>OV656832.1:1754255-11754255 GCA_927399485.1 Calamotropha paludella
AATTGGCCCTGACAGTATATGGTTCATTTCGGCACTGGGGTCATCCGTACTTAAATTACTTTGAAGGACTAAAAGCAGTCCACACTCAAGTAACAATGCCAAAAGACATAGATAAGGAATACGCAGAAAAGTTGGCTAGTGATTTGACGTTTATAATATTGAAATCCAAGTTTGTTGAGACCAAGAATGGTATGTAGATGCAGTCTATTAAAAGATTCACATCCTTTATTTGTACATATCACAGAAAATACATGGCCCACCACCCCTAAACAGATATTGGATCTAGGCGATCACTGGCATGAACTCCCTTTAATAGCATGCTTCGAAATTCCTGATATGATAGATCCCTCTATCATTTACTCTGATAAGAGCCATTCAATGAATAGATCAGATGTCCTCAAACATGTAAAGAATTATCCGAACATACCGGTCCCGTCACAGAAGGTTTTAGAGTCACTTCTGAAGAAATTAGATACAAATTGGAAAGAATTCCTCAGAGAAATAGATGAGCCAAGGATTAACCTTAGAAGACTTAATAATCGGGCTCAAGGGAAAAGAAAGAGAAATCAAAGTGAATGGAAGATTTTTTACCTTGATGTCTTGGCGATTAAGAGAATATTTTGTTGTTACAGAATATTTAATCAAAACACATTTTGTACCGTTATTTCACGGATTAACGATGGCAGATGATTTGAATACAGTTATAAAGAAAATGATGGACAATTCATCAGGACAGGGGAATGATGATTATGAGAATATCTGCATAGCTAACCACATCGACTACACGAAGTGGAACAATCATCAAAGGAATGAAGCAAATTATCCAGTTTTCAAGGTAATGGATAGATTTCTCGGATTCAATAATTTAATTTCAAGAACACATGAATTCTTTCAAAAGAGCTTAATTTATTACAACCAAAGACCTGATTTGATGAGAGTAATTGGCAACAGGTTAGAAAACAAGACAAATCATATATGTAGTATGTTGGAACGGTCAAGACGGTGGACTAGAAGGACTTCGTCAGAAAGGATGGAGTGTTGTGGAATTTACTCGTTATAAGGAGGGAGTCAATGAACAGAAATACTAAAACAACACTTTTAGCGCAGGGTGACAATCAGGTCATATGCGGCAAATACCGTTTACAAAAAGTGAGAGACAAGGATGAACTTACAGCTGCGATCAACGGAATCGTCAAGGAAAACAATAATATAATGAAGGCAATAGAAGAAGGAACAAAGAATTTAGGTCTAATTATAAATAGGGATGAGACGTTACAATCGGCTGATTACTTAGTATACGGGAAGGTTCCAATTTACAAGGGGTTCCATGCGTGGTCTGGAAACAAAACGGTGGTCAAGGGTTTACTTGTGTCACAAATGATCAGGCTTCCCACACTTGCAAACATCATGTCATCCATCAGTTCAAATGCACTGGACCGTATCGCATTTTGCTAACAGTCCTCTAAACTCCATGGTTGCATTACAACTACCTAGGTAATTTTTGCCAGAATACTACTGGAGATACATAATCCAGCTTTGAAGGGCTCATAAATGTCAAATGTGGACTATTCGTTAAATTCACCATTAATTAGTGATGAGATTGAAGAATTTCTGAATTATCTTAACGGACGCACATAGGAAATCTTGGAATCTGAGACATTGGAAGACAAGAAGAGATGTTTTGAACAAATTCCCTTTGCATAGAAAAGATATAATAAGACCCAACAATTTTCATAGATGGTTTGGACAAAAAGAATTTACAAAGGAATGCCAACGTCATAAAATATAAAGTCTATATTAGCTCAAGCACAATCAGATTCCGAAGATAAATTTCATGTTATTGAGTCATTTGTCAAAATTTTGGTTAAGCAAGACTATAAAAAACCCTGATAAGACACAGTGCCCCACATGAGATTCTGAAATGGGGAGCATATTTTTTGGACTTCCATATATTGACATTATTGTTGAATTCTAAAAATCCTTCAGAAATATCTGAATTGACCAAGATCCCTAATGTTTAAGAGGATCTCCAAGAATTATATGACTGCAACCTCATATGTGACTTCCAACTTTGGTAAAGTTTTAGTCGTTGCTGATTTTTGTTTCTTTAGTGATGAAAAAATTGTCATGGATCGTAATACACTTCTTATGTGTAAAGACACTTATATCGGACGTTTCCAAACCTTATTTTCAATGATTAACAGAGTCGATGACGCCTTTATTCAAACTGACTGGAAAGAGTTATCTGAAATATACAGATTGGGAGACATGATTCTTAGAAATCTGGGATGCATTGGATATGACAGCATCAAATTAGTAGAATCTATAGCATCGTTTACGAATTGCAGAATTGGCAAGAGAGCACCGTCCATTGATTCCGGAGTTTCCATCCTATCGTGAACACATAATCAAAAGTGTAGCTGAATTAGGACAGAGTAATCCCTTAATGGGTGAATTGTTTAAACTGATAACAGAAATCAAGACACCGGAATTGGCCCTGACAGTATATGGTTCATTTCGGCACTGGGGTCATCCGTACTTAAATTACTTTGAAGGACTAAAAGCAGTCCACACTCAAGTAACAATGCCAAAAGACATAGATAAAGGAATACGCAGAAAAGTTGGCTAGTGATTTGACGTTTTATAATATTGAAATCCAAGTTTGTTGAGACCAAGAAATGGTATGTAGATGCAGGTCTATTAAAAGATTCACATCCTTTATTTGTACATATCACAGAAAATACATGGCCCACCCCTAAACAGATATTGGATCTAGGCGATCACTGGCATGAACTCCCCTTTAATAGCATGCTTCGAAATTCCTGATATGATAGATCCCTCTATCATTTACTCTGATAAGAGCCATTCAATGAATAGATCAGATGTCCTCAAACATGTAAAGAATTATCCGAACATACCGGTTCCCGTCACAGAAGGTTTTAGAGTCACTTCTGAAGAAATTAGATACAAATTGGAAAGAATTCCTCAGAGAAATAGATGAGCAAGGATTAACCTTAGAAGACTTAATAATCGGGCTCAAGGGGAAAAGAAAGAGAAATCAAAGTGAATGGAAGATTTTTTACCTGATGTCTTGGCGATTAAGAGAATATTTTGTTGTTACAGAATATTTAATCAAAACACATTTTGTACCGTTATTTCACGGATTAACGATGGCAGATGATTTGAATACAGTTATAAAGAAAATGATGGACAATTCATCAGGACAGGGGAATGATGATTATGAGAATATCTGCATAGCTAACCACATCGACTACACGAAGTGGAACAATCATCAAAGGAATGAAGCAAATTATCCAGTTTTCAAGGTAATGGATAGATTTCTCGGATTCAATAATTTAATTTCAAGAACACATGAATTCTTTCAAAAGAGCTTAATTTATTACAACCAAAGACCTGATTTGATGAGAGTAATTGGACAACAGGTTAGAAAACAAGACAAATCATATATGTAGTATGTTGGAACGGTCAAGACGGTGGACTAGAAGGACTTCGTCAGAAAGGATGGAGTGTTGTGAATTTACTCGTTATAAGGAGGGAGTCAATGAACAGAAATACTAAAACAACACTTTTAGCGCAGGGTGACAATCAGGTCATTATGCGGCAAATACCGTTTACAAAAAGTGAGAGACAAGGATGAACTTACAGCTGCGATCAACGGAATCGTCAAGGAAAACAATAATATAATGAAGGCAATAGAAGAAGGAACAAAGAATTTAGGTCTAATTATAAATAGGGATGAGACGTTACAATCGGCTGATTACTTATGTATACGGGAAGGTTCCAATTTACAGGGGTTCCATGCGTGGTCTGGAAACAAAACGGTGGTCAAGGGGTTACTTGTGTCACAAATGATCAGCTTCCCACACTTGCAAACATCATGTCATCCATCAGTTCAAATGCACTGACCCGTATCGCATTTTGCTAACAGTCCTCTAAACTCCATGGTGCATTACAACTACCTAGGTAATTTTGCCAGAATACTACTGGAGATACATAATCCAGCTTTGAAGGGCTCATAAATGTCAAATGTGGACTATTCGTTAAATCTCATCACTAATTAGTGATGAGATTGAAGAATTTCTGAATTATCTTAACGGACGCACATAGGAAATCTTGGAATCTGAGACATTGGAAGACAAGAAGAGATTGTTTTGAACAAATTCCCTTTGCATAGAAAAGATATAATAAGACCCAACAATTTTCATAGATGGTTTGGACAAAAGAATTTACAAAGGAATGCCAACGTCATAAATATAAAGTCTATATTAGCTCAAGCACAATCAGATTCCGAAGATACATTTCATGTTATTGAGTCATTTGTCAAAATTTGGTTAAGCAAGACTATAAAAAACCCTGATAAGACACAGTGCCCCACATGAGATTCTGAAAATGGGGAGCATATTTTTTGGACTTCCATATATTGACATTATTGTTGAATTCTAAAAATCCTTCAGAAATATCTGAATTGACCAAGATCCCTAATGTTAAGAGGATCTCCAAGAATTATATGACTGCAACCTCATATGTGACTTCCAACTTTGGTAAAGTTTTAGTCGTTGCTGATTTTTGTTTCTTTAGTGATGAAAAAATTGTCATGGATCGTAATACACTTCTTATGTGTAAAGACACTTATATCGGACGTTTCCAAACCTTATTTTCAATGATTAACAGAGTCGATGACGCCTTTATTCAAACTGACTGGAAAGAGTTATCTGAAATATACAGATTGGGAGACATGATTCTTAGAAATCTGGGATGCATTGGATATGACAGCATCAAATTAGTAGAATCTATAGCATCGTTACGAATTGCAAGAATTGGCAAGAGAGCACCGTCCATTGATTCCGGAGTTTTCCATCCTATCGTGAACACATAATCAAAAGTGTAGCTGAATTAGGACAGGAGTAATCCCTTAATGGGTGAATTGTTTAAACTGATAACAGAAATCAAGACACCGGAATTGGCCCTGACAGTATATGGTTCATTTCGGCACTGGGGTCATCCGTACTTAAATTACTTTGAAGGACTAAAAGCAGTCCACACTCAAGTAACAATGCCAAAAGACATAGATAAGGAATACGCAGAAAAGTTGGCTAGTGATTTGACGTTTATAATATTGAAATCCAAGTTTGTTGAGACCAAGAAATGGTATGTAGATGCAGGTCTATTAAAAGATTCACATCCTTTATTTGTACATATCACAGAAAATACATGGCCCACCCCTAAACAGATATTGGATCTAGGCGATCACTTGGCATGAACTCCCTTTAATAGCATGCTTCGAAATTCCTGATATGATAGATCCCTCTATCATTTACTCTGATAAGAGCCATTCAATGAATAGATCAGATGTCCTCAAACATGTAAAGAATTAATCCGAACATACCGGTCCCGTCACAGAAGGTTTTAGAGTCACTTCTGAAGAAATTAGATACAAATTGGAAAGAATTCCTCAGAGAAATAGATGAGCAAGGATTAACCTTAGAAGACTTAATAATCGGGCTCAAGGGAAAAGAAAGAGAAATCAAAGTGAATGGAAGATTTTTTACCTTGATGTCTTGGCGATTAAGAGAATATTTTGTTGTTACAGAATATTTAATCAAAAACACATTTTGTACCGTTATTTCACGGATTAACGATGGCAGATGATTTGAATACAGTTATAAAGAAAATGATGGACAATTCATCAGGACAGGGGAATGATGATTATGAGAATATCTGCATAGCTAACCACATCGACTACAACGAAGTGGAAACAATCATCAAAGGAATGAAGCAAAATTATCCAGTTTTCAAGGTAATGGATAGATTTCTCGGATTCAATAATTTAATTTCAAGAACACATGAATTCTTTCAAAAGAGCTTAATTTATTACAACCAAAGACCTGATTTGATGAGAGTAATTGGCAACAGGTTAGAAAACAAGACAAATCATATATGTAGTATGTTGGAACGGTCAAGACGGTGGACTAGAAGGGACTTCGTCAGAAAGGATGGAGTGTTGTGAATTTACTCGTTATAAGGAGGGAGTCAATGAACAGAAATACTAAAACAACACTTTTAGCGCAGGGGTGACAATCAGGTCATATGCGGCAAATACCGTTTACAAAAAGTGAGAGACAAGGATGAACTTACAGCTGCGATCAACGGAATCGTCAAGGAAAAACAATAATATAATGAAGGCAATAGAAGAAGGAACAAAGAATTTAGGTCTAATTATAAATAGGGATGAGACGTTACAATCGGCTGATTACTTAGTATACGGGAAGGTTCCAATTTACCAGGGGTTCCATGCGTGGTCTGGAAACAAAACGGTGGTCAAGGGTTACTTGTGTCACAAATGATCAGCTTCCCACACTTGCAAACATCATGTCATCCATCAGTTCAAATGCACTGACCGTATCGCATTTTGCTAACAGTCCTCTAAACTCCATGGTGCATTACAACTACCTAGGTAATTTTGCCAGAATACTACTGGAGATACATAATCCAGCTTTGAAGGGCTCATAAATGTCAAATGTGGACTATTCGTTAAATTCACCATTAATTAGTGATGAGATTGAAGAATTTCTGAATTATCTTAACGGACGCACATAGGAAATCTTGGAATCTGAGACATTGGAAGACAAGAAGAGATGTTTTGAACAAATTCCCCTTTGCATAGAAAAGATATAATAAGACCCAACAATTTTTCATAGATGGTTTGGACAAAAGAATTTACAAAGGAATGCCAACGTCATAAATATAAAGTCTATATTAGCTCAAGCACAATCAGATTCCGAAGATACATTTCATGTTATTGAGTCATTTGTCAAAATTTGGTTAAGCAAGACTATAAAAAAACCCTGATAAGACACAGTGCCCACATGAGATTCTGAAATGGGGAGCATATTTTTTTGGACTTCCATATATTGACATTATTGTTGAATTCTAAAAATCCTTCAGAAATATCTGAATTTGACCAAGATCCCTAATGTTAAGAGGATCTCCAAGAATTATATGACTGCAACCTCATATGTGACTTCCAACTTTGGTAAAGTTTTAGTCGTTGCTGATTTTTGTTTCTTTAGTGATGAAAAAATTGTCATGGATCGTAATACACTTCTTATGTGTAAAGACACTTATATCGGACGTTTCCAAACCTTATTTTCAATGATTAACAGAGTCGATGACGCCTTTATTCAAACTGACTGGAAAGAGTTATCTGAAATATACAGATTGGGAGACATGATTCTTAGAAATCTGGGATGCATTGGATATGACAGCATCAAATTAGTAGAATCTATAGCATCGTTACGAATTGCAGAATGGCAAGAGAGCACCGTCCATTGATTCCGGAGTTTCCATCCTATCGTGAACACATAATCAAAAGTGTAGCTGAATTAGGACAGAGTAATCCCTTAATGGGTGAATTGTTTAAACTGATAACAGAAATCAAGACACCGGAATTGGCCCTGACAGTATATGGTTCATTTCGGCACTGGGGTCATCCGTACTTAAATTACTTTGAAGGACTAAAAGCAGTCCACACTCAAGTAACAATGCCAAAAGACATAGATAAGGAATACGCAGAAAAGTTGGCTAGTGATTTGAACGTTTATAATATTGAAATCCAAGTTTGTTGAGACCAAGAAATGGTATGTAGATGCAGGTCTATTAAAAGATTCACATCCTTTATTTGTACATATCACAGAAAATACATGGCCCACCCCTAAACAGATATTGGATCTAGGCGATCACTGGCATGAACTCCCTTTAATAGCATGCTTCGAAATTCCTGATATGATAGATCCCTCTATCATTTACTCTGATAAGAGCCATTCAATGAATAGATCAGATGTCCTCAAACATGTAAAGAATTATCCGAACATACCGGTCCCGTCACAGAAGGTTTTAGAGTCACTTCTGAAGAAATTAGATACAAATTGGAAAGAATTCCTCAGAGAAATAGATGAGCAAGGATTAACCTTAGAAGACTTAATAATCGGGCTCAAGGGAAAAGAAAGAGAAATCAAAGTGAATGGAAGATTTTTTACCTTGATGTCTTGGCGATTAAGAGAATATTTTGTTGTTACAGAATATTTAATCAAAACACATTTTGTACCGTTATTTCACGGATTAACGATGGCAGATGATTTGAATACAGTTATAAAGAAAATGATGGACAATTCATCAGGACAGGGGAATGATGATTATGAGAATATCTGCATAGCTAACCACATCGACTACACGAAGTGGAACAATCATCAAAGGAATGAAGCAATTATCCAGTTTTCAAGGTAATGGATAGATTTCTCGGATTCAATAATTTAATTTCAAGAACACATGAATTCTTTCAAAAGAGCTTAATTTATTACAACCAAAGACCTGATTTGATGAGAGTAATTGGCAACAGGTTAGAAAACAAGACAAATCATATATGTAGTATGTTGGAACGGTCAAGACGGTGGACTAGAAGGACTTCGTCAGAAAGGATGGAGTGTTGTGAATTTACTCGTTATAAGGAGGGAGTCAATGAACAGAAATACTAAAACAACACTTTTAGCGCAGGGTGACAATCAGGTCATATGCGGCAAATACCGTTTACAAAAAGTGAGAGACAAGGATGAACTTACAGCTGCGATCAACGGAATCGTCAAGGAAAACAATAATATAATGAAGGGCAATAGAAGAAGGAACAAAGAATTTAGGGTCTAATTATAAATAGGGATGAGACGTTACAATCGGCTGATTACTTAGTATACGGGAAGGTTCCAATTTACAGGGGTTCCATTGCGTGGTCTGGAAACAAAACGGTGGTCAAGGGTTACTTGTGTCACAAATGATCAGCTTCCCACACTTGCAAAACATCATGTCATCCATCAGTTCAAATGCACTGACCGTATCGCATTTTGCTAACAGTCCTCTAAACTCCATGGTGCATTACAACTACCTAGGTAATTTTGCCAGAATACTACTGGAGATAACATAATCCAGCTTTGAAGGGCTCATAAATGTCAAATGTGGACTATTCGTTAAATTCACCATTAATTAGTGATGAGATTGAAGAATTTCTGAATTATCTTAACGGACGCACATAGGAAATCTTGGAATCTGAGACATTGGAAGACAAGAAGAGATGTTTTGAACAAATTCCCTTTGCATAGAAAAGATATAATAAGACCCAACAATTTTCATAGATGGTTTTGGACAAAAGAATTTACAAAGGAATGCCAACGTCATAAATATAAAGTCTATATTAGCTCAAGCACAATCAGATTCCGAAGATAAATTTCATGTTATTGAGTCATTTGTCAAAATTTGGTTAAGCAAGACTATAAAAAACCCTGATAAGACACAGTGCCCACATGAGATTCTGAAATGGGGAGCATATTTTTTGGACTTCCATATATTGACATTATTGTTGAATTCTAAAAATCCTTCAGAAATATCTGAATTGACCAAGATCCCTAATGTTAAGAGGATCTCCAAGAATTATATGACTGCAACCTCATATGTGACTTCCAACTTTGGTAAAGTTTTAGTCGTTGCTGATTTTTGTTTCTTTAGTGATGAAAAAATTGTCATGGATCGTAATACACTTCTTATGTGTAAAGACACTTATATCGGACGTTTCCAAACCTTATTTTCAATGATTAACAGAGTCGATGACGCCTTTATTCAAACTGACTGGAAAGAGTTATCTGAAATATACAGATTGGGAGACATGATTCTTAGAAATCTGGGATGCATTGGATATGACAGCATCAAATTAGTAGAATCTATAGCATCGTTACGAATTGCAGAATTGGCAAGAGAGCACCGTCCATTGATTCCGGAGTTTCCATCCTATCGTGAACACATAATCAAAAGTGTAGCTGAATTAGGACAGAGTAATCCCTTAATGGGTGAATTGTTTAAACTGATAACAGAAATCAAGACACCGGAATTGGCCCTGACAGTATATGGTTCATTTCGGCACTGGGGTCATCCGTACTTAAATTACTTTGAAGGACTAAAAGCAGTCCACACTCAAGTAACAATGCCAAAAGACATAGATAAGGAATACGCAGAAAAGTTGGCTAGTGATTTGACGTTTATAATATTGAAATCCAAGTTTGTTGAGACCAAGAAATGGTATGTAGATGCAGGTCTATTAAAAGATTCACATCCTTTATTTGTACATATCACAGAAAATACATGGCCCACCCCTAAACAGATATTGGATCTAGGCGATCACTGGCATGAACTCCCTTTAATAGCATGCTTCGAAATTCCTGATATGATAGATCCCTCTATCATTTACTCTGATAAGAGCCATTCAATGAATAGATCAGATGTCCTCAAACATGTAAAGAATTATCCGAACATACCGGTCCCGTCACAGAAGGTTTTAGAGTCACTTCTGAAGAAATTAGATACAAATTGGAAAGAATTCCTCAGAGAAATAGATGAGCAAGGATTAACCTTAGAAGACTTAATAATCGGGCTCAAGGGAAAAGAAAGAGAAATCAAAGTGAATGGAAGATTTTTTACCTTGATGTCTTGGCGATTAAGAGAATATTTTGTTGTTACAGAATATTTAATCAAAACACATTTTGTACCGTTATTTCACGGATTAACGATGGCAGATGATTTGAATACAGTTATAAAGAAAATGATGGACAATTCATCAGGACAGGGGAATGATGATTATGAGAATATCTGCATAGCTAACCACATCGACTACACGAAGTGGAACAATCATCAAAGGAATGAAGCAAATTATCCAGTTTTCAAGGTAATGGATAGATTTCTCGGATTCAATAATTTAATTTCAAGAACACATGAATTCTTTCAAAAGAGCTTAATTTATTACAACCAAAGACCTGATTTGATGAGAGTAATTGGCAACAGGTTAGAAAACAAGACAAATCATATATGTAGTATGTTGGAACGGTCAAGACGGTGGACTAGAAGGACTTCGTCAGAAAGGATGGAGTGTTGTGAATTTACTCGTTATAAGGAGGGAGTCAATGAACAGAAATACTAAAACAACACTTTTAGCGCAGGGTGACAATCAGGTCATATGCGGCAAATACCGTTTACAAAAAGTGAGAGACAAGGATGAACTTACAGCTGCGATCAACGGAATCGTCAAGGAAAACAATAATATAATGAAGGCAATAGAAGAAGGAACAAAGAATTTAGGTCTAATTATAAATAGGGATGAGACGTTACAATCGGCTGATTACTTAGTATACGGGAAGGTTCCAATTTACAGGGGTTCCATGCGTGGTCTGGAAACAAAACGGTGGTCAAGGGTTACTTGTGTCACAAATGATCAGCTTCCCACACTTGCAAACATCATGTCATCCATCAGTTCAAATGCACTGACCGTATCGCATTTTGCTAACAGTCCTCTAAACTCCATGGTGCATTACAACTACCTAGGTAATTTTGCCAGAATACTACTGGAGATACATAATCCAGCTTTGAAGGGCTCATAAATGTCAAATGTGGACTATTCGTTAAATTCACCATTAATTAGTGATGAGATTGAAGAATTTCTGAATTATCTTAACGGACGCACATAGGAAATCTTGGAATCTGAGACATTGGAAGACAAGAAGAGATGTTTTGAACAAATTCCCTTTGCATAGAAAAGATATAATAAGACCCAACAATTTTCATAGATGGTTTGGACAAAAGAATTTACAAAGGAATGCCAACGTCATAAATATAAAGTCTATATTAGCTCAAGCACAATCAGATTCCGAAGATAAATTTCATGTTATTGAGTCATTTGTCAAAATTTGGTTAAGCAAGACTATAAAAAACCCTGATAAGACACAGTGCCCACATGAGATTCTGAAATGGGGAGCATATTTTTTGGACTTCCATATATTGACATTATTGTTGAATTCTAAAAATCCTTCAGAAATATCTGAATTGACCAAGATCCCTAATGTTAAGAGGATCTCCAAGAATTATATGACTGCAACCTCATATGTGACTTCCAACTTTGGTAAAGTTTTAGTCGTTGCTGATTTTTGTTTCTTTAGTGATGAAAAAATTGTCATGGATCGTAATACACTTCTTATGTGTAAAGACACTTATATCGGACGTTTCCAAACCTTATTTTCAATGATTAACAGAGTCGATGACGCCTTTATTCAAACTGACTGGAAAGAGTTATCTGAAATATACAGATTGGGAGACATGATTCTTAGAAATCTGGGATGCATTGGATATGACAGCATCAAATTAGTAGAATCTATAGCATCGTTACGAATTGCAGAATTGGCAAGAGAGCACCGTCCATTGATTCCGGAGTTTCCATCCTATCGTGAACACATAATCAAAAGTGTAGCTGAATTAGGACAGAGTAATCCCTTAATGGGTGAATTGTTTAAACTGATAACAGAAATCAAGACACCGGAATTGGCCCTGACAGTATATGGTTCATTTCGGCACTGGGGTCATCCGTACTTAAATTACTTTGAAGGACTAAAAGCAGTCCACACTCAAGTAACAATGCCAAAAGACATAGATAAGGAATACGCAGAAAAGTTGGCTAGTGATTTGACGTTTATAATATTGAAATCCAAGTTTGTTGAGACCAAGAAATGGTATGTAGATGCAGGTCTATTAAAAGATTCACATCCTTTATTTGTACATATCACAGAAAATACATGGCCCACCCCTAAACAGATATTGGATCTAGGCGATCACTGGCATGAACTCCCTTTAATAGCATGCTTCGAAATTCCTGATATGATAGATCCCTCTATCATTTACTCTGATAAGAGCCATTCAATGAATAGATCAGATGTCCTCAAACATGTAAAGAATTATCCGAACATACCGGTCCCGTCACAGAAGGTTTTAGAGTCACTTCTGAAGAAATTAGATACAAATTGGAAAGAATTCCTCAGAGAAATAGATGAGCAAGGATTAACCTTAGAAGACTTAATAATCGGGCTCAAGGGAAAAGAAAGAGAAATCAAAGTGAATGGAAGATTTTTTACCTTGATGTCTTGGCGATTAAGAGAATATTTTGTTGTTACAGAATATTTAATCAAAACACATTTTGTACCGTTATTTCACGGATTAACGATGGCAGATGATTTGAATACAGTTATAAAGAAAATGATGGACAATTCATCAGGACAGGGGAATGATGATTATGAGAATATCTGCATAGCTAACCACATCGACTACACGAAGTGGAACAATCATCAAAGGAATGAAGCAAATTATCCAGTTTTCAAGGTAATGGATAGATTTCTCGGATTCAATAATTTAATTTCAAGAACACATGAATTCTTTCAAAAGAGCTTAATTTATTACAACCAAAGACCTGATTTGATGAGAGTAATTGGCAACAGGTTAGAAAACAAGACAAATCATATATGTAGTATGTTGGAACGGTCAAGACGGTGGACTAGAAGGACTTCGTCAGAAAGGATGGAGTGTTGTGAATTTACTCGTTATAAGGAGGGAGTCAATGAACAGAAATACTAAAACAACACTTTTAGCGCAGGGTGACAATCAGGTCATATGCGGCAAATACCGTTTACAAAAAGTGAGAGACAAGGATGAACTTACAGCTGCGATCAACGGAATCGTCAAGGAAAACAATAATATAATGAAGGCAATAGAAGAAGGAACAAAGAATTTAGGTCTAATTATAAATAGGGATGAGACGTTACAATCGGCTGATTACTTAGTATACGGGAAGGTTCCAATTTACAGGGGTTCCATGCGTGGTCTGGAAACAAAACGGTGGTCAAGGGTTACTTGTGTCACAAATGATCAGCTTCCCACACTTGCAAACATCATGTCATCCATCAGTTCAAATGCACTGACCGTATCGCATTTTGCTAACAGTCCTCTAAACTCCATGGTGCATTACAACTACCTAGGTAATTTTGCCAGAATACTACTGGAGATACATAATCCAGCTTTGAAGGGCTCATAAATGTCAAATGTGGACTATTCGTTAAATTCACCATTAATTAGTGATGAGATTGAAGAATTTCTGAATTATCTTAACGGACGCACATAGGAAATCTTGGAATCTGAGACATTGGAAGACAAGAAGAGATGTTTTGAACAAATTCCCTTTGCATAGAAAAGATATAATAAGACCCAACAATTTTCATAGATGGTTTGGACAAAAGAATTTACAAAGGAATGCCAACGTCATAAATATAAAGTCTATATTAGCTCAAGCACAATCAGATTCCGAAGATACATTTCATGTTATTGAGTCATTTGTCAAAATTTGGTTAAGCAAGACTATAAAAAACCCTGATAAGACACAGTGCCCACATGAGATTCTGAAATGGGGAGCATATTTTTTGGACTTCCATATATTGACATTATTGTTGAATTCTAAAAATCCTTCAGAAATATCTGAATTGACCAAGATCCCTAATGTTAAGAGGATCTCCAAGAATTATATGACTGCAACCTCATATGTGACTTCCAACTTTGGTAAAGTTTTAGTCGTTGCTGATTTTTGTTTCTTTAGTGATGAAAAAATTGTCATGGATCGTAATACACTTCTTATGTGTAAAGACACTTATATCGGACGTTTCCAAACCTTATTTTCAATGATTAACAGAGTCGATGACGCCTTTATTCAAACTGACTGGAAAGAGTTATCTGAAATATACAGATTGGGAGACATGATTCTTAGAAATCTGGGATGCATTGGATATGACAGCATCAAATTAGTAGAATCTATAGCATCGTTACGAATTGCAGAATTGGCAAGAGAGCACCGTCCATTGATTCCGGAGTTTCCATCCTATCGTGAACACATAATCAAAAGTGTAGCTGAATTAGGACAGAGTAATCCCTTAATGGGTGAATTGTTTAAACTGATAACAGAAATCAAGACACCGGAATTGGCCCTGACAGTATATGGTTCATTTCGGCACTGGGGTCATCCGTACTTAAATTACTTTGAAGGACTAAAAGCAGTCCACACTCAAGTAACAATGCCAAAAGACATAGATAAGGAATACGCAGAAAAGTTGGCTAGTGATTTGACGTTTATAATATTGAAATCCAAGTTTGTTGAGACCAAGAAATGGTATGTAGATGCAGGTCTATTAAAAGATTCACATCCTTTATTTGTACATATCACAGAAAATACATGGCCCACCCCTAAACAGATATTGGATCTAGGCGATCACTGGCATGAACTCCCTTTAATAGCATGCTTCGAAATTCCTGATATGATAGATCCCTCTATCATTTACTCTGATAAGAGCCATTCAATGAATAGATCAGATGTCCTCAAACATGTAAAGAATTATCCGAACATACCGGTCCCGTCACAGAAGGTTTTAGAGTCACTTCTGAAGAAATTAGATACAAATTGGAAAGAATTCCTCAGAGAAATAGATGAGCAAGGATTAACCTTAGAAGACTTAATAATCGGGCTCAAGGGAAAAGAAAGAGAAATCAAAGTGAATGGAAGATTTTTTACCTTGATGTCTTGGCGATTAAGAGAATATTTTGTTGTTACAGAATATTTAATCAAAACACATTTTGTACCGTTATTTCACGGATTAACGATGGCAGATGATTTGAATACAGTTATAAAGAAAATGATGGACAATTCATCAGGACAGGGGAATGATGATTATGAGAATATCTGCATAGCTAACCACATCGACTACACGAAGTGGAACAATCATCAAAGGAATGAAGCAAATTATCCAGTTTTCAAGGTAATGGATAGATTTCTCGGATTCAATAATTTAATTTCAAGAACACATGAATTCTTTCAAAAGAGCTTAATTTATTACAACCAAAGACCTGATTTGATGAGAGTAATTGGCAACAGGTTAGAAAACAAGACAAATCATATATGTAGTATGTTGGAACGGTCAAGACGGTGGACTAGAAGGACTTCGTCAGAAAGGATGGAGTGTTGTGAATTTACTCGTTATAAGGAGGGAGTCAATGAACAGAAATACTAAAACAACACTTTTAGCGCAGGGTGACAATCAGGTCATATGCGGCAAATACCGTTTACAAAAAGTGAGAGACAAGGATGAACTTACAGCTGCGATCAACGGAATCGTCAAGGAAAACAATAATATAATGAAGGCAATAGAAGAAGGAACAAAGAATTTAGGTCTAATTATAAATAGGGATGAGACGTTACAATCGGCTGATTACTTAGTATACGGGAAGGTTCCAATTTACAGGGGTTCCATGCGTGGTCTGGAAACAAAACGGTGGTCAAGGGTTACTTGTGTCACAAATGATCAGCTTCCCACACTTGCAAACATCATGTCATCCATCAGTTCAAATGCACTGACCGTATCGCATTTTGCTAACAGTCCTCTAAACTCCATGGTGCATTACAACTACCTAGGTAATTTTGCCAGAATACTACTGGAGATACATAATCCAGCTTTGAAGGGCTCATAAATGTCAAATGTGGACTATTCGTTAAATTCACCATTAATTAGTGATGAGATTGAAGAATTTCTGAATTATCTTAACGGACGCACATAGGAAATCTTGGAATCTGAGACATTGGAAGACAAGAAGAGATGTTTTGAACAAATTCCCTTTGCATAGAAAAGATATAATAAGACCCAACAATTTTCATAGATGGTTTGGACAAAAGAATTTACAAAGGAATGCCAACGTCATAAATATAAAGTCTATATTAGCTCAAGCACAATCAGATTCCGAAGATAAATTTCATGTTATTGAGTCATTTGTCAAAATTTGGTTAAGCAAGACTATAAAAAACCCTGATAAGACACAGTGCCCACATGAGATTCTGAAATGGGGAGCATATTTTTTGGACTTCCATATATTGACATTATTGTTGAATTCTAAAAATCCTTCAGAAATATCTGAATTGACCAAGATCCCTAATGTTAAAAGGATCTCCAAGAATTATATGACTGCAACCTCATATGTGACTTCCAACTTTGGTAAAGTTTTAGTCGTTGCTGATTTTTGTTTCTTTAGTGATGAAAAAATTGTCATGGATCGTAATACACTTCTTATGTGTAAAGACACTTATATCGGACGTTTCCAAACCTTATTTTCAATGATTAACAGAGTCGATGACGCCTTTATTCAAACTGACTGGAAAGAGTTATCTGAAATATACAGATTGGGAGACATGATTCTTAGAAATCTGGGATGCATTGGATATGACAGCATCAAATTAGTAGAATCTATAGCATCGTTACGAATTGCAGAATTGGCAAGAGAGCACCGTCCATTGATTCCGGAGTTTCCATCCTATCGTGAACACATAATCAAAAGTGTAGCTGAATTAGGACAGAGTAATCCCTTAATGGGTGAATTGTTTAAACTGATAACAGAAATCAAGACACCGGAATTGGCCCTGACAGTATATGGTTCATTTCGGCACTGGGGTCATCCGTACTTAAATTACTTTGAAGGACTAAAAGCAGTCCACACTCAAGTAACAATGCCAAAAGACATAGATAAGGAATACGCAGAAAAGTTGGCTAGTGATTTGACGTTTATAATATTGAAATCCAAGTTTGTTGAGACCAAGAAATGGTATGTAGATGCAGGTCTATTAAAAGATTCACATCCTTTATTTGTACATATCACAGAAAATACATGGCCCACCCCTAAACAGATATTGGATCTAGGCGATCACTGGCATGAACTCCCTTTAATAGCATGCTTCGAAATTCCTGATATGATAGATCCCTCTATCATTTACTCTGATAAGAGCCATTCAATGAATAGATCAGATGTCCTCAAACATGTAAAGAATTATCCGAACATACCGGTCCCGTCACAGAAGGTTTTAGAGTCACTTCTGAAGAAATTAGATACAAATTGGAAAGAATTCCTCAGAGAAATAGATGAGCAAGGATTAACCTTAGAAGACTTAATAATCGGGCTCAAGGGAAAAGAAAGAGAAATCAAAGTGAATGGAAGATTTTTTACCTTGATGTCTTGGCGATTAAGAGAATATTTTGTTGTTACAGAATATTTAATCAAAACACATTTTGTACCGTTATTTCACGGATTAACGATGGCAGATGATTTGAATACAGTTATAAAGAAAATGATGGACAATTCATCAGGACAGGGGAATGATGATTATGAGAATATCTGCATAGCTAACCACATCGACTACACGAAGTGGAACAATCATCAAAGGAATGAAGCAAATTATCCAGTTTTCAAGGTAATGGATAGATTTCTCGGATTCAATAATTTAATTTCAAGAACACATGAATTCTTTCAAAAGAGCTTAATTTATTACAACCAAAGACCTGATTTGATGAGAGTAATTGGCAACAGGTTAGAAAACAAGACAAATCATATATGTAGTATGTTGGAACGGTCAAGACGGTGGACTAGAAGGACTTCGTCAGAAAGGATGGAGTGTTGTGAATTTACTCGTTATAAGGAGGGAGTCAATGAACAGAAATACTAAAACAACACTTTTAGCGCAGGGTGACAATCAGGTCATATGCGGCAAATACCGTTTACAAAAAGTGAGAGACAAGGATGAACTTACAGCTGCGATCAACGGAATCGTCAAGGAAAACAATAATATAATGAAGGCAATAGAAGAAGGAACAAAGAATTTAGGTCTAATTATAAATAGGGATGAGACGTTACAATCGGCTGATTACTTAGTATACGGGAAGGTTCCAATTTACAGGGGTTCCATGCGTGGTCTGGAAACAAAACGGTGGTCAAGGGTTACTTGTGTCACAAATGATCAGCTTCCCACACTTGCAAACATCATGTCATCCATCAGTTCAAATGCACTGACCGTATCGCATTTTGCTAACAGTCCTCTAAACTCCATGGTGCATTACAACTACCTAGGTAATTTTGCCAGAATACTACTGGAGATACATAATCCAGCTTTGAAGGGCTCATAAATGTCAAATGTGGACTATTCGTTAAATTCACCATTAATTAGTGATGAGATTGAAGAATTTCTGAATTATCTTAACGGACGCACATAGGAAATCTTGGAATCTGAGACATTGGAAGACAAGAAGAGATGTTTTGAACAAATTCCCTTTGCATAGAAAAGATATAATAAGACCCAACAATTTTCATAGATGGTTTGGACAAAAGAATTTACAAAGGAATGCCAACGTCATAAATATAAAGTCTATATTAGCTCAAGCACAATCAGATTCCGAAGATAAATTTCATGTTATTGAGTCATTTGTCAAAATTTGGTTAAGCAAGACTATAAAAAACCCTGATAAGACACAGTGCCCACATGAGATTCTGAAATGGGGAGCATATTTTTTGGACTTCCATATATTGACATTATTGTTGAATTCTAAAAATCCTTCAGAAATATCTGAATTGACCAAGATCCCTAATGTTAAGAGGATCTCCAAGAATTATATGACTGCAACCTCATATGTGACTTCCAACTTTGGTAAAGTTTTAGTCGTTGCTGATTTTTGTTTCTTTAGTGATGAAAAAATTGTCATGGATCGTAATACACTTCTTATGTGTAAAGACACTTATATCGGACGTTTCCAAACCTTATTTTCAATGATTAACAGAGTCGATGACGCCTTTATTCAAACTGACTGGAAAGAGTTATCTGAAATATACAGATTGGGAGACATGATTCTTAGAAATCTGGGATGCATTGGATATGACAGCATCAAATTAGTAGAATCTATAGCATCGTTACGAATTGCAGAATTGGCAAGAGAGCACCGTCCATTGATTCCGGAGTTTCCATCCTATCGTGAACACATAATCAAAAGTGTAGCTGAATTAGGACAGAGTAATCCCTTAATGGGTGAATTGTTTAAACTGATAACAGAAATCAAGACACCGGAATTGGCCCTGACAGTATATGGTTCATTTCGGCACTGGGGTCATCCGTACTTAAATTACTTTGAAGGACTAAAAGCAGTCCACACTCAAGTAACAATGCCAAAAGACATAGATAAGGAATACGCAGAAAAGTTGGCTAGTGATTTGACGTTTATAATATTGAAATCCAAGTTTGTTGAGACCAAGAAATGGTATGTAGATGCAGGTCTATTAAAAGATTCACATCCTTTATTTGTACATATCACAGAAAATACATGGCCCACCCCTAAACAGATATTGGATCTAGGCGATCACTGGCATGAACTCCCTTTAATAGCATGCTTCGAAATTCCTGATATGATAGATCCCTCTATCATTTACTCTGATAAGAGCCATTCAATGAATAGATCAGATGTCCTCAAACATGTAAAGAATTATCCGAACATACCGGTCCCGTCACAGAAGGTTTTAGAGTCACTTCTGAAGAAATTAGATACAAATTGGAAAGAATTCCTCAGAGAAATAGATGAGCAAGGATTAACCTTAGAAGACTTAATAATCGGGCTCAAGGGAAAAGAAAGAGAAATCAAAGTGAATGGAAGATTTTTTACCTTGATGTCTTGGCGATTAAGAGAATATTTTGTTGTTACAGAATATTTAATCAAAACACATTTTGTACCGTTATTTCACGGATTAACGATGGCAGATGATTTGAATACAGTTATAAAGAAAATGATGGACAATTCATCAGGACAGGGGAATGATGATTATGAGAATATCTGCATAGCTAACCACATCGACTACACGAAGTGGAACAATCATCAAAGGAATGAAGCAAATTATCCAGTTTTCAAGGTAATGGATAGATTTCTCGGATTCAATAATTTAATTTCAAGAACACATGAATTCTTTCAAAAGAGCTTAATTTATTACAACCAAAGACCTGATTTGATGAGAGTAATTGGCAACAGGTTAGAAAACAAGACAAATCATATATGTAGTATGTTGGAACGGTCAAGACGGTGGACTAGAAGGACTTCGTCAGAAAGGATGGAGTGTTGTGAATTTACTCGTTATAAGGAGGGAGTCAATGAACAGAAATACTAAAACAACACTTTTAGCGCAGGGTGACAATCAGGTCATATGCGGCAAATACCGTTTACAAAAAGTGAGAGACAAGGATGAACTTACAGCTGCGATCAACGGAATCGTCAAGGAAAACAATAATATAATGAAGGCAATAGAAGAAGGAACAAAGAATTTAGGTCTAATTATAAATAGGGATGAGACGTTACAATCGGCTGATTACTTAGTATACGGGAAGGTTCCAATTTACAGGGGTTCCATGCGTGGTCTGGAAACAAAACGGTGGTCAAGGGTTACTTGTGTCACAAATGATCAGCTTCCCACACTTGCAAACATCATGTCATCCATCAGTTCAAATGCACTGACCGTATCGCATTTTGCTAACAGTCCTCTAAACTCCATGGTGCATTACAACTACCTAGGTAATTTTGCCAGAATACTACTGGAGATACATAATCCAGCTTTGAAGGGCTCATAAATGTCAAATGTGGACTATTCGTTAAATTCACCATTAATTAGTGATGAGATTGAAGAATTTCTGAATTATCTTAACGGACGCACATAGGAAATCTTGGAATCTGAGACATTGGAAGACAAGAAGAGATGTTTTGAACAAATTCCCTTTGCATAGAAAAGATATAATAAGACCCAACAATTTTCATAGATGGTTTGGACAAAAGAATTTACAAAGGAATGCCAACGTCATAAATATAAAGTCTATATTAGCTCAAGCACAATCAGATTCCGAAGATACATTTCATGTTATTGAGTCATTTGTCAAAATTTGGTTAAGCAAGACTATAAAAAACCCTGATAAGACACAGTGCCCACATGAGATTCTGAAATGGGGAGCATATTTTTTGGACTTCCATATATTGACATTATTGTTGAATTCTAAAAATCCTTCAGAAATATCTGAATTGACCAAGATCCCTAATGTTAAGAGGATCTCCAAGAATTATATGACTGCAACCTCATATGTGACTTCCAACTTTGGTAAAGTTTTAGTCGTTGCTGATTTTTGTTTCTTTAGTGATGAAAAAATTGTCATGGATCGTAATACACTTCTTATGTGTAAAGACACTTATATCGGACGTTTCCAAACCTTATTTTCAATGATTAACAGAGTCGATGACGCCTTTATTCAAACTGACTGGAAAGAGTTATCTGAAATATACAGATTGGGAGACATGATTCTTAGAAATCTGGGATGCATTGGATATGACAGCATCAAATTAGTAGAATCTATAGCATCGTTACGAATTGCAGAATTGGCAAGAGAGCACCGTCCATTGATTCCGGAGTTTCCATCCTATCGTGAACACATAATCAAAAGTGTAGCTGAATTAGGACAGAGTAATCCCTTAATGGGTGAATTGTTTAAACTGATAACAGAAATCAAGACACCGGAATTGGCCCTGACAGTATATGGTTCATTTCGGCACTGGGGTCATCCGTACTTAAATTACTTTGAAGGACTAAAAGCAGTCCACACTCAAGTAACAATGCCAAAAGACATAGATAAGGAATACGCAGAAAAGTTGGCTAGTGATTTGACGTTTATAATATTGAAATCCAAGTTTGTTGAGACCAAGAAATGGTATGTAGATGCAGGTCTATTAAAAGATTCACATCCTTTATTTGTACATATCACAGAAAATACATGGCCCACCCCTAAACAGATATTGGATCTAGGCGATCACTGGCATGAACTCCCTTTAATAGCATGCTTCGAAATTCCTGATATGATAGATCCCTCTATCATTTACTCTGATAAGAGCCATTCAATGAATAGATCAGATGTCCTCAAACATGTAAAGAATTATCCGAACATACCGGTCCCGTCACAGAAGGTTTTAGAGTCACTTCTGAAGAAATTAGATACAAATTGGAAAGAATTCCTCAGAGAAATAGATGAGCAAGGATTAACCTTAGAAGACTTAATAATCGGGCTCAAGGGAAAAGAAAGAGAAATCAAAGTGAATGGAAGATTTTTTACCTTGATGTCTTGGCGATTAAGAGAATATTTTGTTGTTACAGAATATTTAATCAAAACACATTTTGTACCGTTATTTCACGGATTAACGATGGCAGATGATTTGAATACAGTTATAAAGAAAATGATGGACAATTCATCAGGACAGGGGAATGATGATTATGAGAATATCTGCATAGCTAACCACATCGACTACACGAAGTGGAACAATCATCAAAGGAATGAAGCAAATTATCCAGTTTTCAAGGTAATGGATAGATTTCTCGGATTCAATAATTTAATTTCAAGAACACATGAATTCTTTCAAAAGAGCTTAATTTATTACAACCAAAGACCTGATTTGATGAGAGTAATTGGCAACAGGTTAGAAAACAAGACAAATCATATATGTAGTATGTTGGAACGGTCAAGACGGTGGACTAGAAGGACTTCGTCAGAAAGGATGGAGTGTTGTGAATTTACTCGTTATAAGGAGGGAGTCAATGAACAGAAATACTAAAACAACACTTTTAGCGCAGGGTGACAATCAGGTCATATGCGGCAAATACCGTTTACAAAAAGTGAGAGACAAGGATGAACTTACAGCTGCGATCAACGGAATCGTCAAGGAAAACAATAATATAATGAAGGCAATAGAAGAAGGAACAAAGAATTTAGGTCTAATTATAAATAGGGATGAGACGTTACAATCGGCTGATTACTTAGTATACGGGAAGGTTCCAATTTACAGGGGTTCCATGCGTGGTCTGGAAACAAAACGGTGGTCAAGGGTTACTTGTGTCACAAATGATCAGCTTCCCACACTTGCAAACATCATGTCATCCATCAGTTCAAATGCACTGACCGTATCGCATTTTGCTAACAGTCCTCTAAACTCCATGGTGCATTACAACTACCTAGGTAATTTTGCCAGAATACTACTGGAGATACATAATCCAGCTTTGAAGGGCTCATAAATGTCAAATGTGGACTATTCGTTAAATTCACCATTAATTAGTGATGAGATTGAAGAATTTCTGAATTATCTTAACGGACGCACATAGGAAATCTTGGAATCTGAGACATTGGAAGACAAGAAGAGATGTTTTGAACAAATTCCCTTTGCATAGAAAAGATATAATAAGACCCAACAATTTTCATAGATGGTTTGGACAAAAGAATTTACAAAGGAATGCCAACGTCATAAATATAAAGTCTATATTAGCTCAAGCACAATCAGATTCCGAAGATACATTTCATGTTATTGAGTCATTTGTCAAAATTTGGTTAAGCAAGACTATAAAAAACCCTGATAAGACACAGTGCCCACATGAGATTCTGAAATGGGGAGCATATTTTTTGGACTTCCATATATTGACATTATTGTTGAATTCTAAAAATCCTTCAGAAATATCTGAATTGACCAAGATCCCTAATGTTAAGAGGATCTCCAAGAATTATATGACTGCAACCTCATATGTGACTTCCAACTTTGGTAAAGTTTTAGTCGTTGCTGATTTTTGTTTCTTTAGTGATGAAAAAATTGTCATGGATCGTAATACACTTCTTATGTGTAAAGACACTTATATCGGACGTTTCCAAACCTTATTTTCAATGATTAACAGAGTCGATGACGCCTTTATTCAAACTGACTGGAAAGAGTTATCTGAAATATACAGATTGGGAGACATGATTCTTAGAAATCTGGGATGCATTGGATATGACAGCATCAAATTAGTAGAATCTATAGCATCGTTACGAATTGCAGAATTGGCAAGAGAGCACCGTCCATTGATTCCGGAGTTTCCATCCTATCGTGAACACATAATCAAAAGTGTAGCTGAATTAGGACAGAGTAATCCCTTAATGGGTGAATTGTTTAAACTGATAACAGAAATCAAGACACCGGAATTGGCCCTGACAGTATATGGTTCATTTCGGCACTGGGGTCATCCGTACTTAAATTACTTTGAAGGACTAAAAGCAGTCCACACTCAAGTAACAATGCCAAAAGACATAGATAAGGAATACGCAGAAAAGTTGGCTAGTGATTTGACGTTTATAATATTGAAATCCAAGTTTGTTGAGACCAAGAAATGGTATGTAGATGCAGGTCTATTAAAAGATTCACATCCTTTATTTGTACATATCACAGAAAATACATGGCCCACCCCTAAACAGATATTGGATCTAGGCGATCACTGGCATGAACTCCCTTTAATAGCATGCTTCGAAATTCCTGATATGATAGATCCCTCTATCATTTACTCTGATAAGAGCCATTCAATGAATAGATCAGATGTCCTCAAACATGTAAAGAATTATCCGAACATACCGGTCCCGTCACAGAAGGTTTTAGAGTCACTTCTGAAGAAATTAGATACAAATTGGAAAGAATTCCTCAGAGAAATAGATGAGCAAGGATTAACCTTAGAAGACTTAATAATCGGGCTCAAGGGAAAAGAAAGAGAAATCAAAGTGAATGGAAGATTTTTTACCTTGATGTCTTGGCGATTAAGAGAATATTTTGTTGTTACAGAATATTTAATCAAAACACATTTTGTACCGTTATTTCACGGATTAACGATGGCAGATGATTTGAATACAGTTATAAAGAAAATGATGGACAATTCATCAGGACAGGGGAATGATGATTATGAGAATATCTGCATAGCTAACCACATCGACTACACGAAGTGGAACAATCATCAAAGGAATGAAGCAAATTATCCAGTTTTCAAGGTAATGGATAGATTTCTCGGATTCAATAATTTAATTTCAAGAACACATGAATTCTTTCAAAAGAGCTTAATTTATTACAACCAAAGACCTGATTTGATGAGAGTAATTGGCAACAGGTTAGAAAACAAGACAAATCATATATGTAGTATGTTGGAACGGTCAAGACGGTGGACTAGAAGGACTTCGTCAGAAAGGATGGAGTGTTGTGAATTTACTCGTTATAAGGAGGGAGTCAATGAACAGAAATACTAAAACAACACTTTTAGCGCAGGGTGACAATCAGGTCATATGCGGCAAATACCGTTTACAAAAAGTGAGAGACAAGGATGAACTTACAGCTGCGATCAACGGAATCGTCAAGGAAAACAATAATATAATGAAGGCAATAGAAGAAGGAACAAAGAATTTAGGTCTAATTATAAATAGGGATGAGACGTTACAATCGGCTGATTACTTAGTATACGGGAAGGTTCCAATTTACAGGGGTTCCATGCGTGGTCTGGAAACAAAACGGTGGTCAAGGGTTACTTGTGTCACAAATGATCAGCTTCCCACACTTGCAAACATCATGTCATCCATCAGTTCAAATGCACTGACCGTATCGCATTTTGCTAACAGTCCTCTAAACTCCATGGTGCATTACAACTACCTAGGTAATTTTGCCAGAATACTACTGGAGATACATAATCCAACTTTGAAGGGCTCTGTTCACTCAAAGATCAGAAGTCAGTCATCATCTGAAACCAAAGAATATAAAACATTAGTGTTGTATCTGGACCCTTGTCTAGGGGGTGTATGTGGTATGTCCTTGACTCGATTTTTAATTCGTGGATTCCCTGATCCATTAACTGAAAGTTTATCTTTTTGGAGAATGATATATAATGTATGTGACCCATGGCTTAAGATTCTTATTATTAAATTAGGATCACCAGTTTATGGCTCTTTGACGATAGAATCCTTTAGTAAATTATTAGAAGACCCAACATCATTAAATATATCTGGCGGAGTGAATCCTCAAACATTAATCAAAGAAACGATCAAACGTGCATTGATTGAAAAGGCTGGAGATATCAAAAATAAGATGATGAAGTCTGCAATACAACATCTAAGGAATAATGAAGAACAATTGATGGACTTCTTGAGATCTATTAAGCCACTCTTTCCTAGGTTTCTGAGTGAATACAGAAGTGGCACATATATAGGAATAATACAGAGTCTGATCGGTTTTCATCCAAAACTCGAAGATTAAACAATAACAACCATGTAACGGTTTTCCCTGTCTGGGTGTTCACCTTCGCTTCCCAGGCTAGTCGGGTAAAACAAGAGTCAGGGGAGGTGTCGGGGCTCAGAGGACGGAGCGAGAATGAAGGGGAGCGTGCTGCATAAATTTAATTTTACATATAGGGCGCCTTTGCAACACACCAAAATACTTCTCTCACACCCTCTCAAAACAAACTTCCTTCCAAAAAAAAGACACACTACAGTATAGTTCTCGAATTATTTATTCAATATATTGAAGTAAGTATTATCTAATTATTCATTGTTCATTATATATTCGGATTGGTAGTACAGCTTATGAGGAGCTCAATTATTAAATCTATACCTCCTTAACATATCTTAGTATTGTATAAATAGTAACCTTATTATTTAATAAATTGTTGTCTCTGAAGATGTAACATGGAACACGGAACATGGGACATGGCTGAGGTAAAGTTTTCTCCGATGCTATCTATTATTCATGTAAATATATATGTCAAATGGTTAACTCACAGATTGAGGACACACAGGTTAAACCGTCCTATTTGAGTTGCTACATACGATCAGGTGTCCGGGCAACGCTGACTTCCGAACCTCCTTTGACTTGACATCAAGCTCGCAGTAACTCCCAATGACTATGCATATCCTCGTCGGTTATTAAGGTTGATAAAACCAGTAGTATAAAAGTAAATCAGAAAAACAAAAGAAAAAAAAAAAAAAAAACCCTGAAACAAAATGACATGTCTTAAAGAAATGAACTATTTTATTACATGCATAATTTCTAGTACATAATTAGGTTAATAACTTACCACTGGGCCACAGTGGGTTTTCCTGCAATTAAGTTGGACTCCAGTAGACTCTTTAAAGCTTAGGGGGCCATATCATAATTCATGTGAACCCCTTATCACCGACACGTGGTAAACCTCGATATGAAAAATTATGTTGCACTGAAATAGATACCACAAAAAGGTTATAATATTGCCATCTTTCATATGGCCGACGCACAATGAAACAATTACTCACTAGATTAATAGAAATATCTATTATAAAATTGTCATGGTGGCGGCTTCCGACATCCACGTGTTAGTTAAATTTCATCTGCCAAAAAGCAGGTCGAGCTGAAACGAACAATACAAAATCAACTTATGCTTTGAATTAGTATGACAATTAAATACTTGAAATTAACTTACATATGTGTAAATTATGAACATTTACAAAAATTAGACGAGCACAATAGTGCCGCTTGAAGAAACAATATGAAAAGGAAATGACCCCTTGACAGCTGAATACTCATAATTATGATGGAACAGGGAGGCAAAGGGTACACTAGGACATACTGCCACAACCAGGCAGAATTTATCGCTGGATCTGGAACGACGAATTGAAACACAAAGGAGACTAAATATCAGAAGCTAACTTCATAAAAATATGGTGTTACAAAGTACTGTCATTTATAATAAATCTATCTAAGATCACAGTGGTTTGTGTTTGTCTGTCCGATTTTTTCCCCGCTCTTTATCCATTGTATCAATAACGTTACCATAGCAACGCGTTAACCGCAAGTAGTTCGTCTACCGGACGCTAGCTGGCGCTAACGGAAAAATATTTAATAATAGAAAAAATTTAAAGAATTTTGTCCACCCGTGCGAACCCGGGACGGGCCGCTAGTCTATAATCTAAGAACACAAATTTGTTGTTTGTGTGTTTGTCTGTCCGCTCTTTTCTCCGCTCTTTTTCCATTGTTACGTTACCATAGCAACGTGTTATGTACATTCAGATTACGTATGTGTTGTACATGTATGGTGTATGTGTGTGTTAAAGTGACTGTAGATAAAATGAGTGTTTGTGTGTATAGTTATATAAAAATGCATAAGCAATGTCTGCTGTAATCATAATTAATCACGGATAATATATTAATTTATAATTTCTTTTCTTTCACAATCTGAAAAAATACACATTATATTTTCAACTTAATATTAAAGTGACATAGGAATATATTCAATGACGCAATGACTGTTTCGCCATAACTTCCCAAGTTTTCAACCGATTTTAATAATTTTTATGTGGAATAGAATCAACACATTTAGGAACAGATTGTGACAGAGTTGAATCTGAATCTGATCTGCCGATCTGAATTTTTAAATTTGCAAAAACAAAAAAGTTATGACCAAAAAACATTAGCCCTATGGGATTTCCCAATGTAAAGTAAAGCGCGCGCATTCTGAAAATTTTCATTCTTATTGAATTTTAAAATTTACTAAACTCTTTACGCTCCGCTCCAATATATGGTGTTAGCGAAGCTTTATGCTTAGCGAATGCATTGATTTCTTAAAATCACACCAATAAGTTTAGTCCAAAGTATTTAAGCACTATAAAGCTTGTGTTATGGATACTAGGGTAACGGATTGACATACATACATGATAATTTGTAATATTTCCAGAAATAAACCTATATATCAGCTACAAATGCATCCCACAAACATGGGCCGATTCCGTGATTCGAACCTACGGCATTCGGTGCGAAAGTAATCGCTACCGTAGCAATAAAAGGTCGCCAAATAATTAGACTGTGAGGGACTGATTCCCACTTGATATAAGCGGAATGCGTGTATCTCAGAGCACCAGTACTCTCCCCCTGAAGGGGAAAGTTAAATTTATTTTTCATTTATTTAAAGACAACCAACAAAGCATACACAAAGATAATGACAAGAGATACATACAAAATACCACTAGAAATAGTGCTGCCTTAGTTATAGGCTGCGACAGCATGCATTAAACATAAACAATCTATTATATAAATTAGATAACAATCTTAAAACTTAATGCAATATAACAACTAAGTATTTTTAAAAGTTGAGTTTTAAACTTTTTTAGTTCCAGATTAAATATATCCACTCGGCCTCTTTTATAAATGCAATTTTAATATGTTAACCTATGTTAATTTTTACTCAATTTAGGGCAAAACAATAAGAGTTTATCTGGACGGGGCGATCTACGAGGACAGTTAAAAAACCGGCGAGTGGGACTCGCGCACCGAGGGTTCCGTAAAATATTTTTATTATATGATGTAACTAAAAATTTACGGTTTTCACAATTTTTCCATTATCTGTTCTATAAGACGTAGCTTTGTACCAAATTTCAAGATTCTGAGTTCACGGGAAGTACCCTGAAGGTTTTGATTCCCGTGCGAGTGTCGAAAACTTGCGAAATTTTGCGGCATTAAACGTCTGTATCTTTTGATTGCGTTGGCTTAGAAGTTTGAGTTTTTCACAGCTCCAAGGGACAGTAGATCTGAGTATTTGATAAAATTATTTTAAAATCTAAATTATTTTTGGAACCCTAAAAATAATTTAGAGAGCAGTTCAGAGCAATCATAATTACCATTAACAACTCTGTACAGAAAAATCTGATCCAGTAATTGACTGATATCGGGGATATATAGTTTATATCACAATATCTTCCAATGATACCATTCAACCCTCAAACATACTTAAGTCACTACAGTTAATATCGTCATGGTAATGCATTAACATCATCCATTCAATATCAACTTATCATACAATGAGCCTTCCTTCTATTGTTTGTTGTTCTGTTATTGTTAGTAGTATACCTACATTATTTAAACCTGGCAACACTGTAAAGACAATTTTATTTTAAAGACTAGCTGACCCAGCCACGCGTTGCTGTGGCACAGTAATTTTTTTTTTAATAAAAGATTTTTTCTATAATAAAAGTAGCCTAAGTTACTCCTTATTACATCAGCTACCTGCCAATAAAAGTCCCGTCAAAATTGGTCCAGCCATTTCAGAGATTAGCCGGAACAAACAGACAGACAGACAGACAAAAATTGAAAAAAATGTTATTTTGGTGTATGTACCGTATAAATATTCATATGCATGTAGTAAAAAACGGTTATTTCAATATTACAACTAGACACTCCAATTTTATTTATATGTATAGATGAGGTCAGATTTAAACATCAAACGTGTCATATTTAGTTCTTGAACGCGCATTACACATTTGAATAAAACTCTTTTTACGGATTTTACGCATATTTTATTTTATATTTAATCCTGATGTTTCGACTACTTTACAGGAGTCCTGTCATCCTGTGATCACGACTCCTGTAAAGGAGTGGAAACGTCAGGATCAGTACATTATATTATGACAATACTTTGTGTGTGGTGTGTGTTTGTTACCATAGTTACCATAAGCCTAAGAATAGTTTTTATAATCAATTAACGTTACCATAGCAACCCGGGTCAGCTAGATAAATATGAAATAAAATATGCGCAAAATCTGTGAAAAAGTGTTTAATTCAAATATCAACATTTTCAAATAAAAGACGCTAATATCATTAGGCACTTCATTTAAATAAATAAAGTATATTTTTTGCATTTTTTAATGTTACTTTATATGATTATTTACTTAAATGCGGCAACACTGAAAAGACAACTTTATTTTCTTTTTAAACACGATGTCATATTTAAATCTTAAACGCTTCAAATAAACGCCCACGTAACATCTAATTCAGTCACTTCATTTAAATAAATAAAATATTTCTTTTAATGATTTGTATACATTCTTTGCAATTTTAAATGCTATCTTATATTAATAGATAAATACTAGAAAATATCGACTTGGCTCAAAAGTACATTCTCAGGCGGGAATCGAACCTGCAACCTTTGTGTCCGGTCTAATGCTCTCCCAATTGAGCTACAGAGCTTTGTGAATAACCGTCGAAATTGTTTAGTACCTTTCTAATATTTACACTGCAGGCCAGAGTTGTCTCATCAATGAGAGGAACATCCTCTCGTATTCGAAAGTACTAAACGGCTGTTTCATCTTAATTGATTGTCCAAACACATTTCTTTTCTAGTATTTTCTATTACAATAATTTATCATAAAATTTCTTACATTCACACCAATATGCTAAGCCCAAAATAAGCACTGTAAGGCTTGTATTATGAATACTAGGGTAAATGATAGACATAAAATATGTATAGCATACATAAATAATTAATATTAATATAAATATATGTATACACTAGCTGACCCGGCCACGCGTTGCTGTTCCGACTGCAGCGCCATCTGCCGGGCTGATTTGTGAATCTAAACCATCCAGGGCGTCATCCAAACGCATACAAAAAAAATCATTCAAATCGACCAGCCGTTTTGGAGTTCAGTGTAATACACACATACAGTAGAATTTTATATATAAAGATTTTAAAACCCATGCCCATCTGCCCCTTCCGGGACTCGACCAGGGCTGTCTTTAACCTATTGGAGACCCTGGGCATATAAGAATAATGCGACCCCTATGACTTTGACAGAACACTTTTTTATTGCTAGAGTAGACAATGAAAGTATATACAAGGTTTCAGATTGTTTTATTGACAGTCAATAGATAAATAGATAAACTTTAATTTAAATGGGGCGATTCTCACATATTTTTAATTATCTAAGCATGTTGAAATCATCAAAAGCTAATAAGCAAGCCGATAATATAGTCCCTAATTTAGGTTCGATTTACTCTAATTAAATAAGTTTAAAGTAATAAATGTCGGTATTGGTTTAGTGATCTGGCATTAACTAGGGGCCCCTATCGATCGCGGGGCCCTGGGCATTTGCCCAGAGTGCCCAGTGGGAAAGAGGGGCCTGGACTCGACCCAGGATCGTCGGTGCGAAAGGCCGGATCGCTACCATTGCACCAAACTATCGTCAATAGCACATAGATTGTTCTGAATCCAAGTTAAGTAACTGAAGTACTTGTGTTATGGAATTCAGAAATAAGAGCTGTATTACGAAACGTAGATTCGAGTCAAACTAAAAGGACATCAAAATGTTTATATTTTTTTTAATAGAAAATACTAGAAAAAGTCGAGTGGCTGCCATACTTGTTGTCATGGTATTGGCATTCTATGGTTCGAGGTTCGATCCCCGGCCGAGTTTTTTTTTTTTTACTCGGCTCTTGGTGTTGCGGTACCGTAATTGTTTCTGAATTCCATAAAACAAGTGCGTTAGCTATTTGGGTTTAGAACAACGTATATATGTGATGTCGTTTTTATTGGAGCTCCTCAAATAAAAGAAGCTCCCATGGATCAGCTTCAATTGCACAATGTCTGTTACGGCACAACTACTCGAGTTCTTAACCGTTCTTAACAGGTTCAGCACCAGATGGTGATGAGGCCCGAATTTTGAAATTCGCAAAAATTCCCATAGAAACAAAAATTTTTTTCTTTTTTTTAGGTATTACGATCCGCTCCAATATATGGTGCTAGCATAGCTTTATGCTTAGCGACTGCATCGCCTAGTTGGAGCGGAGCTCTCATGTATCAGCTTCAATGAGGCAATGTCTGTTACGCCATAACATCCCGATTTCTTAATCGATTTTAATATTTTTTGTGTGGAATCGAATCAACAGGTTAAGGACTAGATCGTGACGGAATTATGAAATTCGCAATAATAAAAAAGTTATGACCAAAAACATTGGCTCTATGGAATTTCCCATTAAACAAAAAGCGCGCGCTTTTTCTCAGTTTTTATTCTTATAGAACTTTGAAATTTACTAAACATTATTGATTTCTTTTAGTAGCTCCGCTCCAATATATGGTGCCAGCGTAGCTTAATGCTTAGAGACTGCATCGCCTAGTTTTATTTTACTTTGAAAATATTTTCGTAGGTAATAAACTTCAATAATCGTATCCGCTTCCAAAAATGGCAGTATCCATAGTAATGAGTCATGCATAAAATCGATTCATCGATCGTGATTCATGCGTTATGGTGCGAGACGAGTAAAGAGAAAATTATTGCAATTAAATGCATTTATTCGTTGAGAATCTAGAAACATTATTGACGACCGGTGCAACGGTAGCGATCCTGCCTTTCGCACCGACGGTCCTGGGTTCGAATCCCGGAAGGGGCAGATATTTGTGTGATGAATACGAGCATTTATCAGACAAGGGTATTAAACATATTTCTATAAATAATACATATCTATGTATCATATCTAGGGTTGCCCACCGTACTCTAAAATAGAGTATTGTACTCTATATCATGTAGGCGTACTCTTTAATCTATAATACTAATAGAGGACGCTAAAATACTCTTTTTTACACAACGTTTACTATACTAGTGCCAGTCTCGCATATATGATTATCGTAACCAAAAAAGTCAACTATTTGGTTTTAATATGCTGGTATTCCCAAGTTAGGAATCCTCACACCCCAAGCACACTCAGACGTTTCTGAACGCAGGCACTAATGTCAATCAGTTAGAATGTTTGGAGTCATACAACTTTTTTAAAAACGAAATGAAAAAATGTTATTTGCTGTAAAAAATACCTTTATAAAAATTTGAAATAAATGATACTCTTTTTTATAAGGCCGTACTTTTTATTTACCTCCTTTGAAATCAGATATACTCTATTTCTTCTAATAAAAGTTGGCAACCCTAATCATATCCGTTATCCTAGTATCCATAACACAAGCCTTACTGTGCTTACTTTGGGCTAGGGCTAATTGATGTGAATGTAAGAAATATTTTTATTATTGTCATTTATTTATATTATTATTGTTATATAGTATTTGGCTCTGTATAATCTCGCCTTGTGATACATGGAGTTTTTCTTTACAATAATAATATGAGTATTCAGAAACTCTCAGTGGTTAATAACCAACCATTATTTACACACTAATATCAACCACAACACTATATTTAACAAGGAAACCAAAACCATTAAAGTGACGCTTCACGCTCCCGCCGAAAAGTCCTTGAGAATTTATTATTTGTCTCTGATTTGTTTTTTTTTTCTTATGCTGTTTCTTTCTGTAGGTATTGGGAATTCAGGACGCAAGGCCAAGTAATCGGTAAATTGGTCTCCCTAGATACAGGCACTTTAGTGCAATAATTAATTTTATTTGATTACGATTAATGAAATAGTGTATAATCTATTTATAATTTGCCTTTTAAACTGGTAAAATGAAGATCAAAAGGAGTGCATCTCAAAAGCTGACCATGACAAGGCAAAGAGTAAGTATTTACACTAAATTAAAATTCATTTAAATGGTGGAACAGTGTCATGAAGGCTAGACGTCCTAACGGTCTTTTCGAGGCGTAACTGTGGATCATGTCAATGTTTTTTTAGTATTACACTTATTGAGGATTAGATTTAGGCCTAATATGAATTAAAATAAAGCGCTTACAGTTATTAATTAATAAATACTATGTTGTATAGTCTTAATCAAGATAACAAATATATGGCTATTTAAATGTAATAAGGCTACACCCCAAAGTTATAAAATATAACGTCAACAATTCAACAATAAATTATTTTATAAGAAAAATACTAGAAAAGATCGACTCGTGTCGCAAGTAAATTCTTAGGCGGGATTCGATCCCGGAACCTTTGGATTTGGATATCCGATCCAATAGTCTCCCAAATGAGCTACCGAGGCTTGTCGAAATTTTCTACTGCTTTTGTTCTTTTTACGCTGTAGGCCAGCGTTGTCTCATTAAAGAGAGGAACTTCCTCTCGTATTCTGGTTATTTTTTTTTCTTTCGATATCCGATAATATATAGAACTTTTATCATATAAAATAAAATTTACAAAGAAATCCTTAACTTGACATATAACTTTGATGGGTGTTAATTTTATAATTGTTTCGACTTGTAACCTTTTTGATATAAGGAGAGATATCTTTACCCTAATTTTCAATTAAAGCAATCAATTGTTCAAAAAGTTTAACATACGATATTGTACAGTCAATTTCTTATTATCTTCTTTATGTTCTTGCAATAGATTTCATAATTTAATCTTTATCTGCTGGCGAGCGGACTCTCATTGATACTTCACTGACATATTATACATAATATTTATTTTCTCTATGGTGATATCTAATCGAAGATTTAGTATTATTGCCTCACTCGATTTCAGCGCCATAATTAGTGTCGCACGCATTAAAAAGGTACGAAGAAATACTTTTTGGCGGGAGCAAGAAGCATCACTATTATAGATTTAGGTTGTCTTGATAAATTTATGAAGTGGTGGATATTGCTGAGTAATGATTGTCGATTATTAATCATTATTTATTTGTGAACTCTCACGAGTGTTGGGCAGTTAAACAAAAAGACAGAAAGTGTATTCACACTCTCTCAAGAAGTCCACGGAGGTTTAAGTCAATCGCCTATATTTTTACTGAAACCTAGGGAAAGTGGGTATTTTATTATTCATTAATAATCTATCATTTACTTATTAATCAGCTCTCAAAATCTAACGTAGAATTAATCACTGAAGACGAGCTGTATGAGTTTTGTACCCTTTGCTTTCCCTACCCGTGAAAAACAAGTTCAGATATGCTCATATTTTATCAGATCTGTATTATGAGACTGCCCAGATATAATCCGATTGAACAGATATGTCCGGATAGATCCAGATTAAAATACTCCTACATTACCGATCTGATCATATATGAAAATTATTTTAACATTTTTTATTAGTCAAAGGAAACAGTTCAGATCAGATTCAATCAGATCAGATCAAATAGAGTCAATTACTATGTGTTATTTCATAGTGTACCGTGAATTTACCACTGATCTTGTAGCTCAGTTGGCCGAGTGGTTAAGAAAATGGACTTGAAATCGAAATTTACCCGTGTTTAAGCAGTTGGAAATGAAATCCAATCCAAATGTTCCTTCGCAGGTTCGAAACCTGTTGAAGGCTAAGTTTTTTTTTTGCATACTTTTTATTTTATTTTTCCGTTTTTAAAAATTTGCGTTGTTTTGAAGTAAGTTTTTCAATTTTGTTTTTTAGATATGAACAGATATTTGCATATCTAAAATCACCGAGAAATTCAGATACGAACAGTCTCATAATACAGATCTGATCCGATCTGAAAAAGCAAAAAGGAAGAAAACTACATAACATAAGGTACACATAAGGATACACATAAGGTTTTCACATTATCCTTATATGAGATAAACTATTTTCTTTAAATAATAAAAATAAAATGTAATGATATGCTACAATATGCTAATAGCAAGTGCTAATTTTATTATCTTATTGAGTGTAAAATAATTGTTTTGTCAGAAATTAAAAAAGCAGTTACAATTTATCTTGTGCACTTAAATATTTCTTAGATGCAAACTTTATTGCTTAAAAAAGATCTGAATTCTTTTTTCACGGGTAAGGATAAACCAAAAAGTAACTGAAAATCAAAAGAGTTCGAATACTTACAATGAACTACTTTATCTATATAGCATTAGTGTTTATGCGATACGGTCCCATAACTTCATGGATTTGAACATAATTAGCATACTACCTCGATACGCTCATTAGCACCCACTAATATTAGGGGTTAAAGTATGAAATTGCCGATTTGTACTGAAAATCTATATTGTTTATTTTTTAAATTTTTAACAAATTTATTTAATCAAAATAGTTGCCATTATTATCTATACATTGCTGCCATCTAATGGGAAGGTCATTAATGCCTTTGCGATAGAATTCCGACGATCTAGACTGCACAAACTGTGTGAAAGCATTTTGTACTGCCTCCTGGGAAGAAAACTTCTTGTCACGTAGATAATTGTCCAAATCACGAAAAAAATGGTAGTCCGTTGGAGCAAGGTCTGGTGAATACGGAGGATGACGAATGGTTTCTAACTGCAGTTCCTGAAGGGTCAAAATGGTTTCTCGTGCTGTGTGAGGTCTCGCGTTGTCGTGGAGCAATAATGGTGAAGATCGATTCATGAGTCGGGGCTGTTTTACTGCTAGTTTTGTCAACATGGTTCGGAGTTCGGCACAATAGACATCTGCCGTTATTGCTTGACCAGATCGGAGAAAACTATAGTGAATAACACCATGCTGAGACCACCAAACAGTTACCATTACCTTTTTATTGGTAAGTTTTGCTTTAGGACACTGTTGTGGCATTTGACCTGGGGTCAGCCATTGCATTTTTCTTTTCCGGTTATCATAAAGAATCCACTTTTCATCACATGTTACAATTCGATCCAATATTCCTTCATTTCTGTACCGGTTCAACAAGGCAACACAAGTTTCAACACGCGTTTCTTTCTGCAGATCAGTCAAATCATGAGGCACCCATTTTTCGTATTTTTTTATTTTATTGATTTGACGCAAGTGAGTCAATATTGTGGGTAAGGTAACGTTAAACCATGCCGCTAATTCCTGGGTACTTTGACTAGGATCGGCTTCCACTATCTCTCTTAATTCATCGTTATTTACCTGTGTGGGCGGTCTTCCTCGTGGCTCGTTCTTTAAGTCGAAATTTCCATCACGAAAGCGTTTAAACCAAAATCGCACGGTGCGTTCATTAGTAGACCCCTCTCCAAACGCAGCATTGATATTGCGGGCTGTTTCTGCCGCGTTAGTTCCGCGTCGGAACTCGTATTCAAAAATAACTCGAATTTTCGCAGTATCCATCTTTCTTGTCTAAATTGAATAACAAAAACAATTGAAAGTCGATATTCAAATGTTTTACATTTTTTAAAAAAAGAACATCATAGAAACCATTTAAAAAAAGTTTCATTCGAAAACCTCAAACCATGAAGATTCTATGTCAATTCAAAGAACCTATTGCAATAAAACGGCAATTTCATACTTTAACCCCTATTACTTATGTCACTTATAGTTAAGTAAATAAGGTTTTAAATTCAGAGGCATTCCAACTATGAATGGAATTTTATACAGATTTTTTTTTCTTCAGAAACTGTGATTTGTGATACCGTAATTTGAATGTACGTTATAAAATTGAAGTATAATAGATATATGTTTATAAGCTTTTTATGCATTATATTGAAATCGTTTCATTTATAAAGACACTACACAGATAACGGGTCAGGTAAAACTAAATAAAAGATTGTAATAATCTGATTTACTACCTACTCATATTCGAAATGATGACTGTGAGGTACTATTACGTAAACATTTATATGCGAAAGCGCGAAATTGTAATCAAGAACGGAATAAAAATATACTTTTCATTTCAGTCAAGCATACATATATAATTGTCGTAGCGATGGCATGCACCAAAATATGCATAAAAGCAGTGGCGTAGCATAGGTTACTAGCACCCGGTGCGGATTCCAAATTTGCTGCCCTCTTATTTTTGCAATTCATTATAAAAAAATTGAGGCATGGTAAAAAGAGTACTTTTATTGAATAACACTAACCTGAAAAGTGAAATTAACATTTTTTGACATAGAGTAGAAGGTAGACTATCACAATATCACTTACTAACAAAAATTACTACAGTTACAAGGTACTGCACTAATTTAAATTAATTGACAGTTAGAAGGTACTAAATTGTGCTGTTTTACCGACCAAGCTCGCATAGAAATTAGTTTATCCTGTCATCAGTAGATGGTAGGATACGCTATAAAATGATTTTGAGGACAAAAATGTTTTTAACTAAAACTTGTAATTACAAGGTCCTGCACTGACGCCGACGATATTGAAAAATAATAAAACACTCACCTTTTTGCTTCAGTTTAGTAGTAATCTATTTCGCACGCAGGACGTCTTCGATAGTCACTGAATCAATAATACGTTATGTTATTCCATTGTCTTCTATTACTATGTAATAAGTACAATGGACTCTCCAGCTGCCGCCCACCAAAACCAAAAGACTCGTTCCGGGTATCTAACTTTTTAAGCAGTAGTGTTTGACACGAAACACCGTTTTTTTAAAATAATGTAAATCTTTTTACTCGCTAACTTTGTGAATATATCCGATGAAACGGTCATCGGTAATCGTTAAATCATTATTTTCTGTAACCAAAAAATGCTGTCGATTGCCTCCAAGGTGTAATTCGTGTTGCAACAATGAACGCGTAACGCGTATCTTTGCTGTTTTTCTACCAGTAGCTTTTAGCTACGGTGAAGTACAAAGAATGCGTAAGGAGACATATTTATTTAAAATAACATTGAAACTTGAAACGAAATAAGTTTCCTAAATAATAGTTATTGAGAAACCTTGCGTTGCATCACCCATGCATAGAACCTGCATAGGTACCTGGGTATTTGGTAACAACAACAAAAAAATGACGAAAAAAAACTGAAAGAAATTAACTTTTTTTTATATTTTAATTTTTTTTCTCTATCTGCCACCTCCGCAGCGCCGCCCCCGGCAAAGTGCCGCCCGGTGCGGACCGCACCCTCCGCCCCCCCCATGCTACGCCACTGCATAAAAGACAAGACAAACATTTAAAAAGTGTACCTAGTGTTGAAAAAAACTTCCGAAAATGCAACTCGAGTGTTTTTGTGAAACTTTAGTCTAAAGTAACAATATGAATCGTTTATATACTAGTCTTAACGAACAAAGAAGAAGTCTTATATTTTTTTAATATATTTTATGCATTTTCAATGCGATGTTATAAGATAAATTATTATAATAGAAAAATACTAGAAAAAATCGACTCGGGTCACATGTGAATTCTCAGGCGGGAATCGAACCCGCAACCTTTGGAAATCCGGACCAATGCTCTCCCTTTAAAAGAAGAAGTCCTTTAAAAGAGATCTGTCAATCCAAAATCTATTACAACTTAGTTTTTTAAATACAACTCGGTTTTTAAAAGAGAATATTTAGAAAACTATACGCAGTTTTTAACGGGACAAACTTTCGTTCACGCATATATTGTATAGCAGGCAGGTATTAGAACTAAGACAGCCCATATTAATGACTTAATATTAAACTGCAGTCTCCTTTAAAGCTCAGAACTCAATTTCACATCAAAGAATATATTGAACTTCAAAATTAGAATTAGGGCCTTTAAGTTAAAAGACCAAGGACTCCAAAAACTCAAAGGTCACATAACTCGTAACGTCGCTTGTTATCAAAATAGACTCAAGCCTCAAAGTGAGGACTAAAAGACTAGTATTTAGTACTGCATATACTTATCTTTTTTAAATTTAGAATGGGTTCGCTTTTGATCCCAATTAAGCACGATGGCCAAGACAGAATACACGATGGAACGAGCTAACCCAGAAAATGCCTATTCACCCTGGACTTGAAAACGGACGGGTTATAAGTACTCGGAAATATAGACGCAGATATTTAGTTAAATATTAGTTAAGTTTCAAAATTAATACTTTATATATTACCTAACATTTTTTATAAGCCTGAATGGTACAGTGGATAGGTGCGGCTGATGTGTCAATCAAGTAACTCAAGTTGTTTGCTATCATCTTGGTTATCATGAGATGATAAATATAATACTGAACTAACAACATATAGTATCTGCTTAAATTTACGTCAATGCGCAATTTTTTTTAATGTACATGACTGTACCTATTACTAAGTTTTATGATTCGGCATTTATGATTCGGTTTATATGTGGAAGAATGACTTTCTTCCACATATAAACCTCAAATATCTTAATCATATAAAAACTATATCAAGTGAATAAGTAATGCAAATCATTAACAGTAAAAAACGACATAATAAAATCAGATAAGTTTATAATATTTCACCTGTTATACTTCTTTTTATTTATTTTTATTACATATTTCAAACGTCTGCTAAGTTTTGACAGGAGGAAACTTTTTATTGAAATACCGTCATAAATAAAAAAAATAAAGAGCTAAAAATAAGGCAGATATTTAGTTTAATTTTCGTACCATATGTAGTGTACGACAAACACGGAGCACGGTGGTGCATTAAAAATAAAAGTTCCAAAACCTGTTTGCGAAATCTTTCCAGCCGACGCAACCGGCAAACTTTTTTTTCTTTTTGCCTAATTACATATAAAAACGCAATGTAAACCCTCATACGACCGCAAAACATACATTTAAAAGAAATTATAATAAACACTCACCTGTTACTCAACGCACCACACAAATTATCCTTAGAACAATTCAAAATATAAAATGAATCCGGCTACCGCACTCGTGACCCAGCGGGCATTCGCACCAACAATACTGCCAACGTAATAGAACTGAAAATTATGACGTAGGATAAGTTGGAGGTAAGTGTTGCCATATTATATTTCATACTTCTAAATTAGTAGAAAATATTTCAAATGCGGAAAGTTGGTAGTTTTAAACAACAAAAATAATCTAATTCAAATAATTCTTACTGTCTAAATGTACAGTTGCGTCAAAAATTTCTTACTGCTTAACAATCTACTTATATATCTGGTTATATAAAAGATATAGAAAAAATACTGTGAATGGGAAAATCAATGGTTCACATATTAATATTGGACGAATGGAACACTGAACTTTCGAGGCTTCGGAAAAATTGTTGCTACCGAGATGCTCAATCAAATTAAAAAATTATAATTAAGAGAAATTTGCTATTAGGGCTTTCTGATATACAGAAGTTTAACGGGTTGAAGTGAACTAATATGGTTCTTAATATTCAATAGCAATTTTATTATATTTGTGTGACTATTAATGGTAAAAATGCGAAAAAATACAGTTTGGAACAAATAACGTAAAAGTTGCTGATCCGTCGAAATTTACATATTCTTATGGGGACCTCTTTCTTTGTGAAGGCCCCCGGGCTGTAGTCCCGCCTGCCCTTCCCCAAATCCGGTCCTGCACGTATGTGCAGACCGTACGTATGTACGACTTTATAATATAAATTATGGTAACAAATATAATTGATTAATGGTATACCTAATAGCTGAACGTTTTTCATTTAGACAAAATTATCGACACTGTGTTGCACTGTGTCGACCATACTATAGCAAAAACCTATTGGCACACACACACACAAAAAGTTGACACAGTGCAACACAGTGTCGACTTTTTTTCTAAATGGAAAACGCTCTCTATTTGATCAAAAAACCTACATAGCGTTGTCCTGCTCTCTGGATCCCCTTTTCTCTTTCTAATACTACCTAACAAGGGTATTGTGATGTTTGATAAATGTCATAAAACAACTCGCAAGTGAAAAACTATATCACATCCTGATCCTGATACTACATGCTTCTACAACTATGCACTATACTATATTTTATAAACCATTTTATATACTTCTTTTAACTTGTAAAATTTTGCAACAGAAATTAATGAGTCTGAAGTAGACAAACACGAGAGATGACAGATGGACTCCACGATAGGATATTAAAATTTGTATTATTTCCCTAAAAACTGGTAAGTTTCGCATTATGAGTTCCTGTTGTTAACAAGTACAGAAACTATTATTGTATAATCTTCCTTGATCTTTAAGAATCTGCTTACCACAACAGATTGACAATAGTCACTAACCGTAGAAAAAAGCATCGACATATGCCGATGGACATGCCCTAGCGGTGAGAATTGTGGCACTACGAAAGAAAGAGATAAAACTAATCTTCGGACTAAGTATATGCCGTGCCTGTCATGAAAATTGAGAGCCAATCGCCTACAAGAAAAGAGATAGCGTTAGTCTGAAAGCATATGTCATCTTCGTCACTCTTTTCAAACCAAGAAATTACTCCACGTTATACAGGTACGGCATGTCCATTAGTATATGTCGATGAAAGAAAGTACAAAATTATATATTCTGTGGATGGTATCAAAACCTCCATTCGTTCATTCATTGTTAATTCTCCCAGACTTCAGGAACAGGAAGACTTTTTGGCGGGAGCGGGAAGCGTCACGTTGGTGGTTTTGTTTTTCTTGTTGAAAGGACAATGCCGATTTTTGTATGGACTTGTGACCGGAAATGGCCAGAGACGATACAAACAAATATAAGTAGCTAAAGCCTTCTAGATTAAGAATTCGTTGGTTTCAGTTTAATTTTCAGATTTGTAATGGAGAAAAACGAACTTTTCTGAAAACATAACCTAACATTTTAATACCTATTTTATAATACTTGAATTAGTATTTTGCCTATTATTTCGCTCTTATCTCATACTAATCATGTAAAAGAATCGAATAAAACACTATGTGACTATAAACGTCTTCTTTTCATGACTCATGACTGGTTTATAGATTTATATTTATGAAGATACTTATCCTAGTTTTTTATCCATTATAAAACTAATAATTATTCATCATGCAATGTAATATTGCAATACAATGCAGTATTTGCGAAGAGGCAGTATGACACGAGAGCTACTGCTCTATATAACAAAATAAATAAGGAATTAGATATTTATAATATGACTTACAAAAAATACAAAATTGCGATTAACCATTTAATTTAATTTTAATTTCAACCATTTAGATGGTTGAAAGCTAAAAGCTATGCTGAAATAGAAGTAATTATAAGTTGAAACACATACACACACACACACTCATAAGGATGGATTAATTGTTAAAATTGTATAAATGTTTAATTATAAAACTTAGGATTGATGGATTCACAAAATGATATATTGCATGTCAATACTCAATATTTATAATTAATATTAATGAAATGATTAATAATATTGATGAAATGTCAGATCTTAACATACTTGGAATAATAATTTATACTGTAATAACATTTATCAATTAGTAATTTTATTTTATAAGCACATTTTTAAATCTATTTAATTATCAAATGTTTTTCAATATTTAATGTTTATGTTATGTAGGACGCTATCCAATTGGCCTAAATTAGTCTATTGTAACCATGCTATGGAAGAGCGGTGTTACCTAACACAAGCATATTTTTGCTTAAAAGGTAGCTCCATTCACTAATATTGTATTAGACACTTGAGTTAATGAAATAAACATTTTGTATTTGTATTTGTTCTTACATGCATACATACAGTTCACGCCCGTCCTGTAGAAGGGGTAGGCAGAGACTGGGGTCTTTTTATCAATGAAAAAACATACTTGTTTGTACATTAAACTAAATTCATAAAAATCAGATGTGTGTAATACATACCTATGTAGTACACATATCTGATTTTTATAAACTTAGCTTTAAATTGCAAAAGGAAAGAGGAAATTGCTATTATTCATTGTTTTTAATAAAACATTGCATGTTATTAGTTCTCATATTTCATTCTCTATTATATAGTACTCTTATGTTGTTTTAGTTTCCAATATTCAATTAGGAATAAATGGTTCAACACATTGGATATAATCAAATTAGGCAGTTCTTAAAATAAAACACCTGCGGTTAAATAAAACAACTTTTTCACAGTTTTTAGCGCATAATTTATATTTAATCAAGACGTTTCGACTTCTTTTACAGGAGCCATGATGTTTAAACTTCTTTAGAGGAGCCATGATGACAGGATGATTAAGGCAATGGTTGTGATATATGTTCCACTACCATCACAATATTTAAATCAGTTATATTCATGCTATTTCTCCATTAGCTCTCACAAAGCAAGCATGACAAAGAAAGTTGGCCGGTCTCACCTGTAAAATAATGAAAGTGCTTTATTTAAAGTTGTGGCAATATTTTGTGTTCTTTTAATAATAACATTATATATATATGAATAATTAAATGTAAATTATACATATGTGAACATTCATAGAAAGGTGTCAATGAACAACTAAATAGGAAACAGGTCAATTACATAGAAAAATGACATAACATAGTTTTCTGGTCAGATGCAACATTCACACATGGCAACTGTTTAAGAAACTATGACAATAATATTAGCAGATTAAGTAATAATAATAATAGTGGCAGATATAGGCAGTACTTACAGTTCTGCGATGATGCCAGTATGAAGCAACGGATGTTTGTGGACTGCTTTCTAATTTAATCTAACACAACCAACAGATCTTCCACAACCAAAATAATTACTGGCATGCCGATATTGTCTTTCTCTCGAGTTGGTTGCAATGAATCTTTCAATGAAATCATGACAGGCACCACAAACCAAATCCGATATCTGTTTACAAAGTATACAAAACATTTTATTATTGAAGACATACAGAAATATATATTTAATATTTATATCTTAATAGTGTGTGTGCGTATGCAAGCATCTGTAACTAAACAGTTGATAATTTACCTGAAATGTTAACCATTCGGCCAGAAGAGAATTCATGTTCTTGAGGTTATATTGATATGGAATGTTACTACTGATAACACAAGTTGGTTCATTTTCCACATACTGTAAATCTTAACACTCTGTTAGCGAGCCGATTTGAATATTAGTAAAGTAATAGTACAATATTATACAACAACAATAGTATAAAACACTTTCAATGATGCTAACCATACGTAGGGATCCGCAAAAAGTATCGATACCAAGTAATTTAGTATTCGATACTTTTTAATAAGATACTGAGTAAGAATCGATACTTTTCATGGTACTCGATACTTTTTATGTTCTTATTGGTCAAATAATTATTGCTTGTGGTTTCTATGTAAAGTTTAATTATAAAATCTGTTGGTGACATCCCAAATGATATGAAGAAGGCCCCAGAGATGCACGGAAGGTAAAGGATTGCAATACCAGAATCCTCTACGATAGCAAGTCGGTTCTACAAGTTTCGTGTAGCTACCGAGGCACCTTTTAAATCTAGTTATCCCCAACTGCCGTTTATGCACAGGATGCATGTTAGTAGAAAAAACAGTCTCCCGTCTTAATGTAATGTGAAGAAGTAGCCCACTATCGGGTGAAATATCTCGGGTCGCTATCATGGCAGTCTCCGGGAAGTTTTGACCAAAGTGATGGCGCTTTTTTAAGTGCGTTTATTGATTTGAGGTTAATGGTCGGTATGTATTCGTTTTATTTGTCTATGGCATAAATTATTATTATTTTTACATTATTATTGGTAAAACAGTTTAATTTAATGGTTTTTGATATATTACTTACTCATTATACAGATATATATAGTAAATCTATTGTACGCATGTTTCACCCCCACACGGAGCATCATCAGGGGCTGTTAGATCGTGCAATAACGAGCACTAAGTGCACTAAGTGTGTAGTAGTACTCGTTATTGCACGGTCTAAGAGCTCCTGATGATGCCCTGTGTGGGGGCGAAACACGTGTAGAGTAGTTGGTGAAGGTGCCGGTGTCTGCGGTTTCTGCATTTATTTGCGGGCGGGCGGGCTTTGCACGCTGCTTGAGTTTTGCGGAACTAAGCTATATATTTTTATTTATAATTTTGAAGTCGGTGCCAAGTAAATGCTACAACAACCCTACTACAATATCAAATTACACACTAGTACACACAATATTTATAACTACTATATATTCACATTAATATATTCACACTAATATATATTCACATGAGTATACACAATATTATTAAATATATTAAAGCAATTACAAAACAGTAAAAGTATTAGAAAAATATATGAATCGGTACCTTCTAAATATCAAAGTAACTTTTTAAATATTATGTACCTAAGTACTGGCTTACAAAACTACTAGTAAGATTGATAATATCTATACACAGTTATTGTTTTACTTGGCACCGACTTCAAAATTATCAAATAATTATATAATCATTTCTATTTAATTAAATGGAAATACGTATTACTTTGTGCGAAGTAAATTATTTTTTGCTTTTTAGTTTACTTTTTGAAGTCGGTTTTTTTGTTATTTATACTGAATATCAAACAAAAAGTATTCGATACCTAAGTTACTCGATACTTTTGATGCAAGTACGATACCAGTATCGATTACCTTTCTGGCTATTGTACTCATGAGTATAGTATCGATACTTTGGTTTCGATACCATATCCCTAACCATACGTCACTTTCTTTTAATAAATAATGTCGTTTGGCTCATAGCGCTTTTGGTCTCAAACGGTGAAATGATAATATATTATTTCCTTATAAAAGGAAAAAGTAACATATTTAGGCTATTAATATATGCATATATTTCACATATATTTATTTAAATGTTTATTAAAGTATGTAAATATATTAATCAAAAATAAAGGACGGCCAAAATGCTGATATCCAAAGCCATGACGCAGTAAAGCAATATCACAGGGAAGTGCTTAGTAAACACACAACTTTTTATTGGTTTTTAGATTCGTAATCTGCTTTTAGATAAGTTGTAAACGTTAAAAATTGTATTTTTATTTTTAAATTAAATTAGTAATAATTTCTTTCTTGGCCATTTCCGGTCACAAATCGGCATTGTCCTTTGATATGTTGTGGATATTAGTGCGTAATAGTGGTGGATTATTAACCACTATGTGTTTGTGAACATACAAGAGTGTTGGCAAGTGTAACAAAGCAGCGGAAGTTGTCTTTTCCCTGCTCTCTTAAGAAGTCCAAGGAGAGGTTCCAGTAAAACCCCACACACTTACTGAAACCTAGCAAAAAATATATAAATATATAACTGACAATTACACTTACTTGACACTGGCTAAATGCACAAACCGTGCAAGCCATAAATAAAGATAAAAAAAGTCAAATTTGTGTTTATCTGTCAAACTAAACATCTATATTTAAAAAGGAGCGGTTAAAAACGGTTTTGATGTTTTCTTCGTTTGTGTTTTCGTGCAGTTAGCCCATATTAGACAAATCTTGTAAGTATTCAAAATGTAGTGATATTTCTAAATAAATATTATTTCAATCATTATTACTATCTTACTGAAGCAAATTTTCATGTTCTTGTTTTGCAATCTAAAATGTTTAATATCTGGTTTCGATGTGTTGCTAATAATGCATAGAAGTTGACCACTTAACATTAGTTAAAATACTTAAAAGTATGTTTTTTCATGCTACAGTCTAATTAGACTATATAATTTAACATAGTCTATATAATTTAACATAGTCTATATAATTTATACAAGGGCCCCGTATAAGAACTTGCCGATTTGCATGGATAATTTCTAAAATAACTTGTTTGTCTCACTTACCTTTGTTTCCTATATTCCTGGTAACTATATGGGTCTTCTGAAATTCTGTTTGTAGTGGTTGTTATATAGATATGTGTGGTAAAACTATGAATTAAAAATTTACATACATTTCAATAAACCAATTTCTGTATAGGAGCCATGTTCATGGTGCCATATTGTTGATACGGCTATTGTAAAGGAGTTTAAATGTCAGGATTAAATAAACAAAATTAAATCTAAAAAATGACTAAGTAATTGCTTATATACCATAGTGAAGATTGAGGTATTTAAATAAAACATAAACATGTAGGTAGCTTGTTTTTTTAATGAATTAAAAGCACAACACGGCTTCTATAATCTCTATATATAAAAAATCCCTGTCACTGTGTTTGACCGCAATGAACTTGAATTGATTTTGATTTTTTTTCAATTTGCTGGATTAGTTTCGACCTAGAAAATAGGATAGGTTTCATTTTAACTTATAACACAGCAACGCGTACCCGGACCAGCTAGTATTATATAGATATATGTTATAGAGTAAAGAATAACATTATTTTGATTCATTATGTATGGTAATCATAATTGAATTTGTAAATGTATTTACAAGTTTGTTGCGCATTCTCTTTTTTATAGCAAATGTATTATTTTCTTGTTAATTAAGTTATCCCATGTCTTAGTTATGGAAAACTCCCCTAAAGCAAATGCATAGTTTAATAAATAAGTTTATTGTACTTATACAATTGCACTTATTTTGAATCATCCAACATTTTTAGCGGTAGCCATTCAGGAGATCTTTTAACCGGAAAGAAGCATAGGCACAAGAAACTTATCAGCTTTAACAGAAGTAACAACATTTACAATGTTATACATAGCCACCATACGTAATATACATAAAAAAGATTATTCTATTATTACAATAATTTATGGTTTTATTGAATTGTTAAAAACAATGTCAACAAGTATCTCTTTCAAAAATGAAATGAAAAGAGTGAAGAGAGTGAAAGCTAAAAAAATATTAGATGATTCCAAAGGGCTATCCAAATTTAACTTAGGTAACAAAGGTACCATATTACAATGTTGATCCTGTAAAAATAGCTACTGTAAAGAAGTTACAGTTCAGGGCTTAAAAAAAAAATTGTAAATAAATATTAGAAAAAATCATTGCTGTCTGTTAGCTAAAAGGTTGCTAAAGCTCAGACTAATTTTGAGTTTTTAATGCTGTTACGTCTAATAGGATAATTCATCTGTAAAGCCGCATAATAAGGAACACTCAGTTCAAATGTTTCAAAAAAATCTCCTTTCATTTATTTTTCAAGGTTAAGCTTATTGAGCCGTTATTTCTATTTTACGAATTCGCGAAAGAGTCAAACTACAAGATAAAAATGTTATATTTAAGTAATTCTTCGATCATACGCACATTTTGTAGACCACTCTGTTCAGACAAGTAATGATTTGAGTGATCCGTTTAATCCTAGCAAATTGGTAATTTCTTAAAAGATTTAAGAAATACTTTATTAAATTCTAAAATAATAATTGTTATCACAGAGTTAGTACTTTCTGAGATTTAGATTATGCAAATTTATTGACATGTCTGGATGGAGTGTTCCAGTTTTTTGGTCATAATAAATTTAACTCAAGTTTTAGAAATTTGTGACCCCGTGCTACAATTTTTTATTATTGTTTACTATATTTCCTATTAATCTCTCTTCTTTTACTAAAAGTTGAAAAAAATAACACTCGGTGCAGATGCTCGTATTTATTGAGCTATGTAGAAAGACAACCTTTGACTATGTTATGTCTATTAAAACACTAAACATTAAAATTCATTTATTGAGCTATGTAGCAAAACGTATGACAAGTAAAAGTGTATATTATTCTTCTACCCACATGTATTAATCTTATTTGAAAATAAGATCACCATCTGGATTACATATATAGTACAATTTATAACTATATTCATACACAACAGACTAGAAAATGGTTTTTTTTTTTCCTATTAACATGTTCGAAAATAATGAAAATGAAATGAAAATAACTTTATTCAAATGCACTTAAAATAAGTTGCTTTGAATCGTCCAACATTTTTACCTCATTCGGGAGCTTTAACAAAAGGAACAACATTTACAATAAATTACGTCATCACCATATATAATTCACAAAAAAACAAAAGCATTCTGTTATTACAATAATAGTATTATGATTGATTGATAATAGTATATGATTATTTCGTTAATTACAACAAAGTCAACAAGTATCTGTTTTAAGTAAATAAGATTACCTCCTGGAATCTATTTATAGTACAATCTATAACTATATTCGTACATAACATAAATATATAATAAAAAAATGTCTTAAGATCTGATAGGGAAATCATATTTCTATTGCATGTTAATTTTGAAATTGTATCACAATATCAATTTAATTTTTTTTTGCGTTTTTCATATTTTTCGCAAAAAAAGTGTTTGTGCTTTAGCATTTTAGCTAACAAACAGCAGCTCACATACATTGTTCTGAACTCAATTCTAAACTATACTTTGTCCAATGTAGGATGATAGTTTTGACAATTTGACACCTATGCTATTTCAATGTCAAGCCAAACATAACGAAACAAACGCAACCTTACTATGTAGCAATAAGGAAGTGACACCTGTCAAAAGTATCATCCTACATTGGACAAAGCATAAAGGCATCAATTTTTATGTTTATAGTAGTTTAATTTAATTGAGTGAACGTGAAATATCCTGTTTTGTTTATCTATGAGGAAGGTTTATACTGTCTGCTAAGGAAAGTCGTAGATTAATTACATTGTTAGTTTATACCCCAATTGTTTCATTAAACTGTTTTTACTTTATATTTATCAAAGTACACAATTTATTTTAGAACATACATCATGTCGTCGATAGAGGAACGTTTGGATAAACTGAGAGAAGAGCGCATGGCCAGGGAAAAAGCAAGAATAGAAAAGGTAAATAAAAGAAATGTCACTGGTATTTTTTTTATTATATTATTCAGACTCCCGCCACTTGTCTCTATCTCTAGCCACTCTTGTCCACACACCACCAGCCACGGCCTTAACATCATCAACTGATGTTGTTAACATGAAACAGCCATTTAGTTTTATATTTTTTTATATATTTATGCATTTTCAATGCGATCTTATAAGATAAATTATTATAATAGAAAAATACTAGAAAAAATCGACTCGGGTCACCAGTGAATTCTCAGGCGGGTGATTTAAAATAGTTTTTGTCCAATATAAATTAAACCCTCTTCCTGTTGACTCTATGATCCAAACGCCTTACATTACAATACAATCATGTATATTCAGTATTATTGAATTAAAAAATCCAATATGGTCGCAGCCAAAGTAACAGATTGTTTTTATTTTTGCTATCCCATCAATTTCAGTATCAAATGAAGGTAATTGACAAGCAGAACAGTGTACACTTTAGTAAAACAAAACTAATCCCTTAAAAAACTTTAACTTTAGTAAAATAAGTGATACCTGCTTACTTCAGTGATCTACACTCACTATGCACTCACGTCACTTATTTGTAAAGATAGAGACAGGAATATATAGTGTTAGATTACTACTCGACTGTAGATTATCTTAGAATGAGGGAATTCTTAAATTAATAGGATGTCGAGTAAACTCCGTTTGGCTTAGATTACTAGGGTTTTGCATGTTGATAAACTGTTAACTTTTATTACAGTTGCGGGAGTTGAACCTTAAAAAATATAACAAGAATGAACCGCAGCAGTCCAAATATTCAAATACTTTAGTAGCAAGTAGTAGTAAAAATACGAAGCCAGAAAATGTAACAAATGACATTAAACCTCGTGTTAAAAATAACTTTCACGTCAACAATACTTCAAAACGACCCGTAACTATTCCAGTAGTAAATAAAAAATTACCTAATAAAGAATTCGGCGAGACCTCCAACACTAAACCCAACACTGCTATATCTAAGGCTCCTATTTCTAAGAGCGCCAAGGTTCCAATTGTTACAAAACCTGATGGGATCCCAAAGAATGCTGATCAAAAGCCAACTGCTGGAGGTAATATAAAAAAACAAACTCCACCAAGAAATACGTTAGCAAGAAAGAGTTTAGCACTCCCTCCCAAAAGTAATTCAGCAGCAGCAACCGCAATATCATCTAGAAAGAGTGTTGCACCTCCAAAACCCCAAACGTCACAATCTAACAGTACACAATCCGTCTTCGAAAGACTGTATAAGCCGAAAATAGTTGCCAAAAAACCAACAGACGATGTTGTGAAAATCAAAACTGATCCAAACTTCTTGAAGAACATAGTAAAGAATTCTGGTTTAATTCTAAACAAAAGACATTCTCTTTTTGATGTACAATCGAAAAATGAACGCCCTGTTCGCCGCTCTATATCAGCTGTACATTTTAAAAAGATAAATAAAAATGAAATAAACAATTGTATACACAAATGGTCTTCCATTGGAGATAAATTAAATGAAGAACATTTGGAAGAAATCAATGAAGACGAACATGTGAATGAAGATAAAATAGTATCTGCTGTGAAAAGCGAGAGAAAAAGGGTGAAATTTCTAACTTGTGTTCCTTCGAACTTTAACACACCGAAACCAGAAGAACTGCAAGCAAGATTAAAGAATTGGTTACAAAAAAGAGGAAAGTCCTTAGATTCTTACCATCATTTACAATGTTTTGGAATACATCATTTAGCACAGCGCGAGGTTTTACCTATTGAACCGCCGAAACTCGATCTTTATGACGATGAAGATAAGGAGAATATAGCTTTGGAACATGATACTGATAATGAATCTTATACAGAAAATATGAACCAAGAGTGTGATAAAGATCAGAGGGATAAATGGAGGAGAGCTAGCTATGTCAGTGATAGTCTAGAGTTAAATGACACGCAAAATTCAACTTTAACTTTCTGTGACACAGTGCAACAAGTTGATGAAGTCCTTCTTGGCGCTTTGAATGATCTCACTGAGATGTTGCGAGAGGTATGATTTTTCTTTTGTAAATTTAAAAAATTTAACATTTTCAACAGACTATGTAAATCTCTATGTTTGGCATAAGGGTTGTGGATTTCTTTTATTTATTTATTAGGACAGCCAATAATAAGTACACTGATCAATCATTTTTGGTTGATATGTTGTAGATAGGGGTATAGAAGAGGTGTAATTTACCAAAATTTCAAAGTGCGGAGTTCATTAGTTTAAGAAGTATAATTTTTTGAAGTAACACAGAAGCAACAGTTATTAGTTACTGTTTTCAATGTCATTTTCATATCTTCCATTTTATTATCTATAAAGAATAAAAATAGTTAATTTTTCACCAGAATATATCATGATTTATACACTCCAGGGTTTCGATTGGGAAACATGCGCCCGTTGGTTGCGCGCGATTCGGGAGCGATTCCCGTTTGCCCCGGAAACTGCAGCTTATTGGGAATGCCGAGCCGCCCTCGAGGAGACCCGGGGAGATTTGCCCGCATCTGTGAAATGCTGGGAAGAGGCGATTGCTAAGGGAACTGAGGTAAAATAAAAAAAAAACAATTGATTATACATTCAGATTACATTTATAGTTATTATAAAACTAGCGGCCCGTCCCGGCTTCGCACGGGTGGACAATATTCTTTATTTTTTCTATTATTAAATATTTTTCCGTTAGCGCCATCTAGCGTCCGGTAGACGAACTACTTACGGTTAACGCGTTGCTATGGTAACGTTATTGATACAATGGAAAAGTGCGGGAATAAGAGCGGACAGACAAACAACTGTTATCTTAGATTATAGATTATATACAATTTTTTTGTATAATTAATTTATATTATAATTATGTTATAAAATTCTTATTATTTTTCATAAATAAACTCAAAATTGAATAGTTGCACATCAACATGACTATAGAATATGCTGGGAAATAGTTAAGATCATTATGTTTCTATATATTCAAGCAAATAAATACATTTTATCTTATTGTTCTACCCAAGTAAAAATAAAAATACAGCAAAACTATCAATCAATCAATTTATTTGAACAAGAAACTATGTCTTATTATGGTTAGTAACCAAGGAACTTAAATCTATGTTAGTATATAATATTTTTATTATAATTATCATATTAATAAATTAAGTAAAATTATTTATTTAAATTATTAACGGCCTTGGAATGCACCATATGGCCTATCTTCAATATTTTTTTTTCTTTGATTATGATGACTGATGAGAGTTTATTTATGAATGAAAGATGACCAATGGACGATGAATTAATGGTTTCAATAAAGGTGTGGGTTTTACTGAAACCTCCTCGTGGACTTCTTGAGAGAGCGCAAAGACACCTTTCACTGTTCTGTTTCAGTTGCCAACACTCATGCATATATAGAAACACTCTGGTTAATAACCCACCATTATTACACACTAATATCAACCACAACACAAAATTCAACAAGTAAACCAAAACCATAAAAGTGACGCTCGCAACCAAAAAAAAAACTATGGTCCCGTTTGAAGGAGCACAATTTTATAATAAAACTAGCTTTTACCCGCGGCTTCGCCCGCATTTAACCGATTCGTTGCTGATGGCACGCCTGTCGTGCCATCACTTTTTTCTCGTGTGGCGTTAGCCACTAAAACCGTGTCATTTTTAAATCGATGATAACTCCTTCAAATCAAGTTTTAGGGAAATCAATCCAGAATAAAACTATCTTAATTTTTCACGTAAATCAAGCTCGTAGCCTTCGTTTCTGTTATTGTATGTAGCAACGAATCGGGTAAGCCATTAAATTTTTTTCAATAAAAAGTATCCCATGTTACTTCTAATACCTCCAACAATATATGTACGAAGTTTCATGATGATCGGTTTAGTAGTTTTTGCTTGAAAGCAAAACAAACAAACTTACATTCACATTTATAATATGATTAGGGATACCCTCATGTATAAAAAGTGAAGATTTGGTTAACATATTTAACCCTTTATGACTCAACAACATAAAAACACGTATTTTTTGTTTCGCTTTTTTATTAGATATGTAGAAAATCATAAAAAAGGGAGTGCTACAGTATATGTTACACTGTACTATACACTTCCTCTAGGATGTATGGAATGCCTTGAAACAATTGCTCAACTTATTATAGCACAATGCTACGCCACAGTTTTCAAAACAGTTGTGTAGTTTTTTTTATTTGTATTTTGCAAATTTTACCCACGAATGAATGTCACAAATTGGCACGAAGTGAATTCCTCACGAGTTTTGACACAAGTAAAGCCATCTAGTTTATGACTATTGCACTATAATGCATAGACAGGTATGTTACCGATATGACACATTGAGTTACTAGGAGATAAAATGCGTGTAGTGGAAATTCTTGGGAATTATTTGGTTTGCTACAGTAATGTCACACGGTGATATAAAGGGTTAAGAAAAAATTTACTCAGTACATAATTAATAAAATCAGTATATAGAATAAAAACAATACGAAACAATAAACGAGTTTTTGTTTACTATCAGTACATTATATAATAATAATACTTTATGTGTTTGTTACCATATATAGTTACCATAAGCCTAAGAATAACAGTTTTTTATAATCAATTAACGTTACCATAGCAACGCGTGGCCGGGTCATCATTTAACGTTACCATAGCAACACGTGGCCGGGTCGTCAATAATCGTTACCATAGCAACGCGTGGCCGGGTCAGCTAGTTTCTAATAATAATATAAGACTAAAATCTCACAGTTACAGCAAATGCAATAATTTGGCATTGACAGACCTTATTACAGATTCCATTTTCGCTTCATCCCTCAAGTTTACGTTTCTTTAAGGACTTACGTGCCTTCCGATGCATGGATAAGTTCGAAATTCGGCCACCCATCCAACCACCAGCCTTTGTGAAAGTTGCACAATCACTGCAATCGTAGACCTGTTTAATTTATATCTTAATTTACAGTATTTAAATCTGTAGGTTTACCAACATTAACTTAATTTAAAATAGTTAAAAAAAACACCCTTATGAGCAAAGTTTATTATAGAATTGATGATTATTTGAAGGACAAAACGATGTGAATTCAATAGCCTTTAAAAACTATACTTTTAATTAATATTTTGTAAAGTTAATTTATCTAAGGCACTGATTTAAAGAGGCAGTTGTAAATAGCAGTTTTGTTAAGTTAAAAATTTTAAATGGCAAATTTAATAACTAGTTCAGCAGTTAAAACTAAGCAGTAAAGTAAACAAAATGAAAAATAAAAAATAACGAAATGGATCAGTGAATATATAATTGAGCAGGAAAATAATTAAATAGGCGGTAAAAATTATTGAACGTGCGGTTACGTTTACGGGGGGCAGTAAGAAATCTTATTCTAAGCAATTCTATGACCTAACCTAACCTAACCAACCCAGTAATTGGTCGCTTCCGCCACCCGCGCTAATAAGCTCCGCCCAACTAACGAACATTTACCTCTCTTTTCAATGAATTTGAGTTCGGGCGTCACGGCTCGCTATGATCTGCCGAACTATTTATCGAACCGCTCATTCCATCATTTTTACCGCTCATTCTGTTATTGGACTGCTCAATTATTTTTAGAATTACTGTCTATGTTTTACTGTCGCAATAATTAATCAACCGCCATTAAATTAAATAACTGCTCAATATGTTTTCCAACTGATCATAATAACATCTCGAATATTAAACAACAGCTCAAAAAATGAATACCTTTATCTAATGTATTTTTACAAGGGTTTGAAAAATTTCCTTAATTTAAAAAACTCTGTAACACATTAAAGGGAGAAAGAAATAGGCCTTTCATTTCTTGTAGATTCTTCGCATTACAAGGTCGTAGGACTTATAAACCCATGGCATAATTAACTTTCAATAAATGCGGTGAAAATGCTCATCTATACATATAAATAAAATTGGAGTGTCTGTTTGTAATATTGAAGTAACCGTTTTTTACTACATGCGTATGAATATGTATACGGTACATACATCAAAATAACATTTTTTATATTTTTTGTCTATCTGTCTGTCTGTTGGTTCCGGCTAATCTCTGAAATGGCTGGACCGATTTTTCATCATTTATTAAAAACAAATATTCTCATCTCTTACAGCGTTCCATTGTGGAATCAAATCTGGACCAACTTCTGGATAAGTTCATGCTATTGAAGATCAGTCCTAACAGTGGGAAACGGAAGCCGGTGGATTCCAAAATGGTGGACGTTAAAAATGTCTTCAAAAGCACCATCATCCGATTCGCTGTACAACAAGCTAAACTGTGAGTACTAAAACATTTTATGATGAACTATCTCGAATCTTTGCATGCCATATTGATGGCAAAACGTGTTTGGATATTTACTGATTTAAATACAGTATAATCTCACTAACCCGGCACTAAGAAAGATCGGCACGTCCAATAATCCGGCACCCGGCATCAGGAAAAGGTTTTCAAGCAAGGACTACAAGTTGCACAAAAGCAGACCTCAATTAACGATTTTTTTTTTAAACTATGTATGTACTAGCGCAGCCTCTGGCGCCTTATCAGTCCTAAGTCGAAAGTCGCTTGCACACTGCACGATGCCTAGCTTCAGGCCACGCCCCGCTCCATTCATTCAACAATGGCGCGCGTGCGCAAACAAGCAAGTGAGAGCAGATTGACAGTTGACAGTACTGACATCCAGGGCGATTTTAAAACTAGTTGTTTATGATTGGCCGTAGTATAAATCTTAGTAGAATACGAAGCCAATTGGGGGTCGTGTGGGCGTGTCCGATGCGATCAGTTCAAACGAATATTTCTACAAGTGGTAAGGCACGAGAGACCTCGATAGTACATGTTATTTATTTATTTAATTTATTGGCATACACAACAAGTAACAATCATATAAAAGTTAGGAGAAACATAAATAAATGCTTAGTAACTAGATTATTACCTAAAAACGTGTACACACAGCATGGTTAAAAATATTTCATAAACAATAGATCACATGTTTTAACTTTTAACAAAATCAATGGAGATACAAATGAGAGTAACAGAAACAGAAATAGTCTAAGCAGGTAAGCAGGTGTTATAAAAAAAAAATGATACATATGTTAATTGACGCTAGTAGGGAAAGCACAGCTGAGGATCTGTTTGACATTGTAACGGAATCGGACGTGTCTGGGCTCAAAGATATCAAGGTCACAATTGCTATCATCCTGAAGCAGTTCATTGTAAAGCCGGCACATTCGTACGACTGGATTGAAAAATGAGGTATTATTAAATGTTTGTAATACAAATGTCCTTCTGCGGTTACGAGAGAGAATTCTGGCGTTAAAGTTAAGCAGGGAAAGTAATCTTGGGGAGTCAAAGATAGAATGAACAATTTTATGAAGGTGAAAAAACGGTGTTAATTTAAGACTACATAAATTAATTCCCTCTATGAAATGCCTTATATTATTCATTACCTATAACTATTTCACTATAATCCAGTAATTCGAACATTCCAATAATCCGGCACCCTCCGTTTTTTAATAGTGCCAGATTAGTGAGATTATACTGTACTGTTATTATGATAGAAAAATACTAGAAAAAAAATCGACTCGGGTCCCAAGTGAATCTCAGGCGGGAGATTCACTTGTTTCCCGCCTGAGATTCACTTGTGGCCCGAGTCGATTTTTTCTAGTATTTTTCTATCATAATAATTTATCTTATAAGATCGCATTGAAAATGCATAAAATATATAAAAAAAATATTAATTTATACTGTACTGTTTTTTTACCATTTTTGTAAGCAAATAAAGTTTGATTTGATTTGAAAGACAAATGGCTCAAGCCTCCTAAAGATTTTGATTTAACCCATGGCAGATGTGATTAAAATTAATTAGCATTCACAGTGCTATCTTTAAATATAAAAATTCCCTTTCACAGTAGTTGAACTCTGAAACTACTCAACCGATTTTGATGATTTTTATTTTCATTTGGTTGGATTTGTTCCAACTTACGATTCTTACGTCTATCGTTAGGTAATTATGTTAAGCGTTCATAATAGAATCTAATTATTTAAAAATTGCCAGATTTTTATTTATTCCTTTGTATTCATCTAATTACCTATCTGCATACCAAATTTTAACTCTCTAGGTCATCTGGAACTGGGTTAGAGTTTTGATCTATAGGTCAGTCAGTCAGTCAATGATAAAAATGAGGATTTTTGGACATTAATATCTAAATAACCGTTTGAGATAAGCTTATGAAATTTAGAACACATATGTATCTCGCAAGTCTCAATACATGATAAAAATTTGATAAGTTTATGTGCAATAGTTTTTGATTTATGAGGGGGTCAAAAGTGGCTCCAAATGGTTCGTGTATTATTACACACGGTGCGGCTCGCCAGTTCTGTTTCTTGAACTTGGCTTGACACGCTACCGCGTGTCTAGATAAATATTTTTATCTATATTACATGTATGTCTATCCATTACCCTAATATAAATTACACAAGCCTTACATTGCTTACGTGAATGTAAAGTATATTAAATAATACAAATATTTATCTTTGATCTATTTCAGCCGCCGCTCAAGTTCATGCCCGACCCCGAAATACACAGTCACCCCGGTGAGGCGAAGCTCCCGCTTGAGTAGCCATTGGAGCGCCAGGAAACCCTTACAAGAGTGCCATAGCGTTAAACAGGCGAAACAACTTGCCCCCGTTGAATTTGTGCCCAATAAATCTCTATGTTTTACACCGTGAGCAATAAAAAATATTTTACTTATACTTGTTTGTAAATTGTGAAAAATAATGTTGATAGTTTTAAAAAATCTTTTGGTCTCAATTGAGTTAACGAACAGACATCACCTTCAAATTGGTTTAACCTGATATATGTAAATGCTTGATACTTATGTTTATTATACTAAATTCATTAATTAATTTGAATAAAAAGATATTAAAAAATAATGTTTTTAAATATAAACATACTTCTTTTTTAGTTGAGTTATCAAATAGATCACTATGTCACCTCTAAATTGGTTAAATAAGCTATATACGTCAATGCTTGTCAGTTTTGTTTCTTATACTAAAGTCATTAATTAATTTTAAATGTCTATTTTGAAAAATGTTTCTTAATATAAACAAACTTCTGTTTTAGTTGAACTATCAAACAGCAGGGTTGCAAATTATCAAGATAATTATTTTCTCTGATAATTATCCGATAATTATCTGATAATTAACTGACTATCAAATCAAATAACATATATATAAATGAAAGTTTTTTTCTATTTTTAGACATTACTTTTACCGGAGAGTCTGAGACTGCTTTGTTAAAAAAAACTATTAAATTTGATATGCGTACGACTTAATTATTGTAATTTTTGACTGCTATTTCTAATTAGACTGTAACCTTTGCCCTATGAAAAACAGACTAAAAAAATACGACGATTGGTGGGAAAACTAAAACAACTGGGGATTTGTAATTTATTTTTCTACAGAATTTTTATTTATTTCCTTGCATTTTTTGAGAGAAGCACTATGTAAGTCTCGGCGGAACTAGCAATTGCCTGACTCGTATTATTAAAGTCCTCGCCAACGGATCAGACTTCAAACTCTACTCGTCCAGCAATTGCTGGTTTTCCGCTCCTCGACAACAATGTACTATTATTTTGTTTTTTACATTAACAGTTACTTGTTATTATCAACGATAATTATGAATACGTAATTATCAAGATAATTATCAAGATAGTTATCACGATAATTATCCAGTGAAACCCTGTCACACAGACAACTATGTCAACTCTAAATTGGTTAAATAAGCTATATACGTCAATGCTTGTCAGTTTTGTTTCTTATACTAGTCATTAATTAATTTTAAATGTATATTTTGAAAAATGTTTCTTAATATAAACAAACTTCTGTTTTAGTTGAACTATCAAACAGCAGGGTTGCAAATTATCAAGATAATTATTTTCTCTGATAATTATCGGATAATTGTCTGATATCTGACCACTATGTCACCTCTAAATTGGTTAAATATGCTTTATACGTCAATGCTTGTCAGTTTTGTTTCTTATACTAAAGTCATAAATTTATATTTGCATGTGAATTGTGAAAAAAATTGTGCACGAATAAAAATATAATTTTCAGTCTTAATTGAGTTATTGAAAAGACCAATACGTCACCTCTTAATTGATTAAACCAGCTATTTTTGTTTGGCCGTTTAGTGCAACGGTAGCGATCTTGCCTTTCGCACCGACGGTCCTGGGTTCGAATCCCGGAAGGGGCAGATGTTTGTGTGATGAACACAAGCATTTGTACCCGAGTCTTGGGTATTTATATATATTTCTATTAATACTAGCGGCCCGTACCGGCTTCGCACAGGTGGATAAAATTCTTAAAAAAATCTATTATTAAATATTTTTCCGTTAACGCCACCTAGCGTCCGGTAGACGAACTACTTGCGGTTAACGCGTTGCTATGCTAACGTTATGATACAATGGAAAAAGAGCGGACACAAACACAAACAACTGTGGTCTTAGATTATAGATTACAATAAATGTATGTCTATCCGTTACCCTAGTATCCATAACACAAGCTACAGTGCTTACTTTGGGCTAGGATTTATTGGTGTGAATGTAAGAAATATTATTATTATTATTTTTGTCCACCCAAGCGGTGTCTTACGTTTTTATACTAAAGACATAATTTTACTTATATTTGTTCATTTTTAAAAATAACAATTATAAATAAAGAAAAACTTCATCATCAAGACATCATGTCACCTTTAAATTGATTAATCGATTCGTTGCGACAAACATTTACCAGAAACGAACGCTACGAGCTTGATTTACGTGAAAAATTAAGATACATAGTTTTATTCTGGGTAGATTTCCCTAAAACTTAAATTGAGGGAGTCATCATCGATTTCAAAAGTGACACGGCTCCCGTACCTAACGCCACACGCAAAATAGTGATGGCGCGTCTGCCGTGCCATCCGCAACGAATTTATTTAGCCAGCTATTTTTGTCCATCCAAGCGACACCCATTTTTGTCAAGCTGGTTCATCACTAAACAGCCTTTTAATTATTCAAACCTCTTATTTTTATTTTAATATTTAAAATTTCGCAGATCATTAGGCAGAGTACTTTTTATTCCTTTGCCTCAGAGAAACGTCACTTTGTCATGACAACGACAATTTTTATAGAACTTTTTTATTTTACTGACAGAGACAAAGAAAATTATACTACCTAACGTTCAAAACGAAGACAAAATAAGGGTCAATAGCTCAGAACAATAACTAAAGCTATAGAAGGAGCGCTAAAATAAAAACTGTATAACAGCTCTCGTATTCACTTACAGTCCATCAAATCTAAGAAGTACCGTTTGACAGTTCTGACAAATAGAATAATAGGGATGGGTTTAAAAAAATCGATTACTATGATATCTGAATTTTAAGAGATCGATTACTATAATATCCGAATTTTAAGAGATCAATGACCATAATATCCGAAATTTAAGATATTATTTCTCTGTACTCTTTTCCTATATTTTTTAAATAAGTTATTGTAAAAGGTTGTTTATTGGTAAATTTAGGTTTTACTAGTAATCTGAGGATATAATACCGAAAAAATCTTAAGGTTCTAAAGGTCGAAGTCGAAGCATTTAAATAAAAGTAATGTTTAGGATATTTTTTTATTCACTACTAATACTGGAATCATTGTCGTCCTCGTCATCATAGTCATTTAAATTAATGACTAGTTGATTATCCATGAAATCATCGAATTTTACGTCTCTGTCGAAGTCGTCCATTATTATTTTCTTTGTTTTTTCTACTACTTTTGACCAATCTTCTTGTGTAACTTGCGCACATGCTTCCTTTAATAAGCCTTCCATTTTCTTGACACTGAAGGGTGGTTTTGTGTTGTGTCTTGCTGCATAACCTGTAAAACAATTATATAATTTTTAGGTGGGAGACTTAGACTATTTTTTAAATTATAAAAGCTGGAGGCACTCGTGTTATGTGGCTACAAAATGTGTTAAGCTAATCTTGCAATATTTTGTTTGGTAATGTACAATTTTACACAACTGCGAAGAAGAAGGGTAATGTTTTATAGTATTACTGTACTTAACGGAAAATCTCAATTCACAATATAATATTTCAGCTTATTAAGAACAAGTTCTTGTTTAATATAATCAACTACTAAAAAATATTATTATATTATAAAGTATTACCTTTAACTTGGGCCCAAATCAGTTCAATGGCATTATATTGGCAATGATACGGAGGAAGTCGTATGACTTTGTGCCCGTGTTCTTCGGCTAATTGGTCAATAGCATAAGTCGGTCTTGGTGGTTTATGCAATTTCACTAAATGTAACAATTCAGCTTTTAATAGTGACATGTCGGCTTCCACTCCTTTTCTTTGCAGCCATGCCACCAAATCTGCTTTCTTATTGGCTGATGTTGGTGCTTTATCAATTTGCACAGAGTGGTATGGGGCATTATCCATTATAATTGTGCTGTTAGGAGGGATATTCGTTAGTAAATTTAAGAACCACTCTTGGAACCTTTCCGCGTCCATTTCTTCATGATACTCTTTTGTGCTTTTAGATTGGAAAGCTAATAATGAATTTTCCACGAAACCTGCAGACGCTGATCCAGCATGGCATATAATGAGGCGTCCACCTTTCCCTATCGGCACTTTCGAGCACGAAGCTTCAGAATCATCTGTCCATGTTTTCGGCACAGAGTGGTTGGAATTTAGCCATGTTTCGTCCAAAAATATTACATTATCCCAGTTTATAATTTGTTTTACTTCGCGCAGGAATGTTAGTCGCTGCATAATTATGTCATGTCGCTCCATAACAATTTTTCGTTTGTCAACTTTTTTGTATCTGAAGCCAATTCCTGTTATTATCGTTCTCAACGACTCTATGCTTCCCCTGTACAGCCCGGCATCTTCTAAAGTTGCACATAACTTTGCCAATGTTGGAAATTCGCCTCTTGTATAATAACCATAGATATGGTTTCTAATAGCATGGCTATCGAAGTCATCGATACCTGTCACAGGTTTAGTTCTTTTCCTTTTTTTCGGCGTGTGAAGTACGTTACTGTCACTCCCCGAAGGCCCATATTTTTCACTTAATATTTTGCCGACGGTGCGGCTACCAATACCGAGAGCTTCACCGACGCGATCCCGAACTTGTGTAACTGGCAGTAGAGCTCCACCATTTTGACATTCACGCTCAAAATACTCGTGTAATTTCACCACCAATTCACGAGCCTGGCTGTTCAAAGTACGTCCTCTTTTCGACATGATTAATAAACACTTGCTTAGTTCAGAGTCCAGAAAAGTAATAGCCAAGTCACAAATTGTAAAAAACAAACGAGAAAGTAGGTACGCGCACAGTCAGCTTCCAAGATGGCGAGAGACTGCTGACGCGGGCGAGGGGGACCGCGTGCGCTTGTGGTCGGCAGTGTTGTCTGATAAAAAAAATCTTTTTTCTGGAGCTATTTCGCCTATATAGATTTATTTGAAAATAATTAAATTAATTTATTTTAGGGTACCTATGTATTAAATGCATTATGCGAACGAGCAGTAACGTGAAATTATACAAAAATTAAATTGCGCTCTACCCCTAAACATTACGTCGAAAATTCGCTTTCTGGCCGTGGTCTGACATTGGCCATAAGCGCTTCTAGCGCTTATAACATCGTAAACTGAGTAGATTATGGAACGAGGCATCAAATTTGACCATTTTGTCATCTGTCATGTATTTTTACAAAGTCGTTAATTGATAATTTGAAAGTAATAAATTCGATTTTCCGAATAATGTACACGATTTTTTCGTACACAATTGATTCCGAAGAGTCGCAACACTAGGAGCAGTGCCCTAACTATGTGACTTTGCAATGAGGTCAAGAATAGAACTATTAGAACTTATTTATTGTGTAAATATTATTTATTTTGCTTTGTTTGAAAGTTTTCAATTACATTTAGATATTAAGAATTGTACATTTTTAGATCCAATAATAAAACCTTTATAAATCCATGGTTTTACGAAAAAGGTTATCGAATTTGAATAAGTTACGCTTAAACAAAGTTATATCTGTTTGAAAAACATGAAACGTCAAACGGTACTTCTTAGATTTGATGGACTGTAAAGTAATCTAACATACATGGGTAAGAGCGAAATAGACAACAATTGTAAGGTTTTATTTTCACGTCATTGTCACAAACTCTCAAAGAACAAATGTCAAATGGTTGTAATTTGGTTGTATATTATACTACTAAATTAAAAGTACGTCTTTGATGAACGTTGTTTCTGAAGTAAGACCAAATTTAATGCGGTCGTATGACAGTCGCCAAACAGCTTTGTGAGCGGCTAGCGTGAAATTATATTATTTTACAAGGAAGTTCGTGATAAAATAACAGGAAAGTGTGCATATAGACGCTTCAGACATCTAAGAGTCCGCGTGCAGGATGGCTTGTGTTGTTCTAGACTGCAAGTCTCATATATCACGAAAAGAAAATACGGATGAGGTGTTATCATTTCATCGGTGAGTGTTGTTTCTAAATTCTCATATTTTGACAATATAACAACGGTATATTCAGAAAATTGTAGTCAATTAATATTACAAATAGATTTCTCCATGAGTTTTGGTTTAAATTGTCTTATTTTCATGCCTTCTGTTTTGTATATGATAGTATGATAGTGATGTATTTTTTGTTATCGATTTTTGGTTTTTACTTTTTGCTTTAGATTTCCTAAAGATGAAACTATTAAATATGAATGGATACACCGCATATCAAGGATCAATTGGATACCGAAAGCGCACAGTCACATTTGTTCAAAACATTTTAGACTACAGTCATTTGAGCCACAGAAAAACAAAAAAATTCAGTGGCTGAACAAGAAATTGCTCCTTCTTTATTCCAAACATTATCTTAGTCTTGCTTTGTCATATAATTATTTCGATCCTACCAATAAATATTCAGATTTTTAATTAACATTTTGGCAGCGTATATCACAAATAATAATGATAGCTTATTTACAATATTATTTTTGTGTTTCAGAAACCACTATCGCATTAAGAAGGAATTATGAACCACCAAGTAAACGCCCCAAATCTATGACCACAGTTGAAACAAATACTGATTCCGATATCTCTGAACTGATATCTAATTTACAGAAAATTATAGCAGATTATAAAAACCAAATTGGAATATTAAAAAAAGAGTAAGAAAGGGTTAAAAATACCAGCAAGTGACGTCTTCGCAAAATAAACACTTTAACAAAGAGAACATTAAGGAGCAACGCGAAGAAATCTCAACTCTATAACATATTGATAGAAAAATTGAAACAAGAATATGTTCAAGAAGAATACCTAGCACTTTTAGAGTGTGTAAACAAAAATGACAAAAATTCGCGGCGAGAACTGAACTCAATTCCGGAAACAGCGTTTAAAAAATGTTTTGATGATTGGATTAAGTTGGCGTAAGTGTAACGTTTCAAAAGGAGCATACTTTGAAGGTGATAAAATAAATTTGGATGAATAACAAACATTGTGTATATTATTGATCTTTTCCCAGTACTTTCTTGACAGAGTAGTATATAAAAATAGTAAGTAAATATGCATTAAATAATAGTTGGTTAATTTAAATTAAATAATCGATTAATTTCTTTTAAAATTTTTCCTCTTTTTTAATCTATACCTACAAAAAATATAATGTTGAATGCAGTGTTCACATTAGTGAACACACAGTACATTATACTGCTAGAGGTCTAACTTAAAATAGAAACATGTAGCCTAATATGATATACCTATACTAGTGTTGCCCAAATTCAGTCTTGGTCTTGCAGTCTTGGTCTTGTTCTTGCGTTTTTGCAAGACCAAGACCAAGAACAAGACCGCGTATTTTTAGCAAGACCAAGACCAAGACTGACCGTGCAAGACTTGAGCAAGAACAAGACTAAGCCTGCAAGACTCTTGCGTCTTGCAGCTAGGACTTAGCGCTATTTCACGGAGTAGTTAGGTGTAACAGTTCGGTGTATAGGTACGCTTAGGAATTCTATGAGACGCAAAAAACTGTATCAAAGAATATGAAAAACTGGATCTATGCGCATTACGACTAATACCATAAACATACCTACATAGCGAATAAAAAAATATCCATTAAAATCAAACTGAGTGCATGCATAGTTATGTTTTAACCATCGGCACTTTGATAATGCGGCATCAAAGGTTTTGTACTTACTTCTCAAAGAAATTTGCTGCTTTTCGGAAGCACATGGTTATAATACACGCGCCGGCGGCTTCTTTTGAAATCATATACAACAATCGTTGCCGCCGCGCCGAAATCACAACATTTGACACTATTTGATTGCCGCCACAGGGCGTAGGCGTAGGTATACTCATGCAAAATAATTTCGAATTTTAAGAGTACCTACAGGTGTTCCAAAGAATAAATAAGTTTCAGAGTGCTTATAATGAAAATGAATACATTATACTGATCACGCAAGTAGTATTATGATTAGAATAAAATGGTAAGGATAGGTAGTAGATGTCATAATAATTTATTCTAGTAAGTATATATTATAATATTGATTATATGGTTTTAAACTAATTACTTAGGTACTATTATTGTACATTTAGTCATTATATTTCTTAAGTTTTTACAAGAAAAAATAGCAAAAAAGTGTTCAAATATCACCCGTTTGATAAATATTGTAGCCACTTTTAAATATACTTGAAACGTGTAAAAAAATTCTACATAATTAATAAAATAATATAAAAAGCGTAGGTACTTACCTACTAATAAAATAAAAAGCCTGCGATTTATTATTAGTAAATAATCACGGCAGCCGAGAGTGTGTCTCCACTTTTGAATACATAAATCATAACCAGATCACTAGAGCCACTTCAAAAAAGAAATTTGTAATTCCTAGGGTTCAAAATTATTTTGGTGACAGAACTTTACAGAAGCGTATACCATATCTTCTTAATTCGTTGCCCGAAACTATTAGATGTGAAACGGATAAAAATAAATTTAAAAAAATATTAAAAGATTATCTGATGACTACTATTTAACACAACAATTGTATGTTTTTATTTATTTTTTTGCATTCACAATGCAATATTTCTATAAGATATAAAATACGTGTGTAAAAAACAACCACGCCTCCGAGCCCATCTGAGGGCTCGGAGGCGTGGTTGTTTTTTACACACGTATTTTATATCTTACAACAATTGTATCTTATTATTATCACCGCTAAATTTTCCTTCAGTTTGTTGTAATTCAGTCTAAATCCAATTATTGTGCACTTAACTTTACCTGATACAGTTATAGTTGTATTATATACCTACATAATTATAATTATAAGCTAAGAGACTAAAGATCCCTCAGTCAAACCGACAAGTCGGTTTTGTGGGACTAAATTGTATCTTTGTATTTTTTTTTCTTGTATATGAAATAAATAAATAAAAAAAAATAAATAAAAAAAAAAAAAAAGTATTTACAAGCAGTGCCCGCGACTTCGCCCACGAAGAATAGTAACTTTGGAGGTATAGTGACGTTCAGGATTTATTTATTTATTTTAAAACTTCTGTCATCAAACATACAAACAAACTCTTCAGCTTTATAATATTAGTATAGATTAGTATAGATGTACGCCAAAACATTCACTTATATGTAAAGAATAGTGATTGGCACTAATTCTTTACATATATTTTATTCACGCGTCGCGTCTGTACAAGTAGGTAATAATCTGTGTTTGTACGCCGCACGCGGCATCGTTTGATTTGCGGCGGCATCCTTTTAATAGAGCCGGCACGTGGCGAGGCGGCGCGGTAGAAAGCAAGGAAACGTACTATAAACAAAGGAATTATTTTAATTCCAGTCATTTCCAATTGAGCTGTGCTTCGAGTCTAACTTAATAATTGTTTTTACTAATTCTTGTTGTTTTCTAAAAACGTATCACGTGTACAATTTAATATGAGTGACGAAGATTCAAATTATTCTAGTCCGAGTAACGAGAGTTTGAGTCACAGATCTAAAAGACCCAAAAGCAAATTTGAGGAGTTTTTCGAAATAATTCATGCATCCCAAACTGCCTTGTGTAAATTGTGCCAACATAAAAAGACTGAAATAAAAATGAAAAACAGAAACACTTCAGGCTTAAGGAAACATCTAATATCTTTCCACAAAAAGGAATCACAAATATTTCTTCCTGTTAAACCAAAATTAAGTGGAGATATCACAAGCTTTTTAGTAACCGCTGGAAGAAGTGGACAGGTAAGAATATATTTTTTTTATATGAAAACTCCAGGAACTCAAAAAAGTCTTTTTTGAACAAATGACTTTAAACTGACTTCGGAATATTTTATAGATATTGATAAAATAGTAATACATAGGTACATATTTCGCGTCATTTTTAACAATGGTCGAAATTGTCGCTACGGGAATTTTAACTCCGCGTAGCTGTTCATGCGATACTTTCAAAAACGCCATTAACTTACGTAAGTATTTTTGAGTTAGTGGTGTTTTCATCTAGGGGTGCGACATATTAAGTATGTAATTATCGTCTTAAATATTTTTATAAACACCTATATTTTCATTTGTTTTCATAATCGGCCAGTAACAACTAAGTACTTTATTTTGGTAAATTACAGTACAGTGCAACCTTAATATAACAAATGTCAATTTAACGATTTTCTCGATTTAACAACAACAAACCTCCTCCTCCTAAACGCTCAAACCTAGTATGTTTTAAATAATAACACAAGATTTATTGTTTTATTTCAGTCGGAAAACAGCAGTGACAACATCACGACAGCTACAGTTGATTGGGTAGTGAAAAAATATCTTCCCTTCTCATTTTTCGATGACGAAGCTACACAAGTATATTTTCGACGTATTTGCCCTAATATGGAGTTTCCTAAAAGGTCTACACTTAGAAGGAAAGTCAAAGAGCGATTTGAAGAGCTCCAATTTAATCTCAAGGAACGACTTCAACAATTATCATCTAAAATGTCATTTACCATTGATGGGTGGACGTCAATTGCTGGTAGGAGTTACTACGGGGTTACTATGCATTATATAGACAACGAATGGAAGTATCGATCTGTAGTTCTTGATTTTATACCATCACGCGGTCGACATACTGGGGAAGATATTGCAACGATTTTCCATGAATGTTTATTGGAATATGGCATAATTGATAAAATACAAGGTATCACGGTCGACAACGCAACTGCAAATACCAAATTTATGTATGAACTGGGCAAACAGTTGCCACACTTTGATTCAGACAATCAACATTTCCGGTGCTTTGCTCACATTTTAAACCTTGGTGTACAAGATTTATTAGAGACCTTAGCATTACACTGTGAGTCTGACACTAACGCGCAAGATCAGCAGTATGAAGACTATGCAGACGAAACTGAGGAAGATGAAGAATATGCACCAAATATTGCTGACTCGCGTACATCTGTAACAAAGTTACGCAGTATTTCCAGTAAAATAAAAAGAAGTGAGATAGTGAAGAAGAAGTTTCAGTCTGCTTGTGAAGCAGCTGGCGTGCCATCAAATCTAAATGCCATTCTTGACTGTCCAACAAGATGGAATTCCACACATGATATGATTGGATTTGGTTTAAAAGTGAGAGCGGGCATTAACATATTGTGCAGTTCTGTCACCGAATTGAATGATTTTCAAATCACAGCTAGTGAATGGCAGGTACTCGAAAAATTACATAAATTTCTAATAAACTTTAAACTTTTAAGTACAAAACTTGGTGGAGACAAATATGTTACATTACCGCTAGTCATTGTATCATTCAATCTCTTGCTAGATAAAATTGAATCCATGGTAAAACAGTTAGATGAGAAACCTAATCGATCTGAAGTGGATGAAAGGCTCATTCTAGCTTTCCAAGCAGCTCGAGACAAAATGCTTAAACATTATAAGAAGAGCAACTGGATTTATTGTACTTCTTTAATTTTAGACCCAAGGCATAAGGCTCAGACTTTTGACCTGACAATGTGGGGGAAGCAACTTAAAACAGAAAGTCTGCGCAAGTTCAATGAACTTTATGAAGAATATAAAAGTCTACACTCACTGAACAAATCTCTGGAATTGCCAAGAAAAGAAAATAAAGTATGTGATGAAGATGAAGACATTATAGACTTTGATAAACTCTATGAATGTCCCTCGACGTCATCTGGATCTTGTCTTCAAGGCTTAGTGATAGACGAGTTGGAGGAGTACCTGAGAAAACCAAGAACTGCCAGCTCGGAAGACATTTTAGATTGGTGGAGGACGCATGAGACAGAGTATCCGACTTTATCGAAGATGGCCCGTGATTTTCTCTCAATACCTGCAACTTCAGTACCTGCTGAGAGATTATTTTCTAAAGCATCATTAGTAATTAGAAAACATAGAAATAGGTTAAGTGATGAGTCAGCCAGATGGTTACTTTGTATTAATTCTTGGTCAAAAGAATTGATATAAAGTAACATAACCTAATGATAAAGCTGTTGTGTACTGTTATGTTTGATTTGTGTTGTATTTTATTTTTGATTGAAATAAATGATAAATCATAAAACTCTTTTATTAAATTTCATGCAAGTTGAGGGTTCAATCTCTTTCTAGACAGACATTGTTATTTAAAATACAGTCAAGTTATTGTAATTAATTTGTTTTTTTACATGTTTTAGCAAATGTAAGCTTATAAATCATAAATGTTTATTAAGAAACAGTTACTTCCATGGAAAACGACATATAGGTCAGTTGATTTTTCGACTTTCTTATCAAATCTTCAGTTATTTATTAATCTGATTGATCTTTACTATGGCTATGTTAATTCAAGCTCACAATGTTCCAATTCTAATACGTTTTTCTAAGATTTAAAGTAAACTTTAATAAATAGCAATAGACTAATAGGTAATTGCAAGACTTGCAAGACTCTTGCTGCAAGACCAAGACCAAGACCAAGACTGCAAGCGCAAGACCAAGACCAAGACCAAGACCAGGTGTATTGGCGCAAGACCAAGACCAAGACTGGCTAAGTCTCGTCTTGTTCTTGCATTTGGGCAACACTAACCTATACAAAGTGCAATTTTTTAACTGTGCCTTCCTGGTTTCTCTAGATACTGAAGACAGCAATTCTAATAAATAAATTTGTTCGGGTCCAAAATTCTACCCATGAATACTGCATTATAAAATGTTCATATTGCAGATTCTACACGTGTTTATTATGGACACATTACCGTTCGTTCTAGTGTCATTGACATACCAACAGCATTAATTTTTTTTTTACGTTTTTAATTTTATTTTTATCGATAGTAATATCGATGCCGTTACATCACTGACGTTAGGGAAACTAGTGACTACCTTATAAATTACGAAACAAAATCTGTATACTTATTTCTTTCTTACACATTTACAACTGTATAAGTCAAAATAGTACGAACTAACGTATTGTGTTGCTATTTTAGCACGGCTTCTATAGCTTTAGTTATTGTTCTGAGGTCAATAGAATTCTAATATATTTTAAAATAACCATTTAAAAGAGGGTGTTAGAATAATTAAGTGTTGCCATTTATTGGTAAGCCATATTATACCATAAGCCAATTTTTATCACTAAGCCTTATCTTTTCCGTTGTTAGAATCTCTAATAAAGAAAAGCCACATTTGTCTAGTGTTAATTAGATATTTCTAAAAAATACGGAATAGTTTCTTGATTTTTATATATTTTTTGCATTTTTTAATGCTATCTTATTATGATAAATTAAGTTAATAGAAAAATACTAGAAAAAATTGACTCTGCTCAAAATTACTCACTACATAGTATAAAACACAGTCGCTTTCACTGTCCCTATATCCCTATGTATGCTTAAATCTTTAAAACTACTTACTAATACTAAACGGATTTTGATGCGGTTTTTTTTAGTAGATAGAGTAATTCAAGAGGAAGGTTTATATGTATAATACATGCATAATATATTAGAGCATTGCATCCGTGCGAAAGCTTTATATAAGTATATAAGTTATAAGTTATAGTATAAGTATATAAGTTTTATATATAAGACAGCATTGAAAAGTGCAAAAAATATATAAAAATCATAATGGAAATGGCTGTTTCATTTTAATTGATTATCCAAACATTTGTAAAAAAATGATTCTTTCGAATACTAGAGGCTTGAATACTTGATGAGATAAAGCTGTGTAGGTTACGATGTAGCGTAAAAGTAGAAAGGTACTACAAAATTTCGACGGGTTCTTACAAAGCTCAATGACTTAACCGATTCGTTGCTGATGCATCACTTTTTTTGCGTGTGGTGTTAGCCACTGAAACCGTGTCATTTTTAAGTCGATGATAACTCCTTCAAATCAAGTTTTAGGGAAATCAACCCAGAATAAAACTATCTTCATTTTTCACGTAAATCAAGCTCGTAGCCTTCGTTTCTGTAATTGTATGTAGCAACGAATCTGTTAATTGGGAGAGCATTGAACGGAACATCCAAAGGTTGCGGGTTCGATTCCTGCCTGAGAATTTACTTGTGAGCAGATGATTTTTTATAGTATTTTTCTATTTATTTATGAGATACCGATTAATCATAAATGTAACTACATTCTGACTTATAACTGAATAGCATTAAAAATATTCAGTTTTAAATATATTTAATTAAATTAGTATAGGCAAAATAAAAAACTGCTTCTTTTGATTTTTTCTCGTATTAATTTTGTTGATAATTCTAAGCATATGGACTCGCCTTCCTGTAATATAATAAACTTTTGATAAACTTATGTAAAAGTATGAATTATTAAATAATAATAAATTATGTAATATTATGTCTTTACTTATTTCGCTTTGATAAATTGTTTTTCAGTTTTTAAACGTAGTGTAGGTTAATTTATCTTAATACATTATAGGTTTTATCCAATACAGCAGAATTTTCTAATTATCTCTGGTTAGGTGTTAAAAGAAATTATCTTTTCTGCATTGAAATATTTTTGCATTTGTTAAAGATTTTAAAATGTTTTAGAGATAAACTTTGATTTCTTTGGTCTGTTGAGACAGTTTACTAATATTAATTGATTATTAATAAATTACTGCTGTATTGTGTACGCACTTATTTAGAAATAAAAATTAAATGAAGGTGGCAACACCCGTAATCACTTACAGTACAAAAAAATACCTTTTCGACACAAAATACTGTCCTCTTTCGAATGCCAAAAAGGTAGGACTGATAATCGTATGCTTTATTTTAATATCTTTGTACATTGAGTTTTTTTAAGTAATATAATTTCACCTTAATTTTCGTTAACATAATAATATATTAGGTACATATAATAATATATTTTGTATTGATATGTTATATATTTGTTATAAGCTTACTCATAATGACGAGTAATTTGACTTATTCTCTTATAACAAATTGCATTAAAATTATTATGGTACTCGTTAGGATTACATTTTCCCAACGTATCACACGCCTACCTATGGATTGGGACTTGTTGGCAACAAGTAAAAACATCAGTCACATCGTGTTACGCTGTTAACAATTGGATTTTTTTTCATGAGCAACAATGTTTCAGCTGAGGGTGGAGTGGAACTAGATGGAAACGAACGACCTGTTTTTTTATAAATTTCTATCATTAATAAAAATAAAATCATATAAAAATGAGTCTTTCATTTGTTTTTAAAAAAAGTACTTCCTCCCTGCGTCTGTATTTCAGAGTACTTATAACCCGTCTGTTTTTTAAAGCCAGGGTGAATAGGCACCTTCTGGCCTTCTTGGATTCTGTTTTTGCCCCCAGGCTTGATTGAGATCAAGAGCGAACCAATTCTAAATAATAAAAAGATGATTTTAGAGAAGATTCCAAATTGTAGTAGTTGCCTTTACAATAGTTTTTTGTATAAGATATAAAATACGTGTGTAAAAAACAACTATGCCTTCGAGCCCTCAGGTGGGATTCGAACCCACGACCTTTCGCTATCCGGGCCTCTGAGCTACCGAGACGCGGGCAAACGTGTCGAATTTGACAAACGTATTTCAACTTTTACTATGAGCTAGTATAGTGCCTTTACAATGTTTGAAAAATTAAGATGGGCTAAATTTGCAGGCCCTTGAGACCTACGTGCGGGAATCTAATAGTAGCTACAACATTAATTATACACCTCACAGTAGCAAATAAATAACCGACTTTAGGAACAACATTTTTCACACATACACAATAAAATCAGTCGACCATGTACTACGTAACTCAAGGTATTCCCGCGCATTTATTTGAGCATTTTATTTTTTTGTTAAGTTTTCCTACAAGATAAGGCAAAATGTACAAAACCCATACAGCCTCATCTTCAGTAATAGCTTTTCTTATTAAGATAATGCATGCTGATAAGAGCTGATTAAATGGATCATGAAATAATCTCTTCCCTGGGTTTCAGTAAAGGTTAAACCTCCGAGGATTTCTTGACAGGGGGGGAAATATACCTCTAGCTATTGTTTTTTATCTGACTGTAAAGGGGTTATTTTATTATTAATTAATCATCATCTTACGATGACCATAACCACTAAGTATGTGTGTGAACATGCAAGAGTGTTGGCAAATGAAACAAAGCAGCGAAATTTATCTTTTCCTGCTCTCTCAAGGAGTCCACGGGGAGTTTTCAGTAAAATCACACTAATTCTATTGTAACAACTTATCTTATAAGATAGCATTGAAATAATATATAACAATTATAAAACTAAATGGCTGTTTCATCCTTATCGATTGGCCGAACATTTGTAAAACTGTTTCTTTTGAATACGAAAGGACGTTCCTCAAGGAGCGTAAAGTTAGAAGGGTACTAGAAAATTTGGACGAGTGTTCACAAGGCTCAGTAGCTCTATTGAGAGAACATTGGACCGGACTTCCAAAGATTGAGGGTTCGATTCCCACCTGAGTGTTCATTTGTGAGTTGAGTCGATTTTTGCTAGTATTTTTCTATTGTAATATTTTTATCTTATAAGATAGCATTGAAAAAAATGCATAAAATAAATAAAAAAATAAAAAATCCCACACCTTTACTGAAACCAAGGGAAAGGCATATTTCACTGCTCATTGATCATTCATGGATCGGCTCTCACCATCATTCATCATCATCTAATGAAGAAAAGAAATTAGATTACTAGGCTGTATGGGTATTATACCCCTTGCATGCCCCTTTGGGAAAACTTAACAAGAACAAAAAAATATTCATTCGCCGCCGTTCACGTCATTTCTGACGTTTAGAATTCGAGACACATTTCAAAAATTTGTCTTTGTGGTAAGACGATTAGGTTGGACTTTCTAATTGTTCTATTTTCGTAATTCACTTCAGTTTCAGTGCGGGAATTAATTTAATAGAAACATTATCGTATTGTGTCTTGTGTTATATTGTGTGTCCTGTTTTCTGTATGTTTTTGTGTTCTCTATCGGCTGTTTTGTCAGGTCAAGGAAACCCTGTTTCAGATCTCGGATGAAAACAATCCTCTGGTAAGTGAAAGAAACTGTTTAAAATATTATATCTCTACTTCTATATCTTTATAAGGTCATCATCTATCCTTAATTAAAATTATTTGTATGTATTTAATTCAGTTGTTCGTTTTTATTTGTTTTACAAAAATTGACCGCAAGTTGTGCAATATTTTTCTTTGTGCATTTTTCTTAGCTTTTTACGATCGTTGAGTGAAAGTTTTTATAGGAAATATAATATCAAGTCCATTATTATGAATTGTAATATTAATATACGCATAAAAATTGCTTTTATCAAATATTAGTTTACTGAAATATAGAAAAAACTAACCAATTCCAAAGAAATTTTAATAACTATGTTACATTAAGGAAACTTTAATATTACTTTTTTTTATTTTGAAATATTTCTTTTGAGTGTCATTCTTTTAATTCTATAAATTACCACAAGGTATTTAAAAAAAGAATTAATTACATTAATCTTAGAGAACTTTATTTTACCTTAAGAATGACCTTTCTAATAAATTATTAGTATTAACTTTTTCAGACTTTAACTTATTTCATAATTTAAAAAGGGGAAAAATCAATATAACTCATTAATGTCAAATAAAAAAAATGTCTACCTAAGTTAGGTAAACTTGCATAATTTTTAAGTAAAATTATGCAAACCTTTTTCTTTACAAAAAGGATTTTTCTGTATTAAACTTTAGTCATCTTAGGAAGCATCTTCATTTATTTTTTATATTTAAATCTTCATCCAAATAAAGGTTTATTAAAATCTAAATGGGTATCACAACCAACACTTAAAAGCACAATCTTTCAATATTAAAGTTAAAATTACAATAAAACGTTGATAAATTCCATTGTTAAAAATTATCTCATTAAAAAACGAAAACTCTTCCACATCAATAAATATCAGACATTAAAAAAATTTAAAATATTTTTTTTATAGAAACTTACTAAATATAAAAATATAGAACAATATCCCTTTCCAATAACCTATAATAAGAGATGGTTCTACTTTCAATTATAATGCAACTTTCATTATTTAACTGTATTATCAATAATAAAAAAAAAATTACAATATTACAAAGCAATCTATGCTATACCTAAGCTAAGTTGCTAAGGAGCCTTTGCTATTTAATTCTGGAACAACAATGGTACCAATACACTGAAACTTGCACCAATATAGAAAGGTTTGACCTACCATAGTACCGTACCGTAATAGCGTTGCCATGACAACAGACATGGAGTGGCTCCCACTTGACCACAGAGATTGTCATTCGTCTGTAGTCATTACCACTTTATTTATCAAAAGGCACTTGGCTTGCATATTTAGTTTAGTGAACCAACCATTATGGACCATAACCATAATGGTTGGTTCGTAGTAACTATCCTAGAACCGCTATGAACGCTCTAAGCGCCCTCTCTTTGTGGAAAACTTTCCAAAGGCTGCCCGGCAGGCCGAGATGTTTCGCCCGGTAGTAGGCCACTCCTCCACATTCCATTATGATGTGGGTGGCTGTTTTTCACTACTATGCCTCCTATGCATCAAGGGCTGACCATGACACCTACCTATATAAAAAGATTTATTTTTAACTTTATTTATTTAGGAGCTTTTGTCTTCTGCCATGCCAGCTCCATCGAACTATATTTAAATTATTACATATCTTATACATCTACCAATAAGTTAAATAAACATATAGCTGCCGCAGATTGGGGGTTACTCAGAATGCTCTGAACAATCCTCACATCCAGCCTATTAATTCTAAATGTACTTTATATAAAAAGATGTTTGGTAAAAAGATCGGTCTGTCTTTTACCAGGAAAGGTCTGTGTGTGGTGGTCAAGTTGTGCTGATTTTAATGAGGTTATGATAATGGGAATTCGATAGAAAATCAGCAGTGCCTTATTAACCTCAAGATTATTTAAGGGCGTAGCCTTGACCTAATTCATACAGATGTTCAGATATTCTCTGATGTTTGATAAAAGCCGCCATTTGAATTGTGAATGCTTGCAACTATGTTTTGTAATTTATGATGTCTTATCTAGCACTTTAGATTGGATATCTCAGTTGCCTGTTGTATGAAGTTCAGATATTTTCGAATGTGTATATATGTGTACATACACTTCAGTTGACAAACAAGATTCCATAAAAAATAATTGGTTGTCTGCAAAGTCAGTTTACGGACGATAATTTTACGTGATAGCGTCATAAGAAAACATTGATGGAAAATTGCATACTTTTGCAACAAAACAGTTATCTTCTTAGTTGTTACAGACACAATTAACAATATATAGACATCTAATCTGAAATAAAATAATTTAATATTATTTATATACCCTTTGATAGCGTCATGCCGTCAATAACATCGTATACGCCGGTATACGATGTTATTGACGGCATGACGCTGTCCAGACGGATCTGTAACCTGTTCAGTGTCACCAACTCTTAAAAATATTTATCCCTAAAATTAAATAAATAAATAAATATTTCTTACATTCACACCAATTAGCCTAGCCCAAAGTAAGCACTGTAAGGCTTGTGTTATGGATACTAGGGTAACGGATAGACAAACATATAAGATACATAAATATGTAATATTCATAGAAATATATAAAAACACCCATGACTCGGGTACAAATGCTCGTATTCATCATACAAACATCTGCCCCTTCCGGGATTTGAACCCAGGACCGTCGGTGCGAAAGGCAGGATCGCTACCGTTGCACCAAACGGTCGTCAAATTGCCCTAATTACTTGGAATTCCCCCTAAAAATATTAGATTATAAGTGCACTAGATGTCGCTCAGTAATAGCAAAGGGTCACAAAAACCCTAAAAATCTCCCTAAAAATATAAAACCCCTAAAAAAATCCCATCTCACTTATTTACCTCCTAAATTTAGGGGGAAAACCCCTAAGTTGGGAACCCTAAACCTATTTGTATAATGTACAATTCTTTGGGGGCGCGTGTGTTGTGTAAATGATCAATTATTTACCTAATTGGTTGATTCAGGAAATTCGAAAAACTACTTATTCTACTTTCAACCCAATACAGCATATCTGAAAAGAAAATGTGACATAATAACATAACGTAGTGCTTTTTGGTCTGAGTGTAGCACATATTGTGATTAAAAAAACAATGGGTTGCACTCCGGGAGTGCTGGCAGAAGTGCAAACATGAACGTTGTGCATTTTTGATATTTTGGAATGGTTAGGGAATAATTTCGCACGAACAGCTTTAATTATCAGTATAAAAGTACTATCATCTATTGCGCTATCGTACACAAACATGACAACAAACACACACGCACACTCGCGCAAACGCCCTGCGCCGTTTAAACGAAACAGCAGGAGCGAGCATACGTTTTCGCCGCGCGGTAAAAAGAGAGGGGGATATTACTTCCTCTCCTACGCCGCGCCGGCGGTCTACTCTTCCTCCGTCTAATAAACTTTCGATCAGGTCACGTGTCCTGACGCGACTTTAACATTTTTTATCCATCCCAAAAAGTGCACAACGCTGCTAAAGAAGTTTTCACTTCAAAAAAAAACTGGTTGGTTGCCTGTAAAGTCGGTATACGGGCGAAAGTTTTACGTGACAACGACTTTGAGTGGTAAAATAATTTTAATGTGAATATTCATTCGTATAGTAGGAAGAAGGATGAAATAATAGTAACAATTTAAAACATTTATTTATACAAAGAATTATATTTAAAACATTAATTTATAGGCACGCGTCCCTTCCACTTTTTATGTCTGTCTCTCTCGCTCTTAGGCGGGCTAACCATGCCCGAGTGGAAGGGACGCGTGCCTCTCACTCGCTCTCATTGTAAGCGCATAACGTGAGCGGAGCGTAACGCAGTTTCTTGAAGTGTCACCCGGCAAACCAATTTATAAGACGTTGTCACGTCAAAACATATTGGATATGGGTGTTTTCGTTTTGACTGATATAGAACTTTCATATCGGTACCGAATTTCGTTTTAAGATTTTTATAAAGAGAATTAACATTAGTTGTAGCAACTGCAGAAAGTCGCAAAGTTCTAAAATATGCAGCCCTTGCAAGCTGTTACGTCTTTGTTTCCTTCGGTGTGAAGATTATGGGTTCATGGCCAAAAGCCAATTTCTTTTTTAAAGAAATGTCCGCCAGTTTAACTGTCACTGGGGACAAAAAATCTGGCAACTTCTTTGACCAACGTTTAAGTATAGATATGGTGTTTTTTGGCGGGAGCGCGAAGCGTCACTTTAATGGTTTTGGTTTTCTTGTTAAAATTTGCATTGTGGTTGATATTAGTGTGTAATAATGGTGGGTTATTAACCACTGAGTGTTTCTGATTATGCATGAGTGATGGCAAGTGAACCAAAACAGTGGAAGGTGCTTTTTCGCGCTCTCTCAAGAAGGCCATGAGGAGGTTGCAGTAAAACCCAACTTCTTTACTGAAACCTAAGAAATTACTCAAGAACTGGCAGTTATACTTACTTGACACTGGCTAAATGCACAAATCGTGCAACCCATACATAAAGAAAAAAAAGTCATATATTATTATCATATATATTTGTCTTGTTAATCTTCGTCCATCCTCTTTACATGTCCAAACCATCTAAGCATTCCTTTTTCTATCTTTGTCACTATATCTTCTTCCACACCACTCTCTTATGACATCATTCTTTATTTAAATAAAAGGTAGCGCGCAACAGCAAAAGAGTGGAACTCTCTCCCTACGTCTGTATTTCCGAGAACTTATAACCCGTCCATTTTCAAAGCCACGGTGAATAGGGACCTTCTGGGTTAGCTCCATCGTGGGTTCTGTCTTGGCCCCCGGGCTTGGGATCAAGAGCTAACCCTTAAAAAAATATAATAAAAGTAAATTAATACAATCTTGTTAGCCAATTATAGTTATCCACGGTTAAAAAGAACGTGTATTTATCCGTCAAAATCTAATTTCATACATTCTATTGGCAATACAAAATTAGATACCTACATAACTACACATATTATTGTGAATTTGTTTTATACTAGCTGACCCAGCCACGCGTTGCTATGGTAACGTTAATTGATTATAAAAACTGTTATTCTTAGGCTTATGGTAACTATATATGGTAGCAAACACACAAAGTATTAATTTTATACAATGTGTCCCGTCACCAGTGTCGGAGCCTTTAATGGTGTGAAATATGGCATTTTTTAACGATAAATTTCCCCTCAAATGTGGTGTTTCTCAATAAGCCAATAATTAAAAAATACACAAAAATCTATTATCAATCTATCTATTTGTTTTTCTTGAAATATTTTTTCTATTTTTGTTCCATGACAATTGAAACATGATGGCTGTGTAACTGTTGTCTACATGTTGAGCTATCAAATAACACCTTTTTAATGTTGATAGGACATTTACATGAGTAGTGGTGGTCGAATTAGTATAAGAGCCCAGGTCTTGGTTACCAAGAAAACAAAGTGGCGACCGTAAAGGAAAAAAAATTTGAGGGGCAATTTGTCGATAAAAATGCCATATTTCACACCATTAAAGGCTCCGACACTGGTGACGGGACACAATAACAATATCACTTATATTACAAATATTATTCATTCGAGCTATTATCCCTAAACACTTATCTTTACAATTAAAAAACGAAAGATAAAAAAAATTCTAACGTGTAATTTGTGTACTAGCTAATTATTTCAACGGCGACGTAAACATTGCAACACATTTAAAAATAAAATGACATCATTCGGACGAGTGAAAAACATATGCTACGATGAGGAAAATTTTTACAATACTCACTATACGTATGTACAACAGTTATTTTTGTCTCGTTAAGCTTCGCAACAAAAGGCTTCTGAATATATACTAATATTATAAAGAAGTAAAGTTTGTGTGTTTGTATATTTGGCCGCTAGTTTTTATATATAGAGCGGTCCGTCCCGGCTTCGCACGGGTAGACAAAATTCTTTAAATTTTTTCTAGCATTCAATATAGCCTATGACACTCAGCAATAATGTGCCTTTCTGTTGGTGAAAGAATTTTTAAAATCGGTTCAGTAGATCCCGAGATTACCCCTTACAATTTAACAAATATACAAACACACAAACTTTACTTCTTTATAATATTAGTATAGATAAATAATATGACTTTCATTTCTATAGTAAATTTATACTGTAATGACTTCAATAACTTGGTAAGTTCAGAACTGTAACAAGCAAAAGTAAACCTTTATTATGAGCGATTTCGGTTTAAAATCAAAATTCAGTTTATAGTAATATAAGTTATTTGCGGGATTGCTACCATGTACCTTGTTATTGAGTTTCCGATATTTCGGCACTGTTGCAAGTGTCATGATCACGGAGCGACTGTTGCAAGTGCCATGATCCCGCAAATAACTTATATTACTATAATGTTAGTGACCATGAAAGTTTAAAACAAAATTCAGTTTGTCCTAAAATTTAGGAATAGAATACAAATCAAAAACAATAACCATTTATCGTTTTAGGGTTCCGTACCCAAAGGGTAAAAACGGGATCCTATTACTAAGACTTCGCTGTCTGTCTGTCAGTCTGGCTGTCACCAGGCTGTATCTCAAGAACCGCGATAGCTAGAGAGTTAAAAATTTTCACAAATTATATATTTCTGTTGCTGCTATAATAAAAAATACTAAAAACAAAATAAAATAAATATTTAAGAGTAGCTCCCATACAACAAACGCGATTTTTTTTGCCCTTTTTTGCTTGATATCAATAATGGCAAAAGGTAGGCACTTGAAATATACACAAAATACTCAGTTATATTTTTACTCTAATAATAGGTAATAAAACTAAACTAAAATAAAATAAATATTTAAAGGGGGCTCCCATACAACAAACGTAATTTTTTTACTTAACTAAAAGTTTGTACGGAATCCTTCGTGCGCGAATTCGACTCGCACTTGGCCGGATTTTTAATAAGAGAGACTTATGCAGTTTTATAGATCCAGTAACATTAATTTAATATTTTTGTATAAGCAAAACGATACATCTATTGTTATCTTAAAATATAAGTAAAAGTGATATTTAATGTGTGTATTTTAAAAATTAATATTTAAAATATATCCAAAAATAAATATCATTATATATACGAAGGATATATAGCTTAAGTCATTATTCTATTAATGAATACTTTGAGGATATAGGGATATGTATGTATATAAATATTAATACATAAATAAATAGATCATTACAAATCACACATAAATAGGCACACACAACACACATGCGCACACAAACACACGCACAGGGATTCAAAAACACCTTTATAAGGATACACTTTCATAAGGGTTACACATTGAATCTGTTACAGAATTATTCCTGTATCGCTTATTTGGGTGTTTTGAACCTGTTTTCAGTCGAACACTTATAAAACGTTTTCTGTTACCAGTCTGTTAGAAACAGTTTTACGTTTAACTATCTACGTGTATATGTCGCAGTAAGATAGATAAAGCCGTAATATAGTTATATCCCTAGGGATATAATTATATACCGTAACATAGTTATACGAAAGCGATTCATTACTATCTCACTAGGAATATAGTTATAAAACGGTCCGAGTTTAGTGATATACTTATATTACTAGATTAAGTTCAGTGTTATAAATATATTACTTGATTAAGCTTAGTGAAATAGAAAGCTACCATATATAATTAAATAAAACAATATTATTATATTGTTTTTATCTTTATTAAAAAATCAACTTTATTTATCCTGCAGTTAGTTACAATACTTTGTGACATTAACACGTATTAAAGTAATTTCAATTATAATTAAAACGATCATATTTTTTGGAATTTAAACATTAACAATACAATTAAAACTAATCTAACATTAAAATCTCTGTTGATTATCTTTTAAAGCTAATCAACAGTTATGAGATTTCTTTACTTCTTATCCACTAAGTTGAGATCTTGGTTTTTTTAAAAGTATTTTTTAATTTTTGTTCGGACAAGAAGAGGAATCATGACATCTAGAATTACATAGCACTAAATGCTTTTTACAGGCACATCTTTTAGTAGAACACTGTATATTCGATTTTCTACAGGAACATTTTAAATAACCTTGACCAACAAATCGCGACAATTTTTGGCATATTTCTCTCAGTGACAAGTTTTCATTTGGTATAGGACCATTCAAAGTAATGTTTGAAAGCTGTATTGCATTTCTGGGTAACCAATCTTTCAGGATACCAACTGATGTTCCAATTTTACAAACTACACATAAAAGTAAAATTTGTTCGCGCCTGCCTGCGCCGCACACTCCGAAAGCTATTTCACTGAACTTAATCTAGTAATATAAGTATATCACTAAACTTGGACCGTTTTATAACTATATTCCTAGTGAGATAGTAATGAATCGCTTTCGTATAACTATGTTACGGTATATAATTATATCCCTAGGGATATAACTAGGTATATTACGGCTTTATCTATCTTACTGCGACATATACACAGTACACCAACATAGGCATTTCAAAGTACCCAAGTCATTAGTGAGCTGTCGCATAGTTATGCCAATGTGAACCTTATTGACTGTAACAGATATTAACACTTATGAACCGGTATTTTCTAAAACAGATTCAAAGTGTTACAGTTTCTTTCTGTTTGACTTTTAAAACCGAAATGAAAAACAGTGTTCAGAACACTATTCGGATACCGCTAAAATCCCTGCACACGCACACACACACACAACAATTCACGAGCACATGAATACATGCTTACTATAGAAATACTGGTCTTCACGACACAGGGAATCCTAGTGTGAAGTCCAGTGAAACTGTTAGCATTTAAATATTACTGTTAAGATAATACTCAATTAACCCTTTCATTGTAACAGTTACATATTTATGTGCTGTGTTGTAAATTGAACTCAAATAAAACTTTATTATTAAAAGAATTTTGAATGTCTGCCCTCTACAAAATAATTTTGTTTTTTTTTGTGGATTGTGTATGGTGACGACGTATTATATTGTAAATGTCGTTACTTCTGTTAAAGCTGACGAGTTTCTTGCGCCCATCCTTCTTGTCAGTTAAAAGACGTCCTGAATGGGTGGTAGGTAAAAATGTTGGACGATTCAAAACTACTTATTTTTAAGTGCATTTGAATAAAGTTATTTTCATTTTCTACTCTTTCTCATTGCTACGTCTTCTGTGCATGTGATGATTAGTGCTTGCATGTTCTGTCACTGAGTCGCATGTAATGCAATTTGTGAATAAATAAATAAAAAAAATATTTGTGTCCATTTTCTGTTTACGACTGTAACATATTTTTTTTATTGTAAAAAAAATTGACAACCCTACTGATGTTTTCTAATTTTATAATATACTAGCGGCCCGCCCGGCTTCGCACGGGTAGATAAATTCTTAAATTTTTTTCTATCATTAAATATAGCCTATGTTTCTCAGCGTGAATGTAGCTTTCCAATGGTGAAAGAATTTTAGAAATTGGCTTAGAAGTTTTTGAGTTTATTCATTACAAACATACAAAAATACAAATCTTTCCTCTTTATAATATTAGTGTAGATGACGTACCATTTCACTAACTTAGCAACAGACCGTAGCCAAGTGTATAAATACATATGTTTAGTAATGAAAAGGGATTCCCCACACTCTTGAAGCTACGTTGCCAGCCGCAATGGATGTCTGTATGGATTCGTGATGTCATGGAAATTATTCGATGACCTTCGTGATTCGGATTGCGTAACGTTTCACCGTGTTCTATCCTTGGTCGGGTCAATGTACTACACTTATATTACCTCGTGTCTGGGAGATGATGTACCGTAGTTTTTTCTACTTACCATAGGTGCTTTACAAGAGTTTAACATAATTATATTTTCTATTTTTTTTTAATTACTACTAGCGGCCCGTCCCGGCTTCGCACGGGTGGACAAAATTCTGTAATGTTTTTCTTTTATTAAATATTTTTCCGTTAGCGCCATCTAGCATCCGGTAGACGAACTACTTGCAGTTAATGCGTTGCTATGGTAACGTTATTGATACAATGGAAAAAGAGCGGGAAAAAGAGCGGACAGACAAACACACAAACAACTGTGATCTTAGATTATAGAATTGGTTTTCGTACAAATGAGTCCATTTAAAAAGAACTCGGCATAAGACAGCGCCTATCGACCACCGTTCAGTCACGTATTTTGACCTTCTTCGGCCATGTTTCTCGTCGCGATAATGACTCCATAGAATGTCTCGTGGTGCAGGGAAAAGTTGAGGGCACAGACCGCAACTAAGTGCTCGGTTTATGAATGTACCCGCAAGGCTGCAGTCCGTGATGAATGGCGCCGTATAACTAAAATCATCACTCATCGTGATTCATAATGATGACCACGACCGCTCTGCCAAGAGTGTACCGACTAAGAAGAATTTGGTTTCCACAATTACTGATGGATTGACGGATTATATCTATCCTTTTCTCTCTCGCTTAGTAACATCAGCTTGGCGAAAAAGAGAGATTGAATGCAATCGCGCTGCAACATCGACGACGCATTCGACAGCGTTCTCGCTCTAGTTAATGACATTCCTCAGTGACAGAAAAGGATTAAGCATGAATAAATACGATTCCGTACTGACAAATGTGAATTAACCGCCAGGCTTATAATATCTTCATTTTCCAGAATATGGTACGATTGGTTTTAGTTACATTAAAGATTCTTTATATTCTGCTGGTGACACATCATCTGGGGACGTCACTCATTACAGATCAATTAGCCTATTAGTTAATACATATGTGGGACACTTCATTCCACATGACATGTAGTAGAACAGAATCGGGTCCACGGAGGGCAGGAAAAAGAAGGAACACTTTGGTGTAAAAATATAATATTAAACAATAACTGGCGGCCCGTCCCGGCTTCGCACGGGTGGACAAAATTATTTAAATTTTTCTATTATTAAATATTTTTCTGTTAGCGCCATCTAGCGTCGGGTAGACGAACTACTTGCGGTTAACGCGTTACTATGGTAACGTTATTGATACAATGGAAAAAGAGCGGGAAAAAGAGCGGACAGACAAACACACAAACCACTGTGATCTTAGATTATAGATTAGAAATTAAAGAAAATTATATACACAGAAAACATCACCTAGCAACCGTAAACAAAGTTGAAGTCTCTAGTGAAGCCAGCTGCGCGCGCAGTACCAGATGGAGAAATAACCACCAGCGCGCCTGCGCGAGACGTCATGTCATGGCAAGTAAAGGTGGGGTGCCATTATTGCCTCGCGTAGCGTCTTTGCGGTTGCCACACATACATAAAATCACGCTTTCCCTCTCCAAGGGTAGGCAGAGACCACAGATTTCTACTTTCCACGATGGCATACATCTCTCGCTTCTTCTACTTCCATCAGACCTTTTATACAAGCTCGTCGGTTAAGGGTACTTTGACCTTCTCTTTTTTTCTTCTATTATTTTCTTCTTCTTCTATTTGGTCTCTGAAAGTTCGCTTTGCTCTGCCTTTATCGACTTGTCCATGCACATTTGTCTTGTCAGTCTTTCTTTCCTCTCTACATGTCTTAACCATCTAAGCATCTCTTTTTCTATCTTTGTCATTATATCTTCCACACCACACCATTACCATATCATTCCTTATTTTATCCATCAAATTCACACCAGCTATACTTCTTGAAGCTCGCATTTCCACTGCATTAATGATACATTCGTACTTCAGCCAAACCCAAGATTCACTTCCATACATTAGTGTCTGTATTATAACAGATCAATAATAGCTTAATAGTTAATGAAATGTCAGAAATTATAGAAATTTAAGAAAATGTCATATCTACTTTATAAAAGAAGGACTTTGTGGGTTTGTTACCATATATAATTACCATAGTTACCATAAGCCTAGGAATAATAGTTTCTTTAATCAACTAGCGGCCCGTATTTTTCCGTTAGCGCCATCTAGCGTCCGGTAAACGAACTAGTTGCGGTTAACGTGTTGCTATGGTAACGTTATTGATATAATGGAAAAAGAGCGGGAAAAGAGCGGACAGACAAACACACAAACCACTGTGATCTTAGATTATAGATTAACGTTACCATAGCAACGCGCGGCCGAGTCATCAATTCACGTTACCATAGCACCGCGTGGCTGGGTTAGCTAGTTAAATATACATTTAAGAAATTTAGTTAAATATACTTAACTAAATTTCTTTAATAAGTAATGATAAAATTCTTATTGAAATGAATGATTCATGTTATCGCTTTTTTATTTAAATTTTAATTGTATCAATAAAACAGATGATAATACAAACAGCTGTAAACATATTATTCAATATCTTTATCTTAATACAGCTTTAGTTACTCAATTATGTAAATTAACTGTTGGCTAATTAATTAATATAAATGTGACCATTAAATATATATTGTAATGTGTGTACTGTTCACAAATATTAGCTTATTATATTACATTGTTTAAATGTATAAGATATTTTAGTTCTTACACTTTACACAATTAAATAAAATCGTTTCGATAAACCTCAAATTCTCGCTATACTTTGTCCAATGTAGGATGATATTTCTGACAGTTGACACCTTTATAGAGGGTATAAAGTTGCTATTGCAATGTCAAGCCAAACACAAGGAAACAAACGCAACCTTAGTACGTAGCAATAAGGAAGTGACACCTGTCAAAAGTATCATCCTATATTGAACAAAGTATAGATAACCAAGATTTGTTCCTAGGATGCTACGCGAGGCTATTAAAACCAGGAACCATTCTCATTTCAATAGAGACGAAGGTTGCAGCGTTCCACCTACTTGGGATCCAATAATTAATACCTACAAAAACACACATTGAAAGACTTGATGATGTAGTTAACTCATATTGCAAATAATAACAGTAAGATGGAAGGCGGTCCTTCTGCCCGAATTTCTTTCGCCAGTTCTTCTCGGAAGGGCCTCCCAATTTCCGAACTGATAGTAGACTCAGTAGTATACAATGTGATCGTAGTGAGAACTAGCGGTCCGTCCCGGCTTCGCACGGGTGGACCAAACTCTTTAAATTTTTTCTATTATTAAATGTTGTGCCGTTAGCGCCATCTAGCGTCCGTTAGACGAACTACTTGCGGTTAACGCGTTGCTATGGTAACGTATATACAATGGAAAAAGACACAAACCACTGTGATCTTATAGATTAGTTAATTTAATATTTGTAAAAATATTACTTTCGATGTTTAAGATGGTTAACTTTCAATGTTGGTGAAACGATACTAGCTCATAGTAGAAATTGAAATATGTTTGTAAATTTCAACGCAAAATAAAACATCTGCAAGCCGTGCATCTAATATGTTCGCGGAAGCAGGAATAGATGGTTTTGCTACTATAATGCGGGAAAGCTGTGTCTCAGCACTGTCTCGCTTACGCAACAGCGCGACTGGTATCCTTAGGGTGTTCATAGACATATGGGAGTTACCACTGCCACGGGGTTGGTTCAGCTGCACACAGCTTAATTAATGTTAAATTTTATGTCTGTTTTGATGTCTCTTTTTGTCTGTTTTATTGTATTATACTAACCCTAGCAGTGCCGGATTTACCATAGAAGCTGAAAAAGCTGAAGCTTAGGGCGGCAAAATTCGGGGGCGGCAAAATTTGCACAGAAAATTGGTACAGAAAAAAGTAAGTAATAGTGCAGTAAAAACAAAGCTTTGCTTTTCTTAGCTTGAAAATATACCCAAAAAGTTGTAAAAATAATCTTGAAACTAGATTATTCCCTAAAAAGGGAATTAACGTTATTATGAACAGTGAATCTAATTATAGAGGTCAGTAGGGGCGGCAAAAATTTTATAGCTTTGGGGCGGCAAATGTGTAAAGTCAGCACTGAACCCTAGTCTAAGATTATTGTTACTAACACATTCTATGGGCTCTGCCCGAAATATATGAAATAATAATAATAATAATTTGTCACTTCGATACAAAATAAAGCTGATTCAAAACTCGGTCACATATCCTTAAGCATTTAAGCGCGCTTTGTAATTGTCGTTTATTAGCGATGTCCAAACCAAAAGATTCTGTTAACGATCTTCAATTGTTCTGCATTCAATGGTTGCTTATATATTACGGACTTCGAACCTTTAGCACGCTCGTGTGTGTGAGGTATGTTGTGTTCGGTTGTTTAGGAAGTACTGATTATGTCCATATAATACTAGTCGATGCAGCCGCTAAGCATAAAGCTACGCTACCACCATATATTGGAGCGGAGCGTTATACCTAAAAAAAGAAAAAGAAATTATGTTTCGATGGGAATTTTTGCGAATTTCAAAATGCATCACAATCTGGTCCTAAACCTGTTGATTCGATTCCACACAAAAAAATATTAAAATCGGTTAAGAACTCGGGAAGTTATGGCGTAACAGACATTGCGCCATTGAAGCTGCTCAATGGAAGCTTCGCTCGCTCCGCTCCAATTAATAGTGTTTTTTTAGAGTTTTAACATAATGCAGAGATAACAGTATATACAGATAATAGATATTTTTAGGGTTCCGTACCAAAGGGTAAAAACGGGGCCCTATTACTAAGACTTCGCTGTCTGTCCGTCCGTCTGTCTGTCACCAGGCTGTATCTCAAGAACCGCGATAGCTAGACAGTTGAAGTTTCCGCAAATTATGTTTTTCTGTTGCCGCTATAACAACAAATACTAAAAACAAAATAAAATAAATATTTGAGGGGGGTTCCCATACAACGAACGCGATTCTTTTTGCCCTTTTTTGCTCGATATCAATAATGGCAACAGGTAGGCACTTGAAAAATTCACAAAATATTCAGTTGTATTTTTGTTTTAACTCAAAACTTTATTCTTAGACAAAATTTTCAATTCAATCTAATATCTTTGTGTTTTCAGTTACTGAGTTTTTGTTGTAAATTAATGGAACTATAGGTTTATTTATATTTATTTATTCATTATCATTTGTGTTGTCATGACCGTTTGTTTCTTATTAAATAAATAAATTAAAGCTAAATGCCATGTTAATAAAAGGTTTCCCTACATGCAATGTGATATAAAGTATTTGTCATACTTCATCGATCTTTTGGTTCAGCGTCTCGATAAGCTTATCAAAATAATCATCAATCTGTTAGCGTTTCATCATATCCGGAAATAAGTGTACTGTTACATATATGTGTATTACACTTTTGATAATATTATCAATGCGAGAACATGGCAATAACCTTTAGGTATATTAATTTTTATTAACTTGTATGTTTGTTTGTGATTAAATTTTTACCCAATTAAAAATGTCAGAATAATTTAACATTTTGCACGCTTATCAGAAACCTTTGACAATACAAAAATAAAAATATAAAAAATGACATCGGGGAGATATTGAAAAAAAAATTTAAAACAAAGAACTGAAAAAATATTTTAAGTGTCATGAATTATGAAAAAATGAAAAATAAGTTAGAGATTACAAAAAATACTAAAAATATGCGTTTACGGTAAAATAAACTGGAATATAATTTTATATATATTTTTTGCATCTTTTCAATGCTATAAGATAAATTATTTTAATAAAAAAAATTGTAAAAATTTTTTTTTTCGAATATTACAGGATGTTCCTCTCATTGACGAGACAACGCTGGCCTACAGCGTAAAATTAGAGAGGTACTAGAAAATTTCGACGGGTTTTTACAAGGCTCGGTAACTCAATTGGGAGAGCATTGGACCGGACTCCCTAAGGTTGCGGGTTTGATTTCCGCCTGAAAATTCACTTGTGGGCCGAGTCGATTTTTTTCCAGTATTTTTCTATTAAAATAATTTATCTAATAAGATAGCATTGAAAGGATGCAAGAAAAAATATATATAAAACTAAAATGGCTGTTTCATCTTATAAAAATAGACACATATCTTGGTAATAAATGAATGAATAAAAATAAATACAATAATCGACATCGAGCACCTTACGCTTTCCTTACAATGATAATAATTTTCTCTTTAACAACTTAAATGTCATATTGAAATTTATTTTTAAGTTCGATTTAAGTACCATAAAATCGTGATTTTTAGTTTTTTTTAACTATATTTATTACTGTGTTAAGTGTGTTTTGCTTTACCTTTTTGAAGTCATACTTCTTTAGGCGCGTTATGAAAAAATGATGAGTGAAATTTTAAGATGTGACACAAAATTATTATGTTGAAGTTGGCCGCAAAAGCGACATGGAATAAATCAGCAGGATGAAGTTGGCCGCTAATTATGAATGTGTGTGTGTGATATTAAATTATATGGTAGTTAACAATAATTTATTTAAAATTATAATATTAGTTATCTTTGTTTAGTAACAATAAAGAAGTATAACTTCTTATGTGCGTACATATGTACTCACAACGGTTTTTTTTCGCTAACCATACTTAAATCTTCTCAGACACGTGTGCAATAACTTATCAGAATACATATACTTACTTCCATCCTTTTTTAAGATAATGCATTCTGAGTTGATCTTCATGACATCACTGCTATCAGCTAGTGGAAATCTAGTTAAAATCGGTTCAGCCATTTCAGATTAGTTGAAACAAAACATACATTTGCCTGTCTGTCGGTCTTCTACTGTACTTTGGAGAGTGTGCTCAGGAGCTGCATTTGGTCATACCGCCATCTTTCTTCCATCGGACATCTAGACGCACTGCGGGCTCTACCCTCTTTTGGTTGCTAGATATTCCTACCTGTCGCACCAAGCGCTTCGCAACATCCTTCATAATGCACACAGCAAACGAGTGAAACTCTCTCCCTGCGTCTGTATTTCCGAGAACTTATAACCTGTCCATTTTTAAAGTCAGGGTAAATAGGGTAAATAGCTTCTGGGTTAGCCAGTTTGAAATTCCGCCGACTTCATAACGAAATTCCGTTAGCAATCCGTTAAATCTCGTAATTTTATCGTCAATAAAATCCGTCGAATTTCCAGGTGTAAAATTTAGGTAAATAAAAAGCGAAATAAAATAATAATTTGAGTTTAATAAAAATTAAGTGCAACAATCCATTAAATCAGTTTTAACAAAGAAACGTAAGAATAGTAAATTTCTGTGTGTCTGAACTCTACACCAAACTCACGAATCAAAAAAATAACAATAAAATTAAACAAAAATATAACAATACAAATATGTTTAAAGTGTGACAGAGTTCGCATCATTATTTTGCCTCCTGCTATAGTCTCCGACAAAAAGGTTGAACATGATTTTGAAATCACGTGACATGCGCAGTAGCAAGTTTAGGTACATTATTCACTACTGCGCATGTCACGTGATTTCAAAATCATGTTCAACTTATTTGCCGGGGACAATACCTTGTCTAAGACAAGGGATACATGTATGTCGTAGATAGTATCTATGCTACTTGTGTAGTATTTACGCAGTAGAATTGACATAATAGTAACAAAAATTTCGATTTGATTTTTGAAACAATAATACACACACAGATAAAGGAAAAATTGCGAAAACCGTAAATTTTTAGTTACATCATACAATAAAAATATTTTACGGAACCCACGGTGCGCGAGTCCGACTCGCGCTTGGCCGGTTTTTTTTATTATAGTTTATATTTCTCAGTAATAATATTTGATTCAGGGGAGCGATGATATTGACAGTATCAACAAGGAAATACTCTTCACGTGTTATATACGTGTTTTTTTTAATTACCTAACGCACGGAATTGATTCGTCGAATTTTCGAGGTGTTGAGATTTTTCCCGTGAGAATTCTCGAGATGTTGAGTTTTTTCCCCATGAGGATTCTAGAGAAATTTCTCGAGAATTCTCGCCTTGAGTTAACTTGTAAAATACTAAATAAAACAATTTGAATTGGCACATGTATGACGTCGTGTCCTCAACGTGTCGTTTATTTTAATGCCTTTTTTTTATATATCAAAAGGTATTTAAAAATTATCAGTCAAATTTCCCGCCAAACTAGATTAATAATCTTTTTTTACATTCACACCAAATAGCCTAGCCCAAATTAAGCACTGTAAGGCTTGTGTTATGGATACTTCAGAAACGGATAGACATACATATATGAGACATAGATATGTAATATTTATAGAAATATATATGTCACCGGAAAGTAAGAAGAACCGCTAATTTATAAATTTCCTAGGAAAATTATAAACTTTCGTAGGATTCTAAACGAGAGATAAATTGTATTATTTTACGCCCATATTTTCGCAAATTGATATACTTACCGAACTCACGCGTAAAATAATAAGTAAGCAAATTTACCACAGAGCTACGAAAGTTTTATAGTGGCCATGACCAAAATACTAAGAAGTCGGAATGGAAAGAGGAAACAATTAAAAATGTCTTTAAAATGATAGAAGATTTTAAGAAAACTAAAGTTTTGGGACGTCGGCTTACAGACAAAGAATAATATCACGCCAAAAAGTATAATTAGTGACGAAAAAGTATTGATAGTGAAAAGGAAATCAAAGCATGATCCAGTGGTATAAATAGTTCCAAGCAGTCAATACCTATAACCTAACCTTACCTTTTTTTGGTAGAAGGCCGGTTTTATGTTTTATGATTGTTTTTCTGTTTTAATTAAACCTCTTTAATATCGTATAATACGATTTCTGTTGTTTTATTTTGGTAGAGTGAAGTAGAGTAGAGTCATTAGCATATTATGCAAAAAAGTAATCCTGTATTATAGGTACCTAACTAGTGTTAAAGTAAAAATACAGTTAGGTAGGTAATCGAAACTGATAAATTTATAGTTTGGCAAGTCTGATTGTACCTAAGTCTATGGACACAAGCATTGCCACTGTCAACATCGACCAATCAGAGATTAGTGTGTTATTTGCCGTATTTTAAAAAAAGCGCAAAATTAAAAGCTCTTCTGTGATTGGTCGAACCATATAAAATCTTACGAATAGATATCCGTTAGTTTATAAATTTACCGTGTGACGTCGGAAATTGATAAATTTACGAAAATGTGGACGTAAAATATTACAATTTATCTCCCGTTTAGAATCCTACGAAAGTTTATAAACTTCCTAGTAGATTGATAAACTTACGGATCTTGTTATTTTCCGGTGACATATATAAAATACCCATGACTCAGGTACAAATGTTTGAATTCATCACACAAACAACTGCCCCTTCCAGGATTCGAACCCAGGACCGTCGGCGGCGGAATATGATTTCTGTCACAATTAATCATATGTAATGACTTCACAGAACATGCAATTGATATATTTAAGCCACAACATCTTTATTTTTGGGATGCGTCCAAAACAATTTTTCTTTATCAACTTTTTAACACCTTTTTACTTATAGCTACTAGTGGTGGTCGTTCCAAAGACGAACTGCTTTTAAAAACAGTTTTGTGTACCGCGACTATAGAACCGTTTTACGTTTCGTTTCAAAGCAGTCCTCGTCGCACAACCAGTCCTCGAAATATTTGACGCGAATTTGTACTTACCTATTATGTAAATACAAGCTAGAATACAATGAGACCATTGCGACGTCGTCGCTCGTTCCGTTCGTTTTGATCTTTGATATAGCAAAATAACCTTTTTTACCGATCAGTTACGGTTGATTATCGTATAAGACTACTATATATTTCAATGTTTCGTCTCGTTCGTAACGCGATGGTAATTTTTGTGTATCGTATGAGTATTGATATAGAGTGCAAAGTCGCTTAGCAATAAAACTGAAATTAAGAAAATTATTAACTTCCTAAGCCTGGGAAAGTATGAAGGCAAGTTCATTTAATTTATTATTTAATGAATTAAATGTTAATTAATTTAATATTTAATAAAGAAAAAGCAATAACAAACAAAAGGAACATGTACACCAAACAACAACATAACGTTACCATCACCTAACAACCATGTTTGAAGAAAATAAATAATTTTAAATTGTAATTTAAAATGTATAATACCTTACTACAATAACCGTAAGTCCGCAACCGTCGTCGAGACGAACGAACGTTCGCGTCAACGAGATTTCGATTAAGAGCTGTTTTAGATTTGTAACGTTCGTTCGACCGTTCGCCGCGTCGTCGTCTGCCGCTCGTCTCCAACCATCAAACCGTTGCGAACGAGAAACGTTTCGCGGACTAGTTTTCGTTCTTGAAAAAACGGTTGCGTCTCGTCATCGAAAAAACCGAGAACGACCCACCGCTAATAGCTACTGTCTCAGTAGATTGTACTTTTTGAATATTTTAGGTTATAACATACATTTATTTTCTTTCGTCATGTCAATTCTTATTATAATAGACGACCTTTTGGTGCAACGGTGGCGTTCTTGGCTTTCGCAGCGACGGTCCGGATTCGAATCCCGGAAGGGGTAGATGTTTGTATGTTGAATACACGCATTTGTACTTGAGTCATGGGTATTTATAAATATTTCTATGAATATTACATATCTATGTATTATATATGTATGTCTATCCGTTACCCTAGTATCCGTAACACAAACCTTACATTGCTTACTTTGGGTTGGCTTATTGGTGTGAATGTTAAAAATATTTATTTATTACTAGCGGCCCGTCCCGGCTTCGCACGGGTGGACAAAATTCTTTACATTTTTCTATTATTAAATATTTTTCCGTTAGCGCCATCTAGCGTACGGTAGACGAACTACTTGCGGTTAACGTGTTGCTATGTTAACGCGTAAACAATGGGAAAAGAGCGGGGAAAAGAGCGGACAGACAAACAACAAATTTGTGATCTTAGATTATAGATTACTAACACATGCTCAGACTGATGGTGTCCTAAATTATTTTTATCTATATTATTTTTCTCATTTTCTCAATTTGAAATGAAATTTATACGTTACTTTTATTAAGTTAAATAATTAAGCCGATTTCTCATAAGCCTTAATTTTAAATGTATTAATTTAAAAAGTTCTTTTAACTTTTTCTCTGTAGTTGTTTTTTTATATTCATGCCTTTTTTCTGCAGAGGTAGGCAGAGATTCCAGATTACCAGTTCCCACGAACCTGACATAAAACTCTCGCTTCTTCAACTCTTATCAGCGTTTTCATGCTCGTTGGTTAAGGATACTTTTAACCTGGTCCTTTTTTCAGGACATCTATTTGACCCCTGAAAGTTCGCGTTGGTCTGCAGTTACCGACTTCCCCATGCAAATTTGCCTCATATATGTTTCTTGCTAATCGTCTTGCGTCTATTCTCTCTAATTTAATCTGTAAGATAATTATCTTATAATAATCTAATAATATGCCAAATTTTAAAACGGTATCTCTCTGAAGTGTTGCTGCTTAGTTTATTAACCCTTTAAGTGCCAAGGAGTTGCTCGCTCTCGCTAGTTGTGCAAAATGCCAGCGTCGCGATAGCGCTCCTTTTGACAGTTCCCTTTTGGCGCGCGCAGGTGACGGCCGTGATACCGTGTTTGTATTTGTATTTGTGTTTGTGTTTGTATTCATTATATTGCTTTCTAATTATCTTCGATCGCATATTTTTACATAAACATCGTTCATTTAACTCTTGTTCATATTATTTATCTATAAAAATGTACGTTTTTGCTGGCATTTTTAGCATATATTGGTAAAATATGTATGGCAATAAAAGGTTAAACATTCCAAACATGGGGGAACTTTTATCTAGTTCATTACGAGGTAGCTACTCAACCGTTTCCTTGTGTAACACTCTTTTGTTTAAAAATCATTATAAACACATGTAGATCCCTTGTGCAATCATTACCCTAGCGCCCTCTAGTAAGCGCCTGGTCAAAATGGAATGGGTACAAATAACAGCACATTACCACAAGCTATCAAAGCTCCCCAGTGGATAATAAACTCTATTGTTTAAAGATTAAATTGAAAATCGATTATAGCAACTTGCCAGTTTTGGTACCGTTTAAACGTAAACGTTAACATGTAGATATAGATGTTAGTGATATCAATGTCAAAAAATGGAAATTGTACACAAAACGACTTTGCATTCTCACTAAATCAGCCGAGCGGTCATTTTGTATGGAGAGTCCATTTTTTTACGATTTCCATATATTGACATTTGAGTGATAGAAAGTGCTCGGCGCCCCTAGGATCGCGGCACCCGTATGCAATGCACTCTCTGGACCATAGGTAGAGACGCCTCTGATTACTAAGTCGATGCAGTCACTAAACATAAAGCTTCCCTAGCACCGAATGTTGGAGCCGAGCTTAATACAAAAAAAAAGCAACGGGTTGCATTTTTGATATTTTGGAATGGTTAGGGAATAATTTCGCAGGAATTGCTTTAATTATCAGTATAAAAGTACTATCATTTATGTGGTAAAATGTAATATTCATTTATTGCGCGCTCGCACTCGCGCAAGCGCCCTGCGCCGCTTAAATGAAACAACAGGAGCAGGCATACATTTTCGCCGCGCGGTAGAAAGAGAGGGGGATATTATTTCCTCTCCTACGCCGCGCCGGCGATCTACTCTCCCTCCGTCTTACGAATTTTCGATCGGGTCACGAGTCCTGACGCGAGTTTAACATTTTTTACCCATCCCAAAAAGTGCACAACGCCGCTAAAGACGTTTCCACTTCAAAAAATAATGACTCGATAATTTGAAAATCTATAGGAATGAAAACTTTCAAAAAGCGCGTGCTTTTTGTTTTAATGGGAAATCCCATAGAGCCAATGTTTTTTGATCATAACCTTTTGCGAATTTTAAAATTAGGTTCCGCCATAATCTGCGCCTAAATGTGTAAATTTGATTACAATCAAAAATTATTATAAAGAACACTGGAATTTATGGCGTAACAGACTGCGTCATTGAAGCCGATTCATGGGAGCTTACAAATATAAAAATAACTAGGCGATGCAGTCGCTAAGCATAAAGCTACGCTAGCACCATATATTGAAGCGGAGCGTAATACCTAAAAAAAGAAAAAAAAATCGATGGGATTTCTTGCGAATTTCAAAATTCGGGCTCTGTCACAATCTGGTCCTAAACCTGTTGATTCGATTCCACTCAAAAAATATTAAAATCGGTTAAGATCTCTGGAAGTTATGGCGTAACAGACATTGCGCCATTGAAGCTGATCCATGGGAGCTTCGCTTCGCTCCGCTCCAAAAATCGTATTCTAGTCTCGTAATTGTCGAATGGTTGATAATTCGCCGGATTACAATAACAAGATTCCGCTATTATTCTCGATATTATGAGAAGCCGCATTAGGTTACCATCGGACTGTTGTGCGAAACATCGTGAAGAGTCATAACATGGCGAACGGTCTGATAATTCAACAGAATATTGATTTTGATAACACCGTCTGAAGTGTTGTGTTCCTGGAATACTATAGACAAACTAAAAAAGTTGTTACACTCTCTGATTTTATTGCTTTATTTGAAAACATCGCTCTACCAGTAAAATAACGACGCAATTGCAGTTTTTACCAAAATTTTCTTGTATGTACGTACGTACCTCTGATAATTCAACATTCAGAAATGAACTGAAATTGTGACGTTATGCTTTCGGATGAGCGATATGGGCGGTTAGGAATGATAAGCAAAACGCTTCTGAGTTATTTTAACAAGAAAAAAAAATCAACGAGTTGCACTCCGGGAGTGCCGGCAGAAGTGAAAACATGAACATTAACATTGTGCATTTTTGATATATTTTTTCTTTATTTGGTTTACCAACAATTGTTACAATTATACATTTATTACATAAGTGGGTAGCTCAGTTCCATAGCTAAATGCACAATTAATTAAAGGTAAACACAACATGCTCAGTCTATTGTTATGAGTAACATTAAAACGAAATTACAATTACGCTTGAGGATAGAAATAATTCTTAACTACAATAAAACATAAACAATAAACAATAATCAACGATGTTTTCTTGCAAATGCTTACGAAACGTAAAGAAAGTTACAGCAATTATGTCAATAGCATTTCCATAGCAGTTCAGAAGTCTGCTCGCTCTGGGGCCAAATGAACTTGAGCCCAATACTGTTGAGCGCAAGGGTGGAACTAATGGTGAGATTTGAGTTCTAGGCAATTTACGAGGTACTTTGAAACTTAATTTACTCAGTAAGCTAGGAGAGTCTATCTTATTGTCAAATCATTTGTTTAAAAATGTGAGATCATTTATTATCCTTCATTTTTCTAGCGAACTATATTTAAAATATTCTAGTCTATCCCCGTATGAGAACCCGTTCTTACACACGTTGGCTGAATAAGCTAGGTGCCAAAGATATCTCTTTTGAATACGTTCCAACCTCAAAGAATGACCTGCACAGTGCGGTCTCCATACAACGCTGCAGTACTCCAGAATGCTTAAGACAAATGAGTTGTATAGCAACTTTTTTGTTTGCAACCTGTGGAGTCCCCTGCCAATTCTAATAATAAATCCGAGCATCTTACAGGCTCTCTTTGCAACGCTTTCTATATGGGTAACAAAGGTTAACATTCTGTCAATTATCACGCCAAGATCCTTTATGTGATTAGCTTCCTGTATTCTTATGCCAATAATATAGTAACTAGATTTAAAAGTGTTCAGTTTTCTTGTGAATTTAACATGAAAACATTTATTTAAATTTAATTGCATTCCATTCAATTCGCACCAATGATTCAAGCCATTGAGATCTTTTTGGAGTAGTACGATATCTACTTCTGTTTTAATTATTCTCAATAACTTCAAATCATCGGCGTACAAGTATGGAATAGAATATGATATATAATTGACAAGGTCATTAATGAAAATATTAAATAAAATTGGCCCTAAATCGGAACCTTGAGGTACTCCGGACTCTATGCAAAATTTTTGGGACTGAAATCCAATTACTACAATAAAAAAATGTCGTTTGTGAAGGTATGATTCGAACCAGTTTAGAATACTTCCACCAAAACCAAAGTTTGACAATTTCCTAATTAATATCTCGTGAGGCACCCTGTCAAAAGCTTTGCTAAGGTCAGTATAAATTACATCAATTTCCTGGCGAGCATCAATGGCTTCGACAAGATTGTTAACAAATAAAACTAAATTAGTGGCCGTTGACCTTGATTTCACAAAACTGTGTTGATGATCCATGATTAGCCGTTTTACATGTTCAGAAATAAACGGGCAAATGAGACCTTCGAAAACGTTGGACATTATAGAGAGAATAGAAACTGGTCTATAATTACTCACTAATTCTTTGGAATATATTTTGGAATGGTTAGGGAATAATTTCGCACGAATTGCTTTAATTGTCGGTATAAAAGTACTATCATTTATGTGGTAAAATACAATATTCATTTATTGCGCTATCCTACACAAACATGACAACAAACACACTCGCGCAAGCGCCTTGCCCTCCGTCTTACGAATTTTCGATCAGGTCACGTTTAACAACGCGAGTTTAACATTTTTTACCCATCGCTAAAAGTTCACAACGCCGCTAAAGAAATAAAGTCGGTATACGGACGATCATTTTAGGTTATAACATAATTTAATTAATTTAATTATTATCACTGAAAAGCAGTATTATTTAGCTGACATAATATTGTCTATTTATTTCCCTGCAATAAAGGTATTTTGTTATATATTCATAAACATCATTATGAAAATTCTAAAATAAATTACGAACATGTATTCCAGTCCGCTAATTTTTACTATTTTGAAGCTGAATTCTTCAAAATAGTAAAAATCCATTACAGCACCTTACCGACTTTAGCTTGGGGACATCGATATATGTATGTCTATCCGTTACCCTAGTATCCATAACATGAGACTTACAGAGCTAATTTAGACTACGCTTTGATGTCAATATCAGAAATGATAAATTATTACTATTCATAACAGCTGAAAGTTTCATAACAGAAGTAGATCACATCAATAGTTATTAATTATGTTACTTATGAATATGCATCGGAATATATAAATTTAATAATACAAGTGTTTGATTAAGTAATGTATGTTTATTTATTTTATTTGTCACACAAAACAAATTTACAGAAATAACATTTAAACACATCACAAGAATAAAACAACATAAGGCTGCAACTCCAAATATATGTGCGAACAGCATTTAAAACAGGCTTTTTTTCACAGATCCAAGGAAGTTCCAGCTTGATACCTCCACTCGTTCCCGAGAAAAAGAGTCTTGACAAACAGACGGACGGACGGACAAAAACGGAACCTTTATAGGTCCTTTCGAGGTACGGAACCCTAAAAACAATATTATACTATTATCACAATAATAGCAGTGTTATGGTTTCATTAAATAGTTAATTACAACAAAGTCAACAAGTATCTCTTTTTAATTTAACGTGTAGGAGCTTAAGATAGTAAGTTTGGTTAACAGCTGTTGCCTCAATTAACCTCCGTTCTAATAGGCCGAACTCTAGAAAATACGGCCATTGAAAATATTTAAGCGGGTGTCAAATGAATTGGTCAAGCTTTCAGGCGTTCAATTTGTGTCATGGGGCTAGTAGATGACTTATAATAGGGTTGTCACCCCTTTTTTGCAAATATTTATATTCATTAGTAAAATAAAAATATGTAGCTTACTTCCGTAAAACTCAAGCAGTGTGCACCGCCCGCCCGCAAATAAATGCAGAAACCGCAGACACCGGCACCTTCACCAACTACTCTACACGCGTTTCGCCCCACACGGAGCATCATCAGGAGCTGTTAGTTAGCATTATTGCAGGGTCTAACAGCTCCTGATGATGCTCCGTAGTGGTAGGATTTTAATAATTAAATGAATTATGTTATATTGTATAAAAATCTATTTAATCAATCAAAATTATTATTGAAGTTTATTGTGACATACCTAATTTATTAATTTAGTCAATAAATAAATAATAATAAACTTTTCTTACATTCACACCAATTAGCCTAGCCCAAAGTAAGCACTGTAAGGCTTGTGTATTTGTTGTTTTTAAATGCCTATAATCGCACTTTCTTTATTCTATTATCACTTAAATATTTGCATGCCTACAATATAAGGCAAATATTGTAGGCCTGCTTAAGAGATAGACAAATACCATAGCGAACTTATTTGTAGACCTTTTTAAGGCGTACAATACTGTTGTACATGATTTTGTTCTATCTCTTAGGGTTCAGCCAGCGTTTGCAATGTAAGCGCAAAAAATGTGTTTATTTACGACATCACATTAAACCTCTTAAATTAACAGTTTCTCTACTACATTATGCATGTATTATTGGAGCGGAGCGAACAAAGTGAGCGAAGCTCCCATGGATCAGCTTAAATGGCGCAATGTCTGTTACGCCATAACTTCCCGAGTTCTTAAGCGATTTTAATATTTTTTGTGCGGAATCGAATCTACAGATTTAGGACTAGATGGTGACGGTGCCCCAATTTTGAAAATCGCAAAAATACCCATTAAAACAAAAATATATTTTTTCTTTTTTAGGTATTACGCTCCGCTTCAATGTATGATGCTAGCGTAGCTTTATGCTTAGCGACTGAATCGCCTAGTACATATAAACATTTCTATTGAATCACTCTATCTATTAAAAAAACCGCATCAAAATCCGTTGCGTGATTTTAAATATCTAAGCACATATAGGGACAGACAGCAGGAAGCGACTTTATTTTGTTATACTAGTGATTCACTTCAGCTATACTTCTTAAAGCTCTCATTTTCACTGCATTAATCATACATTCGTGCATGTTCTATACTTTGTCCAATGCAGGATGATACTTTTGACAGTTGACACCTATATAGAGGGTATAAAGTTGCTATTGCAATGTCAAGCCAAACATAAGGAAACAAACGCAACCTTAGTATGTAGCAATAAGGAAGTGACACCTGTCAAAAGTATCATCCTACATTGGACAAAGTATAGCTAAGAGAGTGCAGCAATAATATTTACGAAACTTCGAGTGACAACCCTGCGATTGAGGTCAAAGTCGAGTCAATGGTGATGTTGAAAACAATACGACGAATAAATAACAGTACTCGGGTGTCTAACTAATTATTATTTGAAGTAGTGAGATTATATAACGAATTAATAATTTGTTATTAATATCTCGATAGGAATTTATTCATTTTAATAGTTAAAGTGAAAGGCTAATAATATTTATTCATTTGACAATTATCATCATTATGTCATTAAATCAAGGATGCTCTTTTGTTTTTTTATATTGACTAGCTCTTACCAGCGGCTTCGCTCGCGATAATGTAGACTACAGATAAATAAATAAATTAATAATTCTTACATTCACACCAATTAGCCTAGCCCAAAGTAAGCACTGTAAGGCTTGTGTTATGGATTCTAGGGCAAAGGATAGATATACATATATGATACATAGATATGTAATGTTCATAGAAATATATATAAACACCCATGACTCAAGTACAAATGCTTGTATTCATCATGCAAACATCTGCCCCTTCCGGGATTCGTACCCAGGAGCGTCGGTGCGAAAGGCATGATCGCTACCGTTGCACCAAACGGTCGCAAATCCTTGAACTAACCACATTGGTCGTTCTATCCTTCGGGAACAGGACTTTTTTTGTGAATAAAAGATACCCTTTGTACTTCTCTTTATCCTTGGCAAAGTGTATACAAAGTTTCATGACGATCGGTTGAGTAGTTGAGGCGTGAAAGTGCAACAAACAAACTCACTTTCGTATTAATAAATATAGCGTATCATTTGCACAATCACGTGTTCTTACCTTTATTTCATCGCAATCGGTCGACCCGTTTTGGTCTGTCTATCTGTATTATAAAACACAAGAAAATGTTTAGAAAAGTCAAGATTTGTAGCAACAAGACTGAAAAAACCGTCACAGGGTGTAAATTTTATCGATTATTTTAAATGCTAGATTTTTTTAAAATATGTGACTTAGATTTTTTTTATATTTTTCTGATAACTTATATGAGTAAGTATATACCTGCTTTCGGCTTGACGTCGGCTTCTGGGACTCCATGTATATGACCCATATACTCATACTCATCACACAAACATCTGCCCCTTTTGGGATTGAAACCCAATGTCATCAGTGCGAAAGGCAGGATCGCTACCGTTGCACCAAACGGTAAAGACGACGCAACTCAAATACCTAACTAATAATCACAAGCCAACAAAATTTGACAAAGTTTCTTACCCAGAAACTTGAGTATATTTTCCCGAAGGATTTTGGTGTGCTGAATCCAAATCCAGAAGAATTGCTCTATCACGTCAGGATTATGAGATCTGAATCTGATCTAAACTAAACTGATGACAGTATAGGTAGCATGAAGCAAAATTGAGAAAAATGAACTTCAAAATACGATATCTCAGCAAAAAAATAATAATTTGTCAACAAACTCAACGCCATTTCAAAGTTTAAGACTTGTACTTTAAGATGACCCCTGTAGTTTTTTAGGTATACTAAAAACTGAAGGATCACATTACCTCAAAAATGGGCGAAAACGGCGTTTTTTGCACTTTTAGGTTAGAATATCTCAAAAACCTGACGTGATAGACCAATTTTGCTACCAGATTTGGGTTCAGCACACCAAAAGCCTTCGGAAAAGTATACTCACGTCTCTGGGAAAAAAATTTGTTGACCTGTGTAATAACTCGTCCGATTTCAAGGCCAGGGTGAATAGGCGCCTTCTGGGTTAGCTCGTTCGTGGATTCTGTCTTGGCCTCCTGCCTTGAGGAATCAAGAGCGAATCCATCTACAATAATATTATGAAGAGGAAAAATTTGTATTTTTGTATGTTTGTAATGAATAAACTCAAAAACTAATAAGCCGATTTCAAAAATTCTTTCACCATTAGAAAGCTACATTCACGCTGAGTAACATAGGCTATATTTAATGCTAGAAAAATTTAAAGAATTTTGTCCACCCGTGCGAAGCTGGGACGGGCCGTTAGACTATACATATGTATAAATAAAATTGGAGTGTCTGTTTGTAATATTGAAATAATCGTTGTTTACTACATGCATTTGAATATATATACGGTACATACACCAAAATAACATTTTTTACAATATTTGTCTGTCTGTTTGTTCCGGCTAATCTCTGAAATGGCTGAATCGATTTTGACGGGACTTTTATTGCCAGGTAGCTGATGTAATAAGGAGTAACTTAGGCTACTTTCATTTAAGATTTTTTTTTTAATTACTGTGCCACAGCAACGCGTGGCTGGGTCAGCTGGTTCTAAATAAAAGTAAAATAAAAGGAAACCCATTTGTCATTACGATCTGATGTGCTGCATATTGTTCAAATAAAGGCTTTTGTTGTTTAATTATCTCTTGAAACCTTATTTGTTTAACAGAAAACAATACCTAGTAATTTCCAATGACATACTACACAAGTCATTGTCTTAGTTACCAAGTATTGCTATCTCAAATCAAACAATATCTCAATACAAATCTTTTTATGACAATGAAGCTACTGCTACAATTAAGATACCATTATTTATATAATCTTAAAAGACTTTAAAAGGTAAATATTATGCAAATACATTTAAACATTGCACAATATTAGAATAAAGTAACATAATATTTACACCACAAAACAAAAGGTATATAAAAACAGATAATTGCTTAAAACTAATGTGTATCAATGGGCGGCCTTATCGCTAAAAGCGTTATATGATATGAAAACTAGCCAAGTCAGACCATAGGCTACAATTTATTATCCTAAGTTATAAGAGGAAATTATATTTTATGTTATAAATAAACTAGCGGCCCGTCCCGGCTTCGCGTAGCTTTCCCGTGGACAAAATTCTTTAATTTTTTTCTATTATTAAATATTTTTCCGTTAGCGCCATCTAGCGTCCGGTAGACGAACTACTTGCGGTTAACGCGTTGCTATGGTAACGTTATTGATACAATGGAAAAGGAGCGGACAGACAAACACATAAACCACTGTGATCGTAGATTATAGACTTCAGGACTGACCATTGAACTTGCCACCCATTTAGATCTCACTTCTTTTGTCGTTGAAGTCAACAAACCAAGGCATATATCATAATATTGAACTTTGCTCTCATTTCACAATTGTGTTTTTGATAATATCATTATTTTTTGTACATAAATTATTAGTAGGTACTTATTTATAAAAAAATTAATATTAATTAAAATGGTTTATTCCTTTGTATTCACCTAATTAGCTATCTGCATGCAAAATTTGAACTTTCTAGGTCATCTGGATCTACGATTATAAGTCAGTCAGTGATAAAAATGACGACTTTTGGACGTTAATATCTAAACAACCGTTTGAGATGTGTTTATAAAATTTGGAGCACATATGTATCTCTCAAGTCTCAATATATGAGTCAAAGGAGGAGGGTCAATAAGGGGGTTTTAGGCCCCTTTCATTTTTGACCTAAAAATTCCAAAAAAATTTTTGATCTACTATATGGACTAACGGAACCATCCCCAACCACCCTCCCGAAAGAGAAGCAGAATAATCATATATGACTTAATACATAAAAAAATTTTTTTAGCCCAAAAATAATATAAACTTTCAAAACTCTATACTCTAAGTAGCTCCGAAAAAAAATTTTTTTTTTGATTTAACAAATCGATTTCACTCCATATCCATATAGTTGTTATAATTTTTTGACGTGACAACGTCTTATAAATTGGTTTGCCGGGTGACACTTCAAGAAACTGCGTTACGCTCCGCTCACGTTATGCGCTCACAATGAGAGCGAGTGAGAGGCACGCGTCCCTTCCATTCGGGCATGGTTAGCCCGCCTAAGAGCGAGAGAGACAGACATAAAAAGTGGAAGGGACGCGTGCCTATAAATTAATGTTTTAAATATAATTCTTTGTATAAATAAATGTTTTAAATTGTTACTATTATTTCATCCTTCTTCCTACTATACGAATGAATATTCACATTTAAATTATTTTACCACTCAAAGTCGTTGCCACGTAAAACTTTCGCCCGTATACCGACTTTACAGGCAACCAATATTTTTTTTTTGGAATTTTTAGGTCAAAAATGAAAGGGGCCTAAAACCCGCCTTATTGACCCTCCTCCTTTGACACGTTTATGTGTAATAGTTTTTGAATTATGAGGGGGTCAAAAGTGGCTTCAAATGGTTCGTGTAATATTACACACGGTGCTGCTCGCCAGTTCTGTTCTTGACCTTGGCTTGACACGCTACTGCGTGTCTAGATTTACTGTGTGTTGGTTGAATTTTATTTGTTACGACGACCGTTTGGTGAAACGGTAGCGATCCTGCCTTTCGCACCGACGGTCCTGGGTTCGAATCCTGGAAGGGGCAGATGTTTGTATGATGAATACGAGCATTTGTACCTGAGTCATGGGTTTTAATATATTACTGTGAATATCACGTATCGATGTATTATATGTATATGTATGTCTATCCGTTACCCTTGTATGCATAAAACAAGCCTTACAGTGCTTACTTTGGGATAGGCTAATTGGTGTGAATGTAAGAAATATTTATTATTTATTTATTATTTGTAAAGCATTTGTGTTAGAATTCCATAATTCAGTGTGCATGTTTTGAAATTGCGCTTTCAGAACTTTAGTTTAAAATAGAGAAAGAGTTTTTCAACATTGTTAAAAAAAACGAAACTTTACAAGAAACCACATATCGATGGCGAAGTGCCAAGACCTCTTAACTGAAATTCGTCGAGAAATTAACTTTTTTCTCATTTGGAATTAATCAAATTCGTTATTTGCATGTTTTAATGAAATTTCCTCAGCGTATTTTCAGTTGCAAGCGCATCATATTAAAAAATAAATAAACAAAGCATTTTGAAATTAGCAGCTAGGTGTTATTGGCAATTCGCCGTCGATATAATAAATTGGATAATACAATTGGAGCTTTTTTATCATAATTTTATTGTGAAAGATATTTAGGACCTGTGATAAAAGCAAATGTTTTTTTTTATTATTTATAATGGGTGGTTTGCTCTTGATCCCAATCAAGCCCGGGGGCCATGACCGAATCCACGATGGAACGAGCTAACCCAGAAGGTGCCTATTCGCCTTAATGTTTGTTTAATGAGCAGACAAATTTTGAGTCATAGTTGTTTATTAAATTATTGATACATTATATTCGTTATTTACTATGCAAAACTTAGTTTTTGATATAAACTAGCGGTCCGTCCCGGCTTCGCACGGGTGGACAAAATTCTTTAATTTTTTTCTATATTAAATATTTTTCCGTTAGCGCCATCTAGCGTCCGGTAGACGAACTACTTGCGGTTAACGCGTTGCTATGGTAACGTTATTGATACAATGGAAAAAGAGCGGGAAAAAGAGCGGACAGACAAACAACAAATTTGTGATCTTAGATTATAGATTAAGTTTTAAGTACAAGGAGGATACCATCAACATTATATTAACGCAATTATTTTAAACAAAAAAATGTTTCATAAAAATAAATATGAGACTTGTTTTTAAATAGACATTAAAATAAGTAAACTATCGCGGACAGGAGCAGTAATAAAACAACCGATAGGATTCGTATCCGTATTTTAACTGTCAATCTATACTTTGTCCAATGTAGGATGACACTTGGATGACAGTTGGAAGACTCCAACCTTCGTCTCTATTGAAATTATGATGTTTCCTGATTACAATAGGCCTCGCGTAGCATCCTAGAAACAAATCTTTGTTCTCTAGCGAGAATTTGAGATTTATCGAAACGAATGTAGTAGTTTGGCCCCTCAAAAGTATGCTCACACACTGCAGACCTATTATCGCGCCTATGTTTTACATTTCAAAACAACAAATTCACAGAAACGGCCTTAATTGTGCTCTGCCTAGCTCAATGAAGACTTGTGTGGCATTTCGCACCATCCTCGATGTTATTGATGCGAAAACAGATTTTACACGCTGCTCCATCTCTAAAACAGTTGAGCAATTAGAGAAATAGACTCTGTCGTTCACATAAGAAGAAGTTCCGCACGGCCGATCCATTCTCGCGGAAAGCGGCCGTTAAACGATTCGTTGCTACATACAATTACAGAAACGAAGGCTACGAGCTTGATTTACGTGAAAAATTAAGATAGTTTTATTCTGGGTTGATTTCCCTAAAACTTGATTTGAAGGAGTTATCATCGATTTAAAAATGTCAAGGTTTCAGTGGCTAACGCCACACGCAAAAAAAAGTGATGGCACGACAGGTCACATCAGCAACGAATCGGTTAAGATACTGTCGCACCTCGTGAGCAAAATGTGCCGGAGCTCCATCGTGCTGAAACACCATGTTCCTTTGGTTGTCAAAGGTCGGCCACAGGAATGTCGTCAATCGCCTTTTCGTTAATTCCTCTTATTGAGGTTGCAAACCTTTTGAAAGAGTACACTCTGTTAAATAATCTATGATAACTTCAGTTCTATGCAGTGACAGCTTACTAGGGTTGACAATATTTTTCGCTTTGATAATTTATTACATTTTTACGGGTTTTTTTGTAACATGTTGTATATGCAGTTGTAATTTTAGATAATTTATTATTTTTTTATCTATTTTTCGGCAATAATGAATTTAGTTTTAACAAAAGTTGATTGGTAGAGAATGCTTTTAGCATCAAGTCCGCCTATTGTGTTCAATAATTTTTGACGTGACAACGTCTTATAAATTGGTTTGCCGGGTGACACTTCAAGAAACTGCGTTACGCTCCGCTCACGTTATGCGCTCACAATGAGAGCGAGTGAGAGGCACGCGTCCCTTCCACTCGGGCATGGTTAGCCCGCCTAAGAGCGAGAGAGACAGACATAAAAAGTGGAAGGGACGCGTGCCTATAAATTAATGTTTTAAATATAATTCTTTGTATAAATAAATGTTTTAAATTGTTACTATTATTTCATCCTTCTTCCTACTATACGAATGAATATTCACATTAAAATTATTTTACCACTCAAAGTCGTTGTCACGTAAAACTTTCGCCCGTATACCGACTTTACAGGCAACCAATTTTTTTATAAAAAAATAAACTTTATGGAATTTCTTTTATTGAATTTTGCAAGTTAATTATTTGCATACTCATCTTGACAGTGCTAAGAATTCTCAAAGAATGCACAAGCTTTATTCAGTAAGGTGAAGGTCACCGACATCGTCAAGTGAGACCTCGCCCCGAAACCGAAATAGATCACGCCATGGAAATGGCGGACACATTAGGTGTAGCATTGTGGAATGTTTATGGAAATAATATGTTGAAGGACGGTAACGTTTTCAGATAAGCATACATCCATTATCCCTACTAATATTATAAATGTGAATGTCAGTTTGTTTGTTGTGCTTTCACGCAAAAACTACTAAACCGATCATCATGAAATTTCGTACATATATTCTTGGAGGTATTAGAGGTAACATAGGATATTTTTGGTAAAAAATGCGGACGAAGCCGCCGGTAAAATCTAATATTACATATGGATGAAAGGTAGGGAGGGTCGTCACTGTTGCACCAGACGGTCGTCGAGTAGCATGAAGAGCAAAGGAATTAGACGAAAAGCCAAAATTATTTACGGGGTTTTGTTTCTCTGAATATTTAATAGTAGAAAGAGATAGATAATCAGTTGTTCGCTCTAATAATTGTCTCTCTCACTTAAAATAAGTAGCAAGGTTGAATGCAATTTTGCGTAGCTAAATTTCCTTTTACTTTTAACGGTGACCAAGGAGATACTTTACAAATATATCTGGTTTATATGTGTATTTAACGATTTGGTGCAACGCTTGCACTTTTCACTGCCTTTCGCACTGATGGTCCTAGGTTCGAGTCCCCGAAGGGGCAGATGTTTGTGTGATGTATACGAGCATTTGTACGTGAATCATGGGTATTTATAAATGTTTGTATGAGTACTATATATCTACATAGATAGTTATAGCCCTTGGGGCACTAATGCTAAGTTATTTCTTAAGGACTTCACTGCTCGCCTGTTTGAGGCAACGGGTGACCGGAGAAGTGGCATTTACTTCGCTCAGCGCATTAGCTTGGCCATTCAAAGGGGCAATGCTGCCAGTCTTTTGGGTACTTTGCCTTGAACAGGAGATATAGTTGAAATAATTTATTTGCGAAATGTAAAATTGTTGATTTAAAATAAAAATAATGAGTTATTTTAATAGAAAAAAAAGATAGTTTTACGTATGTGTATGTGTTACCCTAGGGAGCCATTCATAACGCATAATTTCAATCGACATAAAGTCACTTGGCATAATAATCGAAAGGCATAAATTGACATATATTGCAGATTATGTTAGGTGTTTTTTTATTCATTACCAGCCAGAAAGCTATTTCAAATTATGCCAAATGATAAGTATGCGTTCTGAAATTATACATTTCAAATTTCTGCGAAAAAAGGTAGACCCGTTACCCTTGTATCAATAATGCAAGTTTTACAGTGCTTACTTAAGGCTAGGCAGATTGGTCTGTGAAGGCGTAGTTGTTTTTTACACGCGTATTTTATATCTTATAGAAATACTGCATTGTGAATGCAAAAAATTAAATAAAAAACACAATTATAACTGATAAATTATTATAATAGAAAAATACTAGAAAAAATCGACTCGGGTCACAAGTGAATCTCAGGCGGGAATCGAACCCGCAACCTTTGGAAATCCGGTCCAATGCTCTCCCAATTGAGCTACCGAGCCTTGCGAACACTCGTCGAAATTTTCTAGTACCTTCGACGAGACCTAGTAAATTTCGACTAGTGTTCGCAAGGCTGGTAGCTCAATTGGGAGAGCATTGGACCGGATTTCCAAAGGTTGCGGGTTCGATTCCCGCCTGAGATTCACTTGTGACCCGAGTCGATTTTTTCTAGTATTTTTCTATTATAATAATTTATCTTATAAGATCGCATTGAAAATGCATATAATATATAAAAATTATAAATCTAACAATTATAACTGGTTCCATCTTAATCGATTCTTTAATATTTGTAAAAATATTACTTTCGATGTTGAAGATAGTTAGCGTTCAACATTGGTGAAACGATACTAGCTCATAGTAGAAGTTGAAATACGTTTGTAAATTTCGACACGTTTGCCAGCGTAGTCCACGCCCGGATAGCAAAAGGTTGTGGGTTCGAATCCCACCTGAGGGCTCGGAGGCGTAGTTGTGTTTTACACTCTTATTTTATATCTTACTAGCTGACCCAGCACAGTAATTTTAATTTACTATTTTTTTTTTAAATCGAGTAAGACTTTTTCTAAAATAAAAGTAGCCTTAGTTACTCCTTATTACATCAGCTACCTTCCAATAAAAGTCCCGTCAAAATCTGTCCAGCCATTTCAGAGATTAGCCGGAACAAACAGACAGGCAGACAGACAAAAATTGTAAAAAATATATTTTGGTGTATGTACCGTATATATATTCATATGTATGTAGGTAGTAAAAAGCGGTTATTTCAATATTACAAACAGACACTCCAATTTTATTTATATGTATAGATAGAACTGTTGCACTGTGAATGATAAAATTAAATAGAAATCATATTTATTTACTTTTTTTTTGTTACAGATCTGAAAGCGATCGCTGATCATGTCCGCAACGTGATAGGAACTCAGTACTTAATACCAGTAATTAGTGATACCGTGCCAAACAACTAGTATCGTAAGCGTAAACTATGGACCCCAAGTATTTCGACATCGAGAGGGAACACAACCCAAGGGAGAAGACTAATTTTATATCCAAATTAACTTTTTGGTAAGTATTGTTTATTTGTAGACAGGTCAAGTAAGCCCAAAAAATAGGGGGTAGGTTAACCGATTAGTTGCGTATGGCACGTCTGGCGTGCCATCACTTTCTTTTGCGTGTGGCACTAGCCACTGGAGCCGTGTCATTTTTAAATCGATGATAACTCCTTTAAATTAAGTTTTAGGGAAATCTAGAATAAAACTATCTTCATTTTTCAAGTAAATCAAGCTCGTAGCCTTCGTTTCTGGTAATTCTGAATTCTGAATCAGTTAATGAATATTCGTATAGATCTAAAAATTGCTACGAATGTTCAGAATTATAAATTAAATGTAAAAAGTCCCCATCTATCCCACTCTTGCATAAAAATATTCAAGGTCAAAATATGGGGTTTTGGCGTTTTTTAGTATTCGCACGGATACGATACGGTATACGACCCTCTTGCCAGCTAGGCTTGAAGGTCGTCTTTTCTGTTATTTTTTATAGAGGTTTTTTCTTCGCGGCCCCCATCCCTAAAAGATGGCCCCCGGCCCTACACCATCTATAGTTTATTTTTGAACGGGTTCACCCTTGATCCCAGTCAAGCCCGGGGGCCAAGACAGGATCCACGATGGAACGAGCTAACCCAGAAGTTCCCATTTTACCCTGGCTTTGAGAATGGACGGGATATAAGTTCTTGGAAATACCGGTGTACTACTCGCTTGCCGCTACCCAGACTACTCGAGTTAGTCGGTTCTTGGCTACCTTCGTATACCATTCCCGAAGCGATAGTATAGGATAGATAGATAGATAGACAGACTAATTCTAAAGGAAAGTTATATGTATAATACATGCATAATATAGTAGAGCATTACATCCGTGCGGAGCCGGGGCGGGTCGCTATTATACATATCCACACTCTAGAAATCCATAAATTTTCACTGATCCGAATGACACTCTTCTAACTTATTTTCCATTTATTGAAGTGGATATATTTTTTCGTCAACCAAAAGTTATGATTAAAAAACGTTATGTTAATATTTTGACATTGAGTCACTGCGGAGTTATGGTTACGTTGTCGTTGCAGACGACGCAGGTTTGAGTTCCGCCTGTGTAATTTATTTTTAGTAGTATTCTAATAATTCGTTTATTCTATACATTTTAGTACAGTTATGCATCAATTAATTAAAAGGTTTATATTTTTGAATTTAAGGAGACTACGTATGGATATTTTTGCTTTGTCTTTTAAAATTTAATAAAAATCCTTTATTATTATTATTACAATTCTTAGAAATCCATACTAATATTATGAATGCAAAAGTAACTGTGTTCTGTTATTTTTTCAAAGCAAAGCAGCTGAACCGATTTTCATAAATTTTGATTTGAGGTTGCTTGAAAAATGGCGAAGAATATAACTTAATTCTACTCGAACGAAGCCGCGGGCAACTTATATTAAAATTTAAATCGTAATAACTATGTTGATATTTTTCAGGTACACTCGCCCAGTGTTTGCAAAAGGAAGGAAAGGACAACTCAGCATATCAGATGTATACAGGTAAGAAAAACGACTGACATTTAGAGAAATAAATCTTGCCAGTAGCCGATAGTTTAAATTAACACGAGACAGCACAAAAAGTTCAATTTCACGGAAAAAGTAACATTATCTTAATTTATATAGAATAAAATCAAGATTTTTTTTTTTTTTTATATTTTATTAGATATATTTCTATCAAGATATATTAACTCTCTATAAAGCTCAAAATCCGATCTTGCATGGAATATTGCAGCCGCCGCTGGGACGGCTCAGCAAAATACCAAGTTGCTGCACTGAACACGATTGAGCGCAGAGCTGAGAGGTTCATTGGTGACAGCAAATTGATGGAGAGCAATCTTCACACCTTAACTCACCGCCGCAAAGTTGCCTGTCTGTCGGTCTTCTACAGAATGTATTTTGGACAGTATGCTTAGGAGCTGTATATGCTCATACCGCCACCACCACCCTTTCTTGGTTGCCATTTCTACCTGTCGTATCAAGCGCTTCGCAACATCTTTCATAATGCGCACAGCAAAGGAGTGGAACTCCCTCCTTGCGTCTGTATTTCCGAGTACTTATAACCCGTCCGTTTTCAAGGCCAGGGTGAATAGGCATCTTCTGGGTTATATCGTTCCTTAGCTCGTTGATCCTGTCTTGGCCCCCGGACTTGGTTAGGATCAATAGCGAACCATTCCAAAAAAAATGTAAAACTTAGTTTCAACTTGTAGCAAAGAGAACGCAAAACAAAACCTAATTCGCTATGCTGGCTGGTAACTGTGCTTGTCGTTTATTTGTGAATTCTTGATCTCTGAATCCTTACTTAAAATATTCACTTAAGTACCAATTATCGTTAGCAAACAAACAAGACATTCTTCTTCTTCAGTCTTTCCCCGCCCAATGCTGTGTGTAGGCATCCTGCATTACCCGCCATTCTTCCCTGTTCTGGGCCTTCCTCTGCCAGAACTTTCCGGCAACTTTGACTAGATCGTCGGTCGACTTCATCGGCTGTCTGCTCATACTCCGACGATGTTCTTGGCCTCCATTCGAGAACCTTCTTCCCCCATCTTCCATCCATTCTACGTCCTATGTGTCCCGCCCATTTCCACTTTCTTTTGGCAATTTCTACGGCCATGTCGGGAAGTTTAGTTCGTATCCTTATTTCGATGTTTCGAACTTTGTCCCGAAGAGATATACCCAACATAGCCTTTTCCATTGCCCTCTGCGTTACCTGCATTTTGTGTAACTTCTGCTGGGTGAGAGACCATGTTTCCGAGCCATGAATCAATGTTGGGAGAACACACTGCTCAAAGGCTCTGCGCTTGAACACCTCGGCCACCATACGCTCCCCACCCTAATCGAATGCGTCGTTCGATCTCTTTGTCTTGCCCGTTACTAGCAAAGCTGATTGTTTGGCCAAGATATACATACTCACCAACCCTCTCTAACCTATCTCCGTGCACAGTAGTGTAATCGATATCCATGTCATCACACATTATTTTCGTTTTGGATGCATTCATTTTCAAACCCACGGCGATCGACATTGTAAAGGAGCAATCAAAAAAAACAAAAAAAAAATCTAATCACTTATGTTACATAGGTGTACAACTTTGCTTCCGCAGTTTTTTTTCGGAATACAAGGCCTCATTGTAAAAACTGGTTATACATTTATGATTCTAAGTATTGTCCATCGCTGGCCACTACTTTCTCCCATCTTTGGGGCATTTTACGAATCACGCGTTGAAAAAACTGGTCATCTTTTCCAGCGATCCACGAATCGATCCAATTTTTTACTTCTCCATGAGACCGGAAGTGCTGGTCAGCCCGGCCGTGTGCCATTGATCGAAACAAGTGATAGTCCGAGTAACGTCTGGAGAATACGGCGGGTGGGGTAGGACTTCCCATTTCAACAGTTCAAAGTTTGTCTATACAACTTTTGTATGCGCATCGATGTTTGTGCAGCTTGTTTTTTTTTTGTTAATTCTTACTAGTTATGTTAAATGATAACTGCTACATTTTTATATTCTAAAGAAATTATTACGAGATAAAATTTGAACTGTCTCAGGTAATCCAAAACCTATCGTTATCCGGGCGAGTGATCCAATTGTGCTACCGAGACCTTGAAAGGTCTTTCAAGTTGTATTTTATATTTTATCTCTAATAGTCATAATGCATTGTTTCTTTATATGTTATCAGTACTAGTACAGTAAATTATAAACAATTAATTGCACTTTGAATGTAACACGTGCTTATCTTATATAATTATTACGGTTAAAAAGGCAATGTTGTCAACCTCAGATAACATTTTTTTAATAGAAAATAATAGGGGTTAAAGTATGAAATTGCCGTTTTATTGCAATAGGTTCTTTGAATTGACATAGAATCTTCATGGTTTGAGGTTTTCGAATGAAACTTTTTTTAAATGGTTTCTATGATGTTCTTTTTTTAAAAAATGTAAAACATTTGAATATCGACTTTCAATTGTTTTTGTTATTCAATTTAGACAAGAAAGATGGATACTGCGAAAATTCGAGTTATTTTTGAATACGAGTTCCGACGCGGAACTAACGCGGCAGAAACAGCCCGCAATATCAATGCTGCGTTTGGAGAGGGGTCTACTAATGAACGCACCGTGCGATTTTGGTTTAAACGCTTTCGTAATGGAAATTTCGACTTAAAGAACGAGCCACGAGGAAGACCGCCCACACAGGTAAATAACGATGAATTAAGAGAGATAGTGGAAGCCGATCCTAGTCAAAGTACCCAGGAATTAGCGGCATGGTTTAACGTTACCTTACCCACAATATTGACTCACTTGCGTCAAATCAATAAAATAAAAAAATACGAAAAATGGGTGCCTCATGATTTGACTGATCTGCAGAAAGAAACGCGTGTTGAAACTTGTGTTGCCTTGTTGAACCGGTACAGAAATGAAGGAATATTGGATCGAATTGTAACATGTGATGAAAAGTGGATTCTTTATGATAACCGGAAAAGAAAAATGCAATGGCTGACCCCAGGTCAAATGCCACAACAGTGTCCTAAAGCAAAACTTACCAATAAAAAGGTAATGGTAACTGTTTGGTGGTCTCAGCATGGTGTTATTCACTATAGTTTTCTCCGATCTGGTCAAGCAATAACGGCAGATGTCTATTGTGCCGAACTCCGAACCATGTTGACAAAACTAGCAGTAAAACAGCCCCGACTCATGAATCGATCTTCACCATTATTGCTCCACGACAACGCGAGACCTCACACAGCACGAGAAACCATTTTGACCCTTCAGGAACTGCAGTTAGAAACCATTCGTCATCCTCCGTATTCACCAGACCTTGCTCCAACGGACTACCATTTTTTTCGTGATTTGGACAATTATCTACGTGACAAGAAGTTTTCTTCCCAGGAGGCAGTACAAAATGCTTTCACACAGTTTGTGCAGTCTAGATCGTCGGAATTCTATCGCAAAGGCATTAATGACCTTCCCATTAGATGGCAGCAATGTATAGATAATAATGGCAACTATTTTGATTAAATAAATTTGTTAAAAATTTAAAAAATAAACAATATAGATTTTCAGTACAAATCGGCAATTTCATACTTTAACCCCTAATATATACAGTTTTCTCTCTGTTAACTGTCTGTCATTGTGTAGAAGCTGAAGGTTAGAAATTGGCGTTTTTAAGGTTCCGTTCCTCGAAAGGAAAAAACGGAACCCTTATAGGATCACTTTGTTGTCCGTCTGTCCGTCCGTTTGTCAAGATCCTTTTTCTCAGGAACTCGTGGATGTATCAAGCTGAACTTTATATCAAATACTCAGGTCTACTGTCCCTTGGAGCTGTGAAAAAATCAAACTTCTAAGCCAACGCAATCAAAAGATACAGCCGTTTATTTTTTACAAATTTGTGACACTCGCAAGGGAATCAAAACCTACAGAGTACAACCTCCCGTGAACTCAGAATCTTGAAGTTTGGTCCGAAGCAACGTCTTATAGCACACATAAAGGAAAAATTGCGAAAACCGTAAATTTTTAGTAACGTCATATAATAAAAATATTTTACGGAACCCTCATATGTATAATTTACAGATCTTGTCCTACAAGTAAAACTAATACATACGCGTTTATCGACGTTATATATTAAAGTCTTACTATTGTAATATATAGATAAATTAATAAAATAAATATATATGAATATTATACAACATGACTTACATTGCTCTGAACCCAAGTAGCTAAAGCACTTGTGTTATGAAATTCAAAAACAACAATGGTACTACAAAACTCATTCCCAATCAATTAACTTCTCGCCGCTGCGCCACCTAGACTCAGTAGACCACCACTAGATGGCGCTTGTGTTCCGATGCAACTTCAGACATGTTAATTTATAGAAAAAAAAATTGAAACGAATCTCGACAAACCATAATGCCAGCCACGCTGATGTGTGTAATTTATTAATATTTTGTTCTAGGTGTACACCAGAACATAGGGCTGCACCTAACGGTGATGAAATCGGTCAAATATGGAAGCAGGAGTTGCAAAAAGATGGTAAGTATTATAATTATATTTTTTACATCCACACCAATTAGCCTAGCTCAAAGTAAGCACTGTAAGGCTTGTGTTATGGCTACTAAGGTACCGAATAGACACACAGGTCATAATACCTCAATAAGAAATCTTTCTTTTAATAAAGATAAGAGGTAGAGAGAGAAGAGTAAGAGAGACTACAGCTGTACTTTAAACATTAAAAAATACTAAAAAAGGTGTACTTTTGCTGTTCAGTGATCGATCAAATTATAAAACATGGCGTAATGGTAGCGATCCTGCCTTTCGTGCCGACGATTCTGGGTTCGAATCTCGAAAGGGATAGGTGTCTGTGTGACGAATAAGAGCACTTTTACTTGGATCTTATTCGCAATAATTAAGTTTATCACTGAAAAGCAAAAGAACAACTCTTTTTTGTATGTTTTTATTGTACTGCTTTAGTCTCTTACTCTTCTCTCTCTCTCTATCTCTTCTCTTTATTGAAAGAAATAAAGATTTTGTATTGACCTTGGTATTAAATAGGAAGACAAACAAACAAGAGTTTTTCCCGCCTGAGAATTTACTTGTGACCCTAATAAATATAAGATAATTTATCATTCAAGATAGTATTAAAGAATACAAATATATATAAAGAATTGTGCTGAACATTATTAAAACTTATACTTTCAATCAACCAGGACACTACATCAGCAATGGCCGCTAACGACAGGGATCAACAGCAATTTTATTTTCTAGCCAATCCTGCAACAACTTTCTACTGCCACAATACTTTCTAACTTATATGTCGTTACAATGTCAAATTAACCAAAGTTCTCGACATAGCCCGCAAAATTGCCAAACTTAAGTAGCAGTGGGGCACATAGCTCGTAGAACTGGCCTTTGGGGCAGAAAAGTTCTTTAGTGGCGACCACCGGACCGATCGTTGGATCGACGATCTGGTGAAGATAGCGGGAAGCATCTGGATTAGGGCAGCACAGGAACAATTCTCATGTAGATCCTTGGGAGAACCTTTGTCCAGTTGTGGACGACATTTGGCTAAAACAAATGTCTACTTTATTGTTGAATTCCTTATACAAAATGCCGAACGTGCATTTATAGCAAGTTTTATGTGTACTTATACAATGAAGAATAAAAAAAGCAATATTGGAGCGATTCATTACTTTTTTTTTTTTTCAGGAAAAGGCAAAAAGCCCTCGCTATTGCGGGCCATCGTGAGAATTTACGGGTTCAAATTTATTATCTGTAATATGATATTCTCCGTCTGTGAATCTAGTGTTAAGTAAGTTGTGTACTATATGTATGTGTTTCTTATAATTTGGGTGTGATTTAACAAGTTTTGAGCCCTGCCTTTTTGCCGCGTATTCCATCTTCTATATAAAATTATATTTCATTATTTTGTGCTAAAAACTAAATAATGAAATGATTTTATTTTCTATTTAAACTTTTAATTGCAAGATTTTTTATCACACAAGTAGTTGTTACTAGAAAAAACTCAACATGTCTTGTTATTGTCTGGTCTTGGTCTTCTATGTAGCGGAAGTTTGAGATGATTTTATTTGCTTACTGCTTCGTTGTATTTTTTTATAATTTTATGTACATATTTATATACAAACAAAGTTCCCTAGTAATACCGTAAAAGCTAAGTAACTTAAAAAATAAAAATCAACATTATATCAGGGAAATGATTGATTATTATTTTCACATACATACAATCACACTGGGAGGGGAGATCACAGATTTCCACTTTCCTCCTGACATACAACTCTCGCTTCTTCAATTTTCATCAGACCTTTAATACAAGCTCGTCGGTAAAGGGTACTTTTGACCTGGCCTTTTTTTAGGGCATCTTCTATTTGGACCCTGAAAGTTAGCTTTGGTCTGCCTTCGCCGACTTGACCATGCACATTTGATTGTCAATTACTTGTCATCTTCTCTACATGTCCAAATCATCTAAGCATCATTTTTTCTATCTTTGTCACTATATCTACTTCCACACAAAACCATTCTCTTATCATACCATTCCTTATTTTATTCATCAAATTCACTCCTGCTTTACTGCTTAAAAGCTCTCATTTCCACTGCATTAATTATAAGATAAGATTCACTTCCATATATTAAAGTCGCTAACCCTTTGTCTGTTTTTCAGGTTAGCAATACCGCTGTGCCTTGAAGGACTTATCAATTATTTCTCTCCGTCTCATTCGGGGATACTGGTCACACATGCGTACTTATATGCTCTGGGTGTTGTTGGGTAAGTTTTAGGCTATTGGTCCTTCGAGCTTCCCTTAATAACTATCCCTTTAAATCATTTTTTATTTAAATGTGTAATTTGTATAAACTAAAGTCATGATTGTTTCGATTTAGACTTATGATGTTGCAAGCGACCATGTTACATCCCATGCTTCTGTGGCTTCTGGAAATGGCTATGAAGATCAGGGTATCTTGCTGCTCCTTAATTTATAGAAAGGTAAAGATATCAACTATTTATCGGTTATAAATTATCAATAAAGAAGTGGTCCTATGCTATGTCCTTGAGGGATCCCAAATTAATTGTAGTTTTTTCGAAATAATAAGCAAATCATATTAGACCATTTTTGTTATGTCAGTTTTATATAATAACTTTTTCTTATGACAAATACAGAATTTTATTTATAATTGTTAATCTATTTTTTTTTCTTTCGTAGCTACTTCGTCTTGACCTAAACGCAGGTGGAAAAGCGTCTGAAGGCCTAGCAGGTCATGTCGTAAATCTCTTAACCACAGATGCGCAAAGATTCGACATGGCGGCTCTCTTCATAATGGACTTAGTGAGAGCGCCTATAGAGAGTGCTCTTATAGTGTACCTCATGTATAGGCAAATAGGTGTGGCAACGTTGGTCGGTGTTGCCTTCATTCTGCTTTTTATACCTTTGCAAGGTGAGAAAATTTTCTATTTTAGTAGATTAAAATGTTAATGTTTATCAAGGTTTAAGACTCAAGTAAATTATATTTTTGTAAAAAAAGTGATTGAACAGTGTCTGAACACGGTTTTTGATTTGAAAAAACATCGGTTATTTAAACTCACTCCGAGATTCAAACTCTTGTCTCTTGACGGAAGACGAATGAATTAGAACTGAATTTTAAACATCAAAATGTTTTCTAAAATTTTTGTATTGCTGTTTTCGTCTTACTGCGCATCTTATTTAATATTTGAGGCATATTAAGAAGAATTAGGAATCTGATTTAAATAAAAAAAAATTTGAATAATCTTTTATTTTTAGGGTACCTTGGTAAAATATCTAGCAAATTGCGCCGGAAAACAGCGGTGCGAACTGATGATAGAATACGTATGATGAACGAAGTGATACAAAGTATAGAGGCTATTAAAATGTATGCTTGGGAAGATGCTTTTGCTAAAATCATCGGTCAAGCGAGAAGGTAAGTGATTATATTGTTTCCTTTTTACAAAGAAAAAAGACTATAAAGTTGTGTAATATATATATAACAATAAAAGTAATAAGTCGGAAATCCAGTCACAGTAAATCCTAGGTTAAGAAAAAATAATTTCTCTTAGTGCATGTTTATTGCCAAATAGCGTAAAATATTGAAAAGTGCATTCTAAGGCTAGCGTCAAAGCAATGCGTATGTGTTCAGACAGACGTCCGTGCGGATCTTCGTAAATGAGTCACGCGTGAAGGCGAAAACTTTGTGTTTCAGTATTGCTTTGCTTGCTGGACTTTTATTAATGCAAACATTCTTCGTTCCCTACGGATTATACGCAGAGATCTGAAAGCAACTCTAGTCTGCTATACTTAAGAATTAATTTAGTAATGTTATTCTTCTTTCCAGAAAAGAAATGAATGTAATAAAAAAGATGTCGTGGCTACGAGCCGTTATGATCTCATGTGTGAAACTTAACACTAAAGTTGCTATATTCTTAAGCATTATTTCCTTTATATCATTTAAAAACGATCTTACCGCAGCCAAAGTATACGTCATATTTGCTTACTATGAAATGCTTAAGTATAATTTAGTGGATTTTCTACCATTAGCAATAACGTTTACATTAGAAGCCTATGTAAGTGTGAAAAGAATGCAAGAGTTTTTGTTACTCGCTGAAGTAGATAATCAAGATGGTGTTGATTTGGTTACTATTGATGAAAAACAACCTATTGCCAATGGCGTCTTTGAAAAGATCGGGAATGGGTAAGTTTCTAATTACTTAAATTATGGCGTGCTTTTTTCTCTCCATGTAACTTATATTTTTGAAAAATGGGTGAATGATTTATTTGTAATCAATAATTCTTAAATCAAAATTTAAAGTTGTTACTAAAACTAAGAGATTTAACAAACTAAATAAATTTGTTTAATGACGTTTTTACTTTAAATTAAACTATATAAAATTATACTCTTTCATTGTGACTGCCATGATTTATGATGCACAAATACCAGACTAACTCATACGTTATTCTGGTATTTGTACTAAAAAATGTAGAACCAAATTATTCAACATAAATTCTTTTAAATGTTACTCAAAAGTCAAGGAACCAATTACCATGTCATCCATGTAGATATTTTATAGAAATTATTGAAGTATTTTTTGTCTAAATAAAAGTATAAGTACAAATTAATGGTTGTTGAATATTTTTTTAGCCAACAGGCGTACATCAAATCGGAAACGAATTTGGAAATGCCAAAGCAATCGGTGTTATTATCAATGCAAAATTATACCGCGCATTGGAGGAATGCAGAGGACGAATCTTTAGATAGGAAGATTTCTGCACTCACGGACATCAATCTTACGGTACAGTTTTCGTCGCAGACTGATTTACGTAATAAGTTATTTTTGAAATTATTAATTTGTTAGCTAGGCTAATTAATGTGAATGTAAGAAATATAATTTTTATTATTATTTCAGATAAAGCCCGAGACATTAACAGTTATTGTGGGGACAGTGGGGTCGGGAAAGTCAACGTTATTGCAAGCGATGTTAGGTGAATTGACGGCGACTAGTGGTCATCTTCAAGCCAACGGCAGAGTCGCGTATGCCGCTCAAGATCCATGGCTGTTTGAAGCTTCGGTAAGTTGTAAATTAATTGAAGCTCTGTGATTTAAATAAAGTATAATAAGAATGCAAAAAATATATAAAAAGTAAATGGCTGTTTCATCGTAATCGACTGTCCAAACATTTGTAACAATATTTCTTTTGAATACCAGAGGATGTTCCTCTTATTGATGAGACAACGCAACGTAAAAGTAGAAAGGTAATAGAAAATTGAGACAAGTGTTCACAAGGCTCGGTAGCTCAATTAGGTCAGTATTGGACTGGATTCCAAAGGTTTCGGATTCGTTTCCCGCCTGAGAATTTACCTGTGAGCCGGGTCAATACTTTCTAGTATTTTTGTATTAAAACAATTTAAAGTTTAATAAGTTCTTACACTTCCGCGCCCATTACACATTTAAATAAAACAACTTATTTAGAGTGTTTTTGCGTATAATTTATATTTAATCCTGACGTTTCGACTCTTTTACAGAAGCCGTGATCATAGGATGACTAAAGCAACTATTATTTTATTTTTTTCATTTTTAAGGTGCGTCAAAATATCCTGTTCGGTCAAGACATGGACCTCCGTAGATACAAACAAGTGATCAAGTGTTGCCAGCTCAAAACTGATCTGGAAATATTATCCCACGGTGATAAAACTATTGTGGGGGAAAGAGGTGAGCATATTGTGATTTGTGACTTGTGAATCTTACTACATAAATATTTTCTAAGCTTTTTCGTTATTTCATTTAAGGGCTTTTATGTTAAGTAGACATTTCAGTCCTATCATAAACCTTATTCTGTATTATTTATATTTAACTTACAAATGGCGGACTTCTGTCTTCATTCATAGCAAAATAATACTTTCTTTTTTCTTTATTTTGTAAGGACTTTAATTTCTTTTACACTGCATAATATAATATGTAGCTAATTAAACTTATACTTTGAGACAAAAAAAACTTTGGTTCATAGCTGAACTAAATAATTTTAAAATAATTCCAATCGCGAGCGTTTATCTTTTTTTTTAACTCGCTTTATTAACCTTTGACCGGCTACTACTCTATTCCTTATTTTACACATTGAAGAAATGAAGGACCGTGTTTCGGCTGGGATGGCGATAATCATTATTAACACGTTTTTATTAACTTCACCTGTATGTTTGTTTGTTTGTATGTAACAGAATCTTTAAAAGGATTTTTATTTAGTTCGAAATGTCACATTAATTTAGAAATTTTGAAAAACACTTCAAAATGCGAGGAACTGAAAAATTTTAATATTTGACACGAATTATGAAAAAAATCACGCTTCTATAATATATCGAAGTAAAAAGTGAAATATGAATCATATTTAAATAAAACTGAAAAACACGCTTTTATGGTAAACCGAATTAAAAAGTAAATAATAAATTGCTATATTAATAAGTAATTAACTAGAAATATATGTCATTGTAAAAGCGTGGGATACCTTGTACGGCATTCTTCTTACACTAATTCTGCATTTCGAAGTAAAAATAGTAAGAACTCTTTGTAATAATTTAAAAAAACCTATCGATATGAAATTAATTTTCTCGTTAATTACTAAATTGTTGTATTGAAGTTTATTTTTAGTTTTTAGTTTGGTTTACCATTAAACCGTGTTTTTTTTAGATTTTTAAGATTTTTTATTTAATTTATGATTTATTATTATTCGTTACTTTATATTTGGTTGTTGTTGACAGGTGCTTCACTCTCCGGCGGTCAAAGAGCGCGTATATCTTTAGCTCGCTGCGTATACCAGAATGCTGATGTTTACTTACTGGATGATCCATTGGCTGCTGTTGATGCAAAGGTAATGATAATTGATACACTGTTAGATTAGATGAAATTAAGTCGCTCGTTCAGAATTGAAGAGACCTAATCCAAAAATTATGTTTTTTACTTTTCGTCATAGAATGACCCAAAATTAGTAGATCAGTTCACAAATTTACAGACTATATAATCAAAACTCTTGATAAAGGCCACAAGTGTCTATCAGTGTTCCTTGATCTTGCAAAGGCCTTTGACACCGTATCTGTGCCGTCTATAATTGGCAAACTTCAACGACTTGACAACGGCTTGGCAAAACGACTAGCATTGTTTTAGAGTTACCTCGCAGCTCGTTCACAACGTTCAGTGGTTGATGGAGTCGTTAGCTGTGGTCTTCTTGTCGAATATGGCGTCCCGCAGGGCAGCATTTTAGGTCCTACACCATTTTTGGTGTATATAAACGAACTGTTATCTCTCATGATTGCCAACTGTAAAATCATATGTTACGCAGGTGACACGGCCATGATCTTTACTGCAAACACCATAGCTAGGTATGTCGTAATAGCATAACTGTCTTAAAACAACACAAGACCGCAGATCCCAAGCACTGTTTGCGTCGAAACCGAATTGTAGTATCGCTTGCTTTCTTTTATTTGGCAAAACGTTTCTTTTATTTTCTGGATCCTTATTTATATAATGAAATTCACAGACAACTCAATATACTGCAACAAAATTCAAGCGCAAAAATAAAATTGTCAAAAACTTAATAAATTACATTATAATGAGAGAGAAAAACTTCTGTGTCTGTAAAAAATTCTCATATTGAGTATGAGACGTTTACGCAACCGAGATCTCGGTAGCTCAGCGGTCAGAGCACTCGCCCGGATAGCGAAAGGTCGTGGGTTCGAATCCTACCTGAGGGCTTGGAGGCGTGGTCGTTTATTTCATGCGTATTTTATATCTTATAGAAAAATAGAATCGTGAATGCAAAAAAACAATAGTGGTGTATGTAACTTTTTTTTTGCAGAATACCCTCGATATTTCGTTTCTTTTTATGGATATAGTTTCCCGCCGAAAAGCGCATGATTCTATCAAAATCCTTAACTGTTTGACCACAGGTAGCTCAAGCCATATACGCAGATTGCGTCCGCAGCTTCCTTCGATCTAAAGCAGTGATCCTGGTCACCCATCACGTTCATTTTGCTGCACACGCCGACCACGTAGCGGTCATGAGGAATGGACAGGTCAGTTTATTACAATAATCATTTTTATATCATAATTTTATTAATGTTTAAAAACTACCTATGCATTATGGTATTAATATATATTATTGCATTTTTCAATGTTTTATTATAAATTATATGAATAGAAAAATACTAGAAAAAATCGACTTGCCTCGTAAGTAAATTATATATTCCGGCCGAATTCACTTGTGAACCGAGTCGATTTTTTCTAGTTATTTTCTATTAAAATATTTTAACTGCCTATATAATTAAGCATTTTATTTATATCATATACTAGAGGCCCGTCCCGGCTTCGCACCGGTGGAAAAAAATCTTTTAATTTTTTCTAGCAATAAATATAGCCTATGTTACTCAGCGTGAATGTAGCTTTCCAATGGCGAAAGAATTTTTGAAATCGGCTTAGTAGTTTTTGAGTTTATTCTATTAAAATAAATTTTATTTATTATAAGGTTCGACGGTTGAATTTTGTAGATATCTTTCTGTGTTGTACATTTTTTTATATATGGGACATAATGTATTTTGACTTATTAAATTCATCTTATAATTTTTGTATATTTTTTGCATCAGTGCTATCTTATAAGATAAATTATTTTAATAGCAAAATACTCGAAAAATCGACTCGGCTTACAAGTGAATTCTCAGCTCGGAAATTATAATAATTTATCTTATTTAATTAATCTTGTAAGTGCCTTGACAAAATTTTGTAGAACCCTTTGCTTTAACAGATAGTAGTCCAAGGCACATACCAACAACTGAAAAATGGGGCCAGTGAATTCGAGAAATTAATAGAAGTAACGGAGAAGGACGAAGAAGAGAAGCAGAAGCAGAAAGCTGTGAACTACGAGAACCAGGAGACTGTTGTAAGTAGCAATATATACTTAGGATCATTTAGAGTGAATTTTAGTTGGCTAGAATGGCAACGAAAGAGGGGATGTAGCTTATATTAAGCTATGATATGTGATAAGTTATTACGGTGGTGATATAATAAGAAACTACCGTAACAGAAGAATGCATTTATTGCGCTAAAAACTTATTGCATATTAATTATTCAAATTCAAATCTTTATTGCCAACCTGAATTTGAAATTACATTGCAATTATTAGTCATTGCAACCGATACAACTAAAAACTATCTAATGAGCGGGAAACCGTACAGGAGATAAAAATACTAGATTTAAAAATCTAAAAATCCCACATTTTTCAGTGACCAAAAAAGCATAAAATAACCTGGCGGGGCCAAGCGAGGGGCCACTCAAAACGTGGGGGCGCATGTTACTTATGGATATGTAATGAGATGTATGATATGCATAGATGTTGAGAGTATTTGTAAAGATGCGCCCCCACGTTTTGAGTGGCCCCTCGCTTGGCCTCGCCAGGTTATTTTATGCTTTTTTGGTCACTGAAAAATGTGGGATTTTTAGATTTTTAAATTAAGTATTATTATTTTATTCTTTTTAATTATTAACTTAACGAAGTAACCATGTGTTACGCAACAATCGGAAAAGCCCCATACAAAAGTGAAAGTTGCCGAAAGTTGACCTGAAAGTGCATCTAGAAAGTTGAAAGTTGTTTAAGCGTGCATTGTCATCGAGTTCTGAGCTACCCTGAAAATTCAACTCGCTAGGTGGCCGGGAAGTGCCTCAAAATTCAGTTGCAAGAATCCAACTGCACAGACAGACAGACAGACAAACAAGAAAGCGACCTGAGAAAAACGTGGGACAAAATTAAGTCTTAATGTTTGGGGCAATCTCGGCCGAAGAGTTCGTAAATATTTATTAAAATTAAAATTTTGTTCCTTTTTTCTAACGTAATGAAAATAAGAGCGTTTAATAGTAGAGCTGAACTTTGATAGATAACATAAGGAATGATGTGATTAGAGAGAGTGATTAGAGAGAGATAATGCTCTCGGGTTTTAATGGGTTAACCGACGAGCTTGTATGAAAGGTTTGATGAGAATTGAAGAAGCGAGAAATGTCAGGGTCGTGATTAGTGGACTTCTCTGATCTTTGATTGGGATATTGTGTATGTATTGTAAACTAAAATCGTTCATTTATTCAGCGGATAACTTCTTTTAAAGGTCTTCAATCTTGTCGTGAAGCCGGAAGAACCCAAAACTACCCTCAAACGAAGCGTTAGTCAATGTTTTTAATTGTAATTAACCAATCACAAGATAGAAATTATATTATAATATATACTCGTATGTAGACAATTGAACTGTATTAGCATAGAATTACGTACACATAGGAAAATTTTAGAATAACAGTATTTAAACCCATATAGTTCACAATTTATTTCGAAATGACCGATGTATTTCACGAATTGGGTTTAGTCAAGGTACACGCTATGCATTTTGCGTTTTTGATTAGTTTTAAATACGTTACTATCGCATTTGAGTTAGTATTTACACGTGGGTGGCTTTTACTATCCAAAGATCATTAGTAACCGTAAAAGTAGTAGTAATGTCAGCTATACGCACTTTATAAGATTGCAAAATTAAAATCCAAAATTGTCCCTTAAATGCACTGTGTATTATTACAGTTATTAACAAAAATTTCCAAGAATTACACATTTAAATAAAATTACTTTTTTTAACGGATACTTGCCCAAATAAATTGCGGATACCTACCCATATAACTGCTTAAAAAAGCAAAATAACACAATTTTGATTTGTACAAATTTTAACAGTTATGTATGACGACCATTGCCTTAGTCATCCTGTGATCACGGCTCCTGTAAAGGTGTTTAAACAACATTTGAAAGTATGCCTAAGTATTCGTTAAATACAGTACTGTTTTGCTACGGACTAGTGAGGGATGCGACAGAGTACTGGCGCAAATCGGCGAGCGAACTCCTCCACAGACATCGAAAAGCAAATTCAGTTAAACACATATGCACAGTGACCCTATAATACGAAATTTCTTAACACTATTAAAATAAGTTCTTAATTTAAAATCTTAAATGCCATAGTATCGTTCGTATGTTTGACAATTTACACTCGGCTTTTTAAGGTAAGGACCTAGGTAATATTATTAAAACAATTTTTTAAATTTGTTTTGTCAAAATGCCTTATCCGTCAGTCCACGGTAGCAATTGCTACCGATAGCCAACACCCCTCGTCAGTCCCTGGTAGTAATTGCTACCACGTACAAATTTCCGCGTGGCCTGCTGTTTTTTTATTACGAATAATTTTTGAGTTACAGAGATCCAAATATTATGTGTAAAATCTTTATTTAATCAGCTTTACGTTAGTATTTTTTGTTTGGTCCTAGCTTCATTATTAAGCGAGATAATACTCGATTTAAAAATCTTAAAATCCCACGTTTTTCAGTAACCAAAACAGAATAAAATAACCCGGCGGGGCCAAGCGAGGGGCGCATCAAAAGTTGGGGCGCATATTACTTATGGAGATGTAATGAGATGTACGTTATGCATAGATGTTGAGAGTATTTGTAAAGATGCGCCCCCACGTTTTGAGTGACCCCTCGCTTGGCCCCGCCGGGTTATTTTATTCTTTTTTGGTTACTGAAAAACGTGGGATTTATAGATTTTTAAATCGAGTATTATTATTTTATTCTTTTTAATTTTCTTGCGTTATTATTATTTTATTCTTTTTGATTTATTAATTAATCGCAGCAAACCATGAGTCGCTATGACTTTTTTCATATGAAAGTGAAATTTCGCAAAATTTGGCCTGAAAGTGGCCGTAGAAAGTTAAAAGTTGTTTTAGGATGCATTTTCATCGGGTTCTGACTTGCTCCAAAAATTTCAGCTCGCTAGGTAGCCGGGAAGTGCCTCAAAATTGAGTTGCAAGACTCCAACTGCACAGACAGACAGACAGACAAACAAGAAAGCGACCTGAGAAAAACGTGGGAAAAATGGCATTTTTATCTAAGAGTCCGACATTTTATTTCACAATTCGCACAGCATTGGGATTGTTGAGAGGGGTGGTGCGCGCGGTAGGGGACTGACAAAGGGTTATGATCTAATGCACTAAGTGATAGATGATTTGAACATATTTACAGTTCTGAAAACAGAAATGATAAAACTTATTATTTTTTATTTATCTAAGAAACTCTTTCAACCAATCTGAAATAATTTTGACAACTATATATTACCTTAAATATAATTTTACCTGAATTAAATTATCTGTTAAAATCTTCTAAGATCTATCTTGCCAATCAAAGCTGCCTTTATTTGCAAATTTGTTTTTATCGTTTGGGAATGGTGAAGAATAATCTTTGCAAAATTAATCTTACATAATAATAAAGGTTACCGAAACAATTTTTGTATACTCTGAATGAAAATAGTTCCACACATAATATTAACTTGCATTTTAAAATAGAATTCGAGGCTGGTTACTAATTTTTCTTGTTTGTCTTTTAGGAACATAATTACAAGCTCAGATCGCAACGATCTATGTCTGAAGCTTCTCAGTTGTCATTCAATTTGGATTTAGATAACAATTTGGACCCTACGTATGAAGGTAAGACATATTATGTTTTAGAGTAATAGTGTATATACTTGATACAAAGATTCTTTAAGTTTGATTCAATGTAAAACTAAATAATGAAATGTTTTTTCTAACCGCATACACTCAGTAAAGTTTGGTTTGTCATTCAATTTCTGTGTGGAAAATTGCGTTTTATCCCCAAGCGTGTAAAATTGCATTTTATGCCCAAGCGTGGAAAATTGCGTTTTGTCCCCAAGCGTGGAAAATTGCGTTTTGTCCCCAAGCGTGGAAAAGTGTGTTAAAATAAGAATTTTTTTGGCAAAGAAAAACACAGATGGTACGTTTCGAAGCGTCATTGTGGTATTTTAAAGTTACTTTTTATTCTTATTTAAATTAATACTATAACATTCCTTTTTTATTAATTTATTTTAGTTCCTTAAATATAAAAACAACAAGAAATAATATTTAGAATATACTATTTGTGAAGTATAAGAATTTTTAATGGGTGAGATTTCGTAACATATGTTTGGATTTTGGAGCGCACAATAAGAATTAATATTATATAAAACTAATACCCTAGCAGTGGAACCTAAAATAAGGTAATAATGACATTTGTGTCAGGTGAGACCCAGAACAAAGGCTCAGTGGCGAAGGGAGTGTACATGGCGTACATAAAAAGTGGTGGCACAAAATGGACGATGCTGTTACTGGTCACACTGTTCATCATCGCCCAGATTTTCTACTCCGCAACTGATGTATGGCTCAAAGAGTGGTACGTGGTATTTCAAATAATCTATAATCTGAGATCACAAATTTGTTGTTTTTTCTGTCCGCTCTTTTTCCCGCTTTTTTTCCATTGTATCAATAATGTTACCATAGCAACGCGTTAACCGCAAGTAGTTCGTCTACCGGACGCTAGATGGTGCTAACGGAATAATATTTAATAATACAAAAAAAATTAAAGAATTTTGTCCATCCGTGTGAAGTCGGGACGGACCGCTAGTATAAATAATAATAATATTTCTTACATTCTCACCAATTAGCCTAGCCCAAAGTAAGCACTGTAAGGCTTGTGTTATGGATCCTGGGGTAACGGATGGACATACATATATGATACATAGATATGTAATACTTATAGAAAATATATAAAAATACCCATGATTTGGTACAAATGTTCGTTTTCATCCCACAGACATCTGCCTCTTTTGGGACTCGAACCCAGGACCGTCGGTGCGAGAGGCAGGTTATTTTTACCCCCTTGACATATCACTGGGGTGATCAACTCCTTGGGCATTTGATCACAAGCATGTGAGTTGTGAAATATATCAATATGAGCGAATTTATATTGGTCTCAGCTTCAAAAATAATTATTTTATAATTTTCAGGGTAAATATAGAAGAACAGCACAGCGCTGCAGTTAGAAATCGGACCAATGGGACACTTTTAATGCCACCACCAGGTAATATAATAATTGGTTAGGTTAGGTTAGGTTAGGGGAAAAAGTTTCTTCGCATTTTATATGAAAATTTAAGTCATTTTTTTTTCAAAGTTAATTTACATTTTTTTTATTTTTTGCATTTTTCAATGCTGTCTGATTAATTAATTAATTATTTAAGCTACCGAGCTTTAGAACACCCGTCCAAATTTTCTAGTACCTTTCGCTGTAGCCCAGTTACTATCTATCTATATTATAACTAGCTTTCCGCCCGCGGCTTCGCCCGCGTGGAATTCGGTTATATTGCGGTATAAAGCACAACTATAAGAAAACTTCTCATTCCCACGGAAAAATCTAAGAAGCGCGATGTAACGCTGGATACAATTAGTTGTTAAACCAAAACTGAATGATACACTATATTATATGTTTTCCCTTGTGGAGCAAAAACGTGCAGATTTTGGGCACTGGAAACCCGGGAACACCCTACATAGAGCTGACCATGCGAAAAACAATGTTTTTCCAAGTTATCATTCCACTTCTTATGTATTTTAAAAAACACATCGTTACCATGTTTTAAAAAACACCCAGCGCCATCTATCGCATACCTCAAGAACTAAATAACGTAACTAATACTTATACCAATTAGTAATTCGTTGACTTTAGTGATTTCAGGATAAGTAGATGTAAAAAAAAAACAAAAAAAACAAACACACAGCGCCATCTACAATCCATCCATCAAGCAAACAATATTTTTGTTTTTCCTAGGGAATATCAATTTTTTCCAGGATAAAAAGTACCCTATTATTTAATCCGGACTTTTATCTTTACGTCTGCAAAATTTCAAAGCAATCGGTTCAGTAGTTACAGCGTGAAAGCGGAACAAACAAACAAGCAAACAAACTCACTTTCCGATTTATAATATTAGTAAGGATACTAGCTGACCCAGCCACGCGTTGCTGTGGTAGTAATATTAATTTTCTAAAAAAAAAATTTTTTCTAAAATAAAAGTAGCCTAAGTTACTCCTTATTACATCAGCTACCTACCAATAAAAGTCCCGTCAAAATTGGTCCAGCCATTTCAGAGATAAGCCGCAACAAACAGACAGACAGACAGACAAAAATTGTAAAACGTGTTATTTTGGTGTATGTACCGTATATATATTCATATGCATGTAGTAAAAAATGGTTATTTCAATTACAAACAGACACTCCAATTTTATTTTTATGTAAAGATAAGATATATTATAAAATATAGAATATTAAAATATATTATAATATAGATAGATGGTTACTGGCCTACAGCGTAAAATTAGAAAGGTACTAGAAAATTTTGACGGGTTTTCACAAGCCTCGGTAGCTTAATTAGGAGAGCATTGGACCGGACTTCCAAAGGTTACGGGTTCGATTCACGCCACTTCGATAATTTCTATTAAAATAATTTAAAAAATGTTCTCATTTTTTTTTTTTTTTTTGCCTTCACAATGCGTATATCTATGAGATTTAAAATACGCTTTTCTAAAACAAGTACGTCCCCAAGCCTTTAGGTAGGATTCGAACCTACGTCCATTTCATAATTTGTATTGTAAATTATTTTCCGTTTTTTTAATGATTTTATATGTTTTTTGCATTTTTCAATGCTACCTTATATGTAAACTATTTAATAGAAAAATACTAGCAAAAGTCAACTCGGCTCACTTGTGAGAATAACTTGTAAAGTATAACAAGGATCGATTGCTTCGATGGTAAAATATTCTTGCAATAAACAATTCTGATTATGATTTTTATGATGTCACATAAAAATGAATCTTAATCCATTGTTTTAAGGTGTAATTTACGAAGATCACACTCTCAACCGCTTCAGTTTATCCCGCGAACAGTGTATATACGTATACGGCACACTTATAGCCGTATGCGTTTTGTTTACATGGAACAAACTAGTGGTGTTCTATAATACCTGTATAAGAGCTTCTGTATCGCTACATGATACCATGTTTAGGTAAGTTGCTTTTTATTTAAAATTGGTGTGGTAAATTACGTATTTATAATTTACTAGCGGTCCGTCCCGGCTTCGCACGGGTGGACAAAATTCTTTAAATTTTTTCTAGCATTAAATATAGCCTATGTTACTCAGCGTGAATGTAGCTTTCAAATGGTGAAAGAATTTTCGAAATCGGCTTAGTAGTTTTTGAGTTTATTCATTGCAAACATACAAAAATACAAATCTTTCCTCTTTATAATCGTAATATATATAAATCTCGTGTCACAATGTTTGTCCTCAATGGACTCCTAAACCACTTAACCGATTATAATAAAATTCGCACACCATGTGCAGTTCGATCCAACTTGAGAGATAGGATAGTTTAAATCTCAAATTATAGTCGCAATTTTAATTTATTGCTAATTATTTGTCTGTTATTATTTGACAGTCACAATTATCTGTTAAGTCCAAATGATTCTAACAGATGTCGATACCTTTCGACTGGGTTGAGTAAGTAATCAATAAATGGCGCTGCTATGGTAAATCTACGAACGTGTCATATAAGCTACATTTTAACCGCAAGTAGTTCGTTTACCGGACGCTAGATGGCGCTAACGGAAAAATATTTAATAATAGAAAAAATTTAAAGAATTTTGTCCACCCGTGCGAAGCCGGGACGGGCCGCTAGTATTAGTATAGATTTATGTATTGGTGCCGTGTTGCGTCCAGTAGAATAATGTAGCGCTTACACTTCATACTTAAATTCACACTTATGTTTCTAATATATCTAGTTTCCAGATACCACAAAAATATTTTCATGAAAAATGTTTGATTAAATATCGTTGTATTTGATAGAATCAGGCGTTACTTGGCGGAAGTCCATATGCATTAGTAAAATAAAAATATGTAGCCTACTTCCGCAAAACTCAAGCAGTGTGTACCGCCCGCCCGCCTTAAGTCAGGTAGTCTTAGTGCTCATTATTGCACGGTCTATCAGGTCCTGATGATGCTCCGTGGTGGGGGCGAAACACGTGTAGAGTAGTTGATGCAGATGCCGGTGTCTGAGATTTCGTATTTGCTCGCGGGCGGGCGGGCGTTGCACACTGGTTGACTTTGCGCACTGGTTGACTTTGCGGAAGTAGGCTACATATTTTTATTTTACTAATTATTATCGTTGTGTCATTGTGATAAATTTAGGTCTGAAGTTTTTTTTCGATATTTTTGTTCTAAAATCGGTTTTGGATTCAAATTTGTAGACAGTTAAGAATCAATATTCAATATACCAAACATAGAACTCAAGTGCTGAGCTCGAACCGCGGAATCGACTCATGGTTCGAATACCGTATAAATCGACTCGACTCGATCCACCAAAATAGCGACTTGGTACATCACTAGTCTTTTGACTCCCTGTATATTCCTACACTGTTTAATCTACAGTATGCTGTATTTGCTGCTTTATTAACAGTACAATTTTATTTTTTAATCATTAACCACTTGTCAGTCCACGGTAGCAATTGCTACCACATACAAATTTCCGAGTGGCCTGCTGTTTTTTTAAAATAACGATAAATTTTTGAGTTACAGAGATCCAAATAATCTGTGGTGAATTCCTTAATCAGCTTTACGGTAGTATTTTTTGTTCGGTTCTCGCTTCATTATTTAGCGAGAAAATGGCATTTTTATTTAAGAGTCCGACATATTTTTCACAATTCGCACAGCATTGGGACTGTTGAGAGGGGTGGGGCGCGCGATTATTGATGTTGCTATTCTATAGATTTTTCACAAATGTATCATTGTTCTAGGGGTGTTACCAATGCTCCTATGTGGTTCTTCCACCATAACCCGTCCGGTCGGATTCTGAACAGATTCTCAAAGGATATGGGACAAACGGACACGTTACTTCCAGTAGCTTTAGTCGACTGTGCTGGGGTAAGTTCATTATATTAAAATAACTTTTACAACTACAAAGAAATTAATTACTTCAAGGAGTCTCTGCAGACAATATTCTACTTTGACGACCGTTCGGTGCAACGGTAGCGATCCTACCTTTCGCACCGACGTGATATCATTGACCATCTTGAGCTTCTTGGTATGTCTTTGTCACCAACTTCATTGCTTATGTAGCTTCAAAAAAAACATGGCATTCTGGCAAAGATGAGAAAATACTTCACAGCGGAACAGTTGCTCATCCTTTACCAAGCACAAGTTCGATCATGTATGGAGTATTGTGCTCATCTTTGGGACGGTTCCGCCCAATACCAGTTCCACAAGCTGGAGTCCATTGAGAGGAGGGCCAAGAGGCTCATCGACAGTGACGATTTTTTTTTATAAAAAGCTCAAAGGCCTTGAGCATACGGAAGGTAGCAAGCCTATCTGTATTTTATAGGATACATTGCATAGAGTGTGCAGCAGAATTGCACAGCCTTGTTCCGCCCCCTCCATTTTTTCATCGGACAGCCAGACTTACAAATAGGCGATACCATTATACGGTAGATAGACCAAAGAGTCGCACGTTTCCGTTCCAATTTTGTGTTACGTACCGCTAAGGAGTGGAACTCTTTGCCTGAGTCTGTGTTTCCTGACAAATACAAGTCTTCAAGTCACGAGTGAATTTAGGCAAGCGCGTCACATCCTAAATCGCATCGTCGCTTACCATCAGGCGAGATAGTGAATAAGCGCATGCAATAAGCGCAATTTTCTATAAAAAAAATCTAAAAGTGTACGAAATTTTATAAGTATAGAAATTACCATATTTGAAAGAATTTGGTCTTAAAAGTTTGCACTGTCTCTTTCTAAATTAACTTTCTTAATGCTAAACACTATGTTATGAGTCCGTTTTACATATGGTGAGTATCAAACTCGATCTCCTCGGATTAAATCTGACATATCAAACTCATAAAATTGACTTGATTTGTTGTATAGTGTTTTTTTAAATTTCAGTGTAATTTTTTTCTTATCCTGTTCCTAAAGTTTTTTAACAATTCTTTAATGAGTATATATTCTTTCTTAATTTTTGAAGTTATACTTCTTTAGGCGCGTTATTCAAAAATGATGAGAGTGAAATTTTAAGATGCGCGCATTACTGTGACACAAAATTATCATGTTGAAGTTGGCCGCAAAAGCGACATGGAATAAACCAGCAGGATGAAGTTGGCCACTAATTTAATGTAAATTGTGTAAATTGTAATTTATCTTGTTTGAGTGTTAAGGGTACCGTGTCTGTTGGTAAGGGTACCGATAACGATAAAGAAGTATAGTTTCTTACGTGCTTACATGTAGGTACACACAACGTTTTTTTTATGTTTTCCATAACACAAACCTTATAATGCTTAGGCTGATTAGTGTGAATTCTAATAAATTAAACGCGTGGGATCACAGACAAGAACTAACTTTATTTGCCAGACATGCAGTGTATTACATATTTTATACTAGAGGGCGCTACTAGTTTGCAATGAGATATTGTCGATACAAAATAGACGCAGAATAACATGAATGTAAGAAATATTATTGTTATATTTCTTTTTGTTGTATTTTGTCCACAGTTCTTCTTAGAAGTGGTATTCATCTTAATAGTGGTGTGCATAGTGAACTGGTGGCTCCTCTTCCCAACGGCTGTACTTTTAGTGTTCTTGGTGATGTTGCGTAGCTTGTACGTCTGCACCAGTCGTGAGTTGAAGAGGATCGAGGCTATCGGTGAGTTTTTGCAATTAAAAACAATAATAGAAGAAATTGTCGACGACAATAGTTTATACAATATGTAAACGGCGGTTTATATATATAATTTACGTTACACGTTAAAAGAGAGTATTTAAAGAGTCGTCAAAATTTGCACGAAAATAGCCAATCACGTGAAATTTGGTAGATGTGACGTCACATCGTATAAAACGCACTATAAATGAATCTACTTAAAGCTCTTAGCTTTTCTATAAGCCGACTACAACCACAAATCGAAATATAACTGGATTAATGTGTTTATATTCACAGCACACTCTTTAGGAGAAACAAAGCACACGACGCTGTTTCGTGTGATGTGACGTCATCCGATTATTAATCATGGCCGCCCGATTTTCGGTTCTTGTAACCCGTATTTATATGTAAATAAACTTAGGAAAAAGCAATAATTATAATAAGATTTATTTCAGATAATGCAATATTAAAATTATAAAATAATACAATTAACATTTTTCTTGCATATTTCAAAAGTCGCTTATTAACAAGTACATGCATAGAGAAATGGTTTTTTGGTTAGAATTTTTCAACAAGACAAGGCAAAGGGTACGAAGTACATACAGGCTTGTCTTAAGAAATTAACTGCCTTAATTTACGATTTTTTATTTTGAATGATGAGCTCGCATACAACTTTTCATGAAAATGCCATTCCGAGGTTCCGGATTTGGTGTACGGCCAGGCCAATGTTGAAAACATTTTTCTATTTTAGCTCGGCTCTTGTTGTGGTACCGTTGTTGTTTTTGAATTTTATAACACAAGTGCTTTACAGGGTTCCCAACTTAGGGGTTTTCCCCCTAAATTTAGGGGGTAAATAAGTGAGATCGGATTTTTTTAGGGGTGTTATATGTTTAGAGTTATTTTTAGGGTTTTTGTGAACCTCCATATTTTTTTATATTTTATTTATCGAGAAAAATAAAGATTTAAACTCTATACTTTAATTTTTGGGCCTATGCCCTGGGACAGTCTTAACTAGCTAATAAAATCTATTTTTTACCTAGCGACCTCGACTTAGTGACATCAAGTGTAATTAAAATCCAAGTACAGTACTTAAAATATTCAATCGAAATGGTGGATGAAATGATCTTGTACAATATTCAACCCATCTCCTAAAAGGCTTATTCAAAGTCAACATGTATAACTTTATAAAATCTGATTCGTCAGAAGAAAATGAAATAATATTTGACGTAATAAATATATTTTTATAAATAAAAAATTTATAAAATTATATCAAACAATTTATTTTTAGGAGAATTTCCAAGTAATTATGGCAATTTTAGGGGTTTTTGAATTTAATTAAATATTTTTAAGAGTTGGTAACACTGGTGCTTTAGCTACTTAAGTTCATAAACAAATATGTGTATTTATATATACGTACGATCACGCCTTTTTTCCACAGGGGTAGGTAGAGATCGCACATTTCCATTTTCCTCGATCCTGACATACACCTCTCACTTCTTCAACTCTCATCGGACCTTTCATACAAGCTCGTGGGTACCTTTGTCCTGGCCTTTTTCAGGACATCTTTTGTTTGGTCCCTGAATGTTCGGCTTGGTCTGCCTTTGCCGACTTGCCCATGCACATTATTGATGTTTTTTATTTATTTGTTCCAACTTAGGAGATAGGATAGGCTTCATTTTAATTTATAACACAGCAACGCGTGGCCGGGTCAGCTAGTATATATACATATATATTTAATTCCCTTTTTTCAGCTCGTAGTCAATCGCTGAACCACGCCGCGGCTACGGTATCAGGTCTGACCACCATCAGGTCGTGTCGGGAACAGCAGCGAACTTTGGCCCAAGAGTTCGACAAGCTGCAGGACTTGCACTCCTCGTCGTGGGCCATGGTTTTGGTGACGACGAGGGCGTTCGCCTGGTGGATGGACATGCTGTGCTGCGCCTTCTTGGCGTGTGTCACGGGAAGTTTCCTGCTGATGGGCGCTGGCGGTGAGTAGATAAGTAATGTGTAGCGATGTCGGATGTGGTTAGATATACGACACGTAACTCTCTCTTTCTATCTTCACTAACATATATCTACCTCTCATCTTCCGTCCGCCTCGCCCGATCACACTTTTCGTAACGCTCTCCTCACGCATTCAGCTGGTGAATCCCTCCCCGAATTTAAGCGTGCGTATAGAAGTTTGACTTCAAAAAATAGCTGGTGTTTTTGGTTACAGAGACGGTGGGCGGTAACGTGGGCTTGGCCATCACTCAAGTGCTGGGATTAGTCGGCATGTGCCAATACGGCATCCGGCAGACTGCCGAGGTGGAAAACCAGATGACTTCAGTAAGTATCTCATTTAAATGTGTTCATGTAAATAAAATTATGATTTGATTTTTGAATAATATTTTTTACAAGCACACCAATAAGTGTAGCCTAAAGTAAGCACTGTAATGAATTATAAGTAACCACCTATGACTCAGATTCATATACTCGCATTCATCACACCGGGACTCGAACCGTGGATAGTTGGTCCGAAAGGCAGATTCGCTACCGTTAAGAAAAACGATGGCGATAAAGAAAAGGAAAGAAAATACCTGACCGAATCGGATGTACTATCTAGGTGTCTCGTGCCTTACCACTTTGTAGAAATATTCGTTTGAACTGATCGCATCGGACACGCCCACACGACCCCTAATTGGCTTCGTATTTTACTAAGATTTATACTACGGCCAATCATAAACAACTAGTTTTAAAATCGCCCTTGATGTCAGTACTGTCAACTGTCAATCTACTTAACGCGTTCGTGAATTGAAACTTCTAAATGCTCTCACTTGCTTGTTTGCGCACGCGCGCCATTGTTGAATGAATGGAGCGGGGCGTGGCCTGAAGCGATAGGCATCGTGCAGTGTGCAAGCGACTTTCGACTTAGGACTGATAAGGCGCCAGAAGCTTCGATAGTACCTTCGTTTAACATTTCGAACGTTTTGACACAGTTCTGTGCACCCCTCTTAAACCGTCTTGTCACAGATCTGTGCCTACTTCTTTTATACCACTTTTAATCCTTATTTTAAAGGAAATAAGGTTGAAACGCATTTGAAATTATAAGTGCAGGAGTGAACCATAAACACCAGTGATACATGAATAACTTGACAAACCACAAGTTAACCTAAAACTTTCGAACTGGTATTTTGCACATTAAATACTTGGCCTAATTTGATATATATTGCAGTTTAGGTTGGGTTAAATATTTTATTATCCATTACCAGCCAGCAAGCTATATGTATGTCTATCCGTTACCTTAGTACTCATAACAAAGCCTGCTTACTTTGGGCTAGGCTATTGGTGTGAATGTAAGAAATATTATTATTATTAATTCTAGGTCGAAAGGATATTGGAATACAAGAATTTGCCATCAGAAAGTCCACTGGAGCCAGACGATAATGCCTTGAAGAACCTACACCCCGGCTTAGACCTGGAGAAGTGGCCAACCGTTGGTAAGTTTGTCAATTATTACAATATTCACTGAACCATTTTATAATTACTTGCTTGCTATTAGGCCATGGAATACCGAAATGATTTTTATACCGGTATTGATACCGGTATTGAAATTTCAATAACCGGTATACCGAAATTTCGATATTTTTTAAATACTGTTATTATATAATTACTATTTAAATGATTACAATAACGTTGGTAAGTCTTGTTCCGGGAGAGCGATTAAAACAGTTTTCGACACTTTATGGCTCTCTAGAAACCACAAAATGAGTTATTAAAATAAAGGGGATTAAAAATACTAAAGAAAATACGGTATGATGGTCTTAGAACTATTTATATTGTTTCATTGGCACAAATATCACAATCTCATATATAATAAAATCAGTGTTATTCTCTAGTTATTAATTAATTTAATTTGTTGGTGTGATTGTGATTGCCGCTTAAGAGTACAGCGCTTATGTTTGTTTCTGCCGTATTGTGTTAGTACATTCGCGAGTGCCGACAGCAATTTATTGGTAGAAGTAAAACATTATTAGACGAACAACTAAAACCAGTATCATTAAATACTACATAAATACTTGCTATATGCAATTATGCATGCAGTGTCTTGCGTAGTGATTTTCTAATAATCGAGACTTTTCGCGATTGTTATAATTATCATAAAATATGAAAACTCATTTGCAGTATAAACCTCACTATAAACCAAAACCACCTTTATCCACCTTAACCACCCTTGCGAAAAAAGAGATTTTTTGATACCGAAAAAACGGTATTTTATTTTCAAATACCGGTATCAAAATACCGATTTTTATTTATCGGTATACCGGTATTTCGATATACCGGTATAGCGGTATCCATGCCCTACTTGCTATGTACAAATATAACCTTTTACACTAGTGCATCTAAACATTAATACTTTTTAATACGTTGACTGCCAACTACGAGATAACTCGTAGATTGCGTTCTTTGCTAGGACGCCGACTACGAGTTATCTCGTAGTGTGTTTACTTGTCATATTCGTGCAGCTACAATTAAACTCGTAGTATATCAGTGCTATTATGGATAATTGCTCCTGGGAAGAGAAAAAAAATTCAATGCTGGCTTAATAACTATGTACTATAATTAGAGTTTTTAATAATATGATCAAATGACATTAGCTTTTTAGATCGGAATTCTGAAAATTGCCGTGGCAGTCAACGTGTTAATAGAATGTACTATCGAGGTCTCTCGTGCCTTACCACTTTGTAGAAATATTCGTTTGAACTGATCGCATCGGACACGCCCACACGACCCCTAATTGGCTTCGTATTATACTACGATTTATACTACGGCCAATCATGAACAACTAGTTTTAGAATCGCCCTTGATGTCGGTACTGTCAACTGTCAATCTGCTCTCACTTGCTTGTTTGCGCACGCGCGTCATTGTTGAATGAATGGAGCGGGGCGTGGCCTGTAGCGATAGGCATCGTGCAGTGTGCTAGCGACTTTCGACTTAGGACTGATAAGGTGCCAGAGGCTTCGATAGTACAATAGAGATCTAATTGATGCATATGCTTTTTATTGGAGATATTCTCTCTCACTACTTCGAGGTAGTTATATTTGCGGATCGCTTTTAACAATTATGTAGCGAAGTACTAGTTTGAACTATTATAAAACCAGTTGACATTAACAAATTTTGACATACTTTGATAAGTCTTGACATTCCAACTTCATTTTTTTTTTATCCGTCATGCCATTCCTATTATTTTTGACATGATGCAATTGTATTTTAGTCTATAAGACGATTTTGACAATTTTTATTGACTGTAATCTTTGTTAAAACTAGCTGACCCGGTAATGCGTTGCTATGGTAACGTTACTTGATATAATGGAAAAAGAGCGGACAGACAAACAAAAAAACAAATTTGTGTTGTTAGAGTATATACTAGCGGCTCGTCCCGGCTTCGCACGGGTGGACAAAATTCTTATAATTTTTTCTATTATTAAATATTTTTCCGTTAGCGCCATCTAGCGTCCGGTAGACGAACTACTTGCGGCTAACGCGTTGCTATGGTAACGTTATTGATACAATTGAAAAAGAGCGGGAAAAAGAGCGAACAGACAAACACACAAACCACTGTGATCTTAGATTATATACTAGCTGACCCGGTAACGCGTTGCTATGGTAAAGTTAAAAGAGCGGGGGGAAAGAGTGGACAGACAAACACACAAACAACAAATTTGTGTTCTTAGAGTATATATTCGAATTTTATTACTATTTTTGACTCATTATTATACAAGATGTTTCTGACAAATGTGTGAGTTATGTAGTAGTTATTGACATTTTTATTTTGCTATCGACACTTTATGTTATAGTATTAATAACATTAACTTGTCAGTCTAAAGCACACTCATTTTTTTCTATTTCTGTACTCTTTTATTACTTGACAATACCGAAAGGCATTAAGAGCGCCATTTCTTACGTTATGCACATTTGGAATGAAGGTTAAAAAAGTGAATAACTTTTATTATCAGGTGAAATTGTGTTCGACAACGTTTCGCTGGAATACGAGAAACCGCCAAAGAAGGAGGCGGTGAAATTGGACAGTGGTAAAGAGGAACCTGTTTACGCCATCAAGGGGGTTAACTTCACCATCAAGGGAGGGGAGAAAGTTGCAGTTGTGGGTAGAACAGGAGCGGGGAAGAGTTCTCTAGTTACTGCATTGTTTAGGTAAGAGACAATTTATTATTACCATGCCAAGAGCATTTTAAAAAATATTTGTAACTAAAATCACAGCTTTGAACTCGCTTTTATTGACAATATTTAATTTTTCCAACGCCTCGTTTTAATTGGCTCATTTTTAATATAGTAAACGTAATGTTTACTATATTAATTTTTTTATTATTAAAATTATTCAACGACATTTTTTCCCAATTTTTGTTGTATTTTTATGTTATTATTTATTTACATATGTAGATCTGGCTAATGAGGTAGCGTCTTCTTCGTGTCTCTTTGAAAAAAATCACTGAATTCACGAAGATTGCCATTTATCTTCGATGATTTGACACAGACAAGGGAAAAAAATTCATTTCATGATTCCCAATTTGTATTAAAAAAAACGATTAAATAAACGCAAAATTAATTACGAAGTACTTTATTCAAATAATCAATTTAAACAGGTTGGAAAAATAAAATGTCTATTTTAAGTTTCCTTTTTTTGCTAGAATGCGATGCATGACACAAGTTCTTAATTATCTATAAGCAAGCAAACACATTTACCCGTAATGTGATTCAGAAAAATAAAAGTCCCAAAACATTACCCTGAGGTACACCAAAGCGATTTACTTTACCGTCCAAATAAAAATATTCAAATATTTCATCTGATGAGGCAGGATTTGAACAAAGACAATGCCTATATGTTATCAAGAATATTTATGTAGAAGTAAAATACTTTTTGTTTCATCTCAATCGGCTATTTCGTTTAAAAGTTATCACGTGTGTAAGATGTAAAGAGTTGGTACCTATTAATGAGTTATGGGCCATTGAGTTTTTTATCAACATAAAATCCTGTAATAATCTTTTTCGAAATATATTTGTTGATGATTGTAAGTATAAGATCTTTGAAGAGTATAATAAATACATTTCTAAAATAATTCTGCTAAGGAAATCCACGCGCGCTTGATGCAAGTAAGACAAGACGCATGCAAAAGTGTCGGGATCTCATTGTTATCTACACTAATATTATAAGGAGGAAAGATTTGTATTTTTGTATGTTTGAAATAAACTCAAAAACTATTAAGCCGATTTTAAAAATCCTTACACCATTGGAAAGCTACATTCACGCTGAGTAACATAGGCTATATTTAATGCTAGAAAATTAAAAGAATTTTGTCCACCCGTGCGAAGTCAGGACGGGCCGCTAGTCTTTCATAACGCGCACAGCAATGGAGTTTAACTCCGTCCTTGCGTCTGTATTTCCGAGTACTTGTAATCCGATTTTTAAAGCCAGGGTGAATAGGCACCTTCTGAGTTAGCTTATTCCATCTTAAATATAGGTTAATGCAATCAACAAGCTTTTGAGTCAGATTTAACAAATGATGCGCAGAAAACCGTAACCAAGTTGTTTTATTTCTGTGTAAAAAGTTTTTTGAGTGACCTGAATATCATGGAGCTGTGGTTTTTAATGGGTTCGCTCTTGATCCCAATCAAGCCCGGGGGCCAAGACAAGATCCACGATGGAAAAAACCAATCCAGAAGGTGCCTCTACATCCTGGCTTTGAAACCGGACGGGCTATAAGTAGTCGGAAATACAAATGCAGGGAGGGAGTTCCACTCCTTTGGTGTGCGTTTTATGAAAAATGTTGAGAATTTTTGTCTCCCGTAGGCTTTCCCTGGTGCGTGGCGTGGTTTCCGTGGATGGTGTACGCCCGGAATCGACAGGGCTACGGGCATGGCGGTCGAGGCTTTGCGCGTTGCCACAAAGGCCGGCGTTATTCGCCGCCACTCTGCGCGCTAATCTGGACCCCGCCTCCCGCCACAGTGATCACAGCATCCTCCGCGCTCTGGACCAGGTGAGGACCTCGCTCCATCTCCGATAACAACCTAACATAGACGGAAGGTAGATAGCGTATCCGTTTTTTATATGATACATTTTTATTTATTTATTTATACAGATATTAAACTTCGGTTTTAAACCTGTAAATACAACAGTTATAAGTGTTGACAATATTCGATAGATCATTATTACTCTAGTTAAATAATATAGTATTATTCACACATCACATAAAAAGGATTAACTCATTGATAATAAAATTACAAAATAAATCGATGTTATTAAAATTGAATTAAATTAAATTAAGCTAAAATATAACACATAGGGCATTTCACTTCAAGAATTGCACAGCCGTGTTCCGTCGTCCCCATTTTTTCATCGGACAACCAGACTTACAAATAGGCACCGTTATATGGTTGATAAACCAAAGAATCGCACTAAGCGTTTTGGTTCTGATTTTGTGATCCGTACCGCTAAAGAGTGGAACTCTTCGCCTGAATCTGTGTTTCCTGACAAATACAATTTAGGTGTCTTCAAGTAAGTCGTGATGTTTATTTGTTATGTGATTTATCAATTACTGAAGTTTATTCGTCACAAAAGCACAGATTTCATACTTTTTTTTATATATATTTTATGCATTTTCAATGCGATCTTTTAAGATAAATTATTGTAATAGAAAAATACTAAAAAAAAAAATTGACTCGGGTCACAAGTGAATTCTCAGGCGGGAATCGAACCCGCAACCTTTGGAAATCCGGTCCAATGCTCTCCCAATTGAGCTACCGAGCCTTGTGAACACTCGTCGAATCTTTCTAGTACCTTATTTTACGCTGTAGGCCAGCGTTGTTTTATCAATGAGAGGAACATCCTCTCGTATTCTGTTCATTCTTCATTCTTTGTGTCAAATTATGATACGAAATCTTTTTTTAAATACTAAAATATATAATTATCTTAAGTGACTTGTTACCAAAACAAATATATGAAAAACAGTCAGAATTATATAAATATCAAATGAAATAATAATATGTTATTTGCCAACAGGTGGAGCTCCGCGAAATGGTGGCTAACCTCCCAGCCGGTTTGAACACTCGAGTGGGCGATGGAGGCGGGAACCTGTCCAGCGGCCAGAGGCAGCTCATCTGCATGGCCCGCGCCGCGCTGGCCGGCTGCAAGGTGCTCGTCCTGGACGAGGCCACGGCCAACGTGGACTCCACGTGAGTCACCACCATAATTATATGGGAAAAAAAAATAGGACGAACATTTACTGACAAGAAAAAATTAAAACAATGAAAACATTACTAAATAAATATTTCTAAATATTACATGAAAAATAAAAAAATATTATACCTCACTGGAACGAATTTCCGTGAACGTGAATGACGTACCTTGGCCATGATAAGTTGCACAGTAACTCTCTAAACCCAAGGACGCAGTTTGCCTTTGGACAATCAGGCGTGTGGTATCATTAGCGTACTTCTTTTTAGCATTCCAAATTTACTACTCGATATATACTGTTCACTTCACATCGCATACACACACAGACACACACACACACACACACATACATACACACACACACGTATGAATTATGATCATATTTAAAAACGTTTTCCTAAATTACATAAGACTAGCTCCCCCTTAATACTGGCTAATATGTTATATGACACTAGCTTTGTTGAATTTATGATGATATATGTCTTTATTAATATACCTATTTTTTTTTATAATTGTGGAATTGTTAGTCTATTCAAAATAAGAAAAATCTTAAATCTAAAATCCTCAATTAAGAACATAAAAGAACAAGCATAATGTCTATAAAAAATATATATTCTCACGGTCCTGAACCTTTTTTTTTTTTTTGTTTTCGTAGAAAATGGCATTAGGCATTCCACCGTGTCGGGAGAACACGGTGGATATGTGGGACTCTCCTCCATGCCCCTACCCGGCCGAGTGCCCGGTAAAGGCTTGGAGGCCTACCCACTAAAAACTACGGCGTCCCAATACACAGTGGTGCGGGTCGCGGAATCCCTTGTCGGACTCGGCCGCGGCCCGGACCAGTGTGGGTCCGCGCTCGTGGGCGGACCTCGCCTATGCTCCGTGAGGGACGGAGCAACGGGGTGAACCGTGACGCCCTGAACACCCCGCACGCCTGAGGGCCAAGTGCAATGCAGCTGCCGGTCTCCCGCCCCGACAACCGCTGGCCCCCTTTTGGTGAGGAAAGGAATAAACCACACCCCCCGACCGACACCGACCCACAAGGGACGAGACTCCCGCGCCCGTGATGATCACCCAGAAACAAGTTCCCGGGCGCCATCACAGGCGGCGCGGTTGCCCCGCCCAATGCAGGCCGGAGGCGGCCGAGGTGCTAACGGCCTTCCCCCCCCACCTCATCGGGATGTGCGTCCGCGGAAGTCCCCCGGAAACAAAAGTTCCCGGAGGGCTTCCGCGGTCGCCATCCCATCGGACCCCCTCTCGGCCACGCCGGGTGATAACGGAGAAAACTCCGATATCACCCGTAGTTTCCGAGTGAGGCTCCTACCCTCGGGGGATGGTACCGAGGGTCCTCCTCAAGCGCTTCGCGAGCGACCCCCGCTCGCGCCCGCGCTTCCGGCATCTTCACGCCCCTCCCGCAAGGGAGGGGTGGAAGAGGCTCTCTCCCCCCCGAGCGTTTTTACGGGGGGGGTTGGGCACCCGACGGGCTGGGTGCCCCTACCTCCATGGGGTCCACCGGTGGTGGAGGGGGCTTCCCCTTCACCACCGGTGGGTCGCATCTGCGACTCCCCATGACGTGGTCGGCCGGCCGCCCGAAGGCGGCGCACACCGAGCACGCTGGCTCCCTATTGCAGGTGGCGGCTGTGTGACCTTGTGCTCCGCACCTGAAGCACAAGCCGCTCCTGTTCTCCGCTGCCGGGCACTTGGGTCTTGTGTGCCCGACCCCCATAAACTTGTAGCACCGCAGGGGCCGGGGTCCAAGGACCCTGATCTCTGCGGCGCTCCATCCCACGCGGAGCTTTGCCCCCTCATCTATAACCACCTTAGCAGCTGCCATCGGTAGGCGGAGCATCATATGCCCAATTCCAGTTGGGCCCACCCTAATCGGCTGCGCCTTTATGGCGCTCTTCGCACAGCCGGATTTGGCCACTATCGCCTCCAGTACCTCGTCTTCGTCCAGGGAGTCGTCTTGACCCGAGACCCGCACGTCCACGGTCCTCTCGGGCCTACCAATCACCGCCACGTCCCCCAGGGCTCCTCTTAACGCATTGGCAAGCGCATCAGCCTTCTCGCCGCTGACGTCTGGCACCGCAATGATGCGCGCCCCCGTCGCCGTGCTTCTCACTTCTACGCCAGCCTCTATGCCCATGTCACGAAGAGAGACAGCGGCCCTGGCTCTCCTCATGATATGTGCGTAGGTTTCTCCGCACTCCTCGGCCTCTGGCCGGATCTTAATTGTGACGGCGGTCGTCTTGGGTGGGGTAAGTTTCGTCTTACCGCGCTTTTTCCCTGCTCCATCTCTGTTGCTGCCCTGCGGTTTCTCAGGTACAGCACTCTTCACCTCTTCTGCAGCCCGCTTCCTCATGGCGCGCTTCCTCTTCCTGCTCCCTGCCTCTTCCCAGGCTGAGACCTGGGAAGCGGCAGGGAGGATCTCCCTTGCTCCGCTCTTGGCACTGGGAGTAGCGGCGACTACTCTCTCCGACGGACTCTCATTCCTCTCAGGGGGCTGGGCAGTTCGCACCACCAGTTCCTCGAACCTCTCGTCTAGCGCCTGCTTGATGAGCTGCTGAAGTTCCGCTCTTGATGGCAGCATTTCTTTGACGTGTTCAGCGGATCTGATCTCCGCCACCTCCGTCTTTAAATCGGCTATGTCCCTGCGGAGTTTACGGACCTCCTGTCGAAGATAGGTATTCTCCTTCTGGAGTTCTAGGAACTCCGGGTCGTCTTCCAGTGTGCAGACTATCCAGTCGCGGAACTCCTTCGTATTAGCTGAGTGTTCTATAGTCAGCTCACGCAGCTTTTTCTTCAGCGATGACGGTAGACCGGCTTCCTCCAGCGTCTCCACAATTTCTTGTGTCAGCTTCTTTCCTCTCTGCCTGAATCGTGTGATTCGTCCCATTCGGAGGTCGTCAATCTGGCGGACATCAGCCCTCGACGATTCGTCCGAAGAGTTATCTTCCTCCTCGTCTCCGCTCTCTTCCTCCGTGTCTACGTCGGTCTCTTCCTTCCTCGACTTAGCTACCGGGATTTTAGCGCCCTTCACCTCTTTAGTCTGGCCTTCTTTAGGGAACTTCAGAACCGCGCTTCTCCCCGCCGGCTGCGGTAAAGGAGGAAACTCCTCTTCGGTTCCTTCCCGTCTCAGGCGCTTACTCCTGCGGGGTTCGTCACTGGCTCTCGCCGGTGACGCAGTGGAAGCTTTGTCGCGACAAACTTCCATTTCCGTCGCCTGTGCACTGTTTTGTGTCAGACACAGTGCTCCGTCCTTTTCCTTGCTCCCTCCTTTTTTATTCAATGTTTTTTGTTTATTGCTCTTCATAGTTGAACCCACGAGAATGGGAGAAATACGACGTCCACCCGAGCAGAGATCCCTGTACCCGGGTAACCCTACTTACGCCTGGGGGGTCGGGAGGTACCCCAGGGCGACCGCTAATGGGCCGACTGCGCTCCGCCGGCCACCTCCAAGAGGCGCCCCGACACCACGAATCCCAGTGCCGGGACTTTGAAGATTTTTTAAAGTGGTTTTCTCCACGCGGCCCCCACCGAAGTGGCGGCCCTCGCTCCCGCACCACGTACGAGGTTACGGTTGGGCCGGAACCGATCCTCGGATCGGAACACGCCCCGACTTGCCCGCTGACGCGAGCTGGGCCCGAAGGCCCGTTCGGGTGATTTTTAAAGGGGTTGTCTTCCCCGCGGCCCCCACCAGAAGGTGGCGGCCCTCGGCCCTGCACTGCGTACGGGGTTACGAGCTCCTTCGACGACACCAGACAGAACTGGCATCGCCTAAACTTCCCTAACTCGGCTACCGCTACCCGGGATACCCAGGACGCCAGCCGAGCTCCCCCCCTGCTGGTTTTGGTCCGCGCCGGCTAAGCCAGTGGCCCCCATATCTGGAGGCCCCCCTATCCGCCACCCGGGGGACGCGCCCGATGGCAGTTCCAGCAACTGCACACGGGTCACCTAAATGAAGTATCTAAAACAACGATTATAACAACACCCACAGTCTTTTAAAGGTTTTATTATTATATTCGGGGTGGCTTTCCCATGAAAACTGATATTAAAACCACTCGACTACCAAGGCCGTTATGGAGTTCCTACATCCACCATGATTAGTAAAGCTGTGTAGCAAATTATAGCCCTTTCTCACTAATATGCTCCAGGAGATGGGACTCCAATGAAATCTATTTAAAAAAAAAATGAAAGAGGTAATCACAAAATATTTTTATATCTAAGTTTAAAAAAAACTTTATGCAGAATTATTTTTAGCATTTGTTTCTGTTAGAAAAGTAAAAAAAATCTGCGTAACGATAACGTAACGAATAAAAGCATTAACATAAAAATTGATAAAAGAAAAACTTCATAATAATAAAATAAACCAAAAAGATATAGTTCATATTTTTTTACTCACTCACAAGTTAACACACACACAAACGCACACACACACAAGTGTGTGTGTACACACACATACATATACATACATCACACTCGTAGCAAGCGCAATGATAATATATCAAATAAATCTAAATAAAATTGTGTAAAAATTCCGTACCCGCTTTCTTATAGAAGAGTGACTTTTTCTGACATAGGTGTCTTAACACATAAAAGGAAATGCCTACCTTTGAATCTCTGTTTCTTTTTTTAATGAAATCAACATTTTTTCCTTTCACCAACAGGACAGACAAACACATTCAAACGACTATAAGAACCAAGTTTGCTGACTCTACCGTGCTGACTATTGCTCATCGGCTGAACACAGTCATGGACTATGATAGAGTCATAGTTATGGATAAGTAAGTGCTACATCAGATAATAATATGAAATTTTGTAATAGCAATAAATAATCGATTTTACATACGTATATTATATCTTATATAAATATGACATTGTGAACACACAAAAAAAATAAAAAACATTACTGGTTCCATCTTAATCGAATGTTAAATATTTGTAAAAATATTACTTTCGATGTTGAAGGTAGTTAGCGTTCGACATTGGTGGAACGATACTAGCTCATAGTAAAAAATTAAATACGTTTGTAAATTTTGACGCGTTTGCCAGCTTCTTGGTAGTTAAGAGGTCAGAGCACTCGCCCGGATAGCGAAAGGTCGTGGGTTCGCCTACCCGAGGGCTCGGAGGCGTGGTCGTTTTTTACATACGTATTTTATACACCTTATACCCCTATATTGTTAGTCCCTATAAGTAGCAGCGTTGCCAAGCAAAAGAGAGAGTCGTTAATACTTGCCGAGTTATGCGCATACGTTGCCACAGTAGTGGGGAAAGTCCTCATTCCTCAAACATATACAGGGCATCTTTCGGACATACGCACAACGTTCAAAGTTTAAATGAGGGAGACAGACATACATATATTTTTCTAGACCCCTACTAACAATATAGGTTAGTGATGTGCCGAGTCGCTGTTTTTTAGAATCGAGTCGACTCGAGTCAGTTTGTACGGTATTCGAGTCATGACTCGATTCCGCGATTCGAGTCCAGTACTCGAGTTCTATGTTTGGTATTCGAATGTTGACTCTAGAACCTTAGTCTGGAAATTCGAGTCCAGAACTGGAGTCTGTTACCGATTTAAATACAAAAGGAAAAATTGGAAAGGAGTAAACTTCAAACAGCATCTAGGTTTAGCATAATACCACTACGAATATTTTAATGAAAAATATTTTAAACATAAAACATAACAAATAAACAGAATACTAAGGAGATATCTAGGAACCAGAAAATTTCTGTTAATGAGATCAAGTTCTATTTGTTTTATTAACAAAAGGAGATCATTTTAGAAGCTAGGTATTTAAGAACTTCAGGTATTTGTTCTATTAGGTAGTAAGTATGTACATTTATTTTAGGTGTCACTTCATTAAGTAAACAGAAATCGAGTACGAACGAGTCAATCTAACTCGAATACTAGACTCGAGTCAGTTGGACTCGCACAATAGTTTCGAGACAGCGAGTACAAGATGGATTATTCCTGACTCGAGTACCGGAATCGAGTCCAGCGTACTCGAATCAAAATAAATTGGTATTCGAATAGGCGAGTCCAAAGCAGGAATCGAGTCTGACTCGAGTCAAGCCGTACTCGGCACATCGCTAATATTGGTATAAAGTATATGCTTTTATTATACCTACGGTTTATACCTACGCGCTCCGGTCAATTACCGCGACTTCTTCGTCGTAGGTTTTATATGCGACAGTGACAGCCCTCCGTCGTAACACTACTTATGTATTATGACTTTTTTGGGGCAGGACTTCCCGACCAGGGGGCGTGATAGTAACGGGCGTAATAGAATAATATTTATAATTAAAAGAAAGCTAAGAAATGTAAAAAATGTGTTTCTTATTTTTGTTAAAACCTTAATAACCACTTATCAGTCCGCTACCGCGCTCCCCACTCCTCTCAACAGTACCAATGCTGCGCGAATTGTAATAAATGTCGGACTCTTGGATAAAAATGCCATTTTCCCGCTTAATAATGAAGCTAGGACCAAACAAAAAATACTACCGTAAAGTTGATTAGATAAAGAATCCACCACAGAATATTTGGATCTCTGTAACTCAAATTAATCGTAATTAAAAAAAAAAACAGCAAACCACACGGAAATTTGTATGTGGTAGCAATTGCTACCAGGGACTGACGAGGGGTGTAGGCTATCGGTAGCAATTGATACCAGGGACTGACGAGGGGTGTTGGCTATCGGTAGCAATTGCTACCAGGGACTGACGAGGGTTATTGGCTATCGGTAGCAATTGCTACCGTGAACTGGCAAGTGGTAGGGGCATGAAAATATTTTGTTTTGGTTTGGGGAGGCTCGGTGAAATCTTTAGATTGGGAAACACTAGGGTATTTTTAAGTTTGTGTTCACGATGTAAGTTTACGTTTAATACTTCAATGATTTGCAGAGGACGAGTGGTAGAAACTGGCCACCCATACGAACTGCTGACTCAGGTGAATCCACCCAAAATTGAAGCGGCACCAAGAAGGTCATTGCTCTCCAAGAGTCAGGTGAGAAATGGTTTAAACAACCGGCCAAGTGCGAGTCGAACTCGCAGACCAAGGGTTCCGTACAATTTTTTAGTTAAGTAAATTATATAATATAACTAAATATTCTGTGAATATTTACTGTGGCTGTTATCAATATCGAGCAAAAAATCACGTTTGTTGTATGAGAGCCCCCTTAAATATGATATTTTATTCTGTTTTTTATTATTTGTTGTAATAGCAGCAACAGAAATACATCAACAGCCTGGTGACAGACAGACAGACAGACGGACGGACAGTTGAGTCTTAAGTAATACGGTCCCGTTTTACCCTTTGCGTACGGAACCCTAAAAATTGTAACGACTCTTTTTGAAATGAAATCATTTACTTTTTGCTTTTGAATAGGGTTAAAGAAAGATCATAGACTATATTTTAGTAGTTTCACCTACTCAGCTATAGACAATAGCATGCAAATTTTTTTAAAATCTTTTTTTAATTAAATAGTTATATTTCGATTTGACAACACTCAACCGCCTGTTTAGGTATGTTTATTTTATAATATGCAGAATTTTAGGTAGATTTTTTTCTATATCTCAGCGAAACGTCACTATTTTATTTTTACTTTAATTTTATTTTATGTTTTGATTTTATTTTGATATTAATAATAAATTTATTGAAGAAAATGTTTATAGTCTATCTCTCAGGCGCCACTGGCGATACCCGAAAACTTCACGTTCGAGACCACAGACAAACTGGATGATGATACCAAACTGGTCCCGGAGAGGACCAGAACATATTCCAACAAGTAAGTCCTAATTTATTCTTTTGAGAAGCTGCTTACTCAAAATTATTTATATATACATCTATATATATCTACTTCTATTTTTAAATATTTGAATTAATTGTATTCAATAGTTAGGTAAATCAATCTGCCTGTAAACTTTGTAAATGTGACAAAATTCTGTTATTGACTAAAAGAATTTCTATAACATTATTTTTAAGCATGTGTGTTGAAATTGGATTTTGAGTTTCCCAATAAAAAAAAAAATTTAAAACTTGCTTACATCGAAAGTCTTATATTCTAGGATAACATATACTGGGAATCGATTATTAAGGAGAAAACTTATTCAAATAATTGATCATTCTTTAAGTTGCTTATTTAGGGAAGTGATCATTCGGTGTACTGCTTAATTTGATTCTTTTATTTTGCTTATTGAAGTTAATAAACATTCGATAAGTTGCTTACTCCTGTAATTGATCATTCGAGAAACTGTTTAAACAAAGACAAAACAATGTGAAATTGTTTACATTAAAGTTCATATATCAAAAAATTATTATCATTCATATGCGTAAAGGAGATGTTTATTTTTAGGCTGGCATCCGTAGCAATTAAAAAAAAGGGAAAAGTTACTGTGATTTCTAAACACCAAAATAAATGTAAATTAGTTTTAATTATAGTGTGAAACAGATATGAAACAGACAAGAAAACTACTGATATAAATGGCTTATTTTTTATTTCAAGGGTTTTTGACTGAAACCTCTCCTTTGCTTTTGTGGAAAGCCTTACTCTCGATAATATATCTATTTCAAAACATATTATTACAGAAATTTATTTAAGGAATCGTTCACTCAAGAATTTGGTTACTCTAGTAAAAAGCTCGTCACCAAAAGTGTTTTACTACTAATATCAATCATTCGTATAACTTCGAAGTTTGTAACTCGAAAAATGGGTCGATGAGTGGCTTATTCGAACAATAAACATCATTCGATAAGTTGCTTAATCGAATATAGAAGAGGTTGCTTACTCATATTGTTACTCAGTTATCATAATTGATAAATATCTACTTGAATTTAGTCAAAATATTTTGTTTAGGTCGGAGATGGAACAAGAAACGACTGGAATATTCAAGACTTTGGTCGAACAAACTGGGAAGGAGACAGCTGCGATGTTATACAAAATGGCAGAAGAGGTATTTGTTATATTTTGATTATTAAAAACAAAAGATTCAAATAAACTGAACTAATTTTGTTATTATGGAATAAAATTGAGTGTGTAATTAATGACTTAATTTAAACTTCGAACGCAAACTTTAGACTACTGACCGTTACATCCGTCCATGGTAAAAATCTTAAACTACCCTCCCGAAAAAACTTACTTATGATTTTATTATATTTCAATAATAATTAATAATAATAATTCTTACATACAAACCAATGGGCTTAGCTCAAAGTAAGCTCAGTAAGGTTTGTGTGATGGATACAAGGGTAACATACCCGTATATGATACATAGATATGTAATATTTATAGAAATATATATAACAAATGGTAACAGGAACAAATGCTCGTATTCATCACACAAACATCTCCTTCTGGGACTCGAACCCAGGACCTTCGGTGTTAAATGCAGGATCACTACCGTTGCACCAAATGGTAGCACCAATTTTATTTATTTATATATTTTTATTATTATTAATCATATATTTATTTCTGTCAGTCCCTTAAATTGAATTGTTGAAACATAATTGTGGACCCAAAAAAATATAAAAAATATTTTGTTACAGAGTTATAACAAAATGTTGCTGAAGAAGAATGCCTAATATGATTAATTACCATATAAATATATTAAAAAACGTCAGTTATATATAAGTTACCAGCATTCATGTACCTATTTATTTATAGTTATAAATATATACAGGTATTTTTTTTATTTAATTTATTATAACATACATATTGTAATGTAATAAACAGCGTGTTGCCCACAAAATTTCCAAATTTCTGTTGAAATTCAAGTAAATCACAAATCACAATTAAAATCTATTTCAATATTAACCGGTATAATAAGGGTAAAACCGGTTTTTATCGTAAAGTTTCGACCCGTATGTAACTAATGTGGTGCTATTCTTGGAACCTAAATAAACCGGTTTATTCTTAGTTATCGCTGATATAGTATTACTCCTTGTGACTTGTTAAAATACTCCAGTACATCAATGTTAACAAGAAAAACGCGATTAGATACCGGTTCGAAACTTTACGATAAAACCCTAGTTATACCGGTTAATTTGGGAATAGTTTTGAAGCGGTGGCTACACATTCTTTTCTGACGATCAGGAAATTGATTTGCTAAAGTGAGATGCATACATCGTTCTCGCTCTAGTATATACATGTATGTATAAAGCTATCTGCTTCTAAATACTTATTTAGGTCAATTATTATATGAGCTTGGAAAGTGACTTATTTTTACTATTTAGTAGGTAGTGTTTGGCAGAAAAAAGCGCTTGCGAGCGCTTACCAGCGCTGAAAAAAAAACTATACAATTTTCGGCCAGGACACGTTTGCTAACTTCAGTTGCGGTGACACAATCCGCCATTTTGCTTATTATCGCTCAGCGATTGCCATTTTTCTTACAAGCGCTTTTTTCTGCCAAACACAAGTAATGATTGTGGAAATAGACAATATTTAATAATTGAATAAAAAAAAACAGTTTCGCTTTTAATTTATAAAATAATTTCTTACTGTACTTTTTAAGGCTGTATGGTGATATTTCCTTCGCCATTTAATGTTGCCAGCTCATAGAATAGAATTAGCTTTTAATTAGCAGAATGCTAAGGTACCATTACATTATGCCTTACTATGTAATATTATCATATAACTCGGAAAATAATTTACGCAAATATGTGATATATTTTTATAAGCTTTGTAATTTATTTATATATACAAAAATATCTAGTAGTGATATTGTCGTGTGAGGCGAAATACTTGTATAGTAGCCGGTTAAGGCGTAAGTTGTGTCGCTATCCTGGTGTGCATATATATGCATTTTTTTGCCTATTTAGTGGGAGTAAGCTAGATATTTTTGTTTATATAAATGCATATCGACGGCGAAGTGCCAATACCTCCTAACTGAAATTCGTTGAGAAATTAACTTTTTTGTCATTTCCAATTAAAATTCATTGTTTGCAGTTGCAAGCAATCAAGTTAAAAGAAAAATAAACAAATTTTTTAACTATATTTTAACTTGTCAAGAAATTAAAACGGTTTTTTCAGCTTGTGTATTATTTCAAATTTAAAAGTTAGCAGTTATTGGCACTTCGCCGTCGATATTGATTTCCGCCAAATGTTGCCTCATTATGTATTAAATAATGTAAACGGTTACGTATATTCGAATTGTTTTAGTGCGAATTTTATTTTCTCTAAATAATTAGACCTTCTTGTCTTCCATATTTTTGTATTTAAAAAAGTTTTCAAAATTATTGCTTTATTTGAGGACAAGGTTATTTACTTTTACAAAAGTTAAGCTTACGTTATATAGGAGATACAATCATAACCACTTGTCAGTCCGCTACCGCACGCCCCACCCCTCAACAGTCCCAATACCGCGCGAATTGTGAAAAAAAAATTTTTGTCGGACTTTTAGATAAAAATGCCATTTTCTCGCTAAATAATGAAGCTAGGACGAAACAAAAAATACTACTGTAAAATTGTTTAAATGAAGAATCCACCACAGAATATTTGGATCTTTGCTACTCAAAAATTAATCATAATTTTAAAAAAAGCAGGCCATGCGGCTATTTGAATATGGTAGCAATTGTTACCAGGGACTGACGAGGAGTGTTGGCTATGGGTAGCAATTGCTATCGTGGACTGACAAGTGGTTAAGTTCTTAATTAAAGGTTGCCACGGCATGTTTAAATTATATTCAACTTACGGACTGAGCAGAACGTGCAAAATAAAAATCAACTTTTGGGAATGATGCAAATAAAACCTGAAAAAAAAAGTGTTTATAAAAAATAATGTCAATTGATAGTTCTTCTCGTTTTGTTGTAAGGATAGAAGATAACACGCAAAATTCGAATACCTTCTTTTTTTTAATTATTTATCATTATAAATACTTACTAGCTGACCCGGTAACGCGTTGTAACGGTAACGCGTTGTAGCGTGGTAACGCGTACACAATGTAAAAAGAGCGGACAGACAAACACACAAACAACAAATTTGTGTTCTTAGATTATATACTAGCGGCCCGTCCCGGCTTCGCACGGGTGGACAAAAATCCGTTAGCGCCATCTAGCGTCCGGTAGACGAACTACTTGCGGTTAACGCGTTGCTATGGTAACGTTATTGATACAATGGAAAAAGAGCGGACAGACAAACACACAAACAACTGTGATCTTAGATTATAGATTCACTATAGCTAACCAATAGGTTTTGTATATGTATCAGGATTTAACAGAGAGATTCTCAATTTCACTGGTTATTATTTACAACAATCAGGAGTGCTTATGTGACAATAATTCACTTATCTCATGCATAGTGAGAAAACTATCTATGGAATAAATAAGATACTGTTGACAGTTAACGTCTATACATATAGAGGGTATAAAGTTGCTATTGCAATGTCAAACCAAACATAAGGAAACAAACGCAACCTTAGTACGTAGCAATAAGGAAGTGACCCCTGTCAAAAGTATCATCCTACATTGGGCAAAGTATAGGCTATGGACTTCCGCCGAGTGACGCTTGTTGCTTTCAAATACGTTGTCAACTTCAAGGGTTCACTGATATGTTGGTCTATTGAGATGTAATACGAACCAATTGATTTATATGTGATAATGATAAGGCATACTTAATTAGACTTAAGTACGCACAAATCAATTATCTGTACTAAATTAATTAGCTAAGATGTAGTTAAAATTTACAATGTTTTCCCTTGTGAAAATAAAGCATTAAAAGCCCCAATTTTAGGTTAAGTACATATTTTAAAAGTCTTCTGATGTGGTTTAGCGTGGTATGCCACTTATCTTAGAAATTGGTCTAAGCGGCTTTAGATAAAGATCTTTGCACATTGGTTAGTTCCATTTAGTATAGTACGAACTTTTAACTTTGATCAAATATTGGTGTTGCTAGATTAAAGATATCGTCTTTTTTTAATGGCAATGGCATAAAGGATTATGTCTGCCAGTGTCCGATTTCCTCATGTTACTGGCAACACTGGAGGAGATTGCTTTTAGCGTTTAATTAAAAAAGGTGAAACTAAACAAAACTATTTTCATTTCATAAGCCTAAAATAAATAAAAATGTGTATGTTTTTTTCTTAAATGTTTGTATTTTTGTTTTCTAAATAATAAAAAAAACAATTTTCCCGAGTAACAGACAGACCGAGGCACAGACTTTAAAGAAAAACCGAAATAAGTACCGTTCGTAACTGTAATCTATTCATAATCTGTGATGCAAAACATACTTGGACCAATTTATTGGATAAATCACATGGGCTCCCGTCAAAAACTTGGATATAAACTTAGACAAAGATTGTATATTTTTTTTATTAAATATTGATTAAAATGGCATACTAAGCCCTTAGTATTTGTGAACTATTTTTAACGACTACCCAATAATTGACTGTTTTTATCTGTTATCGCCATGTTTAATTTCCAGTATGTAATTTGAATGCGTGTACAGAAAAAGTTGGGCTACTGCGCAGAGAGAGATAGCATGACTCCTGTTTCTTGGAAGTAGTCTGGATTTTACTTTTTCATCGCTATGACTAGAACTGAAAGCAAAATTGTGTATTTAATATTTAGTAAATTCCATATGTCCATATATTAACAACAAATTATCTGAAAATATTTTTTTCTATTAGTAACGTGGAATATTCCTTTCGGAAACAAGTAATATACCAATGAATGAACATCATCATAGTTAAATTTATAAGTTATTGTGTTTGGCATAAAAAAGCGCTTGCGAGCGCTTACCAGCGCTGAAAAAAAACTATACAGTTTTCGGCGAGGACACGTTTGCTAACTTCAGTTGCGTTGACACAATCCGCCTTTTTACTTACAAGCGCTTTTTTCTGCCAAACACAAGGATTATCTTTGCTATGCTTTGATAAGTTATATTAAACTATTATCTTAAAAATTAGTAGGAATTGAAGTTAAGAAAAAAAAGAAAGTCTGATTCTAGATCTATTTAACACACAGACTTAACGCCTAAGGTATTTTCACCCAATTTGCCGTCCTTTAGCTAAGTGGCAGCTAAGCCTTGGGAGGTATTGAGTTTCAAATGCCAGCATTAGCAAAAAATCTATAGTTTATTATTTTTGTAAATATTCCTAGCAAAAATATCAATTATATATATCGATTTTCGCTCACATAAAAATAAAACGATTTTGTGGCTTACCGAAGTGTTAGCTTTAATTTTAACTGACGGCAGCTATGCATTACAGTCGGCGATATTTGAGCTTTAGTACTAAGAGAATAAGGTTAAACTTTTCAATGGTCAAGTGCTTTTACGCAAGTAGTATAAAAATTATGTCACCGAAAGGATCCGAATGATTCGACGTTCATTCGTGAGATCTCGCGTAGATTCTTTTACTGAACCTACCCGCAAAAGTGTCTTCAACTGATTTTAAACTATAAGTCATATCCAATAAGGTTTATAATCTAAATATTCCGAATGTAATAATTCCTTTTTATCTCTGATTAAAATCAAATAGTCCTCCAATATTATATATAAATAGCCATTATGATAAATAAGTATGTTGGTTATTTTAATAAATATTTGCCTTAATTTATTATATAGTTTAAAATGATATTTGGAAAATAGTGCGATTCTAAAGATCAGTCTTATTTTTGTTTTAAACTTTAACATCACTTGATTACAATATTTATATTACTTCAAATAAACAGAATATTTGTGATAAATAACAATCGTTTAATCTCTTACACATATTAGGATGAATTTTAATAGAAAAATACCAAAAAAAATAGACAGCTCACTTTTTTCTTTTTTTTCGATTCTTAACATGTTAGATACTTATAATGGATTTTTTAGCTTGAAAATATATGTAATCTACTAAATATTCAATAATATATTCGTCCCATGTCTTTGTATTGGGAATCAATATTTGGTGCTTCAAATATTAATCAAAAAAATATCAACTTATCTCACAAGTAAATTGTCTAATTTGGCCGCTTGGTGCAAAGGTAGCGTTTCTACCTTCCACACCAAAGGCCCCTGGTTCGAATCCCGTATATATGTCACCGTAAAATTGTAAATGCCGTTGGATTATAATCTATCTCGTGATATTGTAAACTGTCGAAAGATTGTGAACCGTAACATACAGCTTACAATTTAACGCATTATTTTTCTGTGTCCATTGAGTTAGGTTAGGTTAGGTTAGTGAAATTTGGCGGTTTCACTTCGATGATTTTAATCTATCGATAGATTATAATCTACCTGATAATGATGCGATAATCTTTCGATAGTTTACGTTAAATTGTAACAACTATGTTACGGTTCACAATCTTTCGACAGTTTACAATCTCGCGAGATAGATTATATTTTAACAGTATTTACAATTTTCGGTGACATATATATTATTTAGTACCTATAGAACAAAGCTCAGCTTAGTTTAGCACAAAATAACTGTGAGTTGTACGGAATTTATTATTTATTTAAAATACTACAGGTTGAATATCAATTGTGAAAATTAATAATTTTGTGATCAGTTGATGTTTTGTAGACTGTACATTGTCGATATAATCACTTAGGATTGATTTATATTTAAAAAGCGTCACTTAAAATAGGTTTAATTTTATTGATTCAAATGGTAATTCAATTAACTTTTTATAAAAAAACAAATATTGATCGTCACAAACCAAATATTGTTATCTGGCCTTGTGCTGCAACAAGAATAAAATATGATTTCAAATAGTATGTATATATATTACTTTCTTATTTATGTTTAACCTTCTCTGTCATATCCTTGGATAATTTGATGTGTTACTGTATGTATGCATTCTGCTGTAATATATCATTTTGATTATAAGTAATTATTAAATATAATAATTTCTCGAGTATATGCAATTACGAAAAAAAAATGTGATAAAAAAAATGCAACTACCAATCAGTATTTTAATATTTTCCAATTGTATGTACCTACTTAATTATGGAATTTTGTGTAATTATTCAATTTGTATTGTAAATTATTTTAATGAATACATTGTAATTTAATCTTTGATTGTGCATTTATTATTGGGTATTTCAAGAAAATTCCTATAGGTTTCTACGATTAGGGTCAACTTATACTATAGCAGAGTCAAAGCGCATCGAAGCGTCAATCTGAAACTTAACATTGCATATTCACCCTTAATTCCACAATACATATATTTCTTGTAAGATAAAAAAGCATGTGTGCAATTCACACGTGGTAGAAGTGAGTAACCTTCAAAAATATACAAAATACCACGGTTGTTGCGATGCCTTCTCTCAAGCTTTGTACTACGCATGCGCACACAAATACGTATTAACACACGTACATAATGCTTCCTATCTCATTTTCTCCTACGTTAAATCTTATGAATTTATGTTCTGTCTCTTTTTACTGTCGCTTTTTCGTTTCATCGACTTTCAAATCACAACGATGCTAAAGAAGTATTCACTTCAAAAGACGAGCGAATTCGCGCGCAATCGACGGAATTCTTCGGAGCGTAACCAGCGCTGTTTGGTGCGCGAATACATCATTCTCTCGCAGAATGATACATGGGATATGTAATATTCGTAGAAGTATATAATTACCCATAACTCAAGTACAAATGCTCGTATACTTAACAAAAGTGTCGTCCCCATGCGGAACTCGAACCTAGGACCGTCGATGCGAAAGATAATCGTCATTGTTGCACGAAACGTTCATCAAATAACAAATTGTTCTTCATCATAAAAGTAAATTCACTTTAAGCGAAAGATTCACTGCACGATGGATACCTCTCTCAAGGAGGATTTTGCCACAATCTCCACGTACAGGGTTGCCAGGTGTCTGGTTAATGCCGGACAGTTGGGCTTCTTGTATACGTTTCCAGCCAAATAAGACGGTATCCGGATTGTCCGGCTTATTTAGTTTGACCGTTATTTGCATTTGTCATGTTGTTTTTCAATTATCAACATTAATATTGTAATGAATAATTAATAAAAAAAGAAAACTAATCAATTTAATTTTATTGATGTTTCATTATAATTAAAGAGGATATTAGGCGATGCAGTCGCTAAGCATAAAGCTACGCTAGCACCACATATTGGAGCGGAGCGTAATACCTAAAAAAAGAAGAAAAAATGTGTTGATGGGATTTTTCGCGAATTTCAAAATTCGGACTCCGTCACCATCTGGTCCTAGACCTGTTGATTCGATTCCACACAATAAATATGAAAACTGGTTAAGAACTCTGGAAGTTATAGCGTAACAGACATTGAGCCATTGAAGCTGATCCATGGGAGCTTCGCTCGCTCCGCTCCAATTATGGTAAATGATAAAAAAGCCGTTTTACTTTAAAATGATTTTGCCGTTATTTTAATAGAAAAATACTAGGAGGTTTTTCTAGTATTTTTCTATTTAAATAATTGAAATACATTGAAAAATGCTAAAATGTTTATAATATATATAAAAAAGAAATAAAAAATTAAATAGCTGTTTCATCTTAATCGAATCTCCAAACATTTGTAAAAATGTTTCTTTCGAATACGAGAGGATGTTCCTCTCATTGATGAGACAACGCTGGCTAACAACGGGTGTTCACAAGGCCAGGTAGCTCAATTAGGAGAGCATTGGATCGATATTGTCGCGTTGCTAACTTAAGGGTGTCCGGCCTTTTTACTGAAATATCCGGCTAAACTGACTGGTCTGTCCGACTTTTCGGTTTTAAAGCCTGGCAACCCTATCCACGTATGAGATTCGGTTATTTTTCAGGGGTGGCTTACGCCTATGATGAGATCGCAGTAAAAGTCGCATAGTAAATTCGCTGCTTCCCGTTTTATGGTCTAAGCCTCTAGTATCATTAATCACCTTTTAACTGAGACAAAGGAATTACGTGTTTTCCGGTCCATAATCCTTTTATTATGTCGTTTCCTATCTTAAGCTGATTACTTTTAATAACTTTTCCTTTGCCTAAAATGTTCTTTACTAATACAGTTCTCTACTCTCTTTATTGCTCAGTGCGGAAAACGCCTATGGACGTTTTTTGTTTTCGTGCTAAGTGCAGCTGTCGCCGGTCGGTGTTTTGGCTGAAAAAAGCTCCGCACTTTACTAATAGCAATAGTTATTGAAGCTGCAGTGAGTTAATAATCCTTTAACTATTAAAACATCCATCATGATCTATCGACTGAGAATCCGCCCGTGTGTACTCACTCGTGCGTACCCACGTAAACAAACTTTTTTTCTGTCATCGGGCCAATATGGAAGGTAGTAAAATTAAAAAAGTAAAGAACCTACCAATTTGCCTTACAACATATATTATGTTAAAATTGTCGTGGTTACATATGTTATAAAGCTAATCCTTTTAGAGTTAACTTGGATGGATACCAGTGCTTGGTAAAACCTAAACAGGTTTATACAGCACTGTTTATGTAAAAAAAAGTTCTAATTTTGTTTGTTTCTAATAATAAAAATAAAAAATAAAAAAATGAATGACTCTCTACATCATCTCAATACAATTAATCAGACCCCTCTTTCCCACTGGGCACTGTGGGCAAATGCCCAGGGCCCCGCGATTGATAGGGGCCCCCTAGTTCCACCAGATCACTAAATCAATACCGACGTTTATTACTGAAAAACTTATTATTAAATAAGTTCGAACTCATCGAACCTCAATTAAGGACTATATTATCGACTTGCTTATTAGCTTTTGCATGCGCGAAGCTACTCTACTCTCGACGAAAATAAGGCTATCGAATTTCAGCGTGCTTTGATAATTTTAAATATATGAAACTCGCCCCATTTTAATTAACTATTGACTGTCAATAAAAAAATCTGAAACCTTGTTTATCTACTTTCGTTGTCTATTCTAGTAATAAAATAGTGTTCTGAGGGACCCGATCTGTTCAGACCACCAGTAGACGGCGTTCTTACCGGGCCGCCCAGTCACCTTCGGCATGGAGGCGTTGCAGAATGCCGTGAAGGCCTCCCTTAGCCTCCCCGCCCGCTCCTCTACCGTCCATCCCTCGCCGTCTTCATCCTGCAGCCGCCAGGCCTCCACCTGCGCCGCCTCCTCCGCCAGGTCCCTGTTTAACCTGGCGAGGGCCCATCTGGGGAAACGTGACTGTGTTCTGGGCGCCCGCCAGGTCCACCCCTCAGGACGGCTTCATACCTGATGTAGGGGTAGTCAGACAGGGACTCCTCCTCCGACAGGACGCGCCATCCAGAGATCTTGGGTGATAGCGATGGGGTCACCAGGGTAACATCCACGCGGGAGCCCGAGCTGTCACCCAGCTCGACACCACTACCCGCTTCGGATCGCTCGAGGGGTGCCCCCACGCCTGGTGTTTGGCGTTGAGGTCGCCCCCGAATAGGATCCTTCGGAGGGCCAGTCTCCGGATGACGCGTCTCATTCCATCGACCCACCGTTGGAGCTCGGTGAGGGCGCGATTGGGCGATGATGTCCACGGTGATGATGTCCCCCCAACTGACGGCTACATACCCCGACCCCCACTCATTGAGAGAGGGGAGGGGAGCCGACCGCAGTATTGGGGACGACTATCGCCACCGTTTCGTCGGGTGATAAAGCCCAATTGTCCCTCGGAGGGCAACAATAGGGCTCTGAGACGATGGCGAGGTCGATGGACCACTCCGCCAGGTGCTGCATTAGGAGGTCCTGCGCACACGTGCAGTGGTTGATATTCGCCTGGAGTACTCTGTATGGCTGTCTGGGCATTATTGAGCCGATACAGAGACCTCCATGGCCGTCTGGGCCTGTGTCTGCCTCATCCCGAAGGTCCTTGGGGGGTGGCCTCCCCTTGACCGCCGGGGCTTTGCATGCGTTCCCACCCATTGCATGGTCATGGGAGCGCTTTAGTTCTGCGCAGAGCGCGCATCTATATATATCTAATTCTATTTTTAAATATTTGAATTAATTGTATTCAATAGTTAGGTAAATCAATCTGCCTGTAAACTTGGTAAATGTGGCAAAATTCTGTTATTGACTAAAAGAATTTCTAAAACATTATTTTTAAGCATGTGTGTTGAAATTGACTTTTGAGTTTCCCAATAAAAAAAATATATTTAAAACTTGCTTACATCGAAAGTCTTATATTCTAGGATAACATATACTGGGAATCGATTATTAAGGAGAAAACTTATTCAAATAATTGATCATTCTTTAAGTTGCTTATTTAGGGAAGTGATCATTCGGTGTACTGCTTAATTTGATTCTTTTATTTTGCTTATTGAAGTTAATAAACATTCGATAAGTTGCTTACTCCTGTAATTGATCATTCGAGAAACTGTTTAAACAAAGACAAAACAATGTGAAATTGTTTACATTAAAGTTCATATATCAAAAAATTATTATCATTCATATGCGTAAAGGAGATGTTTATTTTTAGGCTGGCATCCGTAGCAATTAAAAAAAAGGGAAAAGTTACTGTGATTTCTAAACACCAAAATAAATGTAAATTAGTTTTAATTATAGTGTGAAACAGATATGAAACAGACAAGAAAACTACTGATATAAATGGCTTATTTTTTATTTCAAGGGTTTTTGACTGAAACCTCTCCTTTGCTTTTGTGGAAAGCCTTACTCTCGATAATATATCTATTTCAAAACATATTATTACAGAAATTTATTTAAGGAATCGTTCACTCAAGAATTTGGTTACTCTAGTAAAAAGCTCGTCACCAAAAGTGTTTTACTACTAATATCAATCATTCGTATAACTTCGAAGTTTGTAACTCGAAAAATGGGTCGATGAGTGGCTTATTCGAACAATAAACATCATTCGATAAGTTGCTTAATCGAATATAGAAGAGGTTGCTTACTCATATTGTTACTCAGTTATCATAATTGATAAATATCTACTTGAATTTAGTCAAAATATTTTGTTTAGGTCGGAGATGGAACAAGAAACGACTGGAATATTCAAGACTTTGGTCGAACAAACTGGGAAGGAGACAGCTGCGATGTTATACAAAATGGCAGAAGAGGTATTTGTTATATTTTGATTATTAAAAACAAAAGATTCAAATAAACTGAACTAATTTTGTTATTATGGAATAAAATTGAGTGTGTAATTAATGACTTAATTTAAACTTCGAACGCAAACTTTAGACTACTGACCGTTACATCCGTCCATGGTAAAAATCTTAAACTACCCTCCCGAAAAAACTTACTTATGATTTTATTATATTTCAATAATAATTAATAATAATAATTCTTACATACAAACCAATGGGCTTAGCTCAAAGTAAGCTCAGTAAGGTTTGTGTGATGGATACAAGGGTAACATACCCGTATATGATACATAGATATGTAATATTTATAGAAATATATATAACAAATGGTAACAGGAACAAATGCTCGTATTCATCACACAAACATCTCCTTCTGGGACTCGAACCCAGGACCTTCGGTGTTAAATGCAGGATCACTACCGTTGCACCAAATGGTAGCACCAATTTTATTTATTTATATATTTTTATTATTATTAATCATATATTTATTTCTGTCAGTCCCTTAAATTGAATTGTTGAAACATAATTGTGGACCCAAAAAAATATAAAAAATATTTTGTTACAGAGTTATAACAAAATGTTGCTGAAGAAGAATGCCTAATATGATTAATTACCATATAAATATATTAAAAAACGTCAGTTATATATAAGTTACCAGCATTCATGTACCTATTTATTTATAGTTATAAATATATACAGGTATTTTTTTTATTTAATTTATTATAACATACATATTGTAATGTAATAAACAGCGTGTTGCCCACAAAATTTCCAAATTTCTGTTGAAATTCAAGTAAATCACAAATCACAATTAAAATCTATTTCAATATTAACCGGTATAATAAGGGTAAAACCGGTTTTTATCGTAAAGTTTCGACCCGTATGTAACTAATGTGGTGCTATTCTTGGAACCTAAATAAACCGGTTTATTCTTAGTTATCGCTGATATAGTATTACTCCTTGTGACTTGTTAAAATACTCCAGTACATCAATGTTAACAAGAAAAACGCGATTAGATACCGGTTCGAAACTTTACGATAAAACCCTAGTTATACCGGTTAATTTGGGAATAGTTTTGAAGCGGTGGCTACACATTCTTTTCTGACGATCAGGAAATTGATTTGCTAAAGTGAGATGCATACATCGTTCTCGCTCTAGTATATACATGTATGTATAAAGCTATCTGCTTCTAAATACTTATTTAGGTCAATTATTATATGAGCTTGGAAAGTGACTTATTTTTACTATTTAGTAGGTAGTGTTTGGCAGAAAAAAGCGCTTGCGAGCGCTTACCAGCGCTGAAAAAAAAACTATACAATTTTCGGCCAGGACACGTTTGCTAACTTCAGTTGCGGTGACACAATCCGCCATTTTGCTTATTATCGCTCAGCGATTGCCATTTTTCTTACAAGCGCTTTTTTCTGCCAAACACAAGTAATGATTGTGGAAATAGACAATATTTAATAATTGAATAAAAAAAAACAGTTTCGCTTTTAATTTATAAAATAATTTCTTACTGTACTTTTTAAGGCTGTATGGTGATATTTCCTTCGCCATTTAATGTTGCCAGCTCATAGAATAGAATTAGCTTTTAATTAGCAGAATGCTAAGGTACCATTACATTATGCCTTACTATGTAATATTATCATATAACTCGGAAAATAATTTACGCAAATATGTGATATATTTTTATAAGCTTTGTAATTTATTTATATATACAAAAATATCTAGTAGTGATATTGTCGTGTGAGGCGAAATACTTGTATAGTAGCCGGTTAAGGCGTAAGTTGTGTCGCTATCCTGGTGTGCATATATATGCATTTTTTTGCCTATTTAGTGGGAGTAAGCTAGATATTTTTGTTTATATAAATGCATATCGACGGCGAAGTGCCAATACCTCCTAACTGAAATTCGTTGAGAAATTAACTTTTTTGTCATTTCCAATTAAAATTCATTGTTTGCAGTTGCAAGCAATCAAGTTAAAAGAAAAATAAACAAATTTTTTAACTATATTTTAACTTGTCAAGAAATTAAAACGGTTTTTTCAGCTTGTGTATTATTTCAAATTTAAAAGTTAGCAGTTATTGGCACTTCGCCGTCGATATTGATTTCCGCCAAATGTTGCCTCATTATGTATTAAATAATGTAAACGGTTACGTATATTCGAATTGTTTTAGTGCGAATTTTATTTTCTCTAAATAATTAGACCTTCTTGTCTTCCATATTTTTGTATTTAAAAAAGTTTTCAAAATTATTGCTTTATTTGAGGACAAGGTTATTTACTTTTACAAAAGTTAAGCTTACGTTATATAGGAGATACAATCATAACCACTTGTCAGTCCGCTACCGCACGCCCCACCCCTCAACAGTCCCAATACCGCGCGAATTGTGAAAAAAAAATTTTTGTCGGACTTTTAGATAAAAATGCCATTTTCTCGCTAAATAATGAAGCTAGGACGAAACAAAAAATACTACTGTAAAATTGTTTAAATGAAGAATCCACCACAGAATATTTGGATCTTTGCTACTCAAAAATTAATCATAATTTTAAAAAAAGCAGGCCATGCGGCTATTTGAATATGGTAGCAATTGTTACCAGGGACTGACGAGGAGTGTTGGCTATGGGTAGCAATTGCTATCGTGGACTGACAAGTGGTTAAGTTCTTAATTAAAGGTTGCCACGGCATGTTTAAATTATATTCAACTTACGGACTGAGCAGAACGTGCAAAATAAAAATCAACTTTTGGGAATGATGCAAATAAAACCTGAAAAAAAAAGTGTTTATAAAAAATAATGTCAATTGATAGTTCTTCTCGTTTTGTTGTAAGGATAGAAGATAACACGCAAAATTCGAATACCTTCTTTTTTTTAATTATTTATCATTATAAATACTTACTAGCTGACCCGGTAACGCGTTGTAACGGTAACGCGTTGTAGCGTGGTAACGCGTACACAATGTAAAAAGAGCGGACAGACAAACACACAAACAACAAATTTGTGTTCTTAGATTATATACTAGCGGCCCGTCCCGGCTTCGCACGGGTGGACAAAAATCCGTTAGCGCCATCTAGCGTCCGGTAGACGAACTACTTGCGGTTAACGCGTTGCTATGGTAACGTTATTGATACAATGGAAAAAGAGCGGACAGACAAACACACAAACAACTGTGATCTTAGATTATAGATTCACTATAGCTAACCAATAGGTTTTGTATATGTATCAGGATTTAACAGAGAGATTCTCAATTTCACTGGTTATTATTTACAACAATCAGGAGTGCTTATGTGACAATAATTCACTTATCTCATGCATAGTGAGAAAACTATCTATGGAATAAATAAGATACTGTTGACAGTTAACGTCTATACATATAGAGGGTATAAAGTTGCTATTGCAATGTCAAACCAAACATAAGGAAACAAACGCAACCTTAGTACGTAGCAATAAGGAAGTGACCCCTGTCAAAAGTATCATCCTACATTGGGCAAAGTATAGGCTATGGACTTCCGCCGAGTGACGCTTGTTGCTTTCAAATACGTTGTCAACTTCAAGGGTTCACTGATATGTTGGTCTATTGAGATGTAATACGAACCAATTGATTTATATGTGATAATGATAAGGCATACTTAATTAGACTTAAGTACGCACAAATCAATTATCTGTACTAAATTAATTAGCTAAGATGTAGTTAAAATTTACAATGTTTTCCCTTGTGAAAATAAAGCATTAAAAGCCCCAATTTTAGGTTAAGTACATATTTTAAAAGTCTTCTGATGTGGTTTAGCGTGGTATGCCACTTATCTTAGAAATTGGTCTAAGCGGCTTTAGATAAAGATCTTTGCACATTGGTTAGTTCCATTTAGTATAGTACGAACTTTTAACTTTGATCAAATATTGGTGTTGCTAGATTAAAGATATCGTCTTTTTTTAATGGCAATGGCATAAAGGATTATGTCTGCCAGTGTCCGATTTCCTCATGTTACTGGCAACACTGGAGGAGATTGCTTTTAGCGTTTAATTAAAAAAGGTGAAACTAAACAAAACTATTTTCATTTCATAAGCCTAAAATAAATAAAAATGTGTATGTTTTTTTCTTAAATGTTTGTATTTTTGTTTTCTAAATAATAAAAAAAACAATTTTCCCGAGTAACAGACAGACCGAGGCACAGACTTTAAAGAAAAACCGAAATAAGTACCGTTCGTAACTGTAATCTATTCATAATCTGTGATGCAAAACATACTTGGACCAATTTATTGGATAAATCACATGGGCTCCCGTCAAAAACTTGGATATAAACTTAGACAAAGATTGTATATTTTTTTTATTAAATATTGATTAAAATGGCATACTAAGCCCTTAGTATTTGTGAACTATTTTTAACGACTACCCAATAATTGACTGTTTTTATCTGTTATCGCCATGTTTAATTTCCAGTATGTAATTTGAATGCGTGTACAGAAAAAGTTGGGCTACTGCGCAGAGAGAGATAGCATGACTCCTGTTTCTTGGAAGTAGTCTGGATTTTACTTTTTCATCGCTATGACTAGAACTGAAAGCAAAATTGTGTATTTAATATTTAGTAAATTCCATATGTCCATATATTAACAACAAATTATCTGAAAATATTTTTTTCTATTAGTAACGTGGAATATTCCTTTCGGAAACAAGTAATATACCAATGAATGAACATCATCATAGTTAAATTTATAAGTTATTGTGTTTGGCATAAAAAAGCGCTTGCGAGCGCTTACCAGCGCTGAAAAAAAACTATACAGTTTTCGGCGAGGACACGTTTGCTAACTTCAGTTGCGTTGACACAATCCGCCTTTTTACTTACAAGCGCTTTTTTCTGCCAAACACAAGGATTATCTTTGCTATGCTTTGATAAGTTATATTAAACTATTATCTTAAAAATTAGTAGGAATTGAAGTTAAGAAAAAAAAGAAAGTCTGATTCTAGATCTATTTAACACACAGACTTAACGCCTAAGGTATTTTCACCCAATTTGCCGTCCTTTAGCTAAGTGGCAGCTAAGCCTTGGGAGGTATTGAGTTTCAAATGCCAGCATTAGCAAAAAATCTATAGTTTATTATTTTTGTAAATATTCCTAGCAAAAATATCAATTATATATATCGATTTTCGCTCACATAAAAATAAAACGATTTTGTGGCTTACCGAAGTGTTAGCTTTAATTTTAACTGACGGCAGCTATGCATTACAGTCGGCGATATTTGAGCTTTAGTACTAAGAGAATAAGGTTAAACTTTTCAATGGTCAAGTGCTTTTACGCAAGTAGTATAAAAATTATGTCACCGAAAGGATCCGAATGATTCGACGTTCATTCGTGAGATCTCGCGTAGATTCTTTTACTGAACCTACCCGCAAAAGTGTCTTCAACTGATTTTAAACTATAAGTCATATCCAATAAGGTTTATAATCTAAATATTCCGAATGTAATAATTCCTTTTTATCTCTGATTAAAATCAAATAGTCCTCCAATATTATATATAAATAGCCATTATGATAAATAAGTATGTTGGTTATTTTAATAAATATTTGCCTTAATTTATTATATAGTTTAAAATGATATTTGGAAAATAGTGCGATTCTAAAGATCAGTCTTATTTTTGTTTTAAACTTTAACATCACTTGATTACAATATTTATATTACTTCAAATAAACAGAATATTTGTGATAAATAACAATCGTTTAATCTCTTACACATATTAGGATGAATTTTAATAGAAAAATACCAAAAAAAATAGACAGCTCACTTTTTTCTTTTTTTTCGATTCTTAACATGTTAGATACTTATAATGGATTTTTTAGCTTGAAAATATATGTAATCTACTAAATATTCAATAATATATTCGTCCCATGTCTTTGTATTGGGAATCAATATTTGGTGCTTCAAATATTAATCAAAAAAATATCAACTTATCTCACAAGTAAATTGTCTAATTTGGCCGCTTGGTGCAAAGGTAGCGTTTCTACCTTCCACACCAAAGGCCCCTGGTTCGAATCCCGTATATATGTCACCGTAAAATTGTAAATGCCGTTGGATTATAATCTATCTCGTGATATTGTAAACTGTCGAAAGATTGTGAACCGTAACATACAGCTTACAATTTAACGCATTATTTTTCTGTGTCCATTGAGTTAGGTTAGGTTAGGTTAGTGAAATTTGGCGGTTTCACTTCGATGATTTTAATCTATCGATAGATTATAATCTACCTGATAATGATGCGATAATCTTTCGATAGTTTACGTTAAATTGTAACAACTATGTTACGGTTCACAATCTTTCGACAGTTTACAATCTCGCGAGATAGATTATATTTTAACAGTATTTACAATTTTCGGTGACATATATATTATTTAGTACCTATAGAACAAAGCTCAGCTTAGTTTAGCACAAAATAACTGTGAGTTGTACGGAATTTATTATTTATTTAAAATACTACAGGTTGAATATCAATTGTGAAAATTAATAATTTTGTGATCAGTTGATGTTTTGTAGACTGTACATTGTCGATATAATCACTTAGGATTGATTTATATTTAAAAAGCGTCACTTAAAATAGGTTTAATTTTATTGATTCAAATGGTAATTCAATTAACTTTTTATAAAAAAACAAATATTGATCGTCACAAACCAAATATTGTTATCTGGCCTTGTGCTGCAACAAGAATAAAATATGATTTCAAATAGTATGTATATATATTACTTTCTTATTTATGTTTAACCTTCTCTGTCATATCCTTGGATAATTTGATGTGTTACTGTATGTATGCATTCTGCTGTAATATATCATTTTGATTATAAGTAATTATTAAATATAATAATTTCTCGAGTATATGCAATTACGAAAAAAAAATGTGATAAAAAAAATGCAACTACCAATCAGTATTTTAATATTTTCCAATTGTATGTACCTACTTAATTATGGAATTTTGTGTAATTATTCAATTTGTATTGTAAATTATTTTAATGAATACATTGTAATTTAATCTTTGATTGTGCATTTATTATTGGGTATTTCAAGAAAATTCCTATAGGTTTCTACGATTAGGGTCAACTTATACTATAGCAGAGTCAAAGCGCATCGAAGCGTCAATCTGAAACTTAACATTGCATATTCACCCTTAATTCCACAATACATATATTTCTTGTAAGATAAAAAAGCATGTGTGCAATTCACACGTGGTAGAAGTGAGTAACCTTCAAAAATATACAAAATACCACGGTTGTTGCGATGCCTTCTCTCAAGCTTTGTACTACGCATGCGCACACAAATACGTATTAACACACGTACATAATGCTTCCTATCTCATTTTCTCCTACGTTAAATCTTATGAATTTATGTTCTGTCTCTTTTTACTGTCGCTTTTTCGTTTCATCGACTTTCAAATCACAACGATGCTAAAGAAGTATTCACTTCAAAAGACGAGCGAATTCGCGCGCAATCGACGGAATTCTTCGGAGCGTAACCAGCGCTGTTTGGTGCGCGAATACATCATTCTCTCGCAGAATGATACATGGGATATGTAATATTCGTAGAAGTATATAATTACCCATAACTCAAGTACAAATGCTCGTATACTTAACAAAAGTGTCGTCCCCATGCGGAACTCGAACCTAGGACCGTCGATGCGAAAGATAATCGTCATTGTTGCACGAAACGTTCATCAAATAACAAATTGTTCTTCATCATAAAAGTAAATTCACTTTAAGCGAAAGATTCACTGCACGATGGATACCTCTCTCAAGGAGGATTTTGCCACAATCTCCACGTACAGGGTTGCCAGGTGTCTGGTTAATGCCGGACAGTTGGGCTTCTTGTATACGTTTCCAGCCAAATAAGACGGTATCCGGATTGTCCGGCTTATTTAGTTTGACCGTTATTTGCATTTGTCATGTTGTTTTTCAATTATCAACATTAATATTGTAATGAATAATTAATAAAAAAAGAAAACTAATCAATTTAATTTTATTGATGTTTCATTATAATTAAAGAGGATATTAGGCGATGCAGTCGCTAAGCATAAAGCTACGCTAGCACCACATATTGGAGCGGAGCGTAATACCTAAAAAAAGAAGAAAAAATGTGTTGATGGGATTTTTCGCGAATTTCAAAATTCGGACTCCGTCACCATCTGGTCCTAGACCTGTTGATTCGATTCCACACAATAAATATGAAAACTGGTTAAGAACTCTGGAAGTTATAGCGTAACAGACATTGAGCCATTGAAGCTGATCCATGGGAGCTTCGCTCGCTCCGCTCCAATTATGGTAAATGATAAAAAAGCCGTTTTACTTTAAAATGATTTTGCCGTTATTTTAATAGAAAAATACTAGGAGGTTTTTCTAGTATTTTTCTATTTAAATAATTGAAATACATTGAAAAATGCTAAAATGTTTATAATATATATAAAAAAGAAATAAAAAATTAAATAGCTGTTTCATCTTAATCGAATCTCCAAACATTTGTAAAAATGTTTCTTTCGAATACGAGAGGATGTTCCTCTCATTGATGAGACAACGCTGGCTAACAACGGGTGTTCACAAGGCCAGGTAGCTCAATTAGGAGAGCATTGGATCGATATTGTCGCGTTGCTAACTTAAGGGTGTCCGGCCTTTTTACTGAAATATCCGGCTAAACTGACTGGTCTGTCCGACTTTTCGGTTTTAAAGCCTGGCAACCCTATCCACGTATGAGATTCGGTTATTTTTCAGGGGTGGCTTACGCCTATGATGAGATCGCAGTAAAAGTCGCATAGTAAATTCGCTGCTTCCCGTTTTATGGTCTAAGCCTCTAGTATCATTAATCACCTTTTAACTGAGACAAAGGAATTACGTGTTTTCCGGTCCATAATCCTTTTATTATGTCGTTTCCTATCTTAAGCTGATTACTTTTAATAACTTTTCCTTTGCCTAAAATGTTCTTTACTAATACAGTTCTCTACTCTCTTTATTGCTCAGTGCGGAAAACGCCTATGGACGTTTTTTGTTTTCGTGCTAAGTGCAGCTGTCGCCGGTCGGTGTTTTGGCTGAAAAAAGCTCCGCACTTTACTAATAGCAATAGTTATTGAAGCTGCAGTGAGTTAATAATCCTTTAACTATTAAAACATCCATCATGATCTATCGACTGAGAATCCGCCCGTGTGTACTCACTCGTGCGTACCCACGTAAACAAACTTTTTTTCTGTCATCGGGCCAATATGGAAGGTAGTAAAATTAAAAAAGTAAAGAACCTACCAATTTGCCTTACAACATATATTATGTTAAAATTGTCGTGGTTACATATGTTATAAAGCTAATCCTTTTAGAGTTAACTTGGATGGATACCAGTGCTTGGTAAAACCTAAACAGGTTTATACAGCACTGTTTATGTAAAAAAAAGTTCTAATTTTGTTTGTTTCTAATAATAAAAATAAAAAATAAAAAAATGAATGACTCTCTACATCATCTCAATACAATTAATCAGACCCCTCTTTCCCACTGGGCACTGTGGGCAAATGCCCAGGGCCCCGCGATTGATAGGGGCCCCCTAGTTCCACCAGATCACTAAATCAATACCGACGTTTATTACTGAAAAACTTATTATTAAATAAGTTCGAACTCATCGAACCTCAATTAAGGACTATATTATCGACTTGCTTATTAGCTTTTGCATGCGCGAAGCTACTCTACTCTCGACGAAAATAAGGCTATCGAATTTCAGCGTGCTTTGATAATTTTAAATATATGAAACTCGCCCCATTTTAATTAACTATTGACTGTCAATAAAAAAATCTGAAACCTTGTTTATCTACTTTCGTTGTCTATTCTAGTAATAAAATAGTGTTCTGAGGGACCCGATCTGTTCAGACCACCAGTAGACGGCGTTCTTACCGGGCCGCCCAGTCACCTTCGGCATGGAGGCGTTGCAGAATGCCGTGAAGGCCTCCCTTAGCCTCCCCGCCCGCTCCTCTACCGTCCATCCCTCGCCGTCTTCATCCTGCAGCCGCCAGGCCTCCACCTGCGCCGCCTCCTCCGCCAGGTCCCTGTTTAACCTGGCGAGGGCCCATCTGGGGAAACGTGACTGTGTTCTGGGCGCCCGCCAGGTCCACCCCTCAGGACGGCTTCATACCTGATGTAGGGGTAGTCAGACAGGGACTCCTCCTCCGACAGGACGCGCCATCCAGAGATCTTGGGTGATAGCGATGGGGTCACCAGGGTAACATCCACGCGGGAGCCCGAGCTGTCACCCAGCTCGACACCACTACCCGCTTCGGATCGCTCGAGGGGTGCCCCCACGCCTGGTGTTTGGCGTTGAGGTCGCCCCCGAATAGGATCCTTCGGAGGGCCAGTCTCCGGATGACGCGTCTCATTCCATCGACCCACCGTTGGAGCTCGGTGAGGGCGCGATTGGGCGATGATGTCCACGGTGATGATGTCCCCCCAACTGACGGCTACATACCCCGACCCCCACTCATTGAGAGAGGGGAGGGGAGCCGACCGCAGTATTGGGGACGACTATCGCCACCGTTTCGTCGGGTGATAAAGCCCAATTGTCCCTCGGAGGGCAACAATAGGGCTCTGAGACGATGGCGAGGTCGATGGACCACTCCGCCAGGTGCTGCATTAGGAGGTCCTGCGCACACGTGCAGTGGTTGATATTCGCCTGGAGTACTCTGTATGGCTGTCTGGGCATTATTGAGCCGATACAGAGACCTCCATGGCCGTCTGGGCCTGTGTCTGCCTCATCCCGAAGGTCCTTGGGGGGTGGCCTCCCCTTGACCGCCGGGGCTTTGCATGCGTTCCCACCCATTGCATGGTCATGGGAGCGCTTTAGTTCTGCGCAGAGCGCGCATCTATATATATCTAATTCTATTTTTAAATATTTGAATTAATTGTATTCAATAGTTAGGTAAATCAATCTGCCTGTAAACTTGGTAAATGTGGCAAAATTCTGTTATTGACTAAAAGAATTTCTAAAACATTATTTTTAAGCATGTGTGTTGAAATTGACTTTTGAGTTTCCCAATAAAAAAAATATATTTAAAACTTGCTTACATCGAAAGTCTTATATTCTAGGATAACATATACTGGGAATCGATTATTAAGGAGAAAACTTATTCAAATAATTGATCATTCTTTAAGTTGCTTATTTAGGGAAGTGATCATTCGGTGTACTGCTTAATTTGATTCTTTTATTTTGCTTATTGAAGTTAATAAACATTCGATAAGTTGCTTACTCCTGTAATTGATCATCCGAGAAACTGTTTAAACAAACACAAAACAATGTGAAATTGTTTACATTAAAGTTCATATATCAAAAAATTATTATCATTCTTATGCGTAAAGGAGATGTTTATTTTTAGGCTGGCATCTGTAGCAATTAAAAAAAAAGGGAAAAATTACTGTGATTTATAAACACCAAAATAAATGTAAATTAGTTTTAATTATAGTGTGAAACAGATATGAAACAGACAAGAAAACTACTGATATAAATGGCTTATTTTTTATTTCGAGGGTTTTTGACTGAAACCTCTCCTTTGCTTTTGTGGAAAGCCTTACTCTCGATAATATATCTATTTCAAAACAGATTATTACAGACATTTATTTGAGGAATCGTTCACTCAAGAAGTTGGTTACTCTAGTAAAAAGCTCGTCGCCAAAAGTGTTTTACTCGTGATGTCAATCATTCCTATAACTTCGAAGTCTGTTACTCGAGAAATGGATCGATGAGTGACTTATTCGAACAATATACATCATTCGATAAGTTGCTTAATCGAATATAGAATAAGTTGCTTACTCATATAGTCAATCAATTTTCTGTCATAATTGATAATTATCTACTTGAATTCAATCAAAAATATATTTTGTTTAGGTCGGAGATGGAACAAGAAACGACTGGAATATTCAAGACTTTGGTCGAACAAACTGGGAAGGAGACAGCTGCGATGTTATACAAAATGGCGGAAGAGGTACTTGTTATATTTTGATTATTAATAAACAAAATAAAATATTCAAATAAACTGAATAAATTTTGTTATTATTGAAAATTAAGTGTGTAATTAATTACTTAATTTAAACTTCGAACGCAAACTTTAGACTACTGACCGTTACATCCGTCCATGGTAAAAATCTTAAACTACCCTCCCGAAAAATCTTACTTATGATTTTATTATATTTCAATAATAATTAATAATAATAATTCTTACATACAAACCAATGGGCTTAGCTCAAAGTAAGCTCAGTAAGGTTTGTGTGATGGATACAAGGGTAACATACCCGTATATGATACATAGATATGTAATATTTATAGGAATATATATAACAAATGGTAAAAGGACCAAAAATGCTCGTATTCATCACACAAACATCTCCTTCTGGGACTCGAACCCAGGACCTTCGGTGTTAAGTGCAGGATCGCTACCGTTGCACCAAATGGTAGCACCAATTTTATTTATTTATATATTTTTATTATTATTAATCATATATTTATTTCTGTCAGTCCCTTAAATTGAATTGTTGAAACATAATTGTGGACCCAAAAAAATATAAAAAATATTTTGTTACAGAGTTATAACAAAATGTTGCTGAAGAAGAATGCCTAATATGATTAATTACCATATAAATATATTAAAAAACGTCAGTTATATATAAGTTACCAGCATTCATGTACCTATTTATTTATAGTTATAAATATATACAGGTATTTTTTTTATTTAATTTATTATAACATACATATTGTAATGTAATAAACAGCGTGTTGCCCACAAAATTTCACAATTTCTGTTGAAATTCAAGTAAATCACAAATCACAATTAAAATCTATTTCAATATTAACCGGTATAATAAGGGTAAAACCGGTTTTTATCGTAAAGTTTCGACCCGTATGTAACTAATGTGGTGCTATTCTTGGAACCTAAATAAACCGGTTTATTCTTAGTTATCGCTGATATAGTATTACTCCTTGTGACTTGTTAAAATACTCCAGTACATCAATGTTAACAAGAAAAACGCGATTAGATACCGGTTCGAAACTTTACGATAAAACCCTAGTTATACCGGTTAATTTGGGAATAGTTTTGAAGCTGTGGCTACACATCCTTTTCTGACGATCAGGAAATTGATTTGATAAAGTGAGATGCATACATCGTTCTCGCTCTAGTATATACATGTATGTATAAAGCTATCTGCTTCTAAATACTTATTTAGGTCAATTATTATATGAGCTTGGAAAGTGACTTATTTTTACTATTTAGTAGGTAGTGTTTGGCAGAAAAAAGCGCTTGCGAGCGCTTACCAGCGCTGAAAAAAAAACTATACAATTTTCGGCCAGGACACGTTTGCTAACTTCAGTTGCGGTGACACAATCCGCCATTTTGCTTATTATCGCTCAGCGATTGCCATTTTTCTTACAAGCGCTTTTTTCTGCCAAACACAAGTAATGATTGTGGAAATAGACAATATTTAATAATTGAATAAAAAAAAACAGTTTCGCTTTTAATTTATAAAATAATTTCTTACTGTACTTTTTAAGGCTGTATGGTGATATTTCCTTCGCCATTTAATGTTGCCAGCTCATAGAATAGAATTAGCTTTTAATTAGCAGAATGCTAAGGTACCATTACATTATGCCTTACTATGTAATATTATCATATAACTCGGAAAATAATTTACGCAAATATGTGATATATTTTTATAAGCTTTGTAATTTATTTATATATACAAAAATATCTAGTAGTGATATTGTCGTGTGAGGCGAAATACTTGTATAGTAGCCGGTTAAGGCGTAAGTTGTGTCGCTATCCTGGTGTGCATATATATGCATTTTTTTGCCTATTTAGTGGGAGTAAGCTAGATATTTTTGTTTATATAAATGCATATCGACGGCGAAGTGCCAATACCTCCTAACTGAAATTCGTTGAGAAATTAACTTTTTTGTCATTTCCAATTAAAATTCATTGTTTGCAGTTGCAAGCAATCAAGTTAAAAGAAAAATAAACAAATTTTTTAACTATATTTTAACTTGTCAAGAAATTAAAACGGTTTTTTCAGCTTGTGTATTATTTCAAATTTAAAAGTTAGCAGTTATTGGCACTTCGCCGTCGATATTGATTTCCGCCAAATGTTGCCTCATTATGTATTAAATAATGTAAACGGTTACGTATATTCGAATTGTTTTAGTGCGAATTTTATTTTCTCTAAATAATTAGACCTTCTTGTCTTCCATATTTTTGTATTTAAAAAAGTTTTCAAAATTATTGCTTTATTTGAGGACAAGGTTATTTACTTTTACAAAAGTTAAGCTTACGTTATATAGGAGATACAATCATAACCACTTGTCAGTCCGCTACCGCACGCCCCACCCCTCAACAGTCCCAATACCGCGCGAATTGTGAAAAAAAAATTTTTGTCGGACTTTTAGATAAAAATGCCATTTTCTCGCTAAATAATGAAGCTAGGACGAAACAAAAAATACTACTGTAAAATTGTTTAAATGAAGAATCCACCACAGAATATTTGGATCTTTGCTACTCAAAAATTAATCATAATTTTAAAAAAAGCAGGCCATGCGGCTATTTGAATATGGTAGCAATTGTTACCAGGGACTGACGAGGAGTGTTGGCTATGGGTAGCAATTGCTATCGTGGACTGACAAGTGGTTAAGTTCTTAATTAAAGGTTGCCACGGCATGTTTAAATTATATTCAACTTACGGACTGAGCAGAACGTGCAAAATAAAAATCAACTTTTGGGAATGATGCAAATAAAACCTGAAAAAAAAAGTGTTTATAAAAAATAATGTCAATTGATAGTTCTTCTCGTTTTGTTGTAAGGATAGAAGATAACACGCAAAATTCGAATACCTTCTTTTTTTTAATTATTTATCATTATAAATACTTACTAGCTGACCCGGTAACGCGTTGTAACGGTAACGCGTTGTAGCGTGGTAACGCGTACACAATGTAAAAAGAGCGGACAGACAAACACACAAACAACAAATTTGTGTTCTTAGATTATATACTAGCGGCCCGTCCCGGCTTCGCACGGGTGGACAAAAATCCGTTAGCGCCATCTAGCGTCCGGTAGACGAACTACTTGCGGTTAACGCGTTGCTATGGTAACGTTATTGATACAATGGAAAAAGAGCGGACAGACAAACACACAAACAACTGTGATCTTAGATTATAGATTCACTATAGCTAACCAATAGGTTTTGTATATGTATCAGGATTTAACAGAGAGATTCTCAATTTCACTGGTTATTATTTACAACAATCAGGAGTGCTTATGTGACAATAATTCACTTATCTCATGCATAGTGAGAAAACTATCTATGGAATAAATAAGATACTGTTGACAGTTAACGTCTATACATATAGAGGGTATAAAGTTGCTATTGCAATGTCAAACCAAACATAAGGAAACAAACGCAACCTTAGTACGTAGCAATAAGGAAGTGACCCCTGTCAAAAGTATCATCCTACATTGGGCAAAGTATAGGCTATGGACTTCCGCCGAGTGACGCTTGTTGCTTTCAAATACGTTGTCAACTTCAAGGGTTCACTGATATGTTGGTCTATTGAGATGTAATACGAACCAATTGATTTATATGTGATAATGATAAGGCATACTTAATTAGACTTAAGTACGCACAAATCAATTATCTGTACTAAATTAATTAGCTAAGATGTAGTTAAAATTTACAATGTTTTCCCTTGTGAAAATAAAGCATTAAAAGCCCCAATTTTAGGTTAAGTACATATTTTAAAAGTCTTCTGATGTGGTTTAGCGTGGTATGCCACTTATCTTAGAAATTGGTCTAAGCGGCTTTAGATAAAGATCTTTGCACATTGGTTAGTTCCATTTAGTATAGTACGAACTTTTAACTTTGATCAAATATTGGTGTTGCTAGATTAAAGATATCGTCTTTTTTTAATGGCAATGGCATAAAGGATTATGTCTGCCAGTGTCCGATTTCCTCATGTTACTGGCAACACTGGAGGAGATTGCTTTTAGCGTTTAATTAAAAAAGGTGAAACTAAACAAAACTATTTTCATTTCATAAGCCTAAAATAAATAAAAATGTGTATGTTTTTTTCTTAATTGTTTGTATTTTTGTTTTCTAAATAATAAAAAAAACAATTTTCCCGAGTAACAGACAGACCGAGGCACAGACTTTAAAGAAAAACCGAAATAAGTACCGTTTGTAACTGTAATCTATTCATAATCTGTGATGCAAAACATACTTGGACCAATTTATTGGATAAATCACATGGGCTCCCGTCAAAAACTTGGATATAAACTTAGACAAGGATTTTATAATTTTTTTTATTAAATATCGATTAAAATGGCATACTAAGCCCTTAGTATTTGTGAACTATTTTTAACGACTACCCAATAATTGACTGTTTTTATCTGTCATCGCCATGTTTAATTTCCAGTATGTAATTTGAATGCGTGTACAGAAAAAGTTGGGCTACTGCGCAGAGAGAGATAGCATGACTCCTGTTTCTTGGAAGTAGTCTGGATTTTACTTTTTCATCGCTATGACTAGAACTGAAAGCAAAATTGTGTATTTAATATTTAGTAAATTCCATATGTCCATATATTAACAACAAATTATCTGAAAATATTTTTTTCTATTAGGAACGTGGAATATTCCTTTCGGAAACAAGTAATATACCAATGAATGAACATCATCATAGTTAAATTTATAAGTTATTGTGTTTGGCATAAAAAAGCGCTTGCGAGCGCTTACCAGCGCTGAAAAAAAACTATACAGTTTTCGGCGAGGACACGTTTGCTAACTTCAGTTGCGTTGACACAATCCGCCTTTTTACTTACAAGCGCTTTTTTCTGCCAAACACAAGGATTATCTTTGCTATGCTTTGATAAGTTATATTAAACTATTATCTTAAAAATTAGTAGGAATTGAAGTTAAGAAAAAAAAGAAAGTCTGATTCTAGATCTATTTAACACACAGACTTAACGCCTAAGGTATTTTCACCCAATTTGCCGTCCTTTAGCTAAGTGGCAGCTAAGCCTTGGGAGGTATTGAGTTTCAAATGCCAGCATTAGCAAAAAATCTATAGTTTATTATTTTTGTAAATATTCCTAGCAAAAATATCAATTATATATATCGATTTTCGCTCACATAAAAATAAAACGATTTTGTGGCTTACCGAAGTGTTAGCTTTAATTTTAACTGACGGCAGCTATGCATTACAGTCGGCGATATTTGAGCTTTAGTACTAAGAGAATAAGGTTAAACTTTTCAATGGTCAAGTGCTTTTACGCAAGTAGTATAAAAATTATGTCACCGAAAGGATCCGAATGATTCGACGTTCATTCGTGAGATCTCGCGTAGATTCTTTTACTGAACCTACCCGCAAAAGTGTCTTCAACTGATTTTAAACTATAAGTCATATCCAATAAGGTTTATAATCTAAATATTCCGAATGTAATAATTCCTTTTTATCTCTGATTAAAATCAAATAGTCCTCCAATATTATATATAAATAGCCATTATGATAAATAAGTATGTTGGTTATTTTAATAAATATTTGCCTTAATTTATTATATAGTTTAAAATGATATTTGGAAAATAGTGCGATTCTAAAGATCAGTCTTATTTTTGTTTTAAACTTTAACATCACTTGATTACAATATTTATATTACTTCAAATAAACAGAATATTTGTGATAAATAACAATCGTTTAATCTCTTACACATATTAGGATGAATTTTAATAGAAAAATACCAAAAAAAATAGACAGCTCACTTTTTTCTTTTTTTTCGATTCTTAACATGTTAGATACTTATAATGGATTTTTTAGCTTGAAAATATATGTAATCTACTAAATATTCAATAATATATTCGTCCCATGTCTTTGTATTGGGAATCAATATTTGGTGCTTCAAATATTAATCAAAAAAATATCAACTTATCTCACAAGTAAATTGTCTAATTTGGCCGCTTGGTGCAAAGGTAGCGTTTCTACCTTCCACACCAAAGGCCCCTGGTTCGAATCCCGTATATATGTCACCGTAAAATTGTAAATGCCGTTGGATTATAATCTATCTCGTGATATTGTAAACTGTCGAAAGATTGTGAACCGTAACATACAGCTTACAATTTAACGCATTATTTTTCTGTGTCCATTGAGTTAGGTTAGGTTAGGTTAGTGAAATTTGGCGGTTTCACTTCGATGATTTTAATCTATCGATAGATTATAATCTACCTGATAATGATGCGATAATCTTTCGATAGTTTACGTTAAATTGTAACAACTATGTTACGGTTCACAATCTTTCGACAGTTTACAATCTCGCGAGATAGATTATATCCTAACGGTATTTACAATTTTACGGTGACATATATATTATTTAGTACCTATAGAACAAAGCTCAGCTTAGTTTAGCACAAAATAACTGTGAGTTGTACGGAATTTATTATTTATTTAAAATACTACAGGTTGAATATCAATTGTGAAAATTAATAATTTTGTGATCAGTTGATGTTTTGTAGACTGTACATTGTCGATATATTCACTTAGGATTGATTTATATTTAAAAAGCGTCACTTAAAATAGGTTTAATTTTATTGATTCAAATGGTAATTCAATTAACTTTTTATAAAAAAACAAATATTGATCGTCACAAACCAAATATTTTTATCTGGCCTTGTGCTGCAACAAGAATAAAATATGATTTCAAATAGTATGTATATATATTACTTTCTTATTTATGTTTAACCTTCTCTGTCATATCTTTGGATAATTTGATGTGTTACTGTATGTATGCTTTCTGCTGTAATATATCATTTTGATTATAAGTAATTATTAAATATAATAACTTCTCGAGTATATGCAATTACGAAAAAAAAATGTGATAAAAAAAATGCAACTACCAATCAGTATTTTAATATTTTCCAATTGTATGTACCTACTTAATTATGGAATTTTGTGTAATTATTCAATTTGTATTGTAAATTATTTTAATGAATACATTGTAATTTAATCTTTGATTGTGCATTTATTATTGGGTATTTCAAGAAAATTCCTATAGGTTTCTACGATTAGGGTCAACTTATACTATAGCAGAGTCAAAGCGCATCGAAACGTCAATCTGAAACTTAACATAGCATATTCACCCTTAATTCCACAATACATATATTTCTTGTAAGATAAAAAAGCATGTGTGCAATTCACACGTGGTAGAAGTGAGTAACCTTCAAAAATAATACGTACACGTATACAAAATACCACGGTTGTTGTGATGCCTTCTCTCAAGCTTTGTACTACACATGCGCACACAAATAAGTATTAACACACGTACATAATGCTTCCTATCTCATTTTCTCCTACGTTAAATCTTATGAATTTATGTTCTGTCTCTTTTTACTGTCGCTTTTTCGTTTCATCGACTTTCAAATCACAACGATGCTAAAGAAGTATTCACTTCAAAAGACGAGCGAATTCGCGCGCAATCGACGGAATTTTTCGGAGCGTAACCAGCGCTGTTTGGTGCGCGAATACATCATTCTCTCGCAGAATGATACATGGGATATGTAATATTCGTAGAAGTATATAATTACCCATAACTCAAGTACAAATGCTCGTATACTTAACAAAAGTGTCGTCCCCATGCGGAACTCGAACCTAGGACCGTCGATGCGAAAGATAATCGTCATTGTTGCACGAAACGTTCATCAAATAACAAATTGTTCTTCATCATAAAAGTAAATTCACTTTAAGCGAAAGATTCACTGCATGATGGATACCTCTCTCAAGGAGGATTTTGCCACAATCTCCACGTACAGGGTTGCCAGGTGTCTGGTTAATGCCGGACAGTTGGGCTTCTTGTATACGTTTCCAGCCAAATAAGACGGTATCCGGATTGTCCGGCTTATTTAGTTTGACCGTTATTTGCATTTGTCATGTTGTTTTTCAATTATCAACATTAATATTGTAATGAATAATTAATAAAAAAAGAAAACTAATCAATTTAATTTAATTGATGTTTCATTATAATTAAAGAGGATATTAGGCGATGCAGTCGCTAAGCATAAAGCTACGCTAGCACCACATATTGGAGCGGAGCGTAATACCTAAAAAAAGAAGAAAAAATGTGTTGATGGGATTTTTTGCGAATTTCAAAATTCGGACTCCGTCACCATCTGGTCCTAGACCTGTTGATTCGATTCCACACAATAAATATTAAAACTGGTTAAGAACTCTGGAAGTTATAGCGTAACAGACATTGAGCCATTGAAGCTGATCCATGAGAGCTTCGCTCGCTCCGCTCCAATTATGGTAAATGATAAAAAAGCCGTTTTACTTTAAAATGATTTTGCCGTTATTTTAATAGAAAAATACTAGGAGGCGAGAATTCCCGCCTGAGAATTCACTTGTGAGCAGAGTCGAGTTTTTCTAGTATTTTTCTATTTAAATAATTTATCTTATGAGATAACATTGAAAAATGCTAAAATGTTTATAATATATATAAAAAAGAAGTAAAAATTAAATAGCTGTTTCATCTTAATCGAATGTCCAAACATTTGTAAAAATGTTTCTTTCGAATACGAGAGGATGTTCCTCTCATTGATGAGACAACGCTGGCTAACAGCGTAAAACCGGAAGGGTACTAGAAAATTTCAACGGGTGTTCACAAGGCCAGGTAGCTCAATTAGGAGAGCATTGGATCGATATTGTCGCGTTGCTAACTTAAGGGTGTCCGGCCTTTTTACTGAAATATCCGGCTAAACTGACTGGTCTGTCCGACTTTTCGGTTTTAAAGCCTGGCAACCCTATCCACGTATGAGATTCGGTTATTTTTCAGGGGTGGCTTACGCCTATGATGAGATCGCAGTAAAAGACGCATAGTAAATTCGCTGCTTCCCGTTTTATGGTCTAAGCCTCTAGTATCATTAATCACCTTTTAACTGAGACAAAGGAATTACGTGTTTTCCGGTCCATAATCCTTTTATTATGTCGTTTCCTATCTTAAGCTGATTACTTTTAATAACTTTTCCTTTGCCTAAAATGTTCTTTACTAATACAGTTCTCTACTCTCTTTATTGCTCAGTGCGGAAAACGCCTATGGACGTTTTTTGTTTTCGTGCTAAGTGCAGCTGTCGCCGGTCGGTGTTTTGGCTGAAAAAAGCTCCGCACTTTACTAATAGCAATAGTTATTGAAGCTGCAGTGAATTTTTAAAAATCCTTTAACTATTAAAACATCCATCATGATCTATCGACTGAGAATCCGCCCGTGTGTACTCACTCGTGCGTACCCACGTAAACAAACTTTTTTTCTGTCATCGGGCCAATATGGGAGGTAGTAAAATTAAAAAAGTAAAGAACCTACCAATTTGCCTTACAACATATATTATGTTAAAATTGTCGTGGTTACATAAGTTATAAAGCTAATCCTTTTAGAGTTAACTTGGATGGATACCAGTGCTTGGTAAAACCTAAACAGGTTTATACAGCACTGTTAATGTAAAAAAAAGTTCTAATTTTGTTTGTTTCTAATAATAAAAATAAAAAAATGAATGACTCTCTACATCATCTCAATACAATTAATCAGACCCCTCTTTCCCACTGGGCACTGTGGGCAAATGCCCAGGGCCCCGCGATTGATAGGGGCCCCCTAGTTCCTGCCAGATCACTAAATCAATACCGACGTTTATTACTGAAAAACTTATTATTAAATAAGTTCGAACTCATCGAACCTCAATTAAGGACTATATTATCGACTTGCTTATTAGCTTTTGCATGCGCGAAGCTACTCTACTCTCGACGAAAATAAGGCTATCGAATTTCAGCGTGCTTTAATAATTTTAAATATATGAAACTCGCCCCATTTTAATTAAAAATTGTCTATTTATCTATTGACTGTCAATAAAAAAATCTGAAACCTTGTTTATCTACTTTCATTGTCTATTCTAGTAATAAAATAGTGTTCTGTCAAAGTCATAGGGGCCCCATTATTCTTTTATACCCAGGGTCTCCGATAGGTTAAAGACGGCCCTGCTTGCGATCTCAGCAAGACGCGCATCATAATCATCATTTCGAGTAAAATGGACTGTCCCATCCTTAAAAGTTGGGTGGGACAATTAAGCCGAAAGCCTACTAATAGATTAACCCCTTGAAGCCCAGCTTTATGTTAAATGCATTATTTCTCTCTCTATCGGGGAAAAAAATATTATTCAATCAAAAAGAACCATTACCAAAGCCGCAATAACGATTAAATCAGACTGCGCGCTATAGAGCATTATATTAGGGGTTAAAGTATGAAATTGCCGATTTGTACTGAAAATCTATATTGTTTATTTTTTAAATTTTTAACAAATTTATTTAATCAAAATAGTTGCCATTATTATCTATACATTGCTGCCATCTAATGGGAAGGTCATTAATGCCTTTGCGATAGAATTCCGACGATCTAGACTGCACAAACTGTGTGAAAGCATTTTGTACTGCCTCCTGGGAAGAAAACTTCTTGTCACGTAGATAATTGTCCAAATCACGAAAAAAATGGTAGTCCGTTGGAGCAAGGTCTGGTGAATACGGAGGATGACGAATGGTTTCTAACTGCAGTTCCTGAAGGGTCAAAATGGTTTCTCGTGCTGTGTGAGGTCTCGCGTTGTCGTGGAGCAATAATGGTGAAGATCGATTCATGAGTCGGGGCTGTTTTACTGCTAGTTTTGTCAACATGGTTCGGAGTTCGGCACAATAGACATCTGCCGTTATTGCTTGACCAGATCGGAGAAAACTATAGTGAATAACACCATGCTGAGACCACCAAACAGTTACCATTACCTTTTTATTGGTAAGTTTTGCTTTAGGACACTGTTGTGGCATTTGACCTGGGGTCAGCCATTGCATTTTTCTTTTCCGGTTATCATAAAGAATCCACTTTTCATCACATGTTACAATTCGATCCAATATTCCTTCATTTCTGTACCGGTTCAACAAGGCAACACAAGTTTCAACACGCGTTTCTTTCTGCAGATCAGTCAAATCATGAGGCACCCATTTTTCGTATTTTTTTATTTTATTGATTTGACGCAAGTGAGTCAATATTGTGGGTAAGGTAACGTTAAACCATGCCGCTAATTCCTGGGTACTTTGACTAGGATCGGCTTCCACTATCTCTCTTAATTCATCGTTATTTACCTGTGTGGGCGGTCTTCCTCGTGGCTCGTTCTTTAAGTCGAAATTTCCATCACGAAAGCGTTTAAACCAAAATCGCACGGTGCGTTCATTAGTAGACCCCTCTCCAAACGCAGCATTGATATTGCGGGCTGTTTCTGCCGCGTTAGTTCCGCGTCGGAACTCGTATTCAAAAATAACTCGAATTTTCGCAGTATCCATCTTTCTTGTCTAAATTGAATAACAAAAACAATTGAAAGTCGATATTCAAATGTTTTACATTTTTTAAAAAAAGAACATCATAGAAACCATTTAAAAAAAGTTTCATTCGAAAACCTCAAACCATGAAGATTCTATGTCAATTCAAAGAACCTATTGCAATAAAACGGCAATTTCATACTTTAACCCCTATTATAATCTTCGCGGGTTTTAGGGGTTAACTGATTCGTTGCAGATGGTACGCCTGTCGAGTCATCACTTTTTTTTTTCGTGTGGCTTTAGCCACTAAAACCGTGTCATTTTTAAATCGATGAAAACTCCTTCAAATCAAGTTTTAGGAAAGTCAACCCAGAATAAAACTATCTTCATTTCTCACGTAAATCAAGCTTGTAACCTTCGTTTCTATAATTGTATGTAGCAACGAATCGGTTAAATTACTTACTAACATTTTTTTGGATCATTTAGTTTACGTATGATTCGATTTTAATGATTTTGACTTTTATTTCAGTAATTTGATTTTATTTGTTGTATTTTTCTTATGATTTCAGTAATTTATTTTTTATTTTAATATTTTTAGTTTGGATAATTTGATTCTTACAAATTTGGTATTATTAACACAATAGTTGTAAGTATACATATACATACTATATACCTTCGATCATATATTTCTGTAGATGCACTGTTGCCGCTTAAAAAGTGGCACCATTAAAAGAAGGCATAAATAAAAAATATGCCTTGTTTCGCTCTCATTCGCTTAGTGACCGCGCATGCCATGTGACGACCACAATGCCAAAGTGCGTAGTGAAAAATTGTAAAAATTGCACTTTCAAGGTGGAAAAAAAAGGATGGAGTGTAATATTTCCAGTAAGTATAATTTTATTTTAACTTATTGACACATTTTTCTCATAGTTTAAGTCTAATTTCATTAAAATTTTAATAAAATTGTTTTTTTGTAGATTTATATGACATGCCGGTTGCTAGGTATATAATATTCGTCTATCCCTTTCACACTCGAGTAGGCCGCTCATAAGACAAACCAATATGAATCAAGTGCTTGCGAACAAAGTCAACAGCAAAAAGTTGGAGTCGTCGTTACAATTTTTTTTTTATTAATTTTTTATTAAAAGTTTGTTATTCTTTTAGTTTTCGCAAAAAATGAATTTCAGAGAGAAAAGTTATCAGACCATTCATACAAGCTCATCAGTTAATTATGACGTGACCTTTTTTCAGGACATCTATAGTATGTGTACTATCGAGGTCTCTCGTGCCTTACCACTTTCTAGAAATATTCGTTTGAACTGATCGCATTGGACACGCCCGCACGACCCTAATTGGCTTCGTATTTTACTACGATTTATACTACGGCCAATCATAAACAACTAGTTTTAAAATCGCCCTTGATGTCAGTACTGTCAACTGTCAATCTGCTTTACGCGTTCGTGAATTGCTTGTTTGCGCACGCGCGCCATTGTTGAATGAATGGAGCGGGGCGTGGCCTGAAGTGATAGGCATCGTGCAGTGTGCTAGCGACTTTCGACTTAGGACTGATAAGGCGCCAGAGGCTTCGATAGTACGTGGTGAGGAATGAAAATTAAAATCCACTTACAGTGTTTATAGTATTTACTGCAGTCCACAAACATGTATAGTTTGAACAGAAGGCACAGAAGGAAATAATAAAAATAACAAAACATATCACAGCACAAAAGAAAGTCAAGAGAGGTAGAAAGTAAAGCAATATAAAAGCACAAGTAAAAGCGGAAGAGAGAAGTATATAATGTATATGCGTTGTTAGGTAAATCGGCGTACGCAAAGCAGCGTGCGTTCCGCGTCGTAGTTAGCTCACGACTGGTGTGATGACTCAGCGCCGGTGCAGCGGCCAAGTAGATAAGACGAATAAAAGGATTTATATATGTTTTTATTTAATTTTTTGCATTCACAATGCAATATTTCTATAAGATATAAAATACGTGTGTAAAAAAACAACCACGCCTCCGAGCCCTCAGATGGGATCCCATCTGAGGGCTCGGAGGCATGGGCTTGTTTTTTACACACGTATTTTATATCTTATAGGATTTATATATGTCGCAGACAACTGGTTAAATTAGCCGTTCAATCAAACAGATAGCCCTTTGACTGAACAAAGCCATTCAACCACACGTCTAGCTTTTTGATTGAATATTTGATTCGCTCAAAACGTTCAACAATTGAATTAGTTCAGCGCTCACCACCGCGGCGGGCGCTAGGTGTGTTTTGTTTTCAATATGGCGTCAACTAGCCGGTGTTTGTGATTGTTCAAGATATTTTTCGGAAAGAAAGTAGTAAATATACGTTACTAGTATTATTCAAGAGACAGAAATTATGGGGGAAACCAACGAGTGAAGCTGATTAGGTTAGGTTAAACTTGGGGCGCTGGATGGTGGCCTCCCCGCAGCGCGTCCTGGAAACGAGCTGGTGCACGGTAACGCAGTGCCCAGTTTCGGCTAACACCATCACCCAGGAAAGTACGATTTGTAGGTGCGACTAAGCAATTGTGAGGAGGAAGCATTGTGTGCAGGTAGAGAGACAGTGGTCAGTGGAGTTGTAGGCCTTTTCTCGTCTCGTCTTGTTTCGAGAAAGGTTTTCGGCATCGTTGTTGGTTTCAACGGTAAGCAAGTCGTCCGGTAAGACCGAACCGCACACTTTTTTTCACGGGTTCCCGAGAGATCTGCATGCGGGGACTGCAGGGTTGGCTTCCGCCCTTTTCAGGGCGTACCGTTGAGGGGTAGGAGAGTTCGGGGGGTAACTTCCCCGCTCCTGTTCGCTTTTGCGACAGTTTTGTCGCAAATTCGCGATTAACAACCACTCGGTTGTTACTCGAGTCCGGCGTCGAGGGGGGTCGTTGGGGGGTTTCGGTAGAATAGGTGCGTCCCAGCTCGGGCGGCTAGTCTATCAAGTTCAGCGATATATTTTTCGTTGTTCGGCTCTCCTTTGGCGCTAGTGGCGCCGGGGTTGAGCCGAAACTATGGCTTCCACCAGCAATATATTTGGTGCCTTAGGGGACCAATTGCCAGGGGGTAAGAACCCCACGAGAAGAAGCCGGAGTGCAGGTGAGAAACGACCAAATTCAGCGGAGAGAGGACCCTCAAGTTCCGGGAGCAATGGCTCCAAAAAGACTGGAAAGAACAAGAAGAGGAAAGCAAAGCCCAGAGAGCAGGCAGGCCAACATCAACTGGCGCCTATACCAGCTATAAGCTGAACCTGGATAAGGGGTCAGGTGCAAGTTACGAGGAGGACCTCGAGATGGACGTGGCAAACGTGGTAAACACCTGTATCTGTAAAGGTCTTGAGGAAACCAAGAGAGATCACCTACAAAGAGGAATCCTCGTCTTCGGAAGGAGAGCTCTCGGACGGATCAGAGCCGGAGTCCGGAGAGGTAGCTGGTGAAGTGAGGGAGCAGCAGAAGAACATTAGGACGGTGCTGCAGGGGGCGGGCAAATACCTGAACCACGACGAGAAACGCGTAATGGAGAAAGTCGTGAGGATATTGAAAGGAGTGGCGAAAAAAGTGGCAAAAGGGGGAAACAAAGCTCCGGAGTCAGGAACAGGAGCCAGAAAATATAAGGAGGCGCTCGCTCGTCTCCGCGCAGAGATGGACGGCCTGAGCGAAGAGAACAAGGCACTCAAACGCCAGTTCGAGGAAGTGTCTAAGAAGGCGGCGGACATGAGGAAAACGGCGTCCACAATGAAAGCGCAGGGTGCAGGCCAGGGGCTCACGATGGAGAACCTGGCCGAATACTTAGAGGCGTTCAGGCGCGATACGCTGGCCGCAGTGAGATCGGTTGTCGACGCGAGAGTGGAGGGCCTGGAGAAGGACGGACGCCCTCTCCAAGAAAAGAGCCACCGACCGCCGCTGGCCGACGATAAAAACAAAAAAAGGCGGTCCCTCGACAATGGCAGGAAGGGAGGCGAGAAGTGGCGGAGACCGCCCCCCAGTAGAGGAGCAATCGGCACCTCAGGTGCAGGAGGAACAGGAACCTAGCCAGAAGAATTCCTGGGCGAGAGTGGCAGCAAATAAGCCCAAACCCAAACCGAAGCAGTAAAAACAGGTGGCAGGAAAGCAGCCTGGGTCAAACGCGGCCCAAAGCAAGCCGAAGGAGAAGAAGCTCACTGCCCCAAAAACAGCGGCAGTGGTACTCTCGATACCGGAGGATGCGGCCAAGAAGAAGGCGACATACGCCGAGGCCATAGAAAAGGCCAAAAGGGAGGTCGGGCTGGGGGCCCTCGGAATCAGGGATGTTCGCATCAAGATAACCCAGTCCGGGGCCCGATTGATAGAGGTTGGCGGCGAAGATAGCCGGGCCAAAGCAGATGGCCTCGCTGCAAAATTAAGGGAGGTCCTTCAGGGGGAGGCTACGATCTCCAGGCCCACGAAGTCCGCACATCTACGGGTTAGTGGGCTGGATGATTCGACGGGACCCAACTGACGGGAGAATGCCCACCTGACCAAGTGAAGGTGGGCAAGGTTAGAGAGGGTCCCGGGGGCTTGGGCGTAGCAGTCGTCCAATGTCCGGTGTAGGTGGCAAAAAAGCTGGCCCAAGAGGGCAAGTTGCGGGTTGGATGGACCGTCGCCTCCATAAGGGTGATGGAGCCCCGCCCCTTGAGGTGCTACCGGTGTCTGCAGCCGAGGCACACGGGGGCGCTCTGCCTCGAAAAGACAGACCGCAGCACTTTGTGCTACAGGTGCGGTGGCGAGGGGCACAAAGCCAGGGACTGCGAGGCGAACCCGAGATGCGCGCTCTGCGAAGAACTTAAGCGCTCCCATGACCATGCAATGGGTGGGAACGCATGCAAAGCCCCGGCGGTCAAGGGGAGGCCACCCCCCAAGGACCTTCGGGATGAGGCAGACACAGGCCCAGACGGCCATGGAGGTCTCTGTATCGGCTCAATTATGCCCAGACAGCCATACAGAGTACTCCAGGCGAATATCAACCACTGCACGTGTGCGCAGGACCTCCTAATGCAGCACCTGGCGGAGTGGTCTATCGACCTCGCCATCGTCTCAAGAGCCCTATTGTTGCCCTCCGAGGGACAATTGGGCTTTATCACCCGACGAAACGGTGGCGATAGTCGTCCCCAATACTGCGGTCGGCTCCCCTCCCCTCTCTCAATGAGTGGGGGTCGGGGTATGTAGCCGTCAGTTGGGGGGACATCATCACCGTGGTGGGGGCGTACTTTTCGCCCAATCGCGCCCTCACCGAGCTCCAACGGTGGGTCGATGGAATGAGACGCGTCATCCGGAGACTGGCCCCCCGAAGGATCCTATTCGGGGGCGACCTCAACGCCAAACACCAGGCGTGGGGGCACCCCTCGAGCGATCCGAAGGGGGTAGTGGTGTCGAGCTGGGTGACAGCTCGGGCTCCCGCGTGGATGTTACCCTGGTGACCCCATCGCTATCACCCAAGATCTCTGGATGGCGCGTCCTGTCGGAGGAGGAGTCCCTGTCTGACTACCCCTACATCAGGTATGAAGCCGTCCTGAGGGGTGGACCTGGCGGGCGCCCAGAACACAGTCACGTTTCCCCAGATGGGCCCTCGCCAGGTTAAACAGGGACCTGGCGGAGGAGGCGGCGGAGGAGGCGGCGCAGGTGGAGGCCTGGCGGCTGCAGGATGAAGACGGCGAGGGATGGACGGTAGAGGAGCGGGCGGGGAGGCTAAGGGAGGCCTTAACGGCATTCTGCAACGCCTCCATGCCGAAGGTGACTGGGCGGCCCGGTAAGAACGCCGTCTACTGGTGGTCTGAACAGATCGGGTCCCTCAGAACAGCCTGCGTTCGGGCACGGAGGGCGTTGCAGAGGTGCCGTCGGCGACGGCGGAGGGTGGAGGGCGAGGAGGAAGCCCTGGACACCACTTATCGGCAGGCCAAGAAGAGGCTCAATCTAGCCATCCGGCAGGCGAAGGACGAGGCCTGAGCCCAGTTCCTATCGTCACTTGACAGGGACCCGTGGGGCCGTCCTTACCGGATGGTTAGGCGGAGGCTGAAGAGCCAGGCTCCAGCAACGGAGACGCTGGAGCCAGAGCTTCTGGCTAGGGTGGTGTCGGGCCTCTTCCTCGAAACGTCGCCAGTCCTCCCGCCCATCCCTCGCGAGCAGCCGTCAGGATACCAGCCGGTGACCATGAAGAGGTAGGAATGGTCATTGACCGCTTCAAAGGCCAGCGGAAGGCGCCAGAGGTGCCAGGCAGAGTCATCCCCATTGCCCAGGAGCACCTAGGTGAGTTCCTCCGCGAGACGTACAGTCTCTTTCTCGAGAGGGAGGTATTCCTTAGGCAGTGGAAGAGGGGCAGACTCTGCCTGCTGAGGAAGGAGGGGCGTCCGGCAGATTCGCCTTCCGCCTATAGGCCGGTCGTGCTGCTCCACGAGCTCGGCAAGGGTTTAGAGCGCATCATTGCCGAGCGCGTCGTGCAGTACCTACCTAGAGGAGGTATTCCGAATTTATCGGATCGACAGTTCGGGTTCAGGCGCGGGCGGTCCACGGTCGATGCCATCCTAGCCCTGAAGGGTGTCATCGACACAGCAGAACAGCTGAAGCAGGGAGTGTTTGCGGTGTCATTGGACATCTGCAACGCATTCAACTCCCTGCCATACGAGATTATCAGGGACGCCTTAAGGTTCCACCAGCTTACCCCCTTATCTCCGGGTCGTTGTGGAGCGCTACCTACAGGACAGGGTGGTGCTGTACGCCGACTCGAATGGGGACCTGGTGGAGAGGAGCATGTCGTGCGGTGTTCCACAGGGGGCGGTTCTGGGTCCGCTCCTGTGGAACATGGGGTACGACTGGCTCCTCAGGGGGACGATCCTCCCCCGTGCGGCGATAGTGTGTTACGCTGACGACACACTTATCGCCGCGAGGGGGATGACTTACCTCGAGACGCGCCGCCGGGCCAAGGAGGTGGCGGAGGTGGCCATAGATGTTTCGGTAGATAAGACCGAGTGCATCTATTGATGGGGTGAGGCTTCCAGTGCTTCGCCACATCAATTACCTGGAGCTGCTGCTGGACGCTCGCTGGGACTTCAGAGAGCATTTCAAGCGGCTAGCCCTCAGGTTGGTGAAGGCCTCCCTGGCCTTAGGAAAGCTCCTGTCGAACGTCGGCGGCCTAGGTACCACGTGCCGCTGACTCTTCGCAGGAGTAATCCGAAGAATGGCCCTCTATGGGGCACCGGTGTGGGCAAAAGCCGTAGGGACCAAAGGGAGGGCAGATCTCCGGCGGTCCCAAAGGGTGATCGCGACTCGCCTCGTACAGGACAGGGGGTACAGGACGGTGTCGCGATCGGCGGCTTGCGCGCTCGCAGGTACACCTCCGTGGGAACTGGAGGCACGCGTCCTATGGGAGGTGTATCTGCGAAAGGTGGAGGCCATGCTTATCGGTAAGTTTTCAATATCGACAAACTGATACACCGATATTGAATAAATAAAGATAAATAAATATTGTTATTAAGTGATATGAATGTAAATATTATTTCGTAATAACAGATAAAATATAAGATTTAGATTTAAGTTATAATAATAATTAAGATTGTAATATATATATTAGGTTTTATAAATAATATTATGTTAATATGTGTTAATAATATATGGTAATATATAACAACATATATATTACCAAATATTATTAATATATAACACATCTATTTGATCCCTGAATGTCCACCTTGGTCTGCCTTTACCGACTTGCCCATGCACATTTGTCTTATAAAGTTGTCTTGCCATTTTCACTAAAGTTCAGATTTCTTATTTCTATAGATGTAACTTCGCATACTAAATATGCATAATAAACTCTTAATTAACAATAAATAAAAAATAAGAAAAGAGTGGGACTTTGAAAATTGGTAAACAACAATCCCAATCAATTTTAAATATTATTGCCAAGACATTATGGCATTAAATAACTTGTGACTTAAATTTTAAATGTGGAAAATCCGTTTCTTGTGGCTCTTCCATAATTACGTCACACGTTAAAGGGGGGATGGCATCAACGGAATGTGACATTGTGTGACAACGGGTAGGGGGAATCAAAAACTTTGTGACGTCATATTTTAAAAATTAAAATACTAAAAAGTGAAAGGAGGAGGGTCAATAAGGCGGGTATTCGCCCCTTTCATTTTTGACCATAAATTAAAAAAAAAATTATCTACTATATGGACTAACAAATCGATTCCACCTCAAATGGAACCACCCTCAATCCTCTCCGGTCACTCTCATCCAATTCGGTCCAGCTGTTTTGGATATTTCATCGATCCATCTCATAGGGGGACGGCCTCTACCGCAACGATTTTCCCACGGTCGCCATTCCAATAGTCACCAGTTCCACTTGAACTGTTCCATTCTGGCTATGTGTCCTGTCCATCTCCACTTCTGTCGCTCTATTGTAACGACAACATCTCTAACACGAGTCTTTTCTCGGATCCATTCGTTTCCTTTACGATCCACTAACGATATGCCGAGCATAGCTCGCTCCATTGCTCTTTGTGCAACTCGGAGCTTTTTGGCCAATCTCTGTGTTAGAGTCACCGTTTCCATCCCATAGGTAAACACTGGCAGGACACATTGATCGAAAACCCTAGTCTTAAGGTGTTGCGGAATCTTCTTCGAGCGGAGTATTGCTTTGTTCGCACTGAAGGCAGACCATGCTTGTGCAATTTTTAAGAACATGCATAAAATTACAAAATGTGTGATGTCAGATGGGAGGGGGTTCTAAGAATGTGATAATCTGTTACAAGAACAGGGAGTGGTTAAAAAGTCTTAAAATTCGTGTGACATTTATGACAGTTCCGGTTTTATATATGTACCAGTTCCTTTCCTAAACTCCGGAGTTACACCAAAACTAGAACTCCGGAGTTCTTGTCCTAATTCCGATGCGGACGTTGGTAATTCGTATGGCAAAATAAGTTGAGAATGGTAAGACGTTTCAGTGTGTACTGAAGAAGTAGAAGGTGAAGTGAATCCGGATACATTAGAAGCTGATATAGTAATATTTCTATTACATTGTTTATCACAGATATCTGTAAATTCTGATAATTGTTTCAATATGCCTTTACGTAAAACTGAATGTATTAATGATTCAGCGTGCAAGGCTTGGATGCTGTGCATCTTTTCTAACTTTTTAGCTACAGATACAGAGAACCCTTCAAATTCCGTCATATCTCTTTTTCTGAAAGCATCTGTGCACATATTCATAAATTTTATTTGTGTATCGATGATATTTGCTTTTCTTTTTAACACCCTTGCGACTCTTGGTGATTGCATAGGTTTCTGAAACAATATTACATAAAATTTAAATAACATCATTAGTTTCTAGAAAAATGATAGACTAGAATTAGATCGGAGTCTGAGGTAATTAGTGTGCACTCTGCCGTAAAAAGTTTGTAAAACTCTACGTGTCATACTTGTCGTTTTTGAATGAATTAAAAAAAACATTCCTGCTGTAGCAATGATACGGAAATCATAAGGAATAAATAATTACACTTAATTGATAAATCAAATTAGTAGACACCTATATGTGCGCTAAAGACAAGAGCCTATTCACAGATCCGGATTTGGGGAAGGCCTGGGGCCTCCACAAGAGAGGAGCCCCCACAACAGAGGCAGAAAAAATACAAATTTCGACGGACATTTTATATCGATACAATTCGCGTTAGCATAATGTCTGTACCGATTCAAGCGCGAGACTGAGTTTATTTCGGTATTCAAATGTAGATATTTGAATACCTACATAACTACTTGTCAGTCCGCTACCGCGCGTCCCACCCCTCTAAACAGTCCCAATGCTGTGCGACTTGTGAAAAAAATGTCGGATTCTTAGATAAAAATGCCATTATCTCGCTAAATAACGAAACTAGGACCAAACAAAAAATACTACCGTAAAGCTGATTAAATAAAGAATGCCCCACAGAATATTTGGATCTCAGTAACTCAAAAATTAATCGTCATTAAAAAAAAAACAGCAGGCCACTCGTAAATTTGAATATGGTAGCAATTGCTACCGGGACTGACGAGGGGAGTTGGCTATCGGTAGCAATTGCTACCGTGGACTGACGAGTGGATAAATTCATGGTCAAGCTACGTTGGCGCGCGTGAATATCGCGTTTGTATAGTGTATCTATATATACAAGCGTGCGTGGCGTATTTAAAAAACGTGGTGTGCAAAGGCTCCAAAAGTTATGTGACTTATCGTTCTAAATATATTTCATTTCCAGCTAAGGTATCGTTTTGCGGAATCTCGAATCTGGTAAGCACTTGTGAATTTCGACAAGTCCACCAGCGTCTAGGGAGCTCAACGGTCAAAGCACTCGGCCGGATCACGAAAAGTTGCGGGATCAAATCGCACCTGAAGGCTTGGAGATGTGATTGTTGGTTAACAGTTCCGGAGCCTTGATTAGGAAAGATTGAGTATTTTAGGACCAACCAGCCTAAGAGACCGAAGAGAGAGAGGGGATAAAATTAAAACATAAAATACTGTCTAGTCGTTATGACAGGTTATCTACAAAACCTTGACAGGATGCTTGCACACAATAAAACTTCACACCTACGGGAATTAAGTCGCTTCGCAGCGAAAAGTTAAAAAAAATTATTGATTACAAACTTATAATTAAAATTACAATAAAAGTAAATGATGCTCGACCGATAGTAGATGTTAGCAGCTCGTTCATTCGGTTGTTGTCTTGTGAAATCGGGGCGATGCCTACTCAACGAATTGCATATACTTGGCATGCGTAACACGAGCATCATAGCAAAGCTAACAAAAACAAAATCAAACAACAACCAGCCCCAGAATTTATTCAGCGCTGCTGAAGTGAAGCTGAAGAGAAGTGGATTCATGGTATAAGTTGCCAAAGGAAATAGTGGCAGCCAAAAATACAAGCCAATTCAAGAATAGACTAGATGCTCACATTAAACATCAGATATAATAGTTTGAACGAATGCACCACTGAATTACAGGCAATTATCCACTTGTCAGTCCACGGTAGCAATTGCTACCGATAGCCAACACCCCTCGTTAGTCCCTGGTAGCAATTGGTACCATATTCATATTTCCGCATGGCCTCCTGTTTTTTTTAATAACGATTAATTTTTGAGTTATAAAGACCCAAATATTCTGTGGTGGATTCTTTACTTAAGCAGCTTTACGTTAGTATTTTTTGTTTGGTCTTAACTTTATTATTTAGCGAGAAAATGGCATTTTTTTATAAGAATCTGAAATTTTTTCACAGTTCGCGCAGCATTAGGACTGTGGAGTGGCGCACGTTAGCGAATGACGAGTGGTTATCTGTTGTTTCAACTGCCTGCCTGAAATAACTAATAATAATAGTAATAAATATATCAATTTAGATGTTGGAGGTAGTAATCTTCCACACTGATGTACCAATACGTTAAAATGTACTATTAAACGTCTATGGGTCTACCAATTGGTGAAGAGCAAGCTTCACACCTTAGCTCATCGCCACAAAGTTGCCTGTCTGTCGGTCTTCTACAGACTGTACTTTGGAGAGTGTGCTCAAGAGCTGCATTTGCTCATACCGCCATCTCCTTTTTTCCATCGGACATTCAGACGCACTGCAGGCTACCACCTTTTCTTGGTTGCTATTCCTACCTGTCGCACCAAGTGCTTTTCAAGATCCTTCATAAAGCGCAGAGCAAAGGAGTGGAACTGCCTCCCTGTGTCTGTATTTCTGAGAACTTATAACCCGTCCAATATAAGCCAGGGTGAATAGGCACCACCTGGGTTAGCTCGTTCCATCGTGGATTCTGTCTTGGCCCCCAAGGCTTGATTGGGATCAAGAGCTAACCCATCCTAAATAAAAAAAAAAGGTTGTAGGTTCGCATCCCACATGAGAGCTTCGAAATAGTTATTTTTATAGCCGTATTTTAAATTATAAAGACATGGCATTGTGAATCCTAAAAATAGCTGGTTACCGTCATTTTTTATATATTTTATGGAACAGAAAATTTTATCTGTATGGTCTTCATTACTTTTATCGGCAACTGTGTAGACTTTTTAATTTTATTATTTTCTTTCTTCTTAAACATAATGTCTATGGTTAAGAATTTACCCTAGTTTCCTAACACAGTTTTCAACTTAATTTGTACTACACTAGTTGATGTGAATGTCACGCTTACTATTATTTTTGTTGATAAATTGACAACATTGGTTATGTATTTCATTTTATTTTATTTATTCACAACGCCACATTTCTATATGATATAAAAATTACCAAAACTACCACCTGAGGGCTCAGAAGCGTGGCAGTTTTTAACAGGTGATTTTTATATCTTATAACTTTTTCTTTATAGTAAACAGGTAGTTGCTTGACCACTATCTCGCCTAATAGTAAGCGATGATGTGATCTATGTGACGCACTTGCCTAGAAAACTCATAAGTTGTATGTGACAGGAAACACAGACTTAAGCTAGGAGCTTCACTCTTAAGCAGTACAGATCACAAAATTGGAACGAAAATGCTTAGTGCCACTCTTTGGTATATCAACCATTTACTGATGGCACCTCTTTGTATGTCTGGTTATCGGATTAAAAATGGTTGTCTGCTGTGTAATAAAATTACATGCTTCTTACTTGTTTGTGAGCTTCTGTGATAATATCTTGGTTGGTCTGTGCCTCAGGCAATCTCACTGCAGCAGTGAATTTAGAGGCAGGAACTTTGGGAACACTTTCTTCGCTATCTTCAGATTCATTTGCTGGTATCTCCTGATCCTTTGTAAAGATTAACAAATCAAAATACCACAAGTTTGGCTTGTACGTATCATCAGTGTCCATAACTTTTCTGAGTTCCTTTCGAAATGCCCCGCGCAAACTTTGTATTTTTTTTGTAACGAAGTCGCGATTAGCATTTTGAAAACCTATTTTATTGCAATACGCGACTAGTTCTTCGTAAGCACTATTCCTGAGGTGCCGATTCGTATAGTCTTTCGATTTTATTTGCCACAGGCACGGATGTGATTTGTAAATATCTATGAATTCCGCTACGGCCTCCACGCTCCAAACTGACATTCTGTTATTTGTCTCCCACAAGATTGCGCAATTATTAAATTATTTATAACAAAATACGTAATACTAAACAATTAATAAAACTCAAATTATTCAAATATGAAAAATTTTAAATTATGAAAGTAGTAGTTTTTTGTTACGATTTTCATTAGCGACGGTAAGTAAAGCAAAGGGTATAACGTCTATACAGCCTCGTCCTCCATATTTTTTCTTCATCAATTGAAAATTAATGAATAATAAAATAACTACTTTTTCCTTGAATTAGTAAAGGTTTTACTGAAATCTCCGTGGACTTCCACAGCGAGTGTGAAGAGACTTTTCGCTGTTCTGTTTCACTTGCAAACACTTAAAGGTTAAAAACCCACTTCCATCATATTTATAATATCTGCCACAACACAATTTTTAACAAGAAAACCAAAACCACTAAAGTTACGTTTTCCAATCCCGTCATAAAGGATATTATCATTTTTTTATGTTCAGTGGCTATTTTCGTTTGTTACAGTAGATAATATTTGTCCCTTATTTAATTTCTTGTTAAATGCTCTCTCCTGTATGATTTCTCTCTATCTATTACGGTACCTGTAGTAATTGCAGTGTTGTGTTAGTGCATAAGAAACTAAGTACAGTTATCCTACAGTTCAATTTTATATATTTTTTTACATTTCTCAATGTTATCTTATAAGATAAACTATTTTAATAGAAAAAATCGACTTGGCTCACAAGTGAATTCTGAGGCGGTAATCGAACCCGCAACTTTTGGAAATGCGGTCCAATGCTCTCCCAATTGTTTAATCCTAATTAATAGTTTCATCTTGTTATAGTCCATATACTTACACAAGACATTCAATCTAAGTATACCAAAGGTACGATGCCTTTAAAATTGCCAAGGAGGGGGGGACAGACGAGAGAAGTAGAATATAAAATGAAGGAGAGTTTTGAGACAATTATATAATAAATTCCCTATAGTGCCCTCGTCAAGCCTACACTAACATAGCAAACTATCCTTCACTGTAATTTTGGTCAGAAAAACTGAGGTGTATACATGTCTTAAACTGAGTCTACAAATGGTGGGCACAACTTTGACATAAGCTCCGCTAATTAAATGTATGTCTAGTGTCTTGGGGATTTTCGATTGGATGCTAACAAAATGACGCCCTTTTATAGCAGAACTCTTTTTACGATGTTTAGACCATAATCACGTAAAGCATTCAAGAAATCATTTACTTTACAAAGAATTAAAAAAAAATACTAAAATGAACTTTAACTGTTTTAACTCAAGGTTGATGTAGAAAGATAGAAGAAGTATACATTCGACACTAATAAGTCAAATCGTGATTACCTGTTGCATGTCATGAATTATCTATAACAAGAACACATAAGTTTCTGGTTTATCAATCAGCTGTAGAAATTCCAGGAATTGCTATGAGATAACTGATGCATAATCGATCAATAAACGTAGACGTGCGCTTTAGTATTCCTTTGACAATACATAACATTCAATCTATTATTCAAATGTAGTTATATAAATTCAAATACGATATTTTTATTAAAGTTTAATAAGTTCCTGTATATTTAAAGTGATAGTTTTGACTCTTAAAGTTGTTGCTATTGTTAATCGATTTTGTACCAACAATGCCGTGTAAATGCTGTTTTTAAGGATGAAATTAACATGAAGAGAAGAAGAAAAAAGTTTGTCAAACATAAAAGAGTTAAGGTGTGGAAGTGGATCAAAGATAAAAGGTTTAGTAGTATCTTGTTAATACATTATACACCTAACTTGTTATTTACGAGTATCAGCTGTTAGTATTAATCATCTAACTAATAAGTACTACGTTATACTAGGTCTGCAATACTGCTGCTGTTTGCAAATACTGAGCGAAACACTACCTTACCTAACCTCACCTGAATTTTAATCAATGCAGTCTCAGCGGTTTGGCTGTGATCAGCTTTCGATTTTTTCTTTCGGTGATTATTACTCCGTGGTATGTCCGATTTCAAAACTTTTTTTGCACATTAGTCACGACCACGATGTGAGGTTTGGCGCCAAATTTCGTCAAAGTAGTCTCAGCGGTTTGGCTGTGATCAGCTTTTGAATTTTTAGGCGACGGTTTACATTCGAGCGAAAAAAAATATTGCACAAAATAATATATTAAACATTGTTTAATTGAGTGAAGCTCTCTTTTAGGCAACTCACAAATTTCGCTTGTCTCCCTCCTGCTACTTAACGGTTCAACCGATTCGAACGAATTTTAGCATGAACATACATAAATATAACCTGACGGACATAGGCTATGTAAAAAAAATATAGACTTTACCATGGAGGAATAATCACCGAAAGAAAAATTCAAAAGCTGATCACAGCCAAACCGCTGAGACTACTTTGACGAAATTTGGCGCCAAACCTCACATCGTGGTCGTGACTAATGTGCAAAAAAAGTTTTGAAATCGGACATACCACGGAGTAATAATCACCGAAAGAAAAAATCGAAAGCTGATCACAGCCAAACCGCTGAGACTGCATTGATTAAATTTCAGGTGAGGTTAGGTAAGGTAGTGTTTCGCTCAGTATTTGCAAACAGCAGCAGTATTGCAGACCTAGTATAACGTAGTACTTATTAGTTAGATGATTAATACTAACAGCTGATACTCGTAAATAACAAGTTAGGTGTATAATGTATTAACAAGATACTACTAAACCCTTTATCTTTGATCCACTTCCACACCTTAACTCTTCTATGTTTGACAAACTTTTTTCTTCTTCTCTTCATGTTAATTTCATCCTTAAAAACAGCATTTACACGGCATTGTTGGTACAAAAGCGATTAACAATAACAACAACTTTAAGAGTCAAAACTATCACTTTAAATATACCTACAGGAACTTATTAAACTTTAATAAAAATATCGTATTTGAATTTATATAACTACATTTGAATAATAGATTGAATGTTATGTATTGTCAAAGGAATACTAAAGCGCACGTCTACGTTTATTAATCGATTATGCATCAGTTATCTCATCGCAATTCCTGGAATTTCTACAGCTGATTGATAAACCAGAAACTTATGTGTTCTTGTTATAGATAATTCATGACATGCAACAGGTAATCACGGTTTGACTTATTAGTGTCGAATGTATACTTCTTCTATCTTTCTACATCAACCTTGAGTTAAAACAGTTAAAGTTCATTTTAGCATTATTTTTTTTAATTCTTTATAAAGTAAAGGATTTCTTGAATGCTTTACGTGATTATGGTCTAAACATCGTAAAAAGAGTTCTGCGATAAAAGGGCGTCATTTTGTTAGCATCCAATCGAAAATCCCCAAGACACTAGACATACATTTAATTAGCGGAGCTTATGTCAAAGTTGTGTCCACCATTTGTAGACTCAGTTTAAGACATGTATACACCTCAGTTTTTCTGACCAAAATTACAGTGAAGGATAGTTTGCTATGTTAGTGTAGGCTTGACGAGGGCACTATAGGGAATTTATTATATAATTGTCTCAAAACTCTCCTTCACTTTTATATTCTACTTCTCTCGTCTGTCCCCCTCCTTGCCAATTTTAAAGGCATCGTACCTTTGGTATACTTAGATTGAATGTCTTGTGTAAGTATATGGACTATAACAAGATGAAACTATTAATTAGGATTAAACAATTGGGAGAGAATTGGACCGCATTTCCAAAAGTTGCGGGTTCGATTCCCGCCTCAGAATTCACTTGTGAGCCAAGTCGATTTTTTCTATTAAAATAGTTTATCTTATAAGATAGCATTGAGAAATGTAAAAAAATATATAAAATTGAACTGTAGGATAACTGTACTTAGTTTCTTGTGCACTAACACAACACTGCAATTACTACAGGTACCGTAATAGATAGAGAGAAATCATACAGGAGAGAGCATTTAACAAGAAATTAAATAAGGGACAAATATTATCTACTGTAACTAGGGTTGCCATCCGTCCGGGTTTCCCCGGATTTGTCCTAGTTTAGAGGGCATCCGGGGAGCGTCCGGGGAAGGTTTCATTTGTAGACCGGGTTTTGAAAAATAAATAAATAAAAAAAATTGGGCCGAACGCGAGACACGCACTATGCTCGCACACCACGATCAACCGACGAACCAAGTATATTCACCGTTCCCCCACCCCTCCCGTCACGGTTGCCACGGTCACCGTTCGTTCGTTCGAATTCGCGACCCGCGTCCCGCACTACGCAGCGGCGGTTTAACGAATGTAGATATTGCGTCGTTCCAGTTAACCCATTCGTTGCTGCGGACGCCCATTGGCGTTATTTTGATGTTAGATTCAGGTGCGGAAAACGCCCATCGGCGTTTTTTAATTAATGCTTATATCTTGGCCAAAATAAGCCACAAAAAACTGCGCTTGCACTTTAAGCACATTTTTCATAAATAGAACAAGGTATTGAGCGCCGTTTCCGGAAATAATTTTTTTGTAAAATTGCATATTTCTTCCCAGGTGCGAAACGCGCCTAAGGGCGTTTTCCAGGGTTAAAAAACCTTTCGATGCTACATAAATACATATATATTTTAAATAAATACGGTAAAGTTACATACTATTCTGAAACGTTTTTAGAACAAAAATACATACATACATATATCCTCACGCTTTTCTGCAAAGGGGTAAGCAGAGATGAAAAGATGCCTGACATGTTACATCTTTTTTAATCTCCTTATGTATAACATTTTGTTTAAATCTTATTTAGAGGTGACAATAGTGATTGAAACATTGCATTAGCGTTCCAATCTTGACTATCACCTAATAAATTGGGTGACCAAGGACAAAAATTGGAAGACTGAATACTAGAATGGTCTAAGTTGGTACTTTTAAGATTTTAATTCATTAAATATATGTTTTTGTTATATATTTTAATGAGGTTTTGTTTTCTTATTTCAAGAATTAAAAAAGCTGATTTCTATAAACATTTGGAACAAATTGTAATATGATTCTGTTTTGGTAAAATAATGAATGAATATAAAAGGTGATTTATGACATTTTCAACTGTTTTTTATTACATTGAATATGTTTAAAAGATCTTGTTGACATGTCCGGCTTTCGGACTCTAAAATCCGGGGTTTTCACGCGTCTTGTCCTGTTTTCCAAATTTTAGAGATGGCAACCCTAACTGTAACAAACGAAAATATATACTCTCATCTTTATCGCACTTTAGTAAAGTATCATAAGTACAATAGAGAAAGCTATATAATCAACATCGTTGTATTCACCACTAACTGACAATACTGGACCCAGGTATTGGACTACCACTCAATAAAACACATTTTTAAAAGAAACCCTGGGCGTTTTCCATTTAGAAAAAAAAGTCGACACTGTGTTGCACTGTGTCGACCATATTAAAGCAAAAATTAGGTTTTTCATCAACTTCACTACAACTTTACCCTTCATAACCTAACAACATATATTTTCAATATATAGTTATTATGGTAGGTATAAATAAAATAAGGTTTTTGCTATAGTATGGTCGACACAGTGCAACACAGTGTCGACTTTTTTTTCTAAGTGGAAAATGCTCCCTGTATTTTAACACATGTCGTTACAGCCAAATAGATACTATAGATAGGTAACTAATTTTCTGTTTGATTTTGACGTACATTAATTTGATAGCAGTTACTGTTAATTCTCCCTGTACCAAGGGTAACAAACACTTTTTGAGTACCCTGCACAAATAATGATAAGGGGTTTGAAGATTTATGTATGGAGGGTGGCCCTAAGGTCGGCCGCCATTTTGATTATTTTTCAAAATTGCGGTGCACAACGAAAGTTATATATTTAGATGGAGGACACTTAAACAAACAAAAAATGTTACATAACATGATATCCTAAAGCGTCACGTTTCGGAGTTATTCACCAAAATAAAAGTATAGGTAATATGTGACTATCTATGGGAAAAGGTCTAATTCCTATACTGAATTGTATTAATAAGTTATTAATCGACGAAATCATTATTAGAACTAAAATATTTGTTTTCTTTCTTTGCCTGATTCAGATTAAAAGTAAAAACTTAAACAACATGAAATAACTACAAAATAAATAAATAAATTCGTTATAACAACTGTTATTTTTATCTTTGAATAACTCAGAAATGTGACGCTTTATGATGTTATGTTATATAACATTTTATGCTTGTATAAGTATCCAAATATATGACATTTATTGTGCACCGCGATTTTGAAAAAAAAAATCAAAATGGCGGCTGATGGTAGGGCCAAAATCTTTAAACCCCTTTCTGTCAATAGTTACAGATTGTCTTTAATGCATACGTTTATATTATCTTGGGACACGCCTCTCTAGTTTGGTCATGTCTATATACTATTCACAAAAATAGAATCAAAAATATTTAGAATAAGGCTATAAAACATTTACAGTTATACTTATCCAGAAATTACACATCTTATGAGAAAATCCGTCGTGTTTTTGAGTTGCAAACACTAGATCAACGACGCGTGTTAATGGACATGAGTCTATTATACGACATAGTGCGCAATCGCCTGGATTGTCCCAAGCTCGTAAAAAAAATGATACTGTGTACTGCATCGTGCCGTTCTCGCTACACACCGTTCTTCGCAGTTTCTTTCCATAATATGGTTAGCAGTTTAGCACATATAACTAATCTCCATCAAATTTATTTTTTATCTAATATTTAACATTTTATTCACTAAAATATGTCACTAGCTAAAATTGTATATTATATAACATAAATCATATTTATTGTACACCACTAATTACATAATTTTTATTAGATTGCTGTCATAATTTCCTTTATTTAGTTTAACAATTGTTATAATATGGAAGTAAGTTGGCTGTAGTAATTCATTTTGAATAAAATAAATTGTCTTGCCGGTGTAAATATATTTAGTGTCGCAACTTGTTTTGTTGCTTAGTTACGTTTTGAAAAGCCCTTTTATGCTTCAAATTATGTAACGATTTAATATAAATATTCATGCTAATGTTGAAAACTTTTATGAAAGAATATTAATGAAATTCAATGGAAACAGTTTGAAACTTTTACTTTTTATGTATATTTAGTTTGACCTTTTGCCAGATCGCTGAGTTTTAGACAAAGATTTTCAATATTTTTTATTTAAATAATAATGCCAATAGAAAAATTAAGTAGGTAATTGAACGGAAAACCTGGCAACACTGATAATAAAATTAAAAAGTAAAACAAATTGAGCCAGTGACAGTGAGTGTTGAACACATTTCTGAGGATTTGATGTGTTTTATTTTATATTTCGCCATAATCTAATAAAGAAAACAGTGCTGTTGATGGATTATTGTGTGTAAAAGTTAATAGTACAGCAAGGACACGATGATTATAGAAAATCCAGACGCTTTTAAATCTTGGTTGACGTCCATATTGGATCCACTGTGAGTACTTTCGCAGCCATTTTTATACTTTTATTTACATTTACGTATAAAAAAATCGCTTGAAACGTGGCTTTTGCAATCGCTAATAATAAATTTCAACGATCAACTACTATTTAATGACTTTCTAATTAGATTTGTTACGGTGGTGTTACGTATCAAATTTCCATTTGTCTCTGTCAATGTCATCGATTTCATTGAAGTTTCACATGGTTATCATTTTTTAAATTGCCTTTTATAATACATTATATTCGAGTCTCAACCATGACTAAAATAATCTTGATTAGATTAAGTTTTACCATTAATTATGTTAAGGAGGAAAATTCACAGTATTGATGTTGTTTGATTAGTTTATAAATTCGGAGTCAATCGTAAATGTTGATTTTTACTTATACACTTCAACTTGATGTGTAACCCATGATTAATACTGTAATATTGTCAAGTCTGTGTTGATTTCATATAACTGGGCTTCAGTAACCTGAATTTAGAGGCACACATTCATGGAGGCTTAATATAGCAAGCAGTGTTTCTCTTTTAATTTGAAGTGGTTGCAACATTTTGATTCAGAAGCCAATTCCTGGATGAGCTTAATGTGGATTGAACTCCAATTGTTATACAATCAAATTAAATTTAATATTTAACCTAATTTCATACTCTTAAATCCTTATGCTTTCAAATCATATTATTGTAATACTTGATTTCCACAGTATTACTATCATTTTATTCAAATACGATTTTATTGTTTCTATTTATTTTATTTGACATATTTATTATCAACATAAGCTGCCTCTCAACTGACTGAATATCAAAGGGATGTATCATTTGTTAATTTAATTAATCTATTGGTCCAATATGCAGTATGGAGACTAGCAATACAATAGTCAACAAGTCAAAATGTAAATAAAAATAAAAAAGCTTTAGTTAGTAGGTACTTTACATTTATATTTGTGTTATTTAGTTAGTAGACCTAAACCTTATGCTGATTATTAGTATTTGTTAGTATAGTTTCAGACATGGATCCCGTTCTGGGTAAAAGCCTCCTCCCTTTCTTTCCATTTTTCTCTATCTTTCCCCGCTTTCAGCCATGGTCGAAATGTATCAAACTGTTATCTATGTATATTAGTTTTCGCTCATGCCTGTTCATGATATTTGCCGAGTTATGTGATTAATTGTATGATCCTTACTGAAACTCCTTATTTCTCTTTACGTAATCCTAAAATGCAAAGTCTAAGGTAAAAATTACAATGTGATTCTACAAAATGTTGACTTTGCATTGTAGGTTGATGTTCAATCATAACTTTTTAAATTTTAACAACCTCTAGGGTTGATTGTCTTACAGTTTTTATCATGACGTCACTTGGAGCTCGTAGGTTGGATCCCAGGCCTCGTCTTTGTAGAACGCAAACTCCGTTTTCTATATTGGCTCGAGTATGGGTGTTATAGTATCATTGGCTGCCATTCAGTAAGGTAGCCCGTCGGTTGGTTGGCCCGTGTTAGCATTAACCCAGGAGGACCGAGATTGATGGTCATCCTTTGTATTACAGGTGCGACCTCACTCATAACAAGCATTAAGCTTACTACAAAGGTTGGATGGAAATATTTATAATATATATCATGCATGGTTAATATCTTAAAAAAAAGAACTGTTACTGATTCCTATAACAAAGTGCTGGGGTGATTTAACCTGGGTTTAGAACAATATTCAAATCCAATATAATTTAAAAAGCGATTATATATTATCAGTGTCAGTTTATTTGCCGAAAAGAAGACAGAGACAGCATTATTTTCAAGGTTTAACTTTACTCCACTTTTATACCGAGTGGTGGGAGTAAGTGAGTGTGAAAGTTAAAAGAAAAAATGTAAATAAAGTAAATCTACATTTTCCCATGGAGCTGAAAGTAGTGGCGTAATAATTATGCTGAAACAATTTCTGTACTGGTTGATTCTATGAGGTCTAATTTTTTTTGATAAATAAATGTATTAGAATGATTCAGGAGAAGACTCAATAAACTTCAAGCATGCCTTCTATTTTTTATTCAATAAAATGCCTCTAAGTGCTAAAGCGATTACAACAATTGAGACGAAATCTGTAATAACGTCTCATCAATCAATATTGTTCATTGAATATCATTATAATGTGAAAATAAGATGTAATGCAGAGGTAATTAAATTTTCAGGGTATTTTAACAACAAATGTTTGCCAGGGCCTCTGGATTGTTTTGGCCACGGGTTTTCTGCATTCGATTGATACCTATCGCCGCTAGTTTCATCTCCATCATTGTACCTTATTTTAAAAAAGCTGGACATACAATTAAAAACAAAAGAGCTCAATTAAATTACCATATTTGTAGCTTTTTTGCTGACGTTGATATTTTATTGTATTTGACATGACTTTAACTATTGAAATCTGATATTGTACTATGCAGTTGCTGAGCATTAATACCTTAATTAATTCATAATTCTTGGCCCTGATCTGTTATTAATATTCATTTTCACATTCCTTTATAATTGTTTTTGTGACTTCCGTATGCTTTGTAATCTCTGTAAATTTGCATTATTTTGATAAATAAATATTTTTTTACACACATGTATATATATAAATACCCATGACAGGTACAAATGCTCGTATTCATCAAACAAAAATCTGCTATTACGGGGATTCAATTCCAGGACGGTTGGTGCGAAAGGCAGGATTTTTATTTATCAAATGTTCGTCAAAATAAGAATTACATAATTTACATGTCAATCTACATCACCTTATTTGTTTTTTTTTTATTTTATTATGTGGCTTTTTCCGTTTCTCACAGAAATTTCGCCAATTACCTGTAGTGAGAGATACACAGAGTACTGCGTTAAAAATATCCAAGGGATTGGTTAACTTTTGATGGCTACTTTCTTTCTTGAGTAAACCTCTTTCTGGGTCCTAAAAACAACACAATACAAAATCACCTTCCTATTCAGAGAAAGAGAGGTATTTCAAAAATAAACTCTTCACTGTCATAGAATCATGATTAATTAAGTAATTTTGTATAACATGCTAATATGATTGGAATCGACTCTTAACTTCCCTACTAAAAGAATATTTTAAAAAGCAATATTTTTTAATTGTTTTTAAAAAATGGGGTAATAATAAAATCAATTTTTAAAGCAAACCTAGACAGTCTAGCATTTCGTGCTGTGACTCTGCTTTTGGTCGAGTGTTTGTCACAACGTGTTATTGTGAAATTTTCGTTTATCATAGTTTTCTTAAGTTATATATTCCTGTTGAATTATTATTTTTGTGTACGTTTTATTAACGGTGGTGTTTGTATTTTGTGCATGTAAGTAGTTAACCGTTAAGTCTTAATTTTAATTAATGTCAGATCCTCCCGATCCGGGAGGAGGAGACGGCGAGCCATGTGCTCAATTATCTCCTCCAATGTTTAGCCAAACCTCACAAATGGAAGTTGATATTAACAATGTCAGCTCTAGAAAACGTGCCCCAACAGACTTAAATGCATCTCAACCGCCTAAAAAAACCAACTCATCACAATCCTCTCCCTCAATTCAGTCTACTTACACCAAACCTGATTTCCTAAATAATAAAATTAAATATACTGCCCAAGACAAAGCTCCTTTCGTAGTGCACATTAATAAATTAATAAGTGATCCATCCTCTGGTACTGCATTACGCCCTATTAAATTTGGTCATTTTTTGTTTCGCAACAATATTAAAAATGTAGTGTGTGATGGTGTGAAACTCATTGGGAGAAACCGAATTTCAGTTGAGTTTAAATCTTTTGTAGATGCTAATGCTTTCCTAGAACACCCAGCTCTCTCTCCTGCTAAATATGAGGCAATTATCCCTAGCTATAGCATCACAAGAATGGGTATTGTTCGTCAGATACCAGTAGAGTGGACCCTTGAGGAACTGGTAGAATCTATAGAGGTACCTATAGGTTTTGGGACAATTATTAAAGCACGCAGACTGAATAGGAAAACTGTTTTAGATGGAACCACAGTGTGGATACCAACGCAAACAGTAGTTCTCACATTTACGGGCCAAAAGCTACCATCACATGTCTACTGCTTCTATACATCACTCCCAATTGAAACCTATATATTACCAACCATCCAGTGTAACAAGTGCTGCAGATTCGGCCACATACAATCTCAGTGTAGATCGCAAGCCAGATGCTTTGTTTGTGCCCAGCCTCATGAAGGTGCTTCATGTCAAAAAACTACTCCCACCTGCCTATATTGTACAGGTTACCACAGATCAAATGATCCTTCCTGCCCAGAACAGTCCAGACAGAAACAAATAAAATTGGTAATGTCACAAGAGAGTTTGTCTTACTCTGAAGCAGCAGCTCGCTTCCCACAAGTACGAAGATCTTTTGCTGACACAGCTAGACGTATCCCCGAAAATATGGCAGTCTCAATCCCTCAAAATTCCCAATTAGGTAATAGTTTGCCTTCAACCTCATACAGGAAAACTCTTACAACCCGTAAACAGCCCCATATGCCTGCCTCCACCCCAGGATATGACCGTCAGGCCCACAGAGAGATAGTTGCAACCCCTAAATCTCAGCTGGATAACGGCTGTGCTATCCCTGATGATAAACCGGACTCGGATGATAACCTTATTTACCTGTTACTGACAACCACTATCAATATTCTTGACCGTTTTAGTGACATAGAATTACCGAACAATATCCGAAACAAACTGTCTAAGCTTCTTCAAGTCGGTCACGATGTCGCCAATAATTCTGCAATGGAACTGTCGCAGCAGTAAAAATAAAAAGAATGAATTAGTTTTTTTAATCCAAAAATATTCCCCCATTATTTTTGCTGTCCAGGAGATGCGACTGAAGCCTGGATCCATTTTCCGGGTTTCAGGCTTTTCATGTCTCCGGGATGACAGGAGTGATGGGCATGCAGGTGCTACATTACTTGTTTCTAGAAAAATAGTCTTTACACAACTTCCTCTCCCTCCCCATACTGAAAATATTAATGCAGTTGCATTAAGAGCCTTTAACATCTCCTTCCTATCCATATATATTCCTTATCCAGATGTGGCATGTCTGTCAGAGTTGTCTACTATCCTGTCCACTATTCCCCCCCCATTTGTTATTTTAGGTGATTTCAACATCCATCACACTTCATGGGGTTCTTACTACTGTGACAGCCTCTCTTCATCTTTCTTGGGCCTGTGTGATAATTTCGACATCTGCCTACTGAATGATGGATCACCTACTCGTAGAGTATATCCTTCACAAAACCCTAAAAGTGCAGTTGATTTATCTCTTTGCTCTCCTTCCATTTCCCCGCGTTTTCACTGGTCAATCCTACCTACATCCCATGGAAGTGATCACTTCCCTATAGTGATTTCAATGTCAGAGTCCTGTCGCCCTAATCCCCTCAAAACGCTCCGTCCTCAACTGAAATTTAATGTAACAAAAGCAGATTGGCCCCTATTTCGGTCCACATTAGACAGACAAATTGACTCCATTCCGAATGTCGATATTAATAATGCTCTCACAGTCTACTCACATTTTAGAGACTCAATTTTGTTGGCTGCTAGCAGATCTATTCCGGAAAAAAATATCTTCCAGCACAAATCACCTTCCCTCCCTTGGTGGGACTCTGAGTGCACCAATATTTGTAAAGAACGGAAACTAGCCGAGTTTACATACTCGAAATCAATGACCGAGGCTAACTATATAAAATTCCGTGAAATTTCTGCTAGGACAGTAAGAATCTTGTCAGAGAAGAAAAAAGCAGGTTGGTACAAATTCTGTGAAGGGCTTTCACCTAGATCCCCTCCATCAATGGTTTGGAAAAATATTAGAAGATTCCGAGGCTCTACATCTGGAATAGGCAACATAACTTCTAATGACACATCAGTGTGGTTGGAACCCTTTTCCAACAAACTGACACCACCCTCAGTACCTACTTTACAAGAAGCTACAATATATCGATCTGCTTTCTGCCCCAAATCTAATGAATTTGATGCCTTATTCTCTATGGAGGAGCTTACAACCGCTTTGAATGGACTTAAAGATACCTCTCCAGGAATTGATGGGATTCCTTATTCCTTTCTTGTTAACAGCAGCCCAAATACCAAAAGCATGTTTCTAAAGATCCTCAACAATATCTTTCTTTCTGGAGTTCCTCCAGAGGAATGGAAGACCCAAATCATCATTCCTATCCTAAAGCCAGGTAAACTCAGCAATGATCATAATGGTTACAGACCTATTGCTTTATCCTGCACAATGGCCAAAGTCTTGGAACACATTGTAAAAAACCGGCTGGAATGGATAGTTGAAAATAAGGGTATACTTGCAAAGAGTCAATTTGGATTTCGAAAGGGTATGAGCACCATGGACAGTCTCAGTATCTTTGTCACAGACATCTGGTTAGGTCTTTCCAAGCGTGAATCCGTGATTGGAGTCTTTTTGGATGTAGCATCAGCCTATGATAATGTTTTGCTTCCAATACTCAGGCAAAAATTGCTCAATCTGAGTATCCCTGTGAGGCTTGTAAATCTTATCTCCAACCTACTCTCGTCACGATCTATTCAAGTTTGCGTGAACAACTCCCTTCTACCGCCTAGAATTTCGTGGAAAGGTCTTCCCCAAGGGTCAGTGTTAAGTCCCTTACTATACTCGATTTATACATATGATCTCGAGCTATCTCTGAATTCCTTCTGCAATGTTCTACAGTATGCTGATGATTTAGCTCTTTACATATCTAACAGTGATGTAGATGTAGCCACTGCTCGTCTTAACTCAGCTATGAATTACTTACAGGATTGGCTTGATGAACATGGTCTTTCGATATCTGTTCAAAAATCGAATGTAGTCCACTTCAACCGTTCTAGTCTCCCTTCTGAAATTTCTATTAGGTATGAGGATGAGATCATTCCTCTTAAAGATAAAGCTCGGTTTTTGGGAATCATTTTTGACTCTAGGATGACAGGAGCTTCTCACATTGCCCACATTGTTGGAAAATGTGAGAAAAATATTAATGTCCTTCGCTCAGTATCAGGATCTTGGTGGGGTGCCCACCCATTCTCACAAAGACTTCTATACAATGCCCTAGTTCGTAGCCATTTAGATTATGGATCTTTCCTTTTAGAGCCATGTTTAAAAATGTCCCTATACTCTTTGGACAAGTTACAATCTAAGTGCCTCCGCATAATAGTCGGCGCTATGAAATCCTCTCCTATAAACGCTCTTCAAGTGGAATGTGCTGAGCCTCCCTTATCACTCAGGAGACAATACCTATCAGATAGGTACTTATTCAAAATTATCCAAAATTCTTTCCACCCTTTGATTGGTAAACTCCATCAGCTTTCAGAATACATATCATTTGATAGATACTGGACCCATAAAAACACTCCCTGTTTATTTAATAGTTTTGTTAAATTTATTCGTCTTCCCTGCCCCGTTTATCAATGCACCCTAAATCCCCTGTTTGACTGTCCATTTAACTCACTAGTCTTTCAACCTCAAATTATACTCGATCTCGGTATTTATAAAGACTCTCCTAATGCTAACTCCCTGTTACAATCATATATAAACAAGAATTGGAGCGATTGGCTGGTGATGTACACAGATGCTTCAAAGATTAATGATTGTGAGTGTGTAGGTACTGCTGTTTGGATCCCTAAATATAGTATTATTTTAAATTACAAATTACCACCTGCCACATCTGTTTTTACCGGTGAAGCTGTTGGGTTACTTGAGGCTCTGTTATATGTGGAATCACATAAACTTAACAAGACGATTATCCTATCGGACTCCAAAAGCTGCCTTCAGGCTATATTGTCTAATCCCTTTAGGTCTAAAACCAAGTTCCCGTGTATACTCAACATCAGAAGTGCTCTATATAGATGCAACCAGCAGGGTCTTGATGTGTGCCTTGCTTGGATACCAGGACACTCGGGCATAGAAGGGAACGAAACAGTTGACCTTATTGCAAAGGAAGCTACCCGTAATGGATGTGACGTGCATTTTAGGTTGTTCTCCCATGACCTTACTTTGCTGGCAAAGCAACAATTGGCTCTTGCGTGGGACTCTCAGTGGAGAAAATCTAGCAGTGTTGTAGGAAAGCATTACTCTGATATTCAAAAGTCTATACTCGTAAAACCATGGTTCTTTAAATTCATAAACGCGACTAAAACTTGCATATCTACTATTTGTCGCCTCAGGTTAGGCCAATCCTGTACACCTGTTCATCTAGCTAAAATAAGAGTTAGGGACTCATCTTTGTGTGAATGCGGTTTGGACGAAGGATCAACGGATCATATTTTCTTTGAATGCCCTAAGTTTCCTAGTTCCCTGTATGACCTGCTCCCTCCATATATCCCCAGACCCATTAACTTTAAATCCCTTCTTACATATGTCAATACCAAGTTCGTTTATGTTCTGTGTGATTACCTAACCTCCAATAAAATTAGACTCTAATTTGTTTGTCTAAATTAACCCACTAACAACGGTGTATATATTGTGTATGTTTGCTTTTCAGATAAATCAACAGTTTCACAATCGTTATAATTTCACTTAAATATGAAAACAAATTGTGCATTCATGACACTTCTCAAGCAAGCAGAGTCAGTGTAACAAATGTCTTAGCAGAAAACTCGATATTGGCGGAATCCATAAGGACAGCGCCATTTAAATAAAGAAGAAGAAGAAGAAGATTTCGTGCTGTCCATTCTAAGATACATAATTTTTTGCTTATCAACCTCACCCATTAGTAGTATGAGATTCATCACTTTATTTTATTAGATATGGTATTTGTTAAATAAATTAACGCAAGTGTTATGTTTTAAGTATTTTAAGCATTGATTTAACATATACTGGAGGGAGACCCTGTACCAGGGTCGTCTGCTTAGGTACCTCCGTCTTACCTATTTCTGCCGCAAAGCAGCAGTGCTTGCATTGCTGTGTTCCGGTTTGAAGGGTAAGATATGGCAGTGAAATTACTGGGTACAGTGACTTTACATCTTGTGTCACAAGTTGGCAACGTACACTGTGGTTCTTGTGGGGGTTGCAGTTTTGCTGCGAATCTAACAAGAGCCACATGTATTATAGGTGACTGTTACCACTTACCATCATGTGGGCAGTTTGCTTGTTTGCCAACTCTCAGCAATAAAAAAAAAAAAAAAAAAATACAATGTTTTTTTTATCTTTTACATTCATACCAATTAGCCTAGCCCAAAGTAAACACTGTAAGGCTTGTATTATGGATACTAGGGTAACGGATAGACATACATATAATGATACCTATATATGTAATATTCATAGAAATATATATATAAACAGCCATGACTCAGGTACAAGTGCTCATATTCATCATACAAACATCTGCCCCTTCCGGGATACGAACCCAGGACTGTCGGTGCGAAAGGCAGTATCGCTACCGTTTCACTAAACGGTCGTCGATATATAAGTAAATGTAGTTGCCACGTGAGGCTCAACGTATCTTCCGAAGCAAAGAGGAGCTCTCTATAATAAGTTCGGTCACCCATCCAACAACACTTCTCTACGAAAGTAGCTTAACCTTCACAATCAAATTCATAATCAGATCTGACGACTTCCGTGGTTGAGTGGCTCGCGTACCAGTTTTACATGGTAACGCCACTCCGAGATCTCGGGTTCGATCCCCGGTTAGGTCAATGTAGAAAACGAACTTTTTTATATTGTCTCGCGTCTGGGTGTTGTGGTACCATCCTTGTTTCTGAATACTATAACAGAAATGCTTAAGCTACTAAACAATTCAGAACAATGTTGAAATTTATATGACAACTGTTTGTTGCAATGATAGCGATCCTGGCTTTAGCATAAACTGTCTTAGGTTTGAGTCCGGGAACAGGTAGATATCTGTGAGATAAACAAACAATTTGTAACCAAGACATAGGTATTTTATATATATTCCTATAAATATTACTTATCTAAGTATTACATGTTATTTCTATCGGTTGCTCTAGTATCTATTATGCAAGCCTTACCATGCTTATTTTGGGCTAGGCTAATTGGTGTGAATGTAAGAATATTGTTATAATAATTATATACAGTGTGTCCCGTCACCAGTGTCAGAGCCTTTAATGGTGTGAAATATGGCATTTTTTATGGACAAATTGCCCTTCAAATTTGGTTTTTCTCTTACGGCTATAAAATGGCCGCTATTTTGTTTTCTTGGTAACCAAGACCTGGGCTCTCATACTAATTCGACCACCACTACTCATGTAAATGTCCTATCAACATTAAAAAGGTGTCATTTCATAGCTAAACACATAGACAACAGTTACACAGCCATCATGTTTCAGTTGTCATGGAATAAAAAAATAGAAAAAATAATTAAAGAAAAACAAATAGATTCTTTTTTGTGTATTTTTTAATTATTGGCTTTTTTAAAAACCAAATTTGAAGGGCAATTTGTCGATAAAAAATGCCATATTTCACACCATTAAAGGCTCCTACACTGGTGACGGGACACATTATATAAAAGTCGAAAGCTCTGAACGTTACGCCATCCATCCATTTTCATATTATTTGTAGAGATTGTTTACAATGTTGCCAAGAATAAAGATTACACATTTGTGTATATTTTCTCCCCAAGGAATCCCCCAGATTGAGTCAAACAGTAAACTATTTATATGTTTCTACCTCCACACCGTTAGTATACGCACATGACAGCTGGTTTTATATTAAGATACGCCCACCTTGAAGATTGTGTGTTGCACAAGTGGGGGATTATCTCATCTATTATTGTATTAGGTCATTCATAACATTTGAAATAGACCATGTTTTTCTAGACACTGTTTGGCAGAAAAATGTTTATTTTTCAAATATCATGTTACAACTTTTTGGTGAAATGGTAACGACGGGAAGGGGCAGATGTTTGTGTGATGAATACGCGCATTTGTACCTGAGTCATATATCTATACTAATATTATAAAGAAGTAAAGTTTGTGTGTTTGTATATTTGTTAAATTGTAAGGGGTAATCTCGGGATCTACTGAACCGATTTTAAAAATTCTTTCACCAACAGAAAGGCACATTATTGCTGAGTGTCATAGGCTATATTGAATGCTAGAAAAAATTTAAAGAATTTTGTCCATCCGTGCGAAGCCGGGACGGGCCACCAGTGTTTCTATAAATATTAAAATATCTATCTATCATTATATGTGTCTGTCCTAGTATCTGTAACAGAAGCTTAACAGTGCTTGCTTTGGGCTAGGCTTACTAGTATGAGTGTAAGAAATATTATTTATAATTATTTTTTTTTGTTACTTTTTAATAATTACTTGATTGGAATTTTTTCTCTAATTATAAATACAATATTTTATTTTTATTTCTATTAATCAGAAACTATGGTCATCTATCAGGGTTCCCTTGATTTTGACCTGTTTTGCTATTATACTTTGTCCAATGTAGGATGATACTTTTGACAGGTGTCACTTCCTTATTGCTACGTACTAAGGTTGCGTTTGTTTCCTTATGTTTGGCTTGACATTGCAATGGCAACTTTATACCTTCTATATAGGTGTCAACCGTCAAAAATATCATCCTACATTGGACAAAGTATAATAAAAGAATCACATAATTATGGTTTCTTTATTTTAGGCGGAATTAACTGTTTGTCTGGTTGTGGTGTTGTATATATATATATATATATATACATGCCGTGAAAATTTTTTAGTAATTACTATTAACCATGAATTTTGTGTAATTTCATATGGCCACATTAATAATTGTATTTTTATGCTGGCAATATAGCCATTAAAAACCCTCTCTGTGATTAATAAATTTTATTAAACCTAGTGTTAAATTTTTCATTGCATTTCTATTCTAGAGTAGGTGACCCTATGTAATAAAATTTCTTAATTTTCCAGATAAGAGATTGTCATTTTCTACTAATAATACCAGTGTGCATTTTTTTTTCATTTCATAGCTTTGTGAATTAATTAATAAATAGTACAAAGGTTACAACTAAGCGTCGAAATATATATAAATATTCATGACTCAGCTCAAATGCTCATATTCTTCACACAAATGTCAACATGATATTTATCGAAACGTTAGATGATAAAAATTTGTGTAATAAAATAAAGAGATATAAGCCTGATATGAGTTATGTAAATATTACAATGTCGTATGTAATACTCTTATCACGTGTTTGTAATGATTAGATTTTAAGTTTATTTTTTTGCAAATGTTGTGCAACTTTTGTAATGGTTAATGCCATGATGGGTGACAAAACCAACAAATTAATAAGAAAGAAGCGTCATATCAATAAAATTGGTACTTTTCTGCCAGACTGTCAATAATTTTTATACTTTGTCCAATGTAGGATTATGAGGTTGGGATAAAGGAGCCGAAATGATAGCACTCGAGTCTTGATTAGAACTAACTGTATTTGCTTAATCAATGCGATTATATAGTAGGTTACATATTTATTAATAATATAATATAGACATCCTCACATTTCCCCCGCAGAGAGAAAAAAATGTGAAATGCCAGAGTTTACATTTTTTTTTGCATAAAAGAAAATAATATAAGAAGTTTCAATTGATTACATGTATTAGTTATTTGCGTTTACAACTACTTTATTATTATAAGCTTACATTGGTTATTATACTGATTACAATATTATAAAAAATATTTAGGTAGGTACTAAATAAAATTAACTATAGTATAATTTAGTCCTATTTTTGTGTACTAAATACGATTTACCATCTTTAATAATTTCAACATTTGGAGATACAGTCAACTCTCGTTAATTCGAAACCCGAGGGACTCTTAAAATATTACGAATTATCGAGTGTTTGAAATATCAAATGGTTCGAAATTTGTGAGAGAAAATAAATAAAACTTCGAATTCTTAAGTGTTGATCAATTATTATTTATTAACTGCTATTCTATAACAATGTCAAAAGTTTAGAGGAACATTCGTGTACATACATGTATTCATAATGTGACTTAATTAATCTTTTGAAAGAACTCTGTTATATTGGTTTGCTTCAAAGCACATTGCTGCTGCTCAGACTGTTAATTTGTATACCAACGAAAGAGTAACAGTAACTGAATGATAAAACAAACCCATTCGTAAGAAGTGTGTATCAAATAGTCAAACTAATCATAACAAAATCAAAGGCTCGTGTACGTTGATACAAGTTTGAACTTGTCGCAAAATGTACTTACAATCTTTCCGCCTCTTTCTCTCTGCAACTTTGAATTATCGAGTGTTGGAGGCCTATGAGTTCGAATTAACGCGTCGTTTTGTTATATAGCAATGATTTTTTCGTTTGAATTACCAAGTGCATAAAAATGTATTGATTTAGTTCGAAATATAAAGAGAGTCTGTAGGGAACTCGTGATAACTTTGAATTATAGAGAGGTTCGAATTATCGCAGGTTTGAATTAACGAGAGTCGACTGTATATCTCTGACAACAGAATATGGGCCTAAATATACATTACCCATTTTATTGTTATTTTCACTTTTCAATAATATTAAATCATTAGGCTTATATACTATTGTCCTTACATTCTTATCATAATTAAATTTTCTTTTCATTTTTCTGTTAAGCAAGTTGTCTCGAGCCTCTTTTTGAGATGTTTGAATGCGATATTTCAATTCATTTGGCTAATTTTCGTGATTATATAAAGGTTCTACGCAACCACCTGTTAGATTACTGGGAAGAACGCATTTCCTGCCAAATACAAGTTCAAACGGAGTAAATTTATGTTCGGAATGTACGGAAGTATTGTAGGAAAAGCACCAAAAAGGTAACCATGAGCTCCATACCTCTGGGTGGTTATCAGTTTTTTTTTTTTTTATATATACGTAGTCTCTCTTTATAACGATTCTCCCTATAACGATAATTCCCCTATAACGATGTATTTTAACTCCGATGTTTGGTCTAACATAAGAACAATGTAATTTATTCTCCGTATAACGATATCCCTCTCTCTATAACGATGTTTTCAGAACAATTGTGTTTGTTTACAAGTTAATTTTAAAATAATAAGCGGGTGTTTATTTTCAACTTAACTCGCCCAACGATCAGTTCAATACTCAATGTCTTTTGTTTCCCGTTTTAGGCCATACTAGCGTGTGGCCTTGAGCGCCGCCTCGCCGCGCCTCTGCCAATTGTCATTACAGGGGTGGGGGGAACTAAGAGCTCAGTTCGCTGCGCACTGTCTGGCCGTTCATATCGTACTAGCGCTAGCGTTATGCACTGTTTTAGTGTTGCGTGTTTACAGTAAATTGAACTTTTGTGTGTGTACAATTGAAATGCTTCCAACAAAGCGTAAAGTGCTCACTGTCGAAGAAAAGATTTCTTTAATCAAATCAATAGAAAATGGCGAAAAACAAACAGATGTTGTTCGACGTACGGGGATTTCCCAGTCGACTGTAGCTACAATTTGGAAGGATAGGAAAAAGTGGCTTGATGCGGGAATAGAAAAGGCAACTAAGAAAAAGATTCGTAAACCTCAATATGAAGATTTAGATCGCGCTATTCTACAGTGGTTTAAACAACAGCGTAACAACCACATTCCACTGTCTGGACCTGTAATCAAAGCAAAGGCGGAATATTATGCTACGGAGCTTGGCATCGCTAACTTTAAGGCATCTGAAGGTTGGCTGAGTAAGTGGAAGCAGCGTCACAACATAAATTATGGGCAGATAAGTGGAGAGGCTCGTGACGTCGACAAAAACATTACAGACGACTGGCTGCAAAAAGTATGGCCTGGTATGACAGCTCGATATTCGCCAGAAGATATTTTTAACGCTGACGAAACTGGATTATTTTACAAGATGACACCAAACAAAACTTTGAAATTCAAGTCAGAAAAATGTATCGGAGGGAAATTATCAAAAGAAAGGATCACAGTTTTGGTGGCAGCTAACATGACAGGTACAGTAAAAAGAAAACTTCTGGTGATTGGTAAGTCTAAGAATCCACGTTGCTTCAAAAATGTTAAGCGTCTGCCTGTTAATTACCAAGCAAATAAGAGTGCTTGGATGACGTCTCAAATTTTTGAAGAAGAGATTCGAAAATGGGATTGTGAGTTGAAGGGCAAGAAAATTTTACTCTTGGTTGACAACTGCCCTGCTCACCCTGCAATACCCAATCTCCGGAACATAGAACTTGGATTTTTACCGGCCAACACAACAAGTATCCTTCAGCCTATGGACCAGAGTATCATAAAAAGTCTAAAAAGTCATTACAGGCGAAGACTTCTAATGGAACTGGTGGACACAGATGGACATTTTAAGCCTACTATCCTAGATGCTGTACAAATTATCAGCAGAGCATGGGCTGAGGTGACAGAGAAGACAATAAAGCACTCATTCAGGCACGCAGGATGGCTGGAAGACCCAGTACCAACAGAAGACGAAGACGACTTGCCTCTAGTTATTTGGGCCCGACAATTGGAACTTCCAACAGCTTATACGCCAGAGGAGTTACAGGATTACGAAAACATAGACGAGACAGTGGCTACAGCAGCAGGAGTTTCAGACGAGGACATTCTGAATGCTGTTCGTGTTATTGTTGATGACGAAGATAGTGAGCAAGAGGAAATTGATCCAGAGCCGGAACCAGTCCCAACCCCTCTACAGGCCCTGGAGGCTGCTAAGGTGCTCCGCAAATTCTTTGCTCACCATGAAGAAGAGCCAACTGCGTCAGAGGATGCTTCGCGTCTTGAAGATAAAGTGAGGTCTATGCTTTGGAAGGCCAAAAAAAAGCAAACAACATTGAAAGACTTCTTTAATTAAGCATTATGAATTTTATTTATGATTTTTTTATAACAATTTATCTTTTTTACCATCGTGTTTTTTCATTGTTCTTTGTTGTAAATACTGTATGATAATACATTAAATGGTACTATAGCATGGTCTTTTATTTTAAAGCATTACTTGATTAAAAAAATATTTCTCTCTATATAACGATCTCTCTCTATAACGATGAAAACATCTGGTCCCTTGAGAATCGTTATAGAGAGAGTCTACTGTATATCTTATTTATTAAAATTATTAATAATAGTGTGACTGATTAAAACTTTGTTATAAAGTTTTTGTCGTGGGGGATTTGTTAGTGTGCGTACTTGCACCCGAGGGTTGAGGCTAAGGATACCTCTCGCCTAGAGTGCAAGTACAGGAAAAGAGAGAGAGTTTGTAGACAGAGAGAGTCTACAAGCTGAAAATATAGAAAGAGAACAGAAATAGGAAAAATTGTCGCTTCTATTGAAGCTTATGTTGTTAAGTAAAATTAGTGTTTATTATGTAAATTATATTTACTTATAATTATAGTGTGACAAGTGTGAAATTTAGGGTTTTGTGGTTATTTAGTTATTATTGTCGATACCGTAGTTAATACGTTCTTCTAATTTGTGGAGGTAATTTAGGCGAATTATGCATTGGTTTGAAGTAGAAGAGTGGTTGGAGTTTAAATTTAGATTGGGGTTTTTGACGTTTGTATTGGTGCAGTTAACGCATTTAGCTGCGGAAGCGGAAGTTTTATTGGGGCAAGATTGGAATTGGTGATCGCTAGCTGAGCAGTAGCTGCAGTGATGTTGTTCGGAGTTACAGTGTTTACCGGTGTGCCCAAATCTTTGACATTTAAAGCACTGAAGTAGTGGAGCATGCTCCTCTACATGTATCCTTCTGTGATCAATATTAAGTCGTTCGAGTGATATGACATTACGCCATACATCAGGTGTTGCTCGGAAGATTACATTATAGAGTTTTTCGTTACGGTTTCTTTTTGCTAAACATGTAGTGAGTTGTGCTCCTTGTTTATCTAGGGCGTTTTTTATAGGGGTGTTTTGTGCTATAATGTATTCCTTTATCTGGTCGTACTTGATTTCCTTCGGGACACCCTTTAAGATGAACATGGGCTGTAGTAAGTGTGCCATTTCGGCCTTGATGTTGGTGTTGTTTTTTAATTTAGTTAGCGTTTCGGAGCATTGCGAATTAGTTTCGAATTGTACCTTGATCTTATTATTAGAAATTGCGTGATATTTAGTAGGTGCATAAGGCACGTTTTTAAAAGAATAGCTTTCGTGCCATTTAGATGTGGCATCTTGTCGATTAGTAGCGGACGGAATGGTGACTATTAAGGCTGGTTTAGTTGTTTTTTGGGTGGGTTTTATTGTGTTTTCGGGAGTTGAATTATTAGACCTAGTAACTGTAGCATAGGACTTAGTGTTAGGGCTTTTTGGAGTTGTTTTAGGGTTTAATTCGTCGTGGATTATTTCTTGAATTATTGTTTTAAGATTATTTATATCTATGTTACAATTATGTTGGGGTACCGATTCCTTTATTAATTTTGTGAGGTCTTCCTTATTAAGATCACAGTTGTGTTTAGGGGGTGCTGGTAGATGAAATTTAGTGAGGCAATCTTCTATTGTTTTGGTTTTTTTGAAAATGACGTTAGCTAACTTGGTGAATTGGTCTTTGGTGGTAGTGGGTGCTTCTAAAAGTGTTAGAATGACGTTTGCAGCTTTATGTAGTGATTTAGTTTGGGCCAATATAACATCAGTTATATTTATTGTGGGGGGTTCAGGATAGGCCTGCGGAATGTAGTCGTCCTCGATATATTGGATTTCAGAGACATCCTGTAAGGTCGAGGTAGATAGAGATGAGTTACGTGAGGGTCTAGATTCGGTGAGGGTGATTTGACTACTAGTTTGGGGTTTGAAGATGTTCGGAGGCTCTGTTGGGTTTATTGTTGGTGTCGATAATGGGTGAGTTGAAGTGGATGGCGATGGTGGATTAGTATTATTCTCTTGTTTTGCCGCGCGAGAGCGCGTATTGATACGATGCATGGTTGGTGAAGACATAGGCGGGAATGGTAATTTTATAGATTTTCCCTTTTGCATAAAATTAACTTAAGACTAATTAAAAGGAATAGAATTTGTCAAATGTTGGAGAAATAATGGTATTCTATTCAAATATATAGCAATTAAAGATTAAGGACGTATAACACGCCAAGAACTAAGTACAAAAAAGCAAAATTAATCCTAAGAAAACAATTAAATTAATAAAAATTATTTAAAGAAATTGAAATTTTTTAAACTAATTTATCTTAAAAACTATGAAATTTACAGCAAAAATGTATTAAACTTAAATATTAAGCAGCCTAAAAACTATCTTAAACAATATAAATGAAAGTAAATTAACTAATATTTAAGGTTTTATATGATTTTTAAACTTTGAGATTTTTAAGTAATAAAAACGAAAATATAATGGTCAATAAAAAATTAATTTATAGGTGGATTTCTTTGGTGCAACAATATGTTGTAGTATTTGGGTAGTTTAAGGATTATATACAAGCAGAATTACAATATCTCTTTTAGTTTGGAAAATATAAGGTTTTTATTATTGTGAAAACAGATGTGTTATTTTGGTAATATTTGAGATTAATTTTCTTAAAAAGTATAAAAGATATGGCAAAAATTTATTTACATAAAAGATTCTGATTAACAAGATCTATAAAACTAGGCTACAAAAAGAAATAATAATGTTAAATTTATAATTTTATGAAAGTTTGAAACTTAAGAAATTTTTGGGTGAAAATATGAAAATTAAACTGATGGTGGAAAAAAATGGTGGTTATCAGTTTGGATTCTGAGAAAACTATTAAGATGTTTATGAGAGTTTTCTAATGCCCCAATACTTTCGTGATGATATGCGGTAGAATGCAATTGTTTAACATGCAAAAGAGAACAGATTTCCTTAAATACCGATCACATAAATTCCTTACCTTGGTCTGATGCGATTTCTTTCGGGATTCCGTATCTCAATATGAAATTGTTTACCAAAGCTCGAGCGACTTCGTCAGTTCTCTTAGAAACTAAAGGATAGGCTTCAACGTACTTGCTAAGTTCGCATTGCAGTGTTAATATATATCGATAATTATTTTGATCTTCATCTAAAGGTCCTACCAAATCGAGATATATTTTTTCAAAAGCCCATCTTGCCGTTGTAGTGATTTTCATTTGCTCTCTGATCGGAAGCGAGTGCTTTTGCGTCTGACATATATGACATCGTCGTACAAAAGACTTAATATCATTTTCCATACTAGGCCAATAAAAATATTTCTTAATGTTATTATACATTCGTCTCATACCCGCGTGGCCACTAGTGGGTAAGAGATGAAAATCATTTAGAATTATTCTTATTTCATCTTTGTCGTAAACTCTTACGACATCGTGTATAATGCAGATACGTGGACCGGTCCATTCACTTTTATTACTTAATTCTTTTAATAACTTTTCAATAAAACTTTTATTATTTTCACCTTTAATTATATATATTTCACCTATATTTATCATTTTACAAAATTCTTCTAACTCTTTCAAAAATTCAGCTCGTGATCTTTTTGATGAAGAGTTTAAATACTTGATAAAAATACTGTGCTTACTCGGCACGTAACAAAAAGTCTCACTTTCTCTTTGAATCATATTTTTTCTCTTATATTTCAATAAAAAATCTTTGTCTAGTAAAAACTTTAACTCTACCGAATCTTTAGGCTTAATATGAGTTTCCACTACTTTTGGTTGATCAGGCCAATCGTTAGTAGTAACCATATTATTATCCGAAACATTTGAAGTTATTAAATCGTTGCACCGATTTCTTTGCGCCCTAGTCATCACATTAATGTTTTCATGCATTTCCTTCAATTCGGTACTATTAATAGATATTCTCGAAAGCGCATCTGCTACTGTATTTTCTGAACCTTTTACATACTCTACAGTGAAATTATACTCTTCTATTTGAAGTCTAAATTTTAACAGTCTACTTGAAGGATCTTTTAAATTATAAAGATAAACTAATGGTCTATGATCAGTCCTTATTAGGAAATGTTTGCCGTATAAATAAGGCCTATAATACTTTATTGCCCAAACGATTGCAAGCATTTCTTTTTCAATCGTGGGGTAATTTCTTTCTGCTTTATTCAATGATCGACTTGTATATGACACGGGTCTGCCGTCCTTATTACATAAAACTGCACCTAATGCATAATTCGATGCATCTGTATATACTACAAACTGATTTTTCTCAGAGAAATCCGGATACTGCAATACCGGGGCTGATGTTATACTTTCTTTTAATAACTTGAATGACTGTTGACATTTATCTGACCAAACAAAGGGTACATTTTTCCTACATAAATAATTTAAATCATAAGCTTTTTGAGCAAAATTTGGGACAAATTTCCTGTAATAATTAACGAATGCTTTAATTCGTCACTATTTTTCGGACATGTATAATTTTTTACTATTTTTACCTTTTCTGGGTCAGGGAGGACACCATTTTTGGATACCACATGTCCTAGATACATTAATTCTTTTTTTAAGAAATTGCATTTTAAAGGATTAAGTTTTAAATTCACTTTTCTTAGTTGTTTAAACACATCTTGAAGATTTTTGTTATGTAAATCTAATGTTCTACCGAATACTATCAAATCATCTAAGTAAATGAGACATTTCTCGTAATTTAGCCCAGCCATCGCCATGGTCATCATACGAGAAAATGATCCAGGGCTCGTTTTTAGCCCCATAGGCATTCTAGTCATCTGGTATTGCCCTGAGCAGAATGCAGTGTATTTCCTCGATTCTTTGTCAAGTAATACGTTGTAGTATCCTTGATAAAGATCTAAATGGCTAAAATAGACACATCCCCCTAACGAGTCTAGAATTTCCGTAATGTTAGGTAGCGGAAACTTATCATTTTCTATACAATTATTTAATTTTCTATAATCCACTACAATTCGCCACCTTTTATTACCATTTGTATCTACTTTTTTGGAATCAATAACAAAGGACTCGACCATTCGCTGTTACAAGGCTCTATAATACCGTCTTTACGCACGGTATTATAGAGCCTTTTTAACTTATCCCCTTCTACATAAAATACATCGTTATATTTTGCACACAAGTTTTCAATAGTATTTCTTTCTTCCTCAGTCAAATGATTGATTTGTAACTGTGACAATGTCTTAATCCTGTCTACATCCCTTTCAGTTTTTTGAAAACTACAAATATTATATTCTGATAGATCTTGTGTATCAATACTGAAATTAGTTAAAGTTATTTCTTTATCCGTAGTATTTAATATCTTGATTGGTATCAAACCGTTGACAGATTTTACTATACAGCTCGCTACAAAAACTCCTGGTGTTAATTCAGAAGTACATATTACTGATTCTTGTTCTCTATCAGTTTGTACAAAGTGTATGGACTCACATCTAGGAGACAATATTATTTTATTTTCGCTTGTATGCAATTCTAAAGTAATATTCTTACATTCGAGCTTAAAAGTTATATTTTGCTCTTGGAAATTAATTACTGCTTGATATTTGTTTAAAAAATCTTTTCCAATTATACCAGAAGCGCGTCATGGTAGCGTCTAAAATACATAAAACTTGTGCGTAAAATAGACACCACGTATGTATAAATCTAGATACACATATCCTATGACTTCAACTTTACCGCCTATTCCTTTTATGACTACTGTCTCTTTATGGATAGGAATATTCTGATGCAATAGTTGTTTATATTTTACAACAGAAATCGACGCTCCCGTGTCAACTAGCCATGGACATAGTTGGTCATGTATAATAATCAGTGGTCGGAGTAGGTATATTGATTTTAGATACTTGCGTCATGATATCATAACATGGACATGCATTTCTTCCGGAATGTACCGGAGTTTCCAAAAATTTGGTAAATAGAGTAATAAAATAAAAAACCATATGTAAGCAAACAAAATTGTTTATTGTGAATACAAATAATCATTATTACAGTTTTATTAAAAACAATTATTTTTAATCCTCATCGGTTACAATTTCTACATTTTGATTTTCTGTCTCTATACAATTAAAATAAATAACTATAATTTTTTCAATATTTTCGATTTTTAAGCTATTTCTTTTAACATCTAAGATCCATTTGTAAGTGGAAAATGATCGTTCAACATCTGTAGATGTCAATGGAGCGAATTTGAAATAAAGTTTCTGATTATTTGCTACGCTTTTTTCAATACTCTCGCTGTATTCTCTAATTGTATCTAAATCTGGATTTCGTTCCATAACTGATTCTATTTTATTTTTTATATTCTCATTATTGCACTCGTTAAGCGTAGCCCTTACTTGATCAAATACTAAAAGTGAATCAGCTAGAGATAAATTTTGTTTTTGTAACTCTTTTAGGGCTAGTAGTATAATAGAGTAATTTTCTTCGATATATTTTAAATCATTTTCTAAATTTTGTTTTTCCAAAATGTTTTTTGCGTTTCGTATGGCTATAGCATCAGAACTGCTCAAGCAGGATAAAACTTCTTTTATTTTATCTAAATGTTGAGCGTAGTAAGATGTTGCCTGTAACCAAGTACCCCATCTGGTAATGACTGGTTGCGGAGGCAACGGTAAGTCAGGATATTTTTCTTTTAAAATGTTTACCCTACTAGGAGCCTTTAAAAATACTTTTTTAACATTTGATATAAGAATATCAATATCGTTGTATTCTGACCTTATCTGCTCACTTACACGATGAAGAGCGTGCGCCAAACATGTCACATGCTTCATTTCAGGTAAGTAATGTTTTAAATTTCGCCCTGCAGATAGCATGTACGCGACACTGTCAGTGCAAAGCATTAAAATATTGTCAACTTTCGCTTCAAAAGTGTTTTGCCATAAATTTTCTAGACATTGCAGTACAAATTGTGTTATTGTTTGTCCATTTACTGCTGTTAGCATTTTACAAGCAATCAAATAAGGCCGGCCTGCACTATTACTAGGATGCAATGGTTTTATTAGGAAATTGACTATGTATCGACCAAAAATGTCTGTTGTCTCATCCAGCGATATCCATAGTTTCTCATTTTTATTAATTTCATAAATCGAATTGATTTTATTCCTATAAAACTTCTCCAAATAAACTTTTCGTAACTGTGATTCGTCAACCACTTTACGATTGGTACAAACGCAACAACAAGTACTGCACATATATTTCTGAAAAAACTCTTTGAACGCTGGATTTTTCATTTGCGACCAAGGAATATTGCATAGAATCAGGAACTTAATGAGGTCGAAGTAAAATTCCTCTTGCGGTCTCTTAAATTTTCCTTGATGTACAGCGCCTTCAATGTGTTTGGTAATGTTGCCTCTATTCACAGCTTTCAAATGACTTTCACACTTTGTACAGTATATAGTGCCACTAGCGTTATCGTAAAGTAGCTCAGGATAGTGCAATAACCACTTTAGCACTGTTTCAGCCTTGACCTTTGCCATATTTATTTATATGTCACCTAAAACAATGATTTAAATTTACAATATATACATACACAACTGTAAAGTCGATAATGAAATTCTGTTTCATATAAAGTGATTTTTTTAACTGAAGCGGTGATAGCCCTGCGGTGTGCGTACCGGACTCTCATGCGCTATGATGATTGCTATAAAGTGATATTTTAACTGTTTCCAAGTTCTAAAACCTTCTTAAATAGTGAAAATAATTAAAACTTACCCGTACAAAAACAACTTCAAATGGGCCCAATCCAAGAGTAATAAATCGATGTCCGTAGTTATAAGCCAAATTCGTCGTTTTAAGTAGATTTCAGAAGACAGTACACAAGCCAGGGTCAAGTCAAGATATTCACAACACATAAAATAAGCGCACTCCACGAACCGAAATAAGTGAGTGAGCCACTTGGTCTGGATGTCGGTGCGAGCATTGTTTTCGAACAAACAGTCAATGAGTCATCCAGGATACTTGATTCTAATTGGTCAGATGCGTTGAGCATAGACATAAGAGGACAAAAGACCCTGTTTGCCGGATGTCGTGTGTTGAAATGAATATTATTATTATATCATTTTATAAATGAGAGCGAGTGAGAGGCACGCGTCCCTTCCACTCGGGCATGGTTAGCCCGCCTAAGAGCGAGAGAGACAGAGCGAGAGAGAGAGTGAGAGAGATAGGCATACACACCGGTTCATGTCTTGCGCTTCTATTTCGCTTAGGCGGTGATATATGAAATTCAGTGCGAGATTCTTTGTATAAATTAATGTTTTAAATATAATTCTTTGTATAAATAAATGTTTTAAATTGTTACTATTATTTCATCCTTCTTCCTACTATACGAATGAATATTCACATTAAAATTATTTTACCACTCAAAGTCGTTGTCACGTAAAACTTTCGCCCGTATATCGACTTTACAGGCAACCAATTTTTTTTACTATTAAATTCTGGCCATCTACGCCACTAGCAGCATAGCGTTGAGAGTATTGATACATTTTTAACTAGTTTCATGTAATAATTTCGATGTTTCGGTATTTTTATCATAATAATCCGGAAACTCGGAGGCGTATCCATATTAACATATACGTTTGATGTCAGTGACCTTAATTCAATATACCTACTCCGACCACTGATAATAATAATAATAAAGCCCGTTTTATTTCCAATCTTCAATTGTTATTACATGTTATTATTAAATATATTTTGCAAATATAGCCTGCAGTAAGTTTTTTTTGTTTTTTTTTTTTTTTTACTCGCTATCATTGCTTTCTTCAGTACCATTGATCGGAACCCCCTCTCGGGTAAAGGCCTCCTCCAGCTTCTTCCAAACCTCTCTATCCATAGCTTTCTCTCTCCATTCGCTTCCTGCAATCCCTTGTATATCTTCTATCCACCTCCTTCGAGGGCGCCCTCTTTTCCTTTTTCCTTTCGTTGGTCATGTAAAGATAAATAAATGTTACAATTACTGTCACTTGCCAAAACTGTCTCATGATTAGTCACGATAAAAAATTAAATCATTGTTGCTAAGTGCCTTTTCTGGCTCTGTAACCATGTGAATCTGATTACTGCCCATCCTTTGGTTTCCGCGATATCTATAATTATTATACCTACTTGGACCTTGATAACCTGCTCGAGCCCAGCTTCTGCCTCGAGCTGGCTTTTGCGGGTACGCTGCTCCTCTCGAGTAGCCGCTGCTGCTCTGCCCGCGCCGCGAGTATGCTCCTGTGCCATTACCTCTTTGCCTGAAGAACGTGCCTCGCTGCCTCCTGGAATTGTTGTTATGATAATAATGAGCACGGTTCATATTCATGACTTCTCCTGTCAAAGTTGATGATGATGAGACCTCTTCATACATTGCCGCTTGTACAGCGTCCTTTAAAAATTCAAAATTCCTCGCTGCTATAATAGTGCTGAGTCTACGATTTCTTAAGCCGTCCGAAAATCGCTTGATAGTAGCGATGTGCCGAGTACGGCTTGACTCGAGTCAGACTCGATTCCTGCTTTGGACACGCCAATTCGAATACCCATTTATTTTGATTCGAGTACGCCGGACTCGATTCCGGTACTCGAGTCAGGAAGAATCGGTCTTGTACTCGCTGTCTCGAAACTATTATGCGAGTCCAACTGACTCGAGTCTAGTATTCGAGTTAGCTCGACTCGCTCGTACTCGATTTCTGTTTACTTAAGCAATGAAGTGACATCTAAAATATAAGTACATTAATAAAACAAATAGAACTTGATCTCATTAACAGAAGAATTTTCTATGTAGTTTTCTATGTTTATTTGTTATGTTTAATGTTTAAAAATATTTTTCATTAAAATGTTCGTAGTGTTATTATGCTAAACATAGATACTGTTTGAAGATTACTTTCTAATTTTTGCTTTTGTACTTAAATCGGTAACGGACTCGAGTTCTGGACTCGAATTCCCAGACTGAGGTTCTAGACTCGAGTCCAGGACTCGAGTCAAGATTCGAATACCAAACATAGAACTCGAGTACTGGACTCGAATCGCGGAATCGAGTCATGATTCGAATACCGTACAAACTGACTCGAGTCGACTCGATCCTAAAAAACAACGATTCGGCACATCACTACTTGATAGCAAGTTTCTCATTTAAAGGCTTAAGTACCTTGAAACTGTTTGAATCGTTGTCAGCCTGAGAAATCGTAAGATCAGTCATTAATTCTGAAATTTCATCCCCATATTCCTTAATACTCATATTATTTTGTTTTACGTTTTGCAACTTAATTTGAAGAGCTGTTGATCCTTTTTGAGGTAACAAATGTTTGCGCATATCCTGCAATAAATCAGTCACCGAAGAATAACTGGTATTTAACCTTAATTTTGCAGACGGAGACAACCTGCTTTTCAGTACAAAATTTATCAATTTTTCCTTACATTCTTTCTTGTCTAGCAAACTGTCATAATACTCTATATTATCAATACAGTGGACCCCCGATAATCCGGCCCCTGTCTAATCCGGCGCCCCCTGTAATCCGACATGACAGAATTATGTTTGACAATCTTTGCTAATATAGATCACGCAAGTTTGAACAGGTCACAACTCGTACGCGCCACGTATAATATATAGACTCTCGTCATTAGATATGTAATTTGTCGGATTACAAGGTACTCTTTCGTAAAAAAATCCGGACTATAGGGGTCTTAGGCAGGTGCTCTATAATCCGACAAATTCGATAGTCCGACACTGCCCTGCATAATGTTTGCCGGATTACCGGGGGTCCACTGTAATTTGCTTTATATTTATTACATCGCACGTCGTCATATTTGGAATAAGGCTTAACGCCACCTTTAAATCAAAACTACTCATCGTGACAGAAATAGACGTGTCACTTATCTCAGGACTTTTAACAGTACACAATTGATTAATTTGCTGAAATAGTAACTCAATATCACTAAAAGTTTGTTTATACAATAATATATCTTTTTCCTTTATATTACTATTCTCTATTTCACTATTTATGAATTCGTAGGTATGTAAAAATTCCTCATAAATAGCATTCGCTTCAAGTAATTTTTTACCACCAATATCTTTCTGCCTTCGTTTTGCCCCAATTTTAAGTAAATACGTTTTAATATCCTTTAATTGTTCTAAAACGTGGGCTAATATATCCGCCATAATACAATAAAGACATATTTTGATTTTAAATTGTCATCATTGATTAACATATTTTATGTATAGGTATAGGAATGTTTTTAATTATAAGAATAAACAAGTATTAAAAATAGGCATCATAAACATAATGGAATAATAAGACACCCTAGACATTACAATTAATAGAAAAAAAAATAAAAAAAATAATATTTATAAAGTTAGTTGCAATATTCTTTAAAACACTTTTAGTACTTACTTTTGCACATTTTCACTCGCGTTTATTGCCCATGACGTCACTTACTCACACCATTTCCGTTTTTCCCGCTGATCTCTCGAAGGTCGTCGATGGAGTCGCTAGAGCCCGCCGGGGAAAAGATTTCCGAAATGTATTTCTCATAAGTTCTTGCCGCATCCACGACTTATGGCATCTTTTATATAGTATAGACCCATAAACTATAAACGCCAACAACAACGCTAGAAGCAAAACCGCCAACAAGATGTTTGTTGTACTTAAATGCAGGTGTACTTGGTCCAAAGACGCCTGGTTGGACCCTCCTCCTATAGCTGATTGCGCCAGCACTACGGTTTCAGTAGGTTGTTTCGACTGTGGTTTTCCCATGATGTACGAGTCCAAAAAAAACTTCCGTCAAATTAAACGAAGCTAAACTTAACCACTTAGTAACGATATGTGTTCTATAATGATATAATAATTGAACAGTCTCAAAGCCCAGCCCGAAACGCATCTTGACTTTATTATTTTGCTCTCGCGCGCCTTATACGGAAAACGGTCGGCGCCGACCCGCCGCTACGCGATACCTCTCTGGCAGGGTCGCCATATGAGGTTGGGATAAAGGAGCCGAAATGATAGCACTCGAGTCTTGATTAGAACTAACTGTATTTGCTTAATCAATGCGATTATATAGTAGGTTACATATTTATTAATAATATAATATAGACATCCTCACAGGATGATACTTTTGACAGGTGTCACTTCCTTATTGCTACGTACTAAGGTTGCGTTTGTTTCCTTATGTTTGGCTAGACATTGCAATAGCGCCTTTATACCCTCTATATAGGTGTCAACTGTCAAAAGTATCATCCTACATTGGACAAAGTGTAGTTTCATATATTAGCCAAGAACCCGGAAGCTTGGAGAGATCTCAAAGTGGTGTTTTCAATAGAATATTTTGTAATAACTGCTTCGTGCTAAAAAAATAAAAAAAATTACAAAGACACATTGCAAGACCTAGTGATGTAGTTAGCTCTTTTTGAAAATAATGAAAGTAAGATGAACGTCGATCCCCCTGCCCGAGTTTCTTTCGCCAGTTCTTCTCGGAAGGGCCTCCCGATTTCCGAACTGGTGGTAGCCTCAGTAGTATACAAAGTAACCGTAGTTTGAATTTAATAACTAAATAAAATCAAAATAAGACAATTTGATTTATATAAAATTTAAACGATAAGGAATGTGCCCGATGAAAATATTGGGAAGGTAGTAGAAAATATATGACGACCATTGCCTTAGTCATCCTGTGATCACAGCTCCTGTAAAGGATTCGAAACGCCAGGATGAAAATAAAATAAATTATGCGTAAATACCGTAAAAAAATTGATTTATTCAAATGCGTAATATGCACAGAAATGCAAGAACTAAATAAAAATTATTTTTATCTATTGTTTAAGATGCGACGCGGATCCTGCAGCTCTCGCCAAGTACGTGTACGCGCTGGTCAAGAAGGACAAGCCACTCGACGAGCTTCGAGACGGAATGCTGGACCAGTTGGACGTTTTCTTACAACATGGTACTGTATTATTTCACTCTATTACCGTAATATTCATCTATTTTTACTTTTCGGATATTTCGAATAATTCCGAATGTGTTATCTGAATATTTGATTCGTTTCGAAACTCTGATAACCTTCTATTGTTAAGAAAAAAATCAGTTTTATCTTAATATTTCTGTAAAACTCGTGCTTAAGATAGCAACATTTAAAAACTGTGTTCTTGCCACAACATAATAAAGTTTTACTTTATATCATAATAAAGTTTTACTTTTTATATTAAATTCTAAGCAAGTTCAGTTTTGAAAAGTTTAAAAATGCTATCAAAATACACTCATGAACAAAGGTTATTATTCAAAATACAAGAACGATTGAAGTTAAAAGCTGTATTTATTAATTTATTTTTGATAATGATAGTACTGTATAAAACACATACATTGTAATAGTTTTAAGAGTTTCCTAGCCAAATGGCAAAAAACGGAACCCTTATGGAATTGTCATGTCTGTCTGTCTGTCCGTCCGTATGTATGTCACAGCCACTTTTTTCGAAACTATAACAACTATACTGTTTAAACTTGGTAAGTAGATGTATTCTGTCATCTGCATTAAGATTTTCACACAAAAATAGAAAAAAAGCAATAAATTTTGGGGGTTCCCCATACTTAGAACTGAAACTCAATTTTTTTTTTCATCAAACCCATACGTGTGGTGTATCTATGGATAGGTCTTCAAAAATGATATTGAGGTTTCGAATATATATTTTTTCTCAACTGAATAGTTTGCGCGAGAGACACTTCCAAAGTGGTAAAATGTGCCCCCCCCCCCCCCCCTGTATCTTCTAAAATAAGAGAATGATAAAACTTAAAAAAAATATATGATGTACATTACCATGCAAACTTCCACCGAAAATTGGTTTGAACGAGATCTAGTAAGTAGTTATTTTTTAATCGTAAACAGCAATTTACTTTTCATCCAATCAACTCAATTAGAACAAAAAAAAATTTCATAAACATAAACCTTGTGCATGAACTGTGAACCACTATTTTTTTACTTAACTAAAAGTTTGTACAGAACCCTTTGTGCGCAAGTCCAACTCGCACTTGGCCGGTTATTTTTTAAATGTCTTTGTAGTACAAGAAATGTTTTCTGAAACTTTTTATAACCACGTAATGTATCACAATTAAAAGGAGAATAAAGCAGCCCTTGCTGAGTTTGCTTCTCGGGACAAGGTCTCCCTTAGGACTCACGAAGCCATGGCGTATCTTTGACGTTCAATAAACGCATTTTAAATGCTCATATTGAATATAAATAATATTATATTTATTACAGTACAGTATTGTTGATTTATGAAGAAAACCAAATCCTTTTATTAAATTTTATAAGTAGATACAAATAGGGATAATCTTATTTATTGTAATTAGTGATCGCACAGATTATATTACATTGCATTTTATTAAATTCGGACGTAGGACAAGTGTTTTTTTTTTTTATTGGTAACACTTTATACATTTTACAGAAATGAAATAAATGAGTGCCCATCCTCAGGAGTTTGTCGTTTCCAATTCAGGTTGTAACAGCTATCCGCGACAGAAGGTCGCGATCATTGCGCCTCTGTACCACACTAAAAGTGAGGTTGATAAAATGAAATTAAAATAACTTTGTTTAAATGCACTTAAAATAAGTTGTTTTGAATCGTCCAATATTTTTACCTACCATCCCATTTAGAACGTCTTTTAACTGACAAGAAGAATGCTGGCAAGAAACTCGTTAGCTTTAACAGAAGTAACGACATTACAATATAATACGTCGTCACCATGCATAATCCACAAAAAAAAAAACAAAATTATTTTGTTATGACAATACTAATGGTGATTACAACAAAGTCAACAAGTATCTGTTTTAAATAATAATATTATAATAATACGAGCGGCCCGTCCCGGCTTCGTACGGGTGGACAAAATTCTTTAAAGGAGAATGGCAGACTTCATATGGAATCTGGGCCTAAGCTGTACACTAATGATTTTTGGACTATTTTGTAGGTCAAATACACATGTTTTATAAGTATTAATTTTGTAATGGTATTCTATGGGAAAACGGAGTTATGTAAATAATTAAAATTATGAAACGTAAAATCTAAACTGACTATTTCAGCCTATTAATTGACTTTTATTCATTTCAATGGTACTTATTGAATGTTTATGCGAGAAAATGTCCGTATGAAAGCGTAGGTCGTTAAAAGAATCCAAAAAATACAGCGAAACAAACGGTAACCACAAATCACAACAACAACACCACACGACAGACGGAACCAATGTGACATTTTTAAAAATTGTTGCCAGTTACATTGTAATAAATATAATTAATCGATTAAATAGTTATCGATTTTAAAATAATCATTTGATAGAGAATATGAAATCTTTTTCTTGCTAACTAACAGTGAGTTAATAGAAAAAAAAACAAAACACATACATTAGATCTATATACATTTAACCTTATCATATTATGATGAATTGATTAAAGTTACTTGTAGGCACTAGATTGAAATTAATAATTGGTGGGCTTTCTTGCCTGCCGGCCCCCTTCATACTTATCTTTGCAACCAGTCACTTTAGCAACGGGTATTGACATGGGCATCATTTGATATTTGAAGCATAATATATGTCAAATGAAGCCCATGCCAATATCCATATTTGTTAGCCCGCGCAACCTGGGGGCAGGTTCAACGATTCTGTAGTTTCACAGCTACGATTGCGCAACCGTTGCTAAAGCGACTGATCGCAAAAGAAAAAAAAAGCCAATGATGTTTCATATGTTGCTTTTTTCTATAGATATGTTGTGTAAGCATTCAATAGAGGCAACAAAAATCTAAGACAGTTTGACTTAGATTCAATAGTAACGCACATAGCCTTGTTTTGTCAATGCTGGTAACAACTGCGCCATTTTTTTAAAGCAATTTGTATTCGTGTCCATTAATATTACGTCATTGTAATAAGCCCCGATCGTATTAATCGATACAAAATGTAGTTTTTGTTTTGGCAACACTGTTTTTCGATCTATAAAGCACAGACATCCAATCAAAAAATTCAAAAATGCCTTGACTTGAATGGGAAGTACGTAGGTGGTCAATATTTTGTTATTATTTACAATAAATTGTTCCCCATAGAATCGTGACTTGGTTATCTACCATAAATTATTAAAAAATATACAATTAATATTACTAAATGTCCGATTCGTGTACAAGTTAGGCCCATATTCGCCGGTCTCCTTTATTCTATTATTAAATATTTTTTCGTTAGCGCCATCTAGCGTCCGGTAGACGAACTACTTGCGGTTAACGCGTTGCTATGGTAACGCATATACTATGGAAAAAGAGCGGACAGACAAACAACAAATTTGTGATCTTAGATTATAGGTTTTTACATTCACACCAATTAGCTGACTATTTATATATATATATAAATAGCCATGACTCAGGTAAAATGATCGTTTTCATAACACAAACATCTGCCCTTTCCGGGACTCAAACCCAAGAAAGCAGGATCGCTACCGTTGCACCAAACGTCCGTAAGTATATGAATAATATTTATTGTTCCAGAAACCAAACCCTTCGTGGATATGCTGTTCAAATCCCTGGAGAGTCAAGAGTATCTCCAAGCGGCCGAGAAGAAGCTCCCAACTCCACCTCCGGAGCCGATTGTTGAGAAAGAACCGGAAAATAACAACCACGGTGAGTGATATTCCAAACTGGTGTAATGGTAAGCCTTTAGGTTTAGTTCACACGATATTGTTCTGTAAGCTTTTTGCAGTATACATAGTTTTAAAGAAGATATATTTTGGTAATGGAGAAGGGGCAAAAAGGCGGGTTTTCGGCCCCTTTCATTTGTTACCTTTGCGGTAAACGCTTTACTATAGTTAAGCGTTTACCGCAAAGGGCGGTCACCAGATTGGTGGCCGAAAATTCATTAAATCCAGGTCCTCGCGTGTGAGCGCGTCCATGTGGCTTATAGGCCCTACCGTGTTTTATCCCATAGAAAGGCAGTGGAGCATAAATAGGGAGTTTAACAAAATTTAAGAAGTTTGAATAAAACAGCTTTTTTACGGATTTTGCTCATAATTTATTCATGTGTCTTTGGAGGTTTTAATACTTTCACGCACTGCAAGACCCGGTGATGTAGTTACTTCTTTTTACAAATAATAATAGTAAGATGGAGGTCGGTCCCCCTGCCCGAGTTTCTAGTTCTTCTCGGAAGGGCCTCCCTATTTCCGAACTGGCGGTAGACTCAGTGGTATACAATGTAATTGTAGTGAGAATTTAATAACTAAATTTTGTGTGTGTGTGTGTGTGTGTGTGTGTGTGTGTGTGTGTGTGTGTGTGTGTGTGTTTGTTACCATACTGTCTTGCTATCCTAACATTGCAAAAATAAACTTGCCCTTACGTACTCCCGCAAAAACAATACTATAGCGTGTTTCTACGCGCTACAGCGCCATCTAGTAAAATATTAGGACAATACTTCGTGTGTGTGTGTGTTTGTTACCATACCAGCAACGCGCGGCGGGGTTGTACCAGCAACGCGTACCATCGAAAGGCCTTGCATATTGTGACTACAGAACCCTGCACTGTGGATGGCTCGATACTCACTTGACCGGATGTTTTGTTTTTTATTAAGTGCCTAATATTTGATACAAACATACAAGTGAAAATTCTTTAAAATAAACAAACTGATACTTATAAGATTTTATACAGTTAAGGAAGATATATTATCAGTCATTAAAAAGGTTTTTGAAATATACAATGCATTTTTTCTGTTACAAAAGAAAATTTTAAAATTACTCCAATAAAAATTAAAGAAGGGAGAAACTATAGTGATCCAAATAAAAACATTATTATATGTTAAGTATATTTATAATAAGCTTTTACCCGCGGTTTAGCTTGAAAACGGATTGACTATAAGTACTATCGAAGCCTCTAGCGCCTTATCAGTCCTAAGTCGAAAGTCGCACTGCATAATGCCTATCGCTTCATGCCACGCCCCGCTCCATTCATTCAACAATGGCGCGCGTGCGTGTAATAATTGCGTAGTGCAGATTGACAGTTGACAGTACTGACATCAAGGGCGATTTTAAAACTAGTTGTTCATGATTGGCCGTAGTATAAATCGTAGTAAAATACGAAGCCAATTAGGGGTCGTGTGGGCGTGTCCGATGCGATCAGTTCAAACGAATATTTCTACAAAGTGGTAAGGCACGAGAGACCTCGATAGTACATTCACTTTAGAAGACTACATCATAAAGCTTATATAACAGTACAGTTACCTTATTTGAAAAGTATGTGAACTTGAAAGATTATATGAGACGTATTGTGTTAACTTTATAAAGCATGTGTACTTTTCTTCAGTGGGCGTGGCCATCGCTCCAGTGCCGATCCCCGTGGAAGAGGCCCGCCCTCCTCCTCGGCACCGCGTGGTGGTGAACAGGGCGCAGCCCCTCCCCCCACAGGCGCCGCCCATTCGCGCCCCACCAAACGAGCAGACGCTCGTCAAGGTAAGCTTCGAAAGTCCAAGGTCCAGGGCTCGTTGGCTGCGAGAGGTATTTGTATTTGGACTCGACCACTGAGGGTTACAAAAGGGTTCGAACTTGTTGACCTCGTTCGCGTCGGCCATTTTGAAAAACATTCAAGTTCCATACACCTACCGTATAGCACAAAAGGGATAGCTTATTATTATCTTATTGAGCGAAGCTCTCTCTTTTAGGCAATTCACAAATTTCGCTTGTCTACCTCCTGCTACTTAACGGTTCAACCGATTCGAACGAATTTTGGCATGAATATACATCATTATAACCTGACGGACATAGGCTATGTAAAAAAAGTATAGACTGTGCCATAGAGGAATAATCACCGAAAGAAAAATTCAAAAGCTGATCACAGCCAAACAGCTGATACTACATCGATGAAATTTGGCGCCAAAACTCACGTCGTGGTCGTGACTAATGTGCAAAAAAAAGTTTTGAAATCAGACATACCGTCGAGGAATAATCACCCTTCAAAAATCTAATTGCTTCGCTCATTATTTGCAAACAGCAGCATGTATTGCAGACCTAGTTATTATACAGTCAGGCACACCAACTTATACAAAACTCAATTTTCTCATTTATATTTTCAGCTTTAAGTTGAATTAATAGAGTTCATTATCTAATGAGACATTTCGACAGTTTGTAGTTGTAGAGCGGTTGTCCATCCATTTTGTTTCATAAATTATTTCTTTATAGGTACTGCCTACAGAATTGCTAGAAGAACCTGTCGACCAACCGCCGCGAAGGAGAGATAGGCGAGCAGATTCTGTGAGTATTTGTAATACGACCATGTAGATACAATTACATACATTTTAGATTTAACCAGATTTTACACCTACGAGTGTCACTACATTGAGACAGAAATCGTAGTGAAAACGTTGTTTTACTAACTGAAGCCTTGCACTTTTACTGAAACAGTCATTGATCATCTATTATTCATAAATCAACTCTCATCGTGATCCGATTGAGAAAAGAAATTACAGAATACTAGGCTGTATGGGCTTAGTACTCTTACCTTTCCTACGGAGAAACTTAAAATAATAGATCTTTTTGGCGGAAGCAGGAAGCGACTTTTTTAGTGGTTTTGGTTTTTTGTTAAAATTTGTGTTGTGTTAGTGCGTAATAATGGTGGATTATTATTTATCACTAAGCGTTTGTAAATATGCAAGAGTGTTCTCAAGTGAAACAAAATAGTGGCCGGTGTCATTTCGTTCTTTATCAAGAAGTCCTCAAGGCTTCAGTAACACCCCACACCTTTACTGAGTTTTCCCTACCCTAAGAGTAGGGATTATTTCACTATTCATTCATCATCTATTATTTATAGATTGTGTTTATAGACGAGAGAGTCGTTATCATTCTTTATGATATAACCAAAAATGTAATAACTTAAGGCTAGGCTGTATGGACTTTGTACCGTTTGCCTGCCCTTATGGGAAAACGTCACAAAAAACACGCCTTTTTCCCTTAGGGGTAGGCAGAGATCACAGAATTCCACTTACTGCGATCCCGACATCTCTAGCTTCTTCAACTATCATCAGCCTTTTCACACTAGTTCGATTCACACAAGCAAACAAAAAATAAACCTAATATCATTACGTTCTGTTGTACAGCTTCGCGATAAGGAGGAACGGCGAAGACGCCGATCTCGGTCGTGGGAGCGCCGCGCCCGAGCTGTCAGGCATCGCCACCCACGCGATGGTGACGCCACCGAGCGTAGGTGAGTGTTGGGACGAAGGACGAATTCAATTCAAAGATTATTGCTATCATGTGGTTACAGAGGTGTTGTTCAACATAAAACCAGTACCATAACATGACCTCTGCTATGTGTGGTATTTATTAATAATTTTGTATTAATTTAGTAATACCATACCGCATATTTGTCTATTACACTAAATTCACTAATAAATCTACTATTAGTAATATACCACATATACATATTACTATTACAATATAGTGTAATGTATGATACTGTAGTATACATGTAGTAATTTTAGTGAAGCCATAACACACATTATAACACTAGTGTATTGTGTAGTATACATATTAGTACATTTGGTAATACCATACATCACAAATTACTACTACACAATAGTGTAGTGCACTATAGTGTAGTATAAAAAAATAAATATTTCTAACATTCACATCAATTAGCCTAGCCCAAAGTAAGTACAGTAAGGCTTGTGTTATGGATACTAGGGTAACGGATAGACATACATATATGATACATAGATATGTAATACTCATAGAAATATATATAAACATCCATGACTCAGGTACAAATGCTCGAATTCATCATAAAAACATCTGCCCCTTCCGGGATTCGAACCCAGGACCATCGGTGCGAAAGGCAGGATCGCTACCGTTGCACCAAACGGTCGGTCGTCACCAAGTATACATAGTAGTAAATTTAGTAATGCCATAACACATATTACTATTGCACAATAATGTAGTGTACTAAACTGCACTGTACTATATTATAATATAAAGTTAAAAGTAATTTTAATAATGATTATTATTATATAAATATAAAACGGATTAATTACCACATTAACACTACACTATATTATTTTACGGTGTATTATTCGCCACCCACGCGATAGAGACGCCACTGACCGTAGGTTAGTATGCTGTGCGATGAGCTACTTATTCAATTCAATTCAAAGAGTTTATTGCATGCTATGTATGATATGTTATTTAGTAATACAATGAAAATGAAAATAACTTTATTCAAATGCACTTAAAAATAAATAGTTTTGAATTGTCCAACATTTTCACCTACCACCCATTCAGAACGTCTTTTAACTGACAAGAAGAATGGGCGCAATAAACTCGTCAGCTTTAACAGAAGTAACGACATTTACAATATGATTCGTCGTCACCATACATAATCCACAAAAAAAAAACAAAATTATTCTGTTATGACAATACTAATAGTGTTATGATATAATTATTTCGTTGATTACAACAAAGTCAACAAGTATCTGTACTTACTTAAAGTATCCCTGAACATTGCAATAACATACAGGGACAATAACGCACATATTACTATTGCAAGATAATGTAGTGTGCTACAATGCACTGCACTACATTACACTGTGCTGTATTATAATATGTAGTTAAATTATGTATTAGTAATTTTCATATTCATTAGTATTTATTACCACATTTACACAACGCTATATTTTACGGTGTATTATTCGCCTCCCGCGTGGCGGGAACGCCACAACAGTGAAGTGTATTGTACCATATTGTACTGAACTGTTCTACATGCACTGCACTAAATTATACTGTACTATATTATACTAATGGGATTTCTACCATATTTTTACTATAGTCACGGAGGATCATGTACTGTATTGTTAAGCTATTTTAAATATATTTTTTTGCATGTAGATCTATCCATACAAATAGTCTAGAGTTCACAATAGCACCTGGGTCGTTCTTCTTTTTTACCGACAGTGAAACAACGTTTTTCTGTTTTTTTGGTTTTTGAATTATCCATAATTGTGGTTTCTGTGTGAAATTTAAAAGAAGTTGCATCTGTGTTGTCATTAGGACTAATTAAAGTTTCCTTTGCGGCAAATATTAATTCTTTTTTAATATTGGCTTTTAAAAAAAATATGTGACAGAGTGGCCTTTTTCTGTGGAGACCACATTTCGGTTTACCACTCTGTCACGGCATTCTACGGCAAACTACCGAAATAATATGTTGGTTGGAATAAATGAAAAATTACATAATATCAATAGATAAGAAAAATATGGACGTTTATTCGAACCGAATTAAAAAACCGTAAATATCAATACTCCAACGAGATGCCATAATAAGACGAAGGACAGGCCATTGTCGGTAAAAAAGAAGAACGACCCACCTAACAAATTATAATCCCTTCATTCATTATCTATTTAAAGAATGGAGATTGCCCAAAAATGATCTCACCTCAAAAGCATTTGTGCCTTATAAAAATAAGATTCATTTAAATATTATTATTTTTACAATTTGACCTGCATTGATGAAACTATTCTTCAAAGCAGGGAAATAAAAGACAATTTTAAATAGTTCGTAACTGTATTTCCATTTAACATTAATATCCCAGATATTATCCTTCTTGTCCATAGGATTAGGTTATTAAAAAATGTTGCAATGTAAATATTTAAAGCACCGAAATAAGAATAGTTATCTGAGTATATTGGCATTTACTGTGAGATTATTTGCCCATTTTCAGAGGGGATTTTTAATCTTATCACTACATAGTATAAAACAAAGTAGCTTTCTCTGTCCCTATATCCCTATGTATGCTTAAATCTTTAAAACTACTCAACGGATTTTGATGCGGGTTTTTTAATAAACAAAGTAATTCAAGAGGAAGGTTTATATGTATAATACATTCCTAATATAGTAGAGCATTGCATCCGTGCGAAGCCGGGGCGGGTCGCTAGTTTATTCTTAAAAAAGACTTTGTGTTTTGTAAATAACGAAATGTCTCACACGTGTTCACACTGGGCAGACGCGGCGTGTCGCGATCCCCTTCGCCTCGTGGTCGCTACCGCAACCGCAGTCCGCCGAACGCAGACCGACCCAACACCAAGTCTAGGTATGTATGGAGTGTTATCTGGTGACCGGTAGGGTATACAGGGTGTCCCAAAAAATATGGTTAAGTGCAAGTCCAGAGAGAGACCATGATTAGGGCTGTCCGAATCATTATTTAAATTTACAAAACTGTAAAGAGTGAATGACCTTATATAATATATTAATAACTATACTACTAATTAATATTTTGTAATGTAATTTTTTTTACTAGCGCTAGAAAAATTAAAGGAAGAAAAAAATAGTCCTTGCGGAATTTTGTTGCAGCTTCTTTTCATTATAAGGTCTCATGTCGTAGGGCTTACGAAGCCATGGTATAGAAGTTGACTAGTTAATGAATCCTTTTATTGAATAAAAAACATTTTATCTTATCAGCCCAAGGTATATTCCGCGATTTTTCATAGTTTTTGAGTTGTGCAATCTTTTTCAAATTTTTGTCAAACATGAGGTTCAACATTTTCTTGTTGCCTGATGGTATCTAACTTAACCAGAATTGAAAGATATGTTATTCACTTAATTTATAAAAAATCTTTTAATTATCTGAATAATTGATGTCTTTGTGAAAACCAATACTTGATTTGGGTAGCATTAATAATTTGAATAACCTTTGAATTTAACTTTCGCTTTACCCTATTTTTAGGGACATCCTGTATATAACTTATAGAAGAATAAAATATTCTAATAACATGATAGAAAATAGATTTATAACGCATTTTTATTACAAAAAGTAATAAGGACGCGCTAATGATGTCCTGAGTCTACAAAGTCAATAAAATTCTTTATATAATAATAGTGGTCCAGCCATTTAGGACCTGGCAATTAATATGTAAAGAATAGATAGGGTTAGTCGGCAACATGTAAATAAAAGTCTAAAATAAAGAAAATAAGAACAAATCAAGTCTTTAAATATACAGTCTGTCTTCAACTTGTAAATGTCAACTTACAATTTTTTTTTTTTTTTTTATTTATTTTGTTGCATTCACAGTGCGATATCCCACCTGAGGGCTCGGAGGCGTAGTTGTTTTTTTTAAACACGTATTTCATATCTTATTATATTTTTTTTAATTTTCGTATACATAAAATATTCAAACATATTAGACTTTAGATATAATATACGCATGTAAAAAAAGGCCACGGAGAGTTATCGGGTAGGATTCGAACCCACGACCTTTCGCTATCGTCGTGGGTTCGAATTCTACCTGCGGACTCGGAAGGCGTGGTCGTTTTTTACGTGCGTATTTTATATCTTATAGAAATATAGCAAATATAGCATAAATTTAGGAACATTATGTTACGCTTTCGTTAAATTGAGTTAGTGAAGTTATGTCAACATACTCGTATATCTATACATATAATTAAAATTGGAGTGTCTGTTATTAAAACAACCGTTTTTACTACATGCATATGAATATATATACGATACATACACCAAAATAACATTTTTTACAATTTTTGTCTGTCTGTCTGTCTGTCTGTTTGTTCCGGCTAATCTCTGAAATGGCTGGACCGATTTTGACGGGACTTTTATTGGCAGGTAGCTGATGTAATAAGGAGTAACTTAGGCTACTTTTATTTTAGAAAAATTACTGTGCCACAGCAACGCGTGGCTGGGTCAGCTAGTTACTAATAAAAACTATGTGAAGTTAAGCAATCCAGGTTAAGTTTAATTGACATATGTAAGTTTGGTATATTTTATGGTTGGACATAACTTTATGCATAATCTTTTATAATTGATTACATTAATTTAATTATTTAAAACATTAACAATCTCATTACAACTGTAATTTTATTTTTTATTCCATTGATTTATTTCCCATAGATCAAGGTCACCAGTGCCCATACGAGACAGAGAACACGAGCGTGAAAGGGACAGATTGCGCATCCCAAGGGAATTGGAGAGAGACAGAATATCCAGGGACAGAGATCATAGGGACAGGCTATCTCGCTCTAAGGACAGGGACAGGTGAGATTTTGAATCCTGGAGTAGATCACTTAGTTTTTATTAATCTACCCTCAATAATGTTTTTTGTTTATATGTTTCTGTATCTAATTCTGACGATCGTTTGGCGATCCTGCCTTTGGCACCAATGGTACTGGGTTCGATTCCCAGATGGTTTGTGTGATGAATACAAACAAGTATCTGAGTCATGGTATGATGACCTCAATGGTAGAGTGTTTTGCATACTGGTTTTCATGATTACTACACTCGGAGGTCCCGGGTTTGAACCCTGATATTTTTTTTATAATTTTTACAATTTTAGGCAGAATACCTTTTTATAATTTGTCTCAATCAGAGTAATGTTACTAATATTGATTTACTAATAGAGAAAAAAGTAAAAAATATTATATCTTAAAATACTGTCTTTCTACAAATATACGTAATACGTTAGACACTTAAAACAGTTTATTTTATTATAAATAAATAAAAAATAGTGGGATTAGTGTGGGATTGGATTAAAATATAATGTTATTAATAATCAGCAACCAAAGTTGTTGACTCAACTATATTTTTATATTGCTCATTATTATTATTACTGATCTGAATATATTTTACAACAAATTACTTAAGCTACAACCGGAGGATAAAAAAAACGAAAAAAAATTCTTATATATTTATAACTTATTTATTATAAGAAAATTACAATATAATTAGAACTAACTAAAAGTAATTGCCTGGTTCGATGCTAGAAACCGAGTGCAATTTTTCTCATGAAAAAACGTGTGACTGGGGAAGAATGATTCACGTTGCACTGGCACGATGCGCTGACTCTGCATCTCGGACTGCTGCAATGGTCGAGGCCTAACTGGGTAGCTTGATGTACTAAGATAATTATATGATCTGCACGATGTAATTAACACGATATTTACTTTTTAGTAATTTGGAAAGGTAGCAGAGTTTTTATTTATATTCACATTTTTTTCCAGATCCCGGGAAAGATCCCGCGACCGATCCCGCGGGTCGATGTCGCCGCGGGATTCCCGTCCGGATATCCCGGACGCGTTTAAGCGCCGTTGCCGGGATTTCGATGGTGAGATCCGTTTGACTGCCATTTATTTGTATTTTATAAAATAATAAAGTTAAAAAAAAAAAAACATTTTTTTCCCCCTCTTTATCAAAATAAAAGACCTTTGCTTTAAGAACACCTATTGCTTCAAAATTGTGGGCTGTGTTATTTTTAAACAACACTTTCATACCTTTTCATACCATTTTACCCCAAATTGATGGAAAAAAATGAGACACCTTTTTTGTATTAAATTATATAGATTCACAGTTAAATTAATATTAGTGTGCAAAAAATAGGCCAAGATAGAACATTTCTCTAAGTCTTAAATATTATTTACCAAAGGGGTTTGAAGGTTTTGGCCTTAACATCAGACGCCATTTTATTTATTTTTTCAAAATGGCGGTGCACAATAAATGTCATATATTTGGATAAGGGACACTTATACAAGCATAAAATTTAATATAACATAACATCATAAAGCGTCACGTTTCTGAGTTATTCAAATATAAGAATAACAGTTATTTTAACGAATTTATTTATTTATTTTGTAGTTATTTAATGTTCTTTAAGTTTTTACTTTTAATCTGAATCAGACAAACAAAGAAAACAAATAATTTAATACTAATAATTGATTTTGTTCATTAATAACTTTTTGATACAATTCAGTATAGGAATCAGATAAAAATGCGTTTAATTATAATGATTTGTTATATTGCCTATACTTTAATTTTGGTGAATAACTCCGAAACGTGACGCTTTAGGATATCATGTTACATGACATTTTTTGTTTGTATAAGTGTCCTCCATCCAAATATATAACTTTCGTAGTGCACCGCGATTTTGAAAAAAAATCAAAATGGCGGGCTCAATACAAAAATCTTCAAACCCCTTTTAGAAACATGAAAATCCAAAGTCCCATATTTATCCCAGTTGACGCTTTTTAATAGATCTGAATAAAATTACGTGTACAACTCAAGTTTTAGGTTAATTTTCATTAATAATGATATAATTTAATAATAATAATAATAATATTTGCAATAACAATGACAATACAGAATTTAACTCAAAAAATTCAAAGCCACGAAATTTAAAATAGCTCTTTAATGACAACAAATATATAGAAATATAAGAACCATATCTTATGACAAATTATTGTAAATCTATAATCTAAGATCACAGTTGTTTGTTTCTTTGTCTGTCCGCTCTTTTTCCATTGTATACGCGTTACCATAGCAACGCGTTAACCGCAAGTAGTTCGTCTACCGGACGCTAGATGGCGCTAACGGAAAAATATTTAATAATAGATTTTTTTTAAGAATTTTGTCCACCCGTGTGAATCCGGGACGGGCCGCTAGTAAATAATAACAATATAATTTTAATTGAATTAAATAAAAAACAAACGTAAATCGAACGATAGAATTAGAATTTGCTTCCCCTCTCCTATCAAACTGTCGTGCCCAACAGGGCCCATATTTGATTCATTATATTTTTATGTAATATCTTGTAATATTATGGAGTCCAAGAAAGATTTCAATTATTTTTTTTTCAGAGAAAGGCTACTGTATGCGAGGTGACCTATGCCAATGGGACCATGGAACTGATCCCCTGGTATTGGAAGATGCTGCCCTCACCAGGGTTCTGACCGCCCCGCCTCCGGTACCAGGTGAGTCGACAATGCTCAGACACTTTTATTTTTATTTTAGTGCAGCCACATGGCAAACATTAATATATCAATGTTATAAACCAGTTAAGTGTAGATAAGTTCTGATGCATGCCACAATAACGGCGTACATAACATTCGCAGATAAATATTAAATAAGTACTTTAAGAGAAATATAAGGTATAAAAACATTTTCTAAAATCGTACACATGTAAACAACTAATTACACAATTAATTGATAAACGAGAGTATAATAAATTTATTAAATTTAATCTTTGCTGAATTTTAGTTATGAAGTATAATCTTAATATATATAAATTACGTGTCACGTTGTTTGTCCGCGATGGACTCCTAAACTACTTTACCGATTTTGATCAAACTTCGTAACTATCTGTTATTTCATCTAACTTAAAACATAGGATAGGTTTTATTTTAACTTATAACACAGCAATGCGTGGCTGGGTGAGCTAGTAATTTTATATAAATTATTGTTAACTACCATATATAATTTAAAATCACACACACACACATACACATTCCAAATTAGCGGCCAACTTCATCCCGCTGGTTTAGTCTATGTCGCTTTTGCGGCCAACTTCAACATGATAATATTGTGTCACAGTGATGCGCGTATAACTCCAAAAATTGAAGATAAAAATTGTCTATTAGCTATAAAATACGCCTGTAAAAAATAACCACGTTTCCGAGCCCTCAAGTGGGATTCGAACCCACGACCTTTCGCTATCCGGACGAATGCTTTGACCGCTGAACTACCGAAGCGCTGGCAGACGCGTCCAAATACAAACGAATGTCAACTTTCACTATGAACTAGTATTGTTCCACCAATGTTGAACGCTAACTACCTTCAATATCGAAAATAATATTTTTACAAATATTAAACATACGATTTAGTTGAAGCCAGGTTATTTACAGGCGTATTTATATCTTATAAAAATAAAGCATTGTGAATGTAAAACTAAAATTAAAAACATAGAAACTTATGTCTCAAAAAGGCATTTTTTTCACTGCGATTACAACAACTTTATTACAAAGTACAGGATTACTTACTTAAATGACAATATAACCTGATACCACTGCAAATGTGACATAAAGGTATGACTTTTAACGCTGTATAGAAATATAATTAAGACAATTGACAAATGTTTTAAATAAAATATATATTGTAACTGATTAATTAAATATACTCATTATAACAATGACCTAATTGTTATATAAACTATGGAAGGTAATTAACCATTATTAATTCAAATTCAAATTTATTAATTGTAGACCACAGGTTACATTAAGTTGTTAAAATATGATTAGTACAATCCGTATCTTACTTCGTAGAGTATACAATATATTTTATACTATTTGTCATGCTATACAAATACAAAAAAAATGTCAAAACAAACACTAACGAAACAAATTATAATAATTAAAAACATTGAATGCTGTAAAAAAAAAAAAATAATTTAGGTTTTTGTAATTAAAAATTCAGATACACTAATAGCATTTTTGTACGAGCATTTCGCGAAATCTCTTTTTAAAAATATTCAAAAAAAAATATTTTGCAATTTCAGTTAATAAAATTAAATCTGAAATTGCAAAAACGCAACATATAACTATGAATCAAAATGTAATGTAATATAATTTAGCACCTCATTCCTAGAAGATGGTTCCAGAAGATGCTTGTACTAACCTAACTTATACACCAACATTGTAACCATTTTCTAAGGAATAAATGATTCTGATTCTCAGAGGTAAGGCGGGACTCGAACAGCAAGCAAGTTATAACCAATCATGCCTTTTAAAATTACACCAAACAATAAATGTAACAAATAGTAACTGTTTATTTACATTTAATTCTTTAGCTCCATTTTTTGTACAAACAATGGTAAATCGAATGAATTATTAAATTTATATATTTGTCGTAGAATACAATCCCCTGACGCCTGACATCTGGTGTGGGGCCCCGGGCTTTGCCCCTTACCCACATCCGCGTCCTATGCCTCCTAGAGAACTGATTCCTATACCAAGGTAAGTGACAAAAATGATTATAATTATCTGTATATATTTTTCTTTATCGCAGAGAACGGTACAATTTACGAAGTCAATGCCAAGAAGTATTCTATTAACCCTTTGACGCCCAGCTTTGTGTTAAATGCGATATTTCTCTCTCTATCGGGGAAAAAAATATCATTCAATAAAAAGAACCATTACCAAAGCCGTAATAAGGATTAAATCAGACTGCGCGCTATAGAGCATTGTATAATGCTTGCGGGTTTTAGGTATTGTTGTCGCGCGCCTGATATAATGCTCTCGAGTTTTAAGGGGTTAACAGTCAACTAGTGAGTTGTAAAATAATTTTGTTTATGTTCATTTTCTACGGTATAATATTAATCCTGTAGGAACGATATCAATCTATAATCTAAGAACACAAATTTGTTGTTTGTGTGTTTGTCTGTCCGCTCTTTTTCCATTGTATACGCGTTACCATAGCAACGCGTTACCGGGTTAGCTAGTATATAATATTATTAATTGGTTACTTCAGTTTATTTTAGTACAGGGGACTGTTATTTTTATATAATATTAGTCCCCTGTACTATAAAGCTATGTGTGTCAGCTCCGACCCACGACTGGAGTTTACTCCTTATAAATGATTGTCTTTGAACAGGTATGCAAAATAATTAAATAAAACTTCAAAATAAAAGTGAAAGATGCGCACGATAGGTTGCATACAAAAAACTTAACGCTGTCATTCGATAACAAATTTTACTTTTCATATTTTTTTCATACCGTGCGTTTTATTTGAAAATCAATTCTTAAGGAGTAAACTTAAAAAAGTTATAATTAAACGATGTGGATTTTTATATGTTGAGAACATAGAAATAAAAAAATGTGATTTTTTTATAATATCTTTGTTTTGCAGGGTGCGACAAGAGGCCGTAGGCGTTCCACCACCTCCCAGGCATCCGCCTCCGCATAAAAAGAATTTCGACTATAACAGACTTGGTGAGTAATCTTTATATACCGTCATAATCATTGTATTATCATTATTGAAGTTATACCTGTTTTGGCGTATTGAGGGTGAAATTTTTCATGTAACAAGTTGTGCACGCAACATGCAACGAAAAAGCGACATCATGAAGATAAAAAAATAATCAAAAAAGTATAACTCATGTCACGCGTACATCATAGTTTAAAATAAAACTATTTAACTTAATTTATTATATATTTAACTCTTTTAGTACCATACATATTTTACTAATATATGCTAAAAATACCAGTAAAAAAGTGCATTTTCATAGATAATTTATATGAACAAGACTTATATGAACGATGTTTGTGTAAAAATATGCGCATAAAAATACGAAAACGGTAACACGGCCGTCACCTGTGCGCGCGCGCGCGCCAAAAGTGAACTGTCAAAAGGAGCGCTATCGCGACGCTGGCATTTTTCACAAGTAGAGAGAGCAGAGCGACGGCGCTCTTTGGCACTAAAAGGGGTTAATTTTATGATGGTCAGTCCCCTGTCCGAGTTTCTTTCGCCAATTCTTCTCGGAAGGGCTTATCAATCTCTGAAGTTTTCGTAGACCCAGTAGTTAACAGTAACGCCTGAATCAGGCTATTAAAATAATGTGAAAATTGTGACTACTGTAAAGGAGTCGAAACGTCAGCATTAAATATTAGCAAATATATGTTTAAAAGTTGTTTTATTTTAAAGAGGATGTGAGATGTTGTCTTTTTAATTCTGTAATTATGTTTCCTGACAGGTGCACCCCGGCCTCCTCTGCCTTCAAACGCGGCCAATTGTTCCCTGGAAGTGAAAAAAGTGCCGCGCGGACTCAACGATATCACTCATTTGAACAACCATTTCTGCAAGTTCGGCAAAATCGTCAATATACAGGTAATAAATAATTACCACGTTTTTATTAACTTGCTTTCGTTCGTGTCTGTCGTTCTGTCTGTCTGCAAAATTTTCTTATCTAATAACTCAAAATTAGACCACTTCTGAACAGGGTTGCAAATTATCAAGATAATTATTTTATCTGATAATTATTCGGTAATTATCTGAAAATTATTCGATAATTATCTAACTATCAAATCAAATAACATATATATATTTTTTTATATTTTTAGACATTATTTTGACGGGAGAGTCTGAGACTACTTTAAAAAAACTGGTTGGTTGCCTGTAAAGTCGGTATACGGGCGAAAGTTTTACGTGACAACGACTTTGAGTGGTAAAATAATTTTAATGTGAATATTCATTCGTATAGTAGGAAGAAGGATGAAATAATAGTAACAATTTAAAACATTTATTTATACAAAGAATTATATTTAAAACATTAATTTATAGGCACGCGTCCCTTCCACTTTTTATGTCTGTCTCTCTCGCTCTTAGGCGGGCTAACCATGCCCGAGTGGAAGGGACGCGTGCCTCTCACTCGCTCTCATTGTAAGCGCATAACGTGAGCGGAGCGTAACGCAGTTTCTTGAAGTGTCACCCGGCAAACCAATTTATACGACGTTGTCACGTCAAAAAGAAAAGTAAATATACTTTTCGTAATATAATTTTTTAGTAAATATATTTAATTTTCAATATTGATCAATTTTATCAAAAATATGTCGTTGGATTTCAATCATTTACTATTGCATCATCGTTGCAAGTCCGATACTTTGGTGTGTAAGAAAACCCAACAGTTTAAAATTTTAAGACAAATAGCGCCATCTGTATTTTGTTAAAAAACTATACTTAAAAGCAATGCCTACATTGTGTTGTGCGTTTAAAAGCAGACACTACGATTACCCTTTGTTATAGGATTAAGAGTAAATTGAGTGGGAGAGAGACGCAAGGCATTCGGCGGGCCTCTCTCTCGTTCGGTGACTCATCGTAACGTTACCGAGCGTTACACTTTTTCATAAGTGACTCCCAGCCGCAACCTAATTTAAGACGTTGTCACGTCAAAAAAACTATTAATTTTAATATATGAACAACTTAATTATTATAATTTTCGACTGCTATTACTAATTAGACTGTAACCTTTGCCCTATGAAAAACAGACTAAAAAAATATGACTTTTTCATTCTTTTTCTTGCATTTTTTTGAGAAAATCACTATGTAAGTCTCGGCGGAACTAGCAATTGCCTGACTCGTATTATTAAAGTCCTCGCTAACGGCTCGCACTTCAAATTCTACTCGTCCAGCAATTGCTGGGTTTACGCACCTCGACAACAATGTACTATTATTTTGTTTTGTACATTAACAGTTACTCGTTATTATCAACGATAATTATCAACGATAATTATCACGATAATTATCCAGTGCAACTCTGCTTCTGATGCTCCTAAAGCGGGGAATTCACTTGTCAATTGAGTCGATTTTATCTAGTATTTCTCTATTAAAATAATTTATATTATAGATATTATTGTTATTTTTTGTTCTTCATAGGTTTGCTTCGAAGGAGATCCGGAAGCGGCACTCATTACATTCTCGAATCCCACTGAAGCGAATGTGGCATACAAGAGCACGGAGGCTGTACTCAACAACAGATTCATCAAGGTGTTCTGGCATAACCCGGAGGTGAGATACAATATGAAAATTGTAAATAAAATACTCATAATGAGTATATGAGCTAAAGATAAAATGTATGTTGATTAAGTTAGCATTTTATTTAAAATAACTAAAAGAAAAAAAAATCAGATACTTTGATGCTTTACGATCAATATGTATAAGTAGAAAAATGTCCAACTACCCTAAATGTCCAATAGGTTTTGTTTTATAAATCGTTAAAGCAAGTCAATTTTAATAGGAAAATACTTTAAATATTTTTTTTGTAGATTTAATTTTGTTAAAAAATATATTTTCTTGGGTCAGTGAATTAATCGTAATTTAAACAACCGCCATTTTCACGTGCTTTGAGTTACGTCACATGAAATGACTCGCCACATTACTATGGGTGAATTAACATACATTGTAATGATATATGTTGCCGGCAAAAGCATGGCTTCATGTCATGTGACGTCACAACCGCTCAGTTTGTTTTGAAATTTACTTTCATTTAAGCATAATTTTTAAACGAATAATAATGTATTGCTTATAAAATAATAGAAATATCGAATTTAACAAATGCCGTTAGTTTATTACATAATTGAATAATATATATTTTTTTTTAATTACGTGCAAGAAACCTATTAGCAATACGTTTAACTCGCAATTCGTGTAATTCTCATAACGCCAAAATATTGCAAGTCACAACATGTAGATTATCAATAAAATTGTAAGAACTTTGATGTGGGTGGTTTGGTTTGAATATATATTACTTGTCACACCAGTGTTTGACCACGATGGACTCTGAAAGTACTCAACTGATTTTGATGATTTTTTTCTTGGATAGGTTTCATTTATAAGTGGTCAGCTTGTAATTTTTATATAACTTTGAACTTTAGTTATGTATAAGTATATAGCTTATAATTTATTTAGACTTTATATATTAATTATTAATAATTTGTTAAATAATTTATATTTCTTTGTTTAGAACAAACAAGAGAACATGCCACCGACACAACAACAGAAAAGTCAACAAGAGAGACAGAACAACCACCCGATGTCGCACAACAAAGTTCTCATCAACAGGGACAACATCAAAGCGACCAGCGACAAACAACAGGAAAAAGTGAGTTTGCAACAAATCCACATAATATTAATCATTTATTTTGTCAATATAATATATAATGCAGGTGTTATGGTTTTTCAATTTCCATACAGTTTTAAATAAATTTGAAAATTAATATTTTGATAATAAAATGTCATGCAAATAAAAAAAAATACTAGATTTAAAAATCTAAAAATCCCACGTTTTGAGTGGCCCCTCGCTTGGCCCCGCTGGGTTATTTTATTCTTTTTTGGTCAGTGAAAAACGTGGGATTTTTAGATTTTTAAAACTAGTATTATTTTTTTATTCTTTTTAATTATTATCTCAACGAAGTAACCATGTGTTACGCAACAATCGGATAAGCCCCATACAAAAGTGAAAGTTGCCGAAAGTTGACCTGAAAGTGCACCTAGAAAGTTGAAAGTTGTTTAAGCGTGCATTGTCATCGGGTTCTGAGCTACCCTGAAAGTTTCAACTCGCTAGGTGGTCGGGAAGTGCCTCAAAATTGAGATACAAGATTCCAACCAGACAGACAAGACGACAGACAAGCAAATAGACAAGAAAGCGACCTAAGAAAAACGTGGGAAAAGATAAAATTTATACATTTAAATAACCTAATTTCTGTGTCAAAATAATGAAGTAATTTCAAAACTACAAAAAAAGTCACATAAAAATTTTATAAATCTTAAATATTTTTACTTAAATGATAATAATAATGAATTCATTTTAACTATGACTTTATAAAATATCAAAATTTTATTAAATTAGGCAAATATTTATAATAAGTAGGTGTCGTCACTCCCCCCCGAAGGTAGGGAGCGCTCCCTTTCCCCTCTCAGCTGAGAGGGAGACGGGATGCGCTCAGGTTCGGGAGTGCGGCTGCGGGAGCCCCCCGGGAACTCCTTTCCCGGGGGCGCACTCCCGCAGGCGCAAAGGTCCCATGACGGCTGGACGTTGGGGAGGTTTTTCCTCCATCTCCACCCGTGGAGGCCAGCGGGTGCTGGGCTTGGGAGACCAGCACCCGCATTGCACCGGTCTCCAGGCGATGCGGGGCACTCAGGGTGTCACGGGGTGCCCCCCGCAGCTCCGTCCCCCCACGCAGCGGACGCACACTGGTGGGGATCGTGGAAAGAATCCTAACACGATCACATAATCCCCACCAAGGTGTTAGAGGGACACCGCGGTGGTTTAGTGGGTAGGCCCCTGCGCACCATCCTGACAAGCTTTTATCGTCAGGTAGGTCCGCAGGGGAGAGTCCCACATAACGTGTCCGCTGTTCTCCCAAACGGTGGCGTATGCGTAACGCATTCCCCGCGTCAAAAAAAAAAAAAAAGGTGTCGTCACTCCAGATTCAGCCAATTCCGTGCATTTTTAACTGACTCCAAAAAAGGAGGAGGTTCTCAATTCGGCTATTTTTTTTTTTAATGTTTGTTACTTCATAACTTTGTCAATTATAAGCCGATTTGGAAAAAACTTTTTTTATTTGAAAGAGTATACCTTCAGATTGGTCCCATTTTATTTTCATATCATAAAATTTAGTTCTTATACCTTAGGTAACATATAACGATTTCGGTGTTTATAGCAAACTGAATAATACATAAAAATAAAAAATTCTTCAAAAAACTAGTTGCAAAATAACGCACTAAAAAGGAGGAAATAAAAAAAAAATTAACAAAAAAAAACCGACTCCAAAAATTACTCTACAATTGCAAGCACCACTAAAAAGTTATAAATAATATATTTTTGTCTATTCTATGCTTTTACTACATTAATACTAATAGTTATTTTTGGAGTCGGTGCCAGCAATCTACAAAAGATATATATATATTTTATTCTTCTCAAATATTTTGTTGCAGAACATAAAATTTTAATTATCTTATTATTATATGTGTAAAATAGGGTTGAAAATCAATTGTGAATATTTGTCAGTTTGTGGTAGTGTGGTGGACCAGTTGATTGGAAAGCGAGTCTTGGATAGCAATCTGGCTTTGTCTTGGTCAGAAACCACCGCTAAAATTCCACCCGAAGTGAAGTAGTGAATTTCAAGAATATTAAGATATGAGATACAAAAAAATAACACTGTATCTTGTTAATTATTCGATTCTTGTAAAATCATTACACTCGATATTGTAGGTTTTCTATTAAAATAATTTATCTTATAAGATAGCATTGAAAAAATGCAAAAAATATAAAAACACACCTAGGTATTATTTTTTAATACTGTAAATCTGTTTTGTTCTGTTATAAATGAATGAATAAAAAACATTAAATCATTCTATCGTTTTGCCAAAGAGCTGTACTTGTATTTCAGTTTAGATTAATGAGAGAATTATTATATATAATTTTTATATAGGCAAAAGAAGCATCAAAAGAGGCAACGAACGGCCAAGAAGCGAAGAAGGATCCACCACCCAAACCGATGGAGAAGAGCAAACAGGTGATGGAGATGATGAAGCGAGCACAGGCCTTGTTGGAGAAACAATTGCAGCAACAGATGTTGCTCATCGACAAACTGGAGTCCGGTGAGTTAATTTTTTTTTATATAATTTGAATGTCAAACATAGAGAATTAAAGTTAGTTAACATTAACTACCCAATCGATCATTATGAAATTATCTTTTTCTTCTATAGGTAATGTAACGGGCCCACAAAAGGCAGCATTGATGGAAGCCATAAACTCTGCCCAAGAGGGCATAGAGAAACTGAGGAAAGAGTTGTTCGCTTACAACGGAACGCTGAGGCAAATGCAGGTCAGTAGTGGTTACTATAAAATATCGATATTTCTGGCCTTGTTATTATCGATATATTGGTACAGATGTTTCATCTTACACTAGTGGCTGACTTCATACATGTTAGACAAAGCATGTACACGAACTTTGTGCTAGTAAATATTACAGCTTATATCGACCAACCACTCATAATATGAAACATCTCAATGATTAAATGTTATAGTTATAAGAATACTGAAAATCGCGTGAAGTAACAACATATCAAAATATATTTTCAATCTTTTAATTTTTTATATGAGGCAATAAATTTTTGGCCAAAAATAATAGACGGTTTTTTTTGTAAATTCTGAATTTCTATTACCACTCCGTACCACTTATATTAAAATTTCGTGAATAACTGGGACATATACAATGTGCCCCGTCACCAGTGTTGGAGCCTTTAATGGTGTGAATCATGGCATTTTTTATCTACAAATTGCCCCTCAATTTTTTCTCTTACGGCCGCCATTTTTTTTTTCTTGGTAACCAAGACCTGGGCTCTCGTACTAATTCGACCACCACTACTCATGTAAATGTCCTATCAACATTAAAAAGGTGTCATTTGATAGCTAAACACGTAGACAACAGTTACACAGCCATCATGTTTCAATTGTCATTAAATAAAAATAGAAAAAAAAATATTAAAGAAAAACACATAGATTCTTTTTTGTGTATTTTTAATTATTGGCTTTTTGAGAAAAACCAAATTTGAGGGGCAATTTGTCGATAAAAAATGACATATTTCACACTATTAAAGGCTTCGACACTGGTGACGGGACATATTGTATATACCCTTTTGTGTAGTGGTAATAATTATTATTCCATAAACAATATTAAAGAGAGACCATAAAGTTATATCTACGATAACATTTTTTTTTATCAAAAACAAAGGTTTTTATATTTTTTTTGTGTATCTTTTCGAGAACATCCTTATTTAAATCTAAATAAATTTATAATAAAAATTAATATTTTTATACTTATATAAGAAAAAAAGTATTTAAACTTGTCTTCAGGACGAGGTGGTAGCGCGTTCGATGTCTCGGCTGCAATTGCAGGTATAGTCTGTGTTGCCAACACTATTAAAGTGTAAACAATCTTAATAGACGATCATTAAAAACATTTAAGTTCTTAATGCGGAGAATTTTATTGTAATTTTGTGGTCACACTAAAAAAATACTTTTTTGTTAGTAAAAATATTTGTACATTATATATAAAAATATAATAAATGTCCTGAAAAAAGACCAGGTCAAAAATACCCTGACCTGGGTTGGATTGGGATCAAGATCCAATCTATAAAAAAAAAAAAACAAAATTAAATAAAGTTACTATACTTTGTCCAATGTAGGATGATACTTTTGACAGGTGTCACTTCCTTATTGCTACGTACTAAGGTTGCGTTTGTTTCCTTATGTTTGGCTTGACATTGCAATAGCATCTTTATACCCTCTATATAGGTGTCAACTGTCAAAAGTATCATCCTACATTGGACAAAGTATAATCTGTTTAACCATGTATAATTCGATTATTTTATCATAAATTAATTTATTATATAGTGGTCACATAGTTACAATATATATTTTTATAATTATATATAAAAATATTCAATATATTGTAGTGTAGTAGCAAAAACAAAAGATTGTTTACATTTTTTTGGTTTGGAACAGACTTTATACACACTGGATGCGTGCACGCATGCTGTGTGAAGTGAATGAATGTTGCCAGTACATTACCATCATATTTGTACTCGTTTCGCTATTTTTTATCATTAATCGCGTTGCATTGTGCCGATTGCATTAAAAAAAAAATACCAAAAATAAATATCCATAAATTCCTCTCCTCGCCCTCATTGTGGGGTGTTTTTTTAAAGGTTTATCTTATAAAAGTATGGCATTTTAAATTCTAAAAGATATAATCAATACATATATGAATTATACATATACATATATAATTTTAAGCACTTCCTCCATTCTGGGTTATGATATCCCTTTTTTCTTGTTTTTCCCCCTTTCGGACTCGGGGAAGGGAGGTGATAATACCTCATGGATACTTCGGACCGCCCCGGGAGTTATCTCAGACTTTGACTGAGTATTTATTTATTTATTTTAAAGGACAACCAACAAAATATACACGGTTACAATATTCATAAACAGTACTAATTAGGTGCTATTTTAATTATAGGTCGCCACCGCATGCATTTCTTAAATAGGCATCCAAAATATAATTATATAGAATATTAAAATTAACTTAGAATAATACATACAACAATAAAAATAGGCAATTTAATTACATAAACAAAATCAATTACATTTTAATTAGAATGGCATTAAAAATATAAACAGCACCTAGAGATGCCTCAACCTGAGAAGGCTGTAGAGACTTAGTAGGATTAATTCTAGCGATGTGCCGAGTACGGCTTGACTCGAGTCAGACTCGATTCCTGCTTTGGACTCGCCTATTCGAATACCAATTTATTTTGAATCGAGTACGCTGGACTCGATTCCGGTACTCGAGTCAGGAAGAATCGATCTTGTACTCGCTGTCTCGAAACTATTGTGCGAGTCCAACTGACTCGAGTCTAGTATTCGAGTTAGCTCGACTCGCTCGTACTCGATTTCTGTTTACTTAATGAAGTGACACCTAAAATAATAGTACATACTTACTACCTAATAGAACAAATACTTGAAGTTCTTAAATACCTAGCTTCTAAAATGATCTCCTTTTGTTAATAAAACAAATAGAACTTGATCTCATTAACAGAAATTTTCTGGATCCTAGATATCACCTTAGTCTGTTTTTTGTTATGTTTTATGTTTAAAAATATTTTTCATTAAAATATTCGTAGTGTTATTATGCTAAACCTAGATGCTGTTTGAAGTTTACTCCTTTCCAATTTTTCCTTTTGTATTTAAATCGGTAACAGACTCGAGTCCTGGACTCGAATTTCCAGACTAAGGTTCTGGACTCGAGTCCAGGACTCGAGTCAACATTCGAATACCAAACAAAGAACTCGAGTACTGGACTCGAATCGCGGAATCGAGTCATGACTCGAATACCGTACAAACTGACTCGAGTCGACTCGATTCTAAAAAACAGCGACTCGGCACATCACTAATTAATTCCACCCAGGGTGGTGAGGCGATATCCATATCCCATAAAATTTATAGATAAAGTACTTAAACTTTGTATGCAAGATTTAGGTTTGCGTACTCATTAGCGCCATCTGTGATACATACTGTTAGTCTTATTCCATGTACCGTTGATTTTTTTACTCGAGTTAGGACGCCATAATTCAATAGTACTTATTTACGTAGGTGCTAAACTTGTCTTGACTTTTAAAGTTGCCAGAATATAATTTAATTTTTTATTATATTTTCTATAAAAAAAAATACAGCAAGTAAAATTGTAAAACGTTTATTACTGCACATTGACAGGTAAAAGTAAAGTCATTTATTATAAAATGGTCGATTAATTTTTTGTTTGTGTTTTTACTAATTTTTAATTTTCATATTAAATAAAAATATTTTTTATTATTTTCATAAGAATAACATGATCTTTAGCTAGAAGTGTGCTAGCTAGCAATGTGTGTTTTATCCGTAGACTCGTATAGAGAAAATAAACACAGTGAAAAACTGTGCATTAAAAGAGTTATAAGGTATCAAGTTATTTATCATTATGTAAATAATATATACTTAATATTATAAAGCTGAAGAGTTTGTTTGCTTGAACGCGCTAATCTCAGGATCTACTGGTCCGATTTGAAAAATTCTTTCAGTTTTTTTTTTTTTTTTTTTTTTTTTTTTTTTTTTTTTTTTTTTTTTTTTTTGGATCCGTTTGGGTTACGAATACAATTCCTCGCTATTGATATACGAGCGAACTCTACCGTATTAGCATATAAAAGTTGTTGATATTTTAGGTGTTTGCAGTTTTTATTTTTGGCATATCATTATGCTTGTAAAGTGTCGGATGGTCGATTTTATTTGTATTTATTTGGTGTTATTTGGGTTTTTTTATAGTTTTGGGTTTAAGATTATTATATTATTTAGTTTTTGTGCGGTAGGCACTATTGGTATTTTTATTGTGTGAATTTGATTTTAATTAGTGCCATAGTCTATTCTGTCGCTTAGTTTCGACAGGTAGCTGTTTCTGATGGGGCACTGGTTTGATGTGGAGGAATGATTTGGATTTAGTTTTTGATCTTTGTTTTTGTTTATTTGTTGACAGTTGATGCAGGTGGCTGTTTCAGGTTTTTGTTTGTTTGGGCAGTTTTGAATGTGTGGCCACTGTCTGCACAATGACTACAATAGGTTTCGTTGTTTGTACATTTTTTGCTAGTATGTCCAAATTTCTGACATTTCAGACATTGTAGCAAAGGGGCGTGCTCGGCTATATGTATTCTTCGGTGGTCTATATTTATTTTGTCTAGGGATATTGCGCTCTTCCACACCTCCGGGGTGGCGCGGAAGATTGCATTATATAGTTTCGGGTTCCTATTCTGTTTTGCGAGGCAAGCTGTTAATTGAGCATTTGGGTTATTGTTTAAAGCTGTTTGGATGGGGGTGTTTGTGTTACTATATATTGTTTGAGTTCTTCGAATTTGATTTCTGTAGGTATGCCTTTTATTACGAACATTGGTTGTAAGAGACGAGCCATCTCTGCAGTAATGTTGGTGTTAGTTTTGAGTTTGTCTATCGTCTCGGTGCATTGGGCTTTGTTTTCAAATTCTACTTTGACTTTATTAGTAGATATGGGCTGGAATTTCAGAGGTGCAATCTTTAAAGGTGAAACCTTTTTGCTACTTATTTTCGGCTTCCTGTCTATTGTTGGCGTCGGATACTGTTACTATTATGGCGGGTTTGGATGTTTTGAGTGTTGGTTGTAACTTTTTGGGTTCAGGTTGGGTGTTAGTTTTGGTGACTGCAGCATAGGATTTTTGGTTTTGTTTTTGTAGAGTTTGTATTGGGTTGAGCTCTTCCTGAATTGTTTGTTTTATGAATTGTTTTAAGTTATTCAAATCGATGTTGCAATTGTGGGTGGGTGTTTGTGGGGTAGGTAATTCTGGAGTAGTTGTTATTTCTGTCTGTTTATTGTCGGGTATTATTTTGAGGATTTCATTTGCTAGGTTGCGGATTTTTGTGTTTGTTTCGATGTTTTTGAAGTTTTGGAGGGGTTCGACAATGTTCAGGATTTCGGCTGCATATTGTTTGATAAGAAGTCTGTTTATGCTGGGTTGGTAGTCTTCGGTTTCAGACTCTTCTTCTGCAAGGATGAGATTGTCAGGCAAATACTCGTCTTCGAGATATTCGTCTGCAATTGTATTGAAAGATTTTAAAGATGGTGTCGGAGTGATGGTTCTAGAAGATCCGGAGCAGGTTTCTTCGTTGTCGGAGTTATCGGATGTATTAGTCTTTGGAGTTTTGGGTTTAGTTGTTTTGGTTTTAGAAGTAGAGGGTTTGGGAGACTCGGATTTCTTTTTGATTTTCGCGCCGGAGCGCGTGTTTATCTTCCTCATGGTAGAAGAGGAAGGTGACGGATATTCTAATGTAAAACTAAGTCTTTTTGACATAAAATATTGTTTCTGTTGGTTTTATTGATGTTTTTTTTCTTCTTTTAGTGTTAGATAGCCCATTTATCTAGGAAGGCTATAGGCTATATATCATTTAACATATAATACCTGAGCCACAGCAACGCGTGGCCGGGTCAGCTAGTTTTTAAATAAAATATATCTTGAAGGTTTGGTCCGAATTCAAAATTAATTACACTTACCGATGCTAATACTGCCTTATAGGAATTATACTTGTTATAGTGGATTGGAAATGATCGGCTATTTTATAGGTAAATGTATAGTTAGGGTAGGTAATATTTTAAATACGTACGTGAGTTTGTTTGTATGTTACATTTTCACTCGTTAACTACTCTTAAAATTGTGTGTACCTTTTATCCAGAAACAATTATGTTCCCGAGGGATAGAAATATAACTTATAATCGGTAGTTTATATTAATGCGAGCGAAGCCTCGGGTAAAAGCTATTTCACTATAAGTAACAGTTAAAATAGTCATAGTTAAAATTTACCCACTTGCTACACTAGCGCCACCATAATTTAACCACTTTCAACGGACACTTTTAGATACACTGAGACGGTTTTCCGTACCTATCCGCTCCTTATACAATGTGTCCCGTCACCAGTGTCGGAGCCTTTAATGATGTGAAATATGGCATTTTTTATCGACAAATTGCCCCTCAAATTTTGTTTTTTGTCTTACGGCCGCCATTTAGTTTTCTTGGTAACCAAGACCTGGGCTCTCATACTAATTCGACCACCACTACTCATGTCAATGTCCTATCAACATTAAAAAGGTGTCATTTGATAGCTAAACATGTAGACATCAGTTACACAGACATCATGTTTCAATTGTCATGGAATAAAAATAGAAAAAATAATTAAAGAAAAACAAATAGATTCTTTTTTGTGTATTTTTTAATTATTGGCTTTTTGAGAAAAACCAAGTTTGAGGGGCAATTTGTAGATAAAAAATGCCATACTTCACACCATTATAGGCTCCGACACTGGTGACGGGACACATTGTATATAACAACACTGTTTATAAAAAAAATTACCAAAGGCATACGAATGTTTCGATTGCACTGTAGGCTACCACCCTTGGTTGCTATTCCTACCTGTAGCACCAAGAGCTTCTCAACATCTTTCATAATGCGTACAGCAAAGGAGTGGAACTCCCTGCGTCTGTATTTCCAAATACTGATAACCCGTCCGTTTTCTGGGCCAAGATGAAAAGGCACGTTCTGGTTTAGCTCGTTGCATCGTGGATTCTGTCTTGGCCCCCGGGCTTGATTGAAAAAAATAAGTTAGTATTATATTTGGTAGAATTTAGAGAGAAGTATGAGCAAGCAATTTTTTTAAAACTTTTATTTGCATTTGAAATAATCAACTTTTGTTTACCCCTTGTATTTATAATTTCCTTGTTTACCTGGATTGTCTATATTGTGTATATCTCTTTTGTTGCATGGCTTAAACTTTTGTGATACTAGCACTTTTTTTGGTAGTTAGTCTAATTTGAACCTTCGATCTATAAGAATAGATTAGTTTTTATTTTTTTGTTACTTTTAATTGTATGAGATGAACACGTTCAAGTTCATGTTACTTCTTATAAGACAGTAAAATAATTAAGATTAAATGGAATATATCTCTTAAAATCACTTCCTCATTCTGTAATCATGGCTCCTATTAAAGGAGTCGAAACGTCAGAATTAAATAATAATAAAAAATTAACGCGTCGTTTATACAATTAAAGTGATTATAAGTAATAGTTCGAGCAAAACTAAATTATTATTTATCACAACAGTGAAAATTACGCGAATTCTTTATAGCCTAAAAGATAATTCAGTTGATACCGCGATGTAGGCTTAGGTAGCACCATATGTGATATCGACTGGTAATATTGTATTGTGTGCAGTGTACGTATCGCTAGACATGAGTTATTCAGCTCTGAACCGGTTCAAATAATCTTGAACCGTTGATCTGCAGCTCAACGACAAAACAATTAGCTCACAGCTCACTATAGTCCGTTCGCGTTAAGAAAATAGTGAGTCATCTGTGCAACTACAGGATAAGGGTGTATTCACAGTGGAGTAAATGTACAAATATTTTTATTTTTAATGGAAAAAAATTGTCTTATTTTGTACTTAAATTACTAATCAGTATCGCTAGATTCTTCAGTTACACATATTATGAAAGTCGGGTAGTCGTTATTGAAATATATTGAGTGAACTTTTCTTCTTGTTGCACATTCGTCTAGTTCATCTAATTTATCGACTATGGATAGTCGAGCTCTTTATTTTCACGGGTGATTTTAATGTGTTAGTATCCATTTGTTCTTTAATAATTTTATAAACAGTATTTTCGGACACACCGCATGCACTTGCTGTTTTTATGACTATGCTCTCCACAGTTGCATTTAAATCACACAGTTTAAAGTACTTATAAACATTGTTAATTATGCGTCTCTCTCCGCTATGGATTATTGATCCACTTTTATTCTTTCGAATTGGTATTCATTTTCAAAATTTATTGTTGAACGAGTCACGCAAAATACACAACCGTTTTGTACGAAGGTCAGACTTCAACTGGTCACTGTGTACTCGACTTTCTAATTTCTAGCATTTTAATTGGCTGGGGGCGTGGCCAGGCCGGCGGACAACGATGACTCATTATTTTCTTAACGCGAATTTACTATAGGTTAGGTATATTCATCCATAGAGAAACAGACACGCGAGTATTTTTATCGGCGAACGAACCGCGAACGGCGAAACGGCTCCGGTGTCGCGCGCAAAACAGATCTAAATTTAGATTTAGGTACTGAGTGAGCTGATCTGTGAACCGGTTCGCAGGTCCGGCTCACATATGTGAACCTTGATATGATCTGCGGCTCGCAGTTTATTGTTGAGTTATCCATGTCTAGGTATCGCTGACACTATACTAAAGATAAAATATTAAATATTTTTTATTTGATATTATCATTTACAAAGTGTTTATTGAAAATTAAAAAACCCATGACTTTATAAGACCTATGGCGGTACATCTTGTATTGAGAAAAAGCCGCAAGAAACTCGGCGTGGGCTGTCTTTTGTAATTTAATTGTATTTTACATAATCGACCCTATGAGTTTCTAATGCTAAAATAATCTTTTAATCTGTTTAAGAAGCATATTTCTATAATTTGTAGTTTTTGAAAAACTTCAAGCAAAAAAAAATAATTTTAATATTTTCTGCGATTTTCGATATCTCTAAAAGTTATTTATTAATTTAGCAAAGTTTAAGCTAACAAAAGATAGATTAATAAAAAAATAAGAAAAAAGATTACGTTGATTTACTATATCAATTAAATGGATAAAAATAGTTATTACAAAAGAATAATAGAAAATATTTAACTCTACGTTTTTATTCACCAGTGTACAACCTCAATAAGGTCCAAAATACTGTTGCTATATATGTCAAATAAAACCAGTGAATAGGTCGAGGATAATTTATTAGGTGCATCGATATCTATATAAATGGCAAAAAAAAATCGAAACACCGCGATTCAGCATAGCAACATTGCGTACGTCGCCATCTATCAACAACATTCAGAACTTATATACTTCTATGACAACTTAACAACCAGTGTATCTTTATAATAAATTAATAAAAACAATACTGAATCATTCATTCGCTCCACGCATTCGTGCCGCTTAGTTGTGTCTCATTCACTCATTCAGTGTAAATTATTCACATCTCATTGTAAATTGTTCATCATTATAATTGTGGTAATAACTTGATATTAGTTAGATGTTCTTCTATTCGCCTAAAATTAGTCCTAATCAAGCTATATCAATCGAATTGGCCTATACTGTTTATACATTGTATTGTTTTAGCCATATTTGTCTTACAAATTTTGGCACAATAGGATACAGTAATAAGATGCATAAAGGTGTAAAAAAAATATAGATCAAACTATTGTTAAAATCGCACGCACGAAAAAGTGTAACGTTCCGCCTGAGCCGAGCGTGCAAGCGAGAGCGCGGAACAAGCGATAGAGGCACGATCGCCCCAAGCGTTCGACTTGTGGCGCATCTATCTCTCTTTCACTTCACGAAGTAAAAGTTAATGCGGTTTCCACTGTTTATTAAAACAGATTAATGTTAATTTATTATAAAATAATTGTTTTTTGAATTAACTCCTTTGTATTAAACAAAATAATGATAATTCAGTGATAATTCGATTTTTTAAACCAAATAAGCTCTAAGTATTTGTACGGTATGTCGTATTATAATTTCGCCATTTAATTAATTCTTTGTAAATTTTAAAAGTTAAAAAGAATAAAAGACCCTTGAAACAACAAGACACTTCTGCAGGTTATTAGATGTTTTTGATATAAATCTTGTCAGTATAGCTTGCATAAAAATTACATCCATCTTTTTCTACTATTTTTTTTCCTAATTTAATATACATTGCAGTCTAAGTTAGGTTACATTTTTTTTTATCCATTACCAGCCAGCAAGCTATATCAATTGTGCCAAAAGATTGTCTGCCAAATATCAAATTAGGCAAAAACAATTCAACGATCCAAAATATTGTAAGTTTATTGTAAAGTAATCAAACTAATAGATGTGCGTTTTAGTAAGTAAATATTCTGGTACAGTCGCCGTCTAATATCATCACACCGGCCTTTTTTACTTTTCCGATAGAGACGAAGGCATAAAATCATTCTGCCTCATATGTAATGTTTTAGTCATAAAAAAATTAAAACGTTAAAATATAGGATAGGTTATTTCTAATATATTTTTAAAGAGGCATAATGTATTTAATAAATAAATCATCTCACAACAACTATTTAGCCCCAAACTAACTAATGCTTGTACTAACGGATAAATTATAATTATTATATGTCTCTTTTATAATTGTATTTGTGCAACCTTGTTGGTGGTTCGTTAAATAAATAAAATTTATCAATAAGTTAAACATATAACCATGAAACAGGGTCATGTTTGGTTTGGCACTAAATAAATACTGTGAGTTGTCTGTACTTATTTGCTTTGTTTTACTGTATATTCAGCTTCGTAGTTTATAATCATAATAGTGCATAGTAACAATAATTAAATAACAGTAATCATGTAAAATAGATAATTATATTATTTTCTACATTCACACCAATTAGCCTAGCCCAAAGTATGCGTTGTACACAATAGATTATAAATATTTTTAAAGAACCACAATCAGAGATTGGTATAAAAAGTATGGTACATTGACAATATAAGCAAAGGCTTTATTCTTAAACGCGGAAATTTATAATCTAAGATCACAGTGGTTTGTGTGTTTGTCTGTCCGCTCTTTTCCCCGCTCTTTTTCCATTGTATTAATAACGTTACCATAGCAACGCGTTAACCGCAAGTAGTTCGTCTACCGGACGCTAGATGGCGCTAACGGAAAAATATTTAATAATAGAAAAAATTAAAGAATTTTGTCCACCCGTGCGAAGCCGGGACGGGCCGCGAGTACATACAAAGATATTTTTTTAAAGAACTTGGATTTTTTGGGTTGAAGCTGACTTCTGAACCGACGGGCTATGGCTTGTTATACTTCTTTTAGTGAAATGAGGGTGAATTTTTTTATGTAACGGAGGTTGCGTACGCAGCATGCAACGAAAAAGCGACACCATGAAGTTAGCTGTTAAAGTTAATAGGCTAACTTGAAGAAAAATTTTTTTTTTATTCAAAATTTAATAAAAAACGTATAACTTTTATCGCGCGTACACAAGATTAAAAAATACATAAACTACAGATTAAACAGTGCCACAGAAATCTAGCAGTAACATATTGTAATTTTAAAAAGAAAAAATATACAGTCAATGTAATCAATGCGATTTTTTAGTCAGTTTTTTATATTTAAGTAAACACAGATTTTTTTTTGTTTCTTTATGTAATCATTGAGGAGGTTTTGTCACTTACAATTTCATGTCATTTTGGTGCAATGGTATGTTTGTGTATAATAACCACGGGTTTTTATACTACGATCAGTTAAATGCGCAGTTGTGTTTCCCTTTGGGGAAGGTGTAAACAAGGGATGTGACTTATTGGCATAGCTGGGCACCGTTAATCAAATAGTTAACTTCGTTAATCCGTTACTAAAAAAAATAATTTCGTTAAACGTTAAAACGTTACATTTCGGAAGATTTAACGCAAGTTATCGTTAACACGTGATAAAAATTGCATTTTTTAAATCGTTGCGTTAGTGATCTGCTTGAAATAACTGTTGTTTTCGTTTCTTGAAGTTAATAGATTAGGTTCAAGAAAAGACAGTTAACTATATAAAAAATTAAAGTGTATAATTTAGTCATCTGGCACAATGAGCGGTATCTTTTTTGGTAAATAGTAGGTACTGGATTAACGATTAAGTCCGTTAACATTTTTAAAAGTTAACTTAAAGGTTAATCCGTTAATAGAAATGTTAAATTCGTTAATTAACGATTAACGGATTAACGAGTTAATGCTCAGCTATGCTTATTGGAATAGAAATATAAGGTTTTTTTGTTATTCAAGAATTTAGTTGCTAGTTTTTTATATTTAAATAAATTATGAATAGGAAACTTAACTAGTTTTAGTGGTTAGGCTGGACACTAATCCACATTCCTTCGTTATCAAGACGAGTATTCCCCCAATTGGGTCACCGTGACCTTGACCGACCTGTCGAATTTACCAATTATTTTTAAGCTGAAGCCAACTATAAAAATTAAAATAATATTTATTAAATTCACACCAATTAGCCTAGTTCAAAGTATTCGATACTTGTTAAAGTATTTTACTCGATGTCGTAGTAATACCTAAAACATGAAGATATGACGCTAGTATTAGCACAAATTGACTGCCGATCGCGAGATGTGGGGTGTGGCGCGGGGGGCCGGTCTCGCCCTAAAATGCTTTGATAGTACTAAATCTTTAACATTTGAAACGATTTTAAATCAAACGAAACGCAAACAAAAATGGCCCCTGACTGTCGCCCTTACTTACCTGTTAAGAAATACTTTGAAAAATTCGACAGGTCTCTCAAGGTCTGAGTTTCTCAATTGGACGATACCAAGAAGATGTGGGTTTGAGTCCCGTTTGAAGTCTGAAACAAGTTGAACTTTTTCTTGAATTATTTTTTTAAAATATAAAATTAAAAGAATTGTAGTTTGACATACTGTCATTATATTTTGACAGTGCACAAGTCTCGGACTAACGCTGTAATCTCCTACTGAATTTCAGTAATTAGTGCATTTAGGTTTTATATGTTAAAATATATATATTAAGTCAAGATATATAGTATATAGCTAGAGAATGTAGGTTGAGTTTGATGCCCGTATTGGATTTTTTATGATTTCTACCTTAAGTTAATGCAATTACGAATGTTTTTGTTTGCAGGTGAATGCCAAAAAACCTAGAACGCGTCAAGAGGCGGAGAAAGAGATATTAGATGCCGAATTGGACATGTTTACTAAACAACAGGTAAGTTTTGGGTTTTTATAATAGCATTAATATATGATTTTCTACCGAAATGAGACATATCCATTGATGGGCATTCAATGGGTATTAGTAGGCATTAGCGGAAATTTGTGGGCATTGGCGGATATTTGTGGGCATTAGTGCAAATTTGTGGGCATTAGTGCAAATTTGTGGGCATTAGTGCAAATTTGTGGGCATTAGTGGAAACTTTTTGACATTAGTATTAGTGAGAATCATAAGCACTAATTGCTATTATTCATATAATTTAATAGATATTTTATAACTTATATAAAATTTTACACCATAGAAGCAAACAATGTTTTGTTTTTTTTAATAACAATAATTCTTACATTTACAACAAATAACCTAATCTATAGTAAGCACTGTAAGGCTTCGGTTATGCATACTAAAGTAACGAATAGACATACGTATAGGAAACACAAATATATAGTATTTATAGAAATATATACTAGGCGATGCAGTCGCTAAGCATTAAGCTACGCTAGCACCATACATTGGAGCGAAGAGTATACCTAAAAAAAATTTTTTTCGATGGCAAATTTTGCGAATTTCGAAATTCGGGCTCCGTCACTATCTGGTCCTAAACCTGTAGATTCGATTCCACACAAAATATATTAAAATCGGTTAAGAACTCGGGGAGTTATGGCGTAACAGACATTGCGCCATTGAAGCTGATCCATGGGAGCTTCGCTTCGCTCCGCTCCAATAAATACCTATGACTCAGGTACAAATGTTGGTATCCATCCGACAAACATTTGCCCTTTTCGGGACTCGAACCCCGGACTGTGTTAAAGAAATGATTGCTATCGTCGCAGCAAATCGCATCAGTTTATTGTAGTAGTCGATTTTTATTTATTTATTTTGATCAGGAACATTATTTGATGGTACGACAATTACTTAATTTTATGATGCTCAATTAGTTATATAATGTAATTTTGAAGCGAAGCTCCTATACGGAAGTTTGAGCCTCGCGGCCACTATCCGTACTGAGCGTCAGATTAGACCGTTACACGAGTGCGTCAGATTTGATCGTTTCACGAGAGCGTCAGATGTAGTACCGTGGCTATCTTTTTTACGTCTATACCATAAATATATACTATAAATCTTCGCATCTTTCAGCACCTAAACGGCATTAATATTTTTTTTATTATATTTTTAATCAAAAGGAAGGACAAGACGTGACCGAGCTGATGAAAAAGATTGGGGAGTTGAGAAGGCAAATGTCGATACAGTTTCCACCGCATCCTGCAATGAGAAGGCCTCATTCTAGGTGAGTAGTTCAACCATTCATTCATTCGTTGACGGCACTTCTTAATTTGAAACCAACTTCTGTATATTGGCTCGCGTCTGGGTGTTGTGGTACCGTCGTTGTTTCTGACTTCCGTAACACAAGTTCTTTAGCTACTTATCGTTGTGGGTTTAAGGGTTCAGAACAATGTATGTGATGTTATCTTATATTTGTATTTATGTAATAAACTTTTTCACGGTTTTTTCCCATTAAACAACTACATCTCCTTAACCCTAAGGCGGGATGAGATGAGGGATCCCACCCGAGGGCTTCCTAACCTTCACCTAGATGTGATTGTTTTTATAGGCGCCTTTAAATCTCATAGAAATGTGAAATTGTGAATGCATAGACTTTTGTGACTGTGGATAAATGATTTGACAGTTTCAGAGTGCCTCTGTAAGCAATTGAAACTGTCAAATCGTTCATCCATGATCGCAAAAGTTACAATTTCATTGATTTCAAATGAGAATTGTTAGCATCCAAGTTAGTTTATCGCCATACAGGTAATCTTTTAAAAAGAAAATATGTATATAATTTCTTTGAGTCGCTATATCACTTTAAGTGCCGATTGTTACGAAAAAAACTGTATAGACATTTTTTTTGTAGAAAAATGGATGAGCTACATTTTTTTTCTGAACTATTTTTGCTGTAAAACTCACCGTACAGCTGAAAAATACAAAAAAAACTTTTTGCAAACTTACACCATGAATATTTTTTTTTTGCATGAGGAATACTCACCGTACAGCTGAAAACTACAAAATGAACTTTTTGCATACTTATACTATGAGTAATTTTTTTGGACAAGGAATATCGCTGGGAACTTTTCACAATTTGTTGTGATATTCCTAACATTTATACTAATAAGGTAAATTATTATAATAGAAAAAAACTACAGAACTTGTGACCCAAGTCGATTTTATGTAGTATTGTTCTTTTATAATAATTTATCTTATAAGATCGCATAGATAAATGCATAAAATATATAAAAATTATAAAATTTTTACTCATTTTTAGCTCTATAGAAATTATTGTAACCTTAAAATAATTTTTAGAGGTAACGGTATTGAACTACTAATTTACAGCAAATAAACTTATTTGTAATAAGTTAATAACAATTAAGGTAATTATTGCCTAATAATCTATAATCTAAGAACACAAATTTGTTGTTTGTATATTTGTCTGTCCGCTCTTTTTCCCGCTCTTTTTCCATTGTATACGCGTTACCATTGCAACGCGGTACCATAGCAACGCGTTACCGGGTTAGCTAGTTTATAAGAAAAAATCAAAAATTATCTCAGTGATCATTTAATATTTAAACGTATTCGCAACTAACGTTTTCATTAACATTTTCAAGCTACCGTATTGTGAAGAAAAAGCTTAGGTAAGGAATTTATTTTATTGTACAATGCATGTCTCTTAAATGTTAAAATAAGTCACATTTTTACTATAAAACTACATAATTTTCTTTACCTTACTCACATATTAAACATTGGTAACATACAATAATTTATTTTGATTGCGTTGGGGACATGAAAAACCGGGCGCGGGTATTAGTAAACTTAGCGTGAATCATAACCTAATTATAGAACAAATTATTACAGTGAATCATAACCTTATTACAGTGAATCATAACCTTATTACAGTGAATCATAATCTAATTACAGAACAAATATACTCGTTGCTTAATTTTAAATTTGTAGCAAAGTTCGTTTATTCATTTATTACACTAACTGAAACTAGAGGCGCTCTCTTCCAAATAACGGCGTGTTAATTGTTTCGTGCGAAGCCTTAAATACTTTTTGTTAACAAATTGTCCCAGAGCTTTTAAGAAGTTATTCTCATCTTCCTTTTTTCTGGGACTACTTATCAATATATCACAAGGTCCTTCGAGCCGGATATGAATTTTGAATTGGATATAGCGCTCTCTGGTAGCAATGACATTATGACAATGTTCAATGTATAATAAATCGATGTGCTTGCGCAGCGCTGTTGACGCACGAACCTATAAATAATTGACAAATAAAACAACATAAACATCGGACTTATATAAAATTTGTCAAAACGCAAAGTAATATTTGAAATCAGAATCATGGTAGACTATATCATTTTTAATAATACTAATGTATAGTATACAATACGACTGGCACTTAAACTAGGTCTTACCACTGCTTTGAGTGCATAGTAACAATAAACTGTAGCAGTTTTATACTTGTGCCAAATTACAAATAGAATATTTATAAAAAACACTCATACTTATAAGATCTTCTTTTTTATATTGAATGCTATTAGTAATAATTTCACTGACTCTGAACTTTATGCTTCGCATATAAAAAAACCAACGGTCTAAATATATTTCTCCCAAAAATACAACAAGTACATATCTGATCAGAAGCCTCAACACTTAATTTCATTCTCAAATTAACATTTTAAAACTGATTGACTCTTCGTATAATATTTCATCCCCGTTTTTCATCCCCTTTAAGAGTACTATTATCTACAATACTGAAGAAAGTTTTCATTTATTTCTTATCAGAAGCTTGTGTATCGTTGTCGTGAGAGACTTACTAAAGGTTATTCATACTGAAACTTCTACTACTATTTCACAACATTAATTTATTACCAAAAGCCTCAATACTGAGTTCTTGTTTCCAACTTAACAATGGTCGTGTCTTCATACAAAGTTTAATCCCCTTTTCATCCCCTTAAGGATAGAATTTTAGAAAATGCAAATATATATTTATTACATGTCTCTTTGAGCTAAATACAACTCCCATAGTAAACAGGTGATCTTTATTATGATATTTTACTGCGATCGATCGGCAAATGCACATGGGCAAGTCGGCATAGGCAGACCAGGGTGAACTTTCAGGGACCAAATAGATGATGTTCTGTAAAAAGACCAGATCAAAGTACCTTTAACCAACGAGCTTGTATGAAAGGTGTGATGAGTTTAAGAAGCGAGAGATGTATCTCAGGATCGTGGAAAGTAGAAATTTGTAATCTCTGACGCAGGGGTCGTCAAAAAAGCGTGATTGTATGAACAAATCTATTAGGAATGTTGAAAAATATTTAAAAACCAAATTACACTATTCTGCGTAACGAACGCACCAACATCTTTGTACTTATAGTACTCGGCTCTTGTTCAAGTTTTTGACAGGGCTTCACGTCATATAAAACATTTAGTACTAAGCCGTTGCAATAGATGGCGTTAATCTTCGTGAATGTGAATGATCGTAAATCTTCCGTTACAGTCTGCTACGCGTGGAATTTGACAATTTTCCCATATTTTTGGGTCTAAGACAAGATAAGCGTTTATTTCCAAGAATATGATAGTAAATATAGGTGACAAAATACAAATCCGGCATATACTGCTTTTGTTCGGCGTGGAAATTAATAAATTATAAGAAAAGCTAACAAAAATAAATAATCTAATATTGCATAATGATTTCCTGCCAGTACAATGACAATTTAATTACACACTAACAAATGTATATTATAGTTTCTGTCCTAGGAATTCGTTAACTGAATATTAGCATTTATCTAAAAGGATTTTAAACAATTTATACTTGAATTTGTTGGTAGGCAAATCCTGGCAGAGAGTTTCTTCAGCTTAGATGGTGATGTTTTGTTAATTTTCCCAGCATCTTCAGGGGTGGTCGTTTCAACACTATGAACCGTTTCACAAGAGGAGGCGCTCAAAAGGTGTTCAGTGTGAACCAGTCAGTCGACCACAGACCGAGGGCACTTCTAATATCTGGTTTCGAAGCAGATGAGCTGGATTCGCTGTTGCAGCACTTCTCGGTAAGTTAATACTGTTAATGGCGTAACACTATGCACGCTTGACTTGGGGAGTAAGCTGGTGAATGCGTGACGAGAGAGTTACGATAAGTGTGATCGGGCGAGGCGAACGGAATTTGAGAGGGAGATATAAGTTAGTTTAGATAGAAGAGTTACGTTTCGTATATTACTGTAGGGGCAAGAGAGAAAGGTGCGAGCACACATTTTCTTTCTTTCTTTCTCTTATATCCAATTACGTTTCGTAAATCTAATCTATAATCTAAGATCACAGTGGTTTGTGTGTTTGTCTGTCCGCTCTTTTTCCCGCTCTTTTAACGTTACCATAGCAACGCGTTACCGGGTCAGCTAGTATATATCTATTTAAACATTGATGGAGCTAAAGAAATTTTACTTTAGTCATGTGCTCTAAAGCACACTAGTTTTTTTTAAATTCAAACGTTGCTCAAGCATAATTTGGTGTCGTGTGGACTACCTTAAAAAATATATTGTTTTAAACTTTCATGGTCACTAACATTATAGTAATATAAGTTATTTGCGGGATTGCTACCATGTACCTTGTTATTGAGTTTCCGATATTTCGGCACTGTTGCAAGTGCCATGATCACGGAGCGACTGAAGTAATTGCGGGTAGGCTGTTATTGGCAGAAATATCGGTCTACCCTCCGACGAAGTCTCTTATTGCGTTCGTTACCCGTACCACTGTTCACATTCTCACTATTCACTTGGGATTGTTCTCGACACACAACACTTACAGTATCGGATCGCGACACGACACATTTTTGATTTTTTCGGTTTTTACACATACGAACTCAATAACAAGGTACATGGTAGCAATCCCGCAAATAACTTATATTACTATAATACCTTAAAAAAGTTGTATCAGAATTGAGAATTATATGACAGACATATTTTTACTTTTTTGTAGTCTAAGATATAAAATACGTGTGTAAAAAACAACTACGCCTCCGAGCCCTCAGATGGGATCCGAACCCACGACCTTTCGCTATCCGGGTGACTGCTCTAACCGCTGAGCTACCGAGACGCTGGCAAACGTGTCGAATTTTACAAACGTATTTCAACTTTTACTATGAGCTAGTATCGTTCCACCAATGTTGAACGCTAACTACCTTTAACGTCGAAAGTAATATTTTTGCAAATATTAAACAATCGATTAAGATGGAACCAGTTATAATTATGTTTTTAATTTAATTTTATGCATTCACAATGCAATATTTCTATAAGATATAAAATACGTGTGTAAAAAAACAACTACGCCTCCGAGCCCTCAGATGGGATTTTTTGTAGTACTTAGAATTATATAAATTGTAATGTGTTGATATGTTTGCATGCTATTTTGATATTGCAAAATATATTATAATGTTATGAACTATGATTAACAGCCGTGTGGGTGATACACTATATATATTTGTGCAATCTAAACGTGGTAGAAGTGAAACCTTCAAAAATAATACGTACACGTATACAAAATATCACGGTTGTTGTGATGCCTTCTCTCAAGCTTTGTACTACGCCTGTGCACACAAACACGTATTAACACACGTACATAATGCTTCCTATCTCATTTTATCCTACGTTAAATGTTATGAATTTATGATTGTCTCTTTTTACAGTCGCCCTTTCGTTTCATCGTCTTTCAAATCACAGCGATGCTAATGAAATTTCACTTCAAAAATTTATTTCGAGAGTGCGTGCGACTTGAATGAGTGAATGAAAGTTTATTTGCCATTCTTACATAAAATACACAACACAATTACAAGATAATTAGACTTATACAGAATGTTTGAAATGTACATATTGTTTTTTAGCAATTTGGCGAGGTGACGAACAAGGAAATGAACCTAGCCGTTCCGGAACTGGTGCTGCAGTACAAACTAAGAGCGCACGCCGAACTGGCGGCAGCCAATGGCAGGCACTACAACGATAGGACACTGTCGGTAAGTTTTCCTACATTACAGGATTATAAGTACTCGAAAAGTGTGTATGTACGAGCAAACGCGTACTATCGAAGGCTCTGGCGCCTTATCAGTCCTAAGTCGCTTGCACACTGCACGATGCCTATCGCTTCAGGCCACGCCCCGCTCCATTCATTCAACAGTGGCGCGCGTGCGCAAACAAGCAAGTGAGAGCAGATTGACAGTTGACAGTACTGACATCAAGGGCGATTTTAAAACTAGTTGTTTATGATTGGCCGTAGTATAAATCGTAGTAGAATACGAAGCCAATTAGGGATAGGTATGGGTCGTGTGGGCGTGTCCGATGCGATCAGTTCAAACGAATATTTCTACAAAGTGGTAAGGCACGAGAGACCTCGATGGTACATCGTCTTATCAGCACTTTTTAGTTGACCTGAATTCATATTAGCAATTTCAAATTTAAATTCAACTTCAAATTTATTAATTGAAGATCATAGATGACATTAATTTTTTTTACGCGCGTACTAATATCATTAAATTAATTATTAACTAATTGTAGTTCTTTAAACAAAAGTATATATATATTTTTTATCATTATTTTCACAGATTACATGGGTCGCCAACACCAAACCGATGGCGACGCCTGAAGCGAGGGCGACGCTCCAAAACGGGGAATCGAATGAGGAAAACAAGGAACCGGAGGTTGGTACCTAAACCACATTTTAATAAAATCATTTTAACCGGATTCGCCTACAATATTTGAAGGTAATTTTTACACTGATGGTCCCGTGTTCGAGTCTCGGTAGAGGCAGATGTTGCAAGACAAATACTTAAGTGTTAAAACTTGTATTATGAGATAACAGTTTTAATAATAGATATTATTAAATTCCCTTAAAGCCCAGCTTTGAATTAATGCGTTATCTCTCTCTCTATCGGGGAAAAATATTATTCAATCAAAAAGAACCAGTACCAAAGCCGTAATAAGGATTAAATCAGACTGCTATAGAGCACTATATAATGCTCGCGGGTTTTAAGGGGTAAAGATTTTTTTTCATAAGTCCAAAATATGCACTGTAAACCATGTCTATCACACTAATATTATAAAGAGGAAAGATTTGTATTTTTGTATGTTTGCAATGAATAAACTCAAAAACTACTAAGCCGATTTCAAAAATTCTTTCACCATTGGAAAGCTACATTTACGCCGAGTAACATAGGCTACATTTAATGCTAGAAAAAAATTCAAGAATTTTGTCCATCCGTGCGAAGCCGGGACGGTCCGCTAGTATTTTATAAAAAATATATATAAATACCGTTGACTAAGCTATAAATGTCACACAAACATATGCCTCTTCCGGTACGTCTATCATTATGCAATTAGGTTCAGAATAAAAGTTGCTAACAACGACTCCATTTTTTTAGACACCTCAAGAGTTATCAGAAGATGCGTTGCTACGTTTTGATGAGGAAGAGGAAGAAGACGCAGAAGAAGATCGCTCGTGGAGGCGTTGACGTCGCGCCGGTCGCTAGCCGTCGTATCGCGGCCGTATCGCGATCGTATCGTGGTCGTATCGCGGTCGTATCGCAGTCGTATCGACGCGTCGCCGGGAATCTCGAGGCTAGCATTACTATGTATATAATGAGTGCGTTGTGGTTGGGATTTTTGTGTGTTTTTGAATGTCTTAAGTTTCGAAATTGTTTTTGGAAATATGTTTACTCTATGCTTTTTTTATTAGAAGTAATTTTTAATTTGTATGGTTGTAAATTGTCGTTTTCTTAAGATTTCTTCTACTTACGTTACATCTTTAAATAAGGTTCGTAATAAAATTTGATCTTTATAGAGTTAGAATTTCAGTAAACCAAAAAATAAATTGAATAGAAATTAACATTTTTTCTGAACAATTTTAAAACAAAAACGTTTATTAACACACAGATTCTAATATTATGATATTTACATAATATACACCAACAACTCGATCTAAGATAAATATAGATAAAAACACGTTATGTTTAATACAGGCTACATGTTAAGATTTAACTAAATAAAAAAATTAATATATTTCTAATGAAATTCTTACAGCGATTACACACTATCGTATCAATATAGCACGATATCGTAGCAATATAGTTGCGATATCGTAGCGATATAGTTGCGATATCGTAGCGATATAGTTGCGATATCGTAGCGATAAAGTGGCGATGTCATAGCGATATAGTTGCGGCATCGTAGCGATATAGTTGCGATATCGTAGTGATATATTTGAGATATCGTAGCGATATGATTGTGATATCGTAGCCATATCGTTGCAATATCGTAGCGCTATAGTTGCGTTATCGTAGCGATATAGTTGCGTGATCGTAGCGATATAGTTGCGCGATCGTAGCGATGTAGATGCGATATCATGGACTCAATTGCGATGTCATATTCGTACAGTCGTTTATCTCCTACCTTTCTTCAGCGCTTACTCAAAAAATTCTAGTAGTTTACCTTGCTGCTTTTCTAGTGTTTTAAAACAACACCCTATTTTTAAATGCACTTTGTGCAATGCAGGGTGTAGGCTATTCTGTGTTTAATTCTGTTTTCACTAAGTATAATTATCAGATTATTTATAAGTGACTTTATTTAAGAAAACTTTTTAAACATAAACGTACAATAGAAATAATGCAACGTTTAATATTTGCTTGTTTAGAATGAATTATAACCGCTTCAAAATACAGCTTAATTATTAGCATCAAAATTAGACCAAAAGAATTGAAAAGATTTTTCTCTATCACAGAACTAATAATAGGCCATTATAAAAATGATAAATATCGTGCGAATATCCTTAGAAATAACTGTTTTAATAATAAATAATTATTTTGTAGCCAAATATAATTCGATAAAATTAGTCAGGGTTATCAAGAATTAATTATAAATTATCTACAAATAAGTTAAAACATTTTAAAGTGATTATTTATATTTATTCTAGATCGAGATGACTAGATTATAGACTATTGTTCAAATTTGTTACATTATTTGAAGAATGTAGTTATAAGCTCTTAATCTAAGCTACCGACGCCACAGAGATACGATCGACAGATGACAAATGCGACAAAATATTAAACAAGTTTGAATTAAAACAAAATATACACCGTTATTTACAAATTGAAAATACGATAATAATAATTTTAAAAATTATATACTTCGGCACGAATATCTCTCATAGAGGTAAGCAATGTCAGAGTATTCACTTGTGAAATTCTAATCTTATTTATATGTATTGATAACAAGGCATTTTTTGAATAGGAAATCTCAAAAACAACTCTTTGCGAATAGGAAATAACACAAATTCTACGTCTTGCGTAAATGACATTTCGGAAGTCCAACGTTTTGAGTAAATTACATTTCGAAAATCCGACGTTTTGCGTAAAGGACATTTCGGAAATCCGACGTTTTGCGTAAAGTACATTTCGGAAGTTTGACGTTTTGCTAATAAGAAATTTTGGAAATACGCCGGACGAACTTTTAGGAATAGGAAGCTCCACGACTTAACCTAAACAGATTACCATAACTAGTGAACAGCATTTAACGTTTTTCGATCGCATTTCTGTGGCGTACTTTCTAAAATAATAAGGTTGAAATTTTATTAATCAATATTCGATAAATGATTTTTATTATAACACATCAGTTTATGGTAAAAATCATATTTGAAGATTAATAAAATGTAAACCTGTTTCGCTTATGAATCAGACTTTAAAAGCAATAAATTGACGAAAACATTAACTCGAATCGTGATACGATGACACTTTGACAGTTTACTTAAACAAGGCAATATATCATTTATTGTAATTGTATAGAGTTTATTTTGCTTTAAAAAAATAATTAGAAGTAGGTCAGTTAGGAATTTTTGTCTATTTATAATAAAATTAAAAATAACAAATACATAACAATTTACTCACGGTATAACTTAATCATATAGTATTTCCGAATTGTTATAAAAAACTCCAACAATTTCTATAATTGATTTATACGAATATAATCTCTATCTTCTTAAAATAAGGTATAATTTGCTTTGACTCGTTTCACTGCCAAAGTGCCACCATTTCACCTCATATTAAGCCCAGTATAGCTACAGATATGTCCTGCTAGTGCGTTTTACTCGGGTCGCTACGGCGTTGCGATTTGTCGCAAGATATATCGTCGGATACGTTCTTTATAGAGGCATTGATAAGGTGCTATGTCCAAAACGGAAACAGAGTTTGTCTAAGAAATTTTTTGGTCAACCTCAAATTATTTGTCCTAATTTTATTAAGTCATAATAACTTGACCTAATTTGATATACATTGGAAGTTCGTTTGGGTAAGATATTTTATTATTAATAACCAGTCAGCAAGCTATATGAAATATGCCTAAATATTGCGAGCCGATTGTTAGATAGAGCTAAATCAATTCGGCCATCTAAATAACCAAATTTTTTGAAGATGTATACATATATATACACATACACAATTCAATTGCCTACGTATATATTTATATAAGCATTTTTTCTATGCAAAATCATAAGACGTCCTATCCTACTTGAATTGCTATACCCAGCAGGGTATAAGGGTAGGGTAGAAGTAAGTTTTTTTCTTAGTATTATTACTTACTAGCTAACCTAGCCACGCGTTGCTGGTATAACCCGGCCACGCGTTGCTTGTATAACCCGGCCACGCGTTGCTGGTATAACCCGGCCACGCGTTGTTGGTATAATCCGGCCACGCGTTGCTGGTATAACCCGACCACGCGTTGCTGGAATAACCCGGCCACGCGTTGCTGGTATAACCCGGCCACGCGTTGCTGGTATAACCCGGCCACGCGTTGCTGGTATAACCCGACCACGCGTTGCTGGTATAACCCGGCCTCGCGTTGCTGGTATAACCCGGCCACGCGTTGCTGGTATAACCCGGCCACGCGTTGCTGGTATAACCCGGCCACGCGTTGCTGGTATAACCCGACCACGCGTTGCTGGTATAACCCGGCCTCGCGTTGCTGGTATAACCCGGCCACGCGTTGCTGGTATAACCCGGCCACGCGTTGCTGGCATAACCCGGCCACGCGTTGCTAGTATAACCCGGCCACGCGTTGCTAGTATAACCCGGCCACGCCTTGCTGGTATAACCCGACCACGCGTTGTTGGCATAACCCGGCCACGCGTTGCTGGTAAAACCCGACCACGCGTTGCTGGTAAAACCCGACCACGCGTTGCTTGTATAACCCGGCCACGCGTTGCTGGTATAACCCGTCCACGCGTTGCTGGTATAACCCGACCACGCGTTACTGGTATGGTAACAACCACAAAGTATTGTCATAATATATATTTTAATCGTATTGTTATTTAGTGTACAAAGTACGCAATAAACCTCATATGACCTTTTAAATAACCCCATATTATATTGAACTATATGGCTTGGAATTAAAGTTCTATTACCTTGACACTTGTTGATTGTACAAAGGTACTTATTAAGTGTCAGTTGTCCCGAAGTAATTGAATTTATTTATATACTAATTGTTGCCCGCGATTTTGTACACGTGAGTTAAAGGACCACCCTTATCACCTACGGGTATAACTAACCAACGCCGTATTCTCAGACCTAACAAATATACACGAAAAAAATTTATAAAAATCGGTCAAGCCGTTGTCGAGTTCGATAGCAAACACAGTGACACGAAATTTTTATATATTAGTTAAAAAAAAAAATTTTGCGTCTAGGTATAAAGAAATTTTTAACGGTAAACGGTAAAAAGTAGTAAACTATTTTTTTTTTGGCAACAAACAGTCATACATAATTACAATAATTCTTGAGAAAACAGTAGTAAAAATAAAAGACCTACAGTGCCCAAAATTTAGAATAAATTTCTAATAATTCTTACGTGATCATATCGTGGAAAACAAACATACTTATGGGAAAATTAAAATTACAAAAAAATAAATAAATCAGTACTATCATTTCAATAAATTATTGTTTTCTTAACCGTATTTGACAAAAAATTAAGTTATGAGAAAAAAACAAGTTATAAATTGGACATAGCGATAAGCAATGCTTTGCGTGAAAGTTAACGTCTGAATTGGTTTTTTTATTCACTTATTAACGTCAAAGTTATCGCTTAAAGAACATAACCGTATATATACGTGTTTCCTAGTAGGGATAGCACAAAAACTCTCCATGAAACGAATAAATTGCAAAATTTTGACAGTTTATTTTCTAGTTGAGTCGATATTGTGTTGTCTATATATAAAGTATCGGAATAAAATCAGTTCTTTATTAGTTTTTGCTCCGTATATTTTAATCTCAACCAAAATGCAAAAGTGTGTTTGTTTGTCTGTTGCGCTTTCAAATTTAAACTATTCAATCGGTCTTCGTTAGATTTTGCTTACACGTTGTCAAAGGTAGAGAAAAGACATGAGACACTTATAGCCGCTGCTTTTCGGAAAAATTCTCAAATTAACGACATTCAACGAAGGTATATTGAAAGAAAAAAATAACGGAAATTTCACATTGGACACTGTCTCGTTGTAAATAAGTCCTGCTCGAAGGACCGTATTAGTTTAATAAATATAATATAGTTATATTTGTAAATATTTCGTATCCTTTTCGCGAATCAGTCATTTTGTTTTCTCGTTTTTAAAATTAGTGAAATAAGATTTTAGTTTGTTGTCGTTGGTAGAATTGCCACAGAGTTGCGGTTTTGAGACTTGGGAATTGAAAAGGAAATATTAAAGAATCTATGGTAATTTAATAACTCGTGAAAGGTTTGCTATTGCTTTATCTTTATGGTAAGTAAGCACTATCATATTGTCTGTGACACCAATAGTATCATATAGCAGAACTATGGGAGATATAAGAACTATGAAATCTTCCTAAAAAAACTAGTAATATTCCCATTTAAATTCATATAGTCGTTAGAACGAAATGTAATGCATTATGACTCACTAATAAATGTTAACAATCAATTATCAACTCTAATACTTAAGTATAAAGTTTAATATTAATTCAGAAATTTGATATTTTGTATGAGGTAATTTGTAGATGTAGAAGATTTTCTTAAATTAAACTAGGTGAATAGCGGGGTAACAGTTAAAAAATTGAAGTAAATGGGAGTATTATTAAGTATAGAAAAGTGTTGCAACAATAAAATAAAATCATTGTTTGTATTGCCAGCTCTCCCAGCTATTCTTTGATGAATTTTCATCGAATAAATAAATTAGAAAAATGTATTCTTATCTCATCTGAGATGGTATTATTGTTTCTTGCAATTTAAAAAGAAAGAAAAATATTAAAATAATATATTTTAAAAGTATATACAGCCAGCTGTCAAATACACATTGTCAAGTGCTGACCACTGGTGACCTTGGCTTATAACTACTTTCATGGTCGGACCAAATTAAAGATTTTTTATCCCGCTATTGGCTGGTTGGAGTATCGTCGTTGGTATATTTTTCAGTTTACATTGTTTTATATTATTATTAACTACTCAAACATGAGTATAGAAAAGCCTATTGATATAGACGTACTGTATAAGCGTCCTTAATTGTTACGAAATAAAGTCTCAAATCGCAAACTGTGTCGAATCTGTTAACATCTTGTCTCATTTCTAGAACAATAGCAATATTATTGGTAACTAAATAATAATTAAATACTAAAGAAACCATCATACATAAGGTATGGCCCGAATGAGGTTCTGCAGTCCAAAGACAATGAGTTTTTACAAAATCTGCATTGAATAATCAGTCAATAAAGTTGAAAATCGCACGAAAAGTGGTTATTGCAACACGAAATTCTCAAATTCAAATATAAGGGTTTTCAATTCGTCCATTGTGTTCGGTTGAACCGGGTTGCAGGCCGTCCTTTTAATGATCCTGCTCGAAGGACCATATGTCTTTGAGCTTAAGGTTCTATTTCCTTTAACGAATTCATCTATAGGTACCAAAAAACCTAATTACCGATGATTTTAATAATATACATTATACATCATTGCTCTATTGTCGACTGTACATATTTAATGTCATATACGCTTCGTATATTATTATTGTCAATTTAAATTATACGAAAAAAGACAAAAAAATGATCAGTACGTCAAAATCATTTTTTTTCATATTACACAATTTTTAAAGGCAAAATATACTGAATTATTTAACTCTGATAAACTATATTAATCAATTAACAATAAATGGTAAAAATATCGATAAACTGTTATTAGGAAAACAATTAATAAACTAAATATCTAATATTGTATTAAATTAGCAAGATTTTTTAATGTCCATAATGCATAATGAATTCTCTATGGACGAAAAGAAACGACTGGTGTTCACAAGGCTCGATAGCTCAATTGGGAGAGCATTGGAGTGGACATCCAAAAGTTGCGGGTTCGATTCCCGTCTGAGAATTTACTTGTGAGGATTCAAGGTTAAACTATGATAAAATATATGCATATCAAATGCAAGAGCTCAAAAATAGTTATTGAAAATCGTCATAAAGTTATTATAGCAAAATTGCTTGTTCTAAGAAATGAGATTCTATGTATAGTAATTTTATTTTGAATATACAATGCAAAGATTGCATTTAGTTTTATATTTCGTTGTTTTTTTTCTAGTTAGAGGCATGCGTTTAAAAATCTAGTAGGTTATTTTTTTTTTTCGGAGTTCGTAACTTCTTGTACGGGCAATACTATTCGAATGTTGCCAGTCAAATGCTTTTTAATATAACCTTTTTTAAATTTTACAGTTATATGGAATGGTTTTAAATTGACGTTTTATTTAGTTTTGAACTGGATTTAACGGTCATTTTCAATCATGTTTGTATAATAACTGTAATTTATGCTTTTAAAATCCCTAGAAATTAAAATTTAATAAAAATAAAAAACTAATTTGAACCTTATTTACTTAAAATAAGTACAGAATTTACGTGTTAATGATATCACTTCTAATTTTTACTTCAAAATTAAACTGGCTAGGAGCCTTAATAAATAACAATTTTGGTAGATCGGGCACCTGGCGTGTTTTATCAGTGGTTGCAGGTTCAAACCCAACTTGAAGACTTTTTTTCACGTTTTTTTGTATCAAAATTGTACCAAAAAACTGTTTAAACTCATTTACTTCTAAAAACATATTTTTACTCTGTTTGGGTGATATATGGCTTTAGTGTTTAAATTGGTTTATATAATATTATTTGTTTAACAAAGGAAAATCTACGTTATTATTGTGAATATAAAGTATTGATTTAATTGCATTGTTATAGCGTCGCCTGTATAAGAATGTACCCGTTACAGTCAGCTCTAAATGGACGATATGCGGTGCATTACGTTTCTGTAGATAAAGGATAATCGACTTTATTTCTAGAGTTATAAGGTTTGGAATTTTGCTCTCATGGAAATAAAGTACATTATTCTTTGTCTTCAGTAGTCGCTGATTTTGATAGTCATAATTTCGAGTGTTAACACATATACCTATAGTATTTAAGTTACTAGAAATGGGTGAATTTTAGTGTTGCCATATTAATAAATTAATTTAAAATAAAAATAATAAATACAGTTCCTAACCCGGTTGTCAGTTGCATTTGTGAGGGGTTAAAATGTATCGATATATCTTTGCTTCTAAAAGACTAATGTGAGTCGATAGTGGTGTGAAAGTAACGATATTCGATAAATGATGAAGCGTCATTAAAATCGCCCATTTTTGTATATATACATCGTTTTGTTTCTATATTTTGTTTACAATACATCAACGTAACAAAAATAGTCATACTAAAATTAAACAGTGTTGCACGATTTAAAAATCTGCTAAGGATATTGACAATTTTTTGGGTATGTTGATGTGTTGTTATTTGTACATTATATTTTTAGTATAGTAAGGCTTGGAATGTATCTGACTTAGATGTTAATGTTGTAAAGAGAAAAAAAAAGATTAAAAAGAAATATACTTCGTCGCGCCGGAAATAAAAAAAAACGCTTAGCCGGCAAAAAATATTTTTCGAAAGTCAGTGCATATTTTTGATGGCGGTTGCTTGAATTTTTTATGGACCACAGTTGTAACACAAGAAAAAAGTGACTTGTGACGTTGAGTTTGTTTTTGTAAAAAAAAGATGTAAAAAAAAGATTGCAACCGCCAAAATAAAAAAAAAAATGGTTCATTGTTTCTGAGACTGGTACGTACGTCATGCCTTCAGGCTTTTTTTTCTTTTCAGGTATATTGATGTATATAATCAATTTTTGACTCCTCTCTTTTTGAGTCTGTCTTCAATAAATATCTTTTTAGGAGAGATTCCTTGGAGATATAGCATCTCCATAGTTTAGACATAGTTGCATTAAAAAATGATTTACAATCAAAAGTGCATTTATACGAGATATAAGAGTTTATTTAAAAGGAACAAAAAGTACGTTTTGCAAGATATAAATAGAAATATTTAGTTAAAATCGGATCTACTAATTAACAATTATTTTGGTTTAACTACTTCGACGCGAATACTATAACAGTAACTCGTAAAAAGAAAATTTGTCTCGGGTGAGAAAAGATTCGAAGCCTTTGGTTATCCGGGTGGGTCGGTGCAGACCACTGTGTCACCGAATCAAACCAACAAAATATTTCTTACTGTAGGTATTAAACTTTTATAGAAAAACTAAGGAATAAAAGTATATATAGAAAAGAAAAAAAAGGGAGAGAGACTCTTTGGGAGAGAGTTGACAAAGTTTGTTTATATACTATCAATCCGAAAGAGGAAGGACTGGGAAGAGTTTTAGAAGACGGAAAATTTATGGGAAAACTCGAAAGACAATGGACTTGGTAGCATACAGGTAATGTGAGTGAGTATAAGTAATAATCGAGAACATATTTTCTTCTTATATTTTGGTGATCCAAAAAAAATATTGACGATAAGGCAGAATATTATTTTGGCCTTTGTCTCTCCCAGAAAAAAAATCTGTTGAAATCATCATGTCAAAGTTTCTTTGTAAAAGGAGAACGGCAGACTTCATATGGAATCTGGGCCTAAGCTGTACACTAATGATTTTTGGTCTATTTTGTAGGTCAAATACACATTTTTTATTAGTATTAATTTTGTAATGGTATTCTATGGGAAAACGGAGTTATGTAAATAATTAAAATTATAAAACGTAAAATCTAAACTGACTATTTCAGCCTATTAATTGACTTTTATTCATTTCAATGGTACTTATTGAATGTTTATGCGAGAAAATGTCCGTATGAAAGCGTAGGTCGTTAAAAGAATCCAAAAAATACAGCGAAACAAACGATAACCACAAATCACAACAACAAAAGCACACGACAGACGGAGCCAATGTGACATTTTTAAAAATTGTTGCCAGTTACATTGTAATAAATATAATTAATCGATTAAATAGTTATCGATTTTAAAATAATCATTTGATAGAGAATATGAGATCTTTTTCTTGCTAACTAACAGTGAGTTAATAGAAAAAAAAACAAAACACATACATTAGATCTATATACATTTAACCTTATCATATTATGATGAATTGATTAAAGTTACTTGTAGGCACTAGATTGTAATTAATAATCGGTGGGCTTTCTTGCCTGCCGGCCCCCTTCATACTTATCTTTCCAACCAGTCACTTTAGCAACGGGTATGGACATGGGCATCATTTGATATTTGAAGCATAATATATGTCAAATGAAGCCCATGCCAATATCCATATTTCTTAGCCCGCGCAACCTGGGGGCAGGTTCAACGATTCTGTAGTTTCACAGCTACGATTGCGCAACCGTTGCTAAAGCGACTGATCGCAAAAGAAATAAAAGCCAATGATGTTTCATATGTTGCTTTTTTCTATAGATATGTTGTGTAAGCATTCAATAGAGGCAACAAAAATCTAAGACAGTTTGACTTAGATTCAATAGTAACGCACATAGCCTTGTTTTGTCAATGCTGGTAACAACTGCGCCATTTTTTTAAATCAATTCGTATTCGTGTCCAATCATATTACGTCATTGTAATAAGCCCCGATCGTATTAATCGATACGAAATGTAGTTTTTGTTTTGGCAACACTGTTTTTCGATCTATAAAGCACAGACATCCAATCAAAAAATTCAAAATGACTTGAATGGGAAGTACGTAGGTGGTCAATATTTTATTATTATTTACAATAAATTGTTCCCCATAGAATCGTGACTTGGTTATCTACCATAAATTATTAAAAAATATACAATTAATATTAGTAAATGTCCGATTCGTGTACAAGTTAGGCCCAAATTCGCCGGTCTCCTTTCTTTATTGACATAAAATTAATACAATGTTTATCAAATACAGATTAAACAAATACAAATACATAAAAGTTTACAATAGTGTAAGCTAAAAAAGATTACTCATCACAACTTGATGTTAATACAATACAGCAATATAAAATAATTAAATTTTGTAGTGTGAGTTAATTGAAGGTAAAATCACTTAATTCATGAGCGGGTAATAAAAAGTTAAAAGCGGGTTACTGATAAGATACCTAACTATGAATCTATTGAAGCGACCAGTTCCTAGTAAGCTAATAAAACTTCCCCACCGCAGGCGCCCATATTAAGTATGGACGACAGAGGGGAGAGCTGTAAAGCACCATTCACATATACCGACACGTAGCGTGTCCAGCACGTAACGTGGCAGACACGGCAAAGACACTAGTTTTAACACCATACAGACAACTTATTCACAGACGCCGACAGACAAACGAGTGTGCTAAGCATGTTTAAAAACTTTTCAGTTGAAGAATTAGCCGTGGTAGCAATTTTGCTTGAAGAAGAAGAAGAAAAAGAAGGAACGAGATCGGATCGTGTTCAAGTAGAGCAAAAGAGGAAGATAAGATTTGCCGTGCATCCAATGAATGTAAAAAGAAAAGACGAAGGAGAATTCTACACACTCTACAAAGAGATACAAGCCGATGAAGAAAGATTTTTCATCACTGATTCAATAAAAAAATAACAATGTGAAAATATTCATTGACGCCACAGACACGCACCAGCACAGACAAAGTAATTCATACCAAGTGTGCCAGTGCTACAGACACTGACAGACATTCACAGACACCGGACAGCACAGACAAATTTATTCTTTACGACAATACTAGCCGTTGCTGGCGCGTGTCTGTGCGGACACGTTCCGCTCAATGTCTGTAGAAGTGAATACTCATACAGATAATACAAGTAATATTTTTTTTGTGTCTGTGCTGGTACGGGCTGGACACGCTACGTGTCGGTATATGTGAATGGTGCTTAAGACCGCTAAGTTACATCGGATTGGTCATCCGCATGCTCATCGCTGGATTGTCTTCGCCGATAAGACCGGTTCGAGGGAACAATAAATAGTGATGAGGCAAGCGGTACGCACCGTACTTATCGATATACTTGAGGTCTGAAATTGAAATATTACGTAAATAGAGTATGAGAGGGTTTTTAGACATTTTTTTCTTTTTTTGAAATTATCCGCATATTTTACCATTGGAGGCATGCAATTCTTAATCAATAAATTAGTCATTAGTAAACTATACAAATCAATAAATTTAACTTTAATTACTTCACAAATATGTCACGAACTTCATAGAAATTTTTGTCCTTAAGCCATGTCAATAACTTTGATTTAAACAATTCACTAGGTAAGACTTTTATAGCATCAGGTATAGCATTAAAAATTTTTACACACATACAATGGCATTGTTTTAGGTACAAAGCTAATTTTGGCCTACTGTTATATATTAACTTATTACGGTTACGTAAACTTCTATCATTAAAATGACTTCGGGTTTTAAAAAGTTCTAAATTGTTTTTTACAAAATTTGCCACTTCATATATATATATAAGCATGGAAGGGGCAATATGCCCAGAGATTTAAATAGAGGCTTGCAAGACTCACGGGGTGATAAGCCACATATTGCGCTTACACATTTCTTTTGAGTTCTAAACAACTTATCAGTATCTGTTGAGTTTCCCCAAATTAAAATTGCGTATCTCAGCATAGACGAAACGTAGCCATGATATGCAGCTAGTGTTGTTGAAATTGCACAAGTCTCTCTCAACCTATTTAATACGAACACATAGCGGTTTAATTTATTTCTTATAAGATTTATATGCTGTTTCCAATCACAATTGTCATCTAGTAATACACCCAAAAATTTTGTCTCACTTACTTCATTAATTGCCTCTTTTCCATGTTTAACATTAAGTTTTAGTTTAGTCTGTCTGTTTGTTCTAAATTGTATATAATTGGTCTTTTGAAGATTTACTGTCAAGTTATTGAATTTAAGCCATTTTATTATGTTGTCAATAGTGTTATTTAGATCATTTTCATAATATTCCTGACTATTTTTATATGGTATGATCACGGACACGTCATCTGCAAATAATACGCAGCTATGAGTGGTTACTTCAGGGAGGTCGTTAATATATAGCAAAAATAATAACGGTCCTAGTATACTGCGCTGAGGCACACCACATGTATTAACAATAAACTCTGATTTACATGATGAGACTAGTGAATTTTTATCCAAATGATCTATTTCTACTGCTTGTTTTCTGTTACTCAAGTAGGATTTTAGCCAGTCAAGGGCTACGCCTCTAATTCCAAGATTATTTAGCTTGCAGAGAAGTAACTCATGGGAAACAAAATCAAAAGCGCGTTTCATATCAAAGAATACTACTACCGTCGGTATTTTCGCGTTAATGTGTTCGACTACATTTTGTACTAAATTAAAAATTGCCAATGTAGTTGATTTTTTACTCTGGAATCCAAATTGCTCTGGCCTCAATATATTAAACTTAGTAATGAAGCTTATTAACCTCTTCTTCATAGCCAATTCGAAAATTTTTGACAGTACTGGCACCAAAGTTATGGGTCGATAATTTTCCATTGCATTTCTCGCGCCTTTTTTAAACAATGGTTTAACAATTGACACTTTTAGAAGATCTGGAAAAATACCTGTCTCTAAGGAAAAATTAACTAAATGTGTAATAGGTCCTGCAAGTTCGTCAAAACAATATTTAATCACTTTAGTGCAGATTTCGTCAAATCCCGTGGCATTTGTATTTTTAAGTGATTTAATTATAGTACTTATTTCTGCGGTATTAAATGGCTCTACGAAAATACTATTTCCTATAAATTTCTTATTAGTATCATAAAGCAAGTTATTTACACTTTTTGTCGGTTTTATCATAAACTTATTGAATTCATTTGCAATGTCAATCGGATTATTAATATTTCTATCGTCAATTTTAATTTCATTAATAAATTTATTATTTTCAATACAATCTGTTTCATTTTTAATAATTTTCCACGTCATTTTACATTTATTTTTCGAATTAACTATAAGCTTATCATTATGTATTTTTTGTGAAACTTTAAACATTTACGCAGTATTTTGGAATACGATCTATACTTTTCTTTTTTAATAGATGATTTTGAAAAGTAATATTGATATCTCAATTTCCTTTTTGTTTTACAACGTTTCAGCGGGAAATACAAAATGTAATTATTAAAACTATCTTTTTGTTATTAAAATGGCTCTAAATATAAGAGAAAGATTTGTCAAGCGTATCTTTAGCGACTTTAGAACATTTTGAAGTACTTTACGAAAATCTGTCAAATACCCTATTGAAAGAGGAAAAAATTGAACCTAAAGTAAACACAAAAAGAGAGTGACTTCTATTGATAAATATTTAAATGAATCTATAAACGGGAGGTTGTAAAAATACAAATACCAAACTTTGGCATGTTTGGGTTAAACTTTCACCGAATCTGGTTGTGCTTTTAATTTTGAACTTTTTAATGTGACTCCCATCCGCGATTCTGATATCGTGTTAGTTTCGGTTAGCGGCGTTTATAGGATCTGTGGTAAAAAGGTACAATGCTACATGAGCATTTCTCAAACATTGTGATCCGTACTCTGCCTGAGTCTGATTCCTGATAAACAATTTTAGTCCTCAAGTCACTAATCATATCCTAGATCGCATCGTCGCTTACCATTAGAGATAGCGGTCAAGCTACCTATATTTACTGTAAAAATCAGTTTTTATGTATAAAAAGTCGCCTTTTGTAGACTTCATTCTGCCATTCTGATGGACAACAAGGTCCCAAAGTACTTTCAATGACATCCTCTTTGATTGAAATACTTTTTGAAAAACAAAGTATAATACGAACTATTTTAGTAATAAGAACTAACGCTGAAACAAGGTTTGTCCTATCAAGTCAACCCACTGGTACTGTAGATTGGTGCTAACTAGATTTTAGCCAAACTGTAGACTATCGAAATTTGAATTTGAATTTGAAATAAAAAAAAGTCGGTTTTTTTTTTTTTTTTTTTTTTTTTTTTTTTTTTTTTTTTTTTTTTTTTTTTTTTTTTTTTGCCTGTAAAGTCGGTTTTACGGGCGAAGATTTTACGTGACAACGTCTTTTTCTCGGTAGAATATTTATTGATATGAATATAATTAAATTGCACAATGCGCGCGGCAGACCGATCATAGTTGAGTGGGAGAGAGACGCAAGGCATTCGGCGGGCCTCTCTCTCGTTCGGTGACTCATCGTAACGTTACCGAGCGTTACACTTTTTCATAAGTGACTCCCAGCCGCAACCAATTTATAAGACGTTATCACGTCAAAAAATCTACTAATATTGTACAAAACGTTTATTATTATTGTGAAAGATAAATAAATGGAAAATTATTTTGCAAAGATTATGTTGTTAAAATGTCTTCCCTCACGCTGCGAACACTCCTCCAATGGTCCACTTAAATTGTTCAGAATTAGCTGACACACCTCGTTCTCGGAATAGCAGCCATTTCTGCGATGATATTCTGCTTCAATTGAAGCAAAGTTGTGGGTTTATTGTGGTAAACAATACTTTTAAGTATCCTTACAAAAATAACCCAAAAGGACTTAAATCTGGACTCCGTGTAGGTCAGGAAATGCCCTTATTTGGGAACACTTCTGTCACGATCGCAATAGATTGGTCAGACGTATGGCCATCTTACTGGAACCAAGTTCTCGAATTCTAACCGTTTCACAATAACTATCGCTATTGACAGTCAATGCTGTTCTCTAAAATCTTCGAAAAAGTACGGGCCAATAATGCCCCATACGACAAGTTTGGGGCTGTGAAGTGGCCTTTGGTGTTTTAGTTGGGGGTTCTCGTAAGACCAAAAGCGACAGTTCTGTTTAGTCACATGGCCATTCAAGTGAAAGTTGACCGCATCAGTAAAAAGGATATTTCCGAAATTCCTAAAGCGATTCATCATCTCTTGCGCATACTCAATTCGTTTTATGAAGTCCGTGTCCTTCAATTCTTGCACTACATAATTGGATTTTGTAAGCCTTCAGATGCAAGTCCTTCTTTAGAATCACATGTAAAGTCGACTTTATAATTTGGAGTTTTTGAGAACGCTTCCTTATTGAAAGTGATGGATGTGCCGCACCGTTGTCTCACTTGTTCTACAGTTTCTAACTGTTCGTAAAGGCTTCTGTTTGGGATCTGAACCGTTGAACCAGTATTCTCGAACATTTCTATCCATCTTCTGATTGTGTTCTCACTTAGAGCACTGCGCGTTCGATATTCTGCTAAAAAAAAACGCTGAGCAGTAACTACAGAATTTTTATTTTTATAATATGCGCCCACGCAAAAAGCGCGATGCAGTCCCGAGTACGGATCCATTGCTACTAAATCTCTAAGTAGTTGTCCGCGTCTTACCCCCTCCCCGCGCTTACACACCGCACCATTGCAAAGTAATCGCCAGATCATACCCCCCCTACCTCGCCTGGACAGCCTGTAGTTTACCTCACCAGTTGAGACAAATGGAACCAAACCGATGGAAAACTGGTAATTAAATTTATATAACACTAGCTTTTACCTGCAGCTTCGCCCGCATTTACGCGGATTTTTTATTTCAAGAAAAGTATCCTATGTTACTTCTAATACCTCCAAGAATATATGTACGAAGTTCCATGATCGGTTTAGTAGTTTTTAAATGAAAGCATAACAAACAAACTTACATTCACATAAGATAAATTATTATAATAGGAAAATACTAGAAAATACTTTTTCTAGTATTTTCCTATTATAATAATTTATCTTATAAGATCGCATTGAAAATGCATAAAATATATAAAAAATTATAAATCTTACATTCACATTTATAATATAAGTAGGGATTCCATTCCGTCCTAACAGTGGGTATGGTTTATGCAAGCAGTGCAGGATTAAGACTACTTGATGACTTAAGCAATTCACGTCTATGCCCCCCTCTCCATAAGGAACCTAGTACCGATCTTTAAAGAAAAGTATTACAACGAAATTATTACGCACATTAGAATATTTATGAGAGACAATAGAGATATGGGGAGTTGATATTACACACGATACAAATTGACCATTTTTATTTATATTTAAATGTGACTCAACTTTTATGGGTATTAATATTCGCGGAAATTAGTTTTTAAGTACAACGTTTTAGAATATCTGACTATATATAATACAATCTGACCCAGTCACGGGTTGCTGTGTTATAAATTAAAATGATATCTATCCTATCTTTCAAGTTGGATCAAACTGCACACGGTGTACAAATTTGATTAAAATCGGTTAAGTAGTTTAGGAGTCCATCGCGGACAAAACAACATGACACGTAATTTATATTTAATTTTAATTAAGATAATATAATCGAACATGCAGCGTCGTGGTCCTTTTTTATTTTTCGGCTACAAAATTTTTGCGTAAATAAATAAGTAATTAAACGTAATACTTCAGATATTTTGACTTTGGATAAAAAAACAAAACAATATCAAATATCAATTACGTAGGCACCTAAATGAATAGAATTTGAAATAATTGAAACCACCCTTCTGGGAACATTGCTTAAGTGTAGTATTGAGGCTGATTTTCACATTTTTTAGTTCTTTTTGTTATTTTATTATATCTTGCTAATATTATTATTTAAAAAATGAGAGGGGGATAAAATAAATGCATTTAAATGTATCGTTAAATTTTACTCAAAGATCCTTTGATTTGTGTTCATCGTTATGAAGTCTAATTTACTGATTTGTTATTCCATCATTACCTTTGTGATTGCACCAAAATAGAATCGAAAGTGAATTCAAAAGAAGACGACTTGCCAATTACCAGCCGGGTAAATTACAATAACTAGATAATTGCGGGAAAAATTACGGTCTTATACAGTGGGTATGTAAAAAAACCATAAACAATTACTTAACATAGAGTATATTAATCTATACATATAAATGAAATTGGAGTGTCTGTTTGTAATATTGAAATAACCGTTTTTTACTACATGCATATGAATATATATACGGTACATACACTAAAATAACTTTTTACAATTTTTGTCTGTCTGTCTGTTTGTTCCGGCTAATCTCTGAAATGGCTGGACCGATTTTGACGTGACTTTTATTGGCAGGTAACTGATGTAATAAGGAGTAACTTAGGCTACTTTATTTTAGAAACAATCTTAAAACTACTGTGCCACAGCAACGCGTGGCTGGGTCAGCTAGTAATAAATAATATTAGCTTAGCCCAGAGGAAGCACGGACACGATTCAGCGCAGAGCTGAGAGGCTCATCGGTGACAGCAAATTGGTGAAGAACAAGCTTCACACCTTAGCTTATATCCGCAAAGTTGTCTGTCTGTCGGTCTTCTACAGACTGTACTTTGGAGTGTGCTCATTCCTCCATCTTCTCATACCGCCATCTCTTTTTTTCCATCGGACATCCAGACGCACTGCAGGCTACCACCCTTTTTTGGTTGCTATTCCTACCTGTCGCACCAAGCTCGTTCCATCGTGGATTCTGTCTTGACCCCCGGGCTTGATTAGGATCAAGAGCAAACCCATCCTAAATAAAAAAAAAACTGTATGGCTTGTGTTATGGATACAAGGGTAAAGGATAGACATACATATATCATACATAGACATTTAATCTTTATAGAAATATGTAAAAAATAATCGGAGCGAAACTGTTGAACTAAATGATCGTCATAGCTCTTTAAGACAGAATATTGCATACTTTAAACGTTCGGATTTTTGTTTTGGATTTGCTAACGTCTTATTACACACGAAACCATGTAAGTTCACTAAAAGACAGATGGAAAGTCGATCAACTAAAAATCTCCTACAATTTGGGTTGGTCACGGTAGAACTGTGACTAAAAAAAGAATTGTAGCTGACCTAACCTAACTTTTTTTTTAGAGAAGGTATAGTTCCCGGCATATAAGTTGAACCTAGTTTTGAAATCGCGTAACATGCGCATTAGTGAATAATGTACCTAAACTTGCTATTGCACATGTCATGTGATTTCAAAACCTGGTTCAGTTTATATGCCGGGCACTATAGCCCATGTTACACCGGAAACACTGTTTGTATCATTGATTACACGAGTATGTTTGTTAATTGGAATCGAGCTTTATATTTAGAGTATTAATACTTAAAAGGGAGCAAAAAATACATTATTACAGCAAGGCAGAATATGTAAGTTTCTTTTAATTGCTTTTTACTTTTTTAAAATTTAGTTTTTCTCATATTTTAACGGTAGTTTTACCAATAAATTGATGAAGCAAAAACTTTTTCATAAAAATAATTAATATTTTGCAGTTATACATGTGAGCGTTCGTTAAATTCAAAGTGGCGCATTTTTCTGATTTTCGTCTAGTAGGTATACATCCATATCTTCAGTTGTTAATTTCCCTGATTTTATGGTAAATGATTTTTAGAGCTCATTCAGTTCAGAAAAATAAACAGAAACTACCGTAGATTTCTTGAGATAAAAAAGAGAAACAGAGGAGAAAAAGGTTCTATAGTGCTATTTCTAGTGGTCGTAGCCGAGTTTGATCCTCGCTGATGTACTACGGATGTGGATCCACTCTTAACACAAATGTTTAGCTTATCACAAGAGGTTATCGGAAATTTAATAATGTGTTTGACGCATTGTACATATTATTAAAAAAAAAAGAAATCTATGTATTAAAGTAAATTTTTGTAAACTTGAATTTTATGAAAAATATTTTATAGTAGACTAGCTGACCACGCGTCGCTGTGATTCAGTTATTATAATTTGCATAAAAAAATATTTTGGTTATGAATTACAATGAAACCTATCATATGTCCTAAGTCTGAACAAAGCCAGCAAAATAAAAAAATCTTTTATATCGGTTCAGTAGTTTAGGAGTTCATCGCGGTCAAACACTGTGACACGGAATTTTTATATATAAAGATAAAATGAAATTAAAAATTTGATCATACTGTTTAAACATCCATAGTTGTTTGATAAGCGAGTGCAAGCGGGTTCTCACTTATTACTTCGAATTGTAGTCGAACCGCCAACAATGAAATTGACTACAACAGAGGGGGATAAAGAAAGCGATGGTAATTTTATTTTATTTACGAATACAAAAATATAGAAAGAAAATATATTTAAAAATATCGCAGACATTATCAACAAATTAATACAATTACATTAAAAATATATTAAAAAAATATATCAACTTCTACGGCAATTGCTATTAAAAAAAAAAAGATACCTACATATATAATAGTAATTATTAATATAACTTAATGTCAAATGGAAACGTAGCAATGAACATAAACAATAAACGTCAATTCATTGAATGTAAATCTGCACAATGTTGGTTTCTTGACCAACTTTCTAGCTGAGCCCTCAGAGGCAGCTAAAACTATTGTCAGCTTTCCATTAATAGTTGATTTAGTCAATTAGATTAGGGTAAGATGGAGCTAACATGTTCGAATGATCGATCAAAGCCTCCTAAAAAGGGGAAAAAAAAAACAATAAAAGTCACAAACAAACACGAACTTAGTTAAGAGAGAATATTTAGTCGACACTGCGATATTACCATGACGCTGTTTTTCAGCAGGAGGCTAATGTGTGATTCGATGACCAGCGCTACCTATACTACAATATAATATATTGAATACTAGTATTACAACGTACGTAGTAGTACAACGCATAGCCGGGTTAACTAGTATATAGCTAGCTATATATACTAGTTAACCCGGCTATGCGTTGCTGTAGCTCAGTTTTTATAATTTGCAATATCTTTTTTTTATTATAAATGTAAATGTAACCTATGCTTTGTCCTAAGTCGGAAAAAATCAAACAAAATTAAAAAAAAAAACATCAAAATCAGTTGTGTAATTTCGGAGTACATCGCGGTCAAACACTGTGGCAGGGAATTAATATACTACTAGCTTTTACTCGCGGCTTCGTCCGCTATTTTTTTTTCAATAAAAAGTATTCTATATTACTTCTAATACCTCCAAGAATATATGTACGAAGTTTTGTGATGATCGGTTTAGTAGTTTTTGCGTGAAAGCAAAACAAACAATCTTACATTCACATTTATAATATTAGTAGGATATCAATATAGATTAAACAATCAGTTTAATGAAATAATATTTCTTTACTCAAAGCACTATATATCAATAGTATTCATTAATAACAATAATGGGGTGATATACAGGCACTTTTGTATATAGGTAATAAAAAATGTTAGTAAAAAAAATATAACCTCTAAAAAGCGTTTGTTAAATTCACATTTTACTGCCACAAATGTCATTTTTTTTAAATGTACAACTGATATAAAATGAGTAAAAGAATTTTTCGAGGAGTCCATGAGTGATCCTGTAAATATTACTTCTGTAGTTTTTGTGCCAGTTATACAATAAACACAGTACGTTTAAACTTTTGTAGAGATTCGCTTCGGACCATTCCATGAGACCTTCAAGAAGATAACCATGGGTTTGACTATGGGATTGATGTTCCCCAACCCAGCGACTGATCGTTTCCGAATAACTTGCATTGGTACGTAGCTGTGCTGATGTATTTTTATAAAATCGCTGTTGTGCTTTAATAAGTTTATTATTATTAACCAAGTGAACATTGAAATAATTAAGTTTAATATTATTATTATTATAACTAGGTGACACGACCACGCGTTGCTGTGACTCAGTTATTATAACTTTCCGTTAGCGCCATCTAGCGTCCGGTAGACGAACTACTTGCGGTTAATAATAAAAAACTCACAAAGTATTGTCATAATATAATTGGGACTAGCCGATCCGTCCAGGCGTGGCTCAGTTATTATAATGTGCAATATTATTAATTAAAATGAAACCAGGGTAGGTTTAATTACCTATTCTGGTTTCATCTCATCAAAATCATTTGAGTAGTTTCAGAGTTCATCGCGGTCAAACACTGACACGGATTCTTTCTACCTAGCCTAATTATATTATGACAATACTTTGTGTGTGTTTGTTAGCATATTAAACACAAGTAGTTCATCTACCGGACGCTAGATGGCGCTAACGGAAAAAAAAAATTGGTCCACCCGTGCTAAGCCTGGACGAGCCGCTTGTAGATAATAATTATCATTATATATCAATTTCAAAATAGAGAAATTAACAAAGAACTAATCAAATAGTAATTGTATTATGCTATAAATATTATAAAGGATATTTTCGTAAATCCTATCAAATACTCTATTTGCGTGAAAGCCTTTATAATCCCTGTGTATTGAAGATTTACTTTGCTTCTTTTTTACGAATAACCAACCAATTCTTTAATAGATGTATCAAACAAGGAAACGAAAATAATTTTATTTAAATGCACTTTAAATTTAATTTTGAATCGTCCCAACATATTTCACCTATCACCCATTCAGAACGTTTTTTAACTAACAAAAAGAATAAGCGCAGCTCGTCAGCTTTAACAGAAGTAACGAGATTTACAATATTATACGTCGTCACCATATATAATCCACAAAAACAATATTATTCTATTATCACAATAATAGTAGTGTTATGGTTTATTACATCGTTGATAATACGATTCTTTTGCTCTTTAGTTTTGTTGCTGATTAGTTTCCAACCGTTATGCGCCATGATCTTGTGGGACATGTTTCAATGCTGGCTAAAAAGAGATGTGTTCAATATGATCAGACATAGCACTATTATCGGGCCATTCTTAGGAGCTTTCTTTAAGGTATGTGAAAAGAAAAATTATAAGTAAAACAAAAATATGTAGTTTACTTTCGCAAAATCCAAGCAGTGTGCACCGCCCGCCCGCAAATAAATGCAGAAACGGCATACACCGGCACCTTCACTAACTATACATCAGGAACTGTTAGACCGTGCAATACCGAGCACCAAGTGACATTATTTAAATATTATTTCAGTCCTTTTCTAATGAAAAAGCAGAATCTCCTACTGTCACGGTAGATGACATTCAGCACATTTTGATAGAATGTAAAAAAATTCAAAGTGGACGAGGGGCATTATATAATATTTTAAAACAGAACACCGCTGATGTCGGCATATTTCAGAGCATCCTAGCACATGAGTAAAGAATGAACAGAGACAAAGCTACATACGAATGCGCTGTGATAGGTACATCACTACAAGTGCAACGCGTGTCTGTGCGTGACCACTGGCCGCTTGTCACGTATAAGCCGAAACCGCTTCAAACTAGATCAGCCAGTGGACAATCTCAGGGCGTGCAGGCGTGACGCGACGCTCGAACGTTGTGCGTATTTTGTTTTCGTTTTCGAGTTTCTCACATAATATGTAGTAATATTTTAGTTTTAGTATTTAAAAAGTGTTGTGAATATGGTTGTACATTGTACTGTGTGCATGAATAATAATAGAAAGACTAAAAATATTTCTTATTTTAACTACCCCGAGGAGTCTACTACGTAAGTTTGTACTTGAAACTTAATTTATATTTATAATGTGTTATGTAGATTGAAAGGTATACAACTCTATAATCAAAACTACTCAATACTCATTATTATATATTCTACGGAAAATTATACCAGATATTTCGGTAAAATTGTGTAAGTAATTCTGAATAGATACATACAATAACTTTTTTGGGAAATATATTGAATCGGAGCGCAGGATTTCGCAAGTGGGAGAGGGGGCTTCCCTCTGGTATCATTCCCAAAGCGAATATTTTGATCTTCATGTACAAATTGTTAATATTGGTAATGACATATTAGCACGTTTGCAAGATTGTACATTTCATATGCCATGTGAGTGTTTCCCATTGGATTATTTGAAAAAACTTTATATAAGATTTAGAATTTATCATTCGATTAAAAGACACAACAAATTATTAAAAACCAAAAGTAATAAAAAAAAATATTTAGAGTTTGTAATTTGTAAAAAAATAACCTATTTTAATAAAAAATGTGAAAAAAAATTAACATTTATATTTTTAATTTATTCAATTGTGCCAACCCTACCAAAATAGGTATAAATTTTGCTAGCTCTTTAGAAGCTTTGTCTCTGTACCGTTTCTTTACTCATGTGATCCTAGCTAAACCTTGCTCGAGTTCAGCTATGATGTTCTATACTTTAGCCTCTATACTTTAACCTATACTAGGTTAAGTTAGCAAAATAATATAGTTTGTTAAGTAGTTTATATGGTTCGATGGAACTGGCATGTTAAAATAAAACAAAAGTTCCTTAAAATATAGAGAAAAAAAAGTTCACTCAAATGTCGCCCACTGCTTGACAAATGTCTCCCTGAGGATTTACTCTATGACCTGTCCTGCCCTGTCCGCATTCAGTAGTTTACCGCGACCTACCTACACTTCGTCTTCTAGTCCATATTCGCTACTCGAGAACTTTTCTGCCACAAAGGCCATCAGTTTTACGAGCGTCCGCCCACTGCCACCTACGTTATTATGAATTCTTATTTGTTAAAGTTTTGGGCAATTTAATCGATTAGTGTCAATTTTGAAAATTTTTGGGGTTCATTGTTGTAGAGTTATCGCAGCTGGGGGTCGGAGCCAGAGATACTCCTCGCCCAATAAAAGGGCAATAGCATGAAAAGAAAAAGAAAAGTAGAAAGAGTAACAGCGAACATAGGAATGAAAGAGTCAGAAGGAGGAAGTGGCGTCGGATTATTAGCCACCTTCGTATACAATCCCCAAAAGGGATTATATACGAGGGCGCCCAGGATGCACCGGCCCGAACTCATTGTCGTTTCCACTGCCACCTAAGTTTGGCAATTCTGTAGGATATATCGGTTACTTTGGTACTCCAACGGATCTCCTCATTTTTGATTCGGAAAGGGAAATTTCGAGCATAGCATGCTCTATCTCTCTTTGGGTGATCTTAAGCCTTCTCATTCAAATTCAAATTTATTAATTGTAGATCACAGGTTACATTAAGTTGTTAAAATATGATTAGTACTATCCGTGTCTTACTTCGTAGAGTATACAATATATTTTATACTATTTGTCATGCTATACAAATACAAAAAAATGACAAAACAAACACTAACGAAACAAATTTAAATAATTAAAAACATTAAATGCTGTAAAAAAATAATAACAATTTAGGTTTTTGTGATTAAAAATTCAGATACACTGTAATAGCATTTTTGTAAGAGCATTTCGCGAAGTCTCTTTTTAAAAATATTCATTTGATCAATGCAGCGTATCGATACAGGGATCTTATTAAAAATTCGTGAGGTGTTGCAAAAGAAACTCTTACTCATTAGTGCAGTTTTGCACGGAATTTGACGCAAATCATTTGGCTTACGAGAACATGTCCCAAAATTAAACAAATTCGGATTACTCTTAATAAAAACTGCAGTTTCGAAAATGTATAAACAGGCTAATGTCATTATATTATATTTTTTGAAATGGGCCATAGGGATCATGTTTAAGATGTCTACCACGATTTATGCTGTAAAGTGGCTTATTTATTTACATACAATCTTTTTTTCCCATGAGTGTAAACAGATATCACAGATTTCCTCTTGCTAAGATCTTGACGTACATCTCTAACTTCTTCAGCTCTCATCGGATCTTCCTTACAAGCTCGTCAGTTAAGGGCGCTTTATTTATTACAAAAAAATTTGCCAAATAATTTATTCCTATCATAATAATAATTAATTAACTAATATAATTTTCGTGTTGTAACATAAACTTTTATATCTTATAGAAATATGGTATAATGAGTGCAGAATAGAAATTAAATATATTACTCGCGGCCCGTCCCGGCTTCGCACGGGTGGTCAAAATTCTTTAATTTTTGTCTATTATTAAATATTTTTCCATTAGCGCCATCTAGCGTCCGGTAGACGAACTACTTGCGATTAACGCGATTAAACAACAAATTTGTGATCTTAGATTATAGATTAGGATAGCTGGTACCATCTTAATGGAACGTTTCATATTTTTAAAATTTTTAGATGTTGAAGGTAGTTAAGGTTCATTGGTGGAACGATACTAGCTCATAGTAGAAGTTGAAATACGTTTGTATATTTCGACGTATCTGCCAGCCTCTCGGTAGCTCAGCGGTCAGCTCGCTCGGATAGCGAAAGGTCGTGGGTTCGAATTCCACCTCGGCTCGGAGGCGTGGTTGTTTTTTACAGGACAACACATTTTATTAAAATGAAAATGAAATGAAATGAAAAGAATTTTATTAAAATGAAAATGAAATGAAATTACTTTATTAAAGTTGATTTACTTTCGAAGGACTTACTTTTTATGCACCAATTTTAGCATTTTCATGCTTTGCCTTATTAACTTGTTTTGTCAATCTTCTTTCGTCCATCCTCTCTACATAAGCATCCCTTTTTCTTTCTTAAATAAAGATGCATAAAAGATTGTTATTTCTTCACTTAACTATATGTATATCGCACCTTGATAACCAAACCGTTACAAAATCAAAATCATGTTTTTAGGAAATTGCGTTTTATGGTTTTTTTTTTTTATTTGGCTTTAGATAAGACATTTAAAATTGGATAAGGGTCACTTCTCTATTAAACTTAGGTTTATCGTTTATTTTCTTTATAATCCTGCAGAATTTTTTATTAATATTTTGAGTAGAATTTGCAGAATTTTAGCTTTAAAAAAACCACCCTGAAGTGTTACTTTTCAATTTAATTCTGATTTAAATTTATTGTTGTGTCACTTTACGAATCTTTAGTTTTCTATTATAACTGTGTTGTCTTTATAGGAAAATAAACTGTTTTGAAAGCAAATAAAAATCTGTTTTAGTAAATTAAAGTAGTTATACGTTTAGGAAATATCCAATAATCATTTTTCACATAATGGCAGTTTATCGCTGAGATGGCGGAACAGTTCCGCTTAGTGTCGTAATGAGTGCCACCTATCTAAATTTATTTGAACTAAAATGCAATTGCAATTTGCATTACTTAGATTCCAATTACAACATGTAGATGGCATTACTAATTTAAAATTCACGAATTTCGTTTAGTAACGGTTTGGTTTTCAAGGTGCGATATGTTTCAGTTTACTATGGAAATTACAATGACTTTATTAATTTTAACTTATAGAAAACTAAAAATTAAAATTAAATTACAGATGTTCCTAATGTTTTACAAGAGAGTTCAAGCAAAACAAATAATTGACAAAATGAATCAAGACTACAGCGATTACAACAAACTACCTTTGACTCACAAGCGAATAGTATTAAAATCCATACAGGACAGCGTTTTTTTCGTAGAGCGGTTATGGACTTATATGGTTAGCACAAGTATTCTAGCTTTCCCAATAATAGGCGCCATATTTACGCTGCTCAGTCATCTGTTTCAAGATGAACCTAAAAAATACATGGTCCATGATTTAAAAAATCCATTCAGACCGTCTGAAGAAAGATTTGATTCGCCGTATTTCGAATGTGTTTTTATTTACATGACTTTGGCTACTGTTGTTTGCTTTTTTAATTATGTCTCGTATGACGGATGGTTTGGATTGGCTTGTTATCATGCTTGCTTGAAAATGGATTTGTACTGTATGAAGTTAGAAGATGTTTTTCGCTTTGGAGATGGACCTGGATTGTATGAGGGTTTGGTTAACGTTATCGAGGAGCAGAAGAAGATGCTACAGTAAGTGTTTTAATATTATTGTTTTTAGATATTAACTGTCACTTGCCCGCTTTGCTGGGCGTAATTTTTTGCTAAAAATTCTGAAAAAAATTGGTTGCCTGTAAAGTCGGTTTACGGATGATGATTTTACGTGATAACGTCAACGGAAAACATTGATGAAAAATTGCATACTTTTATGAATTGAATTATCACTGAATTATCATTATTTTGTATTTGTATTATACAAGGGGGGTTAATTCACTTCACTTTATAAACAAGTGTAGGTTGTGTGCTGCCGCTGTCTCTTTTCTACTCGGACGCATCGGCCGATGGAGTGGAAGAGAGATAGATGCGTCACAAGCCGACCGCTCAGGCCGATCGTCCTCTTTATCGCTTGTTCCGCGCTCTCGCTTACACGATTGGCTCAGGCGGAAGGTGACAATGAGACATGCTTTTTCGTGCGTGCAGTCGGCGCTCATCGATTTAGAAGACATTATTACGTCAAAATAGGTTTAATCAATGACAAATTTTAATAAATTAATCAATGACAATCAAATCAATAATTCAACAAAACATATATCAATGAAAATAAATAGTAATTATTTTAGCTAAGCGGGGATGACGTTTAGTTAGCATATAAAGTATCTACACTTAACTGTTGAACTGACATCTTCAGTTTTCTTATTTAACTTTACACGTTCTTATTTTGAGGTCAAAGACGTTCTTATTAAGGTTAGATATAGAGAAATAATAGCTGAGACCGTTATCATAGTAAACCACCTAAAACCCACAAATTTTCAGGCGTCGATTGGTCGTGGTCCCATCCCGCAATCACGTCAAAACTCACGGACAAAGAAAAGCATTTTCATTATATACTAGGCGATGCATTCGCTAAGCATAAAGCTTCGCTGGGGCCATAAATTTGAGCGGATCGTAAAATATTCAGAAAAAAAATATTATTATTTATTAATCGTTTTTAGTAAATTTTAAAATTTCATAATAATGAAAACTTCCAAAAAGCGCGTGCATTTTGTTTCAATAGGAAATCCCATAGAGTATTTGGTCATAACTTTCTTATCTTTGTAAATTTCTAAATTCGGTCACAATCTTGTCCTAAATGTGTTGATTCGATTCCACACAAAAATTATTAAAATCGGTTAAGAAATCGGGAAATTATAGACATAACAGACATTGCGTCATTGAAGCTGATCCATGGGAGCTCCACTTGCTTCTCTCGTTCCGCTCCAATAAAGATTTCTGTTAATTAAGTTATTAACTGTTAGATTTTCATATCTAAAGAAATTGTTACAAGAAAATGCGAAACACAGAATCACTACCGTTGCATCAAATGGTCGTCGGTTTTACTAGAACTAATAATTGTAATATTTCAGATTCGTCGCATTGATTCAAGATACATTTAACATTTGGCTGGGCACAATCTACGTAAGCACCATTATAGAAATCGGCTCCCTTCTCTTCCATATATCCGCTGTAAGTTTAATATTTTATTTAGGTAGACGTATAGTTGCCAGCATTTAAATAAAAACAGTATATAAGGGTCAACTAATACTAGATCAGAGTTGAAACGCATTGAAACGGCAATCTGAAACTAAACATAGGATATTCGCCCTTATCTCTTCAACATAATACACATATATCTTCTAAGATATAAAAAGACGCACGAATTCGTGCGCATTCGGCAGAATTCTCCTCCCTCTCCCCTCCGGACCGCGAAAGCGTTTAAACGTGTCCTCTGTGTAAAAGTTGCGAGAAATTAAAATTATTTAAATTAAAAATAGATAAATTGTGAAGTGCTTGCGGTGAGGATTGAACTTGTGCCGTTGCTGTTGAACCGGGGCAGCTGACCGCCGAGCCAAGCAAGTGTGCGACAGTGTGGCGAAATTCTGACATAGATTCTATTCGACGGGTGACGTATATACAGCTACGACGCTCGCAGGTCGCTACGCAGCACTACAATCGATGTGAGTTTATATTGCAATCAAATCCAGCCCTAGTCCTTAGAACGATTATGCCCTATATGCAACGTACTCCACCTCCTAACACTTCCGTATTGTCGGGCTCGCGCTCGGAATCAGACCTACCGATGGCTAGCACGAGTGCTATAAAAATGATAATATTACGACCCGAAATAAACGCCAAAGGATGGAAACGTCGCTGTCGCCTGATAATACGTCAACACAGCCTACTTCTCATACAGGGGATCTACGAACTGATCTTTTAAATATGCTGACTAACTGGAAAGAGGACCAAGATCGGCGTTTAAACGAATGGAAAACGACCCTTGATGACACCTTTTCAAAATTAGTTACTGAGATTACTTACTTAAAAAAAGAATGTCAAGAAATAAAAAAAACAAATACGGAGATAGAAAAAAGTATGGAGTTCTTAAATAAAAGTCACGAAGAGACAATTACTAAAATCAAGGAAATTTAGAAGGAAAAAAATGCAAATACATATGCGATTAAGAATTTAGAAACTCAGATTCAAGACATTCATTTTCAAAGCAGACATGCAACAATTGAGATAAGAAATATACCGTATTTTGTAAACGAAAAGTACGACAGCCTCATTTCGATTATGTCAAGTATCGGGAAAGCAATGAATATTAATTTAAACCCAGGAGAGATACGCGACATATATCGACCACCTTACAAACCTGGAATTACAAGACCCGTAGTAGCCGAATTTGCCTGCGTGTATACGAGAAATGACTTTATCACTAAAGTACGAAAATTCAACAAAGAAAAACCAGTTACTGAAAAGTTAAATACTCACACTATAGGATTATCTGGAACAAAATAGCCGATTTATGTTGATGAACACCTCGCGCCGTCTCTGAGGAAACTAATGTTTGAGACTGTTAAGAGTAATTTGTACAACACTAGTTGTTGGTGACATCACTAGACCGGACGCCATCTTCGAAGTTGATCTTTCTGTATAGAAAATGTGTTAACGTTTCCAATTAATAATAAACAGTTAAAAACCATATATAAATCTCTCTCTGTATTCCCTGTAACAACCTCAAAAGGTTATGGGCCCAGGGACGTTAAAAAACCAGTGGAAACAATTATAACCAGTGAATACATAACAAAAGGTACGTAAATAAAAATGGAAGATCTAACCATTGAAAAACTAACATCCAGCGACACTTACCACTTGTGGAAGTTCGAATTAAATATACATCTAAAGGCCCTGGGATTGGATTTTGTTTTGAATACACAAAAGGATAAAACAAAAGCAAGTGATTTTACATACAAAGATGCCAAAGCACAAAAAATGATCATAGGCTCCATTGATCGAAAATTAAAATCCACAATCATAACCTGCAAAACTGCAGCGGAAATGTATGAAAAATTGACATTGATGTTTGAAGGATCGGAAGAACGAAATAAAGATGCTCTGTTACAAGAGTTTTTCAGTTTTACATGTGAGAATAGATCCTTATCAGATATAATAACAATGATAGAAAACATGGCTGTAAGACTTAATAATATAGGTCAGAATATTAAAGATACCATGATTATTTCAAAAATATTATCCTGTCTACCAGAAAAATATAGATATTTCAAAACAGCATGGGATTCTGCACCTGAAGAAAAGAAAACATTATTAAATTTAACAAACAGATTATTAACTGAAGAAAGTAGAGACGGAAATAAAGAAACTAATGAAAGTAAATCAGTGGCATTTAAAGTTGAGAAAAGAATTAGTAACAATAATATAAAGTGTTTCAAATGCAACAAACTTGGACATCTTAAGAAAGACTGTAAAACTTGTGGAATTTGCAAGAAAGGTATACACTTAGAAAAGGACTGTCGAACTAAACATTGCTCAATTTGTAAGAAAACTAACCATATAGAAGATAATTGTTATTTTAAAAATAAAGGTAAAAAGAATACTACATTTTTAGTACAAAATAATATAGAAGAAGTAAAGTTTATAATAGACTCTGGAAGCACTGTCCATATGACAAATAATAAATCATTATTAGAAAATTATAAGGAAAAAGATTCCTCAGTATTCACAGCAAATGGCTCAGAAATGTGTGTCATCGGTGAAGGTACCATTTATGAACAAAATTGTAACTTCAGTAAAACATTATTAGTGCCAGATTTAGAACAAAATTTAATATCTGTCAGCGCTATAACTGAAAATGAAGGCTCTGTTCTATTTGTGAAAGACAAAGTGGAAATATACAAGGACTCAGAATTGATAATATCTGGAAAAAAGGAGAATGGGTTATACACAATAAAATTAAAACCAGAGACTATAAATGAAAGATCTTTATTGACACAAGAACAAGATACAGCTTTAGAATGGCATAAAAGGCTTGGACATCCCGGTAAGAAAGTTTTAGAGATTTTACCTAAAGTGGCAGACGGCATAAAAATAACAAATTTAGATGAAATAGAAAACCAGTGTGAAATATGCATTCAAGCAAAACAAGCAAAGTTGCCACACAATACTGTAAGAACAAGGGCAGAAAGAACATTACAATTATTACACACAGATGTATGTGGACCTTTAGAAGTTGAAACATATGATAGATATAAATATTTTATTACAATAATGGACGATTACAGTCATTTTACTAAAATATATTTGTTAAACCAGAAAAGTGAAGTAAAAGAATGTTTGATGGAATATATAGAAGAAACAGAAAGAGAACAAAATGCACGAGTGTCAAAAGTTAGATGTGATAATGGAGGAGAATATAACAGTCAAGACCTGAAAGAATGGTGTAAGAAAAAAGGCATACAACTAGACTACACTGTTCCATACACTCCCCAATTAAACGGAAAAGCAGAACGCCTAAATCGTACACTGTTAGAAAAGGCAAGAGCATTACTATTAGGGTCAACATTATCAAAGGAAATGTGGGGTGAAGCATTGTATTGTGCAACCTACATTTTGAATAGAACTCCGTGCGAAGCAGTGAAAAACAAAACTCCATATGAGATGTGGTATAACAAGAAACCAAACATATCTAATCTACAAATATTTGGCGCGACTGTCTATGCAAAACAACTTCACAATAAAGTGAGAAAATTAGATCCAAGAAGCAAGAAACTATTAATGATAGGATATACTACAAATGGATATAGACTGTGGAATGCAGAAGCGAAGACAGTAGAAATTGCGAGAGACGTTAGAGTAATAAGAGAAGAAACAGAAAAACAAGACCAGAAAAACGAACAAGAAATCCATGGAAGAGAAAACCAAGACCTAGAAGAGGAGAAACAAGACCCAGAAAAGGAAGAACCAGATCAAGAAATAGAAAAGGACTATGAAGATAATACACCAGAAACTGAATTTGAAAATACAGTCATTCATAATGAAGAAGAAGAAACTGATAGTATAAATGAAATAGAAGACTATGAATCAGGAGAAGGCACAAGCATCAAAGAACAGGACACAGAGGATATTACTGAAAGAAGAAGCACAAGAATAAGAAAAAAGCCAGTTAAACTACAAGATTATGGACTAATTACATTCAAGGATATACAACAGACAACATCTTCCGAAAGGAAAAATTGGGAGAAGGCAATAGAGTCAGAAAAGACATCTTTAGACAAGAACAAGACATGGGAAATAACTGATATAAAAGAAGCTAAAGGAAATAAGATACTTACCAACAAATGGATCTTTAGAAAAAAGGAAAACGGTACTTACAAGGCCAGACTAGTTGTCAGAGGTTTTGAACAAAATTCCATTCTAGACTATAATGAAATATACAGCCCAGTAGTAAGTCAATCAGCATTAAAATCACTTTTTGCTATAGCAGCATCTAATAACTATGAAATGATGACATTTGACGTCAAGACAGCATTCCTGTATGGAGAACTAACAGAAGATGTGTTCATGTATATACCAGAAGGATACAAACATGTACCAAATAAAATATGCAAATTAAAGAAAGCGCTATATGGATTAAAACAAGCTCCAATAACCTGGAATAAAAGATTTACTCAAACAATGATGAAACTCGGACTAAGACCCACTAAAACAGATCAATGTGTATTCACAAATGAAAGAAAAACAATTATTATAGCAATTTATGTAGACGATGGACTTGGAATTGCTGAAAATGTAAAAGAATTAGAAGAAATATTAACCAAATTAGAACAAGAATTTGAAATAAAAATAAATAAGAATCCAACTAACTTTATAGGATATGAGATACATAAAGATGAAAAAGGAATTTTACTAAATCAACAAAACTACACAGAAACCTTGTTAAATAAATTTAATATGTCAGAATCCAGACCAATAAGCACACCATGTAACACCGATAAGAAAATGGAAAAGAAAAATGACATACCTATAAAATTTCCCTACAGAGAACTAATAGGAGGACTTTTGTACTTATCAACAAGAAGCAGACCAGACATAAGTCAAGCAGTAAATCAAGCAAGTAGAAAAATTGAAAATCCTAGTTCCGAAGACATAATAGTAGTAAAGAAAATACTTAAATATTTGAATGGCACAAGAAAGAAAGGAATAAAGTTTATGAAAAATGGAGAACTATCTAAATTAGAAGCATATTGTGATGCAGACTATGCAAACTGTAATGAGACCAGAAGAAGTACAACCGGATTTGTCGTCATGCTGGCAAGTGGACCAGTCTCATGGTGCTCAAAAAGACAACCAATAGTTGCCTTGTCATCAACAGAAGCAGAGTATATTGCTGCTGCGGATTGTTGTAAAGAATGTTTATACTTAAAATCTTTGCTTAATGATATAACTATGTTTGATGTTAAAATTAATTTAAATATTGATAACCAGAGTTCAATTCAATTAATAAAAACGGGTAATTTCAATAAACGGTCTAAACATATAGATGTTAGATACTATTTTATACATGAAAATGTCAAAAAAGGTAATTTAACTATAACATATTGTCCAACTGACTTACAAACAGCAGATATGTTAACCAAACCATTACTGAAAAACAAATTTGAATTTCATTGTAATAAAGTTGTAAAATAGTTATAAAAGGTTTAGAAATTGTAATAGTATTTTTAAAAATAAGAAATAGGTATGTTACGAGATAAAACAAAAGATAATAATTATAATTTATTTTAAAAAATAGGAGAAGGTGTTAAGAGTAATTTGTACAACACTAGTTGTTGGTGACATCACTAGACCGGACGCCATCTTCGAAGTTGATCTTTCTGTATAGAAAATGTGTTAACGTTTCCAATTAATAATAAACAGTTAAAAACCATATATAAATCTCTCTCTGTATTCCCTGTAACAACCTCAAAAGAGACCCGCCAGGTTGCCAAAAAACATAACTATTCCTGTTGGCACTCCAACGGAAGAATTCTTTTGCGTACAGATCCAGTTAGTAAACCGATTCTGGTCCGATCCAAGGATTGCCTATCTGAAATTGTGGAAATATGACTACTTGTGACGTTCTATCCTGTATTCTTCTTGTTTCGCTACCTACTTAATAACTTGTCTAGAGAATATTCAATTATTATGTTTAAGCCATGCTCAAATTGGAATTACTGCTATAATTAAGTATCCACATGTATGTGCTTACTTTTTCAACATACTTATGACAATGTCTGTATCAGGTAATTCTCAATGTTTTGAGTTCAAATTTTTAACTAACACACATATCATTCAACAACTCATACACACACACACAACATACAATTTAAAAATGCGTACACTGTTAACAATTAATTTGTCTCGGCAATTAATATTTAAGTTATTTACATCAAATACCTACATACCTATGGCCCATAGTACTGATCATGAAATCAAACGTCCCTACGCATATGTTTTTACCTACTTGCATTATACACATAAATTGCTAAAGTTTCTGTTTAACTTAAACAAAATTCGATAAGACTAATGAAATAATTAAAGATATTGATAACTTTAAGATTTCACAATCTTCCCTTTGTAAGATAGAGGACTGTGAGAGGCTGATAAAATATCCAAATAAGAGCTTAAAAATATTCCATCAAAATATTCGTAGCATAAACAAGAACTTTTCAAATTTTTAACCCTGTTGGATAGGTCTGGGATAGATTGGGATGTAATAATTTTAACAGAATGTTGGTTGCGCCACACTGCTAACTTGTTATTTCTTGACGGATACAATGTCGCTCGAACAGAAAATAATCTAACACAAAATGAAGGGGTTCTTGTATTTTCTAAATCCACTATGAAAGTTACAATCTCTGAACCTAATCTTTAAGATGCTAACTGTTTGCTAATTAATCTAGATTGTAATATATCGGTAGTTGCCATTTATAGACCACCTGGTTATAAAGATACACATCCATTTCTTAAATCACTTGATGAACTTCTATCTGGTCTAAGAAGTAGTAATATTATACTCATTGGTGATATTAATATTGATATTTTGGAACATAACAATGATGCTAATTCTTTATTCTACCTGAACTTGTTGGCTTCTCACAGTATTCTACCTGCACATCAATTACCAACCCACATGAAAACCTGTCTCGATCACGTCATGCTCAAATGTAAGCAACCTGCCTTCTGTTACGTAGCTGAAACGTCAATGACGACTGATACTTTTCTTAGATCACAATGTAAAAACTGGTAAACACATTTCATATAAGAAAATTGACTACCTAGGAGTGGACCAAGCTATGCAGGAGATTTGCCTAAATACGATATATGATCTATCAGATCCTAATGCAGCTACCTCTTTTCTTCTATCTAAGATTAACAGTATAATCAAAGATAACAGTCATACTACTATTATTCCAAATCGAAAGAGGGTAAGGAAACCGTGGATGACTACCGGTCTCTTGAGATGTGTTAAAAATCGAGACAGGCTTCACCAGAAACTTAAAAAAGACCCCAACAATGAAACAATGCTTGTAACGTACAAAAGATACAGAAATTTCTGTAATGGACTCTTAAAAAAACTCAAAATAGATTACGAAAGAAACCAACTACAAAAAGCAGCTAGTACTAACAATAAAGCGCTCTGGGACACTGTAAAACAGTTGACTTATACTAATAAAATTTATAGCCCTGCTTATGACCTAGTTTCTTCGATGTGCCCTTTGGACTCAGCTAACGAAATAAATAGGTTTTTTGTTTCTTTTGGGAGAGATCTTGCTGAGAAAGCATACATCACTGGCTCTTGTCTCGTGGTGTCATCGAACTGCGCTCCTCACGCATTTGTCTTAATGCCTACTGACGAAGCCGAAGTCCTAGCCAGCATTCTATCTCTTAAAAAGGATGGCACAGCTGGTAGAGATAATATCTCTGGTGCCTTCCTTAAACGTTATCATCAAATTTTGGTTCCGTATTTGACTTACATAATCAATTTAATCTTTTCAACAGGTATTTTTCCGGAGGTATTCAAATTTGCTGAAATATTACCAGTGCATAAAAATGGTGACAGGGGCAGTGTCAATAACTACAGACCCATTGCCAAACTATCCACATTATCTAAATTAAATGAAAAACTTATTAACAAACGTCTCGTGAACTATCTTGAAACAAACAAAATTCTTTCAAATTCCCAATTTGGCTTTAGACGTGGTACCTCGACAAATGATGCAGTACACGAATTGACTGACCATATAGTAAAAAATTTGGACAAAAAAGAAGGTAATAGTGATATTTTTGGATATAGCTAAAGCTTTTGACACAGTCTCTGTTGCTGGAAAGGATGGGAATTCATGGCGTCCAGCTTACACTGTTTGAAAATTATTTGAGCAATAGACTTCAAAGGGTTCGAGTGGGTGAAGTGGTTAGTGATGACTTACCGATAAACTATGGCGTGCCGCAGGATAGTGTATTAGGTCCTACACTATTTCTAACGTTCATCAATGAACTCTGTAATCTCCAGTTACAAAACGGTAAAATTGTGACATTTGCGGATGGCACAGCGCTTATTTTCCATGGTGATAGTTAGGAAAAAACTTATAACTTTGCACAACTAGGATTTAACTCGGTAACTGACTGGATTAGAAATAACGCTCTGACACTAAATGTCGATAAAACAAAATTTATACCATTTTCCATACGAAACTCATCAACTCCTATTCACGATGAATTTTCCCTAGTGGCTCATTCTTGCATGCCTGGCCAATCTTGCCACTGTGGTAAAATCACTCTCACCGATAACATCAAATATCTTGGTATAGTAATTGATAATACCCTAAGTTTTAACCACCACATAAACCTTCTCGCGTCACGAACTCGCAAACTAATCTTCATATTTAAGAACCTTCGACAAATTGCTGAAAAGTCAATTATGAAATTGGTATACACATCTCTTTGCCAGTCAGTTCTATCCTACTGAATTACGGTATGGGGAGGTGCCTGCAAAACTAATCTTATGAAACTTGAAAGGGCTCAGCGTGCAATCCTTAAAGTCAGTCACTCTAGGCCATTCTTTTACCCTACTAAAGAACTTTATTCGTTGGCTGATGTCTTGAGTGTTCGTCAATTATTCTCACACAGTGCTAAAACAACATTCCTCAATAAATTATGACCCCTCTCTGAATTTAAAGAAGCGCCTCAAACATAAAGTCTGTCATCCAAACACTAAGTGGGCTACATCATTCGCAAGAAAGTTTTTCGGCTTCATAGGTAGTAATTTGTATAACAAAATAAATAAAGAAATCAATATCTATCCAAGAAATAAATATGATTGCAAAAAAATACAATGTCTTGGTTAAAATCATCCTTACTAATATTATAAATCGGAAAGTGAGTTTGTTTGTTTGTTTGTTTGTTCCGCTTTCACGCCGTAACTACTGAACCGATTGCTTTGAAATTTTGCAGACGTAAAGATAAAAGCCCGGATTAAATAATAGGGTACTTTTTATCCTGGAAAAAAATTGATATTCCCGAGGAAAAACAAAAATATTGTTTGCTTGATGGATGGATTGTAGATGGCGCTGTGTGTCGTTTAAAACAAGGTAAAATATTGCAAACGAATATAAACATGTAAATTTAGAAGCTAAATGATACGATAATGAATCCCCGAAAATGAGGAATTCCCGAGGGATGACGTACAATTTGTTTTATCGTCTAAACTGTTTTTTTTACCATCTACTTATATGTTGCAAACGAATATGAACATGTAAATTTTGAAGCTAAATGATACGAAAATGAATCCTCGAAAATGAGGAATTCTCGAGGGATGACGTACAATTTGCTTTATCGTCTAAATTGTTTTTTTTACATCTACTTATCCTGAAATCACTAAAGTCAACGAATTACTAATTGGTATAAGTATTAGTTACGTTATTTAGTTCTTGAGGTATGCGATAGCTGGCGCTGGGTGTTTTATAAAACATAGTAACGATGTGTTTTTTAAAATACATAAGAAGTGGAATGATAGCTTGGAAAACATTGTTTTTCGCATGGTCAGCTCTATGTAGCGTGTTCCCGGGTTTCCAGTGCCCAAAATCTGCATATTTTTGCTCCACAAGGGAAAACATATAATATAGTGTACCATTCAGTTTTGGTTTAACAACTAATTCTATCCAGCGTTACATCGCGCTTCTTAGATTTTTCCGTTGGAATGAGAAGTTTTCTTATAGTTGTGCTTTATACCGCAATATAACCGAATTCCACGCGGGCGAAGCCGCGGGCGGAAAGCTAGTTAGACTATATTGCAACTGAAGAATTGTTAATAGTTCTTTCGTAATTTACATTAAACACACGTATTTACACAAGCACACACACATGCACGTACATACACACACACACACACACGCGCGCGCGCGCGCGCTCACACACGCACACACACACACTAGATTAAGATCTTGAGTTGTTTATCTTTTGTTTTAAAAAAATGTTAATTGGAAATCGTCGGTTCGGATGTGGAGAGACTGGTGATCTGTCATACAGGGTCTCCTAGTACGGACGCCAGTCTCTCGCATAGACTAATTTTATAATTATTTTTAGATTAAGTAAAAAACTGTACAATGTGCAATTCTATGTGAGAGAAGAAATATAGAAATTATTATTATTATTATTATTCACGCAGTGCAGTTGCAGTGCAACCAACGCCGATTGATACTACGTAAATCATCTTGTCGTCACCCGTCAGTCAGAATAGGAAATGCAACTAGTGTTGCCATCTCTAAAGATGAGAAACTGGACTTAACCGTTAAAAAAAACTGGACCTTTAGGTCCCGCGGTCGGAGGGACGCCAAAAAAGGGTTTCCGTCCCAAAATAAATACAATTTCAGAAACTTTAATCCATTCGAGTAGATTCCACTCGGGTAGAGTGAAGTGTGTGTGCGGCTTGCTTGCGTCATTTAAAAAAAAATCTAATAAAAGCCGGACAGTCCTGACGCAGTCCAATTGACCCGGACAAAAGACCAAAAGCCTAACATTTTCCGGCTTTACCCGGACGGATGGCAACACTAAACGCAACTTCTATCACTACAAATGTAACAGACTTTTTGGCGGGAGCGCGAAGCGTCACTTTAATAGTTTTGGTTTTCTTGTTAAATTTTGTGTTGTGGTTGATATTAGTGTGTAATAATGGTGGGTTATTAACCACTAAGTGTTTCTGAATATGCAAGAGTGTTGGCAAGTGAAACAAAACAGGTTGGAAGGTGTCTTTTCGCGCTCTCTCAAAAAGGCCACGAGGAGGTTTCAGTAAAGCCCCACTTCTTTACTGAAACCTAGGAAATTACTCAAGAACATAGAAGAAAGATTATACTTACTTGACACTGGCTAAATGTACAAATTGTGCAAGCCATAAATAAAGAAAATGAAAAAAACAAATGTAACACAGCGTGCGAATGCGCGAATTCTCTTGAATACGCGCGTAATAGAGGGGGGTAGGTTTATTAAAATAAAGACAAACGTTTTACTCAGTACGCTTTCTATAATCAACTATTTCTTATGCATCGGACTTCTACTGTTTACAAAAGTACTTAAGTTATACAAAAAACATTGGCTATGCGGGAGAGCTACGGGATCTACTTCTTATTACTAAACAATTAAGGTTGGCATTGGGTCCTTCGGTTCATCCACATCGTAGCAGCGTGGCTAACACGCGCATTCGTGGCACTTCGCTTTACATGTGAAGAAATGACGCTTCCATTCTCATCGACTCTGCATTAGTATGAATTAACCCTTACGGTTGGAGATATATTATTATATAGTAAGTAATATTGAGTTTAGAAACTGCAAGAACGGCAAAAAAGCTTAAGTATCCATTTTATAATTGGACGTATTTCCATGGTAAGGATCCAACACACAACTTCACTTAAATTGACGTAAGTATACCAAAATGGCCTTAATGTCATATACTCCACGTCACGATTACAGCTGTAGCAAAATGTCAGAGCGAAGGGTCATTTTCTACTTATGCTACTTTCTATTTGCTACAGCTGTTTTCGTGACGTGACATTAAGCCGATTTTGGTATACTTACGTCAATTTGAGTGAAGTTGTGGGTTGGATCCTTACCATGGAAATACGTCCAATTATAAATCTTACTTTTAATTGGAGTTATACTTCTTTTGACGTATTGAGGGTGAAATTTCTCATGTAACGGCAGTTGCGTATGCAGCATGCAACGAAAAAGCGACACCATGAAGTTAGCTGTTAAAGTGAATAGGCTAACATAAAGATATCTCATTTAAAAAAATAATAATAAAAAGTATAACTTCTGCCCCGCGTACAAAAGTACACGCAAACTTTTTTATGTAAGCTGTAAAAAAATTACAAACGTAAATATCATAAAAAAAATCTTAATAAATAATAAATCTTATTTTTTGTTTAATAGATAAACGAATGTAAAAATAAGTAATTGTTATAATATTGTGGAATGACTTCGGATGTTGAAATACAGTTTTCCAAACATAATTTTACAACGAATGTAATAAGAATAAGTTTTGAGTATCTTAGTTCTGTCATATTAAATGTAATGTACTTAATACTTTAAAGTGATAAAGTTATTATTAAAGTTTTGCATGTGGACCGGACATCTAAAGGTTGCGGGTTCGTATCCCGACTGAAAATAATTTGTGAGCTGAATCGTTTTTTTCTAGTATTTGTTTATTAAAATAATTTATCATTATAAGATAGCATTGATAATCCAATATATATACAGGGTGTCCCAGAAAACGACGTCAAGGCGAAAGCGGGTGATAAACTAACTCATATAAGTTATCAGTAAAATATAAAAAATAATGTGTCACATATGTAAAAGTTATTTAGAAAAATCAAGATTTGTAGTAACAAGAGTGAAAATACCGTCACAGGGTGTAAATTTTAATGACTTTTTTAAATGCCAGATTTTAAAAAAAAATATGTGACTTAGATTTTTTTATATTTTCTGATAGCTTATATGAGTTAGTCTATCACCCACTTTCGGCTAGACGTCGGCTTCTTGGACACCCTGTATATATAAATCATAAACCAAAATCTATTAAACTGCATTAATAACGTCTTGTTGCAGGGTTACGGGTTCGATTTCCGGTATACGCTTTTCAGTTGCACGGCGGTCGTCCATATCCTTCTGCCATGCATATATGCGTCGAAGATAAAGAGTACGGTGAGTGTATTAATAAACCGTTTCGGGTTGAAACAATGGGCCCGTGGGATGGGTGGGCCAGTCGAATTTACAAGGGGTGGGTGGGTCCGTCGAATCTACAAGGGGGGGTGGGCCCGTTGAATTTACAAGGGGTGGGTGGGTCCGTTGAATTTACAAGGGGTTGGTGGGCTCGTCGAATTTACAAGGTGTGGGTGGGTCCGTCGAATTTACAAGGTGTGGGTGGGTCAGTCGAATTTACAAGAGGTGGGTGGGCCCGTCGAATTTACAAAGACCTAAAGAAAGAGAGGTCATGTGTTAGGAATGCTGGTTTGTACCTTACCCAGAGAATAAGTTTGGCGATACAACGAGGTAACGCTATCAGTCTTCCGGGCACATTTCCCACGAGCAAAGGTTTAGGGGATATTTTTCATTTAGTTTAGTCTAATGCCTAGAGTATAATTTTATGTATATTAACATTTCCTTTTGAAGTGAAAACTTTTTTAGCATCGTTGTGATTTGAAAGTCGATGAAACGAAAAAGCGACAGTAAAAAGAGATAGACACATAAATTCATAAGATTTAACGTCGGAGGAAATGAGATAGGAAGCATTATACACGTGTGTTAATACGTGTTCGTGTGCGCATGCGAGAAAGCATCACAATAACCGTGGTATTTGTATACGTGTATGTTTTATTTTTGAAGACTTCACTTCTACCATTTGTAAATTGCATACATGCTTTTTTTATAGTTGTGTGAGCATGGTAGGTATATATGGATACAATGTACATAAAAACAAGCAAATCAAATATTTTTCATTTAACAACTGTTCGGTAAAAGGAAAGCTACTCTCCCAATTGTTGAATTGAAGATTCTGTAAGAACACATATCGCTGGTTTGCGCGAATATCGACGCAACTCAAAAAAATCTGTAAAATTGAACTAAATATGCCATCACCATCACTGCTCTTCGCAGTACAAGTGTAAAATACGACTATACTACATTGGTGTTGGGACGCATTTATTTCAGTCGATGTATACTTCGACGCTGATGTACTGCAGCGGATGGGAGAGAATTCGCGAGCACCGAGTTCGGCGAATACTGCCGTTCGTGCTTGCGCGAGCGCAGCTGCCGAACCGAATCACTGCGTTCCATCTCATCGAGTTCGATATGGAACTATTTGTGTCTGTAAGTTTGGCTCCATGATTAATTATTTATATAATATATAACGAAATTATTATAAGTTAATTTTTAAACAGAGGCTTCTTTACCTATGATGCAGGACGATCCTAGGGGGCGCTGAGCACTTGATATAAATAGAAATCGTAAAAAATAGACTCTCCATACAAATACCGATTCAAGGGAAAATAGACAGTCGTTTTATTAACAATTTTAATTAATGACATTCATATCTACACTAATATTATAAAGAGGAAAGATTTGTATTTTTGTATGTTTGCAATGAATAAACTCAAAAACTACTGATTTCAAAAATTCTTTTACCATTGGAAAGCTACATTCACGCTGAGTAACATAGGCTATATTTAATGATAGAAAAAAATTAAAAAATTTTGTCCACTCGATATCCCGGCGATTACTATTTTAATTGTGCTATCGAGACCTTCAAAGACCCCTTGAATTTTTCCAAATATTTCATAATCTGAAGGTAGCGCCATCTCTTCCATGTCTTAGGTACTACTACCGACATAGAATGTTATAATTTTACAAGTATCCAGCAATCGATGAAGAAGACTTAGATACTAGCGGCCCGTCCCGGCTTCACACGGGTGGACAATATTCTTTAAATTTTTTATATTATTAAATATTTTACCGTTAGCGCCATCTAGAGTCCGGTAGACGAACTACTTTCGGTTAACGCGTTGCTGCTGACCCGGCCACGCGTTGTTGTGTCTCAGTTATAGATGTCACTGTACCGAAATTAATCGCGCTAACGTTTCGGTTCCACGACTACACATACAGCTAACCGTTCTTAGCCTTCTTGAATGTTATTCTTAGGCACTATGGTAACGCGTATACCAAGGAAAAAGAGCGGGAAAAAGAGCGGACAGACAAACACACAAATCACTGTAATCTTAGATTATAGATTATATTTTTTGTTATTTAATAAATTATCCGCCTCACACTTGGGACCAGTTGAATTGTTTTCTTGTATATATTTTCGTTTCAAAATCTTTATATATGTGATACGTTTCATGCTATCAACTGTACATTTTGACAGATTGGAATACTAACTATATACTTTTAACACCATTCTTTCTCTTACAGTTGATGCGGACTTCATACTCTGTGTTTACGCTTCTGAGGTCATAGATAAAAAAATCCAACATTTAGCGTTTTGGACTTTATGGCGGGAGTGGGTAGCGTCACTATACTTGTTTTGATTTTCTTGTTAAAAAATGTGACTGACGAATATTAGTTAGCAATAATAATTAGGTAAGTCCAACTTCGAGAAAGAGATCTCTCGTCGAATCCAACTCGGGTGGGCAGCGTTCGGGAAGCTGCGATACATTTTCGCGTCCAAAATACCTCAGTGCCTTAAGACGAGTCTTTAACCAGTGATGACTTATGGCAGTGAAACGTGGTCGTTCACTATGGGTCTTGTAAGAAGGCTCAAGGTCGCCCAGCGGGCAATGGAGAGAGCTATGCTTGGTGTTTCCCTACGCAATCGAATCAGAAATGAGAAGATCCGTAGGAGAACAAAAATCGCCGACATAGCTCAAAGAATTGCGAAGCTGAAATGGCAATGGGCAGGACACCTAGCAAGGAGAACCGATGGCCGTTGGGGCAGAAAGGTTCTCCAATGGCGAGCGCGTGCCGGACGACGCTCAGTGGGTAGGCCCGCTACGAGGTGGACCGACGATCTGGTTAAGGTCGCGGGAAAACGCTGGATGCGGGCAGCACAGGACCGATCGTTGTGGAGATCCTTGGGGGAGGCCTATGTCCAGCAGTGGGCGTCGTACGGCTGATATGATGATGATGATGATGAATAATGGTGGATCGTCGTGGTGCAATAATGGTTAATTACCATTAAGAAGAAGAATTATTAAGTGTTTTAATATATATTTCTATAAATACTACATTATTCTGTATCATCTATGTATGTCTATCAGTTACCCTAGTATCCATAACACAAGCCTTACAGTGCTTACTTTGGGCTAGGCTAATTGGTGTGAATGTAAGAAATAATATTATTATTATGTGTTTCTGAAGCTGTACGAGTGTTGGTAACTGAAACAAAACAGTTCGAGTGGGTTTTCATTTCACCAAGAAAGAAGTTTTCTTCAGCGTAGGATAATTTCGCCGAATTATTTTGTTTTAAATTTCAATATCCTAAATGTTTATTACTATGGTTGTAACGTAACTTATTTTACAACCATAGTATTAAACTAATAGTAATAATTTATAATAGTAATAATAAAAGTAATAATTTTGATGCGTCTTCGCATAAGGGTGAAGTTGAGGTATTCCTATATAAATACAATAACTGTATCGCTAATTGTTCATTCATAGAAACTTACTTTCCATAGAAATTTGTCCATTCTTTTTTTTGTTTTGTATTGTACCTATATAATAATTATTTTTGGGGAATATATATTGTTCTGCCGGCCTAGCATGCGCTTTTTAAGACATGTTTGCCGCTATCGACATAAATCTCGTTTACTCAAACATGTAGAAAAACTGTTTTTGCCTTTTGATATATGATTATTAACTACTTTATTATCTAACTTAGCCATACCGTTATCGTTTATTTAGTTAGTATTGTGTGTTTCACCCTTTTATTTACTTTTTGGAAATGTGGATTACATTTTGATCTGACTGACGACTTACATGATCTGTGGTTGATCGTTTTTCGCTAAGTCAAAGGTGTTAGTTTCTTTTTTGAAACCGGCGAAACTTAGACCAAGTAAAGAGGATTAAATAAATGAAAGCTATCATGGAAAACTAAACGGGAAATAACGAACGTCATAGAAAATATATATTTATATACCTATTTCATAACCTCATTTTTAGGATTCGAAGTAATAAGGTTGTGCAAACAAATCTTAAAAACAACCGGGAATGGGACCGATTTTTTTATACTAAAAGTGAAAAAATAACATTACGAGTACATTCAGTCAGCGCATTATACTAAGCCCCTAAGATTTGTAAATATACTTACCGATACCTATATACATATAACTATAGTTATAATTATAGGAATATATTTATACTTATAGAAATATACAAATATATTTATATAAGTATATAAAATATAAATATAAGGATAAAATATATTATATATTTACGTGTCGTTCGCCCTTAATATACTTTGAGTAAATAATAGTAATAAGAGACAGCCAACTTTTCAATCGAAATAACACACAAAACACTGGTCGTCTGCTTCTCTTCGTACTAACGCATGGACGAGAAATATGTCGAAAATATCGGTTATAATGTCGACAAAACGCCATTGCTATGTTAGAGTTAGTAGACAAAAATCCGCGGCTACGTAAAACTACTCTTTTGACATAAGAAGTCGGCTTCCAAGCGCAACCATGTTAGAGACGATTGACGACAAATGACTAAAACATGACAAAATTTTGTCGTGTCGCGCATAAGTACTAAGCGAGCTGAACTCAAGTAGACAAAGAACTTATAATGGAAATCTGACACAATGGTACCACGACACGCAGACCTCAGCCAATAGTTCGTTTTCTACATCACCTCGGTCGGCCAGGAATAGAAATCGGGACCTCTATTCGACCGAGTGGCTTCAACAAGAAAATCGGACTTAAACTTAATAGAATACACTAAGGAATCAAATATTTCTAAGTAAGTTATTTCTGTCGAGAATAAAAATAAAAACAAAAAAACAATTGTATTTCTTTATTGTTTTACTACATTAATAAATACAAACATACACAATATTATCCATCTTATAATACTGACTTCAAATATTTGCATTAAAATCTAAGGATTTCTTATGAATCAATACTTTTATTTTAAACGGTTTCCCGTATATTTCCCATAGATCTCCTGGACCATTGGGATTTTGCATTCTTTGATACCTTAAAACTAAATTCTTTTACAAATAAATAACTAAATGCGTCAATAACTTGTCTAATACAATTTTATTTATCATTATAATGGCATAATAGTACTATAAACCCTTAGCGCGTGGTAAATATGGAATGGGTACAAATATCAGCACGTTACCAAAAACTGTCAAAATTCCCCAGTGGATAATAAATTATTGTTTAATGATTAAATTGAAAATAGATTAAAGTATTTTGCCAGTTTTGTCGATGTGATCGAAGTGAGGCATTTTATAATGATATAAATCATCTAACGGCCTGTCCCGGCTTCGCGCGGGTGGACAAAATTCTTTAAATTTTTTCTATTACTAAATATTTTTCCGTTAGCGCCATCTAGCGTCCGGTAGACGAACTACTTGCGGTTAACGCGTTGCTATAGTAACGTTATTGATACAATGGAAAAAGATCGGGAAAAAGAGCGGACAGACAAACACACAAACCACTGTGATCATAGATTATAGATTTTAAGAAAAAAAAACAACGGGTTGCACTCCGGGAGATCAGGCAAAAGTGAAAACAAGAACATTAACGTTGTGCATTTTAAATATTTTGGAATGGTTAGGATATAATTTCGCACGAATGGCTTTAATTATCAGTATAAAAGTATCATTTATGTGGTAAAATACAATATTCATTTATTGCGCTATTATACACAAACAGGGCAACAAACACACACGCACTCTCGTAAGCGCACTGCGCCGCTTAAACGAAACAGCAGGAGCAGGCATACATGTTCGCCGCGCGGTAGAAAGAGAGGGGGATATTACTTCCTCTCCTACTCAGCGCCGGCGGTCTACTCTCCCTTCGTCACGTGTCTTGAAGCGAGTTTAACATTGTTTACCCATTCCAAAAAGTGCACAACGCCGCTAAAGAAGTTTTCACTTCAAAAAAAACGTAAGCGCATTACTGGTATGATTTTAGTTATGTGTCAACAGGTGGTGGTGTTGTGCTCCCGAAGACCTAAAAATAACGTATAGAAGACAGTTTACTATACTAGGTCTTGTATATTTTATTTTTCATAATTGATTTTTCATTAAAATGCTAAAAAATAAAAAGTGTGTGTATCAACTTCGACGCAGACTAGAGTTAACTTCTTAAAAACGATTGTGTGTGAGTATCGGATAATCACTTAAGAGTTTTAACTGAAAACGCGACACGTTTTTCCGAGACTATCATAAATCCAACTCAGCGCGTCGCGCCAAACTGATCGTGAGCGTGTGATCGTAAATCCAACACAAACAGTTAATACTTCCTAACAGCCCGGCCGATTGAAAACTGATGAGCCGGAGTGACGCCAGTGAATGCGAAAATCGAGATATCCTAAAACCATTTGGAGTGACGCCACAGTTTTACGTCTGGACTGACGCGAAAAACCGTCAATGCCCACTTTAACAAACATGATTTGTATAAGAATTATACGGTTGGCGGATATTATGTAATGCCTCTGAATGTACCTATCACATGAACCCTTTCCATTATTAAATTATCTTTATAAACTCTTTTTTGGTTCATGAAACCAAATGATGAATGTTCTAATTTGAGTTGGTCGTAGGGTAATGACAAAATCTGTTTCAGTTGGTTGATTTTCAGCATCTGAAGAGTTGGCTTCCATAGAGTCATCTTCTTTTGGTGCATTCCTGTAAAAAAAAATATATTTCTTACACCCACACCAATTAGCCTAGCCCTGTAAGCACTGTAAGGCTTGTGTTATGGATACTAGGTTAAGGGATAGACACATGTTATACATAGATACTAGTGGACCCGACAGACGTTGTCCTGCCTGTTATTTTTGCAGTATAGATAAATAACCTAGATACCGTCTGCAGCGCCATCTGCCGGGCTGATTCGTGAATCTAAACCATTCTCAGATCCCCTTGAACACACACAAAAAAAATCATTCAAATCGGTCCAGCCGTTTAGGAGGAGTTCAGTGACATACACACTCACAGAAGAATTATATATATAAAGATGTAATATTCATAGAAATATGTACAATATGTCCCGTCACCAGTGTCGGAGCCTTTAATGGTGTGAAATATGGCATTTTTTATCGACAAAATCCCCTCAAATTTGGTTTTTCTCAAAAAGCCAATAATTAAAAAATACACAAAAAAGAATCTATTTGTTTTTCTTTAATTATTTTTTTAAATTTTTTATTCCATCATAATTGAAACATGATGGCTGTGTAACTGTTGTCTACATGTTTAGCTATTAAATGACACCTTTTTAATGTTGATAGGACATTTACATGAGTAGTGGTGGTCGAATTAGTATGAGAGCCCAGGTCTTGGTTACCAAGAAATCAAAATGGCGGCCATTTTATAACCGTAAAAGAAAAACAAAATTTGAGGGGCAATTTGCCGATAAAAAATGCCATATTTCACACCATTAAAGGTTCCGACACTGGTGACGGGACACGTTGTATAATACATAGATATGTAATATTCATAGAAATATATATAAACACCCATGACTTAGATACAAATGCTCGTATTCATCATACAAACATTTGCCCCATTCGGAATTCGATTATTTTAAAATTCCATATCACAGTTGTTGATCGCGATGAACTTCAAAACTATTTAGCAGATTTTTATGATTTATTTTTCATTTAGATAGCGAGGGATGGATTCCAGTCCCTTTTTACACCTGAGAGTTTTTTATCATTTTTTGGTGATAAATAAATTGTAAATTAATCATAAGGATATAAAGATAAAATATGAATTGTAATAAATAGGTTTAATATGATGACAAACGAACAAAACTAAAAGAATTATTTTATATGAACAAGATGGGGATAATCGTTCTTATTGTACGATAATTACACTAATAAATTATTTAATTAATAAATACTATTCTTACTAATATTAAAAATACGAAGTTTGTTTGTTTGTTTGACTTTCACGTCTCAACTAATTACATAGCATATACAATTATTTTAGTAAGTGAAGCTACCCAGTTAAGCCTCGACCATTGCAACAGGTTCCGTTCCTCGAAAGGAAAAAACGGAACCCTTATAGGATCACTTTGTTGTCCGTCCGTCCCCGTCTGTCAAGACCCTTTTTCTCAGGAACAAGTGGACGTATCAAGCTGAAATTTATATCAAATACTCAGGTCTACTGTCCCTTGAAGCTGTGAAAAACTGAAACTTCTAAGCCAACGCAATCAAAAGATACAGCCGTTTATGCTGCAAAATTCCGCAAAATTTCGACACTCGCAAGGGAATCAAAACCTACACGGTACTTTCCGTGAACTCAGAATCTTGAAATTTTGTACGAAGCAACGTCTTATAGCACAGGTAAAGAAAAAATTGCGAAAACCGTAATTTTTTTGTTTCATCATATAATAAAAATATTTTACGTAACCCTCGGTGCGCGAGTCCGACTCGAACTTGGCCGGTTTTTTTTTAAATCCTCCAGCTGTAGCTTTCGTAATTAACTACTTGACCGATCATCATGAAACTTTGCATATATTTTGTCAGGGATATAAAAAAGGATGTAGGGTATCTTTCATATAGGAAAAGTACTGTTCCCTAGGGATGGATATATAACTTTAAATCGGTAGTACATTAACTCAAACTTTGCACAAGAAAAACGGTTAGTTTAGGCGTCAAAGCGAAACAAACAAACAAACCTCGTATTTATAATATTAGTTAGAATAGTTAGTATCTTCTTATTTTTTTCTAAATTAGTGCAACCTATTTTATAATCTTAAAATGGCGAAAATGGCTAATAATAAGATCCCCTTATAATCTGAGAGAATATTTTGACATAGTGTAAATAAAAATAATTTTGTAATGACGAAATTAATAGATTGAAAATAATAATAGATAATAATAGATTGAAAATAATAATAGATTGAAAATAATAATAGATTGAAATTGTTATTTTAGATTTTAGATTAATTTTGCACGCCAAATAATGGCAAACCATGTTGGTTTTTATCATGTGTGTGTACCATGTTTAATGCAAATAAATTTCTTGATTCTTAACTGTTATCCCTGTGTTATCTATATAAAATAATTCTTTTTCTTTTAATATCTTACGTTTTTTTTTTACATCACATACTAGATAAACACAATTTATTTTGCACTTCAAACCACTGTATTAAACTTAAATATGTTAAATAGGTTAAGCGTACTCAGTACAATCAAACGAATGTGAGATGCAATTGGGCACAGCGTCATCTATCGTCACATTGTGGAACTAAAATTCTTACAGAAAGACATGGAATAACACGGTCAGTAGGTACCTAAATACATAATTATAATTAACAAATTAACACATACATTGTTCTTAACTCAAGTTAACTAGCTCAAGAATTTGTGTTTCGGAAATTAACTTTTTATTTGTTATAATTAACCAATGTATATTATTCTGAATAAAATTATAAATACACTTTATTTCTATGTCCTACCTTCTCTTGCGCCGTTTATTTTCTCTGGAGTCTGTATCGTCGTCCTTTTCTTCTTCATTTGAATCTGGGTCGTCATACTCTTGGGAAGGAGGATTGCGTCGTTTCTCCCTTACATTTATTTGAGGTCTGAACACGTCTGTAACAATATTAAAGCAGATTTAACGATCAAGTAAAGGATAAATAAATAATTTAATTAATTTAAACATTTTTAATAAATTTAAATAATTTGATAAATTTAAATAATCTAGTAATTTTAAATCATTTGATAATTTTAAATAATTTAATAATTTTAAATAATTTAAATAATTTATTAAGTTGAAATAATTTAATTAATTTAAATAAAACCACTTTTACAGGATTAGTTATGAATTTAATTTTATTTTAATATATTTTTTTTCATTTATTATAGGACAGCTAACAAGTTAAAAACTTAAATATGAGTAAATGCACTTCTAACTTAATCTAGCTTAATTATAGGCAGCCACGGTATGCAACTTACCTTAACTTATCTTAAGTTCCAATAAGTAAATAAAAAAGATAATAAACATACAAAGTCCACAGCTTTTTTGTCATTAGATAATACAAACATCGTTTTCTTTAATGTACGACGTCATATTAGAATTCTCTAAGACTATCAGTGTTTCACTACATGTAAACCTTCCTCTTGAATCACTCTATTTATCAAAGAAAACCGCATCGAAATCCGTTGCGTAGTTTTAAAGATATAAGCGTAGGGACAGACAGCGGGGAGCGACTTTGCTTTACACAATATAATACTGACCTCTGTTTTGTATAGCGTCATCTTCTCCTATTCTATCTCTTCTTCTCAATTCCAAGCTATCATCATTGTTCCTCTTCCCACTTTCTAAAAAGAAAGGCATTCCTACTTTACGACCCTTCTCCTTCTTTCTATTTCTTCTTCCTCTTTTAGTGGTCACTTCGGAAGACGTATTCATTTCTTCGTAGTCCTTGTTTTGACGGTACCTCCTTTTCTTCTTCCGATATTGCGAATCTAAGTCGAAGCCTGAAGGTTTCGGTTTGTTGATCGTTTTCGGGTTCTTATAGTACATCTCGTAAATAGATTTTGTTACACCATCATCGGAGTCTTCTACTGGGTAATCTGAAATAATATTATTCTAATCGCTATCACATTCTTCAACCATTCTATAGTCCGTTTTTTTTAGCATTAGAAAGAACGAAATTTGGGTACTTCATTGTGCACATATAATGTAACAAACAAAACTTAACGTCGTGAAAAGTTTACACTAAAAATACCTTAAGAAGCAGAAGTTGCAAACTTGTGGAACGAAATGTTGGTCAGTTTGATACGACAAAATTAAAAGTACATGCCGATGATGAATACGTACCATATTACGTGATTTTTAAAATGGTCGCTTGACATGGCCGCCTTTTGCAACAATAGCGGCAAATGTCAACGTCACTGGCATCACAAAAGCGATTGCGAGTACCTGTGCATCTGTTTTGACTATTTCCACTATTTTTATTGTTAAGTTTATATTGTTTTTAAGATATAAAATACGTGTGTAAAAAACAACCACGCCTCCGAGCCCTCAGATGGGATTCGAACCCACGACCTTTCGCAATCCGGGCGACTGCTCTGACCGCTGAGCTACCGAGACGCTGGCAAACGTGTCGAATTTTACAAACGTATTCCAACTTCTACTATGAGCTAGTATCGTTCCACCAATGTTGAACGCTAACTACCTTCAACATTGAAAGTAATATTTTTACAAATATTAAACAATCAATTAAGATGGAACCAGCTATAATTATGTTTTTATTTAATTTTTTTTGCATTCACAATGCAATATTTCTATAAGATATAAAATACGTGTGTAAAAAACAACCACGCCTCCGAGCCCTCAGATGGGATTCGAACCCACGACCTTTCGCAATCCGGGCGACTGCTCTGACCGCTGAGCTACCGAGACGCTGGCAAACGTGTCGAATTTTACAAACGTATTCCAACTTCTACTATGAGCTAGTATCGTTCCACCAATGTTGAACGCTAACTACCTTCAACATTGAAAGTAATATTTTTACAAATATTAAACAATCAATTAAGATGGAACCAGCTATATATAATGTCCTAATTGATTGTTTAATATTTGTAAAAATATTACTTTCAATGTTGAAGGTAGTTAGCGTTCAACATTGGTGGAACGATACTAGCTCATAGTAGAAGTTGGAATACGTTTGTAAAATTCGACACGTTTGCCAGCGTCTCGGTAGCTCAGCGGTCAGAGCAGTCGCCCGGATTGCGAAAGGTCGTGGGTTCGAATCCCATCTGAGGGCTCGGAGGCGTGGTTGTTTTTTTTTTTTACACACGTATTTTATATCTTATAGAAATATTGCATTGTGAATGCAAAAAAATTAAATAAAAACATAATTATAGCTGGTTCCATCTTAATTGATTGTTTAATATTTGTAAAAATATTACTTTCAATGTTGAAGGTAGTTAGCGTTCAACATTGGTGGAACGATACTAGCTCATAGTAGAAGTTGGAATACGTTTGTAAAATTCGACACGTTTGCCAGCGTCTCGGTAGCTCAGCGGTCAGAGCAGTCGCCCGGATTGCGAAAGGTCGTGGGTTCGAATCCCATCTGAGGGCTCGGAGGCGTGGTTGTTTTTTACACACGTATTTTATATCTTATAGAAATATTGCATTGTGAATGCAAAAAAAATTAAATAAAAACATAATTATAGCTGGTTCCATCTTAATTGATTGTTTAATATTTGTAAAAATATTACTTTCAATGTTGAAGGTAGTTAGCGTTCAACATTGGTGGAACGATACTAGCTCATAGTAGAAGTTGGAATACGTTTGTAAAATTCGACACGTTTGCCAGCGTCTCGGTAGCTCAGCGGTCAGAGCAGTCGCCCGGATTGCGAAAGGTCGTGGGTTCGAATCCCATCTGAGGGCTCGGAGGCGTGGTTGTTTTTTACACACGTATTTTATATCTTATAGAAATATTGCATTGTGAATGCAAAAAAAATTAAATAAAAACATTATATTGTTTTTGTTGAAGTTTTTTGTTAAAAGTTTTTATTTAATCTGTTCAACAATGGACGAGCCTGAAGCCGGTCTAAGCGGACTACAGCTCAAGGTTGGCCACCACTGCTTCTTTGTTTACATAATTTCTAATGCTAAAAATAACGGACTATAGTGGTGTCTGTTCCAAAGACTTGGAAGACTTGGAACATAGTCACCTATGAGGAGCTTTTTTTACTTTAAATCCAATACAAGAAAAAAAATTACATAACAATATGCAGCAAGAGAAACCGTTAAAGGTTTATTTAGTGTTGCCAGCACTCGCTGACAATTTTACAGGTAAAAGTTTTTCAGTATAATTTGCCAAGGTTATCCAGGATTTCATCAAGCAAATAATAATAAAATAATAATAATAAAACATTAATTTCAGACTGAGGCCCATAGTTTGTTAGTAATAATTAGTAACAAAAATAACTTATTATATGTTAATGTTGTTCGTAAATACAATTTATTTATATAATTACAATTCATTTATATTATTTATATTCATTATTTAACCTTCCGTATACGAGGTGGGGTATGACATACCCCAGCGGTAAAAAAATCGTTGCAACTTCTATACAAAAAAAAAGCGCATCTTGGTTTTCTCAGTAGCTGTAAATGCGACGTTGCCGCTCCGATCCGTGTGAAATATTTAGTCCTGCGTCTGCCACAAATCGTGTGACACGTGCGTAAAGTGCGCTTGGGTATCACACACCCCACCTTGTACGGCGCGTGACCCAAAAGGTAAGCACAACTACTTTTGTTTTTTAATCATTTATATGTTTATTTCGGCGTTTAACGTGATGAAATATTGTTTTCAGGTAATAGTTTAACTAAAACATGTCTCGATTAGCAGAAGTAGATATATTACGAGCACTGACAGAAGAAGACGATGACGACATTGAGTCAGAACTAGAATCGGATGGTGATGCAGATCATATCAGTACTCAAAGCAATACAGATAGTGAAGTGGATGCTGACATACCGTCTTCGGATTCAGACAGTGATGACTTACCACTCTCGGAGTTGCAACAAGCTAGTCATACAGAATATTATAAAGGTAAAGATGGGGTAAAATGGCAAAAAAATCCATACAGGCTTACAGTTCGCACCAGAGCTGAAAATATTATTTATCATCTACCTGGCGTAAAATCTGTTGCGAGAGACAAGAAGTCACCTATTCAGTGCTTTTCTTTATTTATTACTGATAATATGATTGCTGACATCGTGAATTACACCAATGAGAAAATTCGTTTGCAATCAACTAACGACCCACAAAAATCTGAAACAACACTGACAGAAATGAAGGCACTGTTTGGTTTGCTTTTTCTATCTGGTTTAGCGCGTTCTAGTCGTCAAAATACAATCGACTTATGGGCCACAGACGGTACAGGAATGGATGTGTTTCGAGACACAATGTGTAGAAACAGATTTGTTTTTTTACTGCAAAATTTGAGATTTGATAACGTTTCTACACGAAGTGAGAGAATAATGATAGATCGATTAGCCCCGATCAGAAGTATATTTGAACAATTTGTAAAAAAATCTCAAGATGTTTACATTCCGTATGAAAACCTTACTTTGGATGAAGAACTAGTAGCCTTTCGAGGACGTTGCGGTTTCCGCCAATATATACCATCCAAACCAGCAAAATACGGCATAAAAATTTATGCTTTGGTGGACAATAAGACCTATTACACCCTAAATATGGAAATATATTGCGGCAAGCAACCTGAGGGTCCTTATGCTATTAGCAATAAACCCTACGACGTAGTTGATCGAATGGTACAATGTGTTTCACAAACTTCACGAAATATTACTATGGATAATTTTTTTACAAGTTACGAGAGCACTAATCATTTACTGAAAGATCATAAACTGACTGTAGTTGGAACCTTACGTGCTAATAAAACTTGTATACCACCTGTATTCAAAACCAATCGTGAAGTAAATACTACAAAATTTGGATTCCAAAAAGATATTACAATCCTATCCTATGTACCAAAGCCACGTAAAATGGTGTATATGATGTCGTCTTTGCATCATGATAAAGAAATCGATGTTGAAACAGGAAGTCAGCAAAAACCAGCTATTATTACATTTTACAATCAGACTAAAAGTGGCGTTGATGTTGTCGATAAATTATCGAGAACTTACGATGTTTCACGTAATTCTAAGCGTTGGCCTCTGACGATATTTTTCGCTTTACTCAATCATGCTGGTATAAATAGTATGATTATACACATGTTCAACAATGGCATCGAGAAAAATAAAACTAACTTGAGAAGAAAATTCATTCGGGAATTAGGTTTGTCTTTAGTAAGACCCCACCTAGAAACAAGAAGGCAGAACCAAAGACTTCCTAGGGAACTGCGCCTAAGAATTGGAAAGTATTTTCAAAGACCGCTTGAAAACTTACAAGAACCACCGGCAAAAAGGCCTAATACAATGCAAAGATGCTCACTTTGTCCTAGACAAAAAGATAGGAAAACTAGGTACATTTGTAAAAAATGTAATAAGCCTATCTATATGTATGGAACATGCAGATTTTTATTGTCAAGACTGCGGAAACTTAAGTGATTAAGATCTGATTTATTATTGTTTGTTTTTACTAAATTGTTATTGTTTAAAACTAGTTATATTGTAGTCTTATAAATTAAGAAGACTGTGATTCTAATATTATGTGCCATTTGATTTTAGTACTCAAGAAAAGACTTAAAAGATTATAGTTTGAAGAAAAAGTTAAGTTTTTGTACTTTTATTAATTAAAGTCTATTCTAATGTAAAAATTTAATTTGTTTTACTTAATCCAATTCATTATTAGATATAAAAATATATTTATTATTATTTAACAATCTCAAATATCAATTATGCTAATTTTACTACCTTTTATATTTGGGGTATATCAAACCCCACCTAGTATAGCATGATGAGATTAGTCACCTCGTATACGGAAGGTTAATTAAGCCTATGGCTAACTCCACCCAGTGGCTTTTTATGGCACAGTCTGGTCTTTCAATAATCGCTTTCAAGACGCTGTTTTTAGCGCCACGCATGCGCTGCAGCAAGGAGGCAGCTTTCTTACGCATGATGACATGAAAACCATCCACTTTGTCCTCCGCAATCACTGCTGACGCACTACAACGTCGTGGCAGTCGCAACAGCATCCTGAAAGCGTTGTTGTATTGCACCCTTAGAGTGTGCTAGGCTCGGCGCGTATATGTAACATTAAACGCAAGCAACATTTATCATATATATTGTTGTGTCGGCAGCCCTTTTTAATTGTAAATAGGTAGGCGCTTAACCCCTATCTCGCCTGATGGTAAGCGATGATGCAATCTAGGATGTGACGCGTCTGAGTTAAGGATGCTAACCCCCATGTCCTCCATTGTAGAGTCAGTAAAACCTATTTCGTTTGTCAGCATCAGCAACGGCAGCTGCTCTCAATAATTTAATGTAAAATAAGCTATTATTTCTGTATAAATACTAGTGTTTAAGTTAGTTAGGGGCCGTCCATTAATCACGTGATTTTTTTTTGTATTTTTTAACCCCCCCTCCCCCTTGGTGATACATAGTGAGGTTTAAGACTACCCCCCCCGTCCCCCCGCCCCCTATATCACGTGTATTTTTTGTACCTACAAACAATCTTTTTTTATTTTTAAATATTTATAAAATACTGATACAAGTTTCATCTAATTTTATTATGAAAAGATAAAGACTACAATAATAACGTTTAAAGGTAGACAGAAAGGTTGCAGGTTGTTTTTGACTAATAGTTCATTATCGCGCGTTTGCTGAAAAAATAAATACACGTGTATAAATAAACCAATCGTGACTTGAAGACCCCTAAATTGTATTTGTCAGCAAACACAGATTCAGGCAAAGAGTGAGGTAGATAAGACAGATTACGTATTTCACTATTTCTTATTCCAAGTTTTAATAAATAACTAATAAACTGAACTATACCTAAGTTTAACATTACCTGCAGGCCTAACTTTTTGGTTACTAGGTTTCTTTCTTCTGGGTGACCTTTTCCTTAAGTTTAAGGAGAAATCTTCTTCATCAGATAGTATTTCTTCATCATCTCTAGCTATTCCAGTCCAAAACTTGTGTGGTTTAGTTGTTCTTGAGAAATTCGGCCTTTGGTGCTTTACTGAAGTCATTATGTATGCCTGGAAAATAGAAATATTTGAAATATGACTTGTAGTTGACAAGTTGCTTTTTGTGGTAATATGGTAAATATTGGATCGTATATTCATGGCTAACCAAATCTCCTTTTCAACCGACTTCAAAAAGGAGGAGGTTCTCAATTCGACCCGTATGTTTTTTTTTTTCTATGTTTGTTACGCGATAACTCCGCCAATTATGAACCAATTTGAACAAATCTTTTTTCGGCGTATAGGTAATACCTCAAGGGTGGTTCCATTTAAATTTAATAATAAAAAAAACAACCCCCAAGGGTGGAAAATTGGGTATGAACTTTTTTATACGCAATATCTCCGCCGATTATAAACCAATTTGAACGAACGGCGCTGTCTTATTAGAGCTGCGCGTTTAGTAGGCCTACCCATATTAAATGCACTAAGGGTATCTACAAAAAAGTAACACAAAAAATTTTTAAATAAAATAATTAACTTTAAAAAAAAAATCGACTTCAAATGCGTGAACACAAAAAAAACTAAAAATTAAAAAATAATTCCTAATATCTATTACCTAATACTATAATTCCGCTCTTGATCCCAATAAATCCCAGTGGTCAATACAGAATCCACGATGGAGCGACTTAACCCAGAAGGTGCCTATTTTCCCTGGCTTTTTAAGTATTCGGAAATACAGACGCAGGGAAGGAGTTCCATTCCTTTGCTGTGCGCATTATAAAAGATGTTGATGAAAAAGTATAAATTAGGCGTGAAAATAAAAGAAACTTCACATGGAACCCCTTTAGTTAGAATTTAAGTTGAATATTAGTTAAATTAAGAAATTAAAAATAATTAACTTTTAAAAAAAAATAAAACCGACTTCAATTGCGTGAACACAAAAAAAAACTAAAAATTAAAAAATAATTCCTAATATCTATTACCTAATACTATAATTTTCCTAAACTATGTCAAAGTAATTAAAGTTAAACCAGCTAAATATCTTACAATAGTTATACTTATATACCTAATGTTTTTTGGAGTCGGTGCCAGTAATAAATGAATATTAAACCTAATGAAATAAGAAAAAAGTACCCAATGAGACAAAAAATATTAAGAAATAAGTTGTATGTTAAGCCTGGTACAACAAAACCTATACCAACTAAGAATAACAAATACAATAGAATACAACAAACAAAAAAGAAAGCAATAATTTGAAAAATTGCGCATCCGAAAATTCAGTATTTTTGACACGAGCGTCAACGTAGTCTGCCCTCAAGTGTCTGCCCGCTTTCGGGTCGCTCACTCGAGCAAGAGCCGCGCGCGCCCCGCCACGCGCGCCCGCGTCCCCCGCCGCACCGCGCGGCCCCGCCTCGCGCCTTGCGTCCCCCGCCACCGCGCCGCACGTCTCTTGTTCGCGGCTAAACTTAATACGGCTGGCACCGACTCCAAAAAACAATAGGTATATAAGTAAAACTATTGTAAGATATTCAGCTGGTTTAACTTTAATTACTTTGACATAGTTTAGGAAAATTATAGTATTAGGTAATAGATATTAGGAATTATTTTTTAATTTTTAGTTTTTTTTTGTGTTCACGCAATTGAAGTCGGTTTTATTTTTTTTTAAAAGTTAATTATTTTTAATTTCTTAATTTAACTAATATTCAACTTAAATTCTAACTAAAGGGGTTCCATGTGAAGTTTCTTTTATTTTCACGCCTAATTTATACTTTTTCATCAACATCTTTTATAATGCGCACAGCAAAGGAATGGAACTCCTTCCCTGCGTCTGTATTTCCGAATACTTAAAAAGCCAGGGAAAATAGGCACCTTCTGGGTTAAGTCGCTCCATCGTGGATTCTGTATTGACCACTGGGATTTATTGGGATCAAGAGCGGAAAAATGTGAAATAAAAAAGTACACATGACTCAGGTACAAATACTCGTATTCATTACACAAATTAAGGTCTTTCTACGATTGAACACAACGTTTACTTTCGAAAGCCAGGTTTGGCTTTAAAGTCACTGACGATCTACCAGTCTGGTTGTTAAATTAAAAATCGATTGAGAATATTCGATAAAGTTCGAAGCAATATAACCACTTGTCAGTCCACGGTAGCAATTGCTACCGATAGCCAACACCCCTCGTAGCAATTGCTACCATATTCAAATTTCCGCGTGACCTGCTGTTTTTTCTAAATTACGATTAATTTTTAAGTTACAATGATACAAATATTCTGTGGTTACGGTGGTATTTGTTTGGTCCATTCTTCATTATTTAACGAGAAAATGGCATTTTTATCTAAGAGTTCCACATTTTTTTGGAGCGGAGCGAGCGAAGCTCCCATGGATTAGCTTTAATGACGCAATGTCTGTTACGCCACAACTTCCCGAGTTCTTAACCGATTGTAATATTTTTTGTGTGGAATGGAATCAACAGGTTTAGGACCAGATGGTGACGGAGCCCGAATTTTGAAATTCACAAAATTCCCATCGAAACATAAAAAAAAATCTTTTTTAGGTATTTCGCTGCGCTTCAATATATGATGCTAGCGTAGCTAGCTACTAGTTAGCGACTGCATCGCCTAGTTAACAATTCGCGCAGCATTTGGACTGTTGAGAGGGGTGGAGCGCGCAGGAGTGGACTGACGAGTGGTTGAAATAAAAAAAATAAATAGATGTTTAGCCTAATAAAAGGTCGACAACGTACAAAGCACACATTATTATTTTCAAGTAAACCAAAAATATTAGAGATTGCAACATAGAAACCGACCAATACGACCCGCAACCCGATCGCTGCTGACGCTGCAATTGACGGTTCGCACGTCACCGCCGCGCTTCCACCGTTCCCACAGAATTTTGGACCTTACTTTTTATCAGCATCGATAGAGTCAAGTAGGCTAAGTAAATTATTCTAGTAAGTTTGGTTTTTATTAAATTTATAATCTTTGGTTTTTTTGCCATCCTACTGTAATAGGATGTGAATTCTATAATCCCGTTTTTTATTTTATTGTAAATAAAAACCCATTACCTCTGTTGTTAAATTATCTTCGAATACTGTAGAAGATTTCGTGGTCATATTAAATTCTAATTCCTCTGTCACGTTGTATTCTATTCTTCCAGATTTGACATCCTCCATTGTTTTATTAATTATATTCTCATTAATATTTTCTGTAATATTGATAGATCTTTTACTCCTATCATAATCTCTGGTAGATTTCATTGATTTATATTTTGATTTACTTTTGTCTGATAATTTTTGTCGGCGATATTTCTTTCTTGGGTATTCTTGTTCTTCGTCTGAATAACCTGTAATTGTTTATAGTGTGAAACCTTACAGCCATGAGTAATAAGATTTATGCACCGTAGAACTATGTCACGTTTCACCAATTATTTACTGCTGATTTAGTGTGCTTTGCTTTCGGCTGATTTAGTGTGATATGGTTCTACGGTTTCTATCATATCTTTCTCGTGTCTGTACCTATAAAAATATTAGGTTAAGGTATTGATTGGTTAAAGTTGGTTGAGTTATATATATCGTTATATTGTAAGGTATATATAATAAGGTTCGTAAGAATTCCTTGCGGGGCTCAGGGCAAGTTGGATATGAGATGTATTATACCGATGTATATTTCGTAATACCATCCAGTGATGGTTTGTAATCCATCTAATATGTTACAATGCGCTACAGTTAACGCCCGTACATAACATATTCCCTATTTCATTAAAAAATATAAAAGTGCCCTCTAGGGACGCCCGAAAGAAGCGAAGCTTTATAGTATAAAACGTAGGAACTAAACGTTAAAAAAAGAGATAAAAAGCAACGCTAGACACGCACACTGACATGAGTAAAAGCGAAGACAGAAGGCCACGCACACTGCGGTGGGGAGGCAGATATATCTTTCAAGGGTACTAAATCTGTCGCTCTCGTGTAACGGTCAAATTTGACGCTTAGCACGGACAGAGTTGCCGCGCGAAATTTCGCTTCAAAAATTAAAAACAAATAAGTCCTAAAAACATCAATATTGATGGAAGCCTTACCGAATTCTTTTTGATCTAGTTGTTTTCCGGAATCTTCTTTGTCATACTCTGTGTCTTCAGGGAGTAAGCCGTCATCTCCACCGACGTAGACGTATCTGGTATTACAATTGTTTTTGACATAATTATAAATAATTATCCATTTATTAATTCAATCGGATTCATTCCAGGTTAAGATGACTTAAAGTAATAACCAATTATCACTACACCATAAATCTTATTATTATAATCACAGGTTGCATCGGAATTAGTGTTGCCGATTGTTAGTGGACTATCGGTAATTAATCGATAGGCGATAGATAGCAGGTCTATCGATAATTTGTCAACTTTTTTAGTGTTGACACTAACGATTTGTTACTAAGACGAGAGTTAGTATCGATATTTTTGATATTGTTTTTTTATTTATTAGCAGCAGTAAAATTGTACTATTTCAATAGTATTGACACGTTTTGAGCCATCGATATAGATACTATTAATAGAATGTCAACTTCATCGGAATTTAGCGATTCGTATAGGACGCGGCGCTGTGACGGCAGCCATTGTTGACTGACTATCTAAGAGCTCTTACACACGGGCGGCACGTTGCCAACGACAGTGCCAACTGTAGCCGTCGATACTAGTTGGCGACAAGCGTCGACGCGTCGGCGGTAGCCGTCGACACGCATTGGCGGCAGCCGCTGACGCTATAGACAGGGAGCTAGGCCAGTTTGAAAATGGAAAAAGAAACACTGTTATTACTATTACGTATAGAGAAACAGATGGATTACGTTAATATTTCTTTAAGCCACAACGAACGCTTTCTTCTTTTTCGTTTTTGTCGGCAAAGATGGAGTAATAGTTGTAACATTGTTTCTTCGTCCAAATCCATTTAGAAACTGGCCTAGCCCTGTCTATAGCGTCAGCATCTGCCGCCGACGCGTGTCGACGGCTGCAGTTGGCACTGTCGTTGGCAACGTGCCGCTCGTGTATAAGAGCTCTAACATGACCGTCCCGCCGGCCACGTTACTACGCTCCGCTGAAGTGCGCTGCTCCTTTCCTACGCGCTGCCAATGTGCTGTCATCTTTATTATAAAAACTCCATGTCACAGTGTTTAAGAGCGATGAACTCCGAAACTACTTAACTGATTTTGATGATTTTTTTATATTTTACTGGAAATTTTCCAACTTAGGACATAGGATAGGTTTAATATTAATTTATAATAAATGCAACACAGCAACGCGTGGCCGGGTCAGCAAGTATTTATATATTTTGTTTATAGTCCCGCCTGACATCTTAGCCAAATTGCTTTTCTTTACGAATTAATTCTGTAGGTACTTAGTTCAATTTTTATTGATATTAGGAACTTTTTAAAGGGAAATAATTTTGGCAATGTCTACTAAGTAATCTAGATCACACTGTGATTTATGTTTGAATCATTATTGTTTGTCTGTCTGTCTTATCTGTTTGTTACCTTGTACTCCAATCCATCTGTCTGGCATCTTCTAACCACTGGTTGGCGGCGAGTGTCGTCTCCCTTACCATTCTGATCCTCAACTGGAGGAATATCTTCTTCAGCTCGACAGTAATGTGAGAAGATTTAATTCCAAATTCTTCTGGATTCTCCAACTTTTCTTTGTGATTGCCTGCACGCAATAATTACCATTGTTAATAATCTATAAATACAAGGTGTCCCAGAACTCAACGTCAAGCCGTAACGGATGACAGGATTGATTGCAATCATCATGAGAAAAATCTGAAAAAAAATCTATCTCATGCAGTTTGAAAATTATGGGCATTTAAGAAAAACTTGGAAATTTGGTCGAACTGTAACCATTTTTCGGTTATTGTGGTTAATTTTTATTATTTTTGTTCATTTAAACTTTGGAAACAAAAAATTGTGCGTGTCATTTCCGACGCGTGACTGGAGTTTACTTCTTGAAATGATTATCTTAATATATATATATATATATATATATATATATATATATAATTGGCAAAGTACTTAATAAATATTTATATACATCGAGTGTTCCCAGTTCAGAACAATGTTAATTTTACTAAGAAAAAAAATATAAAAATTAGTCAGTTACCTCTATAAGGTTTTTCCAAAGTGTTCTCCAATCGTAGCAAGACAGATCCAGCCTTCCATGGCTCCAGGGTTAAAACTTGGACGTGTCGTGGCAAGCCATGGAGACGCAGCGAAGAAAACTATCACAAAAAAATAAATTTCTACATTTCGCAAACTTGGAAATAAAATTACCTAACCCAAAAAATACTTTATTTTCTTAAGTTTATTCAAAAAATATAATAAAAATAATAATTTTAATAGGTTCACAGAATAACAGATTCATGTCTACGAATAAACAGAGTAAGCCCACAGATCTAAAATTTACAATAAACAAAAAGAAATTAACCATTATGCTAATTATTGTCATAAATACCCGTTTATTCCTGACGTTCTGCCATTTCCTTCTGTTGATTTTTTCCCCTGACGCAAAGAACATCCACGGCTCCAACTGCCATCTCCTGGCTGAATGTGATACTCGCTCGGCGAAAGTAAGCTCGTCAACTAAAAAAAGTTTGTAACATAAGAAATTAATTGAAGTAAAACTTTTTTACGCAAGCTTGATTTGGGGAGTAGCCTGGTGAATGCGTGACGAGAGCGTTACGAAAAGTGTGATCGGGCGAGGCGAACGAGAGTTGAGAGGGGGATATAAGTTAGTGAAGACAAAAAGAGAGTTACGTTTCGTATATTATCGTAGGGGCAAGAGAGAGGTGCGAGCACTAATTTTTTTCTCTCTTTCTCTCATATTTTTTATCTTATCAAATGGAAGGCGATGTCAGTGTAAATAAATAAATAAATTATTCTTAGACTCACACCCATTAGCCTACCCAAAGTAAGCACTGTAAGGCTTGTGTTATGGATACTAGGGTAACGGATTTATATACATAGATATTCATATAAATATATATAAACATCCATGACTCAGGTACAAATGCTCGTATTCATCGTACAAACATCTGCCCCTTCCGGGATTCGAACCAAGGACCGCCGGTGCGAAAGGCAGGATCGCTACCGTTGCACCAAACGTCTAATATTATATTACATATACGAAATGTATCGTATATCTAATATAATTAAAGAAAAAACTGTAAATATATATATATATATATATATATATATATATATATATATATATATATATATATATATATATATATATATATATATATATATATATAAATAATAATATGTAATATATAATATAATAATATATATAACTAGGTCTGCAACACATGCTGCTGTTTGCAAATACTGAGCGAAGCAATTAGATTTTTGAAGGGTGATTATTCCTCGATGGTATGTCCGATTTCAAAACTCTTTTTGCACATTAGTCACGATGACGATGTGAGTTTTGGCGCCAAATTTCATCAATGTAGTCTCAGCGGTTTGGCTGTGATCAGCTTTTGAATTTTTCTTTCGGTGATTATTCCTCCATGGTATAGTCTATATTTTTTTTACATAGCCTATGTCCGTCAGGTTATAATTATGTATGTTCATACCAAAATTCATTCGAATCGGTTGAACCGTTAAGTAGCAGGAGGGAGACAAGCGAAATTTGTGAGTTGCCTAAAAGAGAGCTTCGCTCAATAATATATATATATAGATTGAGCTCAAGATATTTTGTATAATAATCTTTTAATAGAAAGAATACTAGAAAAATGGTTAACAAGTTATTCTTAGATGGGACCAGAACCTATCTACTCTCGAACTCGAACGATCTACTGCTCTCCCAATTGAGCAACCAAGCCTAATTTTCTAGTACTTTTAACTTTTTTACGCTGTATGGCGACGTTGCTTTATCAGTATGAAGAATATCCTCGCCTTAGAAAGAAACTTTTTTTTTGAAAATATTTTGACAATCTATTAAGATGAAACAGCCCGTACAGTGAAATGAAATAAAATGAAAATAACTTTATTCAAATGCACTTAAAATAAGTTGTTTTGAATCGTCCAATATTTTTACCTACCACCCATTCAGGACGTCTTTTAACTGACAAGAAGAACGGGCTCAAGAAACTCGTCAGCTTTAACAGGAGTAACGACATTTACGATATAATACTTCGTCACCATACATAATACATAAAAAAACATAATTAACCGTGCAACCGTGCATTTCGCGAAATGGCTTAAATAATTATAATTTTGAAATAGCGGTCGCGCTTTTATTTTTCAATCTTTAATCATAATACCTACAATTAAGTTTATCAATTCCTATTAAACCGTTTAAATCGACCAATTGGATTACTTCATTTTCCTAGCCCCGATCTGCTATTGGTGGAATTATCCTCGAGCTACTTTGAACAGCTCTGGTAGAAATTCACCCTTAATAATAAAGTCGACAGCACATCCAGCTACATTTTTGACATATCCACCTACCTTGTGCTACTGTAATAGAGATCATTTTGTTTTTAAAGTGTAACTTAGTGTAGTGAACGTACAAGGAAGACGTTTAAAATAATATCACCCACTTTCCTGTCTGAAGTTCCCCAAGTGTATCCTATGCCTTCCTTTCACAACGAGGCCAACGCCATGAGCTTCCTCGTTCAAAGTCTCCTCTAAGCCAAACCCATCATCAGTCAACAATCGTCTGTGAAGCTGTAAAATTACATTTTTATTTTATTTGTTAAACATTCTTTTTCAATAAATATCCACATTTAGAATTTGTGTAATTAAATAAAATTGTTAAATTTTTAATAAGGGTTAACATTCAGCTTTAACCATATCCAAAAAGAAATTCTTACTAGCTACTATACTACTATATATCAATATCAGAAAACAACAAGTAGTTGCTACCATATTCAAAATGGTCTTAGCGAAGCTTTATGCTTAGCGACTGCATCGCCTAGTATATAATGAAAATGCTTTTCTTTGTCCTTGAGTTTTGACGTGATTGCGGGATGGGACCTACCAATCGACGCCTGAAAATTTGTAGGTTTTAGGTGGGTTGCTATGGTAACGGTTTCAGTTATTATTTTTCTGTATTTAACATAACTAATTCTTTGACCTCAAAATAAGAACTTGTAAAGTTAAATAAGAAAACTGAAGATGTCAGTCCAACAGTTAAGTGTAGATACTTTATATGCTGATTAACCGTCACCCCCGCTTCGCTAAACTAATTATTATTTCATTTCATTGGTATATGTTTTGTTGAATTATTAATTTGATTGTCATTGATTACCTATTTTGACGTAATAACGTCTTCTATATCGATGAGCTAAACGTGACTTGCTGTTTTTTTTTAAATTACGATTAATTTTTGAGTTACAGAGATCCAAATATTATATGGTGGATTCTTTATCTAGTCAGCTTAATGGTAGTATTTTTTGTTTGGTCCTAGCTTCTATTATTTAGCGAGAAAATTGCATTTTTAACAAAGAGTTCGACACTTTTTCACAATTCCTGCAGAATTGGAACAAGTGGAATAATCATATATGTCTTAAAATCAATCAATCAATCAAATCATTTATTTGTAGACACAGGTATTAAAACAGATGGTGACAATAACATCGTATCACTATGTCTGGCCATTAACAGGCATACAAATTTAAAGTACCTAACTAAAATATGTAAAGAAAAATGTCGAAATTCTTATACAAAAAAAAATACTATTATAAACAATGTCATGAAATTAATTAAACAATTTTAAAAATGCTACAAAACAATCACAAATCAACAATAATAATAAGAAAAAATATATAACAGGAAATCAGTCAAAATTAATTTAAACTAGCCTAAACTACTAATACACCCTAGTCCTAGATTTTCAGTCAAAAATCAGAATCAGAATAAATGTTTAATGTTAAGTTAATAAGAGTTTTATCTCTATTTTCATAAACGGTCAAATACACTGCTCTAGCCACCACTGGGTTCCGTGCGTAATTAGTACTAAAGGAGGGGGCGACAAAGAGCAGTGTGTGTCTCAGTTTCCCTACCAACTCGGGATAATCAAGACGCACGTACACTACGTCATATAGTAATCCCATATCAAAAAAAAGAACGTCAGATTGATTTAAAGATTCAATGATACAATTTTTATGTACCTATACTACAAATGCATTGTTACATACCATCAGTTCTATTTCTCCCTCGTTATACGAAGTAGCACCTTGTGTCCTATCCGGTATGACACACATTTCAACACTGCTGTTCATAGAATGTATGCAAATTCTTGACGTGACAGGGTAATAGCAGGAAGGAACTGATTTCTTTTGTTGCTGCCCTGAAATTAATCAACAGATAACTTGTATTAGTAAATATGAAATAAATTAATAAACTTATCAAGCTGGTACTAATCTGACTATATAACTGGGCATATTAGCTACAAGCAAATATTTAGGGGATATTTTTTATTTAGTTTTATTTTAGTGTATCCAAAGCATTAATTTTGATGTTACTGAATTAATAATTCGTATAATTAAGTATTTCACAAATAAATGACTCTATCACTACATAGTATAAAACAAAGTCGCTTTCTCTGTCCCTATATCCCTATGTATGCTTAAATCTTTAAAACTACGCAACGTATTTTGATGCGGTTTTTTTTAATAGGTAGAATAATTCAAGAGGAAGGATTATATGTATAATACATGCATAATATAGTAGAACATTGCATCCGTGCGAAGCCGGGGCGGGTCGCTAGTACTCTATAAATTTATCGATATTTGAAACAATATATTAATACAATCTTAGTATGTAGTGGTCGTTAAATACAGATGTCTCCTGATGAATTATAATTCAACTAAGATACGCTTTTCATTTCATAAGGTACAAGCCATTATAATTTCTTTCAAGGACTCCAACTGTAACCTTATTTGTAATGAATGTGTATATTAAGTTTTTTCACTCTCGGGCCTATCGCACAATTATATAAAAACAGGATAAATGCATCGTGACATCTTGCATTTAATAACGTGATCTTGATTAAAAATTAAAAGCAAGTACACATGCGTTAGCATTCCGGTAAAAATAATAGATTTTATTTAAATGTGAATATCTATGTAAGTTTATAAAATCTTACCCATACTTTCATTCCAGCAGGTTCTTCTCATCATCTGACGTCCATTAGAGTCTGTGTAAAACTCTCCATTGTTTGAAATATTGGTTGTAAATACGGTAACTATTTCTTTTCCTAAATCCGTACTAAAAGAAAAATGTATATTAAAAAAAAAATCATCCATAAACCCAAGAGTAATTTTCAATCTATTTTAACAATTTAATTAAATAAATAATGCATTCGAAACACTTTTCGGTCCAAAATGCAATTGTGAAATGCATATTTTATCAGTTTTATTAAGTAACCTTAAAGTAAGCTTTTACAAACTAGTTAAATTAAAATTTGGTAAAAAACCTCGTTTCATAATTTCACCTATTCGAAAGTTTTGATAAAAAGGGCAAAAAGAATTTCTACTCAAAATTAAGCATTAAATTGTTAAGATAAAATCTATAAACATACCCTATAGGCACAGGACCTATTATCCATTCAATGTCTAAGAACTCTTCGCCTCTGTACAGCCTTATAATTTGAGTAATCCAATCATTAAATCTCTGTCGAATTTCCTTGATAAGTGATCCTCTTATAGTTTGGTAGGTCACTCGTTCAGTAACCTTGAAATAGTTCAAACATACACACAATATAAAACGATTATTTCTATCATTTTTATATTTTTAAGCTATCTTATAAAAACGTTAAATTTTTATAGAAAATCACTAGAAATATTAGAAAATATTAGAAAAATTGTAAAGAAATAATTAATTAATATTATCATAATTTAGGTTATATTTTTATATTCATATAAAGTTTGACAGTTATTTTGTAAAAGCTTACAAGCTTGTTACTTCTTTTTTTGTCAACAAAATGCTTTGAGATTGACTATGATGTCGCAATTTAAAATTTTAAAGAAACAGTTATGTTGCGCCATGAAAAATTTCCTGTTTTGTCATAGAAATCAATAATAGTCCAAGGTAAACCAAAAATTTAACACTGCTATTACTGAGAGTTCAACTCAATCCTTACGCTATCCGGCCAAGTACTCTTCTCATTAATTTACCGAATTCGTCAGATCTATTGAATCCTTCCAAGTGTTTCTTAAGCTTCAGAACCATTAATTGAGCATTTATCAATGGTATAAACCAGTTTTTGTTTTGTAGGTGCTTACATGTATTTTACTTTAGCGCATATCAAGCTTATTTTGTTCAACCTATACGGATTTTATATATCTTTAAGTTTTCAAGTATTTTATACAGCTATCTACTGAAAATTCTTAATCTGATGAATTGCTAAAGAAATAAATAAAAGACAGGAGTGCTTTGTATTTACCGATTTCGTAACACTTGGGAAATATTAATGTTAATAGAAAATTAGTACCAGTGTATTCATTTCTGAGTGTTTCAACTTACTGGGGTAGGTCTTTCCTTATCAGGCCTGAAGCTATAAGCACCAGATTGGGCACCCTGCCCTTGTCCATAGTAGTAATAGTTTTGGGAGACCAGTACTGTCAAACCGTCTACATGCTGGATGGATTCTAGAAGACCAGTCTCTTTATTGACGCTTACTCGAAGATACTGCAAGTGAAATGAGTAGTTTTAAGATTAGAGTTGTTATATTATATGTATATACGAGGGTGGTCTGAAAAGTTTCCGACCTCAACGTGAAGATGACAACACTCGTAAATAAAAGCTACTGAATTTCGTTGTTCATCTGTTGACAGTTACTCATCTAAAGTTTCAGCCATTTTGGACGCGCAGTTTTTATGTAACAGTCGTTTGAGTGAGTTGGTGTGAGTTTTTTTGTGAAAATGGACAAAATCGAGTATCGAGCTGTCATTAAATATTTGTTTTTGAAAGGCAATACGCCTACGCAAATCAAAGATGAGTTGGATTCTGTGTATGGGGACTCTGCACCATCATTTACCACAGTGAAATTTTGGGCAGCTGAATTTAAACGTGGCCGTAAGAGCTTGGGAGACGATAAACGTTCGGGACGTCCAAAAACTGCAACTACCGACGAAAACATCGCCAAAGTTCACCAAATGGTGCTAGACGACCGCCGAATTAAAGTGAGAGAGATAGCAGAGGTTATGAACATGTCAAAAGAACGTGTTTGTCACATATTAGATCAACATTTAGGCATGAGAAAGCTGACGGCGCGTTGGGTGCCGCGTTTGCTCACGTTAGACCAAAAACGTGTTCGAATGAACATTTCCAACGCTCTTTTGACGCAGTTTAGGCGCAATAAATCCGAGTTTTGGCGCCGATTAATTACTGTAGATGAAACTTGGATACACCATTATACGCCCGAAACGAAAATACAATCCAAACAGTGGACTGCAAAGGGGGAACCGGCTCCAAAAAAAGCAAAAACTGTTTTTTTCGGCTGGGAAAGTGATGGCGACTGTTTTTTGGGATAGTCATGGAGTTATTTTAATCGATTATCTTCAAAAAGAAAAAACCATTACAGGAGCATACTACGCATCATTACTTGACAAGCTGAAGGTAGAACTTGCGGAAAAACGGCCACATTTGCAGAAAAAGAAAATCCTGTTTCACCAAGACAACGCACCGTCTCACACCTCAGCGGTTGCCATGGCGAAAATCCACGAATTATCGTTTGAACTGCTTGATCATCCGCCTTACTCACCAGATCTAGCCCCAAGCGACTTCTTTTTGTTCCCTCATCTAAAAATTGCGCTCGGAGGACAAAGATTTTCGTCAAATGAAGAGGCAATCACCTTCGTGAACAATTATTTTGCAGAGAAAAATGCCGAGTACTATTTTGACGGGTTACAGAGATGGGAGCATCGCTGGGAGAAGTGTGTAGAGTAACAAGGAGACTATGTTGAAAAATAAAAAAAAAAATCAGAAAAAATGTGTTGTATCTTTGTTAGGTCGGAAACTTTTCAGACCACCCTCGTAAAATAGTCTCTTATAAATAAATCCAATCATGTGGATTGGAACATGGTCCTCAGAGATAATTATCCGTCCTAACTATGATTTTCCTTCAACATATACAATCACCCCTTTTTTCACAGGGTTATGTAGATATCCAAGATTTCCACTTTCTATGTTTCCGACATACATCTCTCGATTCTTCAACTCTCATCAGACTTTTGATACAAGCTCGTCGGTTAAGGATACTTCTAAGCTGGCTTATCCCAGGATTTTTTCTATTTGGTCCCTCAAACTTCGTCTTGGTCTGCCTTCACCGACTTGCTATGGACAATTGCTTCATATACTTGTCAATCATCTTTCGTCTATCCTCTCCACATATCCTAAACATGTGAGCATCCTTTGTTCTAGTTTTATCATTGTATCTTCTTCCACATTACACCACTCTCTTGTCACATTATTCCTAATTTTATCCATCAAATTCTTTCCAGGTTACTCTTAAAGCTCTCATTTCCACTGCATTAATTATACATTCATGCTTCTTCTGCCAAACCTAAGATTGGTGTAAAACCTTCTTTGACGCTTTCTATATTATCGTTCAGTATTATAATTTTAATGTTTGTATTTATAAGTATATTATTCTTATCTTAGTACGACACTCGCAAATCCTAATGTATGTTGTCATCTTCTATAAATATTGAGGTACTTCGACATATTTTGTGCTTGAAATATTTTGTAATTGTATTAGTGTATATATCATACAAGAGTCAAATAAATAAATAATAAAAAACAATAATGAAACTTATGAAATAGTATATACCTCATTTGAAATATACGGGATTACTTCTTGCTCTGGCTCAGAGTTGGGTTGGGATGATTTCTTTTTGTAAGTATTTTCTTCCTGTAATTAAAAGACAACAAGGATCTTTTGAAAGCATCAAATAATAAAACCAATTTACAGATTAAAGAAGTTTAGAAGGGTTTTTTGCATCATTCTTAAAAACACCCCAAGAAACAGTTTATTTTCTGTTTCTTGAGGTTTTTTTAGGTACGTAGTAGTTCACATTCAAGACAACTGTGAAGGTTTTTATTTATTTTTTATTAAATTAATTATCTGGTTTATATGCGTCAACAATCTGGAAGCACGGTAGTGCTCCTGCCAAGATGAGCCTTTTGTCAAAGCTACCGTCAAATAGACGTATTCACTTGTCTGTTATACAATAGTTCTTGTAGTAAAGAAACGGCCCTGCCACTTATTTTGAGTAAGATGTATAAGTTATGAAGTTAAAGGTCTGTTTCACCACTTGCTGTGTAAGTCCCTGATAACCTATTCAGAAATTATCTGACAGATAAATTACAAATTTCGTTTTTACAAGTCTTGAACAGAAATAACTGGCTAATAAAGTTTATGATATCAGCAACCTTTATCTGTTAGACAGTGTTAAACTGGCCCTAAATCTTGTAGAATTAGGGCATGTAGAGCTATGATCTTGTGTCTAAATGAGATTTGATAACTTTGTTAAAGTGCGAGCCATACGTGGAAAACGAACTTTTCTACATCGACTCAGGTCTACATATCGTGGTACCGTCGTTGCTTCTGAATTCCATAACATGAGTGCTTTAGCTACGTGACCTCAGAATAATGTATGTGATGTTATTTGTAAAAAATGCGAAGTTGTACCGATAAAGTATAATCTGCCAGAAATAATGACTTACCAACTGATCTCTGACTGGAGTGATGTAAAATGCTGTATAACCTAGTGGTGGAATGTTTTCAGCCTCGAAGTATAGCTCCTGGATGGCCGCGGAAGCTCTTCCTGGGATATTGATCACAGCAGTCGGCAGTGGGACTAATTGATATTCCACTTCTTCATCTGATAACGACATTACACATCAAGAAACATGTTTGTCTGCGAATGATTAGAATATTTAATTCTTAAATAGCCTTTTTGGCAATGACTGCTAAGTATGCGACTTGATATAGAAAGCGTTTATGGATATGTTTCACTTGAAGACTGTGTACCGAATACTGAGCTTGTGGCTAAGATTTTATTTATTTATTTTTCTTTACAAAGTTTGTTTTAAAACACAAATAGCTACTAATATTACGTTTAGATTTGGGTCAAAAACTTTGTGGGTGACTGATGCCTAAACTAAACATCGATAGTGTGTGTAACAGGATCCTACTTCTCAGATAAGCAGAATTTGTAGTAAAATTCAGCATTTAAAGAATACATACTAACATAATTATTGCTTTAGAACTAAGTTGTGTTATGGGAATACATGATAAAAGAACAGGAAATAGCGCTGTAAGTTACTTAAGGTTTTATGTAGGTACTATCGAGGTCTCTCGTGCCTTAACACTTTGTAGAAATATTCGTTTGAACTGATCGCATCGGACACGCCCACACGACCCATACCCATCCCTAATTGGCTTCGTATTTTACTACGATTTATATTACGGCCAATCATAAACAACTAGTTTTAAAATCGCCCTTGATGTCAGTACTGCGCCATTGTTGAAGCGATAGGTATCGTGCAGTGTGCAAGCGACTTTCGACTTAGGACTGATAAAGCGCCAGAGGCTTCGATAGTACATTATGCACCAAACAGTATAATTTTTTACATTACCATTGAAATCCCTGACGGAGTAATGAAGAGCAACTGCTGGAAGTCTCACGTAGTGATAGGTCTTCACACTGGATGGATTGTAGAGTAGGAGAAGAACAGCGTCTTGAGTTTCTACGAACTGTACCAAAGAATAATCTTCGTGAGTCATCGGCAGAGATCAGAGTAGCTTCCTATCGACGAAAGACTTACAAAGCTATCAAATTTTAAGGTTTAACTGATTACAGAAATGGTAGGTACAGTACGAACGCCTTAAGGCACAGCAAACATTTATTAATGAAAAAAATAAGCAAATTATTTATTTCCAAGCAAACAGATATAGTTTAATACAAAAAGACATGTATGTTATCGTGTCGCATTAGACACTGACATGCAAAGTTATCCCAGTCGCGTGCTTAAACCACTTTTACAATAGTCCAGTAACTCGCTGAGGTCGCTAATCAAATCACTCAACAATTCGCTCCAAAGATTACTTTCAAGCCGCTTCGATAGTTTCCAAAATCAGAGTTACTTATATGGCGGCCGCGCTTGGCCTTAAATATACGACGACGTAGTCGTGAACGTTCTGGAATCATCGCGCCAAGTCGACATTACTCTCGAAAAATGTTTGAAACCGTCTCGTTCACTCGCCGCACCGCGCGTGATTGCTATCTATGTCATCTAGTAGGTATAAGTTTTATTACACCTACTTTTTATATCTACGGACTCCATTCAATTACCTCGGCTCCTTGAACTCCGTCTTAACAATATATCCTTGATATGCTTGAGTGATAAAAAAATATGAAAAATAAAAAATTAAGCAGCTTACTTACTCTACACTGACTGATGTTGACTTGGTGACAGATAACGAATTGCTGTGTGTTCTTCGATCGCCTTGTGTTACCCCAAGTTGGAGTCAGGTTGCTAAAAAAAGATACCTCTAGATGTAGGCAGAGATTACAGCTTTTCACTTACCACGGTCCTGACATATATCTCTCTCTTTCTTACTTCTTCAACTTTAAAAAGAGGTACTGGTAGATTTTTGCGAACTTTAAGGGACCAAATAGAAGATGTCCAGAAAAAAGCCCAGTTCAAAATTATCCTTTACTGTTGAGGTTGTATGAAATGTCTGATATCAGTTGAAGAAGCGAAAGAGGTATTTCAGGATTTGAGAAAGTGGAAATCTGTTCTCTGCCTACCCCTCCGTAAAAATGGCGTGATTGTACGTATTATTATATCTGAAGAAGTTATTACAAAACAGAATTCAATCAAATTGTTTCAGGTGCAGGATGGGACACAAACCCACATCGCTTCGATATCCGGGCGAGTATGATTGCAATTGAGCTAACGAGATCTTAACAGACCCGTCGAGTTTTTCCAAGTATTTCTTTAGCTGACGTTAACCGCATCTCTTCATATCCTAGGTACTACCGAGGCCACTGGCGCCTTATCAGTCCTAAGTCGAAAGTCGTTAGCACACTGCACGATGCCTATCGCTTCAGGCCACGCCCCACTCCATTCATTCAACAATGTCGCGCGTGCGCAAACAAGCAAGTGAGAGCAGATTGACAGTTGACAGTAGTGACATCAATGGCGACTTTAAAACTAGTTTTTTATGATTGGCCGAAGTATAAATCGTAGTAAAATCCGAAGCCAATCAGGAGTCGTCTGGGCGTGTCCGATGCGATCAGTTCAAACGAATATTTCTACAAAGTGGTAAGGCGCGAGGGACCCCGATAGTACCTATTACCTACCTCATCGAATGTTTTCACTTTTAAAAGTATCGAACGATCGATAAAGAAGAAACAGCTATGTATTTTTAATACTTTTTGTTGTTTGTCGAGACCGATGATGATATTCGAATTGACTGATAAGATTTCGGTAGCTCCTTTGCAAGAGTCGCTCGTTTCGTGGATCCCACAAAATATGACTGAGCTTTAAAACTGTTGTGATATACAATCTTTTTTATAATCAAAACTTATTTTATGACTTAAGGTACATATTTAAACATAGAATTTTATTTGTTACTTCAAAATATACTGTTGACAATGTTTACACGTTTTTAATATTTTTCCTATAAAAAATATTTCCAACACGTTATCAGCACGAAAATAAGTATTTTTGAAGTCTTTAGTGAGATATAATAATGGCAAATGGTAGTGGTGATGTTTCTGGAAAAGGATTTTCTTCGTCACTTCCATCATTTTCTCTTCGTAACAGAGATGGCTACAGTCTTTGGAAGTTCAAGATGCGTAATTATTTGATGCATGAAGATCTATGGGATGCAATAGATGGTTATCCAAGTGGTGATGTTACTTCCGATCCGATCAAGGTAAGGAACGACCGAAAGGCTCTCACTAAAATATGTCTAACATTAGAAGACTCCGCTATAACGCATGTTAGAAACTCTAAAACTGCTTCTGAAGCATGGAAGTCCCTTCAAAATGCCTATGAAGACAAAGGCATGGGACGTAGATTAGCATTAGAGAGGAAACTGTACCGATATACGTTAGATAGCTTCAATGATATTGAGTCATATATTAATGCCGTTGTAAGTACTGCTCAGGACTTGGCTGATATAGACAAAAATATTGAAGATGCTTCACTTGCTGCTATTTTATTGGGAGGCTTATCATCTAAATATGATCCTCTAATAATGGCATTAGAAAATTGCAATATTCAAGTAACTACTGAATTAGTGAAGTCGAAGTTGTTAAATGAAATGTCAAAGAGTACTACACAATCTGAGTCAGCTTTGCGGACAGATCAGAGTCACAAAAGTCAAACTAAAAAACCAAAGAAAAAGAAGCCCATCATATGTTATGATTGTAAGGAGCCTGGACATAAGAGGCCGGATTGCCCATTGAAGAAAAGGAAATCCACAGAGGAGAAGTCCTTGGTTGCATTAGGCATCGGTAATGGAAACTCGATGAACGATTGGTTTATTGATTCCGGGGCGACGAAACACATGACATCGCGGCAAGATTGGTTCGTAAATTTGAAACGTTTTGATATGGGTTCTGTAACTGTTGCAAATGGAGATAAAGTAGATTGTATAGGTGTAGGCGATATTTCTTTATGTACGAATTCCTCTGTAAATAGTATTTCTAATGTTGTATGTGTCCCTAATTTAAAAACTAATTTAATATCTGTATATAAGGCTGTACAAAATGGTTTCACAGTATTATTCGATAAGCAAGGCTGTAAATTTTTTGGATCTGATACTTTTTCTTTTTCAGGTAGTCCTATTCTGTTTGGTTCTGTTGTGGACGGGCTGTACAAGTTAAACTGTACTGTAAATACACCATGCGATAGAACTCGAGATGTGGCTATGGCTGAATCACTGTCTAATAAATACCAGTTATGGCATAGACGTCTAGGCCATTTATGCCGTATTGGGATGAATCTGCTAAGAAATAGTAAAGTAGGTATAGAATATAGCATTGTAGATAAAACTAATTGTGTTGCTTGTGTAGAGGGAAAGCAAGCACGTAAGCCCTTTAAAAGTGTTGCATTCAAAAAGGCAACATCATCACTTGAGTTGATTCATTGTGATGTATGTGGGCCAATGTCTGGCAATTCTTTTCAAGGCAATAGATATGCTTTATTACTAATCGATGATTATACGCGCAAAATATTTGTATATTTTTTGAATGCGAAATCTGAAGTAAAAGAAAAATTTAAGATTTTTCATTTACTTGTAGAGAAGCAAACTGGTCAAAAAATTAAAACTGTCAGATCTGACAATGGGACTGAGTTTATTAACGATGACTTGCAAAACTATTTTGCGATGAATGGAATCGTTCATGAAACATCAGTGCCGTACTCTCCTCAGCAAAATGGGGTAGCAGAGCGTACCATTCGGTCTATAGTTGAGAAAGCTCGCTCTATGTTAGCAGGTAGTTTTCTTTCGATATCTTTTTGGGAAGATGCTATTCAAACTGCTGTTTACTTAAAAAATCGGTCTCCACACCGTGCTTTAGTTGTATCTGAGACACCTTTTGAAAGATGGTTTGGGCACAAACCGAATTTATCACACCTCAAGGTATTTGGTTGTCGTGCACTAGTACATATACCATCATGTCAAAGGAAGAAATTTGATCTTAAAGCCGAAGAATATATTTTTGTTGGGTACACTGATGATCCGAATAGTTATATTTTCAGAAATGCTCATTACCCAAGAAAAATGATTAAAGCACGAGACGTTACATTTTTTGAGACCTGTTTTAAAAGTCTAAAGGAAACCGGGAATTCGGAGCAGGTGAATATTTTCAATCCTATTTTGACATTGACAAACAATGTAGAAATAGAAAATGAGCCTTCTGCTAGTACCTCTAGGGGCCAAACTACCGAATCCTGTTCTCCTTCTGAAAATGTGGATCAGTCTGTGTTGTGTCCACTAAGGGGGGATAGTAATAGTGATATTGAAGCTGTTGCTTCGTCAGATATTCAATCTTCAGATATTGAAACTGTCGCTTCATCGGATATTCCACCGCCGAATGAACCTGAGGCAAGTTCTCAAACTGAAGGCCGTTATCCTTCTAGAGTTCGTAAGCCGCCTGACTATTTTTCGTACAGTGTCGCGCTGAACGATATGTTGGAGCCTCAGACATACACACAAGCCATTACATCTGATGATGTAGATAAATGGCAGATGGCGATGGAAAGTGAATATCAGTCTCTTATGAAATTAAAAACATGGAGACTAGTGGGCAAACCAGACAAGAAAGTTATTCCGTGCAGATGGCTTTATAAGGTCAAGACGGATGCACATAACAATATTATCAAGTACAAAGCGAGACTTGTCATTAAGGGTTATAGTCAAATAGAAGGCGTTGACTATCATGAAGCGTTTGCTCCTGTTGTAAGGAATTCATCGCTTCGAACCCTCTTTGCTCTTGCTGCCGAATACGATTTAAAAATGCAACATCTGGATGTTGACACTGCATTTTTAAATGGTGATCTTTCGGAAGAAGTGTACATGGAACAGCCCAAAGGATTTGTTGTTAAAGGGCAAGAAAGAAAAGTTTGCTTATTACAAAAAAGTTTGTATGGTTTGAAGCAAGCTCCGCGTGCATGGTATACAAAACTGAATGAAACATTATGTAGTATTGGTTTCACAAAATTACCTTCAGAGCCGTGTATCTATAAAAAACTTTTTGGTTCTGATATAATAATTTTGGCAATTTTCGTTGATGACATTATTGTCTTTCATAAGAATGACAGCTTTTTTGACATTGTGAAATCTGATCTACAAAAACATTTCACTTTGAAAGACCTCGGTAATTTGACATATTATTTAGGTATAAATGTTAATAAAAATTGTGATGAGATACGTATAAATCAAAAGACATATATTGAAAAAATACTTAAAAGGTTTAATATGGAATCGTGTAAAGGCTATTCTACACCTTTGGTAAACAATAAGTTAGATGATGGAACCGCAGGTGAGTGCAATTATCCATACCAAAATCTCATAGGATCTTTGATGTTTTTAGCTGTTAATACCCGTCCCGATATAGCATATGCTACGAGCTATTTAAGTCAGTTTAACACTTGTTTCAATAAAACTCATTGGGAAGCTGCAAAACGTATATTACAATACTTAAAACAGACTATAGACTACTCTATTGTTTATAGGAAAACTGAAAGTCCTTTGATTGGATATACGGATGCAGATTGGGCCAATTGTAAGCGTGATCGACGCTCATACACGGGGTATTATTTTAAGCTGGGAAATGGACCTGTAGCGTGGGCCTCACGAAAGCAGCCAACGGTTGCCCTGTCTTCAGCGGAAGCAGAGTATATGGCACTTACAGACGCCGCTAAAGAAGCCATATACTTGCGTCGTTTGATTTATGAGGTATGCGGTAAATTATACGATTGTGTTACGATTTACAGTGACAGCCAAAGTGCACAAAATATCGCAAATAATCCCGTGTACCACAACAGAACTAAACATATTGATACCAAGTATCAGTTTATTAGAGAGAAGGTATTAGAAAATATTATTGGCTTAAAATATCTTAAGAGTACAGAAATGTCAGCTGATGTGTTAACAAAGCCATTGACCTACGTTAACCATCATAAATGTATATCTTGTATGGGAATAACGTAATGTTGTAAGCCTTTATATTTTTGTTCTTTTTGTTCCTAAATTATACTTAGTTTTTATGTTCTATAATTTTTTGTGTTCAGATGTTGTATGTACTTACATATAGGTTTTGATTAAGGGGAGGTGTTGTGATATACAATCTTTTTTATAATCAAAACTTATTTTATGACTTAAGGTACATATTTAAACATAGAATTTTATTTGTTACTTCAAAATATACTGTTGACAATGTTTACACGTTTTTAATATTTTTCCTATAAAAAATATTTCCAACAAAAACACGGACTGCGTCACTTGGTGCAATGTCGGGCTTACCACATTCGAAACTACAAATTAAAATCAAATGCTGAGGTAGGGAATTTATTAACCCTACACAGTATTTTTAAAGTTATAATTCTTTGTTATGTTTTACATTATTTACGTCCCTTGCTTCTCCTGCTATTTATGTTTTAGGTGTGTATGTGCGAATAAATCTTTTTTCTTTCTTTCAAGATTTGGTATGAAATCTTATAACAAAACGGCAATCGAGAATATCTGTCTTTAAAGATGAGTCGATATCAACCAAAATAGCGGCCGTGCAAAATGCGTTTAAGAGGAAGATTGCTTCTTTTTTTAATAAAACTGGACGCGTGGTTACAAAAACAAAGCAACGGCTTTGAAGTGTCGTCAAACCGTGAAAAGTCATTAGCATGTGATCACTTCTTTGCCGGAATTTAATAATGAACTCCGTAAAAATAACCGTAAATGCTGTATTATCTAGCATGAATATGGTAGTTTTGAAGGTGAAAAATGTAGAACTTAAAAGCTATCCACCCGTAGGAGACTGTTTTCTGAAAAAATTGGAAGCGTGAATAATGAACATGGCGAACGTTTTCTTCAGGATTTGAAGTCCTATAAAGAAAGGTATCAGGGTTTCTGGGATAAAAATATGTTAGTCGATTACTGGTGGAGTTCTTTAAGAGAAACTGACACTCATCAGTTTAAAAGAAAAAGTAATATGTGCCATTTCTGATTTATTAGGAATTTAAATATGTAAAACAATGCGATATAAAAAAATATAAATATTTATAAAATTGACGACTTCAATATCCAACTAAGAGTTAATTACTAAGTATACCGATTTTCATTGGTTTCATCTTTGGGTAAATAACGTTGTAAAGTATCGAATATTAGTTGCTTACCTTAGCAGATGAGACACTTTCTTGGTGCAGGTATCGATAGCTTCGCTGAGAATTCTGATGAAGTCATTGGCTACGTGTTGTTGACTTGTCCCTGAAATTAAACAATTGGGTTAAGTTATGGTGTTGGCGCGTTTCGTTTAAGGTGGCGGATAAGAGCATTATTAGATAATATGACCTAGACGATATCGTCTAGAACCTAGACGAATTCGTCTGAAGGTTCAAGGAAGTAATACGACTTGGAAAGCTTATGTTTTAATGTGGACTTACAGTGGGAATACTTAAAAGCCTGAGAAATCGGATTGGCAAAAGAACTCTCCTGCTAACGAGAGAAAAACTGAACTCCTGAAAAGACCTGAAGATTTACAGGTCTTGGATCTGGACAGATCTAACGGTGGTGCTCTAACGCAGCGGCTCCGCGCCTACTTTCAGCTAGGTTAATTGGTAAGAATGTGAGAAATATTATTATTATAAAAGTGCAGTGATACCTGTTATAGCGTCATGGTGGAGTACCAAGCTTACAGCATGCCTCAGGAGATGCAGTTCAAAAGAGTCACCCATACGAGCTATCACAGACAGCTGCTTCACCACCTGTGAGAGAGATAGAGAATTTATTTTATTTTTTACATTCACAATGCCATATCCTGTTCGAAGATGTGATTGTTTTTATAGGCCACAAAGTTGCCTGTCCGTCGGTCTTCTACAGAATCTACTTTGGAGAGTGTGCTTTGGAGCTGCATGTACTCATACTACCATCTCCCTTTTGCCATCGGGCATCCAGACGCACTTTCTTGGTTGCTATTCCTACCTGTCGCACCAAGCGCTTCTCAATACCTTTTATTATGCGCACAGCAAAGGAGTGGGACTCCCTTCCTGAGTCTGTGTTTCCGAGTAGTTATAGTCCGACCGTTTTCAAGGCCAGAGTGAATAGGCACCTTCTGAGGTGGCTCGTTCCATCGTGGATCCTGTCTTGGCCCCTGGGCTTGATTGGGATCAAGGACGAACCATTAAAAAAGGAGGAGCTGTATTTTTTTCGAGTGTCTTTCGATTCACCTAAAATAATTGATCATTATTACATTTGGCACACTAATTACTTGGCATCTTTTGATATACATTGCAGGTTAGGTAAGATTAGATATTTCAATATCCAGTAGCGGCGTTAGGGTAGAGTGCGGTGGGCCGACCGCCCAGGGCGCCGGACATAAAGGGGCGCTATAAAGCTGAAATCTTTTAACTGTTTGACTAGAGTAGTAGGCTCATGAGAAACTTGAACGTCGGTTGTCTATGTTTCATTAGCAGTGGTCGGAGTAGGTATATTGATTTTAGATACTTGCGTCATGATATCATAACATGGACATGCATTTCTTCCGGAATGTACCGGAGTTTCCAAAAATTTGGTAAATAGAGTAATAAAATAAAAAACCATATGTAAGCAAACAAAATTGTTTATTGTGAATACAAATAATCATTATTACAGTTTTATTAAAAACAATTATTTTTAATCCTCATCGGTTACAATTTCTACATTTTGATTTTCTGTCTCTATACAATTAAAATAAATAACTATAATTTTTTCAATATTTTCGATTTTTAAGCTATTTCTTTTAACATCTAAGATCCATTTGTAAGTGGAAAATGATCGTTCAACATCTGTAGATGTCAATGGAGCGAATTTGAAATAAAGTTTCTGATTATTTGCTACGCTTTTTTCAATACTCTCGCTGTATTCTCTAATTGTATCTAAATCTGGATTTCGTTCCATAACTGATTCTATTTTATTTTTTATATTCTCATTATTGCACTCGTTAAGCGTAGCCCTTACTTGATCAAATACTAAAAGTGAATCAGCTAGAGATAAATTTTGTTTTTGTAACTCTTTTAGGGCTAGTAGTATAATAGAGTAATTTTCTTCGATATATTTTAAATCATTTTCTAAATTTTGTTTTTCCAAAATGTTTTTTGCGTTTCGTATGGCTATAGCATCAGAACTGCTCAAGCAGGATAAAACTTCTTTTATTTTATCTAAATGTTGAGCGTAGTAAGATGTTGCCTGTAACCAAGTACCCCATCTGGTAATGACTGGTTGCGGAGGCAACGGTAAGTCAGGATATTTTTCTTTTAAAATGTTTACCCTACTAGGAGCCTTTAAAAATACTTTTTTAACATTTGATATAAGAATATCAATATCGTTGTATTCTGACCTTATCTGCTCACTTACACGATGAAGAGCGTGCGCCAAACATGTCACATGCTTCATTTCAGGTAAGTAATGTTTTAAATTTCGCCCTGCAGATAGCATGTACGCGACACTGTCAGTGCAAAGCATTAAAATATTGTCAACTTTCGCTTCAAAAGTGTTTTGCCATAAATTTTCTAGACATTGCAGTACAAATTGTGTTATTGTTTGTCCATTTACTGCTGTTAGCATTTTACAAGCAATCAAATAAGGCCGGCCTGCACTATTACTAGGATGCAATGGTTTTATTAGGAAATTGACTATGTATCGACCAAAAATGTCTGTTGTCTCATCCAGCGATATCCATAGTTTCTCATTTTTATTAATTTCATAAATCGAATTGATTTTATTCCTATAAAACTTCTCCAAATAAACTTTTCGTAACTGTGATTCGTCAACCACTTTACGATTGGTACAAACGCAACAACAAGTACTGCACATATATTTCTGAAAAAACTCTTTGAACGCTGGATTTTTCATTTGCGACCAAGGAATATTGCATAGAATCAGGAACTTAATGAGGTCGAAGTAAAATTCCTCTTGCGGTCTCTTAAATTTTCCTTGATGTACAGCGCCTTCAATGTGTTTGGTAATGTTGCCTCTATTCACAGCTTTCAAATGACTTTCACACTTTGTACAGTATATAGTGCCACTAGCGTTATCGTAAAGTAGCTCAGGATAGTGCAATAACCACTTTAGCACTGTTTCAGCCTTGACCTTTGCCATATTTATTTATATGTCACCTAAAACAATGATTTAAATTTACAATATATACATACACAACTGTAAAGTCGATAATGAAATTCTGTTTCATATAAAGTGATTTTTTTAACTGAAGCGGTGATAGCCCTGCGGTGTGCGTACCGGACTCTCATGCGCTATGATGATTGCTATAAAGTGATATTTTAACTGTTTCCAAGTTCTAAAACCTTCTTAAATAGTGAAAATAATTAAAACTTACCCGTACAAAAACAACTTCAAATGGGCCCAATCCAAGAGTAATAAATCGATGTCCGTAGTTATAAGCCAAATTCGTCGTTTTAAGTAGATTTCAGAAGACAGTACACAAGCCAGGGTCAAGTCAAGATATTCACAACACATAAAATAAGCGCACTCCACGAACCGAAATAAGTGAGTGAGCCACTTGGTCTGGATGTCGGTGCGAGCATTGTTTTCGAACAAACAGTCAATGAGTCATCCAGGATACTTGATTCTAATTGGTCAGATGCGTTGAGCATAGACATAAGAGGACAAAAGACCCTGTTTGCCGGATGTCGTGTGTTGAAATGAATATTATTATTATATCATTTTATAAATGAGAGCGAGTGAGAGGCACGCGTCCCTTCCACTCGGGCATGGTTAGCCCGCCTAAGAGCGAGAGAGACAGAGCGAGAGAGAGAGTGAGAGAGATAGGCATACACACCGGTTCATGTCTTGCGCTTCTATTTCGCTTAGGCGGTGATATATGAAATTCAGTGCGAGATTCTTTGTATAAATTAATGTTTTAAATATAATTCTTTGTATAAATAAATGTTTTAAATTGTTACTATTATTTCATCCTTCTTCCTACTATACGAATGAATATTCACATTAAAATTATTTTACCACTCAAAGTCGTTGTCACGTAAAACTTTCGCCCGTATATCGACTTTACAGGCAACCAATTTTTTTTACTATTAAATTCTGGCCATCTACGCCACTAGCAGCATAGCGTTGAGAGTATTGATACATTTTTAACTAGTTTCATGTAATAATTTCGATGTTTCGGTATTTTTATCATAATAATCCGGAAACTCGGAGGCGTATCCATATTAACATATACGTTTGATGTCAGTGACCTTAATTCAATATACCTACTCCGACCACTGTTCATTAGCCAACGTAATAAGGCATATTCTTGTTTCCCGACGTCATCACTGAGCTTTTTTATAGTGTACAATCCCAAGTGATTGGTTAAAATATCTTGTAATAAATAGGTATTTAATTATATCCTTTGCCTTTTTTCGTATAGTAAAAGTTTGAATTTCAGTTAGGAGGTGCTGTTTAAATCTCGCCCGGAGCGTGGGTAGTGCTAAAACCGGCACTGAACCGGCCTAAAGTTTCTAAAATAATTCATATATAAAAAACTAGCTGACCCGGCCACGCGTTGCTGTGGGCCAATTATTATAGTTTGCGTCATTTTTTATTATAAATTAAAATAAAACCTATTGTAGGATGTTCGCTTAGTCAACCACGAATACCGAACAGATAGATGTTGTAGTTGGTTTTGTTGCTTGTGAGTCACGTAGTAAGTGGTGGCTGGCACGACGTTGAAAGTTGTGTTGTTGCGGAGATAAAACGATAGGATTTCTTCACTTAGTTTATTAAAGTTATTAAAGTAGTTTGGTAAAGTTACAGATAAAAAGGTAGTTGAAAGATGGGTCCTTCCTCGACTGTGGCCGATAGTAATCTCATGTTTAATTACAGCAGATAAAAGGTAAAGTTAAAATGCTGACGAGTAAACTAATTTAAGCGTATCCAACTGAAGTAAGGAATGTGCGGTGTAAGCCCGTACACCTATTCTATGTCCTTAATTGGAACAAATCCAGCAAAATAAATAGAATTATCAGAATCGGTTGAGTAGTTTCGGAGTTCAACGCGGTCATACACTGTGACAGTTTTTTTTTTAAATCTTGAATAGCAAAGCGCTCGCCTGATGATGAGCGACGATGCGATCAAGGATGAGAGGTACCTGCCTAGTAATTACTTATATATAGATTGGGTTGAAAACAATTCGGCAATCCAATATATAGATACCCATATTTTATATAGAAAATAGGCATGTGCTTGACCACTATCTCGCCTGATGGTAAGTGACGATGCGATCTAGGGTGTGACGCGCTTGCCCAGAAGATACCTATTCACTCGTGATTTGAAGACCCCTAAATTGTATTTGTCAGGAAACACAGATTCAGGCAATGAGTTCCACTCCTTAGCAGTACGTATCACAAAATTGGAACCAAAACGGTTAGAAAGCTTTTACATATATAGGATAGATGTTTGTTCTTACCTGCAAGAATTGGTGAGCTACCCTGGCCAAATATTTGAGGCTCGGCCTGGATGTGTAGTAACCGGTCCAATAGGTTGTTGCATCACTACCGTAAGGGATGAGATCTCCCTGAAAAGAAATGACGACCGTTTGGTGCAGCAGTAGCAATCCTGCCTTGCGCTGACGGTTCTGGGTTCGAGACATCGACAGCGAGCATCTGTACCTGAGTCATGGGTCAACTTATCTATAATAATAATATTTGTTTCAATCACACTTATCCACTTGTCAGTTCATGGTAGCAATTGCTATCGCTAGCCAACACCTCTCGTCAGTCCCTGGTAGCAATTACTATCATATTCAAAGGACAATGCCGATTTTTGTATGGACTTGTGACCGGAAATGGCCAGAGACGATACAAACAAATATAAGTAGCTAAAGCCTTCTAGATTAAGAATTCGTTGGTTTCAGTTTAATTTTCAGATTTGTAATGGAGAAAAAAGAACTTTTCTGAAAACATAACCTAACATTTCAATACCTATTTTATAATACTTGAATTAGTATTTTGCCTATTATTTCGCTCTTATCTCATACTAATCATGTAAGAGAATCGAATAAAACACTATGTGACTATAAACGTCTTCTTTTCATGACTCATGACTGGTTTATAGATTTATATTTATGAAGATACTTATCCTAGTTTTTTATCCATTATAAAACTAATAATTATTCATCATGCAATGTAATATTGCAATACAATGCAGTATTTGCGAAGAGGCAGTATGACACGAGAGCTACTGCTCTATATAACAAAATAAATAAGGAATTAGATATTTATAATATGACTTACACAAAATGCAAAATTGCGATTACTAAATGATTGAAAGCTAAAAGCTATGCTGAAATAGAAGTACAGTCAAAACCGTTTATAACGACATCGTTTACAACGACCTATCGGTTATTACAGCCAGATTGTATGGTCCCGTCCGAATCCCTAGTAAACTATTCAGTAAACAAACCGCATATAACAACATCGGATATAGCGAAATATCGCTTACAACGACGAAACTTTATCGATATTCATCGGCTACAGATCGGCTATAACGACCAACCGCTTCTTGTCTCAGCAAAACAAAACAGTACAAACAATTTTAAATCTTATTGATAAGTATTGAAGGAATATTTAGGCATACCTACGCACTTTCTCCCACCTCATCCGAACCTCTTCCCGGCCATTTGACCTTGCATACTTTACACCGATTGTTTAGTGGGCTAATTGACTGCGTGAGTGATAGCTTGATTTGAAAGTGTTGGTGTTGTTTAGACTGTGCATTTATGTTATTATGTCGCAAAAAAAGAGGAAAGTGTTTTCTGTTGAAGAAAAATCTCATGTTATATGGAGATTAGAAAATGGCGAGTCAAATAAGTGAAATTGCCAAGGAATGTGGAGTTTCGCACTCGACGATATCAACGATTTGGAGGAATAGAGATAAAATAAAAGTTCTTTTCGAAAACAACTCTTTAAAACTTAAACGAGCAAGGACAAGTGAACACAAAGTTATAGAAGATGCTTTATTAACATGGTTCAAACATCAGAGAGCAAACAACGTCCCAATAAGTGGACCGATTCTGCAACAAAAAGCCAATGACTTTGCTCGTCTTATGGGTAAAGAAAACTTTGAGTGTTCGTCGTCTTGGGTACAACGTTTTCGTGCTCGTCATAATATTGTGGCAGGAAAAGTTTGCGGTGAAGCAGCTGGCGTTCCTGAAGGAGTGTCTGAAGAGTGGCTCTCTCATAAGTGGCCTGCACTGTGCGAAGGATACACGCCAGAGGAAATCTTTAATGCAGATGAAACAGGATTGTTTTACAATTTAACTCCTGACAAAACACTTAAATTCAAAGGCGCGGCATGCAAGGGCGGAAAGTTGTCCAAAACCAGAATTACAGTATTGGTTGCGGCAAACATGACTGGTTCATGTAAAAGAAAATTGTTGGTGATAGGGAAAGCTAAAAAACCGCGTTGCTTTAAGAACATTCAATCTTTGCCTGTAACTTATGAAAACAACACTAGGTCCTGGATGACATCCCAAGTTTTTGAAAAATGGCTGCGTAGCTGGGATGCGGAATTGAAGTCTGGAGGAAATAAAATTCTTCTCCTAGTAGACAACTGTCCCGCTCACCCTGTAGTCTCCAATCTGAAATGCATAAAGCTTGTGTTTTTACCGCCCAATGTCACCTCTGTTTTACAGCCCATGGACCAAGGAGTGATAAAAGCTTTAAAAACACAATACAGAAAACTTCAAGTGTTACAAATGATACAGAATATTGAAAACAGCAAAGATATTAAAAATCTTTCTGTTCTGGATGCAATTCTAATGATATCGGAAGCTTGGGAAAAGGTCACACAGACCACTATAGCCAACTGCTTTCGCCATGCAGGTTTCAAAGATCTCTCTCCATCACAAGCGGAGGACGACGATGATATTCCACTAGCGAGACTGATACAATCTACAGATGAAGACGACATACCACTTGCTGAACTGGTTACTCAGTTGCAAAGATTTACTGCTAAAGAACAAACAATTGAGATAGAGGAATTTATTGGAATAGATGACAGTGTCGCCGTGTGCGCCTCAGCTACTGAGGAAGAAATTCTTGCAGAAGCTGAAAGTAACAACCGTAACACTGACGAAGAAAATGAAGACCAGCAAGACCCTGAAGAACAGTTTCAGCCAACAACAGTTTCCGAGGCTCTTAACGCTATAACAGTTTTGCAAAAATTTGTTACCTTTAATGAACAGTTTGATATTGATGATACTCATACCTTGAGGAGTATGAAACGTAAAATGCAAAAATTATTTGAGACTGGGCTAAAAAAAAAACAGACCAAAATGACTGATTACTTTAAAATCTAGTGTAGATTTATAATCTTTAACTGTAAGCACCTAAGTACATTTTGTATTCTAATTACATATTTCGTAATAAATACATATTTTGATTTCCTTTTTGACTCGTTTACATACATACATAACCTATACATATTCTAGATAGATGACTATGATAATACATATACATAACTATGTACTGTACTTGTGTATTATAACTGTATTGCTTATAACGACTATCGGATATAACGTCGGCAACTATACGGTCCCTCCAATGTCGTTATAAACGGTTTTGACTGTAATTATAAGTTGAAACACATACACACACACACTCATATGGATGGTTTAATTGTTAAAATTGTATAATTGTTTAATTATAATACTTAGGATTGATGGATTCACAAAATGATTTATTGCATGTCAGATCTTAACATACTTGGAATATATTTTTGCTTAAAAGGTAGCTCCATTCACTAATATTGTATTAGACACTGAGTTAATGAAATAAACATTTTGTATTTGTATTTGTTCTTACATGCATACATACAGTTCACGCCCGTCCTGTAGAAGGGGTAGGCAGAGACTGGGGTCTTTTTATCAATGAAAAAACATACTTGTTTTTACATTAAACTAAATTCATAAAAATCAGATGTGTGTAATACATACCTATGTAGTACACATATCTGATTTTTATAAACTTAGCTTTAAATTGCAAAAGGAAAGAGGAAATTGCTATTATTCATTGTTTTTAATAAAACATTGCATGTTATTAGTTCTCATATTTTATTCTCTATTATATAGTACTCTCATGTTGTTTAGTTTCCAATATTCAATTAGGAATAAATGGGTTAACACATTGGATATAATCAAATTAGGCAGTTCTTAAAATAAAACACCTGCGGTAAATAAAACAACTTTTTCACAGTTTTTAGCGCATAATTTATATTTAATCAAGACGTTTCGACTTCTTTTACAGGAGCCATGATGTTGAAACTTCTTTAGAGGAGCCATGATGACAGGATGATTAAGGCAATGGTTGTGATATATGTTCCACTACCATCACAATATTTAAATCAGTTATATTCATGCTATTTCTCTATTAGCTCTCACAAAGCAAGCATGACAAAGAAAGTTGGCCGGTCTCACCTGTAAAATAATGAAAGTGCTTTATTTAAAGTTGTGGCAATATTTTGTGTTCTTTTAATAATAACATTATATATATATATGAATAATTAAATGTAAATTATACATATGTGAACATTCATAGAAAGGTGTCAATGAACAACTAAATAGGAAACAGGTCAATTACATAGAAAAATGACATAACATAGACTTCTGGTCAGATGCAACATTCACACATGGCAACTGTTTAAGAAACTATGACAATAATATTAGCAGATTAAGTAATAATAATAGTGGCAGATATAGGCAGTACTTACAGTTCTGCGATGATGCCAGTATGAAGCAACGGATGTTTGTGGACTGCTTTCTAATTTAATCTAACACAACCAACAGATCTTCCACAACCAAAATAAATACTGGCATGCCGATATTGTCTTTCTCTCGAGTTGGTTGCAATGAATCTTTCAATGAAATCATGACAGGCACCACAAATCAAATCCGATATCTGTTTACAAAGTATACAAAACATTTTATTATTGAATTATTATTACATACAGAAATATATTTAATATTTATATCTTAATAGTGTGTGTGCGTATGCAAGCATCTGTAACTAAACAGTTGATAATTTACCTGAAATGTTAACCATTCGGCCAGAAGAGAATTCATGTTCTTGAGGTTATATTGTTATGGAATGTTACTACTGATAACACAAGTTTGTTCATTTTCCACATACTGTAAATCTAAACACTCTGTTAGCGAGCCGATTTGAATATTAGTAAAGTAATAGTACAATATTATACAACAACAATACTATAAAACACTTTCAATGACGCTAACCATACGTAGGGATCCGCAAAAAGTATCGATACCAAGTAATTTAGTATTCGATACTTTTTAATAAGATACTGAGTAAGAATCGATACTTTTCATGGTACTCGATACTTTTTATGTTCTTATTGGTCAAATAATTATTGCTTGTGGTTTCTATGTAAAGTTTAATTATCAAATCTGTTGGTGACATCCCAAATGATATGAAGAAGGCCCCAGAGATGCACGGAAGGTAAAGGATTGCAATACCAGAATCCTCTACGATAGCAAGTCGGTTCTACAAGTTTCGTGTAGCTACCAAGGCACCTTTTAAATCTAGTTATCCCCGACTGCCGTTTATGCACAGGATGCATGGTAGTGGAAAAAACAGCCTCCCGTCTTAATGTAATGTGAAGAAGTAGTATCGGGTGAAATATCTCGGGTCGCTATCATGGCAGTCTCCGGGAAGTTTTGACCAAAGTGATGGCGCTTTTTTCAGTGCGTTTATTGATTTGAGGTTAATGGTCGGTATGTATTCGTTTTATTTGTCTATGGCATAAATTATTATTATTTTTACATTATTATTGGTAAAACAGTTTAATTTAATGGTTTTTGATATATTACTTAATCTTTATACAGATATATATAGTAAATCTATTGTACGCATGTTTCACCCCCACACGGAGCATCATCAGGGGCTGTTAGATCGTGCAATAACGAGCACTAAGTGTGTAGTAGTACTCGTTATTGCACGGTCTAAGAGCTCCTGATGATGATCCGTGTGGGGGCGAAACACGTGTAGAGTAGTTGGTGAAGGTGCCGGTGTCTGCGGTTTCTGCATTTATTTGCGGGCGGGCGGGCTTTGCACGCTGCTTGAGTTTTGCGGAACTAAGCTACATATTTTTATTTATAATTTTGAAGTCGGTGCCAAGTAAATGCTACAACAACCCTACTACAATATCAAATTACACACTAGTACACACAATATTTATAACTACTATATATTCACATTAATATATTCACACTAATATATATTCACATGAGTACACACAATATTATTAAATATATCAAAGCAATTACAAAACAGTAAAAGTATTAGAAAAATATATGAATCGGTACCTTCTAAATATCAAAGTAACTTTTTAAATATTATGTACCTAAGTACTGGCTTACAAAACTACTAGTAAGATTGATAATATCTATACACAGTTATTGTTTTACTTGGCACCGACTTCAAAATTATCAAATAATTATATAATCATTTCTATTTAATTAAATGGAAATACGTATTACTTTGTGCGAAGTAAATTATTTTTTGCTTTTTTAGTTTACTTTTTGAAGTCGGTTTTTTTGTTATTTATACTGAATATCAAACAAAAAGTATTCGATACCTGAGTTACTCGATACTTTTGATGCAAGTACGATACCAGTATCGATTACCTTTCTTGATATTGTACTCATGAGTATAGTATCGATACTTTGGTTTCGATACCATATCCCTAACCATACGTCACTTTTTTTAAATAAATAATGTCGTTTGGCTCATAGCGCTTTTGGTCTCAAACGGTGAAATGATAATATATTATTTCCTTATAAAAGGAAAAAGTAACATATTTAGGCTATTAATATATGCATATATTTCACATATATTTATTTAAATGTTTATTTAAGTATGTAAATATATTAATCAAAAATAAAGGACGGCCAAAATGCTGATATCCAAAGCCATGACGCAGTAAAGCAATATCACAGGGAAGTGCTTAGTAAACACACAACTTTTTATTGGTTTTTAGATTCGTAATCTGCTTTTAGATAAGTTGTAAACGTTAAAAATTGTATTTTTATTTTTAAATTAAATTAGTAATAATTTCTTTCTTGGCCATTTCCGGTCACAAATCGGCATTGTCCTTTCCGCGTGGCTTACTGTTTTTTTTAATTACGATTAGTTTGTGAGTTACAGAGATCCAAATATTCTCTGGTGGATTCTTTATTTAATCAACTTTACGACTGTATTTTTTGTTTGGCTCTAGCTTCATAATTGAGCGAGAAAATGGCATTCTTATCCAAGAGTCCACATTTTTTTTCACAATTCGCGTACCATTGGGACTGTTGAGAGTAGTGGCGCGCGCGGTAGCGGACTGACATGTGGTTATTAGCCTAGCCCAAAGTAAGCATTATAGGGCTGGTGTTGTGGATATTAGGGTAACGGATAGACATACATATATGATACATAGATCATGATACATATAGACTATATAAATACCCACCACTCAGGTACTAATGCTCGTATTCACCAGACAAATATCTGCCCCTTCCGGGATTCGAACCCAGGACGATTGATGTGAAAGGCAGGGTTGCTATCGTTGCACCAAACGGTTTATGTATGTCTATCCGTTACTCTAGTATTCAAACTTGGTTTCGGTAGCCTTCAGTGCTAACTTTAGGGCAACTTGTGTGAAAGTAAGAAATATTATTATCTTTACCAACCTCACCTTTTTAATTGTCATTCAGGCAGTTATAGGTTTTAGAATGATAAAGATAAAATGCTTTTTATTAAATATTAGCATGTACAATACATGTAAAGAACGTCAAAATTACGCCATGTATCGAGAAGTCGCGAGAAACTCGGCAAGTTATTATTTTTATTGCTAACCTGCTATTTTTATTCCTGCCAGAATACTAGCGCCATAATGTCGTTTGTCACTGTGGCATTATGCTGAGGCAGTGACCTAGTTGGCCTATTATTGTATTTTTTTTATAATCTTCATTTGGTTTTTGTTTTTATGCACATTGCTTTATAAATATTGTATTTGTTGGCCATTAAATTCTTTCTTTCTTTCTTTCAAGGACTGTTTTGTTTTATTTCTTCCTTTTATTATGTGTAAGATTAAATAGTTCTAAAAATGAATATTCCCTTGTGCTATTATAAAAATAAAATATTTGATGACAATAACTTAAAATAGAAGAGCACTCAATGGTTCGAGTCCTGCCTGGCGAAAAATAAGTTGATTTTTTCTAGTAAAAATTTCATTAAATACTAACAATATTACTACATTTCATTACCTATAGGTAATAAAAAAGGAAATGTTACCATACATAAAAATAATACTCTAGGCATTAGATGAAACTAAATAAAAAATATCCCCTAAATATTTGCTCGTTGGTAATGTGCCCAGAAGGGCGTAGAACGGATGGAAGATGGGGGAAGAAGTTGCTAGAATGGAGGCCAAGATCTGGTCAAAGTTGCCGGAAAGTTCTGGCAGAGGAAGGCCCAGAACAGGAAAGAATGGCGGGTAATGCAGGATGCTTACACACGGCATTGGGTGGCAAAAGGCTGAAGAAGAAAAAGAAGAATGTGCCCGGAAGACTGATAGTGTTGCCTCGTTGCATCGCTAGACTTATTCTCTGGGTAAGGTACAAACCAGCCTTCCGATCACTTGACCTCTCGATAAATGTCTTTTAGGTGTTTGTAAAATTAGTGGGCCCTAGGACCCCACGGACCCATTGTTTGAATCCCAAACGGTTCAAATATGTAGTTGGTATTAACTACATATTTGAACACGCTATCGTATTGTTTTTGCGATAGAACGTAAGGGCAAGTTTAGTTTAGCAATGTTAGGATAGCGAGACAATATGGTAACAAACACACACACACACACACAAAGTATCGTCATAATATAATTAGGATAACAAATTATTCTTACTTACCTTTTCTGTGTACATTGCCTTATCCCTCCTCCCGTACAGATAAATAGCTTTTAAATAACAAGATGGCGTCGAATAAAACACGTTGATGTCCGACATGTTGGCAGGATGGGTGTTCACATGACTAAAAATATAAAAAAGAAAAACCTTAAGCTCTAATCTGAAGACACCTGATCACGAGCATGGTAGTTGTTGCCACAACGAATTAGGTATATTTTTGTATTTATGATCTTAGAACCTCTTTCTTATTAAAAACAGATAATTTATTAAATGGGTACCCATATTGACTTGAAGACACCTAAATTGTATTTGTCAGGAAACACAGACTCGGACAAAGAGTTCCACTCTTTAGCGGTACCTATTACAAAATTAGGACCAAAATTTTTAGTGCGACTCTCTGGTATATCTTAATATATATAATTCTTCTGTGAGTGTGTATGTCACTGAACTCCTCCTAAACGGCTGGACCGATTTGAATGATTTTTTTTGTGTTTGTTCAAGGGGATCTGAGAATGGTTTAGATTCACAAATGGTTTAGATCGCCCGGCAGATGGCGCTGCAGTCGGCACAGCAACGCGTGGCCGGGTCAACTAGTCTACCATATAATGGTGTCGCCTATTTGTAAGTCTGGTTGTCCGATGAAAAAAGGGGGACGGCGGAAAAAGGCTGTAAAATTCTGCTGCGCACTCTCCGAAATGTATCATATAAAAAATACTGTAAATAATTGTTTTCTACGACAGAAAATCTAGTGAATATTTAAAAGTGCTTTTATTTATTTATTTCGTCCATCAACTGAGTTGTGACACTCTGTATAAGTCGGGACCATTTCTGATTTAAGATTTTTGTTTTATCGTTTGTATTTCATATCACAACAGTAGAAATAGTATCAAACAGATAATTATAGAAAATATTGCATTGTGAATGCAAAAAATTAAATTAAAAACATAGATAATTATATTTATCTAAAACAAGAAATGTTTACTTTTTCAGAAATATGATAAAGGCAACTAAATTTTATTTTATGGAGTTAAAATTATTTCTTTGCAATACAATACACGAGTTGCTAAAAGCAAAAAATAAAAACAAATAAAATAAAAATAACTTTATTCAAATGCACTTAAAATAAGTTGTTTTGAATCGTCCAACATTTTCACCTACCACCCATTCAGGACGTCTTTTAACTGACAAGAAGAATGGGCGCAAGAAACTCGTCAGCTTTAACAGAAGTAACGACATTTACAATATAATACGTCGTCACCAAACGTAATTTACAACACAATACTAATACTATCACAATAATAGTAGTGTAATGGTCACTAAATACTTGATACTGCTGTTTTTATTTATTTTTCTTTATAAATTGATTCGTTCTTTCGGCAAAGAAAGCAGTGAACTATTAAGTGACCAGAGATTTTCATCGTCTCAGCCAAAAGACGTCCACAACTGAATGAAATTGCGTCATAACCAAGCGCTACTCAACATTTATAATGCGCACAGCAAAGCAGTGGAACTCCCTCCCTTCGTCTGTATTTCCAAATACTTATAACCTGTCGGTTTTCAAAGCCTGGGTGAATAGGCACCTCCTGGGTTAGCTCGTTCCATCGTAGATCCTGTCTTGGCCTTCCGGATTGGTTGGGATCAAGAACCCATTCACCAAAAAAAAAATTACCGTCGTCATAATCCACCCTTGGTAGATGGTTTGGAAATCGCAGAAATACGATAAAATACATACCAATATTTATGTGTATGTATTATTATTTATTCTGATTTATGTGCTTAAGTATTTATTTAGGTATTGTTTTTGATTGTTACTTTTAAAATATTATACACACACACTCACACACACACACTCACACACACACACACACACACACACATATATATATATATATATATATATATATATATATATATTCCTCTTCTTTTGTTGCATCACACCCCTATCCTTAATAGCTTTATTTCCCTCCACCCAAAGGTTGTCTGGTAGAGATCGCTCTAAGCGATAAGACCGCCTATTGTAGCACCCTATCGTTCTCTATTTTATTTTCAAGCTAGTTGCATATCTGTGTGTGTAACAATTAAGTATTTTTCATTCATTCATTCATTCAATAATAATTGGGAAAACGCTGTAGCCAATTTTGTGGTCATAAGTCGCCTTTAGACACCCTTAAGTGTTAAAAGGTGGTGCTACTCTACCCTACCTGACACCATACAGCAGAATTAAATCTGTTAAGTGTATCTAAAAAAGTAAACATTTTTATTGGAAATCTTCCCATGGATCAACTTCAATAACGCTATGTGCGTTACGCTGTAACTTCCTGAGTTTAACCGATTTTAATATTTTTTTGTATGGAGTGGAATCAACATATTTAGGACCAGATTGTGATGGAGAATAAAAAAGTTATGACCAAAAAACATTGGCTCAATTGAATTTCCCATTGAAACAAAAAGCGCGCGCTTTTTGAAAGTTTTCATTCTTATAAAATTTTAAAATTTACTAAACATTATTGATTTTTTTGACGTGATAACGCCTTATAAATCGATGAACACCGGCTGCGTGCACGAAAAAGTTTAACGTTCCGCCTGAGCCGAGCGTGCAAACGAGAGCGCGGAACAAGCGATAGAGAGGCACGATCGGCCTAAGCGTTCGACTTGTGGCGCATCTATCTCTCTTCCACTTTATGCAGTGAAAAGTGAATGTAGTTTCCATTGTTTATTACAACAATTTAATGTTCATTTATCGAAAAAAAAAAATTCAATTCACTTTTTCTTTGTATTATACAAAATAGTTATAATTCAGTGATAATAATTCAATTCAATTCATAAAAGTATACAATCTTTCATCAATGTTTTCTTATGGCGCTATCACGTAAAATTATCGCCCGTAAGCTGACTTTACAGAAAACCAATGTTTTTTTTATTACACCCCGCTCCAATATTTGGTGCTAGTGAAACTTTATGCTTAGCGACTGCATCGCCTAGTAACAATAGCAAACAAATTTGTAGTTAAAAATACTTACTTTATAAGTTTATCCATATTCATAAACCAGTTGGCAGCACTCTGGTAGGTGAAGTCACCTCCCATGGTCACCATAATGTTGTCGTGGTCATAGTATTTCGCCTGCCTCTCAATTTGTTGGATGAAATCGTTTACCTTAAATTTTTAATAAGCTAAGAACATCAAAAGTACTCTTTTAATTAGCATTCGCCTTTAGCATAACAACTTAAGATTGGATATTAAGCATTACACTGTAATAGCATTAGTCTGTAATGTTACAATCTAAGATTTGATTTTTGAGCATTACGACACAATAATGCTTAACTGACTTATGAGCATTCGCTTGCAATGTTACAATTTGCGATTTTATTTTGAGGAAAACGTCACAATACTGGCTCAATAGCTGATGAGCATTCGTCTGTAATCTTAAAATCTAAAATTAGATTTTGAGCATTACGTTACACTAAGGCCAATAAGGCAGTATTACAACTGTTAACCAGCGATAGGTGTAGGTCAATGACATCAAGCGCTTATGTTAATTACTAGAATTTTAAATTAATTGGAATTCGTTTTTAGAATTTCATAATCATTACATTAAGATTTGTGTATGTTTTAATTTAGATTGGACCTACTATAGGGTGGACCTGAATTTCCGTAACATTTGAAATAACCATAAAAAGCAAAATAGGTACAAAAGAAAATAGATGTTTATTTCTGAAATTAGTTTACAAAAAGCTTATTATTTTTTATATATGACATTTTCCAAATGAGATACTCCATAGGTCTGGTACTGCAGCAATCGAGACTTGAAATTGACAATTACTGCTTGGCAGGTGTTTACGGAAATGAGCCATATCTCTTCCCATATATTTTCTTTTAATTCTTCTATGGACTCAGGATTGCTCTCAAAAACTATTTTGGGGTATCACTATAGGTCATCGCGGTCAAACACTGTGACAGGGATTTTTTATATAAATAGATAATAATTATCTTTTGAATATTTTTTAATAAAGCATGAAAAAAAGGGTTATTTTTAATTGCTCAGAACAACTCATTTTGAACTTCTACTGATCCGACCGACGATATATAGTACCAATATAAAGATTTTTTACTTATTCTGACATGGTTTATGTCTGAAAAAAATTCGAACAAACATAAATGTCATAATTTTGTTACCCTTTTCTCAGCGTTGTAGACTTTATTTTCGGTGTCATCAATGATTGGCTCGTCGCTGCAGAGGAAGTCGAAACAGAAGCCCTCAGGAGCGTTGTACAAGTTGAATAATGTATGCGTCATTACATCTGACATTTTGCCTGTGAAAAACCCATTATAATATAATAATATTGACAATTAAAAAAATATAATATACGAATCTATAATCTAAGATCACAGTGGTTTTTGTGTTTGTCTGTCCGCTCTTTTTCCCGCTCTATTTCCATAGTATCAATAACGTTACCATAGCAACGCGTTAACAGCAAGTAGTTCATCTACCGGACGCTAGATGGCGCTAACGGAAAAATATTTAACAATAGAAAAAAATTAAAGAATTTTGTCCACCCGTGCGAAGCCGGGACGGGCCGCTAGTCTATAATCCAAGATCACAGTGGTTTGTGTGTTTGTCTGTCCGCTCTTTCCCTCGCTCTTTTTCCATTGTAACAATAACTTTACCATAGCAACGCGTTAACCGCAAGTAGTTCGTCTACCGGACGCTAGATGGCGCTAACGGAAGAATATTTAACCCACTTAAACCTACCGACCCATGTATGGGTATTAAGAATTTAAAAAATCTACCGTCTTTTTTTGATACGTTAGAAACAAAATACACATATTTTTAGAAAATTTAAGAGGTACTTGTTTTTTATAATGACAAGTAACATAGTAAATCAAAACATTACCAGTTGTTATTTGCGACCGAAAAATTGTGAATCGAAAATTGTAAAACATATCCTCAAAAAAGTAATTTTATATTAATTTACCGTTATTATTCTAATAAAACAGTAGTGAAACTAAAAAGTATATTACTTTAGTAATATTCATATTGTAAAGAAAATTAAAAGTATCTTTATTTTTACCCTTTTATTCAGCTGTGCATTCCATGGACCCATACATGGGTCCGTCGGCACAAATATAGTACTTTTAACTTTTTAAATGAATATAGTTGTTGTTTATTATTTCAGAATATTTTCAAAATATTGATGAATTAGATGTTAATAATTATCTAGCTCCATAATGCATTATATTTGAACCACTTTGTAACGCAAATACTCCTGTCACAGATAGAAATTCTGAGGAAGAGGGTGCTATTACTATATATAATCTACCTAGTACTATTTTACGTGCATCGCAGAGGCTTTGTGTGCTATTTGGTCTATTTCTGATAAGGAAAGTGAAGATGATAACATTCCTTTGACCAGTTAATAAAAGAAATCTTCTTCATAAGCCAATAGCATCTACATCTTATAGTTCTTCGCCTTTATTCTACGTATGTCCGTAGAAAATAAGGCCTACCATTGGAGGAGTAGACACAAATAATTCTAGTTTTCTAGTTTCCAAACTCTGGAAAGACCAAAAAACTGAATACGTTATAAATTACTTTAACCAATTATTCAATGGCATGGTAATAAACTTTATAGTGGAGAATACGAATCTATATGTTTAAAAAAATGTAATGTAACCATAATTAAACTGAAAAATGTTTCGTTGAAATATTTCTTTATAGTGGATATGTTTCTATACAAACTCGTTGTATGTTTTGGGAAAACATCTGACTGTGGCGGGACTAATTCAAAATGATAAATTTACTAAAATGAGGCCTCTATTTGGTTAACTCAATGGTATTTTACAAGAATAAACAACGCACTTTCCACGATAAAAAATGAAGCGTTTTCGTCAAATTGTCAAAATATATTAGGGGTTAAAGTATGAAATTGCCGATTTGTACTGAAAATCTATATTGTTTATTTTTTAAATTTTTAACAAATTTATTTAATCAAAATAGTTGCCATTATTATCTATACATTGCTGCCATCTAATGGGAAGGTCATTAATGCCTTTGCGATAGAATTCCGACGATCTAGACTGCACAAACTGTGTGAAAGCATTTTGTACTGCCTCCTGGGAAGAAAACTTCTTGTCACGTAGATAATTGTCCAAATCACGAAAAAAATGGTAGTCCGTTGGAGCAAGGTCTGGTGAATACGGAGGATGACGAATGGTTTCTAACTGCAGTTCCTGAAGGGTCAAAATGGTTTCTCGTGCTGTGTGAGGTCTCGCGTTGTCGTGGAGCAATAATGGTGAAGATCGATTCATGAGTCGGGGCTGTTTTACTGCTAGTTTTGTCAACATGGTTCGGAGTTCGGCACAATAGACATCTGCCGTTATTGCTTGACCAGATCGGAGAAAACTATAGTGAATAACACCATGCTGAGACCACCAAACAGTTACCATTACCTTTTTATTGGTAAGTTTTGCTTTAGGACACTGTTGTGGCATTTGACCTGGGGTCAGCCATTGCATTTTTCTTTTCCGGTTATCATAAAGAATCCACTTTTCATCACATGTTACAATTCGATCCAATATTCCTTCATTTCTGTACCGGTTCAACAAGGCAACACAAGTTTCAACACGCGTTTCTTTCTGCAGATCAGTCAAATCATGAGGCACCCATTTTTCGTATTTTTTTATTTTATTGATTTGACGCAAGTGAGTCAATATTGTGGGTAAGGTAACGTTAAACCATGCCGCTAATTCCTGGGTACTTTGACTAGGATCGGCTTCCACTATCTCTCTTAATTCATCGTTATTTACCTGTGTGGGCGGTCTTCCTCGTGGCTCGTTCTTTAAGTCGAAATTTCCATCACGAAAGCGTTTAAACCAAAATCGCACGGTGCGTTCATTAGTAGACCCCTCTCCAAACGCAGCATTGATATTGCGGGCTGTTTCTGCCGCGTTAGTTCCGCGTCGGAACTCGTATTCAAAAATAACTCGAATTTTCGCAGTATCCATCTTTCTTGTCTAAATTGAATAACAAAAACAATTGAAAGTCGATATTCAAATGTTTTACATTTTTTAAAAAAAGAACATCATAGAAACCATTTAAAAAAAGTTTCATTCGAAAACCTCAAACCATGAAGATTCTATGTCAATTCAAAGAACCTATTGCAATAAAACGGCAATTTCATACTTTAACCCCTATTATAATGTAAACATAGGAGGCGTCGATCTTTCCGATCTGAATATAGGTCTGTATCGAACTTCTATCACAGGCAAAAAATGTTAGTTTCCTCTATTCTGTTATAGCATTGAAATGGCATAACATAATGTGTGGCAATATTCCGTAGTGACGGTAGAGATTTTGATCATCTCGGTTTTAGCAGGGAAGTCCCAAGAGCCTTTTTAGAAACGTTTCTCACAAAACGCGGGTCTTATCCTATACCAAAAAGCAGCTTGTTAGTAATGATCTAAAATATAAGATATATAAAAAACTAGCCACATTTGACTAGAATATGACATACATTTACATCCAAAAATGTGTTTTAAAATATTCCACAGTAATATTTATATATATTATCAATACCCGTTATCATAAATAAACTAATAGAAAGTTAGAAAACACAATTGTTTCAATTTTAAGCGTTTTATGTATATTTCTATTTATTACTTAAGCGTTTACTTAAACGCAGTGCTTATGCCGACCGACCCATATATGGGTCATCAATTTTCCAGCTTTTCTGCCAGTGAAATTTTTTTTTTATATTTTTCCAAAGATACTGGGATTATAACAAACCATATATCCAAAAATCTTCTTTTTCTAAGATAAAAATAGTTTCAGGCATATCTGGGTTAATAATAGAAAAAAATTAAAGAATTTTGTCCACCCGTGCGAAGCCGGGACGGGCCGCTATTAATATCTAAATACAATAAAATAACAAAAAAAGGGGTAAAAAAAAATTGTTTGTCAGCTCCAACTCACGACTGGAGTTTACTCATTACGAACGATTATCTTTGAACAGGCACAGAAAATAATTTACATTTTTTATGCGCATGTGCGGGATTATGCACATGCGCAATGAAAAAAATTAGTTGAACGCATGCGTTCTCATGACATTACCTGCCATTTTAAAATTTCATAATGTCAGTTTTAAAAAAATAATAATAAAACAGTCATTATGAAATTTAAAAATGGCAGGTAATGTCATGAGAACGCATGCGTTCAACTGATTTTATTCAATGCGCATGTGCAAAATCCCGCACATGCGCACAAAAAAATTTAACGAACACGACTAGTAATGAAAGGTGCGCAGGATAGATTGCGCACAAAAAACGTAACGCTGTCATTCGATCACTAAATTTTTCTCTTCATATTATTTTCATATCGAGCGTCTTATGAAAATCATTTCTTAAGGAGTAAATTAAAAAAAATCATAGAAACAAACCTAATGTGTCACTTCCCCTCCACATGAACTCCATTCTGTCTTCTTCTATCATTGCCTCTCTTTCCTTATGATCTACTCGTCCTGGAAAAAATGATAATCATAATATTTACGATTTTTATAGGATAAATTTTAATTGAGAAATACAAAAAAGAAGGTTCGAAAAAGTAAGTTCGTATAGGGTTGGAATATATCTGATCACTGATAATAATAATAATAAATAACTTTATTGCATAAATTCACAATAGAAGTATACCAATTACATTGCAAGGTGGTAGTTGTAAATAAATAGCTCACCTATAGTAAAAGCACCATCAATATACATAGATAACTATTAAAGACACTAAGCAATACTGGACATTCTTATGTAATATATTAGCCAAAAATACAATTACAGTGATTTGAGGGTATACAGACAATAACTCTTTACCTCCCGTGCTAGTCCGAGGACTGTGTTACGGCGAGGTAAGATTCACGCCAAAGTATTACCAACTGTATTTAATTTGCAATTGGGATTATTTTTACGATAATGTAATGAGCGTTGAGTCCATTGTATTCAAAATGTAAAAACATTTTTAATACAATAGATCTATTCAATAGTTGCCGATAACGAGTGTCGGGTTTACGTGAATATGCAGTATACGTAAAGATATTGATTGATATATCATCAATCAAATTTTGGTGAATTTTAATTAGACAGAACTAAAATTTTGTAAAATTAGTTCTTACACTTCCGCGCGCAATAGCACAGCTAAAGATATTTTATTTTAAGTTTATACATACTATATGCGAAAAGACTTTTTCCCCGACCCAATATTAATAAAATAAAACATCAAAAATGATTTTTTTTCATTTGAATATAATATAAATTAATATAATTTAAATTAAATAATCTATCATGTACTTCCGAGGTTCTTACCAATGAAAAGTCCGTCGAAACCCATCTGTGCCAACAGAGAGGCTTGTTCCCTGGTGTGGCCATACGTGTCAATTTGCCATGCTGCCTTCGGCTTACCGCAGGGCCCGAGGGTATCGTTCAATTTCCTAGAAGCAACAGATGCATAAAACTCTCTACAAACGAAATTCGTCTTCACTTTCTGTCAATACAGATTTAAAAGTCAATGGAGAAAGCTAATTTTTCTGTATTGACTTTGGTCTTAAGGCCTATGCACACACAAAAACACACACACACACACATAAGTTTGTTAAAAAAACTAATTTGTATTTTTGTTTATCAACTTACATATGTTGATTAGCACAGTCTGAAAGGATGGTGACTACCTCATATTAACTTATTAGGTTTAATTAACGTATTAGGCAGGTATATTAAACTTAAAATGTGTGTCACCACATTTTTTGTAACCAAGTTTTTGTGAAAGAATAAAAGATTTTTTTGATGCACACTGCGTTTTTTAAACTCGTTGTCGACGCGCTTACTTTAAACGCGCGTGGCGTGCGTCGGCAACGCGTTTCTTTATATTCTACAGAGCAATTTTTTGATTTGACGAGACTGAATTTATGCAGGGAAATGGAAAAATTAAATGGAAGAACTTTAAACACCTACATAAATAAATAATCAAGCTGTGTTTGACTCGCGTGAGTATCGCATTTATGTCAGTAAAAACGCGCGTCGACGACACATTCGCAAACGTGGTGAGCTCTTAATGTTGTAGTACCGCCTTTGTATTGAATTCCGCAAAACAAGTGCTTTAGCCACTGAACTTGGTTCTTCGGCGCTTCTCAACAACTATTATAATGCGTACAGCAAAGCAGTGGAACTTTCTCCCTGCGTCTGTATTTCCGAGTACTTATAACCCGTCCGATTTTAAAGTCAGGATGAATAGACACCCTCTGGGTTAGCTCGTTCCATCGTGTATTTATTGGGATTAAGAGCGAATCCATTCAAAATAAGATATTTATATATGATGCTGTCTAAAATTGTATTATTTACTGTTATGTTCTGGCAGTTAAAGGTGAGAAAGTCAGTTCCTCCATCCTTAAAGATTACAGGTAAAGCTCGTTGCCATCTTTTGGCCTCATCATCAGTAAATATCAAGCGTCAGAAAGGCCAAGCACTTCCTTGTTGTGAAAAAAAACGCTTACCGAAGACCCCAAGTGAATTGATCGATGATCTGAAGGTAGTCGACTGTTGCTTCATCGTTGTGAACCCAGCCGCCACCAGCGAATTCCACGCGGCCTTCCTGGACTAAAGACCTAAAGGTAGCTCGGGTGATGGGCCGCTGCTCTTTCCACCATCGCCAAAAATATGCTGTCTCCGAGAAAGTGAACCTTTGAGAAGAATAGATAGGAATTATCATCATATCAACTGATAGATCTGTTGACAGGCGGGTTGGTGATAGCACGAAAAAAAACCATAATGATTAACGCTGCTGCCTATTTTGTGGTCTGCGGGAGGTATCTGTACCTCCTCAGTATCATTAGTCGCCTTTTACGATGCAATTAAATACGATGGGCTGATGCAATTCTACAATGTGTCCCGTCATCAGTGTCGGAGCCTTTAATGGTGTGAAATATGGCATTTTTTTATCGACAAATTGCCCCTCAAATTTGCAATTCAAAAAATTTTCAAATTCTCAAAAAGCCAAAAATTAAAAAATACACAAAAAAGAATCTATTATTTTTTTCTATTTTTTATTCCATGACAATTGAGACATTTAGTGTAACTGTTGTCTACATTTTTAGCTATCAAATGACACCTTTTTAATGTTGATAGGACATTTACATGAATAGTGGTGGTCGAGTTAGTATGAGAACCCAGGTCTAGGTTACCAAGAAAACAAAATTGCGGCCGTAACAGAATAACAAAATTTGAGGGGCAATTTGTCGATAAAAAACGCCATATTTCACACCATTAAAGGCTCCGACACTGGTGACGGGACACATTGTATATTAAAAGCTGAACTTTAAAAGTGACTTGTCAAGACTGGAAGGTAAATAAGAAGGAGATTCTTATTGGTCCGTTTTTGGGGACAGGATACTATAACACCAAGTTATATTGGTCAGTGAGTTTGACCTGTGATTACGAAGGTTGTGAACTTTACGATCTTGAGCTACATTTCGATCACTATCGATCGTTTATAACATCTCCAGCGAAGCTCCCATGGATCAGCTTCAATGGCGCAATGTCTGATACGCCATAACTTCCCGAGTTTTTTTTTTTTTTTTTTTTTCATTTATTATTTAACGTATTAAAAATAAATTACATTGTATTGTTCAAAAAACAGCGTATAGAAATCCACAAAGGTTTATAGCAACGCTGTTTAAAGCAAGCGTTAAGATAAAATAAATACACTAGAAAAAAGAAATCAAGTTGATAAACTCTTTTACAAGAAGCAAATTAGGTGCATAAAAAGGTCTTGAAAAAGTACTTATTCAATTCGTACCTTAAATTCGATTGAGTCAAACCATCAACAAGATCTGCGGGTAGTTGATTTATCAAGCGCGGTACGAGGTAAGCGGTAGTTCTTTCGCCGTAGACATTATTCGCCTTTGTTGTAAGCATTTTGTTTCGAGCGATCCCACGAGTAAATATAGGGTGATTCAATTTTTTTAAATTTTTATTGAAAAAGTTTTCATTTAAAATGTTTTTCTGAAATTGAAATTGGATAGGTAATATTTCACATAGTTGAAATAATTTAATTTCATCCGAAGAATGTTGTTTTTTGATGTTTTTACTTACAATAGTTTTTATTATTCGTAATGGGGACCAGTCATGTTTTATGTTATGAATGCAGTTTTATAGACATTGAGAAACTAAAACATAAAGTGCAAAAATTTTTGTTCTACGACCAAAACTCACAAAGTTATGAGCAAAATACCGAACGAGGTTCACAGAACGCACGAACGCATGCGATGACGTCACAATGACCCAGCGCTTGCCGCCGAACCACTGCGCGCCCCGTCCGCGCGGTTTTATTCTGTTTGCGATACTCGTCCAACAGGGAGCTTAACGTCACCAGTTTATACCCAATCGATTAATAAGTGATTTTATTTGTTTATTATTAGAAGGTTGTTATTATAATATAACAAATGAGTTGAGGTTTTGAGCAAGCGCAAACCGATAATCTACCTAAAATTGATACCTTCATGGTATTTGATTATCTTAATAATCATTTAAACTACACAGGCGCTGAAATTCGTGATTGGAAACTTCAGAGGTAAGCAAATCTCATTATCAACCTAATCAGAACAGAAGGATAATAAGTCGGTAGGTACACGTACTTGGACTAGCCTATAAAATACCCAAAAGGTTTAGGTTAGTCAGCTAGGGCAGTTGTTTGTTGTTGTAACTACCTACGCCGTTATTTTTAACATTGTTATTTAAATGTGTATGTAGAAACTTGACTGTTTAAAGAAAAATATTATGTATACAATAAATAAAATTAGACTTAAATACTTCATTTGACAGGAATGTACCTACGTTCTTTGGACACGTAATTTTGAGCTATGAATTAACGAAATCGCTATGTTAAGTCCTAGTATTGTTAGTAGGTAACGAATTGATTAATGATTAATTTCATTTCAATCTCATTGACTTGCGTATTGTTGTCGTCTAGTTTTGTAAGTGCAAATGAATTTAAGAAACAAAGTGATCGGTATACTTTATTCGTTTTTCATTTCGATTAATTTATCTCTTTTATTTTTCGTTGTTTCCATTTAGATGGGGTATTTAGTAAATTTATCCTTCACTGCTTCTTTGATATTAATCTGTACACCTTTGGTTTTCTGGCCAGTTTGATGATATTCTGGCAACTCATTTACATTTTCTGGTATAGAAAGTGGATCATTCTTTGAATCATCTTCAATCTCAAAATATTCTATATCTTGCCATTTTTTAAACCCAGGTCTCTCAGCTATGTTTTTTGAGGTTTTTGGCAATCAAACTTATGAGGCAATACCCTTCTTCAATGTAAGCATTCCTCCCACAAGCTTTAATACTTGACGTAGTTCTTCATATCAGCTGCCACCTCAAAATATAATAAATTCATATATATATGATAGCAGCAAGAAAACTTACTTCTTCATACAAACTTCACTTGTGGTCTTCCTAGTTCCTTGGGGTCGAGGCGTGATTATTGTACAAATTTATGTTGAAGAGGCAGACGGACACTCGAATGCAAAAAGTTTTATTTAAATACGTCTGTTTTCGCATGGAAAGCGTACAACAGACAGGCAGTCAAGAAATTCAAAGCCAATATTTTCGGTTTCTATTGCGTTTATGGAGCCCTTCTAAAGCGATTATTAAAAAAAATATTCAATGTACAGAATTCACTTTGTCTACAGTTTTATTACATGTATAGATAGATATATATTCCCCAAGGCGGGAATATTTCCCTATGTTCCCGGAATTATCCCATATGTTCCGAGGAACTTCGGGGATTATTCCCGGGAACGGCATATTTATTGTAGTTAGACCTGAGTACAACCCTGGTTTTTACCCGACTACAGAGGAAGGGTTATTAGAAACTTCACTTCTTACACTTTTTATCATTTATTTACTCATTGAAATATACATAGTAAGACCCTGTATTTTTTTTAACATTCGTAGACAAGTTTTACTAAGTTACCTACCTACCTGTTTACCACACGAGTAATGATGATAAAAGTTGGTATATGGTATATACTTACATCAAAATGATCCTCGCAACAAAATCTTAAAGCTTGGCACGAAAGCAGAATTTTGTCATCCCTCTTCATGACAGTACACCATTTTATGCGCACTTTCGGGTCATTTGGCACATTGAAAAACAGTTTTTCAGGTGTACTAAATGAAGTATTAGTACATTTCGGTACTATACAGTACTTATAATGTGGCATATTTTCACTTAAAAATTGCAAAACCACAACACGACCCACGCAGATCGAGGGAATCTTAATAAATGAATGGCGGAGAGCGCGCTCGCGGGCGAAAAGGTAATCGTGACGTCACATAAGCAATTCGGCCGCCCCACGGTTGGCTTGTACAAAATGTGTAATATCTTCGCAACCAATGGACCGATTTCAATGATTTAAAAAGTATCGTACCTACACGAGTTAAGGGAACAGCATTATATAGATAATATATGCATTTTCCGACTTGATACGGGGACCCATTGGAGATTATAAATTAGATTTGTGTATGTTTTGTAAGTTCGTCCGTAGCTACTTAAACCATAACGTATGTATGAACCAGCAAGTGCGTTATATAACATTAATTTTACTTTAAAGGGTATTCGAGTCCTTAAAATAGTCATATTTGCTAGAAATTGTCTAAGTTTATTGCAGACATGAGCAATATGAAGGCCCCAATTAAACTTTTTATCGATTTTTAAGCCAAGATATGTATGAGAATTTACATTTTCTATGTGAGGGCAGTTGCAGATGCTGTCACTGGATGAATGGAGACAGGAATAATTATGGGCCATCAGATTCTGAATAGGCGCTGGTCGGATATAGGGCGATACGATGTGGAGTAATTTTGTTTTTTTTGGGTTTATAACTAATCCAGAATCGTGGTACCACTTGGTTATGGCGTTAAAGTCGCATTGTAACTGACACAGAGCCTTTTTTGGATCCCTATCTGCCGATATGAGGCATGTGTCGTCAGCAAACTGGAAACACATACAGTTTTTAATGCAAGAGCTCATATCATTAACATAGGTCAGAAAGTGGAGAGGACCCAATACGGATCCTTGAGCTGTACCGTGTGTCACTTTGACAGAGTCACTTAGCTGATTGTTAATTTTAACTGCCAGTGTTCGGTTGCTAATATAGTCTTTAAACCATGTTAAAAGAGGCCCCCTGACTCCGCAATGATCCAGCTTCCTTATCAACAGCTCATGATTGAGTGTATCAAAAGCTCGCGAGAAGTCTATGAACAACGCAAATACCTGTCGTTTATGGTTAAGATGTTCGTTCACTTTGTCAGTAAAACACGATAAAAGTACATCAGCACTTTTCCCTCTTTGAAATCCGTATTGGTTTCTATAAATTACTTTATGTTTCTTATAAAAGTTGTGGATTTGTTCACAAATATATTTTTCCACTATCTTGTCCACTGAGGAAAGCAATGTTATTGGGCGATAATTAGAGTAGTCACTAAATTTTCCCTTTTTATGAACTGGCCTCACATGACCATGCTTAAGTTGATCAGGATATAAGCCGGTTTTTATACTACAATTTATTAAGTTAGCTAGTGCAGTAGATACATATTTTCCTATAGTCTTTAGATAAGAAACTCTGATATTATCAGCCCCTGGAGCCTTTCTTGAGTTTAAGCGTTTCAAGATATTATAAATTTTATTGTCTGTGGCTCTTTGAAAGAATATACTGGAGTTATTTGCTTCGTCATAGATATCAACATTCATTGGACTTGAGTATTTTGGAATAATATCATGCACAGCCTTTTGAAAATGTAGCGAGAAATTTTGAGCTATATTTTTAACATTGAGACCCTGAGCATCAAATGCTCCGAGTATTACTTCATCAATGGAGCGAGTAACACGACCTATCATGTGATTAAGTATTTGATAAACCTTTCTTGAGTCTTTGTAGTTATTTTTTATTAGATTCATGTAATAAGAATTCTTTTTCTTTTCTAAAACTTTGTGTAACATATTTCTGGATTTATTATATTGTAACCGTAACAAAGGATCGTTCCCACTTTTCCTCCAGGAATGAAAGAGCATCTCACATTTTTCGCGCAGCTTAATTACATTATCATCTATCCAAGGTAGTTTATTAGAGTGTTTGTTTTTACTTTTGCAAGTTATTGAAGTTGAAGCTATTTCAATTTTTTCTTGAATAGAATTTTTAATAAATTTATAAATGTCATTACTACATTTCATGTCATTAGTCAACGACCAATTTACAGACTTCAATTCTTTATATAATAAATCATGATTAATTGTTGTTTGAGAATCACCCTGCATTTGCTCGCACTCCGGAGACTCGGAACCGGTAACGCCACAACAAATTACGGCTCGATGGTCAGCCAGTACTGTGTCGAGCGCCGCCGAGTAGAGACATGATGTAGGGAACCGCGCAAATATATGGTCTATGCATGATTTTAATAACTTAACCGATTTTAATATTTTTTGTGTGGAATCGAATCAACAGGCTCAGGACCAGATTGTGACGGAAATTTGAAATTTTTTCGAATTTTGAAATTCGCAAAAATTACCATCGAAACAAAAAAAAATATTTTTTTAGGTATTACGCTCCGCTTCAATATGTGGTGCTAGCGTAGCTTTATGCTTAGCGACTGTATCGCCTAGTATATATTTCTAATAATATAACTTATTCATGTATCATATATGCGTTACATAACATAAGCGTTACAGTGCTTACAGTTACAGTTGCTTTGGGCTAGGCTAATTGGTGTGAATCTAAGAAAGATTATTTTTATAATACCCACAACACCTAACAATAATATAATAAAATAGTCTATGCCATTCTTAAATTATTGTGATCAATAACTCACTTTCTTCTTTTGTCGTGTAACAGCTCTGATAACACTGAATGATAAATAAGCTGGACATTGGCGGCACTAACTGTTGTCTTCGCTGAAAATAAAGATTTCAATAGTTATGTAAATTTCCCAATTAAAATTAGGTTCATAGCAGAAAAAATTACAATGCGCTTTTTCTGGGGTTCCCCAAGGATACATTTTAGACCTATGTTGTTTATATTTTGATCACGAAAACTATCTGCTTAATATATACCACTATAATATATTTGTTGATAAACTAAAGCTATAAATATATGGATTTCCCGCCCCAAAATAAATGCATATATCTGCTGATACCATCTTTCGCGCGGTAAAGGGTCGCGGGGTATAGCGACAAAAGGGGGTACGGAAAAGGGGGGATGGGGAGCTCTATGCGCGCCTATCACCTGCTCCTCACGCGATCCCCTATGTCGCCGTACCTCCGTGTGCCTTTACCACGCGGGCGAACACTCATTTTAAAATGAATAATATCAGCAGTTCTCAATTCTAAATCATATAATTAAAGTACAAACTGAAAATACAAATGATTTATAGGGAGAGAGTAACGACGAGACAGTTGTGGCGATCACAGATTAGGTACAATAATTGCCAGATTATCGATAGTATTTCTATCGATTTTTATCATTTGCAAACAACGTACTATAGATAGGCATATCGATAGTGTCGATAGTAGATTAGTACCGATGCTAAAAATATTGATAACTATCGATATTATAAAACAATAGATAGCATTGACACTATCAATACTATCGATAGTATTGTTACTAAGAACTTATATAATATCGATAGTTTGTTATTTACGAGCAACAATACTATCGATAGAATTTCAGTTTTTCCATGGTATTGACACACTGCAAGCTATCGATAATGTAGATATTATCGATACTACGATTGGTAGTATTGCGGGCTATCGCCTATCGATATACTATTGATTAATTATGGATAGTCCACTATCGATGCACCTTTCGTAGACTTAAACTTTAAAGGAATATTTTAAAAGGAAACTTTGGCCACAATTTACTGTTAAAACTTAGTTGATGAAATAAGTATGTTCTTGATTTGATTTTTCTATTATTGTAAATAGGTAAGCGCTAAAGGTAAACGATGCGATCTAGGATGTGACGCGCCTGCCTACAAGATACCTATTCACTCGTAACTTGAAGACCTCGAAGTTGTATTTGTCAGAAAAAAACAAACTCAAGCAAAGAGTTCCTCTCTTTAGTGATACGAATCACAAAATTGGAACCAAAACGCTTTGGTATATCAACCATACATTTACAAGCCCTAGAAATGTTTTCTTAATTTAATAAAATCTGCAACACATTACCTAAAGGGAGAACAAAATAGTTTGCCTTGCCGAATTACTTACGGCTTCTTCTTGTTAAATTCTCCCTACATAGGACTTACGAAGTCATGGCATAGTTGGCTCTCAGTAAATGCTCATATTTCAGCATCTCATATTTTGACGACCATTTGGTGCAACGGTAGCGATCCTGCCTTTCGCACCGATGGTCCTGGGTTCGAATCCCGGAAGGGGCAGATGTTTGTGTGATGAATACGAACATTTGTACCTCAGTCATGGATATTTATATATATTTATATTAATATAACATATCTATGTATCATATATGTATGTCTATCCGTTACCCTAGTATCTATAATACAAGCCTTTATATAGTGCTTACTTTGGGCTAGGCTAATTGGTGTGAATGTAAGAATTATTATTTATATTGAATAAAAAGCATTTTATCTTTATCTTTAGTGAACTTACTTCCATAATAGTATTCATCGAACGTCTTCACCCATCCAGCGTCCATGTGTGAATGAGGGATCAAATGGACATTCAAACTGCCTTCTCTTGTAGGAGGACATTGCTATAAGAAGAAAGAATAGTTACTTTTTCAACTAGATATCATCAAATACTAAGAACCAAAGCTAGGTAGATAAAACACTTGTGTGATAGAATTTAGAAGCAATGACGGTTACCAACTGATTTTAATTTTAATTAACTCCTTCTCTGTATTATACAAAATAATGATAATTCAGTGATAATAATTTAATTCAATTCATAAAAGTATGCAATTTCTCAACGATGTTTTCTTTTGACTCTATCACGTAAAATTATCGTCCGTAAACTGACTTAACGGACAACCAATTTTTTTTACTGCTGCAAATGCAGGTCCAAAATGAAACTTATCGTTTTAGACATCCCACACCAATTAACTTTGTTCCAAACTAAACAGAGTTTGAACAATGTATGCTATATAACAGATATTATAAATAAATAGTTAATTTCAAGTTGATGTAGCTCGAGTAGAACGAGTATCAAAGAAGTTTTCTATATTTTATTTTATTTGGAAAACAAACAGTGATAATATGTACATAAAGTTACAAACTAAAATTTTATCTAAACACCAATTAAATGTTTTCACATATAATTACTAAAACAACACGCCTATTACTACTACTACTACTTTGGAGATAAATCTAAATAAGAAGATAAAATAACAATTAAACACAGTAAAATATAACTTTAGTGAATACAATAAAAAAAATACATAAAAAGTCACCATAGTTTTACTACATTGGGACCGACTCAAACCAACGGTCAGATAAGGCCTTTTTACATGAGTCAGGGCTAGAATTAAATATATCGAGATTGGGACAGTCAGTCAGCTGATTAAACGAAAACTCAGATCTGTTGAAGTATGAGTTTTGCCCATGGTTGGTAAGACTCATAGGAACAGCAAAAATTGTTTGATGTCGCACAGATCTGTTTGGGACTCACAGTTGCAACCTAGAAAGTAGGTAAGGTGAATCTATTTTTGATTGGGCAACCTTAGCCAATAGAGTGATGTCTGCAATACTTCTTCTGACATGCAATGGTATCATATGATGTCTCTTACATCTAGCTTCATAATTGACATCTATAGATTTGGACTTATACTGAAGAAATCTCATAAATTTGCGCTGTATGACTTCAAGCCTCTCTATATAAATATTATATTGCGGATTCCAAACATGGGAGCCATATTCAAGTATACTACGGACGTATGCGCAATATAAAATTTTTAACACTTTAATATTCTTGAATTGTGAGCATGATCTTAAAACGAAACCCATCATTCTGTTTGCCTTCTTAGAGATATGATCGATGTGAGCGTCGTAACATAGTTTAGAGTCATGTAATACCCCTAGATCACGGGCCTCATGTACCCTTTTAAGTTTAACTCGTTTAAGGGTATAATTATATTCAATAATTTTAAATTTACAAGTGAAGGTTATGGAATGACATTTTGGTAAATTTAATTCCAATTTGTTTAGTGCACAATACTCTTCAAATCTGTCAAGATCTTGTTGTAAATGATGACTGTCGTCAATTGTATATCTCCCTATGTACCATTCTGGGGAAGCAATTTTTTGGTTTTTAATGGGTTTGCTCTTGATTTCAAACAAAGCCCGGGAGCAAGACAGAATCCACGATGGAACGAGCTAACCCCGTTGGTGCCTATTCACCCTTTTTTTTTTTTTTTTTTTTTTTTTTTTTTGTTTTCGCAGAAAATGGCGTTACGCATTCCATCGTGTCGGGAGAACACGATGGAATGCGTGCCGAGTGCCCGGTAAAGGCTTGGAGGCCTACCCACTAAAAACTGCGGCGTCCCAATACACAGTGGTGCGGGTCGCGGGGTCCCTTGTCGAACTCAGCCGCGGCCCGGACCAGTGTGGGTCCGCGCTCGTGGGCGGACCTCGCCTATGCTCCGTGAGGGACGGAGCAACGGGGTGAACCGTGACGCCCTGAACACCCCGCACGCCTGAGGGCCAAGTGCAATGCGACTGCCGGTCTCCCGCTCCGACAGCCGCTGGCCCCCTTTCGGTGAGGGAAGGAATAAACCACACCCCCCGACCGACCCCGACCCACACAGGACGAGACTCCCGCGCCCGCGATGATCACCCAAGAACAAGTTCCCGGGCGCCATCGCAGGCGGCGCGGTTGCCCCGCCCAGTGCAGGTGCCTATTCACCCTGGCTCTGAAAACGAACTATGCGTCTGTCCTTGCGTCTGTACTCGGAAATACAGACGCAAGGAGGGAGTTCCACTCCCTTGCTGTGCGCATTATAAAAGATATTGAGGACCACTTGGTGTGACTAGGAATAGCACCCAAGAAAGGGTGGTAGCCCGCAGTGCATTTGGGTGTCCGATGGAAAAATGGAGATGGCGGTATTAGCACATGCAGCTCCTGAGCACAATATTCAAAGCACATTCTGTGGAAAACCGATAGACAGGCAAGTTTGTGGCGGTGAGCTAAGGTGTGAAGCTTACTCTTCACCAATTTACTGTCACTAATGAACCTCTTAGCTCTGGCAAAAAGGAATTCCTTCCACCTCACTCCTACTTTCCGAGATACATCTGTACCTGTGACCGACAGCCTCGAGCTTCTTGGCATGGAGTTGTCTTCAGACCTCAGCTTTGGCGCCAACATCGAGTTCAAGGCTCAAATTGCAGCTAAAAAGATGGGCGTCCTAAATAAGGTTAAGCGATATTTCACGCCGGGACAGCTTTTAACTCTCTATAAAGCTCAAGTCCGATCTTGCATGGTATATTGCAGCCAACTTGGGACGACTCAGCAAAATACCAACTTGCTGCAATGGACACGATTCAGCGCAGAGCTGAGAGGCTCATCGGTGACAGCAAATTGGTGAACAGCAAGCTTCACACCTAAGCTCATCGTTGCAAATTTGCTTGTCTGTCGGTCTTCTACATACTGTACTTTAGAGAGTGTGTTCAAGAGCTGCATTTGCTTATACCGCCATCTCTTTTCCATCCGACATCCAGACGCACTGCAGGCTACCACCCTTTCTTGGTTGCTATTCCTACCTGTCGCACCAAGCGATTCTCTACATCCTTCATAATGCGCACAGCAAAGGATCCACTCCCTCCCTACGTCTGAATTTCCGAGTACTTATAACCCGTCCATTTTCAAAGCCAGAGTGAATAAGCACCTTCTGGGTTAGCTCGTTCTATCGTGGATTCTGTCTTGGCCCCCGGGCTTGATTGGGATCAAGAGCGAACCCATCCATTACTTATTTTGTATGATATATGTATGTCTATCCGTTGCCCTAGCAATCAAAACACATGCCTTACAATGCTTACATTGGACTAGGCTAATTGGTGAGAAATATTATCAGTAGGCATTAAATTTTTATTGCTCACCACACAGATATGCCTCTGCCAGGATAAGACTCCCGGACCGTTAGTGCTGTAGGCAAGATGGAATAAATGAACTACAACTTACCTTATAACCACATTCAATTTTCGGTTTAACAGTTAAAACTATATTGCAATTGATTACTATGAACACACTTAACAAAAAAATGTACATTTTTATTGCAAAATTTGAACTAATAAATAATTATTTAAGTTTTTATTATTTCACTCTTCGTCCATACTTTTCGCGTTGGTTCTTGTGTTTGAACGCTTTTAGAGCAAGTTATGTCACACGATTTTGTTTATGGTAAAGGTGTAGTCACATCTACAATTGATTTAAATTTTTTTGGTACATTTTTTTTTATTTTAATTTTTTTTTCATTTATTTTGTATAAATTAAATAATATTTCTTAAATTCACACCAAATATTGTAATCCAAAGTAAGCACTGTAATAGTGGGCATTGACGATCAGTTTTTCGTAAAACTGTGACGTAAAACTGTGGCGTCACTCCAAATGGTTTTAGGCCAACTCGATTTCCGCATTCACTGGCGTCAGTCCGGCTCTTCAGTTTTCAATCAGCCGGGCTGTTAGGAAGTGTACTACCTGTTTGTGTTGGATTGACGATCATGTACTCACGATTTGTTTGTCGCAACGTGCCGAGTTGAATTTATGATAATCTCGGAAATATGTGGCGCGTCGTCAGTTAAAACTCTGGAGTGATGATTCGACACTCTCGATCAAATTTTGGATTGACGTCAGTTCAACTGATGCGAAAAACTGACCGCCGATTCGCAGCTTAAGGCTTGTGTTATGGATACTAGGGTCACGGATAGACTTATGTTGATCTATCTACCTATCTATCTTCTCATGTTATTTATATATATTATACATAAAAAATCATCAAATCTATGATTATAAAAATTCTCTGTCACAGTGTTTTAAGCAAACAACTGTTGGAATTTATATTTAAATGAACTTTTACTAGAAAAACAAAATTAAATTGTTGCAGAACTCAAGTGGAACTATAATACACAACCTTTAGGCCAGTCATCCTGGCATTTTTCATGCTTTTATTTTTCCGGTAGCTGATTTTTCACTACAATTTAATAGTTATTTATTATACAAGAGTGGAAAGTTCCTTTTTAACCGCGTGCTCGATTTGGATGACCGAGCAAGCGAAGGATTCTAAAGTTGAATCACGAGCGCAGCGAGTGATTCTAAATTAGAATCCTGAGCGTCAGCGAGGGAAACAAACGAGCACAAGGTGAAAAATCTTTCCACTCGAGTGCAATACGTAACTTTTCATCCCACCTCAGCGAGGAAATGACAAAATGAAAAAGAAAACAATTTATAATGACAAAATATTTTTATTTCAATTAAAACACATTAAGATAATCTATAAATTGAAGAAAATAATAAGAAGTAGAAAATAATTAGGAAATATTAAATGTAACGTTGCTACAGTTACTTATGTTAAGTTTAATATTTTTGTTAGGTAATGTTATGTTGGTGTTTGTGAATTGTGCGCTGTTTTGTGGTAAACTATCAGTAATTTTAAATAGTTGTGCCGATTCATTGGATTCTATTGGCGTAAATGTTGGCGAGAGAGGGCTATTGTTTCCAATCTTATGGGGGCTCATTTTAGATGTAGAAGGGCGAGACCAAGAATCTGACAGAGGTTCTTTCAGCGTTATGGCCTCCACGATACTATTACAAATTTTTGATTTACTTTGGATTGAATCCTCTATGTATCCCTCTACAACCGAATTAGACTTCCAGCCTCCATGGCGCTTAAGCGATAGAAGATCAGCCCCTGATTCGGCCAAAAGTGTGGCTGAGGTTCTTCTAAAACAGTGACCGGTGTATAACGGGGGTTCTAAAAGTCCGAGAAAAGTTGCTATTTCTCGTGGAATACTGCCAATTTTATTCTGACCCATAGGTTGTCGGATACACTTTCCGTTGCGATATTGTAGAAAAAATCGTTCAATTGGGGTGTTAGAAGGACGTAAAGCTTGATATTTCTGAACAATGTTTACATATTCCTTGCGAATAACGAAGTTGCGGTCTTTTTTTGTCTTGGTATTTAGTACATTAATTAATAGCAATTCATCAGAATTATGAGAATATTTTGATACGTTATTGACATTAAGTAGTGTAAGTTCATTTGTTCGACATGCTCCGGTTATACCAATAATAAGAACAACCTGTAACAAAAGAAGTATTTATAATCGTAAATAAATTAATCAAATTAAAAATATTGTAAGTACTATGTACAATTTTATCAACAACAAAAAATTACACGTATTGACTTACTTTTGCCGCTAAATATACGGAATCAGGTGCTTTATTAATAAACTTTGCAATTTCAGATGCTGTGAAAACCTTCGATTTTTTTGGCTTATAACCAGATGAGGCTCTTTTTAAAAATGCCACTAATTTATGATAGGTGTCGATATGAACGTCTTTCTTCATCTTAATTGTTAATTTTAGCATTGAATACGTACTCCATAGCGTGCTTGCTTTCTTGGTCTCAGATAATTCTATAAAATATGCCAGCAAAACGTTTTCGGAGAAAGTTTTTGCTCCTTTAGCTAGTCGCCACATGTTAAATATATCGTACTGTTTCAAATACTTCTCTCGTGATTGCTGAGGGAGAAGGCTCATTTGCGCATTATTAACTGTTTCAGTTAACTCAGTTGGCGTTAGATAAACTTCATCGTCGCTAATGTCACTCATTTTAGTTGATTTTTTTGTACAGTTTTTAGGTTATGTTAATTATATTAAGCAATAAAACGTGAAAAACTAGAATGGCGCGAAGCACGCAAATAAAACAAAGAAACCAAGAAGGTTCCAAATTTAAATTTTTTCACAATTTAAAAAGTTCTTATCATAAATTTGGCACCATAGAGGTTACATTAAATAGGTTTAATGACGTTTTGAATTTACAATTATATTGAGTACTCATTATATGTGATGTTCTAAATTCAAATCTACTTTGCCGCTCAAGCGAATAAAATAGAATTTTCCAGCCAGATTTCGAAGCGCAAAATTACACTTTCCGAGGTGGTGGGATGAAAATATAATTAATATTAAGTAGTCTATACCATTTTGAATTTGACACATTCAAATTGGACACATAAATGACACAACGGTAATACACGTATTTTTTTTATATGGATTTTTTTAATTCTTGATTGATATTTAATAATTTTTAGGCCCAATTTGAAACTAAAAATAAAAAGTTTCTGTACAATGGAGGAATAAACGAGATATCGCGGAAAATATTTTTTTGGTAATTAGTCGATAATTTTGGCCAAAAGACCTATGGGAGTTTGAAAGTTCAATCCCAGCTATTTGAAAGGGTCTTTTTCCATGTTGTGAAGGATTTTTCTCGATAAGGGCCAAAATGGACCCTGTAGGGCCCAAAACACATTTTTCGTGTTTTGTTGAGTGCCTGTACAGATAAAAATATATCCTTCGGTAAAATCCTTTATTTTTGAGCGTTTCAAGGACATCTGCAATTTGGGCCCACTCAGACTTTCCTAACCTCAAAAATTATCTGATTTGGATTGGGCCCAAAATTTAAAATGCGTCTTAAAATTTTTCTAGTAGTCCAAAATGATCCAATTAAATGGCAGAATTTGTCGCGAAAATTGAGGCTAGGAAAAAAAACACTAGTGTGACCAAAGAACGTATAAAACACTACTTTTTGGCTGATAGTGTGTCTTGAAAAAAGAAAAAATGCGCCAGATAAACGTAATTTTCCAATACCGCCAAAAACGCACGAAATGGGCCATATCTCTGGGCCCAGTACCAGAAATTAATCGTTATTGGTCTATTTTGATGGGAAATATAATTTAAAACAATTTTCTACTCTTGGGTTTTTTCGATAAAGGCTTATTTTTCGAGTTATTTCCCAAAAACTCATTTTTCGCTAGTTTTGTGTCCAAAAAGTATCCATAACTTTTTTAGCACAGGTTTAGGACAGATTTGAACCTCACCATCGTAATCAGCGGCGATAAATACATAAGTATAGTGAAAAATCCGCTACCGAAAAAAAAGTGAAATATGGCCATTTTTGAGCCACGATGACTGGACTACTTTAGGTCTTCTAAATTGATCTCTTAACAGATCTGTCGTTTTTTTTCAAAGTGTTTTTTAAGTTGATAACTTTGTTGTGAACACGCCTTTACCCCTTGTCCGTTTCTTGTTCATTCGTACAACAGTATTATGTTGAACAAACAAAGCTTCATATTAAACTAAACACAATGCAATATTTAGTTCCTACACTTTAGCGTTCGATCAATGATTTGTGTCATAATCATTTGTGATTTTTTTGTAAATTATTTCCATTTAATTGTAATTTTATTGTAATGACACCTATTGATGAATTAGTAAATGAATAAGTAGCTAATGATTAATCTTTGAAGTTTTTTCTATATTTTATTTAGAAACTTTTATCTTTTTATGAGGTATATCAGCCCAGCATACCCTTTAGAATAACTAAACAAATATATAAACGGGAAAAACTTAGGCGTTTTCGAAGCTTTTTGTGGGGCATTGATTAGTGTCATTTATTTGTTTCTTCTATATAAGTATGTATTTGTTGTTTTTATTTTTTTGCATTAAATGTATTAGTTTTCACTAAATAGTTTAAAGTTTATTCGTACTTTTGTGTCTCAACATACCTTTATCTGTACTAATTAGAGGTGGAAGCTGTTAGCCTAATGAAAGAAAGAAAAGAAAGAAAGAAAAGAAAGAAAGAAAAGAAAGAAAGAAAAAACATTTATTTGGGACTCAAACACAACAACAAAACAAGAAAAAAAAATAATTAAAAGGAGTAACAACTTAAAAAAGAAAGATACAAATAAAATAGTAAAGAGAAAATTAAAAATAACTACAAATATGGTGTCTGAGGTCAAAAAAGTGCAAACTCTTTTTTCTTAATTAAGTATTTATGTTCAATATAAAAAGCTGTTGTTTCCTGAATAAACGATAAACAGATACCTTGATAGAAAAAAAATAAGTCATTCATACAAAAACCAATCCAATTATGTACGGAGCACCATTAAGGCTAACCATAAAGCTTTCAACTTTGATGAACCAGTTGAAATATTCACTTTCAAAAGCACGAAGGTTGATATATATATTACACAAATATATACGCTGCGACCATTTTGCGTGAGTGTGGCCCATAAATCTTCACCAGAATTTATCTCTAATTCTGTTAGATGAGACAAAGTTATGCCAGGTCTTGAGCCCCGATCACGACGAATCACACTCCACCCACTGGCAGCCAATTGAGCATCATACACAGACGTGTCTAAAAATGTTTCTGTGGCAGCTACAAGCTCGTGATGTGTGACCAAGAGATTCGTGTTCCATGACTTAAGCTTTGTTTTAAGACCTCTCACGTTCTGATAGAAGATGCTAAATTCTGGCCATTTGTGAGTGGCAATACTTAGATCGTCTTTTGTCGTCGAATTACTTGTCTGTTTCAATTTTTTCTTTTGGACGAAAAGACTATCGCCATGGTTTCAAGCATACATTTACAGGTCTTTGCTCAGGAGCCAACAACAGCTCCGTGGACCTAGCTGGAAGCGTCAATTTAAATGAAGCATAAGGGCCCCGCGACCTTTTAGCAATACCTTATAACCTTACAGATCCTTCACATAGAAAAGGTGATAGCTGCAAAAACGTTCCGATGCTTCTAATTTTTTTTTACCGGTTGCCGCATTGCCTCTAAGCAAATTTTGAGGCGCACTTCGACAACGATTCTTTCCCACTTAGGTCCAGTCGTTCTCCTTTTCCTCGTTTTTTGGACTACCGCTACGGGATTCACGAGCGTATGTGTCACTGATACATTCTGTTTCATTTGAGGGGCCGAATAATTATTGATTTACTAACAGTGGTTTTCAACGGTGGGACCTGTGCATTCTTTCTTAAAACCATGTCAGTCGTAGTTTCTCTTGGCAACATTGCAAGGTCACTCTATTTTTTTCTCTTTTCGAGTGCGACAGGTCGACGCTCCAACGTAGCCACTTTTTCGTTTAGCCTTGCTATAGTGTTAGCCATAACGGTGGACAAATGATCAGATACGGTCTTGGTTATTAGTTCGCTTATACGCTCACGAAGATCGCGCTCCAACTCCTCTCGAATAATCTCTTTAATATGGTCCATATAGACGATATTCTCCGAACATGACAGATTGTAGGACTTATTATTCAAACCGTCTGGCACACGATTACGGAGGGTTACATGCTGCTGCGAGGAAATCCTGGGGGGGGGGGGGGAGAGTAGTTTTGAGTACCTTGGGGGTAACCTGGTTGTCGAATTGGAGTATTGGAGTTATATTCAGCTTATTGCACTTACAAGCCTGACACTTCCAAGAGGTTTTATGTGCCAACGTCATTTTATTAATAAAGCGATATTCGGGGACATTAGCACAAATCAAATCATAAACATCATGGCAAAGGCTGCATTTTAGGTATTTCCGAGAATTTATTTTCGCCTGGCATCCGGCACAAACAATGCCAACCGAAGCCATTTCAGCTAAGCACTTTGGTATTCAGCAAATTGAAAAGTGAAAGAACTCAGTTCACCTGCCCCGAGTTCACAGTACGGGTATCGTTTTTGCGTCGCTAAATATCGTGGTAGCGGTCGTCCCTAGTGCACAGTCGGTACTTGCCGTGGTAGGTACTCGGTACTCGTCTTGTCGAATGACGGGGCGCACGATCATGCGTTAACGAGCTCAGCGAAGCGGCGAGTTGTCGTAGGTCAGGAACGAATAATATTTAAAGATGTTTTTTTCACTATCTTCACGATGCAGTCGAAAGTAAAAAGAGACAGACATAAATTCATAAGATTTAACGTAGGAGAAAATGAGATACGAAGCATTATACAGTGTCTTTTATGTTCGTGGTTAGTACTTTAGTTACCATAAGCCTCTTGTATCATTTATCGAAAATGTTAGCTCTGAGTCTGAATAAATCTATGTAATATATACGAATAAAATGTAAAATAATTATCCAACTTTGTATCACTATGATCATTACTAAAACCTACAATTACCCTCTTTCCGAAATTTTCCATTCGTCTCATTATCTTGAACCTAACATTTTTGAAGGTTTCACTTCTACTTCGTGTGAATTCCACACATGTTTTTTTTCTTTTTAAGTTTTGCTATATTAAAGTTTGTAACTTTGTCAAAAATTAAATTTCAGATGTGCATGTTGAGTTAACCTATAAGTGTTTGTTACATTTAGCTAATTTGTTTAGAATGTTTTTGTAACTATTATCATTGTGTACAGATGTTGATAAGCCTAATAAATAAAATGAATCAATAAAAATAGTAACATTTTAATTGTCTTTGGAGGTTTAAAACATGAAATAAACCTCTTATCAGATCTCTTTCAATGAGAAAGATATGTAATATCCGCAATAAAATCTCATTCTATATCTAATTTTGACATGTCTTTAATAATTGTCTTAAGTATAATCTTTTTAGGAAGCAATAAAGTATTAACTTAATTATTAAATCCTGCAGTTATACTTCAAAGGCATTATTTGACAACTTAACCGGAAGTAGTGTAGGCAGCCATTAGAATTGAACTTCCGCTTCCTACTTTATTTCTGGATATTAAGAGAATTGACGTGTCAATTATAGTAACGATAAATAAGTAAGACATTGTTAGGAAACTGATCACTTGTTTAAATTTCATTTCACCGAAATTGGTTAACTGACGTCTTTTTTGCTATATGTATTGTTTGCCATATTTTTCGAACATCGAAATATTACTAGGTCTATGCTTCGATGTCACCATATATTGGAGCGGAGGGTTATACAAAAAAATAGGCAATAATATTTAGTAAATTTTATAATTCCGTAAGAATGAAAACATTCAAAAAGCGCGCGCTTTTTCTTTCAATGGGAAATCCGATAGAGCCAATGTTTTTTGGCCATAACTCTTTTAATTTTGTGATTTTCAAAATTTGGGCTCTGTCACAATCTGGTCCTAAAAGTGTTGATTTGATTCTACATTAAGAACTCGGGAAGTTATGGCGTAACAGACATTGCGTCATTGAGGCTGATCCATGGGAGCTCACTTTGCTTCGCTCGCTCAGTTCCAATTAAGGACACAATATCGATACCAAAAGTATCGATACCTTCTTGGTATTGGTATCAAAACAAAAGTATCAATATGAGTAAATATCGGTTGATATAATAAGATGCGAGCCGCACGCATCTTTATCTGGTTGTAATAAACTCGAATGAATACATCAATAACGTTATTGGAGCTTCAATGTCGCAATGTCATTGAAGCTGATCCATCCATTCCCGAGTTTTTGACGCATTTTAATATTTTTTGTGTGCAATAGAATCAACACATTTAGGATGAGATTGTGAGCCCGAATTTTGAAAATAAAAAGCATGTGTGCAATTCACACGAGGTAGAATCGAAACCTTCAAAAGTAATACGTACACGCATACAAAATACTAGGGTTGTTGTGATGCCTTCTCTCAAGCTTTACTACGCATGCGCACACAAACACGTGTTTGTACGTGTTTGTACATTCACGTTCACAATGCTTCCTATCTCATTTTCTTCTACGTTAAATCTTATGCATTTATGTGTCTGTCACTTCTTACTATCGCTTTTTCGTATCATCGACTTTTAAATCACAACGCTGTTAAAGAAGTTTTCACTTCATTTACATTGCCAAGTAGTACCTAAGGTAACTTTAAACATTCTACTCTCCATCAATACAGTTACCATGCTTGTAAGATCACACGATAATGCGGCAAAGGAGAGGTCACCTTAGAAGTCACACTCTGCGATAATGTTGCAATTGCTAGTCACTAATGATAATGTTGCAATAAATACATACTTGTATTTCATAAAAAAAATCAGTCAACAAAGTCATTTGATTGAATCGATTCGATACTTGATTCAAAGTACGGAAATGAGTACAGAGTATCAACATTTAAAGTACTGGTATTGAAATCAAAAGTGATATTAAGTTTTATTTTACCGAACAACGTTTCACCGCTTTTCAAAATATCTTTAATTTCTTTTTATTATTGGCCCAAATCTCTTTTACATTTTTTACTTGCCAGATGATTTGTTTGCTATACTTTTAGTTTTTCAAAACCACATTTTACCGAATATTATTTGTTATATATTATTAACTATGTTATATATAGGTACGTAATTTAAACTTCTGTGCTATTTTATTAATCTATAAAAATCAGTAACGATAGTTATTCTACATGTATATTTATTGAATCAAACAGAAAAAATACAATAAAATAAAGTCATGACATAAGAATATCTTAAAATGCACGTTGCATGCTGTATGTTTGCTCGCTTGCATGTATGCTTGCTTGCTTACAGATTAAATTAAAGATTAGAAATAGTGTGCTCAAATCGAGACGTTTTGTGAAATGGAAATGGCAGAAAAACAGTGATGTAATGAATATTCGGAAATATAAACTTCAAACAAATGTAATATTAGCTTTATGACCTATCACGGTTTAATAACGAAAAAAATCGAATAGGAAAAGCAGTAGACATCCAAAGGTTGCGGGTTCAAATGTCGTCTTAAAATAACTTGTGAGCCGAGTTGATTTTCTATAGTCTTTTTCTTTTAAAATTTATCATTCAAATTAACTGATAAAGTCGCAAATGTGATAACTAAGAAGTAAAAAAAGACGAAAGAGAAATTCGGTGAAAAATTTTTGCAACTTATGTTAGATAACCGACATTGTTAGGGCTATGTCTCATTACGAAGTGACGAGTTACATAATCTCGTGATCATGATGTATAAGCAGCCGTTTGGTGTCTGGCATACTAGATAAACACCAATCCTTGGCATTTAAGGGTGTCTTAAAGGTCACTAATGATACTGGAGTTAAAAACAATATACCTCCCGTCAATCACATAATTTGTAGCGTCGCATTCTAAATTATGGTGTAATATTAACTTTGAAGCAAATCCTTACTAATATTATAAATCGGAAAGTGAGTTTGTTTGTTTGTTTGTTCCGCTTTCACGCCGTAACTACTGAACCGATTGCTTTGAAATTTTGCAGACGTAAAGATAAAAGTCCGGATTAAATAATAGGGTACTTTTTATCCTGGAAAAAATTGATATTCCCGAGGAAAAACAAAAATATTGTTTGCTTGATGGATGGATTGAAACGCATATGAACAAACGAATATGAACATGTAAATTTTGAAGTTAAATGATACGAAAATGAATCCTCGAAAATGAGGAATTCTCGAGGGATAACGTACAATTTGTTTTATCGTCTAAATTGTTTTTTTTACATCTACTTATCCTGAAATCACTAAAGTCAACGAATTACTAATTGGTATAAGTATTAGTAACGTTATTTAGTTCTTTAGGTATGCGATAGATGGCGCTGGGTGTTTTTTAAAACATGGTAACGATGTGTTTTTTAAAATACATAAGAAGTGGAATGATAGCTTACGCTATTTAGTTCTTGAGGTATGCGATAGATGGCGCTAGGTATTTTTTAAATCATGGTAACGATGTGTTTTTTAAAATACGTAAGAAGTGGAATGAATTATATGAATTTTGTATCCAGCGTTACATCGCGCTTCTTAGATTTTTCCGTGGGAATGAGAAGTTTTCTTATAGTTGTGCTTTATACCGCAATATAACCGAATTCCACGCGGGCGAAGCCGCGGGCGGAAAGCTAGTAGTGAAATAAATGGTCACGTTTATCTTTGTTGCTATTCGCTAGTCTGTACATTTATTACACTTAATAAAATTTTATTTTCTTCTTTTTAGTCCGCTTATAAAAAAGTGGTTTTAAAAATAATTACTTCTATTTATTTTTAACGCAAATCCCAGGACTAATCCGAGGATTTATTGAATTTCTTCAAAGAATATATAGGTGTTTTAATTAATTTATTGTGGCTTATCTAACTATTAAGTTTATGTTGGTGATGACTAAATAATGAACTGTCATCCATGATCTACGTGTGGTAAAATTTTGAGCTCTTTAGGAGCATCAGAAGTGGTCCAATTTTGAGTTATAAAATTAGAAAATTTTGCGGACAGACGCGACCGAAAACAAGTTAATAAAAACGTGGTAAAAAAAAGCTTTTTAAAAACAAATTCTTATTATAACTAGCTCATAAAACGAACTCACTTCTTTCATAATGCGCAAAAAAGAGAAGTGGAACTTCCTCCCTGCGTATTTCCGAGAACTTATAACTCGTCCATTTTCAAAGCCAGGGTGAATAGGTACCTTCTGGGTAAGCTCGTTCTATCGTGGATCCTGTCTTGACCCCCAGGCTTGGTTGGGATCAAGAAACCCATAAAAAAACTCTTTTAAGAACAATTCTTTTCATAAAATATGAGCAGATTGGACGTATTCAACAAGCACAATCAAAATATGAAATAGGTATATTCATTAGCAAGAAGCTAAATGAGTTAATATTAACAGATTGCTACCGCTTATCTCATTGGTAATTGAAATAATCGATTTCAGAGTATAAAAACCGGCCAAGAAGGGTTCCGTACAAACTTTAAGATAAGTAAAAAATCATGTTTGTTGTATGGGAGCCCCACTTAAATATTAATTTTATTATTTATTATTAAAGTAAAAATACAATTGCTAATTTTGTGAATATATCAAGTGCCTACCTGTTGCCATTATTGATATAGAGCAAAAATGGACCAAAAAATCTTATTTATTGTATGGGAGCCCGCCTTAAATATTTATTTTATTTTGTTTTTAGTATTTGTTGTTATAGCGGCAACAGAAATACATAACTGTCTAGCTATCGCGGTTCTTGAGTTACAGCCTGGTGACAGACGGACGGACAGACAAGTCTTAGTAATAGGGTCCCGTTTTTACCCTTTGGGTACGGAACCCTAAAAATGAATACTGTATAAGACACTAGTGAATAATTTTTAATCATTGTATTAGCTATCCGCTTACTTGTAAATTATTTGTACCTAATAATTATTTATCTACTAAAATAGGAGAGGACGCTGACTCCTTTTCACTTTCCACATTTTCTGTATTTTAATGCTTATAATGTGGTTAGAAACCTCAAAATTTTTTATTTTGTGTACAAGCTATTTTGTATTATTCTTGTTTGAATAAATTTAAATAAAAATATATCAAGTGAGTTTTGTGAATACCCATGAGTCAGAGTCAAATGCTCGATGCATACGAGCATTTATTCCTGAGTCATGGGGATATACAATGTGTCCCGTCACCAGTGTCGGAGCCTTTAATGGTGTGAAATATGGCATTTTTTATCGACAAATTGCCCCTCAAATTTTGTTTTTCTCTTACGGCCGCCATTTTGTTTTCTTGGTAACCAAGGCCTGGGCTCTCATACCAATTCGACCACCACTACTCATGTAAATGTCCTATCAACATTAAAAAGGTGTTACTTGATAGCTAAAAATGTAGACAACATTTACACAGCCATCATGTTTCAATTGTCATGGAATAAAAAATAGAAAAAAATAATTAATGAAAAACAAATAGATTCTTTATTGTGTATTTTTAATTATTGGCTTATTGAGAAAAACCAAATTTGAGGGGCATTTTGTCGATAAAAAATGTCATATTTCACACCATTAAAGGCTCCGACACTGGTGACGTGACACATTGTATATAATTCCAAAACTCTCCTGATACCATCCAAATTCCGTTGTGAAGGCTTTTGTAATTAATCCTTTTCTACTCTCAACTGTTTATTTTTTATAATAATAATAATAATAAAACATTTATTTCAGACTAAGGTCCATAGTTTGTTAGTAATAATTAGTAACAAAAATAACTTATTCTATGTTAATGTTGTTAGTAAATACAATTCATTCATTTTATTACAATTAATTTATATTATTTATATTCATTATTTAATTAAGCCTATGGCTAGCTCCACCCAGTGCCTTTGTATGGCACAGTCTGGTCTTTCAATAATCGCTTTCAAGACGCTGTTTCGAGCGCCACGCATGCGCTGCAGCAAGGAAGCAGCTTTCTTACGCATGATGGCATGAAAACCATCCACGTGTGCCTCCGCAAACATTGCTGACGCACTACAACGTCGTGACAGTCGCAACAGCATCCTGAAAGCGTTGTTGTATTGCACCCTTAGAGTGTTGTAGGCTCGGCGCGTATATGCTACCCACAGGCCACTGGAATAAAAAGAATGACAGAACGCCTTAAAAAGACTTATTTTGACGTCTGTCGAACAGCGAGCGAACCTGCGGGCAAGCATATTGCTCCTCACCGCCAACGCCCTGCGCTCGCGCTCTATGTCGCTGTCGTCCCTAAGATCGCTGGTGACAACGTGACCTAGATACTTAAAACTATTTACAATGTTAAGTATTTCGCCGTTGAGATATGTCGGTGGCACACGGCGAGGTCGTTTTTTAGGTGCATTAAACACTAAAATTACACTCTTTGCAGAGTTGTATTTAAGACCGTGCTCCACCGCATACATCTCGCAGATCGATATTAACTGCTTTAACCCGCCCATCGATGGACTAAGCAGCACCATGTCATCGGCATAACTTATATTATTAACACATACACCGTCAATGTGACAACCGACATGTGTGCTGCTCAGCCGCCCGATAAGTTGGTTCATGTACAGATTGAATAGCAGGGGTGAACTTATTCCACCTTGCCTCACCCCGCATTCTAACCCGTATTCCTCCGACAGGGCACCAACCCATCTTACTTGGTTCGTCTGATGACTATACCAGTATTTAAGAAGCGCTGTATACTCCGCCGGCACGCCCTCACCCCTCAACCTGTCCCATAAGATGTCATAAGCTACGAGATCGAAAGCTTTCGACAAGTCGAGAAAGCAAGCGTATACCGGAGTCTTTCTTGTTGTATAGTACTTGACGGTACATTTTAGGCTTAGGATGGCGCTTTCCGTTGAAACCCCCGCTTTGAAACCTTATACTTAATTTATACTTGACACCGGCAAAATGCCACAAAGAAAACAATAAAAATCACTGGCTATATTAATTGAAGCAACTTCCGGAGAGAACGGCTCCGACACTGGTGACGGAACACATTGTATATTTCTATAAAATAAGTAATATCTATGTATCAATGTATGTATTAAACCGCAAATAAATGCAAATCATCAAAACACGAAAGTTGCTTAGACCGAAGTCGCATACGTCTTTAGACACGAGAGATGCGATCTGCTGCAACGTCCGGGCTTAAGGAGGATCAAGAGAAAAAACCATTAATAAAAGACGCTTCTAGCTTTTTAGGCATCTTCGTCAACCTCACCTCAAGTATCTTGTCAAGAATTCCAAATAAATACGAAACCACAGACCAGATAATAAAACAACATGGTACTTTTTGCACATTAGTCATGACCACGATGTGAGTTTTGGCGCCAAATTTCATCAATGTAGTATCAGCGGTTTGGCTGTAATCAGCTTTTGAATTTTTCTTTCGGTGATTATTCCTACATGGTAAAGTCTATATTTATTTTACATAGCCTATGTCCGTCAGGTTATAATCATGTATATTCATGCCAAAATTCGTTCGAATCGGTTGAACCGATAAGTAGCAGGAGGGAGACAAGCGAAATTTGTGAGTTCCATAAAAGAGAGCTTGGCTCAATAAATTAGTTGATTATTTTGCCGCACCATTTAATGCAACGATAGTGAGCCTTTCGCACCTATAGTCACGGGTTTAAGTCCCTGAAAATGGGCAAATGTTTGTGTGATGAGTACGTGTAAATGTACATACGTACATTTGTACCTGAGTCATGGGCATTTATATATATTTCTGTCAGTATTACATATCTATGTATATCCGTTACCGTAGTATTCAAAACACAAGCCTTAAAGGATAATTGGTGTATATTTAGGAAATATTTTTTTATTAAGAGCTTGTTACTAAATGGATATTTCCGCACATCCATTACCAGATTACCTTCCTAAAGATATAATTTAAAAATTCTTTAAAAAACATTAACACAGTAAACTCTAATTACGTTCTTGACGTCAACTAGTATTTTGTGTGACCGTGAATTCGAATGTTTTTTCCTCCGATCGATTCTTTATTCGGTAAGAGTTAATTCATAAAGAGATAAGGAATCACTTCCGAGTATTGATTGGCATAAATATTACGAAAATTTTGGTGCGACCTTTTATATTTATAAAACAATAAGACTTTAAAACTATTTATAAATTAATCAAACTAATCAGAATAAAAAAAAATCACTTTAAGATAAATTATTATTATAGAAAAATACTAGAAAAAATCGACTCGGGTCACAAGTGAATTCTCAGGCGGGAAATCCGGTCCAATGCTCTCCCAATTGAGCTACCGAGCCTTGTGAACACTCGTCGAAATTTTCTAGTACCTTCCTGATTTTACGCTGTAGGCCAGCGTTGTTTCATCAATCACAGGAACATCCTCTCTTATTCGAAAAAAACATTTTTACAAATGTTTGGTCAATCTATTAAGATGAAACAGCCATTTTAGTTTTATAATTTATTATAAATTATTATTAATAGAAAAATACTAGAAAAAATCAACTCGGGTCACAAGTGAAGTTCTTCACAAGTTCCCGCCTGAGAGTTCACTTGTGACCGGGTCGATTTTTTCTAGTATTTTTCTATTATAATAATTTATCTTATAAGATCGCATTTAAAATGCATAAAATATATAAAAAATTATAAAAACAAATCCACTTTAATATTTTTTCAAAGCAGTTTTTACTATGTGTGGGTTTATTCTTTTAAGTTTAAAAAACCTGTAGAAGAGACCCCTGTCTTACTATGCTATGAAATAACCTAGTATCTATTTGACACCAAGTACAGAAATGCATGCATACTTATAATAAACTTATTAGTTAAATATATATATTTATATATATGTAAGGGTTATTAAGAGTGTATGTTAAGTGGAATGTAGAAGAGGTTTTCTTATTTTTCAATACAAAACTACTGATTTAAAACATTATATAGTGTGTGTTTATTTTTAGTATTACTGTTTAATTCTTACTATGTAGTATTGTAATTCAGTATGGGTAGATTCAAAGGCTGAGGTAATAATGTAAATGTTAAGCATTGAAAATGTAATGCTTAATATTTCCTTTCTTTTTTTTGTATTTATCATGCTTTTAATAATTATTGGAGCTCCCATGGATCAGCTTCAATGGCGAAATGTCTGTTACGCGATAACTTCCCGAGTTCTCAACCGATTTTAATATTTTTTGTGCGGAATCGAATCAACAGGTTTAGGATCAGATTGTGATGAGGCCCGAATTTTGAAATTCGCAAAAATTCCCATCGAAACAAAAAAATATTTTTTTGGAATACCAAAATAACCAGCGTAATAACGCTCCACTCCAATATATGGTGCTAGCGTAGCTTTATGCTTAGCCACTGCATCGCCTAGTAATTATATCGAATGTTTAGGCTTCAAAAGCACTTACTATAAACCTTAGTGGTTTTTAAGTGTTTTTTAATTTAAATACTTCTGTAACTTATGTTTTAAACAGATAAAAAAAATGTTTACTTCATTTATTGAAACAATAATTTTATTACACTAATAACCAGAAAAAATCAACTCGGTTCACGGATAATTTTCGGGCGCGATTCCGCCTAGTATTTTTACATACATACAAATAGGGTTGCCAGGTTATAAAACTAAAAAGCCGGACAAACTAGTCCATTTAGCCGGACAGTTATGAAAAAGGCCGGACAATAATTTTTAGTCTTACTATAACACGATAAGTATATGTAGGTGAAACAAAGGATTTTTTATTATGTATTGTAAAATCTTCTTGAATTCTAACGAAACTGCAATAAAATTGATTTGTTTTTTATTTATTTCAGAAACAATGTTATACAATATTTTTATACTTGCTTAAATCTACAAGTAAGGCCAATTACAGGTTTCCCTTGTATAAAATTAAATAAATATGAACATAGGTATATAGATAAACATGCATATATACACACATACATAAACAAATATATACACATACATACCCTATGCGTGAAAGTTACACATTACTAACAATTATTATAAATACACTATTTATCTTATAAGTCACGAATATATTGTTTTCTTTTTTTTGGACTGACTGCTTCAGTCTTTTATTAATCATTCAATATTCCTTGCAATGTTAATTTCAATAATGACAAATCAGCACATGATAAATGTAAAAAAACGGTCCAGAAGATTAACAAAAACCTGACAGGCCGGATTCCTTCTTTGGCCGCACACGCAAACAAAAAGCCTGTGTCCGGCTTTATCCGAACACCTGACAACCCTACATACAAACGACCCTTTTCTGCAACATCTTGTTTTCAGATTTATAATTTTTATACATTTTATGCATTTTCAATGCGATCTTATAAGATAAATTATTATAATAGAAAAATACTAGAAAAAATCGACTCGGGTCACAACTGAATCTCAGGCGGGAATCGAACCCGCAACCTTTGGAAATCCGGTCCAATGCCGGATTTCCAAAGGTTGCGGGTTTTTCTAGTATTTTTCTATTATAATAATTTATCTTGTTTTCAGTTGTCCAAAATTGAACAACCAGCGACGCTTACTTTTCAAAGAATTAACTGACACTGACAGTAGTGAGAGCGATAGTTACAGTACTCGTCCAGGAATCCAAATTAGTTTACCCCGCCACGTCCAAGATTTATTAAATAGACCGCAGTTTTTTGTTCATCTTTTCAAGTTCATTACAACAACAGTAGAAAAGATTTAGCTTAGTTTGTTTATTTGTAGAGGTTTAGTTATTTATTTTAGAAATGTAACTTTAAATTTAAGATTTATTGTTTGTAGAGTTTATGTTTGATTCCGTTTTTAGTTGTGTCTTGTGTAAAGTTGTTTTCAATACGGCTAAAGGACTTTGAATCCAGGTCAGAAATAAATTAAAAACAAACATGCCTTTTCACCGCAGGGATAGCCAGAGATCGCAGATTTATTCCACAATCCTGACATACATATCTCGCTTCTTCGACTCTCATCAGATCTTTCATACAAGCTTGTCGGTTAAGGGTACTTTTGACCTGGCCTTTTTTTCAAGACATCTTTATTTGGTCTCCAAATGTTCTTGGTCTGTCTTTGAAGTATTTTTATTTAAAAGTCTCAGTCTGTGTTATCTGATAAACGCAATTAAGGGGTCGTTAAGTTACCAGTGAATAGGTATCTTCTAGGCGCGTCACATCCTAGATCGCATTATCGTTTACAGGGCCTTCTTTAACCTATTGGAGGCCCTGGGCATATAAAAATAATGGGGCCCCTATGTCTTTGACAGAACACTTTTTTTAATGCTAGAATAGACAATGAAAGTAGATAAACAAGGTTTCAGATTTTTTTATTGATAAATGAATACATAAATCTTTAATTTAAATGGGGCGATTCTCACATATTTAAAATTATCTCAGCATGCTGAAATTCGATAGCCTTATTTTGGGCGAGAGTAGAATAGCTTTGCACACAAAAGCTAATAAGCAAGTCGATAATATAGTCCCTAATTGAGGTTCGATTTTCTCTAATTAAATAATTTTACAGTAAAAATGTCAGTATTTGTTTAATTATCTGGCAGGAAATAGGGGCCCCCTATCGATCGCAGGGCCCTGGGCATTTGCCCAGAGTGCTCAGTGGGAAAGAGGGGTCTGATCGCTTACCATCAGGCGAGATAGGTGTCAAGCGCGGTAAGCGATAAGCTTACAATAAAAAAAAATTAAAATAACATTGAAAATGCAGAAAAAATCTTTAGACAAAATTAAAAGCTAAAACAACGAAAAATATAGTAGGTCCACTCGCAAAAAATGTTTCGAGTTAGCTTTGTATAATAACTTTTTACAACTGTTTTTCCTCAATAACCATAAAGTAAAATCATAAAAAAACTATGTGATATTTTTTTTCTCATATACGTGAGCAATTATATTTCCTACTGTCACTTCTTATTGTCAATGCCTACGTCATTGCCAAGGCCATTGACCCCACACAGCTGATTCAATGCGACAACAGATTAAGGCGAAGTCTCAACATTTATATATTTAGTTGTTCCTTCCGCGCATATTACATATTTAAATACAACAACTTTTTTACGGTTTTTAAAAAGCTCTTAACCGCTATATCGCCTGATAACAACCAAGAAAGGGTGGTTGCCTGCAGTGCGTTTGGATGTCCGATGGAAAAAAGGAGAAGAAATAAATTAAGTATGTATAATATATAGGTATAATAAGTAATATATGTAAAATTCAATTATAGGGTAAGTATAGTATAATTCCTAATTGAAAAATTATGGCCCAGATAGCGAGGGGATATGGGTTAAAGTCCCGTCTGAACTCGAGACAAGTTGATTTTTTGAAGTGAAAACTTCTTTGGCATCGTTGTTATTTGAAAGTCGATAAAACGAAAAAGCGACCGTAAAAAGAGACAGACACATAAATTCATAACATTTAACGTAGCAGAAAATGAGATAGGAAGCATTATACAGCGTCTCTTATGTTCGTGATATGTACTTTAGTTACCATAAGCCTCTTGTATCATTTATCGAAAATGTAAGTTTTGAGTCCGAATAAATCTATGTAATATATACAAATAAAATGTAAAATAATTATCTAACTTTTTATCACTATGATCATTACTAAAACCTACAATATTCTCTTCCAGAAATTTTATATTCGTCTCATTATATTAAAACCAAAATTTTTGAAGGTTTCACTTGTACCACGTGTGAATTGCACACAAGCTTTTTTTTCTTTTTATAATTCCTTTCGATATAAAAATAATATATCTTACATTCACACCGATTACGTTTATTACCAACTATAGATATGTAATATTCATAGAAATATGTGTAAATACCCATGACTCAGCTACAAATGCTCTCCACGACCGTTTGGTGCAACGATAGCGATAGATAGTGCACGTAGCGATCCTGCCTTTCGAACCAACGTTCCTGGGTTCGAACCCGGAAGGGGCAGATGTTTTTATGATGAATACGAGCATTTGTACCTGAGACTTGGATATTTGTATGTTTTTAATAATAATAATAATTTTATTGCACTATTAATTTGGAAATTGGGAAAGTACACATAAATAAATACATTGTTTAAAATGTGCATAGGCAAATTGAGTCTATACATTTAAACAGAGGTCCCCAAACTAGGCAGTGCCTGTATCTTGGGAGACCAGTAAACCGATTACATGGCCTTGCGGCCAGAATTCACAATGCCTACTGCATGAAACAGATTATTAGAAAAGAAAAACAAATCCGAGACAAATCAAAAAATAAAATAAAAGTAAAGTTTCTATGAATATTACTTATTTGTGTATGATATATGTATGTCTATCCGTTACCCTAGTATCCATAACACAAGCCTTACAGTGCTTACTTTGGGCTAGGCTAATTGGTGTGAATGTAAGAAATATTTATTAATTATTTATTTATATGCCCTTTCCGGGACTCGAACCCAGGACCATCGGTGCGGAAGGGATCGCTTTCATTGTACATAAATAGCTTTAATAACAAAGAATATAATAATATCAAAATACGTATTTCTTCCCCTTAAATAAAAATTTAAATGATAATAAAATTGTAACCTAGGACCGTGAAATCGAATTTGAAATGTTTTTATCAAAGCCACTGGGGTCCTTGTTTAATCACAGTCGACTAAGCAGAAATTCTTATTTATAAGCAATAAATAACATTTTGAGAAACAAGATGGCCGCGACCGGAAGATAGGAAAAAGGTTTTACAGGGTCTTTTAATAGTATAAAACCTTCTAAGTATATACGAAATATTCTTTTGTGTTTGAGTCGGGGAAAAAATATTGTTTTGTATTGTTAGCCATTTTAAGTTATGAATGCCATTATTTTCATGAATTTTGGAATAATAATATAGTATAATTTATTTTAAATTCATATATGACATACCATAATTGTTAGTAACAATTATTTATCTTATATCATATGTTAGTAATTATAATCATAACTTTTATTTGCATAAAACATGGTGTATTTATTAGAGCTTAGCACTTACACGTTTTATCGATCTGTCGATATGCATAATAATTCGTCGTCAGCTTAATTAATTTTATGTAATTCTTAACGTCCGTGCCGCTTTTTTGCTTGACTTGGCGGGGGCACTGCCGTGCCCCCAGATTAATAACTGTTACAATTAACAATTTATAACTCATAAAGTCATCAATATTATTATAATTTTGATCTAATAACATATTAAACTAGGCGAAGCAGTCGCTAAGCGAGCAAAATTCGGGCTCCGTCACAATCTGGTACTAAATGTGTTAATTCGATTCCACACAAAAATTATTAAAATCGGTTAAGAACTCGGGAAGTTATGGCGTAACAGACATTGCGTCATTGAAGCTGATCCATGGGAGCTTCACTCGCTTCGCTCGCTCCGCTCCAACTAGGTCGATGCAGTCGGTAAGCATAAAGCTTCGCTAGTACCATATATTGGAGCTGAGCGTAATACAAAAAAAAAAAAAAGAAAAATTCAATAATATATACTAAATTTTAAAATTCCATACGAATGAAAACTTTCAAAAAGCGCGCGCTTTCTGTTTCAATGGGAAATCCCATAGAGCCAATGTTTTTTTGGTCGTAATTTTTTTATTTTTGCGAATTTCAAAATTCGACCACGATCGTTAACCGCAAGTAGTTCGTCTACCGGACAGCCTAACCCAAAGTAAGCGCTATAAGGCTTGAGATATGAATGCTAGGGTAACGGATAGAAATACACATAATATACATAATAATGAAATATTTATAAAAAGATATATACCCAGGCATTCATCACACAAACCTTTGCCCCATCCGGAGTTCGAGCCCAGGACCACCGGTGCGAAAGGCATCATCGCTACCATTGCACCAAATATTGGAGGAGCACTAGAGATAGCGAGGGTTGTGGGTTCGAGTCCGACAAGTTCCATTTTCGTTGGAAGAATGGAGATGGCATTATTAGCTGAAATAACTGTCTTAATTTTTTTTTAACACTAATAAAGTTTTTGTTTTAGTGCTACATTCATGATGCCTCAATATAAATTTTGTATGTTTTATAACGTTACATGGATATCCCTTAAAAGTCAATAGACCCATTATTATACTAGTTATAGGTATAAACACGAAATCCTCCTCTTTATGTTTATATGAAATCCCACAAAAGCTTAAAAAAACAATTCTGTGCGTCCTGTGAAAACTGATACATCTCAAAATTGTTAACTTTACAGTAGAGCAGTTTTTGTGTTTTAAAAATCATAAAATTTGTTAGTTTATTCATTATGCAAAAATAGTAACACAGTTTGTATTACTTTTGTACTGTTTATAAACTATTAAGTTCCTACTTAAAACCGCTCTATAGAACAAAAGGTATTTAAAAAAAAAACTATTTATTGTATAAAAACACACCAAATGAGTTATCATGTATAATGATTCTTAATAAGATGAATCATATTACACTTAATGTGAAGCAGTGGTGAAAGGTGATATTGTTTTGTTGTCAGGTAACTTAACTGAACATGTATCAGATGAAGGTTATAAATATATGTGCATAATGAAATTACTTGAAATACATTTTTATACACAATTTTTTAATGTATGACTTGGTTATTGTGGACGATACATGTCAACATGTATTTATTTACACAAAACTATTTTTCAAAACGGGTTAATCTTCCTTAGATGTACCATACGATCTCGGCAAATAAGAGACGTATCTAAATGTTAATTGCACAGAAATATAGAGGATATTTTTGTGATGAAGGTTCATGAATAATATCAAATTCGATATAAGTCGACTTATATCACTTTTCACAGGACACATAGAATTGATTATGGAAAAGAAATCAAAGTTATAATAAAGTGTCCCCTGACACAGGCTAATTTATATATAGCTAAAAAGGAGGCACCGATTACTAGTTAAAGAATGTGTACACTTTTGTTGAAGCCAATATTTTTTTTAATTTATTTTATTTTTACCTATATTTGAGATATTTGATAATATTTTTTTTTATTTATTTTATTTTTATCTATGATTGAGATATTTGATAATATTTTTTTTTATTTATTTTATTTTTATCTATAATTGAGATATTTGATAATATTTTTTTTATTTATTTTATTTTTATCTATAATTGAGATATTTGATAATTTTTTTTTATTTATTTTATTTTTATCTATAATAATAATTGAGACAACCGTATGGTGCAACGTTGTTGAATTTTTCTCTTGTTAGAATTTCTTTACATATAAACTGGCACTAAAATACTTAATTTACCAAAAAACAAAAAAATCATGATTTGTGTTATAAAATCAGATACTAACTTCTTTGAATTAATGCATTGTAAATGCTTATATTGAATAAAAATAATTATATCTTATCTTTATCTTATTCACTACCAGCCAGTCACAATTAAAAAAAAAATTACCTCATTGTTCCAACTGAGAATCGAAGCTTGGAATGCAGAGGTGACGACATCAGAAACCGGTGCGTTGACCACTCGACCGTGATTCTCAAACCGGTAAGCACATTGTAAGTGAATGTGAAATAAATACTATAGCATTTTTAAGTAGGTATGATAAATTCTTTAATTGGAGCAAACGTCATCTTACTTTCAAAACCTTGAATCTTCGTAAGTACCTATACTTTAATATTTAAAAAACACACACAGATAACGTGAAGAATTAACTTTAAATTTTGTACACAAGTATAATTTTGTACACAAGGAATTATTTATTTAATTGTATGAATAAATTTGATATTAAGATAACTTATGAATTAAATTATTTTAATAGCAAAATACTAGAAAAAATTGAAAAAATTGATTGGGACCAATGCTCATTGGACCGCATTTCCAAAGGTTGCGGGTTTGTTCCCGTCTGAGAATTCACTTGTGGGCCGATTTTTTTGGAGCGGAGCGAAGCGAAGCTCCCATGGATCAGCTTCAATGGCGCAATGTCTGTTACGCCATAACTTCCAGAGTTCTTAACCGATTTTAATATTTTTTATGGTGAATCAAATCAACAGGTTTAGGACCAGATGGTGACGGAGAAAGTGCGAATTTTGAAATTCGCAAAAATTCCTATCGAAAATCATTTTTTTTTCCTTTTTTTAGGTATTACGCTCCGCTAAAATATATGGTGCTAGCGTAGCTTTATGCTTAGCGACTGCATCACCTAGTTTAGTATGTTTCTATTAAAATAATTTATCATAAAGATAGCATTGAAAGGTACAACAATATATTAAAATTATAAAACTTATGAATTACTTATATAACAAACCACATTCATATTACTATGATCGTAATAGTTCATATTCGTGCTTTTCGAGACAGGCGAAGGTCTTAACTATACTGCCAGTTCTTGAGTAATTTCTTTTCTTATGAATGATGATAAGAGCCGATCCCTGAATGTAAGATGTTCAAGGAATGATAAATGAACAGTGGAATATCCCTTGCCAACACTCTTGCATGTTCAGAAACACTAAGTGGTTAATAATCCACCATTATTACGCACTAATATCTACCACAACACAAATTTTAAAAAGAAAAACTATAACCATCAAAGATACGCTTCCCGCTCCGTTATACAAATTAGCAAGAAGTAACGTTGTGAGAAAATCTTGTTCTTTCCTGCAGATATAAAAACAAATCTATAATCTAAGATCACAAATTTGTTGTTTGTCTGTCCGCTCTTTTTCCCGCTCTTTATCAAGCAACCATAGCAAGGCTTTAACCGCAAGTAGTTCGTCTACCGGACGCTAGATGGCGTTAACGGAAAAATATTTAATAATAGAAAAAAAATATGGCCACCGGTGCGAAGCCGTTCGAGTAATTTCATAATTTCTTTATTGAACGGTTACATAATCATATTAAATAGGACTTATGACTTCTGCAAGGGTGTTGGCAGAATGAGTGACTACATATTAATTTACTTCATCAACTAAAATTCGATATAAGTTACTTACAAATTTATTTATAAAAAAACATAGTAAGTCGGTAATATGTATATTATTATTAATTTATTTTAATTATTATAGGTTGTAATACATTATTGTAAATTAATTAATAAATATGAATACCAGGTGTTACAAAAATACTCGTAAAGCGGAAACGGGGCTAAATGGTTCCTTATAAAGAGTCAATTTACAATATTTGAAAACGGTAGTATCGCAGTATGATTTACCGCCAAAATTAATAAAACAAAAGAATTTCATTTATGTGCCAACCCTATTTCCAAAATAATTAAAGAGATAAGAATAATTAAAGGAATAACACAGAAATTTTATGTACAATTTACCTAATATCCGCGGAATGATATAGAATCAATAACAAAATGTACAGAAGCCGCTCTGATCGATATTACAAGTCAAAGAAATTGTTAAAAGACCTGATATAAAAATCATAAAAAAAGGAAAAAAGACAAAGAAATTACATTGGCCATTTGTTTTTTTTTGCACAGATTAAATCAAATTAAAAAATAACAAGGATAGTTAATTGTTAATTGTTTATTTTTTCACACAAATAACAGTGGCTCAATTTTTGTTAGTAAAACTTGTTAGTAAGTACCATTAAAATGAGAAAATAACCAAAATAATGAGATGCCAGCTAAAGCGGCCAGTTCTGCACCACTCTTCCCCGAAATGGCACAAGAACGGCTCACATAAATGCAGTCCAGTTGTAGGATGTTCGCTTAGTTGACCACGAACAACCTACAGGTAGATGTTGTAGTTAGTTTCGTTGATCGTTATTCACGAAGTAAGTAGTGGCTGGCACGATGTATAAAGTTGCGTTGTTGCGGAGATAAAACGAAAGGATTTCTTCACTAAGTTAAATAAAGTTATAAAAGTAGTTAATTTAAGTTACAGTCAAAAAGGTGGTTAGAAGATGGGTCCTTCCACAGCTGTGGCCGATCGTAATCTCATCATGTTTTATTACAGCAGATAAAAGGTAAACTTAAAATGCTGACGCGTAACCTAATTTAAGCGTATTGAACTGAAGAAAGGAATGTGCGGTGTAAGACTGTATACCAGTCTACCAGCAATCATATTCAGGATGCTGTTACCGTTCTCCCGCACCCTGCGCACCAGGGACGCGCACAGTTTACGCATTGTTGCGTAGAAGCAGTCGACGTCTGCTTCAGCGAACATCCCTGATGCACTACAGAAGCGAGGTAGCCGCAACAGCACCCTGAAAGCGTTATACTGGACACGGAGAGCGTTGCACGCCATTTGAGTATACCTAGCCCAAACACTGCACACGTAGAAAGATGTACAGAAAGCTCTGAACAATGTTATCTTAACGTCGCGTGTACAGCGTGCAAACCTTCGAGCCAGCATGATCGCTCTGACTGACAACGCCCTCCGTTCCCTCTCGATATCTTCGTCGTCCTTGAGGTAGAGAGTCAACATATGACCAAGATATTTGAATTTGAAAACTCTTTGTAGTGTGTTGTTGTTTATTCTTATAGGTAGTATGTTTTCATATCCTTTACTCCCGACTCTAAAGACCATTACTTGACTCTTATCAACATTGTAAACCAACCCGTGAGATGTGGCGCACTCCTCGCAAATAGACACCAGTCTACGCAGACCACAGATGGATGCTGTTGCACTCAGCAGCCCCATGTCGTCCGCGTAGCTAATATTATTTACGCAGACACTGTCTATATGACATCCGACCGATTGGTGCAGCCCAACACATCGATCAGGTCATTAACTTACAGGTTGAAAAGCGAGGGCAAGTTTAACCCCTCTGTCTCACCCCTCACTCTAATCTGTACGGCTCGGACAGGGTCCCATCCCATCTAACGCTATTGACCTGGTTTCCATACCAGTAGAAAGTATGGCATTTATTATCGAGTTCCACTGGTAAGTGAGCTTTTTGTAACTTATCCCACAAGATATCATAATAAACCAGGTCAAAAGGCCTCGACAGGTCCAAAAAGCAGGCAAATATACTCGTTTTTCGCTGCACATAGTGCATGATGGTATGCTTGACACACAGTACAGCGCTTTCAGTCGATAATTTAGGCCTAAAACCAAACTGATTACGAGTATTCGATGCTTGATTTTTTTTAAATTTTGCATGTAACTTTGACCCATGAATAAATGTAGCTATCCAACGATGGAACGCCTCCAGCCTTTCGGGCACCTTTCTCAACATTAGCGGCGAGGCTGAATTTTACCCATTTTTAGTTTAAGTTTATTACAATTGTTATACCCATTAATTTTACTTATATCAGTAGTATATAACAAAAAAAAAGGGTTGTCTGTAAAGTCAGTTTACGGACGATAATTTTACGTGATAGCGTCATAAGAAAACATTGATGAAAATTGCATACTTTTATGAATTGAATTATTGTCACTGAATTATCATTGAGCGAAGCTCTCTTTTAGGCAACTCACAAATTTCGCTTGTCTCCATCGTGCTACTTAACGGTTCAACCAATACGAACGAATTTTGGCATGAACATACATTATTATAACCTGACGGACATAGGCTATGTAAAATTATATAGACTTTACCATGGAGAAATAATCACCGAAAGAAAACTTCAAAAGCTGATCACAGCCAAACCGCTGAGACTACATTGATGAAATTTGGTGCCAAAACTCACATCGTGGTCTTGACTAATGTGCAAAAAAAAGTTTTGGAATCGGACATACCATCGAGGAATAATCACCCTTCAAAAATCTAATTGCTTCGCTCAGTATTTGCAAACAACAGCAGGAGTTAATTAAAAATTATTTTTTTTCGATAAATTAACATCAATTATTGTGATAAACAATGGAAACCACTTAAAATTTCACTTCATGAAGTGGAAGAGAGATAGATGCGCCACAAGTCAAGCCTCTCCGTAGCTTGTTCCGCGCTCTGGCTTGCACGCTCGGCTTAGGCGGAACGTTACACATTTTCGTGCATGCAGCCGGTGTTCATCGATTTATAAGACGTTCTCACGTCAAAAAACATGACGCATTGAGAAGCGTCTTTAAGAAGTTACTTGCTCAGAAGTCTAGAATTAAATTGAACAAATGAATTTATACTATGGAAACGTGAAAAAAATGCGCCTTCTTCTTTATATACCTGGCATGCCGTCAGTTAGCTTAAAGCTCAGATATATGTAAAAAAAAAACAGTGGCACTCCGGGAGTGCCGCCAGATGTGAAAAATGTCAACCAACTAAATTAACGGAATTCTTACTTTTTAAATGTATAATAGGTTAAAAATCCACTCAGAACAAAAAAGCGGCCAATATATTTTGAATTAAGAAATAAAAACTTTTTCGAATAAAGTATCTTTTTCTTTTTATACTGTCGAAAGTGGTAACGGTATCGCGAGTTCAATGCCGAAATTTCGAAAATTTCGAAAATGCCCAACACGCCTAAAGAAGTTTTCACTTCAAAAAATCTGTTTCGTTCTGTTTTGGAATCATATTTTTATAAATTGTGGCTTTTGTAGTGGTTCTAGTAAAAATATTAATTTTATATATATTTCGCTTTATAATCAAATTATTATATTTTGTGGCATATTTAGTTCAATTCCCATATCTATAAACATATAATATTTATTTTATTTGTTATACATATTATATTATTTCAGTAATGTACTCCACGGAAGATCAGCATCCCAAATGAATGTTTAGAGTAGAAACATTTTCAAGGAAAATTTTATGTAAGAGCTTTCTTTAATTCAGCTGAATAAATTATATTTGAATATAAAAAAAGATCACCCATCCTATTCCAGGCCTCCACCAAAGTTGCTTAACTTCCGCAATCGAACGGCATTGTGCACTTCCTTTAGTTTGGATCATGGACACGCACTATTAAACACGTATCCGTTATCATATATCCGTCGAAAACTAACAAAAAACATCGCTGACTGTCCGTTCATTGCGGTTATATAATCATGAAATGCTCGGAAACTAGAGCAAGGTCACTCACTATTGTCAAACAATATTGCTGTAGTAAACGCAAAGAAAACAGATGTAACATTTATATTATTTATATTTCCTACGTAATAGGATCTCCTTTCAATATTTTTTTGGTTTAAAAAGGAAATAATTAAAAAAGGATACTATTTTTAAATAATAGTGAAACTTGTTTTTTTTTATTATATTCCTCCTTTATATTGAAATACATATACAAGTAAACAAAAATAGATTCATCAAATAGTCGTGGTCAAGTCACAAAAATTAATAATTAAATTTTGATAACAATTGATACAGGTAAAAAGTAGGTATTTTATTAATGTATGTCAGTACTGTACCTACCTACCTAAATTTTTAAGAACACTATTCCTTATATTAGAATTTTAAACCTGTGTGAACTTGGCACCCGACTTTGGATTTTTTTTTTTCGAAAGATTTTGATTAGTAGTGGATAGTAGTGATGTTATTTCTGTTAATAGTACCTAATGCCAAAAAAAATGTTAAAAGATGTCATCCCCGAAATTAGAAAAATCTGTTTTTTCCGGTTGTTTCTCATAGATAAACGTTAGTAGTGGATTGTAGTGCAATTTTATTCGTTAGTAGTAAAATAGAAAAAATAAAAAAGTAAAAATGTTTCGGAGTATTTTTTAAAAACGATTTTATGACGTTAATACTATTTCAAGGCTTATACGATTAGCTACTAACGGTAGACATGACAGGGGGAGGTTCGTTGACGTTAGTAGTGAAAGATTTTTTACATGTATTCTATACAATTTGTACATGAATTACACATCATCATCATCATATCAGCCGTACGACGCCCACTGCTGGACATAGGCCTCCCCCAAGGATCTCCACAACGATCTGTCCTGTGCTGCCCGCATCCATCGTTTTCCCGCGACCTTTACCAGATCGTCGATCCACCTCGTAGCGGGCCTACCCACTGAGCGTCGTCCGGCACGCGGTCGCCATTCGAGAACCTTTCCGCCCCAACGGCCATCAGTTCTTCTTGCCCGCTGGGCGACCTTGAGCCTTCTTACAAGACCCATAGTGAACGACCACGTTTCACTGCCATAAGTCATCACTGGAAACACACACTGGTTAAAGACTTTCGTCTTAAGGCACTGAGGTATTTTGGACGCGAAAATGTATCGCAGCTTCCCGAACGCTGCCCACCCGAGTTGGATTCGACGAGATATCTCTTTCTCGAAGTTGGACTTACCTAACTGTATTGTATGTCCTAGGTAAACATAGTGGTCAACAACTTCGAGTGTAACGTTCCCAACATTTACTGGAGCGGGTGTAACATGGGCGTTGGACATAATTTTCGTCTTGTCCATGTTCATCTTAAGACCCACTCGTTGGGATGCGTTACTGAGATCTTCGAGCATGGTGCTCAGGTCTTCCAAGGTCTCAGCCATTAGGACCTCATCATCGGCAAACCGAAGATGCGTCAGGTACTCGCTGTTGATATTGATGCCAAGTCCATTCCAGTCCAGAAGCTTAAAAATATCTTCCAACGCAGCAGTGAACAGTTTCGGGGGGAGATAACGTCTCCCTGTCTCACTCCTCGCTGTAGTTGGATAGGATTAGAGCTCTGGCTCTGTACTCGGACCGACATGGTGGCGTTTTGGTACAAGCACTTTAACACTTCGATATACCTGTAGTCCACTTGGCACCTCTGGAGAGACTGCAACACCGCCCTAGTCTCGATCGAATCAAAGGCCTTCTCATAGTCCACAAACGCCAAGCAAAGTGGCCGATTATACTCTTCGGTCTTCTGTATAACCTGCCGCAGCGCATGAATGTGGTCTATGGTGCTAAAGCCTTTTCGGAAACCGGCTTGTTCGGGAGGTTGGAAGTCGTCAAACCTGCGAGCAAGACGATTCGTAATGACCCTCGAAAACAGCTTGTAGACATGGCTCAGAAGCGAGATGGGTCTGTAGTTCTTCAGTAGGATTTTTACGCCCTTTTTGTAGAACAAAATCACCTCGCTTCTGCTCCATGCCTTCGGCGTTTTGCCCTGGACGATGACAGAATTGAAGAGCTTCTGGAGGACTTTAAGTACCGGCGTGCCACCCGCTCTCAGAAGCTCTGTTGTAATTCCGTCATCTCCCGCCGCCTTGTTGTTCTTTAGCTGTTTGAGGGCCATTCTAATCTCGTACAGGCTGACGTCCGGGATATCTTCGGTATAGTGTCGGGTAAGCTTTGCACTAGGATCTCGAGCTCTGCTTTGGCCTGGTGTGATACTGGAATACAGCTGCCTATAGAAACTCTCAGTCTCTCTCAGGATTTCAGGAGTCGATAAAATGATACTGCCGTCTTCAGTTTTCAGCCTCGTCAGTTGACTTTGCCCAATAGACAGATCTCTAGCGAACACTTTGGAGCCTTTGTTCCGCTCTATGGCCTCTTTGATACGCTCGGTATTAAATTGGCGAAGGTCGCTCGTCAGCGACTTCGAAATCTGTCTATTAAGCTGTCTATAACGTAGGGCATCCGCTGAGTCTTGAAGTCTCATTTCATGTCTCCTATCCATGAGTTCGAGTGTATGTGCGGAGAGTTTCTTCAATTTGGGACGGTGGGTTTTGAAGTATTTTGACCCTACCGTACGGACAGCATCCACAACCAGATCGTTCAGATCGTCCACATCTATGCTGTTATCAAGGGTCTCGAAGCGGTTCTGGAGCTCGAGCTGAAAGCGCTCGGGGTTTTGAATCTGGGTCGGCACTGGTCGGAGCGTAGATTTTATCAGTCGCGATCTTTCAAGCTTCACGATGATATTCAATTTGCCTCTTACCAGTCGGTGATCGCTCCCTGTCTTAACAGCGTTGATCACATAGACGTCATTGAATATTTGCTTCCTCGTTGACATGATAAAATCGATCTCATTTTTGACCTTGCCGTCGGGACTTATCCAGGTCTGCAACAAAAATGCTGTCTGGATGTTTTCAACTGCTTTCTATGTGTTTAGGTGTGCTGAAAACTAAAAAAATACCAAAAGAATTCCAGAACGTCAGGTTATTTCGCAAAACGCAAAATTTTAATTTTAAAACAGGTGTTTTTGGGCTAACTCAAAGTCATTAATAATAGCTAGAATTTTATTTTGTTTACTGTTTTTAATGTATACAGGTCATAACTATCATTTCTTTCTAAATAAAGAACGTCCTGTGATACCAGGGAAGATGGAGCGTCTACTGTTGGACGCTTCAGAGAGACATTCCAGATGCTTCCCACAAGCGAAAATGTACCAAAAGGATTCTAACTGGGGATAAGATATTTAGTGCTTACTAATGAATGTATTTTAGATAAAGAAAAAGTTTTGATACGCAATTATAAATTAAAAAAATTTTAGCCTTTAATTTTTTATTTGAAGATGATAAATTAATTAACATAGAATGTCAGAAAACGTGACATTATATGTCAAAATGAAAGTAATTTTCGGATTCATCACACCTAAAGTCATTAGACTTACGCAAAAAAAACAAAACAGCTTTCAATTTTTGTTTTTTGCAGACTTGTGTTATAAGTAAAGCATATAATAAAAATAATGGTTTTCACTTTGTCAATACATTTGTTATGTCACGAAAAAACGTTCAAAATCTTCTGATTTATCGTATGCAGAGTATAGTGGCTAGAGATGCAATGCTCTTTGAGACCGCACGTTGATCGCCACGGCTTTGACTAAGGACAGTCAGGAATCTGAACAATTCAACCTGAATCCACCCCGGGCCAGAAAAAACATCACAACCCATAGCTCTTGGGAGTAGACAACGCCACACATTTCTTTTATTTATTTAAACCTATAGACTTTACGAAAAAAAATTAATTTCAAAAAAGTCTTAAAATTAGTCATGGAACACTTTCAAATTTTTAAAAAAAAATTTCATGTATTTTTGAAAAAATATTTTTTTTGAAATTTTCGTATATCAAACGTATCCAAAAATTCTGAAAAAAATTGAGAATGTTTTTTAACTAATTTTAAGACATTTTTGTTCTTAAAATTCTTTTCTAAAGTTAATAGTTTTTAAGAAAACGATAGATTAAGATTTTTATATTTTCTTTTTCATTCTCGCCGCCATTTTGAAAAAACGCGTCGATGAAATTTTCTAAAAAAATTCCTCTTAATGTTCGAGTGCCATGATCACCTCTGATTATAGTGAAAAATTGATACCTTTGCGGTATCATTGTAAAAAAAAGGCGAAAAAAATATTTTTACGAAAATTTTCACGTTTTTCGTTTCAATCGACCATTTTTTTTTCTCGGTGTCTAATCGAAATTTAGAGCTCAGATTCTGTAAGAGCATTAAATTTCGCGTAGAAATGGAGATATTGCATTATTTTTTTGGTCCGATAACATAATAAATAAACACGTTGAAAAGTTAGTAAAAATATTGATCACCTCGGCGTTAATGGGTTAAATTAATTAAATATTGAAGGTACTTACATTAAATGTAATAATATCTTGTGCGAAAAATATATATAAACATTGTTTAACAATTTTAATTAGTGGTCTACCTAGGTCCTGGACCCAGCCCAGGGGGGGTCATGACCCCCATGACCCTCCCCCTGGATCCGCCCTTGAATAAGGTCTCATAATCTGTTAGTAACAAAGATATTTAAAAGCTATATTCGTATGTATATGGTATTTTACTGTCAATTATATAATACTTTAATTAACCTTTGTATGGAGAGAAATTAAGCAATTAATGACGTAAGTGTGATGCAATAAAAGCATAATCTGATAATACAACCTATATCTGCATGGGCAAGTCGGTAAAGGCAGAACAAGGCAATATATACAAATAGATAAAAAAAAATAAAACATTTGTTTTAGGTATATGTTCCTAACTTATCGTCTAAATATTCCTTTACAGAATAGTAAGCCTTATCTAGAAGAAGTTTGTTCAAATTATTATCATATTTACTTTCCTGGAGGGCTTTGAGTGAATTTGGCAAGTGGTTCTATAGTATGACTACCACGTAGAATGGCCCTTTTTTAAATAGATCGAGGTGTGGAGTTAACTGGCATAAGTTATTTGCTCGGCGAGAAACATAGCGTCTGGGAAGATCAGTTATTTTATTTAAATAATGTGGACTGGTGCGAACATCATGCGTCAATTGTACCGTTAACCAACAAGCTTGTATGAAAAGGCTGATGAGAGTTGACGAAGCAAGAGATGCATGTATCGTGGTAAGTAGAACTATGTGATCTTTGCCTACCCCTGCGGGAAAATGATTAAATGTATGTATATATTGTTAAATTTAAATCTAAACAACCATTGTGGAGTAGCAATAAAACATTGAATAGCACCAATACCCTGTCCGTTTTTAAAGCCGGGGTGAATATGCACCTTCTGTATTAGCTTGTTCCATTGAAGATTCTGTCTTGGCCCCAGGGCTTGATTGGAATCAAGAGCGAAAACCACTCAAAAAAAAAACCACCGAAAACGGAAACGAATAGAGGCTTTTCAAATGTGCACTTATCGACGCATGCTCTCTATAAGCTTAATACAAAAAGTGTGCAATGACGAAGATTTGAAACCGGTCGGCTAGAACTGCAAAGTTGCATTTTTTTTTAATAGAAAATAGGCATGCGCTTGACCACTATCTCGCCTGATGGTAAGCGTCGATGCGATCTAGGATGTGACGCGCTTGCCTAGAAGACACCTATTCACTCGTGACTTGAAGACCCCTAAAAGTATTTGTCAGGAAACACAGACTCAGGCAAAGAGTTCCACTCCTTAGCGGCATACCTCGGTTACGTCTTTAGATACTAGAGATTACATCTGCTGCAATTAATAATGATTGGAAAAAGCGCGGGAAAACGTTACGTTCGAGAATGGACTGGAGTCACAAGCGCAACAGAGCTGATTCACCTCGGACGGGACAAGGAAAAGTTTTCCAAGCTGATGTTTTTTTAAGTAAATGGAAAAGAATGAAGAAGAAACGGTCGTTAAATCAAAATATATATTTTATCTGAAATTATATTGTATTTCGCATATACTACATTATCTTAAAACGTTTGTCGTGTCGAATAAATCTCTGGGTGCATTACGCACTCAACAAACTATAAAAATTGTCAATTTAATATCGGTTTAACCTTAAATTCAAGGTGGTAATCATAAAATGATTAATTTATGACAAATAATACTTATTAATTCATGAATAGGAAACGAACAGCTGTGTGGGATACGGAAGAGTTGAATAGCGCCATCTATTTACAGTCAAGGGTGTGATTAGGGAACCCATACTACGTGACCCATTCATAAGGGAGGGGTATTTTCAAAATACCAAGCTTGGTCACAGTGTGGCTTTGGTTTTCGTCTCATAGTCAATATCCTTTAGGGGGCTTTTTACTGTCTGTTTCCAAAAAAACATATTAAAAACCATATTTATTTATTTATTAAACGGATCACCAACAAGGTTGCACTAATACAATCACAAAACAATAACAAACATAATAACTACTTCATCAAGTGAAACCTTAATTAGAGGCGACAACGGCATGCGATATACAAAATAAAAGCAATTGCATTATAATTACACGGATTCACATGGTTACAGGTTATAGACTGGTAAGAATTCTATAATTATATAAACCAATTTATTAAAGTATATTCTTTAGTATTAACTTCATTAAATTATGTAGGTTTGCTGAGACATATAGATTTTAATGTATTCAAAGAATCGGAGTATATATCGAGGCTAGTCGATTTTGACAGTGAATTGTATTGGGAGAACATTCTATTTAAAGGAGAAAACAAGCTTAAGTTCGATTTATAATTTCTGGTTACAAATAAGCTGTATCTAGATTTTTCTGGCAATTTAGGAATACTATGTGAAAACTAGAGGGGGGTCTTGGTATATGCTATGGGTAAAAAATAACGTCATGTCAGAATCGTGGTAAGTGGAAATCTGTGACCTCTGCCTACCCATGCGAGAAAAAGGCGTGATTCCATGTACCTATATATATATACACACACACACACACACACACACACACACACATACATATAATGTATATATATATATATATACATTACCACGATTCTGACATACATCTTACTGACAGATATGTATATATATAATTATTATATATACATTATTACCAGTGCCGGATTAGCCACGAAGCAAGAGTAGCAAATGCTGCGGGTCTCGCGCATTTGGGGGCCCCGCGCACCAACGTTTTCTGAACATAAAAAAGTATTATTTATATATTAGATTTAGTCACAACACACAATTACTAAGAAGAAAATATTAGCATTAAAATTATCAACTATAATTTTATTTTATATCTGCTGGTCATACCAAAAATCATGTTTCGCACCGCACTACACACAAGTTGGCAATGCTGTTAAACAAAACAGGGAAATCCCTGATATTTTCTCCGTGTTAGTCGTAATAACCTGACCGATTTGAAAAGGGTTGTATTCCTTGTGTTTGGCAGAAAAAAGCGATTGAGAGCTCTTACCAGCGCTGAGAAACAAACTGTCAGTTTTCGGCAAGGACACGTTTGCTAACTTCAGTAGCGCTGACACAATCCGCTATTTTGCTTAGATAAGTTTGTTTAGAAACTTAAGTTAACCGGTGGTTTTGTGCAATCATTAGAATAATATTAGTAAACTCGTCTTCTTCTATATTGTCATTCACTAAATTATTCAATATAGTTATTATGCATAGTTTGAAACTTTTCACTGCATTTGATAAAAATATATTTAATTGAGGTTATGTTCCCCAGTGACCGCTAAGTTTGCGTCCTAGAGGAAAATAGCTATTTACCATTTGACAGCGCTTACCGCTTACGATCGCCATTTTATTTACAAGCTCTTCCAAACGCTTTTTTCTGCCAAACACAAGGATTGACTACGAATCTAGAAGGACGGATATTTACGTTTGGATGATATGATAATAGTAGTACTTTCGATCTCAGTCTCACTCAGTCTAAAGACCCCTTGATAGAATTTGCTACAGGCCCCGCGCTGGCTTAATCCGGCACTGATTATTACATCAACTTCCATAAAAGAGTCTGTCAGTCACCGGGAGCATTCGCTTGCAAAGTATTAATCCAAATAGATTTTAAGCATTACGTTACAATACTACCACATTGACTACGAGCATTCCCCTGTAATGTTATCCAAGATTCGATTTTAAGGATTAGCTTACAACCGCAACCTTTGGCAGTCTCTCCCAATTGAGCTACCGAGCCTTGTGAACAACCGACGAAATTTTTCAGTACCTTTTACCAAAAGATTATGTAAATGGTATTAGTGCATCGATTAAGATTATAGCTATAATTAAATATATCTTTTTTATTATAAAAAACATTTCAATAATATTTCTTACAATCACGCCAATTAAGCACTATAAAGGCATATATATATCTAAGTAATATTTATAGAAATACTAGCTGACCCGGTGACGCGTCGCTGTGGCTCAGTTATCATAATTTGCACAAACAATCTTCTTTGGTTATAAATTAAAATTAAATCTATCATGTGTCCTAAGTGGCAAAAATCCAGTAAAATGAAAAAAATATCATTAAAATTGGTTGAGTAGTTTCGGAGTTCATCGCGGTCAAACACTGTGATAGGGACGCTTAAATATGGCTTCGTTCAATATATGTACAAGGGCTATTAATACTTAATTTATTATGTATTCCATACCACAGTACAAGCTCTGTTTAATCTATAATCTATAATCTGTCCGCTCTTTTTCCCGCTCTTTTTCCCGCTCTTTTTCCATTGTATCAATTGACGTTACCATAGCGACGCGTTACCGGGTCAGCTAGTTTGGGATTGAATAATTGTTGTTAGTAGTCCGTAATTTATTTATATGACTTTCGCACCCCTTTTGGATTCGTGTCCCGCACGGGGCAAGTGTTTCTGTGATGAAGACAAGCATTTGTATATGTGTCATTAGTATTTATACATATTTATTTGACTATTACATATCTATGTATCATATACGTATGTCTTTCCGTTACCCTAGTATCGTTGTCAGGTCTTTTAACATTTTCTTTGACTTGTAATATCGATCTGAGTGGCTTCCGTAAATTTTGTTATTGACTCTATATCGTTCCGCGGATATTAGGTAAAAATGTACATAACATTCTGTGTTATTTACTCTTTAATTATATGGAAATAGGGTTGCACATAAATAAAAAAAAAATATTTTTTTATTAATTTTGGCGGTGAGTCATACTGCGATACTACGCTTTTAAAATATTGTAAATTGACTCTTTATGAGTGGCCCATTAATCCCGTTTCCGCTTTACGGATATTTTTGTAACACCTTGTATATCCGTTGCCCTAGTATCCATAACACAAGCCTTACAGTGCTTACTTCGGCCTAGGCTAATCTGTGTGAATGAAAGAAATATTATTATTATTTATACTTTTAGATGTCAATTCTATAATCAACTGAAGCGTGTTGAGCACGTAACACTAGCCTTTTCAGTTAAGTCAAGCCTAACTTACGTTTTCTTGCACGATTTCCTTTAAGAATGAATGGATACACGTTTCTATCTGTGGTAATCTTATTTATGATCACATTAAAATGAAAAAAGGCATTAAAAAAAGTTCTTTTGTATCGTTCAAAGCTACCACATTCGGGACATGTTGTAACTGAAATGAAGAACGGGCGCATATCTCGGTGGCTTAAACGGAAGTAACGACATTTATAATAATAATATATTTTTATATTCACGCCAATCAGCCTCTCCCAAAGTGAAGACTGTAAGGCTTGTGTTATGGATACTAGGGAAACGGATATACAAGGTGTTACAAAAATACCTGTAAAGCGGAAACGGGGTTAAATGGTCCCTTATAAAGAGTCAATTTACAATATTTGAAAAGCGTACTCACCGCCAAAATTAATAAAAAATTTTTTTTTTTTTTATTTATGTGCGAACGCTATTTCCATATAATTAATGAGTTAATTAAAGAATTTTTATGTACATTTTTATCTAAAATCTGCGGAACGACATAGAGTCAATAACAAAATGTACAGAAGCCGCTCAGATCGATATTACAAGTCAAAGAAAATGTTAAAAAACCTGACATAGGTAGATTATGTTGGGTCTCTTTCAACCTAAACCAACACTTTTTCGTAACGAACAACAAATTTACAGCCATTTTTTCCGTTTAGTAATAATGTTGGTTAAAACACGAAATAATTGTAAGATATCGATTAGAAGATTTGAAATGGACAACATAACGTTTTTTTTTCTATTTGACGTTTTTGGAAGCCTAATTCCTCTTATTTAGTTTGCAAACTTTTTAATGAAAAATTTAAAATCCGTTAAAGAGTACACTCTGTTAAATAATCTATGATAACTTCAGTTCTATTATTTTTTCTATTAGTGGCTTGCACGATTTGTGCATTTAGCCAGTGGCAAGTAAGTATAATTGCCAGTTCTTGAGTAATTTCTTAGGTATTAGTAAAGAAATGGGGTTTTACTAAAACCTCCTCGTGGCTTTCTTGAGAGAGCGCGAAAAGACACCTTCCAACCTGTTGTGTTTCACTTGCCAACACTCATGCATATTCAGAAACACTCAGTGGTTAATAACCCACCATTACTACACACTAATATCAAAAACAAAACAAAATTTAACAAGAAAACCAAAATCATTGAAGTGACGCTTCGCGCTCCCGCCAAAAAGTCACTTCAGTTCTATGTAGTGACAGCTTACTAGGTTTGGCAATATTTTTAGATTTGATAATTTATTACATTTTTATGGGGTTTTTTTGTAACACGCTGTATATACATAGACTAGCAGGCCCGGCCACGCGTCACTGTGGTTCAGATATTATAATTTGGGTGAATCTATAACATTGTAATGTTATATGTTGCCGGAAAACGCATGGCTTCATGTCATGTGACGTCATAACCAATGAGAAGGCGCTCGGTTTGTTTTGAAATTCACTTTCGTTTATGCATAATTTTTCACCGTAAATTTTTTAAAAAATAATAGAAGTTTATTACATATTTAAAGTATATTTAAAAAAAATATTAGTTATTGTTTTTAAATTACATGCAAGAAACCTATTCATCACTATATAAATGACAATATTATAATTCCGGTATAATAAAAAAATCTCAAAATAAAAACTGAAAACAAAGATTTTTCATTATACACAAAGTCATTATAAATTAAAAATCAGTAATCAAAATGAATTGTGGATCCAATCCCCGACTGAGCATTTATTTGTCGATCGACTAAATTATTTTTTATTTTTTTGGAGCGCAACGAGCGAAGCTCCCATGGATCAGCTTCAATGGCGAAATGTCTGTTACGCCATAACTTCCCGAGTTCTTAACCGATTTTAATATTTTTTGTGTGGAATCGAATCAACAGGTTTAAGACCAGACCCTCAAAAATTCCAATTGAAACAAAAATTATTTTTTCTTTTTTTAGGTATTACGCTCCGCTCCAATATATGGAGCTAGCGTAGCTTTATGCTTAGCGACTGCATCGCCTAGTATTTTTTTTTATTATTATAATTCGGTTGCTTAAAATCCTATGTATTTATAATATGAAGATAATTTAAAACCAAAAGATATGGTTCAACATTTCTTCCAGTTTTAATTAAAAAACATTCAAGAACACATAAACGTAAATAAAGTTCTATTTGCAAAAACATAGTTGAGTCACACAAATCAATGATAGAATTGTCTTGTTTATAAATAGTAACATTTCACATTTAATTCTGTTTTTCTTATAAAAAAACGGTTAATTAAAACAAAAAAGTAACTTCCCAACAGCCAGGTGCGCCGTGACCAGCGAAGAGGTATAGTCGCGCCGACTTGAAATGGCATATTAAAAATTATTAAATTATCTTACATATTAATTTTGAAATCTTCTTTAGCGGCGTTGTGCACTTTTTGGGATGGGTAAAAAATGTTAAACTTGTGTCAGGACACGTGACCGAAAATTCGTAAGACGGAGGGCAGGGTGCTTGCGCGAGTGTGCGTGTGTTTATTTTCATGTTTGTGTACGATAGCGCAATCTTTTTTTATCATTATTTGACGAGCTGCGTAATCGAGTGGGCCCCGGGCTCGATTCCCAATCGGGTCAATTTAGGAAAAGATTTTTTTATAGTGACTTTTATCTGTGTTGCAGTATCGTCGTTGCTTCTGAATTCTTTAATGCAAGTATTTTGTTACCTAATTTTAGGTTTAGAGACACGTTAGAGAAAGTGACACGCAGTTGTGGTAAATAATTAAAGATATTTTAATTATAAAGAAAGATTTAATTTCACGACTATAATCGCAAACGTGCCTACAGCCTGACAGTAGAGTGACAGAACTACCACAGCGCTACAAACGCATAAAAAGAGAAACAAAGTTTGCTTCCATATGTGAAAGAAAATGGTGGTTGTGCGCCCCAGAGGTTTTAGTGTGGTATTCCCCGCCTACGCAATGGCGGGGGGAGTGCTCACATATATTTGCTGACTGCCCGTGGCGGGTCGAAGCCATTTCCCCTTGTCATAAAAAAATAATTACCGTCTAGGGACGCCCGTGAGGAGTAAAGCTTTATCGTATGAAGCGTAGGAACTAAACGTAACAAAACATGAAAAAATGTCATGTAACGGTACTAAATCTGACGCTCTCGTGTAACGGTAAAATCCGTCGCCTAGCACAAATAGAGTGGCTGCGCGGCGAGCATCTATGTGCGAGCAGCCCGAATGTCTGTAACGCTCCTATTCAAAAGTATTTAAGTTGTAAAGTTGTATTACAGGTTGCCAGCCTCCCTAGCTCCGTAACCAGGCGATATTATGAATAACTACATACATAAAGAGACTAGTACCACACATATGACACTGGCAATATAAATAAATAAATATTTAACAACATCACGGTAATTAACTAAAGCACTTGTGTTATGGAATTCAGTAACAAAATCCAAAAAATAGCCGCAATCCACAATATGTTTAAGTGCGTGGATTACCACCAAATAGCCACAAAAGAAAAAAAATAATTCTAATCACGTTTTCTTATTTATTGTAAACTTAGTATTTTTATGAGAAATAAAAATGCAGAAATAAACTTATTAACACTGTTATCTTGGTAGTTCAGCTGTTACTGAATACCTAGTTCTCTTTAAAAAAAAAAAATATATATATATATATATATATATATATATATATATATATATATATTAAATACTAATTTTTTTGGCAGAACCACTTCAATGTTGACATACTACCTTAGCTAGGGCCCTGTACCTGACCTTGGGTCATGATCATGATCAGCCTAATAACAATAATTGTTTGGTGCAACGGTAGCGATCCTGCCTTTCGCACCGACGGTCCTGGGTTCGAATCCCGGAAGGGGCAAATGTTTGTATGATGAATACTAGCATTTGTAACTGAGTCATGGATGTTTGTATATATTTCTATGAATATTACTTATTTATGTATGATATATGTATGTCTATCCGTTACCCTAGTATCCATAACACAAGCCTTAAAAGTGCTTACTTTGGGCTAGGTTAATTGGTGTAAATGTTGGAAATATTTATTTATTTATTTAATAATAATGATAATAATATTTCTAACATAACACCAATTAGCCTAGCCCAAAGTAAAAACTGTAAGGCTTGTGTTATGGATATTATAGCAACGGATCGACGTAATGATAGACGTAGATGTGATAGGTACAAAAATATGTAATATTCATAGAAATATATAAAAACACCCATGACTCAGGTACATTTGCTCGTTCCACTCCACCCCTCCCCTGCTGAGGACGGTGCTGGGAGATGGTAGACCGGTAGGGGTCAAATTCCTTTAACGAAGGGAGGACCCCTAATGGACAAGGCGGAAGGCGCTGCGGCGTAGGTGGGTAGACCCGCTGTTCAGCGCCATTCGGAGGGTGTCGGATGATGCCTAACTTGTGCCTAGGCATCGTCCGACAGAGAAGGGGCCCGTAGCGGGCCGGCTGTCCAGCCAAAGTGGTGCTTCCGACAAAGGGACCCAGCAGGACAGTGTGAAGGCACAACGACGAGTTTTAGTGGGTATACCTTCGTTCACCCGCTGGACTTCGTCGTTGTCGTTGTCGGGCGGGTGATCGAAGGAGAGCCCCACATAACTCCGCTGTCTACCCAAGCAGTGGAGTATGCGTAAGGAGCATTTCTCGTCGGAAAAAAAAAAATGTACATTTGCTCGTATTCATCATACAAACATCAGATTCTTCCGGGATACAAACCCAAAACCGTCGGTGCGAAAGGCTATCGCTACCGTTGGACCAAACAGTGATATTTATTTTAAAATATCTTGATGTAATACGTATTCGTGCAAATAAATATTCATTTAATTTCACGCTTGGTTTGTATTTTCATTGCAATCCTGTCAACTGGATTTAAACTGCAACTGTGATTTTACAGTCGGAGTGCAGTCGAAATGTAGTCCGTTTATCTCAAGCCTAACGGATCATTTTGTTTTTTTGTTATTTTGATTATATTAATATGATTATTCCATTTTGATAACCTTTTAAAACATATCTTTATTGGCCACGGTTTGGTCCTGTCTTTTGCACTGACAGTCCTGGGTCGGAATCCCGAAAGTGGCAGATGTTTGTGCTGAATACGACCAGATACACATAGTACCTGAGTCATGGGTATTTATCTATAAGTATTTAACAAAAGAGTATATATTATATGTATGTCTATCCGTTACACCACCTTACAGTGCTTACTTTGGGCTAGGCTAATTGGTGTGAGTGATTTATTTATTATTATTATTATCTCGCTTGAATTAACTATCAATTCTCCTTTAAACATAACAAAAGATATACGTACCCAAAACAATTTATCTTATCTGTCCTACCCGACGCCAATTCACAACAGCGTCACTATATTACTAGTAGTAGAGACACGATTTTTTTTCCGTTCGTCTGACCACAACTCATCCGTGCAAGAACGACACTGTCCTAATTCTCTGTAATTTTTTGTCCCAATTAGTGCTAGCACTGCCATGCGGCTAATTTTATTAATTAGTTTAGGAAACCTTCATGGTGGGTGATGAGGCTATATTTTTTAATATTATTCGTAATATAAGTGATTTTATAGTTATGAATCTAAGTCGACTAATAATTGACGTTGAATCAAGAGAATTAAGCAATTAATGCAGCAACAAATAACCTCAAATCTGATACATTTATTTGCAATGTGTTTTATTGTTGACTATATTTTACCCGCGGCTTCGCTCTCGTTAGTGTACACTACTGATTAAACATATATGATACACACATATCCTAATATATATAAATTACGTGTCACGTTGTTTGTCCGCGATGGACTCCTAAACTACTTAACCGATTTTGATCAAACTGCGTAGCTATCTGTTATTTGATCTAACTTAAAAGATAGGATAGGTTTTATTTTAATTTATAACACAGCAACGCGTGGCTGGGTAAGCAAGTATGATAAATAAATATATATTTATAGAAATATATAGAAATAATTTTGACTCAGGAACGAATGCCCGTATTTATCACACATATATGTGTAGACCGTTTGGTGCAGCGGTAGCGATCCAGCCTTTTGCACCGACGGTCTTGGGATCGAGTCCCGGATGGGCCAGATGTTTGTGTGATGAATGTTACGTATCTGTGTATCTTATGTATATGTCTAATACTAATTGATGTATATTTATGAAATAAATTATTATTCAAAAGTGTTATTAAATATTATGAAAATAAATATTGGACAAAGAGTATAATATAATAATAAATACATATTTTTTTCAACATTAATTTTTTGATCAAAAAATATTAAATACAAAAAAAAACAACTATTAGCAGGTGGGGCTTTCTATATTGCTTCGGGTCTGGGTGTTGTGATACCTTTGCCGTTTCTGATTTAGAATAATTAACGTGATGTTGTGTAATATTTATTTATATAGTTTTTATATAGAATAATATAATAAAAAATATTATTATCATCTAAATGCAATCATTCCCATTATGTTACGCATTAAATTGAATTTAAATACTAATCGGGTTAGTTTTATTTTGAATTAAAACCTTATTATCATTGTACTAAGGTCTATTGTACTCGGGCCTCTGAATTCGCAAGGCTGTATGGTAACCGTGAGCGAGGTCGAAACTGTGACTGATTTTAATCAAAATAACATATAGGTATTTTAATAATTGAGATTTATATTTAATTTAAAAGTGGTTTCAGTATCCATTGTGTAATACATGTAAAAGTTACATTCCATGTTGTGTAAAGATAAGATAAGATAAATGGTCCCTTAGCTAACAACACCGCATAAGTCATATTTACCAACTTTACAGGAGACGAAAAAGTCGGTGAAATTTTAACTAAAGTATTTAGTTCACAAGGCTCGGTAGCTCAATTGGGAGAGCATTGGACCGGATTTCCAAAGGTTGCGGGTTCGATTCCCGCCTGAGAATTCACTTGTGACCCGAGTCGATTTTTTCTAGTATTTTTCTATTATAATAATTTATCTTATAAGATCGCATTGAAAATGCATAAAATATATTAAAATTATAAAACTAAAATAGCTGTTTCATCTTAATCGATTGACCAAACATTTGTAAAAATGTTTCTTTCGAATACGAGAGGATGTTCCTCTCATTGATGAAACGACGCTGGCCTACAGCGTAAAATCAGGAAGGTACTAGAAAATTTCGACGAGTGTTCATAAGGCTCGGTAGCTCAATTGGGAGAGCATTGGACCGGATTTCCAAAGGTTGCGGGTTCGATTCCCGCCTGAGAATTCACTTGAGACCCGAGTCGACTTTTTCTAGTATTTTTCTATTATAATAATAGTATATATAATATACTTATTATGTATACTTTAGTTAAAATTTCACCGATTTTTTTTTAAATAGACAGTTTTCTTCGTCTCCTGTAAAGTTGGTAAAAATTACTTATGCGGTGTTGTTAGCCAAGGGACGAAATGTAAAGATTTCCTTTAGTAAATAAAAATATATAGCTTACTTCCGCAAAATTCAAGCAGTTTATTTACGGGCGGGCGGTACACGCTGCTTGAGTTTTGCGGAAGTAAGCTAAACATTTTTATTTTACTAATGGATATGGACTTCCGCTAAGTAACGCCTGATTTTATCAAAGATTTCCTTTCAGTGTTTGACCGCGATGAACTCCGAAACAACGCATCCGATTTTCATGATTACTGTTTCATTTTCCTGGATTTGTTCCTATTTAGGACATAGGTTTAATTTTGATTTATAATCTATAATCTAAGATCACAGTGGTTTGTGTGTTTGTCTGTCCGCTCTTTTGCCCGCTCTTTTTTCATTATATCATAGCAAGTTACCATAGCAACGCGTTAACCGCAAGTAGTTCGTCTACCGGACGCTAGATGGCGCTAACGGAAAAATATTAAATAATTTTGTCCACCGTGCGAAGCCGGGACGGGCCGCTAGTAAAAATAAATATTTCAAGTTATATTTTTTTTGTTTTCGCAGCATATGCTTTTGCATTCGCTCGTGCTGGGAGCGCACGAGACGGTATGTGGGACTCTCCTCCATGACCCCACACACACTAAAACCTGCGGCGTCCTACAACACATCGGTGGAGGTCACGTGATATCCTTTCAGATGGAACTGCGACCCCGACCAGTGTGGGTCCACCCCTTGGGCGGACGTCGCCTCAAGTTATGATACTTATGCCATAGCACATGGCCTGTTCAGCTAGTAATAATCTTACAGTAATATGATGATGACCATGATCTTTGCAACAGCTTGCAACAGTGCCGAAATATCGGAAACTCAAACTAAAAACATGGTACGTTGTAAAAATCCCGTATATAACTTATATTACTGTAATGTTAGTGACCATGAAAGTTTAAAATAGCAATAATCTATGTTACAATCACACCGATTAGCCTAGCTCAAAATAAGCACTGTAAGGCTTGTGTTATGGATGCTAGGGTAACGGATATACATACATATATGATACATAGATATGTAATATTTATAGAAATATATATCGGTACAAATACTCGCATTGATCACACAAACATCTGCCTCTTAAGGGATTCGAACCCAGGATCGTTGGTGCGAAAGGCAGGATCGCTACTACGTCAAAACTTCATTTTTTGGACTTAGTGGAAAATCCTTTAAAGATCTGATCTCCGCATGTTGACGGCGAGCATATGTTGGACTCTTCCACATCCTAGAGTACGAAGCGTAGGAAATACCCAAGAATTGAAAACCACTAGAACGTACGACCTGTTTGCCGAGGTTCAGTAGGTCCGTTTACGATGGCAACATGCAGACTTTTATTTAAAAAAATAAATTTATTAACGTTAACCTCGATGTATATTTTAGAAGTTGTAACATTTATTAGACGACACCAAACACTATTTCACATTAAAGACAAAAGAAATCCCCGTTTACGTCCGAAAGATACAACTCTGCTAATAATGCCACCTAACCACAGTGCATTTTACGAAAAAAATTGTGTTGGTATGTCAATATGTATTTATAATAAGATACCAGTTGAAATAAGAGAATTATCTACGAATAAATTTATACCGGCATTACGAAAATGGCTAAAAATGAAATCCCCTTATAATCTGAGAGAATATTTTGACATTGTGTAAATTAAAATAATTTTGAAATGACGCAATTAATTATCTTAGAATGAAATTGTTTTTTTAGATTATTCTCGTGTAATATTTTGCACGCCAAATTATGGCAAAACATGTTGGTTTTTAACATGTGTGTCATCTGTGTTTACCATGTTTAATGCAAATAAATTTCTTGATTCTTGACAATGGCAACTACTAACCCCGGAAAGCGGCCGGATAGCCCCTTAACAATGAGGGATTTCCGGGTATGTACCGGAAATCCCTTCCATACAGCGAGGCATGTCCAATGCCAACAGTAGGACCTCCACGCAGTCAACTAGCCTTGCTGGGTGCAGAAGGCTATGCACGATTGCGCGGTGCTTAGGAATTGCGATTCGGTGTCATTTTTAATCCGAAACCAACCGGATTCCCATTGATCCGTACGGATATGTATTTGACGGCTGTTTCGTGCAACGGTAGCGATCCGGCCTTTAGCACCGACGGACCTGGATTCGAGTCCCGATGAATACGTACATTTGTACCTGTGTTGTGGGTATTTATATATACTTATGTTAATATTTCTTACTTATTTTTATCCGCGGCTTCGCTCGCATTTATGCCATTTTTTTCAATAAAAAGTATCCTATGTTACTTCTAATACCTCCAAGAATGTAGGTACAAAGTTTCATGATAATCGGTTCAGTAGTTTTTGCGTGAAAGCATAACAAACAAACGTACATTCACATTTATAATATTAGTACGATTTATGTATCATATATATGTAGGTATATCTATACGTTACCCTAGTATCCTTAACATAAGCCTTATAGTGCTAACTTTTGGATAGGTTAATTAGTGTGAATGTGAGAAATATTATTATTATATCCGAGTTGCTTAGTTTTGGTAGATATCTAAACTAATATTATAAAGAGGAAAGATTTGTATTCTTGTATGTTTGCAATGAATAAACTCAAAAACTACTAAGCCGATTTCAAAAATTCTTTCACCATTGGAAAGCTACATTCACGCTGAGTAACATAGGCTATGTTTAATGCTAGAAAAAATTTAGAGACTTTGTGCCACCCGTGCGAAGCCGGTAGTCACAGATAAATCAATTATTTTATTCGGTAAATTTTTATATAATCTATTCTACAAAAGCTTAGTCTTCTCCTTCTCTTTAGATATTAACTTGGGGTTTGTTTGCTTATACCTAACTTTTTATTCTTAGGATTTTTTTTGTGTATAAGCCATGTTTGCGTGAGGGGTTTTATAATTTAACACGCTCAGCGCCATGTGTATCATTTTCGATATACATTGTACTAATACTTGTGTATCTTCTTCAATACACATGGCCCACGAAACTGTTTTGGGTGTAAACTATTTTCACAGGCCTGTGTATCGAAAAAGATACACACTAGAAGGGGGGGGGGGGGGGGTAGCAGAAGGGTGGGGATAGAAAAAAATTATCATCTATAACATTTAGATGGTTTCAAAAAAATGTTTTTTCAAATAAGTCAAATTTTGTTAGTATTGGCATATAGGGCTTAGCGCTGAGCGTTTTAATTATGTTAAAGTGGAACAGAAACCCTCCCTGGACTTGACAATCCGTGTGAGGATGTGGGAGTTGTGGGGGGAAAGAGAATGGATAGAATACTCAAAAAAGAAAAAGATAGAGTGACAGTAAAGTTAGCAAAGAAAACAAGAATATTATATTGATAATCTTCTCAATTGATAATAAGATTATATTGGCCAACTTTTGTGAAGGTCATTAATAGATTCATTGGGGTTTTTATAAATATATTCATGTTTATATTTGGAAATAGTAATGTATTTATAATTGTTATGATTTTTTTATTCTTTTATATATTTTTTCCTTTTCCTACTGTCCTTTCCGTCAGTGTTACCAACTCTTGAAAATATTTAGCCTAAATTAAATTCAAATAACCCCTAAATTTGCTCTAATTACTTGGATATCCCCCTAAAAATAAATTGTATGATATAATTTTGTTAATTTTTCATTTATAAAAATAAATTACATTTATTACGTCAAATATTATTTCATTTTCTTCTGGCGAATCGGATTTTATAAAGTCATACATGTTGACTTTGAATAAGCCTAATATTTTAGGAGATGGGTTGAAAATTGTACAAGATCATTCATCCATCATTTCGTTTGAAAATTCCAAGTACTGTACTTGGATTTTAAGTACACTAGATTTCACTAAGTCCGAGGTCGCTAGGTAAAAAATTAATTTGATTAGCTAGTTAAGGTTGTCCCAGGGCCTATACTTTAAATCTTTAATTTTCTCGATAATTAAAATATTTAAAAATATGAAGGTTCACAAAAACAATAAAAATAACCCTAAACATATAACACCCCCAAAAATCCTATCTCACTTATTTACACCCTAAATTTAGGGGGAAAACTTCTAAGTTGGGAACCCTGGTTTCTGTACACACACTAGCGTGAAATTTTAAACAAAGGTAGGGACTTTACCATCCTAAAGGTGTGCACACATTGGACAAATATTCAATAAAAAAAAAATTAATAACGTTTACTACAAACATTAACAATAAATGACTTGTTCCATCAATGTTATAATAATGCAATATTGTTATTTGTAGAATGTAATACATGTTTTTATATTATTTTCTGAGAAAATAAATTTCAAAACAAAAATTAAAAGTATGACCCTTAGGTATCATCAACTTACATCTGTTCTGCTATACTCTCGTATAGCAGAACATATTTTAGTAGTGGTTAATTTCAACAAAAAATCCAGATATTTTCAGAACAAGGATCTTGTTATCATAAGGGTCCGTTTGTTTTTACTTTTGATGTACGGAATTCTAATAAAAAGTAAAAACTCTTTAATTTCAGGCTCACTTCAACGCGAACTAATACCAGAAATGTTAAATAAATTGATTGAGTCGATTTATTAATAATAAGGACATACCTAGGCACCCAAGTAGCAAAATCAAAACTATGAATAGTAGTTACAAACAACGTCAAATGATATTATTTCCAATAATCGAATCCAAAAAAACACAAAATTACGTTAAAAACGCGCCTAGGTATCTAGGTATCTACTATCAACAAAATATTTTTCCGATAAAAAATAATGTATCCACAGCCTAATTTTAACGACCACTGCAAGCTCGCCTTTCGGCAAGATAAAAGGTACCTACGACCGCCTTACACGTGCCACTCATTTCGCGGGCTGAACTTAGGAATTAATTTCAAAAGTATGATGTTTTAATTGGGGTAGATTGTTTAAATGTTTTTGTTTATTGCGTTACTACTGTTTTTGAATTTATTATGTTACGTTTAATGTATTGTAAAGATTTGTGATTTAGAGTATTTTCTGTTGTTATTAGAAACTTATCTAGGAAATGTACTTTTTAAAAACGATAAAGATGAAGATGTGTACATGCTGGTCGTTATGGTAAATTGAATACCATCACGTGTATGGACAAAACAGTCAATAAAATGGTCATAAGGATTTTAATGACATTTCAAAAGTATGTATTTAATAATATTCCAGTTAAGTTCGGCCCTGGATGGAGCTCGGTCCTGTGTAGAGTTGGGAAAAATTACTCGTAAAATGTGAATCAAATCACTAATTCAGACATTGGTATCAGAATCGACTTTTTGATTCGTATGAATATTAGAGCTGTAGCAAATCGTATGTATTCGGTACTGAGTAACGGGTGGGCCATTTAGTACCGAGTAACGAAACGTTACACACAAATGCATTTCGTTACTCGCATTTTTCGTAGTATGGGTACCTACACTATTTCAGTTTACGCAACGTCCGTTGATGCGTGTATTTGTACGTTTGCTGATCGTATATTTTACGCATGCGCGCGCTTATTCAGTGAATTTATAAACGTACGTTACAAAGAACGATATTTGTTTATTAAGTAAAGTATAATTTGGAAATTCGTCGTCCAAGTTTTTTACTGTTTATAAAATTGTATTGTGTAAGTAGACAAAGTTTGAGATTGTAACAGAAACAAGGTAAGGAAGTATTTTTGACGTGACAACGTCTTATAAATTGGTTTGCCGGGTGACACTTCAAGAAACTGCGTTACGCTCCGCTCACGTTATGCGCTTACAATGAGAGCGAGTGAGAGGCACGCGTCCCTTCCACTCGGGCATGGTTAGCCCGCCTAAGAGCGAGAGAGACAGACATAAAAAGTGGAAGGGACGCGTGCCTATAAATTAATGTTTTAAATATAATTCTTTGTATAAATAAATGTTTTAAATTGTTACTATTATTTCATCCTTCTTCCTACTATACGAATGAATATTCACATTAAAATTATTTTACCACTCAAAGTCGTTGTCACGTAAAACTTTCGCCCGTATACCGACTTTACAGGCAACCAACCAGTTTTTTACAAATAAGAAATATGTATGTTTTTGTTTTTTATTATCGCGAATATCACGGTTTTTTGTTGTTATCTTAAAAGAGATGTGTCTAAATTAGTCTAATGATATTAAATTGTTTCTTCGATAACAGAAGCTGTTTATCAAAAGTCTGGTTGAAAATACAGAAAACTGAAAAAAAAAAACCTGACTCAGCTTGGTATGTAACGTATAAGTATGTTTTCTATAAATCACGAATGTTGCGACGCCGCGACGTCATACTGCACTCGTACGCAATACGATTCGATTCGTTGCTCTAACTTACACATAACATAGCATGTTATAAGGTAACTGAAGTAACGATACGATAGTAATAATTGTTATAGTAACGAATACATACGGGTACACTTTTTTTCGTTACTTTTACAGCTCTAATGAATATCATTGTTGTCAGATCGATTTCGATTTAAGATCAAAATGTGATTCTGACCTTAGTATCTTTCGGACTGACTAAAATTATTAACTCTGCGGACTTGATAAAATTTGAAGGAGTCGATTAGAGAGTCAAGAAATCGAAACATTTCAATTGTTCACTATGCATTTACTCGTCACTAGTTCTTTTAGGTCAGCGATTGTGTGAGTGACACACACACTGAACATCTTGAGGTAGGTAAGTATAGGGTCAAGCTGAGGGGTCAAGCACCAGCTGATTTAAGGCGCAGTTTTATTCGGTTTGTCAATAACAAGGAATCGTTTTGGACGTTTATTTTTATAATTATACGAGCAATTAAAAAAATAGCAATTACTGATTGTTAAATATCATTGATTCTATAGGATTTTAATAATTTTATTTTAATTACTGCAACTTAATTATGAAACTTTGAACTGCAATAACTCCGAAACGGAGAGTGATATCGCGAAAATTCTTTTTGTGTTTGAACACTGAAAGCCCATGGTTTTCACCATTTTAACAGGTGTTCTATTTTCATTGACTAGCGGTATATACGGTAGGTACATAAACCATAATAACATTTTTTACAATTTTTGTCTGTCTGTCTGTTTGTTCCGGCTAATCTCTGAAATGGCTGGACGCATTTTGACGGGACTTTTTTTGGCAGGTAGCTGATGTAATAAGGAGTAACTTAAGCTACTTTTATTTTAGAAAAAATAATTTATTTTAGAAAAATGAAGTAATGTTGCAATATAATATTGGTTGGTTTTATAATAATTAGTTTTATCTTATAATATGTTAAATTTAAATTACTTTTTTTGCGTTTAATTACTTTATTATTTAGATTTTACAAAACTTATTAGATCTATGGTAGATATGTATAAATGCCGTATACTTAGAAACGGATATTTGAAATTCTTCTTCAGTTCTTCTAGTAATTAACTTTTAACACTATATATGGCCTTAAGAAACTACTGTTTATAGTTAGAATTGCATTTTGTTTGTGTGCCTTAAAAAGAAATACATCAAAATCGTTTGTATAATATTTGTTCTCATGAAATCTTTTAAGAAATAGAAAGCAATATTTGTTTTTTTCTTCATAAAGGTGCATTGTATCTATGGTCACAAAGTAGATAATATACAGAGACACCACTTAGTACAAGAAAATGGTTACACCCTAAAACTGGTTATTCAACTGGCTATATTGCTTTCCTTCTATTTTACGATAGATGACACTAGTGAGAACACAAATAACACGATACGTATTGCCATCTAGTGAGACACTAAGAATACGGTTATCGCTTGTTGTTGTTAGATGGCGCTTCGTTATAGCCTACTCACAGACGTTGGTGGATGCGTAATCAATCGAAGTTTCGTATGTCAGTAGAGCAACAGTACCTACATTAAAATATCTTTATTCACGGTCGCGGGGTTTAACGTTCCAAAAATATGCCGCGAATATAGAAACTGTGAATATGGAATGGTAATTAGTATGGAATCATAGGGGATGCGTTACAAGTTACAAAATAAAACGAATATTTATAAAAATTAAATCAATTTGAGCTGTAGCATTATAAATTTACCTTTTAAGAGTAAGGCTCCTTTCCATAGATCGATCAGCTTTCATGATCACAAAGTTAATTTGCGTATAAACCTTCACTCAGACTTTTTAAATTTAATGTAGGTATTCCTTACCAAGCGGACCTATGAGTAGTTCGATCCTCGTCGATGTACTACGAACGTAGAACTACTCTATTACCACGAGGGGTAATATTCTTTTTTTAACTTGCTTTTGTATTGTGTCGGTAAGGTTTGTTTTAATTGACATTAGTCCACTTGGTCAAATCTTTCATGAAAGCCGCCTGGGCATATACCAGAACTGAAATAATGCCGCTACTTTAATAAAAGACTGAATCTCTTTCTATTTACTGTTTTCATCCTCGAATAATGAAATTTTTAGCCGCGAATACAGGAACTGTGTTGCAATTTTTTCTCTCTCGGAAAAAGAAACCGTGAATGGGGAACTTTTACTGTATTGACGGAACATTGCGAACGATTTTAGGAAACCACTTTCTTAGCTATTCTAACTATGTATTTTTTACTCGTGTTTGGCTCAGGTTTACGAACGTGTCGCGTATTATACCTATTTGGAAAATTGTTTTTTGTTTCAAATGAAACTAAAAAAAAACTTTCTAGTTTATTCCTTTGTTATCAGGTCAGGGCCAGGTGACGTGATCCTGGAGAAATTGAAGGAAAAAAAATACTAAAGGCACACCTATCGAGATTTAGGTATTTTAAATAGTAACTGGTGCAGTTGTTACTGAAAACACCCGTGGCCGTAATAGGTATGGTTGCATTTTATTGACGGACAAAACATTTGTCACTATCACATGTACGTACCTACTTTTCAGTGACTGAGAGTTATTTTATTCGTCGATAAAATGTCGACCATCTTAAAGGGTTTCAGGATTTCATGATTGGGCCTACTAATGTACTTCCGATTGGTCTAACATAGCATAGTGTTTTATGGAACCGAAAAAATTTACACAATACAAATTGAGGTTTTTACATAAATATATTATTTATACCCTAAAAAGGCATGAGTTCAATTCCCAGAAGTCTAACTCCAATACTTTTTGAGAAAAAAAATCATTAACTTATCGTGACCTTTGACCTATGAAATCTAAAATATTTTTTATAAAATGAATAGAAAGTGAATAGAATAGTAGTTTATGAAATTGGTACATAATGAGGGGTGTAAAACCTAGTTATGTGCAGTTTCATACAATACTTTATCTAATCTCATACATTGAATATATCAAATAAAAGATAGAGATTGATACAGTTTATTTATTGGTTATTGTAAGTGTTAACATTTTGTATATTACAATGACTTTACTGGTAGTAGATTAAGAGTGACTGCTGCCGCAGTCTCTAAAATGTCGGGCTGCGTTAAATTTTCTTCACTTTCAGTATCAGATATTTTAATAAACAATAATAATTATCCAGCGAAACACAACAAAGAATTGCAAGAAAACGTATTATGGCGCCAAAATTTCCGATATCACCGCGCATGCGCCAAAGCGCGCTCAGCCACAGATAAAAAATGAAAAAAATGAAACAGTGCTATACGAATTGGCGCAGTATTATATCAATGGTCTGTAATCGAAACGTAATGAAAATAAAAAATATTATAACATTATTTTGTTAGGCAAATAGTGTTGTAATATTTTTTTTTAATTTCATTACGATATACTATTTGTAAAGTTCGTCAATATAAACTCGTTTTGAGTTTAATATTTTGAATTTTGCGATGTGAGAGTAGATAAAAGAATATACATTTTAATAAAAATGAGTGAATCGGACATAATATCAACGCGTTTCCTTAGCTTAAATAACCATTGGTTTGGGAGCAGCATTTTTTTATTTCGTATTTATTATTTTTTCTCCATAAAAACGAAAAAGTGGAACCTACAACTTAAATAGAAATATACATAAATGAGCCACGTCCCACTATTGCGGCGATTAGAAGATATTCATTTTTAAATTTTTATGCTAGGGTTGCCACCGAACTTGATCTCGACGAATTTTTTTAAAATATTAATATGTGTATTATTTTTGAACGAGAACATCGATTTTCGTTTTCGGGTCTGGGTGGTAACTGTTAATTGTTTGTTTTGTGTGTTTCGGAGACCCAATTAGACACAAGTTCATGCCTGCTTGCTTCTAAGGTTTTTTGTTACAAAAATAGGTACATACCTGTTAACCGATTTATGCCCACGACTTTGTACTATGCTTTTATTTTCTGATCGAATGCATTTTTTTTTAAAGATGCGATCAACTGATTAGATTGATTTGTATGAGAAGTTACTTTTTCGCGGGGTCACAGACCCATGGCACCGTATTGCCTCAGCAGGGGCTTACCCAACCTACTGAGAGCCATAGCCAAAGACTATACCTCACCGGGCCCATCTCAGCCACTGGTAAAATTATTAAAGCCTTCGCCACTAGTATTTTTTCGAGCGATGTAGAAAGGCACAATAACCCTACTTCTAAAGCGGCAAAGCCACAACCTTATACGCCTAAAGAAGCTCTTAATATGATAATAGATAGACAGTTAAGTGACATGTAAACAAATAAGGGCAGATCTTAATAGGAGAGGATACCCAGCCTATCCCTCATTACAAGGCGACTGAGTCCTGAAATAAATTCTGGCGTCAAGTTAAAGTAGACGTGGTGCACTAAAAAGGTGCCGGCAGGTGATGAGATTTACCTAGATCGATTTTAAATGTGAATGAATTTCTAAATCTAAAATTTCATCACAATCGTTAGACCCGTTTCCAAGAAACCAATTACATACCAACATATTTATATAGGTACATGCAAGAATTGCTCGTTTAAAGTATAGGATGTGTGTATATGTGTTAAATTATTTCAATCAACATAGTTTATTTTTTCGACCATTTGGCGTGTAAGGTACAAAATTAAAGATGTGGTCGAACATACATAAAGTATTCCTACATTACCACATCTACATAAGGTAGGTAGTATATGTAAGTATATTGTATTTGTCTATAAGTGTTGTTAATTTATTCAATTCATTGACGGTATCAATTAACAAACAAAATGAAATATTTTCATTTAACACATAGTTGATCTTTGTGACAACCCCAGATCATGAAAGTTGACCTTTATGTAAATTCTATCATAACTTCTTAAAACCGCAAAAGTGGGATTTTGTTTATAGAACCTTTCTATACTAAATCCAGGTTCCACTTTTGCCGATTTTTGGAGAAAAAAAATAAAATCAAAATTTAAAAAAATACGTATTTCTCAGAAAGTAGGACACTTATGAATAAAATAAAATTGCGACATTATGCCTTCAATAATTCATTATCAAGTGGCAAATATCTCATGGACAGATATGGAACCTTTTTGGATAGAAGAGAGATGGAAGTCGTTTGAAGAAATTAAATTGTTATTTTTTTATATGCGCAAATTTTAAAAACTTTACTACTTCATATAGTTTTTTACTGAAAAAAGTGATTTGGAAATTGAACTCTTGCCTTTATTAGGGTATAAATAATCGATTTAAGCAAAAACCTTAAGGTGTAAATTATTTTGTTTCCATAAAACCCGCCATCTAGCGTTACAATTGCAAAACACTTCGTAAGCCTCATAGTTGAAAAGTAGTCACATGTAGCCTATACTTTCGTATTCTCAATTGATTATTTACGGTGTTTCTTATCTTCAAATTAAGGAGTCGAATTAAGGTTGATGTGAAGTTGTATATATAAAATATGCTAGTCTTTATTTTAATCTCAATATTTTTACTTAATTCGTCTTATTTCTAAACATGTGAAATGTTATAATTTACAAATGTTAATGGTAGTGACATCTATTGCGGTTTTTTAGAATTAAAAATCTTTTGTATGAAATGGTACCCCATGCTATGGTGTTATCAAAATATATTTTTTTTCTTAATACATTTTGACATTGTGTCCAAAATAATCTAAGATTTTTTTTGTTGGTGAACATACGAAGAAACAGTTGATTATAGAGCAGATCAAATTGACATGTCATTTATGACAAGATTTCTCCATTTTTCTTATTTTTCTCCATTTTCAAAAGAGATAATGTCTCTGGGTATTTGAAGAATTCGACACCGATATAATGAATACGTGCATTTGTACCTAAATTATGGGTATTTATATATACATTTCTATAAAAGTTACATATCTATATATTATATACTAGCTTTTACCCGCGGCTTCGCTCGCGTTAAATTCGGGGTAGCACTGTTCTCTTCTGTGTTCAGGAAAGGTTCCTGAACACAGAAGAGAACTCGCAACAGAATTTTACACGTTATTTATTTTATTTCAACACTGCCATCTGTTATTAATTTTTGAACTAAACAATTAAACCTATCGTGAACATAATATACAATAAACATATCAGCGCCATCTATCGGAATCCATGAGTTACACTTATTTATGTTTATAATGTTTATTTTCTCAAAAGCTAATTGATTTATGGTAAGATTTAATGTTTTTAGTATTGATTTATTTAATTCGTTTTAATTAAATTATTTTATTATTCGTTTGTATTAAAGAACCTGTTCTAATTTTGCGGAGTCTCACACCCAATTCCATCCCCTATTTTAGGGGCTGGGGGAGGATTTCTAAAAAATGGCAGGTATTTTCGTTAGTAACAAAGAGTCTATGTGCCGATTTTAGCTTCCTGCCTTGAAAACTGCGAAAAGTCTCATATAAAATTTCACCCCCTCTTTTAAGGGGTTGGGTGCAGATTTCAAAAAAAAATGTTGGGCGATTTTTTTTGTAGTCATAAATAATCAGCATACCAATTTTTAGCTTTCTACCTCGAAAATTTCGGAATGCTCCATACAAACTTCCACCCCCCATTTTTGGGAAGTGGGGGGTTAGAAAGGGGCAAAAAGTAGCCTATGTTACTCTCCATCCCTTCAACTATCAAACCGCTGATACTTCATTGATGAAATTTAAGTGAGGTAAGGTAGTGCTTCGCTCAGTATTTGCAAACAGCAGCAGCATTGCAGACCTAGTTTATTAGTAAAACAAAAATATGTAGCTTACTTCCGCAAAATACAAGCAGTGGGCCCGCCCGCCCGCAAATAAATGCAGATACCGCAGACACCGGCACCTTTACCAACTACTCTACACATGTTTCGCCCCCACACAGAGCATCATCAGGATCTGTTAAACCGTGAAATACCGAACACTATAGAGCACTAAGGTGCCGGTGTCTGCCGTTTTTAGGGTTCCGTACCCAAAGGGTAAAAACGGGACCCTATTACTAAGACTGTCTGTCATCAGGCTGTATCTCAAGAACCGTGATAGCTAGACAGTTGAAATTTTCACAAATTATGTATTTCTGTTGCCGCTATAACAACAAATACTAAAAACAAAATAAAATAAATATTTAAGGTGGGCTCCCATACAACAAACGCGATTTTTCTGCCCTTTTTTGCTCGATATCAATAATGGCAACAGGTATGCACTTGAAATATTAACAAAATACTCAGTTGTATCTTTACTTTAATAATAAATAATAAAATTAAATATAATATATATTTAAGAGGAGCTCCCATTCAACAAACGTGATTTTTTTACTTAACTAAAAGTTTGTACGGAACCTTTCGTGCGCGAGTCCGACTCCAATTGGCCGCTGTTGTATTTACATATTTACGGGCGGGCGGGCGGTGCACACTGCTTCAGTATTGCGGAAGTAAACTACATATTTTGTAATGCCTTATTCTATCAAATATTTATTTATTTACACTTCGTGTTTTTACTATTTATTATCTACCAATTTCTACCAATGTAATAAAACACAAAGTTTAATAAGAAAATCGAAACCAACAAATTGACGTTTTCTCTTAAAAAATCTCTTAAAAAGTCTACTGCTTGCGCGTCACGACTGATTGGTCACTCAGTTCCCTGACATTGATTTATATACTGATACCATAAAATTAGGCGACCGTTTGGTGCAACCTTTCTTACCGATGGTCCTGGGTTGGTGTCCCGGAAGAGTCAAATATTTGTGGAATGAATACGAGCATTTGTACCTGAGCCATGGGTTTTTATTGAGCGAAGCTCTCTTTTAGGCAACTCACAAATTTCGCTTGTCTCCCTCCTGCTACTTAACGGTTCAACCGATTCGAACGAATTTTGGCATAAGCATATATGATTATAACCTGACGGACATAGGCTATGTAAAAAATATATAGACTTTACCATGGAGGAATAATCACCGAAAGAAAAATTCAAAAGCTGATCACAGCCAAACCGCTGAGATTACATTGATGAAATTTGGCGCCAAAACTTACAAACGAAGGTAAGGTAGTGCTTCGCTCAGTATTTGCAAACAGTAGCATGCATTGCAGACCTAGTATAAATTTCTATATAACGTATAATATATGTATGTCTATCCGTTACCCTAGTATCCATAACACAAGCTTTATGTGCTTACTTTGGCCTAGGATAATTCGTACCCACGACCTTTCGCTATCCGAGCGAGTGCTCTGGATTCGAATCCCACCTGAGGGCTCGGGGCGTAGTTGTTTTTTTATACGCGTATTTTATATCTTATAGAAATATTGCATTGTGTATAATTATAGTGTTTTTTATTGTAAGCCTTACCTGTTGCAAGTTTTGTCTTATTTTTATTGTATATTTGTTTTTTGGCTTTTAATTAATTATTTATTTTAGAGCATGTCTGTTTTGTATGTTTTTATTATGATATTGTTATTCGTCCGATGTTGGCACGACAGAAAATCAGCGTCGAGCTATCTGGTTCGACATATACCTATGCTGAGACGTGACTGTTTCCTTCTACACACTGTATTTATTTTTCTTTCTTAATTTTTATATGTATGTTATGTGTGCAGTTTGTGAATAAAGTTTTTTATTTCATTTATAGCTGGTTCCGTCTTAATCGATTGTTTAATATTTGTAAAAATATTACTTTCGATGTTGAAGGTAGTTAGCGTTCAATATTGGTGGAACGATACTAGCTCATAGTAGAAGTTGAAATACGTTTGTAAATTTCGACGCGTCTGCCAGCGTCTCGGTAGCTCAGCGGTCAGAGCACTCGCCCGGATAGCGAAAGGTCGTGGGTTCGAATCCCACCTGAAGGCTCAGAGGAGTTGTTTTTTACACGCGTATTTTATATCTTATAAAAATATTTCTTTGTGAATGCAAAAAAAATATAAAAACATTTATATATTTGTTTAAAAATTTAATAGGTAATAATAAAAAAAGGATTTTTTAATACTTTTAGTACTTGCACTAAAATTAAACTAAATTACAAAAAAAAATTTTCATTTATGACAATGACAATTTTTTTTTTTATCTGCATTTAAAATACTTTTTTTATTAATGACATCACAGAATATGAGATGCATTGTAATTAATTTTATTGTTATTCAAATTGCACCTGTGAATGCCCTGGTGCGTTGCAAATGCACTTATGTGAAGTAGCATGTATGTACATATATGTAAATAAACAAATAAAGCACAGAAGGATTCAAGATAATAATTTTTCGGTCACCAATCCTGTAATCGATCCTTGCCAAAGCATCCTTCTCAATCTTAAACGTTGGGGTCTCCAAATTTAACATATAAAAATTTTCTTCAAAAGTTAAAAAAACAACTTGAATATAAACAATTTTTATAATTAGTAAATGCCAAAATTTTAGTAACAGATATGTATTAATAATAATAATAAACCCATAGCAACCATAAATATATTTAAAACTGGCGGCCGTCCTCGACTTCGTCCGCGTGGAATATTGCAACATTACTTTATTTTTCTAAAATAAAAAAAAACTAAAATAAAAGTACCCTAAGTTACTCCTTATTACATCAGCTACCTGCCAAAAGAAGTCCCGTGAAAATGCGTCCAGCCATTTCAGAGATTAGCCGGAACAAACAGACAGACAAAAATTGTAAAAAATGTTATTTTGGTGTATGTATCGTATATATACTCATATGCATGTAGTAAAAAATGGTTATTTCAATATTACAAATCTATTTGTTTACTTCACTCCAATTTTATTTATATGTATAGATATGCACTTAAAATACAGGAACACAACTGACTTTAACTTTCCAAGCTAATCAGACCTCTCAAAAGTTAACAAAGTTATATGGAATTTGGGTCTTAATTATTTGGTTATGAATCTTAGTAATAGTAAATTGCAATGATATAACGAAACAGTTTAAAAAGCAAGGTTACTATGACAAACCGTCAGTCGGGTTGCGCGCGGCACTAGCCGCGTACGTCTTTGCCTCAAAAAAGAACAAGTAATTTTACGTACGAATTTGAGTACGATATTAGTACTTGTTACAGTGTCACAGCTATTTTATTGGTACAAATATTTCTATTTTTGAATTTGGTACCATTGGAATACGGTGTTGTGTTGTGCCGTTCCAGTTTTCAGCGTTCGAATTTCGAAAAGGGAACGAGGGTGAGTTCTTTTTACTTCCAAAAAGTTTAATTTTTTAAAATATAAGAAAGTTTACTTATCAAATTAAAAAAGAATAATTGACATCAAAAAGTATCGTTGTAATTTTACTTTTTTAACGAAAAGAGGTTTATACTTATTTTTATTTGAAAAATACAGACAAAGGAGTTTTAATTATACGAAATAAAATTTTACACAATATTTTTATATGAGAATGGGCAATTTTATTATAAGTTGCATAAATAAAGTTATGTGGGTATTTTACAATGTCAAGTTACAGGGTTGAGTTTAAGCAACCGTAAATTAGTTTCATAAAAACAGCTGTGTATTAAATAATAACAGACCGGTAACAAATCAGAATCGTGTTCTTTTTATCATCTGCTTGAAATAGCAAAAAGTTTATACTTAAGAATAACTTCCTTAAAATTTGTAGGACGCAGGATTATAATTTTTTGTTCATAGCAATAAGTATGTTGTTAGTAATTTATGTTTTTTGATGATTAAATGTTAAATCAGTTCTATAGTTAAAGCATTATATTGAAATTGGCAATATTTAATATTTTCAACAGCTTATATATTAGAAATAAAAAGTTCACTAATTTTTTGTTTGTCTCATATTTTGTATTTTTTGTTGAGGTTTTTAGGCTGGATAATTATTTGCCTTCGTCACTGTTACAAAAGCAAAATTGTTATTAGTATATCAAAGTGACGTTTCTCTAAAACAAAGGAAAGAAAAAAATATTCTGCCAATGATTTGTAAATATAAAAAGGTAAAAAAAAAAAAATTAATATGAAACTAAGTTTATACTAAACATTTTAAAATAATAAGCCAATCAAACAGGAGGTACAAACGTTTTTTTTTTAAATTAAAATTTAGTAGATTTTTTCATTCATAATAAATAAATATTTCCTACATTCACACCAATTAAAATAAAAAAAAGACTTTATTTCGAACTACAAACGCTCATGTTGGGTTAGTATTTCACAATTCTTAACTACTAGTGTTCGTAAAAGATATTAAATCACCCTAGCCTAAAGTAAGCATTGTAAGGCTTCTGTTATGGATACTAGGGTAATGGATAGACATACATAAATGATACATAGATATGTAATATTATAGAAATATATATAAACACCCATGACTCAGGTACAAATGCTCGTACTCATACGAACATCTACCCCTTCCGGGATTCGAACCCAGGACCGACGGTGCGAAAGGTAGAATCGCTATCGTTGCACCAAACGTCATTAAACAACGTGATAAATAGCACATTTTTTAAATTTGAGTTTTTATATTTTGTAATAGGTTTCATTAAATAAATTTAACTCCACGCGGAAGTTAATAAAGAATGTATATAAAATATAAGGATATTAGAATAATCTTTGTGTGAAGTGTGAAGGCTGTTTAGTCTGGTAGACGTGATTGAGACGATAATATAATAATATGACTTACATTATTATGATAGAAAAATACTAGAAAAATTCGACTCGGGTCACAAGTGAATTCACAGGGAATCAAACCCGCAACCTTTGGAAATCCGGTCCAATGCTCTCCCAATTGAGCTACCGAGCCTTGCGAACACTCGTCGAAATTTTCTAATACCTTTCTGATTTTACGCTGTAGGCCAACGTTGTTTCATCAATGAGAGGAACATCCTCTCGTATTCGAAAGAAACATTTTTACAAATGTTCGGGCAATCGATTAAGACGAAACAGCTATTAAATTGGCCAGTGTTTTATTATTAACATATTAACACAACAATATCAAACTAAAAACTTATCGTGAAAAATTAACCCTAAAATATTTATATACACATTCACAAAAAGAATATGTCATCCAAAATTCCAATTTGGAGCATGGTACCCAGAACACTGGCAGCATTACCTCGCTGAATTGCTAAACTGGTTCTCAGTTATAGAAGAGTATTTACAGCCATTTAGTTTTATAATTTATAAGATAAATTATTATAATAGAAAAATACTAGAAAAAATTAATTTGTGAGCCGAGTCGATTTTTTCTAGTATTTTTCTATTATAATAATTGTTCGGGTGATCACCGTGTGCCTCGCTAGATGGCGCTGAACTCCGGTGAATCACGCTTTCGTTCGCACTCCGGACGATGCATTGATACAACGTTGAATATTGTTCCGTCAGTTTTCAATACAGATACAATTGCTTAAATGTGTTTTTCATTTGACAGTATAGTCGGTAGTAGCTTGGTTAACAATAATTTATCTTATGAGATCGCATTGAATAAAGCATAAAATACATTAAAGATGGGCATTATGGGTATTTTTGAAAACCATTACGTAACAGGTTTGATTGGAGTTTCCATAACGTTATTAAAAACAGTTTGAAGTAGGCATGAGTCGTACTTGCAAATTTCAATACCAGGGCTACCTGGTACGTAAGGTACTAAATACCAGCGCCAAAAACCAAGTCTCAAAATACTTGCAAGTATTTTTTTTACTTCACGAGAATATAGACTATAACAACGTTGAAATATGAAACATAATCGTACGTGCGGAATAATAAGTTTAATAAATTATAAATTGAGTTTTTATATATTTTATCTACTCTGATACTATAATACAAAGATTCTAAAACTGAAAACAAAATGCTTATGACAAACATTACGTACAGGCCAAAAATAATAAAAAAAAAAGTTTAATTACGATACAGGTCTTGTATGGACACCTGTATCATAATATAACTTTTTAATCATAACGATACACCTATACAACCTCCAGCTGGACCAAGGAGGTTGAACCTCTACTTTAAAAAGGTTTCAATGAACGAGTCCGCGACGACGCAACACGCATTCACAATCGATGTTTGCACCTTGGCGCCAACATTTGACATTTAAAAAATCTTTTCAATATTTAAACAAAGTTTGGTTTTGTTTGCAACATTGTTTTTCGTATTATAGTATGAGAGTAGATAAAGTAGTGTATGACACTGTACATAACTTGGTCTTATAACACTCGTGTGATACTATAAAAAAACTCGCCTACGGCTCGTTTTTTTAAAACACACTCATGTTATAAGAACCCTTATTATGCAACAGTATCATAAACTACTATTATTATGAGTTGTTTGATTTGTAGGCCATAATTTGCGACAGCTAAAACAATTTTATTAAGGCTATTTTGATAAATTAATTGATGTACCTATATTATCGGCAGTACAATGGGTGATAAGGTAAGTTAACTCGATCAGTTAAATAATTATCGAAATAAAGAAACAAATAAAAAAAATAGCTCCACGTAGATGCCGGGAATCGAACTCAGAACTTTTATTACTTTAGGCAATCGCTCTACCCGTAATAAAGAAAAATAAAAAATGAAACAAAGCCTTTCTTTCCTACTTGTAGTATAACATTTTTTTTAATTGACATTATAGCACACGCAGTGCACTGTAATTTTTTTTTTATTTTGTATATTTTTTTCTATATGCACTGTACCAATGTATTTTTAATGAAATTTATTTCTATATTTAGTATGTACAGGCACTCCTCGTACTTACGGCACGTTAGGTTCTCGAAATACGCGACGTAAATGGAAACGACGTAAGTCGAGACATATTTTTTCATATATTTACATGTAAAACTCAAGGGTTAGGATCCACACGAACTCAAAATTAAAAAAAAACTGCATTTACAACAAAGGATAATACATACTTTATTAAAATAATTAGGTATGTATTGGTGAAATTTCTAGTATTTTTGGTATTTGTGAGTTATTAATTTTAATACATATTACGTCTTGATTGTCCATTGTCTCTGAACTAACTAAACAAAATCAGCAGCATGTGCGGGGTAATCCCCGCTCGCCGACACCGCGCCCCGCCGGCCCCACGCACATTTACCTCGCGACAAGTGAATTCTCCTATGCCGGAAATCGAAACAATAGACGTATGCTTGAGGAATAGTGTCAAAACATTGTTCGATGTAACTCGAAACGACGTATATCGAAACGACGCAAGTCGAGGACTGCCTGTAATTAATTAAGTCAAAGTCAACTCAACATAACCAAATCAAAATATAACAAAAAAGATAGATAGCAACGCGCAGACGAGCCAGAATATTATTATTTGAATATATTTATACAAGTTTAATAATTTACATTGAAGGCGCAATAATGAACTTTATTCAAGTAGCAGTAGAATGGCTCAGATACGCGAGCAACATCAGCATATTGTTGTTGTAAAGTAACATTTCGCGCGCGTTAGGAGTTTAAAAGGGTCATATAATGCACTAATATGGGTTCATTATCGAGTATAATTGGACGTAGTTACACAAAAAGGATCCAATCCACAAGATGGTCGAAAATGAGTTAAGTGTACCAACATGGCCATCAGGGTCTATATTTCCTTTTAGCAAAAAGACTGAACAAAATTCAAATATTTGACGTTTTATCGACGCTGGTTACCATATTAAACTTAAACTTCAATGGTCAATATCTCAAAAGTGACATTGTGTGGGATGGATCCTTTTTGAGTAACTACGTCCAATTTAAGGACTAGATTCAGTTAACGAACGAACAAAATAACAAGAGGGATAACGTTACCTATCTTGCTCACGCGGTGGCTTGCCGATTACACACGACGCTCCCCGAGCAAGCCCGCCGACTCGAACGAGCTAGACTCGCGGGCTAGAGTAAAATACTTTCAAAGTATTTTGTTGGAAATTAGTCCTTATTTGTATCCAAAATAATGATTACAATGTATTTGGCAAAAAAAAATACTTGCAAGGTTTTCTAAGTTTATCTTTGCTTTTGCGATTATGTTCCTTAAAATCATGTGAGTAAATCTCAATTTTCTAGTTATTGTATTTTTATACCCAGTACGTCAGTCCAACCAAGACTCGGTTCGCGTACGTCCGAGTAAAAATACCTTGAAGGTATTGCAAGTATTTAGGGTCTGAAACCTGGTTTACGCACTTCGAAGCAGAAACCTGGTTTTAAAACCTGGTCGCGTAAATACGCACCATCCCTAGTTGAAGTTTTGGTTATCACTACCACGGTTGACGAGATGGTTTGGCTACTGCAAAACGAATGAAAACGCAAATGCTGTTAGCAAACGTAACGCAAGTTTTTGTTTTAGTTTTGCGTAATTAAAACCCGGTTACAATATCTGTGGACCTGTTGACGTCACGTCAGCGCTTAGGTACGGTGCACAAAACAAGCATCATGGGGATAGTATTGTAAACAATAATAATTATGAACTATAAATAAAATATATTATACTTTTACTCTTTTATTCTTTTTCAAGAGAACGGGGAGGGGTCTTGACATTCCAGCGAGGTCCACAGATATTGTAACCGAGTTGTATATGCCTACATGCTTTTACTAGACTTAGAACTAGTAAGCTAAAACTTAAATGTATGAACTAGTGATTTTTAATGTTATGTGAAAAAAATACAACTTAAAAACTGGCGCATTTAAAAGTCTTCATATTTACAATAATTTTTGGTTCGATTTTTTTTTTAATATTTCTGATCATTTAAATTATTTACAAAATTATTTGTTTTATTATTGCTTATATCTCTTTTTTGGCTCATTTACACTTTCGTGGCAGCGGTTTTTAGTTTTGGTTGCATTGCGTTGGTTATGAGAAAAACGGTTTTATATTTTGCGATAACGTTACGTTTCGGTATGAAACTCAAAACGGTTTTTAGTTACGTTTTTGTGTAATTATATATATATATATATATATATAAAGATATATATATATATATATATATATATATATATATATATAATTACATACATTGTTTTAAATCCAAGTTAAGTAGCTGAAACACTTGTGTTATGGAATTCACAAACAACTATGTTACCCCAATCCCGAATTAATACAGAGAAGCCCGTTTTCTAAATTGACCCGGCCGGGAATCAAACCCGGACCTTATAGTGACATTACCATGAAAACCGGTATAAGAATCGTCAAATAAAATAAATTAGCGATATAGGTAAAACAAAACTATATATATACTGACGCGGCCACGCGTTGCTTTACACCTATTATAAACTAGCGGCCTGTCCCGGCTTTGCACGGGTGGACAAAATTCTTTAAATTTTTTCTAGCATTAAATATAGCCTATGTTACTCAGCGTGAATGTAGCTTTCCAATGGTGAAAGAATTTTAGAAATCGGAAAATCGGCTTAGTAGTTTTTGAGTATATTCATTGCAAACATACAAAAATACAAATCTTTCCTCTTTAAAATATTAGTGTAGATTATTATATATTAAAATTAAATCAATCCTACATCCTAAGTCACAATGAATTCAGTAAAATGAAAAAAAAATTGGTTGTCTGTAAAATCAGGTTACGGAAGATAAGTAATTTTAAGTGAAACATTGATAAAAATTGCATACTTTTATTAATTGAATTATTATAACAGAATTATCATTATTTTGTATAATACAATGCCTGAGACTGTGTTTCCTGACAAATACAATTTAGGGGTCTTCAAGTCACGAGTGAATAGGTATCTTCTAGGCAAGCGCGTCACATCCTAGATCGCATCTACGCTTACCATCAGGCGAGATATTGGTCAAGCGCATGCCTATTTACTATAAAAAAAAATACAAAGAAGGAGTTAGTAATTGAATTTTTTTTGACGTGACAACGTCTTATAAATTGGTTTGCCGGGTGACACTTCAAGAAACTGCGTTACGCTCCGCTCACGTTATGCGCTCACAATGAGAGCGAGTGAGAGGCACGCGTCCCTTCCACTCGGGCATGGTTAGCCCGCCTAAGAGCGAGAGAGACAGACATAAAAAGTGGAAGGGACGCGTGCCTATAAATTAATGTTTTAAATATAATTCTTTGTATAAATAAATGTTTTAAATTGTTACTATTATTTCATCCTTCTTCCTACTATACGAATGAATATTCACATTTAAATTATTTTACCACTCAAAGTCGTTGTCACGTAAAACTTTCGCCCGTATACCGACTTTACAGGCAACCAATTTTTTTCGACAAGTTTACTTTATGGTGTTGTAATAACAATGGGAACCACATTAACTTTTCACTTCATGAAGTGGAAGAGAGATAGATGCGCCAAAAGTTGAACGCTTAGGCCGATCGTGCCTTTCTATTGCTTGTTCCGCGCTCTCGCTTGCACACTCGGCTCAGGCGGAACGTTACACTTTTTCGTGTGTGCAGCCGGCGTTTGCCTCATCCGGGACTCAAACCCAGGACCAGGACCGCTACCGTTTCACCAAACGGGTCATATAATAAATAATATTTCGATACTTTAAACAACGATAAAATAATTAGGCCTATAATAAAGACCGCGATATCATCACGATGTTACCACGATAACTATTTCGTGTTATGCCTTGTGGTTATGACGTAAGGTCACAAGGTTAACCATGACTCACGACTGCAATATAGTTTTATGCACCAACCGTGTCTTTGACCTAGGATCCGTCTTGCACTTGGAAATTTTACTTTTTAAAAAACGTTTCGTAAAGAAATAACGGCCAAGTGCGAGTGGAACTGGTAAGGAGTTGGTTCCATATCTTTTACTTTTGATTTTATTAGAATAAGGATTTCAAATTTCTTGTCAAATCTTTTATCGAAAACCAAAAAATGTAAATATCTCTCTTTTGAGCTAACGGTGAATTTAAAACGACGATATCAGCGTTGTCTCGTTCACAATAAAATATCAAAGATTCAAGATCATTTGGCATATTTAGTTCAATTTGACAGATATTTGAGTTGCGTCGATATATTCGCAAACCAGCGAATAATGATGAAAATGTTATAGATCTACCATATTCTTAATTTTAACTGTGTAGTTGAAATAGGTCCTTGCATATGAAATTGGATTGTATGGGAAGAATATAAAGTCGGTTTCTTTTTGCAAAATATATTTCATCGATAAAGTATGCACCATTGTTATCTATGCACTTTTGCCATCTCATAGGTAGTTACAAAGTACAACAAGTAAGGGGTCGTCCATTAATCACGTGAGGTTTTTAGACCATTTTTTACACTCTCCCTTCTCTCTGGTGCTACGTGGTGAGTTTCTAATTTATCCCCCTCCCTCCTTCTTACATCACGTGTATTTGTTTCATTAAAAAAGATATTTAATTATATAAATAAAATAAATAAATATTTCCTACATTCACACCAATTAGCCTAGCCCAAAGTAAGCACTATAAGGCTTGTGTTATGGATACTAGGGTAACGGATAGACATACATATATGATACATAGATATGTAATATTCATAGAAAATATATATAAACACCCATGACTCAGGTACAAATGCTCGTATTCATCATAAAAACATCTGCCCCTACAGGGATTCGAACCCAGGACCGTCGGTGCGAAAGGCAGGATCGCTACCGTTGCACCAAACGGTCGTCATTTATATAACTGTAACCCCCCTTACAGTTATATAATCACGTGTATAATTTTGTGTTTTTATTTCTTATAAAGTTACTGTTGAACACAGTCAAGCAAATCCGTTGTCCGAGAACGTTTTTCAAAGTAATAGGTATTTTTTATAAATGTTTGTAATGTATATAAGGTACTGTTCTTTAATTAATTTCTATGAAAAAAAATGAAAATATCTTTTTTAATGAAATAAATACACGTGATGTAAGAAGGAGGGAGGGGGATAAGTTAGAACCTCACCACGTATCACCAGAGAGGAGGGAGAGTGTAAAAAGAGGGGATTCCCGAAAACATCACTATGGATTACAATGAGGGAGGGGTTCCTCATTGTGATCCATAGTGATGTTTTCCGAAATCCACCTTTCCTATTTAGACCTCACGTGATTAATTCTATTAATTCTAATATAATGTATTTGACACCTTACTATTAGTTTTTTTTACTTTTTAACTATTCAAACTTTTATTTTGTTTACAGTCAAGGGGTTTTTCAATTTTCCTTTTTGAGGCGTGGATCCCTAAAAATATTATATTTCTAAGTTTCGATGTCAAAAATGCAATGTAACTTCGAAAGTGCAAGAAAGATGAAAGCGACTACAAAATATGTAGTTAATTGTATGCAGCGGCTAATATTAAGTTTAATAAAGTTCTTATAAAGTAAATCGGATGGCCTCCACGGTTGAGTGGCTCGCATATCGGTTTTCCTGGTTTCCGAGGTCTCGGGTTCAATTCCTGACCGGGTCAATGTGGGAAACGAAGATTTCTTTATGGATCGGATTTGAGTGTTGCAGTACCGTCACTGTCTCTGAATTCACACAAGTGCTTTAGTTACTTGAGTTCAGAACAATACATTGATAGTTTCTAATATTTATTTTATTAATTTTTTATTTAATTAAAAATAAAATTAAGTAAATTATTAACTAAATGTAAGATAATTTATTGTAATAATGTAAGAAAATTAATTACATGTAAGTAAAATAATGCAAGAAAATTAATTAAAATAAATAAATAAATAATTATTTCTTTTATAATTTTTATATATTTTATGCATTTTCAATGCGATCTTATAAGATAAATCCCGCCTAAGAATTCACTTGTGACCCGAGTCGATTTTTTCTAGTATTTTTCTATTATAATAATTATTTCTTACATTCACACCAATTGGCCTAGCCCAAAGTAAGCACTGTAAGGCTTGTGTTATGGATACTAGGGTAACGGATAGACATACATATATGATACATAAGTATGTAATATTCACAGTAATATATTAACACCCATGACTCAGGTAAAAATGCTCGTATTCATAATGCAAACATCTGCCCCTTCCGGGATTTAAACCCAGGACCGTCGGTGCGCAAGGAAGGATCGCTATCGTTGCACCAAACGGTCGTCGTTCGTTATTACATGTAAGTAAAATAATGTAAGAAAAATTAATTACATGTAAGTCAAATAATGGGGCTTCGATTCTCTTATAACGACCGTTTTGTGCAATGGTAGCAATCCTTCATTTCTCACCGACAGTCCTGAGTTTGAGTCCTGGAAAGAATATTTGTGTGATGAATACGAGCATTCGTATTTGAATCACGGGTATATGTATATTTCTATAAATATTAAATATTTTTGTGTCATTTTATTTTCTTTATTTGTGGCAAGTGTCAAGTAAGTATAATTGCCAGTTCTTGAGTAATTTCTTTTCTTAATTTGATGATCAATGAACAGTGGAATATCTCTTTCCCTAGGTTTAAGTAAATGTGTGGGGTTTTACTGAAACCTCCCCGTGGACTTCTTGAGAGAGCAGGAAAAGACAACTTCCGCTGCTTTGTTACACTTGCGAACACTCTTGTATGCTCATAAACACTTAGTGGTTGATAATCCATTATTACGCACTAATATCCACAACAACACAAATGTTAACAAGAGAAACAAAACCACCAACGCGACGCTTCCCGGTCCCACCAAAAAGTCCATCATATATTTTCGAATATCCGTTTCCTTAGTATCCATTACACAAGCCTTAAGGCTGCTTACTTTGGACTAGGTTATTCGGTGTGAACGTTAGAAATATTTAAATTAATATTTATCTTAACTAATAATTATTTAATCACAATAATAGCGTTATACTTCTATGACATCATTCAGTACAACAAAGTTCAACATTAAATAGTCATACTCAAACATTGCCGTAACATACAGATGAAAAATAACCTTAAAGAGGTGTTATGTTAAGTAAATACAAAGGCATGGAGGTTAGAGAGAAGGAGAACGATCGCTACGTAAAGCCTTAGCATTTTTGAATTATTGAAAATTATTTAAACATATAAGTTTACTAACTATACGTTTTATAACAATCGAATAAAATATAAATTAAAAGTTTTTTTCTGATTTTTAGTTCGATTTGCTATTAAACTGGGTTTTTTAGTTTTTTTAAGCTATATTTTTCCTACAGAAATCATCATTCCACTCCATAATAATTCTTCTCCAGAACCCATTGGTTTTGTGTATCCTGTAGACGCTTTAATTACATCTACTATTGATAACATAATTATTGTCTCGTCCAGCATTAAACCACATAAATCTGATTTAAATTTAATAAATAAATTGTCTCGTGAAGTAAATTGTATCGAAAACTGCCAAAGTGTCGTTCTTAGACAGCTTCACAATTTTGACGCTAGAGGCGCGCGGATGCTCTTTGCATCGTCAATAGTTAATTTTTCAGCCACCAGCCGCGCTGCCGCCGCGGTAAGTAGTATCTGCGAAGTTAGTAAAGAGTTCTACAAATGTTTGACAATAGATAAAAAATCAATTAAATCGATGAAATAGAAGCCATTTAACCATTTAAAGCAAACAAATTGTAAATAAATCTATTGATTTTTTTTAATGATCACAATTTTAATGCAAAAAGCGTTTTGGTTTTATAAACGAGCCAGCCAGATTAGCGTTACGTTTTTGCAAAAAAAGTGTATACAATTGTTTTTCTAATCATTTAAAACTATAAAATAATTGAACTCAGGAAATGAACTACATAGTAATGACCTTTAAATTTGAAAAGCCAAGTTTTTTTTTATTTTTTTTGTAAGACATGGTTCCTCCTTCGCCATTCTCACTTAACCCATGACATGCCTGGTGGCTAAAAGTTACACGCTATGCCTGGTGGGCCTGTCAGACCAAGATTTTCAACTTGTTTTATTTTCCATAAATTTTATTATGTAGGGCGTTTAGTAACATTCAGCTATTAACTATAGTGAAACGGGCAATTCAAATTTTTGTGAACTATAACAGATCATGCGTTGGTGTGGGTCTGACAGACCCTACCAGGCATGCCGAGGGTTAAAAATGAACGTGAAATCGTGTGCAACGGTAGCGATCTTGCTATTCACACTAACAATTCTGGGTTCGAGTCCCGATGAGGACAGATGTTTGTGTAATAAATACGAGCATTTGCACCTGAGTATTTAAATATTTATTCCTATGATTATTCCATATTTATGTATACAATGTGTCCCGTCACCAGTGTCGGAGCCTTTAAAATATGGCTTTTTCTTAACAAAATGCCCCTCAAATTGTTTTTTTTTACGGTTATAAAATGGCCGCCATTTTGTTTTATTGGTTACCAAGAACTGGGCTCTCATAATAATTCGACCACCACTACCCATGTAAATGTCCTATCAACATTAAAAGTATTATTTGATAGCTAAACATGTAGACAACAGTTACACAGCCATCATGTTTCAATTGTCATGGAATAAAAAATAGAAAAAAAATGTTAAAGAAAAACAAATAGATTATTTCTTGTGTATTTTATAATTATTGGCTTTTTGAGAAAAAACAAATTTGAGGGGCAATTTTTCGATAAAAAATGCAATATTTCACACCATTAAAGGCCGACACTGGTGACGGGACACATAGTATATGTATGTCTGTTATCCTAGTATCCATAACACAAACCTTACAATGCCTACTTTTGGCGATGCTTTTTTATTTATTGTAAAAAATTGTATTATATATAATTCTATTTTTATTTCAAATAAAATTAAAATATTTTTTTTTGCTGTTAAAAACGAAAATCATCGCAGACACATATCGTTTCCAATGAGTAGTTAAATGTACAGCCTTGTTTCTTGTCATTAGCTTAGCATAATTACTAATAGATAAGTACCTGTTTATTATTTTAGCACTAAACAGTGCCTAAGACCATTTCCAAGGAATGCCGGAATAAAGACACGAAGCTACGATTAAGGAAAAATGGAATTGGATGCGGCACTTTTTTATTTTTTTATTATACATGACTTCTTTTTGATGATAATATATTATTGTTAATGTTTCATTATTATTTATTTATTTGTATTTGAATGGTTACATTATTTAAAGACTGTATCGAATTTATTCGCCCCCACCTCAAATATAAGCTTAAGTTTAAGTTCATAAATTTACAATAGTTACTTTTGCGTTTCAGTTAAAATTTGTACTACAGAGCTTAGTCTATAGAATAAATTTACATTGAGGCAATAAGGTCTGAATTTAAGACCTTAACTCTAACGTTTATTAAACCAGATCTGTTTATGAACTGAACTATTAATAATTGAACAATTTTTAACGAAATTTAAAAGAAATCATACGTAAAATCGACTCGGCTCATAACTTATCCTCCCTCAGGCAGCCTTTGAATGTCCGGCCTATTGCTCTTCTAATTGAGCTTCCGCGCTTTGTAAACACCCTTCGAATTTTCTAGTTCGCATAGAAAATTCAAAAAAGAAATAGAACATAACTGCTTTTTTTTTCAGTTTTTATAAAAGCATCGTCAATATCTGTTTACAAATAATAGTAGTTTATGATACTGTTGCATAATAAGGGTTCTTATAACATGAGTATTATAAAAAAAACGAGCCGTAATATCACACGAGTGTTATAAGACCAAGTTATGTACAGTGTCATACACTACTTTATCTACTCTCATACTATAATACGTAAAACAATATTGCAAATAAAACGCTGAATATAACAACAAATTTATTTAAATGTCAAATGTTGGCGCCAAGGTGCAAACATCGATTGCGCATGCGTGTTGCGGACTCGTTCATTGAAACCTTTTTAAAGTAGAGGTTCAACCTCCTTGGTCCAGCTGGAGGTTGTATAGGTGTATCGTTATGATTAAAAAGTTATATTATGTTACAGGTGTCCATACAAGACCTGTATCGGAATTAAACTTTTTTTTTATTATATTTGGCCTGTACGTAATGTTTGTCATAAGCATTATGTTTTCAGTTTTAGAATCTTTGTATTATAGTATCAGAGTAGATAAAATCTTTTATCTAATGACTTAGATTAACTATTTAATAGTTTGCAAAAAATTATATCCTTTTTGTATCATTAGATCTTGACGACAGCCACGTTATTATAAAATGAATCGATTCTTTAAAGTCATTAGTTTTTTTGTTATTAACAAAACCCTTTCAAGTACCTCATCCATTTATTCTTACTCTCGGAACAACCGTGAGGCGTTTAAATTGCTTCTCATCATGAACACCCATCGGGGTCATTGCCATTTCGGATACACCTATCTTAAAAACCAATTTCAATCTTAACATAAAGCAATAGAGTCTACACAACAAATTATAGAACCGCACAAATAAGCTTGTCGAATAGTATGACATAATTAACTTTGCGTCTATCAAACTATTGTTTCCTATAACAATGTAAGACAATACCGTTTTGCCAACTGCAGAATTAAGTTTGTTTTTCTGTTCGTTAATTATTTTAACATTTATTAGAAAACAATGGGTAATATACACGCTGTAGTTATAAAAAAATGTCCTTTTAGTACTAATTATTAAATTAAGTTATCAGAGCGAATATTTTAGAAATATAATAGAAATAAATGTCATCTAAACGCACTGCGGGCTACCACCCTTTCTTGGTTGCTATTCCTACCTGTCGCACGAAGCGCTTCTCAACATCCTTCATAATGCACACAGCAAAGGAGTGGAACTCCCTCCCTGCGTCTGCATTTCCGAGTACTTATAACTAGTGTAGCCGATCGATAGGGGACTATCGATAATTAATCGTTAGTCTATCGATAGGGGATAGATAGCAGGACTATCGATCTTAGTATCGATTATCCATAGCTAAAAACGGGGCAATACTATTGAAGGAGTGCAATACTATCGAAACTATCGATAGTAGTGCCCCGTTTGGAACTATCGATAGTATCGATACTATCAATTCTATCGATAGGTCTATCGATAGCACGTTATTTTTCAGATTTATAAAATCGATAGAAATACTATCGATAGTTTGGCAACACTACTTATAACCCGTCCATTTTTAAAGCCATGGTGAATAGGCACCTTCTGGATTAGCTCGTTCCATCGTGGATCCTGTTTTGGCCCACATGCTTAATTGGGATCAAAGGCGAACAATGCAAAATAAAAAAAAATACATTTTTTTACTCGGTCCTTGGTTTGGTATAAATGGAGCAGTTCCCATAGATAATTTCCGGTCACCCATCCCTTCCAGACCATTGCGAAGGTGGCTTAGCATATGCAACCATAAGCAATACACGCTACCCGCTACGCCATCAATCTCTTGTAAACACGATTTTAAAAGAACTTCGAAAACTACAGACTGGGTTGGATACAAAGTCCGTGAACATAGACCCTAATAATATTCACTTTAAGATGGATATTACAGCGTTACTTTGTAGGGACAAAGTAATCGTATTTAGGCTTTATTCTACACTAGACCTATGCCGCCTTTTTATAATATAACTAGCTGACCCAGCCACGCGCTGCTGTGGCACAGTAATTTTATTTTTCTAAAATAAAAGGTGTGTTGCTTACCTTTTCCAAATAACAAATTAGAATCTTCGCAGAGGTTTATGATTCGTATGATAATTAAAATTTGACACATGTTATCAAGACAGATCAAAAACGACTTCCATAAGATAATTTAATGTAATAAACAGACACGCAGTACTACTAAAATGAAATTAAAAGTTTCAAAGTTTATTAATATTTACGGCAAATATTTGTTTCAACAAAAATATCAAAATTAATAAATGGTCTTCCCGTACCATGAAAACAACAAAGTAGCCAATATGAAAAATAGGTTAAAAAATACTGCTCAAGTTTATTAATGCTAAATAAATAACTTTTTATTTTGTTGTTATTATTGTGGTCTTTTATAATATTTTTTTAAATCACTTATTTTATTGTCTGAAATATGGTTACATTATAAAGATATCATTAAAATTACAGTAGCTTAGCATATTTCGCCGGAGGTACGACATGCAAATCAACACAATTCAATAAATTGATAAAAAATAACAAATTACAACATTCATTCATATTATAGTCCATAATAAATAAGTATAAAATATAATATCAAATTACGTTAATAATAATATCAAAATAAGTTATAATATTTCTAAAGTACAATCTATAATCTAAGATCACAGTGGTTTGTGTGTTTGTCTGTCCGCTCTTTTTCCCGCTCTTTTTCCATTGTATATGCGTTACCATAGCAACGCGTTAATCGCAAGTAGTTCGTCTGCCGGACGCTAGATGGCGCTAACGGATAAATATTTAATAATATAAAAAAGTTAAAGAATTTTATCCACCCGTGCGAAGACGGGACGGGCCGCTAGTAAGAATTAAATATAATATCGAAATGCGTTAATAATAATATCAAAATAAGTTATAATATTTCCAAAGTACAATCTAGCAAACATACAGAAATACAAATCTTTCCTCTTTATAGTATTAGTATAAAGAGGAAAGATTTGTATTTCTGTATGTTTGCAATGAATAAACTCAAAAAATACAAAGCCAATTTCAAAAATTCTTTCACAATTGGAAAGTTACATTCACGCTGAGTAACATAGGCTATATTTAATGCTAGTAATTGATAATTTTGTTACGTACTGATTAAAAACTAGACAATAAAATTACTCAGTATTATAATAACTTCAATCGAACGGTAATAATAAATATTTACACAATGTGGTCAAGTTTTGCTCAAAAATTCTTTTAAGTTATATTAACATTTAGACACAATCCATGTATAGAGTTGATGTCTAAATCGATTTATTGGCGGCTCTCTTATATTTTGAGGGATGTTATTAAATATTTCAATCGACATAATATAACAATTTTTATGGCAAAGTACTGTTTTTTTTAAAGGAAAAATAAGTTCCGTCGGGTCTCGCTTTTTTACAACAGAAGAGAGTTGAACTGCATATCTGTTAAAAAAAAAAAATCAAAAATACTAGCTGACACGGTAACGCGTTGCTATGGTAACGTTATTGATACAATTGAAAAAGAGCGGACAGACAAACACACATCAAATTTGTGTTCTTAGATTATAGACTAGCGGCCCGTCCCGGCTTCGCACGGGTAGACAAAATTCTCTATTTTTTTTCTATTATTAAATATTTTTTCCGTTAGCGCCATCTAGCGTCCGGTAGACGAACTATTTGCGGTTAACGCGTTGCTATGGTAACGTTATTGATACAATGGAAAAAGAGCGGGGAAAAGAGCGGACAGACAAACACACAAACCACTGCGATCTTAGACTATAGATTCAATCAATAGCGAAGGTTGCTTAACTTATGATATTGTCAGCATCATATTGAGTGAGTAGGTAACAAAGTAACAGGTTGTAGTTTTGTAAAGGATAAATCGTATGCCCACAGTTATTTAGCAATTACCGTTAGATAGGGTTGTCAAAATAAATAAAACATATTTTTGAAGTGAAAACTTTTATAGCATCGCAGTGATTTGAAAGTCGATGATACAAAAAAGCAACAGTAAAAAGAGACTGACACATAAATTCATAAGATTTAACTTAGGAGAAAAAGCATTTTGTACGTGTGCATTACAAACCTTAAGAGAAGGCAACACAACAACCGTGGTATTTTGTATACGTGTACGTATTATTTTTGAAGGTGTCACTTCTACCACTTGCGAATTGCACACATGCTTTCTTTTTTTTACATAATTAGGGATAATTCATGAGTTTTATATGAGTGACCGTCTTGGTTAAGCTGTAGTCGCTTTACTTAGGAAATCAAAATCTCCTGCTAAAATAAAGTGTTTGTGTGTTGAAAACTAGCATTTGTACTTAAGTCATTGGAATAGGTATTTTGAAGAATATTACATATCTATGTATGATACATAGATATGTATATTCGTTACCCTATCCATAGCACAAGCCTTCCAGTGCTTACCTTGGGCTAAGCTAATTGGTGTGAATGTAAAAAAATATTATAATTTTCCTTACTTTTATAACGTGGGGCACGATTTGCGAATTTAATATTAATTGACCGTTTATTGTGTAAAAAGCATAATATGTGCTCAAGGTTTGAAGCAGAAGGTCAAAGTACGATGTAATAAAGCCTCTTCAAGCATTAATAAAAGATTTTACTAGTATTCGTTGTGCTTAAAATGTTTTGTATCGCTCTTTTTACGAAACATACAATTAATATAGCCTATATTACTCCCTATAACATCAGCTATCTGGTAGTGAATATCCCTTTCAAGTATGTTCAGCCGTTTTAGAGATAACCCCGAACAAACAGACAGACGAAAATTAAAAAAAAAATCAAAGTACCGTTATAAACATTTAATGAAAGCTGATATTTAAAACAAATAATTGGAAGATTAATTTAGATTAAATAACAAAAAATGTAATGAAATTTTATTTAAGGAAATTCACTTGTCTCGTGTGCTGTACTCAAACCCACAGCCTATCTATCCGGGTAAGTACTTTTCCTATCAAGTTACCGACACTTTATCTCTTTTTCTAATAAAAAAAATAGAATATAAATAAAGCCGTTAGCTTAAATAAAAAAAAACTTTTATAAATTTATATTATAGGCAGCCCTATAAAATTGGTTCAAAGGAGTGCTCTTTCGCAACAAGAATGCCAATCCTTGAAAACAACGCCTGCAGAATGCACAATCCATTCATTTTACCAAATGCGTAATAATAAATCGTTAAAGATATTTTTGCCACATCCTGTGATCAAATCAATCCTGAGGTTTCCCAGGAACGAAACGAAATGTCGGAATTAAATATAAAAAATCATGTGTGTGATTCACACGTGGTAGAAGTAAAACCTTCAAAAATAATACGTACACGTATACCAAAATACCACGGTTGTTGTGATGCCTTCACTCAAGCTTTGTACTACGCATGCGCACACAAACACGTATTAACACACGTACATAATGCTTTATATCTCATTTTCTCGCACGTTAAATATTATGAATTTATGGGTCTGTCTCTTTTTACTTTGACAACATAACAGTTTTGACAACATCTTGTCTTTGACAACATAACAGTGAACATCTTAGTAACAGTGCTCTGTAGAAAATTATTTATTTCGATTATTTATTGCGCAAGAAATTTAGTGATTAGTAGAAATAACTGTTGAACAAAGTACTATGTAAATAACTTATTCATAATAGGACAGTTTTAAGTATTATTTTAAACAAAATTTACACGGAACAGTGAATTACCGGCGGTACACAAACATTAGTTTATTATCAGCTGACCGGTTAACGTGTGGTGCGTTCACACGAATAGCGAAGCTGCGTCGACTACATAAGTGCTATATCAGTCTGTGCGTCGTGGGTGAGGTCATTAACTCGGTACCGGTTAGCAATTCATCATAGATTAGTCAACGCAAATACGACAAATCTCACCTCACAGTTGTGTTCCTCTGAGAGTTACTATAATGGCTCCTCTCCAATTTATTTGTGGTGGGTGTAGAAAAAAATGCACTAGCACTGAGCATTTGAAATGCGCGGAATGTGCTAAAATCTATGACCTTGACTGTGCGAATGTGTCGGTGCAGCGCTTTCGGAACACCATGACTAAGGACCATAAGAGTCTTTGGAAATGTTTGGAATGCAAGAGCAAGCAGCCAAAGTCCGGCAATATTAACACTCCTGTCAGGTCTGCGACTGAGGAATGTGATTACGTCACCACTCGGAAATCTGACAAGGAACATGTCTCTCAGACACCTACGTCATGTGATGAGAGCTGCACACCGTCCATAAATGACGGAAGGCCCAAACCTACGAGCAGAATTAGTAGTCCACAGAATGGGGAAATGGCCGAATTCATGGCCGAAATGAGAGAATTTCGGAAGGAAATGGCCCTATGGCGAACCTCCCTGGATGCGCGACTGGATGATATTGAGCGGAGGATAGTGGTACTGGAGCGGTGTAAGGAGGAGGCCAGGCCGGAGTGTACTGAGGTGCTGGAACGTGCTGCGGGGCTGGAGCGCACCATCTTGGAGTTGAAGCAGCAGATTCACGACCGTGACCAGGATGCCCTTCTGGCGGACCTGGAGATCGGCGAGTTACCTGAGGAGAAGGGTGAAAACCCCGTCCAGTCAGTGACTGTCCTCGCCACGCGCCTGGGAGTCGCGCTAGACCAGAGGGATGTGGTGTTTGCGGAGCGGGTGGGGGCGCCTCCGATGGAGGGGGGTGGTCGCCCACGCCGCATCGTGGTGCGCCTTGTACGCCGCCACCTTCGTGACGAGCTGCTGAAGGCTGCGCGTGTGCGCCGTGGTTTGACGAGCTCCTCGGGCAAGCGCGTTTACCTGAACGAGAGACTGACCCGCTCCAACCGTCAGCTCTTTAATCTGGCACGGGAAGAGTGCAAAAAAAATCGTTGGCGATATGCGTGGACCAGGCGGGGCCGAGTATACGTTCGCCGAGCGAAAGGGTCTCCTGTTCATCAACTTCGGTTCCCTGTCGACGTGGAGCGTATTTTTATGTCAAACAACAAGTGACTCGTAGTGAACGACAGATGGTTCTGTGAACGGCTTAGCAACATGGTAACTGTAACTTTTATGTAGTTATGTTTTTTTGTGTCTTTATAGTCTTAATATATAACAATTCCGGTTTTATGCGTCCACTTCCGAAAAAACTTATTACTAGAATCAAACTTCTTTTATTTGTCATAATAAATTTAACTATTATCAGTGTATGCGCTGCAACATTTAATATTGTAGATTTTTTAAAAATAAGTAACATGATTTTGTCTTGTAAAAAATCTATTTACAACTTGGAATTGAAGATTATAAACTGTATAAAGTCTATTTACATTTACTTTTGTTTACAACTTAAAACTGGAGCTAGAAATATTTACAGAATATATATTTACAAAATGAAGTGGATCTGTACTATATTCAACATTATATTCGATAGTCTCCTCACTGTAAGGTTGGTGTCTATAATAATTATCTCCCTGAGTTAAAGTCAAGAAATCTTAAAGTTGGACTCTTTAATGCGGGATCGCTCGGCACTGGACATGAGGAGTTGATAGTAGCGGTTGAGGAGTTGGGGCTCGATATTCTAGCAGTCAATGAGACCTGGCTTAGAGCTGGAGAGAATGACAGGGCCCCGGTGCTCCCGGGTTACCGGCTCAAACATACCCCCAGGCCTGATAGTGTTAGGGGTGGACGTGGTGGTGGAGTAGGTTTTTATATCCGGAAGGGTGTTAATGCTCGTATATATCAGCATCCCACTGGATCTGAGGTGGAGCAAATGTGGCTGAAAATGCGTGTTAGTGGTCGGCGGCTAATAATTGGTACTGCTTACAGGCCGCCTTGGCTGGATGTGGAGGTTTTTTTGGATGCCGTGGTAGGTTCTCTCACTTTCTTTTCCAGTCGAGATGTATTGATACTTCTTGGCGATTTTAATATCAATCTCCTTGATACTGTAAGCACTCGCTCTAAATTATTACTGCAATTTCTTCACAGTGTGAGTCTGAGGCAGCTGATTGAGGAACCTACACATTTTACTGAACACAGTTCTACCCTCATAGATGTGGTGTGCAGCGACATTGAGGCTATAAATGTTGTAGTCAATCACATTCCTGATCTTGGGAGGCATGCCATAATTTCTGTGGAATTTTAAATTAAAAAAAGAGCCACTCTGTCCACGGTGGACGAGTTACAGACCTCTCGGGGACATTGTGTTGGATAGATTTAATAGTGATCTAGAAGCCATTGACTGGAGTAGTTTTTACGCGCTTGATAGCGTAAATAGCCTTGTTGAAGCTTTTACCCAGTGCTTGACTAATCTATTTGACCTGCATGCGCCAGTCAGGCAAAGAAAATTCAAACATCCACCACACCCATGGATCACTGATTGTATTAAGTCGATGATACGAATTAGAAATAAATATTTTGATAAATTCAAAATGCAAAAAGTACCAGCTTTAAAGGAAAACTATTTAATGATGAAAAAGCTTGTGGTGGAAGCTATTGTGAAGGAAAATAAATCTTTTTTTGCTCAACATATAAATAAATATAGTAAAAACTCAAAGAAATTATGGCAAAGTCTAAAAAAATATGAAATCACCAGTCATAGAAAGGACGACGATATTCGAGTCTTCATCAGTGACCCTGATTTGATGAATGTGCATTTTCTTAATATACCGGGTAATACGCAAGCTTCGTTGTCGCAGCTCACATATCTTGAACATTATAGACATGGCTCCTACACATTCACATTAGTTCCTGTATCGGAAGATAAAGTTTTAAAAATCATTAAAGGGCTTAAGTCTAACGCTCAGGGATATGATGGCCTTTCGCTTAGTATGTTACAATTGACCTTGCCACAAACATTACGGGCTATCACCACTATTATTAATAGGTCTATAGTCGAATGTGTATTTCCCGATAGTTGGAAAGTCTCCCTAGTTAAGCCCTTACCTAAAAATACCACTCCGACTAGTCTCAGTGATCTTCGCCCAATCAGCTTGCTGCCTTTAACCTCGAGAATTTTGGAAAAAGTTGTTTGCGAGCAACTGGTAGGATATCTTGAGAGTAATAATATACTGCCTGAACGGCAGTCTGGGTTTCGCAGAAGCCATAGCACAGCCACAGCTCTAGTTGATGTTGTAGATAATCTCCTAGCCGAACAGGATAAGGGAAACCTTAATATTCTCCTGTTGCTTGATTTTTCACGAGCTTTTGATTCCATAAATATAGACCTGTTACTTTCCAAGATGGCTTTTTATGGATTTGACTCAAACTCTATAAAGTGGTTTGATAGCTACCTTAGAAATAGGGAACAGTGTGTGGAGTTCACAAAGAAGGATGGATCAAAAGTATGTTCTGCTAAATTGCCGGTAAACCGTGGTGTGCCCCAGGGCTCTGTATTGGGGCCTATCCTTTACATACTTTACAGTGCCGATGTCATAAACAGTATAACTCATTGCCAGTACCATCTATATGCAGACGATCTGCAACTATATCTGTCATTTAAAAAAAATGATTATGGTCTTGCTGTAACAAAATTGAATTGTGATCTTATGCATATTTCAAATTGGTGTATGTCTAATTCCTTGATTCTTAACCCAAAGAAATCAAAATTATTGTTAATTGGTTCCAAAAAGAATATTGCTCAGTTCGACAATGTAATTTTCAATGTAAATGTGAATGGGGAACGAATAGAACGTGTAAAACAAGCAAGAAATTTAGGACTGATAATCGACGAACCCTTAAATTTTGAAAGTCACATTGCCGAGTGTTCCCGTAGCTGTTTTTATAAATTGAAATTATTTTACAACATTAGGCCTTACTTGGGTGAGGAGTTGCGAATAAAACTTTGTGAAATGCTAGTCTTATCAAAGCTAAACTATTGTGATGTTGTTTTTGGGTCACGTATTATGGCCCGGACTAGTAGGCTTATTCAACGTATACAAAACGCCTGCGCGCGGTTTTGCTTCTATGTGCCTAGCCGTTCACATATTACTCCTTTCTTGAATGCTGATAATTTGTTAAAGATGGAAGCGAGAAGAAAGCTTCATCTTGCTACTTTGCTTTTTGGGGTGTTAAGGAATGGGAAACCTCGATATCTTTTGGACAAATTCGTGTGGGCGCGGGATCAGCCTAGGTATACGGCCAGACAGTGCAAGAGTGTATTTGTCACTATAAGGCATCGAACGGTGGCATTCCGAGGGAGTTTCAGATTTGCTGCTTCACGTTGCTGGAATGATCTCCCGCCGCCTGTGCGTGATCTTAAAACAATAAAATCGTTCAAAGAACATTTAAAAATGTATTTGCTACAATTGCAGAAGTTATCAAAATCACTTACTGGGTAGATTATTTTTTTTTTTTCACGTCTTGCATTGGCATTCTCATGTCCGTCGATACCGCGTTCTCACAAACCTATTTCTGAATATCTTTGAGCGGTTTTCTTCAACAACGATTGGATTTAAAGCTTCTTTTTAGAAAATAATTTTAAAGCGTTGTGAGTCTCGTTAGCTAGCTGTCACAATCACAGATTATTATATTATATGGCTCAATTGTTTTTTAAATACTCCCTTTATAAGGGAAGGCAAAGGGAATAAGCCAATTCAGCCTGGTCTTCCGTATATCTCTGCTTTTCGATTTTAGGCACATATATGTAATACGTAAATTTAATATAGTAATTTTTTAATTATTTTACTGTCACAATTTCTATTTTAATGTTTTACTGTTACAATTGTCTTAATTATATTATATTGTTTTGTTCCGGAGCTCCATTGAGTGGTCGGGAGTGTGATGCGTGTCGGTTGCCCGATAGCATTGGAGTCCCGGAATATTTTTTCTTATCTGAAGGTCTTGCCAGAATATCAGCGCTGCAGTGCCGTCTGTCGCTGTGGAATACGCTGAGGCAATGGCCTAGTTGGCATCTTATGATATATGTAATATGAAATGGTTACTTTATAAGATCTTGCCAATAAACGTTTTTTCTTTCTTTCTTTCTTTCGCTTTTTCGTTTCAAAGAGACGCTGTATAATGCTTCCTAACTCATTTTCTCCTACGTTAAATCTTTTGAACTTGTGTCTGTCTCTGTTACTATCGCTTTTTAGTTTCATCGACTTTCAAATCACAACGATGCTAAAGAAGTTTTCACTTCAAAACAAAAATAAAACGCCTCGTGAATCCAGCAAATATTGGTTTTATTTAAAATGTATTATTTTATTTCTTTATTTCCATTCCACTTATTAAAGAATTTTGTAATTACCAAGTTAATAAGATCTACTTTTTTATTTATTAAACAATTTACTAGCTGGCTTACAGCTTGCGCAAAACGCCAGCAAGTTAATATTATTAATACTATTACATAAAATTATTCACACATTTATCAGAAAAAAAAACAATAAATCGTAATACAAAGCAAATTATACCAAAGACTGTTTTATAAATCAAAATAAAAACTACTCTATGTCCTAAGTTTGGACAAATCCAGCAAAATGAAAAAACAATCATCAAAACCGGTTCAATATTTTCAGAGTTTATCGGCTGTGTGAACTAGGCACCCGACTTTGGAAAATTTCGTTTTTTTTATTTTTTTTCGAAAGATTTTGATTAGTAGTGGATAGTAGTGAAGTTAGATTTATAATTTTTATATATTTTATGCATTTTCAATGCGATCTTATAAGATAAATTATTATAATAGAAAAATACTAGAAAAAACCGACTCGGGTCACAAGTGAATCTCAGGCGGGAATCGAACCCGCAACCTTTGGAAATCCGGTCCAATGCTCTCCCTCAATTGGGAGAGCATTGGACCGGGAGATTGAGATTCACTTGTGACCCGAGTCGGTTTTTTCTAGTATTTTTCTATTATAATAATTTATCTAGTAGTGAAGTAATTTTCGTTAGTAGTAATGCCAAAAAAATAAAAAAAAATAGTAAAAAAATGTCATCCCCCGAAATTAGAAAAAAATGTGTTTTCCGACTGTTTCTCATAGAAAGACGTTAGTAGTGGATTGTAGTGCAATTTTATTCGTTAGTAATAAAATAGAAAAAATAAAAAAAAATTAAAATGTTTCGCAGCATTTAAAAAAAAAAATATTTATGGCGTAAATACTGTTTCAAGGCTTATATGATTACTACAAACGTTGGAATTGAGTAAGGGGGGTTCGTAGAGGTTAATAGTGAAGGAAATTTTGATAGTAGTAAAGAAAAAAAATCACTAGGAGCACTTGAATTGAGTCAAACCTGTTTCAGAGCAATATTCATTGAATAAAATCTGTTTGAAGATAAATACGATTACTACAAACGTTGGAATTGAGTAAGAAGGGTTCGTAGAGGTTTGTAGTGAAAGAATTTTTGATAGTAGTAAAGAAAAAAAATTACTAGGAGCACTTGAATTGAGTCAAACCTGTTTCGGAGCAATATTGATTGAATAAAATCTGTTTGAAGATAAATACGATTACTACAAACGTTGAAATTGCGTAAGGGGGGTTCGTAGAGGTTTGTAGTGAAAGAATTTTTGATAGTAGTAAAGACAAAAAAATACTAGGAGCACTTGAATTGAGTCAAACCTGTTTCGCAGCAATATTGATTGAATAAAATCTGTTTGTAGATAAATACGATTACTACAAACGTTGGAATTGACTAAGAAGGGTTCGTAGAGGTTTGTAGTGAAAGAATTTTTGATAGTAGTAAAGAAAAAAAATTACTAGGAGCACTTGAATTGAGTCAAACCTGTTTCGCAGCAATATTCATTGAATAAAATCTGTTTGAAGATAAATACGATTACTACAAACGTTGGAATTGAGTAAGAAGGGTTCGTAGAGGTTTGTAGTGAAAGAATTTTTGATAGTAGTAAAGAAAAAAAATTACTAGGAGCACCTGAATTGAGTCAAACCTGTTTCGGAGCAATATTCATTGAATAAAATCTGTTTGAAGATAAATACGATTACTACAAACGTTGGAATTGAGTAAGGGGGGTTCGTAGAGGTTTGTAGTGAAAGAATTTTTGATAGTAGTAAAGAAAAAAAATTACGAGGAGCACTTGAATAGAGTCAAACCTGTTTCGGAGCAATATTCATTGAATAAAATCTGTTTGAAGATAAATACGATTACTACAAACGTTGGAATTGAGTAACAAGGGTTCGTAGAGGTTTGTAGTGAAAGAATTTTTGATAGTAGTAAAGAAAAAAAATTACTAGGAGCACTTGAATTGAGTCAAACCTGTTTAGCAGCAATATTGATTGAATAAAATATGTTTGAAGATAAATACGATTACTACAAACGTTGGAATTGACTAAGAAGGGTTCGTAGAGGTTTGTAGTGAAAGAATTTTTGATAGTAGTAAAGAAAAAAAATTACGAGGAGCACTTGAATTGAGTCAAACCTGTTTCGGAGCAATATTCATTGAATAAAATCTGTTTGAAGATAAATACGATTACTACAAACGTTGGAATTGAGTAAGAAGGGTTCGTAGAGGTTTGTAGTGAAAGAATTTTTTAATAGAAGTAAAGAAAAAAAATTACTAGGAGCACTTGAATTGAGTCAAACCTGTTTCGCAGCAATATTCATTGAATTAAATCTGTTTGAAGATAAATACGATTACTACAAACGTTGGAATTGAGTAAGAAGGGTTCGTAGAGGTTTGTAGTGAAAGAATTTTTGATAGTAGTAAAGAAAAAAAATCACTAGGAGCACTTGAATTGAGTCAAACCTGTTTCGGAGCAATATTCATTGAATAAAATCTGTTTGAAGATAAATACGATTACTACAAACGTTGGAATTGAGTAACAAGGGTTCGTAGAGGTTTGTAGTGAAAGAATTTTTGATAGAAGTAAAGAAAAAAAATTACTAGGAGCACTTGAATTGAGTCAAACCTGTTTCGGAGCAATATTCATTGAATAAAATCTGTTTGAAGATAAATACGATTACTACAAACGTTGGAATTGAGTAAGGGGGGTTCGTAGAGGTTTGTAGTAAAAGAATTTTTGATAGTAATAAAGAAAAAAAATTACTTGTAGCACTTGAATTGAGTCAAACCTGTTTCGCAGCAATATTCATTGAATAAAATCTGTTTGAAGATAAATACGATTACTACAAACGTTGGAATTGAGTAAGAAGGGTTCGTAGAGGTTTGTAGTGAAAGAATTTTTGATAGTAGTAAAGAAAAAAAATTACTAGGAGCACCTGAATTGAGTCAAACCTGTTTCGGAGCAATATTCATTGAATAAAATCTGTTTGAAGATAAATACGATTACTACAAACGTTGGAATTGAGTAAGGGGGGTTCGTAGAGGTTTGTAGTGAAAGAATTTTTGATAGTAGTAAAGAAAAAAAATTACGAGGAGCACTTGAATAGAGTCAAACCTGTTTCGGAGCAATATTCATTGAATAAAATCTGTTTGAAGATAAATACGATTACTACAAACGTTGGAATTGAGTAACAAGGGTTCGTAGAGGTTTGTAGTGAAAGAATTTTTGATAGTAGTAAAGAAAAAAAATTACTAGGAGCACTTGAATTGAGTCAAACCTGTTTAGCAGCAATATTGATTGAATAAAATATGTTTGAAGATAAATACGATTACTACAAACGTTGGAATTGACTAAGAAGGGTTCGTAGAGGTTTGTAGTGAAAGAATTTTTGATAGTAGTAAAGAAAAAAAATTACGAGGAGCACTTGAATTGAGTCAAACCTGTTTCGGAGCAATATTCATTGAATAAAATCTGTTTGAAGATAAATACGATTACTACAAACGTTGGAATTGAGTAAGAAGGGTTCGTAGAGGTTTGTAGTGAAAGAATTTTTTAATAGAAGTAAAGAAAAAAAATTACTTGTAGCACTTGAATTGAGTCAAACCTGTTTCGCAGCAATATTCATTGAATTAAATCTGTTTGAAGATAAATACGATTACTACAAACGTTGGAATTGACTAAGAAGGGTTCGTAGAGGTTTGTAGTGAAAGAATTTATGATAGTAGTAAAGAAAAAAAATCACTAGGAGCACTTGAATTGAGTCAAACCTGTTTCGGAGCAATATTCATTGAATAAAATCTGTTTGAAGATAAATACGATTACTACAAACGTTGGAATTGAGTAACAAGGGTTCGTAGAGGTTTGCAGTGAAAGAATTTTTGATAGTAGTAAAGAAAAAAATCACTAGGAGCACTTGAATTGAGTCAAACCTGTTTCGCAGCAATATTCATTGAATAAAATCTGTTTGAAGATAAATACGATTACTACAAACGTTGGAATTGAGTAAGGGGGGTTCGTAGAGGTTTGTAGTAAAAGAATTTTTGATAGTAATAAAGAAAAAAAATTACTTGTAGCACTTGAATTGAGTCAAACCTGTTTCGGAGCAATATTGATTGAATAAAATCTGTTTGAAGATAAATACCATTACTACAAACGTTGGAATTGAGTAAGAAGGGTTCGTAGAGGTTTGTAGTGAAAGAATTTTTGATAGTAGTAAAGAAAAAAAATTACTAGGAGCACCTGAATTGAGTCAAACCTGTTTCGGAGCAATATTCATTGAATAAAATCTGTTTGAAGATAAATACGATTACTACAAACGTTGGAATTGAGTAACAAGGGTTCGTAGAGGTTTGCAGTGAAAGAATTTTTGATAGTAGTAAAGAAAAAAAATCACTAGGAGCACTTGAATTGAGTCAAACCTGTTTCGGAGCAATATTCATTGAATAAAATCTGTTTGAAGATAAATACGATTACTACAAACGTTGGAATTGAGTAACAAGGGTTCGTAGAGGTTTGCAGTGAAAGAATTTTTGATAGTAGTAAAGAAAAAAATCACTAGGAGCACTTGAATTGAGTCAAACCTGTTTCGCAGCAATATTCATTGAATAAAATCTGTTTGAAGATAAATACGATTACTACAAACGTTGGAATTGAGTAAGGGGGGTTCGTAGAGGTTTGTAGTAAAATAATTTTTGATAGTAATAAAGAAAAAAAATTACTTGTAGCACTTGAATTGAGTCAAACCTGTTTCGGAGCAATATTGATTGAATAAAATCTGTTTGAAGATAAATACGATTACTACAAACGTTGGAATTGAGTAAGAAGGGTTAGTAGAGGTTTGTAGTGAAAGAATTTTTGATAGTAGTAAAGAAAAAAAATTACTAGGAGCACTTGAATTGAGTCAAACCTGTTTCGCAGCAATATTGATTGAATAAAATCTGTTTGAAGATAAATACGATTACTACAAACGTTGGAATTGAGTAAGAAGGGTTCGTAGTGGTTTGTAGTGAAAGAATTTTTGATAGTAGTAAAGAAAAAAAATTACGAGGAGCACTTGAATTGAGTCAAACCTGTTTCGGAGCAATATTCATTGAATAAAATCTGTTTGAAGATAAATACGATTACTACAAACGTTGGAATTGAGTAAGAAGGGTTCGTAGAGGTTTGTAGTGAAAGAATTTTTGATAGTAGTAAAGAAAAAAAATTACGAGGAGCACTTGAATTGAGTCAAACCTGTTTCGCAGCAATATTCATTGAATTAAATCTGTTTGAAGATAAATACGATTACTACAAACGTTGGAATTGACTAAGAAGGGTTCGTAGAGGTTTGTAGTGAAAGAATTTTTGATAGTAGTAAAGAAAAAAAATCACTAGGAGCACTTGAATTGAGTCAAACCTGTTTCGGAGCAATATTCATTGAATAAAATCTGTTTGAAGATAAATACGATTACTACAAACGTTGGAATTGACTAAGAAGGGTTCGTAGAGGTTAGCATTGAAAGAATTTTTGATAGTAGTAAAGAAAAAAAATCACTAGGAGCACTTGAATTGAGTCAAACCTGTTACGCAGCAATATTGATTGAATAAAATCTGTTTGAAGATAAATACGATTACTACAAACGTTGGAATTGACTAAGAAGGGTTCGTAGAGGTTTGTAGTGAAAGAATTTTTGATAGAAGTAAAGAAAAAAAATCACTAGGAGCACTTGAATTGAGTCAAACCTGTTTCGGAGCAATATTCATTGAATAAAATCTGTTTGAAGATAAATACGATTACTACAAACGTTGGAATTGAGTAAGAAGAGTTCGTAGAGGTTTGTAGTGAAATAATTTTTGATAGTAGTAAAGAAAAAAAATCACTAGGAGCACTTGAATAGAGTCAAACCTGTTTCGGAGCAATATTCATTGAATAAAATCTGTTTGAAGATAAATACGATTACTACAAACGTTGGAATTGAGTAAGGGGGGTTCGTAGAGGTTTGTAGTAAAAGAATTTTTGATAGTAGTAAAGAAAAAAAATACTTGTAGCACTTGAATTGAGTCAAACCTGTTTCGGAGCAATATTCATTGAATAAAATCTGTTTGAAGATAAATACGATTACTACAAACGTTGGAATTGAGTAAGGGGGGTTCGTAGAGGTTTGTAGTGAAAGAATTTTTTATAGTAGTAAAGAAAAAAAATACTTGTAGCACTTGAATTGAGTCAAACCTGTTTCGCAGCAATATTCATTGAATAAAATCTTTTTGAAGGTAAATACGATTACTACAAACTTTGGAATTGACTAAGATGGGTTCGTAGAGGTTTGTAGTGAAAGAATTTTTGATAGTAGTAAAGAAAAAAAATTACTAGAAATATTTTAGTTCAGTCAAACTTGTTTGGGAGTAAAATTAACTGGATAAAGTCTGTTTGAAGATGAATACGATTACTACAAACGTTACAATTGACTAAGAGGGGTTCGTAGAGGTTTGTAGTGAAGGAATTTTTGATAGAAGTAAATTTAAAAAAACAGATTTTATTCACTGAATATTGCTCCGAAACAGGTTTGACTCAATTCAAGTGCTCCTAGTGATTTTAAAAGTAAATATTCATTGAATAAAATCTGTTTGAAGATAAATACGATTACTACAAACGTTGGAATTGAGTAAGAAGAGTTCGTAGAGGTTTGTAGTGAAATAATTTTTGATAGTAGTAAAGAAAAAAAATCACTAGGAGCACTTGAATAGAGTCAAACCTGTTTCGGAGCAATATTCATTGAATAAAATCTGTTTGAAGATAAATACGATTACTACAAACGTTGGAATTGAGTAAGGGGGGTTCGTAGAGGTTTGTAGTAAAAGAATTTTTGATAGTAGTAAAGAAAAAAAATTACTTGTAGCACTTGAATTGAGTCAAACCTGTTTCGGAGCAATATTCATTGAATAAAATCTGTTTGAAGATAAATACGATTACTACAAACGTTGGAATTGAGTAAGGGGGGTTCGTAGAGGTTTGTAGTGAAAGAATTTTTTATAGTAGTAAAGAAAAAAAATACTTGTAGCACTTGAATTGAGTCAAACCTGTTTCGCAGCAATATTCATTGAATAAAATCTTTTTGAAGGTAAATACGATTACTACAAACTTTGGAATTGACTAAGATGGGTTCGTAGAGGTTTGTAGTGAAAGAATTTTTGATAGTAGTAAAGAAAAAAAATTACTAGAAATATTTTAGTTCAGTCAAACTTGTTTGGGAGTAAAATTAACTGGATAAAGTCTGTTTGAAGATGAATACGATTACTACAAACGTTGGAATTGAGTAAGAAGGGTTCGTAGAGGTTTGTAGTGAAAGAATTTTTAATAGAAGTAAAGAAAAAAAATCACTAGGAGCACTTACTAGCATCTTAGTCAATTCCAAAGTTTGTAGTAATCGTATTTACCTTCAAACAGATTTTATTCACTGAATATTGCTCCGAAACAGGTTTGACTCAATTCAAGTGCTCCTAGTGATTTTAAAAGTAAATATTCATTGAATAAAATCTGTTTGAAGATAAATACGATTACTACAAACGTTGGAATTGAGTAAGAAGAGTTCGTAGAGGTTTGTAGTGAAATAATTTTTGATAGTAGTAAAGAAAAAAAATTTTGCCAGTTTGCCAAGCGTCTCGGTAGCTCAGCGGTCAGAGCAGTCGCCCGGATTGCGAAAGGTCGTGGGTTCGAATCCCATCTGAGGGCTCGGAGGCGTGGTTGTTTTTTACACACGTATTTTATATCTTATAGAAATATTGCATTGTGAATGCAAAAAAAAAATTAAATAAAAACATAATTATAGCTGGTTCCATCTTAATTGATTGTTTAATATTTGTAAAAATATTACTTTCAATGTTGAAGGTAGTTAGCGTTCAACATTGGTGGAACGATACTAGCTCATAGTAGAAGTTGGAATACGTTTGTAAAATTCGACACGTTTGCCAGCGTCTCGGTAGCTCAGCGGTCAGAGCAGTCGCCCGGATTGCGAAAGGTCGTGGGTTCGAATCCCATCTGAGGGCTCGGAGGCGTGGTTGTTTTTTACACACGTATTTTATATCTTATAAATACGATTACTACAAACGTTGGAATTGAGTAAGGGGGGTTCGTAGAGGTTTGTAGTGAAAGAATTTTTTATAGTAGTAAAGAAAAAAAATACTTGTAGCACTTGAATTGAGTCAAACCTGTTTCGCAGCAATATTCATTGAATAAAATCTTTTTGAAGGTAAATACGATTACTACAAACTTTGGAATTGACTAAGATGGGTTCGTAGAGGTTTGTAGTGAAAGAATTTTTGATAGTAGTAAAGAAAAAAAATTACTAGAAATATTTTAGTTCAGTCAAACTTGTTTGGGAGTAAAATTAACTGGATAAAGTCTGTTTGAAGATGAATACGATTACTACAAACGTTACAATTGACTAAGAGGGGTTCGTAGTAGTGAAAGAATTTTTGATAGAAGTAAAGTTAAAAAAACAGATTTTATTCAATGAATATTGCTCCGAAACAGGTTTGACTCAATTCAAGTGCTCCTAGTGATTTTTTTTCTTTACTACTATAAAAAATTCTTTCACTACAAACCTCTACGAACCCTTCTTACTCAATTCCAACGTTTGTAGTAATTGTATTTATTTTCAAACAGATTTAATTCAATGAATATTGCTTCGAAACAGGTTTGACTCAATTCAAGTGCTCCTAGTAATTTTTTTTCTTTACTACTATCAAAAATTCTTTCACTACAAACCTCTACGAACCCCCCTTACTCAATTCCAACGTTTGTAGTAATCGTATTTATCTTCAAACAGATTTTATTCAATGAATATTGCTCCGAAACAGGTTTGACTCAATTCAACTGCTCCTAGTGATTTTTTTTTCTTTACAACTATCAAAAATTCTTTCACTACAAACCTCTACGAACCCCCCTTACTCAATTCCAACGTTTGTAGTAATCGTATTTATCTTCAAACAGATTTTATTCAATGAATATTGCTCCGAAACAAGTTTGACTCAATTCAAGTGCTCCTAGTGATTTTTTTTCTTTACTTCTATTAAAAATTCTTACACTACAAACCTCTACGAACCCTTCTTACTCAATTCTAACGTTTGTAGTAATCGTATTTATCTTCAAACAGATTTTATTCAATGAATATTGCTCCGAAACAGGTTTGACTCAATTCAAGTGCTCCTAGTATTTTTTTTTCTTTACTACTATCAAAAATTCTTTCACTACAAACCTCTACGAACCCTTCTTACTCAATTCCAACGTTTGTAGTAATCGTAATTATCTTCAAACAGATTTTATTCAATGAATATTGCTCCGAAACAGGTTTGACTCGATTCAAGTGCTCCTAGTAATTTTTTTTCTTTACTACTATCAAACATTTTTTCACTACAAACCTCTACGAACCCTTCTTACACAATTCCAACGTTTGTAGTAATCGTATTTATCTTCAAACAGATTTTATTCAAAGAATATTGCTCCGAAACAGGTTTGACTCAATTCAAGTGCTCCTAGTGATTTTTTTTCTTTACTACTATCAAAAATTCTTTCACTACAAACCTCTACGAACCCTTCTTACTCAATTCCAACGTTTGTAGTAATCGTATTTATCTTCAAACAGATTTAATTCAATGAATATTGCTTCGAAACAGGTTTGACTCAATTCAAGTGCTCCTAGTAATTTTTTTTCTTTACTACTATCAAAAATTCTTTCACTACAAACCTCTACGAACCCCCCTTACTCAATTCCAACGTTTGTAGTAATCGTATTTATCTTCAAACAGATTTTATTCAATGAATATTGCTCCGAAACAGGTTTGACTCAATTCAGGTGCTTCTAGTAATTTTTTTTCTTTACTACTATCAAAAATTCTTTCACTACAAACCTCTACGAACCCTTCTTACTCAATTCCAACGTTTATAGTAATCGTATTTATCTTCAAACAGATTTTATTCAATGAATATTGCTCCGAAACAGGTTTGACTCTATTCAAGTGCTCCTCGTAATTTTTTTTCTTTACTACTATCAAAAATTCTTTCACTACAAACCTCTACGAACCGCCCTTACTCAATTCCAACGTTTGTAGTAATCGTATTTATCTTCAAACAGATTTTATTCAATGAATATTGCTCCGAAACAGGTTTGACTCAATTCAAGTGCTCCTAGTAATTTTTTTTCTTTACTACTATCAAAAATTCTTTCACTACAAACCTCTACGAACCCTTCTTACTCAATTCCAACGTTTGTAGTAATCGTTATTATCTTCAAACAGATTTTATTCAATGAATATTGCTCCGAAACAGGTTTGACTCAATTCAAGTGCTCCTAGTAATTTTTTTTCTTTACTACTATCAAAAATTCTTTCACTACAAACCTCTACGAACCCTTCTTAGTCAATTCCAACGTTTGTAGTAATCGTAATTATCTTCAAACAGATTTTATTCAATGAATATTGCTCCGAAACAGGTTTGACTCAATTCAAGTGCTCCTAGTAATTTTTTTTCTTTACTACTATCATAAATTCTTTCACTACAAACCTCTACGAACCCTTCTTACTCAATTTCAACGTTTGTAGTAATCGTATTTATCTTCAAACAGATTTTATTCAATGAATATTGCTCCGAAACAGGTTTGACTCAATTCAAGTGCTCCTAGTAATTTTTTTTCTTTACTACTATCAAAAATTCTTTCACTACAAACTTCTACGAACCCTTCTTACTCAATTTCAACGTTTGTAGTAATCGTATTTATCTTCAAACATATTTTATTCAATGAATATTGCTCCGAAACAGGTTTGACTCAATTCAAGTGCTCCTAGTAATTTTTTTTCTTTACTACTATCAAAAATTCCTTCACTACTAACCTCTACGAACCCCCCTTACTCAATTCCAACGTTTGTTGCAATCATATAAGCCTTGAAACAGTATTTACGCCATAAAAAAGTTTTTTAAAAATGCTCCGAAACATTTTTATTTTTTTTTATTTTTTCTATTTTACTACTAACGAATAAAATTGCACTACAATCCACTACTAACGTCTATATATGAGAAACAGTCGAAAAAACATTTTTTTCTAATTTCGGGGGATGACATTTTTTTACTATTTTTTTTTTATTTTTTTGGCATTACTACTAACGAAAATAACTTCACTACTATCCACTACTAATCAAAATCTTTCGAAAAAAAATAAAAAAAACGAAATTTTCCAAAGTCGGGTGCCAAGTTCACACAGCCGAGTTTATCACAAACATACATACATCGTGACACGAGATTTTTGCAGCGAAGCGAGCGAAGCGATCGGAGCTCCCATGAATCAGCTTCAATGACGCAATGTCTGTTACGCCATAACTTCCTGAATTCACAACCGATTTAAATCATTTTTGTGTGGAATCGAACCACCACATTTAGGATTTAAAACGCTCTTTGAATGTTTTCATTCTTATGGAATTTTAAAATTTCATACACACACACACACAAACAGGCTCAAGGTCGCCCAGCGGGCAATGGAGAGAGCTATGCTTGGTATTTCCCTACGCGATCGAATCAAAAATGAGATCCGTAGGAGAACAAAAACCGCCGACATAGCTCAAAGAATTGCGAAGCTGAAGTGGCAATGGGCAGGACACATAGCAAGGAGAACTGATGGCCGTTGGGGCGGAAAGGTTCTCGAATGGCGACCGCGTGCCGGACGACGCTCAGTGGGTAGGCCCGCTACGAGGTGGACCGACGATCTGGTCAAGGTCGCGGGAAAACGCTGGATGCGGGCAGCACAGGACCGATCGTTGTGGAGATCCTTGGGGGAGGCCTATATCCAGCAGTGGGCGTCGTACAGCTGATATGATGATGATGATGACACACACAAACTTAATCATTAATTAATTTATTAAGTTGTTTGTATATTAAGTTGGTATAATTATTCGTTAGCACTAAATAGTTTGTATAACTCGGTTACAATATCTGTGGACCTCGCTGGAATGTCAAGCCCCCTCCCCGTTCTCTTGTCACCTCCCCGCGCTTTTGTTTTGTGCACCGTACCTGTCGGGAAGCATAGCTGACCGCTACTGAGCCACCGAGGCGCTGAGACGCGCCGGGGACGATATCGCAGTTTTTTATGCACTCACTCTTCGCCGTTCGCTGTTAGTGTGCACACACGAACATCTGTCCTTTCTAATATCGAATCTTACCACTATACTTATGTTTTAATTGATTTTTTACAAAGGTTGTTAATATAAATTGGCATTAAATTCAGTGAAATCTACAATTACGTTGTTATTTAAATATCACTATATTTCTCAAGAAGCAAGTCATCCGAATTTATAAGCAAATTCGACGCCAAAGTCTACAGTACCTAAGCGCTGACGTGACGTCATCAGGTCCACAGATATTGTAACCGGGTTGTATTTTATTACTCGCTACTTATGAAAGAGTGACTCGATCTGGCACAGGTGCAATATGCACTTAATAGAGAGAGTCAATCACCATGCCGTTACAATTATTGGTATTGCAATAAATATTTTTCATTTTTATTTTCATTTTCAAAATTCACAAAATATTATTGATTTTTTTTAGTATTACGCTCCGCTACAATATATGGTGTTAGCGAAGCTTTATGCTTAGATACTGCATCTAGTGTATATAAGATTATAAGCTATAGCCTAATACAAATATCAATAATAATTGTCAAAATCGTAGTTAATTTATCACCAATTTGATAATTTGTGGATTTAGAATAAACTTTTAAATGTGAAAACGTAATTATCGCTTTTGAATTTGGAATAATTGCTGTAATTGCTTTAACTGGTCATTAATCTATACATATAAATAAAATTGGAGTGTCTGTTTGTAATATTGAAATAACCGCTTTTTACTACATGCATATGAATATATATACGGTACATACACCAAAATAACATTTTTTAAAATTTTTGTCTATCTGTTTGTTCCGGCTAATCTCCGAAATGGCTGGGCCGATTTTGACGGGACTTTTATTGGCGGGTAGCTGATGTAATAAGAAGTAACTTAAGCTACTTTTATTTTAGAAAAATAAAATTACTGTGTCACAGCAACGCGTGGCTGGGTCAGCTAGTCTATCATATTTTGACATTAATTTATTCATATTATATTTCAATTATTTTGTTATCAATTTTAAATTAATTTTGAAGTAATCAATATTGATTGCCAACCGTTGATTAATGACTGTTTTGTGCAACGGTAGCGATCAAGCCCTTCGCACCTGGGATCGCCGACTCCTGGGTTCGAGTCCCGGAAAGGGAAGATATTTTTTTTAAATAAATACGAACATTTTTAATTGAGTCATGGGTATTTATATACAGGTATATTTTTTATTGTTTAACTATGTATAATATACAGGGTGTAAATGAAAATAGAACACCTGCTTTAATGGGTTATCATGTATCGCAAATGTAACAGATTTGTTGTATCAGTTTTTCAATTAACTAATAAATAACAGAGTTTTGAAAATAAGAAATAAAAAAGAACGGAGCGCATCGCCTTAAATTTAAACGCGTGGGTCACCGCTCACTGACCGCGTTCATTGACCGCGTCACACGCGTAGGTATTTAATATTTTTATTTATCAAAGATGCCTAATTTTTTGAAAATAATTTTATAAATTCTCGCTCAGGTGAGTGAGAATGGACAGTGTGTACGAGTACCATCTTTAATCAGAGTTCCACAATGTACGGTCAATAGCACGTCACGGTGAATGAAAGCTCGATATTAGCGCTTACGCCTACGAAATAAAGCCGGTGCAAAGTCCAAAGTGCTTCCTGCTCTTTGCATGATATGCTGTTGACTGTACTAAAAAAAATAATTAAAACCTATCTTTTTAATGTGCCGTTGTTATCACCTCCATTAGCGATCAATATGATTTCCACTTCAATCACCAGACAGCACTAAATACACTTACACTTTAAATTAAATGTTCAAAGTTCCTTTCCTGTACGGACACACACAGTCTTGCACGTGCATAGTCCATGCAGCGCTCGTAATCTTCCACCAATAATGCTTGCACCTTTGTAAACTTAAATGGATGTCGCGGCTGTTCATCCATCTTTAGGATTTTGTGTACGGTGGCATTGTAGACTTCAAAAAGTCGACCGGCACTTCTTGCACTGTCCTCAGGATGTACATCAAAATGAGCGAGAATTGAATCCCTAACGTCCACGTCACCTATAGTACCGGAATCCACGTTGCGATTGGAAAAACTGCCACGATCTCTTAAACGCTGAACTACGTTCACAATATTCTACCATGGGAGGGCACATAGTTATTATTGCGGTGTCCGAAATAGTCCAGATACAAACGCAATGCTTCACCAGAGTTCCCAACGCCCATTCCATAAGCCAAAACCATATCCGTGTATTGGATATTACTGTACTGATAAAATTAGGCATAATTATCCGTAAATAAACACCACACTAATCACAAAATAGGTAGTACTTATCCAGAAAAGTACACACGAAAAAACTAGCACATACGACACAATAAGCAAAACACGTCCGCGAATTGTGGTTAGTTTCCGTCAGTGTTACCAACTCTTGAAAATATTTAGCCTAAATTAAATTCAAATAACCCCTAAATTTGCCCTAATTACTTGGAAATCCCCCTAAAAATAAATTGTATGATATAATTTTGCTAATTTTTCATTTATAATTTAAGATTATTCATATTTTAAATAAATTACATTTATTACGTCAAATATTATTTCATTTTCTTCTGGCGAATCAGATTTTATAAAGTCATACATGTTGACTTTGAATAAGCCTAATATTTTAGGAGATGGGTTGAATATTGTACAAGATCATTCATCCACCATTTCGATTGAAAATTCCAAGTACTGTACTTGGATTTTAAGTACACTAGATTTCACTAAGTCCGAGGTCGCTAGGTAAAAAATTAATTTGATTAGCTAGTTAAGGCTGTCCCAGGGCCTATACTTTAAATCTTTAATTTTCTCGATAATTAAAATATTAAAAAATATGAAGGTTCACAAAAACCATAAAAATAACCCTAAACATATAACACCCCCAAAAATCCTATCTCACTTATTTACACCCTAAATTTAGGGGGAAAACTTCTAAGTTGGGAACCCTGGTTTCTGTACACACACTAGCGTGAAATTTTAAACAAAGGTAGGGACTTTACCATCCTAAAGGTGTGCACACATTGGACAAATATTTAATAAAAAAAAAATTAATAACGTTTACTACAAACATTAACAATAAATGACTTGTTCCATCAATGTTATAATAATGCAATACTGTTATTTGTAGAATGTAATACATGTTTTTATATTATTTTCTGAGAAAATAAATTTCAAAACAAAAATTAAAAGTATTACCCTTAGGTACCATCAACTTACATCTGTTCTGCTATACTCTCGTATAGCAGAACATATTTTAGTAGTGGTTAATTTCAACAAAAAATCCAGATATTTTCAGAAAAAGGATCTTGTTATCATAAGGGTCCGTTTGTTTTTACTTTTGATGTACGGAATTCTAATAAAAAGTAAAAACTCTTTAATTTCAGGCTCACTTCAACGCGAACTAATACCAGAAATGTTAAATAAATTGATTGAGTCGATTTATTAATAATAAGGACATACCTAGGCACCCAAGTAGCAAAATCAAAACTATGAATAGTAGTTACAAACAACGTCAAATGATATTATTTCTAATAACCGAATACAAAAAAAACACAAAATTACGTTAAAAACGCGCCTAGGTATCTAGGTATCTACTATCAACAAAATATTTTTCCGATAAAAAAATAATGTATCCACAGCCTAATTTTAACGACCACTGCAAGCTCGCCTTTCGGCAAGATAAAAGGTACCTACGACCGCCTTACACGTGCCACTCATTTCGCGGGCTGAACTTAGGAATAAATTTAAAAAGTATGATGTTTTAATTGGGGTAGATTGTTTAAATGTTTTTGTTTATTGCGTTGCTACTGTTTTTGAATTTATTATGTTACGTTTAATGTATTGTAAAGATTTGTGATTTAGAGTATTTTCTGTTGTTATTAGAAACTTATCTAGGAAATCTACTTTTTAAAAACGATAAAGATGAAGATGTGTACATGCTGGTCGTTATGGTAATTTGAATACCATCACGTGTATGGACAAAACAGTCAATAAAATGGTCATAAGGATTTTAATGACATTTCAAAAGTATGTATTTAATAATATTCCAGTTAAGTTCGGCCCTGGATGGAGCTCGGTCCTGTGTAGGGTTGTGAAAAATTACTCGTAAAATGTGAATCAAATCACTAATTCAGACATTGGTATCAGAATCGACTTTTTGATTCGTATGAATATTAGAGCTGTAGCAAATCGTATGTATTCGGTACTGAGTAACGGGTGGGCCATTTAGTACCGAGTAACGAAACGTTACACACAAATGCATTTCGTTACTCGCATTTTTCGTAGTATGGGTACCTACACTATTTCAGTTTACGCAACATCCGTTGATGCGTGTATTTGTACGTTTGCTGATCGTATATTTTACGCATGCGCGCGCTTATTCAGTGAATTTATAAACGTACGTTACAGAGAACGATGTTTGTTTATTAAGTAAAGTATAATTTGGAAATTCGTCGTCCAAGTTTTTTACTGTTTATAAAATTGTATTGTGTAAGTAGACAAAGTTTGAGATTGTAACAGAAACAAGGTAAGGAAGTATTTTTTACAAATAAGAAATATGTATGTTTTTGTTTTTTATTATCGCGAATATCACGGTTTTTTGTTGTTATCTTAAAAGAGATGTGTCTAAATGAGTCTAATGATATTAAATTGTTTCTTCGATAACTTCTGTTATCAAAAGTCTGGTTCAAAATACAGAAAACTGAAAAAAAAAATACCTGACTCAGCTTGGTATGTAACGTATAAGTATGTTTTCTATAAATCACGAATGTTGCGACGCCGCGACGTCATACTGCACTCGTACGCAATACGATTCGATTCGTTGCTCTAACTTACACATAACATAGCATGTTATAAGGTAACTGAAGTAACGATACGATAGTAATAATTGTTATAGTAACGAATACATACGGGTACACTTTTTTTCGTTACTTTTACAGCTCTAATGAATATCATTGTTGTCAGATCGATTTCGATTTAAGATCAAAATGTGATTCTGACCTTAGTATCTTTCGGACTGACTAAAATTATTAACTCTGCGGACTTGATAAAATTTGAAGGAGTCGATTAGAGAGTCAAGAAATCGAAACATTTCAATTGTTCACTATGCATTTACTCGTCACTAGTTCTTTTAGGTCAGCGATTGTGTGAGTGACACACACACTGAACATCTTGAGGTAGGTAAGTATAGGGTCAAGCTGAGGGGTCAAGCACCAGCTGATTTAAGGCGCAGTTTAATTCGGTTTGTCAATAACAAGGAATCGTTTTGGACGTTTATTTTCATAATTATACGATCAATTAAAAAAATACCAATTACTGATTGTTAAATATCATTGATTCTATAGGATTTTAGTAATTTTATTATAATTACTGCAACTTAATTATGAAACTTTGAACTGCAATAACTCCGAAACGGAGAGTGATATCGCGAAAATTCTTTTTGTGTTTGAGCACTGAAAGCCCATGGTTTTCACCATTTTAACAGGTGTTCTATTTTCATTGACTAGCGGTATGTATGTCTATCCGTTACCCTAGTATCCATAACACAAGCCTTACAGTGCTTACTTTGGGCTAAACTTTCCGTTACAATAATAAATGCTTAAGGCATATGTAAATAACAATAACAATGAAAAACAAATTAACTGCAATTATTTTTAATAATATGTTTTTCTTAATTTACGAATTTATTAACGTACTTCTATAAAAAAATAATAAGATTAAGCAATAATTAAAGTAAAAAAATTTAAAGCTAGTATTTTCATATATTTACCAGGAGATGGTAAATAAGGCCTACCTTCCTCATATTATCTTTTCTTAGAAATTATTATGTACTGAGTTGACCTTTGAATACCCTGACATGAGTTAACTCACAGTTCTATTTTGTTATAACATAGTTTTTTTATTATTTCGTTTCTTTTATCCTGTACGTTATCCTTAAGAGTAAGCTGTGGGTAATGTTGCTGTTCGTATAAATAGTAATTTATATTCTGTAAGCATATTATCTATACATATAAAAAAATTGGAGCGTCTATTTGTAATATTGAAGTAACCGTTTTTTACTAAACTAAATAACATTTTTTACAATTTTTGTCTGTCTGTCTGTCTGTTTGTTACGGCTAATATCTGAAGTGGCTAGGCCGATTTTGACGGGACTTTTATTGGCAGGTAGCTGATGTAATAAGGAGTAACTTAGGCTACTTTTATATTAGAAAAAATCTTTAAAATTACTGTGCCACAGCAACACGTGGCTGGGTCAGCTAGTATACAATTATTTACAATCGTTTATTATTCCCTGTAAAATAAATTAAAACAATCATAAAATAACATGACAAGTCGAGTTTGTCGACGTGAAAGTATGTAACTCATCTGTCAGTCATATTATTTTTATAAACCATTTAATTTACATATGATTTGATTTTAATGATTTTGACTATTATTAATTTTTATTATTTGATTTCAGTAATTTATTTTTTTTTAATTTTATTTTAATGATTGGATAAATTGATTTTTATATTTAATTTTGTAACAAATTTGCTTTTAAAAATAAAAAATATATATGATTGAAACCAAAATAGAATATACATAGTAACATAGCTTTTAAGATTCTTTGTTAGTAACAGATTATGAGACTTTGTTTCTCGAAATAAAATAAATTGAATTGAATTGAATTATTACATTTTTACCGGATTAATTGCGCATTTAATTTTGTTTTTTTTTTATATTTAATCCTGAAGTTTCGACTCCTTTACAGGAGCCGTGATCACAGAATGACTGAGGTAGTCATCCTTTGATAGGTACATCACACATGCGCAAAAGCGTATGATCTTAAAAAGTCACTAGCTGACCCGGTAACGCGTTGCTATGGTAACGTTAATTGATACAATGGAAAAAGAGCGGACAGAATAACACACAAACAACAAATTTGTATTCTTAGATAATAGACTAGCGGCCCGTCCTGGATTCGCACGGGTGGACAAAATTCTTTAAATTTTTGCTAATATTAAATATTTTTCCGTTAGCGCCATCTGGCGTCCGCTAGACGAACTACTTGTACCACAACTTGATTACCACTGTGATCTTAGAATATAGATTATTGCATATCAAACGCGTTAATTATAATACTAGCTGTTACCCGCGGCTTCGCTCGCGTAAATGTAGACTACCAATTAAAATTGGATTGTATACATTCGATCAGAGCCCCAAGACATTTGTGAATATAATCAGAGATAATTTGGGAGTACTCGCACGAAAAAAACATTAACTTTAAATATCGTTATGTAAATCTATAATCTAAGATCACAAATTTGTTGTTTGTCTGTCTGCTCTTTTTCCATTGTTTGCGCGTTACCATAGCAACGCTTTAACGGCAAGTAGTTCGTCTACCGGACGCCAGATGGCGCTAACGAAAAAATATTTAATAACAGATTTTTTTAAGAATTTTGGCCACCCGTGGGAAGCCGGGACGGGCCGCTAGTTATTGATTTTATATTTTTCCTTTCTGAATTTTGGATTTAATAGCCAAATAAAGAGTAAAATTCTAATCGCATGTTGTGTGCAGTTGTAATAGGGGTACAAATTAATGTTTCTATTTTTTGCTAATTGTTTCCATGTCTTAGTTTGTATCTTGTAAGTGTGCCATAAATAAATAAAGTAATATTTCCATCCCTCAGGAACTGTACTTATTTTTCTACAAAAAGAATACGCTATTTACTTTTCTGTACCCCCAGCAAAATGTGGGCGAAACTTCATGATAATCAATCGAATAGTTAAGACGGGAAAGTGTAACAAACATACTTTCGTATTTATAATATTAATTAGGACTATAAGGTTTTTATCAATATAATATATAACCTATCATTTGAGCAATCACATGTTCTTGGCGTATAACAAATTTAGTCGAAATCGATCAACCCGTTCTTAACTTATAAAAGTACACACAGACAGACAGACAGAAAATGATAGAATTTGTGTCAGTGAGTCATAAAACGAATATTTATCATTAAATATGTCCAAAAAATAAATCTACAGATTAACCCTAACCGGACACTAGATGGCGCTAACGGAAAAATATTTAATAATAGAAAAAAAAAGAATTTTGTCCACCCCTGCGAAGCCGGGACGGGCCGCTAGTATAAATAAAGAGAGATAATTATTAACATTATTACTTATATGTCAAACAATAAAATTTTAAAACTAGTTTTAATTATTATATCGTTAGAAAAAATTACAACAACAAAAAGTACACTTGACTCTTTTAAATAACTCTCGACCCACATACGCTATTTGATTGATTGGTATCTATAATTAATTAATTATGAATGTATTGCGAATATTAATGAGCTAACATTCTAACATATTGACTGACGGATTGATACCGATCTACAAGGACGTGGTCTTATAAATATTATCGTTATAAATTATACAATTAGCCAACTAAGGCGGTTAACACACTGCACCGCGCCCCGTCGCGTAGCGCGTGGCCGCAGATTTTATTATTGTATGCAAGAATCTCAATTAATATAGAAAACACGCCTATGACAACACACTGCCGACGCGGGAACGCGCGGGTAGGCGCCACGCGCGCAGATTCTGCGTGAAGGGCGTGAAGAAGTAGGGTCAACTTGTATTGAAAATCTGCGCGGAGAAGCAGATTACACCGCTAAGTTAGGCAGATCTGCGCCTCCGCGTGGGGGCGCGTTTTCTGCCGCTACGCGCACCGCGGCGGGACGCATCTCTAGTATGTGAACCGCCTTATGCTATTTTTAGATTTCGCGCTTTAGAAGCCGTCAATGGCTTAATGCCTTTACAGGTATAATAAAAAACCGGTCAAGTGCGAGTCGGACTCGCGCACTGAGGGTTCCGTAAAATATTTTTATTTTATGATGTAACAAAAAATTTACGGTTTTCGCAATTTTTCCTTTATCTGTGCTATAAGACGTTGCTTCGTACAAAATTTCAAGATTCTGAGTTCACGGGAAGTACCGTGTAGGTTTTGATTCCCTTGCGAGTGTCGAAATTTCGCGGAATTTTGCGGCATAACGGCTGTATCTTTTGATTGCGTTGGCTTAGAAGTTTGAGTTTTTCACAGCTCCAAGGGACAGTAGACAGTTGTAGTATTTGATATGTCCACGTGTTCCCGAGAAAAACGGTCTTGACAGACGGACGGACAACAAAGTGATCCTATAAGGATTCCGTTTTTTCCTTATGAGGAACGGAACCCTAAAAATCCATAAAATCCCCATCAATTTTAATAAGGTATGTCTTAAATGTACGGGATTCCAGCTATCGTTAGAATCCAAGTCACAGAGCAGATTTCGGTTAAATTTTTAACAGGACTTTTTTAAAGACGTCGACCACCGGAAACAAATGCGATTTGAAATAATCATTATTATCAGTCTATCATTGTCCCCACTGCTGGGATAATCTGTAATATATAAATAGAAATAATTTTCTGTTACAAAGTTAAAAGTCATTCTTGATTGCGAATGAATGTTCATTCTTGAAACAAAATGTTCGTTTATCATAAAAAAGACCTAGATTTTTGCTAAATAAATAATAAATAAATAGAATAAATAATACATATATATTTTTCTAGACCCCTACTAACGATAAGTATACGAGTATTTAGTATATGACCGCCACACTTACTTTGTGTACTTTACGATCTTAATAAGGTTTTAACTGGCACTTTAAAAAACCTACTCATTTATAAAAAAAACTAATCAACAATTATTTTAGTGTTTTGAAATCAGAATATTTCTTTTGATGTTTGAAAATACAATAGAGAATATGGGCAATATAATCAGGTAATTTTTTGGTCAAAGTTCCTTGACATCCGTGATCGTGTCAAGTAATTATAATCTTTCTTCTATGTTCTTGAGTAATTTCCTAGGTTTCACTAAAGAAGTGGGGTTTTACTGAAACCTCCTCGTGGCCTTCTTAAGAGAGCGTGAAAAGTCACCTTCCAACCTGTTTTGTTTCACTTGCCAACACTCATGCATATTTAGAAACACTCAGTGGTTAATAAACCACCATTATTACACACTAATATCAACCAAAAAACAAAATTTAACAAGAAAACCAAAACCATTAAAGCGACGCTTCGCCATAAGTCAATCCATAGCTAAGCATCAAACTCCTCAAAGCTTAATACTTTTTTGTAGCATTGTCTTATGAAATCGTGAGTCACCGTAAGTCAACGCACATATAAATATAAACTCTATCCCATTGACTTTAAGTTCGAAACTAATTGGGTAGTTTAATCCACTGTTGAGTATACTAGGTTTTTTTCCTATGCTCACGGTATTGTTTTAATATAATAAAGGATTTCCTGTTCAATTATAAGTGCCTATAAAAAGAACCCATTCCCAAAATAAATTCTTAATCAAGGTTGTTTTTAGAATAATTTTATATTGAGTTGTTTAATTGACAGTTTGAAACGGACATTAAAAATAATGAATTAACATAAAAAAATACTATAACATAAGTTGCATAATCTATACATAATAAATAATTACCAAAAACATTTAAATTTTCCACAATGAATATCTAAGACATAATAATATTTTTACATTTACACCAATTAGCAAAGCCCAAAGTGTGCACTGTAAGGCTTGTGTTATGGATACTAAGGTAACGAATAGACATCAGACCCCTCTTTCCCACTGGGCAATCTGGGCAAATGCCCTGGGCCCCGCGATCGATAGGGGCCCCCTAGTTCCTGCCAGATCACTAAACCAATACCGATATTTATTACTAAAAAACTATTTATTTAAAGTAAAACGAACCTCAATTAGGGACTATATTATTGACTTGCTTATTAGCTTTTGCATGTGCGAAGCTACTCTACTCTCGCCCAAAATAAGGCTATCGAATTTTAGCACGCTTAGATAATTTTAAATAATTATGTGAGAATCGCCCTATTTATTATTAAAGATTATCTATTCATCTATTGACTGTCAATAAAATAAAACTGAAACCTTGTTTATCTACTTTCATTGTCTATTTTAGTAAAAAAAGTGTGTCAAAATCATAGGGGCCCCATTTCTTCTATGCCCAAGGCCTCCAGTAGGTTAAAGACGGTCCTGATAGACACACATATAGATTGCATAATTATTTAATATTTATAGAAATATATATAAATACTCAGGTTCAAGTGCTCGTATTCATCACACAACACACTCATCGTTTGCACCAAATGATCGTTAGATCTTACAAAAGATAAAAGAATAATCTCAGAAGTAGCCTAAATAAAATCGGCAAGGGTTGTATTCTTCTCACTCTAATTATGTGATACGTTATTTAACCCCTTAAAACCTGAGAGCATTATATCATGCGCGCGACAACGATACCTAAAATCCGCGAGCATTATATAATGCTCTATAGCGCCCAGTCTGATTTAATCCTTATTACGGCTTTGGCAATGGTTCTTTTTGATTGAATGATATTTTTTCCCCGACAGAGAGAGAAATAACGCATTTAACACAAAGCTGGGCTTCAAGGGGTTAAGAACCCTATTCTTATATTATTTTTTTCTTATACACCTACGTATAAGAAAAAAATACAATTAATATAAACGGATTATTAAATGACAATTAAGGTCATGACTTGGTAACATACACTTATACTCCTACCAAGATTTGAACTGAGGGCTGTTATCAAAATAAAAAGGTCGCAGAATTGTTTTGTTTTTAGATATTTTTTTAACATTCCCGATAAGGAAAGCTTAAAATGACACTAATCTAAGTTAATTTTGATACTGTTTGATAAGGTTAGAATAAATTAGAAAAAAACACTTTCTTTACGGATTTTTGCGCATGTTTTATTTTATTTTATATTTGATCCTGACGTTTCGACTCCTTTACAGGAGCCGTGATCACAGGGTGACTAAGCTTAGTCATCCTGTGTTATTCTAATGTGTAATGTGCGCGGAAGTGTAAGAACTAAATAGGTTAGAATATAGTTATTGAGGATCTTAAGATATAAAACATAATCATACGGCGAAAAGAACTATCAGCGATAAAAATATTGGTTAACAATTTTGATTTGGTAGAAAAAAAAGGTAAAAAAAAAAAACTGCTGACAAGACCAAAGACAAATAGTTTAGGATTTGTGACTACTTTAAGACTTTCTTGGCGGGAGCTCGAAGCGTCACTTTAAGGGTTTTGGTTTAAATTTTGTGTTGTGATTGATATTAGTGTGTAAAAATGGTGGGTTATTAACCACTGAGTGTTTCTGAATATGCTTGAGTGTTGGCAAGTGAAACAAAACAGTGGAAGGTGTCTTTTCGCGCTCTTTCAAAAAGGCCACGAGGAGGTTTCAGTAAAACCCCACTTCTTTACTGAAATCTAGGAGATTACTCAAGTCCTGGCAATTGTACTTACTTGACACTGGCTAAATGCACAAATCGTGCAAGCCACAAATAAAAAAAAAATTCAAAAGCGAATCTATAATCTAAGATCCCAGTGGTTTGTGTGTTTGTCTGTTCATTGTATATGCGTTACCATAGCAACGCGTTAACCGCAAGTAGTTCGTCTACCGGACGCTAGATGGCACTAACGGAAAAATAATTAATAATAGAAAAAAATTAAAGAATTTTGTCCTCCCGTGCGAAGCCGGGACGGGCCGCTAGTATATCCCTATGATAGGAACACAATAATTTTTGACACAAAATGCCTTATTATTGTGGATTTGTCAATAAAATTGATCTATATTGCTTTTTAACGGATCGGGCACCAGTGACCAGATAAATAGTAGCATGCCATGTAATATTTTTTGTAATGTACATATTCTTGGTAAGGTATATAATTAGATTACATTAAACGATTTTTTATTACATCCATACAAGGCGACAGTGGAATAACTTAAGCATTTTAAGTTATACAACTTGAATCCGAGGTTAAGTTACGAAACACTTAGAACGCACTTAGCAATGAAATAAGTTAACGTACAAATCGAGTTAACTTAAAACATACATATATTAGAATTGACAAAACTGACATAAGAATTATTAAGTTATATTATCTGAAATGAAAGAAAAAAGACTTTATTCAAATTCATTTAAAATAAATTGTTTTGAATTGTCTAACATTTTTACCTACCACTTATTCAGGACGTCTTTTAACTGACAAGAAGAATGGGCGCAAAAAAATCGTCAACTTTAACAGAAGTAACGACAAATACAATATTTTACTTTGCCAATGAATGAAAATAACTTTATTCAAATGCACTTAAAATAAGTTGTTTTAAATCGTCCAATATTTTAACCTACCATCCATTTAGGATATCTTTTAACTGATAAGAAGAATGGGCGCAAGAAACTCGTCAGCTTTAACGGGAGTAATGACAACTATAATTTTATTTCATTTAAAAAATAATATAAACATGCCGCTCTCAATAATACCATAATAATATTTTTAAATGTATCAAACCCATTAACCCAGTCTTTTAAAGTAAGCACAGTTAAGCTTATGTTATAAATGAGTGTAACGGAATAATATATAGTAATTAATAGACACATATATACAAATACCCATGACTCAGGTACAAGAACTCGTATTTATCTTATCCTCCCTTCCGGGACTCGAAACCAGGACCGTCTCGGTCGTTACCGTTGCGCCAAACGGTCATCAATACTGATGTTAGTGATCTTATGAGTTTGAAACAAAAATCTATTATCTAAGATCACAGTGGTTTGTGTGTTTGTCTGTCCTCTCTTTCTCCATTGTAGACGCGTTACCATAGCAACGCGTTAACCGCAAGTAGTTCGTCTAACGGACGCTAGATGGCGCTAACGGAAAAATATTTAATAATAGAAAAAAAAATAAGAATTTTGTCCACCCGTGCGAAGCCGGGACGGGCCGCTAGTCTATAATCTAAGAACACAAATTTGTTGTTTGTATGTTTGTCTATCTGCTTTTTTCCCGCTCTTTTTCCATTGTATACGCGTTACCATAGCAACGCGTTACCGGGTCAGCTAGTAGTAATAAAAAATTAAAATAATGTGTCTTATTATATTTCTACTTTCATTTCAGGGCTAAATTATGTACGTTATCAATAAAAATCGATTATATTGCACATATTATCGCACCGTTTGGTGCAATGGTAGTGATCATGCTTTTCCCACCATGTTCCTAGGTTCGAGTCCCGGAAGGGGCAGATGTTTGTGTGACGAATAACAGCATTTGTACCTGAGTCACGGGTATATATATTTATTTCTATGAATATAATTCATTTATGTATCATATATGTATGTTTATCCTTTACCCTAGTATTCAACAACACAAGCCTTACAGTGCTTACTTTACAATATTTTCCCTAATTTAATACAATTTTATTGTTACAGATACAAAAACAACAAACAAAACGAGCATGCACATTGGATAAGAGGCAACATAGACATAAACACCCACTTATATAAAATGGCACCACAAGAAAGAACCTCTGTCTGCGAACAAGATGAGGATTCGCGCCAAAATTCCATAGACAACAAACTGTCAAACATCGATCTCAGTGGAGGTTTCATGAATAAAGGTTACGTTAACGACCCCTCGGATAATGTTGCCAGTGTTAAAAAAACAGGCGATAATGGTAGAAAAGAGGATAAACCACAGAAAAAGGCAACGGATTTCGACGATTTATTGCCCTACGTTGGTGAATTTGGATTGTATCAGAAGATATTGTTTCTTTTAATGATACCTTTTGCATTTTTCGTCGCTTTTGTGTATTTTTCGCAAATATTCATGACTCTTGTGCCGGAGCAGCATTGGTGTTGGATCCCGGAGTTGGCGAATCTGACCGTCGAAGAGAGGTAAGTTCGTAATATTATTTCAGCCTATCTATTTTAACTTAATATTTTATTTCTTAGCTGTATTTTCCTATTCATGAGTACATTTAAACTTACAAAAAAATATAACCCTTTAATCTTTGCTCTCGTGTGCCCAGAAGACTAATTGTCTTCTGATCTTGTTGTATTGCCAATCTTATTCTTTGGGCAAAGTACAAACCAGACTTCGCAATACTTGACTTCTCAATAATTTTTTTAAGTTCTTTGTATATTTGGTAGGATTTTGGACTCCACGGGCCATACCCATTGTTTCAAACCAAAATCAAATATGTACCGAGTTCGTACTTAGACTTGTATACATGTGAACTTTGAGGTCTTCTGCAGAAGCTGCGATTAGTGGGAAATAAATGGTAAGTAAATATGACTCAAAAGTCCTGCTAAAATAACTACAAATAAACTACAAATAAAAAAATGGATGTCTGTAAAGCCAGTTTACGGACGATCATTTTACGTGATAGCGTCATAAGAAAACATTGATGAAAAATTGCAAACTTTTATGAATTGAATAGAATTATTATCACTGAACTATCATTATTTTGCATAATACAAAGAAGGAGTTAATTGAAAAATATTTTTTGACGTGACAACGTCTTATAAATTGGTTTGCCGGGTGACACTTCAAGAAACTGCGTTACGCTCCGCTCACGTTATGCGCTCACAATGAGAGCGAGTGAGAGGCACGCGTCCCTTCCACTCGGGCATGGTTAGCCCGCCTAAGAGCGAGAGAGACAGACATAAAAAGTGGAAGGGACGCGTGCCTATAAATTAATGTTTTAAATATAATTCTTTGTATAAATAAATGTTTTAAATTGTTACTATTATTTCATCCTTCTTCCTACTATACGAATGAATATTCACATTTAAATTATTTTACCACTCATAGTCGTTGTCACGTAAAACTTTCGCCCGTATACCGACTTTACAGGCAACCAATTTTTTCGGTAAATTAACATTAAGTTGTTGTAATAAACAATGGAAACCACATTAACTTTTCACTACAAGTCGAATACTTAGGCCGATTGTGCCTCTCTATCGCTTGTTCCGCGTTCTCGCTTGCACGCGGAACGTTACAATATTTTGTGCATGCAGCCGGTGTTCTTCGATTTATAAGACGTTATCACGTCAAAAAATTATATAAATAACAATAGAAAAAAACGGGTCATGACATATTTTTTTTTTTTTTTTTACTTTACCATAATTCTATCATATTCAAAATACCCCTATAAAAACAACTTTTACCATATTTTTAACGAATCTACATAAATAGAAATAAAAAAAAATTGTGCTGTCGATACAATAAAACTAAAGAGACGTCCATTGTAAAAGCTACTATTTGCTTTAGTTTTTAAAAATATCAGTCGTAAATCAAACTACAATTATTCACAGGAAAGTGGAAAATAAAAAAATACCCCAGTTTAAATAATGCCAGCTATTAAATTTACAATAACACGAATAACAGATTTAATTGACCAATTTGTATCATTAAATGCTAATAATTAATAAGATGAAAAAAACTGGTTACAAGGAATGTTACCAGTAACGCCATCTATTATTTATAAGTTGCAAATAGAATGGGATTTCACTACTTAGACGTAAATAAACTATTCCAAGCAGACTTAGGATAACAATCTTTATAACTAGATACATGAAGATCAATTTAATATTTATAAGGTGGTGATTATATAAAATGAATATGATGGCCGCCATGTTGGTTTGTTAAACATAAGGATTTGTTTCCAAATCATGGTCATTTATACTTATTGATGTTAATTACTTTCATAACATAATAGTAATAAACTTAAACAACAAATAAACAATCCTGAAAATAGGTAATTAATAAGTAAAACAAAAAAAATAAACGAAAAAAAAATTTTAAACAAATGAAAATCGGCCTCACCGCTGATTTGGAGAAAGATGCCCAAAAGATTGGCAGTTGGCAAAGCAGCAACTCTTATTTTTTAATAAGTTTTTATGGCTTGGATACGTGTGCTTTAAGCCATGTCTTCAAACTCAGTAATTTCTTTTCCTTATTAATGATGAGAGTTGATTTATGAGTGATGTTTGATAATTGAATGAGGACTATAAAATAAAATACCCCTTGACCTAGGTTTCAGTAAAGATGTGGCGTTTTACTGAACTTTCCGTGGAGAGTGTGTGAAAAAACAAATTCAGCTGTATTTTTTCACTTGACAACACTCGTAAATATTCATAAATACTTAGTAGTTAATTTAACACTATTATCACACATCAATGTCCACCACAATACAAATTTTAATAATAAAAAAAAATTCCCGCCAAAAAGTTAAAGTTGTAAAATCCGACTAAGGATACTAAAAGTAATCACAGAACACCTTCCGTAGATCAGAAAATGGGCAGCAGTTCTTTCTGAATTAATTATAAAATTTCTATGAGTTATATAAAAACGGTAGTTTAATAAACTAAATAAGCCGACTGCGTTTCTATGTAATCTGCAATGTAATATAGATATGTGCTCTCAATTCAGTGTCCATTTCTAGAATGTGTCTCGACTGCTACAATTTTTTTGTTTTAGGGTTTTTTCATTTCCAAATTACACAGAATAGCAGTCTAGATTTTTAGTTTCTTAAATTACCGTTTTATTGTTTTATTATTGAATGAAGTTCAGGCTGCAGAGCGTGCCAAACATTTGAATTAGGCGCCAAAAATCCGCCATTTTGTTTTTTTATTTTGTTATACCCAGTGTCGCTCTCACAGTAAATACGAATCTAACGACACCTTTCAAGCTAAAATCCATCGAGCCGTTCAGGCCGCAGAGCGTGTCAAACAATTATACATACATACTCTCGAAAAACATAACTCACCTGGCGCAGTCGGGTAAAAATACGCCTGTTTTTTAGGCGTATTTAGAAAGAAATACATTGTGAATGCAAAAAATAAATAAATAATTACAGTGGACTCCGTGGACAAATCGTTTGCGGTTCTCATGGTAATGCCACTCCGGGTTCGATCCCTACGAAGTCACTTAACTTGTGTTCAGAACAATTTATGTGATTTTTATCTAATACTAGCTGACCCGGTAACGCGTTGCTATGGTAACGCGTAAAAAATGGAAAAAGAGCGGACAGACAAACACACAAACAACAAATTTGTGTTTTTAGATTATAGACTAGCTGATCCGGTAACGCGTTGCTATGGTAACGTTAATTGATACAATGCTGCCGTCCTTACGATAAGTGCAATAAGTCGAGTTTTTGGGCAAATTGACTTACGTACAATTTACGTACAAATGTATGTACAAATATAATTTACTACATAAAAATTCCGCTTCATTTTATGGTCGTATAGTAAAAGTTTCAAGTCAATAGCTATTTTAGTTACTATGATACACAAAAAAACAAAAAATAAATCTTTAATCGCAATTATTTCGAAAGTAGCTGAAACTACTTTTTGCACTTATCGTAAGGACGGCAGAATGGAAAAAGAGCGGACAGACAAACACACAAACAACAAATTTGTATTTTTAGAGTATATATTTATATATTGTTAATGTTAGTCACGATACAATTCCAATTGTTTAAGGTATTTTAATATCGTGATGTTATACGATTTATCGATAAATACGGCAATTAGAACTATTTTAAAAACGTTCAGTATATAAATTGTTGAGGAAATAAATATATAATTAGATAAAATCGTTAAACATTTTTATAGCGACCTTCGGTCACAAAATTACATACTACTGCATATAGAATATTTGAGTGTCTTTTTGTAATGACAAAATAATAGCTTTTAACTAAATGCATTCAAGTGTATAATATTTCATACACTCACACCAATCAGCCTCCCCAAAGTAAGCTGTAAGGCTTGTGTTATGAATACTAGGGTAACGGATAGACATACATATATGATACATAGATATGTTATATTTATAGAAATATATATCTTGTGAGGTCACCTGAAATTAAGTGTATTGTCGAAAACCTCGTTCCATCGAAGAATTAAAGGCTGTAATACGTGAAGAAATTGCTGCTGTACCACAGGACACATTGACAAAGCTTATAGAGAACTTTGAAGAGAGACTTTTAATCTTTGAACGAACTTCGCTTCAAAACAATAATAGATTGCTTTTTTACATTTAAACATATTGAACGTACATTTGCCATGGTTTTTTCCTCTTTGAAGTATGCGTAGACACTTACACAATACTGAGAATGCCATACTGTTTGATATCAGTTGAGGAGTTATGGTAGGAAATCTAAATAAAAAACTGATTACTAAGTCACTTATGGTTATTAAACATTCAACGTCATATATTTGGGAAACCTTAAATGAGTTTTCAAATTTAAATCTGATGAATAAACTTTAATGTTTATTAGATAAATTATCATAATAGAAAAATACGAGAAAAAATCGACTCGGATCACAAGTGTACCCGCAACCTTTGGAAATCCGGTCCAATAGTCTTCCAATTGAGCTACAGGGCCTCGTGAACACTAGAAAACACTTGATATGAATATATATATAATATGAATGGATAAAATATATAAAAATTATTAAATTTAATGTTTATTGTGAAAATTTGACAGTTCTTGTATAATTAAATAAAACTATATATACCGGATAAAAGACGATTACCGATTCTTGTTTTTTTTATATGAAAATGAAAAAATATTTATATCCAGTACCAGTTATTGTTACAGCATGGTAATTGATTGCTATTAAGTGCATAGTGCACCCGTGCCAGATGAAGTCGCTCTTCCAAAAGTAGCGAGTAATAAAATACAAGAACTTGTGCCAAGTAATAATTATGCCAAATAATATACTAACAATTTAATAATGTAATTAATCGCTATGTTTATCTCTCTCTCTCTCTCTCTCTCTCTCTCTGTGTGTGTGTGTGTGTGTGTATGTGTGTGTGAGTGTGTTTGAGTGTGTGTGTGTGTGTGTGTGTATGTGTGTGTGAGTGTGTTTGAGTGTGTGTGTGTGTATGTGTGTGGTTACGTTAGGTGTCGATTTTTAAGAGATCTTCAGTCTCAATATATTTATGTAAATAGTTTTAGCCACACTGATAACCTTAGTCTGCATTCGCGGAAGGTCAATGGATATATTTCCTAGTTCTTATTTATAATATTGTACAAATAAGACGCTAAATAACCATTTTGATAACATTCACACTTTATAAAATCTGTCTTGTCACCGATGTCCGAACCGTTAAGACACAGCAATATTATCAATTTTATCGACAAATCCACAATAATAAGGCATTTTGTATCAAAAAACCCGAACAATAAAACTTTGTGTGCTTATTACATTTAAAATTATTGAGTATTCTTATTATCGGGATAAATTCGCTTCGGAAACAGTAATAACTCCTAAATTATTTGACTTAAAGCTTAGATCTTGACATCAGTTTTTAGGTAATAGTTTAGTGCATCTAAAAAGAAAGAAAATAATGTACGGTAATAATCTAGTTTTGTAATACCATTTGAATAGTTTAATAACAACCATTTTTTCACATTTTTTACGTTTCAAGTAGGTACTTTTTAGAGTTTTAATAGGAGTTTTTGATATATTTTTATTGACAATTTGTTGGCTACTTTTGTTGCTGTCTAACGTATATTTTTGTAAAAACCGTAATTTTTTGCTGAGGAGTTTCTTGCGCCCATTTTTCTTAAATATATAATAAGAACAATATTTATATCATTTATCCACTTGTCAGATCACGGTAGCTATTGCTACAGATAGCCAACACCCCTCATCAGTCCCTGGTAGCATTTGGTAGCATTTGCTGGTACCATATTCAAATTTCTGCGTGGCCTGCTGTTTTTTTTTTTAAATTACGATTTAATTTTTGAGTTAATAATCCATATATTCTGTGGTGGATTCTTTATTTAATCACTTTACGGCAGTATTTTTTGTTTGGTCCTAACATTGTTTAGCGAGAAAATGGCATTTTTATCTAAGATTCCGACGACCGTCTTTTTTTCACTATTTGCGTAGAACAGTCCCATGTTAAGAGGGGTGAGGCGCGCAGTAGCGGACTGACAAGTGGTTAGCGTAGCGTGAAGTAAACACTGTAAAGTTTTTGTTGTAGATTATGGATACCAGGGTAACAGATAGACATACATATATCATGCATAAATATTGAATATTCATAGAAATATATATACACTCCCATTACTCTAGTAGAAACGCACGTATTCATCACACAAATATCTGCCTCTTACGGAACTTAAACCCAAAACCGTCAGTGTGAAAAACAGGTTCGCTACCGTTGCATCAAACGATCATAAAACTCAACAATTAAAGGATGTCCTGAATGGTAGTGCGTAAAAAATGGATAATTCTTTTAAGTGTAAGTGTATTTTAACAAAGACAATTTTGAATAAAACACTTTTTACGGATTTTGCGCATATTTTATTTTATATTTAATCCTGATGTTTCGACTCCTTTACAGGAGTTTATTTTGAGTTTCCATATATAAACATTTTAACAATAAGGAACGTGCCCGATTAAAATATTGTGAAGGTAGTAGAATAGACATGACAACCATTATCTTGTCATCCTGTGATCACATCAGGATTAAATATAAAATAAAATATGCGCAAAATCCGTAAAAAAGTGTTTTATTCAAATGTGTAATGTGCACGGAAGTGTACTAAAGACAATTTTCCCGCCTTTTTTATGACTATGAGTGAATTTTTAATAATTTAACAAAATTAAAACCTCATTGAATTTACGATTGGCCTAAAGTTCACTTAAAACCCTTACAAAAAAGTGTAAAATACAAACATATGATAAAAACAATATTCTTATATCAATGGTTAATTTTTTGTACGCTTATTGTTAGAAATACCATAATCAAATAACCATTGGATGAATTTCTCGAGAAACGTTATGCTTATCCGGTTTTTATTTCTCTAAGAAATCTCAAGTGGAATGCCTATACTTTTTGTTCATCGTACTTACCATTCGAAGAAACATTACTATTAATAGATGGTATCTTTGTGTTTTATAGAAGCTTATTATTTGGAAATAAAATTATTTATTTGCGAATAATATTGTATATAAAAGTTACCTGGCTATTATTATAACTGAATGCCAAATATATTTCATACTTTTTATATGTTTTTTGCATTTTTAAAATTATTCACAACTTGTGAGCTGAGTCGATTTTTTCTATTAAAACAATTTGTCATATTTATATTTTTTTACTTGATTTTCTAGTCAAAGGAAACAATCAAATCTCTTCAGCTGACTGAGGCAGATCCCTTACCTTTATCACCACAATAACAAAAGAGCATGTGTGCAATTCATACGTGGTAGAAGTAAAACCTTCAAAAATAATACGTACACGTATACAAAATACCACGGTTGTTGTGATGCCTTCTCTTAAGCTTTGTACTACGCATGCGCGTACACACGTACATAACGCTTCCTATCTCATTTTCTTTTAGAAGTTTACACTCCAACAAAGTAACAATGAAATTAACTAGGTAACTCTCAAAATCTTATTCAAAAATGCATAAAAGATGGCGTCTAATAACAAAAATATTTACTAATTTCATATTATTTTACTATCAACCGTTAGGTAAAACTGACTGAAAAAACTAGGGGAAAACAGGTAGACTGGTAGTAGTCTATCTGATCTGTTTTTCACTTAGAAAACGCCAACGTTTTCAGTTATTTTTTCTTTTCCAAAATTAACACTCATAAGAGCTGCTTTGTGGATGATGGAAAATGTTTCAGAAAAGAAATATTATATGTTTTAGTAAAGGTATGGGTAAATTCATAATAACCTTCGCTGACTTCTTGTTAACAAACTATTATTATTACATATTAAAATCGGGAAATACTAATTTTTTCAAAAGAAAACTAAAACTGATTACTGTGGTGACTCTTCTAAGCTCCCGCCAAAAAGTCGGAGTAGTAGAAGTTTATATTATCCATTTCTGGACAGGCGAAGGTCACTCTAAACTATACTGCCAGTTTTTAAGAAATTTCTTTTCTTTATTAAATGATGATGAGAGCCGATTTTTGAATGAGAGACGGAAAATAAATAATGAATGAACAGTAAAATATCCCTGTGCCTAAGTTTCGGTAAAATGTGGGGATTTACTGAAACCTCCCCTTGAACTTTTTGAGAGATCAGGAAAAGACAACTTCCTCTGCTTTCTTTTATTTGCCAACACTTGCATGTTCACAAACACTAAGTTAATAATCCACTAATATTACGCGCTGATACCCACCACAACACAAATTTTAACAAGAAAAAGTGACACTTCCCGCTCCAGCCAAAAAATCGTCAAATCAACCAACAAACAAAAGATAGTTTTGTCACAGACTATGGAAACTGTTACAGACTAAAAAGGACCGTTTCTGGCCATTTTCCATTAACTACGGAAAGAAGATTAAAATTTTTGATACTGTATTCCAGAAAAATCTAACCACCAAGCTGAAAAATATCATAGAATATAAATTAAATACTTTATCTATTGGTGAAGTATGAGGCTTGAAAACATTACCGTTAAAAAATAGGACTTTTTTATAATTCTAAAAAATAGTAGTCCACAATAATTTTATTACAGATTCACGTACGAATGAACTTGAGCTATACCTTTTTTAAGCAAAATAGAACCTATCAGTTTATAAAATAAAATAAAGGTTCTCCAGGGACCGATCACATATTATCACAAAAAAAAATTGGTTGACTATAAAGTCAGTCTACGGACGATAATTTTACGTGATAGCGTCATAAGAAAACATTGATGAAGAATTGCATACTTTTATGAATTGAATTGAATTATCATCACTGAATTATCATTATTTTGTATAATACAAAAAAGGAGTTAATTGATTTTTTATTTCGATAAATTAACATCTAGTTGTTGTAATAAACAAAAGAAACCACATTAACTTTTCACTTCATGAAATGGAAGAGAGATAGATACGTCACAAGCCGAACGCTTAGGCCGATATTGCCTCTCTATCGCTTGTTCCACGCTCTCGCTTGCACACTTGGCTCAGGCGGAAAGTTACACTTTTTCGACAGTGCAGCCGGCGTTCATCAATTTATAAGACGATTTATCACGTCAAAAATAGCTGTAACACACCACGTTGAGTGAAGCAATGGCTGCATCATGCTCGTGAACGGGTGTTGCCTTGAGAGATGGGATTGCTTTAACCTTCAGTATTATTGACACATACTTAACATACATCTTTGTTGCTTTCTTAAATTTGTCGTTTATTCTCTGTATATTATTGCAATGTCTGAGAATACTTACTACGCTACTATGTTGTAATCAGCGATCTAATGAAAACATAACACTACTATCATCCAATGTTTTTAACATCTAATATATAGTACTTGTATTTTAAATTTTCATTAAATCTAATTGTTTATTCCAAAGAAAATATTACTTAATTTTATCTGAATCAAAAACTAAAAACCCAAAAAAATATAATATAATATAATGACTAAAATATATTGCTAAAAGGAGTCCCTTTAGGCAAGGTTCCGAAGATACTGGCAGCGTTCCCCCTTTGGATAGCTAGACTAATTCTTTGTCTGCGGTAGCTGCCAGTTCTTCGATGTCCTGTGATGTCGACTAACCTTTTTGTTATTTCTTTAAAAAGCCTTATAGCGCTAGGACCCCACGGACCAAGGGTCTCGACACCGAATGGGACAAAATCATATTCGGTACACTACTATTATTGTGATAACAGAATAATATTTTTTTTTTGGTTTGTGTATGGAGACGACGTATAATATTGTAAATGTCTTGTCTTCTTGTCAGTTAAAAGACGTCTTGTTTGAGTAGTAGGTAAAAATGATGGATGAATAAAAATGTATTTTAAGTGCATTTGAATAAAGTCACTTTCATTTAATTTCACAACCACGGCTGTTTTTACCTGATTTATAGTATTACTAGCGGCCCGTCCCGGCTTCGCACGGGTGGACAAAATTCTTTAAATTTTTTCTAGCATTCAATATAGCCTATGACACTCAGCAATAATGTGCCTTTCTATTGGTGAAAGAATTTTTAAAATCGGTTCAGTAGACCCCTTACAATTTAACAAATATACAAACACACAAACTTTACTTCTTTATAATATTAGTATAGATTAATATTTTTAGTACAAAATTTAAATGCACAAATGAGACAAAAACCACTTTGTTACGCATCATTAGCTGGAACGTAAATATGGGAATGCCAATTTATTTCCTATAATTATAAATGTCCCGTATACAATTTTCAAAAAAAAGAAATATTGTGGGGTGGTCTGCAACAAAAATAAATTATCTTAGTCCATCAATAAGGCATCAAAAATTTTCATTCTTTGAATTTTAAATTCAACGAGACTGTTACACAATATCAATACCCTTTTGTAGTGAATACTTCTTTAGCATCGTTGTGATTTGAAAGTCGATGAAACGAAAAAGCGACAGTAAAAAAAGACACATAAATTCATAAGATTTAACGTAGGAGCAAATGAGATAGGAAGCATTATGTACGTGTGTTAATACGTGTTTGTGTGCGCATGCGTAGTACAAAGCTTGGGAGAAGGCATCGCAACAACCGTGGTATTTTGTATACGTGTACGTATTATTTTTGAAGTTTTTACTTCTACCACGTGTGAATGGCACACATGCTCTTTTTTATATCTGGCTAAAATGAAATGGAATAGAGTCCCAATAAACTATATGAATATAACCAAATATAACCAAACAAAAAATGTTTCTACTTTGACATGTACATCATAAACTATTAGGTCTGCAATGCATGCTGCTGTTTGCAAATACTGAGCGAAGCACTACCTTACCTTCGTTTGTGAGTTTTGGCGCCAAATTTCATCAATATAGTCTCAGCGGTTTGGCTGTGACCAGCTTTTGAATTTTTCTTTTGGTGATTATTCCTCCATGGTATGTCCGATTTCAAAACTTTTATTTTCACATTAGTCACGACCACGATGTGAGTTTTGGCGCCAAATTTCATCAATGTAGTATCAGCGGTTTGGCTGTGATCAGCTTGTGAATTTTTCTTTGGGTGATTATTCCTCCATTTTAAAGTCTATTTTTTTTTACATAGCCTATGTCCGTCAGGTTATAATCATGTATGTTCATGACAAAATTCGTTCGAATCGGCTGAACCGTAAAGTAGCAGGAGGGTCACAAGCGAAATTTGTGATTTGCCTAAAAGAGAGCTTCGCTCAATAAACAAAAAGATATAAATAACCTCTTTACAGCGTAATTTTAATTAGTTCCTTATACTTTTTGGCGGCAAACATAGCGTTCGGATATCCTCTTAACATAATACAGTAACGGATACAATAGTTTAAGATAACGTACATGTAATAATTTTGCATTTATTTGCAAAATTAAGTAATTACCATTTTAACGACCTCTTTATAAGAAAGGTCATATTAATGTATTGTTTGGAGCTATATAATAATAATAACTTTATTTCTGACGTAAAATATAAAGGTACTGTTACATAATTAAAAACAAAAATTTGTATCACAATTTCAATTGGTTAGTGGTGGTATGTAACAAGTGTACTGTGACAACTACCCTCCGCACTAGTTATAACAACTGTATTGCGGCAGCGCAGTATCACCGCGACCCATTGACTACTATAACTTGGCATACAAACAGCAGTACAAACGAACAGGTGACAGTTCAAGAATTAATGGTGGTTCGCTTACTGACTTGAGACGACTGTATATTATGTGAAGCCGACAAATATCTTATAACTATACTTAGATAACGAATATATTATTAAATAGTGAACATCACATACACAATGTTCACGGGCGAAGAATTGTAAAAACAAAATGTTATTACCCAGTTAAGGAATTTAAAATTTTTAAATAATCACGATAAGTATTTGAAATTTATCATTAATTAACTGACCTTAAGGTACATGTAAAATTATTAATTTATCATTCATAATGTTTGCTTACAATAACGTGACATTTTTAAGTCAAAATTCACATACCCTTGTTGTAAAAATGAACGGAATTTTATATGAAGTAACACCTATACTGTATTCTAATTTTAGTGAATAAATAACATTTCATTTCATTTCACATCACGTTCAGCGTACTTCAGAATTCGAATTTAAGATTATTAACGCAAAATTTATACATAAATCAAACAAGATATACCAAATTCTTATAAATTTTCGTTAAAATTGTTTTATAATTTTTTGACGACTGTTTGGTGCAACGGTAGCGATCCTGCCTTTCGCACCGACGGTCCTGGGTTCGAATCCCGGAAGGGGCAGATGTTTGTATGATGAATACGAGTATTTGTACCTGAGTCATGGATGTTTGTATATATTTCTATGAATATTACTTATTTATGTATGATATATGTATGTCTATCCATTACCCTAGTATCCATAACACAAGCCTTAAAAGTGCTTACTTTGGGCTAGGTTAATTGGTGTAAATGTTGGAAATATTTATTTATTTATTTATTTATAATTTAAAGATGTACATTCCAACAGACATTTGTTTTCATTTATTTACTTATTATATATTTGGAAAATGTTTTCTACTGACTTTCCTAGAAGTGGGGGAAGCGATAGGTCGATAATAATGAGTATTTCTTTGAACTTGCAATTCTTTTACGTGGTCAGCGCTTTCAAAAAAAATAAAAGTACTTAAACAGAATACGTCACTGCAATGTTTTGTTTTATTGTGAAAAGTTATATCGTGATGGTTATTAATTAACGTGTAATAATGATGAATTATTAAGTATTAAGTGTTCGTGAATATGGACGAAGTCTTGGAAGTTAAAACAAAACAACGAAAGGTGTCTTTTCAGAAATCCAGGGAACTCGTTTTTCTTCATTTTCATTCCCTCTCATTATTTATTTATCATACATTGATCATTTTTAGGGTTCCGTACCTCAAAAAGACAAAACGGAACCCTTATAGGATCACTTTGTTGTCCGTCCGTCCGTCTGTCAAGACCGTTTTTCTCAGGAACGCGTGGAGGTATCAAACTAAAATGTATATCCAATACTCAGGCCTACTGTCCCTGGAGCTATAAAAAAATCAAACTCCTAAGCCAAAGCAATCATAAGATACAGACGTTTATGCCGCAAATTTCCGCAAATTTTCGAAACTCGCACGGGAATCAAAACCTACAGGGTACTTCTCGTAGACTTAGAACCTTGAAATTTGGTACGAAGTAACGTTTTATAGTACAGATAAAGGAAAAAATACAAAAACCGTAAATTTTTAGTTACATCATATAATAAAAATATTTTTGGAAATTTTAAAGTTACTACCTCTTTTCTCATAAACGCGTAGAGGTATTAAATTGAAATTCATATCAAATACTCAGGTCTATAATACCTTTGAGCTGTAACAAAATCAAACTTCTATGTCAACGCAATCAAAAGAAATAGCAATTTAAGCTGCATATTTTCAAACTCGCAACTACTCGCGAGGGAATCAAAACCTAAAGGGTATACTTCCAGTCGATCTAGAATCTTGAAATTTGGCATGAAGCAATGTTTAACGGCACATAAAGTAAAAATTTCGAAAACCTTAAATTTTTTGTTATATCTTCATTTTGCAATAAAAATACCATAACTATGACTCGATTGTCGTGATGGGTGAACTTTTACTTATTTACCTACAGGTTTGTACGGAACCGTCGGTGCGCGAGTCCGACTCGCACTTGGCCGGTTTTTTCATTTCTTGATCAGCTCTCATCATCATCTATTAAAGGAAAGAAATACTGAAAACTTGGCTGTATGAGCTTTGAACCCTTTGATGTCCTTATAGGAAAAACATAACAGAAAAAAAAAGGTGCAATTTTAAGAATTTTAAATTCAATGAATCGGTTAAGGAAGAAACTTCTGACAATCAATTTCAACACAATAACAATTTTTTTTCAACAGATGTCAATCCGTTCAGAAAATTAAATACGTGATTCGCAAAAGGAGAAAAAAAAATGCTCGAATTATTTACAGTCACGGGTCGATTCGTTTTACCGGTTTTGTTATAAAAACCGTTTTTATTTCCCTATCAATTTACTGTAAGTTTCCGGTAAAATTGTGAAACTTTTAGCTTTATTTCTTATGCATCAATATTTTTTATTAAACTTTTATTTTAATCTAAAACATAATACAATTTAGGGGTCTTCAAGTCACGAGTGAATAGGTATTCACTAGGCAAGCGCGTCACATCCTAGACCGCATCGTCGCTTACCATCAGGCGAGATAGAAGCGCCTACCATAAACTTTTACTATAAAAAAAAAAATTGGTTGCCTGTAAAGTCGGTATACGGGCGAAAGTTTTACGTGACAACGACTTTGAATGGTAAAATAATTTTAATGTGAATATTCATTCGTATAGTAGGAAGAAGGATGAAATAATAGTAACAATTTAAAACATTTATTTATACAAAGAATTATATTTAAAACATTAATTTATAGGCACGCGTCCCTTCCACTTTTTATGTCTGTCTCTCTCGCTCTTAGGCGGGCTAACCATGCCCGAGTGGAAGGGACGCGTGCCTCTCACTCGCTCTCATTGTGAGCGCATAACGTGAGCGGAGCGTAACGCAGTTTCTTGAAGTGTCACCCGGCAAACCAATTTATAAGACGTTGTCACGTCAATACTTTATTATCTGTTTTTAACACGCTTTTATCAGGTCGACAGATAACTAGGAAATTATTAATTAAATCTAAGTCATCATCTTATCACGGATCCTGTTAAGGAGTCGAAAAATCAGGATTAAATATAAATTATGTGCAAAAACCCTAAATAAGTTTTTTTATTTAAATGAAATATATATATGTGCACAAAATTGTCTAAGACTTAGCGTCTTTTAAATTTATTTAAATCTATAACACAGGTCTGCAAAAAAACAAAAATTGAGAGCTGTTTTGGTTTTTTTGCGTAATTCTTATGACTTTAGGTGTGCTGAATCCGAAAATGACTTTTATTTTGTCATAGAACGTCACGTTTTCTGACAATGTGGGTATCTATGTTAAACAATTTATCATCTTCAAATAAAAAATTAAAGACTAAAATTTTTTTTTAAATTTATAATTGCGTATCAAAACTATTTTTTTTAATTTAAAATACATTCATTAGTAAGCACTAAATATCTTTTCCTCAGTGAGAATCCTTTTGGTACATTTTTGCTTGTGGGAAGCATCTGGAATGTCTCTTTGAAGCGTCCAACAGTAGTCTGTCATCATTGAGACGCTCCATCTTCCCTGGTATCACAGGACGTTCTTTATTTAGAAAGAAATGATATTTATGGCCTGTATACATTAAAAACAGTAATCAAAAAAAAATACCTATTATTTATGACTTTAAGTTAGCCCAAAAACACCTTTTTTATAATTAAATTTTGCGTTTTGCAAAATAACATGACGTTCTGGATTTTTTTTAGTATTTTTTCAGTTTTCAGAACACATAAACACAGAAATCAGTTGAAAACATCTAGACAGCATTTTTGTTGCAGACCTGTGTAATCTAAGATCACAGTGGTTTGTGTGTTTGTCTGACCGCTTTTTTTCCCGCTCTGTTTCCATTGTATATGCATTACCATAGCAACGCGTTAATCGCAAGTAGTTCGTCTACCGGATGCTAGATGGCGCTTACGGAAAAATATTTAATACTAGAAAAAAATTAAAGAATTTTGTCCACCCGTGCGAAGCCGGGACGGGCCGCTATTTTATTCAAATTATTTTAAGTTTAACTGGGTTCGCTCTTGATACTTATCGAGCCCAGATGTCTAATCACCCTAGCTTTAAAAACCGACGGGTTATATGTACCTTGAAATTACACAGGGAGGTAGTTCCACTTATTCACAGAAAACAAAGTTAAGGTTATCCATACTAATATTATAAATGGGAAAGTGTGTCTGTCTGTTTGTCTTTCTTTCACGGCAAAACGGAGCGACGAATTGACGTGATTTTTTAAGTGGAGATAGTTGAAGGGATGGAGAGTAACATAGGCAAATTTTTGCCCCTTTCTAGCCCCCCACTTCTCAAAAATGGGGGGTGGAAGTTTGTATGAAGCATTCCGCAATTTTCAAGGTAGAAAGCTAAAAATTGGTATGCTGATTATTTATGACTACCAAAAAAATCGCCCATCATTTTTTTTTGAAATCTGAACCCAACCCCTTAAAAGAGGGGGTGAAATTTTATATGAGACGTTTCGCAGTTTTCAAGGCAGGAAGTTAAAATCGGCACACAGACTCTTTGTTACTAACGAAAATACCTGCCATTTTTTAGAAATCCTCCCCCAGCCCCTAAAATAGGGGATGGAAATGTGTGTGAGACTCCGCAAAATTAGAACAGCTTCTTTAATACAAAGGAATAATAAAATAATTTAATTAAAACGAATTAAATAAAACAATATTAAAAACATTAAATCTTACCATAAATCAATTAGCTTTTGAGAAAATAAACATTATAAACATAAATAAGTGTTACTCATGGATTCCGATAGATGTCGCTGATATGTTTATTGTATATTATGTTCACGATAGGTTTAATTGTATAGTTCAAAAATTAATAACTGATGGCAGTGTTCGTTTTTACAACGCGCTATGGTTGTCTACATGTAAAAGTATAAGGGCAAAACCTATTATGAATAAACAGTATAGGTACCGTATGCACTAAAACCAAAGTGTAGTTTATTCATTGGATACATCGGCCGGCCGAGAGGTTATGTCAGACTCATACTGACATAACCTCTCGGCCGGCCGATGTATCCATTGAATAAACTATACTTTGGTTTTAGTGCGTACGGTACCTATACTCCGTTATTTGACTATTGATTTAATTACTTTCGATTTTTGGCTATTCCTGTTAAGCTTTGGTGTGGCTGGGGTGAACTTAGAAAAGCCGTGCTTTTCCCATGGACAGCTGTATGTAGCATGTTCGCGTGTGTCCAAGGCCCAGAATCTTTTTATTCTGACCCCAATTGGAAAGACATACAATATAGTCTATAGTAGTGTGTTAAAATAACATAAATAACGTGTAAAATTCTGCTCCGATGTTCCGTTCTCTTGTGTTCAGGAAAGGGGAACAGTGCTACCCTGAATTTAACGCGAGCGAAGCCGCGGGCAAAAGCTAGTAATTTATAAAGAAGTCCATCTGTATTACCAGCATCGAACATGTGATAGTTGTCATTTATATTTCACTATTTTATATCATTATAACAAATCATAATTAATTATTACAATAATATATGATTTTATATTCTTCATACAATTTTAACGTTCACTCGAAGAAAAAGAAAATAGCAATGATTTTTTGTTAGTAAAAGACATCAACGCGTTCTTTTACACAATGAGGTATAATTTAAAAAAATATTAGACACGTTCATTCATTGTGATGATTGGATTATGTATAATGTGCATGTATATATACATATGTGTGGGAGAGAGAGTATGTGTGTGTATGCCTATATTCTTAGCTATATTTGTGTGTCTGTTTGTGAGTATGTGAGAGAGTGTGTGTATATTCTTATATTCTTAACTCCCTAATAGTTATCTAAAAAATATTTTTATTTTAATTTAAGTAGTTTAGTACTTTGTTTAAATAGAAATTTAATAAATTATTTAAATATTATGTCAGTTAAGTATCGTAGTTTTTTTAGTTATAATGTTTTTATTTATTTTAGACTTTGTTTTTATTTTGAGTTAATCGATAAACTAAGAACACAAATTTGTTGTTTGTGTGTTTGTCTGTCCGCTCTTTTTCCATTGTATACGCGTTACCATAGCAACGCGTTACCGGGTCAGCTAGTTTTTATTGAATTTGGCAACTTGTTATATATGATTAAAAAAGGTTAGTTAAAAATAAATCGAAGCTGATTTCTTGTGGTGATTTATTGCGTTTACACCGGAAACTTTTACCACAATGGACCGGAACTACGAGACGGTAGTGTCGCTTGATTAGATGTGGCCCGAAGGTCGCGGGTTCGAATTGTTATAATGACCTCTGTGAGGTCAACGGATGTGAACATAACTTGTCGGCGAATTTAACATAAGTGACAAATCTTATACCGCTATTATTTTTGGAAATAAAATGAAAGTTTCATTTCTTTTATATGTTTTTGCGTTTCTTCAATACTATCTTTTAAGATAGCATTAAAATTTATTTATTCACAAAAAACAGATACATGTTGGTCGGTGGTCAAATCATTATTGAACATCGATTTTACCAAACCCATGGCATGTGAAAATTAATGAATCTAATTATTCGAATTGCATTTTTAAATACTATCTTATTCAGTAAACTGTGATAGTATCTTAGCCATTGTGATAGTAGGCTGAATGCTGTGATCTATGCGCTTACAAGCTCTTCCTTTATTTTTTCATATTCATATATAACAGATTATGTTTTTTATATGAACTAGCGGCCCGTCCCAGCTTCGCACGGGTGGACAAAATTCTTTAAATTTTCTCTATTATTTAATATTTTTCCGTTAGCGCCATCTAGCGTCCGGTAGACGAACTACTTGCGGTTAACGCGTTGCTATGATAACGTTATTGATACAAAGGGAAAAGAGCGGGGAAAAAGAGCGGGCAGACAAACATACAAACCACTGTGATCTTAGACTATATTTAGTTCTCACACTTCCGCGCACATTACACTTGAGAACTTCTTGAGAGAGCGCAAAAAGACACCTTCTTCTGTATCGCTTGCTAATAATCGTGAATGTTCACACACGTTTAGAGGTTTATAATCCATAATTATGACGCAATAATATACACCACAACACAACATTTATGAAGAAAAACCAATACCGCAGCAGGGATTTCCAAAGTGGTCATTATCTACCCCAAGGTTCGAATCCGTTTTCCAGGGATCGACGTAAACTAAAAACCGGATTTTTTTTTATTGAAAGAAAGAAAAAACATTTATCGACACACAGAGAAAGAGAGAGGAAATACAAGAATAGGAGAAAAAAATACGGGACAAACGATGTGAAAAATACAAAGGAATAAAAACTTAAAACTATTGTGTGGGGTCAAAATTGATAAGTATTTTGTATCAGTAGGAAAAAAAATGTGCGTGTCAGCTCATACGCGTGATTAGAGTTTACTCCTTAAAAATTATTATCTTAAATTATATAAATAGGCAAAGGAAGTAAATTAATTCATAATATTTTTTTATTTTTATTTATTATTTATGATATTTTACATGCATTCTTAATACTATAGTGAGAGAAAAAAGAGAGAGAATAAATGTGTACTTGGGACTGATAAGCTAGGAGTACCTATATTACGCAGAGAAAATGTGACCCTTCACTTTTTGTTAACTTTTTATTTTCCTACCCATCTATTTTTCATACCGTGTGCTATATGAAACGATTCTTAAGGAGTTAAACTCCAACTAGGGATAGGATTGTTATAGTAATTTGGCTATGGGACTCTGAAGTCAGTTTATTTTGGGTCTCTTGCCCAAAATAGTTTGGGAATCCCTGCACAAAATAACGTTTCTCGCTGCCGCCAAAAAGTAAATCGCATAGTTTGAATAGATTAGTGTAGTCGTGTTAACCGTGACCTCAGCGGTAAACGCCGCCGGCAATAGCTAGTTATACGGATGCCAACAAGGTCAGCGCGTGAATTATGCTTGCAGTTTTCCGGGTATTTAAGTAATCAAGACCGGGATGGAGTCTCGGAAGGGTTTCATACCTGAATCATGGGTATGAATGAATGAATGAAAAGTACTTTATTGTTACACACACACCCATAGAAATAGCCTAAAAAAATTAAAAAAATAAAAACGAAAGGGTGGTAGGTAGGCTGTCTTATCGCTTAGAGCGATCTCTACCAGACAAACTTTGGGTGGAGGGAAATAAAGCTATTAAGTACAGGGGTGTGATGCAACAAAAGAAAAGAATATAAATATATATATAGGATTATGAAAATAACGATAAAAAAATACAATATTTTTATTGGGTATTTGATAGTATTGACGATAGCTTGGTGCAACGGTAGCGATCCTGACTTTCGCACCGACGGTCCTGGGTTTGAGTCCCGGAAAGGCCAGATGTTTGTGTGATGAATACGAGCATTAGTGCCTGAGTCATGGGTAGTTTATTTATTATATATATAGTATATTTATATATTTCTATGAGTACTACATATTCATGTATGATATATGTATGTCTGTCCGTTAACCTAGTATCCATAAGGCAAGCCTTACAGTGCTTACTTTGGGCTAGGCTAATAAAATAATATTATTTATAATCATAATCATTATCATAATCATTATCATAATATTTTATTGCTTAAAATATGGTGTGCACAAAAGATGTTGCATTACAATATTAATATCACATATTTAACTGTCAGACAGCATGCAATAATTTGTAATAATTTATTAATTTTTTAATTCAAAATATTTATCAATTTCAACAACCTCCAATAGAATGTCAAGCATAAAACAATATGTCAGTATCAAATTAGTAAACAAATATTACAAAAAAATAATCAAATCTTTAATCTAAGATCACAGTGGTTTGCGTGTTTGTCTGTCCGCTCTTTTTCCATTGTATACGCGTTACCATAGTGCCTAAGAATAACATTCAAGAAGGCTAAGAACGGTTAGCTATATGTGTAGTCGTAGAACCGAAACGTTAGCGCCATTCATTTCGTTACAGCGACATCTATAACTGAGACACAACAACACGTGGCCGGGTCAGCTAGTTAAATTAAATAACAATACAGAATATATTTTCGATAGATTAATTAATTACATAAATTTTTATATGTATTACTATTGATATTTTTGATTCTAACACTTCCGCACTCATTAACTCCGCACTTTTTAATATTTATTCTAATATATCTTAAGTAGCGTAAGAGCAGATACTTTGAATCATAAAAATATGTAACTTGAAAAATTGGAAAGAAAGGATTTGTCAAATTTCAAGCGGCTTTTTCTCGTTTTCCCACAAGAGTCCTGAAGTCATGGCAAAGTTGAAAGCTTATGAAAGCATTTTAAATGATCATATTGAATAAAAAAACATTTTATTATTTACTTTTCGTTTACACAAAGTTCATCTAAATCCACTCAGCCGTTTCGTCATGATTGACTAAATAATTTCTATTGAAATCACCGGATTCACGCGTTTTATTTTTATATTTGACTAGCCGTCATCCGCCCATCGAAACGGGCGAGTAGGACTGACATCTTCAGTTTCCTAACTAACTTTTCACGTTCTTATTTTGACGTGTAAGAATTAGTGAAACCGTTACAATAGCACCGAATAAACTGACAATATGGTAACAAACACACACACAAAGTATTTTCATAATATAATTAGGATGCTGACGTTTCGACTCCTCTAGACGAGCCGTGATCACAAATGGGCTAAGGTTCTTTACCTAATTCTTCACCCTATTACCTACTTTATATTTAATTTAATTAAAATAAAAGAAAATAATCGTTGTGAATCTAGCATAAGTGTTTTATTCAATAGATATTAATGAATATTACTTATTAATGCAACATAATCAGTTTAGATGTTTGTTTGCCATTCATTCTAAAACGAATGATTGGATTTAAATGAACTTTGTGTGAACAAAAAGAAAAGATAAAATGCTTTTTTATTCAATATAGCGGCCCGTCCCGGCTTCGCACGGGAGGACAAAATTCTTTAAATTGTTTCAAGCATTAAATAAAGCCTATGTTACTCAGCGTGTATGTAGCTTTCCAATGGTGAAAGAATTTTTGAAATCGGCTTAGTAGTTTTTGAGTTCATTTATTACAAACACACAAAAATACAAATCTTTCCTCTTTATAATATTAGTGAAGATTAGAAGTTACAATACATGCATTGAAAATCAACATCACCAACTTCAGTTTAATAAATCGGAAGATCTTGTTCAGAGAAGTCGCTACAAAAATTCGGCAAGGGCTGTTTTTAGGGTTTCGTTCCTCGAAAGGAAAAAACAGAACCCTTATAGGATCACTTTGTTATCCGTCCGTCCGCCTGTCAAGACCCTTTTTCTCAGGAACACGTGGACGTACCAAGCTGAAATTTATATCAAATACTCAGGTCTACTGTCCCTTGGAGCTGTGAAAAACTCAAACTTCTAAGCCAACGCAATCAAAAGATACAGCCGTTATGCCGCAAAATTCCGCAAAATTTCGACACTCGCAAGGGAATCAAAACCTACACGGTACTTCCCGTGAACTCAGAATCTTGAAATTTTGTACGAAGCAACGTCTTATAGCACAGGTAAAGGAAAAATTGCGAAAACCGTAAATTTTTTGTTTCATCATATAATAAAAATATTTTACGCACTTGGCCTTTTCTTTTTAATCAACACATTTTTATTATGGAAAAAACCTACGAAATATACACCCGTTTCACAAGTCTCGAGATAAACACGGAGTTTATTTTTCTGCCACACGAGCAGCAAAGAAGTTCGTCTATCTTTTCTAACACAATTAAAGATACATCAGAATAATTTTAAAAGCATATTAGCTGGGTATTAAATACAAAGATACAGACAGTTTTACTTCCTCCGTTAATATAATCCTGAATCCTGAAAAAGAATAAGGTTCCTATGGGACTATCAAAAACGACCTAAAGGATGAATCTATAATTTAAGGACACAAATTTGTTGTTTGTGTGTTTGTCTTGTCTGTCCGCTCTTTCTCCATTGTATACGCGTTACCATAGCAACGCGTTACCGGGTCAGCTAGTTTATAACCTAAAAACACAAATTTGTTGTTTGTGTGTTTGTCTGTCCGCTCTTTTTTCCATTGTATCAATTAACGTTACCATAGCAACGCGTTACCGGGTCAGCTAGTCTATTTAAAATTTTCTAATGCCAACGCGGCCAAAGTCGCAGGTAGATTTAGTTCTATATGGAAAAGAAACATTCTAATTTCAAAACTTGACATGTTTCTGTTTTTTTTTCGTTTATTAGAAAAGACAACAGACGTAGAAATAACAAATAAATAACTTTTAGAATTAGAATTAATTTCTAATTTGACATTTAAGTATTTGATATCAATAGATTTCCATGTTTAACATTATTAAAGCATTGTATTGTAGACAATCAGCCAATTTAATTCCTAGGTCATTCTAAAGGCCTATCACGACTAATCGCTTGTTCTAGAAAGTCAATTCTTTTTTTGCTGCCATTAAAATAAATAGTAAAAAGTTTCAAGAGGTCAAATATCTAATTAGTCGATTGTACAATACATCTAGATCTGATAACAAGTATATTTCATTTTATTTCTTCAGTACAACAATAGCACAATAATATTATGTAACAAAAAACGAAGCTGTATGCCTTATTATAGTTATCTATGCAACTATAAAGATATATGAAAGCAAATATTGCGATTTCCGCCTGAGAATTCACTTGTGACCCGAGTCGATTTTTTCTGGTATTTTTTTATTAAAATAATTAATCTTATAAGATAGCATTGAAAAATGCATATAATATATAACAAAAAACTGCCAAGTTCGAGTCGGACTCGCGCACCGAGGGTTCCGTAAAATATTTTTATTTTATGATGTAACAAAAAATTTACGGTTTTCGCAATTTTTCCTTTATCTGCGCTATAAGACGTTGCTTCGTACAAAATTTCAAGATTCTGAGTTCACAGGAAGTACCGTGTAGGTTTTGATTCCCTTGCGAGTGTCGAAATTTTGCGGAATTTTGCGGCATAAACGGCTGTATCTTTTGATTGCGTTGGTTTAGAAGTTTGAGTTTTTCACAGCTCCAAGGGACAGTAGTCCTGAGTATTTGGCTAAATTTCAGCTTGATACGTCCACGTGTTCCTGAGAAAAAGGGTCTTGACAGACGGATGGACGGAAAACATAGTGATCCTATAAGGGTTCCGTTTTTTCCTTTCGAGGAACGGAACCCTAAAAATTATAAAACAATAATAGCTCTTTTAATAAAGTTCTCAATAATGAAATTTAATGGCGGAGTATATACTATTTTTTTTTTTTGCATTTACAATGTCACATTTCTATTAGATACAAAATAGGCCTGTAAAAAATAACTAGGCCTCCGAGCCCTCACATGGGATTCGAACCCACGACCTTTAGCTATCCGGGCGAGTGCTCATAGTAGAAGTTGATATACGTTTGTAAATTTTGACGCGTATGCCAGCGTCTTTGTAGCTCAGCAGTTAAAACACTCGCCCGGATATCGAAAATAACGCATTAAATTTTATTATAGATTTATTACAATTTCTTCGATTATTAATTTAATTATATATATAAAAATAATTATTTACTTACTGCGCTGGCTCAGCGACCCGAAGTGGATCTTGGCTTTATTTTATTTTTTTATTTATAGGCAGCTAACAAAGCTCACACAACTTACACTTTTAATTTACATTTAACGAATGCATTACATAGTGTTGCCTTAATTAAAGGCTGTCACGACATGCAAACATTTATACATATATGTAAAGAAAACACCTCAAAAATTTAAAATTTTATGATAAGTAATTAAACTATTTCGGAAGCGACAATTCTCATTAAAGTGAGTCTAAAGCAATGAATTTGACAGATCAAACTCAGCATTACTGCATGACAAACGTGATACTTCACTGTACCGCGATTGAATTCTGTTTATTGCAGAAAAATTACCTCATTTTGTTCTTAAAGCAAATGCCTTAAACGGTAAATACCTTGTTAACCGAGCCAGCTTATAAGGAATATTGTAGTTAATTTGCTTCAACAATTTTTGACCGGGCTTCCGAAACAAGATTTCGCCATTCTGCCCTATCCACAGCCACCTTACGCCAGTCTGGCCATTATAGGCGACTAATGTAATTCTCGACAAATACTACTAAATTTTTAAATTTATATAGTAACTGGCTGACCCGGCCACGCTTTGCTACGTTATAAATGAAAACTATCTTATATGTCGTAAGTCGGAACAAATCCAGCAAAATTAAAAAATAATCGTCGAAATAACTGTGACAGGGAATTTATATACAATACGATAATATGAGAAGGCTTGTTTTTCTGCGCCGCCGCGGGATCCCCCGAGGCGGTCGCTTCGATGAAGCCTATACAGCCTTCCTAGGCTATGGCACTTAGTAGGTGGTGTTTAGTCCATACGAGTCTGATATAACCTCTCGGCCGTCCGATGTATTAATGATGTATTTACCACCTCCCTCCCCTGGATCCGAAGGGTGGTCACGTCGCTAAGGGCGAAAAAAAGGCTTATTTTCGAAGTATATTTTGATAATTCATTGATAGATTTATATGCTTAAATTAATAAAACCCTAACCAACACAAATATTAATAATATTTAATAAAATAATCTAGATCTAGCTATGTTTCACCAATTCGACCTTTTTGTGACTTTAACATGCTTATTACCAAAAAAGATATATTTTTTTGTTAGGTGTCACTTTGGGGGTTGTTATAAAAAACCACCCCCAAAAAATATACTTCTCATTTTTCACAATTTTTGATATTGCAATAAATCTGAAAAATATATATTATAATTAGTTTATTAATAGTCATGTACAGTTTCAATTTCACGAAGATATCTTTAATAGGTACTGCGAAAAAAAATATTTACGTTTAGGGTTGTTACCCCCATTATTCCCTTACTATAGGGGTTAGGGGTGTAAGATTAAGTGTATAGCTATTCTAGATGAAAATCTATAAAAAACAAGGTAAAAACCATTCATAAGACGCGAGTGCAGTTTTCATATGCTTAACCGGCTAGATCCTTTAATAAAAAAATATGTATATATGATATAATAATTTATTTATTTTATATTTATTTACATGATTCTTTCTTACTCTGCCAGATATCATAGTATTTTTTTCTGATATTAAGAGTAATTCAATAATACAACTAATTTAGCCGTAACTAATAACAAGATTTGTACAAAAGATGTCGGTTTCAACGAAATGTTGTGTTAACTGTACCTTGAAGGCACTTCCTAAAGTCTTTGTTATCAAAACCAAGTCACGATAAAACGAGAAGGCTCATTTTCGAAGTACATTTTGATAATTCATTGATTGTGTGTATGCTTTTCAGTTCTTTCACATCCGGGATTTAAATAAAACACGCAAAAATTAAACCACTTATTACCAGATTTACGACGACAAGTAATACAAAATATAATAAAAACAAGCCTTTTAATAAATTAGATATTTACTAGCTGACCCGGCCACGCGTTGCTATATTATGAATTAAAATGAAATCTATCGTATTTCCTAAGTTGGAACAAATCCAACAAAATGAAAAAATAATCATCAAAATCAGTCGAATAGTTTCTGAGTTCATCGCGGTCAATCGGTATATATATATTTTTATAAAAAATATTATTTACTCTTTCACAAGATCCATGATCACAAGATAAACAAGGTAATAGTCATCCATCATACATGCAGTGGCTTAAATACATGAGGGGGGCAGAGGATGCAAATGTCCCGGGCGGCACGGTAAAAAGGTAAGGCACGTGATACCCACCGGAAGAACGTTTCAAGGGGCGGCGCAGCCCTCTGACAGGGGCGGCAATTGATTTATTTACGCCACTGCATACATGTGAAATACCTTCACAATATTTTAATCGGCCACGTTCCTAACTGTTATTATTTTATACAAATTATTGTAAAATATTGTGAACGTAATAGCTCATGACGACCATCACCTTAGTCATCCTGTGATCACGGCTCTTGTAAAGGAGTCGAAACCGATGCTTGTGAACCTGTCGAAATTTTCTAGTACCTTTCTATTTATTTTAACCTTTAGTATTATTTGTTTTTCTTTGTTGCTTTCTTAAATTTGTCGTTTAAACTCTATATTATTGCAATGTTTAAGGAGACTTAAAACAGATACTTCGTGAGTTTGTTGTAATCAACGAAATAATGATATCATAATACTACTGTTATTGTGATTACAGAATAATTTTCTTTTTTTTTTGTGGATTATGTATATTGTAAATATTTTTATTTGTGTTAAAGCTGACGAGTTCCTTGCGCTCATTCTTGTCAGTTAAAAGACGTCCTGAATGGGTGGTAGGTAAAAATGTTGGACGATTTTTTTTTACGGCTAGGCTTGCTACCTTCCGTCTATGCTCAAGGCTTTTGAGCTTTTTATAGAAAAGATCTTCATTGTCAATGAGCCTCTTGGCGCTCCTCTCAATGGACTCAAGCGTCTGGAGCTGGTATCGGGCGGAAACGTCCCAAAGATGAGAACAATACTCCATACACGATCGAACTTCTGCTTGGTAAAGGATGAGCAACTGTTCCGGTGTGAAGTATTTTCTCACCTTCGCAAGAATGCCAAGTTTTTTTGAAGCCACTTGAGCCTTGCTCTCAGTGAAAGAGCCAAAATTGAGAGTTGGTGACAAAGACATACCGAGAAGCTCAAGATGGTCAGTGATCTGCACGGATACACCTCGGAAAGTAGGAGTCAAGTTGAAAGGACTCCTTTTAGCGGAGAAAAGACACGCCTGGGTCTTTGACGGATTGAACCTTACTAGTTCAAAACAACTTATTTTAAGTGCATTTTAAAAAAGTTATTTTCATTTCGTTTGATTTGGAATAAGCGTTTATAACAGCTAATTCATGTCTATGTTCTCCATTGTTGCAGACGAGCTCTTGCTATTCCACCGAAAACCGAAGGTCCCTTCGCGCACGAGAGATGCCGCATGTACTCAGCGAACTGGGTGGAAGCCCTCGCCCAGGGGAGAACCACCCCCCACGACGATTGGCCAATTGTACCATGCACGAACGGGTGGGAATATAACAGGAGTGATGTGCCATATGAAACTATCGCCTCTCAGGTACGTGATAATCACTTATTAGTCCGCAGTCCCAATGCTGCGCGAATTGTGAAAAAAAGTCGGCGTCAGACTCTTAGATAAAAATGCCATTTTCTCGCTTAACAATGAAGCTAGGACCAAACAAAAGATACTACCGTATATCTGATTAAATAAAGAATCCGCCACATTATATTTGCATCTCTGTAACTCAAAAATTAATCGTTATTTTAAAAAACCGGCCAAGTGCGAGTTTGAGGAGTCCCCTTAAATATTTATTTTATTTTATTTTTACATATTTTGTGAAAATTTCAACTGTCTAGCTATCGCGGTTATTGAGATACAGCCTGGAGATAGACAGACGGACGGACAGACAGCGAAATCTTAGTTATAGGGTCCCGTTGTTACCCTTTGGGTACGGAACCCTACAAACAGCAGGCCATGCGGAAATTTAAATATGGTAGCAATTGCTACCAGGGGCTGACGAGTGGTGTTAGTTATCGCTATCAATTGCTACCGTGGATAATCTGACATTCCTGTATAAGAATTATTAACAGAGACGACCATCACGTCTTAGAGCGATTTAAGTTTACCTGTTAAAAAAAGACGATACTATAGCGTTGTCCCACCTGGATTTATGGTAAACTTTAATGGTTATATGAAAATGGGATGTAGATAAACTTTTTGAACTATATTTTCGATGTGCTTAAATGTCGTAAGAAACTACACGGAAACTCTGTAATCGCGATGCAGGTTTTCGTAATATGTACAACTAATTATAAACTTTTTTGATTTCTAAGTGTTATTTTTAATAATTTATATTGTAAACAATGATGTAAATTGTTAAAGACAACAAAAATTCACTTTATTATATGTGTAACTAACGCCATCTGTTGAAAAGAGTGGTTAACCTCCGTATAGATATCATTAGCGTTGTATAGATGTCGCCACCGATAATAATGTGGAATATTAATTATTTATTCTCATTTATTAGCTGGACTGGGTGTGCGAAAAGGACAACCTACCAGCGACTGCACAAGCCATCTTTTTCTGCGGTGCTATTGTAGGAGGTCTCGTATTTGGATGGATAGCCGATAAATACGGAAGGATACCAGCTTTAATGGGTAAGAAAACATCTATAATAACTATTATATTATACAACGAGCTGTCCCGGCCACGCGTTGCTGTGCCGACTGCAGTGCCATCTGCCGGACTGATTTGTGAATCTAAACCATTCTCAGATCCCCTTGAACACACACAAAAAAATTCATTCAAATCGGTCCAGCCGTTTAGGAGGAGTTCAGTGACATACACACTCACAGAAGAATTATATATATAAAGATGTGTCCCGTCATCAGTGTCGGAGTCTTTAATGGTGTGAAATATGGCATTTTTGGTTTTTCCCAAAAAGCCAATAATTAAAAAAACTGTTTTTCTTTAATTGTTTTTTTCTATTTTTATTCAATGACAATTGAAACATGATGGCTGTGTAACTGTTGTCTACATGTTTAGCTATCAAATGACACCTTCTTAATGTTGATAGGACATTTACATGAGTAGTTGTGGTCGAATTAGTATGAGAGCCCAGGTCTTGGTTACCTAGAAAACATAATGGCGGCTGTACAGTATACAAAAGTTACAAATATTTTATTGTATATTAGTTACACGTAATTTAGAGTACATTTTAAATTCGCCTTATGCCTACTAAAATTACATAGCAATCTTTAATATCTACTAATATCACGAACAGAGCGCGGATTCTCTAAGATTGTTTGTATGTATCTTTAAATGAAAATTATTTAATGTCTCCCGAGTTTTACATGCACGAATATGTAAAACATATAACTACGAAATAAAACACCAAATAATATAGATATTTCTTAATAATTTAGATATAAGATTCGGCTTATATCTATCTTTATATATAAAAAAATCTTTGTAGCAGTGTTTGACCACGATGAACTGCGAAAGTACTCAACCGATTTTAATGGTTTTTTGTTCCGACCTAGGACATAATATCGGTTTCGTTTTTATTTATAACACAGCAACGCGTGGCCGGGTCAGCAAGTCTATATACAATGTATCCCGTTACCACTGTCGGAGCCTTTAATGGTGTGAAATATGGTATTTTTTATCAACTAATTGCAGCTCAAATTTGGTTTTTCTCTTACGGTTATAAAAGGTTTTCTTGGTAACCAAGACCTGGGAGGGTAGTCTCGACATAGTTTGCGATCGCTAACTATCGAATTCGGTCGCTAACTACCGATAATCATATATTAACGATTTTAGCAAGTCTCGACAGTGACAGTTATCGTTTTTTCGCTACCCAACCGACGGCATCTGTCAAATTACCGAAATTCGTTAACTTCTTATCGTTGAATTTTGACAGCCCGCTAACCGATGTTTGCGATCGCTAAAAGAGTATATTGTTTGAAAGTTTGTTACTTTTGACATACAATGATAGTGTTGCTATAATATAATTTTGAATATACCCGAGCATTAAATAAATAAATAAATATTTCCTACATTCACACCAATTAACCTAGCCCAAAGTAAGCACTTTTAAAGCTTGTGTTATGGATACTAGGGTAACGGATAGACATACATATATCATACATAAATAAGTAATATTCATAGAAATATATAAAAACATCCATGACTCAGGTACAAATGCTCGTATTCATTATAATAACATCTGCCCCTTCCGGGATTCGAACCCAGGACCGTCGGTGCGAAAGGCAGGATCGCTACCGCTGCACCAAACGGTCGTCAAAATCATTATATGATATTATTGGTATAACAACATTTCTTAAGGCTTTATCATACTTTTTAAATTACTAAAAAGTTTTGTTTATTTAATGAATAGCTAGAATCCATCTTTTTGGCGCATCTAACATAAAATTATTAATCGTAAAATAAATCGCCGCTATTTATTTTCCTTACATTTGAGGGCTTTTTTTTAAGAGCATCATTGTCTTCAAATTAGTCGTGCCTATGAATACGCTTTTTCGCTAAGTTAACGACGAAAAAGATATCGATATTTGACGTTAACTCGGCAGTAGAGACTTCCAATTGTCATTGCGATCGCTACCGCAAGCGAATTTTTTCGTTAATTTTTGACGTTCGCAAAGTTTGCGATTCATGTCGAGACTACCGGCCCTGGGCTCTCGTACTAATTGAACCACCACTACTCATGTAAATGTCCTATCAACATTAAAAAGATGTCATTTTATAGCTAAACATGTAGAGAACAGTAACACAGCCATCATGTTTCAATTGTCATGAAATAAAAATTTGAAAAAAAATATTTAAGAAAAACAAATAGATTCTTTTTTGTGTACTTTTCGATTATTGGGTTTTTGAGGAAAACCAAATTTGAGGGGCAATTTGTCCATAAAAAATGCCTTATTTCACACCATTACAGGCTCCGACACTGGTTACGGGACACATTGTATATATATAAATTCTCTGTCACAGTGTTTGACCGCGATGCACTCCGAGCTATTCAATCGATTTTTTTATTTCATTTTGCAGATTTTGTTCTGACTAAGAACACAGAATATGTTTCATTAATAACACAACAACGCGTGGCCGGGTCAACGCGTTTTTTAAATTATTTATTAAATACTTCTAACCAGTCAGCACACACTAAATGAATACTTGATGTTCATATTTTTCATTTTTGTTCTCTTTATTAAGTAATTATTTTCCTTGTAATAATTTCTTTTCAGATAAAAATCTAGCATATAAATATTTAAATAAACAATATAATACATAAAAAAATTGTCAAAATATAAAAACAGTTTGTACGGTAAATGAACGTACATTGCGCCGCATCAGCATTCCCTCGATTCAATGTATTTTATTTTATAATTTTAATTGATTTCGTCTGTAAGCAAATTACTTCGTTATATAAATTAGTTCACAATTATCAATCATCGCGTGTTCTCGTAATTATCATTTAGCAATAAACTTTTACATAAATCAAATCACTTATCATTTAAAGAGTTGTGTGGAACACCATACAACTTTTATGGTCCTTCGACCCAGAGCCGAGCGAAGCATTTCATCCAACTTGCTATTGGTGCTGCTGTTCTTCATTTCTTTCGAAAAAAAACTTTGTTGTAACCTAAATAGAGGCACTGGCACAGTTTTTTTACCCAGTTTTTTTTTTTAATTTATTGAAAGACAAATCTTTAATATCATCTGAAATCATATAAAATATTATAAAAGCCATATGTTAACAGCTCCTCGATCTAAGTTTCGTTCTCATCTTTGGTAATCTGAGTTTCAAAGGAAACCTGAATCACGCTTGCATAGTGATAACCCTGGCTGATATAGATAGAATTCACGCCACCATGGGTGCAATCGCTCCTACTAAGCCTGTACAGCTTTCTCAGGCTAAGACAACTTCTCGTTGGTGTTTAGTCAGTAAGAGTCTGACATTAACTCCCGGGCCAGCCCGAAGTATCTATGAGTATTCACCACTTCCCTTCCACTAGTCCGGAGGGGAAAAAAAGACACCAAGCGCAGAGGAAATACTTTTCTTTCGCTGTAATCTGTTTCTATACCTGTATATTAGTATATTATATTTATATGTATATTCTTTTCCAGTACATAGGGCTATTCTCTGAATATATATCTACTGTTGAGTTACAGGGACGAAGCGGTAGGAAACTAGCTATTTAAACTCCATGACAGTTTCCGTCAAAAAGCGTAAACACAAGTCTCAGGTCGTAATTCATTAGCAGAGCAAATTGTCTTCAACGAATATTCATTGAAATCAAATGCACAGATATCTTTGGTTTTAATTACTGATATTTGTGTGGAATATATATATAGTCTGTGCCTAGTGCTGCCAGGTTTGAAGACCGTAAAGGTGCTTTCAGACTACGCTATAATATAATAGCATAATAGTATATAGCTCATAGGACAACAAAATCGCGCACCATACATTGTTATGGACACGTTCACACTGTACTGTATATATTATTGGCTTCTCATAAGCTATAAAATTGTCCAATGCGCTGAGTTCATGCTGTGCTATATCACGCGCCGTCCTCTTCCTCCTCCCTCACCCCCGGCCATCCCGCCAGCGAAACGAACGACAACACGTCTGAACACGATCCTGTGCCTGCGACGGATTTTTCGCTGGCGCCAAATGCTTGCGATAATATCGCGTAATGTGAACGCCAAGTTATATAGTATAGCATTAGGTCCTTCTTTGCTATACCATATGGCACTATAGTATAGCGTAGTCTGAAAGCACCTTAACGCTGGACAGACCAGCCAGCCAGACATTTACGTTAAAAGGCCAGCCACATTTCTTTAATATTACTCATATTTTTTTTTCAGGAACCAATTTGATAGGATTTGCGGCTGGTGTTGGGACAGCCTTCTGTGACAGCTTCTGGTCTTTCGCACTATGCAGGTTCCTTGTTGGACTAGCGTTTGATAACTGCTTCACCATGATGTATATCCTTGGTACGTAGAAGAAGACATTATATCTTAAGCTTCCCAGTGATTAGCTTAGCCCAGTAAGCACTATAAGTCTTGTGTTATGGCTACTAGGGTAACGGATAGATATACATATATGATGCAAAGGTATGTTATATTAATAGAAATATATATAAACACCCATGACTCAAGTACAAATGTTCGTATTCATCATATAAACATCTGCCCCTTCGGGGATTTGAACCCAGGACCATCGGTGCTAAAGGCAAGATCGCTACCGTCGCATCAAACGATCGCCAATTCTTATAACAACTAATGATGGAAGATTTGCAGAATATTAAAAATTTATCATTTTTTTTCAGTTCTCGAATATGTTGGACCGAAATGGCGTACATTCGTCGCAAACATGTCTATAGCTTTATTTTTCACTGCTGCTGCATCTCTGTTGCCGTGGATAGCTTTGTGGGCAGATGACTGGAGGATATTCACTTTGGGAACAAGCGTGCCTTTCATATTAGCTGCTGCTACCCCATGGGTGGTGCCTGAAAGTGCTAGGTTTGTATTTTTATTGTAAATAAGTAATCGCTTGACCACTATCTCGCCTGAAGGTAAGCGACGATGCGATCTAGGATTTGACGCGCTTACCTAGAAGACACCTATTCACTCGTGACTGGAAGACCCCTAAATTGTATTTATCAGGCAACTGCTATATTCAGGCAAAGAGTTCCACTCTTTAGTGAAACGTATTACAAAATTTCTACTAGAAATTGTAATTTATATAATATGACGCTTCCACTGCAAGATAGAAGATATTATTATTCGGTTGAAGTGGAACCCCGGTAATCCGACAAACGTTTTGAAACAGCAAGTTGCGGAGTATCGAATTTCACGGATTATACTTACTGGCTATAGGGGGCCCGCTATCCCCTTGTAATCTGACAAATAACAGATCAAAATAATTCGATTCTCTCTGAATCTATAATCTTAGATCACATATTTGTAGTTTGTCTGTCCACTCTTTTCCCCGCTCTTTTTCCATTGTATACGCGTTACCATAGCAACGCGTTACACGCAAGTATTTCGTCTACCGGACGCTAGATGGCGCTAACGTAAAACTACTTAATAATAGAAAAAAAAATAAGCATTTTGTCCACCCGTGCGAAGCCGGGACGGGCCGCTAGTTAGTAAGCAATTAACGCATATTAGGCCGCTCCGCTATCATTATATTATGTAGTAAAATTCAGTCAGCAATCAGAATCAAATCAACACGCGTTCAGCACAATATAGTGTAGTGGTGGCGCGTACAAGTTGCAACCTGTTCAATCATGCATTACCTACATTAGTGAAGATTCGCAAAATAATGTTTGCGTACCTACATTCAACAGTGATAGGCAAGTCGGATTATACAGGAGCCGGATTACCGGGGCTCCTCTGTATATTGATTATAGTGGAACGCCGACTATCCTAATTAATTGGGACCGGGATCGATTCGGATAATCGGACATAGACTGGTAATAAAGAAAAACGAACTGTCACACATAGAGTAAACTTTATTAAGTTGAACAAACACAGTTCTAGAGTAAAGCTCACTTGAACATCTCGATCAGAGTAAGCGACATGTAGTATGTTTCGACCATAACAGTTGAAATAAATATGGACTCCAGCCAGTTCCAACTTGTTACAACAGAACAAACAAAAATTGCTTGGTTTTAATTTTTTATATTACGCTTAGAACCGATTCGGATAATTAGCGATTCAGTTAATCGGCGTTCGGATAATCGACGTACTACTGTATAAAGAAAATACCAAATTGCTTACTAAAAATAATAAATGGACAGCAAAATACAAGACTTTATCAATAATTTAATTTAATGAAGTGCAATTAAATTATAATTTTTTAATATTCTTTCAGATGGTTGGTGTCGCAAGGCAAAATCGACAAAGCCCTGACGATCATGAACAAATTTGAGAGAATCAACAAGACCAAGATTCCGGAAAAAGTCCTCGGAGAGTTCACTGTGAGTAAATTTGATTCGAAAACACAGCGGGATTAAGGAAGCTGCTATCAACCTGTGAGACATACACTAAGCAGCATGTTTTCAAATATATCTCCAAAAAGAGCAAGATACTTATTTTCAAGGCAACTAATCAGAGGCCTTTGGGATGCCGCTAGTATGTCTTAGTGATGTAGCGCTAAAAGTAGTGGATGAATTTAAATATCTAGGACACATCGTTACTGATAACATGGGGGATGATAATGACCTAGAGAGGGAAGGCAAGACGTTGGTAGTGAGAAGTAATATGCTCCTCCGCAGATTTGCTGCAGACGTTAAAGATGACTTTGTTCAAAGAGTTCTGTCAGGATTTTTTTACTAGTCTGTGAGTAGCATATTCAAAGTTGCCTATAACGGATGTTATTGGGGCTGCCGTGGCATTATATTGCATCTAAGGTGTTTGCAGACACTCACACAAATGGGTTCTATGCTATTGCTATGCTTCTCTATTGCAGCGTCTACGTAAGAGTGGCAATAGCATCTGAAAGTGATTTCAGACAGACCGAATTGCCCTATTCCAAGGCATTGAAAAAAAAAATCTCATGAGTAAACATTAGCTAATTCTAGCTCGTTATTTTTTTTTTTTTTTCTAATAAAACAGTGGTTTGAATTGCCTCAAATTTAGAAGAACACCATCCTCAATAATTAAATTTATTTTTACAGGAAGCATCTCTAAAAACTATCAAGGATAGTGAGGCTGAATGTCGCAATTATTCGGTCCTGGACCTCTTCAAGACTCCTCGATTGAGAAGGAATGCCATACTCCTGATCGTGATCTGGATGGCTATATCCTTGGTCTTTGATGGTCACGTCAGGAATGTGGGGTCTCTTGGACTTGATATATTTTTGACCTTCACGATTGCTTCAGCTACTGAACTTCCGGCTGACACATTCTTAACCGCTGTACTGGACAGGTAAGATTTTTTAAACGTATTAATTTTAATTTAAAAAATATCTTAATCCTTAATTCCATGAAAATTTTTACAGTAGGTTTCTTAAAACTAACATATCCACTTTAGGATAGGTCTGTATTGTGGGAAGAATGTGAGGAATAAGTTATAATAGGTTTCACGCGGAGATTACATTACTGACAAATTATTCTATAAGTTTAAGTGTCATGGAACAATACCAACTTCTGTTTATTTAGGCAAAAATCTACAAAATAAGAAGAAAAAATGCCAAATTATCTGTACAAATATATTTAGAACATTGTTTAACCCTTCAAATACGTTATCAAAATAATTAATTTTGGCCTAGCTTTTTGGAGACATAATCTAATAATACTGTAAAAATATAACGGGTTAGCAAGGATTGGAAGTATTTTTATCAGCATTGGATCATGTTTGCTTGACGTGCTTACCGAATCACTTTTAATCTTAAATGGGATAAGACTTTGTTTACCACCCGATGTTTGCCTTTTGCTTTGTGGTTTAACATCTGCAATTGCAGGACCAATGTAAATCTATTCTCTCTTCAAGTGTCTGTATGCAATTATCGTACACCTATTAAAGGACTTTTTGGCAGAGGCCCTGCCTCTTATTGCGATTCAAGTTCTGCTATTGAAAAGAGACGCAACTAGACAGCGTATAGCGGTGTCTCACTTGAAACACGTGACAATCGAACTAACGTTGCGCTAAGAGACCATAGTAATGCCTTCAAATGTTTGAAATACTAGTATTGCCGCATTTTCTAAGGACTGCTAGATTTTATATCCAAAGAAATTATAACTAGAAAAGATTGAAAATTTCGTTAGTGTTAGAAAGCACTTCTTACACTAGCGAAGAAAGAAGGAAGGAAGTAACTATATGAAAACTGAAACTTAATTTATCATGCGTTAATTGTATTGTATTATTAAAGTTATTTTTCCATCTCAATTCATTGATTAATTGTATTGTTCTCAGCACTGATAAATGTTGTAACGTCAGGAATCTCACATGATTTTTGTTAATTAATTTTTCCTTTGCATGTCGTGACAACATGTATTAAAAACAGCACTTATTATGCTGCATGATAAACATTATCTTTTATGCAATTCATCAGAAATTATGATACATGTATCAGCAGCATGCTGTATCATAATTCGCTATACTTTTGTTTTTTAAGTTGTCCTTAATAAATAAAATAAAACAAAAATAAAAAATAAACTTGTGTCAGACGAGACACATGCACTTAAGATAAGATAAGATCTATGGTAAATGTTAAATATTTTACAGATGGGGCAGGAGATGGCTGGCTTGTGGCTCAATGGTCATTAGTGGAATTTTCAGTCTTCTGGCCACTGCTGTACCCATTGGTAAACAATATCTTAATTTTTATCGTTGTTAAGGTGGTAGTAATTTATACTAAGTGTTTTTTTCTTTCAGTGTACATTTTTACAGAATAGTGATAATAAGTGATGATGATTTATTAATTTCCACATATGTTACTCCATGGTAAGCCATTATAAGAAGGCAAAAGGGAAAAACCATTGTTTTTGTCATGAAATCACGTTGGATACATTATTGCATTGTTATCTCAGTCGGAAGTTTGATTCTTAAATGGATTAATTTAAAGAAACTTTTTCCTGTCTCGGTTAACTACATATTTTGTAATCGAAACAATATATATCGCACCTCCAATACTATAAAGACAGAACTGTCAAAATTTCCAAAATTTCTATATAGTTTCTGAGATATTCTGGCATTGTTAACTCTAGTTTCAGAAATTTTGACAATTAAATCTTTATAGTACTACAGGTGCTTATATGGTTTCATGTAATAAACATTTATATATTTTTTTTATTATGTATTTCACAGGTGGACCATCAGCCTCTTTAGCTATTTTGGGTCGATTTGCTGTGAACATCTCTTACAATATAGGTCTGCAGTATGCAGCCGAGCTATTGCCTACTGTGGTTAGAGCACAAGGCGTAGCACTTATACACATTATGGGATATGTGGCTTCTATTGTTGCTCCATTTGTCGTTTATTTGGTAAGAATAGTTTCTATTTCTAAGACAACTCTATCTGAATAACAGCCATTTATTTCCAATCTCACTAATTAGTTACTCGCAATTTTAATGTTCTCTCCTAATGCCATACATCTTTAATTCGATACTACTCTACATTTATAGAGCTTAAAATACTAGCAATAAAGAACTTAAACTTAGTAATATTAAACCAAAACATTTTCTCAATTACCAGGCCAACATTTCCCAAGATCTGCCCCTCCTGATTCTTGGAGCATTAGGTATAGTTGGAGGTCTCCTGTGCCTCTTCTTGCCAGAGACCATGGATACCGAAATGCCTCAAACCTTGCAAGATGGAGAGAACTTTGGCAAGGATCAGAAATTCTGGGACAACCCTTGCTTCCCGAGGTAAATATTACTAGTTATTCTACTAAGAAATAACTATTTATTACATAAGTTTTTTTAATTTGCCATGAATATTTTATCAGCCTTTCCTTAAAGGTGTAGTTATCATTCTCATTCCAGACACGAATGTAGATAATAAAATAGAATATACTCGCTTGATATTTCAAAACATTCGTAGTTGTTATTACCACCATAATGATAATGTTTTAAAGATCATACTGCACAATATTATAGCTCGTTTCAAGGGTATTTTGCAATTTATTTAAAATCATCTACATCTTAACTTTTTTTACTTTTTTAATCGCTATCTCGTTGCTGCTAAACTATGCCCAAAATGCATTCATCGGGCGGTTACGCAGGACCTATAATATAATCTTTTCTCAAACCGATATTTTCCACAATATCACTTTAGGAAGGAGGATCTACAAATTCTCAAAAAATGCGATAGCATTGACTTAGGCTAAGTTGATTATGTATAGTGACCGTTGCAAAATTTCATTCATAAAATGTTAATCCGTAATTGGCTGTAAGCAGAACTGACTAGATGACAAAACAAACACTAAGCGATTGTACCTTTATATGTAGACCTTTATGTGTATTTATGACCGTATATTTACGGGTTTCATCTAACTCAAACTGGGCATATGCTTACGATAAATCAGTCTTACTAAACTTTTATCCACCAAGCAAACGTGCTAACAAATCTTCTACTATAGGCAACGGGTAACGGTCGACTTCAATGACTTTATTTATTTATATTTGTATTTAATTCATAAAGTTTGTGATTAAGAGCTGTGGATTTTATAAATAAATATAATAAAATACATTAATATTATACATTTCTAGCAGAGATAATTTCATCTGCCAAACTGCGTAATAATTTGTTGGCAGTAGATCTCGAGTTAAGTTCATGCATCTAATCACTACTAAGATAATTGTATATAGTATAGTCAATGTTTATTGTAGGAAAACAAATGAAGATCCAGAGAACCCTGGACAATACAAAAGACGCATTTCTGTATCAAGTAGCCGGGAAGATAACTTCATCAGAGCACTTCCCGCAGTTGGATCCAGAGCATCGATTCGAGCCTCGATACGGGTTTCAAGCAGATCCAAGAAACACAATTCTGAGCACAGAGATAACGCTGTTTGAATTAATAATAACTTTTTATATAATATGTGTGATTTAAGCCCCATATGATTCGCGCCTTTATATACTAAACCATGACTGTTTTAGTATTTTACGGTTTTATAGCCAATAATAATATATCTTGATGACTTAATAACCGTGACTTCGTTAAATTGAATTTGGGACAAATATAAAAAGTGCATTATATCATTTTGATTTACAATAGAGAAATAATAAAAAATGTTTGAACTTATTTATTTGACACTCACAAGATATTTTTGTTTATATGGAATTCAAGACTTCCCAACCAGAGGGGCACGCCCCTCTAGGGGGACGGAGAAATGTCAGGGGGGCGTAATAGGTACGTTTGCATTTCAGAAAAAAATCTATTTAACGCGTAGGTAAATAATTTTGTTAATATAAAAAAAATGTATCTTAAAATATTTTTTAGTGGAACCACGGCGGATTCCTCGGCAAAATTAAGGTTGGGAATCCCTGATATAAATGATATTATGTTTGGAAAATAATGTGATTTAATATTGCAATGGTGACATTTGGATGGACTTTTTGATGTAAGTATTTAACTTAAAGTGTGTTCTAGTTGTGCATGATGTTTCGACCAAAGGAATTGGATTATGTTGAAAGAGACTTGAAATGCTTTTTAAACTTAACAATTGATTTCTTGAGGTTAAGACACATATATGATTTTTTTAAGATTAGTTTTAAAACGCGGGATATAAGTAAGTTTTGTTACCGCGTAAGTATAATGGTGCCAGAGGTTGTGTAAATTCTTATTCAATTGACTTTGTGTGAAAATATAGTTTAAATTCGTCAATTAAGAATATGAGAATAAATCTCACTAGTTTGCTAGGGATAATTTTTGATTTCTAATTGCAATTCCTATGCTTGTGATATATTTATAAAGTACAAAAAAAAATAGTTTTTAGAAGTTTTAAATGAAAGTTCTCTTTTCTTAGTACAAAAAATATGTGATCAACAAATACATTTGGCAACCATTTTTAAGACTAAAAACGCTCGCTTACCTTCGATCTCTCTACTATATAAGAGAAGGACTTTGTGTGTTTGTTACCATACCAGCAACGCGTGGCCGGGTTATACCAGCAATTAATGTTACCATAGCAACGCGTGGCCGGGTTATAACAACAACTAATTCGCTGGATTTGCTTTCATTTTAATTTATAATAAACCAGAAACGCGTTGCCGAGTCATCTAGTATAATATAAACAATTTTTTTAATGATATCTTCGTATGTAATCATCAGTTGATTTTTTATAAAAATTAAAGCTACTATAGCAAAATTAAACTACAAAAAATAAAATATCACGTATAATACTTATAATATAGAAGTTACATCAATAATTTACCATTTAATTCACATAGCGATTTCATTTCTAATGTACTGTCAAAAACAGAACTGATGAATCTCTCCATCCGATTTTCGACTTTTACTCCAAAGTATAGAGGTCAATATCAATCGAAAAATTGAACAATTTGTAGTAGGTCATAATGTTAATGTCATAAAAATAATCAAAATTGTTATTTTGAAGTGACCCCATTCTTTCGCATAATCTTTTTTTTACTTTTGACGAATTTGATAATGAAAAAATTATTTTTTTTAACTTTACCTGTGTTTGTTTTTAAAGGGATTTTCTAACGCGATTTTTACCCTCTTCAAAAGGTCAGATTAATTTGAAATTTTGCACACTTTTCAGAAACCGATCACTATACAATAATTAAAAAATCTCATCGAAAAAATAAAAAGTGAATAAAAATACAAAGAATTAAAAAGTTATATAAAATGATATGAATTATAGAAAGAATCACTTCAAGAGAAAACTAATAACACACTACACACTTTAGTGGTAAACCGAACTAAAAAACTTTTGTACGCCATTCTTCTTACACTAACTCTGCATTTTGAAATAAAAATAGTAAGATATTTTGGTAATAAACGAATAAACACACCAATCAGTATCAATCACCCTTCGCTTTTACGATGACATTAAATTTCTCGTTAATTACTTGTTATATAGAAATTTACTTTTACTTCGGTTTACCACAAAAGCGTGTTTATGTTTTCTTAAACTATAACTAGCGGCCCGTCCCGGCTTCGCACGGGTGGACAAAATTCTTTAATTTTTTTCTATTATTAAATATTTTTTCCGTTAGCGCCATCTAGCGTCCGGCAGACGAACTACTTGCGGTTAACGCGTTACTATGGTAACGTTATTGATACAATGGAAAAAGAGCGGGAAAAAGAGCGGACAGACAAACAAGAAATTTGTGATCTGTGTGAAGATTATATATTTATTAGCCTTGAGACATTTTAGCTAAACTATGGCAGAATATTAAATAAACAATAAATATTATTCTCTATAGAAAACAAGTAGAGATGCGCCGAATAATTGTTTCACCGAATAACCGAATACCGAATACTATTCGGTTTGACCTTTACCGAACCGGATATTCGGCCGAATTATTCGGTTTACCATTTCATTGCTTTGCCGCGTAAACAGGTTCTAACATGTCGCTACTGGCAATATGCCGAGCGGACCGTACCTCATCGTTTGAAGAAATCACCAAAATTACCAGTTCTACATTTTCGACAAAGTGGAAACCACTTAGTAGACACAGAAATACTCTGATGAAATATTTAACAAGGCCCAACATTTCAGAAATATGTCCAAATGTACCTATGTAATGTAACAAGCTACAAGAAGAAGTTCAAAGTCGTTTTCGAAATTTGGAAGAAGACAAAAAAAGAAGAAGACCCGCGATTTACAGTGAGATTGCGAGTTAGTAAGAAGTAAGCTTTTTCTAGAAGCTATTCAAAAAAGCGACTCTGATGCTGAAAGTTCAGGTGAAGATGAAATTGTAACAAACAGAGGAAGACCTTATAGTAATATAAGTTATTTACGGCATTGCTACCATGTACCTTGTTTTTGAGTTTCCGATATTTCGGCACTGTTGCAAGTGCCATGATCACGGAGCGACTGGTCCGTGATCGCTCAAAAACAAGGTACATGGTAGCAATCCCGTAAATAACTTATATTACTATAATGTTAGTGACCATGAAAGTTTAAAACAATATAGAGGAAGACCTCTTCAAAATGTTACGAACTTTTCAGAGGAAGTTCATGTTGCATTTTTACCTGTTATGAAGAACTTGCCTCAACGAATCCTGTAGTTTCGTTTTAGTTTTAAATTAAAATAATTTTTGACTTTTTATAATTTTTATATGTTTTATGCATTTTCCAATGCGATCTTATAAGATAAATTATTGGGAGATTACAATTGGAGAGCATTGGACCAGACCTAAAGGTTGCGGGTTCGATTCCCGCCTGAGAATTCACTTGTGACCCGAGTCGATGTTTTCTAGTATTTTTCTATTATAATTGCTTTCATTTTATTAGCTTTAGTTAACAAATTTTTCATAGTATTTCTTTGACATATAACAGAAGAAGTTGTATCTTTTAGCCAAGAAAACAGAACCGAATATATTCGGCACCAAAACCGAATAATTCGGCCGAATACAAATAGTGGAAAAGATGCCGAATACGCCGAATACCGAATACAAAACGAATATTCGGCGCATCTCTAAAAACAAGTAACCGTTGTTTTATCTTTCATATTAAAATAAACATTTAAGATAGCAATATTGCATCGCAAGGACGATATTATATTCATATGATAAGGAAAGTCATTAATATATTATAAACTGACAATGAAATATGGTCGGAAATTAAATGCAACGTCTATTTGAACTCAAGGAACGCATCAATTATGTGTCAAGTGCATTTATAACAATGCAAACACATCAACACGTTAGATGCAGTCTCGCGATCACAAAGTAATAAGGTTTAATTGACTTGTATACTACTATATTTAGTTCTTACACTTCCGCGCAGATTATACATCAGAATAAAATACTTTTTAAGACCTGAAGACCTGATGATGTAGTTAGCTCTTTTTGCAAATAATTAAACAGTAAGATGGAGGTCGGTCCCCCTGCCCGAGTTTCTTTCGCCAGTTCTTCTCGGAAGGCCCTCCCAATTTCCGAAATGGTAGTAGACTCAGTAGTATACAATGTAATCGTAATGAGAATTAATTAAATAACTAAATAATATGTAAAAATAAAAATAAAACAACTTGATTTATATAAAATAATTTAATAATTAGGAACGTGCCCGATTTAAATATTGTGAAGGTAGTAGAAAATACATGACAACCATCATCTTAGTCATCCTGTGATCACGTCTCCTATAAAGGAGTCGAAACGTCAGGATTAAATATAAAATAAAACATGCGCAAAAATCCGTAACAAAGTGTTTTATTCTGATGTATACTACTATAAGAAATATATTATTTTTTTCATTTATTGCACAAAGCTTAAAATCTATAATCTAAGATCACAGTGATTTGTGTGTTTGTCTGTCCGCTCTTTTTCCCGCTCTTTTTCCTTTGTATCAATAACGTTACCATAGCAACTCGTTAACCGCAAGTAGTTCGTCTTCCGGACGCTAGATGGCGCTAACGGAAAAATATTTAATAATAGAAACAATTTAAATAATTTTGTCCACCCGTACGAAGCCGGGACGGGCCGCTAGTTGTTATATAAGAGCAATACATTTGACACTATACGAGATAAGATATAAGAAATTAAATTAATAATTGGAGTAGAGCTAAGCTTCCATGGATCAGTTTCCATGACGTCAGTTTTTAGCCGAATTTGGTATATTTCGTAATGAATCGAAACAAGAGGTTTAATACTAGATCGTGACGGATTCCAAATTTAAAAATTCGCAAAAATAAAAAGTTTTGACCAAAAAACATTGGCTCAGAGATTTCCCATTGAAAAAAAGCGCGCGCTTTTGTAAAGTTTACATTCTTATAGAATTTTAAAATTTACTAAACGTTATTGAAATTTTTTTTTTTTAATTGTTTTATGCTCCGCTCCAATATTTGGTGCTAGCGAAGCTTTATGCTTAGCGACTGCATCTACCTAGTGATTCTTACATTAACCTAGCCCAAAGTAAGCAGTGTAAAGCTTATGTTACGGATACTAGAGTAATGGATAGACACACATATGTGTAAATAAAAATACCCAGGACTTAGGTATAAATACTCGTATTCGTCACACAAACATCTGTCCCTTCCGAAACTCGAACCCAGGAGCGTCTGTGTGGAAAGCAGGATTAATTTTGACGACCGTTTGGTGCAAGGGTAGTATGTAACCGTGAAACTGCCTTTCGCAACTACGGTCCTGGATTCGCATTCCAGAAGGGGCAGTTTATGAGATGAATATAAGTATTTTTACCTCAGTCATGGATATTTATACAATGTATCCCGTCACCAGTGTGGGAGCCTTTAATGGTGTGAAATATGGCATTTTTAATCGACAAATTGCCCCTCAAATTTTGTTTTTCTCTTACGGCCGCCATTTTGTTTTCTTGGTAACCAAGACCTGGGCTCTCATACTAATTCGACCACCACTACTCATGTAAATGTCCTATCAACATAAAAAAGGTGTCATTTAATAGCTAAACATGTAGACAACAGTTACACAGCCATCATGTTTCAATTGTTGTAGAATAAAAAATAGAAAAAATAATTAAAGAAAAAGAAATAAATTCTTTTTTGTGTGTGTTTTTAATTATTGGTTTTTGAGAAAAACCAAATTTGAGGGGCATTTTGTCGATAAAAAATGCCATATTTCACACCACTGGTGACGGGACACATTGTATACATTTCTATAAATATTAAATCCACGCATCCTATATGTTTGTCCGTTACCCTAGTATCCATAACACAAGCCTTACTCTGGGCTAGGCTAATTGATGTGAAAGTAAGAAATATTATTATTTACTCGGCCGGGGATCGAATCCGGGACCTCCGAGTGGCGTCACCGTAAAAACCGGTATGCGAGCCACTACCATGGAGGTCGTCAACGTATCATTAGCGGGTATTGTCAATTATACGCGGTGCGCGCCAATAAACCGACTGCAGACGTCGGCAACATCAAAAGGAATGTTCAATTGCTAACAATGAAAATATACAATGACTTTTATTACACTTAATTGTTTTTCTTGCAAAAGATATCATAAAGAGAAGATCTAGCGAATGAACTAATGGAAGAATAATCTTTTAAATCTATAATCTAAGAACACAAATGTGTTGTTTGTGTGTTTGTCTGTCTGCTTTTTCCCCGCACTTTTTCCATTGTATACGCGTTACCGTAGCAACGCGTTAACCGCAAGTTGTTCGTCTACCGGACGTTAGATGGCGCTAACGGAATAATATTTGATAGTAAAAAAAAATTAAAGAATTTTGTCCACCCGTGCGAAGCCGGGACAGGCCGCTAGTATATACGCCAAAAACACAAATTTGTTGTATGTGTGTTTGTCTGTCCGCTCTTTTTCCATTGTATCAATTAACGTTACCATAGCAATAACCTTACCATAGCAACGCGTTACCGGGTCAGCTAGTACTGTTTATAATTAATTCTTTCTTACCTCCTCTTATTATACTTGATATAGACGAACTGAATTCTTAGAAAAAATAACAAAAAGTCGTGTGATGTCATGGTACACCGGGTAGGAACGAAGTTCCTTATTATAAAAATATTAATTTTAACTTCTATTCGAGTATAGAAAATAATTATTCGGGTTAACATTTTTTATCGATAAAAAGCAAAGAAACTACTATACAAATTTAACTAACACCTTTATTTTATTTACAATGATTTATCAAAATATATAATAACAGTTATCACGTAGACTATACATTAGACACTGTATAGCCATCCCACATAGACTATACATAAAAATCTTACGCTTTTTGTTTAACGCCACGCACGTTTTTTCCTGGCAAGGGTACCCCTCCGCAACGCCTCATAAGGAACTTTGGTCCAAAAAAATATTTTTAAATTCCCGTGTCAATCAATAATAGTAAATAAACATGAAGATTTAAAATAATAAAAATAAATAAATTAGACTTCATTGCACACACAGAATACACAAAAAGACAATTATAACAAAGAAATGTATATAAACCTTTTGTGAAAGAAATAAACATACAAACAAATCTAAATATATAAAGTTATATATATAAAAATCAAGTATACAACTTTAAAACTATTGTCGATTTTAAAAAAATAAAATAAATTAAATTTAAATAGTGAGTGTACTTACATGTAATATTTTTAATTCATGAAGATATCATTAAAAAAGTTTGTTATAAAAACAACAACGGGAGTACAAAATGGCGGTGTATTTTTTGTCATTGGTAAATAAAAAACAAATCTCTACATTTTTAGACCACACAATTGCAACTTGCGATAATTCAATAAAAACAATCAATTTAACAAGTCGTCTATAAAAACACTACAGTTATATAATAAATACCTTAATTTGAGGGAATTTGATCTGTATGCTAGAACAGAGATGAATTTACAACTGGCTGAATATATTTTGTACACTTCCGCGCCTATCGCTCATTTAAAAAAAAAACTTTTACGGGATGAACGACGCGTTTGTCTTACATATTACATTACATTTCGACTCTTTTACATGAGCCGCGATCCTATGATCATGGAAACATACAGAGACATAGCAAATATCTATGATTTTACTATTATTAATAAGTAAATATGTGTTTATTAAGTTTTGTAAAGAACTAACGCGCTAATATTTTGATGTATAATGTATAAATCTATCGCTCATTTAGTGCGATATTGACCTAATTGTAAATTTTGTGTTTTTACAGGAGAGGGAAATCAATTTTAAATATCGTATTTTCTGTTTTAAATTAGCATTACCTTAAAAGTTGACCACAAATGTATACTTCTTAGTTTATTATAGCTTCTAGTGAAAATTCAATGTATCACTGAAATGTAACCGACCTTTCCGAGTGTTTTATCATACTTACCTTGATTTTGACAAAAAAGTGTAGCGTCATAGTTACATTAAATGAGCGATTTATAAAAAATCGCTATGAATTCCGAAACTACTTAACCCATTTGGATGATTTTTGTTTCATTTTGCTGTATTTATTCCGATTTAAGACATAGGGTAGGTTTCATTTTTATTTATAATATTTTTTTTGGATATTATAATAATTGAACCACAGGCACTTGTTTCCTTCAAAGGTGAATTTTTTTTTAAAACTGAATTACTGTTTATTGATATAATTCTCCACATTGTTACGAAATACGCTCTCTTTATAATATAAGTATATCTCTTGTCTCGTTCTGCATCTCTGTGGCGTATACCTTGACTAAAATTAAAAATTATTAAAAATTTAATATTATTTATATGCACTAGATAAATTAAATTAGTATTTTTCTATTGTTATTATAATAGAAGTAAGTTATTGAGTAATTAATTTTAAGTTTTTTTCGTAGATTTAATTTTAATGGAATATCTAGATCATTTTATAATTTTTATTTATTTTCATGTAAAATAAATGCATCTGGTATGTTATGTTCAATTATGTTTGCTTAGTGATACTTTTTTGTTGTTCTTGTGACATTTTTTGTTTTTGTTTGTCTTAATTTAAATTATTTTGAGGTTCAGTTAAAAGGATGTCAAATAATATAAGATTTCAACAATTCTCACAATATGTTTAGAAATTTTTCACATTCATAACTCAAATAAGTGCTATTTCAAGTTTAAAAAAAAAATACTTAAATCTGTTTAGAGACTTATGACGTTGTCTATGATTATTTTGGCGCGCTTTTTAAGTAAGTTTTGTTTTAAAGACATTATTACAAGAAAAAAATGCAACATATAATTTCTTTAGACATAAAATTAAAACAATTAAATTCTTAAATAACAAAGGCGTAGATGTAATCCAGAGAAGTAAGGTTTTTAATGAATAAGTGCATTTTTACCTGAATCATGGGTACTTATATATATTATTGCTATGAATATAACATATCTTATTATCATTCTAGCGGCCGCCCGCGACTGCGTCCTCGTGGAAGATTGCAACATTACTTTATTTTTCTAAAATAAAAGTAGCCTAAGTTACTCCTTATTACATCAGCTACCTTCCAATAAAAGTCTTGTCAAAATCGGTCTAGCCATTTCAGATATTAGTCGGAACAAACAGACAGACAGACAAAAATTGTAAAAATGTTTATTTTGGTGTATGTACCGTATTTATATTCATATGCATGTAGTAAAAAACGGTTATTTCAATATTAAAAACAGACACTCCAATTTTATTTATATGTATAGATATTTACGTCTATCCGGTACTCTATTATCCATAACAAAAGCCTTACAGTGCTTACTTTGGGCAAGGCTAATTGGTGTGAATGTGAGAAATATTATTTAAAATAAAAAAAAATCTTTCAGTAACATTACAAGAATAATTGCCAGATGTATTAATTAATTTATTTATTTTTGGATTGTAAAAATTCGATAAGCTGTAACAGTATTTTTTATGTTGCCATTTTTAATAATATTTAATTGTGCTAATTATTATATTGTGATCATTGGAATAATTGTTCTGTGATAAAAAATAAAAATATGCTCAATTTAAAATATTTTTTATTTATCCAGTTCTTACAATTCCGCGCCTATCATAAGTCAAAAAAACACTTGAACCGAAATCAGTCTTAATTCTATAATTCAGAAACAGCAACGGTACCACAACACCCTGACACGAGCCAATAAAGAAAAGTTAATTGTCTACATTGTCCCGACAGTGAATCGAACCCGGGTCTTCAGAGTGGTTCACCACAAAAATTGGTGTACAAGCCACTTGACCACGGAGGTTCGTCATAATTTTAATTTTAATAATAAATGGAATTGTTTTTGACCCCAATCTAGTCTAAGAAGCAAGATTTAATCTACCATAGTGCAAGCTTACCTATTACCTACTTTCTGGCTTCTTATCGGTACAAGGTAAAATGAAAATAAAAATAACTTTAATCAAATGCACTTAAAATAACTCATCCAACATTTTTACCTACCACCTATTCAGGACATCTTTTAACTGAGATGAAAAATGGGTGCAAGAAACTCGTCAGCTTTTACAGAAGTGACGACATTTATAATATACGTCGTAACCATACATAATCCACAAAAAGTAATACTATTCTGTTATCCTAATTATATTATGACAATACTTTGTGTGTGTGTGTGGTTTTGTTACCATATGTAGTTACCAAAGTTACCATAAGCCTAAGAATAACAGTTTTTATAATCAATTTATAACCCCAATTTAAATCCGAGAACTTATAACCCCTCCATTTTCAAAGCCTGGGTGAATAGGCACCTTCTGGGTTAGCTCGTTCCATCGTGGATTCTGACTTGGCCCCCGGGCTTGATTGGGAAGAGCAAACCCATCCAAAAAAAAAAATTACGTTACCATAGCAACGCGTGCCTGGGTCAGCTAGTCACAATAATAGTAGTGTTATAGTTTCATTACATCGTTGATTACAACAAAGTCAAAAAGTATCTGTTTTTTTTTATTGCAGGAAGTTGGCAAACAAGCAAACTATCCACCTGATGGTAAGTGGTAACAGTCACCTATAATACATGTGGCTCTTGTGAGATTCGCAGCAAAACTGCAACCCCCACAAGAACCACAGTGTACGTTGCCAACTTGTGACATAAGATGTAAATTCACTGTACCCAGTAATTTCACTGCCATATCTCACCCTTCAAACCGGAACACAGCAATGCAAGCACTGCTGCTTTGCGGCAGAAATAGGTAAGACGGAGGTACCTAAGCAGACGACCCTGGTACAGAGTCTCCCTCCAGTAAGAAATAAAAGTAAGACTTAAGTGAAGTTTTAGTCGGTATTCTTAAACATTGCAATAATATACAGAGAATAAACGAAAAGTATAAGAAAGCAAGATAAGGATGTATGTTAAATATATGTATATTACTTCTGTTAAAGCTGACGAGATTCTTGCACCCATTCTTCTTGTCAGTTAAAAGACATCCTGAATGGGTGGTAAGTAAAAATGTTGGACGATTCTAAACAAGTTATTTTAAGTGCATTTGATTAAAGTTATTTTTAAAATGCGGCTTATTTGTAAAGATGCGCCCCCACGTTTTGAGTGGCCCCTCGCTTGGCCCCGCCGGGTTATTTTATTCTTTTTTGATCACTGAAAAACATGGGATTTTTTAATTATTAAATCTAGTATTTTAGTGAGTAGGCCCCTGCACACCAATCTGACGAGCTTTTATCGTCAGATAGGCCTGCAGGGGAGAGTCCCACATAACTTCCGCTGCACTCCCAGTGGCGGAAGTATGCGCAAAGCATTTTCTCCACTTAAAAAAAAGGTCGATGCAGTCGCTAAGTACAAAGCTTCGCTAGCACCATTTATTGGAACAGAGCGGACTGTATGATGAAGCTGGTTTTTTTTTTTCTGCTCACCCATAAAGCCAATGTTTTTTGGTCATAACTTTTTTGGAGCGGAATTTCGGAGCTTCAATGGTGCAATGTCTGTTACGCCATAACTTCCCAAGTTCTCAACCGATGTTAATATTTTTGGTGTGGAATCGAATCAAGAGGTTTAAGACCAGATTGATTAGGACCCGAATTTTGGGAAAAAAAATATTTTTCTTTTTTTAGGTATTACGCTCCGCTCCAATATATGGTGCTAGCGTAGCTTTATGCTTAGCGACTGCATCGCCTAGTTATTTGTGAATTTCAAACTCTGCCAAAATCTAGTCCTGGACCTGTTGGTTGGTGTTAGCAATACTTGGCAATATAATTATAATTAAGTTGGTACCACGGTTTGTGTGTTATCTATGGTCTAAGCATGTACACCATCTTGCTTTTACATAGCGATAATACGTTTGTAATATTGAGTCGTTTTAAAATAAAACTACAAGTTAACAGGAATATCATTATTTATTTACCTAATAATAGTTGGATTCATTACAAAAAATACGACATTTCGTCATTTAAGCTGATCCATGGGAACTTCGCTCGCTCCGCTCCAATCATGATAAACGAATTATCATAATAAACGAATGAATGACTACAACTAATTATGTTAATATACACAAGTGTAACAAATATTTATACTTCGGTAAATCCCGACTCTATTTTAAGTTACAGACTAATTTTAAACAAACTATAAACACCCAGTCACGAAACATACTTGAGACAATAGTAACGTTAAACAATCCCAGCTGTACAAATATAGAGCATGTTAATTGTTATTATGATTCACGCTAACTGTTCAATCAATGAACTGCATTAGTGTTGTAGACAATGCTTTTATATCGATAAATAAAAATTGAAAAATATTTAGATTATGAGATATGAAAAACTCCTGCCACGCCTCCCACCCCTCAGGTGGGATTCAAATACCTTTCGCTATCCGGGCGAGTGAATTTACAAACGTATTTCAACTTCTACTACCATCAATGTTATACATTAATTACCTTTAACATCGAAAGTTTTTACAAATATTGAACGATTCGATCAAGATGGAATCAGCTATGATAATATATATTTTTTTATTATATACTTTCACAATTCCATATTTCTTTAAAATTACTAAGTTTTCTAAGGAACCTGAGAGCTGAGATGCGTGGTTGTTTTACAAGAAATATGGCTAATGCCATATGCAAACAAAAAAACAAATAAATAAAAGATTACCTTAAATTATGTAATTTTTGCCTATATACTTTTCTCTCCCTAACTAATTTTAAGGTAATAGACAATTTTGTCCTTATTGGAAAATATATTTTATCTAAAATGCTTCCTTTTGCTTCAATAACGAATTTTCATAACATTAAACTTAACTAAACTTACTTCCAGCATAATTGCGTTTGTTTATGTCTATTATGTTAGTAATAAACAAATAAATAGAAATTACACTTTATTTAACAACAAAAAACCAAATAAAATCCATTTTTATACCTTCAACTCTTCTAAAAATAAAAAAATGTGTGAAATTCACACGTGATTTTTGATTTGTCTTCAAAAATAATATGTACATACAAGTATACAAAATACCATATTTGTTGTGATGCCTTCTCTCAAGCCTTGAAATCCGCAAGCGCACACAAACACGTATTAACACACGTACATAATGCTTCCTATCTCATTTTCTCCTGCGTCAAATCTTATGAATTTATGTGTATGCCTCTTTTTACTGTCGCTTTTTCGTTTCATCGACTTTCAAATCACAACGATGCTAAAGAAAATTTGACTTTGATATACTTGTCGTTGTAGATGCCAGACGTCATGAAGAAGCCCTATACATATCCTACTACCAACCTATGGCGGGTCGAAAACATTTAAGATTTTATAGTGGATAAAAAATGTGTCCGATGGCACACCTAAAACAAATTAAATAACAGTAGTGATGACGTTTCATCGACAAACCAATTATATTAGACTAAAAATATCGATAGAATGAATTGACTATTTTATAGACAGCTCTAATCATTCTCTCCATTACTGTTCTCAGTATCACGAAGTGCGCACGCACACCAGCATCTTTCAGTTCAATTGCTCATTTAAAATACAGAGTGTCTTTTGGTGCAAAATAGCAAACCGGCGTAAGTACTTTTTTATTTTTGTCGCTTTAAGCGGCTATTAAGCGGTTACGGACCATGACTGTATGCCGTTGGTCCGTAAGTCAGTTTCTATAAAATTTTGTGAATGAAAAAAGAAATACATTTATATTAAACTATCGACTATCATATATTAACTATCTTACCAAAAGTACCAAAAAACATAAATATAAAAAATAATAATGCAACCTTATTCTTGTATTTATATTTTTCAAAATACATATTAAAAAGAAATTAAATTCGGCTGCTATGATTTTGTTCATTGGCAGTATTTAAGACTTAATAACTCCCTATTATTCTCTGACTCCCAAATAAATTACCATATGCCGTAAGGCAGAGTATAATAATACCAAACTTTTACACTTAAAGGTGTTATAAAAGACAATAAATATACTGAAGAAATCATCGTACATCTCCCATCCCATCATTCATACTAAAATGAGCAATATCGTTCAAATGATGGTCCTTTTACCGCGATTTCCAACCCCATGCGTTCAGATTATAGCAAAATCCCTCATTTTTTGGACGCTTCCGTCCAGCTGTCTTCTCTTTAAAAAATATGATGAAATTTATCAAGGTATTGAATAAACTCTGCTGCGTTTTTGTTAAAGAGACGCGAAATCCAATCGCACCTGAGGAAATTTTTCAATATTTTTTTTAAGTGTGTGACGTTGAGCAATATCCGCTGCTAAACTGATTTTTTTAAAGATAAGAAGTTACATTTAATTATCTGCGAACCATACGATTCGAAAAAAAAAATGTTAACATTTTGACAAAGGATAAACTACCGGACACGCAGTAATTCTGCTGAGGAATTATTGGTGAAAAACAAACAAAATATTCATGATTTTAATTTTTATTTTTGCATTTAGAATGCCATAATTCTACTAGGTAATAAATACGCATTTAAAAAACGACCACGCCTCCGAGCCCTCAGGTAAGAGGGCCTGAGGACTCGGAGGCGTGGTCATTTTTTACATGCGTATTTATTATCTAACACTACATTTAATCATTTGCGGAGTCTTGAGGTCCGCATGTGAATCAACTTGTACCACGTGAAACATAAGACGACCTTTCTAATATGAGCTTATAATTTTATTCTCTGCCGAAACGTAAAGGAAATACTGCTCTAAGTCAATGCGAGTAAAAGGGACGGAACGATAGTGCCCGAGTCGTTATACAGTGAATCAGTAATGTAACAGAAATGGAAACAAATATTGTTTTACGAAACATGTATAAAATATACATTATTATATTATACTAGTTTTTACCCGCGGCTTCGTTTACGTTCGTTTTAATATTTCTATCCCTCTGGAACAGTTCTTCTTTCTAGATAAAAAGTACCCTATGTACTTTTCTGTATCCCTGGCAAAGTGTATGCAAAATATCATGATGGTCGTTACGGCGTGAAACAAACTCAATTTCGTATTTATTGAGCGAAGCTCTCTTTTAGGCAACTCACAAATTTCGCTTGTCTCCCTCCTGCTACTTAACGGTTCAACCGATTCGAACGAATTTTGACATGAACATACATGATTATAACTTGACGGGCATAGGCTATGTAAAAAATATATAGACTTTACCATGGAGGAATAATCACCGAAAGAAAAATTCAAAAGCTGATCACAGCCAAACCTCTGAGATTACATTGATGAAATTTGGCGCCAAAACTCACATCGTGGTCGTGACTAATGTGCAAGAAAAGTTTTGAAATCGGACATACCATCGAGGAATAATCACTCTTAAAAAATCTAATTGCTTCGCTCAGTATTTGCAAACAGCAGCATGTATTGCAGACCTAGTAATATTGTTAAGGACAGAGGCCCATAGCACACGGCATAGCAAATGCGCAAACGACGCGCAGATGACGCGCGTATACGCGCTTCAAGCGAGATTCGAACGCAACCTCGTAACCTAAGCACATGGAGCGATCGTGACCGCGGGTCGTCACAGTCGTCAAAGTGTAAAACAAAATTTTCCAAATTTGATACTTTTTTAAAATGTCACCTATTTACCGTCATGAAAACCAGCCAGATACAAATAGTACAGCCAAAGATATTTATTACAAGTTTATACATACTATATGCGAAAAGACTTTTCCCCCGACCAAATATATTTGCATTTTGTTAATGCTATCTTAAAAGATAAATTATATTAATAAAAATACAAGGAAAAATCGACTCGGCTCACAAGTAAATTCTAAGGCAGAAATCGAACCCGCAACCTTTAGAAGTCCGGTCCAATGCAAAGATGCACTTCGCTTTTGTCGCCTTGTTACGGATAAAATGGACGCTATTTATGAAAATCAGGAGCAAGATCGGCATATCAGCAGTTACAACATAGCTGGGAATTGACCACAAAACAGTTTTGACCCATTTGAAAAAAGCACAAGAAAGCTCGATATTTGGGTGCCACACGAGCTTACTAAAAGAAACCTAATGAACCGTTTACTGATTTGCGATTCTTTATTGAGACGTAATGAAACCGAACCGATTTGAAGAGATTGATAAGTGGTGATGCAAAGTGGATCATGTATGAGAAGAAAGTGCGAAAGAGGTCGTGGACAAAGGTCGGTCAGGCTTCACAAACTGTGGCAAAACCTGGGTTAACTCGCAATAAGTTGTGTCTATGGTGGGAATTGGAAGGGCATTGTTCATTATGAGCTATTACCGCCGGGCAGAACCATCGATTCCGATCTCTACTGCCAACAACTGATGAGATTAAAGCAAGAAGTTGAGAGAAAGCGGCCGGAATTGATTAATAGAAAGGGTGTGGTCTTTCATCACGATAACGCTAGACCACACTCATCTTTAGCCACTCAGCAAAAATTAAAGGAGTTTGGCTGAGAGGTGTTTATGCATCCTCCATATAACCATGACCTTCCACCTTCAGATTTCCACCTGCTTCGGTCTCTTCAAAATTCTTTAGGCAATGTCAGGTTAACATCATGAGAGGACTGCCAAAACTACTTGTTGCGTTTTTTTTATCAGAAGTCCCACAATTTCTTCAGCAACGGTATCATGTCTCCACCTACAGGATAGCAGAAAGTCTACAAACAAAATAGCACATATATACTGTAATAAAATATAAACTAGCTGACCCGGCCACGCGTTGTTGTGTCTCAGTTATAGATGTCGCTGTACCGAAATAGATCGCGCTAACGTTTCGGTTCTAGGACTACACATATAGCTAACCATTCTTAGCCTTCTTGAATGTTATTCTTAGGCACTATGGGAACGCGTATACATTGGAATAAGAGAGGACAGACAAACACATAAACCACCATGATCTTAGATTATAGATTAACTTAAAAAAATGTCTTGAATTTTCATATAAAATGCGAAGAATCTTTTCCCCCAACCTATTATATAAAAATTACATAATTCGTAAATCTTTTACGGTATTGCGCAACAGTAATGACACCCAATTTTGATTGTAACAATGTGCTAATAAATGTTATATCATCTAAATTTCTTGTGCAAAGATTCTAATTTGTATAAATTAAGTGCAAGAATCAGTATGACGTGTTCTGTTCACTATTTACGCTTTCGGCCGATGGTAACGAAGGTTAAGCAACACTTATTGATAGCGAAAGAAATTATTACATAAACCGTATGTCTGTACTTACGTACACACGTAGGAAGTAATACATCTTTAGGGTAACTAAACAAAAATAACTCAACAAATTAGTTGTCTGTAAAGTCGGGTTACGGGCGATAATTTAACGTGACAACGTAATATCCGAAACCTCAATATTTTAACCTTGCCTGGCATCTACATATAATCAATATGTAAATTTATAAAAAAACAAGCATAGGGTCAAGGCGGCAACAGTGGTTATAGCGGCAACAGTGGCGCACTGGTCGTTGTATCAAAGGTATTATAGGTATCTTTTTATATCTCTCACTCTTCGGAAGGTCTCCCGATAGATACTGGTCACAACCAGTTTCCCTGGGTCAACCATGTAACAAACCCGTGTTGTAAGTGTTTTCTTTGTTTTGACGAAAGAAAAAGTGAGTTTTCAGGTGGATATACTTGGTATTTTTTCACAAACCTTTTGTTTCACCAATGGATTTATATTTTTGCTAAGTAACAAACTTCGTTGAGGTCATTTTGGCGTATACTGCACTTTGATTTACGTAAAACCATCACACGTGGAATGAGTTAAATCCAAAATGGCAGTTTTGTACACAGTGGCTCAAATCATTTGAGTTCACAGTGGTTCATGATCCACTGTGTACTACTGGTGCTGGATAATAATTACCCAGACATTAGTTTAGCAAAAATCGAGACGTAATCATTTTTGTTAATTTTCCCTTTTAGGATGACTTGACCAGCAAGGCCCCGTAAAATAGGGAAACACATAGCTGACATTGAAAAAAAAGCAAAATTATATTTCTCTTGTGTGTCTGAATAGTCACTTTAAGACTGAAGTAGTCAAAAAGTTACCTCATTATTCATTTAAAGGATAAAAAGTCATTTTGTTTGATAGTATATGCAAGATACAGAAAAAGATTTCTGTTGATGATTAACTTAGTCAAAAAAGATTAAGATAATTTAGTAAATTTTAAATGTGTAAGACTGAACAGTCACTTTGAAGTGAAGTAGTAAAAAAACTCTTTTTTTTCGATGTAAAACTTATTGTTTGATTAAAACAAAAAATAAAGATCGATAAAAAGCAAAAAAAAAAAAACATTTTTATTTGAGTTATTTTATAGACCATCCACTGTGAACTTGCCTGATTCATTGTAAACTGAGGGCCGATTCACTGTATCCCACCCCCAGTACACAGTGGCCCAAATGAGATTTTTTTTTAAAATACTATTTATTTTCCAAAATATTACCTTGTTTAACTAAATCGATTGGAATAATCAATATACATTAGTTACACTATAATACTAATCCTTTTACATCTTTCCAACACTCACTCACATCAAGTTACATCACTGGAAAAAAAAAGTGACCCACTGTTGCCGCCTTGACCCTACTTGTATGTGGAGGTAGGAGACGCCCCTCGATGTTATAATACGCGATACAAGAATAATATTGTGCAAATAACTTCTAAATTAAAACTACATAAATCCGGACCATATTCAATGTCCATAAAAGTTTATAACAAATTACCAGAATATTTAAAAGCTGAGACCAATATAAATAAATTTACAAATACTTTAAAAAAGCTCTTAATTACAAAATGCTACTACTCTATCGACGAATATTTTAAAGATAAATTTTAACAAATGTCTACCACTCTCTCTTCCTTGTTGCTGTGCCTATCTAGGTACATGCGATTGTTTAGAACCTAGAAAAAATGTATTTAAACTGCTATCGCATGTAACGCAATTATAGTTGAATAAATGAAATGAGTAAATAAGAAAACATTGATAAAAATTGCATACTTTATGAATTGAATTATTATCACTGAATTATCATTATTTTGTAAAGCCAGGGTGAATAGGCAACTCCTGGGTTAGCTCGTTCCGTCGTGGATCCTGTCTTGACCCCCCGGATCAAGAGCAAACCCATTCAAAATTAAAAAATCCAAAAAAGGGATTAATTTACTTCACTTTATAAACAGTTGACAAATCAGTTAAGGTGTAGGTTGTGTGCTGCCGCTGTCTCTTTTCTACTCGGACACATCGGCCGATGGAGTGGAAGAGAGATAGATTTGTCTCGCTTGCAGCTTGGCTTAGGGGGAACGTGACAATTAGTCATTCTTTTTCGTGTGTGCAGCCGGCGTTTATTGTAGTTTTCTGCTTTTTTCGCTCATATCTCAAATAATAATTTATTCATTTTATTTACTTTATTGCATTGTCACATGGTATGTTTACATTTTTACAATTTCTTGTACACCCTTGTGTTTGCAATTTAAGAAATTAATACTTTAACATATTAATATAAAATTAGAATATAATTGCTTTAGCTTATAAATGAAATAAAAATTCTTTTATTGCACAAAAAACATTATGTAATAATATATTACTAGACAATGAGCATATTTATTTTTTATTTATGAGACGTTATCACGTCAAAACTTCCTCCCGTGTGCCGCCAGTTGTTTGTGAAAAAAACGATAAATTTATAAAATATAAAATTGTTTTTATAATATTATATAAATTATTGTCAACTACCATATATATTGTAGACACCATACAAACCCATGTTTATTTACGTATAAATGTAGTTTATATCACCACTGATATAAAACGAGTGTTACAGATAGATTCATAAATATTTAAATAACCTTGAATATAGTTATCAGTTCTCACGAAGGAGGCAATTAGCGGCCAACTTCATGCTGTCGCTCTTATGAAATTCACTGTCATCATTTTCCCCAAGCGTGCCAAAAGATAACAATATAAATTAGTAATATTTTATAGATATAAATATAAATACCCATGAGTCCGGTACAAATGCTCGTATTCCTCACACAAACATCTACTCCTTCCGGGACTCGAACCCAAGACAGTCAGCGCGAAAGGCGGGATCGCTACCATTGCACCAAACGGTCGTCATAACTCCAAAAAAATCATCATCATCACTGCCCTTCGTTTGTCCATCTTCGGACGTAGGCCTCCTCCAAATCTTTCCATCTCTGCCTACTTCTTGCCACGCTCATCCAATTCGGTCCAGCTGTTTTGGATATTTTATCGACCCATCTCATAGGGGGAGGGGAGGGGGAACCCCAACTCCGCAACTCACCTTACGATCCTATGACATGGCGAGTTAGCGCCGTCATTAAATAAGCACTAAGCCCTGGCAGAGGGAAGCAGCCTGCCAGCCTATCTTCGGGCGGACCTCGCTGCCGGTAATAGCATAGTTACAGTAAGTACGCTCTCGACGGTGTCAAGAACAATTGGCTAAGTTTTGGTACGAAAATCTTCCATAAATAATTTGTTTGTAATCGGATCATGGTAACTGTAGCTTTAAATGAAAGTGGACCTTAGCACCTATATATTTTCGTATCAAAACTTTTAGCACGTTTTTCTCGAAATCGTCGAGAGCGTACTTACTGTAACTATGCTATTGACGGCAGCTCTGGTAGTGGGATCTATGGTCAAGATACAGAATACCTGCAAGCGAGAAAACATACTTTTCTCACCGGTTGGAGTACTGCGATCACCAACTCGTCGTGGCTGGCACGGTGACTATTGCTAAAACCCCTCCAAATAACAAAAATCATCATCAATTTAAAAATAAGACGGCAACACTTGTAATTTTTTAAAGTCAATACGGATGTAATAGCAGCTAAAGATAAGATCTAGTGCTAAGATAAGTTCAAAAGGCGCGTTAAATACGTGATAATAATTAATTTTGTTGAAGCGGACCGAGCGAAGCTCCCATGGATCAGCTTCAATGGCGCAATGTCTGTTACGCCATAACTCCCCGAGTTCTTAACTGATTTGATTATTTTTTGTGTGGAATCGAATCTACAGGCTTAGGACCAGATTGTGACGGAGCCTGAATTTTGAAATTCGCAAAAATTCCCATCGAAAAAAAAATTGTTTCTTTTTTAGGTAATACGCTCGGCTTCATTATATGGTGCTAGCGCAGCTTTATGCTTAGCGTCTGCATCGCCTAGTATATTTGTATCTCTAGCGCTATATAGCCACTTTTCAGTCCGTTACCGCGCGCCCCACCCCTCACAACAGTCCTAATGCTGCGCGAATTGTGGAAAAAATGTCGGACTCCTAGATAAAAATGCCATTTTCTTGCTCAACAATGAAGCTAGGACAAAACAAAAGATACTAACGTTAAGCTTATTAAACAAAGAATCCACCACAGAATATTTAGATCTCTGTAATTCCAAAATTAATCGTTATTTTAAAAAAAAGACAGCAGGTCACGCGGAAATTGGATATGGTAGCAATTGCTACCAGGAACTGATGAGGGGTGTTTGCTATCGGTAGCAATTGCTACCGTGGACTGACAAGTAGCTAATATGATAAATTTTAATAGAAAAATCCAGAAATCATCAACTCGGCCTCGATGTCCGATCCACTGCTCTCCCGATTAAGCTACCGAGCCTTGGGACCAGTAATTGAAAGGCTGTAGGCCAGCGTTGTTTCATCAGTATGAGGAATGTCTTCGCATTCGAAAGATTTTTTTTTACAAATTAACAATAGATTAAGATGAAACCGCCATTTAATTTGTTTTTTTTTTATATTTTTGTGCTATCTTTATCATATAACAAAACATTATTTTTTTATCTTTTTTTATTAAATAAGCAAGCGAGCACCGAATGATTGACGCGCCACGCCCGACTAAGTCGAGCGAACTCAAATTACTGCATGGTTTACATGTATGGTGTATATATATTAAAAATATTGTTTATAACTTCTTTACTGATTTAATAGACGACCGTTTGGTGCAATGGTTCCGAAAGGGGTAGATGTTTTTGTGATGAATACCAGCATTTGTAGCTGAGTCATGGGTATTTATATATTTCTATAAACATAGTACATAACTATGTATCATATATGTATGTTTAACCGTTACCCTAGTATCCACAACACAAGCCGTAAGGCAAGGCAAGTCAGTGGCGTAACGTGCCATCTGGGCGCCCGGGGCGGGAGAGCCATTTTGCCGCCCCCACTCGACACTAAATTAAAATAAAATTTTCGAAACATCATTTCACATGCAAAAAGGTATTTTATTGTAGGTAAAGTAGGATAAACGGTTTTAACGATAAGCGCCTTGACATTTCTTCGCTTCCCTTTCCTTTTTTGCCTTTTCTTGCGGTATTCCGCACCGCTTTCTCTGATTCGTTTCATTTTCAAATACTGATTACTCCAATGATTACTTCCCACAATTTTTTAAATGAAGTTTTTGAACGATGCACAACACACAGAAATGACATTTTTATTTCTGTAATGCGGGATGCGGGAGCCAAAAGAATAAACAGACTGAAGTTGGATGGTTACTCATCGCTTACGAATTGACCTGAGAGCGTCGAATCACAACACAGGGCGGCAAGTTTCAAATTTACGTCTCGTCACTCGTCAAACATTCTGTCATGAAACTTTTTGAACTCTACCCAACAACTTTGCTAACGACATTTTGCCGCCCCCTGGCCTTCTGCCGCCCGGGGCGGGCCGCCCCCTCTGCCCCCCCGCTACGCCACTGCTTACAGTGCATACTTCAAACTAGGCCAATAGGTATGACTGTAAGATATATCATTATCAGTATCTCCTTTATTTGTTCTTATAAGACTACTTCATTGAAAATCTAATTATAACGGGCAATATATGTACATTATCATCTCAAATATTTGTTTAAGTTTTGCGTCATGCGGTTTTTACCTGTTAATGCCAGTAAGTACTTTAGAAAATATATATTACAATGTTTGTATTAGGTACAAACAATTCAGTTATCACAAACAAACATGACAGATGCTGTGTTAATAATTTCGATATATGAACATGCAAGAATAAAATGAGATAAAATAACAATATTTTTTTAATACAGGGGAAAATTTATAGAACCTGCATCATGCCCTTTTAAATTTCAGGACCGACCTCCATCTTACTTTTATTATTCTTACAATTTTTACAATGACGTACCCGAATGTGCCCAGTTAAAAATATTGGTCTGCCGACCATTACCTTAGTCAAGTTGTGATCACGGCTCCTGTAAAGGAGTCAAAACATCAGATTTATTCATAAAAAAATAAATGAAATGCGCAGATAATCCAGTAAAAGTGTTTTTCATTTAAATACGTGATGTGCACGAAAGTATGAAAAACTGGCCAAGTGCGAGTCTGACTCGCGCACCGAGGGTACCGTAAAATATTTTTATTATATGATGTAACAAAAAATTTACGATTTTCGCATTTTTTCCTTTATCTGTGCTATAAGACGTTGCTTCGTACAAAATTTCAAGATTCTGAGTTCACGGGAAGTACCGTGTAGGTTTTGATTCCCTTGCGAGTGTCGAAATTTTGCGGAATTTTGCGGCATAAACGGCTGTATCTTTTGATTGCGTTGACTTAGAAGTTTGAGTTTTTCACAGCTCCAAGGGACAGTAGACCTGAGTATTTGATATAAATTTCAGCTTGATACGTCCACGTGTTCCTGACAAAAAGGGTCTTGACAGCGGACGGATGGACGGACGGACAACAAAGTGATCCTATAAGGGTTCCGTTTTTTCCTTTCGAGGAACGGAACCCTAAAAAGTAAATAGTTATATTATGGTTCTATTTCTTCTGATTTTTTACCTTTTTTCAATATAAGACGGACATTTGACCTCTGTTTGAGCCAACGGTAGCGATCTTGACTTTCAGACCTTCCTGGTTTCGATTTCCGGAAGGGACAGATGTTTGTGTGATGAATGCGAGCATTAGTACGTGAGTCATAGGTCGTATGTCTTTTTATATTACATATATATGTAGCTAATATAGCTGTTACACTAGTATCCATAACACAAGCCTTACAGTGCTTACTTTGAGCGCTAATTGTAACGAACAATTGCAATTAGTAACCATTATTAATATTTACGATTAATAATAATTGAATATAAATTAAATAAATAAAATAAATAAATAAATAAATTTAAACTATATTGTAAGTAAAATTATTATACTAGAAAAGATCGACTCAGGTCACAAGTGAATTCTCTCATTTCCCGCCTGAGAATTCACTTGTGACCCGAGTCGATTTTTTCTAGTATTTTTCTATTATAATAATTTATCTTATATGGAAGCATTGAAAAATGCATAAAATATATAAAAAATATAAATCTATATAGTGACTTGCCAATTCGTATTCTTCCACTATTGTTTTAGCAGAAAAATATTACAATTATAAAAAAAAAAAATATTTAACCAACATTAAATTCCCCAGTTTCCGTATATCAAAATATTAAACTGTCTACCATTTTAATCTTTAATTGTTCAAATAAAGAAAAATGCGTCTACAAATAATTTAAACTCACGCAAATAAACGTTACAGAAACACGATAAGGAATAATTTTAATCCTTATATAAACACAATACGGTATATAATTATATAAAAGCGACTATCAAATAATTTACTTGTCATAAAGTGATTTGAAGTATTTCTAAGTGAACGTGTTCGCGAAAAGTTTTGTGATATTTTTAATTTTAAACATTTTCCTCAGTTTCTTCGGCGGTGAAGTAAATTGTGACATCTCTTCAAAAGAAGGTATAACATGCCCAGGGGACAGGCCATCCCTATAATAATAGTAATAATATTTATTACTAGCTGACCTGGCCACACGTTGCCGTGGCTCAGTTATTATAATTCGCTATGTATTTTTTTATTAAAAATCAGTAATAGCCCGCTCGTGCGTTCTGAGCCCGCGCAATAGGCAGCCGTTGTGATATTGATTCGTTGGTGGGAGAAGTGGTGGGAGGCGCCCGAACGTGACAGCACAGTGGTGGCATGCGCGTGAGCTGCGCGCGGTTCTGGACAATACTTAGACATTGCAGCATTACTTTATTTCCCTAAAATAAAAGAATTTTTCTAAAATAAAAGTAGCCTGAGTTACTCATTATTACATCAGCTACCTATCAATAAAAGTACCGTCAAAATCGGTCTAGCCATTTCAGAGATTAGCCCGAACAAACAGACAGGCAGACAAAAATTGTAAAAAATGTTATTTTGATGTATGTACCGTATTCATATGCATGTAGTAAAAAATGGTTATTTCAATGTTACAAACAGACACTCCAATTTTATTTATATGTATAGATTTTTACACCTTTTTATCTTGTCCAAAGTAAGCACTGTAAGGCTTGTGTTATGGATACTAGGGTAACAGATACACATAAATATATGATAAGAAGTATAGCTTAAATGGCTTTGCATGAAATTAGGAATTATGTGATAAGATAGCGGAGATGGTTTGGACATGATGGAAAGAATGACAAGGCAATTATGAGGCAAATTGGCACGGGCAAGTCGGTAAAGTCAGATCAAGGTGAACTTTCAGAGAGATGTCCTGAAAAAACCGCTAAGGAGTGGAACTCTTTGCCTTAGTCCGTGTTTCCTAACAAATACAATTAAGGGGTCTTCAAGTCACGAGTAAATGGGTACCTTCTAGGCAAGCGCGTCACATCCTAGATCACATCGACGCTTACCATCAAGCGAGATGGTGGTCAAGAGCAAGCCTATTTTCTATAAAAAAAAAACGACGGGTTGCACTTCGGGAGTGCCGGCAGAAGTGAAAACTTGAATATTGACGTTGTGCATTTTTTATATTTTGAAATGGTTAAAGAATAATTTCGCACGAATTGCTTTAATGATCAGTATAAAAGTGCTATCATTTATGTGGTAAAATACAATATTCATTTATTGCGCTATCGTATACAAACATGTCAACAAACACCCCAAGTCGTGTTCATGCACGACCATCCATAACCTACGGCTCAGTTGTATGGTGGCCCAGAACACAACTGGCCACGGTAAAAACAAAACTCAAAAGCCTACAACGCTTAGCAAGCATTGCGGCAACTGGATGCATGAAAACCACTCCATCAATCGCCCTTGAATACTTGCTCAATCTAAGACTCCTACACCTCGCTATCCAAGAAGAGGCACAGGCGGCCGCACTTAGATTAAGAGCAAACGGATTATGGAAACAAAACATAGAAACACCACACTCAACTGTTCTAAAGGATATCTTAAAAGAAAACCCATTCTTTGAGGCACCTACGGACAGTATACAGTGTCATCATGTTTTCGACCGAAGATACAATATCCAACTTACAGCAGAAAAAGATGATAACTCTGGCACGAGAGAAGTAAGGATATACACAGACGGTTCCAAAACCTCACAGGGCACTGGAGCCGGTGTCTTCTCGAACGACCTAAACATCAAAATCTCGACCACCTTAGATAAACTCAACACTATATTCCAAGCAGAATGTATAGGTATCACCAAAGCTGCACAGGCGGTTGCAGCCAGAGATGTCAGAGACCATAATATCAAAATCGTCTCCGACAGTGCATCCGTACTTCAAGCTCTGCAAAACAACACCATAACATCTGTCCTAGTACTGGAGTGTCACAATACACTCCAGTACATTGCAAACACAAACAGCGTAACTTTGCAATGGATCAAAGGACATAGCAACTCACTAGGCAACGACGCGGCAGATGAACTCGCCAAAAGGGGTTCAAATGGAACGGTGTATGGACCGGAACCATTATTGCCTATACCCATGGCACAAATTAGAACATGGCTGCGTAAAAGAACAGAGGAAAACCACCAAACAGAATGGAACAATAGTGTAGGCTGTAGGCAAACAAAGAATGCCATTCCGGTGGCTTCGAAGAAGCTTGCCCGCAACCTCACCAGACTAAACAGGGACGAAATCCGCAAAGTACTAGGTACTATAACCGGACACAGTCCTCTGAACAAACATCTATTTACCATAGGTGTGACAGATAGCCCTCTGTGCAGAGGCTGCATGGAGGCGGAGGAAACGCCACATCACGTGCTCTTGGAGTGCGAGCTGATCAACGGGCACGTTTTCTCCAGTCTCCAAAATCACTACCGGAAGCTTGTAGTAACCTGAAAAGGCTACTCGCCTTCTGGAATGGACTAGGATGGCTGGAGTAAAGGAAGAATACCCAATCACGCACAATGGCCCAATCAGGAGGCTAAGTGCGGAAAATGTCCCGTAAAACTAACTAACTAGGTACTAACTAACCAAGTGTGCATGTGCAGGATTTTGCACATGCGCAATGAATAAAATCAGTTGAACGCATGCGTTCTCATGACATTACCTGCCATTTTAAAATTTCATAATGACAGTTTTAAAAAAAAATAATGTAACTGTCACTATGAAGTTTAAAAATGACACGACTATACGCACATCGCGCAAGCCCCCTACGCCGTCTTACGAATTTTCGATCAGGTCACGTGTCCTGACGCGAGTTTAGAAATTTTTACCCATTCCAAAAAAAGTACACAGCGCCGCTAAAGAAGTTTTCACTTCAAAAAGGCCAGGTTCAAAGTACCTTGTAAGTCGGTCGGTGTAAAAGACAAAATGGTCGTCATGTTAGTTGATGTGTATTTTTAATTTATGCAACCCAATATCGACGCGTCCTTACAAGTCTTATGTGTTCGTACCCAAATATGTGTCAGACCATAATTGTTACCACATTAAATATTTCTTAATATATAATTTATCAATTAGCCTAGCCCAAAGTAAGCACTGTAAGGCTTCTGTGCTGGATAGGGTAACGGATAGACATACATATATTATACATAGATATGTAATAATTATAGAAATATATATAAAAATCCATTACTCAGGTACAAATACTCGTATTCATCACAAAAACGTGTACCCCTTCTGGACTCGAATCCAGGACCATCGGTGAAAAAGGCAGGATCGCTGCACCGAACGGTGATCAAAAAAAAATTATTCTTATACTCCTTGCAATTGTCAAAATGTGACTGAGACAGAAAAACTGTTTTCTCTGTCTAAATATGCTTCTATTGCCTAGAGTATCACTTTAAAAAACGACAAATTTATTTTTTACATCTTTTTTCAATGTTTATTTCAAGAGGACGTTCCTTTTTCCGCTTTCTTAAATTTATCGTTTATTCCCTGTATGTTATTGTAACGTTCTTAATTTAATTAAGTACAGATATACTTGTTGACTTTGTTGTAATCAACGAAATAATGATATCATAACAATATTAGTATTGTCATAACAAATGAATTTTGTTTTTTTGAATGGGTGGTAGGTAAAAATGTTGGACGATTCAAAACAACTTATTTTTAAGTGCATTTGAATAAAGTTATTTTCATTTTTCTATCATTGATGAGACAACGCTGGCCTACAGCATAAAAATATAAAGGTACTAGAAAATTTCGACGGGTGTTCACAAGGCTCGGTAGCTCAATTGGGAGAGCATTGGACCTGACTTCCAAAGGTTGCGGGTTAGTTTCCCGTCTGAGAATTCACTTGTGAACCGAATCGATTTTCTTCTATATAGTATTTTTTTTATTAAAATATTTTATCTTATCCTAATTATATTATGACAATACTTTGTGTGTGTGTATGTTTGTTACCATGTTGTTTCGCTATCCTAACATTGCAAAGCCCTTACGTACTCCCGCAAAAACAATACGATAGCGTGTTTCTACACACTACAGCGCCATCTAGTAGGAATAAATTTGGTAACCAGATGTGATTTTCTTTTATTTTCAGAATAATTTCTGTCGTCTTGAAGTTAAGGTAGCCGTAAACCACGTCGGGAAAAGTGTCATTTAGGCGAAGAAGCCAGTTCCAGAATGGAATCACATGAGAAGAACAGCAAGGTCAACGGTGAGACCTATGACCTTGGGAATAACATGACTTTCGAGATGAGAGGTGAGTTCAATAATAAATCTTGTTCTTACAAATCGCGCCTATAGTACATTTAAATAACACCACTTTTAGCAGATGTTTAATGCAGTGGCGTAGCGTGGGAGGGGGGGGGGGGGGGGCAGAGGGGGCGGCCCGCCCCTGGCGGCAGAAGGCCAGAGGGCGGCAAAATATCGTCAGCAAAGTGGTTGGGTAGAGTTCAAATGTTTCATGACAGAACGTTTGACGAGTCAACAATGACGTAAATTTTGAAATTTGTAAGCGATGAGTAACTATCCAACTTCAGTCTGTTTGTTCTTTTGGCTCCCGCATCCCGCATTACAGAAATAAAAATGTCATTTCTGTGTGTTGTGCATCGTTCAAAAACTTCATTTAAAAATTGTGGAAAGTAGTCATTGCATATGTAATCAGTATTTGAAAATGAAACGAATCAGAGGAAGCGGTGCAGAATACCGCAAGAAAAAGGCAAAAAAGGAAAGGGAAGCGAAGAAATGTCAAGGCGCTTATCGTTAAAACCGTTTATCCTACTTTACCTACAATAAAATACCTTTTTGCGTGTGAAATAGATGTTTCGAAATTTTTATTTCAATTTAGTGTCGAGTGGGGGCGGCAAAATGGCTCTCCCGCCCCGGGCGCCCAGATGGCACGCTACACCACTGGTTTTATGATAATAAATAGAGAGAGAGTCGGGGCCAGTCTATGAGCGAAAGACGGGTATTTAAATATATATACCCAGCCACGCATTGCTAAATTAAATCTATCCTATAAGATAAATTATTATAATAGAAAAATACTAGAAAAAATCGACTCGGGTCACAAGTGAATCTCAGGCGGCTTCCTCTCATTGATGAAACAACGCTGGCCTACAGCGTAAAATCAGGAATGTACTAGAAAATTTCGACGAGTGTTCGCAAGGCTCGGTAGCTCAATTGGGAGAGCATTGGACCGGATTCCCAAAGGTTGCGGGTTCGGTTCCCGCCTGAGATTCACTTGTGACCCGAGTCGATTTTTTCTAGTATTTTTCTATTATAATAATTTATCTTATAAGATCGCATTGAAAATGCATAAAATATATAAAAATTATAAATCTAAATCTATCCTTTATCCTTAGTCGGAACAAATCCAGCAAAATGGAATAAAATCATCAAAATCGGTTGGGCAGTTTCGAAGTTCATCGCGGTCAAAAACTGTGACAGTGATTTTTTTTATATAGATATATATTATAGGAAATTAACAAAGATAACGTCTTCTATTCATATACTTGAAGCAAAATAAGGAGCAACTTGAATTTTGTTCTAATTTATCTAAGCGGGACAAAACTTCTTTGTTTAATATTAATGACAAAATGGCAATTTTTCTACGTTTGCATCTTACAGTAGACTTGAAAACTGGATATTATATTCCAATGTGACCTTATATTGCCAACAGTGGGAAGGATCAGACTCCTAAGTAAAATTTTTTAATTTACTAACTCGTAACGCCTACCAGATTGAAATAGCAACGTGTCGCGTATCGTTGATATTGCCACCGAGATTACATCAATTTTTCCATCTCATATATTTTATTTTAATTCTACACACAACAGAATTACAACAAAGAGTTACAACAACAACAATTATCAGGAATAAAACATTAGATTGTAATATGTAAAGCTGCATCTACACAAAGACAGGGCCATAAAATAAATAAAAATAATATAAATAATAATAACTTTTATGATACAAAAAAAATACAAATGATGGATTAAAAGTAAATTTAAATGAAACAAATAATTTTAAAATAACATGTTTTATTTAACACACATTGTTAAATAAAATTTTAACAATTCGATTTATATAAAAGTTTTAACAATTATGAACGTGCCCGATTAAAATATTGTGAGTAAGTAGGTAGTAAGAAAATATATGACGACCATTGCCAGTCATCCTGTGAACACGGCTCCTGTAATGGAGTAGAAACGTCAGGATTAAATATAAAATTAATTATGAGTAAATTCCGTAAAAAAGTTATTTTATTCAATTGTGTACTGTGCGCAGAAGTAAGTACTAAATTTGAATAAATAATTTGTTCCAGAGAATGGTCAACCAACCGAAATTCGTCGACTGAAGAACTTGGACGATCTTTTCCCTTACATCGGCCAGTTCGGTTGGTACCAAAGGATCTTGTTCCTGCTGATGATACCGTACTCCTTCTTCTTCGCCTTCGTTTACTTCGCACAGATCTTTATGACAGTAGTGCCCGCTGAGCACTGGTGCTATACTCCTGAGCTGGCTAACTTGACGGTTGAAGAAAGGTAAGAATATTCAATCATCATCAATTTATTAATATCCCTACTGATTAAGCATCATTATAGGTTCAAAGAGATTATTTGCCATAAAAACACTCGATTTACACAAAATGAGAAAAACATTTTTTTATACGTACGAATATTTGCTTATGGCTACATCTAAAGCAACGGATTCTTAAAAACAAAAACAAAAAACTGGCCAGAAACGTATACACAAACAAATAAAAATTTTCCTTATGTCACATCCAACAAGTAAAGTTCTTGTTGTCAAAACTCAACTGCTAAATCATTAAATAACAAAAAAACACACACAAGCAGTATATAAATACACATATACACATACATATATATACTATTGTCATCTTAACCAATGAACGACCGCATATTACTAAGAGGAGATTTTAAAGAGATGAATGACATGCATTGATGCCGATTATTGTAAAGATGCGCCCCCACGTTTTGAGTGGCCCCTCGCTTTGCCCCGCAGGGTTATTTTATTCTTTTTAGGACATTGAAAAACGTGGGATTTTTAGATTTTTTAAATCTAGTATAATTATTTTATTCTTTTTAATTATTAACTCAACGAAGTAACCATGTGTTACGCAACAATCGGATAAGCCCCATACAAAAGTGAAAGTTGCCGAAAGTGGACCTGAAAGTGCATCTGGAAAGTTGCTTGCTTTAGAGTGCATTGTCATCGGGTTCTGAACTATCCTGAAAGTTTCAGCTTTCTAGCTTATCGGAAAGTGCCTCAAATTTAAGTTGCAAGATTTTGCCCGGACAGACAAACAAATAAGAAAAGTGAGATAAGAAAAACGTGGTAAAATTAGTATAAATCATCACACTATATACAACTCAACCATAGCAATTGTGTTATGGAATTCAGAACCAACTAACGTTCAATAACACCCAGACCGAAGACAATATGGAAAAGTTTGTTTTCTAAATTAATCCGGTTGGGCACCGAACCCGGGACTTTGGGGTGTGTGTAATGTGGTGTTTAATGTGAGCCACTCGACCACGGAAATAGTCAATGTGGTTTAAATGACGTTGTGACAGAATTATCTTTGACTTCATATTAAATATGACTATTCGGTATTTATTTATATTAAAAATTATTAAAATATTGATTTAGATTGACAATTTTAACTATTAAAATGCTAGTAATTATTTTATATTTTTTTAAGATAATTATATAACTATAAAATAATAGATAATAAATCCATATTTGTTAGTACTTAACAATTTGGTACATACAACACGGATAAGCTATTATTATAAATTATTAAAAAATATTATTATGACATTTTAAAGCATTTTTTACTAGAATGTAACACTTATATTATTAAAATAAAATTGTATAATACCTTCACTGCAAAAGACGGTAAAATACGAGGAATGCTGCCATAACATGAACCGACTTGCAAAACGTTTTATTAGAAATAAAATATATTCTATTTCATTCTTTAAGTAAGTCTGTGCAATATATAGAAAATCAGTGCCGGATTTGCCATAGAAGCTGAAAAAGCTGAAGCTTAGGACGGCAAAATTAGGGGGCGGCAAAATTGGCCTAAAAAAATAGGTACGAAAAAAAAGTAAGGCTGCGGACACGAGGTACAAGGACAAGTACGCGGACATCGCGTACCTCCTCCGCATCCCGCCACTGCCGACCTAGTAATACTAACTTTTGACGTTAACAGGTGCATGATTAGCATTATCGGGCTATAACTATCTCCTTTAACCCACCATACCTTAGTGCATTAAAAACAAAGCTTTGCTATTCTTAAAAATATACCCAAAAAGTTGTAAAAATAATCTTGAAACTAGAGTATTCCCTAATAAAAGGAATTAACGTTATTGTGAATAGTCCATCTTATTTTAGAGGTCAGTAGGGGCGGCAAAAATTTTATAGCTTTGGGGCGGCAAATGTGTAAATTCAGCACTAAAAATATCGAAATAGACGAGAGTAAATATTAACTTATTTGCTTCAGACGACACCTTTCAATACCGTTGACATCAAGTGGATATGACAAATGCAGAGTGTATGACGTCAACTGGAGTGAAGTATTACAAGATGGCGCCTTTGAACCAGACACAACATGGCCGATTAAGAAGTGCGAAAGCAAATGGGAATTCAATTTCACCGATGTACCTTATGAAACTATTGCTTCAGAAGTAAGTGATTGAAAATTAATCGAAGCGAAATTATCGTTTTAACAAATAAATGTTTAGATGGTTTGGACATGTAGTGAGGATGAAAGAAAGAAAAGGGCTGACGAGAGTTGGAGAGAGTACGGAAAAACGGCGTGTTTATATTTTGTATAAAAAATAACAAATGAAAATGAAAAAAAAAATGGTTAACTTTGTATTGTTAAAAGAAAATAAAAATTCAAAGGTGGGCTCTGTCTTTTAAGTGCTAAGACATCACTGCCAGAAAGAGTCACTTTTCCATAACAAACAGATTTTTTTAGGTACAGTTTAATTGTATCTGCTTTTATAGTATTATAATTATTATTTTGTTATTATATGTATAATGAAATAAAAACGCAAAATTATAAAATTTGTGCATGTTATGGATGTATGTATGTATGCGTGTGTGAGTGTACGTATTTACGTGCGCACGTGTGTGTGTAACAGAGTAATTCTAGATATTATTTTTTAAGTAAATTTTCGGTCTTGTCATAATCTAATGCCTCGAAAATTTTGATAAGTTTAATTTTACATTAATATAAGTTCTCTTAAATATGCTGATAACTGTTGAAATTGATTTCGAACAAAACAAGTGTGTGTATGTTTTCAATTAGGTACCTTGTGTTTTCTTATTTTCAGGGTATTATTTGGTCTTTATTCCAGACATTACATTTAATCATGTCAGTCATAAATATTTTTACTATAATTCGTAATCAGACATAAAACATTGATTAATAGATTACGGAAATCATTCCCGTTTTGCATAGAATTCCATTTCTTAACAATTATACAAATATGAACATTTGTCTCTTTTTATCCAACAGCTCGGTTGGGTGTGCGACAGAGACAACTATCCTGCGACTGCGCAATCAATCTTCTTTTGTGGAGCTATTATTGGAGGTCTACTCTTCGGTTGGATCGCTGATAAATATGGAAGAGTTCCCGCATTAGTTGGTAAATTAATAATATTTCTTAGATTCACACCAATTAGCCTAGCCCAAAGTAAGCACTGTAAGGCTTCTGTTATGGATACTAGGGTAACGGATAGACATACATATACTATACCTAGATATTTATTTATAATATTTATAGAAATATATATTGATACCAATGAGTCAGGTACAAATGCTCGCATTCAACACACAAACATCTGGCCTTCTGAATTAATGTACAGTGTGAAAGACGATGGATATGAGAAAGAACAGTATGAAACATGGAAATATAACAACACTGGTATACATTTAAATATATAAATATATAAAAACATTGTAAATAAGGGATTGGACCACTCACGTCCGAATAAAACCGGCCAAGTGCGAGTAGGACTCGCGCACGAAGGGTTCCGTGCATACTAGTTAAGTAAATTAAAAAAAAAACTAGTTCAAACCAATATTCGGTGAAAGTTTGCATGGTAATGTGTCGTCATATATTTTTTTAGTTTGATCATTCTCCCGGGACACACATTTTACCACTTTGGAAGTGTCTCTCGCGCAAATTATTCAATTTTGAAAACAATATTTAGAAATCTCAATATTATTATTTAATACCTATCCATAGATATCCCACACGCATGGGTTTGATGAATTTTTTTTTTAATTTCAGTTCTAAGTAAAGGGGAAACCCCGTTTATTGTTTTTTTTTCTATTTTTGTGTGAAAATCTTAATGCGGGTTCACAGAATACATCTAATTACCAAGTTGCAATAGTATAATAGTTCTTATAGTTTCGGACGGACGGACAGACAGACAGACAGACATGTCGAATCCATAAGGGTTCCGTTTTTTACCATTTGGCTACGGAACTCTAAAAAACTAAAATATCCACCACTGTTGATGTTAAAATACACCAGATACTATACATTTTAGTATTCCTTTGATTATAGTGGCTGTAAATCAATTCGAAATTTTGACGCAACACTAGCGACCCTGCCTTTCGTACCGACGGTTTTGGGTTCGTGTACCAGAAGGCCAAATGTTTGTGTGATGAATGCGAGCATTAATACATTTTTTTTTTTATTAAATATCTATGAATATTACATATTTATGCGTCTGTCTGATTGGAATGCATTTTTATTAGTGTCCAATACATGTGTATTATATTTGTGATGCAAAATTTGATTCATCACTTCTCCTGTAACGATAGCGCATTCCCCAAAAAAGGGGAAGAAATTATTTTACTATCGTATAATTTTACAAGCGGACCCGTCCCGGCTTCACACGGGTGGACAAAATTCTTTAAAAAAAAATTATTATTCAATATTTTTTCCATTAGCGCCATCTAGCGCCCGGGAGACGAACTACTTGCGGTTAACGGTAACGTTATTGATACAATGGAAAAAGAGCGGGAAAAAGAGCGGAGCGGAGTGGCAAACACACAAACAACTGTGATCTTAGATTTATAGATTATACGATAACTCGATTTGATGATGATCAGAACTTGAATCTGAGACCATTTTGCTGCTTATATACTCCCTGCTACACAGTTAAGCTGGTAAGGTTCAGATTAAATAAGGTATACCTTAATTTCAGGTACTAACATGGCTGGTTTCTTCGCTGGTGTGGGCACGGCTTTCGCGAACAGCTTCTGGTCTTTCTGCTTATGCAGGTTTTTGGTCGGCCTAGCATACGACAATTGCTTCGTCATCATGTATATCCTGGGTAAGCAGTTTTATTCCATTTATTAATTTTTCTACGATCTTCAACAGTGGATTAGTTTATTATCCAAAATTGAGTACATTGATCTTAATTATATTATGACAATACTTTGTGTGTGTGTGTGTGTGTTTGTGTGTGTGTGTGTGTGTGTGTGAGTGTGTGAGTGTGTGTGTGAGTGTGTGTGTGTGAGTGTGTGTGAGTGTGTGTGTGTGTGCGCGCGTGTGTGCGCGTGTGTGCGTGTGTGTGTGTGTGTGTGTGTGAGTGTGTGTGTGTACGGTTACCTATATATACACGTCGTAGAACCGAAACGTTAGCGCGATTCATTTCGGTACAGCGACATCTAGTATAAAATAATTGTAGGGTTTGTCGTTTAATTCAACTTTTAACTCAGAAGTTAAAAGTTGAATTAAACGACGTCACTGTTTTATAGTGTTATAAGTGTTCACAAAGTATAAAAAGTAAAGTTTTAATCTTAGTTAGTAGGTGGCTTACGCTTAACTAATTACAATATCAATTATAATTACATTTAGATATAAAATACGCGTGTCAAAAACAACTTCGCCTCCGAGCACCACACCTTAGGTAGTTAGCGTTTAACATTGGTGGAACGATACTAGCTCATAGTAGAAGTTGACTAAGTATGAACATCAATAATGTTATAGAAAAAGGTATTATTAAAATAATACATTACCAAGTAGGGCCTATGTTACACTTAACATTCCACTCTTCATGAATACTGCTGCTTCGCTCGAAGATCGAACAAATGAATAAATCACAAACGATACACTAACAGCGGGAAAAATTAATAAAACACACAAAATGGCTATTGCTGATATAAGTTAAGACGCGTTCATAAACTAGCCTCTCTATAAAATATAGTCGCTGATTAAATCGATTCGATACTTGATTTAAAGTACTCTAATTAGTACTGAGTATCGAATTAAAGTATCGATGTTTTGAATACTAGTATCGAAATCAAAAGTAGTGTTATGAGTAAGTATAAATTCGATATAATGGGGTTCTTTCTGAAATTATGATTATTGTTCCTAGTGTTGGAATACGTCGGTCCAAAGTGGCGGACTTTCGTCGCCAACATGTCGATTGCTGTCTACTTCACGTTCGCCGCTTGCCTCCTCCCCTGGATCGCCCTGGGGGTGGCCAACTGGAAGTACTACACCCTCATCACGAGCGTACCCCTAGTGTTATCAGCGTTGACACCTTGGGTAGTTCCGGAGAGTGCTAGGTGAGTAACAGATCACTTTATAAGATAATTCTTATAGCTGTGTCATCTTAATCGATTGCCCAAAAAATTGTAAAAAGTTTCTTTCGAATACGAGAGGATGTTCCTCTCATTGCTGAGACAACGCTGGCCTAATAAAATAAGAAAGGTAGTGGAATATTTCGATGGGTGGTCACAAAGCTCGGTAGCTCAATGGGAGAGCTTTGAACCGGACTTCCAAAGGTTGCGGGTTTGATTCCCGCTGAGATTTCATATGTGAGCCGAGTAAATTTATTCCAGTATTTTTGTATTATAATAATTTATCTTATACGATAGCATAGAAAAAATGCAAAAAAAATGATAAGATTATTTTATGATTAAGATCATAGTATTCTAAGAACGTACCTCTTTAAAAATAGTCGAAACCTTTAAGACTTTTTGGCGAAAGTGGGAAGCGTTACATTAGTGATTTTCGTTTTCTTGTTAAAATTTGTGTTGTAGTGGATATTCGTATGTAATAATAGTGAAATATTACCCATTCAGTGTTTGTGGACATGCACAAGTGTTAGCAAGTGAAACGAAACAGCGGAAGTCTTTTTTTAAACCCTCTTAAGAAGTTCAGCAAGTCCGCAATAAGCGTGAACTTTTTGTATTAAGTCTGTCTACCTTTTTGTATATTAATAAGATTTGTGTAATTTTTTCAGGTGGCTCATTTCCCAAGGTCGTATAGAAGAAGCCATGAAGATCTTAGCCAAGTTTGAGAGAGTAAACGGAAAGAGGATACCAGCAGCGATCGCTAAAGAGTTTAAGGTATTCATTAAAATTATAAATTAAAAAAGGTGGCATAATCATGTTATATGCCCAGTCAGCCAGACTGGGACATTTCCTATGAAAAATAGTAATTTTTCTTACATACACACCAATTTAGTTAGCCTTGGGGACATTGTGTACATTACTTGTGTTATGCTAACCAGGATATTGGATAGACATACATATATGTGATACAGAATGAAGTAATATTAATATGTGTGTGAAGCAAAAAAGTACCCCTTTTTTAGAAAATCACATACATGAGAGGTGAATCTATAAATCTAAGAACACAAATTTGTTGTTTGTTTGTTTGTCTATCCGCTCTTTTTCCATTGTATACACGTTACCATAGCATCACGTTACCGGGTCAGCTAGTACCATTCTTAATTAAAAAAAAAATACAAATTCTTATAACGTTTCCAGGACACAGCAATTCAAATGGCCAAAGAAGACGAAGAAACAAGGAACTATTCTATCGCAGATCTCTTCAAGACTCCTCGAATCAGAAGGCACAGCATTCTCTTACTCTTCATCTGGACATCCATCGCTATGGTCTTCGATGGTCACGTCAGGAACGTTGGCTCTTTGGGCTTGGATATGTTCGTGACCTTTACCATCGCGACAGCCACCGAGTTTCCAGCTGATGTACTTTTGGTTCTACTGCTAGATAGGTACGTCCCCATAAAAATAATAATATGTACTTTGGAAAGTGTATTCAGAAGCTGCATTTGCTCATACCGCCATCACCCTTTTTCTATTTGACACCCAGACGCACAGCGGGCTACCACTCTTTCTTGGTTGCTATACCTGTCGCACCAAGCGCTTCACAACATCTTTCATAATGCGCACAGCAAAGGAGTGGAGCACCATGCCTGCGTCTGTATTTCCGAGAACTTATAACCTGTCCATTTTTAAAGCCAAGATGAATAGGCACCTTCTGGGTTAGCTCGTTCCATCGTGGATCCCGTCTTAGCCCCCGGGCTTGATCTCGAGCTTGATCAAGAGCGAATCCATTTAAAATTAAAAAATCATAATAAAAAATGTATTACATTCAAACCATTTAGCCTAGCCCAATGATCTAAGCACTGTAAGGCGCGTATTATTACTAATATAACGGATAGATATACATATAGGTAATCATAATTATTTATTGCGCACGAAACACAGATTCATTTGAAATAGGTCAGTTTTTATAAGTAAATACAATTTTCCTTAGTTTCCACCTTCATATGCTTTACGCAAGAAAAAGTCAGATTAACAAGTTTCAGGGTAAAAAATTAATTACTTTATTAATCGAGCAAAAACATAATAATAATAGACCTATAACTTAATGGAAAATGCACTTAAAAATCGTTGTTTTAAATCGTACAACATTTTTACCTGCCACCTATTTAGGACGTCTTTTAACTGACAAGAAGAATGGGCGCAAGAATTTCGGCAGCTTTAACAGAAGTAACGACATTTACAATATTATACGTCGTCATTATAGAAATATATATAAAGATACCCATGACTCAGGTACAAATTCTCGCATTCATCATACAAACATCTGCCCTTAACGAGAAACGATCCCAGGACCGTCGAAGCGAAAGACAGGGTCGCTACCGTTGCACCCATTTTCCCTTCAATATCTTAAGCTAAAGGCCTGGTCTCCAACAGCGTGGACATTAAAATTAATATCCCCATCTTCAACCAATGCTGACCATAATGTAACTCATTAATTTTTTACAGGCTTGGACGCCGTTGGCTGGCTTTTGGATCTATGACGTTGAGTGGAGTTTTCAGCTTTTTAGCTACAACAGTTCCCATTGGTGAGTATAAATAGTAAATAATTACCAATAGGTGTTGCCAAATCATAATTATAACTTAAAAGCTAAGCATTTAACACACAGGCACACTCACGCGCACGTACACGCAGACACATACACACAGAGAGATACAGACACACACACGCATTAACGCTCACACACACACATACCAGATACTTATTTAGCACTGCACGCGCACTGGCTCTCAATTTATGTTATTTGTGACAAAATTGAGAAATTTGTTTATTTTGTTAGTCTTCACAGGCGCAAAATTTGTATCCTACTTTGGGGAGCACCTGTCTCCTGGCATACTGTAGTTCGGGAGACGGGGCACGAACTGAAATGTCATAAAAATTATGAATCATAAAGATTTATTATTAAAAAAGGCTACGCATTAAAATTATGAAATACCAACAAAAGATTTTAAGGAGTTATTTAATTAAATAATAATGAAACTATGTGCCTTCGCGGAAGCACGAAGGCAAGGTAAGCACCCCGGTTGCATTCCGGTCAAAAGGTGGTAAAGTAGATGGGGCTTGGGTACTTATTAAGTAAAAGCAGTAGTTCGTGGTAATTATTACACATTACATTTTATTTAACTAAGCTAATAGTACGTCATCAGCGTCTACGTCATGTTGCAGAGCGTAACGCTAAGTGACGGTGCAAGTGTAAAGTACAACTATACTAAAAAAGCCCTTCTCTCCAGGTATACCATCAGCGACCCTCGCAATAGTTGGCCGTTTTGCCGTGAACATCTCCTTCAACATCGGAATGCAATACGCAGCTGAAATTCTGCCAACAGTGATAAGAGCGCAAGGACTTGCCCTCATCCACATAACGGGATATGTCGCGACAATATTAGTACCATACATCGTCTACCTGGTAAGAAAAAGCCTAATTTATGAGCAAACATAACTTAAAAAGATATAAAAAAAATTATAAAGTAAGGCTTCACTTAGCACAATTGCCCATCCATATATAAATTTTATTTATTTATTTGATAGAATCAGGCCTTACTTGGCGGAAATCCATATCCATTAGTAAAATAAAAATATGTAGCTTACTTCCGCAAAACTCAAGCAGTGTGCACCGCCTGCCCGCCCGCAAATAAATGCAGAAACCGCGTCACCGGCACTGGCACCTTCACCAACTACTCTACACGTGGTTCGCCCCCATACGGAGCATCATCAGGACTTAGTGCTCGTTATTGCATGGTCTAACAGCTCCTGATGATGCGAAACACGTGTAGAGTAGTTGGTGAAGGTGCCGGTGTCTGCGGTTTCTGCATTTATTTGCGGGCGGGCGGGCGGTGCACACTGCTTGAGTTTTTATTTTACTAATTTTATTTATTTATTTGGAAAACAAACAGCATTGATGACACAGCTTGACTTTTTACTTACTTAAGTTGCCAAAATAGTTTTCACTTACATAAATAGTACATAACTGTTGAGTAACAATTTACGTGCAGTATCGATAACAGAAAAGAGATCGTGGTATGGAACTTGCGAAACAAAGAAGTAAATTTCTATTTTAGTATTTCTAATTAAATTATTTATATGCAGTGTAAGTAATTTAAAAAGTGTATAACAACTTTTTAAATTTTGTAAAGTTATATCTAAAGAAATCGATGTTATATATTTAGAATTATACGAATTTATAGCTCTAATCACAAATCTGTTGCCTGCGTAGTTGGTCCTAAACCTCGGAGGGGAAAAGCGGCTGTAGTTCGGAGACTAATCCGTTGGCATTTCAGCCTAATTTGGTCAAGCAAATATGGAGACGCAAATTAACTTTTGAGAATTTCAGAAATACTTGTCCCCTACGTTCCCTTCAAGTCAATAGTGATACAATATCAAGGTTCAAACTCTTAAACTTGTATTTCAACCTCCTTCAATACAGTTCATATAGGTAGAATACTCTATCTGACATTTCCAGCTTATAAATAAAGCCTCCCTCCCCAGCAAATAAATATACGTGCAGTAACAACAGATACCGACATACATAACTTGTACCTTCGCCAACAACCCTACACGTGTTTTGCAATTATGTTTTGCTTTTTTTTTTAATTTTGTAACCCACAGTTTTACTCTTCATTGTCTTTTACTATTCGTGCCTAAATAACGACCAATAAAAGATAAAAACGATTATTTGGATGGCTTCCAAAAAATTTAAAATAGATTATAAGAAGAATTATTTCCGATTAAGCCCTTAATTTATAGTTGTATTTTCCAGGCAACTATAGCAACGGAAATTCCACTACTCATCCTTGGCGCTCTAGGCATATTCGGTGGTTGTCTATGCCTCTTCCTCCCCGAATCTATGGGAAAGCAAATGCCACAGACAATACAGGAAGGAGAGGACTTCGGGAGAGGCCAAAGTTTCTGGGATATGCCATGCTGTCCAAGGTAAAAATTTCACTTGTCAGTTTTTCCGTACACTAACCGACTGTGTAAGTCAAGACATTGTAATTCTAAGTCGATACAGTCGCTAAGCATAAAGCTTTGCTAGTACCATATATTGGTGCGGAGCGGTTTGACGGTTTCAAAAATATAAGCTCTAGAGAGTTCGGTGTGCTGAACCTTGAAATTTTCTTGCTCAAACCATAGAGCCAATGTTTTTTGATCATTACTTTTTTATTTTTGCAAATTTCAAAATACGGGCTCCATCACGATCTAGTCCCAAACCGAGGCCAAGAACTCGTAGCGTTATGGCGTCACATACATTCTTTCATTGAAGCTGATCCATGGGAGCTTCTCTCCAATTAGAAGAGCTTTAGCCAAAAGACGTCCACGTTTCTCCATAATCTGAAAGCTTGGTAGGCGGATTGAAGATCGCAGTTAAAAACTATAATTCGGAAAACGCTTGGCCCCATTTTCTGATCTACAGGATGTAAATGGTAGTTCATTCCAGTACTGTTAGATATGCGGGCACGGAAGACAAGTGAAACACAAGCTAGTTAGCAACGCACTGTTTATTCGTGGGTAAGATCCGAGTAACCACGAGAGGGGGAAGAGGCGCGGGACGCAGCCACACGCAGATACCTAACACTCCTCCCTCTATTTTCTTAATAACCATATTACAATAAACACTGATTAGAAAATGTATTAACATCTATTCGTACGTTTACGTAACTGCATACGAGGCGCGTTTTGTGATTCTATCACTTGCGCCGTTACCGAGGCACTCTGGCTCGAACCGGTGTTCTCCGCTTCATGAGACTCTTCAAAAGTCTCCGTGGCATCTACATTCATCCCATCCTCGTCGCCACTGTTAGATATGCGGGCACGGAAGACAAGTGAAACACAAGCTAGTTAGCAACGCACTGTTTATTAGTAGGTAAGATCCGAGTAACCACGAGAGGGGGAAGAGGCGCGGGACGCAGCCACACGCAGATACCTAACAAGTACCATCATCTTTATGATACACTTAAGTGTGAAGGAATGTGCTATCCCACTTTTCCGAACACCACACAGCAATATAGTCATAAATAGGTGTGTTAGCCAAAAACACTAGCTCGCTCCGGGATCTTTGGGAACTTGGGACGTTAATTTAAACCATTTAGGTATATCTCAATTTATTCTCATTACAATGTCCCAGGTTAAACTCTCAGATACTACTGGTGATCGTCTTATGTTCGTCTAGCCTTCTAGAATATTCTATATTTTAATTCTTCTATTTTTTTATGATCTTAATAAGGTTTTTTTCTGTATCTTTAAATACTACTACTTGTTTAACTAATCAACATTATTTGTGTTTTATAGAGTTATCATATTTTTCCGATTTTAGAAATTGCTTTCTTCAATTCATGTCAAACTTTTTGTTCACAGAAGGAAGGATTCAAGTGCGGATAACTGAATTCAGGAAACGGAAGAAGTGAAAATTCAGAGGGATATTAAAGGCTTTTTAATGAAAAAAATAATCATTGTATTAATAAACATTTTGTTGCTAGCATTTCCTAAATTATTTATTTATAAATAAACTTTTTAAGCAGAATGGTTTTTTATTACATCGCTCTTGATCCCAATCAAGCCCAGGGGCCACAGGATCCACGATGCAAAAAAATGAAAATAACTAAATTCAAATGCACTTAAATTAAGTTGTTTTGAATCATCCGACATTTATTCAGTGCGACTTTTAACTGACCAGAAGAACGTAGTAGAAACTCGTCAGCTTTATAAAAAATAACGACATTTACAATATTATACGTCGTCACCATACATAATCCACAAAAATGGTATGGGATGCAACATGTTCAGACACGCTGGCCCCTTCCCATCTACATGGAACCAACAACAGAGCTGGTGCGGCATGTGAAGCGGCTGAAAAAGCTAAAGCATGCAAATACAGGGGTCTAGGCTCCGAATATGATTTTGTCCCATTCGGTGTCGAGACCCTTGGTCCGTGGGGTTATAGCGCAATTTCGCTTTTTAAGGAAATATCAAAATGGTTAGTCGACTTCACAGGAGATCGAAGAGCTGGCAGCTACCTCAGACTAAGAATTAGTTTAGCTATTCAAAGGGGGAACGCTGCCAGTATCTTTGGAACCTTGCCTTAAGGGACTCCTTTTAGTAATATATTTTAGATATAATATTATATTTCTTAAGGTTTTCAGTTTTTAGATTTAGACTTAGTAATTTTAACTTAATTATTTCTGTATTATATCTTAAATTTAATGATGATTGAATCGATACCGATAATAAATCAATGTGTCAATCCACAAAAAACAATATTATTCTATTATCAAAGTAGTGCTATGTTATTACATCGTTGATTACAACAAAATCAACAAGTATCTGTTTTTAATAAGTATTTTCAAACATTGGAATGATATACAGAGTACAAACGTTAAATCTATATAACGATGGAGCGAGCTAGCCCAAAAGGTATCTATTTCCCCGAGCTTAGAAGACGGACAGGTTATGCATACTCGGAAAAGTTCGCACTAGACGCAGAGATAGAGTTCCGCTTTCCACTCCTCCTTTGCTATGCGCATTATAAAAGATATTGAGAAGCGCTTGGTGTGGCAGTTAGGAATAATTGAGCGAAGCTATCTTTTAGGCAACTCACAAATTTCGCTTGTCTCCCTCCTGCTACTTAACGGTTCAACCGATTCCAACGAATTTTGGCATGAACATACATGATTATAACCTGACGGTCATAGGGTATATAAAAGAAATATAGACTTTACCATGGAGGAATAATCACCGAAAGAAAAAATCAAAAGCTGACAGCCAAACCGCTGATACTACATTGATGAAATTTGGCGCCAAAACTCACATCGTGGTCGTGACTGATGTACAAAAAAATTTTTGAAATCGGACAAACCATGGAGGAATAATCACCTAAAGAAAAATTCAAAAGCTGATCACAGCCAAACCGCTGAGACTACATGGATGAAATTTAGGTGAAGTTAGGTAAGGAAGTGCTTCGTTCAGTATTTGCAAACAGCAGCAGCATTGCAGACCTAGTATATGTTGTTGACTTATAAAGGGTTAAGCATTCGATTAAGAGAACCAGCTATAATATTTTTTTTAAATTTCTCTAAAGGCAATTCAGTGATAAAGTGTGGCACCTTATCATAAATCGTAATACATCTATCTAAAAATGAGCCTCCTCTTTTTTGTAATCTGAACTAGCAATTTCAGGCATTCTTGCATGTTTGACATTTTTTATTATTTCTTATTTATTTAACAGCAAAAGGAGGTCAATATCTAAACGATATGAGTATTATCGGTCGAAACAATGGGAGAGTTATTAAAATCACCGGGGAAAAAAATAAAACAAAAAAGTCTGTGCCAATCGTAAATTGAGAATCATCGACAAAGTTTCAAACCGTAAACATCGATTAGTGATGCTGAATATGGTGTGTCGATAATTTTGATATCGATAAAAAATTTAGCTATACATATATATAACATCTTGATTGCCATATTTCGTACTCAAATACATAAATAGTTTTTCATTTGGTACTCAAAAACTTTAACATACAATTCAAAAATAGTACAGAGATTTAATAAAAATTAAAACTAAAAGAAAAACCTAACCTAAAAATTTTAAACAAATAAAAATTTACTAATAAATACTTAATATGTCCCACGTGTGTACTAAATGGTGACCAATTCAGCTTATGTCAGCTTGAGGGCTGACGCTGATTTTCAATTTAATTTTTGTCACACGGACTTGTATGTTTATTGTACACAGCAAAAATAACTTACGAGTAAGTAAATAATATCCTTAAACGACAGATAATATTTCATTTTTACCACACGGCAGTAAAAAAGTAAAGAGTGCTGGATGGTTTGGCTAGATTCACAAGGCGCGTTAGCTCAATTGGGAGAGCGGTGGACCAGACATCTAAGGACTGCAGGTTCAAGTCCCGCCTGAGAATAAATTGTGAACCAAGTCGATTTTTTCTATTGAAAATTTTATCATACAAAAAAGGATTGAAAATACAAAACACGAAAGGACATTAGTTTGAATCCTGGCGAGACAATGTTTATGTGATAAAGTGAAAGATTGGTGCTATTCTACTCACAGCGTAACGATGCCGCGACACGCCACGACAAACAAACACTCACGGCACAATAATTTCACACAAGTAGTGCTAGCGAAAATAAAACAACCATTGATTCAAAACGCTTATATTATGAAATATTTTGGTAAATCAAATAAAAAAAAAGTTTAATTCACTTCATTACGCGAAACAGGATTTTACCATATTTTTAACAATTTACTAAGACATCCGATATTATCAAGAAAAATCGCCAGTAAATCCTTTTTCAAAAAAATATATATTAATGTTTATTTAAATTAAACCATTTTAATCGGATTATGAGGCTCTTTTATTTTTGTTTTTCATATTTAACCCATACAATCTTACAATATCATGACAATATTTAAATCAAAACTACACAATGTGTACAATTTTTTATTTAATTTATTTTATTATCTCTAAGTTCAGTAAACTAGTAAGTCGACCACCGGCAAATTGGTCCTTCCGTGAAGAACTGACTAAAAAAACTTGGAATAACTTGAATATTTTTTACCTACTTTACCTAAAAATGTCTAGATAGTTATTTCTTCATTTTAGGTGTATGATACATATAACAATGATAGTAATATTGAAATAAAACAACTTATTTAGTATTAAGGGTTTGTTAAGTCAGTGTCCTTGATGACAGGATGGCCTTAGTTCTCCTGTAAAGGATTCGAAACGTCAGGTCATTAAATATAAATTATGTGCAACAAACTCAAAATAAATTGTTTTTATTTAAATGTGTAATGTGCACGGAATGTAAAAACTAAAAATGATAGTCATAGTTCCATAGTAAATTTCACCACCAATTTATCGATATGTTATAAAAAACGAAACGCACATCACTAAACCCGCATTTTGTTTACAAACAAACCAAAAACAGTTTCAGATAACAATTGAAATACATCCCAAATTCCTTACGTTCGTACATTCTTAGAGTTCATTTACGCGAGCTATGTCAAACCAGTTGTAGTGATGTTCCATTCAGTTTTTTTATTCACATATGTGTTACACATATCGTATTGTTCATATTTATATGAAAATAACTTTCTGAAATCGAGATCGGAAGGGAACAAACGGATAAATAAAGGTGTTTGGATAAATAATAACCTGAAAGAAGATCTTTATGAAAAAACTAGCGGTGATTTTATATTTAGACCTAATTCTTTAGACGTCGATAACTTATTACAAAATAATTTCGATGCATTTGGTGAAAGTTTTATGCAAGGCAGTCCAGTCCTATCCAGCTATGTCGAAAGGAACAAGCGATCCAGTGATCGTAAGTATTTAAAGCACAAACATAATAAAGAAAACTAAGTGTTGCCATACACAACCTACTTTTATAGATTTTTCCCCATTTATTAAAATAAGAATAATCTTTATTTGTTCAATAAATCTGCCGTTCTTTTGAAAAGTGCAATAAGTAGTTTCAGCTGCTTTCGAAACAATTGCGATTAAAGATTTAATTTTTGTTTTTTTGTGTATCATCGTAACTATAATAGCTTTTAACTTGAAACATTTACTATACGACTATAAAATGAAGCGGAATTTTATGTAATATATTTTATTTGTACATACATTTGTACGTCAATTGTACGTAATTCAATTTGTCCAAAAACTCGACTTATTGAACTTATCGTTAGGACGGCAGAAATTTACATAATATAGGGCCAGGCCACAACACTGAGTTGCGGCGTCGCATCGTAAAAGTCTACGACGCCGCCGATCGCATCGTTGAAATTTCCGATGCGACGGCGCATCGTAAAGAGTATACGATGCGGCGACGTGCTTCCATCATCATTCATTATTGTCAGAAAAGAAAGTACTGGATGTACTTTCTTTTCTGTTTCTTTTTCTAAATGCGTCTTAGAAAGTAGAACACGCGCAGTACGGTCCATGTCTCACTAGAAACTAAACCGTTGGTTAGCGTCTTGTTGGACGATGTCGTGTCCGATGAAATTTTTGCGTTGCGACATCGCATCGCATTACTGTGCGTTGTTTTTTACGATACGACGCCGCAACGCAGTGTTGTGCCCTGGCCCATGGGTGATATTAATAACTACATTAGTGTGTTTGTGTTTCAGTTATTAGCGCGCTTCTCAAAATTAGCAAATAACACATAAAAATGTTTACTTATTTCTGCGTATGTGTGTGTATGTATGGTTGAAAGTTGTAATAGATTCTCCTTGTATGTATACTAATGTCCAATCGTCTATGGTTGTGTTGACATTGTCAATAATAATTCGTTATTAAATAAATCCAATATTGTATTTGTATAGTTTTTTGCTGTTCCTGTATTTCCTCTTAAGATTCGTGTTCGGGATTCTTCCCGGGGTGCAGGCTGGACAAGGGTAGTCTAAAGTCTGTTTATTCTAACTTGTCCTATTTTGTAAACAATCTTGGCACAACTTTTTAACAATTTCACCCATTTAAAAATAAAATAATAACAAAGTCAGTAATCTATTACCATAAATCGTTATTATAGACTAAAACCTTTTTAATCTGGTTATCAGTTGATTTTTAATGCTGCATTTTCAATAAAAAGAAGTACCAAGATTGTCTACCAAATAGGACAAGTTAGGATGAATAGACTGCAGATCACATATTTTTTAGTTATTCCAAAAACCTTGTTTCTCTTTATACATGCCTCACTAAATTACGTATGCCTTTTTCAATTAATTTACCAACCTTAATGACCAAAAGCTGCTTATTTCATACACACACACACACACAAACCGTTGTGTGTACTTATGTACGCACAACGGTTTCTGTGTAAAATTCTCTCCCGTGTGCTCGTATTCTTTTTATGTGAAAAGAAAGATAAATTTATAAATTATTTATTGAGCAGTAAAAAGCATTAAAGATTTTCTATATACCTGTATACAGAATCAAGTAATATATCAAAAACTATTGAAATAAACTGTTTAAATAAAACCAATAGTAATGTAAAAATAATTATAATTTATATTATAAACGAATAAAAGAATACATACAATACAGTTAACCTCAAATCACTAAACGCACTAAAAAAAGTTTCAACTTCATTCTGCTGGTTTATTCTATGTCGCTTTTGCGGCCAACTTCAACATGATAATTTTGTATCAACTTCAATAACTTTTTTCGTATTTTTTTTTTAACATGTATTTGTTCAATTCTGTTTGTGTTTGACTTTTAATAACATTGTGTTAATCGTATATTTTATATTATAGCCTAGTGTGAGGGTTAATTAAGTTATGTACGGTTTTTAAAATAATTGGAAAATAAATACAAAATATTTATTTAATGACATACAATTATAATGACTGTATAGTCTTATTTGTTTTATGTTATTGCCTTCTCTATCGTTTTTATTGTTGTATGTTTGTATAAATGTTTTTATTGAAAATTAAGTTCTAATGTCATCGAAATAGAGTTCAAAATTTCATACTAAATATTAACTTTCAAAAACACGCTTATCTCTTTTGCTCAGGCAAAATTGTCGTCACCACACTTGCCATTTCTAAAAAAGACAGTATTCTTGTTAAGTCTTCCGTTGCATTTTTTTAAATTTAATCACGTAATTTTTTAATGTAAGTTAATCACTACTTTCTAATCGTTTGATATTAGAATAAACTCATCATATAAAACTTATATGATGATTATCAGAAAGTTTTGCTAATTATATTAATTTAATTCAATTCACAGACAAGATAAAAAAGCTACTTGGAGATAATTTAAAATGCATAGGCAAAAACTGCATATTGAAAAAACGCGATGATAAATCTTTATTTGTCAAATCCAAAATGATGTCCAAACTAAGGCCAGCTTCGCTATTCAACGATTACCCTTATGAAGTAGCTATCATGTTAGAAGACAATAAAATCAACAGTCCCATTATAAGAAGAGTCAAGGAAAGCGGAGATATATCAGAACTAGTTATTCCCCTTAGCGAAAATAAAGAACTATCTCAAACCAAAATTGATCCATTACTAAACATTGAATCAAGGATCGGGAACGTCATTAAATATAACGACTCTGATAGTAGTACGCCAAAAAGGAGCATGAAAAACGACTACGAAAGTGAAGTTATCAAAAAGATAGAATACACAGAGGAAATTGATAAAATGGCGGACAATAACAGCAGCAACAAGGTTGATAGAAATGTATTTGATAAAGAAGACAGGGTTTGGTACCAAAGCAACCCTTTAATTAAAACACGGCATGATATTAACCCTAACAATGTTGACCCACAAAAAAACAAGCCAGTTAATGAGAGAGGTTTAATAAAAGTATTATCTATGCTAACAAAAACCTTTAAAAAAATAATGAAACAGCATAGTGATATAAGAAAAATACATGTAAAACTTAATAATTTAAACATTGAATTAACTAAAAATATTGAAGACGTCACCAAAAAGTTCGCAGACATTGAACAAAAATATTCTCACATTGTAGATATCTCAAACAAAATCAAACAGTTTGAATCCAAAATGGATTCTAAAGAAGAAATTTTCAAAAACAAAGAAAGGGACATGTCGAAAAACTTGATAGAGTTCGAAAACCAGCAGAAGAAATTCTTGACGCAACAACGTCAGTTTTACAATATACAGAAATTGATGCTGGCACAAAATGAGAAGATCAATTTAAAACAGAATCTGATAGCGAAAACCCAAAGTGAGATATCACATAGACAATACAATTTTGCACGTATTCTGAAAAAAGCCAAGCAAATATACATTGATAACAAGTATTCTGGTCCTACTAAACTTTTGGCAACTACTTTTAAACCAGTAACTAATATGATAACTTCGACAGAAGCTCCATACACAATTACTCACACGACAACTCAAGCACCTATCACTACTGATTCTATTAAAATAAACCTTTTCTCCATACCAGCTTTAGATAAATTAGTGAACCAAGATACGCTAATTCTTAAAGATAAAGATGAATCGTCTGTCGATGATTTAGTTTACAAATACTACTTTAACAACACTTTTATCGATAATCTTATGAAAAACAGAGTTCTTGCGAATTTCATGAATACCGGAGAAAATACAGAAATAGCTAGGAATGCAAAGAATAAAAGAGATGAAGATATAATAGAAAATACAATTTTGTTACCAGTTAAAAAAATGGGAGTAGAAGAAAAATCAAATCGAGAGAAGAGGTGGATTCGTCACGCCCAATCAAAGTCGAAATTGAAGAGACTCTCGCGTGGGAAAAAACATATTGAAAATGAAGATATTCACGATGAAAGACCTCTTCGACAGAAAAATTTAGAACACTATAAGTCTAAACTAGACATAGCATCTGCCAAATTGTTTTCTGTTAAAGATGCGAATGACCCATTTTTAATAATGGCCAAAAGTTTTTGTAATGAAATAGGACAGAATAGTAATGACCAAATTTTACATTGGTGTATAGAAAAAGCTTTGAGACGTTTGCAATACTTGGGTAAGTGCAGAAATGATTATTAAATTTTCCATGAACTCAACACCATCTTACCACCTTGGGTTAGGTTAGGCTAAGTTGGCAATATTGGAAGGCTATTTGACCTTAAATATATAGCAGGTATGCTAAAATTGATACCCGTTACCGAGGTAATTAATCCACACATTAAACAATCGAATTAAGCGAGTAGGTAGTTATTAAAAGACAGACATATTGTCTGCAGAATTTCAGTTTTATACAATATCTTGATAGATGGATTATTTCTATCATCTTAAATGTTTTCATTTTTTGTTAAAGTAGTCTAATACTATTCAAATTTGATCGTATTCGTCAAAGCCTTAATAAAATTGAATACGGGCAGAACTGTGAAGTATCCACTGAAAATTTTGGGGAATTTCTCCACCACCTCGAATCGATTTGAACGAGGCAAAAAAGTTATAAATACCCAGTCAAATAGTGACTTGATACTGAATTTAATAAAAATAATTTTCTTGGATGAGATTGCAGACAATTTAAGTAAATATAACTGATATATTTACAATGACATTAAAAACAAATAATACTATTATTAAACTATATATTGTTGTTGAAACTGTAACAGTTGCTAATAACGGGGAACTACGAATAAAAATTATAGTTTAATCAGACAGAGACGTAGTAATAACCACTTGTCAGTCCACTACCACGCGCCCCACCCCTCTCAACAAACCTAATTCTGCGCGAATTGTGAAAAAAATTTTGAACTCTTAGATAAAAGTGCCATTTTCTCGCTAAATAATGAAGCTAGGACCAAACAAAAAATACTACCGTAAAGCTGATTAAATGAGGAATCCACCACAAAATATTTGGATCTCTGTAACTCAAAACTTAATCGCAATTTAAAAAAAACGCAGGCCACGCTGAGATTTAGCAATTGTTTCTGGGACTAATGAGGGGTGTTGGCTATCGGTAGCAATTGATACTGTGGACTACCATGTGGATAACAGGTTTTTTCGCTTTCCTGTAAAATTGATCACTACCAAGTTACGCGATATTAACCACTGTTGGTTCCGCGATATTGCAGTATCAAAGATGATATTGTCTATCTATAATTATTGGTTTCTTTTCCAGATTTCAAATTACCTTTCGCCTTGCCTATACCGAGTGACACCAATCCACTAAGTATCATTTCTCAATCAGCATCTACCGTTGATTTGAATAAAGTGACATTGCCTGGTATTCAAGCTTCAATGGATAAGACAAATTCATCTAATGGCGTCCCAGATTCTGTGAACGAAGGTAAATAATCTTGATTTATTTTCATTAATGTCCTTTTTCATATGTGTTCCATTGTCATCATACAATACTTCATTATCAGTATGAACAGGAGCATATTCATTATCTCTTGCTTTTACAGTATTTGATTTATCTGTCGGGTAACTTTCTACCCACGACTTTTTAGGGTTCGTCTGTTTTGTTTTGCATTCCAACTTTGTTGGCATTACCGGCCACGCGTTATTGTGTTATAAATTAAAATGAAACCTATTCCATCTTTTAAGTTAGACCAAATAACAGCTAATTAAGAAGTTTGATCGTGATTGATACATCGTGACACGAAATTTATATATATATATATATATATATAGCATAATAGCACAAAGGGCATTGCTTATAACAAATTTTAACGTATAACGAGTCGAAAGTATTAAATGTGAGATAGGGGCGGAAGCGTAAGAATTAAATATTATATATTATATTATTTCCGGGAATACCTTTATTCCAAACTGCTTTTTCAGAGATGAGTTTGTCATAAAAAAATAGTTTATTGAATCAGCATGCCCAACTCTCAAACTACAAGAATGAAGACCTCATGCATGTAAAATAATAACTTGAATATTATAGAAATAGGCGAGGTGTACCATTAAATGAACTTTACGTAAAAGACAGGAACTATGCTTACAAAATCAAAATTAAAACTTTGTTCCAATAATTTCTTAATTGTAAGTGTACAAATAATTAATAAACTGCCAATTGCGGTTAAAAATGTAAAAATGAAAAACATAAAATTTGTTTTTTTAAATATATACAAATGAAAAAGTTAAGAATCAAATTGCAAGAAAACTTTTGATAAAATTAGACAAAAATTTGAAACAAATAAACCAATTGAATTGATTTTCATTGCGTTTTCTATAATCTTTGTTTCATTGCAGTTACGCTTTCTATTGCATCTTCGGCACCAGTATTCACACCATCTCCTGTAACTGCTCAAACTCCAGAGACTACTACCAGTGTATATTTCCCAGGTAAGATATTATGATATACAACTAGTTCACGCAGTCGCTAAGCAGAAAGCTGCGCTAGCACCATATATTGGGGCGGAGCGTAATACTAAAAAAATACAAAAAAAATCAATAGTATTTAGTTAATTTTAAAATTCCTTAGGAATTAAAACTTGTCAGAAAAAAGCGCTTGAGAACGCTTGTAAGAAAAATGGCGATCGCTAAGCGATAATAAGCAAAATGGCGGATTGTGTCAGCGCAACTGAAGTTAGCAAACGAGTCCTAGATGAAAACTGTATAGCTTCTTTTTCAGCGCTGGTAAGCGCTCGCAAGGGCTTTTTTCTGCCAAACACACGGAATGTTTTTGGTCATAACTTTTTTATTTCTGCGAATTTCATAATTCGTGTCTATCTAGTCCTAAACCTGTTGATTCGATTCCAAAAATTATTAAAATCGGTTAAGAACTCGGGAAGTTATGGCGTAACAGACATTGCGTCATGGAAGCTGATCCATCGGAGCTCCACTCGATCCGCTCCAACCAACATAGGTACGTTGTAGGAACATGAAGAGATGACGCTAGCTTCAGTTTAAGAAACTCTTGGAGAAAATCGATGGATCTGTTAAGGTCTTGGTAACTTCATTGGAAGACTACTAGCTCTGCATAACAAGGATAGCAATGCAGGTTCCAAACCCGTCTCACACCGGCGTAATAATTACTATAAATCTATATAAATAAAAATTCCCTGTCATATGTGTTTGACCGCGATAAACTCCGAAACTACTTAACCGATTTTGTGATTGTTTTTCAGTTTTGCTGGATTTGTTCCAACTTAGGTATTTTTCAATAAACTAAGAATTTCTTAATTATCATTGTAAAGCTCAATAGCGCAACACTTTTTGGGTTTAAATTATGATTGCGGAGGTCAAGCAACATTGGCAAAGGCCAGTCTTTGGACGCTTCACAAAAAAAAATTAACAAGCTTCTCCGTGCTTCGGGAAGCACTTTAAGCCGGGCTGAATTTTATCAAAAGCACCTTTTACTGCCGAACTTGCATGAAAGATTAAATGAGTCTTAAAGAAGTGAGAGATGTTTCTCAGAATTGTGGAAAGTGAAAGATTGTCTCTCGGCAAAACACCGATTTTCAACCATCACCCAAAGATGAAACTCGAGTACCAGTTACTGTCAGGTCTGAATGCTAAATTACATATACAGGTAGATGGGTCGATTTGTATGGTGGCTATAGAAGCGTCAGTTCTGTGCATTCAGCGTGATTCTAAATTCTGCATAGGCAAACATACGTCTTGGCAGCGCCGACCATCATCATGAAACGGGAACTAGTCTAAACTTGCTTGTATGAGTTATGAGTTTTATCTATCTATCTAGAATATAGGTTGAACTCTGTAGTTGATATTCTTTAGAAATTCTATTTGCGCGTTGTGGGTTTCCAAATTATTTCGTTTTTGTACGCACGGTGCGGAGCTAGCGCCATCTGTTTTATATAGTGTTAATCTTAATTTGAAATGAAATAACTATAATGATTTGTCCAGAATTTATTTATTATATTTACCTTGGTAATAATTAAATATGTTGATAGAATATTCCCTTATCTTTGACAAAAACGCGAAGCATCATATATTTATTTGTTCTTCCAGACAATGACGAGTTGGAGCTGAACCTAAAGCAATATGGTGAGTAAGTTAACAATATATATCAATTATATTGACCTACTAGCGACCGCCCGCGACTTCGTCCGCGTGGAACATTGCAACATTACTTTATTTAATAAAAAAAGTTTTTTTACTAAAATAAAGTTTTTAAAATTTAGCCTAAATGTCTAAAATTTAGCCTAAGTTACTCTTTATTACATCAGCTACCTACCAAGAAAAGTCCCGTCAAAATGCGTCCAGCTATTTCAGAGATTAGCCGGAACAAACAGACAGACAGACAGACAAAAATTGTATAAAATGTTATTTTGGTTTATGTACCTACCGTATATTCATATGCATGTAATAAAAAACGGTTATTTCAATATTACAAACAGACACTCCAATTTAATTAATATGTATAGATTTGACAAACACGGATGTTTCTCTAAGTCTGTATAACTCATATCTACATCTACACTTATATTAAAAAAAGATTTGTATTTTTGTATGTTTGCAATGAATAAACTCAAAAACTACTAAGCCGATTTCAAAAATTCTTTCACCATTGGAAAGCTACATTCACGCTGAGTAACATAGGCTTTATTTAAGGCTAGAAAAAAATTAAAGAATTTTGTCCACCCGTGCGAAGCCGGGACGGGGCGCTAGTATCTGTGAGTGGTAGCGTTGCCGAGCAAGAGAGGCAGTTATTTATATTTGACGAGTTATGCGCATGCGTTGCGACGGAAGTGAAACATGTACATGATATCTCTCGGAGATGCGCACAACTGGCAGGGGTACGGTGAAAGGGCGGTACGGAAAAAAAAGAGGGTATGGGGTGCACTATGCGGGCCTGCCACCCACTCCACACTCTATCCGAGAAATAATTTGGTGTTTAACACGTTGAGCGCCACGCCAGCCATCGATGGCTGACACTAGACTTCCGTTTAGGTAGCGTCAGCCATCGGTGGCTGACGTGTAACATGAGAACTATAAAAGGACTTTTATGTTTGCCATGTTACAATAAATCCCATTAATCCTGTTATGATACCAAATTAAGTGAGTTTTAAATTAAGTATTTGTAATTCCGTAAAATAGTGTAAAATTTTATAGTTCTCATGTTACACGCTGTCAGCCACCGATAGCTGACGCGGCCTAAACGGAAAGTCTAGTGTTAGCCATCGAAGGCTGACGTGGCGCTCAACGAGTTAAACTTTTTGACCTCCCCTCGTAAGTTAGCATTGAAAAATGCAAAAAATATATAAAAGTTAAAAATTACGCCTTTTAATATAATGCCAAGAATTATCTACAATTAAATTGAACAGTTTTTCATATCTTTAGGTTACTAAAGATATAATCTGTATTTTGGTCTATTTCTCTGCCAAAAAAATTAGTTTTTAATTCACCAATAACTGTTTTTAGGATTTTTTTACCTAAATGTTGCTAATCAATTGTTTATAAACTCTTATAACATTCAACATATGACATTGCGTTTCTTAATAAGTGCCTAATGTAGCATATAATACATTTTATTTAGATGACTTAAATAAAAAAAAGCATGTGTGCAATTCACACGTGGTAAAAGTGAAACCTTCAAAAATAATACGTACACGTATACAAAATATAATCCCCGGCATTTAAGTTGAACATGATTTTGAAATCACGTGACATGCATAGTAGCAAGTTTAGGTACATTATTCACTACTGCGCATGTCACGTGATTTCAAAATTATGTTCAACTTAAATGCCGGGAACTATACCACGTTTGTTGTGATGCCTTCTCTCAAGCTTTGTACTACGCTAGCGCACACAAACACGTATTAACACACGAACATATGCTTCCTATCTCATTTTCTCCTACGTTAAATCTTATGAATTTATGTATCTGTCTCTTTTTACTGTCGCTTTTTCGTTTCATCGACTTTCAAATTTAAAAAATATGACTATGGAGTGTTTTAGTATCTTAAAAGATGCGAACCTAAAATTTATTATTTTTATTTACAGAATTAAAACCCGATCCAGAAGGAACCGTTTACTTTGATGGAAGTGTTCACACTAGCGATATAGGTATTGAATGTGACTAATTTAGAGTGCATTTTAGAAGCTTAACAAGCTTAAAATTTGAAGGATAATCTTCGGAACCACTGAATATACAGTAGAACGCCGATTATCGAAATTAATTGGGACCGGGGTCGATTCGGATAATCGGACATAGACTGGTAATAAAGAAAAACGAACTGTCACACATAGAGTAAACTTTATTAAGTTTAACAAACACAGTTCAACAATAAGGCTCACTTGAACGTCTCGATCAGAATAAGTAACATGCAGTGCCTTGCCTCTAGCTTTCGACCATAACAGTTGAAATATATCTGGACTCCAGCGAGTTCCAACTTGTTACAACAAAACAAAACAAAAATTACTTGGTTTTAATTTTTTATATTAACTGACCCGGTAACGCATTGCTATGCTGCCGTCCTTACGATAAGTGCAATAAGTCGAGTTTTTTGGGCAAATTGACTTTCGTACAATTTACGTACAAATGTATGTGCAAATATAATATTCTACATAGAATTCCGCTTCATTTTATAGTCGTATAGTGAAAGTTTCAAGTGAATAGCTATTATAATTACGATGATACACAAAAAAACAAAAATTAAATCTTTAATCGCAATTATTTCGAAAGTAGCTGAAACTACTTATTGCACTTTCATAAGAACGGCAGTATGGTAACGCGTTGCTATAGTAACACGTATACAATGGAAAAAGAGCGGGAAAAATAGCGGATAGATAAACACACAAACAACAAATTTGTGTTCTTAGATTATAGACTAGCTGACCCGGTAACCCGTAGCTATGGTAACGCGTATACAATGGAAAAAGAGCGGGAAAAAGAGCGGACAGACAAACACACAAACCACTGTGATTTTAGATTATAGATTAAGGACCGATTTGGATAATTGGCGATTCGTTTAAAAGGCGTTCGGATAATCGGCGTTCGACTGTAGTGGAAAAACCCTTTCATAATTTTAAAATCACATTTCGACTGTTTGGTGCAACGGTAGCTACCCTGCCTATCCCACCCAATGGTTCTGGGTTCGAGTCCCGAAACGGGCAAATGTTTGTGATGAATACGAGCATTTGTGTGCAAGTGAGTCATGAGTATTTATTTATATTTCTATGAATATTACATATATATGCATCATAAATGTATGTCTTTTCGTTACCCTAGTATTGATAACACAAGCCTTACAGTGCTTACTTTGGGCTAGGCATGGCATGGTCAATGTAATATATAAATTTAAGAAACTGGCAAATTGCTTTAATCGATTGTCAATTTAATCTTTCAGCAATAGAGTTTATTATCCACTGGGGAACTTTGACAGTTTGTGATTATGTGCCGTTATTTGTACCCATTCCATTTTGACCACGCGCTTACTAGAGGGCGCTAGGTAATGATTACACACGGGCTTTACATTGGCTAGAGACGCCTCTGGTTATGCCAGCACTGAACTTAATAAAATACTAGCTGCCCGTCCCGGTTTCGCACGGGTGGACAAAATTCTTTAATTTTTTTTTATATTTTATATTTTTCCGTTAGCGCCATCTAACGTCCGGTAGACGAACTACTTGCGGTTACCGCGTTGCTATGGTAACGTTATTGATACAATGGAAAAAAGCGGGAAAAAGAGCGGACAGACAAACAACAAATTTGTGATCTTAGATTATAGATTATCAAATCTTTCAGTTGGTGAAAACGAAGAGTTCTCAGACATGATGCCAGGCCTGGACAGCAATTCCAGGGTGGAAATTGACCCTCTAACCTTTGATCTTCAAGCCATGAGACGAGATCCTATGCGCAGGTGATAAGACAACCTCATAATGTTATAACGACCGATTGGTGCAACGGAAGCGATCCTGCCTTTCGCACCGTCGGTCCTGGGTTCTAATCCTGGAAAGGGCAGATCTTGAGTGTTTATCATACAATGCGTCCCGTCACCAGTGTCGGAGCCTTTAATGGTGTGAAATATGACTTTTTTTATCTACAAATTGCCCCTCATATTTTGTTTTTCTCTTACGTTTATAAAATGGCCGCCTTTTGTTTTCTTAGTAACCAAGACCTGGGCTCTCATACTAATTCGACCACCACTACTCATGTAAATGTCCTATCAACATTAAAAAGGTGTCCTTTGATAGCTAAACATGTAGACAACAGTTACACAGCCATCATGTTTCAATTGTCATGGAATAAAAAAAGTGACGGGACACATTGTATATTTTTATGAATATTACATATCTATGCATCATATATGTAAATAAATAAATAAATATTTCCTACATTCACACCAATTAACCTAGCCCAAAGTAAGCACTTTAAGGCTTGTGTTATGGATACTAGGGTAACGGATAGACATACATATATCATACATAAATAAGTAATATTCATAGAAATATTTACAAATATCCATGACTCAGATACAAATGCTCGCATTCATCATATAAATATAAACATCTGCCCCTACCGGGATTCGAACCCAGGACCGTAGGTGCGAAAGGCAGGATCGCTACCGTTGCACCAAACGGTCGTCAAATGTCTATCCGTTACCCTAGTAAACATAGCACAATCCTTACAGTGCCCACTTTGGGCTAGGCTAATTGGTGTGAATATTATTATTATTTGTCATAACTAGCTGACCCGGTAACGCGTTGCTATGGTAACGCGTTGCTATAGTAACGTTAATTGACACAATGGAAAAAGAGCGGGAAAAAGAGCGGCCAGACAAACACACAAACAACAAATTTGTGTTTTTAGAGTATATACTAGCGGCTCGTCCCGGCTTCGCGCGGGTCGACAAAATCCTTTAAATTTTTTCTATTATTAAATATTTTTCCGTTAGCGCCATCTAGCGTCCGGTAGACGAACTACTTGCGATTAACGCGTTGCTATGGTAACGCATATACAATGGAAAAAGAGCGGGGAAAAGAGCGGACAGACAAACAACAAATTTGTGATCTTAGATTATAGATTAATTTGAAGTTTTAATAACTTATATTAAGGATACATTTTCATAGAAAATACAAAAAATCTTGACTCGTACATAGAAAATAGATATGTAATATTCATTCCCCTTACCGGACTCGAACCCTGAACCGTCAATGCAAAAGGGATCGCCACCGTTGCAACAAAGACATAACCTTATTTTGAAAATTTATACAAATAAAAGGGGTTTGAAGATTTTGGCTTACCTACTCTTTTTTTTTATAAATGACGGCCATTAATCAAACCTCCAAAAATCAATAGTTCTCATCAATATAAACTTAAATTAGACCCATTTTTGCAAACAAGAACCAACCCACAGTTTGAGAACTATACAAAATGGTACCTAAACACTTATTATTGATAACATTTATAAATCTGATATTCCTAGATAGGCTACAGTATTCCACATGAGGTTAACAAGTATTCATTCATTAATATACTATGTACGCATTTTGCACATTCTTTTTACAAAAGTCTCGTATTTCAAAACCAACCTGCTGTGGGTTGGTTCTTATTTGCAAAAATGGGTCCAATTATAAATTGACAAAATCTCGTAAACTGAAACTCGTAAACTCGTAGTGGCGCCAAAGAAAAAACCCGAATTTAACCAACTTTAAAGTATTTCTAAATCTGTAATGATGATATAGAAGATAGTTAATATTATAATAAGAAGGATCACACGTTATTTGTGTAAAATAAAATACGATATTGATGCAGGTAATTAAATGTTTTTTTTTTCATAAATAAAAATTTTTCGTAAGGCAAAAAAATGGAGTAGGTAAGCCAGGCTTCATACAAAAATCTTCAAAGCCCTTTATCATTTATACTAGGTCTGCAATGCTGCTGCTGTTTGCAAATACTGGGCGAAGCACTACCTTACCTAATCAAACCTAAATTTCATCAATGTAGTCTCAGCGGTTCGGCTGTAATCAGCTTTTGAATTTTTCTTTTGGTGATTATTCCTCCATGGTAAAGTCTATATTTTTCTTACATAGCCTATGTCCGTCAGGTTATAATCATGTATGTTCATGCCAAAATTCGTTCGAATCGGTTGAACCGTTAAGTAGCAGGAGGGAGACAAGCGAAATTTGTGAGTTGCCTAAAAGAGAGCTTCGCTCAATAATAAATTTTGTGTGTAGAGTTATTGTCTATGTATGAATCATAAATAATATTAAGAATTTTTTTACAGATTAGCTGAGCTTAAGAAACTAGCCTACGGTTAGACCATAAGGAATTTATTATAAGAACAATTGAAATGCAAAAAAAATATTGTTTTTTAGAACTCTGTTAATCATCGAAGCCTCCATGATTAGCACTGAACTTATATGTGTATTGAACAAAGAATGCAACTTGTAATTAATTATAAAGGTATTATTAAAAATAATAAATAATGTATCAAAACCTTTTTTTTATTTAATTAATATCCTATATTTTATTACTACGACGATGTTAAATGAAAAATATGTAAATTTTTTATTTTTTATTTTGCATTCCTAATGCTAAAATACGTCTGTAAAAGACAATAAGCCTCCGGGCCTTCAGGTGGGATTCGAACCCACGACCTTTCGCTATCCGGGTGACTGCTCTGACCGCTGAGCTAGATGCGTTAGATGCTATGAAAAATAGGGCCCTATGACTTTGACAGAACACTTTTTTATTACTGGAGTAATCAATGAAAGTAGATTTTTTTTTGACAGTCAATAAATGAATAGATTTTTTTTTATTTAAATGAGGCGATTCTCACATACTTAAAATTATCTAAGCGTGCTGAAATTAGATAGCCTTCACGCATGCAAAAGGTTATAAGCAAGTCGATAATATAGTCCCTAATTGAGGTTCGATTTACTCTTATTAAATAAGTTTATAAGTGATAAACGTCGGTAATTCTTTAGCGATCTGTCAGGAACTTTTTTTTTTTTTTATTATTGCAGAAAGTTGGCAAACAAGCAAACTGCCCACCTGATGGTAAGTGGTGACAGTCACCTATAATACATGTGGCTCTTGTGAGATTCGCAGCAAAACTGCAACCCCCACAAGAACCACAGTGTACGTTGCCAACTTGTGACACAAGATGTAAAGTCACTGTACCCAGTAATTTCACTGCCATATCTTACCCTTCAAACCGGAACACAGCAATGCAAGCACTGCTGCTTTGCGGTAGAACTAGGGGGCCACTAACGATCAAGGGGCCCTAGACATTTGCCCAGGGTGCCCAGTGGGAAAGAGGGGCCTGGGTAGATGCGTTGATTTTTCGTCGAAAATTATTTATTGTGAATACTAAAAAGTAAATCAATACAGGATACGTCTATTTTAAGAGTATCGAGAACTCACAATATCTTGATAGTATTAATTCCGACATAATCGATAAAACCATTAAGATAACCGAATCAATCGATTATTACTTCATCTACCATTCCACAATACTATATACCTGTCTTCTTATATACAGTATGTCTAGTCACCGGTGCTCGAACCGTTATGGCAAAGCAATATAATCAATTTTATCTACAAATCCACAATAACAGGGTATTTTATAACAAAAAAATCAACTACAAAACTATGTGTGATTATGTAATACTTTATCCAATGTAGGATGATACTTTTGACAGGTGTCACTTCCTTATTGCTACGTACTAAGGTTGCGTTTGTTTCCTTGTGTTTGGTTTGACATTGCAATAGCATTTTTATACCCTCTATATAGGTGTCAACTGTCAAAAGTATCATCCTACATTGGAAAAAATATAATAAGTGTTCTTATCTGATGATAAATTCGCCTCTAAAATAGTAACAGCTGCTAAACTATTAGACCTAGATATTAGGTCTCCACATCAGTTTTTAGGTGATATCTAAAAAAAACGAAAATATATGACATAAACTAGTAGTTTTTTTTAAACATTAAGAAAGTAATTTTTTTCCACTTAGTACGTTTATAACTTTTACTAGCTGAACCGGTAACGCGTTGCTATGGTAATGTTAATTGATACAGTGGAAAAAGAGCGGACAGACAAACACACAAACAACAAATTTGTGTTTTTAGAGTATATACTAGCTGTCCCGGTAACCCGTTGCTATGGTAACGCGTATACAATGGAAAAAGAGCGGACAGACACACAAACAACAAATTTGTGTTCTTGGATTATAGACTAGCGGCCCGTCCCGGCTTCGCACGGATGGACATTTTTTTTATTTTTTGAAAATGAATGAAAATGAAAATGAAAATTTATTATATATATAAGTTTATTTTTTTTCCTTTGTTAAATATTTTTCCGTTAGCGTCATCTAGCGTCCGGTAGACGAACTACTTGCGGTTAACGCGTTGCTATGGCAACGCATATACGATGAAAAAAGAGCGGGAAAAAGAGCTGACAAACAAACACACAAACCACTGTAAACTTAGATTATAGATTAAGGTTTGAATGGGAGTTTAAGATAAACCTTATATTTTATGCCTGTATGAGCATTACATCGGCAGATAATGCTAAATAAATGAACCCAACCGAACTCCGTAACAACATAAATTAATTCAAGATTTTTTTAACAAGTTATTATTATAACCTCCTTCTATTATTATAAATGTGAATGTAAGTTTGTTTGTTATGCTTTCACGCAAAAACTACTTAACCGATCATCATGAAACTTCGTACATATATTCTTGGAGGTATTAGAAGTAACATAGGATACTTTTTATTGAAAAAAAAAAACCGGCCGACTTCGTACCAAATTTCAAGGTTCTAAGTCTACGAGAAGTACCCTGTAGGTCTTGATTCCCGTGCGAGTTTCGAAAATTTGCGGAAATTTGCGGCATAAACGTCTGTATCTTTTGAATGCTTTGGCTTAGGAATTTGATTTTTTCAGAGCTCCAAGGGACAGTAGGCCTGAGTATTGGATATAAATTTAAGTTTGACACCTCCACGCGTTCCTAAGAAAAACGGTCTTGACAGACGGACGGACGGACGGACAACAAAGTGATCCTATAAGGGTTCCGTTTAGTCCTTTTGAGGTACGGAACCCTAAAAATTAAAAATGCGGGCGAAGCCGCGGGTAAAAGCTAGTAGATAAAATCACGCCTTATTCTTATAGGGGTAGGCAGATATCACAGATTTCCACTTACGCATACCCCACTGTTGGGTTGACCGTGGTGCAGTGACGTAAATAGATCAATTGCCGCCCGGGGCAGTTTACCAATTTTGCCGCCCCTGTCATAGGGCTGCCCCAAAGAACGTTCTTCCGGTGGTTACCCACCGGAAGAACGTGCCTTATCTTTTTACCGTAGACGTGCCGCCCGGGGCATTTGCACCCTCTGCCCCCCTCAAAAAGTATTCCAAAGCACGCCAGGCACAGCTAGTTAATATACTAGCTGTGCCTGTTATTAGGTAAAGATGAAACAGTTCTGTATATTTCTCCTCTGTTTGTTTATTGATTTCTTTCTTTTTTTATTTAGACAATAATAATTATTATTATTATTGACAAGCTTAGTGTTACATAAATATTGAACATTTCGTATAAATCGCATCCTGATGGGAGCAAATAACAATTTACTTTTGACTTGAAAGTCTCCAAATTGTACCCACCAGAAGAAACAGGCTCGGGCAAGGATTTCCACTTCATACGGTACGGATGATAAAACTCAAAGCAAAACGAATTAGAGTTTTTGTAATATCCTCAAAAAACTGTACGAAAATAATCATACGTCTGGTATTTCGATGAAATAAAGAAGTAGGCGACTCATACCATCAAAACATCCAGCCTTTAAAAGGCCAATTGTGCTGTAGTGTATGACAGAGCCATTAATGAATATTGGTTTCATTTTAATCTACATCAATGAATTATGCAATTTGCGGCACGTCGGTAGAAGGCTTCTCACGTATGCAGATGACACTGCTATTATTTTTAGTGCCAAGACTTGAGTTCAGTTCATGCGATGGCTGCGCTTGGCTTAGTGCGTGTGTCGAATTGACTGAGGGAGAACCTTTTAACATTAAATATTCAGAAATCAAATTTTATTTGCTTTGCTCCCTACACAAATCATCACAGCCAAGTAATAATAATAAAAATAATAATAATAATAATCATTTATTCCAGAATTAATGTCCATATTTGTTAGTAACAATATGATTACGAACTATGTTAGTACAAAAATAATATTAATTTCAAAAGCCATGTCATCATAATAAAATTAATAACAGTAAGTCATTTTGTGGCACGATTGTAAGGCACTACATGCGCCGTGATCCAGTGCCTGAGTATTGGGCCGTCCACACTTTGAGCTATGCCTACCAGGAGTCCATTGGTACCGCCACGCACGCGTTGCATCAGAGAAGCGACTCTCTTTCGCAATATGGCAGCAAAGCCATCTGTGCGCTCCTGTAAACATATGCTGATGCACTGCAGTAGCGCGGCAGACCCAAAAGCATCCTGAAGGCATTGTTGTACTGCACGCGTAGTGCACTGTATACCCTTTGAGTATAGTTAATCCACAGGCTGCAAGTGTAAAAAGTTTGGCAGTATGCTTTAATAACTTACGCATAAAAATCCATTGTTGCCCAAATCCCGAAAACACTCCATGTGAATGTCCGGTTATACATAAAGTGAGCCAAATTAAAAACCTCGGTGTTATCATTGATCAGAGGCTTAATTGGCAATCACAGCTGGAATCTGTCATAAATCGGATCAGAAAATTAAAGGGTGTTTAAATTACTAAGGTCAGTAATGTCTAGTTCTCTATTAAATAAAATTTACATAGCCCTAGCACAATCAATAATCACCTATTGTATCCCAATTTGGGGAGGTGCAAGTAAGACCGACTTTTTAGGCCTGGAAAGGGCACAAAGATCTCTCATAAAGTTCATGTACTTCAAACCTTACAGATTCTCTACAAACAGCCTGTACAAAATTAGCAAACTTCTTTCAGTTCGGAAGTTATATATACTCAACTTGACCCTAAAATTTCACAAATCCTTGTCATTCCAAGAAACAGTTCAAAGAAAACGAAGAAATGACATTGTTGCCTGCCCACCTTCGATACGTACTGCTTTTGCTAGAAGACAAGAACGCATTTTTATTTTATTTATTTATTTATTAAGATGGCTCAATATGTTTAGTTATTAGTACTGATACATGGCGGAAAATAACACAGATAAAAAGAACTCCTTTTTGCAGAGAACAGATACGCTTGGATCTTTGATGAATAAAACCTGGCCAAATTGGCATCACACCATTCAGACACTACCTGCAGAGACAGGTTCATGCGTCTGACTATCACTTCTCTAAGACATTGGATTTGTTCTGCCCTGGTGGGCCGATCAGAATTATGATTCTCTACTATGGTGCAGTCGTCTGTGTACTATAAAATGCCGGGTACTTTAGGAAATCATTGGTATTCAGCTAAAATAGTTTTTATTTTTAATGTGTTTGCTCTTGATCCTCTTCAAGCCCGGGGGCCAAGACAGAATCTACGATGGTACGAGCTAACCCAGAAGATGCCTATTCACCCTGGCTTTGGAAACGGAACGGAAAGCCAAGCCATATTCATGTCACATTGCTGGGTCAGAAGGTTCTCCTATGGATCTTATGAAATGAATTATGAAAAAAAGGCTGACGAAAACCAACAACTACTAATATAGGTGGGACCAGAGATCCGAAGCAAAGTTTTTGCCTATTTTTAAACCAGTTCTCTTGAAATCTGCCAATCCGCTTGAAAGATGCCAATTCTGCTTAATCATACTGAGTTCCTTCTATCTAGTAGAATCATAATACTCCGAAACTTATTTAATTGTTACACTTCCGCGAATACTGCTCATTTAAATAAAACCACTAGCGTAATCACTTAGGCATGATTCCGTGTATGTGATCACGGCCCCTGTAAAGCACTCGAAACGTCAGGATAAAATATAAAAAAACATGAATATACGCTACGCATACTCAGTAGCGGTTTTATTTAAATTTCTTAACTTATTTGGCATACCTGATTGTCAAAAAGGCATTAATTGATAAACATTGCAGGTTTGGTTACGTCAGTGGGTAGGCCTCCAAGCCTTTACCGGGCATTCGGCCGGGTAGGGGCATGGAGGAGAGTCCCACGTATCCATCGTGTTCTCCCGACACTGTTTCTGCGAAAACAAAAAAAAAAAAAAGCTTTGGTTACGTTAGGTATTTGGTTATAAGTTGCTAGCCAGTAATCTATACAAAATTAAGCCTTATCATTAGAACGCGTATTTAAATTATGCTTATCAAGATGAACTCTTTCTTATCATGTATAACGTTTTTCAGAAATCATGAATAGGTGCGATTCTTTTTTTGGCCAAAAAATGCACGAAAAGGACGATGTTAGAATGTTTTCAAAACATCACAAGCACATTCTCGATCGATCAGCGATAGCATTACAACTAGTTCAGTGTTACTACTAACAAGTGTTAAAATAGATTAAACGATTTTGGTTAAGAACATCTATCTTTGAATTTGCAACTGAAGTAAGTTAAATAAAAATATATTCGTCACCGTAGAATTGTAAATACCGTTAGATTATAATCTATCTCGAGAGATAAACTGTCGAAAGATTGTGAACATAGTGCTTACAATTTAACGCATCATTTTTCGGTAGATTATAATCTATCGAAGTGAAATCGCCAAATTGAAATGGCATGCGATGGAACATCGTGCGCTGATTTTTTGTTTATTAATTCGTTTGTTGTCGAATATAAATGCGATGCTGCGTAATTTTTTACCCACTTCCACCAAAATTGCACTAACGCAATCTCTGTTGCTCCCTATTCTAGACTATGCCGACGTCTGCTATCTTGACATCACGGAGGAACAGCTTAATAAGCTTGAGCGTCTTCAAAATTTTTGTGTTCGATTCATATTTGGCCTACGCAAATATGATCACATATCTCAGTTTCGTTCTCAGCTCAAATGGCTTCCCATTCGTCTTCGCCGGAATACTCACATACTTACTCTGCTCTACAACATACTATTTAATCCTTCAGCCCCTCACTATCTTAAAGAACGTTTTAAGTTTCTTCATACATCAAACACGTTTTCCTTGAGGTCATCAGATAATCTTGGCCTTTATATTCCCGCACATAGTTCCACGTTCTATGACTCTTCCTTTACTGTTCAAGCAGCTCGTCTTTGGAACTCCCTCCCGGTTTCTATAAGGCGTGCACAATCCATTGGCGTCTTTAAGAATCTCGTAAGGGAATATTTTCTGTCAATTTAGGCGAGCAACGTATGGATGATGTATCCTACTAACTAGACGTTATGTATGTGTATTATATACGTATGTATGTATTTTTAATTTAGGTATATGTGTTTGTATGCTATGTATTTATGTGTATGTGTGTATATGTATGTATGTATACGTATGTATGTATATGTGAATATATATTTATCGTTTACACCGCCGCCTCTTACGCTTCCTTCCAGTCCTATCCATCCAAAGGTTGTCTGGAAGAGATCGCTCTGAGCGATAAGACCGCCCATTGTAACACTATTTTAAGTTTTCTCTTGTTATCTTATTATTTCAATGTGGTGTTATCAATAAAGTGTTTTGTATTGTATTGTATTGTATAAATATAACCTAACCTAATCTAACCTAACTCAATTGACGCAGAAGGGTTTATTCGATATCTATCGAAAAATAATGCGTTAAATTGTAAGCTGTATGTTACGAGATAGATTATAATCTAACGATATTTACAATTTTACGGTGGCATTACATACGTTGTTCTGAATCCGAGTTAAGTAGCTCTAGCGCTGGTGTTATGGAGTTCAGAAACAAGGAAGCTGCCGCAACAATCAGACCCTAGCTAATATACAAAAGTTCGCTTTCTACATTGACCTGACCAGGCATCAAACCCGGAACCTCAGAGTGACGTTACCATGAAAACCGGTATGCCACTCAACCATGGAGGTCGTCAAACTATATTTTATGGTGTTATAGCATCATTTTTAACATTAAAAAAGCCGAAACTGAAAAGAAAACAAAAAACCCAAAACGACCATAATTACCCGAAAGATATTTTGTGTTCTTTATTATTCAATTGTGTATCTTATTCATCTGTCAATAGGTCACACAGCTCCATGACACGATGCGACTACGACATCATATTCCAAAGGGTATTCTGTGTTACCCTTGTGGCCATTGCATTTACATTCACGGTCATCCTTACCAACGTCTTCGTCGACATCGATGGACTCCTTTCTAGGAAAGATAAAGGTATAACACTAGTGACCTGACCCAGATCCATCTTCAAAGTTGATCAAAGACATCCACTGCCAGGCATATGTCTTCCCAATAAAATGAGGCGCCATAATATTCCCGCTTAGTAGATATACGGGCTGTTGGAGCCAAATAATAGAATATGTCATTTTTCGATATGACATTTACTGACATAAAATACTTAAATATAGAGTTTATGAGTCATGGCGTGATTGTAGACTGACTCATCTCGTACCCCAGATTTGGTTAACTAGCGTAAAAATGCTTATACGGTTAATTGTTATATTGTGCAGTCACTGTACCGTTCAGTAGACGTGTTGGCAGTAAAAGACCGTAATTCTAAAATTCCTCTCCTTATTTTCTGGTTTTTTAGTTAGTCAGCTCTGTGTGTGAATAGCTTTTCCTATTCTACTTTATCCAAAAAAAGACAACAAACATGAATTAGGATTAAACATAATGTTTAGCTTGTATTTTAAATAATGTACAGTTAAAATGGTGATTGAATTTTTCAAAAAGATTCAGCTATTCCAGGAAACAGCCTCCACGGACAAACCAATTTGGAAAATTCAGTTCAACTTAAAGAAGTTAAATTGGCAAATCTGTAATTTGCAAATGTTTGTCCAACTGGGCAATTAGATATCAAATCTTTAAAATGTAAAGCGAAGCTAAGGTGTATCCATCCATGCAGAAAGAATGTGTTATAAAAATAGGGACACGACCTATAGACATTGTTAGTTCATTTCATAATGAAAAATGAAAGTCGGTACCACTGTCTTCCTCAAATTCTCTTCAGAACTGAATTCTGATTACCAAATTGGTATTAAATTCAACAGGTGTCAGTAACAGGTTTATGAAAGTAACTAAATTGCATATTAAAACGATCCTTCAATTATCAATAAAATATTTCCAGTTAATACATTCACCAACTTAGAACCTGTATTTGACAATGAGAAAGGTGGCAAACTGTCACCAAACGAAATCATACCGTCTACATACTTCAAAGAAGACAAGAGTTCCGAGGATTTTGAAGACAGCTACAGAAGTAAGAGGTCTTTGGGTAAGCTACTTTGATTCACCTGTCTTTATCTTGGAAATGCTTGGCTGTTGCCGGAAAAGGACAGCATCTATGAACCAAGCACCTGAATAGCTTGGTCGCTGGTTATCAAAACATAAAGCAATAACACAGTGAGCATATAGATACCTAACACAATGAAATTAAGAGCATTAATGTCACGTCACATTTCATTACATAGAAAACTTCACTTACTTCAAGATTAATTGTAACATGTCTGTTTACCCTTTTTACTAACTATATTAAAAATACGTTTTACTGCAACTGCAGCCTCTTTCTTCCCAAAGATATAATGTTTTTTGTTGTATGGGACCATATCTGGGATATGGAAAGTGGGTTTATTAAAGGTCAAACCGATCGAAGTTTTAATGTTTTTTCCTTAACTTACGTTGCAAATATTATTACAGTACATTCAAATTAAAGAATTATACATATATGCACGCAGTCTTTTGCTACATGATTGAGTTACGTTGCATTTACACTAGTCATAAGTAACGACTTGGTGAAGAATCTTTATATTTTTCTGTAATTGACGGATTTACGTGTTTTTTTGTATGCGTTTAAGTAAATCTCTAGATTCAGTGGCGGATTACCCCCTAGGCACACTAGGCACGTGCCTAGGGGCCCCGGTGTAGAAGGGGCCCCAAAATGTAAAAATATAAAAAAATGTAAATATTAAATTTTTATTTAAAAAATATTTTCTGATTTTGTATTTATTCACTCAAGAAATGAGTATTCCACAAAATTTGAGGGGCAATTTGTCGATAAAAAATGCTATATTTCACACCATTAAAGGCTCCGACACTGGTGACGGGACACATTGTATAAGGGGGCCCCCAAACATAAAGTGCCTAGAGGCCCCAGGCGACCTTAATGCGGCACTGTCTAGATTATTAGATATTTTGCTATCTAAGCATTTAACTGCGAGATTATAAAATCTAATTTTTTTTTTAATAATTCTTTAGTTTGAAGAGCATCTGCTCATATAGCAAGGTTGCCTGACACCTCAAATAAGTTTAATTTTTCCAGTAAAATTATTTAGAATCTCTACATTGTTAAGATTTACAATTAGACCTAGAAAAATGGTGGCTCTGTATAATCGTATACGTTTTTTTGGCAGGAATCTATTAGACAAACACTCGCTTATGTATTCAACTGATTACATTGTGTGGTAAACTTTGGGATTCACCCTTATTAATCTTGTATGTGTGATTTGCTTTATATCATTTATAAATAAAATAACATACTAGAAAAGCATATCAAAAATAATTTTAGAAGAAAAAATCAAACTCATAGACTCTCGCTATCTGGACAATGGCTAAAGGCCAGAGTTCACAGACTACAGTTTTATGTCCTGGCTGACACCAGGATACTCGAACAGATACAGTAATACTCTAATAGTTAAAGTCAATACTGATATAACAAAAAATATGAGAAAAAGTATATTTACAGAGTCCCAGAACTTCCTCTTCCACATAAGGAATCCAAAAATGAAAGGCATACTCACTAGTCGCTTAGCTACTCTCCTCGAAGAACTAGACGAAGAAGAATCAAACGCTAATGGAAAAGCTAAAAAAGAAAAACCATCCAGAGACAAAGAGTTAGAAGATTTTGCTAAAGACATATATTCTGATGTTAATCCCAATTCACGTAAAGAAGAAAACAGAAGACATGACTCTAGTAATACTGAAGAAGATTTGCTTCATTTAGCAATGCACAACATTCTACTGCAAGGTATAATAGGCCATATGGACTTAAATGAAGTGTACAGAAAAGTGCATATGCTTATCAATAATTTCAAGAAAACAGATGATGATGTTGAAGGTTAGTAACATATAGTGATATGTGATATTGCGTTTGTTCCTGACTTCCTTGAAACAGGAGGTAGCTACCAGTATCTTAAATATATTAATATTTTTTCTTGCTGTTATTGAGTCTCCAATATTACGGCGCAGTTTCATATTTATGGGAAAAGATTTTCATTCAAAAATCTCGTTCTGCATAATACTAAGGTTAGCATAATGCATACTAGCTATTAGCTAGTTACCAATAAATGTTTAAAATAATAGTAGAATTCTTGTTATTGCCCCTTGAAAGTTAGAAAATCTTAACAATAAGAACAAAAGGAAAGATAAGACGTTGTTTATTTTGTTTGTAATCAAACCAATGATAATAATGATTTGCAGTGAATGTTTTACCTACTCATGTCGTTACATAATAAAGAAATTCACTGGTTGGATATGACTTAGGTTTTACCTACCTTTTTGGCTTTTAAATTATTTGTAATGTGTTTTCAGATAGGAAACATGTACATCTACTTAGAAAACAAGCGACACCAATAAAAATTATAAACGAAATTAAAGAACGTGATGAAATCCGTGAAAATATTGAAAATTTCGATGACAGAATTCCCGTTAAGAAAATCAAAGACGATGATAATATACAGATCCCAGTCAACAGGCCCTCTATGGAAGAAAATAAGTTTTTTGAAGAAATGGCTGATTGTGATAAACTTAAAAGCGATGTGAAAAAGGTAGCAAAATTAAAAAGTCCCGTTAAAGAGAAGAATACAGGGAACACTTTGCAATGTAAGTATACATTGGACTATATAACAGTCAACACCAAATGAACTTACCAAAAACGGTTACAATTTTTTACTTTGAATCCAACCCAAAGAGTTCTATATCAATAGGAACCAGTTTGTGGTAGATCAATATGCTTCTCTTCGTACAAAAATATTTATAAATGACAACATCAAAATGTACTTAAAGTTGAAATATCTTTGCAAGTTTGTTTCTCTATGCATCGTTATGTGTTTTATGTGTTGAGTTATAAATGTTTTGATAAATTCTTTCCAGTGCCCAACGTTTTGATTAAAACGATAATTGATATAACGTCACTAAACAAAACGCACAAACATGATAACAAGTAAGTTTCTCGATATTCTTTTACTATTTATCCTTGTAAGAAAATTTCTGTTTAATTAAAAATATGCATTCATGGCATGACCTTTACAAGCTTTTGAAACCTTCTTAGTTCCTGTGTCTTATCTACCTTTCGAATTTTTATGTCTCCTGCTAACATAATTGATTAAAAATATACCTCATCCTTTTCCAAATAGTTAATTCTTTCTTTAGAAATCTGTTTTCAAAATAAAAATTTGAAGATTTTTCTTGAAAAAATTCTTAGGATATAAAAAAATAATGCTTAAATAACAACAAATAATAATTGCGAAACTTGTTATTTAAGCGATTGCTCATGTCACAATGCGGTCACAAAGTGCGTTTTTTTAATTTACACTAAACCTCTTATTTCAATCCAGTTGCATGATTTAAACTTAATACAAAGTAATAGTAATCAGTTTCGTGTGTACTAACAAATAACTATGAATTCCGATTATTACTTTTCAGTAAGTCAAAAGATCGCGTTAAGGGCATCATCCAGTTAATATACAACGGTAAATCAGTGAAGTTTAGTAGAATGGATGAGGAAGGCAATGACGCCAAAAGATTCAGTGAAAATTTGAGAACGAGTACACTCGATATTCCACAGCAAAAATATGAGGACAAAGCAGTTGCTGATACGGAATTTAATGATGCCATAGAAATAATACAAGAAAAGAGGCGAAGCAAGTCTGAAGCGTTTCTGAATAAGTTATTAAGTGATTACTTGATAAAGGACCCTCAAAAAGAAAACAACTTTCTTGAAAGTATCAATGAAAGACAGAATTTCAACGCAAAGAGATATAAAAGGCAAATCAAGATAAGATACCAAGATACAGAAATAGAAAAGAAAAAAGTGAAACCCAAAAAAATTTCTTTAGCTAAAACAGACGATGACGAGTTGTATGTTGAAATTGAAACTCATTTTGACAGCAAAGGCATGAAAGGTGAAAAGAAAAAGAAACTTATCCGTAATCTAATCGATAAAATACAAAAAGCCATACAGTCCGACATAGATTTTATGAAAGAAAACAAGAAAAAGAAACATAAACGTTATCACGTAAAAAAAAGGGAACAACATCCGCTTGATAAGAACAGAACCCTTTTTATAAACAAAGTAATGATACCATTCAATAACATCGCTGGACGACAATCGGATCCTATTAGCAAAGTTGTACCAACAACACAAGATCACGCTTCTCGATCAATAACTGATAAATCTGGGGAAAATTGGAGAAAGGCGTATTATGGCCCAGGATTTCTAGCTGTATCGAAATCAGTAAATTCTGCCGAATTGGGACAAGTAAATATAGATTACAATAAAATGGCATCTTCAAATGAAATACCACAGCGACAGCAGCAACCTTTAAATATAGCCAGCAGCGAAGAAATTACCAATCAAAATTCATTTTTCAATATGGGTGACTTGAAATTTTTCGTCAAAGATCTAGATGGAACTGGTCTATCAATTGGTTTTAACCAGTATACAGATGAACCTCCGGACCCAGAAACAATGAAGTTGTTTACAGGAATTGAGAACATGATTACGAAATTTCACCAAAGTGAAGATGAAATGAAGAAACCTGACCAAGAAAAAAATAATCCGGCATCTGCTTCAGTAGAAAAAGAAAGTTATGACATGACAAGAGATGTAACTGATAGCAATGACCATCACGTTGTTATACGCCGATCAATAAAAAAAATTGATGAAAAAGATTACCACTCTAATGAATATAGAATTATTTTCGACAGCAATTTCCTCCCCTACGATAATTATGAAGAAATTATTGAAGATAAAAATAAAAGGATATCATTCAAAATTGATAAAGAAGATGAAAATATTTACAGCCTAAAAGGAAAAGATGATAACATTGAAGACTTTAAGCAGAATATAAAAATGAGTGAACTCCCAGCTTTAATGGGTGACAATATTTTTTATAAGAAACTTAAACCAGGAGAAATATTAAATCTGGCAAGTATGCTATCAAGAAGAAAACGTAATGTTAATGGAAAAAAAGAAACCAACATAAAAAGAAAAATCAAGATGAACAAATTTATTAACAGCCGTAGTAGATTTAGCCCAAAAAAACTTATTTTAACTAAAAAAAGGACTAAACGTCAAATTGGTAAGATAAGGATTATTGCATCTGACGCTATAGATAAAACGAGACGTGACAAAGAATCTGATGAAAATATATTTCTAGTATCAGATGAAAATTTATTCGCTGACAGAGCTATGGTAAAAGACGTTGAAGCTCCAAATGATGCAATGGGTGACATGGTTATTAGAGAACAAAAAGTAGATGACAATTCACATAACACAATACCATACATTTACGATGAAAGTCCTTTCATCGTAGATCCTCCTCATCCTTTTACTGGAAGGTTTAGAATGAATCCTTTAATGTCTAGGTACCCCCATATCATCATGGAAGAGGTCTCTACATCAAATGAACAATTTGACCCACTTCTGATGAATAAAATGGATCTTAAATCTCTTAAAGTTGCAAAAAGCAATCTACTTAGTCAAATTTTGGAAACAACTACGGAGACCAATAGAGTTTTTAAAGTTCAAGAATCAATTAATGACGAAAAACTAAATAATGTAGAATCACATACACCGAAACAAAACTATAAACTGACTGTCAAAATTATGCCTAGAAACATAACTAACCTAAATTCAGGGTATAAAGAAATACATACTAGTATTAACAAAAGTTTCAATAGAGGTGGAAAAATATATTCCTCCCTATTCAATGTATCAGAGATATCAAAGATTGAAAATCTGAATCCAACAATTACTCCTCCTACTACTGAATCCACAATCCCAATCAAACTATCAACAAAACCTTGTTTCGCGAAACGAATAGAAGAACAGCAGGAAAAAATGGATTTACTACTGAAGCAACATAGAAAACGGATAGATGAACAATTAGAGCATTTGAAAGAAGAACGGAACAATATAGAAACACTGGCAGTAAATAATATTTTAATGAAAGCTAAACAAACTACGGAAACCACTGAAAATACAACTTTGCTGCCAAAATTTGATGTAAACCAACTTATAGCTTTAATAAATGCTCAACCGGAAAGAACAAGCACTACACAGCCCACAACGACATTAGCCCCTTCAACGCCACCAGTTGACTTGGAGAAGATCAGGATAATCAACACAATAAGGAGAAACGAGAATTTAACCAATGAAATTTTACAACAAATCAATAAGAATACAGAAATTCTCCAAACATTCTTAATGAAATTATCGGAAAGACTACCCAAAGATACGGAAAAGAGCAAAGTCAAAGAGGAAGAAGTGAAACCTAAGCAGGCAGAAACCAGTAAATTGTGGAAGCCATTTAATCTACAACTACCTTATGCCAACCTTGCTCAGTTAAATGATACTCAACCTCCAATACCATTTGTCTATGCATTTCAACACCCATATCCAAATAAACGCAAACCTGATAATGAGCCAATGGCCAACATTATATATCATGGACTTATACACACCAATGCATTCAAAGGTCCAAAAGATAATTCCCTAAATAAAGAAGACATTATCAATCATACCAAATACTTTATAGACGAAACAGAGAATGGTTTTAAGGAGAATACAAATACTATTGATAAACTTGATGGAAAACCATTGGAATCTAAAAACTCTAGTAGCGTTAAGATATAAATGTAAATTATGCAATTTTTATAAAGATTTTTTAATAAAAAGCATTTGTTGGTCTTTATAGTTTTATTATTTATATGTCTGTTAAAAAGGAACGCGATTTTATACTATCTGTTTGGTCACCGGTGTCGTATCGTTAAGGCAAAGTAATATAATCAATTGTATCGACAAATCATAACAATAAGACATATTTTGAAATGTCGGTATATTTTTTTTTTATTACTGAATTCAGATGCGTTCATTTATTAAGCCAATGTTAAGATCATACAGGCATAAATAATAGTTAAAATTGATATAAAAAAATATTATTTAAACCTTTAAAAAAATACTTTAAACGTAAAAAGTAAGAAAATCTTGTGTTTTCAACTTTTTAAAAGTTAAAATAAAACTAAGTGTTTTTTGTTACTTTTTAGATGTACTAAGATATAACCTAAAACGTGATGTCAAGTAAATACTTCAGGAGTTGTGACTATTTCAGAAGGGTATTTATCCAGAAAATAGGAATTTCAGTAGTAATCACACATAATTTTGTTGATGGACGTTTTTTGTTATAAAATGAGTTGGTCGATAAAATTGAACATATTCCTTTGCCTTAACGGGTCAGACACCGGTGACCAGACAGACTGTATATTTTTACCATAGTCAACTAGACCTTTTAACCACATATCTGTCCGCTACGGCTCGCCCCACCCCTCTCAACAGTCCCAATGCTGCGCGAATTGTGAAAAAAAATGTCGGACTCTTAGCTAAAAATTCTATTTTCTCACTAAATAATGAAGCAAGGATCAAACAAAAAATACTACCGTAAAGCTGATTAAATAAAGAATCCACCACAGAATATTTGGATCTCTGTAACTCAAAAATTATTCGTAATTTATAAAAAAACAGCAGGCGACGCGAAAATTTTATTATGGCTGCAATTGCTACCAGGAACTGACGAGGGGTGTTGGCTATCGGTAGCAATTGCTACCGTGAACCGACAAGTGGTTATCACTAATTATCTCTACTTATCTCTCTTTTATCTCTCTCCCTTAGATAGACTGGTAGAAAATATCATTGGCATTTGTCTGCCTTTGTACCATTTGTGCATAACATTTAAAGAAAATTAATCTAAGAATGAATAGCAATGGCAGATAAGAATTGACTGAATTTTATATAATTATCGTACGGACTAAAATAGATTTCGGCATTTATTACGAGTTTCCACCACCACTTCGGCCGAAAGACGTCCATTTCTGGACAGATCTACATAAAATTCATAAGGAATTCAGCTGCTTTGAATACATAATTCAAAAGGTTTTAATAACCAACTGTTTTTATAGTATAAGCTAATATTTTGATGATAAATGTAAATGAAAACACCTCCGTATTTTTATTTTGAATGAATGAATAAAAAAGATCATATAGTAATAAATTTTATTTATTTTATATTTATTCAAGAAAATATAAACGATTTATTAAATATAAAGAATTATATAAATACTAGAGAACCGCCCCGGGTGCAATGCTGATAATAAATATACTCCGTAATATCTTCGAAAATATTCATTTCATATTGATCAATATAAATGCACAATGTATTTAAAAGGTGCTTGATTGGATAAGAATTAATGCAGTATTGTTTAAAATCGCTTCGTAATTATTTCTCATAAAAAGAAAAGCTCCTGAGCATACTCTCCAAAGTACAGTTGGTAGGAGACCGACAGACAGGCAACTTTGCGGCGAATTCATGGTCAAACTGTGTTTGACTTAAGTTTGATTGTTTTTAACTTCACGTGTGTCGCAGCGTCAACAGTTTAAGTACGACGTGTGAGAAAACACTGACACTACAACACTTAATTTTCGATCACCGATCACCTATTTTAATAAGATTATTAATTAGCTGACCCAGCTATGCGTTTCTGTGGCTCAGGTATAATATGCTAAATGATATACAGCCTATAGCCTTCCTCGATAAATGGACTATCTAACACTGAAAGAATGTTTCAAATCGGAGCATTAGTTCCTGAGATTAGCGCGTTCAAACAAACAAACTCTTCAGCTTTATAATATTAGTATAGACTAGCAGCCCGTCCTGGAGTCGCACGGGTGGACAAAATTCGTTATTGATACAATGGAAAAAGACCATTTATTTATAATATTTATAAAAGCAGTTAAGTTTATAAAATAAAGTTTTTTTTAACACTAATTTGGCTGCTTTATTTGCAAAAAGAAATAAAGTTTCTTAATTGAATTTAAATAAAACCTCCACGTATCTCACGCTGGTTTATCCTCAAAAAAATAACTAAAGCTAAAATAAAAACTGTATAACAGCTCTCGTATTCACTTAAAGTAATCTAACATACATGGGTAAGAGCGAAATAGACAACAATTGTAAGGTTTTATTTTCACGTCATTGTCACAAACTCTCAAAGTACAAATGTCAAATGGTTGTAATTTGGTTGTATATTATACTACCAAATTAAAAGTACGTCTTTGATAAACGTTGTTTCTGAAGTAAGACCAAATTCAATGCGGTCGTATTACAGTGACCGAACAGCTTTGTGAGCGGCTAGCGTGAAATTATATTATTTTACAAGGAAGTTCGTGATAAAATAACAGGAAGTGTGCATATAGACGCTTCAGACATCTTAGAGTCCGAGTCCAGGATGGCTTGTGTTGTTCCAGACTGCAAGTCTCATATATCACGAAAAGAAAATACGGATGAGGTTCTATCATTTCATCGGTGAGTTTGGTTTCTAAATTCTCATATTTTGACAATATAACGACGGTATATTCAGAAAATTGTAGTAAATTAATATTACAAATAGATTTCTTCATGAGTTTTGGTTTAAATTTTCTTATTTTCATGCCTTCTGTTTTGTATATGATAGTATGATAAGGATGTGTTTTTTGTTATCGATGTCAACATTTTTGGTTTTTACTTTTTGCTTTAGTTTTCACAAAGATGAACCTATTAGAACTGAATGGATACGCCGTATATCAAGGATCAATTAGACACCGAAAGCGCACAGTCACATTTGTTCGAAACATTTTAGACTACATTCATTTGAGCCACATGAAAACATTTAATTTCGGCGGCTGAAAGCAAATGCTATACCCACATTACATTTACAGAACATGCAATTGCTCCAAACATTTATTCCAAACATTATCTTAGTCTTGCTTTGTCATATAATTATTTCGATCCTACCAATAAATATTCAGATTTTCAATTAGCATTTTGGCAGCGTGTATCCCAAATAATAATGATAGCTTATTTACAATAATATTTTTGTGTTTCAGAAACCACTATCGCATTAAGAAGGAATTATGAACCACCAAGTAAACGCCCCAAATCTATGACCACAGTTGAAACAAATACTGATTCCGATATCTCTGAACTGATATCTAATTCACAGAAAATTATAGCAGATTATAAAAAACCAAATTGGAATATTAAGAAAAGAGAAAGAGTTAAAAAGACCAGCAAGTGACGTCTTCGCAAAATAAACACTAACAAAAAGAACATTAAGGAGCAACGCGAAGAAATCTCAACTCTATAGCATATTGATAGAAAAATTGAAACAAGAATATGTTCAAACCGAATACCTAGCACTTTTAGAGTGTGTAAACAAAAATGTCAAAAATTCGCGGCGAGAACTGAACTCAATTCCGGAAACAGCGTTTAAAAAATGTTTTGATGATTGGATTAAGTTGGCGTAAGGGTATCGTTTCTGAAGGAGCATACTTTGAAGGTGATAAAATAAATTTGGATGAATAACAAACATTGTGTATATTATTGATCTTTTCCCGGTACTTCTTGACAGAGTAGTAAATAAAAATATGAAAATAATTAGTAAATATGTATAAAACAATAGTTAGTTAATTTAAATAATCGATTAATTTTCTTTTAAAATTTTTCCTCTTTTTTAATCTATACCTATAAAAAATACATTGTTGAATGCAGTGAGCACCAATGTACTGTTAGAGGTCTAACTTAAAATAGAAACATGTAGCCTAATATGATATACCTATACAAGGTGCAATTTTTTAACTGTACCTACCTGGTTTCTCCAGATACTGAAGAAAGCAAATCTAATGAATAAATTGGTTCGGGTCCAAAATTCTACCCATGAATACTGCATTATAAAACGTTCATATTACAGATTCTACACGTGTTTATTATGACACATTACCGTCCGTTCTAGTGTCATTGACATACCAACAACATAAAAAAAGTTAATTGTTTTTAATTTTATTTTTATCGATAGTAATATCGCTGCCGTTACATCACTGACGTAAGGGAAACTAGTGACTACCTTATAAATTACGAAACAAAATCTGTATACTTATTTCTTTCTTACACATTTACAACTGTATAAGTCAAAATAGTACGAACGATCGTATTGTGTTGTTATTTTAGCACGGCTTCTATACCTTTAGTTATTGTTCTGAGGGTTTATCACATAAGACACCAGCCATCTGTAAACGCTGATACTCATTATATAATCTACGAACTGTGTATGATGATTATCTCACATTAGTCACCTTCTAAATCATCCTTAAGTAATGGTTCGGTGGTATTCCACTCTGGCGGATACCAAACATTTTCCACTACCGGTATGATTCACAATGAAATAGAAGTAATTAGGGCGTCAATTAAGATAAAAACTGTGAGTCATATTTTATAGATTTGCTAGTTTTTACCCGCGGCTTCAGGCGAAACGTAGAGTCATTTCTGTTATCTATCATTGAACGAGAATATTGGTACAGTAATGTGATGTAAGGACTAAGATCGTCAAGAAATGTGCGAAAATCATTATTGTGGTATAATACAAGATTAATACTTGATTTTGATACCAATAAGAGATTTTTTTGTATTGTAAACTAGCTAACCCCGCCACGCGTCGATGTAGCTCAGTTATAAAAATATGCATTTTTTTATAAATTAAAATGAAAACTATTCCATGCTCTAAGTTGGAAGAAATCCAGCAAAATGAAAAAAAAATCATCAAATCGGTAGATTTGTTACGTAGTTCATAGCGGTCAAACACTGTGACGCTGAATTTTTGAAATGAAAACTTCTTTAGCGGCGTTGTGAACTTTTTTGGGATGGGTAAAAATCTTAAACTCGCGTCAGGACACGTGACCTGATCGAAAATTCGTAAGACGGAGGGAGAGTAGACCGCCGGCGATGCGTAAGAGAGTAATATCTCTCTCTCTTTCTACCGCGAGACGGAAATGTATGCCTGCTCCTGTTGTTTCGTTTAGGCGGCAAATAGTGCTTCCGCGAGTGTGCATTTGTGTTTGTTGTCATGTTTGTGTACGATAGGGCAATAAATGAATATTGTATTTTATGACATTAATAATAGTACTTTTATACTGATAATTAAAGCAATTATTCCCTAACCATTCCAAAATATCAAAAATGCACAACGTTAATGTTCATGTTTTCGTTTCTGCTGGCAATCCCGGAGTGCAACCCGTTGTTTTTTTTATTTTTTTAAATAAAAACTCCTCCTAAACGGCTGGACCGATTTGAATGAATTTTTTTGTGTGTGTTTAAGGGGATCTGAGAATGGTTTAGATTCACAAATCAGTCCGGCAGATGACGCTGCAGTCGGCACAGCAACGCGTGGCCGGGTCAACTAGTATACATATATAGTAGCTGACCCGACCAGGCGTTGCTGTGGCTCAGTTATTAAAATTTGTATATTTTTTATAAATTAAAATGAAACCTAAGTTGATCCAGCAAAATGAGAAAAAAAAACATTTGCATTTGGTTGAGTATTTTCGGAGTTAGCGGTCAAACACCGTGACAGGGAATTTTTATATATATTTTTTTATGGAAAATGCGCTTGACCACTATCTCGCCTGATGGTAAGCGTCGCTGTGATCTAGGATGTGACGCGCTTGCCTAGAAGATACTTATTCACTCGTAACTTGAAGACCCCTAAATTGTATTTGTCAGGAAACACAGACTCAGGCAAAGAGTTCCACTCCTTAGCGGTACGTATCATAAAAGACCAAAAACTTATAAATATTATATTATATACTGCTATCTATCTATCTGATTGATAAAGATAGATAGATAAGCACTTGACCGCTATCTCCCCTGATGGTAAGCGATGATGCGATTTAGGATGTGACGCGCTTGCCTAGAAGACGTCTATTTACTCGCGACTTGAAGACCCTTAATTATATGTTACAGGAAACACAGACTTAGGCGACCATATTCTGGTCGCGCCTATTTTTATGTGAGGAAATTGCTTTAATTCCCCCTAAACGAAGACGTAGCAAAATTGTTGGGTTTGTTACACATTTGGTGAGACGTCTCCGACACTGGCAAGTTCGTAGTATTTCTATTTAACTGCAGAAAGAAGTATATGAGCGGCGTGATAATTTTATTTTATTTTTATTTTATTTAATTAGGTAAGCATACAGCCAAACACATAATTACAGTTTAGTTATAGTAATTGGCAATTTGAAAAATACATATATGCAGGCCAATTATAAACTTACACAACATTCAAGTCCACATTACAATAATTATTATTTCATATTAAAATATGGCTAAGTTTAAAATATTTAGGATACAATTATAAATTGACAGTACTAAGTTATTAATAAAAGTTGGAACTATTTGTTAAACTGTTTCAGCAGCATGGTTTGAAAGACCGATTGCGAAACACCAAAAATATCCAAGTTAGGAGATTCCGCGCTGATGTCGTTATACGTAGTGCATATACGAGCAATGGGATGATAAAGACCTAGGTTAGTCTTATGGCGAGGCAACGCAAATGTTCCAGCAAGGGGTTTTCGAGGACATTTTCGAGGAACTTTTATCATAATAGCAGATAGTAAGTCAGGACACGATATCTTGGAGTTAAGGAGTTTCTAAAGAAACAGTAGATCCAAGAGTGTGCGACGATTTTTCAGAGAAGTCATACCAAAAAAGGACAATCTTAAATTGTAAGGAGCTCTGTGATGTATTCCAGGTGTCACAAATGCCAGGTGTCTTGTAAAAGCTTTCAAAAGATTCCAAGCAACCGAAGCAAACTCTAGTCTGCTACGTACAAGACTGTTATAGAGAAGAATTTTTGTTTGATGATTTTGAATAATAATAATATTTCTCACATTCACACGCATTAGCCTTGCCCAAAGTAAGCACTATAAGGCTAGTGTTATGGATACTAGAGTAACGGTAAGACGTACATATAGGGATTATACATAGATATGTATTGTACATAGATATGTATTATTAAAATCGGTGGAGAAGTTTCGGAGTTCATCGTGGTCAAACACTGTGACAAAGAATATTTATATATAGACTAGCTGACTCGGCCACGCATCGCTATGGTTCAGTTACTATAATTTGCAATTTATTAATCTATAATCTAAGATCACAGTGGTTTGTGTTTGTCTGTCCGCTCTTTTCCCCGCTCTTTTTCCATTGTATCAATAACGTTACCATAGCAACGCGTTAGCCGCAAGTAGTTCGTCTACCGAACGCTAGATGGCACTAACGGAAAAATATTTAATAATAGAAAAAATTTAAACAATTTTGTCCACCCGTGAGAAGCCGGGACGGGCCGCTAGTTATAAATTAAAATGAAACCTACTATATGTTCTAAGTTGGTTGGTTGATTAGTTTCGGAGTTTATTGCATTCAAAATCTATAACTGGGATTTTATATATACATAAATACCCATGACTCAGATACAAATGCTCGTTTTCATCACACAAACATCTGTTTCTTCCGGAACTCGTACCCACGACCATCGGTGCGAAAGGCAAGCTTGCTACCGATGCACCAGTATTCCAAAATTATCTGCATTTCAGCATCATATTAACGAGGTTGACCCAGACACTAAAGACATGTTAAAAATGCTTGATTTTAATATCATCGTTCTGCAGTTGACTCAGACTGCAACCCAATGTGAATATGGTGGCAGATGTAATAAATAAATATTCAATTAAATATGATCGATAGAGAAGATAAGAAGTGAATGTGTAGCAAACAAAATCCACTTTAGTATTTATGGAGAGAGCTATGCTTGGTGTTTCCCTACGCGATCGAATCAGAAATGAGGAGATCCGTAGGAGAACAAAAACCGCCGTCATAGCCATAGAATTGCGAAGCTGAAGTGGCAATGGGCAGGACATATAGCAAGGAGAACCGATGGCCGTTGGGGCGGAAAGGTTCTCGAATGGCGACCGCGTGCCGGACGACGCTCAGTGGGTAGGCCGGTACGAGGTGGACCGACGATCTGGTCAAGGTCGCGGGAAAACGCTGGATGCGGGCAGCACAGGACCGATCGTTGTGGAGATCATTGGGGGAGGCCTATGTCCAGCAGTGGGCGTCGTACGGCTGATATGATACGATGATGATGATGATTTGAAAGTCGATGAAACGGAAAAGCTACATTAAAATCCCACGTTTTTCAGTGACCAAAAAAGAATAAAATAACCCGGCGGGGCCAAGCGAGGGGCCACTCAAAACGTGGGGGCGCATGTTACTTATGGAGATGTAATGAGATGTATGATATGCATAGATGTTGAGAGTATTTGTAAAGATGCGCCCCCACGTTTTGAGTGGCCCCTCGCTTGGCCCCGCCGGGTTATTTTATTATTTTTTGGTCATTGAAAAAACGTGCGAGTTTTAGATTTTTAAATCTAGTGTTATTATTTTATTCTTTTTAATTATTAACTCAACGGAGTAACCATGTGTTACGCAACAATCGGATAAGCCCCATACAAAAGTGAAAATATATATATTATAGTTTTTAATTTAGTAAAAAGGAAAAAAATACTTGACAATGAATATAATACTTTTTAGAGTAAAGTCAACTTAATAAAAGAAGCAGTATATTCTGTCAGAGAAAGTGAAAATTGCCGAAAGTTGACCTGAAAGTGCACCTAGAAAGTTGAAAGTTGTTTAAGCGTGCATTGTCATCGGGTTCTGAGCTACCCTGAAAGTTTCAACTCGCTAGGTGGTCGGGAAGTGCCTCAAAATTGAGATACAAGATTCCAACCGGACAGATAAGACGACAGACAAGAAAGCGACCTAAGAAAAACGTGGGAAAAAATAGACAGACATAAATTCATAAGATTTAACGGAGGAGAAAATGAGATAGGAAGCATTATGTGTGTGTTAATACGTGTTTGTGTGCGCGTGCGTAGTACAAAGCTTGAGAGAAAGCATCACAACAACTGTGTTATTTTGTATGTGGTTTCATTTCTACCACGTGTGAATTGCACATTTTTTTTCAATCCTATCTTATAAGATAAATTATTTTAATAGAGACAATTTTTTATTAGTAATCTAGTTTTTTTTATTTTAAAATAATTTATATTTAGTGATATAATATATAACCTATAATTTCCGTAATGACATGTTCTTACTATATACCAAACATTGAAATCGGTCAAACCCTTCTTGACTTACAGAAGGATATACAGACAGACATACAAAAAATTGGGATCTGTAAGTCATAATTTTTATTATTAAAAAAACGAAATGTACAGACAGAGCCTACAGATTTATATATACATAAGTTTTTTTTTAATAGCTAGGTGCTTGACCGCTATCTCGTTCAATGGTAAGCGATGATGCGATCTAGGATGTGACGCGTTTGCCTAGAAGACACCCATTTTATTATTAAAAATATTTTAATAGAAAAAAACTCTAGAAAGTTGCTGATTTGATTTTTTCTTATACAAATAGTGAAAGAGAAATGTTGTAATGTATTTTATTTTTTGAATTCACAATGCAATATTTCTATAAAATATCAAATACGCCCGAGTTTCTTTCGCCAGTTCTTTAAGGCCCTCCCAATGTCCGAACTGGTGGTAGACTCAGTAGTGTACACCGTAATCGTAGTGAAAATTTAATAACTAAATAAGAATCAAAATAAAATAATAAATTAAGATCAAAATCCAAAATAAAAAGTTGTTTAATTCCAATGTCTAATGTGCGCGTAAGTATTTAAACTAAATAAACTACATAAAAAACAAAAGAAAACAATTTTTTGTTTATATAAATTTAAATAATTACGAACGTACCCGATAAAAATATTGTGAAGGTAGTAGAAAAAATATGACGACCATTGCCTTAGTCATCCTGTGATCACGGCTCCTGTAAAGGAGTCGAAACGTCAGGATTAAATATTAATCTAATTATGGGCAAAATACGTAAAATAGATGATTTTACTTATACAAATAGTGAAAGAGAAATTTTGTAGATCGAATTGAACTTGATTTTGTAGCTCATTGTAATTATCGTACTGATTTTTTTATTTCTCTATAAATATGTAACTTATCACGATTTTATCACGTCAAATCCTACAAATCCTTGAGCACTGTAGGTCTTTTGCTTTTTCACTGTTTTTTCATTTTTCATAATTATTGTAAATTTGTATGACTGTTTGTTGCCTAAATAGATATATTTTTTTGTTTACATTTAGCATTGTCTGCAATTTTTTTATATCTAAAAATAATATTACAAAAAACGTCTTTAGATACCTAACTAGTCTCTCAGCAATACACTTTTTAAAAATGTACCGTGGACTTTCCAGCAGGACCCTTCACCTAGTCACAAGCGACAAACTACCCAAGCCTGGCTTGAAGCCAACATTCCGAACTGTATAGCTAAAGACTGACCCTCATCTAGCCCAGCCTTCAAAGGACAGTTCCACCCAATACCAGTTCCAAAGGTTTAAGTCCATTGAGAGGAGGGCCAAAAGGCTTATAGGCAAAGACGATCTTTTTTAGAAAAAGCTTAACAGCCTTGAGCATAGACGAATGGCAGCTACCCTACCCGATTTTTATAGGATATATTTCGGAGAGTGTGCAGCAGAATTGCACAACCTTGTTCTGCCGTCCCCATTTTTTCATCAGACAACCAGACTTACAAATAGGCGCCACCGCTATATGGTTGATATGCCAAAAAGTCGCACTAAGCGTTTTGGTTACAATTTTGTAATCCGTATCGCCAAAAATTGGAACTCTATGCCCGAGTCTGTGTTTCCTGACAAATACAATATAGGTGTCTTCAAGTCACGAGTGAATAGTTATCTTCTAGGCAAGCGCGTCACATCCTAGATCGCGTCGTCGCTTACCATCAGGCGAGATAGTGGTCAAGAGCTTACCTATCTACTCGTACACTAATATTATAAAGAGGAAAGATTTGTATTTTTGTATGTTTGCAATGAATAAACTCAAAAACTACTAAGCCGATTTCAAATATTCTTTCACCATCGGAAAGCTAAATTCACGCTGAGTAACATAGGCTATATTTAATGCTAGAAAAAATTAAAAGAATTTTGTCCACCCGTGCGAAGCCGGGACGGGCCGCTAGTTTACTATAAATAATACTAGATTTAAAAATCTAAAAATCCCACGTTTTTCAGTGACCAAAAAATAATAAAATAACCCGGCGGGGCCAAGCGAGGGGCCACTCAAAACGTGGGGGCGCATCTTTACAAATACTCTTAACATCTATGCATGTCATACATCTCATTACATCTCCATAAGTAACATGCGCCCCCACGTTTTGAGTGGCCCCTCGCTTGGCCCCGCCGGGTTATTTTATTCTTTTTTGGTCACTGAAAAACGTGGGATTTTTAGATTTTTAAATCTAGTATTATTTTATTCTTTTTAATTATTAACTCATTGAAGTAACCATGTGTTACGCAACAATCGGATAAGCCCCATACAAAAATGAAAGTTCCCGAAAGTTGACCTGAAAGTGCACCTAGAAAGTTGAAAGTTGTTTAAGCGTGCATTGTCATCGGGTTCTGAGCTATCCTGAAAGTTGCAACTCGCTAGGTGGTCGGGAAGTACCTCAAAATTGAGATACAAGATTCCAACCAGACAGACAAGACGACAGACAAGCAAACAGACAAGAAAGCGACCTAAGAAAAACGTGGGAAAAAGTACATTTATGATGTCTAATATTTATTATTATTTAGATTTAAACAAAGCTTATATATAAACAACTAAACAAACAGTAAAGACAACTCATCACACAAACATACCTATACTCGGAATCGAACTCAGGACCGTTGGCGCAGTAGCCAGACTTTGCACGAAACGAAAAGAATGTCAGAATCAAAATTAATTGATACATTAATTGTATCACTACAGAATAAAAACCACTAAGCGATAGGATATTTACGAACAATTAACAGTTAAAATTTGACTGATAAAGTTACAGATAAATCGATCGTGTTAAGATAAATTAATAATTAACAATATACAGTTATATTTAAGACGGTGTCAGTTATCTTTTGACTCAATGTTATAACTGTTTCTTTAAGTGTCCACTTGTAAAATGTAAGACTTTAAAAAAAAAATTTATTGTTAAACTTTAAAATTTGTGCTTATATACCTAGTTTTTTATATATAATCATTTCAAGTTTATATTGCATTAAAAATTAAAAGTAATATATTTTGTGAATGTGATTATCTTTGCTTAATTTTTTATTTATTTAGTGAACCAAAGTGGACAAAGGGTATAATTTCAAATAAATCTTTTAGTATTATAGATTATATTAAAATTGTTTTTGCTTTAAAACCTGGCTGAATAGAAAATGAAGTTTATATTGGTGAGTAAATTGGCTTTTAAATTTTATATTATTAACGGATAGGGGCTTGGTGCAACTAAGACCAGGTTCGAATCCTGGTAGCGTATTGCCATGATGTGTATTAAAACAGAGAAGGCTTGCTCTGGAATCACACGCAATATGCTCTTGTAGCTGGAGAGCATACTGCATTTCAATACAGAGAGATATTAAAATAAAATACACTTTGCTTTAATCTATAAGAGCAAAACGAGTACAGACATTCAAAGTGGAAGAGATGTGTCAAAAAATAAATCATAATTTATCTGAAAATGTATAAAATAATCAACTAAATGCAAAGAAACATTAGATTGTAATAGATTCAATTAAGTATGTAGTAATTTACAGTGTTCCATGTTTGCTATTTAGTCAAAATAAGTTGAAAAATATTGAAATAATTCTACCACTTAAATTAATAACCTTACCTAACCTAACCACTCTTTCTTTCCTGTTGTCTGTCGCTCTTTCTTTCTAAATTCTTTCTCTCTCTTTATAATTGCATTCTAGGCGAGAGGTATGCCTGGCCTCGACTCTTTACTTTCGACGTTATTATAACATACCCCCTGTGAAAAAAATTTAAACTGAAACCTGAATCAGTAACTCTAATTTAATAAATAATAAATTAAAAGAAAAAAATCTAAAAACCTACAATCCTATCCTATAATTATATTATGACAATACTTTGTGTTTGTTACCATATTAACCGCAAGTAGTTCGTCTACCGGACGCTAGATGGCGCTAACGGAAAAATATTTGATAATAGAAAAAAATTAAAGAATTTTGTCCACCCGTGCGAAGCCGGGACGGGCCGCTAGTGTAAATAAAAATGTCATATTTTGCTTTCGAAATGCGCGAGCAAACTGTATATTTATACAGTTTGCTTCAGAATATTCGTTATTTTAATGAGTACAAAGTGATCGAGTAGAGATTATGGGTGTCTGTACTATCTACACAGTGTGGCAATACGCATCCTGGTAGGGCCACATGTTTGTATGATGAGCAGATGCATTTGTTCCCGAGTCATTATCGTCTGTATACTTATATAATATATTCTGTTTTACTAGCGGCCCGTCCCGGCTTCGCACAGGTGGACAACATTCTTATTTTTTTTTTCTATTATTAAATATTTTTCCGTTAGCGCCATCTAGCGTCCGGTAGACGAACTACTTGCGGTTAACGCGTTGCTATGTTAACGCATATACAATGGAAAAAGAGCGGGAAAAGAGCGGACAGACAAACAACAAATTTGTGATCTTAGATTATAGATTCAAATTGCCATATTTCTATAAGGTCCTAGGCAAATGTTTGTATGATGAATACGATTATATCTGAGTCATGGGTATTTATATACATGTCTATGAATATTATATATTTGTTTATCACATATGTATGTCTATCCGTTCCCCTAGTATTGATAGCACTAGTCTTATAGTTCTTTGGGCTAGGCTAATTGGTGTGAATGTAATATTTATTTATTATTATTATTATTTAAAATACGCCTGTAATTTTTTTTTAGATTTCATGTTGCATTCTGAACGCAAAAAAAATACATTATTAGTTAAAGATTTATTTTAGTAATCTTTTATAATATATTAATGTATGATTCTAAATTAATGTATCTTAAATTATTTTAATAGAAAAATACTAAAAAAAATCGACCCGGCTCACAAAAAAATTCTCAAGCGGGAATCGAACCCGCAACCTATGGTTGTATAGTCCAATGCAACAACCGTCGAAATTTTTTTGTACCTTTCTACTTTTCACGCTATAGGCTAGCGTTGTATCAGGAATGAGAGAAACATCCTCGTATTGTATCTTACTTAATATTACAAATATGTGGTCGGTTCCCATACATATGTTAATACAACAGAAAGCCCCTACCAGAATTCGAACTCGAGACCCTTGGTGCAGTAGACAGGATCAAAACCGTTGCACCAAGCAAATACATACTTTCTATCAATTTTTAAATCAATCAATCAAATAGTTTATGCTTAAATAGATCTTATAACCATTGTATTTAACCTGCTAATAAGCGTAGAAATATCAGAGAGACAATACTTTAATCTATAATCTAAGATCACAAATTCGTTGTTTGTCTGTCCGCTCTTTTTCCCGCTCTTTTTCCATTGTATCAATAAACGTTACCATAGCAACGCGTTAACCGCAAGTAGTTCGTCTACCAGACGCTAGATGGCGCTAACGGAAAAAAATTTAATTTCAGCAAAATGTAAAGAATTTCGTCCACCCACCCGTGCGAAGCCGGGACGGGCCGCTAGTAAAAATAAAAAAAAACAACGGGTTGCACTCCGGAAGTGCCGGCAGAAGTGAAAACATGAACATTAACGTTGTGCATTTTTGATATTTTGGAATGGTTAGGTAATAATTTCGCACGAATTGATTAAATTATCAGTATAAAAGTACAATCATTTATGTGGTAAAATACAATATTCATTTATTGCGCTATCGTACACAAACATGACAACAAACACACACGTACACTCGCGCAAGCGCCCTACACCGCTTAAACGAAACAGCAGGAGCAGGCATACATTTTCGCCGCGCAGTAGAAAGAGAGGGGGATAATACTTCCTCTCCTACGCGGCGCAGGCGATGGCGGTCTACTCTCCCTCCGCCATACGAATTTTCAATCAGGTCACGTGTCCTGACGCGAGTTTAACATTTTTTACCCATCTCCAAAAGTGCACAACGCCGCTAAAGAAGTTTTCATTTCAAAATTAAATGTCACTATTAAATTGTCAAATTAATTGTCAAATAAATAAGGTTATGATGAAAAATGTATTAAAATCTAAAAAATATTTAAACTGCCAACATAACATGAGGGAGAGTTAAAATTATTTTTTAAAATCTATATTGTTTCTAAAATATTTTAATTATAGATTTTCATTTTAAATGAAATGAATTGATTGGTATTATTTTTCCAAATGGTTGGGCGGGCGATATAAAATTAGTGGACGGTATTGCGGTATGAGAAAATTAATCTCGACAAAAATATAAGAGGAAGATGAAGGGGACACGATACCTTGACTGCCGCGTGGTGTGAGATGCTGGAGGCTGCCGGGATCGTCCCTGGGCTTTGCTGTTCCTTATTATTACGCACACGAATACACCATTACATAAAACTATAGTTTGTTGTAGAGGTTTGCGGATAGGCCACTAGTTCAATTTAATATTGAGGAACTCAGTACACGCGCGCGAGCCGCCATTAGTCGACATTTTCCTTTTATGTCCGCATGTCGGTATGATTTGTCACCGTTAGATGGCGCGGTCCTCTCGCTCTTCCATATGCGCGACAAGCTATGTGCGACAGGGAAATGGAATAGATGGAGGTGAAACTAGGAGTGTCGAATAAAACTAATAAAAATGACAAAATTATACAAATAAATAACGCGGCAGATTTGAATTTAATACTGGCGCAACTATCGAATATGTACCATGGTCTGATATAAAAAAAATATTCGTATTTTTTTACACTATAATAACATTTTTATTGGCTGTTACGTTGCTTAACAAAAAATCACATTTCTATTTACATTTATTAATACTTTAATTACAGATTTTCTTTGTTAATCAAAAAAATGTGTACAATTCACGCGTGCTAGAAGTGAAACCTTCAAAAATATTACGTATACAAAATACAACGGTTGTTCTGATGGCTTCTCTCTAGCTTTGTACTACGCATGCGCACACAACACGTACATAATGCTTCACATCAAATTTTTTCCTACGTTAAATCTTATGAATAAGTGTCTGCCTCTTTTTACTGTCGCTTTTTCGTTTCACCGACTTTCAAATCACAACAATGCTAAAGAAGTTTTCACTTCAAAAACAATAAATATACATTCTCAATAATAAATTAATTATGTAATTATTTTAATATTTTTTTGTTCACAGATTGTTACTTTCCTCGTATTAGAAGTAAATACTGGATGGTGCCACTCTATTAGCAGACTCGATCAAGCTATAAAGGTGAGTGGAAATGAAAATGAAAATGAAAAAAAATGAAAAAATTATTTATTTCCTCCAAAGTAGCAAAAACATAGGCATAACAATGGGTACAATACTTTAAACATTTGTACGGATTGGAGCCTAAACTAGGAAAATTCCTGTATTTCAGGACTCCAGGTCTCTCGCCCTTTAGTGAGAGAGATTATTAGGGTACAATACGGTACGGTACGTGTGTGTGTACGGTGTGCTATGGATGTAGGTAATTTGGGAAAAGATAAAAAGAAACATAATTACATAAAGAGTATGTGTTCGTTGTGTGTATACGTGTGTGTTATGTGTAGGTATGTGTGTGTGTGTGTGTGCGTGTGTGTGGGTGCGTGCGTGTGTGTGTGCGCGTGTGTGTGTGTGTGTGCGTGTGGACGTGTGTGTGTTTTTTTATGTATACGTTGTGCTTATAGATTACGAATGCCAGAATAGATACCTCATTTAATTGAAATATAGAATTTCTCCAAAATAATTGAAACAATGTGTAAATGCCGCTAACGCTTCTTAATCTTAATTATATCTTAATTCTTTTTAATTTTCTTGGAGTTTGAATGTGTAAGTAATGGCAGGCATCACTTGTCACATGTGAATTGACAGTTTTCGAATAACAAAATGTTTATTTAAATGTCATAACAGATGATTGTCTTTCGTTATGACAACCTACTTCTCTTCTCTAGACACGAACAGTGAAACATCCTAGGGTTTTATTGGAGCGGAGCGAACGAAGTGAGCGAAGCTCCCATGGATCAGCTTCAATGGCGCAATGTCTGTTACGCAATAACTTCCCGAGTTCTTAACCGATTTTAATATTTTTTGTGTGGAATCGAATCAACGGGTTAAGGACCAGATTGTGACGGAGCCCGAATTTTGAAATTCGCAAAAATTCCAAACGAAACAAAAAAAAAACTTTTTTTTTGGTATTACGCTCCGCTTCAATATATGGTGCTAGCGTAGCTTTATGCTTAGCGACTGCATCGCCTAGTAAACATTAAATATTGTAAAAGTGCAAAAGTGCAGTGTTGTAATATATATTAACCATGAAGTCAGTGTTTTAAAATAGCTTCTCACCTCGAGAGCCCAGTCAAGATTATTCTATGTCATATTATCTATCATTTTATCTTTTTAACGGCCACCGTGGTCAAGTAGATCGCATACCGATTGGTAGCGTCACTACGAGGTCCCGGATTCGATTCCCGGCCGGATAATTGTAGAAAACGAACTATTCCATATAAACCTAGCATAATACTTTATTGTCAAACACTTCAATTTTCTTTTTTATAATTTGTAAATATTTTATGCATTTCTCAATGCGATCTGAGTGTTCACTTGACCCGCCTGAGAATTCATTTGTGACCAGAGTCGATTTTAGTCGACAGTATTTTACTAATATAATAATTTAACTTTTACTATTTAACAGATTTTATGGCCTGGATGCATGTCTTTTAAGCCATCTTTGGATATTCATAAATTTGTTCTAAAAAATAAAATAATAATGATAGTGTCTTTTCGACAAGCACGTCAAATCCTAGATCGCGTCATCACTTACCATCAGGCATGATAGCAGTCAAGCAAATACCAATTTTAAGAAAGACTAATAAAATACCCTTTTCCTTAGGTTTCAGTAAAAGTGAACCCGAGGACTTTTTCAGAGAGCAGAAAAAGATAATTCTCGCTATTTTCTTTAGCCAACACTCGTACATATTAACAAACACATAGTTTAATAATCCACCATTACAAACCAAAATCTCTTAAGTAACGCTTCTTGCTGCCACCATAAATTCTTCTATTTTTTTTTTTAATTTTAACAGCCTTGGAATGAATCATACGGCCTATCCTCAATAATATTTTTTTTCTTAGATCATGATAAATGAAGACGAGTGGTGATTTATGAATAATAGATCACCAATGGATGGTGAAAGAATACCTACCCTAGATTGCAGTGAAGGTATAGGGTTTTTACTGAAACCTTCTCGTGGCCTTCTTGAGAGAGCGCGAAAAGACACTTTCCACTGTTTTATTTCACTTGCCAACACACAAGCATATTTAGAAACACTCAATGGTTAATAAACCACCATTACTACACACTAATAACAACCACAGCACAAAATTGAACAAGATAACCGAATCCATTAAAGTGACGCTTCCCACTCCTGCCAAAAATTTCTTATTCAAAAATATATTTTTTTTTAGGCAAAGAACTCTCATTCATCCCGAGAAGTGTATGAAGTAAAAGATGACCCTTCGTCTTTAACATTTGCTTACCCAAAAAAGGAGGTTCCAACTTTAAGAGAAATTGTTTATTACCACGTTATAGAAAAACCGTATGGAGATGGAAATGTAAGTACTTAGTTGCATTGTTGATAACTGCATATTAAATTTGTTTGTCGCTTAAATTGGTTTGGTCGGTGGTAGGTACATAAATATATTGCAAAAACAGTACCGAATCTATGGCTATTTGTTGAGATAAATATCTATGTTCCATCAAAGAGTTAGGGATGGCGCTTTTAATTTTTGTAAAATTAAAAAAAAAAATTATTTTTAAATTTAATTTGGATACTGTAATAACTAAATAATTTAATGAATCAACTAGTTTATAAAAATAAAGTTGAGTAATAAAAAGACATCAATATTTTAAAGTCTTAATACTTCTTTTCTTTATTGTCAATGAAAAATACTTTTGTCTGTTACGAGTAACGACACGATAGGAATACTTTATAACTAAATTTTATAGTGTTTAAATCCTCACAAAGCGAATTGTCGCGAATGACAATTTGCTTAAGCTGTGCGTCGTACGTATAAAGTTTAATGTCAAAGGAGAAAATATGACACTTTGTGGTGCGTCAACGTGTTATTTATTATCTGTACCATACAAAAACTTCATTGAAAATGAGATCTACAACGAATTTAAAATCCGAATTTCATTCGGTGCACTGATTCCTTGGCATAAAAGATCATATCTACATTGCAGGTTCAGTTAGGTTCGATATTTTCTTATTCATTACCGACCATCAATCTACATTAATTATGTCAAAAGATTTAGTGAAAAATTACAAATAGGGCTTAAAACATTTCGGCGATTCAAGATACATCTGACGAGGAACCAATCGAGACACAAGGATTTAAGTTACTGCGAGTTTATCAATAATATTAATAATTTATTGGACGAATATTATTCATAATAGAATAACTAGTTAATACAACTTCTTTTCATAAACGTAGCCTTCCACCCACGACTAGTCGAGTCACTAGGCTGAAAAAAACTTAGTTCAGTATTTGCTACAGTTAAATACGTGATATTTTTGCAGGTTTTACCGAACCGAGAGGATTCTGAATTTGAAAACACACCAAGAACGTTTACCAACAGTCATGGCTATCAATTCCTTGACTCTGATCTGGATCAAGTGAGTATTAGATCATAAGTTAAAATGCTGTCTATTGATAACTGCATAGGGTTTCTTTTTTATTTACAACGGGGAAGTGCTTGACCTTAATATTACGGAAGCACTTTAGAATATGCAACACCATAAAAAAGCGGGTGAGGGGGAGACCTAATAAAGTGCGGAGAAGTATACTTTTTGAAAAAAAGAAAAAACTATTTGGGTCAGTTTCCAATTCAACAAAGTAAGAAAAACCTACACAAAGGAACGAGGAGACCTAATTTTCATTTATTATCTTCATATTTACTAAATTTCAGCGTCATTTCTGTAATGAATAAGAAAATATTTGGAAACATTGTACTGTTATCCTCGTCTAATCCAAATGATTCATCAATAATGGTTTCTTCAAAAATATACATCTCTTAAACGAATGTACTCCGCACTTTGATATTTTGGTAAATCATTCATAAATTTGGTGTTGCATAATCTAAAGCTGAGCCAATATTACTCAATGTTAAGTAACAAAGACCTGCTTAACCGGACATTATAAATACTAAGTTTATGTAAGTTGCTTTTTTTTAACCGGTAATCCTCAACCAGGTTATTTGGCTATATAACCAGTAACTGCAGGAACACAACATTATTTTAAATGGTTGTCATAGCAGATTTAGATAAAACATTATAGCTATTAAGGTGGACTTTAAACAAATCATATTAAATAATTTTAAAAACAAATATACGTCTGATAATTTAACCCGAGACATCTGGGCAACAGTAAAAAGTTGAAATAGTAAATTAAATACGTACAACCTCAACATAACAGACGCACGCCTTAAGACCCCTAAGCGTACATCGCAGTGCTGTCTGTCGCGGGTGCAGCGTCGATAAGAATGGTTAACTTTTGCTTATCTCTGTTACCCCTTATATGTAGTAATAAAATATACTATACGCTTTAAAATGTATTAATAAAATATTCTGAATTTGTCTAAGCAGATAAAATTACTTTTCAATGGCCAATTTGTAATGACAAAGAAAAAACGCTTCAAAAAAATTCTTTTTTATTATCACTCATAACAGAAACCAAATAATTGTTTTAATAAATAAAAACAAATTTCACAAAAAAATAAAGTGCCACCCCTAACACTCTAATGGTTCGTAGGTATTTATCATTACAAATAGACCTAGTGTCGGTACTGCTTTAGTCTGGATCCACACTATAAGGTCGATCACGGTTCGTTCGCGCTCCGATCTCGGTCCGCAAATGAAAAACAATGTGTGCATTCATATTATCCGTAACAGTCAAATTCCGGTCGAATCTAATTCCAGTCGCGATCAGTCTTGAAGAAATTTTGTTTGAGTGTTATCGAACTTGTCACGATATGTATCCTTAGTATGAATACTCTTTTGTTCTCGGTTCAGTCAGCTTTACCCGTTGAAACGACAATCAAATGTACATTAAATGGTTTCATTTAATTCCTATTTTGAAAAAAAATATTATTTAAGTTATTTCTAAGTAATAAAGATGTCTAAACCAGTGTGGACTTTTGAAAAAAGTAATTTATACGTAAATAATTGTTTTTTTTTTTTATTTTTACAAACAATTAAATACCTTAAAGATTATTTTTTTTTATAATTTTATATATTTTATGTTGATGTTATAAGATTAATTATTATAATAATAAATACTAGAAAAAATCGACTCGGGTCACAAGTGAATTCTCAGGCGGGACTTCACTTGTGACCCGAGTCGATTTTTTCTAGTATTTTTCTATTATAATAGTTTATTTTATTTTTAATTATAAGCCAAATAAACTCGGCTTCGATTATTGACAAGTGAAGACTGAATCGTGAACTGAGTCAGATTGTCTAATATAAACATGATTAGATTTTACCAGACCGAGTTCGGTCAGCGAACAAACCGTGATCGACCTTATAGTGTGTATCCAGCCTTAGCAATATATGTACGTGTCTGAACGTAGAACCGGAAGGCAAGCCACTAAATCAAACACGTATTTTTCCATAATCTTGACAACAACAGAAGCCATTTTGTACGGTTCCATACCCAAAGGGTAAAACGGGACCCTCTTACTAAGACTTCGCTGTCTGTGCGTCCGTCTGTTTGTCACGAGGCTGTATCTCAAGAACCGTGATAGCTAGACAGTTGAAATTTTCACAAATTATGTATTTCTGTTGCCGCTATAACAACAAATACTAAAAACAACATAAAATAAATATTTAAAGGGGCTTCCATACAACAAACGCGATTTTTATGCTTGATATCAATAATGGCAACATGTAGGCACTTTAAATATTCACAAAATACTCAGTTGGAATTTTTACTTTAATGATAAATAACATGAAATTGGTGTTATTTTCCCAGTCAATGGTAAGGAACCCTTGGTGCGCGAAACCGACTCGCATTTGGCCGATTTTTTTTAATCCTTTCTGTGGGAAATTATAACTGCCACAGCCTTTAATTTAATTTAATTTTTTTTTCTTTCAGGAAGAAAGAGAGGAATTATCATCTGATGAATCATCATCATCAACTGATGAAGAGCATAATAATGAAATTGTTGATGAGGTTGGTGTCATATATTAGACATATATTAGATAAATTATTTTAATAGAAAAAAATTGACTCGTCTCACAAGTGAATTCTCGTGAATCTCAATTAGGAGAGCATTTGACTGGACTTCCAAAGGTCTCCTGAGAATTCATTTGTGAGTCGATTATTTCTAGTATTTTTTCTATTAAAATAATTTATTTGAAAAAGTAGCATTGAAAAATGCAAAAAATATATTAAATAACTAAGGTTTTACTTTTTTTATTGTAAATAGGTAGGAGCTTGACCGCTATATCTCCTGATGGTAAGCGATGATGCACGATCTAGGATGTGACGCGCTTGCCTTTTTTTACTTTGACAACATAGGGCGTATTCCTTTTAGAAAAAAAGTAGACACTGTGTTGCACTGTGTCGACCATACTATAGCCTAGCAAAAACCTAATACCGGGGTGTTTTCCATTTAGAAAAAAAGTAGACACTGTGTTGCACTGTGTCGACCATACTATAGCCTAGCAAAAACCTAATACCGGGGTGTTTTCCATTTAGAAAACACAAAACACTGTGTCGACACTGTGTCGCATTGTGTCGACAACTTTTTATAAATGGAACACAAAATCTCTCACAAGCTCTCTTAACGTCTTATCTTTTGAAAATTTTATTTTCTTACATGCATTTTTCAATATACTTATGGCACAATAAAATATTTTTAAAATATTCTTCATTGGAGTAGTAACATTTTTAATTACTTTTTTTTAAGGAATTAGTATTTTTCATATTAGTCTCAACATTTAAGTATTTCGGTAATTTATTATAAAATTTATGGATATTGGATATGGTCCGGAAATATGTAGTTTTAATTAAAAATTGATTTCGCGGATAATCGCGGATTATTATGTCGAAAAGGGTCTCCATCACATACTACTTGTTTGCTTTTCTATAAATAGGGGGAGGTTGTTTTTCTTCGCCGTCTTTCAATGTTAAACTTAACTGAAACGGCTGTGAAATATAATTTCTGTATGTTTGAATATAATGTGTAAAGTTTTCTTTAGGAATCGAATGAGATGACGGAATCGGAGGCATCGTCCACCGCTGAACCAGAATATGAAATCATCTATGAAGATGAGGTAACTATAATTGATGATCTATTTGTGCAACTTTGCCTTTTACACCGACAGTTCTGGGTTCCAATCCCGGAAGGAGCAGATGTTTGTGCGATAAATAGAACTGGTATTAGAATAGAATAGAATAAAATACTATTTATTTGCTTAAAAACATGGTATTAAAGTTCTTACATGTATTTTTAAGTAACACATGTTTTGCCAAATTTTGTGGCATGCAAATTATTTACACCCATATCGAATTATTTGATTGATGTTACACATAATTATTAAAAAGTTCTCTTTGTCGTAGAAAGCTTTATATGCTTTATAGCTTATGGACACTTATGTACTCTTTATAAACAAAGTAAAATAGTGCCGAATTTTTCGTTTTGTTTTATATAATTACTAGGTGACCCGGCCACGCGCTGCTGTGTTATAAATGAAGAATTTACAACACAGCAACGCGTGGCCTTTGTCCTAAGTCGAAACAAACCGGCAAAATGGAAAAAGTATCATCAAAATCTGTTGATTAGTTTCGGAGTTCATCGCGGTCAAACACTGTGACAGGCAATATTTATATATATATATAGATTAAAACTGTTTCATTTACAAGCTGATTTTATTTCCAGACAACAGATGGCGACACAATAACGACGATGGACGCACCGTTTGGTGTCAGTAACACAACAGAGTTCAAACTTGGTGAACGTACGGAAAGAAACACTGAGAATGTAAGTGTAACATTTAAACAAGTACTTCCTTATGCAATATTTACAGAATCTGTCTCATTGTTAGATGCGTACCGTAAACTTTAGTTCTCCCAATTGAGCTAACGAGACCTTAACAGAGGTCTTAGTGCCAATTTACGCGTCGATACTCAATATGAAATGAAAAGAAGAATAACTCTATTCAAATTCACTTCAAATAAGTTGTTTTAAATCGTCCAACAATTTTACCTACCACCAATTCAAGACGTCTTTTAACTGACAAGAAGAATGGGCGCAAGAAACTCGTCAGCTTTAAAGTTTTACAATATTACACGTTGTCACCATAGATAACCCACAAAAAAAAATTACTCTGTTGTCACAATAATAGTAGTGTTATGATTTCATTACATCGTTGATTACAACAAAGTCAACAAGTATATGTTTTAAATTGGAGTTTTGTATTAGCGCCCCTAACGGTAACCATCAGTAACTTCGAATCTTCATAGAAACGGATTACGCCATCGGTATCAAGTCTTGCGCCGCCCCTCTCTAGCGGTCGCTTCAGACGAAGGCCTCAGAGCCCTCCCGGGTACATGCCAATCTCAGATGGTGATTAGTCAGTACGAGTCTGACATAACTTCGAAGCCGGGCCGGAGTATCCATAGAGGATTCACCACCTCACTCCCCCGAGTCCGGACGGTGTCCAAGTTGCTAGGGGCTCGCACAAAGGTCTCAGATCTCTGATCATCATAACCTAGGAATCCTCATAGAAATCTGTATCGCACTCAAAATCGAGTATCGAATGCATACCACGTTTTTAACGTGCAATCGACGCACGCTTCTATTTATGCAAACATGATATTCACGCGAGTCAATGGCAGCTTGACTATAAATTTACGTAGGTGTTCGAAGTACTACCTTTGAATACCTACATAAAGGACAATGTCCATTCGTGGTATCGTCTTTGATCGTCGTTGTACTTAAATCAAATTTATGTCAAAAACTAAGTTTTAATGTTTCACGAAATGCTGTAAAATACTTTGCCATAACATCGACGGACAATAATCCACATAATAATTAGCAATGAACTCACTTCCATATTACCGAGTATTTCTGTTGGCACTTGTCTCCTCGGTATTGCCATTTTCTTTTCGACCGTATCGATTTGCCAAATATAATACAATCGATACGCTATTTATTTAATTAAAATATCGAATTGGCAGTTCGCATTCTAGCATATAAAGTAATTAAGCATAAGACATGATGTGAAACTAATTTGTTACTAGAAGACGATTTCATTTTTCTATGGTTTTAACGGCGCTCTTTTTTCCAATAATCTTGTTGCGTCGTGCTTTTAACTTTTCATACAGTTTTTGTATTGTGAACCCTTATTATTAAATTAATTAAACCACCGACAGTGACTTATACAATTTAATATGCTTTATTATGGAATATATCACATTAACAAACAAGTAGACAATGTATATTACAGCCCATATTAGGCCCTTCGAGTCCGTCTGGATTCGAAGGAACTCGAAGTTAAGGAATACTATGATTGATGTCTATCAATCATAGTACGCCCCTTAACGGTGATGCCGCTGACATACAGTACCTAAACGTGCATGACTCGTAGATGTGTAGACAATACATACATACGCATGCATACACGTCATTTATAGCTAGCATGTTGAAAAATAAAGGTATCCGTCAATCCATTGCCAGCATATTGTTTGCATGTCATTCGTATCTATCAATAAAATAAACGATCTTGCATGCATAACAGCACGTAAAGCATGACTATGAGTGCTGCATTGCCGTCTAGAGATCACAGATTCATCCAACAGTATGATGACAGATTTTATTCGATATACGTGCAATGTGATTCTTCAATCATCATAGATATATGCTAGTGTATTAGGGGTCTTATAAAGAAGTTAGTAGGTATATCTGCTATTTTAATGCTCTGAAAAGGAATATATTTAATAAAACATAATATCAACGCACAGATATTTAAGTTATTCATATAAACTTGCATTTGGCAATCATAATCGAAACATAATTGTTAATAATTTAGAAGACTGGCAACAATGGGACAATCGGGTAGGATGAACTGTCAAATTGGTATAGTCAATTGAATGTTGTGATGAAAACCTTAATAGTCTGAAATATTATATCTAAATTAGTATTATTCAAACTAAAGCATTAAAATACTCGCACCCAGCTCACATCCAACCATTGTGTTGAAAGATAAAACTTCAAATGTAAATAAAAACACAAATGAAGACCGAGAAAAGTGTTTATTTGATGAGTTTTGTTATATTTTTTTTTCATTTTATCCGTCGAACTACAGAAAAACTGTTTTTAATAATTTAATCTACACTTAGCAACCTAAAAATATAGTAAAAATCATCATGGCACAAAATTATTATTAAAAAAGTCCATACTACGATGGGCATTGTCCTTCAGTCTCGCGCTTGAATCGGTATCTGCATAGATATATAGTCCGTTCGCGTTAAGAAAATAGTGAGTCATCGGTGTGTCGAGTGTAAGTTCTCACTTAGAAAAAACGTTACTATCGCGTTTACGTTTCGAGCAACATTTGTATGAGAAAAGAACAGCACCACCAAGCGGGGAGACGAAGAAACAATTCCCGCGAGTGTACGTTGTACTCGATACGCTTGACGATGCGTTTTGTAACGTGTCGATAGCGTTTACGAGTCCGAAAACGTTTTTATAAACATTTTGCGAGTGTAAGTGGCAAGTTTGACATTTCGAATGGTGAGCTAACGCAAACGTGATAGTAAAGTAACTCACTTGGTGATTTACCCGTGAAACACAGTGATATTGAATATTTTAGTGGTTTTCGAAGAGATTTTGAGAAAAGTATACTAGAGTACTATGGCTACTCGTTACTTCTTTGCTTGGAGAATGTTATCGGTTGCAGAAATGCAAGATAATCGTAATTGCCTTCGGAGAAAAAGGACTATCTCCCGCTCTTTTTTTGATCCTATACAACATCTTACGGAGAATGAATTCAAGAATAGGTATCGCATAGGTAAAGAGGCTGTTTTGTTCTTATGTAAAGAATTGGAACAATAGACAAAGAACAATGGCGAAATATTCTTTGAGATATTTTTCAGCGTCTTGAAATATTCTTTCTACAGAACGAAATGAAATAATTTTCTACATTTTTACATCAAAAGCTTATAACTAGTAAGAGCCAGAATAAAAAACACTGCTTTTTGGGATATATCATTGATTGTTAAATGAAACATCGAAATTCCGCTAGGTACCATTTTCTTTCGTGCTGCCATTTTATTATGTATAATTGTTCGAGTTATATAAAAATCGGTTTCATGATATCCTGATAAGTTCATTTAATTGTTTACTTATATAATCTATATTTATACTATACTTTGTGTTATTCAAAAATAAATCAAGTACTAATATTAAGAAATATGTAGTGTTTTCTTCTTTTATTGCAACATTGTTATAGCAACACTGCTATTTTTTTTCTCCCGTGAAACAGGTGCAACATACTCACCTACTTAATGAGTATATTATTATTCTTCTTATTATTTAAGTAGCTACCAACAGGCAGAAATAAGATGGCATACACTCGATTTTAAGCGACTTATTAGTAACGATAGCATTGCTAATAATGTGATTAAATATGTTGATATTCTAACAGACGTTGATTGAATTTAAAAGAAAAAGTTTACCATAATTGTCTGGATATATCGATTACGGCGAAAAAATCGAATTTAATCGATAGTAGGTAACACTTCAGCAGCGACTTAAACGATAGGTACCTATTAATTTCAACAACATTGCATAGGGGCCATTCATTTATTACGTAAGACGATTTAGGGGGGAGGGGGGTCGACCATTTCTTATTTTTTCTTACGAGGGGGTGGGAAGGAGTCTCGATAGTTCTTACGTAAGATCACAAAAATGCGCAAAGTCAAAATGATACTTTGAATAAGCATGGGCAACCGTGCCCGTTGCCCGTGTTTTTCCAAGGTTCGCTCGGATGCGTATGGGTAAAAACTTCATGGCCGTAATTCAAATATTGAAAGAGAAAAAACTTTAGCCATATATTCAAGGCGAGGCAAAGAAGTCTTGTGCCGTATCAGGGCTAATGTCGAATGGGTGAACGTTGACAACGTCATAATCCTGAATAACCAACTAACCAACCAACCAAACAACACCTATTATTAGAAATGTTCCAGTGTCAGATCCAATTTCCGACTGGGTTTTGAGCCCCTGGACTGAAAATCTTATGTAGGTAAAGGTTAATTTTTAAAATCAAAGTTTTTTCTACCAAAAAAAATAAAAATTATTATCACCTTTGTAAGTACAAATAAACATTTCTAAAAATTGTTTGTTTGAAAAATAAACATCAAAACAAACCAATCGTTTATTCATTTTTGTCTTTAGATTCTTACGTAATAAATATTAAACAGGGGGGAGGGGGTCGACCTATTCTTATTTTTTCTTATAATAGGAAGGAAGGGGGTCAAAAGCTAGCGAAAATAGTCTAACGTAATAAATGAATGGCGCCATACCTAATTACCTACATATATAACAGATTATAATAGATACATTTTCAAACACGTTGGTCTTGATAATATCTATTTGTTTATTAATCAGAGTGAATGTTATCGATTGATATAATCGATTTTGTGACAACACTACCGTAACTTAATCTTTAAGACTTCGAAGCTTAATATCTTTTTTTCCTGGCCTCTTAAATAAAAATTTCTAAGACACGCAGTTTCAAGAATTAATGGTTGATCATTTTAGTATTTTTTAATCTAAAGACGCATCAATTTTAGGTGAAAGAAAATGATGTATGGAAGTTCGCCATTGTTCTTTGAGGTCTACACAACAAATAAGCCTCCAAGAAAAGGTATTACTTTGTGTTCCTTGCAACATATAATTGTTGACTTTGTTGTAATCAACAAGGTAATGAAACCATAACACCACTATTATTGTGATGACAGAATAATTTTGTTTTTTTTTTGTGGATTATGTATGGTGACGACATATAATATTGTAAATGTAGTTACTTCTGTTAAAGCCGACGTGTTTCTTGCGCCCATTCTTCTTGTTAGTTAAAAGACGTCCTAAATTGGTAGGTAAAAATGTTGGACGATTCAAAACAACTTATTTTATGTGCATTTGAATAAAGTTATTTTTCAGTCATTCATTTTCATTCATTATACCACCCCTCGGGGTACCTGAATCACCCCCTTGTATATTCCACAATTTTTCGTAGTTTTTGAGTTATGAATTTTCGACATGAACAATTTATAAAATCAAACAATCTATTGTGAAAATTGAGTTAAATTGTGAATAGCAAAACTTAAATACACTTTTTGTGTTGTTATTACAGTCGGAGTAAACCAACCAAATGTTTTATGGCTTTGCACATGTTTAAAATCATTTAGAATTTCAATTGTTTGACTACTAAGCATTGTTTGTTTGGCTGGCACTGGCGATGGCGAGGCGAGGTTTCGACAACTGTCGTCCTTCGTGCGGCTCTCATCTTGTGTCTTTTTCCATCATGCAAGTTAAAACGAAATAGAATCAAATTCATTGTGTAAAAATGTATCCTACTGTTTTAAGAGGTTTCAATTTATATAGAGCCGACTCATCTCAAGTACAGTTTGTGATTTGGTCGTATAATATTTGTCAACGTCATGACCGAAACCGGCGGAGGCAACCTAGAGAAAATAATTAAACTTTCGGCAAAGTGAGCAAACGCAAACGTCTATCGAGTTGCGAGTCAAAACCTACACTCGCATGTGCTACGCATACTTTCAAGTTTGCGTTTGCTCGATGAACTTTTTCGTGACGTTTTCTACTATTGAACGAAAAACTTACACTCGAGGCTCGGAGCAACTACAGGATAAGGGTGTGTTCACAGTAGAGTAAAATTACAAACATTTTCTTCTTATATTGTTTTAAACTTTCATGGTCACTAACACGTATTTTCTTCTTATTGCACATTTGTCTAGTTCATCTAATTTATCGACTTCGGATAGTCGAGCTCTTTTTTTAATGTGTTAGTATCCTTTTGTTCTTTAATAATTTTATTAACAGTATTTTCGGACACACCGCATGCACTTGCTGTTTTTATGACTATGCTCTCCACAGTTGCATATAAATCACACAGTTTAAAGTACTTATAAACATTGTAAATTATGCGTCTCTCTCCGCTATGGATTATTGATCCACTTTTATTCTTTCGAAATTTATTGTCGTATTCATTTTCAAAATTTATTGTTGAACGAGTCTAGCAAAATACACAAGCGTTTTGTTCGAAGGTCAGACTTCAACTGGTCACTGTGAACTCGACTTTCTAATTTCTAGCATTTTAATTGGCTGGGGGGCGTGGCCAGGCCGGCGGACAACTATGACTCACTATTTTCTTAACGCGAATGGACTATAGTATCAGGGCCGTCTTTAACCTATTGGAGGCCCTGGGCATATGACTATACTTGACAGAACACTTTTTAATTACTAGGATAGACAATGAAAGTAGATAAACAAGGTCTCAGATATTTTTAATGACAGGCAATAGATGAATAGATGATTTTTAATTTAAATGCAGCGATTCTCACGTATTTAAAATTATCTAAGCATGCTCAAAATTCGATAGCCTTATTTTGAGCGAGAGTAGAGTAGCTTCATGCATGCAAAAGCTAATAAGCAAGTCGATAATATAGTCCCTTATTGAAGTTCGATTAACTCTTAATTAAATAACTTTTTCAGTAATAAATGTCGGTATTGGTTTAGTGATCTGACATTTGCCCAGAGTGCCCAGTAGGAAAAAGGGGTCAGTATAGTTTCAAACGCATCAGAGATGCAAAAAAATATTCTGTGCAATAAAAAAATCGGAGTATAAGTCCCAGATCTCGGTACCTAAGAAGCGAAAGCTAGTTAATTATTAAATGTTTTTAGGCCATGGAAAAGCAAACTACAACAGAAGAAACATCGGATCTTAAGGTAAACATGATATTAATTTACGTGTAATAAGATAGGCCAATCTGCTATCCAAAAATTTATAATGTTTTAACTTAAAGCAACTCAAATATTAATAAATAGCTTTAAGTAACTAGTTGTTTGTTCATTGAACATGAAGAAATTAGAAACGCAGATAGCGTCTAACGTCTGGCAACATTATATTGTGGCCTGTGGTCAAAAAACGCGTTTTTTTCTCTCTACATTCAATTCGTTATATTTGCTTTTTAAATTATAAATTAAAAACTATTTTTTGATTATCATAAATTTTATCATGACAATAGAAACACTTTTATAAAGACAACAATAGTTTTGGAAAGATGATATTATCTCATTTTGAGTAGCCTAAATGTGGTTATGAAAAATAGAATCTTTTAGCCTTATACTTTGTTTGAATGGCATTTTCTTCTGTTATCAATCAAGTTAGTAGAAAACATTTTGGATAAGATTATTATACATATTTAAATAATAACAATTTTAATAATTAGAGAAAAGTAATATTATTTATTCTTTATTAAAAAAACATTTTTTATTTTTTTCCAATTGTTGTTTAGACTTAAGTTTCTACAGTTTTTTATATCAAAGTATTTCCACTTGAAATTTATATAAAATTTCTTAATAGTTTCCGCTTTAATTAAAGAAAATATATACTAAATGCACAGCTAAATATAAGAATTAGTGAACGGTTAATAAAGATAATGGTTAGGTTAGTGTGATGTAGATATGTGTCGCTCTTTAAAGATCTGACTCAGTGATCCGAAACATATATGTGATCCGAATGATTTGGAACAATTGCCTGGTGTTAAATGTATCATTTGGAAACCAATCATCTCGACCGACGCGTCGACTCATATTTGATTTAACACTATAATTCACTTTTTCAAACTTGAAACTAGATTTAGAGATATTACACGAAATTAGAAATTGGAAATGAAGCGAACTTTCCGAACCGAGATCTGTATCGAACTGCCCCGGAGTTAATAATAAAAGTATGGGATGACATGGTCAGCACATCGTTGGCAGATCCCCATACAAATCTCATGTATAACAGAACGGAACAACGCGAGTGAATGAGAGAGAAGCGAAATACGGGCAGGCGCTGTATTACTTTAAAAGATGTCTGAAATACTTTTTTATTTTAATATGTAAATAATGATAAATTATTTAAACAGGAAAATACTAGAAGGAATCGACTTGGCTCACAAGTGAATTCTCAGGAAGAATCGAGCCCACATATTTTTCTATTAAAATAATTTATCTTATAACATAGCATTGAAAAAATGCAAAATACATATAAAAGTTGAAAATTTTATGGCTGTTTCATCTTAATCGATTGTCCAAAAAATTGTAAAAATGTTTCTTTCGAATATGAGAGAATATTTCTCATGATGAGACAACGCTGGTCTACAGCGTAAAACCAGATATGTACTAGAAATTTTCGACAGTTTTTCAGAAGGCTCGGTAGCTCGATTGAGAATTCACTTGTGAGCCGAATCGATTCTTTCTAGAATATTTCCATTAAAATAATTTATCTTTATTAAAAGACATAAACTTTGACAATGTAAATAATGAGTGTACATTCTTGTACATAATATGCCAATAATTGTGTATGAAATTGATTTTTTAATACGCCAGCTAAATATTCCTAGATATCAGTACTTAGCTAAAGGAAACCGATTTTACCTTTTCTTATATCTTTACTATTGCAAAAACCAGTTTTGTATCGACATTGATATATAAACAAATCTGGGACAAATATCACATCTGATACAAGTTTCGGCATGAAAGAAACCCTATGATAGATACTTCAATTTTCATAAAACCAAATTCCAAATGAAATATATCACTTATCCGGAACTTTGTACTGTTCCAGGTGCAAATGATCCAATCTGTTTACTGATACATTTTTGTATGATTACATACGACACTATTTCATTCTAATCTTTTCTTTCTTTAGGCAAAACACACGCGCAAACTCCTGTTCGATCTGGTAAAAGAGAAGTATTACAGTAAAAATACTGAACAGGTAAATATTTTAATACATCTAAGTACTTCTGTCTAAAATACCTCACATGAAAGTTATTTCTCAGATATGATATTATATCTCTAAATTCAAACGAACTGTTAATTGGTAATAATGATTTTTTTTTTAATTGGGTAATCTGTACAATTATATAAATCTGTAGGTCCTGTCTGTACATTTATTTTTTGGACAAATTTTATGATAAATATTCGTTATATGACTAACTGATACCAATTCAACTATTTTTTAATTTTTTGTCTGTCTGTACGTTCTTCCATAAGTCAAGAACGGGTTGACCGATTTCGATGAAATTTGGTATATGGTAAGAACATATGGTTGCGCAAATGATAGGTTGTATATCATATCAGTAAAATCTTATAATCCTAACTAATAATAATGATAAATAAGAAAATTAATTTGTATGTTTGTTACACTTTCACGCCTTAATTACTTAACCGATCATCATGAAATTCTGCATAAACTTTGTCTGAGAATCAGAAAAGGACATATATTAGGTACCTTTCATCCAGGAAAGAAATACTATTCCTGAGGGATAGAAATATAATTTCTAATCGGTAGTCCATATTAATGCGAGAGAAAAAGTAAAAGCTAGAAATTGATAATTAATTATGGAAAATGAAAAAAACAGGCTTGTAAAATGTATATTTCCTAAAAAAAAGTATATTTTCACTACCTTAAATAATAGCGACATTGCCCATTTGGAAAGCCAGATTATAAAAAAATACTCTTAAATAATAAAATAATTTCTTAGTTCTCTATTTTTTGTACATTTCAGAATAACTCTTCGACAGAAGCGCCAGGAAGGAAAAAACGTGATGTCAATTGGGTAAGTTTAATTTATTTAACTATACCTATTAGCAGGGCCGGATAAAAATTCAAAATTTAATAACTTTGTTGCGAATATAGATTATACAGTTGTCATAACAACAAAAACTATTTGGAAAAAAAGTAACAGTTGTTGTCCCGTTGAAATTTGTATTTTTTTTATCCCCTCTTCTGTAAAGGCCCAAGGGCAGTTACCCTGCTGCCTTCCTCCAAATTTGGACTTGCCTAATAGTTACTTTCAGGTAGCGTAGTACATCGGTTGAGATGTCAGTTAACCCAAGTTCGATTCTCGCCGATATAGACTTGGACCAACTCTTAAAACTCGTACTTTAAAAAAAGTATAAACACGACTATAAATTGGGAACAAATACATATGCTTAAACCGACATTCGAACCAGGGACCTTTGCAGAAGGGAGGATTGCTACCGTCGCACCAAGCGGCATTATATAACCCATTTAGTGCCAAGGAGCGCCGTCGCGCTGCTCTCGCTAGTTGTAAAAAATGCCAGCGTCGCGATAGCGCTCTTTTTGACAGTTCACTTTTGGCGCGCGCAGGTGACGGCCGTGTTACCGTGTTCGTATTTTTATTAATTATATTGCATTCTATCTTCGATCGCATATTTTTGAGATATCGCATAGAACTCTTGTTCATATAATCTATAAAATGCACATTTTTACTGGTAAAATAAGTATGGCACTAAAGGGTTAATATAAATAAGTATATGACGGAGGGTCGAGCGGGGTAGGTGAAGATTCGGTATTTCTTACAGACTCGTTCATAATATTTTATCAAAATAAAACTTGGTTTACACTCTTCAGGTATATTAAGATTAATTTAAATTACAATCAACGCGAAATTAATCAACACAGCTCTGATGAAAACCGATTATGATTTCGGAACGTGGTGAGGTCGGAATGAGGTTAGAAACACAACCGCGCTGTTCGGCGTCACGATCAAAAGTGAAGTCCGGGCCCGCCAACATCAACTGTCAAAGCAACTGTCATCCAAGATTTTCCCGCGCGTTTCGAGCGCCATTTTTTGAAGTGACCGTTGGTAGTGTTGCCAACGGCTCTCGTCGGTTACCCGCTCAAACCAGTGTTGCCACAACCTCATTCCGAATACACCCAAATCTGTTCAGACTTGACGTTCCGTTATACGCTCCACGACATATATAACTCAACTTTAATTATAATTCAATTCAACAATAAAAAGAAACTTTATAAAAATACATAAAAATCAGTTTTATCTTAATATATTTTGCGACCTTTCGCTGCAACTAGATACCAGAAGCTCCTCGACTTGAAGAACTCGATTTGGAGAGCTTGCCACCTTATATTCGTGGCATGATCAATACAAGGAACAATGTGAGTTGACACTTATTTGTGTATTTTATTTTTTGCATTCATAATGCTATTTTTCTATAAGATATAAAATACGCCTGTAAGAAAACAACCACGCCTCTGAGCCCTCAGGTGGGATTCGAACCCACGACCTTTCACTATCCCTACGAGTGCTCTGACCGCTGAAATACCGAACACTGGCAGACGCGTCGAAATTTACAACAGGATTTCAACTTCTACTATGAGCTAGTATTGTTCCACCAAAGTTGAACGTTAACTACCTTCAACATTGAGAGTTTTATAAGAAATATTAAATCCTAATTATATAAAGACAATACTTTGTGTGTGTGTTTGTTACCATATTGTCAGTAACGCTATATGTGTAGTCGTGAAACCGAAACGTTAGCGCGATTCATTTCGAAATAGTGACATCTAGTATTCGATAAAGATAGAACCAGCTGTAAATAAAAAAATAAATACAAACGTGGGGGCTCGGAGGCATGGTTGTTTTTTACAGACGAATTTTAAACCTTTTCATTTGTATAAAAAAGTGACACGATTTGACCTCAATCGCGCTCACAAATCTGCTGAGTTAGATATAAGTACCAAAGCAGAATAATTGGTCTATAAGAATAGCTCAGAGAACGAGTATTTTTCTTTTCACTGGGCAAATAGTAAAAATATACTGCCTATTTTTTAGAAAATGTATTTTGTTAAAATAAAAGATTTCTATTTACAGCCATTCAAGGATGATGATACCGAAAGAGATGAAGATTTAGAAGAGATTAAACATAGAGTGAAAGGTCTTTTTGATAATTTGGATGAAGATAAAAAAGATTTACCGGATGCAAATGCCCCGAAAAGTTATGGAATGAAAATAATCGGTGACACTGGACATGTATGGAACGTGAGTAAAGATTTAATAAACGTTACAATTAAATGGTTTGACATTTTAAAGTAAAAGTATTTTTTAGTTAATATTGATAGACTGCACCATAAATGTAACACTAAATTCACCATCAGAGTATTTATTTCGTCTCACATTATAGTTCATTTTTTAGGGTTCCGTTCCTCGAAAGGAAAAAACGGAACCCTTATAGGATCACTTTGTTGTCCGTCCGTCCGTCTGTCAAGACCCTTTTTCTCAGGAACACGTGGACGTATCAAGCTGAAATTTATATCAAATACTCAGGTCTACTGTCCCTTGAAGCTGTGAAAAACTCAAACTTCTAAGTCAACGAAATCAAAAGATACAGCCGTTTATGCCGCAAAATTCCGCAAATTTTCGACACTCGCAAGGGAATCAAAACCATCATCATATAATAAAAATATTTTACGAACCCTCGGTGCGCGAGTCCGACTCGCACTTGGCCGGTTTTTTTAATAAAATTTTATCCACTATAGATCTTTTTGGTTGTGCATTTGACTTTGTCATTTCACCGTCCACAATCCACTGTGTCTTTCGTTTTTTCTCCCTTTCTTTTAATTCGTCACCAACAAGACTCCTTGAAGAATGAGTGAATGAATGACCGAGTAATGGATCGACTCAGTTCGACTAAAGTCAAATGCATAACTGCCAAATCAGAACATTCCTTTAACAACAATTCTTTATAACTATGAATATGTATAAGAAAACAAGACGATCTTAATAAACTAAAAATTTAACTATTATAAATCTTCCCCAATTTCATTCGACTAAAGTGGTTACTATAATAAATAAGAAATAATGAATTAATTAATAATTTTATAATTTAAATAGATCATCTCAACTTGCAAAGGGGTTTGAAGATTTTTGTATGGAGGGTGGCCCTAAACGTCGGCCGCCATTTTTATTTTTTTTCAAAATCGCGGTGCACAACGTAAGTGATATATTTAGATGGAGGACACTTATACAAACAAAAAATGTTATATAACATGATATCCTAAAGCGTCACGTTTCGGAGTTATTCACCAAAATAAAGGTATAGGAAATACAACAAATCATTATAATTAAACACATTTATATCTGATTGCCATACTGAATTGTATTAAAAAGTTATTAAGGAACAAAATCTATTATAAGTATTAAATATTTGTTTTCTTTCTTTGTCTGATTCAGATTAAAAGTAAAAACTTAAACAACATGAAATAACTACAAAATAAAAAAGGAAATTCGTTATAACAACTGTCATTTTTATCTTTGAATAACTCAGAAACGTGACGCTTTATGATGTTATGTTATATAACATTTTATGCTTGTATAAGTGTCCCCTATCCAAATATATGATATTTATTGTGCACCGCCATTTTGAAAAAAAAATCAAAATGGCGGCTGATGTTAGGGCCAAAACCTTCAAACCCTTTACTCAAATTAATATTACAATTTGTCATCATTGTCATTAATATCTAACAATATACTGTTCATCCAATCCTACGATAGATCGTACAGACAACAGATACTAAACCTACCAGAAACTGTAAAATTATCCCATTTGATTATAATAATAGGGGTTAAAGTATGAAATTGCCGTTTTATTGCAATAGGTTCTTTGAATTGACATAGAATCTTCATGGTTTGAGGTTTTCGAATGAAACTTTTTTTAAATGGTTTCTATGATGTTCTTTTTTTAAAAAATGTAAAACATTTGAATATCGACTTTCAATTGTTTTTGTTATTCAATTTAGACAAGAAAGATGGATACTGCGAAAATTCGAGTTATTTTTGAATACGAGTTCCGACGCGGAACTAACGCGGCAGAAACAGCCCGCAATATCAATGCTGCGTTTGGAGAGGGGTCTACTAATGAACGCACCGTGCGATTTTGGTTTAAACGCTTTCGTGATGGAAATTTCGACTTAAAGAACGAGCCACGAGGAAGACCGCCCACACAGGTAAATAACGATGAATTAAGAGAGATAGTGGAAGCCGATCCTAGTCAAAGTACCCAGGAATTAGCGGCATGGTTTAACGTTACCTTACCCACAATATTGACTCACTTGCGTCAAATCAATAAAATAAAAAAATACGAAAAATGGGTGCCTCATGATTTGACTGATCTGCAGAAAGAAACGCGTGTTGAAACTTGTGTTGCCTTGTTGAACCGGTACAGAAATGAAGGAATATTGGATCGAATTGTAACATGTGATGAAAAGTGGATTCTTTATGATAACCGGAAAAGAAAAATGCAATGGCTGACCCCAGGTCAAATGCCACAACAGTGTCCTAAAGCAAAACTTACCAATAAAAAGGTAATGGTAACTGTTTGGTGGTCTCAGCATGGTGTTATTCACTATAGTTTTCTCCGATCTGGTCAAGCAATAACGGCAGATGTCTATTGTGCCGAACTCCGAACCATGTTGACAAAACTAGCAGTAAAACAGCCCCGACTCATGAATCGATCTTCACCATTATTGCTCCACGACAACGCGAGACCTCACACAGCACGAGAAACCATTTTGACCCTTCAGGAACTGCAGTTAGAAACCATTCGTCATCCTCCGTATTCACCAGACCTTGCTCCAACGGACTACCATTTTTTTCGTGATTTGGACAATTATCTACGTGACAAGAAGTTTTCTTCCCAGGAGGCAGTACAAAATGCTTTCACACAGTTTGTGCAGTCTAGATCGTCGGAATTCTATCGCAAAGGCATTAATGACCTTCCCATTAGATGGCAGCAATGTATAGATAATAATGGCAACTATTTTGATTAAATAAATTTGTTAAAAATTTAAAAAATAAACAATATAGATTTTCAGTACAAATCGGCAATTTCATACTTTAACCCCTAATATCTATATGCTGGATTTAAAGTTGAAAATAATAAGTTATTTGTCATGTTTAAATATATTGATGTAAGAAGAATTTATAGAGATTTTATATTTTCTGTTTCATGATCAAATTGTGAAACTTCTGTATTATTATTTGTAGAACATGTGGTCGAACCCCGGAGTGGATTTCGACATCCAATCACCTCAACACTATGTACGGGAGGTAAGAATTTATAATAATACTAGCTGACTCGGCCACGCGTTGCGCACATAAATTGAAACCTACCCTATGTTCTAAGTCGGAACAAATCCAGCAAAATTAAAAAATAACATCAAAATTGGTTGAGTAGTTTCGGAGTTAATCGTGGTTAAACACTGTGACAAGGAATTTTAACGTGATAACGTCTTACAAATCGATGAACGCCGGCTGCACACACGAAAAAGTGTAACGTTCCGCCTGAGCCGAGCGTGCAAGCGAGAGCGCGGAACAAGCGATAGAGAGACACGATCGGCCTAAACGTTCGACTTGTAGCGCACCTATCTCTCTTCCACTTCATGAAGTGAAAAGTTAATGTCATTTCCATTGTTTATAACAACAACTAAACGTTATTTTATCGAAAAAGAACTATTTTTCAATTAACTCCTTCTTTGTATTATACAAAATATTGATAATTCAATTCAATTCATAAAAGTATGCAATTTTTCATCAATGTTTTCTTATGACGCTTTTACTTAAAATTATCGTCCGTAAACTGACTTTACAGACAACCAACCAATTTTATTATATATAAAGAGAGATTTCTTACAATAATACCAATTAGCGTAGCCCAAAGTAAGCATTATAAAGCAAGCGTTATTTATACTTGGGTAACAGATATACATATATTACAGTTCCATAGAGTAAAATAAAGAAATAATAAATAAATATATAATAACTTAACAGCTTTACGGTAGTATTTTTTGTTTGGTCCTAAACAAAAAATACTACCGTAAAACTGATAAAGAATCCACCGCAAAATATTTTATTTTCTTTACAATATGAATATATCTAACGTAATATACTTTTTAGTTTTACTTCTAGATTGAAAGGTATATACCTACATTTAATCTATATATTATTTATTATACATATTTACACATATTTTCTTTACAATAATTTTACTGTAAATAACAATAAATATAATGCTGTATCAGAAATTGGATCTCTGTAACTCAAAAATCAATCGTAATTTGAATAACAGCAAGTCTACCTGCCGTGGCGGTACAAGTGCTTATATATACTTTTAAAAATAAATTAAATATCTATATATCATATGTGTACGTTATCGGTTACCCTTGTATCCATAACACAAGCCTTACGGTGCGTACTTTGGCTGGGTGTAAATGTAAGAAATATTATTATTATTTCTAATATTATACCTATTCTACTATAAGATAGGTCTACTTTAGGTTAATTGCAAAGCATCTTGCGATGTTTCCCGTGAATATAAAAAATAATCTCAACTAAACCACTGGGTTTTCATATAACGCATCTCCGAGGTTACCAGATTCGGGGTTAATCTAGAAAACTAATTTTTTCATAATTGCTCAGTTTTTTGTCGGATAATGAAAAATTTCCACGGAACGTAGGCGGGGCATACCCTAAAAAATAACGACGTACTACAAATGCCATCGGTCTAGCGCACTCACCTATATTGACTGATTTATCCCCAGCTGACTGATTTAGCACTGCCGATGGTAAGACCAACATTGCTTCGGAAGCTGCTGTGATAAAATTTTTTCTTTTCAAAATTATTATATAATCTTATAATAATTATAAATCTGTGACTATTAAATTGGCCATTATTCTAGGACGATGCTGAAGGAAGAGCAAACGAAAAAACTATTTCAGAAGACGTCGAAGAACAAATGGAAAATACGGTAAGATTTTCACTGTCAGATTCAATCTAATGGCAGAGCGTTTGAACTACTGTAATATTTGTGTAGTGCCGTATGGTGTATGGGAAAGGAGAATAGCACCAACCAATAATGAAGGTGATCATAACCTCCTGCAGACCACAAAATAGTCAGCAGCATACTTAAATAAAACTAACAGAATATTTAAATGATAAAATAACCGTTTAAGGATATAATTAAATATATTAAATATAATTGTGTATGAATATATTATACATACATAATATATTCATACACAATTTAATTGCCTACTTATAATGATGTATTTATATTGTATCTATTAATTTGATATAACCATTTTTAATATGTAAAATTATAATAAGACATCCTCTCCTCCCTCAGTTGCTATACCCTGCTGGGTCCATAATGTTCTTTTTATAAAATGACCACCTTTTTATTCACTTTATGGTATGAAATAATGATTGAATTGAATTGAAGTGTATTTTCCTAACTTTCTGTGCAGTTACTAATAATCACACCAAACTAAATAAGAGGTGTATATACTAAAAATAGTGGAAATACTGCTATAGCCCTGTAGACACACTGTTATAACCCTGTTTCCTTATTTTAAACTTATAATTAGTTATTTCTGCTGAACCTTGTTATTTCCTATTATATTATTTTATCATTTAAACTGCAGTAAGACTGGAGCTCGGGAAAAGCGGAGCTAGTCCCGCATCCGCACACTTGATCAAGGATTTAGCTAGTTTAAGAGGTGAAGTGTCAATCTGTGTAGCAAATTTACGTAGTAAATTTTGTGTCTCAAGATAGGTGCGTTTTTTTATAAAGTCAACCATGGCCGACCTCACAACACGAAGCTGGAAAGGCTCAATTATTGTTTAACCAGCAATTAAATCAAGTTTTCTACATGCTATAAATCCCAAACGTGTTGATGAGACTATTTTGTTGTCTCGACATACCCGCCAAGCGAGAAGATTTGGTTTGGTGGAGGCCTATGTCCGTCACTGAAGATGTATGGTGATTACTTCGTGTCATTGTCCGTCTTTAACGTCACACTCAACTGTGAAGGGTTGGATCTCTTCTACTCTGCTATACACCAGATGGCTGTTTATTGTTTAATTACACACAAATCACTTATTTATTAATGATAGGGATAGCACACAGCACAAATAGCATTGTTTATTTCTAACATATGTAAGATAATTTCTAATATATTCGTGATCAGAAACGACACAATAAGTCAAACACAATTGAGTTTCTCTGTAAGAAAAGATTTATTGGTTATGTTATTTTAGGCACATGAAATAAAAGTGTGTATTTACTCAGTACTTAACAAAAACCTACATACCTGTAAGAAAAGAAACGACATTTAATGTTATTATTAACAATGTCAGTTTCTAAATCACAAAATACTTTTACTATAGAATTAATATTATAAATTATTGTTTTTTCATAACAATCACGAGATGCTTATAGGTTATATTTTCCATAGCTTACAAACTTCATTTGTGTCATGTCACTGCGCGTTCAATGACGTTTGATGCGCGGGAAAATTCAAATTAAAGAAAATTACATTTTTTCTTTACACATATAATCTTGTTTTATCCAACGATTTACTAATCCGGGCTCGAAATATTGAAGATATTGATATATCTTTGATAGTGATTGTTTAGTGATCTAAACTATAACAATACTTACACATTTTCCAATCTTATGTATCCCATATTTATTGTACAAGCTCTGGAGATAATTTGACGTTAGTAGATAAAAAATTGTGGAGTTATTTATATTTTTATGTTTTCAGGATGACAACATTGAAGGTCATGTCCAAAAAGATGAATCACGTGCCACAAGCTCGGTGACAGCCAAAAACCTTGAAGCAGATTCTTTAGGGGAAAATAGTAATAGTGAACTGGTAAGTAGATATTAAGGCAAATTGTTTTTTAAGAAGTCAAATACAAAATATAGGAATTGAAGTTCGCGAGGGATAAGACCTTTTTATAGTGGCCGCTCCTGTACCATTAACAATTATAATATATTTTTATTATAATAAAAATCATTATTTATGAAAAACTAGAAGTTAATTGGTTAAATGACAAAAAATATAATTAATTAAATGCTCAAAATGTATATTTCAATTACAGGAAGTCAATTCAGAAGACAATTTAAGAAAACACCAGCACAATCGTAAAGACAAGGAAGACACTATGAAAGACTTTATCGAAAATGTAAGCGATTTCAATTTTTCCTTTCATCATCTTAGCTAAAAGATGCTGTTAAGACGGAAGTCTCCGGACGGACGAAGGAAATTGCTTAGTTGTGACGCAATGTGACCGGATTCGCGCTCGCGAAATTATTACACCTGCTAAGTTAAATACAAGTACCAACGCAGGATAATTGGTCCATGATCCTATAGCAAAGTTACCTAGCTCTGAAAACTAGTGCTTCCCTTTTCACTGGGTAGATACATACTGAACTTTTTTTAGAAAATGTATTTTGTTAAAAGAAAGGATTTCTATTTACAGCCCTATAAGGATGATGATAACGAAAGAGATGAAGATTTTGAAGAGATTAAACATAGAGTGAAAGGTAGTGAAGATAATGAAGATTTACCGGATGCAAACACTCCGAAGAGTTATGGAATGAAGTTAATCGGTGACACTGGACATGAATGGAACGTGAGTAAAGATTTAATAAAAATTACAATTTTACACAGAATTATTAATCGATGAGAATCTGAGTCAATGTCCATTTAAAAATCCAAGTGAGTAGCACTGCCAGAATAACGGACACTTAGCAGATGGGTTTCAGATCGAATTAAGAAACCAGAATTCGGAAATCGCTGCTTCTTATTTTATGGTCTACTGGAGGTGTGTGCTGATAATCTCCAATATCGTTAGTGGCCTTTTTACCACACCCTTAAGTGTTAAAGGTTGCTATACTGCTCTTCCGGACACCAAACAGCCAGTTTAAAAATTAAGTGTCCAAAAATTTCCTATAGGTACGAGATCGTCCGTGCTATGGAAGACGTTGACCTGTTGGTCTCGCCTGCTTTTGGTTTAGGTTAGTCTATAATCCATTTCAAAATCTAAGAGTGTGGATGTGCCAGAATAAAGGACACACCTGCCAAGCGTCGTAATGACAATACCTCAATGGTATGGTGAAACATTCAGCGATGGCCGATTTTTGCGTTTTTGGTCTTTTTTATGTAATATGTAATATTTCGGCGAATGTGTAATTCTTGATTGTAATTCTCGGTCAAAGTTTCTTACTATCCGATGAGCAAACGGTTACTTGAAATCACGAGTCTCAATATGTTTGAGTAAACTGCAATTCTCATCCCAAGTCGGTAACACGGTAGTATGGGACGCGTTACAGTTTCTAGACGCGAGTGGATTTGAGATAAGTTTGCAATCTTATAATTAAGGGCCGTGGCAAAGTTCCTAGGCAACGACTGCCCGCAGCGCTGGTTAGAACGAAAGTGAATGCAACGCCACGGGCCACGGTACTGTGCCACCTAGAGTCTGTACAGCTCCGCTAGGCAGCGCTTGCGTTCCGAAGCAACTTCAGTCAGATCATTATTACGAACATATGACTTGACAGCAACCGTGATCATATTAGGAGTCTCACAAACAAAACAAAAGACTTGTTAATTGTCCCGTTTTAATTAATACTAATGTGAGTGAGTGAATATATATATATATTCCTTTATTGTTATTTGCAGAACATGTGGTCGAACTCCGGAGTGGATTTCTATATTCCACCACCTCAACACTATGTACATGAGGTCAGTATTAATAATAATATATTAATTCCCACATACACACCTATCAGCTGAGCCCAATGTGAGCACTGTAAAGCTAGCGTTATATAACACAAACAGCAAATAATAGATTGGTTTCAAAGCAAAGGCAAATCCATGGACATGACTTATTTACAAAAATAATTATTAGTGAAAGTTGCCGAAATCGCCCCACAATATAATAAATATTTAATAGATGAGACTGCCAAAAGTAATGGAATTACAATTCTTCGCCTGCCGCCTTACCATTGCAAACTTAATCCAATTGAAGTAGTGTGGGCCCAAATAATAGTTATTTATTATACAAGAGTGGAAAGTTCCTTTTTAACCGCGTGCTCGATTTGGATGACCGAGCAAGCGAAGGATTCTAAAGTTGAATCACGAGCGCAGCGAGTGATTCTAAATTAGAATCCTGAGCGTCAGCGAGGGAAACAAACGAGCACAAGGTGAAAAATCTTTCCACTCGAGTGCAATACGTAACTTTTCATCCCACCTCAGCGAGGAAATGACAAAATGAAAAAGAAAACAATTTATAATGACAAAATATTTTTATTTCAATGTGTGTTTTACGTTTTGTGTGTTTTAAATGTGTTTTACATTAAGATAATCTATAAATTGAAGAAAATAATAAGAAGTAGAAAATAATTAGGAAATATTAAATGTAACGTTGCTACAGTTACTTATGTTAAGTTTAATATTTTTGTTAGGTAATGTTATGTTGGTGTTTGTGAATTGTGCGCTGTTTTGTGGTAAACTATCAGTAATTTTAAATAGTTGTGCCGATTCATTGGATTCTATTGGCGTAAATGTTGGCGAGAGAGGGCTATTGTTTCCAATCTTATGGGGGCTCATTTTAGATGTAGAAGGGCGAGACCAAGAATCTGACAGAGGTTCTTTCAGCGTTATGGCCTCCACGATACTATTACAAATTTTTGATTTACTTTGGATTGAATCCTCTATGTATCCCTCTACAACCGAATTAGACTTCCAGCCTCCATGGCGCTTAAGCGATAGAAGATCAGCCCCTGATTCGGCCAAAAGTGTGGCTGAGGTTCTTCTAAAACAGTGACCGGTGTATAACGGGGGTTCTAAAAGTCCGAGAAAAGTTGCTATTTCTCGTGGAATACTGCCAATTTTATTCTGACCCATAGGTTGTCGGATACACTTTCCGTTGCGATATTGTAGAAAAAATCGTTCAATTGGGGTGTTAGAAGGACGTAAAGCTTGATATTTCTGAACAATGTTTACATATTCCTTGCGAATAACGAAGTTGCGGTCTTTTTTTGTCTTGGTATTTAGTACATTAATTAATAGCAATTCATCAGAATTATGAGAATATTTTGATACGTTATTGACATTAAGTAGTGTAAGTTCATTTGTTCGACATGCTCCGGTTATACCAATAATAAGAACAACCTGTAACAAAAGAAGTATTTATAATCGTAAATAAATTAATCAAATTAAAAATATTGAAAGTACTATGTACAATTTTATCAACAACAAAAAATTACACGTATTGACTTACTTTTGCCGCTAAATATACGGAATCAGGTGCTTTATTAATAAACTTTGCAATTTCAGATGCTGTGAAAACCTTCGATTTTTTTGGCTTATAACCAGATGAGGCTCTTTTTAAAAATGCCACTAATTTATGATAGGTGTCGATATGAACGTCTTTCTTCATCTTAATTGTTAATTTTAGCATTGAATACGTACTCCATAGCGTGCTTGCTTTCTTGGTCTCAGATAATTCTATAAAATATGCCAGCAAAACGTTTTCGGAGAAAGTTTTTGCTCCTTTAGCTAGTCGCCACATGTTAAATATATCGTACTGTTTCAAATACTTCTCTCGTGATTGCTGAGGGAGAAGGCTCATTTGCGCATTATTAACTGTTTCAGTTAACTCAGTTGGCGTTAGATAAACTTCATCGTCGCTAATGTCACTCATTTTAGTTGATTTTTTTGTACAGTTTTTAGGTTATGTTAATTATATTAAGCAATAAAACGTGAAAAACTAGAATGGCGCGAAGCACGCAAATAAAACAAAGAAACCAAGAAGGTTCCAAATTTAAATTTTTTCACAATTTAAAAAGTTCTTATCATAAATTTGGCACCATAGAGGTTACATTAAATAGGTTTAATGACGTTTTGAATTTACAATTATATTGAGTACTCATTATATGTGATGTTCTAAATTCAAATCTACTTTGCCGCTCAAGCGAATAAAATAGAATTTTCCAGCCAGATTTCGAAGCGCAAAATTACACTTTCCGAGGTGGTGGGATGAAAAAAATTATGTTGGTGCCAAAAACTCCAAGTTCAATATGAGTGACGTAAAAAAAATATTATATGACGCAATAGCATTAATAGACGCTAATCATTGGAAGAAGTGCTGCGACCACGTGATACGAGAAGAAAATACCATGTGGCATTTGGATGACGTCATGGAACACGCAGAACAAAATTCTTACCGATAGCAACACCCATTGCTACCATATTCAAATTACGGCGTGCCGTGCTCTTTTTTATAACGATCAATTTTTGAGTTACAGAGATCCAAATATTTTGTAGTGGATTATTTATTTAATTCTAAGCTAGCTTCATTATTTAGTAAGAAAATGGCATTTTTATCTAAGAGTCCGACATTTTTTCACGATTCGCTCAACATTGGGCAGTTGAGAGGGATGAGGCGCGCGGTAGCGGAGTGACAAGTGGTTATGTGGTTTTTGCATTTTTTTTCTCAGGCACCTGAGATTCACTTGTGAGCCGAGTCGACTTTTTTTAGTATTTTTCTATTAAAATAATTTGTCTTATAGGATAGCATTGAAAAAAATGCAAAAAAAAACATATAAAAAGTTCAAATCGATTAAGATGAAAATCAATGGCTGTTTCATCTTAATTACAGCATTAAATCCTTATCAAATTAAGCATCTTAAATTTACATTTAATATAGATCAATGTGGCCCTTTACAGATTTAATTTAAATAAATATTTTCGAAGATATTATGTTGCTCTATCAAGAGTAACCTCTAAAGAAAACATGTTTGTATTGTCTAATGACAAAAAAGCTGTGAACGTTGTATATAAAGCATTCTGTAGTATATTTAGTATCAGCATTGCACCCGTGCGAAACTGGGGCGGGTCGCTAGTTAGATATAAAACTCTAGCAGTGAAATACTCAACTAACAAAAATTATAATTAATAAAAAAATGCTCACAATCCGTATTTCATTACAGGAAGACAATTCAGAAGACAAATTAAGAAAACACAAGCACAATCGTAAAGACAAGGAAGACACTATGGAAGCCTTAATAAAAAATGTAAGCGATTTTGTTTATAAATATAATCATCTCAGTCAAAAGACGTCCACTGCTAAGACGGAAGCTTCCCCTAAAAAATAGGAGGGTTTTACCATAATCCATACTACGCAGTCGGAATAGAGATATCAGTGAAATACCATAATTCTCAAATTCAACAACTACACCTCCGAGCCCTCAGGTGGGATTTGGGTGGGTGGGACCTTTCGCTATCCGGGCGAGTGCTCTGATCGCTGATATACCGAGACGCTGGCAGACGCGTCGAAATTTACAAACGTATTTCAACTTCTACTATGAGCTAGTATCGTTCCACCAATTTTGAACGCTAACTACCTTCAACATCGAAAGCATTCTTAATTTTTTAAATACAATACCTCCAGTATTATTAGTCGCTGTTTATCGATACCCTTGAGTGTGAAGGATGGATGCTGTTTCACTTTGCCAGATACCACATGACCAATTATTTTGCCACTTACTATGATGGCGCAATAACCCAAACTAAGTCTTGGCCTCCGATGAAGACGCGCCATTTGGGTCTGTCATGTACAAGCTCCCTCCAGTCTGGCACTCCGTGAGCTAGTCTATCCAGCGGTATTTCGGTCGTCCAACAAGGCATAGGCCTGCTTTACTGCACGATCGTCAACCATTCTCTCTAGGTGACCGAGACAGCGAAATTTGTGAGCTTTTATCTCGCCGATAATATAGGTTTTAATAGTTTCATTGATAGATTTTTAATGTCTAAGAAACTTTAGCAAAGGCTGGTCATCGGATGGATGACCAAAGAATTATTATCTCGAGCTTCTTTATGTTTTGAGAGGCACGTTAAACCGTTGGTTCTAGCTGAATCTGCTTTCGTTGTTATTAGAAGGCGTTAAGTTGCACTAGGACCTCGTAATTGGGCATGGTTCATTCTCCTACGTACGTTTTTCTTTCATAGGGTAAGAATATATCCCACATGACACAATAATCTTATGGTACGATAATTAACTCCATTTATCGACCATGCACTATCAAGCAAATGGTATTTTTACCATGTATTACACTTTTGAGTATCCCGAGATTTCCAGTTGCTGCGGGTTATTTTATGCTCACTTTTCAAACTATAACTATGCTTTACACACTGACCTCTATACATATTAAAGTGTATATGTAACATTCCAGGAACAATTCTGGAAGTTGTTGGTTGATTGGACATCAATCTACATGAAGGAGTTATCTGAAGTAAGTATATTGACAGTTATTAAATAATAAATGAATCATGTAATAAGAACTAAACCAATTGTTTTCTCATAACAGCATATCAAAGAACAAATTAAAGAAGAAGTCAAAAAGCAGATTCAACATTTGTTTGAATCCAATAAAGATGATAATATAAAAGATGAAACACCTATACAGGAGGAAATTGATTCCAGTATAGATGCAAAGCCCGATAGTACTGATGGTGTAACTTCGACAAAACCAACAATAGATGACGATGAAGACAAACCCAACATTTCTAAAAAAGAAGAAAATTCAACACCTCAACTGTGTGATAAAAAATCGGAACCTGTAATAAAAGATGGTAAACTCCTAATAGACGGTAAAGAAATACCTATAGTACATACATTAACTGAGCAAGTCGATAATACTGAGAATGAAGAAAAACTAAGAAAACGAAAACATAAAGATGACAAAAACAAACTTGGTACAAAGGATAAGGAAGACATAGTAGAGAGTAACAACACTAGTAACAAGCCATCAGTCCCAGCATCACTTATAGCTAAAAATATGTTCGGCAGTTCCGTTGGGAGCGATCAAGTAACGAATATATTTATATTTTATCCCAACAAAGACGCCATCAATATATCTGAAATAAACCAAAATAATGTTTCTGATATCGTCGAAAATCGAGAAAATGCCAATAAAGACACGAATGCTTCTATAGTAGGAGATTCTCATACAACAGATTACTCAATTGTAATAGATAAAAGAGATAAAATAGTAACTTCGGAAACGACAACTGCATTCACCAATAGTGAATCAACTCCTTCAACGGAAATTTCAAAAATAGAAATTTCAACTCAAGATAATAAAATTGAAAATGATTTAACTACAACAGAAAATATTGTAAAAAGTACAACTGAATCGAAAATAATGGAAGAAGATAAAATTGAAAACGATTTTTCAACCACAGAAGCTGCCATAAAAAGCACTGCCGAGTCTTTAACAACGGATGATGCTAACATTGAAAACGATATATCTACAACAGATGCTACCGTGAAAAGCACAACAGAATCTAAAATAGAAGTAAATGAACCATCAACACCAGAAACTGTAGTATCGAGGGAAAACGAAGATTCAGAAAATGAAAATAATCCAAAAGATGAATTAAGTAGCTCTGTAAAAGGGGAAGAAAGTACTATGAATAGCGAAACAAAAGATGATGAAAAATCTATTGTTAACGAAGAAAGCGATTCTCTAAAAGACGCTGACGAAAAAGAAACTGAAAACCCATAAAACGTACTTTAGTTAAAAACTTAACAATAGCATAAGTGTTTGTGATAGTTCTATTAAGTATAGACAAATGTGTTGTTCTGATTCGTCAATAAATTGATGTTAATTTTTATTTTATTTTTTTATTAGCATCGGTAGCTGCCTGTAAAACATTAGATGACTGACCTCGTAGTAAAATACGTAATAATATCTTTTACGAGAAAAGATAGTTGAATGTATATTCAGTTTTAACTTAGTTTATTTAAATTGAATATTGCATTAATAATAAAAGTTGTTTTAAATATAAATAGATTTATTTCACACCCTTTTTATAAGTAAAAAATCTAAAACGATTATAATATCTACTTCAGTTATTGTTTTGTCTTCTTCTTTTAAAATTCAAATCATAATTCGAATTTACTTGAAGACCTAACTGAAAATAAATTTATTAAGAATTTGAGTTTTTCAGTAATATATCACAATCAGTAATATTACGAAGGGAATATGCCAGAATATATTATCAATAAATTGTAAAAAGCAAGGAAAAATAAAAGCGTACAACTTTATTAAAACACAATTTATTTATAAACCATTACATAACAAGTCCAAATTTATGGCACAATTTGAAAAGAACACACTTTATCATATATTTACTTAACCTTAGTACAGTTACCATATCAACTTACAACGAAAATTTCAAATTTCAAAAATTTCAAATTTTATGAGTATAAAACAATAAGTTGGAAATGGGTATGGGTTTTTTCGTGTAACTTATCCATCTCTTACTTGTAATTACATTACAATTTCATGAGCTGATATTAAAATTTTATATTTCTGGGATTTGACTCCCTACTAATGTGTCGTTGGGACTCTTTCTTTCTACTATCCCTTCTTTCGTTATTGCTCTAGAATGACAGACACATTTTTTTCCTTTTTTTGATACTTGTAAAAGTAACACATTCGATATTGTAGGTAGTTCCCCGAAACATTAACCGATTCGTTGCTGATGGCACGCCTGTCGTGCCATGACTTTTTTTGCGTGTGGCGTTAGCCACTGAAACCGTGTCATTTTTAAATCGATGATAACTCCTTCAAATCAAGTTTTAGGGAAATCAACCCAGAATAAAACTATCTATCTTCATTTTTCACGTAAGTCAAGCACGTAGCCTTCGTTTTTGTAATTGTATGTAGCAACGAATCGGTTAATGGCCTACGCGCACGAATGTCTTTTGCGTCTTCTTTCTGCGTCCGTCGAGGTTCTGTTTTAATATTTTGAATATTAAAATCTACGATCGTGGAACAAAATCTACGAATGAACGAGCTAACCTAGAATGTGCCTAATCCCCCTGGCTTTGAAAACGGACGGGTTATAAATACTCGGAAATACAGACGCAGGGAGGGAGTTCCACTTCTTAGCTGTGAGCATTATGAAAGATTATAGTAATATAAGTTATTTACGGGATTGTTACCATGTACCTTGTTATTGAGTTTCCGATATTTCGGCACTGTTGCAAGTGCCATGATCACGGAGCGACTGAAGTAATTGCGGGTAGGCTGTTATTGGCAGAAATATCGGTCTACCCTCCGACTAAGTCTCTTATTGCGTTCGTTACCCGTACCACTGTTCACATTCTCACTATTCACTTGGGATTGTTCTCGACATAATAACAAGGTACATGGTAACAATCCCGTAAATAACTTATATTACATGAAAGTTTAAAACAATATTATTATGAAAGATGTTGAAAAGCGCTTGGTGCGACAGGTAGAAATAGGAACCAAGAAATGACAATTTAATGTCTTTACATACATTTCCATAGTCACCATGCTCTTAAAGATAACATAAAAAGATTATTGCTTTGTAGTTTTAAAAAATATAGTTAAAAGTATTTTTTTAAGTTGCTTGGTGCAACGGTAGCTCTTACCTTCTTCGCCAAAGGTCCTGGATTCGAATCCCGGTAGGGGCATATGTTTGTGAGATGATCATAGTCATTTATGTCCGAGTAATGGTCGTTTTTATAGTGATTTGTGTATTTTATACTTTATTTAGTAACCATAGTATTAGCTCAGCTTAATTTAGGACTAAAAAACTTATGAGTTTTTCAGAATTTATTTATTTATTGTTTGCAAATGATTACTGGTAATTTTAATTTTCAATTTAATATGGTATTAATTTAATAATTAGTAACTCAATAATTTACATCAATATAATAGAAATATCGACTCGGATTACAAGTGAATTCTCAGGTGGGAATCGAACGAAAGGTTGCGAACCTTTGGAAATGTTCTCTCAATTGAGCTACCAGCCTTGTGAACTCGTCGAAATTTTCTTGTATTTTACTATTATAATAATTTATCTTATAAGATCCCATTGAAAAATGCATAAAATAGGTATATAAACTATAAAACTCAATAATTTACTAACGCTGAATATTAGTAAATCGACCAATAGATAAAATATGTTGGACGATTCATTTTAAAATCAAATGTAACCATATTTCTACAAATAAATAATGTATTATATTTGATTAGAAAGAAATTAGTCAGGTCTCACTGTGTAAAACAGGACTCTAAACCACATCCACTCTTCACTCATCCAAGCTAGCGTCTTAAAAAACACTAGGAAAAATTCAATGAGTCTTTCAAAGTAATCCGTAGCTCATTACGAAGAGCATTCGCCCGGATAGCGAAGTGTGAGTTCAAATCCCGCTTGACTACTACGATTTTTTTTTCTAATAAAAATAACTTTTGACTTTATTCTTTATAAGTACGTAGCAAAGTATATTTATGTTATCATTCACATTTTACCAATATGGCTGATGGAAAAATTACACAAAAACTATTCATTAACGTAAAAAATAATTACTTAAGTAACCTTAAATAAAACTAGAAATTGTATAACAGACTTATGTTTAAGTAATGATACTAAAATATTTATTTATCTGTATCTAATAATATTTAAAAATACAAATGATAGACATTTTAAATGTGAAACTATAATCAATGGAAACTATATAAACCAATTTTTATATTTTTTTTTCGTTTTTTTTTGTATAAAATCAATGTATCCTATACATATACTATTTTAAAATATAAGCGTGTTTCTTAATATATAATTAGATATAGAAAATGTATACTGGAAAAATATGTGTTTTGGAATATAAAAAATATAAATTTTGATTTAAAACAATTTTTAAAATTTATTTTATAAAAACATAATTATAAAATATCAATTAAAAATAATCATGCTGTGCATTTCTAATGTACTTACTATCACGTCACATCATCCTATATAAAACTGGAAAACCTTTCTACTTTCGATTTTCAACTTAAAAGACCAACTCACAGAGTTCAATATCAATTGAGATTGAATACAAATTGAGAGAGCCAAAAAGTTCATCAGCAGTGACGATCTTTTTTATAATTATTAGTTGACCCGGTAACGCGTATACAATGGGAAAAGAGCGGACAGACAAACACACAAACAACAAATTTGTGTTCTTAGATTATAAACTAGCGGCCCGTCCCAGCTTCGCACGGGTGGACAAAATTATTTATTTTATTTTCTATAATTAAATATTTTTCGTTAGCGCCATCTAGCGTCCGGTAGACGAACTACTTGCGGTTAACGCGTTGCTATAGTAACGTTATTGATACAATGAAAAAAGAGCGGGAAAAAGAGCGGACAGACAAACACACAAACCACTGTGATCTTAGATTATAAATTTCAAAAGCCTTGAGCATAGACGGAAGGTAGCTTGCTTATCTGTTTTTTATAGGATACATTTCGATGAGCGTGCGGCAGAATTGCACAGCCTTGTTCTACCGTCCCCATTTTTTCATCGGACAACCAGACTTACAAATAAACGCCACCGTTATAATGATTGATATACCAAAGAGTCGCAATAAGCGTTTTAGTTCCAACTTTGTGATCCGTACCGCTAAAGAGTGGAACTCTTTGCCTAAGTCTGTGTTTCCTGATAAATACAATTAAGGAGTCTTTATTTAACGAGTGAATCTTCTTCTAAGAAGGCGCGTTACATCCTAGATCGCATCGTCACTTACCATCAGGCGAGATACCTTGACCGCTATTCTTACTTACCTATTCACGGTAAAAAAAAGAAGATTACACAGTTTGTGGTAGATCGAAGTCTTCCTCCGTGGTATACAAAAGTAGTAATAATATTTCTTCATTCACACCAGTTAGCCTAGCCCAAAGTAAGGACTCTAATGCTTGTGTTTTGGATAGTAGGGTAACGGATAGACCTGGTTTCGACTTCTAATATTATATAGCATAATAAATAAACACAATGTAAAGTGCTAGTATAGACTTCTTACTGTTTTACACGTGTGTTATTTTGAGATTTCTCAATGATATAACAGCAGGGACATAAATTAATAAAATTATGTCAGCAAAATTACTGTATTCTTACAAAAAAGAATCCTGTTTTGTTTTAATGATTTGCGTTGACCGAGTTATAGCCTCAAACTCGTTATGGTTTTGGTAATGCAACCTAATGTAAAACAGTAAATATATTCTCCTGTAAAATTTGCATTTTTCGATTACCGAATTTTGCTTATCTCTACTATATAAAAGAAGGACTTTGTGGGTTTGTTACCATATATAGTTACCATAGTTACCATAAGCCTAAGAATAACAGTTTTTATAGTCAATTAACCTTACCATTGCAACGCGTGGCCGGGTCAGCTAGCATTATATTATGACAATACTTCGTGTGTTTGTTACTATACCAGCAACGCGTGGCCGAGTTAGCTAGTATATATAAAGACAAAAAGATATACTAATTGGTATAAAATTAAAAAAATAAATTTTTTGAAAAATAAATAATATTTATTTATTAAATATATTAAATATTTTTTTTTAAATAAAAACATATTCATGGAAAAATATTACATAACCATCACTTTTAAGTATAGGTTTATAATTTATAAAGCCATTTCATAAAGCCATTTCATTTGTCATACTTATAACAGCGCTTTTATTTTCATGATTTTCGTGTATATTTTTAATAATTAATTGTATATATTTTATTACACATAGCATGTATACATAGAAGGTACCATTTTTAAGTACATGCAATGTATAGTAGTCTTGTGTAGTTCGCGAACGAACTAGGTCTTAAGAGCGCTCCCACAGATGAACTACTCGAACTAGTTCCCTCATTCCCCGTTCCATAGTTCATTAGTTCGTAAACGAGTGAGCGAGAGTGGCGAACGGGACGGCACTACACTAATGCTGTCTCTCGCTCACTGCACATGCGCGTCTCTTTTAGTTCCTTGGCCTGTCAATCAGTGGGGTTATATACACTACTCTTTGGGTATTGAGTGAAAATGAATGTTAATTTTAAATAATAAAACACTATTGCAATCATTTAACTTATGTTTCTGATTTATAACAACAATTACTTTTAACAATTAATTAATTTCTGTAATAAATACACTTTAAAAATAATTTACGTATAGGCTTCATACATATTCGAAAAATGCAAATTATACAAAGATATTTTAATCACTACTTCTATTAATTTGGAGGTTTTTGCTGTTTTTAGACTACAAAATTTGTACGTAAAGGCACAGCATTCCATAATCTTATCACATGCAGCCAGAGTAGTATCAAAACAAGCGAACGATCTGCCCTTTACTGATTCGAGGGGAGCTGACGAACTAGAAGAGCGAACTAGTTCGTTTAGGGGCGGCGAACTAAACTGAGCGATCTCAGTTGCGAACTACTATGCCCAAGACTAATGTATAGCTCATAGTGTTACCAAAACATATAAAATTTTCCACCCATAACACCATAGAGTCAACTAACATTATAACTTTTTTTATGGGATGTTGGTCATAGATGTTTTGGGATGTCGAAATGCTTAAATGGACCTCAAGCCGTGGGACATCCCATGAGGGAGTCTCCGAACCAGCATTGAGTCACTACGGCGCTCAAGCCGGAAAGAGAGCACAGGGTGCCATAGGGCGCCTCTAAAGGCTCGGAACTCGGCTATGGTACGCCGTTTCGTAGGAGAGAGAAGCGCCCGGGTACAAAACATTATAATGGTTGTGTTCCGCTATATACAACAGTATACTGGCAAGTGACGTCATATATCGACGCCATGCTGTTTGTTGGTTCCGCTATATACTGGCGGTGAGAGCGTGAGAAAGGGGAAAAGCCCGGCAAGAAACGTCACATTTTACTGACCAGAGGCCCTAAAATCACGTCTTGTAGCGATTCAAGTTTAGCTGTTAAAACTGGTTGGTTGCCTGTAAAGTCGGTATACGGGCGAAAGTTTTACGTGACAACGACTTTGAGTGGTAAAATAATTTTAATGTGAATATTCATTCGTATAGTAGGAAGAAGGATGAAATAATAGTAACAATTTAAAACATTTATTTATACAAAGAATTATATTTAAAACATTAATTTATAGGCACGCGTCCCTTCCACTTTTTATGTCTGTCTCTCTCGCTCTTAGGCGGGCTAACCATGCCCGAGTGGAAGGGACGCGTGCCTCTCACTCGCTCTCATTGTAAGCGCATATATAGTTGAGTGGGAGAGAGACGCAAGGCATTCGGCGGGCCTCTCTCTCGTTCGGTGACTCATCGTAACGTTACCGAGCGTTACACTTTTTCATAAGTGACTCCCAGCCGCAACCTAATTTAAGACGTTGTCACGTCAAAAAGAGACACCCCTATAGACCGCGTATAGCGGTGTCTCATTCTGACAATCGAACTTGAAACGCGCTGACAGATGATGGTAGAGCCTCTGTACAAAACGACGTCAATACGACTGGCCAGTATAATAATGAAAATAATATTTCTTATATTCACACCAATTAGCCTAGCCCAAAGCACTATAAGGCTTGTGTTATGGACACTAGGGTAACGGATAGACATACATATATAATACATAAATAAATAATATTTAGTTCTTACACTTTTGCGCACATTTGAATAAATCACTTCTTTACGGATTTTGCGCATATTTTATTTAAATTTAATCCTGACGTTTTAACTCGTTTACAGGATGATCACAGGATGACTAAGATAATGGTTGTCATGTATTTTGTGCTACCTTCACAATATTTTAATCGTAATAAAAAAGTAATGTTTATAGAAATACATGACTGGCACAAATGCTCGTATTCATCACACAAACATCTGCCCCGGGATTCGAACCCAGGATCTTTGGTGCGAAAAGCAGGATCGGAAACACCAAACGTGTATTTCGGAATACGGTGGAGTACAGCACACGGAGTGGCTCGCATACCGGATTTCATGGTAACACCACACCGAAGTCCCGGATTCGAACACCGGCCGTGTCAATGAAGAAAACTAGCTTTTCACAGTGATTATACAGTGATGTTGTCTAATATTTATTTATTTATTCTTATTTTTTTTTTGCTTTAAGTAGTTTTTTAAGTTGGTTAAGTAGGTAAGGTTTTTCTTATTTTGCCTTTTTATATATTTTTAATCTATGTAATTTTTTATCTGTTGCTATTTTTGTTGACTGATTTGTATGTCCTACGACTATTTACCATTTTTTTTATTATTATTATTACACATTCTTATCAATAAACACACGTGCACTACGACACAATCTGTCGCTAAGTGGATTGCATCGTCATAACACGGGACGCCATTACACGTGACGTCATAACACGTGACATCATAACACGTGACATCATAACATGTGACGCTATAACACGTGACGTCATAACACGTGACGTTATAACACGTGTCGTCATAACACGTGACGTTATAACACGTGACGTCATAACACGTGACGACGTGACGTGTGATGTGACGTATACACATAAGGTATGTATACTGGCTTAAAAAATAAGTAGTTGTTCTAATTGCCTTATTTTTCTACTGCAACAAAAAAAATGTATTTCCTTTTCTTCGAAAATTTTAACCATTATATAAATATTTGGAATATTTGGAACTGTGAAATAATAATAATATTTCTTACATTCACACCGATTAGCCTAGCCCAAAGTAACCACTGTAAGTCTCGTGTTATGGATACTAGGGTAACGGCTATACATACATATATGGAAATATTTATAGAAATATATATAAATACCCATGACTCAGATACAAATGCTTGTATTCATCGAACAAACATCTGCTCTTTTGAGGATTCGAACCCAGGACCGTCGTAACAAAAAGCAAGATCGTTACCGTTGCACCAAACAATCGTCATATTATTATCATCCATTGATTTTGGTAATCTTAATCGGGTCCAATACGGACAATAATACATCAAACCACAACGGTAGTTTTGTCAAATAATTTTGAATTTTATATGTTGTACGTTAAGTTGAATTTCGAGTGGATTAATTTGTCATTATTGTAAATGTTTATGAGTTGTTAATTGTACTGCGCCATTACGCTTTGACGTTTAAATCTACCTTATACGATTGTTATATATATCATTTTGTTTTTAATGTACAGCTCCATGTGCTGTCAACTGTACACTATACAATGTGTCCCGTCACCAGTGTCGGAGCCTTTAATGGCGTGAAATATGGCATTTTTACCGACAAATTGCCCCTCAAATTTGGTTTTTCTCAAAAAGCCAATAATTAAAACATACACAAAAAATAATTTACTTGTTTTTCTTTAATTATTTTTTTCTAATTTTTATTCCATGACAATTGAAGCATGATGGCTGTGTAACTGTTGTCTACATGTACCATTATAATGTTGATAGGACATTTACATGAGTAGTGGTGGTCGAATTAGTATGGGAGCCCAGAAGAAAACAAAATGGCGGCCATTTTATAACCGTAAGAGAAAAACAAAATTTGAGGGGCAATTTGTCGATAAAAAAATTCCATATTTCACATCGTTAAAGGCTCCGACACTGGTGACGGGACACATTGTATATATATTTACACTATACATACAATGTATGTGATTTTAATCCCAATACAATAATCTTTTTGTGTTCGCACAAATTGCATTTATTACCTAAAATACACATCGTACCCTTAGAACTAAAATGACATAACCCAAATACTACCATTTTTCAGGTTGTTCTACATATAAAATATCCTATAAAATTACTTATTTATCCCGAGTTTACATAAAAGTGTCCATTGTATCAAAACATCATTGTATCAACTTCTAAAATAGGTTTATTTCTTTAAGCTTTCATTTCATATTTCTATAAGCTTAAATACGCCTATAAAAAAACAACCACACTCGTGCCCTCAGGTGGGATTCGAACCCACTACCATTCGCTATCCGGGCGAGTGTTGTAACCACTGCGCTGAGCTACCCAGATATTGGTAAATGCGTCGAAATTTACAAGCGCATTTTAACTTCCTTTATTTCTATCAAATCCTATTTCGGATAGGTCATTTTAATTCTAAGTGTGCAACGTTCAAATCAATAGCTACTCTCAAAACTGGACAATAAAGTACAAAATAGATCCGCACCAGCGCTCGAACATGTCTGAAATTCAGTTCATATGCATTTACAAATAAAAAACGTCTAATCTCAATGCACGAGAGCTCTTTTCTCTTTGCCCCTAATTTTTCAGTGTAAATAGTGACCGAGTAGTGAGTTGGACTTTAAAGTTCAAATTCGCTTGGAGGCATTTGAAATTACAAGTCAATCGCTTTTACTCATAGCATTTAGTAAGGAATTCATATTTATGGTTTAACGGAATTTACTGAATAATTGTAAAGAATAAATTGAAGTAGGTATTATTAGTTGTTCCAAATATTTAGATCAAACTCAAATCGTTGTTCGTATTTAGGAATTCTTGAGGTGGCTTTAATTTTACGTAAGGACAACAACGCGTCAACCGACTCTAAACTGATCACAGTTCCTCAATAAATATTGAACTTTATGTATTATACTTTAAGCTGAAAATCAGTTGGTGAAATTTGACATTAACGTTAAGGTTGATCTTTCATTGCGTTTAAAATGATAATAAGTTATATAAATAGTGTGAATCGGCGTTAAACTTGCATTGACAACTTTTTCGTTAATTTAAGTTATAGCTTTTTCTGTATTATTGTATTATATGAATTACGTTGAATCAGTACCCATTTGAATCATCGTTTGGGAGCCAAAAACACATACTGTAACTCCCTGTCAAATTTGACACATATGACATTGATATTATTTCCAAAATAAGCAAAGGGACTGTTGTCTATACAGCCACGCACGATTCACATTTTTCTTCGTTGAGAAATTTTTTAATGCCGATTAAATAACAACCAATTTTCTTATGTAAATTGATTTATGGAATTATACATATCATAATATTTATCTCGACAATAAAACATAATACATATTGTAAATATATATGACCTAATATAATAAATACAGGTGTTTTATTTGGCAGGTTGATCTTAGTTGCAAATATTAAAGCAGAAAGCAAAAGAGTTTCTATGCGTGTACATTTACACACACAAACACGCGTAGTATATATGTCGCAGCCAACTGGTTAAAATAGCCGTTCAATCAAACAGCTAGCCCTTTGACTGAACAACGCCATACAATCACACGGCTATACGTCGTTTAGCCGACTTGCTGACTGCAACGTTCAACACTACAGCTAGACGACGCTTAGCCAACTGGTTAAATGGCAAATTAACTAAGGTGACCATTAGTTTAGTAGGTATGTAATTTGAGAGAATAGGAAAACTTTTTGTAATTTCTTGGGAGATTATTCTTGGATTAAGTTTAACCTAACCTTTTTTTTAAAGTTTAACCTAACCTAATCAACTTCACTCGTATCACTCGTAAGTGCCCCAATAATTTCTGTCTCTTTAATAATTCTAGTAACGAATATTTACTACTTTCTTTACGAAAACTATCTTGAAACAATCACAAACACCGGCTAGTTGACACCATATTGAAAAAAAAACGCACCTAGCGCCGCGGTGGTGAGCGTTGAACTATTTCAATTAGACGGCGACTTTTCAATCAGCTGTAGTGTTGATCGTTTTGAGCGACTCAAATATTCAATTAAACAGCTAGACGTGTGGTTGAATGGCGTTGTTCAGTCAAAGGGCTAGCTGTTTGATTGAACGGCTATTTTAACCAGTTGGCTGCGACATATACATACGACACAACAAGTAAGTTCACCCTCTATCGCTAGATAAATACATCAATATAAGTTTTACATAGAAAATTTATATAAAAAAACAATGAACACAAACATGGTTCTTTAAAAATAACTTTAAATATTTAACTTTAAATTTTAAAAAATATTATTCTATAATCAAAAGTCCATAGTGATGTGCAAAGACAATACCATTTCATAGACAATGGATAGCGTTGATCGCACAGATTAAAATTTTATAAACTAACTTGTGGTTTATTTATCTGTGATTCTTAGCTCCGCGAGCTCCTTCTCTTCGTCTACTTCGTCTTCATCATCAGAGCCGTGGACAGAAGCAGCGGGCGTGGTGCCTCCTATTGAAACAGACAAAACATGTTAAAAAATAATCAAACCAAATAAACAATTGTCAAACCAATCAAGATAACGCAAAAAACAACTTTAAGTTATAAGACATAAGTGCAACTGTGGTGAAAGGATATTTTCACAATTAATTCAACAAAAATAAAACATCCCCCAAACTAGGTGAATATGTTTGAAAAGCCTTAGACTAATATGAAGTGTTACACCCGTATTTTCATGGTCGTAAGGTATCAAGTCGAACACAGTGGATGACAGGCATTATTGACTGGCATATGACGTCATTGCAGTTCTTTCATTGTTCTCTTTCAAATGTTGCTAGGTAAAATATTACCTAGCAAAAAAAAAACATTATTTTTTTTTGCTAGGTTATAAGTTTATTTGGAAAATTATAAGTTTATTTGGATTAATAACCATATAATTTATTTTATTTTATTTATTAATTATGTGTGACAACTGATATTTGTTATTTAATTAAATTCATTATTTTATTGACACTAAAATTTATAATACTAACATGTTATTGACACTCATCTACTTTTATATATATAACTTCCTTTTTTTATGTAAAATAGTTAATCATTAAATTGTTACTTTTAAGTCGTTGGATAATGCTTCTGAATTTATGTCTCTTTTACTGTCGCTTTTTCGTTTCATCGTCTTTCAAATCAAAACGATGCTAAAGAAGTTTTCACTTCAAAAACAAAAAAAAACATCTTTTGTTTCAAAATACAAGCAATACTAAACTAAACAAACTCAAAAAACAGTGATTGGTGCATACAAAATAAAATAACTGAAAACTTAGGTACACGGCAGAAGATCCAGTTTAACTACATGATCACTATTACTATACGCGTAAAGTTGAATTTAACCACTTTTATCACACAAAAAAAAATTTAGAGTTGACCCACAGCTGGCAGTACATTATTCCATTTTTTCATATTCTATCCTTTTTTAAATATATTATACACACCAATTAGCCTAGCCCTAAGCGTATAGAGCAACGCTTTGGGCTAGGCTCCCGGTGAGGTCAGTCGATCAGGTTAATTTTAACGTACGGCATTACACCTACCTCACATATCTGGGGGAATCCCCAGTATGTGACCGAGCATCCTCAGTTAGAAAAGATTTCAAGTTGTGACTGCCACGAAACACCGGTAGAATTGAGAGTACATCCCAGAGGTTATAATTTTTACTCAGTACACATATATCTAATACTTTCGGGACTCGAACCCAGGACCGTCAGTGTCAAAGGCAGGTTCGCTACTGTTGCACAAAAAGGCGTCTTAACAGCATTGACTATACGATAGCATTCTTTCTCGCTCTATCTAATGATATGCCTGAGCAACCAGAAAGGATAGATCATGAAAAAATAAAATTATGATATGGATTAATCCTTGTCCTAGTATTAGTTTCCGTCGCGGACTAGACCGCACAAAAAAAGAAAATAAGTTTACGTGGGTTCCTAACGAAAATTAAACTACGTGAAAAAATGTTGCCTAATAAAAAAACTACTATCATAAAAAAATCTAGTAACCCTAACCCAAGTCCCCACACATAACATACACTAATCCTTTTTGTCAGCACAATCATTCAACTTGGCAATCAGCTGATCAATTTGTTCAGTCACAGCTTCGTTTAATGGCTCCAAAAAGTTTTCATTCGGAGTCCTGAATTGTTCATGGTCAGACTCCGAAAAAGGTCTTTCAAAAGAAACCTCTATGGTAACATCGTTTTCATCGTGTGTTATATCCAATATTTCCAAAGACTTCTGAATATTGATTAAGTTTTTTTTCTCCACATCAATGGAGTGTCCGTTGGTTTGAACCTGTTCATCTTTTGATGTTGTAAGGCGAGCTGGCGAATCGTAGCGAAGTACTGAGTAAAATAAAGAGGCTGTAGGGCTATCTCTGATCTACCGAGACGCTGGTAGACACATCAGAATATACAAGCTCATTTCAACTTGTACTATGAGCTATAGTCCGTTTTTTAGCATTAGAAAGAACAAAATTTGGGTACTTTATTGTACACATATAATGTAACAAGCAAAACGTAACATCGTGAGTTTACACTAAATATACCTTAAGAAGCAGAAGTTGCAAACTTGTGGGACGAAACGTTAGTCAGTTTGACACGACAAAATTAAAAAGTACATGCCGATGTTGTAATACGTACCATATTAGGTAATTTTTAAAATGGTCGCTTAACATGGCCACCATTTGCAATAATAGCGGCAAATGTCAACGTCTGCATTTATCTGTTTTGACTATTTTCTTTGGTTTATTGTTAAGTTTCTATTGTTTTTGTTGAAGTTTTTTGTTAAAAGTTTTTGTTGTTATTTGTTATTTAATCTTTTCAACAATGGACGAGCCTGAAGCCGGTCAAAGTGGACTCCAGCACAAGGTTAGCCACCACTGCTTCTTTGTTTACATAATTTCTAATGCTAAAAAAATGGACTATAGTATCGTTCCATCAATGTTACTTAACCACATGTCAGTCCATGGAAGCAATTGCTACCTATAGCCAACAACCCTTATCAGTCCCGTGTGGCCTGCTATTTTTTTTTAATTACGATTAATTTTTGAGTTACAGAGACCCAAATATTCTGTAGTGGATTCTTTATTTAATCAACTTTACGGTAGTATTTTTTGTTTGGTCCTAGCTTCATTATTTAGTGAGAACGTGGCATTTTTATCTAAGAGTCCGATATTTTTTTTCACAATTCGTGCCACATTGGGACTGTTGAGAGGGGTGGGGGGCGCGGTAGCGGACTGACAAGTGGTTAACGACCTTAAACTTACAAAGATCTACAATCGAATAAAATGGAACAGCTATAATAAAGTTTTTTTTAACATTCAAAATGTAATTCTATAACATTTATGTATAAATATATGTTTGCGGATGAAAATAAATTTATTAAAATACACTTAAAATAAGTTGTTTTAAATCATCAAACATTTTTTCCTACCACCCATTCAGGACGTCTTTTAACTGACAAGAAGAATGGGCGAAACTCGTCAGCTTTAACAGAAGTAACGACATTTACAATGTAATACGTCGTCACCATGCATAATCCCCAAATTAAAAAAAAACAAAATTATTCTGTTATTACAATAAATACAATAGTAATAGTAGTGTTATGATAACATTATTTCGTTGATTGCAACAAAGTCAACAAGTAAACTTAAACATTGCAATGATATAGAGAGTATAAACGACAAATTTAAGAAATCAACATAATAGACGTATTTTAAGTAATTGTCGACAAAATTGGTAATTTTAAACAGACCCATCTCCCTGGCAACACCCGTTCACGAGCATGACGCATAATGCAGCCACCGCTTCGCTCAACCATATCTTAGGGAACGTAACGACCCGCACACGCCACCACCCGTGAGATGTATTACCTTCACACACTTGCAAATCTGGCAGTGTACACTTATATAAGAGTTATAAGCCTTGCTTTGTATCCAAATTTTTTTGTAAGACTCCAATTCCCAAGTAACAGATTTACTCTAGTTTGGGAATTACTGCATATAAATGTAACTATATTTTTTTTATCGTTTCTTTCATCGCATATAAGACTTCCTTTCGACTGTCCCCAACTCATCAACCGAGATACAAGTTTATTCCTAGTTCGGTGAGGGGTGGCTGACTGAAGATTGTGAAACTCTCAAAATTAATTTCTCATAACATGTTATGTCTAGTTTTAAGAAAAGAAATGAGACAATAAAGTTATTATTATTATTATTAGGAGAGCATGTCATACTCCAACTACCACTAATAATAATAAGTTTTATTTATCAAAATCAAGCACTCACTCGAATGTGTAGGGCTCGGTGGTTCAGATATAGGCCGCGGGTAGTTGAATCTCTTGCCCAATTCCCGGTCCATATGGTCGACGTAATCAGGGTATACTGTCTTCAAAGCTTGCGCTCTCGCTTGCCGGTAGTACTGAAATAAAATTATGGAACATACAGAATGTCCTTGTTACCAGAAATTAAGTAAACCTACTCATAACGTCTCCAATAATACATAAATTACAATCGCACCAACATACATACACATACATACACACACACACACACACACACACACGCACACGCACGCATGCACGCACGCATGCGCGTACGAACTCACGCAAGCACACGTAAGGTACTAAGCTATGTATTTATAATATAAGAGGAAAGAAAGAAAGAAAAATTATTTATTCGGAGCATAATACACTTATTATCTATATATAAAAGTACAAGTTTTATAGGTAGAAGTTACTAATATGCTACCGAATTGGCCTCCACTCAGCATAATGCCACAGCATGTTACTGCCATGGCGCTGGTGTTATGTGGAACCCGTTAGAGAGGGGCGCATAAAACAATACATTTTACAAACACAAACTGTTACATTTTTAAAATATTTAAACGATGATAAAGCAGTGGGAATTAATTTTAACTAAAAAGGTATAATTTATTAATAACTTATCATTTTTCTTTAACAAAGAACAGCTGCCTAGGTGTTGGATATTTGCTGTTCAAAAATATGTCGTTTGAGGTTTTGCTTAAAGGCGCGAACAGATTTACAGTTTCGAATAGGTGGAGGCAGATTATTCCAGCACTTTGTGGCAGCATAGCGAAAGCTACCACGAAAGGCAGCTGTTCTGTGTTGTGGGGTAACTAAACGTGGTACGATTCTGAATTTACGCTCTGAAAACTTAAGTTTATTAAACAAATATTTAGGTCGCCCGCTAATAACTGTCCCGTATAACAGACAAACAAAATGTAAATTTCGTCGAGCTGACATGTTTAACAAGTTGTTGCAGTTCAAAAAAGGAGTAATATGAGATCGCCGCGGAACCGAAAAACAAAAACGCGCACAAGCGTTCTGGATTCGTTGTATTGCCTTTTTAGTCCTGTCCAGCAGGCGCCCTTGAATTACAGTGTCAGCGTAATTGAGCTTAGATAGAATGAGAGCTTCACACAACTTTACTCGCATATCAATGCTTAAACAATCTCGGATTCGATACAACACCTTCAACCTATAGAAACAATTACTTGATATCTCTGCCACGTGTTGCTCAAATTTAAGTCTGTCATCTAAAAGAATACCCAAGTTACGAGCTTGAGTTACTCGAGCCAAACGATCTCCCTTTATAATGACAACCGGATCTTTGGCTGCGATGTTATCCATTACAGTATTCGTACCCAGTATCATGAATTTGGATTTGTCGGGGTTCAAAACCAAATTATTTTGCTGACTCCACTGAGTTAAACGATTCAAGTCACTGTTTAACTTATCTACTGCTGCACTGGTTTCATTAGGCTTAAAAGATATATACAACTGTAGATCATCAGCGTATAAATGATACCTACAATGTTCAATGCTCAAAGTAATGTCTGCGGAATACAGTATAAAAAGAATAGGTCCTAGTATAGAACCCTGAGGAACTCCTCTAGAAATACGCATGGTAGATGAGAAAGAAGGAACATTACCGCCACGACTAACTTCAACACTTTGAGTACGCCCAGAAAGATAGCTAGAAAACCATTGCACAGAATTTGAATCAAAGCCATAATAACAAAGCTTCGCCAAAAGCAGCTCAATATTGATGGTGTCAAAGGCACGTGAAAAGTCCAATAATACTAAAAGGGTACCCCCTCCTTTGTCTTTACTTGTGAGAATATCGTCCAAAACATCCAACAGTGCTGTCGCAGTACTGTGAGCCTTCCTAAACCCAGATTGTTTCTCTGGTAGAATGTTGTTTGCTTCTAGGTATTCTGTCATCTGCACGCAGACCACTTTTTCAGCTATCTTAGACATAAAAGGTAGGATACTAATTGGACGGAGATCTTTATAGCTATCAGGATTTTGCTTTTTAGGTAACGGTTTTACTATAGCGTTTTTCCACAAATCAGGAAAAATACCAGTGCATATCGACCTATTAACCAGAGCAGTAATTGTCCGTAAAGTGTGGGGCAGTGTCAAAAATATCATGTCCGAAGTAATACCATCAACACCTTCAGCATTACTATTAATGTTATTTATTATATTATACACTGTGGTTTCAGACACTGGTTTAAGTTTAAAAACAGATGAGCCAAACTTATCAGAATTAAACCTACTTAATAGAGGAATTGAAACAAAATTGAAATAAAAATGCATGTAATCCATACCTAGCTATAATTATTTCATTAATAATAGTATCTAAGCTATGTAATTATAACATCACACTAAATTAAATGTCGATTTCCTCAAATTTTAGAGATGGTGGGAGCCTGAGATATGGTAAGGTAGTACCTGTAAGACATAAACTAGGAGTTTTTGAGAAAATTTAAAGATTAATATTTAAAAAATTATAAACATATCAGATATATAATAAATTCAAAAATAAATAACTTCACCATTTGAATTATTTATTGATTAAAATAACAAATTATTTAATAAAAATAAATAAATAAATTTGGAAAAAGAATGAGTCGAGTGGAGTTAAATTCATTATTCTCGAAAATGAAAGTGAAGTGGGTCTTACCATTTTACCTAGTAACTGAGAATGATACTACTCTACAACATATATATAAAAATCAACGGAATCTGTGATTCCCTAGTTTGGTACTCAATGGTAACATTGCAAATTAGTTATAACATCCATAGCATAAAGTATAATTTCGTTTAAACATTACTTACAATGCCAAGATTCCTCCAGTCCATAAGATCTGAGAGCCGTTCAGTTCTGTTCCTCTGAATAATACGTTGTCTTCTGGTTAGTCTAGAAGAAAACAATTTAGAACGAAAAATATCATATACCCAACACCAATTACCTAGTTCTGAACTAGGCTGAGCTTGTACTGTGGATACTAAGGAACTGGTATAATTCATATAAGGATATTTTTAAGTATACTCTGATTTTTAATTAGATGGACTAAAGTGACAGCCGCCGGCGCACTATTTTTTTTTAATGTTGCCAACTGAAGAGCATAGTGTTGTGATGCGAGTAATATTACCGATTGAATTGAATTATCGTTTCATCAACATGATAGTAAATAGGTATAATAAAATGTTTTTGTTGTATTTTTCGTTGTACTCTTATTTTTAAAACACATTAAGTAGGTTTTCGATGCATTGTTTTTATTTGACAATGTCGTTAAGTAGTAATGAATATATTAATTTTTATTTATTTTCACAAATATGTTATAAAACGTCGTATGACATAAAAAAACACAAACAGGTACAATAACACTCAAAAACAACGTTACAAAGAAAGATATAACAAAAAACTGGTTGGTTGCCTGTAAAGTCGGTATACGGGCGAAAGTTTTACGTGACAACGACTTTGAGTGGTAAAATAATTTTAATGTGAATATTCATTCGTATAGTAGGAAGAAGGATGAAATAATAGTAACAATTTAAAACATTTATTTATACAAAGAATTATATTTAAAACATTAATTTATAGGCACGCGTCCCTTCCACTTTTTATGTCTGTCTCTCTCGCTCTTAGGCGGGCTAACCATGCCCGAGTGGAAGGGACGCGTGCCTCTCACTCGCTCTCATTGTGAGCGCATAACGTGAGCTGAGCGTAACGCAGTTTCTTGAAGTGTCACCCGGCAAACCAATTTATAAGACGTTGTCACGTCAAAAAAATAGCACCAAAGCTTTTTCTTAATAATAATTTTCTTTTTCTATGGTAAATCTTACTTGGTGAAGTCGAACATGTACTGAGCCAATTGCTGAACAGTTCCTTCGAGAGATATGTACCGACGATCCACCACGTATATGCCGTACGACATCGGGTCTGCAATATGCTCCTGCATGAAGCAACCGAAACCTGGTGACAATGGTAAACTAGAATAATTTAGGTTAGGTTTACATTACTTTATTGTTATAATTTTTTAATAGAAAAACACTAGAAAAATCGACACTCCTCACAAGTCTCAGTTGCAACCGATTAGAAAATATCGACTCTGCTTACAAATTGGTCTTAGACGGGACCGACTAGAAAAAATCGACTATGCTTACAAAATTGGTCTCAGTCAGGACCGAGAAACCAGGGAGAAGAAATCGAATCGGCTCACAAGATGGTTTTATTTATTATTATTTCATTTATTTCGGGCAGAGCCTATAGAATGAGTAAATAACAATAATCTTAAACTAAGATTAGTATAATACAATAAAACAGACAAAATCAATCAAACATAAATGAAGTTGTGTGCAGCTGAACCCAACCCCGTCCGTGGCAGTGGTAACTCCCATCTGTCTATGAACACCAAAGTGGGACTGATTATAAAAAATCAACTCGACTCACAAGTTGGTCTCAGCCGGGACCGATTAGACACAATTGACTCGGCTCACAAGTCGGTCTCAGTCGGGACTAATGAGATACAATTGATCCGGCTCACATGTTGGTCTCAACCGGGACCGATAAAAATAAATTCACTCGGCTCACATGGTTTCGACCGGGACCAGTCTCGGGCGGGATTGGGGCGGTCTTTCTAGTATTTTCTTTTAAAAACTTATCATATCTTATCATAAGAATTATTTTTACCTACTATTCAGGACGTGCTTAAACTGAAAAGAAAAATTGGGCGGAAGAAACTCGTCAATTTTAACAGAAGTCACGACATTTACAATATTTTACGACGTCACCATACATAATCCACGAAACACAATATTATTCTATTATCACTATAATAGTAGTGTTATGGTTTCATTACATCGTTGATTATAACAAAGTCAACAAGTATCTGTTTTAAGTAATTGAGTTGATATATCTAACTCACCTGATAAATTAGTGGTGATACTAGGTATTCCCATGACCGTACACTCGGCAGGAGTATAGCCCCAAGGCTCGTAGTAAGACGGGAACACTCCCAAGTGACAACCGCGTACGAATTCCTCATAGTCCAACCCGAAGAGGGGGTTGGTCGATGTCAAAAACTCCGGGTGGAAAATCACCTAAATAATAAAAAATAATGTAAAAAAAAAACTACTATTTAACAAAACTTTTTGAAGTAAAACGCACGCTTGACTTAGGGAGTAAGCTGGTGAATGCGTGTCGTGAGCGTTACGAAAAGTGTGATCGGGCGAGGCGAACGGAAGTTGAGAGGGAGATATAAGTTAGTGAAGATAGAAAGGGAGAGTTAAGTTTCGTATATTACTACACGGACAAATTTTTTTCGTTTTTGAAATTACAGTTCTTTTGGCGCGTATTTTATGTTATGAAGTTGCGCACGCAGCGTGCAACGAAAAAGGGACACCATGAAGTTAGCTATTAAAGTTAATAGGCTTACTACAGAAATGTAATTTCAAAATTTAATAAACAAAGAATAACTTTTTCCGCGCGTACATAAATAGACGCACAATATTTTTTTCTTTTCATAGTATTTTTTTGTTAAGTGTACTGTTTATGCTTTACAAGATTTTTAAATATTTTTTTTATTGTTTTTATATTAATTCGACTAAACTTTACTCAGATAATGACTAATACTGATATTTCTTAACTAACTGTGCCCGAAGTGGTTTAATTTTTTTTTGCTTTTTATTTATTTTGTTGTCCATTTGTTTCGTTGACCATACAATAAAAGTCGCCTATAATAATCCTTATAACATCAGCTATCTACCAGTGAAAGTCGCATCAAAATCGGTCCCACCGTTTCTGATATATGCCAAAACAAACAGACATAATTTAAAACAAAAATTATGTTGTTACAAGCAACGTGCATATTTTTATATACGCAAGTAGTTAAATTTATTTTGACATTAAAAATAGATCAGCCGGGGTTCGAACCCGACACCTAGGAGTGGTGTCAAGAAGAAAACCGATCTGTAAGCCATTTGACCACGGAGCTTGTAAAAGAAGAATTAAAGAAAGAAAGAAAGAAAGAAAGAAAAACATTTATTTGGAACTCAAACACACAACAAGGAAAGATACATATAAATTAGTAAAACTAATGATAATAAAATAGAAATAAACACAAATATGGTGTGTCTGAGGCCAAAAAGAAGGAGCCGAAAAGAAACCCACTTACTTTAACTTTGTCGTGAACTGTGTTGAATAGTTGACACCTCCTAACTCCATTAAGCACTGGATCACTCCAATCATCGACCTGAAAAATAAAAATAAAATATAACCAATGATTCTATGATTGACGACCGTTTGCTACAACGGTAGCGATTCTACCTTTCGCACGACGGTCCTGGGTTCGAATCCCGGAAGGGGCGGAAGTTTGTGTGATGAATACGAGCTATATCGTATGTAATACATCTCTACATATAAAAGAAGGACTTTGAGTGTTTGTTACCATATATACTTACCATAAGCCTAAGAATAACAGTTTTTATAATCAATTAACGTTACCATAGCAACGCGTGGCCGGGTTAGCTAGTTGTAATTAAAAAAACAAAAAATCATCACACAAAAATCTGCCCCTTCAGAGACTCAAACATAGGTCCATGAATGCAAATGGTTTTACTTACGACATTATGCGTTGTGACCGGTGGTAGGCCATCCCTCTGTAGAGCATAGATACAGCGTTTTAAACGGACTGTGTCATCCTTCTGTAGAAGATCTGATGTGTCCGGCAAATGACCTCTGTGATAACAATAAAAATGGGAAAAAATCAATCGCATTAAAAATCATTATTTTATTTTTTTAAGGTACAACAAACAATTTTCATTCGCAGCTAAATTATTATTAAGGGGGGTTGAAGATTATTGTATGGAGGGTGGCCCTTACGTCAGCCGCCATTTTTTTTTTTTTTCAAAATCGCGGTGCACGACCAAAGTTATATATTTAGATGGGGGACACTTATACAAACAAAAAATGTTATATAACACGTTTCGGAGTTATTCACCAAAATAAAAGTATAGGTAATATAACAAATCATTATAATGAAACACATTTATATCTGATTGCCATACTGAATTGTATTAAAAAGTTATTAACGAACAAAATCAATTATTAGTATTAAAATATTTGTTTTCTTTCTTTGTCTGATTCAGATTAAAAGTAAAAACTTAAACAACATGAAATAACTACAAAATGAATAAATAAATTCGTTATAACAATTGTTATTTTTATCTTTGAATAAATCAGAAACGTGACGCTTTATGATGTAATGTTATGTAACATTTTATGCTTGTATAAGTGTCCCCTATCCAAATATTTGACCTTTCCATTTTGAAATAAAAACCAAAATGGCGGCTGTGAGGGCCAAAACCTTCTAACCCCTTTAGACTATACAAAATAATACAAATGTCGCCAATCTCATTCAAATTTTAATTTAAAAATACTGTTATGATGATAGTAACGATATTTTTTCGACGTTTAAGGTTGCACTGGTTAAGAGCTGTCACTTTACTGCTCTTTGCTAACATAGAATTAAATAAATAATAATAAATAAATATTTCCTACATTCACACCAATTAACCTAGCCCAAATTAAGCACTTTTAAGGCTTGTGTTATGGATACTAGGGTAACGGACAGACATACATATATCATACATAAATAAGTAATATTCATAGAAATAAATACAAACATCCATGACTCAGGTACAAATACTCGTATTCATCATACAAACATCTGCCCTTTCCGGGATTCGAACCCAGGACCGTCGGTGCGAAAGGCAGGATCGCTACCGTTGCACCAAACGGTCGTCATGATTTTGATATTTTCATTGTATGATAATGAAAAGAGTGTTAGCACAAATGTTTCTATGATGAACATTCTGTTATTTGTCGTCCAAGATTGCCCATTATAGACCAATCCCAGTTTCCGTATACGATGTTAACGGAGATGAAAATCGGTACTTGAATTTAGTTTTATAAGTAGATTGTGAAATTAGCCCTTAGCTAACTTGGGTTCAGTACAATATATGTGTCTAATTGGAGTGGAGCTCCATGCATCAGTTTCAATGGCGCATGGTCTGTTACGCCATAACTTCCCGAGTTTTTCAACACATTTAGGAGTACATCGTGAGGAATTTTGAAATTCGCAAAAATAAAAAAGTTATGACTAAAAAACATTGGCTCTATGGGATTTCCTATTAAAACAAAACGCGCGCTTTTTGAAAGTATTCATTCTTATGGAATTTTAATATTTACTTAACATTATTATTTTTTTAGGGGAATTATTTCATTATTATTTGGGATTGAAAATAAGGGAACCCTTATAGGATCACTTTGTTGTCCGTCCTTCTGTCCTTCCGTCTGTCTGTCTGTCAAGACGCTTTTTCTCAGGAACGCGTGGATGTATCAAGCTGAAATTTATATCAAATACCCAGGTCACAGCCGGTTGGAGCTGTGAAAAAATCCAACTTCTAAGCCAATCCAATCAAAAGATACAGCCGTTTTTGCTGCAAAATTCCGCAAATTTTCGGCACAACAAGGGAATCAAAACCTACAGGGTACCTTCCGTGAACTCAGAATCTTGAAATTTGGTACGAAGCAACGTCTTATAGCACAGATAAAAAAAAAATTGATAAAACCGTAAATTTTTAGTTAGATCACATAATAAAAATATTTTACGGAACCCTCGGTGCGCGAGTCCGACTCGCACTTGGCCTTTTTTTTTTTAATTACGCTCCGCTCCAATATATGTTGCTAGCGAAGCTTTATGCTTAGCGACTGTATCGACCTAGAATTTATTTGTTTATAACTCACCTGAGGCAAATATCGTACATCCGCCTTCCAACCTTCAGTTGTATATCGTGAATGGTATCCCTCAAGGCTTTAGTCACGGCGTGTCCCCTCAAACTTTCCACGTTGAAGTTGTTCGTCTTCGCCGGGAAGATGAGGAATGCCACCACCGTCATTTCTGAGCCTGAAGCCTTTAAAAGTTGAAAATAAATCAGTATTAATCTTCTTTTATTTTAATTACCAAAAAATAGGATACAATCAAAATTGTAATATAAGTAACAACTATGTTTTTAACGTAATAACGTCTTATAAATCAATGAACGCCGGCTGCATGCACGAAAAAGTGTAACGTTCCGCCTGAGCCGAGCGTGCAAGCGAGAGCGCGGAACAAGCGATAGAGAGGCACGATCGGCCTAAGCGTCCGGCTTGTGGCGCATCTATCTCTCTTCCACTTCATGAAGTGAAAAGTTAATGTGGTTTCCATTGTTTATTACAACAACTTAATGTTATTTATTGAAAAAAAATCAATTAACTCCTTCTTTGTATTATACGAAATGATAATTCAGTGATAATAATTCAATTTAATTCATCATCATCATCATCATATCAGCCGTACGACGCCCACTGCTGGACATAAGCCTCCCCCAAGGATCTCCACAACGATCGGTCCTGTGCTGCCAATTTAATTCATAAAAGTATGCAATTTTTCATCAATGTTTTTTACCTTCAAGTAGTGATTGAGTCTGGCCAAAGCTTCGATAAATATATCAGCCCCCTTATTTCCGTATTCGTACCGCCCTGCGATGAAGAAATACAATGTCTTGTCTAAATCGAAGTTGAAATGCCTGAAAGGAAACATATCCCAATGAAAAAAGTATTCAATGAATGGACCGATTTATCGTCAGCCTTTTAATTCCTTCAGTTATGAGACAGAGGCCTTTTTCATAATTGTGATAATAGAGAAAAAAGTCGTGTGGTGTCGTGGGACAGAGGAGAGAACGAAGTTCCTTGGTATAAAAATATTAATTTTAAGTTCCATTCGAGGTATAAAGAAAATAATAATTCGGGTATACATTTTTTTTTATCGATAAAATGTAACGAAACCAATTTACCAAATTATCTTAACACCTATATTTTATTTACAATTATTATTATTTATAAAAATATATAATCACGTACACTATACATTAGACACTGTATAGCCATCCCACATAGACTATAAATAAAAATCTTACGCTACGGACGTTTTTTCCCGGCTAGGGTACCCTTCCGCAACACCCCATAAGGAATTTCGTTCCAATAATATTGTGCACCAATTTATTTCCAACAGTATTGTGTTTTGTGGATTATGTATGGTGACGACGTATAATATTCTAAATGTGAACCTTTGGAAAACCGGTCCGGTCCAAAGAATGCGGGTGCGTTTCCCGCCTGAGAATTCACTTGTAATCCGAGTCGATTCTTTCTAGTATTTTTCTATTATGATAATTTTTCTTATCCATACTAATATTATAAATGGGAAAGTGTGTCTGTCTGTTTGTCTTTCTTTCACGCAAAAACTACTTAATCGTTCATCATGAAACTTCGTACATATATTCTTGGAGGTATTAGAAGTAACATAGGATACTTTTTATTCCGGAAAAATTAGTTGTTCCCGGGGAAATATTTTCTTACCCCTGTAGGTAAGAATTTTTTTCGATAAACGACATCCACGCGGGCGGAGCCGCGGGCCAAGTCTAGTAAGATAATAAAACAACTTTTTACGGATAACAATATATCCGTAAAAAGTTGTTTCATTCAAATGTGTAATGTGCGCGGAAGTGTGAGAACTAAAAAAGAAGATGTCCTGAAAAAGCTCAGGTTAACAAATAAATTTGTATGAAAAGGCCTTTTGAAAGAAATTTGTGATCTCTGCCTTTCCCGTAGGGAAGAAGGCGTGATTTTATGTATGTATGTTAGTTGAAAACTCACCCATAGAAATGGCCCCTAGTGAATTCGTTAATCTTCTCCTTGGCCAAAGCGTGGAGGTTCTGAAACTCGTGGAGTGCTGAAAATTTCTTTACGTTCAACCCGTTGGGTGTGATGATGTCCGCCTTCCGTTTCAATAGATGTTCCGCTTCGTAGCCTAAAGGATAAAATATTATTATACTAGCTAACCCGGCCACGCGTTACTGGTATAACCCGGCCACGCGATGCTGGTATAACCCGGCCACGCGTTGCTGGTATAGCCCGGCCACAAGTTGCTGGTATAACCCGGCCACGCGATGCTGGTATAACCCGGCCACGCGATGCTGGTATAACCCGGCCACGCGTTGCTGGTATAGCCCGGCCACAAGTTGCTGGTATAACCCGGCCACGCGATGCTGGTATAACCCGGCCACGCGATACTGGTATAACCCGGCCACGCGATGCTGGTATAACCCGGCCACGCGTTGCTGGTATAGCCCGGCCACAAGTTGCTGGTATAACCCGGCCACGCGATGCTGGTATAACCCGGCCACGCGATGCTGGTATAACCCGGCCACGCGATGCTGGTATAACCCGGCCACGCGATGCTGGTATAACCCGGCCACGCGATGCTGGTATAACCCGGCCACGCGATGCTGATATAACCCGGCCACGCGTTGCTGGTAAGGTTGTCAAAGTAAGGGTTTTCCCCCATCATTTGATGCTATAAAAGGTTTGTCTTGCTGTCAATTGAGGCATTCTATTTCAGTTTGTCGACGAGAAATAATCTCTTGTTATTCTGCTAGTTTGACTTAGTACGTGCTTACATTGTTATGAGAGATTAAACAAATAAAATAAAAAAAGATCAGAAAAACAGAGCATGTCGAGTGCAGCTAGTAAATAAATAGAAAATGAAAGTGTTGATATTCTTGCTATAGACTGACAAAGAGGCAACTTAATTTTGTGTGATTCTAATTGTCATGTGCATAGAGTGCAAATTAGGAGATTTTTTAGATTTTTGACGTGATAATGTCGTATAAGTCGATGAACGATGGCTGCACACAAGAAAAAATGTAACGTTACGCCTGAGCCGAGCGTGCAAGCGAGAGCGCGGAACAAGCGATAGAGAGGCACGATCGGCCTAAACATTCGACTTGTGGTGCATCTATCTCTTTTCCACTTCATGAAGTGGAAAGTTAATGTGGTTTCTATTGTTTATTATAACAACTTAATGTTAATTTATTGAAAAAAAAAATTATAGTAAATACGTAAGCGCTGATGTGTCTAAGATATGACGCGCTTGCCTATAAGACACCTATTCACTCATGACTTGAAGACCCCTAACTTTTATTTGTCAGGAAACACAGACTCAGGCAAGGAGTTCCACTTTGTAGCGCTACGTATCATAAATTATTATTAAAACTCTTAGTGCGACTCTTTGGTATATCAACCATATGCCGGTGGCGCCTATTTGTAAATCTAGTCGTCCCATCTTATCTAAATTATTAAAACGCACCTGTAATATCAGACACGGTTGTAAATATATGCGTCATATGCGCCGCCGCACGCTCCATACAGTATCGGTGATATATCTGTCTCTTTCCCGCCTCCTCATCCACTGAGAACTAGAAAGAGACAACTAATTTTTAAACAGGCTATTTCAAACGAAATTCGCATATAGCAATACTATATATAGCTGTTTGTATTTCAATACTGTTTAATCATAGTAGTGTACTAAGACAATAATTAAATATATTTATTTGTAATTTTGTATGTTTTGAACTCTGATACATTAGGCAGACAGCAATATTTATTTATTTACCAACTGACCCGGTAACGTGTTGCTATGGTAACGTAAATCATAATCTAAGAACACAAATTTGTTGTTTGTGTGTTTGTCTGTCCGTTCTTTTTCCCGCTCTTTTTCCATTGTATTAATTAACGTTACCATAGCAACGCGTTACCGGGTCAGCTAGTTTATAATCTAAAAACACAAATTTGTTGTTTGTTTGTTTGTCTGTCCGCTCTTTTTCCATTGTAACAATTAACGCTACCATAGCAACGCGTTACCATAGCAACGTGTTACCAGGTCAGCTAGTTGATACAGTGGAAAAAGAGCGGGGAAAAGAGCGGACAGACAAACACACAAACAACAAATTTGTGTTCTTAGATTATAGATTTATAAAAGGTACACTAACTACATTATATACCAAATATTTTAGTTTTAAAGAACAAATCAGGTATTGTTCTTGTATATAAGTCAATTATATGTATACAGAACAGTCGAATATATAAGGAAAAATCTTTAAAATATTATTTATATATTAACCCCTTAAAATCCGCGAGCATTATATACAGCTCTATAGCGCGCAGTCTGATTTAATCCTTATTACAGCTTTGGTAATGATTCTCTTTGATTGAATGATATTTTATCCCCGATAGAGAGAGAAATAACGCATTTAACACAAAGCTGGGCTTCAAGGGGTTAAAATGAAATAAAATAAAATTATGGTTAGTATTATAAATGAAGAGAAAAATAATACAATTATAGTAGTAAATTTCTCCTGAAAGTAATTAATTTATCGCAAAAAATATCGATAATCTAAAACAATCGATAGTATCGATATTCTTGCTATCTAATAAAGTGGCAACATTATTTTTTTGTGATTTTAATGACATGTATACAATGTGTCACGTCACCAGTGTCGGATCCTTAATGGTGTGAAATATGGCAATTTTTATCGACAAATTGCCCCTCAAATTTTGTTTTTCTCTTACGGCCGCCATTTTGTTTTCTTGGTTACCAAGACCTGGGCTCTCATACTTATTCGACCACCACTACTCATGTAAATGTCCTATCAACATTAAAAAGGTGTTACACAGTTACAGTTGATTAACACAGCCATCATGTTTAAATTATCATGGAATAAACAATAGAAAAATATAATTAAACAATAACAAATAGATTATTTTTTGTGTATTTTTAATTATTGGCTTTTTGAGAAAAACCAAATTTGATGGGCAATTTGTCGATAAAAAATACCATGTTTCAGACCATTAAAGACTCCGACACTGGTGACGGGACACATTGTATATGGTGTAAATTCGGAGATTTTTATATTCTTACCTTATCTAAATTGTTGTAGAAATCAGTGTTGCCAGCACAAAGATATCTACCCAACAGTGTGGCGTGAGTAGTGAAAACAGTGGCAACATCGACGTGGCGGACTCTATAACAAATACATAAGTACTACGTTATTTCTTTTAACAGTTTACTCCTAAAGAATTGATTTACATATAAGGCGCACGATATGAAAAACTATGAAGAGCAACTTTCACTTTTGAAGTTCTTTTATTATTTTCTGTGCCTATTCAAAGACAACGTTCTTAAAGAGTGAACTCTTAACACACACTTGTTTTTATTCTGAATGAGTTTGTTCTTGATCCCAATCAAGTTTTGGGGACAAAAAAGGATCCACGATGGAGCGAACTAACCCAGAAGGTTCTTTATCTTTAATCTTTATATATCTTTAAATATATACAATATTATATTTTGACAATATTTAATTTCAAGCCCCCACACTAGGCTCAGCCTGTCCTGTGGGGGAAGTGCACGATTTACAAAAAAGACAAACTAAACACAGCATCTTCTTACAAAAAAAAAAGTAATAAACAAGAGGCAATAACAATACATTTCTATTACCTAATATTAACCTTAGGATTTTTCTGGTGGTGTGGTGTGTGTGTGTGTGTGTGTGTGAGTGTGTGTGTGATGCAATGGTTTTTAACACATTTTCTGTTTCCATGTAATTCCATCTCATTACAGTGTAGGTGACAACTCTTTTTGTTTCTCGAACACTTAAATGTTTGAAATGGCAAATATTTGCAAGTCTGTTATATATCAAAGGGAAAATAAAGGTTCCGAAACGATGTGCAAAAGTAGAGGCTGTGCGGATGGTAGGCAACTTAAAAATCCGTCTTTGCAACATATTGTCGTATTCATCCGAATTTAACACAGTTTTATGAGTGTCTATTAACTCTGGCTTTGAAAACGAACGGATACACTTACTTTGAAAACGGAAAAAAATATAATAATTGAGCCACAACACGTGGCCATGTTAGCTAGTATCTTATAAAATACGATTTTTATACAAAGTATAAAGATAAGTTATATTCGGCACGGTTGTCATGGTGACGACACTCACTGGCCTGACCGATTCTCGGGAGAGTTAATGTAAAGCACGAACTAATTGTACCATCCTTGTTTTTGATTTCCAAATTCCTCATTAGGAATTTCTTTTTTTTCTTTTAATGATCCCAATCAAACCCGCGATCAATACAGGATCCACGATGGAACGAGCTAACCCAGAAGGTGTCTATTCACCCTGGCTTTGAAAACGGGCGAGTTATAAGTACTAGGAAAACAGACGCAGGGGGGGAGTTCCACTCTTTTGCTGTGCGCATTATAAATTTAAAGTAATTTAATTATTTTTTTTGGGTAATTTTGAATTTATTTATTAATTTGACAATAATAATTGTTCACGCCTTCGTAGCGTGACGGAATTTATTGTAAAAAATAAACTCGAACTGAATTTAGAATCCATTTAATTATAAAAACGTTAACAGCGAATTTTGATGTTGTCACAAGTGTGAGATGGAATGAGTGACCCGTAATCTCGGAGCCAATATTAGTGACACGGTGACATGTTGCTTACAGGTAGGCGTTACCAATAATTAAATTATTATATTCCAAAATAACTTTTAGTTCATTTGTTACTAACAATACGACATTGTTTCTTGATTAAATAAATTAAATGAATAAAGGATGTTGGGAAGCGCTTGGTGCGACAGGTAGGAATAGCAAATTAATTTAATGATTATTTTTACCTCAGCATTATAAGACCGATGCCGGCTTGCCATTCGTGGAAATGAGCGACCACGCGTGGTGGTGTGTCGCTATACTCTTCAGCCGCTTTACGGAACTGTAAAAAATATCCATACATTATTAAATAATCCCGCTACTAAGATAAGATGGTTGACGTTTATGAGATGTGGGTGCATGGACAAATCGGTAACAAGATGGCGCCCATACACAAAATGGCCGATCAAAAAATGTGAAAGCAAATGGGAATTTAATTACCAATAATACATCTATTGTTTCAGAAGTAATTAAAAACTAAACACAGTGGAGTAATGCTTTCAAACAAAACCAAATATTAAAAATTTAGACATGCATTTAATTTTCCTTTACGCAAATCCTGTAGTAGAAAAAAATAAAAGAAATATATCAATGAAAAGCTTATAAAAGAAAATAAAATCAAATTGACATTGTTGATACTAATATAAATAAATATTTCCTGCATTCACACCAATTAGCCTAGCCCAAAGTAAGCACTGTAAGGCTTGTGTTATGGATACTAGGCTAACGAATAAACATACATTTATTTTAATTTAATCCTTACTAATATTATAAATCGGAAAGTGAGTTTGTTTGTTCCGCTTTCACGCCGTAACTACTGAACCGATTGCTTTGAAATTTTGCAGACGTAAAGATAAAAGTCCGGATTAAATAATAGGGTAGTTCTTATCCTGGAAAAAATTGATATTCCCGAGGGAAAACAAAAATATTGTTTGCTTTATGGATGGATTGTAGATGGCGCTGTGTGTCGTTTAAAACAACGTAAAATATTGCAAACGAATATAAACATGTAAATTTAGAAGCTAAATGAGACGATAATGAATCCCCGAAAATGAGGAATTCCCGAGGGATGACGTACAATTTGTTTTATCGTCTAAATTGTTTTTTTTTACATCTTCTTATCCTGAAATCACTAAAGTCAACGAATTACTAATTGGTATAATTATTAGTTACGTTATTTAGTTCTTGAGGTATGCGAAAGATGGCGCTGGATGTTTTTTAAAACCTGGTAACGAAATGGAATGAATTTTGTATCCAGCGTTACATCGCGCTTCTTAGATTTTTCCGTGGGAATGAGAAGTTTTCTTATAGTTGTGCTTTATACCGCAATATAATCGAATTCCACGCGGGCGAAGCCGTGGGCGGAAAGCTAGTTATATATATGAGACATAGATTTGCAATATTCATAGACATATATATAAACACATGGGTGTTCATGACTCAGGTACAAATGCTCGTATTCATCATACCGTTCATTTGGTGCAACATTGACGTAACTGTAAATTTTGTGGTTTTAAAGAAGAGGGAAATAAATTTTAAATACAGTTTCTGTTATAAACGTTATTAACGTTCTGTTATGAACTTAATAAAAGTATAGTTTTGTAGTCATATTTTAAATTAATGCTAAATTAACTTAAAATATGACTACAAAACTATATTTTTCTTAGGTTCATAAAGCTTCTAGCGAAAACTATAAGAAATACAATAGGCTAGTTGACAAAATTTGGAAATTCATTTAAAACTATAGTTTAGTACCTATTTTACCCCAAATATATATTATTTTTAGAAAAATAGGCCTTTTTCATAAGTATTTTGCTTTTTTAGAAATGAACTTATAATTGACTTCGAAAAAGGCCAAGACTGTCATGGCGTCTTGAATGACGTCACTCCTCGCGAACAATCGAGTTTGTTTATGTCAGTCGACGAGATCATTATAATAAATAATGAATCCCTCTTATTATAAATACTGTATAGTGCCCCAATGTAAAAGCACAACGATAAAAACGCCAAACAAATTATTTATATACGTTCCAAACAATAAACAAATACGAACGAATAAAAGTGGTTAGAAATTGCAAGGAGGCAAAATGCTCATAGTTTATCAACTTATTCGACAATTTATTTTTGTGAAGATCATTTTGATGTAAGTATTAAACACAACTTGATGTGTCTATTTGTAAATATAAAGTAAAAGTTATGAATTTTGCAAAATCTACCCTAAAAAGGTAAACATAGTAAACATAGTACAAGCTGTAGAATGTTATGGCATGAATAGGTTTATGTGTTTTATTTTAGGAGTTAAAATATTATTTTTATTTTATGCCTATAAAATGTAATAATTCATACTTTTTTTAAATATTTTTAGTTGCCGAACGATATGATTAATTATACCGAGTATCATATTATGGGAAAGTTGTCACAAGTGCGCATCAAACCAGATTGTATACCAAAGAAGTTCGTCCGTGTCTTTTAAGCTTAAACTTAAAACAAACTTTATTAAATAAACAATAGTCTCTGAAAACGAAGTGTATCAAAATAACCTGTTCATTGACAGCACGACCGGTGTTTTGCGAGGCGTGACGTCACGCTTCTCGGATTGGTATTTAATGTCACGTGATTAAATAAGTAATTTTGCGGATTTTAATTTACAAAAATATTAGTAATCTAATATTATTTTAATAAAAAAGCTGTTTTTTTGTTTACTACATATCATGATTAATCATTAGAAACTCTAAGCCATCCGATTCATTCTTAGTGGAAACAAGCCTATTCTGTTAATTTTTTCTCAGAAATGTAATTTTGACAAAAAATTTCATTGCATCATTGTCGCACCAAATGAGCGATACAAACATCTGCAACTTCCGGCTTTCGAACCCAGGACCGTCGGTACGAAAGGCAGGATAACTACCGTTGCACCAAACGGTCGTATCTGTATTATCATTGACAATTGAAATATAAATTATTATAATAGAAAAATACTAGAAAAAATCGACTCGGGTCACTAATGAATTCTCAGGCGGGAATCGAACCCGCAACCTTTGGAAATCTGGGTTCGATTCCCGCCTGAGAATTCACTTGTGACCTGAGTCGATTTTTTCTAGTATTTTTCTATTATAATAATTTATCTTATAAGATGGCATTGAAAATGCATAAAATATATATAAAAAGGCAATAGTAATTTCATGAAGTGAATAGTTAAGTTCTTTTTTAAGGCAGGAGCGTAATGACAAAATGTCTATTGTGCTGAAAAATTCCATTGAAAGTGAGAGGAAATATTGAAGATGGAAAAAATATTAGTAATATAAAAACTCACCTCGGTAATGAATTTTGCCACCATAAATCCCAATATTACAGCGTCGTTAGCTTCGATATCCAGATGGGGTATCCCTATGGAAGTGGTATCCCATAGCTCCTGTTTGTATCCATCCAGTTGCCACGCCCCTGAACCGATATCGAAGAGGATCACCTGAGGGTTTCCGTCTACCAGCCAGGTTCCAGTGTGAAGCTAGAAAAAAATCAAATCAAATAATTTATTTGCTTTAAAAAGGGTTACACTAGGGTCTCATTTTAATATATATTTGATTCTTAAGCCTACTTAACCATCACGATGGCAAATTGGTTGATTTACAACATCCTACTATTATTATAAATGTGAATGTAAGTTTGTTATGCTTTCACGCAAAAACTACTAAACCGATCATCATGAAACTTTGTACATATATTCTTGGAGGTATTAGAAGTAATATAGGATACTTTTATTGAAAAAAAAATGCGAGCGTAGCCACGGGTAAAAGCTAGTAATAAATATAATCAAAAATACAAAACAGACAGGGGCATCATACAGACTTGTTCTATCGAAATTTACAGACATATTTCTAATCGAAAGCTTTTCAATAATATTTCTTACTAAATATGCTTATAAAGACCAACCACATCTCCGTCAGGTCGGATCCGAACTCACGACCTTTCCCTATACGGGCGAGTGCTATGACCGCTGAGCTAGCGAGACGCTGGCAGACGCGTCGAAATTAACAATGTGGACTTCTTAGATTATCGCTAATTTAGTATCTTATAGAAATACTAGCTTTCCGCCCGCGGCTTCGCCCGCGTGGAATTCGGTTATATTGCGGTATAAAGCACAACTATAAGAAAACTTCTCATTCCCACGGAAAAATCTAAGAAGCGCGATGTAACGCTGGATACAATTAGTTGTTAAACCAAAACTATATTATGTTTTCCCTTGTGGAGCAAAAACATGCAGATTTTTTGCACTGGAAACCCGGGAACACGCTACATGTTTTTCCAAGTGTACTCCAGCAACCCTTAGAGTTTGGCCTTGTGCTTTATTTATGGCAAATGAAACCCTTAGAGGAAATTGTAGTCTTTTAGATTGAATTCATATTCGTTTGCAACATATAAATAGATGTATAAATAAACAGTTTAGAAAAACAAATTGTACGTCATCCCTCGGGAATTCCTCATTTTCGGGGATTCATTATCTTATCATTTAGCTTAAAAATTTACATGTTCATATTCGTTTGCAACATATAAGTAGATGTAAAAAAACAGTTTAGACGATAAAACAAATTGTACGTCATCCCTCGGGAATTCCTCATTTTCGGGGATTCATTATCGTATCATTTAGCTTCTAAATTTTCATGTTTATATTCGTTTGCAATATTTTACCTTGTTTTAAACGACACACAGCGCCATCTGCAATCCATCAAGCAAACAATATTTTTGTTTTCCCTCGGGAATATCAATTTTTCCAGGATAAAAAGTACCCTTTTATTTAATCCGGACTTTTTTCTTTACGTCTGCAAAATTTCAAAGCAATCGGTTCAGTAGTTACGGCGTGAAAGCGGAACAAACAAACAAACAAACAAACTCACTTTCCGATTTATAATATTAGTAAGGATAGCATTGTGAATGCAAAAAAAAACAATATTTCTTACATTCACACCAATGAGCCTAGGCTTTGGGCTAGCCCAAAGTAAGCAATGTGAGACTTGTATTATGGTTTCTAGTGAAACTGATAGACATACCTATATGATTGATAGATATTTCATATTTATAGAAATATATTTAAATACCCATAACTCAAGCACAAATGCTTGTTGTAATCACACAAACGTCTGCCCCAATTCCCACTGTCAAAGTGATTATGGTATTCTTAGTCAATTCACATTGAATAGAAAACAATTAAAAGAATGATTTTCAATATTACTAATTGTAGTAATTTAATTTAAATAAACCAATTCACCATTTTATTTACGCTGTTTTATACACCTAAAAAATTTAGTGTAAATTATTTGTATGGCTCGGCAGCAAAGTTTTTTAGGGTTCAATAGAAGTAAGTCGCGGCTAAATCTCAACTTTCCAGTCTTTATTAACAAATAACTATTGTGATACACAGAAGAAAAATAATTAAAAAAAAAAAACAAAATTAACCAAGCAAGTAGGTATATTTGTCACAATGTTTGACCGCGGTAAACTCCGAAACTACTCAATCGGCTAGTTTTGTATAAAAATAATCACCTTGTAACCTTGACTCCTCATTGCCGTGACTGCAATTGCCAAAGGAGAATTCTGAGGGAATTCCGCCTCCTCAACTTCGGTTCTCGCACAGTACTCCTTGTAAGGTCCTGAAGAACAGGCAAAAAAGTCTTATAAAACCCAAAAGTAATTTAGAAAACAATTATAAAAAGGCCAAAGGGAAGGTCTTCCACTTTCTTAGAAACTGAAGGCTTCTGACCCTTCCCGGGTACAATGTACGGGTACGGGATGGTAAGCGATGATGCGATCTAGGATGAGACGCGCTTGCCTAGAAGAAAGAAAGAAAGAAAGAAAGAAAGAAAGACTTTATTGACCCATTATACATTTAACAAATCACAAGAAAATTCACTCGTGACTTGAAGACTAAAGTGTATGTGTCAGGTAACACAATAGAATTAAAATTGAATTGTGAATGCAAAAATATTAAAATAAATACAACTTCAATTATGTAAGTAAGGAAATAAGCTTGGTGGTTGGTTAACTGACTTACCAAGTAAACAATAATTGTCACCCATCTCCTCAGTAGACACGTAAGCTTTTGACCTAATCACAGTGTAGATGCCGCCGACTGAAAAACAAAAACAAAAGTTCCATTAATATTTACTCTAAAAACACAAATTTGTTGTTTGTGTGTTTGTCTGTCCGTTCTTTTTTCCGCTCTTTTTCCATTGTATACGCGTTACCATAGCAACGCATTACCGGGTCAGCTAGTCTATAATCTAAGAACACAAATTTGTTGTTTGTGTGTTTGTCTGTCCACTCTTTTTCCCGCTCTTTTTCCATTGTTACGCGTTACCATAACAACGCGTTACCGTGTCAGCTAGTATACTATATTTTTATGTATATAATTCTACTGTACGTGTGTATGTCACTGAACTCTTCCTAAACTGCTGGACCGATTTGTTTGCGTTTGGGTAACGCACTGGATGGTTTAGATTCACAAATCAGCCCGGCAGATGGCGCTGCCGGGCAGCTAGTATTATTATATAATTACTAATATTATAAATACACAATTTTAACACTTTCACCCCTAACTACTGAACCGATCATCATAAAATTTTTAATACACTTTGTCAGGAATACAGTATCCACTTGCCAGTCCGCTACTGCGCGCCCCACCACTCTCAACAGTCCCAATGCTGCGCGTATTGTGACATGTCGGACTCTTAGATAAAAATGCCATTTACTCGCTAAATAATGAAGCTTGGATCAAACAAAAAATACTACCGTAAAGCTGATTAAATAAAGAATCCACCACAGAATATTCGGATGTCTGCAATTCAAAAATTAATCGTGATTAAAAAAATCAGCAGGCCACGCGGCAATTTGAATATGGTAGCAATTGCTACCAGAGACTGACGAGGGGTGTTGGCTATCGGTAGCTATTGCTACCGTGGTCTGACAAGTGGGTAATCTTTAGGGTCCCGTGCTCGAAGGGTCCAAATTGCAGTCTCGAATTTCCACAGTATAATATATCCAAATATTTGAAAACTGCTTATATTTAAGCCTAGCTGACCCGGCCACACGTTGCCGTGGCTCAGTTATTACAATTTGCAATATATTTTTTTATTGAAAATCAGCAATAGCCTCGCGAGTTCTGAGCCCCCGCGATAGGCAGCCTTTGTGATATTGATTCGTTGGTGGGAGAAGTGGTGGGAGGCACCCGACGTGACGGTACAGTGGTGGCATGCGCGTGAGCTGCGCGCGGTACTGGACAGTACTTGGACATTGCAATATTACTTTATTTTTCTAAAATTTAAGTAGTCTAAGTTACTCCTTATTACATCAGCTACCTGCCAATAAAAGTCCCGTCAAATCGGTCCAGCCATTTTAGAGATTACCGGAACAAACAGACAGACAGACAAACATTTAAAAAAATGTTGTTTTGGTAGTATGTACCGTATATATATTCATATGCATGTAGTAAAAAAAGGTTATTTGAATATTGCAAACAGACACTCCAATTTTATTTATATGTATAGATTGGGACAAACGATTTAACAGAAAAACGATTTAAGAGAAAAAAGAAAGACCATGATAAATAAGATTTATTGTTCATTGGGAATGAAACCCTAAATATTCTAAGTCCGACACGTACTTGGCCGGGGTTTTTTTTCATTGACGTTTCTCCACAATCATAGGCCGAACGTTCTGATCACTGCGTCATTAGAAGATATATCTTGAATATAGTATAATCAGTGTTTAAAACTCCTCTATTTCTCTTATACAACAAAAACCAGTGCATCAAGTTAAAGACAAAACACTTTCATGCTCCGCACACAAAGACAATGGAGCGCCATCTCAAGATAGGATTACCAGACCGGCTTGCGAATGTTTTGAGTCTTATGCAAGTTACTCTGTCTGTACATATTGTTAACTATTTATCATTTTAACCTATTTTTATCTATGTGATAAATTATCATTGAAAAGTTTTTTTTTCTTTATTTATGGCTTGCACAATTTGTGCATTTAGCCAGTGTCAAGTAAGTATAATCTTCTTATATGTTCTTGAGTAATTTACTAATTTTCAGTAAAGAAGTGGGGTTTTACTGAAACCTCCTCGTGGCCTTCTTGAGATAACGCTAAAATAAATAAATAAATAAATAAATAAATATTTCTAACATTCACACACGCGCTCCCGCCAAAAAGTCCATTGAAAAATTAGTTGATTGACAACTCGTATTATACTTTGTCCAATGTAGGATGATACTTTTGACATGTGTCACTTCTTTATTGCTACGTACTAAGGTTGCGTTTGTTTCCTTGTCTTTTCAAAGTATCTGTCCTGTCAAAAGTATCATCCTACATTGGACAAAGTATAATAAGCTAGTAATAAGTAAGTGTTTTGACTACTAAACAAAGATGGCTATCCGAATTCCCGCCAAAAAATGGCGACCGGTTATAGGCGTGATACACGACTTGACATTCTATGACGGATCGTCGACGAGTGCTATTTTTGTGAAATTGTGAGTTTTAGGTAGTGCATTACAAATAATAATCATATTGTACCGTAGAACTGGCCTTTGATTGAAGAGACCCTCAAACTAGTTATAATTTTTAATTCTACTATTATTTTAAGGATAGGATTTGTCCTAACCACTTGTCAATGCACGGTAAAAATTCCTACCGATAGCCAACACTGCTCGGTACTCCCTGGTAGCTACCATATCCAATTTCCGCGTGGCCTGCTGTTTATTTTTAAATTACAATTAATTTTTGAGTTACAGACATCCAAATATTCTGTGGTGGATTCATTATTTAATCAGCTTTACGATAGTATTTTTGTTTGTTCCTAGCTTTATTATTTAGCGAGAAAATGGCATTTTTATCTAAGAGTCCCACTTTTTTCACAATTTGCACAGCATTGGGACTGTTGAGAGGGGTGGGGCGCGCGGTAGCGGACTGAGAAGTGGCTAAGTACTAATTTAAAAAAGTGCGTGTATTAGCTCCGACGCACAAACTACTAAAATAGACGAATAAACCAGTAAGCGTCGTTTTAATTGCGTGACGCGGAAATGTATTAATTAAATTTCCCAGTTTCCCTTACCTTTGTTAGCGACTTCCCAAGCTGTTTCAAATGTCCACCTGTTCTCATCGCTTGCCGCTTGCCCTCGGTCCATGTACGATTGGAGATCATGCATAGATTCCGCGCGGTAGAACCGCCTCGAAGATCTATCTCGCGACATAGTGCCCTGTGTGAGAAAACATAAGGATTTCAATTGTATACACATCAAATATATAGCTAAAGAAGCACCCAGGGCCGGATTTGGAGAGCTGTAGACCCTTTTTTCCCCAGGACAAATCTTTATGGATTGACCGCCGTGGATTGACGATGGAGATATGTAAGGATTCACCACTCTACCATTGCACACGGAACGTAAACGACGGATACCCCATTAAAACCACTGGGACGTACTACCCTGGGGCCGTGGATCAGTGAGGTCTTGGTCAGTACGCCACTACGACCCACGACAGGAGCTCTGGAAGCCCTGGGGCAACGAAGGCCCCTTATTATTTTCAAATAAAAATTAAAAATGGAAATCGTTTATTGCGAATATGGGTTATATACATGGTTCAAAGTTTTATTTATTTTACTATCTAAAAATTATAAAAGAATCTGTTTGGAAACAGAATATGATATTTGGATATTTGATAGAATCAGGCGTTACTTGGCGGAAGTCCATATCCTGATAGAACATATCTTGTTAGGAGCTGTTAGACCGTGCAATAATGAGCACACTGTGCTCGGTATTGCACGGTCTAACAGCTCCTGATGATGCTCCGTGTGAGGGCGAAACACGTGTAGAGTAGTTGGTGAAGGTACCAGGGTGTCTGCGGTATCTGAATTTATTTGCTGCCGGTCGGGCGGTGCACACTATTTGAGTTTTGCGGAAGTAAGCTACATATTTTTATTTTACTAATGAATAGAACGATAGTCGAAATTAGTATTTTTTATGTCTACTCTAGGGGCTCCTTTCTAGTCCTATTTTGTTTAGATAAATACGTTGCATTTAGCGTTAGGGGTGACGCTCTTAATTTTAAACTTTATTTCTGTTATAATCCTTACTAATATTATAAATCGGAAAGTGAGTTTGTTTGTTTGTTTGTTTGTTCCGCTTTCACGCCGTAACTACTGAACCGATTGCTTTGAAATTTTGCAGACGTAAAGATAAAAGTCCGGATTAAATAATAGGGTACTTTTTATCCTGGAAAAAAATTATATTCCCGAGGAAAAACAAAAATATTGTTTGCTTGATGGACGAATTGTAGATGGCGCTGTGTGTCGTTTAAAACAAGGTAAAATATTGCAAACGAATATAAACATGTTAATTTAGAAGCTAAATGATACGATAATGAATCCTCGAAAATGAGGAATTCCCGAGGGATGACGTACAATTTGTTTTATCGTCTAAACTGTTTTTTTTTACATCTACTTATATGTTGCAAACGAATATGAACATGTAAATTTTGAAGCTAAATGATTCATTAAATGACTCATTCCTCGGATTCCGATTATTCCAAGAGACCTCCCATTTCAATTTAAAAGACTACAATTTCCTATAAGGGTTTCATTTGCAATGACCATTAATAAAGCACAAGGCCAAACTCTAAGGGTTGCTGGAGTACACTTTAAAAAACATTGTTTTTCGCATGTTCAGCTCTATGTAGCGTGTTCCCGGGTTTCCAGTGCCCAAAATCTGCATGTTTTTGCTCCACAAGGGAAAACATATAATATAGGGTACCATTCAGTTTTGGTTTAACAACTAATTGTATCCAGCGTTACATCGCGCTTCTTAGATTTTTCCGTGGGAATGAGAAGTTTTCTTATAGTTGTGCTTTATACCGCAATATAACCGAATTCCACGCGGGCGAAGCCGCGAGCGGAAAGCTAGTAACTTATAAGATAGCATTGTAAAAATGCGAAAAAAATATATAAAAATAATATAGCTCTTAATTATATTCTAAATTTTTATTAAAATATCAATTTTGGGGTTCCGTTATGATCAAATAATCGAACGAATCAACATAGTTTACAAATAAAAATAAGTAATTAAAAAATTACAACATTTTAATCGAAATAAACAAAGACTGAGCTGAAGAGAAGATACAGACAGGAACTAATATTTCTAAAACGTAGGAGAAGAACATATAAACGAAAGATACGTCTTTAATTAAAAACATATTAACTCTTTTCTGTTTAGTGTATAATTATGTAATATGTATACGTGTGGTTAGTAAGCATAAATAATATTAGTTTTCAATAATGGAAGGCAAAGGATACAGAGCCCATACAGCCTAGTCTTCAGTAATTATTTTTCTTATTAGATCACGATGGAAGATGATGAAAGTTGATTTGAAATAATAGATGATAAATGAATAACGAAATAATCCCTTTGCCCAGGTTTCAATAAAGGTGTGGGGTTTTTCTGAAACCTCGTCGACGTATTGAGAGAGAGCATGGAAAGCCACCTTCCACTGTTTGTTTTAACATACCAACGACCGTGTCTGTTCAATTAGTGGTTAATAATCCACCTTTATTACACACTAATATTCTCCACAAAACAAAATTTATTACACACTAATATCCACCACAAAACAAAATTTAACAAGCAAAAAAAAAATATACACCAAAAAATTAAAGCGTCACTAAAGTGACGATGTAAGAAATATTATTAAAAAAAAATTTCAATTCACCGAACAAGATAATGATCACCGATAATAAAGAAAGAAGCCGAGACTCTGACGGATCTGTCAAGGTCTCGGTTACTAAAATGGAACAGTACTCTCCCAGATAGCGAGGGGATGTAGATTCCGGTCCAACCTGAGACCAACGACAACATGTTTTTTTTTCTAGGTCTTTAGATTATTAAAAGTACTTTTTGGCGGGAGCGGGAAGCGTCTCGTTGGTGGTTTTGTTTCTCTTGTTGAAATTTGTTTTGTTATGGATATTAGTGCGTAATGATGGTGGATTATTAAACACTTAGTGTTTGTGAACATACAAGAGTGTTGGCAGTAATAAAGCAGCAGAAGTTGTCTTTTCCTGCGCTCTCAAGAATTCCACGGGGAGGTTTCAGTAAAACGCCACACATATACTGAAACCTAGGAAAAAATATATTTTACTGTTCATTCATTATTAAATTAAGAAATTACTCAAGAACTGGCATATATACTTATTTGACACTGGCTAAATGCACAAATCGTGCAAGTCAAAAATAAAGAAAAAGAAAGAAAAGATTATTTAAATCTAAAAGTTAAGTGTTTGTGAATAAATATTTAAACTAGAAGCAACACACGACCAATGAGGTTTGGCGCGAATAATTTACAAAAGAAACTGGATTTAATTTGCATTTTTAATGTTTGTAGTAACGACGCATACATAAACAGAGATTAGTTATACGTGGATCTACATATATTGTTGGTTTTGGAAGTAAAACAATAATACTTTGGTAAAAAAAACGAGCGTGAAGAAAAAATTTAACTGTATTTCGTACAGGTGATTTTATGTATTTTTAATTTATTTTTTGCATTCACAATGCAATGGGCAATTCCACGCAATAGTCTACTATAACTGAAAAATATAAACACCTGATTTTGGTAGTAAAAATACTTAAAGCTTATAAGAATTTATACTTTGTCAAAGAAATTGTTTGCGGCATAAACGGCTGTATCTTTTGATTGCCACAGACAGACAGACAGACGGACGGACGGACAACAAAGTGATCCTATAGGGGTTCCGTATTTTCCTTCCGAGGAACGGGACCCTAAAAAATCATCAGAATAGGTTAAGTAGTTTCGGAGTTCATCGCGGTCAAACACTGTGACACAGAATTTTTATATATGTAGTTAAATTATCAAACCAATATATTTTTTTAATAGTTTAAATACTGAACAGGCAGGAATCTCATGTCGCTGGTTTGTGAGAATATTGACTGTCAAAGTAAACTAAATATATCAAACGATCTTAAATATTTGATATTTTATCGTTAACAGAGATGCAACGCAGATATAGATATACCGTTCGCTAGAAAGAGATACAATTACATTTTTTGGTATGCGATAAAAGATATCTATAGATATAAATAAAATTGGAGTGTCTGTTTGTAATATTGAAATAAACGTTTTTTACTACATTCATATGAATATATATACGGTAGATACACCAAAATAACATTTTTTACAATTTTTGTCTGTCTGTTTGTTACGGCTAATCTCTGAAATGGCTGGACCGATTTTGACGGGACTTTTATTGGCAGGTAGCTGATGTAATAAGGAGTAACTTTGGCTACTTTTATTTAAGAAAAATTCTTTTATTTTAGGAAAATAAAGTAATGTTGCAATGTCCCAGTACTGTCCAATACAGCGTTCAGCTCACGCGCATGCCACCACTGTGCCGTCACTTCGGGCGCCTCCCACCACTTCTCCCACCAACGAACTAATATCACAAAGGCTGCCTATCGCGCGGGCACAGAACACGCGAGCACGCTATTGCTGATTTTTAATAAAAAAAATATTGCAAATTATAATAACTGAGCCACGGCAACGTGTGGCCGGGTCAGCTAGTAATAAATAATTTGAAAACCTTATTCTATAAAATCAAAAGTTCTTAGTTCCGTCGCTATTTTCGAAAACCAGCGATATAAGAATCGCTTCTAATCTGTTGTATAACACAATTACATATCGGATAATATGTTTTATATCTCATTTTTTATCGCGTTGAAGTGAATGCCAAGGCCTGAGCAGAATAAGTAACATATTTATTATACTCAAATATTCTCTGTTCAGTTGTCTTTCTTCTCATGGTCCACAAGTATTAATGTAACGACCGTTTGGTTCAACGGTAGGCGACCATGCCACACAACACACAGACACATTCACACTTTCTTAAGATTATTGTTGAAGTACCCAGTATTTTGTTAATACTGATAGTAATAATGAGTTTTTGTAATTGGCCGCTAAACTGAATTACACTATTATATCATTTATTAGTATACGAAAGCTGTAGAAACTTTGTTTATTAATAAACTAGATGACCCAGCCACGCGTTGCTGTGGCAGTAATATTATTTTTCTAAAATAAAAGTAGCCTAAGTTACTCCTTATTACATCAGCTACCTGCCAATAAAAGTTCCGACAAAATTGGTCCAGCCATTTCAGAGATTAGCCGGAACAAACAGACAGACGGACAGACAAAAATTGTAAAACATGATAATTTGGTGTATGTACCGTATATATATTCATATGCATGTATTAAAAAACGGTTATTTCAATATTAAAAACAGACACTCCAATTTTATTTATATGTATAGATAAATAAATCTGTCTCCGGGACTCAAACCCAGGACGGTCGGCGTGGAAGGCAGGACCGCTACCGTTGCATCGAAAGGTCATAAAATTTTAATATGCGATAAGCTTGGACATGTAAGATCTTAATAATATTATTAATATTAATTATTTTATACTAGCTTTTACCAGCGGCTTCGGCCGCATTTTTTTTCAATAAAAAGTATCCCATGTTACTTCTAATACCTAAAAGAATATATTTACGAAGTTTCATGATGATCGGTTTAGTAGTTTTTGCGTGAAAGCATAACAAACAAACTTACATTCACTTTTATAATATTAGTAGGTACAAAATTAATAGCGTTAAATATACTTTTGATTTGTTTAAAAATGGCAATACCTACACCGCTGTTGGTACGATAAAATACTACTATACAAATATCTAATCTAAAAAAAGACACGTGTAGGCATTCAATACTTTATTAGATCATAACAACTGTTATCTTATCGTGCTTGCGCAAGAGTTCAAGATTACTATGGCACTGGCGACTTAAAAGAATAACATGGTCACCGTGTGGAATTGTGCAAACATTTTTTGACGTTAGCAACCGTGACTGCTGAGGCGGTTTATCTATACATATAAATAAAATTGGAGTGTCTGTTTTTAATATTGTAATAACCGTTTTTTACTACATGCATATGAATACATATACGGTACATACACCAAAATAAAGTTTTTTTTTTAATTTTTGTCTGTCTGTCTGTCTGTTTGTTCCGTCTAATCTCTGAAATGGCTGGACTGATTTTGATGGGACTTTTATTGGCAGGTAGCTGATGTAATAAGGAGTAACTTAGGCTAATTTTATTTTACAAAATTGAAATTACTGTGCAACAGCAACACGTGGCTGGGTCAGCTAGTTTGAAATAAAGTTAAATATTTTTATTAGTAAAATTAATAATACATTTACAACTGTTCATAGGGATCTCATTTTAAGTATTTATATACTTGTAACAGGAGACCCCGCTCCTCCTTATTCATTAATTTGAAAAATTACTATTACATTTTTCATGTGTGTGTGTGCGTGTGTGTGCGTGTGTGTGTGTTTGTGTGTGTATTTGTGTGTGTGTTTGTGTGTGTGTGTGTGTGCGTGCGCGTGTGTGTGTAACTTATTTATAGAGTTAACATATTCTTATGCTTAACTAAAAATAAAGATATTTAGTGTATGCAAATCTATTTGCAGATAGCCACAGAATTACGTCACATGAATTTTAATATATTTTAACCCCTTCACCATGTCACAGATCTGTCCAAAATATGACAATCTGTCCATGTCACAGATTGTCACATTTTGAGAAATGTGACAACCCACCGCCTGATGCGATGTCACAAATTGTACAATTTCATGCGTGATTTTAAAAATAATCGAAAGAAAACAGTTATTTTTATTTTTTATTTTTTTATAAAATCAACATAAAGTCAAATGTTTTTGATAACAGAGAAAACAAAGGACTAATTAGTAAACAATAAATGACTAATTATGTTAATTAAAGAAATAAAACCTAATCATTTTGTGTCAAGTTCGTAAATTTTTAAAGTTTTTTATGCACATTTAAATTTTGCATTTTAATATTTTCATTTTTACATGTGATGTCACAAAGTTGACCCCCCTGTCACATTCCGGTGATAACCCCCTTTAACGTGTGACGTATATGAATGACCCACGTAATTTATACACTCGGCGTCAAAAAAATCGCACCTCTAAGAAAATCACGTTCAAATGGCATTAACTCTGGATATGCACATGCAGTCGTATTAATTATAATTTTATTTAAAAGGTTACTTAATTAACTTAATAAAAAAACATTATTTTTCATTATCAAATAAAACCTAAAGCAACAAATAAAGGGTCACAAAAATTCTAAGGAAATTTTGCTGCTCGGGAGAGTCGCGAGTTGCGCTAACTTTGTGGGTATAAAGAGGTCAACACGGGTTCAATGTGGGTCATTCGCTATTAAACCGTTGAAGGGGACACACGCACTGATTTTACTGAAGAAAGAACATCTGGAAAATGGACACTACAGCTGATGAGGCCGCTCAAGTGGTTGCACTACTGCAAGCAGGGGTGCGGCAGTGTGATGTCGCCCGGCAACTGAATCTGAGCCGTTTTTCGGTTCGTAGAGTCTACCAGCGCTTTTTAGAGACCGGTGGCTATATCCGGCGACATGGGTCCGGTAGACGTCGCTGCACTTCGGAAAGAGACGACCGGTTCGTTGTGTCGTACTCTTTGAGAAATCGCTTCTCAAACGCTGTTCAGCTGCAACAGGAGCTCCAGGCAGTTCGCAGACGCACCGTGAGTGTATCCACGGTTAGAAGAAGACTGAAGGAGAAGAACATAGCAGCCCGCAGAGCTGCTACAGGTCCAAAATTGACTGCAGCGCACCGACGAGCCCGCTTGCAGTTTGCTCGCGACCACGTCGATTGGACCATTGAGCAGTGGGGAGCTGTTCTCTTCTCAGACGAGACACGAGTGTGTCTTTTCTGCAACGACCGACGAAGAAGAGTATACCGGAGGCAGGGTGAACGTTTCGCTCAAGCCTGCATCCAGGAGACGGTGGAATATGGAGGCGGATCCTGCATGTTCTGGGGCGGTATGTCGGCTGCCGGCAAAACCGACCTGGTCTGCGTCTCCCGGACCGGAGGTGCTCGCGGACAAGGGTCGCTGACTGCGCGCCGCTATATCACAGAGATCCTGGATGTGCATGTGGTCCCTTTTGCCGAATCTTTTGGCGAGGGGTTCACATTAATGCACGACAACGCTCGCGCACACACTGCAGCCATCGTGAACGACTTCCTGCGGAGGTCCCAAATTCCTGTGATGCAGTGGCCAGCGAGAAGTCCTGATCTGAATCCGATAGAGCACCTCTGGGACCATCTTAAACGTAAGGTTCGATCTCGGGATCCGGCTCCTTCGACTCTAGAGGAACTCCAAACCGCGGTGATTGAAGAATGGGGTCTTATCCCTCAAGAAGAGCTCCTGAAGTTGGTGAGGTCTATGAGGGACCGTATGGAAGCCGTCATCAGGGCAAGGGGGGGTAACACTAGATTTTGAGTTAATTTTAAGACACTTTTTGTACATTTTTTTTGTAAATTATCGATTATTAATTAGGACTTAATTAAGATTTTTTATTATTTTTCAAATTTTTATGCTTTTTGTATAATTTTAATTAAAAAAAAGATTGCACTTAATTGTTGTTTGATGCTCCTTTTTGTTACCTTTCTAATGATACCTAACACTATCCTCTATATAAGGTTTAGGAATTTTTGAATAAGATTTTTATAAGGTGCGATTTTTTTGACGCCGAGTTTAGATAAAATGAAAAAAAATGAAAATGAAAATGAAAATAACTTTATTCAAATGCACTTAAAAATAAGTAGTTTTGAATCGTCCAACATTTTTTCCTACCACCCATTCAGGACGTCTTTTAACGGACAAGAAGAATGGGCGCAAGAAACTCGTCAGCTTTAACAGAAGTAACGACATTTACAATATAATACGTCGTCACCATATACAATCCACAAAAAAAAAAAAAAACAAAATTATTTTGTTATGACAATACTAATAGTGTTATGATATCATTATTTCGTTGTTTCGTTGATTACAACAAAGTCAACAAGTATCTGTACTTACTTAAAGTAAGTATCCCAAAACATTGCAATAACATACAGGGAATAAACGACAAATTTAAGAAAACAACAAGATTTATGTTTAGTTTTAGCCAATACTGAATACTGAAGGTTAGAGCAGACCCATTTCCCAAGGCAGCACCCGTTCACGAGCATGACGCATGATACAGCCATCGCTTCGCTCAACCATATCTTAGGGAACGTAACGATCCGCACCACATGCCACCACCCAAGAAATGTATTAAGAGAGCATGTCATACTCTTATCTACCAGTAATAAATTAGTTTTAAAAAATGCTAATGCTGTATGTTACAACCTGTAATAAATAGTGTCATGTTGAAATGACACATATTACTTCCATGCATCGCGATCTATTAAATAGTCGTTGACCTTGTAATAACCTTTGGACATGAGCTTATTTTTAACATACATTTTAAACTTATGATGAGGCAAATCTACTATACTTTGTGGAACTTTATTAAACAGTGCTATACCTCTCCCCAAGAAAGAGCCTCCTGTCTTTTGAAGTCTAAATCTTGGAACGGCAAGTCTATTCTTATTTCTGGTGTTAAAGCAATGTACGTCGCTATTTTTGACAAAAGTATTGTAGTGTTTTCGTACATAAATTATATTCTCATAAATGTACTGTCCCGCCACAGTAAGAATATTAATTTCCTTAAAAAAATCTCTGAGAGAATACCGAGGCCGAAGGCTGTATATTGCACGGCCAGCTCTTTTCTGTAATACAAAAATGCTTTCAATATTAGCAGCTGAGCCCCACAACAACAACCCATAAGACATTACACTATGAAAATAACTAAAATAAATTAACCTTGCCGTTTCAACATTAGTTAAAAGCCTTATTTTTTTTACAGCATATGCCGCAGAACTGAGTCTACTTGACAAGGCCTCAATGTGAGGGTCCCATTGTAGTCGTGAATCTAATGTTATACCCAGAAATTTTGTCTTTTCAACAAATTCGACTACTTCATCATTCAACTTTACATGTAGGTCAACCCTCCTTACATTCGGTAACGTAAATTGTATGCACTTTGTTTTCTTTGAATTTAGTGATAAATTGTTACTGGTGAACCATTGTAAAACTTTTGATAGCGTACTATTTACATCGTCAGAGCAATCATCGTGTCGAGAGACTTTAAAAACTAAGGAAGTGTCATCTGCAAATAGTACTGTCTCACAAAGATTTTTAACATAGTAAGGAAGGTCATTAATATAGATCAAAAAAAGTAAAGGCCCTAATATTGATCCTTGGGGCACGCCCATAGTTATGGGGGCTCCAGCAGACTCACTCTTATTAATGACAACTTTATGAATTCTATTTGACAAATACGACTGTATTAGGCTTTTCGACATATCAGAGACACCATAATGTTCCAACTTTTTTAATAGCGTGCGGTAATCAACGCAATCGAACGCCTTAGAAAGGTCACAAAAGATGCCAATTACATCTTGCTTGCCCTCCCAAGCATCAAGTATGTGTTTAATAAGTGCAACTCCAGCATCAGTAGTACTTTTACCTTTAGAAAAACCGAATTGATTTTTATGAAAAAATTTAGTATCGGTAAAGTGAGCCAATAACTGCATATAGATAATTTTTTCAAAAATTTTACTGAACACTGGTAATATAGATATAGGTCGAAAGTTAGCGGGATCATTTTTTTCTCCCGATTTGAAAAGGGGAACTAATTTACTATGTTTCATTAAGCGTGGGAATACCCCCTCGTCAACACTATTATTAAAAATATAAGCTAAGTAAGGCGCAATTATGTCAATTATTGATTTAATATTATTAGTTGACATACCCCATAAATCTTCTGTTTTTTTGATACGAATACTTTTGAATGCTTTAATAATATCTTCTGTATTAATATGTGTAAAATTAAATTTTACATTGCACCTATCAACACTCGATTCTAGTAGGGCAGCAGCAACATTAGGACACGAACGTAGGGAACTTGTAGTTTCTAATGGTAATCTAGAAAAAAAATCCTCAAAAACACCAGCAACAACTTTGTCAGAATTTACAATATTTTTGTTAATTTCTAGTGAAAAAGATTGTATTTGAGATTTGCTTTTGCCTGTTTCTTTATTAATTATATTCCACGTAGTCTTTATTTTGTTCTCTGATAACTTAATTTTGTTAGCTATGTACATAGATTTAGCAAGAGAACATACTTTTTTAAATGTTTTAGAATATTTCTTAACATATTCAATAAAGCTAGTATCACTGGAGGTAGATTTTAAAGCATAAAGTTCATATAATTTCCTTCTGCTTTTATAAATTCCAGGTGTAGCCCAATCACTAAATTTCTTTTTTACATTATCTTTTTTAAATACCCTTTGTCTAAATATATTGCTAAATTCATTATTAATTATATTAAACAAATGATTATAAAGACTATTAGTTTCAAAGTTGGAGACCGGTAGAGTTGCAAGTTTGTTACTTACATTGTATCTAATTTAACTATACAATGTTTAGATAATGGTCTACAAGTTATTTCGCGTTTCGAAGGAACGTGATGGTACTCAATAGAGGCAAATTGGCCGCTGTGGTCGGATTTAATACAGTTAATTATTGATTTTTTAAGTATTTTATTATTACAAAAAATATTGTCCAAACAAGTGGCGCATGTGGGAGTAATTCGGGTCGGTTCATTAAATACATTAAATAAATTAAAAGATTTAAATAAATTTAGGAACCCACCCGACAGATGTGTTGAATCAAGAATATTTATATTGAAATCTCCACATACAATCACTTTTTTATTTTTGTTGAAAGTTATTCTTAGTACTTCCTCCATAGCGGCCTCAAACTGTGGGTATGAACTCTTGGGAGGTCTATATACACATACAATAACTATTTTGTCTAGTTCCACACATGCTATCTCAATAATACGTTCTATTGATTTGGATACTATATCTTTGCGTTCCTTACATTGTATTGACTCATGTAAAATTATCATAGAGCCACCTCTTTTGGCTGATTTTCTAGTAAACGAGCTTACAATTTTATAATTATCTATGTTAGTCATCAATTCGTAATTCTTTAGCCAATGCTCAGTTACACATAACACATCAATATTTTCATAATTTAAATAGAGACTTAATTCTAAATCCTTGCCAGAGAAGCCTTGTATATTTTGATGAACAATATTCAAATAGGAAGACTTTTCTTTTGTCACTATAGGGCCAGAGGACTCCTCTATTGTCTCATAAATTAATTTAAAATATTATCTTTAGATTTTAATAAACAATTATTTGGAACTAATTCGAAAGTCGAATAATTAATGTCAATATTATACTGCTCAATAGAAGCAGCAGTTTTACTAGCCAAGTTATTGGCTAATTGTTTAAAAAAATAAGATAGCGATATAGCTATTTGTCTCTTATAATAAGTAGGCAGATAGTATTTATCCTTTGTCATATAAAATTTCTTTATAAATTTATTAATATCAATTATATGAAATTGGCTATTATAATGTGCCATAGTAGTTAATGATACATTTAAATGATATCTATAATTATTTTCCGCTTGTGGCAGACTGCTGCTATAGGGGAATGTAAACATTACAATTTTTTTGATATTTAGGGTACCCAGTATATTACAATATTTCAGCAAATTTTCTTTGTTTACATTACCCCTATTTCCAATTAAAATTATTAAATAAGTGTTTTGATTGTATTTATGTTTGACAGCTTTTTTCATTATTTCATTTAAAGTTAATCCTGGCATACAATAGTTAATAATGCTTTCCTGGGATTGGTTCCTAATTAATTGGCCTAAATTCTTCCCAATTTCATCACAGTAAATAACAGTTTTATAACAATTGTTATCTGTAGAGGAATTATTTTCACTTGTGCCTATCATATCATTACAGTAACTGGAGATTAAAGGCTCACATGCTGGCTGGGTTATATATTCCTCCGGGGCAGCTAGGCCTGAAGCCTCAGAGTTAAATGGATTATTGGTTTCCTGCTCTGAAATTGACACATTTGTTAAATGTTGTAAGGCCAGTATGTATTCCCCTATCTCGTTTTTTGAGGCCTCATAGTTGCGAGTCATACTATTTAACGACTCATGCAATTTAATGATTTTGCTATTTAGTCTCTCGACATTACATTCATAAATTGTTCTATTTTCCTGAATAATGGATGAGCATACATTCAGCTGTTCTATCAATTGTAGCCGCTCTTTAGCATTTTTTGAGTTGTTAAAAGTTTTTTTTTGTTTCTTAACCAATTTATTTGTTTTCTGAAGAAATTTATTAATTTTAATGTATTTTTTCAACTTCTTTCTACTGCATTTAATAGATCCCTTTACACTTTTGCAGGAACAAATCTTATCATTTGATAGGTCTATTGATGTAGCAGGATTGATATTAAATGGAGCAGAAACCATGTCAGGAGCGCTACCAACCAATTCATCAAATAGACTTTGGTTCTGCGAGGAATATATTTCTGATTTTTCTGATTCTAAACTTGTTATATGTTTATTTGCCTCATAAAGTTGCTTCTCCAATCCAGTGATGAGCCTGAGGGCCTGCTCATATTCATCCCTGCATTGGTCGAACCCGTCTATTTGCAATTGGAGTTTATCTCGATCCTCATTAAGAGTTAAATTTAAAGACCCCTAACAGTCAGTGTTGCTTACAAAATTTCGCAGTGTCTCAAGAAGTCTTTTAGCAATGTGTGTTGCCAGTGATGAAGTACGAAACGCAGACGTGATCCCTTACTATGGGCCTCAAAAGGCTGAAGGCCACCCAAAGGGCATTGTAGCGTGCTATGCTCACAGTTTCCCTACGTGATCGAATCAAAAATGAGAAGATCCTACGTATCTAAAATAACCGACATAACCTCCAGAATTGCCAAATTTAAGTGGCAGTTGGCGGGGCACATAGCTCGCAGAACTTGTGACGGGGTGAGGCCAGGAGAAAAAGGCACTGGATCGTCACTTATGTTTTTATAATTATGGAATTAAGGCACAAAATAATGCCTTAAAGATACTTATAGACTTTTATATAACAGGAACTGGTGGTACAGAATACAGATACAGAAAATCTTGTGAATTATACAGAAAGTTAGTGTGAGCTTATTATAACTGATCAGCACTATAAATATATTTAAATAATTGTTAGCGGTGAGTCAACCACTCTACGCGCTGACTCTGGTATTCTGGTAAGAATGAACTTCGAGAATAAAACAAATAAAAAGAGACAGACAGTAAATTTAAAAAGGGAAAAAGAGGAAAATGACCAGAGAGGAGCGCAATGACAGCAACAAGTCCCCAATATAACAATGGCGCCTCGTTACAAACTGATGGCCGTAGGCAGGCTCTTGGGGGACTGACGATCTGGTGAAGGTCGCTGGAAGCAACTGGATGAGGGAAGCGCAGGACCGGTCGTTGTTGAGATCCTTGAGGTATTGGGTGGGGCATTTGTCCAGCAGTGGACGACATTTGGCTAATACGGCAGTGTAGCTAACTCAAATGTTCTTTTATAATTTTTATATTTTATGCATTTTCAATACGATCTTATAAGATAAATTATTATAACAGAAAAATACTAGAAAAAATCGACTCGGGTCACAAGTGAATCTCAGGCGGGAAACGAACCCGCAACCTTTGGAAATCCGGTCCAATGCTCTCCCAATTGAGCTACCGAGCCTTGCGAACACTCGTCGAAATTTTCTAGTACCTTCCTGATTTTACGCTGTAGGCCAGCGTTGTTTCATCAATGAGAGGAACATCCTCTCGTATTCGAAAGAAACATTTTTACAAATGTTTGGTCAATCGATTAAGATGAAACAGCCATGTTAGATTTATAATTTTTATATTTTATGCATTTTCAATGCGATCTTATAAGATAAATTATTATAATAGAAAAATACTAGAAAAAATCGACTCGGGTCACAAGTGAAAGTCGATGCAACGAAAAAGCGACAGTAAAAAGAGACAGACACATAAATTCATAAGATTTAACGGCCGCTTGGTGCAACGGTAGCGATCCTGCCTTTCGCACCGGCGGACGGTTCTGGGTTCGAATCCCGGAAGGGGTAGATGTTTGTATGATGAATGCGAGCATTTGTACCCGAGTCATGGATGTTTATATACACTTCTATGAATATTACTTATTTATGTATGATATATGTATGTCTATCCGTTACCCTAGTATCCATAACACAAGCCTTAAAGTGCTTACTTTGGGCTAGGTTAATTGGTGTGAATGTAGGAAATATTTATTTATTTTATTTATAACGTAGGAGAAAATGAGATAGGAAGCAATATTTACGCGTGTTGTTAATACGTGTTTGTGTGCTCAAGCGTAGTGTAAAGATTGAGAAAAGGCACCACAACAACCGTGGTATTTTGTATACGTGTACGTATTATTTTTGAAGGTTTCATTTCTACCACATGTGAATTGCAGACATGCTTTTTTATAAATTTTATTTTTATAATTGCTGTATCCTCATGGATACCTCAGAGCTGGCTGTGCAATTCAATTATGAAAAGACTTTTACCGACAAAACAACACCTGTGACTCGAACATAAAAGCCGACATCGAAAACGGCTATTCCTCACTGTGAAACTCTGTAGAAAGCTTAAGAATTACAGAAGTTGATTTTCCATACCAGTAAATGTAAATAAATAAATACTAGCTGACCCGGTAACGCGTTGCTACGGTAACGCGTATACAATGGAAAAAGAGCGGACAGACAAACACACAAACAACAAAGTGTTCTTAGATTATAGACTAGCGGCCCGTCCCGGCTTCGCACGGGTGAACAAAATTCTTTAAATTTTTTTTATTATTAAATATTGTTACGATTAGCGTCCGTTAGACGAACTACTTGCGGTTGCTATGGTAACTCATATACAATGAAAAAAGAGCGGGGAAAAGAGCGGACAGACAAACAACAAAGTGATCTTACATTATAGATTGACAACATCACATTAATTGATGAGAACCTAAATTAAGTTGCTAAAGAACTTGTGTTATGGAATTCAGAAACACTTACACACACCCAGATCGGTGAGCCAATATGTAAAAAAGTTCATTTTCTACATAGACCTGGCCAGGAATCGAACCTGGGACCTCGGAGTGGCGTTACTATGAAAACCGGTATGTGATCATGGAGGTTGTTGAATGTAAGGAAGCGGTTGGGTTCCCGTTAATTCATTAACTGAACTTTTTCACCTAGGCGAGGTCGCGCTAAGAAGTATCGATCTGGCCACAGAAGGGGGGCGACGAATGAAAAATTCAAGTCGGGCGACTCCCAAAAGGAGGTCCAGTAAACGGATGGAAGAATGAACTATAAGAAAACATATTTATTTATTAAAATTAAAGTCACAATAACAGGCAATAGACAAAAAATACACAGTTAAAAACACTTATGATTAACATCAAATATATCTTTGCCCAATTACATACAATAGGTTTCTTGCATGATTTTTTTTTATTGTATAAATCGTTTAATCAATAGATTTTTAAAAGAAAAATACTTTTAAAAAAATTGTAGAATTATTTTTTGTTACAAAAATTATTTTCTTGGGTCAGTGCATTAATAGTAATTTAAACAGCCGCCATTTTCGCGCGGTTTGAATGACGTCACATGACATGACGTTACTATGTGTGAATCTACATACATTGTATTGATATATAATATGTTGCCGGCAAACGTATGGCTTCATGTCATGTGACGTCACATGACATGGAACGCGCTCAGTTTGTTTTGAAATTTATTTTCGTTTATGCATATTTCTTAACCGAAAAAAGAAAATCTTGAAAAATAATAGAAAGTATCGATTTTAACGAATGCCATCAGTTTATTACTAAATTACATGCAAGAAACCTATTGTGCGCGGCACTTTGAAATTTTAATGAATAAACAATACAACGATTGGACAAGATAAAGAGAAGAAAACACTAATGAGCAAAAAAATCCTAATGAAAAGTTCTCTCGTATCGGATACACTTTGGGTCACTGAGCCAGCGTAGTAACTAAGTAACAATTAATTTATTTATTTATTTATTGATAAAGAATAACAACAGCCAACTTAAACCTATGTACAAACATGTTATATAGCTGATACTGATTAGGCCAGAACTGTTATTCCTAATATAACGAAATAGAATTCAAAATAGTTGTAGCTAACGACGCATTAAAAAAGTAACTACTCTGCGAATAAGATAAAATTAAATTAATACATAAACATACATAAATGCTATACGTGTATACATAATCATACAGTATTCATATATAAACGTCGGTAATAAACCATGTAATGTCCTAATTTATGTAAATAAATAATATTGTTCAGATTTTTGTATTGGATAAGTATTCAGCTTTAACCTTATTTAAAAATAAATTCTTGTTACCAATAAATATGTCAATTTCAGAAAAAAATTTATTGTAACTATCAACAATTCTAGCTACCACTGCGTTTCGTGCGTAATTAGTACTACAGGAGGGAACGGCAAAAAGCGGTGTGTGTCGAGTGCGGCGTGATGGAGTTCGCAGTCGCAGTTTTTCTACCAACTCGGGGCAATCTAGGCACCCGCCAGTGTTGCCAACCTCAAAAAACTAAAAAACATCAACTCGCCTAAAAAAAAAACAGTAGAAAGCAGTAGGTAAAAAAAAAAATCAGATTTCATAATTTTGCTCATATAATTAAATATTAAACAATTTTCTTAGTAACTAGAACTCACATACATTTATATATTTATAATCACAACAGCAAAAAACAAAAATCAAAGTAAAATTATTTTTCAGTTTCATTTTCAATTGTCTCATCTTCAATATTTTCACACTCATTATTATTTTTAAAATCATACATATTTTTGTTGAATTTCTTCATGTGCCTTTCTGTGGCTTCAAATGAAATTAGGAGGACTTTTCCCAGTCGATGAATCACTACTCATTTTATCAAAAAGGTTATAATTATTGTTATTTTAAAATAGACGCCGCAATTCAAAGAAACTGTTCAAGGTGTTGTGACAATAAAACAATACGCAATACAATAGGCGTGTAGCTGTCATGTGGTCGGGAATTACCTCCAATCCCGACTAAAGAAGATACTGCCATCTAGAGTCATTGCGTTTTATTACGTTGTGGTTATCAAAAAATGTTTGCATAGTAGTGTAATAGGTGGCGCTGAACGCTTGTTGAAAAACAGTAGAAAATAGGAATGAAACAGAAAACATGGCCATCAATGTGAAAACAGCAAATCTACTGTTAAAACAGTAGGGTTGGTAACACTGGCACCCGCGCACTACGTCATACAGCAACCCCATATCCATTGCTGTACGCCTTTGCTCTAACGTGAGCAACCGGTATTTACGACAGCTATCTTCGTATGATGCTTCAACTTTATATGATTTTGGAATTGAAAACATTCAAATTTCTTCTGAATGTTTTCAATTCGACTTTTATGAATGGCGTAAAAAGGAGACCAGATCGGTGAAGCGTATTCTAAGATACTACGAACGTATGCATTATATACTATTTTTAAGCTACTAATTGAGCTAAAGGGTTTGCAAGTACGCATAGTGAATCCCAAACTACGAAACGATCTCTTCACTATATTTTCTACATGATTGCAAAACGACAACTTAGAGTCAAGCCAAACACCCAAGTCGCGAACCAAATCTACCCTCTTAACAACATCATCGTCAAATTTGTAGCAAAATAAAAGGGGTTTTTTCCTTCGCGTGAAGCTAATGGACTGACATTTAGGTACATTAATACTTATATTATTTTTAGAATAGTAAGTCACTAGGTTATTGAGATCCTGTTGTATTAATTTACAGTCAGATATGGAATTCACCCTCATATATATTTTTTTATCGTCGGCATATAAAAGATGTTTAGCATTATTAAAACAGGAATTAATATCGTAAATGTATGCATTATATAGTAAAGGGCCAAGATGGGAGCCCTGCGGAACACCCGAAGGCACTGTAATAAACATTGATCGGTAACCGCCAAGGACAACTGCCTGAGAGCGCCTCGAAAGGTATGAGGTGACCCATCTCAGTAGATCACCGTGTATTCCCAGTTCTTCCAGTTTTTGTAATAGGATGAAGTGATCCACACGATCGAATGCTTTTTCGAAGTCCGTATAGATCACATCAACCTGTCCACCCTTATCCATGTGTTCCAGAACGTAATCCGTGAAAAGAGACAAGTTAGACACTGTAGATCTTCCCCTTATGAAGCCATGTTGAGATACCGGTATGCCACGAATAATAATCTGGTAAATGTGGTCATAAACTATTTTTTCGAATACTTTAGCTATTGTGTTAAGAATGGATATGGGGCGGTAATTTGAAATGTCGGACTTAGACCCTTTTTTATGGATTGGAATTATATGCGCTTTCTTCCATATAACTGGGAAATCACCCTTTTTTATAGAGGTTGAAAAGAGATGCGATAGGGGAAATGCCAGAGTTCTGGCACAGTTTATTAAAAAGACAGGTGGTATTCCATCACAACCAGCACTCTTAGATTTATCCAGTTTACTGAGAATTTGTTCTACCATTTCAGGAGATATGTCTATTTGGGATACCGTTTGATTGTTAGTAGAACAAATACTGGGCTGTGGGTTATTGGATGTAGTGGACTTGATAAAGACACTTTCAAAAAAAGAACTAAAAGCGTTACATATTTGTTGACCATCAGAGAGAACCTGATTAGAAACTATGAACTCTTTAGGATAGTTAAAATTGGCTCTTTTTGATTTGACGTATGTCCAAAAGTATTTAGGTGTATGCTTTATAATATCTTCAGTTTTCTTTGTGAAGTCTGTGAAACACTTGATTTGTTCCTTTTTCGACCGTTCTCTTAGTAATGAAAATTCATCGTAATCTCGCGGGTTACCAAAACGTTTCCATTTTCTGTGTACTTTAATTTTATTACGAATAATTTTGATTAATTTACGGCTGTACCAGATAGGATAATGTGACCTAGTAATTGAGCATTTAGAAAGCGGAACAAACTTATTACAGCACTCGTTCAAAGTATTGTAGAAAGATGATGTTGCTTCATCAAGTGACTCGGAAGATAGAATTTCGAACCAATCAATACCACCCAAATAGTTATTAATAAGGTCATAGTTGGCCTTACGAAAGTTGTATCGTGGCGTTAAATTTATTTGAAAAGGTTTACATTTCAAATCTAGAATATTAATTGTAATGGACGGGTGATACGAATCTTCCTTAAGCACAGGATTTATAGGGCGAGAAACTTCTAATGGAAGGTTGCTAAAACAAAGATCCAGTATATTACGTTTAGAATTTGGTATGTTATTGTATTGTTTAGAACCTAAGTAATTAAGATAGTCCACAAAATTCCTAGCACAATTTTGTTGTTCAGTGCTTCCCTGCTTCGAAATAGTGCACGACCCATCCTGCCATTTTATACACGGTAAATTAAAATCTCCCGCTATCAAACAGTTACAATTTGGGTATTTATTAACCAGTTTAGATATATTGCTCATTAAATTTTCCATACGATCTGACAGACAGTCCATACCTTTCAGGTGGTGAATATACTAAAATAAGATACAAATCTTTAGATGATGTTATAGCTTGGGCCGGTATACGAACACAAACTGATTCCGCGGCGTCGCTTTTCCACTCATTCAACATCCTTGCTCCGAGTCGCTGCTGAGCACAAATCATTACACCTCCGCCAGTTGACTTTTTACAGAGTTCTAAATTCCTATCACATCGAAATATATTATAACGAGAATCGCATAACTCTCCGTCAAGTATATCGCTCTGCAACCATGTTTCAGTGAAAAGTAACACATCATAACTCATGCTTAATATGTTATTGTATAATTCTGTGCATTTAGTCCTCAAACCTCTCACATTCTGATAATAAATTTGTAGTCCGGGTGATGTAATATTATTCTTCGCCATTTCTGTAGAATATAAAGATACTAATTTGAAGTCCCATATGACTTTTAAGAAAGTTTAAATACAATACCACGACTGTCTGGTACGTGGGCAGCGAACCCATTTCTCGCATCGACGGTCCCGGGCTCGAGTCCCGGAACGTGCAGACGCTTTTACGGTTACAAGTAAGACGACCCGGACTAAAGTTATGGGCATTCAAATACACTTGCATAAATACCAAACATCCATCCGTCACTCCAGCATCCACAACACAAGCCCAACAGCACCGACCCCAAATTAGGCCCCAAATTGGCGTCAATAGAATACATATTATTGTTATTGTTGTTATTATTATGCGTGAACGCATCATGCCGTGTTCCCATAAGCACAAGTGTACGCTGAATTTTAATATGACAGTACAAATTATCAGTAATCGAATTATATTGTAACAATACATGTAAACAATAATTATATATTTAATCTGAAAATGTATTAATGACTTTAGTGCTGATATAAGATATAAATATAATATATATGAGATATTAATATAATATATTATATGACAATAAAAAAACTTAATAGTTATAAATATATACGTATGAGATGTATTATATGTTGCATATATAATTTTTATTTTAATATGATAACAAAGGAGCCTGATTTTCTGTTTATTAATTGCGCACAATAATACCATATAAGGCACTGATAATCTATTATAATAGCTAACAAATAATACATTTTTTTTATATAACAAATCTAACAACATTTTACCAATCCCAAGCAATAAGTTACTTATGAGTTTAACATAGCTATATTTATTCGACACAGTTAATTTGAAATTAAACAATAATAAAGTTGTCATCTTAATTTTGTAGCTTAATATAAATTTAAGTATAAAAAGGGTGATGCGCTGACTATTAAATACTACCATTAGTCTAGTTATTTCAATGACTTTAAAAAATCCAACGATGTTACAAGTTTAGCTTCTGATGTGTCATTCTTACGGATGTATATTTTACCATACTTTACCCAGCAGTAGGCATAGTTTATATTCTGTTTGACTTTTCTTGCAGCGGCATATAGTTGTTTGGTCTCAGGGTCCAGGTGCTCAGCTAGGTAGATTTGGTGGGTCTCACCCTTTATACCCAGGTGGTGGGTGTTAAGTCTGTTTGCTTTGTTCTCCTTATTATAACGATGCGCAGCCGAGATCAAACCGTCTCGAAGACTTGGGGAACTCAGAGTTATAACTATATTGCGTGGGCGTTTAGGAGTGGCATTCATCCTTGCAACTCGCCGGCAGGCGTGAATATCCGAATCAGATATAGGGAATTTCACTGTGTCGCATAGCGATTTAAACATTGATAAGACGTTTTCGTTTTGATTATCCGGCACAGCCTGTAATTCAACGTTCCGGGCACGCGAAAGCCTCTCGATCGTAGAAAAGCGGCCTTGAATCTGTTTTATTTCGTTCTTTAGTTGTGCTTGTTCGGATTGTAGTGTATGAATTATAGAATCCTTATCTGCTATACAATTTTTTAATTCCTTTACCTCGTCCATTATGAATTCAGTTGTCTTATTAAAGTCATCCTTAAGTTCAGTTACAAATTTGCTTATTTCCATAGTGATCATACTCTTAACCTCTTGAATTAGTGCATTGCGCAAATTTGTCATAATGCTGGACTTTGGAGATAATTTTTGATCGAGCAGTTCACTTATTTTTTCAATAGTGAGACTGTTTTGCATGTCTGGAGCATGTTTAGAAACACACGGTGACAGTATAGATGGCGAGTCTTTGCCGGAACGTTTCCTTCGTGAAACGTTTGTACAAGAAGGGCACTTCAACGCTGAAAGTTGTTCTGGCTTTAGTTCGTTAATTTTTTTATTTGCTCCAATACTAAGGCATTCCAAACAGTAACGAGACTCACATGTATTACATTTCAGTGAGTTAAGATCATCTAATTTACCTTTACATCCAGCACAATCCATCTTGTTTCGTCTCCAAAGAAAACGTATTAAAAAAAAAACAGCTGCAATTTACACTTATATTATATCAATCTATGCCAGTGTAATCCACACGAATGCAGTGAAATAAGTTAGCTACGTACAAAAAGCGCGCGCGAATATCACCGGACCGCTCCAGCACAGAAATGCGAGAATCGCTTGGCAGCACTTCGATGAAGTATGTCGGTAGTAACATTCACGAACGGTATTTTTTCTACGAAAGCACAATAACTTTGATCGAATCAGCAACTTAACTTTACTTTTTGAGATGGAATTGTTATTTATAACTAATACCGAACTAATGTCTTCAACTTGTGTAATTTGTAACTTTAATTATGTGGGAAAACTATTTAATTTATTAAATTATCGCGCAGAGCAATTCAAAACAATGTTTTTATCTTGACGCCACAGACGAGAAACCTTAATAATGAATGTATGAAAGTTTTTTTGGCACAATATGCAAGACAAGACAAGACAAAAATATTAACAACAAAAAACATAAAAAAAAACGACGGATTGCACTCCGGGAGTGCCGGCAGAAGTGAAAACTTGAATATTGACGTTGTGCATTTTATTACCACGTTTTTCTTATCTCACTTTTCTTATTTGTTTGTCTGCCCGGGCAAAATCTTGCAACTTAAATTTGAGGCACTTTCCGATAAGCTAGAAAGCTGAAACTTTCAGGATAGTTCAGAACCCGATGACAATGCACTCTAAAGCAACTTTCAACTTTCCAGATGCACTTTCAGGTCCACTTTCGGCAACTTTCACTTTTGTATGGGGCTTATCCGATTGTTGCGTAACACATGGTTACTTCGTTGAGTTAATAATTAAAAAGAATAAAATAATTATACTAGATTTAAAAAATCTAAAAATCCCACGTTTTTCAATGTCCTAAAAAGAATAAAATAACCCTGCGGGGCAAAGCGAGGGGCCACTCAAAACGTGGGGGCGCATCTTTACAATAATCGGCATCAATGCATGTCATTCATCTCTTTAAAATCTCCTCTTAGTAATATGCGCCCCCACGTTTTGAGTGGCCCCTCGCTTTGCCCCGCAGGGTTATTTTATTCTTTTTAGGACATTGAAAAACGTGGGATTTTTAGTTTTTTTAAATTTAGTATAATTATTTTTGATATTTTGAAATGGTTAAGGAATAATTTCGCACGAATTGCTTTAATGATCAGTATAAAAGTGCTATCATTTATGTGGTAAAATACAATATTCATTTATTGCGCTATCGTATACAAACATGTCAACAAACACACCAAGTCGTGTTCGTTGCATTTTTTTGTGCCCATGTGCAGGATTTTGCACATGCGCAATGAATAAAATCAGTTGAACGCATGCGTTCTCATGACATTACCTGCCATTTTAAAATTTCATTATGACAGTTTTAAAAAAAATTATAATGTAACTGTCACTATGAAGTTTAAAAATGACACGACTATACGCACATCGCGCAAGCGCCCTACGCCGTCTTACGAATTTTCGATCAGGTCACTCGTCCTGACGCGAGTTTAGAAATTTTTACCCATTCCAAAAAAAGTACACAGCGCCGCTAAAGAAGTTTTCACTTCAAAAATAAAAACATAGATACAGTGCTAAATAGTCCTCTACTCAGTATAAGTAAGTCAATACGGCACTGGTATACTGCAGATGCCTTACTTGGGAGGAGCCTTACTTGGAATTAAATATTATCAACATAAAACATACATGTGCAAAAATATTATTGCTGTGCAGTAACCCCTACAGAGATGCTGGATATGCCACGCTTGGTAGTAGGGTTGGGGATCGCTGTAATAGACCATGATTTTAAAGACGCTGTTACCCATTTCTGGTCCACCCTTAAGGGCGAAGGATTGGTACTTGCCGGCCATCACGAGGCATTACACTTAGTTCACCACGCCTCCGAGCCCTCAGATGGGATTCGAACCCACGACCTTTCGCAATCCGGGCGACTGCTCTGACCGCTGAGCTACCGAGACGCTGGCAAACGTGTCGAATTTTACAAACGTATTCCAACTTCTACTATGAGCTAGTATCGTAAAATTCGACACGTTTGCCAGCGTCTCGGTAGCTCAGCGGTCAGAGCAGTCGCCCGGATTGCGAAAGGTCGTGGGTTCGAATCCCATCTGAGGGCTCGGAGGCGTGGTTGTTTTTTACACACGTATTTTATATCTTATAAAAATATTGCATTGTGAATGCAAAAAATTAAATAAAAACATAATTATAGCTGGTTCCATCTTAATTGATTGTTTAATATTTGTAAAAATATTACTTTCAATGTTGAAGGTAGTTAGCGTTCAACATTGGTGGAACGATACTAGCTCATAGTAGAAGTTGGAATACGTTTGTAAAATTCGACACGTTTGCCAGCGTCTCGGTAGCTCAGCGGTCAGAGCAGTCGCCCGGATTGCGAAAGGTCGTGGGTTCGAATCCCATCTGAGGGCTCGGAGGCGTGGTTGTTTTTTACACACGTATTTTATATCTTATAGATAAACAAGGTTTCAAATTTTTTATTGACAGTCAATAGTGGAATAGATAATCTTTGATTTAAATGGGGCGATTCTCACATATTTAAAATTATCTAAGTATGCTGAATTTTTGGGCCTTTTTTGGGCGACAGTAGAGTAGCTTTGCGCATGCAAAAGCTTATATGCAAATCGGTAATATGGTCCCTAATTGAGGTTGGATTTACTCTAATTAAAAAAGTTTGTCAGTAATAAATGTCGGTATACCTTTAGTGTTCTGGCAGGAAATAGGGGGCCGCTATCGATCACGGGGCTCTGGGCATTTGCCCAGAGTGCCCAGTGGGAAAGAGGGGTCTGGGCTTTCCGAGTACTTATAAACAGACATGTTATAAATACAAGGAAATACAGACGCAGGGAGGAAGTTCCACACCTTTGCTGTGCGCATTGTAAAAGATGTTGAGAAGCGCTTGGTGCGACAGGAAGGAATAGCAACCAAAGGGTGGTAGCCCGCAGTTATTTTTGGTCACCCATCAAAAGGCAAGCCTTTGCGAAAGGTGCTTACCTTCACGATCGATGGGCGAACGCGTCAACGAGATTTACTACAAACTCCTTAGTGAAACATAGTACGTAAGGTTATTAAAAAAAAACTTATCACGCTACGAATGCACGTACGTAACAGCAATGTAGGTATGAGGAACTCGAGTGACTTTTATCACCCCGACATTCATTATACATTTATTATACATACAGTTCACTGGAGCACTATCGCCAAAGCACGTTGCGACGAAATTTAATTTTTCCCATTTCCTTGTAGGTTTGGCTTCAAATAAAATTGATTACATTTGATTAGATATAAAAGATAATAGTAGCTAGGTCAGGATTAATAAGGTAAGTTAATAAGCATTACTGTATTCATAATAATATTGTTTTATATTGATTATTTATAATATAATAAACGTCGTTACTTCTATTCAATCTAACGAGTTTATTGCATCCGTTCTTCTTTTCAGTTAAAAAGACGTATCTGCCACCCGGCATGTAAAAAAAATGTAACAGATCTAAGTTTTTTTCATTTCCCTGATCCTGATATTTTTAAAGTCGATTGTTTGTCGCAACGGTAGCGATCTTACCCAGGCCCGGATTTGGACGTGTGGAGGCCCTGGGGCAACAGACATGCCCTTACTATATTCAAATAAAAAATCAATATCGTTTATTGCGAATATGAGTGATACAATTTTTATAGCCGTATCACTCATATTCCCTTCGCTTCGTTCAAAGTTTTTCTATATTGTACAAAAAAAAAATTATGGCAAAACTTGATAGTCGAAAGTAAACCGTCGAAATTTGTACTTTTTATATCTGTTGTGGGGGCTCTTCTCTTGTGAAGGCCCCAGGGCAGTAGCCCCGCCTGCCTTCCCCCAAATCCGGCTCTAATCCTACCTTTCGCACCGACGGTCTTGGGTTAGGTTCCGAATTTCTTTAATATTTGTAAAAATATATAAAATAACCACATATCATTTAAGTATGACTATCCATTACCCCAGTATCCACAACACAACCCTAACAGTTCTTACAGCCAGGCTGATTGGTATGAATGTACGAAATATTATTATTTCTATTATAGAATTATGTTTATTTGTCTATTGATGTTTATTCAGCGATTCGTATCCAACCCTTAGGTCCGGTCTAAATAACAGTTTTGCTAAAATAAAATATTGATTATTTAAAATGTCTTTTTTTTTAATATCTGTCTGTGTCATCACAAACTAATAGAGAAACTTAGTCAAAACATAAAAGGAATTCGAAATTAACAATGATTATGTTTCTCCTATATTTGTAGCCAACACAACAGAAAGTCTATCTTTCTCCGTCCTACGGTTTAAAAGCCCGTTGTATATGAGTAATATCGAACAATTAAAATTGTGGTTGGCAACATACAATATTAAAATTTTATTGATTAATAATTACAACTTGACAACAGTTTATTATTGTAACTGTGGCATGTTCAAGATAATACTATCGACTATAATAATAGCATGTCATTTATTATAACGGTATGAATTAAATTCACTCCTTACTATGCTGATAACGTACAGTTACGCAACTGTTTACAATCTTATCAAAAGGATTTAATTAAACATGATTAATTTTAAAATGTTTTTTATTGATTTTCTTTAAATAAAAGACCTAAAAAATAATTTCATAATACAATTTTGGCTACATAACTAACAAAACATCATACTCTAATTTTTTTATTTTTACAGATACAAACATATCAAAGCAGAAAAGTTTGTAATCTATTATCATATTTTTTGCCAATTGATAATGAACTCTAAAGGTTATAAGTTGTAAATTGCTGAAAATGATTTGAAAGTTTTAGGTGGTTCATGAAATATTGAATATATAACTAAAAAAGTACTATTAACTAATTATTTCCATTCCATATATAATAAAAATGATAAATTGATGACATATATTACTTTAACATTTTTGTTTTTGCATACAAAAATTTTAAAACAATTTTTATTTTAAAAATTCAATTTAGGAGAGATTTCGCAGAGAAGAAGCCTCAGAGGAGTATTGATAACTTTTAAATTTTATTACTACTTTACTATAATTGTTATTATTGGAAACCAGATTTGCTATAGATTTTTTATTTCGTCTATTCATTTTTTATTTATCAGAGTTACAAAAAACTCCATCTTGTAATCTTACTCGGAACATTTTTTAGATTATAATTTTTGATACCTGCTACAAAATTATTTTAATGTTAATAAATTCTAGCAAAAGCTAGTCAAATATTTAAGTAGCAAGAAATACAATGTAATGTGTGCTCAAAGAGAGCATAAACTGAATAATATGACTTTTATTTTTTAATAGTTTTATATTTTACTTTTTAATAGCCAGATCCTAGATTTTTTTAAAATAATTATTGTCATATATTAACTGACATTTTGATGAAATAGTCAAATAGTATGATTACTTTTAAATTTTATTTTTCCCGTCTGTTTATAAAAAAATTAGTATGTACTACTTTAATTAAAAGTAAAAAACTATGAGCATTGATAATGTCTTATTTAAAAAGACGCGTCTTTGAATGTCTGAAACACGGGATATTAAAAAAAATGTTGAATAGGCATTTATTCACAAAATATTTTATAAAATTCTGATAAGACATCGATAGCGGTTCCGATCAACAATAGTTAGGTAATTCATCTAATTTTAGCCACCACGCCGGATGAATGAACAAACATACGACATTAAAACAGAATAAAAAATAAAAACTTACCGGAAAAAAAAGTTATAAGTACACGGAGATCTAACTGGAACTAATGCACAGAATTATCACTGAAAATGACACTAAACACGTGTCAGTAGACAGTTTTATTCACAATAACGCAGTTTGATAGTTATTTACGCGTGTTCCGATGCAAAATACGTGTCTACGCGGGTAGAAATTGCGATTGAAAATAGTTTTAGAGGTTATAAAACGTCAAACAAGTTTTTTGAAGGTCACCTTGGATTGACAGCTCAGCTGGTTTTAGAGTTGCTAGCGTCGAATTTACATATGTGAAGATCCTACTATTTCACCCTATAATCATGTATATAAATTAAAATAAATGTTTGTATGTTCGTGCCTTATGCGTTCCGAAAAGTTGTTTGGATGCATACCAGGGAAAATTTATATCTATAGTCAGCAAAAAAAGAGCAAAACATGCCGGGTGCAGCTATTAAAAAATAAAATAGGTATTAATATTTATTTCAGATCTGTATTTCTAACGAATTATTCCTGTTAAATAAATCAACCTATTTGTAAATTTACTTTATTTAAATATTTAAATAGATATGAAAAAATGTTACGGCATTAATTCTAAACTGTTTGATAAGATAAAGAAGCTCAACTGTTCATAAAAGTGGAAATTTTGACAACAATTTTTAATGATTAAAACATACCTTTAAATTTCACTATGATCACTTAATCAGATTCAAACTGCCGTTAAATTCTGCCGCAATTCTGCCGTTAAACGCAACAACAACTAAACCACTGTCGTTGGGTTTAGCGTTGAATTTAGTGAAACTGTTTCTTGAACTAACAATCTGAATCATTAACTATCAAGTATTCATAGTACAATTTGAATTTAAAGCATTATTCTTCGTTGCAAAAGCAATAATTACGTTTGTTGATTCATCATCACCATGGTAGACGAAAGCCTATTCCAAAAATGATGACGGCAGTCAGGTCATGTTGCCTTGCATACTTTTTTTATCTTAAATAGCTTTCTCTTGATTTCTATCCAGCCAGAGGGCGAAGACAGGACCTACGAATTACGATGGAGTAAGCTAGCCCATAATATAGCCAGAGTTAGTGCTTTTCTACTCTACTAGGTTCCACAAGGCGATTGTTGATCGATTGCTATCATATACACATATACATTGCCTGCGTGTTTATAGCAATAAGTGTAAATGAAGTAAAAACAGGGGGGTGTGGCCACCTGACATCTGTATTTTGTATTTGAAATTTATTATGTTATGTGAAATTGTGAGGGGCTCGAATGCACAGAGGTATGATTGTGGAGGGTAACAACTTTAGCTAACGGAACTTGTTATCAGATAGGCAACCAAAAATGCATTTTAAGCTCAAGTTAGGTCTCTGCTGCATTGTAGTCATAAGTACCTGTTAATCTGCACTGGACCCGCGTTTTGGGTACATCATGACCCATTCTCCTTGCAGTATTTCATTCATAGCGAAGACATGTCACAATACTAGGGACATCAATCTAAATGTAACAGTCGTGTACAAGAGTGATTTTTTATTTATGTAATACTCGGAAATTCCTAGAAAACTAGGAATTATTCAGCGTGAATACTAGGGACATTAATATGATGATGATGATATGTCAGTAATGCAGTAGAATGACGCAGAATAACTTGAAAATGTGACGGTGACACGAATAACTACACGTGTTTTCACTATGATATACTACATACTTTATACCAGGTCACACCATTTTTTCACATCAACTATATCAGTAGTACAAAGAATTTTAAAAAAAATATTTTTGAGAACAAATGAATTTCATCGCACTTTTTTTTGTGTGTGGTAAAGACAAATCAAGTACGGACGAGGTCAAACAGCAGCTCTTGCTGGCGAAGAGTTATGGTACTTTATAATCGGTACTAAAAAAAAATATTTTTAAACATCGTATAATAATGGCGTAAAAAATGGTGAGGAATTCAGGTGACACTTACCGCCGTGTGAATAAAAAAGAATATATAAAAAACAATTACCTTTATTCAACACTTTACATTTATTTGTAGTATAATAATATATAAAAATTGTAACAAAATATATGGTCACAAATACCTTTTTATAAACAATATAAAAGAAAATCATTTTTTAAATATGGTAAAGACTCAAGTATTTAAATTTTGCTTAAGTGATTTGGATAAAACAAAACAACAACTTAATCTAAACTTAAAGGTGGACTTGCATCAAAATCTTCTGCGAAATGATCCACTTCATCTTCAGTTGTATCATTTTGAACATTCGAGAAATTTAATTTTACCGGATTTACATTTTTAACGTATGTGCGGTTCATAGCCAAAATAGGACTAGTTTGAATATTAGAATCTTCTTTTCTACTATTTTCTGTAACTTTTTCTATCCTGGTAACTTTATCGTTTAAAGCCAATGGACTCTTGTAAGAATTGAATGCGCTTTTAGATTTGTTAATTATATGTATCGGACTCAGAGGAGGCGGTTCTCCATACATTCTTAGTTTAGCTATCTTTTCATTTACTTTTTTCTTTCGGAGGAGCGCTGATGGAGATAACTCTTGAGTATCCTGTTTAAAAGTGGACTCAAAATCTAAACCAGTAAGGTTCAAATTTTCATCAACAGGCTTGTTTGCTAATGGTGAATCGATGAATATTTTGTTTTTTGTAAGATTGTGAACATTATTGATTCTGTACGGCGAAATATTTTCATTATTGAAATTTATGGACTTATTAAAATTATTCTTTAAAACAATGCATTCATTACAATACTTTCTCTTATCCAAACCAGACAAGTTTTTTATTAATTCTTCAATATAATTTCTCGCATCAACATTCTTAGGAGTTTTTGTAAAATAACTGAATTCCGTAACACGATAATGTGGTATACTTTTTTTAGTGTTGCCAGTCCTTTTTTGTAAATTTACACAAGCTACAACTTGGCCTGTATCCAAAATGTTATGGTAACCAAACTTTTTTAAGCCTCCCCAGAAATTTACACAGATTATATTCCTTTCTGCATCTGTAAGATACACATTCTGGAAAGCTTGCTTACTCGATTCGAAATCGAGCATTGGTGGATCGATTAGGAATATAAAGCCTACGGTATCGATTTCGTTATAATCAGTAGACAGGGTAGGGTTTTTGGCTAGTTCTTTTATATGGTAACATTTTCTTTTCAGGGTTTTTGTGTATGGTAACATTTTGTCGTTTTCTTTGTATTTCGTCTCCCGGAATATGGAATGTCTACCCGCAGATATTTGTATTTCTGAGTATCTGAAACAAAAAACATTTAGTTAAATCAAGATTCTACACATTAAAATAATAAAAATACCTGCAAACACTTAATTGAATTAATTAATTAAAGGAAGAATTAATATATGATCTATAACCAATGTCAGTGACCAACAAATTATTATATAGATTTCAAGGGCAACATTAAACAAAATAAAAAAGTTTATTTGGATAACTCATATATTTTACTTATATGTTACTCATATTATCTTTTGTCAGTAATTATTATGATATTTGATTGACCCCGATATAAGTATACACTTTTTTATATAACTTTAACTAATCGTTCGACTGTTTTGTTATTCGTTTCTTTAATCCTGCATATTATCATTTAAAGTAAGCTGTGCTTGCTTACTCATTACATAATTAATATTTTATTTTATTCTATAGCCTGATTGTTATATACAATATTGTACAATCGTTTGCAGTCCGTTGCAAAATAAAAAAAAAATCATACAAATAATTATACTTTGTCCAATGTAGGATGATACTTTTGACAGTTGACACCTATAAAGAGGGTATAAAGTTGCTATTGCAATGTCAAGCCAAACATAAGGAAACAAACGCAACCTTAGTACGTAGCAATAGGGAAGTGACACCTGTCAAAAATATCATCCTACATATATGTAGAGGGACAAAGTACAGTTCCAAACGAAACTGCAACAGTTGTCTTTGTCGAGTCACTATGTACATGAGTAAAGGTGATGGAATAAAATATTTATTTTTAACTTTCTATGCGTGTAACTCTTACTTAACTTAAAAACAGGTATATATTAGTGATGTGCCGAGTCGTTGTTTTTTAGAATCGAGTCGACTCGAGTTAGTTTGTACGGTATTCGAGTCATGACTCGATTCCACGATTCGAGTCCAGTACTCGAGTTCAATGTTTGGTATTCGAATGTTGACTCGCGTCCTCGAATTTCGAGTTTCGAAATTCGAGTCCAGAACTCGAGTCTGTTACCGATTTAAGTACAAAAGGAAAAATTGGAAAGGAGTAAACTTCAAACAGCATCTAGGTTTAGCATAATAACACTACGAATATTTTAATGAAAAATATGTTTAAACATAAAACGTAACAAATAAACAGAATACTAAGGAGATATCTAGGAACCAGAAAATTTCTGTTAATGAGATCATGTTCTATTTGTTTTATTAACAAAATGAGATCATTTTAGAAGCTAGGTATTAAAGAACTTCAGGTATTTGTTCTATTAGGTAGTTAGAATGTACTTTTATTTTAGGTGACTCTTCATTAAGTAAACAGAAATCGAGTACGAACGAGTCAAGCTAACTCGAATACTAGACTCGAACAATAGTTTCGAGACAGCGAGTACAAGATCGATTCTTCCTGACTCGAGTACTGGAATCGAGTCCAGCGTACTCGAATCAAAATAAATTGGTATTCGAGTAGGCGAGTCCAAAGCAGGAATCGAGTCTGACTCGAGTCAAGCCGTACTCGGCACATCGCTAGTATATATAGTAGGAATACCGGAGGGAGAAACTGTTATAATCCTAGAAACACACAAAGAAGGAAACCCACAATATTTAGCTAACAATTAAATCATATCTCCTACAATCTATAAATTCCATACGTATGTTTACTAATAAAACTGTTTTGTATCTATGGCACAGAAGCAAAACTTTGCACTTTTACATTACAAAATAGTCTCACAACCCGGGACTTTTCATTTTGTCGACCAGGTTTCTAATCCAGACAGTAACGGATTGGGGTTCCGGTGGGGGCTATTCGATATTTGTCAATATTCAATATTTGTTTTACATGGTTCTTAAACAGTAATTGGAGGATTGGATGGCTCATGATTATGGTTCTGCTTCAATGACGCAATGTCTGTTACTTCATAACTATCCGAATTCTTAACCGATTTTAATAATTTTTATGTGGAATCGAATCAACAGGTTTAGCACTAAATCGTGCCGAAATTAGAATTCGCAAAATAAAAAAGTTATAACCATAAAACATTGCGCAGCTTTAATACTATAGGCGCACAATTCGAAAAAGATGATTGTTGGAAAAACACCTTTAAAGATTTTTGAGCCCCTGTATTGTCACAAAATCGGTCATAAGTAAATAACTTAAATAAACTAGTACTAGGATAAATTTAATATGCGATAAATATTTCATGCTTACTGAACATGCTCTTATGATGTTTTATGATTTTGCTTTCAATAGTTTAATTTACTTATGACCGATTTTGTGACAATACAGGGGCTCAAAAATCTTTAAAGGTGTTTTTCCAACAATCATCTTTTTCGAATTGTGCCCCAAATCATTGACGTGGGTGATGAATACGAAATTTATACTTGAGTTATGAGTATTAAGGGCTTAGATAATTCGAGTGAATGTAAAAAATATTAAAATAAAGGTGTCAATATTCAATGTACCTTGTATAACAATAATCGTAAATTGTTGTTTATGAATAATTTGAACATTCCGTGAGTTTGGCAGAAAAAAGCGATTGACGGCGCTAGCTAGCGCTGAGAAACAAACTATACAGTTAACCGGTGGTTTTGAGCAATCATTAAAATAAAAGTAATAATCTCGTCTTCTTCAATATTGTCATTCACTAAATTATTCAATATATTATTCATTGTTTAAAACATTTTACTGCATTTGATAAAAATATATTTAATTGAGGTTATGTTCCCCAGTGACCGCTAAGTTTGCGTACTACAGGAAAATAGCTATTTACCATTTGACAGCGCTTACCGCTTAGCGATCGCCATTTTGATTTCAAGCGCTGCCAAGCGCTTTTTTGTGCTAAACACACGGATTAAATTCATTCGTTCCTGGGTTCGAATCCAGGAATGGGCAGATGTTTGTGTGATGAATACGAGCATTTTTACCTGAGTCATGGGTATTTATATATATTTCTATAAATGTTACATATCTATGTATCATATATTATGTATGTCTATCCGTTACCCTAGTATCCATAACACAAGCCTTACAGTGCTTACTTTGGGCTAGGCTAATTGGTGTAAATGTAAGAAATAATATTATCATTCACAATTTGTCCTTTATAGTTATTGTAAAACATACCTTATTCCTGTGGGAACAACGTTCAAAACCTCAATCCATATTCCTTCTCTAATAATCTCTGTTATAGCTTCATTTGGCTTCCAAATGGACATAAGTCCTGTAACAAAAAAAATAAACCAACTTATACTAATTTACTTAATCAGAATATAAATAGAGTTTATATACATACAGTACGTATATAATATTATAATATGTATACATGAATTCCTATATGCGTCATGCGTCATGCTCGTGAACGGGTGCTGCTTTGGGAGATGGGTCTGCTTTAACCTTCAGTATTATTGACTAATACTAAACATAAATCTTGTTGCTTTCTTAAATTTGTCGTTTATTCCCTGTATGTTATTGCAATGTTGAGGTATACTTTTCTCGCGAGTTCAACTCGCACTTGTCCGGTTATATAATTAATTAGCTGACCCGGCCACACGTTGCCGTGACTCAGTTATTATAATTTGCAATATATTTTTTAGTTAAAAATCAGCATAGCCCGCTCGCGCGTTCTCAGCCCGCGCGATAAGCAGCCTTTGTGATATTAATTCGTTGGTAGGAGAAGTGGTGGGGGGCGCGCGACGTGATGGCACAGTGGTAGCATGCGCGTGAGCTGCGCGCGGTACTGGCCGGTACTTGGACATTGCAACATTACTTTATTTTTTAAAATAAAAGAATTATTCTAAAATAAATGTAGCCTAAGTTACTCCTTATTACATCAGCTACCCGCCAATAAAAGTCCCGTCAAAATCGGTCCAGCCATTTCAGAGATAAGCCGGAACAAACAGACAGACAGACAAAAATTGTAAAAAATGTTATTTTGGTTTATGTTCCTACCGTATATATACCGCATGTAGTAAAAAACGGTTATTTCAATAGGTATTACAAACAGACACTCCAATTTTATTTATATGTTTAGATTATTGTAATTATTTACCTTTCGTTACTTCATTATTCTTGTTGAATCCCGCCACTCTCACTTTGAGCAATGATATAACATTCCTGTTCACAGTAAGATCATTTTTCGCCATTTTCTCTTGTAATTTTAATTGTATATTCTGTATAATCCTTTCGCGGCGTTTGTTAGAGCGCTCTTCAAAAGATCTGGGATCAGACTGAAAACAATAAAATACTCTCAACATGTATGCATATCATACATCTCATTACATCTCCATAAGTAACATGCGCCCCCACGTTTTGAGTGGCCCCTCGCTTGGCCCCGCCGGGTTATTTTATTCTTTTTTGGTCACTGAAAAACGTGGGATTTTTAGATTTTTAAATCTAGTATTATTATTTAATTCTTTTTAATTATTAACTCAACGAAGTAACCATGTGTTACGCAACAATCGGATAAGCCCCATACAAAAGTGAAAGTTGCCGAAAGTTGACCTGAAAGTGCACCTTGAAAGTTAAAAGTTGTTTAAACGTGCATTGTCATCGGGTTCTGAGTTACCCTGAAAGTTTCAACTCGCTAGGTGGTCGGGAAGTGCCTCAAAATTGAGATACAAGATTCCAACCGGACAGACAAGCAAACAGACAAGAAAGCGACCTAAGAAAAACGTGGGAAAAATAAAATAACACTTTATTAATCACACAAAAAGAAAAGTCGTGTGTAGAACACCGGATAACAACGAAGTTCCTTATTATAAAAATATTAATTTTTAGTTCTATTCCAGGTACAAAGAAAATAATTATTCGGGTATACATTTTTAATTATAATTTTTTTTCTATAAAAAGCAAAGAAACTGCTTTACAAAATTCTCTTAACATCTCAGCGGCCCGACCGGCTTCGCACGAGTAGACAAAATTCTTTAAATTTTTTCTAGCATTAAATATAGCCTATGTTACTCAGCGTAAATGTAGCTTTCCAATGGTGAAAGAATTTTTGAAATCGGCTTAGTAGTTTTTGAGTTTATTCATTACAAAAATACAAATCTTTCCTCTTTATAATATTAGTGTAGATCATTTTTAAAAATATATTATAACAGTCATCACGTAGACTATACGTTAGGCACTGTATAGCCATCCCACATAGACAATACATAAAAATCTTACTAGATGAAAATGTACTTGTATTAGTTACAATTAGATCAAACAGGTTTTCGATTATAAACACAGTTAAAAATCGTTATGGAAATTTCAAAAGAAAATGATGCGTTTAATAATGTTCTTTCAAATTCTATCTAAAATGTTGAACCAACTTAAAAAACCCTCCCTTATCTTAAAGAACATTCCCTATCCAGAATCTCCTTGTAGAATGGACTGAATGACAAGCTAGATATAGAATTAAATATGACCTCAGTTTGTGCATTACGTAAAACATCTTGAAAGCAGCATCTTGAAATATTGGTGCATTATATTAATATTAATTTCCATAGATTGAGAATCAACACTATAAATTTTTAATTGTTTTTTTTTTATTACCACTAGCGGCTCGTCCCGGCTTCGCACGGGTTGACAGAATTCTTATCATTTTTTCTTTTATTAAATATTTTTCCGTTAGCGCCACCTAGCGTCCGGTAGACGAACTACTTGCGGTTAACGCGTTGCTCTGGTAAAGTTAATTAATACAATGGAAAAAGAGCGGGAAAAAGAGCGGCAAACAAACACACAAACCACTGTGATCTTAGATTATAGATTAATGCTATAGGTATTTAGTTATTTAAAATTAAGCTTTAGTTGTACTACATGTTTACGAATGTTAATAGTGCATGTGGTGCTCTTCTATAAATAATGTGACACTTAGATTTATAATACTTAATGAAAGTATATTGTATTTATGTTATAGTGTAACCATTGTTGAAGAGATAAATAAACAAATAGATTAAAAACCGTCTTACTGTATGTAATTTTTTCTGTTAATACTTTTTAGGGTTCCGTATCTCTAAAAGAAAATACAGAACCCTTATCACTATGTTGTCCGTCCGTCTGTCTGTCTGTCAATACCCTTTTTCTCATAAACGAGTGGATGCATCAAGCTAAAATTTATATCAAATACTCAGGTCCACTGTCCCTTGGAGCTGTGAAAAATCAAACTTCTAAGCCAACGCAATCAAAAGATACAGCCGTTTATGCCGAAAATTTCCGCAAATTTTCGACACTCGCAAGGGAATCAAAACCTACAGGGTATTTCCCGTGAATAACAGAATCTTGAAATTGCGAAAACCGTAAATTTTTAGTTACAGCATAATAATATAATAAAAATATCTTTAATAATTGACTTTTACTTATATACCTACAGGTTTGTACGGAACCCTCGGTGCGCGAGTCAAACTCGTACTTTTTTACGGTTATACAGCTGCAAATAATTTAATTTCCCAGAAATGATATAGATGTCGCTTCAACGTTAGTTACCAGAAGATACACGCAAACTTTTTAACTAATAATTGACCCTTTGCCTCTGCTATAAGAACAATGAGAAGTTTTGATGAAAAAAAAAGAAAGATGAATACTTACTCTACACAGATCTTGAGAACTGTCATACAGCCTTTTTCTTTTACTATAACTACTTTCCGAATCTTGAGATTCCTGAAATATAAACAACACGTGAGAAAAAACGACTATTTAAAATTTATTTACAAAGAATTACTTCAAAATTAGTTACTACAAATTATTCAGGGCAAAACAACCGATATTAAGTGCACTAAATAAATTTATATATGTTAACGGAAATTTATGTAATCCGTCATTGTATACAATTCCTGGGAAATGTATGTAATTCCTAAAATCGCACGGAAATATGTGAAATTAATTATATTACACACATTTCCTAGGAAAAATGTATAGATTTCCTAAATAGCAATCGGAAATGTAAAACATTTGAGATATTGATGGGAATGTGGAGACAGCGGGACGAGGGGAGGGTATTGCTTTAGGTTAGGTTAGGTTATAAGAATAATATAAGTTGATTTTGTGATACGTTAAAAGTTAATAGATAGTTATTTTTGAAGCAATAATTAGTAAGATAATATGAACATATTATATATTACGGTATGACTGTTACCCGATTATCTCAATGAGTGCTAAAAAAAAATATTATTCTCATTTTAACAACGCGTTTTATTACAGAAAGCATTTATTTTATAATTTTCCTAATACGATATTAAAATTATATACAATTCCGAGGAAATTTACATATATATATATACAGGGCCATTTTATAAACACCATCCAAATTTATATATTATATTCTTTGAAGAAAGTAACGAAACAAGATTTTTTTCTTTTAATATCACTCAGTACTAAAATATTAAGTTAAGCCTACACAAAGTTATCCGAGGAAAACTACCGATTGCTGTCACAGTCACGCTACGCACGGTGTTTTAGCAGATGATTACACGACCCCCGCCCCGCCCTCCCGTATTTCATTGATACATTACAATAATTTTCATAAGTTGCAAATTTAAACGAAAAAATATAGGAACGTCAAATTGAAAATGAGATATGTGGATTTGTTCTTTGATTATAACAATATAAATCGATAACACTTTTAAAAATAAAAAATGAACATAAAAGTAAGCCACGACTTATGCACTTACGTCGCATTTTTTAAAATTTAATCAACTTATGTACAATAATTGGTTGGAATAAAGCAAAGGGTGTTTCTTAACCACAGAATCTAAAAAAACACAGGGATCGCAAAGGCAATTCGAAAATCGCAAAAAAATGCAGTGCCAAAACCTTAGTACCTACCTACCTAAGTTATTTATGTCTATTTTACACGATAGGATAAAGAAATGTATAATTAATAGTTCTATATTTTTATGAAAAATTTCACAAGTTTTAGCCGCCCTGCACACATTTTGCTTTACTCCAACAAAATAATTAATTAAAAATCCAAACAAAATACACTTACATGAAGTTTGAAAACAATCACTTTACCTTAAAGTGTAGGTAATTTCTCTCTAAACAGTCTTGCACGTTTATGAACATTGTCTTTAATTGTATTACTTGTTTTTTCACTTTGTCACTTCGTTAAATGCACGGATTATAATTATATTTAAGTTCTCGAGGCCTTGGGCCTTCTTCACATAAACCCGTCGTTCAATTTCGCCCTCGATTTCAATTGCAAGTGTGAACACATTTCGTTAGGTAGATAATTATGCGACGTAAATGCGTGAACGCAACATTATACATCGCGGAAAGTCCGCGGGTAACTGATTTCATTGCGCCGATGTCGTTACAACTTGCGCGCGCAGCTCGGTGGGGCGCTTCGGGCGGTCGGTCGTTCAACTGTAAGTACCTATTTTGCCAGTAACCAGCTGTTGTAATAATTCGCTCGGACAAAATTTTTTTTTGCGGAAATTTTATCTCCCAATTTTTTTTCATAAATGAAGTGTTTGAATGATATCTTATGCCTAGAAAAAATTTGGATGGTGTTTATATAATGACCCTGTATAAGTATTTTAGGCATAGACAAACTGCTGAATTAAAATTAATAACACAATAAAAATACTAAGATAATTAATAACAGTTTGGATATCAACAAATACACAACGTTCAAACAAATACATCGGACGCATAAGTGTAAATTTTTAAAAGTGCAAAAGTTTGGGGTCATTTCACGTGAAGCGGACAGCGAAAATTATGTCAGATTTCAGATTATGATCATACTTAGATAAAATATACTCGTATATGATGACCTGAGTAGAGAAATTGGGAGGCCTTTCCAAAAAAAACTGGGACCGACCTCCATTTTACAAAAAACGCTAAAATATTATTTTATTTAAATTATAATTACCTGATCAGATAATTCCTTTTCGATTTCTTCATACAATTTCTCCATAGCAATTTGTCTTTCTGATTCATATTTCAACTGGTGAATAGTTTCTAGACGCTCTGAACGTGTCACTGAAAATAAAACCTTTTTTTACAACTTCACATTATTATAATCGTCAGAAAGGATAAACGAAACAGCTGATCGCAACGGATATTCAAAAATGACTGGCGTGGATGTATAGAGTAGAATAAAATAGTTTAAAAACTAAAAAAAACGCTTTAAGTCACGTGACTATTTTTTTCGTATTCCTGACAGCAAACCCTTTCATTTGATACCCATATCATGGAAGTGCATTTCAAACAGCCAGTTCGCCATCTTGGGGAGGCCGCCATATTTAATTTGTAATGACGTTTCTTAGCTAGTCATGTATTGTCATCAGAACTCAGAGCGTGTGCAAAATTTCATCCTAATCAAAGACCGGAAAGTGGGTCAAATTAAGATTCCAAGATTTTCTTACATAGTTACAAGTGAAGCTAATAAAAGCGTGTTAAAAAGAGACACAAAGCCACGCCAGCCACGCATACTGACATGAGTGCAAGCGAGAAAAAAGGCCACGCACACTGAGGTGAGGAGGCAGCTGGCTCTTATATATATCGTGTAACGTTATTAAATCTGACGCTCTCGTGTAACGGTGAAATCTGACGCTTAGCCCGATCATCCGATTGGAGCATCGTTTAAAAAATAATAACAGTAATTAGGTGCAACTCTACTTAAAAATAGCCACAGCATGCGCCATCAATATTTAGGTAACAGTCAGTGTTGCCAACTTAAGTTTATGTATTATTAATTTTATTTTTGATTAGTTATGGTGTCCGACAGAGTAGATTAGCCATTTTTTTTTACTTAACAAATCTTGCCTTTTATTTCGTACAAATATAGCAGTCCCGGTTGACTTTCTACCCAATCGCAGCTCAATCGAATTCAATTATAAAACGAAATCATACAGGAACTACAGAAAAGCGAATTTATCTTCAGTTGAAAATATGTCGTTCTAAGAATTAAAATATTTAATCTAAAAATATTGTTGTTTTTTATAACTACATTTTTATCGGCTTGTTTGTTTACTTTAATTTGTATTGAATATATGAGAAATTTTTTAAATGTTCAACAGTTTCCGACAGACCAATAATATTTTATAAGCCTCCAGTTTCATGTATTAACTATTTTTTTTCTTATCGCAATAAATTATAACTCTCACCAGTGCTGCCATCTTCAAACCTCTCAACAAAAAGCGCGGGATACACCCTAGTGACGTACAACCGTAGCTTCGACACTTTCCCGCCCTCCACCTTGACAGATGACAGCGGCGTCAAAATGGCGGCGTTGCCGTGGTAACCGAGGCGGGCGTCCCAACGTGCGCGACGCGTGGAGTTACCGAAGATTTTTAGGCGAACGGACGATGTGTCCTATAAGAGAAGTAATAAAATGTATGTTTGTGTATTTTATCTTATTTTTGGACTCACAATGCAATATTTATATAAGATATAAAATACGCATGTAAAAAATCAACTACGCCCTCCTGAGGGCTGGGAGGCGTAGTTGATTTTTACATGCGTATTTTTCTCTTATAAATTAATGTAACATAATTCGCCCGTTGAAGGTAAATGTCAATATTTGACAACATCACATGGATACCGCGTAGGCGAATAAGCGAGACAGGTCGCGAACATGGCTCGAGGTTTATGTGGACTCCACGCGGCGAATCTGGAACATTCGTCTCTACTTGGACTGTACTGGAGCCCTGTCAGTGGCGTTTCAAATAAAGTTTTAGGGAAATCTACCCAGAATAAAACTATCTTCAATTTTCACGTTAATCAAGCTCGTAGCCTTCGTTTCTAGTAATTGTATGTAGCAACGAATCGGTTAATTATTCTTTTTGACTATCCAATTCCCAAAAGCACGTAATTTTTTTTAATTAATCATAATATACGTACCTCCCACGGAGCAACTCCTTGTTCACAATTTACAAGCTCCGCCCCATTAGTGATAATCTTGCAACCAATAGTAATTCTCTCATTAGAAACGAGTTTAGTCAGCATTTTGTCTATGGTGGCTTTTATACAATACCAACCGTCAGTAAGTAACAGTTCAACGTTAGATGAGTCGCTGATGACACTGAAATATAAATATACCTATCATAATAAATTATCACCTCTTAAGAAAGCTAGTTATTGTAAAGAATTAATATTAGAAAAAAAAACTTTTACAGTTTTGAAAAGTGATCAATTTTAGAGTTCTTAGCTTTTACAGTCTTTTAGATCCATGACAATTAGTATGTAACCGAAAAATAAATTAAATGCCTGTCTTTCTTAGTGTTTTAGTCTACTTTAGGGGATAATTTTATTCATAAAAATAATTCCCTTAAATTATTGCTACCAATACATTCACTATATTATTAAGTATGTACTATCGAGGTCTCTCGTGCCTTACCACTTTGTAGAAATATTCGTTTGAACTGATCGCATCGGACACGCCCACACGACCCCTAATTGGCTTCGTATTTTACTACGATTTATACTACGGCCAATCATGAACAACTAGTTTTAAAATCGCCCTTGATGTCAGTACTGTCAACTGTCAATCTGCTTTACGCGTTCGTGGCGCCATTGTTGAATGAATGGAGCAGGGCGTAGCCTGAAGCGATAGGCATCGTGCAGTGTGCAAGCGACTTTCGACTTAGGACTGATAAGGCGCCAGAGGCTTCGATAGTATAAATGCTTTATTATATTAATCTTATAACATTATAAAACAAAATTAAAAATTATTGTTTAAAAATCACAGCATATAATACCTGCTAGCACTATGCCCGTCTACAAAAATAGCAGCTACACAAAGCACCAGAGTTTTCGACGCAACATCATCTTTTTCTAAAATTTTCCGAAGAGCAGGTCTTTCTGCATTGTACAATTCTCTATCATATCTATATTTCAACTGATCCAGCACATTTCTTACATTACAAACACCACATAAAGTGTTGGGAAACTTCACTTCATAAGACAACAGTTTCCAAATCACTAATTTAATATGATTATTTAACCATCTGTCTGGTATCATTTTTTTATTAACTGCATTCTGAAACGAATCTTTCACGTCTTCTATGGACATATTAAAATCTGTTACGTTATTCCGCTTTCCAGTGAACTGGAAATTTAGTAAAGTATCAAAATCATATCCCGAAAGATACGAATTTAGATGCGTTTTAATATTTTCGCTGTTTTTCTCAACAACAGCTAGATCTTTAAGAGTGTACCTTTTAGTTTTCTTGTAATTTTCATTAAATGACACTGCACTTTTATTAATGGGATCAATTTTAGATTCAATTTTGGGGATAATCTTACGTTCACTAGTAATCTCTGTTCTGTATGGAGTTTCAAATTTCTTGCGTCTCTTGGCTTTAGGACAAGATAATATTGGGCTACCGGATCTCTTGGATTGCCTAGGTGTGGTGTTTTTACGAAAACTTTCAGTACATAACTTTCCTTCAAAGTTGTCAATAACTTGATTATCTAATACCCTTTCTAAATTGTTTTCAGGTTTTTTAGTTAAGCCTTTATCATGTTCAATGTACTTTATTTCTCTGTTAGTGTCTGTAAATAGTTTTTTTGATTTATTTAAAGCATCTTGAGATATATTTACAATATTGTTACTAGCCGATTTAAAGCTAAAAGGGGCTTTCAGAATATTAGTGTTATGGTTTTCTTTATTTTTATTTTCACCATCATTTGATTCTAATTTGTCTGTAATTTCTGGGCTTTCGTTATCTTGAAACAATAGTCTACTATTTTTTAAAGCTTGTTCTGATATCAAAACTTTCTTCTTACTAGCTGTCTGAAATCCATTGAACCCAATATATTTTCCTCCCATACACTCAATATTCCTTTTAGAAGTATCTTCGGGTAATTTCTCACCTTTTGTAAGTGCATCGTCTTCACTGAATACAGCGTTATTATTGATGTTTTCAAAATTAGATGTAGTTTCCACAATTTGATCTGATAGTCTACAATCTCTGTTTTTTAAATACAATTCATTGTTAGTCGGAAGGTCAACCGAACTTGACTCTTTAATAGCTAGAGATTTATCTTGCGTCTCTTCTACTTCGTTGCGTTTTTGTCTTCCCGTTTTGGATCCTGTATAACTTAGTTTTTTATTGGCAAGCGTTTGATTTATTGTTACTAGAGGCGTAGATTTAGGTTTATTACCTAAATTTGGAATACTACTATTGTTAGTATCACTCTTTTTAAACAATGCTTTGCCTTTAGGCAATGCCTCGACAGATATTGGAACTGACTTTCTGCTACCTGTTTCAAATCCCTTAAAACTTATATTTTTATTAGCCTGCAATAATTTTGTTTCCATATCTAATTTGCCTGGACGTTGGTCAAAATTATCACTGTCAATGTCTTTAAATAAAGCCATACTTTTCATCATAGCTTGAGCAGTAATTTGTATTGGTTTTTTACTTGCCGTCTTAAAACTCTCCAAAGTTCTTAATTCCGGTGTATTACTTTGAATATCTTTGAATATTGTGCTACATTTTTCTGTGGTTTTATTAAATACTTCCGTAGTTTCTTTAACAGCTGTTTGAAATGGTTGTAATTTAGGACTATAAATTTCTTTTTTATTTTCATGTATGTTGGAAAATTTATCCTGACTATTGTTTAATAAATCTTTATCCACAGACTGCACAGAGTGTTCCAAATCAAATTCTTTTTCATTAACAATGTCGAAATCGACAATTTCTATGTCACTAAAAAGTTTTTTACTTTGAGCTAATGCTTTCTCTGATATCTTAACAGCTTTATTACTAGCTGTCTTAAACCCTATGAATTCTTCAGTATTTCTCCCGAAAGCAAAATTGTTTACTGTATCTTTGTTACTACAAATTTTACTTTTAGTGACAGCTGTATCTCGTTTACAGTTGGCATTGTTTACTACCTTTGATTTCGTAGTTAAGTTTGCAGATTGTTTTTCACTATCAATGTTTAAATCGATATGTGAATCTAAGTCCGCAAAAAGCATTTTACTTTTAATAATCGCTTTCTCTGAAACATTAACTTCTTTGTTACTTGCAGTTTTGAAACCACAGAACTTTGGTGTAACCTTTTCCTGAGGAAGAAATGGTGCATTTTCAAATGCTTTGCTAAAATCATCATATATTTCATGTTGAAATTTGTTTACTTCCTGTAATTCGAGTTCTAACTGGGTATCTCGATATTTGTTGTCTATTTTACTTTCTTTGTCACCTTTCACAACTTCGTCTTCACATGTCATAATGTTTTTAAACATATTTTTAGTTTTTAAATAAGCTGCTTTAGAAATTTCAATTTTTTTATTATTAGCAGTTTTAAATCCCCCATAAACATCTGAACGAAGCTGATTTACGTTACTAATATCTGAATCTCCATCAGTTTTTCCATTGAAACCAGAATCAGTATCAATGATATCTTTGAAAAAAGGCTTGCTTTTGGCCAACGCATCCACAGATATTTGGATTTCTTTATTACTGGCAGTTTTAAATCCACAAACGTGTAGCTTGCTGGTTGACGGTTGGTCCCAATTTAAACATTTATCTTGAAAGTCTTCATCATCATTTATTTCTATGTCGCTAGATACCTCGAGGATGCGTTTTGATTTTGCTAAAGCTTCTTCTGTGACTTTGATGTTTTTATTGCTAGCTGTCTTAAAACCAACCACATCATGAAGATTTGAATGTTTATCTTCATTGTCTTTAACAGTAGCAACCTTGTTACCGATCACTTTTTCAGGTTTTAGGTGATCTAATATTTTATTATTATTAGCTATAGCTGCTCCTAATATGTGGACAGTTTTTTTGCAATCTGTTTTTGAAATTATTTCTTGGTTTTTATCAATTAGAGGCATATCCTGCGCAAACTCGTTAAGAATATCATCATCGATGTGATGTGTATCTACTGTGCTCGTCATTTCGTTTTCTTTGTGATTCACAAATCTTTCACTTTCTTTACTCAATACTTCGCCTAGGGCAATATTGTCCTCTAAGTCTATATTTTGAAGCACTTGTTTACACCTCTCTTTTGCGTGTTCTGATAACTTAATTTTTTTATTATCTGCTGTAGTAAACCCTTCAAACTTTCTTTTGATTGGGGTCATAATTTGATTGTCAGTATCTGTTGAAGTTTGAGTTATTTTACTTTCATTTTGTAAACAATCGTTGTGATTGAAATCACCTTCCGCATTATTTTCATCATCGTGGCAAGTGAGCTTTTGGCTCATAAAATTTATATTTTTATGAATTGAATTATTCTTATTCTTCTTATTATCATACATATCTACAAGTTCACTTAACATAACTTTATTTTCATCGTCATCTAAATCAACAAGAAAACTTTTAGCCCTCGTATATGATTCTGTACATACTTGAATAGACTTATTACTAGCTGTTTGAAAACCTACATAAATTGTCTTATCTAGAACCTGAGATTGATTGTAAAAAGAAGTTTCTAAGGCACATGTTAGAGGCAGATCTTGTGCTTGTTTATAGATATATTCATTTTCTTCATCACTACTGAAAATGATCTCATCTTTTAGAAAAACACTATCTTTCATAACATCTCTTAAGGAACTATGATCATCACAACTGTTTGCATTAATACTGACATTCACATCTGTATTTTTAGTTACTTTCAACTTGTTTGTTGTTTTTTCAAGAACTGGACTCAATTGTATATCTAGAGAACTAAATTGTGGTGCATTATCTGATTGTATAAGCAACTGCCTTCCCACAATTTGTGAATTAATCAAATGCTTAGCTGATTTTATATCAGCATGTTCTCCAATAATTGGATTAGCAATTTTTTCAAAGTCTTCAAAAGTATTTAAATCAAACACTAAAGGCAAAGGAGTGTTTGATCTTTTAAAAGATTGAAATACATAACTACATGGTATATCTTCATCCTTTGGTATATTATCAAGAAAACTTTTAGCACTTTCATCAAAACAATTTTTAAGTTCTTCAGTGCAATTATCTTCCAACTGAATATGATTTTCAATATGAATTTTAGCTTCCGATTTGTTTTCACTTATAGTGCTTTCTAATTTACTTTCTTCGAATACTTTTGCTTCCTCATTTAAAAAAATATTTTCATCATTATGCTCTTTTGATTTGGAATTAACTCTCAAATTAGCATTGCCATCAAAAATAATCTTACTTTTCTTTTTAATGTCACATTCATGAAATGTATTTTCAAATTCTTGTGTAATACCGTTGTTTGTGTCAACCAACTCTGCACCATTTTCTATGATATTCATCAGCTGCGTGTCTATTTCAAATTGAGTTTCAAATTTATTTACAATGGATTTTGGCGGATCCTGAAATAATGTTTATTTATATTATATTTTATTGAGATAAGGATCAAGAAGAGTTAATCGATATATCAAACAAGTATGAATGATCGTTAGGATAAAATAATTTAGTTATTATGTTTCTACAATGATTTTACATTAGTTAGTATGCAAAAATGTACTACTTTTCTATTTGTTTATAAAAAAATAAAAACTAAAAGTAAATTTGTATGTTTATATTTTGTTATGTTTATATTGACTTAAACATAACAACTAATTTCATCTTCATTCATAAATCCTTTTCCATAAACATTTTCATTGACGGGACCCGCTTAAAAGAAACTTCTAATCCAAGCTGATTTTGTCTAGTATTTTTCTGTTTAAATTTAATAATGTTTATTATTTTAAACAATTAAACCTCTAAGGGCTAATTTATCAAACCCCTCAGATATCATTTCATATCACTAAATTCAAGCAAGTTATCCCTCAGATACAGGTGATATTTCTCTTTAAGTAATAAATTATCTGACAGATAACATCAATCCAAGAAATCAAAAGTAAAAAAAACTAAATACAAAAAAGTTCTTATCACAGCAGTAACTATATTTACTAAAAGTCTTTTTCAATTAAAAATTGTTCAAAGTATAAACAATCTTAGTCTTATGATTGTTATTATATTTAATATAGAATAAATTAATGTAATAGAAAAATAGAAAAAAAAATTGACTTAGCAATTAAAAAAAAATTACTTGTGAGCTGAGTCAATTTTTCTAGTAATTTTCTATTAAAATAATTGAACCCATTTTTGCAGACAAGAACCAACCCACAGTTTGAAAACTATACAAAATGGTATCTAAACACTTATTATTTATAACATTTATAAATCTGATATTCCTAGACAGGCTACAGTTTTTCACATGAGGTTAACAAATATTCATTAATTAATATACTATACTATGTATGCATTTTGCACATTCTGTTTACAAAAGTCTAGTTTTCTCGAAACCAACCTGCTGTGGGTTGGTTCTTGTTTGCAAAAATGGGTCCAATTGATCTTAGTCTTCTTTTATGTAACAGTCTATTTATGCAGTGAAATGAATAGTTCTATTCATAAAAACACTTCAATTTCAAGTGAATAATTATTTTTCCAGAATAATAACATAAGTGTTTCATAGAACCAAGTGTCGATTGGCAGAAGTCCATATCTATTATGAAAAACAAAAATATCTAGCTTACTTCAGCAAAACAACAAAACAAAATTCACATACATATTATTTCCCATTTCTGTAATTAATAATATGATTTAAAACATTATAGTAATATAAGTTATATAAGGGATTGTTACCATGTACCTTGTTTTTTAGTGAGTGTCCGATATTTTTGCGCTGTTGCAAGCACCATGATCGCTAAAAATGTACTAAAGGTACATGGTAACAATCCCTTATATAACTTATATAACTATAATGTTAGTGACCATGAAAGTTTTTAACAATGTAAAACATATTGAATGAAACATATTACCCTTGCAACATGTTTTCTTGAAATGGACTATAATGCCGGCAATTTGATATTAATCAGATAAAAGAGTAAAATATTGTTATATTTTTTGTTATTGCTGAAGCTTTGAACTGGTAGATATAATGTCCAAAAAAAAGGTTACAATAAAAATTCAATTTAATTTAATTCTTTTGTCTTATGTATTTTTTGGTTTAGGTTCATAGTTGTTTTTTTAAATATTGTATCTAATTTAAGTTTATTACAATTATATGTGCAAATGTAATAAAAGGTGACTTAGTTAAGACCTGAGATAAGTTTAATTTTTCTTGTAATAATTCCTTAGAGTACAATTATTTACTTTTAGAAACATACCCCATCATCCTTTGGTAACATATCCACAGGCAAGAAACTTAACTTCTTGTATTTGTCTAAACTTTTTCTTACATCATTACTGTTAGTTACTGTATCAGCTTTTTGAATTGCTTTTAATTGCAAAGATATATTGGAAATTATGGCTTGAGGGTTATATTGAGGTTGCATATGTTGTTGTATGCTTTTGTTTTTGTTGCTGTACAAAGACAATTTGGTTTCTTGGTCATTCCTTTTACATATTTCTTCAAAGTTCTTAATTATTTCGGCGGAATCATCCATTTCTTGTGAAATCTTTTCTTGTTTTGAAATAAAAATATATTTTGTCCTAAATTTTATTTACATTTAGTTTTAAGATGAGAAAACACTTTTGGCACTATTATATAAAACAAAAAAATTAAAAACAGATTTACTTTAAAACGCGATATTAAAACTAGTAGGTTTTTTAAATTACTATATATGTATTCAATAAATTTCAGTAATCAGAGGAATATAAATATTTTGACATTTACATTTTACGTCACTTTTTACATTTCGTTTCGTTCACCAATTGACCGGTCAAATCTTATGGCAAAATTTTCGAAAGGCTAGTCTATGATCCGATATAAGGCAGTGACCTCACCGCTCAGCTTCACCGCCTATTTTGTGGCAATAGATTGCATCTTATTCATATAGTCGTAACCAGCCAATTAATACTTGTCTTCTCTTATCTTAGTAAATTTGCAAGAGTGTTGGCAAGTGAAACAAAGTAGCGAAAGTAGTTTTTTCCGACTCTCTATAGAAGTCCACGGGGAGGTTTCAGTAAATCCCACAACTTTGCTAAAACCTAGAAAAAGGGATACTTTGCTAATCATTCATCATTCATGGATCGGCTGTCATCGTCCTCATCATCGAATAAAGAAAAAAAAATACTCAAACACTGGCAGTATGGCTTATACCTTCGCTTGTCCCGAAAAGGATTTACTATAACAGCAATTTCCGGTATATATTTATATACATAATAATGATTACTCTTTGATTTTGGTTGGTATACTTACTTGTTGGTATATATCAATACTCTTTGGAAAGCAATCGGCGGCATCAGTCAGCTTACCTTCAGATATTTCTCAAAGAACAAATCTTTTCCCTACGTTTCCTCAAATCAAGAGATTTCTTCATCACTCTTCGCTGCGAAAATATCCAGTCAAAATGGTTTGTACTATTTAAATTACTATCGAAACTTGAACTTATAACTTTGTAAAGAATGGCGGTAAACAAGGTTATGTTTGTAAAATGTTGTAGTCTCACACAATTTTGCTGGTTCAACCCGGTCCAAGGCCTGAAACAAGGACGTACTCGGATTACGAGAGCGTCAATGACTGTATGGAAGGCGTATGCAAGATATACGAGGAGCATCTGAAGAGAAGAAATCCAAACACACCGACTATCACTTACGATATTTCGCAATTGTTCGACTTTGTTGATCAGGTAATCACTTTTATTTCTTTCAAACCAAATATCTTTTCATATTTCACGTGGGATTTTTTCATAAATTTTGTCGTATTCTTTCGTTGAGTTGGATCCATTAAGGTTTTTATACATTACCTACGTTATGCCTAGATATTTCTTTTATGTCTATTCCCAATAATTTGTCATCAGTAAGGGCCCCATCTGTTACAAGGGATAGGATATCGGAAACTGCTAAAAAGGAACAAGAAATGAGACAAGTTGCGTGTCTCAAGTAAATCTTACAAAATGGTTTAAGTCCTGTCTAGGACTAAAACTAATCTATTTAGCAGAAAATATAGTCTACAAGCCGGTTACAATATCTGTGGACCTGATGACGTCACGTCAGCGCTTAGGTACGGTGCACAAAACAAAAGCGCAGGGAGGTTACAAGAGAACGGGGAGAGGGCTTGACATTCCAGCGAGGTCCACAGATATTGTAACCGAGTTATACTTAGCTGATTGCTTACTTCATATTGAGTAATTATGGAATTGATATCATAGAATTTATTTATGGTTTCAATTATGTGTATCAATAACTAAACAAGGATTATTGTCAAGTACGCTAGTGTTAAAAGTAAAGCAATACAAGAATGAACCATGTTATCAGTATAATTAGTATACAGACTTACTACTACATCTATACTTCTATATAAACCTGTATGTTCTGTCTGTGTATTTACTTTTGGACAAATTTTATGTTATGCTAAAAAAATTATACCCAAATAATTATGCCAAATCAATAGTACCTATACTCTGTCCATTTCGATCTGAGACAAAAGGTAAACAAAGACTGTGTGGTTCTCAAACTTTTTATCTAATTTTGGGATAAAAAATATGGTATATTTAATGGTGTTAATTTTTTATAATAAAATAGGAAAAGGGGTACTTAAGTGTATATAAACACAAGCTATCATTGCTATTATCCAAATGGTACTACTAATTTGAATTGAAATAAAACAATTATTTGAAAAGTAATTCAAATTATTATAATAGGTTAGTTATAATAGGCCCGCAATATTCCCATTATCTCGGCAGTCTTGTTCACGACATTATTTTTGTAAGGATATGAATCTTTGGACCAGCTTTCCTCTACGTACTATTTATGTTGTCCAGAAGTAAAAGTGCAAGCGATGCTTGGTCCAGGCTCACTCATTTTCACTGACAAAAACGATTTAATAACAAAAACTCAACAATAACAATATATTACAACGTAACACAACAATAAAACTTAACAAAAACGACAATTATAACAAATATTAACAAGAAACAACGAAATAATCAAGGAGATAACGCACTCGCACCAATAGTTGATCGAGAATAAAAAATGGCGGATATAATCCGGCTAAACCCGGAAGTCACTTAGTTCTACGTTATAGTATGTGATGGTTGTTCATCTTCATTTGGAAGTATTATAAATGCGAAAAAGTTTTAGAACACTATTCATTTTAGGTCTTTTTAATAGCAAATTTATAGTAATCTTAACTTACGTTAAAAAATATACCTAACATCAATGTAAAAATACTGAAAATTATTAAAGGTGACTAGTAATTCTTAGTTATCTTAATTTAAATAGTTTAAATAATAAAATATTGAATAGTCGTATGTTTTTGATCAAACCTTTCGGCAATGAAGAAAATTGACATCTTAAAGAACCTTTTTTATGGTTTGTTTACCTTTTGTCTCAGGTCGAAATGGATAGAGTATAGTATCATTAGGATAAGTAAAAGTGAGCCGTGATACATTATAACATATAATTTTATGGGAATAAATCCCTATTTATTACCTAAAGTACCTTAATATTTCAGTTTATCTAAATCATCAATTGTCATTCCAGCTCTCCGATCTAAGCTGCTTAGTATACCAAAAGTCAACGAACACATACGCTCCATATAATAAGGATTGGATAAAAGAAAAAATATATGTGTTACTACGCCAAGCTGCAGGTCAGAGCGATTAGAATGTATGTACGAGTTTATATTGATTTTGGGAGACAACCATAATATATTTATAGATCACACTCATTATTTTTATGGTTGATTAGTTTACATGGAGTTGTGTAATTTTTTGTTTTACTGATTATACAGGGTGTTTGATTTTACCTGTTTAAACCGGAATATGGTGATATAGTTCCTTACATACAACACTGTAAAATTGTTGCCTAAAAACCACTATATGGCTGAAATAGCTTTGATTATTTATGGGAAACTGGAAAGTGACAACCCTATATGTAGATAGACTTTTTAATGAATCTATAAGGGTTGCCACTGTACAGTTTTTACAAATAAAACTTATTTTAAACCAATTGATGGTTTTCAGACTTTAAATTCTCCGAGGTTATATGCATGGTCTGTGTACTACATTAGGGGTAAACAGGTAAACAAACAAACACTGTATAATATGTTCAAAATTAACAATACTGGTTGTATGTTTGAGTTATAATTAGAATTAAGAGGTTGAATTTTAATCAGTTCATTCAAACAAAATATTTTTTTGTAATCGTATAGTAATGCCTCTAGCATAAATATTCAAAGTATCAAATTTACAGAATTCTGTCAAACTTTGGTGATTTAATTAAATGTTTGACATTTTTTAGTGGCATATAATTACTAAAAAGTCTTTTGTTTTAATTAACTAATCATGCAGCTTTACAACTATTTGGCCTAAACAGATTTCTATACATGTCACTCTCAAACGTTGAATATTTGACATTTGTTCAAACATAACATTTTGTTTTATATTATTTTCTAAATTACTGGTTATAGATATTAAACAATCTCCAAGGTATTGGACTTTTGATTCAATCCCCGGCCGGGTCAAGGAAACGAACTTATCTGTGTTGGGTCCTGTCTGGTTATTGAGTTCTCGTTTTTATATCTTTGGATTTAGACCAAAATATGATTTTCTTGTTAAAAAACATGTTTTACTACCGGTTCTGATGCTTTTATTTCAATAAAATAATTATTAACCTACAGCTGCCTACTTCACCAACTGTCCTGGGTACGAATCCTATATGTTTATGTGAATACCATAAGCTTTTGGTATCCGAGTTAGGGTTATACACTTATGTATGTATCCATTATTTAGTATTTATCATAGTATTATAGTAACGGTGACTAAGTGATCAGCGTAAGTTGTCACAAAGTTATTACTTATTGACAAACATTCCAACTATGAATGTTTGACATTAAGATTGTATGTTATAGATTCATGCTGCAGTACTCTTATATCTAACATATATAACCAACAGATGAGTTTGTGTGTGGTGCATTCGTTCACTTATAACCGAGTTGAGCTGTCTACTTAAAACATTATTTTGACCCCATTTTACATAAGGAATTTGTGCCTTATTAGTTTTGAAATAGTCGGCATTATTCTATGTAGCAGATATAATAATATCAAATTTTATGCTTCGTTTTGGTGATAGCTTTCTTTTGCATCTGGCATTTACCTGGTTCCGTTAGTTTTATTTAGTGTCGGACTCCAAACATATGTAATGGAATCAAAATAACTGATTAAGCAGTAGACAGCATCGATACTAAAAATGCTTTTAAAAGTTGATTATGAACACTTTATATTTGGTTCACTTGGTGTGAATGATTGAGCACATTGTCTTCAGTTTTTTATTTTAGTTCCATTAATATGTCATATTTTGCTGTGTTTCCCTTTTAATTTCTCTGTGTCTCTCCCAAAATCAAGTGTTTTTTGATATATTGTTAAATAAGTAGCTATTTTTTATTTTTTTTCTAAGTTCTGTAAGTTTATTATGTTTAAAAAGTTTTCACTTGTAAACTTTTTATATGTGGCACTAAACATTTATGTCATGGTAAAAGAATCTATTAATTTATAAAGCGTAAAAGTCCAATCGTAAAGTTTGTTAATTAATAAAATTAAATATTAAGCTTTGTTTATTCCAGCAGAAAACTTTTATTTAACCATTAATTTTGCAAAGCTATATCATATTTAAAATTACCAGTAAGCTTGGTCACACATAAAAATTTCTCAGAGAAATTGAACCTTATTCTTTTAGTAATAAAGATACCTCGGACTGAATCAAGATTTCGCTGTAATGTCAGTTTTCATAGAACATTGTCGATGGTTGGTATAAAACAGCTGATTTTTTGTTTTCGCTTGTACCTTAATTATATAAAAAATATGTGTATGTACTGTAATATTAAGAAACAGATTTTTTCTAAAATCCATTTTTTTACAAACTACTTGAGAACTAATTAAGTATGTCACCTTTCACTATAGATGTTGATTCCATTTTGAAGTTAATTCTAGTTACTTTGAATTAAGTGTTTTTTTTTTGTGTAATTATAAGATAAATGTAAGTAAGGAATAAATTCTTTAAAACAAATTTGTGATTATTGATTTTTATCCCACTACGGCGAAGCTAAATGGTGGGTATGTCATTTTGACCGATGTATGTATTTATTGGTCGGGAACAGCAATGGAACATTTCAAAAAAATACTTTTACTTCCAAAAGAACTTCTGATATTCATTAGTTATAGATATAGAAATCAAACATATATAAAGGCCGATGAAAAACAATAATTCCTTTTTCTACATCTACAGTAATATTATAAAGAGTATTTTTGTATGTTTGTAATGAATAAGCTCAAAAACTACTAAGCCAATTTCAATAATTCTTTCTCCATTGGAAAGCTTCATTCACGTTGAGTAATATAGGCTATATTTAATGCTAGAAAATTAAAAAAAAAGGTAATCAAATACAACAAAATAATAATTACTCATAACAAATCAGTTTCAAATGTTTTACTACTTTTTCCAACCGACAATAAACATAAGATAAAGATATTTTTTTTTAATATGAGCATATACAATGCATTTATTGAAAGTCAACTATGTAATGGCTTCATAAATCCTACGACGGGAGACCTAGTACCGACAAGAAGCCGCAAGAAACTCCACAAGATCTATTTTTTTTCTCTTTAATGTGTTACTGATTTTTAAGATTTATTTATATTTTAAATATATGCATAACGTCTAAACTACTAGTATTTTGAAAAGGAAAGCGTTGGAAGCATCTTGATCATCTGGTTATGTTATGTGATGATGGCGCCCTCAGAAAGATAGTCATAAAAATGGTTTCGTGTTGAGTATCAGATATTAGAGGACTTGATTAGTACTTTTTCACAAACTAATCGTCAGCATAACTAAGTCTGCCCGACAAGGCATCAATATGAGCATCCCAACAATTTCGACTGCTTAGCGAGCTACTTTCTTCGTTGCTATACCCATACGTTGTTGAATGGAACACCCTCTGCGTCTGTATTTCCGAGTACTTATAACCCGTCCGTTTTTAAAGTCGGCATGAAAGTAGGCGCTTTCACTTTCTGAATTAGCTTGTTCCATTGTGGATCCTGTCTTGACTCCGGGCTTGATTGGGATCAAGAGTGCACCCATTCAAAATAAAATACCTAACATTTATTAGCGTTTTGACCTAACTCGCTTTAAGTATAGTAAATTTTACACACTTATACGAGTTAAGTCTTGATTTATTAATAGTGCAACAGTGTACTACTTCAGAGAGAGCACTGTTTACATCGTTCAAACACAAGCTATGTCAGCTTTAAGAACTAAAGAGGTATAATTCGCAATCAGTACTGTCTCACACAAGTTTGTTATAAAAGGAGATAATAATGGGCCCAATATCGATCCCTGGGGCACACCCATATTGATTGGTGCTACATAAGCTTTAGCTTTGCCAATTACTAGTTTTTGAATTCTTGAAGAGATGTGTATGAAATATAATAGTATTCTAAGACACCATAATATTAAAATTTTTCAATAATGTTTCGTGGCTAACATAATCAAACGCCTTTGAAAGATCAAGAAAAATACAGATGGCATCCTTTATACTGTCCCAAGCATCAAAAATGCGCCTGAGAAGTTAAATCCTAGCGTCAGTAACCGTAGGAAAGCCAATTTGTAATTTGTTTTACAGAAATGAGTCAATAATTGACCATTTATAATTCATTTAAAAACTGCTAATTACTGGTAGTATAAATATTGGGAGTAAATTGTCGCTTTTGTTTCGAGACGAAAATACAGAGATAATTTTATTATGAAGAATGTTCAATATCGATCAGTGTGGATTGTAGGGTGCTGACGCTGTCGGGACCAACAGCTTAGCGCATTTCGAAGCACAAAGGTCAAAATAACGATTTTTAGGCACAGATCCGATGATCGATCCTTGTGATTTACGTAACATTCACCATCATAGAATGAACGCGCTGTCCACTTCATTCAACAGTCATAACTCGTCGATGTTTATAACGATCTGTGTCTATTGAGTTGGTTTATTTTGGAAGAGTTAACAACCGAATAACAATTGAATTAGAGCAGTATTCGTCCATGTAGCAAGAGGTTGTGAATGCGACGCCTGACGCCTTATAAAGTTTTTTTTTAAAGCTAGGGTGACTAGGCACTTTCTGGGTTAGTTCGTTCCATAGTGGATCCTGTTTTGGCCCTGGGCTTGATTGGAGTAAAGAGCGAACCCATTAAAATCCTTTTATATATCAAAAACTATACTTTGTCCAATGTAGGATGATACTTTTGACAGGTGTCACTTCCTTATTGCTACGTACTAAGGTTGCTTTTGTTTCCTTATGTTTGGCTTGACATTGCAATAGCAACTTTATACCCTCTATATAGGTGTCAACTGTCAAAAGTATCATCCTACATTGGACAAAGTATAACTCTATATTACAAAAAAATAAAAACCATATTAATTACTCAATTGTTTTATTAACTTTAATAATTACATAATTACTCTTCTATTGAGATTAAGCTAAAAATTAATAATAAAATAACAAAAACATCGAACAATATCTTACACCAGTATTAAAGACATATACATCAAACGCTCTTCAAACCTTTTCACTAATGAAATGAAGTAAAAAGATGAGCAATAATTTAAAAATAATTTTAAGATTTAATGGGTAATTACTAGACGCCTTATGGTATCCCCACATTTACGCGCGCTGATTTTTCCATCGCTCCATCCCCTTCTGTTACACAGAAGAGTGATAAGTTAGAGCGAGCGAGGTTTCTACGAACGGCTTCGTACGAATTGTGCAGCCTTTCTCGCTCTAAGCGATTAGGTTTCAATGCAATGAAGGATTCAAAACGTCGAGACGCGCCTTAATAAGGGGACACCATTATTCAAACCACTATACTGATTCTTTCGACGGACAATACCACAATCCGAGAATATAAACTTTTTTGTATTTCTAAGAAACAAAAAATTAATTAAAAAAATAACTGTTAGTGGCATTTAATAAATATATATGATTCTATTATTTTTTATCCACTGATATACTTCTCTGATAATTACTGTTTTGCTTAATATTAACAAAGGGCCTACCATGATCTCTTAGCGCGATGCAAGTTCGAATGTCAAAGTGAGACAGCGCTATACGAACATAACATATACAAAAAATAAAGACTTTGGGATTCACTTTTTGATAATTAAATTCAAATATATTGTCATAATCAATATCGATCTTATAAAAAACATGTATATTTTTATCTTTATACTAACATTAGCTTTTAAGTATTTTTGTTATTACTAACACTATGGAACTTAGCTTTCTGAAATAAATTGTTTGAATTGAATTGAATTATACAGTTTAATATTAGGGGTTAAAGTATGAAATTGCCGATTTGTACTGAAAATCTATATTGTTTATTTTTTAAATTTTTAACAAATTTATTTAATCAAAATAGTTGCCATTATTATCTATACATTGCTGCCATCTAATGGGAAGGTCATTAATGCCTTTGCGATAGAATTCCGACGATCTAGACTGCACAAACTGTGTGAAAGCATTTTGTACTGCCTCCTGGGAAGAAAACTTCTTGTCACGTAGATAATTGTCCAAATCACGAAAAAAATGGTAGTCCGTTGGAGCAAGGTCTGGTGAATACGGAGGATGACGAATGGTTTCTAACTGCAGTTCCTGAAGGGTCAAAATGGTTTCTCGTGCTGTGTGAGGTCTCGCGTTGTCGTGGAGCAATAATGGTGAAGATCGATTCATGAGTCGGGGCTGTTTTACTGCTAGTTTTGTCAACATGGTTCGGAGTTCGGCACAATAGACATCTGCCGTTATTGCTTGACCAGATCGGAGAAAACTATAGTGAATAACACCATGCTGAGACCACCAAACAGTTACCATTACCTTTTTATTGGTAAGTTTTGCTTTAGGACACTGTTGTGGCATTTGACCTGGGGTCAGCCATTGCATTTTTCTTTTCCGGTTATCATAAAGAATCCACTTTTCATCACATGTTACAATTCGATCCAATATTCCTTCATTTCTGTACCGGTTCAACAAGGCAACACAAGTTTCAACACGCGTTTCTTTCTGCAGATCAGTCAAATCATGAGGCACCCATTTTTCGTATTTTTTTATTTTATTGATTTGACGCAAGTGAGTCAATATTGTGGGTAAGGTAACGTTAAACCATGCCGCTAATTCCTGGGTACTTTGACTAGGATCGGCTTCCACTATCTCTCTTAATTCATCGTTATTTACCTGTGTGGGCGGTCTTCCTCGTGGCTCGTTCTTTAAGTCGAAATTTCCATCACGAAAGCGTTTAAACCAAAATCGCACGGTGCGTTCATTAGTAGACCCCTCTCCAAACGCAGCATTGATATTGCGGGCTGTTTCTGCCGCGTTAGTTCCGCGTCGGAACTCGTATTCAAAAATAACTCGAATTTTCGCAGTATCCATCTTTCTTGTCTAAATTGAATAACAAAAACAATTGAAAGTCGATATTCAAATGTTTTACATTTTTTAAAAAAAGAACATCATAGAAACCATTTAAAAAAAGTTTCATTCGAAAACCTCAAACCATGAAGATTCTATGTCAATTCAAAGAACCTATTGCAATAAAACGGCAATTTCATACTTTAACCCCTATTATGTGTAGCCTAGAAAGACGATTAAATGCAATAAATATTTGCTTGCTAAAAATTAAGCATATTTTGAATGAACTGTTAACATAAATATTAAGAACATCTCATCATGTACGCAAAATTGTTGCAAATAAAGATTATGCATAGTGGCGTCTCTCTTTTACTTAACTTATATCGCGGTAAGTGATAGTACAGCCTCAGATCATTTTATTATCCCATTGCATTATACGTTGTCCATTAGTGGTATTGCTCGTCAAAAGAACCATTGTTACTAAAACAGTAAGGTTGAATTTCCGCCAGTTTATAGACAAGATAAAATATTTGTTCAGTGTGTGCACTTTCGCATCCTCTTAATGATATGAAATATTTTTTTACTTACAGATATAGAAAACGCTTTATCTCTTAAAAAGTGTCAGCGTTTTAACTGTTCCATTCCAAGTTCAACTTTATGAGCCTGAAAATAACGGTCAATAGAAAGAAACTATCCTTTTTCTTTATTAATATTATGTTAAATATGTAAGACTTTATTCTGAAAATAGAATATAAAAACTGTATCTACCCACAAAATCTGTCTTCTGCTTAGGCCTTCAAATTTAACTCGACCTGCAGATAAGGTAATTTTTGTCAATATTGAACTCTGTTAGTTAAACTTTAAGGTTTAAAATCGTTGTAGAAATTTGCCACTGTTGTGTTGGTTGTTACTTTCACTGATTAGAAATATAACACATTTTGAGATTGCATTAAATTTTAAAGATGAAATTGGTTTCGAGTGCGTGACTAATACCAATCTCATACGTATGATAAATCAACTAAAGTCCACTTTCAATTGACAACGAATTAGTATCTTCGCCGCCACTCATTCGAACAAAAATACCATTACGTCACGATAAAAGAGAATACCTACACAATTTTCACTTAACAATCATGTTAACACTAACTACACACAGATCAATATGTTTTACAAATTTACAAAATCACATTAAGATATTTTAAAACTATAATACAATACAACATTCAGTACGCTTAAAACAAAACAAATGTAACAATTTAATTTTTTATTACAATGTTATTTGATCTCACCACGGCATTATAAGTTAATTTTCGATACGTATCCGGGGAATCCCCCACTGTGGAAGGGTCGCAAACGACCCCACTGAACCTTGGCAGTTAAGTTCCAGTGGTTTTTAGTTCTTGGGTATTCCCCGCCTACGCGCCGTTCGCTAAGGCGTGAGAGACTGCTACATATCCCTGCCATCTATAAGGGATTTTCCACTGGGTCTAAAAAAACAGCCATATTTTACTCTTTATATAACTGTAAATGTTATATAAAATAAATAAAAATGACAGTGCCATTTATGGACGCTCGAAGGAAGGGAAGCTTTATAGTATAAAGAGAAAAAGAGATAGAAAGCAATGCCAACCACGCACACTGACATGAGTGAAAGCGAGATAGAAGGCGCCGCACAAAGAGGTAGGGAGGCAGTTGACTGGTAACGGTACTAAATCTGACGCTCTAGTGTAACTATGAAATCTAACGTTAAGCACGAATAGAGTAGCCGCTCGGCGAGCACATATATGCGAGCGGCCTGAACGTCCATATAGACGATATTCATATATTCATAGACATAGAGATAGCCCATAGAGATATATAGACTGTAGATATTGTGGCTAGCAAACTGTATTTTTCTTCTGCATGAAGTTGCAGCCTATACACAGAGACACTATATCTAAATTAAGGTGAAAACGTATTTTATTCATGTTTTTAATTAAAAAAAAATAAAAAAACTATGGTCTCTGTATATAGACACAGACGTACACATACATATTCATCGCTCGCCTATGCCTCATGGGTGTGTTTATACACACAACTCTATTCATGTGCTGGTTAGATTTATTTGTGAATGTACGTGATGAGACAAGTTACCGTTAAAATTTAAAAAGTATAAAAACAGATAACTTATAATAAAAATCGACGTAGTTACAGAGTAAAACAATATTATGGAAACGTCAAAATTCATTGTGACGACTACTTCTTAATTGGATAAATCTGTATTCGTCATTTCGTTCTTAAAGTGTTACATTTGATTAGTCTATAATCGTTTTTTTTTTCTAATCACATACTTACAGGTACAGATATGAAAATAGATCAATTGAAACATAATTATATTTTAAAATATTATTTAATAATTTCACCCATTATCACTATTTAATTTTTCATTAAGTAAGGAGAAAATCTTGACCATTAATTAACTAAAACTGTCTTCCGCCATTTTGGAACACGCGTTAGGTTTATTCGTGTAGTTCCAACATGGTGAAATATTTTATTTTCTTTATTTATGGCTTCTACAATTTGTGCATTTACCCAATGTCAAGTAAGTATATTATAATCTTTCTTCTATGATCTTGAGTAATTTCCTAGGTTTCAGTAAAGAAGTGGGGTTTTACTAAAACCTCCTCGTGGCCTTCTTGAGAGAGCGCGAAAAGACACCTTCCAACCTGTTTTGTTTCACTTGGCAACACTCATGCATATTCAGAAACACATAGTGGTTAATAACCCACCATTATTACACACTATCAACCACAACATAAAATTTAACAAGAAAACCAAAACCATTAAAGTGACGCTTCGCGCTCCCGCCAAAAAGTCAATGGTGAAATATTATTTTACCGCGACTTCTGACAGTTGAGGCGTTGCCATACTCAACCTATTTTCCCCCCGGACACATTTATTCAAACTTAAATTCGATTTTTGACACTTAGACAATAATTTGTCAATTTTTGTAATTCCGTTATTAATAAAATTATATATTTACATTTGTCCTTTCACCGCATCCACTCCTTTATTATCCTCTATTCAGTCTGTTGACCCAAGATTGCCTGGAATGATTGCTGTTCAGCAATAAGACCGCCTGTTGGAATACTTTTCTTTGTAATACTTGTTTTTTTCCGTATTTTTTTGAATGGGTTAGAATAGAATAGGCCCAAAAGGGGTTAGTTCGCTCTATCATAGATTCTGTCTTGGTGGCTTTTATTGGTATCAAGAACAAACCCGTTCAAAACAAAAAAGTATGAGTGGTTTGGGGCACCTCGAAAGACAATCGATATTTAAGTAACACTAGCCATGGATACTAATAAATTTAAATTATTATACGTCCAAAATGAAGTAGCGGCCCTATTTTATATATGTACGAAATTGTACGCGTCTTTCATTTAATGGTCTTTTCTAAATATTTACTTAGATAATTTTATGTTAGACAATGTGGTGCGCAAAATAATAAGTAAATAAATACTATTTATTTTATTTTTTACCATTTACAATGCGATATTTCTATAAAATTTAATATACGCCTATAAAACACATCCCGTGCTTTATTTACTGACGTATTTTTATATTAATGTAAATATATTTTTATGGTAATTGCTTGTTGTCTGTTAATGTGTCGTTTAGATACAATAAGTCAATTATAAAGAGTCGCGTATTGAAGTTCACTCTCCGCCATTTTGGAATTATCAAAACGCGCGCCATATTTCTATGAGAAATAAAATACGCAGTATTTTATATCTTTCAGATTGATTCAGTCAGATCTATTTATTGGTTTTAATGAGTGAAATTATCAATGGAAGAAATTATTCATAGAAATAAAAGTGAAAAGCTAAGTGTGTTAAAAAAAATGTCAATTCCACCACATCTTACCTTTTGATAAAAATCAATAATATTTATAATTGCCAACTTTGAGACAGAAAGAGACAGATATATGTAATCAAAAGCAAGTAACTGTACCAATAATTTTCTTAAGAAAACATCAATATTCGAAACGTCACTCAAGTAAAAGTTAGCTCTCTGACGTAAAACTTAAAGTATATTTTTGTGAAACAAGCAAAGATTAATTTGTATTTACAATATAATTAAGATTTCTAAACAACAAGTGCTAACTTATCGCAGACTAATATATTAAGTGATATTTCTAAGATTTTATAAGAAATTACTTAATAAAGATTTCATTTTATAAAATTCAACAAAACGTCAAGAATAATGGAATTATTAAAATTAATAAAATTCAATCGTGAATTTGTTATTTACCTAAAATAAAAGGGGGCAATAAAAAAAATCAATGAATTAATATTCTTGACATATCGTTTTATTTTATAACATATAATAAATAAGGGCTACGTTAAAAATATGAATTTGTATTTTATTTGTGCAAAAATTAAATTATGTTTTCTATTTTAGTAAAATAAATGCTTCAATATACTTCATTTAAACATTAAATTAGACGAGTTAATGAAATATAATTAATGGGAATCAATTTAAATTTTTATATTTTAAGTGACTTTGCCTTTTTAATTGGAATGTGCTATAAAGAAAAAAAAGTAAAAAATTTGATTAAAGAACCCCACCCAAAAAATGGCGTACATTTAAAATGTCAAAAATACCTATATGGTTTTAATACTTATATAATTTGATGGATGGCACTATATTTAAGTTTGCTCGTTGAAAATATAATATATATTTATTAATTTACTAGCGGCCCGTCTCGCACGGGTGGACAAAATTCTTTAAATTTTTCTATTATTAAATATTTTTCCGTTAGTGCCATCTAGCGTCCGGTAGATGAACTACTTGTGGTTAACGCGTTGCTATGGTAACGTTATTGATACAATGGAAAAAGAGCGGAGAGACAAACACACAAACCACTGTGATCTTAGATTATAGATTAGCCATTTTATATTATATAAATATTCTTCATTTAGTACATTTACAGTAAAATAAATATGTAAGTCATGAAGTGTGTTGAAATGTCACCGCTAAAAAACCTGCTTTAAAATAAAAAATCGCATCTAATTCGGTTCACCCGTTCAAGAGCTACTGTGCCACAGACACACATAGATAATGTATATATTTGATACTACAGATACACATACATAGAAAAATTTATCAGAAATTACAATTATGACAACCTTAATTGCAATTTCTGATAATTTTTACATAATTTACAAGCGGTCAAACTTTTAAACACCCCTTTTTGTATTGGGGGTTAAAATGGGGTTAATTTTGATTTTCAAAAACCTCGTATCGATTTTTACTAGTTAAAAGTAAAGTAAAACAAATATAGAGATAAAAAAGTTTTTTTTTTAATGTAGCCCAAATTTATTATATAAAATATTCTATTTTAATAGTAAACTTATAATTATCGACACTACATAATAATTTTGATGTAACACACAAATATGTATTCTACTGCTTGGCGTTAGAGTTTATTCACTATCGCTGTCTTTTCTCCTTTTCTTACCTTTCGGGTGTATTCTGTACATGTGCCTTTGTAAATCTTTGAGCCGTAAGTACCTGGAAATAAGGGCTAGTATTATTTGACTGGTAGATCGGCACAGAAGTATAATAATAGTGATATTTCTTACAATCACTTGTGTTATGGGTGTGAGTAGCGCATAATAGGTTTCTTGCATGAAATTAAAAAAAAACTAATATTTTTTTAAATATTCTTGAAATATTTAATAAACTGACGGCATTCGTTAAAATCGATAATTTCTATTATTTTTTTAAGATTTTTTTTTCGGTTAAAAATTAAGCATAAACGACAGTAAAGGACAATGCCCGTCGTAGTATGGACTTTGGTATCGCTTTGAATAATTTTGCGCCATGATGATTTTTACTATATTTTTAGGTTGCTAAGTGTAGATTAAATTATTAAAAACAGTTTTTCTGTAGTTCGACGGATATATTGAAAAAAATATATAACAAAACTCATCAAATTAACACTTTTCCCGGTCTTCATTTGTGTTATTATTTACATTTGAAGTTTTATCTATCAACTCAATGGTTGAATGTGAGCTGGGTGCGAGTATTTTAATGCTTTAGTTTGAATAATACTAATTTAGATATAATATTTCAGACTATTAAGGTTTTCATCACAACACTCAGTTGACTATACCAATTTGACAGTTCCATTCCGCCCGATTGTCCCATTGTTGCCAGTCTTCTAAATTATTAACAATTATGTATCGATTATGATTGCGAAATGCAAGTTTATATGAATAACTTAAATATCTGTGCGTTAATTATGTTTTATTAAATATATTCGTTTTCAGAGCATTAAAATAGAAGATATACCTACTAACTTCTTTATAAGACCCCTAATACACTAGCATATATCTATGATCATAGAAGAATCACATTGCACGTATATCGAATAAAATCTGTCATCATACTGTTGGATGAATCTGTGATCTCTAGACGGCAATGCAGCACTCATAGACATGCTTTACGTGCTGTTATGCATGCAAGATCGTTTATTTTATTGATAGATACGAATGACATGCAAACAATATGCTGGCAATGGATTGACGGATACCTTTATTTTTCAACATGCTAGCTATAAATGACGTGTATGCATGCGTATGTATGTATTGTCTACACATCTACGAGTCATGCACGTTTAGGTACTGCATGTCAGCGGCATCACCGTTAAGGGGCGTACTATGATTGATAGACATCAATCATAGTATTCCTTAACTTCGAGTTCCTTCGAATCCAGACGGACTCGGAGGCCTAATATGGGCTATAATATACATTGTCTACTTGATTGTTAATGTGATATATTCCATAATAAAGCATATTAAATTGTATAAGTCACTGTCGGTGGTTTAAATAATTTAATTATAAGGGCTCACAATACAAAAACTGTATGAAATGTTAAAAGCACGACGCAACAAGATTATTGGAAAAAAGAGCGCCGTTAAAACCATACAAAGATGAAATCGTCTTCTAGTAACAAATTAGTTTCACATCATGTCTTATGCTTAATTACTTAATATGCTAGAATGCCAACCGCCAATTCGATATTTTAATTAAATAAATAGCGTATCGATTGTGTTATATTTGGCAAATCGATACGGTCGAAAAGAATATGGCAATACCGAGGAGACAAGTGCCAATAGAAATACTCGGTAATATGGAAGTGAATTCATTGCTAATTATTATGTGGATTATTGTCCGTCGATGTTATGGCAAAGTATTTTACAGCATTTCGTGAAAAATTAAAACTTAGTTTTTGACATAAATTTGATTTAAGTACAACGACGATCAAAGACGATACCACGAATGGGCATTGTCCTTTCAAAACAAACTGAGCGCATTCTCATTGGTTGTGACGTCACATTACATGAAGCCATGAGTTGCAGCAACACAATGTGTGTAGATTCATCCATAGCAACGTGGCGAGTCATGTCATGTGACGTCATTCAAAGCGCATGAAAATGGCGGCTGTTTAAATTACGACTAATGCACTGACTCAAGAAAACAATTCTTTTGACAAAAATTAATTCTCCAAAAAAGATTTTCAAAGTATTTTTCTATTAAAAATGACTTGATTTAACGATTTATACAATAAAAAAATCATGCAAGTAACCAATTCATAATTATTTATTGCGTACGAAACAGATAGGTTTGAAATAAGTCCGATGTATAACCAAATACAGAGGCCATAGTGCGAATTTACGCTTCGAAACACGATATCGTCCGCGTAAAATATTAATATGGATTTATGTATCACCGCCCCTAGCGGTAACCATCAGGAACTACGAATCTTCATAGTAATCTGTAACGCGACCGATAACCCCGCCCCTCTCTAGGGGGCGGTCGCCTCATACGAAGGCTTGTACCCCTTTCCAATACAAGGCATCTGAAATGGTACTGACCTGCTGGTACATTGTGTGCAAGCGTAATTGAGCTGCCCAGGTGTACCGTGTTCTCGTGCAGCGTGACGATCGCGGATAAGTGCGGTTACGAAACAACGACGGCACGTGTCACACTCAAATGGCTTCGCTCGCGAGTGCGACTAAAACAAAAAAAAGCATGTGTGCAATTCACACGTGGTAGTAGAGAAACCTTCAAAAATTTTGGTTTCTAGATAATGAGACGAATGTAAAATTTCGGGAAGAGAATAATTGTAGGTTTTCTACATTTTATTCGTATATATAAATTACATAGATTAATTCAGATTCAGAGCTTACATTTTCGATAAATGATACAAGAGGCTTATGGTAACTAAAGTACATACCACGAACATAAGAGACACTGTATAATGCTTCCTATCTCATTTTCTCCTACGTTAAATCTTATGAATTTTTATGTCTGTCTTTTTTACTGTCGCTTTTTCGTTTCATCTACTTTCAAATCACAACGATGCTAAAGAAGTTTTCACTTCAAAATATATTTACATTACTAACTTTTATTATTGGTTGACACACTATTGCATATTACCATCCACTTTTAATATCAGTATTGTAACTTCAAAACTTACCACTTTAAGATGTCGCTTCAAACTCGAGTTGGTTCCATAACTGGTCTCACAAATGGTGCATTTGAACGGACGCTCGTTCCTATGCGTACGCTCGTGGTACTGTGGACAAACAAATATAACTTAAAACATTGTAAGCGCGATGCAGGTTGTCACGTGCCCGAATGTTCCGCGCGAATTTTAAATTGTCGGCTAAAATATTGTTTTCCCTGGCTTTCTTGAGAAACAAGTGCGAGTCGGACTCGCGCACTGACGGTTCTGTAAAATATTCTTATTATATGATGAAATTAAAAATTTACGGTTTTTTAATTTTTCCTTTATCTGTACTATAAGACGTTACTTCGTACCAAATTGCAAGATTCTGAGTTCACGGGAAGTACCTTATAAAATATTATGCCCATTTGCGACATAAAAGGCTGTATCTTTTGATTGCGTTGGCTAAGAAGTTTGATTTTTTCACAGCTCCAAGAGACAGTAGACCTGAGTATTTGATATAAATTCCAGCTTGATACCTATACGCGTTCCTGAGAAAAAGGGTCTTGACAGACAGACATACGGACGGACGGACAACAAAGTGATCCTATAATGGTTCCGTTTTTTCCTTTCGAGGTACGGAATCCTAAAAATAACTATTATAGTTATTAAATAGTCATTTTTAGGGTTCCGTTCCTATTACTATGCCGGACGACGCTCAGTGGGTAGGCCCGCTACGAGGTGGACCGACGATCTGGTTAAGGTCGCGGGAAAACGCTGGATGCGGGCAGCACAGGACCGAACGTTGTGGAGATCCTTGGGGGAGGCCTATGTCCAGCAGTGGGCGTCGTACGGCTGATATGATGATAAGTATTAAATAAACAGCCAATTTACCTGCAACGTGTAAGCTTCGTAGAACCCCTTTCCACAGTAGGAGCATCTGAAGGTTCTTCCCCTCTGTGCTCTCTCGTGACTTCTCATGTGAATCTTGAGAAGAGTTTGAGATCCAAACTTTTTGGGACATTCAGCGCAGCCGTGAGTTTTTTCCTGAAATATATCATATTATATATAAAATACACCTGTAATAAAGAACCGTATTTTATACCTTACAAAAATATGACATTATGAATGAGAAAAACAAAAAATAGCTGGTTCCATCTTAACCCTTTTAGTGCTAAGGAGCGCCGTCGCGCTGCTCTCGCTAGTTGTGAAAAATGCCAGCGTCGCGATAGCGCTCCTTTTTGACAGTTCACTTTTCTTTACACTTTTCTTGACATTGTTACTTGTTGTATATGCCAAAATTAAATAAAAAAAAATAATAAAAGTAGGTATAAAGTAGAGGACAGAGATAGCGAGTGCGCGCGGTGTCGCGAGTGAGCGAGACAGTTAGCAAACATTGTTCGAGTTTTGTCGACTCGACGTTAGATTCTAGACCGTTCGCGACTGCGTGGTCTTAGATCCTGCGTATATTTAAAGCCGAGAGCGACATAATGAGTAGTTTTATTTTGGAACCGACTAAAGCGACTTTAAAGTAATCTTCGGAACCTAAATATACTATAATTAATTAAAATCTGAAATATCCCATGAATTTATTAATCTATACTGAAATTGTTTGGACTAAAAAAAGTGTAGACACATCTAGTGATACAAATAATCATTTTAAAATTTAAATTTTTAATCCCTGAGAGTGATACATATTATCCTTTGAGTTGTGAACCAATATTGACATACTATTTTCTTAGCCAGGGTTTCCAGGCGTCCAGATAAAACCGGACCGGTTTTTATTTACATGTGCGACCAAATTAGACTGTATCTGGCCTGTCCGAGTTTGGTTACGCTTTTTATTTTAACCTTTTTTACATTGATCATGTGCTTTGCAAATATTAATAAATTAAAAACGTATAGTGATTCATTCAATTTTGATTGCTCTTTTATGTGAAGAAGATTGTGTGGTAAATGATAAAAAACGCTTTGTTTTACTTAAAAAAACTTGTCGTGTTCAAATAAGACAAAAAAATAAGTGTCCCGCCTTTTTTAACCAAATGTCCGGCTAAGCTGGCTGCTCTGTCCGACTTTTGGGTTTTAAGACATGGCAACTCTATTCTTAGCATAAGAATAAGAATATTTATTTATTTGCTACAAACACGGTAAATAAGATGGTAGGTAATAATAAACTGTACATCACGTTTCGCCTATTACAAAGCATGCAAAAGTTTTGTTAAAATTACAATGTTGTGCTATAATTATTAGCAAACATCAATGTTTCATTTTATATTTTAAAAAATACTCACCAAATGTGTGTCCCTATGCTTAGCGAGTGAATGTGCATGTTTAAACCGCTTGGAGCATATGTCACATTCATATCCATTTGTGTTATGCGAAGCCATATGTGTTTGTAGACCGAACCAACCCATAACCATCTTGTGACATATTTTGCACTCACGCTCACGGGTTGGATGTAATCTGGAATAAATATTTTGTTACAACACATACTCTGTGGTAGATAGAGATTTTAAAGAGCTACGACTTTTTGGCGGGAGCGGCAAGCGTCACTATGGTGGTCTTGTTTTTCTTGTTAAAATTTGTGTTGTGGTTGATATTAGTGTGTAATAATGGTGGGTTATTAACCACTAAGTGTTTCTGTATATGCACGAGTGTTTGCAAGTGAAACAAAACAATGGATGGTGTCTTTTCGCTCTCTCAAGAAGTCCACGAGAAATTTTCAGTAAAACCCCACATCTTTACTGAAACCTAGGTTAAGGTATTTCACTTTTCATTCATCATCCATTGATAATCTATTATTCATATCATTTATATATCAACTCTTTAAACAAGAATGGACATAATATGAAGAAATGGCTCAAAGGTCTTTGTAACCAAGCCAAAACCCCTTATAAAAAAAAAATTAAAGAGCTACAAACTTTTTGGGCTGTTTCTGTTTGCTCTATGGAACATGACGTCATTTGACAATAGAACTTTTTGGCGGGAGCGGGAAGCGTCACTTTAGTAGTTTTGGTTTTCTTGTTAAAATTTGTGTTGTGTTGGATATTAGTGTATGTAATTAATATTATAAAGAAAACAGCAGAAAGTGTCTTTCCACACTTGTAGCGTGCGTGCAAGTTCCACTGTTCCAGAACGCACGACTAAACGCAACATAGAATCACACAATGTGTGACGTAGTAGTGGCGTATTCAGTGCAAAGTGTCAAGCGTGAAACTTAATTATTATTCATTATAATAGAAAAATACTAGAAAAAATCGACTCGGGTCACAAGTGATTTCTCAGGCGGGAATCGATTCACTTGTGACCCGAGTCGATTTTTTCTAGTATTTTCTATTATAATAATTTATCTTATAAGATCGCATTGAAAATGCATAAAATATAAAAAAAATAAAATGGCTGTTTCATCTTAATCGATTGACCAAACGATTGTAAAAATGTTTCTTTCGAATACGAGAGGATATTCCTCTCATTGATGAAACAACGCTGGCCTACAGCGTAAAATCAGGAAGGTACTAGAAAATTTCGACGAGTGTTCGCAAGGCTCGGTAGCTCAATTGAGATAAATATAGATAAATAAGATAAATATTATAATAATTTATCTTATAAGATCGCATTGAAAATGCATAAAATATAAGAAAATATATAAAACTTAATTATTATTAATAATATTTCTGTATAAAAGCCGATGTAAGATTTCACTGTATGCATTGTCTTTGCCTTGTTCTTTATTATACATACTTAGTAACTTTAAGTTGACTAAAAGTTTGCTGTTGGTTATTCACTACGTTTTCCGCTGCTAGTTAGCTATTGTAAGACGCTTCACTCTCTCAAAATGTCCAAAAGTACTCAAGAAAGAAAGTAGCCATCAAAAGTAAACCAATTGGATATTTTTAACGCAGTACTCCGTGTATCTCTCACTACAGGACACTGGCGAAATTTCTGTGAGAAACAGAAAAAGCCACATACTAAAAAAAAAAAAAATGTCCAAAAGGATTTTTCAGTAAAACCCCACCTTTATTGAAACCTTGGGAAAATTAGTATTTCATTTTTCATTCACTGATCATCTATCATTCATATATCAGTTCTTATAATCATCATCTAATAAAGAAAAGCAATTATTGTAGTCTGGCTGCATGGCTTTGTACACCTTTGCCTTCCCTTATGGGAAACTTCATATTTTGTACAACAAAACGTACATTACAATAAAATATGTTTATTTGCAAAAATAGGGTACAGTTACAAATTGGTGTTATAAATTAAAGGGTCTTATTGAACCTATTTAGTCACGTTACATAGCCTGCAAATATTTGAGTAATAAAAATATTAAAAAATCTAACCAAATGTCACAACAATAGTAATAATATAACAATCAAAATCTCATTATTAATACACTCTTAATGTCAAATGTCAATTTATATCTTATATTATTAATTTCTTTTATGCCTTTCGGTAGCTTGTTGTAAATACTCGGAGCTATACTATACAAATTATATCCAAGGAAAGCAGTACTGTGGAATCTGACACAGCTTATCTTGACATCTTGAAGATAACACATTTTTAAATAAGTGTAAGTTAGATTTTACAAAGTAACGTAATCTTTTATTTCCCACATTGTTCTATGTACCAATAACATATGATAAAAAAAATGTAGCTTATTTTTTTTGTGGAAGTATAAATTTTGTTTGTATAAATGGATATGGACTTAAGTAATGCGTGACTCTATCAAATAAAAACATTCTGTATAATTATTGGTCTGTCAGAAAATATATCATTATTAATGCCTAAAGTAACCATGAATTACAAATGCTAAATTTATTATTTTTATTACATTTATAAGATAGAAGTAATAGAAATGTAGTATTTTATGGTCAAATAAAAATATTATTATCATTACATGGAATAAATAGGAAAAAAATTGTAATTTTTATCAGATGACGCTAGCTCAGCGGTCAGAGCACTCGCTGTTGTTGTTGGTTGTTTTTTGGAGCGGAACGAGCGGAACGAGCGAAGCGAGCGTAGCTCCCATGGATCAGCTTCAATGACGAAATGTCTATCACGCCTTAACTTCCCGAGTTCTTAACCGATTTTAATAATTTTTGTGTGGAATCAAATTTACACATTTAGGACCGAATTTTGAAATTCACAAAAATAAAAATGTTATGAACAAAAAACTGGCCCTATGGGATTTCCCATCCCTCGCGTTTTTTGAAAGTTTTCATTCTTATGGAATTTTAAAATTTACTAAACTTTTTTTTTTTTAGTATTACGCTCAGCTCCAATATATGGTACTAGCGAAGCTTTATGCTTTAAGCTTTAAGTTACATGCGTATTTTATTTATATCTTAGATGACGTCATGTTATCAAGCAAATAAAAGTAATATTTTTACATTCACTCTAATTAGCCTAACACGCACGCTATTGAGGCTAAATAGGGTAACAGATATACATATATCATATAAAGATATTAAATATTCATAGAAATTTATGTAAATAGCGATGACTCAAGCCCAAATGTTCGTAAGCGTCACACAAACATCTGCCCCATCTGGAGATATACCTAGAACCATTGTCGGTACGAAAGCAAGATCGCTTCCTTTGGACCAAATGGTCGTAATAATAATTGTATGTTGATATTATATGTATTATAATTTTTTTGACGATTAAACTTTACTATTAAAGTTATACAAATCAAAATAGTTTTTTTTTATTTTGCATTTTATTAAGTTACATCTACCCACATGAGATTAAACATGGCTTAAAATTTAAGTTTAAGCCTAAGCTACTAAACTGTGAAACCCGCATGATAATCTGTTCAGCCGTTTTGGCGTGAAGTGCGCACAGATAGAAAACCACAGAATAAGTGGAAAAAAAATTTTTTTTCTAGTATATTTTCCACACGCATTTTTTACAATTTTATGAATAGAGAATATTTATAGACTTTGTTGGTTATACATATGTACAAATATCATAATTTTACTAACTTAAGATATTTTACTAAATATAAAAAAAAATGCTAAATAAAAATAAATTTGAAATGTTATTTATTTATGTGAATGTAAATGTTAAAACAATCTAAAGCAAGCTCCCAAATGCCATTTCAGGGCAGCTAATATATTTTTTTTTAAATTTTGTAATGCAATAAAGATTTATCTAGCTAAAACGGAACGCGGAACAAGAAACAGATTTACTGGTCAGTACTGGAACTAGTAGTTGGTTATAAGTACATTTTTATGGGAGCAAATAGCATTTATAAGTTTTAAATATTAATAAAATTGGTGTTTTGTCAGATAACAATGTGTTATAATTGGGGATTGTTAAGCACTGTGTTAGTATAACGTGTGGTGGTCTCATTCAAGGGGTTTCACAAAAGGGGACTTTGGGGGGATACTGGATATTGGTGCAACGGTAGCGACCCTGCTTCTCACACCAAGAGTCCTGGGTTCGAGTCCCGGAAGGGGCAAATGTTTGTGTGATAATTTGCATCTGTACCTGTGTCACGGGTATTTATATTTATTTCTATATTACACATCTATGTTTCTATGTCATGTCTATCCGTTAGCCTAGTATCCATAATACAAGCCTTTCAGTGCTTACAGGCTAGAATAATAATGGGTGTGAATGCAAGAAATTTTATTATTATACATTTTTCGAATTATGAGATGTCAATGTGATCTAAGATCCACCTGCCAAGCTTGGAGTTTAAAACAAAGCCATTTTTGTGGGAGGCCTCCATTCAGCAGCGAATGTCTTTCGGTTGATATGATTTAGTGGTTTTGAACATGCAAGTGAAACGAAGAACCAGAAGGTATCTTTCCACATTCTCTACCTTTACAATATAAGACAGAGTTACAATACTTGACTGGGCACTTCATGAAGAACAACATGTTTTTGCTACCTCCCTGTCTACAAAACTGACTATGTTGCTAGGATGGATGTGCTTTGGACTCTTTGCCTTCCATGAAACAATAATAAAAAAGAAGGAATGAAAATAACTCACTTGTGTCTATGATTCCTGAGTTTACTTTTGGTAGAAAACTTTTTGTCACAGCTCTTGCATTCAAACACTTCCTGAGTAGGTGGCCTTTCTTTTTCTTCTGCCCTCGCTTTTGCAGCTGCTTCCTTTTTCACTTGCATTTGCATTTCCTTCTTTTGTCGACGGCTAGAAAAAAAAATGATTATTTTTTTTTCACTATATGTTTTTTTTTTTTTTTTTGATCAAAGAAGATTATCCAAAGAAAGTTCTAGAGATACGGAAACAATTGCAACCACAAGTAGAAGAGGAAAGAAAAAAAGGGAACCTGGCATATATCAAATATGACAAAATAATAATAATAAAACCATCTACTGACAAAACCCGAGACAAGAGGAAAAGGGAAGACTCAAACTCACCTAACTCGTTGACACAGAAAAAGGCTACTACTGAGGAGAACACAATAAAAGCACACCTAACAAATAAAACAGCTACTAAAGAAATTGTGAAACCTAGCAAACTAAATTATGTTGAACGAGGAAGAAAACAGGCTTCTCCAGTAACATCGTCTGAGTATTCAAAAAACTAAAAAATGCCTCTTACAACTCAAACTTCAACGCTACATACACAGTAACCTGGAATAAACCAAACTCAATAAAAACCGGAAAAACAAATATAAAAACAAACACAAGAACAAAACAACCTAATAAACAACTAACAAAGCGTCTCCCAATACGGCCGGCCCCCGCGGGAGTACTAGACCACATCCCTCCAACAAAAACAAAACTTCACACAACAATTAAAATTGCAACACTTAACACTAGAACCCTGAGAACAGAAGAAAGCTTAATGGAATTAGAAAAATCATTAGAAAATATAAACTATGATATTTTAGGCATAAGTGAAATGAGAAGGCTAGATGAGAAGTTAGAAGAACGCGAAAGTTACATATTGTTTCATAAAGGAGTGGTGGCAGGGCAGAGAGGAGTTGGATTTCTAATACAAAAATCTTTAAAGGAAAACATTTTGGAACTGATTGGTATTTCGGACAGATTGGCAATACTTAACATCAAACTACCAGGATATAAGAAAATATGGACCATAATCCAAGTCTACGCACCAACAGAAAAGGCAGTTAAAAAAGACGTCGAGGACTTTTATAACAGCTTACTTGACATCGTAAAAAAATATGATAACAATCTCATTACCATGGGAGATTTTAACGCACAAATAGGCACTAGAAATCGGGCGAGGAACATATACTAGGAGACTATAGCTACGGAAAGAGAAGTGCAAATGGCCACCGTCTAATAGATTTCCTAATACAAAGTAACCTAACACTGCTCAACTCGATCTACAAGAAAAATCCAAAAAGTAAATGGACCTGGATATCTCCAGATGGAGAAGACAAAAACGAAATAGATTTTATTCTCACTAACAAAGTAAAACACTTTAACGACACGCATGTCATACAAAATCTGAACTTTAACACTGATCATCGCATGGTGCGCAGCTACCTCAAGACGCATCCAACAAAAATATCAAGGAAAACTATAACTAACACTATAACATTGCCACCAGAAGATTACGCAAAAATAATCAATCCATCTGACATTGAGCCACTTTTTGAAATTGTTAACTCCAAGAAAAGTGTCAGTGAAAAATATGATCATTTAGACCAAAAACTTTCACAAATGAAGAAATATAATATGAAGAAAGATAAAAATAAATTTAGTAATAAAACAATCAAGTTGATGGAAGAAAGAAGAATACTATTATCTAATACAAACAAAAACCGCAAAAATATTTCTAAACTTAGTAAACAGATAAGAGAATGTATGAGAAAGGATAGAAAGCTAAAAAGAATAAAAAAGCTAGAAGACACAATCCAACGAACAGGCGGAACTAAAAAGGCTTTTAAGGAGCTAAGGGAACAAGGGAATGAATGGATTCCAAAATTGAAAAATAGTAAATCAGGCCTTAAGACAAAACGCAAAGAAATCCAAAAAATAGCTACAGAATACTACAGTAATCTATATTCAAACACAGACAAAGAACAAGAATCAGAAACAAGCTCGAACCCAAAAAACAGAACTATAGACATACCACCCATACTCAATACAGAAGTACTGAGAGCTATACACTCCCAAAAAGTGGAAAAATCTCCAGGGCCTGATAACATACCAAATGAACTGATAAGAGGCACAGCTGTAGAATTGAATCCGATTTTAACAAAACTTTTCAACAACATTCTTAATACAGGCATTATTCCAGACCAATGGGGAAAGGCGCACATTATATTATTGCACAAGAAAGGACCTAAGGAAGACATCGGCAACTATAGACCAATAAGCTTGATATCAAACATCTACAAAGTTTTCGCAAAAGTTATCCTAGACAGAATTGCACAACAACTGGATGAAAATCAACCCGTAGAGCAGGCAGGGTTTAGAAAAAACTATAGCACAATCAACCACATTCACACTATAAAACAAATTTTAGAAAAAAGTAATGAATACCAAAAACCGGTCTATATAATTTTTGTAGACTATTGTAAAGCATTTGACAGTTTAAATCACGAATACATCTGGAAAACCCTAAAACAGCAAGGAGTGGACAATAGCTATATCGAGATCATAAGAAGTATATACAAAAAAGCAAAGGCAGTATAAAACTTGAAACAACAGGAGATACATTTCCCATTAATAGAGGTGTCCGACAGGGAGACCCACTCTCCCCTAACTTGTTTACTGCCGTGCTGGAGAACATCTTCAGAAGTCTAGATTGGGATCGATATGGCCTCAATATAAATGGCTGCCGCCTCAATCATCTAAGATTTGCAGATGATCTAATCTTGCTTGAAGAAGATCCAAGTAAAATACAAGAAATGGTACAAGCTCTAGCAAGCAAGAGCAAAGAAGTAGGTCTACAAATGAATACAGCAAAAACAAAACTGATGACCAATTCAATAGAAACTGTATACATAGTACTAGACGAAAATAAGCTAGAGTATGTGACAGAGTATGTGTATTTAGGCCACATAATCGCCCCTACTGATCAAATGTCAAAGGAAATAAATAAGAGGATTGCCAGTGGCTGGAGAAAATTCTGGTCTCTAAAAGAAATAATGAAAAGCAAAGAATTAAGCATTTCTATAAAAAGAAAAACCTACAATACCTGCATCCTCCCCTGTATCACATATGGATGTGAGACCTGGTCCCTCACCCAGAATCACAGAGAAAAACTAGCCAAGTGCCAGCGAGCAATGGAGAGAAGTATGTTGGCAATAAAACTCAAGGATAAAATTAACTCGACTGAAATAAGGAACAAAACGAAACTGACAAACATACTAACTCGAATTGATCATTTGAAATGGGGTTAGACAGGTCACATGCTACGCAAATCGCAAAGCAAGCAGGTAACACTGGTACCCAAGAGATGGAAATAGACAAAGAGGAGGTCCAACAAGGAGATGGGAGGATGATTTCCGTCTAACTTTGGGACCATTCTGGACTAGAGTTGCAACCGACAGAATGCAATGGAAGCAGCTGGAGGAGGCCTATGTCAAAAGACACACCGAATTGAGGGACATTTTGTAACATACTATATTCAAATGTAACAGTTGTAAATGTTCAAACAGAATACTAATTCGGAATAAAGGGCTATTATTATTATTATTATATGGTTTTTTAAATATGGTTTATAAATCTTACCATTCCATTTTCTCTTTGGCTTCCTCAATCCTCTTCTCATTAATAAGTCCAAAGGAATGCCATTTTGTATGTATGAGAAACCTTTTTGGATGAGTAAACAAAAGACAGCAATTGGGGCATTCAAAATTCAAATCTGTTTTCACACCTGTAAGATTTAAAATTGTTTCTTATCATAAATATACTTAGTCTTCTGTGAGTTTACACAAGCTATTTTCATCATGAATATAATATTTTCTGAGATACTGTTCATTGTCAAAAAGTTGAAAGGGATATAGCAATAATTTTCAGTATTGAAAATCTGAATGAATTCATAACAGACCCTGAGAATTAAAGTAAATAAAAAATACAAGACCATATAATTTCAATGGTACATTTTATATACAGCTATTTGCTATTGACTTACAAATTTGCTCAATATAAGTAAATTATACAACAATAGTCAGAGAAAATAAAGGCTGAACTGTACACACTTTCCTGCAAAATCATATTGTAAAGTATAAAAGTTAATTTTTGTCTTTTAGTAAGTTGTTTTTCAGCCTATCTCAAGAAGTCTATGGAGAGATTTCAGTTAAATCCAACAGTTTACTGAAACCTGAGTAAATGATGACTTATTAATAATTAATTATCATCCATAGATCACATGTCAGTCCTAAATTAGCTCTCATAATTGTTTATCATCTAAGTAAGAAGAGATTACTCAAGACATGGCTAAAAGTACATGCTTCCAAGCCATAAAATCTTATTAACCTGTTAACCGGGCTAGACACATCAGGGGTAAACAATATCGGGTAGGGATAGGACATATGAATACATCCTCGAAAAGTATGTTGCACCCTGGAACAGGCGGAAATAAAAATATAGTAATATGAAATGACTGTCTCCGGGCGTGATGTATTGATATGTCCGTCATTCAAAAGAGTATGCGCCTGCCATATGTTGCATATATAGAAAATTAACTCCTCAGTTAACAGGTTAAGAAAAACTCTTGCTCCAAACCCAGATTACCTGATATTAACTGAACAAAAACATTTTATACACAAACCTTTTTTTATGATTTCTATTGCTTCTGCCACACTATCCACACAAGACTCTGGAGTGAGATTGGAATCTTCTTTTAAAATGCCGTTTATATCTTTTAAAAATGGTTGCATATGTTCAGTGTCTGTCCAGCTACTGATTGGTTCAATTTTTACGATAACATTAGTATCGACAACACCATCAATATCGGGATCCATTGGTTCTTGTTTTATAAAATGAAAGAGGTTAATTGGTTTTGAGTAATTTGAGTCTGTTTCTTTGTGAATTTCTGTTTGTTCATTTGTTTTGCAGTTAGATGCTATTTCTTTGGGAGTATCTTCGCTGCCTGATGCATTTGTACTATCATCATCTTCACTGTCTTCCGGTTCCGATGAGTTTTGTTTATTTTCATGAGATTTTTTTTGCACTGTTCTATTTCTTTTCTCACTATCATTTGAGTACCCAGCGGAACCATCACTCGACTCACCATCTGAAGACTGTTTCGCATCACTGGTTTCAGAAGATTGAAGTTTCTTATGTTTGTTATGATTTAATTTTTTCAAGTCAAAATTCTTCCAAAGTTCAAATAGTTGGTCATCACCTTTTTTGTTATGAGTTTCAATATCTGAACGCTTGTCTGTTGATTTCGAATTATTGGACAATAAGTCAGATATTTCGATCATACCAATAGATGGTTTTATTTGAGGATTTTTTGTTGTTTTGTCGAGATTTTTGGCTAAATTTGAGAAATCGATAGCTTTTTGGTTGTCGTCGCCTTGAGAAATTGTCTTTTCTAGGGCAGCCCCGTTGTGTTGAGATGTGTTGAAGTGGTTATTCGAGTTTTGAGAGGTAGATTTCGGATTGTTGTCTGTGTAACTGTAGCTGGGAAAAACACTCACTGGCGGATTACTACTAATCGATGTACCAGCATATTCTGAATAGTTTTGTAAATTAAAGTGCCCTGAGGGGGTATGGGTCGTTTGTTGAGACAATTTCACAAAATGATTGAAATTCTGAGCGATATTCATTGAAGTACCAAGCTCAGGTATGTTTGGCGCTCCCATGTTCACTGGAGTTTCGTTAGGGCCGTAAGGGCCTGTGTTATGCAACATTTTTGCGTTTATCGCTCGTCACACACTATTTTTGCTATGAAACACATTTATTTCGCGAAAAACAACTTATAAACAAGGATCGAAGAAAGCCATTTTGACACTTCACGTTCACCCATATTTTTTTAAATTAAAATAATTTTGATTGTCTATGGTTTTACTTATCTCGCAAAATATGTTCTTTTGTAATTGATTGGAATGAAATAAGTAGATACTAGGTACGTATCTTTTAATATGAGGCATGGAAATTCCTCTATCTCTCTATCAGTATTAAGAACAATTGGCATATGCACTGATAAAACAAAAGTTCCAAGTGAATTAGCGATCACTGACTGGGTCATTGCATCTTATTCTAAAAGGGTGACCAAACGTTTATAACATGAAAATTGTTACAATATTTTTATTCTTTCAATGTGATTATTATAAAAATAATTGTGAATTAATATGTAGCATGTTGGATTGAGAAGGAACATTGTTTAAATTACTTTTATTATAAAAAAATATATACAACTCATATTTTTGTATCAAATTGTTTCGTGTAATTTTTGTGCAAATGCACACGGCAATTTAATTTTGTTTTATATGATATACTATCTTTATTTATAAAAATGCCCTGTCACAGTGTCTGAGCTTGATGAACTACGAAACACCTCAATTTTTTTTTCATTTTTCTGAACTTGTTCCAAGTTAGGACATAAGATAGGTTTCATTTTAATTTTAACACAGTAACGCGTTGCCAATTCAGCTAGTAATATACTAGCTGCACTCTGCATGACTTGCAATACTCTTTTTTACTTAATATGCATATAAACCTCTCTCTGACATGCATAGACAAACTTAAAACATTTCATCACAAACTGATCAATGGTTTTGGAACACATAGGGATATTATTGGAGCGGAGCGAAGCTCCCATGGATCAGCTTCAATGGCGCAATGTCTGTTACGGCATAACTCCCCGAGTTCTTAACCGATTTTAATATTTTTTATGTGGAATCGAATTAAAAGATTTAGGACCAGATTGTGACGGAGCCCGAATTTTGAAATTCGCAAAAAAATTTTTTTTTCTTTTTTTAGGTATTACCTTCCGCTCCAATATATGGTGCTAGCGTAGTTTTATGCTTAGCGACTGCATCGCCTAGTTTATTGGAGCGGAGCGAAGCGAAGCTCCCATGGATCAGCTTCAATGGCGAAATGTCTGTTACTCCATAACTTCCAGAGTTCTTAACCGATTTTAATATTTTTTATGGTGAATCAAATCAAAAGGCTTAGGACCAGATGGTGACGGAGCCCGAATTTTGAAATTCGCAAATTTTTTTTTTCTTTTTTAGGTATTACGTTCCGCTCCAATATATGGTGCTAGCGTAGCTTTATGCTTAGCGACTGCATCGCCTAGTTGGAGCGGAGCGAACGAAGTGAGCGAAGTTCCCATGGATCAGCTTCAATGGCGAAATGTCTGTTACTCCATAACTTCCAGAGTTCTTAACCGATTTTAATATTTTTTATGGTGAATCAAATCAACAGGCTTAGGACCAGATGGTGACGGAGCCCGAATTTTGAAATTCGCAAATTATTTTTTTTCTTTTTTAGGTATTACGTTCCGCTCCAATATATGGTGCTAGCGTAGCTTTATGCTTAGCGACTGCATCACCTAGTAAAGATCTAATATAATACTATAGTAATAATATAATTGAAAATGGTTTCACTAGCAACATTTTTGGAGCGGAGCGAGCGAAGCTCCCATGGATCAGCTTCAATGGCGCAATGTCTGTTACGCCATAACTTCCCGAGTTCTTAACTGATTTTAATATTTTTTTGTGTGGAATCGAATCAACGGGTTTAGTGACGGAGCCCGAATTTAAAAATTTGAAAAAATTCCCATCGTAACAAAAAAAATCTTTTTTTAGGTATTACGCTCCGCTCCAATATATGGTGCTAGCGTAGCTTTATGCTTAGCGACTGCATTGCCTAGTTTTATATTTTCAATAACTTATGATTTGGATGTTAATCCATTGTTTTTCGTAATGCTTTACTAATTCAAAAGCAAATATCGATATAACTTTTTTATAGTAAATAGGTAAACGCTTGAACGCTATCTCGCCTGACAGTAATCGATGATGCGTTCTAAGATGTGAAGCGCTTGCCTAGAAGATAAGTATTCACTCGTGACTTGAAGGACTCTTAATTGTATTAGTCAGAGCTGTCTTCAAAAACAAAATCTTGCGAATTTTTAAGGAGTACCCAACCAAATAGTACTATACCTTACCTATACTTTGTTCTTTTAATAAATATGTCTAACAATATTTACATGGTAATTTGTGCAATATCTTGTTCATGATAGTTATAGCAACATTATTTACTTATTGCATTTTATAATCAGACAAACGATGGATCAATGCAATGAGCTATAATCTATTTGAAGAGCAACCGTTCTTAGAATTTCACAAAATAATAGTTTAACGGAGGGTCGTTATTAACAGGTTCACAGCCGATATCTTAAGTAAGGGCGCGTCAGGGGCCATTTTTTGTTTGTGTTTTATTTGATTTCAAATCGTTTCAAACGTGTAAACGCCCTCTTACGTACCATTGTACGTATATAATGTACGTAATATATGAGTATTTTGTCTGAGCCAATGTGCCTCAGGCATTCCTAAGGCACATTGGCTCAGACAAAATACTCGGTAGAGATCTCGCACCGGTGAATGAAATAAGTGCAGCAGAATTAGCCGAAGTAATTTTGTTATTGGTTGCGCCAGTATTAAATTCAAATCTGCCGCGTTATTTATTTGTATGTTTTTGTAATTTTTACTATTTTGGTCGACACTCCTAACCTCACCTCCATTTATTCCATTTCCTTTTCGCACATGCCTTATCTCGTAAATTGAACACTGAAGAGCACGATGATCGCGCCATCTATTGGTGACAAATCATAACGCAATGTGGTCAACAAGCGGGCAAAAAAAAACTGGTTGGTTGCCTGTAAAGTCGGTATACGGGCGAAAGTTTTACGTGACAACGACTTTGAGTGGTAAAATAATTTTAATGTGAATATTCATTCGTATAGTAGGAAGAAGGATGAAATAATAGTAACAATTTAAAACATTTATTTATACAAAGAATTATATTTAAAACATTAATTTATAGGCACGCGTCCCTTCCACTTTTTATGTCTGTCTCTCTCGCTCTTAGGCGGGCTAACCATGCCCGAGTGGAAGGGACGCGTGCCTCTCACTCGCTCTCATTGTAAGCGCATAACGTGAGCGGAGCGTAACGCAGTTTCTTGAAGTGTCACCCGGCAAACCAATTTATACGACGTTGTCACGTCAAAAAGGAAAGAGACTAATGGTGGCCGCACGTGCGCGTGCACCGATTTTCGCATTTTTAAATTGAACTAGTGGCCTATCCGCAAACCCCTACAACAAACTATAGTTTTTTGCGACGGTGTCTTCGTGTGCGTAACAATAAGGAACAGCACAGCCCAGGGATGTCCCCGGCAACCTCCAGCATCTCCCATCACGTGGCGGCCAAGGTATCGTGCCCCCTTCATCTTCCTCTTATATTTGTTGTCAATGTTAATTTTCTCATACCTCAATACAGTCCACTAATTTTGAAAAGTTATTATTTTTCATGTCACTGTCATCAGTATCCCGTATCGTCTTGTCTTTCGTCTAATATAGTTTTGTTTTGTGAAACTATAATTATTGTGGATAAATAAACTCGTCTTAAATTTCCACTTTGTTAAATTGATGTTTATCAGCTTTTTTAACAGCATGTAACTATATGTAACAGTAAGGAGTTAATTGTTATGCAAGTTTCGGGCCGGTCATCGGCTGGTGAAAAAATATTTATAATTTTGATTATATTTTGCAGAGAACTTGTCCATTTGTTGTTTTATTCATGTACTGATGCTAATAAAATAGACACTTAATATTCATTCACTATTATATAAAGTATATTAAATTCTGCTACGCTTGTGCCGTGGAGACTGGGCCGCACTCTGGTGTGGGATGTAACTTGCGTGGACACGCTGGCTCCATCTTATATACACGAAACTTATACCAATGCTGGGGCCGCAGCCGATCATGCTCAGTTTCTGAAGCGTCGTAAATACTCTTCAATAACTGAAGATTACGAGTTTGCGGCGTTAGCTTTCGAGACGTTAGGGTCGTGATCGGCTGACATGAAGCGGTTTATGAAGGATATGTCAAATCGGCTAATTCTCTCTTCGGGTGATCAGAGGGCTGGCAACTATTTCTCGCAGAGAATTAGTTTAGCTATTCAGCGAGGTAATGCTGCCAGCGTTCTGGGTACCATGCCCCAAATTGGAATTTTGGATGACATATTCTTTTTGTGAATATGTATATAAATATATTAGGGTTAATTTTAATGATAAATTTTTATTTTGATATTGTTGTGTTTTTATTGTAAAGTTACAAATTAAATATAAAGGTGTTATCCTAATAAATATATGTATTCATTTACTTCCTTTGCCTATTTTATATATTTTAAGATAATCGTTTTGAAGGAGTAAACTCTACTCACGCGTCGGAGCTGACACGCACATTTTTAATTTGTTTTTTATTCATATTATAAACATTTACCTATAAAAAATATAATTATACTCGATTCACTGCTTAAAACAACACTCTTTTGCCATATTTATTTTTTGTAAAGTGACATTTTCCGTGTCTTACAGCAAATATCCTGTATTGAAAGATATATGAAGTACGGTAATGTTAACAGTATAAGAGTCGTTTTCTATATAAAATAAGATAATGTTACTTTTTTCATGAAAATGCCATTACCTTTAACTATACGCTACTGGCAACACTGGTGGTCTTGGGCACCTCAGAACAATATTGTTCTGAGTTGGGGAACTGTGGTCCAATAACTAAAATCAAAGAGTGTACTAATACCTAATCTGTGGTGTGGTCTGATCTGAGATCAGAGTGGTACTGACTGGTTAGAATGAATTATTTTATTTATTTATTATTTCCTGTCAACCTGAAATAGACGTGTGTTGAGTCATGTGTGAAATAATTACTTAGCTCGTGAAACTTGGTAGACAAGGACTGTTACTAAACGTTTACTAGTTTAATATATAATTCATAATGGCGTTGAGCGCTGTTGCGGAAGAGTACTTCCGTACAATGAACCCCTTGGCTACAAAAATACACGAAGATATTACCGAAGCAAAAAACGCATACGAAAATATCTGGGAAACGCTCACTGAAAAAGAAAAAGTAAGCCATTAATTTCCTCACTTTCTACTTAATGCTGCGTTATTTTTTCTTGAATCACATAAATGATAAATGTTATTTATGTTCTGAAATATAGTAAATATAAACAGTTATTATGAATAACTTTTGTCAGTTTCTGTCATGTAAAAATGTATTAAGATAATTTAGTAACAGAACCATAAAATTATATATTTTTAAATATTTATAGTGTTTTAATAAGTTTATAACTTTGATTATAGATTAAAATATAATAATTATGATGCGCATTTTTTGAGATAATTTAAATAACAGATGCCAAATAATGCATGACAATAATTTGGTATAAATAATGCAATCACAGGACATAGAAGTGGCTACAATAAGTACCATAAAATAATAAATACAGATAATAAAGATTATTATACCTATTATACTTTTCTATTGTTGTCTTATGATAACTGTTTAATGTTTATTTGACTTTAATTACAACCATTAGTAAGATTTGTTGTTAATAATGCTTTATTTACTTTATCTGGAAAATTAACACATGTAGCATACAAAAAATATGTATAAAACAGGTACCAAAAGAACAAAAAAAATGTATTTTTTTTTATCCTTGATTATTATGGCATTATTCAGGAATTTATGAATAAGCAACAATTGTATGCACTTGTTTTAGTCTCTAAAAACATCAATATATTTTCCCTATTTATATTTTAAAAAATGGCTGTTTCTTTTTTCTTTATTGATCCACTCAGTCTCATAACCATAATCTTCATTCAGACAGTAAATAAATTCTTGTCATTCCTTCTTACCATACTGGTTTTGTTTTTAACTCATTTTCAAGATTTACCACTCAGGAATGCCTTACCATGCCATAATCAATAAATAACCAACTCAGGTTGACCACAGGTCAGGTCCGCCGTTTGTACACTGGTTTTTGTTTGCCATAAAGTTTGATCAAAATTTGTGCATCTGTAGTACTGACAAAATGTCATATTGATGCTGGGTGAAGATAAATCATTGAATTTTTTGCAGGTTGAAATAATAAATGAATCAATAATAAAACCGGAGATTGCTCTCAAATATGCTCTCCTGGATACACTAGACTTTGACTTGAATGATCCACCTGTACGAAAAGATGATCTCATGTCGTTCTTTGGAAGAGAACACGGTCAGAGGGTCATACAAGATGAACATATGTCGTACAAGTATGTGTTGATGAATTATTTTTTCTTTTTTACTTGTGTCGTTTTTGGTTAAATATGTGAAAATGAAATCAACAAAACTTGTCCATGCTAACTTTAAAATATCTTGAATGTTATTCAACATCAGGCCAGAAAGGGTTTGAGTCACAACTGAGGTGAATTTCTCCAACACATTTTTTTCTTAAATAAGGTTTTTCGCTTCATGTAGTGCTGAAAAATGAAATATAAAGTTACTTATAAATTATAGTTATTAGAAGAAAGTTCAATGTTACGGAAGTTAATTCTTTTACAATGTGATAATAAATTAACCACAGTTCAATTACTATGATTTCCACTCTAGTGTGCAGCATTCTATCTCTGTTTGACATATTTAACAATTATATAATCTTGAATATTTTCCTTATGTATCCCTTTAAACTACAAATAACTGGTATTTAATACTTGAGAAATAACATATTAACATTTTACATTCTGTTAACTAGAATAGAGTATTATTGAACGAAGCTCTCTTTTAGGCAACTCGCAAATTTCGCTTGTCTCCCTCCTGCGACTTAACGGTTTAACCGATTCGAACGAATTTTGGCATGAACATACATGATTATAACCTGACGGACGTAGGCTATGTAAAAAAAATATAGACTTTACCATGGAGGAATAATTACGAAAAGAAAAATTCAAAAGCTGATCACAGCCAAACCGCTGAGACTACATTGATGAAATTCCGCGCCACAACTCACATCGTGGTCGTGACTAATGTGCAAAAAAAGTTTTTGAATCAGACATACCATCGAGGAATAATCACCCTTCAAAAGCTAATTGCTTCGCTCAGTATTTGCAAACAGCAGCATGTATTGCAGACCTAGTATACTTGTAGTATGCTGGGGTAATGGGGAAGAGAACAATTCTGCATGTGAAGTGGAGTTGTTAACCCTTTTTAAAATGAAATACAGTCAGAACCGGATATAACGACATTGAACGGACCCTCTAAACTCAGTCGCTATATCCGGTAGTTGTTATAAGCAATATGTCAAAATACTTAGATATATATTTATTATTTTAATGTTTAATATGTTAATGTTATGTTGTATAATATTTTTTGTTATCTAAGAATAAAGCTAAAGAAATTATTACTAGAAAAAATCTACTTGTCTCAGCTGTCACGCGGGACACGATATCTCGTCGTCTTCCGGGCTAGTATTTTTCGAATTCAGCTACCGAGACTTTGGCAGACCGAGAGACTAAACTTGTGGTATTACAAGTCAAAATATATCTGTTTATTGGAATAAATTTTAAATTAATATATTGTTTTGCTGGAACAATTACGCCGGATGGTCGTTATCTATACATATAAATAAAATTGCAGTGTCTGTTTGTTTATATTGAAATAACCGTTTTTTACTACATGCATATGAATATATATACGGTACATACACCAAAGTATTTTTTGTTTTACAATTTTTGTCTGTCTGTTTGTTCCGGCTAATCTCTGAAATGGCTGGACCGATTTTGACGGGACTCTTATTGGCAGTATAGATGTAAGGCCGGTTTTAAACCAATTAAACCAATCGGTTTAAAACCATTTTAAACCAAAAAACCGGTTTAAAACCGTAATAAACCATTATTTTTCGGTTTAAAACCGTTAGTCTTGATGATTGTGTTTTTCATAATTATAACTATTTTATCTTGATTTTACCGAGGTAAAAACATTACAAAGTACCTACCTATAAACTGTGTAAAGTTTTTAAATATGTTATACACAGATTTTGATAAATTTAGCAGGGATAGGGTTTTGATAACTCACGCGTTGCGGTTATTAGACTCGAGATGCGCTCACTTCCAGTGATAATTTAATAATAATAATAATAATAATAATTTATTTATTTGTATGAATATGGTTACATTTGATCTTAAAATAAATTGTCCAGCATATTCTATCGATAGGTCGATGTACAAATATTCAGAGTATTGGCTCGGAGGAGGGAGGTGGTGAATCCTCTATGGATACTCCGGCCCGGGTTCGAAGTTATGTCAAACTCGTACTGACTAAACAACACCTGAGATTGACTTCGCCTGCGTCGGAGGCGACCGGCCCTCTAGAGAGGGGCAAGCGCTACACACCTAGGTGAGGCTGCGCATAGAAAAATCGACCGGGTCCCAGAAGGGGGATCAGTCAATTTGACAATTGAGAGGACTGGGGTAGATCTGAAGGGTCTGTCGTGTCGTTATCTGGACAAACGATTTGAGGAAGTGGAAGGTATAGGTATAGTCGGATGCACTTCGGATAAGAGGATTTGAGTAGCTCTCTGACGTTTTAAAAAAACGATCAGAGGCCTTCGTATAGAATTGTTGTAGAGTAGGGAGTTCGAAGTACCTGTGTAGATCCGCATTGCGGATATACCAGGGAGCATTTGAAGATAATTTGACCTTATTACATTTCTATTTATACTTTTCGGAAGCTTCTTAACTAGGGAATCACTTATTGAGAAGATCTAATGGAGGCCTAACATTGATATTTTTCGATTTATGGCCTATGGGTGAATCACCATGCACTGACGAGCACTGTAGGTACATTCGCGGCGGGATGGCAACGGCGCGGCCTTAAAGACAACGTTGTCTGTTTCATGCGCAAGTAAAACGGACGGCATTTTGTTGATGATTTCTTCTAATGGAGGGTGTAATAAATATTAGTTATATATTTCCTTTAAATATAGGTAAATAAATTTTACACAACATCACATTGATCTAACTCCGAAATAACTAGCTTTAATTAAGTACCTACTTGTGTTACGGATATAAGAGTTATCTTCACTAAAATAACAAATATAGGTATACAAATAAATAACACCCAGACACAGAACAAATACAATGTTCATCGCATGAGCACAGTAACTGTAGGTACCTACATAAAGAAACTAAAGTGTGTAGGTTAACCTATATAAGTACTACTACTTAAGTTGTCGTATAGTAGGTACCTATGTAAGTATTGTAGTGTAGGTAGGTAATTTCTATTTTATTGTCTATAAACTAATTAAAACGAAACCTAATATGTCGTCAGGTGATCAAAAATTGCCCTTAATGAAGTGTAAAATACAGTTCTTTTATTTTTTTAGACAGGCAAGTTTTAAACCACATCAACCTTTTGAAATGGTTGAAAACTGGTTTAAAACCGCAAAAACTGATTTAAACGAAACATAATATGACGTCAGGTGATCAAAAATTGCCCTTAATGAAGTGTAAAATACAGTTCTTTTATTTTTTTAGACAGACAAGTTTTAAACCACATCAACCTTTTGAAATGGTTGAAAACTGGTTTAAAACCGCAAAAACTCATTTAAACGAAACATAATATGACGTCAGGTGATCAAAAATTGCCCTTAATGAAGTGTAAAATACAGTTCTTTTATTTTTGTAGATAGGCGGGTTTTAAACCATTTAAACCTTTTGAAATGGTTGAAAACTGGTTTAAAACCGCAAAAATTGGTTTAAAACGTTTTAAACCGGTTGATTTACATCTATAATTGGCAGGTAGCTAATGTAATAAGGAGTAACTTAGGCTACTTTAATTTGCTGATTTTTAATAAAGAAATATATTGCAAATTATAATAACTGACCCACGGCAACGTGTGGCCGGGTCAGCTAGTAGTCAATAAATTTCGAGAAAATTTGTCGTTTTAACCGATATGTCGCTTTATCCCATGTCGTTATATGCAATATGTTTTTATAAGAGTTAATATAGGGATTCAGCCGGTCCCTTGTCGTTAAGTCGTAATAAACAAACCGTCGTTTGAAGCGATGTCGTTATAATCGGTTTTGACTGTATATCTGTTTGTATCACCTGTGTAATGATAAAAGAACAATTATCAAAAACTAATTTAGTTTACAGGCTAGAATTTTTAAATGTGTCATTGAGTAAAACAGAAATTAATAAATATCTTTTTCAAGAGATTAAATTTTTTAATCATATTATTAACAATTCTTTCAGAGATGAACATTCGGCTCCATTCCTCTACCAAACGAAGAGTCAACTCAACCTTTGTGTACTAAGTGAGCACCGTACTCCCAAAGATGTCAAACCGACCTCACCATTGCCTGTCATGTCCGAACTTGCCATATCCCACTCTAAAGTGGTCTCCGAATTGAAGAATGCCTTAAAATCCCATGATAAGCTGAAAAGTTATAAAGATGATCAGGAAGTGACTTCCCCAGGGTTTATTAGCAAGTTCATAAGTAATTTTAAGAGTAAGGATGAGGAAAGAGAATGTTTAGTCAGAGGTGTTCAAACACAGATTGTGGCATCTTCTGAGAACTTCTTTAAAACTAATTTCAAGAGTCCCCAAAATGATAGATATGATAGAGAATACAGGAACAGCGTTGTGAAGTCGAGTAGCGGTGAGTGTTTGTTTTTTTTTCTTAGTTGTTAATCTAAATTTTTGGGAGGTAACACACTACAGTGGAATCTCATACAACATAAGCAATTTTTAAAACTAATTTATTACTGGTAGTTGGAGTATGACATGCTCTCTTAATACATTTCTTGGGTGGTGGCATGTGGTGCGGGTCGTTGCATTCCCTAAGATATGGTTGAGCGAAGCGATGGCTGCATCATGCGTCATGCTCGTGAACGGGTGCTGCCTTGGGAAATGGATCTGCTTTAACCTTCAGTATTATTGACTAATACTAAACATAAATCTTGTTGCTTTCTTAAATTTGTCGTTTATTCCCTGTATGTTATTGCAATGTTCAGGGATACTTACTTTAAGTAAGTACAGATACTTGTTGACTTTGTTGTAATCAACGAAATAATGATATCATAACACTATTAGTATTGTCATAACAAAATAATTTTGTTTTTTTTTTGTGGATTGTGTATGGTGACGACGTGTTATATTGTAAATGTCGTAACTTCTGTTAAAGCTGACGAGTTTCTTGCGTCCATTCTTCTTGTCAGTTAAAAGACGTCCTGAATGGGTGGTAGGCAGGTAGGTAGGTCCAATAATGTTGGACGATTCTCAGTAAGACGAAAAATATTGCCATTCCCTTCAGCTAATGAAAGAAAATAAAACATTAAAAAGATTTATTTACTTAAAAAAAGTACATAAGGTAGAAAGGTTAATGTCTCCTTTTAAGCTTATAAAGCCTGTGTTGGGAGGCATCGCTCTTCCGTAATGTTACTACAATTCTGATTAAAAACATTAAAAAATGGTTTTACAATTACAAACATTTCAAAGTGTCAATAGAAGAGCGTGTGCGCGTTTGTGTGTGTGCGTATGATATTACATATCTATGTATCATATGTATATGTCTAACTTTTTCCCTAGTATCCATAACACAAGCTTATAGTACTTACTTTGGGCTAGGCTAATTGGTGTGAATGTAAGAAATATTTATTTATTTATAATCTAGTTAACCCGGCCACGCATCTGTGGCTCAGTTATTATAATTTGGATAAAAAATATTTTTTAGTTATTAATTAAAATGATGTCTTAATTCGGAATTAGTTCAGCATAATGATTAAAAAATCATTAAAATTGGTTGCGCAGTTTCAGAGTTCATCGCTGTGACTAGGAATTATTATAATATATTCGACCGTGCAACGGTAGCGACCCTGCCTTTCGCACCGACGGTCCTGGGTTCGAATCCCGGAAGGGGCAGATGTTTGTATCTGAGTCATAGGTATTTAAATATATATTTATGAATATTGCATATCTATGTATCATATTTTTCTTTATTTTTTTTTTATTTATCATTATAAATGCTTAAACAATGAAACTTATTGACTATAACTAACACAAAGGAAACCACTAGGGTTTGTATATGTGTCAGGATTTTACATCGAGATTCCCAACATTTTACAATCGCATTATTTACAACAATCAGGAGTGCTTGTGTAATATATGTCTGTCTATCCGTTACCTTAGTATCCATAACACAAGCCTTACGGTGCTTTGGTCTAGGGTGATTGGTGAGTATGTAAGAAATAATTATTTATTATATACATAAGCACTTTCTGAATTTATCAAAATAATCATGTCAAAATAATCATATGTGTATTATTTCTCTATTTTGTATCTTATTGTTATATAAGTAGCTATATGTATATATTATTTGAAGAGATATATATATATATATATATGTATATATATATTCTGTATATCATTTATTATTTAAACATTTATTTCACGTGACTGCTTGTCTGCACCTAGTGACACCCACTTATACAACCAACCACGCTTATTATGGGTTGACTGGAAGAGATCTCTTTTAGAGATAAGTCCAACCTTGCAAACAATATTACCTACTTTTGTATATCATTTATTTCTTTACTTAATATTACACAACATCACATACATACATTTTCTGAATCGAACTTAAGAAGCTAAAGCACTTATGGAATTCAGGAAATGTAGAAAAGTTTGTTTTTTAAACTGATCCAGTCGGGGATTGACCCCGGGACCTCGGAGTGGCTTTACCCAACCTCCCCCTTTACCTCACCCAACGGAGTTCGTATATTATTATTATACTAATGTTAGTAACCCTGAAAGAAATAAAAATAAATTAAATACGATTGCCAACCCTACGCTACACGTATTGTGAGAAATTGGTCATCATTCTTAAAACAACGTGCTCTATCATTGTTTGATTCAATCCAATGTTTGAATTAGGCAAGCGTTATCTAATTGTGAATTGTTTTATGCGTATGACTCAATTTTATGTTATTTCAAAGCATGTTTTGAATTAGCGAGCTTAGTCTTTCTCTATTTACAATTGTTATTCAATATGCTGTGTGTAATCGCCTAGATCAATTGAAGTTATGTCTGTCAATAAAGGGATTGTTTTAAAATTTTACTAAGCTATAGTGTATTGTGACGTCATTATACAGTCAAATCAATTTTCCGAATAATAGACAATATTTTTTGCAATCCCTGTTTTTATTTTATTTAAATTTAAAAGCATAGCAACAATATTTTGAATTCAATTCAATATATTTTAAAGTCAACAAATTGACCAATTATAAAAAATGATAAATTACAAAATAAATAAAATAAAATAAAGTTTAAATTTTAGAGATATAGTTTAGATTAGCTTTTTTTTTGCCATCATAATTTTTTCATTTATTTCATCTAGATAACTGACATGTCTATGACAATTCTAAGCTAACAGACGTTTTCATTTTTCCTAAAGAGACGAAAGCAAAAAAATCAATAACAATTTTTTTTTTGCTGTTTAAATGCGATGTCAATTATTAACTAACCAACTATGTTCGCATGTTTGTACGTGATTTAAATACTTCCCTACTATTGTAGTAACAATAGGGTTGTCAATTACTTATATTGTTTATTAATTTTACTTTTTATTAAGGGCAATAAACAGCTACATTTAGACAAAATGACATTTATAAGTGACAATGTATTCGCCAATACTATTAATATTAGCAAAATTCTACTTTTAGACTTATAGTCGATTTATTAAAAAAAAAGAAAACATATTTTTCTGCAACAAACAATTAATTTTTTTTATATTATAGTATTATATTATCTATGGTTGATCTAGAACTCATCATAATCTTTCTTTTAAGAGATTTAAGTAAAAAAAATTATGATTCCGTTTTTTTATGGTTTCTGCATGCGCGTAAAAAAAAATTTAGTGAAATTCTAGTATGTATTTAAAAAAATATAATTCCGTAAATTTTTTTATTATGGCTTTTGCACAAGCGAAATAAAAATAATTTTAACAAAATTCTTTAAAAAATGAAAATCTAAAAATTTGACGCATAAGTTTTATATTAAAACAGTAGGTATAGTAAAATAATGAATTTTCGTGTCGAATTTTAAATATTAAAAATGTTAGCAGACCTAATAAATAAATACGGATTCATAATATTGTTGTTGTGTAATAAACTTATTTTTGGCAACCCTGCCGCATTGCGATGTCCGATACGTGTTCGGCATAACTAAAAACTGGAATGCTTTAAAACAGGAAATAATATAGTCATTGCTTGTATAAGTAATATTTCTTACAATCACACCAATTAGCCTAGCCCAAAGAAAGCACTGTAAGGCTTGTGTTATGGATACTAGGGTAACGGATAGACATACATATATCATACATAAATAAGTAATATTAATAGAAATATATATAAATACCCATGACTCAGGTACATATTATCGTATTCATCACACAAACATCTGCCCCATCCGGGACTCGAATCCACGACGGTCGGTGTTAAAAGGATCGCTACCGGTGCACTGAACCATCGTCGAAATTTTTAAATAAATAAACATTTATAATGTTTAAATTATTATAATAGAATAATACCAGAAAAAACGGACTCAGGTCGCAAGTGAATTCTCGGGCGGGACCCGAGTTGATTTTTTCTGGTATTTTTCTATTATTATAATTTATCTTAAAAGATAGCATTGAATAATACATAATCTATAATCTAAGATCACTGTGGTTTGTGTGTTTGTCTGTCCACTCTTTTTCCCGCTCTTTTCCCATTGTATCAATAACGTTACCATAGCAACGCGTTAACCGCAAGTAGTTCGTCTACCGGACGCTAGATGGCGTTAACGGAAAATATTTGATGATAGAAAAAAAATAAAGAATTTCGTCCACCCGTGCGAAGCCGGGACGGGCCGCTAGTCATCACTAAAGTTATTAGTAAGGGTTCCATGTAACAATAAAATACGTTTCTAAGTAACAATGAGATTCGATAAAGTATTTTAGGGCAATTACTAAACAGATAATAATTACTAAAGTAATTTGTGAACAGACAAAACTGATAAGACGGTATTATTCACTTTGTTTTCTATACCTACTTAGCTATGCTTTGTTTGGATGTACATTCGATAGCATATCAAATATGACATTGGCGTTAGGGCCAAGCATTATCAGGCGTCCGGATAAAACCGAACAATAGGAATGATATTTATATCTCTTCCACATAAAGGTGATACATTAGTGTAAATCTATAAATACAGTACAATATAAAGACCATTTATATGGAGACTGTGATAGGTTATTTAATAAAATCCGTAAGTCACCAGTGCCCCGTTATTCCGGTAAATACTGGATGTAATTTTAACAAAGTTACAAATACAGTAAGTAGTAAAAATAACATAATTCAAACAATCGTGTAGCACAGAAGTAATAAGACCAAACAAAACTAAACAATAATTATATCTATACTAATATTATAAAGCTGAAAAGTTTGTTTGCTTGAACGCGCTAATCTCAGGAACTACTGGTCCGATTTGAATAATTCTTTCAGTGTTAGATAGCCCATTTATCGAGGAAGGCTATAGGCTATATATCATTTAACATATAATACCTGAGCCACGGCAACGCGTGGCCGGGTCAGCTAGTATAATATAATCATCATCGCAAAGTTGCCTGTCTGTCGGTCTTCTATTACTGACTGCACTTTGGAGTGTGCTCAGGAGCTGCATTTGCTCATACCGCCATTTTTTTACCATCGGACATCCGGCCGCACTGCGGGCTACCACCCTTGGTTGCTATTCCTACCTGTCGCATCGCTTGGCAACATCCTTTATAATGCGAACAGCACAGAAGTGTAACTCCCTCCCTTCGTCTGTCTTTCCGAGAAATTGTAACCCGTCCATTTTCTAAAGAAAGTGAATAAGCACCTTTTGGGTTAGCTCGTTCCATTGTGGATCCTGTCTTGGCCACTGGGCTTGATTGGGATCAAAAGAGAACCCATTCTTAATAATCAAATTAAAAATCTAAATATCCCACGTTTTTCAGTGACCAAAAAAGAATAAAATAACCCGGCGGGGCCAAGCGAGGGGCCACTCAAAACGTGATCTTTAGATCTTCTCTTTCAGGATTTTTAGATTTTTAAATCTAGTATTATTATTTTATTATTTTTAATTATTAACTCAACGAAGTAACCATGTGTTTCGCAACAATCGGATAAGCCCCATACAAAAGTGAAAGTTGCCGAAAGTTGACCTGAAAGTGCACCTAGAAAGTTGAAAGTTGTTTAAGCGTGCATTGTCATCGGGTTCTGAGCTACCCTGAACGTTTCAACTCGCTAGGTGGTCGGGAAGTGCCTCAAAATTGAGATACAAGATTCCAACCGGACAGACAAGACGACAGACAAGCAAACAGACAAGAAAGCGACCTAAGAAAAACGTGGGAAAAATATAATGATCTGACTAATCATTGACAATTATGATGTGTGTTGGTGAGTGTACGTATGTGTGTTAACTGTAAGCGTGGATGCGTGCTTGTATCTGTGCGATGAACGAAGGAGACAGATGAAAAAGAGCGAGCGAGCCTTACAGTAGTCGCAAATGATGTGTAACATTTGACATCTCACCTTAGTAATAAGCAATTATAAAATGATATTCTGAAATTCTTCTTCTTCTTCTTCTTCTTCTTCTTCTTCTTCTTCTTCTTCTTGCGGTGCCTCTCCACTACTGGAGGTTGGCCGTCAGCTCCGCATATCTCTTCTTATCCCTCGCCAGACGAAACAGTTCTTCTACGTTGGCGATTCCGGTCCATTGCCTAACGTTTCGGAGCCAAGATATTTTCCTTCTTCCGACGCGTCTTTTCCCCTCAATCTTTCCCATTATTATAGTCTGGAGAAGATGGTAGCGCTCATGTCTTAATACATGCCCCAGATAGGCTACTTTTCTTCTCTTGATAGTTTTCATGAGTTCTCGGGATTTCTTGACACGCCGAAGTACTTCTTCATTCCTGGCTCTTTGGACCCAGCTTATTTGAAGCATACGCCGATAAAACCACATTTCTAAGGCCTCTAGTTTTTGACGCATGTGCTCTTTAATCGTCCATGCCGCATTCTGAAATTAAAAAAGCTAAATATTGAAATATTTTATTCATAAGATCATAAAAAAAAACTAATTTCATAAAAGATTTTGTTTAAGCAGTGACAGATATTAACCTAAAAATTTAAAAAAGCTAAATTTTGAATACTTGATTTTTTCCAATGATCTGCACTTTATTGAGACTTATTATCAACAGTCAATGTTTATTTATGTAGTTGAAGTATATAAATTGATTTATATAACAGTAAACTTTATACACCGTATTTACACTTACAACACTGTAAGTTAAGTGCACAGCTGATGGCTGACAGTACCGACTTCTCGGAAAATTGGTTGGTACTATGTGACAGTCAACCCTAAAACCGCGCGCTCATTCGTCAAATCGAATAGCGCGCGCTTTCGCGACTTACTGTTACACACTTCCGTCCCATTTCATGAAATCACTCCCACAAATTTCAGGAAAGCGAGAGGAAAGATGTTACATATCAATAACAATAATGTTAAACTATTTAGTAATTTGGAAAGTATTTGTTCCAGATCTCTCTGAAGAAAACCGAGGCTTGCTGTCATCAAGCCAGGCATCATCAGGTACTGACTTCCAATCAACTGAGACCCTAACGGAGTCCGCGTTACCAAAGACAGGATTTGACTTTCTAGATAACTGGTAAAACACTTAATTTTACTGTTTACACCAAATTGTGAAACCTCTAATATGTTACTCTCTGTACTTTTTTGATGTTATGACGTAACGTTTGGTGCGATGATAAGGGTTGTCAACTTTATAAAAAAGATACAACTCAATTTTATTTTGAATTTAAAAAATAAAAAGCCCAATCTTAACCTTTTCCGTGCCAGCTACGAGAATACTCGTAGTGCGTTACTGTAACATGGTGCCGACTACGAGTATGCTCGTGGATTTTTTTGGGCATTCTGTACAAAAAATATTTCTTGGCACTACAAGTAAGATCGATTTTTTAGTTTGGCATTAGGAATAAAAATACATGTTAAGTGTTTAAATAGTATTTTCGTAGCTGGCACGGAAAGGGTTAAAAAAGATAGACGTTACAAAATACCAGTTTATATTTGGATTTATGCTTTTGAACTAAGTATTTAAATCATGTTATTTATAATAATGGATTACAACTATAATAACTAGGTCTGCAATGCATGCTGCTCTTTGCAAATACTGAGCGAAGCACTACCTTACCTTACCTCACCACCTGACCTTACCTTACCTCACCACCTGACCTTACCTAACCTAACCTCACCTTAATCTTTAACAATTGCCTCGAAAATATCGCGCACCAAACTGGTTGCGAATGGCACCAAACCGAAATGGGCTTCGCCGGACTTTTCACATTTGAAATTGAAAAATTCTATTTTGCTCGTGAAATTTTTCAATGGTTTTGAATAAGATAATTGAAGGGTGATTATTCCTCGATGGTATGCCCGATTTCAAAACTTTTTTTGCACATTAGTCATGACCACGATGTGAGTTATGGCACTAAATTTCATCGATGTAGTCTCAGCGGTTTGGTTGTGATCAGTTTTTGAATTTTTCTTTCGGTGATTATTCCTCCATGGTATGTTCGATTTCAAACCTTTTTTTTTGCACATCAGTCACGACCACGATGTGAGTTTTGGCGCCAAATTTCATCAATGTAGTCTCAGCGGTTTGGCTGTGATCTGCATTTGAATTTTTCTTTCGGTGATTATTCCTCCATGGTATATCCGATTTCAAAACTTTTTTTGCACATCAGTCACGACCACGATGTGTGTTTTGGCGCCAAATTTCATTAATGTAGTCTCAGCGGTTTGGCCGTGATCAGCTTTTGAATTTTTCTTTCGGTGATTATTCCTCCATGGTATGTTCGATTTCAAAACTTTTTTTTGCACATTAGTCACGACCACGATGTGAGTTTTGGCACCAAATTTCATCAATGTAGTCTCAGCGGTTTGGCTGTGATCAGCGTTTGAATTTTTCTTTCGGTTATTATTCCTCCATGGTATGTTTGATTTCAAAACTTTTTTTTGCACATTAGTCACGACCACGATGTGAGTTTTGGCGCCTAATTTCATCAATGTAGTCTCAGCGGTTTGGCTGTAATCAACTTTTGGATTTTTCTTTCGGTGATTATTCCTCCATGGTATATCCGATTTCAAAACTTTTTTTTGCACATTAATCACGACCACGATGTCAGTTTTGGCTCCAAATTTCATCAATGTAGTATCAGCAGTTTGGCTGTGAACAGCTTTTGAATTTTTCTATCAGTGATTATTCCTCCATGGTAAAGTCTATATTTTTTTTACATAGCCTATGTCCGTCAGGTTATAAATATGTATGTTCATACCAAAATTTGTTCGAATCGGTTGAACCGTTAAGTAGCAGGAGGGAGACAAGCGAAATTTGTGAGTTGCCTAAAAGAGAGTTTCACTCTTTCAGAGCTTCACTCAATAAAATTATTTACCTATTTTAACTATAGGTCATATAATGTTGTTATAGTTGTTTAATTAATTTGAATTGTATTACAGTCGAACCTCTATAAGTCGAACATCAAGGGAGACGCCAAAAATTTCGAGTTATAGAGTTTTCAACTTATGGAGGATTTCGACTTAAGCGGATTTTGATTCGACATAAAGAGTTTGAGGTTTATTCTTATAAATTTTGAGTTAGAGAGGTAAAATAAATAAAAATTCAACTTGCAGAGGTGACAAACATACATATTTTTATTTATTATAAATCAACATTATTTCAAATCATTTTAAAATAAAAAATATGGCATTAAAAAAAGTCAGTAATTTTTTTTTGCTTTAGATAATTTGGTTGTTCTCTATCTATAGCATTGTCTAATCTATAAAGAGCAGAAAATTCTTCTTCTTCGGAGTTACTGGTCTGCTCTATAAAATTACGTAAGGTATTCAATGCAGTTCGCGCCTCTTTGATGGAAACCCATGGAGCGCATGTACTATTCACGTCTTCTATGTCATCTAAATCATTAGTATCGGTTTTCTGAGCTATTGAATCGATAATTTCGTCATCAGATAATGTCCCAGCAGTCATAACTCCATCATCGCACGAAACAAAGTCCTCAAAGGATATTCCTGATTCAGATACCACTGCGTTCCATTCTGCAGGAGGTGAAATAGAAATATCGGTTTCAGCTACTACTGTTGATGACGATGAAAAACCACAGTGTACATAACAGTTTTTTATTGTAGTCGCAGTAACATTTCGCCAAGCTTTATCAGCCATTCTCATGGCTTGCAATACATCTATAGTAGAATTCTTTTTTTCTTCCATATTATCCAACATGTTCCTGACAACTTCTTTTCGATACAATGACTTGAAGTTTTTAATGATACCTTGGTCCATAGGCTGTAATTTTGATGTGGTATTGGCAGGCAGGTAATGTATTTTAACAGCTTTCATTTGTGGAATATCATTGTGAGCTGTACAATTATCAAGGAACAACAAGATTTTTCTTTTTTCTTTGGCCATTTTCTTATCAATGCTTATGAGCCAGTTTTTGAAAATTGCAGAAGTCATCCATGCTTTTGTATTCGCTTGATATTGCAGTGGTAGTGATTTACATCTTGAAAAACAACGAGGTTTTTTAGATTTGCCGATGACTAATGGTGAGAGTTTTTCTGTGCCCGACATGTTTGCTCCTAGCAGGATAGTCAAACGTTCCTTGCTATGCTTCCCACCATGGCATTTATCATTTTTAAAAGTTAGAGTCTTATCAGGAAGACATTTAAAAAACAGGCCTGTTTCGTCAGCATTGAAGATATTGTCAGGTTCGTAACCATGTAACAAATCTTGCAATTCACTTTTCCATTTGTTACAGGTTTCAATGTTGACACTTGCACTTTCCCCACAAACTTTTTTAAAAACAAGATCCTGTCTTCTTTTGAATTTTTCTAACCATCCATTACTGGCTCTGAAATTAACGAGTCCCAATGATTTAGAGAATATTTGGGCTTTTTCTTGTAACAGTGGTCCACTAACACTGATATTTTGGCTGCGACACTGCTCAAACCATTTAAGTAAGCACTCCTCCAAGCCCGGATATTCTGCAATTCGTCTTCTTTTGCAGGACAAACTTTGACCGTTTTGTATTTTTTTCATGATGTCTGATTCATTTTTTATTATTGTTGAAAGAGTACTCATTGGCAGGCCAAATTGTTCAGCAACATCTTTTTTTTTTTGACACCTCTTCACAGCTTCGAGCACTTCTAATTTTTCAGCAAGACTCAAAGTTTTTAGTTTACGTTTCACAGCACTCATGTTAACTGTTGTACTAATTGATGTGTATTGCCGTAGAACCAAACTACATCTGACAGTATTTAAGTCGAAAACAAATGACTTGCTTAGCTAAATTTCAAAGGAAATCAAAATTGAACACCTGACACCAAGCAAGCAAACACGTGTGCGTGAGTCATAAATTTATTATCGTATACTCCTAAAATGTTTTCAAGTGTACACAATAGTGTACACTCACATTGTCGGCAAGTTCTTAAAGTCGGTAACTTATTTTTGTTCGAACAATAGAGGTAATAAATTCCAAATGATCAAGTTGTAAAGGTTGTAAAATAAAACGTTGCTATGTTCGAGATACAGAGGTCAAATTTAATTTTTCGAGTTATAGAGTGAAAATATGTACCAAAATGGCTTGGAGGGACTCGGTGATTATTTCGACTAACAAAGGGTCAAGATTTCAAGTAATGGAGGTTTTGGTGTTTGAAGGGAAGGGAACAAAACATTTTTTCGAGATTTGGAGGTTTTTGACTTATCGAGGTTCGACTTAACGAGGTTCGACTGTATATGCAATAGGGATGTGCACCGCTTTTTTAATATCGTAAAGTTGACAACCCTAGTTATGTTTATATGTTTAATGTGTCCTAAAAATTTATATAATCTCTTATTAAATAATTTAGAGACAAATAAGGTAAATCTTACCGTTACGGTAAAAAAATCGAAAACTCGTTTAAACTTTTTTTATATATGGTGTAGTTCTTACCGACCAAAAACCATGATAGTTGCTCGCCTATGAAATTGCTGATTTTTAGGGATATTTTATAAAAAGGTTTTTTTTCTTTTTCTTACTACAAAAATGTTAGGGGTAGTCCATTAATCACATGAGGTTTTTAGACCACTTTTGCACTCCCCCTCCCCTATGGTGATACGTGGTGAGGTTCCCCCCACCCCTTACATCACATGTATTTATTTCATTAAAAAGATTTTTTCCTTTTTTAAATATAAATAAATTAAAGAACATTACTTTATATATGTTATGGGCCAAGTGATAAATGCGGGCAGTGTGAATAATGCTCTCTCGACAAAAGAAAAAGGTTAGGTTAGGTTACTAAACTATAAAACATGTTTTTATTATTACTCTACCTGATAATTGATTTCATTACTTGTAATGCACGATCTATCTAATTAAGTATTCATTTGAAAGTATTAAACATGCTTTACATCACTCTGCCCAATAGGCACTGGGCATTATTCATAATGCCCGGGCAATGTGATAAATAGGTGAGTTTAGATTGTAATTAATCACTTGGCCCGGGCATTATTCATACTGCCCGCATTTATCACTTGGCCCATAACGTATACATTATAAACATTTATAAAAAAATACATATTAATCTGAAAAGCATTCTCGGACAATGGCAAATCAATTGTCCGAGAATGCTTTTCACTTGACTACTGACTACACGTGATTAAAAACTAACCCCCCCTCCCCCATTGTCATTCATAGTGACGAAACATCATCAATCATTCGTAAAGAAGTTATATTTTAAAAAATATTTTTTTTTTTATAAGAAAATACAAATAAAACTTTTTATAAAGTACTCATACGAATGGGCAATTTCATAAAATGTATTTTTGTTTAATAAAAACACATGTATAACCATTAATTCTAAGTGCGTGTGTATTATTTGCAATAAAATAAGTGATATATTTTTTGTATTGTAACTTATTCTTAATACCTGTATTTTATCGAAGCTCACTCGTTGCGCATACGCATAAAGGAAATTCACCAATATCGATTCCATTCGGTACCACATTCAATATTGCCAATTTCAGAAGTAAAAAGATATTCATCAGGAGTTACAGTGATATTAGGAAAACCAGTATTTGTCTGTCTCATGTTAACGTATGACTTACTTTACTGAACTTTTACGTTACAATTTCCTCATCAGTCTTGTAACATCTGAGTTAATTTCCCGTCTGTCATATGGTAACACTGACAAATAAGTGATTTGTACAGGTGTGTTTAACACATTGACCGCCTTGCCAGTCACGGGTGACTGACACTGGAAAACTCCAATGGGGCTATGTCAGTCACCAGTGACTTACACTGAGTACCTACTGTCACGAGTTCTGTGTTAAATAATCATATCACTACATAATTTATTATTTATTAAAAATAACTTAAAAACAAAGATTTTTTTTTACATTTTATGAAAAAACTTGTTGGCGGTGAATGTGTTAAGGTTGTATTCCGAAATGTACATCAGCACTGGCCAGTAGTAATGACGTCACGAATAGACGCAATACTGTTTTGTTCCGCAATATACTGGTCAGCGAGTTGATATCAGAAATTGACGCTTGAAAATAGTGTGAGAGCGAAAGAGGGAAAAAGCCCGGCAAGATAAGACACACTTGTGTCTACCTTTTTTTAGAAAACATACTAATTTGGCATAATTTGAAATAGCTTACTGGCTGGTAATTAATAAAAAAATACCTTACCTAACCTGCAATGTATGTTAATTTATGCCTTTTGATTAGTATGCCAAATGACTTTCTGCGCAACAAGATTCTGACAGATAAGGGACAGTTTCTTTCACTTTGACCAGTACAAAATGGCGTATTCATGACGTAACATTACGACTACCCAGTATACTGATGGGTATTTCGGAATACAGCTTAAATGTACTGTGTATCACTCACAACATGGCAGTAAAGAATTTAAAAAATAAAGTAAACTTTTTTTTAATTTTTTATTTTGATCTAATGATCAGGTATAAGAAACTTCTTGGATATCCTCAAGAAATTACACTGAGTACACTGATTACACTGAGAATTACTAGAATCATGAGGTTCTTAAATCAATTTGAAAAATTACATAAGTGAATAAATAAGCTAATGTCATTCATGATTGCTATAATTGGTTGTTTTCCGAATTGGTTGTTTTTGACGACCGTTTTGTGCAACGGTAGCGATCCTGCTTTTCGCACCGACGGTCCTGGGTTCGAATCCCGGAAGGGGCAGATGTTTGTATGATGAATACGAGCATTTGTACCTGAGTCATGGGTGTTAATATATTTCTATGTATATTACATATCTATTTATCATATATGTATGTCTATCCGTTACCCTAGTATCCATAATACAAGCCTTACTGCTTACTTTGGGCTAGGCTAATTGGTGTGAGTGTAAGAAATATTTATTTATTTATTATTCATTTCCTGATAAGATAGTAAATATAATGTTTCTATTTATGGTATGGCAAAGTGATAGATGTAAAAAGGTGATTAAGTTGGTCATACGTGCATGTTTATTCAGATATATACTGGTAACACTACTCAGCAATATGACTACTTTGAAACATTTATGTCAAATCTTTGACAAAATTTTAGTTAAGATTATTTTTAGCGCCACCTGTGTCTTAATTTAAGTATTAATATTCGCCAAATATACGTGTTAATTTTATTGTAATCTCACAATGAAGACTGTTTATTTAATGTTTTGTAATACTAATAAATCGATGATTCTCATTTTAATACTATGTGGTGAAGCGATATATGCTTGTACAGTCGGATCTACGTAAAGAACCGCATAAATGTGTCAAAAAACTTTCTTTTTAACTTGCCGTGAGCAGTACAATGGAATATACAAAGGAATATAGTATGGAGAAATAATTGGAACAAATTTGTTAGAGTAATTAACAAAAAACTTTGTCATTTGAAAAGTACGTCTGTTTCCAAGCTCAAGTTAATTATTAAAGTGATGCTCCAGAAATTGTATGTATAATTACAAGATGGCGTCACTACCATAGACTTAAAGTTCTACCTTACAAATTTCACAGATTAAATTACCAATCAACAGTTGCCAATTTTTTTAATGCAACATCGTACGCTATCATGACAACTTGCTCTCCCTATTTTATCAAACAAAACAAATATGGCAACATTTTGGAGCTACTTAAAGCCACGTGTCTGTGGCTACAAAATAAAAAGTTTATCGATTTATATGCCTATAAATTTAAACTCCGATTCTCTTCTATAAAACCTACTAAATAATGAGACAAATTAGTAATTAGGCTGTGTTGTTTATTTTAAGTCTAAGACATATGTGAAAACCTATCAAGAATTTACTTTTTATCGATTCTTATATTGGTTAGGATTTAACAGAACTTTGAGTTTTATAAACATTATATTTGGTCTTGGCACACAATTACTAGTTTTTCTGGTTAACTGATGTGCCTGATGTGCGATCGACTGTATTTGCTGCGTCAGAAATTGGATTATATTTGTATGGAGTCTCACGAATGCATTTAAATTTTTTGTAATTAATTAATTTACTATATAAACTTGTGAAATTAGTTTTAATTGTATGTACACGTGAAAAATATATACTAATGCTTGAATATTGTTTTATTTAAAGATTTTTCAAATTTCTTGTTAGGATCTTCAACAATGCATACATTATTTCATAAAATTTATACTATATCAAATGTACTGTATGCTCCATCAATTATGAAACAATACAAATTAATATACTAACGGAAATCACAGAAGCTGGCCAAAGTTTCATAGATCTTGACGTGTCAAACTGAAATCTCTTTACCCTTAGGCATGAGAACGTTACTAAAAACCGTTTTGAATTTCATACCGAAACGTTACGTTACCGCAAAACATAAAACGTTTTTCTCATAACCAACGCAATGCAACCAAAACTGAAAACGCGCCGCCACGATCGGGTAAATGCACCAAAAGAGTGATAAAAGCAATAATAAAACATATCATTTTGTGATTTATTTTTGATAATATTTCTGACTATTTATATTATGATCAGAAATATTATCAGAAAAAATTCGATCCAATTTTTTTTGTAAATACCTATGACGATTTTTTAAATGCACCAGAAAAGCTTTTAAGTTCCCATTTATTCACTTTACATTAAAAATTACTAATTCATATATTAAAGTTTTAATAAACTATTAAGTTCTAAGCCTAGTAATAAGCACGAAGGGATATCGTCATAGACATAATTACGTAAAACTAAAACACTTGCGTTACGTTAGCTAACAGCGTTTCCGTTTTCATTCGTTTTGCAGTAGCCAAACCATCTCGACAACCGCGGCAGTGATAACCAAAACTGAAAACGGTTTTTAATAACGTTATGGAAACTTCAAAACCGTTACGTAACGGTTTCCAAAAGATAGCCAAAACGCCCATCGCTAATTACCCTGTTTTAATGTTGAAACAAGTGGACGCATGCTTCAGTTTTAAAAATTGACAATTATTAAAGGGTTAAAAGAGCGTATCAAAAAATCCACATTTTTATGTAAAAAGCTTACTAGACTTGCTAATTTTATCCAGATAAAGAACTCGTTTAATCTGAGCCTGTGAGCACGGCTCTTGTAAAGAAGTCAAACCTCAGAGTGAAATATAAGAAAATAGGTAAATAAATAAAATGATTTTATTGAAAAAAAAACACTGATCCGTCATGCACTATGGTCTACTTACAAAGCCCTTTTAAGTACAATTAGGAGATTAGAACCATCGACATATACTAATGGAAGATACCCTAGCGGTGAGAATTGTGGCACTACGAAAGAAAGAGATAAAACTAAGTTTCGGACTATCTTTATCTCTCTCAAAATATATGCCATACCTGTCATGGAAATTGAGTATCGCCTAAAAGGAAAGAGATAGCGTTAGTCCGAAAGCATATGCCATCTTCGTCACTCTTCTCAAACCAAGAAATTATAGCACGTTATACGGGTACGGCATGTTCATTAGTATATGAAATCCTCTATTTTGTATCGGCGGCCATCTTAGATTTGAAGTTTTTCATGGTGTGCTGTATTTTCAAGCTCTATCGTTTGATGCCCATATTAAGGGAATTGTGAAAACATATCATCTGTCATTTTGTGGCGACGACCATCTTGGATTTACGATGATACCGAATATATTCTATTGTATTGTCATCAGAATTAAAAGAGTGTACCAAATATTGTTGTTAACTGGAAGGGTCTTAAATTTCAATTAATAAATATGGCTAAAAATGACAACAAAAAGGGTTAATTAAATAACACCATTTAAAACAAGATTAAATGTGCAGTTATGTAAATGTGTGAGAAACCCGAAAGCTTATGTATTTCGTACTGTCTGGGGTTACTACTTGAATCCCGAAGGTGGTGCTGCGATCGAATTCCAAATTTTGCAGGTATGCTAGAATTCAATAACTAGCAAAACAACGCTTGCCGTATCCGCTAATCTAGCAATATATATAAAAATTCCCCGTCAGTGTTTGTCCGCGATGAACTCCGAAACTACTGAACCGATTTCAATGATTTTATTTGGATGGCTGGATTTGTTCCGTTTGGTGCAACGGTAGCGATCCTGCCTTTCGCACCGATGGTCCTGGTGAAGACGATGCCGCTGCCGATCACAACATCGCAGCAACCGGTTCAAGACCCGCAGAGGAGGGGCGCGGGGGAAACACGGTATAAGCAAAGGAAGGTCGACGAGGACACTTCGCTTCCGCGCGGACAGATTATCGCACCGTTATTCATTGTTCGCGCGCGGCTTGCACTGTATTTTCTAATTTGACCATACGACTACCATTACAGTTTTACAGTCCACTCTCGTTTATTTCATTGCATAGGACAGGATTCCCTTTTCTCCCATCATCAAGATAGAAAGGGCACTGGCCGCAACATATGGTCTTCGAGCCGTCAAAGCTATCAAATTGTGAAAATACGTGCGTACGGGCGAGTCATCAATGTCAGCTGGAGATCATCATCACAATCTTCAAACCACAATCTCAAGAATTGGTGATCATTATCAAGAGGATAGTGCACAAAGACCGTGAGATCGTTCCAATTACTCTTTTCACTACCTACTCCAATTTTTGTTCTATCATTGTCTTACATTGTAGATCATCCTAGTACTCAGAGCTTCATTAACAAATAATTTTTCAAAGTGATTTTTCAAATAATAATAATTACAAATACCTTATACGCAGAAAATACATAGTATTAAACCATTAATATAATTTCTGTGTTTTTTGATTTAAAGGTCGGTACTTCGAAATAATCCAACCGTTCAAGACGGGCGGACTACCCTTCAACTTCGAGTTGTTGGCTCTCGCAGCGCGAGCCGTAGCGCGTAGCTGCTACAGCTACGACCGCCTGTGACTGTTACAACTAAGGACAGTATTGTTCGTTAATCTTTTGTTTATCAGTAGCCGCTTCATAACAAAAGAAACTTGTTTTCTCGCATAAAGTTATTGTTGTAGTTAGTGCTTCATTTAATCATTGTAGTAGTTATTTTGAGTTTGATTATAGAGGACTATTTTAATCAATTCAATTGTGACTATACGCAATTTAATTATATTTACGATTGATTAATAACTTAGTATCGTGATACAATAATATTATTTGGTAAATAATTAGTTATTGCTTCTAAGTAAAAGTCACATAACAGTTTAGTAAGCAAATAAGTAATTTGTTTTATGCTTTTTAATACAACTGTTCATTATAAATAAAATAATTTTCTACGCTAAATACTTATTGCTATTATAAATTAAATTAACTTATTACATAATGGGGAAAGAAGTTGAGGGGGACATAGAAAAAGAAATGAAAACTTTGAGGAAAAAACGTGGAATATATAAAGCAAAACTTACATCATTTGACAATTATTTACATAACATAAAAGATAATAATGAACAGTTAAGCGACGTAGCGCTTCAAATAGAACTAAATTTACGCCTTCAAAAAATTGAAAACTTATACAATGATTTCGATACATTACAGGATGAAATGGACAGTTTGTTGGATGAACCTGAACTCGACGTCAGGGACATGTTCGAAAAACAGTACTTCTCGCTTGTTTCTTCGGCGCGCGCGCTTCTTAAAGTTCAACAAGACCATGAGGCGTCTGAGGTAAGCTCTCGTAATGCACATCAATTTGTGAGACTTCCTAAAATCGATTTACCACATTTCAACGGCTGCTATCAGGGCTGGCTCGAATTTCGCGACACCTTTATTTCGCTCATCCACACAAATGATAGCATAGATCCCATCAACAAATTTCATTATTTGCGCGCTTCTCTTCAAGGTTCTGCCGCCTTAGTTATTAAAAGCTTGGACTTTAAGGCTGCCAATTACTCAGCGGCATGGGATTTGTTGTGTGAGAGGTTCGATAACAAACGCCTGCTAGTAAACAACCACGTACAGGCGCTCTTCAATGTAGCCAGCATACAAAGAGAATCGAGCAAAGCTTTGCGATATATTGTGGACGTCACTAATAAAAATCTCAGAGCACTTGCAACCCTAGGTCAGCCGACTGACCACTGGGACACTTTGGTGATTTATATGATGTCTACAAAACTTGATAGTGTCACTAGCCGTGAGTGGGAGGAACGTAGGAATTTAATGGATGATCCCCCCACCTTAGATTTTTTTGTTAAATTTCTTACAAACAGAGCGGATCTTTTAGAATCTATTGAGGAATCAAAACAGGGCCTTAGGAACAAGACAGACCACACTTCCACTCTTCCTTCGAGACAAAAAAGTTTCATAACTTCAGCCAGCAAGGGTCACACAAATAGCGTTCACTGCCCATTGTGCAAAAGTCCCAACCATCAGTTGTACAGTTGTGAGTCTTTTCGAGGATTATCTGTAGAAGCTCGCAATCATAAGGCCAGGGAACTGAAGGTCTGTTTGAATTGCCTTAGATCAGGCCACTCAGAAACGAAATGCAAACTTAGTCATTGTAAGTATTGCAAAGTAAAGCACAATACATTGCTGCATTTCCATAATTCACAAGAATCACTCACTCAGGGTCAAGTCGCGTTATCAGTTAGGGACACAAGCCTTACTGCAGCTCCGCAAATATTGCTTTCTACCGCTCTAGTTAAGGTATTCGATTACAATGGTACTTCGCATGTGGCCAGGCTTTTACTGGACAATGGGAGTACTGCCAACTTCATTACCCAAGCTCTGTGTCATAAGCTAGGCCTCCAAACATCTTCTACTTATTCAAAGATAATTGGCATCAACAATCAGACGTCTCGTAGCTCACAACGATGCTCTCTTACAATGGAGTCTTATCAGGGCGATTTTAGGACAGACATTGACTGTTTCATCTTGCCAAACATCACAACATTGCCAAACACATATATCAAAATAAATGATATACAAATACCTACTGACATTTGCTTAGCCGATCCCACTTTCCATATACCGTCAGCCATTGACATTTTAGTAGGCGCGGACTTATTTTGGAACGTAATAGGCACAAATCGTATTCAGTTAGGCAAACACAAACCCACATTATTTGAAACAAAGCTTGGTTGGCTTGTTTCCGGCACTCTACCCAAACCTAATACGGATGCGCCTGTGTGCATGTTTCTTCAAGACGCATCACCACTATCAGACCTCTCTCGCTTTTGGGAGTTGGACTCAATTTCACCTAAATATGCTTTAACACTTGAAGAACGTGCATGCGAGGATAACTTTGTAAATTCTACCATGAGGAATTCTGATGGGCGTTTCGTCGTAACCTTGCCATTGAAAGAAACCCCGCACGCATTAGGCAACTCGTTCCAATCGGCGAAAACCAGATTTCTGTCTTTAGAACGACGTTTGGAAAGAGAACCTGACTTAAAAGAAAAGTACGTAGAATTTATAAAGGAATATATTAATTTGGGACATATGAGCATAAATACAAACGATAAAAATCTAAAAACGAATCATATTACAAATTTGGAAAAAAATTACAACATAACACACAAAATTTAACGATAATATACAAGAACAATCTTACTACCTACCACATCACGGTGTTTTAAGAGAGTCTAGCACAACAACAAAATTGCGCGTTGTCTTCGACGCTTCTGCTGTCACAACGTCAGGCAAGTCTTTTAATGACATCCAAAGGGTCGGGCCTACTGTACAGGAAGACCTACTCTCTATTTTACTGCGCTTCCGCCAACATAAATACGTTGTCTCATCCGACATTTCAAAAATGTACAGGCAAGTAGAAGTGCACCCATCACAGCGCTCACTACAACAAATAATATGTAGGTTCGATCCCTCTGAAAAGCTGAGCACATATACTCTTAACACCCTCACTTATGGAACTTCATCGGCTCCCTACCTCGCCACAAGATGTCTTAAGCAGTTGGGTCTTGAATCAAAAGATGAGAAAGTTCGGCGCGCCATCTGTCGGGATTTCTACGTTGACGACCTTTTAACAGGCCTAGATGAGATTCAAGACACCATAGCATTGTGTCACTCAATTACCGATACATTGAAGTCGGCCAAAATGGAGTTGCATAAGTGGCATTCTAACAACCAAACCATCTTGGAAGCGGTTTGTGATAGGGAACCTCACTCTGACTCGGTCAACCTAAGCGAGCATGAACTTTCCAAGACACTAGGATTGAGTTGGTGTTGCACTAATGATACGCTTACTTTCCAAATTAACGTTGACACACAAAGTAAGGTCAATAAGCGTGCCATACTATCTACGATTGCTCAAATATTCGATCCCCTTGGTCTCGTTGCACCCTGCATTGTTGAAGCAAAGATAATAATGCAGCAGTTGTGGAAACTTAAGTGTTCTTGGGACGAAGAAGTTCCACATAATATCAAAAAGGCATGGTCTCATTTTGCAAAATGTTTGCTCCATCTTAACAACCTAAACATACCAAGACATGTCATTGGTGCATCACCAACACAGATCGAAATACACACCTTCACAGACGCATCAGACTGTGCATATGGCGCATGTGTCTATATTCGTAGTATTGCAGGTGATGTGGTCACTGTCCGCCTGTTAGTCTCTAAAAGCAAGGTTGCCCCAATTAAACCCACCACCACCCCACGTTTGGAGCTTTGTGGCGCGCTTTTAGGTTCACGACTTTGTAAAAGGGTAGTGGAGTCTGTCACTTTTAAACCTAGCGGCATTTTCTTTTGGACGGACTCCACAATAGTATTAGGATGGCTCTCGTCACCTCCACAGCAGCTAAGGTCATTTGTTCGCCATCGCGTTTCGGAGATACAGGAAGATTTAGGTGAACATGGGTGGCGGTATGTTCCGACTAAGGAAAACCCTGCAGACTTAGTTTCTCGAGGCGTAAGCGCGGATGAATTAGGCGCATCGTCAGTTTGGTGGACGGGTCCTGCTTATTTAAAATTAAATAAGTCGAAGTGGCCTACAAATCCTAATGACACACGCAAGGAACTATCAGAAATTATACAAACATTTCATTTAAACAATCATTCTAATTTATTTTCTACATTAATTCACAAACATTCAAACATTTCGCGACTACAACGTATAATCGCATTTATTTTTCGCTTTATAAACACTGTCCGTCGCAAACCTAAAGTATCTGGTAGGCTCTCAACCAACGAACTTCAAGATTCATTACGTTTTATATGCCGAATAGCTCAACAGGAATCTTTCCCTGATGAGTACAAATTACTCGCCTCAAACAAGGACTTGCCACAGAAAAACAGATTATTGAATTTGTCACCATTTTTTGATTCATATAACCTTATCCGTGTTGGTGGCAGGCTTAATAATTCTAGTTATGACTATAACGTTAAGCACCCTATCTTGCTTTGTAGTAATCATCATGTCACGAAGCTTATATTTCAATCTACTCACAAAACAAATCTCCATTGTGGTCCACAGCTTTTACTGGCTTTGATAAGGCATAATTATTGGCCTGTAGGAGGTACTAACCTATCCAAGCGCATAGTGCGTACTTGTGTCACATGCAATCGGCACAAAGGTCAAAACGCACACCCAATCATGGGAAACCTCCCGAAGCAACGTGTGCATCTCGAATATCCATTTCTGGAGACAGGTGTGGACTATGCTGGGCCAGTTATGATAGCAAACCGTAAAGGAAGAGGTTCCACATTAATAAAATCATACATTTGTGTTTTTGTATGCCTAGCAACAAAGGCAGTGCATTTGGAGCTTGTGTCAGATCTCTCAAAGGAAGGTTTTATTGCTGCTCTTAACCGTTTCATTTCTCGCAGGGGTAAGCCGCGGAATATTTTCTCCGACCACGGTGCAACCTTTGTGGGTGCATCCAACGAACTGCGCCGAGTAATCAAAGGCTTAAAATTAAATATAATAGAAAACGGTATAAACTTTTCTTGCATTCCAGCGTATACTCCACATTTCGGCGGATTGTGGGAGTCTGCTGTTAAATCTACAAAGTACCACCTTAGGCGCGTTCTTAGTTCAACCCATCTGACGTACGAAGAGATGTCTACTTTGTTGGTTCAGGTAGAAGGAATCCTCAATTCAAGACCTCTTACTCCGCTTTCCGACGACCCTTCCGATCTTTACCCCTTAACTCCTGCTCATCTTCTTATTGGACGGTCTTTAATCTTTGTGCCTCATCCACAGATCAAGGCAACCAGGATCACCTCACTGCAGCGGTTCCAGTGCATCGAGTTCCTGAAACAGCAATTCTGGAATCAGTTTTCTAACGAGTATGTTTTGTGGCTTCAGCAGAAAACCAAATGGCAGCGTTCACGTGGGCAACTGAAACAGGGGACCCTGGTCCTTGTCAAAGACAAGGCATTACCCTTCCTGGCCATGACGGCGTCGCTAGGGTGGCCGACATAAGGACAAAGAAGGGAATCATACGCCGGGCATTCAACAACATATGCCCCCTGCCGCTAGAAACCATTGAAGAATCTTCAACGCGGGGAGTATATGGTGAAGACGATGCCGCTGCCGATCACAACATCGCAGCAACCGGTTCAAGACCCGCAGAGGAGGGGCGCGGGGGGAACACGGTATAAGCAAAGGAAGGTCGACGAGGACACTTCGCTTCCGCGCGGACAGATTATCGCACCGTTATTCATTGTTCGCGCGCGGCTTGCACTGTATTTTCTAATTTGACCATACGACTACCATTACAGTTTTACAGTCCACTCTCGTTTATTTCATTGCATAGGACAGGATTCCCTTTTCTCCCATCATCAAGATAGAAAGGGCACTGGCCGCAACAGGTCCTGGGTTCGAATCCCGGCAGGGGCAGATATTTGTATGATGAATACGAGTATTTGTGCCTGAGTCATGGGTGTTTATATATATTTCTATAAATATTACATATCTATGTATCATATATGTATGTCTATCCGTTACCCTAGTATCCATAACACAAGCCTTACTGTGCTTACTTTGGGCTAGGCTAATTGGTGTGAATGTAGGAAATATTTATTTATTTGTTCCGACTTGGAGCATAAGACCGATTGTTAGGACATAGGATAGGTTACATTTTGATAAACAAAAAAAATATAATAACTGACACAGCGACGTGTGGCCAGTTCAGTTTGTTGTATAATTATGTTAACGGAAATGTAATTCCTAAAATCGCACGGAAATGTGTGAAATAAATTATATAATACACATTTCCTAGGAAATCTATATATTTCCTAAATAGCAAGCGGAAATGTAAAACATTTGAGATATTGATGGGTACGCGGGGACAGCGGGACGAGGGGAGGGTATTGCTTTAGGTTAGGTTAGGTTATAAGAATAATATAAGTTGATTTTGTGATACGTTAAAAGTTGATCGATGGTTGATTTTTGAAGCATTAATTAGTAAGATAATATGAACATATTATATTTTACGGTAGGACTGCTACCCGATTGTCTCAATGAGTGCTATAATAAAAAATATTATTCTCATTTTAACAACGCGTTTTATTACAGAAAGCATTTATTTTATACATTTCCTAATACGATATTGGAATTATACACAATTCCGAGGAAATTTACACATTTCCTAGGATATCTATGCAATAAATAGTTTTTCAAACAATATTTTATACATTTCCTAAATAATATCAGAATTGTACAAACCTAGGATTAGAATACAATTCCTTGATTTCATTTCCGGTAACACATATAAAAGTAAAAAACACAGATTACTTATTTCATCCTTTATTATTATGACAAATAGTATTATAAAACCATTTCATGGTAATCCAGAAACAAATTCCTTAACACTTTCTTCCTTATAATTATCGTTTTAAAAGCCCAATATCGTTGGTTGAAACAGTAGCGGAAGATGTACAAAATTTTACGTTTTTTCTTTTTAATTCAGTATCAAAATAAGTCGAACTCCGAATAGAACTTAGTTCAAAATACAAATTCCATTTTTTGTCTGTGCACATACTCTAAAGTCTATTCATCCTAACTTGTCCTATTTGGTAAACAATCTTGGCACTCCTTTTTATCAAAAATGCAGCATTAAAAATCAACTGATAACTAGATTCATTAGGTTTCAGTCTATAATAACGATTTATTGTAATAGATGATTGACTTTGTTATTATTTTATTTTTAAATAGGCGATTTCGTTAAAAAGTTGTGCCAAGATTGTTTACCAAATGGGGCAAGTTAGAATGAACAGACTTTAGTTAAGTACAGATAATTTAAGAACAACTCATTTTGAAATGTTCACTGCTGTTTTCAACCGACGATATATGCTGAAGTATAAAATGAATGACTAATAATTATAAAATGCATCTTATCTTGATGCTCTCACCAACCCTCATAACCGCTTTGAATATAGCAGCAAGTTGAAAAGTGCATATGTATACATACATAAACTAGAAGTCAGAACTAGTGGCAAACCCTCAGAACAATAACTAAAGCTATAGAAGCCGTGCTAAAATAAAAACTGTATAACAACTCTCGTATTCACTTAAAGCAATCTAACATACTAAGAGCGAAATAAACAACATTTGTAAGTTTCTATTATTTAAGTCTTTCTCGTCATTGTCACAAACTCTCAAAGTACAAATGTCAAATGGTTGTAATTTAATACTACCAAATTAACAATACGTCTTTGTTGAACGTCAGTGCTGACTTTACACATTTGCCGCCCCAAAGCTATAAAATTTCTGCCGCCCCTACTGACCTCTATAATTAGATTCACTGTTCACAATAACGTTAATTCCTTTTTTAGGGAATAATCTAGTTTCAAGATTATTTTTACAACTTTTAGGGTATATTTTTAAGCTAAGGAAAGCAAAGCTTTGTTTTTACTACCTGTACCAATTTTCTGGGCAAATTTTGCCGCCCCCTAATTTTGCCGCCCTAAGCTTCAGCTTTTTCAGCTTCTATGGTAAATCCGGCACTGTTGAACGTTGTTTCTGAAGTAAGACCAAATTCAATGCGGTCGTATTACAGTGGCCGAAGCTTTGTTAGCGTGAAATTATATTATTTTACAAGGAATTTGGTGATAACTTAACATAACACAACTAAACTTAACATAACACTTAATTACTGCATAAAACAATTTCGTTTTTATAATAAGTTTTATGTACAGTCACGAGTAATGTACTGTAGAACCATGTCACATTACATAAATTAAGTGAAGAGCAAGCTTCACACCTTACCTCACCGCCGCAAAGTTGCCTGTCTGTCGGTCTTCTACAGATTGTATTTTGGAGAGTGTGCTCAGGAGCTACATAAGCTCATACCACCATCACCTTTCTTCCATCGGACATCCAGACGCACTTCGGGCTACCACTCTTTCTCGGTTGCTATTCCTACCTGTCGCACCAAGCTCAAATTTTATAATGCGCACAGCAAAGGAGTGGAACTCCCACCCTGCGTCTGTATTTCCGAGTACTTATAACCCATCTGTTTTTAAAACCATGAATAGGCACCTTCTGGGTTAGCTCGTTCCATCGTGGATTCTGTCTTGACATCCGGGCTTGATACGGATCAAGAGCGGACCCATTAAAAAAAAATCTGTAATCTCTTTGCTTTCGGCCAATTTATTGTGACATGGTTCTACATTCTTATAGCCCGTATTAAGCAATGATTGATTCTGTTGAGTTCATAGCCTGTAAACCCTGAACATAGAGAGGTCATCAACTTTGGTGAAAGCGATCACTATAAAAAAAATGCATTGACATTTAGAAAAATCATTTTCGAATATGAGATTTTATCTTCGTAGTGTGTTTTAATAACCGGTGATGATCATGCCTTTTTCGACCTTGGCTGCTTCTTCTTTGCCCGTCAGCAGCTCTATTAATGCGAGACCAAACCAGTAAGCAGTGCCCGGACCCTGGAAAGTTGATAAACCTATTTTAGAGACTTACCCAAAAGTTAGGGTCAAGCGGAGGTCTAGAAATCCAGAGGATCATCAGGGCTACTCGAATCACCAACATGTTCAAGTTGCATATGACAAGGGCATTTATTTATTATGACACGAAAAATTGACTCCGCTCACAAGTGAATTTGCTTGAGAATTTACTTGTGAGCCGAGCCGAGCCGGAATCGAATCCGCAACCTTTGAAAATAAGGTCCAATGCTCATCCAATTGAGCTACCGAGCCTTGTAAACACCCGTCGAAATTTTCTAGTACTTTTCTTGTTTTCAAAGCGTAAAAACTAGAAAGGAACTAGAAAATTTCAGGCATCGTTATCATTTTCATTTTCAGGTATTGTCTCATCAATGAGAGGAACATCCTCTCACATTCAAAAGAATCATTTTTACAAATGTTTGGACAACCGATTAACATGAAACAGCCATTTAGTTTTATAATTCCATTAAAATAATATATCTTTTAAGATAGCATTAAAAACTGCAAAAAAAATTAAAAATTAGAACACTATATTAATATTGACTCACCCTGCTCGTAACAATATTCCCGTCTACAACTACCCTCTCCCCTTCCACGTATTTATAGTCGCTGGTAATTTTGTCTTTGGTACTGGGATATGATGTCACGCGCTTTCCTTTAGCCACACCGTGCGCCACGAACGCAGTAGGCGCTGCAAACAAAATAATTTCACACCAATTAACCTAGCACTGAAAAGCTTGTGTTATGGATACTACGGTAACGGAAAGAATACTACACTAATATTATAAAGAGGAAAGATTTGTATTTTTGTATGTTTGGAATGAATAAACTTAAAAACTACTAAGCTGATTTCAAAAATTTTTTCACCATTGGAAAGTTACATTCACGCTGAGTAACATAGGCTATATTTAATGCTAGAAAAAAATTTAAAGAATTTTGTCCACCCGTGCGAAACAGAGACGGGCCGCTAGTACATTATACGCAGATATTTGACATTTAACACGCGACGCGGCGTGACGCGAGCATAAAAATAACAACATGCACTTGTATACCAAAAATTAAGTAGAATTCAACAGCGCCACCAGTGGCAGAAAACGGAAACAAAATAATAATAATATTTCTTACATTCACACCAATTAACCCAGCCCAAAGTAAGCTTGTGTAAGGCTTGTGTCATGGATACTAGGGTAACGGATAAACATACATATATATAATACATAGATATGTAATATTAATAAATATATATTAATATCCGTGACTCAGGTACAAATGCTCGTATTCAACACACAAACATCGGCCCCTTCCGGGAGTCAAACCCAGAACCGTCGGTGCGAAAGGCAGGATCGATACCGTGGCGCCAAACGGTCGTCAAATATCAATATATTTAAGGTATAAAATACGTGTGTAAAAAACAACTACGCCTCCGAGCCCTCAGGTGGAATTCGAACCCACGACCTTTCGCTATCCGGGCGAGTGCTCTGACCGCTGAGCTACCGAGACGCTGGCAAACGTGTCGAAATTTATCGTTCTACGTTTTTTTACATATTTTATATCTTATACAAATATTGCATTGTGAATACAAAAAAATACACAAAATATATTTCTTTATGAAGACACTCTTCAATAAATTTTTACAAAGATCTATCTTATAAAATATTAATAGCCTTGTGAACACCCGTCGTCTTTCGATTACGAGAAGATGTTCCTCTCATTGAAGAGACAACGCTGGCCTACAGCGTGAACTTAGAAATATACATACTAGAAAATTTCGATGAGTGTTCACAGGCTCGGTAGCTCAATTGGGAGAGCATTGGACCGAACATCCAAAGGTTGCGGGTTCGATTCCCCGCCTGTGAATCCACTAGTAAGCCGAGTCGATTTTGCTATTAAAATAATTTATCTTATTATAAGATAGTATTGAAAAATGCAAAAAATTTAAAAAAAGCGTCTTATAAAAATAATATTTACCGGCACAAATAGCTGCTACTATCTTTCCAGCCTTCTCGTGATCTTTGAGGAGAGTGCCCACCACACTCGACTTGGAAAGACGATCTGAACCTTCAAGTCCACCAGGTAGGATTACCTGAAACCAATTTACATGGTAAAAATCTTGGATATCACGTCAAAATTTGAATGATAATAAATTCAGACGACCGTTTGGCGCAACCTACTGGTGCTACCTTTCGGACCGGCGGTCCTGGGTTCAATTCCCGAAGGGGCAGATGTTTGTGTAATGCATACGATCATTTGTACATGATTCATGATTATTACAGGTATATTAGTTATTTATTTATTATATGTATGTATATCTGTTACCCTGGTATTTATAACACAAGCCTTACAGTGCTTATGTAATAATGAAAATATTTCTTACATTCAAACCAATCAGCCTAGTCCAAAGTAAGCTCTGTAAGGCTTGTGTTATGGATACTAGGGTAACTGATAGACATACATATATGATACATAGATATTTAATAACAATAAACACATATATAAATAACCATGAATACAAATGCTTGTACCCATAACAAAAATCTGCCTCTACGGGGAATCGAATTCGAGACCGTCGGTGCAAAAGGCTGGATTGCCACCGTTTATACAAAAGTTACAGTGCTTATTTGTGCTTGGCTAATTAGTGGGGTGTAATAAATATTATTATTATTATAAATAAATCCTATAAAAATATGGGAGCCATTCATAACGCATAATTTAAATTGACATAAAGTCACTTGGCATACTATACAAAAGGCATAAATTGACATACATTACAAGTTAGGTTAGGTATTTTTTTTATGCATTAAGCTAGCTAACAAGCTATTCCTTATTTCTTTAGCACAGTCACATGGTATAAAGCTGACAACATTTGATTTAAAAGTACATGCCCTGCAAGAGTATTGGCAGAATGAGTGACTTATATACTGTAACGAATTATTATAAAATTATTTTCATATATTTCATTAGTTATACATTTTTTACTAAATTAACTAAAACTAATATTGCAATAAAATAAATTATTATAAAATAATAATATGAAAATTAAAATTAATTCATTCTAAATTTAAATTTCATAACACATTGATGGAGGTAGTAAATAAGTTTTAAGTTAAATTTGTCTTCAAAAATTCTGTGATATAGTAACATTTATTAATAAATAATAAGTTTTTGAGTTGCGCTTCGAAAATTTTTGCTTTTTTTACACATTTCAAGTCATTGGGTAAGTGGTTGTATATTTTTATTAACATTGAATGGGGAGCAGATGCGTATTCAAATTAAGCTATTATTGAAATAATTTGACATAAAATTTATCAAATTGGTATGTGTTCTAAAATTATGCATTTTAAATGTCTACAAAAATAGGTAGACCCAAAAAATATATATGATAGGATTAATACGTACAGCATCATACTGCGGAGTGTCTGCCAAAGCGTCGGCCAGCGATTTGTTCGGGACAAGCGTGATTTGACGAGAGCACAACACTGGAGCGTCACCATCCAAGCCAGCCATCGTCACTGTCACCTTTAAAACATTTTATCTTAATATATATAGTTTACGTGTCACGTTATTTGTCCGCGATGGACTCCTAAACTACTTAACCAATTTTGATCAAACTATCTGTTATTTAATCTAACTTAAAAGATAGGATAGGTTTTATTTTAATTTATAACACAGCAACGCGTGGCTGGGTCAGCTAGTTTATATATAAAATGAATAAATTGGTTGTCTGTAATGTCGGTTTACGGACGATAGTATTACGTGATAACGTCACAAGAAAACATTGATGAAAATTGGATACTTTTATGAATTGAATTGACTAATTACACTGGTCTGCAACGAAATCCTCCTTTAAATAGAAATATGATAAAAATGAAGAGCTTAACATGCTGAATCTAGATTTTCTTCCCATTGTTTGCTATCACGTATACCTTTTTTTTTTTAAAACATTAAATACCTAGAAATTCTGTATTTTTTGTGAGTCATTCTTGCACTAACGCTAACTTATTCAGTCTGTGTCATATTTTTCCACACAAAAACGACTTGGGTATGATAGAAAGAGAGAGAACGATATCGACTGATGGTATTTTTACACTAATGCATACGCTTGCGCAGTTCTCGCTGTGACTCCGTGTTTTTTTTTAAATATTATAAAGTGATCAAAGAACCTTTACTTCAAAAATTCTACCACCACTCCATCTAAAGCTGGATCTAATGAAAAATTTTGTCAAAGCCATGATGGAGGATAAGGATGGAGAAGGCTTTCAATACCTCAAAACAAAATTTCTTCGAAACAGCAGCGACGTGAAATTGAAAGAGGGTATCTTTGTAGGTCCCCAAATACGAGAGCTCATGAAAGACTCAAATTTTGAAATTAAGCTGAGTAAAGCTGAAAAATGGGCATGGATCGCTTTCGTAGCAGTCTGTCATAATATTCTTGTAAACAAAAAAAGTGAAAACTACAAAGAAATCATCCAACAACCTCTGCTTTCTTACAAATGCAACATCTCACTCAAATTCATTTTTTAGATTCTTACTTAGATTTCTTTCCCGAAAATCTTGGAGCGGTATCTGATGAACACGGTGAAAGATTTCATCAGGACATATCGCCCATTGAGAGGCGCTACAACGGAAAATGATCGGGAGCAATGCTTGCCGATTTTTGTAGTTCGATTCGTCGTGAAACTCCAGTAGAAAATATATAAAAAAAAAACTACTAAGTAAAATGACAAAAACAACATGGAATTACATTGTCTTATGATTTTTAATGTTTTAAGTGTGATTATATGTAATATTTTGTCCTAATTATTAAAACTATTATTGATTTTTCGAACGAAAAAATATTTTCTTAAAAATTCCCTCACAAAAAATATATACGTGATACAATTTTTTTAAAACCCAAATTCTGTTGAGAAATATCACATCTATAATAATCGTGCACAATAATAAGGAGTGCAAAAAAATTTTTTTCTGCAGACCAGTGTTATTAATACTAAATTATCATTAATTTGTATGATACAAAGAAGGAGTCATTTTAAAATTATTTTTTTTCGATAAATTAACATTAAGTTGTTGTAATAAACAATGGAAACTACATTAACTTTATAGAGGAAAAGCCAGTGACCAATTTTAGGTGGTCATTTCAAATGTCACGAAACTTTCTACAGTTAATCCTCCATACCTACTAAAAATGAAAAGCCACTTCTGGCAGCCCAGCGTGGCCGGGGTAGACTACCCTAAAATTTGAAGGAGGGTAAGAAATAAGTTTAATTTTAGTTAAAGTATCAGTCATACAATTTTAGGAAATTACTTTCGACAGTATTTTGTCTTCATGGGATTTTTGCCAGAGCATTTAGGCGGTTAACACACTGCACCGCGCCCCGTCGCGTAGCGCGTGGCCGCAGATTTTATTATTGTATGCAAGAATCTCAATTAATATAGAAAACACGCCTATGACAACACACTGCCGACGCGGGAACGCGCGGGTAGGCGCCACGCGCGCAGATTCTGCGCGGGAGCGCGGGGCGTGAAGAAGTAGGGTCAACTTGTATTGAAAATCTGCGCGGAGAAGCAGATTACACCGCTAAGTTAGGCAGATCTGCGCCTTCGCGCGGGGGCGCGTTTTCTGCCGCTACGCGCACCGCGGCGGGACGCATCTCTAGTGTGTGAACCGCCTTACATCTCTCCTAATTGTTGCCAGAACGCTATAATTATTTATAAAATAAAAATCCATTTTTGTCATTTCATCAGTCTTCAAATTTTAAGAGAATAAATAAAATAAATAAACAATTAATAATATACAATGCCAGAACGAAATTCCATCACCAACAATCTGCCAGAGCGAAAAACGTGAGAGTGCAAGTAAGACAGATATATGGAAACCTGCGGGTTAGAGTGAGAGCGCTTATTGTAGAGTAGAATATATAGAAGTTGAATATATACAATATAAGAAAAAAAATATTATTTTTGACGACCGTCGGTGCGAAAGGCAGGATCGCTACCGTTGCACGGTAGCGATCCTGCCTTTCGCGCCGACGGTCCTGGGTTCGAATCCCGGAAGGGGCAGATGTTTGTATGATGAATACGAGCATTTGTACCTGAGTCATGGGTGTTTGTATATTTCTATGAATATTACATATCTATGTATCATATATGTATGTCTATCCGTTACCCTAGTATCCATAACACAAGCCTTACAGTGCTTACTTTGGGCTAGGCTAATTGGTGTGAGTGTAAGAAATATTTATTTATTTATTTATTATACTAATTAAAAATACAAAATTTATGTTTGTGGAATTATTAAGTTGTTTAAAAGTCTACATTCTCGTGTGCACTATCATATTGGTCGCCGTAATCCTCAATGAATACAGAATCATTTGAATCTTCTATTAACTGATTTTGAGGCTCTAATATCCCATCATCTGTGAACAAGATTAATAATAATATTTTACGACTTTATATATATATATATATATCGGCGGGAGCTGCACCTCATCATCTCCATGTTCTTGCTGATGATGTTCAGACATCGAGAAAGTCGCAAAATAATATCACTACAGTCTTCTGTTTACTAAGGTTTATTGATTACCAAACTTTGGCTACAAAATAATTACGGATGATAATGATTGCTAAAGATTTAATTTAACAACTTTAGAAAACACGTGGAATATAGTGAGGTTAGCTGTGTCGCGATCACGCACAACCGTTCGTTACTGCCGCTGTCCACAGACTGCCTTCCAAATCAACCGCCCTCTCTCGTCAAACGTCAACTGTCACGTTTCCTCAGATCGCGTCACAACTAAACACACTCAAGCAAAGGAATCAAAACAATCATTCCAAATGAATGTGATAAATAAAAATTAACAATAATTACGAAAGTTGCTTGACATTCCACTACGTATATCTAGTATCGACTCGTAAGATACTCCGTTCTGCGACATATACATATGTATATAAAAAATACACTTACCATCAATATTGGCATCATCTACTTCGAAAACTTTTCTTAAGCGATGTTTCATCAAGATTAAGAAAAATTGGTTGCCTGTAAAGTCGGTATACGGGCGAAAGTTTTACGTGACAACGACTTTGAGTGGTAAAATTCATATTCATTCGTATAGTAGGAAGAAGGATGAAATAATAGTAACAATTTAAAACATTTATTTATACAAAGAATTATATTTAAAACATTAATTTATAGGCACGCGTCCCTTCCACTTTTTATGTCTGTCTCTCTCGCTCTTAGGCGGGCTAACCATGCCCGAGTGGAAGGGACGCGTGCCTCTCACTCGCTCTCATTGTGAGCGCATAACGTGAGCGGAGCGTAACGCAGTTTCTTGAAGTGTCACCCGGCAAACCAATTTATAAGACGTTGTCACGTCAAAAAATGTATTGCATTATGTATCATTTTAAATCTACGTCTAATGAAGTCCACAGATGCCCAATTAGCGCTCTCACTCTAACCCGCAGGTTTCCATATATCTGTCTTACTTGCACTCACACGTTTTTCGCTCTGGCAGATTGTTGGTGATGGAATTTCGTTCTGGCATTGTATATTATTAATTGTTTATTTATTTTATTTATTCTCTTAAAATTTGAAGACTGATGAAATGACAAAAATGGATTTTTATTTTATAAATAATTATAGCGTTCTGGCAACAATTAGGAGAGATGTAAATGCTCTGGCAAAAATCCCATGAAGACAAAATACTGTCGAAAGTAATTTCCTAAAATTGTATGACTGATACTTTAACTAAAATTAAACTTATTTCTTACCCTCCTTCAAATTTTAGGGTAGTCTACCCCGGCCACGCTGGGCTGCCAGAAGTGGCTTTTCATTTTTAGTAGGTATGGAGGATTAACTGTAGAAAGTTTCGGGACTTTTGAAATGACCACGTAAAATTGGTCAGTGGCTCTTGGTCCAAAAAACAGTTCACGTTTAGGTTGAGTGCTGCCGCTGTCTCCCTTCTACTTGGACGCATCGGCCGATGGAGTGGAAGAGAGATAGATGCGTCACAAGCCGAACACTTAGGCCGATCGTGCCTCTCCATCGCTTGTTCAGCGCTCTGCTTGCACGCTCGGCTCAGGTGAATCGTGACACATTTTCGTGCGTGCAGCCGGCGTTCATCGATTTATAAGATGTTATCACGTCAAAATAAATTCTGATTAACTTATCATCAAGTTGCATCGATAAAAAAGTTCTGCAAAATCATAAGTTCATGGCACTTTCTTGAATCTACCTCCTGCGAATCATGGAGGAATGAGTGCTGCGAATTCAATTTATTGGCCGTAACGCTTTTTCGTGAGAGAAAAAATTCTCATTCCCCCATTTATATAGAAATGTCACTTCAAAAAACACTGTATATTGATTGTATTCCAGAAAAACTGTTGGAATAAAAATAATCTTTTGGTATTCTTGTCTATCTGTGCGCCCTGAACATATTTTGATGTGGTTTTAAGTTAATAATTTAATATTTAAGCCATGTTTTATCTCATTTGGGTGGATAGAACCAGATATACAGCTTGACATCTCCGTAATATTAACCTTTGTAAGATGTGGAGGTCATTTAAAATGGTTGTAGCGGTCAAAGGTTATCTTTATTCCAATTATATATATATATATATACAATCACGCCTTTTTCTCGCAGAGGTAGGCGGAGATCAGATTTCCCCTTTCCTCGATCCTGACATACATCTCTTGCTTCTTCAGCTCTCACCAGACCTTCCATAGAAGCGTCAAATACTACTCGACTTATTGTTTCAGTTTATAATCACTTAACTTATTACTTATAACCACTAAAAAGTCAATAATCTCTCTTAAAGAAACTCAACCTCTTTTAAAGAAAATTATGCATACAGAAAAAAAAATTATAACACACGCACACATGAGGCACAATTTAACATTCTAGTAGGTATTCAAGCCCTCTTGTATAGTTACTAGAATGTTAAATTATACATGTTGAAATGTCTCCAAAAAGTTCTAGAAAATTTGGTCGTTGCAAAAAGCTGCTGTTTTTCTGCTGCCAGTTTCAGCCTCATCACAAACACACACTGGAGCATACTGTACTTATCACATTATACAAGAATTTTAAGGATGTTTTAAACTTAGTAGCACTTACTAATATAGACCTTTTATTTAAATATATTATAGTTTAAATAGCAATAAAATTATTTTGACCCCATATACCGTAAAAAAGAGGCACGTCCTGTATGCACACGATCCGCCGCACGAAATCTACTTAGAACGGTCAGCCGAGCCAACATAAACAATGTCTTTATTTCCTTCTTATTTCTCTTTCTTTTCTGTCGTTCTGTCCCTCATTCTTTCTAACCTCTCTTTCTTTCCCTGTCTTTGCTTTAGGGCGAAGCGTATCTCTGGCGCTGACCCCTGAAGTACTGACATAAGAATAACTGTCGACCAGAAATTCAAAAATATGTACATTTGTGAAACAGTAGTCCCAAAAATTTTTAAAATAAGAAAAAAAAAAAAAAAACAAACAATGTCTGCGGCGAGCGGACAACAGCTTACCTAGTTCCTCAATTAATAAATGTAAATGTGGTTAAAATATTAGTGTTAAGCATTCAATATGTAATATTTAATATTCCTTTTCTTTTTCTAAATTTATTATGCTTTTAATAATTATATCGAATGTTTAGGCTTCAAAAGCACTTACTATAAACCTTAGTGGTTTTGAAGTGTTTTTTTAATGTGAATACCTCTGTAACTTATGTTTTATACTGATAAATAAATAAATAAAAAAAAGAAATTACAATTCAATTGATGTTATGTGATGCACTTAATGCTTATTATTATAAATATTATTACTTCTGTTAAAGTTGACAAGTTTCTTGTGCCCAATCTTCTTGTCATTTAAAAAGGTCCTGAATGGGTGGTAGATGTGGTTGTTGGATGATACAAAACAACTTATTTTAAGTGCATTTTGATACAGTTATTTTTCAATGGTAAATTTAATTAATAAAAGCAGTCCCAATTATAAGGCAAGCTACTTACTCCTCCCCTTCTCAGCATGTCTACTGTGATAACAGTCTCCATCTCTTCAGCACCTTGGGCTAAGATCACCAATGCGGTTTTCGACATGGCTGTTGTTGTTGAGAAGAAACTGTAAGAAATTATAAAATAACTTAAAAAATCTCATTATTCTACGAATGATTATTTTCATACTTAATTATCAATACCTAATAATAATATCAATACGCCCGAAACAAACGCTTTTGAATAAGTATTGATAAGTTTTATTGGTGGATTTAAATTGACTTATGATTGACATTGATTTATGATAAATTATTATAATAGAAATATACTAGAAAAAATCGACTCGGGTCACAAGTGAATTCTCAAGCGGGAATCGAACCCGAAAAAAAAAAAAAAAATTATTTATGATTTTAATTGGTATTTAATGATTTTAATAGTACTAACATAGGATAAGATTTGATTATTGTTACTAACACAACATGGGTGTTAGGAATACCTATACTCGTCCAATTAAAAAGACTCTCACTTAGGTCATCAAAAATATTCAATAAATTTTACGTGTTACAATGACAATTCTCATGACAACAACTGACGGCAAAGAACAAGGAATTAAGAAATAATATAAATACAAAAATATTAGACAAAGGAGGCTTTAGTTCTCAACAATGAGTTATACCTGAAATAAATAAATATTAATTTAATTTAATACATATATTTAAATAAAACAAATGTTCACAAATTTTTGCTCATACTTTATATTTAATCCTGACACTTCAACTCCTTAACATGAGCTGTGATCACAGGATTACTAAGGCAAAGGTTGTCAAAAATGATCTACTACCTTCACAATATTTTTTTAAATCACATTCTTAATTCTTAAAAATTATAAAAATCAAAATTGTTTTATTTTGAATGTCAGGATCAAATATAGAGTATGTGCAATAATCCCTGAAAATTTGTTTTGTTAAAATGTGTAAGTGTAAGAACTAAATTACACCGATATATTATATCGTTTAATATTATTTTATATAAATTACATAAGGTCGAAAATTTTATTTAGATTTTTTTTATGTGTAATGTATTAGTATTTATTATTTTATTATTAATCTGACACCTTGCGTTTTCGCTAAGAGTCACTTCTTTTTACATCAACTATTATTGATTTATTTTAATATTGTTTGTGTGGTTTTTAAAAGTTATAAATACATTATAACCTATACCGGCTTATTTATTAAAAACTGCAAAATTAATCTGACTCACCTACGTCCAGCAAACCGATTCTGATGACAAATAAGATTATAGAATTTACTCGTTGGAAATAATATTTTGATAATATTCTTCGAAAACATTAATTTGATAATCTCTGTCTGACACGAATGAAGGTCGTTTAAAAATTTGGATAGGTTGTTGTTGTTGTTGTCGAGAAAGTTCGATTACGTAATAATTTAATCGAATGAAAATAATTTCGGAGTTTAGTTCTATTTTTTTTACTGAAATAAAAAGTTTTCGAGTAATTATTACAATAACAAGCACATGTTGTTAGATGTAAATTTGGAAACGGTTTGTTTGGTTTATTTAATGGTTTAAATGTTTTGTTTCAGAACGGATAGGTATTGTTTATGGTATTATTTATTTTTATTAATAGCAATACACTACTATTGCTTTGCAAATAATTAAAGTTTGGTGTTGGCAGATAATATAATATGACAAAATATTTTCTAAATCGGATAAGGAGTAAAGAAAATATTTAACGAAAAACAATAAAACTGGCATGAAAGCTACCTACTTTGAACATTAGAATTTTACTTTACTTTCAATAATTATAATTAATTTAATATTTATTTTACAACTTTGTGATATCTTTAAACCAACAAAATTATAATTTTTAGTTCATTGTGCATCTGATGTTAATGGAAATTACTTTTGATTTTATAGCTTTGGTTCAAAAACAAATTGAATATGCATAAAGTACGTAAAGTAATTGAGTGTAAATCTTAGAACTTATTTATAGAGCTCCATCTTAATAGTTAGTACTTAGGTATATAGGTAAATAATTAACACGAGGAATTCACCTCGGCTCCTTTATTATAATCATAAGCAACAAGTAGCTCCATTTTATATATTTTTCTACATCTACGTGGAAGTTTAAAATATTTATTAACCCATTATTAGTGATAAGAGAGCTGTATAAATATGTATATTCTAATTCAAAATAGTACTTTTAACTAATAACTGATTTTTGTATTGATGAGTTTTAATAATCTATGAATAAATAAATGATCATAAAGTTTTTTTGGTTTCTATTTAAAACTTTATCGAAACTTTTATTGTTCCTTGTCGCTGTCAAAATGTTTATATTTATCGATTTTCTAAACTCTGCAACACAAAAATCTGGTATTAGTCAAAAATATTATTTTGAATTAGATTAAAAAAAATATAAATCTCTCTAATCATATTTAGTTTTACACTTCCGCGCACATTACACATTTGAATAAAACACCTATTTTACGGTTTTGCGCATAATTTATTTTATATTTAATCCAGACGTTTCGATTCCTTTACAGGAGTCGTGATCACAGGATGATTAAGGTAATATTATTTAATTTTATATTTAGTAGAAAATATATGACAACTATTACCTTCGTTATCCCGTGATTACGATTCTCGTAAAGGAGTCGAAACATCAGGATTAAATATAAAATAAATAATGCTACAAATCCTAAAAAAGTATTTTATTGAAATCTCTCTAATCACTCTAATCAGTTAATCATTTGCTACACGGTAAAGTCGTTTTTATGGGTAAATAATAATCTGCTATGTGCATCCCAGACAGATGTTCGTTCGTTATACGCAAATTTACAATTGTCTATCACTAGCTTCTTCCTTTCTTTCATTCATCGAATGTCAAGTGAACTTAAAATCATTTTGTAAATTTAGTTTCGAGTTAATTTTTTAAATGAATCGGTTTATAAAATGAATAAACTCATATGTGCTATAATGTGATCGTCATTATTACATAAATGTTTAACTACTGCGACGCATAGGAAAGTCATTTTTAGGTTATGTCGTGATCTGTGAACGTTAATAAAAATTGTTATTTTTGTTGTATATTGTTTACTTATTAAGAAAAGTAAGCATGGATTTCGTGAAACGTGAAGATCAAAACATCATCGATGAAGAGAATTATAAAATATACATGGAAACAGTGAGTTTCTTTGTATAATTTCTTTTTATACTTAGGAGTTTCAATGAAAAAAATATTTGTCTATAATTTTAATGAAAATGGTCCTATATTACTTATATTACTCCTAAGTGTGCCCTTGATAGTAAATATTTTTAGATAAATCTTGTCTCTATTAGATATGATTTAGCTTTCATGCATGTTAAATTTTCAAAGACAACTTGTAAGTTTTTTAATTCTTATATGATGTTCGAACCAGATATCTAAACAAGGTGTCCCAAAATAGAGTCAACTGAAAGTTTAGAGTTAGATCATTAGGGCTACCCAAATCACCCCATATAGGATCTGTAATTTTCCATAGCTTTCAAGTTGTATTTTTATGACAAATTATGATTTACGTGGGTTTATTGGTCACTGAAGCATAAATTATTAATACAAGCACTTAATTAGATGAATTAAATATCTTGCATAAACAAAAACAATTATGGTTAAGTTGGATACTATTGCATCACTTATAAATGTTGAGAATAATAAGCACAAAAGAATTTTTCCTAAAACTAAATCATGCATGTATATGTTTTTAACTTTTTAAATTGTTTAGGCCATAGATTAAACATCAAAGTCATATAACATTCATAGGTGTTATCAAAACTATATCAATAGTAAAAACTATAATATTAGTAGACTTGCTGAACTATGAAATCTTTGGTCGGAAACAGCAGTGGAACATTAAGAAAAAAATACTCATATTTTCAAAACAAATGAAAGTTAATTGGTTAAAGATATAGAAATTATACAAATAAAGGAAGAAGAAATTTAATTATATAAAAAAGTACCATAATTGTAATTTAAATATTTTAAAATAAAATTTGTAATTTTTATTGCTCAAAACAAATAATTTTAAAATGTTCCACTACTAGATATGTTGTTATAATAGAAAAATGCTAGTATTAAATTTTCTAGTACCTTTAAAGAGGTACTATAAGATTTCGATAAGGGTTCACAAGGCTCGGTAGCTCAATTGGGAGAGCATTGGACCGGATTTCCTGCGGGTTCGATTCCCGCTTGAGATGCACTTGTGACCCCGAGTCGATTTTTTCTAGTATTTTTCTATTATAACAATATATTTTATAATATCGCATTGAAAAATGCATAAAATAGATAAAAATTATAAAATGTTCCACTACTGTATTGACCAAGGAAATATATCCAATGAATAAAAATAAAACCAGTTAATAAAGCTTATAAGTGAGTTTTTTTATGATGCTGGTAGTGAAACTGAGATAGTCAATAAAATAAATTTATATAGGAAAAAAAGTAATGGATACTACTTCGATAACTATATTTATTGATTAATTCCATTGTCCTAACACAAAAAATATTTATTGAATTTATTAACTTGGTAAGTCAATATTTACTAGAAACACCTTTTTTATGTAGAAATAGCTTTAGATACATAAATCTAGCATAATGCTTTAGTAAAGAAAATATAAATACTCATTTCTATAAGATATAAAATATGTGTGTAAAAAACAATTACGCCTCCAAGCCCTCAGGTGGGATTCAAACCCACAATCTTTCGCTATGCCGGCGAGTGCCCTCATTCATAATTTTAGTTATAACTCATTTCTGTTATACAACATAAATTCTTATCCCACCTAAGCATGTTTTTGACACATCTTTTCTATATTCTTTCGCATAATTGTAGACTGCAATTTCCCATGTTCTCGATAATATATAAAAATTTATATAATGCATAAAAATCCTTCTGTGTTTTATTTTGAAGCAGCAGAATGAATTTGTCATAAAACTGGTATGATAAATGCTTATACTCTAAAGAAGAATCCAGATAACTCCGGTAACTATCATATTTTATCTTGGAAGTTTGAAAAAAAGAATATATAACTAATTCCACACAAATTCTCATGAAATTGTGTTTACGGTATTTGTAGACAATGATTAAATTGAAAAATTTATTTTGGTCTTTTAAATCTTTCTGTGTATTCTTAATTATTATATCTATTTTAAATAAGAATTATTATTCTATGTAGTGTTGTATCACCGTCAAAGAAGATGGAAAAGTTGCTCTAAATGCTGTTCTAGTGTTATAAATAATTGAAACAACTGTTCTGAACTTCGTCTTTTTTCAAGTGTTGTTTTATATTCAGAATCATGATTCATTACAAACATTACTTTTAATGATTTTTTTAATGTACTCTTTCCATTTGAAATACTAAATACATTCTTATTTGAATTTTAGTCATTTATTTCGTCAGTCAGTTTCTTAAATTAAAAACGTGCGGTCTCATTGACTATTTGTCGTCGACTAAAAAGAGCATGCGCTGCGCTGTAATGGTATCAGTCGACGACGCCGTTGGCTATATCGTCGATGGAGTGTTGTTTAACTGTTAACGCCCTTAGGGCTTGTGCACACCACGTTTTATAAACGCGCCGTTGACACGTGTTTTTATCCATACAAACGCGATACTTACGCGAGTAAAACACAGCTTGACCATGAGTTTATGTAAGTAGTTGGTCAGAGATCTACCTTTGAATACCTGTATAAATTCAGTCTCGCGCTTGAAATGGTACAGACACGATGCTGACGTGTATACACGCTTTAGTACCTATCGATACATACGCGTTACGCAAATAGATGCTCCGTGGAATAAAAAAAACGCGTTGTGTGCATATGCCCTTAGGCCTAGAAGTATAAATTCCAGTCACTTCGGATTTGTGATTTTAATGTTTTGGCTAAGCTTGGCTGTAAATGTTTGTTTACTGAGGCTGATTATCAAAAAATGCAGTTAGCAATTTATTTACTAGCGGCCCGTCCCGGCTTCGCACGGGTGGACAAAATTCTTTAAATTTTTTCTAGCATTAAATATAGCCTATGTTACTCAGCGTTAATGTAGCTTTCGAATGGTGAAATAATTTTTGCAATCGGCTTAGTAGTTTTTGAGTATATTCATTACAAACATACAAAAATACTAATCTTTCCTCTTTATAATATTAGTGTAGATTATGTGTTTATACAAGATTAGGTCTTTATAGTGCTAAAATAAATGTTTCTTCTCTTTTACAGTTACAAAAAACCCATCAAATGGAAGTGCAAGAATACCAACATACACCAATATCTATGGAACAGCTTCACCAAGCGATGCAAACCTCCCTCAATGGTACAATTATGCACAACTTCCAGCTACCATTGTCACCACGACAAATGTCCACGCTCATGTTAAAAACAAACCACCTGAGTCGTAATCTGAATTTCAATGAAATCCCTGCTCATTTGCAACGTAACTTAGAGTTGGATCTCGTCCATAATTTAAGTGAATTGCCACAGAATTTGAGGCATGAAGATTTATTGAGTAGAAATCTTGATTTGAATTTGGCAAGGAGTTTGAGTAATGAGTTAGAATTGCAGGGTAGTCTAACACAGAGTTTGGTCCAGAATTTGAATGAGAACTTAATATTGCCTGAAGGATTGACACAGAGTTTGAGGAATGAGATGCATGATATCAACCAAGAGATTGATCTGTCTCACCATTTCAATAGGAATATTGATCAGCAGGATATTTTGAACCATGAAAGGCGGACACCGATACAATGCGTGCCAGAACATATATTGGAGCAAAATATTTCTACGGCAAGTTTGCAACAAACATTGGGGCAAAGGTTGGAGCAAACTTTGGTTCAGAGGTTAGACCAAAGATTGGAACATAGCTTGGGTCAAAGATTGGACCAAAGTTTGGCACAAAGATTGGACCAAAGATTAGAACATACTGTGGGTCAGAGGTTAGAACAAAATTTGAGCCAACGTTTGGTGACACAGAACTTGCATTTGCATGATAACCAGCGGTTGGAAAGTGATCATTTGTTGCCAATGCCATTCCATATAAAGTCGGAGCAAGAAGATGATGGATACTTCTATGATAATATGAACCAACCGCTACCAAATGTCAACAGTATGAATGGTAAGTAATTATTAAATAAATTAAACATAACATTGTTTTAACATATGTGTGTATAGAAAGGCGATAATCTACTTTTTATTTATTTATTTATTTCTTATTATTTATTACTTTTGTGAACTAACTGTGTCATGATAAGAATCATCAGCTTTTCAGGTGGATTTCTCTTTTAGTTATGATTTTTTATGTTTTTCTTATAATTGATGCATTCTGACACAAAAATATTCCAATTAAATTACTTAATTAATGTCTTGCTGCTATGATTTTAGCTGATGTCTTGTTCTAAGGCTGGTTTTATGCGGTTGGACAGCGCATTTTGAATAGAAAGACAGTAAAACTATACTTTGTCCAATGTAGGATGATATTTTTGACAGGTGTCACTTCCTTATTGCTACGTACTAAGGTTGCATTTGTTTCCTTATGTTTGGCTTGACATTGCAATAGCAACTTTATACCCTCTATATAAGTGTCAACTGTCAAAAGTATCATCCTACATTGGACAAAGTATAGTTTTACTGTCTTTCTATTCAAAACTTATTATTAATATTAATTTATTACTTATGGAGTCCCTCAAGGCAGTGTGCTGGGACCAACGCTTTTTCTCTCATATATCAATGACCTTTGTGATATGAAACTTGATGGTGGGGGAGAAATTTTTTCGTATGCAGATGATACTGCGATCGTCTTTTCGGCTAATAATTGGGAAGAGTTGAAGAATTACAGCGAAGCAGGACTTATAAAGATAGCAGCCTGGCTGAACCGAAACCAATTAACTTTAAATGTAATAAAAAGTAACTTTATCTGTTTCACTAAATATAACAATACACAGCCTTCAGAAAACTATAAAATAGTGCTACACAACTGTGGACAATCTTCTAACACTACCTGTGCATGTGAGGAACTTAAAAAATTAACACACGCTAAATATCTAGGCGTTACAATTGACCAACGTTTATCCTGGCATAACCATATTGACATACTTATCGGCAGAGTTAGGAAACTAATGTGGACATTTAAAACACTGCGCCATGTGGCTACTAAAAGCCTTTTGCACCAAATTTACAGTTCATTAGCCCAACCAGTAATAACATACTGTGTGACAGTGTGGGGTGGTGCCAATAAAACGAGATTTTTAGATATAGAAATCGCACACAGAGCACTACTTAAGGTAATGTTTTTCAAACCCTATAGATTTCGTACTGAAATTCTATACAAGATGAGTGGCATCCTATCTGTAAGAAAGCTTTATTTGCTGAACGCTATACTGAGGAAGCATAAATCCCTTTCATACGACCCAAATATACTATGCAGAAGGAGAAAACACAATGTTGCACCACAACCCCAAATAAAATCAGTATTCGCTAAACGACAATTCAACTACCAGTCATCCTTGTTATATAACAACATTAATAAAATTTTAAATATCTATCCTCTTACATACTACAAAACTAAATTAGCAGTGACAGAATGGCTAAAAACAATAAATTATGAGGAAGTCGAACGCATTATTAGTACCAACTAAAGAAATTCAAAAAATAAAACAAAACCAAAACTTAAACAAACACAAACTCATACATACAACGCGCACGCACACACATACGCACGCCAAACACACACACACGCACACACCAAACACACACACACGCACACACCAAACACACACACACGCACACACCAAACACACATACACACGAACATTTGTAGTAATAATATAACATTATGTTCCTCAAAACTACAAAGTGTATAATAGTAGTATTTACGCATTGTTAAGGAAGAGCGGAGCTTCCTAACACAAGCAAATCTCTTGCTTAAAAGGAAACTCCGGCCACAATTTACTGTAAATTTAAACCTAAGTTGATGAAATAAATATATTTGATTTGATTTGATTTGATTTGAAAACGCGTTGTCCACCCGGATAAATATAAAAGCAGCCTTAGAACAAGACATCAGCTAAAATCATAGCAGCAAGGCATTAATTAAGTAATTTAATTGGAATAAATTTTGTGTCAGAACGCATCAATTATAAGAAAAATCCATAATCTAAGATCACAGTGGTTTGTGTGTTTGACTGTCCGCTCTTTTCCCCGCTCCTTTTCCATTGTATCAATAAAGTTATTATAGCAACGCTTTAACCGCAAGTAGTTCGTCTACCTGATGCTAGATGGCGCTATCGGAAAATATTTATTAATAAAATAAATAAATAATTTTGTCCACCCGTGCGAAGCCGAAACGGGCCGCTAGTATAATCTAAGATCACAGTTGTTTGTGTGTTTGTCTGTCCGCTCTTTTTCCATTGTATCAATAACGTTACTATAGCAACGCGTTAACCGCAAGTAGTTCGTCTACTGGACGCTAGATGGCTCTAACGGAAAAAATATTTGTTAATAGAAATAATTTTGTCCACCCGTGCGAAGCCGGGACGGGCCGCTAGTTGTTATACAAAGATTGTTGTGAGGTTTATAATGTCTCACTACATTTCCACCTTTTACAAGGTGTACAATAATGACATACTAAAATTTTCTTAAATAAACACTTAGTATTACAAATAATAATTAAAAATAAAAATAAAAAGAGGAAAAAGCAGGTATACAATTTCAAAATATGTTAATGACAGTTTTTAAATTTTTATTTAAGTTGTCATTAGTAATTTTCGATAATTAATTAATTAAATTGTGCCATAATATTTCATAAGTTAATATACTAGGCGATGCAGTCGCTAAGCATATAGCTACGCCAGCACCATATATTGGTGCGGAGCGTAATACCTAAAAAAAATCAAATTCAAATTTATTAATTGTAGATCACAGGTTACATTAAGTTGTTAAAATATGATTAGTACTATCCGTGTCTTACTTCGTAGAGTATACAATATATTTTATACTATTTGTCATGCTATACAAATACAAAAAAATGTCAAAACAAACACTAACGAAACAAATTTAAATAATTAAAAACATTCAATGCTGTAAAAAAAAAATAATAATAATTTAGGTTTTTGTGATTAAAAATTCAGATACACTGTAATAGCATTTTTGTAAGAGCATTTCGCGAAGTCTCTTTTTAAAAATATTCATTTGATCAATGCAGCGTATCGATACAGGGATCTTATTAAAAATTCGTGAGGCGTTGCAAAAGAAACTCTTACTCATTAGTGCAGTTTTGCACGGAATTTGACGCAAATCATTTGGCTTACGAGAACATGTCCCAAAATTAAACAAATTCGGATTACTCTTAATAAAAACTGCAGTTTCGAAAATGTATAAACAGGCTAATGTCATTATATTATATTTTTTGAAATACGGCACACAAGACGTAGTTTTACGTAGATTAAACATAGCTCGAATACATCTCTTTTGAGCCCTAAAAGCGAATTCTTTGTTTATAGAATTTCCCCAGAAAATTAAATCATATCTTAACTTAGATGCAACGTAACCATGATACGCGGCTATTAGACCTTGTTCGTTAACTATTCTTCTAAGGTTGTACAATGCATAAGACGATTTGTATAGCTCTCTACAGATATGATCTACGTGAACATTCAACTTCATTTTACTGTCAATATGTAATCCTAAAAACTTAGCGCATTCAGTTTCATCATTTTTTTCTTGTAAATAATGAATATTTAATTTATTTACGTCAGAGCGTCTCTGATTAAATGTCATTACTTTAGTTTTGTTAAAGTTAATTTTAAGATTATTATAATTCAGCCATTGTATTATTGATGTCAAAGTATTGTTTATGTCAAGTTCTAAATTAGTGAAATTAATATTACGAAATAAAATAGTACTATCATCTGCAAAAAGGGTCATGTGATTATTAGTTACAGAGGGCATGTCATTGATATATATCAAAAACAGTAAAGGGCCTAAAATACTCCCCTGCGGTACGCCAGACTTAGCAATTTTGTATGTCGACTGATAATTGTGCTCACATTTTGTTTTAAAATCAATTTTGTCAATTACCGTTGCTTGCTTTCTTTTAGTTAAATAAGAAGCTAACAAATTATGAACGTTACCCCTTATTCCATGATATTCCAGTTTTTTTAAAAGAATATTCCAATCAACGTGATCAAAAGCCTTGGTCATGTCCATATAAACGGCTGCAGTAGGTAACCTTTGGTCCATATTTGTAACTACTTTAATAACAAAGTCATAAATCGCCATATCTATATTTTTTTGCTTTCTAAAGCCACATTGTTGTGGTACTAGTAATTCATTACTTTCAAGAAATTTATAAATACAGTCGAACCTCTATAAGTCGAACATCAAGGGAGACGCCAAAAATTTCGAGTTATAGAGTTTTCAACTTATGGAGGATTTCGACTTAAGCGGATTTTGATTCGACATAAAGAGTTTGAGGTTTATTCTTATAAATTTTGAGTTAGAGAGGTAAAATAAATAAAAATTCAACTTGCAGAGGTGACAAACATACATATTTTTATTTATTATAAATCAACATTATTTCAAATCATTTTAAAATAAAAAATATGGCATTAAAAAAAGTCAGTAATTTTTTTTTGCTTTAGATAATTTGGTTGTTCTCTATCTATAGCATTGTCTAATCTATAAAGAGCAGAAAATTCTTCTTCTTCGGAGTTACTGGTCTGCTCTATAAAATTACGTAAGGTATTCAATGCAGTTCGCGCCTCTTTGATGTATATCTACATATCTATTTTACTCGGACTTTCTCGTACTTAGATTGAAAGCATTAAGGAATTGAGCTTTAAGACAAGGCATTAATAGACATTTTGGTATACATATTTGTTAACGCCATTTTGACACTGCTTTCTTTCATTGGCAAAAGTACATACCTACTAAATGAATAATGTAAACAAACGGTTCGCGACAAAATTGTAATATTTGTTTGCTGAGCGTTTTGATTTTGTTTTGTTTTAAGAATAGTTTATTGAGATAATCAAAATTGAACACCTGACACCAAGCAAGCAAACACGTGTGCGTGAGTCATAAATTTATTATCGTATACTCCTAAAATGTTTTCAAGTGTACACAATAGTGTACACTCACATTGTCGGCAAGTTCTTAAAGTCGGTAACTTATTTTTGTTCGAACAATAGAGGTAATAAATTCCAAATGATCAAGTTGTAAAGGTTGTAAAATAAAACGTTGCTATGTTCGAGATACAGAGGTCAAATTAAATTTTTCGAGTTATAGAGTGAAAATATGTACCAAAATGGCTTGGAGGGACTCGGTGATTATTTCGACTAACAAAGGGTCAAGATTTCAAGTAATGGAGGTTTTGGTGTTTGAAGGGAAGGGAACAAAACATTTTTTCGAGATTTGGAGGTTTTTGACTTATCGAGGTTCGACTTATAGAGGTTCGACTGTACATTTAAATATTACTTTTTCTATAATTTTCGCAAATATGGATATTAAAGCTATTGGTCTATAGCAACTAATATTGGTCCTGTCGTCTTTTTTAAATAATGGTTTGATGATTGTTGTTTTAAGTTTATCGGGGAATACTCCATGCTCAATACATAAATTCACTATATGACTTAAAACAGGTGCAATGATAATGGAAACATCCTTCACAATTTTCGTAACAATACCGTCGTATCCAGCGCTAGTAACATTATTAAGGGACCTTATTATATCGGAAATATCACACGGAATTGTTGGATACATAAATAACGATTTTTCATGCATTTTTAGCTGTGAAGGACAATTTACAGAACCAGTTTGGGAGATTTTAACTTGTTGAGTGAAGTGGTTATTAAACGCTTCAGCAATAGATTTACCACTTGTAATGAGTTTCCCTTCTATATTTAACTTATCTACGTTGGTATTCGGCCTCTTGGATTTAGTTTTATTTATCACTTTCCAGGTGGCTTTGCATTTATTTGTAGATTTTTTTTATAAAATAATCATTTTGTGCTTTCTGTGTCAGCTTCAGAATAGATTTATATCGTTTTGTATTTTTTTTAAAGATTTCCCTATTTTGTGGTGTAGGAGCCTTTCTAAACATCCATAAAAGGTGACGTTGCCCTTTACTACACGGTTTGATACCTTTACTTAACCATTTCGGTCTCGTATTTCTATTAATTTTGATTCTTATTTGCGGAAAACATAGATCGTACAATAATTTGAAAGTTGAATGGAAACAGTTAAATGCTTTATTTGGTTCACGTGACTCATATACATCATTAAAATGAATTTTACTTAAATGTAATTTGAATTTACGTCTATGATCAGAGTTGTAATCTCGTCGTTTAATGTACCAGCACTTCAGTGTGCAAGTCTTTTTAACTGGACACCTAAGAAGCTGCGCAGAATGGTCGGACATCGCAAGTTCTATCACTTCACCTTTGCATTTATTCATATTATGAGCAATATTGTCAAGACAAGTTTTGCTTATTAAACGTGTTGGTTCTTTGAATTGTAATTTTAAATTATAACTGAGTAATAAATTCAAAAATTCCTTTGAATGCTTAGTAATTTTCAAATTGTCTATGTTAAAATCTCCACATATTATTATTTTACGGTTATATTTTATTAATTCAGTTAAAATGTCATTAATTTTAGTAAAAAAGCGGTCAAGTGAATGTTCGTCATATTTAAGTGATCGGTAAATATATAGAATAAATATTTTGTGCTCTGTTAATTCAATTGCTGAGCATTCAATAATGCCTAGTGTCGATAATGCAATTAACTTCTCATAGGGTTTGAAATCAAAGTGGTTTTTTACTAGAATACAGGAGCCTCCATGTCTATTTCCTCTTGTAAAATATGAAGCCAATTTATAGTTGGGAACCGAAACTTTATGTAAGTCTGCATTGTTCAAATTATGTTCAGTAATACAAATAATGTCTACTGGCTTTCCATTCGACGCTAATTCATCAAGACATACTACTAGTTGATCCGACTTATTAAGAAGTCCATTGATATTTTGGTGCAATACATAAATGTTATTGTACACGAAATAAATCATTACTGTTGTCGTAATTAGTATTATAGTCATTACTTGTTATATCCAATGTTTCATGTGCCGTGGTGTCATTACTATTGGAAAACTGTGTGTCAGTTTGAGTACATTTGTCTTTGTATTTAGTCCTATTAGTTTTATAACAATCTATAAGCTTCCCAATTTTAATCTGATATTCCTTATACCGAAATTGATAGTCAACATATAATACTTCTTTCACCAAATAACGAGCTTTATATAAAACACTATTAGAATACATGTCACTATTTTTGGAGTTGAAGTCTACATATATTACATTACTACAATATCTATTGCTAATCAATTTAATAGCATAGTTAAGCTTATCGACATTAATATATTTATTGTAAGGTACTTGAGACACTAAAACATTGGTATTAGATATCTTACTTGGCCAGATATTTAATTTAATTTGTAATAATTCCGGATTTTTATCTTCGGTTCCAGCCAGCAGAATAACAACATCGTTTTTGGTTAGCTTTTTGATTTCAATTTCTATACTATCAACGATACTGTTAAGATTCGCGCCTGGTTTAACAAATGAAATGATTTCATAATTGGGACCCACTAGCTGTTGCAATAATTTTCTTAACCCTCGTCCTTATTGGTCAGCCAGAATCAAGATCCTCTTCTTTTTATGTTTATTTGTTGGTGTATGTATGTAATTTTGTTTCCCGTCCATTCCGTATTTGCATGCATTTTCCAAATTATCTTGCGTATTTGTAATACTTGTTTTGTCCACGGTAATATCGTCCATATCACTAAAAATTATATTTTCAGGTTCAAGATTTAATTGTCGTGTTGGTGTTGTATACATATTCTTAAAAAACACGCTATTATTGTTAGATAGTGGTGATGTTCTGCTCATACGCATTCTTATATTTAATATTTTTTTATTTAACGGTGTCGATAAATGCTTACTTTGTTGATTTGAATAATTTGTAGTAATTTTTTTTAGTGTATTGATTTTTATTTCTTGCTCCCTTATGGTCCGTTTTAATGTTTGATTTCACAATTTAGGTTTTCTATTTCTTGATCAGCAATTTTTAGCCTTTCTCTTATATTTTCCAATTCAAGTTTTAACTCATGTGTATAAACATAATCGTTATTTATAGTGTCACTGTGTATACTCAACATTGTTGTGTCAAATAAGGTTGAGTTCGCGACGTTATCTTCAGTTTGGATCATTACCATTTCTGATATATCATCTTCTGATTTAGATCGTACCAATTTCTTTCACAAAAAAATTCATTTTCATTAAAACAAAGTAGTAATAATAGTTAAATCCAAAGAAATAATAATCTTGTGTAAAAAAAGGTAAAAACATAAAAAGACGGAAATGAATTCCAGGTTCGAACTTGGTATCGTTTAGCCAATGTCCGTCTTAGTGGTTTACACACCACAGACGCTTAAACTACATGGACAAACATTTGATCCACTTTTGCGATTTGATTGTTTTCGGATCGGTAAGTATGTTGGTATTTATAAAAAAGATTTTTCGATTGCACCGTCACTTTCACGAAGTAAATGTTATTATAGGAATCCTTATTAAAGAGAAAAATATACATTTCCTCTGTCTTTCCTTAATCTAACAGTCGGTAGCGATGAAAGTATACACTCACTTGCATCACAAACGCCTTAATATGTTAGTGCATCACTATGTTATTTTACAAAGAAACCGGTATCTTAGTTAAAACTTTCGGTAATTATTTCTCTTTATGCACTGATTTCTTTACGCTTATAACAGTTACACGTCTGAATCACTATATTATTAATGTTTTACTTATAAACTCTATTTTAAAAAGACACTTTGAATGTTTTTATTATTGATAAAACACAGAGCCGATGTTAGCGAAACGGCGCCCTCTGGCGAAGCGAAAAAGAAAAAAAAATTTTGGTTCGATGGGAATTTTTGCGAATTTCAAAATTCGGGCTCCGTCACAATCTGGTCCTAAACATGTTGATTCGATTCCACACAAGAAATATTATAATCGGTTAAGAACTCGGGAAGTTTTGGCGTAACAGACATTGCGCCATTGAAGCTGATCCATGGGAGCTTCGCTCGTTTCGTTCGCTCCGCTCCAATCATGTAAATGAATAATGATGACGTCATATCCATTTCATTTAAGGAAGTGTCGCTAAGGAAGTCTACCGTTGTGCATTGTTTTGCCAATTAGCAGCGCAATTAAGCGCTTTTTAAATAGCTTAGTACCGCAGTTGTTTCTGAATTCTTTAATACAAGTGCTTTAGTTTATGTTACTTAGAGGGCTTTTTGAAGTCAGTCGCGTCTGTGTATTTTCCGTGACTGTAGACATCAAACTATCAGCTTTTTTAAGATAATCTTATCAATCGTATCGCTTTAAATTAATTTAAAAAATACTGTAACAATGTAAGCGTCACTTTAACCGTATTAATGACGGAAGTATTACAATACTATACTAATTGCCCGCCCCCACTTTGTCCGGACTAACATATTTTTTTTTATTATAATAGAAAAATACTAGAAAAAATCGACTCGGGTCACAAGTGAATTCCCGCCTGAGATTCACTTGTGACCCGAGTCGATTTTTTCTAGTATTTTTCTATTATAATAATTTATCTTATAAGATCGCATTGAAAATGCATAAAATATATAAAAAATTATAAATATTTTTTTTTTACATTCACACCAATTAGCCTAGCCCAAAGTAAGTACTGTAAGGCTCGTGTTACGGATACTAGAATTACTAAAAGATATATGTACATACATAATAATAATGAATATTTTTTACACTCACACCAATTAGCCTTGTCAAAAATAAGCACTGTAAGGCTTGTGTTCTGGATACTAGGGTAACGGATAGACATACATATATGATACATAGATATGTAATATTAATAGAAATATATATAAACACCCATGACTCAGGTACATACTCGTCATACAAACATCTGCCCCTTCCGGGATTCGAACCCAGGACCGTCGGTGCGAAAGGCAGGATCGCTACGGATGCAGCAAACGATCATCACATATAGATAATACGTATGATTTGAATCTGTTTCAATTAAAACTCAAAATTTTACGAGATCCTTGATCGAGTGGTTCGCATACCGATTTTCATAACGCCACTCCGAGCTCGCTGGTTCGATTCCCGGCCGAGTTAATGTAAAAACAAAATATTGGCTCGAGTCTGGGTGTTGTGGTACAACATCCATGATACAAGTACTTTAGCTACTTGTATTCAGATACAATGTATGTGATGTCTTATTTATAGTTTTGAAGATGCAGATATAATATTCAATATATTTATTGTTTTTAATTTAATTTTTTGCATTCAAAATGCAATATTAATTATAAGATATAAAATATATGTGTAAAAAAGAACTACGCCTCCGAGCCCTCAGATGGGATTCGAACCCACGTCCTTTCGCAATCCGGGCGATTGCTCTGACCGCTGCGCTACTGAGACGCTGGTAAAGAGAGCTCCGATACTAGCTCATAGTAGAAGTTGAAATACGTTTGTAAAATTCGACAGTTTGCCAGCGTCTCGGTAGCTCAGCGGTCAGAGCACTCGCCCGGATAGCGAAAGGTCGTGGGTTCGAATCCTACCTGAGGGCTCGGAGGCGTAGTTGTTTTTTACACACGTATTTTATATCTTATATTTATTGAAGTTGTGAAATTAATAGAATTCCTTTATCTGTCACATAATCTTGTTATATACCATAGTAATCTGTCCAAAATATTCCATTGGTAAGACTACGTATGATTATCTATTTTCGACCTTGGTATCAAAGTATCAAGGTTTTAAATAGAATGTTTGTCCTTATTATTTAGCTATTCTATATTAGGAAGTTACCTATTGAACTGAAGATTTTTACGTATATTTTATGAAGAAATATTTTATTTTATCTCCAAATACTGTTTATTATTTGACAAACGTTTGGATCTCACCTTTTCAATCCCAATTTAATCAACAAACTCCACATTTATTTACGTATAACTATTAGTATGAGATCAATTCAATTACTCCGTTTATATATCGCAAAAATCCTATGAATTATCAACTAACTCCATATTTATTTAAGTATTGCTACTAGTATGAGATCGATCAAATCACACCGTTTTTTTCTTCACAAAAAAACAGTAACAAATACTGAATAAAAAACTAAAACAAAACAAAACAAATCTTCTTAAAAAATGCACAAAAAAAAAAAAAAACAACCAAATAAAGTCCCGCAAATCCCGCGGATGCCGCGCCCGTAGTCCCGCATCACGCGGTATTGGAAAATGGCGCGGGATGTTTGTGTTATGTATACGATCATTTGCACCTAAGTTATGGGAGTATATATACTTTACTATGTGCATTATGTTTATGTATTGTATATGGCCATCTTTCCGTTACTCTAGTGTCCATAACAAGCCTTACATTGGTATAGGGTAGTTGATGTGTTAATTATTATTCGATACTGGCTACACCCCACATGCTTTGCAATGCTCTTATTTGCTCAATCCTTACTAATATTATAAATCGGAAAGTGAGTGAGTTTGTTTGTTTGTTCCGCTTTCACGACGTAACTACTGAACCGATTGCTTTGAAATTTTGCAGACGTAAAGTTAAAGTATGCGATAGATGGCGCTGGGTGTCCAAAACCTGCTTGTTTTTGCTCCACAAGGGAAAACATGTAATATAGTGTACCATTCAGTTTTGGTTTAACAACTAATTGTATCCAGCGTTACATCGCGCTTCTTAGATTTTTCCGTGGGAATGAGAAGTTTTCTTATAGTTGTACATATAAACCTTCCCTTAGCATGCATGTAACAACTTTCATTACAATAATTAATGGTTTCGGAACGCATAGAAAACAAATATTGATTTTTATTTATATGGAAAATACAATGTGTCCCGTCACCAGTGTCGGAGCCTTTAATGGTGTGAAATATGGCATTTTTTATTGACCAATTGCCCCTCAAATTTTGTTTTTCTCTTACGGTTATAAAATGACCGCCATTTAACCAAGACCTGGGCTCTCATACTAATTCGAGCACCACTACTCATGTAAATGTCCTATTAACATTAAAAAGGTGTCATTTGATAGCTAAACATGTAGACAACAGTTACACAGCCATCATGTTTCAATTGTCATGGAATGAAAAATAGAAAAATATAATTAAAGAAAAACAAATAGATTCTTTTTTGTGTATTTTTTTATTATTGGCTTTTTGAGAAAAACCAAATATTCTGACCTAACCTAACCATACACTTCCTTCTTTTGTTACTCTCTTTCCTGTCGATCTGTTGCTCTTTTTTAACTCTTTCTTTCTGTACTTGTGTTAGGGCGACAGGTATCCATAGCCTCGACCCCTGATGCAATTACGATGTAAAAATTAACCCTATGTGAAAAACTTTACACAGAAACTTGATCAGATGTTTTAACTTATATATTAAGTTAATAATAAAAAAAAACCTTTGTGTGTACTTATGTAAGTAAGAAGTTATACTTCTTTATCGTTACTAAACAAAGATAACTAAAACTTTTCCTCTCGTGTGCTCGTATTCTTTGTACGTGAAAAGAAAGATAAATTTATAAATTATATAGTGATCAGTATGAAGCGTCAAAAGATTAACAGATTTCCTATATATCTGTATACAGAATCCAGTAATATATCAAAAACCATTAAAATAAACTGTTTAACCAAATGTAATGTAAAAATAATAATAATTTATATTACAAACAAATAAAAATAATACATACCGACAGTTAACCTCAAATCAATAAACGCACTTAAAAAAGTTTATAAAATAAAAACCACTTTTAAATGAAATTGTTATATTGTTATTATATAATATAAAATTGTTATTATAATTTTATATAAATGACTTTTAACTACCATATATAATTTAAAAACACACACACACCAACACATTCATAATTAGTGGCCAACTTCATCCTGCTGGTTTATTCTATGTCGCTTTTGCGGCCAACTTCACACTGTAACTTTTGTGTTGCAGTGATGCGCGCGCATCATAAAATTTTACTCAACATTTTTTCATAACGCGCCTAAAGAAGTATAACTTCAAAAAAAACCTAACCTAACTTTATTAAATTGGAATTAGACCTAGTCTTTTTCATTTAAAGCTAAATCGTTCAGGAACGTTGAAAAATATTGAGAAACAAAATTATATATTTTGTATGTTGATCACAGAAGCGATTTCATTTCAGTTAATGTAAAAACATGGTTTATTATCTCTTGACTCAGTAAATCATAATAATTCATCACCATTACTGACTTTGTTCGTTACTCCAAGGAGGTTCTACATACAATTACAGAAACGAAGGCTACGAGCTTGATTTACGTGAAAAATGAAGATAGTTTCATTCTGGGTAGATTTCCCTAAAACTTAATTTGAAGGAGTTATCATCGATTTAAAAATGATACGGCTCCAGTGGTTAGCGCTACACGCAAAAGAAAATGATGGCACGCCAGACGTGCCGTCTGCAACGAATCGGTTAACTCGCCAGATGCTCCGTATTTTACGGGTTACCCCGTTTTTCGGGTACTTTGCTTAAGAGTGTGTAGAAAAAATCAATTTATTTATTTATTTTTATTAGGTCTGCCAACATTTTTACACAATAACTTACACATTAAATACAAAAGTGCCTAAAATTAAAAGAATAGTAGGTAATATTCATTATAGAAAATATTATAAAGTCCCTTATTATTTATAATGGCTCGGAAAGTTGAATCCTAAGGTTATGACTTATACAGCCAACCAATTGGGATGATGACTGAATTTTAATTTTCACGTCTCGTCATAATATATTAAAATACCGTAGAAAAAGATACAATCCTGTGAAATCAGAATTAAAATCGGCTTAGAAATACATTAGATACAAGGCATTTTAAGTTGTTCATTTGGAAGCGATTAGACAGAGAGATCCGACATCAACAGTGACGTCACTGTTTAGTACGGCCATATAAACTCCATGCAAATTTCCGTTTTGCTAGAGAGAGATGGAGCAAAATATTCAATACCTTATATCTTGCTTGTTTTTTAAGTTATTCGAAAACAGATTTTTTTTCTGTCTGTTTATTATAGAAGAGAGCTTCTCTTAAAGCAAAAAAAAATTTTTTGTCATCTAGCCTATTCTAATTTGATTTGACAGAAAGATATCTCTCATAGAGATAAGTCCACATTGCAGAAGACATTATTAGTTGTATATTTTACTTGTTGTTTTATCACTACATAGTATAAAAAAAAGTCGCTTTCTCTGTCCCTATATCCCTATGTATGCTTAAATCTTTAAAACTACGCAACGGATTTTGATGCGGTTTCTTTAATAGATAGAGTAATTCAAGAGGAAGGTTTATGTGTATAATACATGCATAATATAGTAGAGCATTGCGTCCGTGCGAAGCCGGGGCGGATCGCTAGTGTACAATATAAAAATCAATCGAAATAAAATTCGAAACAGAATTTATAAATTATGCGTTTCGTTAGCTCTCCAGTTTTTTTCCTAAAGTCACTTTAATCGTTCGGATTTTCCGAATAAATGCAGATATTGTTGCAACCTTGACCTTTTTTATTTACTGTGGCAACTCAAGCATATTTAAAAATTAAACCACTTTTACCGGGTCGATGACGAGTTTTTTTTTATATATTTAATCATAATGTTTAAACTCCTTTAAGGGGCGGGCGTACACGTTCAATATTTTATCAGTTTGATTCATCAGTGTTGTATGATTAATACTGAACTAAACACACAGCTTGAAAAAAAACTAATGAAAATTTTAATATTTTTAAAACTTTAATAAATCCATCAGGTTGCGTTCAGTCTTGCATAAGTCTTCGCCCGGGCGGTAAAGAGGCGCGGGGGTACGGCGATAAAGGGGTGTACGAAAAGGGGGGAGGGGGCACACTATGCGCGCCCCCACTAGCAGGCTGATCACATGACCCAAACAAGATTCTTACCTTGTTGTTACCTTGTTATTATAATATCTATTCATGTAAATCTTAACTAATTGGAGCGGAGCGAGCGAAGCTCCCATGGATCAGCTTCAATGGCGGAATGTCTGTTACGCCATAACTTCCCGAGTTCTTAACCGATTTTAATATTTTTTGTGTGGAATCGAATTAACACATTTAGGACCAGTATGTGACGAATTTTGAAATTCACAAAGATAAAAAAGTTATGCCCAAAAAACATTAGCTCTATGGGATTTCCCATTGAATAAAAAAGCGCGCTTGTTGAAAGTTTTAATTTTTATGGAATTTTAAAATCTACAAAACATTATTGAATTTATATTTTTTAGTATTGCGCTCCGCTCCAATATATGGTACTAGCGAAGCTTTATTCTTAGCGACTGCATCACCTAGTATTATGAATATGAGTGAATAAAAGTGAGTTTGTTTGTCTGTTACACTTTCACGCCTTAACTACTCAACTGATCATCATGAAATTTCGTATACACTTTGGCAGGGGTCCAGAACAGGACATAGGGTATCTTTCATCCAGAAAAAGATTATTTTTTCCGGGGATAATATAATATAACTTATATTTAGGGAGAAAAAGCCCTTGCCGAGTTACTTACGGCTTCTTCTTGGTACTAGGTCTCCCGTGGTAGGCCTTACGAAGCCATGGCATAGTTGACTTTCAATAAATGCATTGTAAATGCTCATATTGTATAAAAAGCATTTTTTCTTTTATCTTTTGGTTGTCTACAATAATCCGAGCGAATTCGCGGGTAAAAGCTAGTAAAATGATGATTTAATTTGCTACTAATGCATCTCCAAGTTCAATATAGGTTTCTCAAACACCATTACAATAATCCCGAATTTTTTTAAAATGCGGAGCATTATAAATACGTGGGTAAACGGTCGAGGACAGCTATACACTAAACGTGCTAACAACATGTACGGTGAGAAAAATGCTCTTTTCATAGTTCCGCGTCATATCATTTAACTACCCTCAACATAACAATATAGCAAACTTAAAACATACTATTTTTCATGTGATTTTATGTGTGGATGTCGATTTGGAATTGATTTTAATTGTAAATCTTTTGCGTGTTTTCTTCACTTTCGTGGTTCCTTAAAAAATGAATGGATTTTTTTTTATATATTTTTTTAATTGCGTTACACACATTTCTCATCGCGTAAATAATATTATTTAGATGATAAAGATTAAATGAGTTTTATTCAATACTAGCTGACCCGGCCACGCGTTGCAGTGTTATACATTAAAATGAAACCTATCCTATGCACTAAGTTTGAAAAAAGAATTATCAAAATGGGTTGCGTACACTGACAATATGGTAACAAACACACACACACACAAAGTATTGTCATAATATTATAGCGGATGAGCATGAACAATGAATGTTTTAAATGTCAAAGCTACGCCATGCCTTCGTGTCCTACGTCGAGACCTTGGATCGAGAAGCCGCACGAAACTCAATAAGGGCTGTTTTCTTCTCCCTTTTATTATGCTACATTACATAGTGATAAAAACAAAAAAACTAACTTTTCTTGTACTACCAAGACCTGTAAAAACAAAAAATACTATTACAATGAACGGATTTTATACAATTCAGCCAGTGCTGAACAGATCCAGCGTCATAGGGAAGCGATGGTTAGCCACATGAACCTATCTCTCCAGGCAGTCTCCGAATGGGGCGAGGCCAATCTGATAGGGTTCAATCCAACAAAGACACAGGCCTGTCTTTTCTCCGCTAAAAGGAGTCCTTTCGACTTGACTCCTTTCCGAGGTGTCTCCGTGCCAATCACCATCTTGAGCTTCTCGGCATATCATTGTCACTAACTTCCAATTTTGGCTCAAACATTGAGAGAGGCTCAATTAGTTTAAAAAAACTTGGCATTCTGGCGAAGGTGAGAAGGTAGTTCACGCCGGAACAGTTGCTCAATCTTTCCCAAGCGCAAGTTCGATCGTGCATGGTGTACTGTTCTCATTTTTGGGACGGTTTCGCCCAATATCAATATCAGACGCTTGAATCCATTGAAAGGAGGGCCAAGAAACTCATCGGCAATGACGATCTTTTTAAAAATAAGCTGAAAAGCCTTGAACATATAAGGAAGGTAGCCAGCCTATTCGTTTTTTATAGGATACATATTGGAGAGTGTGCAGCAGAATGACAGAGCATTGTTCCGCCGTCCCCATTTTTTCATCGGACAACCAGACTTACGAATAGGCGCCACCGTTATATGGTTGATATACTAAAGCGTCGCACTAAGCGTTTTGGTTCCACTTTTGTAATCCGTACCGCTAAAGAGTGGAACTCTGCCTGAGTCTGTTTCCTGATAAATCAGGCGGTCTCACATTGGTCCGGGTCGCGGGAAGAAGCCGTAAGGGGCCACGCGACCCCCACCAATGTGTTGTGGGACGCCGCATGTTTTAGTAGGTAGGCCTCCAAGGCCTTTACCGGGCACTAGGCCGGGTAGGGGCATGGATGAGAGTCCCACATATCCCTCGTGTTTTCCCGGCACGAGGGAATGCCTAATGCCATTTCCTGCGAAAACAAAACGAAAAAGTGAGCGCGTCACATCCTAGATTGCATCGTCACTTACCATCGGGTGAGATAGCGGTCAAGCGTTTACCTATTTACTAAAAAACATACTGAACCAATGGTCGAAAATTGTATTTACTTTACACCAATTTTTTTAGCGTCTCTCTGCGTTATTTATTTATGCTAATGCCTACACTTGATATTTGATATTCAAATGGATCAAAACATTCTAAAAAAAAAAACTACGAGTCAAGGCTATTTTGCCATTCTTGTCGATGTCAAGTTCATTCGTTTAACCTTAAACTTGTGTTATTCCGAGACTAGTTGAGACAAGTCACTATATACAGGATTGAGAAAATAAGTGCTCCTGAACAAATTGTATGGTGTTCGGTAGCTTGGGATAGTACCAAACTAAGACACTGAAAACTGGTTGGTTGCCTGTAAAGTCGGTATACGGGCGAAAGTTTTACGTGACAACGACTTTGAGTGGTAAAATAATTTTAATGTGAATATTCATTCGTATAGTAGGAAGAAGGATGAAATAATAGTAACAATTTAAAACATTTATTTATACAAAGAATTATATTTAAAACATTAATTTATAGGCACGCGTCCCTTCCACTTTTTATGTCTGTCTCTCTCGCTCTTAGGCGGGCTAACCATGCCCGAGTGGAAGGGACGCGTGCCTCTCACTCGCTCTCATTGTAAGCGCATAACGTGAGCGGAGCGTAACGCAGTTTCTTGAAGTGTCACCCGGCAAACCAATTAATAAGACGTTGTCACGTCAAAAGCTACTAAGGATAATAAGTTTTGTTTTTATGTTGATCCCAATGAAGTCCAACAAAACCGCCATAAGCAATATTTAAAAAAATCTTTATTTTTCTCATACATACATAAAAAAGTATGAAAATAGAAAAAGGATACATTACGGAGAGTGGGCAGCAGAAATGCATAGCCTTGTTCCGCTGTCCCCATATTTTCATCGGACAACCAGACTTACAAATAGGCGCCACCGTTATATGGTTGGTATACCAAGGAGTCGCATAAGGGCTAATGAGTGGAACTCTTTGCCTGAATTTGTTTTTCCTGATAAATATAATTTACGGGGTATTCAAGTCACGAGTGAATAGGTATTTCCTAGGCAAGCGCGTCACGTCTTCAGATCGCATCATCGCTTACTATCAGGCGAGATAGCGGACAAGCGCTTACCTATTTACAATTTAAAAAATTTATAGCAATGTGGAACGAACTTCTCGGTGAGTAAACGTGAAAGTGCGTGTATTTATGTTGAGACGGTGTGTAAATATGCCAAATCAAATTGTCAAATAATTTTGGGAATTTATAACCACTTGTCAGTCCACGGTAGCGATAGCCCTCGTAACACCCCTCGTCAGTAGCAATTGCTACCATATTCAAATTTCCGAGTATCCTGCTGTTTTTTTTTAAACTATAGTAAACTTAAAACTTTACAGATATCCAAATATGTGGTTGATTCTTGATTTAATGAGCTTTACGGTATTATTTTTTATATGGTCCTAGCTTCATTACTTAGCGAAAAAATGGCATTTTTATCTAACAGTGCCGACATTTTTTTCACAATTCGCGCAGCATTGGGACTGTTAAGAGAGATGGGGTGCGCGGTAGCGGACAGACAAGTGGTTAAAGGATTGAAATGGTTACTTTACAATGGATAACAGAGACTGGGTGACCTCATAATTAAGCGATATTAACCAAGTTGACAAATGCCGTTTGCATGCAGTTTAACAAATGGGGTAAACATTGAGGGCTCATTGGACCGAACAGGTCCAATGCTCTCCCATTGAGCTACCGAGCCTTGTGAACACCCGTCGAAATGTTCTAGTACCTTTCTACTTTTTAAGCTGTAGACCAGCGTTGTCCCGCCTGAGAATTCGCTTGTGAGCCGAGTCGATTTTTTCTGGTATTTTTCTCTAAAAAGAATTTATTTTATAAGATAGCATTGAAAAAAAATGTAAATACTATATAAAAATATAAAACCTAATGGCTGTTTCATCTTAATCGATTTTCCAAACATTTGTAAAAATGTTTCTTTGGAATACGAGAGGATGTTCCTCTCATTGATTAGACATCTCTGGCCTACAGGGTAAAAAGTAGAAAGGTACTAGAAAATTTCGACAGATCTTCACAAGGCTCGGTAAAGTTTCCCCCTCCTCCCAAAAGTAAAACAAACGAGCTCGTAAATGAGGTGTTTATAAACAACCCCGCAGCACTTGCCAAGCAATTTTTTTGCGCCCCTGGCAACTTGGGCATCCAGTGCCCGGAGATGGTGAATCCTGCATGGATACTACGGTCCGACTTCGAAATTATGTCAGACTCGTACAGACTAAACACCACCTGAGGTTGGCCTGTACCCGAGAAGGGTCAGAAGTCTTTATCTGAGGCGACCGCTGCTCGCCTAGATCATAGAAATGTCGACCGGCTACCAGAAGGGGGATCGATCGTGACAAAGAAAAGTTTTGCAAAATTTTCTGTAGCTCTATTTCTTTTCTATTTTTTTCAGTAAGAAGAGTTTTTTTTCTTCTCGAAAGCTCGCAAATTTGCTTTGTGTAATTCCCGACGAACAGTTCGCTTACTCACTGACGTGCCAGTATCGCGCCTTAAAAGCGCCGCCGCTTCAGAAGCTGAAGACTCCTCACTAGATCTTAAATAGTGAATAATTTTTCTCACGTCTCTATCTGATAATTTTTTAGATAATTTGATAATAGGTAGTTTTATAATAATAAGTGTAATAGCGTCTTTCAGTCGCTTCATAATATTTAGACTGGTACAACTCTATCACGATAAATCAAATAAAATAATAATAAAATTCTAGATAAAATCGACTCGGCTCACATGTCAATTCTCAGCTGGGAATCGACCCCGCTACCATGGAAGTCCGGTCCAATGCTCTCCCAATTGAGCTACCGAGCCTGGTGACCATCCGTCGAAATTTTCTAGTACTTTTCCAATTTTACGCTGTAGGCCAGCGTTGTCTCACCAATGAAAGGAACATCCTCTCGTATTCGAAAGAAACATTTTTACAAATGTTTGGACACTCGATTAAGATGAAGCAGCCATTTACTTTATAATTTTTTTTTTGCAATTATTCAAAGATAATTATTTTAATAGAAAACTACTAGAAAAAATGGACTCGGCTCACAAGTGAATTTTCAAGCGGGAATCGAACCCGCAACCATTGGAAGTCCGATCCAATGCGTTTTCACGGTTTTTTATGAATAAAAATGAACTTATGAGCAGTTAAACGCATCAATAATATAATGAGGTTTTAAAAAAGAGGTCTTAAAAATATAAAAAAGATCGCCAGTCTTCTTCGTTATACTTCGAATAATTATCTCCAAAAGTCATTACCAGAATTTCAGTAACAAACTAAAAAGTCCGTAATAAAAAACCATAGAACTTTAAATATTTGACTCTTTCCCATGGTTCGATAATAACGAATTTTATTTTCAATTCCAGGTCACATTCCAGACCACACCCAGGCAAATATAAATCCAGACCAAATGTATGTATACACAAACCAAATTAACGTATCCGCCTTGAACCCTATAGAACAATACCCTCGCCAGAACTACCCGCAAAATTACGCTGCTAGAGACAATCCACAAAACCTTGTAGTCCATAGACAATACGAAAACTCTAGCCCGTACGAAGAAGCGAAGAAAGAAACAAGAGCAACCAAAGACTCTAAAAATGAAGATCCCAAAGAGAATTTGAAACCAAGCGACCAGAATAAGATGTACTATCCAGAATACCAACATGAGAAAAATGAACAGAAATCGGATGATGTTTCTTTAGATATAAAAGGTGAATATAATTGTTATAAGTGTAACGTGGTTTTTCCATCGAAGAGATTGTTAAAACAACACTCTAAAACGTGCAACGATTCAGATATAGATAATAATGAGAAAATGGGCAAATTTAGTTGCAGCCAGTGTTCTTATAGATGTCAGGCACCGGCTACTTTGAAAATCCACGAACGCACGCATACAGGGGAAAAACCTTTCTCGTGCACCTTCTGTGATTACAAATCGGGCCAAAAAAATAATGTAGCGAAACATATTTTAGTACACATGAAGGAGAAACCGTTTAGATGCCAATATTGCGATTATAGGTGTGCTCAGAAAAATAATTTAGTTGTACACGAAAGAACTCATACAGGTTACAAGCCTTTTGCTTGTCCGTATTGCGACTATAGGACCGTTCAAAAACCTAATTTAGTCAAACATATGTACTTACACACGGATCAAAAGCCATTTAGTTGCGATGTATGTAACTATAGGTGCGTTCAAAAAACGAACCTCACTAAACATAAGCAGAGGCATTTGAATGAAAAGGATAGCGATAAACTGGATGTTAAAGGCCAAATTAAACCTTATCGCCCTAGACAGAAGTCCGTGAAATGCCCCCACTGCAGTTACAGATGCGTTCAAAAAGCTAGCTTAGAGAAACATATAGTTTTTAAACATAATAATGAGTTTAGTGAACAAGGTTTGAATTTAATGAGTAAGAGCAGTGAGGAGGATGTTCAAAATCTTAGCGTGAAAAGAGACGACCAGATTTTTGAATGTTTACCTCAAGATGCAGTGAAAGAGTCACTCCAAATACAGTCATAGTGTTAAGTTTTATAGTTCATTTTGTTTTGACTTGCGTGATAGTTTTTCTTGTAAATAGGTTTTTATCATTTTGACTTTTTAATATCGCTTATTTTTTTTTTAATTCATGCAAATCAAAACTAAATGAATAATAGGTTAGTGGCCTTGAATTTTTGAATATACTTGCTTGCAGTATGACTTAAAATATATATTTTCTTTTTTATAATTTTTATATATTTTATGCATTTTCAATGCGATCTTAAAGGTTGCGGGTTCGATTCCCGCCTGAGATTCACTTGTGACCCGAGTCGATTTTTTCTAGTATTTTTCTATTATAATAATTTATATATTTTCTATCTAAATTATTATAGACAGATCTTATTGACTGAAAAAATAATTTTGTTATATAAGTTTATATTGATTATTATCATTATATTATAAAAAAAAATATAAACTCTTTGTCCAAGTTTTTATCCAAGTTCTATTACGGGAGCACATGCCATTTATCCAATAAATTGATCGAGATTGCTTCGCATCTTTGTTTATGAATTCAGTCAAGTCAAACTTGGTACTTATTTCGGTTTCTCTTTTTGTCTTCGATCTAAGTTTGTCTGTAGTTACTAGCGACAAATGATTTTTATTTATTTAGAAATCAAACATACAAACACTTTTTTTAAATGTATAACTTTATTTAATTTCAACGTTTTTTTATTAAACGACAACAAGTGATACCTGTAACATGGACACTGGCGGAAATATCCTTGAGTGGATTGCCAGTAAAAAAAAAACAAAAGTCATAATAACGTAAAACTCGCATCTAGCAACATGGGTTACTCCTCTAAGAGCCAGTCCACAGGGCGCGTTGCGTTGCGTCGTCGCAGCGGCAACGCACAGTTGCGTCGAGCATTAATTTTATAAAGTAATCCCTGCAATTTCTTCAATGGTACTCATTTTACCCTGCAAATAAAACTAAATACAAAAAAACGGAAAAAAGAAAACTAACTCCCTACTATCGCACAAACAACGGAGCGCTGCCGTTCCGGTGTCCCAACGCAAATGAGCACACCCCCGCCCGCTTCGTTTCTCGGGTTGCAGATCTCGTGTGTGCGTTGCGTCGACGCGGCGCACCGTGTGTACACTATAATTATTAACATGTAAAAAAACGCAGCGACTACGCTACGTCGACGTAACGCTGACGCAACGCGCCGTGTGGACCGGCCCTTAAGCAATAGTTATTTACATTTGTAGATACAAATAAATTCTAGTTAGTTTTAATTGATTCATATTTAACAAACATTGGTTTCTGTTTTACTTCCCATAATTGATGTCCTCGAATTGACATGCCTTGATAACCACTAAATTAAAAAAAAAAAATTAAATGCTTATATAAAATTCTGCAATTTTATAAGCCCCTTATATTAATGAATATTAATTTTAAATAAGATAAATTGCCATATTTGTGTGAGTTTGAATATATAATATCTAGTCTTAAAACAGGTCTGGTAGATATCCTAGCAACTTTTTATACACAGGTTATAAAGTTGAAGCTACTTTACAAGTTTCATGGTAGGTCATGAGTCAATTGTGCCTCACGTTCGAACTTTGATAAGTTAAAATAATGATTTTGTAATAATTCTGATACAGAGAGACTTAAATTTTATCACGTATAAAATTAATATAGGCCTATGAAACTAATGGGGGATTAGGATGGATTTTGGCGCAAAAGTTTTGTTTTTCATGACTTTTTCTTGATAATTGTAATATGATTCGTTTTTTGTATATTGTAAGATGATTCTTTATTACGAGTTTTTGTGTAATTTATTGGTTGTTATATAGGCATATTTAGTATAGGATATAAATAAATAAATAAATAAGTATTTTTTACATTCACAGCAATTAGCCTAGCCCAAAGTAAGCACTGTAAGGCTTGTGTTATGGATTCTAGGGTAACGGATAAACATACATATATAATACATAGATATGTAATATTCATATAAATATATATAAATATCCATGACTCAGGTACAAATACTCGTACTCATCATACAAACATCTGCCCCTACCGGGATTCGAACCCGGACCGTCGGTGCGAAAGGCAGGATCGCTACCGTTGCACCAAACGGTCGTCAAAATAATATGAAGAGAAATTTGTATTTTAAAACTTATACTGCATTAATTTTGGGAAGTAAAATAAAAATTTAATGTATTTTTCAATCTCTATAACTATTTTATTTAACTGGATTTTATTTGTCATAATTGTAATAACTTTAAAGGTAAGGTTTGGACTTCATATCAATAACACATACTGCAGTTTTTATTCTTCTATGATGCGCAAAATGATGTGTTGAGAATAGTTGGAAATATTTTGTGATAATTATAAGGCGGATGGAGCCGTTGAGATGTCAGCTTAACCCAAACGTTTAGTTTACCACGAGGGGTTGGTAATTAATAATGTGTAAAGATAATTAAATAATTCTAAGTAGATATTGGTGGCTGTTAATAGCAGATATTGCTCCTACTGTCAAAGTGCTTTAGACTTTAAGTTCTAAATTGATTGTTAAAATTTGGCAGTAGGTCGAATGGAAATTTATTAATAGAGTGTTCTCAGTGTACTCAGCCTAACTGAGTAGTTAAAGCAGTTTTCTTAGTGTAATTGACTGATTTGATCGTGACCCCTTGTGTTATTTTTGTAAAAAATACTTTTTTGCTTTTTGAAATTAAATTAATATTTGGCATTAAATAATTGCATAACATCACAACAAAACCAATAATTTCGATTATTATATATTTCGATTTTGATTATTCGTTTTGCATTTTGATATAATAAAGTAGGTCATTAATTTGCAAGCAAGTGTATTTCAGGTCATATAATTTTTATTGTGATATAAATATAATATAAAATAATTTTAAAAATAAGCATTTGTGCTCTCTTCTTGAGTTCCTGTGAATGTATAATGTGTCGCAGTGGTTTTTTAGAATTAAACACTTTTTAGTGATAAGATTTAAAAAAAGCTAGAAATATTGCCATTTCTATAAAAAAACAAATTTTTAAACGACTCGTCTATGGAATGCAGAATATTTGAATTTTGATTTTCGAATCCTGATTTTTAGCTAGTGCGGTGATAACATTGAATTTTATGTACTATATGTATTTATTTAAAGTATACAATGGGCTGAACTTTTATAAAATATCGCGTATTCGCGTCACTTTAAAAGTGTAAAATTTCAAATTACCCCTTTTTTTACTGGACAGAATTTTTATGATTTGACGCTAAATAAGAATTGACATTTTGTTGATTTTTTTTTAATCTGTAACAGTTGCATACTCTACCATTGGAAATCATATTAAAATTGATATTTTTTTAAAATTAATTGACCTGGTCACGCGTTGGTGTGTTTAATTAAAGTCAAACCTTCCTATATCCTAAGTCGGAATAAATTCAACAAAAAAAATTACAGTTGAGTAGGAGTTCATCGCAGTCAAACACTTTGACTGGCCATTTTTATATATAGAGATAAATTGTAATAGAGAAATATGTTTACATAGGGTATATTTTTCACAAAATATGTCCAACGTTATTTTATTTGCAAAAAAAAATATATTTTTTATATTCATTAAATTTAATGAAAGTGGTTAACTTTAAAAGAGAATGTAGGACGCTATAAAAAATTAAAGACGGACGCGAAAAATATATCAAAAGTTTTTTAAATTCAAAACTGAAATTAATAAAAAAAATACATTATTTCATGTGATTCTTTCAATATACTAAGAGCAAACTTTGAATTATTTTGAAGTGATAAGCATAAATCGATGAACGCCGGCTGCACGCACGAAAATGTGTAACGTTCCGCCTGAGCCGAGCGAGCAAGCGAGAGCGCGGAACAAGTGATAGAGAGGCACGATCGGCCTAAGCGTTCGACTTGTGACGCATCTATCTCTCTTCCACTTCATGAAGTAAAAAGTTAATGTGGTTTCCATTGTTTATTACAAAAACTTAATGTTTTATAGAAAAAAAATTATTTCCAATTAAGTCCTTCTTTGTATTATTTGTTTACAAAATAATGATAATTCAGTGATTAATTATTTAATAATTAATTTCATAAAAGTATGCAATTTTTCATCAATGTTTTCTTATGACGCTATCACGTAAAATTATTTATTTGTATTTAATTCGTTAAATATTTGAGATTTTACACTTTTTTAAAGAAACAGCGATACGTTATATATATTTATAATTATTATTGTCTCCACATAAAATTAAATCGCAGCGATATTGTTGAACCCCCATTTTTGAAGGATTTTTTCCATACGGAGGTTCGGGCCGCTTGCATATAGGCGCTCACCAAGCGGCCCCTCTGTCCGTGCTAAGCGTCAGATTTCACCGTTACACGAGAGCGTCAGATTTAGTATAGTTACTATACTATGACTAGGTCTGCAATGCTGCTGCTGTTTGCAAATACTGAGCGAAGCACTACCTTACCTAATCTCACCTAAATTTCATCAATGTAGTATCAGCGGTTTGGCTGTGATCAGCTTTTGAATTTTTCTTTCGGTGATTATTCCTCCGTGGTAAAGTCTATATTTTTTTTACATAGCCTATGTCCGTCAGGCTATAATCATGTATGTTTATGCCAAAATTCGTTCGAATCGGTTGAACCGTTAAGTAGCAGGAGGGAGACAAGCGAAATTTGTGAGTTGCCTAAAAGAGAGCTTCGTTCAATAACTTTAACGACACTACGATAATAATAATACACTATCGGCCCGTCCCGGCTTCGCATGGGTGGACAAAATTCTTTAAATTTTTTCAATTATTAAATATTTTTCCGTTAGCGCCATCTAGCGTCCGGTTGACGAATTACTTGTGGTTAACGCGTTGCTATGGTAACGTTATTGATACAATGGAAAAAGAGCGGGAAAAAGGGCGGACAGAGAAACAATAAATTTGTGATCTTAGATTATAGATTCACACCAATTAGCCTAGCTCAAAGTAAGCACTGTAGGCTTGTGTTATGGATACTAGGATAATAGATAGACACATATGATACATAGATATGTAATATTTATAGAAATATATATAAATATCTTGTATTTATGACACAAAGATTTGCCCCTGCTGGGACTCGAACCCAGGACATCGGTGCGAAAGGTAGAGTCGCTACCGTAACACCAAACGGTAGTAAATATAGAAGCCAGCTTCGCTTCTATCGGGCGTCCCTAGTTATTGTATGGCAACACTTTTTTCACATCTATACGACATAGTAAGCGTATAGTAGTTCTTACAAATTACTGCTATTTTTTTTCTTTTTTTTTGGATCGACTTAACACGCCTTGGGACATATATAGATGTTGTAAACGACCGGTGGGTGCAAGGGTAGCTTTCCTTTCGCACCGACGGTCCTGGGTTCGAATCCTGGGAGGGGCAGAAATTTGTGTGATGAATACGAGCATTTGTATCTGAATCATGGGTATTATTGAGCGAAGCTCTGAAAGAGTGAAGCTCTCTTTTAGGCAACTCACAAATTTCGCTTGTCTCCCTCCTGCTACTTAACGGTTCAACCGATTCGAACGGATTTTGGCATGAACAAACATGACTATAACCTGACGGACATAGGCTATGTAGAAAAATATAGACTTTACTATGGAGGAATAATCACCGAAAGAAAAATTCAACAGCTGATCACAGCCAAACCGCTGATACTTCATTGATGAAATTTGGCGCCAAAACTCACATCGTGGTCGTGACTAATGTGCAAAAAAAAAGTTTTGAAATCAGACATACCATCGAGGAATAATCACCCTTCAAAAATCTAGAAGGTAGTGCTTCGCTCAGTATTTGCAAACAGCAGCATTGCAGACCTAGTGTATCATATATTATGTCTATCCGTTACTCTAGTGTCCATAACACAAGCTTTATAGTGCTTACTTTGGGCTAGGCTAATTCGTGTGAATGTAAGAAATATATTATTTTATTAAAGTGGGTTTTAAACGTTTTGTATGTAACAATTTATTCCATATATACTGCCGTTCGAAAGCTAAAAGGTCGCTTAGCCTCAGGGAGTCGATTTCGATTTAAATGCCAGCGTATGTTAAAAAAAATCTTGATCTGTCTATAAATCTTATTTCTATTAATTATAGTTTTTGAAATAGTTCTAATAAAAACATCAATTTAAATGTCTTCCGCCTTTTTTGCTCATATCTCTCAAATTATTTTGTGGCCTAACATTATTAATGTAACTATATATAGGTACCTACCTAAACAGTTGTTCATATATTTTGTTTTCGGGGAAATAAAACAGATGGCGCTACAAATTTTGTTATCACTGAATCCACGCTAGAGGGCATTATACTCAACTTTGTGGTGTAAAATAAGCATGATTTATACAATATTCACTCTGGACGCATATTAATAACGCAAAGTGGTTGCATAATGACTGCAGTTTATGTATGCAGTCGTTACAAGCTTGTTGTAATTAAAACCCAACTGCTTACTTATTATTATTTTCTTTATTGCACTTACAAAGAAGTGAAACAGTACACAGTGCGATACTGAGTTTATCTCTAAAAGTGATCTATTCCAACCAACCGATAGTTGCGCTTAGAATGCAGTAAAAATCATATTGAAAACGGGATTTTTTTCATACTATGGGTATATTTACTATAGTTGTGTTCCGAAATATATATCAGTATACTGTCCAGAATACAGACGTCATGAATCGAAACCGTGTTGTTGATTTGTACCGCAATATGCTTGCCAGCGCGATGACTTCAGAAATCGACGCCATATTAAAAAAAAAGAGAGAGAGATAGGGAAAAAGACAGGCAAGGTACTTCACACTTTCTTTCACTTTGACCAGTACAAAATGGCGACGGATTCATGACGTCATTACGACGACAGCAGTTATGGAAAAGTAATACTACATTATATGGTTATTCTTCTTATTGTTTATTGCTGCGATTTAGTGTGGTTGACGTATGTACTTGTAAATGGCAGTTCACATTGTAGATTTATAAAATATGTCAATAAATACAACGAATGATGAATTTTTATATGGAGTTATTTCATTTGCGTTAGTAGATAATGTTCGAATGGTTGTGTTACTGGTTAATAGATGGCGCTGTACACGGGTTAAAAATTAACCCTACAAATGATCGCATCTGTGAGTTTACTTAAATTAGGATATAAAAAATATTATAGAGTATGAAAAATACGTGAATTTACAATTTTTATAAGTAGGTGATGAGCAACTTCGTATTTTACATAATGGTCATTCTTTGTTTTATGGGTCTCGTATAATGTAATTATTACTCACAGGTGCTGCCATCTGTTTTTAAGCTAAAAGACACGTTTTACATCACGTGTTGATCTCCAATTTTATATGTGCGTGTATATTCCATTTTAATTACTTAAAATTATGTGTCATCATATTTTTTTTCAAATGATATTGTGATTTTAATATTTTATTATTGTGTTCTGTGATTGTGATAAAAACTCATACCTACTTGAGTTGTCTGGCTGGACTGGATTGTTTGAATGCCATTATACGAAAAAAAAAAGTTTGCAATAGAATAAATTCACAATAATTAAGTTACCAAGAGATTTGTATGTACCTAAAATTCATAAGAACATCACTATTTTGTAATATTACTGTGGTAATACGATTATTTTTTAAGGCTTTTTGTATTATTTTTTTTTTGTAATTAAATGCCGCTTACCAAAGTAAATGTGATTGTTTTATTGAGTATAGTGACTAAAAAGTTATTTTGTGCCCGAAGCAATTGGAATGGGCAACCATCGGAATCGAAGTAGGGAAGTGATGAATGAAAAGGTGGGATGCATGGATATCTCGGGATCGGCAGCGCGGTAATGTCAGATTCTTACTTAACACCACCTTCTATTATATAAAATTTCCCTGTCTCTGTTTGACCGCGATTAACTCCGAAATAACTCTACCGATTTTAACGTTTTTTTTTCGTTTTGCTGGGTTTGTTACGACTTAGGATGTCCTAAGTCTAGGTTATGTTTTAATTTATAAAATTATAGGCTAGGTTTTAAATTATAACACAGCAAAGCGTGGCCGGTGCAGCTATCATATCGTCCCTTAGCTAACAACACTGCATAAGTCATTTTTACCAACTTTAGAGGAGACGAAAAAAACTGTCTAAATTTAAAAAAAATCGGTGGAATTACAACTAAAGTATATATAATAAGTATATTATAATAAGAAGTATATTATAATAAGTATATTATATATACTTTAGTTAAAATTCCACCGATTTTTTCGTCTCCTGTAAAATTGGTAAAAATGACTTATGCGGTGTTGTTAGCTAATGGACGATATTTATATAAAACTATGTCAACTTAATTCCGCAAAACAAGCAAAATGCCGCCCGAAGCATAGATAAAAAAGATAATATGCGTTTTATTTAATTTAAGCATTTACAACGCATTTTTTGAAAGTCATGCCATGGCTTTGTTAGTCCTACGATGGGAGACCTTGTTGAAAAGGGATGCTTTTTTAGAAAGAGATATAGATACTGCAAACACGGACATCTATAACTTTAGTTAACCCAAAACGAAAAAAAGTATCCAGAATTATAAATATCCTTTATGCTGTTTAAGTTGTGGATATTGTCAATAAAGGATAAACGACTTTAATTGATAGATCACATTACAAATTACATAAAAAGGTGACAATTAAAAACTGAATACAGCCCTCTACATATTAGTTTCGCCATGGGGTACCATTTCATACAAAAGATTTTTAATTCTAAAAAACCGCAATAGATGTCACTACCATTAACATTTGTAAATTATAACATTTCACATGTTTAGAAATAAGACGAATTAAGTAAAAATATTGAGATTAAAATAAAGACTAGCATATTTTATATATACAACTTCACATCAACTTTAATTCGACTCCTAAATTTGAAGATAAGAAACACCGTAAATAATCAATTGAGAATACGAAAGTATAGGCTACATGTGACTACTTTTCAGCTATGAGGCTTACGAAGTGTTTTGCAATTGTAACGCTAGATGGCGGGTTTTATGGAAACAAAATAATTTACACCTTAAGGTTTTTGCATAAATCGATTATTTATACCCTAATAAAGGCAAGAGTTCAATTTCCAAATCACTTTTTTCAGTAAAAAACTATATGAAGTAGTAAAGTTTTTAAAATTTGCTCATATAAAAAAATAACAATTTAATTTCTTCAAAAGACTTCCATCTCTCTTCTATCCAAAAAGGTTCCATATCTGTCCATGAGATATTTGCCACTTGATAATGAATTATTGAAGGCAAAATGTCGCAATTTTATTTTATTCATAAGTGTCCTACTTTCTGAGTAATACGTATTTTTTTAAATTTTGATATTATTTTTTTCTCCAAAAATCGGCAAAAGTGGAACCTGGATTTAGTATAGAAAGGTTCTATAAACCAAATCCCACTTTTGCGGTTTTAAGAAGTTATGATAGAATTTACATAAAGGTCAACTTTCATGATCTGGGGTTGTCACAAAGATCAACTATGTGTTAAATGAAAATGTTTCATTTTTTGTTTGTTAATTGATACCGTCAATGAATTGAATAAATTAACAACACTTATAGACGAATACTATATACTTACATATACTACCTACCTAATGTAGATGTGATAATGTAGGAATACTTTATGTTTGTTCGACCACATCTTTAATTTTGTACCGTACACGCCAAATGGTCGAAAAAATAAACTATGTTGATTGAAATAATTTAACACATATACACACAGCCTATACTTTAAACGAGTAATTCTTGCATGTACCTATATAAATATGTTGGTATGTAATTGGTTTCTCGGAAACGGGTCTAACGATTGTGATGAAATTTAAGATTAAGAAATTAATTCACATTTAAAATCGATCTAGGTAAATTTCATCACCTGCCGGCACCTTTTTTGTGCACCACGTCTACTTTAACTTGACGCCAAAATTTATTTCAGGACTCAGTCGCCTTGTAATGAGGTGGATAGGCTGGGTATCCTCTCCTATTAAGATCTGCCCTTATTTGTTTACATGTCACTTAACTGTCTATCTATTATCATATTAAGAGCTTCTTTAGGCGTATAAGGTTGTGGCTTTGCCGCTTTAGAAGTAGGCTTATTGTGCCTTTCTACATCGCTCGAAAAAATACTAGTGGCGAAGGCTTTAATAATTTTACCAGTGGCTGAGATGGGCCCGGAGAGGTATAGTCTTTGGCTATGGCTCTCAGTAGGTTGGGTTTGCCCCTGCTGAGGCAATACGGTGTCATGGGTCTGTGACCCCGCGAAAAAGTAACTTCTCATACAAATCAATCTAATCAGTTGATCGCATCTTTAAAAAAAATTGCATTCGATCAGAAAATAAAAGCATAGTACAAAGTAGTGGGCATAAATCGGTTAACAGGTATGTACCTATTTTTGCAACAAAAAAACTTAGAAGCAAGCAGGCATGAACTTGTGTCTAATTGGGTCTCCGAAACACACAAAACAAACAATTAACAGTTAACACCCAGACCCGAAAACGAAAATCGATGTTCTCGTTCAAAAATAATACATATATTAATATTTTAAAAATTTTCGTCGAGATCAAGTTCGGTGACAACCCTAGCATAAAAATTTGAAAATGAATATCTTCTAATCGCCGCAATAGTGGGACGTGGCTCATTTATGTATATTTCTATTTAAGTTGTAGGTTCCACTTTTTCGTTTTTAGGGAGAGAAAATAATAAATACGAAATAAAAAAATGCTGCTCCCAAACCAATGGATTTTTAAGCTAAAGAAACGCGTTTATATGCGTGTGATTATGTCCGATTCACTCATCACTACATAGTATAAATCAAAGTCGCTTTCTCTGTCCCTATATTCCTTTGTATGCTTAAATCTTTAAAACAACGCAACGGATTTTGATGCGGTTTTTTTTAATATATAGAGTAATTCAAGAGGAAGGTTTATATGTATAATATATGCATAATATAGTAGAGCATTGCATCCGTGCGAAGCCGGGGCGGGTCGCTAGTATTTATGAAAATATACATTCTTTTATCTACTCTCACATCGTAAAATTCAAAATATTAAACTCAAAACGAGTTTATATTGACGAACTTTACAAATAGTATATCGTAATGGAATTAAAAAAAATTAATACAACACTATTTGTCTAACAAAATAATGTTATAATATTTTTTTTTCATTACGTTTTGATTACAGACCATTGATATAATACTGCGCCAATTCGTTTAGCACTGTTTCTTTTTTTTCATTTTTTATCTGTGGCTGAGCACGCTTTGGCGCATGCGCGGTGATATCGGAAATTTTGGCGCTATAATACGTTTTCTTGCAATTCTTTGTTGTGTTTCGCTGGATAATTATTATTGTTTATTAAAATATCTGATACTGAAAGTGAAGAAAATTTAACGCCGCCCGACATATTAGAGACTGCGGCAGCAGTCACTCTTAATCTACTAACAGTAAAGTCATTGTAATATACAAAATGTTAACACTTACAATAACCAATAAATAAACTGTATCAATCTCTATCTTTTATTTGATATATTCAATGTATGAGATTAGATAAAGTATTGTATGAAACTGCACATAACTAGGTTTTACACCCCTCATTATGTACCAATTTCATAAACTACTATTCTATTCACTTTCTATTCATTTTATAAAAAATAGTGACAAATGTTTTGTCCGTCAATAAAATGCAACCATACCTATTACGGCCACGGGTGTTTTCAGTAACAACTGCACCAGTTACTATTTAAAATACCTAAATCTCGATAGGTGTGCCTCTAATATTTTATTTCCCTCAATTTCTCCAGGATCACGTCACCTGGCCCTGACTTGATAACAAAGGAATAAACTAGAAAGTTTTTTTTTTAGTTTCATTTGAAAAAAAAAACAATTTTCCAAATAGGTATAATACGCGACACGTTCGTAAACCTGAGCCAAACATGAGTAAAAAATACATAGTTAGAATAGCTAAGAAAGTGGTTTCCTAAAATCGTTCGCAATGTTCCGTCAATACAGTAAAAGTTCCCCATTCACGGTTTCCTTATCCGAGAGAGAAAAAATTGCAACACAGTTCCTGTATTCGCGGCTAAAAATTTCATTATTCGAGGATGAAAACAGTAAATAGAAAGAGATTCAGTCTTTTATTAAAGTAGCGGCATTATTTCAGTTCTGGTATATGCCCAGGCGGCTTTCATGAAAGATTTGACCAAGTGGACTAATGTCAATTAAAAAACACCTTACCGACACAATACAAAAGCAAGTTAAAAAAAGAATATTACCCCTCGTGGTAATAGAGTAGTTCTACGTTCGTAGTACATCGACGAGGATCGAACTACTCATAGGTCCGCTTGGTAAGGAATACCTACATTAAATTTAAAAAGTCTGAGTGAAGGTTTATACGCAAATTAACTTTGTGATCATGAAAGCTGATCGATTTATGGAAAGGAGCCTTACTCTTAAAAGGTAAATTTATAATGCTACAGCTCAAATTGATTTTATATTTATAAATATTCGTTTTATTTTGTAACTTGTAACGCATCCCCTATGATTCCATACTAATTACCATTCCATATTCACAGTTTCTATATTCGCGGCATATTTTTGGAACGTTAAACCCCGCAACCGTGAATAAAGATATTTTAATGTAGGTACTGTTACTGACATACGAAACTTCGATTGATTACGCATCCACCAACGTCCGTGAGTAGGCTATAACGAAGCGCCATCTAACAACAACAAGCGATAACCGTATTCTTAGTGTCTCACTAGATGGCAATACGTATCGTGTTATTTGTGTTCTCACTAGTGTCATCTATCGTAAAATAGAAGGAAAGCAATTTAGCCAGTTGAATAACCAGTTTTAGGGTGTAACCATTTTCTTGTACTAAGTGGTGTCTCTGTATATTATCTACTTTGTGGTTTCGCTATATTATGAGAGTTAATACTTATTCTACTTCCCGATAGATGTCGTTGATTATTGACAAAGATTAGTCGACAGATGTCGCTACTAATATCGTAAACAACATTTTGCGAAAATACAAACATAACTCAGATTCGTAAAAAAAAGGTGTTATTATATAACTTTTATTTAAAACACATTTTTTTCCTAATATTCCTTTGATTATGTTCTTCAATTCATATTCGAATAGTTAATCAGAAAAATAGGTTCCATAGTTTTAGCATGGGGTACCATTTCATACAAGAGTTTTTTAATTCTAAAAAACCGCAATAGATGTCACTACCATTAACATTTGTAAATTATAACATTTCACATGTTTAGAAATAAGACGAATTAAGTAGAAATATTGAGATTAAAATAAAGACTAGCATATTTTATATATACAACTTCACATCAACCTTAATTCGACTCCTAAATTTGAAGATAAGAAACACCATAAATAATCAATTGAGAATACGAAAGTATAGGCTACATGTGACTACTTTTCAGCTATGAGGCTTACGAAGTGTTTTGCAATTGTAACGCTAGATGGCGTGTTTTGTGGAAACAAAATAATTTACACCTTAAGGTTTTTGCATAAATCGATTATTTATACCCTAATAAAGGCAAGAGTTCAATTTCCAAATCACTTTTTTCAGTAAAAAACTATATGAAGTAGTAAAGTTTTTAAAATTTGCTCATATAAAAAAATAACAATTTAATTTCTTCAAAAGACTTCCATCTCTCTTCTATCCAAAAAGGTTCCATATCTGTTCATGAGATATTTGCCACTTGATAATGAATTATTGAAGGCAAAATGTCGCAATTTTATTTTATTCATAAGTGTCCTACTTTCTGAGTAATACGTATTTTTTTAAATTTTGATATTATTTTTTTCTCCAAAAATCGGCAAAAGTGGAACCTGGATTTAGTATAGAAAGGTTCTATAAACCAAATCCCACTTTTGCGGTTTTAAGAAGTTATGATAGAATTTACATAAAGGTCAACTTTCATGATCTGGGGTTGTCACAAAGATCAACTATGTGTTAAATGAAAATGTTTCATTTTTTGTTTGTTAATTGATACCGTCAATGAATTGAATAAATTAACAACACTTATAGACGAATACTATATACTTACATATACTACCTACCTAATGTAGATGTGATAATGTAGGAATACTTTATGTTTGTTCGACCACATCTTTAATTTTGTACCGTACACGCCAAATGGTCGAAAAAATAAACTATGTTGATTGAAATAATTTAACACATATACACACAGCCTATACTTTAAACGAGTAATTCTTGCATGTACCTATATAAATATGTTGGTATGTAATTGGTTTCTCGGAAACGGGTCTAACGATTGTGATGAAATTTAAGATTAAGAAATTAATTCACATTTAAAATCGATCTAGGTAAATTTCATCACCTGCCGGCACCTTTTTTGTGCACCACGTCTACTTTAACTTGACGCCAAAATTTATTTCAGGACTCAGTCGCCTTGTAATGAGGTGGATAGGCTGGGTATCCTCTCCTATTAAGATCTGCCCTTATTTGTTTACATGTCACTTAACTGTCTATCTATTATCATATTAAGAGCTTCTTTAGGCGTATAAGGTTGTGGCTTTGCCGCTTTAGAAGTAGGCTTATTGTGCCTTTCTACATCGCTCGAAAAAATACTAGTGGCGAAGGCTTTAATAATTTTACCAGTGGCTGAGATGGGCCCGGAGAGGTATAGTCTTTGGCTATGGCTCTCAGTAGGTTGGGTTTGCCCCTGCTGAGGCAATACGGTGTCATGGGTCTGTGACCCCGCGAAAAAGTAACTTCTCATACAAATCAATCTAATCAGTTGATCGCATCTTTAAAAAAAATTGCATTCGATCAGAAAATAAAAGCATAGTACAAAGTAGTGGGCATAAATCGGTTAACAGGTATGTACCTATTTTTGCAACAAAAAAACTTAGAAGTAAGCAGGCATAACTTGTGTCTAATTGGGTCTCCGAAACACACAAAACAAACAATTAACAGTTAACACCCAGACCCGAAAACGAAAATCGATGTTCTCGTTCAAAAATAATACACATATTAATATTTTAAAAATTTTCGTCGAGATCAAGTTCGGTGACAACCCTAGCATAAAAATTTAAAAATGAATATCTTCTAATCGCCGCAATAGTGGGACGTGGCTCATTTATGTATATTTCTATTTAAGTTGTAGGTTCCACTTTTTCGTTTTTAGGGAGAAAAAATAATAAATACGAAATAAAAAAAATGCTGCTCCCAAACCAATAGATTTTTAAGCTAAAGAAACGCGTTTATATGCGTGTGATTATGTCCGATTCACTCATATTTATTAAAATAGATATTCTTTTATCTACTCTCACATCGTAAAATTCAAAATATTAAACTCAAAACGAGTTTATATTGACGAACTTTACAAATAGTATATCGTAATGAAATTAAAAAAAAATATTACAACACTATTTGTCTAACAAAATAATGTTATAATAATTTTTTTTTCGTTGCGTTTCGATTACAGACCATTGACATAATACTGCGCCAATTCGTATAGCACTATTTAATTTTTTTCATTTTTTATCTGTGGCTGAGCGCGCTTTGGCGCATGCGCGGTGATACAAGAAAATTTGGCGCCATAATACGTTTTCTTGCAATTCTTTGTTGTGTTTCGCTGGATAATTATTATTGTTTATTAAAATATCTGATACTGAAAGTGAAGAAAATTTAACGCCGCCCGACATTTTAGAGACTGCGGCAGCAGTCACTCTTAATCTACTAACAGTAAAGTCATTGTAATATACAAAATGTTAACACTTACAATAACCAATAAATAAACTGTATCAATCTCTATCTTTTATTTGATATATTCAATGTATGAGATTAGATAAAGTAGTGTATGAAACTGCACATAACTAGGTTTTACACCCCTCATTATGTACCAGTTTCATAAACTACTATTCTATTCACTTTCTATTGATTTTATAAAAAATATTTTAGATTTCATAGGTCAAAGGTCACGATAAGTTCATGATTTTTTTTCTCAAAAAGTATTGGAGTTAGACTTCTGGGAATTGAACTCATGCTTTTTTAGAATATAAATAATATATTTATGTAAAAACCTCAATTTGTATTGTGTAAAATTTTTTGGTTCCATAAAACACTGTGCTATGTTAGACCAATCGGAAGTACATTAGTAGGCCGAATCATGAAATCCTGAAACAGTTTAAGATGGTCGACATTTTATCGACGAATAAAATAACTCTCAGTCACTGAAAAGTAGTTAACTACGTACATGTGATAGTGACAAATTTTTTGTCCATCAATAAAATGCAACCATACCTATTACGGCCACGGGAGTTTTCAGTAACAACTGCACCAGTTACTATTTAAAATACCTAAATCTCGATAGGTGTGCCTCTAATATTTTATTTCCCTCAATTTCTCCAGGATCACGTCACCTGGCCCTGACCTGATAACAAAGGAATAAACTAGAAAGTATTTTTTTTCGTTGCATTTGAAACGAAAAAACAATTTTCCAAATAGGTATAATACGCGACACGTTCGTAAACCTGAGCCAAACATGAGTAAAAAATACATAGAATAGCTAAGAAAGTGGTTTCCTAAAATCGTTCGCAATGTTCCCCATTCACGGTTTCCTTATCCGAGGGAGAAAAAATTGCAACACAGTTCCTGTATTCGTGGCTAAAAATTTCATTATTCGAGGATGAAAACAGTAAATAGAAAGAGATTCAGTCTTTTATTAAAGTAGCGGCACTATTTGAGTTCTGGTATACGCCCAGGCGGCTTTCATGAAAGATTTGACCAAGTGGACTAATGTCAATTAAAACAAACCTTACCGACACAATACAAAAGCAAGTTAAAAAAGAATATTACCCCTCGTGGTAATAGAGTAGTTCTACGTTCGTAGTACATCGACGAGAATTGAACTACTCATAGGTCCGCTTGGTAAGGAATACATTAACTTTAAAAAGTCTGAGTGAAGGTTTATATGCAAATTAACTTTGTGATCATGAAAGCTGATCGATCTATGGAAAGGAGCCTTACTCTTAAAAGGCAAATTTATAATGCTACAGCTCAAATTGATTTTATTTTTATAAATATTCGTTTTATTTTGTAACTTGTAATGCATCCCCTATGATTCCATACTAATTACCATTCCATATTCACGGTTTCTATATTCGCGGCATATTTTTGGAACGTTAAACCCCGCGACCGTGAATAAAGAGATTTTAATGTACTGTTACTGACATACGAAACTTCGATTGATTACGCATCCACCAACGTCCGTGAGTAGGCTATAACGAAGCGCCATCTAACAACAACAAGCGATAACCGTATTCTTAGTGTCTCACTAGATGGCAATACTTGTCGTGTTATTTGTGTTCTCACTAGTGTCATCTATCGTAAAATAGAAGGAAAGCAATATAGCCAGTTGAATAACCAGTTTTAGGGTGATACCATTTTCTTGTACTAAGTGGTGTCTCTGTATATTATCTACTTTGTGGTTTTAGTAAGAAAAACATAATTATAAGTTATGGTTAGTAAGTATGGAGACAGAAAAAAAAATCTGGTGTGGTGTGGTATTACAATTATATTGTAGTATTTTGTTTAATAATATTTTTTTTTAAATTGGTTCCCTCTAGATTCTAATCAAGCCCGGAGGCCAAGACAGGATATAGGCCCAGAAGGTGCCTATTAACCCTGGCTTTGAAAAAGGACGGGTTATAAGTACACGGAAATACAGATGCAGGGAGGGAGTTCCACTCCTTGGGTAGATTATAAAAGATGTTGAGCAGCGCTTGGTGTGACAGGTAAGGGAAGCAACCAAGAAAGGATGCTATGAGCGGTATCGACACCTGCAGCTCCTGAGCACACTCTGCAAAGTATAGTCTGTAAAAGACCAACAGACAGGCAACTTTGCGACTGTGAGCTGAGGTATAAAGTTTGCTCTTAACCACACACTACTACTTTACTTTCACGGAAAGTATGTTGATATTTGTGCAAAAATGAGTCACAGATTACGTTTATATTGTCATACAAATATGCTACCAGTATAGTAATTTGAAATTACTTTTCTTGCCTGCCTGTTTGATTTGGTGAACGTCTTAACCCTTAAATGCATATTGTTGTCATTTTAAAAAGTGACAGCTGTGACAAGTGTTTCAGAACGTATTTTGATATCATAGCTAATATCATAATGAAAAAAAAAACGTGTAAGAGGGTCTTCAGAAAATAAAATTGGCGGGTAATTTGACATAAGCATTGTGAAGGTGGAAAAAGTTGGTTGTATGATAATTTGTGACTTTTGAATTAAGATTTAGTGAGAAATAATTGCCGAAAAGAGTTAAAAAAAATAACAAATATATTAGACGTAAGGTAAGAAATCAGTACCTACTATAAGGTTTTTTTTGGCAATTTATCCTGAATGTGTTTGTATTTTGATTTTTATGTATGTTACCAAATGTCTACATCATGCGTTTATAGTTTAAAATATAGTTTTTATAGAAACCAAGATTTTTTTATTTTTTTTTCCTATTTATAAAAATCGTAAATATTTATTTCATAATTAAATAAAAAATCATGCATTTAAAAGGGTTAATTGAATTTTTCATTTCAAATAGCATAAGTTACTGTAGTACATGATTTAAATATCCAATATGTCATCTAGAAGTAAAGATAATGCCGCCAGAACAAAAAGATATATAAAAAAACAAACAGCCTTTAACTCTAAATAACACATTTTTAGTAGGGCACGTTAAAATATTGTGAAAGTAGTAGAAAATATATGACGACCATTGCGTTAGTCATCTTGTGATCACGTCAGGATTAAATATAAAATAAATTATGGGTAAAATCCGTAAGACACTTGTTTTATTTTTTGTAATTTGTAATGTGCGCGGAAGTAGCGTATCATAATAAAATAAAAATCAACGGTTGTATATACACTATGCGTTCAGAAACCATTGGTAAGACTGTGATGAAGCTATGTTAAGTTGTATACATGTCAGGGAAGGTTTACATGTACAGTCAGCAAAAAAAATCAGAAAAATAAAAAATGCGATTCTATATTCAAACAGCGCGCTCGTCGATAGTCGATCTCTCACTCGTCGATGAACTATATTGACTACTCTTATAAACTCAAACTGCTATTATCATCGCATTTGAACAGGGCGTGAACACAAGTGTCTTAGCCACTTGGATTCAGAACGTTATATGTGAGTTCTTTAATTATAAAGTAATTTATTTTACCAAAATGATGATATTAAAGACCCTTTCCAAATAAATTATAATTAAATAAATTGGAGCGTTATTCTGTCAATCAACAGCGCCAGTGGGTACGAATTAAACCTGCCTGTAAAATAAAGAAGAACGTATACAGAATCGGGTAAGTTTTACAATTTGAAAGCAAAATTTTTTAGTTCTAACATTGCTGCACACATCACAAATTTAAATAAAATTATCTTTTATTCGATAGTTTGCTCATATTTTATAATTAATCTTGAGGTTTCGTCTCTTTTACAAGAGACGTGATCACAGGATGATTAAGGTACCCACCTCAGTCATCAAACGTCAGCATTAAATACAAAATATGCGCGATCATATTGAAAGTAGTTTTAATTGGAGCGGAGCGAGCGAAGCTCCCATGGATCAGCTTCAATGGCGCAATGTCTGTTACGCCATAACTTCCCGAGTTCTTAACCGATCTTAATATTTTTTGTGTGGAATCGAATCAACAGAGCACGAATTTTGAAATTCGCAAAAATTACCATCGAACCAAAAAAAATTTTTTTTTAGTTATTACACTCCGCTCCAATATAAGTATGTTGCTAGCGTAGCTTTATGCTTAGCGACTGCATCACCTAGTTGGAGCGGAGCTCCCCTGGATCAGCTTCAATGGTGCAATGTCTGTTACGCCATAACATCCCGAGTTTTAACAGATTTTAATGATTTTGTATGTAATAGAATCAAAAAATTTAGGACCAGATTTTGAATTTTGAAATTCACAAAAATAAAAGAGTCACCTGTAATCTTGGAGTATTGGAGTCGGAACGTCAGGATTAAATATAAATTATGCGCATAAAACCGTGACAAAGTGTTTCTCTTTAAATGTGTAATGCGCCCGGAAGTAAATAGTCTAAATTATTAAAACATCAGATACTTCATTGTGCGTTGTAAATGTTACACAGGAGCCCGGGGCTTCGCCCGTCACTCGTAACTGCTGCGGACACTCGAGATGCGCCTTAATTGATGCAACTGCAGTTTACTAATGTCTGGATTCAATTCTGAATGTAACAGATTACGAAAGAGCCATTAAAAAGATATTTTAACTAGTTATAGCAGTTGACACAAATAGTAACAATCTTTATCACTTAAGGAATAAGGTTGAATTTTATGCTTCTATATAAATTATTTTCAAAATACTAGAAATAAATCGAATCGGTTTACACTCAGGTGGGATTAGAACCCGCAATCCTGTTGAATGTCCGATCCAATGCTCTCCCAATTGAGCTACCGAGCCTTTTTTTGATAAATAAATACCTAAATGTTTCCTACATTCACACCAATTAGCCTAGCCCAAAGTAAGCACTGTAAGGCTTGTGTTATGGATACTAGGGTAACGGATGTGTGATTGTTTTAAGTCACAGAAGACCTCAACAACGATACAGGGTTCTGGGACGGCAAGATCCTTAAATTTTTTTTAAAATAATTTGAACTTAATTTGTATAATATTACAATATTTTAAGTACCAATATGTTATTTAAGACCGAGATCTCCTAACACAGCTGCATATGCACTTAAAAGAAGTTCCCAATCACTGTTCAGTCTTTATAAACCCAAAGAATTCCAAATAAAGAAAAAAATTTACTAACTTTTACTAAATGGACCTCAAGCCGAGAGTAGCGAGCCACCATAGTGGTTTTCTAGAAGGACGGCATCTCCCATGAGGGAGTCTCCGAACCAGCATAGAATCACTACCGCGCTCTAGTCGGAAAAGGGAACACGAGGTGCCGTAGGGCGCCTCTAAGGGCTCAGACCTTGCTATGGTACGCCGTGTAGAGTGGGAAAGGACCGAGCATTGCGAATACCTATCCAAATTTGATAGCACCTTTCCACTTTTACGCTGTAGGCCAGCGTTGTCTCGTCAATGAGAGGAACATCCTTTCGTATTCGAAAGAAAGATTTTAACAAATGTTTGGACAATCGATTAAGATGAAGCAACATTTAGTTTTATGATTTTTATATATTTATCATACTAGGCGATGCAGTCGCTAGGCATACAGCTTCGCTAGCACCATATATTGAAGCGGAACGTAATACTAAAAAATAAATAAAAAATATTCAATGAAATGAAATGAAATTCAATTCAATGAATATAAAATGTTAAGTAAATTTTAAAATTCCATAAAAAAGAAAACTTTCAAATAGACTTTTTTTCAATGGGAAATCCCATAAAGCCAATGTTTTTTGTTCATAAATTTTTATTTTTGTGCATTTAAAAATTCGGGCCTAAATGTGTTGTGTCGATTTCACACAAAAATTATTAAAATCGGTTAAGAACTCGGGAAGTTATGGCGTAACAGACATCGCGTCATTGAAGCTGATCCATGGGAGCTACGCTCGCTTCGCTCGCTCTACTCCAATAAAATAGCATTGAAAAATTGCAAAAACCAACCTAGCTTTAGAAACATGCTCTTTCACCATAATTCCCTTCACAATATTGTGTAAATAATTGTTCTAATTCTGATTCTCGTATATTATATCGTTAGTTTTGTTTAAAACATTTAATTTATCTACATTTCTAAAGACCAATATTTAAAATTAAATACTAACAAACCAACGAAAAATAAAAAATTGCCCTCTTCGAATCCGATTATACCATTTCAACCCCTGAACAGAAGGGTTAAATTTTACGATATTTTGATATCGTCATATGCGGGGTCGTAAGTTAAAGCAAAATATGTTTCAGACAGACGGACAAAGCGTGTTGTATATAAATATATCGGCAAATTTCACGTCTCATTTGGCTGAATGTGTGATTTATTTGATGATTTTATAATCTGTGCTTATTCTTTTTTCTATTTTGCCATGCAGTAGAATTATTTCTTTGGATATCTGTAAGGTAATCCTTTTTGCGTGTTGAATTGAAAATTAAGAAATATTCAGTAATATTAATTATACAACATAATAACGGTACAGAAGTACCCTTTACTACTATTTCAAAAATATTAAGAAACTAGCGATCCGCCCCGGCTTCGCACGGATGCAATGCTCTACTATATTATGCATGTATTATACATATAAACCTTCCTCTTGAATTACTCTATCTATTAAAAAAAGCCGCATCAAAATCCGTTGCGTAGTTTTAAAGATTTAAGCATACATAGGGATATAGGGACAGAGAAAGCGACTTTATTTTATACTATGTAGTGATAAGAACATAATACGTCTCCATTTTCATATACATATTCTATGAATTAAGAGCTTTGTTTCGTTATAATAATTAAGAAATGAAGATGTAAGTAGATTTATTTAATCTAGTGTTTGTTTTCCATATATTTACATTAAATAAGTTATTTTAATCTCCATTAAAATATATTTCTCACATTTGTACACATAGGCATTGTGTTTGGACAATCCCTTGGCTTTCAAAAATTAGAAAAATAGAAAGTTTCAAACGTCAAACCATAGAGTGGCAGGTGCCGGCAACAGAGCTCGCCATGATTGAACCTGCGTTGAAATTTTGAATTTCGAACAAACGTCCGTGACGGCCGGAGGGAAGTTGGCCAGAGGGATTTTAAAATGTTTCCAAAAACTTTTAATTCGTTTTGTTTTTGTTTTCCAACCTTTCAAATTTGAAATTATATTGTCCAAACAATTTATGAAAAACATTTCTTTGTAAATGAAAGGTTAATGTGATTGGGGAACTTGAAATAAATATTTAATTGTCCTAATAGTAATTAAACTCAATTATTTATTGATTTTAAACAAGATTGGATACAGAATATCGAAAAGTACAGCCATGATTCACCTTGACGTCTGTTCATTCTAACTTGTCCTATTTGGTAAACGATCTTGGCACAACTTTTTAACAAAATCACCTATTTAAAAATAAAATAATAACAAAGTCAATAATCTATTACAATAAATCGTTATTATAGACTGAAACTTATTGAATCTAGTTATCAGTTGATTTTTAATGCTGCATTTTTAATAAAACGGAGTGCCAAGATTGTTTACCAAATAGGACAAGTTAGGATGAATAGACTGTACAGGTATATAAACATACTTTATCTTATCCTACTACATTTATTATGGGTAATCTAGATTTTACAGTTATTAACATTATCATTACTTTCAATTTTAAATATCAAATATATTAGGTAATTAATTTATATCAATTTCTTTTAGGTTAAAGAGTTACCGATGAGTTAGAAATGGGATGGGTAGCCATAATTGTTACAATAGAGTATTTATGGTACCTATGTCTGTCCGTTACCCTAGTATCCATAACACAGCCTTATAGTGCTTACTTTGGGCTAGACTAATTGGTGTGAATGTAGAAAATATTATTATCAATATTGTATCCATACAATCGCATTAGATATGCAAAATATTATTCTGTAGATTAAATAGAAACGCGCTAATGACGCGTCTGACACAAATTACTTAAAGGCGCGACTAAGGCGCGTTAAAAAAACGCAATGTGCATAGGCCCTTATAGGTGACTTAAGAGACGACTAATGATACTGTAGGTGTAACAATAACACCTCCAGTAGACCATAAGATGGGTGGCGATATTTTCAAAATATATTTTTTTCCAACCCGACAAATTTAAAAAAAAAATCTAAGGAACTTGTATAAGTAAAAAGGATGAGTGACTGAAGTAAATATATTGTATTTAGTCTCGTATTACTTTAAACTTGTCAAACGAATTTAATCTGTGGTTTATAAGTATTTTACCCAATGCAATCAACCCTGTGCGTGATTTTATAGAAGACGAAAATTTTCTGTTCTCACGCCAACTACACGCAAGTGCAAAAAAATGTAATACCCAGTTCCATTACATTCCTGCAAAGATTTTACACACAAAAAAAAAAACAAATCCGAAAGAGCAACATTAGGCCACACGCAGATAACAAACTCGCTAAAAGAGAATAAAATCAAATCTTATACCCCTTTCATAAAAAAACAGAAACGCGTGATCACACCCGAAAAACGAAAAAAAATAACAAAAGAGCTTCACAATCGACAGAAATGGCGGCCTAATTTGACATTAAAAAACGCGCGAATGCAATTGTCAGATAATTTATCGATGTTTTGATAAAGGAACGGCATTTTATTAATGATGTTTTATAAAAATTCATTGTATTGCACTCGCAGACCATAAATAACGATTCTATAGAGTGCTTTTACGCTACAGTTGATTTTAAAACTAATGTTTACAAATTGTATCCTTTGTCAGACCGGTTCTGTGATGACTTAATTGAAAATTATTCCAGTACATAAATTCCTTGAGATAATATCGTTCTTAAATGATAAAAATATTTTTAACGGTCGCGTTTACAATATTATGTAATTAATTACTTTTTACAAAACTTTATGAATACTTACGTGATTTCCGCTATCCGCTATTTGTAACTCATATAAAATTTATGATGAAAAGCAATAGTTTGTGACAATAACGTAATATTTAGTAACACTTATTGAATATTTATATTCACATTTTATTAAATTAAAAAAGGTGATACCAAAGATTAATTGGTCTTATTTAATTAATTCGTGGCTTTGGACTGCCACTTTTAAATTTGTCTTTCATACTCTGTATGTCATTACAATTTACTTATTAAAAAAAACAGATACTTGTTGACTTTGTTGTAATCAACGATGTAATGAAGCCATAATAATAACTAGGTCTGCAATACATGCTGCTGTTTGCAAATACTGAGCGAAGCAATTACATTTTTGAAGGGTGATTGATTATTTCTCTATGGTATGTCCGATTTCAAAACTTTTTTTTGCACATTAGTCATGACCACCCAAATGTCGTCAGCGTAGTCTTAGCGATTTGGCTGTGATCAGTGTTGGCAAAAATTTAAACTGATTAACGATTAAAAATTACGATTAAAAAATTAATCGACATTATCACGATTAAAATTAATTAATCGTAATCAATTTTTCCCGATTACGATTATTAATCGTAATCATTAATCGTAAATCACGATTAGAAATGTATGATTATTAGAACGGGAACTAGTTTAAACAAAAAATTGTTTATCAGATTTTTTATTTAAGTATTTATAAAAATCACAGTAGTCCTTGATTGATTGTTACATTTTGTAATTAAAACTTTATATAAAAATTACTAAGATAAATGATTGAAATTATATTTCATAATCACTCTCTTCTCAAATAATTTGTCAGATATTTTGTGTGACCTATGTATATTTATAAGGATGGCATGGGTGTGTTATATTTAATAAATACTCCTGTTATATTTATATTTTTTATATATTTTATGCATTTTCAATGCGATCTTATGAGATAAATTATTAGAATAGAAAAATTTGACCGGATTTCCAAAGGTTGCGGGTTCTATTCCCGCCTGAGATTCACTTGTGACCCGAGTCGATTTTTTATAGTACTTTTCTATTCTAATAATTTACTCCTGTTATGTTTTATTGTCACGATCTCACAATAAAATTGCCGACCAATTCAGAATGGTTGTACAACGCCATCTTGTGAATTTGTGACGGACCATCTAGCTATTTCAGCTTAGAATATATAGGCTGTGATTTTTAATCTGCTTCATCAAATTAATGATTAACGATTAGTGATTAATTTAAGTACTCATGATTATGATTACTATTTTAATCGCGATTAATTTAATCACGATTATGTTTAATTCGATTAAAATTTATCAAATTAAGCAATCAATTGAAAAATTAATCGATTAATGCCAACACTGGCTGTGATCAGCTTTTGAATTTTTCTTTCGGTGATTATTCCTCCATGGTAAAGTCTATATTTTTTACATAGCCTATGTCCGTCAGGTTATAATCATGTATGTTCATGCATAAATTCGTTCGAACCGGTTGAAACGTTTAGTAGCAGGAGGGAGACAAGCGAAATTTGTGAGTTGCCTAAAAGAGAGTTTCGCTCAATAATATTCTTAGAATAACACCAATTAGCCTATCCAGGCCTATCCCAAAGTAAGCTTAGTAAAGCTTGTATTATGGATACTAGGGTAAAAGATAGACATACATATATGATACATAGATATGTAATATTTATAGAAATATGTATAAATACCCATGACTAAGGTACCTACAAATGCTCGTATTCGTCACACAATTCCACAGCCCATTCGAACTCAGTACCGTCGGTGGAAAGGAATCGCTATAATTGCTTACATACTTGCTTTCATGGAAGAGTGGAGTCTCCTGACACAGGCCTATGAGCTTAAAAAGGAATTTATAATAGTATTGTAATTTTTTGAAATTAAAATAATTAGTTTTTTTTTTAATTTTGCAACAAACAGTTGTCATAATAATGTATTTTAATTGATTCTAGTGTCATTTCAATTCCTTGTTTCACCGAAAATGCATGTATCGATTTTGTTTGCAAATGAGTGTAACTCGATATGTATGAATTCGCGAATTTAATAGACGCAGTGACGGACTCGAGGTACGTGTACAGTCGCGAGCAATAAGATATATACACCGTAGAACAGCGTTATATTACATTAATTATAAAAAAATGTATACAATGTGTCCCGTCACCAGTGTCAGAGCATCAAAAAAAATTGCCAAATTGCCCCTCAAATATGGTTTTTCTCAAAAAAAAAACAAAAATTAAAAAATACACAAAAAAGAATCTATTTGTTTTTCTTTAATTAATTTTTTCTATTTTTTATTCCATGACAATTGAAACATGATGTCTGTGTAACTGTTGTCCACATGTTTAGCTATCAAATGACACCTTTTTAATGTTGATAGGACATTTACATGAGTAATGGTTGTCGAATTAGTATGAGAGCCCAGGTCTTGGATACCAAGAAAACCTTTTATAACCGTAAGAGAAAACAAAATTTGAGGGGAAATTTGTCGATAAAAAATGCCATATTTCACACCATTAAAGGCTCCGACACTGATGACGGGACACATTGTACATTAGACATCACATACACTTTCTGAACCTGAGGATTTTGTTATTTTGACGTGATAACGTCTTATAAATCGATGAACGCCGGCTGCTCGCACGAAAAAATGTAACGTTGGCCTGAGACGAGCGTGCAAGCGAGAACGCGGAACAAGAGACGATCGGCCTAAGCGTTCGACTTGTGGGGCATCTATCCCTCTTCCACTTCATGAAGTGAAAAGTTAATTTGGTTTCCATTGTTTATTACAACAACTTAATGTTAAATTCTTTGTATTATACAAAATAATGATAATTCAGTGATAATAATTCAATTAAAATCAATTCAATTAAAGATATAAAATACGTGTGTAAAAAACAACTACGCCTCCGAGCCCTTAGGTGGGATTCGAACCCACGACCTTTCGCAATCCGGGCGACTGCTCTGACCGCTGAGCTACCGAGACGCTGGCAAACGTGTCGAATTTTACAAACATATTCCAACTTCTACTATGAGCTAGTATCGTTCCACCAATGTTGAACGCTAACTACCTTCAACATCGAAAGTAATATTTTTACAAATATTAAACAATCGATTAAGATGGAACCAGCTATAATTATGTTTTTAATTTATTTTTTTGCATTCACAATGCTATCTTTATATATATAATTCTTCTGTGAGTGTGTATGTCACTGAACTCCTCCTAAACGGCTGGACCGATTTGAATGAAATTTTTTGTGTGTGTTCAAGGGGATCTGAGAATGGTTTAGATTCACAAATCAGCCCGGCAGATGGCGCTGCAGACGGTATCTAGGTTATTTATCTATACTGCAAAAATAACAGGCAGGACAACGTCTGTCGGGTCCACTAGTATTTCTATAAGATATAAAATACGTGAGTTATAAATTTTACAAATACGTTTGCCAGCGTCTCGGTAGCTCAGCGGTCAGAGCACTCGCCCGGATTGCGAAAGGTCGTGGGTTCGAATCCCACCTGAGGGCTCGGAGGCGTAGTTGTTTTTTACACACGTATTTTATATCTTATAGAAATATAGCATTGTGAATGCAAAAAAATAAATTAAAAACATAATTCAATTAAAGTTTGCGATTTTTCATCAATGTTTTCTTATGACGCTATCACGTAAAATTATCGTCCGTAAACTGACTTTTTACAGACAACCTATTCTTTTTTGTGGATCATGTATGGTGACGATATATAATAATGTAAATGTTACTTCTGTTAAAGTTGACGAGTTTCTTGCGCCCATTGTTCTTTTTTTTTTAGTTTTAAAAGTTCCTGAATGGGAGGTAGGTAAAAATGTTGGACGATTCAAAACAACTTATTTTTTTTAAATTTAGGATGTGTTTGCTCTTGATCCTAATCAAGCCCAGGGGCCAAGACAGAATACACGATGGAACGAGCTAACTCAGAAGGTGCCTATTCACCCTGGCTTTGAAAATGGACGGGTTATGAGTTCTCGGAAATACAGACACAGGAAGGGAGTTCCACTCCTTTACTGTGCGACAGGTAGGAATAGCAACCAAAAAAAAGGGTGGTAGCCTGCATGTCCAATGGAAAAAAGGAGATGGCGGTACGAGCAAATGCAGCTCTTGAGCACACTCTCCAAAGTATAGTCTGTAGAAGACCGACAGACAGGCAACTTTTAAGTGCATATGAATAAAGTTATTTTCATTTTCAAGTTAAGCACTTTCATTATGGAATTCAGAAAAAATTACTGTACCACAACACCCAGACACAAAGCAATATAGAAAAGTTCGTTTTCTACATCGACCCGGCAGGAATCGACTCCAAGACCTCGAAGTGGGGTTGCCATGAAAACTGGTATACGAGCCACTTCATTTATTTCATATTCATTGCTAGTCACAGTACATAAGATAAGATATATTATATTATATAAGACAGCATATTATATGTAATTCGCGATACAAGAATAAGATTGTGCAAATAACTTCTAAATTAAAACTACACAGTTCCGGAACATATTCAATGTCCATAAAAGTTTATAACAAATTACCAGAATATTTAAAAGCTGAGACCAATATAAATAAATTTACAAATACTTTAAAAAAGCTCTTAATTACAAAATGCTACTACTCTGTCGACGAATATTTTAAAGATAAATTTTAACGAATGTCTGCCCCTCTTTCTTCCTTGTTGCTGTGCCTATCAATTATACGATCATTTAGAGCCTAGAAAAAATGTATTTAGACTGCTATCAATATCACATGTAACGCAATTATAAATGAATACGACGTCACGTAGAGTATAGGATCCGTGAATTGATCCGTGAAATGAAAGTGATCCGGGCATTGCAGAATAAAAACTAACAAATTAATAACATTTTAGAGTGTGTTGCCCAATCTTTATTTCGCCAAGCCTCTCCGAACCAAAAAAAATATTTTAATGCCTTAATTAAGTTTCAAAAAAATAAGAAACACATTTTTGAAGTGTAAACCCTTTTAGCGTCGTTGTGATTTGAAAGTCGATGAAACGAAAAAGCGACAGTAAAAAGAGACACAAATAAATTCATAAGATTTAACGTAGGCGTAACGCGGGTTTTAGATAGGAAGCATTATGTACGTGTGTTAATACGTGTTTGTGTGCACATGCGTAGTACAAAGCTTGAGAGAAGGCATCACAACAACCGTGGTATTATGTATACGTGTACTTATTATTTTTGAAGGTTTCACTTAACCCACGTGTAAATTGCACACATGCTTTTTTATTTTATATTAACTAAATTATCTACCTACGCGTTAGATTTTTTTTCGGAAATACAAACGTACCTATTACGCCCCCCCTTACATTTTTCTACCTAGGGTGGCGTGCCCCCATGGTTGGGATGTCCTGATTTTAACATTATCATTAAAAAATCCTCTAAATAAATAGGCCTTTTCTACTCTTAAGTTTTGAGCTAACAAAAGCCATAATGTTTTTCAGGCACTCAATAGTTTTTGAGATACTACTTTGTAAAGAGAAATAAATAAATTAAATCAATAAAAAAATATGAATGTGAAATATGAAATATGAATGAATGAACTGACTAACCTTGACCTTGAATTGACCCTGACCTTTGACTTTTTCTTAAACTGACTCCAGAGCTATCTTTTCATGTTTTAAATGTGTAATGTACGCCAAAGTGTAAGTACTAAATACGGATTTGATGTTTCATTTACACATTTTTGCATAACAATGTCCAATTAACAGTTTTAATTGTTCCTGAGTGCCTGCCTGTGTTGTCGAGTGTCGTGTTTACACGCCACTACAAGTCCCACTATGCGTGTACACGTTATTCACTACTGGCGTAACATTACCGCACTAACGTATGGATACGGCAAATTAATTGACGCGCTTGAATGATCGTGTCATATAAGCTTTAGGATTCGATTCTTGAACGCTCTACAGACCAGAGACAATTTTTTTGATGATGTTGGTCATTTTACTCCGATCTGTAACGACTTGCCAAGCATATATATTTTAATTTGTCGTCTGGACTTTTTGGCGGGAGCGGGAAGCGTCACGTTGGTGGTTTTATTTATCTTATTAAAATTTGTGTTGTTGTGGATATTAGTGCGTAATAATGGTGGATTATCAACGACTAAGTGTTTGTGAATATACAATAGTGTTGGCAATTGTAACAAAGCAGCGGAAGTTGTCTTTTCCTACTCTCTCAAGAAGTCCACGGGGAGGTTTAACCCCACACATTTACTGAAACCTATGGAAAAACATATTTTACTATTAATTCATTATCATCAAATTACGAAGAAAAAATACTCAAGAAGTGGAAAATATACTTACTTGACACTGGCTAAATGTAGGTACAAATCGTTCAAGCCACAAATAAAGAGAAAAAAGTTTTTTTTCGTCTTCCGCGCATCAACAGGCTCCGTCAGAATACCACAAGTTGAGGCGAGAGATTGACCTTATGTGATTATTCATATTCTATTGTATTTTAACTTTTTTGTACTGTAATTTTGTTTTTGTTATGGTCAATAAATATTTCTCTTTCTCTCTCTCTCTCTCTCGCTCTCTCTGTGTCTCTCAGATCAAAGGAAAACCACCTATTTTCGTCCAGCAGTGAAAATGAAAGTAAGTTTATTAAAATGCAATTTAAATAAGTTGTTTAGATTCGTCCAACATTTTTACCTACCCCATTCAGGACGTCTTTTAACCGACAAGAAGTATGGGCGCAAGAAACTCGTCAGCTTTAACAGAAGTAAGGACATTTAAAATATTACACGTCGCCACTTTCATACCGAAATAATAATAATCTATTACTTGACACAAATTACAGAAACTACAGATTTATACGGTCATATAGATTAAATTCATATACTGAAATACAAAACTGAACCGTTGAACTAAAAACCCCACCCGACTTCGAACCTGCGCCCATACCGTTGTCTATCCATTTTACAATTGGGATGATGACTGAATTTTAATTTTCACGTCTCGTCATAATATATTAAAATACCGTAGAAAAAGATACAATCCTGTGAAATCAGAATTAAAATCGGCTTAGAAATACATTAGATACAAGGCATTTTAAGTTGTTCATTTGGAAGCGATTAGACAGAGAGATCCGACATCAACAGTGACGTCACTGTTAAGTACGGCCATATAAACTCCATGTAAATTTCCGTTTTGCTAGAGAGAGATGGAGCAAAATATTCAATACCTTATATTTTGCGTGTTTTTTAAGTTATTCGAAAATTGATTTTTTCTGTCTGTTTATTATAGAAATGAGCTTCTATTAAAGCAAAAAATTTTTTTTGTCATCTAGCCTATTGACACAGCGAAGTCTAAACAATATCGGATGCTATAAAAACTAAATATTATCCAACGGACCCCTAATAACACATACGTCCAGTGCAATCTGCAACTCAAGTAGCGTCTACAAATTAGAAATACGATATGGCACAAAGTGCTTTCGCAAACAATGTAGGGTCAGCAATTGTTTGCTTTGGGGTTCCGTGTGTTTAGATACTTTCATCTCATTTTTGTTGCGAAACACTTTGTTCTAATAGTTTTTGAGTAATCATTTATTACATACAAGAACTATATAGAAGAAGAAGATTAAAGAAGACTTATATTGAAGTTTAAGGTTCCTACTAAGTCAGTGCGAAAGCCACAGTTGTTCCACATTCCTTTGACCAAGAATAACGTCTCAAAGAACAAATGCATGCATAGAACAAATGCATGCATAGAATCCAATGTATCCAATGCATAGAATGTGTTTGTTTTATAACGAAATTTGTTCCGATGTCGACATTATGTTTAATAATAATATCCAATGTTTTAAAAACTCATTATTTAAGTTATAGACCTGTCCAGAATTGTAAATATTTTTTGTTATATGTCTATTTTGTGTCTGTCATCTACAAATTAATTGTTGTCTTATTGGAGCGGAGCGAGCGAAGCTCCCATGGATCAGCTTTAATGGCGCAATGTCTGTTACGCCATAACTTCCTGAGTTCTTAACCGATTTTAATATTTTTTGTGTGGAATCGAATCAACAGGTTTAGGATCAAATTGTGACGGAGCCCGAATTTTGAAATTCGCAAAAATTACAATCGAAACAAAATTATTTTTTCTTTATTTCGGTATAAGCTCCTCTCCAATATATGGTGCTAGCGTAGCTTTATGCTTAGCGACTGCATCGCCTAGTATTTATGTAATTTAATTTTTTAGTTTTTTAAAATGATGTGCGCAATTGTAATTGGGCGCAGACATGCAACATTATATAGTTCTTAGTTTATTTTTGAAGTTTTATTGTCTGTTGTCTGTAATTGTGCCTTTTAAATAACATTAGATAAAAATAAAAATAGGTATTTTTATTTGGTATCCGTTAATAGGTTCTTTATTACTTATATTATTTATTTCGAACCCACGACCTTTCGCTATCAGGGCGACTGCTCTGACCGCTGAGCTACCGAGACGCTGGGAAACGTGTCGAATTTTACAAACGTATTTCAACTTCTACTATGAGCTAGTATCGTTCCATCAATGTTGAACGCTAACTACCTTCAACATCTAAAGTAATATTTTTACAAATATTAAACAATCGATTAAGATAGAACCAGCTATACAGCGAAAGGTAGTGGGTTCGAATCCCACCTGAGGAATCGGAGGCGTAGTTGTTTTTTACACGCGTATTTTTATCTTATAGAAATATTGCATTGTATAAGAAAATAAAATAAAAACTTAATTAGTAATTTTAATTTTATTCTCAATTTTTATCTGATATGTGAATAATAGTAATTTATTTGACTAAAGTATCTTGGTCGATGCAGTAGCTAAGTATAAAGCTTCGCTAAAACCATATACTGGAGCAATAAATACTAAAAAAGAGAAAAAAGAAATCAACAATGTTTGATACATTTTAAAATTCCAAGGAAATGAAAACTTAAAAAAGGACGCGCGCTTTTTGTTTTAATTCGAAACCCCATAGAGCCAACGTTTATAATCATAACTTTTTTTGCGAGATTTGCGAATTTCAAAATTCGTCAAGATCTAGTCTTTACACGTTCGCTGCGGCACCAATTTTTACATACTTTTCGTTCCTGAGGCAAGAGCTACATATTTATCTCTTTCTTACACTGGACCAAACCGAAGCCATGCCCGTCGCACGAGAGAGATGTTCAGAAGTTGCATGAGGGATGATTTAGACTTCGTTAAGCACTACTGGCTACTACAGAGCGGCTACTCACTCATAGAGTTATGGCGTCACATACATTTTCTCATTGAAGCTGATCCAATAATGATCTATCGAAGATTGTCAACAATTATAATTGCTAAATTTACAGGTTTAAAACTTAAATTTAATATCTGTCATATGTTATAGTTTAATGCAATGTAAGTATTGCTTAAATAGGTTACGTAAGCTCCCAGCTTGCGGTTTACTGGACAGATACACCGTGTTTGCTTACATAGGTTATTATATCTCGTATTTTATTGATAGTTTTTATACTAAATAGGCAGGCGCTTGACCACCTGCGCGTCAGATGGTAAGCGACGATGCGATCTAGGATGTGACGCGCTTGCCTTGAAGATACCTTTTCACTCGTGACTTGAAGACCCTAAATATGCATTTTGACTAATTTTGAAAATTGTTTTAAATGATTTTATAAGACACTGTATTATTAGTAAAAAACAATGTCAAAGTTTAAATCATGAAAATCGCGCCAAAAACAATTCGTGACGTCATAAGCAAGTCAACAAATTCCTAACCTCAATAAAATAGCACAGCACAGTTGAAGAGAATTTTATGATTTTCTTTCGAATTTATTGAGTAATATGGTGTGTAGTGCCGCAATGTACAAATATGTATATATATAGATTTTTTTATTCTTTTTGTGTTTTTTTTCTGTTCCGACGAATCCCAAAATACAAAAGATAAGGTTATAATTTGCTAGAGTAAAGCTAAATGTATTTATGTGTGAAGATCACTTTAATATAAGTAATATTTACCTGTATTATAACACTAGATACCTACTTAGTAGATAAAAATATTGCATATTTTAAAAGCATAACACCGCGGTTTGTATCTATAATTTCAAATATTATCTGCTAAGTTGTGCCAACTTATGTACTTGTATAAACGATCAATTAAAGATTAACAAAAGATAGCTTCAGAAATAGCTTACAGATGTAATTATCACTTAGAATACTTAGAACGCTACAACCAACAGTCGAAAGAATCGATGCTTACTCGCATGAGACGTCACCAGAGTTGCTGCCAATCAAAGGATGTTTTGTTTTAAATATTATTTTATTTCGAATAAGTATATCTACTTCTCAGTCCATGGTAGCAATTGCTACCATATTCAAATTTCCGCGTGGCCTGCTGTGTTTTATTTGAATTACTTACGATTAATTTCTGAGTTGCAGAGATCCAAATATTCTATGGTGGATTCTTTATTTAAACTTAACGGTAGTATTTTTTGTTTGGTCCTAGCTTCATTATTTAGCGAGAAAAGGGCGTTTTTATCTAAGAGTCCGACATTTTGTTCACATGATTGGTCCGGCCCAGTCAATATAGAAAGCGAACTCTTCTATATTGGCTTGCGGTTGGGTGTTGTAGCACTATCGTTGTATCACTTGGGGTCGGAATTCGAAAGTGATTTTGTCTAAAAATTTTTTATTACAACGAAAAAAAAAAACAGGAAATTATGTAGAAAAATCAATTGTTTTATCTAAATTATGAGTTCATAAAGCAATTGTTAATCCTCAAAATCGAAATAGCATTAATTTAACTAGATATTCACCGTCTCTCTTCCTCAACGCCTATTTCCCTCCCACACCAAGTGACGCGACACGCGCCAGTCACGTGGCCACTTGTGAAGATTTTCCATGCATTGCAGCTTTACTTTATTGGGTCTAATCGTTGTTTATTCGCTGTGGTGGAGCCGTGGTATAATTTTATTGCATCGACCATTCCTATGTTTGTTTATTTTAATTATTTCTACAACTTTGTGAAGTGAAGTGTCCTAAAGCACTTTTTTGTTTTTTTTTTTAATTTATGATTCTGTTTGTTATGGTAATACGCTTGTTTCTTTTTCTTTATTTGTGGCTTGCACGATTTGTGCATTTAGCCAGTGTCAAGTAAGTAAGTATAAGTAAGTAAGTAAGTATAATTGCCATTTCTTGAGTAATTTCTTAATTTAATGATGATGAATGAACAGTAAAATATATTTTTTCTAAGTTTCAGTAAATGTGTGGGGTTTTACTGAAACCTCCCCGTGGACTGCTTGAGAGAGCAGGAAAAGACAACTTCCACTGCTTTGTTACACTTGCCAACACTCTTGTGTGTTCACAAACACTTAGTCGTTAATAATCCACCATTATTACGCACTCATATCCATAACAACACAAATTTCAACAAGAGAAACAAAACCACCAACGTGACGCTTCCCGCTTCCACCAAAAAGTAAGGTATTAACCTATATTCATCATAATTTTAATTACACATTTTCAGTGGCACACGTCCTTTTTTTTAGAGAAGACATTTTAATAGTATTAATGTGTGTACGACCAAACTCGTACTATTTGATATATCTAGGTAATTAATTACGCAGGCGTAATTCCTCACTATGGGCCTCTTAACAAGGCTCATGGTAACCCAATAGACGATAGAGCATGCTATACTCGGAGTTTTCCCACATGATCGAATCTAAAACTAGGTCTGTTTGCAAATACTGAGCGAAGCACTACCTTACCTAACCTCACCTAAATTTCATCAATGTAGTCTCAGCGGTTTGCCTGTGATCAGCTTTTGAATTTTTCTTTCGGTGATTATTCCTCCATGGTAAAGTCTATATTTTTTTACATAGCCTATGTCCGTCAGGTTATAATCATGTATGTTCTGTGCCAAAATTCGTTCGAATCGGTTGAACCGTTAAGTGGCAGGAGGGAAACAAGCGAAATTTGTGAGTTGCCTAAAAGAGAGCTTCACTCTTTCAGAGCTTCGCTCAATAAAGAGATCCGTAAGAGAAACAAAGTAACCGATATAGCCCGCAGAATTGCCAAACTTAAGTGGCAGTGGGGCACATAGCTGGTAGAACTGATGGCCGTTGATTCTGAAAAATTTCTCCAGTGGCGACCACGGACCGGAAAACGCAGTGTAGTCAGGTCTCCCACTCGGCGGACTGACGATCTGATGACGGTTGCGGGATGCACTTGGATGCGGGCAGCGCAAGACACGTCTTTGTGGCAACAAGTAATTAGCAAACATCAGTAGGTATTCAGAACGCGAAACTGAGTTAATTGTTTGTCTTATTTCGTGAAATGCTTTGTGTAATTGTAGTTATTATAATATAGAAGTATTATTCATAAAAAAACTCGAACGCCTAGTAAATCTATTGTAGAAAAAAAAGTTTTGTTTTTTTCTTTCAAACTCAAATGGTAATTCGTAATGTAACTGACAAATCACATTTAAACTAAAATAGATTTATTGTTTGTTTAAAAGATATAAAATACGTGTGTAAAAAACAACTACGCCTCCGAACCCTCAGATGGGATTCGAACCCACGACCTTTCGCTATCCGAGCGACTGCTCTGACCGCTTTTTACACACGTATTTAATATCTTATAGAAATATTGCATTGTGAATGCAATATTTAAAAACATTATTACAAACAAAATTAAATAAAAAGACATGGGTTTTTGTTTTTTACGAAAACTACGGTAAATGTACCTATAAATAAATAAAATAAACATATGATCCAAATCGTGTTAAAAAAACAACTCACCCCAGTTTGAATCGATGGCCGCCAGATGTCGCGCACACGTGCGGGCCACGCTCCCGCCAAAAGTTACGTCAAACGCACGCGGTCCACCAGCAGATTTCGTCGTTTGATCTGCGCGTAACGTGCACTTAAACCATGCCAATAAATATTTGAGACATCGTGTAGTGTTGTTGAAGGATTTGACCGATTCATTTTTTTTATTGGTTTACCAACAACTTATGCGCAAAGTATTCTATTTAAGTACACAGTCAGTTAAATAAATACCTCATGCAAGACAGTGAGACAATATTATTCTATAAATCAGTGTTGAATTTACATATTTGCCGCCCTAAAGCTATACAATTTTTGCCGCCCCTACTGACCTCTAAAATTAGATTTACTGTTCACAATACTGTTAATTCCTTTTTTAGGAAATAATCTAGTTTCAAGATTATTTTTAAGCTCAGAAAAGCAAAGCCCTGTTTTACTGCACTATTACTTACTTTTTTCTGTACCATTTTTCTGGGCAAATTTTGCTGCCCCCTAATTTTGCTGCCCTAAGCTTCAGCTTTTTCAGCTTCGACACCAAACCAAAATAGACACCAAAAAATATGTAGACTATTACACTAAGTGCCCGTACAATATATGATAAAGCACTGGCTTCTGGTTTTGGTCTTTGAATTAATCAAAAGTAAAAAATAATTTACGGGCAATTCTGCCGTCAATAGCATAGTTACAGTAAGTACGCTCTCGACGATTTTAAGAAAAACGTGCTAAAAGATTTGGTACGAAAATACATAGGTGCTAAAGTCCTCTTTCATTTAAAGCTACAGTCACCATGATCCGATTACAAACAAATTATTTATGGAAGATTTTCGTACCAAACTTTTAGCCCAATTTTCTTGAAACCGTCGAGAGCGTACTTACTGTAACTATGCTATTGACGGCAGAATTGTTCGTCATGTACCTATATATATGAAGGAATTACTAACCGAACCTCGTGAATCCGGCCCCAAGTTTACTATATAATAATAGTAATAATATTTTTAAATACAAATATAAAATACACAGTTACAAATAAAAACGCACTGATAAAACCCGTCTCTATTTTATAATTATTGTTTATTTATAACATTATAAACAGTTTTTCAAAGATTAGTTTTGTGGATGGTACTTCTGACATAACATTGTTGAGGGGATAATTCCTTTATATATCCTAGCTGACCCAGCCACGCGTTGCTGTGGCACAGTAATTTTATTTTTCTGAAATAAAAGACTTTTTCTAAAATAAAAGATGTTTTCTAAAATAAAAGTAGCCTAAGTTACTCCTTATTACATCAGCTACCTGCCAATAAAAGTCTCGTCAAAATCAGTCAAGCCATTTCAGAGATTACCCGAAACAAACAGACAGACAGACAAAAATTGTAAAAAATGTTATTTTGGTGTATGTACCGTATATATATTCATATGCATGTAGTAAAAAACGGTTATTTCAATATTACAAACAGACAATCCAATTTTATTTATATGTATAGATGACTAAAGATAAATTCCATTTCAAAAACTCTAGGCAATAAACTAAATAATAAATGTCTTTATACGAAGGTAAATGTACCCAGAAGAAAATAAGAATTTGTTATAACTTTAATTTTATTTTGCAAAAATGTACAGACACATTTCTACACAGATCTGAGATAATAGTGCACAGAGTAGTTGTAGATGGTGTAGTTACATTATAAGGCGCCAAATATAAACTAGGTAACTGAACAAGTTGGAGTTTTTGGCGGGAGCGCGAAGCGTCACTTAAATGGTTTTGGTTTTCTTGTTAAATTTTGTGTTCTGGTTGATATTAGTGTGTAATAATGTGTATTTTGCACTTGACCGGTCGTAAGAATTGGTTAATCTTCCTGGCTGGTTTAAAGTAAGTATTGATGGAAACCCACTTCAGAATGTTCCCAATCTTGTCAGTCGAACGTGCCCGATTAAAATATCGTGAAAATACATGACAATCATTATGTGATCACGACTCCTGTGATTAAATATAAAATAAAATATGCGCAAAATCCGTAAAAAGTGTTTTATTCAAATCATCTCTCATTACAAAAAAAAAGAAACAAGGCTTTTTAACTCCACGCATGTTATCTTTTAAAAAATCATTAATCACCGATAGAGCAATAGCCTTTATTCATGAGTGTATTTTTAAAAATTATTTTAAATTTTTGTATGTGGAACTTGGTTATAGTAAGTACTAGTACAATAACATGTTGAGTATAGGCAAATATTATTTTATATTTTGAATCCGATATACGTTGCTAGAATCGCTTCCAAAATTCGCAGTAAATAATTAAAATTTTCACATAACCTTTAATGTGAATAAACACATTGCCCAAAGTAACAAATAACAATCCTGCATTTTACGAGATATGTTTCAGTGAGAACTGAACACAATAAAATAAATATTTCCAAAGGTACAGCAGAACAATTTAACGCCCCCAAAACAAACGATTTCGACCTCTTTTCTGTTTGTTGGTCGTTCGTCGAAGTATATTGCGTTTACACCTTGGCTGTATGGTGGCTGTATGTGACATGTTTTGCCCATCCATATTGGCTGAGAACCTCCCACACCGCGGCTGTTTTGTAAAAAAAAAAAAATTATTAGCGAGTGCATTTTATCGTTCCCGCTCTTGGACTAATGTTATTCGCAAAATTAAGAATCGAATTAGGATTAGGGATGTAATTTCAACGGTTTTTAGAGGTTTTGTTCTGGCTTTTCTTTGTAGAAAAATACTTTTTGCCTTGAAAAAAGTACAAATCAGGTAATCTTATCACTTTTTATTTATTTATTTTCCGCATTGTAACCGCTTAATTACCAAATATTAAAAAAGCCAATTATTAAAAAAAGAAGTTACAAAAGAAATTATTTAAGTACCTATGAATTTATAACAAAGAAAAAAATATACATAAAGAAAAAAAAAAATATGCATATTTATCATCGTTGAGCCAAATTCTAAACATAAAAAAGAACCACACTGTTAAATATTAAATATCACGCAGCAGTGACACTTTAAATAAACTAAAACTACAATTAAAAATGTCTATTTGAGGAGATAAGTTATTATATGCATGACACATACGTAAAAGTGGTGCATTTTTCGATACATTATTATTCGTACCTGTTATACTGAACAATTGAAAATATCGCATTGAACGAGTAGGTACTTTAAAGTTTATCTGTCTCAAGAGATCATCGCAATATCCACAATTAACTATTTTATACAAAATGCATAAATCATTTGCCAATCTACGCTTCTCTTAACTGAAAAGTGAAAACTTTGCTAGGCGGTCAGTATAATCCGGCAATTTACGTCTTAAACCAAGCCTTGTACAGAGGTTTCTCAGAAACTGGCGCTGGATAGATTCGATTCTGTCAATGTGATTATTATAGAAAGGTGACCAAACACTCGAACAATATTCTAAAATACTCCTAACCAAGGATGTATAAAGTATTACTACTGAATTTGGGTTTTTAAATGGTTTGGATTGTCTTGTTATCAAAGCAAGCATTCTTTTAGCCTTACTACAAATATGATCGTAGTGTTGCCTAAACGATAAAACTGAATCAAAAAATACACCCAGATCTCGAACAACGTTTACGCGATCCAAGACTACTCCATTAATAGCGTAATTATACACTATTTGATGTCTATTTTTTGTGAAACTAATTGTTTGACATTTTTCTCTGTTGAGCGACATATGATTTTCAGTACACCAATTTAACAAAATATCGATATCATCTTGCAAAGACTTACAGTCATCAACATTATTAACCCGTCGATAAAACTTTATATCATCAGCATAGGCTAAACAATTATTACTAAATAAATTTAATAAATCATTGATAAAAATCAAAAACAATAAAGGGCCCAAATTAGATCCCTGAGGAATGCCAGACGTAGCTGAATATGTCACCGAATTGTAACCATTTAGCGTCACCAGTTGTGAACGATTGAGTAGATATGAAGTGAACCAACGATGAAGACTTCCATGTATTCCTAAGTGATACAATTTAATTAAAAGAATGTGATGGTTAACGCGATCAAATGCCTTGGAGAAATCAATATACACTGAATCAACTTGAACTTTATCATTGAAAGAATGACAAAGAAATGATGTGTAAACCAATAAATTGGAAGCAGATCTTCCTGCAACAAATCCATGTTGAGATAGACTTAAGGCATGTCGTATGTGATTATAAAGATGGTCGTAAATTATACTTTCAAAAAACTTTGCAAACCAGCTAAGCACACAGACAGGACGGTAGTTTGTAACATTACCCTTGTCACCAGTTTTATATATTGGAGTTACATTAGCTATTTTCCATGGAGATGGAAAAGTACCACTATTGAGAGACATATTGTACAAAAGAGCTAGTGGCCTTGCTAACGCCTGTGCACAGAATCGGATAAATATAGGAGGAATTCCATCAGGTCCTGCACCTTTAGAAAGATTAACTCCCTTTAAAATTTTTAAGACTAATTCCTCGCTTATGTATATATCACTAAGTAAAAACCCTATGGTTTCAAATTCAGGATGATAATGAGGTGTTGATTCAGGACTATAAACTGAAGAGAAATACTTTGCAAACAGATCAACAATTTGTGTGCCATTATTAGCGGTTTCTTTATTTAAATACATATATTTAGGCGTATCATTAGTAACTCGCTTATTCTTTGTATATCTCCAAAAAGATTTTAAGTTAAGAACTAAGTCCTTCTCGATTCCGTTAATGTACCTCCTAAAACATTCGTTTGCCAATTTTTTGGATCTTGTTCTTAGTAAAGAAAAGGTGTCGTAATCTCGGGGATTGTTATATTTATGAAACCTACTCTGGTATTTTGATTTCTCCTTAAGCAACCTTATTAAACTTCTAGAGAACCACACAGGATAACCATTTCGCTTTTTCATCTTTGGTGTAAACTCTTCAACAATGATGTATAACCTATTATAAAAAAACTGTATAAAATCATCACATTCAAGCAAGCGTGCATGATAGTCCCAATCAATCCGCTGTAATTTATATATAATGTTTTGATAGTCCGATTTATAAAAGTTCAGTTTTTCGATGGTATTATTAACGTCTAATGGATCTGATGGTCCCTTCACAGACAACTGGAAAGGGGGGTGATGTTTATCCAGACGACTAATAGGAATCGTATCGGACAATGAGAACCAATCGGCACTGTTAGTTATAGCCAAATCCAGTATTCGGTCATTATAATTAGAATTAAAATTTAATTGATATAATGATGAATTATGAAATAAATCATACAAAAGCTGAGACTTCAAACACGAAGGATTTAATGGAGTACCAACCTCTGATGACCATTTTAGATCAGTTTGATTAAAATCCCCCAGAATGCAAGTAACTTGATCCGGATGCTTAGTCAAAACGTTTTCACAGTTCCTAATAAAATCGTGGAAAGCGTCGGCCGATAAGTAATCTGGCAAATATACCACACAAAGATTAATAGTTACCTTTTTGCTAAATATTATTTGAACCCATAAGTCTTCGACGGACTCAGTTTGGCAATCGGAACGAACCCTGCACTGAAAACTTTTGAGAACAGCGATCAGCACTCCTCCGCTGTGATGCTTATTATATCTTCTAAGAAATTTAGCATCTCTGTCCCTACGCACTACAAAATATCTGTTATCAAATAATTCTGGTGAGAAAACTGAATCATTTAACCATGTTTCACATAAGCATATTACACTGAAATTATTACATAGAATATTATTATAAATATTATGTGTTTTAGTATTCATGCCACGGATATTCTGATAATAAATTGAATAAGCCATTGTTACAATAACAGAGAACTTAACAACTTGATATATAATAACTAGGTATAACAAAAAATTATTTGATTAATTCTAAGCTCTCATGGTTCCTTATGTATAAATACGAGGATTCAGAGTTCTTACGTGCATAAATGCGCCCGTTGCGGACCCAAACAAATGTATAGTTATATTCCTTTGCCCTTTTACGTGCAGCTGCATGTAGATTCCTGTTATTGGGTGAAAGATGCTCCTGGACGTATATTGGTGTTCTTATTCCACCGATCCCCAGCAGCGAAGTGTTAAGCTTGTTATCGATATTCGCTTTATTATACCGATGTACGGCCGAGTAAAATTCGTCACGAATTGCTGTATTTTTAAACTTTGTTACGATCGTTCGTGGCCGTTTAGAGTCCTTATCCTTTTTGGCAACCCGAGTGCAACTAAGAATATCACCCTCAGACATTTTCCAACCTACTACAGAAGTTACTTGTTTTCTTTTCTTTTGCTGTCGTTTTCATACAAAATTAGTAATTTTAGGATTCTACACTTATGTATTTTGCCAAGAATTTACTTATGTTTGACCGCAATGAACTCCGAAAATACTCAACCAATTTAGATATTTTTTTTCATTTTGCTGGATTTGTTCCTACTTAGGACATAGGCTAGGTTTCATTTTCATTAAAAAAATATATAATTGAGCTACAGCAACGCGTGGCCGGGTCAGCTAGTATATTATATTTTTTTATTTTTATTATTATTTTTATACTTTATTATTAAAAGTATTTTTATTTATAGTTTAAGTAAGGTCTTTTAGTGCGATCTCCTAGCCGTCTGCAAAACGTGGAGATTATGTAGTAACCCCAATTTTCAGGGGAGTCTTTGACGTCTTCCGACTGAGAATTATTGGAGTCGTCTAATGGTAAGCGGCGATGCTAGAAGATCACTCATCACTTGTAGACTCCTAAATTGTATATCTTAGGAAACACAGACTCAAGCAAAGAATATGTTGGATAAAAATAAAACTATATTTTATAATATAACTTTGCATACCCAATTGTTAAAGCTTTTTTTTATTTTCTTATGAAAATGCATATGTAATATTTATAAACACACACTCATTGCATTGTGATGAAAGTTAAAGAAGCGAGAGATGAAGTAAAGAAGTTTGACGACCGTTTGGTGCAACGGTAGCGATCCTGCCTTTCGCACCGACGGTCCTGGGCACGGGTCGAATCCCGGAAGGGACAGATGTTTGTATAATGAATACGAGCATTTGTACCTGAGTCATGGGTGTTTATATATATTTCTATGACTATTACATATCTATGTATCATATATGTATGTCTATCCGTTATCCTAGTACCCATAACACAAGCCTTAGGCGGTTCACACACTAGAGATGCGTCCCACCGCGGTGCGCGTAGCGACTGAAAACGCGCCCCCGCGCGGAGGCGCAGATCTGCCTATCTTAGCGGTGTAATCTGCTTCTCCGCGCAGATTTTCAATACAAGTTGACCCTACTTCTTCACGCCCCGCGGTCCCGCGCAGAATCTGCGCGCGGGGCGTCCCGCGCGTTCTCGCGTTGGCAGTGTGTTGTCATAGGCGTGTTTTCTATATTAATTGAGATTCTTGCATACAATAATAAAATCTGCTGCCACGCGCTACGCGACGGGGCGCGGTGCAGTGTGTTAACCGCCTTACAGTGCTTACTTTGGGCTAGGCTAATTGGTGGGAATGTAAGAAATATTTATTTATTTACTATTTTATTCAGCATTATAATGTTTATCAAATATTTTATGATAGAAATAGCATTTTAAGACCGTCAAAAAACTTTTTTTGTAATAAAACCATTTTTTACAGGTGTTCACCATTATTTTATTTCCACATAAATTTATAGGTCATACATTATATTATTTATTTAATTCACATAGAATCACGAAGTCTTTATTATTACTTAGCTTACGGATTTGAGATCAATTACATCATTATTATGGACTTATATTTACAATTCATTGTTACTTGACTATACAAAAAAAAACAAAAAAGAATACAGAGTAAATATAGTAAACTTGATACGCGCCAAAACAAATGACGAATGAGATTTCACCATAAATATTACAGATTTGAATACAATGGACATAGGAAATGGCGCCAAAATATAAAATTGTATTTTGAATTTGGAATTTTAACCGTTCGTTGCGGATGGCACGTCTGGCGTGCCATCACTTTCTTTTGCGTGTGGCGTTTTTTTTTAAAATCGTTGATAACTCCTTCAAAATTAAGTTTTAGGGAAAGCTACCCAGAATAAAACTATCTTAATTTTTCACGTAAATCAAGCTCGTAACCTTCGTTTCTTGTAATTGTATGTAGCAACGAATCGGTTAATGAATTAGAATGATAGGTAAGTAAATAATAGCACATGAAATAACCACAAAATATCCAAATTTTCTCAATTGATTTAGAAATTTACACTTTAAGATTTAAGTTGAAAACTTGAGAAAAGGAGGAGGGTAGCCAAGGCTGGTTTTTGGCCTATTTAATTTTTTGTGAAACAAAATTAACTATAATGTTGTAACTTCACTTAGAGTTCGGAACGATATAATTAGATAAATTAAATAATAATAAACTCAACAAATAATATGATATTTAAATTAAACCACTCTTACCAGATGTACGACGGAAATTTTCTTTTTTTTTTTGGGTCTGACGTTTCGGCTCTTTTACAGCTGAGCCGTCATCACAGGATCACAGAAATAAAAAAAGAAAAATCATGTCGTTTATTCGGCAATAGTTTTTATTTGTTTTTTTTGGCGGGAGCGCGAAGCGTCACTTTAATGGTTTTGGTTTTCTTGTTAAATTTTGTGTTGTGGTTCATATTAGTGTGTAATAATGGTGGGTTATTAACCAATGAGTGTTTCCGAATATGCATGGGTGTTGGCAAGTGAAACAAAACAGGTTGGAAGGTGCCTTTTCGAGCTCTCTCAAGAAGGCCACGAGGAGGATTCAGTAAAACCCCACTTCTTTACTGAAACCTAGGAAATTTCTCAAGAACTTAGAAGAAAGATTATACTTACTTGACACTGGCTAAATGCACAAATTGTGCAAACCATAAATAAAGGAAATAAATATTTAAATGTCGATAGGCTCGGAAGAATTAGAACTCAATGTATTATAACATGATATGACTGAAGTTATTTTTTCTTTTCACCAAAGTATTTCTTCGAGCAATATTGACTGGTCTTATTAAAAAAAACTCTTATTTAAAAGTAAAATACATACAAAATCCTTATCAATTAAAACCTATTTTACACATCTAGATTTATTAATATATTTATCATTTATTTTACACAATTTGACTGAATTATATAATTGTAATTCGTTAATAATTTATTGAAGATATTGTTTGATTTTAGTTAGAATATTAACAAGAAAATAAAATAATCAATTATTATAAAAATAAATTATAGTAAAATAAATTGGACATCCTGCCTTTCGAACCCATTGTTCTGGGTTCGTCTCCCGGAGAGGGCAAACCTTTGTGTGATAAATACGAACATTTTTAAGTATGACAGGTAAATCATGGGTATTTATACCTATATATTTCTATTATTATCACGAATCTATGTATCATATATGTATGTCTATCCGTTACCCTAGTATCCATTACACAAGCCTTATTGTGCTAGGCTAGGCTTATTGGTGAAAATGTAAGAAATATTATTATTATTAATTGTTGATTTTTTTTCACCCCTAACATATCTAGGTACTCTTTCCGGGCCAGCTACGAGAATACTCGTAGTGCGGTACGGTAACAAGGTGCCGACTACGAATATGCTCGTAGATTTTTTTGTTATCCTATACCAAAAATATTTCTTGGCACTACAAGTAAGATCGGTTTTTTTAGAGTTTGGCATTATGAATAAAAATACATGTTGAGTGTTTAAATAGTATTTTCGTAGCTGGCGCGGAAAGGGTTAATAATAAAAATATTTCTTACATTCACACCAATTTGCCCAGCAAAAAGTAAGCACTGTACGGCTTGTGTTATGGATGCTGTGGTTACGGATAGACATACATATATGATATCTAAATTTGTAATATTCATATAAATAAATATTACCACTGACTCAGGTATGAATGCTCGTATTCATCATAAACAATTGCCCCTTCCGGGATTCGAATCCAGGACTGTCGATGCGAAAAACAAGTTGCTAATTCTATATGAATTTAAAGTTGAAAATGGAATGGAGAGATTTAGTAGTTTGTATATGTTGATGTCGTAATAAGGTACAGTCAGCGTAAAGTGATATACTAAGGGGTGGTAAAAGGGGGAAGGGGGGTAAAAAAGGGTAAAATTGGGTTACGTAATATATCGCTCATTTGGTGCAACACTGACGCAATTGTAAATGTTGTGTTACTGACGCAATTTTAAGGAGGGATTTTAAATACATTTTCTTTTTTATATTAGCATGACCTTAAAATATGACTACAAACGTATATTTTTCTTAGGTTCATTTAGCTTCCAGTGAAAAATATCAGAAATACAATTCTGTCGATGTTTTACAGAAATGTAATTTTGACTAAAAGTGTAATTGCATCACTGTTGCACCAAATGAACGATATTTATTTTAGGGTGGGTTTGCTCTTGATCCTAATCAAGCCTGGGGGCCAAGACAGAATCCACGATGGAACGAGCTAACCCAGAAGGTGCCTATTCACCCTGGCATTGAAAATGGACGGTTTATAAGTTCCCGGAAATACAGATACAGGGAGGGAGTTCCACTCCTTTGATGTGTTCATTATGAAGGATGTTGAAAAGCGCTTGGTGCGACAGGTAGGAATAGCAACCAAAAAAAGGTGGTAGCCTGCAGTGCGTCTGGATGTCCGATGGAAAAAAGGACATGGCGGTATGAGCAAATGCAGCTCTTGAGGGTAATGTGCTGTAATGTGCTGTAAAAGGTGGTACGTAAAGTACTTTCCAGTAACAGGAAGGTTATGCCATAGTTGTTATTGGTAATTATATCGGTATGAGTCAATAGTATTTGAGTTATATATACTTTAATGTTTCAATCTTATGCCATTCTATTCTATAAGACCCGTTTTATTTTGACGTACTAACCACACTGAATTATTTGACATCTGGATCAGTCGTTAAGTATTTGACGTTGACTATACCAGCACGCCTCACAAAATAGTCATATTTTTTGTTTAGAAAAAAATAATAAGTCGGTTGGTTTTCTGTATAGACCCTAACATTAAAGTGTGTTGTACTCAAGAAATATACAGAATCTATTATACATTACAGTTATTTAAATTTACACAATAAAAGCTAAAGACAAACACGTCATGTCACGTTGATTTCTTCATCGGATGCACTAGCGTCTGTCTCGTATTCATCGCCGTCCTCCATATTTGAAAATGGCGTTTCACGCGCGAACACTCCCGCCATCTTGTCCTCAAATCTGTAACTGTCACTTTGACAATTCGAAGTCGTCGCGAACATTTTGTTCTTTTCTTCGGCCTGGTCTTCATTTAAGGGTGATAAAGGTGATAACTTCGGTTTGTCCGCTTCAGCATCAGATAGATCAGGATGTGGATTGTTTTTGTTAGGAAGGGTTTGTTCTCTTGACCCTCCAGAGGCTAGAAGCTCCCTTTCTTTAGAGTTGCGCCATTTCATTCGGCGATTTTGGAACCATATTTTTACCTGTGAATAAAAATATGAGTTAGTAATTTAAAAATGTTATCTAGGTACCTACTTCTCACACTTTGCACTTATTTATCCTAATAAAACGCTTTTATACTATACTCTAAATATATGTGTCACGGTTTTCTTCAAACACCTAAGGGTTGACCGCTTAACTAAGTCTTCGCCCGCGCGGTACAGGGGCGCGGGGTACGGTGTCATAGGGGATCGAAAGAGGAGCGGGCGGCATAGTGCGCCCCTTCCCCCCTTTTTCTGTACCCCCCCTTTGTCGCCGTACCCCCGTAACCTGATACCGCGCGAGCGAAGACTCATTTAAGCGGTCAACCTATAGGTATGTGGATTCGAGTGTGAGCTGGGAGCTCTTCCCGGGCTTTATCTCGTGGGGTTAATACACCGCGGGCTTAGGGTAATTTTACATTAATTTCTACGACTCAGGCAGGTGCAAATGTAACATATTGAATACAACCGCAAGTTCTGCAGTCAGGGTAATCAAAAGCAATAGCAGCATAAATGGATTACAGTGCAACAAGGACCTAAAAGAATGACAGCGAGAGCGCGCTGTGAGTTTGGCATAAAAGCAGTGGCGGATTACCCCCTAGGCACACTAGGCACGTGCCTAGGGGCCCCGGTGTAGAAGGGGCCCCAAAATGTTAAAATATAAACAAAATGTAAATATTAAATTTTTATTTAAAATATATTTTCTGATTTTGTATTTATTCACTCAAGAAATGAGTATTCCACAAAATTTGAGGGGCAATTTGTCGATAAAAAATGCTATATTTCACCCCATTAAAGGCTCCGACACTGGTGACGGGACACATTGTATAAGGGGGCCCCCCAAACATAAAGTGCCTAGAGGCCCCAGGCGACCTTAATCTGGCACTGCATAAAAGAGTGTTTTACAAAACGGTAAACTGATCTCGTAAGGAGAGGTGAATACTTACAGTCTGTTCATTCTTACTTGTCCTATTTGGTAAACAATCTTGGCACTCCTTTTAATTGAAAATGCAGCATTAAAAATCAACTGATAACTACATTCAATAGATTTCAGTCTATAATAACGATTTATTGTAATAGATTATCGACATTGTTATTATTTTATTTTTAAATAGGTGATTTTGTTAAAAAGTTGTGCCAAGATTGTTTACAAAATAGGACAACGGACTTTAGATAATTTTTCCCTCAGTACAAGAACTGTTACAGAACACACATTTTTCAGTGGGAATAAAGAAAATGTTCAAAATCTAAGAAATTTCTAAAGATCTACGGAAATGAATTAAGTACAGGAATAAAATATAGATGATATTATAGTTTTGTTGATGACAGGCGTGCCATGTTGGCGCGCAATGAAACAGTCAAGTGTGAGCCGGTATATTTCTTTATTGTCTTTGGATATACTAATACTTTTTTATAACAATTTGTTAAAGAATCTGGGCTTGCAAAATAAAAAAAAAATACCAAAAATGCATAGAAGAAATATGATTAAAGTACGTTCAAAAGGGGTAGAAAACAGATTTCATATTTATCAACTAATAACCATTAATACACGTCGTAATAAAAGAATATCGCTATTATTCTCACATATCATCAAATTGTACAAAAAAACTGTGATAATCGTAAAAGCTAATCTGTTAGGGCGCCATGCATTAGTCCCTTTTTATAACAAATCTCCTTTTTTTCCCAAAAAAATATATTTCTGGTAGCACGCCGTGTGTCATTGTGCGAATGACAATTTATATTGATGGTGGGCGTGTTGGCGCGAAACGTAACGGTCAAGGGTGAGTTGGAATATTTTTTTGTCTTTGATTCTATGAATACTCAAACGTCTTCTTTTTCTTCTTCTTTAAAGCTGATGTTAAGTTGCTAATAAAAGCAGAAATACGAAATGTGGCGTTCCTCAATGTAATACTTACGGATATTTGGGAATAAGTTTTCATTTGTTATAAGAGACAAAATTGTGAAGAGAAAATGGGAGACTGCTTTAAGAATAGGCAAGCCGATTTCAACAGGAATGAGCGTTTGTTCTCATCATTTTCAAGTTTCAAACTATTTTCCGACGTGCGCAGTACCAGTGCTTGTACATGAAATATGTTATTAATTTTTCTTTTTTTTCCTACAGAAATTACCATTTCACTCCGTAATAATTCTTCTCCAGAAGCCATTGGTTTTGTGTATCTTGCAGACGCTTAAATTACATGACAACATAATTATTGTCCCGTCCAGCATTAAAACACATAAATCTGATTTATATTTAATAAATAAATCGTCCCGTGACGTAAATTGTATCGAAAACTGTCAAAGTGTCGTTCTTAGATAGCTTCACAATTTTGACGCTAGAGGCGCTAGTTAGAATCTTTAGTATTATAAATCTTTTAGAAGATTCAATAATTGTGTTAGTTTTAAAGAAACAAATGGAACTATGGGGTTTGCATTAAGGTTTATTTTTTAATATCAAACAATTTAAGGTCGAAAAAAAAGCTATTTATACTGAAAAGAACAAAAGAAGGTTTCTTGAGGTTTACTTATAATATACTTAATGAATATATTACTTCTATATACTACTGTTTGGGGCAACGGTAGGTTCCTGCCCTTTGCACCGACGGTCCTGGAATCGAGTCCCGGAAGGGCAAATGTTTCTGTGATGATTTGTATCTGAGCCATGGGTATTTATATCTATTTTTATAAACATTCAATATCTATCATATATGTATGTCTATCCGTTACCCTAGTATCCATAACACAAGCATTACAGTGCTTTTTTTGGGCTAGGCTAATTGGTGTGAATGTAAAACATATTATTATACGTATATTAACATATTATATTGCTTTTTAATAAGCATAAAAATGATTGTTTCAAATCAGTGATTAGATTTCGTAGTCAGTTCCATTATACTTGCAGGAAAGGGTACAATAGTTGATTATTCGAAAAAGATTTTTTTTTTCAATTTGAAAAGATATTTTAGACAACTGTTTCTCATAAATTCATCATTTTAAAAGTACTTTATTCTAGTACTAACGTTTCGACTCCTTTACAGGGACAGTGATTATAGGATGACTCAGAATTTAGACAATACGATTTAAGTAATAAATAAAAAAAAAATTAAGGTATCCTTACCGCCCAGTCGCGGTACCCTTATCTCCCAGACACGCCAAAGGGAAAATTTAAATTGAAATTTACAAAAAAAAAATACAAAAAATTTGGAGGTATCCTTAACCCCCAGATAACCAAAGAGAAAAACTACGCTAATAAATAAAATATACGATGCACGGTTTTAAACGCCGCACCGCTGTGCCGGTCGTAAGTAGTGGGGGGGTGTTAGGTTTATTTTCGTTACGGAATTTCTTGATTCGGACGTCGCGCTCAAAGCCCGCGATAAAAGCTATGCAATAGCTTAAAAACAAGAATAAGTTTTATTATTTAAATGATAGGTATTTGTACGACAGTATGAGAACTAAATATTATGAATACATTATGTTAACCTGGGTATAGAGGGCGTTAGTTGTTGAATTAAAATGATAATGAAACGAATTATACTTTGTCATCATTTTATTACCGAATTTTATCGAGAATTTGTTATAACAGACGGTGACAGAATAAAAATGAGTAAAGAAAAAAAAATCATGAAACTATTGTCAAAATCTATGATGAATCGCCCGCAAACCCACTATGGGGCGGGGGCGGGGGCAATAGTATAAATGTATTGAATTGTTATATTTTTTTAATAAGATTGAGTTAGACGCGTGTTCGTTAAGCCATTTAGGAAGCTGTAGGAAAGTAACTGTCAAATAATTTGTTTCAAATTTTCATAAAAACAACTTTACTGAATGAAACCTAGCTTTGTACTGGGTAAAGAGGATCGTTTAGTGTGGATTCCGGAAGAGTTTTGTTTGTGTGATGAACACGAGATATTATAATGTTAATGTAAGTTTGTTTGTTATACTTTCACGCAAAAACTTCTAAACCGATCATCATGAAACTTCTTACATATATTCTTGGAGGTATTAGAAGTAACATAGAATACCTTTTAGTTAAAAAAAATTGCGGGCGAAGCCGCGGATAAAAGCTAGTATTGTTATAAATACACATATATGTATGTCTATCCGTTACCCTAGTATGTATAAAACAAGCCTTAGAGCTTATTTTATGTTGGGTTAATTGGTGTGAATATAAGAAATATTATTATTGGAGATTAAAAAAATAGTCGATTAAAAAATACTATAAAAATCGACTAATCTCACATGTTTTTCTCAGGCGGTACTCGAACCCGCAATCTTTGGATGTCTAGTCTACTGCTAGGTTCGATTCCCGTTTTTCATTAATAACACACTAACGTTTGACCGGGTCTGCTAGTACTACTATATAAATCTGTGTTCTGTCTGTACATTTATTTTTTGAACAAATTTTATGATATTATTATATTTATGACTCACTGATACTAATTCTACTATTTTTAATTTTTTTGTCTGTATGTTCTTCTATAAGTCTAGAAGGAGGTTGACCAATTTCAAAGAAATATTGTATATGATAAGAACACGTGATCGCGCAAATGATAGGCTATATATCATATCCCTAAAAACCTTATAGTCCTAACTAATATCACAAATACGAAAGTGAGTTTGTTTGTTACATTTTCATGCCTCAATCGATTATCCTGAAATTTTGCATACACTTGGTTAGTGGTAACAGAAAAGGGTTAAAGTCACCCAGAAAAAAATTACTGTTCCCGAGGAATAGAAATATAACTTTAGATTGATAACATTAACACAAGGGAAGTCGCGGGTAAAAACTTATTTTTAATATAAATACTGTTTGTTTCTTTAACAATAAATAAATAGCATTTAGTCCTTTTATCACCCATTTCGTTCTTACAATTTCGCGAACATTACCCAATTTATTTTATACTAGCTGACCCAGTAACGCGTTGCTATGGTAACGTTAATTGATACAATGGAAAAAGAGCGGACAGACAAACACACAAACAACAAATTTGTGTTTTTAGAGTATATATAAAATCCTGACGTTTCGACTCCTTCACAGAAGTGATCATAGGTGACTAAGGTAATGGACGACATTAATTTCTACTATCTTCACAATATTTAAATCGGACACATTCCTAATTGTTAAAATTTTATGTAAATCAAATTGTTTTATTTTGCATTTTATTTAGTTATTAAATTGTCACTACGATTACATTGTATACTACTGAGTCTACTACCAGTTCGGAAATTGGGAGGCCCTTCCGAGAAGAACTGGCGCAAAAACTTGGACAGGTGACTAAACTCAGGATTAAATATAAAATAAATTATGCTCATAAACCGTAAACAAGTTGTTTTAATCAGAAGTAATATGAAGTCTTAATAAATCCATATGTCCCTCCGATCTCTTTGCGAAGCTATCCAGGTGTTTTGAATTATATCCGCAACATGGCATAACTTTCATTTCTCAATCTAAAAAATAGTTCCGTTATGTCATTTTTAAAATTGGAATGACAAATTGGCGCCGCCGATTGGCGTGTCCAATCAGCCATTGATCGATGTACGCGTTCGGACGCGCGAATCATTTGTCAAACTTTTTAAATATCGAATGATTTTTTATGAAATATATTTTTGCTATTGCCGCTACTAATTGATACGTTACCTTTTTTTAGCCGACTCTTTTGTCGAGTTCAAATAATTGTTTGCAGTTTTTACCGTGAAATGGAACGTCATTAAGGAGTTCGGAATAAAAAAGGTAATTTGCGTGAAAAAGATGACAATTCTTTTGCGATCGATTATAATCAGATCACTTTAAGTTAGATGGATCGGGTGTTGATAATGTTTTTTTTCTTTTTTTTTTCCTCGACCGTTCTGAGATTATAATACTGTGTAATGTGTCCATGGACAAGAAACATAGTTCGCGGAAGTGACGACCGTAGGGGAAGAATGAGGATTGCGTATTGCAGCAAAGTGAAGGATTTATCCTCTACGATAAATTATTTTAATAGGAAAATACTAGAAAAATAGACTCACTAGTATTGTCAGGCGGGAATCGAAACCATAACCTTTGGATGTCCGGTTCAATGCTCTCCTAATTGAGCTACAGAGCCTTGTGAACATCCGTAGAATTTTTTTAGTACCTATCTAGTCGTTACGCTGTATGCCAGCGTTGTTACATCAATGAGAGAAACATTCTCTCATAAACGAAAGAAACAGACAATCGATAAAGATGAAACAGCGATTAAGTGGACCGATTTATTGTGAGCTGAATCGTTTTTTTCTATTATTTTTATATAAAAAATATCATATAGCATTGAAAAAAATATAAAAAAAAATCACAAAAAAATCTCTTTTCATCATAATTATCTCAACTGGACGATGGCCACTGCTACATGGAGGTTTCTCCTAATATAAGGTGGAATGGTATTTTGTTATAATCTCCAAGCTCGGTAGACTGGTAGGATATAACAGTAAGTGACCATAACCCAAAAACCGGCCAAGTGTGAGTCGGACTCGCGCTCCGAGGGATCCGTAAAATATTTTTATGATATGATGTAACAAAAAATTTACGGTATCCGCAATTTTTCCTTTGTCTGTGCTATAAGACGTTGCTTCGTTCTAAATTTCAAGATTCTAAGTACACGGGAAGTACCGTGTAGGTTTTGATTCCCTTGCGAATGTCGAAATTTTGAAGAATTTGCGGCATAAAAGGCTGTATCTTTTGATTGCGTTGGCTTAGAAGTTTGAGTTTTTCACAGCTCCAAGGGACAGTAGACTTGAGTATTTGAATTAAATTTCAGCTTGATACGTCCAAGTGTTCCTGAGAAAAAGGGTCTTGACAGACGGACGGACGGACAACAAAGTGATCCTATAAGGGTTCCGTTTTTTCCTTTCGAGGGTTAGGGTTTAGGTTAGGGTTCCTTTAACCCTAAAAACGCTGGTTTCTTTTTGTGGTCAAGACACCTTTAGGTGTTGTAACTTTACTAGAACGAAGTTCCTTATGAGGCGTTGCGGAGGGGTACCCTATCCGGGAAAAAACATCCGTAGCGTTAAACAAAAAGCGTAAGATTTTTATGTATATTCTATGTCGGATGGCTATACAGTGTCTAATGTATAGTCTACGTGATGATTATATATTTTTATAAATATATATAAGGCTCTCTATAAGGCTTGTGTGTATATCGATATGTAATATTTATAGAAATATATATAAATACCCACACAAACATCTGCCCCTTCCGGAAACCAGCCCAGAACCATCGGTGCGAAAGGCAGGATCGCTACCGTCGCACCAAGCGGTCCGCAAATACTTCAATTACAACAAATATAATAAAATAGATTGTTTTCATTCGAACATAACCTCGTAACCCAACTGAACATCCCTCGTTAAATAAATTAGCCACTGCAAATAATTTGATCGATATAAATACTCGTAAATTATATTTAATGTGTGCATCACTATTAGCATAATCAGTCACGGCGTCATCTTGACCGCTCCTCGGAGGGGCGCGGCGACAATATGCCGCGCGCAGCTGACGCGGGCCCTATTCAACGTTAATAGTGGTGGGCATTTAAAGACGATGATATATCGATAAAGATAATAATGAATTAATTTAGTTTAATAAAGGAGTTTCATTATTTTTATATTTTTTTACATTTTTCGATACTACTATTATTATGATAAATTATTAAAAAAAAAGAATACAAGAAAATATCGACTCGGCACACAATTAAATTCAAGCCTGAGAATTTACTTATGAGCCGAGTCGATTTTTTCTAGTATTTTTCTATTTAAATGATTATTGGAGTGTTTAGTTCTTATACTTTCCCGTTTATTCATTGAAATGCAACATGTTTGTTTTATTACAGTACAGTTTTACTAATGTTACGAATCACAGATTTACTGTTTTCTTTTTTTTAATATAAATTATATTTAATATAAAATAGTTGATTGACTAAACTACGAAAGTAGTTTTATTTAAGTTAAATGAAAACAGGAATGTTTTTTGCGAATTCACCGTCTTTATTTCTAATTTCTATTTAGTATTCATTATAAAAATAACAACATATGAATATCAATTCGGATCTGGACTCCGCTCTTTAATCTTTATAATAATCAGACAGTTATCGATATCGATAAAATTTACCGGGGTTTACCCTCCCTACGTTAAGACAGGGGTGTCCCAATACCGGAATTAATTACTTTTTGACATATTCACTTTTATTACAATTTATACGGATAAAGAGAAGTCTGATTGGGGTATAAAGTGGGGGGAATTGGACTGGGGGGGGCGGTAAATTATCTTAGCTGTTTATATTGCTTAGGAGGCGTTATTATAATTAAGTAGGTATATCATTTCTTGTTTTTACAGTAAAAATATAAATATTTTTATAATCACTTTTTATTAGGTAATATTTAGCAAATTCATAAGTAAAAACTAATATATTTGAGATAACGTGCATGACTTAAATATGCTTATTCTAAATTTATTAACAAAAGAGTGAACCTAATTAACCCTTTCCATGCCAGCTACGAGAATACTCGTAGTCCGTAGATTTTTTTGGCATCCTATACAAAAAATAATTTCTTGGCACTACAAGTAAGATCGGTTTTTTAGAGTTTGGCATTAGAAATAAAAATACATTTTAAGTGTTTAAATAGTATTTTCATAGCTGGCACGGAAAGGGTTAAATTGACCTATAAAAATGTAAGTAATATATGAAAATTAATTGTTCAAATCCTTCTTAATTACCAATAAATGGTTATTTTTGAGTTATATGATTTTAGTTATAAGGGTGCGTTATTTATAAAACCGTATTTGAAATGGTAACTTTTATTCCATTAGAGGAATGTTTTACGATCATTGACAATGTTAAGTGGTGAAGTTTTAGCAGTTTTCATTTTTAAGTGTATATATTTAGCATAATACACATGTGTGCGCTCCGGGATCGTTATAAACTTGGGACGTATATTCAAACCGCTTATAGGTATTTCAGGATTTATTCTATTACTCTTTAATATATCGACTCAGGTTACACTCTCAGACACTACTGGTGATTATCTTATGTTCGTCTAGCCTTCTGGAATATTCTATATTACTTACCACGTTTTACTTAACTTCACTTGTCTGTCTGTTGGTTTGTCGTCAAAATTTGAGATCCTTATTTCGACCTCTTCCTCTTATCCGATATGGCTGAAATTTTGTAAACAGGCTTGTTTCACCTAACAATTACATACGTTTTAATTTTTTGGAAATTTTTCAAATTCTGCGTATGAATGTTCAGAACAATACATAATATTCAATAAATTTTAGAATATTTGTATCGTAAATTTTCATTATTACCAAAAATTTATTTTTATCTTTTTAGTCCATTTGTAAAAAATTATTTTCTCCTTTTTAGTACATCTATAACCCGTAGTAAAACGTGGTTTTTTAAAAGTTTTTTTTTTTCCTTGCCATAAAGCAAATATACGTAAAGAGGTGAAATGCGGTGTCATTTATGCAAGGAGGTCACCACACTACCATTTACAAATATAACACGCCTGATAGCAGGTTAAATCATCATCTGCTAGACGGGAACGTCTCCAGAAAATGGGGGGTTTATCATAATCTTGATGGTGGATATTTTTACCAGTACTATTGGGTATCCTGTTAATCAATGATTAATTGTTTTACAGCACTAGTTAAAATTCAATCCATTTTCAACCTTATGGTATTGGGATAGAATGAAGTATGATTTGTCAAGTATGTAGGTGGTCGTTACATTCCAACGTTGGCACTAAGGACGGTAGTACACTTTTAGTTACTTGTGTGATAAAATTTGGAATCTTGGACACCCAAACCTTTTTATTAAATACATATTTATATTATTATTCTCTTTTGTTTCAAATACTTTTTTATACTTTGAAAAAAAAAACATGTTTTTACTGTCTTTATGTATTTATGCTAAGACTTTAGTTGTTAAACATTATTTTAATAAATATATTTATTATAATTAAATTCCTATTCTGTTATTGTGTATTAATATTAATCTTATTATTAAAGACCATTCAATGACTTTTTTGATAGTATTTTGACTCCAACACCGCTGAACTGTCAGTTACAAATGTAAAAATACAATACAAAATAATAAGATGCATTTTTTCGTGACTTGACATGGGATAACTCATAATATTATTAAAATTACTATTTACATACATGTGGTTTTTAAGTTGCATTATATCTGATTACAATATCACACTGCAAAAAAGGGTTGTTAAGCAAACAAAATGCTACACAATATTAAAATTGTGCCAATCATTTGAATTGAAAAAATAAAACGCTTTGACATCCCACAATGCAAATATGGCGGGCACTGTCAAAAAGCGCGCCAAAAAAGTTCCGAATTCGGAATGAATGCAAATATTTGAATTTAAATGTAAACAGGGCACCGTTTGAATATTCATTCGAAATATGAATATTTCAAATTCGGGAGCGTTCGGCGTCCGAAAATCACATTCATTGGTCGCAAATAGAGAGGTGGGTATTGTATAATTTCGTTGTGAACTTTTTTACTTTATAAATAGCTGAATGTTTGTTCATTATAATTGTTCTGAAAGTTATATTGAACATAATCTTAATAATACTACTAAAGAGGTAATAAGTTTAAAAAGTATTCATTTAAACTCAACCTTCGCAACCATAGACAAAGAGTTTTTATTTTATTGTGACTCGCACTGTTTGTTAGACAAAGAGTTAGGAGAAGCTTTCGGCCTATGATTGTGGTTAAAAATGTAAGGAGTAAAAAAATAATTGTCACTAGAGTTAATTAATAAAGGTTAAATGATATTTGCATTTCCCTACCAAGTTACAACGCTTTTCCTAACCATCCGTCTAACAATTTCATCCAATCCCTAATACTCCCACCCTTCTTGAGGAATCCAATGATCTGCAGTTATAATTCTGTTATGGACCAATAAGTTAAGCCGATTAGATATCTCAAGTCGTCCTCGAACATAGGAAGGAATTGAGTCGCGGGCGAATATTGTGAAAAAGTAAACGGCCAATTAAAAAAAAAATACGAAATAAAGTTTGTGTGAATGTATATATTTTTTATTTAATGTTTTTTTTTATAATTAAAGCTATTTCTAATTACTATATGCTTAATTTTCAAACATTGTATTGTAAGGTTTTTTATTTAAATCTGTATATTTTATTACTATGACAAAAATGTGTAACGCTTTGTTATCAAAATTAAATATTATTTTCATAATTTGGCTTGATTATACAATAATTGTATAATAATTTTACTAAGTTCTAACACTATTAAGACAACTCATTTAAAAAGGAGTTGCAATGTCAGACAGAAATTAAAAAATCTTTCAAAAGAAGCCATCATTAAAATGCTTTGATCAAATTACAATATATCTAATCCTTCTAAAGAGGCAAAGAACACCTTTTTGAAACAGCCAGTTTAGTGAATCTGAAGCTATAAAGAAAACAAATCATTCATCTTAAATATTTCTGCTGTATAATTAAAAAAATACATTTATTCTTGCTCAAAACTAACTGAATTGTGAACAATATAAGTTACCAATTATTATTTCTTATTTTGGCGGTAATAATTGAAAGAAAGTTGTCAAATGCAGAAAATAAATCGCAACTACGGCCATAGACACTTTAGAAAATTCAGTAGCTTTTTAATTTTCGATTCGAAATTGTGGCGTGATTTCGAACGACGTGAATTCGAACTACACAACATATAAAACATTTTTTCAATGTTGAATAAAATTCAGATAGAAACGAAAATATCAAAGGAAGTGGAACAATTTTGCTCATTAATGTGGTTCGCATTATAATATTCACCCAATCAGATCGTAATGAAATTTAAAATAACCGTGTACAGGTTGAATATCAATAAAATCATAGTATCGACTCTTCACCGCGTCACCGATGGCGGGAAAATTGTAAAAATAATCCGCGTTTCGTTACTGCTCAAATTTAAAAAATAAACATACATAAAGGCGCCTTCTCACGCGACGCTCTCAGTCTTGGCGGCTGCATCTGACGTTAAATAATTGTTGGGCGCCGGCCGGGGAAGATTTTTGTACCACAAACGTATAGAAGTGACGTATAATTTGTTTCGAAATAAAACGATTTGTATGCATTAAAAATGTAAAGCAACTTGTGAAGTTAACCCATTCATCTTTTATCTCGTTTGGTAAAATATTATTATATTTAGAAATTATATTTCTATTGTCAATTTAAATAAGACTGGTATATTGTGGTGTAATATGATATAATCTATGCATTTATTATTTATCTGCTCTTGCCTTACATCCCTGTATGTAATTGCAATGTTCAGGGATACTTACTTGAAACAGATACTTGTTGACTATGTTGTAATCAACGAAATAATGATATCATAACACTATTAGTATTGTCATAACAAAAATTTATTTTGTGGATTGTGTATGGTGACGACGTATTATATTGTAAATGTCGTTACTTCTGTTAAAGCTGACGAGTTTCTTGCGCCCATTCTTCTTGTCATTTAAAAGACGTTTTGAATGGGTGGTAGGTAAAAATGTTGGACTATTCAAAACAAATTATTTAAGTGCATTTGAATAAAGTTAGGCTCAAATAGGTTACATGAGTTTGTAGTACATATAATAAGATGTGTACAGTCAACAGCACAGCAACCTAGACAATAATACCGTATATATTGTTTTAAACTTTCGCTGTAATTAATATATAGTATTATTAGTAGTATTATAACATTTTTTGTTTTGAGACTTAGTATATTCGACAATTGCAATTGCTCGGAAAAATATGAGTTTCAAAAAAGGTAAAAACTTAACTTCAATATTATTTATCAAAATGTCTTATTCTACCAACTGATTTTTTATCACTGATTGACACCCAGGTTCGAGTCCCGGATGGGGCAGATGTTTGTGTGATGAATACGAGCATTTATTATATATATGTTAAAAAGAAAAAAAATGTGTTAAAAATAACATTCATTTAGAAGATCGTTTTCTGGCTAACCAGGTAAGACATCACTTTAAATTTTAGGCTCTGCGACTTTTTCAAACTATATTTTTCTTTATTAAGGTTTTCGCCTCATTTAATTCTAAAAGTTAAATATTAAAGTACAGTCGACTGTACATGGTACAGATTGTGGTTTATTCCGACTTTATGCCGTTGTAATAGATATATTTGAGTAAATAATAATAAATATTTCTTACATTCACACCAATTAGCCTAGCCCAAAGTAAGCACTGTACGGCTTGTGTTATAAATACTAGGGTAACGGATAGAAATATATATAAACACCCATGACTCGGGTACAATACGCGTATTCTCATACAAACATGTGCCGGGATTCGAATTGTTATTAATTTATAACTTAATTATATTAGCCAATATAAATATCAAAAATGTCCTATTACAAACAAATGTCAAATTATAGCTTAATATAACTTAATCCTGAATTTAACATTGATCATGTATAACCTCATACTCATATTATGAATTCCTTTGCTTTGAATGGTTAATTTATAGTCAAGGTATAAATTGGGAATTTTAAGTTATACATAAATATTGGTTCTGATTTTTCCTTTTATCAATTATTCTTACTTTCAAACTAATTAGCCCAAATTAAGCAGAGTAAGGTTTGTGTTATGGATATTAGGGTAACGGATAGACATATACAATGTGTCCCGTCATCAGTGTCGGAGCCTTTAATGGTGTGAAATATGGCATTTTTAATCGAAAAATTGTCCCTCAAATTTGGTTTTTCTCAAAAAGCCAATAATTAAAAAATACACAAAAAGAATCTTTTTGTTTTTCTTTAATTATTTTTTCTATTTTTTATTCCATGACAATTGAAACATGATGGCTGTGTAACTGTTGTCTACATGTTTAGATTTCAAATGACACCTTTTTAATGTTGATAGGACATTTACATGAGAAATGGTGATCGAATTAGTATGAGAGCTCAGGTCTTGGTTACCAAGAAAACAAAATGGCACCCGTAAGAGAAAAACAAAATTTGAGGAGCAATTTGTCCATAAAAATGCCATATTTCACATCATTAAAGGCTCCGACACTGGTGACGGGACACATGGTAAATATATATAACTCAGTTACAAATGCTCGTTTTCATCACACAAACTGTGACTCGAACCCAAAGCCGTCGATGCAAAAGGCAGCACCACTACTATTTCACCAAACAGTCGACAAAAACAACATTCTTAAGCTTCGTATTTTGTTAACGAAGAGTCAAATCTAAACACTTCATATAAAACCTATTTTCAAAATGGCGGCGAACGTTTTCCCGCAATCTTAGCGCGCCGCTGCATCTGACGTTAAATAATTGTAGTGCCTCCGATTTTTGTATAGCGGAGTTGTGGCGTTTCGTTTTTGCTATATCGCTCATTTCACGTGTTGTTTTGAAGTTTATTTCAAACTTTTTTATGCGTTTTAATTTTGAAGTGGTTATTGTGACAGATATAAGAACTTGGCTTTGGCAGTAAGAGCTTAAACGTGTGGTTAAACGTAATGTCACATTATTTCTAGCTTTTGTTCTTTTCTGTAGCCCTGACAGTGTGTAGCGAAAATTTCATGATGATTTGTTGAGTTAAGGTGCGAAAACGTAACAAACAAAGTCATTTTTGCGTTATATTTCTAGATTTTTTTACAATCTTAATTATATTATGACAATACTTTGTGTGAGTGTGTTTGTTGTCAGTAAAAACCTAAGAATATCATTCAAGAAGGTTAAGAACGGTTAACTATATGTGTAGTCGTAGAACCGAAACGTTAGCGCGATTCACTTCGGTACAGCGACATCTAGTATAAATAAATAAATATAAGACATCATTACAGACACTGTTCTGAATCCAAGTTAAGCATTAGCTAAAGCACTTATGTTGTTAATATTAGAAACAACGGAAGAATCACAACTTCCAAACTCGAGCCACTATAGTAGTTATTTTCTACATTCTAAGGTCGAGGTTCGAACCCGGAACATCGGAGTGGCATTACAATAAAAACCGGTATACAAATCAACCGACCACGGTGATCGTCTTATATTATTGTTTAATTTGTCTGCATTTGAATAAAAAACTTTTTTACGGTTTTTTGCGCATAATTTATATTTAATTCTGACGTTTCGATTCCTTTACAGGAACCGTGATGACTAAGGCGAAAAACCATAAAAAAATATATTTAGTTCTTACACTTCCGCGCACATTACACATTAGAATAAAACGCTTTTTTACGAATTTTGCGCATATTTCCCCCTGCCCGACTTTCTTTCGCCAGTTCTTCTCGGAAGGGCCTCCCAATTTTCGAACATGTAGTAGACTCAGTAGTATACAATGTAATCGTAGTGAGAATTTAATAACATAACTAGCTGATCCGGCCACGTGTTGCTGTGTTACGAATTAAAAAATAAATAAAACTATCCTATCTCTTCAGTTGGACCAAATTACACAAATACCAACTTTCATCAATATCGGTTGAATTGGTGAAGAGTTCACTGGGAACATACATTGTGACACTGGATTTTTATATACCTATTAAGAAGACAAGAAGATTTTAACAATTAGGAAAGTGCCCGATCAAATATTGTGAAGGTAGTAGAAAATACATGACAACCATTATCCTAGTCATCCTGTGATCACGACTCCTGTAAAGGAGTCGAAACGTCAGGATTAAATATAAAATAAAATATGCGCAAAATCCGTAAAAAAGTGTTTAATTCTAATCCATAAAAAAATATTTTACTTAAACAATATATTTATTATTCATTATTATAAATTGTAATTTCTACTCGATTATAAGCTCTGTGGCAAGGGAGCGAATTTATTTAACGATGGGTTCAGGAAGCTTGGAGCAGATTGTGGGGGATACGGGCAACGGATTGGGGGTAATTGATAAGGGAATGCTTTAAGATAAGTTGGCGACTACGGCCAGTTAGTTCGATTACTGTTTAAGACATGACTTCTTAAAGTTTAAGTCCTTAATGCTATATACTCGTTATTGAGCGCGTTACAGGTTTCTATGAAGATTCGTAGTTCCTTCTGGTTCCAGTTACAAAAATTAGTGATTGAGCGAAGCTCTCTTTGAGGCAACTCACAAATTTCGCTTGTCTCCCTACTGCTACTTTACGGTTCAATCGATTCGAACGAATTTTGGCATGAACATACATGATTATAACCTGACGGACATAGGCTATGTAAAAAAATATAGACTATGCCATGCAGGAATAATCACCGAAAAAAAAATCAAAAGCTGATCACAGCCAAACCGCTGATACTACATCGATGAAATTTGGCGCCAAAACTCACATCGTGGTCGTGACTAATGTGCAAAAAAAGTTTTGAAATCGGACATACCATCGAGGAACAATCGCCCTTCAAAAATCTAATTGCTTCGCTCAGTATTTGCAAACAGCAGCATGTATTGCAGACCTAGTATTTTACGGAGACGATATCGAGTATCGAGGCGAAATTCCGAACTAAGGTCTCTGTATATTGTCATAGTGATCAAACCATAGAGTACGTGAAGGCAAAACAACTTTAGTCTGTGTATATTTGAATATACACAGACTATGCCGTCGCTAAGCAAGCTTCGCTAGCACCATATATTGGAGCGGAGCGGATTGTTGGTTTTAAAAATATAAGCTCTAGAGAGCACGATGTATATGTCACCGTAAAATTGTAAATACCGTAAGATTATAAACCATCTCGTAATATTGTAAACTGTCGAAAGATTGTGAACCGTAACATACTGCTTACAGTTTAACGCTTATATTATATTATAAAATATCTAACCTAACCTAACCTTATGGTTAGGTTTTTAATGGTTAGGTGAATTACTGAGGCAATAGACAGATAAAATTCTCCAAAAAGAGATTACCTAATGAAAAAATATCCGAATGTCTACAAAATTAGCGATAGTCAGAGTAGCTAATGGAAAACTTTCAGTGCTATAACCATATTATTAATAATAATAATCTTTATTCAATCAAGTAATTAAAAAACCGGTCAAGTGCGAGTCGGACTCGCGCACGAAGGGTTCGGTCTAAACTTTTAGTTATGTAAAAAAAATTGTTTGAGTTTGTTGTATGGGAGCCCCCTTAAATAGTTATTTTATTTTAATTGTATGATTTATTATTAAAGTAAAAATATAACTGAGTATTTGGTATATCGAGCAAAAAAAGGCAAAAAGCAACATGTTTTTAAAAAAAAAAATTATAAATATTTACTTTATTTTGTTTTTAGTATTTGTTGTTATAGCGGCAACAGAAATACATAATTTATGAAAATTTCAACTGCATAGCTATTGCGGTTCTTGAGATACAGCCTGGTGACAGACAGAAGGATGGACAGACAGCGAAGTCTTAGTAATAGGGTCCCGTTTTTACCCTTTGGGTACGGAACTTTAAAAACAAAGACGACCGTTTGGTGCAATGGCAGCGATACTGCACCGACGGTCCTGAATTCGAGTGTTTGTGTGACGAATACGAGCATTTGTACCTGAGTCATGGGTATTTACATTTATCTCTATTAATATTACTATATATGTAATATGTATGTATATCCGTTACCCTAGTATCCATAACACAAGCCTTAAAGTGCTTACTTTGGGCTAAGCTAATTAGAAAAAAATATTATTATAATCTATTCAACCATAATATCAAATCGTTAGCCATATTCAGCCAACTCAATTCTCAACTGACTACCAAAAACATCTGACAAATAGCACCTCTAAAATGTTATATCAAAAAACCCACACTCGCTCCGACCCTCACGTCTCTGCTATACACAAACATTTCATAAAACAATCGAGAATCGCTCCAAATCTATCTAATAACTCGAAAACATTCGTAATAAACCGAAATCTGCAGTACATTGCCCTATAAAAATCGGAACTCGTAAAAAAGAATGCCTTTGCACGTACGGAGACGAAAAAAAAACTCAACCAATACAGTTGAAGCAACACTTTTATATCGATATAAACTGGCCAATAGACGGAGGTTTTAAGACGCGCCTTAAACGTATACCCGTCTCTTTTCAACGCGTGCCGAAGAGAAACCAATTCGGTATTCTCATGAAAATTATACGCTTCGTTTCGAGTTTCCTTTGCTTAATGTAATTTTAGGAATAAAAATTTGGCGTGTAACGGTTTTGTCTATGATAGAATGCCTTCAAATTTAGAATCTGAAATCCAGTGACATTTACAAAAGTTGCGTTTCTTTTTTCTTTTAATAACACATAAAGATGGTCAAGGAATATTAAATGCCAGCAAAATCAACAGATTTTAGCAGACCAGCTGATTACATTTCAGATCAGTGACCCTAAATGTTATTTCTATTAAACCACGTCTTTACTCTAATAAAAATATGATAAGGTTAAGGAAAAGTAGGTATTAAAAATATCTAAAAATATTTGCTGATTAGCAAACAGATAAATACAAACGATTTTGTGTTTTTGAATATGCATGAGTGTTGGCAAGTGAAACTAAACAGTGGGAGATGTCTTTTTGCGCTCTCTCAAGAAGGCCATGAGGCGATTTCAGTAAAACCCCACATCTTTACTGAAACCTAGGAAATTACTGAAGAATTGACAATTATACTTACTTGACACTGGCTTAATGCACTAATCGTGCAAGCCACAAATAAAGAAAAAGAAAAGAATAGATTCTTTTCTTTTTCTTTTTTTTTCCTTTCATGCTACAATTAGTATGCATTTAATTTCGAATATATCATATAATTATTACAACTACTTCTATATGTTTTAGCTGACATATATTATCCTATTCTTATGGAAACGCGGTCCTCGCGTCTTTACACGGGCAAAAGTTAAAAATCAGCGTTTTGCTCTTATGCAATGCAGCGTATTGCACTTATGTGCAAATAAATCGCTGTGTTTTCGCCTTTTTGCATCGCTGTGACACGCTTGCATAATGATTATGTCAGAATGTTATTTCCATTCGTTGTATTTGCACTTTTTTCAATAATTTTGCTGTGTTCATGTGTTTTTTTACGTGTGTGCTTTTGAAGCAAATAAATATCTATTATTATAGAATATGTTATCTGAGATAAAATTTGTTTACTGCTTAAATATACTTTGTCCAATGTAGGACGATACTTTTGACAGGTGTCACTTCCTTATTGCTACGTACTAAGGTTGCGTTTGTTTCCTTATGTTCGGCTTGACATTGCCATAGCAACTTTATACCCTCTATATAGGTGTCAACTGTCAAAAGTATCATCCTACTTTGGACAAAGTATAAATAGACCTGTCGAAACCGATTACAAGTTCAACAATTTTCGAATAATAGCGATAATAAATATGTAAATAACTTGATTATTCTAATACCTAATAATTATTTTACAATCAAAATACCACCCTTCGTTCCTTATTAAGCGATCAAAGAATCAAACGGCAGTTAAAATGGCGCCAAAAACGGAACGCAATGTTTGATTGCGGGAGGGGTTCGCGCCTATTTCTATCTTCATTTATAAAGTCAATTGAGATTCTTTTATATTTGAAACTTAAAAAAAGGCTGTTTAAGCTATACGTTGTCTAGATTTATTATTATTTCCAATTGTAAACATAAGATATTAAAAAAATTTGCTTTCCAGAACACAAATTTTATAAATTTTATATTAGTGGCCAGACCCAACTATACCCCGTTTAAACATTATGTATGTATAAAAATAACCTACAACTATCTTCAAGCATTGGGCTGTCAATAGAAGAAAGAGTTTTTCAAAAGAAAGAAACCAATTCTCCAGGTTTATTATATCGATGTAGAAAGTTTAGCCACTGATCATAATATATTGTCATGGAAAACCTAATTAATAACATCAATACCATAAAAAATTAAGATTTAAAATAAAATTGGGTACCTTTCGAATCTGAAACCAATATGTGTCGTGTTGAATTAGAATAAAATATTGTTATTCTTATTATGAGTAAACACAAGACCAATAGCCCGGGATTGGGAAGGGTTCAATTCATACCCTTGTAATAAAATCTGTCTTTAACTTTAGAAGCAATTAGACATTATAATTTATATGAATATATACGCAAACTTAAAATAATATAGACTTTCTTATGTGTAAATTAAACAAAATTAAACTCTATAGCTGAGTTGGTGTTTTTTTTCTTTATTTGTGGCTTGCACGAAATGTGCATTTAGCCAGTGTCAAGTAAGTATAATGGCCAGTTCTTGAGAAATTTATTTTCTTAATTTGATGATGATACTGAACAGTAAAATATATTTTTCCCGTCTGGGTTTCAGTAGATGTGTGGGGTTTTACTGAATCCTCCCCGTGGACTTCTTGAGAGAGCAGGAAAAGACAACTTCCGCTGCTTTGTTACACTTGCCAACACTCTTGTATGTTCACAAACACTTAGTGCTTAATAATCCACCATTATTACGCACTAATATCCATAACAACACAAATTTTAACAAGAGAAACAAAATCACCAACGTGACGCTTCTCGCTCTCACCAAAAACTCCAGCTGAGTTGGTAAAATCACTAGAATAAGGTTTTGTATCTGTTTGTGATATTTATTCAATCCCATTCAAAAGCAAAGAAATTATTTGTATTCATTCTACCGCGCAATCTTAAGAGTGAGTCAGAGAGAAATCATCTTTATGGTATGTAATTATGAATATCATGTAAGTATTAATTACATTTTATTTTAATGTGTACTTGATAATCATAAAAATCGTTCCAATCGTAAGAAATCAACTGACAATAGACAAATTCATTTGTATAGAGATCAATAGATAAAGTCATTTGTATAAAGACATTAGTTTACATTCTTTTGTCTATGGTTCTTTTGAAAGATCAAAGAGTAAAAAGATTTTGGACGTATCATTATGCGTCTATGCGATTTAACCTTTTTTGTGCCAGATACCACAATATCAATTTAAAAAACAACGAGGGCCCGCAAAAACAGATTACTTCCGCATTGTGCCAGTAACGAACGGAAATTGTCTACCGACCGGAAATTATTTATGGTATTTTACCGGAAACGTCCGCGAATAACTGTTGTTATTTGCGTTCTAATAGATAAGTACTTTGAAATATAAACTGATTCATAAACAACAGGTTTTTTATTTCAAAAAGGCACATTGCAGTATTTTTTTTAAGTTTAGCTCAACCGATGAAAGTAATACCTATGGCATTAGTTTTTATGTCATTTTGATGGTGGGGAATGATGGATTTAATAATATACACTTTTAGAATACTAATTAAAGTCACCTTATTTCGTTTAAACAAATAAATAGAAAAAGAAAAGTCGGAAAAATCTAATAAAATAAGCAAATTATAGTAAAAAAGGAAATCTAGACTCTTATTCAATTTTCTTTGTTAATTTTTATAAATTAAATATCAAAGACAATAATACAAACACTTCTTGGTTCAAAGCTAATTTGAATTTGTATTAATAATAAAATTTTACAGTATTGGATATAAAAACACTTTATTAATACCTAGCAATGTATAAAGTACTCGAAAATTTACCATAGATACCGAAGAAACCCTTACTTTTATTTAATCTATAATATAACAAAATCCCTCTCAATAAATTATCCAAAGCGTTCCAATCATACCGTAGTGTTACCAACATTCAAACGCAAACTCCTGCGTAGGGGTGCACCAAGGGTGTTACAAAAAATTGTTACCCCTAAGGGCATAATAGAAGGGAGGAACTGTCACGAGCAGCAGTTAGGGGGACCACGCCCCAAAAGGAGCTTTAAAACAATTACCGAGCGGTGAATTCGATATTCAAGTTTGAAACGAGAAGGATTATGGCGTACCGCGCCGTTGCCTTTTTTAAGCGGCAAAATTGACATTTGAGGTTCGATTGCGATTTTCAATTGTCGAATTAAAAGGAGACTGTAAACTTTTTTATTTTTTTAGAACAAAACTTTTTCTTCTACTCATTGGTCACTCCAATAAACAAGTGATACTTCTGCCAGCGACAAGTTTTGATCATTGGCGACGATGAATACTGATTGATGAATCATGATCAACAGATTATAAATAAAAAGTGACATTATTCTGTTCCCTACGTTTTAGTTATGAAGTGTACCTAAAGCTTTTTTTTAAAATCAACTTGTTTAAATACTATTCCGCTATGTGCTATATATAGGTATGTGCTAAGTGGTAGTATACAGTAAGTCCATTTAAAATTCACTCCTCTGGATAGCTAGAGGTTCTGGATTCGAATTCTGCCTGACGAGTTGATTTGAATTAAAAAAACTATTACATTTTTAAGTTTGTTACTAAAAAAAAGTTTCTATTTATTATTTTTCCTTAATGCAAATTAATTTTATTTTTGTAAATTAAAACGAAAGAGTTACATAAATTCTATCCCCGTTTTTAATGTTTGCTGGTAACAATGACTTTAAGCGACAAGTCCACCTATGACATAGCCTGATGTTTTTATTTTAATTATATGTTCAACTTAACTTAAGCTAGATTTTTTTCATACTTTTTTTAGGATGTTATATCTTACCTGACTGTCCTTTAGGCCAAGTTTTTCAGCCAATTTCTTCCTATCAGGCTTTGAGATGTATTTCTGGACTTGGAATCTCTTCTCGAGTCCTTTCCTCTGAAGGTCTGAGAAGACTGCCCTCCGCATCATACCACGCCGAGGTTTACCTAAAACAAAGATACAGTTGAAGATATTAAAAAGATATATAATGAATGACCTGTTTATGCAACGGTATCTAATAATCCTGCTTATGCAACTAAAGTTCTCGGGTTCGAATCCTGTTAGAGGCATATGTTTGTGAGATGAGCATAAACCTTTGTTACCGAGTCATGGTTGTTTATACAATGTGTCACGTCACCAGTGTCGGAGCCCTTAATGGTGTGAAATATGGCATTTTTTATCGACAAATTGCCCCTCAAATTTGGTTTTCCTCAAAATGCCAATTATAAAATACACAAAAAGGAATCTATTTGTTTTTCTTTAATAATTTTTTATATTTTTTATTTCATGACAATTGAAACATGGCTGTGTAACTGTTATCTACATGTTTAACTATCAAATGACACCTTTTTATTGTTGATAGGACATTTACATGAGTAGTGGTGGTCAAATTAGTATGAGAGCCCAGATCTTGGTTAAATGGCGACCATTTTATAACCGTAAGAGAAAAACCAAATTTGAGGGGCAATTTGTCGATAAAAAATGCCATATTACACACCATTAAAGGCTCCGACACTGGTGACGGGACACGTTGTATATTCTTAATTATGTATTATAATCCTTAAGTTAGTTTCCATAGAACAAATCCTGATTTGTACGGAACTTAACAATTAGTGTCATAATAAATACAAGTAATATCTTTGAATGTTTATTTCAAGGATAATTTATCTTAAAAGTATTTTTTTTTAATAAGTTTGACATTATCTTGTCTCAGATTCATCTAGAATTAATTTTTTTAGATAACTTGTAAAAATAGTTAAATTCTTTCGTTAACTGTTTAGATTTATTGTATTTATTTAAGGATCTCTGAGAGATAATACACGGCACATGTTTACAATTAAAATAATGGTTACAATTTGCGTACTTAATTTACAATGTTATTGCCTCTATAATTAAAATCAGTTATATCTGGTTGGCAAATAAAATGGGTTTATTTATTATATTTTAAATTTGAAAATACAAAGAATGAAGTTAATCTACTATCGATCGTGTCATCTAGTATAATTTATGTGAAATCGTTCTCACCTCTAGAACTGTGAGCCCAGGGGAAACCCCCCGGTAGCGGGAATACTTGTGTGTGCGCTTGCGTCGGTCTCACTGTAACAAATTAGGAAAGTCAATAATTTGTCAGAAATCATCAATAACTTACATATCCACCATGAAATATCAAAATGTCTTATTATACAAAGAGCAATGTTAAGCCTCTTTCACAATGGTTGGTCATGAGATGGGTGACCAGAACACTTATTGTCACTGCAAGAACAATATTTAAGTTATAATATGAAAGACATTATAAAATAAAAAGGATAGAAAAATACGTAATCTTGAGGCCAAGTTATGTGAATAAAACACTTGTCTTACGTAAATAAGAAGAAGCGACGACGGTACTTTAACATCCAGACACGATCCAATATAGCAGAGAAAATTTTCTATTTTGTCTTAACTACTATTAATAATACGGAACTAAAAATAATTATGTGACATTTGTTTGATAAATTATTATAAAAGAAAAATATTAGAAAAAATCGCCTCGGGTCACAAGTGAATTCTCGGGCAGTTTCACAAAGCTCGGTAGCTCAATTGGGAGAGCATTGGATCGGATTTCCAAAGGTTGAGGGTTCGATTCTCGCCTGAGAATTCACTAGTGACCCGAGTCGATTTTTCTAGTATTTTTCTATTATAATAATTTATCTTATATGATAGCATTGAAAATTGCATAAAATCTATAATCTAAGAACACAAATTAGTTGTTTGTGTGTTTGTCTGTCCGTACTTTTTCCATTGTATCAATAAAGTTACCATAGCAACGCGTTACCGGGTCAGCTAGTATATACTCTAAAAACACAAATTAGTTGTTTGTGTGTTTGTCTGTCCGCTCTTTTTCCATGGTATCAATTAACGTTACCATAGCAACGCGTTACCGGGTCAGCTAGTATATAAAATTATAAGACATTTGTTTGGTTATTTAAACATTTCATAACTAGATTTTATATCTAAAGAAATTGAAAAAAAAAAACAATTTGTCTCACGTGTCCGGCGGGACTCGAACCCCCATCCCTTGCTACTATTCGCGTTATTTTTTTATTATTATGTAAAACTTCACATCTTTATTGAAACCTAGGAAATTACTCAAGAACTGGCAATTATACTTACTTGACAATGGCTAAATGCACAAATCGTGCAAGCCACAAATAAAGAAAAAGAAAAAAAGTTTATGGTAATCACGTTCCCTCTAAAAAGTCTATAACTTATACTTAATACAGGACCTATAATGCCAAGCTGTCAAAACAGTTGGCAATATTAAAAAGTATTTATCATCCATAAAAAAAGCATAACAGATTCTATCAACGTCCGAAAATAAAGTTTATTACCCTCAATATTTATCTTGGAGATTAAATAACAGTTGTTATTTTATGTCAGTCAAATTGGGCGTTGCAAGGCTCCCTTTGTTAATTTTATTTGTTAACATTGTTACGTATTGTAACAAAAGATTTGGCTTTTTAACATTGTGGTCTGAAATGGGTGGTCTCTATAAAATTTAAAAAGAATTAAAAAAAAAACAAGTTTGGCGTAAGACTGTCTACGTGCAAAAAGTGACGTGTGTGGTGAGCTTCACTTTAAAAGTAAGATTACAGTTTTTTCGAAAATGGAATTAGCTTGACGTTTGATATATTTCTTTTTTAAAAAGAGCAAAACCTCATTCTGCCGCCTTACAAAGTCGTTTTATTTGTTTTTGAGCTCTACTCTGTTTGTTTTAAGTTATAAAATCATTTGTTTATCAAAGTTGACAGTGATTTGATTTTTCGTAAACACACATCGGATTGCTAAAGTTTTTTGTCTATTAATATTGAATATGTTATATTTTTATTAAGAAAATAACGTTAAAACTACTATGTCTAAACTTAAAAACTAAAAACCTTAAAAAATATAATATAATATCTAAAATATATTACTAAAAGGAGTCCCTTTAGGCAAGGTTCCAAAGATACTGGCAGCATATTGAATTCTATGTATTAGACTTTAAGCCAAAAATTGAAAGTAGATACTTGACAGTTTTGTGTAGGTTTGTATGCTGTTGACTGTACAATAGTAATTAAATTGCGTGGGATTCATTACACATCGGTCTATGAATATAGAGAGAATGAGCCATAATCTAAAACACGGGTCCGGGTTGATTTAGAAGTAATATTTATTTTCTCTATGGTAATAATAACTTTTTACTTTGCTACGGTGATGCGCTGTAGCATTGTGATTAAGAAGCTACGAAGCTCGTAGCTTCGTAGCCTTTTAATTTTAGACTTTGAGTATCTCAATCACACTTATTGTTAATAAAATCTTTGTTTTAAATATATTTTCGTTTTTTTATCTTTTTATTTATTATTAAGTTTCAATATTGTTTCTTTAATGAGTAGTACCTATTTAGTCTTTCTTTCTTTGTTTTAATATTCGTAGCAAACCGCTACGAAGATACAAACGTCGTTCTCACAGGAGTACAAAAATAAATTGAAGTACGGATACAGAATAAAAAATGTACAGTCAGTATCTTAGAAAAGTACAACAAATTGACAATTTTTCATAACCTCTATTATTATATATTTTCAGTTGAAATTCGGTTGAGGTTTGTAGTTTCGTGTCTGTATCTACCCCAAATATGTTATTGCAATACAATAAGCTCTTTCAATTTTTTCATTGTGTAAATGGAATTATCGGATCTAATGACTGCAGTATTATGTGTTTTTTCATGTTTGATTTATATATAATCTTTGTGTTTTTATGATACTGCCAATGAATTGTGTTGTGTGCATTTGTTTATTTTATGTTTTTTTATTCACCAGGATTTTGGATCAGATTCAATGACGCAATCTCTGTTACGCCATAACTTCCCGAGTTCTTAATCGATTTTAATATTTTTATGCGGAATCGAATTAACACATTTAGGACCAGATTGTGACGGAGCCCGAATTTTGAAATTCACAAAAATAAAAAAGTTATGAGCAAAAACATTGACTCTATGGGATTTTACATTGAGAAAAAGGGAGCGCTTTTGGAAAGTTTTTATTCTTATGGAATTTTAAAATTTACTCAACATTATTGAATACTTTTTTTTAGTATTACGCTCCGCTCCGCAGAAGTAAAGAGGCACTTCTGATTTCAATATGCCTTCGATATGCCTGCCTTAATGTTTTTGTGATAATAAATAATAAATATTTCTTATTTCGTATTTTTCTATTAAAAAAACTAGGTCTGCAATGCATGCTTCTGTTTGCAAATACTGAGCGAAGAACTACCTTACCTTCGTTTGTGAGTTTTGGCGTCAAATTTCATCAATGAAGTCTCAGCGGTTTGGCTGTGATCAGCTTTTGAATTTTTCTTTCGGTGATTGTTCCTCCATGGTAAAGTCTATAATTTTTTACATAGCCTATGTCCGTCAGGTTATAATCATGTATGTTCATGCCAAAATTCGTTCGAATCGGTTGAACCGTTAAGTAGCAGGAGGGACACAAGCGAAATTTGTGAGTTGCCTAAAAGAGAGCTTCGCTCAAAAATCTTTTATTGTTATTTAATATTTACCTGCTAAATATGGATGGTGACAATGTGCCAAAAGGTGCTGGAGGTGCTGATGCTGTACTGGAATTGGCCGACTTGCTATAGGCTTCGCTATCGGCCATGGCTGGCCCATCATGGGCTGTCTATACTCTGAAACAAAGGACCGAATTAATAAGGATATTTTCTGAGAAGCATAACCGATCCGTATTGACCGGCGGCAGAGTGAATAGTATCAACTTACAACTTAAAACTTGGCTGTTGAGTCATATATGACTCATGAAGAACTTTAGATATAAATTCAGGAGTCACAGGTGACTCATTTATGGATACAACTTTGAGATATTTTTCACAAAGATTCACACCAGAAGTCAAGGAGTATATTTGAAGTGAAAACTTCTTTAGAATCTTTGTGATTTGAAAGTAGATGAAACGAAAAAGCGACAGTAAAAAGAGACAGACACATATATTTATAAGATTTAACGTAGGAGAAAATAATTGGAGCTCCTATGGATCAGCTTCGATGGCGCAATGTCTGTTACGCCATAACTTCCCGAGTTCTTGACCGATTTTAATATTTTTTGTGTGGAATCGAATCAACAGGTTTAGGACCAGATTGTGACCGAATTTTGAAATTCGCAAAAATTCCCATCTAACAATTTTTTTTCTTTTTTTAGGTATAACACTCCGCTCCAATATATGGTGTTAGCGTAGCTTTATGCTTAACGACTGCATCGCCTACTACATATACAGTAAGCCTCTTGTATCATTTATCGAAAATGTAAGCTCTGAGTTCGAATAAATCTATGTAATATATACGAATAAAATGTAAAATAATTATCTAACTTTGTATCACTATGATCATTACTAAAACCTACAATTATCCTCTTCCCGAAATTTTACATTCGTCTCATTATCTTGAAACCAACATTTTTGAAGGTTTCACTTCTACCACGTGTGAATTGCAAAAAGGTTTTTTATTATGTATTATGAAATACATATAATTATGAAAAAAATCCGCAAAAAAACAAGAAAGACTTTTTGGCGGGAGCGCGAAGCGTCACTTAAATGGTTTTGGTTTTCTTGTATAATTTTGTGTTTTAGTTGACATTAGTGTGTAATAATGGTGGGTTATTAACCACTGAGTGTTTCTGAATATGCATGAGTGTGGGCAAGTGAAACAAAACAGTGGAAGGTGTCTTTTCGCGCTCTCTCAAGAAGGCCACGAGGAGGTTTCAGTAAAACCCCACTTCTTTACTGAAACCTAGGAAATTATTCAAGAACTAGCAATTATACTTACTTGACACTGGCTAAATGCACAAATCGTGCAAGCCACAAATAAAGAAAAAAAATAGTAGTCATACTATATATAGGATGATGGGGTGATAATTCCAAAAACACATTCCATTTAATCTTCAAAGTTGATATTGCTACAATTAGGTTAAGAGCGTCACTAAAATTAATTTCTTGTCACTTTCTGGGACAAATAACGCAAAGGGTAATTGTAATATTCGTCACAACAGTTGACTCGTCACAGAAAACGTGTAAATAGCCACAAACGACCGTTTGGTGCAACGGTAGCGATCATGCCTTTCGCACCGGCGGTCCTGGGTTCAAATCCCGGTAGAGGCAGATGTTTGTATGACGAATACGAGCATTAGTACTTTAGGCATGGGTGTATATATATATATATATATATATATATACACACACATATAGCCTTAAAATATAAGGTGTAAATGTAGGAAATATTTATTTATTTATTTTTATTATTAAAACCTTTTTTTTTCATTTTAAACAACGTTCGAAATGGCCGCTCGTAAGATGGGTTTCCAAATACTATACTATTTATTTATTTTATTTGGCTCTTCAACAACATATTACACCATGGAAATTACAATTAACAGTCTCAAAAAATACAAGTGACACATTATAAAAATCACATGCACTAAAATAGGATGGGTGACCAAATACTACTAATAAATAAAAACATAAACTTTTTTATATTAAGTAGGTAGGTGCTTGACCACTTTCTCGCCCGATGGATCTAGGATGTGACAGGCTTACCTAGAAGAAGTTCCAAAGAGTTCCACTCCGTAGCGGTACGGAGCACAAAATTGGAACCAAACCGCTCTTTGGTATATCAACCATATAATGGTGGCGCCTATTTGTGACGACGGAACAAGGTTGTGCAATTTTACGATATTTTTTTTTTTTATGACGAATAAAACTGATACCAATCTACTTTTTTTTTTTCATTTTTCTGTCTGTATGTCTTTCCATAACTCACGAATGAGTTTACTGATTTTAATGAAATTTTGTATATTGTAAGAACATATGATCGTGCAAATGATAGGCTATTTATTATATCGTTAAAAAATTTAAAGTCCTAATTGATATTACAAATACAAAAGTGTGTTTGTTTGTTTGATTTTCATGCTTTAACTAATTAATCGATCATCATAATTTTGCATATATTTTGCCAAGAGTACAGAAAAGTATCAAAATGTAACCTATAAAAAACGAATAGGCTAACTACCTTCCGTCTATGCTCTATTCCTGTGACATAATAAATCTATAATCTAAGATCACAGTGGTTTGTGTGTTTGTCTGTCCGCTCTTTTTCCCGCTCTTTTTCCATTGTATCAATAACGTTACCATAGCAATGCGTTAACCGCAAGTTGTTCGTCCACCGGACGCTAGATGGCGCTAACGGAATAATATTTTAATAATAGAAAAAATTTAAAGAATTTTGTCCACCCGTGCGAAGCCGGGACGGGCCGCTAGTGCTTATAAAAACCTTATCTCAGCTTCGTAATTATACGTCAATAGAAGCAATTACTCCGGTTAATGCTAAAGAGGCGAGCTAAACGCTCTAATCGTATTACGCCATTGAAAATACAATAAGGGATAGTCAGCGATTGCTTGGCCGCGGCCCAACTCATAAGCTTACAGCGGGTATAATATAAATTTAGAAAAAACCTTAGAGTTCAATACCTCTGGGACGACTCGCTTGCTGTACTGGACACAATTTATCGCAGAGCTGAGAGGCACATTAGAGACAGCAAATTGGAGAGGAGCAAGTTTCAGACCTTAGCAGTCACCGCCGCAAAGTTGCCTGTCTGTCGGTCTTCTACAGAATGTATTTTGGAGAGTGTGGTCAGGAGCTGCATATGCTCATACCGTCATCACCTTTTTTCCAGCGGACATCGAGACGCACGGCGGGCTACCACCCTTTCTTCGTTGCTATTCCTACCTGTCGTACCAAGCGCTTCTCAACATCTTTTATAATGCCCACAGCAAAGGAGTGGAACTACCTCCCTGCGTCTGCCTTTCCGAGTATTTATAACTCGTCCGTTTTTAAAGCCAAGGTGAATAGGCAGCTTCTGGGTGAGCTCGTTCCATCGTGGATCCTGTCTTGGCCTTCGGGATTGATTGGGATCAAGAGCGAATCCATTCAAAATAAAAAGTCTTTTCCAGTGTTTTGACGTTTCGCCGTGCTTTGATGAATTGTTTTTTTGGACAGTTCGTTTATATTAATATATATTTGTTTTATTAAATAGTCTTCATTAAGTAGTTTATATTACTCGCACTTCTGTCACTCAACATAACTTTAACTGTACCAACTAAAAGTGTAAACTATTAGGCTAATGTGATAACCTATATTCTTAATCTAGTTTTGATGTTTCATGTAAAAAGCTGTCGTTTCCGGAATGAATAATAAACAAATATTAAAATGAAAATCACTTGATTCAAATACACTTAAAATTCTTGGTTTTGATTCGTCCAACATTTTTACCTACCACCAATTCAGGATCTTTTAATTAACAAAAAGAAAGTGTGCAAGAAAATCAGCTTGAACAGAAGATGACTAAGGTAATGGTCGTCATATAATTTCTACTAACTTCACAATATTTTATTCGAGCACGTTCGTAACTGTTAAAATTTATAAATTAAAAATAATTAATCATATAAGATGCATGGACAACAAAAAAGCAAAAAATATATAAAAAACGTAAAATAGATGTATTTGCTAAATTCCTTATAGCTAGGGAGCTGATGCAATTCAGCTATGTGATTCCATAGTCGTTGATAGCAACACGACGATAATCGAAATCAAAGCATTTAAGCGGTTGTGTGTGGCAAAATTTAATGGCGATCACTGTTATAATGTTTAACAATATTTAATAATGTTCAATTATAATATTTAATAATGTTTAGTAATAATTTATATTGTTTTATAGTAAGTTATTTTAAAAATATTAATTGTTTAGTTAACGATTAAATGAAAGGAAAAAGCTGTTTTCACTTATAAAGGCTTTTAGTCTAGTCATGTTTGTATGTTAATAATTCAATATTTAGAGAAATGTTGTTGGTGAATCATTTTAATAAATAACAATAAATAAAATAAATAAATAAAATCATATAAAAATGACTGCCACCAGCTCCCTAGCTACTATACCCGCTTTCCGCCCATAGCTTGCACGGTGGCGCTCCCCCGCGCTTTCTTACCACCCTAAGCTGTCAAAAGCACGCCTTTCCTAATATATAGCATCCTTTGTACAACCATTAATCATATCCCAAAGGTCTTTGTTTTTGACTTCAATATTAATTTAAACTACCTATGAGGGAGCTATCATTGCATTGATCTGCATTTTGTTTGTTTTAAACATTGTTTTGTTTTAAAAACAAAACATTTATTTAATGGTCAGATTCGGATATGCATGAGAAGTGGTAAGTTAAACAAATCTTTCATGTAAACCATGGTGGTTCTAAACCTCCACACCTTTACTGAAACCTAACAGAAGGCTTTTAATATTCACTCGCCGTCTATTAATCATTCATGAATAAAATTTCATCATCTACACTAATATTATAGAGAAGAAAGATTTGTATTTTTGTATGTTTGCAATGAATAAACTCAAAAACTACTAAGCCGTTTTCAAAAAAGCTACATTCACACTGAGTAACATAGGCTATATTTAATGCTAGAAACAATTTAAAAAATTCTTTTAAAAAGGAAGGAATTCTTTAAATGTTTTTAAATGAAAAGCGGACGGGCCGCTAGTCATTTATAATCATGTTATTAAAAAAAAGGAAATATTGAAGACCAGACCATATCAAATGACTGGCTGACCCTGCTACGCGTTGCTGTAGCTCAATTATTATTATTTGTAAAAAAATAATATGCATAAAAATGAAATCTACCCTATGTCCTAAGTCGGAACATTACCAGTAATTCAAAAAAGAATTCATCAAAATCGGTTGAGCAGTTTCGAAGTTCATCGCGGTCAAACACTGTGACACGGAATTTTGGCGCGTCCCGGCTTCGCACGGGTGGACAAAATTCTTTAAATTTTTCTAGCATTCAATATAGCCTATGTTACTCAGCGTGAATGTAGCTTTCCAATGGTGGAAGAATTTTTGAAATCGGCTTGAAATTTTTGAAACTGATAACTGGCTATTAGACATCAGGTTTATATATTGTTTTATCTACTCTAATACTATAATACAAAGATTCTAAAACTGAAAACAAAATGCTTATGACAAACATTACGTACAGGCCAAAAATAATAAAAAAAAAAGTTTCATTACGATACAGGTCTTGTATGGACACCTGTAACATAATATAACTTTTTTATCATAACGATACACCTATACAACCTCCAGCTGGACCAAGGAGGTTGAACCTCTACTTTAAAAAGGTTTCAATGAACGAGTCCTCGACGACCGACGCAACACGCATGCGCAATTGATGTTTGCACCTTGGCGCCAACATTTGACATTTAAATAAATTTGTTGTTATATTCAGCGTTTTATTTGCAATATTGTTTTACATATTATAGTATGAAAGTAGATAAAGTAGTGTATGACACTGTACATAACTTGGTCTTATAACACTCGTGTGATGCTATAAAAAAACTCGCCTACGGCTCGTTTTTTTAAAACACACTCATGTTATAAGAACCCTTATTATGCAACAGTATCATAAACTACTATTATTTATATGTGACAGTGTTATTATGGGGTGTCCACATAAACTTTTGTTGTAAATAAATCACTGTAAGAACTTCTTATTTTTTAATAATATCTCTTACATGCACACCAATTAGCTTAGCCAAAAGTAAGCTCTGTAAGGCTTGTGTTATGGATACTACGGTAACGGATAGATATACGTCTAATTTTCAATTATTTATTAATTCAGTAGTTATATTAATAAGTAAAATAATAATTTAAGGGTTTTTTTATCAATATAAGCGTTTTAAGTCTAAGTCAGAAGACCTCGGACCGAGAAGCCGCAACAATCTCCGCAAGGGCTGATTTTTCTTCCTTTTTATCACGTTTTTATTAACTTGCTTTCGTTCGTGTCTATCCTTTTATCTCGCCGCAAATTTTCTGATCTCATAACTCAAAATTAGACAACTTCTGATGCTCCTAAAAAGCTCAAAATTTTACCACACGTAGACCATGGATGACAATTCATTATTCAGTCATCACTAACATAAACTTAATAGGTAAATAAGCCACAATAAATAAATTAAAACACCTATATAATACTTGAAGAAATTCAGTAAATCTTCGGATTGATCCTGGGATTTAAGTTATGTCTTTTGTTTCTTGTGGTATAGTTAAAAATGCACATTATGTGTATTTCTATAAACGAACGGAATAAAAATCCACTTTTCACTAATAACATAATAGCTTTTAATCTATAATCTAAGATCACAAATTTGTTGTTTGTCTGTCCGCTCTTTTTCCATTGTATATGCGTTACCATAGCAACGCGTTAACCGCAAGTAGTTTTTCTATCGGACGCTAGATGGCGCTAACGAAAAATTATTTAATACTAGAACAAAATTAAAGAATTTTGTGCCGTGCCCGTGCGAAGCCGGGATGGGCCGCTAGTAATTTTGTATTTTTGCATTGCAAAATTCGTTATTTTGAAAAGTGTAGTATGAAAAGCGTGACAAATAAACGTCTTAATTAAACAGACCGGCTTATTTACAAATGCTTACGCAAATATACAAGAGTTAGCACAAAAAGACTATTTCTTTTCACATTATACTTGGACGGAACGAAGCATGGATAAGTTTCTTTAACGGTCATTGAACCTATGCCAATAATACGAATTTCTTTATAATTAAAAGTCGATTAATTATCACAATTTTTAAAAATTATACCCGATTAAAAGATATGCATGAAAATGTATGTATGATAAACCAGAACACATCTAGTTCTAAATTAATCTACACTAATATTATAAAGAGGAAAGATTTGTATTTTTGTATGTTTGCAATGAATAAACTCAAGAACTACTAAGCCGATTTCAAAAATTCTTTCACCATTGGAAAGCTTCATTCACGCTGAGTACCATAGGCTATATTTAATGCTAGGAAATTTTTTAAAAATTTTGTCCACCCGTGCGAAGCCGGGACGGGCCGCTAGTAATTTATATATGTATATTTTTTTATTATTTCACTTACAATTTTACACTAAACAATTTTCGATAAAACAATTATTAAAAAAACTAAGTGTACAATTAATAACAGGCAAACGATACGATTTAAAGACATTTTTATTACCTACCGTTTTGACCGCACCGAAGGTCCTGGGTTCGAGTAACGGAAGGGGCAGATGACATGAATACGAGCATTTGCACCTGAACCATGGGTATTTATTGGATCAGCTTCAATGGCGCAATGTCTGTTACGCCATAACTTCCCGAGTTCTTAACCGATTTTAATATTGTTTGTGTGGAATCGAATCAAGACATTTAGGACCATACTCTTGGCTCAGCTACAAATGTATTCATCCCACAAACATCTGCCCCTCCCAGGAATTAAACCCAGGACCGTCGTTGCGAAAAGCAGGATCACTAATATTCCACCAAACGGTAGTCAATATATATTTTCAAAAAGAAAATACATTTCTTGTACTATTAAGACATAAGAGAAAAATACTAGAACAATAAACTGTATAAAATCAATTATAATTTACCGGGAAAGTTTACCCGCCAAAAATCCGCCCTCCCTAAAATAAACTTCCAAATCCCTTAAGCAATTGGGGTAGAATTGAGAGTCCTTAAGGGAATATCAGGGGTGGAGGAGGCGTGACCGCGGAACGGTACCTCTGACGCGCTTAATGCCTTACCATGATTTTAATTTGTACTCAATCATTGCATTAGTAATTAATCCGAACGATTATGCATGTTAAGCTACGTTCCCAGAGGTCGGGTAATGGATGGGTGACCGGAGACACTTGAAAAATCTGCCCAGTTTTATGTGGAACTGTTTACTCAATACATTTATTGCCATTGGTATGTACTATCAGTGTACTATCACTAGATAATATAAAAAAGTCGCTTCCTGTCTGTCCCTATGTATGCTCAGATCTTTAAAATTACGCAACGGATTTTGATGTGTTTTTTTTAATAGATAGAGTGATTCAAGAGGAAGTTTTATATGTACATTACATGCATAATATAGTAGAGCATGGTACCCGTGCGAAGCCGGGGCGGGTCGCTAGTAATAAATATAGTATAGGCATAATGTTATCCTCAAATAATCCTCAAATATCACCATATACTGAGGTCAGCAATTCGTTTTATCGCATTAATTATAAAAAGGAACTCTTCAATGCATTTATTATTTAGTTCGGATCCCAAATCTAAGTATATAATCTTAAACGTGGATTAATTTTCATTTAGATTTATTAATATGAGTTTTAGTAATCCACAAAATATATGATTTAAAACATCGATTACTTAAAAAACAAAAAACAACTTGAATTATTCCGTATTCATCTCATCTTAAATTCGCATAACGTTTTTTGAATCGCAATGCGAATTCAATCCGAGACTATTTAAAGCAAATCAAACCCAATAATGTTCCTCAAAATTTCTTTACGATCAATTTAATAAGCTACAAACACTTGAGAAAACAAAAACGTAACAAAGCAACCTTCAAAATATCTCCCTCCATCAGTAACAATGGCGAGCATTATACACGCAATAATACCAGAACAACAAAAACTAATCCCGCCAAAAATAAACAGCATTTAAAAAGATAGTTTTTATCTGCAACAACAAAGGAGATTTTATTATGAATCAAACACTCTTTTAATGCTTCGTAGATAATTTTAATCTTCTACTATTGTGGGATTTAAAAAAAAACTAGTTATTGCTCATATTCTGATGAAAAGAGGATAGAACTATTTTACAAAGAGTTTTTAAATTCGACTATCACCTCCTTGAGACTTTTTGGCGGGAGCTCGAAGAGTCACTTTAATGGTTTTGGTTTTCTTGTTAAATTTTGTGTAATAATGGTGGGTTATTAACCACTGAGTGTTTAATAACCCACCCAATTTATTAGTGTTGGCAAGTGAAACAAAACAGTGGGAGGTGTCTTTCGCGCACTCTCAAGAAGGCCACGAGGAGATTTCAGTAAAACCCCATATCTTTACTGAAACCTAGAAAATTACTCAAGAACTGACAATTATACTTACTTGACACTGACTAAATGCACAAATCGTGCAAGCCACTAATAAAGAATAAAAAAATCTCCTTGAGTAAATAGAAACAAGAAGAAATAGAAGGTACCATAGACAATCCATAAAATAACTATAACTATAAAACCAGTGCTAGAGATGTTCTCAAAAGCTATTTAATATGCAAGTTACAAAAACAACTACAAAATGAAGTGAAAATTAATAAAAATAGCAGATAACTATTTGTCTTTAACTGTTAATTTATTTAACAACATTTAAAATAGCACTATGACTATTTCTTAATCCTTTGAAGACTTTATATTGAAATGAACTTTCCAATAGACATAAAAAAATAATATATTATAGAATCCAAATTTTTTTAGACCATTACTTTTGGTGATTTGATATGAATAATTATTTTAATTCTAAGTCACAAGTGATAAGGTATTTTTTTATGTTAGAAAGGAAAAAGCCAAAAGTTCGAAATCCCAAACGGAAAACAGTTATCGCCCAAGTCTATAACGATATTTAATTAACTGCTATTGGTAGCTTTATTTCTAGGTTGACAATGCATTTGAAAACCGTGGGACATTATTAGTAAATTTTTTAATAAAATTATGTCACGAGAATACTACGAAAAAAATTATGTGAAGAAATGATAGCATACAATATAAATATATCTGCTTATTAACTTTTAAACTGCCTTATACTATTTTATTAATAATGTTGTAATAACATGTATTAATTTGGTGCATTGTGAGAATAAAGCCTTGAAACCTTAATTATAACGAACCAGTTAAATCTAATTTATTTTATCTACTTATTCATTAAACTTTATTGGGCACAATATAATAATAGTAATATTACAAATTCAATACTTTAATAAAAAATAAATATACACTCTTATCAGTCAATCTTTAGGAAAAACGAAACAAATCGATGAACATTTTTAATCACCTATATACATTAACTTATTACTGTATTTAGAAAAAGATTCATCATCGATCTTATTGTTTTAAAAGAACAACTACCAGTAATAACTTTTTATAATATTATGTAACGGTATACACAACTTTTTATTTTTATCTATTGACATATTATTATTCACTGAATCCTCGGAAAGTAATATTCCGACATGAAAATATAGAGATAGAAATATTTAAGATGTTGTTATACTTTTAATTACAAATCAAATTAGGAAAAATTTAAGCTAAAATATATTGGCTCGCTCACCCCGAATCATGGTCCCCGCGTCGCCCGTGTCGCAGCGGGGCGCGAACCCAACCGCGGAGGTGTGAAAATAATTGATTCCAGTCGCCTAGGCAGGGACAATATTCTTTTTTAATTGTCCTCTTTTCAAAGGGAGTTTATGGTCACCGTTTAATGTGGTTATTTTTATAAACGTAAACGGTTTTTATAACGGTATTTTTCTTGTGAATTAAAATTTCGGTATTATTTAATTAATATTACGTGAATTCTTTTATGTTCGTAGAAAGTAAAATGATCTGCATTTTACTTTTATAATCGTTTGGAGAGATTTTAATTACAATTTTGTTCATTTCATGCATTAATTACAAAGGTTTGCAACAAAAAAGCTGTCTGGATGTTTTCAACTGATTTCTATGTGTTTAGGTGTTCTGAAAACTAAAAAAATACTAAAAAATTTCCAGAACGTCAGGTTATTTTGCAAAACGCTAAATTTTATTATAAAAAAGGTGTTTTTGGGCTAACTTAAAGTCATAAATAATAGGTACAATTTTATTTTGATTGCTGCTTTTAATGTATACAGGCCATAACTATTATTTCTTGCTAAATAAAGAACGTCCTGTAATACCAGGGAAGATGGAGCGTCTCAATGATGGCAAACCACCGTTGGACGCTTCAGAGAGCCATTCCAGATGCTTCCAACAAGCGAAAATGTGCCAAAAGGATTCTCACTAGGGAAAAGATTTAGTGCTTACTAATGAATGTATTTTAGATAAAAAAATAAGTTTTGATAAGCAATCCTTACTAATATTATAAATCGGAAAGTGAGTTTGTTTGTTTGTTTGTTTGTTTGTTTGTTTGTTCCGCTTTCACGCCGTAACTACCGAACCGATTGCTTTGAAATTTTGCAGACGTAAAGATAAAAGTCCGGATTAAATAATAGGGTACTTTTTATCCTGGAAAAAATGATATTCCCGAGGAAAAACAAAAATATTGTTTGCTTGATGGATGGATTGTAGATGGCGCTGTGTGTCGTTTAAAACAACGTAAAATATTGCAAACGAATAGAAACATGTAAATTTAGAAGCTAAATGATACGATAATGAATCCCCGAAAGTGAAAATGAGGAGTTCCCGAGGGATGACGTACAATTTGTTTTATCGTCTAAACTGTTTTTTTTTACATCTACTTATATGTTGCAAACGAATATGAACATATAAATTTTGAAGCTAAATGATACGAAAATGAATCCTCGAAAGTGAGGAATTCTCGAGGGATGATGTACAATTTGTTTTATCGTCTAAATTGTTTTTTTTACATCTACTTATCCTGAAATCACTAAAGTCAACGAATTACTAATTGGTATAAGTATTAGTTACGTTATTTAGTTCTTGAGGTATGCGATAGATGGCGCTGGGTGTTTTTTAAAACATGGTAACGATGTGTTTTTTAAAATACATAAGAAATGGAATGATAGCTTACGCTATTTAGTTCTTGAGGTATGCTATAGATGGGCTGGGTGTTTTTTAAAACATGGTAACGATATGTTTTTTTAAAATGCATAAGAAGTGGAATGAATTATATGAATTTTGTATCCAGCGTTACATCGCGCTTCTTAGATTTTTCCGTGGGAATGAGAAGTTTTCTTATAGTCGTGCTTTATACCGCAATATAACCGAATAACACGCGGGCGAAGCCGCGGGCGGAAAGCTAGTTATAAATTAAAAAAAAATTTAAGTCTTCAATTTTTATTTGAATATGATAAATTGTTTAACATAGATGCCCACATTGTCAGAAAACGTGACGTTCTATGGCAAAATGAAAGTCATTTTCAGATTCAGCACACCTAAAGTCAGAAGAATTACGCAAAAAACCAAAACAGCTCTCAATTTTAGTTTTTTTGCAGACATTCAACATCAACATTAGCCTATAATGTCGCTAATGCTGAAAACAGGTATTCTCTATGGATGAAAACACTTTAGGGGTAATAACCCTAGGATCGGAAGAAATAGTGTTACTCCAGTAATATGATAGAAGTGTAAATTATTCAAACGTTATGTACAGATAACGAATCATCTTCCGCCAAATTAATCCGCGTATTACGCAGTACAGTTTAACAAGAGTAAATCCCGCCATAAAATCGAGCTTAATAACAATACATAAATGTCAACATCATCCGTTCGTGTTACCGCAAAACGATATTGCGAGTACAATGCCACTGGTATTTGTTTTAAAGTTTTTTTTTTTATTGAATCTGTGACGACGGTATGTCAAACTGCCAACTTTCCAATAAGTTTTTAATTTACAATCTAAGATCAGTCGTTTGTGTGTTTGTCTGTCCGCTATTTTGCCCGCTCTTTTTCCATTGTATCAATAACGTTACCATAGCAACGCGTTAACCGCAAGTAGTTCGTCTACCGGACGCTAGATAGCGCTAAGGGAAAAATATTTAATAATAGAAAAAATTTAAATAATTTTGTCCACCCGTGCGAAGCTGGGACTTATTTGAAACCTTTCACTCGTTATTAGAGTTAAGTAAATAAAAGTAACTTAAATACCGTATGAATAATAAAAAAGTTGATTTTAGTTATTTAAGTTATGGAGTGTTTTGTCTTCTTCTTTTGAAATCAAATCATAAATTAACAAAACATTTTGTTTATTAAAATAAGTTTATTAATCGTTTACATTTTTTATGAATGATGCGGTTAATCTGTCTATGCTCATGTTAACGGTAACCTTATCTAATCTGTGTACGCCCACGCTTTAACCTTTAAACTTAAAAGACGCAAAACATATATGTACACAACCAATGAACTTCTTTTCATTGCTTATAAAAAGGTAATAACTTAAATTCTTCCTATATTAAAAAAAATAAACGCGTATTAAACCTATTTTTTTAAAAGTATTTTATCATTTTCGAAAAACGAATTGTGATTTAAATTTGAAAGAAAGGCCGTATGCATCATTCCAAGGTCGGTAAAGTATATTAAAAAAGATAAGTTTTAAAGAAAAAGACCAAACACACAACTAAAATAGGTTTACAGGACCTTTTCATGAATAATACAGTAAAATTATAACCGTATGTGTGAACAGGCGACAAAGGCCCAAGAGGTGAAGGGGCGCAACCCGAATATTCGCGCGCAACCTATTTGAATTTGGAACACGTCTGCGGTCGTTTTACGGCCACCGAGTGAACTGTTTCAAAATTGGAACGCTTTAGTTTAACAGGTGTATTTTGCTAGAGTATTAGTGTCGTGTTGTTGTACCGTGTGCCGCGGGTTGATGTAACACGGTCGTATTATAGTTAAAATGTCATAATAAGCATGTATGTCATTGTAAAGCTATTTCCATATTTGTAACTTAGATTCTAAAAGAGGAACAAATTATTTAATTAATATGGATTCCCTACTATCTTTGTAATACAGTATTTATAAGTAGAAACATTCAAATAACTAGCGCTATACTGCCAATAAGCAAAATGCCTCTACTATGAACAGAAAAACAAACATTTTCTTTATATTTAGTGTAAATTATCATCATACTAACATTATAAATGCGAGAATAAGTGTCTGTTGCGATTTCACAGCAAAATAGCTGAACCGTATTTGATGTAATTTATACGTAACATTTTAAAAAGCCTAAAACCTGGTGACTTACATTTGAAATTATAACCTAATCCCACAACCTTAAATTTAAATTACAATGAAAGTCATAGATGATTGTTTCATTTTATTGAGAAAATATTAATTAACCGTTAATTAAACGGAAGTAGCCATCAAATAAATGAAAATATCACCGAACATTCTCGTAAACCCTTAACAAAGTACACAATGGCGAAACAAGTGAAACATCACAAGCTCCTCAGAAACAACAGTAAAACGCACCTGTCTCAGCAATCACCTCACCCGACTCCATAACGCAACAATAATTCGCTTTTATTCCTTCCATTCGATAATCGAATCGAAGTTTCCAAAACGATTTATCGTCACTTACATCCGCTTGGACTTTATGGCTTTCGCGTAAAAAAGTACCCGCCAAATTCGAGTAATATAAACTTTGACGGTTTGCAGTTGTAAGAACGACACCACACCACTTATATATATACACACAAGGTTGAGATTCGAATGTAAGATGGTGGTAGTAACTGCAAAGTAACTGTTGTTCGCAAATCGTATTCGAGCGGGAATGCCGTTCCGAATTCAAATATCATAGCAATATGGCGCCGATGACATGTTAATACGGGCCTGGGTACCGATATGCATAATTTTATAACGTTCGATGTCGGTTTTTAGAGTATTCGAGTTGGCTTCGGGTGTGTTCTCGATATTAGGTTTGGGAAATATTCTTAAGTCGCTTATAAATGGCTACAATTTTTTTTGTAGATTTTCAACGGCCGCATTGGTTTCGTAGTTCGCGTACTGGTTTCTATGGTAACGCCATTAAGAGATCGCTAGTTCGATCCCTCTGGGTGAATGTGGAACACGAATTTTTTTATATGTGCTTTAACTGCTTAACTTAGCTTAGCTTAATTCTGTGACGTTGTCTAATATTTATTTATGAAATACTAGCTTTTACCCGCGGCTTGGCCCGCAATTTTCTTTTTTTCGGAGTTTTATTTGAGCGAAATGTACTCTTTTCAGAGGAATAGGTTTAAATTGTACAATATACAAATGATACTATCGCTTTTGAGTTAATATTTTTACAATAAACCTTAATATGAAGGAGTTAAGGTCTCAATTTAAAATTTGAACCCCAACAAGATAAAAAATTTACTCCTAGGGCTGTAGGCAATTTGTAAACGTAGTGTCTCGACTAGGGGTAAAAATATTGTTTTTTTTTTAATTAAAATAATTTTTATTAATTATGGCACATCAACACGGTACATAAAAATCATTTCATCAAATATGTACATCATTTCACATGAATAGAATTAGAGTTAATACAAACGTATAATTTGCAAGAGGGTTTAAACTTAATCTAACATTATGAAAATAGAAATAAAAGCCAAAAGCAAAAAAAAAAATTTACAAAGATGGACTTAATGCTTAACGTATTGTAAGAAGTAGGTTGCTCAACCAATATAAAATAAAAACAACAAAAAAATATGACTGACTCAACTTAAATAATTTCCACTCTACGTAAAACGACCGTTTGGTGCAACGGTAGCGATCCTGCCTTTCTCACCGACGGTCCTGGGTTCGAATCCCGGTAGGGGCAGATGTTTGTAAGATGAATATGAGCATTTGTACCTGAGTCATGAATATTACATATTTATGTATAATATATGTATGTCTATCCTTTACCGTAGTATCCATACCACAAGCCTTACAGTGCTTACTTTGGGCTAGTTTAATTGGTGTGAATGTAAAAGATATTATAATTATATTAAAATTAGACTTTTCAATAATTTGCCGACTACTTTAAAAAATGTATCAAATGTGATTGCTTTTAAATCTAGACTTAAATCTTATTTACTGGAGCAAAATTTTTATACTATAGAAGATTATATTAAATCTGGTATTTTATTATTATTATTTAAAATAAATTCAATTATTTATGATGGAAGTATTATTTCTAAATTTATATAATTTTAATTGTTCTTTTATTTATAATAATATTTTCATATAATGTATGTGCTTATTTTAATTTTCAATGTAATTTAAATATGAATTTTGTAATTGAATATTAGTTTTTAATTTCCAACACAATGTAATATTGTTTAATGGAATAAATAACTGAAACTGAAACTGAAATACAGAAGGTAGTTACTGTTTTGTATTTTTCAATTTTATAACCTATTCGTATTATTGTTTAAGTAGGTTTTACAATAGCACCAGTAATAATATTGATAGAAATTGACATTAAAAATAAATTTCAAAAACAACTTTACAGTATTTTAACAGATATGTTTAGCTATAACTATTTTAAGGTAAATAGCAAGCTGTATTTTTGTAATTGCTCATGTTAAAATGTACAAAACGTTAGTTAATAAACAGACAAATAACAATTAGCAAATATTTTAACAGAATGCTGCCGTTGAATACCAAGCTTAAAACAGCTACCTAACAATTAATCCATACTTCGAAACAAATGTTGAACCTATTATTTTCGAATGGCGAAACGAATGAAAATAACTTTTTTAATTATCACCACAACTAGTGCTGTCAATAAAGAAAATAACTACCGTTAACGCGCTATTAATAACGTTATCGGTTATATACAACTCATAACGCTCCTATCCAACGCTACATCTTAATTCACTAACAGAAAGTCACAATATGGCCGACGGAGTTTTTCAATAAAACTGGCAACATCTGGCGAGACACTTAAGCGCGGGGGCGCGAAAGAGATGGCGTTATACAACATATATTGAGTGGGAGCGAGACGTTACTGCTGGGGTCGGACAGCGAAATTAATATGTCCTTTTTCTTAGCATTTTCGTCAGAATTCTCTTTATTGATGTCGGTGTTTCTCCATCAGTATATTTTTTTTGTAGTCTTCCCTATTAGAAGCTGTTAGTGAGCAATTAAGGGCGTCGAAATAAATAATACACATCTTATTTGTTTCATTAATGATTCTGTAACCGCTGGATATTCGTTCTGAAGATATTGCCTTTATTGAAGGTTATCTCTGAGTATTTAAGGGAATATATGAAGAACAGTCAGTCGTTAACGGCTGATATTACAATGAGAACTAATCATACAATTTACAGAGATCGTTCATCTATACTAATATAATAAAGCTTCAGAGATTGTTTGTTTGTTTGTTTGAACGCGCTAATCTCTGGAATTACTGGTCCGATTTGAATGATTCTTTCAGTGTTGGGTAGTCCATTTATCGAGAAAGGCTTTAGACTCTAGAACATCACGCTGTAACCAAAAGGAGCGAAGCAACAGTGAAAAATCATAATAACAGAAATTGACGCGGACGAAGTCACGAGTAACAGCTAGTACAATATACGTATAATCTTTTCCGTAAATTGCGTCAAACGTATTTATTGCTAGTTATTTATTAGCGATCGTGCCTGTCGCACCGACAGTCGCGGTTTGGAATCCCGGACGGCAGATGTTTGTGCTATGAATACGGGCATTTTTACCTAAGTCATGGGTATATATTTCTATTAATATTATATATCTATGTATCATATATCGTCCCTTAGCTAACAACACCGCATAAGTAATTTTTACCAACTTTATAGGAGACGAAGAAAACTGTTTATTTTAAAAAAAATCGGTGGAATTTTAACTTAAGCAAATATAATGAGTACATTATAATAATACGTATTTTATAATAAGTAATAGTGCTAACTTTGGGCTACGCTAATTGGTGTGAATGAAAGAAATGTTATTATTGTTATAATTATTGTATTACTGCGAAAATTAAGCAACTATCGCAATGACTGACCAGCGGCTGGATGGCTAATAATTTATTATCTCAAGCTCCTCTCTAAATCATTAACTGATTGAATATCAAAAATTGAAACAGTTGTGTAGAGTTTTTATACTTTAATGAGGAAGCAAGATTATCTCAAGGAAACTTAATAATCTTGACTTTATTATATTTAAATTATTTAAATATTTTACTTTATTATTTACTAGCTTTTACCTGCGGCTTCGCCCGCATTTTTTTTTTAATAAAAAGTATCCTATGTTACTTCTAATACCTCCAAGAATATATGTACGAAGTTTCATGATGATCGGTTAAGTAGTTTTTGCGTGAAAGCTTAACAAACATATTTACGTGCACTTTTATAATATTAGTAGGGATTGTAAAATTATAAATTTTAATAAATCATAGTCAAAAATAAAATATAATAATATGTAAAGCTATACTGTAATTTAGCTATTGTTGTGTTATATAATGCCAAATAATAATTTATATAAGTGATTAAAAGATTTTACGACTCTTACTCGAAAAAAGATAAAAATCATTAATGCTGATAATTCCATTTTATAAATATAGCTCAACTATACCAACCAATTTATTGTCGTTACAATCGACTTTTTCTTCGATTATTTAACTATTTCTAACAATGTTAATTGAATTATTTGTTATTTAATTTCATCTACATCTCTAGAAACTTCATATCCAAAACGTTACCCAATATATGAAGACTATTGCTGGGGTAGATTATGAAATTATAGCCAACTCCCCCTACAATGTTTCTATTCATAGGTCCCAATAGTGGGGACATTAAGGCTGATAATAATAAAAATACTTTCAGTTGCCCAATAGAGGAGAGTATTTGACAGGGATATGATCCCGCTAATTGAGCTCAGCCATTATTATGTTCTGTTCTTATTATACCAAAAAAATCATACCATGAACTCTTATTACAATGCAAAGTCACTGTTGAAAAGAGACGCCACTATAGACCGCACCAATCGAAATTGCATGACGCTAAGAGATCGTGGTAAGGCGTCTGTTATTATACCAAAAAAAGTGTTTATAACACAATATTTATTAAGATGCTACAGGAATGATATTTATAAACGACCTAGTTTAGTTTAACTTAAACCAAAAATATTTGCAAAGTTCTTATATTTGATATTTGAGGATTTTTAACCGATTTCAAAAAAGGAGGTTTCTCAATTCGACCGCAAATATGTTTTTTTTTTTATGTTTGTTCGCGGATAACTTCGTCGTTTATGAACCGATTTCAATGATTCTTTTTTTGTTGGTAAGAAGATATTTTAAAGGTGTTCTCATGATAAGGAAATCAGGGTTTGATGATGGTAGACCCGAGAAATCGAGGGAAACTTTCAAAAATCGTAGGGGCGACTAGTGCGTTTTTTTTTTCATTAATAATAAGTTCTTGATTAATATTTTTCTATGATTTTTGACATTGACAGCTCACAAAATTTCACAGACAAAATATAATAGATGAACATAGATAAACCATATCGTCTATTTGATTGCTGTTCCACCCGAATTTAGTATCATTAATGTAGAGGTTTGATAATTGTTGTTTTTGGGATGCTGTGCTATAGATAGATACAATAATAAGAAATAATATTTCAAATGTTGTTAATTTCTCTCTTCTGGTTCCACTGACAACCAGCGTCTTCTCGTACCGTTATATATGCTAAGAGGCGCTGATTGCATGTATTTACGTTACTTACTATAAAAATATTAGATTTTTTAAATTAGCTCTTAAACTATTTAACGCTATCATTTTAATAGGTCTGTTATAAAATAACCGTTTTTTATGATGTATTTTTTTGAAACGTTGAATTTTATATTTTTTGATTTGTCCATGTAATTACATAAATCAATGATATAAAATTATATGTTTTTTTAAATATCTTAGCTAAATAAGGTATTAGTCATATGAATAGACAAAAAAACTCTTCAAAGTCACAGTAAACAAGAGGATACCACAAAAAAAAGTTGTTTTTATAATTTTTGATTAAAATATTGTTTTTGTAATCAGAGCAATATAGAAAATTAAGTCTTCATTCAAAGTAATAAAAATATTGTATCATTTTATGAAAAAAAATATATTTTTTTACTAAACTACTACTATACCTGAAGTTCTCTCAAGTGAAAATCCAATATTCATAGTCTATTAATGAAATATGTTTAAACTTTTATAACTTAATAAAAAAAGATATGTTCTTGTAACAACTAAAAACCGTTTTAAGAAATTTTTTAAGGGTTAAATAACAATTCTTACATTTTCCAATGTCAAATGTAAAAATCTTGTCAATAAAAATATTTTCGACATTGTCTGAATCTTACACGAGTAATGAAAACATAGCGCTCCCTTAAAATTTACATGACCTAATAAAAAAAACCGTTGTGTGTACTTATGTATCCACGTAAGAAGCCATACTTCTTTATCGTTACTAAACAAAGAAAACTCATATTATAATTTTAATTATAATTTCATATAAATTATTGTTCACTACCATATATAATTTAAAATCACACACACATTCATGATAAGCGGCCAACTTCATCCTGCTGGTTTATTCTATGTCGCTTTTGCGGCCAACTTCAACATGATAATTTTGTGTTATAGTGATGCGCGCGCATCTTAAAATTTCACTCTCATCATTGTTTCATAACGCGCCTAAAGAAGTATAACTTCAAAAGGTTTAGATTTTTTTAACTAAAACTATCATATAAATGTATTTGAAAATGCATGAAAAACTATTCATTATATTCAAAGGTTAAAGTGACTGTTTTATGTGCTAAAACGCTGGAAAACACCTTTAATTTACCTTCTTACCAACCTAATTATAATGAATTATCCTCATTATAATTCTTAACATGTGATAGATTGTAACTTACTACGGAATCTACTATGGTCATATCTCCAATATGAAGTAAAAGATTTCATATATTTCGATTAACAGCACCTTAACATACTGTAAACTGTCAGATTTCATTTAAAGTTATAAATACCAATTTATTTTATAGACTTTATAGACTCCACCTAAATTTAGGGGGAAAACCCTAAGTTGGGAACCTTGGCATTCTTTGATTATGACGGGAGACCTACCGAGAAGAACGGGCGCAAGAAATTCGTCAGCTTTAACAGGAGTAACGACATACAATATTATACAACGTCACCATACATAATCCAAAAAATATATATAATTCTATTATCACGACCGTTTGGTCCAACGTTAGCGATCTAGCCTTTCGCAACAACGGTCCTGGGTTCAAATCCCGGAAGGGGCAGACGTTTGTATGATGAATATAGACATTTTTACGTGAGTCATGGGTATTTATCACATATGTCTATCCGTTACGCTAGAATACATAACACAAGCCTTATATATTACTTTGGGCTTAGCTTATTGGTGTGAATTTAAGATATATTATTATTATTATGATTTCTTTGACTCAGCTTTTAATTCTGACATTGATAGTTGCTACGGCTATAAATCAAGTAATTTAACCGCAAGTAGTTCGTCTACCGGACGCTAGATGACGCTAACGGAAACATATTTAATAATAGATAAAATTTAAAGAATTATGAAGCCGGGACGGGCCGCTAGTTACAACAAAGTCAACTAGTATCTGTATTAAGTAAGTATTGTTTAAATATTCCTATAATATACAAAGTATAAACGACAAATTTGAGAATGCAACAAAAAGATGTATGTTAAGTATGTGTCAATAATACTGAAGGTTAAAGCAGACCCATCTCCGAAAAGCAGCAACCATTCACAAGCATGATGCAGCCATCGCTTCTCTCTACCACATCTTAGAGAATGTAACGACACGAACCACTTAACTACCCAAGAGATGTATTAAGAAAGAATATTATACTCCAATAGGGGAAGCTTGAGGTTAATCTTTTGGTCCCACGTCTTATCACCTTTCAGAAAGTTGCTTATCGTTCTGGGTTCGAGTCCCGATAACGGCGGCGCTCCCATGGATCAGCTTCAATGACGCAATGTCTGTTACGCCATAACTTCCCGAGTTCTCAACCGATTTTAATAATTTTTGTGTGGAATCGAATCAACACATTTAGGACGAATTTTGAAATTCACAAAAATAAAAAAGTTATGACCAAAAAACATTGGCTCTATGGGGTTTCCCATTGAAACAAAAAGCGCGTGCTTTTTGAAAGTTTTCATTCTTATGGAATTTCAAAATTTACTAAGGGTTATTGATTTTTTTTGTTTTTTTTTAATGTTACGCTCCGCTCCAATATATGGTGTTAGCGAAGCTTTATGCTTAGCGGCTGCATCGCCTAGTATAGGTATATGTATATCTATCCGTAACCCTAGTATCCATTACACAAGCTTAACTGGCTAGGCTAATTGGTGTGAATGTAAAAAAAATATTATTATTCCATATTGTTGGAAATATTTATTTTGGAAAGTTTTAAATTTTATTACAATAAAACATGAGTAATTAAATATTTTTGATATGCAAAAGAAGCATTATTATTTTGTGTAATATCCATATACGAGTATTATCCTTACAATTGATTAAGTATTATTTTGATGTCCTTCCAAAAATTTTTTTTACCAATTTAATTTAATTATACATTAAATCAATTTTGAATTTAATGTAATTGTAATTTTTTTATCTAGTCCTTATTATTATTATTTTTTAATCTTAATTCAAATTTTTTTATAAATATTATTGTATAATACAAATGTATGATATGTTTAAATATGCTGTTCGCATATGTGTCTGGAGTTGCAGCCTACCATGTTGTTTTGTTTGTTATAATGTGTAAAAATGCAATGCACTGCTCTAAAACTGTTTTGTCTGACAAATAAAAAAAATAAAAAAAAATTACACAAAATAATATTGCTTATTTTATTCTATTAATATCTATATATTATTAGTTAAAATATAATAAGTGAAATTGTGAAGAAAATACTGTTTCGTTACTAATGTTCTGTATGTAGAGGTCCCACAGACATATAATTGCTTTCGTTTGACAACTATAAAAATAGATAATAAATTGACATCAAAATGTTTATCAAAAACCTCTAAAAATATTTCTTACGTCAAAAATTTAAAAAACTAATGTTATTTTTTATTATTTTTTAAATTAAAAAAAATATTGCTTACTTCTTAAACATAAGAAATTCAATATTTTTATGCAAAAGAAGTATTATTATTTTGGCTAATATATAGATATTATTAATAAAAATATAATAAATGAAATTGTAAAAAAAATATTGTCCCGTTACTAATGTTCTGTTTTCAATTTTTAACATAAAAAAATAATTGAAAATGTTAATAACGAAAACTATAACATCTCATTATTAACGTCAGTAAGTAACGTTAATTTTAAAAGCTAAAAAACATTAAAAATCAACAAATAATAGAAAAATTGTCACAAACAAGAAAAAATTAAACATCCTTTTTCTTGCTTGTCTTTGAATAAATCTTTAATATACAGAACTTCAACGTTGATTGTCACTAAACATAGCTAAGAATTGTCATATTTTGCAAGAGAATTTCCCAATAAAAAGACAATAATACATATAATAGTATAAATTGAGATGATAACTTTTATGGAGTTTAAAAACATTGACTCCAAAACACGCAGACATATTTACATCTCCTAGACTAAGGACCTCGGAGAAGTGATACCATGAAAAACCTGTATGCCATCCAGTCGACCACGGTGGTCGTAATAGGACCGGTGAATTATTAAAGAAAAATACATGTTTATTGAAACACAACACTAGTGTATCAACTATGGTAATAAATAGCTGTAAATATATTATTTAGTTTCAAAATAAATAAACAATTTGAAATTTGTGAATGTATCATAAATAAAAATATAAGCTACAAATAACAGAGATTTGCTTACCAACGTTATTTGTCTTCGCCGTGTCTTCCCTATCGCCCAATATCGCACTCACACTAAATTTCAAAGTCGGCTTCTTAGGCTCATTTGTGAATTCCTCACAACTCCTCACCATATCATCAGTATTATATCTCTCTCTTTCCCCCTCATCGCCTGAGTTCTCCTGGTAATTCAAATTAAACCTCTTTTCTAACTCCTCCAATCTCCTTATACCCGATTTTTTACAAGCAAAAGGGGGACACTCCCCGGATCCACAACTTTGACATCTGCGACTCAAATTGGGAATATTTAAAACTTCCTTGTCACTCCTCTCCTCATTTCTATGATAAAAATCATTGTAATACGCCTGTTCGCTTTTAACATTATAATTCTCTTCATCATCTCTACTCTTTGAATCTTCGTCTTCTATTTTTGAATCCTCAATCGATTCTTCGTTACGGATCTCGTCTTCTCCTTCCGCCATTTTATGGTCGTCAACTTCCGGCGTGTTTTCTCTAGAACGCTCGTAATGCTGTCTATGCAACATGTAATTCTCAATCTGTTGATTCAAATACTGGTTGTGGAAATTCACCGTTTTCTGCTGATGCAAAATATTGTCGACTAAAAATGGTGACGTCATATTGAACGGATTCGCGTTAGTTTTATTATAACATAAGTTTTGTATCGTTTTCAACATAATGTTGTGATCCAAAGTCTTTTGCGCAACGAAAGGATTCAATTTCAACGGCCCATGCTTATTATCCGTCGGGTACATCATACGTTCATAATAATTGAAATATTTTTAACGTTATTTGCAAATAAAAAATAACGTTAATAATTTACACTTGACCAATCACACATCACTAATGCAGAACACTCAATTGAAAATTGGAACATCTAAAGTTCGAAGTTCTGAACTGTTTTTAATTCGAAAATAGGTGCGGTCCGAATTGCGCATGTTCAGTCGTTATAGCACATGTTTACCGGTTTGTGGTGGCATCGCAACTGACTTAAAGGGAGTGGTTCTTTGCTAAGGGGCGGGTACTAGGGGAGGCTTTTTAGTTCAGCTTTTGTGCACGCACAACCACTATAATTGGAGCTTCCATTCCTGTACAGTTAGCTCTTATGATATTGGCAACAAAACTCAAATTCGAAGTGAATACTAGTAAGTGTTAATTTGAGTCTTTATTCACTTACAAAGTCATCTTTGCAGTTGACATCTTTATGTTTAGCCTTATTTTGTGAGTGTTAAAGTTGTAAATAGGTAAATTTGAACGGTAATGACTTTAGCTCCGTTCGCCGAGATAACGTCCTGCCTATGTGTGTTATATTCAAAGGCACGAAGGAAAAAGGATGTATGTTTTATTTTTTCTTGTTTGTGACGGATTTTCTTTTATTTATTGATTTTTAATGTTTGCGGTTCATTTCCTGGGTGGCTTGTTTTTCACAAACAGATTTCCATAACAATTGACGTAACTTATTGACGTTTATAATGAGAAGTGTTGTGTTTTCTTTAACAGACTTTGTTAATTTAGATTTTCATGGTCAAGCTATGTTAACAGCTGTTACTTTAGGATTTTTTTAGATTGGCTCACATACTTTTTACAATTTTTTAACGGTATGATATTAAATGTAGTGGTTTATTTTATCCTTATAAGACGAGTCGTTAGCTTTAGATAACTTTAGTTACAAATCGATTTCATACTGCCATACTGTGATTTACTGCCATGGAGGTAAAGTAAATTGATATGGTTACTTTATTTTCAGCACTTGAGAAAAAAAAGCATTTTATAAAGATAAATGCTTTTTTTTCTATTTTTACTTTTATAAACATATCTTTCTGTACTTATAGCAACATATACTTGAAGTCACGTGTGAATATGTATCTTCTAGGCAAGTGCGTCACATCCTACGAATCATCGCATACCATCTCATACGCATATCTCGCCGATAGTAGTCAAGCGCTTACCTATTTACAATTTTTTTTTTTGCTAGATACTTACGAGTGATTTGGGTTTTTATTATAAAGAATATTAACAATACATTAAACGCATTATGAATATTTCCAATAAGACTTAATGGGAAGCAAAATATTCTTGTGTTACGAGTGGGTCCACGTTTGTATTCATTAATTGAACTCTATTCACTTGTGTTTAAGCTGACATCACAAGCAATAGATTTTGGCGTTATATGTGTATACATTTTGTTGTGTGATTGATAACACACAACACGTAGTTTGTTTTATACTTGTAGAGTGAAAAATACATAAAAAAACATAGTATTTAAATTCACCTCTGCACTGGGTTTGAACCCTCGCGTCCTAATAACCTTAGCTAAGTATTTTTTCTATATAAAAAATTTATAAGCTTTATAAACCTATAATTCTATAGAATTAAAAAAGAACTTAACGCTTAATTTGTCAAACATTACTTAATTATTGTAATATTCATGATGTGACATAAAATTGTATCAAATGTATGTGTTTTCAGAAAAAAAATGGAGTCTTCAATGAACTGTGTTAGAATTGATTTTAATATAATTAATTCGTATCATTATCATATTGATGATGTTTAATTTTATGTAGAAATTAAGTAAAATTATGATAAAACAGAAGATTACAATAAAAAAAAAACTTGTTTTTAGATAAAGAAAGTGTGTTTATTTCTTTAAAAAAGAAATTTTGAAAACGTTAACTGTGACATACATTTACTAACTAAATCTTATTTTAAATAGCTCAAAGTCGAGTTTACTATAATCCAGAAACATTTGTGCCAACTTTATTTATGTGTAATGCAAGTTTTTGACATTTCAATCATTACGCGCGAAAAGTGAGCAAACGATTCGGAACTCGTTTGACAGCTCACTCTACACTCTATGGATTATTCAAAATGGGTGAACAAAAGAAAAGAAAAGCGTTGCGAAGAAAAAGGATTCCAATTTTGAAATTAGCCACACCCACTTTTATGTTATTGGCTGTTGTGTTCATTACTAAATGACTTAAGTGCCTCGATTTAGAGATTTAGAAATTGTTACCTCTTCCTTAACAAAAAGGGTTGAATTTCCTTTGATCTTTGCCATGTTATGTTAATGTTTTAGAATGTAGTAAGTGTGAGTATGCAATGAATATTGTTTTCGATATTTTGTATAACATTAGAATAAAAGTCATGGTGGGGGAAAATTAAGGTGCAATTCCATTCATTTGAGAAATACATTTAGAACTACAAAATATTAGCGTTGCCATAGCGACAGAAATATTCGAACATACTCGAACCGAGGAGGCTGCACAGACAATAAAAACCAAGACTTTTAACCACTGCACGGTGGAGTCGGTCTGCGAATGCAAAAGGTACTGGACTGTCCTGGGTAATAATTCCAATGATATTAACTCTTTTACCATACTATAAAAATATAGTTAAAAAGAAACTCAAAACTAGGTATGCTTTTATGGCAAATCGAACTAAAAAGTGGAAGTTCCATTATGACAATTAATTAAATATCGAGCAAATTAATGTCATTGTGAGAATATTGAAATTTATTTTATTCTCCTTAGTTTTTTTAACTATAATTTATTTTTATTTCTATAGAAGCGTGATTGTTTTCATAATTCACGTCATTTATTATTATTTTTAAGTTTTACATCATGATTTTTTTTTTATTTCTCCAATGATTTTGTTTTGTTGTCATCAGTTTCTGATAGGTGTGCAAATTTCAAATTTATCTTACCGTTTGAAGTGGGTAAAAATAGCGTTAGAAGTTCCGTTACAAACATATAGGTGAAATTAAAAAAAGCGTGTTAACAAAATTAATTTTTCACAACGAAACTTTGTCGATTGGTTCTCAGATTAGTATTGCAATAAGTTTTATTAAGATAGTAGATACATCGTCGACATTTTGACAGAATATTTTTTTATAATCTGTGTTGCCTTGAATGTGATTAGGTTGAAAGATTATGTCGTTATTAACAGTGATGTATAAGATACCCTATACAAAGTATCTGAAATACAAGATACAATATACCTATCTTTCAACTACTTTTTAAAGATAAAATACTTTTGTAAGAAAACAACATTTAATTGAGTTTAAGTTTATTTGTTCGAGAAAACAATTTCAGGAAAAGTGACAAGACAAAACATGAAGGTAATAAAATTGAGACTTTTTATGTTTAAGTTGACATTTGAGTTGACAAACTGCGAAGTTCGTTTTAGTTAAAGTATCTTAGGGAACGAAGAAATACTAAGATACCAGGAAAATGTATCTAAATATAAGATACAAAATAAAATATTTAGAAAGTATTTCAAATACAAGATGCAAATACGTATTTTGTATCTTGTATCTATATTTCAGATACTTTTATCTAAGATAAGTCACATCACTGGTTATAAATTACACTTTTCTAAGATTTTTATACATTATAATTATCTTGAAAGTCAAAGCTTTAACAATATTTATAAATAACATAGTATTTTAATCACAATTAGTTCAATTAATTATTAAGATATGTTTTTCTTTTATAAGATTCATTAGTGACATTTTATTTTCGCAACTTTAAAATATAATTCATATAAATAAATTATTATTTATACTTTTTCATTTAACGATTTTTTTATTTTAGCTAAACAAAATATAGATTCTCTTCAAAAAAGGTTTTCCTCGGAATAATCACGCCGATTTTTAAACGCGTTTTCGAACGAACAAACATGGACGTTCGACCGGAATAACAGCTGAGAGGCTATACGGGCAATTTTCCCGCCAAATTTTATCATCGAATCTGCTACCGAAGCAACGTACCCGATTTTTCATCATCCACATCCATCGAGAGATGCTGACAAAATTTTGAACATTGTGTGTTGAGTTGAGGAAAAATCGATCGTGTGGCTAAATCTACGTTTATCAGCGTTGACGGCCGCGTGGTACAACCGTAGCGATCTTACCTTCTGTGCCTAAATCCCGGGTTCAAATCCCGGTAGGTGCATATGTTTATATGATAAACATAAGCATTTGTTTCCAAGACATTGTCGTTTTTATATTAATTTATAGGTATAGATATAATATAGTAGATATAGTATAGATATATAGATATAGTATAGTATATAGTTAGTATCTTAGACATTATTTAGTACCCATAGTACCAAGCTTAGCTTAGTGTATAACTTAAATAATTTATTTATGTTTCAATGTTTGTTTATTACTTATTAAGTGTAGCAACACCCTCCTATCAAACCGTTAGAAGACTGCACTCCTTAAGATACGACTGAAAAGGAGAGAAAGAGTATAAAAGAGTCGATATCACCTATATTAAACTCCCCCAAATTATTGTTTTTAGGCAGATCTTATAATAATATATCTTACATTCACACCAATTAGCCTAGCTCAAAGTAAGCACTGTAAGGCATGTGTTACTAATACTAGGGTATTGTTTAAATATCCAGTTCATTATTCCATTCCCTGGTCCTAAGTTCGAATCCCAGAAGGGGCAGAGGGGCAGGCATGCACCTTCCATGGTGATATTTCACTGCGATCTCTAATCCGTCTTCCAAGCCTGGGGATTACGTCAATCTTATAATCTATAATCACAAATTTGTTGTTTGTCTGTTCGCTCCTTTTCCCGCTCTTTTTCCATTGTATATGCGTTACCATAGCAACGCGTTAACCGCAAGTAGTTCGTCTACCGGACGCTAGATGGCGCTAACGTAAAAATATTTAATAAAAGGAAGCCGGGACGGGCCGCTAGTCTATAATCTAAGAACACAAATTTGTTGTTTGTGTGTGTTGTCTGTCCGCTCTTTTCCCCGCTCTTTTTCCATTGTATATGCGTAACCATAGCAACGCGTTAACCGCAAGTAGTTCGTCACCGAGTCAGCTAGTACTATACAAAGTTGTTAACTCACAGATGGATGCTGGTATTTTGAGCCATGATTCACAAAAGTCACTAGTAGATCGTATAGTAACAGTTAAAAATGTCCCAGATTAAAATATTTTGAAGGTAGTGGAAAATATATGAAGCTCACTGCGCTAGTCATCCTGTGATCACAGCTCCTTTAAAGGAGTCGAAACGTCAGGATTAAGTTGTTTTGTTTCTTAACACACCACAAAAGAAACTAACATACATGACATGCACAGTAACCCACAACATACATACATACATACACATAATACTATACATTGAATTAATTTAACATGTACTTTTACTTTCTAATTGGATCAGCTCCCATGGATCAGCTTCAATGGCGCAATGTCTGTTACGCCATAACTTCCCGAGTTCTTAACCGATTTTGATATTTTTTGTGTGGAATCGAATCAACAGGTTTAGAATCAGATTGTGACGGAACCTGAATTTTGAAATTCGCAAAAATTCCTATAGAAACAAAAAAAAAATTTTATGTATTAGGTACACTATTCGATTTGACGAATGAGCGCGCGGTTTTAAGTTGACAGTCAGATAGTACCAACCACAGGTACCAACCAATTTACCGAGAGGTCGGTACTGTCAGCCATCAGCTGTGCACTTAAGTTACAGTGTTGTAAGTGTAAATACGGTGTATAAAGTTTGCTGTTATATAAATCAATTTATATACTTCAACTACAAAAATAAACATTGACTGTTGATAATAAGTCTCAATAAAGTGCAGATCTTTGGAAAAAAAATCAGTAAGTAATAATAAATTATTATTCGAATAAAGTATTTCAGTATTTAGCTTTTTTAAATTTTAATGTTAATATCTGTCACTGCTTAAACAAAATCTTTTATGAAATTAGTCTTTTTTTATGATCTTACGAATAAAATATTTTAATATTTAGCTTTTTTTACTAAATTTTAAATGTTTTTTTGTTTTAGTTTATAACTTGTAACTGTGTCTTAAAATAAATAAACCTCACGCGCTATCAACGATATAAATTACCATATAAAAAGAGCCCAAAATAGCCAAGCTAACCCTTCCCCATTTATTCGCTGTTAACCCTTGTTCTAAATCAAATTACTGCTATCTCTTTAAACAATAACATACGATTTGTCACACACGGTTGATATCGAAGGGATATTATACACTATTATACGAATAGTAATATTTATTAAAATGTTTTTTGATCTATTTTTTTCTTTATGATGAAGTTTTAATTATTTTATTTTTGATTGATTTTTTTTATGTAATATTTTAAATGTTAGTCACATTACCGTATTTCTTTTTATTATAATTTTATTTTGTAACTATTACTGATTGAGAATTACATAAAATTAATTACGGTGACGACGAATTATTTGCATATCGACAGATCGATAAAACATGTAAGCGCTAAGCTCTAATAATGACATCACCTGTATTGTACCATGTTTTATGCAAATAAAAGAATTATGATTATGTTTTATGATTTATGTTTACTAGGTGACCCGGCCACGCGTTGCTGTGACTCAGTTATTACAACTTTTCCGTTAGCGCCATCTAGCGTCCGGAAGACGAACTACTTGCGGTTAATATGGTAACAAACACACAAAGTATTGTCATAATATAATTAGAATATGTACAGTTACGAGCAATAGATACAGTGGCGGATTTACAAATTTTCACGGTATAGGATGTGAAGCTTTTGCCGCCCTTGCCTCCACAATTGTCAAATTGTCATGTCCTAGATTATTTTTACAATTCAACAACTTCGTTGGAATTGCACGTAAAATAATTTTTAGGTATATTTTTGAGCTAATTAAAGCTCAATCATGTAAGATTTGGAAGGGGTAATGCATGCTACTTACACAATTGGTAGACGTGAATAAACAGAATAAGTAATCTTTATTGCGTTTACAAACAGTTGAAAATACTTAATTAAGTAAATTTATAAAATTACGTTACAATACTTTTTTGCGTGATTTATTTGTTGGCAAAATCATCGATGATATCGTCGTACGTGATTTTGTTCATCAATTCTGACTCTATGCACAAAAGAGCTAAAGCGTTTAATTTTTCTTGGCTCAAGGTCGATCTCAAATAATTTTTAACCCTTTTTAAAAGGAGAAAGGGTATAGTATGCGTAAAAAAAAACGAGAAATAAAGTGTAAAGTTAATTTATTTTTACATATTATATATTATTTTTACCGGTTCTAAATATAACTAAGGTACGTTTACGTTTTATGGACCCCCTGGAAGTTTTCGTAACGTGAACAAGCAATGTTACATACAAAAAAAAAATAAAATCGGTAACCAAATTTGGCGCCCCAAAAATCTGCCGCCCTAGGCTCAAGCCTACTCAGCCTGCTGGTAAATCCGCCACTGAATAGATACCGTAGAAACATGTCACATTACATTAATCTATGATAGTTATATCAAAGAGTCGCACTAAGCGTTTTGGTTCCAATTTTGTGATCAGAGGCCTTAGTGTGAATTAACACATTTTTTATTTTAAATGGATGCGCTCTTGATCCCAATCAAGCCCAGGGGCCAAGACAGGATCCACGATGGAAGGAGCTAACCCAGAAGGTGCCTTATCACCCTGACTTTAAAAACGGACGGGTTATAAGTACTCGGAAATACCGAGCGTGTTACAGATTTTTATGAAGATTCGTAGTTCCTAATGGTTACCGCTAGGGGCGCTCATATAAAATCCATAGTAAAATTTTACGGAGACGACATCGAGTATTCACGCATTAACTCGCATTAAATCTTCTTTACCGCTAAAGCGTGGAACTCCTTGCTTAATGTGTGTTTCATGACATATACAATTAAGGGGTCTTCAAGTCACCAGTGAGTGTCTTCTAGGCAAGCGCGTCACACCCTAGACAGCATCGTCGCTTACCATCAGATGAGACAGCGGTCAAGCGCTTACCCAGTGGCGGATTACCCCCTAGGCACACTAGGCACGTGCCTAGGGGCCCCGGTGTAGAAGGGGCCCCAAAATGTAAAAATATAAAAAAAAATGTAAATATTAAATTTTTATTTAAAAAATATTTTCTTATTTTGTATTTATTCACTCAAGAAATGAGTATTCCACAAAATTTGAGGGGCAATTTGTCGATAAAAAATGCTATATTTCACACCATTAAAGGCTCCGACACTGGTGACGGGACACATTGTATAAGGGGGCCCCCAATCATAAAGTGCCTAGAGGCCCCAGGCGACCTTAATCCGGCACTGCGCTTACCTACTCACGATAAAAAAACTGTCACGAACAATAACTCGTATACACGTTGTTTTGACCTCGTCTGAGGGTCATTAAAAGAGACTGAATGACTAACTAGTCCATTAAATTTAATCATATTTAAGACGACCGTTAATAGTTTTGGAAAATAATCATTTTTTCACTTAAATGTCCAGCTAAACGAGCTGATCTGTCCGGCTCTTTGTCTTTAAAACCTGGTAACCATATTTGCAAATGTATATTCTTGGAAATAAATAATAATATACCTTACTTTAGTTTTTCATTTATGTAAGCGAATATTAGAAGCATCATATTTATAATCCAATAAGCAGCAACGATTTAAATTATTCGTATTTAATGCAATTGACACAAATTACCGATTAACAGTCGCACGTGGCGCCATCTTTTATTGAATTCGTCACGCCCGCGATTCATAATTTGCTACAGGATTATCTACTTTGTGATACAGGGATTCTGTTTTGTCATAATTAAATTTATCGTTTTATTTATGACCGAATCTAACTTTGTTAATGGAATATTACACGGATCGGCTTTAATTTTATTCAAATGTATCATAGAATACCATTTGAAATGGTTTAAAACCGGTTTTTGTGTTTTATGATTCAACCCATATAGGTAACGCGATAAAGAATGCAAAATTTTGTTTTTAAATATTTTATCATGCTGCTGATTTTTTATTCTATGAAAGGTATGTGGTAGTTATTATTCGCCTATAAAGACATCTTTAAGTGTCGAGTGTCGGTGATTAGGTGTAAGAAAATATCACAAACACTTGTATTATGGAATTTAGAGACAACGTTCGGTGCCACAAAAGACAACACCAGAATAATAGAGAAAAGTTCGTTTCCTTCATTGACCCGGCCAGTAATCGAACCCGGACCTCGGAGCGGCTTTACCATAAAAACTGGAATGCGAGCTACTCGACCATGGAGGTCGTCATAAGGTGATATTATAATCTTTCGGACACCCCAATATATTTACAACAGAAATCTGGTCCTTTGGATTATAATCTGTTGTTATATAAAAGATGTATTTTTTATTATTAATTCTTCAGACTGTTAAGTAAATCAAAGACTGTTAACCATATAATTTTAATGAAAAAATTAGAAAGATATATAATAGTTCAAGTAAAATTAATTAATAATATATTTATTTCATGACCAAATATTCAATTAAAAATAACTGTATGACACCTATCGCCCAATAGCGGAACTAATATAACTTACGCCATCTATTGCTCAGTAGTAAAGCTTAAACTTCTTATTAAAGTAAGAGGGCGCTGTCAATCCTATTTGATAATATTTCCTTTTATAACCAACAATTTATACGTATCGTTATATTACACATCAACCCACCACATGTTCCAAACTTTTTCAATTGATATCCGAACGTAATTGTTAGTTTCGATAATTTCTGCTTACATATTTTTGTCCTATATTACTTTATAAATACAAGATATTGAGAACTACCATGTAAACAAATAATGTCATAAGGACACTACCTATATTTTCAACTTTAATTTCAATCCATAGAGTTGAATACCGTAAAACGCTGCAACCAGGGTTGCCACCTTTAGGGGAAAAAAAATCGGGACAATCGGGCATCCATCAAAGACGTTCGGAGTTTGGTCTTATCAAAATATGACCCATGTGAGACAGTCTAAGGAAAATGAAACTTTATTTGGTGTTTTTATTTGTATTTATTTTATATAATTAATTTTTCCATCCGTATTTCTTTTTGTTTCGAGACGCTTTTAATAATCCTACATCATTTTTGTATTTATTTATGAAGTCTGAACAAGACATGTGTATGTTCAAAGAAATTAGTATTTCTGCTTTTATCAAATCTACCGAGCAACAATTTCTGGCATCAGACCATTTCATGGTCTTTCCTGAAAATACGCGCTCAACATACGCATTTGAAGGTGTGCTCAAAGCACGAGATACAACAATAAATAATGCGTTCAACTTCTGCCCCTTTGCGGCTTTAAATACTTCTACCCATTTTTTATCAACGCTTTGCTTTTGCTCGATCTGTGGTATATATATTCTTCACCACACTGTAGTCTTCAAATAACTCGTCCGTAGAAAATCCTTCTTAGGAATCGAATCCCATAATTGAAGTAGCATCACAAAGTTCTGTAAAATTTAAATTCCCATCAAGCGACAATGGAACGCGGTACACGCGGCGCGCGGTAGATGGCGCGGTGGCGCGTGACTGGGTTGGGTACCCGTGAATGAATTGTTTGAGCCTATCGCATATTGGGTGCGTACAGCCGAAGCAATCGCTTACTAAATGCTATAGTCTGAGTATATGTTTCACGGTATACTAAACTATAGCATTAAGTCAGCGCTTGATAGCTATATTCTAGTATACGTCTAAGAGTGCACTAGACTATTGCACTTTGCAAGTGATTGCTTCGGCTGTACGCATCCATTGTCAAAAATCGGGACAAAATCGAAAGGCCGTCGGGACGCGGGACAATGTCTTCGAAATCGGGACTGTCCTGGCAAAATCGGGACGGGTGGCAACCCTGGCTGCAACACATTGTACTTAGGAATTTGGTTGATGTTTCTTGTTAATAAGAACAACATAAATTTTACATATAACATAATGTCGCTCCATTTCTTCTGGAACCAGCCACCAATCCAAACTCGGACAACTTGGTTAGTGGCCAAAACTATGGCCCTCCTTTCTAGGATGAAGGCCTATTGTCCCAACATGTAGTTACATGTAGATCGTCGACTAGGCGATGCAGTCGCTAAGCATAAAGCTACGCTAACACCATATACTGGAGCAGAGCGTAATACCTAAAAAAATTTTTTTTTTGGTTCGATGGGAATTTTTGCAAATTTCAAAATTCGGGCTCCGTCACCATCTGGTCCTAAACCTGTTGCTTCGATTCCACACAAAAAATATTAAAACCGGTTAAGAACTCGGGAAGTTATGGCGTAACAGACATTGCGCCATTGAAGCTGATCCATGGGAGCTTCGCTCGCTCCGCTCCAATAAGGATAAAAGGTTCCATCAAATAAAAATACAGACACAATTAATTGAAACAAGCACATTTATTTAATACAATATTCATTATAATAGCAAATATACAAATATCTTATACACAACTACTCCAATCCAACTTTGGTCATACATCCGACAAACATGCCGTATGACAAGTTAAAACATGTCCCAACATCTGCTCACATGTCACAACATGTTAACACGTCACATAGTTGACAAATTTAACATGTACATATTTAACTTTTACACTTCTCCGACGTATCCCATTAAAATCTATTTTAAAATTAGCGAATAAAATATTTAAAAAAAAATGAAGAAATTTATGAGATCCATATACACATTTAGAAGAAGACCCCCCCGCCATGTGGGAGGGTTGTATAATTATTTATTAAAAACTATTTCCAAGCTGCAGCTTTTATTGTTGTTAATAAAGTATCTTATTGTTTATATATATACTTGTTTATATATAATAAAAAATTTAAACTTGAAACTTGGTTTTCATCGACCCGAACCAAATTCTATCGAGTCTTTGTGCTGCAAGATTGTATTATTTAAAATTTACATTATGAAAATTGGATCAATCAAATCAATTTTTTCAAGTTAAAAAAAATACCAAATTTTTTTTCACAAACATAAAAATGCTAACTCTGACTAAAGTAATTACACAAAATCACATGAGTTTTTAACCGTATCGGTTCTAAGTCAAACTAAATTATGATACATTTATACCGAACCCAATCAAGTACAGTCGCGAGCACATCAAGCTGGGATCTCTAAAAAATGAAATGACCTCTATTAAAATGGCATAAGTTAGATCTGAACTTCTAAACGTATAGCTTGTGCTACCGACTGTACATTAAATCTTTTTAACTATTTACATGAAAAAATCATTCTTCCAGTCTCTTTTGGACACTATACCGTAACTATTTTTTAGTCGCTTTTAATCTGTCGAACTCAACATATACTAGGTCTGCAATACTTGCTGCTGCTTGCAAATACTGAGCGAAGCAATTAGATTTTTCAAGGGTGATTATTCCTCGATGGTATGTCCGATTTCAAAACTTTTTTTTGCACATTAGTCACGACCACGACGTGAGTTTTGACGCCAAATTTCATCAATGTAGTATCAGCGGTATGGCTGTGATCAGCTTTTGAATTTTCTTTCGGTGATTATTACTCCATGGTAAAGTCTATATTTTTTTTACATAGCCTATGTCCGTCAGGTTATAATCATGTATATTCATGCCAAAATTCGTTCGAATCGGTTGAACCGTTTAGTAGCAGGAGGGAGACAAGCGAAAGTTGTGAGTTGCCTAAAAGAGAGCTTCGCTCAATTAATTTATTTATCAACCTCGAACAAATTTTTGAATAGCCGCTAACCCATCCTATTGTCCTACTGGTAGGACAAAGAGGAACATTTGAAATTTCATGTGCTAGTATTACAACCCATATATTTACGGATGAATTTGTACAGTCACAAACGAAAACCATGTTGTCTCTTTGCTTATTTAATGTGTTACATGTTATTGCTCATGACTGTACGAATACAATCAATAACAAAAGTTGTTAATTTTATTAATTATCATCTGTTAATATAATTTTAAATAACGCAAAAACAATTCTAATTCTACTGATCAATATATTTATAAGGCACTGGACAATATTTTGAATTACTAATTTTTTTAACTTTTTTTTGTTATGGAATGAGTAATGATAATCAAAAATAATAAGGGAGATTATTATTATAGGTATTTTGCTACCCAATCATACTTACAAGGTCAAATTTGGGGTAATATTTAGCACAGTAAAAGAGCTATTTTTAGTAAAAACATATAATATTACAAATACAATATGTAATATTATATATAAAATTTATATAAAAAAAAATTAATAAAGATGTAATTTGAGTTAGTTTCGAAAAAAAGGAAAAGTAGGCGATTGATTGACGATACTTTGGTTAGTTGTTTTGTGCATACCAAAGTGTACAGAAAAAAAGAGCATTATAAAGCACACCATGCACAGTTAGTTCGTGAATAAAATTGTGGTTAGTATAATGCCAAAACAGACTAAGAAAAATTACAAGGAAATTAATACATATGTCAACTGAATATAGAAAATATTATTTAAATCTACGCTGTTATTGTCAAAAGTTAAATATACTACTAATATAATAATAATGATAAAGAAACCGCCATATTTAAATTACGGCAATTATAAAACGACCAAGAAAAAAATTTTCTTGGACTTTTTTAAAAAATTTTTGCATATATTTTTTAAGATTTTATCATTTATATTATCATTGTAGTATATAACAACTTTTACACAGCCGATAAGCTTAAAATCTAGTTATAAGTTTAATATCTAATTATTTGTTATTTGCTATACACCTATACAAGTTTTTTTATAATATAAATATTACATAAATTTAATTGATTCTTTAAAATTAGACAATGCCTTATCAACGGCTTTCACTAATCTATCACCGTCTCATATCTACTCTAATTGAAATGCTGCCTTATTTTTAATACATAAAAGTTCAATTTGTATAAAAAAATACTTTTGTATGACTGATTAATTTGACACACAATAAAAAAAAAATATTTTTTTTCTCTAATGACATTGTTTTAAACTTTCATGGTCACTAATATTAAAGTAATATAAGTTATATACGAGATACTTGTTACTTCAGTGGCTCCGTGATCATGGCGTTTGCAACAGTGCCGAAATATCGGAAACTCAATAAAAACAAGGTACATGGTAGCAATCCCGTATATTACTTTAATAACTTGTCTTAATATTATAAACGCAACAGTGACTTTATTTGTGAAACTCACAAGCCTTAACTAACTGAACCGATCACTACAAAATTTCACAAATACGTTTTCAGGAGAGACAGAAAAGGCAAATGGTACCTTATAAAAAAAAAACTTTTCTCAAGGAATCAACGAACGAATGTATTGAACCCAGCAAAAGGTAGTTTAGAATAAAAATTAATTTATTTACGTCTTTTTTTCACAATTAATTTTTTGTAATGGTAATTGTATGTATTAACAAAATAGCTGCCATTTTGTGAAAAAATAGTCGGGTGCCCGTTTCGCCTACAATATAATGGGTCTACCTTTGAATATAAATGATACCAGCTAATTATGCCAAAAAGTTTATATGCAAAATGAGAAATGAAGCTAAAAACAATTCGACCATCTAATACCTTTCCCAGTTAAGTGACGATAATAATCGGACACGTACTCCAATAGTGACGGTAATAATCGGACACGTACTCCAATAGTGACGGTAAGAATCGAACACGTACTCCAATAGTTACGGTAATAATCGGTCACTTACTCCAATAGTGACGGTAATAATCGGACACGTACTCCAACAGTGACGGTAATAATCGGACACGTACTTTCCCATACAAAAGTATTTTTTTACAACAACAAAAAAAATTATATCTAAAACTTAACACTACCAAATTATCCCAAGCAAATATCACAAATTGAAATTATGGAAGAATCGAGAGGACAGTATTACATTTTTTTTAATGTCACCATCATATATAAAATGTTGTTTTTTTAAGTACATTATATATACATGGGTGACACTTAAATTAATTATTTACACGAATAAATTCGTTTTACAAAGCACATACTAAAATAACATACAAATTATTATAAACATTAAAGGCACTTATTGTCATAAATTGGTGTAGGTCAAATCATGTCGATTTTTCAAATTGAAAGTTTTGTAAAAAAAAAATTTTTTAGTAAAACAACAGGTAATTAGTAATTTTTTTGTACAAAAATTAATAATCAACTTTCAATTTGAAAACAAAAACGACTTAATATCCCAATAAAATTTACCATAAACGTTTTTTTTTAATTCCGAAACAAGACTAAGCTTTTTTTAAAGTAGCATCTGTTAATTTATTCTATTACGAGATCCCTTTTCGAATCGGTCATTTTTTTGTTTCATATTACAGCATATATTGCAATATGCTTTAGAATCCACCAGAAAATGTATACAGCGTGTTTTGTATTGTATAATCCTGTATACGCCAAATAGCGCACCATGTATATATCGTAAGATATAAATCTTCTGCGTCTAAATATATATAACAGTTGTATCTTGCGTTCTCTTTTTGATATAATTATTTGTTGCTGAAATTATTATTAAAGAAATTCTTAAAATTGTGTTGAGGAAAAATCATCTTTATAACCAACATAATAAGATTAATAACGTGAAAGTATTAAAGAAAACTTACTGGTGGGTTTTAACTGAAAACTTTTTAAATTATAATAAAAATAGTAACAACAAGGTTCAAATTCCACTGACACAAAATCATACCAGCAACCATTTAAATACTGAGATTTTAAAATGAAGAAATTTAGTTCTTACACTTCCGCGCACATTACACATCAGAATAAAACACTTTTTTACGGATTTTTGCGCATGTTTTAAAATAAAACATGCGCAAAAATCCGTAAAAAAGTGTTTTATTCTGATGAAGAAATTCTTATTTCGTTTGAAGATTTTTTTTTAATTTGTTATCCCAGATATCCGCCAATTAATTACCGAAACAATTATATTTTGTAATAATTAGTAATGTAAACCATAATATTTCTAACTTTCACCAATTCATTGGCCAGTATCAGTAATGGAACATTTTAAAATGTTTTGATAAATTAAAAAGATTTTTATATATTTTATTAAAAAAAATTTTTCATATCTTTACTTACCAATTCCTGTTTAGTTTTCAAGTACTAACTAGGTTGTAAAATTTGAAATTACTAAAAATATATGGATCATTGATGGCCGATAAATAATTATATTTATAATGATTTATATTATAATTACATATTATCGGCCTTAATATGTATTTCTATATACATAACTAATCAATAGAGATGTTTGTTAACATTCATTTGTTTTGAAAATATGAGTATTTTTTTTAAATGTTCCAACTACTGTCTCTGACTGAAGAATTAGCCTAGCCCAACGTAAGCACTGTTTTGTGTTATAAATACTAGATTAACAGATAGCAATACCTATATGATACATAGATATAGTTATATAAATATATAATATACTTGTGTCATTAATACGACCTTATTCATACATGTATGTCTGTCTATACGTCTAGTAACCATAACACAAGCTTTACAGTGCTCGCCTAGCCTGGCAAGGCTTATGTAAATGAAATATTATTATAATCTGGTACATATTTACCTAATATTTCTCATTACATGCTTTTTGTTCCACACCGAGTCAAAATCTGATAAAAGCAAGTATTTATATCGGAAGAAATCTCAATGTTTCTGTAACTTGTTGTAAATTTATGCATTATAAGTTAGTATTTATTTTTTACTATCGGTTTTTGCCATGGTAGGTTATATCTGGCGATGTCAAATGCAATTTTAATTTTGTTTTGAAAATTGAAAACAAAATTTTAATGTCATTATTTAAATTTTTTCGCTCCAACTATATAATATGATGTACCCACATGTTAAAATAACATTCAAGTTATGTAAAATTTCCAATTGTTTTTGAATAATTATTTTTTGTTGAACAAGAAACAAAATTCATACAATGAAAATTTTTAAAAATAATAATCTTTCACAGTACAAACTCAGAAGATTATAAACTTCCCTAGTTTAATTTATTATTCTCAATTATTAAATTATATCAAATATATTATTTTAACAAGCCGCTTTCTAGTTTATATCTGGTTGGTAAATATGTGCTAGATTTCCAGATTTATATTAAACTCTATGATTAGATTCTCCTGATATTACCTCAAGTTGATGCTTATGAGGATGCTTTGATTTTCTCTCATTATAAAGCACCTTGAATTGTCTATAGATACCAAATTTCGCTTAATCTGTACTCATATTATAAAATAAGGTTTGTTACCGTTTCGTAGCCAAACCAAGATGATAAAAAAGGTTCTTTTATTCAAGTTCTTAATTCAAATTTTATTCTGTTAGTGGCAGAAGTATTAGTTTAGTGTGTTTATACAATTCACATTTTACTATGTCACGGCATTTTGAACTCTACTTCGATGACTTTAGAACTTGATGTGAATCGTGAGATGGAAAAACAAAAGCATATTGCAAATATTCAAACAATTATTTGATGGTTATGCGTTCCATTTTTGAAAATGGCACTATAAAACCTTTTTTTTAAACTTAGCTGTTTTAAGAATAAGGTCGACATTATAACAAGTTTAAATTTTGCAACAAAGTGATTTATGATCTAGTAACTATATTGTCTTCATATGAAAAAGTCTTTGTTCGTGTGATGGCTCAATATTAGCATTTTTTTATCAGTTACTTATAGACAGAAAATTATTAATTATAGACCGATCGGGTAGAACATTCAAAAAAATTTCAGTAATTAATTTGGAATCATCCAAAACTATTTCCGTACTCATACGTATTGTACCAATATCAGATTTGTTAATATTTTTCATGACAATTTGTTGAATTTTATAAATCCTGTTAGCATTTTTGTAAAGGAATAAAACAAACTAGACTTATAGTAAGGTTTTGAAATTGTATGAGAATATCCCAAAGCATAGTAACGTTTTTGAAATTTTATCAAAATATCCCAAAGAATAGTAACGTTTTTGGAATTTTATCAGAATATCCCAACCTTTGTCCTTATCTTCTTAAACACCATTTATTTGAAGTTCGACAGTTCAGCATTATACCTTTTTCCTCTGATCTTTTCTTCTTTCTAACCTGATCGGTGAAACAGATTGTACCAACTCGGATTCTGTTTTTGGCTTCTGAAGACGTTTTGCGTGTCTCGTACGGTATTGCGTTGATTCTTTAGCCACCACTTTTGGTGTCAGAGACTTTATGCATCTGTAAATAAGAAACATTTTTGTTAAATAAAATTCATTAATAATGATGTTTAAATCTTTTTTTAGAAAAAGTCTCAGAGTGAGATTCGAATAAAGACGTGAGACTTGAGAAACCATAGAGGCTCTGGTCTAAGTCATTTTTTTAAATATTAAATACAATCAAACAAATAAATATATAATATATTTTAATAGAAAAATACTAGAAAAAATTTACTCGGTTCACAAGTGAATTCTGAGACAGTATTGAACCCGCAACCTTTGAAATCCGGTCCAATGCTCTCCCAATTGAGCTACCGAGCCTTGTGTAGGTACACCCGTCGAAGTTTTCTAGTACCTTCCTAATTTTACGCTGTAGGCCAGCGATATCTCATCATTGAGAGGAACATCCTTTCGTATTCGAAGGATACATTTTTACAAATGTTTGGGCCATCGATTAAGATGAAACAGCCATTTAGTTTTCATAATTTTTTTTTGCATTTTTTTTCAACTCTATCTGAAATAAATTATTTTAACGAAAAATATGCAGTTCAATGCTCTCCCAAATTACTAAAATTGTATACATATTTGTATATGTATATACAGGGTGTCCCATAACTCAACGTCGAGCCGAAACGGGGTGACAGCATTGATTGTAATCATCATGAGAAAAATAAAAAAAAAAATCCTTGTGTGATATGGTAAGTGCCATTAAAAGTTCGCGCATTTAATCAGGATTGTAAAATGGTACAATACTTGTTAGTTTCATACTAAAATAGAGTAAAAAAAATAAAAACCTCAAGTAAACCGATTTTACTCAGTTCAAATGTTTTTTATTCGCACAAGCTCTTGGTAGATTCTTAATTTTACGGCAAAATGATGAGAGAGATGGATAGTGGACATGTTTGCCATGAGCGAGCGAGACAGATAGTGACGCCACTTTTACCAAAGTCAACAAAAGTAAGTAAAATTCATAAAATAATAAATAATCTTGACGTAGTTTAGGTATATTGGAATAAAAGTCACCCCGTTTCGGCTTGACGTCGAGTTCTTGGACACTTTGTATACATACATATATAATAAAAATATTTGTTCCAGATCTACAGCGTACGGTAGAAATCTTTTACTCACAGTGCGGCTTCCTGTAATTTCCTGGCGAGCAATTCGTTCTGCATCTTTACAGCGGCAAGTTCTCTTTTCAACTGAGATTTACTTTTGTTACAAGATGTATATAGCAGAGGATGTTTTCTTAGGTGGGATGCGGAAGGCCTCACTGTTGGATCAGGATCTACCATTTTCTGGACAAAAAAATAAAAAAAATTAAATTATATAAGTAGATGATAATAATAGAAGAGATCTTTTTTGGCTTTGGAATAGGGTGCAAAATATATCAGCAGCGAGTTATTTATTTAAGTACAGCTCTCAGTAAATAAAAATAGAAAAGATCTTTATTCACTTTGGAATAGGGTACATAATTTATCAGCAGCGTTAAATTCTGACAGCCAGTAAGTATTTTGAATAAATAAATAGTATGTGATGATAATTACTTTAAGTAGCTGATTGAACTCCCTAGAAAGGTTAGGGAGGTCGGGCAACTTTCCGTCGCGGTAATCGTGCCACTGTTGCCCATTTTTCGGCAAAGGTCCACCACCGCCTGCTTCAAATAGTGTCAAACCTGCGAACAATACAGAAAATGTATAAGTTATTAGTAGATACCGGATTATATACAACATAAAAAGCTGGAAATATTTTGCGCATAATTTATTTTATATTCAATCCTGACGTTTCGACTCGTTTACAGGAGCCGTGATCACAATTTGACTAAGGCAATGGTCATCCTATATTTTCTACTACCTTTACAATATTTTAATCGGGCACGTTCCTTATTATGAAAATTTTATAAATCAAATTGTTTTATTTTGCATTTTATTTAGTTATTAACTTCTCACTACGCTAAAATGCAAATTAAAATGGTGACGTATGAATTGTGAAGGTAGTAGAAAATATATGACATACATTGCCTTGGTCATCTTGTGATCACGGTTCCTGTAAAGGAGTCGAAATGTCAGGAATAAATCTAAAATAAATTATGCGAAAAATCTTATTATATGCATGCAAATATTTTAGAATATGTAATAAAATGTAATTTAATTACATAAAAAACAAAAATAAGATTATAAATTCATAATATATCATTTAAAAAAATCATAAATTTTATAATTTAAACAATCTATTAGTATAATAAATAATCTTGACTTATTTCTTTTTAATAGCAATACTTTTAGCCAAGCAAGCCTAGGCGACACACGAAATAGTACCAGATAATACTTTTTAGTTACCGCATAAACTGAACTTTAGAATAAGATAGAAATCAATATAAGCCCATATCACAAAGAGATAAGGTAAGAAATTCAATGCCAACACTATCTAACTAATCTAACTATACGGTAACTAGGTCTATCTTTCAACCAGAGATAATACTGTTCACGTTTATTAGGAATAACTAACAGTATATGAATACAGTGGACTCCCGGTATTTCGGCCCGTCTAATCGGGCGCCCCTAGTAATTCGACTTGCGACAAACATTATATTGGTAAATCTTCACTAATGTAGGAATGCATCATTGAACAGGTTGCAACTTGTCCGCGCCACCACTACACTGTATTTTGCACGACACTTGTTGATTTGATTCTGATTGCTCAGTTTGAATTTGACTACATATGATAGCCAAGCAGCTTAGCGTGCGTTCATTGTTTATAAGTTCAGATAGAATCTTATCATTTTGATCTCTAAAATACACTACAATACACCCTATTCGTCGCTACGGGCATCACATGGCATGTTATAATACATACTGAGTGTTTGACACATAAAATAGAAAAACTAATTTAAGTAGTTTAGTTTTGGTAATCTAATTTAGTTTTGAGTACACCAGCCATAAGTAGATGGGTCTTTATTAAACAGTATTTTAAACTTTTGATATTATATCAGTAACATCGTAAGAAGAATCATTATAGATTCTTCTTACTACTAAGAACACAAATTTGTTGTTTGTGTGTTTTCTGTCCGCTCTTTTTCCCGCTCTTTTTCCATTGTATCAATTAACGTTACCATAGCAACGCGTTACCGGGTCAGCCAGTTTAATATCTAATATTATAAAAAATCCCTGTCAGTGTTTGACCCAAGGACTGAATTACCGGAAAATAATGATACCTTTATAAAACGGTATGACGTCATACCTTTTCAATTTCAGTATCTTAATTAAAAGTACCAATATTTTTCGGTTCTTTAAAATAACGGTACCGTTATTTTTTGAGGTACCTTAACAGCTAATACAGTCGAACCTCTATAAGTCGAACCTCGATAAGTCAAAAACCTCCAAATCTCGAAAAAATGTTTTGTTCCCTTCCCTTCAAACACCAAAACCTCCATTACTTGAAATCTTGACCCTTTGTTAGTCGAAATAATCACCGAGTCCCTCCAAGCCATTTTGGTACATATTTTCACTCTATAACTCGAAAAATTAAATTTGACCTCTGTATCTCGAACATAGCAACGTTTTATTTTACAACCTTTACAACTTGATCATTTGGAATTTATTACCTCTATTGTTCGAACAAAAATAAGTTACCGACTTTAAGAACTTGCCGACAATGTGAGTGTACACTATTGTGTACACTTGAAAACATTTTAGGAGTATACGATAATAAATTTATGACTCACGCACACGTGTTTGCTTGCTTGGTGTCAGGTGTTCAATTTTGATTATCTCAATAAACTATTCTTAAAACAAAACAAAATCAAAACGCTCAGCAAACAAATATTACAATTTTGTCGCGAACCGTTTGTTTACATTATTCATTTAGTAGGTATGTACTTTTGCCAATGAAAGAAAGCAGTGTCAAAATGGCGTTAACAAATATGTATACCAAAATGTCTATTAATGCCTTGTCTTAAAGCTCAATTCCTTAATGCTTTCAATCTAAGTACGAGAAAGTCCGAGTAAAATAGATATGTAGATATACATCAAAGAGGCGCGAACTGCATTGAATACCTTACGTAATTTTATAGAGCAGACCAGTAACTCCGAAGAAGAAGAATTTTCTGCTCTTTATAGATTAGACAATGCTATAGATAGAGAACAACCAAATTATCTAAAGCAAAAAAAAATTACTGACTTTTTTTAATGCCATATTTTTTATTTTAAAATGATTTGAAATAATGTTGATTTATAATAAATAAAAATATGTATGTTTGTCACCTCTGCAAGTTGAATTTTTATTTATTTTACCTCTCTAACTCAAAATTTATAAGAATAAACCTCAAACTCTTTATGTCGAATCAAAATCCGCTTAAGTCGAAATCCTCCATAAGTTGAAAACTCTATAACTCGAAATTTTTGGCGTCTCCCTTGATGTTCGACTTATAGAGGTTCGACTGTATTTGGGTTTTCTTTGATTTGGTGCCGCCTCGCTTACTCGTGTCGTGTATTTTGTCGTTTGTTGCAGGGCAGCAGTAGAAAGGATTACTTGCGTGCGTGTGTGTGTGTGTGTTGTAATAGGCAACATGCAATACTTTTATTTTTGTTTTCATTTTTAAAAAATCCATGTAGAATAGACCACAAATATATAATAAAATTAAACATTATAATTTATCGGAAAAAATGCAGTTTTAAATTGACAGTATAAATTTTCGCGCGAAAACAGACCTATGGTTATGATGACGTCACTCCTGTCTGTAACTGGTCGTACTTGTTCAATTCTAGGTCAATTTACAATCCCCTTTAATTTAAATTGAATAAAAAATAGTATTTATAAAGCATAGAATCTCATTTTAATAATTTACAAAAAAATATATAAAAAAAATAAGCTTAAATATTATATTATCTTTTAATTTTGGAAATACAGCATCTATCCAAAATTTCTTTGCAGCATTTTGGTGTTATTTTATTGTCTTTCACGTAGGAAATTATGGTAGCTTCTGTTGAAGGACATTTCACTTCCACTGTGTTTCAGGAAGCCCGTCAGATCAGGAACCAAAACGTACAAGGAAGTCGTGAGTCATCCTGAAAAGGAGAAGTGGCTTCACGCGATGAAAGCTAAGTTCGATTCCCTTCAGAAGCACGGTACATGGATCCTTGTTGACCGAACTGATAGAAAAACTACCAAGTGCAAATGGGTCTTTAAAATTGAAAAAGATACCAATGGGAATGTGACAAAGTACAAGGCCAGACTATTAGCAAAAGGCTTCACTCAAGTTGCCGGAGTGGACTACGGTGAAACTTTTTCTCCCGTAGCTGGGCTGTCCTCTGTACGTCTTTTATTTCCATTCGCTGCTCATCGAGGTTTGACAGTGGAACATCTCGACGTTGAAACTGCTTTCCTTAATGGCGATCTCGACGAAGAGATTTATATGGAGCAGCCCGAATGCTTCTCTACGGACCCAAAGACAAAAGTATGTCTTCTAAAGAAAGCTCTTTATGGTCTAAAACAAGCTTCAAATCAATGGAACGTTTAAGTGTATGAAGTCATGCTAAAGTTTTCACTCAAAAAGACGGCCAACGAACACTGTTTGTATTATAGACGTATAGACGTTACGATCTTCTCATTGTTGCTGTATTTGTAGATGATTTCCTCATCGTCAGTACCAGTGACACTATGAAGGATGAGTGACTGCACTCAAAGAGACCTTCACTCTCAAAGATCTTGGAACCTGCAAGGATTGTCTTGGCATGAGAATAAAACAAAGTCGTGAAGGTATCTCTTTCGATCAGACGAAATACATCGAGTAACTTTTAAATAAATTTGGCATTCCAGACGCAATTAGTGTCACCACACCTTTAGAACCCGGCTTAAAACTGGAACTACCTAATAATGGATGTAAATGCAGATGTGCCTTACCAAGAGCTCATCGGCTCGCTAATGCTCGCGACTTCACAGTTCGCTATTATTGTAACTTCAGGCGAATTATTGCTGGCTCTGTCTACAATCATCATCTTGGTTTTATTGTGATTAATCTTCAACCCAAATTCAAGGCTCACTCGCTCCATTTTAAGTAACTCTTCCATATGGCTAGGGCTGGTCGCAAACAAGGTCGTATCATCGGCGTAACGCAAATTCGATAATTTGTAGCCCCCAATCGATACACCATCTGTTCAGTCTTCCAGGGTTATACGCATTATGAGTTCCGTATAAGCACTGAACAAGAGTGGTGATATTATGCAACCCTGGCGAACGCCTGCGCTGGGATGAAGATTGTCTGAGATGACATTATCCGTTCGTACAGATGTAATAATCTTCATAAAGACCCCTGAGACGATGAACAAGGTGTTGTGGTGCACCCGTGTCTAGCAGAACACTCCAAAGTTTTGGCCATTTCACAGAATCAAACGCCTTATAAAAGTCAACAAAGCAAATATAAGTTGGTTTGTTAAATTCTCTTGCCTTTTTTATGAGCTAATAAGGATCTGCTCGCGTGTACCCTTTCCCTTAACAAAACCAGCCTATTCTGGAGCTATCTCCTTGGTCAGGAATGTCTTCAGTCGTTCATTTAGAATGTGTAGTAAGATTTTGCTAGCGTGAGATATAAGTGCAATAAGGCGGTAGTTACTACACTTCTTAGTTGAACCCTTTTTATGTAGAGGAATGAGAACCGTATGAGTCCTTTCTCTTGGCCATGTTTCCGAATGCTATATCTTGATTGTGTGGAAGATATTGATGCCTATATTGTTTAAAACTCTTATTTTCTCGATTGGGATTGCATCTCGTCCGGTAGCCTTTCCATTTTTGTTTGGTTGGTTCTAGGTTCTCAAAACCAGGCTCTGTGTTGGAAAATATATCAAACTGATCATCCTGGAACAACGACTGGCAATAACTTCTCCAAACATCAGCTATCTGATCTAGCTCAGTAACCACCATACCATCACTGTTTTTAATGGTCCAGCTCTTGGAATTTAGTGATTTGGTGATGGATCTAAGTTAATGACAGAGATTTCTGGACTCGTGTCTGTTAGCGTGAGCATTATCTCCTTCTCCTTCCTCCTTACAAATTCTGCACAAATAAGCGTTGTGATCTCGCCTACATCCCGCTTGTATTTGCGCCGATAATTTATTAAAGTCACGTAGAGTGTGGGTATTCCTGACAGATGTCCTCCATCGCGATCTGGTTAAAATGTAGTCTTTTTGATTGCGATGTAACCCGTTTGGTGATGTCCAGGTGTATAGCCTACGAGGATGGTGCTGAAATAGGCTGTTTTCTATCACCAGATCATTCTCCGTCGCAAACTGTATGAGCCGTTCACCTCGATCGTTGCGTACTCCAAGGCGAAATCTGCCTAGGCAATTGCTAAGCTGGTAAGATTTACTTCCAATTTTTGCGTTGATATCACCCAGTAAAACAAGAGTTTCTCTATTGGGGATTTTTATGATTGTGTTTTCTAAATTTGAATAGAATTTCTTTTTGATCACGTCACTGGCTCGTCGCACGTTACAGGCAGTGCTAGTAGGGGCATATATCTGCACTATGGTCAGTTTCACAGGTGATGCTTTTAGATTGAGGCTAATAATCCGGTCGTTTACTGCTTCAAACCCCATCACACAGTTCCTTTGGTGAGCAGGTATTAAGAGAGCCACTCCATTATGGCTGCTGTTGTCATTACCAGAAAAGTAAACGGGGCGTGGGGTTCAGTGATAAAATATCCAAATATCCGTTGCCTCTCCAGTGGGTTTAACTGAGTCTACAGAATATCTGCATTCTTGCATTTCACCAATTTTTTTTTTTTTTTTTTTATTTATTTAGTACACAAACAGGTTACAGTTTATTATTCCATTAAAATGATAATAAATTAAATTAGATAAGTACTAGACTCTAACCCTTAACAGTATACATAGCAGGCATGAACGGATGAGTTACCAAGTTGAACCACATAAACTTAAATATGTACATTTAAAATTACGGAATAAAATTAAAATTACAATAAGATTTAAAACAAAATATGCGCTATTTGTTTAAGATTAAATTCATTGCTACAATTTATATTGATTTTAAAATCAAATAAATAATAAAAATTGAAAATATATAATAAAAATTGAAAATGATAGCAAAAAAAACAAAATAATTAGATTATTAATTTGCATTCTTGTGAATGCAAAAAATGACATATTTCTATAAGATATAAAATACCCCTTTAAAAAAACAACTACACCTCCCGAGCCGGTGGGCAATATTATAGCTGTTTCAATCTTAATCTAATGTTAAATATTACAAATATTAAATATTAAGAACGTTAACTATGTTCAACATCGGTGGAATGATATAAGCTCATAGTAGAAGTTGAAATATAGTTCAACAGAGTGTCAGACAATTGGAGTATGAAGTATAATGCGCAACGTCAATTCACGAGTGCACAACTGCCAAATTAAACGATCGTTTTGTTTGCTGGGATAGTACCTACAGGGATCTATTCACACACACATGTTGCGAACTAACGGTTGGTGTAGGTACAATACTGTTTATTAGGCAAGTTTTAATATTTCGGTACCGAAATGAAATATGGTGTGAAATAACGGTATATGTCTTAAGGGTTTATATTGCGGTATCGTTATTTTGAGGTGGTTAAATACCGTAATTTAACAACCGCAATCAATCCCTGGTTTGACCGCGATGAAATCCGAAACTATTCAACCGTCTGATGTTTTTTTTTTCATTTTGTTGGATTTGTTCCGATTTAGGACATAGGATAGGTTTCATTTTGATTTATCACATAGCAACGCATGATCAGCCAGTTTTATTATCTCTGTAAAACCACTTGCACAAAAAACCAGTATCACGACAAAACTAATGAGCACCAATAAAAATTCATTTGTTGTACACGATATGACTCATACTATACTTTAACTTTATCATCGAAAGATAATCTCGACACATTTAAACCTCACACATTATTACAAGCGTTTCTTATCACCTCAGTCGTCAACCAACCGCCATGGTGAAAGCACGCAAATACATCGTCAAAAATACCTTCGTAGGCGTTCCAAAAAGGGACGACTTCGAAATAGTCGAGCACGAGTTACCACCAATCAGGAATGGTGAGATATTGTTAAAAATCGAATGGGTCAGTGTTGACCCTTATTTGAGAGCGTATAACAGCCGTTATCCCGTGCCATACGACCAGTTCAGTTTCAACATTGGCACTGTGCAAGACTCCAAAGACCCAAGATACCCAGTTGGAAGTAAAGTGGTGACACACAAGGGTTGGTGTGACTACGCTATAGTTAACGCATCGGAAGAGGCTTCAGTTTACAAGTTGCCGGATTTGAAAGGGCTCAGTGAGTCTTTGGGCATTGGAGCAGTTGGGATGCCCGGAGCGACAGCATATTTCGGTCTTTTAGAAATATGCCAGCCTAAAGAAGGTGAAACTGTCGTAGTGACTGGAGCAGCTGGAGCTGTCGGATCTATCGTCGGACAGATCGCGAAGATCAAAGGATGCAGAGTGATAGGATTCGCTGGATCAGATGAGAAATGTAAATGGCTAGAAAGTTTGGGTTTCGATAAGGCGTTCAATTATAAAACTGTTGATGCACTTGAAGTTTTGAAGGAAGCAGCGCCTAAAGGGGTCGATTGTTACTTCGATAACGTCGGTGGTGAGTTGAGCAGCGTAATAATAAGTCAAATGAATGTACAAGGCAGAGTTGCTGTTTGTGGAAGTATCAGCGCTTATAACGATATCAGTATGCCAAAAGCGACAATTCTCCAGGTGTATATTGTATCAAAGCAATTGAAAATAGAAGGATTTTTAGTGAACAGATGGATTGGACAATGGAATGTTGCGTTCGTTGATATCGTTGAATGGATCAAGCCAGGGAAATTGAAAACACAGGAGCATGTTACTGAAGGTTTCGATAATATATACGACGCTTTCGTTGGTATGTTGGCTGGTGAAAATGTGGGGAAAGCGGTGGTTAAAATTTAATATTTTACAACTTAAAAACAGCGAGATATGGTTAGGAAATACCTCAAAATAAATTTACAAGTAATCAAAAAGTTTGAATAGAACTATATCACTATTATATTTACCGGAATTGACTAGCAATATTCATTGAACTTCTGAATTTATTAAAATAATCGAATCATATGTGTATTATTTCTAGATGTTGTCTCTTATTGTTATATAAGTAGCTATATGTATATATTATTTCTATATATTTATATGATAAATTATTATAATAGAAAAATACTAGAAAAAATCGACTCGGGTCACAAGTGAATTCTCAGGCGGGAATTGCCTGAGATTCACTTGTGATCCGAGTCGATTTTTTCTAGTATTTTTCTATTATAATAATTTATCTTATAAGATCGCATTGAAAATGAATTAAAAAATTATAAAACAATATATTTATATGTTTATTTTCATATATTATTTAAATTATTTATTATATAACATTTATTTCACGTGACTGCTAGTCTGTCACTTATACGACCAACCACACTTATTCTGGGTTGACTGGAAGAGATCTCTTATAGAGATAAGTCCACCCTTGCAAAAAATATAACCTACTTTTGTATATTATTTATTTCTTATGTGCAATAAAGAATATAATAGAAGTACTTCTTTATCATGTAGAGACATTGTATTATTAATAGATATTTCTTCTGACTATAAAACAAATTTCATATAAAAGGTGTTTTTATTTAGTAAAATAATAATTTCACGTTATTTGGTTCCTAATAGCAATGTAATAAAAGTTATTTAAAAAAAAACAGTATTTTTATTTAAAAAAATCCCATCATGATATTCAAAATAGTCAATATTTTTTATCATAGTAAGACATCTTTTAACACTCGATAAATAGCACATGAGTAAAAAAATGAACAGAGACAAAGCTACATACGAATGCGCTGTGATAGGTACATCACTACAAGTGCAACGCGTGTGTGTGCGTGACCACTGGCCGCTTGTCACGTATAAGCCGAAACCGCTTCAAACTAGATCAGCCAGTGGTCAATCTCAGGGCGTGCAGGCGTGACGCGACGCTCGAACGTTGTGCGTGTTTTGTTTTTGTTTTCGAGTTTCTCACATAATACGTAGTAATATTTTAGTTTTAGTATTTAAAAAGTGTTGTGAATATGGTTGTACATTGTACTGTGTGCATGAATAATAATAGAAAGACTAAAAATATTTTTTATTTTAACTATCCCAAGGAGTCTACTAGGTAAGTTTGTACTTGAAACTTAATTTATATTTATAATGTTATATGTAGATTGAAAGATATACAACTCTATAATCAAAACTACTCAATATTCATTATTATATATTTTACGGAAAATTATACCAGATATTTCGGTAAAATTGTGTAAGTAAAAAAAAAACTAAGCGATTCTATATTTTTTATATTTTATATTTTTAATTTATTCAATTGTGCCAACCCTACCAAAATAGGTATAAATTTTGCTAGCTCTTTAGAAGCTTTGTCTCTGTTCCGTTTCTTTACTCATGTGATAAATAGATAGTAAATCATATCTATGCGTAGTAATCGTGACATTCAAATATTGTCTAAGAAAAACAGATAAACATAGTTTCAAAGTTATCAAGTTATATAATAGTATTTGCTTTCAATACTTGTAATGTAATCATATATTTGAAATTTTAACTACCTAAGAATCGTTTCATATATAGCGCACGGTATGAAAAATAGATGGGTAGTAAAATCAAATGTTAACAAAAGTGAAGGGTCACATTTCCTCTACGTAATATACTCCCCGCTCCTCAGTCCCGAGTACACATTTACTCTTTTTCTTTCTCACTATAGCATTCAGTATACATGTAAAATATCATAAATAATTTAAAAAAATGAATATTAATAATAATACCATACTTATTAATATGTGATTATGTGTGATTATACCATAATTTAAGTAATATTTTTTATCAAATTAATGTGAATAAATATATGAATACATTTACTTCCTTTGCCTATTATATATATTTTAAGGGGTAACATCACTGTATTTTTTTCAAAAAAACGCTTTTTTAGGCTTAAAAAAATACTTTGAACCTTTTAGAATTTGCGGAAAAATATTTCATACCTCAAAGTATTTTTTTTATTGTAATTTCGAGCTCTTCCCCAAGCGCGTCGGACTGCTCCGAAACGACACCTGCGTCAGAAGAATATCTGCTGGGAAGGTACAGCCCAACCTTTTGACTTCTATCTTCTCAAATACACTAACAGTTGTCATTATAAAGCATTTATATTAAGGTAGAAGCAAGCAAAATAATACGTTAGTGTAGAGTCAACACGTGTACAAAAAGGACATAATTTCTTCACAAGAAATCACGATTTTTGTGTGTGCTGATTTTAAACAGTTTATTTGTAATCTCATAGTGATTATAAGTTACAATGAGTTTTGGAGATTGATGTTGGCGTATTACATATAATTTTTGTCTTGAAGCCGATGCTAAACGGGTTAAGCACGCTGAGCGGTCTTTGACAGATGCGGCAAAAGAAGCACGTTCTAATATAAAATCATCGAGGAAAGAGAATGAGGATGAAAATTTAAATATAGAAGGGCAGCTGTATGGTCCTGGGATAGCAGATTAATGGTAAAAAAATGTTAACTGTCGAATTTTTCATTTTTTCATGTCTATAATGCATTTCAAAACTTGAAATTCGTTTTTCTCGAAACACGATTTATCAAAACGGCAAGCAGCATAACTCCAACAATTTTCATTCTTTTCATTCGAATTTGTTACAATATCTTGGAAATAAGATATTGAAGAGAAATACGTAGTGGATTTTCGATAAGTTAATTTAATCATTAAATTCACAAATGATTATCTTTTTTGACGTGACAACGTCTTATAAATTGGTTTGCCGGGTGACACTTCAAGAAACTGCGTTACGCTCCGCTCACGTTATGCGCTCACAATGAGAGCGAGTGAGAGGCACGCGTCCCTTCCACTCGGGCATGGTTAGCCCGCCTAAGAGCGAGAGAGACAGACATAAAAAGTGGAAGGGACGCGTGCCTATAAATTAATGTTTTAAATATAATTCTTTGTATAAATAAATGTTTTAAATTGTTACTATTATTTCATCCTTCTTCCTACTATACGAATGAATATTCACATTTAAATTATTTTACCACTCAAAGTCGTTGTCACGTAAAACTTTCGCCCGTATACCGACTTTACAGGCAACCAATTTTTTTTTGTTGAAAATTTAACGATTTAATTCAAATACTCGCCAATTACACAAAAATCAATATTTTTAAAATCCCCTACGTATTTCTCTAGCTTTATACAATAAGTGTTTTTTCTTTTTTTTCTATATCCAAATTTGCAGCAGCTACACTGCGTGCCACAGAGCGCCTCAAATTCTACGTGTCTCGCGGAAATGGCTGTGGTGCCGACATTTTAGAATATTTTTTTATAATAATTTTCTATTTTGTTACTTAAATATACGCTTAATAACTTCCTCCAATTTTATAATTTTATTACCTTTCCTTCCACCCAAAAAAAAATGACAAAAAAACACGTTTTTCAGGCTGTTACAGTGGTGTTATCCCTTAAAATAATCTTTTTTAAGGAGTAAAGTGCAGTCACGCTTCGGAGCTGACACGCACACTCGAAACAAGCATTTAGCTTACCAGGGGTTAACGGAAATATTAATAATGTGTCAATCAACTCTATTTGTAGAAATAAAAGTTGAAAATTAGTTGAGATTCGTATAAGTTAACCAATTTCAGTCAGTTACCAAAAAAGATAGCTAATATAAAAAACTCACCAAAAGCGAATATGTCAGCTTTAGTTAGGTGTGTGAAATCCTCTTGTAGGACCTCTTTGGGTAAGTATCTGCAGTCACCTTCTTCGACCGATGGTGATGACACGCACGTCACATGGCCTAGGTCTCCTGCGAACAAAAAACAAATAATTTGAACTAAAAAGTTTGCTTAAAAAAATTATTTATTATTAATATCTACTATCAGCCCGCCACGATCCTTAAAATTGAACCATCCAACATTGTACGTATTATAAGGCGATTGTGGTGAGAAATAAAGATTATTATTATTATTATTATTATTATTATTATTATTACTATGTAATTATTATATGCTAAATTGTTTTAATTTAAAGAAAATATTATGAGGAAAAAATCTACTTTTTTTGAATCACTATTCGTATCACATCCCTCAGCTATCTAGGATACTCTTCTAATCAAGCAATCAAGACCTACATTGTATTTTAAAATAAATTCTGTATATGAAAACTGATACATCTCAAAATTGTTAACTTTACAGTAGAGTAGTTTTTGTGTTTAAAATATCATTAAACACTTTTGTATTGTTTATAAACTATTAAGTTTCTACTTAAAATCGTTCTTTCGAAGATATTGACAAAAAAACTATTTATTGTATCAAAACACACCAAATGAGTTATTGTGTATAATGATTCTTAATTAGTTGTATCATATTACACTTTATGTGAAGCAGTGGTGAAAGGTGATATTGTATGTTGTCAGGTAACTTAACATGTATCAGATGACACTTTATTAGAAGTTTATAAATATATATGCATAATGAAATTACTTGAGATACAACTTTATAAACAAATTTTTAATGTATGACTTGATTATTGTAGACAATACATGTCATCATGTATTTATTTACACAAAACTATTTTTTAAAACAGGTTAATCTGCCTTAGATATACCATACGATCTTGGCTAATAAGAGATGTATCTAAATTTTAATTAGACAGAAAAATAGAGGACACTTTTGTGATGAAGTTGCATGAATAATATCAAATTCTATATAAGTCGACTTGTATCACTTTTCACAGAACACACAGAACTGTATACTAACACCATTGGATCTTTGTTATCTTATAAATAAATACTAGCTTTCCGCTCGCGGCTTCGCCCGCGTGGAATTCGGTTATATTGCGGTATAAAGCAATAGCGTAAGCTATCATTCCACTTCTTACGTATTTTAAAAAACACATCGTTACCATGTTTTAAAAAACACCCAGCGCCTTCTATTGCATACCTCAAGAACTAAATAACGTAACTAATACTTATACCAATTAGTAATTCGTTGACTTTAGTGATTTCAGGATAAGTAGATGTAAAAAAACAATTTAGACGATAAAACAAATTGTACGTCATCCCTCGGGAATTCCTCATTTTCGGGGATTCATTATCATATCATTTAGCTTCTAAATTTACATGTTTATATTCGTTTGCAATATTTTACGTTGTTTTAAACGACACACAGCGCCATCTACAATCCATCCATCAAGCAAACAATATTTTTGTTTTTCCTCGGGAATATCAATTTTTTCCAGGATAAAAAGTACCCTATTATTTAATCCGGACTTTTATCTTTACGTCTGCAAAATTTCAAAACAATCGGTTCAGTAGTTACGTCGTGAAATTTGAACAAACAAACAAACAAACTCACTTTCCGATTTATAATATTAGTAAGTAAGGATTACATTACATTACACAGTGTGTATAGACCCTAAGTTTGTAACTCACCGATTTTATAGACGTGGGACGGTGGGTCGTCGTCTGCATAGCTATCGTCGGAGTCTCGAGCGCGCGTTCCATCGCCCGCGCATACGAATATGTTGCCCGGCTTCACATCCATATGAGCCAAATGCAGCCAGTGGATGTACCTTTATAATAAGGGGGCGTTATAACATACATCCTAATTATAAACGACAACCGTTATATTTTGACGAACGAATGGCGCAATGGCAGCGATCCTGCCTTTCGCACCGACGGTCCTAGGCTCGAATCTTGGAAGGGGCAGATGTTTGTATGATGAATACGAGCATTTGTACCTGAGTCATGGGTGTTTATACAATGTGTACCGTCACCAGTCGGAGCCTTTAATGGTGTGAAATATGGCATTTTTTATCGACAAATTGCCCCTGAAATGTTGTTTTTCTCTTACGGCCGCCATTTTGTTTTCTTGGTAACCAAGACCTGGATTCTCATACTAATTCGATCACCACTACTCATGTAAATGTCCTATCAACATTAAAAAGGTGTCATTTGATAGCTAAACATGTAGACAACAGTTACACAGCCATCATGCTTCAATTGTCATGGAATAAAAAAAAATAATTAAAGAAAACCAAATAGATTCTTTTTTGTGTACTTTTTAATTATTGGCTTTCGAGAAAAACCAAATTTGAGGGGCAATTTGTCGATAAAAAAATGCCATATTCCACACCATTAAAGGCTCCGATACTGGTGACTGACACATTGTATATATTTCTACGAATATTACATATTTATTTATCAAAAATTATATATGTCTATCCGTTACCCTAGTATCCATAACACAAGCCTTACAGTGCATACTTTGGGCTAGGCTAATTGGTGCGAATGTAAAAATAGTATTATTATAATTTAAATATTAATAAAAAGCTAATACTAAATATTTGTAGATCAACATTTTAAGATCAAATGTAAACTATCTTCTTACAAATAAGTAATTTATTATTATTATTAAAAACATATTATACTCACGAGAGTCCATCAGCGACATGTGCTAAAAGTAGCAATAGCTCGCTCTCAGATAAAGGCCCTTTCTCCATCTTCTGCTGCAACGAGCCACCATCACAGTACTCGTTTTGAATTATCATATGGTCGTCTTCTGCCCACGCTGAATAATATCTATCGACAAAAAAAATGGTCAAAATTAAGTATTTTATACCAGCTTTGCTACGTGGTGGATTTAAAACTACCTCACAAAAAAAACTCAAAATTAAGTATGGTTACTATTATTTTGTACTTATCAAAACTACCTTTGCAAATTTGGTCATTTCGATGTTCATCTATGGTGACAAATAAGCATGTATAAAATTACTCAACTTTTAAGATATAAAATACTTGTGTAAAAAACAACTACGCCTCCGAGCCCTCAGGTGGGATTCGAACCCACGACCTTTCGCTATCCGGGCGAGTGCTCTGACCGCTGAGCTACCGACACGCTGGCAAACGTGTGGATTTTTACAAACGCATTTCAACTTCTTCTATGACCTAGTATCATTCCACCAATGTTGAACGCTAACTGCCTTCAACATCGAAAGTGATATTTTTACAAATCTATAATCTAAGATCACAGTGGTTTGTGTGTTTGTCTGCCCGCTCTTTATCCCGCTCTTTTTCCATTGTATCAATAACGTTACCATAGCAGCGCGTTAACCGCAAGTAGTTCGTCTACCGGACGCTAGATGGCGCTAACGGAAAAACATTTAATAATAGAAAAAAATTAAAGAGTTTTGTCCACCCGTGCGAAGCCTGGACGGGCAGCTAGTACTAACAAAAGATAATATGAGTAATATATGGGTCGTTCTTCTTTTTTACCGACAATGAAACGACGTTTTTTTATTTTTTGGTATTTGAACTATCCATAATTGTGGTTTCTGTGTGGAATTTAAAATAAATTGCATCTGTGTTATCATTAGGACTAATTAAAGTATCCTTTGCGGCAAACAATAATTATTTTTTAATGTTGGTTTTAAAAAAAATATATGCGACAGAGTGGCCTTTTTCTGTGGAAACCACATTTCGGTTTACCACTTTGTCACGGCATTCTACGGAAAACAAACGAAAAAATACGTTGGTTGGAGAAAATGTAAAATTACATATTATTAATAGATAAGAAAAATATCGACGTTTATTCGAACCGAATTAAAAAACCGTGAATATCAATACTGCAACGAGATGCCATAATAGGACGAAGGACAGACCATTGTCGGTAAAAAAGCAGAACGACCCATATAACGGTCTACTGCGACAGCAGGTCCGGAGGTTTGGACTTGAAAGAAGAAGTATTGAAAAAGGAAAATAGATAATTAAAATTATGAACCTGACTACATGCGGATGTTTTCCTAGAGCTGCGTGTGCGTACACCTCGGTGATCGCCGTCCTCTCGGCGGCGGAGCCCGCGACGGGGCGGAGCGACCGCTTCAGTGCGTACACACACCCGTCCAACTTGTTCACGCACTTGGCCACTCGTCCGAACTCGCCACGCCCTATCACGCCCAACTCAACAAACTCCACGTTGTACCTCGATATATTTGATTCCTGTGTACCAAATAATATTTACAATTACTATCTAAAAATAATTCCTTAAAAGTAGGAGGGTCAATAAGGCGGGTTTTCGGCCCCTTTCATTTTTGACCTAAAAATTACAAAAAAAAAAATATCTACTAAATGGACTGACAAATCGATATATTTAGGAATTTTTTAAATACTGCCCCAAATAATGAACGAAAAATACCAAAACGCATATCGTCATACTAATTAGCAAACCTCGTAACTCCACTTTTTTACAAAATTGACATTTTATTGCCAACTTATCATCAAACCATGATCTATCTGTTCCTCAAAACTCGAATTCACAAAAAAAAAATATTATATTAAATTATTTATTTTTTTTAATTTATTAATTTTTTTTTTTTTTTGACGTGACAACGTCTTATAAATTGGTTTGCCGGGTGACACTTCAAGAAACTGCGTTACGCTCCGCTCACGTTATGCGCTCACAATGAGAGCGAGTGAGAGGCACGCGTCCCTTCCACTCGGGCATGGTTAGCCCGCCTAAGAGCGAGAGAGACAGACATAAAAAGTGGAAGGGACGCGTGCCTATAAATTAATGTTTTAAATATAATTCTTTGTATAAATAAATGTTTTAAATTGTTACTATTATTTCATCCTTCTTCCTACTATACGAATGAATATTCACATTTAAATTATTTTACCACTCAAAGTCGTTGTCACGTAAAACTTTCGCCCGTATACCGACTTTACAGGCAACCAATTTTTTTTTTTATACGAACTGATAGATCTTGGTTTGATGATAAGTTGGCAATTAAATGTCAATTTTGTAAAAAGTGGAGTTGCGAGGTTTGCTAATTAGTATGACGATATGGACATTATGGCGCATCCGAAACTTTTGTATGGGTACTGTTAACGTGTTAAGTAGTAGTGTAATAAGAGAAAGGTTGGTATAGGACATTCCCAAACTCACCCTTAGCCTCTTCGCCGGCTGTTCAGGAGTGGCATCCCAGGTCGGTGTTTTTGACAGCGCTCGCTTCTTCTTATTTAATGCTTGACCTGGAAAATAAAGCAAATACTGTTTCATAGTTCTATTTAATCATAAGTAAGGGGCCGTCCATTAATCACGTGATGTTATTTTTGTGCATTTTTTAACCCCCCCTCCCCTTTGGTGATACATGGTGAGGTTTAAGACCAGCCGTGCGAAGCCGGGACGGGCCGCTAGTATTAAATAAAAAAATTACCGTCTGGCGTAAACGGGTTGATGTTAGCAATGGGTCGCAGGCGCGATTCGTCCATCTCATCCGGTGGTAGACTACCCAGGGCACTGTCTTCGTCGCCAGATGGCGGATGGAGGTAATGACTGGATCCCGAAGGCATGCCTGCAGACAAATATTCAAGACATTTAATGATTTGTCTAATAATTTTGCTGTGAATGCATTTAAAGCACTCATTAGATAGCGCTTTTTCAGTGATGAATAATTCTGCTTTTCTTTTTGAAGTGAAAACTTCTTTAACGTCGTTGTGATATGAAAAACGATGAAACGAAAAAGCGACAATAAAAACAGACAGACACATAAATTCATAAGATTTAACGGAGAAAATGATATAGGAAGCATTATGTACGTGTGCTAATACGTGTTTGTGTGCGCATGCGTAGTACAAATATTTAGAGAAGGCATCACAACAACCGTGGTATTTTTTATACGTACACGTATTATCTTTGAAGGTTTCACTTCTACCATGTGTGAATTGCACACATGCTTTTTTATTTTATTTTACTATTGTCTTCATAATCATTAAATTAATTTAAGATCACTTAGCTAGGCTAACTTTAGCTATGTAAATTTTTTGTTAGTTCTTTAAGTTCTATAGCTTGTAATTATACAATATTATAAAACTGATGACTCGCCGAAAACTAAATAAATAAATATGATTTTCAGGAACTTATAAATATAGAATACATAATTATAGATATAGAAATTATACATACAAAAGGTCGATAAAATGGCATTATATGAAAAAAACTATTATTATTATTTACATAATTTTAAATAAATGTAATTTTTTCAATAATTGGTGAGCGTTTTATATTAATTTGTAGAATAAAATAAAATTAAAAAATAAAACGTTAATAAAAAAAATTGCAGGTAATTATTAGGGAAACATAAGTATGTATAATGATTATATATCATTAACCAATTTATGTGCTAAAGTTTTCTTTAACTTATAAAGCGAAGTATTAAAGAGTGATATCGTTATTATATATGTTGGTGGAACGGTAAATAAAGGAGTTTGTGTGTACAATATAGTTAGTGATTGGGGGACAAATAGTAATCGCTTGTGAGTGGATCACTAGCGCAGGGGAATCAATTCTGTGTCCTGCGAAAAGTGATACAAGTCGACCTATATCGAATTTGATATTATTCATGCACCTTCATCACAAAAATATCCTCTATTTTTCTGTCTAATTAACTCTCTTACCTGCCAAGATCGTATGGTACATTTAAGGCCGATTAACCTGTTTTGAAAAATAGTTTTGTGGAAATAAATACATGTTGACATGTATCGTCTACAATAATCAAGTCATACATTAAAAAAATGTGTAAAAAGATGTATCTCAAGTAATTTCATTATGCACATGTATTTCTAACCTTCTAATAAAGTGTCATCTGCTACATGTTTAGTTAGGTTACCTGACCACAAAACAATATCACCTTTCACCACTGCTTCACATTAAGTGTAATATGATACAACTAATTAAGAATCATTATACACGATAACTCATTTGGTGTGTTTTGATACAATAAATAGTTTTTTTTAAATATCTTTTCTTCTATAGAACGATTTTAAGTAGGAACTTAATAGTTTATAAACAATACAAAAGTAATACAAACTGTGTTACTATTTTTGTATAATGATTTTGCTAACAAATTTTATGATTTTTTAAACACAAAAACTACTCTACTGTAAAATTAATAATTTTGAGATGTATCAGTTTTCACAGGACGCACAGGATGAAACCTATCTAGAACTTTATTTAGACTGGCAATGTAGACCCCACCAACTGATTTCAAGATGTTGGTGATGCATCCTAATGTACTCACTTGTGACAGCGTTTAATTTCGGCGGGAACAGCCTAGAGCGTGGCGGGTGGTGGGTCGGAGTCGAACATTTCTCCAGGAGTGACTTTGGAGTGTGAGGGCTGTCAAACAATCTGTAAGGAAATAATTATATTGAGCATCAAAATAATATAATAGTGCTTACCAAAAATACTAAATGGTGTGCAAAATTATTAATTAGTATGCTGTTTATATTTTTGCTCATGCTGTATACACTAATTAAAGATTATCGTTTAGATTAGGGATATTACCATTTTTAACAAGTGTATACTTTTTTTTTTTTATATTTCAGTGTATAGTTTGCTGTATACTGTTCTAAAACATACAAAAAGACACCTATATGTACATAATTATAGAATTTATCTCTATTGACAAATAGTTTTATCACATTTTGGCGGTCGTGCCTTTCGCACCGACAGTCCAAGGTTCGAGTTTCGGAACGGGCAGATGTTTGTGTGTCAAATACGACTATTTGTACCCAAGTCATGGGTATTTATACATCTATAATCTATATATTTAAAAATTCCCTGTCAGTGTTTGACCGCGATGAATTCCGAAACCAATCAACTGATTTCGAGGATTTTTTTTTTATTTTACTGGATTTGATCCAACTTAACGCTTAATTCGACGGATTATTATTTTTTTAAATTTGTAAACTTGTTACTTATTTTGGTTCTTAGCTTGTACCTAGAAAAAATATATTAAAAAATCTACCTATGTCAATTTCCTGTTACAATTACAGCACCCAGTATTTTAGATATATGGACTAGTTTTCGACGGAGAATTTTTTTCATTCAACGGGAAGTATAATGCAGGACGTCGAATTAAGGGTTAAGACATAGAATAGGTTATATTTTAATTTATGGCGGTTAACACACTGCACCGCGCCCCGTCGCGTAGCGCGTGGCCGCAGATTTTATTGTTGTATGCAAGTATCTCAATTAATATAGAAAACACGCCTATGACAACACACTGCCGACGCGGGAACGCGCTCCCGCGCAGATTCTGCGCGGGAGCGCGGGGCGTGAAGAAGTAGGGTCAACTTGTATTGAAAATCTGCGCGGGGAAGCAGATTAACCGCTAAGTTAGGCAGATCTGCGCCTCCGCGCGGGGGCGCGTTTTTCTGTCGCTACGCGCACCGCGGCGGGACGCAGTTCTAGTGTGTGAACCGCCTATAACACAGCAACGCATGATGGGGTCAACTAGAATTTCTATAAATATTAAATATTTATTCATCATATATGTATGTCTATCCGTTACCCAAGTATCCATAACACATGTGGTTACTTTGAGCCAGGTTAACTGACGTGAGTGTAAGAAATATTATTATTTACCATCCAAAGCAAACACCAAACATATGGGATCAAGATACGTTTTTTTTTTATTCTAATTTTATCAGACACAATTGAGAATTACGCGTCATGCCTTTTATACCTGCTAACGCGTCATGCCATAAAGCATTCAACTTCACCGTAACACAGTCTAAATTGCCATAAACAGTTACAAGTCAGGTAAGATTCTTAAATGAATGACGTAAGGTCGAAAATTGCCCGCCATTAACTTTTACAGGCAAGGTGGTTCACTTTGTGGGTGTAGTGTTTTTTACATTCAGCAGATGTCAGCTGTTTGAGAATCAGATGTTTCCAATGTTATCATGACCTAACCGTATTTTAACTGATTTCAACCGAAATATTTTGCAAGTTTGATCTAATGTTACTTTTAACAATGGGATATGAAATAAACGATATTTATCACGTCATTATGTCAACTGTAATAAAGTGTAGAAACCAATGCATTTTTTTATTAATAAAATAAGGCGTAAAGTAAGGAGATTTATAGATCTTGCATAAAAGTAGGTATAACACTTATTATCGCTCTATTTTTTATACACAGTTTACATATATGTATTCAATCACGCTTCAGTTTCACAAATAAAAATATATGTACATATAATACAAGTTATATATAAAAAACGGGACAACTAACTCCAACTATTTAATTATTAACAACTGACCATTAATTGTGAAAAGAAAAATATTTTTTCTTCAAATTTTTGTTGTAAATTATTATTTGTACATTTGCATATTGTTGTAACATGTACATTTGCATATGGTTAGGTATGTAGTGAAACATTTAAAATAATAGTTATACACATTTCCAAAACAAATTAAAGTTAACAAATATCTGTTATTGATTGATAAATATAGAAATCATACATATAAAGGTTGATAAAATGTAATTATAAAAAAAACTATTATTATTTTTAAATAAAATATAATAATCTGCCATTATTAATTGCTCAACTCATTTTATAATGTTCCACTACTGTTTCCAACCGACATTAAGCTTAGTGAAGAACTAAACAATAAGTCTATAATTTATTTCTTTATTTATTGTTGTGTGTCTTACTCCTAGATGTTTTATATGATTAAAACCTTATACTTTACCAACTGAGATAAAATAAGTAACATAAGTAGCCCTATTCATAAATTCGTTATTGTGAAATTAAATTAATTACTGATTTAGATAATATTTTTATACACAATAAAAGTAGCCTAAGTTACTCCTTATTAGATCAGCTACCTGCCAATAAAAGTCCCCTCAAAATCGGTCCAGCCATTTCAGAGATTAGCCAGAACAAACAGACAGACAGAAAAACAAAATTGTAAAAACTGTTATTTTGGTGTATGTACTCTATATATATTCATATGAATGTAATAAAAAACAGTTATTTCAATATTACAATATTACTTTACTTTCCACTAAAGCATAACAAATTAGGTACAAACATACCTTTATATATAAAACCAGTTGTTAAAGAATTTGGGAGTAAACAATGTATGCAGAAGCGGAAAAGATCAGTTGAAAAAAAAACCAGTTTCAATGGAATGCGGTGATTTAACAATGAACAGGCACGACGTGATTTTAGGACATGTTAGGACTTGTTCAAGTTAACGAAATGGTTTAAACATGTTATTAAAATGAGTAATCATTATCACTGTAACTGTAGGAAAGTTTATGATTCATTTAAGACAATAATTCTTAATGGCTTAAGATTACCTTTTTTGGGATTAATAAACTAAATTTGGATATTATCCATTTTAAGGCAGTCATAATGGTATTTAGGAAAGTAAAATTTTGCTCATAAAAATTTAATTATCATTTACTACAATTGATCTTAAAACACAATACGAAGTTCAGTCATAACTAAAAATAGCTTGTACCATTGTTATTTCAGGTTTTTATTGATACAGCTTAAATTATTTTTGGTTCCTAGGTATATATTACCACAATTGCTTAGGTCTTTATCTTATTCTTACTTATAAATGGTGTAATACCTACCTAGGCATGTTTTGTGTAGCACTCTACAACACTTTCCTCTAATCCAGATTACTTTTTTACATTGCATTCATCAAAATTATTTAGCGGTGAAGTACAGATCAGTTCGAATAAAAAGTGCTGACATAATTAACAATAATTTGTTGATAGCTTTTTGTTTTTATGTCTTTCGCACTTTATTATTTGTCAAATGACAAGATTAATTCAATAGTCCAGTCATTATATACATTTAAAAGTGAAAATGAACCGAGAAAGCCAAATTTTGGATATCACGTGGGGGGTGGCTAGAAAAGCTTAAGTTCAAATTGTCGACCAAAATAACCTTGTGCAATTTCCGCCATCTTGAAAAAACCCTTAAATTCAGTTTTTTCATCATAACTCGATTCCCCGTTGAGATACGAAATTTTTTATAGAATACTTTTTTGTTGCTCTTCTCGCGATCTACAATTAAGGTCTCATGCATTTTTCACGTATCGATCGTCGTTTTCGAGATATCGATCATACAAAAAACAATAGGTACATAAGTATAACTATTGTAAGATATTTAGCTGGTTTAACTTTAATTACTTTGACATAGTTTAGGAAAATTATAGTATTAGGTAATAGATATTAGGAATTATTTTTTAATTTTTAGTTTTTTTTGTGTTCACGCATTTGAAGTCGGTTTTTTTTTTTTTTTAAAGTTAATTATTTTATTTTAAAATTTTTAGTGTTACTTTTATGTAGATACTAATCGTTCAAATTGGTTCATAATCGGCGGAGATATTGCGTATAAAAAAGTTCATCCCCAATTTTCCACCCTTGGGGGTGAAATATTTTCTTCAAATTCGCATGAAACCACCCTTTTGATAATACCTATTCAACAAAAAAAGAATCGTTCAAATTGGTTTATAATCGGCGGAGATATTGCGTATAAAAAAGTTCATCCCCAATTTTCCACCCTTGGGGGGTTGTTTTTTCTTTATTATTAAATTTAAATGGGACCACCCTTGAGGACCCTATTACCTATACGCCGAAAAAAGATTTGTTCAAATCGGTTCATAATTGGCGGAGTTATCGCGTAACAAACATAGAAAAACTTTTGATATTTTTGATCGATATCTCGAAAACGACGATCGATACGTGAAAAATGCATGGGACCTTAATTGTAGATCGCGAGAAGAGCAACAAAAAAGTATTCTATAACAATTTTCGTATCTCAACGGGGAACCGAGTTATGATGAAAAAACTGAATTTAAGGGTTTTTTCAAGATGGCGGAAATTGCACAAGGTTATTTTGGTCGACAATTTGAACTTAAGCTTTTCTTGCCATCCCCCACGTAATATCCAAAATTTGGCTTTCTCGGTTCATTTTCTTTTATTTCCCGATTTTTCCGACGTAATGACTGGACTACAAGGAATTTAACGAACTTAAGCATTCACTATGTAAAACTGTAAATACAGTAATCTAACAAATGAAATGCCACTGTATGTTGTTTTCACAGATTACTCTAAGACATTAGACTCCGTCAATTACTATTGATAAAGCAACGGAGTCCGGAATTTTTTTATAAATACATACTACCAATAGTGTCTACCCCGAAGTAACAGTAGCATAGAATTGGAAGCCACCAGTCTACCCTTCCCTTAAATATTTAAGAGAATAAGTGGGCCTTTTACGAAAGTTATATTTATATATAAAATAAGTTATATTTGGGATTTTCACCATGTACCTTGTTTTTATTGAGATTCTGATATTTCGGCACTGTTGCAAGTGCCATGATCACGGAGCAACTTGCAATAGTGCCGAAATATCGGAAACTCAATAAAAACAAGGAACATGGTGAAAATCCCGAATACAACTTATATTACTATAATGTTAGTGACCATGAAAGTTTAAATCAATATATTATTTTAGACTTAAAAACCTATGTCGAGAAATAATGACCTAAACAAAAATGGCAAATGGAACACATTTGTACAAATATTATTAATTAATATTCATACTAATGTAAGTTGGATCTATTCCGTGTAACAGATTATCATCAGTATTTTCATTATTTGCATAGTATATTGACAATGTTATTAATTATATAAAAGATTCCTACGAAATATATGATGCATCAATATTGTCGTATTACTACATATGTCCGTAATACAGTCGTATAATGAAAATCAAAGTAAGATACTAGATAATGAACGGTTTAAAAAAATCATATCAATTTAGAGTAATATTGAAATATAGTTATCCATTATAGTTGTAATTTTTTCTCATTATAGAAGCCAAAATCACATAGTAGTAACAGGAATATGAATTAATAAGAAATTGATAGTCGCTACTGAAATTAACTCTTGATTTCACCTTCAAAGGTATAATACTTGAGTTTACTAAACTTCTTGTTTAGCTCGAACCAAGAAAAGATTCATAAAATGATGAAATTTTATAAATGTTACTTGCTACTTTAATGTTTGTCATTTGTCTCACTACAGTGTCTACCCAAGTTGGGCCAAATTATCATCAGTATACAATGAAAGCTTAGTAAATGAAATAATTAGTCCATGTTTATTTTAGTTTTTTTGTTTATAGTATATTTTGCCAAAACAAGTTACAAGCTTTAAGTAGGTTCATGGTATTCTACTTCGAAATTACTGCTCAGCAGGAATTTGATCTCACAATAGCTAAAAGTACAATACAGGTAATATCTCAATTGGTTAGATTTGTGAGCAGTAAAACCTAATTATCAATAGATATATGCAAACATATTCCAAAATAAGCAAAGCTGTGATGAATGTTAAGTCACTTGATTAATAAATGGCTTTAGTAATGAAGAAAATTTGAAATTATTTATATCAAACTTAATAAAAGGTTTACTAGCAAGATTTGTAACACTATCTATGGCATTTATTAAACTAATAACATGCAGAATGCGAGAACATGGTAATTTTGCAGTTGGCAAGCTAACAAGTGAAAGTAATCACAAACCTTAGAGCCCTAACTCTCTTGTAAGGTGGACTGAAAGACGTCGGAGTTGGTGAAGCATTCCTTAAGGCTTCCTCGTCGTTCATACTGCTAAAATCTAACTTCCTGGGCACTATTGAAACCGGTATGGGGCTCAAATTATCAGAAAACATGTTGAAAGACTCTGACATTTCACTTGAGGATTCAGCTGACATTTCTGTAGAATTATGCCGGTTGTTGAATCCGTTTTTCATTCTATACCATTCACTCATTTTTAAACACTCATTTAATACACTATTGACAACAAAAAGATCACTGATTTTTATGGTTTTTCAGCAAACAAAGCGCACTTTCTTAATTTAGTAAAACAACGTTATGGCGGATGACGCATAGCACCTGTTTAAGTGTACAGCCAATAACAGCACATCATTTGACCGGTGAGATGAATACCGCAACGCCATTGGCAGATCTGTTTTTTTTTAATGTAGGTCTCCGAGGGAGGACTACAATTGGTTAAAATTACGGAAGCGTTCAACATGTTCATATTTATATTTCAACTGTAATTAATATAACGAGACAACTGAAAAAAAATCTAATTACAGCCGGTTCAATATAGAAACATTTTTTCCTTTAGTGGTATTGTTATTGTTTCTGATTCCTTTAAGACAAAATCTTTAGCTACTTAATTTATGTTGTCTAATATTTTTGGACTTTAACTCCTTAAGAATCGTTTCATACATAACGCACGGTATGAAAAATAGATGGGTAGTAAAATTAAACGTTAACAAAAAGTGAAAGGTCACCTCCTTCCTCCTTCCTCGGAGTAATATACTCGCACATCTTATAGCACTCCCAACTCTTCAGTCCCAAGTACTCATTTGCTCTCTCTCTTTCTTTCGCTATATAGCACACAAATACTATATAATTATATAATTCGCACTATAGCATTTAGTATACATGAAAAATATCATAAATAATAAAAAAAATAAAATTTACATAAATAATAATACTATAATTTAAGTAACATATTTCGTCAAATTAATATCATTTGAATAAAACACTTTTTACGGATTTTGCGCATATTTTATTTTATATTTAATCCTGACGTTTCGACTCATTTACTGGAGTCGCACAGTGTTTTACAAATCCCGATTTTGTCTCATGCCCCTTTTGTTGTTAAAATAGTTAGTTTATATTATTCTAAGTACTACAATGAAAACCCGGCATCGACTTTAGTTTTGACAAAAAAAACGCGGAATTAGATTGTGGTTTTCATAATATTGATAAAATAACGTATGAAGAATATACTGTATAAATATCTCGTTGTAATATGGTATATTATACTTGAAATAATAAATATAAAATAAATACGTAAAAACAATTATTATTTCAAAATCTATTATCATTACAAATTTCAAAAATGGACAGAATGTTTGTTGTTATGAGTGTAAACAATACGTTTGATATATATTTTTTTAATAATCATTAATTTTAATTTTTATTTATTTTTTGTGATTTTCCCCGACTCGGATATGAGGAAACTTTGCATCATTTTTTTGTAGAAAAAATAAAGGTCGTATTGATGCCGGATTTTCACTGTAGTGCTTAGAATGATATAAACTAACGATTTTAACAATAAAAAGGGCATGAGTCAAAATCGGGGTTTGTAAAACACAGTGAGTCGTGATCACAGGATGATTAAGATGTTGTCATAAATTTTCTACTACCTTCATATTTTAATCGGGCACGTTCCTAATTGTTAATTTTTTATATAAATCAAATTGTTTTTATTTTACTTTTTATTTAGTTATTAAATTCTCACTACGATTACATTGTGTACTACCGAGTCTACAAGTTCGGCAATTGGGAGGCTCTTCCGAGAAGAGTTGGCGAAAGAAACTCGGGCAGGGGGACCGACCTCCATCTTACTGTTATTATTTGCAAAAAGATCTAACTACATCATCAGGTCTTGCAATGTGTATTTTTGGAGGTATTAATTATTGGATTCCAAGCTGGTGGAACTCTGTATTCTATGGGTGGAACGCTCCAACCTTCGTCTCTATTATGGAGGATAGATATCCATAACATCTTAGATAGGATGTTTCCTGATTTCAATAGCCTCGTGTAGCGTCCTAGAAACAAATCTTTGTTCTCTAGCGAGAATTTGTATTATGGCCCTAGGAACGTGCCCGATTAAAATATTGTTAACCATTAACTTAGTCATCCTCTGATCACGACTGCTGTAAGGGAGTCGAAACGTCAGGATTAAATATACTAGGCGATGCAGTCGCTAAGCATAAAGCTACGCTAGCACCATATATTGGAGCGGAGCGTAACACCTAATGAAAATGATTTTTTTTTGTTTGGTTAGGAATTTTTGCGAATTTCAAAATTCGGGCTCCGTCACAATCTGGTCCTAAACCTGTTGATTCGATTCCACACAAAAAATATTAAAATCGGTTAAGAACTCGGGAAGTTACGGCGTAACAGACATTGCGCCATTGAAGCTGTTCCATGGGAGCTTCGCTCACTTCGTTCGCTCCGCTCCGCTCCAATAAAATATGCTCAAACAAAATCCGAAAACAAATATTTTATTTAAATCAGTAATGTGCGCGGAAGTGTAAAAACTAAATAAATTAAGCTGTAGGTAACTTTTTTCTTCTTATTTATACTCAGTTCTCTGTATCATATTTGTGCTGTTTTGTTGCCTGACGTGAAAGTACCCAACATTCGCATCCGATTATTTGAGAACATTAAATTCACGTTTCAAAGACCATAGAATTATAACATTAATGAAGCTACTGAAATTGGAAATAATTTTCCAAATAAGGTAAAAGTTGTCTGACTACTTTTCTTTAACTTTACTGTATCCTTTTTAAATAAGTGTCTACCTGCCTATTATTCTTCTTGCCATTGATTGACTCTACCACTGTATTTGTAACAGTGTGACCCTTATAATTGGTAATGTTCTTATAAATAAAACAGCAATATCTCTTGTACAGCACTGCGGTCTGCGAAGTGGTTAGAATACAAAAACAACCATTGTTACAAAAACCCCATGAATGTGCATAAATATTAGTATGTGAAACAAAGCAGTGAAATTATAGTAGCGCGATCTCTTCAAAATAACTGCAGACGTTTCACCAAATATACACCTTTACTGACACCATACGAAACAAGGAGTTTTTACTTTTCATTGATGATCAACATCATTCAAACCAATCATAAACCGTAGCGAATAACGATTTATTTGATTTATTAGACTACAGAAACACTTTAACTGAAAACTAAGAAAAGGGGTTATTTTATTATAGATTCGTCATCTGTTCGTTCATCATTCATCATCAAAAATTTATGTTATACATATAAATTACTGTAGCCTAGGCCAGCGGTTCCTAATTTTTTTTCGCCCTGGAACCCTTATTGATCATACTTTTCTAGGCGGAACCCTATTTCTTGATGAAAAAGATAAACTTGTGGTTTAAATACTTTCATGTTTACCTTGAAAAGAAAGATCAAAAGTTTTGTGTAAAACTTACTTTAATGTGGAGAGATATATATTTTTACATTTTTTGTTAAAATAGCATTGAAATCAGGCTTTATGTCAAACAGCTGAATACGAAGATCTGGAGCTGCATCCAGTCGGTTTCTGTATTTGTTTTTTATGTAAGCGTAAGCCGAAAAACCAGTTTCACACCGGTAAGTGGTCACAAACGGTAACAAAACTGTAACCTTCTCGACGATTTTTGGATATTCGTTTTTAAGTCCAATCCAAACCTCATCCAGATTAGTTCTTTCTGAATTGAACTTTTGTTGTAAGGAAGAAGCACATTTGATATCTATCAAAGCCTCGTACTCTGTTGCTGTAAGAGTCGACGGTTTCCTGTGAACTAGGAATAGATATTGTACCCACTCAATGTCCTGCAGGGTTTTTTTCAGGAAAATACTCTTCCAGAGATTTTTTGAGGGCCATCAAATGTTCGTAAATGCATTTTTCAATATCTGAGGTTACTTGCAACTCATTTTTTTCCAAAACCTCGTTTAAAAGAGTCGAACATTGGTTCTGTTTTTGTTCAACACATTCTATCCAGAAGTCAAGTTTCTTTCTAAGAGAAGAGATTTTGTCGTTTACTGTTAAAGTGTTTGTGTTTCTTCCTTGCAATGACTTACAAATTACATTCAGTTTATCAAATATGTCTGCCAAATACGCCAGTTTCATTAGCCATTGCTCGTCTCGCAATAGTTGAACAAGACCACTCAAAGATGAAGAAAGCGATTCTTTGGAAAAAAATACCATTAGTTCGTTACGCAATTCAAACAATCAAGATAATACTTCTACTTTGGAAAGCCATCTTACTTCCGTGTGAAGAAGAAGTGACTCATACTGACTCCCTATATCTTCACACACTTTTTTAAAAAGTCTCGATTGGAGCGGAAGTGATTTAATGTAATTCACAATTTTTACGGCTTGATCAAGAACATTCTTTACCTCGTGTGGCATTTTATTAACGACAAGAGCATGTCGATGTAAAACGCAGTGACTGCTACTGCATTTAGGTGCAACATTCTCAATTCTTTTTACAGTACCCTTTATTTTGCCAGTCAAAGCGGCAGCTCCATCGCTACATTTGTTGATGAATGAATGAATATTATGTACATTCATGTAATTATCAATGACTTTAAAAATTTCCTCTCCAGAGGTGTTGGTCTCCAAAGGAGCACAAATAAACAAATCTTCTTCAATAGATCCTCCGAAGGGGTATCTTACGAAAACAACCTGTATTAATAGTCCAGTGGCATCTGTACTTTCGTCATTTGCATTGCAAAAATCTCACTACTTTTCAATCTACAAATCAATTCATTCTCAATGTGGTCAGATATTTTATGGATTCGATCAGATATGCCGTTATTGGAACTCTGAACTGCTGCAACTTTCTTCGCTGCGTCTTCGCCAAGTACACACTTGACAATTTCTGTCATACAGGGTTTTATTAAAGTCTCTGCAATCGTGTGTGGTTTGCCAGCACGAGCAATCCTGTAACTTAGCAGGAATGTTGCTACTGTGGCATTTTCGTTATCAGTTTTAACATATTCGTGTAAAGCAGCCACACTGGTTTTATGTGCATCTTTGTATCTTTTGAAAAAGTCTAAACTTTTATCTTTTAATTGCAGATGGTTGGTATTAAGATGTCGTTTTAGCTTCGCAGGTGCCAGAGAGCTATTACATATGATTTTGTTGCAGATGACGAATTGACCATCCGGATTCTCAAGCATTCCTACAGAAATAAATCCGAAGGACAATAGGATTCGTCATATTTTCTCTTTTTTGAAGTAGTTTTGTCCTGAGATTGCCCAGCCCTTTTGGTCGTTGATGTGTTTTGTCTATCCTGCTTAGGACAATATCCTTGAGAATTTACGATATCCTGGAATTAAATTAAAAAAACATTAGTATCGTAATATGACGGCAAGCTGCAGTTTGTTGTTGGCTAAAAAGAACAGTCCCTCCCCAAATCTTCCTATGGCACAGTCTGGAATTTGACCCCTTTTTTGGACGTGATTCGTTTATATTAAAATTAGATGGCATTTGCTGTCAAAAAGGCTAGAGTAGAACACCCAAGCGTCAACGATGTATATTTTGGACATGTTTTGAGCCAGTTATCCATTTTTTAATAAAGGCTGTAATAAAAAATAACATGAATATGAATAAATCGTTTTTATTTGTTTTGGCACTATCTGCAATTGGTAACAAATATAAAAAACACTTACCTAAAACGGATATCGTAAGTAAAAGATTTTAAGAACAGGAATAACAATATCACTGAAATATCACCTTTGTCAGTTTACGCGAATTAAAAGAGAACGAGAGTCGAGAACACGTACGTTTTCTTTTGTCATAGTCATAGACTCAACTGAGCGGCGATACGGGTCGCGGGTGGCGGGACCGAGGAGGCAAGCGTGCTCGATCGAGCTCCCGTGCACATTGTTCTGTTTGTTAAAAACATACGTACCTTCTTAAATCATTATATATACCTATAAATACGCGCAAGCGATAATTAATTTCACTTATTCGTATGATTTAATGTCTTTACATACTTAAAAAGCATTACAAAGATTACGCGTTAAATCCGGATGGAACGCGGAACCCTTGTGATGCTTCTACGGAACCCCAGGGTTCCGCGGAACACCTTTTGGGAAACGCTGGCCTAGGCTGTGTGGGTTTGTATTTTTTGGTTTCTCTTGAGGGAAACTTAACAAAAAAATGAAGATGTCATATTGATGTCTGTCTGTGGTTGAGTAATTTTTGCCACAGAGTATATACCCTAGTCCTTCCTATACCAATTTTTATTTTCTTCGCATCAGTCAAAGAGTACAATTCGCTGAATTCACATTGCAGAAGAATAATTGACTTGATTTATGGATGTAAATTAATAAGTGCTCATTTATTAAAATTTACGTGTGAAATGACTGTTACTTATCTATAATAATGGATATCTATAAGAGGGTTGTAGCTGCATTATTCTTTTTTAGTGTTTTAGTGGCACCTACAGTTTTTGCACAACAAAACAAAGACGATATTGTGTTTCATTATAATAATACGTGAGTAGTAATTGTTTATTTTGTAACTATTTTAAAAACTTTATGTCTATTTAATATTACTTTATTAATTAATATTGTCGTTGATCTTGTGTTGTGCTACAGTACTGAATTTAAATGTATTATTCAGATAATAACCAATACCTATTATCTAACAATTATTGTTCTTTTGCTTTGTGTTTTAATGATTCGAACGTAGAACAGTGTTTTTATTTCACTAAAGAACAGTTAATTGTGATTTGTGCTGCAGAGAATGTATATGTAGAAATATTTAATAGTGTTTTGCAGTCAATTTGCAGGCTTTTTTTATCATAGTCTCAATACATTAAGTTACACTCAGATAATTATGATTACCAATTTGCAAACAAAATTTGTTCACTTGATTAAGTGTACTATATCTAATTCTGTGATTAAAATTAGGGGAAAGTTAGGATTGGTGATATCAGGTATTACCAGTATTAGCAGTCATATATTCGATAAAGTTAATTCACAAATATGTTAGGTCCCAAATAAAAGTTGATGTCTTTGTGTTGATAAGCCTAGTTCACTATTTTAAAATAGTTAAAAACTTTCTAATGATTTGACAAAATCACATTTTTTTCTTATGACAAAAAATATTAGATTACTTTAATGTCATATGTACTATGACATTATTTAATGCCTCAAAACATATGAATACAAAAAATCACATAATAGTAACAAATGGGGATTTTAAAACACCTTTATAAGGATACATTTTCATAAGGGTTACACATTGAATCTGTTACAGAATTATTCCTGTATCACTTATTTGGGTGTTGCGAACCTGTTTTGCGTCGAACACTTATAAAAGTGTAACAGATATAATGTTTTCTGTTACCAATCTGTTAGAAACTGTTTTACATTTAACTATCTATGTACAGTACACCAACATAAGCATTTCAAAATACCCAAATCATTAGTGAGCTGTGGCATAGTTATGCCAATGTGAACTTTATTAACTGTAACAGATATTAACACTTATGAACCGGTATTTTCTCAAACAGTATCAAAGTGTTACAGTTTCTTTCTGTTTAACTTTTAAAACAGTGTTCAGAACACTCTATTCAGATACCGCTAAAATCCCTGGTAACAAATACCTACATGGCCCTCTGTGAGTAATGGGACACTTAGTTATAAAACCATATTTGTTATCTAGTCTTGTTATATAAAGGAATCATGTGAGAATTCATCTAAGGACTCAAGAAACATTAAAACTAATTAGCTACAGGCCTACTTAACACCACTCAAACCATTAAGCAAGTTGGGAGAACCCTGCTCGCCAATATTTAACTGGTGTCTGAATATATAGGGGACATAATGTCGTTGGATGTGTGAAGTCCTGATAACCAATAATTAAAAAAAAAGATCACATACACTGCTCTGAACCCAAGTTATGTAGCTAAAGCACTTGGGTTATGGAATTCAGAAACAATGACGGTACCACAACACACCAGACAATACGTACTCATGAGTGTCATATTGACATTAATAGGTGCAGACTATGACAATAAGTTTATTGTAATACAACTTAATAACTGGTTATGAAAAATCACTCTTTTCAAAACAACTGTCAATATAGAAATAACTGGCAATGTTACGTTTGTTAAAATTCATGTAACAACGCATTTCTTTCGACCACAAATTGGAAAAGTTTCTTTTCTATATTGATCCAGCCAGGAATCGAACCCGGGGCCTCGGAGTCACAGTACTATAAAAACCGGTATGCAAGCCACGAGCCACAGAGGAGCAGGCTGATCGCAGATTGAAAAAAGGAAAAAAATATCTAGGGTATGTTATAGTGTGATTCCTAAAAAGGGTCCCCACATGGCCCACTGGTGATGTGAAGTACAGCATTTTTATTGGGTATGCCCGTCACTCTTTTACTGACGGGTGAGTCCCACATAACCCCACCGTCTACCCAACAGTGGGGCATGCGTAAAGCATTTCCCCTCTGGAAAGAAAGGGTACTCATTGTTGTGAGAGTCTAATTAAATATCAACGATTGAAGCCGAAACTGCCTGTATAACCAGCTCTTTGGTATGAATTATATTTTCAGGAAACAAGGTGGCCGTGTCATAGAGTACGCTAATCTTTCAGTGATCACTATTGACACTTTTTAACCTTAATATAATTATAATATATATTATTATATTATAATATAATTATAATATATATTATTATATTATAATATAATTATAATATATATTATTATATTATAATATAATTATAATATATATTATTATATTATAATATAATTATAATATATATTATTATATTATAATATAATTATAATATATATTATTATATTATAATATATATTATTATATTATAATATAATTATATAATTTTTTAACCAGGGATTTTAGCGGTATCCGAATAGAGTGTTCTGAACACTGTATTCATTTCGGTTTTAAAAGTCAAACAGAAAGAAACTGTAACACTTTGAATCTGTTTTAGAAAATACCGGTTCATAAGTGTTAATATCTGTTACAGTCAATAAGGTTCACATTGGCATAACTATGCAACAGCTCACTAATGATTTGGGTACTTTGAAATGCCTATGTTGGTGTACTGTGTGTACACATATATAGTTTAACGTAAAACAGTTTCTAACAGATTGGTAACAGAAAACATTATATCTGTTACACTTTTATAAGTGTTGGACGCAAAACAGGTTCAAAACACCCAAATAAGTGATACAGGAATAATTCTGTAACAGATTCAATGAGTAACCCTTATGAAAATGTATCCTTATAAAGGTGTTTTTGAATACCTGATTTTAACAGTGGATGGATTCAAAACCTGCTTTCTGATATTTATAAAAAATATCAACAAACTGTTCACAAATCAGATTAAGAGCTGACGATGGTGGCCTTAGCCAAGATGAAAGTTATTATTATGTTCTTAAAAAGCTTAAAACTTTTTAATACTCCTCAATAAGAATAATTTTTATTTGCTTGGACGATAACAACAGTTATTTATTAATTAATAGTGATAAAATGTTTACTGTTTACAGATACCAGTATAATGTCCCTTACACAGTCATTGTCAACAGAAATACGGAATATATTATGGAGTTTGGCGGGGTAAGTTTATCTATGCTTTGCTTTGTCTACTAACCATCAGTATAAAACGATGAATCTACATATAATTTTAGCTAAGCAATATTATACTAGGTTTATGGAGTTGCTAAGCATAAAGCTTCGCTAGCACCATGAAATGAATGTTTCACACCATACACTAGTGGCCCGTCTCAGCATCACACGGGTGGACAATATTATTTTTTTTTTTTCTTTTATTAAATATTTTTCCGTTAGCGTCATCTAGCGTCCGGTAGACGAACTACTTGCGGTTATCGCGTTGCTATGGTAACGTTGTTGATACAATGGAAAAAGAGCGGGAATAAGAGCGGACAGACAAACAACAAATTTGTGATCTTAGATTATAGATTTAATTTCCAATATTATAATTTTCCTTGTAATAATTTCTGGATATTAGAATCAAGCAGTGAAATGCTTATATAAGCATTTTATATAAACAACTAGCTGCACCGGCCACGCCTTGCTGTGCCGACTGCAGCGTCATCTGCCGGACTGATTTGTGAATCTAAACCATTCTCAGATCCCCTTGAACACACACAAAAAAATTCATTCAAATCGGTCCAGCCGTTTAGGAGGAGTTCAGTGACATACACACTCACAGAAGAATTATATATATAAAGATATAATAAATTTATTATTGTTTTTATTTACTGACTGTAGGCCAAAAGGTCATCGTACTCAGTTAACAAAGTGTTAAAAATTCAACAAAAAGAATGAAATAAAGGAAAGGACACATAAATACTTACATAATACTCTATATAAGTATTCGATGACCGTTTGGTGCAACGTTTGAGATGCTGATTTTCGTACGGACTGTCCTGAGTTCGAATCTCATAAGAGGCAGAAGCAGTTTGTGTGATGAATATATGCATTTGTAGCTGGGCTAATATTTTATTTATATTGCGATTATTATTACAAATCGTTATAATTTCGTTACACGCGGTGCTCCATCCTTTCGCACCAACAGTCCTGAGGACGAGTCGTTGAAGGTGCAGATGGTTGTGAGATAGTTACGAGCATACAGCCAATGTTTTTTAGTCACGACTTTTTTTTTGCGAATTTCAAATTCGGGCTGTCATGATCTGGTCGTAAATATGTTGATTCGATTGCAAACAAAAAATATTAAAATCGGTTAAGAACTAGGGAAGTTATGGCGGAACAGACATTGCGTCATTGAAGCTGATCCATGGGAGCTCCGCTCCAATTTAATTATTGGACCCCGTTAGTCCGGCCTCTGTCTAATCCGGGGGCCCCTGTAATCCGACATGCCTATCACAGTTGAATGTAGGTACACAAACATTGGGTGCGTTTGGCAGAAAAAAGGGCTCGACAGCGTTCGGAAGCAAAATGGCGACCGCTCAGCAGTAAGCGCTGAATAAATAAATAACTATTTTCTGTTAGGACGCAAACTTAGCGGTCACTGGGGAACATAACCTCAATTGAATATATTTTTATCAATTGCAGTGAAAAGTTTTAAACTATGAATAATATATTGAATGACAATATTGAAGAAGATTATTTTAATGTTTGCACAAAACCACCGGTTAACTTAAGTTTGTAAACAAACTTATCTAAGTAAAATGGCGGAAAACGGCAGCGCTGCGAAAATTAGAAAACGTGTCCTTGCCGAAAACTGTATAGTTTGTTTCTCAGCGCTAGCGAGCGCCGTCAATCGCTTTTTTCTGCCAAACACACCCATTATTTTGGCTAATCTTCACAAATGTAGGTAATGCATGAATGAACAGGTTGCAACTTGTACGCGCCAGTACTACTGTATTGTGCTCGACGCGTGTTTCTTTGATTCTGATAATGATAACTCAGTTGGAATTTGACTACATATGATAGCCAAGTGGCTTAGCGTGCGTTCATTGTTTATTAGTTCAGATAGAATCTTATCATTTCGATCTGTAATGTGTCAGATTACATACCTTATTTAAAAAAAATCCGGACCTAGGGGAGTAGTAGGCAATACTATTGTCCAGGAGTTTTAGCGGTATCCGAATAGTGTTCTGAACACTGTTTTTCATTTCTTTTTTAAAAGTTAAACAGAAAGAAACTGTAACACTTTGAATCTGTTTTAGAAAATACTGGTTCATTAGTGTTAATATCTGTTACAGTCAATAAGGTTCACATTGGCATAACTATGCGACAGCTCACTAATGATTTGGGTACTTTGAAGTGACTATGTTGGTGTACAGTGTATACACATAGATAGTTAAACGTAAGGCGGTTCACACACTAGAGATGCGTCCCGCCGCGGTGCGCGTAGCGACAGAAAACGCGCCCCCGCGCGGACGCGCAGATCTGCCTAACTTAGCGGTGTAATCTGCTTTCCCGCGCAGATTTTCAATACAAGTTGACCCTACTTCTTCACGCCCCGCGCTCCCGCGCAGAATCAGCGCGCGGGGCGCCTTCCCGTGCGTTCCCGCGTCGGCAGTATGTTGTCATAGGCGTGTTTTCTATATTAATTGAGATTCTTGCATACAATAATAAAATCTGCGGCCACGCGCTACGCGACGGGGCGCGGTGCAGTGTATTAACCGCCTAAAACAGTTTCTAACAGATTGGTAACAGAAAACATTATATCTGTTACACTTTTATAAGTGTTCGACGCAAAACAGGTTCAAAACACGCAAATAAGTGATACAGTAATAATTCTGTAACAGATTCAATGTGTAACCCTTATGAAAGTGTATCCTTATAAAGGTGTTTTCGAATCTCTGCTATTGTCGGATTACCTGGGGTCCACTGTATTACATTTAAAATAAAATAATTACTTAATCTTATGTAAAGTATCTTTTTGGTTATAGTCGAGCTGATAAAAATAATCGCATGGGTTTTACATATTTTAATATGATTCACAACTAGACATAGCTTGTAGATATTATTGCGCCACTTCCTTTCAATGATAACAAAAATTAATCAATACGTTATCGAGGGTACAGTGGTCAGCACATAAGTTATAACACTAGTAATAAAATTATCTCTATTACAATAACATAAGGTAGTTCCAAACGTCTATAGCTTGATGTTCTAATTTAATCAAAGTGTATAGTTGAGTTCGAGTCCCAGAAAGGACAGCTTGTAATATATTATACAAACTTTTATATTATTTATATACAGGGTGTCCCACAAGCCGACGTCAAGCTGAAAGCGGGTGATATTAGTTATCAGAAAATAAAAAAAAAAATCTAAGTCATATATAGTGTGAATTAAGATTTTAAATTAAGACCTTATTGGCATAACACTATTCGTATTACGCAAATGTTAACTACTTATAAAGAACGTAATCTACGGTATGAAATTTTACACTCGGACTTCGGAATAATCAAATTTGATTATGGATATAAAATGATTGATTTAGATTATACATATACAGAAAGAAGTTTTGTTATCTCAGCCAAAAGATATCCAATGCTTTGACAACCGTTTAATGCAACGGTAGCGATTCTGCCCTTTTCACCTATGGTACTGGATTCGCGTTCCGGAAAGAGCAAATGTGATGCATTTTTACTTGAGTCACGAGTATTTATATTTCTTTAAAATATCCTCTAATATACATACATGTTACAGCATATTTTACATTCACCCCTTGATGCGCAGCTTTGTGTTAAATGCGTTATTTCTCTCTCTATCGGGGGAAAAAGATCATTCAATCAAAAATAACCATTACCAAAGCCCGAAGCCGTAATAAAATGTTCTTCGCGGAAGGGTCTCCCAATTTTCGAACTGGTAGTAGACAATGTAATCGTAGTGAGAATTCAAAAATTAAATAAAATATAAAAATAAAGCAATTTGATTTCTAAAAAAAATTATCAATTAGGAACGTGCCAGATTAAAATATCGTGAAGGTAGAAGAAAATACATGACAACCATTATCTTAGGTATCCTGTGATCACGACTCCTATAAAGGAGTCGAAACGTCAGGATAAAATATAAAATAAAATATGCTTAAAATCCGTAAAAAAGTGTTTTATTCAAATGTGTAATGTGCGCGGAAGTGTAAGAACTAAATATGACTGCTTTATCTAAAACATACCTAAAGCAGTGATAACAAAGGTTGAAACTGCATAGATCTCTGACCTGTAGTGACGCGGTTTTATTAATATTTAAAATGTCCTAAGTGCAACATACACACGAGAGCAAAAACCTCACTATTTTGACAGGTCCAAACGAATTATCGGCGAAGTGGATTATTCCATTTTGTCGACTGTACATTGTACTTTAAAGTAGTGATGTGCCGAGTCGTTGTTTTATAGGATCGAGTCGACTCGAGTCAATTTGTACGGTATTCGAATAATGACTCGATTCCGCGATTCGAGTCCAGTACTCGAGTTCTATGTTTGGTATTCGAATGCTGACTCGAGTCCAGGACTCGAGTCTGTTACCGATTTAAGTGCAAAAGGAAAAATTGGAAATGAGTAAACTTCAAACAGTATCTAGGTTTAGCATAATAACATTACGAACATTTTAATGAAAAATATTTTTAAACATAACAAATAAACATAGAATACTAAGGAGATATCTAGGAATTAGAAAATTTCTGTTAATGAGGTTAAGTTCTATTTGTTTTATTAACAAAAATAAATCATTTAAGAAGCTAGGTATTTAAAAACTTCGGGTATTTGTTCTATTAGGTAGTAAGCATGTACTTTTATTTTAGGTGTCACTTCATTGCTTAAGTAAACAGAAATCGAGTACGAGCGAGTCAAGCTATCTCGAATATTAGACTCGAGTCAGTTGGACTCGCATGATAGTTTCGAGACACCGAGTACAAGATCGATTCTTCCTGACTCGAGTACCGGAATCGAGTCCGGCGCACTCGAATAAAAATAAGTTGGTATGGTTGGTTGGTGGTTGGCGAGTCCAAAGCAGGAATCGAGTCTGACTCGAGTCAAGCCGTACTCGGCACATCGCTACTTTAAAGAGTGTACATGTGTGTTTTTTCATTGGACCACCAGATTTACAAAAAGGCGCCACCTTTAGGCGTTTAGGTTCCAATTTTGTGATTTGTATTGCGAAAGAGTTGAACTCTGCCTCAGTCTGATTTTCCTGACAAATAAAATTCAGGGGTTTTCAAGCCACAAGTGGTAGTAATAGGTATCTTATAGGCAAGCGCGTCACATCCTAGATCGTATCGTCGTTTACCATCAGGCGAAAGACCTATTAATAAAAAAAAAAAGTCTAGTAGGAAGCCAATAGGGTATTTGACAGATTTTCGTAAGGTACTTCAAAATGTTCTCAAGTCGCTAGAGATACGCTTAAAAAATCTTTCTCTTATATTTAGAGCCATTTTAATAACAAAAAGATAGTTTTAATAATTACATTTTGTATTTCCCGCTCAAACGCTAGGTCACGTGACAAATCAAAGGCGTGACGTCACGATGTAATAGTCTTTATGTAAACAATACGTGAGAGATTCGTTTTTCGTTCATGATTCTTTAAAAAATGGCTTCAAAGTCCTATAGAATATGTGCCGTTCCTTTGTGTGAAAATACGAGTATCAAAAACGTGCCACAATCGCAAAATCTTCGTGTAAAGTGGCTGCAGTTAACACGACGTGATCCGACAAGTGTATCACCCAAATCTTCAATTTATTAGTTGTATAGTAGTATTACTTGAATATATCTATAAATATTGATAATTTACGTTTGATAAAACTGTAGCTACTTAAACTAGTAAAATTTTAAGGTTAAAGCAAAGTTGTTTATTTATATTAGACAATGACATGACAAGACATTATTTATTACATCGTGACGTCACGTACTCTGATTGGTCTTTGAGACGTTTCGTCTAAATGATGCACAGATTCAAAAACTCTAATTTTTATTTAGGAAAATAAAATATTTAATATTTTTTATTTGTAATTTAAGTCAAATATTATTAATTAGGACCTTAAATTCTATAGTGTTCAATACAATATTTATTTATTTGTTAACTATGTCAAATACCCAATTGAGCTGAGAGCGAAATTGAGAAACATGATCATATTTGCGAAAACAAAAGTTTTGAAATCGCTCAAGTTGAAGCTGATCCTCTTTGAGATTAAGATAGGAGTCGGCATAATCAAGAATAGGAAGCAAGAGAGATTACGCTTGGTGGCAGTGGGTGCAAAATTATGGAGCCTTTTAAGCGAACCAGCCGAAGCATATAATTTGTAAATGACCACTTGCAACTGCGTATCCCAACTCAAGCATTTCAAAGATTAACCCTGAAATTTTTACCAATACTTTAAGGGGATATCAGTGCCAGTAACATTGACACCGGGAAGCGACTGCCAATTGACTTGAAATCGTTCTAGAAGTACCTATTATAATAGAATTTGTCTTCGAGGGATTCCCCTTGAGACCAAATGACTTGCTTCACTCCACTATTTACTAAAAATGTATATAAATGCCCATGACTCGGGTACAGATGCTCGTATTCATCACACGTACATCTGCCTCTTCCGGGACTCGAACCCAGGGCCGTTAGTGGGAAAGGCAGGATCGCTACCATTGCACTACACTGTTTTCAAAATTATTACTATACGTCTGTAATTATATGTAAATTCAGAACAGTTCTATATGAGGAATCGCCCAATCCAGATTTTTGAGATCACAAATTTGTTGTTTGTCTGTCCGCTCTTTTCCCCGCTCTTTTTCCAATGTATATGCGTTACCATAGCAACGCGTTAACCGCAAGTAGTTCGTGTACCGGACGCTAGATGGCGCTAACGGAAAAATATTTAATAATAGATTTTTTTTTTTAGGATTTGGAAGTGTACTACACTCCGGCTAGAGTGACGGTGGCTAGTGACTTTGCCAACCGTACTTACCCTTTGTTCATCACTGCACGACAGCAAAAAGGTAAGCCTTTTTTATTGTGATTTTATTGTGAATAAAATTATATTAATATTTTTAAACTTACTAAAAGTAGGTATAATCAACGCATTTATTAATACTAGCTTTTACCCGCGGCTGCGCACGCATTTTTTTAATTTTTTTGTCAATAAAAAGAATTCTATGTTACTTCCAATACCTCCAAGAATATATGTACGAAGTTTCATGATGATCGGTTTAGTAGTTTTTGCGTGTAAGCATAACAAACAAACTTACATTCACAATTATAATATTAGTAGGGATTTATAAAGATTATCATATTAATTAATGTTTGAAAAAGCTAATAAGTTTAGTATTAATAGTTTTAAGGCACAATGGAATTTTTTATAAGAGTCGATAACTAGCATTGGATGCATAAAAGAGATTTTTATATGAAGAAAAATCAAAGGAAACGAGTTTTAAAGCGTTTGTAATGGTATTAAACTAAATTATTTAACAACTTAAAAAAATAAAAGTAACTAAATTATATTAAGTACCAAATTAAACTACGCACGCTTTCCCTCTCTCTCTCTCTCTCTAACACACACACACACACACACTCACTCACTCACTCACTCACTCACAAACACATCCGTGAAACAGTGCTATGTTATACGATACTAAATGAAAAGATCTCTCTCCCAGAATAAAGGTTGATCTAACCAGGTTGACTAACAATATAGTGGTCAAAGTAATGTTGTTTAAGTTTAGCATAGTACTTTAAATTATTTATCTAAGATTATTGTATAACATATAAAATAAGTATGTAAAAAACGACCACGCCTCCGAGCCCACGCCTTATAGAAATATGGCAAATATGCAAAAAATAAAAATTTAAAACACAAGATCATCACATTACATTATTTATCACATTATTTTAACTTGTTTAATGTATTTAGTTGTGTGTATATATATATATTTGGTTTATATATGTAGTGTAATATAATTATATACGTATAGTATGTATTGTATATAATGTAATTAAATTGATAAGTTTAAATATATGTATTTCTCCATTGTATCCGCTTTTAATTTTTTTCCCAAAGCTTGACTGGGAGAGAATGCAATTAGCATTAAGTCTACCTTTTGAATCCTTTTTATTATGGTCAATAAAGATTTTTAAATAAAATCACTACATAGTATAAAACAAAATTGCTTCCTCTGTCCCTATATCCCTATGTATGCTTAAATCTTTAAAACTACGCAACGGATTTTGATGCGATTTTTTTTATAGATAGAGTAATTTAAGAGGAAGGTTTATATGTATAATACATGCATAATATAGTAGAGCATTGCAACCGTGCGAAGCCGGGGCGGGTCGCTAGTAAATAAATAAGATTATTGTACCTGTGCTGTTATTGGCCAATACAATTATTATTAAAGTACCTTATCATCCCGTTGTTTCGATGTAGGAGACCACGACAGATGAGCACAAGCGGGTAGCGCGACTCACTGATCAGTATAAACTTATATGTAACCTTAAACAACATAAGAATAAGGTGTGTCTCATAAGCAAATTGACGTCAAAATGTTGTTCACTACTACAATATGACAATATTAAGACAGCTGGCATATACTGTTTATATACCTACCTATATACTTGGTCTCATATTACGCACTAGACATCTCAGTACCAAACTCGCAATTAACCCTTGGCATGTCTGGTGGCTAAAAGTTACACGCTATGCTTGGTGGGTCTGTCAGACCCAAATTTTCAACTTGTTTTATTTTCTATAAATTTAAATATGAAGGGTGTTTTAATGCTTTAACAAGTATGTCCAAAGAGTAAACAAGAGATAATAATGAATATAATATTACAAATTAACAAACTTTATATATTTTATACAAATTAAACTAAACTCACATTTTTTAACAAAATTTAGACAATAGTAATTAGATAATATATTATTTGTTTCAAAACTAAAGATATCTTAAACAGATTTGATGAAATGTAAGGCATTAACTTAGATTTACACTTTTCGACATTTAGACAATGTCGAAAAGTTCGCCACTCTCAGTACGATTGTAGAAGCTTATAATTTCAGGCCGAAGCTTTGTGCCAGTAGCGAGGTCAATTTCCATCTGGTGGTGGTCCAATATCCTGGTCTCGCAGATGCTTATATTCATGCTAAACCTGAAAAGTGGAAAAACTATTAGTATTGAACGCCAAATATCAATTAGCATAAGAAAAAAAAGAAATTAATAATTACGCAATAAAGTCACACCGTATGCCTGGTGGGGTCTGTGGGACTCGCGCACGCTTTATCCACGATTTTCTATCTCACTAGTTTGCTGCGGCCTGAGGAAGCGGGCGGAGCACGTTCCGCGTTTAGTAACAGTCAGTTATTGAGTACGGTGAAGCGCGTAATTCAAATTTGAGTGAACTATAGCAGAGCATGCGTTGGTGTGGGTCTGACAGACCCTACCAGGCATGTCAAGGGTTAGTCTTATGGCGAGTAGGTTGCCTGTAGGTCGTGAAATTGTATTTATATTTCAGTAAACCTGTTTTGCAACTTCACTACGTATTTTAAAAATAGTAAAAGTGAAGTTGCTGAATAATGATATCTATAATTAAATAAACCTATTTATGTTACACTACCAGGGGCGCCGAGATTTCAAAATTCCCGTGGGTGCTCCAGCTTTTTTAATGACATACCTAGCTACTTATATGTACCTATTTTTGTTATTTAATAGACACAAGAAAATACAAGATATTTAGAAAAGATAATTTATTATATTACACAGCAGTTTGACATGTACACCTGTTAATAAATATCTTATTTATCTTAACATTATTTTTTATTCAATGCGAATGTATTTTGACGAACTACTGCTCTATTTATAAATATGTCGGCAATGTTGTCAAGTTCCAAATCATCCGCTATTTCTCCGTTTGCATGCACTACCATGTAATTATTAAGTCTTTGCTGAGTCATAGTAGTCCTTAAGTAAGTCTTTATTCTTCGTAATGCTGAAAATGATCTTTCAGCTGGCGCGCGTATTACGTAGGTATATTATTTAGTAAAAGACGAGAAAGATATTTATTTTAGATATTCATAATCGTGGGTGCTCGGCACCCACTATTTACCTCTTGTGGGTGCTGGAGCACCCGAGCACCCACGGAGTCGGCGCCCCTGTACACTACACACCTTTGTACGTCATACATTGTATAGGGTGTACCCTTTTTTTGACGCGGGGAATGCGTTATGCAAACGCCGCCGCCGCCGTTTGGGAGAATGGCGGACACGTTATGTGGGACTCTCCCCTGCGGACCTATATCGCGATAAAAGCTCGTAAGGTTGGTGCGCAGGGGCTTACCCACGAAACCACCGCGGGAAACACCTTGGTGGGGATTATGTGATCGTGTTAGGATGCTTTCCACGATCCTCACCAGTGTGTCCCCTCTGTTCCCTGGGGGACGGAGCTCCACCCCGTGACACCCTTAGTGCCCCGCATCGCCCGGGGACCGGTGCAATGCGGATGCTGGTCTCATATGGTGTATCCTACACACACGAACACACTCGCACGATTCAGTCTATTTATATATTATCTTTTTAGAAGTCTTCATTTATTACCACTCCGTAGAGATATAGAGGCCATTTTATTTTTTACCATTAATTTACCAAAAATATAATATGAACTTATAAAATGGTTTATCAATAATGTATTTTACACATTAGATATGCCTAAACACTCAAAATACTGTATTTCTTTCTATACATAGTAAGTAACTACCTATTTACTATATGGTCTATTTTATAATATCCCAATCAAAAACATAAATGTGAAATGAGAGCCAAGTTCAATATTATGATAAACGCCTTGGTTGTTGACTTCAACGACAAAAGAAGTGAGATCCTAATGGGTGCCAAGTTCAATGTCAGTCCTGAAATGTATTTATAAGTAACAGTATAACATATCATATCTTCTTATAACATAAGATAATGTATTGTAGCCTAAGATCTGGGACCGGGTTGCAATGCCAGTGCCAAGTTTCATTAAAAACGTAAGACAAGATTCCATAAAAAACACCTTTTTTACAAACAAACTTTTATTATTTATTGTTAAAAATGAACTAAAAAGTAAAAAACCGGCCAAGTGCGAGTCGGACTTGCGCACAGGCATCCGTACAAACTTTTAGTTAAGTAAAAAAATATGATTTATTTATTAGTGTAAAAATATAACTGAGTATTTTGCGAATATTTCAAGTGCCTACCTGTTGCCATTATTGATGTCGAGTAAAAAGAGCAAAGAGAATCGCGTTTGTTGTATGGGAGCCCCCTTAAATATTTATTTCATTTTTTTTTAGTATTTGTTGTTACAGCGGCAACAGAAATACATAATTTGTGAAAATTTCAACTATCTAGATATCGCGGTTCTTGAGATACAGCCTGGTGACAGACAGACGGACGGACAAACAGCGAAGTCTTAGTTATAGGGTCCCGTTTTTACCCTTTGGGTAGGGAACCCTAAAAAAAACTAATCAAATAGTCTGAACTCGATAGGTTTGTGTCGTTTTGATGCGGAGTTCGTATGGCCATCTTCCAGCTCCAGCATCAGATTAGCTCCATGTCATCTAATATTGCATTGTCACATACATATGTATGCAAAATTTCAGCACGATTGTAAACCGGGAAATGGGTCAAATTAAACTTGCATTTAATTGCATTTTATTACAGACACCGGGACAGATAAAAGTAAATAAAAGCCTGTAAAATCATTTATATATAAATCTGTGTCCCATCGCCTAATAACTATTGATTGTATAGCCCTATCTGTTCTTATTAACTAGATAAGTACTTGCCTAACCTCTGATGATAACCTTATGATAAAATCCCTTTGCCTCAGAGAAAACATTTAAATGTTAATATCAGTTTTTTTTTTACTTTTTTCAGGCGTATTTTCGTGGCAGCTTCCCATGCTGGTGCAGACACCGGTCAGCTTGGAACAGTTCACGAACATATCGAGGACGCTATGCCCTCACAATAATATTTTCTCAGATGACACTGACACCTGTGGTGAGTCTCATACAATATAATAGAAAAGAGTTTCATAAACTAGGAGTATATATACAGTCCCGAGTAATAAGATGTAGAACCATGTCACACTAAATCGACCAAAAGCGAAAAGACAACATTACAGAAATAAATAATTGATGTATTGCGACATAGTTCTACGGTGTATTCATTTTATTGCTCGGGACTGTACACTGAATCTAGTAACATATCTCCAATTATTCATAAGGCTACTATAGTTTTGTCTATTTACTTAATGTAATACTGTTACAAGCATCAATAAATCCAAAAAGCTATGTAATCACATTATTTTTATTTTTACATTTATGTTATATATTTATATCTAAAAAAATAGCAGATACTTTTAAAAGTATTACATACGATGTTGTATTCCGCTTATAAGACAATAGGAAAAATTAGGGTTATCTTTTTTAATCTCATGCGTCATGCTCGTGAACGATTGCTATTTATGGAGATTAGTATGAATAAATAATTTATCTGTATAATATTATCTCAAGCATATTCCATTTAAAGTGATAACATGCAAATATTTGTCATTTAAAAAGAATATTATTTACTTTAATTTATTTATTGAACGTTGCTTGTCATGGAAAATGAACTTACACAGTATTCAAACTAAGTTCACTTTTCAATATAAGGTTCTCTTTGGAAGAAAACAAGTAGCATTCTTTTTTGCCGGTTCATCACAGTATTAGGTCCAGCCGTATGTTTAAATACTGATGAAGAAGCTACTTTCTGAGCTTCATACAGGCCTGTATACTGAGTAAATGATTTTATATCTGTAAGGGCGGTTTTTAATAATGAATTGTTTATTTCCTATTTGCTTACAAACTATACATAACTACCCCAATCTAAGCTATGCCTATCCTATGAGGAAAATATATGTTTAACACTATGATTTAAGCTAAACACAAACATAATTGAACAATTGTAAGACAATTATAAAGGTTGACTAACAAATAAGCTATACTTTGTCCAATGTAGGATGATACTTTTGACAGGTGTCACTTCCTTATTGCTACGTACTAAGGTTGCGTTTGTTTCCTTATGTTTGGCTTGACATTGCAATAGTAACTTTATACCCTCTTTATAGGTGTCAACTGTCAAAAGTATCATCCTACATTGGACAAAGTATTAAGAATACCTTTTTGTTTTTTTTTTAACGCGGGGAATGCATTGCGCATACGCCGCCGTTTAGGAGAAAAGCTAAAGAAGACCTCTTTGAATGAGGATAGGTTAGGTTCAGTTAATAAATTTATTTTATTACTAGCTGACCCAGCCGCGCGTTGCTGTGGCACAGCAATTTAAAAAAAAAAACTAAAATAAAAGTAGCCCAAGTTACTCCTTATTACATTAGCTACCTGCCAATAAAAGTCCGTCATAATCGGTCCAGCCATTCCAGAGTTTAGCCGGAACAAACAGACGGACAGACAGACAAAAATTGTAAAAAATTTGTTATTTTGGTGTGTGTACCGTATATATATATGCATATGCATATGCATGTAGTAAAAAACGGTTATTTCAATATTACAAACAGACACTCCAATTTTATTTATATGTATAGATGTATAGATTAAAGTGGGTATGCCCGTCAGCTTTTTACTGCAGGCAAGTCCCACATTATCCCATCGTCAACCCAACGCTAGGGTATGCTGTAAGCATTTCATTTAAAATAAAAGTTAGTAAGAGATAGGCAACTTGACTATAGTAGCCATATATGTTAGTAGAGATAGGTTACTGAAAAAGGCTGTAATGGGCATCAAAACATATGGAATTGGCAGTGTGTCCCTCAAGAAGTATTTGATAAAATCAAGAGTCAGTTGACGGAGATCAATATAAATCTTTAACATCAAAATAGCCAGCTTACTTCAGCGAAATATTCAAGATGCAAAACTCGCTTGCCCGCAAATAAATGCACATGCACAAATGCCAAATCAATGCAAATACCTGTATAAGTCACCGTAAAATTGTTATTACTGTTAGATTATAAACTATCTCGCGAGTTTTTAACTGTCGAAAGATTGTGAACCGTAACAAAGTGCTTACAATTTAACTCTTCATTTTTCGGTAGATTATAATCTATCGAAGTGAAACCGCCAAATTGTCATCACATCGCGTGCTGATTTTTGGTTTATTAATTCGTTTGTTGTCGAATATAAATATAACCTAACCTAACCTAACTCAATTGACACAGAAGGGCTTATTGCAAGACCAACCCATCAGCCAGCCTTCGGACAGTTGACAATTTGACGTGCGATAGATTGTGATTAAACAGTTTCACTTCAATAGATTATGATCTATCGAAACATATTTTTTTAAATTGTAAGCTGTATGTTACGGTTCACAATCTTTCGATATTTACAATATTACGAGATAGATTATACTCTAACGGTAGTTACAATTTTACTGTGACATATATACCAAGACTGTGACACAGCTTGCACTTCACCAATCACTCTGCCGTGTTTGACGAGTTTTAGACCGTGCAATCCAACATCAAGCACTCCATTTGCATGTTATGTGGAAGTAAGCAAGATATTTTGGTCATATAGACCCCTTAAAAAAAAGAAAATAATAAAGAATCGGTTATTTGCTTGCAACAAAGTCACAAATGTAATGTATTTATAGTACATCAATCTACTACAAAAAGGCATAATTTGTCAAATAATATTGAACTCTATAGTAAAAACCATAAAGTTTAATATCGTTTATTATCTTAAAGTTGGATGTTGATAGTTTCGGGTAGTATGTATGTTATTAATCGTTAATTCCACTTTTGCGATCGATACTGCATCGCGTTTTGATAGTGTTGGAATGGAATTAATGAAAATCCAAATTTAACGACTGTAGCGATATTGTATTGCCTTTTGACAACCGATATTGACTCTGTAGCGGAATCGTCACCTCTCTATTATAATGACTTTAGCGATATTGATATGTATCGCGTTTTATTAACTTATTTTGATACTAGTTGTGTTGTTGCGCGTTTTAGGAACTGTAGCAATGTTGTGTAACTTTTTGACAAGTCTCTGCATTATAGCGTGGAGGCAAGAAAATTGGCGCGTTCACATATGCAGAATCGCATTTTTTAAACTCTTCATAAATTAGTGATATGTATATATACTGAGTGATCACACTTTATCAATTTATCGGTGTTGCATAACGTTTTGACAATTGTCTGCGTTTTACTATAATCAAAACAGCTGTTGAATGACTGTAGCGATGCTGCAAATCGATTTCCGCGCGTTCTGGTTCAGTTAAAACTATATGCAAGTCTCGACAAAAAAAGGGTACAAATCTTTTTTATTATATTGTGTGTGTGTGTGTGTGTGTGTTTAAATCCGGAAAGTCCTGAAAAAATGCAGTCCAATGAGTAGTCAGCACAGAAAAGGCACAGCTGTGTATTACAACGTAGTTTATTAGAATTTAAATTTTATGTATGTTAAATAAAAATCACCCCTGGTCGACTATAATTCTAGTTTTTTCTTTTGTTTTTAATTGACAGCATTTCAATTTTACAGCCAGTTTCTCTACCTTTATTGCGTTAAATAAATTTGATTAACATATAAAAGGTGGAAATCTAACCAGATATACTCCATCACCCAACCGTCATTTCTATGTTTGTTTATAAAAAAATGCATCATTTAGAGTTGTAACAAGAATTAAAATTAGTTTCCACTGATAATGCTAAGAAGCATTTTTATTTTTTGGTCACATCTTAGCGTCCATAACTTTCAACTTACAGAACACTATGAAAAATTTAGTGCTATTTCTGTTATAAAAAGGGATCATGTTGGCAATACCTATATTATTTTAAGGGGAAACCCCTTAACATGTTGTCTATACCCGAATGAAATGCTGTCAATTCTCATAATGAAGATGCCGTGTGGTGCTTTGTACATTATATTTCTCTTTCTGTTCACGCCTCCTAAGTCATTGGCAAGAGGATTAAAGTCTACTGCGGGCCCCTAATACGTAACTAACATGAATTAATATTTATTTGACCGTTTTGTTATGACATCTGTCAGTGGTCATCATAATGAGACAGTCGATGAAAACGGAAGGAGAATAAAACACAATATCACTAAATTAAATGAATATAATGTCAATGAATGATTACAAACTTTTTTCAGAGCTCAAAAAGAGTTTGCACGTACCTCTCTATTCAAAGTAAGAAATTGAAATGTTTGATATGCTAGTAGAATGGAATTAACTGTTTAAAATGGCCAAACTTACACGTGCAAGACTAATTCTACTAAGGAATAGAACTTATATTGAGTTAGGAGTTAACTCTTAACATCTTGTAAACGTCATAATAACTTTTATTATCAGTTACAGAAGGCCTATTTTACCTTACTTAAAACAACGGCATTCTTATTATGTCTATGCGTTCAACATAAAAGAGTCCTTATTTCAAAGTATAATGGTAGATAATTGCTCATCGCCTGGTCTCATTAAAACACTGACGGATGTACAACCGACCACTTCAACATGCAAAACCTCTTTACAGACATATCATCGGTGAACACCCCGATAGTTCACCTAACCTCTTCATCACCCGACGACATAGAAGTGACAATCGTAGTTGAGACCGTTCAAGATTTCTATATCAAATTGAACTCTACTACAAATTTAACGAGTACACCAAGCCAACCGAAATATTATTTCTACCCATTTGAGCAAGGGCCTGATCAAATGATTGATTTGTCAACACAGAATGTGAAAAGAAAACACATGTGTAATGAGAAATTGGATGATTTTGAAGAGAGGAAACTGAAAAGTTTTTGGGAAAATAATCAGGATAAAGATGACAATTGGATATCAAGGCCTAAAAGTGTGATTGTGATGATAGAATCTGATGATGATATATGCGCTGTGGTATCTATACAGAAATTTTCGGTAAGTCTCTTTAAGTCGTACCTTAATTTGTTTTTTATACAACACAAGCTTGTGCGGTACTGCTATCTGAAAGAGAACTCGCTGCAAAAGGAACCACCACCAACCTCCCTCCCAAAAAAAGCAGAACAATCATATATGACTTAATACATATATTTTTTTTTTGCGGAGGCACTTAGAGTAGATAGTTTTGAAAGGTTATATTATTTTTGAGCTAAAAAATTATTTTTTATGTATTAAGTCATATATGATTATTCTGCTTCTTTGGGAGGGGGGTTGGGGGTGTTTCCGTTTGGGGTGTAATCGCTTTGTTTGTCCATATAGTACATATTTTTTTTTTTAATTTTTAGGTCAAAAAGGAAAGGGTCAGAAAACTCGCCTTATTGACATTTCCGTTAATTCCATTTAGATACACAGTTATTGTTACAATATTGTATTTTTTGTTATTAAAGCAATTCAACAGAAAAACATTACAAGAAGCTACTGTGTCTTCTTTACCTATTTTTCGATACTTAAAAGAATTACACTCGATGTTGTAGGTAGCAAGAAGAATACGCTGGCTTATTCTTCTTGCTACCTACAACATCTACCTATAAAAAGAATATTAAAGCTTTAATAAAAAAGTCATCGGGTCTGTCGGTCTCGGTAGATTAGTTGGAAGAGCACTCGCCCGATCTGGGTTCGAGTTCCCCCTGACTCATATTTTAGTTACAGTTTTTATTTAAGTAATACTTAAAGTAACTGATGAAATGTTAAAAAAAAATATATACTTGGTTTTTTAACCATTTATTGCGAGATTTTAATAACTATTAACGTTTTTACCAAAAAATAACAACCTGTCAAGGGAGACTCGAAAGCATCGTTGAATTTTTTCCAGAAAAAAAAGATATAAAAATCTACTGCTAGAAGCTCGAATAACTAAAGAAGCAGGGCCAATAAGGCGCGTTTTCGGCCCCTTTCATTTTTGACCTAAAAATTCCAAAAAAAATTTTTTTGTCTACTATATGGACTAACAAATCGATTCCACCCCAAACGGAACCAATTCCCAAAAATTTTTTTTTTTGCGGAGAAACTTTGAGTAGAGTTTTGAAAGGTTATATTATTTCTATGCTAAAAATTTTTTTTAAGTATTGAGTCATATACGATTATTCTGTTCTTGGGGGGTTGGAAGGGGGGAAGGGGGTTGGGGGTGGTTCCGTTCGCGGTGGAATCGATTTGTTAGTCCATAAAGTAAATAAACATTTTTTTTGGGAATTTTTAGGTCAAAAATGAAAGGGGCCAAAACCCGCCTTATTGACCATTCTTTTTTAATAATTACCAAGCAGTTTCTTCATTACAGGCTATTCTATACTTAAAAATTACATAAGATGTTGCAGGTAGTAGATACTAAGAACATCAAAATCGAGTTCGCTATCTCTTGAGATAGTGCTAGTATTCAGCTTAAAAAACGCTAGAATAAATGCAATGCGTCTGTCTGTCAAGGGCTCGGTTGCTCAATTGAAAGAGATCCGAAAGTGAGAGGCTGTAAGTTCAATTCCCGTCTGACAAGACTGACTAACCTGAGAAAAGTTGAACTGTCAAATTAACTGCTACATCATCATTAACATCCCAATGTCTTCCCCTGTTTGTTTTGGATAAAAATACTCTAAAGATGTCCCTTTCAAAACATGAAGATGCTTGAGAAAATTTTTCGGTCGATTTTAAATAGAATCTATAGAAATGAGGAGATTCGTAGAAGACCTGTATCCGACATAGTCCGCATATTGCCAAATTTAAGTGGCCATATTAAAAATGGGCGAGCCTTGGGGCAGAAAAGTTTTCGAGTGGCAACCACGGTTCGGAAGACGAAGTGTAGGCCTCCCACTCGTTGGACCGACGATCTGGTGAAGGTCGCTGGAAGCACCTGGATGCGGACAGTGGAAGACCGGTTATCGTGGAGTTTCAAGGGCCTCCCCCTTGAATCTTTATCCAGCAGTGGACGACATTTAGTTGAAACGATAATATTAATATCGACTCGGCTGTCAAGTTATTCTCAAATGAGATTCGAACCCGCAAACTTAGGGTGTCCGGTCCACTGCTCTCCCAATTGAGCTACCAAGCTTTGTGAGCTCACATCGAAATTTTCTGGTACTTTTGACTATTTTACGCTGTATGCCAGCGTTGCAAGAAATATTTTTACTCATGTTTTTACAACCGATAAAGATGAAACAACCAATTTATTTGTAACAATTATTCTTTTAAAATTTATGAAAGAAAATATACATCATAAATTTTTCGGTCACCCATCCGAAAATTGACCATACTAAAAGTAGCTTAACCACCGCAATAGTTTGCTGTGCAAAAAATAAATCTTTTGTAATGTGTTTGGAACTAATAAGTATGTCTTCTGTTCTAGTGTCCAGTGTTTGACAATGAGAGAGATATATTATATGATGGGTATTACTTAACTATGACTCGGCGAGGAGGCATTACTTTAACCGTAAGTTAACTTATTAAATCTATAATCTAAGATCACAGTGGTTTGTGGTTTGTCTGTCCGCTCATTTTCCCGCTCTTTTTCCATTGTATCAATAACGTTACCATAGCAACGCGTTAACCGCAAGTAGTTCGTTTACCGGACGCTAGATGGCGCTAACGGAAAAATATTTAATAATGGAAAAAATTAAAGAATTTTATCCACCCGTGCGAAACCGGGACGGGCCGCTAGTCTATAATCTAGGAATACAAATTTGTTGATTGTGTGTTTGTCTGTCCGCTCTTTTTCCATTGTATACGCGTTACCATAGCAATGTGTTACCGGGTCAGCTTGTTTAAAATATAACTACAGTATTTAAAGATAAGAATTACCAGGTTATAATGGAATTTTTACACACCCATGCACCCAAGTTTGACGACCGTTTGGTCCAACAGTAGTGATCCTCCCTTTCGCATCGACGGTTCTAGGTTCGAGTCCCGGAAGAGGCAGATGATTGTGTGATGAATATAAGCATTTGTATCTGAGTATAGGGTATTCATACCTCTATATACAGGGAGGCCAGAGAAGTGACGTCCAAAAATTATTTTTTGGTGCCTCGTGTTGCGATTTAGCTGAATCACCTCTACGTTTGTTCTGCGATATTTCGTAGTTTTTGAGATACGATTTTTTTTACAAAATTCAAAAAAATAAGTAGATGGTTTCTTCGACCTAAAAAAAATTTTTGGACGTCACTTCTCTGGCCTTTATAAAAATTTCCTGGCACGATGTTTGACCGCGATGAACTCCGAAACTTCTTACCCGATTTTGATGATTTTTGTTTCATTTTGCTGGATTTGTTGTTATTATAATATACATTAATTTTCATTTATTAGATATTCTAAGTCGCAACAAAATGAAACAAAAATCATCAAAATCGGGTAAGTAATTTAAATGTCTCTAAATAAAAAAAATATTTCTTTAATTATACAAAAACATTTTAAAATTATCGGAACGAGACTTTTTTGAGTGTGTTGTGGGCGAAAAATGTCTCTTATCAAGCCTTCTCATTTAAATGAAATGTATTCTATGTCCTAAGTTGGAAGAAATCCTGCAAAATGATAAATAAATCATCAATATCGGTTCAGTAGTATCCGAGTTCATCGCGGTCAAACAAAAGGAATTTTTATATATATAGATGTTTATAGTATATAATAGGTCACTCATTCTGCCAATATACGTGCAGAAGTCACACGTATTGTTTACTTTATATCATGTGACTGCTAAATAAATTAGAATTTAAAAAAATATGTGTGTATCCAACTGTTAAACACTTGTTTGGAATGTACAATAATTAATTATTTATTCATTTACATTGTACACAAACAGAACTAACTTAACTAATATATATAAAAATATAAATATTGACAGCCATTTACATGTCTTCACAATAAGACACGGTATAAATACACACACACCATTCGATTCCCAGCCGGGTCAATGTACCAAACGATATATTCTATATTGTCTGTGGTACCGTCGTTATTTTTATTATTCTTTATTTGTGGCTTGCACCATTTGTGCATTTAGCCAGTGTCAATTAAGTATAATTACCAGTTCTTGAGTAATTACCTAGGTTTCAGTAAAGAAGTGGGGTTTTGCTGAAACCTCCTCGTGGCCTTCTTGAGAGAGCGCGAAAAGACACCTTCCAACCTGTTTTGTTTCACTTGCCAACACTTATAGAAACACTCAGTGGTTATTAACTCACCATTATTACACACTAATATCAACCACAACACAAAATTTAACAAGAAAACCAAAACCATTAAAGTGACGCTTCGAGTTCCCGCCAAAAAGTCCGTCGTTATATCTGAATTCCATAACAAGTGCTTTAGCTACTTAACCATTTAGTACCAAGGAGCGCCGTCGCGCTGCTTTCGCTAGTTGTGAATGCCAGCGTCGCGATAGCGCTCCTTTTTTCTCGTTCACTTTTGGCGCGTGCAGGTGACGGCCGTGTTACCGTGTTCGTATTTTTAATTCATTATATTGCATTCTATCTTCGATCGCGTATCACTACATAGTATAAAACAAAGTCGCTTTCTCTGTCCCTATATCCCTTTGTATGCTTAAATCTTTAAAACTACGCAACGGATTTTGATGCGGTTTTTTTTAATAGATAGAGTAATTCAAGCGGAAGGTTTATATGTATAATACATGTATAATATAGTAGAGCATTGCATCCGTGCGAAGCCGGGGCGGGTCGCTAGTTTTTATATAAACATCGTTCATATAACTCTTGTTCATATAAATTATCTATAAAAATGCACTTTTTTACTGGCATTTTTAGCATAATATTGGTAAAATATGTATGGCACTAAAAGGGTTAACTTGGGTTTAGAATAATCTATCTGATGTTGTCTAATAATTGTTATTTTTTATGTTTTATTTTAATAATATTGAAATATTAGAGATTAGCCGGAACAAACAGACAGACAGACAAAAATTGTAAAAAAAATATTTTGTTTGTGTATGTACCGTATATATATTCATATGCATGTAGTAAAAACGGTTATTTCAATATTACAAACAGACACTCTTATTTTATTTATATGTATAGATGTATAGATGATGCGCTTGCAACTGAAAATACGCTAAGGAAATTTTATTAAAACACGCAAATAACGAATTTTAATTGGAAATGACAAAAAAGTGGATTTCTTGACGAATTTCAGTTATTAGGTGTTGGCACTTCGCCGTCGATATGCAATAAAAAGATGAAATATTTTCTTAATGGCTGACTGGTAGGGTATTTATTCGGAAATCCGCCTATACTAACATAATTTTTTTTTCCAACTTTTTTTTTAAATTCAAATTGTTTTTTATTAACAGCAAGACACTTTTCCCGTGGGATTCTACATCGTGTTCATAGTGAAGACTTCTGACGACGATTGCAGTGACGTCACGGAGACGAACTCCACCCTCCCCAAGATGGCGTCGTACTTGGGGTGGGGGGAGGAGAAAGTAGTCCATGTGCCAACCAACGACGGAAGGGTTAAGCAGTTTAGGTAAGTTATGTTTCATCGTAGTTTTTTGGCAAAGTAGGATAGCGCAAACCCGTATACAGAAACTTAAGATACTGGAAGTAACCGCCATATTATTAAAAAAATATAAAAAATACCCTTATGAGCTAAGGCTATTATACCAGGGATACAAAAAGCACTTTTATAAGGATACACTTTCATAAGGGGTACACATTGAATCTGTTACAGAATTATTCCTGTATCACTTATTTGGGTGTTTTAAACCTGTTTTGCGTCGAACACTTATAAAAGTGTAACAGATATAACTGTTACCAATCTCTTAGAAACTATTTTACATTTAACTATCTATGTGTATACACAGTACACCAACATAGGCATTTTAAAGTACCCAAATCATTAGTGAGCTGTCGCATAGTTATGCCAATGTGAACCTTATTGACTGTAACAGATATTAACACTTATGAACCGGTATTTTCTAAAACAGATTCAAATTGTTACAGTTTCTTTCTGTTTAACTTTTAAAACAGAAATGAAAAACAGTGTTCAGAACACTCTATTCGGATACCGCTAAAATCCGTGGCTATTACAGAATTAATTGTTTATTTGAGGGACAAAACGGCGTGGAGTTAATGGCCTTGTGCCGTGCTGTTTATTTTTTTTTAATAACGATAAGCTGATCCGGTAACGCGTTGCTATGGTAACTTTAATTGATACAATGAAAAAAGAGCGGGAAATAGAGCGGACAGACAAACACACAAACAACAAATTTGTGTTCTTAGATTATAGAAGACTAGCGGCCCGGCTTCGCACGGGTGAACAAAATTCTTTAATTTTTTTTCTATTATAAAATATTTTTCCGTTAGCGCCATCTAGCGTCCGGTAGACGAACTACTTGCGGTTAAGACGTTGCTAGGGTAACGTTATTGATACAATGGAAAAAGAGCGGACAGACAAACACACAAACCACTGTGATCTTAGATTATAGATTAGTTTTTGAGTTACAGTCATCCAAATAGTCTGTAGTGGACTATTTTTTTAATCAGCTTTAAATTCAATTAGTTCAATGAAGATACAATGTCTCATTATGGTTAGTAACAAATATTTACGGTACGCTTTACGGTAGTATTTTTTGTTTGGCCCTTTATTAATTAGCGAGAAAATGTCATTTTTATACAAGGTTATTTTATAAACACCATCCAAATTTTTTCTAGGCATTAGATATCATTCAAACACTTCATTTATGAAAAAAAATTGGTAGGTAAAATTTCCGCAAAAAAAAATTTTGTCCGAGCGAATTATTACAACCGTTGGTTACTGGCAAAATAGGTACTTACAGTTGAACGACCGACCGCCCGAAGCGCCTCACCGAGCTGCGCGCGCAAGTTGTAACTACATCGGCGCAATGAAATCAGTCAGCCGCGGGCTTTCCGCGATGTACAATGTTGCGTTCACGCATTTTCGTCGCATAATTATCTACCTAACGAAATGTGTTCACACTTGCAATTGAAATCGAGGGCGAAATTGAACGACGGGTTTATGTGAAGAAGGCCCAAAGCCTCGAGAACTTAATATAAATATAATCCGTGCATTTAACGAAGTGACAAAGTGAAAAAACAAGTAATACAATAAAAGACAATGTTCATAAACGTGCAAGACTGTTTAGAGAGAAATTACCTACACTTTAAGGTAAAGTGATTGTTTTCAAACTTCATGTAAGTGTATTTTTTTTGGATTTTTAATTAATTATTTTGTTGGAGTAAAGCAAAATGTGTGCAGGGCGGCTAAGACTTGTGAAATTTTTCACAAAAATATAGAACTATTAATTATACATTTCTTTATCCTATCGTGTAAAATAGACAAAAATAACTTAGGTAGGTAGGTACTAAGGTTTTGGCACTGCATTTGTTTTTGCGATTTTCGAATTGCCTTTGCGATCCCTGTGTTTTTTTAGATTCTGTGGTTAATAAACACCCTTTGCTTTACTCCAACCAATTATTCTACATAAGTTGATTAAATTTAAAAAAATGCGACGTAAGTGCCTAAGGTGTGGTTTACTTTTATGTTCATTTTTTATTTATTAAAAGTGTTATCGATTAATATTGTTATAATCAAAGAACAAATCAACTTATCTCTTCTTCAATTTGACGTTCCTATTTTTTTTCGTTTAAATTTGCAACTTATGAAAATCATTGTAATGTATCAATGAAATACGGGAGGGCGGGGCGGGGGTCGTGTAATCATCTGCTACAACACCGTGCGTAGCGTGACTGTGACAGCAATCGGTAGTTTTCCTCGGATAACTTTGTGTAGGCTTAACTTAATATTTTAGTACTGAGTGATATTAAAAGAAAAAAATCTTGTTTCGTTATTTTCTTCAAAGAATATAATATATAAATTTGGATGGTGTTTATAAAATGACCTTGTATAAGAGTCCGATGGCTGACATTTTCTTCACAATTCGCACAGCATTGGGACTGTTGAGAGGGGTGGGGCTCGTGGTAGTGGACTGACAAATGGTTATAGATAATTACTTCTTATAGGGAAAATAGAATTATATTTCCTCAAAAAAATTAAAAAAAGTGAAATGAAATTATTCCTTTTCAGTTTCAAAATAATAGAAACCATATCGTATCGGGAATACGCGATTGCCGCGGGTGTGGCTTTGGGATTCTTCTCTTCGTTCTATTTCGGGTTCGTTATTATGATACTGTGTCAGCCAAGGTCAAGATGGAGTCGACTCGTCGAAGAAACCACTGAAACTCAAGCTGAAGGTATTATTTATAATAATAAACTTAAACTCAAATACATGTATGCAACTTCTCGCTACCGAAAAAATGCTGGTAAACGCTCACCCCTATATAGAGACACGATATCGAATCTAATACGTACTCATATCACTACTTTTGATTTCGATACTAGTACACAAAATATCGATACTTTAATTCGATACTCAGTACTAATTTGACTACTTTAAATCGAGCATAGAATCGATTAAATCAAGTGAATATATTCTATAACGGAATGCAGCGCAGCCACAGAGACTAGTTTATGAACGCATCTTAACTTAAATCAGCTATAGCCATTTTGTGAATAATATTATTCTTCCCGCTGTTAGTGTATCGTCTGCTATTTATTCAACACTAACAGTACTGATGAAGAGTGAAATGTATAAGTGTACGTCCTACTTGGTAATGTCTTTTTTTAATAAACGCTTTTTCTATAACGTGATTGAAGTAATCACTCGAGTTAATTACATTCAAAGAGAGAGAGAGAGAGAGTGAGAAAGAGAGAGAAAGAAAGAAAGAGAGAGATAGAAAGAAAGAGAGATAGAAAAAGAAAGAGAAAGAGAGATTCAAATGCTTGTAGCCCGCATCTCAATACACAGATACTTACTCATATCGATACCTTAGTTTCGATACTTTCACTCATTAGTTACTTTGTTTTTGATACCGCTACTAAGAAGGTATCGATACTTTTGATTTCGATATCGTGTCCTTACCCTATTTAGCCTGGTATACTCTTATAACGAGTCGTTTGCTTCAATTGGCATGTTGGCAACTGGTCCAAGCATCTTATAAAAGGCTGTTTTATGAAAAATTTGTTAAAAAAATATTTATGTAAGTAAACACTTAGTCCACTTCAGATTCTCAATCTTTGTAAATTAACATAGGGAGCGTTCAAGTATTACGGAACGCAATTTTTGAAGATTTTTGACCCTCCCTCCCCCCCTTGTAACGCGCCGTAACGTTTTACTGGACCCCCTCCCCCTCTCTAAATGTTACGTAACACTCAAGTGACCATTTTCACCCAAAAGTACAAGAAAGTCGCTAAAATATCCTTGTTATAGTTTTAATCGACTATGTGGTAGTAATACTAAGTAAAAAAAAAATTTTTTTAACCCGCAATACATGCGTATTTTGTTTATTTTTTTTTAGAAATTTTTGGCTTTTTACACAATTGTTTTTCTCCTTCGTTCTCCTACTTTAGCTTGGTAATGCAATTATAAACAAAAACCTAACTGAAATTAAACATTTTAGTCAAAATAAAATCGCATTCTTAACAAAATTAAAAAAAATCATATTATTAAAAAAATTAAAATCGTTTTCTTAACAAAATAAAAAAGAACTATTAACCAAGTAAGAAGGTCTATAAAAAAACAATAGGTTTCATGCATGTAATTTTAAAAAATCTAATATTTTTTTAAATAGTCTTCAAATATGTAATAATTAACGGCATTAGTTAAAATTAATAATTTATATTATTTTTCAAATTTTTTTAAAGATTTTTTTCGGTAAAAAATTATGCATAAACGAAAGTGAATTTCAAATCAAACCGAGCGTCTTCCCATTAGTTGTGATGTCACATAACATGAAGCCATGCGTTTGCCGGCAACATATGTATATCATTACAATGTATGTAGATTCACCTATAGTAACTTGGCGAGTCATGCACTGACCCAAGAAAATATATTTTTTTAACAAAAATCATTTCAACAAGAAATTGTTTTAAAGTAGTTTTCTATTAAAAATGACTTAATTTAACGATTTATACCTACAATAAAAAAATCACGCAAGAAACCTATTCGATTGAAATTACTGCTGCTCTGTCCACGGGTTTGCTAGTCACTCAAATTCTTTCATCAGTGGCTTCAGTAAGAACATTTATTCTCTGCTGCAGTAGGCCAAATTTCTTCATAACAGTTTCTTGAGCCGGTTTACTTGGAACATTTTTAGTGATGTCCGAAACAATTAAAGTTGTGTTTAGTTCCGTAGACGGGGTCTCCGCAGTTTCCTCATGAGTATTCTCACTTCGTTCATCATGGGTATCGCTCATCTTTCGTTTGACGGCAGTGCTTTCTCGGCCAGCGACTCCGACAATCGATTCTATAAGAGATGAATTATTGGATGAAGCTACAACATCCGAATCCTATAAACCAAGTGAAAATAAATTAAGAATAGGTATTATTGAGACATGCGATGAAAAAAAAACATAATATACACATATACAAGCAGATGCACCTGGTTTTGCGTAATACCTAAAAATATTTTTTTTCTTTTGTTTCGATGGGTATTTTCGTGAATTTTGAAATTCGGGCTCCGTCACAATCTGGCCCTAAACCTGTTGATTCAATTCCACACAAAAAATATTAAAATCGGTTAAGGACTTGGGAAGTTATGGCGTAACAGACATTGCGCCATTGAAGCTATGTCATTATTACATTTTAACAGTTAACTTACCTGTGTAAAATAACTAAGCATTGTTGCTTTCTTCTTCGTGGCCTTCACCTTCAACTCTCGTATAACATCATTTATATGTTTCTATTAACTTTTCTTTAGTTTTTCTTAGCCGTTTTCCAAATTTCGGTGGCATTTTTTTGACACAGTTGCGTTGGTAAGTCCACATGAGAGCCTTTATAGGCCAAGAACAGCTGATGATACAAATCTCCTTCTTTTGAGGACATTACGGTATGAACACTATGAACTCACTTTAATAACACCGACTACAGCAATGTGGATAAACACTAACGAATACTGACAACAAAAACAACATTAAATGACGTACAATACAATCGAGGGATTCCCCGTAAAATATAAAAGAAAAGGGTTGCTAACTTGCGAGAACAAAATAAAAATGACGAAAAGACCAATTCAATCAAGAGATTCCAAGTAAAACGTGAATGAAAAGGGTTATCAAATTGGGAGTTTTAATTCCCTAATTTTAAATGTTACGTAACGTTTTGTAAAAAAGGCCCCCTCCCGCCCCTGTAACGCATCGTAACGTTTTACGAGACCCCCCCCCTCCCCCCAAATTGCGTTACGTAATACTTGAACGCCCCCATAGCTAATATTTTTCTTACATTCACACCAATTAGCCTAGCCCAAAGTAAGCACTGTAAGGCTTGTGTTATGGATACTAGGGTAACGTAATAACATAAATATGTAATGTTCATAGAAATATATATATGAACACCCATGACTCAGGTACAAATACTCGTATTCATCATACAAACATCTTCCGGGATTTGAACCCAGGACCGTTGGCGCGAAAGGCAGGATCGCTACCGTTGCGCCAAACGGTCGACAAATGTGTGTTTATGTGTGGTAAACTGTGCTGGTTTCAAAGTAATACATGTTAATACACCTACTATGTAAACAAAATAAAACTGTATACTTCCCGGCATATAAGTTGAACCTGGTTTTGAAGTCACGTGACATGCGCAGTAGTGAATAATATACCTAAACTTGCTACTGCGCATGACATCTGATTTCAAAACCAGGTTCAACTTATATACCGGGGACTATAATTGTTTGTTTACCCAAATAAATAGAAAAAAATAAACTTTATTTGCAAAATATGGGTACAAATATTCAGATCCTATAGTTATTTAGAAATACCATATCTGACCAATGATAGTGTGCAAATATTTAAAGTTTTTAAAAAAAGCCATAGACATGTGTACAAATGCAATGATTTCAAATTAAAATAATACTAGGTGGCGCTGTAGCACGTAGAAGCACGCTATAGTATTGTTTTTGCGGGATTACGTAAGGGCTTTGCAATGTTAGGATAGCGAGACAATATGGTAACAAACACACACGCACGCACGCACGCACTTTGAATAACTCAGAAACGTGACGCTTTATGATGTTCTGTTATATAACATTTTATGCTTGTATAAGTGTCTCCTATCCAAATATATGACATTTATTGTGCACCGCCTTCAAACCCCTTTGACATATTATATTGTATATACTAAAATTTTAATTTAATACTAATACTAATAAGTTATACGTGCGATTACATTAAATATTGATGACGTCAATCCATCTATTCCAACGTGCAGTTGCATAATATTTATGCAACGACATATTTTTTGTGTTTGTTGCTCATTTTGTTAATTTCACAATAATATTAATAAACGTATAATATTTTTTTGTTTGTATTAAATTTATTACAAAGAAGTCTGGTTGACTGCAAACAAACGCACTCGCAGTCTTTTATTTATAAATATTTATACAGTATTTATAATGACAATGGGCGATAATCGATTGAATCGTATAACACATTAACCTTACCTACAATTTTCAACTTTAAATCCATTCGTTACGGTTAAATATATAATTTTTTTCCTGTTATAGATTAAAGTCCAAATCTTATATTGAATCCCATATGCTTAAAAACACTACTTTTTTACACAGATTTTCATTTAACACGATCCTGACAATCATTTCTTGCTCATATACTTGTTGTAATTCCATATAGGTTTGGTAAAATGAATCTTATGCCTTGGTATTAAATCGCAGAAGGCAATGGTGGTGACGCGACGAGTGTACGACGTCGCCGTGTTGTTAACGATAGTAGTGATGAGAATCGCCCCCTTGCTGATGGGGACGTTACCACCCAGTCACAATCGCAAACCAATTCACAACCCACTGGTGAGTTATAAGCAATAACATTAAATGTATGTGCTAATATATTTTTTAAAGATAGTTGTTACTAACATTATGGATTACCTCTTATCTGATATTAAATATTTATTATTATTATCAATGTATGAGTCCTTGCTATGTTGGTGTGTGGGTACACACCCTAACTGCTAATGACAAGGGCTGATATAATCAATATAAGATATATGTGTATATATACAAGGTTATTTTATAAACACCATCCAAATTTTTTCTAGGCATTAGATATCATTCAAACACTTCATTTATGAAAAAAAATTGGTAGGTAAAATTTCCGCAAAAAAAAATTTTGTCCGAGCGAATTATTACAACAGTTGGTTACTGGCAAAATAGGTACTTACAGTTGAACGACCGACCGCCCGAAGCGCCTCACCGAGCTGCGCGCGCAAGTTGTAACTACATCGGCGCAATGAAATCAGTCAGCCGCGGGCTTTCCGCGATGTACAATGTTGCGTTCACGCATTTACGTCGCATAATTATCTACCTAACGAAATGTGTTCACACTTGCAATTGAAATCGAGGGCGAAATTGAACGACGGGTTTATGTGAAGAAGGCCCAAAGCCTCGAGAACTTAATATAAATATAATCCGTGCATTTAACGAAGTGACAAAGTGAAAAAACAAGTAATACAATAAAAGACAATGTTCATAAACGTGCAAGACTGTTTAGAGAGAAATTACCTACACTTTAAGGTAAAGTGATTGTTTTCAAACTTCATGTAAGTGTATTTTTTTTGGATTTTTAATTAATTAAACTCGGCGTCAAAAAAATCGCACCTTATAAAAATCTTATTCAAAAATTCCTAAACCTTATATAGAGGATAGTGTTAGGTATCATTAGAAAGGTAACAAAAAGGAGCATCAAACAACAATTAAGTGCAATCTTTTTTTTAATTAAAATTATACAAAAAGCATAAAAATTTGAAAAATAATAAAAAATCTTAATTAAGTCCTAATTAATAATCGATAATTTACAAAAAAAATGTACAAAAAGTGTCTTAAAATTAACTCAAAATCTAGTGTTACCCCCCCTTGCCCTGATGACGGCTTCCATACGGTCCCTCATAGACCTCACCAACTTCAGGAGCTCTTCTTGAGGGATAAGACCCCATTCTTCAATCACCGCGGTTTGGAGTTCCTCTAGAGTCGAAGGAGCCGGATCCCGAGATCGAACCTTACGTTTAAGATGGTCCCAGAGGTGCTCTATCGGATTCAGATCAGGACTTCTCGCTGGCCACTGCATCACAGGAATTTGGGACCTCCGCAGGAAGTCGTTCACGATGGCTGCAGTGTGTGCGCGAGCGTTGTCGTGCATTAATGTGAACCCCTCGCCAAAAGATTCGGCAAAAGGGACCACATGCACATCCAGGATCTCTGTGATATAGCGGCGCGCAGTCAGCGACCCTTGTCCGCGAGCACCTCCGGTCCGGGAGACGCAGACCAGGTCGGTTTTGCCGGCAGCCGACATACCGCCCCAGAACATGCAGGATCCGCCTCCATATTCCACCGTCTCCTGGATGCAGGCTTGAGCGAAACGTTCACCCTGCCTCCGGTATACTCTTCTTCGTCGGTCGTTGCAGAAAAGACACACTCGTGTCTCGTCTGAGAAGAGAACAGCTCCCCACTGCTCAATGGTCCAATCGACGTGGTCGCGAGCAAACTGCAAGCGGGCTCGTCGGTGCGCTGCAGTCAATTTTGGACCTGTAGCAGCTCTGCGGGCTGCTATGTTCTTCTCCTTCAGTCTTCTTCTAACCGTGGATACACTCACGGTGCGTCTGCGAACTGCCTGGAGCTCCTGTTGCAGCTGAACAGCGTTTGAGAAGCGATTTCTCAAAGAGTACGACACAACGAACCGGTCGTCTCTTTCCGAAGTGCAGCGACGTCTACCGGACCCATGTCGCCGGATATAGCCACCGGTCTCTAAAAAGCGCTGGTAGACTCTACGAACCGAAAAACGGCTCAGATTCAGTTGCCGGGCGACATCACACTGCCGCACCCCTGCTTGCAGTAGTGCAACCACTTGAGCGGCCTCATCAGCTGTAGTGTCCATTTTCCAGATGTTCTTTCTTCAGTAAAATCAGTGCGTGTGTCCCCTTCAACGGTTTAATAGCGAATGACCCACATTGAACCCGTGTTGACCTCTTTATACCCACAAAGTTAGCGCAACTCGCGACTCTCCCGAGCAGCAAAATTTCCTTAGAATTTTTGTGACCCTTTATTTGTTGCTTTAGGTTTTATTTGATAATGAAAAATAATGTTTTTTTATTAAGTTAATTAAGTAACCTTTTAAATAAAATTATAATTAATACGACTGCATGTGCATATCCAGAGTTAATGCCATTTGAACGTGATTTTCTTAGAGGTGCGATTTTTTTGACGCCGAGTGTATTTTGTTGGAGTAAAGCAAAATGTGTGCAGGGCGGCTAAGACTTGTGAAATTTTTCACAAAAATATAGAACTATTAATTATACATTTCTTTATCCTATCGTGTAAAATAGACAAAAATAACTTAGGTAGGTAGGTACTAAGGTTTTGGCACTGCATTTGTTTTTGCGATTTTCGAATTGCCTTTGCGATCCCTGTGTTTTTTTAGATTCTGTGGTTAATAAACACCCTTTGCTTTACTCCAACCAATTATTCTACATAAGTTGATTAAATTTAAAAAAATGCGACGTAAGTGCCTAAGGTGTGGTTTACTTTTATGTTCATTTTTTATTTATTAAAAGTGTTATCGATTAATATTGTTATAATCAAAGAACAAATCAACTTATCTCTTCTTCAATTTGACGTTCCTATTTTTTTTCGTTTAAATTTGCAACTTATGAAAATCATTGTAATGTATCAATGAAATACGGGAGGGCGGGGCGGGGGTCGTGTAATCATCTGCTACAACACCGTGCGTAGCGTGACTGTGACAGCAATCGGTAGTTTTCCTCGGATAACTTTGTGTAGGCTTAACTTAATATTTTAGTACTGAGTGATATTAAAAGAAAAAAATCTTGTTTCGTTATTTTCTTCAAAGAATATAATATATAAATTTGGATGGTGTTTATAAAATGACCTTGTATAGATGAAAATGTGGATGAATTTTAAACAGTTATCGTCAATCGATTTAGATGAAATAGCCATTTTTTATTTCCTATATGATATATTTTTTGTAATAAATAAATACTGGAAAACAATAAAAAATGTGTATAAGGTAGCATAGAAAATATAAAAACTATAAATTAAAATGACTATTCAAATAAAACATCTTAATCGATTGCCAAAGTATATGTGAAAATGTTTCTTTCGAATGCAAGAATGTTCCTCTCATTGATGAAACAACGCAGGTTTACAGCCTAAAAAAGTGAAAAAGTACTAAAAAATTTCGACGGCTTCTCATAAGGCTCGGTGGCTCAATTGCGAGAGCTACCAGAGTAGACCGTACATCCAAAGGTTGCGGGTTTGAGTTCCACCAGAGAACAACTTGAGAGCCGAATTGATTTTTTCTAGTAAATTTTTCATATGTCATAATATTAAATATGCAAAATATAAAAATTAAAAAAAAGTTTGATTGTTGGGAGACTAGATTTGATTTTTTTTGTTTAAATAATATTTTCTCTGTAACAGCCAAGACAGGCATGTTGTTGAGGAAGTTTATTTGCTATTTAACATGCTATAACCATCACAGGTCGAGCAAAAGGAAAAAAAATGATAAATAAAATTTATTATGTTATAATTTGGCCTAAAAAATGGGAACATTACGATTACGTTTTTGCTCATTGTAGGTCATCCACCCGACCGATCGGCAGACCATTTTTTTCGGTCGGGCGTTTGAACTGCCGATTTTAGAAAAAAATTGGTCTGTCGATCGGTTGGGGATAATCGGCCGTTCGGTCGGCAGTATTCGGCAGGAACCGGCCGATTGAGTCGGCAGAAATCGGCTGATTCCGGCCGAAATCGGTCGGGTGGATGCCCTACAATCGTTTTTACTTGAATTTGTAATTGAAAACATCACAAAAAAACGACGGTTAAACTTTTTAGGATAGCTTACAAAATTTTACTATATTTGATAAGGTTGGATATAAAAGTTTCAAATGTATTTTTTTGTTTAGTCGAATGCAGCTCGGCCCCTGACGTGGAAGCAGAACATTCTACTCTAGAGGATGTGAATACTAATAATGAATTGAACCGCTTACAAGGGAAATTGTGTGTTGCAAAGCTTGCCAGGTAAGAATTTTAAGGTTTTATAGGCATAATAAAACTAATTGTAAGACAAAATTGTAATATACGTTACGATATTATTATATATTACGATGATGATGCAACTCAGAATTCTTTTAAGGTTTTTTTTAACCGTCATATAATTATTACATTAGGTTTAGGGGAAATACCAATTTCGATGAAACGGCCCATCTCAACCTGCGCCACAGCATGACGTTTTAAACATGTTTCATTTATTACATAATAAGAATTACAAGCAAAACAATATGAAAAATTGAAATTAATTTATTATTATTTCCCGTTCATTCTGACTTGAGCTTTTCACGAGAAATAATTATAAATTTCCTACATTGTATTGCTTATGCGCATATAAAATTAATTAATATTAAATCGCTAACACTACCTAGTTGTACATTCCAGATTTTTTATGTTAGGTCTCAAATGTACGACTATCTTTTGCCTTGTACCATGCAATAAAGATCTTTCTATCTAGCTATCAAAACTTATAATTATTTCGGATATATATCAACAGAATGCAAGGTTAATTAATAAGGTCTCATTTTGTATTCCACATAGATGTCGTCCCCGCGTTTTATCAAATCGGTCTAACGAGTACCTATGGAACGTTCTCACTGTGATGGTGTTCTACACCCTTCCTGTTATTCAGCTAGTGATCACTTATCAAAAGGTAAGTTCCCGACTTCACTGCATCGTTTGAAGAAACATTAAAGTTATACATTTGGATATTATACTTTACTATTTGGATGACATTATAATGACTTCTTCATATGTCGAAGTTCACGTAATTTTTTTACGAGTGTATTGCGCACTGTAGCTAGTATATTTTGTCGCTAGTATATCAAATCACATGACTTGAATAACTCTTTAAAGTTTTAGGTTTCATAATCAAATTCAATATTTAAAAGCCGTCGTATATTTTTTATATTGCCTAATATTGTTAATATTCCTATATGGACAATATTTTCGGGTAGCTCTTTTTTTAGCCTAAAATAATATATAGTAAATTTATTTATAATAAGGTATTTCTTCTCTGTTCTTATTTTTAATTCAGGCATTAAAAAAAAATAAACAATCGTTTTCAGCTTTTGAATCAATCGGGCAACCAAGATCTGTGTTATTTCAACTTCTTATGCGCCCATCCTTTGATGTTCCTCTCCGACTTCAACCATGTGTACTCTAACTTGGGATATGTTCTATTGGGACTGCTGTTCCTACTGCAAGTCTGGAGAAGGCAAAAACGGCATGAGGAAAAGACACCTGCTCAGGTAATGTGGTTTAGAGCCTGTTTCATCACTTGCTGATAAAGGTTCTGATAACTTAATAACGGAACTTATTTACGATACTGACTTAGATAATTAACGAATTTCGGTTTCACAACTCTTGAATAAAAATAACTGGTAGACATAGGTAGACGACCGCTTGGTGCAAAGGTAGCGATCCTGCCTTTAGCACCTACGGTCCTGGGTTCGAGTCTAGGAAGGGGCAATTGTTTGTGTGGTGAATACGAGCATTTGTACCTGAGTCATGAGTTCTAAAATTTCTGTTAATATTACATATTTATGTATCATATATGTATGTATATCCGTTACCTTAGTATCTATAACACAAGCTTTACAGTGTTGAGCTAGGCTAATTGGTGTGAATGGAAGAAATATTATTATTATAAGAGGGGGCAGCGAGTGGGTTTTTTGCAAATTAGGGTCTTAGATAGATTCTGGATTATAACAACACCCCTTCCCATTGTTGGGGGAGGCTTTCATATAATATTGTACATTTGTTGGGTGAGTTGATACGGATGTGCCAACAGTGGGATTATTAGTAAGCCGATGCTGTACAGGAACAGGGAATGGATTCTTAGTAATAATTTCTTGAGAGATAAAAATGATTAATAACAAAAAAATATAAATAAGTGGCTTTTAAATTAAATTCGTACCCTACTTTTATTTAAATTTATAAGATCACAATCACATGTTAATGAATATTAGTATATGCATAGTCATTATCCCTGAGTGACTGACTGACTTGACTCGTAGTCCGTAAGCTGACATTTTAGTCATCGAGCCAATATGGGAGGGAGTAGAATAAAAAAAAAGTACGGTACGTACCGTACAACATTTTTTTAATTATTTTTATATATATATATATACAAGGTCATTTTATAAACACCATCCAAATTTATATATTATATTCTTTGAAGAAAATAACGAAACAAGATTTTTTTCTTTTAATATCACTCAGTACTAAAATATTAAGTTAAGCCTACACAAAGTTATCCGAGGAAAACTACCGATTGCTGTCACAGTCACGCTACGCACGGTGTTGTAGCAGATGATTACACGACCCCCGCCCCGCCCTCCCGTATTTCATTGATACATTACAATGATTTTCATAAGTTGCAAATTTAAACGAAAAAAAATAGGAACGTCAAATTGAAGAAGAGATAAGTTGATTTGTTCTTTGATTATAACAATATTAATCGATAACACTTTTAATAAATAAAAAATGAACATAAAAGTAAACCACACCTTAGGCACTTACGTCGCATTTTTTTAAATTTAATCAACTTATGTAGAATAATTGGTTGGAGTAAAGCAAAGGGTGTTTATTAACCACAGAATCTAAAAAAACACAGGGATCGCAAAGGCAATTCGAAAATCGCAAAAACAAATGCAGTGCCAAAACCTTAGTACCTACCTACCTAAGTTATTTTTGTCTATTTTACACGATAGGATAAAGAAATGTATAATTAATAGTTCTATATTTTTGTGAAAAATTTCACAAGTCTTAGCCGCCCTGCACACATTTTGCTTTACTCCAACAAAATAATTAATTAAAAATCCAAAAAAAATACACTTACATGAAGTTTGAAAACAATCACTTTACCATAAAGTGTAGGTAATTTCTCTCTAAACAGTCTTGCACGTTTATGAACATTGTCTTTTATTGTATTACTTGTTTTTTCACTTTGTCACTTCGTTAAATGCACGGATTATATTTATATTAAGTTCTCGAGGCTTTGGGCCTTCTTCACATAAACCCGTCGTTCAATTTCGCCCTCGATTTCAATTGCAAGTGTGAACACATTTCGTTAGGTAGATAATTATGCGACGTAAATGCGTGAACGCAACATTGTACATCGCGGAAAGCCCGCGGCTGACTGATTTCATTGCGCCGATGTAGTTACAACTTGCGCGCGCAGCTCGGTGAGGCGCTTCGGGCGGTCGGTCGTTCAACTGTAAGTACCTATTTTGCCAGTAACCAACTGTTGTAATAATTCGCTCGGACAAAATTTTTTTTTGCGGAAATTTTACCTACCAATTTTTTTTCATAAATGAAGTGTTTGAATGATATCTAATGCCTAGAAAAAATTTGGATGGTGTTTATAAAATAACCTTGTATATATAAAGTAAGCCCTGAATTGGCTGTATACATCACCAGAATATGTTAATAATTTTTGAGGGATGTGGTATTTGTAATTATAAAAATAAATACAATTTTGGGATTAAATACATTTTATAGTGCATCATAAAACCTTAATAGGTTTATTTATCACTTTAAAAGTAAAAAAATGTTTTTACGTGTATCTTATAATAATAATTTCATTTATTTGTCACTATAGAAAGAGCTGGGAATCCCCCAACACTTTGGGTTACTTTACGCTATGGGTGTGGCGCTAGTGAGTGAGGGAATATTGTCTGCAGCATATCACGTTTGTCCAAACAGTATGAATTTCCAGTTCGGTGAGTATATACGTCATCATCATGTAATTACACATTGCCAATATATTTCATTATAATATATCTAATATTAAGATAAGACATTTTTTTGCCAATAAACGAGGTTGTAAGCTGTTAGTACATACGAAAAAGTCCAATACATGTTTAGCCAACGAGATGGCATGCAAAATATAAGGCAGGCAGAAAATTAAAAAAAAAACGCATATTCTATAATAAAAAAGTGTGCTTTAGATCACACGACTGAAGTAAAACTTGTATAGCTATATATATTAGATATTAGAAACGCAACTGGCTATGAGAAAAAGAGAGAAAGAAAAAGTGTGCTTGCACCTCTCTCTCGCCCCTACAGCTATAAATTTATCTCTCTCTCTTTCTATCTTCACTAACTTATACCTCCCTCTGAACTTCCGTTCACATTTTTCGTAACGCTCGTAAGTCGTAGAATGCAGCTGCATTTTGAATTGATTTACGTCTAATTCCATTATATAATGAGGTAAATAGTTTAAGATTTTTACACACATACACATAGCTTTTGCCGTTCGGGGTTATATTGGGCTTGTGGTTCAACATATCATTATTTAATTATTGTAAGACAAATAGTATTTAATAAGTATTTAAAAATACAAAAATCAAGATATTATTTATTAGTAAAACAAAATCCAAGCAAATTGCACCGAACCAAATAATCACTTGCCCTCAATAACAAAAACAGACCACGCGGATATTTTAATTTGGTAGCAATTGCTACCAGGAACTGACGAGGGGTGTTGGCAATCGGTAGCAATTGCTACCGTGGACTGACAAACTGATAGATGCAGAAAACCCATACACGATAAACCGACACTAAATATAGAAATCATAGACACCGACACCTTCACTAACTACTCTACACGAGTGTCGCCCCCAATCGGAGCATCAACAGGAGTTGTTAGACCGAGCAATATCGAGCATGCTCGATGCACCTTGCTTGAATTTTGCGGAAGTAAGCTACATATATTTTTTTTGCTAATGGATATGGCCTTCGCCAAGTAACGTCTGATTGTATTAAATTAACATATACTAAACATTCTTCTTTGTTGCTTTCTTAAATTTGTAGTTTATTCCCTGTATATTATTGCGATGTTTAGGGATACTTACAGATACTTGTTGACTTTGTTGTAATCAACGAAATAATTATATCATAATGCTACTATTATTGTGATAATAGTTTTTTTTTTTTTTGTAGATTATGTATGTTGTAAATATTGTTACTTCTGTTAAAGCTGACGAGTTTCTTGCGCCTCCTTGTCATTTAAAAGACATCCTGAATGGGTGATAGGTAAAAATGTTTTACGATTCAAAACAACTTATTTTAAGTGAATTTGAATAAAGTTATTTCAATTTCGATACAAAATGTAATTGATATTTCAGACACTTCGTTTATGTACGTGACTTCGGTGCTATGTATGGTGAAGATATACCAGTCCCGTCACCCGGATATCAATGCGCGGGCGCACGCCACCTTCGGGGTCTTGGCCCTCATCATCTTCATCGGTAACACTCATATTTGATCTAGCTCACTTTAAACATAACTGGTCGATGCAGTCGCTAAGCAGAAAGCTTCGCTAGCACCATATATTGGAGCGGAGCGTAATACAAAAAAAAAGGGTTTAGTAAATGAGGAGGGTCAATAAGGCAGGTTTTCGGCCCTTCACTTTTGACCTAAAAATTAAAAAAAGAAATGTATCTACTATATGGACTAACAAATCGATTCCGCCCCAAACGGAACCATCCCCATTCCCCCTCCCCCCTCCCACCCCTCACGAAGCAGAATAATCATATATGACTTAAACATAAAAAAAAATGTACTCTAAGTAGCACTGCAAAAAAAAAAAATTATGTATAAGGTCATATATGATTATTCTGCTTCTTTTGGAGGGGGGTTGGGGGTGGTTCCGTTTGGGGTCGAATCGATTTGTTAGTCCATATGATAAATATATTTTTTTTTTTAGCTCAAAAATGAAGGGCCGAAAACCCGCCTTATTGACCTCCTTTTCAAATTCCATAAGAATGAAAACATTCAAAAAGCGTGCTCTTTTTGATTCAATGGGAAACCTCATAGAGCCAATGTATTTTGGTCATAACTTTTTTATTTTTTTAAATTTCAAAATTCTAACTCCGTCACAATCTGATCCTAAATGTGTTGATTCGATTCCACACAAAAATTATTAAAATCGGTTAAGGACTCTGGAAGTTATAGCGTAACAGACATTGCGTCATTGAAGCTGATTCGGGGGCGATCCGCTCCAAATAAATATTGTAACGTGATATCTATCGAATAGTCAAATAAAATTATTATTACCAAAAACGAAGGCTACGAGCTTGATTACGTGAAAAATGAAATTATTATTTTTTTGGGTAGATTTTTCTAAAACTTAATTTGAAGGAGTTATCATCGATTTAAAAATGACACGGCTCCAGTGGTTAACGCCACACGCAATAGAAAGTGATGTCACGACAGACGTGCCATCAGCAATAAATATTTTTATTATTACTAGTTGACCCGATAAAGCGTTGCTATGGTAACGTTAATTGATACAATGGAAAAAGAGCGGACAGACAAACACACAAACCACTCTGATCTTAGAGTATATATTAATGTTTGTTCACCAGGTTTGGTGGGAGTGTTGAACGCCAATTTCTACTTCTGGATAGCGTTCACGGTGTTGCACCTTGTCACCTGCTTGGTGATGACTTTCCAGATATACTACTTGGGCAGGTTCCGGCTTGGTGAGTGTTCTTCCACTCAACTACCGACTCCAAAAATAACAATAATTGTAAAAATATCGTAATAATTTGATTGATTTTAAAGTATTCTAATATTTTTCATTTCATTTTACTTAGGACTCTAAAAAATAATTTGATCATTGTTTGTAATTCATTGGTATGTGCTCAGCTAAATTTGAAGTAGGTAGTACCTACCTTCTAGCGTGGCAAACACATAGATCGTACACACATATTGTTTAGTTGAAAAAAAGTTAGTTGATTATTAAGTTGTAGAAGAATACGCAATTATTTTTTACTTTTTAGTGCATTTTAATTTGTTTAGAAATAGTTTTTTGTTTTGAAGACGTGTTTTTGTTTTTGTTAAATTTTTTTGTTTATTTATAATGACTGTTTCGTTTACGAATAAATGAAAAAAAATCTAAATGTTGCTGGGACATATAGTAGAAGTGAAACTTCAACGGACAACACCTCTATATATATATATATATATATATTAATACGATTTTTATACAGACCGCAAAGCGCGGCGGCGCATTATAGCATTCTAATACAGCCATTGCCCTCTCCCCGCCGCTGCAGCCTTTATACCTAATATTCGTATATTGCTAACCCGCCTCTAATGCGCTTTTGTAACAAAACACAAAAAATTAACTATGTGGGAAATAAACGTCGCGTTTTAAAAACGCAGTGTGCATAAACCCTTTTTTTTCGAGGGGTATTCACATACCTAATACTCGTATATTGCTAGTCCCTGTAAGTGGTAGCGTTGCTAAGCAAGAGAGAGACGTTTATACTTGACGAGTTACGCGCATGCGTTGCGACAGTAGTGGGGAAAGCCCCCATCTCTAAAACATGTACGTGACATCTCTAAGACATACACACAACGTTCAAAGTTTCAATGAGGGAGACAGACATATATACGTAATGAAATGTCATTTCATTAATTCGAATTTGAGGCGCTTCGCGCTTTTATAAGCTGTCTGTGGAGGTTGGTAGGGGGCGCATCGGGGTAACGCGCGATTGAATGGCGGATAACGTTCAGATTATTTGTGCATTTTATTGTTATAAAAAATTTGTAGAGAGATAAATTAAAGGATATAATTGGGATGATGACTGAATTTTAATTTTCACGTCTCGTCATAATATATTAAAATACCGTAGAAAAAGATACAATCTTGAGAAATCAGAATAAAAATCGGCTTAGAAATACATTAGATACAAGCATTTTAAGTTGTTTATTTGGAAGCGATTAGACAGAGAGATCCGACATCAACAGTGACGTCACTGTTTAGTACGGCCATATAAACTCCATGTAAATTTCCGTTTTGCTAGAGAGAGATGGAGCAAAATATTCAATACCTTATATGTTGCTTGTTTTTTAAGTTATTCGAAAACCGATTTTTTCTGTCTGTTTATTATAGAAATGAGCTTCTATTAAAACAAAAAATTTTTTTTTTGTCATCTAGCCTATTGAGGAGGCGATATTAGTGAACTTTAAATGTTTTTTCTTTGCATTTTCAGAGAAACAATTGGGGGTTTATTTTGAAAATCCTCAATAATATCTTATATATATTTTTCTAGAGCCCAACTAGCAACATAGCCACTGGTCAGCCATATGGTCTACTTACTCCACGTGGCCGTAACGCTTTTACGTGACAAAAAATTTCACAGATTTCAGACAGTTTCATATCAAAAAAAAATTGCCTCATAAATTAAGTCCTATTTGTTTTATTTACTTGTGTTTAGATGCAAGAGTGGTGAGCAGAGCTGCGCGTGAGTTGATAACAGCCCCATTGGCGGCGGTCACGCCCACTCACTGCGGACGATGCGTTTTACTGGCGTTGGCTAACGTTGCCAATTGGGCTATCGCCGCATATGGGTGCGTACATATACACCTTTATTTATTATGTAGGTAGATGCATAGATGTCGTTTATTCAATTCAATTTAATTTATTTTATTTTCAAGAAACAAAGTCTCATAATCTGTTAGTAACAAAGAATCTTAAAAGCTATGTTAGTATGTATGTACATTCTATTTTGGTTTCATTATATATTTTTTAATCCATAAAATCAAATCGCTAACAAAACTAAATATGAAAATCAAATCATTAAAAAAAATTTATTAAAAATTAAATTACTGAAAAATCAAATTACTCAAATAAAAGTCAAATCATATGTAAATTAAATGGTTTATTAAAATGTTTGTATGTTAATATCTTATGTACTAACATAACCTAGGCTTTCGGATTAATTGTCCCACCCAATATTTAAGGATAGGACAGTCCATTTTGCTCGAAATGACTGACAGGACACTGTTGGAGCTGCCTCTAAGCCGGTTTAACAAAGACGCAATCCGTTTACGCCTAATGGCATAGAAATCGTCAGTGTGTTCTTGCGCAAACATGAGTGACGCACTACAAAAGCGTGGCAGTTTCAACAGCGTCCTGAAAATATTATTATATTGTATTCTAAGAGCGTTGTAGGCCTTTTGTGTATAGTCGACCCACAGGCTGCTAGTGTAAAATACCTGACAGAACGATTTAAATAAGGTAATTTTAACATGTTTGGTACACCGAGCGAACCTACGGGCCAACATATTACCCCGGACCGACAGTGCTCTTCTTTCACACTCAATGTCCAGATCGTCGCTTAAATCACTTGTTAGTATGTGGCCTAAGTATTTAAATTTTGGGACCACATTTAGTACATTACCATCAAGTGATACGGGGGGGACATTACTCGGCTTTTTCCCTCTAGAACCAAATACGACTATTTCGGTTTTTTTCGAATTATATTTGAGACCATGCTCCATTGCGTATTCTTCACACTTGGCCAACATCTTCCTTAAGGCACTGATTGAGGGGCTCAGCAGCACCATGTCGCCAGCGTAACTAATATTATTTATACAGACTCCGTCAACATAACATCCTGCATGCATGCTACTGAGACTCTCAATCAGACCGTTTACATACAAGCTGAAAAGGTTGGGCGAGGTCCGACCCCCTGTCTCACACCACATTCCAATCTATAGAGATCAGATAGACAGCTGTTCCATCTAACATGATTAATTTGACTGCTGTACCAATACCTAAGAAGCCAGATGATATTTTTAGGCAGAGTAGTGATCTCTAATTTGCGCCACAAGAGGTCATAGGACACCATATCAAAAGCCTTGCTCAGATCGAGGAAGAACGCGTAAATAGGGGTAGATCTATCCGTGTAGTACCTAACAGTATGCTTGAGACACAGGATAGCAGACTCAGTCGACACTCCCTGCCTAAAACCAAACTGCAGGTCATGTAATTTTAAGTGTTTTCTGAGCTGCAAATCGAGCATACCGTCAAGCACCTTGGCTATTACCGTAGCAAGGGATATGGGCCTATAATTCCCGATATCTGAGATATCACCCGTTCTGTTCTTAGCGATTGGCACAACAATCGTCTTCATCATGTCGCAAGGTAAATAGGTATGTCTAATACATATATTATAGAGCATTGAGAGCACTCTGGGTAAATGACCGCCAGCTGACTGAAGATGCTCAAAACTGAGTCCATCGTGCCCTGGCGATTTGCCTTTACTCATACTACGGATGTAATTGTCGACTGCTCTGGTAGTATAAAGATACTAGGGTTTACCAATCGGCTCAGTACGCATCTCGGGGCACAAGCCAGGTGAAGGTGACACCAAAGACGGAGCTGTTTTGAAATGGCTCATAAAGGCATTAGCAATCTGTTTAGGGTCACTTATACCATTTACATTGTCTGGAAAACTTGGGCAACCGTTTAATTTATTTGTGGCTCTCCAGAATCCAGCAAAATTATTGTTCGAGTGCAGTTGAGCCAAAACGTCCATTTTAATTTGGTCTTGATTATTAAGACACCACTTTAGTTTACTTTTAAATCGTTTACGGGCTTCACACATCTCTCTGTACACAACGCCTTCCGTTGGCCTCCCATACAATATCCACATTTGGAACTTAATCCTCGCCTGACGGTGTGCCTCTTTAATATGCCTGTTCCAGCCGACAACACAACGACGACGACGCCCATTCATCGGTCCACCATGACTCAGTACTGCACCCTCCGAAAGCACATTTACTATGTTCATGTACAATTGGTCTATTACATGTCTATGAGTCTGATTAGTACAGTACCTGTCACTGCAGTCCGACAATTCGAATGGGAAATCAATATTTTTCAGCTTGTCATTGCAATAATTGCGATAAAGCTCTATTTGATCATGATTCCTATGTCCCCACAAAATTTTATTACACGATCTAGTAATAGGTATATTATTTGAGTGACACGAATTCAAACTGCAAAATAATTCAATAGGAAAATGATCAGACCAGAAAGTGTCGTAATAAATTTTAACATTTATAGTGGATTTCCATCCTGCTTCAGTCACTCAAATATGATCCAACCATCTTTCGGTCCCGTGCACTTCGCTAACAAAAGTATAACTACCAGAATCTACACCAAGCTTCTCTATATCAGCACAAATCAACTGTTGCTCCGAACAAAAGTATAAAAGTTCCTTACCGAACTGTTCGCCGGGATGCGCATTGAAGTCGCCTAACATAAACACAGGCTGAACATCGCTATTTTCTATTATGGCACAAATCTCACCCAAACAGTGTGTAAACTATTATGGCACAAATCTCACCCAAACAGTGTGTAAACTCTGTCAAGTTATCCCTCTGATCCACCGGCATGTACACGCAAATGAACACCATTTGTTGATTATCATCATTTTCCGCTCGAATAGCAGATAAACGCACATTTTCACAATTTATAATCGAAACCGACTTAAACGCTCGCTTTCGCCAAAGTAATGCCACGCCTCCGAACGGCCTGCCACGGAGAATTCCTGCGGACGTGTCTACAGCGGACGTCCCCGTATATCCGAAGTCGTCGCTTACACAGCTTAACAAGTGTAAGTCATACGGCAGGAGCCAGGTTTCTTGAAGCGCAATAACGTCGGCAAGTTCACATAAGCTTTTAATGCATTCCATTGCATCATGTGGTATAAAATATCTTAAAAATTTGTTCTAAACAAAACTATGACGAGGAATTTATATATAGATAATAATAATAATAATATTTCTTACTTTCACACCAATTATTCAAGCAAACGAAACGCTCCAAATCAGTACGCGCGCTGTCTAAACACTCCAATACAGAGATGCGAAATTTATATCATACACCACCATTGTAAAATTAATTTCCACCTGTATTTCACAAATAAAGATTTCAATTCTCTTAATTGGTTCTTACACTTCCGCGCACATTACATATTTAAATAAAACAACTTACATTTACTGTTTTTTGCGCATAATTTATATTTAATTCTAACGTTTCGACTCCTTTAAAGGAGCCGTGACCACATGATGAGTAAGGCAATGGTTGTCATATATTTTCTACTACCTTCACAATATTTTAATCACGCACATTCCTAACTGTTAAAAATTATATAAATCAAAATTGATTTATTTTTCATTTTATTTAGTTATTAAATTTTCACTACGATTACGGTATATAATACTGAGTCTACCATCAGTTCGGAAACTGAGGCCCTACCGAGAAGAACTGGCGAAAGAAATTCGGACAGGGGTACTGACCTCCATCTTACTTTTATTATTTGCAAAATGAGCTAACTATGCCACTAGGTTCCAATCGCTTACTGTTCGCCGAATGAGGAAACAGCCTTAGGGTGAATAGTAGGAGAGAAGTGAGGGGAGTGACTCCTCCCTTTCACCATTCATATGCAAGTGTTTCGTTTCAGCCTATCGGAGCACAGTCCCGACTTCGCTTCGCACCTACTCTTGGTGCTGATGAGCAATCTGTTCCTGTACACTCTCTTCTACATCGTCATGAAGTTGCTCCATCGCGAGTCCATTCGCTGGTACAGGTCAGTCGCCATATCACATTTAGTTCGGCATAAATATATGGTACATAACATATTTCAACTTTTACTATGAAAATGAAAATAACTTTATTCAAATGCACATAAAATAAGATGTTTTGAATCGTCCAAAATTTTTAACTACCATCCATGCAGGACGTCTTTTAACTGACAAGAAGAATGGGCGCAAGAAACTCGTCAGCTTTAACAGAAGTAACGACATTTACAATATACATAATCCACAAAAAATACAAAATTATTCTGCTATCACAATAATAGTAGAGTTATGATATCATTCCTTGTGTTTGGCAGAAAAAAGCGCTTGCAAGCGCTTGTAAGAAAAATGGCGATCGCTGAGCGATAATAAGCAAAATGGCGGATTGTGTCATGGCAACTGAAGTTAGCAAACGTGCCCTGGCCGAAAACTGTATAGTTTGTTTATCAGCGCTGGTAAGCGCTCGCAAGCGATTTTTTCTGCCAAACACAAGGATTATTTCGTTGATTACAACAAAGTCAACAAGTATCCCTGAACATTGCAATAATATACAGAGAAGAAACTACAAATTTAAGAAAGCAACAAAGATGTATGAGCTAGTATCGTTCCACCATTGTCTAAAGTTAAAACTACCTTCAACATCGAAAGTAATATTTTTACAAATATTCAACATTCGATTAACATGGAACTAGCTATAATATAGAAGTTATGCCTTTATATATGCCTTTTTTTTACAGTTGGGTGTTTATAGCGCTGACATATACAATGTGGTTTGGGTCGAGCTACTTCTATTTGGATCGCAGCACTAATTGGGCGGTGAGTTACTAATTAATAACTTTATAACTACTAATTAGTATAAAAAGCGCATATCCTAAACAACATATCGCTTGATCTTTACAAAATGGCGCATATCCTGTACAAAATGTTGCTTCAAAATGGCCGACATACTTTTCAAAATGGCGCATTTTAATCAACGAACGCTCTAAAGATTTGCGCTTTTGAGCTTTTACTTAGTGATAAATCTTAAAAGCTAGAAGCTGAGTAAAAAAAATACTGTTTTATCCATAAAAAAAATCAAAACTTTAAAGTTATTTTAGTATAGTTCTTATACTTCAGCGCTATCATCAAGTATGCCCAAAATTCCATGAAAAAATTGTTCCATTTAAGATTTGATAGCATTGTCTTTCAATAATAGATCATAATTAGAATGAAATTGACAAAACATTTTTGAACTAACATAGGTTTATGTTTTTAATTTAATTTTTTTGCATTCACAATGCAATATTTCTATAAGATATAAAATAAGTGTGTAAAAAACAACGACGTCTCCGAGCCCTCAGATGGGATTCGAACCCACGACCTTTCGCTATCCGGGCGACTGCTCTGACCGCTGAGCTACCGAGACAATTTCACAATTCAGTCTCCAGTGAATTCCCGCCTGAAAATTCACTTATGAGTTAAGTTGATTTTTTTAATACTTTTCTCTTGAAATAATTTTTGCTTATAAGATAGCATTGTAAAATTCCAAAAAAATATATAAAATTATAATGATTTACAATATTATATGTTACCGACAGCTATCGCCAGCCCAGTCCCGCCAAAGCAATCGACCGTGCGTTCTCTTCCGGCTTTACGACATGCATGACATGTGGCACTTCCTGTCCGCAGCCGCCATGTTTGTTTCCTTCAACATGTATCTGACCATAGACGACAACTTAGCCACAGTGACCAGAGACCAGATTATGGTCTTTTGAAGTTGGTGTTTATTTCATTAAGTATTTAGACATGTGATTTTAAGTATTAAAAGTCAAATTTTGTATAAAAATATATGAGGGTAGATTGAATTGATTGTTGTAGGCAGATGGGAACGACCGTCATCTTCAATGATCTTTCGGCCAAGTTTGAATTCTGTAATCCACTTTTTACCATTTTATACGACGAAGCAGATTGCCCTAATGTGTTTTCATGTCAACATCAATTTCTTTCGGTTATTTTTAGTATTTAAATTGTTAAATTTTCTAGAAACGCTGCTCTTGATCGCATTTATCTCGATGTAATTTAAAAACCTTAATGCACCGAAACACAATATTACACTTTGACAACCAAAATTTATTTGTTAGTCAAAGTTAATGACTGTAGAAAAATAAAAATAAGTGAGTATTTGTGTGTGAAGCCGCGAATTTTTCAAACTACCCTCGTTACATAAAGACATATCTCAGTCACTCGCTCAATGTCGCTTTGTTAAGCGTTCCAACACACGATCGATAATCAGATCAAATTTTAGCCGACTTTTGTTGAGCGTCCTCTTACAAAAGAATTTAATGATTTCTATTGACAAGTTTATAATTATAAATGATGCTAATATTTGCATGACTACAGATATAAAACAGAATATTTTGAAACTAGCTTTAACAATATCATTCCTTACGCAATATTGTGCATATATATGTTCTGATCTCCAAAACTCTGCCATTATCTCTCGAGAGAAATGCACATTTATAATAGAGTAGCTGCACTCTGCATGCTTTGTAATTATCTTTTCTGCTGACTATACATATAAATCTTCCTTAATTGCATTCAACAACTTTAGAAGTTTCATCACAATTTGACCAATCTGATACGTAGATACATTGATATTCGTGAATCGTCGGTCGAAAATTCATTGATAAAAATGATTAAAAAATCTATACGATTATCTGTCGCGTGTTAACGTTAATAAGTAAAATACAGCATGACTAGATATTTTTCGCAATTCTTTTTTTATTATTATTATTTCGCACTAATTTACTGTTGAATTCAGTCAATGTGGCTTCATCTAAAATGACAGTGATACTTTTAGGGCAATTTTTTATAACCAAAGATAAGTTGGCTTATATCGTATTATACTGATGAAAACAGTGTTGCCAATGCTGTTAATTCTAAAGTTCTTTTTTTATGTAGGTAAGTAATTCATCGGACTTCAAGTTTTATCCAGGGCTCGATATCTATCCAAGGGGGGGAAAATATATTCACAACTCTCCCGTAATTTTAATCTGTGTTAATCTGACTTTCTCAATAATGTTTGGTAAGTAATATAACTAAAAATTACTTGTGAAATTAGAATTGTAATCAGCGAAAAATCATTAAAATTTTTAGCGTTCTCGATTTGGGCGATGTCTATCCCAGGGATTGAAAAATTGACAAAATAAAGTGATAAGTTTGAAAAATATAGTAAAAAGCTAACCATAATATTTGTTTTATAATTTTTATATATTTTATGCATTTTTAATGCGATCATATAAGATAAATTATTATAATAGAATACTAGAAAAAATCGAATTTGTTCACAAGTGAATTCTCAATTGGGAGAACATTTCCAAAGGTTGCGGGTTCGATTCCCGCCTGAGAATTCACTTGTGACCCGAGTTGATTTTTTCTAGTATGTTTCTATTATAATAATTTATCATAATATTTGTTACAATATTGTTTCTAAGCTGACGTATTTTTTTTAAAATGCAGATTATTGGGTCGAATTATAAAAGGGTTTTCCTTTTGACTACTTGACATGACAAGAAAAACACTGACATGATTTTTTTTGACAGAGACAAAGACAAAAAATTATTATGCCTAATAATACTCGATTAATAAAAAGGGATGGGTTGTATTTCTACTATAGTTTCAAATGTATAAATAAAAGCAGATGGTAAGATATATTATATGTCAACTATCAAAAGTTTTGATATAACATTTTTCCATTTTCAATTCAATAGAACATTCCAAAAAAGATTCTAATACGAATGTATTTAAGGTTCAAAATTTTGTTTACCGTGGTCTGTGCTCGAGTCAGAATCACTTCTATAAGTCTTAAGGACTTTGAAAGCGGTAACTTTTTAACCGGTTCTGTGTTTTAAAAAGATATCGTAAAGAATAATCACTTCTATTTAAAACGATATTTAGACCTAAATAGACCAGTTTTGCATCTAAACGTAAGTTAATCCTTGTGTTTGGCAGAAAAAAGCGCTTGCGTGCGCTTACCAGCGCTGAAAAACAAACAGCAGTTTTCGGCCAGGACACATTTGCTAACTTCAGTTGCGATGACACAATCCGCCATTTTGCTTATTATAGCTCAGCGATCGCCATTTTTCTTACAAGCGCTCGCAAGCGCTTTTTTTCTGCCAAACACAAGGATTGATAACCGGTTTTAATTTGCATAAAGAACCGCGATACGAACGCTGACTATGGCTTTTGGCTAACTTTATTTAGTTATTACAACTGCTAAATTTTAAATTTTTTTAGCAGCAGACAATATTTGCACCATTTAACTTTTTTATTATTGTGTATGAAAATTTGTTGAAAATGACTTTATAGTTGTCTTCATTAATTATAATTACTTTTTTATAATAGAAAGTTTGCCGTTATAAAAAAAAACACTACGGTTGCGTAACGCATAAGATGTAATTTCTACGGATGATCGAATTATTTGATGGTACACAAAAATATATTTATAATGGAGTGGACAAGGAATAACTTGAGTTATTCTACTAAAGCCAATTAATAAATTATCTTTTTCCTATTTGTCCTACCGTATTGATTGTCCTACCATAGTAGGACATACATGCAATACTCTTAGCCGTGAACATGGCGTTTAACCATGATTTTTTTAACTATCCGTATACGTATATGTGACGAATTTATTAATGAATGCGTAATGTAAAGTAATATTTGTTTAAATTACTTTTTAGTAGAAAATAAACTATGTACAGAATGTATTATAAGTTTTTTTATTATTTTATGATTGATTATGTGTTCACGATAATGTACCCTTTATAATTTCATTTTATTCAATAGATTTTAATTAAAAAAGTAATCTACTATTAAATAAGTATTTTATTAATTATTATTTTTACAGATCTCATTTTTTATGATTATTTTTATAACATTTTATTATCAGTGAAAACATTGTAAATGTATTTCATAGAAAAAAATGTCTGTTTGTAATTTAATAAAGTGCCTGAGTATATTGATTGTAAAATAATTCTAAACTTGTTGAGAGTATGCCCTAATAAAAAGTAAATAATTTTCCGTTTACCTTGTGGTCCTACCAGTAGGATCACGAGGAAGCCTATTTCCTTGTGGTCACATCTTTTTTATCTGTATTGACTTGAATATATGACTTGTATACAATCGACCCTGGCTTGCCAGAATTTGTGGGTTCAAATCCCACCAGAGGAAAATTTATTAAACACCTTTTTTTCTATTTTATTTTATATATTATTTTCGCTTGCAGCATTGAAAATCTAGACTGGAATTCAAACCCATGTACTTTCGAGTACAGTTAGAAAATGGCCGTGCTGACTAAGGTCGCGTTCACGTGGAGAAGTTTTCAAAAATTGATGTAAAATAGTAAATTGAAAAAAATGTGAGAATGAATAACTCTGGGCAATGTATATTGTAATTTTCACCTAATATACGAATTTTTGCTATTGTATGAAATATTAGTTGAAGCACGATGGTAATTTTTTTTTCACTTTAAATACTAGCAATATAACTTAAGTAATACGCGCTTATTCCCCTCACAAATATTATAGTATGAACATACCTTAATTATTCAAAATATAAAAAACTAAAACGATGCTTCAAATACCAAAAATGTATTAAATAATTATATAGTTAAGAAAAATTTTGGTGCTAAAAATTGGCTGCTAGGTATATACCAATACAGAAATAAAATCTCTTTATTTTTTTTGTAATTTCATTTGACACAAGAAAATCTGTAATTAATTAAATTGGTAATTATTAGTGAATCTAATCAAGAATTGATCACATATAATTCATAAAATCGTATTATGCAGAATAGATTCGATCGATATTTTTTTCTCTTATTGGAGTGGAGCGAACGAAGTGAGTGAAGCTCCCATGGATCAGCTTCAAGGGCGAAATGTCTGTTACGCCATAACTTCCCGAGTTCTTAAACGATTTTAATATTTTTTGTGCGGAATCGAATCAACAGGTTTAGAACCAAATTGTGACAGAGCCCGAATTTTGAAATTCGCATTTTTTTTTCTTTTTTTAGGTATTATGCTGCGCTCCAATATATGGTGCTAGCGTAGCTTTATGCTTAGCGACTGCATCGCCTAGTATAAATTAATAAGTTTTGATTATTTAATATAAAAAATGTCACCTTTTTTTCATACAAGTTCACTTATTAAAATAATTTGTTGTTCGGATCTATTCAACATAATATCGTCTCGTTGGTACATATTTAATTGAGAACAAAAACTTATTATATATTGATTGATCAATATTGATGCCCATTATTTTGTTTCTTTTAATATTAAGTAAATTATAAAATATATGTGAAAAAATTACATTGTTTTTACATGGATTAATTTTAGAAAATAATTCCCTTATTTTATCGTTTCATGTTTATTAGGATACGTATATTTTTAAATCGTTTTTGTTTAAATTGAAGTTTATTACATTATTATCTTTTTTATCCTAATTTTAATGACAATTGTATCCGTCCATATCGTGTAATTTTTAGATCGTCTCGTCTTACAAATTGAATTTGAAAATATATTCAACTTCAGCTAAGAGAATTGATTGAATGGTAACATTCGTATTTCCTCAAATATTCAATAGTATAATAATTTGAATTGGACTATTGGTGGACTTATATCTGGGTTTAAGCCAACCCCATACATAAAAACTTAAAGAAGTTCAAGATAATATTAGAGTCGCTTATCCCGTGAACACGCCTCTACAATCCCTTCCCTTTGGTACTACTGGGACTGCAGCACCGGTCCTAAATGTTTCCCAATAGTCCTACCGAGTGGGTCTATGTTGTGCAGATGTTAAAAAATATTAGCATCTGCCATAAGTTTTTATATTTTTATGAATATTATTTGTGTTTGATATGTGTATATCTTTACGTTTCTAATATCCGTTATTGAGCGTCACATCACTTTGGCTTGGATGGTGTGAATATAAGAAATCGTTGAGCAGTGTTAAACACTGCGCTATCAAACACTTAAAAAAAACAATAACCTAAAAATGTGTGAATGTAAAAAATATTATAAAAATTAAAATTTAGATTTAGATGTGACAGAGGCCACAAAATGGTAATCTGAATCGCGCTCGCGAAGTTATTACGCTTACGGAGTATATAAAATAGAAACATCTTACTGTACGGATATATTTTCCTTTTTGCTGATTCAATATAAAATGTATAAATTGTCCAAAATTGTATACATCGTTTAGGCCGGCTTTTTTGAGACAAATTAGAGATTTTTAAATGTATGCTTAAGGTTATTTCTGGCATTTACAATATGGAATGTTTAATTCATGTATTTGTGAGACAGTCAAGTAAGCGTAATATAAAAATTACACGTAAGGCGGATACATTGTTTCTTGTATTTCTACTGTAATAAATAGTTTAATAAGTTACCATTACAAAAATCGTTTGAATGAACAAAATGCTTAATATTTTGTTGGATTAAATTACATTTTTTTATTTTAAAAAATTTTCAATAGAAAAGTTTACACTATTTATTTGTAAAGTATGTAGTGTTAGCAACTGCACATTTGCCTGCATTTCACGATGATCGTAAAGCGAAAGTTGAATATTGTGATCGTTTGAAAGTGACTAGTCTTGTGTAAATAAAGATTTCTTTTTTAACAACGTGTTTTTACTTATGCCATTATTTCCGAATAATCAGAACGCCTTCGTATTTAGATCGACCGCTTCAATGACAGGCTTAGCAACCTATTTAAGACACCAGAAGCTACTAGCCTCTGTAAATTATTATCATAAACCATTGACATTCCTTGGGTTTGACAGAAAAAATCGCTTATAGGCAATTGTAAACAAAATGGCGATCGTAAGCGGTAAGCGCTGTCAAATGGTAAATAGCTATTTTTCTCTAGGACGCAAACTTAGCGGTCACTGGGGAACATAACCTCAATTAAATATATTTTATAAACACAAGTAAAAAGCTACGCTAGCACCATATATTGGAGCGGAGCGTGATAGCTAAAAAAAAAATTTTTTTTACGATGGGAATTTTTGCGAATTCCAAAATTCGGGCTCTGTCACAATCTGGTTTTAAACCTGTTGATTCGATTCACCACGAAAAATATTAAACTCGGTAAGGAGCTCTGGAAGTTATGGCGTAACAGACATTGCGCCATTGAAGCTGATCCATGGGAGCTTCGCTTCGCTCCGCTCCAATCAAATGCAGTGAAAAGTTTTAAACTATGAATAATATATTGAATAATTTAGTAAATATTGAAGAAGACGAGTTTACTACTATTATTTTAATGATTGCACAAAACCACCGGTTAACTTAAGTTTGTAAACAAACTTATCTAAGCAAAATGGCGGATTGTGTCAGCGCTACTGAAGTTAGCAAACGTGTCCTTGCCGAACACTGACAGTTTGTTACTCAGCGCTGGTAATCGCTCGCAAACGATTTTTTCTGCCAAACACAAGGATTGATTGTTAGATTTAACCGATTCGTTGCTACATACAATTACCAGAAACGAAGGCTACGAGCTTGATTTATGTGAAAAATGAAGATAGTTTTATTCTGGGTAGATTTCCCTAAAACTTAATTTGAAGGAGTTATCATCGATTTAAAAATGACACGGTTACAGTGACTAATGCCACACGCAAAAAAGAATGATGGCACGACAGACGTGCCATCCGCAAGTATGCCATATATTTTATTGCCATTCCATAATATTTATACATAGAAAAATTCCATGTCATAGTGTTTGACCGCGGTGAACTCGCGAAACTAATCAATCGATTTTGATGTTTTTTTTTTCATTTTGCTCGATTTGTGCCAAGTTGGGACATAGAATAGGTTTCATTTTAATTTATTGAGCAACGCATGGTCGGGTCAGCTTGTAATGTATAAATACTGAACTGAGTTGCTAGGTCACACTGTTTATCTAAACGCATTGTATGACTTATTAGAAATTGACATATTAATAATTAGATAAACAGTTTGATAATTTCTATTTGTTATTATTATAAATTAGTTTTAGTTTTAATTTTCACGTGGATAAAGTATAATAATATTACTTACTCATTAAAATTATCCATCGGTAAGGAGATCCGTGTGTACAAAATATTCAAATAAATCGCCCAGTGAGTTATAATAGAGGGGAAAAGTGAAAGGAAGTTAATATAAAAATGAAACAATCCATATTTCATCATGAGATTTATTTTGTAAATGCCGTAGCTAATAAGCAGGAGATTTCGCGGCACATCACATTAGCCAGGGGTAAATACGCCCAAACTTGGCGTAAATTAAGGTCAAATTTGATTATCCAAATACCGGATCGAAAACTTTTAACTCAAAATTTTTATTTTATGACCATTTTATCAAAGCGACTTACTCCTCATTAAAACAAAGTATAAATAGTACAAATCATATGTCTACTTTGAAAAGGTCTAATGTCTTTCGAATATTTCCCGATATATCACCTTAATTATTCAAAATAAGAGCTATTTTTACTATCGTTTCGTATAAAAGTCTACGATCCGGTACAGATCCGAAATCCAACCTTATAAAACCTTCATTCTGTAAAGAATACGTTCAAAACTTATTCTTATTATAGAACAGTAGAGTACAAAATTGAAGCATTTGGCATTTGCAGTCTGTTTGGGAATGGTACCTTAATATCGTCTTCAAATGGCGTCTTATACAAAATATAGTTGTTAACGGAAATAATATATAAAAAAAAGTCACGTAGGTTTGTTAGTGATTAAATCCACCAAAAAATTCCCCATATTGTATTTCCAGACACTATAATAAATTTATAATGTAAGTATATAAAAATGACAGTTTTATACGAATAATATTCATTTATCAATTGGGCAATCAACGAAAAGAATTAATTGTATAAATATTTAAATATGATTTTAAGTCGAAATCTCAATAGGGGGTTATTTTTGGGTTGATTTACGAGACAATACGATCCACTTTTCTTTTCAGTACAATTAGGAGTCAAGGTTTATTTGGCCAAACGCCGCAAAAACAGCATGTCAGCCTATAAAATCATTAAGTCCGTTCAATATCAAATATGAAATCTTGAATCCCTTGTGCTGTCATAGACATCAGACGCAAGTTCACTGCTACGAAATAACACAATATATAAAAGGAAATCAAACAGCTAATTACCTAACTCTGTTACTAACGACAGTTTCAATTGCTAACAGTGAAACTGTCAAATCGTTCATTCATAATCAGAGAAGTAACAATTTTGATTTCAAACAAGAATTGATAGCAACAGAGTAACGTAATCCGTGTATTGAATTCTATTCAGGAAGGGCAGCTGTAAATACAGTAGCATAGAGTCGCAAATCCGATTGTAATTTTTTTTACATACATTTACATTTTGATTCTTGAGTACTCCAGCCATTGAGCCTATTACAACCATTAGGTAGTTGTACCTTCCTGATAATCGTTATGCCCTTGATAATTATGGTAAACATTTAAAAGGAGGTAACTTTAATTTGGAAATTTCGGAAAACTGAAAAAGTTGGGATTCTCAAGCACAGTCAGCGGAAAATATTATTTCACGCAAAAGGTGTTTTCAGTGATAAAAATATTAAAACAGCCAATATAATTTATGGCAACACTTTCGTTTTATATGTCAAAATGCTTCTAATATAAAATGTTGCCATCAATTTAAAGATTAACTCCCCACATTTTATAATAACGGATCTGTTCCAATATTTTTGATAACTCCCGTTAAATTTTATTCAATTATTAGGTGACTGATCCACAGGGAAACTCCCCAGCAATGCGGTTTTTTAAACAGTGATTATTTTTGAACCCACCAATTGCTCAAAATCCAAAGATTTAGTCATTGAAAAAAACATTTAATAGGCTGTTCATATACGTCCATAATTGCTATACATATTTGGTTCACATAACTCGTGAATGTAAAAAAACTAATATACTTGAAAAGTTGTTAAGAATAACAATAGAAGTTTAATTTTTACATTATTCTTTTTAGAGGAAGCTAAGTATTTTATCATAGGAATTATTGTTGCAGTAAGCGATGAAAATATATTACAGTTTTAATGGATATGCCTAAGTTTAAAAAAATCATTCACAAAAAACAATTTGAGTTTATTGAAAAACAATGCAACATTTTTTTAATGAATATATATTCTAAAAATACAAATTTGTTGTTTGTGTGTTTGTCTGTCCGTTCTTTTTCCATTGTATCAATTAACGTTACCATAGCAACGCGTTACCGGGTCAGCTAGTCTATAATCTAAGAACAAAAATTTGTTCTTCGTGTATTTGTCTGTCCGCTCTTTTGCCATTGTATCAATTAACGTTACCATATCAATGCGTTATCGGGTCAGCTAGTAACAACTATTAAAATAAGTTTTTTTAATTCAGAACTGAAGATGAAATATTATATTTCAATTTTACAAGATTGTAATTCTTTGGAATTAAAAATGTTAATAAAACTGTTATTTCCATCGCAAACCTTTTATCTTAACTATCGTTATTTTATGAAGAGATTTTATTAATAAATATTTTTATTGTCGGCAAAAATTTTAATCGTTAGCGTTACATAGTATAAACTACCATATTATGACGATTTTTACAAAAGGTGCTTGTTATTTTTAATTTAATGAATTTTAATTGTTATTTACATTATTAGGTGCTCAATATTGTGTCACTGACACTATTCTATTTAAATTAATAAGATTGAAAAAAAAACATTTTACAAATACAATCATTTTGACATTTGGATTTCTTACACGAATCAAATTTTAAGCAAGATAAATTAAGCCATTCTATATATATATATATATATATATATATATATATGTGTGTGTGTATCAATCGATTTCATAATTTTTATGGTTCTTTACAATATGATGAAGAGATGCGAGCGAAGAGAGCGAAATTAATTTAATCAGCCTTTCCTTTTAAGTGCCTGACATTAAGACATTTTAGTCACTGGTTTTTGCATTTGGACAGTTTTAAGTTTCATGATGAGGTGCCACCTCTACATAATGAGGTGGCAACTAATTAAACAAATGACGGATTAAGAAATCAAATAAGGTAAGATATCCATTCATTCCTAATATTGAGTTAAAATTCATATTTTACTACGAAACAGTTAAACAGAATAGTACAAATTCAAATGTTAAAATAAGATAAATGTAAAGAGGTTGAAAACAAAAGTGTACAACACACACATGGTTTGTTGTCACCCTTTTTCTTTTTTTTGAATGGGTTCGCTCTTGATCTCAATTTAGCCCGGGGGCCATGACATCCATGATGGCACGAGTTATCCCAGAGGGTACCCATTCACCCTGGCTATAAAAACGGCCGGGTTATAAGAAATATAGACGCAAGGAGGGAGTTCCACTCCTTTGTTATGCGCATTATACTTAATGAAAATTCCTAATTATATCAGCTGTTTTTAGACAGTGACTAAATGTCTTCAAGCCATTGATTGAACGGCACCGTTCAGTGGTTAGGCTTTTAATCGAGACTCTATTTATGTTAAGTGGCTGCTACATACACATAAGTTTATTATAGGAGGATATTTTTAATTGATATTTTATAGGCATGCTATATATTTTTTGTACAAAGGCAATTTATTTTCATTAGTTTTTAAACCCTTGAAGTCCAGCTTTGTGTTAAATGCGTTATTTCTCTCTCTATCGGGGAAAAAGTATCATTCAATCAAAAAGAACCATTACCAAAGCCGTAATAAGGATTAAATCAGACTGCGCGCTATAGAGCATCATATAATGCTCGCGGATTTTAGGCATCGTTGTCGCGCGCATGATATAATGCTCTCGGGTTTTGTGGTTAAGCTTTAGCTAATAGCAGTCAGGAGGATCTTTAGGTATTGTGTGATGGTAATTTTACTGAGAAACATGTGTGGTGATACGAATATGATGTAACACTGCAAATTGATAAAACAAATTATTCAACTCTATCTTATTGGATACCAAACCATGATTTTATATCTTGGCTGGAAAGATCCGAAAAAGTCTTTTTTATAACGTTAGAGTTGAGTCCTGTATTATTGGCCATCTCATACGTAATAAATAAATTGATTTTAGTTTTTGTTCAAATATTTACTACTTTGAATATAATTGTTATAATCAAGATACCTTTGAAGCAATGGAAGAATAATATTTAAGTTATTCTCTAAATTATTTAACATAAAATAGTATCAATGACACATCACATAAGGTTCTAAATCTGCTTACAAAAATATATTATTAATAAATGCACATTTTTATCATTCCCTATAGTATGGCAACATTAAACGGAAATCATTTACCTTACTATTAATGGAGAGAAGTCAAATAAGTTTCTTAAGATGGAAAATAGAATTTTAAAACTCTTATCACCGTCGGAATTTTTTAATGATTTTGATTAATTTTTGGGTATTTTAATAACCATCATACTAATTCTGTGTTAGCCTTTATATATACAGGGTTACTTTTTGAGCCCTTACCAAATTATCTTTATATTTACCTATGACAGTAGAACAAAAAAAAAATTGTTTAAATTTTTTCCAGAGACAAATTTAAGTTATTGTTACTAGTTTGTTATAACACACTGCTCAGAACGTGACCAGTACGTTATCGTCACCCATGCCAGTACCAATTAGAGAGTACCATTGCATGCATCCTCTATGGAAACCATTCGGGCTTAGAAATTAAGTATTCAAAAACTGGCTGCAAAATGTGGCTTTAAAAAACGAAATGAGGCATATTTGACAGTTTCGGAAATATTGTAATTATTGCGTAGGTTTATTATACACCTATTACAGTTAACAAAAAAGTCGTGTTAATTAGGAAAACGATTAAAAATATACGCGAAACAATCGCTCACGTGTCATTTGCAGGCTGTGACGTCACATCACAATACGCAACAAGTTTATATAAAGCTTTAACGCTGTTTTATGTGATGTGACGTCATCCGATTCTTAGTTTTGGTTCTTATAACCCACAGATATATTAATTTTTAACATATACTTTATTATAAACCACTAAGCTATGTTATTTAAAATAAGCACATTTTTTAGTTACAACTGTCAAGTAGCCAATTATTTCTCCAATGTTTTTTTAATTCCCTACTTTCGGAGGGGGAAGGCACCCAAAAGTGACCCTGTATATATAAAATATTGCTATGTAGTGCTGTTGGTTGATGTAAATAAATGAAATAAAAATAACTTTTTTCATTTTAATGTCCCATTTTTACGATTTGTATTCAGATTTTTAAAAGCCCCAGTTAAGTAATAATTCAACCATTTGTTAACCTTCAGCATTGACGTATATTTCGCTTTTTATCTACTCATTTAGTACTGAATCTTGGTATTTTTTTTCCATATATTTTAATAAATATAATTGCTAAATAAACGAAATTATTCTGTTTAATGCCTTTTGATAATTTTAACAGACGAATTATATAAAAAGAAAGATTAATATATTTTATAAAACAAGTGAAGTAGGTAAAGAAAAACAGATGTTTTATATTGCAATTATCTATTGTCAATATTGTCTATGTCCTCAAATAGTGTAATTTAAACAAAGATTTTTTTTAAATATATTTACGTTAGGAATATTTGTTATACAAAAAAAAATCATAAGTGATACATTTCTTTTGAAAAAAGGGAACTTTTGTGAGAAAAAAAATATATTACCTTTTTTATAAGATTGAAAAAACCAAGTGATTTTATAATTAATTCTACGGTATGTGATAAATATTTGTATGTTTTATCTTATAATTCGGATTGTTATTTTTCTGCAATCGTGTAGTTGATGGTAATATGACTTCAATTGCTTAAAGAACAGAGTTGTATAAAATATGTCAACAAAAACTTAAGAGCGCGTCTGTACAAAACTTAAAAAGACTTAAAGCAACAATAAAAATAGACAAATAATACTAGACATATGTGTGTGATGGTTATAATTAAAAATATCACTAAATAATAGAGATTAATCAATAAAAAAAATAATAAATAATTCAACATAACAAGTCACTTAGGATACACCATGTACATATATATACACAAGTGTTTTAAAAAAAATACGAGATTCCACTTTTGCATACTGTACACGTTACATTCACACAAGTTAACTACTTATTTATATTATAATATAATAACAATTTTACAAGAGACGCCGCGCTAATACTGTTTATATAACATGTATAATTTATTACCCAGTATAGCCAACAGCAGGTCAAGCTAGTGCAACTGATCATCGACTTAATATCCATCAAATATGGTTCAATATTCATTGGGAAGTTTGGCATTTTAGATTGATGCTGCTGACTGTACCTATTATATGAAAAAGATTATACATTGTTTAACAAAGTTTTCGCACCACGAAGCACTTAATTTTTTTTATATAAATTTCATAATAACGTTATAATAATTTCACTGAGACTGTCTTAATTTTTTTACGGTTTTTACAATAACCAATTTATTAATAAAATAATCAAATATTAATAAAAACAAGCAAGATGATTATTTTTGTTATATATATAAACGTTATTAAAAAAACCGTATTTAAAACTATAAACAGATGTACAGACAACATCATTAATATGACAAATAATTAAACAATTATTTGAAAACGTCATTTTTATTGTTACGAAAGAACGAGACGAATCACTGAATTAATTAATGAGAATTATATTCCTCGTACAAACGTACACACAGACATTCGCAAATACGGCAAGGAAATGCATAAATAAATTACCAGAATACGACAGACGGCAGAAAATAAGCAGTATTATACTGTCAACATTGTAGAAACTAAAAACGATAGCCAAACGATTTTCAACTTTAACTATATCAGATAGAATTAAATTCCAAATTGACAAAAAATCTTTTTTGTTGTAAGTTATTATTATTATTATTATGCACATTTATTATCTTATTAATGTAAATCTTTTCCTTACAGGCGAATTAATGGTACCGACTTTAATGCTGTAAATATTGGTTTAACTGAGACTGCTATTGATGGTTGTGACAATTACGGCAACCCATTTATCATCATGGATCTCTAAAACCCAGGGGTTTACAGACTAACTTGATTATTTTCGCTTTTCCTATAGTTTAGCGAAGAGCTCTATAGAGCATTCGTTAGTGTTCTCCCTAAGATAAAAGCGGTTAAGCCGCTCTGGCACGCGTAGCTCAACGGATGGGTGACCAAATTAAATATTTCCCGCACCTCCGTGCATCGTGAAGCCATTGTTTCTGGCTGCAAGTGTTTTTTTGTGTTTTCGCCCATAGGGAAGACATTAATAGACCGGCTATGACACATTGCTCAATATTACTGGTAAATGACGTCATAAACTCTTTAGCTAGTACCAACGTAGAACCCAGATACCTGCATTTACTCAAAATATGAACTATTCCCATAATAAAACAATTCAGTGTAACTGAATTGTTTTATTATGGGAATTGTCTTGAGTTATCATTGAGTTATCATTGAGTTATCATTGAGTTATCATTGAGTTATCATTGAGTTATCATTGAGTTATCATTGAGTTATCATTGAGTTATCATTGAGTTATCATTGAGTTATCATTGAGTTATCATTGAGTTATCATTGAGTTATCATTGAGTTATCATTGAGTTGAGTTATCATTGAGTTATCGTCACTTATTATTGTTGTCTTGAGACAACAATAATAAGTGACGATGTCGAATATCTGTTTAAATTTTTTAATTAATAAATTCTCATACTAATGATGATGACTGTTATAACACCAGGCGTAATTGAACTATATAAAAGAGAATCCAATTATTATATATGGAATCATGAAGTTTTAAACGTTTATAAACCAATAACTTGGCGCGGACAAGTTGCAACCTGTTGCAAGAGGCCAGATTCCCGAAGGTATATTGTATGGTCGATTTGTTATTTTTGACAAATTAAACCTTATTTATTTATAAATAGGACAAAATACGCCTGGTGTGTTAATACAATTATAATGCCCTACAAACCTAGTTGTATAGCACGGCGCCGCTTGCGTTTCGTCAACCGTTGGCTTGCGACTTCTGCTCGAAGAGAGCTGCCATATCTTTGATGTGGTATGAAGGAGACATCTTCTCTTTCCTGCTGGAAGAAAATATATATATCAATCAATAAATTCAACAGCATTTTATATAATGCTCGGGGCGTTTATTTTTTTCGAATAACTAATCGAATATGATTATGTTGTCTCTATGGTATATTAAGCATTCACAGAGTAAAAATGACTCTTTGGGTTGACAATTTAATCTAATCAGTGAAGAAACCATTGTATTTATTCCTTTTCTTAATGGAAAAACCTCAATAATAAAAGTGTCACCATATATCCGAGCCCTCAATTAGGAAATGGTTTCCTGCTCGGAAATGTGGTGGTTTTTAAAAGGCGTATTCTAAATCTTAGAGAAATATGAAATATGACACTGTAAATGCAAAAAAAATGTAAAATAAATACAATATCAGAGGTTATTTTTGTTGTGTACGTCATCCTGAAAGAGTCACATTTTTGGATTAGAGACTCCAACCATCAACAATTCATTTCCTATAAAATAATGACATTTTGTCAAGGTAAATATTTTCGGTGATCAATGAGAAGTAGTAGAACTACTGTAGGGTAAACTTACGAAAACTGACTAGGCAGTAATTTATTTTATATATATTTTTAATCGGTTGGCTCTTGATCCCTAACCACTAACCCAGAAGGTGCCTTATTCACCCTGGGTCTAAAAAAGGATAGGTTATAAGTACTAGGAAAACAGATCCAGGGAGGGAGTTTCACTCCTTTGCTGTGCGCTGTTGAGAAGCGCTTGGTGCGACAGGTAGGAATAGCAATTGAGAAAGATTGGTAGCCTGCAGTGCGTCTGGATGTCCGATAGAATAAGGGAGATAGCAATATGAGCGGTATATTATATATTTTTTCAATCCAGATCAAACTGGGTGAAGTAAGCAATCGTCGATAACAAAGAAAATTGTGGCACAGCGCCACATTTATCGTTCCCAACGTCTCCTTAATTATTAACACATTAGAAGCTTATCTCGTCAATGCATTCACAGTTGCAACAACTTGTATAAAATAGTTTTATTTATTATTTCTGAAGGTATTCACTAGTCTATGAACACACATGTCATAAGCGTGATCTCAGTAAGTAAGATGTATTTGAATACTCTAGCTGCACCGAACGAATATTTTAGAAACAATATCAAATGAAACAGAACTTAATCCTCAACTAGTACCTTAAACATATTTTACTTAAAAAAATGCTATTAAATGCATAAATAAATTAAAAATATAATAACTACTCGTGTACTTTAATTGCGTTCACATTTAAAGTACACGATTTAGCTAACAGTAGCGGAGTGGTCCGTTTAGTCTGAACATGCATCCGCCGAATTACGTCCTGAGAATACATGATGCTTATATCAATAATAATCTTATTTCATTTTTGCACAGAACTTAAATTGTGAAAGACAACCATAATATCGATGCCTTACCACAAGTATTAAGAATTACCTACCTAACAGAAATCAAACTCAGGGCCTCGGAGATGGCAATACTTACTAGCCAGTCGTCTACGATTGTTATATTTATTAAAAGTAGTAAAACTAATCAGGAAATAAAAGTGAAAATCCAAAAATGAGATCAAAATATATATTTTTTCGTAAACACTGAATAATTACTTTCTTTAGGATGGCAAACTTATAACCATTTGATAAGAGAATGTTTTCAAGATAAGTATTATACTGCTTTGGGTAATAGCCCAAAAAGCGGATGGTTTTCTTCGACGTTTCATTTCACTTGTTACGTTTTTTTATTTATTTATTAATATGTTATTTTCTTTACATTACGTAAAATGGTTAGACGATTTCAAAACTCAAGAGGGAACACAAAATGGAAGGAAATGAAAATGATATAAAACAATGTAGAATTCATTTATTAGACTCCATCCTGGCATTCTAGCTTAAATAATTTTATGATCTCGCATAGAAAATCTTAATAACTTAAAAAAAATGTCAAATTTATCGATTCATTAACTACAGAAGTATTTACGAAATAACTACCCATAACATGTATTATATGCGAATCAAAAGATCAACAGTGTTGCCAGAATCAAATCCAATAAACTACTACTAGGTTATACATAAAACTTACCTATCAAATTCTTTGCGGCCAGCGCTATTACTACACTCCCCGTCTCTTCTAAAGCTTTCTTTCTTCTCAGGACTAGACGGTGAAGGAATAGTGTCTAAATTGTTGACACTCTTCGCTAGAGAGAACCTCATTCTTTGACCTAAATCTACAGTGTTCCTCCTTTCAAATTTTGGCAAAACTTCTTGTAACCTCTCGCAAACTTCTATTTTGTCCTGATCTTTCTTAATTTTTATCCTAGTCAATTGTTCGGGATTACTCCTAAACGATTGCGAACTATATTTTTCTCTTAAAAAATTCCTTCTCTCCTCTTTATACTTTTCAATTCTTTCTCTACTCAATTTCTTCTCCGTATCAAAATTTAATAAAACCTTCAAATCAGTTGGACGTTTTTCAAATCTCTGCACTAAAGATATCTTGTTCTCTGTCGTAGGGGTAACGCTTTCCGTTTTACTACCCTCTTCGATATTTAAATTCAAATCTGGCAACACTTTATTTTGTTTGCTTTTGACTTCCAAACTTTTTCTTCGGTCATCGTACGTTTTTTCATCGCCAAACTCTTTTGTAAATGCGTTTTCGTCTAACGAGCGCGCATTGCAAGAGTGTTTTGAAAGCTTATAAGTTTTAGGAGAAACCGGAGGTGGGAGTTTTATGGTTAAGTCCTTTTTTCTTGATTCGATATTTATTTTCTTATCTTCCTCTTTCCTTTCCAGACTTGGATATTTAATTTCAGCTTTGAATTTCTCAAAAGTGAAAGGACCTTTTTGCTCCGTAGGACTTTCAAACCTATTTGCCAACTGCCTAACGTTCAAATTTGATACTTTAATAATATTACCATTCTCTTTCTCAATATTAGGTTCTTTATTATCGATATTCAAAGATAAATCTTTATCACAGATTTGTAATGTTTCCACATTAATATTTTCATACTCTTTGTGTTCGAAGTCGACGTTTTCGTAATGCATTTCCTTTTCTGGTGTTTCCAATATCATAGCGTTAACTTCCTCTATGCTTTTCTTGAAGAATTTCACTTGGCTATAAACATCTACACCTTGGTCTGTGGGTGTTTCTAAAATTATTAAATCCTTGAAATCATCAGGTTGACAAGCCTGTTGAGTCGGCAATGACGCGTCCGTTTCTGGCACACTAGCCTCTTCGACTATAGACAAGTTTTTCTCTAAATCTATATCTTCATATACAGAGTCTCTATCATTGGTGGGAGTGTCTATATTGTCTATTGGTTCATAATCCGGCGTTTTCGTCTTTGTAGGAGATCGGAATGTTATACTTATAGTAGATTTTAAAGGGCTTTTTAAAGGACTACCGGGTGAGCTTTTCGATGTGGAAGATGATTGAAGATTTATATAATTTGGTCGATTAAAGTTATACGTTTCATAGTCATCACTTTGTTTTGTTAGACTCGCATTCGAGTAGCTGGAAGAGCTTTCGTGGGAGGACGTCATCACTTTCATGAGTTCACAGTTCTCGTACTGTCTCTTTTTATCGGATTCCGAATTCGAAGACGTGGAAACAGCTGAAAGTCTATTTAGATTTTGATAACTAACGTCTGTAGAGTGTATAGGGCTTGGGTCCAAGCTGTCTTTAGGGTCCATACTAACTTCATTATCTGCAGCTTTCAATTCACATTTCAAGCATTTTTCTTCGTCACAGTTATCACAGTTATTGACTTTGATAGTTTGTTTATTCGACTCACTGACTTCAGAGTCGCTCTCTAAGGGGTCATATACTGGGGTTATAGGAGTCAAAGGGCTAGAATTTATAGTGCTAGTTGTCAAATTGCTAACGGATGAGTTTTCTATTGGCCAATCGATTTTGATTAATGTAGAATGGCCGTCCTTGCCATGCCAAGAGAGACGCGCTTGGTTTTTTTCTTCTAAATTTAAGGGATGGTGTAAACCGCTGTATCGAGATGAGTTTTTAGTTTTTCTCGGAGAATTTCTTTCCCTGAAAATATTATTTAGTTAGGAGTGACGATTTTTGTATGACAAATTTCTTTTGAAGGTTTTCTGTGGTATATAGAATGCAGTTCACGTTTCTTCTTCCTTAGTTTTTTATACGATGTTATTTATTTAATATCAAATATGTAATGCACTTGTTCTTCTAACTTGATTTTACTAAGTTTTTTTTTGTTTTTTATTTTATTTATTTTTCAAACATCAACTTAATCTCTGGTTTTATTATTTTCAAACCATAAAAAGCATTATCCCGCATTTTTCGATTGTTGAATTTATAAGCAAATTATATTTCTACATATGAGTAATTACTATAATATTGTTAATCTATTAATGCTCATTATTAACAACTAATAAGAGAAAAATGGACTAAAATGGTTAATTATATTGTCCACTAATTTATTATTGATACTGCATCTAGTTACCAACATTCGACTATTATACAAAAATCTACACTCTTTTAAAATAATGTTAGAATGCACATCACACAAGAGATAGTAAATGGATGTAGTTAGAGACACTAGAGCAATTTTAAATGATAATTCTACGATTTGGTGTTGCCAGTACTACAGCGAGTCACATATCACTGATAACAACTTTATTTCCTCTTATCCACACAATCTATAAAACAAAACAATATGGTATTCCGATAAAGTAAATACATAATCTGTAAGTATAGTATCTAAACTACGATACAGTCTGTATCTCAATAAAGCACAGAGCCTCGATTCTGCTCAATTTAACGATGTAATTGATGCACTGTAATTTAAATGGAATTAGTTTACTATTAAGCTCTCAGGCTCTGTCTGTACTATCGAAGCCTCTGGCGCCTTATCAGTCCTAAGTCGAAAGTCGCTTGCACACTGCACGATGCCTATCGCTTCAGGCCACGCCCCGCTCCATTCATTCAACAATGGCGCGCGTCGACAATTCACCAACACGTAAAGCAGATTGACAGTTGATAGTACTGACATCAAGAGCGATTTTAAAACTAGTTGTTAATGATTGGCCGTAGTATAAATCGTAGTAAAATACGAAGCCAATTAGGGATAGGTATGGGTCGTGTGGGCGTGTCCGATGCGATCAGTTCAAACGAATATTTCTACAAAGTGGTAAGGCGCGAGAGACCTCGATAGTACATTGATTTTTTTGGACAAAATTTAAGTTAAATATTAATTTTATGACCCACCGATACTGATTCTATTATTTTTATTATTTGTCTGTTTGTCTTTCTATAAGTCAAGAATGGGTAGGAACACATGGTTGCGCAAATGATAGGCTATATAGAGGCTATCAGCCAGGATACGAGCCTTCAATTAGCTCCGAAATGGCGAAATAAACATAATTTTCGATATGTCGAATTTTGTTTCCAATTTTATTCAAACACCGATTAATATTAAAGCAGACCTCTTTATCTGCACATCTATGCTAATTAAACTGCCAGAATTACTAGCCACAGGAAATTAGAATATACCGTCTTTTTAATTTGCAATGTAAATTTTCATATTCAAATTATTTAATCTCATTTTATAACACTTATAACTGATATGTGACTCACTGTACCTAAAAAATGGTTTTTATAACCACAAGATATTTATAAAGTTTCTTATTAAAACTGCTACTAGAACAACAGTGTTGCTGCTTACATCAGAAGTAACCAAGATCAGTATTTGATGATATTTAAATTAGCCAATACAAATATCATGTGATTTATCTGTTATAAATGGTCAAAAAGAGTGATGTGTTAAACTATTCCTTAGTAAGTAAATCGCTGAAATATATAATAACGAATAAGCAATTTTTTCCTGCTCGAAGGACCAAGATATTTTATATTTGGTTCTAGCTCTATTATATTTAAAATTAATGTTATATATGTTATTTGCTATGTATCTTTAGAATATTTCCAGCTATAATCAAAAGTTAATATAATTAACATTACATATTTAAAGAAAAAAATATTTGTTTTCTCACCTCAATTTCACGGAGCTGAGCGGCGTAGGCACATCGCAGAGAGACGAAATGGGGCTGTCTCTGTCTTTACAAAGCCTGTAAAAATGTATTTATATGTAAGGAAAAATTAACTTAGTAATTACATTATTATTAAAATGAAACATATACACTATCGTATTATTGCATACATTATCCAATGAAGTTTTCAAACGAAAGAGGCAGCAAATCTTATTATAAACACTTGTCATACCGCGGTAGCAATTGGTACCGATAGCCAACACTCCTCGTCAGTCCCTGTGTGTTCTGTGTAATATGTCTTATTCATGTGTATTTTATGTATTTACCCAAACCCAACAACAAACGAATTTGTGTAGCCTAATAACGAACTTATTATGTATTGTGTAAATGTGAACCCTGTGCAAATGTATACCTTGTGCAAATGTAAACCCTGTGCAAACGTATATCCTATGTAAAAAATGTGAACACCGTGCTAATGCATACCCTGTGCAAACGTATATCCTGTGTAAGTGTGAACCCTGTGCAAACGTATATCCTGTGTAAATGTGAACCCTGTGCTAATGCATGCCCTGTTTAAATGTAAACCCTGTGCCAATGTGAACCCTTTTCAAATGTATACCTCTTGGCGGGGTCCTTAGGCGCGGGCGGCGGCGGCGCGGGCGGGCGCTTCTCGGCCGGAGGGCGCATGGCGCGCGGGGACTCCCCATCGATGTAGCCCATGCGGGATACCTCCTCCACCCACCGCTGCCTGAGCACCACACAAACCAGGCTCAAAAGGGTTTTACACGCTCTTTCATACATTTTATGACCTCTTTTATTTACTTCCGAGTTTGATGAATATGAGTTCGCGATGACAAGAGTGTCGAGATATGTAGATGGCGTGTTATCATAACGGCACTTGTTTCTTACAAAATATGGTATATAATAAAAGTGTTTATTATTAATAAACTTTAAACATCAATTTATAATTGAAGTGCTAGAAAACTATGTAAGCAACATATATATGTTTTGGATGTTTTTGCGTTGTTTTATCAAAGATATATTTTTTTGTTTATTGATAATAAAAAAACTTTTATTTCAACATTTCCCCCATATTGTTAGTCACAGGTTTGAAATTTAAATAATTGTTAGGGAAAATGTAATTTTAATTTAAGTCTAATAATTTATATTATAATAATTTAACTTTATTAAATTACTACTGCATCTATGATCTTTATAATAGTTTACAAATATGAAATTTACCTGTCAGCGAGTTCATTTGCAGCTTCTATGTCTACCCGTAGCTGTCTCCGAGGACTGGGCTCCGCACTCGATATAGATCCTGCCGGTGTGGACGACGCCGAATCACCCTGTATATTCAATTTCATTTCGTAATTGTAACAATACTTGAGCAAAATACGAGAATCAATTTTATTACGATGATTGGGTGCAACGGTAGCGACTCTGCTTTTCGCACCGACGATCTTGAGTTGAAGTCCTAGTAGGTGTAGATGTCTTTGTGATGATTACAAGCTTTTGTACCTGATTAATGAGTATTTATATATCTTTCTATAAATATTGAATATCTATGTATCATACATGTACGGTCTCTCCGTTACCCTAGTATTTATAACACTTTGCTTTTTAATAGTGCTTACTTTGGGTCAGGTTAATTGGTGTGAGTGTAAGAAATATTATTATTACTATACTTTGTCCAATGAAGGATGATACTTTTGGCAGTTGACACCTATATAGAGGGTATAAGGTTGCTATTGCAATGTCAAGCCAAACAAGGAAACAAACGCAACCTTAGTACGTAGCAATCAGGAAGTGACAACTGTCAAAAGTATCATCCTACACTGGAGAAAGTATAAATGAAAATTTGTGATTGATTGAATTACATCTAAAGCAAAAACTGTAAGACTTATATGTCTAAAGCAGTTAATATCAGAAAAAAAATTGTGAGGCGTCAAGCGGGTCTTGACCCCCAATAACCCTCTTGCTATCCTGTCGAGTGCTTTACCGAATGAGCTACTACGATCCCTTGAATGTTTACAAGTATTTCTGAACTGCTTCATATTTAATTAATAAAACAAAAAGTGGACGGTTTTATTCTAGAAATTTCTACCGGACAATTTTTATATGCAATTTTCACGACATATATCACATTAAATTTATAAATGTAACTTATGTCTCGTTATCCAGGCGATTACATTTATCACTTGATAAGCAACATACTGGGACCTGCGGCTCAGCTTTCCAAAAGTTCACTGGGTAACAGTGCTTTTATCTGAATAAAAGTTAGCCTATGTCCGTTTCTGCACTCCTGGTACCGTATATGCGAAAATTCATAAATCACAGATCGTGTGTTTAAGGTGTCAAAGCGTAATAAAGAAACTTTAGTTCTTAATAACGAGTTTATATAAGTGTAAACAACTGACATTTAAATATTTTTTTTTAATATCTTTTATTTTTTATAGGTTCACTCTTGGTCCCAATCAAACCCGGAGGCCAAGACAGGATCCACGATGGAACAAGCCTATTAATATCCCCAATGCTGGGGCACAGGCCTTCCCTATGGATGGAACAGGGAGATTGAGCCATGACCCATCACGCAGAGCCACTGCGGATTGGTGGTTGCTGACTACTGTAGAGGCAGCCGGGACCAACGGCTTAACATACCTTACAAAGCACGGAGAAGCTCAAGAAAATAAGTTTTCGGTCACCCATCCAATGACTGACCACTGCGAAAGTTGCTTAACTTCCACGATCGCAGGCCGAACGCTCTAACTACCTGCACCATCGAGCAGAATAAAAGAGTATAAAAATAATACCTGAGTGCCGTGATGCCGGTCATCCTCCTCGCTGAACATGTGCAGGTCTCTCTCCTGAGGTGAGAGACGTAGCCTCATATCCGCCAGCTCGGCCTGCCACGGCTCGAAGTAAGAGTCACACGAGGACGACCTAAGATAGCATAATTTTTTTTCTATAAGTTGAAATAAAAGCCAGCACTAACATATAGCATCCTAAAATGGACAATTATTGATCTTTATGTGTAGGATTTAAGTCTGAAAATGGTTTAGCAACATTTTAGGTTATGTTGACGTATAAATTATCTATAAAATAATATTATGAGCATAAACATATGGCACCATTACAATTAAAGTGACCTATTTAAAAATGCGATTTGATAGATAGAAGGTTACTACATAAAATTGTTACTTCAGCGGTTTAATACGATGGAATGCTTTTTGATATAAACTCAGAATATCATAACTCATCAAATAAACGTAATTGAGTAAGTACTTTATTTGAAAAAGGTGCTTTTACAAATTATTTTTTAAAGGTGTGACGTATAAGGCCTAAAATTAAAGATGTTATAATAAACAATTTCATTTCATGATACATTTTTCTTATAAGGTATGGCACATGTATTTTACTTGGTAACACTTTTGTCTGTGTCTTAAAAAAGGTTCGGTTAGAGTTGTCATTTTAATTTAAAAATGATTACTATACATATTTACGACCATAATATTATTTTATTAAATATTAAAAAATATATATTTTTTTCCATATCAACACGACCTCGCTTAATCACTTTCAACCTTAAATCCAACATGTTAAGGTCAATAATTGTCTGCCGTTCAAACTTGGTGGGAAATAGCGAAAATAGTACCTAGTGTGGTGCTTGTGTGGAGCTGGTGGGCGGACGTCTAAGGGCGCTAAAGTGTCCGTATCGGACGTCAAGGACTCGCACGACTTCACTGGCCTTAGGGCTCCTCCGACGGCCGAAGTCGTCGTACACGGCTCCTGGGATTGCTGTACAAATACACACTAATCATTATTAAAAATAAAAGTTATTTAGATCTTACACTTCCGTGCACATAAGATATTTAAATAAAACAATTTATTTACAGTTTTTTGCGTATAATTTATATTAAATCCTGACGTTTCTACTCCTTTACAGGAGCCGTGATCACAGGATGACTAAGATAAGGGTCGTCACTATATTTTAATTGGGCACGTTCTTAATTGTTAAAATTTACATAAATATAAATATATAAAAAAATATTGCAATAGTAGTAGAAAATATATGACGACTATTACCTTAGTCATACTATGCTCCTGTAAATATTTATTTTTAATATTTTAATCGGGCATTTCCTAGTTGTTAAAAAAAATGTAAAAGTATCATATGACGATCATTGCCTTAGTCATACTGTGATCACAGCTCCTATAAAGGAATCGAAACGTCAGGATTAAATATAAATTTTGAGCAAACCAACCTAAATAAGTTGTTTCATTTAAATAAATAATAATTAATTACTTTCAGTATAGTCCATAGAAGGGTATGTGACTATGATGAAAATATAGAAAAACACTTGTTAAACCAATTTGGCCTACATATTATGTTAAAATACAAATGAATTTTATAAGAAACTAGCCGACCCGGCCACGCGTTGCAATGGTAACGTTAATTGATGACCCGGCCACGCGTTGTTATGGTAACGTTAATTGATTATAAAAACTGTTATTCTAAGGCTTATGGTAACTATGGTAACTATATATGGTAACAAACACACAAAGTATTATTATCATATAATGTACTGATCACTAAATAAAATCTCATGTTTGACCACGTCATTGAAAATGCTCGGGATTGAATGAATCTGGAGTGACGTCACATGCTTGTTTACAGTAAAGGTCAGCCTTAGTTTTACGTAGTGCGATTTGACAGCTAAAAGTTTGCTTAAAAGCAAGTGATGTCATGGCATTAAGTAACATGCAAAGAGGTGTCATAAGCGTTTTGGCGGGATTTTTATTCATTCAAAACAGGAAATAGAGAAATTAATAAAGAATTAGTCATATAACAAAATGTATAATGCTGTTTCGATTAAGTGAACATATTTTTGTAAAATCTGTCAGATACCCTATTTTACTTATTTTCTATGTTAAAAGCAGGCCATTTTTTATAATAAATAATAAGAATCGGTCACAATTTTGAAAGTTTGAAATTATTATACTCAATATCGTCACTGCTCCCACCATCTTTTTTTCATCAGGAAAATTTTCATAAACCTACAAAGTATAAAGTCATGATTCTGCTGCCCATTTTGTAGCATACGGGAGTTATGGTGATTACTTCCAGTATTATTTTATTAGTCGCCATTAAACGAATCGAGGATTGGGAAGTGCTTTTAATTGCCCAAACAAGGCCCTTACTGGCTTTCATATCTCGTTAAGACTCTGTTTTATGTTTTACATATTTAATGTAATTAAGACTGTGTTAACCGATTCGTTGCTACATACAATTACAGAAACGAAGGCTTAGCTTGATTTACGTGAAAAATGAAGATAAGTTTTATTCTGGGTTGATTTCCCTAAAACTTGATTTGAAGGAGTTATCATCGATTTAAAAATGACACGGTTAACGCCGCACGCAAAAAAAGTGATGACACGACAGGCGTGCCATCAGCAACGAATCGAATAAGTGTGACTATATATTTGCCAACAAATGTATTTCATTACATTCACTTGTATTTGAAACGAGTTTTTTTTATATTTCATTTAAGCTAGATAACTTCGTGATTTTTGATACTAATAATTCGTTTATTTTAAAATATACAAATTAAAAGTTGTTAAAATATTTCGTCTAAAATTTTTGTTTCGTAATTCGATCGATTATTTTTCTATTTGAGTTATCGAGACCATGACGGACCTGTAAAATTTTTCCAAACTTTTCTAAAGTTGAGGGTCAGCGCCATCACTTCATGTCATCTCACACCTACAGAAAAAATATACTTTTACAAAGTATGAAACAAACCATCCGTGTATATGCGCTCGTATGATACTAATGCGTGCGTGGTCAACAATATCTACAGTTTGGCATACAATGAAATTATATTTCATGATTTATTATAAAAAAAGGGAATTTCCCTCGCTATCCGGACAATTAAGGTACCGAGACCCTTCGAAATATTTCGTAACACTAAACCTACCGATACTTCATGTATTCCTATTCCTACCAAAGCGGGTCAAATGACTCGTCTTTAAAATGTTACATATATTATTACTATGTCTAGCGAAAAATATATCAGTTAAGCAATTTGGTACATGAATAATGGTACATGAATAAAACTATTTTCTTTTCAAAAAACGATTCAAAATAGTTTATGTATTAAATTTTGAAAAACATAAAAAATACAACAAGAAGAAAATTAAGTTTAAAATGGATAATTTGACCCGTCATGTTGAGTGTTAAGTCAGCTAAAAATCAAATTTTTTTTTGTGACACTGTGCCGGTTTGTAATATCGTTTTTCTCTATTGTGACTATGTAAACCAATAAGTTAATAGAAACGATTATGCACTTAATATTTATTTATTTTCTTATTATTTAAGCATTTAATGATAAATTTTCATCACAGTAGTTAAAATTTGCTATTAACCCTTTCCGTGCCAGCTACGAGAATACTCGTAGTGCGGTACTGTAACATGGTGCCGACTACGAGTATGCTCGTAGATTTTTTTGGGCATCCTATATAAAAAAATATTTCTTGGCACTACAAGTAAGATCGGTTTTTTAGAGTTTGGCATTAGGAATAAAAATACATGTTAAGTGTTTAAATAGTATTTTCGTAGCTGGCACGGAAAGGGTTAAAAATTGCATTATTTATATAAAAATCACTGAAACCATTAATACAATAATATACTGTCGATGTTCTTGACTTTTAAGCATATTAGCATTTGATATATTATATCCTTGATAAATTGTTTTTGTATGTAGGTAATTCCTTCCTAGTTTTTTATTTCTAGTAATAATATGCTTTAAAATTAAAAATCTATAAGATTTATAAAATCTATTACAAAATCGTATACGTTTAACAGACAAGAACACAAATAAAGTTATTCTCGTTATTATAGATTATCCCAATAAGACTCGCAAAAATCGATAACTGGTTTCTGAATACACAAAAGATAAATAAGCCTTTATTAACCTATCCGTAGTAAGAGATAGGGTTATTATACTACTTATGTTGCTTAGATATTTCTGCTAAAAGAAGGAAATAACAACAGCTAAGTAGCCACTGAGCCAAAGTAGGCCTGACGTGTGTTGGAATGGTTATACTTTGTCCAATGTAGGATGATACTTTTGACAGGTGTCACTTCCTTATTGCTACGTACTAAGGTTGCGTTTGTTTCTTTGTTTGGCTTGACATTGCAATAGCAACTTTATACCGACTATATAGGTGTCAACTGTCAAAAGTATCATCCTACATTGGACAAAGTATAGTGAGAATGGGTTAAGTGTATCACCTGTGGTGGGGGTGGGGGCGGAGCCGCTCGATGCTTCGACCGGGAGAACAACCCGCGCCACCCCGACGGGGACCGCTTCACGCCACGCTTTCCTGCCGCCACAGTACACATATTTACATATTTCGGACACATGCCTATACAGAAATCAACGATATTTGTCATATGCACAGTTCATTTATTAATTTATATCTTTGGATTGTTGCATATATAAAGGTTTCATAGTTTCATAGACAGATAAAGATAAAATATTAATATTTTTGTTAATAAGAGCACATAATCATAATTAGTATTATATGAAACAAAAAAATGTACAAGGAAAATAATAAAACGTGATTTTAGTATGAATTGAATATTTTAATAAACATTTCAACTGACAAAATCAACAGGTATTATTCGGAATAATTCGTAGTTTTTTTTAAATAGTTTAATTTCACGCTTCGTATTTTTAAATAACTTACCAGGCACAGGCAGATCGAGAACAGTGTGGTACTGAGGTAGATTATTCGGCCCCGATCCCACCTACAAAATAAAATTTTATTTTATTTATTGATTGATTTTTGAGGTAGGTAGTCAATATCAAATGAAGGAAAGTCGCAGATGAGACTAGTAAGTAGTACTAGGCAAGCATAACTAGAGAGTATTCACACATATTTACTTCGATCGTAAATAAATGGCTTAGAGGGGCGCAGCTGGGTTTGCAACTATTATATATGCAGGCTAGCAAAGGCTAACTATAATTAGTAAGAAAGCACCTCTAGATACTTGGACCGCAAATATTTTTGTAACTGTGGAGAGTAAGAGTACCTAGGTAGTATTAGATGGCTGGAGAACCGCAAATAAGTTTGTAATTATACAGAGAACCAGGCTATCATAGGTGAGTAAGAGTCCCTCATATATTTGGCTCGTAGATGGCTGGAGGACCGCAGATGGGTTTGTAACTATACAGAATAGTTACAAAGCCGGCTATCATAGGTGAGGAAGAGTACCTTACTTGGGTCGAAGATGGCTGGAGAACCGCAAATGGGTTTGTAATTATACAGAGTACCAGGCTAGCATAGGTGAGGAAGAGTACCTCTTATACTTGGGTCGCAGATGGGTTTGTAACTATACAGAGTACCAAGCTATCATAGGTGAGTAAGAGTACCTCTATATATTTGGGTCGTAGATGACTGGAGGGCCGCAGCTGGGTGTTGGCGGCCGCCGCGATGGCGCCAGATGGCGGCGGCAGTTGAGGACTGCAACTGCCTGAAGGTCTACCACGGCGACGGGCTTCTTCTAAGCTGTACCAATAAATATAAATATAGATAAGGGTTTGACCTGAGTAATTGACTTGCTGATTGTTTGACGGACAGCGCACAACCCAAAACTCTGAAATACCACCAGTTTTGACGTGAGAATCATTTTCTTTTCGTCAATACTCTACAACAAAAAATTGATGGGTGCTAACGACAATCGATGCATTCCAGATCGAAAGTGAAGGCAAATGTCATCCATCACTACATAGTATAAAAACAAAGTCGCTTTCTCTGTCCCTATATCCCTATGTATGCTTAAATCTTTAAAACTACGTAACGGATTTTGATGCGGTTTTTTTTAATAGATAGAGTAACTCAAGAGGAAGGTTTATATGTATAATACATGCATAATATAGTAGAGCATTGCATCCGTGCGAAGCCGGGGCGGGTCGCTAGTTATTAATATGATAGCATTACCTAAGCAGTTTGGTAGGAGGGCCCAATGGCAGACTTTTAGGGCGCCGGCTACAGTCCAGGTCTGAACGAGGGGGCGAATGTCTTTCCTAAAAATAAATAAATACAAAAAAAAACATTATGGAAGTATTGAAAATATCATATGAAATTATTATTTTTAATTTAATTTATTAATAAAGAAAGTCTTAGCCTGACGCGCAGACCACTAACGCCTATTTGCAATGATATTTTAAGATTACATTTTTCTAGTTGTGATTTCTTTAGATAGTAATTGGCTACAATAAAATTTACCATATTTAAGACGTTTTTCATGAAATTAAAATTAAATAATATTTCTTAATTAGATATAAGAATAAAGTAGTTAAATTCAGTAACTCCATTACTATTTATATCCTAAATAAGGTCTTTTAGAAAAATAAATGTGTTGATTCAACGAATACTTAGCTTAACTTTGACTGTTATTAAATAAAAAATATAAATATACATACCAGTTCAATAGAGCTGGGACCTGAACTGTCGCCTGAATCCGCTCCTTGTTCTTGCGCGAATAGTTCCTCAGCGTAGCATATCAGGAATTCAGTTACCACCGCCTAAACATTAAAATATTAAATAATATTTAACACTAAATATTCTGATGTTTTTTGTATTAAAAACCATATTAAAATAACTGACAATACAATTTTGTATTGATTTCTTTATCCTTTACTTATCTGCGGATTTATTTCAATTTTAAATATTATTAAGAGAAAAACAAAAAATCGAATTAATTTTCAATAAAAAGTAAGTTGTAAAAATTTTAAGTATACTTTATAAATTAATATCCCTTAATGTTAGTTTAGTATTCCATATTTGTATAAATGCGGTTGTTTAACGAGATTATTTTAAATATTATAAAAATATGGCCTTGTTAATAAAAATAAATAAATATACCAATTAGCTTTAATAAAAACGCTGTGACAGTTTGCAATCAACTGAACTGTTTTTATTTTATTCATTCATACAGTAGCTCAATGCATTTCTTCCTTATGAGTTTAACAACGAACGATAACAGATATCGCTGGTAGTTATAAACAGGTATTTTGTTATAATTATTTAACCAAAGTAAGCATTGTAAGGCTTGTGTTTTTGATACTAAGGTAACGGATAGACATACATATATGATACATAGAAATGTTATATTCATAGAAATATATTCACTCATAACTCAGGTACAAAATGCTCGTAATCGTTATACAAACCGGGATTACGGAAATTTCGGGATTCGAACCCAGGACCGTCGGTGCGAAAGGCAGGATCGCTACCGTTGCTCCAAACGGTCGTCCATACAAAAAATAAAATATATACTTTATTTAATTGTATTTTGTATTTTTGGGTTAATTTCCTGTTTTGTATTAATTGGATTTGTTATAAGTATTTGTTGGTAAAAAAATTAATATGAGACAATTATAATGTGGTACCTGAACTGCGACCCCGTGTAAAGCGTGGTGGTGGTGGGGGCTTCGCAATAGATTGGGCGCCCACACGATGGCCATGTTTCGCGCCGTCATGCCCGTGCGAGCTCCCAGTAAAGACACGCGACGCAGGTGCCGCATCAGGTAAGACAAGGTCCTGCCAACCACAGACACCAAATTATATCAAAATTCTTTAATGAATATGAATAAATATAAAATACTAGCTAACCCAGCCTGTATATGCTGTGGTTCAGTTATTATTATTTTCAATATTATACAATAAATTGAACCCAATCATATGTGGGAACAATTCTTGCTTAATGAAAAAGATAACGTATAAAATAAACCTACACAATTTTACTATATTTTTCCGAAAACTGTCAAATAGCCAATTAACTGTAATGAACTCCGAAACAACTCAACCATTTTTTTTTCTAGATTTTTTTCAACTAAGGACATAGGATAGGTTTAATTTTAACTTTTAATTAAAAAAATGTAAATTATAATAACTGAGTCACAGCGCTGCGAGGCCGGGTTAGCTAGTTATTAGCTAGTTATCAACACAACAAGACGTACAAATTACTTTTTTCCTGTAGTCAGTAAATTATCTCACCTGTAATGTGGCGGCGGCAGTTTGACCACCGTGTCCCTGACTGCGCGTAGTTTGTTCGCCTCGTCCTGTTGGACTGCTTGCACGAAGCTTTCGTAAAGCTGGTATGTGCACAATGGGTTGGGTAGCTCTCTATTGACAAGAAGAGATTTGTTTATATCAATGATGATAATAAGCAAAACCGTTGATCTTGCCTGTGTTGGAAGGGCTGATCCCAAAAATAGTCTTAATTATTATAATATTTTTTATATTCACACCAAATATTCAAGCTCAATGTAAGCACTGGAAGGCTTATGTTATAAATACTAGGTTAACAGATAGAAATACATATAAGATACATAAATATATAATATTCAAAGATAAATGTATAAATATCCATGACCCAAGTGTATAAAAAAAACTCGAAAGCTGGTACACATCAAATACATGTGGACCAGCGAGAGCGCTGCGCATGAAATTGACAATGACACCTGAAGTACATCTTGAGCAATGAGAGCACCGCGTAGTTCGAAATAGCACACCCTCCCCCCACCTACCTGAAGTGCAGCTAGAGCAGCGAGGACACTGCATATTTTAAAAACAGCACCCATCTGAAGTACAGCTGAATCGCTAACTGCACGAAAGGCAACATGTCCACTTTTCCATTCTTTACAGAAGAGATAAAACACTCAAATAAACCAAAATTTAAGTTGCCTGTCTGCAGTAAACGGCTATTTCAAGACGTTGCCATGCCAATGCTATTTAGTGGGTCATGATTCCTTTCTACAGTTATATATCAGTTCCCGCATATATCAACTGTTTTAGTGAAAAAAACAATTTTTGAAGAAGTTGGACATGTTTCTTTTCTGCAGTTAGCGATTCAGCTAGAGCAGCGAGGGCACTGAACACATTTTAAATACAGCACCCACCTGAAGTACATCTTGAGAAGAGATGGCACCGCGTGGGGGTCTCGGGCCACCGGTGGGGCGGCCAGGTCTGGCGCGGTGCCCGCGTCGAAAGCGGCGCGCAGACGCTGCGTCAGCCCCGACCCGCCCGACAACCGGTACACGCCGTCCACCGCGCCGCGCGCCTCGATCGCCGCCGCACACGATACTAGCACCTGGGGCACTGCACCCACATTTATTATAATTCGTATTAATATTTCTTACATTCACACCTAGTAAGCAAGCAAGTAAGTAAGCACTGTTATGGATACTAGGGTAAAGGATAAACATACATATATGATACATAGATATGTTATACCTCTATACCTGAACTTTTATTTGTAAAATCTATTTTGTATTGGTCAATAAATGTTTCTCTCTCTCTCTCTCTCTCTCTCTCTCTCTCTCTCTAATATTCATAGAAATATCTAAAAATAACCATGACTCAAGTAAAAATGCTCGTATTCATCATACAAAAATCTGCCCCTTCCGATACTCGAACCAAGGACCATCGATGCGAAAGGTAGGATCGCTACCATTGCACCAAACGGTCGTCGTTTCCTTAACAACTTGTCAGTCCACGGTAGCAATTGCTACCGATAGCCAACACCCCTCGTCAGTCCCTGGTAACAATTGCTACCATATTCCAATTTCCGCGTGGTCTGTTTTTTTTAATTACGATTATTTTTTGAGTTACAGTGATCCAAATATTCTGTAAGGGATTCTTTATTTATTCAGCTTCACGGTAGTATTTTATGTTTGGTCCTAGATAACTTGGCGAGAAAATGGCATTTTTATCTAAGAGTCCGGCGGCCGACATTTTTTTTACCATTCTCGTTTTTTCAGTCTCAAACCGTCAATAATCCTAAAATAAAAAAAAAATATGTATATCCTAGCCCTCAAGTAATGAGCAGAAGAGGCTTTAGCAGAACGCTTCAATTTTTTAATCAATAGATTCGGTGTACCACAGGGCCGTGTTCTCGGGACTATATTATTTCACATCGATATACTTTCAAAAAGCTGCTTACTATTTGCTTCTACGAGTAGTTGTTAACTACACATTTCGAAACATTACTTTTTATCCAAATAACAGCAAATGAATAGTACAATAGAATATCTTTACATATTTTGCTTCACACATGTTTTGTAAACTTTTATAGAATACAATTTGTTTGTACACATTTAGTAAAATCTAAATAATAATAACAATAATATCTAAATAAAGAACAATCTATACCAATATTAAGAGAAGAGCTGATTTAGTAAGTTTTTTTATGGAGTCAATCCCCAGAACATTTCATCATATATGAAAGATATTTTTAATATAAGATAAGCACGGAACAGCAGTACGTCAATCTACCAATAAATGCTAACGTTTTCTTAATCAAAATTGAACTCTATGTGTTGTACTTTAAACTGAAAATCGATTGGAGAAATTGACAGTTTTATATGATGTTTTGTTTACTGTACGCCAAAAATACGTACTATATTTTTGGCGTACAGTATATATTTATATGTACTATATTTTATGCACAAATTATGTATAAACAGGGGAAAGACGCGTAAAAGGCATTAAGTAAAGTTCCTCACCTTCGTGTCCACAATTCAGCAGATGTTCAGCCAAATCACAACCGAAAACTCGTTCTCTTAATATGCCCTGCTGCTTCAGACTGCGCCGAGACGGTCTTGATAATATGAAGCTGCGAAACAAGCTGATCAGCTTGCCGTGCTTACGGAGAACCGGTTTAATAGGTGCAACGGCCACCGATCTGGCGGAAAAATATGTTGATTAATAAAAGGTGTACAAAACCCTAAATAAATAAAAATACATCAATCTTTTAATGAGACAGGTAAAACGCTAATTATGGAGTTATTCCGTGTGTTTGGCAGAAAAAAGTGCTTGAGAGCGCTTACCAGCGCTGAAAAACAAACTATACAGTTTTCGACCAGGACACGTTTGCTAACTTCAGTTGCGCTGACACAATCCGCTATTTTGCTTATTATCGCTTAGCGTTCGCCATTTTACTTACAATCGCTCTCAAGCGCTTTTTTCTGCCAAACACACGGATTGATGATCAATATTACCATGTTTTTACTTTAATTTGCAAAACTAAGTTAAATTAAATCAAATCAACCTTCGTGGTTGAGTGACTCATATACAGGTTTTCATGGTAGTGTCACTCCGAGATTCCGGGTTCGAACCCCGGCCGGGTTAATGTAGAAAACAAACTTTTGTATATTGTCTCGAGTCTGAGTGTTGTGGTACCGTCGTCGTTTCTGAATTCCATAACACAAGTACTTTAGCTACTTGGGTTCATAACAATTAATGTGATGTCTTATATTTATATGACTCTTTGCCGCATACTGACAGAAATTAATTCTTTCCCTGCTGACCAACCCGAGTGTGATGTGTTTGTGGATGATTGACAGGTTATTTTAAAACATTGTCTTTCCTATTGTGAAGACTTTGAACCAGAGTCAACCTGTTTATGACTGCTTTTATATATTTGCTTATTCTATTTTATAATACCTTTTGTTTTTTACTATTGTTAATTACTGTAAGTGGTGTTGCCGTTGTAATTAAATAAATAATAAATGAATAGTGTACATGAAACTGAGTAAAAGCAGCAAAATAAAAGCAATTAATGGGACAGCTAACGTAAGTGAATTGAATAATAACAATATAGAACTGTTCCAGGTAGCGCATGAAATATCCCATACACTATGATGGTCACCCATCCCATTCCAGATCGCAGCATACGTGGCTGCACATGCGATATCACTCACCCAACTATGGGCGGCGGCTGCGTCATATGCCGAGGCACCTTATCCCCTATAACGGCTACGCAGTGGTGGGGGAAGAAACCTACGCGGAAACCACGCTTGCCACGCCACCACAAAGACTCGTTGGGGCCTGTGAAAAAATTAATTTATTAATTAGTCATCAAAATCAACTTATACATATACTCAAAGCTGGGATAGGGCTTCTCCACCTATGTAAATACCGTAGGTAGATTGGGCCATAATCATCACAGTAATAATAACGTTGATTGCATTCAAACCAATTAGCCTAGCCTAAAGTTAGCATTGTAAGGCTTGTATTATGTTGTGGGTATTTATATATATTTCTACAAATATATATAAATACCCACAACTCTTTTTTTTATATATTTAGGATGGGTTAGATCTTGATCCCAATCAAGCCTGGGGGCCAAGACAGAATCCACGATGGAACGAGCTAACCGAGGAAGTGCCTATTCACCCTGGCTTTGAAAAAGGACGGGTTATAAGTTCTCGGAAATACAGACGCAGGGAGGGAGTTCCACTTCTTTGCTGTGTGCATTATGAAGGATGTTGAAAATCGCTTGGTGCGACAGGTAGGAATAGCAACCAAGAAAGGGTGGTAGCCTGCAGTGCGTCTGGATGTCCGATGGAAAAAAGGAGATGGCGGTATGAGCAAATGCACCTCTTTGCTTTGACAGGCAACTTTGCGGCGATGAGATAAGGTTGTTTTTCACCAATTTGCTATCACCGATGAGCCTCTCAGCTCTGCGCTGAATCGTATCCAGTGCAGTAAGTTGGTATTTTGCTGAGCCATCCCAGAGGTGGCTGCAATATTCCATGCAAGATCGGACTTGAGCTTTATAGAGAGTTAAAAGCTGTCCCGGCGTGAAATATCGCTTGACCTTATTTAGGACGCCTAGCTTATTGGCTGCAATTAATCATACATACATCTGCTCTTCCGAGACTCGAACCCAGAACTGTAGGTGCGAAAGGCAGGATCGCTACCGTTGCACCAAACGGTCGTACAAGGCTAGTGCGAAATAATGGACACTTAAAAATGTATTGATGTGTAAGAGTAATCTTAATGAAATACGTCAAGGGGGTTAAGAGTCCCAAGAGGCTAGCAATAACTTCTAATCAAAAAGGCGTGATATCAACTTCACCTGAGGCAATTTTTTTCAACACGTTTTTCTCACTCACTCGCATTTACAATGCCGAAATAAAATTGAATACAGTATTTTTTAAATGATATAAAAAACAACCACGCCTCCGAGCCCTCAGGTGGGATTTTGCTCTATTAAACTTTGGGGAAAAGACTGACGGCGTGACAGCAAAGAGTAACTCTTTATCAATGGAAAGTCGACTTAAGTAGGTTTAGCATACGGTTGACATTAGTGTTCGACGCACTTCTTGAAACCAATTTGAAAAAATGCACGATATTTTAAAACGTCATTCACGTACAGGCCGATCACAATAGTGTTAGTATAAAATAACCTGATATTTTCCATGGCTCACTCTTAAAATGTAAAAGTATGGTTTAGTCGTCCCGTTAATGTCACATAGAAATGGTACCATTAACATTATCCTACAGGGTTTTGTAGCGGTTCTACTATTACTATGAGGTGATAAAATTTTCCTCTGTTTGTTTATAACTATTTTAATTACATTTGAATAAAACACTTTTTTACGGATTTTGCGCACACTTTATTTAATTTTATATTTAGTCAGGACTAAATTTCGAAAATGTAAAAATAAAACAATTTTAACAATTAGGAACGTGTCTGAATAAAATATTGTGAAGGTAGTAGAAAATACATGACCACCATTATCTTTGTCATCCTATGATCACAACTCCTGTAAAGGAGTCGAAATGTCAGGACTAAATCTATACATATAAATAAAATTGGAGTGTCTGTTTGTAATATTGAAATAACCGTTTCTAACTACATACATATGAATATATATACGGTACATACACCAAAATAACATTTTTTACAAGTTTTGTCTGTCTGTCTGTCTGTTTGTTCCGGCTAATCTCTGAAATGGCTGGACCGATTTTGACGGGATTTTTATTGGCATGTAGCTGGTGTAATAAGGAGTAACTTAGGCAACTTTTATTTTAGAAAAAATCTCATTTGATTTAAAAAAAAAAATAACATATTGAAATTACTGTGCCACAGCAAGGCGTAGCTGGTTCAGCTAGTATAAAATAAAATCTGCGCAAAATCCGTAAAAAAAGTGTTTAATGTGCGCGGAAGTGTAAGAACTAAATATTTAATTACATAAAATCATTTATTGACTATTTGTACGCTAACTATATTTAATGAATTTCTTATTGTAAAGTAATCTTGTAAATAGTCCATCTATTGCTATCTCAAAGTGGACTCTTCTTTGTGATGTTGATTACAAGATTACTACAATCAACCACTATCTCGTAGCTATCAAACAATGATATTATACTTACCGGGCATATCGATAATTGAGATCATATCCCCCACTTCAAAACTGATTTCGTCCCGAGCCTGTCAACAAATGAATGATATATTGAAATTAAACTGTTTTCACATAGGAGAACTAAAATAAAAAAGAGATAAATGTATGGCTATAATTTCAGTGGACAGGTAAATGCTTTCCGCTTAGTTTGGTCACCATCTAAACAAATATAAGCTTACAAACTTAAATTAGAATGTGGAGAACAAATAAATTTATTCTTATTCTTTATTTAAATTAATGCTTGATGCTGTCAATGTATATAAACGTAGAGTATATAGGAGCTTGATGGGGAGTGATTTGTCTATCATTGGATACGTACTAGAGGTGCGCAAAACAGTGCTTTAAAAAGTGATGTGATGTTTATCACATCACTCGCTGAAGTAATATTACCCAAAAGCATTACGCATTACTTTGCATTACCCACTCAGAAACATACCTAGTTCAAGTCAGACATTACAGTATTAGATCCGCGCTTACTGTAATGTGATGATGATGTATTATGATATTATCCAAAAACCAGATCTAAAATAATTGCATTTTTTACTTTATGACTAGGATATATGATGACTGAAATAAGAAATATAATCCCACGTACAGAGGTAATCGATTTTTATTATGGATGGATTGGTAGATATTTAGGTTAAAGCTTGCGACAGCTAAAAGTAATTTTATTTAGGCGTTTTTTGTTAAATTTATTAATAAATTAACTTAAAATATCGGTAGTTCAAAGGCTGATAACGTAAGTTGACTTAATAAGTTAAACAATTATTGAAATAATGAAACAAATAAAGAAAACTCCCCGTAGATGACGGGAATCTAACCCAGACCTTTTCATTATTTTAGGCGATCGCTCTAGCAGTAATAAAGTAAAATAAAAATTGAAATTGAGCCTTTTCTTCCTACTTGTAAAGTATTATCATTTTTACACACACAATACAGTGCTCATTATTTTTGTATTTGTATTTTTAAATGGACTGTACGAATGTATTTTTATTTTACCTATTTTATTGTATATTTGGTAACAAACACATAATCAAATTTGATAAAAAAGATGATTGCAACGCGCGTCAGAACCAAAATATCAATCATCTCATTCACTCACGCATTACGCATCACGCATCACACATCACAACCATTTCTCTCTTTCGTTCTTTTGTTTAGTTCGTACTTCGTTCGAGACCGGCCGCTTCGCATACTTGCGAACAGGCGTACGGTTTGAAGTAATGCGTGATACTTGCCATGCTTGCGTAATAGGTGATAACGCATTACACTGCTAGGTAATATTACTCGAGTGATATTATAACCATTACTTACACATGTCTAATACGTACGTGATACCAAAAATTTTACGAGTTATCGAAATGCTTCAGTTCTGAGTACAATCTGCATTCGTTACGAATTACACACTTTTTCATAGTTTAATTTTCTCATAAGAAAAGGCAAAGGGTGTCGCGAAGAACCGCGATTGAGAACAAAAAAGGTTAAATTTATTTAATTAACACTAAAATTATTTGAAATAAATTAATTTTGTAATAGCAACTCCCGTTAGACATGGAACGCATTTTTTTACAGTGGTAACATAAAGATATAAATTGTCAATAAGAAGCGGGTTGGTAAAAAATAAAACACGCAAGAATTTGGTACAAAATGAACACGAGGTTAGCAAAAGGGGAGCAACGGTGCGAGATGAAAATCTCGCGGTACTGATGCCGGAATTCGGTGAGTTCGTTCCATATATATGTATTTATCTATTGTGTGAAACGATATTGTCTTATTTGTCGTGATTCTTATAAAGATCTTGATCAGGTGGTGTAAGGATGAGGATGGAGGGGAAGGTGGCCGCATCCTCCAAGATTATCAATGGATGATGAATGAATACTGAAATAATACCTTTTCCTATTTTCATTAAAGGTGTGGACTTTTTGACATAGCCTGAAAAGACACCTTCCATTGTTTTGTTTCACTTACCTACATGCATTTGATAGTTAATAATCCACCATTATAACACATTAATATCAACCACAACTCAAATTTTAACAAGATAACCCAAAACGACTCCTGCCTAAACATTTCATTGAAACCACCGTAAAGAGAGTGCTTTGAGGAGTCTCATTGAGGACATTTTTAGGGTAATGATGAAGCACGAGTACTGACCTGGGAGACATATTTCCTGACGGAGTAGGCAGCAGCCACTGCGGGCGTGTTGATTGAACTCGAATCTTCGTTCGCCACCAACAGCTTGTGTCCTGATATTAAAAAAAAAAATTTATTACTTATAGAATAATACCAATCCTTCACATTTAAAGGTGTCATGTAAAGCCAATAATGATATTGGAGGTAATCACCACGACAACAAGATAAGATAAGATAAGATAAGATTTTATTTGCGATAAATGTGGTACATTGTATAGATGGAAGGTAAGGTTGAGAAACACACATTTAGCTGACTATGTCAGCATACAAATATTAAATTAAATTAAAACTATTAAATACATATAAATTACAACAATACAAATTACATATTTCACATTATACATTAGATTTCTTTTCCATAAATTCGTCAATTGTGTTAAAAGTATTCTCTATTAACCATTTTCGCAGTGTCATCTTAAATCTAGTAAATGGAAGTTCCTTTATATGTACTAGTATTTTATTATAAATTTTTATGCACATTGCGTAACAATTCTTTAGGTAGCATGCGGTTCTAGGAGTACACTCTAATACAAGTCTATATGGGTTCCTAGTGTTAGTCCTATAGTAGTCCTTTGCTTCGGTAAACAATTCATAATTTAATTTTACAAATTTACCTATCTCCAGTATATAAATAGAAGCTAATGTCAATATGCCCAAAGTTTTAAAATACTGTCTGCATGATATATCAGGAGCAATGCCACATAATGCTCTGACACATCGTTTCTGGGCAATAAAAACTTGTTTAGCACCAGCACTATTTCCCCATAATATGACACCGTATCGAAGTATCGATTCTATGTATGCATAATATGCAACTATGGATGCCTCTATACTCGCTACTTTCCTTAGTTTATATAAGGCATATGAAAATGAATTTACTTTCTTTCGGACTTTGTCTGCATGTACGTGCCAATTTAATTTTGAGTCTAGTGTTATACCTAAGAATGATACCTCATTTTTACAATTTATTAATTGATCATTATAATTTATACTAACATGCCTGAATTTAAAGTTATTAAAATTAATTAAATTTGTTTTTGTCAGATTAATTTTTAAATTATTATTTGTCAACCATCTATTAAGCAATGTCAATGTATGATGAATGTCAATATTATGTCTGTCAAGAGAGGATCTTTTATCAGTTGTAATTATAATCGATACATCATCCGCGAATAGGATTGTTTTGTGCGAAACAATATTAGGCAGATCATTAATATAATTTAAGAATAAAAGTGGCCCCAGTACACTTCCCTGCGGCACACCAAGTTTATTTATTCTAGTATTTGATTTACATATCTGTGCTACATTATGACTATCCAGATAAGATATTTGTACATACTGAAGCCGATTTTGTAAGTAAGACTGTATCCATTTTAAAGCCGGTCCCCTAATACCAATGTGTTCTAGTTTAGTTAGCAGGCGGTCATGCGATACAAGATCAAATGCACTCGATATGTCCAAAAACAGAACCGAAGTATGTCTATTTTGGTTTGTGTGTTGTAATACTTCATTCACTAGTTCAAACATGGCTTGAGAGGTTGACTTTCCCTTCTGAAATCCAAATTGCACTTGTTGAATAGTTCTATGTTTGTTAAAATAAGACATTAATTTATCATACATGGCTTTTTCAAAAATCTGGTATTAATACTAAAGGACGGTAGTTTGTAATAAGCCTTTTGTCCCCTTTTTTAAACAGTGGTTTAACAATTGACACTTTCAATTTTTCAGGGAATATTCCAGTTTCGAAAGATAAATTAATTAAATAGGCTAGAACCCCACTTATTTCTTTTTTACACGCTTTTAATACTTTGGTAGCAATACCATCATAACCTACCGACAGAGTGTTGTTTAACGACGTTATAATCCTTTCCACTATCTTAGCGTCTACCGGTGACAAATACATGGAGTTACTCTGCTTTTGAGTAGGCAACTTCACTCTGGATTCAGCTGTGTTTGTCCTATTGGCGAAATTGGCTATAGTAGTTGGATCGGTTTCAATATTATCTTCATGACTGATCTCATGAATATATTGTTGTGGTATTTTCGCAGAGGTTTCACTTTTTATTACATCCCAAGTGGATTTACATTTGTTTTTACTTCTTATCACAATTTTGTTATTATAATGTCTTTTTGCTTCAGTAATACAGGTTTTTAATATTTTATTATATTTTTGGTATTTTATTTTATCAGATTTTAATTTACTTTTGTAATACTTCGATATCGGTATCGATAAATTCTTTTAGTGTTACAGCTCATTTTAGTCCTTTTGTGATCCAGTTTGCTTGTCTTGATGACTGCTTAATTGTGATTTTGCGTAATAGAAAACACGATTTATAGATAGTGAGAAATAGTTCATGAAATTCATTAAAAGCTAAATTTACGTTTGTGTTACAAAATATTTCAGAAAATGATAATTCTGATAAATAATATTTAAATTTATCTATATATGCGTCATAGTAGCAAGGTTTATATGTGTATGTTTTTTGAGGATATATTTTTTTATTTTTTACCGGAAAACTAACTAATTGTGCTGTATCGTGATCAGATAGCTACAATGGAATAACAGACCCAGAAACATCTTCCACATTACTAATAATTAAGTCAATACAAGACTTTCCTCTTGTGGGTTTCGTAATGTGCGAGGTTAATTGATAAATATTTAATTTTTCATTAAGGCAAAAAACAACCATTTGGTGCAACCGCAGCGCTCCTGCCCTTCGCACCGAAGGTCTTGGGTTCGAGTCCCGGAAGGGGCAGTTGTTTGTGTGATGAATACGAGCATTCGTACCTGAGTCATGGGTATTTGTATATATTTCTAGAAATATTAAATATCTAAGTATCTTATATGTAAGTTTATCCGTTACCCTAGTACCCATGATATAAGCCTTACAGTGCTTACTTTGGGCTAGGCTAATTGGTGTGAATGCACGAAATAATATTATTATTAATCACTACCCAACTCCAGTAGATCACAAAACGGGCAGCAGCATTCTTTTAATTATTTTATTTATTATTTATTCAGAAAACAACAGCTTTAAACATAAATACGATAGTTTATTACTACGATCTCTAACCCTCTGGCTTTGGGAGTGGATTCTTTCCCGTAATAAATGTCTTTCTGCTGAGATGATGATAAGAAGTGGCTGCAGTCAGTTATGTTTATCAGTATTTGTATCATCAAATAAGACTGCAGCAATCTTACACACATACACATCCCATGTTCCTATAGTTTTCCCCAAACCCTATCAAAAACTGTTCCATATTTTCAAGATATATTAAACTTTATATGTCAGACTTTAAGCTTAAAATCGCTAGTGAAATTGTGATATTTTTCCATCTTTTAATGTATTGTCTAATGTACTTCTTATTTATAGTAAACTGTATTCCCATGGTTCAGCTTCAATGGCGCTATGTCTGTTACGCCATAACTTCCCGAGTTCTTAACCGATTTTAATATTTTTTGTGTGGAATCGAATCAACAGGTTTAGAGGACCAGATGGTGACGGAGCCCGAATATTGCAATTCGCAAAAATTCCCATCGAAACAAAAAAAAATAATGTTTTTTTAGGTATTACACTCCGCTCCAATATATGGTGCTAGCGTAGCTTTATACTTAGCGACTGCATCGCCTAGTTATTATCCATTAGTGTAGAAACATTAACTGTTTGACAATCTCCCATTTTCTTATTTAATATAGAACCTTATGTCTTAAGAATTAAAGCTGACAATCGGTAGGGAAATTTGACATTTTTGTTTATGTTGAATGCTGTTGATTGTATTTCTTATTTTTGTGTTTTACAAACATTAGTTAGTATTTTAGATTATAAATTGAGAATATTAGTAAATTGCTTTCTTGTCTAAGTACTTTTTTAATTGACGTATGTTATTATAACTTAAATAAATTTTATAAAATTAATGTTACAGGAACTATATATATAAATAATTTTGGTTATTGAGGTCATAAAGCATCTTATCTTACTTGTAAAAAGTAAATAATAATACGAATTAGACTAAGAAATTTCAAAGTATGCAATTAAATATCCAAAAATTCGGAAAATATTAAAAAAAAAAAAAAAAAGTTTATTATCTCGGTAATAAATGGTTAGGTTTAGGGTAGGGTGCTTCATAGCAGAATCAGTTAGAAACGATGCAAACTACACGCCCTTAACGGATCTACATCGACTTTTCCTTTAACCTTGTATATATACTATTTGCTATGTAATGATAAATTTATAAAATTGATGTTTATTTATTAAAGTTTAAGTAAATATAGTATTTTTCAATTTTTTATCAATTATTAAGTTCATATTGCTATGTCCTCGAACATACACCAATATACATGTAAGCTTCATTGTTACCACATGATATGTAAGAAAATATTGATTCTCATCATACCCTTGTTATCCATCTGCAGCCAATTGAGTACTGGCCCACAAGTGAGAGCATCGTCTGCTATCATAGACAAGTGGTGTACATAGTCAGCTACTAGTCTCCACCAACTGCTCTCTTCCATTGGGGACGGAGACTCCTTCAGGTTGGGAAGGCCGGACACTTTGCGATCGTAGATACATCTGGGGATAAGTTGATGATTGAAACTAACCAATACCGATTGATAAAATTAATCAACCTTTTATAATTTTTATATATTTAATGGATTTTTCAATACTAACTTATAAGATAAATTATATATTAGAGGCGGTGATTTATAATACCATTTCAAAGGTTGAAATTGTTTTCCAGAAACGTCCATTGTATGGCTATTGCAATATATAATAAATTACCTGATAACCTAAAATTTGCCATTAAATAGATTTAAGGCAAGATTATTTATTATATTAATAGATAAAATGTATTATAAAATTGAAGATTTTTTGAATGATAAATTATGAATTTGTTTGTTGATAGTTAATGCATTTAATACTTATTTTATTGGACATATAGATATTAAATAATAATTTAAGCTACAATCAATTTAATAATCAATGAATACTCTGAATATTTGTACATCGACCTATCAATAGAATATGCTGGACAATTTATTTTAAGATGTAACCATATTCATACAAATAAATAAATTATTATTATTATTACTATAATAGAAAAATACTAGAAAAATCGACTCGGGTCACAAGTGAATTCTCAAGGGGGAATCGAACCCGCAACCTTTGGAAATCCGGTCCAATGCTCTCCCAATTGATTATTTCTATTTTCTCCCATTTTCTATTATAATAACATATCTTATAAGATAGCATTGAAAAATGCATAAAGTATATATAATTTATAAAACAAAATGGCTGTTTCATCTTAATCGATTCCCCAAACATTTGTAAAAATGATTTTTTTCGAATATGAGAGGATGTTCTCATTGATGAAACAATGCTGGCCTACAGCATAAAATCAGAAAGGTACTAGAAAATTTTGACAAGGCTTGGTATTCCAAACTGGATTTCCAAAGGTTGCGGGTTCGGTTCCCGCCTGAGAATTCAAATGTGACCCCAAGTCGATTTTTTCTAGTATTTTTCTAATATAATAATTTATCTCAAAAAGCTTTTACTTAATATTATTTTATTTTATATGACTGTTATATTTTTATATCTAACGAAATTATTAATAGAAAATATTAAACTTGTGTCAGGTTGGAATCGAACCCACATACCCTCGCTTTCAGGTGGAGTACTCTTGTAATTGCCATCTTTGAGTAAACTTTTTAAAAACATCACGTTCTGAGTTAGCTAGTTCCATCATGGATCCTGTCTTGGTCCCCGGGCTTGATTGGGATCAAGAGAACTCATTGAAAATAAAAGCATTTCTCATACAGATGTTGGAAATGTCAAAGGTCGTTCTCATTCATTCATGTCATATCATATCATCACCACAGAACAGCTCCTTAAAGTTTCTGAACAGTATATCACATCATTTGAACTTTGAAGAGTCTACTGGTATGTTCATTTTAGATATAGAGAAGGTGTTCGACATCATCTGGCAAGGAGGGCTTCTTTTCAAACTTTTAAAATCCGCTCTACCGGTTTCCCTGGTAAAATTTATCCAATCACATGTCAAGAATCATATATTATGAGTGTACACTGTAGATAATAATCTTAGGAACAGTTTGTCCCTGTTGGTGTACCACAGGGTTCCAATTTGGACCCTTTTTTTATTATTAATATACTGCCGTCCTTACGATAAGTGCAATAAGTCGAGTTTTTGAGCAAATTGACTTACGTACAATTTACGTACAAATGTATGTACAAATATAATATAGTAGATAAAATTCCGCTTCATTTTATAGTCGTATAGTTAAACTTTCAAATCAATAGCTATTATAGTTTCGATGATACACAAAAAAAAACAAGAATTAAATCTTTAATCGCAATTATTTCGAAAGTAGCTGAAACTTCTTATTGCACTTTTCATAAGGACGGGAGTATATCTTAACGATATACCAAAACAAATCTGCACTCACTTAGCTAATTTGCTGATGATACCACCTCTTAGGATTTTTAGCAGTAGCTAAAGACCTTAAACTCATTGGCAAAGACCAATCGTTCTATATGATACCTGTCTAAGTTTCCACTCTCTCAGCTACAGCGAACTGACTGTCTTACCTGTGCAGCATATCGTCGAGTTGAAGCAGATGCTGTTTGCTCCTGTACAGCGTCCACTCTCGTACGTCGCTCGCCTCCGTCCAGCTGCCGCTCAGCGTCTTCACCTCAATACTGTCATCACATGACGAATTCACGTGCGAGCGCACTTTCAGGCAGATCCATCCTGAAATAAAAATTAAATATTTTTCACAGCTTTTATCCAACTTATCTGCATCTTAGTCTATAGTATTCTAGGGCGAGAAAGATAGTGAGTGACAGCACTCGCGGCTACCGGTGATGCACTGGTCAGCACACTGCGCAAGAGAAGAGGATAGACTATGAAAAAACCGTATTTCGTTTACACAGATGTAGATTAACACTCTCGTGGACGACGCCTATGCGCGTCCAACTGTGCTCTTGCCATGTGCGAATGACGCTCATACGCGTCCTCTGCTTATTTAGACATATTTGACCATATTTAGAGTCAGTACGGTGCAAGCATTCGTAAAGGACTGTTCTTTTGTTTTTAGTGTAGGGATTAGCCACTTTTGACTAACGTGATAATTTCAGCTTACTTTCATCCACAACGATAGTGTTAACTCATCCAATGTACATTATTAATACCCTAATGATCCCCTTAGGTATATACCTATAAAAAAAATTCAAAAGGATAATCCATCAACCCTTTTTTTATTAAATACAATGTTCTAACATTTTCAAGTTAAATTTAATATGCCATAATTAGTGAAACCTCCAAATTTTTTTTGGGTAATATTCGTATTCTAAAATTCTTTAGCATTATTTAAATACTAAAAGGCCTAACTTTAAATTCACTAAAATTATAACTAAATTCTACTTCATTCATAAAGTCGTATAAATACCTTCGTCAGGATCCGCCGCCTTCTCCTCACAGGGCATGGCTTCAATACTGAGCCCCCCCAATGACACCCTCTCGTAGTGGAAGTGAGCACACTCCTCTAACTTCGGGAAACGGCAAGTAGGCATTGAAGGGGCCGGCTGAAAGAAAATAAAATATGCTTAATGCAGACAAAGTACATACCACATCATAAAATTCTAATAAAACCGGAGTACCTGTTTTTAAACTTTACATTTGAAATAAAATACCTATTTAGTAATGTTGAAAACATCGGTTCGAGGGGACATTTATGACCCGAAAATTCTACGGTTTTTTTCTGTAGAGAAGGCTTGTGGCCCGAAAGCACATTTCAGTCAATAAAAAAACTATAATAAAAAAAAAATATAGTGTGTGTAGAAACATGGTATAATGTATGTGTTTTTCTCAGCTTTGTGCACTAAATTAAGTTTTTATAACAAGTGGAGGTAGTAACCTAGAAAATTTTACTACCCTTTTTAGAAGGGTTAGGGAAAGGGAACAAATAATATCACTATACTTATTGTCATATTTATTGCTCCGTATCGGTCACAATGGGACTTATGTCTAGAAAATAGCTCGCAATTTGACCGTTGCAAGAGCGTTGCATCTCTTAAAAAGATTCTGGTATGTTACACCCAAGTAGTTAAAGCAATTGTGTTATGGTACTCAGAAACAAGGACGTTACCACAACACCCAGACCCAAGTCAATATAGAAAAAGTCGTATTCCACATTGAACTGGCTTGGAATCGAACCCGGTTCCTCGCAGTGGCGTTATCATAAAAACATTTATACCAGTCACTTAACCAGGTTAGAAATCGACCACAAATATGCCAAAAACACACCTGTCTGTTGAGAAATACATTAATAATAATAATATTTATTTATTTCTCCTTACAAAAAAGCTACAATCAATAATAGATTTTCACTTAATTGAGCGAAGCTCTCTTTTAGGCAACTCCCAAATTTCGCTTGTCTCCCTCCTGCTTCTTAACGGTTCAACCGATTCGAACGAATTTTGGCATGAACATCCATGATTATAACCTGACGGACATAGGCTTGTAAAAAAATATAGACTTTACCATGGAGGAATAATCACCGAAAGAAAAATTCAAAAGCTGATCACAGCCAAACCGCCGAGACTACATTGATGAAATTTAGGTGAGGTTAGGTAAGGTGCTTCGCTCAGTATTTGCAAACAGCAGCAGCATTGCAAACCTAGTATAGGTTGGTATGTGAGGAGCTGGTGTTTGATATGGGAATAACCTGTATTACAAATCACCAGGGCCCGCCCCACGGATAAGTTGAGACCACAAAAACATTAACCATATTTTTATTGAGCCTATTTAAAACTAGTTTGCATGCATGCATATGTGTGTGTGTGTGTGTGTGTGCGCGCGTGCGTGCGTGCGTGAGCGCGTGCGTGTGTGTGCATCTCTGTGTGTGTGTGTGTGTGTGCATCTCTGTGTGTGTGTATGTTTGTGTTAATGTAATAGGTTTTTTATTCATTTTCTTTATTTACTAAAACCTCATTTAGAAATTAGTAAAACCTCACCGTGTCGGGCAGATCGAACGTGGCTGAGGCGGGTGGGGCGGACTGGCTCATGGCCGACGACTGTGAAGTCACCGGGGTCATAGTCAACGCCGTCAGAGATATAGAACCTGGAATAATCAACATTGAAATGTATAAGGTGGTCATAGAGGTCTGCAGTGGTCGGAACTAGCGATGTGCCGCCCAATGTGGATGACCGTTTGTTAAATATATACTCTAAGAACACAAATTTGTTTGTATGTTTGTCTGTCCGCTCTATTTCCCGCTCTTTTTCCATTGCATACGCGTTACCGGGTCAGCTAGTATATACTCTAAGAGCACAAATTTGTTGTTTGTGTGTTTGTCTGTCCGCTCTTTTTCAATTGTATCAATTAACGTTACCATAGCAATGCGTTACCGGGTTAGCTAGTCGTGAATCTTAAAATAATAATATTTCCTACATTAACTCACACTAATTAGCTTAGCCTACCAAGCACTGTATGGATACTAGGGTAACAGCTAGACTATATGATACATAGATATTTATTACCTATAGGAATATATATAAATACCCATGTTTCAGGTACAAATGCTTGTAATTATCAGAAAAGCATCTGACCCCGGGTTTAATATTACTTTATTATATCAAATTTTAATAATAGATCGAAATAGTTCCTACCAAAAAATGTCAAACTTTAACAATAAATATAATTCTCTTTATAAAAAAAAATATATTTATTATTTTTGATTAGAATTGGTTCATCTTATGTCTTATAACTGATTACGCCCAAATGTTCATTTGGGATCTTGAAGTATAAAAAATAATAATTTGGCGAAGCGCTCTTTCGGGGTAGAAAGTCTGTGTCTACGTATGACCTTAAAACTCACCTGGCGTTTCCCGCTTACATTCTTGATCGTTGGAAGCTCTGGTTGAACTCCTCGACTCCGAACTGAAGCGAACAGATCTGTAAGCAAAACAGAAGTGATCAAATATGCAAATCATACTATCGCTTTAACGTTATGATTTTAAATGTAGACCTTATTTCCTTAAAATTAGGGTCTAATTCAACTCAAATCGCAATTGTAATAGCTGTGTATTTAAGAACTGGCACTTTATTTTTTTTATTTGCTTGCTTATTTAGTTTAATCATTGTAATTAATATAATTTTAAGGATATTGTATGACGCGTTTATAATAAAAAAGGTTTAATTTAAATTTATATTTATTTATTTTGAATGCTCTCTATCAAGCCCGGGGGCCAAGACGGGAGCTACGATGAAGCGAGCTAACCCAGAAGGTGCCTATTCACCCTGGCTTTGAAGATGAACATGTTATAAGTACCCAGATATACAGACAGGAGTTCCACTCCTTTGCTGTGCGCATTATAAAAGATGTAATAGATATTAGCTTACTGTTAGTACACTCGAGAGCAATGAATCCGGGTCACTTAAAGAATCCTAAAAATCTCGGAAACTAAAAATGCTAGGTTAATGCAATAAATTGTATTTAATAGACAATGTAATACTCCTTAAATGAAGGTATTAAAACTTCTTAGTTATTGTAAAGTTATATCATAAAAAAATCAAATTTGAAAAAGGGCCACTTTCGAAGATGGAACTACGAAATTACAGCATTTGGTTTTGCTTTTGTTTGTAATCTGTCATTTATGTGGGTACATAAACCATGTTGATAGTGCTCTATATTCATTATTCAAGCTGAAATTATGTCGCTTACGCCTGAAGAATGCACCAGAATACTTACAATGCTGGAAACCGGCCGGAGTCAGCGCGATACAGCCAGGACTGTCGGTGTGTCGCTGTCAACAGTACAAAGAGTTCTCCGACGTTACGAAGAAACTGGTTCTAACCTACGCAGACCAGGAACGGGCAGAACCAGGTGTACCACAGCACGAGAAGACCGATACTTGGTGAACACCATGCTTCGAAATCGCTTTCTCACAGGAACTGAACTCACCAATCAGTTTCGACGCCTCGGTGGAAGTAACCCAAGTGCATGGACAGTAAGACGTCGGCTTGCTGAATCTAACTTAAAACCCCTTAGACCTGCAAACGGCCCTAAACTGGAGCATGGGCATCGTATTTCAAGACTAAGATATGCCCAGAGCCACGTAAATTGGAGTATTGAAGATTGGTCAAAAGTTATGTTCTCCGACGAATCAAAATTTATGCTCTACAAGCACGATGGAAGACACAGAGTGTATCGAAGACCAGGGGTAAGATTCAAGCAAGCATGCATCGAAGAAAAAGTAGCCTACGGTGGTGGGTCTGTACTTGTGTGGGCCGGAATTTCTTCTGAAAGTCGCACAGAGCTGGTGATCATAGAAAACGGCTCTTTAACTAGCGTAAGATATGTGGAAGAAATCCTCAATGATCACGTTGGTCCATTTATGGTCAATTTAGGTGAGGATGCTATATTTATGCATGACAATGCCCGACCTCATACAGGTAGGATTGTGAATGACTACCTTCAAGAGATGAACATTACTCGTATGAAGTGGCCAGCGCGCAGCCCGGATATCAACCCGATCGAGCATGTTTGGGACGAGCTAGGCAGATGCGTAAAACAACGAAACCCTCCCCCAATCACGCTTCGTGAGCTCAAAATTGCTCTCACAGAGGAATGGGAGAATATTCCCCAAAATCGTATAAGGAACTTGGTGTACAGCATGCCAAACCGCGTAAACGCAGTAATGGAAGCACGATGAGGCAATACGAAGAATTAAAATTCAAGAAAATCGTAATAAAGTTCAAACATTTCATGTTTCCTATTTTTGTTTTAAGGAGAGATCAGCAGTTTTTTTCTTTATGTAATTTTGTGTTAATAAAATGTATGGTGACTCATATTTTTTTTACTTTCATTTAAGGAGTATTACATTGTCTATTAAATACAATTTATTGCATTAACCTATCATTTTTAGTTTCCGAGATTTTTAACATTCTTTAAGTGACCCGGATTCATTGCTCTCGAGTGTAGTTTTACGACATAGGACGGGAGAGTCGTTTTAATATAACGGCCGAAAAGATACAATCAATAAATTTTCATATTACATTTTAAATATGAGGCGTTCGAGGATACATCAGGGTGACCAAAATTTCAGGCATTAAACATTATTTCCCGCTCTTTTTTGTACAGATTTTTTGTCATTTACCACTGAAACCATGTATTTTTTCTAACATAACCCCTTTTTTCGAGCGCAGTCTTAATTTTTTTTTTAAAGCCGCCAGTTAGTGTTCATAAATTTTCCCAAGACAATTAGTGTAATAGCTAATTGAGTAACTTTTTTTTAAATCTGACACTGATGCTTTTATGTACAAGAAAGTATGTGAATCAGAAGTGTAATAGGATAACAAATCGATAATTATTTCGAGAACCTTCTTCCAGATAAAAAGAATTCGATGTAAAGGTCCATAATACGGTAGGCAAAGTTTGCATGACAATTCATATGTATCGTGTTATTTAAAAATGGAATAATCGAATCAAGGAGGTAAGTTATAAAGACAATATTTAAATTTCGAACTGGTTCGCAAATAAAAAGCAGTGTAATAAAAACAAATGAACGCCTGAAAAAATATTATTGCTTCCCATTGAATGTTGATCATGGTATTTATTAATATGACAAAATTAGATTTATGAGAGGAAAATAAGAGTGATGATAATTTCTAATACTACTTCAATTTCCGCGCATTATTTGGGAAAAGTACTATACAAGCTGTAGTAATGAAACACATGAATTTATAAATATTAATAGTATTTCATTTCCAATTAGCTTGTTCACAAATCGAAAACCGAATCACTCTATCCAGATGTCAATTGACAGCTCTGATTTTAGCGGGAACTACGTTCCTTTACACTCTAAGTACTCTACACAAGCCTTTGCCGCGATCAGGCAATGATGGACATACGTACATGTGTCCCGGCTTATCGTCGGTCTACATTGTTAAATTCGTCTATAAATGATTTCTTTTTCCGGCTGTTACTGCGAACAGTGTTGCCAAAATATTCCTTTTACAACCTTCTTCGAGAAGTTGCTGTAAAGTCCATAATACACCCGAGCAGAGGGGGGAAAGTTAGCATGAAAATCCATATCTATCGTGTAACTTAAAAATGGAATAATCGAATCAAGGAAGTAAGTTAAAAAAGATAATATTTAAATTTAAACTGGCTCGCAAATACAAAGCAGTATAAAAAAAAACGACGGGTTGCACTCCGGGAGTGTCGGCAGAAGTGAAAACTTGAATATTAACGTTGTGCATTTTGTGATATTTTGAAATGGTTAAGGAATAATTTCGCACGAATTGCTTTAATGATCAGTATAAAAGTGCTATCATTTATGTGGTAAAATACAATATTCATTTATTGCGCTATCGTATACAAACATGTCAACAAACACACCAAGTCGTGTTCGTTGCATTTTTTTGTGCGCATGTGCAGGATTTTGCACATGCGCAATAAATAAAATCAGTTGAACGCATGCGTTCTCATGACACTACCTGCCATTTTAAAATTTCATAATGACAGTTTTAAAAAAAAATAATGTAACTGTCACTATGAAGTTTAAAAATGACACGACTATACGCACATCGCGCAAGCGCCCTACGCCGTCTTACGAATTTTCGATCAGGTCACGTGTCCTGACGCGAGATTAGAAATTTTTACCCATTCCAAAAAAAGTACACAGCGCCGCTAAAGAAGTTTTCACTTCAAAAAGAACGCCTTAGCGCGTGAAACTAACTTCACTTCAATTTCCGCGCATTATTTGAGAAAAGTACAATACAACATGTTACATTACTTTAGACCTGCTCACATTATAATAATAATTTTTTTATTTATTCATAACAATTAAACGGGTTTTATCCCAGTTACAGAATTGTATCCATTGTATATCGATTGTACCTAACATGGAGATATCCATTGTATCTCCATGTTACACGACTCTAAATGTTACTTTTGCATAACTAGTAAGTAAGAAGCAATAAAAAAACTACATGAACTTGAATACTTGATGTTTTTTTTTGCATTTACAATGCAATATTTCTATAAGATATAAAATACGTGTGTAAAAAACGATACTGGCTCATAGTAGAAGTTGAAATACGTTTGTAAAATTCGACACGTTCGCCAGAGTGTCGGTAGCTCAGCGGCCAGAGCACTGGCCCGGATTGTGAAAGGTCGTGGGTTCGAATCCCACCTGAGGGCTCGGAGGCCGTAGTTGTTTTTTACACACGTAATTTATATCTTAAATGAACTTGAATTCAAGACAAAAATAATATAATCTGTGATTCAACTTTGTGGAGTATATTTTACATATGGCAATCCGTTATCGACTTGTGAGTGCTAACAATTAGTAAGTAAATATTTTAAGGAAGTATTGAAGGAATCAGGAACCTAATAAGAAAATCCAAGCTAAGTACCAGCCAGTACGGTTATAGAATTGGGTTTTGTTTTGCGTTCTTTTCGCTATAAGTTTAATTAAACGAAACTTACGTTATTAGTCGTTTTCTATATAAAATAAGATCACGTTACTTTTCTCGTGAACATCTTTTAGAGCTGTTACTTTTACTATCGGTGCTTTTCCCGTGAACATGTCACTTTTTGAGCTGTTACTTTACTATCGGCTACTGGCAACACTGGTTGTAATGTACTTCTTACGTGGGACTTTTTGCGGTCGGAGCGGAAAATGTCACTTTAGTTGGTTTGTTTTTTTTTTATTAATTTGTGTTATTAGTGCGTTACAATGATGGATTATTAACCACCAAGTGTTTGTGAACAGGCACGAATGTTGGCAAGTGAAATAAAGCAGCGGGAGTTCACAAGTCCACGAGGATATTTCAGTAAATTTCAAATTCATTGATCATCTATTATTCCTGGATCGGTTTGCATCATCATCATAATCTAATTAAGAAAATAAATTACTAATCGGTTGAAAGGACACGCATCCAGGCCATAAAGTAAAAAAAAAAGCTTCTTACCTATGGAAGCCAGAGCAGTGCGTCATGCTGTCCTTCTCCGGCTCGGTGAACGCGCGTGCCGCGAGCGACTGGCAAGACATCACCGACCCGTGGGGTGAACCCTGCAAACAAAACATTCACAATCTATACTTTAATATTTAATAAGAACTTCAACATATTGGCGACCATTTGGTGCAACGGTAGCGAAGTTTGTGTCATAAATGCGAGCATTTGTACCTGAATCATGGATATTTATATATATTTCTATGAAAATTACATATCTATGTATCATATATTTATGTTTATCCGTAACCCTAGTATAACAGTGCTTTAGAGTGTTTAATTTGAGCTTGGTAAATTGGTGTGAATGTAAGAATGATTTTTAGTTACGAAAATAATAATTGATCGACATTTTGCAATAAATGATTTCAATTTAAATATTGTCCTAAAGCAGAAATGCAAAGAAGAATGTGGCCTTATGTGAAGATAAGAATATTTAGTTTAATATTTGATATTCAAAAAGACATGAGAACTTATAACCCGTCCATTTTCAGAGGCAGGGTGAATAGGCACCTTCTGGGTTAGCTCGTTCCATCGCGGATTCTGTCTTGGCCCACCGGGCTAGATTGGTATCAAGAGCTAACCCATCCTAAATAAAAAAAAGACTTGCTGTATTAACACACTTTAGTTAGAGACTCTTGACCATATCATGTGACCTCTATGTTACACGAGCCTTAATTTTTACAAAACTAGTAAAAATCATTGAAAAAATATAGATTAATCTACCCAAATTTCGATTTAAATACATAAATAATAATATTCTGTGACTTAACTTTGTGGAGTTTTCTTTTAAATGTTTTAAATTTTTCTTTTAAATTGATTGGTTTGTTTGCTATCGACTTGTGTGTTACAATAAGTGTTGCCTACTTAAATATTTTAAGTAATCATTTGGGGAATCAATAATTCAATAAGGGGAGCCATTCGCAATGCATAATTTCAATTGACATGAAGCCACTTGGCATACCAATCAAAAAGCATAAATTGACATTGCAGGATGGGTTAGTTATTATATTATTAACTAGCTGACCCAGCCATGCGTTGCTGTGGCACAGTATTTTTTTTTATTAATACTAGATTTTTTTCTAGAATAAAATTAGCCTAAGTTACTCCTTATTTCATCAGCTACCTGCTAATAAAAGTCCCATCAAAATCGGTCCAGCCATTACAGAGATTAGCCGGAACAAACAGACAGACAAAAATTGTAAAAAATGTTATTTTGGTGTATGTAGGTAATGTATAAATATTCATATGCATGTAGTAAAAAACGGTTATATCAATATTACAAACAGACACTCTAATTTTATTTATATGTATAGATTACCAGCCAGCAAGCTATTTCAAATTATGCCAAATGATTGGTATGCGTTCTAAAATTATGTTTTTCATTTTAAACTAGCGGCCCGTCTAGGCTTCGCACGGGTGGACAAAATTCCTTATTTTTTTTCTATAATTAAAGATTTTCCGTTAGCGCCATATAGCGTCCGGTAGACGAACTACTTGCGTTGCTATGGTAACGTTATTGATACAATGGAAAAAGAGCGGGAAAAAGAGAGGACAGACAAACACACAAACCAATGTGATCTTAGATTACAGATTTATGTAACCCAATACAGACCCTTCTATAAGAAAGTCCAAGCTAAGTACCAGACAGCACATCCGTATAACTCAATTTTTTTTAATTTGATTTGCCTTCTTTGCTGCATTATGGCGAGTTTTCCAGTATTAGTATTTTTCTTAATAAACTCATGTTACTTTTCCCGTGTATATGTTACTTTTTGGGCTGCTTTATGTTACTTTTGATTATCGGCTACTGGCAGCACTGTAGGTAACGGACGGCAGATTGAAATAAAGGCCGAATTATATACCGTACTGCTCGTATTTGTAAATAAATGTAGCCGAAAAACACTTGTCACAAGTACTTTCAACAAAATCTGAGACAAATCTCGAGTGGGACGTGAATTTAAGAACACTCTGAAGATGATCTAATCACGTTCCTAACGTTATCTCGAGAGGCACTCGAAATAAACTTGTGGTGACAATTTAATAGTACACGTACAGTCGACCACAGAAGTGGATTAAATAAATAAGATAAGATAGTAATGGAATAATATCTAATATATCAAAGTACTAATAGATGCTTATCTATAAAATCGAAAGTTTGTATAGATGAAATGTTTTGTTTTACTAACATTTTTGCAACGAAGTTCCTTATGGGGCGTTGCGGAGGGGTACCCTAGCCGAGAAAAAACGTTCGTAGCGTTAAACAAAAAGCGTAATTTTATGTATAGTCTATGTGGGATGGCTATACAGTGTCTATATGTGATAACTGACCGCTGAGCTACCGAGACGCAGCAATGTCAGCAAACATTGGTGGAACGATACTAGCTCATAGTAGAAGTTGAAATACGTTTGTAAAATTCGACACGTTTGACACCGTCTCGGTAGCTCAGCGTTCAGAGCACTCGCCCGGATTGCGAAAGGTCGTGGGTTCGCATCCCACCTGAGGGCTTGGAGGCGTAGTTGTTTTTGACACAAGTATTTTATATCTTACAATTGTAATTATTTAAATAATAAAACAAATAAATAAATTAGAATTTGTCAATTAATTAATACTTGACGTACTGTTGTTTGCTAGGCAATATGAATTTAGTTTGACATTCTACTAAAACATTTTATCTACTTCTATCGCTGACTGTACTTGATATCAACAAACACGCAATTTATTACGTTATTTCGCAGTTTGTTTGTTAATTGCTCTTTAGTGGTTTAGGCCATTGTTTTCCAAAGGCGTATTGTAGCCAAAAAAGCCTATATTTGGTGAGGGTTGATGAACGCATTATAAATTGCATTGCATTGTTTCAAAACATAATGACGCATTGAGTTAATTTTTTAATAGAAAACTGCTAGAAAAAATCTACTCGGCTCACTTGTTTTTCTCGAAGCGAATTAGCAACCTTTGGATGTCCGATCCATTGCTCTCCCAATTGAGCTACCGAAAAAGATACCTCAAATCAATAAACGAACTTAAAGTTTATAAAATAAAAAACTAATTTTAGATAAATATGTTATATTGTTATTATATAATATAAAATTGTTATTATAATTTTATATAATTTAAAATCACACACACACATTCATAATTAGCGGCCTGCTAATTTATATATATATCTTTATATATATAATTCTTCTGTGAGTGTGTATGTCACTGAACTCCTCCTAAACGGCTGGACCGATTTGAATGAATTTTTTTGTGTGTGTTCAAGGGGATCTGAGAATGGTTTAGATTTACAAATCAGTCCGGCAGATGGCACTGCAGTCGGCACAGCAACGCGTGGCCGGGACAGCTAGTTAATTTATATAATACTAGCGGCCCGTCCCGGCTTCGCACGGGTGGACAAAATTCTTTAAATTTTTTCTAGCATTCAATATAGCCTTTGACACTCAGCAATAATGTGCCTTTCTAAAGAAAAGAAAGAATTTTTAAAATCGGTTCAGTAGATCCCGAGATTACCCCCTACAATTTAACAAATATACAAACACACAAACTTTACCTCTTTATAATATTAGTATAGATTCTGCTGGTTTATTCTATGTCGATTTTGCGGCAAACTTCAACATGATAATTTTTTTTTTTTTTACAATTATTATATATTTTATGCATTTTCAATGCGATCTTATAAGATAAATTATTATAATAGAAAAATACTAGAAAAAATCGACTCGGGTCACAAGTGAATCTCAGGCGGGAATCGAACCCGCAACCTTTGGAATATAACCAATTATAATAATTTATCTTATAAGATCGCATTGAAAATGCATAAAATATATAAAAATTATAGTGTAGATATATAAAAAATCCGTTAGTGTTTACCCGCGATGAACTCCAAAACTACCCAACCGATTTTGTTTTTTTTAGGGTTCAATACAATACATTCATAGAAATTGTGCGCTTTTACTGCGCTGCCGCCCTTTAAGTTGCAAAATATTTTTTGAGACATGAGCAAAAAAAACTCGGGAAATATTTAAAATTAATGTTTTCCCTAGAACTATTTCACTATCTACAAGTAATATAAATATTATTCTTAGTCAAATCGAAAGAGATTTTTTTTTGTGCTGGCATAATCAAATCGACCCTCTGAGGCCTTTTAATCCGTTAGCTAAAAGGCAGGGAAATCTCCAAACCATGTGCCAAACATGGAGATCATGGCGATCCCCTTTTTTGAGGGAGGCTTCCATACAGCAGTGGTCATCTATAGGCTGAGATAGTTTTAAAGAATTTAATTCTCATTACATACACAAAGTTTACACAAAATCTTTATATATATAATTCTTCTGTGAGTGTGTATGTCACTGAACTCCTCCTAAACGGCTGGACCGATTTGAATGATTTTTTTTGTGTGTGTTTAAGGGGATCTGAGAATGGTTTAGATTCACAAATCAGCCCGGCAGATGGCGCTGCAGACGGTATCTAGGTTATTTATCTATACTGCAAAAATAACAGGCAGGACAACGTTATATAAAATATTATTAACAAATTTAAATATTGGCTTGTGGCTATTTTATAAAGCATGACTATTAAAAAAAGTATTGGATAAAATCAAAAAAAGATATAAAAATAAAAATAAAAATATAGATATAAAAATCCAGCTATTCATTAATAACAAAATATATTAAAAATTTCTATAGAAGAATAAATGAATCGTTTATTTCAGAAACCACCTAAGCGACAAAAATTCCAAAAATGATTTTTTGTTGGTACTGTTCACTTCGGGAGTGAATACATCGTTTAGTGCAGAAATAACCTATGTTCCATATCACCGATGCTATTTGGCAGCCTTGAAAAGAATCCGTTTATTTCAGAAAGAACCCAAGCGCCGTCGCATAGGTTCTTTCTGCGGTATATTTCACTCGCGACGGTTGGCGCAAGATTTTGGCGGCCTTGACGACACGTGTCACGTGATTTAAGTAACAATGCTAAAAGAAATGTAGCTGCTGAAAAAATGGTACACTCAAGGCGAGCAAAGAAGTTTTACAAAGCTATGGATGAGGCAAGAAAAAACAAAGATGACGACACGGTCGCACTAGCCTTCGACTATATGCAAAACTTACCGTTGCCACTCATACCTGTACAGGAGGTTTTTTATATGAGGCAGCTCTGGGTAAATGTGTTTTCGTTACAGGATTTGAAAACTAATGCTTCCAAACTGTATGTCTATCATGAGGGCGAAGCAAACAAAGGCCCAGACAAAGTATGTTCAATGCTACTGAACTATTTCAATGACATTCCAGTTAATGTGAAGCATCTCATACTGTTTTGTGATGGCCCATCAGGCCAAAATAAGAATCATACACTTGTGCGTTTTTAACTAAATCTCTGTGACTCAGGATGGTTTGAAACAATAACTCACAACTTCCCTGTACGTGGCCTCTCATTTTCCCCATGTGACAGAGATTTTGGAAGCATAAAGCGTCACTTGAGAAAGACTGACAGGATTTATACTCCTGATGAATGTGCAGAGCTCATGCTAAAAGCTAGTAAGTGTGGCCGAATTACTGTATATCACCTCACATCAGACGATGTTCTCAGTTTCAAAAAGTGGTGGCCCAAATCATATTAGAAAATGACAAATTCGGATGAAACTTCAGGCAGGAACGTACCCAAAGAAAATAAGTAGCCATTCAGTGTTCAAGTACAAGCAGTTTCTCTACAACAAGGATAAATCTCTCTGGGAAAATTGGTCGCAAGCGAATACATTGGAGGAATAGCAACATCTACCTTCACATAGCTAAAAACTGCCAACGCTCCGGAACTACCAACAGAGAAAGCTTATCCTTTGGGGAAGGTACGTTTACTAATATTTTAACAAGGTCATTTTAAAAGTTTTTATTTTTACTTTTAGCTAAACGTTTTTGTAGGACATACCTAACAAATTTTAAAATTTATCGGGACTTGCATAGTGAGATTTTTGTTTTTATGTCCCAATCAACCAAAAAAAGATTGATGATATTAAAAAATGATGGAGTACACTGTTGGATATGAAGCCTTCTACGACACCATCATCGAATAGCCAACAACTGACCACGACTTGCCAGAAGACATTCCAGAAGCTGAATAGACCAGATCTTTTGTATGATATAGACATACTGTGGCGTGTAGTCTACTTGTACGAGTATTTTCCGTTTAATGCCTAATAAAAACACTCTTGTTTATACTTAAGTGTGTCTGTTACTTACCTTTGATACCAAAACAGGTAAAAATTAATCAATATTAATTTTTAAAAATCACTTTGGATTACACTTATTTAATGCAGAAACCACCTAAGTGAAAAATTTTCAAAAATTTATAACTCAAAAACTTGAAGGAAAAAGAAAATTAACAAAATAGATTATTCCAATAGCATGTCCTTGGTTTGGTAAAAAAAATATTTGAAGGAGACTTGACCTATACTTAAGCTGCAAAACAGTTTTTTTTAGTTTTCGGAAAGTTGAAAAAAGCGCACTTAGGTGGTTTCTGAAATAAACGATTCAAATTCAATCTGTCCAATGCACAATTTTGTAGTTCATCAATCAAAGTATAAAATATGTTGATTGTGTAAACTGGCTTAAGTATATTAGCTCATTTATTAAATACTAGCGGCCCGTCCCGGCTTCGCATGGGTGGACAAAATCCTTTAATTTTTTTCCATTATTAAATATTTTTCCGTTAGCGCCATCTAGCGTCCGGTAGACGAGCTAGTTGCAGTTAACGCGTCGCAATAGTAATATAATGGAAAAAGAGCGGGAAAAAGAGCGGACAGACATACACACAAACCACTGTGATCTTAGATTATAGATTACAAAAATCACCAACAAAAAAGAAGCCACTCCAGACGATAATATACTTATTAACGTCCTCACTGGTGGCACAGCAGATTTGTGGATGAAAACACCGTTCTAAATTATCGAAAACAAGTAAATGGTAAAATAAATAATTCAAAAATAAACATTTTGCTAGTGTATCTGTGTTCTAAACATTAAATTGAGAAGATTTATCGAGCTAAGCGGAAAATTCTTGAATCGACCTACGCATGACGTAGAGTAATAAATTACTCAACAATAATATAGGAACCATTTTATTATATTCGAATTAACTACAAGAAAACAAAAAATAGTATATAAAGAATTGTATATAATTTTTTGTTTTGTTAAAACAGCGAACAAAAGTTATAGTCACAAAGACACAGCCACCCAAAGTGAATCTTGACCTCGCGATAATAAAAAAATCTGGGTCTAATATGTTCTTCAATTATTTCTTCTTTACAATATATTTATTGTTATGTTATGTTATATTAATGTTCTTTAATTTCACTTCTAATTTTAATCTGGGGGCACGGCAGTGCCCCCGCTAAGTCAAGCAAAAAAGCGGCACGGACGTACCATCCTTTTCTCGAAGCAATTCAGGCCATTTTCGACCCCCTGTAACTTCGTTGTGGATAAAACTAGAAGACTGAATTTTCAGTAACCATGCAGGCATTGTAAAGACACGGTATATTTCAAATTTCATTCAATTTGAACTAGTAGTTTAAGAATTATAACGGGTCAAATTTCTTAATTTTGTCACTCACTGACTCACCGATCATCAAAATTCTAAGACACTTCTAGCAGACCTAGAAGCTTCAAATTTGGAATATAAATAGTGTTTGGTGTATGAATCAAGGAAAAACTAAAAAAACCTACAAAAATAAGTAAAGTTCATAAGTCAGAGAGAGGGCTTTAAGAAAATTCGTTGCTGGTAGATATACATACATATATACAATAAGTAGAAGGTACCGAAAAGGAAAAAAGTAAACTGTCTACAAAATACAAAAAGCAATGAGATCCCATCAAAAACAATACTTGTCAAAAAAACCAAGTCTCGCAACTCAGTTGTTCTACGGTAAAAAGTTGTGAGATCCATGTAATACCAAGTCGGTTATTAATTTATTCAGTACTTAAGCGAATTTCTGTCCTAATACGTCCAGTCTGTCCAGTGGTCTTAGGGACTGGACGTATTAAGACAGAAATTCGCTTAAGTAGGGACTGAATAAATTAATAACCGACTTGGTATTACATGGATCTCACAACTTTTTACCGTAGAACAACTGAGTTGCGAGACTTGGTTTTTTTGACAAGTATTGTTTTTGATGGGATTACTTTATAATGGTTTTGTAATTAAATAATAAAATATCTCTTATTGTCACACGATTAAAATTAAATACACAGGTAAAGAAGCAATGTGCTGTTCCTTTCACAAAAGACTGGATGCCTTTCTTTCATCATCATCTCCTTCTTTTTTTATTTTGAACTAGCTTTTACCCGCGGCTTCACCCGCATATTTTTTTTTTCAATAAAAAGTATCCTATGTTACTTCTTATACCTCCAAAAATATATGTACGAAGTTTCATGATAATCGGTTTAGTAGTTTTTGCGTGAAAGCATAACAAACAAACTTACATTCACATTTATAATATTAGTAGGGATGGGTTCGCTCTTGATCCCAGCTAATCCAGCAGGTGCCTTTTCACCCTGACTTTGAAAACGGACGGGTTATAAGTACTCGGAAATACAGACGCAGGGTGAGTCTTCCACAACTTTGCTGTGCGCATTATAAAAGATTTTGAGAAGCGCTTGGTGCAGGTAGGAATAGCAACCAAGAAAGGGCAGTGCGTCTGGACAAAAGCAAAAAGACGAACGAATTTAGGAAAGCAGAGCATTATAAATAGATTGTGCGATGTATATAATAAAATTGGCAAGTCATCGAGTGATAGCGGCTTATTCACCGTATCTTTAGTAAGAAAAAGTTTTTGCTTTGTTGTAAAGAATACGAAGTCTGAATCTAGCATAGTTTTTTATTTATTGTTATCTGTACCCTATCTTAATTAGTTATAAACTTTCAAGTCGTGTTTGCCTGTAATTTGTGTTTAGCCACTGTGCCTTTAATGTATAAAATTTATTTTGTCTAGTTAAGATGTAAAAAATGTTGGCCACCTAATCAACAAAATAAATTATGTACTATAATTTTCTAATATGCCATATTAAAGAAAATTTTAAACGGCAACTCTGAAGTACTGCAACCTATTTTATTAACATTCTTAAGGTGGGGAGAATTTATAGCTAAATCAGTATAGGTTTGCTTGTCAGGGTCAGAGGGCCCACTGAGGTTGGGCGTCCTGGTGAACAGCGCTAGCCCTTCGGTAACGCCACTGCGCCGGATACTACACGCCTATTAGGCGATACCACGCCACTCTCTGTCACTATGAGGGCCGATCACTATAATTCCGTTCACAGTTCGTTCTCAGTTCGATCTGGCTCTGGTAAAATATTATCAAGCACAAAATATATGCATTCATACTATCCGTAACAATCAAGTTTCCCATTCCGAATCCGAAATTCCGAATCATGGGATTCCGAATCCCATTCCCATGCTCAAGTCGTGATCAATCTTAAAGATTTTTTTTGATTTTTAACGATATCAAACTTGTCACAAAATTTATCGATCTTTCTTTTTCTTCAGTATTTGTTAAATGGGGCATAGAGAGTGCAATGTTCTCCTTAATTTTTCACTGCAATAAACTCATTGCTTTATATTTTTTCATCAAAAATGCAAGCTAATTCTTCAATCCAAAATTTTAATGACATTTTTTCACCGCAAAGATTTATACTTTTACTAGCGATTCACCCTGGCTTCGCATGGATGCAATGCTCTACTATATTATGCATATAAACCTTCCTCTTAAATTACTCTATATATTAAAAAAACCGCATCAAAATCCGTTGCGTATTTTTAAAGATTTAAGCATACATAGGAATATAGGGACAGAGAAAGCGACTTTGTTTTATAATATGTAGTGATAATGTTTTTAATTATTTAGAAGCAAAATTCATCCGACTTTGATTATTAACGATCCAAGACTGAATCATGATCTGCTTTAGATTCTACAATGTGAAATTGATACTTTACCAGACCGAGATCGGAGCGAGAACGAACTGTGATTGTCATGATATTGAGGATCGGCCCTAATGACACAAACTGGCCCATGACTCCACGCGACTTTACCTAAACGGTATCTCAATTTCTACCCACGTTCCGTTTGACCGTGACCCTTAATTCGCCTGCTCATCCTAATTTAGTAGAGGTCGAAATGTACCTATTAGAGATTATTTAAGGCGATCGCCGCGCCCTGTGTTGTTTTATGCTTTGAAGTAGGTATATTTCTACAAGATTAATGATGATCAAAATTCAATCTTATTTAATTACATTATGGTTAAAAAAGCTTTTTTTATCATGAAATCTCGCCTGATGATAGCGAGGAAGCGATCTAGGATGTGACGCGCCTGCCTAGAATATACATATTTACTTGTGCTTTTATATGAGGCTGAAAGTAGCAGAAAAACAGCAGTTTTTTGCAACGACCAAATTTTCTAGCCCTCTTGACTACCTACTAGATTGTTAACTTATACATGTTGAAATGTCTCAAAGTTCTAGAAAATTTGGTCGTTGCAAAAAGCTGCTGTTTTTCTGCTGCCAGTTTCAGCCTCATATAAAATCACAAGTAATAGGTATATTCTAGGCAGGCGTGTCACATCCTAGATTGCATCGTCGCTTATCAGGCGAGATAGCGATCAAGCGTTTACCTATTCACGATAAAAAAAGTGAAGAATATAATTAAGCTTTTTGAACCATAATGTAATTAGATTAGATTAAATTTTGATTAACATTCATCATTATCATATTAATTAATTTTAGAATAATAAGTTTGTGTAAATAAGGTACTGTGACTATAACTTGACATTTAACATAACTGTTAGGGTTCCTTTTAATTGGAACGAACGTAGCTTCTATGGATCAGCTTCAATGACGCAATGTCTGTTACGCCATAACTTCCCGAGTTCTTAACCGATTTTAATAATTTTTGTGTGGAATCGAATCAACACATTTAGGACCAGGTTGTGACGGAGACCGAATTTTGAAATTCACAAAAATAAAAAACAAAAAACATTGACTCTGGAATTTCCCATTAAAAAATAGCGTGCCTGTTTTAAAGTTTTCTTTCTTATGGAATTTTAATATTTACTTAACATTATATTTTTTTTAGTATAACGCTCCGCTCCAATATATGGTGCTAGCGAAGCTTTATGCTTATCGACTGCATCGCCTAGTTTTAACGGAATCCTAGAAACCACTTACATTCGCAATCGAATGTCCAATATTAAAAAAAAAACATACAGATCTTTAAGTGTTTTCTACTGAATTTATGCAAGCGCAATCGAGATGCACCAGATTCTATTTTCATTTATTTTATGTCAAAGTTGATGACGAATTTGGCAAACAGATCTACAAAAAATAATTAAGTATTAGAATAGAATAGATAAATATTAGTTTAGCTACAAAAATAATACTTGATTTAAATCTTTTTTATCTTTTACTAGATTATAAATCTAGTATTATTATTTTATTTTTTTAATTATTAACTCAACGAAGTAACCATGTGTTACGCAACAATCGGATAAACCCCATACAAAAGTGACAGTTGCCGAAAGTTGACCTGAAAGTGCACCTAGAAAGTTGAAAGTTGTTTAAGCGTGCATTGTCATTGGGTTCTGAGCTACCCTGAAAGTTTCAACTCGCCAGGTGGTCGGGAAGTGCCTCAAAATTGAGATACAAGATTCCAACCGGACAGACAAGACGACAGACAAGCAAACTGACAAGAAAGCGACCTAAGAAAAACGTGGGAAAAATTGTATATCCATACCCATAGATTTTAGTTCTTAATACTTTGTAAATAGATACTAAATTGGTCTGAATAAAGGGCTTTATTAATATTATTATGATGACGAATTTACAAACTTGTATACTATTTTGAAGTCAGTCGAATCGTTCCATTTTTACTAACAGAAACGTGATCGTAATATTGTGAGCGCATTTTTATGAGTAATAAATATTTCAAGACAGAAGTTAACCTACTTCCTGAGATATTACAGCTTTAATAATTCATGAGGACTGGGATGGGAACAATGAGTGTCTAAAATAGTCTTCCTATTGTTCTTTTGATGGAATCAGCTGTTATCTTGGCCTTTGGCGTGATGGAAAATGTATGGTAAGTTAGGCCAAGTTCCATGTCATTGGCTAAGTGCAAATACTTCCAGAGATATTTCAAGAAATATTTTTTTTGATCGTCTTGAATTTAAGGTATTTTTCGCATGTTTTTGTGAGCTGTCCTAAGCGCAATTTTAATATCAACCGCATAAAATTAATAAATAAATATATTAACAAATTTTTTACCTATCAAGATATTAAAGGTTATTTTCTTTTTTCGTTACATTTTGAATGAAACAATTAGGAACTACTGGCATTTCGCCATCGATATGGTTTCCAGCAGAGTTAAAAAGCAACAACTCTTCACACTTAAAGCGTTGTAAACGACACACACACACACACACACACACACACACACACACAAATAAACCTCCCGAAGACCACAAGCAAACACCGCAGCGGCCTTTTCTGAATTCTGGTCTTTTACAGTACTTTTTAAAACACCTGCTCGCACAATAGCCCAATATAAACCATATAATAATAATATAGCCCCGACAATATAAACGAACTAAACACACCTGCTAAGCATGCAGGTTATGACAATTTTTCGAGGTCTGTCCAGCAGTAGAAACCTTTTGGCAGCAATAGTAGAACAAGATTTGATTCTTTATTCTAAATATATTATTTGGGTCTACCAATACCTAACCTCACTGTGCATTACACTAGGTATAAACAAGGATCAATTGGATGGAACTCTCATCTAGGAGTAAGTAATCTCCACATTTAAGACAGAAAAAGTTTACAAATCTATTTCACATTATGCTTAATATGAAAACTGTTTTGATTCGAGTTGATGTATCTTAGCGATGCTCTAAAAATATCCTAGTAATTTTATTTACTTTTCAAGATCTTACAGTGGTTCAGCAAGTCAGCCTCAGCTCAGGTTTCCATTTTTTTTTAATTGTGAATGGGTAAGCGTTAGACCACTATCTCGCCTAGGATGTGATATATCTGCTTAGAAGATACCTAAGTAAAATGTGTTGATTTATAGAGAAACAAAATGATCAACATGGCTATTTCACAGCTTGTTTAATTAGTATTATGTATGTACTTATTATGTATGTATTGAGGAATTATCTATAATTATTTTTATATGAATTAATTGTTTGCTTAAGAAGCAAATGTTTTTATAAATTGATACCATGAATTTGGCTATAATATCTTTGTCTTTATGTTCTAAATTTGCACACCCGTGAGGGTTAGATGTGGCGTTAATTTTTATTTTAAATCATCATTTCTGTACCCATATTCTATGCAAATAAATATTTTTGTTTTTGATTTTGATTGATTGATGTTATAAAGTGAATATTGTGATCGCTCATTTCATTATTTTTTATATGTTTGTCTTCTCTTATCTTATTTAACGTCACAACTAAATCTCTCTTACTCTCCAAAGAATTTATTGCTCGAAAAATTAAAATACTTTTGGTGAAATGCGAGCCACCTGGATGTGGATTCGGGTTTCACATGACACAAGTAGAATTTTTCTAGTAATAATTTTTGAAGATATTAAAAATCCAGTGGTTAAATAATAAAATAATAAAAAATATAATATATCTTTTTACTATTGTTTGGTTAGCTAAGTATAGCACACTGTCACAAACTAATTTCAGTTTTACTTATGAAAACAACATTGAATTTTTCTAATTATCACAAAATAGACATGTGATAACTAATTACCTCAAATTTTTATAAAAAAGTTGGTACATGCCGCGGTTCTGTCACTTGGTTTTGAATGAATGCAATTCAGATGTGAAAACATCTATAAATATTAATATTTTTACAACTATGCAAAGATTTGAGCTTTGACTGTCACCTGAAGAAATTTTTCAATACTCTTTTTATTTGTGTAGAATTTACTTAACAATATCATGCCACAATGTTTTATGGTGCAAAATCTTTCACTAGACTGCTTTATTTTAAATACCTACATGGTAAGTAATTAAATATGTTCTACCAAAACTGTAATTTAGAATTTTCTCTTTTGAACTGAATAATTAAAATGTTTATTACAAGTGTTAATCTTTTCTAAATAAATACACTTAAAAGGATCATGTCAAGATTGTTTCTTTAATCAGATAACACAAACATGGCTCAGTTGTGGTAAGATTGTCTTTTGCTGATTATTACTATCACTTCCATTGAAAGATATATGTTCTTTATCGAAAATTAAGTAAAAATTTCCAATTATGTATGCTATAGAATTAATACTTATTGATTTAATAGTCACAAAACATGCTACTAACAAATTATGGGTAAAACTAACATTTCAAAATCCATGACCAACCTCTTTTGTGGATGTCTAATGATTCATGCAAAAATTTATAAACCAAAACGTGTGGAGTATTTACAAAATGGAAAATAAAAAAAAAACAAATGACATACAGACAACATCTAGATCCAGCTACCGCTCACATTGTGACCGCAGAGCATCCAACCATCTGTGCACACTCCAAAGACTCTCCTCATCCTCTTGACACACTAAAATATAGCAATTTCACAAAAAAATCTGCCATTTAGATGGTCACTTGTAGATATTTTCTTTAACACTGCACTAACATAACACTACTTGAGTTCCAAATTCAAACATGTAGTTAGATTTACAGCCTTCTTGTCGTTTTTTTTTTTTATTTGGCGGAGGTTTAACAAGTTGAAGTATGTATAACTATTGATTTTGATTGGCACAACCTATTGCACCAATGATGTAAGTAACATAAAATATCGCAATAAATAAAGAGAATTTCAGTAACCTAAACGCAATATCTTCACGGTCTATTGGTTGCCTCTAGGAAGGAGACTGAAAAGTAAGAAACAGAACCGTATTGCGACAGCAAACACAATATTTACGTTAAAACTGGGCTACAAAACAAAAATAGAACTGAAGTCCACTTTATACGTGCGACTCACTGAACTGTGCTGCGTTACACGACGAGGATCGATAGTATCGTGTTTTGTCGTCATTTGAACGTCAACAAATATAGAGAAATACACCAAATCAATTCAGTAAAAGCTTTTCGGGTGAAATTATTGCAAACCGTAACTCAAAATGTTAATTCGATTTGACAGCAGACGCCCGCCCGCGCCCCGCTCCTGCCTCGCTAAGCGGTCGATGGCTGTGTTGCCACTGTGGGACTTTTACCCTAAATGGGGAAAACCACATATCGATTGCGCAAACGTGTTGATAATCTTGAGAGCAGCGGAATCAATTGAAAACTTTTTGATACAATAATCCCTTGCTGTTAATTATAACACTACTATTAAACGTATTAAACACCACATACATTATACGGAGCTCTTCATAAAAACTATTATTGTTAACGGCTGCGACAGATCAACGAATGCTATTACCTCGATTGTGTTTACAAACAATTAAGCATTGGCGCGACAAAAAACAAACATGATGACATAATTCGATGCCAGCAATGCGTGGCGATGAACGGACGCGTTGCGGATTAATTGAGATTTGTAGTAGGTGGCTACATATGATTATAAATTATTGACATCACATATATGTATTTTACAATTCGAAAAATACTAAAGTACTTATTAGACGGAAATCGGAATGAATTACGGTACAATAAGCATCAAATATTGAGTGTTTGTCAAGATAATTCAAGAATTATCTTGACAAACACTCATTATGTCAAGACTTACGAAGATACAGAGAACAGCTGACGTACAAACACTTGGGATTTGTATGTCAAATTAACTAGAACGTTGCTATAGATTTAATTCAATGCCTTTAACGGTTTTGGTACCTATGTTGTAACCATTTCTTTGGATACCACGATAGTAGCCCGCCATTGGGGTTTTATCCGTTATTTAGGAGACTTCCCTTTTTTCTGCTCACCTCCTAAATGTGAATTAGGTATTGTGCGTGATGAAAAATAGTTCTTTCTAAATATTTCACAACATTTTATTTTTCTAATGATAATAAAAAATCTAAATTGTACATTTTAATTATTTCTCCCTTTCTTTTTTAAGTTAGGCAGAATCACTTTTGTCCCTTTTTCTCAGCCATAAAACCGACACTTTGACATGGCAATAACGAAATTTTTTGCTCTTCAAAGCAAAGGCAGAGACAAAGGCTATTTTTTGCTACAAGATCATTCTTTTTTCAATAGCATAAACAAAATACCATTAAAAACAAGAAAAAATACGAGCCATTTTTGCATCAAATGCAAAACTAAACCACAGTAAATACAGAACAGTAGGTTATCTAAGGCCGCCCGCCGAGTTATTAGCCTACTCTTGCGTTGATCCCCAGGGTTGTCACTTTTACTTTTAGTTAATATTTTCGAACAAGCAGCATTTAATCTAAATTTATGTAATAAAAAGCATATTATGATTGAATATTTTACCAGTTTATAAATTTAGTAAAAATAAAAAGCCTTTATTTACATAACATTTATTATATTAAGTTACAAATTTAATACCAAAAAATTTTTCTTCGGTTTCTGCACGTCCGGAACGCTTTATTATTATTTCTTAATGTAAAGTAAATTCTCATTCTTATGTACAATTTTTGTAAAAAGCTTTTAGGAAAGCATGGACAGGGCATCTTAAATTCTATATCATTCAGTTGATCGTAAATTGACCGGCCAATTTTAATGTTGATGTGGTCCTTTTCGAACGCTTTGCGAAACACCTACTCCATCCTTTCTACGTTAACGACAAAATCATCAGGAGGGATCATGATTAAATTTCGATCTTTGCCGTAATTCCTGTAATGGGTGTATAAGTCGTTATTGAGGCACCCGAAAACACTACAATATTTTTTTCCTCTTTTTGAAGTCATGATACTCGTAATACTTAATATTATGGTAAGTGGCCGGCGAGAGTTGACGATCGCGAGCGGTCATGTGACGTACGCGCATGCTCACAGTCGTGCGGCACAGCCCGTACTGCCGCCACCTTATTCCCCCATATATTATGCTAGCGTGTGCGTAAAATCGCGTGCCGACACGGCGCGCGGCGAGCACGCACACATTCAAACCGAGAGCGGCAAGTTTGTATGAAGATATTTTACTGTTCTTTACTGTGACTAAACTTTCGAAATCCGGCCGGTTATAAAGCTTTATTACTATATGGATTAACAATATAAAAATATTGCAATGATTGGCCACGAAAGTGAAAGACTAATTACTTACGTAACAGATTTTCGATAAGGATAACAGATTTTCGATAAGGATAATGGTTGTTCGAAGATAATATGTTCGTACTGTATGTACGCAGTGTGGGCAATGGCCGCTTTTGTTTTGCCTCTAATCATAAATAGTCTGGGGAGAAGTCCCCTTAGCCGGGACACAGACCTTCCCTAAGGGTAAACACCACAAGGGAAATTGGCCTTAATCATAACCCACCTCGCCAATGGGGATAGATGCGAGTTGACGGCTACATAGACAGACGAGACTTACATTAAAATGGCTCCCGAAGCACTAATAAGTTCGAGATTGAAATTTTTGGTCACCACCCAATGAGCGGCCCTCGCGAAAGTTGCTTAACCAGCCTAGTTTTATAAGATCGTTGGGGTTCTGTCTGTTTTATATCCAAAGTTTAGTCAAGGCTCAATAGAACGCCGGCGTTCTCATGCGCCCAGACTAGTTTTAACTTTAATTCCTTCTGCTAAAATATATTTTTCTATGAACAAGTTTCATTTAATGATTATTTTTATATACTAGCACAGAAAATATATAAACGTCATTCTGGACTTCCTCACTGATTTTGATATTGGCGGCCATTATTGAGACACTTGACATTTGACATGTTGCTTCTTGTCCGAATTTTGAATGATTAACTTTACAATTATAAATCGAAATAGCCAGTCACCAGGGCCAACTTTAACCTATTAGAGGCCCTGGGCATATAAGAATAATGGCGCCCCTATGACTTTGACAGAACACTTTTTTATAACTAGAATAGACAAAGAAAGTAGATAAACAAAGTTTCAGATTTTTTATTGACAGTCAATAGTAGAATAATAATAAAGATAATCTTTAAATGTGGCGATTCTCACATATTTAAAATTATCTAAGCATGCTGAAATTGGATAGCCTTATTTATGGCGAGAATAGAGTAGCTTCGTGCATGCAAAAGCTAATAAGCAAGTCGATAATATAGTCCCTAATTGAGGTTCGATTTACTCTAATTAAATTTTTTTTTTTAGTAAGGAATGTCGGTATTGGTTTAGTGATCTGGCATTAAATTGGAGCCTCTATCGCTCGGGCATGTGCCCAGAGTGCCCAGTGGGAAAGAGGAGTCTGCTAGTCACTGAAGACAAAACTACTGAAGCCCCATTAATATTATTGTCACAGTCCACTGAGCTGTACAGGTTTGGAAAAAACGGTCACATCTGCCGGGCATAAGGGTATGACGTCATCGCTGCCACATGTCTTATACATGAGCCACACGAGACGACAAACCTTAATGCTAATATAATATTTGTTTATCATACACAAAGTAACTTAAGATAAATCTAAACAATGTATACTATAGGTACAGAATCTTCTTACAAATAAATACTGATAGTATGACATCATTTCATATATTTCCAATCAAAATTAATTATAAATCATTTAAATTCTGTACAAGATTTAGACCTAGTGTAAGGTTTAAGTATTTATCATTTTAAATAATGAAACAATTGTAAAAAAATTAAATAAAGACACACTATAACTAAGTATTATCAAAAAAAAATTAAAAAAATGTAAAAATTTCAATTATATGTCAGTAATAATGAGTAACAAATATCGCTTAATCCCAGCTGAGGGCTCGGGGCGTAGTTGTTTTTTACAAGCGTATTTTACATATTATGTTAATTTTGTTTAGTAATGGGTAAAAACTTGACTACCATCGTGGTCAAGTGACTCGGTGGTTTTCATGGCAAAGCTACACGGAGGTCTCGGGTTCGATACCCAGCCAGGTTAATGTAGAAAACGAACTTTTCTTTATTGGTTCGAGTCTGAATGTTGTGGTACCAACGTTGTTCTTGAGTTCCATAAAACAAGTGCGTTAGCTATTCAACTTTGGTTCAAAATATTGTATGTAAAGTTGTTCAATACTATTATAATTATAGTGTAATTTTCAAAAAAAATAAATTTTCTTTATTTTATGTTCTTTTCTTTGAGATCATTGCTAATTGCATATACATATAAAGTTTGAATTGTATCCAAAACTAAAAATCTTAAACAAACTTTTAATTGTATTTTAAACATAAAATTTATTCTAACGATGACAAGTATAAAAACTTTTTTCTTTAAAGCATATGAAAATGGCGATTCTGCCTAAATATATGGTCATCACAATATTTTTTAAAGATAACCATTTTTTTTAATTAACACCTCTTTTGCTGGATAAACGACGTGTCTATTCTTGATTTTTTTATTTAATCCTGACATTTCGACTCCTTTACAGGAGTCGTGATCATAGGATGACTAAGGTAACAGTTATCATAATACATGTGTTACTACCTTTAAACATTTTAACCAAATACTTTCCTAACCACTAAATTTATATAAATAAATTTGTTTGTTTTATATTTCATTGTATCTAACATTACTGAAAACTACTGAGTCTTCTATAAGAAAATAGAACAGGGGAAAACATCTTATCCATCTCATCCAACGGTCGATTCTTCCTTTCGCACCGAATGTCCTGGGTTTTAGTTCCGGAATGGGCAGCTGTTCGTGCGATGAATACGAACATTGTACCTGATTCATAGGTATTTATATATATTCCTATAAATATTTAATATCTAAGCATCGCATATGCATGTTTTTTCGTTACCCTAGTATCCATAACATAACTCTGACTGTGCTTATTTTGGGCTAGGCTAATTGGTGTGAATCTGCGAAATATTATCATAATTATTAATAATAACTTTTTTCTTGCCACAACGATTTGATATCCCGTTAAAATAATAGCTCGTATTTTTAAACCCATTTCATATTTATCGGGATGTGACAAAAAAATCAAACCAAGCGTTTCAATAGTTAACTCCTATATTCAATATCAAAGCGGAGTACTTGACTTAATTCGTATAAACTATTACCAAGAAAACGAAATTACCAAATAAAGAAATCAATCTGCAGGCAAATAGAAACTTTCCACGTAATCGGTAACGTTACATACGAACAGGGTTGCCAACAATTTAAAAAAGAAATAATGTATTTTTTGTCCAATGCTATAAGGATGCATGGAAAATTAAAAAAGATATTTTGATTCCCTCACTCAATATAATTTTATCCTTCTAAAGCAAAAATAAATATTATAATTCTAATAATAAGGTTGTCTGGAAAAGATCGCTCTGAGCGATAAGACCGCCCATTGTAACACTATTTTAAGTTTTCTCTTGTTATCTTATTATTTCAATGTGGTGTTATCAATAAAGTGTTTTGTATTGTATTGTATTGTAATAAGCCCATTAAGTAGTACTTTTACCCTCGGCTTCGCTCGCGTTAATGTAAACTACCGATTTAAAGTTATATTTTCATGCTATCCTATTTTTTTTACCTTAGCAAAGCGTATGCCAAATTTTATAATGGTCGATTTAGAAGTTAACGCGTAAAAGTGTAACAAACAAATTCACTTTCGCATTAATAATATTAGTTACTACCGATATGATATATAACCTATCATTAGCGCGATCACATGTTCTTACCATATACCAAATTTCATCGAAATCGATCAACCCGTTCTTGACTTATAGAAGAACATACAAACAGACAGTCAAAAAAAAAAAAAATATCAGTGATTCATAAAAAGAATATTTATTATAAAATCTGCTAAAAATAATGTACAAACATTGAAGCTAAAAATATTATAAATATTTTTAGCTTCAATCTCACGTAAGGGAAGGGGGGGTCCAGGCAAATCTCACTAAATCTCACCTAAGGAGTCTAAACTGATCGAAAAATAGCTCACGTAATTAACGGATGCCCCCTTTTCAGATTACTACATGCTTCCGGTAGTGATTTTGATTTTGAACCAATAGATTTATATAGTTGTAAAGCTTGTGCGTGACCCTACGTACAAACCAAGTAATGACGCCATTAGCAGTCACACTGGCTACTGGTACATAACTTCTTACATAAAAAAACACTCATTAGAAGCTTGTATTAATTACAAACAGTTATTATTACACAATACTATGACTCATTTAACCGAGAACACGCAGCTATATACGCCTAATTTTATTGTGTTACTCTAGTAGTAAACATATGAAGACAAACAAGGAAATCTAAGTGGCTAAATTAATTAACCGATTAAAATGCCAGTTGCATTGAATGGAACGCATATTTGTACTAATAACGTGCGTAAGTGAGTTATGATTTACATCTAATAACTTACAATTATAACTAAATACAAAAAAACTGATCGTCATCAAAATATATGTATATGTCACCGTAAATTTGTAAATACCGTTAGATTATAATAAAGGTATCCCGCGAGATTGTAAACTATCGAAAGATTGTGAACTGTAACATACTGCTTACAGTTTAACGCATATTTTTCGGTAGATAAAATATGTGATATATGATAAACCTAACCTAACCATAAGGTTAGGTTAGATATTTTATAATCTATCGAAAAATAATGCGTTAAACTGTAAGCAATCCTTGTCTTTGGCAGAATAAAGCGCTTGCGAGCGCTTGTAAGAAAAATGGCGGATTGTGACAACTGAACACTGACGCTAGCAAGCGTGTCCTGGCCGAAAACTGTATAGTTTGTTTTTCAGCGCTGATAAGCGCTCGCAAGCGCTTCTTTCTGCCAAACACAAGGAATATGACGGTTACAATCTCGCGAGATAGATAATAATGTAACGGTATTTACAATTTTACGGTGACATATATATGAAAAAAAAAACATAAACACTAAAAAAACGATTATACAATTTACTTTTCAAGTCACGAGTGAATAGGTATCTCCTAGGCAAGCGCGTCACATCCTAGATCGTATCGTCGCTTACCATCAGGCGAGATAGTGGTCAAGCGCCAGCCTATTTAATATATATAAAAACATCGAAATTCATTAAAACTATGTTTTGTCTGTGCAAAGGATAATAACGTCATTTTGAATGTCAGTATTGTCAGCTTAAACCTTATTAATATCCCTACAGTACCTAAGTAAATTCATTCCAATACACGATTGACATTTCGACCAATTTTTCTATGGCTTCCTTGGTCGAGTGACTCGCATAAAGGTTTCCACTCGCCATCCCGAGGTCCACGGTTATATCCCCGGCCGTATCAATGTAAAAAAAACAACCTTTCTATTGTAATAATATTTCTTACATTCACACCGATTAGCCTAGCAAAAAGTAAGGCAATGTAAGGCTCGCGTTATTGATACCAAAGCAACTGATAGACATACATATATATTTAAGGGAACTAATTTTTTGAGCTGTTGTTTAAATATTCGAGATGTTATTAAGATCAGTTGGAAAACATATTAAGCAGTTATTTAATTTAATGGCGGTTGATTAATTACCGCGACAGTTAAACATGGACAGTAATAAAAAATCAATTAGTCGGTTATTTTATCATACAATGTCAATTCTTAAAATAATTGAGCAGTCTAATAACTGAATGAGCGGTAAAATGATGGAATGAGCGTTTCGATAAATAATTCGGCAGATCATAGCGAGCGGTGACACCCTTGAGTTCAGGTGAACCTTTGAATTCATTGAAAAGAGAGGTAAATGTTCGTAAGTTTGGCGGAGCTTATTGGCGCGGGTGGCGGAAGCGACCAATCGCAGGGTTGGTTAGGTTAGGTTAGGTTATAGAATTGCTTAGATTGAGATTTCTTACCGACAAATTCCGATTTATTACTGCCCACACGTAACCGCTCGTTCAATAATTTTTACCACCCATTTAATTATTTTCCTGCTCAATTAAATATTCACTGATCCATTTCATTATTTTTTATTTCTCATTTTTGTTTACCTTACTGCTTAGTTTTAACTGCTGAACTAGTTATTAAACGTGCCCTTTATAATTTTTAACTTACCAAAAAGTTACCTATTTACAACTGCCTCTTTAAATCAGTGCCTATATTTAATATTGTCGACATCACAGGAGACAGAAGAGCTGGCTAGCTACCTCGGACAAAGAATTAGTCTAGCTATTCAAAGGGGGAACGCTGCCAGTGTCTCCGGAGCCTTGCTTATGGGACTCCTTTTAATATTTTAGTTATTATATACATATATACTAGCGGCCCGTCCCGGCTTCGCACGGGTGGTCAAAATTCTTAAAAAAAAATCTATTATTAAATATTTTTCCGTTAGGGCCATCTAGCATCCGGTAGACGAACTACTTGCGGTTACCGCGTTGCTATGGTAACGCATATACAATAGAAAAAGAGCGGGAAAAAGAGCGGACAGACAAACAACAAATTTGTGATCTTAGATTATAGATTTTATTATGAAAAACAATTTTGTAACTGGGATAAACCCGTTTAATTGTTATGAATAAATAAACAAAATAAAAAGATAATATACATATATATTTTTTTTTATTTTTTTTTTTAAGGTTTTTAGTTTTAGGGTAATTTATAAAACGTTTTAACTTAATTAATTTTAGCCGTACTTATTATTTTGTTTAATATTTGTATGTAGTAATATACATTAGTTACCATCACAAAAACATTTGACCCTTCCTGGCTTCGAACCTAGGACTGTCTGTGCAATAGACAGGATCACTGCACCAAACCTTCGTCACAATATTGATACAGGTCTGGCTGTTCTGATACCGTCGTTGTCTGAATTCCTTAACCGATTCGTCGCTACGCTACGTACAATTACAGAAACGAAGGCTACGAGCTTGATTTACGTGAAAAATGAAGATAGTTTTATTATGGGTTGATTTTCGTCAAACTTGATTTGAAGGAGTTATCATCGATTGAAAAATGACACGGTAACAGTAGCTAACGTCACACGCAAAAAAAGTGCCATCAGCAACGAATCGGTTAACACAAGGGCTTTAGCTACTTAATTTGGAATAAGAAAAAAGTATGTGATGTTTTTTCTAATGTCGTTTCAACACAAGACTTTATCGGTAGATCTCGAGGGAAGTGCTCATCATATACGGTGGATGAAGGACAGTCAGATCGTGAGCGGAAACGCTAAACGTTTCTTAATAAAAGTTTAATAAAAAAGTTTTATACAATCAATCTTTGCATTACATAATATTAAAAATTTTCATAAAATCTATAATCTAAGAACACAAATTTGTTGTTTGTGTGTTTGTCTGTCCACTCTTTTTTCATTGTATACGCGTTACCATAGCAACGCATTACCGGGTCAGCTAGTACTAACTAATTTAATTGTTAAAAATATAGACCCCTAAATTGTGTTTCAAGCAGGGATTCAAAAAACACCTTTATTAGGATACACTTTCATAAGGGTTACACATTGAATCTGTTACAAAATTATTCCTGTATCACTTATTTGGGTGTTTTGAACCTGTTTTGCGTCGAACACTTATAAAAGCGTAACAGATATAATGTTTTCTGTTACCAATCTGTTAGAAACTGTTTTACGTTTAACTATCTATGTGTTTACACAGTACACCAACATAGGAATTTCAATGTACCCTAATAAATAGTGAGCTGTCGCATAGTAATGCCAATGTGAACCTTATTCACTGTACCAGATATTAACACTTATGAACCGGTATTTTCTAAAACAGATTCAAAGTGTTACAGTTTCTTTCTGTTTAACTTTTAAAACAGAAATAAAAAACAGTGTTCAGAACACTCTATTCGGATACCGCTAAAATCCCAGGTTTCAAGTTTCATCTATTTACGGAATTTAACTCCTTGAGAATCGTTTCATATATAGCGCACGGTATGTAAAATAGATGGGTAGTAAAATCAAACGTTAACAAAAAGTGAAGGGTCACATTTCCTCTGCGAAATATACTCGCACATCTTATAGCGCTCTCCGCTCCTCAAGTACACATTTACTCTTCCTCTCTGTCTTTCTCACTATAGCATTCAGTATACATGTAAAATATCATAAATAATAATAAAAAAAAATTTAAATAATATTAATAACATAATTTAAGTAATATATTTCATCAAATTAATATGAATAAATATATGAATATAAACTCTCCGGTTTGGGTTCGTACTAGTGATGTAACGAATGTCATGTTTTGAAAATTCACGAATGCGAATGCGAATGCGAATATCTGGTACCGATATTCGCGAATGCGAATGCGAGTGCGAATATTTAGTTTTTGTTCAAAATTGGCGCCAATTGTCTATGGCATGGTGGCTGTCTCGTTCGGATTGCCGAGTTGAAATAAATGAACTCATCCGACTGAAGTATCATTCCGCTCGCGCCGGTCTTTTCGTAAACAAAACAAGTGAATTTTGAGATTAGATTTTCAATAGTGATTTATTAACATGAGTAAATCAAATCCTAGTGAAATATGGACTTATTTCACACTTTGCGATGCTGAACGAGCTAGATGCAAAGTTAAGACTAATAATGTGTTTACGGTAAACGGGGGTAAGTAAATTAAATGAATGGATTTTGATTTTATGAACATACTATTATTTTCAAATTGTTTTTTTCTAATATTCATATTCGTAAAACATTCGCAGAGATTTTGCGAATGCGAATGTGAATGCGAATATGCAAAACTATGCGAATATTCGCGAATGCGAATGCGAATATTCGTTACATCACTAGTTCGTACGATGGAAACGAGAATTTTGTATAGTATCCGTTTATTCAACTTATTCACACAAAATCACAAATAAGACTGCCCGTTTTTGTAGCTCAGCTGCGCACTTTTCTACATTCTCCTTTAATCATTTACATGACTTATTAATCGGCACCGGAAACTATCATAATTATTAAAACGGAGGTAACATTAAATGTTTTGCTAGCCAATTACAAAAATACATGGCAATCTATACATATAAATAAAATTGGAGTGTCTGTTTGTAATATGAACAGTTTTTTACTACGTTCATATGAATAAATATACGGTACATACACCAAAATAACATTTTTTACAATTTTTGTCTGTCTGTCTGTTTGTTCCGGCTAATCTCCGAAATGGCTGGACGCATTTTGCCGGGACTTTTTTTTTAGCAGGTAGCTGATGTAATAAGGAGTAACTTAGGCTACTTTTATTTTAGTTTTTATTTTTTATTTTAGACAAATAAAGTAATGTTGCAATGTTCCACGCGGATGAAGTCGCGGACCGCCGCTAATAATAAATAAACTTTATAGCGAATATTTTAAATAAATATTTTAATAATCTATACTTTGTCCAATGTAGGATGATACTTTTGACGTAGACGAGGTTGCGTATGTTTGCTTATGTTTGGCTTGACATTGCAATAGCAACTTTATATCCTATATATAGGTGTCAACTGTCAAATGTATCATCCTACATTGGACAAAGTATAATACGAATAAATTATAAATTGAGAAAAAAAATATCCTTTTAATTAAATTCACGTATAATTATAACGCAAAACAACTTCCGGTTAAAAAGATAACGATACAAAATAAATGCAATATAAACTATGCTTATATATGGATTCTTACATGAATTAATTTACTTCCTTTGCCTATTATATATATTTTAAGATAATCGTTTTAAGGAGTAAACTCCAGTCACGCGTCGAAGTTAACACGCACATTTTAAGGGTTCCGTTCCTCGAAAGGAAAAAACGGAACCCTTATAGGATCACTTTGTTGTCCGTCCGTCCGTCTGTCATGACCCTTTTTCTCAGGAACAAGTGGACGTATCAAGCTGAAATTTATATCAAATACTCAGGTGTACTGTCCCTTAGAGCTGTGAAAAACTCAAACTTCTAAGCCAACGCAATCAAAAGATACGGCCGTTTATGCCGCAAAATTTCGACACTCGCAAGGGAATCAAAACCTACACGGTACTTCCCATGAACTCAGAATCTTGAAATTTTGTACGAAGCAACGTCTTATAGCCCAAATTGCGAAAATCGTAAATTTGTTGTTACATCATATAATAAAAATATTTTACGGAACCCCCGATGCGCGAGTCCGACTCGCACTTGGCCAGTTCTTTTTTGATTTTAATAATGACATCTTTTTTTATTTATTTAGTTTAAATAAAACAATAACAACAAAAAACACGAGACACCGCCATGGAGCCTTCGTTACATCGTTCGGTTAGCTAATAGTATATTTAGATTCAGGTTTCATTGTTAACCTTTGGAGGCTTCTGTCTGAACTGTACTGTGGAGTGTTGGTATAAATAAATTTTGCGACAGTTTTCTTTATAAACCCTCGATGCAAAACGAGGGGTGTTATAAGTATGATCGCTATGATTGTGTGTCTGTCTGTTGCACCGTAGCTCTTAAACGGGTGAACCGATTTCGATGCGGTATTTTTTGTTTGAAGTCAGGTGTTTTTGCGATGGTTCTTGGACTTATTTTGGTGAAATCGATTCACCCGTTTTAAGGTCATTAGCTCTTTGTTGTCTGCGGTATGAATTTACTGATCTTTCTCATTTATGTACGACTACAAACTATATAATGTTATTATGTAGAATAATGCATTATAAAACACAATAACTGGCTGAATAACGGAGTGACGTCACGTGCTTGTTTACAGTTAATTTTATTCCAACTTTAATGTATTACTAATTTAACAGTTTAAAGTTTGCTTACAAGGAGGTTACGTCATGAGATTAACTCAAAAAAACTGCATAAAAGTTTCATTAGCGTTATGGCAGGGTTTTTTTTTTAATGATTTTTATAGAAAACTATTTGACCCGGCCACGCTTTGCTGTGTTATAAATTAAAATGAAACCTATTCTATGTCCTAAGTCGGAACAAATCCAGCAAAATGTAAAAAAAAAAACATCAAATCGTTTGAGTGGTTTCATAGTTCATCGCGATCAAACACTGTGACTAGGAATTTTTATATATATACTAGCTGATCCGGCCACGCGTTGCTGTGGTATGAATTAAAAAAAAAATACTATCCTATCTCTTCAGTTGGACCAAATTACACATAAATACCAACTTACATCAATATCGGTTGAGTTGGTGAAGAGTTCACTGGGAACATACATAGGAAATAATCAAATGGCAAATGTTTTATGCTACCCTAATGCAGGTGGGATTAAAGACTTTAAAATAACAACGTTAAGATCCATATTTGTAGTATGGTGCGGAGGCAGCATTTTGTTGTAAACTGTTTAAAACTGGAGCGTATTCAGAATGATTTGTCGCGACTAATGCCTTTTGGAATAATAACTCAAAGAAAAAGCGCTCTTATACGAAAAGATTACACTTTTTCATACTTTCGCTGGAAAACCACAGAACTGTGCGAAATTTATTTCTTTTTAAATTTCTCTCTTATGATTCTACGAAAAATATATATTGTTGCTGACTCATTATACAGATCAAGAAGTAATTTTTAAAGGTTAAGAAGTAGTTTCACGACCGTTTGGTGCAACTGTAGCGATCCTGCCTTTCGCACCAACGGTCCGGGTTCGAATCCCGGTAGGGGCAGATGTTTGTATGATGAATACGAGCATTTGTACCTGAGTCATGGATATTTATATATATATATTTATATGAATATTACTATGTATTATATATGTATGTTTATCCGTTATCCCAGCATCCATAACACAAGCCTTACAGTGCTTACTTTGGGCTAGGCTAATTGGTGTGATTGTAAAAAAAAATATTTATTATTATTTAATATTTAATTGTGTGACGCTCGGATAAAATCTGTTTAAGGCATGTTATATCTCGCCTATTATGTTAGTTGTTTAAACTTTTTTTGTTCTTTTCATTACATAAGGCGGTAACTTCTAAAATATTGCTTTAAACTATCAGTTACTAACATTAGTATTTAACAAGATTTTTTAAAATTTTAAGGTTATATATCTGATATTTGGATGCAATTGCATTCGCCATCGTTATGGAAGAAATGAAGAAGAAGAGGAGAAGACGTTCTTCCGTTACGATGGCGCACGTAATTCCACCAAATTATCAGAGCTTTGGAAGGGGCGGATGTTTGTGTGATGAATACGAGCACCTGTCATGGGTATTTATATATATATATTTATATATAAAATTTATATGTATCATATTTCAGTATTTATTTCTGTATCTATAACACAAGCCTTACCTTACTTTGGGCTATACTAATTGGTGTGAATGTAAGAAATATTATTATAATATACACACTAAAAATTATACGTTGAATGATCTCTATTACAATGGTATAAGGGTTCACTTTACTTATCAACCCATGACAGTGTCACCTTTTCTATTCAAAGTAGTGGCATCAAACAGAAAACGGAAAGCACTAGATAGAGCAATAGTTTTAAGCTTTCCACAACTGATAGCTAAGCGATGCGAAAGAAAAAAAATATCGCGTCATTACGCCTCCGTTTCCAACAGAGGTAAAGTCCGTTCATTCTAACTTGGTAAACAACCTTGGCACAACTTTTTAACAAAATCACCCATCTATACTAATATTACAAAGAAGTAAAGTTTGTGTGTTTGTATATTTGTTAAATTGTAAGGGGTAATCTCGGGATCTACTGAACCGATTTTAAAAATTCTTTCACCAATATAAAGGCACATTATTGCTGAGTGTCATAGGCTATATTGAATGCTAGAAAAAATTTAAAGAATTTTGTCCACCCGTGCGAAGCCGGGACGGGCCGCTAGTTTATAAATAAAATAATAACAAAGTTAATAATCCATTATAATAAATAGTTGAATCTAGTTATCAGTTGATTTTTAATGCTGCATTTTCAATAAAAAGGATTGCCAAGTTTGTTTACCAAATAGGATAAGTTAGGATGAACAGGCTATACTGACCTCTATCATCACAATAATTTTTCCTATTACTACCCTATAAAAAACCTTAACAGCATAACCTTTTTTTATTAAGGATGGGTTCGCTCTTGATGCATTTGTACATTCATACATACAATCACTTACCACGATCCTGATATATGTATGTACTATCGAGGCCTCTGGCGCCTTATCAGTCCTAAGTCGAAAGTCGCTAGCACACTGCACGATGTCTATCGCTTCAGGCCACGCCCCACTCCATTCATTCAACAATAGCGCGCGTGCGCAAACAAACAAGTGAGAGCAGATTGACAGTTGACAGTACTGACATCAAGGGCGATTTTAAAACTAGTTGTTTATCATTGGCCGTAGTATAAATCGTAGTAAAATACGAAGCCAATTAGGGGTCGTGTGGGCGTGTCCGATGCGATCAGTTCAAACGAATATTTCTACAAAGTGGTAAGGCGCGAGAGACCTCGATAGTACATATCTCTTTTCTTTAACTGTCATCAGCTTTTTTTATAAAAGCTCGTAGGTTAAGGGTACTTTTGACGTGGCCTTTTTTCAGGACATCCTTTATTTGGTCCCTGAAAATTTGGTTACCGACCGTAACCGTGACCGTGTGGTGTGTGCAACACACAAATAACAAAATTGTGTTATTATCGCAATAAAATTAGTGATATGGTTACCCTACATCGTTGATTACAACTCGGTTACAATATCTGTGGACCTCGCTGGAATGTCAAGCCCCCTCCCCGTTCTTTTGTCACCTCCCCCCCCCCCCCGCGCTCACCCTGTCGCGTCTGTACGGTTAGCAGTTTCGTTGCCGAAACGCGTCGTCTTGTTTAAGTCTTATTACTGCCATATTTTTATGACAACGAACAGTCAATGACAGGCATAGAGCCAATAATTTATTCTGATGCCGATTTTTGATTATTTTTTAGAATAATATTGTTTTGTGTAAATTAAATACTTTTTGTACTAAACCAAGATTATTTCATTTATTATTTTACTTGGAATTTTTTTATACAGCAGCGGCCGGCGACCGCCGTTAAAAAAATTTACTCAAAAACTATTGAGTTTAAAGAAAAAAATCACAAGGATAAAAACGTTTTATTTTACGTTAATTTATCATATAAAAACATAAAATTTATCACATAAAAGAATTAATGAGCAAAAGGATAATATATTTTATTTATAGTTCATAATTATTATTGTTTACAATACTATCCCCACGATGCTTGTTTTGTGCACCGTACCTAAGCGCTGACGTGACGTCACAGATATTGTAACCGGGTTGTACAACAAAGTCAACAAGTTTCTGTTTCAAATAAGTTTACTTAAACAAAAAGACTATAAAAGACGTTTTCTACACGCTCGAACGTTAAAATAATTTAATTTCTAAAGCGTCGCACAACTTTTGGTGGATTGTTCCCTAGCGCACCGCTTAGCACACACGTCTCTGGAAAAGCAGCCTAAGCTTCGCCTCTACATTGACCCTATAACACAATACAATTGCCGCCATTGTTATGTGTGTACGACTATCGTTACATCACCATTGTCTAACGCATAAAGTGATCAATGAGTCAGATGTTCGAATCTTTTCACAATCATCACTTATTATCCCCACTTCTCTTCTTCGCTATTTAAAATTACTATGCTTATACTTTGTCCAATACACCTACAACACCAACCACCTAAAAACTCCCTAAACTCGCTATTGTGCAAGTGCGGCTCGCTCGCTGGCGCTACCTGGGCCTCCACCCTCCTAGGGGGTGGTCTCACCCGGTATGCAGACCGCGCCGAGAGCCGCACAGCAACCCCTCCCTCGCGCGAGCACGATAGTGCACAAAACGAGGTTGTAAAAAGAAGGTTCCGCACATAGCGGCTACGAATACAACTACATCGCCGTATCATACTCATGCTCATTCCTTAATACAAATTGTAATTTAAAAATTCTCAGATCTACCCGGCCATCCCCCAGGTGGCCCACAATCACCGCGAAGATGTATCTTCGTGAGAAGAAGCCCGGGCAGGAGCGTCAGCTCAAGCCCGTACCTGCTGTGCAAGCAGATGAAGACCCGAACTTTGTCCAATGTGAGGATGATACTTTTGACAGGTGTCACTTCCTTATTGCTACGTACTAAGGTTGCGTTTGTTTCCTTATGTTTGGCTTGACATTGCAATAGCAACTTTATACCCTCGATATAGGTGTCAACTGTCGAAAAGTATCATCCTACATTGGACAAAGTATAAAAGCTTTGAGCCTAGACAGAAGGTAGCTAGCCTATCCGTTTTATATAGGATACGTTTCGGTTAGGGGATCCGTTTCGTTGACATAATGTTCTTAAAATAGTTCGGCATAACGAGTTTGTCATATGTTTTTGCATAATATTACTTTGTCATAATTGTTTTTAAGCAGCATATGTACTGGGCATAATTATATTAAGGTCTAATATATTTATGCATAATTATAATTTGCACAATGTTTTTAGGCATAGTGTACAATCGCATAATAGTATTTTATAATAAAGGTTAGGTTAGGTAAGTAAAAAGCTATAAATATCATTAGTATGAATTACCATATGCCAACATATTTTATGGTTTAAATTTTAGTCCGTGAGTGTGCAATAGAATTGCACAGCCTTGTTCCGATGTCTCCATTTTTTCATTGGACAACTAGACTTACAAATAGGCATCACCATTATATGGTTGATATACCAACGAGTCCCATTAAGTGTTTTGGTTCCAATTTTGTGATTCGTACCGCTTAAGAGTGGAAACAAATACAATTTAGGGGTTTGCAAGTCACGATAGGTATCTTCTAAGCAGGCGCTTATATACATGTATATAAAAATTCCATGTCACAGTGTTTGATCGCGATGAACTCCGACACTACTCTACCGATTTCGATGACCAGCGGCCCGTCCCGGCTTCGCACGGGTGGACAATATTCTTAATTTTTTTTCCTTTTTTAAATATTTTCCGTTAGCTCCATCTAACGTCCGGTAGACAAACTACCTGCGGTTAACGCGTTGCTATGGTAACGCGCATACAATTGAAAAAGAGCGGGGGAAAGAGCGGACAGACAAACAACAAATTTGTGATCTTAGATTATAGATTTTATTATGAAAAACAATTTTGTAACTGGTATAAACCCGTTTAATTGTTATGAATAAATAAACAAAATAAAAAGATAATATATATATATATATATATTTTTTTTTTTTTTTTAAGGTTTTTAGTTTTAGGGTAATTTATAAAACGTTTTAACTTAATTAATTTTAGCCGTACTTATTATTTTGTTTAATATTTGTATGTAGTAATATACATTAGTTACCATCACAAAAACATTTGACCCTTCCTGGCTTCGAACCTAGGACTGTCTGTGCAATAGACAGGATCACTGCACCAAACCTTCGTCACAATATTGATACAGGTCTGGCTGTTCTGATACCGTCGTTGTCTGAATTCCTTAACCGATTCGTCGCTACGCTACGTAGAATTACAGAAACGAAGGCTACGAGCTTGATTTACGTGAAAAATGAAGATAGTTATATTATGGGTTGATTTTCGTCAAACTTGATTTGAAGGAGTTATCATCGATTGAAAAATGACACGGTAACAGTAGCTAACGTCACACGCAAAAAAAGTGCCATCAGCAACGAATCGGTTAACACAAGGGCTTTAGCTACTTAATTTGGAATAAGAAAAAAGTATGTGATGTTTTTTCTAATGTCGTGTCAACACAAGACTTTATCGGTAGATCTCGAGGGAAGTGCTCATCATATACGGTGGATGAAGGACAGTCAGATCGTGAGCGGAAACGCTAAACGTTTCTTAATAAAAGTTTAATAAAAAAGTTTTATACAATCAATCTTTGCATTACATAATATTAAAAATTTTCATAAAATCTATAATCTGAGAACACAAATTTGTTGTTTGTGTGTTTGTCTGTCCACTCTTTTTTCATTGTATACGCGTTACCATAGCAACGCATTACCGGGTCAGCTAGTACTAACTAATTTAATTGTTAAAAATATAGACCCCTAAATTGTGTTTCAAGCAGGGATTCAAAAAACACCTTTATTAGGATACACTTTCATAAGGGTTACACATTGAATCTGTTACAAAATTATTCCTGTATCACTTATTTGGGTGTTTTGAACCTGTTTTGCGTCGAACACTTATAAAAGCGTAACAGATATAATGTTTTCTGTTACCAATCTGTTAGAAACTGTTTTACGTTTAAATATCTATGTGTATACAGAGTACACCAACGTAGGCATTTCAAAGTACCCAAATCATTAGTGAGCTGTCGCATAGTTATGCCAATGTGAACCTTATTCACTGTACCAGATATTAACACTTATGAACCGGTATTTTCTAAAACAGATTCAAAGTGTTACAGTTTCTTTCTGTTTAACTTTTAAAACAGAAATAAAAAACAGTGTTCAGAACACTCTATTCGGATACCGCTAAAATCCCAGGTTTCAAGTTTCATCTATTTACGGAGTTTAACTCCTTGAGAATCGTTTCATATATAGCGCACGGTATGTAAAATAGATGGGTAGTGAAATCAAACGTTAACAAAAAGTGAAGGGTCACATTTCCTCTGCGTAATATACTCGCACATCTTATAGCGCTCTCCGCTCCTCAAGTACACATTTACTCTTCCTCTCTGTCTTTCTCACTATAGCATTCAGTATACATGTAAAATATCATAAATTTTAAAAAGATATATAAATAATAATACCATAATTTAAGTTATATATTTGATAAAATTAATATTAATAAATATATGAATAAACTATCCGGTTTGGGTTCGTACGATGGAAACGAGAATTTTGTACAGTATCCGTTTATTCAACTTCTTCACACAAAATCACAAATAAAACTGCCCGTTTTTGTAGCTCAGCAGCTTACTTTTATACATTCTCCTATAGTTGTTACATGACTTATTATCGACACCGGAAACTATCATAATTATTAAATCGGAAGTAACATTATACTTAAGTTTTGCTAGCCAATTACAAAAATACATGGCAATAATAAATAAACTTTATAGCGAATATTTTAATAATCTATACTTTGTCCAATGTAGGATGATACTTTTGACAGGTGCCACTTCCTTATTGCTACGTACTAAGGTTGCGTTTGTTTCCTTGTTTGGCTTGACATTGCAATAGCAACTTTATACCCTATATATAAGTGTCAACTGTCAAAAGTGTCATCCTACATTGGACAAAGTATAATACGGATAAATTATAAATATAGAAAACAAAATATCCTTTTAATTACATTCAAGAATAATTATAACGCAAAACAACTTCCGGTTAAAAAGATAACGATACAAAATAATTGCAATATAAATTAACTATGCTTATATGTGGATTCTTACATGAATTCATTTACTTCCTTTGCCTATTATATATATTTTAAGATAATCGTTTTTAAGGAGTAAACTCCAGTCACGCGTCGGAGTTAACACGCACATTTTTAGGGTTCCGTTCCTCGAAAGGAAAAAACGGATCACTTTGTTGTCCGTCCGTCCGTCTGTCATGACCCTTTTTCTCAGAAACAAGTGGACGTATCAAGCTGAAATTTATATCAAATACTCAGGTGTACTGTCCCTTAGAGCTGTGAAAAACTCAAACTTCTAAGCCAACGCAATCAAAAGTTACGGCCGTATATGCCGCAAAATTTCGACACTCGCAAGGGAATCAAAACCTACACGGTACTTCCCATGAACTCAGAATCTTGAAATTTTGTACGAAGCAACGTCTTATAGCCCAAATTGCGAAAATCGTAAATTTGTTGTTACATCATATAATAAAAATATTTTACGGAACCCCCGATGCGCGAGTCCGACTCGCACTTGGCCAGTTCTTTTTTGATTTTAATAATGACATCTTTTTTTATTTATTTAGTTTAAATAAAACAATAACAACAAAAAACACGAGACACCGCCATGGAGCCTTCGTTACATCGTTCGGTTAGCTAATAGTATATTTAGATTCAGGTTTCATTGTTAACCTTTGGAGGCTTCTGTCTGAACTGTACTGTGGAGTGTTGGTATAAATAAATTTTGCGACAGTTTTCTTTATAAACCCTCGATGCAAAACGAGGGGTGTTATAAGTATGATCGCTATGATTGTGTGTCTGTCTGTTGCACCGTAGCTCTTAAACGGGTGAACCGATTTCGATGCGGTATTTTTTGTTTGAAGTCAGGTGTTTTTGCGATGGTTCTTGGACTTATTTTGGTGAAATCGATTCACCCGTTTTAAGGTCATTAGCTCTTTGTTGTCTGCGGTATGAATTTACTGATCTTTCTCATTTATGTACGACTACAAACTATATAATGTTATTATGTAGAATAATGCATTATAAAACACAATAACTGGCTGAATAACGGAGTGACGTCACGTGCTTGTTTACAGTTAATTTTATTCCAACTTTAATGTATTACTAATTTAACAGTTTAAAGTTTGCTTACAAGGAGGTTACGTCATGAGATTAACTCAAAAAAACTGCATAAAAGTTTCATTAGCGTTATGGCAGGGTTTTTTTTTTAATGATTTTTATAGAAAACTATTTGACCCGGCCACGCTTTGCTGTGTTATAAATTAAAATGAAACCTATTCTATGTCCTAAGTCGGAACAAATCCAGCAAAATGTAAAAAAAAAAACATCAAATCGTTTGAGTGGTTTCATAGTTCATCGCGATCAAACACTGTGACTAGGAATTTTTATATATATACTAGCTGATCCGGCCACGCGTTGCTGTGGTATGAATTAAAAAAAAAATACTATCCTATCTCTTCAGTTGGACCAAATTACACATAAATACCAACTTACATCAATATCGGTTGAGTTGGTGAAGAGTTCACTGGGAACATACATAGGAAATAATCAAATGGCAAATGTTTTATGCTACCCTAATGCAGGTGGGATTAAAGACTTTAAAATAACAACGTTAAGATCCATATTTGTAGTATGGTGCGGAGGCAGCATTTTGTTGTAAACTGTTTAAAACTGGAGCGTATTCAGAATGATTTGTCGCGACTAATGCCTTTTGGAATAATAACTCAAAGAAAAAGCGCTCTTATACGAAAAGATTACACTTTTTCATACTTTTGCTGGAAAACCACAGAACTGTGCGAAATTTATTTCTTTTTAAATTTCTCTCTTATGATTCTACGAAAAATATATATTGTTGCTGACTCATTATACAGATCAAGAAGTAATTTTTAAAGGTTAAGAAGTAGTTTCACGACCGTTTGGTGCAACTGTAGCGATCCTGCCTTTCGCACCAACGGTCCGGGTTCGAATCCCGGTAGGGGCAGATGTTTGTATGATGAATACGACCATTTGTACCTGAGTCATGGATATTTATATACCTATATATATTTATATGAATATTACTATGTATTATATATGTATGTTTATCCGTTATCCCAGCATCCATAACACAAGCCTTACAGTGCTTACTTTGGGCTAGGCTAATTGGTGTGATTGTAAAAAAAAATATTTATTATTATTTAATATTTAATTGTGTGACGCTCGGATAAAATCTGTTTAAGGCATGTTATATCTCGCCTATTATGTTAGTTGTTTAAACTTTTTTTGTTCTTTTCATTACATAAGGCGGTAACTTCTAAAATATTGCTTTAAACTATCAGTTACTAACATTAGTATTTAACAAGATTTTTTAAAATTTTAAGGTTATATATCTGATATTTGGATGCAATTGCATTCGCCATCGTTATGGAAGAAATGAAGAAGAAGAGGAGAAGACGTTCTTCCGTTACGATGGCGCACGTAATTCCACCAAATTATCAGAGCTTTGGAAGGGGCGGATGTTTGTGTGATGAATACGAGCACCTGTCATGGGTATTTATATATATATATTTATATATAAAATTTATATGTATCATATTTCAGTATTTATTTCTGTATCTATAACACAAGCCTTACCTTACTTTGGGCTATACTAATTGGTGTGAATGTAAGAAATATTATTATAATATACACACTAAAAATTATACGTTGAATGATCTCTATTACAATGGTATAAGGGTTCACTTTACTTATCAACCCATGACAGTGTCACCTTTTCTATTCAAAGTAGTGGCATCAAACAGAAAACGGAAAGCACTAGATAGAGCAATAGTTTTAAGCTTTCCACAACTGATAGCTAAGCGATGCGAAAGAAAAAAAATATCGCGTCATTACGCCTCCGTTTCCAACAGAGGTAAAGTCCGTTCATTCTAACTTGGTAAACAACCTTGGCACAACTTTTTAACAAAATCACCCATCTATACTAATATTACAAAGAAGTAAAGTTTGTGTGTTTGTATATTTGTTAAATTGTAAGGGGTAATCTCGGGATCTACTGAACCGATTTTAAAAATTCTTTCACCAATATAAAGGCACATTATTGCTGAGTGTCGTAGGCTATATTGAATGCTAGAAAAAATTTAAAGAATTTTGTCCACCCGTGCGCAGCCGGGACGGGCCGCTAGTTTATAAATAAAATAATAACAAAGTTAATAATCCATTATAATAAATAGTTGAATCTAGTTATCAGTTGATTTTTAATGCTGCATTTTCAATAAAAAGGATTGCCAAGTTTGTTTACCAAATAGGATAAGTTAGGATGAACAGGCTATACTGACCACTATCATCACAATAATTTTTCCTATTACTACCCTATAAAAAACTTTAACAGCATAACCTTTTTTTATTAAGGATGGGTTCGCTCTTGATGCATTTGTACATTCATACATACAATCACTTACCACGATCCTGATATATGTATGTACTATCGAGGCCTCTGGCGCCTTATCAGTCCTAAGTCGAAAGTCGCTAGCACACTGCACGATGTCTATCGCTTCAGGCCACGCCCCACTCCATTCATTCAACAATAGCGCGCGTGCGCAAACAAACAAGTGAGAGCAGATTGACAGTTGACAGTACTGACATCAAGGGCGATTTTAAAACTAGTTGTTTATCATTGGCCGTAGTATAAATCGTAGTAAAATACGAAGCCAATTAGGGGTCGTGTGGGCGTGTCCGATGCGATCAGTTCAAACGAATATTTCTACAAAGTGGTAAGGCGCGAGAGACCTCGATAGTACATATCTCTTTTCTTTAACTGTCATCAGCTTTTTTTATAAAAGCTCGTAGGTTAAGGGTACTTTTGACGTGGCCTTTTTTCAGGACATCCTTTATTTGGTCCCTGAAAATTTGGTTACCGACTTGCACCCACAAATAACAAAATTGTGTTATTATCGCAATAAAATTAGTGATATGGTTACCCTACATCGTTGATTACAACTCGGTTACAATATCTGTGGACCTCGCTGGAATGTCAAGCCCCCTCCCCGTTCTTTTGTCAACTCCCCCCCCCCGCGCTCACCCTGTCGCGTCTGTACGGTTAGCAGTTTCGTTGCCGAAACGCGTCGTCTTGTTTAAGTCTTATTACTGCCATATTTTTATGACAACGAACAGTCAATGACAGGCATAGAGCCAATAATTTATTCTGATGCCGATTTTTGATTATTTTTTAGAATAATATTGTTTTGTGTAAATTAAATACTTTTTGTACTAAACCAAGATTATTTCATTTATTATTTTACTTGGAATTTTTTTATACAGCAGCGGCCGGCGACCGCCGTTAAAAAAATTTACTCAAAAACTATTGAGTTTAAAGAAAAAAATCACAAGGATAAAAACGTTTTATTTTACGTTAATTTATCATATAAAAACATAAAATTTATCACATAAAAGAATTAATGAGAAACAGTATAATATATTTTATTTATAGTTCATAATTATTATTGTTTACAATATTATCCCCACGATGCTTGTTTTGTGCACCGTACCTAAGCGCTGACGTGACGTCACAGATATTGTAACCGGGTTGTACAACAAAGTCAACAAGTTTCTGTTTCAAATAAGTATACTTAAACAAAAAGACTATAAAAGACGTTTTCTACACGCTCGAACGTTAAAATAATTTAATTTCTAAAGCGTCGCACAACTTTTGGTGGATTGTTCCCTAGCGCACCGCTTAGCACACACGTCTCTGGAAAAGCAGCCTAAGCTTCGCCTCTACATTGACCCTATAACACAATACAATTGCCGCCATTGTTATGTGTGTACGACTATCGTTACATCACCATTGTCTAACGCATAAAGTGATCAATGAGTCAGATGTTCGAATCTTTTCACAATCATCACTTATTATCCCCACTTCTCTTCTTCGCTATTTAAAATTACTATGCTTATACTTTGTCCAATACACCTACAACACCAACCACCTAAAAACTCCCTAAACTCGCTATTGTGCAAGTGCGGCTCGCTCGCTGGCGCTACCTGGGCCTCCACCCTCCTAGGGGGTGGTCTCACCCGGTATGCAGACCGCGCCGAGAGCCGCACAGCAACCCCTCCCTCGCGCGAGCACGATAGTGCACAAAACGAGGTTGTAAAAAGAAGGTTCCGCACATAGCGGCTACGAATACAACTACATCGCCGTATCATACTCATGCTCATTCCTTAATACAAATTGTAATTTAAAAATTCTCAGATCTACCCGGCCATCCCCCAGGTGGCCCACAATCACCGCGAAGATGTATCTTCGTGAGAAGAAGCCCGGGCAGGAGCGTCAGCTCAAGCCCGTACCTGCTGTGCAAGCAGATGAAGACCCGAACTTTGTCCAATGTGAGGATGATACTTTTGACAGGTGTCACTTCCTTATTGCTACGTACTAAGGTTGCGTTTGTTTCCTTATGTTTGGCTTGACATTGCAATAGCAACTTTATACCCTTTATATAGGTGTCAACTGTCGAAAAGTATCATCCTACATTGGACAAAGTATAAAAGCTTTGAGCCTAGACAGAAGGTAGCTAGCCTATCCGTTTTATATAGGATACGTTTCGGTTAGGGGATCCGTTTCGTTGACATAATGTTCTTAAAATAGTTCGGCATAACGAGTTTGTCATATTTTTTGCATAATATTACTTTGTCATAATTGTTTTTAAGCAGCATATGTACTGGGCATAATTATATTAAGGTCTAATATATTTATGCATAATTATAATTTGCACAATGTTTTTAGGCATAGTGTACAATCGCATAATAGTATTTTATAATAAAGGTTAGGTTAGGTAAGTAAAAAGCTATAAATATCATTAGTATGAATTACCATATGCCAACATATTTTATGGTTTAAATTTTAGTCCGTGAGTGTGCAATAGAATTGCACAGCCTTGTTCCGATGTCTCCATTTTTTCATTGGACAACTAGACTTACAAATAGGCATCACCATTATATGGTTGATATACCAACGAGTCCCATTAAGTGTTTTGGTTCCAATTTTGTGATTCGTACCGCTAAAGAGTGGAAACAAATACAATTTAGGGGTTTGCAAGTCACGATAGGTATCTTCTAAGCAGGCGCTTATATACATGTATATAAAAATTCCATGTCACAGTGTTTGAATGTTTGTTTGTCATCGCGATGAACTCCGACACTACTCTACCGATTTCGATGACCAGCGGCCCGTCCCGGCTTCGCACGGGTGGACAATATTCTTAATTTTTTTTCCTTTTTTAAATATTTTCCGTTAGCTCCATCTAACGTCCGGTAGACAAACTACCTGCGGTTAACGCGTTGCTATGGTAACGCGCATACAATTGAAAAAGAGCGGGGGAAAGAGCGGACAGACAAACAACAAATTTGTGATCCTAGATTTTAGACTAGCGGCCCGTCCCGGCTTCGAACGGGTGGACAAAATTCTTTATTTTTTCTATTAATCATTTTTCCGTTAGCGCCATCTAGCGTCCGGTAGACGAACTACTTGCAATTAGCACGTTGCTATGGTAACGTTATTGATACAATGGAAAAAGAGCGGACAGACAAACACACAAACCACTGTGATCTTAGATTATAGATTTACCAGTTATGGGCCCAATATTTTATGAGCGACTAAAATATTGGATTGCAGAATTACTGGTGACGAATTGATGACAATAGTAGTCATCTAGAATACAATTACAACTAAAAGTAATGGCACACAATCAAAAACTCATCATAAAGTGAATTTAGTATACATTAATCAAGATAACTCGAAACGATTTGCTGAGATAATGATACACATTACATCATACTTCGTTCTAATTCCGGTTTGATAAAAGTTGACAAAGAAGTTATTATGAATTGTTTTGCAATAGCGAATGCAATCTTACGTTAAAGTCCGAAGCTGGGTCGAGATAATGACTCTTAAAATACTTAAAGATGTTATAATTTTAAGCATTTAGAAAGTCAACTGTCGAATTCGATGGTTGCTTAAAGAAATTAATGTACTGGATCTACAAAGACATCGAGTTTCGTTCGTCATAATAACATACGGAAGAATATGGACGCCAGTCTCTTATTATGAGAATGCTGGTGATTATTACAGTGCAACCAGGGTTTCATCATCACCAGCTTCATGTCCAAACTGCTAAGGTACGTGTACGCGCGTGGATTTGCTGGTGCTGAAGACTGCAGATGCAGGCAGAACTTATTTAACGTGTCTTCCGAAGCAAGAGATATTAAATTTTAAGGCACCTATCCCATCTCAGGCCCTCCTCAAATTTGCTTAACATCTGTGAAGCAAGTTGCACGCTCTTATACTACATCGAGCTCCTTAGTTTTTAAGGCGGCGAAATCCTAGGATGGATCACAAGCCGGGAGAAGCGAATTATTATGGGGTCGCAAGCGAAAGAAAGAAGAAAAAAAACTATTTTATTACACAAATTGGAATTGGCACCCTAAGGCAACCGCGCCCTAAGAATGATGCTAACAGACTAAACTTCTCAGGGAGCTGCTGAAACAGCAGTTCCCATACACAATCAGAATTATTTACAGGAGCCAGGTCTAAAAGAACCCTACTAATTTTCCAAATAAGCCCCTTTTCTCCAAGAAGGGAGCTGCGAACGTACAGGTATTCAAGAGGGCTTGAATAGCTACTAGCTAGAATTTTAAATTATACATGTTGATATCTCCAAAAAGTTCTAGAAAATGTGATAGTTGCAAAAAGCTGCTGTATTTCTGCTGCCAGTTTCAGCCTCATGTCACACATAACTTAAGAGCTAAACAATGCACATTAGAGGTTCACCACAACCGGACAATGGCAACAGTGAACAAGGTCAGTATTTCTCATAACAATGCAATTTTGGGGAAAATATTGCGACCCACTTAAAAAAATTAACACAACATATACCCTCACGGGCGTTTCATCATGTTCAAGTAAAGTAATTAATTATACAACTAATACCAGTAGCTGCGATGGTAAGAACTTATAGTGATTGTAATACAAAAAAAAATTGAGCAGCGACGCGCGACGGCACTAGTTTCCACAGTAGATATAAGAAACCAGTAGATTTAAGAGTGAATCTCATGGAAGAAATAAAATATAAGATTGTGAATCGTTGCTAATATTTCGCCGATTGGTGCAACGGTAGTGGTCATGCTTTTCGCACCGCGACGGTCCAGGGGTTGTGACTCAGAGTCTCGGAAGTGGCAGGTGTTTATAATAATAAATAAATAAATAAATATTTCTTTCATTCACACCAATTAGCCTAGCCCAAAGTAAGCACTGTAAGACTTGTGTTATGGATACTAGGGTAACGGATAGACATACATATTTGATACATATATATGTAATATTCATAGAAATATATAAAAACACCCATAACTCAGGTACAAATGTTCGTATTCATCATAAAAACATCTGCCCCTTCCGGGATTTGAACCCAGGACCGTCGGTGCGAAAGGCAGGATCACTACCGTTGCAACAAATAAGACATTTATTTCAGACCTTTTACAAAATCCATATAAATTGTTAGTAAGCATTATTAACCATATGTTTGTAAAATAATATTATGTAATATAAAATTAATTTAGTTTAAAAACTTGAGCGTTCCACCTACAATAGTAGTCCAATGCATGTGAAGGGGGCAGTCAAGTTTGTCTTCCCATACCCTCAGGACAGCGTTTGAGCTCTCCCGTGATTTGCGCATTATTGAAGCTATTCGTTTTCTTATGATGCTGTGAAAATCATCAACCCCAGCTTCAGCGAACATAGCTGATGCGCAATAGTATCTGGGAAGGCCCATTAACATCCTGAAGGCATTATTATACGACCATATTCTATGATATTACATAACTAGCAGTAACATATTTGTATGTATGTCTATTCATTTCTCTAGTATCCATAACACCTGTAAGACTTTTACAGGGTTCTCTTTGGGCATAATTGGTGTGAATGTGAGAAATATTATTATTATTCGGAAAGCAATAATATCAAATCTCACAAAAACTATGGAATACATTGATTATATTTCTTATTTTTTCTAAGAATTTAATGCTAGATTTATTGTTATATCTAAAGAACTAATTACTAGAAAATACTTTTGTATATCTAAATTATCGACCTTAAAGCCCACTTAACCATATAATCTGCATCCTTTATCCAACAACAATATTTGGAATTTAGTTTGACGACTGTTTGGTTCAACGGTAGCGATCCTGCCTTTCGCACCGACAGTCCTGGGTTCGAATCCCGGAAGGGGTAGATGTTTGTATGATGAATACGAGCACTTGTACCTGGGTCATGAGTGTTTATATATATTTCTATGAATATTACATATCTATGTATCATACATGTATGTCTATCTGTTACACTAGTATCCATAACACAAGCCTTACAGTGCTTACGTTGGGCTAGGCTAATTGGTGTGAATGTAAGAAATATTTATTTATTTTTATTTTTTCTTAAACCCGCCTACTTTTTGCAGACCGAAAATTCGAAAAATCTTACAAATATTTCAGCATTCAAATTACAAGAAAGTTGCTCTCTTATAAGTGACATACTGCTTTAACCACACACTGTAAGTAAAACCGATACATCATAGTAGGCCAACAAAAACCGGCCGCTCACGGTCCATCTGCGAGATTGATAAATAATACATGTGCTCATTACTTCCACCACTTCGCCGGTTGTATAACGAACCGGTGTCGGCTATGGCAACACTAATCGAATCAATTATTTGACTGATGGTATAAGAATGAAAGAAAACGATAGATTTTTTTTTATTGTAAATAGGTAAGCGCTTGACCGCTATCTCGCCTTATGGTAAGCGATAAGAGATGACGCGTTTGCCTAAAAGATACTTATTAAATTGCGTATCATGTTATTGAGCGAAGCTCTCTTTTAGGCAACTCACAAATTTCGCTTGTCTCCCTCCTGCTACTTAACGGTTCAACCGATTCAAACGAATTTTGGCATGAACATACATGATTATAACCTGACGGACATAGGCTATGTAAAAAAAATATAGACTTTGCCATGGAGGAATAATCACCGAAAGAAAAATTCAAAAGCTGATCACAGCTAAACCGCTGAGACTACATTGATGAAATTTGGCGCCAAAACTCACATCGTGGTCGTCACTAATGTGCAAAAAAAATATTTTAAATCGGTCATACCATCGAGGAATAATCACCCTTCTTAAATCTAATTGCTTCGCTCAGTATTTGCAAAAAGCAGCATGTATTGCAGACCTAGTATAAGTAGATTACACTGGTGTTATGGAAGAAAGGGCGGTTTACTATATTGACTTTTTTAATAGTAAACTAGCAGACGCGTTACTGTGTTATTAATTAAAATTAAACCTATCGTAAGTCAGAACAAATCCAGCAAAATGAAAACAAATCATCAAATCGGTTGAGTAGTTTCGAAGTTCACCGCGGTCAAACACTGTGAGTGGGAATTTTTATACATATAGATGGTATCTCGCCTGATGGTAAGCGATGATGCGATCTAGGATGTGACGTGCTTGCCTAGAAGATACCTATTCACTAGTGACTTGAAGATTGTCACTTGCCAGTCCTCTACCGCGCACCCCATTCCTCTCAACAGTCCCAATGCTGCGCGAATTATGAAAAAAAATGAAGGACCCTTAGATAAAAATGCCACTTTCTTGCTAAATACAACCAAACAAAAAATACTAACGTAAAGCTGATTAAATAAAGAATCCACCACAGAGTACTTGGATCTCTGTAGCTCAAAAATTGATCGTAATTAAAAAAATAGCAGGCCACGCGGAAATTTGAATATGGAAGCAAGTGCTACCAGCGACTGACGAAGAGTGTTGGCTTTCGGTAGCAATTGCTACCGTCGACTGACAAGTGGTTTTGCAATTATGTGTGACTGCGTTTTTAAGGGAACTTTTTCTGTACTACTAACGTTGCATGAAACATATACAACATGATAATTTAGCAGTACTTATATATTCTCATCTCAACGGAAAGACGTATACGATTAAACGAACGTCTTTCATAAAAACTAGAGAAGTTTTGGCATAATCGTCGCACTTAACAGGGAGTATGGAGATCGCAGTAAAATACCATAATTTAGAATGGGCAGCAATCCATATTGTGGTCTGGGGTGCACCTTGGTAATAAATGTACAATTTTTTTCCACTCCGATCTCGGGGGAGGGTTGTGGTGGATCCTCAAGGATACTTCGGGCCGACCCGGGAGTTATGTCAGATTCTTAATCACTAAACACCACCTAGAAGGTGCCTTAGCCTGGGAAAGCTATACAAGCTTAGTAGGAGCAATCGCACAAGGTAGCTGGGCGACGCAGCAAATGTACAGAAGAAGCCTATAGATTTATATAGTGGTATTAGATTTAAACACCTTGGGAAGGTGACGGCAACACTTAATATAATGCCACCACCACATCACCAACTTTTTTTTTCGCCTGATGGTAAGCGACGATATGATCTAGGATATGACGTACTAGCCTAGAAGATTAGAAGACGTGCTTAAAGACCCTGAATTGTATTTATCAGCAAAAACAGACTCAGGAAAAATATTCCACATCTTATCACAAACCAATCACTTCTGATCACAAACGAAGACACCGATTTCCGCCCACCGATCTAATGATGGTAAATACCACGTCTATCTTGCAATGATTGAACGCTCCACTTTCCAATAATTTCTATGCTAACAAAGTTATATGGCGGTTTTAAAAAGAAATTGAAATCTATACATAGACTAGCTGACCCAACCACGCGTTGCTGTGTTATAAATTAAAATAAAACCTATCCTATCTTTTAAGTTAGACCAAATAACAGATAATTACGAAGTTTGATCAAAATCGGTTAAGTAGTTTAGGAGTCCATTGAGGACAAACATTGTGACACGAGATTTATATATATTAAGATATAAAATTTTATTGTCCGCTATGTCGAAATAGTAGCTTTTAACGAAACGTAACATACAATAAAACTATATTTACTTCTTGGTCAGTCTCCTTGTTACGGCTCGGAATTGTTATAATAATTATTATTATTATAAAAATAAATAACACTTTTATCCAAAAAAATTAATGATGTCTTTAGTCATATTGTGATCATAGCTCCTTGATCTGTGATCACTTAAACAACTTTTTTCGATAAAAACGTCTTTTTTATCGAAAAACCGACGTTTTTATCGAAAAAATAAAAACGGCATTGAAATGTCAGAATCAAATTAAAAAAATTTAAGAACAATAATATTTGTATTGGAAATCTATATTCATTACTTCGAAACTTACTTAGAAAATTAATCTATACTAATATTATAAAGAAGTAAAGTTTGTGTGTTTGTATATTTGTTAAATTGTAAGGGGTAATCTCGGGATCTACTGAACCGATTTTAAAAATTCTTTCACCAATAGAAAGGCACATTATTGCTGAATGGCATAGGCTATATTGAATGCTAGAAAAAAAATAAAGAATTTTGTCCACCTGTGCAAAGCCCGTTTAGTTATATTATAACAATAAATTAGAAACCTATAAACTTATCTTAGTTTTTATGTTACATATTTAACCTGCTCAAGTACACATTCATTAAAATATGTCGCTATGTACAATTCTATATTTGTAAATAATATTACATAAATCATATGTATTTAGTTATTATGCATAACAATAATTGTTGCTGTAGATGTAATATTGTTAATTAATTTCATAATTTTCATCCAATTGCTGTCATTATTTTCTTTATTTGTTTATACTATGTATAACAGATCTGGCATAACAAAGGGTCCAATAATTCTTATAATATAGAAAAAAGTTGGCTGTTGTTATTCTCTTACGATAAAATTAAATTCCTCTTTAATAGATATAAGATGATAGGTATAAATAGTCACCAAACTCTTGATCAGCCTTCATAAGAGGCAGTTTAACTTTCACGATCTCTGAGCTAAAGCGGTTAAAGTTTCGATCTAATAACACAGTAGCACATCTCGTAATGATTGAACGCTCCACTTTCCAACCATTTGCATTTTATCTAAAGTTATAACGGAGTTACATAACAATAACAGCTGTCATAAACAGATTATAAGAGATCCCAGTGGTAGAGGGCCCGGACCTTATTTATATATTCATACTAAGGTTTTATAATACACCAGCGGCCGCCCGCGACTTCGTCCGCGTGGAACATTGCAACATTAATTTATTTTTCAAAAAAAAAAAAAGAATTATTCTAAAATTTTTCTGAAAAAATAGCCTAAGTTACTCCTCATTACATCAGCTACCTGCCAATAAAAGTGCCGTCAAAATCGGTCCAGACATTTCAAAGATCAGCCGGAACAAACAGACAGACTGACAAAAATTGTAAAAAATGTCATTTTGATGTATGTACCGTATATATATTCATATGCATGTAGTAAAAAACGGTTATTTCAATATTACAAACAGACTCTCCAATTTTATTTATATGTATAGATGTATAACATCTAATTTGAAATAAGTTATTATAATAGAAAAATACTAGAAAAAATCGACTCGGGTCACAAGTGAATTCTCAGGCGGGAATCGAACCCGCAACCTTTGGAAATCCGGTCCAATGCTCTCCCAATTGTTCGCAAGGCTCGGTGGCTCAATTGAGCAATTGATTGGAGAGCATTGGACCGGATTTCCAAAGGTTGCGGGTTCGATTCCCGCCTGAGAATTCACTTGTGACCCGAGTCGATTTTTTCTAGTATTTTTCTATTATAATAACTTATCTTATAAGATCGCATTGAAAATGCATAAAATATAAAAATTATAAATCTAATTTGAAAAAAACAACTTTTTTACGGATTTTGAGCATAGTTTATATAATATTTAACTGGTTAACCCGGCCACGCGTTGCTATAGCTTTATTTATATCTTTAATCATAAACATAAGATCCGCTTACAGTAGGAAATCAAGTCATAAATCAATGTTATGAATGTTATTCTTAAGCTTTTACTGACAATATGGTAACACACACACACACAAAGTATTGTCATAATATAATTAGGATCCATGTTTTTTTCTATCATTTTCAATTTTTATTAACATTTATTTGATTTTAAAATCAATATAAATTGTAGCAATGAATTTAATCTTAAACAAATATCGCATATTTTGTTTTAAACCTTATTTTAATTTTATTTCGTAATTTTAAATGTACATATTTAAGTTTATGTGGTTCAACTTGGTAACTCATCCGTTCATGCCTGCTATGTACACTGTTAAGGGTTACAGTCTAGTACTTATCTAATTTAATTTATTATCATTTTAATGGAATAATAAACTGTAACCTGTTTGTGTACTAAATAAATAAAATAAAGATCCTGAGGTTTCGACTCCTTTACAGGAGCCGTTATCACAGGATGAACGAATTTTTTGAACACCGCATTAAACCAGAGCGTGCGTGGAGTAAGTCTATATGATGTCCTTGTCCGTTTTGTATTTTTTGATTATTTTTGTTATGTTGTAAACCAACTAATTTGCATGCCATCAAGATGGTTAAATAGGTTTAAGAATCAATCATATATTAAAACAAGAACCTAATGTAACCCTTTTTAATGCAAATAAATGATTTGAATTTGAAGGTCCTGGGTTAGAGTCCCAGAAGGGGCAGATGTTTGTGTGATGAATACGAGCATTTGTACCTGAGTCATGGGTATTTATTGAGCGAAGCTCTCTTTTAGGCAACTCACAAATTTCGCTTGTCTCCCTCCTGCTACTTAACGATTCAACCGATTCGAACGAATTTTGGCATGAACATACATGATTATAACCTGACGGACATAGGCTATGTAAAAAAATATAGACTTTACCATAGAGGAATCATCAACGAAAGAAAAATTCAAAAGCTGATCACAGCCAAACCGCTGATACTACATTGATGAAATTTGGCGCCAAAACTCACATCGTGGTCGTGACTAATGTGCAAAAAAAGTTTTGAAATCGGGCATACCATGGAGGAATAATCACCCTTCAAAAATCTAATTGCTTCGCTCAGTATTTGCAAACAGCAGCATGTATTGCAGACCTAGTATATCTTAATATATATATAAATTACGTGTCACGTTGTTTGTCCGCGATGGACTCCTAAACTACTTAACCGATTTTGAACAAACTTCGTAACTATCTGTTATTTGATCCAACTTAAAAAATAGGATAGGTTTTATTTTGATTTATAACACAGCAACGCGTGGCCGAGTCAGCTAGTATTTCTATAAATATTAAATATCTAAGTATCGTATATGTATGTTTATCCGGGACCCTAGTATCCATAATACAAGCTTTACAGTGCTTACTTTGGGCTAGGCTAATAGGTGTGAATGTGAGAAATATTATTATTATATTATTTAATATTGTTTTTTAACCATTTAACTGTTCTAAGTTAATACCATGTTTTTATTTAAATCCCTAAACCGATCTAAGCGTTAACCGAGTTTAGACAGACTTCGAAGCCTTGTGAAAGCGATAGGCAACCACATAACCTACCTATCCACCTACTTGGTCGGGGAGTTTCTATAAGCTCCCACTCAGATTTCATTCGGCCGTTGTTGTGAAAATGTTGCCAGTAATAATTATTATTGCCGTAATTTAACGTAAAATTGTAATTAGGCTAACTTTTTATAACCGAATTAGATGCCCGCCTCTATTTCGACCAAGTAAAATGGTACATTAGCGTATGTCCACATAAAATAATGAATTATTTAAATGAAAAAAAAACTGTCTCAGTCATCTTATGAACACGACTCCTGTAAAGGAGTCGAAATATCAGAATTAAATAAAAAAAAATTTCGTGGTTTAACTGGTAAAGATAAGTTTTATTTAAATGGAATTTCAGTGGTTTTCTCTATTTATCGCAATTTACTTATTGAAAACAGATACTAGTTGTAATGTAACGATATTACTACTTTTATTTTGATAATTTTTCACACCAATTTTTCAGTACATTTTTTTTTAAATTTATTTATTAATATGGACCACAAACAAGTGTACAATATATAATATAAATAAGATGTAACATATATTAATTGTCTATTACAAACCCAACATCGCTGGTCACAAATTATTAATGCAACATTATGTTAGGGAGCTCATCATTGAGCATATGGCAGATACATTAAATTTGTTATATGAAAACAGTGGTTATTTATAGATCACAGATCACGGTTTTCTATATACAGCTTTATTTTTTCAGCGTATAGTTTTTTTTTCTGGAAATAATATTTTATTTCATATATACTAGTATATTAACTTCATAGACAACGGTATCTTTGAAATTTACATTTAAGACGACTACAAAATTTATATGCCTTACAAACATTTGATTATAGTGAACATTATATAAAAAAAACAATCGTACAAAGAACTGTTAACTAAAGAAGTTAGCATGGGAAAAACGTTAACGAATCGTTCCGCACAGTGAGCTTGTAACAACAAAAACCGTGCGTTAAAAGCGAGGGGAAACACATTACAAAAGTTTTATCAATTATTACTTTATACCTATTATATAATTATTTTTTAAAAGAAATACCCTAACTGCAGAATCATCTATAACAAGTGAGCTAATTCAATCACCGAACTTCCTGTACCATTGTTCAAAAAAAGATTGTTTAATTATTTGGTAAATAAGTGTTATTACTCTGTTTAGGAATATCTTAACACTAAAATTGATAAAAACTTGAAATGATGGACATGACATTATAATAATAATCTAAGGATATGTAATAATAATACAATTTAAAATGATATTTATGCAATTGATTGTTCTTACGTATGTGAATAATAATTAATTAAATTTAATGTAATTGCTTGACATTCACGTGCCCACTGCTGGCTAGACAGAGGAACTAACGATGTTAATTTAAATATCTTTTATTGTACTCTGTTTTCTGTGAATAAATCACTTCATTCACTCATTTTATACCTTTCGTACCTACACCAATCCTATCTGCGCCTTTTCGGCCTATGGTGATAGTGATTAAGTAACTTTCGCAAGGATTAACCGCAGAATGGGTGACCAATTTTTTTCAGTAAACACATTAAGCCGTTAGAACCAACCACTCAGCACTAGGTCTGAGTGGTAAGTTATTTGCCCAAGCGTATTCTCCATCTTCTTCTTTTTCTTCAGCCTTTCGCCACCCAATGCTGAGTTTAGGCATCCTGCATTGCCCGTCATTCTTACCTGTTTTGGGCCTTTCTCTGCCAGAACTTTCCGGCAACTTTGACCAGATCGTCGGTCCACCTCATCGGCTGTCTGCCCACACTCTGACGACCAGTTCTTGGCCTCCATTCGAGCACTTTCTTCCCCCATCTTCCATCTATTCTACACCCTGTGTGTGTGTGTCCCACCCATTTCTATTTTCTTTTGGCGATTTTTCGCCTTTTCTTTCGGCGTATTCTCCATATGGCGTTCTCATTCATAGGCGAGGCCTATAAACTAGCAAGGTTATGATAAATAGGTATAAATAAATAAATCTTAAATAACATCACATAGGTTGTTCTGAACCCAAGTTAGGTAGTTTAAACCTTTGTGTTATGGAATTTAGAGACAACTATTGTACCAAACACTAAGATCAGAGCCAATATAATAAGCTAATAAGCGTCACACCTTAGCTCACCTCCGCAAAGTTTCCTGTCTGTCGGTCTTCTACATATATTTTGGAGAGAGTGCTCAGGAGCTACATATGCTCATACCGCTATCACTTCTTCCATCGGACATCCATACGCACTGCGGGCTACAACCCTTTCTTGGTCGCTATTCCTACCTGTCGCACCAAGCGCTTCTCAACTTCTTTTATAATGCGCAGTAAAGGAGTGGAACTCCCTCCCTGCCTCTGTATTTCCGAGTACTTATAACCCGTCTGCTTTTAAAGCCAGGGTGAATAGGCACCTTCTGGGTTAGCTCGTTCCATTGTGGATTCTGTCTATGCCCCCGGGCTTGATTGGGATCAAATATAAAATAGAGAAAATATAGAAAAGATCGTTCGCCACATTGACCCGGCCGGCCGTGGATCGAATTCGGGAACTCTTGGCTTTACATACCGGTATGCGAACCATCCGAACACGGAGGTCGTTATAAAGCTGACGATCACGTAAATAATATATTTAGGCATCAACTGAATAAAAGTCTCTACAAGGAAGATTGTTATCAAAATTGTTGAGTAACAGGGAACTGGAACTCCCCAGCAGGTTTTTTTGGGTTAACGAAGCCTTTTGCCCTCAACAACAACGCCTTGAATTAACTATAACTATCAAACTCGTCATTTACATTACATTTTCGAATTGCTTTGAAGTTTATTAAGTCAATGACCCAAAATCATAGTAAGCATGAGATACGACTACAGAATCATGACAGTTTGTATTGAATTTTGACATTCATCGCTTTCAAAAGTGCGTGTCATTACATAAAAAGCAAAACAGCATATACTCAAAGCAGCGTGTCAATAAACGTTAACTGACTGAAGACAAACAATAACTATAACTAACACAAGCCATAATAAACTCTTTTCCATTGACTTAGCACACAATATGACATGTGGTCGATAACATAGTAAAGTAACGTGGAACAAAAACAAGAATACGTTTGCGCTCGTTTTAAATGTAAAACATGCGAATTTCATTCTTAAACCAAGACAATAAAGTTAATCATGTATTTTTTTGAAACGGCGAGAGCTATCCGCTATAATCGCATATTTCTTGTGAATCTCACGCCACAATGCGCGGAAGTTGTGAACACGCACTATGGGGCCATGTTTACAAACATAAATAAAGTTTAATTTCATGAAAACAAGCACTTTATCCTGATTGACAACTATTTAGGCAGTCGAATTAAGTATTAATTTTTCGGGGAAAAAGTAGGTTATGACCTGGCAACATTGATGCCTTTATTTTTTTTATGATAAGCGTAAGAATATATTTCATGAAGCCATACGTTCAAGTAAAAAATATAATAAATTTTAAAAGAGCGTTAACAAAACGAATAGTCACGATGCAAACTTACACTTTTACAAAAAGAAAAGCTATCGTTTACAAGAAATACTGTCTCAGTTTAAGTGAAATTATTACTTTTACGAAGAATTTCTCTGTTTCGGTTGTGTGTGTTCACAGATGCATACATCAAGCCGTAAAAGAGAAACATTAACTCTTCAAGTGACAATATAGAAATTAAGATTCATGTTATATTTACACGTACTTCAACAGTTAACTTTTAAAGCTTGTAAATAGGTTCTCGGAACTCAACAGTACGCGGTATATAAACAACACAGATAAGAACTATATTGGGATGTATTTTTCCCTAAAAACGCGTAAATTCTTGAACTTTTAATGCTTAAAACTTATATTTTTGTTATGATTTTCCAACGTTAAATGTCCATCACTTGAAGATTTAAACAGCAATTTAGTAAAAGCTGTTGTAATGCACACCTTAGTAGGGCCCGTAAGCTCTTCAGTAAGTAATATCGTATCTGTGGATAAAAATGGTCCATGTAAGACTTTTTGGCGGGAGTGGGAAGCATCACTGCAGTATATAAATAACATTAAACGATATCAAAATCAAAATAACTTTATTTCATAGGCCCTTGCGGGCACTTAAAATCGTCAATTTTACAGAATCAAAATCAATCAATCAAAAAATATTAATCTATAATAAAGATAGCCCGTGCGCTAGCGGCAAGTACATCCGCGGAGTTGATGCCGCGCATGTAATCGCCACGAGCGACCCGATTCCGAACGTAGGGGCTAACATGAGAAGAATCGGGCAAGAAACTCATGTGCCAAAACTCTTATAAAATCGCCAAATGACTCACAAATTGTGTATATTACAAAACGATTCAGAGAACGAGCAATTCATTTCTATTAGGTCCACGCTGCTTTCTCATTCAAAAAATCTTTAACACTGTAATAAGCACACATGTAATATTACATGCACTGTTCTGAACACAAGTTAAATATCTGACACACGTGAGTTATGGAATTCAGAAAAAGCCGGCCATCCGGCCAAGTCAACAGGGTTCCGTTCAAACCTGTAGGTATATAAGTAAAAGTCAATTATTAAAAATATTTTTATTATATGATGTAACTAATAATTTACGGTTTTCACTTTTTTTCTTTATCTGTGCTATAAGACGTTGCTTCGTACCAAATTTCAAGATTGTGAGTTCACGGGAAGTACCCTGTAGGTTTTGATTCCCTTGCGAGTGTCGAAAATTTGTGGAAATTTGCGGCATAAACGGTTGTATATTTTGATTGCGTTGGCTTAGAAGTTTGATTTTTTCACAGCTCCAAGGGACATTAGATAGATAGTATTTGATATAAATTCCAGCTTGATACCTACACGCGTTCCTGAGAAAAAGGGTCTTGACAGACAGACAGCTTTTCTTCTTGTTTTAGGGTTTTTTCATTTCTAAATTACACAGACACACAGTCGGGTTTTTTCGTTTTTTAAATAACCGTTTTTTTAGTTTTATTATTGAATGAGTCGAGCCGTTCAGGCTGCAGAGCGTGGCAAACATTCGAATTTGGCTCAAAAATCCGCCATTTTGTTTTATTTTTATTTTGATATAGCCAGTGTCCCTCTCACAATAAATACGAATCTAACTACACCTCTCAAGCTAAAATCCATCGAGCCGTTCAGGCTGCAGAGCGTGCCAAACAATTATACATACATACTCCTGAAAAACATAACCGTCCTTCTGGCGCAGTCGGATAAATAACCATTAACTACTCGTCGTAATCTTACAGATATCTGCAACTTCCGGGATACGAACCTAGGCCCATCGGCTTGAAAGGTAAAATCACTACCGTTGCACCAAACGGTCGTCACTATATATTAACTTCATTATATTTTTGCCGAAGAATGATATAATTAACTTTTTCAACTCTATAGAGGAGCGTGACGCGCCAAATCAAACAGTGCGATGCTAAACAAACAGTGAATATTAGATCTTATTGACTTTAAAAATATGGTTCTCTTTCAAATGTGTCGCGTTTTGAAGTTCATGTTACCGCTATAGGCCAAAGATTGACCTGTACGCTGGCAGAAAAGACAAGTCTCTTAATTTAACAAACTTGAACTTACGTGTTGTTTTCTTAAGATCTATTTTTGAATGAAGTTTTGTTTCTTTTTTTATACAAAGAAAGCTATTTTGGACCGTATAGTAAATGATGAAGATACTTTATTGCTGACATGGAGGGAATAATATTTGTTTATGGTAACGGTCAAGTTGTAATGTGGTAAAATAAAGCTTATGATAATATGAAATATTGTGTTAAATAAGCATGCAATATAAAAATAACGATTTATTTTTACCGTTGGAAATAAAACATCAGTAACGACTTTGTTATACTTATTTTATTATATTCTGGTCTAGACATAAGACTTTTGCCACATTTTTGTTGGGGTTGCCAGTAAGTAAAAATTATTACCTTTTAAACATTGTTTTTTTTTTGTAGAAAAAAGCTTATTAAAAGGCGTGTATACGTGTCCACTTATCTTTCTTAACAGGGCTATCGAATTATACGCTTCTTACTTAAAAAATAAGGATAAAGTAAAAATAGTAAAAATATTTTCTCTTATTTTACACATTTAGAGGAAGTATTTCCAAAAACGATGCAATGACTGTACTAATAACTTATTTTATCAAAAGCCTGAAGTGCTAGTTTTACGCTTATTTGAAAAAGTTGTTAAGTTCTCATACCTGTTCAACCTCTTTTTCATCCCTTTAAGGGTAGACTTCAAAAGCTGATTCAGAAGCCATGTTGTTTTCTTCTAGGAGCATATTGAATTTCATGCATCTAATTTTTAATATAAAAGATTTTTATACAACAGTTTATTCCCAATTTCAACCCCATAGAGATAGAATATTCCTTAACCCTTTATTGGCGAGCACTTTAAACTTTTTAAAAATATACCCTCCAAAAATTAAGTATGTACATTTTTCGTCTTACAGTAAAACGTATATTCTCCACGTATAATAATCTCAAAGAAGAGAAATGAGTTCGTCAATATCCGATCAGTATGTTAGTTATCTCAGCAAATCTGATCAGTAAATATTACATTAGTTAGAAAGCAAATAAGACAGTCGACTGGTTCTTCGTAAACCTGTATCTATTGATCGTTTGAAGTGACCCGGGTCGATCTTATGGTTAAAATTACTTACCAATTCTCACATGGCCCCCGATCGAGTGTGGTCAAACTACTACTGTGCTACTAAATTGTTCTAGTGTCAAATAGTCAAACAGGCTGCGCTGACTTGGACACGTTGAGAGGATGGGGGAGGATCGGGTGGTGAAGAGGGCGTACCTGGAACGACCGGACGGACGAAGACCGCTGGAAAGACCAAGTGGAGGAGGATCTTCGCAAACTCCAGGCCACCCAGTGGCAGGTTAAGCGCAGAACCGTACCGAATGGCGTCTCATGGTATCGGAGGCCAAGACCCAATTTGAGTCGCTGCGCCATCTCAGTTAGTTTTTTTTTAGTCAAATAGTGCAGCACTATGAATATATATAAATAATTAAATTTAGACATCATCACATACATTTTTTGAAGCAAAGTTAAGGACTTGTGTAATGGAATTCAGAAACTAGGACGGTACCACAAAACCCTGACCCGAGTCAATATCAGTGTTGCCAGATATTTTTTTTGAAAAGTCGGGATTTTGAAACTTTTTGAGTGAAAAAAAGCGGGATTCTTTCGCCGAAAGCGGGACATAGTAAAAAAGACATAGAGTCAGATGTTTTTAAATATTTTTCTTTCTATGTGAGTTTTTAAATCATGTTTACGTAACAATATGTAGCAAAAATAGCCATACAAAATGTATTTTAATAAAAATATGATATTTTAAATCAGATTTACCTTAACGTTAGGTAGTTGATTCTTCTTCGTCTTCTGAAGATAAAATAATTAAAACAAAAATCAAAAGTTTTACTTATAAGAAAAATGCAGTGTTTTAAACAATAGTCTGCGAGTTATCCTGTAGCCGAGTTATCCCCGAAAAGCGGGACTAATCCTACCCCGCGCGGGACTTTTAATTTTGATTTCAAAATCGGGAAATCCCACCAAAATCGGGACGTCTGGTAACACTGTTCAATATATACAAGTTCGTTTTACACATTGCCCCGGCCGGTAATCGAACCAGATAACACGGAGTGGCGTTACCACGACAACCGGTTCTATTTTGATAGTTATATTGTTATGCTATAGACATTAACTACATGCTTATGATAAAATCCCCTTGTACACGTATCATAGCGACCTTGGCTTTCGCGCCGATGGATCTGGATTCCAGTCCCGAAAGTGGCAGACGTTTGTGTGATGAATACGAGCATTTGTATTTGCGTCATGCGTATTTATTTATGTTTTTTTTTTTTAATTTAGGATGGGTTAGCTCTTGATCCCAATCAAGCCCGGGGGCCAAGACAGAATCCACGATGGAACGAGCTAACCCAGAAGGTGCCTATCCACCCTGGCTTTGAAAATGGACGGATCTATGTATCGTATATCTATCCGTCACACTAGTATCAATAACACAAACTTTACAGCTTTGGGCTAGGCTAATTGGTGTGAATGTGAGAAATATTATTATTATAGCTACGAATTAATAAATATTCTACACTGGAGTAGTCATGAGCACGTAGTCTATTAATTATTCTTTAGTACGTACCTACCTAATTATAATAAATCCTCTACGTTCGTACGTGCAGTACGGACTTGCACGTAAATGTTCATGAACCATATTTAGAATGAACCTTATATGTTGGACATTTAAGTTGAAAATCGGTTGAAGAAATTTGTCAATTTTTATATGCCTTTTACTTTTATATGAGACAGTATCGCATACTTTGTTTTGAACCCAAGTTAAGAAGCTACAGCATCTATATTATAGAATTCAGAAACAACGACGTTACCACAACGGAGGTATTACAACACGCAGACACGAGCCAATATAGAATAGTTTTCATTGACCCGGAGGGGGACCGAACCCGGGAACTCGGAATGAGATTACAATAGAATATAAGAGAATCATATATTTGCGAAATACTGAGTACATAAGTTTTTTTTTACAGATAATAATTTAGCAGGTCTACAGTATTTGCCTTTATAATGTAGGCATGCATGAAAATCATACATCTTGTTGCTTTCTTAAATTTGTCGTTTATTCCGTGTATGTTATTGCAATGTTCGAGTATACTTACTTAAAAGAAATACTTGTTGACTTTGTTGTTATCAACGAAATAATGATATCATAACACTATTAGTATTGTCATAACAATTTTTTTTTGTTGATTATGTATGGTGACGACGTATTATATTGTAAATATCGTTACTTCTGTTAAAGCTGACGAGTTTCTTGCGCCCATTCTTCTTGTCAGTTAAAAGACGTCCTGAATACCCATTCAAAAAGTAAAAATGTTGGACGATTCAAAACAACTTATTTTTAAGTGCATTTGAATAAAGTTATTTTAATTTTCAATCGGTATGCCATTATTCGACCACGAGGTCGTTTGTACAGTACAGACTCCAATTATAACTTAAAATAAGTACATACATCAAACCATTATTATAAAATGTCAATGATATCCCAAAAAGTTTTTTTTTAATAATTCTTCGTCGTTTAATAGTCTTCTCTGTGGGTGCGACATCGATAATTGACAGGTAACGGAAGCGACAATGAACTTGGCGGGAAGCACACGGTCTTAATTTAAAAATGTTTAACGTTCCGAGAAGGCCGGTGACAGAGCCGGAGATAAAAAAAGTATGTAACATAAATACTTACGGCGAAATAGCTGTAGGGAAAACGTCGTAAAAAAAGAAAAAAAGGAGGAAAATTATTTCGTAATATGGTAACATTTTATTATTAAAAAAAATTCAGCCTTCTATTTTAATTAATTTAATAAAGAACTAAAATCGGAGAAGTAAAAGTTTTATGTTTTGAAAATCTTAAGGTAATTTAGCCAACAATTCTTTTTTTGGGTCTATGCCAGACCAAGCCAAGGGACAAAAATACATAAAATTATGGAATTTTGCACCCATATTTAAAAGCTGCTATAGATTAACATACACAAAAACTCTACAATTCTGTCAATTTTATATACATACGGGTCGAAAAAATAACCACCTTTTTAGCCCGTTAAAAAAGTCAATTCGTATTATGCGTTGTACTTTACCAAATAGTTTTAAAATCCGTACCTGTAACAAAAAAAAGAAAAGATTAATATTTTAAATACAAAAAAAGTGCGCCCAACGTGGGGCTCGAACCCACGACCCTGAGATTAAGAGTCTCATGCTCTACCGACTGAGCTAGCCGGGCTATGAGAGACATGACAAATTTGGATACCGAATACTTCCGTTAAGTTCCGGTGGATTTTATACAATATTTCGTTCGTACGGCAAAGTTTTTTTTAAATCCTTGTTTGTTAAAATATCATATTCATTTGCTTAAGAAACTAAACAAGCTAGAATAGGGATAGATTTTTTTTATATGGCAACACATACACAATTTAAAACTGGCAACAAAACAAAAATTTATATCTCTTATGAAGATAGGTGATGTTTAATGATCGCAAATAAAATGCTGGTTATTTTTGTAAAAACTAAAAAAGACTAAAAATTAATGCGATTACGGTATCCACAAAAAATATTTTCTTTCACTGAGTGGTCGCAAAGTGTAAGAAGTAAATACAAAATTCACTTTTCTTGATGTTCAATTTTTATAATAACTAGCTAACCCGGCCACGCGTTGCTGGTATAACCCGGCCACGCGTTGCTGTGGTAACGTTAATTGATTTTAAAAATTGTTATTTTTAGGCTTATGGTAACAAACCCACAAAGTCCTTCTTTTATTATTTTTTTTACATATAGTAGAGATAGTGTTTAACGTCGGATGAATGAGTTTGCTTTCGTAAATTTAGATACGTTTTTAAATATCAAACTGATTTTTATTGTCATACTCTGAGATGTTTACAGTTTAGTGACAATATTGTTTCGAAAATAACAATATTTTTGACAATGTAATATTTAATAAACAGGAAACATTTTTATAACTTTCTCAGTTTATTTGTGAATAAAATTATTTCATCCGTCCGTTTTCAATGCCAAGATGGAAATAACTTTTTGTAAACAAAATAACGAGTTGCGAATATAACTTAATATTGGGCAAAATTTTCGCGTACTCGACCTTTTTAATACCCGGGTATTGGGTATTATTATTTTATACTAGCTGACCCGACCACACGTTACAGTAGCCCAGTTATTATAATTTGCAATATATTAAAAATTGTAGTAGCCTAAGTTACTCCTTATTATATCAACTACCTGCCAATAAAAGTCCCGTCAAAATCGGTCCAGCCATTTCAGCGATTAGCCAGAACAAACAGACAGACAGACAAAATTGTAAAAAAAATTATTTTGGTTTATATACCGTATATATATATTAATATGCATGTTGTAAAAAACGGTTATTTCAATATTACAGACATTCAACAGACACTCCAATTATATTTACATGTATAGATAACCTGGTATACTCGAATCCGGATACCAGAGTAGAAAACCCTAATTGGGCAGGTCAGAATTTCATCCATTGGGATAGTTCTCAAGTGGTTTATATTGCCGTTCCTGCTGAAAAGCCTAGCATAGGTAGACAGACTTATTGGGACATACATGAGTTTTTAGTTGGTATGCCTCTAAATTCCTAAGCCTAAGGTAAGATTAATACCACAAGTTTATAATAAATTACACTAGATTGGGATATGCAATACTTGGGTAATATTGTTGAAGGATTTAGCAACCCTGGCTTATAAGCGTTCTTTTGCATCGATTCATCACGACCGTTTGGTGTAACGGTACCGATCCTGCCTTTAGCACCGACGGTCCTGGGTTCGAATCCCGGAAGGGGCAGATGTTTGTATGATGAATACGAACATTTGTACCTGAGTCATGGGTGTTTATATATATTTCTATGAATATTACATATCTTTGTATCATATATGTATGTCTATCCGTTACCCTAGTATCTACAACACAAGCCTTACAGTGCTTACTTTGGGCTAGGCTAATTGGTGTGAATGTAAGAAATATTTATTATTATTATTTATTATTCATTCGCCATGCAGTGACTATACAATAGTGGCTGGTTATTTTTCGTGTAAGACTATCCTCATGTTCTCTGATTTGTACCTCCTCCCGTGGTTAAGGTAGTTCAGCATCTGTGACGTCATCGGTCTAGCCGGCGCGACACCGAGTCGCCCCATCCCTTTTCTATTACCACTGGGGGACGCCATCAAAGTTGTTATTGCAGAATTCGCAGAATCTTATAGTATTCATAAACTTAACACTGATTCACTTGTGAATCAGACATAACACTGATAGTCTCCCCAAGTCTGTGTGTAATTTTTTCTAGCTCGGATTCCATAAAATTGATGTAGGTATTGTAAGAATAAGGAATTGAACATGTATTACGAAAATATCTCAAATTGTTAGTTTTAGCATAACTTGATACCACGTCACCTGCTGTCAAAGCTTGGAATGGCAGTTACTATAAATAAGCAGATGATCTCACTGCAAATTCAGCCAACCCCATGCGTTTACAATTATGTGGTGAACATTCAATTTTAATTATTTTGCAAATGATATTTGTGTATAAAAATCATGTAAATTTTTAAATATTGTATAGACTAAAATGGTTAAAAAAATGTTTAATAAAAACAAGAGTTTGATAAATATTTTTAATATCTATTATGTATGGGCAGACTACGAACTGCTTATCTCAAGACAGGCTTCAACTCAGCATATTAACATCCACATGAAAAGAAAAAGAGCATATAATATTAATATTAATAGCTCTTAGATTCACACCATATAGCGAGCATATTATAAGCATTGTAAGGCTTGTATTGATGCTAATAACGGATATTCATTCATATTAATACACATATATGTACAAGTAGAAGTATATATATATAAACATCCATGACTCAGATACACATCCTCGTATTCATCGTTATAAACATCTGCCCCTACCGGCACTCCAAGCCAAGACCATAGGACCGAAGGACACGCAGCATCGCTACTATTGCAACGAAATCACTACACCACTTCATTAGAATTCTGAAATATAAAAGTGGGCATTGACGATCAGTTTTTCGCGTCACTCCAAATGGTTTTAGACCAACTCGATTTCCGCATTCACTGGCGTCACTCCGGCTCTTCAGTTTTCAATCGGCTGAGCTGTTAGGAATCTCGTGTCAAACTGATCACACACTAACGATCAGTTTGACACGAGACGTGCCGATTTGGATTTATGATAGTCTCGGAAATACGTGACGCGTTGTCAGTTCACTCTGGAACGATGATTCGACACTCACGATCAAATTTTGGATGGACGTCAGTTCAAGCGAAAAACTGATCGTCAATTCGCAGCTTAAATGACGCAAACTAAACTTCCCAACAAAACGATTATTTTGAACGATAAATGGACTGTTAAGGAGTCCGTTTACGGCGATGAACACATCCACCCTTTTTACTCTTTACATGGTAAAAGTGTCATCATTACTGTGTATTCTACTAATTAAAATACCATGAGTTTTCCACGAAATCTACGATAAACACATTTTTATTACGCCTACTCGCATTACATTGCGTGTCAAACATAATAATGCTCTTTGATACATAATAAAAGTATTTTTCCATCACTTACTAATAATTTTAATTTGTTAGACTTTTCCCGGCTATTACACATTTAATAATGTTTTTTATCCTGACGAGTCAATTCCTTTAGAAGATCAATTATATATATTTTTTTAATTTTGAATGTGTTCGCTCTTGATCCTAATCAAGCCCAAAGGATCACACAGGAACAGGATCCACGATGGAACAAGCTAAACCAGAAGGTGCCTACTCACCTTGGCTTTAAAAACGGTCGGGTTATAAATACTCGGATATACAGACGCAGGGAGAGAGTTCCACTCCTTTGCTGTGTGCATTATAAAAGAAGTTGAGAAGTGCTTGGTGCGACAGGTAGGAATAGCAACCGAGAAAAGGTGGTAGCCCGCAGTGCGTCTGAATGTCCAATGGAAGAAGGGTGATGGCGGTATGAGCATATGCAGCTCCTAAGCACACTCTCCAAAATACAATCTGTAGAAGACCGACAGACAGGCAACTTTGCGGCGATGAGCTAAGGTGTGAAGCTTGCTCTTCACCAATTTGCTGTCACCAATGAGCCTCTCAACTCTGCACTGAATCTGTAAATGCGACAACAATCCAGCAAAAGTGATTTTTATTTAAATCTTACTTGTTTCGTATACATTACGCAGGTGTCATTAAAAGGTTTTGTACCACCCCAAAGAAAGACAGACATGTATTATGCGAATGATTCATCGTTACCTTTATTTGGTAGCATAAGGAGCGCCTCAGGTACCGAACTGTAATAATATCAGAAACAGATGGGCCCCACCTTGACCTATATAGGGCACAGGGGAAACGGGACGGGTGTACCGCATTGCGCTACTTCTGGGCGACGCGAGAAAGGGACAACAGCATAATAAAATTTTTTTGTCTGTCATTTATAATTGCGTTACATGCGATATTGATAGCAGTCTAAATACATTTTTTCTAGGCTCTAAATAATCGCATGTACCTTGATAGGCACAGCAACAAGGAAAAGAGAGGGGCAGACATTCGTTAAAATTTATCTTTAAAATATTCGTCGACAGAGTAGTAGCATTTTGTAATTAAGAGCTTTTTAAAGTATTTGTAAATTTATTTACATTGGTCTCAGCTTTTAAATATTCTGGTAATTTGTTATAAACTTTTATTATTGAATATGGTCCGGAACTATGTAGTTTTAATTTAGAAGTTATTTGCACAATATTATTCTTGTATCGCGAATTATAACATCAGGGGGCGTCTCCTACCTTCACATACAAGTATGTTTGCTTTTTTATAAATTTGCATATTTCTAAAATAATTTCTTTTATGTACAGTTATTTATTTATTTGTTCTGACAAAAACTGTCATACTTAACTTATATATAAACAATCAGACTTGGATTATGTCATTTTCGACCAAAATTGCCAACAGTGAAAAATTAATAATGCGTTTTATATTTTTTAATATATTTAATGCATTTTTCAATGCCATCTTATAAGATAAATTATTATAATAGAAAAAAAGAGGAGGGAGAGCATTGGACCGGATTTCCAAAGGTTGCGGGTTCGATTTCCGCCTGAGAATACACTTTTGACCCTAGTCGATTTTTTCTAGTATTTTTCTATTATAATAATTAATAATTTTTAAATAATAAATAAAATTATAAAAGTGATGTGTTTTTATACTAATTAGGCAGGCGCTTGACAACTATCTCGCCTGATCGTAAACGCTTGCCTAGAAGATACCTATTCACTCGTGACTTGAAGACCCCTAAACTGTATTTACGAAACAAGGCTGTGCAATTCTGCTGCACACTCTTCGAAATGCATGATTATGTTTTATGGGAAATATCGGGATGGGCCCCTAGTTGGTATAACGTATATTCATATAAATTTGCTTATACGATTAACCCATGCGTGGCCTTAAAAGCATGGGCTCGGCTAAGGTCGGCGAGTCATCATTACGTCATCATGACGTCACCACTTTCACCGTACTGCAATTGGAACTGTTTGATATTCCCAACTAATATATACTGCATTACAGCCAAAATTGTAGTTTTTTTTTTTAAATTTGGATATACGTCTAGTAATCACAGAATCCAATCCATTATTCATGCTCTAACTAAGCATTATATAATTCAATTAAATTCAAAAAAACCGGCCCAGTGCGAGTCGGACTCACGCACCGAGGGTTCCATAAAATTTTTATTATAAGATGTAACTAAAAATTTACTGTTTTCGCAATTTTTCCTTTATCTGTGCTATAAGACGTTGCTTCGTACCAAATTTCAAGATTCTGAGTTCACGGAAAGTACCCTGTAGGTTTTGATTCCCTTGCGAGTGTCGAAAATTTGTCGGAATTTTGCGGCATAACCGGCTGTATCTTTTGATATGTCCGTTTCAACCGCGCGGCCACCTCATAATATTTGATGAAACTTTGCCAGGAATTAGTGCTAATTTGTTACTTTACACACCTCTTTTCGTGAATTTGTTACAAAAAAAACTAAGACGCTATCACAAAAAATAGGTGGCCGCTAGAACCGCCACTTGCCGTAGTCATCGTCCGTGATTACACAGAAACTATATAATGCAGATAGACGAATGATGCATCCAAAGAAAGGTCTTAATTTGTTCAATTTGTTACAAAAATAAAAAACGTGAAAACGTACATAAACAAAAAGTTATGCAATATTTAGTTTTCAGGTTATGAGTAGGTAGGTATGTCACCATAAATATCAAATTAATAGAGGCTAATGTGTATGGATAATTAGTTACTAATTTGTTACAGCGAGTGAACGTAAAAAAATACTAGAAAGTGGGTTCAATAATTTGTTAGAGTCGATTTTAGTTGGCCGCTCGGACGGCAATATGCCTAAAATACAATGGCATTTATCTCGTTATTAAAAGTAGGTTTAAGCTTAGTTAGAGTACTAGTCGACGGGTAACGTAACCTAGTTTAGATAAATATGGCGAATATAACTGCAGCATTCATATTTTAGAAAATATTTGCAAAAAACCGTAATATGAAACCGTATGAGAGTAGGGTGACTATGAATATATTAGTACAAAGGCATGTTTTTAATGTTGTACTCTGTTTGAAGGAATATGCAGTTTTGCAGCCATATTGATGTCTATTGTTCTTAATTCTTTAAAGTATTTACTGATAAGATTTTCGTTTCATTGACATTCCGCAGGTGTTTTATGATGGCCACGATTCCCGAAAAAGGATCTCTTTTGTTTCCAAATTATTGTTAAAAATATTTGTCGGAAGGGGTTTAAAAAGCGATTATTGTCCGTTGTGAATATTGTCTGTCATTATTGTGCTGGATTTTGAACTGTGTGCTCGTACGTATTTAATTCCCGTGATTTTCATACTACTAAGTTACAATTATCAGTAAATCCAGAAGTGTCTAAAAGTGCTTAGCTATGAGTTGTGCCCACTTATATGATTTGTTAATATAGAAGTCACCACCAAAAAGTGTATTGCAGAGGGATCCAAATTCACTACGGTAAGTTTGATTTTTACAATTTTATGATGACGTGAATAAAGTTATTACTTTATTGCGACAGCTGTTTTCGTGACGTGTAAGTATATGACATTAAGGCCATTTTGTCATACTTACGTCAATTTAAGTGAAGTTGTGGGTTGGATCTTTACCATGTAAATACGTCCAATTATATGTTCTTGTTAACATATTGGTGCCTTAATAAAAGAAAATTTTACAGTAGCCATGCGATCCAAGCCGATGCCGTTGCGCCGCAACTGGCCCGTGCCCCCACGCGCTCAATGTGATTGTGTGTGGAGTTCTATTCCTTTGGATGCAACTAATCGTAATATTTCTCCTTCAATACCAGCCGGCCGTAAACGCCCGCGTTATTTAAACGTTGGTTGCATATACATATTTGTTTTTCTTTCATTATTTTTTTCTATTTTTTATTCCATGACAATTGAAACATGATGGCTGTGTAACTGTTGTCTACATGTTGAGCTATCAAATGACACCTTTTTAATGCTGATTATTTACATGGGTAGTGGTGGTCGAATTATTTTGAGAGCCCAGGTCTTGGTTATCAAGAAAACAAAATGGCGGCCGTCAGAGCCAAAAATGCCAAATATTTCACATCATTAAAGGCTCCGACACTGGTGACGGGACACATTGTATACATAGGATAGATAGATAATAGCTTAATTTCTTACTCCACTCACACTAACATTATTAACAGAAATACTATAAGCATATTTTAAAGCAAATATCAAAAATGGTAATATAAAGTATGTCTTAACTTAAAATGTATTTTTATAAGCACTCTCCCTAAAAAAATAAGATATGAATATCGAAAATTCCAATAATCATAGTCACCCTACTCTCATACGGTTTCATATTACCGTTTTTTGCAAATATTTTCTAAAATATGAATGCTGCAGTTATATTCGCCATATTTATCTAAACTAGGTTACGTTACCCGTCGACTAGTACTCTAACTAAGCTTAAACCTACTTTTAATAACGAGATAAATGCCATTGTATTTTAGGCATATTGCCGTCCGAGCGGCCAACTAAAATCGACTCTAACAAATTATTGAACCCACTTTCTAGTATTTTTTTACGTTCACTCGCTGTAACAAATTAGTAACTAATTATCCATACACATTAGCCTCTATTAATTTGATATTTATGGTGACATACCTACCTACTCATAACCTGAAAACTAAATATTGCATAACTTTTTGTTTATGTACGTTTTCACGTTTTTTATTTTTGTAACAAATTGAACAAATTAAGACCTTTCTTTTGATGCATCATTCGTCTATCTGCATTATATAGTTTCTGTGTAATCACGGACGATGACTACGGCAAGTGGCGGTTCTAGCGGCCACCTATTTTTTGTGATAGCGTCTTAGTTTTTTTGTAACAAATTCACGAAAAGAGGTGTGTAAAGTAACAAATTAGCACTAATTCCTGGCAAAGTTTCATCAAATATTATGAGGTGGCCGCGCGGTTGAAACGGACATCTTTTGATCGCGTTGGCTTAGAAGTTTGATTTTTTCACAGCCCCAAGAGACAGTAGAACTAAGTATTTGATATAAAGTCCAGCTTGATACCTCCACACATTCCTGAGAAAAAGGGTCAGACGGATCGACGGACAACAAAGTGATACTATAAGGGTTCCGCTTTTTCCTATCGAGGAACGGAACCCTAAAAACGATAAAGCTGCGTTATCCAGCAAAGCTATGTCATTAGTTAGAAATACGAATAGGAAAGTTTATTGTTTCATGAGTTTTACATGGTGTTAAATAAAAGGAAGTATCATTATAAGTACAATATTATAAATAAAACGAATTTTAAAAATCATTTTAAGTATCGTTTACAGAACTAGAAAAAAATCTGCATGGTGTAAAGACAGTTTTCCAATAAACACTCCTTTAATTTTCGTTTAAAATGAATTTGTATTACTTTCATATTGAAGCGAATTTGGAAGTTTGTAATAAATTGAATCGCGTTCACATATGTTCGAGTTATGGTTTTTTAGATTAGGTAAGGCTAAGCGATCTTTATGTTTTAGATTCATTTTTCAGTTTGCTAGTTAAAATCTTGAATTTCGGTTTTTCATACTACCTGTACGTTCATATTAACCAAGTTTCTTAGCAGTATATAAAATACAAGTATACAGTGACATATTAATTTAAAGAGATGTTCTGACTCTCGTGAATGTGAGAACATAAATATTAAATTAATATTTTACAATAGTTCTTACCGAGTTAGCTACAATGTTTATACAGCTAGACTTACCACAGCATGCGGTTAAAGTATCTGTTACTATGAGAACACTACACTTATATTAGTTTCATCTTGAAATGAACTGGAAGCTAAAATTAATGTCTGAGCTAATGCTAGACACAGATTAAATAATACTCAACCAGCTAATTATAGGAAGAACGCTAATACCAGGAAATTAAATAACGATGACATTAAAATACTACTTCCTACATATACGAGGGCCATTCAGAAACTAACCTCCGATTGGTCACAGTGCGGGTAGTGGGGGGAGTAGCGCGCCATCTGTGCATTCACGCGCTCAGCAGGTCAGTCGGCATCAAGCCGTAGTCGAGTGAACATCGTACCTGCCTTTGTTTAGTTTTTGTGGCAGTTTGAAATGTGTGCTGCAATAGAAAATCCCGCCAAATGTGAAGTGCGTGCTGTTATAAGGTTTTTTACAGCCAAAGGATACTCTGCAGCAGCTATTCATCGTGAGCTTTGTGCCGTGTACGGACCAAAAGTTATGAGTGAAGGAGTTGTCCGTGAATGCATATGAAGAAATGGCTCGGGTCCCAGCGGTTTGATGACGACGATGAGCTCAAAGATGCGGTCACAGGCTGGCTCAAGGCACAAGCGGGTGATTTTATGCAGAAGGAATTTCAAAGCTTGTAAAGAGATATGATAAGTGCCTCAATCGTTATGGAGACTATGTCGAAAAATAGTGCAAAGATGTAGTTGTAAGATGTATATATTAAAATATTTTTACTTAACTTGGTGTATTTTTTTCAATCAACCGGAGGTTAGTTTCTGAACGGCCCTCGTACTTAGAATCTTTATTGGGCATAAATATAAAATTTTACAACAGACGGAATTAATGCTAATTGCTTTCTCCCCCAGTCAACCTTTGGGGTAAACGAAACAGTACCTATAACATCCTCCTACTTGAAACACGAAGACACTTGTCCTGATGTTCCTACTCACATGAAAACGATAAATTACAATTGAATTTCAAGTACCTACAGCTAATTTATGGTCAACTATATGATGACCAGCTTTTGCGAACGTTGCTTAATATCCGGAATGGTCGAACCACTGGACCATAGAGGTCCTCTTGATCACCATCGTATCAATTAAAAGACGTCCATTGATGGACCCGCTGGTAGACGGAAGCCTTACCCAAAATATGGGAGGTACTTTTATTTTTGCACAATTTTGTACACAAGACAGATGACAATTATTACAAAGATAAATACATATAGAAATACATAATTAGAGTCTGAATTGCAATCCAGAGGTTTGTGTAAACAGAGAAACCAAATTAACCTTCACTATATAAACAACACAAGAATAGAATTGCATGTAGAAGTTGACTTCATAGACTAATATTACTTAGCAATCTTTGCAGATTGCTAAGTAATAAACTATGCAGTTTAAACTATCGGCTGTAGAGTAGAGGACAACTTTGAGTACTTTGATATATAGAGTAATACCAGGGGCAAAAACGTCAAGATCTATGTTATTTTTTGCCAAATCAATTACTGTCGAGCTATCCTGACCTGGCGGTTAAAATAGGAAATATTGTTCTTATAGACCTGTCGAGCAAAAAGGTTTGTTTTATTGGATCTGCGCGCGTTGTATTTAGTGTTAAAGGCCAGTTGGGAGAGAACTCTTATAATTACTTCACGCCTGAACAGTTGCTCAATCTTTATCAACCGCAACTTCGATCGTGTATGGAGTACTGTTCTCATCGTTGGGACGGTTCCGCCCAATACCAACTCCAGACGCTTGAGTTCATTGAGAGGAGGGTCAAGAAGCTCATCGGAAATGAAGATCAACAGCCTTGAGCACAGACGTAAGTCCTTAAGTTGCTGCAATTCTACTCTGCCTATCACCCACATGTATCCTTTGATCATGACCTATGTCACAACCGTTTAATGCAAAAGGTAGCGATCCTACCTTTCGCATCGACGGTCCTGGAAAGGGCAGATGCTTGTGTGACGAATACGAGCATTTGTACCTGTGTAATGGGATTATATATATTTTTTAAAATTGTAAATAGATAACCGCTTGGCCGCTTTCTCGCCTGATGGTAAGCTATGATGCGATCTAGGATGTGACGCGATTGCCTAGTGAATAGTCAGTGGTGACTTGAAGACCTTTAAATTGTATGTGTCAGGAAACACAGACTTAATCAAGGAGTTCCACTTTTTAACGGTACGGATCACAAAATTAGAACCGAGACGCTTAGTGCGACTCTTTGCTTTATCAACCATAGACTAGTGGCTCCTATTTGTAAGTCTGGTTGTCCAATGAAAAAATGGGGATTATAATTATTACAAACTATGTTTCATACATATGGCTATCCGTTAATCTAGTATCTATAAAGCGGGATTTACACGGGTGACTAAAGCCGCACGATTTCCGCCGCGCGTCAAAAATCGACCGTCTAAATGGCAATTCGACTAGGTCGCAAGTAACTAAAGCCGCAAGCCCCAAAGTTGGAAGACATCCGACTTTAGCTGCACGACGACCGGCTGGTGCTGGTGGCTGAAATCGACCGTGTAAAGCGATCAGTTATTCCGGCACGAAATCCTATTCTTCTCAACATTTTCGAAGGAAATGACCGAGTCGCGTGCGATTTTAGTCACCTGTGTAAATGGGCTAGCGATGCGGTTTGGTAAAGCGATTTGTGAAGCAACTAGCCGCACAACGAAAATCGACCCGTGTAAATTCCGCATAACACAAGCCTTATTACTTAGGGCTAGGCTAATTGGCGCTGACGTACGATCAGAAATCATAGCTTCCCCAAAAACTTGAGATTGCAATCACGTTCGCCGCTCGATCGCCAGTTGAAAGTCGCCGCGCGTGAGTTTGCATGATAAATAAAATGACAGGCAGAAAGTCGTGTAAATATACGACTCGAAATAGAATACAAGAAATACAGAATATATATTCACTTATGTATTCTGTTTACCTTCAGATTTATCTTATCATTTACTTTCAGCTATAAAAGCTCTTGATTTGGCCTATCTTTAAAATTAAGTTAAAGCGGTGGTATATTAAGAACTAGCGGCCCGTCCCGGCTTCGCACGGTTGGACAAATTCTTTAAATTTTTCTAGCATTAAATATAGCCTATGTTACTCAGCGTGATTGTAGCTTTCCAATGGTGACAGAATTTTTGAAATCGGCGGCAGTGATTTTTGAGTTTATTCATTACAAACATACAAAAATACAAATCTTTCCTCTTTATAATATTAGTATAGATAAGTTTTACATTCTAGGTGAATATTATGCATTCAAAATCTAATTTCATTTTCATGCTATATAAATACCAAGTAATATGGAAAATCTGTTTCAGTAATAAATATTTTAATAAGTTTTAAGTAGTTTATCAAGTTTGTGCAAAAATAGTTTTAATTAAATATATTGTAAAGAACTAGTGGTATACTACGATGAATGGTAATTGTAAGTGTCAAATAGAATCCATCTGAATCTAAAATCTAAGATCACAGTGGTTTGTGTGTTTGTCTGTCCGCTCTTTTTCCCGCTCTTTGTCCATTGTATCAATAACGATACCATAGCAACGCTTTAATCGCAAGTAGTTCGTCTACCGGACGCTAGATAGCGCTAACGGAAAAAATATTTAATAATAGAAAAAATATAAAGATTTTTGTTCACCCGTGCGAAGCCGCGACGGGCAACTAGTTTAAATAAATTATACTCACCCTCTCACATACACTCACTGCTAAATTTTACACACAGAGAAGACTATCATTCCATTTCCTCATTAGAAAGTATATAGTATAAAAGAAAATTGTTATTGTAGCTTATAAATTAATGTGTCCTATAGTCTCCGGCAAATAAGTTGAACATGATTTTGAAATCACGTGACATGCGCAGTAGCAAGTTTAGGTACATTATTCACTACTGCGCATGTCACGTGATTTCAAAATATGTTCAACTTATTTGCCGGGGACAATACATGCTCCGAAGCAAGAGGCGCTGTATGCTGAAATACAGGTTACGTATACCTAGTTCAGTAACAGATGCTAAATTTATTAATGTACATATTCATATTTATAAGCAAGAAGGAAGTTATGTAAGAAATGTAATCTTTTATAGTTAAATACATGGTAAGTAAAAAAAAAACTTACACATTGCATGCCCGTTGTGGGTACACTGTTGTTACTTATGTAAATCTACCCGCAATTCAATATGCAAACTGACAACAATAGGGAAATAGAGAACTATTCTATTCTATTTAATACGTATTATAATAAAATCACAATTTCTTATATTCACACCAATTAGCCTAGGCCAAAGTAAGCACTGTAAGCCTTGTCTTATGGATACTAGGGTAACGGATATACATAAGTAATATTAATAGAAATATATATACAGTGGATTTTTTTTTAAAGGTTGTCTGGAAGAGATCGCTCTGAGCGATAAGACCGCCCATTGTAACACTATTTTAAGTTTTCTCTTGTTATCTTATTATTTCAATGTGGTGTTATCAATAAAGTGTTTTGTATTGTATTGTATTGTAGTGGATCCTCGGTAATCCGACAAACGTTTTGCAGGGCAGTGTCGGACTATCGAATTTGTCGGATTACAGAGTACTCCCTAAGATCCCCTATAGGGCAGAATTGTTTGAAACAGAGTAACTACCTTGTAAACCGACTAATTACAGATCACATACATCATACTGGTAAACAATGAACGCCCGCCAGGCCGCTCCCCTATCAAATGTAGTTAAATTCAAACTGAGCAATCAGACTCAAAACAACACCCGTCGAGCATAATACAATACATTAGTGAAGATTTGCCAAGATAATGTTTGTGTATACCTACATTCAACAGTGATAGGCATGTCGGATTACTGGGGGCGCCGGATTAGACAGGGGCCGGATTACCGGTGTTCCACTGTAAATACCCATGACTCAGGTACAAATGCTCGTATTCACCACAAAAACATCTTAATCGGTAGTCTACAATAATACCAGCGTAGACAGGGGTAAGCTAGACAAAAAAGGGCCCTTTTTTATTATGTTTATAATAAACTAGCTGACCCAGCCACGCGTTCCTGTGTTATAAATTAAAATAAAAGCTATCCTATCTTTTAAGTTAGATCAAATAACAGATAGTTACGAAGTTTGATCAAAATCGGTTAAGTAGTTTAGGAGTTCATCGCGAACAAACAACGTGACACGTAATTTATATATATTAAGATTACAAAGTGAATCAAATTTAATGGTTGCATAAAATAGTCTACAGTGATACGGATATAGGTATTCATTATTTCGTCAACGCTAACGCAGCCCGGCTAGCTCAGTCGGTAGAGCATGAGACTCTTAATCTCAGGGTCGTGGGTTCGAGCCCCACGTTGGGCGCAACCTTTTTTTTTCCACAAGTTATTTATAAAACTTCTGTTGTCCAATTTTTGTGTAATCTGAAATATTCGAACAAGAGAAAAAAATACAAGTTTTTTTTCGTTCCTAATCTTACTTTTTACCAAAATAACTATCTTTTTAACAAATTTAATCTTTAATATATATTTAGTTCTTACACTTCCGCGCACATCACACATTAGAATAAAACACTTTTTTGCGGATTTTGCGCATATTTTATTTTATACTAGCTGACCCAGCCACGCGTTGCTGTGTCACAGTAATTTTATTTTTCTAAAATAAAATTAGCCTAAGTTACTCTTTATTACATCAGCTACTTGCCGATAGAAGTCTCGTCAAAATCGGTCCAGCCATTTCAGAGATTAGCCGGAACAAACAGACAGAAAGACAGATAAAAATTGAAAAAAATGTTATTTCGGTGTATGTATCGTATATATATTTATATGCATGTAGTAAAAAACGGTTATTTCAATGTTAAAAACAGACACTCCAATTTTATTTATATGTATAGATGTAATCCTGACGTTTCGACTCCTTTACAGGAGCCGTGATCACAGGATGACTAAGATAATGGTTGTCATTTATTTTATACTACCTTCACAATATTTTAATCGTGCACGTTCCTAATTGTTAACATTGTTTTATATATGAAATTGTTTTATTTTTATATTTTATTTGGTTATTAAATTTTCACTACGACTACATTGTATACTACTCAGTCTACTACCAGTTCGGAAATTGGGAGGGCCTTCCGAGAAGAACTGGCGAAAGAAACTCGGGCAGGTTGACCGACCACCATCTTACTGTTATTATTTGCAAAAAGAGCTAACTACCTATATCATCAGGTCTTGCAATGTGTGTTTTTATAGGTATTTATTTATTAATTATTGGATTATATCGTTGTATTATGAAACGTCAGGATTAAATATATAAAATAAAATATGCGCAAAATCCGTAAAAAATTGTTTTATTCTAAAATTCTTAATATATAACTTCCGCAATTTCATTGAAAGGACAGTTCAATGATCGATGAAATTTCTTCCAATAAAGAAGAAACAAAAGTCTAGAACTTCATTCAGTATTTTATTACAGTAAATTGCTGTACGGGTATTATAATTAAAAATTAATTAATAATAATATTATAAGGAATGGTTTGGCATTATCTGCTAATAATAAAATTTTATAATATAATACATTCACTTAACTAATTTGATCTTCAACAGTGATAGTAATGTGAATGTTATAAAGTTCCTTTATTTCTATAAATTTCACAAACCATCATATGTAACTAATTTATGCCTTTTTTTATAACAAATTAAAATAATCCGCACGAAACTTCGTCCAAAATTAAAAGAAGATGGCTGCACTTTACAATATTCTGTATACAAAAGCTTGTAACACTTACAATTTAAAAAACAACAATTGAATTGAAAAAAAAAACATATATTGCTCATTGATACTAGTCCTTAGGTTGTCTTACCCTAGGATGTCTCTTGTTTATCGATTATTCGACATTTGTACAAGTAATATACGATGGAGTAGGTATTAGTTCCTATAACATCAACAGATGGCGCTGACGTCAGCTTAAGAAATAATTTGAAAAATTCGACGGGACTGACTAGATGTCGATAGCTCAATTGTTAATGGGCTACTATTTTATTTAGGGTACAAAAGTCGGTCCACTTCGAACAAAAGCGATTTTGTCAATAAAAATAAGTTAATACAAATGTAAAACAGCTATTGGTAGCTACTGATTAAAATGCCTGTACCAAAAAAGCATATGAATTAATGTAAAATATTATATTTCTTTGCAAATTACGGTAACACAGTTGTTTTTTTAAGTAACGCAGTTGTTTTTCATATAAAAATTGGCTGTCCTTCTGTGCGAGTCACTTGACATAAACTTAAATTACTTTAAAAATGTTCACGACGTTAATATTTTTGAAAGTTTTTAGTAATAGTTAGTTGTATGAACTTTACTAGAACGCCAATAGGTATGATTTTACCACAACAGTTGAATAATAATAAAATATTTCTCACCATGTCTCCGTTGCAAAGCAAAATGATGCGTACTCAGTGTTACCATAGGAATGTAAGCCTTAAATAAAGCTTTTTAGACATCTTTATTCCTAATATCCTTTGATCGGTCGTAAATTAATATTGGTGCGAGGGAGGGTGGCGGGGCGGTACAACTGACCAAGCCAGTCGCTCGAGAGTCACCGTTTGGGGTGCGTGTGTTTATTGTGAGTCCACTGAGTTACCGGCGACGGACAGTAAGTTATCTAGATATTATTAATTTTATTTAATGAAAAATATGTAATAATTCGTCAATATTGTGGTTGCATCATAATTGATTTAGAATATGTATCCATTTAAGAACCAAGTTTAAATATATTTAACTCTTACAACTGCGTTACTACTACACTGCGTTACTACCAAAAGTAACGCAGTTGTAATTTTAGTAACAAAGTGGTATTCCGTACACTTTTTACACATTAATCACATATTTTATGGCAGAAATATTACATTTAAGTATTGTTTTGTTATAGAATAATAACTTCGAACGTAATGGCTTTAACTCCGGCGTAAAAACAACGGCGTTATAGGCAAATGTGAAAAGAAAATGTAATAAAGAAACCGAATCCAAAAGAAAACATCTGGAGCGCTATTATGCTACAAAAAAATTCGTTCAAGATATGACAGAGAAGGGACATAGATCTGTTAAACGCAAATGGAGGATTGCAAACAAGAAACGTAGAGAGCGTCAAAAAGTAGCGCAGGCTATTTTGGTTGAAACCCTAGTTCCATCAGCACCATCAGCCAATCTTTGGAAAGGACACATTTAGCCAAGTTTCAAAAGGGCATGATTTAGAGGACACCATCAATCACTCTATGAACGAGGAGCAAGTATTGACCAATATATCCAACATCGTGGGTAACCCCAAGAAGACTTACTTCGAAATGGTTTATTCCCCTTCAAGCACAGACGATGATGAGCCTCTTTCAAAACTTAGACCTGAAAAAGAGCAAGATGCCTCGGTTTTTAATCAACATGAAAAGGATCTGAATCAGAAGGAAAATGTACCTACATCCATCGAAAATATTCTTTGACGTTTACGTCATAGTGAAAGTTAACTCTGAAAAGATAAATCTTACGCTTACCTGGGCGTCGCTCAAAGTGATGTCGATGAGGAGGGAGAGTTAAAAATTATGTTTTTAAATCAGTCGATGATTCCGGGAAATGGTTCAAAGTTATAGAGAAAGATGTTTCTTAAGAACCGTATGAAAGTATTTTGGAGATAGTTCCAAAGCCCCAAATAATTAAGAAGGGAAAACGAGTGTACTACGAATTTGATGCGCCATTAAACATTTTTGAAAAATGAGACCAAATAATTTGAAAAATTAGACCAAATATTTTTGAAATATAATATGTCTATTAAAAAGTTGATGTTTCAAAATATTTTTACATGTGTTTAAGAAGAGTTTTGTTAATTTTTGTTTGATTTTGAAGACTAAGATGATTTCATTATTTTTTAATTAGTTTAAACTTGAAGGAAGTACAAAATGCTGTGATTAAGACACTACTGTGTTACTTGTTTTACCACTGTGTTACTTTTTGTCCCTCTTTTTCTGAAAGCATTAAGTGACATAAAGCTAATTGATTTTGAATTAGAACTGTCAATTGTAAAATAACTCCATTATTTAACTTGTTTGAATCTATTCCTCATGCCATCAGCATAAAATTATGAATATTTATTTCTATATTCGAAATGTCCTTTATTTAAGTTTAATGTTTGGTAACACAGTGGCAAACTTAATTATAAAAGAAATCATTAGACTAAGACTATTTGTGATTTAACTTTATAAGATTATCCTATAGTGTCGTTAGTTTATATGTGATATGTTTCCGAACTAAAGTAAATTTTCCAAACAATTAAACTTAATTTTGTAAGAAAGTAACGCAGTTGTTATTTTTCCTCATCATTTCTTGAACAAACGTCAATAAATATAAGACTTTGCGAGAAAACATCGCTGCAAATGTCTTTAGTGTTTACTATAGATGATAGCGAACATGAATAGACATTAAACGTAACCAAATACTTACATAATTTTTCAAAAAAATAAACAGCGAACGTAGTCCAAATTGGTCCCTTAATAAAATAATGGCCGTAATGTGGGTTCGAGTACCGCTGACATTGGAGACAAATTAAACTTTTTTCTTGTCATAATTTATTATATAGGTATATTAAAATCTAGCGATTAAATGCTAAAATAACAAAACAAAATAATAAGATGACAACAACCCTAGAATGTTTACGGCAATGAACGAAGCGTATGCAAAATTTCATGATAATAATATATTGAGTAGTAAGTGCGTGAACGTTTAACAAACAAACCCACATTCGTAATTATAATATTAGTTAGGAATATAAGGTCTTTATCGATATGATATATAGCCTATCATTAGCGCAATCACATGTTCTTACCATATACTGAATTTCATCAAAATCGGTCACGCCGTTCTTAAATTATAGAAGGACATACAGACAGACAAACAAAAAATTTAAAAATAGTAGAATTGATATCAGTGAGTAAAACGAATATTAATCATCAAATTCTCAAAAAAAAAAAAAAATATGTACAGACAGAACCTACAGATTTTTATAGTAATACTAGCTGACCTAGTCACGCGTTGCTGTTTTAAAATGAAACCTATTCTATATCCTAAGTCGGCACAAACCTAGCAAAATGAAAAAAAAACATCAAAATCAGTTAAGTTGTTTCGGAGTTACTCGTGGTCAAACAAACAGTGGTAGGAATTATATCTTTATACATATAATTCTACTGTACGTGTGTATGTCACTGAACTCCTCTTAAACGGCTGGACCGATTTGAATGAATTTTTTTGTATGCGTTTGGGAGGCGCCCTGGATGGTTTAGATTTACAAATCAGCCCGGCAGATGTAGCTGCAGTCGGCACAGCAACGCGTGGTCGGGTCAGCTAGTATATATATTTATATACTAGCTTCCTTAGCTAGCTATCTAGCTTCCTTATTATCCTTTTCATCCTAAGGTTGTCTGGAAGAGATCGCTCTTAGCGATAAGGCCGCCAATTGTTACACGTTAGTTTTAAGCAATTATCTGTGTTTATTTATCCCTTTGTTTTTGTGGTTTAATCAATAAAGTGTTTTTGTATTGTATTGTATAAACATAGATTTCAGCAATCGTACACGTTTTATATACAGTATTTAAATGTATTCGCGTATTCAAGTCTTTTTCTACCCAGTACACACGCACTAATATAGTTTAAACGAAAGTGCTTATCTCCAGGCATAATCAATTGAGGACAATTAGTGAGCACTCAGATAGATTAAGAAGAGCATTTTGAATCGTTAGCGTCATAGCTTTAAGTAGAAAAACGGTGAGTCGGTAACTCGGTTATTAACATTTTTTTAACTCGTTCCACTATTTCACTACTACCGGGTTATTTGTTTCTGCTCGTCGAATGAAAGTTTCACTATCGTATATTTACTTCATTACTTTATTGTTTTTTAGGGTTCCGTACCGTAAGGAAAAAACGGAACCCTTATAGGATCACTTTGTTGTCCATCCGTCTGGCTGTTTTTCAAGACCCTTTTTCTCAGAAACGCCTGGAGGTATCAAGCTGGAATTTATATCAAATACTCAGGTCTACTATCCCTTGGAGCTGTGAAAAAATCAAACTTCTAAGCCAACGCAATCAAAACATACAGCCGTTTATGTCGCAAAATTCCGTAAATTTTCGACACTCGCATGGGAATCAAAACCTACAGGGTACTTCCCGTGAACTCAGAATCTTAAAATTTGGTACGAAGCAACGTTTTACAGCACAGATAAAGGAAAAATTGCCAAAACCGTCAATTTTTAGTTACATCATATAATAAAAATATTTTACGTAACCCTCGGTGCGCGAGTCCGACTCGCACTTGTCCGGTGTTTCATAATATAAATGAGAAATTACTGTTTACTTACTTAGTATTTTTACCTATATAGACCCTATCAGGCGTCCATATACAAGTTCTAGAAAATTTGGTCGTTGCAAAAAGCTGCTGTTTTTCTGCTGCCAATTTCAGCCTCATGCATTGTAATTACAATATCATATTATTGTATCTTACCTAATACCTATCAGGTTTCGTCGCAAAAACTTAAGCTTATATCTCAGTACCAATTAATTGTGTTAATTGACAAAAAAATTAACAGCATTAGACCGTAAAATCTAGACTTTCCAAAATTCTCATGTACCCAATGAATCGTGAAATTAACACGAGTTCGTTTAGGAAAGTTTATCAATTATACAATCTATCAGTGTGTTCAATATTGCTCGCTTTTATGATACAAGATGATAAATTAGGTATAAAACAATATCGCGACTGCAAAGACGTAAATCTGAAGAAATTATTTTGCAATTTTTTCGCCGCATTATGAAGTTTTCTAATTGAGTTTTCAATTCTCTGATTTGTTTGGAATAAAAATAATTCTAAAGCACATAGTGTGGCACCTAAAAACCCCCTTTTTTGACGGCAAATATCTTGGGTAGCCAAGACAAATCTAAAGATACCTCAATCGCAAAAATGTATCCAACCCGATGTATAAAAATTATACGCGCGAAAAATATCGTTGTCTTCGTATCATACATCAGCCACTAACAATATACTGGGTAAAACCAAAACCCACAACCCACGACAAAAGATAAAGTTAAAATGCTTTTGATTCAATATGTGCATCTACAATGCATTCATTGCAAGTCAACAACGGCATGGCTTCGTAAATCCTACGACTGGAGATCTTGTACCTTTACTTTTTGCAGACTTCGAAAGTACTATACTTTGTCCAATATAGGATGATACTTTTGACAGTTGACACCTATATAGAGGGAATAAAGTTGCTATTGCAATGTCAAACCAAACATAAGCAAACATACGCAACCTTAGTACGTAGCAATAAGTAAGTGACACCTGTCAAAAGTATCATATGAAACTGAAACTAGCAGTAACAAGACAAGCGTCACCAGGGACGAAGAAATTAGTGGGGCTAAGACCCCAAACTATATTTTCGATGTGAAATTATGTTTCACTGCAATAATAAGCGTTAGTGTATTTGCCCTTCTTTTAAGTAGGAAAAATATAAGGTGTAATTACAGCCAAGATACTCTAATAGTTTTGTTGAAAAAAATATTGTGTCTGAGAATAATGATTTTTTATTGTTTAAAGAGCTGTATCTTTTCTCCTACACATACGAACTTGCTGAAATTTGCTCTAGAATTGCTATTTAGTGTGGAAAAATGGTAAGTGTAATTTCAGCCAAGATACTCTAATAGTTTTGTTGAAAAAAAACAAATTGTCTCAGAAGAATGATACGTCCCTGTTGGCTGCTAGCTGGTGGCTGCTAGTTTCAGTTTCATAAGTATCATCCTACATTGGACAAAGTATAGGCGTTAAGCGGATGGAAGAGGATCAGTCAACTAAAAGCGCTTACTTGGGAGAATTGAGCGTTCAAGCTGGCAATTCTCCATCTCAAATGACAGGAGAAAACGACTGTCAATATCAGAAATTAAACAAACATTTTGGTTGACAACGCGACGCTTTTTTGCATCTCTTGCAAGCAATGCATGTTAAATAACTAAAGATGTCAGTAATTTCCACTAGTCGTGCCAGTGAGTTGGCAAATAAGCCAGCGGGTACCGCTAGAAAGATCTAGTTGTCAAGCTAGAGCTCTTCGGTAACAGCGATTGGAATGAGATTGTCGAGGAGTTGTGGCGTCATCTCGTGTTAAAGGTCAAGATTCACTTGGGGTCGCTGAACCATCGGAATAAGTTAAGTTATAATATACGCCGTGTGGTGTACGGAAAATGGAACAGCACTTACTTATCATATTTAAAGGTGTAAAAAGCAGACTCATGATACCGGCAATATTACCGAATTATGATATTTTACTAAGACATATCCAACCTCCATACCAGTCGTGGAAATTATAATAAAGTCTCCCCATTTTTAGGGACGCTCTCCATATTTAGGGAGCTGTGTACGTCTTACAGCTAATGTGATAATTGATAAAGGAAAATAGCGTTGAGATTTTCCTCAAGTGGAATTTGAACCCACATCTTTCAAATAGACCGTGTCGGACGGCGTAACCGCTAAACTAATGAAGGTCTCGGTCAAACCTGACGAGATTTTTTTTTTAACACAACTTTCTATATTGAAACCTTTTGTGCATTTTTAATGGTAAAAATATTACATTTAATAGCTTTTCTATCGGCGTACAGACAACAGCAGTCGAAAAATTGTATAAATTGTAGCTAGATGCCGCTGTGATAAGTGTAGCCTACGATTGCAGAGGGTAAGCTCGTAATCGGATGAGAGACTGCAAATATACTATCCCAATCACCAATCAACCGACCGACTATGTGAAATAAAAACGCGCTGCCGATGCGCGGTTCCTTGCGCATTGCGTTAAAAAAAGTAGCATAGCATAGCCCTGAAGAAAACTATGACATTTAATAAATGTCAAAGTAAAAAGTAAATAACATTTACCTATGCCTGAAAAGGTACTATGATATTTGGTAAAAATGGTTTGGGCTATTACAGAAACGAACAGCAACCAATTTCTCAATAGTGAAGAAGACTAATTATGTGATAAAAATAAAATTCCTTGATTTACTACTTATGACTACGTTTTATACTGTTATTCCTTAAGGGAATAGGATCCATATACCTATGTAACTGTGTATTGTAACTATTAAATAAGTTAAAGGATCGGTTAATTGTCATGTCAATTCACACCCACACTGAATTTTACTTGATCTAGTTGACAGCATCATGTCAAATGCATAATAAGTAACACCTAACTTACGGCCATACCTAGTAAGGTATGGCTGTAAGTTAGGTGTTACTTATTATAGGAGGCTTATTGTATGGCCTCCTTAACATTGTACACTTATATTTCACTTTCAAGACAAGAAGATGGCTCAAGGCATTGTGTTTTAATAATAATAATATTATTTACATTCATACAAATTGGACATTCCATCTAAAATGAAACAAAATTGAGAACACACCTTTAAGATTAAAATAAGAAATTTTTCTGCTATAATGACATAAGATATTATAAAAGAAAGACTGGTCACTTTATCTTAATTTTAGTTAACTTGTGGATTGGAAAATTTCACATAACTATGTCCAATTAGCCTAGTACACAGTATGCAGTGTCAGACTTGTGTTATGGATACTAGGGTCACAGATGTATGTACATATATAATAGACATATAAGGTGTTCTCTTAGAAATATCCATGACTCAAATGCTAGTTTACATCACACATCTGGGACTCGACCCAAGACCTGTGCAGGTGGGATTACTACCATTGGACCAAATGGTTATCCATTGTCAAATCATCAATGGTTGTCTATGTAAATACGAAGTAAGGGTCATTACATTTTACACCATAGAAACCAATGTGAAAATTGGTACCAGAAACTTGACAAAGTACTTAATGAGTTTTTTAATGATGTTAAGCGAGTTTATGTTTATCAGATAAGTTAATAACAATGTTATCTTATCTGATAAATTTATTATAGAAGTATTTTGGGTTGACAATGATGAAGTGCTTCAATTAAAAAATATTATTACTAATACCGATAATATTATTATTCATTGCTTGAGGAATTGTAATGAAAAAAGTAATTTAAATAAAAATTAATAAGTAATTTCATTTTGAGTAAAATAATGAAACTTAAAAATTCTTATATCTACGACAATAGATTCCTAAGCATAACACACCCTTGTTTATGTTTTTAAAATAGATTTTTATTTTTATACGTACCTTCTAAGTAGGGGGTAGACTTCTCGTCGAATCAGAGGTAAAGAAAATCCATTTTTGGCCATACAAACATTATACAGCACAGTTAGAAAATATAACTGTATTTTTCACTACAGTAATCAAGTTGAACAACACTATATTCCGGTGAAATAGAATGAAAAACACAAATTCACTTCAAATAAACAGGACGTGAACTTAAAAACAAATTTATGTATCCATGTCTTATCGTTTGAATACCACTTATGATACGATTTAAATACAAATCGTAAGAATAATTACACTTTTTGTCACAAATCACTTTGGAGTTGTAATGGGTTTAAAACTTATTTTCTAATTATTTTGTTGAATTCCACTGACGAACGAAAGCAACACCCAAAAGTCAACAACCGTTTGACAGATTTCTTTCAGGGAAATACGCAAGCAAGCGAGGCCATTTTTTTATAATGTTACCATCTGTATTCAATTTAACTCCTTAAAATGCTGGATCTAATATTAATTTTCACCTTTATTTAATTGATAGATAATTAAATATTCTATTTAATTAAAACTTTTAATACAATTACTTTGAGTTTTTCTCAAAGCAATTTGCTTCTTACAATAGTGTTATTTACTCTGTGCTCTTAGTTTGATATAAATTGTAGTGTGCTTTCCAACAGAGATGTCGCTACTAATCTACTTTAACACAACGTTCCGCTACTGGTTGCTAGAGGGCAGTCTCATCCATGGATGACTATTTTCGAACTCCGAACAATAACTAAAGCACAAGCTAATTTTCGAATGAGCGTGCTGAAATAGAGATGTCATCGATACTGTGTTTGTACTATTTAGTTTAAAAGGGTGAAGTCGAGCAGTAATTATCAGACTATAGTTTAAGATAACATTTTTTTCAATCTCATTATTTGAATTATTAATACTGATTACGCTTATCTCGAAAGATTTCAATAAATTTTTGTATTTATATTACAATATTTTATAGTTGTATTTCTTACAAAAATGCAACTTTACAATTTTTTTTATAAAGATTAACCCATTCTTGTGAATATCTTGCCAACCTTTTTTATTTTCTGTCATTTAAAAGAAATATTAGCAAATAACAAATTAAGCTCGGTCGCCCAGGGGCCTACTTTGTGACCTCCGTATCCGGCTCGCATGCAAAATATGAGATGATGGGTGTGCGCTCCTCATACGCAAACCGGGATTGTGTTATTCAAAAATAGGGCCTCAGGTACAGAATCACAGAAATCTCGCTATCTGGGCGAGGCTGTTGGTTCAGCTTAATGTGAAAGAAGATATAGTGATAAAAATAGAAAATAGCCTTCTATTTTTTATCACTAATAAATTTTCTTACACTCCACTTTGTCCGTTACGTTTTCCTGGCGATACAGCTGAACTAATTTTAATGTTTAGTACAGAGTAAGATATAGTTAGATATAGTTAGATGTTAGTACAGATGCAGAAAAATATGAGAAGTAAATAGTTGAAATAATTCAACTATTATTTCAACTTCAACAGAAACAAAGGTTTTTTAATTTTTGTCTTGTATTTTTGTAACTGACTATCTAAACATTCAATGGTACTTCCGTTTAATAATTATGGTAGGTTCCTATGTCGATAAAAAGTAGTGAAACGACTATACCGAAATGTAAAATAGTGCGCAGTTAAGCTACAAACGGGCGGTTTTTATCGTGATTTTGTATCAATAAGTCGAATAAACGGATACACTGCAAAATTCTTGTTTACATCGTACGAATCCAAACCCGACAGTTTATACAATGTGTCCCGTCACCAGTGTCGGAGCCTTTAATGGCATTTTTTATTGACAAATTGCCCCTCAAATTTGGTTTTTCTCAAAAAGCCAATAATAAAAAAATACACATAAAAGAATCTATTTGTTTTTCTTTAATTACTTTTTTCTATTTTTTATTCCATGACAATTGAAACATGATGGCTGTGTAACTGTTGTCTAAATCAGCGTTTCCTAATTTTTTTTCGCCCTGGAACCCTTATTGATTATACTTTTCTAGGCGGAACCCTATTTTTTGATGAAAAAGATAAACTTGTGGTTTGAATACTTTCATGTTTACCTTGAAAAGAAAAATCAAAAGTTTTGTGTAAAACTTACTTTAATGTGAAGAGTGATATCTTTTTACATTTTTTGTTAAAATAGCATTGAAATCAGGCTTTATGTCAAACAGCTGAATACGAAGATCTGGAGCTGCATCCAGTCTGTTTGTGTATTTGTTTTTTATGTAAGCGTGTGAAGAAGAAGTGACTGATGCTGACTCCCTATATCTTCACACACTTTTTTAAATAGTCTCGATTGGAGCGGTCGTGATTTAACGTAATTCACAATTTTTGCGGCTTGATCGAGAACATTCTTTACCTCGTGTGGCATTTTTTTAACGACAAGAGCATGTCGATGTAAAATGCAGTGACTGCTACTGCATTTAGGTGCAACATTCTCAATTCTTGTTACAGTACCTTTCATTTTGCCAGTCAAAGCGGCAGCTCCATCGCTACATACATCGATACCTTTGTTCCAATGAATGTTATGTACATTCATGTAATTATCAATAACTTTAAAAATTTCTTCTCCAGAGGTGTTGGTCTCCAAAGGAGCACAAATAAACAAATCTTCAATAGATCCTCCGAAGGGGTATCTTACGAAAACAAGCAGTATTGATAGTCCAGAGGCATCTGTACTTTCGTCAAGTTGCATTGCAAACATCTCACTAATTTTCAATCTACAAATCAATTCATTCTCAATGTGGTCAGATATTTTATGGATTCGATCAGATATGCCGTTATTGGAACTCTGAACTGCAGCAACTTTCTTCGCTGCGTCTTCGCCAAGTACACACTTGACAATTTCTGTCGTACAGGGTTTTATTAAAGTCTCTGCAATCGTGTGTGGTTTGCCAGCACGAGCAATCCTGTAACTTAGCAGGAATGTTGCTACTGTGGCATTTCCATTATCAGTTTTAAAATATTCGTGTAAAGCAGCCACACTGGTTTTATGTGCATCTTTGTATCTTTTGAAAAAGTCTAAACTTTTGTCTTTTAATTGCAGATGGTTGGTATTAAGATGTCGTTTTAGCTTCGCAGGTGCCAGAGAGCTATTACATAAGATTTTGTTGCAGATAACGAATTGACTATCCAGATTGTCAAGCATTCCTTTAGAAATAAATCCGAAGGACAAATAGGATTCGTCAAATTTTCTCTTTTTTGAAGTAGTTTTGTCCTGAGATTGCCTAGCCCTTTTGGTCGTTGATGTGTTTTTGTCTATCCTGCTCAGGACAATATCCTTCAGAATTTACGATATCCTGGAATTAAATTAAAAAAAAACATTAGTATCGCAATATGACGGCAAGCTGCAGTTTGTTGTTGGCTAAAAAGAACAGTCCCTCCCCAAATCTTCCTTTGGCAAAGTCTGGAACTTGACCTCTTTTTTGGACGTGATTCGTTTATATCAAAATTAGATGGCATTTGCTGTTAAAAAGGCTAGAGTAGAACACCCAAGCGTCAACGATGCATCTTTCGGACATTACATGCCATGTTTTAAGCTAGTTATCCATTTTTAATAAAGGCTGAAATAAAAAATAACATGAATATGAATAAATCGTTTTTATTTGTTTTGGCAATATCTGCAATTGGTAACAAATAAAAAAACACTTACCTAAAACGGATATCGTAAGTACAAGATTTTAAGAACAGGAATAATAATATGACTGGAATATCACCTTTGTCAGTTTACGCGAATTAAAAGAGAACGAGAGTCGAGCACACGTACGTTTTCTTTTGTCACAGTCATAGACTCAACTGAGTGGCGCGGCGCGGCGCCGGCAGGCGATACGGGCACAGTAAAGAACAGTAAAATATCTTCATACAAACGTGCCGCTCTCGGTTTGAATGTGTGCGTGCGCGCCGCGCGCCGTGTCGGCACGCGATTTCACGCACACGCTAGCATAATATATGGGGGAATAAGGTGGCGGCAGTACGGGCTGTGCCGCGCGACTGTGAGCATGCGCGTACGTCACATGACCGCTCGCGATCGTCAACTCTCGCCGGCCACTTACCATAATATTAATTATTACGAGTATCATGACTTCAAAAAGGGGAAAAATATATTGTAGTGTTTTCGGGTGCCTCAATAACGATTTCGCAAACAAATATTCAATCATAATATGCTTTTTATTACATAAATTTAGATCAAGTGCTGCTTGTTCGAAAATATTAACTAAAAGTAAAAGTCACAACCCTGGGGATCAACGCAAGAGTAGGCTAATAACTCGGCGGGCGGCCTTAGATAACCTACTGTTCTGTATTTACTGTGATACGGGTCGCCGGTGGCGGGACGGAGGAGGCAAGCGTGCTCGATCGAGCTCCCTCCCGATAAATCATAATATATACCTATAAATACGCGCAAGCGATAATTAATTTCACTTATACGTATGATTTAATGTCTTTACATACTTAAAAAGCATTACAAAGATTACGCGTTAAATCCGGACGGAACGCGGAACCCTTGTGATGTTTCTACGGAACCCCAGGGTTCCGCGGAACACCTTTTGGGAAACGCTGGTCTAAATGGTTAGCTATCAAATGACACCTTTTTAATGGTGATAGGACATTTACATGAGTGGTGGTGGTCGAATTAGTAATGAGAGGTCTTGGTTACCAAGATAACAATATGGCGGCCGTAAGAGAAAAACAAAATTTGAGGGGCAATTGTCGATAAAAAATGCCATATTTCACACCATTAAAGGCTCCGACACTGGTGACGGGACACATTGTACTTATAAGTGTTGTGAACATAAAGAAAACCACCGTTGAAATTATTAAGCGTTTACTAAAATTATATTGTCATAATAATATAGTAATAGTTGCAGGTATCGGTCGATGAATTAATCGATAGCCATTCCCATTAGTATAGAAGACCTAGTATTTTCCTCTATCCCTGGGAAGATAGATCCTCTTTTAGCCAGTTCTTCGTACGTGATCTCGTGCAGTACTACAAAGCCAGCTTTTTGAGCGACGGCTTGAGAAGCAGCTGCCGTGAACACTGTTGCTGTTGCTTTGATGTCGAAGGCTTTGCAGAGGGGAACCCTGGAAGAAAACGTTGGGGTGTCGCAATGATTCTCAATAATTTTCTAATAGTCATAGTTATATAGTTTATCGCTATATGTTGGATACATAACATCGTACAAAGTGAAATAGTACCTTTAACATAGCAACTTAATAAATATGAATTATGTTATTGTTTTAAACTTCCATGGTCACTAAAATTATAGTAATATAAGTTATATTCGGGATTTTTACCATGTACCTTGTTTTCGTTTTTATTGAGTTGCTCCGTGCACAGTAAACAGAACAGTAGGTTATCTAAGGCCGCCCGCCGAGTTATTAGCCTACTCTTGCGTTGATCCCCAGGGTCGTCACTTTTACTTTTAGTTAATATTTTCGAACAAGCAGCACTTGATCTAAATTTATGTAATGAAAAGCATAATATATGATGATTGAATATTTGTTTGCGAAATCGTTATTGAGGCACCCGAAAACACAACAATATTTTTTCTCCTTTTTGAAGTCATGATACTCGTAATAATTAATATTATGGTAAGTGGCCGGCGAGAGTTGACGATCGCGAGCGGTCATGTGACGTACGCGCATGCTCACAGTCGCGCGGCACAGCCCGTACTGCCGTCACCTTAGGCGGTTAACACACTGCACCGCGCCCCGTCGCGTAGCGCGTGGCCGCAGATTTTATTGTTGTATGCAAGTATCTCAATTAATATAGAAAACACGCCTATGACAACACACTGCCGACGCGGGAACGCGCGGGAACGCGCTCCCGCGCAGATTCTGCGCGGGAGCGCGGGGCGTGAAGAAGTAGGGTCAACTTGTATTGAAAATCTGCGCGGGGAAGCAGATTAACCGCTAAGTTAGGCAGATCTGCGCCTCCGCGCGGGGGCACGTTTTTCTGTCGCTACACGCACCGCGGCGGGACGCAGTTCTAGTGTGTGAACCGCCTTATTCCCCCATATATTATGCTAGCGTGCGCGTGAAATCGCGTGCCGACACGGCGCGCGGCGCGCACGCACACATTCAAACCGAGAGCGGCACGTTTGTATGAAGATGTTTTACTGTTCTTTACTGTGTCCGTGATCATGGCACTTGCAACAGTGCCGAAATATCGGAAACACAAAAAAAACAAAAACAAGGTACATGGTAAAAATCCCGAATATAACTTATATTACTATAATTAGTTATGTTAACTTAAAACTAAACTAACTTTGGCAAAGGGAGCAAGAATGTATTATTAGTTTTATTAAAAAACATATATAATATATTTGCATTTCTTTTTATAAAATATTAATAATAAGAAGTAAGACAGACTCATCTTATCCGTTGTTCATTCGTTCATTCTTATTATGCATTTCCTGTGTTAGTGAAACATATACCGATAAATATCAGTCAACAAATATATTAAAATATAATTATAGTATTTACTGTCTATTTCTAACAAATCCGAATAAATATTGAGTAACACTGAAGTAAAGTAAATAATCAATTGACTAACAATTCCGGGTTTCACGCGGGCATTCTTCCGTTCACTCATTCGTGCGGTTTGCAAGCATCGCGCGGTGGCATATCGGAAAGCAAGGTGAAAAAAGGCTATTCTGATTCGAAACGTGTCTGAGAAAGAATATACCTAAAGGATAGTAAGGAGATCACAAAACAAACGTGTAAGTAATAGTTTTTATCCAATAGTTTAGGAAGTTCTATGTGTGATTTTAAGTGATTTGCATTGGTGTACCGACAGTTATTTAAGAGGCATTATATGTTATTTTCTAAATTGGTTGTTTCTTTTGCAATAATCCCTTATTCTGAGCTGAAGGCAATAGTATGATTAATGCAGTGGAGAACCGTAGAACCGTTAAGGTTCAACGGTTCTCCACTGCATTAACTTCTTAAAATTCTCCACTGTAGCAGGAGGGAGACAAGCGAAATTTGAGAGTTGCCTAAAAGAGAGCTTCGCTCAATGATACGGTACCAGTTAAAAAATCTTAATTTCCCTAAAATGTCGGAAGATGATTGTTTACAGAAAAATACAAAAATAATGAAAATTCAACTCTATGCGTTACTTTTAAAGTTGAAAATAGTGTAAGATATTTTTGATTTTGTTTGATAAGTTGTCTATTGTACGTGTATCTTTATTTAGTGTTGTGTATACGTGAATTATCTTTAAGTAGATGATGTTAAGTTCTATGTTTACCTGTTATAATCTTTGCATAGATTGTATATAGACGAGAAAGGTACTTGACTATCCCAAAAATGGCATAGGAAACAAAAACGGTTATACTGTGTTAGAAAAAAAAAACAGTTAAACATAAAAAAAGGAAAATAAATACCTGTCTTCAGATGTAATCAAGAGATTCTGAAAAAAAAAACAAAAAACAATGAAAAAAATCACTAAAAAGATACAAAAGGCGTATGATATAAAAAATTTAAGAAAAATAAAACTATATTATACTTTAAGAATAAAGTTTAATCAAACGATATCTAAATAAGAATTCACGACCTCAAACAAAAAAGGGATTTACAAATTAAACCATTAAACAAAAATCAAAACTTTTTAAAAATCAATTCTGTTTGTTTTATCCAGTTTATGCCTTTGCTTGCAGTCCATTTTAACTTTCTTTTTTTCTGTCACAACGTTCCGTTTTATGTGATAAATGGGTTGCGCATAACCATAATCTAATTCACAGTAATAAATATGTTTATTTCTATCAGCAGGGTTAGGATAATAAGCGGCGTATAAAACTTCATCAACCTCATATATTTTCACATCAATAGTATGTTGAAATAACGTGCCGCTAATTAACATTCTCTCTATGACACCACAAGTGACATGGCCGAATTTATTACCCCAAATATTCAAGAAACGGAGAAAATACGGCTTTTTAATCGTATTGAGAATGTCCAGAACCCCTCTGTCAGTTAATTTATTGTCAGATATATCAAGCGCTCTTAATTTCGAGTAGGGCATTCCAAAACTGACAGCCCTGGCTCCTGTATCCTTAATCTCGTTGCCTGCGACGTTTAAAAAAACTAACTGCGGTCCTTCAGCCAAATATTTCGCTAACAACTCTACGCCATAATCTCCGATTCTATTGTAACCTAAGTCTAAATAAAGAAGAGTATTGTTTCTTCTTAAACCTCTAGCAAAATATTCCATATCGTGGCTAATAAAGTCGTTTTTCTGTAAATGCAATTCAATTATAGTATTGTTTCTCTCTAATAAGTATTCAATGTGATACGCCAGCCATTTTGTTTCATAATTATAGCGATTGAAAAGAGGATCTATTCTGCTAAAGTCGAAAACTTTTAAGGTTTTATTCCCACCGTGTTCTAATCTTAAAGCTGTTATTATCTGTGCAACACTGGTTAACGTTTGCCCACTTTGTCCAATATCCAAATACTCAACACTGGTATTATCAATGAGGAATTTAGCTAGATATTCTCCACCCATTGTCCCTAATTCGTTCCCATTAACCCTCAAATATTTGAGCCTCATAAACTTTGCATATTGGGCTAAAATGAACGCTGATTTCTCCGTCAAATTATTGTTCATTATATTCAAATTTATAATACAGGATCTTCCTTTGATCAATAGTTTTTTGACTAACTTATAGAAACCTGTGTCGGTAATTTCATTGTAGCATAAATCCAAAACTGTTATTCTCCTTGGTAGTTCTTTAACATACGTGCAAATAGATTTGATATCGGTGTCCTGTATTCGTAATTGATAACGGTCGTACAATTCTTTCCCGCGCAATACCAATTTCCCTGATCCATCTGAATTCCTTTCTGTAAAAAGACTGAGTCTTATTCTATTGATTTCTTTATTCTCTAAATTGTTTGGTACGCCTGTAATTTGATGAAGTAAATGGACGGTGTCACATATGCATTTCCTTTTTTTACTTGTTCGTTTACTTACCATTTTATGTAACAAACTTATAAATTATTGTCGTAAAAAAATATTGATCAAGTAAAAATAAAACGTCAAAAAGATGTTTGTTTTCGCTTGTCATTATATTCTTTACAGAAAAGAGTACCTATTTTAGTGACTTATTATGCCTTTTAATTTTTGACTATTCTTTATTTTCTATGCGTTTATTGCGAATATATCATAATATGAATTACTTAGTGAGGTTGCTCCGTTTTATTAGAGAACTCCCATGCCCGTCTTACGGTTGTCAAAAAAAACTTAAAGTTTACATTATTTTAAATGAAATACTTGCCAATAATAACTAACTCTCAATCTATCAAAAGTGACTTAATATATTTATTATTAAACAAGGAAAAGGTTACAGTGTAATACCAGCTTTAATAATCATCGGAAGGATCTTAATTTATTACTCACTAGCGGCCGCTCGCGACTTCGTCCGCGTAGAACATTGCAACATTACTTTATTTTTCTAAAATAAAATAATTTATCTTATATAAAAGTAGCCTAAGTTACTCCTTATTACATCAGCTACCTGCAATAAAAATCCCGTCAAAATCGGTCCAGCCATTTCAGAGATTAGCCGGATCAAACAGACAGACAGACAAAAATTTAAAAAAAAATATTTTGGTGTATGTACCGTATATAGGTATATTCATGTGCATGTAGTAAAAAACGGTTATTTTAATACTACAAACAGACACTCCAATTTTATTTATATGTATAGATAAATGAGACGTCTTTCACTGAAATGGAATAAAATTCCATTATAAAGACTTGGAATGGAATGACATTCCGTCGCGTCGATCGCTTAGAAATTCTTAACCGAACCGAATACTTTTCATAACGAGAGAATTAAGATCGATCATACAGCCGTTGAAAAAATTCAAACTTGTTTATTTTACTCGTAGATTCCTTTTAAGTAAATTTTGTTAACAGTAATAATTAAAAGAAAATAGTTTCAATTTTCAAACACTTATTAAAACACTAGGCAAGCGGATAAAACGCAATTTTCCACGCAGAAATTTAATGACAAACCAAACTTTTTAGAGCATGTGAGGTGAAAATAATATTGTTATGTTTCAAAATAATCTTAAAAAATATTTGTCTATTGGTCAAATGCATTTCCAAAAGATATATGACTGGGCATTCAAATATTGAATGATTTTTCCTTCTCTTTCTTGTATTATCAGTAGGTTGTCAATTGTTACCTGGCTTTCAGTATTTCCGTTCCAATTTTCAATCCCCTCCACCCCTTGGCCACTACTAGACCATAAGCGGTGAGGTATCTGTCCACTCCGTAATGGGAGTAAACATCCACGCTGTTAGCCACCAGCTCAACTGCCCCGAACAGCTGAGCCCACACCGGGTCCTCCGTCTGTACCAAAAGATATAACAAAACCTGCATGAAGCTGCAATCTGTGATCTCCTGGTTTTACTAACTGAACAATTTTGTCTTTCTTTATTGAGCGAAGCTCTCTTTTAGGCAACTCACAAATTTCGCTTGTCTCCCTCCTGCTACTTAACGGTTCAACCGATTCGAACAAATTTTGGCATGAACATACATGATTATTACCTGACGGACATAGGCTATGTAAAAAAAATATAGACTTTACCATGGAGGAATGATCACCGAAAGAAAAATTCAAAAGCTGATCACAGCCAAACCGCTGAGACTACATTAAAGAAATTTAGGTGAGGTTACGTAAGGTAGTGCTTCGCTCAGTATTTGCAAACAGCAGCAGCATTGCAGACCTAGTAATAATTAGTTAAACGCTTGACCACTATCTCGTCCGATGGTAAGCGACAACTAGGTTACCTAAATGAAAAAACTTTTGGGGACTTTGGGGCTTTTTTTTATTTAGGTTGAACTATGCCCTACCAGTTTCAGAGAGGTATGGCATAGCGAACTATTTCGTTCAAATTGGAGTAGCTAACTGGTGAAATACCTCCACCTTACAGAAGACCGCAGCCAAACAACAATTACTTTTGTGTTGTTGTGTTTCTGTGAGTGAGTAAGGTTTCCAGAGCTTTTGGGGCCAAGCGCGTCACACACATCCCAGATCGCATCGTAGCTTACCGGCGAGATAGCGGTCCAACGTTTACCTATTCACGACTGAAAAAAAAATTGAAATGCAGCTGGTATAAAAGTAACAATGTTTGCGCCTTTTGGTGATGATAAGCTCCCAAGAAATAAAAAAACTGGTTGGTTGCCTGTAAAGTCGGTATACGGGCGAAAGTTTTACGTGACAACGACTTTGAGTGGTAAAATAATTTTAATGTGAATATTCATTCGTATAGTAGGAAGAAGGATGAAATAATAGTAACAATTTAAAACATTTATTTATACAAAGAATTATATTTAAAACATTAATTTATAGGCACGCGTCCCTTCCACTTTTTATGTCTGTCTCTCTCGCTCTTAGGCGGGCTAACCATGCCCGAGTGGAAGGGACGCGTGCCTCTCACTCGCTCTCATTGTAAGCGCATAACGTGAGCGGAGCGTAACGCAGTTTCTTGAAGTGTCACCCGGCAAACCAATTTATAAGACGTTGTCACGTCAAAAGATGTTGATCCGAGCAAGAAATATAATTGTGATATTAGCTACAATGAGTATTGAGCGGTTACAGATTTGAAGTTAAAGTTAACAATGTAGGTAAGCAAAAAATAGGAAACGATTGTCACGTTTAACTGAGTTTTGTCGCAGTTAAATATTAAAATAATTTAAAGCGCTCTCTATGGGAGCTTGAACAAACAACAATGCACCCCTATCAGGCATGCAATGTGTAAGTTTCTTTACAATTTTTTTAATAAATCTGTTTTTGTAAATACTTAATAAACGACTTAGCAAAAAAAGGGAGCTAAAAGAGTTTTGCTTACATGGAACGGTTCTTCTTTATCTTCCTTGCAAGAGACTGCCAGGATGTTAACCCCCACCATCTGAGGGTCCACCTCTTTGTCTTCTACACATACAACGGACACCTTATCCTTGATCGTGTTACGCCATAACTTCTCCAGTTCCGCTACAGCTGACGGATGCTTGTTGATCTCTGAAATTACTTACTATGTAGAACTAACTACTAAATATTTATTTATTTACTTATATATTGCATTATAGATAAGAGTCTAAATATATGTCTCAATATGCTAATTTTTTATTTTATTTTTATTTATTTAGTACACAAACAGGTTATTAATTAGTATATACCATTACCTACATTAAAATAATAATAAATTTAATTAGATAAGTACTAGAGTCTAACCCTTAACAGTGTACATAGCAGGCATAAACGGATGAGTTACCAAGTTGAACAACATAAACTTAAATACGTACACTTAAAATTACGGAATAAAATTAAAATTTCAATGAGGGTTAAAACAAAATATGCGCTATTTGTTTCAAAATAAATTGATTGTTACAATTTATATTGATTTTAAAATCAAATAAATGTTAATAAAAATTAAAAATGATAGAAAAAAACGAAATAAATAGAAAACATTAAATTACTGGGAATGCTGAAATACCGTTAAAATATAATATTAAACATAAACTAAAATAGGCACAGTGTTTTATCTATACTACGACGAAACGAGAACAAATTACAATTGCATATAGGTACCTTGATAGGCACAGCAAGAAGGAATAGATTGTATTAGACCTATTTTCCTATCTGCTATTATACCTAGATACCTAGGAAGTATGAACTTTGTTCGATAAATACGTCATATTTATAGAAATGTATATAAAAGCCAATGACATAGGTACAGATTCTCGTATTCACCACACAAACCGGGACCGAACAGCGGCTTCGCAGGCATAGTCACTCCCTCTAGGCCAAGCCGATAATCAACGGCAAAGCAAAGCATTGATTTCCTACTTTTACCCAACTAATTCGAGCGCGGTCGGGTGAACAAAAGAATAACAAGGTAATTAGAAGTCTGGCTAACGAAAGTAGGCCCTGGAATTATTTGCGAACTTTTTATATAGCAACTCTATATGAACGTCAACGTCAATTTGACAAGCTTGTCGTTCGGTATCTCTGGTGACAAATTGTATGAGTTTGTGTAAATTGTGATTCTAATTACGGTTTAAAATGAACAAATCTATCAAAAGTGGTGTACGAAAGATGTTGTTTTGCATGATTGGCAAGTTCAACGAAAAACAACAACAGCGTGATGCCGCGTTTAAACAAAAACAAGATTGTCTACGTGTGGTGTCGAATTTCATAGGTTAGTAGACAATATTATTTTGATACTTTGAACACCTACCTATCCAGTCGTCATAATAAAATTTTGATTTATAATTTACGTATCCTTACAAATAAGTTACTTACTCTTCTTCGTATTGAATAAAACTAATTTTATTCATTCGTACATCGCATCAGTCAACGTATTAATTTTAATAACATCACCTATGTTTTACGTATACTAATAATTAATTTATGTTGTACTAGCGGCCGCCAGCGGTTTCACCCGCGTGATTCCCGTTCCCGTAGGAATATTGGGATAAAAAGTAACCTATGTTACTCCCTATTAAATTACCTACCTAACAGTGAAAATCCCGTCAAAATCGGTCCAGCCGTTTCGGAGATTAGCCGGAACAAACAGACAGACAGACAGACAAAAATTTTAAAAAAATGTTATTTTGGTGTATGTTCCGTATATATATTCATATGCATGTAGTAAAAAACGGTTATTTTAACATTCCAAACAGACACTCCAATTTTATTTATATGTATAGATTTTTGTTGGTAATTTTAAAACGTTTAACTTTCTTTAACAGAGAATCTGCAAGATGTCGAAGGAGTTGATGAAATAGTAAGAACTATTGAAAATCTCACTGAATTAGAGCAGAAAGATAGGATAATAACCCAGAATCAGTACTTAAAAGAAATAGCTTCAATGACTGGTAAGTTTTTACTATACACTGATGTTTTGAAATTATGCCGAGAAAAGCCTTTGCATTTTTACGTACTAATACCAAGAAATAATAATAATAATATAATAATATCTCATTTATTTGCCAGGACATGGTAAAATACATCTTATAACATAATTTCCAAGTACAACATGACCTGTCGAATTTGTCGACGTGCAAATATTTAAAACATTTCTAATATTCAATGAACTTATTAAATATAAATCTAAATCCTATAAGTATCATAAATTAAAAAATAAATTATTTTAAACTATACAAATGTCAAATAACGTCGTATAACAAACGAATACAAAGGGCAAATAATATTACAAAGTGTATGTCAGTAATTCAAATCATCTTTTAGAAATTCATTGACAGAATAATATGAAAAAAAAATATGAAAAAGATCAGTTTTGAATTTATTATAAAGAACATATTTTGTATTTCTTCTTCGCAGAAGTGAGTGTCAGAACACTAAAGAGAGTAAAAAGGGAAGGTGCAGTAAATGAAGGTGTCTGGAGTACCTCGGGGAAGAAACGCCCACGGAAACCTACCGTGTCTAACCTAGATAACTTTGACATAGATGCTATGCGTAACAAGATAAACGAATTTTATAGTGTTAAAAAACAAGTTCCTACACTGAGGACACTGTTGGTGGAGTTGAAAGAAAGTATTAATTTTAACGGATGCAGAGAAACTCTGCGCCGCTTGTTATTAGCCAATGGCTATGAATTTAAAAAGAATAAAAATGAGCGTTTTGTGTTAATAGAATGCTATGACATATCTGCTTGGAGACATAGATTTTTAAGAACTATAGCAGGAAAACGTGCAGAAGGCAAGCCAATCATTTATTTAGATGAGACTTATGTCCATAGAAACTACTAGCCTAAGAAGTCATGGCAAGGTCCTTCAACTAGTGGTGCAATTGAAAATGTTTCGACCGGGAAAAGGTACATTATAGTTCATACAGGATCAGAGAAAGGCCCCGTACCAAACTCTTTTTTAGTGTTTAGTACTAAATCAAAAAATGCTGATTATCACCATGACATGAATGCTGAAAATTTTAATAAATGGCTTAAAGAAAAACTTATACCAAATTTGGAAGAACCAAGTGTAATGGATAATGCTAGTTACCATTCGGTAATTATAAATAAGGTTCCTAACACACAAACACGTAAAAGTAATATAAGAGAGTGGCTTCGTGATAATGGAATTCAATATGAGGACTTCCACACGAAAGCAGAGCTGTTGTGTATTGTAAAACGAAATACGCCTGATCCAATATATGAAGCTGATGAAATTTTAAATCAATGGGGTCATGAGGTGTTGAGACTTCCACCCTACCATTGTGATTTAAATGCGATTGAGCTTGTGTGGAGTTTGGCAAAACGTAAAGTGAAATAATTAAAGATTCATTTGAAAACGTAAATCCACAGGATTGGAAAAAAATGACTGATCATGTAATACATGTTGAAAATAAATATAAAGAACGTGATAAAATAACAGAAGAAAATTTAGAGAGTTTTATTATACATGTTAGAGACAGCGATACTAGTAACAGTGATGAATCTTTTCGCATTGAAGTGTTAGAATCTGATTTTGATTATGATGAATAAAACGAAGTTATTATGTATGGAATATTATCGTATTTTATTTCTCTATTTATTTTCGGATTCCGCCCATATTTACCTCATATACCAACACCTATACCAGATCAATAAATCCTTAAAATCCCGTTACAAACCTTGTACATATCAATAATTAATAAAAATAAATAAATTCTGTTTCTTTATTTCCCTAACATAATGTTCTTATACTGTCTATATATATGATATTTTTAATAATGAATAACCAAGTATCAAAGTAGGTTATTCCAATTTTCATAGTATAATTTTAGTGTTGTCATGCATGTATTTTTTAAATTTGCCGCCAATATTCTGGGGCCAACTTTCGTTAGCCAGACTTCTATAATCTTTTATCTACTCTAATACTATAATACAAAGATTCTAAAACTGAAAACAAAATGCTTATGACAAACATTACGTACAGGCCAAAAATAATAAAAAAAAAGTTTCATTACGATACAGGTCTTGTATGGACACCTGTAACATAATATAACTTTTTTATCATAACGATACACCTATACAACCTCCAGCTGGACCAAGGAGGTTGAACCTCTACTTTAAAAAGGTTTCAATGAACGAGTCCTCGACGACCGACGCAACACGCATGCGCAATTGATGTTTGCACCTTGGCGCCAACATTTGACATTTAAATAAATTTGTTGTTATATTCAGCGTTTTATTTGCAATATTGTTTTACATATTATAGTATGAGAGTAGATAAAGTAGTGTATGACACTGTACATAACTTGGTCTTATAACACTCGTGTGATGCTATAAAAAAACTCGCCTTCGGCTCGTTTTTTTAAAACACACTCATGTTATAAGAACCCTTATTATGCAACAGTATCATAAACTACTATAATTTAAGATCACAGCGGTTTGTGTGTTTGTCTGTCCGCTCCTTTTCCCGCTCTCTTTCCATTGTATCAACGTTAACATAGCAACGCGTTAACCACAAGTAGTTCGTCTACCGGCCGCTAGATGGTGCTAACGGAAAAGTATTTAATCATGGAAAAAAATAAAGAATTTTGTCCACCCGTGGCCACTAGTCTATAATCTAAGATCACAGTTTTTTGTGTGTTTGTCTGTCCGCACTATTCCCCCCTTTTTTTCCATTGTATACACGTTACCATAGTGCCTAAGAATAACTTCTAAGAACGGTTACCTATATGTGTAGTCGTAGAACCGAAACGTTAGCGCGATTCATTTCGTTACAGCGACATCTATAACTGAGACACAACGACGCGTGGCCGGGTCAGCTAGTAATAATAATAAACTTTATATATTCAAGTACCAATTAGCCTAGCTCAAATTAAGCCCTGTAAGGCTTATGATATGGATACTAGAGTAACCGATAGATATACATATATGGTACATATATACTTAATACGCATGACTCAGGTACAAATGCTCGTTCATATTCATCACACAAATATCTACCCTTTCCGGAATTCGAACCCAGGAGCGTCGATGCGAAAGGCAGGATCTCTACCGTTGCACCAAACATGGTCGTCGTTATTATGTTGAATTCTAAGGGCGTGGTAAGCTCTTTGAATATATTTACACCACAGGCTACAAGTGTAAAAAGATGTACGATAAGTTTGGAACAGACTGATTTTAATTATATATAAACAGTATGTTTTTATTAATTTTTTGCATTCACAATGCAATATTTGTACAAGGTATAAAATACATTTGTAAAAAACAACTACGCCTCCAAACCCTCAGGTGGGACAGCCCTCGCAGGCGTAGTTGTTTTTTATTATAGCTGGTTCCATCTTAATCGATTGTTTTATATTTGTAAAAATATTACTCTCAACATTGGTGGAACGATACTAGCTCATAGTAGAAGTTGAAATACATTTGTAAATTTCGACACGTTTTCCAGCGTCTCGGTAGCTCAGCGGTCAGAGCACTCGCCCGGATAGCGAAAGCTCGTGGGTTCGTATCCCACCTGAGGGCTCGGAGGCGTAGTGGTTTGTTACACACGTATTTTATACCTCCACTCCCTTTTTATATTACGGTCCTCCTGAAGTCGGGCGTCAAGAGATGTCCAAGGTATTTAAAAGTGTAAGTTCATCAGATTAAATCTATTAATAAAACAAGAAAAAATATTACCAATATATTTACAAGGAGGCTCATCCCTTGTGAAATTCTCCTTGAGCATGTCGACGGCAGACTCCACCAAGTCATCGGTCAGGTCTTGGACGCGTAGAGGAATGGAAACTCCCCCCTTTTGAACTGTAAACCTCCACCAGACTTGAGGAAACGGCACGTGAGAAGGGCGGATGAAAACCATTGCCTGTCAATTTTTTTTTTTTGTATTTTTTTTTAAGTGTTTCCAATATTTATTGTTCTAACATGATTTTCCTTACACCTAATAGAATATTTAACAGGCTTTACGAAAGTAAAGATTTGAGAATTTAATAACTAAATAAAACGCAAAATAAAACAATTTGATTTACCTATATAAAAAAAATTACAGGAAGGTGCCCGATTAAAATGTTGTGAAGATAGTAAAAAATATATGACGACCATTGCCTTACTCATCCTGTAATGTAAAAGTCGAAAAGTCGGGATTAAATTTAGAATAAACTATGCGTAAAAACTGTAAAAAAGCTGTTTTATTGAGCGAAGCTCTCTTTTATTGAGCGAAGCTCTCTTTTAGGCAACTCACAGATTTCACTTGTCCCACTCCTGTTACTTAACGGTTCAACCGATTCGAACGAATTTTGGCATGAACATACATGCTTATAACCTGACGGACATAGGCTATGTAAAAAGAATATAGATTGTACCATGGAGGAATAATCACCGAAAGAAAAATTCAAAAGCTGATCACAGCCAAACCGCTGATACTACATTGATGAAATTTGTCGCCAAAAATCACATTGTGGTCGTGACTAAGTGCAAAAAAAAGTTTTGAAATCGGACATACCATCGAGGAATAATCACCCTTCAAAAATCTAATTGCTTCGCTCAGTATTTGCAAACAGCAGCATGTATTGCAGACCTAGTTTAAATGTGTAATATGCGCTGAAGTGTTAGAACTAAATATGTTTACGAAACTATCTCAAATTGTTCGTTATGGAACAATAAATTAGTTATATGATTTATTTCAATTCTCTGTTTAAAACAGGCGCCAAATCGCTAAGGTCAATTCAATTCAATTCAATTTATTTTGTTGCAAATTAAGTGTACATCTTAAGGTATTAATACTAGCTTAGTACTTACAACATAATTACTCTAGAGGACATAAATTCAATGAAGAAACTAATTAACATTACCAAAAATTAAATTACATATTTTGTCAATAAGTCACAAATAATGATATTATATTGTATTGTCTAAAAATATAATAATAACAAATTTGGTCAAATTTTATCATCAAAAAAATCCTTTAAACTATAATAATTGTGATATTTCAGCCATTGATTTAGTTTATTTTTAAATAACGTTATATTATTAATATTTTTAAATTCATTAGGAATTTTGTTAAAAATCTTAATACACATATTAAGACAACTTTTACCATATCTATCAGATTTAGGAATGTCGCTTAGAACAAGTCTGTGCGGATCTCTACGCTGCCTATTGGGTAAAATATCACAAGCTTTTCTAAATAGATCATTATGTTTTTTTACAAAAATACATACTTCCAGAACATAGAGTGATGGTAGCGGCAACAAACCAAAATCCCTGAAAAGCGGTCTACATGACTGATCCGATCGAATGCCGCCAATGGCTCTAATGCATTTTTTTTGCGCTTTAAATACTCTATGCCATTCGGTACAGTTTCCCCATATGACAAGCCCGTAACGCAAAATAGAGCCTACATAAGCGTAGTAAGCAAGAATGGCAGTATTTTTGTCAGTTACCTTTTTTACTTGATTAATTGCATATGAGAACTTATTAATTCGCTTACAGAGATTATCAACATGAAAACTCCAATTGGTATTTTCATCAATAGTGACACCTAGAAATTTTGTATTTGTCACTTCATTAAGTTTAGATATATTTAATTTAAAATTATATTTCCTATGCTTTGATTTATTGAATTGGACAAGAACAGATTTATCGAGATTAATTTTCAAATTATTGTCATCAAGCCAGTTACATAAAGAGTCAATTGTATTGTTTATGTCAATTTCATGAGTCATTATTGAATTAGGTTTCTTCTCATCAGCGTATAGGATACATCTATGGTCAATTGAATAGCTTATGTCATTTAAATACAGAACAAATAAAATGGGTCCCAGTATGCTTCCTTGCGGGACTCCAAATTTATTTTCACGATAGTCTGATTTAAAGTCAACCATTTCTTTATTTATTACATTATTGATGGAGACAAATTGCTTGCGATTATTTAGATAAGAGTTTAGCCATTGGAGTGCAATGGCTGGTCAGATTTTCTAATGACAAAGCGTCACCTGCTTGTAAAAAAAATTTAGTTGTCAAATCGTAATACGTAAAACTTAAGCTGACATTTAGTGTAAGCAAATGACTTTACTCCTGCCCGCCCAGCATACGCAACACGATAAAATTTTGTCGACAAGTTTTCTCGTGTTATAGTTCATTTATCGTTTATCGTCTCTAACATGGTTGCGCTTAGAAGTCGCCTTCTTATGTCAAAAGAGTAGTTTTACACAATTGGGAGAGCATTGGACGTGACTTCCAAAGGTTGCGGGTTCGATTCCCGCCTGAGAATTCACTTGTGAGCGGACTCGATTTTTTTCCAATATTTTTCTATTAAAATAATTTATCTTATAAGACAGCATTGAATAAAATGCACAAAATATATAAAATTATAAAACTACAATTATCCATTGCAATTAATGTTTTGATAATAATGTTAATCATCAATTATAATTCTACTTACTGAATAGTTATGAAGATCCTGTTGTCACTGATGGGATCACGCCGGAGTCTGGAGACGACTGCCTGAAGGCGGCTTAGGTCTGAGGTACACCGAGAGCGAAAACGCTCGAGCTTAATACGCATGCTCACACTTTCGAAAATAATAAAGAAAAAGAAAATTGGTCGGGTGGGAGTCTCACTCGCGTTCCGAGGGTTCCGTATAAATTAAGATGTAGATAGTTCGCCTATTACAGGACTCGTATCATAACGATGAATTTTATACCAAAAAATTACTCAAAAAAACTTGTGACCAACTGTCCAAGTCATGATATAAATAAACTACAATATATGATAAGTTATATAAATTATAAATAGTCAATTTATATTGAACTTTAATGTCGATACCAACTTTAGTTCTTTATCTTGTTAAAAGATGGCGCTGCACGTTTGTAAATCGCGCTATTGAGTATATCGACAAAATTTGTATAGTGTTGTTATTGGTAACAAAGATGCCCGGGGAAGCGCGACAGCTCTTCACTCTAGAGTGAAGATTAACCCGATGGATTGGAAGCTACTTACTTTTGATTTTCGTGTTATTCTTTTTAACAAAACCAAAACCAAAATTTCAACCAAAGTTTTAGGCATTTCTTTTAAAATCTTGTGAAGGTTACACATCCAAACCCTTTTACTAAGAAGGCGAGATGTGGCAACGCACGCAAAGAAGTTGATATTTTGAAGGTGAAAGCAAATTCACGATTTATTAAGAAATAAACCCACTGTCGTGAATGAGCCAGCTAAAAGCAGCACCAATCTCTCGCATCCAGGTGACATCGTGAAAGACTGCTAAAGAAGTACCAGCAGATAGTAGACGGGAAGCAGCGTCTTAAATTTTCGCCTCACTACTGTTGTCCGTCTGCCATGCGATGCATTTATAGTAAACTCCCCAGTTATGGGAGAGGCGTATCTTTAGGAGTGGGCCTTTAGAGCTGGTATGATAATAATAATAATAACATTTCCTACATTTACAGCAATTAGCCCAGCCCAAAATAAACACTGTAAGGCTTGTATAATGTGAGCTATAGATACGAAGATAACGGGTAGACGTACATATATAATAAATAAGTAAGTAATAGTTATAGAAATATATATAAACACCCATGAATCAAGTATAAATGATTGTTTCACCGTATAAATAACTGCCCCTTTCAAGTCTTGATCCCAGGCCCGTTAAGCTTCGCAGCATGGTCACCCTCTACCAAGCGGTCTTCAAATTATGATGATGCTGGCCCGTAAATGAGACCGTACCTAGGAAATAGATGGGTACCTACGTTACAGAATGATTAAATAATACTAGGCGATGCAATCGCTAAGCATAAAGCTACGCTAGCACCATATATTGGAGCGGAGCGTAATACCTAAAAAAAAAAATTTCTTTCGGTTCGATTGGAATTTTTGTGAATTCCAAAATTCGAGCTCCGTCACCATCTGGTCCTATACCCGTTGATTCGATTCCACACAAAAAATATTAAAATCGGTTAAGAACTCGGGAAGTTATAGCGTAACAGACATTGCGCCATTGAAGCTGATCCATGGGAGCTTCGCTCACTTCGTTCGCTCCGCTCTAATAATCCATCATTTGTTTACACTTTTTCATGAAAATAATATAATTATTATGACAATATTTCCTACAATCACGTAAATTAGCCTAGCCCAAAGTAAACACTGAAAGTAATGTGTTATGGATACTATGGTAACAGATACCTAAATATGTTATATTCATTGAAATATACATACAAATTTTCATGTTTAAGTAAAAATGCTTGTATTCATCACATAAACATCTGCCCTATTCGAGACTCCACCGTTGCACCAAACGGTCGTAACAGAAAATTTAGAAGAAAGAACTTAAAAAAATCTATTCCACGCTTTGTATCTGAGAAGCTGCTGATTTCCATTTACTCTCGTTGTGTCCACAGCCTAACGCGTGTCGACACGTACGCGGTATAATCTCGTCATTTATCCGAAGACGCCGAGCTATTTAATAACGCCGAGGTATGCCACCTCAACCGAGCATTGACAACCTACTTATCTATCAATGAGATCTAACTAGGTCCCAGGTCTCAATATATCTAATGGATATCAGCTCTTTTTTAATATAATAATAATAATAAATTACTCTTTAATGCACACACAGAAAAGATATAGAAAGAGACAAGTACTTGAAAGAAAAGTATACAAATGAAAATGAAAATAACTTTATTCAAATGCACTTAAAAATAAGTAGTTTTGAATCGTCTAACATTTTTTTTTACGTACCACCCATTCAGGACGTCTTTTAACTGACAAGAAGAATGGGCGCAAGAAACTCGTCAGCTTTAACAGAAATAACGACATTTACAATATAATACGTCGTCACCATACACAATCCACAAAAAAACAACAAAGTTATTTTGTTATGACAATACTAATAGTGTTATGATATTAGTATTTATATATAGGCGGCCTTATTGCTAAACAGCAATCTCTTCTTGGCAACATTGGGTGAAAGGAAAAAGATTAATAGGGGAGTGGCTGCGCATATCGAGAGGATAATTAATGTAAATATATCATTCGTTATAGTTAATGGTGGATATAAAATAATTAAATAAGAGAGAGATAAAGATACTATAGCGTCAATAAGGATTGCAGGGAAGGAAATAACTTACTCTGTCACGTAAGGATCCAAGAGTTTGAGCCTTTCTGATATCCTCTGGTAGAGGGTTCCATAAATATCCGCCAGGGGGCGGACCATGGTCAGGGTCGTCGCTGCAACTGTTGCAAGTATACCATGCGACCCCCACCAATGTGTCGTGGGACGCCGCAGGTTTTAGCGGGTAGGCCTCCAAGCCTTCATCGGGCATAGGCCGGGTGGGGGCATAAAGGAAAGTCCCACATCCCACATATCGTCTCATGTGCTCCTTACACGAGTGAATGCGCAAAGCATTTCCTGCGAAAACAAAATAAGGACCCTTTAGATCCGCAGATATTACTTAAAAAATAAACTCACCAGAACTCGGGAACAAAAAATTAATAATTGCCATTTTATAACAGTAGCGTCTCATGTTTTTAGTTGTCAAATTATCAGTCAGATAGTCAAGTGAATATATGCTTAAAAATATTATAAATATATAGGTTTAATTTTAATTTATAACATTATTTTTTATTGCAAATTATAATGACTGAACATATCCAGCAAAGATCATTTTGCTGGATGTGTTCCCACTTAGGACATAAGATAAGTTTCATTTTAATTTATCAAAAAAAAAATGTTAATTATTGAGCTCTGTTTTAGGCAACTCACAAATTTCGTTATTGAGCGAAGCTCTCTTTTAGGCAACTCACAAATTTCGCTTGTCTCCCTCCTGCTACTTAACGGTTCAACCGATTCGAACAAATTTTGGCATGAACATACATGATTATAACCTGACGGACATAGGCTATGTAAAAAAAATATAGACTTTACCATGGAGGAATAATCACCTAAAGAAAAATTCAAAAGCTGATCACAGCCAAACCGCTGAGACTACATTGATGAAATTTAGGTGAGGTTAGGTAAGGTAGTGCTTTGCTCAGTATTTGCAAACAGCAGCAGCATTGCAGACCTAGTAATAACTGAGCCACAGCATCGCTTGGCTAATATTAATTATATATTTACTTGCACGATCTTTAACTATACACTATAGCCGAAAAACAAATGGCTACGGAATCGTGTCACGTCTGACAACTTGTTTATACTTAAGGAAATGGGTTAAAGCTTAAACATTCCGCCACTAGATGAGCAATGCTACATTGAACTCTGGTCCATTGTCCAGTGGCTGAAAAAAGCGCTCTCAACTTCTCTTATAATGCGCACAGCAAAGGAGTGGAACTCCCTCCCTGCGTCTGTATTTCTGAGTACTTATAACCCGTCTGTTTTTAAAGCCAAGATGAATAGGCACTTTCTGGGTTAGCTCGTTCTATCGTGGTTTCTATCTTTGTCCTCGGGCTTCATTGGGATCAAGAGTGAACTCTTGCTAAATAAAAAAAAGAAAGGTAGAAAGCATACAAATCAAAAAATCTTGGGGACTCAGACCTTAACCTCCTCGTACGCCGCCGTCAGCTCTGCCGGCCCATGGCAGCTGTCACTGACTTCTACGACAAGTTTTTTGTTGAAATATATTTTCTAACTTTGTAACGTCAACTATGACCATCAACCTTCTATGGTAGTATTGTTTACGTAACATCTCAATTCATGTTTTGATTAATCTATTTATTTATAGAATTACACTAACAGTATATACTATATAGAAAGAAATAACGTGGAAAATTTTATTTTGTACTCAAACACAAAACATGTATATCTACACTAATATTATAAGTTTATTCATTGCAAACATATTTTAGTATGTTTGCAATGAATAAACTCACTACTGGAAAGCTACATTCACGCTGAGTAACATAGGCTATATCTAATAGTAGAAAAAATTTACAATTTTGTCTACCCGTGCGAAGCTGGGACGGGCCGCTAGTGTGTATATGTATACACTCGAGAGCAATGAATCCGGGTCACTTAAAGAATCCTAAAAATCTCGGAAACTAAAAATGCTAGGTTAATGCAATAAATTGTATTTAATAGACAATGTAATACTCCTTAAATGAAGGTATTAAAACTTCTTAGTTATTGTAAAGTTATATCATAAAAAAATCAAATTTGAAAAAGGGCCACTTTCGAAGATGGAACTACGAAATTACAGCATTTGGTTTTGCTTTTGTTTGTAATCTGTCATTTATGTGGGTACATAAACCATGTTGATAGTGCTCTATATTCATTATTCAAGCTGAAATTATGTCGCTTACGCCTGAAGAATGCACCAGAATACTTACAATGCTGGAAACCGGCCGGAGTCAGCGCGATACAGCCAGGACTGTCGGTGTGTCGCTGTCAACAGTACAAAGAGTTCTCCGACGTTACGAAGAAACTGGTTCTAACCTACGCAGACCAGGAACGGGCAGAACCAGGTGTACCACAGCACGAGAAGACCGATACTTGGTGAACACCATGCTTCGAAATCGCTTTCTCACAGGAACTGAACTCACCAATCAGTTTCGACGCCTCGGAGGAAGTAACCCAAGTGCATGGACAGTAAGACGTTGGCTTGCTGAATCTAACTTAAAACCCCTTAGACCTGCAAACGGCCCTAAACTGGAGCGTGGGCATCGTATTTCAAGACTAAGATATGCCCAGAGCCACGTAAATTGGAGTATTGAAGATTGGTCAAAAGTTATGTTCTCCGACGAATCAAAATTTATGCTCTACAAGCACGATGGAAGACACAGAGTGTATCGAAGACCAGGGGAAAGATTCAAGCAAGCATGCATCGAAATAAAGTAGCCTACGGTGGTGGGTCTGTACTTGTGTGGGCCGGAATTTCTTCTGAAAGTCGCACAGAGCTGGTGATCATAGAAAACGGCTCTTTAACTAGCGTAAGATATGTGGAAGAAATCCTCAATGATCACGTTGGTCCATTTATGGTCAATTTAGGTGAGGATGCTATATTTATGCATGACAATGCCCGACCTCATACAGGTAGGATTGTGAATGACCTTCAAGAGATGAACATTACTCGTATGGAGTGGCCAGCGCGCAGCCCGGATATCAACCCGATCGAGCATGTTTGGGACGAGCTAGGCAGATGCGTAAAACAACGAAACCCTCCCCCAATCACGCTTCGTGAGCTCAAAATTGCTCTCACAGAGGAATGGGAAAATATTACCCAAAATCGTATAAGGAACTTGGTGTACAGCATGCCAAACCGCGTAAACGCAGTAATGGAAGCACGAGGAGGCAATACGAAGTATTAAAATTCAAGAAAATCGTAATAAAGTTCAAACATTTCATGTTTCCTATTTTTGTTTTAAGGAGAGATCAGCAGTTTTTTTCTTTATGTAATTTTGTGTTAATAAAATGTATGATGACTCATATTTTTTTTACTTTCATTTAAGGAGTATTACATTGTTTATTAAATACAATTTATTGCATTAACCTATCATTTTTAGTTTCCGAGATTTTTAACATTCTTTAAGTGACCCGGATTCATTGCTCTCGAGTGTATATAAAAAAATAACAAATATGACAGAAATAAACAAACAATTTCTATTATAATTACCTAACATTGAAATATACACAAAACAGAAAGATATATAAAAGATTAAATATGGTGTGAATGAGGCCAGCAGGCCAAATATATTTACATTGTTTATAACATAAGATGCGGACATTTCCTGAATACACACCTATTATAGGTGTACAGAGACTTTCTTTATTTCCTATTTTTTAGCAAACTAATGTCTAAAGCACCTATGTTATAGGTATAGAAATTTTTATTTATATCTGTACTTCCGAGTTTATAACCCGTCTGTCTTCAAGGCCAGGGTGAATACGCACCATCTGAGTTAGCTCGTTCCATCGTGGATTCTGTCTTGGCCTCCGGTCTTGATCGAGATCAAGAGTAAAGACATACAAAATAAAAAAAATCGGAGACAATGAAACCCCGACACGAATCAAAATAGTACAGTTAGATTTCCACATCGATTCGGTCGGGTACGGGACTTCGCAGTTGCGTCACCACGAAAACCATAATAGAAACCACTTGACAGTGCCGGATTTACCATAGAAGCTGAAAAAGCTGAAGCTTAGGGCAGCAAAATTTGCCCAGAAAATTGGTACAGAAAAAAAGTAAGTAATAGTGCAGTAAAAAAAAAGCTTTGCTTTTCTTAGCTTAAAAACATACCCAAAAAGTTGTAAAAATAATCTTGAAACTAGATTAATCCCTAAAAAAGTAATTAACGTTATTGTAAACAGTGAATCTAATTATAGAAGTCAATAGGGGCGGCAAAAATTTTATAGCTTTGGTGCGGCAAATGTGTAAAGTCAGCACTGCCACTTGACCACAGAGCTCGTCAAAGTTGTGATGTATTTCTCTATAAACCTTCTTTGTCGCAAAGAATACTTGAAGGGTCAATTTCCTGTTCGTTCGCCCTCAAATAATGAGGTCGTTGTACAGAAATCTTTGTGCTTCAAAGGTATGTACGATCACAAGACGGTGAGCGATGTGCGTGTGCACCGTGTTTAGGGTAAATGCTGAAGTTACGGATCGTAAATTACTGGTTTTTTCACTTACCATTTGCCGTGGGTTGTATAGCAGATTATAATAACGACATTACTTACATACTTAACACTTTGTAAACGGGAATTTTCTCGCCAAATCGCTCCAGTCCCAAATTAATTGTATCGCTGACAATAGAAAATGCGTAGTCCGTAACCCGTTTGGCACCCTTGATTACAAGTTTTCCGCGCCCCATCGCTTAGCTAAACAAAACGAGTTAACTAGTTTCCCTCGCATTGGTATAAAAAGTGATATGACGAGTTAAACACGCACACAATTGGGACCCGCAAACAATGTGTTAAGTATGTAGGTATATAAGTTTAGTGCTCGATATTGCACAGTCTAACAGTTTCTGATGTTGCTCCGTGTGAGGACAAAACACGTGTAGTTTCTGAAGGTACAAGGTGTGTCGATGTCTGCGATTACTACATTTAATTGCGGGTGGGCGGTGGATTTTGCTTGTGTTTCGCAGAAGTAAACTTTATTTACTGTCTTATCAATGAATATGAACTTCTGCCAAGTAACGCCTGATTCTATCAAATACATTTAAGTGTGTTGTATCTTACGATCGTAGAAGGTGACTGAAATACTGTTATAATCACAATATAGATTCCGTAGATTACAAAATTGGGGAGCAACGTTTTTTATATTATTCCCACCTGTCTGACAGGATTTCGTCTTTCGGTTGAGATGATGTTTTATATCCCCATTCAAATTCATAATTTTGATTTAATTTAATTAAGTATATTGGAAATAACACACTTATCATCTTTATCAAAAGTCATCTTGACAAGAGTCGTCTCTTGATAAGGAGTTGAAACGCCAGCAATTAGGGCTTTGTCACACGAGCTGTATTTCGACTGCAACTCTACTGCAAATTGAAATCCGAATGCAATTTAGATGCAATGATTTTTTTTTATTTATCCACTTTTATATAGGGCGACTGTATCTGTATAGTCACCACAGCTCATGAAAAGCAGGCGAAACGTCAGGATTAAATGTTAAATTACATGATTTTTAAATTCTTTAAATTTAACATAAAAAAATATGCGATAGGTGTGGAATTCTAAGAACTATACTATTGAACAATATTTTTTTCAAGTAGTGGTTGATAAAGTATCGTGTAACAATTATAAGACATGACTACCGTCGTTGGTTGGTTTTATTCATTCATTGTGAACACGTAACAAACAATGAAGACATCTTAAAATCTGTGATTGACGGTGATCTGTGCAGTACACTGCTCAGTGCCACATGAAGAACGACTGAGGTGGCGATCTGTTGATTTCACAACAGCATTGTCTTATTTCTCTTTGCAGTTTGGCGTACTGCAGCGGGGCTAATAAGACTTTAATTATATTTATGTTAGGTACAAAGTTAGTATGCTCTACATACTGCACCGTTAATCTATAATTTAGCAAAGTATTACTAAACTTTTAACTCACAATATATTAAATTAATTGAAACTTTATATACATATACATATACATTCTTACATTGAAACTAATTTAAATAATAAAATTATACAGAGTTACGACCAGATAGACTTATAGCAGATTCAGAAATCTGTTTGTTTTTATCAAAAAAATTATCAAATTTTAATTATAAATCAGGGGGCACGGCAGTGCCCCCGCCAAGTCAAGCAAAAAGCGGCACGGACGTACCATCCTTTTCTCGAAGCAATTCAGGCCATTTTCGACCCCCTGTACTTCGTTGTGGATAAAACTAGAAGACTGAATTTTCAGTAACCATGCAGGCATTGTAAAGACACGGTATATTTCAAATTTCATTCAATTTGAACTAGTAGTTTAAGAATTATAACGGGTCAAATTTCTTAATTTTGTCACTCACTGACTCACCGATCATCAAAATTCTAAGACACTTCTAGCAGACCTAGAAGCTTCAAATTTGGCATATAAATAGTGTTTGGTGTATGAATCAAGGAAAAACTAAAAAAACCTACAAAAATAAGAAAAGTTCATAAGTCAGAGAGAGGGCTTTAAGAAAATTCGTTGCTGGTAGATATACATACATATAAACTCGGCGTCAAAAAAATCGCACCTTATAAAAATCTTATTCAAAAATTCCTAAACCTTATATAGAGGATAGTGTTAGGTATCATTAGAAAGGTAACAAAAAGGAGCATCAAACAACAATTAAGTGCAATCTTTTTTTTAATTAAAATTATACAAAAAGCATAAAAATTTGAAAAATAATAAAAAATCTTAATTAAGTCCTAATTAATAATCGATAATTTACAAAAAAAATGTACAAAAAGTGTCTTAAAATTAACTCAAAATCTAGTGTTACCCCCCCTTGCCCTGATGACGGCTTCCATACGGTCCCTCATAGACCTCACCAACTTCAGGAGCTCTTCTTGAGGGATAAGACCCCATTCTTCAATCACCGCGGTTTGGAGTTCCTCTAGAGTCGAAGGAGCCGGATCCCGAGATCGAACCTTACGTTTAAGATGGTCCCAGAGGTGCTCTATCGGATTCAGATCAGGACTTCTCGCTGGCCACTGCATCACAGGAATTTGGGACCTCCGCAGGAAGTCGTTCACGATGGCTGCAGTGTGTGCGCGAGCGTTGTCGTGCATTAATGTGAACCCCTCGCCAAAAGATTCGGCAAAAGGGACCACATGCACATCCAGGATCTCTGTGATATAGCGGCGCGCAGTCAGCGACCCTTGTCCGCGAGCACCTCCGGTCCGGGAGACGCAGACCAGGTCGGTTTTGCCGGCAGCCGACATACCGCCCCAGAACATGCAGGATCCGCCTCCATATTCCACCGTCTCCTGGATGCAGGCTTGAGCGAAACGTTCACCCTGCCTCCGGTATACTCTTCTTCGTCGGTCGTTGCAGAAAAGACACACTCGTGTCTCGTCTGAGAAGAGAACAGCTCCCCACTGCTCAATGGTCCAATCGACGTGGTCGCGAGCAAACTGCAAGCGGGCTCGTCGGTGCGCTGCAGTCAATTTTGGACCTGTAGCAGCTCTGCGGGCTGCTATGTTCTTCTCCTTCAGTCTTCTTCTAACCGTGGATACACTCACGGTGCGTCTGCGAACTGCCTGGAGCTCCTGTTGCAGCTGAACAGCGTTTGAGAAGCGATTTCTCAAAGAGTACGACACAACGAACCGGTCGTCTCTTTCCGAAGTGCAGCGACGTCTACCGGACCCATGTCGCCGGATATAGCCACCGGTCTCTAAAAAGCGCTGGTAGACTCTACGAACCGAAAAACGGCTCAGATTCAGTTGCCGGGCGACATCACACTGCCGCACCCCTGCTTGCAGTAGTGCAACCACTTGAGCGGCCTCATCAGCTGTAGTGTCCATTTTCCAGATGTTCTTTCTTCAGTAAAATCAGTGCGTGTGTCCCCTTCAACGGTTTAATAGCGAATGACCCACATTGAACCCGTGTTGACCTCTTTATACCCACAAAGTTAGCGCAACTCGCGACTCTCCCGAGCAGCAAAATTTCCTTAGAATTTTTGTGACCCTTTATTTGTTGCTTTAGGTTTTATTTGATAATGAAAAATAATGTTTTTTTATTAAGTTAATTAAGTAACCTTTTAAATAAAATTATAATTAATACGACTGCATGTGCATATCCAGAGTTAATGCCATTTGAACGTGATTTTCTTAGAGGTGCGATTTTTTTGACGCCGAGTGTATACAATAAGTAGAAGGTACCGAAAAGGAAAAAAGTAGACTGTCTACAAAATACAAAAAGCAATGAGATCCCATCAAAAACAATACTTGTCAAAAAAACCAAGTCTCGCAACTCAGTTGTTCTACGGTAAAAAGTTGTGAGATCCATGTAATACCAAGTCGGTTATTAATTTATTCAGTCCCTACTTAAGCGAATTTCTGTCTTAATACGTCCAGTCCCTAAGACCATGATCGTGGTCCATAACAATTGAAAATCAATCAATCAAATCAATCGCATGAAAACACGTGTAAATTAAATTATTTAGTGCGATGGCCGAGTCAATATATTTATATTAAACAATAAAGATTTTTAATATTGATATGCTTCAGGACCGATCGTTGTGGAGATCCTTGGGGGAGGCCTATGTCCAGCAGTGGGCGTCGTACGGCTGATATGATGATGATGATGATGATGCTTCACTATAAGATGCTGTTAATTATTACGTAACAACTTAATGCTTCGAGTACGGAGATTCCAGACACAATTGATTTTCAATTGTTATGAACCACGATCATGGTCTTAGGGACTGGACGTATTAAGTCAGAAATTCGCTTAAGTAGGGACTGAATAAATTAATAACCGACTTGGTATTACATGGATCTCACAACTTTTTACCGTAGAACAACTGAGTTGCGAGACTTGGTTTTTTTGACAAGTATTGTTTTTGATGGGATTTTAATTTCATGCGTAAATAGACATGTGTACGATACTGGTGCATTAGCCCTACAACGCATGCTCTGAACTCCGTACTTGGCAAAACGCCATCTTGGCTTGCATCCAGAAGTTTTGCTTACCTCAATGTGTTCCCCCAAAACAGTTCACACTAGACTAGAAAACTGAACGGACGTTAGAGTTTTTTAGCTACGAACAAAGTTAATTAATTTACAATCAATTATTAAAGATTCAATGCAATAATCCACTTGAAAAAGTTTCTTTAAAAGTAAATTAAAAAGCGCGGCAAAAGACGCCATTTTGCTGCGACTTTTTAAGAAGTTTACCCGCGTAGACAAAGGCATTGTGTTTGTAAATACTTTGTGTTGTCTGTAAAGGAATTTCGAGAGCCAGTGTTTGGACTTGCAACTAAAAAAGGTTGGTAATTAGTATTTTATGGTCTTATTTTTTTAATTATTATTCTTACAACATACAGTACACTGCATTTTGGAATAAACAAAATAGTGATGTGAATGACCTGCTATGTTTATAGCGTTATTTAGTTTTTAAAACAAAGTAGAAATTCCTAATATTCCTATTAACCGTATTTCCTAAAAAAATGTAGAGCTTCTTCTTTCCTTTTATTAATCATAAAAACGTCACATGCTCTTTTCAACAACATGTATTAAATTAAATTTGAGTTTCGATCAACTCACAAGTATTTAGTTAATATTAAACTAAACAGATCTTGTACTATGTACATTACGTATAGAATACTTAAAAAGGTATATAGACTACCACGCCTTGAAAAGAAATGGTTGTTTGCCTCACACAAACATACACCTACTATATGGAACCAGGGCCTTTGACGCAGAAGGATTCAACTGCAGTGGGTTTTATATGAGCGATAAATGTTGTGTATGTAACGTATAAACGTATAATGACTTGTTAACTAAACAGATGTACTTTATTTCATCCGTTTGGGTTATTCCTTAATCTACTTTCATTTTAGCGTCGTATATTTGCACAAAGCCACGTGTACATAACGACATTCGCTTCAAAATCCCTCAACATAACTACTACAATCATTTTGAAACTTTTTTATTCTAAGAATTGCGTCTCAAATGGCATATTTATCAACAACAAACCTGAACAGGTCTCGGTTAAAAATAGAATAAATCAAAGTGTGTTTTCGGAATAAATGTTTATTTTCATCTTTACCGCCAGACGCCAATATGGCGGCTTAAAAACAAAATGGCTGAAAATAGATCAAGATCTTTCACCTCGGCCTTGACTGTTGTTCGAACCTGGAATCTGAATTGAGATTTTTGTATTAGAATTATTAAGCAAATATGAGTATTGTTAACTTATTAATATCGTAGTTCATATTTTTATCATTGAAATTTTTAAAATTTTAACGTAGTAAAAATATTTTTTTCTTATTGAAGCATTTGTGGATTTGTTTTTTATATCTCAAAAAATTTTACTAGAAATACTCGCTCTATCCAAGCAAGTGCTTATAAAAGACATTACTTTAAACAATAGTTTGTTCTTTATCGATTGTTTGATACTTATAAAAGTATTACGTTCGATTTTGTAGGTATTATCTCTTTTAGAATAACACTCGCACTTCCATTTATTATTCAATTTATTCTGATTTTCGATCGCCATCATTACTCACCTGACTTACGGACTATGTTGGAAGGCTTACGGACATGACCTGTGAACTATATTTATTCATGCCCACTCCTAGGAAAGGTTGCTGTGTTTTAGTTTGCAATCCATCGCAAGGAACCGCTAAAACCTTTAACTAACGGTTTACAAGAAAGAACTTATTCAATTGACTGGCTGCTGAGAATTATGAAAATAAAACATTGTTATTCTGTGTCTGGGTAAGAGTAACTGCATTATTCAGCTTCTCAGCGGGTTTTGTTTATTGGAGCGGAGCGAAGCGAAGCGAAGCTCCCATGGATCAGATTCAATGGCGCAATGTCTGTTACGCCATAACTTCCCGAGTTCTTAACCGATTTTGATATTTTTTGTGTGGAATCGAATTAACAGGTTTAGGACCAGATTGTGACGGAGCCCGAATTTTGAAATTTACAAAAACATTTTTTTTCTTTTTTTAGGTATTACGTTCCGCTCCAATATATGGTGCTAGCGTAGCTTTATGCTTAGCGACTGCATCGCCTAGTTATTTTCCATAAATAAACATGTAGCTTTAGCTAAAATTGACTCTAAGTCTATGAAGAGAAAGTCTAAAAACGGTCTGCCGGTTACGTCATATTCACAGTTGTGCTCACTGTTATTTTTTAATCTTTTTCTAAAATAACATTTTTCTTAAATTTATTCAGAACCAGGATGTTTTGTCTATTAAAAGGTTTTTAATCTAGAGTAGGTTACAAAAATTTTCCTAAGACTAACATGAAAATTTCACAAGTGTTTACCTAGTTATTACAGTTAATATTTAATACAGTATTAAGAATTTAATTGTTATGGTTCCGGAGTCTGTTCCGGTTAGCCACAAACACGTGTATCGTTCCCACCATGCCCTCATTAAAAGGTTTTCGTTTTTTTACGCTAAAATGATAAGATATTTGTAATTAATGTTGGCGATATTGTGGCTATATATAAGTGGCCATAAAATACGTACATACATGAGTTAAATCTATAATTTAAGATCACAAATTTGTTGTTTGTCTGTCCGCTCTTTTCCCCGATCTTTTTCCATTGTATATGTGTTACCATAGCAACGCGTTAACCGCAAGTAGGTTGTCTACCGGACGCTAGATGGCGCTAATGGAAAAATATTTAATAATAGAAAAAAATTAAAGAATTTTTGAATTTTGTTTGAAAATTAAGGACGGGCCGCTAGTAATAGTGTCTAGGAAGTGATGTGATTTTAAAAATCACATCACTTCCTAGACAAAAATAACTCATCTTTATTTCTCATTACACACTCGCAAATCAATCATCAAATAATTAAAAAATTGAGTCGAAAGCCAAAACGCCGTTACAAGGCCATATCATTAAATGTCCAATCCGCATCCGTTGTCTTGACAACAGCTTTGTTATTGGACGTTGCACAAAAGATTTAGTGCGTGATATAACTTTTGTACAGCACGTTTTAATAAAAATTATCAAAGTTCATTTGAATATGATAATAAATCTATAATCTAAGAACACAAATTTGTTGTTGTTTGTCTGTCCGCTCTTTTCCCTGCTCTTTTTCCATTGTATCAATAACGTTACCATAGCAACGCGTTAACCGCAAGTAGTTCGTCTATCGGACGCTAGATGGCGCTAACGGAAAATTTAATAATAGAAAAAATTTAAGAATTTTGTCCACCCGTGCGAAGCCGGGACGGGCCGCTAGTAAATCTATAATCTAAGAACAAAAATTTATCGTTTGTGTGTTTGTCTGTCCGCTCTTTTTCCCGTTCTTTTTCCATTGTATCAATTAACGTTACCATAACAACGCGTTACCGGGTCAGCTAGTAAATATAAAAATATTATCCCATTGTTTAACTATAAAACAAAATGCTCCCCAAATTATAAAGTTATCAATGAAGTTAGTATAGTGTGTAATTCAACGCATTCAGTAAATCAAATGTTCCAATATGAATGAAGATAGTTACTAATCGTGTGTGAAAAACTGATCTCTTGGCTTCAGATTCGATTTTTCTATCCAAATGCATACCGGATGCAGCGAGTTAAGCATTTCGCATTCTTAAAAGTGCCAAGCTGTCTCATTTATTTGTATAATATATAGTTGATAAGAATTGGACGTACAGTTGTCTTCAAGTTATTCAATAAATCAAATTTGAGGTTATCTCATTGATATTTCTGCATGGTTATGGGCTAATTCTACTCACAGTAACACCATTGGTACCAAATCACAATAACTCATCGTCAAAATTAGTGGATTAGTTTCGCGAAATAGTAACAAAGGTTAGTTTAATTAAAGGAAACAGAAGTATTGAATTGTTTTCATTGTACTCTCAGAGGGACGTCCACAATTGGGTTAGATTAGGTTAGGTTAGGTCTTCTCAAAAATGGAAGAGGTTTGCCATAATCTCCGCGCTTGTCAGGCAAGTTAATGTCTAGTGGTGGTAGTGAACACGACCCTACCAGTCCACGGCAGATTAAATTAAAAAAGCGGGTTGAAGATAGCAGTAAACAGCACATAATTACTAAAGATACAAAAATCCAGCAGTCAAATGCTTAAATTGTAAAAAAACCTGAATAAATAGTAATTTCTTCTTTATCTATTGCTCAATACTTTTAAAAGTATTTCATTCAGTGTTGTATGTCGTAGTACCTAGAACGTAAAGAGATGGCGTTGGCCTCAGCTTTAGAAACAATTGACACGAGTTCCGTCTTACACTTGGGATAAGTTGATTTTTTCTGGACAAAATATAATCTATATATATAAATATTCCGTCGCAGTGTTTGACCGCAATGAACTCTGAAACTACTGAACCGATTTTAATGATTTATTTTTATTTTGCTAGATTTGTTGCAACTCAGGACATATGATATGTAACATTTTAATTTATAACACAACAAGGCGTGACTGGGTCAGCTCTGCCGTTCTTATGAAAAGTGCAATAAGTAGATTTCAGCTACTTTCGAAATAATTGCAATTAAATATTTAATTTTTGTTTTTTTGTGTATCATCGTAACTATAATAGCTATTGACTTGAAACTTTTACTATACGTCTATAAAATGAAGCGGAATTTTATGTAGTATATTATATTTGTACATACATTTGTACGTAAATAGTACGTAAGTCAATTTGCCCAAAACTCGACTTATTGCACTAATCGTAAGGATAACTTAATTACTAGCTACTAGTAATTATATAGATGTTACTAAACACTATGTAAAAAAGCTATATGTATTCATATCTCACCGAAGAACTTATTTCATCTCCTACATCATCGGTCAACGCTCCCCAAGGCGATAAAAATTACTGGTGCCAACGGTAACTTCTGCCAACTACCTTAAGAGATCTGTACACACCCAAATAAGGAGGTTTACCTTGAGACATTAGCTGGCAGAACCGTTAAGATCTTGACCTGGATAATTATTGGGTTGGGGAATAAGTTCGTTCGGTTTTTTCAAAGTGCTTTCTTTCAACAAAAACCAATAATTATAACAATAAATTGATCAATAATGTATTCGCCGTTACTGTTTACAACCTCCTCCCACCTCTCGACTAATTTGTTGATGCCGTTCCGCCAAAAATAGTCCGGTCCGGTGTCGAAGAAGTTGATGAGCCAGTTTTTGAGGTCCTCTTCGCCGTCGAAGATAACACCCCTCATTTGATTCGACAAGGAATGGAAAAGCTGATAATCTGTTGGCGCAAGGTTCGGAAAGTACGGTGGATGCTGAAGAACCTCCCATTCGAGCTCTTGGAGTGCGGTTTTGACGACTTGTGCAACATGGGGTCTGGCGTTGTCGTGGAGCAAGATGACTTGGCCTTGTCGGTCAGGTCTTTTCAGTCGCATAGCCTCATTTACACGGCGTAGAGCTCCTTGTTGACTGTTGCGTTCCGTTCAAGCATTTCCCCGTATATCGAGATGCAGGAGCACCTCAAGGCGATGAGGACATCGAATTCTGCAGGTCGTCCACTGCGAGGCATGTCTTCGAGATCAAAGTCACCATTTTTGAACTTTGCAAATCATTTCTGTGCTGCGCGCTCACCTATGACACCTTCTCCATACACGTTGCATATGTCACGAGCGGCTTCAGCTTTTTTTTGACCCCGATGAAAAGCGAAGAAACGTAGACGTCGAAAATGCTGATTTTTGTCACCTGGGTATTCCATTTCGAAGCCCAGAAAATAGGAAAAACTAAAAATATTCGAAAAACAAATAACACAGTTCTGTAGAGCAGAAAAGGCACTGTCTAATGTATACAAACACTTTGCTCAACAACAAACAAATACTTTAAATAATCCTCTTCGAAAAAAACCGAACGAACTTATTCCCCAACCTAATACATCATCTTGAAGTTATACGACGTTATAGGTATATATATGAAACAGAATATAGTTCTTACTCTCTCATCCATCACACAATTAAATGAAACGTTTTTAACAGGACTTTACAGTAGGTCCTGTAAAGAAATGGAAACATCAGGATTAAATATATTAAAAATTCGTAAAATTAAACGCGTCACTGTAAAATTGATTACATTTAAAAATGAAGCTACTATTTTTTCCTGAAAAGCAGTCCATATGTTAATAATAAATACAAAAAAAAAACCGATTCGGTAGCAGCACATATAATGTAGGTAGTAGGTGTAGCACAGTTGTCTTAACAACTCTTGTAAAGAAGATGGATAGTCAGGATTATATATAAAAAAAGAATAAATGCAACGTAACTCCGGTTAAACACTTTGTCCAATGTAGGATGATACTTTTGACAGGTGTCACTTCCTTATTGCTACGTACTAAGGTTGCGTTTGTTTCCTTATGTTTGGCTTGACATTGCAATAGCAACTTTATACCCTCTATATAGGTGTCAACTGACAAAAGTATCATCCTACATTGGACAAAGTATAGTGATTTTATTTCAATATGCTGTAGGCGGGGAAGTGTAAGAACTTAATATGTCATTCTTTGTTACGACTATTTCACATAGCCACAGATAAAATTATTTATGAGGTAGTGTTACTTAAAGCTAAGACATAGTATAACAACGTCAATGTGTACGAATGTTTTGTTGGTCACGAGTTGTTATTGAAAGAAAAAACATAACAGAATCATTATAAGTAAAACCGTCTAAAATAAATAAACAATTCGCGGAAGAAACTATTTATATGGATTGATAAATGTGTCTGAACTAGGTACGGCAAGAAGCGATGCGCATTTCGAGAAGAAAAACAATAGTTTATTATAATCATTACCAGCTTTCTAATACTGATATAGAACAGCCCACAACTCAATAGGTAATACGCAATTTTATCTGAAGTCTGTTTTGTAAACAAAAAAACACGTGGCGCCATCTGTTTATTTTGTAGGTACTGTTTACTAGTATTCAAACCATCGCAGAAAGACACATAGAAAGTCGTGACCATTACCCCAACCATAAAATACCATTGCAGTGTTTGAGAATATGAACTGTCCAGTTTCTTCGTTTATTTAAATTTTGTAGAACATTTTTGTTATGGTAAATAGATAAGCGATTGAAAGCTATTTAGCCTGATGGTAAGCGACGAAACGATCTAGAATATGAGGAGCTTGCCTAGAAGATACCTAGTCACTCGTGACTTGTATACCCCTAAATTGTAATTGTCAGGAAACACAGATTCAGGCAAATAGGTCCACTCCTTAGCGGTACGTATCACAAAATTGTAACTAAAACGCTTAGTGCGACTCTTTGGTATATCAACCACATCAATCGTTTTAAAATTATCGAAAGAAAGATGGAATAAATCTATGGTGCGAAGAGATTCAAATCCTGCTGGGGTAACTTTTGCGTGTTTCCTGGATCAGTTATTGAGTATCTCTGAAATGGATAAAGGGAGTTATGGTATTTTCTGACTAGGGTAACAGTCATAAGAAAATCTAATAAAATAAATTCAATTCAATTCAATTTATTTAGTTGCAAATTAAGTGTACATCTGAAAGTATTAATACTAGATTAGTACTTACAACTTAATTACTCTTTTCGAGTAGAGCAAAAATACTAGAGGACATAAATTCAATCAAGAAATCAAATAACATTACCAAAAATTAAATTACATATTGTCAATAAGTTACAAATAATGATATTATATTGTATTGTCTAATAATATAATAATAATAAATTTGGTCAAATTCAAAGGAGAGTGGTTCACTAAATATATATATATATAGATATATACATATATTAAGTAATTTGGACTTTATCCAATCTTGAAATTTCGCGACACTGTTGAATGTAACAAAGACTATTTGAAGACGAATATGTGTCAAGGCGAGAATAAACTCTCGTTTGTATAATTTATTGCCTTTTAACACAGTCTTAATTTATAGAGATAACCTGTTAGAAATAGTATTAAAGATCTTTGATTATTGCGATGTAACCCGGCCACAGTCGATTTCAATTAAGCTGCGAATTGGCGATCAGTTTTTCGTATCAGTTGAACTGACGTCCATCCAAAATTTGATTGTGAGTGTCGAAACATCATCCCAGAGTTATAACTGACGACGCGCCACGTATTTCCGAGACTATCATAAATCCAACTCGCGCATCGCGACAAACTGATCCTTAGTGTGTGATCGTCAATCCAACACAAACAGATAGTACACTTCCTAACAGCCCGACCGATTGAAAATTGAAGAGCCGGAGTGACGCCAGTGAATGCGGAAATCGAGTTGGCCTAAAACCATTTGGAGTGACGCCACAGTTTTACGTCTGGACTGACTCGTAAAACTGATCGTCAATGCCCACTTTTAGACAATAACAAAGACATTTTGAACCCAAGTTAAGTAAGTAAAGCACTTGTGTTATAGAATTCAAATCAGCGAACCACAATACTTAGACCCGAGTCAATATAGAAAATTTCGTTTTTTACATTGAGCCGGCCGTCGAACCCGAGTGACGGTACCATGAAAAGTGGTATGTGAGCCACTCGACCAAGGTATTTAATAAAGACGTATTGATGTAACCTTTTACTGTTCTTGGTTATTTGTTACTCATAATAAGTAATCGTAGATACTTTCAAGTGAGTAGATTTGGCTTGTAATCTGTATCGTTTTTAACGTCTTTTTTAAATATCCCTTTGTTTTGGCATAATTTTTTCTGCCCTTATATCGTCAGGGATGATTTTAAAAGGCATAGTTCTAAATAACTTGCTGGCTGGTAATGAATATCAATTTATGTTTTTTGCTTTTATGCCAAATTAAAATTGGAATGAAAACATTATGTGAAAGGGGATTTCCCCTTTTCAAATCTTTCTCAGTAGAACAAACTACAATGTACGTCGAGGTTGGAGACTACAAACCTCATTGTTCACGAGCCAAGTACGTAATCAAATGATTTGTGTTTTGTCTTGAAATAACAAACAACAGATATTTGTTTTGAATTAGATAATACTTAATACATAGGAGCGACCTTATACAATTGGCATAGAGTTGCGTTTTGCGTAAACGAAAATCAGCTGTTCATGTCCGGTTATTGACCTTTAAATCATATTATACATATAAAGAATCATCGAATATCAATTAAAAAAATAACTTGAGAAATGGAAAATAAATCATATAGTCTACGGCATTTAAATTAAAATTGGTTTCGAAATCTCGTGAAATGCGTAATGGCTAGAAATTTACTTACATTGGACGATTTCTGCGCAAGTTTGTTTATGGTTCAAGAAACATGGCGCCTTTATTTTATACATTACATATGTCACAATGAAAGTTTCAAGAAATGGCCACTTATGATATACACAACATTTAAAAAGTTGTGTAACATTTAAAAATGGAACACTTTGGCTGTAGAATTCAGCTTGTTACTTCTGATCGTCGCTTGTTTTTATATTATGATTCTGTTGTAATTTTAGAAATTGCGTATCTACATCACCAAGGGTTTAACTCGTCAAAAATTTTCGTAGTATACAATTTTGACTATATTTTAACATCTCAGCAGAACCTAGTTTTAATTCAAACTGCCTTTAGCGATGAATGATTTATAATAACAAAGACGAATTTCGTGATGGCTGTCCGTCTACTGCTGTGAACAACAAAAACATCGATGCAGTGCGCCATATTATCGAAATGGTCAGGCATGTAAGAAAGAAAGAAGAAAGAGAGAATATGAAAAGGTGTGAAAAGACTGTACTCACGATGGATGCCACACAATTTAACTGAGACTCAAAAACTAATAATTCAACGAAAGGGCATCATATTTGTTGCGGAACAAAGTAAAAGAAGACGAAATATGGATTTATTACTACGATCCCAAAACGAAGCTGCAATAAAAAGTAATGGTCCTTCATGTTACGCCGAAACTGACCAAATTGGCACGTGTGCAAATTTCTCTTAGAGGATGATTGCTGCTATTTAATAGAACAAAACAACAATAGCCACGTGCTGTTGTTGTTTTGGAAAATCGACTTATCGTTAATGTTATACGACCATTTGTTTATCTTATGTTTTTTAATTATCCTTAAAAATAACAAAATAACTGTAAACGGCTTATCATCTCGCACCACAATAATGACACCACTTTTCGCACGACCATAGTCAAACGAACATTTGAAGGTGAAAAGATACTTAACAGAAATTTTGAGCCATTCTCCTGTTGCAATCCTGGCACCTTGTCACTTTTGTCTTTTGCCAAAAATTAAAAACAAATGATTGCTGAGAGTATGAAAGACATGTTTCCAAGTTCTGGGGGAATTGGCATAAATGTTTTCACAATTGATTTATTACTATCGAAAAGTGAATTTACACAAACGGAAAATATTTGAAGGAACAACGAAATGGGCTGTATGAAATAATTTTTTTACCGGATAACTGTCGCGTTCATTCTCAAATTATAATCGAGCTTAAAGGTTACTGTTTTTGGGCGATGTGTCTAACCAATAATGATTTATGGCACCAACAAATGGACTTTAAATTTTGGCCTTTTAAAAAAGCTTAGAATCTCAGTGTTTCTTTTGCGTAGTAAAATCCACAAAATAGGATATTTGTAAAATAATTTGTAAAAGGCCGTAGCTAGGGGGGAAGCATTGTGGGGCAATGCCCTACCTTGAAATCACAATGCCCTACCTTAAAAATACCAAAAACTAAGATAAATTAGTATAATTAAATTGTTTTATAATTTTTATAAATTTTATGAATTTTTCAATCATCTTATAAGATAAATTATTATAAAAGAATAATACTAGAAAAAATCTACTCGGGTCACAAGTGAATTCTCAGGAATGTGAATCGAACCCGCCTCCTTTGGAAATACGGTCCAATACTTGACTCTTAGGTCAGTGATATACATAGTAATTGATTTAGGAGCCCGTGCTTCGAAGGCAGATCTATTATGATGAATTTAATACTTCCGCCCTACCTGTAACTAATGCTGCCCTACCTCAAACTAGACTCTAGCAAGGAACTTCCACCCAAACTGGAATGTGCACCGACATTTTATCCTCGATAAAAAAATAACCTTATCTATATGACGTTAAGGTCTATTAATAATTAACATTTAGTCAGAGAGAAATCCGGTCCGAGAGAGAAAGCGCTTCAAGAGCCCTGTGTCCCTTTCTTAAGTGTTGCCAGAAGGGTTGTTTTTAAAACGAAGTAGGAATGGTAAAAAATTAAAACAAATTTGTCATCTCTTGTTAAAAATATTACCATCTTTCTGATAATCCTAATATTTTTAAATTATCGTTTATAATGACATTTTCTTTTTTACGATAATTTGGACGCGATATTAAAGCGCTGTTTGAAAAAGAATATGTTATATGAGTAGGATAAGTAGGATGTATCGAAATTGAACTGGCATCCCAATCGCCATTTTGCTTTGTTTAAAATTGTGGTGATCAACGTGGTGATATTTATCCAACCTTTATTCGGCAATATTTCTTTATTTGTACATAATAAATATGGTTAAAAAATGTGCGATTGCAGGCTGTAAAAGCGAATCTTATGCGGGATGCGGTAAATCTTTCTTCAAGTAAGTATTTTTCAATTCTTGAATTAGGGTGACTATAATGAACGGATTTTTAAGATTGTTTTCGTAATCATATTTTTACATATAAATAGTAGGTTATCTAGATTAAACTTTATATACTAATCACTATGTATTATTTTAAATTAATTATTAATTCCCAGATTCCCTAGTGAAGAATCTTTGAGAAAAAAGTGGCTTGATGTCATTCCAAGTAATTCAAATATCAAAAAATATTCTGTTATTTGTAATCTGCACTTCAGGCCCCAGGATATAATAGTACATTCTTCAGTTTCAAAACTGACATCCGATGCTGTTCCAACTACTTTTCCTAAGGTACGTTAATAAATGGGTTGTAATAAAAGCTTATTTCTGGCGGTGTAGCGTAACATATATAATGATGTTTTTCTAATCAAAATAAATACTAAGCATTTTTTAATTTGCAGATTATTCCACCAGGAAAAGAGATAGCCGTTCTAAGCGATGTATTTATTCAAGCTGCTCCAGTAATAGATGAAGTGTTTGTTGAGAAACCTGGAAATATTTCAGTAGTTCCTGAGCAAAAGCTTGAAATCAGTCCTATGCCGAGCACCTCCAAGGAACCTCCTACAAAAAAAATTCGCTATGAATATAAGGAAATTGACGAATTAAAACGACAAGTTAAAATTCTTAAGCAGCGCGTTAAACGAAGAGACTTGAGAATCGATAGTCTTAAATCTTTGTTAAATATAGTAAAAAAAAAGACCCTTGAGCCAGTAGAAATCGAAGATGTCATAAAAAGTAATTTTGTGCATATTCATGAGCAGTTTAATCATGCTATTAGTTACAAAAAAGTAAGATATAGTGAAGAATTTAAATCTTTTGCTCTAACTTTGCACTTTTACAGCCCAAAAGCGTATCTTTTTATGAGAAAACATGTGTGTCTCCCTCATCCAGCTACACTGAGAAAGCTTTTAGCTACACGTGACTGTAGTGTTGGTTACATTCAGGAAGTCATCATGTTCTTAAAAGAAACTGCAACCAGGGATGCCTCTCTTAAAAATGTAGCCCTACTTTTTGATGCTATGGCAATTAGAACAGAATTAAAATTCGATAAAAAAACGGATAAATTTTGGGGCTATGTAGATTATGGGGGAATCATACCCAATGACTCTGAAGCCTTAGCTACCGAAGCCCTTGTTCTCGTGATTGTATCTTACACAAAAAGATTTAAATGTCCCATAGCTTACTTTTTTATTAACAAAATATCAGCTGAGCTTCAATCACAGTTGATATTAACAGCCATTAGGTTGTTATCAGAAGCAAATATTACAGTAAGATCCTTAACCTGTGATGGAACTTGTGTTAATATCAAGACTTATGAGATTTTGGGATGTAGGTTCACACTACCTGAAATGAAGACAAGTTTTAAGCACCCAACAAAAGACTGCCAAATCCACTGCATTTTAGATACTCCTCATATGCTTAAGCTGGCCAGAAATGTTTTTGCAGAAATTAATATCAATTCCCCGAAAGGTGACATAAAATTCAAATTTATAAAGCAATTACATGCAATACAAGAAGAGGAGGGGTTAAAACTAGCGAACAATCTTACTAGTAACCACATTGATTTTTCTGGTAAAAAGATGAATGTCAAATTAGCAGCACAAGTGTTGAGCAATTCAGTTGCCGATGCAATTGAATTCTTAACAAAAAGTGGTGATAAGCGTTTTGAAGGAAGCGAAGCAACTGTTGAGTATATTCGGTTTATGGATAGAATATTTGATATATTCAATTCAAAAAATCCCTTTGGTAAAGGCTTTAAGTCACCATTACGTTTGCAAAACCTTGAAATTTGGATGAATACGCTCACCGAAACTAGAAACTATTTGTTGAGTTTAAAAATCAATGACAAACATATCCTTGAACATCGACGCAAAACTCCTGCTCTTGGATTTATTATTGATACATACAGCTTTGCAAACTTATGTCTTGATTTACTAAAAGATAACGAAAACGAAATGAAATACTTTTTAACTTATAAATGTTCGCAGGATAATCTAGAAATATTTTTTTCATGCGTTAGGCGGTGTGGTGCCTTAAATGATAACCCGAGTGCGCTTCAATTTAGGTACACGTTGCGAAAACTTTTGTTTCGCAATAGCGTACAACCAAGTGTAAACGCTAATTGTGTCAGTGAGGGTGACTTTGAAATGACTCCAGTTTTGGAATTCAGACATCCTAAACGAGCAGTTATAGACAATCACGAAGCTAGCGAAGACCAACAACTTATCGAATTGCTGTATTATGTAGACAATGAAGAATTCTCATATTTCAAAAACAATATACTTTTTTACATGGCTGGATGCTGTGCAAAAAATATATCCGAAAAGTTAAGTTGCAAACATTGTCTTGCTACCTTGTTTATTACGAAACATGATGATCATGATTATACACACTCTATTGATGTCTGCAAAGTTTCATCCTTTACGTCATTCGTAGACAGAGGAAAATTAAAACATGTTTCTAAATTTGTTTTTCAAATCATTGTGTACACGGAAAAAATATTCAAATTTCATAGCTCAGAATCATTAAAGGACGTAAATAAAAATAAAATAATATTACTGGTTTTGCAAAATTTTTATAGTATTTTGAAAGAATTTTTTGATCCGCCACATCCAGTTCAATCATTTCAGTGTGAAGATTCACACGAAATGCAACTCGTTAAAAGCATTGCGTCTTATTATCTTACCGCCCGTTTGATGAGCCACGGTAAAACCCAAACATTGAAAATTCGAGGTCAGAAAACTAATTTAAGACAGAAGTTGCATAAAACTGTTTTATTCAGTAATGTGTAAATGTGACAGTAATGTAAAAATATTTTCCAAATATATGTTTATGAATTGTAACATGTGTTTACTTTTATTTATCTCCTCCTTATAATTATTTAATGAAATCAAGTGAGTAGTTCATTATATTTATGTCAAAAAGTTTATATAATAAAAATGTCAATATACAAAACAATGTCAAAATAAAATAACATTTAAAATCGTCAACAAAAAAAACTTACAACTAAACACAAAAAATAAATAAATAAAATGTCCAAAATATCTACAGTTATTGTTTGGACACCCTAATGAAAGGGACAGAGAGCTCTCACAAAACTATCTCCCTCGGCTCGCGCATCGGCAGCTTGTGCACATTCCAGTTTGGGTGGAAGTTCCTTGGACTCTAGCTACAGTCCTGCCGTCTTCTCTAAATGGCTCAAAACATTCATCGTGTTTAATCCATTTTCGCTCTGTGTGACGCTCTAAGAAGGAAGACTATGTCATCTATGATTATGATGACAATTATAATCTCAAGCCAAAAAATTATCTAAGCTTGACAGGCGGATTGAAGATCGCAGTAAACTCCTGCCGATTAAGTGGTCTCCGGGACATGTGTGGTGATATATCTCCATTACCAATAATGTCCTAAAACGACAACCTTAAATGTGAGGGGTTCAGGCTATTCTACTCTCTAGGACAGCCTATGATAATAACACTATCATTACGTTAATTAACCGATTCGTTGCGGATGGCACGTCTGGCGTGCCATCACTCTCTTTTGCGTGTGGCGCTAGCCACTAGAGCCATGCCATTTTTAAATCGATGATAACTCCTTCAAATTAAATATTAGAGAAATCTACCCAGAATAAAACTATCTTCAATTTTCACCTAAATCAAGCTCGTAGCCTTCGTTTCTGGTAATTGTATAGTCTCCGGCAAATAAGTTGAACATGATTTTGAAATCACGTGACATGCGCAGTAGCAAGTTTAGGTACATTATTCACTACTGAGCATGTCACGTGATTTCAAAATCATGTTCAACTTATTTGCCGGGGACAATATGTAGCAACGAATTGGTTAACTAGCAAAACTGGTTCATAAAACAAAACTCATGGAAGCGAATGAAGTACATAGATAGGTATATCAAAATTGAATATTTTCCGGTCTTGTGAAACGTAGACTCAAATTATCTACGTGGTTTTAAAATGATGATAACTCTGTCTTCCGTATAGTAAATAAAAGCGATAGTAGGTATATATTTTAGAGCAGCTATTGTTGCTCCACGTTTTTTAATAAAAACGCAAAAATAGAACAACATGTGAAATAAAAAAACAGGAACGCATTTGTGAAACTTATAAACAGTTAATTTTATTTACGACGCCAAAGACACGAGTGGTGACAAGCCAAGTCTTGATAAATCGTTAACACTGCTCCTTAGGAATCTGTCAATCCAAATCACATGATAGTAGCAACGTCTAAAGTAGTACGTTTAGTTATCAATGTGATTTAAACTTTTATATGCGACATTGATCCATTGCGCAACGCATTTAACAAAATGGCGGTCGTCCAACGTATGTCCGTTGCGCACTTTCGGCGCGAAACGCTTGCGTCAATATTTTTCTACGAATTTTCCAGACAAAGGAATTATTTTTTCTACTGCCGACGGGACAGTCTGTTTTGGGTCGTTAACTCATAGGATTACAAATCACTACACTTTTCGGCAAGTTTTTTAATTATTATTTGGCAACGATCTCTGTAAGATAGTTTGGTTTGTTGCCATCTGTTACGATCGTTATGGGAAATATGATGTCATATTCGCCATTAATACTTCCGTCATTTTCTTTTAATATTTTGTGTAAAAACTTGGAACATTTTCATCGTTCAAACTAAAAGATATTTCAAAATGAAATGATCTCTATTATAGAATATTTTTACAAACCACAAAGCAGGTTATTTTCTACGATAGAAGAACAAAAAAATACTTTAAGGAGGTATTTATTTAGTGTTTACTATTTCGGTACTCGATGGCGATGACTTCATAATATGCAGAGTGAAAAATTGTTTCCGGAACATGAGATCTTTTATTTTCTTTGTCAGACTTTAAATATTATTTGGGTTCTTAGTTTATTTTATACTAGCGACCCGCCCCGGCTTCGCACGGATGCAATGCTCTACTATATTATGCATGTATTATACATATAAACCTTCCACTTGAATTACTCTAGCTTTAAGAAAAACCGCATCAAAATCCGTTGCGTAGTTTTAAAGATTTAAGCATACATAGGGATATAGGGACAGAGAAAGCGACTTTGTTTTATACTATGTAGTGAAGACTATTAAGACAACTATTAAGAACCTCAATAACCTCATCTGGTATTCGCATTATTTAATGCTGAAAAGAAAATTATTAAAATACTTAACTTTTTTAACTGATCTCATTACGGTACTACCATACTTCTTTTGCCCATTGAATATCGGCGAATTAAAAAGAAACGTGTTATTAAAATGTTTGTAAAGGAAAAGTTATAGACATTTAATTGTTAAATAATACAAATATATGAAAACACCATAGAGAATTTATTCTCGCTTTACAGTACAATTGTAATTAAAAATATAACCTTCTTTTTGACAGTAACCCGAAAATGCCGTCTGAAGTGATATCGCAGTCCGAAAAGTCACTGCAGAGGGAGCTGGCGGACTCCATCATTCGCATGGTTCCCTTGGACGAGATAAGGATCCTGCTTGCGTGTGGCGCTAAGGTATAAATTCAAATCTCAAAAATTATTTATGTTATAATGAATTTAAATTAAAAATATGCTTCAATATAAATATAACATGATTTTCATTTAATATGAGCAGAGCCGGATTTGGGGGAGGGCAGGCGGGGGCTTACTGCCCGGGAGCCTCCACAAGAGAGGGGCCCCCACAACAGAGATAAAAAAAATACAAATTTCAACGTTAGTTTCGACAATCAAATTTTGCCAATTATCTTTTTTTACGAAGCGATGCGAATATAACTTAAACGATTATGAGTATACAGTAATAAAAACTGTATCACTTATATTCGCAATAAACGATTTCGATTTTTTTTTTCGAATATAATAGACAACAGACAGCCCTAACTGGGCTGTCTGTTGTCCCAGGGCCTCCACACGTCGAAATCCGCGCCTGAATATGAGCATTTTTTCTCAATTTTATTATGTGTTAGATTACATAGTTATGAAATATATTAAATCTTTATTAATACTATCAAGACGTATAAGAAAAATTTACTATTAACAAATTTTATACAATATTGTGATAACAAAAATAAATAAATAGAAAAAAGCTACTTACTCCCTAAAAAAGCAATATGATCTGAAAAATATGATTAGTAATATGTAGGACAAAAAACAAATCGAGTCTTGTCTTAAAATACTTTTAACTCAAGAACAAAACCATGTCTTGTGTACACTAATCTTGTTTTCTTGCTTGTTTTCATCAGGTAAATGAACCAGTGACGCAAGGTCTTCGTCCCCTCCACTACGCCATCTGGCAGCGGCATTTGGAAGCTACAAGATTACTCCTGGTCAGAGGATGTGACGTCAATGCTAGGGACGATTGTGGGTACAGCGCGTTACATCTTTCCGCTGAACACGGGTAAGAGTTCACGTTCTTAGGTGGAATTTGATTAATTGGAGCGGAGCTTCAATGACGCAATGTCTGTTACGCCATAACTTCCCGAGTTCTAAACCGATTTTAATAATTTTTGTGTGGAATCGAATCAACACTTTTAGGACTAGATCGGATTTTGAAATTTACAAAAATAAAAAAGTAATGACCAAAAAAACATTGGCTAAATAAGATTTCCCATTGAAACAAAAAGCACGCGCTTTTTGAAAGTTTTCATTCTTATGATTTTTTTTTGTATTACGCTCCGCTCCTATAAATGGTGCTAGCGAAGCTTTATGCTTAGCAACTGCGTCGACCTAGTATAGTTCTCAAGTAAATCTTCCTATACACTTATACTGTCCTAGTACTTTTCAGCTAAACTGCATAAGATTTTTTTATAACCTAAGGCACTCAAAGGTTTCATTCATCCTTTACACCTACTTTAATTTCATATATTAACGCAGTAAATACTACATAAAATTTATTCTATATGTCCATACTTAGAAATAAAATTACTAAATGCAATGCCTGTCACAGAATGATCCATTATTTGTCAGATATTGTTCGCGAATAACTTTTCAGGCTTTCCGTAATCTTGATCAACCGTTGCGAAGTAGCCGACAAAAAAACGCTTTTACATAAAGATGTACTGGTGTGTTCAAATAAAGATAAATACTGTATCAGGGATACAGTCACTGGGAGATATTAAAAGATGATATTAGGATACAAAAATACATTTATATAGATTGAATTATTCATAAAATAGAAAATATTTTAGACATCATATTCATTGTTTTGAATCCAGATTAAGTAGCTTTTTTTTTGCTTTTTTTCCTTTTTTGTTTAATACATAAATTGACAATTAGTTCCACAGAAGTCATTAACAACAACCTCGAGGGTTTATATGCTAACTAGCGGCCCGTCCCGGCTTCGCACGGGTGGACAAAATTCTTTAAATTTTTCTAGCATTAAATATAGCCTATGTTACTCGGCGTGAATGTAGCTTTCCAATGGTGAAAGAATTTTTGAAATCGGCTTAGTAGTTTTTGAGTTTATTCATTGCAAACATACAAAAATACAAATCTCTCCTCTTTATAATATTAGTGTAGACAAGAGTTCGCAATAATATTATAAAAAGATAAAAAGAGACCACCCAAAAACACATGCTTCAACTAAAGCATTTGTCTTATGGAAATCGGGAACAATGGTGGTATCATAATACCAAGACACGAAACAATATAGGAAATTTCGTTTTTCACGTTTCACATGTAAGGCGTGAAAACCGCTAAGCCATTTGACCATGAAAGTCGTCAAATTTTAAAACTGTTATTTTGTTTGTGTAAGGGGATGTTGAAGACCGTATTGCCCGCAGATATACAGAATTGGTGAAGCTTCTATTGGAGAGTGGAGCGGCTGTGGACTACCGCCCTGACACTGGAGAGGAGTTCCCCAGGACAACGCTCTGCGACGAACCTCTTCGGTTGGCCATCAGAAATAAGCACTATGTGAGGAATTCCTGTCATGTTTAATTTTTTTCTATTTAACGTTCTAACAGAAAGAAAATGGCAACATCACGATTCAGGGCTGATATTGGAAATGAGGAATTTGTCCTGTGAATACGGAGTCTAGTATACTTATTCAAAATCCCATCTGAGGGCTCGAAGGCGTAGTTGTTTTTTATACACGTATTTTATATCTTATAGAAATATTGCATTGTGAATGCAAAAAATTAAATTAAAAACATATGTAGCTTATTTCCGCAAAACTCAAGCAATGTGCACCGCCCGCCCGCCCGCAAATAAATGCAGGAACCGCAGACACCGGCACCTTCACCAACTACTCTACACGTGTTTCGCCCCCACACGGAGCATCATCAGGAGCTGTTAGACCGTGCAATAACGAGCACTAAGCACGCACTTAGCTACATATTTTTATTTTACTAATGGATATGGACTTCCGCCAAGTAACGCCTGATTATATCAAATAATTTTAATATTTGTTTTTTCTTAAAAGTTGATTAAATTAAGTCATGCTTAGGAGAGTTTGCTTTCGCAAGAAACTCATCAGATCTTATTTAGCCACTTTTCAACTTAATCCTTACTTTTCGATTACTTTGCAAGAGTCGTGATCACATGATGACTGATTTGTAAAAGTGATTTTATTAAAATCACCAGATTTTGATAAACTTCTTTAACAACTTTACTGTTTTTGCAGGAGGTGGCTCGTCTCCTATTGGAGCACGGTGCAGACCCTAATAAACGTTACTTCTTTGGCTCCGAAATCAACCTGGTATCTGATCCTGAGTATTTGGAATTGCTGCTCACGTTCGGCGCCAATCCTGACTCCAGGGACAGGGCAGGACTCACTCCGCTTATGAAGGCTGCCAGGCAAAGAAAGGTAAATATATCTTTATGTACAATTATCAGAACGATGTCGGTCTATTACATTTTCATGGCGAAACCGTTGAACTGATTATTTGATAATTTGAAATTAATATTGCTGAAACCCTGAAGAAAAACACATCCTGAAGAGAAACAAAAATCTTACGTTCTTCCGGAAGTTATAAAATAAATAAGCATGATATAATCTAATTGCAAGAGACCTGATGGTCTTCGAATCTCTGAATGATGGGCCAAGTGTTAATTTGGGATGAAATCTGTGAGCACACGAGTGATTACCGAAGCAGGAAAAAGTAATAAATGCAAAATAAGAGATCATCCATGCTGATTCCTATTTTGTTTAATGAAAATAAAAAAAAAACTGGTACTTAGATACTTCAGAAGACCTAAAATATGTCTTCTTCGCTAAAAATCAGTCTAGAAATACAACGAGAAAATGCCACCGGCATTTTAGGTAGATTTCCACACGGAGCATATTTGTTTTCTACAATTATTTAATCAGATTTTTTCGTTATATGTGTACGTTGTGCAAAATAGACCAAATTCATAATAAAGACAAAAAACATAAGAGATAAATGTTTGTATTTTAGTCTTCCATATTTTTATTATTGTGCTTTATCTTTGGATGAGACCTACTTTAATTTTCTTATAAAACTTTTAACAACAGTCATATTTTTTGTTTCTTAAGGACATAACTTTCTTCTGACACAGATGGTTACTCAATTCAAATACCTCGTTCATTTGTAAAATAGCATCGCTCGCGGTTTCACTATCGCAGTGTTAAGTTTATAACAGAAAATCCTTATCACACTTCTTATTCACTTAACTTAAACTTAAAATCCAAGATATAATAGTTTATATCTTGAATTTTTAATCTTCGTAAATTGAAGTAAGTAAAAAGTGTGATAAGGATTTTCTGTTTTCTGAACAGATTTTAACAACAAATATTTGTTAAAATCTGTTCAGTGGTTTTTGTTTGATTGAAAAACAAACATAGAAATTTTTACAATTATAATACTAGTAGGATTGTGGTTGTTGGAATAAACATGTATTTATTTCTCCTTGATTAATTCTACATAACGCTTATATTCCCAGGGCATGGACGCGGTGCTGCTTCTCATCAGCTTCGGAGCAGACGTGAACGCGATGGCGGACGCGAGGAACGACTATAGGACAGTTATGCATTACGCCGTGCTAAGCGGTAAGGGATTATCTTAGTCTCGTACTGCTAACCTTAGAAGTCAGCTACGACCATCACACGTAGCCGCTCGTAAAAACTGGAGCTGCTGTAGCAGCTACAGAAAGATACACAGTTCGAAAGTATGCGGCTGAAAGCAGCAGTTACATCTGTGTTCCCTTCGGTATGGAGACTATGGATTCATAGGACCCGAAAGCCAAGCTCTTTTTCAAAAAAGCTCTTTTCTTTTTTTTTTGTTTGACAGCTTAATTAAAGCGAATTGAGACAAGAGCTGGCAACTTCTTTGGCTAACTAATAACGTCGCTTTTCGTCTGAGATAATGAATGATGGCTTACATTTATGCCATGACTTACTTGACTTAAGGTCCTAAGTCCGCTATATGGGGCAGGGGGCGTCCACAGTGCGTCGCCATCCCATTCTGTCTTGAGCTTCGTGCTTGATTTCGCTCCAGGTCTTTCCGATGGCCTTTGCTTCATCAATGATAGTCCGCCGTCAGCTCTGTTTTGGGCGACCACGTTTCATACGACTTCACATCTTCACACCTTAGTTCGCCGCCGGCAAGTTGCTTGCCTGTAGTTCTTTTATAGATTATTCATCGGAGAATGTGTTCAGGAGCTGCAAGAGCTCATCCCGCTATTCTCTCTCTTTTGTCGGACATCGAAATGCACTGCGGGCTACCTCCCTTTGTTGGTTGCTATTCCTAATTGTCGCACCAACATCTTTTATAATACGCACAGTAAACGAGTGAAACTCCCTCTGTTTTTATGAATATTTATAATCGGTCCATCTTCAGGGCCAAGGAGAATAGGTATCTTCTGGGTTAGCACGCTCCATTATAGATCCAGTCTAGACCCATTCAAAATAAAAACAAAATACGATACTGGTCGGCAGGCAATCCGGAACTGGTGACACTGCTGACGAAGCAGGGCGCGCGGGTGAACTACGAGGCGCCCATCAGCAAGCCCAGTGCGCTGGACCTCGCCATCCTCAAGGGCGACGTCGCCATGGTTCGGCTGCTGCTCGACGCAGGTACCACCATCGGCTGATCACTCAATATAACCATCAAAAAGAATTATATGATCCTAATCCCTCTTACCCAGAAAAAATATCTTAAATTACAATGGAACTAGGTGATTTAGTCATGGCTGCACTTCAATTTGTATTCTAACACTAAGTTTAGTGAATAGTAAAGACATTTAATGAGCACTCAGCGGCGTAGCGTGGGTGACCGCGGCGCCCGGGGCGAAGGACAATTTGCCGCCCTCTTATTTAGGTATTTCAATTTAATGTATACTGTACATTAGATAGGTACATTAACTCAAGATAAATTTTCGGCAAGAGTAGTCATTATTTTGCATTATGCAATTAAGATTTTAAATATAAAATTTTACCTTTATTTTCTCAAAAGTCACAGTTTGAATTGCACAACTGAGTATCCATCAATAAAACTTTAATTGAATTGTCAAAGACATTCTCGCTTATCATTAGTCATAAACAATTCAAGCACAAAATAAACTACGAGGAATCCCCGCAAGTCAGGATAGACGAAGTTGCCAGCAGTCGCTACAATATATCATTCAAAGAAACGGGATTCCCTGAATTCGTCACAGAATAAGTAATAAAATTTCGTGCTCTTTTTGATCGGGCCGTAGTTGCGATAAAAATATGAAATGGTTGAAATATTTTTATTATTTATTATTAAATTTTGCCGCCCCCTAAAAAGTGCCACGCGGGGCGGCCCGCCCCTGCCGCCCCCACTACGCTACGCCACTGATACCACTTTAACTTTATAAATATACTATTATTATTACCACAAAGTGTGGGTAAATCATTCTATCATGTAGCTGTATTCACAACAAATTAAATCAATTAGAGGTCTTTTATGATTTCTTGCGAATAGATCAAATATGTAATTTTAAGTTGTTTATTTATTTATACTATATTTTGGTGTAGTTATAAAAGCAAACTACGCTAAACGTTGATCAGCGAAGTCCGCCCCTGGATGAGATATAAAAAAAACCAGGAGGGTCTGCTGCAATAAAGGAGCTAACAAACCTGTCTAAAAAAATTATTAATAGAAAAAATATTTGCATTTAAATGTCTTGCAGTTTAAATAACAAAACGTAATAAACCTGTCTTCTTCAGGTGCTGAAGTGAATGCTTCAAGTTCAGTCATTGGGTCGCCGCTGCACGTGGCATGCTCCGATAATATTTCAAACAGGAAAGAAATCGTAAAAGTAAGTATCTATCGCTTTTATTTTTTAGATACTTAGTTGATATCAAAAAGTCGATAGCGACTGCGTAAATATTATAAAGCATGAATTTTTTTTGCATTAAGATACATCGTTACCATCTTTTTTCTTATTCCTAACCACTTTTCTTAAAAGTAAAGGCTTTATTTTCAACAGAATTTAATCGTGAAAACTAATTACAATCTAGTGCGGCTACTCCCCGATAGGTGGCGTTATTTTCTAATTAAATCTTATGTCAATAATGTTTATCGGAAAATTGCATTCATTTGCTGAAACATTGATTGCCGGAGAAAGAAGCTTTAAAACATAAATTCACCGATGTATGCACCTATAACGCAGATGGATTGATAAAATTCGCTTTTCTACAAAATCGTTAGTTGTTTTATAAAACATCTGTAAAACAGTAATATGTTTTAATAGTATAAAAATATTAGACATAACATCCATTTTTTTTAGTTCTTACACTTGCGCGCACATTACACATCAGAATAAAACACTTTTTCAGGATTAAATATAAAATAAAACATGCGCAAGAATCTGTAAAAAAGTGTTTTATTCTGATCAAATACATTATTCTGAACCTTTAAGTTCAGCAGCTAAAGCAATTTTGTTATGGAACTTAGAAACAACGACGATACCAAAATAAGTTGTCCGGCTGGAGATAGAACCCGGGACTTCGGAGTAGACATAATCGTCACACACCACCAGTAGACCACCAAATGGGCAGCAGACTTTTTAGAATTATGGACTTTACTGCGATCTCTAACCCGTTTGCGAGGAGGCTATGACAAAATTTTGTGGAGAAGGATTCCCTCTTTTCTCTGAAAATTTTGTGGAAAAGGCTTCCCTCTTTTCTCTGAAATTTTGTGGAGAAGGCTTCCCTCTTTTCCCTCAAAATTTTGTGGAGAAGGCACTCCTTTCGGCTAAGATGATGATAGTGTTTTATATGCCAATATAAAAAAACAGTTTATTAGTTGACAATAAAAAAACACATATTGTCTTCGTAGAAGACGTCTTGCTAGTACGAGTAAGTTTTAGATAACTCAATATTTAAAAGAACAGAACGGAAGAAGAAAAAATCAGCCTTTACCGGGTTTCTTGCGGCTTCTTTTCAGTAAAAGGTCTCCCGACGTCAAAGCGTGGCCACATGGATTGTAAATGACATTGAATAAAAATTAGTTTTATCTCTTATTTTTTCTTTTATCAGATCCTATTACAAGGTGGAGCTGACCCCAACTTGAAGGTTTTCAACGACGACGACGGTGCGCAACTGCGGCCAGCGCTTGCTGAGTACCTCGCCAGCAACACGGAACCAAACATCGATATAGTACACCTCCTGCTAAAGTATGGCGCCCGGGTACGTACTTATCTATACATATAAATAAAATTGGAGTGTCTGTTTGTAATATTGAAATAACTGGTTTTACTACATACATATGAATATATATACGGTATATACACCAAAATAACATTTTTTACAATTTTTGTCTGTCTGTTTGTACCGGCTAATCTCTGAAATGACTGGACCGATTTTGACGGGACTTTTATTGGCAGGTAGCTGATGTAATAAGGAGTAACTTAGGCTACTTTTGAATTAAAATTACTGTGCCAAAGCAACGCGTGGCTGGGTCAGCTAGTATAATATATAATTAATAATAGTGTATAATTTATAATTATTGTGCCTTTGTTGATTAGTGCGGTTCTGCTATAGTCCATACCATTAGCATTAAAAATAATTAATAAATTTATATATAAAATTAAAATACAAGTAAGTGCATTTAGTGCAATGAAACGATTCATGTTATAATTAAGTCGCACTGAATTGGCGCAACCAAAGGGGTTCATGGGAAAGACAATAAAATCCAAAATTTATTTAAACGAGTTCAGTTTATAAATTTATTATTATTATTATAGTGCAAATCTTATTTTGCATGTTATTGTATATTAAAATTATGTGTTCTCTAAATAATCAGTAAAAACTTTTTACCGCCTCTTTAAGCAAACAAAGCCAGATTCTCTCTATAGATAAATCAAAAGAAGTTTTGCTTCTTATATATATAGGACTTCCTATTTTCTCAATGCAAGCAGATTCATGTCAGTAAAATTATCATCACACCTAATTGTATATTTTTAATTGCAGGTAATTATGAAAACCCAGTTCCGTGACCCTGATGGCATTTTGAATCATCTCCAGAACGTAACAAGTGCAGAGTATGAAAACATCTTCTATCTTCTTTTAGAAGCCTGCGAAGCCTTTGACCTTTGCATGATTAAGAGAAACAGCACCCTTACTGCCGTTCAAAAAGAGGTTCTGATTAACAGAGCCAAGACACCTATTTCCTTACTCGCTCAATGCAGGATATATTTGAGAAGATTCTTCCGCACCTCGTTACTAGATGTCGTTAATAACTTTGAAGTTCCGAAAATCCTACACCGTTATTTGGCTTTCGAATGTAAATGAAATTAATGGACTTCGTTTTGGTGTTCTCATTGGCAAAGGAAACAAGCCTTATAAAGGCTTATTTTTCTAATGTAAAAAATATGTTGTTTTTTTACTTTATTTCGGAGCCCATTGCGGATGTTAGTTTGAAATGAGAAGAATTCGACGCAAATGGAATCCTTTTCGAGCTCTAAATAATTTTTGAGGTAGATTTTTTTATTACTTATACTCATTATATCGAGTTTATTCGTAAATGTATTTTTATTACTTGTGTTATTCAGCATAGTCATATGTAATTTTATATTCAGATTATTAGTTATTATTGTGAAGTTGTTCTTAACAGATTAGTGAAAACTGTGCCTTACGTCAAATATCTACTGATCATGGAGGTTAGTGAGAAGGAGAACGATAGCTGTAAAAAATAGTGTCCCAGAAATATGGACAAAATAAGTGAGGCGCTGCGATCGCTAAGTTGTCTCAATAAAAGTGGGCTGTTGTTAAATTTGTACATTATTCAACTAACTTTATCTATTTGTACTCATAAACAGCTAACTTCGCAGATACTACTTAAAGACGGCAGCGCGGCTTGTGGCTGAAAAATGAACTATAAATTCTACAAATTTTCAGGGACAGGCGGGCTAATGCATTAGCACGTAGCGATCGTTCTCCTTCTCTCTAACCTCTATGGTACTTAAGCGTAAATAGAATCTACCAAAAAATGTCATATTGGATTGACAGTTTACTAATATTTTTTTGGTAGGTTATTGTGCTGTGGGTGGACTTATCAACAATTTTAAAGTACCTACTCCCTTATTTTGTTGATTTTGTTGGTTTTATACGTCAAATGTTACTTATTTCAATTGGTTTGGATGACTTAAAAATCAATTGGACGATAACCTTGTTCTACTTAATTACTCGCATTATTATTATTATCTGTTTTAATAATTATATTATTTTATATTGTTGTGAGAATGAAAAATGAATTGTTACTTGCCGCTACTTTATCTGTTTTAGAGTGGCACTCCAGACTAAAAAGTCTAGTATGTGCCGAAAATTAAGACTTTCTAATTCTCTCAGGCAAAGGACATAGATCCATTAAAGGAAAATCAAATCATGTAAATGCAGCTGTGCAAATAAAACCTTGATATTATAGTTTTGAAGTACCATCATATGTTTCATTTCACTATTGCAAGTACGGTATTTTTATAATAATATGGTATGCCTTAAATAGTCTGATTATGTGATAAATTGTGATATTATTGTAAATGTAAGTCACTTAATGTTCACATTGTATGAATAATATATGTATGTACGTGTATTTTCTACGATTAAATAAATGTGTGTTTAAAGACGAACGTTTTTTTGGTCTGCTAAAGTAAAAAAGACACCATTCACCTCATGAAGTTAAAGGTAAAGGTGGAGAAAAGACTTCTAATACCTATTTGATCCAAAAACCTATATACGTTGTCCCGCTCTCTGCAGAACCCTTTTTTCTTTCTTATACTACCTAACAAGGATTTCTGAAGGATAATTGAAGAATAAAACCACAAACAAGTGAAATGATATGTCGCTTGCCCGGAAGAATACAGTATTAAGTCAAAATTTGGCACTAACTGACTTAATGATACAGTTCGAATAAAAAAAAGTTCGTTCTACTCGTACCTTTTAAATAAGGTCGATAATGCCCCCTTGTTCGTTTGCCTTCTGAATAAATTACGAATGTTACCTTATTCAAAAGGTAGAACGTAGTTTTTTTATTCGAACTGTATCATTAAGTCAGTTAGTACCCAATTTTGATTTAATACTGTATTCTTCCGGGCAAGCGATGTAACATCCTGGCTACGACATGCTTCCACAACCATGTACTATATATTCGTTAACCATTTTAGTTGTTATAACAAGTATAAATTCAGCAAATAACACACAAAATCGCAGTCGAGAAGTAAATAAACGTGATATTCTAGTTACCCTAAAAACTGATTAGTTACGCATTACGAGTTCCCGTTGTTGACATATACGGAAAATTTGTTATTGCATAATCTCTGATATTAAGACACACTGCTTAGCAAAAAAGATTGAATATGACATTTTACATTACAGTTCATAGTTCAAGACGTTTGTTTTAGATTTTATTTTGATTCTTTCTTCACATTAAAATTTAAGAAATACTAGCTTTTCTATTAAGGACACACATCTATCATAACATAACGCAGTGCCATGCAGTCTGCAATCACTATAAAATCATTAGTAAAATAAAAATATGTAAACGAGTGCTCGTTATTGCATGGTCTAACAGCTCCTGATGATTTTCCATGTGGGGGCGAAACACGTGTAGAGTAGTTGGTGAAGGTGCCGGTGTCTGCGGTTTCTGCATTTATTTGCGGGCGGACGAGCGGTGCACAGTGCTTGAGTTTTGCCGTAGTAAGCTACATATTTTTATTCTACTAATGGATTTGGCCTTCCGCCAAGTAAGTTTGATCAAATACTTTAAAATCAATTATAAAGTACATTTTCCTTGCAGCTGATATAACCAGGGACTATTAGAGAGAGAGAAAAGGGTCTCCAGAGATTAGGACAACGTTATGTAGGTTTTTGGATCAAATAAGTACATATTAGAAGTGTTTTCTCCACTTTTACCTCTAACTTCATGGTTCACCTAGCTTCTGTTCTAAATGGATATATTGTATAATCTGTACTAAGTGTCAATCATTATTAAACGAAGCTCCCTTTTAGGCAACTCACACATTTCGCTTGTCTCCCTCCTGCTACTTAACGATTCAACCGATTCGAACGAATTTTGGCATGAACATACATGATTATAACTTGACGGACATAGGCTATGTAAAAAAAATATAGACTTTACCATGGAGAAATAATCACCGAAAGAAAAATTCAAAAGCTGATCACAGCCAAACCACTGATAGTGATGAAATTTGGCGCCAAAACTCACATCGGGGTCGTGACTAATGTGCAAAAAAAAGTTTTGAAATCGGACATACCATCGAGGAATAATCACCCTTCAAAAATTTAATTGCTTCGCTCAGTATTTACAAACAGCAGCATGTATTGCAGACCTAGTAATGTTGGGAAATATATCGGTACTGCCATATTATATATAGCTATTATAACTACTAGTTACCACCTTACAATATTTTATCGGGCACTAATAATTTAAGATATATCTCTTAAAATTATTATAGTCATTAGATTTTTATGTTATTTTGCATTATTAAACCGTTCATCTCTATTGAAAATAAGATGTTTTCATATCATATAATCATGATCAACTAGGAGAAGGAAATATGCTACGTGAAAGATGGCACTATTGAATACCATCGCCATCATTCCTCATTCCCAAATTCAGAAAACAACTAAAGTCAAGATTGTATAGGCTTAGCACCCTTTGCCTAAAGTTAACTAATTTTCTTAATGAGGTAAATGTATAAATAAAACTTTAAATTTCGTACTTATATAAATAAACTAATTTGCTTGTTTCTCTTCATAGATATTGTATTTAAAGTTAATCTAGGTTTTTTTGTCAAATCTGCCAAACATTCAATACCTGTATAAAAATCTCAGATCACAGACTAGCAATTTAGTTAATCTTGCATGCTCCACGTCTGTCTTGTCAAAATCGATTGTTGTTTGGCTGTCAGCATTTATCATAAGCAGAGTGATTCAGCTATAAAATTAACTTATTATTTCGTGAAAAAAACTAATTATATTGAATACTTAAAATGGCAGACAAACAAAAGGTGGATCTAGGTTTACTCGAAGAAGACGATGAATTCGAAGAATTTCCCGCTGAGAGTATGTGTAACAAAACCAGTACTTTTCGCAGTAGTTTTCGTCACACGTTTTCAATGTTTCTACTGATTAGTTTTGTTTCTATTTTAGATTGGGGTACAGAAGATGCTGATGATGAAGACGTTTCAGTATGGGAGGATAATTGGGAAGATGATATAGTCCAAGACGATTTCAACCAACAACTGAGGTTAGTTTAATGTTATTTACAACAAATATGCGCTCATTTTGTGCTGTGCTCGACGGAAAAACGGATAGGGAATCTTGGATCTCATTTCGTATATGTTTTTCTCAAGATAAAAATAATCTGCCCTTTCCTTCTTAACCCTGATTGAACTTCTTTGTATTATACCATGTAAAGATAATACAAGAAATCAGACTGTAGAAGAATCAATTATCTTAAATATTGTGAAATAGAGTGAAGATGGACAGTAATTCATTGATATTTTATTGTTTATAATAGATGTTAATAACAGTTAAGACAGCCGCTTGGTGTAACAGTAGCAATCATACCTTCTCGTCCAAAGATCCATGGTACCCTAGTAGGTGCATGTTTGTGTGATAACCATACTTGAGCACTTGTTCAGGGTCTTGGTGATCTTAATACTTATTTATATACTCTATACATTATTAAGTACCATTAGTAAAAGCTCTGATAGTTTTGGAATTAAATTATTGTAAGTTGTCTAGAATTTGTTATTATTATTAAATAGAACTTCATTTATTTATTTATTATGTTCCTTTATTCTTGATTTTAATCTATTCTAAGACTTTTTGGCGGGAGCGGGAAGCACGACATTGTAGGTTTTGTTTCTCTTGTTAAAATTTGTGTTGATGTGGATATAAGTGCGTAATAATGGTGGATTATTAATCACTAAGTGTTTGTGAATATACAAGTGTGTAGGCAAGTGTAACAAAGCGGAAGTTGTCTTTATCTGCTCTCTTAAGAAGTCCACGGGGAAGTTTCAGTAAAACCCCACACATTAACTGAAAACTGGGGGGAAATATATTTTACTGTTCAATAATCATCATCAAATTAAATTACTCAAGAACTGGCAATTAACCTTACTTGACACTGGCTAAATGCACAAATCATGCAAGCCACAAATAAAGAAAGAAAGAAAACCATTCCAAGTGCTTTTTTATTTTGGTAATATACCTTTTTGGTCATTGTGATTTTATTTTTGATAAATATTTGACCAGAGCTTTGAATATTAATGATTTGTTTTGCATCATGAATTTTGATGGTGCTCATTTTCAAAATTGGTGTTGATATATTCAGAGGTATATAGAAATCTACCTGAGTTGTATGTAATAATCCATTCTCCCTACATTGCTTACAGACATGCGCTTTAGCTATGGAGGTGTTGCCAGGACGATAATGATTTTAAATGAATTTAAATAATTTACTTACACGCATCAAAATGCAACTAACTTAATATTTTATTTTTGTTTACCTGAATCTCATTTATTATTGATTTTTCAAATTAATTCTGGGGGTTTTGACTCATGTCTTATGTGGTTACATTTTGGTATATTTAATTTGGTCTTGAAATGAGCTTTTTATTCATTGGTGGTTTTTTGTTTCAGGCAACAACTTGAAAAGTTAAAGGAGACTAATAAAGCATAGAGTAATATAGAATAGTATTAGATTTTTAATTGCCTTATTGGAAGTTCCAACTCCACTTTTTGATTTAATAAAATTATATCTGATTTTATAATGTGAATATTTCAGTTCTAACCCCTTAAACATGATTTTTACAATGTAAAAGTTAAAACCTTTGTTCTTTATTTTTCAATAAACTTTTTTGCACAATAGAATTGCAGGAACTTATTCTTCCCATTAGTTCTATGTTGTAGTGTCATCAACAGTTAATACTATATTTGTGAAGAGCCACATTCTGTAACTAAAACAGATCTTTGATAAATTCCACATGAAAATTCGTATTGAATAAATAAATATAAAATTATGCTGTGGGTATTGGAGGAATGTCACAATTGACATGGACAACAGTGTTGCCAGTAATTAATTGTCAAATGTAACATGAGACAGCTCAATAAGTAACATTATCTTATTTTATATATTAAACTAATATTGTAAACCTTGCTGAATTTAACTTCACAAAGACAATGTACAACAAAACCAAATTTTATGGCAATGCTGGCCGGTACTAAATTTGTGTAGTTTGTTTTTTCTTTTTTTATTAATTCTAACTAGTTATGTAAAAGTACTATTTAGATTTATGTAACATGAATTTGAATGTCAAAAGTAATGTTAGATGTTAAAAAAGTAATATTCTGGAAATGCATATTGACAAAGAATTCTAATATTTCCATTCAATAAATAATGTACATAGTACATCTTTTACACCGTTTGTAGATAATTTATAATTTGAAATTATTGGCAAAACTGGCCTATACAAAGGGGCCAACCAGGTCCCTGCTAATAACCTGGCCTCAGGGCCCTTACATTCAACTTATAGATGACGGTAAGGGTCCCGATGTTAAACCATAATTTGTCAACGCGAAGCAACAAATTGAATACAGTACGCATGGTTTTCACGCCCTTCAGCAATTACTATCCACAAAAACATATTTTGATCACTTTAATATCTACATAATACTATGCTCATTGGCATTTGAAAATATTCAATTGACGAGTGTTCTCACTGGCGCCATCTATCGTAAAATCGAAGGAAAGAAAAATAGCCAGTTGAATAGCCAGTATTAGGGTGATACCATTTTCTTGTACTAAGTGGTGTCTCTGTACATTATCTACTTTGTGTTTGGGCTAAGCTAAATCGTGTGAATGCAACAAATATTATTATTTATACGCAGGTGGCATAAACTTAATATAACCTGGTACAAAAAATGGGAATTATTTTCGGATACAAAAAAATAACAAATTTCTAAATAAGCAAATTTTTTTTATTTAATAATTTGAATAAGTACTACTATAAAACTACACCACTAAATCAGTCTAGTCATGGCGGTCAACGCCATAAGTTGATACAAAAATATAGTTTTACAAAAAATGTGAACTGATTTTATATTCAAGTATTTATTTTAGATATAAATAAACAGCTTACCCTATATATTTCTTAATTACATCGACTAGAAACAGCATTCCGATATTGGCGACGCTACTACACTAGTTACCCGGCATATCAAAATGGCGTCATTTCTACGCTTTTTGGAACAAAATTGTTATTGAAGCATAAAATACAACTGGATTTAATTATATCTTCAATATTTACTAGATTTCTCTTTTTTATGATTTAAATAGCGTTTTATATATCTAAATATTTTTGTGATCTGTAGATAGAATAGATTTTTTTTGTAATTGCGGATAAATTGTCCGAGTACTAGAACACAATTGATAAGAATATTTATTTATATACAAGCAAGAAGCTTTGTGGTTTGCAGACATCAGATTGCTTCTGGTGGTCAGGTCACCATTCGTGGTCGCCAACCACGGAATACTGTTTCAAGCGAAAAGCTCCTGCTATGATATGGAGGCACCAGGCTACCATAAAACATAAAATCCTTACCTATGAAATTTACTTCTGTTTCTTACATAATAGCCAAAACCTTCAAAAGCCGCTTTAACTTTAATTTCCTAACCTTTAAGTTTTTTATTTTAAAAATAAAATAAAATAAATGGCTCTTTTTAATTAAAATTGTTATAGCTTTGGACAAAAAATGTTTTCAGTCTAACTGGAGGGAGACTCTGTACCAGGGTCGTCTGCTTAGGTACCTCCGTCTTACCTATTTCTGCCGCAAAGCAGCAGTGCTTGCATTGCTGTGTTCCGGTTTGAAGGGTAAGATATGGCAGTGAAATTACTGGGTACAGTGACTTTACATCTTAAGTCACAAGTTGGCAACGTACACTGTGGTTCTTGTGGGGGTTGCAGTTTTGCTGCGAATCTCACAAGAGCCACATGTATTATAGGTGACTGTTACCACTTACCATCAGGTGGGCAGTTTGCTTGTTTGCCAACTTTCAGCAATAAAAAAAAAAAAAAAAAAAAAAAAAACTAATGCTGTACCAAGGAAATAACACACCAAATGTTATGACTTGAATTAAGTACTTACATAGAAAACTAAAAATTATTTTATGGAAATACAATTTTTTTCAATCAAATATATAAAACAGCAATTTGATAGGTAAGGAAATAACAAACTCAAACTACCTTTGCTATAACAAACTCTTTACATATTCAACTTTTTTTTAAATTAAATTATTAGTTTGTTGGCAGTAATTTTTGCTGAATATTTTTTTGAGACCGTGAGTTTATTCTTACTATTTTAGATTTGAATGCAAGAATGTTACTCAATAATTGAATCATGCAGTCGTAGAAGGGTATATATCATACATCGTCACCAAAATGTATTTTTTAATTTGTAAAAGGGAGGATATAACATCACGTCCATTTCTGTGTATAGCAACATCTGCGCAATGGCAACAATGCAGAGATATTATTATTTGAATTTTACTGTTTATGGTACAAGGCCATATATATATGGCAATATATTATTCCATAACTCCGAATAAAAAAAAATCATATGTACCCTTCTACGTCTGCATGATTCAATTATTTACCTATTACATTTAATAATTCTCTTAATCGATAATTGCCTCGAATGCATAAGTATTAAAATTTGAAGTTTCCCTGACTGGTCCCGAATTGATATTCATCGGCAGTCTGGGTGGGTTGAGCGTTTTGGTCCTCTTGTTCACCGAAGTATGTGTCCAGGATGTGTAGGACTTTCTTGTATACCTAATGTCATAGAAGAGAATAGTTAAAAACAAGATATAAGATAAAAAAAAAACTTTTTTAAAACAATCTCTTATGGCCCAATAGCCCAAAGAAGGTGGGCATGGAGTTTCTATGGCCATCTAGTTCCAGCATCAGACCCTAGTTACCATATACTAAGGCCACTCAACCATAGGCCCGCGGCCACACAATGGCCCGCTGACGCATTTGAATGGCCCGAAAAGTTTTTTTTTTTTCTTTAATTTAAGGACTTTTATCTTAAGAAGGTATGTCAGTCCTATCATAAACCTTATTCTATATTATTTACATTTAACTACTTAATTATTAACATTAACTAAAGAGCAAAGCCTCTTGGCTGCATCCAACAAGTTGAAAATATTGAATATGTTTTCATTGCAGAAGTCTTAAAAGTATGAGTTTTTGGCGGATCATTGACGACTTCATTTTATTAGATAAATAAGTGGTTAGTGGTCCGCCAAAAATTTCTGAATCATCCGTTTGGCCCGACTGTTAAAAAACTTGAGCAGTCTTTCCATATACGATCAAAGTACTCATCAATACGAATCAAACGTGCCCAAACTCGATGCGGTTGGATTTTATTGCATTGTCACGCGATATACATATGCATGCAAAATTTCAGCCCAATCGGAAACTGGGAAGGGGGTCAAATTTAACTTGCAAGATTTTATTACAGACACCGGGACAGGTGAAAGTAAATAAAACACTTGTAATAATCATATACAGACACGAACAATAAGATATACAATGTGTCCCGTCACCAGTGTCGGAGCCTTTAATGGTGTGGTGGCATTTTTAATCGACAAATTGCCCCTCAAATTTTGTTTTTCTCTTACGGCCGCCATTTTGTTTTCTTGGTAACCAAGACCTGGGCTCTCATACTAATTCGACCACCACTACTCATGTAAACGCCCTATCAACATTAAAAAGGTGTCATTTGATAGCTTAACATGTAGACAACAGTTACACAGCCATCATGTTTCAATTGTCATGGAATAAAAAATAGAAAAAAATAATTAAGGAAAAACAAATAGATTCTTTTTTGTGTATTTTTAATTATTGGCTTTATGAGAAAACCAAATTTGAGGGGCAATTTGTCGATATAAAACGCCATATTTACACCATTAAAGGCTCCGACACTGGTGACGGGACACATTGTATACACTGTAGAACCACGTCACACTAAATCGGCCGAAGTACTTATAACCCGTCCGTTTTTAAAGCCAGGGTAAAACGGCACTTTCTGGGTTAGCTTGATCCATTGTGGATCCTGTTTTGATCCATTGTGGATCCTGTTTTGATCCATTGTGGATCCTGTTTTGATCCCTTGATTTGATTGGGATCAAGAGCGAACCCATTCTAAATTAAAAAAAAATGTGAGATGATTCTACAGTGTTTATGTAGATATTATTGCTCATGAATGTACAATGGGACCTACTTATGCAAACGAGAACCAATGCACACAATGACAGTTTTGAGAAAAAGCTATATTTGTCAATATTTTGTATTCAGGAAAATTTATTGTAATTTTAAATAAAGTTTAGACACTATCATACTAGATGATTTGTTCTATGTGTACAAATATCATTTTTAAAAACTTCTGTGTCCTTATCTCGATTTTGGCATTTGTGTGGATTGGTTCCCGTTTGTATAAGTAGGTCCATTATGAAAGAAAAAAAAAGATTAATCATATTTTTATTATACAGTGGGATTACCGGGGGGGGGGGGGGGGGGTAATCCGTCCCCTGTCTAATTCGGCGCCCCCTGTATCCGACATGCCTATCACTTGTACCTACACAATTTTTTTTTTAAATCTTCACGAATGTAGGTAATTCATGATTGAACAGATTGTTATTGGTACGTGCCAACACTACACTGTATTGTGCTCGACGCGTATTTGATTCTCATATTATCTCATATCTCAGTTCGAATTCGACTACATATGATGGTGGAGCGGCATTGTTTACCAGTTCAGATAGAATCTTATCATTTTGATCTGTAATTCGGTTTACAAGGTACTACGTTTCAAAAAATTCCGGACTTAGGCAGTATGTATAATCTTCTTTTTAAATAATTTGTCGAATTAAATTACAGATCCAATGATAAGATTACAAACCATACTTCGTTATGTATGTCAAATTTAAAAAATTAAACAACACAATAGAAAGATTACGTTTTATTATCAAAGTAACGTCATTAAAGCTAAAGAATTTACAAAAAAATATGCAATAACTTTACATTAGGAAATAATTGTGTATAAACAAATGTACATATGTACTAAAATAATCAAACTTTATGAATCAATCAATTTGAGAAGCATGAAAATATTCATCAATTTTTTTTTGTTTCACATTGTTGAAACCCGAAATTAAATCTTTGTCCCTCAGTCTTCTTAAAAGTAGAAGTTCGTTGTAGGATGCATTTTCTTCAGCCCATTGCAAACCCAGCTCAAAGGCGTTAATTGCATCTTGCACTCTGATGGTGGGTACAAGTTGAAACTTGTTCAATCGTGAATTAGCGAATACTTGTAAGTAATAGACGATGTCGGATTATAGGGGGTGCCGCATTAGCCAGGGGCCGGATTACCGGGGCTCCACTGTATTGAATATGTTTTCATTGCAGAAGTCTTAAAGGTATGAGTTTTGGCGGATCATTGGAAACATCATATTATTAGATAAATAAGTGGTTAGTGGCCCGCCCAAAAATTTCTGAATCATCCGTTTGGCCTGACTGTTAAAAAACTTGAGCAGCCTTTCCATATACGATCAAAGTACTCATCAATACGAATCAAACGTGCCCAAACTCGATGCGGTTCGATTTGGAGGCCATGGAGTTTCCAGTTCCAGCATCAAATCAGCGCCATGTCATCATAATATTGCATTGTCAAGCGATATACATATGCATGCAAAATTTGAGCCCAATCGGAAACCGGGAAGTGGGTCAAATTTAACTTGAAAGATTTTATTACAGACACCGGGACAGGTGAAAGTAAATAAAAGCTTGTAATAATCATATACAGACACGAACAATAAGATATACAATGTGTCCCGTCCCCAGTGTCGGAGCCTTTAATGGTGTGAAATATGGCATTTTTTATCGACAAATTGCCCTTCAAATTTTGTTTACGGCCGCCCTTTTGTTTTCTTTGTAATCAAGACCTGGGCTCTCATACTAGTTCGACCACCACTACTCATGTAAATGTCCTATCAACATTAAAAAGGTGTCATTTGATAGCTTAACATGTAGACAACAGTTACACAGCCATCATGTTTCAATTGTCATGGAATAAAAAATAGAAAAAAATAATTAAGGAAAAACAAATAGATTCTTTTTTGTGTATTTTTAATTATTGGCTTTATGAGAAAACCAAATTTGAGGGGCAATTTGTCGATATAAAACGCCATATTTACACCATTAAAGGCTCCGACACTGGTGACGGGACACATTGTATACACTGTAGAACCACGTCACACTAAATCGGCCGAAGTACTTATAACCCGTCCGTTTTTAAAGCCAGGGTAAAACGGCACTTTCTGGGTTAGCTTGATCCATTGTGGATCCTGTTTTGATCCATTGTGGATCCTGTTTTGATCCATTGTGGATCCTGTTTTGATCCCTTGATTTGATTGGGATCAAGAGCGAACCCATTCTAAATTAAAAAAAAATGTGAGATGATTCTACAGTGTTTATGTAGATATTATTGCTCATGAATGTACAATGGGACCTACTTATGCAAACGAGAACCAATGCACACAATGACAGTTTTGAGAAAAAGCCATATTTGTCAATATTTTGTATTCAGGAAAATTTATTGTAATTTTAAATATAGTTTAGACACTATCATACTAGATGATTTGTTCTATGTGTACAAATATCATTTTTAAAAACTTCTGTGTCCTTATCTCGATTTTGGCATTTGTGTGGATTGGTTCCCGTTTGTATAAGTAGGTCCATTATGAAAGAAAAAAAAAGATTAATCATATTTTTATTATACAGTGGAAATTACCGGGGGGGGGGGGGGGGGGTAATCCGTCCCCTGTCTAATTCGGCGCCCCCTGTATCCGACATGCCTATCACTTGTACCTACACAATTTTTTTTTTAAATCTTCACGAATGTAGGTAATTCATGATTGAACAGATTGTTATTGGTACGTGCCAACACTACACTGTATTGTGCTCGACGCGTATTTGATTCTCATATTATCTCATATCTCAGTTCGAATTCGACTACATATGATGGTGGAGCGGCATTGTTTACCAGTTCAGATAGAATCTTATCATTTTGATCTGTAATTCGGTTTACAAGGTACTACGTTTCAAAAAATTCCGGACTTAGGCAGTATGTATAATCCGACAAATTCGATAGTCCGACACTGCCCTACAAAACGTTTGTCAGATTACGGGGGTCCACTGTACTGTGGCCCTACCATCACGTCTTATAGCGATTCAAGTTTAGCTGTTAAAAGAGACGCCAATATAGACCGCGTATAGCGGTGTCTCACTTTGACAATCGAACTTGAATCGAGCTAAAAGATGATGGTAGGCCTTCCGGTTTTAAGCTTTGAATAGAGATGGAAGAGTTTTAAGTTCGCAACAACGTAGGAAAAAGTAATTGGCGTAATTGAATACGGGATAAATAAACGTGTTTTTATCAATTGGCTGGGGCTGGCTCAAGATTCATTAGAATTATTGAATTTCGGAAAGTAAATAGCATAGATTGTAATTTAATTCGAGTTCAGAACAATTTATCTGTTGACTAATATTGTTTTTTAATATTTTTATACATTTACTTAACAAAATGGAGATATTTTATTTAACCGTTTCGAATAACAATGAAAACAAAAAAAAAATGTAATTGTCTCCCAGAAAAAAGACAGAAACCCGTATTTTTTAAGTTGGTAACCCTTAATTCACACAGAGGTAGGTGGCAACCTTACTTTTATATATATTTAATTGTTTCGATTCTAACCACTCTAGTTTCCCTTAAAAAAAAAACCTACACTCCTATGCAACGATACACACGCCATCTATCGGAAAATGCGTTTTCTAGCAACTTTTTTATTTGACCTTGGCAGACGCTGAAGGTCATGTGGATCGGCTCAGAATCAAAAGTTGAGTTGATTGATATTAGCATCGCCACCTAGCGGGGGGAGGCTAAGACAAATGTCAGCCCAAACAATTATTAACGAGTGTCATGGTGGTTTCCATAATTGAATCTCTCTTTTCAATACACCCATTACTTAAGTTTTCGAACACCCATCTTAAGCCTAACCTTTATGAAAGTTAACAATTTTAAAATGATTTTCTTAAATCCTTCAATACTTACCTCAGCATTTTCATGGTGTTGTAGATTTTCGATTTGGTCCAAAGCGCCGATTTCTTCCAATTTCAAGCAGAGTGGTTCCACTTGGCCATATTTGACAGCAGCCTGTATAGCAAAGGATACATCCGGCATGTAAGATTGACACTTTAGAAATACATCATATTAACTATACTTTGTCCAATGTAGGATGAAACTTTTGACAGGTGTCACTTCCTTATTGCTACGTACTAAGGTTGCGTTTGTTTCCTTATGTTTGGCTTGACATTGCAATAGCAACTTTATACCCTCTGTATAGGTGTCAACTGTCAAGAGTATCATCCTACATTGGACAAAGTATATTGTGTACGAAGTCCATTTCAATAAAAAATATTTAAAAGGTAAACAAATATTTCTTTTTTTTACCAAACTATAATAATATTTTCTAACATTCACACCAATTAGCCTAGCCCAAAGTAAGCATTGTAAGGTTTGTGTTATCGATACTAGGGTAACGGATAGACATACATACATATTACGTACTAGCGGCCCGTCCCGGCTTCGCACGGGTGGACAAAATTCTTTAAATTTTTTCTATTATTAAATATTTTTCCGTTAGCGCCATCTAGCGTCCGGTAGACGAACTACTTGCGGTTAACGCGTTGCTATGGTAACGTTATTGATACAATGGAAAAAGAGCGGACAGACAAACACACGAACCACTGTGATCTTAGATTATAGACTAGTGGCCCGTCCCGGCCTCGCACGGGTGGACAAAATACTTTAATTTTTTCTATATTGTTCCGTTAGCGCCATCTAGCGTCCGGTAGACGAACTACTTGCGGTTAACGAATAGTGTTATCGATACTAGGGATAGACATATTAAATATTTATAGAAGCATATCAAAACCCATGACTCGAATACAAATGCTCGTATTCATCAGATAAAATCTGCTCTTTCCGGAACTTTGATGGTCAAACCGAGGGTTGATGAATATAAGTGTGATCAATCCATTTACTCCGTGAAGTAGCAGGATTCAATCTACGCCTTGTGATTTATACTTATGTGCCAACTTAGAAACATTAGGCGCTCGAAGGTTTAATGAAGTTCTTATGGACTTATACGGTCCTAGTACTTCTCAGCTAAACTGCATAAGATTTTTTTCAAGGCGCTCAAAGGTTTCATCTACTTTTCGAGTAAAACATTCTATAAGCCTATGATGTCCTAGTACTTTTCAGCTTTACATTTTTTTGGTTATCCATCCAATGACCGGCCTTAGCGAAAGTAGCTTAACCACCGCAATCATTAACCGTGGCGTTTAACGTTAACGTAACGTAACGTTAACGTAACGTAACGTTAACGTAAGCGTTAACTTGTAAAATATCAAAATTGATATCAAAATTAAAGGATAAATTAAAAATATTGGAAAAACCTTAGTATTTGAAGTACCAGGAGAGAATGAAGCAGTAAAAGGTTACTTTGTCTCATACCTGCAGCAGATTAGTTAACCCATCGAGCACTACAGTGATTGCTCTATGGTCTGGTGCGGCCAGGAGGGCACAGTAGGGCTCCAGGAAACCAGCAGATAGTAGAGCGTCCAGCTGAGTCCCAGACCCGCCCAAACACAGATTGGTTATAGCCCAAGCTGCTTCTTTTTGGCATCTGAAATTTGAAATAATGTATGAGACAAGGCAGTGTGCCACAGAAAAAAAAATTAGAAGATACTAGCTGACCCGGTAACGCGTTGCTATGGTAACGTTATTGATACAATGGAAAAAGAGCGGACAGACAAACACACAAACAACAAATTTGTGTTCTTAGATTATAGACTGGCGGCCCGTCCCAGCTTCACACAGGTGGACAAAATTCTTAAAATTTTTCTATTATTAAATATTTTTACGTTAGCGCCATCTAGCGTCTGGTAGACGAACTACTTGCGGTTAATGCGTTGCTATGGTAACGTTATTGATACAATGGAAAAAGAGCGGACAGACAAACACACAAACCTAAGTGATCTTAGAATATAGACTAGCGGCCCGTCCCGGCTTCGCACGGGGGAACAAAATTCTTTGATTTTTTTTCTATTATTAAATATTTTACCGTTAACGCCATTTAGCGTCCGGTAGACGAACTACTTGCGGTTAACGCGTTGCTATGGTAACGCATATACAATGGAAAAAGAGCGGACAGACAAACACACAAACCACTGAGATCTTAAATTATAGACTAGCGCCCCTTCCTGGCTTCGCAAGGGTGGACATAATTCTTTAATTTTTTTCTATATTTTTCCGTTAGCGCCACCTAGCGTCCGGTAGACGAACTACTTGCGGTTAACGCGTTGCTATGGTAACGTTATTGATACAATGGAAAAATAGCGGGGGAAAAAAGCGGACAGACAAACACACAAACAACTGTGATCTTAGATTATAGATTTAGCTCATTGCAATTAAGTAGGAGCCATTTTCTTAGACGAAACGAAGACCATAAATTTGATAATAAAAATAAAGAGGATATGTTTTAATAGATAAATAATATAATATTATTTGCTTCGCTTACATTGAATTAATTAATAATGTTTTTTTTTCACTTACTTTATATCTTCATTAGCTAACACATGCAGCAAGTTAGGCAGGATTTGCTTGTCTATGGCCTTCTGGATTTGTTCGTTGGTCCCCGCCAGAATGTTTGAGGCAGCCCAAGCTGCTTCTTTCATCAAGGATGGTTTGCCACAACGGAGCAGCGTGATGATGTGGTCAAGGCAACCAGCATTCAAGCACCGATCAGTCTGGAAAACGGACGAAAATGTAAACAATTTTTTTAAGTTGAATAAAATTATATTTAAAATCCGTGTAGTATCGGGGGACACCCGATAGGAATGAAGTTCTTTATACTTCAAGAGACACTTTGAGACCTTCCACGTTTATTTTTTTCACTTTTTCTCTTTATTGTTTTATTAAAGACTAGCTGACCCGGCCACACGTTGCCGTGGCCCAGTTATTATAATTTGCAATATATTTTTTAAATTAAAAATCAGCAATACCATAGATACCAAATATAGATAAAATAAAAGTAGCCTAAGTTACTCCTGATATAATACAGCTACCTGCCAATAAAAGTCCCGTCAAAATCGGTCCAGCCATTTCAGAGATTATCCGGAACAAACAGACAGACAAAAATTGTAAAAAATGTTAGTTTGGTGTATGTACCATATATATATTTATATGCATTATAGTAAAAAATGGTTATTTCCAATTTTAATCCAATTTTATTTATATGTATAGATTCTTCTATACATATAAATAAAATTGGATTAAAATTGGACAAAAGCGTATTTTTATAGAAAAATGTCTGATTTTTTACACCTTTGACATGTTTTTTATTGAGTGTAACATACAGTTTTTTGCCAGCTGGCCCCTGTCTTCACATAATCCCATAAGGATCTTCGTTCCAAAAATTATGCCGTATTGTATCGGTTGAAACTTAACGTATGATAATGTCGGATACAAGAATTTAACTTATGGTGAGGGCACATTTTTTTAATATCTTTGAATAATGTTTGAAAATTTTATAAAAAACACAGTGATGGTAACTGGATATTAATTATGTTAGACACATTCAAATTTTATAAATAAAAGTAAACCTATGTTTAACATATATAGTTATAATATGTAATATGCTCTTATATACATGATAAATAATTAGATTTAAACACAATTCTTTTACTAGCGCTGGTGAGTTCTACTAGCATTTTTTCAACAAATAACTTTTGAGAAAGCTTTATAGGTTTTTTGATTTATATTCAATCTTTTGAGAGGGATTTTATTATATACAAATTAATTTACAAATTCACCACTCATTCAATTTATATATAAAGTACCAAGAACTCATGATTTACAGGAGGTTCAAAAAAGTAAGTACCATGATCACTCACTGATTTTGAAGAATTTGTTAAACAAAATATATCAATAATATTAAAATACTCGTGTGTTAGAGAAAATTATTAATGTTGATTAAGAAGATTTTATAGAAATTTTATCTTTTAAACAGTAAAAAGTTATTTATTAATGATATTTATTGAAGTACCAAGAACGCATGATCTATAAGAGATTAAACTAGGTCGACATAGTCGCTAAGCATAAAACTTCGCTAGCATCATATATTGGAGCAGAGCTTTAACCTAAAAAAAGATTTTTAAATCCCATAAGAATAAAAACTTTCAAAAAACGCGCGCTTTTTGTTTCAATGGGAATTCCCATAGTGCTAATGTTTCTGGGTCATAACATTTTACATTTTTTTTGCGTGTCACAATCTCGTCCTAAATGTGTCGATTCGATTCCACACAAAAGAACTCGGTTAAGAACTCGGGAAATTATGGCGAAACAGACATTGCGTCATTGAAGCTGATCCATGGGAGCTCCGTTTCAAAAATCAATACCTGTTCATCTGATCCAGTCAGCATATTCCCAATAGCCCTCAACGCTGGAGTCCTCACAGCTGGTGATTTGTGATCAAGAAGTACTATCAGCCTAGTTAGGAGGTGATCGGTTTTTTGAACTGCTTCAATACGATCGTTGGGACCGTCTGTGAGGTAAGACAGTGCCCAGCAAGCGTCCGCTGTGGAGAGAATAAAATTCTTGTATAGTTTTTTGTAGTGGTCAATAGAGTAATTACCCTTTATACCTTCAAAATAGGAGGGATAGTTTAACCCTTTGAAGCTTTGTGTTAAATGCGTTATTTCTCTCTCTATCGGGGAAAAAATATCATTCAATCAAAAAGAACCATTACCAAAGCTGTAATAAGGATTAAATCAGACTGCGCGCTATAGAGCATTATATAATGCTCGCGGATTTTAGGTATCGTTGTCGCGGGCATGAGGCAATGCTCTCGGGGTGCTAAAAGGTTGCCATGCCCCAAAAAGCTTGTTTATTTACCTATTTTATTACTTGACGATCGTTTGGTATAATGGTAGCGATCTTGTCTTCCGCATCAACGGTCCTGGGTTCGTGACAACACCTATAGAAAAATTAGTTTTCTTCATTGACCTGGCCGGGATCAAACCCAGACGAGGGATAAACCTCTACTCTTGGAGATAGGATCTGTAGTCGTTAACAATCACCAATCTACTCTGGGTTTTGGTCCGAGAAGCCCTGACCTGAAAGCAAGGATTTAAATAAGCAAGGATGATGATCTTACCAAGTACATCTTGATCTTTGAGCTCCAGCAACTCGGAGATGTATGGCAGCGCAGGGGACACAAGGTTGAATTTCACCATTGGATTTTTGTTTCTGTAACAATAGGATGAATTATAGTTTTCTACAGCATTTTATCTACACAATTAATAAAAGGAGGAGGGTCAATAAGGCGGGTTTTCGGCCCCTTCCATTTTTGACCTAATAATTAAAAAAAAAAAATTATCTACTATATGAACTAACAAATCGATTCCACCCCAAACGGAACTACTCCCAACCCCCCCTCCCCTCTCCCACCCCCCCAAGACGCAGAATAATCATATGACTTATTACTTTTTTTTTTTTTTGCGCAGCTACTTGAGAGTACAGAGTTTAGAAAGGATATATTATTTTTGAGCTAAAAAAATATTTTTTTTATGTATTAAGTATATGTCTGATTATTCTGCTTCTTGGGGAGTGGGAGAGGAGAGGGGGAGTTGGGAGTGGAATCGATTTGTCAGTCTATATAGTAGAAAAAAAATTTTTTTTGGAATTTTTAAGTCAAAAATGAAAGGGGCCTAAAATCCGCCTTATTGACCCTCCTCCTTTAACTATGTGGTGCAACGGAAACGGTTCCGTTTTCGCAACTACGATCCTAGGTTCGAGTCCCGGAAGATGTTTGTGTGATGATAACGAGCATTTGTACCTGAGTCAAGGCTATAAATATTATATATATATATAAGTGATATATGTATGTCAATAAGTCAATATGTATGTTCTACTCTAGTATTCAAAACACAAGTTTTATAGTGCTTACTTTATGCTAGGCTTATTGGTCTGAATGTAAGAAATATTATTATTATTAATACCACCGACATCACAAATAATAATTCATTGAACTATAATGTATTTTTTCTCCTACTTTATAATTTAAGTATCGAAATTATATTCTTATAGTGTTGTTTAATTGTAATGACATTAAATAGTTACATCTGTTATGATCTATCCGCACGCTTTTGTTGATAGCTGAATAGGTAATGAATGACTTGTAACATTACTTTATCTTATTAAGCTTATACTAGCTGACTCGGTAACGCGTTGCTATGGTAACGTTAATTGATACGATGGAAAAACAGCGGACAGACAAACACAAACAACAAATTTGTGTTTTAGAGTATATACTAGCAGCCCGTTCCGGCTTCGCACGGGTGGACAAAATTCTTTACATTTTTTCTATTATTAAATATTTTTCCGTTAGCGCCATCTAGCGTCCGGTAGACGAACTACTTGCGGTTAACGCGTTGCTATGGTAACGCGTATTCAATGTAAAAAGAGCGCACAGACAAACACACAAACAACAAATTTGTGTTCTTAGATTATAGATTAAGAATTAGGTCCGGTCATTCCATCAAGGAAGTTTGTATACATGATGAACAATATAAATTCACCTAATTGAAATATGTGGACAAACTGAGGAAAGGAAAAGGAAGGATCATCCTCAATTTGATCCTACCTATTGATGGAATGTGAGCGGAACCAAGTTCAAAGAAAACTACTTTTAAGTACATTCAGAATAAATAGGCTGGATGTGGGGATTGTTCAGAGCATTCTGAGTAACCCCCAATCTACGGCAGCTCTATGTTTATGTAATTATTTAAATATAGTTCGATGGAGCTGGCATGTCAGAAGACAAAAGCTCCTATTTAAATAAAGATAAAAACTCCATCTTGTACCCTTATTAAGAGCAAATGAAGATTGTTTTTAGAGTTTGTCATTAACATAGGTAAATCTTATTATTCAACTCTTAGTGGGGATTAATCAGAGAATGTATTAGGAGGAAACAGAAATGATGAATTGTAAATCTATACTAATATTATAAAGAAGTAAAGTTTGTGTGTTTGTATATTTGTTAAATTGTAAGGGGTAATCTCGGGATCTACTGAACCGATTTTAAAAATTCTTTCACCAATAGAAAGGCACATTATTGCTGAGTGTCATAGGCTATGTTGAATGCTAGAAAAAATTTAAAGAATTTTGTCCACCCGTGCGAAGCCGGGACGGGCCGCTAGTCTGACTATAAAACAGTATCTTTAGAAAAAAATAAATTGGTATCGGTGCGCGCACATCATAAAAATTCACTCTCATTTTTCACAAAAGAAGTATAACTTCAAAAAAGTCGGTAATAATAAATGGGTGACTATTGAGAAATGAAACTAAATTAGATAAATAAAGGAAAAATCTTTTAAATTCAGCACACTATTTAATTAAAACTGTTATAACAAAACAATATCACCATGACAGCAACCAAAAAGCGCAAGGTAAAAAAGCAAACAAAATAAAAATTATAAAATACAAATTGGTATGCCACAGTGACCGACCTGCAGAAGTTGCTGTATGCCCACACGGCGGTCCTGAGCTGAGCTGGAGGAGTGTGCGCATTGAGCAGCGGCAGTAGTGCCGCTAGGGCTCCTTGATGGAGTACTTCGTCCCTTGGTCCAGCCCCATCTCCCGCTATGTTGCCTAGTGCCCACGCACTTTGCTCACCCACGGTACCACCACGAGCTAGTAAACCCACCAGCTTCGGTATTGCCCCGCCCTGATTAAAAAGACATTTTTTATCTTTAGTAGAGTTATTGAGCGAAGCTCTCTTTTAGGCAACTCACAAATTTCGCTTGTCTCCCTCCTGCTCCTTTCAACCGATTCGAACGAATTTTGGCATAAACATACATTATTATAAGCTGACGGTCATAGGGTATGTAAAAAAATATAGACTTTACCATGGAGGAATAATCAACGAAAGAAAAATTCAAAAGCTGATCACAGCCAAACCGCTGATACTACATTGATGAAATTTGGCGCCAAAACTCACATCGCGGTCGCGACTAATGTGTAAAAAAAGTTTTGAAATCGGACATACCATAAAGGAATAATCACCCTTCAAAAATCTAATTGCTTCGCTCAGTATTTGCAAACAGCAGCATGTATTGCAGACCTAGTTTTATTTTTCTATTATTTAACGCATTAAAAAATAATAGTTCTGTCTAGGGATGACCGAATGAAGCGAAGATTTATAGTATAGAGCGTAGGTATTAAGCGTTAAAAAAAAGAGAAAGCCACACCAACCACGCCCTGACATTAGTGAAGGTTAGACAGAAGGCCACGCACACTGAGGTGGGGAGGCAGCTAGCTCCTATATATATCGTGTAACGGTACTAAATCTGACGCTCTCAAGTAACGGTAAAAACTAACGCTTAGCACGAATAAAGTGATTGCGCGGCGAGCGCCTATATGTGAGCGGTTCGAACGTCCATATAGCTCTTCAAAATTAATATTATTTCAGCACCGTACAAATTTTGGTGAATTCGCAACACATTTATGGTCGCTCGACAGTTTACTTTTTTTATTATTATGTTTAATTAAAAGTAGTATGCAAAAATACTTTTTCTAAACAGTCAAAAAAGAGTAATTTTACTGAATATTTTATGTGTTAACTTATAATAAACAAACTGTTTCTTCAATAATTTCTTTATCTGCGTACTCCAACGTTAACTTCAATTTTTAACATTATATCAACTGTATATGGTCAAACTGAGCCGTACAACGATAATATTATGGGGTTCTGACCTTCCATTGTTTGATGCATTTAGTTTGAAATTTAGAATTTATTGTTTATGAATGCAGTAATGTAATCAAATGTTGATAAATAATTAAAATAAAATCTTAGCACCCACCCATTCGCAGACTTTGCGTGGTGAGATATAGTCCATTTTCCCTACGATGTTTTCGACCATAGTTCTTTATGTGCTAGTAGTTCTGTATATATGCACTTACTTCTATAACAGCCATGGTGTGGTCATGCGTCCCAGACGCTATGTTAGTGATGGCCCAAGCGGCTTCAAACTGAAGGTCGGCACTAAAAAGAAGGTAGAAACCATTTTTTAAGTCTTTTAAAGCCAGAATGAGCATCTTCCCTGTTAAGTACTTGATTTTTTTATTTAATTTAATAAAGAGTTCGGGGCTTTTGTCTTTCATAAATGACAACCCCATCATAATTATAAAATCGTTACCAAGCTACAAAGCCTTTTAGCTACATCTGATGTTGGTTCAGACAAAATACATTGAATGAGCCCAACATCGAGGGTATTTAAATTGAATTCGTTGTTTCTGACATATTCCATCAGCAAATGTTGCACGTCTTCAACTTTTTGACATGTAAACAGTATTTTCATAAGAAATGCAAATTTTGCCAACAGATATTGTATAGCCAGTCCTAAAGCTAACTTAACATTTATCTATACTAATATTATAAAGAAGTAAAGTTCGTGTGTTTGTATATTTGTTATATTGTAAGGGGTAATCTCGGGATCTACTGAACCGATTTTAAAAATTCTTTCACCAATAGAAAGGCACATTATTGCTGAGTGTCGTAGGCTATATTGAATGCTAGAAAAAATTTATAGAATTATGTCCACCTGTGCGAAGCCGGGACGGGCCGCTAGTGCTTAATAAAAATAAAAATAAGTTAATCAAATGCACTTTTAATGAGTTCTCATTGAGTTGTTTTGAATTGTGCAACATTCCTACCACCCAGGACGTCTTTTGACTGACAAAAAGAACGGATGCAAGAAACTCATCAGCTTTAACAGAAGTAAAAACAATATTTATATTATACTTCACAATACATAATCCAGCTGCTGGATAAGTGTTAACATTACAGTTATCAAACCAAGGCTAATGAGGAAGCTTATTTTTAATTGTTCTATACTTTTCTTAACTCAAAGTAATCTTGATAATCAAGGAAACGTTTATTTTTAAATTTAGATAAAACGCGGAAGTCATGTACACAGCCAAGTCCAAAACGCGACGACTTCTTGAATTTAGTATGGTATGGACTGTACCCAGTCCAATGAGTAGAGCAGCAAGCAAAGCTCAAATATCCTAATGAGTTAAGTGATTTTTTTTATGGGTTCACTCTTGATCCCAATCAAGCCTGGGTACCAAGACAGGATCCACGATGAAACAAGCTAACTCAGAATTTGCCTATTCATTGTTGATGTAATTGTAAGAAATATTATTATTAATACAAAATCAAATACTGATATGAGGGATGAATTATAATAAAATGCCTTACCAATCATCTCTGTCTAATGCATTAACTAATGGCTTGATGACTCCTGTATCCACCATAACAGATATGGGTGGGTTCTGTTCTCGAGAGAGCATCTTCCTAGCACCACGCGCTGCTGCTGTCTGGACTGCAAGATCTCCGGATTTTAAACCTGGAATGGATACATTAAATGTAATTTTTATAAATAGAAAATTGAGCAAGGTAACTCTAAAGATTACCACTGTCTCTGGGTTAATCTAATTTACCTTATTAAGCTGATTTTTACATTCTGCTTATCGATGGCATAGAACACAGATGTGGAATGTGCAATGGAATAACTTTTACAGGACAGCGATTTTAAAGTTTGGATATCTGTTACGTTTAAACTTATGTTGTTGTAGCTGCCACACTTGATACATTAGAAGATCATAACCGGATTAATTACTTACTTACCTTACCACATTTGTACACAATAAAATTTAAGTTACAAAGGCAAACTGTAACTTAAATTTTATTATATAAATATGATTACCTCAATTTAAAAAAATGTATTTGCCACATCTGTGCTCTATACCATCGATATGATCTACATGATAGATAAAGGAATACGGTGACATAAATTTCTGAAATCAGTCAAAAACTCCGTATGGATATTATATTGTTTTAAACTTTCATGGTCACTAACATAAGTTATAGACGGGATTTTTACCATGTACCTTGTTTTTGTTTTTATTGAGTTTCCGATATTTCGGCACTGTTGCAAGCGCCATGATCATGAAGTTATTGCGGGTAGGTTGTTATAGGCAGATATATAGATCTACCCTCCGACGAAGTCTTCTATTGCGTTCGATACCCGTACCACTGTTCAGTTGCTCCGAGATCATGGCGCTTGCAACGGTGCCGAAATATCGGAAACTCAATAAAAACAAAAACAAGGTACATGGTAAAAATCCCGTTTATAACTTATATCAGTATGGACATGTCCTCTAAAAGCTATATTGATTGAGATTTTTTATAGTTCATACCATAAACTATAAAAGAATTTTACTAATTTTTGTAAATACTTTTTAAATTTCCGGATTTGGTGTAATGATAGAAATATTAATTAATTATTGTTTGTAGTAACACTTTTTGTCTTCATGAGTGCACCTTCCAAATGCGTTATAATGACGACCGTTTGGTGCGATGGAACGTCGTCAACGACAGTCCTGAGTTCCAGTCCCGGGAGGGGCAGATTTTTGTGTGATGAATACGAGCAATAGCACTGAAACATGGGTATTAATGAATATTCTATGAATATTACATAACTATGTATCAAATATATATGGATGTTTAGTCAAACTTTGTTAGTTTATTGAAAACCAAGATACCATGGTAAAAAACTATTTTTTTTATGGGTTACAAAATTCTATTATTGCTTTCTATTAATTTTTGTTTTCTATTTATTTATCTATACACATAAATAAAATTGGAGTGTCTGTTTGTAATATTAAAATTAGCCGTTTTTTACTACATGCATTTGAATATATATACGGTACATACACCAAAATAACATTTTTTACAATTTTTGTCTGTCTGTTTGTTCCGGCTAATCTCTGAAATGGCTGGACAGATTTTGACGGAACTTTTATTGGCAGGTAGCTGATGTAATAAGGAGTAACTTAGGCTACTTTTATTTCAGATAAATTATTTTATTTTAGAAAAATAAAGTAATGTAATGTTTTACGCGGACGAAGTCGCGAGCGGCCGCTAATATCAAATAAATTTATTAATTATATTTTATGATTTTATTACTACAAGCATAGGAACACATTATATGAAAATTAATTGATGCATTCATTTACCCTTTAGTATTTCCTGTGGAGTCATCAGCTTGTCTTCAATGTGGACCTCGTCGTCAGCCTCTGGAGACATGGCTCTACGTTTGAGGATTTGCTCATCTCTCGCTTGCTTGCGGAGGGCCACACTGAGCTCGGCGCGTTTGCGGCGAAGCTCCTGAAATGGAAGATATTCAATAAGATTATAAGAAGTGTAAGTGGGATTTAAGAGGCTGACCGAATTGCAAAACTAGTTTCTACAGGTCCCATCTCAGAAATTGAAAATATATGGAAATAGTACGTTTTGTAACGCAATCAGGATCTATAATGTGCTGCCAGTTGAAATCAAGGAATTGCCTACCAACAAATTAAATTATAAATTGTTTAACATCCTTTTAGATAAATGCTATTATTCAGTTAACGAAATCCTAGGACAGAAACTATAATATATATTTGTAAGTGTGTAATAAAATTGTCACTGTACTGACAGGCAATCATTATGCAATTGTATAAATTTTTAATATGGTTGTGATATTAACTAATGTTTAGATTATTTATTTTTGTTAGCTTTTTTAAAGCAGGATATGCCGGATTTGTATTTTGTCACCTATATTTAATACCATATTCTTGGAAATAAACGCTTATCTTATCTTATCTTACAGAAGGTAGTCAATACAACATACTCCCAACATATTGAGAAGTCCTTCATGAATACCAACACCTACATTTCTAGAACTGGAGAGAATATTTTAATTTAAGATCGAGAGATAAAGGTATATGATATAAAACTATCCAATGCCTACCCATGGATTTTACACTCCTGAGCTAAATAGATTGTATAGTGTAATGCTCCAGCTTCGATCTGGGCACTTTTCAAGAAACAACTTTAGTTTTTTAATGAAGAAGGTAAATTCCCCAAATTGTGACGTATGTGGAACGCTAAGACGTAGATCATTTGCTGTCAGAGTGTGCCCGAAACGTAAGTGAACGACAATTGTTCATTCACACCTTAAATTTAAATCGTTTGGATGTAGGCACCTTCCATACTATCCTGGCTAAACCACTGTCGAATGCGACCAAAAAGCTTCTTTGTACTTTGTACAATAATATAATAACTTCATTTCTAACGTAAAATATAAAGGTACTGTTACATAGTTAAAAACAAAAATTGTATCACAATTTCAAGTGGTTAGTGGTGGTATGTAACAGGTGCACTGTGACAACTACCCTCCGCACTAGTTATAAAAACTGTATTGCGGCAGCGCAGTATCACCGCGGCCCATGGCCACTATAACTTGGCATACAAACAGGTGACAGCTCAAGAATTAATGGGTGTTCGCTTACTGTCCTGAGACGACTCTATATGTGAAGCATACCAGCAACGCGTGGCCGGGTTAGCTAGTATTTATTTATATTGGAAACAAAATGCTCATAGTACAATTGACTATATTCCCTATCCTTGATTATGCTCATACTTATGTTGCATGCCTGTTATGGTAAACTGTTGATACTAAAAATGTATATTAAACAACATTTAACACAGTTTTAAGCAATAAATTTATTCTGATTCTACTCAAGTACTGCTCAATTTCAAGTAAGAACTTTTAACATTTGGATGTATGGCTACATCGTTGGTCGGAAATAGTGGAGAAACATTTTTAATTCCTACATTTCCGCACAGATTACACATTTGAATAAAACATTTTTTTACGGATTTTGAACATATTTTATTTTCTATTTAATACTGACGTTTCGACTCCTTTACGGGAACCGTGATCACAGGATGACTAAGATAATGGTTGTCATGTATTTTCTACTACCTTCACAATATTTTAATCGGGCACGTTCCTAATTGTTATTTTTTATATATAAATCAAATTGCTTTATTTTTACATTTTATTTATTTATTAAGTTCTCACTACGATTACATTGTATACTACTGAGTCTACTACCAGTTTGGAAATTGGAAGGCCCTCCCGAGAACTGGCGAAAGAAACTTAGGCAGGGGGACCGACCTCCATATTACTGTTATTATTTACAAAAAGAGCTATAACTACATCACCAGGTCTTGCAATGTGTGTCTTTGGAGGTATTAATTTATTAATTATTGGATCCCAAGCAGGTGGAACGCTCCAACCTCTGTCTCTATTGAAAAGTGTTTTATTCAAAATCAGAGAAACATTTAAAAATGGCTTGTTATGAGTAATTTAAACTTTTTAATATTTTATTAAATATTAGCTGAACCGGCCACGCGTTGCTGTGGCTCAGTTATTATAATTTGCAATATTTTTTATCATAAAGCAGGAGCGTTGATAAGAAGCAATTTTCTCCCATAGGCAACTTGAATTGATACCAATTTTATTTAATATACTATTTAATAAAACAGTTTAGATTCTAAACTAAACTAATTAAGAACCACTCTGCAGATTAAAGTTTTTAGAACTTCTAAGTATTGATATAATTTGAATTTTTCTATTCGCACATACACGAAAATCACAACTTTTTTCTGCCACGATTTACAACAATCACACTGGCTACCAGGCATTGTTAGATTTAAAAAAAAAACATTCACAACGACCGCCGAACACAACTTTACACTACGCAAATAATTTGTGAGTCACGGCAAGAGGTATAAACACGTTCACGATCGCAGTGCAAGTGATCCGCGCAGAGTATATTTAAACGGTTTTATTTAGCTCACCCCGTTTGTTTTATTATTTATTCTTGGATCAAATTTAGTAATTCAAATTTCACCCTCTTCCCGTCAACCGATTAATCTGAAATTTTGTATACACTTTGGGTTTTGGTGACAATACAATTATGTTTATTCATTATCATTATACATTCAAGATGGCCGCCGCTACAAAATGGCGGATAACGTAGGTTTTATCAATCCCATCAATATGGGTATCAAATGAAAGGGCTCAACAAGCAGAATACAATATACTATAAAAAATTGAAATCCAAGATGGCGGCCGCTACAAAATGGCGGATAACGTAGGTTTTATCAATCCCATCAATATGGGTATCAAATGAAAGTGCTCAACCAGTAGAATACAATGTACTATATAAAATTAAAATCCAAGATGGCGGCCTCTACAAAATGGCGGATAACTTAACTACGTATAGAGGAGTTGGACTGCAATAAACTAACGGGCAAGAAAATTTTGCAATAATGAAGCACTAAATGAATTAAACAGAATGCGAAATAAAAACTAAAAACTAGAAAATAAAAATAGGTAAAAAAACTTTTTAAGTTAAACGGTTTTATGTTAAACATACATTGCAATGTTTAAGATAAATGTACTAAAAACCAAACAAAAAATAATAAAATAGATACAGTCGTGGGAATTATAAACATATGCATAGACTAGACTAAAATAAAACCGTGGGGCACGTCAATTGTCTACAATAAAAACAAAATTAAAACAAACATTTTAATCAACGATTGTAGACAATTGACGTGCCCCACGGTTTTATTTTAGTCTAGTCTATGCATATGTTTATAATTCCCACGACTGTATCTATTTTTTTTTTTTGTTTTTAGTACCTATTTTTTTTCCTATATTAGATAGACGCGCCCAGTGAACAAAAATAAATTAGCACTCACATAAAAGTTTATAAAGGGCAATATCATTGTGCGTCAAAATAAATATGATTCATGGAGCGTGTGTTTAAGAAATAATAACTCAAATGCTGAAAAATGGATAAAAATGTGTAATTAAGACGAAACACTGTTTGGGGAATAATTTCTTTCACTAATATATTATTGATACCGTAAATGTCTCCAAATAATAAAAAAAAATCTTTAATTATAAAAGTCCATTTAAAAATTACCGGAACGAGACTTTTTTTTTTGAGTGTTCAATGAGCGAAAAATGCCTCTTATCAACTCTCCCCCTTTAAATGAAACCTATCCTAAGTCCTAAGTTGGAGCAAATCTTGCAAAATGAAAAATAAACCATTAAAATCGGTTAAGTAGTATCGGAGTTCATCGTGGTCAAACACAAGACAAGGATTTTTATATAGATATTTAAAAAATATTTTTTTATATAATTAAAATGTTATCGGCCTTTATATGTATGATTTCTATTCACAAATAATCAATAACAAGTTCTTTTTTTAGTTTAACTCGTCCATTATCAAAGCCAGAGTGAATAAGCAATTTCTGCGTTAGCTCGTTCCAACATGGATTCTGTCTTGGCCCCTGGGCTTAATTGGTTCAAGAGCTAACCCATCCTAAATAAATAAATAATAATAATAACTTTTGAAATCTAGAACTAATAAAATTCAAATACTAATACAAACTTAAGGTATTAAAGGTGTTTTTCTAGGAGAGATCTAGGGGTCCTTCAGAACTTCTATTTTATTTTATTTTACAAAGACCACAGCCATTAAAACTAAAAGACATAACATTTGGCGACACATAAAGCCAATTAAGATATTATTTATATATATTTATATACAACTATTATTATTAATTATTTCTGTATTTTTAAACACTATAACTTTGTCCAATGTAGGATGATACTTTTGAGAGGTGTCACTTCCTTATTGCTACGTACTTAGGTTGCGTTTGATTCCTTATGTTTGCCTTGACATTGCAATAGCAACTTTATACCCTCTATATAGGTGTCAACTGTCAAAAGTATCATCCTATATTGGACAAAGTATAGTTTTAATATTTGGATGCTTTGCATGGTCATAATATTTGTTTAGACAGCAGTCTGACTCTTGCCATACCAGCTCATGGTTTGGTGTCTAACTCTTTTACGCTTCACACATAATAGTTTCACATGATTGATTCACAGCCTCTTGGACTACAATAGAACCTAAATAAGATAAAGACCAAAGAAAACATTAAATTTTTTTTTATTCAATTACACACAAAAAACATTACATTAGACATACTTTCCAAACAGTGTCACAAAAACCAGTTCAGGTTTTACCATACACTGTGTGACATTCATTACTGTACTAAATTATCCTATAAGTAGATCAATCAAAACGATAGTAGATCAATAATTTGAATTATTGAGGTTTTTACTAACTAAGGGTTTAAGTTGACGAGTTTTTATTGGTTTAGGGGAGAGTGGGTAACAGCGGATCACGGGTCACAGTGGATTATTCGCTATAATTCTTAAATGTGATGCTTTACACACACAAGCAAACGCGTGGCTACAGCTCGTTGATACCCCCCTCTCACGCGCCGGTCGCCGCCTTGCTCGCCGAGCGGAATCACGTGCTGTCATACGCAGGCCAGTAGGTTAGTACGAAAGTATTTTTTTGCGTTTAGAAATTTGTCGTATTCCCAACCCTTTAATAAATATAAATGATAGTTGTATGTTTTGAACTTGTTGTTTGTTAAATCCGTTGTGGGTAATGTAATGTTGGCTTGGGTATACGTAGTTATATTTGAATTTTTTTTTTCTGTCGTAGCGGCCTATGGGTCACAGTGAATAATTTTCATTTGGGTCACTGTGGACTGTTTAATAGTTGAGTTAGCATCAACAATGTTCTTATTAAAATGTTTGTTAATGATTACTGAAGAAGTAAATATGTTTATTTGAATAGAGAAGAGAGCTTTATGGAAATTAAAGTTGTTTATTTAAACAAAACTTTGATTAGTTTAAATCTCTTTCTACCAGCATAATTTGTAAGATTTTTGTTAATTTTTTATAAGACTGTGATAGAAGGCTGTCTTATAATATAAATAAATAAATATTTATGTAGAAAAGTCATATTTTATTGAACTTTTTTTTAATAGATCCACTGTACATCAAGCGATTCCCTGTCACCCATGAAAAGATCCAAAGTGACCCATCCACGGGTCACAGTGGATCATTTCCCATTTTTTTTTAAACTTGTTATAACTTATAAGTTTATGCCGTTTTTGCCAATAATTGCACTTGTTTTTGTAGATTAGGGACGTATCTTGTGGTTAATTATCATAGATCAATTATTTAGGCATAAACTTGGGATTTGCGGAGCTTTAAAAAAAAGTGATCCACTGTTACCCACTCTCCCCTATATTTTTACTTACAGAGGTTTTTTTATGAGCTTTGTTTAGAGATTAAAACATTAAACCAGCTACGTTAAATGGGTTATTTTAGGTTTAAAGGAACATTTATTACATTTAATTTAATTCTACTTATAAAATGTCTGTTTCAAACAATTCACAATTTTATTTTCAGTATTAAATAAAGAAGAGAAAATATCATACTCTGTGTTACTGTTTTGCTTTGTTTTAATAAGCCATCTTTTTAAAGGTATACCAATTTTGTTCACATTTGAAGAATCTCAATAAACATGTGTAAGCAATAACATTTGTATATGGGGAACCTTTTTTGTATGCACATTTATTTAAAGTGATTCATTGATAGAGGATTGAAGTTGTAAATGTCGTCAAAAACATTAATTTACTGAGGTGCGATGCCCAAATTATCTGTTTAAGTTACAGAGGATTTGTATTTTAAGTAAAAGAGGTTTAGGCTCCGAGGGGAAGGGAATACAATATTTTATGAATTTATAGATATCAAGTTTCTACTGTATTTTCATTGTATTATAATTATTATTGTTACTGTTTTAAAATGCACCTCCTTTTTTATTCATGTTGTTATCACACAAATATCACAAGATTAAAAACACATGGTAGGCACTCCAAACAAATGTGTGAACAGCATGTATGGACATGAACAAGTCTGGACATTTCATTCAATTAAATACAATTTAGAAAAACAAATTAAATTATCATGCAGAACATTTTAACTGTATTGAGTGCAATAAAGTTTAAATAAATGAATAATGTGGTAGAGGATATAGTCACAAACAATGAAGTATCTAATGAATGAACAACCATAAACAATAAAACATAGTGAAGTCCAACTTTGGATGTTAAGGACTGACAGCTTTGACCTCATGCACCTCTTCTGTACATCTTTATCTTTTGTGGTAAAGAAGCCTTAATCTATGTATGTAAAACTCTTTGGTTGTATACAGATTGTAAATATTGATTTCAAATATACTAGAAAAATAAATATAATCATAAATTCATATTATTTTGAATAATTGTATACTCAAGGAACTATTAACATTAAATATTGATTTAACCCGCTAAAGCTTATAAGACCTCTGGGGTTCTCTCCGTTTTTTACTGAAACTTCAGTTGCATGTTCAACAGACGCTCATACTACTTCAAACTATAATCCCACCTGCTATTTTATATTTTTCTATGAACAAGTTTAGTTCAAAGACAATAAAACTATTACTAAATTAATTATTTCAATAGAAAATAAATCAAAACAGTAATGATGCATGTTTATAAGACTTGGTAGCTCAATTCGGAGAACATTAGACTGGACATCCAAAGGTTACAGGTACGAGTACTGCATAAGAATAACTTGTGAGGTATTCATCATTTATATAATAATGTCTTATGATAGATAAATGCAAAAAATATATAAAAATCATTATTACTTAAGTTGTACCAACATAAGAATATAAACATCATTCTGGACTTTCACACTTTTTTGCTATTGGCGGCCATTAATGGGGTACTTGACTTTTGAAACTTCACTTCCTGCCTGAATTTTGAGAAGTTAATGAAGTTCAAGACTCAATATGATTGCATAATCTAGATTACGCTACAAGACAATTTTCAAGAATTTGCTTATACACTTTTAATGGTTGAGCAGCAGAGAATGTTGCAAAGCATTAGTTCTACCTTTTGCTGTATTTATTGCAATTAAAGAAGAAATAGATCAAATAAATTACACTGTTTTATTAAAATGAGGGTAGTTTGAACAAATATTTCTTATGATATATTAAAGAATTATAATGTAATATAAAATGTACTTTAATATTTTAATGGTTTTACTAAAAAGCAGGGTCATCATAATCATAGCTTACACCTGGGAAAAAAAAGGATCATCTTAGCATGCCATGACTTTATATGCGTGGCAACCATTTTGGCTACACTTTTTTATAAATCTGCTTTGTGATTGATGTGTAATTAAAGTTTATATTATCGCTCACGATTATGTGATTTTTAAGCACCAAATATTTTTTTTATATGCTTTAGATTATAGATACTTATTGAGGTAAAAATATGTTTTTGAAATAGTTACAGAAGGTAAATTTAGCAATGATTAAACTACGTGGGTAATCTTAAATAAACCATACTTTTAGTTTATATGCTAATAAAATACTTATAACATTTTGTAAGAAAATGCTTTGCACAAAAGTTACGGAAAATCCATAATATCATCGACATATTATTAGATAGTTGTTAAAATAAGAAAAAACATGTCAAATTAGACCCTCGTGATAAAAGACAAAAGAATTACAAAGATTTGCTCACATTAGTTCCCTGGATGGCATTTTTGTATAAGCCTAATCTCGACGTGTGCGTTTTCTCTGCCATTACTTATTTGATTGACTGGAAATGTTTAAGAAAAAATTAATACAAATGATAATAGTTCCAATTTCGAATTTTCAAACTGACAACGGAATCACACGGCGGTGCGGCTGATTTGATTGACCGTTTGACGTTATAAAGCTGTATTGCCAAGTGCAAATTTTTTGTGAAAAATTGATTTCAATGGAAAAATATCGATACATGTAATTTTGGTAACTACAAGTTTTTAGGGCTTCACGATATTGTGTTCATACGTTTCAGTCAATATAAAAAACTTCATGCGTTTATTCGTTTCATATTTGCCTTTACTTTGGTTGAACGAACCCTGAAAGTAATTTGTCATAATGATTTAACCCAATCGTCAACGAGCGAGTCAGCCAATTTTGTGATTCAAATAAATAAAGGAGAATAGTTCACTTATTCAACAGCACCTCGACATACAACAATCGTAAGTTGGGTTTTCATTGTTCAAATAAGAGCCCGATTAGAATCCCATATTTTGAACATTCGTCAATGTATCTAAGTCGATTCGATAATAGATATATATAGTTCCCGGTATATAAGTTGAACCTGGAGACGCTAATTTTCAATGTCAACGGACCGCTGAGGTATAATTCTAATTGCAATCCAACTCTGGACGAAATCGGTATCGTGCTAATTTTTACTCGACAGTTGAAACACAAACGAAGTTGGATCGAAGACGCATTAGAAACAAAAGAGATGTCACCTAGTATTGTAGGTATTTCGTAACACTTTAGTTTTGAAACACCACAGAGATAATAATGACTGCCCACAGCGTTCCAACTTCAATCGGGTTGCGTCTCAACCATCTGTCAAATCATTACCGCTTTTCGAAATGTTGTAAAAGTTGAAATTCAGCAGTAGTTCAATTCCAATCTGACTGCATATTTTTATGGCAATTGTCGCCTTGGTTTTGAAATTACGTGACATGCGCAGTATAAAGTTTAGGTACATTATTCACTACTGCGCATGTCACGTGATTTTAAAACCAGGTTCAACTTTTATGCCGGGAACTATACCAAGAGTACCTATTCTTCTAATCGATACATGTGAGATAACGGTAAAGACGTATATTTGTTAAAATTTCGTCTATCTGGTTCAGTTCAGGGCTATGAGCAGTGAAAGTTAGCATTTCAAACATTTGGAATATTTTAAGATTTCCAAAAAATACGTCTGTAAATAGTATTTTAAATCTTATAGAAATATGGCCTTGTGATTGCAAAAAATAAGTACATTTGGAACACTTGTCATCTCTAGTATACAAGATAAATTATTATAATAGAAAAATCGCATCGATTACAAGATCGCATTGAAAATGCATAAAATATAAAAAATATAAATCTAGTATACAAGTTTTTCGCTTTTATTTGGAATATAAGGATCTCTTGGCTTAGCGAATTTGTTTCCTAGCTCAAATGACGACTAAGTTTTGAACACAAAAATAAATCAAGAATAAATTGATTGACTATTTTGTCAATATCACTATTTGATCGGATGAAGAAGCTAATTTTCATAGATTTGTAAATGTATTGATTATTGAAATTTTAATTTTTTATCATTTTGATTGTTAATGCCTCACAAAAAGTAAATTAATTGATAGGATTTAAGTTGACACTAGCACATTCGGATTTGCTTCTGCATCTCTGTTACATTTACAACACTCCATATATACGACTCCGTCATCATAAGTGTTGCCAGGTGTCCCGATTTGCGCGGGACGTCCCAATTTTCAGGGGTCTGGGGCGCGTCTCGATTCGTACCTGCCCGCCTAGCATGCGCTACTCGAGCTATCTCGCGCACGATTAAAGAGAAGTTTGTCGACATCGACATAATATCTCGTTGTCCTTAATGTAGACAAACAGGTGTTGCCTCTTGATATATGATTATTAACTACTTTAGTATCTAACATAGCAACACCGATATCGTTCATTTAATTTGTGTTGCGTGTTTTACCCTTTTATTTACTTTTTGGAAATGTGGATTACATCAATTTTGACGTTGTCTGACGACTTACATGATCTGTGGTTGATCGTTTCTCACTAAGTCAACGGTGTTTGTTTTTTTTGTAATCGCCTAAAGTTTTTGCTGTTAATTCTTTAGTATAAGTTTATTCTTTTTACAATCTAAAATTTTAAAAAGAATAAACGAGTACATTTAGTCGACGCAATATACTAAGCGACTTTGATTTGTAAAAAATGCAACTAGTTTTACAAGTAGATTGATAAATGTTACTACACAAAAAGAATATATTATTGTTACTATTACTAATCCGATTGTTATTTGTTTTGATATTATTATGTTGAAATTGATTATGATAGGTAGATGGTCAATAAGTCGAGGATCTTATTAACGAAACTGGGTAGCCACTGTTTAGTAGTGAATAATGTACCTAAACTTGATACTGCGCATGTTGCGTGATTTCAAAATCATGTTCAACTTATTTGACGGAGACTATACCTACGCTTGCCGTAGATGCGCAATTGCGATTGCGCTGGCCCGACTTTCCTATATCTATATTATATTTTATTACAATTTTGTACTCAAAGTGTATTAAGGGTGAACGAAACGTAAACATATGTATTATAATTTTATACTTTATTTATGCATATATAAGTATATATATAAAATTATATACTTATAGAAATATAACTTTGCCAATATATTTAAATTATATATATATATATATATATATATATATATATTTATATATACTTATAATTATAGGAATATATGTATACTTATAGAAATATACCTTTGCCAATATATTTATATATGCATAAATAAAATATATAAGTATATAAGTCTAAAACATATGTTTACCTTTCGTTCGCCCTTAATATACTTTGAGCATAAATATATTCCTATAATTATAAATATAGTTATATATTTAGTTATATACATATAAATAACTATATTTATAATTATATTATATATAGTTATATATGTATAATGTATATACACATAGTTATATACATACATAGGAATATATTTATACTTATAGAAATATACCTTTGCTAATATATTTATATATGCATAAATAAAATATAAGTATATAACTATAAAACATATTTTTACGTTTCGTTCGCCCTTAATATACTTTGAGTACATAATTGTAATAAAACACCGCCATCGCTCCAATCGAAATAGCACACAAACCACTTGTCGTCTCTTCTCTACGTACTGACACAAAGACGAGAAATATGTCGACAATATCGGTTAAAATGTCGACAAAACACAATTGCCATGTTAGAGTTTGAAGACAAAAATCCGCGGCTAAGTAAAAAAACACGTTTGACATAAGAAATCGACTTCTAAGCGCAGCCATGTTAGAGACGACTGACGACAAATGACTAAAACACGAGAAAATGGGTAGACAAAATTTTGTCGTGTTGCGTATGCTAGGCGGGCTGATCGGGACGCTTAGTGTCCCGATAAATCAAAAAATGAAAAAAAAACAAAAATGGCACAACATTTTTAAAGCTAATCAAGACTTAGTAAATCTTCAAAAAATATTTTCTTTTATGGCTTCAATTCCAGTATCAAACGCAACAACAGAAAGGGTATTTTTCTAGGCTAACTTAATTTGGTCTGAGAGGCGAAACCGTTTGACACTCGAGCATGTGAAAGTACAAATTCAAATAAAAACCAACTTGAATATAACTTGCGATGAATTTTATATGTTATAAAAAACAAGGCCATTCTAAAGGCGGCGAAGTCCAATAAAATATAGAATTTTATTAAAAAATAAATACATGACATAAATTTATTAACTATTAACTTAATTCTTCTAAAGTGCGTCAATTAAGTCAACACTAAATCCCGATTGTTTTGACCTCACGTACCGATTTAAATCAAATCGGACCTGGCAACACTAGTCGTCACTCAAATTCAATCAAGCTTTCAGAACTTCGTGACGATTGATAATTCGGATTGTTATTATAATAGTACCGAAAACATGGAGTTAATTATTATTATGTCCGAAACCATTAACCTCTTGACGTTTTAGATAGAGCTTCAAATGGTAAACTGCTTAAGTGATTCGAATGAAAAACTGAAAAACTTCGGAGACACGACCCTATAACTCGCTACAGACTAAAACAGCTCTACTCGAGTCAGTTCGACTTGATTCGGGACATCTCTATTTTCACTTCTCTGAAAAATAAATGGCATGACACATATTTTTATAACTCTTATTAAACATGTCGTTATTAGTAAGTGACATAACAAATTGTTCTCTCTGATGAAAGGTTTTCATGAGAAAACTAAGATCCGTTAATTATCTTGCATATAAATAACTACGCTTTCTTTTACGTACATAACAGAGATTACCATAGGTACCTGTATTAGAGCATTATAAAATTCCTACTGATACCCAACCATTTAAGACCAATTAGTTATTAATGGCTGAATTCCAAAATATTGCGTTTCAGATAAAAAACCTATAAGTAATAAGTATGTAGGCATTCGTCCTACTGATAATGTAATCATCCTTTAATTTGCAGTCGTTCGTAACAGAAGTGCTGGAGTGAACTTTATTATTAAATAAACTGCATTGCGACTCCAACTGGCATTAATGCAGCCAAGATGTACGTTCTACAAAAAGACAACCGAATAAAATAAAAAGAAGTAGGAGGCGCTCTTACGACAGATATTGAGTAGTGGGACGGGCCTAACATGCGCAAAGAACTATTACACAGATATAATGTTAAGTTATACTATAATTAACCTATGTCATGACCGACACTTTCGTCTGTCGACCTCGCATACGAAACGATCGTAAATTAACGTTATTAAAACAAGTTTACAGGCGATCTCCGACGTCTAATTACGCAAAACGTTACGCCGCTGGGCGTGACATCACAAATCAGTCCGGTCGGCTTGAAGACGACACGCCGGTTCGCTATCTTTGTCTTTATGGCATATTTAGAGCGAGAGATGTATACAGGCAGGCTGGCGCTGATCGTATTCTGTCGAGGGTGTCGCCATTTTCGTTTTGACGAATATTGACAGCACGGCAGACAGACAGCGGCGCGGCGGTCGACAGAGCGTCTGCCAGACTATTTTTATTTTGATTGTGAATCATTTTACGAGCATACATCACACGGTCAGTGCGTCAGTTGATCATCAAATACGTATTTACTAAACATTTACAAGTGACGTATAATAGATAAGTGCAAAAGAAATCCCGAATTTTGGTGCTAACCTCTTCCTTTTTTTTATTAGTGTTTTTGAGAGACTGCAAGACTGTGATCGATATGTGCAAGATGTATTACAGATGACTCCGCGTTAGCGTTTGACTCCTTGGTTCTTCTTTCTGGTGAGTGGGTTGGTTATTATTTATAGATAATCGGGTCTAAATAGCTTTACATTGTTATTTCTAATACTGATATGGATATTTATAGCAACCCAATTGTCAAGCATGCTCTTCTTTTATCCTGGGAGTGATTTCATCTGGAAATATGACAGTCAGCCTTTGTTGCGGTAGCTCCAGTTTGTTTACGAACTGTCACGGGCAGTACACGGCCTAAGATATATTGCCTGGGTTGGCGACTATGCGTGGGTACAATGCGCAGACGAAAATAGACCTTACCTCGTCCAATTACAGATTGAAATCGTTTAGCTTTACCACGATAACGGCCCGTAGAATTAATTTATCACACGCCGGGCTTGACAAGTTGAAAACATAAATTCGACCTTGCCCTTCCACGTGGTTTTAAGTTATTGTACGCTTTCTTTTTGTCACACTAGTTGAAGGGTTGTTATTATAAATCGATACCTTAATTATGTATCGATTATTTTTTTCTGCCATTGGCACATCCGACATTAAAACAACATAATCGGAAGTGTCATTTAAATTGTTTGTTTTATGTTTTAATTAATTTTTCACATAAATTTTGTTTCTGTTTTATCTACATCTACTATTGGTGGGCTTAATCACATTATTAGTTTAATGGTACGAATATTTAGCACTTAAAATATCACGTTAGATTGTTCGTGACGTTTATTTAACTTTAAAGGATAAAGATAATAACATATAAAATGCTCATTATTTAATATGAGATGAGCGCTTAAAATGCGTGTATTGAACGTCAATAGCTGTGCCAGGGCTTCGTTAGTCAGATATTGCTAATTCGCTCATTTACATTAAGTACAATTCAATCGAATTTTAATAATATGGTGATAACCAATAGTGTTGTTTCTTAATATATATTTAAATAGAAGCATACATTTTGACATTTTCTTTTAATAATGGCAGTACTTGTTCATTGCGATTTACCCAGTTTCATGCCTTTAATAATTCTATGGTATGGTAAGTGGTGAACCTATTTAAGGTTCACCACTTACCAATTAATTTATAATATATTATGAACTATTTATAATATATATTAACTTTTATTAAAAATATAATTAAATTGTCGTCTTGACGACTGTTTGATGCAACGGTAGCGATCCTGCCTTTCGCACCCATGGTCCCGGGTTAGAGGCCCGGTATGGACAAATTTTGTGTGATGAATACATGCATTTGTACCTGAGTCATGGGTATATATTTTTATAAATATTGCATATCTATGTATCATATATGTATGTCTATCCGTTACCCTAGTATCCATAACACAAGCCTTACTTTGGGCTAGGCTAATTCGTGTAAATGTAAGAAATATTATTATTATCTTCATAGAATTAACTTGATAAGTACATAACTGACGAACTCCCTTCAGATTCAGAAAAACCTCTACTCTAGGCGGTTGAATGAATTAATCGAATCTCTACTAAAAGGTAAAAACAAAGATTATCAACCACGGTTACAACATATTGTTAATATGTGCTTTAAGTACAGAAATACACTACATTGCTTTCATCAAAAGGGATTGCCTGTTGTAACATTGATAAGTTGATTATTTTAGAAACCGTGCGAAGACAATCTTTTGTTTGAGATGTCGGTGAACTCCGGACTGAGTTCCCACTAATGATCTGTAGAGTTGGATCCATTTGTAACACAAGCATTTGCCTTCTCGTTCACAAGTCCAATTAATGTAATCTACTAACAGACAGTTAAAACAATGAATGCTTGAATCATGTTTCAAAAGTATTATTATTAATTAAACATTAATTTGATGGATTTTTTTTTAAATTGTAAAATTGTTACTGATTTTGGTTCTTAGCTTGTAGGGGACCCTAGAAAAAATATATTAAAAAATCTACCTATTTTAATTTCCTGTTACAATTACAGCACCCAGAACTCTAGATATATGGAATAGTTCTCGACGGAGATTTTTTTTCATTCAATGGGAAGTATACTGCTTGACGTCGAATTAAGGGTTAATTCAGGCAGACAGTTTAAACAACTTATAATTGCCTGTATGCAATGGTGCATTTGTCGAAATATTATATAAATAATATTTCTGATATTCACACCGATTAGCCTAGCCCAATGTAAGCACTATAAGGCTTGTGTTATGGATACTAGGGTAACAGATAGACATGTGCTTGATACATAGATATGTAATATTTATAGATATATGTATAAATACCCATGACTCAGATAGAAATAATCAATATCATCAAACAAATATCTGCCCCTTCCAGAATTTCAACCCAGGATGGTCGGTGCGAAAGGCAGGATCATTACCGTTGCACTAAACAGTTGTCAAATCTGATGTTTAATGTGAGCATTTAGTCTATTCTTGTATTTTTGGCTGTCACATGTCTTTGGCAAGTTACACAAATCCACCACTTGGTTGCTAAAAAAATGTTTGTATTTATATTTTTATTTATGTATATTGATATTATATGTATTTTATTACATTTTATTAAATTATTATATATATATATTAAGTGCTATTAGCAATAATATTTTTGCCCCTTGTGTTAATTTGTTATTTACCTACTTTGTTGTCTTAGGCGTAGTGTGATTGTTTTTACAGTTGGCAACTTTTTGGCCGAAAACGTCATTATCCATCCATATTAGATTGTCTAAGTACTGATTAAGAATGTTTGTTTTTGTCACATAATAAAACAAATAAATAAATAAAGTATGGGTTGTTGTTTAATTGTGTTTTAGTAAGCTTGAAAGCTGTGCCCTCCTACATTTGAATTGGTATTATTCAGAAGTGATTTTTTTCTTTTCAAATTAACACTTCATATGTTTATTTTATTTGTTTTTTTTTTAACTATACAAGCTTACTACTATTGGTTGTTGGTGTTGACCAGTTCTGGAAACCTTTGCTTGTATAATTTATTTCTTAATAGTTTTTAGGTACTTATGAAAATCTGTGCTGAAAATTCTTCAATGATTCAACTCATCAGAATTCCCATAGAATCATCTTTTTATAAATGACTTGAAAAGTATATTCTAATTTTTAAAATACTAATTTTTAATATCTCAGGTGTGAAGTATTCTAACTTAACCTAGAGCTACTTTCGTCATCTACTTAGTAAAAAAAACAAACGGTTTTGCTTTCCCATTATGCAGGACTGTACACCAAATCCTCTTTATTTCCTTGGTTCGGTTTGCTTTTTTGCAATAAATTATTCTGGATACCGTCATAGTCCACTAGTGCGTTTCTTAATATTTTCGTGTCATCAGCGTATATGGTTAAAAAAATCAGCCATAGTTTATAGATGTCTATAACGATTATACTTATTTTCTATGCTAGTCCTACTTTATTTAATTTCATTAAATTCAATTTATAATCAATTTATTTTATTATTACATTATATTATTATAAAAATTTTGATTAATAAGTTACTACAGTATCTACTCAGCTAAGATCATCAAACTACATGTTTGATCGAACTCCTGCCGAGCAGAACCGTGTCCATCCTATCTCCTATCATACTCAGGACTCTGTTCCGACTCTGAGGGCTGTTAAAGTTACACATTTTAGTAACTCGCAAGTGCAAACCTACTAAACTGGTCTCAGTGTAGAGCCTTGGGGTACACCAATTGTTATGTCCTTTTCATCTAAATATATTAACGACTCTTATTTGAAAAGTACTTTGACTAAATAAAGCCTCGGTCCAAATTAATAATTTCCCTCTCATGCCAACAAAGTCCATCATATGTAAAAGCTTACTGTTAGGAACTTTGTTGAAAGCTTTTTCGTGGTCAAGGTAAATTACATTAGCAGGATTTCTTTAGATAAGACTTTTAACCCAGGTTGATAAGCAAGATAATAAAGATTTATTCAAACAATTTGCAATTAATATCACAGTATGATTGATCTTTTTTTATCTTGAACTAGCGGCCCGTCCCAGCGGGTGAATAAAATATTTTTAAATTTTTTCTAGCATTAAATATAGCCTATGTTACTGAGCGTGACTGTAACTTTCCAATGGTGTAAGAATTTTTGAAATCGGCTTAGTAGTTTTTGAGTTTATTCATTGCAAACATACAAAAATACAAATCTTTCCTCTTTATAATTTAGTGTAGATATGTAAGCGTTTGACCGCTATATCGCCTGATGGTAAGCGACGATGCGATCTAGGATGTGATGCGCCTGGCTAGAAGATACCTATTCTCTCGTGACTTGAAAACCCCTAAATTGTATTTGTCAGGAAACACAGACTCAGGCAAAGAATTCCACTCTTTAGCAGTTTGGATCAAAATTGGAACCAAAACGCTTAGTGCGACTCTTTGGTATATCAGTCATATAATGGTAGCGCCTAATTGTAAGTCTGTTTGTCCGATGAAAAAATGGGGATGACGGAACAAGGCTGTGCACACTGCACACTCTCCGAAATGTATCCTATCAAAACGGATAGGCTAGCTACCTTCGGTCTGTGTTCAAGGCTTTTCAGCTTATTAAAACGATCGTCATTGCCGAGTCTGTAATAATTCTGTCTGCTTTATTAATTCTAATTGTCAAAGATCTCCTCCAGCTAACGCCATGAGTCCCAGCACCCTGGCTCTCTGGTCCTAGCACGTCTTGCTGCGGTTATAAAGTCATCAAACTTCTTTTTTGTGGTTTGCCACATTTATTTTTTATATTTCTGCGAGTGTCGCCCAGTACTGTCAATAACAACAGTACCCTTCCTTGTTATTAATTCATTAAGAAATATATTGACTTTTGCATTAAACATGGCATATACAGTGATAAAAGATGTAGTAAATGATTCTTTAAGGATACGAGAGAGGGTACAGTGTGAGCATTTGCTTTGTTTTGGGCGATAAGTATAAAGTAGAAATACAGTGACCACTTCTTGGCATGGTGTTGCCTTCAGACATCAACTTCAGCCCAAAAATTCTAAATAAGGTCAAGTTTTACAGCCGCCGGGACAGCTTGTAAGGCTCTGTAAAGCACCCACCTCTAGGACGGCTCAGCAGGATATCTTGCTGCACTGGACACGATTCCGCGCAGAGCTGAGAGGCAATGAGCCTAGTAAAGGAAAATTGGCGAAGAGCGAGCTTTTTACCTTAGCTCACCGACCGCCGCAATGTTGCTTGTCGGTTTTCTACAAATTGTGCTTCGACGAATGTGCTCAAGAGCTCCATGAGCTCATAACTCCAACACCTTCCTTCCTTCGGACATCTAGACGCACTGCAACTTTCTTGGTTGCTATTCCTACTGGTCGCACCAAGCGCTACTCAACATCTATAATAATGCGCAGAGCAAATGATTAGAACTTCCTCCCTGTTTTGTATTTCTAACAAGCCGTCCGTTTTCAGAGCCAGGGTGAATAGGAACCTGGGGTAGCTTTTTCCATCCTGTCTTGCCCCCGGGCTTAATTTGGGATCAAGAGCAAACCCATACAAAATAAAAAAATCGTTGTTTTTGTGATTTGTATTTCTATTTTTTTCCACTGTCATGTTAAAGTTAAGATACTAATAAGATAAGATAAAGTGAAATGTCTCTTACTAAGACAAAGAAAAAGTGATTGAAATGGTTTGCAATAAAATATTATAAAGAGGAAAGATTTGTATGTTTGCAATGAATAAACTCAAAAACTACTTAGCCGATTTCAAAAATTCTTTCAGCATTGGAAAGCTACATTCACGCTGAGTAACATAGGCTATATTTAATGCTAGAAAAAATTTAAAGACTTTGCCCACCCGTGCGAAGCCGGGACGGGCCGCTAGTGTGTTAATAAAAACAGGAGGTTTTAATGGAATGTTGTCAATTGACTTTTTTACGAAAGACCAATTGTTTTGAAATATTTAAATCTTGGCCCGTCAACTGTTGTTTACATTGCACAGGGTTTAGATGAAAAACCTACTTAACTTTTTTAAGGTAATGTAATCTTTATAATAGTTTTCGAATGAAAATATTTTAGTCCTGAACTTTATCGACAATGGGACGGTGTTATGCCAACGCCTAATATTCAAATCTGGTCTTGACATAAATGAGAGTGGGTTTAATACAGAATTTATCTAGAGGATCCTGTTCGGGTCTAATTTATTCGTTATTAGTATAAAAACTTTTTGTTGCATTGACATTACCCATTTCACAAAATAAATCTGTTTCTATTGGTTCCTATTTAAAATGATAGAAAATTCTATGACACCAGTCGTTGCAGTGCGTACTGTTTTGAGGTAAAAATAGTTCTCAATTAACTATCCATTTAATTATCTTTTTTAATAAATAATATACTGAAGTAATCTAAATGCTTTTCCGTATCTTATCATCCGAATTAAAAATAATTACATTGTGATGTAAATTACATCTGATAATTATGAATCAGTTAAGTACTATACAATTATATAATTAGTATTCTTCATGTTAGATTATGGGGTTTTAACTTCACTATTAGACTTCTTTAAAGTCACATGTATATTTACATTAAATTCCACAAGGAAGGAACTGTACGTGAGTAATCTCTTGACACCATGGAGGCGAGCGGAAGCCTAACTGAACTTACTAATAACTCTGTGCCAGAAATTAAATTTCATATTGCCAGCATTAACTATTCAATTAAACAAAAAGCAATTATTCAATAAATTTATGTACTCTAGCTAACCAAGCTCATTCTAAGACCAACTAATGTAAACAAACCAACATTTCAACATACTAAAAATTGTCGAGCAACCTCTTTGATGATATCTCGAACTAGTAATTTCTTAAGTCTTGAAGGATGCAAAAAAAACAAATCTCTTACGTATTTGTAAGCAGTTGCAAGAAAAAACATCTGTAGGAAGCATCTATAAGGAGTCGAATAGATCTTTCTTCAGGTTGGTTATTGCTGGTAGTCATATGATATGATAGAAACACCGGGTTTTAGGTAGGCGAGATCGTTGGGTGGATCTCAAAACGAGAGTAGTGTTTTGCCTTCTAAAGAAACGGAATCGTGGTTTAATATATATATTATTTTCAAAGAACCCAAAAACACAACATCAGAAGAATAAAGACCCTTGCGAAAGTTGTTCTACTTCCGCAATCATGATGACCGTTTGGTGCAACGGTGGCCTTTCGTAAGGGTCCTGGGTTCGAGTCCCGGAAAGGGCAGATGTTTGTTTGATGAATACGAGAATTTTTACATGGAAATTCATATATATTTTTATGAATATTTCATATCTATGTATCATACAAGTATATCTATCCGTTACTCTAGTTTCCATAACACAAGCATCTCATTGCTTACTTAGTGCTAATTTGTGTGATTGTAAGAATTATTATTATTATAAATGGACTTATGAGGGATAATTAATATTGATATGCCTTACCAATCACCCTCGTCTAATGGATTAACTAATGGTTTCATGATTCCGGCTTCCACCATAACAGATATAATGTGGGTTCTCTTCTCGAGAGAGCAACTTCTTAGTACCACCGCTGCTTCTGTCTGAACTGTAGTGATGTGCCGAGTCGTTGTTTTTTAGGATCGAGTCGACTCGAGTCAGTTTGTACGGTATTCGAATCATGACTCGATTCCGCGATTCGAGTCCAGTACTCGAGTTCTATGTTTGGTATTCGAATGTTGACTCGAGTCCTTGACTCGAGTCTACAACCTTAGACTGAAAATTCGAGTCCAGAACTCGAGTCTGTTACCGATTTAAGTACAAAAGAAAAAATTGGAAAGGAGTAAACTTCAAACAGTATCTAGGTTTAGCATAATAACACTACGAACATTTAAATGAAAAATATTTTTAAACATAACAAATAAACATAGAATACTAAGAAGATATCTAGGAACCAGAAAATTTCTGCTAATGAGATCAAGTTCCATTTGTTTTATTAACAAAAAGAGATCATTTTAGAAGCTAGGTATTTAAGAACTTTAATTATTTGTTCCATTAGGTAGTTAGTATGTACTTTCATTTTAGGCGTCACTTCATTGCTTAAGTAAACAGAAATCGAGTCAAGCTAACTCGAATACTAGACTCGAGTCAGTTGGACTCGCATAATAGTTTCGAGACAGCGAGTACAAGATCGATTCTTCCTGACTCGAGTACCGGAATCGAGTCCGCCGTACTCGAATAGGCGAGTCCAAAGCAGGAATCGAGTCTGACTCGAGTCAAGCCGTACTAGGCACATCGCTACTGAACTGTTAGAGCTATTTCTACCTGAGTCATGGGCATTTATATACATACATGATTATTATTGCGCGAAGCTCTCTTTTAGTCAACTCACAAATTTCGCTTGTCTCCCTCCTGCTACTTAACGGTTCAACCGATTCGAACGAATTTTGGCATGAACATACATGATTATAACCTGACGGACATAGGCTATGTAAAAAAAATATAGACTTTACCATGGAGGAATAATTACCGAAAGAAAAATTCAAAAGCTGATCACAGCCAAACTGCTGAGACTACATTGATGAAATTTAGGTGAGATTAGGTAAGGTAGTGCTTCGCTCAGTATTTGCAAACAGCAGCAGCATTGCAGACCTAGTATATCTTTGTATCACATATGTATGTCTATCCGTTACCCTAGTATACACAAGCTTAATCGTGCTAACTTTGGGCCAGGCTAATTGGCGTGAATGTAAGAAATGTTATTGTAGGCCGAACGCAGTGATCACTGGGTCATCAGTCTTGAACTTCACAATCGTTTATAAGCTTATGTTAACGTACACACATACTCTAATAATATTGTTTGAGACTGGAGCATCAACTAACCGAGAAGCCAGTATCTAAGTGTACTGGTATCATAATTTTTTTTTTTTACTAAGTTGAGGTTCAATATTTTTTTGTGGAGCATTGGTATCCAGTTTACCAGAGATATTATTTAATTAAAATAATAATAATAATAATAAATAAATAAATAAATAAATATTTCCTACATTCACACCAATTAGCCTAGCCCAAAGTAAGCACTATAAGGCTTGTGTTATGGATACTAGGGTAACGGATAGACATACATATATGATAAATAGATATGTAATATTCATAGAAATATATATAAACACCCATGACTCAGGTACAAATGCTCGTATTTTATACTATTTTATATATTTTAACCAAATACTTCATAATACTGATCTATGTGAATAGGGGTTATTCATAATATCATCTTAATATTATAAATGTGAATGTAAGTTTGTTTGTTCGGCTTTCACGCAAAAGCTACTAAACCGATCATCATGAAACTTCGTACATATATTATTGGAGGTATTAGAAGTAACGTAACGTAGAAGTAACGGATACTTTTTATTGAAAAAAATAAATAAAAAAAATGCTGGCGAAGCCGCGGTTAAAAGCTAGTAATTCATAAAACAAGGCTCATCAAAAAATATGAAAAAAGTTAACCATTTGAAAACTATAAAAAAACGCGGGGATGATTCGGATAACCCAGGTGATGCTCTACGTTTGGATGCTGCTAGACCTTATCATTAGAGATAACCTGTATAAAGGGTAAACTTCTATAGAAATTGGAATTGGTTACCGAGAAAGGGTTGTTGAAACTTTTAGAAAATACGAGAAAAATATACCTTTTTAGGGTTCCGTACCCAAAGGGTAAAACGGGACCCTATTACCAAGACTTCGCTGTCTACCCGTCCGTATGTCTGTCACCAGGCTTTATATCAAGAACCGCGATAGCTAGACAGTTGAAATTTTCACAAGTATTTCTGTTGCCGCTATAACAACAAGTACTAAAAAATTAAATAAATACTAGCTGACCCGATGATGCTTTGCTATGGTAACGCATTGCTATGGTAACGTTATTGATACAATGGAAAAAGAGCGGGAAAAAGAGCGGACAGACAAACAACAAATTTGTGAACTTAGATTTAAGGGGGGCATTATTTCCCATACAACAAACGCGACTTTTTTGCCCTTTTTTGCTCGATATCAATAATGGCAACAGGTAGGCACTTGAAATATTCACAAAATACTCAGTTGTATTTTTACTTTAATAATATAATAAATAGTATGAAATTTGTGTACCTACTGTTGTTTACCTAGTCAATGGTACGGAACCCATCGTGCGCGAGTCCGACTCGCACTTGGCCGGTTTTTTTTATTTAATTTTCATTGCTGTGTCCGTCAAGGTCCTATTAAAATTGAAATAATTAAAACATCTGAATATTTAACACTTAAATTGTTATAACTAACAATTTAATATAGATGCTCTATTTCTTTCTTCCCATTTTCATATGTGTAATTTATGTACGACATAACTTCTTCCCATGAAAGTGGAGGTTACAAGAATGGAGAGAAGAAACGAAATTATTTTTAAATATATTTATTAAATTTGTACCTACTAGCGGCCCGTCTCGGCTTCGCACAGGTGGACAAAGTTCTTTCAATTTTTTCTATTATTAAATATTTTTCCGTTAGCGCCATCTAGCCAAAAATGGCCAAAATTGGACAATGTCCTTTGAATTGAAAATGAAAATAAGTTTATTTAAATGCACTTAAAATAAGTTGTTATGAATCGTCCAACATTTTTATCTACTCAGGCCGTCTTTTAATTGACAAAAAGAATGGGCGCAAGAAACTCGTCAGCTTTAACAGAAGTAAGGTCTTTCACAATATTTACTATAATTCGGACCACATGATTTTAAGACAACTTGCGTTTTCAGCGAGTAAGCAACGAAAATATATTATTTATGTGTACTATATTATTTTTCTATAATATAAAGTAGAATCGATTAAAATTTAGTTTGATACCATATACACTATATTAAAGTACGGGTGTCAACCCTATCGAGTAGATATTTTGACGGCATTTTTTTTATTTTTTTTTTATTGCAGAAATTTGGCAAACAAGCAAACTGCCCACCTGATGCGGTAAGTGGTAACAGTCACCTATAATACATGTGGCTCTTGTGAGATTCGCAGCAAAACTGCAACCCCCACAAGAACCACAGTGTACGTTGCCAACTTGTGACATAAGATGTAAAGTCACTGTACCCAGTAATTTCACTGCCATATCTTACCCTTCAAACCGGAACACAGCAATGCAAGCACTGCTGCTTTGCGGCAGAAATAGGTAAGACGGAGGTACCTAAGCAGACGACCCTGGTACAGAGTCTCCCTCCAGTAAATTTTGTTGTAGGTAGGTATTTACATCGTTTGATTAGTTCATATTGAAGTCTATATTAACTCCCCGTCATTTATTCCTTAATAGTTCACAAAAGCTTCCTTTTACATCTTAAATACATTGGCTTTAGTCTTAATGATAATTGGTCCTCGTTGCTAATAAAAACGCTACTACAAAACTATTAAAAAGAGTTTGCTTTAAAAATAGTTTAATTTCAAAATAAAACTAAACATTTCCGTTTGTTGAAACCTTTGCATTGTGTACAGTAAAATTTATTACCGTAGTCTATTACGAAGAAAAAAAAAACATTCGCAAACAAAGCAAAAGCCCGCTCTGTCAGCATCCCTTTCGATCCAATTTCAAATTTGAATTCGAAGTGCCCCGTTTCCTGTTTCCGACAAGGCTACCACTATTCCGAACCATTTGAATATGGAATGAAGAAAAGAGGTGTGATGATGTAATTTGTAACTTAATAAATTTTTATTTTGTATTAAAAGCGCTGTTACGTACGCTTTAGTTGGTTGCACAAAAAAATCATAGAGATTTTGGAGTAATGGAAAGAGATTTAAAAAGTGCAGGTAAAAGGAGATTAATCTCGAAATAATCGCCACACACCTCCCATAGACAAAACAATAGGCAGCAACTTTTTCCGAATTATTTCTTTTCTCTTATCTCCATCAACGTCAATCGTAGAGATTTTAGCAGATCCCTTATTCATTTTTGGCAGAGGGCCTCGTCCAGCGGTGGACGTCTTTTTAGGGTTCCTTACCCAAAGGGTAAAAACGGGGCCCTATTACTAAGAATAGAATTCACTCTCTTCTGTCACCAGGCTGTATCTCAAGAACAGCGAAGCTAGACAGTTGAAATTTGGATTGCTGTTGCCCCTATAACAAGAAATACTAAAAATAAATATTTAAGGGGGCCCATACAACAAACGTGGTTTTTTTACTTAACTAAAAGTTTATACGGAACCCTTCGTGCGCGAATCAGACTCGCAGTTGGCCATTTTTTTTCGTGTTTTTCATTATTTGTTATTTTATTAGGAAAACAAAATCAACAAAACCTTTCTTTTTTAATTTTTACTTAAATTTACATTGTTATATAAACCTATTTAGGTTTAACAAACTGTTATTCTTCCAATTTAACTCTAATTATTAAATAAAAAACTTATTTTGTCCCATAAATGGCTATAAGGTATGTACCGCATTTTTAATTCCACTACTTCCCATAATTGGCTTGATGACAGAGATGTTAGCTTACGGATTACGAGTGTTTACACACAGTACGCGGATTCTCAGTCAAATGTAGACTGAGATAATAACTAATTCAAAAAAATATGACATTTATATTTAATTAAAAAAGAGGAACTTTGTTTTTGACATAAAAACTCTATGATCATTTTATATGAAATACTTATTATATAGGTTTTGTAAAAAAAAAAGAATTGTAATAGAACAGTTTATTTTAATCTGGATTTTTGCCATGGCTAAAGATATGGGCAAAATATTTATTCAATAAAAATACATAAGTATTACATATTACGTTACATTAAGAATATACACTATTTAGGGATATGAAAACGGAAGTGGTAACCATAAACGTGAAAAATGAAGAGGATCCATAGATAAAGACCAGCTGTAGACCGCAGCATCCAGTCCCAAAATTCGGTTGCAGATTAGCGAATGCTTTTTCCTCTAAATAATACATGTCCGTATGGATTGAGGAGCCACGCCAGATTTTAAAGAGCAGCTCACCCCCTCATTTAGCAGCAAAGAAGCCGATTTTGCAGCACAAATTCTGGATTTAGCAGCAAAATGTATCACAAGTTATATCAACGCAAAGGTGGCTCCTCAATCTAAACATCTGAATTGAGGGGCCACCTAGAACTCGTTAAGTAATAGATAAATATTTTTGAAAATTGTGTATAATTAGCAGCAATTGTGTATAGTACCTCCAAAAAATTTGGGTTCAGTAGTACTGGAATTCAAGAAAATACATTACTTTTAGTATGGCTCCTCAGTCTATTTATAAGAGGGTGAATTTTCATGAATGTGATCGGTCAATTAATATGTTCGTCATAGTTATCATTTAGCAGGTGTTGTGTTTGATTTTGCACTAAAAGAATAAAATAGTAAGACAGAGTGAATTTGGTAAATGAACGCATTTTATTTGGCTCCTCAATCCTGACGTTGTGCATATAAATAATTGACTGTACCCACTTGTAATTACAACGAAATCAAATGTCAGACACACGAACATTTAGCAGAAATGTCTGCTAAATATATATGTATAGTTCAGCACTGTATCTACTTCGGTGTTTGAAAAAAACAATATTTTTAGGTATTCCATTAGAATTCACTGTGAAGGGTGACCAAATTTTGGGGGTACCTTTAAATAAATATTATTTTACATTCATTTACATTCATTATTATCAAAATATATTATTCATCGCGTCATAATTGTTGATTTGTGGGGATATTGATACGTGCTATAATGCTAGTGTATATTAAGTGACTGATAATTAAATGCAGTTAATTTCCTGTTTTCAATGTAAGTATATACATAATTTACAGTGTGTTCGGGTTCCAAGTTTACACATTTGAAGGGCAGAAACTACACACGTAGTTTCCCCGATAAATTACCTAGCGGGGTCTATTCTCCATATTGATAATATTGAAGGATTATATTTTTTTGTTATAGAAATCGATACTGGTTTATTTTGTGTGTACTAGCTTCTACCCGGGCTCTGGCTTTATGGTTAATTTAGTAAAATTTTAGAGTAATATTTTTGTTTCAGAACCATTATGCAAAAAGGCCGCCAATCGAAATTCGTATAAAACACCGACCAACCAATATTCATTAATTCTATAACTTATAGCGAAATCGACTGCTAAATAACTAAAACCTGCTTTTTGCATCTTATGAAAATATAAATTTCAAAAATTAGTTGTCCTGGTCTCATTAATATAATATGGTCACTCTTCATAGCGCATTTATAACGCAAATCGAAAAGTATTTTTATTTCAAACACCGATATAGATACAGTGCTGTACTATACATATATATTTAGCATACATTTCTGCTAAATGTTCGTGTGTCTGACATTTGATTTCGTTGTAATTACAAGTGGGTACAGTCAATTATTTATATGCACAACGTCAGGATTGAGGAGCCAAATAAAATGCGTTCATTTACCAAATTCACTCTGTCTTACTATCTTATTCTTTTAGTGCAAAATCAAACACAACACCTGCTAAATGATAACTATGACGAACATATTAATTGACCGATCACATTCATGAAAATTCACCCTCTTATAAATAGACTGAGGAGCCATACCAAAAGTAATGTATTTTCTTGAATTCCAGTACTACTGAACCCAAATTTTTAGTAGGTACTATACACAATTGCTGCTAAATGATACACAATTTTCAAAAATATTTATCTATTACTTAACGAGTTCTAGGTGGCTCCTCAATTCTGATGTTTAGATTGCGGAGCCACCTTTGCGTTGATATAACTTGTGATACATTTTACTGCTAAATCCAGAATTTGTGCTGCAAAATCGACTACTTTGTTGCTAAATGAGGGGGTGAGCTGCTCTTTAAAATGTGGTGTGGCTCCTCAATCCATACGGACATAATAATACATTAGAGGAGGGTCATTCGTGGTATGATTACTATGGAACCGCCCTAGTCATCTCAGCCGAAAGACGTTCACTGCTGGCTTGAATAGTAGTTGAATTCGTCCTTTTCGAGATAGGCGAAGGTCTTAGCCATACTGCCAGTTCTTGAGCAATTTCTTTTCTTAATAAGATGATGACGAATGATGACTGTTGATCCTTGAACGATAGATGAATGAATAGTGAAATATCCCTTTCCTAGGTTTTATAAAGGTGTGGGGTTTTACTGAAACTTCCCCGTGGACTGCTTGACACATCAGGAAAAGACAATTTCCGCTGGTTTGTTTCACTAGCCAACGCTCTTGCATTTTTCTAAATAAAAAAATATTTTAGGAAAAATAATTTTTGTCTTTGTCTCTGTCATAAGAGTCGTTAAAAAAACATTCGGTAAAATGTGTAATCTCAAAGTTTAGTTGATAGTTAGATTTAAAATCTAGGTTCCTGTATTTTTTGCCTCTACTCTATAATCATAAAAAGAAAATTATTTTAAATTACTAGAGGTGCGAAAGTTCTTTATTCATTTTTACTTTTTTTTTTATTTCTTAACGGTGGCGTCTACTCAAAGGCCCTGTCAGAACAACAGCGCCTCTTTGTTTGTTCTTTCCATCTCCGAACGACACAGAGGCTTTTATACTGAGACAGGGTCCTTTTAGCTTCACACACCATATTTGTTTTATTCTTTTATTTTATATATATCTTTCTTCTCTTATTATGTATTTATTGTTTTCCATGTTAATAAGTAAATAAATATTTCCTACATTCACACCAATTAACCTAGCTCAAAGTAAGCACTTTTAAGGCTTGTGTTATGGATACTAGGATAACGGATAGTCATACATACAGCCTTGGCCAAAAGTATTAGGCACCCTAAAGTTTACTTAAAATAATGGAAAGAAACAACCTCTACTTTTGAAATTGATTTATAACCATTCAAGGACACACTGCGCTAATTCTATCTGGCATGCTGCGTACAAGCTTAATACAATCCTCCCTTGTAATGGTATGCCATTCTTGTACCAATGCATTTTTAATGCCTTTTTAGATTTAATATTGTACTTTTTAATCCTTTGCTTCAAAATGCTCCAAAGATGCTCAATGGGATTCAGATCTGGGGACTGTGCAGGCCAATCCATTAAGTTAATGTTGTTTTTAGAAAACCAGCGTATTGTAGTCGCTGACTTATGACAAGGTGCATTGTCTTGTTGGAATATGACTCTGTCTAAATTGGTGTCACCGAAAGTACTTGTTAACGAAGGCATAAGTGCAGTTTTAAGTACTTCTGTGTACTTTTCGCTGTTCATACGACCTTTGCAAACCGACATTTCGCCAACTCCATCAGCAGCCATACAGCCCCAGATCATTATGCTGCCTCCTCCATGCTTGACAGTCGGTACGACGCAATCTGGATGGTATTCTTCACCCACACGTCGCCTCACGAAGGTCACACCTGGTGTTCCAAATACCTTTAAAATAAACAAAAAAAAAAGGTTTTTTAAAAATCGCCATAACTTTTATGATTCAAGTTAAATAAATGTGTAAGTGATCATTCTTATTATGAAAGCAGTCAAATCAACTTACCTCAAAGTTAGATTCGTCAGACCACACCACGTTGGACCAATCTTCTTCTGTATAATGTTTGTGCCGTAGAGCCCACTCTAGTCGTTTTTTTTGTTGGCGTCTGAAAGCCAAGGCTTCTTCTTGGCTTTGCATCCTTTTAGGCCTGCTTCTCCAAGTCTTCTTCTGACTGTTCGAGCACTTATTGACTTTCCAGCCTCTTCGGTCAAGGCAGCAGCAAGCTTTGATGAAGTCTTCTTCCGATCTTTAATGGATTCGCGTATTAATTTTCTATCCTCGCGCTTCGTCGTTACGCGTTTTCTGCCTGTTCTTGGTTTATTAGCATGTGTGCCAGTCTGAGCAAACCGTTTGATGGCAGATTGCACGGCACAACGCGAACATTTCACCAACTTAGCAATTTCTTTTTGCGACCTTCCTTGATCATGTAAGAGTTGAATTTTTACTCGGTTTTCCAAATTAATTTCACTTTTTTTCGCCATTTTTAAAAAATTTGATGTCAATTTAGTCGGTTCACAACAAATAAAAGCTTGTTTACTCGTTAGAGTCCTGAACTCAAGGGACCAAACATTGACTGATAAGACCGAAAGAAAACTAAATCCTTTGTTTTCGGTCACCAGGTATTTTATTACCTTAACAATGTGCCGCTTACTATTCAAAGTAATTATTTATGACCCCGGTATGTCATCTAAGATAAACATTTGTTCATTGTTCAATTAGTAAACTCGTATTGTGCATTTTTGTGGGGTGCCTAATACTTTTGGCCAAGGCTGTATATCATACGTAAATAAGTAATATTCATAGAAATATATATATAAACATCCATGACTCAGGTACAAATGCTCGTATTCATCATACTAACATCTGCCCCTTCCGAGATTCGAACCCAGGACCGTCGGTGCGAAAGGCAGGATCGCTACCGTTGCACCAAACGGTCGTCATTAATTATAATAGAAATCTGTTTTATTTATTTCTTTTTATTTATATACATATTTGTTGTCGTGTGTTTGAGATCAAATAAATGTTTTTTCTTTCTATTCAAAACTAGCTAACCCGGCCACGCGTTGCTGGTATAACCCGGCCACGCGTTGCTGCTATGATAACAAACACACAAAGTATTGTCATAATATAATGTAGATCAATCCAAATATTTCCGGCCAGTATTCGAAATTAAAAACAAATATGGCCGTAACAAAACTTTGAACTAGAACATGATAATTACCTACTTATTATGTGAGATATGAGTCTTTAATTACTAGATAATTGCCGTTAGAATTATTTGATTAAGTTGTAAACAAACATGATAAAATTCGTTAATAGTAATAATATTTATAATTTATTTCCGAAAACCACACAGTGTTAGTAACAGTGCTTGTTTATATCACATTATTTATTTGTAGACGACCGTTTGGTGCAACGGTAGCGATCCTGCCTTTCGCGCCTACGGTTCTGAGTTCGAATCCCGGAAAGGGCAGATGTTTGTGTGCTGAATACGAACATTTGTACCTGAGTCATGGATATAATATGTATTTATTAATTTTGCATATCTATGTATCTTATATGTATGTTTATCTGTTACCCTAGTATCCATAACACAAGCCTTATAGTGCTTACATTGGGCTAGGCTAATTGGTGTGAATGTAAGAAATATTATTATTATTTATTTAATAATACTTGAAACTTAAACGCATGAATTATTCAAATATTACTTGTATTATGTATACAAATACGCATGTATCCAAATAAATCCTCCTTACCGACTCAATTCTTTTAATTTTGACTCCTTATTTCGTGCTATCGATATTGGCCGAAAGTAAAGATATAAGAGAATGGAATGTCTCTTGGGGAACGAAGACAAAACTCACTTTAGTTTGTACAGTTTCCTCAGGTGTCCTGTGCTATTTTCGCTGTCGATGTTGAAAATACTGCATACCTAAAGTCAATGCTAGTGAAAGTGATAGAGCGATAGTTTTTCATAGCGAGAATAGTTTGATAAACCTCATAAAAGATCTCATGATAGTCGCGAAGACGTCGTACACGTTTACTTAACACGGGTTTACCTCCACCGCTAGTATGGGCCGCGCTACCTGCGGATGCATTCGTGCCAGGCTTGTAACAGCACGTGGTGGTTAGACTAGCCAAGGATACAACCGTGAATTTATTAAAACCAGCGACCAAACACCATATACATTAAATACATTTACAAATTTCTCTACCCATGCGGCAAGCTTGTCCGCAATGTAACTGAATTTAAAGTGCGAGTAAAATGAAAAAAATGTCTTTTTAAAATTTTGGAGAATAGTTTGTTGAAAAAGCGCCGAAATTATTCGCATGGAAGCCAGGCTTTATTAAAATCTGACCATAACTCTCGGCTGGCAATTATATCGGCGGCCGAGGCGTCACTTGTCCGTAATGGCGGCTGTTCCCGCCTTTTTCGCTGTCAAAGCAGTTTTTTCGCGCGGGAACGGAGCGAAATTCCCAACGTTACGTTTCTGCGGTCTCATGACAAAATCTTCGGGGAATATACAATTTTTCGAGTCCACATTTTTGAGTTACGACAGCGTTCAGAAAATGGAAATTCGAGCCAATTTCTTTTAAGATTAGAAACTTGTAAAATACAAGACAGAATGCCACGCTTAAACCGATCCCATTATAATATATAATTGTTTTTACTTTATAAATTTTGTCATATAACTTATAAAGAGATATTTTAGTTATTGTAATTATTTTACAATACAATACCAAAGTAACATTATATTACACCAAAAATAGGAATAAAGGTAGTAAGACAAATAATTAAAATCAAAACGCCAGGTGGTCGGTCTTTTAGCGTCAAGCGATTTTTACCAGAGAACCATTGAATGGATTGTAACTTACAAAAATAAAATTTAATTTATTATTTACTAAAAATATCATACCTATAGGACAAAAACATGACTCAAATGGGTTGAATAATATGGTATCTTATATATTAAGGTCTGTTATAATATAAGATTCAAATGATAAATCGAGTTAAATGACTTTCCTAGCTTTCTTCCTTTTTTGTAATAAAATTTTAAAATGTATCTAATTTCTTCATTCGATTCGCTCATCTGACAGAAAGAAACACAAATGAAAAACTGTGGGAAACAAAATTTTCGTAATTTGATTCTTTTTTTTGAAATGTCATTTTTAAAGTCATGAAAACTAGCCAGATACCAAAAAGTACAGCCAAAGATACTTTATTTCAAGTTTATACATTCTTTTCAATAGATATAATAATAAAATGTCCCCGAAGACCAGAGAGCACGAATTTCGAAGTAATTCCTACGATTTATTTAATATTGTTTAACTGTACTGTAACCTATTTACGTCAATATTGACAATATTGACGACCTATCTATTTTATAAATTCCTGTTCTAAATAATTCTTTTTCGTTTCACCTAAAGAAAAGTCACCCTGACAACACGATAATTCAGCCTAACGTTTAGTTCACCTTCTATTCACCAACTTAAGTTTAAGACTGAAGAATATAATTAAGGATAGGCCGTATTGTTCGGTCCAAGGCCGTTAAAAATTTTAATAAAAAAAATATGATTTTTTCACAGAGATGAAGGCAAATAACTATGCACGAAATTCATAATATGCTTTCAACACGCATGTGAAAAAGAAGCGATGATTATGAATTGTTGGATTTGTTTTCTTTCTAATCATAGAATAAATAAGTATGTACAGTCGACAGCACATTTGGTTGAATTTTATATTTAGAACTAGCTCATACCCGCGATTTCGATTAAAGTAGGATACCGACAAAAAGGATGAAATATACACTCGAGAGCAATGAATCCGGGTCACTTAAAGAATCCTAAAAATCTCGGAAACTAAAAATGCTAGGTTAATGCAATAAATTGTATTTAATAGACAATGTAATACTCCTTAAATGAAGGTATTAAAACTTCTTAGTTATTGTAAAGTTATATCATAAAAAAATCAAATTTGAAAAAGGGCCACTTTCGAAGATGGAACTACGAAATTACAGCATTTGGTTTTGCTTTTGTTTGTAATCTGTCATTTATGTGGGTACATAAACCATGTTGATAGTGCTCTATATTCATTATTCAAGCTGAAATTATGTCGCTTACGCCTGAAGAATGCACCAGAATACTTACAATGCTGGAAACCGGCCGGAGTCAGCGCGATACAGCCAGGACTGACGGTGTGTCGCTGTCAACAGTACAAAGAGTTCTCCGACGTTACGAAGAAACTGGTTCTAACCTACGCAGACCAGGAACGGGCAGAACCAGGTGTACCACAGCACGAGAAGACCGATACTTGGTGAACACCATGCTTCGAAATCGCTTTCTCACAGGAACTGAACTCACCAATCAGTTTCGACGCCTCGGAGGAAGTAACCCAAGTGCATGGACAGTAAGACGTCGGCTTGCTGAATCTAACTTAAAACCCCTTAGACCTGCAAACGGCCCTAAACTGGAGCGTGGGCATCGTATTTCAAGACTAAGATATGCCCAGAGCCACGTAAATTGGAGTATTGAAGATTGGTCAAAAGTTATGTTCTCCGACGAATCAAAATTTATGCTCTACAAGCACGATGGAAGACACAGAGTGTATCGAAGACCAGGGGAAAGATTCAAGCAAGCATGCATCGAAGAAAAAGTAGCCTACGGTGGTGGGTCTGTACTTGTGTGGGCCGGAATTTCTTCTGAAAGTCGCACAGAGCTGGTGATCATAGAAAACGGCTCTTTAACTAGCGTAAGATATGTGGAAGAAATCCTCAATGATCACGTTGGTCCATTTATGGTCAATTTAGGTGAGGATGCTATATTTATGCATGACAATGCCCGACCTCATACAGGTAGGATTGTGAATGACTACCTTCAAGAGATGAACATTACTCGTATGGAGTGGCCAGCGCGCAGCCCGGATATCAACCCGATCGAGCATGCTTGGGACGAGCTAGGCAGATGCGTAAAACAACGAAACCCTCCCCCAATCACGCTTCGTGAGCTCAAAATTGCTCTCACAGAGGAATGGGAGAATATTCCCCAAAATCGTATAAGGAACTTGGTGTACAGCATGCCAAACCGCGTAAACGCAGTAATGGAAGCACGAGGAGGCAATACGAAGTATTAAAATTCAAGAAAATCGTAATAAAGTTCAAACATTTCATGTTTCCTATTTTTGTTTTAAGGAGAGATCAGCAGTTTTTTTCTTTATGTAATTTTGTGTTAATAAAATGTATGGTGACTCATATTTTTTTTACTTTCATTTAAGGAGTATTACATTGTCTATTAAATACAATTTATTGCATTAACCTATCATTTTTAGTTTCCGAGATTTTTAACATTCTTTAAGTGACCCGGATTCATTACTCTCGAGTGTAGTTTATGTCCTTTTCTGTTTACCCTGCCAAAGTGTTGCATAATTTAATCATTACAAACATACTCACTTTCATACTTATAATATTTGTTGGGATGTATACCACGTATTCAAGATAAATACCGCTTTGTATGTTTAATGTTAATAATAATGAATATGATGAAGCTAAAGTATTTTTATTACACTAGCGGCCAATCCCGGCTTCGCACGGGTGGACAAAATTCTTTAATTTTTTTCTATTATTAAATATTTTTTCGTTAGCGCCATCTAGCGTCCGGTAGACGAACTACTTGCGGTTAACGCGTTGCTTTGGTAACGTTATTTTTTATACAATGGAAAAAGAGCGGACAGACAAACACTCAAACCACTGTGATCTTAGAGTATAGATTATACTCATTCTATTAATATCCTTATTACTGGGAAACAGGCTCTCTTTATGAATGAAAACTGTAGCAAGAAATATCTGAAACTATAACCAATTACACGGGCCCTGTACTTATTTCAAGCGAGTTCAACATGACGATTTCCGTAAAAGAACGTGAGGTTTCCAGATGACAGATAGACTATTGCCAAAAAAAACGTGCGTGTATTTATATACACGCAGAAGTTATACTTTTGAAGTAAAGACTTCTTTAACATTGTTGTGATTTGAAAGTCGATGAAACGAAAAAGCGACAGTAAAAATAGAAACACATAAATTCATAAGATTTAACGTAGGAGAAAATGAGATAGGAAGCATTATGTACGTGTGTTAATACGTGTTTGTATGCGCATGCGTAGTACAAAGCTAGAGAGAAGGCATCACAACAACCGTGGTATTATGTATACGTGTACTTATTATTTTTGAAGGTTTCACTTCTACCACGTGTGAATTGCACACATGCTTTTTTTTAAAATGAGATCTAGAAGTTAGCCTATTCACTTTAACAGCTAACTTCATGGTGTCGCTTTTTCGTTGCATGCGGCGTACGTAACTTCCGTTACATGAAAAATTTCGTCCTCAAAGCGCCTAAAGAAGTATAACTTCAAAAAGAAAATGTTTAACCAAAAGCTTTTTATTTAGTAATTTACTATGACAATGTTTTTTTTTTATTCATGGCAACAAAACAACAAAACATGCTTATACTTCCTAATATTCTTTATACAGACTAAACATGGTACAATTTTATAAATATGACAAGAAGCAATCTTGGCAGTTCGATACGTTTTCCGAGGCGCGTGCAGGGAACTCAATATTTGAGCAGATGTGTTGCGGGCCGCGCGTGAATGTTATTTTTATGCGACCTACATGGTAATGCCGCCACCCTTAGTGAGGTGCTTGGTTTGTTATATCGATACTTTTAAGCACGTAAAAGTGAGTCAAATAAAGGGAAAGATGTAGGTATTCTGTATTTTTAAAGATTACAATGAATGGATTAAAGGTATAGGCATTATAACTATTGAATTCGATGTTTATTTTCTGAACATTATGACACAGCATGGCAATTGCTATACGTTACCGTTTAACATTGATTATATCAGATCGCAATTTGATCAACGAATTAATTACTGTTTTTATGGGGAATGTGCTGAGTTATTAACTTCATTGTGCCTAACTGTGCAATATATTAAATAAATCAAGTTTAATAATAATATTTGATAATGTTTAATAATGATTTATAATGTTTTTACAGTAAGTTATCTTAAAAATAACAATTGTTTAGATAACGATTAAATGAAAGGAAAAAAGCTGTATTCACCTATAAAGGCATGTCTTTTAGTCTAGTCATGTTTGTATGTTAATAATTCAATGTTTAAAGATATGTTGTTGGTGTATCATTTTCAAAAAATAAATAAAATAACCGTAAAAATATTTTATAGTATTTTTATAAGCATTTTAACAATTCATTTTATAAATGTTTTAGATTTTTTCTGTCTATGTAATGATAAAATGTTGTTAATTGATTTAATTGTTTGTCCCTTAGATTTTAAATTAATTTTACAATACTAAGGTGTCACTTTTTTGTAACGTCTCTTTTTATAAGACTAGAATAATAGATCTTTATTTGCTTTTGAATAGGTTACAATACAAGATGGAGTAATGTTCATTCATCATCATCGTTCATTGCCTATTCAGTCATCAACAATAGCATGCAAATATATCATAACAGATACAATTTTGATGTGTTAACGTCTAATAAATCGATGAACGCCGGCTGCACGCACGAAAAAGTGTAACGTTCCGCCTGAGCCGAGCGTGCAAGCGAGAGCGCGGAACAAGCGATAGAGAGGCACGATTTCTTCCACTTCATGAAGTGAAAAGTTAATGTCGTTTCCATTGTTTATGTCAACAACTAAATGTTAATTAATCAAAAATAAAATCAATTAACTTCTTCTTTGTATTTTACAACATATTCAATTCAATTCATAAAACTATGCAATTTTTCATCAATGTTTTGTTATGACGCTCTTCCGTAAAATTATCGTCCGTCAACTGATTATATAGACAACCAATTTTTTAATATCATTACACAACGCAATAAAAATAATTATAGTATAGTTTCGATAATAAAATAATAATAACAATTCAATTATAAGTCAATTAAATATTACTTGTGATGCCAGTGAAGATTTACGATAACATTCACTGTTACAGTTTGTCTATCTGTCCCTTTGTTACAAATAAAACTAAATCTATCGTAAGCATTATATCGATTGACGCGCATCACTCGTTCAAGAATTACCCTTCCGTGTTTCCCTCTCGCAAAACGAATTTGTATCTTAATACCATCCTTCTCTATTATTTAGCAAATATTTATCATATGCTCCCAGACCGATCGCGTATGTTGAAAACAGTAAGAATTTCATCGAAACATCAATAAGAGAAAACACTTTTACGTCGTTTAAACATTGTCTTGATCATTTGGACTTTTGTTTAGAACCTATTATCATAGAATAAATACTCCAAAGACTGTCAGCAAACCTATTCCCTTATACAGCATAGAGTATTTTAAGCAGGTCAGTAAAATGAGGGTAGCAAGTGCAGTACAGTAAAAGCTCTTTATTCGCGGGATATACGTTCCATAAATATGCCGTGAATAGAGAAACCGTGAATACGGAACGGTAATTTATATGGGATTATAGGGCATACGTTCCTAGGTGACAAAGAAAAAAAACAAATATATAAAAAACGATTTAATTGAAGTTTTTGACTATATTGATCAATTATTATCTTCAAGCTTAGGCAATGGTTTAAAGAATTTTGTAATTTTTTCTTGGTTAGCAGTTTTTAAAAGGTCTTTCAATTCGAACTGATATTCAGCAGTGGCATTAGCAATTTGCCTCTTAAAAATAAGACTTCGTTCCATAAACGGATGAATTTTCATAAAGAACTCACAAATCACAATTTTTGTAACAAATGGAAAGACGAAACAATAAAACACACAAAGCGGCTCTTATCAAAGGTCGCAACGTTTAATATGCGACAGCATTTAAAAATATACTTTAATAATAATAGTAATAAGGTTGCTTTCATTCTATTTGTTTACATTCTCAAAAACACCGGTCGCCGCGAAGGCATATGTCAAAGGCCGAACCAATACAGGGGCTATCATTTAATAACAAACAAATTTTAGGTTGTAATAAGGCCTATTTTACTTTTTTATTAGTCCATTTGACGACGTTTACAAAGGATATTGGGTTGGATACCTATTGGAATTCTTTTTATTATCATGTATGTACTGATTAGATCCGCGAATAAAGAAATTTTTCGCCGCGAATATAGGAATTGGGTAGCATTTTTTTAATCCGCGAATAGTGAAAACGCGAATGAAGGAAGCGCGAATAAGGAGCGTCTACTGTATATCTTTGCTTAGCTGTCTTTGCATTTCTGTTTTTGATTCTTCTTCCAGTTAACACCAGGAGCAGTCGTTTGCTCCGCACACTGCTTTAATAGGCCAGTCATTAAAGCCCAAACCCGTAAGTAAATTAGTAACTTGCTGAAATTTTAAGGAGTTGATTGATTTTGCAGCGTTCTGGGGTGTACGGAAAGGGTTGAAAAGGGGTGAAAAGTGTTTTTTTGTTAATAACATTGCCAAAAAAATTAGTAACATGCTGCAAATTTGGAATGAGGTTGTTCTTACATCTTACCTTAACGTGTATTAAATTTGCAGCGTTTTGCAACATACGGAACATTGTTTATTATTAAAAAAAAACGTAATTTGTTAATAACCAGGATAAAAAATTAGTAACACGCTGCAAATTTGGAATTAGGTTGTACTTAGCGTTTTGTAACGTATATCAAATTTGCAGCGTTGTGCAACATACGGAACATTGTTTATTATTAAAAAACAAAATCACATGGTAAGTTATTTTACCTTCTTTAAAAACCCCTTAAAATTTCAGCAAGTTACTAATTACTTACGGGTTTGGGCTTTAATGACTGGCCTATAACCCCAAAATAGATGTTCCAGAAATTCAATTATTGTAATTTTTAAATAGGTATTTAACCTTCTTGTGTTATTCTTGAGGAGGTTAAGGTTAAGGAGGTGCCCATTGCAGGTGGGAACGACAATGGGTTCGGGCCGGTGCATCCTGGACGCCTTCGTATATAGTCCCTTTTGGGGTATACGAAGGTGGCTAATAATCCGACGCCACTTCCTCGTTCTAACTCTTTCTTTCCTATGTTCGCTATCACTCTATCATTCTACTTTTCTTTTTATTTTCATGCTATTGCCCTAGGGCGAGATGTGTCTGTGGCTCCGACCCCCAGCTGCAATGACTCTACAACAACGAACCCCTACAATTTTCAAAACTGACACAAATCGATTAAATTGCCCAAAACTTTAACAAATAAGAAAAAAAGGTTAAGAAGGTTGTCTACCTCCTTAAGGAGTTTCCGTTATGAGAGTGGCCTGTGACTTGTTAGTGGGGACATTTATGAAAAAGATATAGTGAACCGAGTTTGGTATCTCACCCTTGTCGCCATAGCAATAAGGCTGATAATACAGCTTCAGTAGCCAAAATTGCTTCTGCAATTAAAGGTGACTACTGAATAGGCAGGATAACCTCATTAAACAACAAATAAGAACACAAAGTTAACAGTTTTCATACCGTTTATTAGCGTCCAAAAAAAAAAGCCAGTCTTGTCTATACTTCAAAATACGCGGCATAGTCTATGGTAACATTAACATCCGATAAACATTGTTTACTTCAATTAACGCATTTTAACGTTTTTTCAAGTTTTCCATGTTTAATGCGCTAAGTGGTTGTGGCAGCGTGTGGTCGAAATATTTCGGGTGTGGTCAATGTTATAGAAAACTAGCCCTTCATAACAATGTGCGAACCATTTAGAAAATATAATAAGATTTCTTCCATCCTTTGTTACACATGAAACATATAACATAATAAAAAAGCATGTGTGCAATTCACACGTGGTAAAAGTGAAACCTTCAAAAATAATACGTACACGTATAAAAAATACCACGGTTGTTGTGATGCCTTCTCTCAAGCTTTATACTACTCATGCGCACTCTTTAAAAACTTCAAAAAGAATAAGAAATATCCCTCTATTTTTAGAATTTTCTAAAACCCTGAAATACTTATCCATTTATTTCTATTCTGGAGCCTCATGCTTTGTACAAATTGAAAGTTGGCATCCACTCATAAGGCTGATCTCATAGGCTGACCCTAATACTCAGATCTTATACATGAACAGATACTCATCATGTGAACATCTACAGAAAACAAGAAGACGTTGTTTCCGTAAAAGGCGTTTCATTAGACATAACTAATGATAAGTTGAACAGGAGAACCTGTCGATTATGGCAGTGGCATTTAGATCGGAGTAGACTCATTAGCCATAAAAAATTTACATATATTAATTTTAATATATATAATTTAAAGCTAACACAATGCACCATTATTAAGATGTACAGCGACTTGTCAAAAGGACAAGTTACTATGAAAAACACTCAAAATATATACATTAATTAAAATAATTATACAGTAATTAAAATAATATAAAATACTTTGATTTTACACATAAAATCTCAACAATAACTTTAACCTTCCAAAGAAGTCACACTGCTACCTACATTTCTGTCTTCTTTATTTCTTTTCTTTCCCTATTGTCACTCTTTCTTTCTACTATCTATCCCTTCTTTCATTATTGCTGTAGGGTAAGAGGCCTCAACTCTGTACAACAACTACCCGCATTTTAAAAACAGTTACTCCTAAATTTTATAAATAAGATAAAAATTACACGCGAACCTAGCAGTTTTGACTGCATCTTGGTTGCATCTGCTGAGTTAAAGATGAGATGTTTTATCAAACAGCTTTACTCAGAGAGAAAAAACTCTTTTGAATTTGTAAACATAATTGAGCCAGTATGTCCCATTTATCATAGCGTTTTTGGATGGGATACAAATAAGATTTTTTTAATAATCTCAGCAAAAACTCTTAATATTACACTAGTTAGCTGCCACATACTCTATAAGTTTCCATTTTTCCTCAAGGCAAAACTAGGTTGCCAAGCTAGTTTGGCCAAAAGGAAACTTAATTCCCCGAAGGTGAGGAATTGTTCGCCGAAATCACTTTTCCTCGAACTAAGTCATTGCGTTTATCAATATTTTTCAACATATCCTGTAGATTTGATTAAAATAAAAAATACTAACTAACCGTCTTAAATTGAACATAGAAATACTGAGTACTATTTAAGACTGCTAGTTAGGTGAGAACATAGTTATAAATATTAAGGTTCTTGAAATATAAAACAATCATTCGGCAAAATCATCTAGTATCCATAACACAAGCCTTAACCTTACAGTGCTTACTTTAGGCTAGCCTATTTGGTGTGCTTATGGCGCTTGCAACAGTGCCGAAATATCGGAGACTCTAAAAACAAGGTACATGGTAACAATCCCGTAAATTACTTATATTACTATAATGTCAGTGACCATGAAAGTTTAAAACAATATATTGAATGTAAGAAATTTACTGGAGGGAGACTCTGTACCAGGGTCGTCTGCATAGGTACCTCCGTCTTTCTGCCGCAAAGCAGCAGTGCTTGCATTGCTGTGTTCCGGTTTGAAGGGTAAGATATGGCAGTGAAATTACTGGGTACAGTGACTTTACATCTTATGTCACAAGTTGGCAACGTACACAATGGTTCTTGTGGGGGTTGCAGTTTTGCTGCGAATCTCACAAGAGCCACATGTATTATAGGTGACTGTTGCCACTTACCATCAGGTGGGCAGTTTGCTTGTTTGCCAACTTTCTGCAATAAAAAAAAAAAAGAAATATTATCTTTCGGTAAAAAAAACTTCGGTAAACAATGTTAAGCTCTCTTCATGTTCAAACTAGTTCTACCATGAGAAAACGGTTAAGCTTATGACTTGGACCACTTTTAAACACGGTGTTCCTTATTAATTAACATTTCCCGCCATACCCTACATGTTTGATTGCTCGCATCGCCACGGTGCGAGTAAACAATGCGTTATACCACACACATTCTTATCATTGAGCGAAGCTCTCTTTTAGGCAACTCACAAATTTCGCTTGTCTCCCTCTTGCTACTTAATCAACCGATTCGAACGAATTTTGGCATGAACATACATGATTATAACCTGACGAACATAGGCTATGTAAAAAAAATATAAATTTTACCATGGAGGAATAATCACTGAAAGAAAAATTCAAAAGCTGATCACAGCCAAACCGCTGAGACTACATTGATGAAATTTGGCGCCAAAACTTACATCGTGGTCGTGACTAATGTGCAATAAAAAGTTTTGTAATCGGACATACCACCGAGGAATAATCACCCTTCAAAAATCTAATTGCTTCGCTCAGTATTTGCAAACAGCAGCATGCATTGTAGACCTAGTTATATTTACTTTGTTTATTACTTTTCAAGTAAGTGGTGATGGTTTGGACATGTAGAGAGAGAAAGATTGACAATACATATGTGAGACAAGTGTACTTGGGCAAGTCGGTAAAATCACACCAAGGCGAACGTTCAGGCACCAAATGGAGGATGTCCTTAAAAACGGACACGTCAAAACTGCCGTTCTTATGAAAAGTGCAATAAGTAGTTTCAGCTACTTTCGAAATAATTGCTATTAAATATTTAATTTTTGTTTTTTTTTGTGTATCATCGTAATAATAGTGATTGACTTGAAACTTTAACTATACGAATATATAAGAACACTCGCCCGTAAAACACCTGTAATACAAAAAAAACTAAATTTAAATCGGTTCATTCGTTCGGGAGCTATGATGCCACAGACAGACAGACAGACAGACACGTCAAACTTATAACACCCCTCTTTTTGCGTCGGGGGTTAAAAATGAAGCAGAATTTAATGTAGTATATTATATTTGTACATACACTAGCGGCCCGTCCCGGCTTCGCACGGGTGGACAAAATTCTTTAATTTTTTCTATTATTAAATATTTTTCCTTTAGCGCCATCTAGCGTCCGGTAGACGAACTATTAGCGGTTAATGCGTTACTATGGTAACGTTATTGATACAATGGAAAAAGAGCGGACAGACAAACAAACAAACCACTGTGATCTTAGAATATAGATTTGTACGTAAGTCAATTTGCCCAAAAACTCGACTTATTGCACTTATCGTAAGGACGGCAGAAAAGTACCTTTAACAGACAAGCTTGTATGAAAATACTGATGAGTTGAGAGCGAGAGATGTCAGAATCGTGGTACGTGGAAACCTGAGAAAAAAAACGTAATCTTTGTTCACGTAAGTAAAAGAGTTTTCACTTAATATCTTCTTAATTCAAGTTTTCACTTAATCTTAATTCAAGAGAAAATAGTTTACATAAGAAGTACAGACAACCAATATTCTTCTTTCAATTTTTGAATGTTTCTTCCCTACGCGCAGAGCTGTATTTGGGGGAAGGCAGGCGGAGCTACTGCCCTGGGGTCTCCACAAGAGAGGGGCCCCCACAACAGAGATAAAAAATACAAATTTCGACGGGTTACTTTCGACTATCAACATCTGCGTAATTTTCTTTTGTGAGTAACAAAGGAATGGCTTCATCTATTTATATATTACTATAATTCGAAAAAAAAAACTCTAAATTGCTTCAGAGATAATCGTCACAGATCTATCTTTCTCCAAGTCTAGGGAACTAAAACGTAGCAGAGTGGCCAACTGTTAGAAAAACAAAAATCATATAGGTACTAAATTAAAAATATAAAGAGATATCAATAAAAAATTATCTATATAAGAACCGTATTTTAGTTAGTATTTTAACTGCTTTCAAACTCAAAATAATAGGTTATTTTTAAATAATTAATAATACGATGAGAATATCATTATTCTAAGTCTATACATATAAATATATATTTAACTAGGTCTGCAATACATGCTGCTGTTTGCAAATACTGAGCGAAGTGATTTTGAAGGGATTATTCCTCGATTGTATGTCCAATTTCAAAACCTTTTTTGCACATAAGTCACAACCACGGTGTGAGTTTTGGCGCCAAATTTCATCAATGTAGTATCAACGGTTTGGCTGTGATCAGCTTTTGAATTTTTCTTTCGGTGATTATTCCTCCATGGTAAAGTCTATATTTTTTTTACATAGCCTATGTCCGTCAGGTTATAATCATGTATGTTCATGCCAAAATTCGTTCGAATCGGTTGAACCGTTAAGTAGCAGGAGGGAGACAAGCGAAATTTTTGAGTTGCCTAAAAGAGAGCTTCGCTCAATAATATTATTGTCGTCCTTCGATCATTATGATCGAAGTTGTCGTCCGTTAATCTCGAAAAACCTCGAACTTGGTCAATGGATTTGGACAAAACATTGGTAGGTTGTTTTACGCATGCCAGAGCTTTGGTCAGCAAAAAGAACGTAGCAAAGCACGCTGAGCAAAGCTAGTTTATTAACATTTTAACGACTGAACTCTGCTGCAAAGTTTTGATCCAATAGAGTCGCGAGTTAGTTTTGAAAGCGTATCGACTAAGGAATATCTTTATAACAAGTGAGAAAGGAATTCCACAGATTATGAAGGAAGATAAAGATAAAATGATTTTATTCAATATGGGCATTTATTGGTCAACAATTTACGGAATATTTACAATGTATATAAATGCCTTCTGCGCCGAAGGTCCCGGGTTAGCGTCCTGGTATGGGTATGTTTGTGTGATGAGCAAAGAAGAATAAATTCTTGAGTCGTGTTCATCTACTTATCTACCTATTTATATATTCTATATGTTATTTAGTACAAGCTCTATTGTTGTCTATGCAATCTGTCTGGTCACTGCTGTCCGACTCATTGAGGCAAAGCAATATAATCAATTTTATCGACGAATTCACCATATAAGGCATTTTGCCCCTACTGTTTTGAAATGGCGGCTCTTTATTTTTTTTATTACTGAGGTTGGGTGCGTTCATTTATTCCATATCTGCCGATGTTGATAGATGAGGTTCTACGAGCATAAAATTTGTTTCGATTGACGGCTACACAAGTAGGTAATTCATTGTCAGTGGAAGGTTTTACATAAACTAGCATTAAAACCTTAAAAAATACTTTTAAAAGGTTAAAAGTGCGAAATAATTTGGCTGGTTTTGACTTTTTTAAATAAAAAAAATATATACTTTTAACATACCTTTTTTGTTACTTTTTAGATGCATTAAGATATTACCTAAAAACTGATGTCAAGATCTAAGCTTTAGATCAAAAAGTTTTGGAGTTGTGACCATTTCGGAAGCGAATTTATTCCTATAATAGGAACACTCCTTAATAAGCACACAAAATTTTGTTTGTTGGACTTTTTTGTTACAAAATGTCTTATGGGATATCCCATGGATCAGCTTCAATGACACAATGTCTGTTACGCTATAACTTATTCTTAACCGATTTTAATAGTTTTTGTGTGGAATCGAATCATTTAGGACCAGATTGTGACGGAGTCCGCTTTTTGATAGTTTTCATTATTATGGAATTTTAAATTCACTGAATATTATCGTTTTTTTTCCTTAAATTTTTACGATCCTCTCAATTTATGGTGCTAGCGAAGCTTTATGCTTAGCGACTGCATCGCCTAGTTAATGTGGATTGACTAAGAAAACTGTATATCTACCTTTTCATGTAATCTATATGTGATTTAGTATCCATAGTACAAGCTCTAGTTGGTTTAGGACTAAATAATAGTGCTGAGTTGTCAAATTTTAATAAATACATAACAAATGACTCTAAATCCAAATCATAAAGTTCATTATCGATCGATTGTGAAAATTTGACGTTTTGTGCCGTTGTCAATACGAAATGTAACATTATCCGCCGATGCGATGGCGTTATAAAGACATTATGTTACGTACTTACCCGCTTACAAATCAAATGTTTAGCATAAATAAGCAATAACCACTAACATTTGGTGTTGCGTGTTTCAAATACTAGACATCTGGTCGTGTTCGTACTGGAACATGGTATAATTATATTCATTTTTTAGGTTAGCAACAATTATGTAACTTCTAATAAGTTTTTATTAAAGGCAACAAATAAACATACTCCTTTAGTAATTGATCACCGTGTTTGACTTCAAATGTATCGAACCTTGTAGTTTCGTATTTAATTTCAATTAGACGACTTCCGTGGTCTAGGGGCTTGCCACCGGTCTTCATGGTGACGTCACTCAGAGGACTGACGTTTCTATATTGACGTCGACTTTTTGGCGGGAGCGCGAAGCGTCACTTTAATAGTTTTGGTTTTCTTGTTAAATTTTGTGTTGTGGTTCATATTAACGTGTAATAATGGTGGGTTAATAACCACTGAGTGTTTCTGAATATGCATTAGTGTTGGCAAGTGAAACAAAACAGGTTGGAAGGTGTCTTTTCGCGCTCTCGCAAGAAGGCCACGAGGAGATTTCAGTAGAACCCCACTTCTTTACTGAAACCTAGGAAATTACTCAAGAACATAGAAGAAAGATTATACTTACTTGACTTTGGCTAAATGCACAAATTTTACAAGGCATAAATAAAGAAAATAAATAATATGACGTTCGATCACCATTTTGAATCGAACATTCGAAATTTTGAATTTGGAATATTAAAGCCATTCCTTTTCTTCTTCCTCAGCGCAGCTTAATCACCACTCGAAAAAAATTGTCAAAAACGTGATCTTGTTGCCAACGGAATGGTACTAATTGCGACTGGCTCGAGTGGTGGGACGTGCACAGAAAAAGAACAGTGACTTTTCGCTTTAATTATCGAATGACGAAGAGAGACTGGAGTGCCTTTCGATTGGATTGTTAAAATTTCGATAAGAGCATCATATAGTCTATGTATACCATAGACAAACAAATTGGCCCTTATTCAGTTGTGGCACGTGTGCTTCTTTATTTGACAAAGAAGCGCTTTTTCTACATTTCGGTTGACGAAAGCAATGTGGAAGCGCATTTAATGTAAAAAAAAGTTGGTTGTCTGTAAAGTTAGTTTACGTACGATATTTTAACATGATAGCGTCATAAGAAAACATTGATGAAAAATTGCATACTTTTATGAATTGAATTGAATTATTATCACTGAATAATCATTATTTGTATAAAACAAAGGAGTTAATTGAAAAATTTTTTTTCGATAAATTAACATTTAGTTGTAATAAACAATGGAAACAACATTAACTTTTCACCTCATGAAGTAGAAGAGAGATAGATGCGTCACAATCACAAGCCGAACGCTTAGGTCGATCGTGCCTCTCTATCGCATGTTCCGCGCTCGCGTTTGCACGCTCGGCTCAGGCGGAACGTTACACTTTTTCGTGCGTGCAACCGGCGTTCATCGATTTATAAGACTTTATCACGTCAAAATTGTAACATACTTGCGTTATAAGCGTACGTTCTTGAAAGAAAATGTCAGGACAAATAAATGTGATGGTCTCTATTGTAATGACATAAGGTGGACTTTACATGCTTCCACGATTTATTGTTTGTGGTTCTCTTTGTCATTCAATTTAAATTGGTACGTAGATACATTTTAGATTTGCTATGCTTGTTCTATCCTTATGATGTAGTTTAATTAAGTTTATTATTGTTTAAGAATTTAAGGAGAATGGAAGGAATCATTTGATACTAGTATTCGTTCTACATCAACAGTAACAAAAATAAATTAAGAATCGCAAAAAAAGCATTTTGTTATATCGCTGGTTTGCGAGAATATCAACGCAACTGAGAATTCTGTCAAATTGAACTAAATATGCCAAACGATCTTAAATCTTTGATATATTATTATTATTATTACTATCGTGAACAGAGATCGTAGATATCGCGCCAGAAAGAGATACAATTACATTTTTTGGTATGCGATAAAAGATTTTATAACAAATTTGAAAACTTTATTCTATAAAATCTAAAGTTTTTAGTTCCGTCCCTATTCTCGCAAACCAGTGATATATCTTAGTTCTCGGTTGGTTATGGATACTATATTTCCCATATTTATTTTCATCTTCACTTTTAATTCTTATATGTTTATTCTGTTCCGAAAAATAAGACCATTTGAGTTAGGTTGTTTAAGCAACTCTATGCAAAAATTAAGTAATCGTCAAAATAAAAGATATGGTTTGAAAAAAAACATCACAGTCATCCTGTGATCATGTGATCAGAAACGTCAGGATTAAATCTTAATATATATAATTCTTCTGTGAGTGTGTATGTCACTGAACTCCTCCTAAACGGCTGGACCGATTTGAATGATTTTTTTTGTGTGTGTTCAAGGGGATCTGAGAATGGTTTAGATTCACAAATGGTTTAGATCGCCCGGCAGATGGCGCTGCAGTCGGCACAGCAACGCGTGGCCGGGTCAACTAGTATTATATAAATTATCCGCAAAATCCGTATATAAGTCGTTTTATTAAAATATGTATTATGCGCGAAGTGAAAGAACTAATTTAAAAAAATATTGTCTTAAAACTTGCGTCTCTTTGCCATTCTTATGAAAAGTGCAATAAGTAGTTACAGCTACTTTCGAAATAATTGCGATTAAAGATTTCATTTTTGTTTTTTTTGTGTCATCGTAGCTATAATAGCTATTGGCTTGAACCTTTTACTATACGACTAAAAAGGAAGCGGAATTTTATGTAGTATATAATGTTTGTACATACATTTGTATCGTTTAGACTCTGACTTAAAATCTCGTCGTACTGTTAGGGATCAGATGTTATTATATAAAATCATACATAATAAGATCGATTCCATACCACTTTTGAGTGAAATAAATTTCCGATGCCAAAGGATAAGTGCTAGAAATAAGTTTTTGTTTTGTACTTCTGCAATGCATACTAATTATGGTAGGAACAACTTTTTAACTCGTGCATGCAAATCTTATAATAGTATTTTTTCTCAGATTGATATATTTGCTATGTCGTATGGGCAGTTTAAAAGTCAGGTTAAATTAGTACTAGAAAACAGTCGTAAAATTTGATTACTCTTGTTTATTTTTATTTTTTTTGCTTAATTTTCATTGTTAATGTCATAGTATTTCTTGCTAGTGTTTGTTAGTTGTCAATGTGTAAAATATCTGTGGAAACTTAATTGTTATATGTGTATTCAATATGTGTTGTGTATAAGTCTAAAATTATGTATGTTTCCCTTGAAAATAAATAAATAAATAAATAAATAAATAAATTTGTACGTAAATAGTACGTAAGTCAATTCGCCCAAAAATTCGACTTATTGCACTTATCGTAAGGACGGCAGTACTGATGTTTTGTCAGATTTTTTCTACTTTTATCATAGACTAGATCGTACCCGAATTTTGAAATTCACAAAAATAAAAAAGTTATGACCAAAAACATTGTCTCTATGGGATGCAACATTGAAACAAAAAGCGCGCGCATTTTAAAGTTTTCATTAGTATGGAATTTTAAAATTTACTAAACATTAATGATAACAAACACACACACACACAAAGTATTGTCATAATATAAATAGGATTTTGGGATCGATTCAACGTACACGTTTCGGGAGCTCCCGAGGGAAGTGGACGTCAAGTGGACTATCGTAGGTTTGCGTTGAGTCTCTCACAAAAATAGGTGAGAAAACTAGGTGAAAAAATCAGAAAAAATCTCGGTCGTGTGTGGGTTTACTGATTGTAGATAATACGCTGAAGATATTATGTATAGAAAGCACTTTAAAGGTTAAAGACACAAAGAAACTAATTTTGACAAGTCAAAGGCTAGACAGGACTCTAAATAATTCACGCTGCACTCAAACAGCATCTAGGAAATGCCAGCTAGTGATGCGCTGTTTTTATTTCATCGATATAGACAATGTGGATTTTGATAGGATTTTTTGGAAAATTGACATTATTTTATTTAATAATCACAGGCTCGTTTATTATCGTTGCTTACTTCGCATATAGTGGCGTTAATGTATTTATTTAAAATTCGTGACTTGAATTATGTAAGTCCAGGTATAATAAATACCTCCATATTTTATTTATTGAAAAAATCATCTTTATTTTCTCTATTAAAAATTTTTACAATGTTATGTCGTAGTGAATGTGAAGGAATATGATTGGTGCCTATCACTATATCAGCTATTTTAATTCAGAAAATACTATATTAAATGCTCTACGGTTTTATTATACGAAACCGTTGGTTCAAAAATAAATATAAGACATCACATAGATTGTTCTTTATTTAAGTAGCTAAAGCACTCGTGTTATGGTATTCAGACACAACGATGGTACCAAAAAACCCAGACTCAAGCCGATCATTTTCTACATTCGATTGGGGATCGAACCCGCGACCTCGAAGTGGCGTCACCATGAAAACGATATGTGAGCCACTCGACCGCGGAAGTCGTCAGATAATAACATCCCTCAAATGCCAATGCCTAGTGCCGATAATAACATCACTCAGCACCTTGCATTAGGAATCTATCGATATCAAAATACTTTCTTGCCAGCCCTGTCAATCGCGCGTCGAACGCAGATAAGTCGATCATTTGAATGCCGCCCGCGTTCGCTCACTGCCGTTCGAATTTCGAATATTTACAACAATACACACGTACCATAGAAGCGCAAAGTTGTCGATTTATTGGCGCGAGGTTTGTTTTTGTTTTGTGAGATTTGCAATATCAAAATGGCGGATTGCGGATTCATATCCGTGCTTTTACGATAAAAGTAATATTTTTTATGCTACTTAATTCAATAGGTTAGGATCATGGTTGCTCAATCAGTAAAGTAGTTTGCAGGATAGCGAAAAGTTACGGGTTAGAGTCCTATTTATACCTGAGATAAGTTAATATTTTTTAGTAAATCTAGCTGACCCGGTAACGCGTTGCTATGGTAACGCGTATACAATGGAAAAAGAGCGGGAAAAAGAGCGGACAGACAAACAGACAAACAACAAATCTGTGTTCTTAGGTTAAAGATTAAATAAATATTTAAATTTAATTAAATAAATATTTAAATTTAATACATAATAATCACTAAATGTAAATACTTATAAATTGCTTACTTAATATTTTTTTACATAATGCGTCAATATTTTGCGTTTTTTCATAGCTTGTTTTTTTTTTTGATTCATAAGAGACTTTCATATTACATAGAAGAAAAGAAACTGAATTGTAACTCGTCGGAAGTAATTTTACAATTTATATTTATTTGATGCCGGCATTTCGGAAAGACACGTACAAACATGTTTAGTTAGCTTCAAAATGGCAGAATAACAGTTGACATTGTAATTAAGACGGCAAAATCTAGTACAATCCCTAAGCAACCCCTCTTTAAAAGGCAATTCCGCGAAATTAATTCTGTATACACCCCGAAAAAGCATAAGGCCAAGAAACGGGGGTATTTTATATCAATCTACTGGCAACACTTGTGATGAATGCGATCTCGAGACGCGTTGTGCTTTTAATATCTGTTTTTATTGCCCGCGAGTCCGTGAGCGGAGTTATGGCTGTGTTGCCAACTTATATTTACCAATGTGGCCGGTAGTTTTTCATTGTTTTCCTTTATGTTTGTATAACATCTTGTTTACGACTTTTGTTTAATATCTTATATGATGAATAATAATTGTATAAGACAGCTTTTTAGCATAAATGATTCAATTAAGCTTTTCAAGAGTCTTTACAGTCCACATCACACCTACCTAGAAATTGTTACTTTTAACTTCTGGCCCAGTAATTGTGGTTTAATATGAAATTTGAAAATTTAATAATAAACCATGACATCCGATTATAAGATAAATATTATAATCCTTAATAAGTATTTTTTACGATCGAAGCTATCATAATGTATAAAAATTATTTGTATTTAATTAATTTATAAATGTATGTAATACTTTTTTAATGTTAATTATTGTTAATTTTTATTATGTATGGTTTTTTTCTTTTTATAACTTCTGTAACTTTATGCTGCGGTGCTTTTACAGGGTCATGTCATGGTACTGGTTATTTTATGTACATTTACCTGAAAATACCACATGTTGCAACGAATAAATAAATAAGCCGTAACCAGTAAGATACTGAGGTTTTAACCAGATTTGGAAAATTAAAAATTAAAAACTCCAGTCGTGGGTCGGTGCTGAAATACAGATTTTTTTTAAATTTAAATTAAATAAATTTAAATTTTGTTCAACTTCATAATAAATATATAATATATAGTTTATTGCGTGTGGTACAGAAGATCTTTAAAACTAGTATCTTGTTAGAGTACTGGTAAATTTAATTGCAAATTATACAAGATAAATAAACATATACTTAAATGAGGCGATTGACTTTAAACACATACAAATACATAAAAAAACACAATTATTATAATATTCTTGAAGGCAATGAAGACTTACAAATTAAATTTTCATTTATTTTTAAATAAAACAACGAATTTAGAATAAATAAACATATTAAATATTTGACGTAAAAAAAAAACAATGAAACACGTACATACGTGCCGTGTTTCATTGTTTTTAATGTGATTTTTTGGCTTGGATGCGTGTACTTTAAGCCATGTCTCGTTATTCAGTATTTTTTTTTCTTAAATCGATATGACGAATGATGATGATGAGAGCTGATTATGAATGATTCGCACGGGTTGACAAAATTCTTTAAATTTTTTCTATCATTAAATATAGCCTATGTTACTCAGCGTGAATGTAGCTTTCCAATGGTGAAAGAATTTTTGAAATCGGCTCAGTAGTTTCTGAGTTTATTCAGTGCAAACATACAAAAATAGAAATGTTTCCTCTTTATAATATTAGTGTAGAAGAAGATCTATGGATTAGAATGAACAATGAAATAATCCTCTTTCCTAGGTTTCAGTAAAGATGTGAGATTTTAATGAAACCAATCCGTGGACTCTGGAGAGAGTATAAAAAAGACCCTTTTTATTTATGTCCGTTTCAACCGCGCGGCCACCTCATAATATTTGATGAAACTTTGCCAGGAATTAGTGCTAATTTGTTACTTTACATACTTCTTTTCGTGAATTTGTTACAATTAAAACTAAGACGCTATGACAAATAATAGTTGGCCGCTAGAACCGCCACTTGCCGTAGTGATCGCCCGTGATTACACAGAAACTATATAATGCACATAGGCGAATGATGCATCAAAAGAAAGGTCTTAATTTGTTCAATTTGTTACAGTTATAAAAAACGTCAAAACGTAAATAAACAAAAAGTTATGCAATATTTAGTTTTCGGGTTATGAGTAGTTAGGTATGTCACCATAAATATCAAATTAATAGAGGCTAATGTGTATGGATAATTAGTTACTAATTTGTTACAGCGAATAAACATTAAAAAATACTAGAAAGTGGGTTCAATAATTTGTTACAGTCGATTTTAGTTGGCCGCTCGGACGGCAATATGCCTATAATACTATGGCGTTTATCTCGTTATTAAAAGTAGGTTTAAGCTTAGTTAGAGTACTAATCGACGGGTAACATCACCTAGTTTGGATAAATATGGCGAATATAACGGCTGCATTCATATTTCAGAAGGTATTTACAAAAAAACAGTAATATGAAAACGTATGAGAGTAGGGTGACCATGATTACATTAGTACAAAGGCATGTTTTTAATGTTGTACTCTGTTTAAACGAACATGCGGTTTGTTTTGCGGCCATATTGATGTTTATTGTCAAAGACGATTGTTTCATCTTTACATTGGATATTACGCTCGTCACTAGAGGCTTTAATAAGACAGGAATCCTACTATACGGAATATTACTTTTTAAATAATGAAAGGAGTGTGGTTACGACACAATAATATTATACAGGTGAATTAAAAGTTTATGTAAGTTATTAAGCTAAGAATATTTTTAAGACTACTACGAGATGACCACACGCGAAGTGAAGTGAAATCACATTAAAATGTGGCAGACACAAATTTCATGTCTTTTTATAGATAGCTATTCAATAATTATTTTCGAAGATATTATAATACGTACTACAGTTTATTACTTTATTCAAGTCATCATAAAATTGTAAAAATTAACTTACCGCAGTCGATTTGGATCCCTCTGCAATATACTTTTTGGTGGTGAGTTCTATATTAACAAATCGAATATATAAGTGGGCACAACTCATAGCTAAGCACTTTTAGACACTTCTGGATTATTGATAATTGTCTCAATAACTACTAAGTTACTACTAAGTATGAAAATTATAACGGGAATTAAATACGTACGAGCACACACTTCAAATTCCAGCACAGTAATGACAATATTAACAACAAACAATAATCGCTCTTTAAACCCCTTGCTACAATTTTTTTTTAAAATAGTTTGGAATCAAAAGATATCCTTTTTCTGGAATCGTTCCCATCATAAAACACCTGCGGAAAGTCAATGAAACGAAAATTTTATCAGTAAATACTTTAAAGGATTAAGAACAATAGACATGCCGCAAAACGAACCACATATTCGTTTAAACAAATTACAACATTAAAAACATGCCTTTGTACTAATGTAATCATGGTCACCCTACTCTCATACATTTTCATATTACTGTTTTTTTGTAAATACCTTCTGAAATATGAATGCAGCAGTTATATTCGCCATATTTATCCAAAGTAGGTGATGTTACCCGTCGATTAGTACTCTAACTAAGCTTAAACCTACTTTTAATAACGAGATAAACGCCATAGTATTATAGGCATATTGCCGTCCGAGCGGCCAACTAAAATAGACTGTAACAAATTATTGAACCCACTTTCTAGTATTTTTTAATGTTTATTCGCTGTAACAAATTAGTATTAGCCTCTATTAATTTGATATTTATGGTGACATACCTAACTACTCATAACCCGAAAATTAAATATTGCATAACTTTTTGTTTATTTAAATTTTGACGTTTTTTATTACTGTAACAAATTGAACAAATTAAGACCTTTCTTTTGATGCATCATTCGTCTATGTGCATTATATAGTTTCTGTGTAATCACGGGCGGCAAGTGGCGGTTCTAGCGGCCAGCTATTATTTGTCATAACGTCTTAGTTTTTTTTGTAACAAATTCACGAAAAGAAGTATGTAAAGTAACAAATTAGCACTAATTCCTATTCATCAAATATTATGAGGTGGCCGCGCGGATGAAACGGACATTTTTATTTCACTTGCTCACACTTCCGCGTCTTCACAAACACTAAGTTGTTGATAATAGATACATACAATCACGTCTTTTCCCGCAACAGTAGGCAGAGATCACAGATTACCATTATAATAATAATCTTTATTATCATAATCCATATTTACAATTTATTTGAAGACTCTGACGCTAGAACTAAGCTTAGTGCCTGTATCACAGGTGTCAGTGGCCTCTCCAAATTTTTTGCAACATGAGTGACAAAAAAGTTTATCCATAATAAAAAATTAACAATGTACTTATATTTAGATATATAATACCTTAATACATAAACATTATAATAAGGATAGATATATGTATATATACATGTATATAAGTATAACTCTATAATCTAAGATCACAGTTCTTTGCGTGTTTGTCTGTCCGCTCTTTTTCCCGTTCTTTCCATTGTATCAATAACGTTACCAAGTAGTTCGTCTAACGGACGCTAGATGGCGCTAACGGAAAAATATTTAATAATAGAAAAAATTTAAGAATTTTGTCCACCCGTGCGAAGACGGGACGGGCCGCTAGTTCATATTTATTTTATTTTATTTATTTATAATACAAAATAATGCATCTGTTATATGTACCATATTATATTTTTTAGCCCGTTAGTTTAATAGATTTTCTGTTTCTTCATAAACATCCACGATCCAGGTATCCATCCTCTTATCAGACCTTATCGCTTTTTTCACTCTCATCATGTCGTCGGTTAAGGATATTTTTGACCTGTCTTTTTTGATTACATCGTCTATTCGGTCCTTGAATGTTCGGCTTGGTCTGCCTTTACCGACTTCGCAATGCACATTTGCCTCAAACACTTGTTTTGGTTATTAATCCACAACTATTACACACGCATATTCGCCACAAGACAAATTTCAACTAGAAAACCAAAACCATTAAAGTGACTTCCTGTTCCCGTCAAAAAGTCCGTCCGTTTTGTCACACAATGAAATGCATACAAAAATAAATGAGAAGAAAAGAAAAATCAATTATAGTGACAAAATAAAAGAAAGCAGCGCTACAGCCGTGAAAAAGTCCCCGGCCATTCTTAACTGTATTTTCATAGCACAAGTAATACTCTGATTTCCTAATTTTTGAACTGAACGTACACACCATGGAGGTTAGAGAGAAAGAGAACGATCGCTACGTGCTAAACCATTCATTTTTCAGCCACCAGCCGCGCTGCCGTCGCGGTAAGTAGTATCTGCGAAGTTAGCTGTTAGTAGTAGTATAGTAGATGAAGTTGCCGCCCGCTTTTATTGAGACAACTTAGCGATCGCAGCGCCTCATTTATTTTGTCCATATTTCTGGGACACTATTTTCTACAGCAATCGTTCTCCTTCTCTGTAACCTCCATGGTACGCACTGAATCACCAACACAAGGTGGCGCCCCTACCATAGATGAGCTACAATAAATTATAAACCAGAGATATTTCTATAAAGTAACAACACAATCATAGATTAATTTAATTAAAATTTATTAATTATTAATTAATTATTAATTAATTTAAATAAATAAATGTTTGATATTAACAGATGCGGCGAAAGTGGTGATAGTCGGAATGCAGGGCGGCGGCGCGCCCGCAGCCGACGCCGACCAGGCGCAGTTCGAAGCCGACAAGCGAGCTGTTTACAAGTGAGTCCCAAAAATCATACATCGCACCATTGATTTATTAATATACGGGGGCTTCCGGAAAATAGTACCCGTTTGAATTTTTTTTTTAAATTAGAATAGGTTCGCTCTTGATTCCAATCAAGCCCGGGGGCCAACATAAGATCCACGATAGAACGAGCTAACCCAGAAGGTGCCTATTTACCCTGGCTTTGAAAATGGACGGGTTATAAGTTCTCGGAAATACAGACGCAAGGAGGGAGTTCCACTCCTTTGCTTTGCCCATTATATAGGATACTAGTTTTCCGCCCGCGGCTTCGCCCGCGTGGAATTCTCTAGAACTAAATAGCGTAAGCTATCATTCCATTTCTTACGTATTTTAAAAAACACATCGTTACCATGTTTTAAAAAACACCCAGCGCCATCTATCGCATACCTCAAGAACTAAATAGCGTAAGCTATCATTCCACTTCTTATGTATTTTATAAAACACATCGTTACCATGTTAAAAAACACCCAGCGCCATCTATCGCATACCTCAAGAACTAAATAACGTAACTAATACTTATACCAATTAGTAATTCGTTGATTTTAGTGATTTCAGGATAAGTAGATGTAAGAAAAACAATTTAGACGATAAAACAAATTGTACGTCATCCCTCGAGAATTCCTCATTTTCGAGGATTCATTATCGTATCATTTAGCTTCTAAATTTACATGTTTATATTCGTTTGCAATATTTTACGTTGTTTTAAACGACACACAACGCCATCTACAATCCATCCATCAAGCAAACAATATTTTTGTTTTTCCTCGGGAATATCAATTTTTTCCAGGATAAAAAGTACCCTATTATTTAATCCGGACTTTTATCTTTACGTCTGCAAAATTTCAAAGCAATCGGTTCAGTAGTTACTGCGTGAAAGCGGAACAAACAAACAAACAAACAAAATCACTTTCCGATTTATAATATTAGTAAGGAATGAGAAGCGCTTGGTGCGACAGGTAGGAATAGCAACCAAGATAGGATGGTAGCTCGCTGTGCGTCTGGATGTCCGATGGAAAAAAGGAGATGGCGGTATGAGCAAATGCTGCTCCTGAGCACACTCTCCAAAGTACAGTCTGTAGAAGACCGACAGACAGGCAACTTTGCAGCATTTAGGTCTGTAAGCAAAATGGTTATAGAAAACGTATGGGAACTCCCGACCCTTTCGTAGACCGCAGCATATTCCGAATTGTGGTTTTTTACTGCGATTTCGATCATGGCAAATCTGTTATTGAAGGAGTCTTCCGTTGATCAATTGACGTCTTCCGTCTGAGATGAATATATGACAAAAAGTCTTCAATACAAACGTGATAGTAACGAACTTAGGTCAATATCAGTTAAATCAAACTCACTCAAAACTTTGTTTAATATTTGCATATCACTATTTAAATCTAACCTTACCAATAACGTTTATTTCCATAGTATTTTGTTATAATCACTAAAAATAAAATAGTAAGGTTAGGTTAGGTTAGAAATGCAACCAGCAAAATATTATCTAAATTATGAGCTACTACTAAACGTCTCTACACTGTCACAGTTAGTTTAGGATAAAAAGCAGTTAATCTTCATCTTTCAACATCGCATTTTAGCTTATTTTATTTGACCTTGACATGTGTACATTTTGTTGATAGAATTAAATAAAAATGTCATCGGTTAGGTTGTCCATATCTTTACAATTTCACGTGTTTCGTGCCGTTAGGGTATACGGCGAACCGAAGCTTTACGCATACAAACCAGTGTGCCTTGCGTCATATCCTCAAATAGCAGGCTTAATGTCTGATTCTTAAAATGGAAAACTTTTTATATTAACTTTAGAAACAGTTTAATTAAAATAGATTTTAATGTGCTATGAAAGTCAGAAATTATGCCTACTTCCTTCTTAATTGCTGGGCCCGACAGAGTTCTTATTGTACTAATATTATATATTTGTAAGACCAACAATTGTGAAATAGCAATAAAGCATTGAATTGAATTGAGTTTGTTTAGTTAGAGTAAAATAAACGGGACTTTTCCTACGATTCGGAAAATAATTGAATGATTACAACATGAGAACTTTATACCAAAACGTAACTAAAAACCCGTTTTGAATTTCATACCGAAACGTAACGTTACCACAAAACATAAAACCGCTTTTCTCATAACCAACGCAATGCAACCAAAACTGAAAACCGCGCACCGCCACGATCGCGTAAATGCGATAAATGCAATAATAAAACAAATAATTTTGTAATTTTATCAGAAATATTATCAAAAAACATCGAAATAAAAATTATTGTAAATATGACGATTTTTAAATGCGCCAAAAAAGCTTTTAAGTTCTCATTTATTCACATTACATTAAAAATTACTAGTTCATACATTTTAATTTTAACAAACTAGTCCTAAGCCTAGTATAAGCACGAAGGTATATCGTCATAACCATAATTACGTTAAACTAAAATAAAAACTTGCGTTACGTTAGCTAACAGCGTTTTAGTTTTCATTCGTTTTGCAGTAGCCAAATCATCTCGTCAACCGCGGTAGCGATAACCAAAACTGAAAACGGTTTTTAATAACGTTATGGAAACTTCAAAACCGCTACGTAACGGATTTCAAAAAATAGCCAAAACGCCCATATCTAATTACAAATCTACACTAATATTATAAAGAGGAAAGATTTGTATTTTTGTATGTTTGCAATGAATAAACTCAAAAACTACTAAGCCGATTTATGTTTTAGTGTGATTAATGTTTTAGTTTGAAGTAATAGCGAATATTATCGTTACCACTCTCAATCTTATTGCTAGCGATATAGATATATTTACCTGTACTCTGAGTGAATTCTCACGAGCAGCATTATTTATGATAAGTTATAAGAATTACTAATTATATTGTTTTTAAGTAGATATAAGATTTAATTTAATTGTATGAGGTATATGTCTTTTGTATTTAAATATTATTGCTTCACTGTCGCATTGGGACACACCTGTAATGGCAGTGAAATGATGTACAAATAAACAAATAAATAAACAAAAATTTTTCCCCTTCTGATAATCGTAAAATATGAAAACGTATTAATAGGCTCGGACTTGATATTTTTTAGTATTCCTAAAATAGTACTGCTCTCCCGATGCGTCAGGTTATTCTCAAGGTTTTGGGAAACTTTTATTTATTTTATTTATTTTTATTTTTATTTATTAAAAGAAACAAACAGCATGTTATAACACAGTTGAAACCTTAGAACTAAAATAGTACATTAGCCTAATTAGTTTCCAAAGCTAGTTTTATAAACATAATTTAGTTGAACAAAAGTATGTGCGAAAAGTGAAATTTTTTTGTGAATTTAATAAAAAAACCAATTATAAGAATTAATCTAACGGCCCTACCGTTACTTAAAATTTACTAATACTTATTATTACTAATACTTAAAATTTAAATAAGTTAGATACTAATTAAAATAATAATAACACAAGCACCTTTTAGGATCCGGTACCGGATTCCCTTAAATACCTGCGGAATCGTGAAATTTTTTCGTGAAATATGTCGATGGCGCTGTAAGTCCTATTATATTTTTTACACGCTCTAATAATATGAGTATTTGCTCTATACCTTGTTTTATAATTAGGAATAAAAAAAGTGTATTTATGCCTCGCACTGGGTCGGGAACACCTGAAAGCTAATTTACTTAACAAGAAAGGTGAATCTACTAAACTATTGACAATCTTATATAAAAATATTTGGTCTTTATGCTCTCTGCGAGTCAAGAGGGATTCAACTTTATCAGCATTAAAGTTCTTAAACCTATATTTCATTCGAGAAATGAATTTGTTCTGAATTCTTTCAAGCTTGCTTACATACTTGGAATACATCGGGTTCCACACAGTAGACGCATATTCCAATTGTGATCGAACGTATGAGTTGTAAAGCAGTATTAATGTGTTAACATTTTTAAAATCTGTACTTTGTCGTAAAATAAAACCTAGTAATTGATACGCTTTTGCTGTGATTTTATTTATATGAGATTCAAAATATAAGCCACTATCCAGTTGAACCCCAAGATCTCTCACCTCGGTGACCCTTTCTAAAGTTTTGTCATGAAGTTTGTAGTCAAACGTTATAAACTTCTTTTTCCTTGTAAAGGTTATAGTGTGACATTTGTTTATATTTAAGTAAAGTCCATTACGTGCGCAATATTCGCATAATCGAATTAGGTCACTCTGAAGCAGTTTACAGTCATTTTCAGTTTTAATGGCAGAAAATATTTTGGTGTCATCCGCATACAATAATAATTTTGAGTTTAATAGGCAACTAATGACGTCGTTGATAAAAATATTAAAAAGCAAGGGACCAAGATGAGACCCCTGGGGCACACCCGAGCAAACTGGTGTAAAACTTGAAACAAAACCTTTGATTGTAACAGCTTGACATCTATTTTTAAGGTACGACGTTAGCCAACGCAGAAGATCACCGTGTACACCGACTGCCCCAAGCTTTGAAATTAGTTGTGAATGAGATATTTTATCAAATGCTTTAGAGTAGTCCGTGTACACAGCATCCACTTGAGCTCCTTTTCCCATTTCTTCAAGAACCTCTTCCAAAAACTCGCACAAATTTGTCTCAGTTGAACGTTTACCTATAAAACCATGCTGATGATGTGTTAAAACCGGGCTAACAACGGGGTAAAGAGAATCGTAAACAATTTTCTCAAACATTTTCGGAAGAACAGAGAGCTTCGAGATGCCACGATAATTCCGCACGTCATGTTTGTCACCACTTTTGAAAATCGGGACAACAAAGGAGCGCTTCCAGTCGTCAGGCATAACACCACAAGATAACGATAGCTTAAATAGGAGAGTTACAGGATATGACAGCTCCTTACTACATTTTTTTAAGAATAACGGATGTATGCCGTCAGGCCCACTTCCCTTAAAAACATTAATTTTATTGAGGTAAGTTTCAACGATATCCTGTGTAATTTTGATGTTACAGATTATGGCAGAATCCGCTTCAATGGGGCTGAAAGTCACATCTGGCACAGTTTTGTCTTTTTCAAATATAGATTGAAAAAACTTATTGAATAAGTTAGCAATCGCTTGCCCATCGTTTTCTACCTCACTATCCAACCTTAGACGATCAGGGATGCTATTAACATTTTTTTTAGACTTAACGAATGTCCAAAAATGTTTAGAACATATATTAATGTTTCTTTCAGATCTAGCAATGAATAAATCATAACACGAAACTTCCAAATTTTTCACTTGCCGCCTTAAATCAGAAAATCTTTCGTAATCTGATAATCTGCCATATGTTTTCCATCTTTTGTGTTGCTTGTTTTTTTTCTTGATCATTTTTATTAAGTTAAAAGAGTACCAGATAGGATAAGAGTTATTATAATCCTTTTTATGCAGTGGTACGTATTTATCTATTATTTTATTGACAAGAGCATAGAAACTTGCCAATGCAACTTCAATATTTGTCCTAGACAAATTCTGTTCCCATGCAATATTAGCCAGCTCGGCTTTAATAAGCTCGTAATTCGCAGCATGAAAACGGCGGACGGTGCGAGGTGCCTGCTTCAAACAAACATCGTTACGAATAACCATTGCGTCTATAGCCAAAGACGGGTGATGACTATCCTCAGGTTCGGATAATGGCTTAGTTCGAGTTACTACACTCTTAAAACTAGAAAAAACCAGATCCAAGGATCTGTGGTTTGGATTCAAAATACCATTGTATTGATACCATCCCGTAAAAGACATGAAAGCGAACAGTTGATCAGTCATAGAATCGTTGGAAGGATTTGATAAAACTAAACCGTTACTGCCATCATCCGTCCACGACGCCCGACTAATGTTAAAATCGCCAATAACAAGAAACTCGTCATCAGGATTCTCAGCACTCAACTCCGATATTGACTCAAGAAATAATAGCTGAGACAAAGCCTGATCCGACGTTGCCGGATAATTATTATTGCCGTTATTCCACCATAATTGTTATTATAAGCTTTTCTGGATAGAGAGAAGAAAACCAAATTTTTATTGTCCTTTTACTTTGCACGCCCGTCTATGCCACAGTAAATAGGCGCCATCGTTAATTATTTTTCGTAAATGCATAGAATTCTGAATAGCAAATAAAATTTTATACGTTATATACAAATAAACTTGGAAAAAATCTCTACCGGGTAGTGTATTAATTGTACGCGCGCGAGTCAAGGCATGAGACAACCCACTGATCTTAGCATCGCCGGCGATGCTCGAAGAGGCAGGCACTCATCTCATGCCTACGCGTGGAGTGAAGTAGCACCAGAGCCTGTAACACCCCCCTCCCCCATCCATAAGTACGTACCTTAGAATTGATTATCACATTGCTCTCAAAACAAAACACTCGACTGACACAGCGGGGACAGGCCAGGGGTGGTGATCGGCTGATAGCTATCTATTAGAATTTTCGAATGCCGTCGATGATACACGAGCATGCAGGGTTATGATCCAGAACATAAACGCTTTAGTCAATTGACTGGACGCACGAATTTTCAAACAGGCTTAAAACTATAATTTTTTTTGTGCTGTTTATGTTGCGCCCCAAGACGTGATGCTCTAAGCTCCTTACAACGCTGTTGCCAATTTCGTGGTCTACGGGGAGAGTAGACCATTATCTCCGGTATCGGTCGTTGCATTTTACGTCATTCTTGAGTGTAAAGGGTTGGTGCTTTATTCTGCCGGACACGAAAGGGCTGTTGTAAGAAACAGTTACGGCCCTATCAACAGTTTTAGATGGTGCAACTAAAAAAAGCTGCAAATATATGTTAAAGCAGTTGTCTACTGTTTACAAGACTCTTTCCACTAGGAAAAGCAGCCAAATACCTCAAGGTTGTCGTTTGTCTTACGTTTCGGTAACGCTCGCACCGCCCTATAGCTGCCTCTCTGCAGCAATAAATCATTTATTTATTTCCTTATTGGACAACCAACAAGACCATAACTTATTATACTTTGTCCAATGTAGGATGATACTTTTGATAGTTGACACCTATAGTATAGAGGGTATAAAGTTGCTATTGCAATGTTAAGCCAAACATAAGGAAACAAACGCAACCTTAGTAAGTGACACCTGTCAAAAGTATCATCCTACATTGGACAAAGTATAGAGGCATATACATCATTTTATGAGACACATTTTAAAGTGACGCCTCAATTCAAGGCTGCCTCGACATGCACAAAAATGTTTAGCAAGCTAACATAGAGTTCAAATAAGAGATTAAAAAATTTAGTGAAAATATTGTTAACAAAGTGACTTAAACCATGGCAGCTGCACGGCTCTGCGATGCAGTCAACTTGGGATCGAGCTAAACTCACAAATGCAATATACATTCCCTGTCATAGTGTTTCACCGTGATGAACTCCGAAATTACTCAGCCGATTTTGATGTTTTTTTTTCATTCCTGGATATATTCCGACTTAGGACACAGTATATTAACTGATTCACTATATTCTTTAAAAATAATTTTAATATATAACATGGCAACGCGAGTCAGCTAATATATCTATATATCGTATTTTTTTGTTATTTTCAGACACCCCCTGTTTCCACTGCTCGCGCTCCTCCTAGAGCGATGCGAGCAAGCCACAGCTGGAGCTGAGCCTCCTGCCGCCGACGCTTTCGGAGCGGACCTGCAGGCGTTCGTCCAGCACCAGCGGAGGGACAGGCGGCCCTTCCTCGTCGACGACCCGGAGATTGATGGGCTCATGATTAAGAGCATACAGGTAATTTTCAAATAATTTATTTGTATTTAACGACCAATTGGTGCATCCTGCCTTTCGCACCGACGGTCCTGTGTTCGAGTCCCGGAAGGGGCAGATGTTTGTATGATGAATATGAGCATTTGTATTTGAGCCATGGGTATTTGTATTAATTTCTGTAAATCTATAATATAAGAACACAAATTTGTTGTTCGTGCGTTTGTCTGTCCGCTCTTTTTCCATTCTATACGCGTTACCATAGCAACGCGTTACCGGGTCAGCTAGTATATACTCTAAGAACACACATTTGTTGTTTCGGTGTTTGTCTGTCCGCTCTTTTTCCCGCTCTTTTTCCATTGTATACGCGTTACCGGGTCAGCTAGTAATATATAATTATGTATCATATATGTATGTCTATTCGTTACCCTATATAGTATCCAAAACACAAGACTTACAGTGCTTACTTTGGGTTATCCAATTAAAACATAACAATAATAACAATATTTTAAAATGAACAAATAATCAAACTACATTTACTCAAATTAGACATAACAGAATAAAATTAAATACATTCATAAATAATTAAATATTGAAATATTACCAAATAATCTTGATACTTTTAGAGCAGAATGGGTAGGATAATGATCTTTCTAAAAGTGTGTGGCGTCTACCGACCTGTTGAAATATATTTTATCAGGTTTTCAAGCCCTCAAGCCAAGATTTTACGACTAGTTATGTTATTTGTTTACTATATTTCAGATTAATATAAAGGGAGATCTGTCAATTTGTCAGGTTATTATCAATGCTTGATTTATGAACCTAGCCTTAAGGTCAAGTTTATTAAATTAAAAAGAAAGTGTTTTAAACTAGGCGATGCAGTCGCTAGGCATAAAGCTAAACTAGCACCATATATTGGAGCGGAGCGTTATACCTAACAAAAGAAAAGATTTTTTTTCGATGGGAATTTTTGTGAATTTCAAACCTCCGTCACCATGTGGTCCTAAACCTGTTGATTCGATTCCACACAAAAAAATATTAAAATCGGCTAAGAGCTCGGGAAGTTATGGCGTAACAGACATTGCGCCATTGAAGCTGATCCATGGGAGCTTCGCTCGCTTCGCTAGCTCCACTCCAATTAAACCTTTTAAAATTATGGCTTTCAATATTTTGCCAAAAATGTTTATACCAAAACAAGGGGAGCCGGTTATAATTCTCAATGGCACATATGTCTGCGTAGTGGTCCGGATGGCGTAGGTTCTATTCCCGCTTAAGGAAAACAATTTCTAAATTTCAGAAGATCAAATAAATAATTAAAAAACACGTTGCATAAACCTTTGTTTACCCTAATGAGGAGAATTTTAATAATAAAAAAAACATTTCAGACTAAGAATCATAACTTGTTATGAAAATAATTAGTAAAAAGATTCCTTATTTCAAACGGACAAGACTTTTCCAAATGAAGCAAACGGTGTTTTAATTTAAAAAATCTCACTTGAAGTGTGATATCCTTCCAGGTGTTAAGGATCCACTTGTTAGAGCTGGAAAAGGTGCAGGAGTTATGCCGCGACTTCTGCGGTCGTTACATCGCCTGTCTCAAGACCAAGATGCAGAGTGAAAATCTGCTGCGAACTGACTACTCAAGTGGTGAGTTTTTTATTTTATTTTAGTTATAATTTTAAACAAACGGTTTTAAATTTATAAAAACTGCTTTTACCGTATACCGTAAATTTAACTAACTTATTACATATATAAATAATTTTAAAAATAACTAAATAAAAAAAAACTATATTTTTATAAATTAAGTAGTTAGGAATATTCCCGATTAAAATATCGGTGGGTACTTGTAATTATTGCTTGATTCATTTAAAAAACATTGAGTGAGGAATATTTAATTACAATTTGTGTTATTAAAGCATTTGACTGTTAGATATTTATTTATAGATTTTTATATGTGCAGAAGTTATTATAAGAAAAAATTCAACTCCCATCTGAGACCCGAGGCAAGTTGAATTATTTCTAGTAATAACCAGTGATGTATTGCTAAAATAAGAAGTAAGGGAACGCATAGTGGGAGCAAAAACAGTCCTATTTTCAGCATACTATTTTTTCCATGTAAGTTTTTATTTTTTCTAATTATTATTATACAAAATACTGATATATTTTTTATTTCACGATCTTTAGGCAATATCACTTCTTTCTTTTGTCCCCTGTAACAATGATTACTTTAACTGACTTTTTTTATGCTTTTTGTCTGAGGCAAAGGCGAAAAGTGATTCTGCATCACGATTGTATATTGTATTGTTGGATCCTATATAAATATTTTTATGATATATTTAAAGAATTCAATAAAAATAGAGAGTTAAAGAAATTAAATATTCCGTGTGTTTGGTAGAAAAAAGCGCTTGAGAGCGCTTGTAAGAAAAATGGCGATCGCTAAGCGATAATAAGCAAAATACCATTGTGACAGCGCAACTGAAGTTAGAAAACGTGTCCTGGCCGAAAACTGTACAGTTTGTTTTTCAGCGCTGGTAAGCGCTCGCAAGCGCTTTTTTTGCCAAACACACGGATTGTCATTTAAATAAATTCTATGCGCAGTGTGAACTTAAATTTTTAATCGTTCCGCCATTTTGGAGCTAAACCTGTTCAAGTGTCTGTGGAAGTGTTAATGCATCAAATTTAAATCACTTGCGTGGTTGCTGTTCCCAGGTGGTGTGGAGAGTAACAACAACTTGTCAGGATCCTTGGATGACCACTCCAGCACCTCCAATTCGCCTCAGTACCAGGTATGAAATGTATGTCATTTTACTTACTTTTAGAAAGTTATTTGAAAACTAGTTTTGAAGTACCAATTAGATATAACAGAGAAAGTAATAATTACCATGATAAAACTAAGCATTTTCTGTAATGGACCTACCATTACCTTACTTGATTAGTTAAAATATTGTTTACAGGAAAAGCATGTTCTGTCGCCCAGAAAAGTAAATAATAATAGGCTAACGATCATGATATATAATACCCAGATTAAAGTACTATAATCCAAAGCCGATGATATAAAAATACTGTTATTCAAGGCCGATTATATAAAAAATACCCGGATTAAAATACTGTAATCCAAGGCCGATGATATAAAAATACCCAGATTAAAGTACTGTAATCCAAAGCCAATGATACAAAAATACCCAGATTAAAGTACTGTAATCCAAAGCCAATGATATAAAAATACCCAGATTAAAGTACTGTAATCCAAAGCCAATGATATAAAAGTACCCAGATTAAAACACTGTAATCCAAGGCCGATGATATAAAAAATACCCAGGTTAAAATAATGTAATCCAAGGCCAATGATATAAAAATACCCAGATTAAAGTACTTTAATCCAAAGCCAATGATATAAAAGTACCCAGAATAAAATACTGTAATCCAAGGCCGATGATATAAAAAATACCCAGGTTAAAATAATGTAATCCAAGGCCAATGATATAAAAATACCCAGATTAAAATACTGTAATCTAAGGCCTAATATATAATAAATACCCAGATTAAAATACTGTAATCCAAAGCCGATGATTTTCAAAATACCCGAATTAAAATACTGTAATCCAAAGCCGATGATTTAAAAAATACCCGGATTAAAATACTTAAATACAAGGCCGATTATATAATAAATACCCAGATTAAAATACTGTAATCCAAGGCCAATTATCTTGTGTTGTCTATGTAGTGAAGGTCAATTTTATTTCTCTGTTTACACAAACCCTTGCATTGTAATTTAGACTAATAATCCTTGAACTGAACTAAATCTCCTCAGTGACCGTCAATATGGCTTTCGCCGAGGACGCTCAACTGGGGATCTTCTAGTTTATGTCACGCATCGCTGGGGCGAGGCCCATGAGATGCACGGCGAAGCACTTGCCGTGTCACTTGACATCTCGAAGGCTTATGATAGGGTCTGGCACGCAAGTCTGCTGCGCAAGCTTCCTGCGTACGGTATCCCCGCTGACTTTTGCAGTTGGATAGCCGACTTCCTGACTGAACGATCGATCGATCGTAGAGTAGTTGTCGATGGCTGCTCCTCTGACTCAGTGCCTATTGATGCCGGAGTTCCTCAGGGGTCTGTTCTTTCTGCGACGCTTTTCCTGCTGCACATCAATGACCTGTTAATACCAGGAATTGTTGGGTATGCAGACGACAGTACTGTTGTAGAGAGATACCTGTCTAGCGCAAAAGCCAGCGGCGACGACTTGATGTTCATGAGAGAGGCCATGGTTGAGCAAATAAACCAGAGGCTAAACTACGTTTCCCAGTGGGGCGATAGTAACCTCGTTAATTTCAACACCTCCAAAACACAAGCGTGTCTTTTCACGGCAAAAAGGAGTTCCTTCCACCTCACTCCTACTTTCCGAGGTACATCTGTACCTGTGACCGACAGCCTCGAGCTTCTTGGCAGTTGTCTTCAGACCTTAACTTCGGCGCCAACATCGAATCCAAAGCTCAAATTGCAGCCAGAATGCTGGGCGTCCTAAATAAGGTCGCGCGATATTTCACGCCAGGACAGCTTTTAACACTCTATAAAGCTCAAGTCCGATCTTGCATGGAATATTGCTGCCACCTTTGGGATGGCTCAGCAAAATACCAACTTGCTGCACTGGACACGATTCAGCGCAGAGCTGAGAGGCTCATCGGGGACAACAAATTGGTGTAGAGCAAGCTTCACACCTTAGCTCATCGCCGCAAAGTTGCCTGTCTGGCGGTCTTCTACAGACTGTACTTTGGAGAGTGTGCTCAAGAGCTGCATCTGCTCATACCGCCATCTCCTTTCTTCCATCGGACATCCAGACGCACTGCAGGCTACCACCCTTTCTTGGTTGATATTTCTACCTGTCGCACCAAGCGCTTTTCAACATCCTTCATAACGCGCACAGCAAAGGAGTGGAACTCCCTCCCTGCGTCTGTATTTCCGAGAACTTATAACCCGTCTATTTTCAAAGCCAGGGTGAATAGGCACCTTCTGGGTTCGTTCCATCGTGGATTCTGTCATGGCCCTCGGGCTTGATTGGGATCAAGAGCAAACCCATCCTAAATTAAAAAAAAATACTCTAATAATGTAATCTATACATATATAAAAATTCCCTGTCACAGTGTCTGACCGCTATGAACTCCGAAATTACTCAACCGATTTTGACGATTTTTTTTCATTTTGCTGGATTTGTTCTGCCTTTGGACATAGGATAGTTTTCATTTTAATTTATTGCAAATTATAATAACTGAGCCACAGCAACGCTTGGCCGCGTCAGCTAGTTTTAAATGTATTTGTAATAATTATGACCTGTGTTGTGTTAATAAATAAATGCATTTCCGTCAGTCGCCCCCCGCCCCGCCGGCGTACCCCGCGGTGTTTCCGCCTCACCCCGAGCTGCCCTTCCCCCCGCACCCCAGGGAACCACGTGAGTATATTTAGCCCCATTTTGTCATTCAAGTCTCGGAAGGGGCAGATGTTTGTGTGATGAAGACAAACATTTGTACCTGAGTCATGGCTATTTATATATATTTATATAAATAGTTAATATCTAAGTATCGTATGTGTGTTTATCCGTTACCTTAGTATCCATAACACAGCCTTACAGTGTTTACTATGGGCTAGGCTAATTGTGGTGAATGTAGGAAATATTATAATTATTAAAAGATAAGAATGCGTACAACTAGAATTTAATGAGGTCACATATCAAGGCAAACTTGCAGGGAGCAAATAGAAGATGTCCTGAAAAAAAGCTAGGTCAACTTACCCTTACCACTACCTACCCTTATATCCTTAACCACTACCTACGCTACCATCCTTTCATGGTTGCTATTCCTACCTGTCGCACCAAGCGCTTATCAACTTATTTTATAATAATAAGCAAAGGAGTGTAACCTCCTCCCTGCATCTGTTTTCCTAGTACTTATAAGAAGTTCGTCTTTAGAGCCAGGGTGAATAGGCCCCTCTGGGTTAGATCGTTCCATCGTGGATCTATCTTGTCTTGGACCCCGGGCTTGATTGGGATCAAGAGCGAACCCATTCTAAAAAACAAGTGATGAGAGTTGAAGTACAAGATGTATGTCAGGATCGTGGTAAGTGGAAATCTGTGATCTCTGCCTACCTCTGCGGAAAAAAGGCGTGAAATGTATGTTTGTAAATGAATGAATGAATAATGAAGGAATGAATTAATGAAATTAATGAATGAAAATGAATGTATGCATGTAACAAGTCTTTCACTTATTAATTATATCCCAGTTAACCCCTAGTGGTGAGCAAAATGCTTGTGACGGGTGGATCCACGTCAGTGGTACATCGGCGAGTACCTACATAGTATAGTATCTTTGATCACCACCAGTGGCCTATGATCGCCTGGTATGAATGATGCGTAGTGAATTTTTATTAAGAATATTAATATGTAAAAAAAAAAAAATATTTCGAGCTGCGGGTTTTGGTTAGTCAAATAAAGAAATTTATTTATTTTTATAATTTTTATGCATTTTTCAATGCGATCTTATAAGATAAATTATTATAATAGAAAAATACTAGAAAATATCGACTCGGGTCACAAGTGAATTCTCAAGCGGGAATCGAACCCGCAACCTTTGGAAATCCGGTCTAATGCTCTCCCAAGTAATTTATTCCGAGATTTAATTAATTAAAAAATTCACATACAAAACAAGTTAGCTAATAAACTAATAAACTCCAATTGTCAAAAATATAGCCGTAGTTCTCAAAAATTATCTCTTCAATACCGTCGCCAAATATTCTACGTTCGCAATAGTCCAGAAATTCGCTGAGGTCGCTTTATATACGACTAGCGACCCGCCCCGGCTTCGCACGGATGCAATGCTCTACTAAATTATGCATGTATTATACATATAAACCTTCCTCTTGAATTACTCTATCTATAAAAAAAACCGCATCAAAATCCGTTGCGTAGTTTTAAAGATTTAAGCATACATAGGGATATAGGGACAGAGAAAGCGACTTTGTTTTATACTATGTAGTGATTATTATATACGAAGACGTAGTGAACACCGCGTGGTACACTTCACACTTGTAACACAAGTCCACGTCTTTAGTATGACGTGGCTTTGTTTATTTATATCATTGTTTTTATGTTGAATTTGTACGTTCCAGCTTCCCTTGTAGTCCAAGGTTCGACTCCGATTAGTCAAATCGGTGCTGGGCTACTACCAACGGATTCATTTACTGGTGAGTGTTCAAACTAATCTTAATATTATAGTAATATTAGTTATTTACGGGATTGCTACCATGTACCTTGTTATTGAAATAAGAGACTTCGTCGGAGGGTAGACCGATATTTCTGCCAATAACAGCTTACCCGCAATTACTTCAGTCGCTCCGTGATCATGGCACTTGCAACAGTGCCGAAATATCGGAAACCCAATAACAAACAATTTTGATCAAACTTCGTAACTATCTGTTATTTGATCTAACCTAAAAGATAGGATAGGTTTTATTTTAATTTATAACACAGCAACGCGTGGCTGGGTCAGCTAATTTGATATAAATAATAACTATATTTACTATATACACTATATACTAATACACTTAGCTGATGTCCATATCTATACTACTATATAAATCTGTACATTCTGTCTGTACATTTATTTATCTGGATAAATTTTATGAGAAATATTCGTTTTAAGTCTCACTGATACCAATTGACTATTTTAGAAATTTTTGTCTGTATGTCCTTCTGTAAGTCGAAAACGGCTTGACCGATTTCGGTAAAATTTGCTATACAGTAAGAGCAAGTGATTGCGCAAATGATAGACTATATTTCATATCGGTAAAAACCTTATTATTGTAAGTTTGTATGTTTGTTATTTATTCACGCAAAGACGTATGAATTTTGGGTGTAATTTATTATAATATAGGATACTTTTTATTCCGAAATAAATCCTACTTTAAAAATAAAGAGACCTGTGTTTTTTTTTACTTTTTATTATATTTATATGTCTTCAAAGATTTTATAATAGTAGTTTATGATACTGTTGCATAATAAGGGTTCTTATAACATGAGTGTGTTTTAAAAAAACGAGCCGTAGGCGAGTTTTTTTATAGTATCACACGAGTGTTATAAGACCAAGTTATGTACAGTGTCATACACTACTTTATCTACTCTACGTAAAACAATATTGCAAATAAAACGTTGAATATAACAACAAATTTTAAATGTCAAATGTTGGCGCCAAGGTGCAATCATCGATTGCGCATGCGTGTTGCGTCGTCGCAGACTCGTTCATTGAAACCTTTTTAAAGTAGAGGTTCAACCTCCTTGGTCCAGCTGGAGGTTGTATAGGTGTATCGTTATGATTAAAAAGGTATATTATGTTACAGGTGTCCATACAAGACCTGTATCGTAATTAAACTTTTTTTAAAATTATTTTTGGCCTGTACGTAATGTTTGTCATAAGCATTTTGTTTTCAGTTTTATAATCTTTGTATTATAGTATCAGAGTAGATAAACACGTTTAACCCCTTGACGCCTAGCTATGTGTCAAATGTGTTCTTTCTCTCTCTATCGTGGAAAAATATCATTTAATCAAAAAGAAAAAGAATATAATGCTCGCGGGTTTTAGGTATCGTTGTCGCGCGCATGATATAATGCTCTCGGGTTTTAAGGGGTTAAAAATATGAAATAAAGTGTAGGATGAGTTGTCAAATGCTATTAAATTTTCAAAAGAGGTGTGGCGTTAGCGTTTCTTTAAAACTATTATATAATAAGTAATAATGTTCTTGAGAAGTGCACAATTGTCTTTAACCATGTTAAATATTCATATATGCAAAGAAATGTTAGACATTAAAAAAACCAGATGGCAGAACAGTTATCTTTTATTCGCCCCAGATAGAGAAACGTCACTTTGACGCGTCAACGACCATTCTGCCAGAGACAAAGGTAAAAAATTATTCTGTATCAAGATATTTTATTTTTTGTTAAAAATATGTATTTATAATAAAATTTAAAGCATTTTCTAAATTAACTTCAGTCCTTTGACGGCCATTTCGTAACCTATCCTCAGTAAGAAATAGGTCTGCTTTGATTGTTGCTAGGTATCCTTTGTTACTTCCCGTCATTTAACAGAAACATCTAGGCAAGAAAAAATAGCAGGTAACCCTGTTACTTGGAACACAATTAACACGTGTTAATTGGAACAGGTACAGCGATTTTTGTAGCAGTTCACATATCTTCTCGAGTTCTCTATCAATTATTGAAATTTTAAAAACTATTAATATCATCTAGAAGCCCAAATCGAGTTGTCTATGAGAGAATACATGGGATATAAAAGCGCGCGTTTTTTATAAATATTTAGGGGTAAAAATTTGATTGTAACAATTAACATAACTCTTCGAGTTCTTCACCATTTCTTAAATAGGGTATTTGACAGATTTTCGTAAAGTACTTCAAAATGTTCTAAAGCCGCTAAAGATACGCTTGACAAATCTTTCTCTTATATTTAGAGCCATTTTAATAACAAAAAGATAGTTTTAATAATTACATGTTGTATTTCCCGCTGAAACGCTAGGTCACGTGACAAATCAATGGCGTGACGTCACGATGTAATAGTCTTCATGTAAACAATACGTGAGAGATTAGTTTTTCGTTCATGATTCTTAAAAAAATGGCTTCAAAGTCCTGTAGAATATGTGCTGTTCCTTTGTGTGAAAATACAAGTATCAAAAGCCCTTCCAAAATATTTATCCACGTGCCACAATCGCAAAATCTTCGTGTAAAGTGGCTGCAGTTAGCACGGCGTGATCCGACCAATGTATCACCCAAATCTTCAATTTATTTTTGCAAGGATCATTTTGATGTAAGTAGTATTACTTAAACTAACAAACTCAAAATACAATAATCTAGGCTCTAAACTAAACTAATAAAAAAAAATCCCTAAATCATTGCAATGTGCCCACAAGACTGATAGCGTTAACTTTTTGTATCGCCAAACTTATTCTCTGGGCAAGGTACAGCCTTCCGATCACTTGATCGCTCGATAAGTTTATTTAGGTCCTTGTAAATTTTAATAAAATTAAATTAAATCCTTATTGAAGCAAAGCTTCTGTAGGGACATTCGGGCCGCTCGCATATAAGCGCTCGCCGTATGGCCATTCTATCCGTGCCAAGCGTCAGATTTAGTACCGTTATACGAGAGCATCAGATTTAGTAACGTTACACGATATTTATAGGAGCCAGCTGCTTCCCCACCTCAGTGTGCGTGGCCTTCTGTCACGCTTCCACTCATGTCAGTGTGCGTGGCGTACTTTAACACGTTGAAAACCGCATTGAAAATTCTTATTTCTCACACAGGGACCGGCATTTTTTTTTTTATTGTTAATTACGTATATTATTTTTTAAATATGTTTTTAATGTACAATAATTTGAGGGAGACATTATTTACCCCTAGATTTATTTCAATTAAAGTGCAAATGGACTACTTTACATAAATTGAATTTAAATCATGCCCAACGGTGTACAAGCGGTCCCCAGGTAAAACATGTTGTGTGCCCACCCGTGAGCGTGGCGGAGTGACCCACCGGTGTGGTCTTTAATGTGTTAAAGCTTCGCTTCTTTCGGGCGTCCCTAGATGGAAATGTTTTTTTTATTTAGTCCACTTTATTTCTAATGTGATTTGTGTTCTTGCGTTGTAGGCACGAACTCTAACAACTCGTGCTCGTCGGTATCGGGGTCTCCGCCACCCGACGAGGACGGCGACGACGCGGCAGGCAAGCGGGGAGTGCTGCCAAGACACGCCACACAGGCCATGCGGGCGTGGCTTTTCCAACACCTCGTGGTTAGTACACAGACACTGTCGATGTCATTAAGAGATGGCGCCACTAGCAGTTTGGATGTTTTACTTTCAAAGAGGCTATGAGCCGCTCGTTTCTGTATATGGTAAGCGGGATGTGTTGAACAAAACCCATCGATATTGCCAACATCACTGTTTAATGAAATCAATAACATAATTCCTTGTCCTAAAAGCATTAGAATCGTTTTACATTTCTAAGAGGCTATGAGCTCTCCGAGGCGGTTGCTTAGATGAAGCCTATACAGCCTTCCTTAGCCATGGCACTTTCTAAGTGGTGTTTAGTCAGACATGGTAAGCGGGACGTGCTGAACAAAAACCATAGATAGTACCAACACCACTCTTTAATTCAGTCAATAACATAATTTCTAGACCTGGGGGCATCTGATGTGAGAGTATTCAAAAGTATTTGGAGGATCTCATATCAGATGCAGTTAGGATTGTCTTGAACCAAGACAATCCTGGCATCATCACGCTCATGATGCGTTAAAAAAGCTGAGGGTAAAATGGAACTGACATACTCTGTGTCCCTAAATTACATAAAGAAAAAAATATCATAATTCTTTAAAGACTATAAGTTCACCAAACTCACCAAGAGATGGCGCCACTAGTAGTTTGACTTGAACTTTTGTTTCAATTTCCAAAGAGGCTTAGAGCCGCCTGTTTCCTTACATAGTAAGTGGGGAGAACTGCCGCGACACGCCACACAGGCCAAGCGTGAGCTCTTCCAATACCTAGTGGTTAGTACACAAACACCATCTATATAATTATCTTTCATTTTGTCGTTCACACACTTTATATCATTGCAATATTTAAATATACAGTAGAATCCGTTGATTATGACTCCGCCTATATTGACCAACCGCCTATTATGACGTAATAACTCAACGAAGTTTGGTTTACATATATAATTCTTTGTAACAAAGTCGGATATAATGTTTTCGTTTACAGTGACATGTCGCTTATTATGACCCATTTTTAATACATTTTGTCCGTTTATAGTGACCGACATGATTCTTTACACCTTCGTTAATGTTCGTTTATTCCCAACGACGGTCGGCACGTGGTTTGTTTTTGTTTTCAATCTCAGTGAGTAATTGACAGTTGAACATCACGTATTGTTTTTAGTGATATTCTATATAAAAAAAATCATCTCATTTATCTAAAAATAGACGCTTAGTATGACGTGTTTGGCAATTCCCTTCGATGTCATTATAAACGAATTCCACAGTACTTATTTTAAAATAGATACTTGTTGACTTTTGTTGTAACCTACTATGTAATGAAACCATTACACAACTATTATTGTGATAATAGAATAAAATTGTTTTTTGTGGATTATGTATGTATATTATACAACGTATGAATAAAACAACTTTTTTACGGATTTGGTGCATAACTTATTTTATATTTAATCCGTAATTTATAATGTGTGTGTAATGTGTAAGAACTGAGTATTTTATGTTGTTACTTCTGTAAAAACTGATGAGTTTTTTGCATCTATTCTTCTTGTAAATTAAAAGAAGTCGTGAATATGGTAGGTAAAAATGTTGGACAATTTAAAACAATTTATTTAAGTGTATTTGAATATATTTAATTCAATTTCATGAACATCACTTATATCAATAACATCAAAAACAAAGGGCGTGAATTTAATGACTATACTGCTAATTAATATTTTGTGAAATGCTTTTTACTAGTACTACAGAAGTTTACTGAATTCAAAATAAAAATAGTAACTCGTTTATAGAAATAAAGGGACTCTGCCGAATTTCTTGCGGCTTTTAATCGGTAAAAGTTCCCCCGTCATGATGCATGGCATAGTTGTTGACTTTTGATGATTGCATTGTTACTGCTCATGTTTAATCCCTTGAAGTCCAGCTTCATGTTAAATGCGTTATTTCTCTCTCTATTGCGGAAAAAATATCATTCAATCAAAAAGAAACATTACCAAAGTCGTGATAAGGATTAAATCAGACTGCGCGCTATAGAGCATTATATAATGCTCTCGGGTTTAAAGGGGTTAATATAAAACATATATTTTTTAAAGTTTTATCTTTTATAGTAAATACCGTTATCAACGGTATTACCTTGGACACCACTCGCCTTTTAATCATTTTTTTTAATGAAAGTGTTATAATATTTTCAGCACCCATACCCGACGGAGGAGGAAAAGCGTACTTTGGCGGCGCAGACGCGACTAACGCTATTGCAAGTCAACAATTGGTTTATCAACGCTCGTCGCCGCATTTTGCAGCCAATGCTCGATTGCGCTGAGAAGCCTGGTCAGTACCACACCATACCATACCACTCAACTTTACTCGATGCAGCTTCACTCCATTCTACACCCTTTCATTCCACTCCAAGCTGCTCCAAACTCTTTTACACGTCAATCTGCTCTACTTCACGCTACTCTACTCTATTCCACGCCACTCCACTCCATTCCATGCCCCTGCATTGTTATCCACGCCACTCTACTCCACGCCACTGTATTCTATTACATGCCACTCCACTCCATTCTATGTCAATCCCGTCTACTTCACGCTACTCTACTCTATTACATGCCACTCCACATTCCATTCCACGCCACTCTACTCAACTCTATTCCACGCCACTCCTCTTTACGCCACTTCACTCCACTCCGTTGCATAACACCTATGCATACTTAATTATACCCCACCACTATTCCAGACTACTTCAAATGCTCAATCAGTATTACTGACCACCACTCTGTCTCTTTAATACCCCCTAATATTCCCTGCTCTTCTATGGCATTCTACGCCTAAAGCCCTATCGGTGTCACTCAACTTTACAATTAATTCTTGCTTTTAATTAGTATAGTTTCTATTTACGTCACGTACTAAGTATGCCTTTTAGGAGCATATGTTTGTGTTGAGTATAAGCATGTGTTTCATTGTCATGATGTAACATATTCAATTTATGTATTTGATTCGTTATTTAGTATCTATAGTACAAGCTGTGTTTTAGGGACTAGATGACTCTCAGAACAATAACTAAAGCTATAGAAGGAGCGCTAAAATAAAAACTGTATAACAGATCTCGTATTCACTTAAAGTAATCTAACATACATGGGTAAGAGCGAAATAGAAAACAATTGTAAGGTTTTATTTTCACGTCATTGTCACAAACTCTCAAAGTACAAATGTCAAATGGTTGTAATTTGGTTGTATATTATACTACTAAATTAAAAGTACGTCTTTGATGAACGTGGTTTCTGAAGTAAGACCAAATTCAATGCGGTCGTATTACAGTGGCCGAACAGCTTTCTGAGCGGCTAGCATGAAATTATATTATTTTACAAGGAAGTTCGTGATAAAATAACAGGAAAGTGTGCATATAGACGCTTCAGACATCTCAGAGTCCGCGTCCAGGATGGCTTGTGTTGTTCCAGACTGCAAGTCTCATATATCACGAAAAGAAAATACGGATGAGGTGTTATCATTTCATCGGTGAGTTTGGTTTCTAAATTCTCATATTTTGACAATATAACAACGGTATATTCAGAAAATTGTAGTAAATTAATATTACAAATAGATTGCTCCATGAGTTTTGGTTTAAATTGTCTTATTTTCATGCCTTCTGTTTTGTATATGATAGTATGATAGTGATGTGTTCTTTGTTATCGATGTCAACATTTTTGGTTTTTACTTTTTGCTTTAGTTTTCCCAAAGATGAACCTATTAGAACTGAATGGATACGCCGTATATCAAGGATCAATTGGACACCGAAAGCGCACAGTCACATTTGTTCGAAACGTTTTAGACTACATTCATTTGAGCCACATGAAAACATTTGATTTCGGCGGCTGAAAGCAAATGCTATACCCAAATTACATTTACAGAACATAAAATTGCTCCTTTTTTATTCCAAACATTATCTTAGTCTTGGTTTGTCATATAATTATTTCGCTCCTACCAATAAATATTTAGATTTTTAATTAACATTTTGGCAGCGTGTATCCCAAATAATAACGATAGCTTATTTACAATAATATTTTTGTGTTTCAGAAAACACTATCGCATTCAGAAGGAATTATGAACCACCAAGTAAACGCCCCAAATCTATGACCACAGTTGAAACAAATACTGATTCCGATATCTCTGAACTGATATCTAATTTACAGAAAATTATAGCAGATTATAAAAAACCAAATTGGAATATTAAAAAAAGAGTTAGAAAGGATTAAAAAGACCAGCAAGTGACGTCTTCGCAAAATAAACACTAACAAAGAGAACATTAAGGAGCAACACGAAGAAATCTCAACTCTATAACATATTGATAGAAAAATTGAAACAAGAATATGTTCAAGCCGAATACCTAGCACTTTTAGAGTGTGTAAACAAAAATGACAAAAATTCGCGGCGAGAACTGAACTCAATTCCGGAAACAGCGTTTAAAAAAATGTTTTGATGATTGGATTAAGATAGCGTAAGTGTATCGTTTCTGAAGGAGCATACTTTGAAGGTGATAAAATAAATTTGGATGAATAACAAACATTGTGTTTATTATTGATCTTTTCCCGGTACTTTCTTGACAGAGTAGTATATAAAATTATAAAAATAATAAGTAAATATGTATAAAATAATAGTTGATTAATTTAATTTAAATAGTCGATTAATTTTCTTTTAAAATTTTTCCTCTTTCTTAATCTATACCTATTAAAAATTTAATGTTGAATGCAGTGTTCACTAATATACTGCTAGAGGTCTAACTTAAAATAGAATCATGTAGCCTAATAATGATATACCTATACAAAGTGCAATTTTTTAACTGTACCTACCTGGTTTCTCTAGATACTGATCTGCAAATCTAATAAATAAATTGGTTCGGGTCCAAAATTCTACTCATGAATACTGCATTATAAAATGTTAATTTTGCAGATTCTACACGTTTATTATGACACATTACCGTCCGTTCTAGTGTCATAGACATACCAACAGCATATTTTTTTTACACGTTTTTAATTTTATTTTTATCGATAGTAATATCGATGCCGTTACATCATTGACGTAAGGGAAACTAGTGACTACCTTATAAATTACGAAACAAAATTTGTATACTTATTTCTTTCTTACACATTTAGAACTGTATAAGTCAAAATAGTACGAACTAACGTATTGTGTTGTTATTTTAGCACTCCTTCTATAGCTTTAGTTATTGTTCTGAGAGATGACTGGTGTGAGTAGACCGATGCTTATTTTTTTTGTAAAGTTTTTCTATAAGGCAAGGCAAAAGGGTACAACGCCTATACAGCCTAGTGTTCAGGAATGTATTTTCATACCTAATTAGATCATGATTAATAATGATGAGGGACTTTTTGGCGGGAACCTGTTAATATTTGTGTTGTTGTGAATATTAGTGCGTAATAATGGTGGATTATTAACCACGGAGTGTTTTTGAATATGCATGAGTGTTGGCAAGTGAAAAAAGACAGTGGAAGATGTCTTTTTTGCGCTCTCTCTAGAAGGCCACGAGGAGGTTTCAGTAAAACCCCATGTCTTTACTGAAACCTAGGAAATTACTCAAGAAAGTGCAATTATACTTACTTGACACTGGCTAAATGCACAAATCGTGCAAACCACTAATAAAAAATGATGAGAGGTTATTTATGACTGATAGATGATAAATAATGAAATAATTCCGTTGCCAAGGTTTCAGGTGTGAGGGTTTTACTAAAACCTCTTTGTGGAAAGAGCGTGAAAAGACACCTTCTACTATTTTGTTTCAATCACCAATACTCGTGCGTGTTAATAAACACTTAGTGGTTAATAATCCCCCATTGAAGTAAAAACTTCTTTAGCATCGTTGTGATTTTAAAGTAGATGAAACGAAAAAGCGACGGTAAAAAGAGACAGACACAAAAAGTCATAAGATTTAACGTAGGATAAAATGGAATAAGAAGCATTATACAGTGTCTCTTATGTACGTCGTTCTCTTTGTGCCCTGCTTCGTATCCCCTCCACTCGTGTTTACCAAGGCATAGTGGGAGTTTGCTTGGGCCTCAGCGTTGTACGTGTGTAAATACGTGTTTGAATGCGTAGTACAAAGCTTAAGAGAAGGCATCACTACAACCGTGGTATTTTGTATACGTGTACGTATTATTTTTGAAGGTTTCACTTCTACCACGTAAGAATTGCACACATGCTTTTCTTATTTCACACTAATAACCACCACACTACAAAATTTAACAAGCAAACCAAAACACAAGTGACGTTTCCCACACTCTCCTTATTATATTTTTTTTGCAGGTGGAAAAAAAAGTAAAAACGGATCCTCAATCAATAAGCGATATTGGCCTGACGCGCTCTCTAATCCACAATTTACCGCAGGTATGAAACGAATTTTTATAAACCATTAAATGATACAATAACATTTTAAAACAAAGATTAATTGATCTAAATAAAAAAAATATTAGGTGCTTAAATTTTTTTTTTATTCGTTAATAAGCACACTGTTTACTACATGTTACAATAGTTTATTTAAGAAAATATCTGTTAGTTATAATTAATATATGGAAATATTAAGCACTTCTGCGCCCCTGCAAAATTTTTCGATACCGGCAGTTAAACGCGGTAATTACTGTGACAAATTTCTTTTATAGTAACTAGCTAACCCGGCCACGCGTTGCTATGGTAACGTTAATTGATTATAAAAAACTGTTATTCTTAGGCTTATGGTAACTATGGTAACTATATATGGTAACTAACCCACAAAGTCCTTTTTTTATTTAGTAGAGATAATAATAATCACATAAGAAACTTTATATATGACAAATGTTCCTGCCTTTCTCCCAGAAGGTCCTGGTTTCGAGTATGTATATCATGTATTTGTTATCCGTTACCCTAGTATCCACAACACTAGCCGTGCTTGCGTATATATGTGACTCGTTAAAATTTCCCAGGTCTCCTATCTTCATCGGAAGACGAAGATCAAGATGGTGAACAATCGGACACCGAAGCCGAGACCCGCTCCGACGAGAGTCGCGAGCCGACCAATTTCCCGCCCTTACAGCAACCCCTGCATTAGGTCAAGAGTCGTGGTAAGATTAGCACATGACAGTACCACAGACAAGAAAAGCTAATATGAGTCAAAAAAGTTTTTGTTGGAGTTTTTTTTCTTGGAATTTCACCCTTATTACAGAGCATTAAGTTTGAAACAAAGTTATAACTTTGTATGAATGAATGAATTATAATTCATCAGCGCTTATTGGTAAAAACAATGGGTTCACTGACACGTGCGTTCAATTCTTTCCAAAATGGCGGATATAGTTCATATAATATTATTGCATATGTTTACTCATTATTTATGAGTTGTTTAATAGTTACAGAAGAATAAGCCTTAAGTCAAAAATAGATACAATTAATTCCTTGAGCATCTTGATTATATTTAATGTAGCAATAACAGTTACTTTAGATTTGACACTAGAAAATAATTTAAAATGGCAGCTTTTCCTATTACAGATATGTTTAGTATCGCAAAAATAATATTTTTGTTTGTAATCAGTATCATGCCAATAGCTTCTCATCAAAAATTTGCTCATGTTCACGAGCATGACGCATTTATAGCCTGCCAATTTTAAAATTTTGTCATAATCCAACTGAATTTATTTAGTTGACACGTAGAAATGCATATTTTGGTATAATAAACTGAAAAATAAGTACAGCACCGTGAAATAATAATGTTTTTCTTTTTAATTTCCATATGTTACCATTATTATAGAAACAAATATCTTGTCTGATTTTCGAATGGTATATATTTATTATCTTAAATACATTTATAAATAAATATTTTATGTAATAGTTAGAAAAATGTGTACCAATATTAAATTTTTGTTCCACTTTTTTTTAGAAAAACAGCTAAATCCATATCCCATTACTATTTCTTTAATACTATAATAAACAGAAATATTTTTTGCCCATAATTGAATATAACTGTCTATGTGCTAAAGATAAAGAATCGTGATAATAAGAAAATGCGTCGGAATGTCTTAATGACAACATATCAAGCGTAACATTCGTCCTTATGTGAATGCAATAACAACCATTATCCCTTACAGTTGTTATGCTTGGTGTGTTGCCAGTATCAATTTTTCTTTCCTTTGGGTATCGCATGATTGTTATATATACGTATATAATTGTAAATGAGTACTAGGATATAATACAATGGTTTTCTAAAATAAGTTTTTAAAAGAAAAATATACATACATCGTTACTGAGAATTTTTTAAATTTAAATTAAAAAAGATAAAATTTTGTAGATTATAAACATTATTATCTTAATTATCCACAGTGTTAAAGGATATTGTCAAATTGTTTTTGATATTCATATGAAATAATTTAAATTGTTTTTAAAAATCATGACGATGTGAGTATATTTCTCATAAATCCTGACAAAATATTTGTCGTTACTAAAATTTTATCGCAAAAGACATACCTACTTATACGAGCAGTATACCATATGTATAAGAGAATCTTTATATTTAGTATAGTATTATACGAGCAATAACCACGAAGATAATAAACAGCATTTTTTTCTAAAATATATACATGCATGCATTCCAAATTTATAATAATTTTAGTGAAAATAGGTTATTTTTTTAATAACGTGGGTTGGTCTTATAATCACGCTCTTGATATACTCAATTATCACAAGTTTTCACACCTTAATAATTAATTGCAATTAAAAATTTGGCATTATTTTTTTTAAGTTAATTGTTTTCTTTGCAGAAAAGCAAAGGGTACAAAGCCCATACAGTCTCTATACTTTTTTAAGTTACTCATGTTCCGATTGCACAACAGAGGGCAGATCATTTCGCTGTTGGGAAAAAAATTAAATGGAAATGAATATATCTAATCTAGATAAGTCTTTGTACGACTAATATAAATAATTGCCTATATCATTTCTGGTTATTGCTCGCTAACCGTGTATACGTAATCCATACCTCAAATATTTTAAAGTTTAAATATATATATCAACTGTATCGAAAATACTTGTATAGAGCATTTATTTGAAAAGGCTGGTTCTCAAATTACTGCAATAATTTATCGTCGGTATTATATCTACGTTGAAATGAATAGACACGTTATTTTTAGCTTAAATCTTATTGTCACTTTTGGACATGAATCAGCCTTTTTATAATTTCAATGTTAAAATTGTAATTTAAGTCCTTGAGATACTATAAAACAGAATGCATCACTATGATTGTATTAAGATGCTACAAAAATACTTTTTTTAAATACATATTAGTAAATTAACTCGTGCTGTAATAATTGCAATTTGATATTGTACTAAAACAGCGAATTTACGAGGTTATTTTAGTATATTCGGTTACACTGCTGTAACCTTCAGATGCATTGATTACACAGCTCCTAATAAGCGAGCAATGTAAATGATACGTGTCTTATTCGCTCCTATTTAATTATTAAATCATCACCCGATTGATACCAATGGTGATGAGGCGTTAACGCGTTACTGCAGTCGTAGCCGGTATCGACGACTCAACATGCCTTTCGAAGTATGGAGAAGCTTGAGATGGCTCTTTTTAGTAATACATCTGACTTTCGCTTGTTAAAATAGCTTAACTTTAATCTTAACCAAAAGCGCTAACCATTGTATAATAACAAATAATAACAATGTTTGCGCAAGTTGTCTACAAAACGCCTTCTTGCTTCTCCTACCATAGATATTAAAAATGTCCCGAACACAATAATTTTTAGTCTGTTGTTTATGTGTATTTATATAATGTTATTAAACTATGGCTCTCCTACTTTAATCCGGCTCGAAGGACCATGATGTCGAAGATAGTAAAAAAAAGACAGATTTAAGGAAAATATATTGCAGAAAAAAAAATGAGAGGAAGGAAAGGAAACTGTAGCCAAAACCTAAATACATTACACAAAAACAAGCACACAGACTTAATAATATACATTGTGTCTAGCACACAAGAGCAATGATTGAAATGGGTAATTCTAACATTTGAACATATAGATAATCTCGAGGACTAAAGATAATTTTCTTTTAATAATTAACGTCTTGATATGGTGAGGTGGTCAATTTTTTGAACCGGTTGTGAAATATTATGGTAGCTATTTTTTTTATTTATTACCCTCCCCCACACATTTTCCGACTGACCATAATGAAATAGCTTAAGGATATTTTTACCACGAAAGAATGACTTTAATACCGTCCATAGAACAAGATTGTATTTATTTAAATTGTATAAAAAAAGTAATAAGTTTTAAATGATATTGTACTCATTGTAATTAATTTAATTTTTGATTTTTTGAGAAGCCATATTAGATTTTAGATATTTTAGCGTATTTGCCATCGAGAGGGAAGAGGTACTCATTAATATTTTAAATCATAATTGACAATATTTCATTGTTTTTACGCTGAGATTAATTCTATTTTTTAATAAGCTAGTAAAAAAGTATTTTTTTTTCATAAAATTCCAACTAATGCACTATATGGCATAATGGATAGTGAGCACTTTGACTAAAAGATAGTTAAAAAAGTATCTTATGTCATCTGAAATAGTCTGTGAACTGTCAATAGATTAAAAGAAAAATTGTTATTCTGCCTCAAAACTTAAAAATCACACATTTAAAAATGGAAACTTTAATTTTTAAAAGAAAAGAATACAGATCTCATTTATTGATATGTTTTTTTGTAAAAACGTGTATTAAAACAATGAAATGTTGCCAATTAAAATTAAATATAGTTTTGTTACTCACCTGCAGATTTCATTTATTTGCTATTGTTATTATCTTTTTAAGTAATTTGTAACTAAATAACTATTAAGGTATTTTTTAATCAAAATACATTTTTACTATGCAATATTTTATTAATAATAATTAATAGAGAAGATCTCTTCCTTCTCTGTTTTCAAAACGATTATACGACATAATTATACGAATCAAATAAAATGTATACTCATTGAAAATAAAAAATCTGTTCGATTCAAAATTGTATACGCCATTCTAAGGAATAATCGGAATAAAATAACTTTAGGTGTACATTTTTACTTCGTTTGATATTAATAGGACGTATTTCCTTTTTAAATTGAACAAATTATGCTTAATATGGCAGTTTAATCACTATTTTAAAAACGATTATCGTCCTGTTAAAATTAAATCGGCGGCAAAATTGAGCGGCAGTGTAGTATCTCCAAAATATAAATTAAATCAGAGATTATTTGACGAATAAAAAAGTTATATTACATACTCTATGGATTGGATACTTTTTTAGTCTCTATAATAATTCAATTTAATTTATGTCAAATACTCATTGATTTAAATAATATTGATGGATATATAAAATGGTCCTAGTTATGATACTCTGTGGTTTTTTAAATGTTTTTTTTTCTAATGTAAATTGCTGATGTCTTCCATTTAGATATTGTTTTGTTCGATTGGGTTTGAATGTTTTCTTTAGTTGTAATTATGATATTTTAGGCTATTCCATTTGATGCATATATACTATTTGGGAGAGAAAAGATTTTATTCAACTTGAGGTGGATGAGTTTTATATTTTCTTGCCAGAACAATAAAACAATCGTGTTTGTTTTTTTGTTCTGGCAAGTTTATTTAATTTTTAAATGAGACATCTTGAAGTTAGCCTATTCACTTTAACAGCTAACTTCATGGTGTTGCTTTTTCATTGCATGCTGCACGTGCAACTTTCCTTCAAAAATACATTTAAGATTAAGCACAAGTAACATAAATTAAAAAAAAATCTACAGTAATATTGTAATAAAATGGCGGAAAAAATCTTTTCCCTCCAAAATGGGGCGGATTGGTAGGACAAGTTAAATATCAGGATATTATTACGTCATTGCCAAAATTTTAATAGCAAATAAGAAATGGAAATGAAATATTGCAACAGCTAGCTGTATTTAACATAAATTTTTATTTGTAAAAAGCACTATCTTTATTTTATTATGTCATATATATCATAATTAGGGCCATAAGACTTTAAAAAATTGTATATAATAAATATTGGTAACTATCTGTTATACGACGCAACGGATATACGTAATTCGAGTGGTGAAGAAAAAAAAAAAAACGATTTTTTTATAATTACTAGTAATAAACTGTAAGTATACTGTAGAAGTTTAAAAAAACTTTATTTTAAAAATTGTAACTTGGAATAAAGCGCTTAACGGTGAACGCTTTTTGCTTTTTATGAAATATTTTCTTTGTTTTGTTTATTCCAAGATACATAGTTATAGTGAAAAACTTGTCCACATATTATATAGTTTACAATAGTATTAAAGTCAACGCTTCATAGTCGTAAGTACGTTGAGTATACTATTATAATTATGGCATAATATTTTGCTAGTCAATAAAATACTTTTTAGGCTCAATAAATTGTTTCATTTAATTGCTATATTAATCCAAGCAAGTACGCGCCCACAACCATCCAAACACACACACACACCCAAACACACACATACACACCTAAACGCGCGTGCGCGGGCGCGCACACACACACACAAACACACTTAAACACACACAAACACACACGGACACACACACACACATCCAAATACAAGCATACAGACAGCCTATGCCACACATTATTTATCGTGAATAGGTAAGCGCTTAACCGCTGTCTCGCCTAAATGTGGACTAATTAAAACTCAAATTATTATAATGGATATTAGAATAAAACACTTTTTTACAGGAGTCGTGATCACAGGATGACTAAGATAATGGTTTTCATGTATTTTCTACTACCTTCACAATATTTTAATCAGGCACGTTCCTAATTCGTTAAAATTTTATATAAAACAAATTGTTTTATTTTTACATTTTATTTAGTCATTAAATTCTCACTACGATTACATTGTACACTACTGAGTCTACTACCAGTTCGGAAATTGGGAGGCCCTTCCGAGAAGAACTGGCGAAAGAAACTCGGGGCCCGACCTCCATCTTAGTGTTATTAGTTGCAAAAAGAGCTAACTACATCATCAGGTCTTGCAATGTGTGTTTTTGTAGGTATTCATTTATTAATTATTTGGTCCCAAGCAGGTGAAACGCTCCAACCTTCGTGTCGATTGAAATTAGGATGTTTCCTGATTTCAATAGTCTCGCGTAGCATCCTAGGAACAAATCTTTATTCGCGAGAATTTGTGGTTTATCGAAACGAATGTTGTGGTTTGGCCATACTATAATGCCAGTCCGTGAAGTTGACCGAACGCTGAGACTAGTCTTTTTTTACGTTGGGTATATCACATGATGGCGGTAACGTCCAAGCTGTCATTTCGTGTATATAGCTTTATTATCATCATCATCACTGTCCAAAAAGTATGTAATCAATATATATTACTAGCGACCCGCCCCGGCTTCGCACGGATGCAATGCTCTACTATATTATACATTTATTATACATATAAACCTTCCTCTTGAATTACTCTATCTAATAAAAAAAACTGCATCAAAATCCGTTGCGTAGTTTTAAAGATTTAAGCATACATAGGGATATAGGGACAGAGAAAGCGACTTTGTTTTATACTATGTAGTGATGTTGCAGAAGTCCATATTTTATCAGGCATTTCGCAGCAAAAGGTTCGAAAAACGATGCTACCCATTTTGTGGATTGTGGGACACCATAAAGTGTGTACTTCTACTCAGTTGTATTGGCTGAATGGCCATGATCATAAGGGATCGAGTGAGGAGCGTGCGGCAGGCGTATCCCCCCTTTTTCCGTACCCTCCTTTGTCGCCGTACTCCCGCGCCCTGTACCGCGCGGGCGAATACTCATTTAAGCGTTCGACCTAAGTAACAATTTTACCAACAAATATGGATGTTATAAAAAAACATAAATTCATTATTATTATATCTAATAAAAGCAAAAATGAAACAAACGCTATCTCCAATAAATCATATTTTTTAATTAAAAACAATTTTGATACAAAAATACGTTCTTAAAAATAATATTTACAATTTTTTAACTACAGTCACATATAAAAGTCCTTGACACCTTAAACATAGAATACAAAGTGGAATATTCGAAACCAATTTATAAAAAAATGTTTTTTTTTATATATACATAAATGTCTCGAAATAATTATTAAAGCTTGAAGTGAGCTGATAATATCCTACATCAATAATATGATTAATATATCCATGATTTTATATTTAGAAGAAAATAAATCAAACTTGATATAATTTTAAACTCACAAATAAATTATTCGCAATATATATGTTCTTAAACGAACAAAATAATATTTTATATAAATAGATATTATACTTTATGAAAAATTGAATCTTTAAAGTAATTAATTGTAAAATTAGTATAAAAGAAAATAAAATATATTCACTAATAATAATATATTTAAATTGATAAAAGAGATATTTTACTTATATTAAGGCTGACCACATGTATATGGTTGAATAATGCAATATTTCTATTGGAAACACAATTTTCAGAAAAGTTAGTTACATAGAGAAAAGTTAATAAATCTGTTCCATTGAAAATGTTTATTAAAATTAGTTATCGAAAATACCACATTGAAAAACCACAAAAAGAAATATAATGAATGTATACAGCGATAGGTGTTCGCTTATAGTAATTTCTACATGACAAAAATTGGACGAAAGGAAAAAAAGAAATTACTAAGTTACAAAGAAGAAGCGAAATAATAAGCTAAAATAAAAATACTAATTCACCTAATTGCATTGCTTGTGACAAAATAGAAGATGTACAACATATGCTAATGGACTGTGTCAAGAACAGGGCCGAGAGGGAGTCACTGTTTGATGAGTTTCATCTAAATATTAGAAATGTAGGTTTGGTACAAAACATCTTGGCAGAACCGAAATCAGATGTAGCTAAAAAATTATGTGCTCTAATAAAACTGACCGAAAAGTGATTCCTTTTCGTCTGTATAATACTTTTGTATCCGATTTGTAAGACATCTGACATGTAATTGAGAAGATACGATGGGGCTGACGTATCCATGTGGATAAAAGCCCCAAATTAATAAAGACAAAAAAAAAGAAAAAACTGGTTGGTTGCCTGTAAAGTCGGTATACGGGCGAAAGTTTTACGTGACAACGACTTTGAGTGGTAAAATAATTTTAATGTGAATATTCATTCGTATAGTAGGAAGAAGGATGAAATAATAGTAACAATTTAAAACATTTATTTATACAAAGAATTATATTTAAAACATTAATTTATAGGCACGCGTCCCTTCCACTTTTTATGTCTGTCTCTCTCGCTCTTAGGCGGGCTAACCATGCCCGAGTGGAAGGGACGCGTGCCTCTCACTCGCTCTCATTGTAAGCGCATAACGTGAGCGGAGCGTAACGCAGTTTCTTGAAGTGTCACCCGGCAAACCAATTTATAAGACGTTGTCACGTCAAAAAAAGCTCTTATAAAGTCTTGAAATCTAAATCAAAACAACGAAGTAATTTAAGAATACGGCCAGCCTACATACTCCGAAATATATACGAAAATTTCTGTAAAACATCACCTTTTTCAATATTCTTTGGAATGTCATTCTCTTTCCATTTCAATGAAATAAGAATGCAATCAATTTCGCACATTTCCTCATTAAATGTATAATATCTTACCTAATTATTTCAGCTTTTATTTAAGCTTGAATGTTATATTTAAATCATTTAAATAAACAGTTAGTGGAAAAATATATTGAGCAAGTATAAGTTATACTACGATAGACAGACAGAACCATCATAAAAGGCACTTACAGTATTTACTTATCTATTATATCACATAACTATTCAAAAGCTTAAATAAATTATGATCATCTTCTATAACAACATTATTATAATGTATCCAGAAATAATGTTATTATTTAAAAGTTGGTAACAATTGAGAAAAATAGCAAATTTAAAAAAGATATAATTTTGATATTAAATTTTCCTATAAATATTAACTAGTATAAAAGAGACTCTTTATTATTTGAGCCTTTACATAAATTAAAAGTAAGTCTTTTAACAGAAACCGTGACTTACGAAGTCTTTAAAAAAATATAATAATGCTAGCATTGAGCCGGTTTTAAAGAGAGTCATCACATTCTTTATATTGTCAATCACAGAGCTTTCATAGTCCGTACCTTCTTACTACAAACCCGTACATGTTACCAGCGTAGACGACTTGGATATTTACTTAAAATCCATGCTCATAACCATCACCAAATGACATCCCGATAAAATTAAAAACATTTTTAATTTCATCGGGAAAATTTACGGAAAAAATTTCAATTGCGTAAAATGTTTCTATTTTAAGCTTTTTTTTTCAATAACATTTGATGTAAAAAAAAAAATCGAAATTTTACCAACTGAATTGTTTTTACATTTATAGTAGTCCGTTATAAATTTTTTGCGACGATAAATAATTTTAATTCAACATATAATCAACCAATTATTTTGGCTACAGCAAAAATACAGATAACTTATCTGCGGGGATAATAAAATCCTTTCTAATATAAAATCGACTAGCATATCGGTCCAGATTTGTTTCTTAATTCTTTTTCGTAATAAAATTGCTTCAATATTTTTTTCGTCAAAAATATTTTTATTCTTATTAATTAACAGTTTAATGTAATCATTAAAAAAAATGAACAAAATACCTAATGGTTAGATTTTCTAACAGTCTTATTATAAACGACATTGGAATATATCAAAAGAATATTATTATAAGAATTTCCAAAAAACATTTAGAAATTGGTAAAGATTAAATTCTAATCATGAGCAAATTTGTTCTATAAATCTAAGAGATTCAACTAAAATATTCATTCATACAAAAATATTTTATTGTATATTCATTTCAGTTCAAAACGAATTGAAACATAACTGATGAAAAGTTATGCATTACTTTTCGTTAATTATTAATATATCTTCCTTTGCGTTCTACTTAGTAACGCGGATGAAAATAAATCTTAAATGGAATGTAAATTACAATTAAACTGTATTAATCTTATTCACACGTCAGACTTGAAACATAAAAATTAGACTTGCATCATGGCTTTTATCAAATACCATTTCTAAGTTTGAACTCACGTAAGTACCAAACATGCTTTATGAGCTATATTCTGACCATGGTAGATAATGCAAAATGGCTCTTAAAGCACCGCTCAACATTCAAAATCATACAAAACACACGAACACATAAAAGTTAACATACCGTCTCTGGTAACTTGAAGAAATTACACAACGCATGTTCTGACAATATAAAAGTGTTATCTGAACTTATTAGCGATTCCCTTTCGATCTCACTGAAATTGCTTTTCACAAAGTCTGGTCTTAATTTTGATTTTAACTCGTCGAGACTTTGGCTGAGTTCTGCTTTTACATGTTTAAGTTCATGTAACTTACTATCGATCAAACAATCATGATGTGGATTGAGTGGGCGATATGAAGCTTCTTTTCCTATTAAAATTCTCTGTGATTCGTGGATTATCAACGTAGATCTACGACGTAGGGTCTCTCGTCCTATTTCGACGATTTCCATCGAGTTTTGTCCTAGGACGAAGCTTTTGTATGCCTTAACAAATATGATAACTAGGGCTAAAAGACCCACGAATATCATGGAATAGGAAAGAAGAGGTGCTGCGATCGGTCCGACGGTTGTGGCGAGGTAAATCCATCTCCATATCGGTGTAGTCACTTCATGGATGCCCTGAAAACAGACATGTTCAATGTGAAACTGACTTAAAGAGATCGAAAGAATAATTATGTATTGATTTGCAGGACATGGTGGAAGAATGACATTTTGCTGACGACTTATAGTGTCACAGTATTAAGTGTTTAAAGATCACGCATTTATTGTATAATTTTATAAAATATGGTATTTTACATCGGCCCCAGATATGTAAAATAAATTATTAAAAGCGAAGTGACCTCATTTGGTATTTACGTTGTAAATTTATTTAATTTTGATGGCAACAATTTGTAACATACGTTTACGAAGTTTAGATATGTTTATCACACTTCTCTTGCTTAATTGTGATAATACTGAGAGCATATTATGTAAGCAAAACTGTTAAAATCAACCTTTTTTTGGTTTGGTTTATAAGTCAGTCTCTTTAATCATTGAGTCTCTTAATCCTATTTTAGCTAATGACATTTTTCGTAGCGCAGAGTATAGCATAATGAAAGAAAAATAAAAATCTTTTATCACCTCTTCCACCCACATGACTGGAAATATGATGTCAGGAAATTTGTTGATATTATTGACGCCGATTTTGGGTGCTCTGTCCACCTTCAGATTGAGTTGGACTCTCACGAAGCCCTCGATAGGGACCCCCAGTTTCTGCAATAACAAACACATAGATTTCAACATCATAATCTTTGTTTTATTAATGTCCCTACTGTTGGCTGGCGTTCTTTATGGACGGAGAGAATCGGTTATAACCGATATGGTCCCAGTACGGTTTGTTAACTTCTTTGGGTTTTAACGACTGCAGATTCATTCGGGACCAACGGTTTTAATGTGCCTTTCAAAGCACAAAAGACCTAGATCTAATTTTTTTTTTATTGATTCATCCGATGACTGGTCGACTTCGCAGGTAGAACGCGCTAACCATTCGCCATTGAGGTCCATAAACAATAGTATACGAACAACGCGGGCCAAATGTGTACTGCTTAGTGTTAGCGACTGTTGATGTAACTAGGGGTTTCGGTTTAACGTAGCTTACGACGCGCTGTTTCAGCCATCCATCGTCACGCTCTTAATGGTGACTAAATAATGCTAAAGAACGAGGATTGTGGTCATAGCGACATGATATAAAGATCAAGTATTAAAAATAGTAATAGAGTAACACAATAATAATTATATAAATTTAAAAATGCTACTGATCAATATCAGCTAGTAGAGGCATATCCAGAAAGAAAGTGTACTGATGCTCTCACGACCGAATGAATTTAATTTTCGACATGTTGGCTACACTTACGTGTAGCCTGTCTCTTCCCCTCCGCGACGAGACCGGTTCAAGGTCAGTACGTTGAGAAGAGTCGATGCGACAACAGGTTCCGTAAAAAATGTCAATCCAATCTCCCGCCAAATGCGAAATACGCGGCGTCATCCGTTATCTCGTTTGGAAGGGAAAACCACTTACTTTATGGATATGCCTTGTATTAAAGAAAAAAAGTGTTTAATAAAAAGTTCCATGAGAAAAACTAGTTTGTTCAAAATACTGATTTGTATTTTGTGATCACAAACAACTTACAGGTTGAATCATGAAATAAGTCTCGTGTTTCTTCTTATCCGGTTTCAGACCTTCGAAGCCATCCAACAGAGAGGGCTCAGCACCGAAGAAATGTGGATACGAGAGGTAGACTGGAGCATCTGTAAATACAAATTTAATTAATTAATAGGTAATAATTTATAGGAACAACTAAGTGTGCTGATTTGGGTTCAAAATAGTGAAAACAGCATTTATAGTATATATATTTTTTTTAAATATATTTCTCGTTTAGGAAAACGATTCAAAAGTGTGAATTATGTCTTTGTTATCTCATAGCGAGTTGAAGAGTTTGTTTGTTTGAAATCGCCAATCTCTAGAAGTACCAGTCGGATTTGGAATTTACTTTTGCATGTGAAAGCACGATTTTTGAGGAACTGAAAAAAAAGAGTCTAAGAGTAAAAAAATAAATCTGCAAGACCGCTAAGGGTTATATATATATATATATCCTTTTTTGTACAGACGTGCGGTAATTAAGAGTAAGTGAGGTACCAACTGCTGATTTGTTTAGAGGTGCCTTACAGCTCCCAACAGATTTTGAAACCTTTCTCGTTTTTGTGTACTAAGAGATTATAACAAAGGGATGAAGGGAAGTGCCGAAGAAAGCATAAAGATATGAGTATCTCATAAGAAAATGTAGTAATAGCAAGCGGGAGATCCATCTTGGGCCGGGGCCGACGGTTGGCAGACGAGAACAGAGCATTGTCGACATAAAGTAAATTGCTATTGAGTGATAAAATCGAATTCCACCTGAAAAAGTGAGACACCGCTAGACGCGGTCTTTTGTGGCGTCTCTTTTTAACAGCGAAATTTGAATCGCTATAAGACGTGATGGTAGAGCCTCTGGTCTGGCAACAACTAGTGTTTGATTATAACAAGACTTACTGTATTGGCATGGGCTGATGTTTTGTAGTCCTCTTGGAGGGCATTTCTCTCCGTCACAGTAGCATTTGTTGTCTGGGTTCAAATCTGCGTTCTCCAGCGTGGAACTTGGGGGAGTGTACAAACCAGTTTGAATGCCTGCAAAGAATAGAGAGATAAAAGTAACGTCACTAAATAACTACACAGAATTTTTCAGCAGATTGAGATTCCAAAAAAATACGAGACTCGTTTTGAAATTATAATATACACTCGTGAACAAAGGCTATTACAAAATTTATGATTATTTAACCCCTTGAAGCCCAGCTTTGTGTTAAAGGCGTTATTTCTCTCTCTGTCGGGGAAAAAATATCATTCAATCAAAAAGAACCATTACCGAAGCCGTAATAAGGATTAAATCAGACTGCGCGCTATATAGCATTATATAATGCTCGCGGATTTTAGGTATCGTTGTCGCGCGCATGATATAATGCTCACGGGTTTTGAGGGGTTAAAAGACAAAAACGCGTGGTGTTAATGGTCTTGTTTAAATTTTCTTGGTAGTACAAGAAACTTTTGCAATTATGTGAAACATATTTGAGGGGAGAAAAAGCGGCTCTTGCCGAGTTTCTTGATGCTTCTTTTTAGCGCAAGATGTCCCGATGTAGGACTTAATAACCCATGGCCTACCTAGCTGTTGAGGTTCAGTACACGAATCAACAAATGAAATTAATAAAAAGCAATTATTATTTAATCTTAAAAAAGTACTTGTAAATTGGAGTAAAATTGATAAAATTAGTTATCAATAACGACAGTATATGAAATGAACTCTAAGATACTAGGGAGATGTAAAATATTATTTTCTTAAATATGCTTGGAAATGCGGTCATTATTTGGGTAACCTTATTGGATATAACTTACGATTGCATTACGGATGACACACATGCGAGCAGCGGCCAGCAAAAAAGGTATGAAAATCCGCATCAGCCATTATTAAAATAATTCACAACTGTCATCTACATTATATTATGACTACTTTGTATATGTGTGTGTGTTTGTTACCATACCAGCAAGGCGTGGCCGGGTTATATCAGCAACGCGTGGCCGGGTTATACCAGCAACGCGTGGCCGAGTTCGCTAGTATAGTTTAAAAATAAAAAGAATTTTCAGTGAGCCACATTGAGTAATGATAGATTACTACTTAAATTTGGGCGCATTATTAGAGGAAAAAATTGCTGCTTTCGCAGCAACCAGGCATTGATTGGACGTTTGAAGTTCGTTCATCAAAGCCTGTTTTTACTAGCTGCTGCAGTAATAAACCATTACATCATATTGGAACCTAATTAATAAGCATTTTACTTCAAAACTTTTGTAAAAAAATATTACTAGCAAAAATTTCAACTTGTATCAGGTATCAGGGTCCCTGATGATGAGTTCGATGATTCAATGGCACCAATGTGATTGATGGGATGTCGTTGAGTTTTTAGTGGTTATGCTCGTGCACACCAATCCCAAGAGATTTTATCGTCGAATAGCTGCGCAGGGGAGAGTCCAACTTAATTTTCGCCGCGCTCCCAGCGACGGTCGTATGCGTAAAGCATTTCCTCACTTTAAAAGGTATATCCCTTCTGACAAGTCAATTGACAGGTGATTATTTTCTAGTAATAATTTGTTTATAACTCACCATCTTTGTAAACATCCTTTCTGTATTGTAACGGCAAAATTCTGCACAAATCTTTATCGTAGACATACACCAAATCCGATTTCGTGACAGCTCGAGGAGGGAAGAAGGATCCTTCAGATGCCCTGTAAATTAAATATAAATAAACATCGGAGCTCTTCCAAGAGCTCTCAAATCATAAGAGACAATGATTTTACAAAATTTTCTTTACAATAGAGTATTTGAAAACAATAAAAAAATATAGATCAAACTTTTGTTAGCTTAACAGTAACCAATTTTTGAACCAATTTGGCTTATAAAGAATAAATCTAATGGTAAATGTATATGCTACTAGCTAATCCGGCCACGCGTTGCTGGTATAACTCGGCCACGCGTTGCTGGTATAACCCGGCCACGCGTTGCTGGTATAACCCGGCCACGCGTTGCTATGGTAACGTTAATTGATTATAAAAACTGTTATTCTTAGGCTTATGGTAACTATATATGGTAACAAACCCACAAAGTCCTTCTTTTATATAGTAGAGATAACGAAGAATTTAAGATATTTTCTTTAAACCTGTTAAATACCCTATATTGACGAAGGTTTCTTATGAATTGGCTTTTGTTCTTTCTTTTAAAACAAAACAGGAAAAAAAGCCTATTCATTGGAACCACAAGGCGTTCTGTCGGTCCAAAATTGCAGAGGTTATGTAATGTCTAATGTACGAGCAGGACCGTCTTTAACCTATTGGAGGCCCTGGGCATATAAGAATAATGGGGCTGATGACTTTGACAGAACACTTTTTTATTACTAGAATAGACAATGAAAGTAGATAAACAAGGTTTTAGATTTTTTTTATTGAGAGTCAATAGATGAATAAGTAATCTTTGATTGGAGCGGAGCCAGCGAAGCGAGCGAAGCTTCCATGGATCAGCTTCAATGGCGCAATGTCTGTTACGCCATAACTTCCCGAGTTCTTAACCAATTTTAATATTTTTTGTGTGGAATCGAATCAACAGGTTTAAGACCAGATTGTGACGGAACCTGAATTTTGAAATTCGCAAAAATTCCCATCGAAACAAAAATTCTTTTCTTCTTTTTTTAGGTATTACGCACCGCCAAGTTCTCCAATATATGGCACTAGCGTAGCTTTATGCTTAGCGAATGCATCGCCTAGTATAAATGGGGCGATTCTCACATATTTAAAATTATCTAAGCATGCTGAACAAACAGACAGACAGACAGACAAAAATTGAAAAAAATGTTATTTTGGTGTATGTACTGTATATATATATATATATATATATTGATATGCATGTAGTAAAAAAACGGTTATTTCAATATTACAAACAGACACTCCAATTTTATTTATATGTATAGATTATTCAATGTTATATGATAAATTACTTAATTGAAAAATACTAGAGTATCCCGTCTGAGAATTTATTTGTGAGCCAAGTTGAAAACTACTTTGCATTGGTATACTTTTAAATATAATGCATCTTGACCATAAAGATGTGATTATTTGACGTCGCCTGCACGTTGTATCAACGTCACCATTCTGGTGAATACTTTTTCCCTATGCAGTGACTAATTTCACTACAAGAGATTTGTCAACATCATAAAGTATGACAATATTGACTTTTCAAAGGAAAACCTTTATGCTTGCTAACATTTATATGTAAATATAGATTTGCAAGGGCAATATATTGTCAACGGAGGTTTTACATAAGAAATACATTTTAATGTAGGTATAAATAGACCATTTACAGATCCAATACGGATTTGTGGAAACTAAAAAGTAACTACCAAGACTTTTCCGAATTACGGACGAATTAGAAATATTTTTATGGTCACCCATCCAATAAACGCACTGAATGCGAACGTGGCTTTATTCTCCGTAATCTATAATCTAAGAACACAAATTTGTTGTTTGTGTGTTCGTCTGTCCGCTATTTTAATCGCTCTTTTCCATTGTATACGCGTTACCATAGCAATGCGTTACCGGGTCAGCTAGTTTTATATCTAAATAAATATCAAAAAGGTTAGTCGATATCACAGGCGACCGAAGAGCTGGCAGCTACCTCAGACAAAGAATTAATCTAGCTATCCAAAGGGGGAACGCTGCCAGTATCTTCGGAACCTTGCCTAAAGAGACTCCTTTTAATGATATATTTTAATCATTATATTATATAGTTTTTTAAGATTTTTAGTTTTAGATTCAGATAAAATTAAGTAATATTTTCTTTGGAATAAACAATTAGATTTAATGACTTTCATAATTCATATTACTTTCTAATGCAATGTTAGGGAGCGGCAAAATGGTCCAGAAAATTGGTACAGTAAAACAAGTAAGGCGTGGCGGGGCAGAAATTCTTTAGCCGTTAGCGGGCCATACTTATCTTCCTTAGCCCGCCACACCTTATAAGTAGTACAGTAAAAACAAAGCTTTGCTTTTCTTAGCTTAAAAATAAACCCAAAAAGTTATAAAAATAATCTTGAAATTAGATTATTCCCAAAAAAAGGAATTAACGTTATTGTGAACAGTGCATCTTATTTTAGAGGTCAGTAGGGGCGGCAAAAAATTTATAGCTTTGGGGCGGCAAATGTGTACACCCAGCACTGTTCAAATGTCTTGTATATTGATTTAAATATCAGTTAATTTCATTATATTAAATTCAAATTAAATGATGTAATAAATATACCTGATATCGTTGCACGGTCGATCTCTCCAATGCGGTAGGTGATCCAGTCCGTTTATCTTGTCTATGTATCCAAATCTATCCATAGACGTTTGTCCTGTATATATAGTTGACACTTCATCTAGGGTACCATTACGCTGAAAAAAAAGAAAAATCGTTACTTAAATGTTCGAATAAACAAAAGGTTTTTGTAACCCCTCTCTTTTTATTTATCCAGTTTAAAATATAGTATTTTTTTTGCTTTGATTATTATTGTAATTTATATTTTAAATAATTTAAATAGAAGTATAACAGGATAGGTATAAAAAATCATAAAAAACAAGTGTCAATAATAACTAAGATATAAAAAGCTATTTAAATGGCTTAAACGTTAATTTATTGGCATACTTCCTTACATTATAAAATGTTTACATTCAATTATTTTTGGTAAATTTACTTATACATTTTTCATGTAGAAACAGTAAATAGCATACGATTTGTGAAACTATTAATTTATAGCTTCGATGGTTTGGACATGTAGAGAAGATGTATAAAAGAAGATTGACAAGACAAGTATACGTGGTAAGACGATAAAGGCAGACCAAAGCGAACTTTCAGGAGCGATAGATGTCCTGAAAAAAGGCTGGGTCAAAAGTACCCTTAACCGACGAGGAAATCTGTGATCTCTGCCAATCCTTGCGAGAAAAGGCGTGATTTTATGTATTACTAGCTTTCCGCCCGCGGCTTCGCCCGCGTGGAATTCGGTTATATTGCGGTATAAAGCACAACTATACGAAAACTTCTCATTCCCACGGAAAAATCTGAGAAGCGCGATGTAACGCTGGATACAAAATTCATACAATTCATTCCACTTCTTACGTATCTTAAAAAAACACTTCGTTACCACGTTTTAAAAAACACCCAGCGCCATCTATCGCATACCTCAAGAACTAAATAATGTAACTAATACTTATACCAATTAGTAAATCGTTGACTTTAGTGATTTCAGGATAAGTAGATGTAAAAAAAAAAAATTTAGACGATAAAACAAATTGTACGTCATCCCTCGGGAATTCCTCATTTTCGGGGATTCATTATGGTATCATTTAGCTTCAAAATTTACATGTTCATATTCGTTTGCAACATATAAGTAGATGTAAAAAAAACAGTTTAGACGATAAAACAAATTGTACGTCATCCCTCGGGAATTCCTCATTTTCGGGGATTCATTATCGTATCATTTAGCTTCTAAATTTACATGTTTATATTCGTTTGCAATATTTTACGTTGTTTTAAACGACACACAGCGCCATCTACAAACCATCTATCAAGCAAACAATATTTTTGTTTTTTCTCGGGAATATCAATTTTTTCCAAGATAAAAAGTACCCTATTATTTAATCCGGACTTTTATCTTTACGTCTGCAAAATTTCAAAGCAATCGGTTTAGTAGTTACGGCGTGAAAGCGGAACAAACAAACAAACAAACTCACTTTCCGATTTATAATATGAGTAAGGATTGAGCCTTTATGTCTTGAAACTTAAGTTGAAATTCGAATGGTGAAAAACAGGATTATATAAGATAAAATGTCTTTAAACGCAAATTAAAGGTCTATTTGGCCATTTTGGCGGGATGGGAAAGCGTCATTTTAGTAGTAAAAATTATATTGTGCTGGATATTAGTGTGTAGTAATGGTGGATTATTAACCACTTAGTGTTTATGAACACGAGAGTAGATAAGTGAAACAAAACGACGGGAGTTGCCTTTTCACGCTCTCTCAAGAAGACCTCGGGAGGTTTCAGTAAAACCCCACATCAAAATCAAAATTACTTTATTTCATAGGCCCTTGCGGGCACTTAAATACGTCAATTTTACAAAATTAATGAAATATTCTACTAAAATTAAGATAACCGGTGTGTTAACGGCAAGTACATTCGCGGAGTTGATGCCGCTCATGTAATCGCCACGAGCGACCCGATTCCGAATGTAGGGGCTAACATAAGAAGAATTGGGCAAGAAACTCATGTGCCAAAACTCTTTTAAAATCGCCAAATGTCTTACAAATTGTGTATATTACAAAACGATTCAGAGAACGAGCAATTCATTTCTTTTAGGTCCACGCTGCCTTATCATTCAAAAAATCTTTAACACTGTAATAAGCCTTTTTGCATAACTGAGTTTTAATTAAAATTTTAAATTTATTCACTGACAAGTCATGCATGTTACATGGCATCTTTACTGAAACCTAAGGAAAGGGGTATTTTATTCATCATAATCTAATTAAGAAGCGATCAGTTACTATACAATCCACTAATTTAATATATGCAAGATACTTCCGGCGCAATATTGCATATAGCACATATACATTTTTTTAACGAAGATTTTTTTTTTCGTCGTTACCACAGATTATTAGACCGTATCTAATAATAGAGTCTGCATACCTACGTATTATATACTAGTATATTGAATTAGTCTGTTTAGTTTTCACTAAAGCATATATGATCAGCAGTAAACCAATCTATACAAAAATGACAAATCCGTTCGATTTTCAGCCTACAGGCTAGTCAATATAGTTCAGTATCAATTGAGGTAATTTGACAGATTGTGGTAGGTTGGTGTGCTTTTATCCATACAGTGCGAACACAAACTTATTATAATTTTGGTTTTTTCAACATTTGCGGGCTGGCGGGCGGTGCACACTGCTTGAGTTTTGCGGAACAAAGCTACATATTTTTATTTTACTAATGGTTATGGACTTCCGCCAAGTAACGCCTGTTTCTATCAAATACTTATAATGAAATCTTGCAAGGTAAATTTGAACAACCCAGTTTCCAATTGAGCTAAAATTTTGCATGCAAATGTTGACATGGAGTTGATCTGATACTGGAGCTGGATGGTGGCCATAGGTACTCCTCAATAAAACAACACAATCCCATGGAGTTTGGGCTCGTTTGATTCGTATTGACAATTACTTTGATCCTATATGATAACCAAGGGTCTGATGCTGGAGCTGGTTTAAGTTTTTAGTTCGTTTTAAAAATAAAAGCTTCAATAAAGTTTTTTGTGGAAACAATTATATTTCTAAATGCATTGTGATTTTTAAGATGTAAATGTGGCATTTTTTTTTCGATATAAATACTTACAGCTAATAGAAGTCCCATTTGGCTGTTGGGCCTTTTCCCTTTCGGATAAAAGTAGTGCGCCAGAGTCACCAACGGGTCGTCGTATCTGCAAAATAGATTGGAATAAAAATAAAATTGTATCATTATTATTACACAAAAGACTTTTTAAAGAAAAGTAATATAATACATAAGATTTTATATAAAAAAGGCACTTAAACTCTCACACAACCTTTTGACTTCCGGTTCACAGCTCTCCCTATTGAGCTACATACTATCGAACATTATGAGCACCCGTAAAAATTTTCTAGTACAGTCTATGCATCCTAACTTGTCCTTTTTGGTAAACAATCTTGGCACTCCTTTTTATTGAAAATGCAGCATTAACACGTTACGCCGCGGTAACGGCATATAAAGTAAAGGTGGAATTCATATTATGACAGTACGGATATCGCCGTTTTCACGAAAATTAATCTAAAAATTACTACGGCAACAACCGTCGATTTTACATTAGAGTGTCATAGAGAGCAGTCTTACTGTCATTCGGTAAAGGAGGCTTGTGTTCCTAGTGTCAAAAACACGTGTACACTAAAATACTGTGAAAAACAGTACGGGTATAGGTGTACGAAACATTTGTATGAAGATTGTTAGTGTCATAGTGGACTGGAGTACCGCGTCGTAACGTGTTAAAAATCAACTGATAACTAGATTCAATAGGTTTCAGTCTATAATAACGATTTATTGTAATAGATTATTGACTTTGTTATTATTTTATTTTTAAATGGGTGATTTTGTTAAAAAGTTGTGCCAAGATTGTTTACCAAATAGGACTAGTTAGAATGAACAGACTTTAGGTACAATTTTGACGACCATTTTGCGCAAATTTGGTCCTGGGTTCGGGTCTAATAAAGGGCCGGGTATAAAATCCTTCAAATATACTAACGGTAGGTAAAGGTTTGAGATAAGATTTTCAATTGAGAACTTATGTCAATAGTATTAAGGTTTATCATGCCTATCTTAACTTAAACGCGATAACGTTTACACACTCTTATAGTAATAACTTTACTCTAGTTAAGCATTGTGTTATGGAATTCGAAGCAACCACGGTATCACATTGACCCGAACGGGGTTCGAACCTCCTCGGAGTGACTTTACAGTGAAAACTGTCAGTATTTAGTTGTAACAGTTTATCGTTTTCTTATTGAAATGAAACTTGTTACCTTCACCCTTCACACATAAGGCGACTAATGAGACGGAAGATATTCACCGTAAATCTTGTATATCACAAAAATGGAAAGCAGTGTTTTTCGAATTATCGTCTTTCACTGGCGATCTTCGCATGGAGAATATCTCGTCTTTAAATGTATACTATATTTATGCGTTATGCAATTTTGTATATATTATTATTTAATCCAGGCACAATAGCAAAAGGAAATTTAGAAAAGTACTAGGAATTCATAAAGTTGCAAAAGGAATTATTTAAATGTATTTTACTTTCAATAAATTTAAATTACCTGGATTTTGTTCGCAGAAACCATATAAATATGGTCTAGATTCTAAATCTATTATACGATAAAATGAAATAAATATTTACAAAAGTTATGTACAGTATTTAAGGGAAAAAATCTTAATTTTCATAGATGAGGATCTTATTTTTACAAAGAAATAAACAAAGTCTAATTTACCCAAACACTAATTCTTCCGCTGTGACATGCACGAAAGGTTTAGCTCGATTTTTGTAGGTGATTGCAAGTCCAGAGACAAGAAGGTTGAAGAGGAAGCCAGCCAGATTGGGAGAGAAAGAAGTGACAGTCTGGAAAGAGAGAGAACATTAGAAATTTATAGCCGCTTCTGTCGCTAGAGGAAATTTTGAACGCCTTCTTACCTAAAATATAAAAGTCATTCTAAATTTTCTTTCTTATCGCAAGGGAATAAAGTCGAAATGAAAATCAACGTGAATTTTTTTTTTTTATATGGCATTAAAATAAAAATCTGTCATATAGTGCAAACAGTCTCGTTTTTACAGTGTTGTTCTTTTATATTTCTGTGTGCCTAGTACATGGGGATGAAACAATAAAATTATTTTACAATTTTTCTACTATCATATTTAATTTTTATATAATATTGCCTGCAATTTGCAATTTTGCAATTTGGCAAAAAAAGCATGTGCGCAATTCACACGTGGTAGAAAAAAAACCTTTAAAAATAATACGTACACGTTAGTATACAAAATACCACGGTTGTTATGATGCCTTCTCTCAAGCTTTGTACTACGCATGCGCACACAAACACGAATTAACACACGTACATAATGCTTCCTATCTCATTGTCTCCTGCTTTAAATCTTATGAATTTATGTATCTATCTCTTTTTACTGTCGCTTTTTCGTTTCATTGACTTTCAAATCACAACGATGCTAAAGGAGTTTTCACTTCAAAAATACATATTCTGAGAAGATAGATTTTTTATTTTATTTTTGTGAATATTGGCTTTTACAAAATAAAAGCAAATTAACTAGAAAAGTTTCTAGATATCTTCGGTTTTGCATGAAAATAATTAACATAATTATTGTATATCCAATAAAATGACAAATTTCGTTACATCCATTAAAAAGAAAGAATAGGAAAACGAAATATCGTCAATCGTTATGCGAAACATTATAAAAAAAAATAGTGAACAGACAACAGAAGGGTCCACGGTCGCTATCTTTTATGCCTACAATAAAGTAATCATAATGAGAGTCGAGGTAGTTTACACAGATACCAATTTACAATTGTTGCAATTGCTAGTTTATCATTCATGTCAAGATATTGTTTGCATGACGAATTTCGTGTTTATAATAATGTTTCCAAATATTGAGAAACATTTTCCTAATGCATTGGGAACGAAGCGAATTGTTTGAAAAAGTATCATTTAAACCTCGTAAGTCCCCGCGTACTTATACAAGTACAAATTAATGATAGCAGTTCAGACCTGACCTTTTTTTCTACATAGATAGAGCAACTATCTGACGTACTCACCCAAGTACAAAATATTTTCAATGTTTTCCTTCTTAAGGAGGTGCTATACATCCCAAACATACCGTAAAAGTACAGACAACAGTAATTCACTTCGAAAATTGCCTAAAACCGACATCTCTTTGTGGCGGTCTGAAGTTTTGATTCGTACTTGGTATAGTACGACCGCAGATGCTACTACTGATGGTAAAAAAACACAGGACTTACGAGGTTTTCATGCCATATTTCTAAATATTCGAAAAGCGACACAGAGGAGTTGTGTGGCCATTTTGAACTTACCAATAATGGAATGTTGGGCACTACCAATTTCTGGTTCTTGTCCACAGACATCTCGGGAACGAATCGTAAAATCTTGTTGTGTTGAAACGTGACCGTGTCGTTGTCATGAAACTTTATGTTCACTTTGTCCATGTCTTCCCTGAAACCAAAGAAAATATTGATAAATTCTCTTAAATCAAAATCAGAAGCCAAACGGTGTCGAGTTCGAGTGTGTAATGGTTAGGGTAGATAGATAAATTAATTAATTTCTTAGATACTACAGACACAAATACATAGAGAAAAATTATCACAATTTACAATTATTATTATTACGTAAAAAAAAGTATGTGAACAGGAAATAATAAAATAAAACTTCAAAATAAAAGCGAAAGGTGTGCAAGATAGGATTCACAAAAAACGTAACGCTGTCATTCGATCACCTATACTTTGTCCAATGTAGGATGATACTTTTGACAGTTGACACCTATATAGAGTAGGTTTAAAGTTGCTATTGCAATGTCAAGCCAAACATAAAGAAACAAACGCAACCTTAGTACGTAGCAATAAGGAAGTGACACCTGTCAAAAGTATAATCCTACATTGGACAAAGTATAATTTTCTAAAACATCAATTCTTTAGGAGTAAACTCTAAAAAACATGTATGTACGTAAGTATGTGTGCTGCAGCAGCGCAAAAAGCAGCTCAGTAAATTTCTGTGATGCATACCAGCATTTATACCTAAATCATGAGTCGGAATCATATTACATGCTTTACATTGCTTCTTTGGACTATGCTAATATGTAGATGGACATATATACGATAATTTTAATGGCTAACTAGCTGACCCGGTAACGCGTTGCTATGGTAACGCGTATACAATAGTAAAAGAGCGGACAGACAAACAAACAAATAACAAATTTGTGTTCTTAGATTATAGACTAGCTGACTCGTAACGCGTTGCTATGGTAACGCGTATACAATGGAAAAAGAGCGGACAGACAAACACACAAACAACAAATTTGTGTTCTTATATTATAGATTAACGAAAAAATGAAACTAAAAAGTTATCATTAAAAATTAACCCTAAAGTATTTATATACATATTCACAAAAAGAATTTGGACATATTATGAATATAAAAAAGGATAATTTCCTTGGCAGTCTCTATGTCTATTACATACGTAATTAAATCAAATCTTTCAGTTAAACTAGAATAATCAAATTTGGCAAAAAGCATGTCTTCGTAAGTTAATCTGTGAGCGGATATTGTTGAAACCATGTGGATAGATATTCCTTTGTGTAGCTATCTGTACATTTTGTTTCAACTAGCTGCTGAGCTCTAATTTTACAGATAATTCTTGCCATTCCTTAGCTCCTAGTCGCCTGGTTAGTTGGTACTATAAGCTGAAGTTCTCTTTGAAAAATCGTGGGTATATATTTTTGGATTGGACTCCTATTTATTCATGACAGCTTAGTAGAGTCAATCACTCACACACTGATTGTATAGGCAAAATAATAAAATCTCGCATCATTATATTGTAAGATCGGTGTCCTTATTAATTTATGATAGCCTGGTATTTCATACCTGCTTACCTTCATTTTTTTATTACTATAATGCGTTATACATATTTTTTCATCTTCACCATATTTGCGGTTGTACAAAAATGATTACCAAACAGTATCACGCGATTCCAGTGAAATTACACAAAACCACTACTACTCGTACATTACATTCGCAATGCGGACTTGGCATTGATATTGCTTAACAGCTGTGAAATATCAAGTTACATGCAAGAACATTTAGGTAGGTAGGTACATACATTATTTAGCTGTCATTATTATTTCGCCGAGCAAATTAACAATGAAATTGACATACAAAAACTCTGATACATGTATACAACAACATTTGGCTGATTCTGATTATAAAAAAAAACTTAAATATAGAAGGTTCGTAACTATAACTAGCGAAGAAAAAACTTTCTCTTTGCCGCGTAAATCTACTAGATGTCACTACTAACTTTGATGATTTCTTTATAAAAGTAATATTATTACCGTTAAAAGTAAATTTATCTAGATTAAGACACAATAATGCCTGAAGTAAAGGCTTTAAATATTGTTTTATTTCATTGTTATAGACGAGTGATTGTTTTGTTACCGTAAGATTAAATAAATTTAACAGATCGATCTTTCCTTGTACCAGAGAAACACTAGATAAAAAAATCTTTATAAAAGTAATAGTAAAGACAACCGCTTGGTGCAACGGTAGCGATCCTGCCTTTCGCACTGACGGTCCTGAGTTCGAATCCCGGAGCAGATATTTGTGTGGTGTATACGAGCATTCCTTCCTGAGTCATGAATATTTATATGTATTTCTATTTAATATAACATGTATCATATTTGTATGTCTATCTATTCAAAAAACATGTCTTAGTGCTTAATTTGTGCTAGGCTAATTGGTGTGAATGTAAGAAATATTTATATATTTTTATTTATTAATGGTATCTTATTATAGAATCTAAGATCACAGTTGTTTGTGTGTTTGTCTGTCCGCTCTTTTTCCCGCTCTTGTTCCATTGTATCAATAACGTTATCATAGCAACGCGTTAACCGCAAGTAGTTCGTCTACCGGACGCTAGATGGCGCTTACGGAAAAATATTTAATAAAAGAAAAGATTTAAAGAATTTTGTCCACCCGTGCGAAGCCGGGACGGGCCGCTAGTACTAAATAATAAAATTATGATACACTTTATAGGTTTAAATTTATTTTAAATTCTTGTGGAATGAGTGGAAGTTTTTTTTCAAGAACAATGCATTTAACATATTATTAATATTTCCGTCTGGTAAGCTAAGCTTGTATCCACGTATGTAATTCATTGCCGAGGATCTAATACGGTTAACGGGTTAAACTGACATCTGAACGAGTGCCGTACTAACAGGTAATAAGGGCTTTGATCGTGTAATAAATAAGCAAAAAAAAACCGTTGTCTGTACTTATGTACGCACGTAAGAAGTTATACTTCTTTATCGTTACTAAACGAAGATAACTAATATTATAATTTTATATAAATTATTGTTAACTACCATATATAATTTGAAATTACACACACACATTTATAATTAGCGGCCAACTTCATCCTGCTGGTTTATTCTATGTCACTTTTGCGGCCAACTTCAACATGATAATTTTGTGTCACATCTTAAAATTTCACTCTCATCATTGATTCATAACGCGCCTAAAGAAGTATAACTTCCAAAAGATAAGAATAATAATAGTTAAATGTTTAATTAAAATATTAACACAGTTTTTTTCTCAATTTTAAATGAATAAAACGCTTTTTCTGTACTTACTTTAGGTGCTTATCAAAGCAAACTGGATACTTTATATATCTCTGCAATACCGACCATGAATAAAATTATTTCACATTCCATCTCGGAACGTACGCGCAGAAATTATGACGAAAATTGCGAAACTCGCCGTTTATCCAATTATAGTATAGTTGTCGTAATACCGACCGTTGACGCTTCTAGTTTGTTTAGTTTTTATGGTATGTGACACTGATCTATTACTGTGTGGTGGAACGTTTGCAAATATTTGATAGCATCAGGTGTAACTTAGCGAAAGTATATATCTGTCGCAGCCAACTGGTTAAAATAGCCGTTCAATCAAACAAGCCCTTTGACTGAAAAACGCCATTCAACCACACGTCTAGCTTATTAATTGAATATTTGAGTCGCTCAAAACGTTCAACACTACAGCTGATTGAATAGCCGCCGTCTAATTGAATTAGTTCAGCGCTCACCACCGCGGCGCTAGGTGCGTTTTGTTTTCAATATGGCGTCAACTAGCCGGTATTTGTGATTGTTTCAAGATATTTTTCGGAAAGAAAGTAGTACTAGTATTATTAAAGAGACAGAAATTATGGAGGCTCTTACGAGTGATACGAGTTGTTGGTTAGGTTAGGTTAGGTTAAACTTTAACAAAAAAAATTTAGGTTAAACTTAATCCAAGAATAATCTCCCAAGAAATAACAAAAAGATTTCCTATTCTCTCAAATTACATACTAAACTAATGGTCACCTTAGTTAATTTGCCATTTAACAAGTTGGCTAAGCGTCGTCTAGCTGAAGTGTTGCAGTCGACAAGTCGGCTAAACGACGTATAGCCGTGTGATTGAATGGCGTTGTTTAGTCATAGGGCTAGCTGTTTGATTGAACGGCTATTTTAACCAGTTGGCTGCGATATATCCATTGATAAAACAAAAACATGTAGGTTACTGTCGCAAAAAATAAGCACATTTCAACGCCTGCCTATAGTAAATACAGAAGAAAAGACAGCGTCACACCTTGCACGTTCACCATTTGGTGAATTCTACAAACTTGTCGCCCCCAGACGGTGCATCATTAGGAGCTGTTAAGCCGTGCAATATTGACCACTAAATTAATTTACATGTCACTTAATTTACAGGTAATCTTTATCTGAAAATATTAGAGAAGTTTAAAATTATACTTTCTGAATACACTAAATTATATTAAAATTGCTGGGCAATGTATGTGTCACCGTAAAATTGTATACACCGTTACATTATAATCTATCTCGCGAGTTTGTAAACTATCGAAAGATTGTGAACTTTACTGCTTACAGTTTAACGCATTATTTTTCGATAGATTAAAATAGTAGTTTATGATACTGTTGCATAATAAGGGTTCTTATAACATGAGTGTGTTTTAAAAAAACGAGCCGTAGGCGAGTTTTTTTATAGTATCACACGAGTGTTATAAGACCAAGTTATGTACAGTGTCATACACTACTTTATCTACTCTCATACTATAATACGTAAATTCATTTTCCATTTCATGAATTCGTGGTAACATTTATTATAGTTGCTCCTAGATTTCGCCGGCAACGGGTTCATGGTCATGTTTGACGCAGCTTCCAGAATGTCTGGTGGTGTACAATCACCACTATCCCCGCTTTCAGACATGTTTTTACACAAAAACTTATGTATTTTACAAACAAAACCAAACTTTGTTTAAATATTGAAAAGATTTTTTAAATGTCAAATGTTGGCGCCAAGGTGCAAACATCGATTGCGCATGCATGTTGCGTCGTCGCGGACTCGTTCATTGAAACCTTTTTAAAGTAGAGGTTCAACCTCCTTGGTCCAGCTGGAGGTTGTATAGGTGTATCGTTATGATTAAAAAGTTATATTATGTTACAGGTGTCCATACAAGACCTGTATCGTAATTAAACTTTTTTTATTATTATTTTTGACCTGTACGTAATGTTTGTCATAAGCATTTTGTTTTCAGTTTTAGAATCTTTGTATTATAGTATCAGAGTAGATAATAGTAGTTTATGATACTGTTGCATAATAAGGGTTCTTATAACATGAGTGTGTTTTAAAAAAACGAGCCGTAGGCGAGTTTTTTTATAGCATCACACGAGTGTTATAAGACCAAGTTATGTACAGTGTCATACACTACTTTATCTACTCTCATACTATAATATGTAAAACAATATTGCAAATAAAACGCTGAATATAACAACAAATTTATTTAAATGTCAAATGTTGGCGCCAAGGTGCAAACATCAATTGCGCATGCGTGTTGCGTCGGTCGTCGAGGACTCGTTCATTGAAACCTTTTTAAAGTAGAGGTTCAACCTCCTTGGTCCAGCTGGAGGTTGTATAGGTGTATCGTTATGATTAAAAAGTTATATTATGTTACAGGTGTCCATACAAGACCTGTATCGTAATGAAACTTTTTTTTTATTATTTTTGGCCTGTACGTAATGTTTGTCATAAGCATTTTGTTTTCAGTTTTAGAATCTTTGTATTATAGTATTAGAGTAGATAAAATATTTAACCTAACCCAACCTAACCTAACCTTATGGTTAGGTTAGGTTTATCATGTATCATACATCGCATATTTTATAAACAGTATGTTACGGTTCACAATATTTCGATAGTTTACAATCTCGCGAGATAGTAATAAATAAAATTGAAGTGTTTGTTTTGTAACGGAAAAAGAACAACTTTTTTAATTTATTCAATTTAAAGTATATGTAGTACTTAAAATAGACAAATATTTTTTTAAACTTTATTTAGTCTGTCTGTCTGTATGTTCTGGGTAATTTCCGAAACGGCTGGACTTTCACTGGTAGGCAGATGATGAAATGGTAAGTAACTTAGGCTAATGTTATTGTATGGTCTGCAAAAAAGAGAGCTGCAAAGCACGCCGGGAACAGATAGTTGTGTTGTTGCGGCCTGCCACGACCTCGCCCTTTTTATGAGGATCGCTCATCATAAATAGCCAAAAGCCTTCCTTAAGAGTTCAGCAATCCAGTGCAGGCAGATTCTATTCTAACTTGTACTTAGATTAGTGTGTTCAAACTAACTTTACATTCAAACTTACGTTTTTGTAAATATTGTCATATAAATTTGCCCTAATCATCTTCCGCTAAAATATTACTTTAAACATATATGGGGGCATCCATTAATTGCGTGAGCTATTTTTCGATCAGTTTAGACTCCTCCCCCCCTTAGGTGAGATTTAGTGAGATTTGCCTGGACCCCCCCTCCCCTTACGTGACATTGTAGCTAAAAATATTTTCAACAAAATTTAGGCAAAATGAACACTTAAAATATATTTTTTTAATATCTGTAGTATTTTATATTTTTTAAAGTTGACGTGAGATTTTCGATTATCCCCCCTCCGGTTTAAATGAGATTTGGTAAGATTTTACAGGACCCCCCCCCCATTCTGAGCTCACGTAATTAATGGATGCCCCCTATCCGATGATGTATTAAAAATTATTATTTTTGTCTAAATAACGTTCAAAATCGTTTTCTTATTGTCTCAATGTCACTAAATTGCAGCCAAAGCATATAAAAATGTAGGTTTTATATTTCGGCAAATTCAAGATTTCTAGAAGGTTAAATCATTGATTTTTATATAGCTATAAACGATCTTTAGTTGAATAAGCATCGACAATTTCCGCATTTCTCAATACACATCAATGCCATAAAAAAAAAAACAAATTTATCACAAGAAGGAAATATAAATAAGGTTATTCTTGTTAAGATGACGTTCGATGTCGGATTAACCGAAAACAGTGCTGGAACTTTTAAAAATATTTATTACTAGCGACCCGCCCCGGCTTCGCACGGATGCAATGCTCTAAGTACTATATTATGCATGTATTATATATATAAACCTTCCTCTTGAATTACTCTATCTATTAAAAAAATCCGCATCAAAATCCGTTGCGTAGTTTTAAAGATTTAAGCATACATAGGGATATAGGGACAAAGAAAGCGACTTTGTTTTATACTATGTAGTGATTAGCCGCACCTGGCATGATTTACAATGCTCTTTTTTTGCTTACTATACATATAAACCTTCCTTAGTATGCATAGAAAAACTAAACAAAGTTTCATCATAATCTGATCAATAGTTTCGGACCGTAAGGAACAAACATTGATTCCAAACAATTCAATGTTGTAAATCTTAAAACTTATTACAAAACTCTATGTCATTTTATAAATCCATAGATTATTTTAAATATTTTTCTCACCTGTAAACAAAAGGGCCGATTTCAACCAGCTTTGGCTTCTCGCCGTGTTCCAGGAAACCCTGGGGGTTGGTTACGTTGAAGATGTAGACCTTCGTAAGTCTCATCACCCCTGGCCTCTGCCAATAACTGTAGCTCAAGGAGCCGTTCCATAATTTTAATTCCTGCAACAAAATCCAAATAATACTCTTAAAATATTTCACATTTAATAAAGAATGATCAACCAATTAATAAATCGTAATAAAAAATTTACGTTAAGTTATTTATTTGAAATAAAATATAAGTTTATCAGGTAAAATACAATATTCATTTATTGCGCTATCGTATACAAACATGACAACAAACACACGAGCACACTCGCGTAAGCACCCTGCGCCGCTTAAACGAAACAGCAGGAGCAGGCATACATTTTCGCCGCGCGGTAGAAAGAGAGGGGGATATTACTGAATCTCTTAGGCCGCGCCGGTGGTCTACTCTTCAAAATCACATACTTATATAAAATGGCAAGAACTGCTTTTGTAGACGAAAATATGGCTGCTTTTTTGCTATGGCGAATATTTTATTATTTCTAGCTTTGAGGATTTCGGGCAAAACAAATTGATTAGAACAGTAAAAAAAAGCAACATCTCAATACAATTAAAAGATAAGCTTTTTATTGGATAGAATTATCAAGGAAGTTAATTATGTGTTATTTGTTCTGGATGCTACTTCTACATGCTATTTTAATTTTATATTTGTTATAATGATCTGATAATAATAATAATAATAATTATTGTTATTATTATTATTATTATTTCATTTATTTCAGGCAATGCCCATAGAATGTGTTAGTAACAATAATCTTAGACTAGGGTTAGTATAATACAATAAAACAGACAAGAAGAGACATGAAAACAAACATAAAATAAATTAAGCTGTGTGCAGCTGAACCCAAACCCGTGGTAGTGGTAACTCCCATCTGTCTATGAATATATAATATAATATATATAATGAAATGAAAATAAAAATTACTTTATTCAGATATACTTAAAATAAGTTGTTTTAAATCGTCCAACATTTTTACTTACTAATAAGAAGAACGCATAAAACTGGTTAGCTTTAAAAGAAACAACGACATTTACAATACTGTACATGGTCACCATACATATTCCTTTTCTAATAATAATAATAATATTCTATCATCACAATAATATCCGTATAATTTTTGTGATAAGCTAATACCAATGGCTTAACATTCCTTCTGAAATGCGGAGGAGAACGAAACATATTATTATTCGGTCACCCATCCAATGGATAACCTTTGAGAAAGTTGCTTAACTTACTTAACCTCAAAAACCAACTCCCATATAATATTATATATAACTCATTTCTCTTTAGGTACGTAGGTTAATACTATACAGCCTACTAGCTATACTGAATTTAGTAAGAATGCAAAATTGTAAGTGTTGAAGTAATGAAGGAATTATTTAAAAGAAACACTATAAAGATGATTAAATTCTCCATTCAGTCCAAGAGTTCAATTCCTATTACGAATTATGTTTTATCAGACAAAAGTATAAGATTTTAAGTACAGCGCCTCTAGTGGTGACAAGAATCTACTTATATTTAGGACTTTTTTTATAGGAATTTAGTATACGCGAATATGTATATTTTTTTTCTCTTTATTAATTCATTTGGGGCTTTTATCCACATGGGATACGTCAGCCCCATCGTATATTCTCAATTACATGTCAGATGTCTTAGAAATCGGATACAAACGATTATATTAAGAGTTTATTAAAGTGGTTTAAAGCTACTAAAACTTAGAAAAATTTTTTTTAATATTTTTTGTACTTACCCTAAATATAATATAATCCAACCATGGCACGAATGATAGTATGATTCCTAAGGCGACAGTGAATATGCTGAACGTTATAACCGCAAGGCGTCCTGTAACAAAACGAAAAATAAATATTATTAATATGAAAACGAAATATAACAGTTCTGCTATCAGATACAAGATGGCGCTGTATGTTTGATGCAGCTAACTACGAACTACAGTGATTCGTACGTAATTTGTTATGGTAATTTTAATTATATATTACAGTTTCTTGTTATTGTTTGTTATTGAGGTTTTACTGGAGATCTTACTTATTTAATTATTATAGCAATTATTGCTTAATTACAATGCCTATAATAGCTAGATTAAGCTGATACTACAGTAGTCGTTTTCTTCAAGTTTTTTTATACTCTAGAAACTATTTTTTTTTCTTTTATTTGTGGCTTGCACAATTTGTGCATTTAGCCAGTGTCAAGTAAGTATAATCTTTCTTTTATGTTATTGAGTAATTTCCTACTTTTCAGTTAAGAAGTGGGGTTTTACTGAAACCTCCTCGTGGCCTTCTTGAGAGAGCGCGAAAAGACACCTTCCAACCTGTTTTATTTCATTTGCCAACACCCATGCATATTCAGAAAGACTCAGTTGTTAATAACCCACCATTATTACACACTAATATCAACCATAACACAAAATTTAACAAGAAAACCAAAACCATTATAGTGACGCTTCGCGCTCCCGCCAAAAAGTCACTCTAGGAACTTAGAATAAGAATATTTATGTGCTAATACCGTGTGTTACAATGAATTAACAGTATTCGCATTATTTTTGTAGGCATTCAAATAGGATAGATGAATTATAGAATTCAAAACGATTTTTAGCAACAATCAATATTTACACGTTAAAGTCACATACTTAAATATGAATTATATAGGTATTTCAATAATAAAATATAAGTTAAAGTCAATATCTATCAATCTATGACAAATAAAATAAAATTAAGTACGTAGTTATTTTATTTGTAAGAATTATGCAATGTCATAAAGCATTTTATTATTAATAGCCAGTATTGTCAAAAGGAATGGATGCAATATTTTCAATACTTATTCATAAATTATAAATAGATGAATCAGTTACGTCAAAGATAAGTTATTTTTATGTCTTACGTATCTAAGTCTTAAATATAACATGTGATTAAAAATAACATCCGGCTCGAAGGACCAAAAGAAACTGTATCGTATAGAGTTTACGAGATGAGTGAAAGAAGATTTGTAAGGGAAGGTTAATGTACGAAACAAATCCAATGATAGTCGTTCTAACACTCTCTTTATTGGATCCCATGGATCAGCTTCAATGGCGCAATGTCTGTTACGCCATAACTTCCCGAGTTCTTAACCGATTTTAATATTTTTTGTATGGAATCGAATCAACAGGCTTAGGACCAGATTGTGACGGAGACCCGAATTTTAAAATTCGCAAAACTTCCCATCGAAACAAAAGATTTTTTTTCTTTTTTAGGTATTACGCTCCGCTCCAATATATGGTGCTAGCGTAGCTTTATGCTTAACGACTGCATCGCCTAGTTGGAGATGGATCAGCCTCAATGACGCAATGTCTGTTACGCTATAACTTCCAGAGTTCTTAACTGATTGTAATAAATTATGTGCGGAATCGAATCTACACATTTTGGGACCAGATTGTGACGGAGCCCGAATTTTGGAATTCTCAAAAATAAAAAAGTTATGAGCAAAAAACATTGGCTCTATGGGATTTCCCATTCAAACAAAAAGCTAGCGTTTTTCGAAAGTTTTCATAATTACGGAAATTTTACGGAATTTGTATGGATTTTTTATGGAAAATTTACTAAAATTATTGATTTTTTTTTCTTAATTTTTTACAATCCGCTTCAATTAATGGTGCTCGCGAAGCTTTATGCTTAGCGACTGCATCGCCTAGTTACTTAGTAACTATAAAATTGATGTATAAGCAGCCGTACGGATATTAGGTATAAATGCGTGAATATAACAATATATTAAATATTATTTAAAATGACCTAAATAGCAAGTCGTTGACATTTCATATACAACATATTATTACTGTTCGGTAACCCGTACTGTACTGAAATATAAATATATATATATATAGGGTTATAATGAAATTGTTCTAAGAGAAGAACAATTTTTTATTTTATTTATTTCTTGGTGGATTTACATCCAAATAATATTTTAAACAGGGCGAAACCCAGAGCCGCAACACTAATAAGAAATAAAAAAAAAACAAAACAATACTCTGTGGTCATCTTGAAAAAAAAATGCAACAATTGGTTACAGAAGGGGAAATTGCAACGATTGGAATTATTATTGAAGTACGCATTTATTGCAGTAGGAAGTAATGTATTAACCTTGACAATAGAAGATGCATCATCGTGGTGTCTCCCCATTGTTTCTTTGAAGTTGTGTTTTAGGTACCAAGATAGCTTCGTGATAAAATATCTGATAAGTATTAATAAAAAGAGTGATATTAATTTAATTATTATCGTTTTATTAATGTAATTAAATTAAATGTTAAATTTCTTTTAAAATCTTTGGATAAATTTAAATTTGTTTGGTTTGATTTTGTTATCATCTTTTCTTTTTCTTTTGCAAATATAATTTTGGCGAATGTTATGTACGCCGTTGTTGTGACATACACCAGAATTCTTGCAACCTTTGTTAAATCTATACAATGTGATAATGTTAGTTGTGTGGAAGTACTTAATAGATAAATAAATAAATTGATGTTCTGTGATCGGCACCTCGGAAAGGAGGAGTCAAGTCGAAAGGAGTCCTTTTTGCGGAGAAAAGACACGCCTTGAACCTTACCAGATTGAAACATTACCATTTATTAATCAGAAATATTGTTAATTGTTTATTAAATTGTTTCAGTTTTTTCTATATCTGTACGTTTGTTCCCAATACGTTTAGAAACCTTTGCTAAGATTGTGATGATTTTTTTTTAAATTATTGTATGCATGCAAGAGAAGGTTAATATTTATAGACAGCAAAAAAGATCAGAAAAAAGAGCATTATAAAACATGCCGGGTGCAGGTAGGTAGGTCGGTGGTCCATATCCGGGTCGAAGGACCACTTGATGTACTATCGAGGTCTCTCGTGCCTTACCACTTTGTAAAAATATGCGTTTGAACTGATCGCATCGGACACGCCCACACGACCCCTAGTGGCTTCGTATTTTACTACGATTTATATTACGGCCAATCATAAACAACTAGTTTTAAAATCGCCCTTGATGTCAGTACTGTCAACTGTCAATCTGCTCTCACTTGCTTGTTTGCGCACGCGCGCCATTGTTGAATGAATGGAGTGGGGCGTGGCCTGAAGCGATAGGCATCGTGCAGTGTGCTAGCGACTTTCGACTAAGGACTGATAAGGCGCCAGAGGCTTCGATAGTACATGCTATAGGTCAACCGTTTATATGAGTGTTCGCTCGTGCGATACAGGGGTGCGGCGACGCGGACGGCAGGTGCGTATAGTGCGCCCCTTCCCCCCTTTTTCCGTACCCCCCTTTGTCGCCGTATCCCCGCGCCCCTGTACCGCGCAGGCGAAGTCTCGTTTAAGCGATCGAGTTATAGATTATAAATTTAAATTGATAAGTAGTGAAGATTAAAAGAAACTAATGTTAATAAGTCGTAATTTACGACAATGTAGTCACCTGACGATCTGAAGGATTATTGCTTATCTAATCTGCCGGAAGTAAAGTTAATTATAAATCACGCCTTGTCTATTGCCTCATATTTTTTTTTGCATACAACACCATTACTTTGCAATCAAAGATAATGATATTTTATAGAAAAAAATAGATTTTCCTGTTTTTTATAATGAAAACTGTTTTTAATGAAGGTAATTTTCTTGTTTCGCATATGAGATGTGTTTTTTGCTCGGGTTCAAGTTTAATCTTCTGAGGGCTGATTGTTAATCATACAAATGTGACTTTTTTGCCTTATTCATTAACATCTCAATACTATTTTGAGTTTATTTAGTACTAGCGACCCGCCTCGGCTTCGCACGGATGCTATGCTCTACTATATTGTGCATGTATTATACATATAAACCTTCCTCTTGAATTACTCTATCTATTAAAGAAAACCGCATCAAAATCCGTTGCGTAGTTTTAAAGATTTAAGCATACATAGAGATATAGGGACAGAGAAAGCGACTTTGTTTTATACTATGTAGTGATTTGCCTTGCAATAAATATATTATGATTATAATTATATCATTTACTTATAGACAGGTCTGGAGGCTTTGGGGCAAGGGAGGCCCTAATTGGTTAAAAAAATTAAAAAGCAAAATCTTTTGTTGGAGAATATTTATTTATTTAAGCAACACCAACATTGTATTTAAACCTGTAAATACAGCAATTATAAGTGTTGACAATATTCGATATATTTTTATTAATTTATACAAATAAATTAGTATTATTCACACACACAAAAAAAGATAATAACACATTAAGAATAAAATTACAAAATTAATAAATCAAATATTTTTTTTAGGAAATTATATTAAATTAAGCTAAAATATAAGAAAATAAGAATATGGTTAATACAGTTCTAATTACAATGTCAAAAGCTGTTTTATATTTTACATTCCAAAAATTGTATAAGAAATCTATTTGGAAAAAATGCGATGCTGATCCCTCGAAGTTTGTTTTTTTTATCTGTGTTGTAGAAGAGAGAAGAGAGGAACTCTTGTGGAAACCCAGGGCAGTAAGCCTAGCCCAAATTAAGCACTGTTTTGGATACTAGAGTAACGGATATATTAAGACCTCCTGAAATTCCTCAAGAAATTAACTTTCTGTCATTTCGAATATTAAAATTAGTTATTTGCATGTTTTAATAAAATTTCCTATGCGTATTTTCAGTTGCAAGCGCATCATGTTAAAAAATAAATAAACAATTTTTTACTAATTATTAACTTCTCAAGAAGTTAAACGTTTTTTTCAGCTTGTGTAATATTTTGAAATTAGCAGTTAGGTGTTATTGGCACTTCACAGTTGATATATAATATTTATTGATATATATATAAATACCCATGAGCCAGGTACAAATGTTCGTATTCATCACACAAACATCTGTTTCTTCCGGGACTCGAACCCAGTACGAAAGGATGCAGGGCAGGAGCGCTACCTTTTCAGTAAAAAGTCGTGAAATCGGTGTGAATGTAAGTAATATTATTATTCTAGCTTATTACATGAATACTCTTAATATCAGCGAGTCCCAACGCTAAGACAATACGCTCAGGATACTGTTCGGACTATCAGTTGTCGTATGCGTGATTCAGGGAGAAGAGCAACTACTTAGATCAAGAGCGTGACTCGAGCGCGGCGATTCGCTATAATTAATTCAATGCTAAGATTTACGGGCTTTGTGTCTTAAAGCAGAGGATGAAGCGGGTGTAGTAAAGAAGGACAACTGGGTTACGACGTGGTTTGATAAAGTATAATAGTTCTTTCACATTAGGTTTTGATACTATTTTATTTTAAGGTGCTAGGCAGGACCTAACCAGGGCCTTCTTCATCCTATTTTAGGCCCTGGGCATATAAGAATAATAGGGCACCTATGACTTTGACAGAACAAGGTTTCAGATTGACAGTCAATAGATGAATAGATAATCTTTAATTAAAATGAGGCCATTCTCACATCTTTTAAATGATCTAAGCATGCTGAAATTCGATAGCCTTAGTTTGGGCGAAAAAAGCTAATAAGCAAGTCGATAATATAGTCCCTAGTTGAGGTTCGATATACTCTAATTAAATAAGTTTTTCAGTAATAAATGTCGGTATTGGTTAAGTGATCTGGCAGGAACTAGGGGGCCCCTATCAATTGCGGGGCCCTGGGCATTTGCCTAGAGTGCCCAGTGGGAAAGAGAGGTCTGGACCTATAAAAAACCTTGCAGTTTAAATGCTTGAAAAAATAATACATAGTTGATTCTTCTCTATCGAATGTTCAACATTTGTTGTAGTAGTACAGTAGTACATGAAGAGATGGCGCTGGCGTCAACGTAAGAAATACTTAGAATGATTCGAAGGGTCTGTCAGGATCTCGATCTCGAAGGAACTGCTTGCCTCGTTTAAATGGGATATCCTAAACCACCCCGCGCATTCCCTTCACCTTCAGATTATTATCTCTTTACCTCCCTAAAGCTGCATATGGGTGGAAAATGGTTTTCAACCGACGAGAAGGTGAAGGAGGTGGTAGAGAAGTGGACGAAGGGGTTGGCGGGAAACTAATTCGAGGAAGGCATCAAAAAGTTGATATCCCGCTTCACCACCTGCATTGAGAGGAATGGCGACTATGTCGAAAAATAGCTTACATATGTACTACGGTAAACATGTAATTTTTTTTGTTTCAATAAAAAAAATTTTAACCTACAAAAATTCAGTATACTTACTTTCTGGATATGCCTCGTACTAATACACCGCGAAATGTTACTAAACTGTTCCTAAACGATTTTGACAAAGTTTCATGTGCCCCTTTGAATAGATCTCTAGATAGTTTAGATTTGCAATCGGATCCGAGGACGACTTCTGCCGATTCCATAAGTAATATTTACTGAATTTTTGAAATTGCAATTTATTTTATTCCAATAAGTTACAATTAATATGTATAATTTTATTGGTGTATTGGGCTTAATTTCTGATAGTAATGTTTTTGGTTAACCTGCCGATGGCGGTGTCTCTAAATACAAATACAAATAAAAAATATTTTATTTAAAAATAAAACAAGTTACAAGAATGCTTTGAATTGGAATCCCCTTTTAAGCTCATGGGCGTGTGTCAGGAAACTCCACTCTTCCATAAAAGCGAGCATTTTACACTTATTTAGGTTGGTAAGTATTTACAAACATTCTTTATAATTAAATATTTTAAAGAACTACTAAATATTTATTTAGGTAATTTCTAGAAATGCTGCAAGCGTAACTTTTACGATTATGAATGAACAACTTGACAGTTTCAGTTGCTAACAGAGGCACTCTGGAACTGTGCCTGAACCCGAACCCTGTAAGAATAACAACGCATCTGTGTCTATTCTGCCCAGCTGTCAATGACACGGTGGTAAAATGCTGAAGCAGGGTATTTGTTGAATCCACACATAAGTTAAAATTCTTTTTCTTGTATTGAGAGGTTGAGTGTTGAGAGGAATGGCGACTATGTCGAAAAATAGCTTACATATGTACTACGGTAAACATGTAATTTTTTTTGTTTCAATAAAAAAAAAATTAACCTACAAAAATTCAGTATACTTACTTTCTGGATATGCCTCGTACTAATACACCGCGAAATGTTACTAAACTGTTCCTAAACGATTTTGACAAAGTTTCATGTGCCCCTTTGAATAGATCTCTAGATAGTTTAGATTTGCAATCGGATCCGAGGACGACTTCTGCCGATTCCATAAGTAATATTTACTGAATTTTTGAAATTGCAATTTATTTTATTCCAATAAGTTACAATTAATATGTATAATTTTATTGGTGTATTGGGCTTAATTTCTGATAGTAATGTTTTTGGTTAACCTGCCGATGGCGGTGTCTCTAAATACAAATACAAATAAAAAATATTTTATTTAAAAATAAAACAAGTTACAAGAATGCTTTGAATTGGAATCCCCTTTTAAGCTCATGGGCGTGTGTCAGGAAACTCCACTCTTCCATAAAAGCGAGCATTTTACACTTATTTAGGTTGGTAAGTATTTACAAACATTCTTTATAATTAAATATTTTAAAGAACTACTAAATATTTATTTAGGTAATTTCTAGAAATGCTGCAAGCGTAACTTTTACGATTATGAATGAACAACTTGACAGTTTCAGTTGCTAACAGAGGCACTCTGGAACTGTGCCTGAACCCGAACCCTGTAAGAATAACAACGCATCTGTGTCTATTCTGCCCAGCTGTCAATGACACGGTGGTAAAATGCTGAAGCAGGGTATTTGTTGAATCCACACATAAGTTAAAATTCTTTTTCTTGTATTTCTCATATTAGTCTTTCTTTTTTTATTTCTGCTATTCTTGTATTCTCTGTGTGTGCGTGTGCCAATAAATGTTTTTTTTTCTTTCTTTCTTTTTTCTGTCAAATTGTCAAACGGGAATTGTTAGCAACAGACTTACGTAATCCGCATATTTTCATTAATTTGACTGAAGATCCCAATTTTCTTCTCTCTATAAACATCAGGTACTTAGGATCAACTCTCTCACCCATGGTTTGAAAATACATCCTCTCAAGTGAGATTTGAACCCACGTCTTTCTAGTTAACCGGGCTCCATTAGACTACTGAGGCTACCTACTATAACTATTAACTATTTAATCTAAGTGCTATAAGTGCAGTCATTGAAGCGAAAAATAGGGTTTTACCTCCGAATTTTTTTGCTGTGAACCAATTTGCATGAAATTTTGGAATTAGGCTTATCTTACCCTTAACTTCAAAAGTGAAAATGATCTGAACTCCGCACCCACCCTGGGAGTGGTTGCCACGCCTTCTCGGTGGTGTAAATTTTTTTTTTCAAAGTAACTTAATTTTAAGAAAAATATTCTATCACATTTACAAGTATCATAAAAACAGAAATACCAATTAAAAAAAAACATATTTTTCTTTTATATAAAAAAAATATGTTTAAAAATATATATTTTTTCATGTTTTCTATCTTTTTTGACACAGACCAAACACTCTGTAATGGCCAGTAATTTGTCTTTTCCTACGAATTGAAACCTCGCATCCGTTTTGAGCTGTGGGCTGGCATACGTGCAATCATGCCACTATTGCAACGACCTGATATAATCTTGCATATATTTTTATTATAAACCTTTTTTTTATTTAAGTTCAGTTAAGAAGTTTTACGGTATCTTAAACCTCTTTAGTCAAAAGGTGAATTGTAATATAAATTATGTATAGATGTATAAATCTGAATGGATGTGTAACTCGTTTACGAATTGATTCACTCGATTTAACGATTTCATTTCCATTTTAACACAGTTTGAGAATATTTACCTACATTTTTACTTTTAATGAAAAATGTATATTGAACAACCTGAAACACAGTTTTAAGCAATAAATTTATATTGATTCTGATAAAAAGATGAACGTACGTACATCTTTAAATAAGACTCATTTCCCGCCAAAAATATGATTATTGAATGAGTTATGTTTTAAAAAATATAACATTCGAAATTCAAAATTAATGAAAGGTTAAGAATTCATACGATTTTACCATAGATTCTTTCTTTTTCTTTTTCTTTATTTGTGGCTTGCACGATTTGTGCATTTAGCCAGTGTCAAGTAAGTATAACTGCCAGTTCTTAAGTAATTTCTTAATTTAATGATGAATGAACAGTAAAATATATTTATTCCTAGGTTTCAGTAAATGTGTGGGGTTTTACTAAAACCTCCATGTGGACTTCTTGAGAGAGTAGGAAAAGACACTTTCCGCTGCTTTCTTACACTTGCCAACACTTTTGTATGTTCTCAAACTCTTAATGGTTAATTAACCACTATTATTACGCACTAACATCCACCATAACACAAAATTTAACAAGAGAAAAAATCCACCAACATGACGCTTACCGCTCCCGCCGAAAAGTTCCCCCGCCAAAAATTATTATAATATTGAATGAGTTCTTATGATTTAAAATATATTATATTCGAAATTCAAAAATTAATGAGTCTTCTTGAGAGAGTAGGAAAAGACACTTTCCGCTGCTTTCTTACACTTGCCAACACTTTTGTATGTTCTCAAACTCTTAATGGTTAATTAACCACTATTATTACGCACTAACATCCACCATAACACAAAATTTAACAAGAGAAAAAATCCACCAACATGACGCTTACCGCTCCCGCCGAAAAGTTCCCCCGCCAAAAATTATTATAATATTGAATGAGTTCTTATGATTTAAAATATATTATATTCGAAATTCAAAAATTAATGAGTGGATAATAACGCTGTTCACTCATGCGGGCTAATTTTACCATAGATTATAAAAGCGATCGTAAAAAAATTTTGGTTTATACCGATATAGTTTCGATGATAAGTATTTGCCAGTCGTCGTCCAAGATTAACCATTTTAGACCAATCCCAGTTTCCGATCACAATGTAGCTGGTGAAATCGATGTGTCTTAAACGGAGATCATATTGCCACTTGAACTTGATTATGCAGAACTTAGTTTTTTATCTGTGTTTCCCGACAAATACAATTTAGGGGTCTTCAAGTTACGAGTGAATAATTATCTTCTAGGCAAGCGCGTAATAATTACTATCAGGGCAGATAGCAGCCAAGCGCTTTCCTCTTCACGATAAAAAAAACTTTGTTTTATAAGCAGACGGTGAAAATTAGCCCCTAAATCTCTTGATCCCACCGACCCAAATACATCTTTAAATCTGTATATCTTTTGTGTATAAGGTCATTCAAGATTCATTGCACAACTGAATGTACTAGCATAGTTTGCCCTACTATTGGTGCTAGTAGTATTATACTGCAGAACCAATGGATCATAGATACTGCTCTGGCTTTGTTCTGAATTGAGTCATGTATGTACTTAAATCAAATCACACGTAATTCACTCAAATTATTAAAAGTAAATGCGTTTTTAACGATATGAAATAATATTTTTTTCTTTTATTCTGTTCCGTAAAAACATTGAATTTGCGCATGTCTAGTATTCCGAGAGAACGGCGTTCCTAATCTTTCATTAATATTTGAATTTCGAATATTTTTTAAAACATAAGAACTCATTCTTTATTCGAAATAATTCTTGGCGATTACTCGCGTGTCAATTGTTTTATTGACCTCAAGTTGAATTTCGTCGACCTCAGTTAAAAATGGCGCGAAAAGATATTTAAAATGTAATTGAGAATACTTCGACTGCAATATAATTAATATCCCACGTGAGAGAAACCAACGTCTATTTCTTTTTGTCACTTACTTACATAAATTGTCAGTTAAAATGTTATTAACAAAATTTGATTTTGTCTAATTGATACTGGGAGAAAAAATAACCTTTTAATAAAGCTACGATACATGAATAGTGTACATGAAACTGAGTGAGCATTCGCATCACTCAACATTACTTATTGCATTCCATCTTCGTCATAGACAATAAAATGTCATTTAATAATAAATTACATTTTTGTAATTACATCATTAGCTTTTATCTTTTTATCTATGCGGGCCGAGTGTGGATTTTTGGGTGCTAACGACAACAAATGCAACTGAAACTAACGGTTTAACGTGCCTTCCAAAATATTAGCTTTTTAATGAATGTGTATCATTGTTCAAAATGGAATTCAATTTATGTTATACCAAAATCGAAAATTGCGTGAAATAAGTATAAATTTTCAGTCTAAGCTATTAGTAATTTTCAATGGTCTGTTCATATTTTGGCGCCATTACCATATCTTAGGTTTTTTTTTACATCTTTAGTTAGCTACCCATGGTTTCAAAAAGAGATGAAGGACAATATAAAATGTAAAAATGATAATGTTTTGGTCACCCATCCGATTACCAGCTCTTGCAAATAGTTGCTTAACCTCGACACCCGAACACTGTTATCGCTGCGCCAGTGAGTGTAAGTTGACAAATATGCACACGCAACTATATACAACAATTAAGACCCTATTTTCGTAGTGCTAAGGTATATCGTACAAATATTAACTCAAACGCGATAAAAGTTTGCACATTTAAAAACTTAAATTTAAGCCTCATTAACAGTACCTATATTGGCAAAGAAGGACACTTTACATAACAGCGCGTCTATTTTATAAGCCTTTACGTAAAGAATCTCTATCCATAGTGCAATAAAATTCATAGACACGTAAGAATTTGGCGGGAATGTGTCAATGAGTAGTTTATTTGTAAAAAATATTAATTTGGTGCACTCTTAACCGATTCGTTGCTACATACAATTACAGAAACGAAGGCTACGAGCTTGATTTACGTGAAATATGAAGATAGTTTTATTCTGGGTTGACTTCCCTAAATCTTGATTTGAAGGAGTTATCATCGATTTAACATGACACGGTTTCAGTGACTAATGCCACACGCAAAAAAAAGTGATGGCCTGACAGGCGTGTCATCAGCAACGAATCGGTTAACCCAACTTAGGGTTCTTGAATATGTTAAAGCATTGTAAAGTGCAATAATGTGATTTAAATATATTTCGTTCTCTTCAATTTTCAACACTGATGACTGATGACATATATTTTCTTTTTATTTGGCTCTTCAATGTGATATAGTATTTTTCTTTTATTTGATACTTGCACAAATCAAAAAAGACGAATACTAAAAAAAATCGACTCGGTTCACAAATAGATTCTCAGGTGGAATTCGAACCCGCGTCCTTTGGATGACTGGTCCAATGTTCCCTCGATTATGTTTCCCAAACATTTGTAAAATAGTTTCTTTCGAATACGAGAGGATGTTCCTCTCATTGACGAGACAGCCCTAGCCTTTCGAAGGACTGCAAAAGTGCACAAATAAATCGATTATCAATAAAGATGTGCGTGCAAGTTTCGGTAAATCCCCTTATCTTAAGTGTAGTGCAACGAGAAAATGTAATCATACATTCGTCATCTATTGATCATCCTTGTTCATAAATTAGCCCTCGTCATCGCTCATCATCACCGAGATTTTATTATCTATAATTCTACAAATAGTACTTGTCACTGGCAGAAATAATAACATGAGAAGTAACAATAGATTTATATGTTTTTTGTTAGATTTTCTGTTAGTGGAAGGCAAAGAGTACAATACCATACAGCCTCATCTTCTGATATTTTTTTCTCAATTTAAGTGCTCATTTATGAATAATAAATAAAAACACAGCTGCTGATCTTTAAGTCCGGGAGATACCAAATTTTATTTTGCATAACTAGTTAATCGGTAGACATTCATATTATTATATATGCCTAAAACTGGGTAAAAAAAGCCAAGGAAAGCGACAAAAAATGGGTTTTTATATATTTTATGATTCAACGTTTGTTTCATGTTAGCCAGCCATGTTTATGATAGGTATTTATGCGTTTAGAATGACACAATAGGCTCCAAATAAGCTTTAGTCCATATGCTTTGTGCTATAACAAAGCGCGAAACCGTGACTTGAAAAAAAAAATTCATGATTTGAATTTATTCTAATTCCCACGCTCCGCGCCTTTTTAGTTGACTTCTCAATGCAACGTCTGCATAATAATCTTATATAGCAGTTAAGTGCTTTTGATAGAGAAACATAAGTCCCTACATAATCTAGGTTTTAACTAACTTTTTAAGGTATTTGGCGAAGAAATTGAATTTCTAAACACTGGTTAAATCTTTTGTAGGATCAGTAGTGACAATTTTAATAAAGTTACTGACTTCATATCTACATAATAATGAAATAATTGGAAAAGCCAGGGTGAGTAGGCACCTTCTGGGTTAGCTCGTTCCATCGAGGGTCCTGTCTTGGCCTCCGAGCTTGATTGGGATCAACGAACCCATTCAAAACAAAAAATAAAAAATTTAGATCAAGTTTTAATAAATTCGCCATTAAATTATAACGTTATTTTTAAACAGCAATGTTTCATTGTTCAGAATACCATTTATTTAATAAACGTTATCTTGAATTCCAAAATGTCATAATTTCCAAACTGTCTTCATTTTTGACGCCAATACGATTTTTGTGCTTATTTTTTGACAGTTAAAGTTAGCTTATAATGGTTTAAAAGATGTAGAGATATATAATGTAAAAATAATATTTATATTAAACGTTATTGTGTGAATATGACATTTAAGTTAAGAATGATATATTAAACAGTTATCTTAAGAATTAGCACACAACACAGACAAAAACTGCATGCATTTTTGCCAAGCCTTGCAGTGCTTATAGTCATAGGATGTCTTAAGATTAAATTAAAAATCAGATCTTTACGAATGAAATATAAGCAATAGTTTGCAGTTTTTCTAAAGATATTAATATATTGATTTAATCTGAAAGCCTTCTAAAATAGAAAAAAAATAGTTAAAAAAACTAAAAAAACACGCTTGCCCACCATTTTAGACGTCCGCCATGTTGGATTCAAGTCACGTGACTATTTTTTCGTATTCCTGACAGCAAACCCTTTCATTTGATACCCATATCATGGAAGTGCATTTCAAACAGCCAGTTCGCCATCTTGGGGAGGCCGCCATATTTGATTTGTAATGACGTTTCTTAGCTAGTCATGTATTGTCATCAGAACTCAGAGCGTGTGCAAAATTTCATCCTAATCAAAGACCGGAAAGTGGGTCAAATTAAGATTCCAAGATTTTCTTACATAATTACAAGTGAAGCTAATAAAAGCGTGTTAAAAAGGTACCTACTAACATTTCTTTGGGCCATTTAGTTGTCTGAAATAAGCGATTATTATTATATAGTGTAAAATCAGCAAAAATGGATGGCAGAATTAAATAAGATGTATAATTAATTCTGATTTGACATTTCGTTTTTATATCAATAATATAAAAGCTAATTCTGTGTGTTTATATATATGTAGAGGAACCAATGAATCTAATCATTAAGTTAATTTCTATTTAGAAAGTACAATATTCCGAAGGTTAGAACGGTGGGGTAAATGCAAGTAATATAAAAACATACAAATAAAAACAGTGTAAATAAATATTATGAATAATAATTACGAAATATAATTATACAATATTAATTATATCTAGATCTTTTGGTCACTTTTTTAACTGCTGCAGTAAGGCTATTTTTATTTTATTTTAACTAGCTGACCCGGTAACGCGTTGCTATGGTAACGCGTATACAATGGAAAAAGAGCGGACAGACAAACACACAAACAACAAATTTGTGTTCTTAGTTTATAAACTAGCTGACCCTTTAACGCGTTGCTATGGTAACGCGTATACAATGGAAAAAGAGCGGACAGACAAACACACAAACAACAAATTTGTGTTCTTAGATTATAGACTAGCGGCCCGTCCCGACTTCGCACGGGTGGACAAAATTCTTTAATTTTTTTCTATTATTAAATATTTTTCCGTTAGCGCCATCTAGCGTCCGGTAGACGAACTACTTGCGGTTAACGCGTTGCTACGGTAACGTTTTTGATACAATGGAAAAAGAGCGGGAAAAAGAGCGGACAGACAAACACAAAACCACTGTGACCTTAGATTATAGATTTATCTAGATATTATAAAAGTATAAGAACGAAATATTATATATAATGAGTTCCGTTTATGTAAACGATTTAAGTACTAAGAAAAGTACATAACGAGCGTATTTCCCTAGCCAGTTAAACAGACAAACCGCAAGCCACAATTACTGCGATCAACATTGACCCCGTAACCCGCTTTATTATGTGCATAAAAATATTTCCTGCTACTTTATCCACGAGATATTTCTCGTACCAATAAGCTAATTGGTTACTCCTTTATCTTATGATATCCTAGTAAAACAATTATAAAGTATTGCCAGTTAAATGCATCAAAAGGCATTATTTGATTTATTTAATCTTTATATATATAATTCTTCTGTGAGTGTGTATGTCACTGAACTCCTCCTAAACGGCTGGACCGATTTGAATGAATTTTTTTGTGTGTGTTCGAGGGATCTGAGAATGGTTTAGATTCACAAATCAGTCCGGCAGATGGCACTGCAGTCGGCACAGCAACGCGTGGCCGGGACAGCTAGTAGTTATATAGAAAACCAACAGCTGTTGTTATCATCTTAATTCTACTGTACGTGTGTATGTCACTGAACTCCTCCTAAATGGCTAGACCGATTTGAATAATTTTTTTTGTATGCGTTTGGGTGGCGCCCTGGATGTTTTAGATTCACAAATCAGCCCGGCAGATGGCGCTGCAGTGGGCACAGCAACGCGTGGCCGGGTCAGCTAGTTGGTCTTGATAAAAAGATTATGGACCAGGAATACATCAAATTATTACAACAAACAGTTATACCGAATTCTAAATTTCTAAAGTAAACGAACATTACCTAGTTTTTACACTGTAAAAGATTTAATAAAATATTTATATAACAAATTTATTTGATTTTAAATTGAATAAAATTAAATTAGAAAAAACAAAGAAATGAATAAAATTTATAATTTCGTTCTTACACTTCCGCGCACAATACACATCAGAATAAAACACTTTTTTACGGATTTTTGCGCATGTTTTATTTTATTTTATATTTAATCCTGACGTTTCGACTCCTTTACAGGAGTCGTGATCACAGGAACGAACGTCGAAACGTCAGGATTAAATATAAAATAAAATAAAACATGCGCAAAAATCCGTAAAAAAGTGTTTTATTCTAAAATTTGTAACTTACATCTTAGGACTATGTCTGGAAAATAAATTATATCTATCTTAATAAATTACGTGTCACGTTGTTTGTCCGCGATGGACTCCTAAACTACTTGGCCGATTTTGATCAAAATTCGTAACTATCTGTTATTTGATCTAACTTAAAAGATAGGATAGGTTTTATTTTAATTTATAACACAGCAACGCGTGCTTGGGTCAGCTAGTATATATATAAAAAATACGTGTCACAGAGTTTGACCGCGATGAACTCGGAAATTATTCAACCGATTTTGATGATTTCTTTTTAAGGTAAGAGTAAGAGGTTCCACTCCTTTGCTGTGCGCATTATAAATATAAAGGAGGTTAGGAAGCGCTTGGTGCGACAGGTAGGAATAGCAACCAAGAAAGGGTGGTAGCCCGCAGTTTATTTTAATTTATAACACAGCTACACGTGGCCGAGTCAGATAGTTTTTATATATAATCATTAATTTCAGAACTTTGACATAATATTGTCTTTTTCTGCTATAAGAAATTTTAATTATAGGCATATTGATAGCTGAATTTTAATAAATATATTTCATTAATGAGAACTTATTTATGAAATTTTGTTTTTTTCTTGAAAATTGTTAATTAATTTTATACAGGAATTTAAGTATTTCCATTTTATGCTGATTAACCTGGGAAAACATTTAAAAGTGTTGTAAACTTTTTATGTAACATGATATAACCGTGTTTCGAGCAAAATAAAATTCTCATTTTTATTCTTATTTTAAGGTATGCGGTACGATAACAAAATAACCCATCAAAAACAATACTTGTCAAAAAAACCAAGTCTCGCAACTCAGTTGTTCTACGGTAAGAAGTTGTGAGATCCATGTAATACCAAGTCGGTTATTAATTTATTCAGTCCCTACTTAAGCGAATTTCTGTCCTAATACGTCCAGTCCCTAAGACCACGATCGTGGTCCATAACAATTGAAAATCAATTGTGTCTGGAATATCCGTACTCGAAGTATTAAGTTGTTACGTAATAATTAACAGCATCTTATAGTGACGCATATCAATATTAAAAATCTTTATTGTATTATATAAATATATTGACTCGGCCATCGCATGAAAACACGTGTAAATTAAATTATTTAGTGCGATGGCCGAGTCAATATATTTATATAATACAATAAAGATTTTTAATATTGAAATGCGTCACTATAAGATGCTGTTAATTATTACGTAACAACTTAATACTTCGAGTACGGATATTCCAGACACAATTGATTTTCAATTGTTATGGACCACGATCGTGGTCTTAGGGACTGGACGTATTAGGACAGAAATTCGCTTAAGTAGGGACTGAATAAATTAATAACCGACTTGGTATTACATGGATCTCACAACTTCTTACCGTAGAACAACTGAGTTGCGAGACTTGGTTTTTTTGACAAGTATTGTTTTTGATGGGATCTCATTGCTTTTTGTATTTTGTAGACAGTCTACTTTTTCCTTTTCGGTACCTTCTACTTATTGTATATATGTATGTATATCTACCAGCAACGAATTTTCTTAAAGCCCTCTCTCTGACTTATGAACTTTTCTTATTTTTGTAGGTTTTTTTAGTTTTTTCTTGATTCATACACCAAACACTATTTATATTCCAAATTTGAAGCTTCTAGGTCTGCTAGAAGTGTCTTAGAATTTTGATGATCGGTGAGTCAGTGAGTGACAAAACTAAGAAATTTGACCCGTTATAATTCTTAAACTACTAGTTCAAATTGAATGAAAGGAGCCTTTCTTTCTTCCATATAAGTACGGCTAAATATGTACCTAAGATTCAAAGATACCAAAAAATAGCTAAAAAATTGTATATTCCGAAAAAAATACTTATTTATTTTTAAATACATTTGTACCACTAAATAAAATCATTCAAAAATATAAATTACTTGCAACAAATGTTTTTTTTAGCTGGCAAACACAATTATTTTGAGTTTGAAGCGTTTTGTAGCTTAAAGTTATATAACCATTTTTCAATATTCAGTCTTAAACATAAAATGTATACAAGTTTATCAGCAACACTGCTTTATGAATTCTTCTGTTTTTTAATATATACAGTAGGATCAAGAGCGAAAATAGATATTTCTTGCTATTGCGAATCATTCTAAGCGTTTAGTTATTTTATCAGCCTACGGACTTTACGCAAATACCGTGTTCCAGAGCCGCGAAAAACTTGTTAAAATCTAACCGACTGTCACACACAAGTGCCACATTAGCGTTTCGTTCTACGCAGTTGTGATTTAGTGTATAATTTATTGTGTATTATTAACTTTATAAAAATCTAATTTATGGGTATATTATATATGAAATAAGTGTTTGTACATTATTATGAATATTTTCAAATAACTTGTACCAAGGTACATTTTTGGCCCGAAAAGAAAGGTCTCCTTTGAAATATACCGTGTCTTTACAATGCCTGCATGGTTACTGAAAATTCAGTCTTCTAGTTTTATCCACAACGAAATTACAGGGGGTCGAAAATGGCCTGAATTGCTTCGAGAAAAGGATGGTACGTCCGTGCCGCTTTTTTGCTTGACTTGGCGGGGGCACTGCCGTGCCCCCAGATTATTTCTTACATTCACACCAGGCTAGCCTAAAGGCTTGTGTAATGGATACTAGGGTAACATATATATAAATAAGTTATATATAAATATAGGTGCTAAGGTACAAAATGTTATTGGCTTGTAAGGCTTGTGTAATGGATACTAGGGTAACATATATTTAAGTAAGTTATATTTATATATAGGCAACGAAGGTACAAATATTATTCATCACATCATCACATCTACCAATACCGAGACTCGAACCCAGGACCGTCGATAAGAAAGGGAGGATCGCTACCCTTGCCCCAAACGTCTAAGTAACACTATGTTTAGAATTTTGTTTTTTTAATCTTACTTCCAATTTGTTTACGAAGTGTGGCCATTAAAATGAATATAAATTTAGTGTGAGTGAAACACGCGTCGAATCGTCTATACTAATATTATAAATCTGAAGAGTTTGTTTGTTTGAACGCGCTAATCTCAAGAACTACTAGTTCGAATTAAAAAGTTCTTTTTGTTTTGGATAGTCCATTTAACGAGGAAGGTTTTAGGCTATATAACATCACGCTGCGACCAAAAGGAGCGAAGCATCAGTGAAAAATGTAGCAAAAACGGGGAAAATTTTCATATTCGAGGGCTTCCGTTGCGTTCACTTCAACGTTCAAGTTACCCAAAAATATGTATTTTTCAGAAGTACTTTAAAATATTTTCTTTTAAAAACTTCTTAATCGGGATTATAATAACAGAAATTGACGCGGACGAAGTCGCGGGCTACAGCTAGTATATGATAAGTGTATTAAGTGTTCATGAGATATTATACCGATGTATTAACCTTGCGCATTTCCGAATTCGAGGCTATATTCGAAGCAACCATTAATAATACTCTGTACAAAATTGCCATACCCCTCCCTCATACTCAACTTACCTACCTCGCGACGGTAAAGTCAGTTGTTATGTTAACCATATTATTGGAGTTTAACTCCTTAAGAAGCACGCTATGAAAATAGATGGGTAGTATAATCAAACGTTAACAAAAAGTGAGGGGTCACATTTCCAATGCCGGATTTACCTCAGACGGGGCCCCAAGCAACAACTGATTTTTGAGGCCCTCGTTTTAATATAACCCCTCCCCCCCCTCTTCTTTTTAAATAACAAAAAACAGATCAATTTTGCAAAATCAATATATTATTTGAACCATCTCCATTACAACTTTTTTCTACTCTTTTCAGTCTCAAATTGATTAATAATATCATCAAAGTCAAGTTCTCGAAGCTTGTCTTTTTCGATAAACAGTAGGCTTATCACTGACTTTTTCTTAGCCCATCGAAGAATTGAAAATGTCAATGTCATTTTTATTTTATTTCCAAAAATTTTAATATTTTTAATTATTTTTACATGTTCAAATAAGTTTTAAAAAATTTTCAAATTTTGGGGCCCCTCTCCAAGCGGGTCCCCAAGCAATTGCTTCCTTTGCTTCCTGGTAAATCCGCCACTGCACATTTCCTCCGCATAATATACTCCCCGCTCCTCAGTCCCAAGTACACCTTTACTCTGTCTCTTTCTTTCTTACTTCAGTATACATGTAAAATATCTTAAATAATAAAAAAATTAAGTACCTAATATATTTTATCAAATTAATTTAAATAAATATATGTAAATATATGAATTCATTTACTTACTTTGCCTGTTATATATATTTTAAGAGAATCGTTTTTAAATTTTTTTTAAACTAGCTGTTGCTCGCGATTTTCTTCTCAGCGGCTGTTCTACTGTCTCGCATCATATATTTGCCCACGCTATTACTTCGATTTTATGATCGTTCTTTCTGACTTTTCTTCGTTTTGCTCAGCTCATAATAACTTATGTTAAAAAAGCCATAACCATTTTAAAACCACAACTGACTGGCTGGCTAGAATATCACAGTTATTTAATATAAAGACAACGAATGAGTAGGCATAATACTGAGAGACAGTTCTGACCTGGATAACAATGAAATAATACCAACATGACTGTACACTTCCACAAGAATTGAGCTATCCAATGCAAAAAGAATCGTTGATTTCGAAATAAGCGTATTCAAACAAAAAACACTCTTAAGTATATAACGTTACGACGCAAATCCGCGTCGTCGCTACTTCTTTTTTTACCTAAGTACCGAGCATAGTTAAGTGGGATCTACCCTTATTTTACATTCTTTGAGCTAAAGTTAGACTTTCATTTCCTGAATTCCTAGTACTTCGAACACATGCATTGAGATCACACGAGTTAAGTATACATAAGAATAGTGATTTACGACCTCCTGTTTGTTCATAACAACCCGGTGTCCCTGTTCTGATTGAGACAATCGATGCAGTCGGGCTGAATTTACAAAAGAGGAGGAATAAATTATTGAGGTAGGTAGGCCTCAGACGAGTTGTAGCGCCAAATAAGGATTATCGCTTGTAATGAAAGCTCTTGTTAGTTCATAGCTGCCTGGTACCGGTGTTCTGAAGTTTGCCTATTTTCCTCTTCCATTCGTTGATTTCCTGCACCATTCCGCACAGGGCCCGTGTGCGTGTTGGCTTTAAGAATCCTATGAGTTGTTTTCAGTCAACAAAACTCTTTTTTTTATTATGTATACATTATTACATTATTCTATAACAATTTAATTTTCCTCACGTGATGGTGACTTATTTTTTAATAGGTTCGCCACATGTGTTTCTCTTCACGTGGTAGCCGCATATTTTATTGTTAAGTATATGGTAGTCAGACCAATAAGAGGTAATTCTCTATCATTTCACATAATAAGAAGCAATTTTGTTGTTACATAACACTTTATATAATTCTATCTTGTTCATGATAATAATTTATACAACAATGTAACTAATGGAAGTGTACTGTTTTGAAAACTACCGTGTGGCTACTGTATTATTATAATTTTTTTACCTTAATATGATTATAACATTTGATACTTCAAAATGGCGGACTTAAAATAAACTGGACTGAACTGGAAATAAATATAATCTTTCAGTTCAAAATTTGAGTAGGTAGATTGCGTTGAAAATTTTGTTTTTTTTAACTGGTATACAGTAATAAAAAAAAGAATTTTATCTTTTATTTTTATGATAGATAAAATCTTATTCAGTTTGTCTGCGTGAGGTAAAATATGTTATAAAACTACTTGCATTGATATTATGAACGGAATTTTAATGGGAAAAAGCAGATTATGATTGTAAGACGAAATAATTAGTTCATAGCTACTATAAAGATTTTATTGAACAATTGTGTCACATTAACAGACACATTTACATAAACTGTATGTTAATTATCTCCTGCGAATTGAATATAATTATATAATTGTACACAGTATGTTAATAATCTATTCTATTTTTACATCTAAAGAAAAACAACCCACACATCCTTCATTAAGGGCGAGTGTTCTTCCACTTACACTATCAACACTTAAACAATCGATTAAGGAGAAACAGCTTAATTATTTATATTTTTTGTCATTTTAACAGTCCTGCTTAACACAAGTTGATTTTTTTCTTGTAATAAGATGTGCAGTAGTGCCGTCTTGTTAAATCCCGACGCGACGTTAGAACGGCATTGTTTTAGAAATAATTTAAAAAAATCTCCTTTCTCATCCACTGTCATTTTTACAAAATCTTTTCCGATAAAGATTAATGCGAAACTGTTGGATACCAGCTTCATCAGTCCGTTTCCAGCACCAGACAGACGACAGACAGACCGAACAGGTACAAAATATATCTACGAAGTACCAGGCGACTAGAGAGTCTGAGGAGTTTAATTGAGTCAGCGTAGCTTTTAGTCACTTATCGTATGAACTATATTGACCTGACAGTCAGTGAATGAGGTGTGGCGTAGCGACAGAGATTATTATGGCAGATATTAATTATACTTTCTCTGAATGATTAGGGTTGTCAAGCGTAAAATGTACATTCAATTTTTTTAGTAGACACTAGGAAAAAGACAGTCGCCTAAACAAATAGTTCTTATCATTAATAGTTGCAATTTTGTGTTTTTTTTAAAGGGCATATAGGAACAGTTTGTGTTGTAAAACGTCAACTATAAAAATTAAATTAACCGACATAAATTTTAAATTACTTTATAAAATGATTTATTTTTGTATTTAATTATAATGAATGATTATTAAGTAACTTAACGTTTCAATTATTCAATTTTATTTATCTAATATTGCATTCATTTAAACTTCAAGGAAACGTATTATTCTACCAGCAAGTAAAGTTATGCATTTCCTATGTTCTTCTCCAGCTTTCAAGTAATCTTCATACCAAATATTATTAAAAGCAGGTCAACTATGTCACCGTAACTGAGACAGTGTCAAACTTTACTCAGAGTTACATATGCATTTATTGTCTAATGAAATAAGTTTCGAGAAGTGATAACAAATAAAAAATGACGCTAAAATCTTAATATATAAAAATCCAGTGTCACAATGTATGTTCCCAGTGAACTCTTCACCAACTCAACCGATATTAATGAAAGTTGGTATTTATGTGTAATTTGGTCCAACTGAAGAGACAGGATAGTTTTTTTTTTTTTTAATTCCGAACACAGTAACGCGTGGCCGGATCAGCTAATATATTATTTTTTTTTAATACCACAATCATAGTAATACAAACAAATATCTTTTTAAAATATCAGTTTCAGATCATAATATCTTGGAGAGTTGAAACACGTTAATATAATGACGACCGTTTGGTGCAACGGTAGCGATCCTGCCTTTCGCACCGACAGTCCTGGGTTTGAATCCCGTTAGGGGCAGATGTTTGTATGATGAATACGAGCATTTGTACCTGAGTCATGGGTGTTTATATATATATTTCTATGAATATTACATCATCGGTATCATATATGTATGTCTATCTGTTACCCTAGTATCCATAACACAAGCCTTACTGTGCTTAATTTGGGCTAGGCTAATTGGTATGTATGTATGAAATATTTATTCATTTATTTATATTTAATATTTATAACAAAAAAATGTATTGAATTTTTTAATCATTTATTTTTTTGTAGTGCGTTTAAATCGTTTGTGTGACAACCCTACCTATATTTATAAACTTTCTTTAGCTTTCGTTTTCAAAAGCTAATAAAGTTTGTTGACATGCGTATTACGATAAACTACACGAAACAACAGGATGTTCCGAAACAAGAATAGAGAACAATAAAATCTAGAGAAGAATTGTCATCATTTAAAAAAGTTGCATTTGCAGATTTATTCTAATGACAAAGCGATATCTAATTTAACTATCATGATCTGTAATATATACAACTGCAAATGTAACTTTTGTTATTGTATGAGAATTTAGTTTATGATTTATCTTTACCCGTTTCTTAGTTAATTTTGGATTTGAACTCAGAGGCACTCACCTTGGAATCTACCGGTCGTCTTCTTGGAGGTACCTCCGTGTCTTTGATCCAGCTGTATTGTTCTACGATGGTCTCATGGCCTAATTCACGATTTTTGCACTGATTGCACTGTAGATTTAGTTTTATGAGTAATATAATTTATTGGGCTGCGCGCCGCGGGGAACGGTTCGATCGAAGTGTATAGTTCAAGTGAGAATGTTCAAGATGGCAGCACTGATGGCTGGCTTTGTTACGGCTTTGCGCCAAAGGGATTGTGCCTCTGATATTATTGAAAAAAAATAAAGATTGATTGGATGTAATATTGTTTGTGCTATGATAAACTAAATTAATTATAACGAAAGTACGGAACAGTTATTTTAAATGATGACAATGATTCTCTCTAAATTATTTCTTCTTTAAGTTACACCGCCATAGCTCTAGCTTCCTTATTATCCTCTTCATCCTAAGGTTGTCTGGAAGAGATCTTTTAGCGATAAGGCCGCCGATTGTTGCACGTTTGATTTAAGCAATTATCTGTGTTTTATTTGGGTATCCTTTTGTTTTTGTGGTGTAATCAATAAAGTGTTTTTGTATTGTATTCTCTAGATATTATTTAGACGGCTTATTCCACCTATATGCATAAAAAGAGCCTCAAAAAAATAAATAAAAAAAAAAACGAGTTGAGTAGGTTTAAGGTTATTTAAGAAACGCCAGATGTCACTACTGTTACATAAAGCTTACTGTTCGGTAACAGAATAAATATATACTCTAAAAACAAATTTGTTGTTTGCGTGTTTGTCTGTCCGCTATTTTTCGCGCTTTTTTTCATTGTATATTGTTACCATAGCAACCCGTTACCGGGTCGGGTAGTAAATGACAAAGGATAAATGCATAATTTAAAAAATGAACAACATCAATGCTACGTTTCTTTTTATTTTAAATTTATTATATCTTCTAGTAAAAAATTGCTTAACACAATTTGAATTTGGGATATTTTTTTAAATTTGTAATATTTTTTTCTTTATAAAATTAAATTATTATAATTAAGTTATTAAAAGCCATAATATGGCTATAAAGAGAAAAAAATATTTTTATAAGAATAATTAAAATGAAATTGCTACTTTATTAATCATTGCTAAATTAATTCCATTGTCAAAGAGAATCAGGAAGAAGGTAGACAAAGAGGTTATGGCTGGCTAACCGCCAAATAATTTGAATAGACAATTATTCACAGATTTAAATGACACGTAAAAAAATATTCTAAGGGTCGGGTCAGATTGAGCTGCGACATTTTCTTAAACTTATAAAAAAAAATGATTTTTGGTGGAACCGGATATTATCATGTTAGTTTTGGTTTATCTATAAAAAAGTTTGACGGGTTTTACTTCAATTGTGTTTTAATTTAATAGTAGATTTGTAATCAATAAGTATTCGCGAACATGAACGGTTGTTAGCAAGTGATACAAAACAATGGACGGTGTCTTTTAAGTTCTTTTAAGAAGTCCATGGAGGGTTCATAAATTTCTTCACTTTTAATTAAACTTTTTCATTATTTAGTACCATCTTATTAAAAGGTGATTACTAAAGACGAGGCAGTATGGATTTTGTACCCTTTGCCTTCCAAAATAGGTGTAATTCACAAATAAAATAGTGTTTTTTTTTGGCCGGAGCGGAACCACCATCTTAACGTTTCACGTTGGTGGTTTAACAACACAAATTTTAACAAGAGAAACATCTCTTTGAAATTTGTGTTGTTGTGGATATAAGTGCGTTATAATGTGAATAAATCTTTATTTACTTACGTATAAAAGTAAACTTCCCTTGCTCAGTAATCCATTACATACAGATATAATGACACCGTCCTTGGCGCGACAACTGCCTGAGCAAATGTTGGTAGAACACAGTACGACCGAGTCAATATTATACTTAATATAAATACTTCGATCCGGACTTACTTTGTGTAAGCATATGGGTGTGCTCTTACTCCAAAGGGACAATTATCGTCACCACCAGCGTTTTATCCGCATTTGGACATAACTTAGTATTAGAAAGACTTCTTTACATTTTTTTTCATAGTGACACCTTTTTGCTGAACTCTACATTGCTAGTGTCGATGGTTTTTATATAACCATAAATAATGATAGCAGAGAGGATAGGCTCTACGATCTTTGGTAGGTTTACTGATCTGTATGTTATTAAACGTTAGTATATGTGAATTTATTAATAGACAAGTAAAATATTAGAAAAATGCTACTAACATAGGGATTCGAAAATTGGCGATAACGAAAATTGATTCAGTATCATGTAAAACAAAAATTAAATATTATATTGATGACTCTTAGGTGAAACGGTAGCGATCCTGCCTTTTCCATGGAAGGTCCTGGGTTCGAGTCACGAACAGAAAAGATGTTTGTGTGATGAATACGACTGTACCCGAGTCACTGGCTAATTACTAGGAAACCAGATGCAGGGAGGAGTTTCCACTCCTTTGCTGTGCGCATTATAGAAGAAGTTGAGAAGCGTTTGGTGCGACAGATAGAAATAGCAACCAAGAAAGAAAGGGTGGTAGCCCGCTGTGCGTCTGGATGTCCGATCGTAGTCATCCCTCAGTTATAGTGACAATTACAGTTTTTTTTTTATAAATCTTGTTAATCGATGTTCTAAAACCACTTCACTTCATTTTCGTGGTCAAACCTAAGTGCAAATCTATTGAATTCATAACAACGACGCTTGAAGGGATATTTCTTAGATGGAAGGTTTCTTAAATTTGTCGTTTTTTCTCTGTATATATTTCAGGATACTTATTTAAAACAGATACTTGGTGACTTTGTTGTAATCAACGATGTAATAAAACTATACCACTACTATTATTGTGATAACAGAATAATATTATTTTTTGTGGTAACAACGTAAATGTCGTTACTTCTGTTAAAGCTGAGGAGTTTCTTGCGCCCATTCTTCTTGTCAGTTAAAAGACGTCATGAATGGGTGTTAGGTATGTTGGACGATTCAAAACAACTTATTTTGAGTGCATTTGGATAAAGTTATCATTTTAATCTTTTATATAGTATTAAAATAGCATCCAAAATAACATATTACGTCATTTTTGTCGCAGTGATATTTTTTGAAGCTTTCAAAGCTTTTTTTTATTGTTTTGGGATGTGGGTTTTTTGAATTTATTTGTTTTGCCTGAACACTTTTGTAACTTCATGTTTCATCTTTATGTAAACAAAATGTATTTGTCACAAATGTTGACTCAGTACGTGTGTCAAATTGTAAGAAAGCCAGCCACATAAACCTAGTTTAAGCTGTGTTTTATGACACTAGTATGGTTAATTATAATAATATACATTCATGCCAATTGGCCTAGCCTAAAGTCAGCTCGACCCCCCGGTCGAACGCGGGACCTCGGAGTAGTTTTACCATGAAAACCGGTGTAAGAGCCACTCCACGATAGAGGTCGAAATCTCAATTGTGAAAAACGTATTAAAAATATATTTAGCTCTATACCTATGTGTTTACAGGATGACAGACTTGATCATCCCATGACCACGGATCCTATGGTTTTTTTTAAACTGGTAGAAATTGTGACCATGAAAGTTTAACATAACATTTGTAAAAATAATTAAGAAATAATTTATATAAATTACATAGGCTGTTTGACGGCCTATCATAGTTTATTAATCAGGGCTACATAAAAAGAAAAAATAACTAATTGTTTGAATGGCACGTACGTGAGTGGGTGTTTGTGTATATTGTACACACACACACACTCATATATAATATTTCAAATACATTTGGATTTTTTTTCATAAAGATTAAAATTACCTTACCTACTTATAGAAAACTACCAGGTTACTATGACGCGGTGAGAGGTTTTTGTTACTACATTGCAAAGTGAAATATCTTTCTTCATACTCATTGAGTACTTTGATCACTTTCGAATTGAACTTGACCAATTTTATTGACAGCCCGAGGCAAAACTAGTCAAAGAAATTTTCTTAAACGTCTTTTTTTCTAATTTGGTGACATAACCTGTCTTAATATCATAACCATAAGGTTTAAATTGAGTCGTTATATTTCATTACAGAACAGGTTCCTTCAAATCTAGGTTACTGTACGAGCATTGCCACATTGAATGGTAGGTATGCATTGTATTTATAAGATTTCTGGTTAAAATTGGATATAACCTGGATAAACTTTTAGATTAATTAATACAAAATTGTATAATAATGTTATTTTAGTAAATCTGTGGTTATTTTTATTATTAGGATAATGATGTAATGGAAATTAAATAATTAAGAATTTCTTACATTCACACCAGTTAGCCTAGCCCAAAGTGAGCAATGTAAGGCAAGCCTTACAGTGTTATTACATTACAAGTGATATGAAGTAGATAGAAAAATGGCTGCTTAGATGGTTTAGACATGAAGAGAGGATGGACAAAAGAATAGAAGAATGTTTTTAATCATAGTCTGCATATGAGTATTATCTAGCAAGGTCAGTTTTAATTCCGAAGGTCAGTATATTAATGTTGCAAGGACAGTTGTCCTCAACGTGATCAGTGATATACAAAGAGTGCAACAATGGCTCCTATGAAGCTATGTTTCCCTGGTAGATTTTAAGCATGATGTCGGTAGACAAAGACATTACCGCACAAACATCTGCCTCTTCTGAGACTCAAACCGAGGACCGTAGATACGAAAAGCGAAAAATTGAAATCTTATAACTGGGAAACATGTTTTTTATTATTTATTTATTATACCATAATCAAGCTACAAATATCCCAGCGGGCCTAATGCGAACTGATCAATGCTAACAACTTCAGATGGAACGTGGACCAAAGCTGACATCTCGAACGATAGGTTACGATCGTCCTAAATCGATTATTATAACATCATCAGATTTACGACGCCCATTGCTGGACAGATTCCCGGTCCTCGACTGTCCACATCTAACGGCCTCCTGAGACTTTGACCAGAACATCAGTGTCTTGTGGCTACCGAAGGAGCTTCGCAGCGTTGGGATTGCGCACAATAATAATAATAATAGAATAAAATTAATATCCTCTATTGCAGTGCAATTGCTCTATCTTTTTTCATCTAGGCTAGCTTTTGATCCCAATCAAATGTTGTTGATACAGCCAACATGAAGACCTGAATGGATGTGTGAAATGTATCGTAATAGAACAAGGTAAGTGAATTTTATTGATTTTATTTTAACAGCTAGCAACATTTACAAAAATAAATCGGGTAAAAACACATGAAAAATTATTATGAAATATATATTTGTATAAAAGAATATTTATATGTGGCATGTGGCGAAAAATTAAAAGATTCTGATTTAAGTTATTTATATTTTTAGCTTATACAGTTCCACACTTATCGCACATTTAAGTAAATATTATATATTCTTGTTTTTATTTTATTATTTCATTTTAACGTTTTGACTCTTTGTCTTTCGACTTCATGATAATCTTTCAACATTTAATCGCTCCTAACTACTTAATTTATTCAAATAAATGTTATTGTTTCATTTTGCCCTTCATAAAATGTATTTTGTTACAAAACAAGAGTAAACTCATATTAATTCCGGTTAAAGTGGTTTGAATTAAATATTCTATATTTTTATACACTGTCTAATAAGTTTACATATAAGAAATACAAATAAGAACGTAGTAAGTAACCTTATTATTTCTTTATATATGGCTTGCACAATTTGTGCATATAGCCAATGCCAAGTAAGTATAATCTTTCTTCTATGTTCTTGAGTAATTTCCTAGGTTTCAGTAAAGAAGTGGGGTTTTACTGAAACCTCCTTGTGGCCTTCTTGAGAGAGCGCGAAAAGACACCTTCCAACCTGTTTTGTTTCACTTGCCAACACTTATGCATATACAGAAACACTCAGTGGTTAATAACCCACCATTATTACACACTAATATCAACCACAACACAAAATTTAACAAGAAAACCAAAACCATTAAAGTGACGCTACGCGCTCCCGCCAAAAAGTCGAGTTAACCTTATATCGTTTTTATGCTCAGAGTATGTTTACTCTGAGTTTTTATGTGAAATATGGACAGATAAAAAAATAAAAAGATTAAATATAAGGAGGTTGATAAAGTCACAGATAATATTTCTATTCTCTTTTGTAGATTAATATTTTTAGCACGCTAATGGTCAGTATTAATTGTCATTGAAAAGACACAAAAACATTAGTTTCATAAATTTTGTTCTTTTTTCATAAAAATAAAAACATCGTAACTCTATGCTTAACTAATGATAGGTAAAGAGTCACAGACTAAGTATCGCAAATGAAACTCTATGACTTTGTCTTAGAGTTACAAATGGATAACAGAATGTTTGACTTTTTGATTTATAAAGACTTTTAGATACGTACTCGAAAACATTGAGTATTTTAATATATTTTTTTGGATTTGGTGTTTTTAGTCAAAGTAATTTTTTGAATGCAGTTTTTGTTTTATTACGTAATCTTTAGGTAGGTCCATATCCTGTATTTAAACGACAATTGAAAAAATGGTAGTTTCATGGAATAGCGTTTAAAAACAAAAGAGGTCTTACCGTGATCTCTTAGCGCAATGCAAGTTCGATTGTCAAAGTGAGACACCGTTATACACGGTCTATAGTGGCGTCTCTCTTCAACACCTGAACTTGAATGGCAATAAGAGTTGATTCAAGAAATGATTTGATTTGACGACTATCGTTGGACGGTAGAAATACCGACGCTATGGTATTTCTAAGGGCGACGTTCAACTCCCAGCTGCGTCAATATAAAAAACTATTTTTTCTTTGTTGTCTCGTTATAAAGCTGTCGTGCCATTGTTTAAAAGCGCTGTTCAGAACAGCAATTCAAAACTATTGGCAAATATATATATTATTATTATTTGACGATCGTTTGGCACAACGGTAGTGTCAGGAACACAGGACCATCCTTTCGCACGGATGGTTCTGGGTTCGAATCCCGGAAGGGGTAGTTTGTATAATGAATATGAGTATTTGTACCTGAGTCATGGGTGTTTATATATTATTTCTACTAGCTGACCCAGCCACGCATTGCTGTGTTATAAATTAAAATAAAACCTATCCTATCTTTTAAGTTAGATCAAATAACAGATAGTTACGAAGTTTGATAAAAATCGGTTAAGTGGTTTAGGAGTCCATCGCGGACAAACAACGTGACACGTAATTTATATATATATACATACTAGCTGATCCAGCCACGCGTTGCTGTGTTATAAATTATAAATAAAACCTATCCTATCTTTTAAGTTAGATCAAAAAACAGATAGTTACGAAGTTTGATCAAAATCGGTTAAGTAGTTTAGGAGTCCATCGCGGACAAACAACGTGACACGTAATTTATATATATTATATTTATTTATATTTATTTGATCTGACTTAAAAGATAGGGTAGGTTTTATTTTAATTTATAACACAGCAACGCGTGGCTGGGTCAGCTAGTATATATATATATATATATATATATATATATATATATATACAAGCTGACTCGGCCACGCGTTAATGTGTTATCAATTAGAATATAACCTGTCCTATGGCCAACAATAAGTCGCAACAACACCAGCAAAATGACAAAGAAACATGAAAATTGGTTGAGTAGCTTCAGAGTTCATCGCGGTCAAACACTGTGATGAATACATATTTATGTATGATATATGTATGTCTATCCGTTACTCTAGTATTCATAACACAAGCCTTACAGTGCTTACTTTGGACTAGGCTAATTGGTTTGAATATAAGAAATATTTATTTCATATATATCATATACAACATTATTCAAGTATTACCAAATACCCTGTGTAACCTTTTGTGTCTCCTGGCCACATACGTGTCATTAATTTAGCTACTAGCTTGGCAAACAAATCATGTGTTGTAACAATTATGTGCTGAGCTAAGAATATCCTTAAATACTAAAAAATACAACTACAGTGAAACCTCGTTAAGTGGGACCTGGATAAATGAGAAACCTCTATTATTGAGAATTCCAATGAGGTCCCGGCACTTTTTCATCAAATTACCTCTGTTAATGGGACTTTTTGAACCTGGTTAAATGAGATTTGATTTCTAGGGTTATATCGATGTTTACCTCTATAATTGGGACTGTGTAGCTCAATTCCATGTATAAGTGAGACTTTTTATCAGGTTTGGACAGGTTTCGACACGTTTTTTGCAAACATTTGAATTTCTTTATTTTATATTGTTTGTCAGTACTATCTCAGGTTTTGACTTACAAACAAGGGAATGCAAGTATACAAATTGTCCAAACGTAAACATAACACATTATCAACGTCTGATAAATTAAAGATTCTGTCAGATTATGATTGTGGAAAGTCAGTGTAATTTGTAACACCAAAAATATGCATTTTTATTAATATTTCCACTTCCATTTCCAGCAGGGCCTCTTTAAATGTAATTTTAAACCTATCTAATAGGAAAACTGGATAAATGAGAGCCTCTTTAAATGGTACAAAATCCTTGGTCCCTTGAGATACCAATTAACCAGGTTTCACTGTATATGTGCTGAAGATACAAACTCCGCACGCAAGCTACATTTCGCTTTTTAATTCATCACTTTTTAAGACACAACTTAAGCAAATACGACAATGTTTTATTCAAATTTATCATACGAGTATTGACTAATTAAATTATAGAGTTCCCATACTGAAAGTTACTCCATATGAAAATTGTTGAATAAATAAATTTATAAAGTAGATTATATGTATCTTTGTAAATGCATGTTTAATTTTCTTTTACTGTGGCGCTGTTGCTCTTCCGAGACACAGAACATTTAGTCTGTGGATAAGTAGTATCTCTACCATAGAGAACTTGTGATTTTGTGCAAGAACATTAAGAATAAAGTGTCTAGTTTAATAAAGAAATCTAACGAGTTTTATTAAAATACTGCCTAATAAAAATTACTCACATTTTTTATTTATTTATACTTTATACACAAATTGTACAAATGCGGACTTAATACCTTAGAAATTTTCTTCCAGCCAACCTTAGGGTGATAAGGAGATACAAACCAATAACACACATAACACACCAGTGTAAAAAAAGGATATAAATTATCAATTATTATAATAATACGTGGCACCTAGCGACTGTATAAGCAAGCCGGTGAGCCAACCAGTCGGTTGAACCCAACCACTCGTCTTATGACGGCCGCCGTATAGACAGCACACAGCGACCGCGGGGACTTCCCCGCGAGATGAAGCCCGGGCAAGAGACAAAGCTCATCCCGCATATATGAAGAGAACCCAGTTAATAATACATAGAATTATTTGTTTTATATATAAGTACATATAAACTAAAATAAATATGTATCAAGTAAACGATAGGTACTGTTATGAACGATTAGTAAAATATTTATTTATTAAACCAATAAAGTATAATTAAAATAATTATTATCATTATAAGTGTAATTTAAATTGGAATTATTGCATTATAATCATGATTTATTAATTCTAATTAATCTATTATAAATTCCTTTACTTCATTATGTTGACATAATATTGACATTGCTCGTTAGTTATTTATAAAATTGAATATGTAATAAATGTTTTGCACATAATATAAACTTCTGAGACCATCCAGTTAGAGTTGAAATTTGTGATCTTAAAAAAAGTTCTTTTTTAACCCCCGACGCAAAAAGGGGGGTATTATAAGTTTGACGTGTCTGTCTGTCTGTCTGTGGCATCATAGCTCCCGAACGAATAAAGCGATTTCAATTTTGTTTTTTTTTTGTATTACAGGTGTTTTACGGGCGAGTGTCGTTAGACATGTTTGATGAAAATTGATTGAGCCGTTTAAAAGTTATGGGTCTGTCTGTCTGTCTGTGGCATCATAGCTCCCGAACGAATGAACCGATTTAATTTTTTTTTTTTGTATTACAGGTGTTTTATGGTTAAGTGTTCTTAGCCATGTTTAAAAGTTATGGGGGGTTAAAGTGGGGAAGAAAAACCGAATGTCTGCAAATATGCTCAAGTGGGGTCTCAAATGAATTTGAAATCGACAAGAATCTATGTATTTACAACTTAACCAGAGATATGATAAGTATGTTTACCTTTAAAAAATATAAAATAAAAAATTAAATTAAAAATTTTAAAAACCCCCGACACAAAAAACATAAGCTACCTTTAAAAAACATAAGCTACCTTTATACATATATGTATAAGTATGTATTAATATTTAAAAAAAAACTTCGCGTTCGGGGACCGCTCCTAATTAATTAGTATCACATGCTGTCCCCGAACGCGAAGTTTTTTTTTAACGGTACTTTAGGATTAATTTTCTTTTATTATTTTTTACTTTTTAAAGGTAGCTTATGTTTTTTAAAGGTAGCTTAACTTTTTTGTGTCGGGGGTTTTTAATTTAATTATTTAAATGACATTATTTTAACATTTCCAAAAATAATCTTGCAAAATTCGTTCTAATCAAACTTTTAGACGGTGCCATATTTACTGTACTGTGACGTCACATATCTTACAACCTCAGTTGATTGTAAAATGTAACTTGTTTACTTATGGGTTTGGAACAAAAATGTGTATTGATCTAGATAATTTCTGTAGTTTTTTAATGTGATATATTTATTAAACATTTGAATAAAACTCTTTTTTGCGAATTTTGCGCATATTTTATTTTATATTTTATCCTGACGTTTCGACTCCTGTCATCATGTGATCAAGACTCCTGTAAAGATGTCGAAACATCAGGATTAAATATAAAATAAATTATGCGCAAAATCCGTAAAAGAGTGTTTTATTCAAATTTGTAAATTGCGCAGAAGTGTAAGATCTAAATATAGTTATTAAAGTATGGTATGCCTTTTTATTAAAAAAAAACATATGGCCATGAACTTTGACTTTATTACTTCAAATTAATGGGCACGAATAACTGAATTGATATGATTTATTAATATCTAATCTAAGATAACAGTGGTTTGTGTTTGTCTGTCCGCTCTTTTTCCATTGTATCAATAACGTGACCATAGCAACGCGATTACCGCAAGTAGTTCGTTTACCGGTCGTTAGATGGCGCTAACGGAAAAATATTTAATAATAGAAAAAAAATAAAAAAATTTGTCCACCCGTGCGAAGCCGGGACGGGCCGCTAGTCTATAATCTAAGATCACAGTGGTTTGTGTGTTTGTCTATCCGCTTTTTTTCCATTGTATCAATAACGTTACCATAGGAACGCGTTAACCGCAAGTAGTTCGTCTACTGAACGCTAGATGGCGCTAACGGAAAAATATTTAATAATAGAAAAAAATTAAAGAATTTTGTCCACCCGTGCGAAGCCGGGACGTGCCGCTAGTTAATTCTAATTTTAGTCGACATTTAAATTTAATTACTCATTAGGCCTCTATAATTTTTAATAGCAAAAATGTCTATTAATTATTTTATCTGATATAAAATACTGGTTTGTTGGATAAAAACCCGTAGGTCCGCATATACTAGGGTATTCAACAGGTTTTACGAAAATAACACAAAAATTTTTCGTTATCACATAATACATCTGCTATAAATTAATTCTATGTTAATTTCTCTATCCATATATATAAAAACTAGCGGCCCGTCCCGGCTTCGCACGGGTGGACAAAATTCTTTCAATTTTTTCTAGCATTCAAAATAGCCTATGACACTCAGCAATAATGTGCCTTTCTATTGGTGAAAGAATTTTTAAAATCGGTTCAGTAGATCCCGAGATTACCCCTTACAATTTAACAAATATACAAACACACAAACTTTACTTCTTTATAATATTAGTATAGATTCCCTGTCACAATGTTTGACTGCGATGAACTCCGAAACTAATCAACAGATTTTGATGATTTTTTTTTATGCTGCTGGATTTGTTACGACTTAGGACATAGGTTCGATTTTAATTTATAACACACCAACGCATGTCTGGATCAACTGGTTTTTCTATAAAAATCAACATCAACGTTTAAATTAAAGACCCCTTTATGTCCTCTTTTAATTATTACATTAATGTTTTCTTATGAAAATCATATATATTTAAAAATAATGTGTGGGCTAAATTAAAATAATGTTTCATCTTAAGTTAACAGCAATTTGATCTGTATTTTCACATTTCATAAATCTTTATATATATAATTCTTCTGTGAGTGTGTATGTCACTGAACTCCTCCTAAACGGCTGGACTGATTTGAATGATTTTTTTTGTGTGTGTTCAAGGGGATCTGAGAATGGTTTAGATTCACAAATCAGCCCGGCAGATGGCGCTGTAGACGGTATCTAGGTTATTTATCTATACTGCAAAAATAACAGGCAGGACAACGTCTGTCGGGTCCACTAGTTAATATATAAATAATGAAAAAAAACTTATTTCAAATATTTTTTGATATGTTAACACAGCTTTGGTTGCCATGGTGATGTACTGTGATATGCATAATAATAAGTAAATCTATACATATAAATAAAATTGGAGTGTCTGTTTGTAATATTGAAACAACCGTTTTATATTACATGCATATGAATTTATATACGGTACATACCAAAATAACATTTTTTACAATTTTTGTCTGTCTGTCTGTTTGTTCCGGCTAATCTCTGAAATGGCTGGACTGATTTTGACGGGACTTTTATTGGCAGGTAGCTGATGTAATAAGGAGTAACTTAGGCTACTTTATTTGACAAAAATCTTTAATTTTAGAAAAATTAAAGTACTGTGCCACAGCAACGCGTGGCTGGGTCAGCTAGTTTCAAATATTTTTTGATCTGTTAAAACAGCTTTGGTTGCCATGGTGATGTACTATGATATGCATAATAATAAGTAAATAAGTTTAAAAAACCTCATTTTTAACCCCGATGCAAAAAGAGGGGTGTTGTAAATTTGACCGCTATGTGTGTCTGTTTGTGGTACCGTAGCTCTTAAACGGCTGAACCGATTTGGATGTAGTTTCTTTTATTTGAAAGTAGGTTTTCTAGTAGTGGTTCTTAAACTTGTTTTATCAAAATCGGTTAAACAGTTTCACGGTTATCAGCTATTTTGTTAGTTGCAGTAGGGATTTTAGATGGATAATGGGTATGAATTAACTCATCTTTCCTATTTATGCACGACTTCAAGATACACGGTTGCTATGTACAACAATAAACGTTATAAACCACAATACGTAATAATACGCTAATGGAGGAACAATAAAACCGGCCAAGTGCGAGTCGGACTCGCGCACGAGGGATTCCGTACAAACTTTTGGTTAAGTAAACAAATCACGTTTGTTGTATGGGAGCCCCCCTTAAATATTTATTTTAATTTTTATTTTATTATTTATTATTAAAGAAAAAATACAACTGAGTATTTGAATATTTCAAGTGCCTACTTGTTGCCATTATTGATATCAAGCAAAAAATGGCAAAAAAATCGCGGTTGTTGTATGGGAGCCCCCCTTAAATATTTATTTTATTTTGTTTTTAGCATTTGTTGTTATAGCGGTAACAGAAATACATAATTTGTAGTGTTGCCCAAATGCAAGAACAAGACGAGACTTAGCCAGTCTTGGTCTTGGTCTTGCGCCAATACACCTGGTCTTGGTCTTGGTCTTGGTCTTGCGCTTGCAGTCTTGGTCTTGGTCTTGGTCTTGCAGCAAGAGTCTTGCAAGTCTTGCAATTACCTATTAGTCTATTGCTATTTATTAAAGTTTACTTTAAATCTTAGAAAAACGTATTAGAATTGGAACATTGTGAGCTTGAATTAACATAGCCATAGTAAAGATCAATCAGATTAATAAATAACTGAAGATTTGATAAGAAAGTCGAAAAATCAACTGACCTATATGTCGTTTTCCATGGAAGTAACTGTTTCTTAATAAACATTTATGATTTATAAGCTTACATTTGCTAAAACATGTAAAAAAACAAATTAATTACAATAACTTGACTGTATTTTAAATAACAATGTCTGTCTAGAAAGAGATTGAACCCTCAACTTGCATGAAATTTAATAAAAGAGTTTTATGATTTATCATTTATTTCAATCAAAAATAAAATACAACACAAATCAAACATAACAGTACACAACAGCTTTATCATTAGGTTATGTTACTTTATATCAATTCTTTTGACCAAGAATTAATACAAAGTAACCATCTGGCTGACTCATCACTTAACCTATTTCTATGTTTTCTAATTACTAATGATGCTTTAGAAAATAATCTCTCAGCAGGTACTGAAGTTGCAGGTATTGAGAGAAAATCACGGGCCATCTTCGATAAAGTCGGATACTCTGTCTCATGCGTCCTCCACCAATCTAAAATGTCTTCCGAGCTGGCAGTTCTTGGTTTTCTCAGGTACTCCTCCAACTCGTCTATCACTAAGCCTTGAAGACAAGATCCAGATGACGTCGAGGGACATTCATAGAGTTTATCAAAGTCTATAATGTCTTCATCTTCATCACATACTTTATTTTCTTTTCTTGGCAATTCCAGAGATTTGTTCAGTGAGTGTAGACTTTTATATTCTTCATAAAGTTCATTGAACTTGCGCAGACTTTCTGTTTTAAGTTGCTTCCCCCACATTGTCAGGTCAAAAGTCTGAGCCTTATGCCTTGGGTCTAAAATTAAAGAAGTACAATAAATCCAGTTGCTCTTCTTATAATGTTTAAGCATTTTGTCTCGAGCTGCTTGGAAAGCTAGAATGAGCCTTTCATCCACTTCAGATCGATTAGGTTTCTCATCTAACTGTTTTACCATGGATTCAATTTTATCTAGCAAGAGATTGAATGATACAATGACTAGCGGTAATGTAACATATTTGTCTCCACCAAGTTTTGTACTTAAAAGTTTAAAGTTTATTAGAAATTTATGTAATTTTTCGAGTACCTGCCATTCACTAGCTGTGATTTGAAAATCATTCAATTCGGTGACAGAACTGCACAATATGTTAATGCCCGCTCTCACTTTTAAACCAAATCCAATCATATCATGTGTGGAATTCCATCTTGTTGGACAGTCAAGAATGGCATTTAGATTTGATGGCACGCCAGCTGCTTCACAAGCAGACTGAAACTTCTTCTTCACTATCTCACTTCTTTTTATTTTACTGGAAATACTGCGTAACTTTGTTACAGATGTACGCGAGTCAGCAATATTTGGTGCATATTCTTCATCTTCCTCAGTTTCGTCTGCATAGTCTTCATACTGCTGATCTTGCGCGTTAGTGTCAGACTCACAGTGTAATGCTAAGGTCTCTAATAAATCTTGTACACCAAGGTTTAAAATGTGAGCAAAGCACCGGAAATGTTGATTGTCTGAATCAAAGTGTGGCAACTGTTTGCCCAGTTCATACATAAATTTGGTATTTGCAGTTGCGTTGTCGACCGTGATACCTTGTATTTTATCAATTATGCCATATTCCAATAAACATTCATGGAAAATCGTTGCAATATCTTCCCCAGTATGTCGACCGCGTGATGGTATAAAATCAAGAACTACAGATCGATACTTCCATTCGTTGTCTATATAATGCATAGTAACCCCGTAGTAACTCCTACCAGCAATTGACGTCCACCCATCAATGGTAAATGACATTTTAGATGATAATTGTTGAAGTCGTTCCTTGAGATTAAATTGGAGCTCTTCAAATCGCTCTTTGACTTTCCTTCTAAGTGTAGACCTTTTAGGAAACTCCATATTAGGGCAAATACGTCGAAAATATACTTGTGTAGCTTCGTCATCGAAAAATGAGAAGGGAAGATATTTTTTCACTACCCAATCAACTGTAGCTGTCGTGATGTTGTCACTGCTGTTTTCCGACTGAAATAAAACAATAAATCTTGTGTTATTATTTAAAACATACTAGGTTTGAGCGTTTAGGAGGAGGAGGTTTGTTGTTGTTAAATCGAGAAAATCGTTAAATTGACATTTGTTATATTAAGGTTGCACTGTACTGTAATTTACCAAAATAAAGTACTTAGTTGTTACTGGCCGATTATGAAAACAAATGAAAATATAGGTGTTTATAAAAATATTTAAGACGATAATTACATACTTAATATGTCGCACCCCTAGATGAAAACACCACTAACTCAAAAATACTTACGTAAGTTAATGGCGTTTTTGAAAGTATCGCATGAACAGCTACGCGGAGTTAAAATTCCCGTAGCGACAATTTCGACCATTGTTAAAAATGACGCGAAATATGTACCTATGTATTACTATTTTATCAATATCTATAAAATATTCCGAAGTCAGTTTAAAGTCATTTGTTCAAAAAAGACTTTTTTGAGTTCCTGGAGTTTTCATATAAAAAAAATATATTCTTACCTGTCCACTTCTTCCAGCGGTTACTAAAAAGCTTGTGATATCTCCACTTAATTTTGGTTTAACAGGAAGAAATATTTGTGATTCCTTTTTGTGGAAAGATATTAGATGTTTCCTTAAGCCTGAAGTGTTTCTGTTTTTCATTTTTATTTCAGTCTTTTTATGTTGGCACAATTTACACAAGGCAGTTTGGGATGCATGAATTATTTCGAAAAACTCCTCAAATTTGCTTTTGGGTCTTTTAGATCTGTGACTCAAACTCTCGTTACTCGGACTAGAATAATTTGAATCTTCGTCACTCATATTAAATTGTACACGTGATACGTTTTTAGAAAACAACAAGAATTAGTAAAAACAATTATTAAGTTAGACTCGAAGCACAGCTCAATTGGAAATGACTGGAATTAAAATAATTCCTTTGTTTATAGTACGTTTCCTTGCTTTCTACCGCGCCGCCTCGCCACGTGCCGGCTCTATTAAAAGGATGCCGCCGCAAATCAAACGATGCCGCGTGCGGCGTACAAACACAGATTATTACCTACTTGTACAGACGCGACGCGTGAATAAAATATATGTAAAGAATTAGTGCCAATCACTATTCTTTACATATAAGTGAATGTTTTGGCGTACATCTATACTAATCTATACTAATATTATAAAGCTGAAGAGTTTGTTTGTATGTTTGATGACAGAAGTTTTAAAATAAATAAATAAATCCTGAACGTCACTATACCTCCAAAGTTACTATTCTTCGTGGGCGAAGTCGCGGGCACTGCTTGTAAATACTTTTTTTTTTTTTTTATTTTTTTTTTTTTATTTATTTATTTCATATACAAGAAAAAAAAATACAAAGATACAATTTAGTCCCACAAAACCGACTTGTCGGTTTGACTGAGGGATCTTTAGTCTCTTAGCTTATAATTATAATTATGTAGGTATATAATACAACTATAACTGTATCAGGTAAAGTTAAGTGCACAATAATTGGATTTAGACTGAATTACAACAAACTGAAGGAAAATTTAGCGGTGATAATAATAAGATACAATTGTTGTAAGATATAAAATACGTGTGTAAAAAACAACCACGCCTCCGAGCCCTCAGATGGGCTCGGAGGCGTGGTTGTTTTTTACACACGTATTTTATATCTTATAGAAATATTGCATTGTGAATGCAAAAAAATAAATAAAAACATACAATTGTTGTGTTAAATAGTAGTCATCAGATAATCTTTTAATATTTTTTTAAATTTATTTTTATCCGTTTCACATCTAATAGTTTCGGGCAACGAATTAAGAAGATATGGTATACGCTTCTGTAAAGTTCTGTCACCAAAATAATTTTGAACCCTAGGAATTACAAATTTCTTTTTTGAAGTGGCTCTAGTGATCTGGTTATGATTTATGTATTCAAAAGTGGAGACACACTCTCGGCTGCCGTGATTATTTACTAATAATAAATCGCAGGCTTTTTATTTTATTAGTAGGTAAGTACCTACGCTTTTTATATTATTTTATTAATTATGTAGAATTTTTTTACACGTTTCAAGTATATTTAAAAGTGGCTACAATATTTATCAAACGGGTGATATTTGAACACTTTTTTGCTATTTTTTCTTGTAAAAACTTAAGAAATATAATGACTAAATGTACAATAATAGTACCTAAGTAATTAGTTTAAAACCATATAATCAATATTATAATATATACTTACTAGAATAAATTATTATGACATCTACTACCTATCCTTACCATTTTATTCTAATCATAATACTACTTGCGTGATCAGTATAATGTATTCATTTTCATTATAAGCACTCTGAAACTTATTTATTCTTTGGAACACCTGTAGGTACTCTTAAAATTCGAAATTATTTTGCATGAGTATACCTACGCCTACGCCCTGTGGCGGCAATCAAATAGTGTCAAATGTTGTGATTTCGGCGCGGCGGCAACGATTGTTGTATATGATTTCAAAAGAAGCCGCCGGCGCGTGTATTATAACCATGTGCTTCCGAAAAGCAGCAAATTTCTTTGAGAAGTAAGTACAAAACCTTTGATGCCGCATTATCAAAGTGCCGATGGTTAAAACATAACTATGCATGCACTCAGTTTGATTTTAATGGATATTTTTTTATTCGCTATGTAGGTATGTTTATGGTATTAGTCGTAATGCGCATAGATCCAGTTTTTCATATTCTTTGATACAGTTTTTTGCGTCTCATAGAATTCCTAAGCGTACCTATACACCGAACTGTTACACCTAACTACTCCGTGAAATAGCGCTAAGTCCTAGCTGCAAGACGCAAGAGTCTTGCAGGCTTAGTCTTGTTCTTGCTCAAGTCTTGCACGGTCAGTCTTGGTCTTGGTCTTGCTAAAAATACGCGGTCTTGTTCTTGGTCTTGGTCTTGCAAAAACGCAAGAACAAGACCAAGACTGCAAGACCAAGACTGAATTTGGGCAACACTAATAATTTGTGAAAAGCTTAACTCTGTCTATCGTGGTTTTTGAGATACAGCCGAGTGATAGACAGACGGACGAATAGACGGACAGACAGCGAAGTCTTAGTAATAGGGTCCCTTATTTACCCTTAGGGTACGGAACCCTAATAAAAAATACGACTTCTTACAGAATTGTACTATTTTTAATTTTTTATAATATTCGCTGGTTTGTATAGGGACTTTATTTATAAATAGCCGGTTTATAACCAATTAATTAAATTTATTTAAACTATAAACAATTCTGGCAGAGATAATATCTTTTATTATATACAGTGTGTAATATTTCTTTTGTGACATCTCGTTTTGATGATGTGATATCATCTTTTGCATCACCCGGATAATCAAAGGTTGCGGGTACGATTCCCGTCTATTACGAAAGACAAGTTAATTTAATTCTAATAAAAACTAGCGGCCCGTGGACTAAATTCTTTAATTTTTTTCTATTATTAAATATTTTTCCTTTAGCGCCATCTAGCGTCCGATAGACGAACTACTTGCGGTTAACGCGTTGCTATGGTAACTTTATTGATAGAATGGAAAAAGAGCGGGAAAAAAGACAGACAGACAAACACACAAACCACTGTGATCTAAGATTATAGATTACTTTCGAATATGAGCAGGTATAAATAATTGTGATAATGTAAGTTAAATTCCCATATTCCTCCAAAGACTCCCTTGATGGTCGAGTGCCTTGCATCGGTTTTTAATGTGACGGAAACTCATGGTCCCGGGTTCCACTCCATCCGAGTCAATGAGAAAATGCACTTTATCCATAAGAAGTCCAGTTATCTTTTGTGATGCTATTGAGTGAAGGGAATAGTTATGTCCGAGATAGGACTGCTTACATATAATTGGTTGTTGATAATTTCATGAGGCGTAAAGAAGTTAATCACTTTTTGAGACGAGTGAGTTGCAAAACTATCTTAATTTATTGTTTATAATTATGCACCTCGCCTCGTATATTATGCAATAAGTAATTTTAATGATATCCGATCTCAGTATTACTTACATCCTTTCTATTCCGAGTCTATTTGGTAATTTTCTACCGCACGATTAGATCTCCTTGAAACTCATGCGGTCCTGGTATTTCACAGCTTATCATACACGGTTCCGAGGAATTAATTAGCATTAATTTAATTGGATTTAGTAATAAATTGATATGGAAATACCGTTTAAAGTTCAATATCAATTTTATTGTGGTACACCTGCTATCCAAAACCATAAAAGTAATTTATAGTACCTACTATTACCAAACTAGGTCTAAAGCAATGTCTTCACTGAAAATAGGAGAAAAAGGTATTCTTTCATTTTATGAAGTCCTGTGACTGATTACGAGTGATGAATGAAGGCCAGGATGGTTTGTTGGTAAGGCACGATGATAATGTTAAATTATTACTTTTGACGACCGTTTGGTGCAACGGTAGCGATCCTGCTTTTCGCACCGACGGTCCTGGGTTCAAATCCCGGAAGGGGCAGATGTTTGTATGATGAATACGAGCATTTGTACCTGAGTCATGGGTGTTTTTATATATTTCTATGAATATTACATATTTATGTATCATATACGTATGTCTATCCGTTACCCTAGTATCCATAACACAAGCACTGTAAGTGCTTACTTTGGGCTAGGCTAATTGGTGTGAATGTAAGAAATATTTATTTATTTATTTATTATTATATATTTGATGAACTTCCCCCCACGACACGGCGTACCATAGCCGAGGTCCGAGCCCTTAGAGGCGCCCTATGCTCCCTTTCCGGCTAGAGCGCCATAGTGATTCTTCTATACTTGTTCGGAGACTTCCTCATGGGAGATGCCGTCCAGCTAGAAAACCACTATGTTGGCTCGCTATTCTTGACTTGAGGTTCATTTAAGGATTTCGCCGTCCCAAAACCTGGCATCGTTAAGGTCATCTGCGACCAACATCAAAATTATAACCGTTTGGTGCAATGGTAGCGATGCTGCCTTTCGCAAAGATAGAGTCCCAGAAGGGACAGATGTTTGTGTGATGAATGCTTGTTACCGGAGTAATGGGTAATTTATGTATATTTTTTATCTAAAATCTATAAAAACCCTGTCAAAGTGTTTGACCGCGACGAACTTTGAAACTACTCAACCGGTTTCCATGCTTTTTTTTCTATTTGCTGCATTTGTTTTGAATTAGAACATAGGTTTCATTTTATTTTATGATACAGCAACGCGTGGCAGGGTCGATGTACGACATAATTAACTATGTCTGCAATACATGCTGCTGTTTGCAAATACTGAGCGAAGCAATTAGTTTTTTGAAGGGTGATTATTCCTCGATGGTATGTCCGATTTCAAAACTTTTTTTTGCACATTAGTCACGACCACGATGTGAGTTTTGGCGCCAAATTTCATCAATGTAGTATCAGCGGTTTGGCTGTGATCAGCTATTGAATTTTTCTTTCGGTGATTATTCCTCCATGGTGAAGTCTATATTTTTTTTACATAGCCTTTGTCCGTCAGGTTATAACCATGTATGTTCATACCAAAATTCGTTCGAATCGGTTGAACCGTTAAGTAGCAGGAGGGAGACAAGCGAAATTTGTGTGTTGCCTAAAAGAGAGCTTCGCTCAATTAATCTGTGCTAATTGGTGTAATTGTTGGAAATATTATTATTATTTGATTTAACTCCTGTGTCATAATGAAAGTTGGCAAGATCGTATATAAATGTACCCAAATAAAAACTTTTAAAGATGCTTAAAAAAGAAGAAAGTGCACAAGATACTCATAAGTTGTTAAGTAAACCAAAAATCTATAAAAAATCGACTCGGGTCACAAGTGAATTCTCAGGCGGGAATCAAACCCGCAACCTTTGGAAATCCGGTCCAATGCTTTACCAATTGAGCTACCGAGCCTTGTGAACACTCGTCGAAATTTCCTAGTACCTTCCTGATTTTTACGCTGTAGGCCAGCGTTGTTTCATCAATGAGAGGAACATCCTCTCGTATTCGAAAGAAACATTTTTACAAATGTTTGGTCAATCGATTAAGATGAAACAGCCATTTTAGTTTTATAATTTTTATATATTTTATGCATTTTCAATGCGATCTTATAAGATAAAGGACCGGATTTCCAAAAGTTGCGGGTTCGATTCCCGCCTGAGAATTCACTTGTGACCCGAGTCGATTTTTTCTAGTATTTTTCAATTATAATAATTTATCTTATAAGATCGCATTGAAAATGTATAAAATATATTAAAATTATAAAACTAAAATGGCTGTTTCGTTCAAAACAGTAATATAAAAATCTAAAGCAAGTAACTATTCTTCCTCTTCCTCGTGACACTTGCCAGAGCGGTCGTGGTCATGAGGTCGTGTCTTCAGCCGAGGCAGATGTTACTCGCCTAACGATCATTTGCCATTTCTCCCTGCTGGCGGACATCCTGCTGCATACGTTCAGTTAGCCACCCACAGCAGACTTCACTTGGTCAGTCCACCTCATGGGCGACCTCCCTCGCCCTATGGTGCCCTCTATCTTTCCCTGTACGACGAGGTGCTCGATGGAGTCGTTGTCGCATCGAGAAATGTGTTCAAAAAATTTTAAAATACGACTTAGCGAGTAATAATAATATAGAATGTTAATTTTTCAAATGGTTACACCCTTTACTCTTTTCTTTATACCTCATTTAAAAATATTTAAAATTGTTTTAAACTTAAATTATCACTGAAAAACATATATTTACCCTTAAATAAAAAATATATATATAAAAATACAATGATAATCTTTTTAACGACATGAAAGTTTCAAAATACTTGCACAATCGAAGTAATTATAACATTTTTTGAAAAATTTCTCAAAATTTAATGTCAGTATGCTGCAGTCTAATAGTTTTAGAATGCAAGATTTACATAAGTTGCTTGCAACATCTCCTTTATTTTTACTTGCATATTCATCACCTACAGATCCGTACAGGGACACGTATGAGCCATTCTTCCTATGGTCTTTTCGTTCTTTGTCCAGCATTGCGGCAATTAATAAGCTGATTATGACGAAGTAACTTAACGACTTAAAAAACTAAGACTCAACTTTTGTTTTCGATTCATGTTTTATAGAACGACGACCTCCGCAGTCGAGTGGTTTGCATACCGGTTTTTTGGTAACCCGAGGTCCCGGGTTCGTTCACCGGCCAGTTCAATGTAGAATACGAACTATTCCATATTGGTTCGCGTCTGGGTGTTGTATAACCTTCATTGTATCTGAATTTCAAAACGCAAGTGCTTTAGCTTCTTAACTTAGTTCAGAATAATATATGATGTTGTCTAATATTAAAAATTATATATTTTATAGAATCAAGCGTCATTTGACAGAAGTTTATATGTTGTTATGAAAACAAAAATATCTAGCGGACTTCCGCAAAAAATGAAGCGCAAGGATTCCGCAAGGAATCGCCATAAAAATTAAAGGATATAGAGATAGGCTCAGATACTTTGAGAAGATATCACTGGACACCTTGGATTTGATATTCACTCATAAGGTGCTTACAGGTAGGATGAACTGTCCAACACTGCTATCTCTATTTAAAATTAAAGTTCCGCGTAAGGTACCGCGTAAGCCTATCACACCGCTCTGTCTCCCATTAAGAACCACTGTTATGGGTGATAATTCCTCCATCCCTCGTTTATCCAGAATCCTTAACCGAGTCAGTGACCAAATTGACATATTCCATGACTCCGTTCATAAAATTCGGAATAAAGCAGTCCACGATGACGTTACCGTGGTGTAATAGAGGTAAATCTCTTTTAACTTTTTGGTGTTAGCTCAATTTTTTTGTGTGAGGCTCAGCTGTTATTATTAATCATACCATTTATTTATTTTTAATATTGCATTTAATTGGAGAAGTAAAATCTAAAAAATACCTAATGTTAATTCATAAAACGAAGTTGTGTCTATTTGTAATTAGTATATAAGCTAACGTATTTTAGATAGACCATTATTTTTTAGCATGTGTGAGTTTATATATTGTAAATAGACCTTAAATAAATAAATAAAAAAAAACAAGCAAGGTGCACCGCCCGCCATTAAAATGCAGATATCGCCGACACAAGACACCAAAGACACAATTTCTGATGATGCTCCGTCTAGAGACAAAACACAACAAAAATGTATCCGCATAGCCTATTTTGCCCCGACCACGTCAATACATATGCAGGTCCATGTGCCCCGCTGAACAGAATTATGAACGCTTTTAATGAACACTTGGGTTCCCACGAGATTGATGTCTTCTCAACCCCGACTGGGGTGGGGTGGGACTTGAAAGGGGTTCAAGACAAAAATCTATAAATTATTGTCGCATTAAGTTCTTGAACTGCCCTACGCCAACACGCGAGTTTTATTGTTAAAATTAATTTAATTTATTTTGCTGTTACCATTCTTCAACACTTGTGAGCTTCGACGAGCCATTCCTGTTATTTTGTTTGTCTGCCTATTTCATCACAATATTTCTCTTTGTTACTATAACAACGCGTAACAAGTAAGTAATCTGCGGATAACGCTGCTGGTTGTATAATTATTAATTCTTTATAATTCTACATATAATGTGTAAAATACATTGTACAACTGTTTGTTATTTATAAACAAATAAACACGTGAAGTCGTTTTAAATAAATACTTCAACTGGATTAATTGCGCATTTAATTTTGTTTTTTATATTTTAAATCCTAACTTTTTTATCTTGAACGGGTTTGTTCTTAATCCCAATCAAGCTCGCCAAGACATGACCTATACCTATGACATGGTGGAGCGAGTTAACCCAGATCGCCCTGGCTTTGAAAACGGACGGATTATATGTACGAGTATGTACTAGGAAAACAGAGCAGAGAGGGAGTTCTACTTTGCTGTGCGCATTATAAAAGATGTTGCACTTTACAGAAAACGTGATCACACGATGACTAAGGTAAGCTTACGTGTGGAGTCGTGGGTAAATTAATGACGTATCTCAATCACGTGATAACAGACTTATAAACATTTGCGGTTTTTGTGTTTTTTTTCTGTTTAATTTATACAGCTATTTGCATATGTTTTTCTCGTTAGGCATCCGAAAGGCTATAAATTATTTTTGAAAATTAATGATATGTAAAAAAATAAGACCAATGATCTGGTAAAGGTCGCGGGAAGCACCTGGATGCGGGCAGTGCACGACCAGCCATTGTAAAGATCCTTGGGGAAGGCTTTTGTCCAACAGTGGACGTGGTTGACTGAGACCAAAAAGACATAAGTACGCAAAGGTTTTCCATTAAGTGTGGATGAAATATAGACTTTATGTAATAATTGATAAATAAATATTTCTTACATTCACACCAATTAGCCTAGCCCAAAGTAAGCACAGTTAGGCTTTTGTTATGGATACTAGAGTAACGGATACACTGCTTATTTACCACGCCCTTTGGCTTGAAGACTTTCTTCGAAAAAGAATTCAGTTTGGCCGAGGGAATCCGCACTAAAAACTCCTTAAAGACGTTATAATCAGTAGTACTGACCACCGTTTGGCACAACGGTAGCTATTCTGTCTTTCTGACACCGGTTCTGAGTTCAAGAGATGTTTGTGTGGTGAATACGAGTATTTGTTCCTGAGACATAAGTATTTTATAAATTAAAATTAAACTTATAGTAGGGCCATAAGTCAGAACAAATTTGGCAAATGAAAAATATCGACAAAATGGATAGAGTAGTTTAGGATTTCATCGCAATCAAACACTGGTATAGGGAATTTTTTTATATATAGATTTATTGATTACCATGTATCACACAGATCTACCAGTAACCCTAGTATCCATAACACAAGAATTACAATGCTTACTTTGGGCTAGATTAACTGGTGTGAATGTAACAAATACTTATTTCGTAAAAAATATTTTGTTTTTAACAATCGCAGTCACATGCTATAAGCATTACACCATTGGTATTTCACCAAATGAAACGACATACCTAAGAGTAGATCTGGAATAATTTAAAGTACAGTACATACCAGGGCTGTATTTAGGGATGGGCAGACGGGGCTACTGCCTTGGGCCTTCTTAAGAGACCCCTCTCTTGAGAAAGCTTCCCACACTATATATAAAAAAATACAACTTATGACGAGGTCATTAACTATAATGTTTTTTTTCCAGAATTTTAGATGGAATTATTGATGATCAATAAATTGAATAAAAATAATGCGTTAAACGAGTCTTTCTTTTATTTGAAATATTTTTTTTAATAGTTTCTTCATACGCTGTAATGTATTGTTTTGCTTTTGCGATCACGAATTAATAAATAAGTTTTGTTAACATATTCTCATGAAAGAGGACAATATGATGTCTTTATGAGAATAAATATATTTAAACCGGAAGAGCTTTTAACATTATTATAACTACTGTATATCTCATATTCACAAAAAAACAATATCGATTTCTATTAACCGATTCGTTGCTACATATACACCAGAAACGAAAACTACGAGCTTGATTTCCGTGAAAAATTAACATAGTTTTATTCTGGGAAGATTACCCTAAAACTTAATTTGAAGGATTTATCATCGATTTAAAAATGACACGGCTCACGTGGCTAGCGCTACACGCAAAAGAAAGTGATGGCACGCCAGAAGTGCCATCCGCAACGAATCGGTTAAAATAGTTGAAAACCAATCACCTGTGAACCAACAGCAATCTATACTACTATATTAATCGGTAAACTCTGTCGGTACATTTAATATTTGGGCAAATTTAATGATAGATATTCGTTTTTTGACTCACTGATGCTAATTCTTCTATTTTATTATTTATTATTTAAATATCCGGGCCTCCGAATCCGGCCCTGGTACAACCAAATGAATAAGAAATGCCTGCAGAGAAAATATCCTAATATTTTAAGTTGATATTTGTATAAGTCTGTACATTTAGCCCCGATGACACAAGATGCAGCATCTCGTTGCCACATCGTCGTGGTTGCGTTACGCAATCGTCACGTAACAGTTATACTGACCGACTGTCTCACCAACAAACTGGTTGGAAAATTATCTTGGTTATATAGTTGAACTTGACCAATTGGCCAATGTACTTATCTTAGAATAACTGACACAGTAAACTGTATGGTTAACTTTTTTTTTACTTTAGTATATTATCTACACTAATATTATAAAGAGGAAAGATTTGAATTTTTGTAATTTTGTATGTTTGTAATGAATAAACTCAAAAACTACTAAGCCGATTTCAAAAATTCTTACACCATTTTAAAGCTATATTCACACTGAGCAACATAGGCTATATTTAATGCTAGAAAAAATTTAAAGAATTTTATCCACCCGTGCGAAACTGGGACGCACCGCTAGTAATGAATAATTTTCTTTTATTGTACCATTGTTTTTATATTCATTAAAATTATAAATTTAATTTAATTCTTACACTTTTGTACATATAACGTCTTTTAATAAAAACAACTTTTTTCGGATTTTGCGCATAATTTTCATATTTAACCCGTGGTATACCCCAAACATTCGGATTTCTTTTTTTTTTACTATGTAAACACGCCGCTCGTCTTTTGTTTTTGTTATACCTAAGGACCTTGTGAGTTGTATTTTCGAGAAACTAATGAAACAAGTGCGCTCTAGAGCATTTTGGAATGCTATCGGTATTTAACGTATCGGTTACGAGCATTCATACATGCTGTTGAGTTTTAAGGGCATTAATGCTGGGGTTTTGACTCTTACAGGAGCCGTGATCACAGGCACGTTCGTAACTGTTTGAATTGGCAAAAACATCTAGACTTATAAATGAATTAAATTTAACCCTAATAATAAAAACCGGCCAAGTGCGAGTCGGACTTGCGCACGAAGGGTTCCGTACAAACTTTTAGTTAAGTAAAAAAATCACGTTTGTCGTATGGAAGCCCCCTTAAATATTTATTTCATTTTAATTTTATTATTTATTATCAAAGTAAAAATACAACTGAGTATTTTGTGAATATTTCCAGTGCCTACCTGTTGCCATTATTGATATCGAGCAAAAAAGGGCAAAATAATCGCGTTTGTTGTATGGGAGCCCCCCTTAAATATTTATTTTGAATTGTTTTTAGTATTTGTTGTTATAGCGACAACAGAAATACATAATATGTGAAAATTTCGACTGTCTAGCTATCACGGTTCTTGAGATACAGCCTGGTGACAGACAGAGGGACGGACAGACAGTGAAGTCTTAGTAATAGCGTCCTGTTTTACCCTTTGGGTACGGAACCCTAAAAAGTACTACTGTTAGTACTGCTACTTACTAATTACTATTATGATTACTTGGTAGTAGTGCAAACTTAATTAGACCTTATTATCTTAATATTAATATATAATTATCGTCAGCGTAAAATATGACAATGGATTTTTATAGCAACCCTCCGCGCCGTAACTATCAGATAAGACTTTAAAGTTAAAGAAATAAGGTCGAAAAATGAAAACGTGATAGTGACGTTTGCACATTTGACAACTTACACTTAGCCCTCTGAAGTGTCACTTAGCCCTCTGAAGACAAGTTTTTATAAATGTTTGAGTTGATTAGTCACAGAAAACATATAGCAAAGGAAAACAGAAACTAGTTCCATTTGTTGAGATAAATACCTACATCCATTACACTGTTAGGGGTGGCACTGTTTTTTTGGTTAGTAAATTTTAGTGTTATTTTTATATCAAAAAAAATTATTAAGTTCTATAACGAACAAATAATTAAATAAATCATCTAGTTTATAAATAAAATTGAGTATTTAAAATATCAACATTTTAAGACATCTTTATACTTGGTTATTTCAAATTGGTTACTGATAAATTCTTTCGTCTGCTACGACATATTCGAAATGTTTAATTATAAAAAAAATTCATTATAACTATATAAACGTGACTATTCAACGCGGCACCCGTGAATGACAGTACTGCGACGTTTGCTTAGGGATCTTGTGAGTCTGAGTGAATGCGTAAGGTTCGATCGACTGTATGTAGTTTACTGCTTTAGCTTTTTTGTGCTTTAATACTGAATTTTAGTCCCGGGTGTGTTTGTGTGATGAATGCATTTGTACCTGAGTCATTAATTTTTATATGTATTTCTATGAATAATACTTATTTATGTATCTGTTACCCTAGTATCCATAAAACAAGCCTTACTTTGGGCTAGGTTAATTGGTGTGAATGTAAGAATAACCTTGTTATTATTACTAAGAATTCATATTGTAATAATATTCGAATGTATACGTGATCAATATTGTAGTTTTTTGGAATAAAATGTGTTTTTGTGGTTAATTAATCAAACAGGACGTTATCCAGTTGTTTATGAATAATATCTTTTGAGTAAACTAACCGCTATGGTGACGCGTTTCATTTTTATAAGAATTATTAAATGTTTATGGTTGCGTGTCGTAACCGTCCATGTTAAAAGCCCAAAACTTTCCACTGACCATTTTGTTTTCATAGAATAACACGTTTTGGTCTCAATTAATCTCATCTTTATCTGTAAGTGTTGTGTCTTATCATATCTTCCTTGATATCTGCATGTACTTTGATTCATTTTGAAATAATACGAATTATTTAAAAAGGTATGTAAACCTAAATTTTGACGTATTTTATATTACTTATAAACTTTTTTTTTATTTAAAAAAAAATTAGAATGGGTTAGCTCTTGATCCCAATCAAGGCCAAGACAGGATCCACGGTGGAACGAGCTAACCCAGAAAGTGCCTATTCATCCTGGCTGTAAAGATCATAAGTACTAGGAAAACAGATGCAGGAAGGAGTTCCACTCCTTTGCTGTGCGCATTTTGAAGGATGAAGGTTGCGACAGGTAGGAATAGCAACTAAGAAAGGGTGGTAGCCCACAGTGCGTCTGGATGTCTGATGGAAAAAGGAAGATGACAGTATGAGCAAATGCAGCTCCTGAGCACACTGTCCAAAGTATAGTTTGTAGGAGACCTTTAGAGGAATTAATTTTTCCTTGTGGTTCTGGATTAGAATAACATCCTTCACACTTAAGAGTGTTATAAAAGTTTTTTTTTTATGCACAATGCATCCTCCGGACTCGGGGGAGGAAGGTGGTGAATCCTCGATAGATACTTCAGCCCGGCCCGAGAGTTATGTCAGACTCGTACTGACTAAACACCACCTGAGATTGGCTTGTACCCGGGAAAGGTCATAAGCCTTCGTCTGAGGCGACCACCCCTCTAGAGAGGGGTGGCGCAAATATAAAAGTTTCAGCATATATGGTTGATATACCAAAGAGTCGCACTAAACGTTTTGGTTACAATTTTGTAATCCGCAACGTTAGAGAGTGGAAGTCTTTGCCTGCGTCTATGTTTCTTGATAAATACAATTTAGTCACGAGTGAATATGTATCTTCTAAGTAGGCACGTCACACCTACATACGTCACGTCGCTTACCATCAGGCGAGTTAGCGGTCAAAAGCTTTCCTATTCACGATAAAAAGGTGACTAATAGTACTGGAAGTTTTCACCACACGCCTTCAGTAGACCATAAAATATGCAGCAGCGTTTTACATATCATGGTCTTCTACTGCTATCTCCAACGCGTCTGCTAAGCTTAGAGATTATGGGATTTTCGTCCAACAGTTTAAATCAGTAGACATCACAAACAAATTAACGGACAAACAAAAAATTATAGAATACCAGACATTTCTTTTAACAGTTATTCTTAATCCTTCCAATTAGTTTAATATATACGTGACGTCTGTGGTATCCCATCCGATGACCGGTTTTTGAAAACTTGTTTAATCTTTTATATTTTTTATTTTTATTTTTATATTCTCAGGTGGACTGAGAATTCACATGTGACCCGAGTTGATTTTTTCTACTATTTTTCTATTATGATAATTTATTTTATAAGATAGCATTGAAAAATACATAAAATATATAAAAGTTATAAAACTAAATGGCTGTTTCATCTTAATCGATTGCCCAAACATTTGTAAAATGTTTCTTTCGAATACGAGAGGATATTCCTCTCATTGATGAAACAACGCTGGCCTACAGCGTAAAATCAGGTACTAGAAAATTTCGACGAGTGTTCATAAGGCTCGGTAGCTCAATTGGGAGAGCATTTGACCGGATTTCCAAAGGTTGCGGGTTCGTTTCCCGCCTGAGAATTCACTCGTGACTCGAGAAGATTTTTTCTAGTATTTTTCTATTATAATAATTTATCTTGTTTAATCTTGCTTGCTCTAATGATTGAGAAGAAAGACCGACAGAGAGCGGAACAGTTTCTAAGTAACAGAGAAATTTGAAAACATTTTTATCAAAGCACATTGCTCAGGTTCCATATAATGGACAGTAGGGTGGAGTGAAACATATACAAAAAAATTTTTTTTGCTCTTTTCAAATCTCCTGTATTATTAATTGGTGACCATATGTAAAAGCTTTATTCATGCAAAATATCAAAGGTCTATGAATTTATTTTCAGGTGGCGCATTGTGATAATAGTTTCAAAAAAACTAATATTTTTACTTATAAGCCTACCCTCAAAAAAGAGTTATTCTTACATTCTTTTGCTTACAAATATACTGTTTTTAACTTCGTCTAAGTGTGATCTCGAAACACAAATATAGTATTTTCTTATGAAACTTTAATATATGGTTTTAAAATAGTGCCAACGTTAAGTAAATTTTCATAAAAAATGCCTAAAACGCGTAAAGATTTCCGGTGTCCTATATTTGGTGATCCAATCTAATTCAGTGATAACATGTTACCTACATATTTTGATGTGATTAAACACTACTTATGGATAAGAAACGAAATGTTAGAGTTAAATAATGGAAAGGACCCTTCATTCAAAGACTTATGTAAAATGATTGCTTTCGATATTGAAGCAATCTGGAGTAAAGCAAGTATCCCTACAATTACCCATCAACAAGTCGTCTCTAGGCTGATTTTATATTATCAAAAGTACAAGAATGGGAATAAATTACGTAATGACTCCAAAAAGCAGATATTCTACGATGACTCAATTAATAAGTTGTTTGATATCGCAACATGTAAATGTGTATCCCGAGAACTATGCAAATGTGCGACTAAAGTACCCGTTGCTAAGAAAAACTTCTTAAAAGATCAACGAAATGAGCGCAAAATGTTTATTGGTTCTGTGGATAAGGTGACAACTCAATCTATTCAACGTCGTGAAATTAGGAAGCGAAAATATGAAGAGTTTGCTGCAAAATGTAACGTCACTCCAAGTACATCATCAGAATTGCAATCTATAGAAAAACACGAACCTTTAACGGCTATTTATTTTGATGGTCGTAAGGACAAAACTTTGCCTATAACTAAGGCTAATAATATATCCCAAAGGAAGATTATAGTTGAAGAACATATCTCAATCATAGGATATTGATTTGTTGAGCACTGATCAAAAATACCTTTATCGGATATGTTCTGCTATTTCTTCTGGTACAGATCCACCAAACTTAGCTAACAAAGACCCAGGAAAACTAGTCCATTCTCGATGGTTAACTTGTGCTAACAGGATTCTTCGCTTGTATTGGCACAGCTAAACCGAAAAATAATTTGAAAGAACTAGCCACTTTCACCATGAAAGTTTACGCACCAAATTGGTTTGATATCAAGTCAAAATCCTCTTGAGTCCGATTCATCTTTAATATGGTCAAAAGAAGTATGTATTTGCGAGATGACTTAAAAGTGTTGTTTTAAATACTATTCAAAGAAATGCTTTCTTTATGCACCCAGAAAATCTATTGCTGGCTATGTTATAAGATGATAATCAACAAGTACGAGAGCTGGCTCTTCGGAGAGTTTTAAAGGCAAGAAAAGAGTCCAAAGGCAAGAAAGTTCGTGAATTCCAGTTACCAGAGCTAAAAATAGATGCGACAAAATATTATGATTTGATAGAATGGACGAAAGAGAAGATAACGGAACCTCCTGTAACAATGAAATATAGCGACTCGGAAATAACTACAAAAATTGCATCTGGAGGTAAATTGTTTGATATCGAGAAGAATGAGAAATACCTTTGCCACACTCAAGCAGTCGAAAGGTGTGTCAAACTTGTAACTGAGGCTTCGGCGTCTGTTTGTGGACCCGATGCTAGAGATGGTTTCATTCGTACTAGAATAAAATCCAGGTAATAAATACCTATTTTTGACACCAAATCTCAGTATTTCTAAAAGAAGACACTGGGACTACTGGTACTCAACATTAAAATGTTATTTTTATGGTTATTTAATATAGCTATTCATTGTACTAGTAGTTTTAAGTATAAATTCAGTAGAATATAGAGTATTAATGTCAGTAATAAATGTTTATTTGTAACTCTTTTTTTTCTTATTTTTCTACCTTCATACCTAATGCGCCACCTCAAGATATTGAGTTAGAAAGCTGATATTTTGCATGAACATTTCCATTACGATGGATCACTGTTTGAGAAACCAGGAATTATAAAATTCAGAAAATAAAAATTTCAATCCACCCTAATGGACAGCAATGACAAAATGCTAGTTGTGTTTGGAATCATTCATCAGGTATTTGTTGACACTGACAAGCGTAGGAACCGTAAAGTAAAAGAAAAGTAATAATAATATTTTTTACAATCACATCAATTAGCCTAGCCCAAAGTAAGCACTGAAGGCTTGTCCAAAAACCTTTGATTTGAAAGAAATCTGGAGATCCAGTGCCTGTTGAAGTTTCCTAAAGAAAATCTGTCCAATACGGAAGTGCAATTGAGCAAGGTTCTATCATGTCCCCTGGATGAAAGGGATATTTTGTCATGTACAAGAGTGTCCAAATCCATAACGGATACTAGGGTAACAGATAGTGTAGATAAGTTATTCTAATACTCAGGTACAAATGCGACTGTCGCGAACTGTCGGTGCGAAAGGCAGGATCGCTACCGGGGTGCACCAAACCGTTGTCAAACGTGAGGATATTTGTTTGTTTACGTTGGGACGCATTTCGGTTTTTAATAAAACTACTTTTAATAACGTTTAATTTTGTTTTTTTATAATAAACATATGTTTATAGGATGAGTAAGGCCAGGTTACGCGTCATGGTGTGTTTTTGTTTATGGTGTGGTAAGCAAGAACAGAATACTCTAGAAACGAAATTAATTATCCGTACAAACGTGCCGATTAGGCTGATCGTCAATCTTCATTTTGTGTGATGCGCGAAGATATTATACGCCTCTAAAGTACACAGAGCACGTGCCCTTATAGCGAAAGGTAGTGGATTCGATTCCCACCTATGGGCTCGGTGTAGTTGTTTTTTATATCTTATATTATAATTATAATACTTCCCACAATCACACCAATTAGCCTAGCCCAAAGTAAGCACTGTAACTACTTGTGTTATGGATACTAGGGTAACGGATAGACATACTTATACGATACATAGATATGTAATATTCATAGAGATATACCTATGTCAATATTCATGACTCAGGTACAAATGCTCGTATTCATGATACAAACATCTGGTCCTTCCGGGATTCGAACCCAGGACCGTTGGCGCGAAAAGTAGGATCGCTACCGTTGCACCAAACGGTCGTCAATATTATATTTTATATGTTATAGTAATATTGCAAAATAAAATACAGGATGTAAAATTGTTTTTTTTTTGTATTATACACACTGTTTTAATATTCAAATATTTTTTTATTTTTATGTATAAGCATTTGTTATTTTGCAACAAAAACTGTGTCATTGGGCAATACCATTGAAACAGTTTGTTTATATTATCGAGGGTTTTTCCTTAGGAAATGCCACCCTAACAACACAAGGAATAATAATTAAGTTTATCTACGCTTTAGGCAACATAGCACAGTATGATAAATCATTTTGACCGTTTTTGATAACAGGGTTGCCATAATGCTTTTGCAAAAGCATTTCAATCACATCTTCAAGTTGCTTTGTAATGTTCAGACTTATGTACCTATTACTTGCACTGATCATTTTTAATTGGTGAGTACCTATTTTTTTTATAACTAACGATTCAAAAACTAACCTCGATATTTTGAGGTTATTATTACATTTCTCTTATTTCTTTAAACAAGTAAACACGATTATCTTTTTCGCGTTTAACGGATTTCTTCAAGTATCATTCGATTTCTTACATGAACGTGCTCTGTAAAAAGAGGCCTAAAAATACATAAGAGTTCGCCAGTCTTCTTTGGTTAAATTGGCTTATACCAAATATCTCTTAAGAGCAACCATGTATTTTTTTTAATGGGATCACTGCTCATCCCAATCAAGCCCGGGGGCCACGCCAAGATCCACGATGGAACGAGCTAATTCAGAAGGTGCCTATTCACCCTGGCTCTAAAGAAGGATGGGTTTAAGTACTAGGAAAACAGACGCAGGTAGGGAGTTCCACTCCTTTGCTGTGCACATTATAGCAGATGTTAAGAAGCGCTTGGTGCGACAGTTAGGAATAGCAACCAAGAAAGGATGGTATTCCGCTTTTATTTTTTGTATTGCATGCCGTTGTCGCCTCTAATTAAGGTTTCACTTGATGTAATAATTATTGAGCGAAGCTCTCTTTTAAAAAACTCACAAATTTCGCTTGTCTTCCTCCTGCTACTTAATGGTTCAATCGATTCGAACGAATTTTGGCATGAACGTATATAATTATAACCTGACGGACATAGGCTAAGTAAAAAAAATATAGACTTCACCATGGAGGAATAATCACCGAAAGAAAAATTCAAAAGCTGATCACAGCCAAATCGCTGAGACTACACTGATGAAATTTGGTGCCAAAACTCACATCGTGGTCATGACTAATGTGCAAAAAAAGTTTTGAAATCGGACATACCATAGAGGAATAATCACCCTTCAAAAATCTAATTGCTTCGCTCAGTATTTGCAAACAGCAGCATGTATTGCAGACCTAGTTATGTTTGTATCTGTTTTGTGATTGTATTAGTGCAAAGTTGATGGTGATTCGTTTAATGAATAAATAAATCTCTCATTAAAGTATTCTTTCCAACTGTTTAGAGCGATTAAATTACCTAATCTCAAAAGGTCAGTAAAAACCATGATGATTGTTGCTTGCGGATCTTTATATTCGATACCTACGATCGTTAACCAGAGAGCAGGGATCCACTGCAGAGTTAAATATTGTTTTTGAGCCCGAAACCAACCCACAGCAGGTTGGTTTCGAGAAAACGAGACTTTTGTGAACAGAATGTGCAAAATTCATACATAGTATATTAATGAATGAATATTTGTTAACCTCATGTAAATACTGTAGCCTATCTAGGAATATCAGATTTATAAATGTTATAAATAATAAGTGTTTAGGTACCATGTTGTATAGTTCTCTATAGTTTTTAAAAGGTGGCCAAAGTGGGTTGGTTCCGCAAGTGACACTGTTGTATCTCTGTTGTTAGTTGGTAAAAAGAAACCATTTTTTATGAGAAGAGTGCCATCTATGTACTTAACCCAATTACACTCAAACTGTGGGTTGGTTCTTGTTTGCAAAAATGGGTTGAATTGCTGTATGGGTTGAAAATTTTGCAAAAATGCAATATGAAGTTGGCAATCGGTGTTTCCCGAAAATGCTAGCTTTTACCCGTTTCGCTCGCTTTGGTGTAGACTACCCATTAAAAGATAAATTTCTATCCCTTAGAATTTTTTTTTTCTGGATGAATGTCCCTATGTCCTATTCTGTACCTCTAACATATTATATATGCAAAATTTCATAATGATCTGGTGAGTAGTTATGGCGCGTAAGTGTTACAAACAAACTCATTTTCGTATTTATTAATATAAGTTAGAATAAATTAAATAAATATTTCTTACATTCACATCAATAAGCCTAGTCCAAAGTAAGCACTGTAAGGCTTGTGTTATGGATACTAGGGTAACGGATAGACATTTAATATTCATAGAAATATATATAAACACCCATGACTCAGCTACAAATGCTCGTATTTATCATACAAACATCTGCCTCTTCCGGGATTCGAACCCAGGACCGTCGGTGCGAAAGGCAGGATCGCTACCATTGCACCAAACGGTCGTCATAAATAAAAAAAAATCCAAAAAAATATAGTTTTGGTACATTCTTGAAATTTTTAAACCAAATTTTGTAAATATCGACAATTCTCTCTTTGTGCGGTGCGTATAAACGTCACAGACATAGTTCTGAACCTTTTTTTTTTATTAAACTTAGGAAAATGCGTTACGCATACTGCGCCGCCGGGCGAGCGGCGCAGTTATGTGGGACTTTCCTCCATTCCTTCATCCGGCTTAGTGCCCGATAGAGGATTGGAGGCCTACCCACTAAAAACCTAACCCCTTGCACCCCCGCACTGTTGTTGGTTCCATGGGGTCGTTGGTGACTTTCACCACGGGGTGCCTGACAGACTGGCCCGAAGGCCCCACCACTATGGAGGATGCCCGGGTGCATGTGGGCATCCCCCCAGACGGGCAAGACCGTGCAATACAGGCTCAGGACCGCCCATCCTTTGCCCGCTGGTCTTGCTAGGAGGAAGGAAGGCATCGCTACCTCCGTCCCCCTTCTCCGCCTGCGGCACTGACAGTCCTTAAGGTTCCCCCGCGGGACTCTCGCAACATAGTTTTGAACCTAATTTAAGTAGCTAAAGCACTTGTGTTATTGAATTCAGAGACAGCAACGGTACCACAACACCCAGACACGATTCGATATAGAAAAAAACATTTTCTAAAAAAATTCGGGCATCGAACCCGCGACCATAGAGTCGCGTTACAATATAAACAGATATGCCAGCCACTCGACGGACGGACCACGGAAATCTTTACCGTGGATAATGGTCAAATGGATTCGAACAAATCACGAATATTATAATTATAGTTCGTTTTATCAATAAACAACTTGGAAACAGTATTTTTCCAGCTTTAGAATTAATTATATCTGCGGTCGAATCGAATATTAACCATTAGTTAACAGTATAATATATTCATATTCTTTAATCTTGCAAAAACATATTTATAATTTTCAAGTAAGGTATCTATATTGGCGTAAAAAAGTAGATGTATAAGAGTCTTTGCACACTACGATTTTGAACGCGTCGTTGACGCACGCTGGTATCCAGTAGCGGCGTTAGGGTAGGGCGCGGTGGGGCGACCGCCCAGGGCGCCGGACATAAAGGGGCGCTATATAGTTATTTTTTAACTGTTCGGATAGAGTGGCTAGGCTGATGAGAAATTTGAACGTCAGTTTTCTGTGTTTCATTAGCCGCCAAAATAATCAAAGCGTCATGGATGGCGCTAATTTGACAACTAACTTGCTTCCCAACGTGTATCACTAAGCTTTTTTATAGTGTGTAAGCACAATCTTTAAAGATTGTCTTTTCATAAATGGTTAATTTCTAATAAATAGGTATTTTATTATATCATTTGCCTTTTGTCGTATAGTATAGGTTTAAATTGCAGTTAGGAGGTGCCTTAGAAATCTCGCCCGGGGCGTTGGTAGTACTAAAACCGGCACTGCTGTTATCGATTCGAACGCGATACTTACGCGAGTCAAATGCAACTTGATTATGAATCTATGTAAGTCTTCATTTTAAAGAATACCAGCGTTACTGTGACACGCATTCGTGTCGGACACACAAGCTGAGGCGAGGACCTGATTGACCTGTTGGGCTTTTACACTGTAACTTTTATTTGTAAAATCTATTTCTATTTTGTTTTGGTCCATAAATTTCTCTCTCTCTCTCTCTTCAAAGTTCTATCTTTGAATACCTGCATAAATTCAGCCTCGCGCTTGAATCGGTATTTGTATCGATAAAAACGCATTAGACATGCAAAAAATTGCTCTGTTGAATAACCACTTGTCAGTCCACGGTAACAATTGCTACCGATAGCCAACACCCCTCGTCAGTCTATGGTAGCAATTGCTACCATATTCAAATTTCCGCGAACCTGCTGTTTTTTTTTTAAAATTACGATTAATTTTTGAGTTACAGAGATCCAAATATTTTGTGGTGGATTCTTTATTCAATCAGCTTTAATCTAGTATTTTTTGTTTGATCCTAGATACATTATTTAGCGAGAAAATGGTATTTTTATCTAAGAGTTCGACATTTTTTTTTCACAACTCGCGCAGCATTTTGGACTGTTGAAAGGGGCTGACAAGTGGTTATAATGGTTTGGACATGTAGAGAAGATGGATGAAAGAAGATTGACATGAGGCAAATGTTCATGGGCAAGTTGGTTAAAGCAGATCAAGGCGTTCAGGGACCGTATAGAGGATGTCCTGAAGGCCAGGCCAAAAGTACCCTTAACCAAAGATCTTGTCTGTAAAGGCTGATGAGAGTTAAAGAGCGAGAGATTTATGTCAGGATCAGGAAAAGGCGTCATTGTATGTGTATGTGTGTGCAGACCCCTCTTTTCCACTGGGAACTCTGGGCAAATGCCCAGGGCCCCGCGATTGGTAGGGGCCCCCCTAGTTCCTGAAAGATCACTAAACCAATACCTCAATTAAGGGCTATATTATTGACTTGCTTATTAGCTTTTGCATACGCGAAGCTATTGTACTCTCGCCCAAAATAAGACTATCGAATTTTAACATGCTTAGATAATTTTAAATATGTGAAAATCGCCCCATTTAAATTAAAGATTATCTATTCATCTATTGACTGTCTTAAAAAAACCCTAGGCCCTAGTGTAAGTTTACGCATTCGATACTCGTTATCGAGCGCGTTACAGATTTCTATGAAGATTCGTAATTTCGAATGGTTACCGCTAGGGGCGCTTATACTAAATCCATTGTAATATTTTACGCAGACAATATCGAGGATCGAAGCGTAAACTTACACTAGGGTCTCTGAAACCTCGTTTATCTACTTTCATTGTCTATCTTAGTAATAAAAAAGTGTTATGTCAAAGTCACAGCCTTTATTCTTATATGCCCAGGGCCTCCAAAAGGTTAAAGGCTCTGTGTGTGTTATAAAAAGAAACCTACTGCCGACGCGTGTCTGACGCTCGTTTCTAAAAACGCGTCGATACACAGTGTGTAAAAGGCCCATAATATCATAACACCATGAAACTTAACCAATTCTTTTTTCTATCCATAAGGATATAGCAGTTTTCATAAAAAACTTTTTCAACGATTAAAGGTTAATTTATTAACTAAGACGCTTAAGTTTTTTACGTGTTAACTATGTTGAATCAATGTTTTTTTTCTTAATACCAATCAACTAAAATTAAATTACTATAGCAAGAAACATTACACCATAAAACTAGCACAAAAAATGGATTTAAAAACTGATATCGTTACCAGTATTCTTATGCCTTGTAGTTAAAATATTTCTTCTTTAAACGCTTCATAAACATATTTTAATTAAAACGTGTTTTGTCAATTTCACTCTATTTAGTTCTTTTATTTACATATGTACTAACAATATGCTAATTTTATAGATACAAGTTTTGCATAGCTTGTTAAAATTTATCGTAGACCAACGTAACTTCTATATAACTAACCTCATTGTAACAAATTACTTGGTATAACGAATATTTTCTAACACACACATGCATACACGCATGCACGCACATATGAGTACACACACGCACACACTACGCCGTTGAGAATATTATTATGTGCTGAAGTGATTACTATCTCCTAAGAGTCCTGTCTCTTTGTAAAGCTTCTCTTAAATTATTATTACTAGCTGACCCGGCCACGCGTTGCTATGGTAACGTTAATTGATTATAAAAACTATATATGGTAACAAACACACAAAGTATTACTATTATATAATGTACTGATGTATTTTTATTGCCTTACTTGACCGATTTCAAAAGTTATCTATTTGTTTTGTATTCCAACTTTGCATAAATCTCAAATGTCTAAAAATGGATGCTTAGATGGTTTGGACATGTAAGTATATTCCCTAACGAAAGAAGAATGTTAACACAAGTATATAAGGCAATGGGCATGTCGGTAGACAGATCAAAGCGAATTTTCAGGCACCAAATAGAAGATGACCTGAAAAAAGGGCCAGGTCACAAGCACTCTTAACACGTTCGCTGCGGCAGTAACTTTCCAATACTTTCCATTCCTTTAGTACAAGGTCAATACACCTGGTAATAAATTTCCATTGTGGTGATACATGGTTTATAGACCCTGTATCAATTAAGAAACTTAAATCCTTTTTTTGGCTTTCGTGTGGTGCCAGATGTCTTAACCTGGTATTAAGGTAGGTACACCATTGGATTCTATTTTGATAATACATCTTAGATATATATTCATCTTTTTCCTACATCGTACCAAATTGAAGTTATGTCTTCCGCACGACAAGGAATGCTATACTTTTCTTAGCCTAGCGAGACATATACAAGATGTTTAGACCTGGTTTCGCACTTAAGGTGTTAACCTAAGAGTTTGAATGAAAGGGCTGATGAGAAATGAGGAAGCGAGAGATGTATGCTAGGATATTTGAACGTAGAATCTGTGTTCTCTGCCTACCCCGTGCAGAAAAGGTATATATGTATTAATTCTACATAAAAGTATTAACTCCTAAAATTGTAAAGATTTATAAGTTATAATAAGTCATAAGTACAATTATATGTGTACTCATTTGTATTTAAATAAACATTTGGCTTAAGGGTAACACCCACCACACCTTAATATATTGAAGTAGTAATTTATTATACGCAGAATAACAATTATGACAAAAATTATTACAACGTCAACAATTATGACTAACATGTTATGGCAACAAGTTTTGGAAATAAAAAAGTTAAACGCATCATAGAAAAACCCAAAAACAAACGAAAATCTGTTTTAATTCCATCAGATGGTAAGCGACGCTACGATGCGATCTAGAATGTGACGCGCTTGCCTAGAAGATACGCGAACCTTTTTCGTTCGTGACTTGAAGATCCGTAACTTTCAGCATTTGATATATTTATTGGTTCTCACTTCCGCCAAGCGTCATATTAATATGGCTCTTTTAGAATAGAAATAACATAAAATAAGGAGGATGAAATTCATTTATTTTAAATTAGGTTATTCTTTGGAAATTTGCGTAAAATTAAGATTTTGTTAATATTACGGTCAGCAGTGCTTTGCTTTTAAGGTAATTATTAAATACCAACTACTAAAACTACCGTTACTTTACATACATATTTGCTTGTTCGTCTTTAAGTAACGTAATGCCATCAGCTCCAGAACACACATAAAATTGACACCCCAGATTATAATTTAAAGATTTTTATTTATTTTTGCATATTTCAATGGCATTTTATACGATAAATTATTTTAATATAAGAAAATACTAGAAAAAAACGCAAGTAAATTCTCAGGTGGGAATTACCCTTAATCAAAGAACATTATATTTGCCTAATTCTCGTGTTAAAATGTAAAACTGCAGTCCACATTACATGCGCAATAAAAATCTTCAGTATTTTACCACCAATATTTTTATTGTATTACTAACAAAAAATATATTTTTTAAATGCTTTTATTCTGTGAAAGAATACCTTGAAATGAAATAGGTATAAGTAATTCATTGTAACATATTATTATTGCAAATTTATTGTAAAATGTTAATTTAAAATTTTCATTTTTATTTATTTAATTTGTCATAAACGTACAAAGTGTATAAGTTATAATAGTTTTTATTACTAATACTAACTTTATGTTACCTTAGCAGGCAAATAAATTTTTTAAGTCTAGTTTATATAGATTTTTTTAATTTTTGATATAGTTCATTTAGAGTTATGTTATTTGATTGTACCCAGTTTTGTAAATAATAAAAAATCTTAATCGAAATTAATAAAATTATATGTTATGACTTACCCCTATTAATTTTGCCTTGTTGTGATATCAGCATATTCAGGGGCACGGTTTTATCCCCGGGCAAGCCGAACAGTCGGCTGCGGGCGGTCTGGCTTACTGCCAGATACTGTTTATGACCCATGTTGGCACTTTAGACACTACATTCGGTGAAGGTCTGTGGACAAATGAATAAATATAAGACAACTTCACATATATTATTATAACAAATGGATTTTGCGCGTAATTTATTTTATATTTTATCCTGATTTTTCGACTAGTTTACAGGAGCCCTTATCACAGGATGACATCGAGCAATGCAGGATGACGAAGACCGAAATATATAGAGGTACTCTTCTTCACCTATGCTAGCTTGGTACTCTGTATAGTTACAAACCCATTTGCGGTCCTCCTGCCATCTTCGACCCAAATATATAGAGGTACTCTTACTCACCTATGCTAGCCTGGTACTCTGTATGGTTACAAACCCATCTTCGACCCAAATATATAGAGGAACTCTTCTTCACCTATGCTAGCTTGGTACTCTGTAGTTACAAACTCATTTGCGGTCCTCCTATTATTATTATTATTATTATTATTATTATTAATATATTTTCTACTGCCTTCACGTTCCTGACTGTTAAAATTTTAATATAACTCAAATTATTTTATTTTGTATTTCATTCAATAATTAAATTTTCACTATAATTGCATTGTACACTACTGAGTCTACCACCAGTTCGGAAATTGGAAAGCCCTTCCAAGGAGAACTCTGTATATGTAAAAAATATTGTTAAGAAATATAATTAGATTATTATAACCTACTGTCCCCACTGGTGAGGACAGAATTTCCCTATGGATATTATTTAAAATATTTCTTACATACACACCAAAAGTCAAGCCCAAAATAAGCACTATAAGGCTTTTTGATTATAAGCTAATATAAAAAAAACTGGTTGGTTGCCTGTAAAGTCGGTATACGGGCGAAAGTTTTACGTGACAACGACTTTGAGTGGTAAAATAATTTTAATGTGAATATTCATTCGTATAGTAGGAAGAAGGATGAAATAATAGTAACAATTTAAAACATTTATTTATACAAAGAATTATATTTAAAACATTAATTTATAGGCACGCGTCCCTTCCACTTTTTATGTCTGTCTCTCTCGCTCTTAGGCGGGCTAACCATGCCCGAGTGGAAGGGACGCGTGCCTCTCACTCGCTCTCATTGTAAGCGCATAACGTGAGCGGAGCGTAACGCAGTTTCTTGAAGTGTCACCCGGCAAACCAATTTATACGACGTTGTCACGTCAAAAAGAAAAGTAAATATACTTTTCGTAATATAATTTTTTAGTAAATATATTTAATTTTCAATATTGATCAATTTTATCAAAAATATGTCGTTGGATTTCAATCATTTACTATTGCATCATCGTTGCAAGTCCGATACTTTGGTGTGTAAGAAAACCCAACAGTTTAAAATTTTAAGACAAATAGCGCCATCTGTATTTTGTTAAAAAACTATACTTAAAAGCAATGCCTACATTGTGTTGTGCGTTTAAAAGCAGACACTACGATTACCCTTTGTTATAGGATTAAGAGTAAATTGAGTGGGAGAGAGACGCAAGGCATTCGGCGGGCCTCTCTCTCGTTCGGTGACTCATCGTAACGTTACCGAGCGTTACACTTTTTCATAAGTGACTCCCAGCCGCAACCTAATTTAAGACGTTGTCACGTCAAAAAAAAATGTGTCAATCTCATATAAAATGTATTTCTTTATTTTAAAAACTATAGTTGTCATTTTGATTTAAATCTTGTTTAATTAATCATGTTAGAGTTTGTTGTTTATTTAGATTTTTATGCTTAAATTTGATTAATTAACTATTAGTTCTATAACAATGTGTTTTGTGTTTTCTTAAAATTAATTTAAAAATTTAGTTTTTAAAAATATCATAATTTATTTTTTATGCTGTAACGGCATATTGGCTTCATGTACTGATTTCATTTTGCACATCACCTATTTTAACCACATAATTGCAATAAACATTTTGACTTTAACTTTGGCTTGTGTTATCGATAAAAGATATTCATACATATATAATAAATGACATGTAAGTGAAGACAAAATAATTTTTAATTCAAAAGGAGCTTTTAATTCGCGTTTTGAATAACATTATTCAAATGCATTTAAAATGAGTTGTTTTGAATCGTCCAAAATTTTTACCTACTACCCATTCAGGACGTCTTTTAACTGACAAGAAGAATGGGCGCAAGAAACTCGTCAGCTTGAACAGAACGACAATTACAATATTATACGACATCACTATAACCACTTCATCTACAAAAACAACGAAATTATTCTGTTATCGCAAGAATAGTAGTATTATGTTTTATTATTTCGTTGATTACGAAAAAGTCAACAAGTATCTGTTTTAAATAAGTATCCTGTAACATTGCAATAATATACAGGTAATAAACGACAAATATAAAATTAAGAAAGCAAAAAAGCTTTTTCTAAGGCAGCACCCGTTCACGAGCATGACGCATAATGCAGCCATCGCTTCGCTCAACCATACCATAGGAAACGTAACGATCTGCACCCCATGCCACCACCCAAGAGAAGTTTTTTTAATTCTTTATTTATGGCTTGCACGATTTGTGCATTCAGCCAGTGTGAAGTAAGTATAACTGTCAGTTATATATTTATATATATTTGCTAGGTTTCAGTAAGTGTGTGGGGTTTTACTGACTTCTTGAGAGAGCAGGAAAAGACAACTTCCCCTGTTTTATTACACTCGCCAACACTTTTCTATGTTCACAAACACTTAGTGGTTAATAATCCACCATTATTACGCACTAATATCCATCACAACATAAATTTCAACAAGAGAAAAAAACCACCAACGTGACGCTTTCCGCTCCCGCCAAAAAGTCGAAGAGACGTTTAACTCCAACTACCAGTAATAAATTAGTGTTAATATTAACAAACGCTAATAGATTTATAATTTTTATATATTTTATGCATTTTCAATGCGATCTTATAATAATAAACGCTAATAGTTTTATAACACAACCTGTAATAAATAGTGTTATTTTGAAACGATACATATTACTTCCAACACCATTACTTTCATGCATCGCGATCTATTAAATAGTCGTTGACCTTGTAATAACCTTTGGACATGAGCTTATTTTTCCCATACATTTTAAATTTATGATAAGGCAATTACTATACTTTGAGGAACTTTATTAAACAGTGCTATGCCTTTCCCCAAGAAAGAGCCTCCTGCATTTTGAAGTCTAAAACTTGGAACGGCAAGTCTATTTTTATTTCTTGTGTTAAAGCAATGTATAGTTCCCAGCATATAGGATGAACCTGGTTTTGTAATCACGTGACATGCGCAGTAGTGAATAATGTACCTAAACTTGCTACGCATGTCACGTGATTTAAAAACCATGTTCAACTTATATACCGGGGATCTTTTTGTATCTTATTTATTAATTTTTGGGTAACTGATTCAGTTTATAGCAAAGGTTATTCAAGGTGTTGGGGGTTTGCCAGAGATACTGGCAGACCCCAGCCAGAGATTCTCCTCGCCCTGAAGCAAAAACAGCACGAATAAGAAAGTAGAAAGGTAGAGCGACAAGGAAAGAAAGAGAAACGAGATAGAAATCATATGCCGGGGATTATACGTCGCTATGTTTGACAAAAGTATTGTAGTTTTAGCCAGTTATTTAGCCAGTTAGAATATCAATTTTCTTAAACAAGTCTTTGAGAGAATCGTTAGGCTGTATATTGCGCGGACAGCTCTTTTCTGTAACACAAAAATACCTTCAATATAAGCAGCTGAGCCCCACAATAACAACCCATACAACATTACACTATAAAAACACTATACTAAGAAAATACTATGAAATTGGTGTGAATGTTACAAATATTGTTATTATTACGTAGTCGGTACCAACAGCTTCTCCTGCCTACCAAAGGGATCAAGTAATAAATAAATAAACATTTTTTGAAGTTAAAACTTCTTTAGCATTGTTGTTATTTGAAAGTCGATGAAACGAAAAAGCGACAGTAAAAAAAGACACATAAGTTCATAAGATTTAACGTAGGAGAAAATGAGATAGGAAGCATTATAAAGTGTCTCTTTGAAACGAAAACCGACAGTATAAAAGAGACAGACACATAAATTCATAAGATTTAACATATGAGAAAATGAGACAGGAAGCATTATGCACGTGTGTTAATACGTGTTTGTGTGCGCATGCGTAGTACAAATATTGAGAGAAGGTATCACAAGAACCGTGGTATTTTGTATACGTGTACGTATTATTTTTGAAGGTTTCACTTGAATTGCACACATGCTTGTTTTATTTATCACACATATAAGACAAAATATCACTAAAAATAAACAAAAACATTAACAGACAAAAAACATTGGATAATAAACAAAACAAAACAACACCTCTGTTAGCCATGTTAGACCGCTATCACCACTAAGGATACCGATATAATAAATTTTCATTTTTTTATCACAATTGTTTTAACCAAAGTTTTTTCTACTCTCGCATAGATTTAATTCTTCCATTTTTAGTGACAAACTTACCCCATTGCTTGGCTTGTGTCTGGGTGATCGTGTCCGTAAAACATTTGATTATAAACTGTTATATCTGAACAGCCGGACACGATTACTTAATTGTCAATAGCTAAAATTTATTATGTTTTTATTAGAGATAAGGAGATGACCAGTATAACCTAACACTTTTTATGAACGTTTGATTATAATACGCAATTTGATAATAACAAAATTATCATTTTTATTATTATAAACAAGGATATAATTACATAGATATCACAGAGTAATATTACATAGGTACTTAAGACCATATATATATTAGCGGCCCGTCCCAGCTTCGCACGAGTGGACAAAATTCTTTAAATTTGTTTCTAGCATAAAATATAGCCTATGTTCCTCAGCGTGAATGTAGCTTTCCAATGGTGAAAGAATTTTTAAAAACGGCTTAGTAGTTTTTGAGTTTATTCATTGCAAACATACAAAAATACAAATCTTTCCTCTTTATAATATTAGTGTAGATTTAGGATGGGTTGGTTGGTTGGGTGACAATCAAGCCCGGGGACAAGACCAAGACGATGGAACGAGCTAACCTAGAAGGTGCCTATTTACCCTGGCTTTGAAAACGGACTGGTTATAAGTTTTCGAAAATACAGACGCAGGGAGGGAGTTCCACTCCTTTGCTGTGCGCCAACACCCCTCGTCAGTCCCTGGTAGCAATTGCTATCAAATTTCTACGTGGCCAGCTTTTTTTTTTAATTACCATTAACTTTTGAGTAAAAGAGATCCATAATATTCAGTGTTGGATTAATCAGCTTTACGGTAGTATTTTTTGTTTGATCCTAGATTCATTATTTATCGAGAAAATTGCATATTTATCTAGGAGTCCGACATTTTTTTTCACAATTCGCGCAGCATTGGGACTCTTAAGAGAGTGGGGCGCGCAATAACGGACTGACAAGTGGTTAAAAGATGTTGAGAAGCGCTTGGTGCGACAGGTAGGAATAGCAAACAAGAAAGGTTTCTGGATGTCCGATGGAAAAAAGGAGATGACGTTATAAATCCAAAGTACAGTCTGTAGAAGACCGACAGACAGGCAACTTTGCGGCGATGAGCTAAGGTGTGAAGCTTGCTCTTCACCAATTTGCTGTCACCGATGAGCCTCTCAGCTCTGCGCTGAATCGTGTCCAGTGCAGGCCAGGTTAAAAGCAATCTTAATTAATACCACACTGTTCTGTTTTACAACTTACTCCATACAAAGATTGTCTGGAAGTCATTGCTTTTTTGGCGATAGGCCCGCAATTTGTACTTTATCTACATGTTTGTCCCTCCTCGTCTCTGTTGTCCTGTGTGAATATATAATGAAAGAATATTCTATTTTATATATTAAGTAACAAGTAGGTTGTTTTGTTTTGCTTATTTCCAATTTAAGAAATTTTAAGGTTACCAGAGTAAATATGTTTGTAAAGTCTGTTCATTCTAACTTGTCCTATTTGGTAAACGATCTTGGCACAACTTTTTTACAAAATCAGCCATTTAAAAATAAAATCATAACAAAGTCAAATAAAATAATAATCTATTACAATAAATCGTTATTATAGACTGAAACCTATTGAATCTAGTTATCAGTTGATTTTTAATGCTGCATTTACAATAAAAAAGAGTGCCAAGATTGTTTACCAAATAGGACAAGTTAGGATGAATAGACTTTATATCAGTTTGACTTAAATATTACGACTTAAGGCAAATGTAGGTATATTCTAATTTACACCATAATTTTCACTGGTTTTAATAAAATTAAAAAATGCATAAAAATAAATACAAAATTGTATTACTAACTTAAAAATATATATTTATAATTTGTCAACGTAGACTGATTTAAATATGGTGGACATCGTAAAAATCAGCGGAAATAGGACAATATATAGATTTATTTGTAAATTTTGATATCTTGCTAAAAATGCATGTCAAGGTTGAGGGTTCAAGTGTTAGATATATATTGCCTTCAATTTATTAAACTAGTTTGAGTTCTGTTGTCATCAGCTGTCATAGAATCAAAAGTGTAGATGCGATACTATTTTGTTATTGACGCTTTATATTTTTCAATAAGACTGCGTAATTCTTCAAATGCAATTTCGTTTTTTATCTCTATTATTTTTATTATATTCGCCACCTTAAAATAAAAAAAATGCATGTTATATGGCTGTATAAGTTAAATTGAATAATATATATCTGTATTATTTAAATGCAAATAGATAATAATAAAAAATATTCAAATATCGTAAATTATCAATATTTTTGACGTGATAACGTCTTATAAATCGATTAATACGGGCTGCATGTACGAAAAAGTGTAACGTTCCGCCTGAGCCGAGCGTGCAAGCGAGGCACGATCGGCGTGGCGCATCTATCTCCCTTCCACTTCATGAAGTGAAAAGTTAATGTGGTTTCCATTGTTTATTATAACAACTTAATATTTACATATTTATCGAAAAAAAATCAATTAACTCCTTTGTATAATAATGATAATCCAGTGATTATAATTCAATTAAATTCATAAGAGTATGCAATTTTTCATCAATGTTTTCTTATGACGCTATCACGTAAAATTATAGTCCGTAAACTGACTTTACAGACAACCATTTTTTTATTATATAGTTAACTCAATTTACAAGAACCTAACACAGTAAACTTTCTAGTTAAGTCTCTTTTAGTCGTGAAAAGGAAAGCGCTTGACCGCTATCTCGCTTGATGCTATCTAGGATGTGACGCGCTTGCCTAGGAGATACCTATTCACTCGTGACTTGAAGAGATCTTAATTGTATTTATCAGGAAAAACAGACTCAAGCAAAGAGTTCCACTTTTAGTCTTTAATTCTTTGGTTACATATTATATTATGATATTATACTGACGCACAGAATAATATTAAGTTACGAATATTAAATCTATTTGTTGCATTATATAAGGTCAACTTTACCATAATTTCCATGTTCAAGGAAATGTTTATGCCAGTACGTTCTCATGAAATTGAGTGGCACGTCTGTTACATTTCATCTGTGGCCGATAAACTAGTTTCGCTACAATGTAATAAAGGAGATATATAAATATATATTAATAACACTTAAGAGGCATTGATTTAAAGTGCGATTATTTAGTTCACCTATCTTTATCAATATAGCTAAGTACTTAATTTTTGACCATAGGTTTTTTTTTATTTGTGGCTTGCACGATTTGGGCATTTAGCCAGTGTCAAGTAAGTATAATTGTTAGTTCTTGAGTAATTTCTTGATTACATGATGATGAATGAACAGTGAAATATATTTTTTCCTAGGTTTCAGTAAATATGTGAGGTTTTTTTGAAACCTCCCGTGGACTTCTTGAGAGAGCAGGAAAAGACAACTTCCCCTGCTTTGTTACACTTGACAACACTCTTGTATGTTCACAAACACTTAGTGGTTAATAATCCATCATTATTACGCACTAATATCCACAACAACACAAATTTCAACAAGAGAAACCAACCTCAAATGTGACGCTTCCCGTTCCCGCCAAAAAGATTAACCACAGGTTTTTCTTTTTCTTTATTTGTGACTTGCACGATTTGTGCATTTAGCCAGTGTCAAGTAAGTATAATTGCCAGTTCTAAGTAATTTCCTAGGTTTCAGTAAAGAGGTGGGGTTTTACTGAAACCTCCTCGTGGCCTTCTTCAGAAAGCGCGAAAAGACACCTTCCACTGTTTTGTTTCACTTGCCAACACTCATAGAAACACTCAGTGATTAATAACCCACCATTATTACACACTAATATGAACCACAACACAAAATTTAACAAGAAAACCAAAACCATTAAAGTGACTCTTCGCGTTCCCGCCAAAAAGTCTGACCATAGATTATTGGAGTTTACTCCTTAAGAATTAATTTTTATATAAGGTGCCCGGTATGAAAAAAATTTTGTGATAGAATGGCAGCGTTACGTTTTTTGTGCGCAACCTATCCTGCGCACCTTTCACTTTTATTTTTTAGTAGTCGTGTTAGTTTCATTTTTTTGTGCGCATGTGCGGGATTTTGCACATGCGCAATGAATAAAATCAGTTGAACGCATGCGTTCTCATGACATTGCCTGCCATTTTTAAATTTCATAATGACAGTTTTTTTTTTAAATAATAAATCAAGTCATGAGAGCGCATGAAAAACTGTCACTGTCACAAATTTGTAATCACTTTAACGTATTTCTACATACCTGTATGAGCTTTTTTTAATTTAGAATGGATTCACTCTGGATCCCAATCAAGCCAGTGGCCCAAGACAGAATCCAAGACGGAATTAGCTAACCTAAAAGGTGCCTATTCACCATGGTCTTGAAAATAGACTTTTACGTACATAATTTTGGACTTATAAACACAATTTTGAAGTCGCCTTGTTTTTGTCCGATATTCGATACATCAATATGTATCGAATATCGAACAAAAACAAGGTACAATCTGACTAATTTTTGTAAACACTTCATAAATATAAATTTAGTAATCCTAGGTGCTTTTTTAATAAAACCTAATTGGAATGGAATTTTAATGAAAAAACCATTCATAACTTAAAATGCGGATGCGGAGAGTTCGAGAACTAGTTTCATAAATCTCATGTGATCTTATGTGTGTTTTTTTAAATTATTCTTTACTAATATTATAAAGCTGAAGAGTTTGTTTGTTTGAACGCGCTAATCTCAGGAACTACTGGTTCGAATAGAAAAAATCTTTTTGTGTTGGATAGTCCATTTATCGAGAAATGTTTAAGCTATATAACATCACGCTACAACCAATAGCAGAAATTGACGCGGACGAAGTCGCGAGCAACAGCTAGTTATATATATATATCAAAGGAAGTCAAAAGTACCCTTAACTCGTACTTGTATGAAAAGGCGTGTGTTGAAGAAACTGGAGATGTATGTCGGGATCGTGGTTAGTGGAAATCTCTGCCTACCCCTAATTGTATATAGGTATGTATACAATCACGCCTTATTAGTATTAATAACTCTGCTATTAAAACTAGTCAACTTGTATTATGACATGACAAACAAGAATAAAAAAAACTTTGATTCTGCCCCTAATGGTAGGTCTACACGATGCAAATTTTAATCCATACAGATCTTTACAGACTAATAAATCTGAGTAAAAAAGTATACACCAAAATGTCAATGAAATGTTTGCGTAGACTTTCGATTAGCCCCGACTTCAGTTATTCGAAAAGTTTTTAATAGAATTGTAGTGAACCTCAGTGCGAGTGGTTATAAAGAAGCATAGATAAAAATAACTTTTAATGAATTGTTTATTTATATTAAAAACAAGAAATAAATATTTTTCAATTATTTATTAATTGATAATTGATAATCCACAGATAAATGGGTCGTTCTTCTTTTTTACCGACAGTGAAACGATATTTTTCTGTTTTTTTTTTGGTTTTTAAACTATCCATAACTGTGTTTCTGTGTGGAATTTAAAAGAAATTGCATCTGTGTTGACATTAGGACTAATTAAAGTTTCCTTTGCGGCAAATATTAGTTTTTTTTAAAAGTTGGTTATTAAAAAAAAGTGACTGAGTAGCCTTTTTCTGTGAAGACCCCATTTCGGTTTACCACTCTGTCAGGGCATTCTACGGAAAACAAACGAAAAAATATGTTGGTTGGAGAAAATGAAAAATTACATTATATTAAAAGATAAGAAAAATATGGACTTTTATTCGAACCGAATTAAAAAACCTTAAATATCAATACTCCAACGAGATGCCATAATAAGACGAAGGAAAGACCATTGTCGGTAGAAAAGTAGAACGACCCAAATACATTTCTTCAACTTTCATGCAGACCTCCGACTTTTTCCATACACCGACTTTTTATCTGTAATGCTACGTTGCACAGACTAAATCCTACAGAAATCTACCTCAGTCTTAATCGTGTGGATTCACTTTTAGATTCGCAGTTAACAATTTTGGGTGAACAATATTCCCCAAACGAAACAGTAATCTTAAAATTATTGCTTTAATTTTATTTTACCTGTTCATTCATTCCTAACTTTCAGTGTTTTGTACTTGCACGAGAATTCACGAGGTACAAACTGTTTCATAACATTATTCAACTGAGTAAAACGATCATGTAATTTCAGGTGTGATGTAAACCGCATTTTACGTTGCATAATCATTATTTACCTTGTAAATTGTGATGCTGATAACTGAACAATACACTTTAGATGCAAATATGCATTTATCTGGTAAGTAACTTAAAGATAAATTATTATAATAGAAAAATACTAGAAAAAATCGACTCGGGTCACAAGTGAATTTCCCGCCTGAGAATTCACTTGTGACTCGAGTCGATTTTTTCTAGTATTTTTCTATTATAATAATTAATCTCATAAGATCGCATTGAAAAATGCATAAAATATATAAAAATGACTTAAAGTTTAACTAATAACATATATTACATGCACATAATCTAGCCCAATGTAAGCACTGTAAGTCTTGTGTTGTGGATGCTAGAGTAACGGATAAACATACAAAGAAAATATTCAAAGAAATGTATACAAATACCCACGACTCAGCTACGTGTGCTCGTATTCATCACACAAAAATCTGACCATTCTGGGTTTCGAACCCGCACCGTCGGTACGAAAAGCAGCATCGTTACCGTTGCACCAAACGGTAAAATAAAACCAATTTATTCTTATTGAAGTGAAAACTTCTTTAGCATCGTTGTGATTTGAAAGTCGATGAAACGAAAAAGCGACAGTAAAAAGAGACAGATACATAAATTCATAACATTAAACGTAGGAGAAAATGAGATAGGAAGAGTTATGTACGTGTGTTAATACGTGTTTTTGTGCGCATGCGTAGTAGAAAGCTTGAGAGAAGGCATCACAACAACCGTGGCATTTTGTATACATGTACGTATTATTTTTGAAGGTTTCACTTCTACCACGTGTGAATTGCACACATGCTTTTTTGTTGTTAATACTAATTATTTAATGGTGAAATAATAAAATGACTTAATCAAAATCTAAATAAACAATTATTTCATAGTATAAATTAATATTTAGAAAATGTATAAAATGGTAATATAAGTAATTTACGGGATTGCTACCATGTACCTTGTTTTTGAGTTTCCGATATTTCGGCACTGTTGCAAGTGCCATGATCACTTACTTCAGTCGCTCTTACTTTCCGCAATTACTTCAGTCGCTCCGTGATCATGGCACTTGCAACAGTGCCGAAATATCGGAAACTCAAAAACAAGGTACATGGTAGCAATCCCGTAAATAACTTATATTACTATAATGTTAGTGACCATGAAAGTTTAAAACAATATAATGTATAAAATAGTCTGAAAGTCATCCTGTGATCACGGCTTATGTAAAGGAGTCGAAACGTTAGGATTAAATTTAAAAATACCACAATAGACGTGTGTTTTTTCTGTAAAAGGGAAAGAACTGAATATTGTTTACGTTTTTTCCGTTGTAAATTACAGAATGTTATCTGTTTCGTAATTGTTCAATTTTTTTCATTTGATTTCGCCTAAGTTAAGATATGAGCCTGTGTTTCACAGATAACTCTTGACTTCTTCTATTTCAACTTTAATCTTTATTCATTGTCAGTAAGTTAGTTTAAAGCACCCAACTAAGAAGTAGCTCGATTTTATATGTATATTATTTCAATAAAAATATTTATAATTACTTTGCCGATAATAAAATACCCTTTTTATTTAACTATCAGATTACAACAATACCAACTTGCTGCACTGGACACGACTCAGCGCAGAGCTGAAAGGACGCGCATCCAAGCCAAAAATCTTATCAAAAAATAAACTGCATACGGCATAGAGTCATCGCCACTCTACCGTAAATTTTTTAAAATATAAAACTTATTGAACTTTTCTGGTTTTAGAGTTTAATAAATGTTACATAATTTTTATCAGAATCACGACCAAGCATCACGAGATCGGTTTACTTCGATTAAACGTGGATAAAAACTTCTTAAACAAAAAATTATTTCCTAGAAATAAAAATCATGTTTTAACGGCTTTTTGGGTGGATGTGATATGAGCAAATTGAAATAAAGGATACCAGGCTACCATAAACGATTGAAAGTATTCATTACAAAATGTTTACATATTACTAGTGGAGTGACGCATTTTATTGTGTTTTATATTAGATAGTGATATTTCGACTCCTTTAACGCTGTACATCGCATACATACTAATAATAATGATTACCTTAGTCATCCTGTAACCATACCTCCTGTAAAAGAGTAAAAACGTCAGGATTTAAACAAAAGAAACAAAATAAAGTGCAATAAAAAACAAAAAGTTTAAAAACGTCTTCAGAGTAAATAAAAACTATAAATTATTTCCATTCTTAAACAATATATCAGATAAACATAAAAGGATGAAAGTATAATTATGTTACAAAAAAAGATACAGTATATCATTATAATTTTTTCAGAGGCAGACACGTCTTTATGCCAGGCGATATTTGCCTCAACCTGTGTTCGAATCCGTGACCCACTTATGGTATAATAAACAAGCAGTCAGGCGTAACGCTGTTGAGCTGAAATGATTTTTATTTAATAGTCTTAAGGGCGATATTAAAGCAAATAAAGTCTTATGATTAAACTGATGATATTTTTGAAGATTCGTTCACGTATCTTCTGCTGCACAGGTAGTTTATTTAAAATAAGATTGTCAAGATAATTGAGATTTTTTTTTACTTTTTCTGTTTTTAATAATAATAATTATGTAAAATTTTGGACATCTCATAGTAATTATTTAGTTCCAAATTAAGCAGAGCTTGTACAATGAATACTAACTTGAGGATATAATACATAATAAATAAGTATACAAGAACCATGATTGGAGAACATATGCTTATGACACAAACTTAAAGCCACACCATGCCAGAATTCTTAAACCGGGATATTTGCTTACTATACTGAAATTTGTCATTATACAAACAGAAGTTACTTTCTTTTACCTTAGAGGAGTTATGCGCTCCTAGTATGTAGGAAGGTCACTGGTGAATGATGTCACCGTAAGGAGAAAGATATTTTTTAGAAGACCAGCGTCCGAAGTTAAGGAAGAACTTGAGAACACTTCATGGAAAAAATTATGGTCACCCATCCGAAAAAACGACATTTGTAAAAGTTACTTAACCTCGATTATCATAGTCGAGCGCGCCAACCCGATACACCGTCCAGATACTCGTGACATAGTTTATTGATTAAAAATAAACATTTAAGCTATAACCCAGACAACTTTTTCTTTAGTACAAAAAATTCAAGTGGTTAATAATTTTGATTGTGAATCCTCAATCTAAAACTGGTGAAATAAGAAACACTTTACGAAACGAAAAATATTTTGAAATTTTCGTGTTTTTGAATATTCCTTCACACCTTCCTTTAAAATATATCAATCTCCTTGTATTTCTGTTATTTATCCTCTAAATTAACAAAGCATTAACGAAAATCGCGGATTTTGTTACATAATAACATTGATGTTAACGTCGAAATAAGTTTTTGCTATTGAAACTAATGGTGCATGAACAAGAAACACACAACATTCGACTTTATTTCCTGAGTAATTGAGACTTCCGTTGACATCTTTGACGTGTCGCATGCAGTACATACAGCAATGCATAATATTTTCATGCGAATTTCAACTTTAAATCGGTAACATTAAAGGTTTCCGTAGTCATTAAAGATTAGCTGTAAGTAGTACAGACGCGTACGCCTTGACCGAATTTACTTCGTTTTTCATACTACTTTATACTTGTTAATCATCGGTTCTACAATGAATCAATCATATTTCAACGTTTTCAAGTGAAAAGAAAATAATAACTCTGCAAAATCAAGTAGATCCATAATGACGTTATAAATGCGAAAGTTAATTCATCTAGATACTAACTGTAAGCGAAATGCTTATAAAGCTATTTAAAAATGTAGTCTTAAAAAAAAATTTTGAATATGGAATTGTTTCCATAATCAATTTTCATTTTTAGACATAAATAAAATCGATTTTTGAAAATATTCGAAATACAAATATTCGAACTCCTTCAAACTGTTAACACGTTTTTGTTTATTTGAAACTTGTTTTTCTTTATTTATATTACTAAAAAATTTTGGTAAAAAGGCCGTATCTCAGCGGTTGAAATGTCAATTTTGAATCGAGCGTCTAGTTCGATCGCCTATGCATTAAGGACGTGGACCCATTCATAATACGGGTAACGTGTTTGACGGATAGTAATATTCTTTTCAACACACTTCCTCATAAAGTGGCTCTAATCCCATGGCAATTAGGCACATAATGACACCTATAATCAAACTGTGACTTTTTCATTACTATTATTCACGAGTGAGTAATAGTTTTTTTTAATATTATTGGTTGAGTTACGCTTACACTTGCGCTAAAATGCTATCCGCGAAAAGCCCAAAAAAAAGAAATCTCATTTTTTAGTCTATGGCCGATGCGCGCGCATAGGAAAACTGATTAATTTTTCCCGCCATTACGAAATTTATTAGTCTATGGCCGATGCGCGCGCATGGGAAAACTGATTAATTTTTCCCGCCATTACGAAACATTTTTCACAACTCGTCTCGTTTTCTCTTTTGAAGTTATTTAGTTAGTTATTAATTAAGATGTCTGCAAATACAATTTATGAAGAAAATGGTTTTTTATTTAAGTATTGTTTTATTCAGAAGTGTGTTGAAAAACGTTGTATGATACACGTGTGTATTGATGTACCATAATGTACTATTAAAAAAAATATCTATTCGAGCGTAAGTAGTCGTATTTTGGAAACCAGAACTTGTGATACATAAAACTCATACTTAGTTTTTGTAAAAAATAAGCACCAGTGTTTGATTATTTTCAATTCCGTAACACGCACAACACGCCATTGCAGCTGCGTCCCTGGTACAGCGTTTGTGGTTTTTTCATCATGCACGTTTTCTAAGGGCCATAAAACCTTCATCATTAAAATTATTGGGTAAGAAGAAATACTTACTAATTTCACTTTTTAACAATTTTCGCTTGAGTATTAATTAAAAATGGATCGCTACCATGTTTTTTATTTTTCGCAGTCCGATATTCGGAGTTTACACTCGATACCGCTCACTAATGTGAGTGACCAAGAAAGTTTAATAATATAATCTTCATATATGTTAATTTTGATTTTCATTTACTCTTTGATTTAAGGGAAGAAATTTATTCATTTTGTTTTAACTATTTGCTATTCGACTAGTCTTATAACTAATAAGTAAAAAAACATACATTAAAATATTTATTTATTTATTTATTATTATTACGATAAAAAATATGTTTACAATCCACAAGCGGAATCCCTCGGAAAAAATACTGGCAGCTCATTGGCTAATGCGGGCGGCTAAAGAATATAGCTTTTTTTAAAGTTTGCTATTCAAATTATTTTTTGATCTTTCATAAATAAATTTATTTTTTAAGAGTTTGTTCATGGAATGTACTTTAATTGTCATCAGTTCATCACATATTTTAATCTATTTATAAACCACAAGAAACAGACATATACTATAAACCTTTCTAAAGGAAAGTTTAGATATTTTTAAATGTTGAAACTCCGTAACTTTCAAATTGATAACTTAAAGTATTGGTTGAGTTCATAAAATATGGTGACCGTGGGTGCAGATTAGCATATATTATTAGTCAAAGATTCCGTAGTTTCGTCGCATTATAGTCGGAACTAATGATTTCTTTTTTTTGTTTTTATTTATAGCGACATAGTAACAATAAACGATTGTCTTTCACTTCCGAATATAAATTGAAAGAACAACAAACTATAACTTCTTTTATTAACAAGAAACGTTATTAAAAGAAGTTATAGTCCAAAAAAAACAACCGAGTTTCAATTTCGACTGGTCATTTTGGCAGTGTATTGCAGACCATACCAGGTGAATCGATTGTGATGATGACAAAGATGGATATGACAAATAAAAGGATGGAAACTAAATAATTATCAGCAATTCTGCCGAAGCAAGCTCATAAATAAAATATTTACAAAAGGAAAAACTTTTTACATTTTTAATCCGAAGCAATAAATAAACAAAAGCACATACGCTAATTGTTAATACAGTCGTGGTTAGTACTAGGCTTTCAGAAATTTGAGAAGATAGCCTATTTCAACCAATTAGTTCAATAACCTTTTAACTTCAGAGAAATGCAAAACCGGAATTGTGCGATTGTCCATCGTTCAATGTAAATTGTGCACTTCCCTCCATAGTTACCGATAAAGTTTCAATCACAAAATCGGGTAAAAATCAATGTAAGTGTGTATGTGTGAACGATAAATATCTTGCCTTGCAGTCTCGCAAAACTGGAAAAGTTGTCTATGCTTTGCTATTGCGATTTGGGAAGTTACACAAGCCAAAGAAATTTATGTATGGCCAACAAAAAGAAGGGCATGGCCGGCCACAGCTAATTATAAATATATTATGAAGCATAATATCTACAGATTATAAGAGTAGCAGACGCCTTGAAACACGAGTTGTGATGAAACTTCCTTATTAAATTGTAATTGAAGTTAATGTACCTCATTTAGTAACCGCGAATGGAGTTATTTTTTTATCGGCTTTAATTAAGACCTAAATCATATTTATTTATTAAAAAATAATAACAAATCGACTAGGGAGTATACAGCGGTCATGAGAAGTAAACATTTAACTGAGTGGACAGATTTCGAATCTCGCGGATGTACAAATATACCCACTTGTACATAAGCGTTAAGCTACCATGGGATGTTAGAGAAAATAATTTTAAATATGATATGCCTTGCCTTCACACCAATAAGCGTAGCCAAGTAAGTAGCCAACGTAATGCTTGTAATATGTATAAGTAGGCTAACGGAAAGATATATAGGTTTATAATAAAACAAAAAATGTATATTGTCTTTCTAATTCACTCAACATAATTAATTGATAAAAATAAGAAAGATGACAGATAAGTGCGAATTGGAGTACTTCAATTGAAGCCGGGACTTTTCGCAAGCCAAGAGAAGATATTGCATTTTTATAGCTAATTCTTTTATAATAAAAAAATCTCTGTACATATTTTTAATAAATTTTACTTACTTCTTTACTTAGGATTAATTTAAACTTAACCTTTGAGTTATATTAATAACCAGTTTCTGATAACACTTTCATTTTTGTTAGTGAAAGTGTTTTTGTGTATAAATTACTAAGTAATCAAGGTCATGTTTGTCGCTGTTTACGCGATGAACTTGCTGCTCAAATTGATGCGGATTCTGTGTGATCTCTACTTTAAAACGAATTGAGAAGTTACTAGGGTGCCATGAACTATATGGAATCCTGTACCCCGTTTGAATGACGGGCGAAGAGAAAACGGCAAAATTAAACCAGGCGTAAATCCAAATTGAAGTACTAGGCAGTCATCAATAATAAGGAAGTAACTGCGTCGTATTCTGTTGAACAGCATAACTTGTTTAGTTGAAAAAGTCAACGTGTAAAACAACTTATTTGTATTATAATACTAATATTACATAATATTACATAATACTATTATTATGTAATAAGGTCAATGACCTTAGTTGTCTCAAGGACGTTGATTTTTGTAGCTTTATAAATAACGAAAATTGAAATTTATAAGTCCCAACTCCAAGAAAAAAACGAAATTATTGCGAGTAAAAAACTAATCCGAGAATTATATTTAGGCCCCTTTAAGAAGCACCGAATCTAATTGATGTTGTCATCCTACTTAAAAATTTCCTCAGTCGATTTAAAACTTACACCCAAGAAATAGATTTCAATATATTTTTTATCAAACCACATTGTGGTTGTCCATACATGAGAAAGTCAACTGTGTGAAAGTCGTACAATGAAGCCACCATTTTTTGTATCATAGGGGTGTTAAACAAGCATACGGCCTACTTAGTATTGTCCCCGGCAAATAAGTTGAACATGATTTTGAAATCACGTGACATGCGCAGTAGTGAATAATGTACCTAAACTTGCTACTGCGCATGTCACGTGGTTTCAAAATCATGTTCAACTTATTTGCCGGGGCACTATACCGGTTAGTATTTACTGCAGAAAATTAGCCTTGCAACAACTAAAATACATCTCCTCACCCCATTTTCCTAGCTTTGGCAATATAGACGTGTAAATTAGTTGCCAAACGACAAGGAAGGGAAGAATTTGTTGGTGATATTGCTGGTTATTGCAACGTTAACGCAAAGAATCGACAATCTCCATCAAAGGACTTCTTTGATAATAACTAGTACTAATTTTAATTAATTAGGTATATTAGTTTTTTTAAATATTTTAAAAATTACTTGGTGAACAAACAACAGTTACCAGAAGCAACACCTACAGTCGAATAGAACTACTAGGCTGTCATGAACTATTATGAGGTAGACGACACGCGTGCATGATTGCTTTAACAAAAAAATCTCTAGGAAATAATGTGAATAAGAATAACACACACTGGCACAATTAGCAGATAAAAAATGATTATAAAAAGGTAATGACCATTTTATTCGCATTTCATCTAAAAAAATACCGTTACTAAATATAAAAAAAAAAAAAAAAATTTCTTTTCACTGAGCTCGAACCAAATCAGTATTAGCTGAGATCAGAAACAAATTGATGAAACAAATAACTGTCGTCTTTTTTTATATTTAAATTAAACCTTAATATTATGAAAAATAATGTTTTATTTTATTTTATGATAATATTTTAAGCTGGTCTGTAGGATCAGTTTCTGAGCCGTTTTAATAATAATAAACGCATACGAAGAGCGGCTGGTATCAATGGTTACCATTACCAGAAGCAATTCAGATGTTGACAGTGGAATTGAACTACCAGGCTGTCATGAACTACTATGAGGTATACGAGTCCTGTGCGTGATTTCTATAGGAAAAATATCTAGGAACTAATTTAAAATATTTACTTTGAATTACCTATGTAGTTATATAATTTTTTCTTATAATTTTTAAGACTGTTTTATATCGATTAGCGCAAACGAGGAACTTGGTAACCATGGTTACCAGAAAAAGCAAGACAGCTGTGGTCTTTGAAGGCAACAGTGGAATTGAGCTACCAGGCTATCATAAACTAGTGTTAGTTACTTTTACCCCGACGCTAAACAGGCATCGGATATGCTAGCGGTCGCTCTTGAAGTGGGATTAAGAGCCATCAAAAGAGATTTTATAATAATTTTCGTATAGGGCTCAGTGTATTCCCGTGACGTCAGCATGATTATTTTAGGGAAAATTATGTAGGTAACTAATTAATAGTTATTTATTATACAAGAGTGGAAAGTTCCTTTTTAACCGCGTGCTCGATTTGGATGACCGAGCAAGCGAAGGATTCTAAAGTTGAATCACGAGCGCAGCGAGTGATTCTAAATTAGAATCCTGAGCGTCAGCGAGGGAAACAAACGAGCACAAGGTGAAAAATCTTTCCACTCGAGTGCAATACGTAACTTTTCATCCCACCTCAGCGAGGAAATGACAAAATGAAAAAGAAAACAATTTATAATGACAAAATATTTTTATTTCAATTAAAACACATTAAGATAATCTATAAATTGAAGAAAATAATAAGAAGTAGAAAATAATTAGGAAATATTAAATGTAACGTTGCTACACTTTTCAAATATAGCGTTGATAGGAGACATTAACATTGATATTAAGGAAAATAACACCAACTCTAACTCTAACGACTACCTTACGATTACGTCATCACTTGGTCTTTTACCGGCTCACCTTCTTCCAACTCGACAAAACAATTGTTTGGATCATATTCTTTTAAAAAGTAAACATATGGCCATGGTAACAGTCATCCAAACCGAAATCACGGATCATTTTCCTGTTGCATTGTCCCTTAAACTTAACAATTACCTAAATCTAAAATCATCAAACATTTACAGGGTGAAATATAACTTTGAAAACATTAAAAAAGAATTAGATGCCACTGACTTTACCACTATACTGGAAGAAAGCAAACCTGATGTGGCCACTAATAATTTGATAATGTGCATAAAATCCATAATTGACAAAAATAAAGAAACTATAAAAGTGTCAAGGAGAAGTAAGATTATAAAGCCCTGGATTACTACTGGTCTGTTACGTTGTATACGAAACCGGGACTCCATGCATCAGAAATTAAGGGGTGCACCCGACAATGTAATTTTAAAAACAACCTATCTCCGATATCGAAATTTTTGTAATGCTCTTTTAAAAAACATAAAGCTGAACTATGAAAAGCAAGAACTTCTAAAGGCCAAAAATAATCCGAAAGAACTGTGGAAGGTCGTTCATACGATTACTAATTCAAATCAGTTAAGGAAGGTACCAGATCAACTTCTGAGTATTGCGAGCGACCCACGCTCATCAATTAACACTGTAAATGAGTACTTTGTTAATATTGGCAATGAGCTCGCACGTAATATATCTCACCCCTCTTCGCTATCCCATGGTTATTTTCCAACACCTACTGACACAGTCAGTAATTCTTTTGTTATTCTACCTATTACTGAAATAGAGGTCAAAGAACTGATTCTAAGTCTTCGAAGCGATAGCTCAACGGGATGGGATGAAATCTCACCTCGTGTGCTAAAGCATTCTTCATCCGCTCTAGCCTCACCCTTAGCACATATCTTTAACCTTAGTATAGCAAATGGAACTTTTCCTCAGTCCTTCAAAAAAGCCATAGTCCATCCTATACACAAGTCTGGGCGTAGAGACCTTGTTTCGAACTACAGGCCGATTTCTGTACTGCCCGCCCTTTCGAAGGTCCTGGAGAAGTACCTGAACGCCTCTCTAATAAATTATCTTAACAAATACCACCTACTTTCGGATAACCAATATGGCTTTCGAAGTGGTATTTGTACGGAGGATGCGGTCTCTAGCTTTACTGAGGCACTTGTCTCGCATGTAGACCGCAAGGAGAAGTGTTATGGTGTCTTTTTAGACCTTTCCAAGGCATTCGATACAGTCTCTACCCCAGTCCTCATATCTAAACTCGAGGCTATTGGACTTCGTGGTAATATTTTGAACCTATTCAGCAGCTATCTTACAGGTCGAAAACAATGTGTTAAAATTGGCAACCTTGTTAGCGATGAGGCATCTATATGTTATGGCGTGCCGCAGGGCAGTATACTTGGCCCAACACTTTTCCTCATATATATTGACCAATTAGGCCGCCTTTCACTTGAAAATAGCAATATATATACGTACGCGGATGATACGGCGCTTCTGGTATATGGTAAAAACTGGACCTCCGCGAAGCAATATGCTGAAATTGCTCTGTCTAGGGTCAGTGAATGGTTGTCCAGTAATTTACTAACACTGAATTTGGAAAAAAGTCAGGTTCTGAAATTTAATATTGACAGGTCATCGAAGACTGAATTACCCCCCGACATAATAATGCATACTTGTAGAGGTACTGCTTTAAATGTATGCTGCTGTAAGCCCTTAAATACGGTCAAAAGCTTAAAGTATCTCGGTGTTTACCTTGACGATCGGCTTGATTGGCATGTGCAGATCGAAACCCTTACAGCGCGAGTTCGGAAACTAATTTACATCTTTAAGAATCTACGTCACTCAGCTGACCGAACTACACTTTTCACGGTTTACTTCGGCTTATGCCAGTCCGTCATATCCTACTGTATCTCTTTATGGGGTGGGACCGATAAAACTGCACTCTTAAAGTTGGAGCGTGCTCAGCGAGCGATCCTCAAAGTAATGCTTTGTAAGCCTAGAACCTACCCCACAACTAAACTGTACGCGGAATGCGGGGTCCTCACAGTCCGGCAGCTGTCAATCTTGCGAATGCTTCTCCATAAACATTCTTCTTTGCCGTTTGACCAGGAAATATCAACGAGGCGTCAAGGTGCCCTTATTTGCCCACAAATAAAATGTCGTACATCATGGGCTCAAAATCAACTATCAGTCCTCAGCTCAAAACTTTATAACAGAATAAATAAAATTAGGCCCATATACTTATTGACAAAATTAAAATTTAAAACAATAGTTCAAGATCTACTTCTTTCTTTTAATTATGATGAGACAGAAAGTTTACTTAAGTAACGCAAACACAGTTTCCATTAGTTACATACTAATTTTATACTCACGCTCTCACATACACACACACAAACACGCGCGCGCCCGCGCGCACACACAGTAACACATACACACATACATTCACTTACAGACACTCTCATATACACAAATACATACACAAAACCAATCTAACTAAACAATACGTTCTCACCAGGCTCATTAACTACTCTTTTGAGAATATTATTATGTATTGGAGGAATCCCTTACTCCCAAGATACAGGATACGTCCTAGTTTGGGAGTTGGAGACCTGATTTGTAGACATTGTTAACCTTCTCATTATGTGTATTGTTGATGTTTTGTAATGTTATTGTTTTGTGTCAATAAATTATTATTATTATTAAATTATTATTACAGTTACTTATGTTAAGTTTAATATTTTTGTTAGGTAATGTTATGTTGGTGTTTGTGAATTGTGCGCTGTTTTGTGGTAAACTATCAGTAATTTTAAATAGTTGTGCCGATTCATTGGATTCTATTGGCGTAAATGTTGGCGAGAGAGGGCTATTGTTTCCAATCTTATGGGGGCTCATTTTAGATGTAGAAGGGCGAGACCAAGAATCTGACAGAGGTTCTTTCAGCGTTATGGCCTCCACGATACTATTACAAATTTTTGATTTACTTTGGATTGAATCCTCTATGTATCCCTCTACAACCGAATTAGACTTCCAGCCTCCATGGCGCTTAAGCGATAGAAGATCAGCCCCTGATTCGGCCAAAAGTGTGGCTGAGGTTCTTCTAAAACAGTGACCGGTGTATAACGGGGGTTCTAAAAGTCCGAGAAAAGTTGCTATTTCTCGTGGAATACTGCCAATTTTATTCTGACCCATAGGTTGTCGGATACACTTTCCGTTGCGATATTGTAGAAAAAATCGTTCAATTGGGGTGTTAGAAGGACGTAAAGCTTGATATTTCTGAACAATGTTTACATATTCCTTGCGAATAACGAAGTTGCGGTCTTTTTTTGTCTTGGTATTTAGTACATTAATTAATAGCAATTCATCAGAATTATGAGAATATTTTGATACGTTATTGACATTAAGTAGTGTAAGTTCATTTGTTCGACATGCTCCGGTTATACCAATAATAAGAACAACCTGTAACAAAAGAAGTATTTATAATCGTAAATAAATTAATCAAATTAAAAATATTGTAAGTACTATGTACAATTTTATCAACAACAAAAAATTACACGTATTGACTTACTTTTGCCGCTAAATATACGGAATCAGGTGCTTTATTAATAAACTTTGCAATTTCAGATGCTGTGAAAACCTTCGATTTTTTTGGCTTATAACCAGATGAGGCTCTTTTTAAAAATGCCACTAATTTATGATAGGTGTCGATATGAACGTCTTTCTTCATCTTAATTGTTAATTTTAGCATTGAATACGTACTCCATAGCGTGCTTGCTTTCTTGGTCTCAGATAATTCTATAAAATATGCCAGCAAAACGTTTTCGGAGAAAGTTTTTGCTCCTTTAGCTAGTCGCCACATGTTAAATATATCGTACTGTTTCAAATACTTCTCTCGTGATTGCTGAGGGAGAAGGCTCATTTGCGCATTATTAACTGTTTCAGTTAACTCAGTTGGCGTTAGATAAACTTCATCGTCGCTAATGTCACTCATTTTAGTTGATTTTTTGTACAGTTTTTAGGTTATGTTAATTATATTAAGCAATAAAACGTGAAAAACTAGAATGGCGCGAAGCACGCAAATAAAACAAAGAAACCAAGAAGGTTCCAAATTTAAATTTTTTCACAATTTAAAAAGTTCTTATCATAAATTTGGCACCATAGAGGTTACATTAAATAGGTTTAATGACGTTTTGAATTTACAATTATATTGAGTACTCATTATATGTGATGTTCTAAATTCAAATCTACTTTGCCGCTCAAGCGAATAAAATAGAATTTTCCAGCCAGATTTCGAAGCGCAAAATTACACTTTCCGAGGTGGTGGGATGAAAAATGATTTATACTTAGATCCTTCTTTGAGGCAAACGCAAACAAAGAGTCTGGTCACCACGGTTACCAGAAGGAGAAATTCAGATGCATCTTTTTAACTGACTGTGACTGAGCTACCAGGCTGCCATGAACTACTATGACTATTTTTTACGCGCGACAAACGTCAGCATTGAAACGATACCGACCTCTGTCTAGCTTATCAATAGTGTTTCTACAACTCAACCTATATGGCGCCCGCCCAGTGTACCCGCTGAATTGTGAGCGTGCTTGATTTTTTATGAAAATTAGAAGAAATCTTTCTATTTATTTTATGAAAATAATTATAAATCCTTAAGTTTTAATAAGCACTCGTTCAATCCGACAATTACACCAATTTTTCATATAGTTTATGGCACTTAATTGAATTACGATGATTCAACTACAAAATATTTGCCATCAAATCAAATCTAGCTCAGCTAATTTTTGTAATACAAGGCTTGCATAACTGTTACAAAGTCCAAAAAAATTGTGCAATATTACATACGCTTACCAGCGAATGAAATTATTGAACTTTGGACTTTATAACAAATGTCTTTAATGCATTTTTAGGATGTTTTATTTCTACCTGTTTAAGTGAATAAGTGGGTATTCCATTTGACTGCAATGTCATGATGTTAAGTGTATCCTATGGTATCAAAAAAGTGCAACTGATTGTGCTTTTTCCTATCTATTTCCTATCGTTAGGTTCTTAGTGAAAAACGGAAGTGAAAATATAACATCACTGGGGAAGGTTGTATATAATTGATGCGTATTTTAGTAGAATACTTGTTCCGAATAATCGGCCGCAGCGAATACGAGTGAACCACGGTGATAATTTTCTCAACCGATCCTATTAATTTGTGTGCGTACGTAGAAAATACCTCCCTCACCTTTGATATACATATATATAAGTTTATCTTCGTATTTACCTATATGATGAATAGAGTACTAACCTATTGAGCTTATATTGCATTATTGACGTGATAACGTCTTATAAATTGGTTGCGGCTGGGAGTCACTTATGAAAAAGTGTAACGCTCGGTAACGTTACGATGAGTCACCGAACGAGAGAGAGGCCCGCCGAATGCCTTGCGTCTCTCTCCCACTCAACTATGATCGGTCTGCCGCGCGCATTGTGCAATTTAATTATATTCATATCAATAAATATTCTACCGAGAAAAAGACGTTGTCACGTAAAATCTTCGCCCGTAAAACCGACTTTACAGGCAAAAAAAAAAAAAAAAAAAAAAAAAAACCGACTTTTTTTTGTTAACATAACACCGATCTCTTAACAGATTTCAATGTCATTATTTTTGTAACGGTAACTTTATAAGGTGTTAAATGCAAGATTAAGTAACAGAAGTGGTATCGACGAAAAGTTGAGGCTATTAAAATGTATTTTTAATTCCAACAAAAACGGGAAATTTAAAAATCTTTTTGGAAAATTTAATTAAGTCATCGGAGTCAAAGTCGACCGTTTGGTGCAACGGTAGCGATCCTACCTTTCGCGCCGACGGTCCTGGGTTCGAATCCCGGAACGGGCAAATGTTAGTATGATGAATACGAGCATTTGTACCTGAGTCATGGATATTTATATATATTTCAATGAATATTACATATCTATGTATCGTATAAGTATGTCTATCCGTTACCCTAGTATCCATAACACAAGCCATACAGTGCTTACTTTGGGCTAAGGCTAATTGGGTGTGTGTAAGAAATATTTATTAAAAAAAAATCGGAAAATACTAGGATTACATATCAACACGGAAGGTAGAAATTGTGTTAATTGTTAGTTGTCCCATGTAGTTCATGAATCCCTAATACAGTTAGCGAACAGCAACAAAGAAACCAAGACGTTAGGGTAAATAAAATTTCATAACACCATTTTTAATTATATTATAAATCGCAATAATCAGACCGCGTCGTCGTCGCAAAGTAACTTGTGTCTTATTTTCAAATGGGCAAGTATCAAAAATAAACAATTCGGTAGTAACTGTTATAGAGCTCGGAATCTTCACGGCACATGATTTTTTTTGTTATGTATGTAATAAGACCCTTTACTGACATACTTAGATGTTTAACTAACCGTAGCTATAAACTATCTAAAGAAGTAATTTATTTGAAGTTGGCATTCTAAATAGAAATCATTTGAAATACTATTAATAAATGTTACTTTTTTATCAACTCTAAGGCTCAGAGGTCGCGATAATCTAACGAAATTCATTTATGTTTTTATTTATTTTTTTTTGCATTCACAATATATCTTATAGATTCATTTAATTCGAAAGTATAGAGATAACAATATGTTTCCAAATTTTTTGATTAACAACACTAAAAAGCAAACAACGATGAAAAAGTACAGTTGACAGCAGCATATCATATTTTAACTTAATCTTAATATCATTAAAAAGTATATATTTAGAAGCAAAAAATAACTTATTATTTATTAATATAAATTACTAATATGTATACAACAATATCAAACTAAAAACTTATCGTGAAAACTTAACCCTAAAATATTTATGTACACATTCACAAAAAGAATATGTCATCCAAAATTCCAATTTGAGGCATGGTACCCAGAACACTGGCAGCATTACCTCGCTGAATTGCTAAACTGATTCTCTGCGCGAAATAGCTGCCAGCCCTCTGATCACCCGAAGAGAGAATTAGTCGATTCAACATATCCTTCATAAACCGCTTCATGTCAGCCGACCACGACCCTAACGTCTCGAAAGCTAACGCCGCAAACTCATAATCTTCAGTTATAGAAGAGTATTTACGACGCTTGAGTAACTGAGCACGATCGGCTGCGGCCCCAGCTTTAGTACAAGTCTCATGTATATAAGATGGAGCCAGCGTGTCTACGCAAGTTACATCCCACACCAGAGTGCGGCTCGGTCTCCACGTATAGAAACCGTGGCAAGAGCTCTACGTACCAAATCGTTAACTGTACCGTGGCGATATAAGCGACCAGCACTTCTGGAGAAGGATAAGCCATGTCGACCCAACTGATCTACAAATTGCCCACATGAACAGGAATGGGGTTCACATACTTTGGCACCAAGCCGGAGACTAACGGAAATTCTCAGCGTTGCAGGATCTAAAATTGTACCAAGATTATGTGAGGGAAGCGCGTACAACCATTGACTTGAGTGTTCGCTGGTGACTGCTAATAGTCTCGCTCTCTTGTATTTTTAGCAATAAAGATGTGTCCGTCGAATTATTTGATTTTCGTTACGAGTAAAAATGAATTTGATAACCCGTCTCCCGTAAGTACCAGGAAAACAACATCACGGGAGTTGAAGCGGATTCTACCACATTGAACTTCCACAAAAATTTTATCAATTAAAACAGAACTCTATTTGCTAGAAATTAAGTTATAGAATAACACACAATTTGACACAAGCTTATACCACGTGTGGGGTTGGTTGATTCAATTCGAAAAACTGTGTTCATTGGCTATCTAATTTCCTGTCTTCCCTAAGTACCAGGACAACATAACAATATGGGAGTTAGTATGGATTCCTCTACATGTGAATGCAAATGCACACACTGCATGCACACTGCAAATGTGAATAAGATAGATTTGTTAGATTTTAAGTTAATAAAGAAATCTAGACAATTTGATATTTTAGATAGAAATGACAAATCAAATTAATCTTGGCTATCCATAAATTTGATTATCTCTCCTCCCTAAATACCAGGAAAACATAACAACACGAGAACTAGTACGGACGCCACCACATTGAACTGGCAAAAATGTGAAATTTTATCAATTGACATTATAACTCTATTTGACATTTTAGATCGATATGATCACGTATTCTATTCAAATCCTATGCCAGGCTCTAATTCGAGAGATATCACTTTCTATATTGCCTCTGGCTAATCGAATTACCTTGTATGAAAGGTTTGACAAGAGTTGAAGAAGCGAGAGAAGAAATCTGTGATCTCTGCCTACCCCTGCGGGAAAGAGACGTATATATTTCTCTTACTTCTTTGTTTACCTATGAGATAATATTTGAATATTTCGCAGATATGGATATGGGTGATGAACTGATGACTGGCAGATAGTTTGATTTGAACTTTGGCCATTGTTTGAAAGAACAAGTCATTATGACGGTACATTACCATACCATTAATTTTGAGTCATACAGTAACTTGTTATTTTTTAGATCAAAAGGTAAAAAGTAGATCTTTATTACACATAATGAAATCATTTATAATTTAGATTATCATATAATTTATATTTGACGACCTTACTGTTGTGGTATCGCCATTGTTTTCAATTTTTCTAGAGCTTTAGCTAATTATCTTCGATTCAGAACAATGTAAAAAAAAATAATATAGTGAATGGAGGGAATTGTCCTCGAATTATTTCGTTTTAAACTATGCAGTGCTTGTTTAATGGAATCTGTATAATGTATAGAATAAATGTATCAATATTACCTGGGCAACCGAACATAATTCCTTATAACATAGGTTGCTATCAAACTAAATAAATAGGCAAATAGTAAAAAAATATGGGTGCGTGTACAGTAACTTCTCACGAGTACGCGCGTGAGAAGTTACTTCTTGGGCATCATTAAATTAAAAAAATTATATTACAAACAAATAAAAAGAATACATACCTACAGTTAATCTCAAATCAATAAACGCACTTAAAAAAGTTTATAAAATAAAAACCACTTTTAAATAAAATTGTTAGATTGGAATTATATAAAATAAAATTGTTATTATAAAATTATATAAATGATTGTTAACCGACGTATTTAATTTAAAATAACACACACACACATATTCATTAATCTTTGAGTAACTATCTTGAGCCAATCAGGGGCAACTTCATCCTGCTGGTTTATTCCATGTCGCTTTTGCGGGCAACTTCAATCTGTTACTTTTGTGTTACAGTGATGTGAGCGCATCTTAAAATTACACTGTCATCATTTTTTCATAAGGCGCCTAAAGAAGTTTAACTTAAAATTTTTTTACAATAAATCCCTTCGTGTATAACTACATATATAGCTAAACATAAAAGGCAAATTTTTAGTATATAAACATTTTGCATTTAATTATAATTAGATAAACAACTAAGACTTGGAAATTAATTCTTATTCTCATTGCACAAGGGTCGAAATCAAGACCCTTATTATAGTCGAAATTCCTAACATTGCACCAACCATATTTTTTGACGTGACAACGTCTTATAAATTGGTTTGCCGGGTGACACTTCAAGAAACTGCGTTACGCTCCGCTCACGTTATGCGCTCACAATGAGAGCGAGTGAGAGGCACGCGTCCCTTCCACTCGGGCATGGTTAGCCCGCCTAAGAGCGAGAGAGACAGACATAAAAAGTGGAAGGGACGCGTGCCTATAAATTAATGTTTTAAATATAATTCTTTGTATAAATAAATGTTTTAAATTGTTACTATTATTTCATCCTTCTTCCTACTATACGAATGAATATTCACATTAAAATTATTTTACCACTCAAAGTCGTTGTCACGTAAAACTTTCGCCCGTATACCGACTTTACAGGCAACCAATTTTTTTTATATCAAAGTACTGTGAAGGATGGTTACTGGAGTAATTAACATAATAATTCTTAAATAAATTTCTTGTATCGTTATATTTTCAAGGACGGGTCAGCAGATGGATGGATTAGATCTCAGGGAAAAATGGCATTATAAATGAGAGAAAATAAAAAACCCGTTGTGTGTACTTATGTACGCACGTAAGAAGTTATACTTCTTTATCGTTACTAAACAAAGATAACTAAAAATTTCTTTCCGTGTGCTCGTATTCTTTGTATGTGAAAAAAAAGATAAATTTATAAATTATTTAGTGATCAGTAAGAAGCATCAAAATATTAACAGATTTTCTATATATCTGTATACATAATCAAGTAATATATTTAAAACCATTAAAATAAACTTTTGAACCAATAGTAATGTAAAAATAATTATAATTTATATTATAAACAAATAAAAAGAATACATACTGACAGTTAACCTCAAATCAATAAACGCACTTAAAGAAGTTTATAAAATAAAAACCACTTTTAAATAAAATTGTTATATCGTTATTATATTAATTTTGTGATTAGTAAAATTGTGATTTTAAATTATTGTTAACTACCGTATATAATTTAAAATCACACACCAAACACATTCATAATTAGCGGCCAACTTCATCCTGCTGGTTTATTCTATGTCGCTTTTGCGGCCAACTTCAACGTGATAATTTTGTGTCACAGTGATGCGCGCGCATTTAACTGCATTGAGCCAATTAGCGGCCAACTTCATCCTGCTAGTTTATTCTATGTCGCTTTTGCGGCCAACTTCAACATGATTATTGTGTGTCCTAGTGATGCGCGCACATCTTAAAATTTCACTCTCATCATTTTTTCATAACGCGCCTAAAGAAGTATAACTTCGAAAATACATTGTTATAGTTCCATCTTAATCAATGTTTAATATATGTAAAGATATTTAACATGAAGGTAGCTCAGCGGTCAGAGCACTCGCCCGATAGCGAAAGTTCGTCGGCATCGGTCGGAATCTTACCTGTGGGAGACGTGGTTGTTTTTTACAGTCGTATTTTAAATCTTATTGAAAGATTGCATGAAAAAATAAATTAAATAAACACATCAAGATGGATGACCAAAAAAATTATCTCGAACTCATTAAAAGGCACATTTGGAAGGTTTGGCTGAGGGTTTTTGAACTTTGTAAGCCCTCGAGTAACAGCGACTTATTCACTTTATCTTTACGCTTTAAAAAGTTTTTGATTTGTTCTGAGGATTGCGAGATTTAGTTTGTTGATTAATATCTTTACCCTTTTTTTAAGTAGTTATTAAAGTCCAAGTTGTGTTTGCCTGTGTTTTGCTGTGCTTTTTATGTAAAAAATGTATTGTGTATAGTTTAAGGGTAAAAAATAACAGACCTAATAAATAAAGGCAAGTAAAGCAGTTAGTATCGGCTGTATTTTCAGTCGTTACTACTAATCAATCCATAGTGGGGCTATATCCTCACATTCCCATGAAGTTTTAAATCAAAGAAGTGGGTTTCTTCTGGAATCAAAGATATAGTTGAGCGAAGCTCTGGAAGAGTGAAGCTCTCTTTTAGGCAACTCACAATTTTCGCTTGTCTCCCTCCTGCTACTTAACGGTTCAACCGATTCGAACGAATTTTAGCATAAACATACATGATTATAACCTGACGGACATAGGCTATGTAAAAAAAATATAGATTTTACTATGGAGGAATAATCACCGAAAGAAAAATTCAAAAGCTGATCACAGCCATACCGCTGATACTACATTGATGAAATTTGGCGCCAAAACTCACATCGTGGTCGTGCCTTATGTGCAAAAAGAGTTTTGAAATCGGACATACCATCGTAGAATAATCACCGAAAGAAAAATTCAGAAGCTGATCACAGCCAAACCGCTGAGACTACATTGATGAAATAAGGTAGTGCTTCGCTCAGTATTTGCAAAGAGCAGCATGCATTGCAGACCTACCTATTACCTTAAATGGGGACAGTTAAAGGTACAACCTATTACACGGAAAATTAAAAAAAAGAAGAAGAGACAAACAAAAAAATTGTAATACGGACTACTACACGTGAACCTACCACGAATTGCTGAACTATTTCAGTATTTGACTAACTTTATTGTTCAATTTGTAATGCAATAATAAATTACAAAAATATAATAATTCCTACCAAGCTTCGTCTAAAATAAAAATAAACTATCTAATCTAACTACTGTACCAGCAGCATTGCTTCACTGTCGCTGTATCGTCATAGACAGCCTCTGAAACAGATATGATTTCCAACGACAATCGTAACTCCGCTCAACTAAACGATTGCTTTACTTTTTATTTTTATATTTAACTGATATACAGTCCAACTGAAAATCGAAGAGAAAAATTACCACATAGTTTTGACCATTTGTTGGCAATTGCATCTGCCATTCGCACACGGTCCTGGTTTTCAGTCCCCTAAGGGCAAATGTTTGTGTATGTATCATACTTTCGTACGTCTATTGTTACCCTAGTATCCATAACACAAATCTTACAGTTACAAAGCAAGGTTAGTGAGTGTAAGAAATATTATTTGTAAAAGTTGATGTGCTGTGGACTGCACCAACTTATCACAAAAAAGCATTTAAAAAAAGTGGGCCATTAGTGGGCCGAATTGGAGCCAAATATACCCCCTACCTTTCCCAACCCTTCACTAAATCAAGAGATAAATTACCACATAGAAATGTTTGTGTAATGAACAAGAGAATATATTTATTCCTGAGTATGTGTTATACTTACGTACGTCCTCTGTTACCCTAGTATCCATAACACAAATCTTACAGTGCTTACAAAGCAAGGCTAGTGAGTGTAAAAAATATTATTTGTAAAAGTTGATGTGCTGTGGACTGCACCAACTTATCACAAAAAAGCATTTAAAAAAAGGCCCATTAGTGGGCCGAATTGGAGCCAAATATACCCCCTACCTTTCCCAACCCTTCCCCAAACCAGATACGATTGTTTCCTTTCCTCGGAGTTCGGAATCACCAAAATTATTAAAGCCGAACAAACATTTGTAAACCACACACATTTGATTAGTTAGGAAACATTCATTGTCATGTGCTAATAAACATGAAACCTAATAGCATTCCTCAATGAACACATCACCCAGATACAAGGTTTAACCGCAGATATCCGCTTTTCCATCTATCCTAGAGTTAAATTACTATGAGAATGAGGAAAGATATTACAGCAAGATTTCCATTAAACATTTGTTAGAATACAAACAAATATGAAGCACAAAAAAAAAATTAAATTAAAAGAAAACCTTAACACTCAAATCTTTAAACTAATTTAAATAAAAACAATTTTAATAAGAACCATTGCTTAAAAACCGACTTTGAAATAAAAAAAACTGCATCCAAATCGGTTCACTTGTTTAAAGTTACGGTGCCACAGACAGACAGACACATAAACACACACACACATAGCAGTCAATCTTATAACACCCTTCTTTTTGGAGTTGGAGTTAAAAATATGGCGTGTGGCCGACAAGCTGGCACCAATACTTCACATTTTAAAGACTGGTGTCGTAAATAGCGACTGATGAATTTGGAGGTTACCACCACTCTCCCTTAATCCCAATCAATCCCGGGGGTCAAGACAGGATTTACAGGAGCGCGCTAACACAGAAGATAGGTACCACCCTATTCACCCTGGTTCTAAAGACAGATGGGTTATAATTATAAGTACTAGGAAAACCGACGCAGGGAGGGAGTTTCAAGATCCTGAATTTCGCACCGATGGCGCTGGTTCGAGTGGCAAAGGGCAGATGTTTATGTGATGATTGCATTTGTAACTGAATCATGTGTATTTATATATATTTTTATAAACATTACATATATATGTACTTTATATGAATGTCTATCAGTATCCATAAAAAGAAGTGAATATAAGAAATTACTTATTATCATTATATTTTTCTATCTAAAGGAGTTACCAGAAAAAATCAACATATCTTTCAATTTTAAAATAAAGGGAAAAAAATCACAAAAAAATCCTTAAAATCTAATCATTAGTGTAGAAACATAAAGCAAAGCATAAGTATTTATCTCAACCACAATGTCATCGTAAATGCCCACAAATGAATGCTTAAACGACCGCTAAGTTTGCACTAAACTAAAATTAAACTATAAAAAGCAAGTGGGTTAATCAGATACCTAAACGCCGACGAATCGACGATCGTTTGGCACAATTAGCGATCCTGCCTCACGTACTAGGGTCCTGGCTTCGAGTCTCGGAAGGGGCAGATGTATAATGAATATATTTGTACTTGAGTCAGTAAATATATTACATTAACTTATGAATGACATTGATTGAGGATGTTGGTACCTCCTTTGTGTTTATTATAATTGAATTGTTTTTCGATGATTTTTTGTTTTCTAATGTCAAATAAATTGTGAAAAGGAAAAGTCGTTTGATATTTTTTTGAGTTCAGTTTTTAGATAATTTTCATTACCTATATTTGCAAATAATTAGTAGCGTTTCATTCATTTAAGATTTTAATTGGTTTTTCTAATGATTTTATTGAATTTAATTGTACTGACATAGGATAAGATTTGATTATTGTTACTAATACAATATGGGTTATTCCCGAAATGAACGAATTTTAATTTAATTTAATTTGATTATATATGTGTCCTATTATATGTGTCCTATTATATATGTCTATCCGTTACCCTAGTATCCATAACACAAGCCACAGTGCTTACTAATGGCTAATTAGTGCTAATTAGTGCTAATAAGTGAGAAATATTATTATTAATCGAAAATTATTAATGTGACAGATTGTGTTAGGTCCTTAAGTGCTGTGGTGTCCGGAAGCGCAGAAAAGTACCAACCCTAAGAAGTCACATCTTTGTGATGTTTTTTTATCCGACTGCGCCAGAATTTATAATTGTTTAGCGCCTAAAAACTATTATGGAAAGACATTGACATTTTTTTATGGATTTGACGCTTATAAGGTAGTAGTCTGGTAACTTGATGAAGGCATATTATACGCTCCAGGCATAGACGATGTAAGTATAAGTTTACTTATGAAAATTTGTTGTTGAACTTGAAACGCGTTTTTCTCAAAACATTGTTTTTCTGGTCGGCCCGGGTCCTAACTTTTTTTCTACTGAACCGATTGCTTTCAAATTTTAACAGGCTGTTCTACACACTTATAGTTCTCGTCGGTACTAACGAGATTTTTTTCACCCCTAACTTTTTATTTTACAACCCTTTCTTTGCTAAAATAAAAGATCTTCTTTTTTCAAAGTCCGCCATTTTGTTATTTACCCTTGAAATTTAACTTCAGTAGTTCCGACCAGAATGACATGTCTTTAGATTAAGAATAATCAAGAATATTTGATTTCAGATAATATCAAAAGCACTCTAAACATTCAAGATAATTCATTTTTATTTTCCTATAAAAAACCACCCTCCAAAGAAGTCATGAAAATAGGCATAAGTTACCAGACTACTACCATAAGCATCACCTTAGCAACTGGTGATTCTTAAGTAAAGTGCAATCGGGTATGACGACTTTCTTGTTTTTGGGGTTTTTTCCAAATAACACAGAATGCAGTCGGGTTTTTTAGTTTTTTAAATGACCGTTTTTTTATCCTCTAAATGTTAAAGCAATATTAAAGTATAATTTATTCAAAACAGACACTTTTTTACTTCAACGATATAATGAAATCCACGTTTACTATTGTTATAATAGAATAACATTGTTTTTTCAATGTTTGGTGAAAATGTATAATATTGCAAATTTAATTGCTCTTGTTAAAGCTGACGTGTTTCTTGCTGCGTTCTTCTTGTCAGTTTTAATATGTCGTGAATGGTTGGCAGTTATAAAATGTTGGACGATTCAAAAGAACTTGATTTAAATTAATTTTGACTTCATTAACCGACTCCAAAAAAGGAGGAGGTTCTCAATTCGGCTGTATTTTTTTTTTAATGTTTGTTACTTCATAACTTTGTCAATTATAAACGGATTTGGAAAAAACTTTTTCTATTTGAAAGAGTATACCTTCAGATTGGTCCCATTTTATTTTCATATCATAAAATTTTGTTCTTATATCATACGTAACATATAACGATTTCGGTGTTAATAGCGAACTAAATAATAAATAAAAATAAAAAAAATCTTCAAAAAACTAGTTGCAAAATAACGCACTAAAAAGCAAGAAATAAAAAAAATAACAAAAGAAAAACCGACTCCAAAAATTACTCTACTATTGCAAGCACCACTAAAAAGTTAAAAATAATATTTTTTTTGTCTATTCTATGTTTTTACTACATTAGTACTAATAGTTATTTTTGGAGTCGGTGCCAGCAATAATCTACAAAAAATATATATATTGTATTCTTCTCAATTATTTTGTTGTATTTGTTAGTTAATTAATACTTAAATTCTTTGAATACTGTAGGTTTGTAATGATAATTTGCTGGCACCGACTCCAAAAATAACTATTAGTATTAATGAAGTAAAAGCATAGAATAGACAAAAAAATATAAAAATATATTTTTTTGCATTTTTTCAATGCTATCTTATACGATGAATTATTTTAATAGAAAAATACTGGAAAAATCGATTTGGCTCACATGTGAATTCTCAGGCGGGTATCGAGCCCGCAACCTTTGGAAGGTACAGGAAAATTTCGACGGGTGTTCACAAGGCTCGGCAGCTCAATTGGCAGAGCATTGGACCGGACTTCCAAAGGTTGCGATTCGATTCCCGCCTGAGAATTCACATGTGAGCGGAGTCGACTTTTTTCCAATATTTTTCTATTAAAATAATTCGTTTCATCTTTATATTTTTTTACAAAATGGACTTACTACAATGCTGTGTCTCACAGTGTCTGTTTTTATTTGAAATACAATTTTATATACAATAATATTATAAAAAGGAAAGATTTATATTTTTGTATGTTTGCAATGAATAAACTCAAAAACTACTTAGCCGATTTCAATAATTCTTTCACCATTGGAAAGCTACATTCACGCTGAGTAATATAGGCTATATTTAATGCTAGAAATAAAATTAAGAATATTGTCCACCCATGCGAAGCCAAGACGGGCCGCCAGTTAATTTAAGATCACAAGCAGGAGGAACGCTTCAACCTTCATCTCAATAAAATTATAATATTTCCTGATTTTAATATCCTCGCGTAGAACAAATATTTATTCACAAGCAACGATTTGTTTATCTAATTTGAAATTTATTCTTAGTCATTTGTCTTTTAATGTCCTCACAGTGGTGACATATCTTTCTTGGATTCTACACTAAATAGATTTAAGTCAAGATTGTTTAATTAATATAATAATAGCCAAAATGTATTATAAATATTATAATGTTTTAAATGCTCAATTATGAATTCTTTAACTTAATTCTTATTGAAATTACTTTTAATAGTGGATTAACATATTTGGTTTATTTGTTGTAATTTGTTTGTTAATTACTATGAAATTTAATAGTAATTTTATTGTATGTACTGAAATTTGACAATAATTTGTATTATAATCATTTTTTATGACTTATTTGCAAATGATTTAGCCGTTTAATTGTAATTCTAATTGCAATGATGCATAGCGATAATTTTTATTTGACATTTAATGTGGTATAATTCTTAGTGATTCGTTTTAAATAATTTAATTTCAATGACTGAACAAGAATTGTTAAAAGCCAAGTAAAGCAGCTGTAGGTGTTTAATTTGTCAAGCAAAATGTATTAAAAAAATTGCCCAATGCATTTATTAATCACCCGATCGATTGCCTTCGAAACGAGAATGATGTAAGTCGGTTTTTAAAAATTTATTGGCGAGAGTTGATCTTGAAAGTGGATGACATTGTAACCATAAAAAAATTAAGGGCTTGCTTGCTTTAATACTTTATTTACCATTAATTTTTATATTTTAGTTTGGAACGATAGCGATCCTGCTTTTCGCATCGACGGTCCTGGGTTCGAATCCCCGATGTTTATATGATGAATACGAGCATTTGTACTTGAATCATGGATGTTTGTATATATTTCTATGAATGTTACTAATTTATGTATGATGGATGTCTATCCGTTACCCTAGTATTCATAACACAAGCCTTAAGTGCTTACTTTGGGCTAGGTTAGGTGTGAATGCAGGAAATATTTATTTAATATTTAGAATTAATTGAATTGTGCTGCGAAAAAGTAATAGAACTTTTTAATTTTATTTAATTCTAATTTCTTTTATTTAATAACGTTCTCACAAGTATAGTCTCAATACTAGGAGCCAATGAGCCGTGGGAGCCTTAAAAGTAATAAGTTGTTTCTAAGGTATTTTCCATAAGCTGATTTTTTTTTGACAAAGTCAGAAAATATTCTAAATATCCTTAATTTGTTTTTCAATTTTATGAAAATACAAAATAAAATAAAAACAAAAACATACGGGTTACATACAGTATTTTACTATATATTTACACTACTTCTTTATTAAATTAATTAATAAAAATGTAGGGTTGTATCGCTTTTTTACTGTCGCCAATCTGTACATTTCTGTGAATCGATAACCCTGAATGCATTGAATCATATGTAAATTATGAATTTTTTGTATGATACTGACGTTTTTCTCTATTCGATATCATTTATATGACCTACCTGTCATTCATAATTTTATCCATATGTGCTAATTATTGCACCAGTTAAACCAGATAAGTACTTGCTTATCATAAAATATATATTATGGCTCACAATGAAAAATTTTTTTCGGTTGTAAAAATGTAATTTTATGACATGCTCTGACCTTATGGATCTTTTTATTGTAAATAAATGGAAGCCATGCATAAATTAGTGTAGTTTTTCCCTTGATGACCTTGAAGTCGTCAAGAGAGTGTTGTGCTTGAGTTGTGAGAGTTCCGTATTCTTTTTATTACTTTAGTATTTTTATTTTTAACTTAAATATAACCATATTTACACCATAAACAAGCTTCAGCTCATTAATATCCTCTCCGAGAGGACACAAAACTATAGATCACTGCAGCTGAAAGACGTCTTCGGGTTAACGGAAGAACAGCGGAAAATGCTGCTGATAATTTTGTTTTCGTCCACGGGGGGTGTATGGTGATTGCTTCAGTATTATAAGTTGTCTTTTACGACACCCATAATGTGGTGCTATTCTTCTCTGCGGGCGCTGCAAGACCTAAGGGTCACTATGGATGAAAATACGATAGCGCTAAAGGGTAAGCCCACAGTCCCCACTGACCCGTTAAATTATTGAAAATGCAGGTGGGATGACAGGTATTGGGACACCTTTCAGGCACGGGTCAACTAGAAATTGTGTTTTTGTCTCTTGCGGAAAACGCGATCTCTGCAAACACCAAGCCGGAAAGCACCAACAAACTACTAAAGTGCTATAGTCTAGTCATGATTTCCAAAAAGTGTGATTCTAGAAGCATTTCGTATTACTTTTTGGCAACAAGCCTTATCCCCCTATTTTGACCCTCCTGAATCCGAAAATGCCTGTTGCCAGAGCGAAATCTCGACCGGAAGTAAGATATCCAAGATGGCGTCCAAACAGGAAATCAGCGCTGTTTTTGCCCCTTTGGGCTAGAATTTTTGTTTTAACATCTATTTCCATATTTTTTCACATGGGAAGTCCAATAAAGCAATAAAAAAAAAACAGTTTCTTAGGTTTATATTTTTTTATATATTTTATGCATTTTCAATGCGATCTTATCAGATAAATTATTATAATTCTTTTTCTATTATAATAAAGTTTCTTAGGTTTTTACTGTATTTTATTTCAAAAATTACATACTTATGAAGTTTTTGGTGAAGTTAAGAAATCTTTAAAAAGAGTTAATAGGAGATGAGTTTCTCCGCATCTCTGAAAACGTCCTCTGTGAACGGTACCTGCCCAAGGGATCTGAGCAGGCGGCAGTTATCTCCATTGAAATGATTCCATGCACCAACTTTCGTCACGGACGCCAGTTTCGATGTCGTGTCACATCCAGTGACTGCGTGAAAAGCTAAAAGATAAGTGATTTGATCGGGTTCTTGCTTCTGGCATATATCATGAACTGGAATGTACTTAGTGTCACGAGCAGTTCCTCCCTTTACCCAGAGACTGGAGCATTTCATTTTAGCAAAGTGATAGATGAGCAGAAGTACAACATCAGTGACCCTAGCCATCACAACGATGTTTTCGGGGGTGCTATGAACAGAGCGGAGAATCATGCGTGTATCCGCATCCTCATGAGCCGCTCCAAAACAGTCAACATTGCGAGTCTCATATGTAGACTGAGCGTGTTGCTCTTCTCTATAGCCCCCCGAAAGTACCACCTCAAAGTCAAGGAAGGCGTGTTGAAGTACCTGCTTAGACAAGTACCTGCACAAATCAGCTTTATTCTCTGGGAGGGACAGGAAGCTACTCCAATTCTTAGGTAAAGGTACGGTGCAGTCTGCGATATCTCTTCGCACCGGTACGAAGTACCTAGATCTCTTTTTCCATATACCTGCTTTGACAAATATTGTCCTGTACCAGTCGAACACGATGTGGACCCCCCGATAATCACAACCATGGCTCAAAATCCTCTTGCTAAAATTTATCGTTTGAGGAAAGAGGTTGGCAGCACCGAAACTCGTCGCAACAATGCTGGCCGCCTTTCACCGCCACCCGCCCACCGGTGACAGCCGCCAGCAACGTGAAGTGAGCCGGTTGCAGGTTGAAACTTGTGTGTTTGAATAATGTAGTGAAGATATGTTGTGCACAAGTGGATTTGGACAAGATAAGTGGATCTACTGTCATGTTTTAGGTGTGGAGTTGCTCTATTGGAAGCCCGTGTTTCTGTTTTGTTTGAAAGGGAGAAATGTAGAACGCGAAGCTGTATGTGCGTTTCATTGTGTTCAAAAAGGAGGTGAGGCTGCGTTGTATTGAGTTGTTCTGGTGTTTTGTAGGTACAAAGTGCGCTTCGTTAGCGAGAATCTCTCAGCCTAACGATCTTAACTCTTAACTCCTTGTTTACTGTGGTTTTGGTTGTGATAACGGCTGTATCTTCTGGTATGTTTTTCACTATTTTTGGGATGGCTTTTGGACTTTGTCTCTTTACTACTCTCATTTAGTAACATATTTAAACGCTAGAAACGCAAGTGTTCAATCGTTCAATTTTGCTTAAAATTTATATATTTCACCTCATTATTTCGTCATTTGGTGCAAAAATTTTGTTAAAAAGAGTTCACTGACTGTTTTTTCGGCCTTATCAGTTTAAAAAACGTGGGCAGAGAAGTTTAAATCACGTTTGTAGGTCAAAGGGGGGCCAATCGGCGCTGATTTCCTGTTTGGACGCTATCTTGGCCGCTATCTTGGATATCTTACTTCCGGTCGAGATTTCGCTCTGGCAACAGGCATTTTTGGATTCAGGAGAGTCAAAATAGGGGGATAAGGCTTGTTGCCAAAAAGTAATACGAAATGCCTCTAGAACTTTTTAGAAGGGCTTTTTCAGATTTCTTGACCAGACTACTATGCAAATGAAGAAATAGAAACGGACTCCGGTTTGCAGTTTAAATATGTGCATTTTATTCTGACAGCCCTTTTTTATTTTACTACGGATCTCCATTAAAAATACTATATGTACTAATAAAATAGTATTGTTATGACTCACAGCAGAATCTCATTAAAAGAAATTGCCTTTCATAATTTTGTTATTTACTATTTTCTTTATGGAAAAACAGCTTATGCGCCCGCCTGCAGTTGTTCGTTATTGTTATTTTTATTATGATCACTCTATATCCGAGAAGGTTACTCTCCAAGTACTAGGAGTCCATAAAATCATGAAGAACTTATTGTCACGATGTCCAAGCTTTAATTGTTGTCAGTTGAAGTAAATGTAAAGAAAAATATTGTGCCTTACTGACACGAGGAAGAAGTAAGCTTTATTTATTGATTATAAAATAGCTTACGGTTTCATACGCGAAGATTTATACTTTTTAACACTTTCCCTGTTTTTTCCTTATCTCTCACAATCTTTCGTGATTATGAGTAAGACAGGTATTAATAAAAAACCCAGTATAAAAAGTTATTTCAATATAAAACCATATTTGAGGAGAATGAAGCAATTTTAATTTACCGGTTATGGTTTATTGAAAATTACTAGAACATCATGTTTAGTTGTTTTACTTGTAAATTTTGTTCTATTAACAATGGTATTCATTAATGTCATTTTCGGTAAATGATACAGAATTTTAATGGTATTTTTTCATTGGAGTTTATCGTAGAGTGGGATCGCTAATTAAAAAATATATAAAATAGCCTGTTTCTAAAATAACATCCTAATTATATCATGACAATACTTTGTGTGTGTGTGTGGTTTTGTTACCATATATAGTTACCATAAGCCTAAGAATAACAATTTTTTAATCAATTAACGTTACGATAGCAACGCGTGGCCGGGTCAGCTAGTTATAATTAATAAAAGAATTTACAATTTACAAACATATAGATGGATTTTTTTAAACGGGTGTTGTTCTTGTTTGTTTAACCTAGTATGAATTAGGCCTGGTCACCTAAATTAAGTTTTGAAGAGTTAATTATCAAAAAAAACCAACATCAAATCAGCAACTAATAAACTTAATTGGATTTTTAATTCATTATCTCGCACGAGAAACAGATTTATTGGCGTTATCCGACTCTTTTCATAAGAGAAAGTACTAGGACTCTATAAATGCATAAAAACTTTATCATCTATCAAGCGGCACCCAATTTGAAAGTATAAGAAAAGAGTTTTATTTAAAACCAGCTATGCTATTGTTTTCCATAACAATATATTGAAACCTAACCAGAAGGCTTTAATGTAACTATTTTTCTACGAGAACGGAAAACGGACTCTTTGTGAAAGTTATAAAGGATATTTTTGTATGCGGAATTTTATTTTTATTACGTTTCCCAATTTTATTCAAATACTTATATGTGTTAATAGTTATGGTGTGAATGAGTGAAAGGGATAGATTATACAAAGCCACTCCGTTCAGTTTCAATGAAAATGCCGTAAGGAAATTAAACTGTAACTTACCATGGGGAGAATAGTTGTTATAAAGATGTTCTTTTGTTTAAAAATATACCTGAAAACGTATAAGTAATAATAATAACAATATTTCTTACAGTAAGTGAGCACTGTAGGGCTTGTGTTATAGGTACTAGGGGTTACCATAGTTAAGCTATATATACGTTAGTGTAGACATACATATATGATACATAGATAGTTATATTTATCGATATATATACCCATGATTCAGGTAAAAATGCTTGTCAATAGTAAATACTTTTAAATCTCTACACAATTATTATTATAGCAACATAAATATTTTAAATTATGGCCCTATCTGTAAAAAGTAATCTCTTTCAGGCGACTTACGTATAAAGTAAAAAGTGCTTGTTCACTTGTTTAAATTTACTTGTTTAGTATACAGAATAACCCAATTTTAAGCGAAAGTCTAAAAGCGATCTTCTAAAACGCTTTTGTGATAATCCGAATTTAAAATGAAATAATTGTAAAGAAAATTCGTTTCTACCGTATTAAAATAAGGTCGGTTTTAAAAATTAACGTATTCCCATTGACATTTGGATAACCCACCATTAATGATGATTAGTTCCCACTATTAGAAACAATACTTTAACAGTAGAAGCAATAAAGGAATGCATTAGAAATTTAAAAATAAACTTTTTTTTCTAATAAAAGTACGTTGTTTATCATTAGTAGGTGATTTTCAAGTTTATAGAAAAATATATATTTTCCAAAATCTTTACTAGCTGACCCGGTAACGCGTTGCTATGGTAACGCGTATACAATGGAAAAAGAGCGGGAAAAAGAGCGGACAGACAAACACACAAACAAATTTGTGTTCTTAGATTATAGATTTACTTATGAGCCTTTTTGTCTCACATTGTCATGCCAGCTTCCAAATATTATTAATTCCTACACATGGAAGTGTACCCACATTTAACGACCTGCGTGGTGGAGTGGCTCGCATATCGGTTTTCATGGTAACGCCACTCCGAGGTCCCGGGTTCGATTCTCGGCTGGGTCATAGTAAAAAAAACTAATTGTACATTTTGCATTGAAATAGATCGAGTGGCATGTAACTGCCTACTTCATTGGCCAATTTGTCTGTTATATAAATATGTCCCGACAATGCCAAGGTAAAAATAAAAGTCGATTTGGACTTGTACTTCTCAAACAATGAACACGGTCTTTGAAGCTATAATATTAATTTTTATTAGAAAAACCATACTATACTTTAAATTGTTTTATTCATATTTTTATTTACCATTATTAGTTATGATTCCATTTTCATATAAATTAGTTTTTTGTTATATTTGTAATTTAGATTTTATATTCAATATATTAATAGTAATAATTAATTAATTATTAGCATAGAAAATTATAAATAAATTGTACTAGAAGTCCAGAAGTTAGTAAGAGCATGAACAAGTTTATTTTAAATTTAAATAAAAGCGAATGGTATCTTAACACAAGAGAAAGTACTAGGATTCTATAAATGCCTAAAAGTTCTTTCAACAACGAGATGAGTTACTAGTACAATTATTATTATATCTTTCTAAGACAAGGTGCTATGCGAGAATGTATTTGTAATTTTGAGTGTACGATGTGACACTGGTTTTTCCTTCTATTCAATTTCTTCAACAGAAAATTTACAGCAAAATAACAACAGATTGAATTATAAAAAAAGAAGAGAAAGTACCAGGGTTATATAAATGAATAAAAGCTGTCTTAACGAGATGTCACTACGATCCTGAAAGTTTAAAATATGGATAAAATTAGACAGATAAGCTAGACAGACGCGTTAGGTACGGAGAAATCATATACGTCTAAGAATTCGGGTCAAGTGCGAGAGCAAATATAAGAATTGACACTTTCATTTTACTATTGACCCGCGTGTAGTATGACCGATTAGTATTAGGATGCGTTTCTTGCTCAGTTATGTCAGTTAAAGACACGTGTAATTTTTTTACTTGCATATTTGCTCGTTACTTCCTCTGACCTCATGTTATCCTAGTTCTTTTAAACAAATATTACTTTTCTTCCTAAACCTCTCTGGTTGAATGGCAGAGAATAGCTAACGGAATTAAGTTCTCAATTTGAATCGTATTGTTGTGCAATTAAGTTTAAATACTAGGTCTGCAATGCATGCTGCTGTTTGCAAATACTGAGCGAAGCACTACCTTACCTAACCTCACCAACTTAACTTTACCTAACCTAACTTTTGAATTTTTCTTTCGGTGATTATTCCTCCATGGTATGTCCGACTTCAAAACTTTTTTTGCATATTAGTCACGACTACGATGTGAGTTTTAGCGCCAAATTTCATCAATGTAGGCGGTTTGGCTGCGATCAGCTTTTGAATTATTCTTTCGGTGATTATTCCTCCATGCTATGTCCGATTTCAAAACTTTTTTTGCACATTAGACCACATCGTGGTCATGTGACTTTGGCGCCAAATTTCATCAACGTAGTATTAGCGGTTTGGCTGTGATCAGCTTTTGAATTCTTCTTTCGGTGATTTTTCCTCCATGGTAAAGTCTATATTTTTTTTAAATAGCCTATGTCCGTCAGGTTATGATCATGTTTGTTCATACCAAAACTCGTTCTAATTGGTTGAATCGTTAAGTAGCGGGAGGGAGACAAGCGAAATTTGTGAGTTGCCTAAAAGAGCCTATAAAAAATTAACAAAAAAGTATTTTTCATAATTTTAAACCGTTTATATTGAACATAGTTACCTATTTATTTATATATATATATTAAGAGAAATAAGTAGGTATAGAAAATTACCTTTTTTTTTGTAAACGTACATTACCGTCAAACTTTGCTTTGACGTATGTGACTTTGTTAAGAATAAATGGGGACTGTCATCCACCCTTTGAAATAATGTTCCGGACATGGGAAAATTATTTATTAGTATAATTTAATGGCCAATACGAATCTTCTAATTTTTTGTATATTGTGTAAAGTGTTCTTTATCGAATTAATGGTTATAAAACAAATTTTTTGTTAATTCAGACTCTGATTAATAAGGATTCGATTAGGTATTGAGGATAAATACAATTTGGATTCTCGGTTTATTAATTTTTATCTTATTTTATCGTATCCCAAACAACCCACATTAATTTTAATTCCTGTGGTCGATCAACAAGGATCAAAAACCTCATCAAGAGGTCAACTGCTCAGAAGGTTGATTTTGTATCTCGCCGAAATAAAAAAAAACCGGCCAAGTGCGAGTCGGACTCGCGCACCGAGGGTTCCGTAAAATAATTTTATTATAACTATAACTAAAAATTTACGGTTTTCGCAATTTTTCCTTTATCTGTGCTATAAGACGTTGCTTTGTACCAAATTTTAAGATTCTGGGTTCACGGGAAGTACCCTGTAGGTTCTGATTCCCTTGCGAGTGTCTAAAATTTGCGGAATTTTGCGGCATAAACGGCTGTATCTTTTGATTGCGTTAGCTTAGAAGTTTGAGTTTTTCACAGCTCCAAGGGACAGTAGACCTTAGTATTTGATATAAATTTCCTCTTGATACGTCCATGTGTTCCTGAGAAAAAGGGTCTTGACAGACGGACGGACGGACGGACAAAAAAAGTGATCCTATAAGGGTTCCTTCTGAGTACCGTGATGCGAGCAAAGATTTAAAGGATATTTCTTATTTAGTTAAATGATTTTTTTTTTGTTTTTACTCATAGTGTACTTGTATATCTTACTCAATTATGTCAAAGAAGTTTATTACTTGGCTAATCCGCCAGTGCATAATGAGACAGGGAAATTTTGAAAATAAATAATACCAAAGTTAGTTATTAATATAATTATGTAATAAGTGTGATATACATACCAAAAGTTAGTACGATAACACGAGAGGGTAAATTATTTTAATAAAAAAATACCAGAAAAAATCGAGAGCCCGCCTGAGAACTCGCTTGTGAGTCGAGTCGATTTTTTCTACTGTTTTTCTTAAATCCTGTAATTTTGCATTGAAAAAATGCAAAATAATATACATAAAAATAAAAAACAAACGAGAGGGTAAATCAAATTTATTTATAAGTTAGATTTGGCATAGGATATAGTTAAAATTTAAGTATTTTTAATTACTTATCTATGGTTTGGTAAATGATCTTATATTCCCGATACAGGATAGTTTGAATTGATTGATAGCTGCTATTACATTCTCTATTTATTTATTCAGATTCTTAGATAAGAATGATTTACCTAATATGAAACTAAAGTGTCTGTGATGAACATGAAACACCAAAATTTAAGCACTTACTGCAATTATAAAAGATTTAAAGAAAAAGAACCAGTACAAAAAGAACTTACACTTGGTTCCACAACTATGAATAAATATTTTGCAGAGTCCAGAAGGTAAGTGGCCTGTTGCCTCCTAGCGTTTATAATACAAAAGGCTCAAAATTTAAAGGTAAGCTCGATAATACACAGAGCGACAGTGTGGGCGCGGGTTGGGTTCCTCGCTTAAGTCGCCCGATTATTTATACTTTGTCCAATGTAGGATAATATTTTTGACAGTTGACACCTATATAGAGAGTATAAAGTTGCAATTGCCATGTCAAGCCAAACATAAGGAAACAAACGCAACCTTAGTACGTAGCAATAAGGAAGTGACACCTGTCAAAAGTATCATCCTACATTGGACAAAGTTATAACACATATAGCGTAAAGGCAGCTAGGTGGCGACTAACATACCCCGTCAGCATCAAATGTTGCCGCTAAACTTTATTAAATCCTTAAAATGTCAGTAATTTCAGATTATGAGTTATTATTTTACTTGTTTTAAAAAGAAATACGAAAATGGGATGTGGATTAGTGAAAGAGTCAGGAATAAGGAGAATATCACTGTGTTTTTATTACTTGTAATATACCAACACATATGTCTACATACATATTATATTTCTATTGAGATTCATGACAAATTCGAATTACTATTTTGTAAATACTGCCAAATAAAATTCTCCACCCGTGCACGCGTCATTGTAATAGCTCTTATACACGGGCGGCACGTTTCCAACGACAGAACCAACTACAGCCGTCCACACTTGTCGGCGACAAGCGTCGACGCGTCGGCGGCAGCCGTCGACGCTATAGACAGGGAGCTAGGCCAGTTTCAAAATGGATTCGCAAGACGAAACACTGTTATTCGACTGCTGCCGCCGACGTCTCGCCGCTTGTCGCCGACGAGTGTCGACGGCTGCAGTTGGCATTGTCGTTGGAAACGTGCCGCCCGTGTAAGAACTCTAAGTGCTTATTGGAGAATCCATGTCCTACGACTATTTGTACGACGCTACACTCACCGCTGTAGTGGCATTTCATTTCTTTTTATAAAAGTTAATCTATCTATTATGACCAGCGCGATTCCCGAGCATGGCAACCGCTCTGCGGCCGCATTGTGTGTTGTTGCCTATATTAAATCAAGAAAATAGACCCACTATACTCCCGTCCCGACCCGCGCCCTCACTATATCTGTTTCTGAGCTCATTGATAACACTTATGAAGGTCAAAAAACTGCGCCGTCTTTTCTTAAATCCACGGCGGAAGACCTTGTATATAGAAGAACCGGTAAGAAACTTAGTTAATTTTTTTCTCCCAATTTTATTTAACATTTGAAAGGCGATCTTAACTTTAACATACACTGTAAGGTCAGCTACAATCGTACCCATAATATTCTATAAAAAAATAGTTATAACTAATTTAAATATGCTTTTAATTATCATGAACAACACGCCACTCTAAATCCGGATTGAAATACCTCAGGGATTTCCAGCTTAGTTTGATTTTGATGCTGCGGTAATATGAATGTTATATGGTCTTAAGTGGTTAGTTTATTATTTTTTATTTAATTATATCTAATACTTTAGCTTTTAGAGAAAGAACGGATCGTGTTGCTGTGTATTTAAAAACGCTATCGCGTTTTTTGAAAAAAGCTAATTTTTGAGGTTATACTTCTTTAGACGCGTTATGAAAGAATGATGAGAGTGAAATTTTAAGATGCGCGCGCGTCACTGTAACACAAAAGTAACAGGTTGAAGTTGCCAGCAAAAGCGACATGGAATAAACCAGCACGATGAAGTTGGCAGCTAATAGGCTCAGGGTAGTTACTCAAATATTTATGAATGTGTGTGTGTGTGTGTGATTTTAAACTATATTAGTCGGTTTACAATAATTTATATAATTTTATAATAACAATTTTGTGTTATATAATGACATTATAACAATTTTATATTGGTGTTAAAGTTAAAGTGGTTTCTATATTATAATTTTTTTAAGTGCGTTTATTGATTTGAGGTTAACTGTCGGTATGTGTTCTTTTTTGGAGCGGAGCGAAGCGAAGCTCCCATGGATCAGCTTCAATGGCGCAATGTCTGTTACGCCATAACTCCCCGAGTTCTTAACCGATTTTAATATTTTTTGTGTGGAATCGAATCTACCGGTTTAGGACCAGATAGTGACGGATAGCCCGAAATTTTAATTTTTAATCGAAAAAAAATTTTTTTTTCTTTTTTAAGTATACGCTCCGCTCCAATATATGGTGCTAGCGTAGCTTTATGCTTAGCGACTGCATCGCCTAGTATTTGTTAATAATATAAATTATTTATTTAATATAATGATGCCAAAGAAGTATAACTTCTCACGTGCGTACATAAGTACATTTTCTTATTATAATCTCTTTCTCGACTGGCGAGAAGGATGTGAGATCGAATCGAATATTTCTTTACATATTTACCTAATATGTTGAAATAACCAAAAATATATATTAAATTTGACGACTTCTGTAGAATTAATCTATCTATCACCAACTGACATTATTATAATCAAAATGTCTTTGAAAAACCCTCATGAGAAAAACACTTGACACTGTTTTGGAAATAAAAAAAAAAAAAATATTTAGATGTTTGCGATAAATTATTTTTTTTTATTTAATAATCAGGTACCAGGCTGTTATAGAGTGACAGAATGTCCCTTTTAAATTTTTCATTTGTAAGTCAACAGCTTTGACAACTATTAAAGTTTGACTTACCTGAACAACATTACGAACGAGTGAGCTACCGGATTATATAAAGTGAGGCAATTTTTATAATTGCACCAGTAATAACAAATTGGAAGGTCATTGATCGATTTAACCTTAGATAACGCCCCTGAAGAATGACCTTAATGTTTGTCAACATTGTAAAAGGTTTTATGTTATTGGATGCAGTGAAAAACCTCTTTGCATATTATGTGAGCCTAGTACATGTTACTTTCGAGGATGACCAGGACTTCTTTGTACTTACTTGCTTCGTGAAGTTCGTTTTTCATCCATGAGAAATATTTTACGTAAACAAAATATTCCACTCACCTGTAACAATTAAGAGACAACATTTAGCCTTAAACTTATGGTCTTTTGATGTGTAAGTCTAAATAAGTTTTGTTGCTTGCTTACTTTGTCCATAGTGTGGCAAAGACATTCTATGAAAAGCGATCGCATATCATTGAAGAGGTTTTTCTGTGACGCATAGAAGAATATTATTAAGATTATGACGAAATTACTTTAATATATAGATGTTTTGGGTGGAAAACTTTTGATGCATATTTATTTATAAAGGGATTATAACTTAAAATAAAAAATAGTTACCTACTGAAGTAATTAATTTTTCACTTATATACCGTTTTGAGATTGAATTTCAGTTTTGTAACAAAGTTGATTTAATTATGTTAATGTGTTTATGTAAAATTCATATCCAGTTCTTATTTCCTAACCTAAAATTAGCTGAAGGTTCAACCATTTAACTGTGTTGAAATAACTGCATTCTCCTCTGAATGCGGAGAACCATTTTTTTTACACAGCTGACTTAAATTAGAGGTCATTGGCCGCTAGATGCCGTTTTGATTAGCACCGCTTTTTTATTTTGACGTCTACTGATTTTGAAAGCGAATGTACAATAAAATAAAGTTTAATTTAATAAAATCAATTTTTATTTTAGAACACGTTCATTTGACAAAGATCAAAAGTACTAGGACTGCATATTTAAAGAGTGGTAAATAGTCAAATAAAAAAGTAAGAAAACGAAAGTTGCTAAGTCCACACGTGTCACAAGACATACACCACTCGAACGGACCTTGGGATATCGGCCATTTTGAAATGTGTTACGCAAAATCAGTATTTGTTTAAAAATCGTTTGGACACCATCTTGAAAAACCCACTGTCCAAATGCCAATGAGAAAATATCGGACTTATTACAAAAGTTAAATTAAATACTAAACTTAACTATGTTAATCGAATTATTAATTATTTGATTAGATCAAATTACACATTCTTCATACTAAATCTGTTACTTAATTGATTATTTAAAAATAAGTGGGTTGTTTACGTTGCAAAAAGAGTATTCGAATGCTACACTTAGCACGTTTAAGCAAAAGATTGACAAGTAATTTCTTGCGAACATCAAATCAAATTAAATATTTGCATTATTACTAGGTCGATGCAGTAACTAAGCATAAAGCTTCGCTAGCACCATTATCATTAACCAGTAAATGTCATAACAATTTAGAAGTTCTGTAGGGGTCAAAAATGTCGTATATAAAAATATTGAAAAAACGACGGGTTGCACTCCGGGAGTGCCGGCAGAAGTGAAAACTTGAATATTAACGTTGTGCATTTTTGATATGTTGAAATGGTTAAGGAATAATTTCGCACGAATTGCTATAATGATCAGTATAAAAGTGCTATCATTTATGTGGTAAAATACAATATTCATTTATTGCGCTATCGTATACAAACATGTCAACAAACACACCAATTCGTATTCGTTGCATTTTTTGTGCGCATGTGCAGGATTTTGCACATGCGCAATGAATAAAATCAGTTGAACGCATGCGTTCTCATGACATTACCTGCCATTTTGAAATTTCATAATGACAGTTTTAAAAAAAATAATAATGTAACTGACACTATGAAGTTTAAAAATGACACTACTATACGCACATCGCGCAAGCGCCCTACGCCGTCTTACGAATTTTCGATCAGGTCACGTGTCCTGACGCGAGTTTAGAAATTTTTACCCATTCCAAAAAAAGTACACAGAGCTGCTAAAGAAGTTTTCACTTCAAAAAAGTCCCTTTTTTGACATTTTTATAATGTTGGTTCGGACTGCATACGTTATCTGACAACTATTTTTTTTAATCAGTTTAGCATAAAATAACAGTATTATGATTAAATAAAAGCGAAATAAAATTCAAGAATGTACAGTAAATTTTAAAATTCCATAAGAATGAAAACTTTCAAAAAGCGCGCGCTTTTTGTTTTAATGGGAACCACCATAGAGCCAATATTTCTTGGTCACGACTTTTTTCTGTTTACGAATTTCAAAATTCGTCACGATCCAGTCCTAAATGTGCTGATTCAATTCCACACATTTTTTTTTAAATCGGTTAAAAACTCGGGAAGTTATGGCGTAACAGACATTGCGCCAGTGAAGCTGATCCATGGCAGCTTCGCTCGCTCCGCTCCAATAAGGATGTTTCTCATTCATCAGTAAAAGTTGGCTCAATGGTGTTGTCTATGCATTGGCTTTTTTCTAATTATTCTGTTATACAATTGGCTTTAGATGGACTACACTTAGGAATCATTTTTTTAACTAGGCGATGCAGTCGCTAAGCATAAAGCTACGCTAGCGCCATATATTGGAGCGGAGTATAATACCTAAAAAAATATTTTTTTTGTTTCGATGGGAATTTTTGCGAATTTCAAAATTCGGGCTCCGTCACAATCTGGTCCTAAAGCTGTTGATTCGATTCCACACAAAAAATATAAATCGGTAAAGAACTCCGGAAGTTATGGCGTAACAGATATTGCGCCATTGAAGCTGATCCATGGGAGCTTCGCTCACTCCGCTCCAAATAAAATATTGTATAGTTTACTTTCTTTATATTACTTTTTTTTAAAGCAATTAACAGTCCGAAGTTTTGTTTCTGCTAGTGTCGTTTCATCAATAAATCGATTTCATCGATCAAAGCAATCGTAAAACCTTCGCTTTTGTTCTTAAACTATGAAGAGACAGAAGATCTTCTGTCTCTAGATAAATAGATCTATTTAAATAAGTAACGGGCTACATACAAATTCACATAATATATACACCAGTGAATAGGTATCTTGTAGATAAGCTCGTCACATCCTAGATAGCATCGTCACTTACCAATAGATATAGCGGATACTTACCTATTCACGATAAAAAACGTATCCTTAAGGCATTATTTTATATTATTAATAAATAAAATAATACTTACACTATTTTTGTATTTATATAGATTTATATTTAATATATACCTATCTTTATTATAATGATTATTTATTTAAGTCTATATATCCTAATTATACTTTATACCCATATAAAGTAATTTTAAAGTGAAAACTTCTTTATCATCGTTGTGATTTAAAAGTCGATGAAACGAAAAAGCAACAGGTAAAAGAGACAGGCACATAAATTGATAAGATTTTACGTAGGAGAAAATGAGATAGGAAGAATTATGTACGTGTGTTTGTGTTTGCATGCGTAGTACAAAGCTTGAGAGAAGGCATCACAACAACCGTGGTATTTTGTATACGTGTACGTATTATTTTTGAAGGTATCACTTCTACCTCGTGTGAATTGGACACTTGCTTTTTTCTATTTTTTAATTACACTTTTGACTTTATTCTGCAATAAATTGAAAGAAGCTGTCTCCTGAGATACAGACTTTAGCCAAGATTGGGTGTTGGAGTGGTCAAAGTAATTATAAATAACATCTAGCTGACCTGGCCACGCGTGGCTGTGTTATATTATAAAAAACCTATTCTATGTTTATACCTAAATCGCAACTAATCCATTTTAGGAATTCATCGCGGTCAAACACTGTGACATGGATATAGATGATATCATTAAAGGAATTAATTATTATATATTTTTTTAAAGTGTTTTACTAACCGAAAATTATTTTTATATTTAATACTAGCTGACCCAGCCACGCGTTGCTGTGACACAGAAACTTTTTTTTCTAAAATAAAAGTTGCCTAAGTTACTCTTTATTACATCAGCTACTTGCCAATAAAAGTCCCTTCAAAATCGGTCCAGCCATTTCAGAGACTAGCCGGAACAAACAGACAGACAGACAAAAATTTAAAAAAATGTTATTTTGGTGTATGTACCGTATATATATTCATATGCATGTAGTAAAAAACGGTTATTTCAATATTACAAAACAGACACTCCGATATTTTATTTATATGTATAGATTTCACAAAATATATATAAAAAATATTAGACTGAAATATTTTCTTCGAGTGTATAAGACTTTGTAGCATTTACTTTTCTTAGTTTTAGAGTAAGTATTTAAACTAATGCTTTGTAGTACAAAGTTTGTACCTAATATCGTCCGCGTGCTCTTCTTAAATTAAACTTAGCTTCTTTGAAAAACGCATAGTTTCTCGGCGGTTTATTTATTTCCCGAAACCCTTTTCAAGAACACTAACATTTGGACAAAACAGCCCACGAATATCCGACAAATCACACCATTTAAAAACAAAAGAAAATTAATGTGACAATTTTCCCGCCATAAAGTTTTTAAACATAGTCGAAAATATAAATAAATAATCTATTTATGAATTATTATTACCACCCTTTATTATATTACACTGTGATTTATGAATTTTCTATTGACTTCTATTCGCGCATTGAGGGTGAAATTTTTAATGTAACGGAAGTAGCGCACGCAGCATGCAACAATGATACAGTTTCTAGTGACAAAGGGATATGGTATAAGTCTATACAAGGAGAACCTTCTCGCGTCCCTTGGTTTGACGATAGTAAGCTCAATAGAAACTATATCAAAATTGCACTACGCCTTCGTTCAGGACACTACCCATCGGCAAAGTTTGCATTCTTAATGAAAAAGACTAATTCACCTAATTGCATTGCTTGTGACAAAATAGAAGATGTACAACATATGCTAATGGACTGTGTCAAGAACAGGGCCGAGAGGGAGTCACTGTTTGAGGAGTTTCATCTAAATATTAGAAATGTAGGTTTGGTACAAAACATCTTGGCAGAACCGAAATCTGATGTTGCTAAAAAATTATGTGCTCTAGTGAAACTGACCGAACAGTGATTCCTTTTCGTATATATAATACTTTTGTATCCGCTGACATGTAAGTGAGAAGATACGATGGGGCTGACGTATCCATGTGGATAAAAGCCCCAAATTAATAAAGAGAGAAAAAAAAAAAAAAAAAGCATGCAACAAAAAACCGACACCATGAAGTTAGCTGTTAAAGTGAATAGGCATATCTTTTAAAAAACAATAAAAAAGTATAAACTTCTGCCGCCTGTTTTTTAACTTAACTTAACTTTTTTCCTTAATTTTTTTTCATATTTTCTACAAATAAAGTTGAGGTACCAGGCGATAATAAAATTATAGTAGGTGTTATTGCGTAAACTTAGTGTGCGTTAATGAGTATTTTGCAAGCCGAAAGCAATCACGGCAACTACAAGGTAATTGTGGCCGTCGAAAGATTATAATCTGTGGCACGGTCACATATCGAATCTACGGGAATTACCGAGATTTTTATTTTGAGTTCACGGGGTTAATTTTAGTATTTTTATACATTCCAGACAAAAATGAAAGTCGACATTATCTCTTTATAAACTCTTCTGAAAAATTCTTGAATATTTCTAGTAGGCTAAATAGTTAATAAACTTATATTTTTTTATTATTAATTGAGATACTTGAAGTTAGCCTATTCACTTTAACAGCTAACTTCATGGTGTCGCTTTTTCATTGCATGTTGCGTGCACAACTTCCGTTAAATGTAAAATTTCATCCTCAATGCACAAAAGAAGTATAACTTCAAAAAGAGAAAGTATTTATTTTTAATTTCTTGTAAGAACTGGCCACTGCAAAAATCCCCATTCGTACGCAATGTTAATTGCTAAAACTATTTATACCGTATTACACTGTATATTGTGAAAATACGGTAAAAATCAAAAGTTATTAAAAAATTGTTCGCCTACTATTCTACGTTCCTGTTTCGAATTCTGGGAAAGGGCATATGTTTGTCCCTAATCATCTTTTAGATCTAAAAGTATATAAATATTCTCTATTCGTTATTTATTAAACACTAGCGGCCCGTCCCGGCTTCGCACGGATGGACAAAATTCTTTAAATTTTTTCTACCATTAAATATAGCCTATGTTACTCAGCGTGAATGTAGCTTTCCAACGGTGAAAGAGTTTTTGAAATCGGATTAGCAGTTTTTGAGTTTATTCATTGCAAACATACAAAAATACAAATTGTCCCTCTTTATAATATTAGTGTAGATAATACAAGGTCGGCGTAGTTTGAAATTAAATGAATTGGTGTGAGTTTATTTTTTTAATTGTAACAGATAATTTGTAACATAAATATAATATTAGAATAAAGTTTATTTAGCAAAACAAATCGGTACCAAAAACTAAAAAGGTTTAAAATTACAGTTTTTTGTTGCTAAAATGGCCTCATCTCATTAAAACCCTTCCAACAATTCACTACCTACAAAATACTCGCAACAACACTTTAAACATAAAACAGCTATTAAAGTACAGTGTACAACAAATCAATTTAGAAAATTTGAAACTATTGTGGTACAATGTCATGGAGATTAACCAAGATGTATCTTGGTTATTCTCACATTTTTTTTACGAGCATCAAAATGTACAGTTCAGTTTTGGTAACACAGTTACACAGTTACATACCACAAACGCTCACACAATTTTAAAGCGATAAACTTGACCTTAATTGGTCTAAGAAGGGTTTTATGTAGTTCTGTATATTACGGTATATTATTATTACCTTTGTAATTGCAGTAATTGAGGATGCTAGACATTGCTCAGATTAACGATCGAACAGTTCAAAAGTTCCTGCTAAGTTCTTGTATCCTGGTACCATGAAGTTAGAGTCTGGGTGTTGAAAGATTCACAAAGCCAGGTGTAAAGAAGAAGAAGACAAATTAATTAACTTAATTTTGGTGTTTTTTAATGTTTAAACGACACTATTCATACGACATATAATGTAAAACTTTGGATTTGTGAGTACCTTCATATTATACCCTCGGGAACAGTACTTTTTTTACATAAAGGTACTCTCTGTACTTTTCTGTAGCCCTGGCAAAGTGTATGCAAAATTTCATGAAGCGTGAAAGTGTTACAAAAATCTCATTTCCATATTTATAATATTAATAAGAATTATAAAATTTTACCGATATGATAAATAAGCTTATCACTTGCGCAATAATATGTTATTATTATATTCCAAATTTCATCGAAATCGGTTAACCCGTTTATGATTTATAGAAGGACATACAGACAAAAAAAATAGTAGAGTTGTTATCAGTAAGTCATAGAACGATATTTATCATAAAATTTGTCCAAAAAAATATAGACGTACAGGCAGAATCTACAGATTTATATAGTAATGTAGATTAAACAAACTGAAATAAAATAATTTATATATATTATATTTATTTCAAAAGTGATCACAAAAATACACAATAAATCTATAACTGTGCAATGGAGAGGTGATATACATTTTAATATGGATTCATTTTCATTAAACCACCTAATCTCTAATTTTACAATTCTACAAATTTCCTTGTCTTGTGCGAAAATTTATGATAAAATCTTTCCAGACAATAAATTCTATGAAAAGAAAGTTTTGTGTCCGAGACTTACGACTTGTCAAGAAATTGCAATTAGCATAGTTACTCGTGTAAGATTGTTTGTTACAATATTTGTCACTTATACTTTCTGTCTGACTAAGATTAAATGGAACTTGATAAGACACCTCAAAGCTATTTATTATTGCAAATAAAGATGTAACTGACAGTTGTAGACTGCACTTTAAATATCTTAAAATTTTGACCTTAACCTCACTATATATAAACTATTTGAAAAGAAAAATACTAGAAAAAATCAACTTGGTTCTCAAATGAATTCTCAGTAGTATTTTTCTATTAAAAATCTTTTAAGATAGTATTGAAAAAATGCATAAAAATTTTAAAAATATACAAAACTTATTCTCACTATATGTATTAGAAATTCGCAAATTCGTCAGAAATAACACCCACTTACTCCTTTACTTTACAAGTAAAATACAGTTACACCACAACAATGAATCTCAGATATAAAAACGCTTAGACTTACCACAATCTAATCTAAAACTCCATATTCAGGAACACAAACCAAAATTGATTCAAGTTCATAGAAATAAAAAAATGTCACAGTGTTTGACCGCGATGAATTCCGAAACTACTCAACCGATTTTGATGTTTTTTTTAAGTGAAAACTTCTTTAGCATCGTTGTGATATGAAATTCGATGAAACGAAAAAGCGACGGTAAAAAGAGTCAGACACATAAATTCATAAGATTTCACGTAGGAGAAAATAAGATAGGAGATGTACGTGTGTTAATACGTGTTTGTGTGCGCATGCGTAGTAGTACATTTAAGTATATTTTCAAATTAAATGCTATCAATAAATAAGATATAAAATACGTGTGTAAAAAACAACTACGCCTCCGAGCCCTCAGGTGGGATTCGAACCCACGACCTTTCGCTATTCGGGCGAGTGCTCTGACCGCTTAGCTGCCGAGACGCTGGCAAACGTGTCGACTTTTACAAACGTATTTCAACTTCTACTATGAGCTAGGGCTCGTAGGCGTTTGAGTTTGTGAGTTCGTGTGAGTTTTTTACACACGTATTTTATATCTTATAAAAATATTGCATTGTGAATGCAAAAAAATTAAATAAATAACACATAGTTATCAATAAATGCTCCTAGACAGATACTTATTAATGCTTTAAATGCAAGATGCTTTAGTTTACACCAAAGAATTAAAGTTTTTTATCAAATGAGAACTTTGACATTCTGTGGCATGTTTTATTGTCTCCGTATCATCTGATGTGGGATTTAACTGTTGACCGATACCAAGGCAAAATTGCGTCAACGTTGACTCATAATTAGGTTTTCTTAGAAAGATTATTAAATGATGGTAGACAATGGCATGGTCACCTTGTTTCTATTTTTCTATTCAACCATAAGCTCTTGCAAGCGGTAAAACCCCTTTAAATTATAATTTTTTATAGTTAAGTATGATGCAGTTAAGGCCAAAGAAACCGGTTTCATTGTATTTTATTTTTTATTGATTTATAATAATATTGTCTATATACAAATTGGAATAAAACAAGCGGAATTAATCGTATTAGCAATCCTTAAATACAATTTCATTACTGTTGTAACTAAATGTATAGTTTGATCGCTTAAACGAGTTTTCGCCCGCGATGTACAGGGGCGCGGGGTACGGTGTCAAAGAGGATTGAGTGTGGAGCGGGCGGCAGGCGCGCATAGTGCGCCCTCTCTTCTCTTTTTCCATACCCACCCTATGTCCTTGTACCCCCGCGCCCCTGTACCGCGTGGGCGACTCATAAAAGCGGTCGACGTACAGTCTGTTCATCCTAACTTGTCATATTTGGTAAAAAATCGTGGCACTCCTTTTATATTCAAAATGCAGCATTAAAAATCAACTGATGTCTAGATTTAATAGGTACCAGTCTATAATAACGATTTATTGTAATAGATTATTGACTTTGTTATTATTTTATTTTTAAATGGGCGATTTCGTTAAATAGTTTTGCCAAGATTGTTTACAAAATAGGACAAGTTAAAATGAACAGATATTTTCCAAATTATGGTTCGTCCCTACGATGTGAAACTAGCCCGCCCAGCGTGAAAATTATAAATTTCATATTCTTTGTTACATTATTTATATTCGTGCCAAAGGCGCCTTAGGCACTTCACAGTTTTACGGTAATTCTTTCTCGATACAGCATCTTTGGAATGCACTGCCGGTGTCTATTAGACGAGCTAAATTTTCGCTTTATGCTATAAGACCGCTTATTTTACTACCTGGTGTATTTATTTTAATTCTCTGTTGTACAAATTTTATTTATATTTTGGTGTACAATGAAGTATATTTTCATTATATCGGACAGTGGTTCGATCCCCGGCTGAAACAGTCCTTTCTTTTTTCCCTCGTTTTTCTCTACTTCTCTTGGTGACTGTTTGTCTGTCTGTAACGTACAAATCTTGAAACTCAATTTTCACCCATTTCCCGACTAGCTAGAGCTCTGAAACTTTAAACATAGCTGAGAACTCGATAACAATATATGATTATATGCTTTCCGACATGATTCAATCACAATTTCAGAGAATATTTACAAAATTTAATTTCAATTGGATAAATTGTAGTTCCGAAAAAATCCACAGATAGCGCTAAAATCGAGGCAACAAATGTTGCATAATGACATACTAACTGCTACTTGACATTTTAGATCGAGCAATTGGAAATCATACACACAAAACTAAAAAGAAGAAAATAATTTACATGTAAAAGATTACATTTGGTATTTATAGTATTTATGCGCCCCCCGTTTTTCTTATTGAACACATGGCAGAGAATTATTTTTTCTTTTTAGTTGGCCTGAAAAACGAGGGCTTTTTAAAAAAAAAAAAAATGTAATTTCAATGTTACTTTTTTATTTATCTTAACTTACTAATAAATTTATAATTATTTTTGCTAAGGCAATAATTTTTTTTTCACCAGAATTATAATCGTAAATGTGTCAACAAATAAATATGTGCAGCCACGTTAGGTATGGTTACAGATAGATGGACACAGTGAATAGTTTTAACAGAGTCACGGGCGTCCATCTAAATATGGCGAACCAAAGTAAATTGATGTAATTCTAGACCGACGCTAGATAACCTAAGATCTCGAATCTTAGGGCCATGTCAAGTTTACAATGGACGTTCGTGACCCACTTACTTGTTTATTACTAAGTTGCTTTCGAGATTTACTAGAATACAGACGATTATAATAGCGTTTGACTTATATTTTTATCGTTATCATTTTGACTATTAATGTCAAACATTGCATATGGATGACGTCATTTTCCACTATTTAAGTGGATGAAAGCCATAAGGTTAGGTTAGGTTAAAAAAAATTTTGAGTGTTAGTGTCCTCAAAAAAAAACTAACACTCACCATATACAATGTTTGGATACTAACACTCAAGGAAGAGGAGAAGTTGCAGGTGGCGGAAAGTAAAATATTTTGAAAAATCCTGGGGCCTATCAAGCACGGGTAAGCATGGAGGCTGAAAAAGAATGCCGAAATATTAGAGCTTGTGGCCGAACCGAACATTATTGGCGAAACAAATCAGCTAGACTGCGCTGGCTCGGCCACGTTGAAAGAATTAGGTCGGTTCGCGCTGTGAAAAAAGCTTACCTGGGGCGACCAATCGGGAAACGCCCGGTGGGACGCCCCAGATATCGCTGGTTAGACCAGGCCGAAAAGGATATCAGTCAACTACAATGGCCGGACTGGCGACAGGTGGTTGAGGATAGAGCAGAATGGCGAAAACTTGTATCGGAGACCGAGATCCACTTCGGGTCGCTGCGCCAGCTCAGTAAGTAAGTACGGTTAAAAATTACCACAGACATTGTTCTGAATCCAAGTTAAGTGGATAATGTAAGTGTTGTGGAATTCAGAAACAACCAGTGTACCACAACATTCAGAACTCATTATAGAAAAGTTCGTTTTCTAGGCAGATTTAAGGTTATATTAAAATATAAGCATGATGTTTTAGGTCAGCTATACTAAAACAATGGTAATAAAATCTATATAACTGAATTTTACCCACTTTTAGTTTTTGTATCATCACGAAATTTGAATGTTAATCAGTTTACGATGGTATGATACTACCGAGTTGGTCTAATGGAGCCTGAAGGTAGCAGATGGAACCCTGAGATCCTTACTAAGGTAACTCAGCGAGTTTGTGCTTATCAGATTCGTCGTAAGAAGACTTGCTCATTTGCAATTGCAAAGATCTCATGATGCAACTGGAAGATGGCTGGTGCAGCTCTTTTAAGTGCGCTTAAGCACAGATAAAAGTAAGTTTTCTTCATCTTTACCTATTATTGGAGCGTAGCGAGCGAAGCTCCCATGGATCAGCTTCAATGACGAAATGTATGTGACGCCATAACTCTTCCGATTCTCGTATTTTTTGTAATGAATCGAATCAGCAGGTTTCGAATTTTGAAATTCACAAAAATAAAAAAGTTGTGAACAAAAAACATTGGCTCTCTGGGATTTCCCATTAAAATAAAAAGCGCGCGCTTTTTGAAAGTATTCATTCTTATGGAATTTTAAAATTTTTATTGAGTATTACCTGTTTATTAAATTTTGTTTACATTAACTGGTTAATGATTTAGTATTACGCTCCGCTCCAATATATGGTGCTAACGAAGCTTAAGGCTTAGTTACTGCATCGACCTAGTTATTTTCGGATTAAAAACTTTTGATCAGCTGGTATTCAATCCCAATTTACTCAGGCTAGGTCAAATATCTTTGGTGATTTTTTTAATTAAGGATTGTTGTATTATGGAAAACAGTTCTGAATCTGATTGCTACAAACACCCAGACCCAAAAACAAATCAAAATAAAAAGAATACTGTAGTGAGGAAGTACCAGGGTAGTATAATTGCTGAAGAGTTATACCGTAAAAGGACGACCTAGAGCAATACATTTATTTAAGTGCATGTCAATCATATACTTCCTAGAAAATGCATAGTAATGAATGCGTAAACATATTAATTTTATTGACTTCAAAGTAATAATGGTTTCTTAGGTTTTTCCTGCACGATTGCTAATAGTTTACATGTGTATTTTAAGTGAGTTAGTCATAGATTCCGGTTTCAGAGCTCATGTCAACCTAGTACTTTATTCAGGCATCTTGGATAGAAAATTACCAACGCAATTTATTCTAAGCCCCCCAAAACTTTCTACTTTTCTTCCTTTTTATTAAGTCATTTGGGAAAATGCCTTTTTTAGAATTGCGAATACAACTCGTAGCGTAGGTAGCGATCCTGCCTTTCTGTCGGTCCCGGAAAGGGCAGAGGTTTGTGAGATAAATACAAGCATTTGTACCTGAGTCATGAGTATTTGTATTATTTCTACGTCTATCTATCTAAACCTAGTATCTATAACATAAGCTTACTTTCAACTGCTAGTTGGGGTCTCAACAAAACACAAAAAAATACTAGGCGATGCAGTCGCTAAGCATAATAAAGCTACGCTAGCTCCATATATTGGAGCGGAGCGAAATACCTAAAAAAAGAAGAAAAAAAATTTTTTTTCTTAAGAACTCGGGAAGTTATGGCGCAACAGCCATTTCGCCATTGAAGCTGATCCATGGGGGCTTCGCTCGCTTCGCTCCAAAATAATAAAAACAAGTCTGCCTTTCCAAACCCAAACTTTAAAAAACAAGGTTTATAGGTGAATCTGATATAATGCTCGTTTTCTTGCTGACGCAACAGATACATAAAATTGTCAAGGCAATCGGGGATCGTTTTGTGGATTACTTTTTTATTATTTCAAGGTAGACCAAGGTGTACTTTCAAGGACCAAATGAAAGATGTACTGAAATTGCTTGTATAAAAGGTTTGATGAAAATTGAAGAAACGAAAGATGTACGCCAGGATTGTGGAAAATGGTAATATTTTTTTTGCGATATACCAAATATTTGTATTAAGTTATGCTTCGGGCTTTTATAAGTGCTTCCCCCATGGATACACCAGGATAAAAAGTATCCTTTAATTAAAAAGTTCATTCTAAATAAAAAATGAATTTTTTTTCTCATGTTTGTAAAATTCAAGATATAGAGATATTTCACAAGATGCGGTGCAGTGCGGTGCGGCACTCCATCGTAATGAATTTGAGGTATAGGGTGGCACACGGGTGGTGCGGTGCCGCACCGAACCGCGGTGAACAGTGTTGCGCTGCGGACGCATTACCCCTCCCCACTTCGTCTCTTAGGTCCCAAGTCCGGCACGCTGCGGTGCGACGCCGCACGGCGACCTACCGCGTCGTCTAACATGGTATAGTAATACCATGTTAAACGACGCGGACCATGTTGTCTGTAGGATGACGCAGCGGCACCGCTCAGGCACCGCACCGCACCGCGTTAACGCATCGTGTGGCCTCGCACATAAGGTTGCGCATTTCAATATTTTGAAATGATTTCCTGTGTTAAACTGTCAATCAAAACCTTAAGGCATTTTGAACCTGTCAAAATTAACTCTATATTATAAAGTTGTAGTAAACAGTATTTGATTTTTTGATGTCTCTCCTGAGAATAACATTAAAAACGATACGTAACTAAGACGTAGATAGTTTAAATTAGACAATATGACGTACTATGCTTAGAACGCAAGTCAAATAGTTAAACTTGTCGTATTTTATAATCGCTATAATATTTATTTTAAGTGTAGAGTTGATATTTTTAAATTCTGAAAACAAAGATCGAAAATATAACAACCATAATCCATAAATCTATAATCTAAGATCACATTGGTTTGTGTGTTTGTCTGTCCGCTCTTTTACCCGCTCTTTTTCATAGTATCAATAACGTTACCGTAGAAACGCGTTAACCGCAAGTAACTTGTCTACCGTACGCTAGATGGAGCTAACGGAAAAATATTTAATAATAGATAAAAATTAAAGAATTTTGTCCACCCGTGCGAAGCCGGGACGGGCCGCTAGTCTATAATCTAAGAACACAAATTTGTTGTTTGTGTGTTTGTCTGTCCGCTCTTTTTCCCCGCTCTTTTTCCATTGTATACACGTTACTATAGCAACGCGTTACCGGGTCAGCTAGTATTTATGGAAAAATATAATTATACCCATGACTCAAATAGCAACTCTAGTATATACTCCAAGAACATAAATTTGTTGTTTGTGTGTGTTGTCTGTCCGCTGTTTTTCCCGCTCTTTTTATATGTAACAATTAACGTTACCATAGCAACGCGTAACCGGGTCAGCTAGTATGAACACAAATTAAATAAAGTAAAAAAAAAGGAAGCGAATAAATAAATTTTCAATGACTTACAACAATTATTGAATCCAAAATGAAGCATAGTTTCTATTATGGGTACTAAATAAAGTAGATATATTATACATAGTAGCGGCCCCGGCTATGCGTAGGTATAGCTCAGTTATTATAATTAGCATTTTTTTATTGTAAATTAAAATGCATAATATCTTTTATCCTTATTCGGAACAAATACAGCAAAATGAAGAGAAAACATCAAAGTCGGTTGAGTAGTTTCGGAGTTCATCGCGGTCAATCACTGTGATAACAATTTTTTATATATAATTACTTATAGAATACTAGCTGACCCGGCTACGCGTTGCTGTATTATAAATTGAAATGAAACCTATCCTATATCCCAAGTAGGAGCAAATCCAGCAAAATGAAAAAAAAAATCATCTAAATCTGTTGAGCAGTTTTGGAGTTCATCGCAGTCAAAAACTGTGACCATTATGATTATTCACTGATACTTCGCTCCTTATTGGTCGCAGCGTAATGTTATATAGCCTAAAGCCTTCTTCGATAAATGGACTATCCAACACAAAAATAATTTTTCAATTCGAACCAGTAGTTCCTGAGATTAGCGCGTTCAAACGAACAAACTCTTCAGCTTTATAATATTAAGTATATATATTTTTATAGTATAGTATGATTATTACAGATTGATTGATTATTGATTATATATAGTATTAATATTAATATAAATAGAAGATAAAAAAGACGATCATGATTCGGGCTCAAATGCTTGTTATCGTCACACAAACATATGTCCCTTCTTGGATTCGAACCCGAGATCCTTGTAGATGATAAGATCACTATTTTTACAATAAGCGGCTGTAGGTCAGGATGCGCTAAACGGTCATCACAAGCGTCAATAAAGTATAATTCAATACAATCAATTGTACTTAGTATCTAATAGGATGATTATACTGTCTTAAATTAGTTCCATTTTTCACATTACTTAATCCACTACTAATTATCAAACTACCTCAGCACTGATGGTCTTGGGTTCGAGGCCCAAAAAAGGCAGACGTTTGTTTGATGATTACTAGCATTTGTACCTGAGCTATGGGTATTTATATATATGTCTAGAGGTATTAAATACCTATTTATCGTATATATATGTTTATCGTTACCCTAGCTTCGATAACACAAGCCTTATAGTGCTTACTTTGGGCTAGGCTAGGTAATTATATTACTTGCCTTCAAAGAAATATAATTATTATGTTAAGTCAATAGATAAGTGCTTGACCGCTATCTCGCCTGATGCTATAGTTCCCGGCATATAAGTTGAACCTGATTTTGAAATCACTTTATCACAGTGAATAATGTTTCAAACTTGCTACTGCGCATGTCCCGTGATTTGAAAACCAGGTTCAACTTATATGCCGGGAACTGTAAGCGACGATGCGGTCTAGGATGTGACGCGCTTGCCTGGGAGATACCTATTCACTGGTGACTTCAAGAGCCCTAAATTGTATGTGTTAGAAAACACAGACTCAGGCAAGGAATCTGTAGCGGTACGGATCACAAAATTGAACCAACACGCCTTAATGATGGCGCCTATTTGTAAATCTGGTTGTCCGATGAAAAAAGGAATTATTATTGTTTTGTTGGTAAGTAGTTTATAGTATACAATTTGTTTGAATAAAACAATTTCTTTTTACGGATTTTGCGCATAATTTATTTTATATTTAATCCTGACGTTTTAATCAAATATACAATGTGTCCCGTCACCAGTGTCGGAGCCTTTAATGGTGTGAAAAGTGGCATTTTTTATCGGCAAAATGCCCCTCAAATTTGTTTTTTTTCAAAAAGCCAATAATTAAAAAATACACAAAAAAGAATCTATTTGTTTTTCTTTAACTATTATTTCTATTTTTTATTCCATGAAAATTGAAACATGATGTAACTATGTAACTGTTGTCTAGATGTTTAGCTATCAAATGACACCTTTTTAATGTTGATAGGACATTTACATGAGTAGTGGTGGTCGAATTAGTATGAGAGCCCAGGTCTTGGTCACAAAGAAAACAAAATGGCGGCCGTAAGAGTAAAACAAAGTTTTGATGGGCAATTTGTCGATAAAAAATGCCATATTTCACACCATTAAAGGCTCCGACACTGGTGACGGGATACATTGTATAAGTAATGTAAGAACTAAATATGTACATATAAAAGTTTTATTTTCTTCGGTTATAATAAACAATTTGTATTAACTTTGCTTACAATTACGCGGGCAATATACAGCGTGATGACGCAAAATCTGCGCGTTCCCCGCAACAGGAAACGAGTTCTTGCGTAGTACTGACCCACTCTATATCGACTTACACATTAAATGGCTTGGCTGCTAAACCGAGATATATATATAAATGGTAATATTTTTGTTGTTTTATACATTTTGACTATTTTATTAAAAAAAAAATATTAGAAAAAAAATCGGCTGACGAGTTATACTTAGGCAGAAATCCAAATTGAATGGAACTCAAGCCGAGAGTAGCTATTCACCGTAGTGGTTTTCTAGCTGGACGGCATCTTCCATGAGGGAGTCTCCGAACCAGCATAGAGTCACTACGGCGCTCTATCCGGAAAGAAAGCGTTGGGTGCCATATGCCGCCTCTAAGGGCTCGGACCTCGGCTATGGTACGCCGTGTCGTACGCCGAGAAGCGCCCAGGTACGTGCCTGTACCAGCTTAAGCGCGAATTGAATAGGTTTCAAATTCTTAGCTCCTTTCGCGACAGAATCAGTAAGTATTTTCCTTTCTCCAATCCTATTGACGCTATTAACTTTGCTTACAATTACGCGAATAGCGTCAATCCTATTGACGCTATTCTTTTATGTAACTATTTTATATTTATCATTAACGATAACGATTTAGAATTATATATTTACACTAACTGACCTGGTCACGCGTTGTTATGCCGACTGCAGCGCCATCTGCCGGACTGATTTGTGAATGAAAACCATCCAGGGCGCCACCCAAACGCATACAAAATTTATTCAAATCGGTCCAGCCGCTTAGGAGGAGTTCAGTGACATACACACGTACTGTAGAATTATATATATAAAGATTGGTCATCTCAATTCACCCACTCCCCTTTTATGTTTTTAACCGAAGGTTGCCTGGACGATTGCCTGTTTAGCAATAAGCTGTATACAAAATACTTTTCTTGCGGTGTGATTTTTCCTATTTGTGTGTTTAATAAAGTGTGATTAATTATTATATTTTAAGCTATATATGTTTATATGTTTTTGTTAAGTATTCATAATAATAACAAAAAATATAATTAAGAAGCCACATTTTTGTTAACTAGTAAAAACTTGCTTGATCTTTAGACACTGATGTGTTTAGTAATGATAAAATGGATGAAGCGGATCTTACTAAAACCTGCCGTTTTTTCCCACTGTTGGGGGCAAAAGCCTTATCTATAGACACATACAGAGTAAATCGTAATTTGACGACCGACGACGAAAGGTAACGATTTTGCCTTTCGCGCTGATTGTCCTGGGTTCGAGTCCCGGTTGTGTAATGAATACGAGTTGTACCTTAGTCATGGTAATTTATATTTATTACTATAATATATTACTTATTTATGTATGATATATATACTGAGGTTGTGAGCATTGTCGATTTTTTTTGTAATTTATCTTATCTTTATACATATCAATTTCCTGCTTCAGCGTTTTGCCTCTGTGTCATTCACAGCCAGGCAGAATAAACACAGAACCGATGTTATGGTGAAAGAAAAAACAAAAAAGTGAAGAATTTAAAAACTCAATTAAATTTTTTGTGCATTAAATTAAACGTTATATATTTTATTACAATAAGTGTACTATTTTAAATTGTGTATAAGAGTTTAAAATCAAAGTTCTAACTAATTCATTATAATTTGTTCACATTCATTAGTATTTTTTTAAGTTTTAATTTAATATAATATTTAAACTTTAAGATCTATTATTAGTCTACTGTTTTATGTAAAAAATATATATTATGTTTGCTGTTGGTCTTCCAAAAATAAATACATAATAAAAAATAATTTGAGATAACGTCAATATCTGAAAAAAAAAATATAATTCTACCGTACGTGTGTATGTCATTGAACTCCTGAACGGCTGGACAGATTTAAATGAAACGCGTGGCTGGGTCAGCTAGTAAGAATATAAAAACTGATATAATATGTTTGTTTATCCGGTACCCTAGTATTCATAACACAAGCCTTACAGTGCTTACTTTGGGCTAGGCTAATTGGTGTGAATGTAAGAAATATTATTATAACTTTTTATATTCGTTCCAAATTAAAAAGCAACCGCCAAAACGCCATTATTAACAAAATGGCGTACATTAGCGTCATCCATACGTCATACTACTGTAAATAAACATTAGAAGTCATAAATACCATTCAAACCCCAGTTTTCCGTATTAATCAAATTAGTTTTGGACACAATAAAATAACCGCAAAATATTAATTTGGAAAAACCATTCTTTATAATTATAACAAAAAATATAACGATATTTTTCACCTTGTAAAATTGCAAGCAGAAGCAAATAAAATACAACATAATATAGATATAAGTATTTGACATTAAATTATTTGGATTTTGGAAATAATCGACTTTCAAAGTAATTTTGTGAAGGTTCTATTTTATACAAAACCTTTACTCTGTAAATAGAAAGGTATTAGAAGTATTTACTTAAAAAATAACAAGATGGTTTCCGTTTCCGATTCTTAACATTTGTTTACTAAGAAATTGGAAACATTGACTAATTTTTAACTATTCGGAAAAAACCTGTGGGGTCAGTTGCAAGAAAATTACTATAAAAATTCTTTTTCAGATTTTATTAGGGATGCTTGACATTTTTATATTTTGTATGAATTCTGAGATCAACATCTTCTATATCTTCCTAAGCCCCACACTTGCAATAAAAAGGTAGTCGGAAAAACCCACTATACAAAATTACCTATGCAAAAATTAATTCATTACTGTCAGACCCACAGAATTAAAACTAGAAAAGCCTATAGAATATGTACGAAAAATTTTACAGGAGTCGTTCAGTATTACAAAGCTGAGTGTGATAGAGGTATTTTAAATTTGTCATTTATTTTGTATATGTGGCCTAAAGAGACTACTTGAAGACGTTTTGGGTAAGCTGTAAGCCAGTATACAAATCACTACATAGTATAAAACAAAGTCGCTTTCTCTGTCCCTATATCCCTATGTATGCTTAAATCTTTAAAACTACGCAACGGATTTTGATGCGGTTTTTTTTAATAGATAAAGTAATTCAAGAGGAAGGTTTATATGTATAATACATGCATAATATAGTAGAGCATTGCATCCGTGCGAAGCCGGGGCGGGTCGCTAGTTAATTAATAAATATAGTTCTCATTTTCTATTACAATGCACCACCAATACGCTATCTGATTCCAACTTTCCGGTTGACTGGTAGAGAATGCCTATCGACATTAAGTCCGCCATTTATACATGTACATGTTTGTGTACAACGAAGATAAAATAAATAAGGCATGTTAAATCATTGGACCCTATTACGTTCGTAGTCCTTTACACCTACCAATCCTTACTAGGACCGTGGAGGTCATTTACGGGCCTATATATGAGATGTCTATTCCCCATGTGAAAGGTTTACAAATCCATGGTATAAATCTTTTACAGTTTTTATAAGTAATAAATGACATGTCAATTTATACATAAAATACAAAATCAAACCAATTTTCATATTAAAACTAGGTCTGCAATACATGCTGCTGTTTGCAAATACTGAGCGAGGCAATTAGTTTTTGAAGGGTGATTATTCCTCGATGGTATGTCCAATTTCAAAACTTTTTTTGCATATTAGTTACGACCACGATGTGAGTTTTGGCGCCAAATTTTATTAATGTAGTATCAGCGGTTTGGCTGTGATCAGCTTTTGAATTTTTCTTTCGATGATTATTCTTCCATGGTAAAGTTTATATTTTTTTTTACATAGCCTATGTCCGTCAGGTAATAATTATGTATGTTCATGCCAAAATTCGTTCGAATTGGTTGAACCGTTAAGTAGCAGGAGGGAGACAAGCGAAATTTGTGAGTTGCCTAAAAGAGAGCTTCGCTCAATTAAATATCAAGTTCAATTATTAAAAATACTGTTAATAAATTTATAATCTAATACTCTAAAAACACAAATTTGTTGTTTGTGTGTTTGTCTGTCCGCTCTTTTTCCATTGTATCAATTAACGTTACCATAGCAACGGTTACCGGGTCAGCTAGCATTAGATAACATCACATACATTTTGAATCCATGTTAAGTAGCTTAAGTACTTGTCTTATGGAGTTCAGAAGCAACGAATTTAGAAAAGGTCGTTTTCCACATTAACCCAACCGGAAATCGAACCTGGGACTAACAAAAAGCTGGTATGCGAGCCACTCGACCAAGGATACCGTCAATATACTGCCCGTCGTCGTCGCCGTAATGAAAATATCCGGTTATTTTTAATTCTATAAAATAACAATGAAAATATCACATTAAAAATAAAGTAATTAATTTATTCCGCTGTCCAGCATATTTTTTTTTATTATGGAAGAAAGTAATAACACTTCCGTACTTTGGGTCACTACAGCAAAGTTATTTAGTCATAAAATTATCACTTTATGCCAACGCATGCCATTCATTACAGCCGATTAAAAAACAAAATCTCATTGTCATTTTATTATTATTGGTAATTTAATGTTATAATAATTCCTGCGATTGCCAAGCCTTTTTTTATTGTAAAGTTGAGAAGCAGTTTTACAACAATGCAAAAATACGAATTTTAAACAACATTCCAAAATGGCGGGCTTTCGATATCGTCACATCTTTTAATATTTTTTTAAAACTCATTTAAGAATTTGGCAACGGTTATGCACTTATATACAGCCAAACCGTTTTTATTATAGAATTAAATAAAGTCATAAGTACTTTTTGTAGAAATATCTTGTTAATATGATAAATACTGGGTCAAGGTACGATTTAAGGGTGATATGGTCATAACTATATCCGTTTTGTTTGCAACATTAAGATAAAGTTAATATCCAACAAATATTTTTTTAACCATCATTATACCGTCTGCCCTTCAAATATGTTTATGATAATAGCTTTATGAACCTTTTTACGAAGTAAGATAACAATTTGTTGATTTTATTAAATGGTATTTACGGTCAATAGTGTATTAACCTAGTAAAGAATATCAATTATATATTTATTTGTATCGTATTTTTTATTTATTTTAGGAAGTAGGTATTTAGTAAAGTAATAGCTTTTTTATTAAATAAAAATGTGTTCAGCTCTAAGATGTTTTGAAGGTCAGTACAGATGGAATAAACTTTTTTACTCGGTAAAGGATCGATTTGAATTATGACATAAGAGGAACGATAGTGTAACGGCTAGCGCGTTCGGCCTATGATTGCGTATCTTAAGTAAAGTAAGCTGGAGCTTGTCAGCGGATGGGTGACCAAAAAATATATCTCGAGATACTCGTTAGCTCATTTCTACTCTGCTTGGTTTGAAAATAAATAATTGATGTATCTTTTATCTTCAATTATTTCCCTGAATTTTTGTTTTTTTTATTATTGCTAACTTTTTTTATTTGTTCCATGTTCAATTGTTTGTGTAATTGTTTTGATATTTTTTGATGTACTGTAATTTTGAAAGGTCATGGTTCCGAAATAAAATGATTATTATTAATGTAATACATGCAACAAATTACAACGAATATTATATTGTTTTAAACTTTCATAGTCGCTAAAATTATAGTAATATAAGTTATATACGGGAATGTCACTATGTACCTTGTTTTCGGAGCAACTGGCACATGGCAATATGGCACTTGCAACAGTGCAGAAATATCGGACACTCAATAAAAACAAGGTACATGGTGACAATCCCGTATATAACTTATATTACTACAACTAATATTGTCTACATATATATTTATGTCGTGATAAAATGTTGAAGACAATTTCGATTCTTAGCTAACTGAAATGAAATACGTTTCAGGTACAAATGCTGTAGTCAAACATCAGCCCCTTCCGGGTCCCGCATTCGGAACCATTAGCTTTAAAGGTAGAGTCACTTCCTTTGTGAAGGGAACACACTTTCCTGTTATTTTATCACCAAATTTCTTTGTAAAATAATATAATCACGCTAGCCGCTCACAAAGCTGTTCGACCTCTGTAATACGACCGCATTGAATTTGGTCTTACTTCAGAAACAACGTTCATCAAAGACGTATTTTTAATTTGGTAGTATTAAATTACAACCAAATTACAACCATTTGACATTTGTACTTTGAGAGTTTGTGACAATGACGAGAAAATAAAACCTTGCAATTGTTATCTATTTCGCTCTTACCCATGTATGTTAGATTACTTTAAGTGAATACGAGAGCTGTTATACAGTTTTTATTTTAGCACGGCTTCTATAGATTTAGTTATTGTTCTGAGGGTAAAACACACAACACAAATTAAATGACCGATATCGGTGTTGCTATGTTAGATAATAAAGCAGTAATTATGATACTTATAACAAAAAACCTGATTTTTTCCGAGTAATTTTCCGACTTGCTTCAATTTTTCTTAGTCAGCGAGTTGAGTAAAACACTGACTCTAAAATGTTACATTAGTAAAAATTATTATTTTGTCTGTTATAATATCACACATACTGCCGAGGTCTCTGTTTGACCTCATCGTTTGGCATTTCGATATTCATATTTAAATGATAGAAGCAATTCTTGTATGTATTAATTTAGGTTCAATACTAAACATGGGCGCAAATCTAACAAGCTTCTTTACAGAATTCATGATTTAGGTTGATGAGAGAGCCTGCCTTTAGCACCTACGGCCTTGGGTTCGAGTCTGGGAAGGAGCAAGATATTTTAAAGATGACCTAATTTATGTAAATGTTAAAAATATTATTATTATTATTATAATAAATAATATTAATAAATAAATAAATTTCCGGACAAATCACAACAATTCTGTATGTACTAAATATTGTACAGAATACACGAATAAGTATATAAACGATCATGCCTCGGGAACGAAAATCAAACCATAATGATAATTCATTGAGATATCCTACTGCATTCATCATATCGTCGTTGCGACTTTAAGACCTCCTATGTGTAAAATTCATGTTTACGAGATAATCGATAAAAAGTGTCTACTGAAAAAAATGTGAAGAAACTAACTCCAACAACACAAACAACCTTTTATCGATTATCTCGTAAACATGAATTTTACACATAGGAGGTCTTAAAATTGCAACGACGATATGTAGTATTATAGTAGCTGTGATTTAGGATAATTTCTTTTTGTTATAAATTATAAAATATTTTCTTTCTCTCTTCTATCCCTCGGGAACTTCTTTCTGGATGAAAGATACCTTATGTTCTTTTCGGTACCCCTGGTAAGTATGAATGATTGAATATTACTATGAATATTACATATTTATGTATAGTAGTGTATGTCTATCTGTTACTTTAGTGTCCGTAACACAAGTGTTACAATTTACTTTTGGTTAGGCTAATTGGTGTGTAAGAAATATTATTATTATTAATGATTCTACCATCAGTAAACTGTAATTCTTTTACTATAAAAAAGAGAACGTTACTTATTTATTTATGATATATGTATGTCTATTCTTTAGTATCCTTATACCTTAGGGTAAAGGGTAATTAATAGCTTTGGACTAGGCTAATTAGTGTGATTGTAAGAAATATTATTATTAAGGTTTAAATTATTTTAAATAATTACAAGATCTTCGAATTGTCTCATGTGCCAGGCAGGACTCGAAGCCACAATAAAAACTTTTCTAAAGAAAGCGCGAGCTTGGGTATGACTTGGAAAAATTCGACGGGATTGCTAAGGTCTCGTTAGGTCGATTGGAAGAATAATTGCCCGGATAAAGGGGAAATATGGGTTCGCTGAGTACTACTTCGCCTGAGAGAAGTTTAAGCAGTAGTTTACTCATGACTACTACTCTTTTTATGTTGTCCTTTTTGCCTCAGACATACCATATTTGTATTTTTTTGCCTATTTTATGTGTATCTTTCTTTTCTTTTTTTTTAAGTTGTACTCTTTTTAATTATATACATCTTTTGTTGTTGTGTGTTTGAATTTCAAATAAATGTTTTTCTTTCTTCTTTTTCTTTCTTTCTTTCATGATAAGGCTCTATTCCATTAGAAAAAATATATTATTCAATATTCAGTCACTAGAAAAGCTTCTTTACGTCGCCTTTACTTCCTCGCCAATTTCCTTATTGCATCTGCTTATTTTAATATTAACAAAAAAAAAACGATTTCATTTTCGACAAAAGGTATATTTTTTAAAATTGACATAAGCTATAATTATTATTAAGTTGACTATAATAGGAGATGTCCTGAAAAGGTCAGGTCAAAAGCAACTTTGACCAATGAGCTTCTATGAAAGGTAATGAGAGTTGAAGAAGTCGGTAAAGATAGTTGAAGATGAACTTTCAAGGAACAAATAGAGGATGTCCTGAAAAAAGTTCAGGTCAAAATTACCCTTAAGCGACGTGCTGAGAAGGCTGTTAAGATTTATGCCTACCCCTAAGCTACGGGAAAAAGATTGTATAAATAAGTTGACTTTAGTTGTTGAATTAGGAAATTTAATGTAAATAAAAATTGCAGTTTACACAATATTGTTAACGTAGGTTACATTTTACGATCGTGTTTTAGTGGAGAACAAATCGAGGGGCAAAACACTTTCGTATAGATAGAGTGTTCGGAGTGATTTTTAAACAAATATTTAGTGACACTTTTGACAATATATTGTACCTATTAAGTGAAATAATACATACCAAACTGTGTTACTTATCTGAACAACCATGTCTAAAGCAAAGAAATATTATGCATTATTGTTATAAAAATATTTAAAAAAAAATGATTTTCATATAAATTATTAATTTAGTTTAATTGTTATTAATAAATTCATAAAAAAGAAAAAATCGGTGCACACGAATCCAAAGTACCAAGGTATCATAAGTATAGAGGCGATAAACTTGATTCTTGTAACCGTTTGAGCAATTTGGAGTGTTAAAGTCAGCAAAGACTTTTCTCTTTTTTATAGTATAAGAATTAGAGTTTACTGATCGTAGAATCATTAATAAATAACTAGGCGATGCTGTCACTACGCGTACATATATTTTCAATAAATTAATACTTTGTAATCAAGATTACCCGCTAAATTTGCGTCAGTATTAAAACTGCTGACTGACAAGAAATTTTACTGACCATGCGTTTAAAAGTCGGTCAAATATTATAGCAATCAATTTTGAACTTTTTCATTACATCAATAAAGTTTTAATTTACAAGGTGACAGTTGAGAAGTGAATGTTTTAAATTTTTCTGTTTAATTTCGGTGACTCCAAGGTTCATTGAATAATTTAACGAATGTATATCGTTTATAAGTTATAGTTTATGATAATTTACAAATTTGCAAGAGTTGGTTTTATTGGTTTTAAATTACTATGTATTTTACTAGTTATTCTTATTTTTATTCATTCATTTAAAGGTATTGTATAAAACTTTATTTTTTTATTTTCAATAATTTCGAAATGGATTATTTTTAGGCAGAACACTCTTTTGCCTTTGCCAATGTTAGAAAAATAAAAAAATGTTCAAAACTTTCATTTTCATAACGAAGTAATATTTCTCTGACGGAGACATCGGCAAATTGTTTCGATCTAATAAAGATCTTCATAAAAAATAAAAGTAATTTAATTTTAACTTCATTCTTAAATTAATACAAAAATATAGTTATAAAAGTGATACCTAGTCAATTATGTGGTTTAAAACTAACCACTTATTCTAATGAATGCTAAATTACAGATAAGATAAGATAAATGAGTATATTAACATCTATGACATGACATGTACGATAAACGGTCAAATTTAATCAATTCATTATAAACTCTATTATTTAGATTGTAAGTTGAAAATATAATAAAAAGCATAAGATTTTTTTATAGATTTATGTGTCTTTGAATAATATTGCAATTATTAATTCATTTATGGTCCTTGGCGAATTTGAACTCACGTCTGTATGTATCTCACCACTAACAGTGAACCTATTTGAGTTTAAATTTTAATAACCGCTTGCTTGTCAGTCCGCTACCGTGTGCCCCTTCTCAACAGGCCTAATACTGCGCGAATTGTGAAAAAATAATTATACTAGATTTAAAAAATCTAAAAATCCCACGTTTTTCAATGTCCTAAAAAGAATAAAATAACCCTGCGGGGCAAAGCGAGGGGCCACTCAAAACGTGGGGGCGCATATTACTAAGAGGAGATTTTAAAGAGATGAATGACATGCATTGATGCCGATTATTGTAAAGATGCGCCCCCACGTTTTGAGTGGCCCCTCGCTTTGCCCCGCAGGGTTATTTTATTCTTTTTAGGACATTGAAAAACGTGGGATTTTTAGATTTTTTAAATCTAGTATTAGGGGTTAAAGTATGAAATTGCCGATTTGTACTGAAAATCTATATTGTTTATTTTTTAAATTTTTAACAAATTTATTTAATCAAAATAGTTGCCATTATTATCTATACATTGCTGCCATCTAATGGGAAGGTCATTAATGCCTTTGCGATAGAATTCCGACGATCTAGACTGCACAAACTGTGTGAAAGCATTTTGTACTGCCTCCTGGGAAGAAAACTTCTTGTCACGTAGATAATTGTCCAAATCACGAAAAAAATGGTAGTCCGTTGGAGCAAGGTCTGGTGAATACGGAGGATGACGAATGGTTTCTAACTGCAGTTCCTGAAGGGTCAAAATGGTTTCTCGTGCTGTGTGAGGTCTCGCGTTGTCGTGGAGCAATAATGGTGAAGATCGATTCATGAGTCGGGGCTGTTTTACTGCTAGTTTTGTCAACATGGTTCGGAGTTCGGCACAATAGACATCTGCCGTTATTGCTTGACCAGATCGGAGAAAACTATAGTGAATAACACCATGCTGAGACCACCAAACAGTTACCATTACCTTTTTATTGGTAAGTTTTGCTTTAGGACACTGTTGTGGCATTTGACCTGGGGTCAGCCATTGCATTTTTCTTTTCCGGTTATCATAAAGAATCCACTTTTCATCACATGTTACAATTCGATCCAATATTCCTTCATTTCTGTACCGGTTCAACAAGGCAACACAAGTTTCAACACGCGTTTCTTTCTGCAGATCAGTCAAATCATGAGGCACCCATTTTTCGTATTTTTTTATTTTATTGATTTGACGCAAGTGAGTCAATATTGTGGGTAAGGTAACGTTAAACCATGCCGCTAATTCCTGGGTACTTTGACTAGGATCGGCTTCCACTATCTCTCTTAATTCATCGTTATTTACCTGTGTGGGCGGTCTTCCTCGTGGCTCGTTCTTTAAGTCGAAATTTCCATCACGAAAGCGTTTAAACCAAAATCGCACGGTGCGTTCATTAGTAGACCCCTCTCCAAACGCAGCATTGATATTGCGGGCTGTTTCTGCCGCGTTAGTTCCGCGTCGGAACTCGTATTCAAAAATAACTCGAATTTTCGCAGTATCCATCTTTCTTGTCTAAATTGAATAACAAAAACAATTGAAAGTCGATATTCAAATGTTTTACATTTTTTAAAAAAAGAACATCATAGAAACCATTTAAAAAAAGTTTCATTCGAAAACCTCAAACCATGAAGATTCTATGTCAATTCAAAGAACCTATTGCAATAAAACGGCAATTTCATACTTTAACCCCTATTATAATTATTTTATTCTTTTTAATTATTAACTCAACGAAGTAACCATGTGTTACGCAACAATCGGATAAGCCCCATACAAAAGTGAAAGTTGCCGAAAGTGGACCTGAAAGTGCATCTGGAAAGTTGAAAGTTGAGTGCATTGTCATCGGGTTCTGAACTATCCTGAAAGTTTCAGCTTTCTAGCTTATCGGAAAGTGCCTCAAATTTAAGTTGCAAGATTTTGCCCGGACAGACAAACAAATAAGAAAAGTGAGATAAGAAAAACGTGGTAAGAAAAGTGAGATAAGAAAAATGTCGGACTCTTAGATAAAAATGCCATTTTCTCGCTAAATAATGAAGCTAGGATCAAACAAAAAATACTACCGTAAAGCTGATTGAATAAAGAATCCACCACAGAATATTTGGATCTCTGTAACTCAAAAATTAATCGTAATTAAAAAAAAACAGCAAGCCATGCGAAAAATCGAATGTGGTAGCAATTGCTACCAGGGACTGATATGTGGATAGAAAAATACTAGAAAAAATCGACTCGGCTCCCAAGTTGTTCTAAGACGAGTCAACTTGTAAGCTGAATCAATTTTTTTATTAGAATTTATTACAAAAGATTAAAAATACAAAATATCGAGAAAAATATTTCTATTATTTTGCCACGATACCATGAAAAATTACCATAGGACATGGATGGAATACCATTTTTATATAAATATTTATAAGTCAGTAAATATGACACGTGATATGAAGCCCGTAGCAACGGAGTAAAATACTTGTTGGTATTGCCAGCATTATTGAAATAGTCTAGTTTAATGGCTGTCCTTGAAGAGATTTTTCTGTTTTATGTTATTTCTATTTTGTCATTAATTGTCTTTGGAACAGCTGCGATAGTTGTCGATCAAGAATTTATGTGTTCAGTTTATTTAAGTTGATATTTAATATTGTATAACTAGTTAGGGATATGAATAATATTTTTTTTTAACGTTTATTTGGCGGTTTTTCCCCGCATAGTTTTCACATATACTCACGTGTATTCACACATATGTTCATGTGTATTCACATATGTTCACATGTATATTTAATTAAGTTATTCGTACAGATCTCGTAACTCACCAACGAGGTGATAGAGGACTTCTGCAGATGTAACCAAGATTAATGATTTATCAGGCTTTCTGAAGCGTAGAGGAGGTAGATATTTCGATGATCGTTTGATACAATGGTAGGGATTCTGCCTTTCGTACTGACGGTAGTTTTGACTCCCGGATGCGGAAGATGTATGTATGACCAATAAGAATGCAAGTGTAACTATATACATTTATACTAGGTCTGCAATACTTGCTGCCGTTTGCAAATACTGAGCGAAGCAATTAGATTTTTGAAGGGTGATTATTCCTCGATGGTATGTCCGATTTCAAAACTTTTTTTGCACATTAGTCACGACCACGATGTGAGTTTTGGCGCCAAATTTCATCAATGTAGTATCAGCGGTTTGGCTGTGATCAGCTTTTGAATTTTTCTCTCGGTGATTATTCCTCCATGGTAAAGTCTATATTTTTTTACATAGCCTATGTCGGTCAGGTTATGATCATGTATGTTCATGCCAAAATTCGTTCGAATCGGTTGAACCGTTAAGTAGCAGGAGCAAGACAAGCGAAATTTGTGAATTGCCTAAAAGAGAACTTCGCTCTATGAATGTTATTTCTACCTGTGATCGTATCTAAAACATAAAACTTGCATTGTGTGAATGTAAGGAATATTATTGATATCCCTACTAATATTATAAATGTGAATGTAAGTTTGTATGTTATGCTTTCACGCAAATACTACTAAACCGATCATCATGCAACTTCGTACATATATTCTTGGAGTTATTAGAAGTAACAAAGGATACTTTTTGTAGAAAAAAAAAATTGCGTGCGAAGCCGCGGGTAAAAGCTAGTAATATATATATAGTTAATTTTTGATCACACAACCGAACGTGACTACTGCTTCGACACCTAAATGCTGACATGTATCCACACAAGTATATAGTCTAAGTATGATAAACTATTACAATAGATGAACTGAGCTACTTTCGAAAAGTTCGCAGACGGATGGGCTGTCAAAAATAATAACAAATGTTGGCTGTACTGGTATACTGATTAAGAACATCTCATATCGCTTGTGGCTCAATCGCATTTTTTTTTAACTAAACTTAATTTTAGCTTTTTTAATTCAAGTTATTTCACATATTTTATTAATCGTATATTTTCATGTTTTTATATTGTGATCAATTTTTGAATATAAAGTTTACCTGCCTCCTGAAAATGGAGGCGAAACGTCGCTATTAAATAAATATATTTCGAAAACTGTTTAATAATGGAGAATACAATTTTTATTTACCTAATTCGTATTTAACATAAATATATAAAGTTTTATACATTAACTGACGACTGAAAGTTGCAATATTTTCAACATAAAAAAGAAACAAGTATCAGGTAAGTGACATCCTAAAATCTATTCTGATATTGAGTACGATCACGGAGTACTAAACATAGTCTTTGGCAACGATACACAAAGAACAATGGCGAAATATTCTTTGAGATATTTTTGAGCGTCTTGAAATATGCTTTCTACAGAACGAAATGAAATAATTTTCTACATTTTTACATCAAAAGCTTATAAGTAGTAAGAGCCAGAATAAAAAACACTGCTTTTTGGGACATATCATTGATTGTTAAATGAAACATCGAAATTCCGCTAGGTACCATTTTCTTTCGTGTTGCCATTTTATTATAATAGTTCGAGTTATGTAAATATCGGTTTCATGATATCCTGATAAGTTCATTTAATTGTTTACTAATATAATCTCTATATCTATACTATACTTTGTGTTATTTAAAAATAATTCAAGTACCGATATTAAGAAATATAAAGTGTTTTCTTCTTTTATTGCAACATTGTTATGGCAACACTGCTATTTTTTTCTCCCGTGAAACAGGTGCAACATACTCACCTACTTAATGAGTATATTATAATTCTACTTATTATTTAAGTAGCTACCAACATGCAGAAATAAGATGGCATACACATTTTAAGCGACCTATTATTAACGATAACATTGCTAATAATGTGGTTAAATATGTTGATATTCTAACAGATGTTGATTGAATTTAAAAGAAAAAGGTTACCATAATTGTCTGGATATATCGATTACGGCGATAAAATCGAATTTAATCGATAGTAGGTAACACTTCAGCAGCGACCTAAACGATAGGTACCTATTAATTTCAACAACATTGCATACCTAATTACCTACATATATAACAGATTATAATAGATACATTGTCAAACACGGTGGTCTTAATAATATCTATTTGTTTATTAATCAGAGTGAATGTTATCGATTGATATAATCGATTTTGTGACAACACTACCGTAACTTAATCTTAAAAACTTCGAAGCTTAATATCTTTTTTTCCTGGCCTCTTAAATAAAAAATTCCAAGACACGCAGTTTCAGGAATTAACGGTTGATCATTTTAGTATTTTTTAATCTAAAGACGCATCAATTTTAGGTGAAAGAAAATGATGTATGGGAGTTCGCCATTGTTCTTTGACCACAAAATAAGTTCACGTATTATACAGTGTCGATAAAGAATTATTAGTAAATAAAATAAATAAAATTAATTCAATGACATTTGATTATTACCTATTGTTTTTCAGAGCAATTTTTCTAAATTGTTTTAATAGAAAAATACTAGAAAAATCGACTCGACTCAAAGTAAATTCGGCGGGAAACGAACCCGCAACCTTTGGAAGTCCGGTCCAATTCTCTCCCAATTGAGCTACCGAGCCTTGTGAACACCCGTCGAAATTTTCTAGTACCTTTCCGGTTTTACGCTGTAGGCCAGCGTTGTCTCATCAATGAGAGGAATATCCACTCGTATTCGAAATAAACATTTATTTTTACAAATGTTTGGACAATTGATTAAGATGATTTTCTTTTGACATTTCATTTTTAATTTTTATATATTTTTTGCATTTTTTCAATACAATGTTATAAGATAAATTATTTTCATCTGTTTTTAGCTGTTTCATCTTAATCGAGTGTCCAAACATTTGTAAAAATGTTTCTTTCGAATACAAGAGGATGTTCCTCTCATTGATGAGACAACGCTGGCCTACAGCGTAAAACTGAACTCACAAATGACTTGTGAAAATACTAGAAAACATCGACACACTTGAGTCGAGTCGATTATTCCTAGTATTTTTCTATTAAAATAATTTATCTTATGTATATAATATATAATAGTTAAAAAAGCAAATTCTCTCTTTAATACTCAAATGTAAAAGAGAAAATCTGTTCTGAAAGATTTTCTTTTTGACATTTCAGTTACATAAATGCAATTTAATTGAGCAAAATATTTTTCTTTTAATATGTATTTAAAAAAAGAATAGAATAATTTATTCGTGGCACATATGTAAATTATACAGATGTTACATAAATAACTAAGAATTTAACTATGACCTGCTTCTAGACATACGAATATTTGAAAGAACATTAATTTATTTAATTAGCAGAGAAGTAAGTAATTATTAAAGGAAAAATTTAATAGAAATAGAATAGTTTACAAGTTATTCACTACTATACTATATATAGTATTTTTCTATTAAAATGTATCACATTAGAGAGTATTAAACATGAAAAAATATTAACTATTTAGTGGTTTTATTTTTAATTTAATAAAACTCGGAATAGTTTTATTTTAAATGTAACGAACATTTACGAACCACTGAGTTTGTAAGTATAATTATCGTATTTCGATAAATATATTATTAATTAAACTTTATAGACATTATTAAACGTTATCCGGAAAACTTTTTAATGGGTTTTTCACGCCAATCTTTTTCACAGATTTTATCACTAATTCAAATCATAAATTCGTCCACTGTAAATTTATGTTTTGCGTTTCCTCGAAAGCTACGCACAAAGATTCAGATCTTTGCGTTCAGATCCTACACAAAATATATTTTTATGTATTTAAATATGATATAAATCTTTCAACAATGCTTCTACATTTATTTTTTAATGTTAGTACAGATTATTTTATTATAATATAAAATTTTAAAACACTATTATAATGTCACACTATTATAACACTGTTATAATGTCTTAACATTGCAATGGTATAAAAATTGAATTAAATTAAGATAATCGTAAAACAGTTTTATAATATACAATAAATCAAATTTAAAAATATTGATTATTATTAAATTATTATTTGAAGTTGAAAATTAAATCAAAAAATTATAAAATTAAATTCGCTTTGATGCGCTTACTCAAACCAACTTTAAGGCTAAAAATTGTGAAAATAGTACTAATAAATAGTTTTTATTAGATTAGAACACCGAGTTTACTATCTAAAAATTTGATATATATTTATTTTATTTAAAAAATTAACGTCACTGCATTTTCATTCTAAAGAAAAACATTACCTAGAGCTCTATAAAATTTCTACAAATTAAAAGAATATTTCCCGTCGAAAATAATAATAAATTCATAAGGTATTTTTTTATAAAAAAAAATATTTTTAAAGAACCGTGCTATAACAAAATTCGCAATCGTCCGGTAAAAGAAAAAGTTTGCTCCATATATTTTTTTATTGAGACACTGGCCGAAAAAAGGCATTCGAGACGAGAAGAACTTCACAGCCTCCGCATCTGTGATCACTTTCGGTGTTCCACTGGCCCAGTTCCCCCACTTGTCGCTCAGTGAAAGCAAATTAGCAAAAACCAATATAATGAATGACATAACTAATGCAATAGATAAACATAGCATACCTTTTTTAAAAATCCGAATCGTCAATTAAAAAAAAAACAAAACTCTCACAGCACCATGTCACTTATTTTTCTTTTTTCCAAAATTTACACTCGCAACGGTCAAAAAGCGCGCGCGGACGCGAAACTTTTTTTTCGCGGTGCGGCAAAGGCGTTGCTTCGCTTCGGGCCGTGACGCCCGACTGCAATTCTTGCAGCCAACGATTGCCATTCACTGCTTCACACACGGCACAATTAATCATAGTAGAGGAAATATTACAATCATATTTTAGTTTTATTGCTTATGCACCACCATAGACGATATCCCATTGTTGGAAAATTTCAAACCATACGTCTCACTTGGCCCCCGACCTCTATAAAAAATGTGACGTAAAATATTATGACATGTTCACTAGATAATTACGACTTGATATTGTATAATGGTGCTTTTAATGTATTTTTGTTGTTTAAAATATTAATATTGTCACAATAATTGAACGATGAAGGAAGCATTTTCAGTGCCACAGACTATCCTTGACTGTATTTTAAAACTAGACATAACAATGGAGGTCCTACCATAAAGGTCTATACCATAGACCGTTAAATACACCAATTTGTCAATTTTTAAGCTTAATATTTTTTATCATTAACCTATATTAATGTTCCCACTGTTAGTTCATTGTGAACTCAGTTCTCACACAAAGAATGCGAATGAACAGGTCACAATTCACCCCCAGCAGAAGATATGAAGATTAAAAAACAGTTGAAGATCAATATTTTTTCTGTCACAAATCTGAGACCGGTGCTTACGAATGTAACTTGACTTCTGTAATTTTATGCCGATAAAGTATATAACCACTTGTAGGTCCAAGGTAGCAATTGCTACCGATAGCCAACACCCCTCGTCAGTCCCTGGTAGCAATTGCTACCATATTCAAATTTCCACGTGGCCTGCTGTTTCTTTATTACGATTAATTTTTGAGTTACAGCGATTCAAATATTCTGTGTTGGATGCTTTATTTAATCAGCTACACGTTAGTTTTTAGCTAGAAAATGGCATTGTTATCTAAGAGTCCGACATTTTTTTTTCACAATTCGCGCAGCGTTGGGACTGTTTAGAGGGGTGGGGCGCGCGATAGCGGACTGACAAATGGATAATGCTCTTTTGAAAACGTCTCCTGTGGTGTCGTGTAGTAGTGGACTTTCCCTAACTTATAGTAAATAGATTTTTAAAGGAATCATACAACAAAAAAATCAACTTTTCTCAGTCGTCAAGCTGAATATTATCTTGTAATAATAATTAAATGTTTAAACAACTAAAAATATAATAGATTAAACTTCATTAATGTCAGTCAAATAATAAACAAACAAAACACAATTATACTTAAATTGTAGATAATTAGACGTGGTATAATAAACAGCAAGTATTTTTTTTTAAAGAATGTCAATAATCAAAGCATTAACTGTAATTATTCCCGATAATCGTGTGGTAAGCTGAATGCTTGTCCACGTTCCTAGTACATCGACGAAGATTAAACTCGGTCCGTTGACTGGTGGTATTGTCTGGTATCTTCACTGATGCTGTATCGCCTTATTGTGTTATTAATATAAAAAAAACGGATTGTGAATTTTTGGGGGATTGTGCTCCCATGGATCAGCTTCAATGACGCAAAGTCTGTTTACGCCATAACTTTCCGAGTTCTTAGCCGATTTTAATATTTTTTGCGTGGAATGGAATCAACACATTTAGGACCAGATTGTGACAGAGCCCGAATTTTTAAAGTGAAAACTTCTTTAACAGCGTTGTGCACTTTTTGGGATGGGTAAAAAATATAATACTTGCATCAAGACACGTGACCTGATCGAAAATTCGTAAGACAGGGGGAGAGTAGACCGCCGGCGCGGCGTAGGAGAGGAAATAAATCCTCCTCTCTTTCTACCGCGCGGCGAAAATGTATGCCTGCTCCTGCTGTTTCGTTTAAGAGGTAAAGGGCGCGTGCGCGGGTGTGCTTGTGTGTTTGTTGTCATGTTTGAGTACGATAGAGCAATAAATTAATATTGTATTTTACCACATAAATGATAGTACTTTTATACTAATTAACACGCTTTTATTAGCTTCACTTGTAATTATGTAAGAAAATCTTGGAATCTTAATTTGACCCACTTTCCGGTCTTTGATTAGGATGAAATTTTGCACACGCTCTGAGTTCTGATGACAATACACGACTAGCTAAGAAACGTCATTACAAATCAAATATGGCGGCCTCCCCAAGATGGCGAACTGGCTGTTTGAAATGCACATGATGTGGGTATCAAATGAAAGGGTTTGCTGTCAGGAATACGAAAAAAATAGTCACGTGACTTAAATCCAACATGGCGGACGTCTAAAATGGCGGGCAGGCTATTTGAAATGCACCCCTGTGATATGGGTATTTCCACTTATTAGTTTCTTTCATCATTAAAGCATGTTTTTTAGTTTTTTGAACTATATTTTTTATAATTAAAGTTATTTGTGCGAAATTATGTCATGTTTTCACTTCTGCCGGCACTCCCGGAGTGCAATCTGTTTTTTTTTTTGTTTTTTAGTATTACGCTCCACTCCATACATGGTGCAAGCGAAGCTTTATGCTTAGCGACTGGATCGACCTAGTTTTATAGCGAATATTAACAAAAGGTGAAGACATTAATATTTCTGTTGACCTCTGGTGGTACGTTAAAAGCTCGTGTTACGGAGTGGGTCCATAAGGCATCTAGTAGCTGACATATCAACCGTTGGGCTAAGGCTGACTTAAATATTATCTCCTTTAAAATTACTAGGTCGATGCAGTCGCTAATCATAAAGCTTCGCTAGCACCGTATATTGGAGCGGAGCGGATTAGTGGTTTCAAAAATATAAGATCTAGACAGTTCGGTGTGTATATGCTGAAGCTTAATACCAATGTTTTTTGGACACAAATTTTTCAAAATTCGTTACGATCTAGTCCTATGGATTCGATTCATTACAAAAAATACGAAAATCGGCTAAGAACTCTTAGATTTATGCCGTGACATTCATTTCGTTATTGAAGCTGATTCATGGGAGCTTCGCTCGCTCCGCTCCAATACTTCTTCCACCTACTACCCCCGTTCTACTCATCATCTCAATAAAGTGTACCCGCCTCAGCGAAACAATGCTGTCACAGAATAAGTCAATGACAGAATCATCGCTTATTGAATTGAACAAACGACACGAGCGAATTAGGTAGCTGTTTTATCGATAGTTATTATGCACCCTTGGAACATGCAGTCTCAGCTTTATACGAGTGATGGAGCTACAAGGTAATGTGAGCTTTAAACGCTCATGAAGTCGAGTCCATTTTCTAATAACGCGGCATATTTAAATTTAACAAGTATATTCAAACTCAAATAATTGGTTTGTTTATTCTAATTACAAGTTCTTATCAAAATTTAGACGTCGTTGATTCGTGTTACTATAGCGAGAGACCTTGTATTGAACATAGCCCGTAATTTATTTGCTTTAGTTCATCAACAAATTATTTTAGGAATCTATTAACCTGTTGAGTCCCAGATACATCAAACGATGTCGCGAAAAAAGTTGTCCTTACGGCCCAGATACATCAAACGATGTCGTGCGATGTCGGGGCATTTCTACCTTATTTTAAGTGCGTTAAACTCTTTTTTACCTTAGCAAACTTAGTGTTTATGGATTCGTAATGACATTTGCTACAAAACAAAGAAGAAATCAGAGCAGCCATAATGAAAAATAAATTTTTACATCATTCTGAAGTTGGTACTGTGCCGTGACGTTGTCACAGAGTTGTTTACTTGGAGACAGTGACTTATTTTTAAAGTATTTTTATAACTGGTACATATGTATTTTATAGTATTATCTTGTAGTAAATATATTTCAGATACTAGGAAATTAAAAATAAAACAATAATATAGTTTAATTTATGGCTCAGGCAGCATTTATTGAAAAAGTATAGTCTCTTTTCGTCCTCGTTTGTTTCTGTCCTTACAAATATTATTACAGCTTATGATTTATACACCATTGTAAAGCTTGTTTCACTAGCTTCTCAAAAATATATACTTTGATTGTTCTAAGTGTAAGAATTTCTTGACAAGGCTATAAAAACACTTAAGTGGGCGGGGCATCTCAAGTGAGTACTTCCAGCTGGGCCGAGGTACATAAAAAATTTGGAAGTACTTGGGGTTCGACAGGTTAATATTATCTAAGTGTAACAACCACTTATAGATACTTCATTATAAAACACTAGCGGCGCGTCCCGGCTTCGCACGGACAAAATTCTTTAATTTTTTTCTATTATTAAATATTTTTCCGTTAGCGCCATCTAGCGTCCGGTAGACGAACTACTTGCGGTTAACGCGTTGCTATGGTAACGTTATTGATACAAAGGAAAAAGAGCGGGTAAAAGAGCTGACAAACAAACAAAAAATTTGTGATCTTAGATTATAGATTACTTATTTGTGGCTTGCACAATTTGTGCATTTAGCCAGTGTCAAGTAAGTATAATCTTTCTTCTAAGTTCTTGAGTAATTTTCTAGGTTTCAGTAAAGAAGTGGGGTTTTACTGAGGTAAGGATTTTCTGACTAAAAGATTTACTTGAATAAATTGTAATTTTAAGTGTGAGGACGTTATTTGCCATTATGTGTATTAAAAGTTTAATGTAATATAATCTAATATTAAAAATGTAATTTCATATATTTTACATTTAATAATTATAACACAACATTGTAATTTTAACAAAACTATGAATTTGCATACTTAGTAGGTAATAGGCGAAACATGACGTACAGCTTATTATTACCTACCATCTTATTTACCGTGTTTGTAGCAAATAAATAAATATTATCATTATTATTATTATTAAAACAGCCATATTAATACGATGCTTGGCTGACTAGAGAACCAATAAATACAGGGTGTCTCAGAAACAATGGATAAACCTTTAACTATTGATAGGTTTCGTCGAGACCTCTCTAATCTCAAATTTTGACTTTAGTAAAAATATCTCGGTTTTCAAGATATTTGATAGTTTATGATTTTTTTTAAAAATGCCACTTTTGGTTGGTTTTTAATGTGCCATTTTTACAAATACGGACTTTTTCTGATTCAGGTTTTTTTAGCTTCTAACGGAATAGTTCAGCTATCAATAACAGTGGTTAAAATTGAGCTAGCTAATCACAAAGTGCTTGGAAAAAACAATGTTCCAATAAAAATTAAACAAGAAATTATTTTTCTTCGTGTTTGGTCAGCTACCATGTAAAAAAAATGTATGACGCTCATCCTGCCCATTATCTTAAAAAAATGCTTAGTTATTCTAGTTTCAAAAAAGGTATGATAAACTTATGCTTAATGTATCTCTGAACTTTTATTACTGCTTGAATAGCAAATGGTATGAAAATTTTAAAAAGATTGTTTGTCGGATTAATTATTTTTCGGATTAATTTTATTCGGTTAATTTAGTTTTCCAGTATTAAGTTTATGCTTTCTTGACTTTCTGACTGGTTGAATAGCAAATAAAATGAAAATTTGAAAAAAAAAAGGTTTTTTTTCCACTAATAAGCACTTAAAGCCTATTTGTAAACATTCGTTTGCGAGTCACAGAGTTGAGAAACGTGTTTTTTTTGTGGCCCCTGCCTGCCACATGTCTCATCCACTATGCGCAATCAAAAAGGAGCCTTATCATTAACAGCACATGAGTCATAAGCATTTGCAACCTTACCTGCTATCGAATTTCCTGGAAGGACTTTTTTTACCTGCGTCTGATCATTGGGTTCTTTGTTACGATTGTTAGTGTCCTTCTGAACTCCGGTTGTGACCCACGCGTGTTTTCTGTATTCGAGAGATTCGATAGAGCTTCGATGATTTTAAACGACATTTTGCTGTGATTTTGGACTTGACTAGCTTTGCGATTCGGATATTGTTTGTGCTGTGAAACCTATTGACAACTGGTGATCATATGGACTTGGCTAGCTTTACGATTTGGATATTGTTTGTGCTGTGAAACCTAACTGACAACCAATACATAACACTGAACATGCCTAGACATCAGTACACGTCGCGCGAATATGCAAACATGCATTTCGTTTATGGCGAATGTCGAGGAAATGCTAACGCTGCTGCTCGTCTGTACGCAGAAGGTAAGATTATTTATTTTCTCTTTAATTCAATCAATCTTATTTTTTTTTAAATCACACACATTTATTGCAACTTTAGTTAAACGTATCAGGATGGGTCTTACATTATGTTATCCTTCTAAAAATAGTCACACGCCGTGTTTAATTAGATTTTAAAATTAAATGAATTAGTAAATTTAATAACGTAATTTTTTGTATTAGGTACCCCAACGCACGTCACCCGGACTATCGAGTTTTTGCTCGGGTACATAATTCGTACTGCGAAGGGAGGCTTCCAGGAAGAGGCATTGGTGGTGCAGGGCCAGGAAGACCAGAAAGAAACGACGATGAAAAAGTAGTAGTCCTCGACGAAATAGAAGAAGATTCAACACGTTCTGTGCGTGCAATTGCACGTCGAACCGGCATTAATAGAAGCAAAGTGCATCGCATATTTAAAAAATACCTTTTGCACCCTTTCCATATTCAAAGGGTCCAAACTCTACAGCCTGCTGACTATCCGCGCAGGATTGCATTCTGCAGAATCATGTTAAATAAAATAAGGGAGGACCCGCAATTTTTCAATAAAATTTTATGGACGGATGAATCCTCATGCCGGAGAGATGGATATTTCAACATCCACAATCTACATAGCTGGCAAGTTGAAAACCCACATTTGATGAGGGAAGATCGGTCCCAAGTTCAATTTAAAGTTAACTTGTGGACTGGGATTATTGACGGACAGGTGATCGGGCCATATGAACTTCCAGCTACACTGAATAGTGAAATTTACCTTAATTTTTTACAAAATGATTTACCCGGCATGCTAGAAGATGTCAATTTAGAAGTGAGGCGGAGAATGTGGCTTCAAAATGATGGGTGCCCAGCTCACTACGCAATAGTAGTAAGAAATTATTTAAATCAACACTTCCCACAAAGGTGGATAGGCCGGCTCGGCCCTATTTTATGGCCGCCCAGATCGCCGGATCTAAATCCCTTGGATTTTTTTTATTGGGGATGTCTGAAAGACCTTGTCTACGTGAGGCCAGTATCCTTAATAACAGAGTTGCGTACTCGCATACAAAATGCAGCTGCACACATAAAAACGTCTGGTTACGCGCGCCGCATCAAACTTTCTTTTATAAAAAGATGTAGGGCGTGTATCAGAGCGCAAGGACGCCAATTCGAACATTTATTGTAAATTTAATAAAAAATTAAAATTTCATGTTGTTTTATTTCAAATTCTTTATTCAAACTAAGAATTAATAACTATTCCGAAAAAAAACTTTTTAAAATTTCATACCATTTGCTATTCAAGCAGTAATAAAATTTAAGAGATACATTAAGCATAGGTTATCATACCTTTTTTGAAACTAGAATAACTAAGCATTTTCTTAAGATAATGGGCACGATGAGCGTCATACATTTTTTTTACATGGTAGCAGACCAAACACGAAGAAAAATAATTTCTTGTTTAATTTTTTTTGGAACATTGTTTTTTCCAAGCACTTCGTGATTAGCTAGCTCAATTTTAACCACTGTTATTGATAGCTGAACTATTCCGTTAGAAGCTAAAAAAACCTGAATCAGAAAAAGTCCGTATTTGTAAAAATGGCACATTAAAAACCAACCAAATGTGGCATTTTTAAAAAAAATCATAAACTATCAAATATCTTGAAAACCGAGATATTTTTACTAAAGTCAAAATTTGAGATTAGAGAGGTCTCGACGAAACCTATCAACAGTTAAAGGTTTATCTATTGTTTCTGAGACACCCTGTATATCAAATGACGAGAGTTAGGGATCTTCAAGTCAAGGTATCTTCTAGGCAAGTGCTTCACATCCTAAATCCTAGATTGAATCGTCGTTTACCACCATACGAGATAGTGGTCAAGCGCTTAACTATTTAGTAAAAAAACATTTGTTAAACGTTTTTGTGCCTTAACACGTTGCCTGCGGCAGTAACTTTCCATTCCTTCTGTACAAGGTCAATAGACCTGGTAATAAAACTTCCGTTGTGGCGGCACAAGGCTTATGGGCCCTGTATCATTTAAGACACTTAAATCCTTTTTTTGGCTTCCGTGCGGCGCCAGGTGTGTAAACCTGGTATTAAGGTAGGTACACCATTGGATTCTATTTTAATAATACATCTAAGATGATCTTTTTCCTGCACCGAACCAAATTGAAGTTATGCCTTCTGCACGACAAGGAATGCTATACTTTTCTTAGCCGCACTGTAAGCGAGACATATACAAGATGTTTAGACCTGGTTTCGCACTTAAGGTGTTAACATGTACACCAATAAATGGTGAAAAAATATTTATGTCACCTGGTTTACCGTTATAATAATGAAAAATGCATTTGCGGCTCAGTTGACATGTTAACCGCAGTCTTAATCGTTTCAGAGAAATTGTAAAATGTAAGTGTTCCAATTTTATTTTGTTTCTTCGAGATAACATGATTTTAATATAGAAACAAAACAGCTAGGTTTATAAAGGTGATGATAAAATAAGCCTACGTTTCTCCTTATAACTTGAATATTATCAGTGAAAGTACATAAAAAACCCGTCCAAACTTTTCTGAGATCACCCGGAACCAGACACAGTCGAACTGGCTATTCACCAATCCATCATACAGATTGTATTATTTAAAATGTTATGCGTCAAAATATTACTCAATAATTATCATTTGAAATTACTAATTGATAATTTTTTTGAACATTTTTTTGTTATATATACCGTTTATATTTTTATATGATCTTTGCGTTTCATTGGAGATTTGCTCGCTCACCACTTCGACATAGATATATTTGCTGACCGCTTTAAACAATTATGTAGCAAGTTTCTATAAGTGCTAACATAAAATGAGTTGATATAAATTAATTTTGACATACAATGTACCACCTGTATTTTAATACTTCTTGACATTCCAACGATTGACTTTATTTGTATTTTTATCCGTTATGCTATTCATATTATTTCAGCCATTATGTATTCTAGTATATAAGACAATTTTACAATTATAATTGACATTATTTTTTTATGTAATAATAGTATTAATAACACTTACTCGCTTGCGTTTTGGGCAAACTGTAAGCCAGCAAGTAAATTGTTTAATAAATGAATTAAATTATATGCATTTAGTAAACCGCTGTTATTTTGACATTTACCGACATTTGAATATATATATTCATACTATGTAAGTGGTGTATGGTAAGACTCTGTATATGTATACAATCTGTATATATACGGTATATGTTCTGTACCGTACTCAGGATATTAGTAGAAACCTGAAAAGCATCACTAAAACTAGGTCTGCAATGCATGCTGCTGTTTGCAAATACTGAGCGAAGCACTACCTTACCTAACCTCACCATCTGATCTTACCTGACCTATGACCGATTTCAAAAATTTTTTTTGTACATTAGTCACGACCACGATGTGAGTTTTGGCGCCAAACTTTATCAATGTAGTATCAGCGGTTTGGCTTTTTAATTTTTCTTTCATATAGCCATCATATAACAAATAGCGGCCCGTCCCGGCTTCGCACTAGTACAGTCAATCTGCAATTTTTGCTCCGAAAAATGACAAACCGGGATTTGACGACGCGAATCGTTAGGGGGGGCAGGTAATAAACCTAATGTCAGTTTTCCGAAGTCCTCCCTCCTGCTGTTTTTGAGAAAATCAAAAAGAAATTGAAATGCATTTACCTCAGCAGGTATAAATGTTAGCGACCCGTTTTTCTTCTTAAATTAAAGAGGACACTGAGGACTACATTTTCTTTCATTGAAGTGACGTCATCCGACTTGAAATGCAAAAGCTAGGTGGCGCTAAAGTTTCAAAAAAGAGGTTTTTTGCTATTTTCATTATGAAATAACATTTTTTTTGAGAAAGTTGTTTGTCACAAAATTAGCTACAACTTTGGTTTAAAATATTTTTTCATAAAACTTACCGTTTCCGTGCTGAAGCTTGTCGAAGTGTACACATCGTACATTATGTGCCTTGGTATAGTGTGTTTGTCACACAATTCATGGATAGATCAATAAAATGTTATGTTTATTTAACTTTAATTTTTTTAAATTTTAAATTTTGTTTAACAAGTTTTTTTTTCAAATAACAATAAAGCTGTTCTAGTATAGCTTATTGTAAGCTTATTGTAGCTTTAACTTTGATGAATTTGTAAATATTTTGTATTAAATTTTTGCTATTTCTTATTGACAGCGCAAAATTTAAATAAGTAAAAATCAATTTAACCTTTAGTTTTTTAATTCTTCTTCAAGTTTAATTATTGTGGAATTACTCCGCTCACTGCACTTCTTCGCCTATAGTTTGAAAACGGTGAGTTTTATGAAAAAAGTTTTAAACAAATGTTGTAGCTAATTTTGTGACAAACAACTTTCTCATTAACATTATTGCAAAAAAATTGTTATTTCATAATGAAAATAGCAAAAAAACACTTTTTTAAACTTTAGCGCCACCTAGCTTTTGCATTTCAAGTCGGATGACGTCACTTCAATGAAAGAAAATGTAGTCTTCAGTGTCCTCTTTAATTTAAAAAAAACGGGTCGCTAGCACTTATACTTGCTGAGATAAATGCATTTCAATTTTTTTTTGGATTTTCTCAAAAACAGCAGGAGGGAGGACTTCGGAAATCTGACATTAAGTTTATTACTTGCCCCCCTAACGATTCGCGTCGTCAAATCCCGGTTTGTCATTTTTCGGAGAGTTCAAATTTTTTTTTTACATATTGACTGTACGACACGGGTGGAGAAAATTCTTAAAAAATTTTCAACATAAAATATAGCCTATGTTACTCAGCGTGAATGTAGCTTTCCAATGGTGAAAGAATTTTTGAAATCAGCTCAGTAGTTTTTGAGTTTATTCATTGCAAACATACAAAAATACAAAACTTTCCTCTTTATAATATTAGTGTAGATAATAAACGCATTCAGATATTTACAGACACAGACTGATACTGGAGGACCTCCCGTAGACCATAAAAAGGCATAAGCTTTTTCCGAATTATGCTCTTTTCTTTCGTTTTCCAATCCTTCTACCAAGCGAGAAGATTATAAAATGAAAATAACGTTTATTCAAATGCACTTAAAATAAGTTGTTTTGAATCGTCCAACATTTTTACCTACCACCCATTCAAAACGTCTTTTTGCTGACAATAAGAATGGGCGTAAGAAACTCGTCAGCTTTAACAGAAGTAACTACATTTACAATATTATAAGTAGTCGACATACATAAGCTAATAAAAACAATATTATTCTATTATCACAACAATACTAGTGTAATGGTTTAATTACAACATTGATTATAACAAAGTTAACAAGTGTCTGTTTTAAATAAATCTATAATCTAAGATCACAGTGGTTTGTATGTTTGTCTGTCCGCTCTTTTACCCGCTCTTTTTCCATTGTATACGCGTTACCATAGCAACGCGTTAACCGCAAGTAGTTCGTATACCGGACGCTAGATGGCGCTACTGAAAAAAATATTTAAAAATAGAAGTAATTTAAAGAATATTGTCCACCCGTGCGAAGCCGGAACAGGCCGCTAGTATACTTAAACATTGCAATGATATACAAAGTTTTTATAACGAATTTAACAAAATGGCAATGGGGAGTATTGCCATTTTTAAGGGGGCTCAATTGCGAACGTTGTTCTTTCTTTTTTTTTATTTGAGGCTTTGTGCATTTGGCCAGTGTCAAGTAAGTATAATTGCCAGTTCTTGAGCAATTTCTTTTCTTAATTTCATGATGATGACAGAACAGTAAAATACATTTTTCCCCCCCAGGTTTCAGTAAATGTATGGAGTTTTACTGAAAACTCCCCGTAGACTTTTTGAGAGTTAGAAAAGACAACTTCCACTGCTTTGTTACATTTAGCAACACTTTTGTACGTTCACAAACACTTAGTGGTTAATAATCCACCATTATTACACACTAATATCCACAACAACACAAATTTTAACAAGAGAAACAAAACCACCAATGTGACGCTTTCCGCTCCCGCCAAAAAGTTCTCGCTGTTCGATTGAGGTGGTATATGACCAAAGAGTAGGAACTCTTTGGTAATTATGTTTATGAAAACGACACGTGTTACAGTACCTTTATAATAAAGCCACCGTGCGCTTAACATTGTCACGTGTAAAGAAACGTACTTGTATAATTATATCATGACGTGCAGAGATCGGTTCATGATAAAGTTTATACTAATAACACAAAAAAACAGTCATCAATTAGACGGGGATTTTTTTATTGTGGTTTTTTAGTAATTAATATAGGTAAACCATAGAGTAGAACGGAGTATAAAGAATTTACATTTATATTTAATCTGATATATGTATATGTTACGAGTTCTAGAAAAAGTTTTTAATTAATAAATAAGAAATAGGGGTTGATCGTAGAGGGGTGAAAATTTTGGATTGTATGTATTTTTGTATGATGTATCATAAAAAATAAAAACAAAAAATTTTGTCCAAAAAAATAAAATAAATAATTTAAGGGTGGACCACTCTTAACATTTAGGGGGACGAAAAATAATTATACTAGATTTAAAAAATCTAAAAATCCCACGTTTTTCAATGTCCTTAAAAGAATAAAATAACCCTGCGGGGCAAAGCGAGGGGCCACTCAAAACGTGGGGGCGCATATTACTAAGAGGAGATTTTAAAGAGATGAATGACATGCATTGATGCCGATTATTGTAAAGATGCGCCCCCACGTTTTGAGTGGCCCCTCGCTATGCCCCGCAGGGTTATTTTATTCTTTTAAGGACATTGAAAAACGTGGGATTTTTAGATTTTTTAAATCTAGTATAATTATTTTTTTTTTTTTAATTATTAACTCAACGAAGTAACCATGTGTTACGCAACAATCGGATAAGCCCCATACAAAAGTGAAAGTTGCCGAAAGTGGACCTGAAAGTGCATCTGGAAAGTTGAAAGTTGCTTTAGAGTGCATTGTCATCGGGTTCTGAACTATCCTGAAAGTTTCAGCTTTCTAGCTTATCGGAAAGTGCCTCAAATTTAAGTTGCAAGATTTTGCCCGGACAGACAAACAAATAAGAAAAGTGAGATAAGAAAAACGTGGCAAAATAGATGTTGTCCGATTCTCCACTCTAGCCGATATGCACGCTAAGTTCCACGAAAATCGGTCGAGTCGTTTCGGAGTAGTTCAAGTACGCACACCTTGACACGAGAATTTTACATATTAAGTTAAACTGAAATAAATAGTTTAATGTTGATAGAGTCTTGGATAATAGCTTATTGGTACCTGATTAATAAAACAACAAATAAATATCAATAAATCCATCGTTCTGAACCCAAGTAGCCCATGCATTTGCAACGATAATTCGGAAACACCGATGGTACCAGATCCGGCCAAGACAGAGAAAATATAGTTTTCTACATTGACCCGCCCGGGTATAAAACCCGGGACCTTGACATGACAAGCGACATGCCACTCGACTACGGAGGTCGACTTACACTTAAGTTTGGTTGTGTGAATAATGCTATTTATGGGCTGAGCAGTTGGTATCACTCCATTGACGGAAAGCGTGCGTAGCTCTCTACATCGGGCGAGGCTAGCCGCCGGCGGCGGCGGATGGGGAATCCTACCATCGGCATAGCCCAAGTCTAGGGGATTTCCGATATGTACCCGGTTATTATAATTATTTATTTATAATAATAATATTAATATATGATATATATTAATAATTATTATTATGATGTTTAATAATTATAATAATAATTAATATATAAATAAATCCGGCTCGAAGGACCAATATTGAAAATGAGCGTGAGGCTGATGATGGAAACACGTATTTTCAAGAAGATAAATATTATATGTAGCAGTCACTTGTGAACAGAAAAGATGAATGACACCGACATTGAGAATTTTAAAATATTTACAAAACGTGTTATAAAGAAATAATATCAAAAGAATCTGAGGTTCAGCCAATGAATCCCCCACTATGGAGGGGCCTACGGGCACCTGCCGCGGTTTGTAGTAGTGAGTGCCGCAAACAACCCCACAAAGCCAAGGCAGGTGGTACGTCCCGGTGGTTTTTAATTCGAGTATGCCCCGCCTATGTTGCGTGCGTTTAGGTGTGGGAGAGTCCCACATATCCCCATGCTGTCACAAAAAAATGGTTTTACTCCAACCCGGAACAACGACTTAACGAGTATTCAAAAGCATATAGTAGCTGAACCATTGATGGTAACATGTGACAGAACTATGTATCAAATTTTAAATTCATTAATTTGCAAAATATGGGTACATTAAGCAGGTTTGAGGGTTATTAGAACGCCATATTTAACTATATAAAAAAATAATCCTAATAAAATCTTCTGCGCCGCCGCGGGTTCTCCCGAGGTGATCGCTTAGATGAAACAGCCTTCCTAGGCTACTTACTAGGTGGTGTTTAGTCAGTACGAGTTTGACATAACCTCTGGGCCGCCCGATGTATTCATGATGGATTCACCACCTCCCTCCCCTGGTCCGGAGGGTGACTACGTCGCTAAGGGCGCAAAATTGATAATAAAATCTTACGAAAATACAACATGATTTCAAATGTCAATATTAATAATAATATTTCTTACATATTACCAATTAGCCTAGCCCAAAGTAAGCATTGTAAGGCTTGTGTTATGGATACTAAGGTAACCGATAGACTTAGGTATATATATGATACGTAGATATGTAATACATATAGAAATATAACCCATGATTCGGATATAAATGCTCGTATTCATCACACAAACATCTGCCCCTTGCGGGAGATGAACCCACTACCTTTGGATATAAGGTCGACTGCTCTCTCAATTGAGCAATTAAGTTAGCTTAATTAAAGCAGCCTAATAGCATGATTTTTTCTAGTATTTTTCTTTCAATTTTTTTAAATTGAATTTAAATAGCGGATCAGTCCAGATCCAAAGCATGATAATATCCACACACATGACAAACCACAAATTAAACTAGATAATTAACTAATGTAACTTTTTATTTGATTTATATATTGATGATGACAATACAAAGTAAGCGTTATCGGTTAAGGACAAAAAAAAGCATGTGTGCAATTCACACGTGGTAGAAGTGAAACCTTCAAAAATAATACGTACACGTATACAAAATATCACGGTTGTTGTGATGCCTTTTCTCAAGCTTTGTACTCCGCATGCGCACACTAACACGTATTGTCACACGTACAACGCTGAGGCCCAAGCAAACTCCTACTATGCCTTTGTAAACACGGGTGGAGAGTATGAAGCAGAGCACAAAGAGAACCACGAACATAAAACACTGTATTATGCTTTCCTATCTCATTTTCTCCTACGTTAAATCTTATGAATTTATGTGTCTGTCTCTTTTTACTGTCGCTTTTCGTTTCACCGACTTTCAAATCACAACGCTATTAAAAAAGTTTTCACTTCATAAAATTATGCAAAACCTCCTTTATTTACTCCTCCACCATGGAATGGTTTGCATACAGGTTATCATGGTGAGGACACTTCGAGATCCCGGGACTGATTCCCGGCCTAGTCAAAACAGAAACAAACTTTTCTGTATTGGCTTAGTTCGTGTTGTGATACCGTCGTTATTTCTGATAACCATAACACAAGTGTTTTAGCTACTTAATTAAGAACAATATATCTAATATTGTCTTATATTTATTCAATTAGATCGAGCAATTGCCACCCAAAAAAAAGAAATATTCATCCGCTTTTGCTTCGTAGTTTGATAACTTTAGGTACGTTCCACTCAAATCATCATCTCAGCTGAAATACCGCTTTTTCATAATTATCACTGTAAACAGACGGTTAGGAGATTGCAAAAGACCGTTTTTTTAAATGAAATTTATTTATTTGCAAAAAACATGGTTTTAATTGATGGTAAATTACAATTGAATTGCTTATCATATCTTGCCAGTTCAACATGTAAAGTGTCACATATTAAGTATTACTCGAAACATTATATACCTATTTCTGATATAAGTTAAAATTAAACAAATATTTTAAAAGCCACATGTTCAATATATTTTTGAAATTAAATAAAATTAATTAATTTATTAAAAACGAAGTAATCATTCAGAGTATAATACTAATAATCGATAAGCCATGTCAATAGTTTCTGTTTGAAAATCTTAAACGGATATTGTTTGAACTCATTTGGTAATTTATTGAATATCCCAATTGTCCTATTTTGTGGTATAAAAACTCGCCTTCTATGATCCTCTTAAATAAATAAATCTTAATGTATAGGGTTTGTGCTATTCAAATATGGTACACACCACACGGCATAATTGTGTTGTAATTCTGTTGTTTTCATAATTTTACGATTTATTAATAGCACTATTCCTACAGAAACACTCAAGCTAAATATGTTATTTGTCTTTTCTGTTATATGAAATAAATTCATCAATAAAAAATCCACAGACTTCGTGCCTTACACGACAATCGATTACACTGGAAATGAACCTACGGAATTTTAAAAAATATAGTCGCTGAGCTACGGTCGGGATAAGGAATAAGGTTCCAACTCAGAGTAAATACTCTGAGGGTTCCAATTAAAACGACATAACGCCTGTGAACAAACAAATAGCAAAATTTCCACACGCGTATCGAAGTTAGAATAATAGTAGCCGTGGCACATAAGTACCTATACATTATTTTTTTTTCGTTTAATATGGCAGGATTATATCTTGCTTATTATTAAGCCGAACAATAAAGGCGTCATGTCTCCGGGTGTGTGGAATATCAAGGTGCTGAATACTCAAACAATGCCGAGTACAATCTCCATTCGACTTGTGGAGTTCAAGAAAAATGCGTTGAAGTTCTCTAAGGGAAAGGTTAAGAATCTAGTTTTCGAGCCGAAATACATTCACGGCTTGACTGTAATTTCTATCTCAGGCTTCAAACTTACGCTAACTTACGCTAACGTCTAATAACATTTAGGGAACAGTAATAACTTACTTCAATGATTTCAAGTGGCAAGTACTTGGCGTATCAGTACTGTTCAATATAGTATTTATAATTGTACATCGTACTATAGTTTTACATAGTATGACTGATAGCAGCAGTGATACAACAATATTGCCGATGGTACTACCGACATAAAATAGTAGCACCAACAGGAATATTGTTGTTCTAAGAATACAAATTAGTATCACGTGTACCATTAATAGTACAGTCAAGTGTACTACTCACATTACGGGAATTATACAACTATTAACCAGTGGTTATTAAATTATTTATAATATGTCTATTTTTCATTACTTTTACGATTCGCATATAACTATATATAATGAAGAAGTAAATTACTTATGAAGTGATGTTCAGAGAACCAATTACAACTAATAACGCTCGCGCGAAATAGTTTTAAGTTTCTACGTCAATGGTTAATTTTATTATTTTCATTTTACCCTGTTAAACGTAAAATAAAAGCAATAAATCAAAGCTCAAAGTGTTACAAGCTTCTAAAATTGACGAGTCAGTGTTTTTTTGCCACGTTAAAGGGATACGATTTGATTTAAACCACTTTTTTACGGATTTTGCGCATAATTTATTTTATATTTAATACTGACTTTTTGACTCCTTTAGAGGAGCCGTGATCACAGGATGACTAAGGTAATGGTCGTCATATATTTTCTACTACCTTCACAATATTTTAATCGAGCATGTTCCTAACTGTTAAATTTTTTATATAAATCAAATTGTTTTATTTCACATTTTATTTCATACTACGAATACATTGTATACTACTGAGTCTACTACCAGTTCGGAAATTGGAAAGCCCATCCGAGAAGAATTGGTGGAAGGCATTCGGGCAAGGGGACCGACCGAAAACTTGTTTTATTCAAATGTGTAATGTGCGCGGAAGTGTAAGAACTAAATAGAGACTCCAATAAAAGAATAGTGTCTTTTTGCGCTCTATCGAGATTTTCGTGAAGGTTAAGTAAGTCCCTACATCTTTACTGAAACTGAAGTATACCGGGTTATATTATTTTTAATCCGTCATCCATTTTTTATCCATTATTTACTAGGCTGCATCAGTCGCTAAGCATAAAGCTACGCTAGCACAAAAAAAAGTTTTTGTTTCGATGGGAATTTTCGCGAATTTCGGGCTCCGTTACATTCTGGTCCTAAACCTGTTGATCCGATTCCACAAAAAAAATATTAAAATCTGAGAACTCGGGAAGTTATCGCGTAACAGACATTGCGCCATTGAAGCTGATCCATGGGAGCTTCGCTCCAATAAATGAGTTTTGATTTATCATCAAAATACAATGACGACGAGAAGACGAGGCTCTAATAGCTTAAGCGATACCAAGACTAGACATTACGTACATAATACAGTTATTGTAATTTATTAAAACTTTGTTCCACATAAAAATATGTACAAGTGGCAGACTTAATGCCAATAGGCTTTTTCTACTAATCAACCGGAGAGTTAGAAAATAGCTTATTGGTGGTGCATTGAAGGGGAAAATAGAAAATGAGAGCTATAGACAACATATACATACATTTACATACATATAATGTCATATATAAATTTATAAGCTACTTAAATATTGAAACACTAAACTAGATAGATAAAAGCTTTATTTCCCACTCCATACACATACATGATTAATAAAAATACCATAATCATATCTAAAAGTAATATTCACATTGAATGTATATTTTTATCTACGGTTTGCAGTTCGAAAGGCGCCTGTGAATAAACTTCTAGCACAGCACATTATCAGCCATTTTGTCGCACACTAACTCTATAGGCATATTTTCTCTTTAACAATTAAAACTCAATTTTAAATTGCGGATTAAGATTATCAAATGAAACGTATATACCTAAGTAATAAACTGTATTGTAAAATATTAGTATGTTATTTAAAATTCTCATTCAATTAGCTGAACTAAAATACTTAATCTATTTTATTATTTTTTTTTCATTTGTCATACCTGTGTGTGTATATATATATATTTATATATATATATATATATATATATATATATATATATATATATATATAACACTTATATATACAGTGGAATCCGTTTATTATGACATCGAAGGGAATTGACAAACACGTCATACTAAGCGGACGTCATACAAAGCATTTATGTGAAAAAAAAACAACCTTTTCTTTTTTAGGTAAATACTTACATATTTTAATAGAGAAACATATCATATTAAATCAAAATAAAGATTGCACGTAATATATGTATGTATATTTTTCATTTTTTACATAATATATGCTTTACAATGTTGAGATGACATTTTTTTTACATAGGATATCATTAAAAATAACGCGTGACGTTCAACTGTCAATTACTCACTTTTCAAAAGAAATTCAAAACAAAAACAATCCACGTGCCGAATGTCGTCGGGAACCAACGCACATTGACGAAGGTGTAAAGAATCACATCGGTCACTATAAACGGACATAATTTATTAAAAATGGGTCATAATAAGCTAATAAATGGTCACTGTAAGCGAAGTCATTATATCCGACTTTGTTACAAAGAATTTTATATGAAAACCAAACTTAGTTCTGTAATTACGTCATAATAGGCGGTTGGTCAATATAGGCGGAGTCATAATAAACGGATTCTGCTGTATAGGTATGTATAACGTTTAATAAGCAGATAAAAGTTTGAAGTTACTATAAGCAGTAGGTATAATATAGTTTTTCCATGGAAAAGGCGCCTGCTAAAAAACTTCAATCACAGTATACTTAAAGGGTTGTTTGTCGTGTGCAAACTTTTAGGAGTCCCCTCTTGGTTAATAAAACGACAATTTTAAATTTGAATGAAGTGGGATTAATTTCAAAAAGATAATTTATCTACTCTTTCAACAAATATTATGATTAATTGTAAATATAAGATCCTTTCAGATATAAAAAAATATGTTAATATAGATTCCTTCCGTACATGTTCCCAGTTCCCCACGCCATAAAAACAATACTTAAGTATAGGTAGCAATAGGAACCATTTTCTAACTGTAACATACGTAATTTTTATTTTAATCTCTAATCTTTGAGATTCCGGGTTCGATTTCCCGGACGTGTGAACGAACATTTTATTACTCGGGTCTTGGTGGTTATGACATTGTCATTGTTTTAAATTTCTATTATACAAGCCTTTAGTTACCTTTGAATCTAAATAGATCTATTTTCGTCTGCATTCCTATAATAAAGATCGTTTTGTAGATTGGTTTCAATTAATGTTGGTTCTACTACTCCCCACCAGGGGTTAGGGCGTAAAAAAGCTTTAAGAATTGTTTTTTGTTTTTTGTTCTCATAACAAAAGATATTTTACCAGGTGTTCAGATGTAATACGTTTATAAATAGTGTAAGGCAACGGTGAACTTCACTTCAAATATCTAAATATTTTTTTGTTAATAAACAACGGTTTTGTAGCGACATCTAACGTTGAAGTAGTGAAAAAGTTATAGTTTATAGCTATTCAACGCAAGATGCCAAGTTACTTTACTGAATAATTATATAGTACATTTGTAATTAATAGATGGCGCGAGTAAAATAAATTCGGATATTTTATCTGCAATGAAACTAACAATGGATCATTAAAAGTACATAGAATCCTAAATTAATATGATCAGAATTTTGTAGGAAATGTTTATTATTACAATAAATTTTATTTAACATATTCAATAATAAATAAAATGATCGGCTTTAGCTGATTTACTAAGTACGATATATTTGTATCTAAAGTGTATCTCGATAAAATTACAAATGAGACAGCTGCTTAAAAGCAAGTGTTAAAAATTTACCCATTTTTTGGGGATTTACTCTTTAAGGAGGAACCTGTTCTATTTATCAAATACAAAACTTAAACAATAATTGAATTAACTTTGTACATTTTTGATTATCTAAAACAAAATATCATTTATAAAATGAAGTAGAATTATGGAAATCTTTTTACTTCACCATATAATGTATTTATATTGTTTTGATATTTTATCACTCCAGTCTTCGATCGACAAAAAAACGAGAACGAAAATTTATAACGAATATTATGACAATACAAGCCAGTACTAATCGAGTATTCAGTGGTGAAACCACTGAATACTAATCAAACCTAATCCGAACCTCACAAATTTATATTTTACCTTCCGACATTTTACTCGATAAAAAGTCAGTGAACTCAATTAGTGAGTGAAGTTGGATTGGTCGCGGGGACAATTTGTTTCGATAACTGGCAACATAGTTAGTGCCATGCCCTCCGATCCAATCGACACGAAACGAAAGCTGTTTATGTAAACTTTGTTATTTGATGTTTTTAAAATTGTTTTTTGTGTTAAATAACAATTATTTACTCTAGTTCGTGTATTGAGACGAGTTATTAACATTTTGAAACGTAAAGTGCTTTAATTTTTAAAATCGACTCTAAACAGCCGTTTCCTGTATCAGTCTCGCGAAAAAGAACAAGTTATGTTTGTCTGGTGCAACAAGTTATTAAAAATAGTTTTTGAATAAAAAAAGTTAACACTGTATACGTTATAAATCTGTGATATTCAGTGCTAAAAAAAATAATTGATAACTGTGAAAACGGTGTACTAGTGTGTGTGAAAACAGAACTTATGTTATTGTTTACGACAAAAATGTGTGTTTCTAAATAATGATATCGCAAACAAAAAATAGAGTGCAAGCGATAAAGAGTAAATTCGAGAATTTGAACGCTGAAAACGAAAGCTTGGTCGTCCGGAAAACTGTAAAACAATTGTGTAAACAAAGAAACGATGAATGTACTGATAACATCAATATTTTCTACCAAGAAACCGTTAACGAGGGATGTAACGAAACAAATGAATCGGACAATCCTAAAATCTCGCCGAAACCAAACTCCAGTTACTTGTATAGCAAAAACGATGCTAAACGAACTCTGAGTAGTGCAAAGAAGTCTTTAACTAGGCAGTGCAGTGATCCCGGAAAGAAATTACACAGAAGCCATGCATTTCGTTGTGATAAAAGTCAAAAATTAGCTCCAAGTCCCAAAAGACATGGTAGCTGTAACGGTCGATCAGAAACTAGTGAATTTTCCATAAAAATGGGTGAACGTAAACTGAGTAGAGATCGTTTAAAACGTTTAGGTAATTTCTTAGAAGACCAGATGAGGAAGGAGAACTTTATAGTGCCAAGTCAGCCAGTTGCTCTGGAAGCACCGTTGAACTCCATACCAGATAAAGATGTTCCAAAACATATACTAGATCAGTACGCAAAAGTGGTTAAAGCAAAAAAGAATGAAGAAAAGCAAGACACAATGACTGATAGTGGGGTCAGTTCAGAAACAGAAAATTTGGATGATGATAAAAATAATAAGGTAAAAAAACTAAAGTCCCAATTTGAGAAAATAGAAAATGAAACTGACACAAATTTAGAAATAATGAATGATTTATGTGCATCCAGTGAAACTATGCGTTTAGAACGAAAGAACCCACATTTAATTTTAACAGACACCTTAAAGAAAGCCTTAAAACAACCCTTGCCAATTGGCCCCCCTCCTAAAAAACCCCCACGGATATTTAATGCTACAATACCGGAAAAACCTGAAATACAAAGGAAAGATACAAAAAAGATGCTCGAAAAACTTGAACAAGTACTGCACAAAAGAGAAGCGCAAAATCATAATAAAAATATATATGATATTGCTGAAACTGATTTGAGCTTGAAAAAGCCCAAAGAAATTCACTACTTATGCACAGAGATCTTAGATATAACCCAAAGAACGTTACTCCCTAATCAAAACATGTCACATTCGTTAACAAACTGTTTGAATTCGTTAAACTGTTCAGTTTTAACAAACTCCACTGCAAGTCTACCGTACACTAGGCTCAGTTCACGACCAAACTCAAACTTTGAACCAATAAAAGACAGTTGCTCTTGTAGTGCTGAAGACAACTCAAGATTCAGTACATTCTTCGCTGACAACAGCCAAGAAAAATGTGTAAAATGTAAACTAAATGATGACAAACATGACGGTTTTAAATGCCACTTGAACTGTAAGTGTAAAACAGAGAAGTCGGAGTTTTATGTGGAGAAAGAACATATTTATGACGAACCTTTCAATGAGGATGTTAAGAAAAACCAATATGGAACATTGAACAGTTTAAAAATAAACGGTCACAGTAAGAGTTTGGAGGATCTTCGGACACAGAATGAAGTGAGTATTTATAATATTTCTTTTTGCTTTTTACTACTCGATAACTTTAACTGTGTATATTTCAGACATACTGGATTTACATTGACATCTGAGTTTAAAATATATTATACCATGTACTTATACTGACCTCTAGTACTAGAACTAGTATACTTCTATACTATCTATATAATTACAATCCATATTGACCAATTTATTCTAACAATAAAACTAATAAAACACAAGTAACTATTATCTCAGTCATCCTGTGATCATAGGAGTTGAAACAGCAGGATTTAAACAACAAAAAATATATAAATCTGTTAATGTTTTTATTTAAATCTGCTCAAGGTGCAAAAGCATAAGAATTAAACACAACAAAACTAAATTTTATTACTTCGAATTGTGATAATTAAAGAACAAAAAAAAAGCAGCCAAAAAACGTTCATGGCTGCCCCTAAAATGAGGTATCTGCCATATATCCACACTTGGTAGGTGTGTTGATTGCAGTTAAAGACTGTAATTCTAAAATGCTGTTGTTTGTGTGTGGTGCTACCTCTAGTATCATTAGTCGCCTTTTGTATGTGCTACACTAATAAATAATAATCTTTATTAAACCTTTCAATATATATATACAATTTGGATCAGAAACAGTATCAACATTACAGTAAAAATAATTTATTTCATTATGAGTTTATATTATTAAGCGGAAACATATGAGTAATGTCATACCAATACGATGAACCTCTGCTATGCTAAACAATTATGAATAACTGTGTTTTTAATATTATTGCACCTGTTTCATCATTAAGTTTTGGGGAATTTCTGTGGCAAGAATCGTAAAAGACATTACATCCAAAATTATCAACTTCCACATCACATTATTATAGTTATTCGGTAATAATGGTGGTATTATGTTATTATGGCATTATCACCAATTACTCGACTGACTACTTCAACTACCTCAGTGGTGGAGTGAGTTATATACCGGTTGTCATGGTAACATCAGTCCCAGGTTCCGGGTTTGATGTCCAATTCAATTCTTTATTGCACTCCATAAAGTTACTTAAAGATATTACATAGAAATGTTTTGAATCAATTATGGGCCCTGTTGGGCACGGCAGGTTGATAGGAGAGAGGAAGTAAATTCTTAAGCTAATAAATGAAGTTTGATTTTCGTTCGAATTTAATTAAATGATTTAAAATTATATTGTTAACACTTTTTTATGATTTTTATAATTTTATGTACAGTTTTTATTGATATTAAATTTCCAATAATTTTTAGGTTATTGGAAATTTAATACCTATATTATATATTTGTTTTAAATTAATAAATAATTAATTTAAATTCTGTAGCTTTGAATTATTTAAGATAAATTTCTATATATTCATTGTTATTGTTAATATTATTATTATCATTTATTTATATCACAGTTATTATTCATATTTATAAATGTCAATTTTACATTGATTATTCTAATATTATATTATATTTAGCCTATTATTGTATAATCATTTTGTTTGTTTGTCATTAAAATATATATATATACTATAGTAGCTTTTGTCAACAAGAAATGCTTTTAAATTGTTTAAAAAGGTATTGTAATTACTTTCATTTTTTATGACCATTGGTAATTTGTTATATATCTTAATAGACATAACTAAAGGGCCTGAAGAGTGCATTGTTAATCGGGAAATTGGAAGGTTTAATCTGTTTTTATGCCGTAATATTTTTTTGGTATGAATGTTACTTCGCGGTGTGTAAAATTCTGGGTATTTACGTACAAACTTACATATTTCAAAAATGTATAAGCAGGTTACAGTCATTATTTTGAATCTCTGAAAATGGGGTTTACAAGCGTCAGTCTGATCGATATTCATCATAATCCTAATCAATTTTTTCTGCGCGGTAAAGATAATAGGTGCGTCGGTACTATTTCCCCACAAGATTATACCATAGCTAAGCCAAGAGTGAGCATATGCATAGTAAGCAGTGAGTGCAGTTGATAGATCTGTGGTTTTCTTGACTTCTCTAAGGGCATATGAAAATTTCGATAATTTAGCTCTAATCTTTTTCACATGTTGTTTCCAATTTATATGGGTAATAGTTAACCCTAGTAAGTTGAATTCGCTGACAACTTCCAGTTTATTCCCGTGGAAACTAAAATTTATATCCAAAGGAGTCTTTTGGTGAGGGTGGAAGGTTATAAGTTTTGTTTTTTTTTTAAATTAATTTCTAGATTGTGCCTTTCCAACCAATATTCTGTTTTAGTTAAAATAGAATTAATGTTTTCATTTACGTTAAAATTATTTTTACTTGCAACGAGTAGGGAGACATCATCTGCGAATAAAACACAGGGCTCATTTATAGTTTTAGGTAGGTCGTTTATATAGATGAGGAAAAGTAGGCATCCGATCACACTCCCTTGCGGGATTGAGGCGCTAATATGTTTTGCGTTTGATCTAATGTGTTCTATTTGTCCAGTTTGGTTATTAAAAAACTCAATTTCTACTGTTTGCTGTCTATTTGTTAAATATGACTTAAGCCATTCGTGGGCTCTTCCGCGGATACCTATACCATATAATTTATCTAACAATATTTTAAACTGCACTTTGTCGTAGGCCTTCGTCATATCTAGCAGTATACCTATTGCATATTCTTTATTGTTAATAATATCGAGAGCTCCTTGGATATATTTATAAACTGCAAGACTTGTCGACTTATTCTTTCGAAAACCATTTTGACATTTATCAAATATGTTATATTTCTCACAAAAGGAATAATAGATTCACTCATGGCCTTTTCAAACACCTTAGAGGCTGTTGGTAAAATAGCCATTGGACGAAAATTATTTGGGTCACTTTTGCAGTTTTTTTTATGTATGGGTTTTATTAATGCATGTTTCAATTGATCAGGGACAATGCTTTCTTCGAACGATTGGCTGATAAGTTTGTAAAAAGGTAAGGTTAACTCGTCAGCACAGTATTTAATAAGATTAGGTGGAATTTCATCAATTCCACTACTTTTCCTATTTTTTAGATTCTTAAGTATCTTATACACTTCGTAAGGATCTATTGGTCTTAGATACATTGTATTCTCCGTAGGATGGAGTACAGGGGCGCCGTTTGGGTTTCTACCGGATAAATCTTGCCCAAAAGATGCGAAAAAATCATTAAAATAGTTGGCTATCTGTTCAGGTTTAGAAACAAGTATATTATTTATATTTAGTTCAATATTGCATTTGTCTTTTTTTTGATTTTTATTTGTTCTTTCATTTATAACATTCCACATCGTTTTTACCTTGTTTTCCGAATTAATTATTTTATATTTAAAATGTAATTTTTTTGCAGTCTGTACAGCTCTTTTTAATATTTTTTCATATTGTTTGTAATGTTTAGTCAATACTTGATTTTTTGTTTTACTTATAAATATTTTTAATAATCTTTTATTTTTACAAGACCGTCGTATTCCAACAGTTAACCAGTACTTTTTACATTTTGTTTTAAGTTTAATTTTTTGTATTGGCATGCACTCGTTTAATCTTTTTACTAATACATCGTTAAATGCTATGTAATTTTTATCAATGTTGTTATTTATTATTTCGTTCCATTTTATTTCACTTAATTAAAATTTAAATTTTATCATATTTAATTCATTAATTATTCTTTTGTTAGTAAACCAATTAGTTTGTTTAATTTGTTGGGGTAATTCTAAGCTAATAATCGTCCCTCTATAGTTAGAAAATCCTAATTCTTTTACTGAGGTAGATACAATATTTTTGTTAAAATTCGTAAATAGTAAATCCAAACATGTGGAACTATTAGGTGTTTTAAGTGTGGGCTCTTTTATATGTTGCTTAAATTTATATTCACGCATTAGATCTAAGAATTGATTATTTTTTAGTTTGTCTAATAACATATTTATATTAAAGTCGCCTCCCAGAATAACGTTTGACTTTGAATATTTTATATTTATGAATTCTAAAAGTAACTTCATTTGCGACAAAAAAAATTTGTTCCTCTCTACTATTCCAGTAAATAACTACTAACAATATATTTAAACCTGGTAATTCACATGCACACATTTCTATAATATACTGAATAGACATATCTGTAATTTCAACGACTTCTTTGTATTTTATATGATCTTGAAGTAGGATGCAGACGCCGCCGCCCGTTTGTCCAGCACGTGAGAAGGAAGATGCAATACTGTAGCCGTCGATATGTATCAAATCCAATTGTTCAGGTGATAGCCAGGATTCGGATATGCAAATTGCCTTATTAGTCTGATCTTGTAATACGAAAGCTTCCAAGATATGTTGTTTATTATAAAGGCTTTGCACATTCTGAAACAATATATTAAACTGCAGATCTGTTCTATCGAAAGGAATTATTTGTGGGGCTGTCGACAGTTGATTTGATGGATTCCTTGTTGTTACTAAATAAGCTAGTTTTACGATGTATTGTCGTATTGTACTGTTTTAATTTGAGATCATCTTTGCTGTCAACTTTTTGACGTGACAACGTCTTATAAATTGGTTTGCCGGGTGACACTTCAAGAAACTGCGTTACGCTCCGCTCACGTTATGCGCTCACAATGAGAGCGAGTGAGAGGCACGCGTCCCTTCCACTCGGGCATGGTTAGCCCGCCTAAGAGCGAGAGAGACAGACATAAAAAGTGGAAGGGACGCGTGCCTATAAATTAATGTTTTAAATATAATTCTTTGTATAAATAAATGTTTTAAATTGTTACTATTATTTCATCCTTCTTCCTACTATACGAATGAATATTCACATTAAAATTATTTTACCACTCAAAGTCGTTGTCACGTAAAACTTTCGCCCGTATACCGACTTTACAGGCAACCAATTTTTTGACTTCTATAAACAATTGATTTCTGCGAATGATTGCGAAGAGTCCCACTTTTCTCGCCTCTATCATTTTATTTCGTAGTATTTGCCTTTCTTTACGTGCCTTTTCATCAAGAAATTCAGAAACTGACAATCTAGTTCCCTGAAAGCATTGGCTGTTGTTTATGATGTAACAAGCCATTCTTTTGCTCAAAAGTTCAATAACTAGTGGTCGATTTTTGTTAACATCTCTTCCTATTCTATATGTATCCTCTATGAAGCCTGTAAGATCAACATGCATGATTTCACGAAACAGGTCAATAATTCTATTATGAAGGCTGTGGTCTGGCTCTTTGTGGTACTCTTTAAAGCCGTAGAGTACAAATTTCTTACTTTTAGTATCATTGCAGTGTGCTGCGCCGGAGTACGTTGTTTTGGCTGATAGGTTGAGTATATCTTTTTTTAGTGATTCATTTTCAATGTGTAATTTATTTATTTCTGCACTTAATTTCTCTATGTCTTTCTTCCTTTGTTCATTTTTTTGAGATAAATTTTCCAATTTTATTTCTATATCTTTCAAATTTGATATAACTTTTGATATTTCTATTTGTATCGTGTCTTTTAATTCAGTTAAAAGAAGTTTGTTATTTTCTTTTAGGCTTTGTCTTATTATTTCGTTTAACTGCTGTATCAATTCTAAATTATTTCTCGTAATCGAGGTCTCTACTTCACTTGTGCATATTGTGTCACCCAATAAATTTAAGTTTTTTGAGTTTATAGTGCCTAATCATTGAAGAAAACGAACTGTTCTATACTGTTCCTGAATTCCATAAGACAAGTGCTTTAAGTACAGTCTGTTTATCCTAAGTTGTCCTATTTGGTAAACAATCTTGGCACTAATTTTTATTCAAAATGCAGCATTAAAAATCAAGTGATAACTAGATTCAATAGGTTTCAGTCTATAATAACGATTTATTGACTTATAATTGACTTTGTTATTATTTTATTTTTAAATGGGTGATTTTGTTAAAAAGTTGTGCCAAGATTGTTTACAAAATTGGACAAGTTAGAATGAACAGACTTTACGTCCTATGAAACGGCCGGCTTTATAACCGTACCGTACCCAGTCATAAAAATTGCCGATTTTTTAAATTAAATTAGATGATGAATTAGTTTCAGTGTAAGCTTGGTTGTTTTAGTGTGACCATAGTTAAAAAAAGGTTTTTATATCATTTAATAACTTATTTTGGTCGGATAATATAATAATGCAAAAGTTAAACATATTACCGGCATTTAAAACCACTAACACACTATTACTTGTAATAACTTCGTTTTAGCACCTACACTGCTGACTGCCATATTTTTTGTTTCGATATGCATCGCCTCAATTGGTTTAATGTGGCACCAATTTAATATAAACCAGTTCAGTTTTGAAAAACAGCTTTTTAACATTTAGACGGATTGGAAAAACGTTTAAATTAAAAAAAAAATGGCTATATTGTAATAACGTTTTGTGTTTATCCATATAAACATCGTTTTGTAAAGCAGCAGCAGATAACAAAACGTTAGTCGTCGTTTTGTTGGACGCCTACAACGAAATTTCTTACCATTAAACAGGCAGGTTTCCAAACGTCTAGCTGTTTTGTGCTGCAGCGAATTCTAGGATTCGACTGCGACATATACAGTAATAAAGACACGCTAGTTATATTTTAGAAAAAAAATTACGTGTCTTGCGACTTGGTGATCCTCAATGTGTATTATTTGTTGAAAAAATCGACGCCTATGATTGATTGAATTTATTTTTTTTATATATTGCATACATATATACTTATAAGAATGTATAATAAACGAACTTTAATTTCTATACATGCACCGTGTAAGGGTGCATCTAAAATGAATCTAAGCTATTCAACTTCAAACTAAATCATTTCATGACTCACATCGGTATATCAAAATACTCATTCAATATCAACCCCACTATCCTAACCTAAAACCATTTATATTTTCAATAAAAAGTAATCTCTATCTTCTTCACAATACGGTGTACAATACATTAACATTATATGGAGTATGTAACGAATGGTGCATAATGTATACAGCTTAATTTAGAACAATGAACTAAAATTGCTCTCGTTCCGAGTTCATTTGTTATTAAGTAAGAACAATTGTTATGTTAATTATCATAAAGATGATGATGTTCTAAGAATATCTGCATGGAATGAAATTTTTCTATTCCACATAGCATCTATTTCGGTAAACAAAAACAGTTATGGGATTTAATTTTGTGGTCGGTTTTATCTTATCGTTAATTGCATTTTAATTGTTTTACATGCAATTAGGGAATTACTATTACTTTTGTCACAGCTAACCCTGAACTATGAAGTACCAGGCTAGTATAACTAGTGGGAAGTACGCACAGCTGTGTATGATGAGATGGGATTGTGCTGTTAGGGCTTGAATTTTATGAAAAATGAAGTAAGACAGCGATAAGCGCAGTGATATCACCATCCTGCTTCCGCAATTCTTCTAAAGTACCTACCAGGCTCGCAGGAGATAAAAGGAACATTCTATAATTAATATTGTTAATGTAGAGTGGCTGAATTAGTCTTTATTCAAATGTAGTTTTTTAATGATAAGTAGATAAATGATTTAAATGAAAATAATGATAACCAGGGGAAAATTCCTACAAAAAACATCTGGTGTAGCTGTTTACTCCGATTATGTTTACACGGATAACCGATCAATAATAACTCCAATCTATCTACAAAATCTTTCGATTCATCATTATATACACAATGAAAAACGCTTCTGTATTCTACAAAAATTCCCACGTCACATTCTAATAAATAAAAGGTTTAATTTTAACTCCCGAGTTCGTTTCCTACAAGCCTCTTACCACCGTTGTTAAGTTAACCAAGTCTTTGTTAACTATGAGAATGTTATAATTGACATTCATGTAATCGTTGGTTAAAAAAAACCGATCGATTGTTAAGATTTCACTGTTTTACTTGTAAACTTTACTTTTACTTTGCTATATAACGTTTTAGGCGCCTATTCTGTTGTTTGTCCATTTTTTAGTCTATGGGAGGTGTGTGGTTATTGTCTCCTAGTAACATGAGTAGCCTTTTTACTTGTGAAGTTAGCAGCGAAGTGTCAGCAAATGATCAAAGTATTTGTTTGCATTTATGTTATCCTGGTATTGTAAAATACTTTCCCTTGAACAAGTACCGTTAAAATCAGGTGTCACACAATGCCCGCAGGCGAAAGTGACACCATTATGGCAGTATAATGATGGTGGCCGAACCAAATTGTAGGTGATTTAGCTAGGTGAAATAGCAATTTTTCTATTTATAAAATAGCGAAAGGTCACACCCAATTCCAAAAGTAGGTAGTTGATATGATTCAGCTTAAAAGTAAGTAGAAGTAGCAAAAAGTACCACTTAAGCTACCTACCTACTTAAGCTACCAAGGCTGATCCTGACTTGGGATTTTTACATACGATATTTATCCCATGTCTTATGATTAACAAAATATTAGGTAAATGTTGTTGATAGCAATTTATCAATTATTAACGAATGATTACAATCGCAAAGACTGTTAAAATTGACATCAATTTAAAATATGCCAAAAAATGAAATACCTGTGTAATATTATATTTACAGTTATAAATTCCGTCTGTCTCGGCTTCGCACTGGTGGACAAAATTCTTTGATTTTTTCTAGTATTAAATATAGTTTATGTTACTCAGCGTGAATATAGCTTTCCAGTGGTGAAAGAATTTTTGAAATTGGCTTAGTAGTTTTTGAGTTTATTCTTTGCAAACCATTGCAAACATACAAAAATACAAATCCTTCCTCTTTATCATATTAGTGTAAAAAATATAAAAATCATAAGTACCTCTGTTTTTATAGTTACTATAATAATTAAGTGATCTGATATAATTTACAGGCTTTCCATTATTTCTCTATCATAACTCGCGCCAACTTCATCCCCGACAAAGAATAAAACATGAAAGTATCATGTATTTTTCCCATCAAATCTTAAAAGAATCCTCTTTTATTAACATTCACTGAGCTTGTGACAATATTTAGTGTCCAATGATTCTCAGAGGAAATTAACCCAACATCTTCAGCTCTCTCGGGTCAAGTTTCTACCAGTTTTGCTCACCGGTGCGTGACTCGAGCGTCCTTCGGCCACGCACCACAGCTCAAACACGATCCGAGTTTTCAAGACGAGCTACACAAAGGCGTTTCCTAAAATAGAGCGTTTCATCATTATTTGTTACGCCATTTTATGTTATATTAATTAATAAAAAACCGGCCAAGTGCGAGTCGGACTCGCGCACCGAGGGTTGGGTAAAATATTTTTATTATATGATGTGTAACAAAAAATTTACGGTATTCGCAATTTTTCCTTTATCTGTGCTATAAGACGTTGCTTCGTACAAAATTTCAAGATTCTGAGTGCACGGGAAGTACCGTGTAGGTTTTGATTCCCTTGCGAGGGTGTCGAAATTTTGCGGCATAAACGGCTGTATTTTTGATTGCGTTGGCTTAGAAGTTTGAGTTTTTCACAGCTCCAAAGGACAGTAGACCTGAGTATTTGATATAAATTTCAGCTTGATACGTCCACGTGTTCCTGAGAAAAAGGGTCTTGACAGACGGACGGACGGACAACAAATTGATCCTATAAGGGTTCCGTTTTTTCCTTTCGAGGAACGGAACCCTAAAAACGGTTTTGTAGTTTATATACTGTAGAAGTAGGAGCGAGAGGTGTACCAGCAAAATCTCTTTAAAACCTGTTAAAAGACCTTGGTTTGTCCAGAACAGCAGTAAGTTATATACTAGAACGACCGTCTAAAGCTGCATTAGGAGGTTCACACCAGATTTGGCTTAGCAGGGAGAGAAACACGAGTAGTGAAGTTGAGTATTAATGTACATCGGAAAGAGGCTCCTCAAACTTACACCCATGTCACAAGTCTGTAGATCTACTCGGAGATTCTCTTTCTGCCACACGATGGACCCGACACCCGCACGGTGAATCCATATAATGCAAAGAAGTTCGTCTCTTTTGATACAAAAGATGGATTTTCTAATTATCGCTAAAAAAGACGTTGTATCTTGGAGTATAATAATAATTAATCTTTATTACAAAAAAGAATACATATCAAATATTAGAAGAACACCGTATACATAAAGCTTATGTCTAAGCATAAGCAAATGTTTTTATTAATTGAATGTACAGTTGTACAGTACAGATTACATACCTCATCTTATTATGTGAAGATAAAGATAAAATGTTTTTATTCTTTACGAGCATTTACAATGCGTGTATTGAACGTAAAAGTCGCCATGGGAAGCCATGTACGCCAATTCCTACGTTGGGAGACGGCAAGGGTCAGGGATTCAAAAACACCTTTATAACGATACACTTTCGTAAGGGTTACACATTGAATCGGTTACATAATTATTCCTGTATCACTTATTTGGGTGTTTTGAACCTGTTTTGCGTCGAACACTTATAAAAGTGTAACAGATATAATGTTTTCTGTTACCAATCTGTTAGAAACTGTTTTACGTTTAACTATCTATGTGTATACACAGTACACCAACATAGGCATTTCAAAGTACCCAAATCATTAGTAGCTGTAGCTGTCGCGTAGTTATGCCAATGTGAACCTTATTGACTGTAACAGATATTAACACTTATGAACCGGTATTTTCTAAAACAGATTCAAATTGTTACAGTTTCTTTCTGTTTAACTTTTAAAACAGAAATGAAAAACAGTGTTCAGAACACTATTCGGATACCGCTAAAATTTTGTTTTCTCCTATTATGTGTTACATTACAAAGTTATAAAACATTTAAAGTAGTTATAAAACATTTAAAGAAGCCAAGACGTATAAGAAATATTTACTATTACAATGGATTTTATACAGTCTCTAATGTAATATTGCAAAGTGAAATATTTGATACTAATAAAATCAGACGAGACAGCTATAAATGGGTGATAAATGACTGAGTAAATACATAAATTTGTTTCTTTCTGCCCAAAAAATAGTAGGAATATTTTTTTTTTGTAATTTTCACTATTGTAGAAATGACACGCCTCATATATTTAATTTATTGATATTAGAAGTTCCTTATGGGGCGTTGCATAGGGGTACCCTAGCCGGGAAAAAACGTCCGTAGCGTTAAACAAAAAGCGTAAGATTTTTATGTATAGTCTATGTATGGCTATACAGTGTCTAACGTATACTCTACGTGCTCACTGTTATTATATATTTTCATAAATCATTGTAAATAAAATAAAGGTGTTAAGATAATGTTGTAAAGTAATTTCTTCGATAAAAAAATCATTAAAAAAATATCCGATTAATTATTTTCTTTATACCACGAATAGAACTTAAAATTAATATTTTTAAAATAAGGAACTTCGTTCCTATCCGGTGTCCCACGACACCACACCGCACCTTTAATACTATAGGGGCACAATTCGAAAAAGATGATTGTTGCAAAAACACCTTTAAAGATTTTTAAGCCCCTGTATTGTCACAAAATCGGTCATAAGTAAATTAGTAAAATAAACTAGTACTAGGATAAATTTAATATGCGATAAATATTTCATACTTAGTGAACATGCTCTTATGATGTTTTATGATTTTGCTTTCAATAGTTTAATTTACTTATGACCGATTTTGTGACAATACAGGGGCTCAAAAGTCTTTAAAGGTGTTTTTCCAACAATCATCTTTTTCGAATTGTGCCCCTATAGTATTAAAGGTGCGACACGACTTATTTTAACTGCTTCATTTTTATATATAAATTATAACATAAATAATTTCAATCTGTCTCAATTTCTCTTTGGTATGATACTTTAGATAAAAAAAAGACTTGTAAATTTTGATAGACAAAGAGTTTTAACTCTTTGTGTAGTTTTATTTAATAAGAATAAATTTAACTCACAATACTGTGTATATACTGCTGATACTATAGCATATAATACAACATGTACATAACCCAATGCTGTGAAAGTTGACAAGTTAATGACAGATTTGACAGATAAAAGAAAGTTTTGCTCGTGTTGTTTCGTGTTGATTTTGTGAACGTCTTTACTTCTTTTAATGCTGATGAGTTTCTTGCGCCTTCTTGTCAGTTAAGACGCTCGGGACAAGACGTCTGGCGTCCTGACACCAAAGACACTACTTCTAAAAAGGAGTTGAAACAGTAGAATTTAAGTGTTCAATATAATTATCATGGTAAAAGTCACTTTGAGATCCTTGAGAAAATGAAGTTTTCTATATTGGCTCGGGGCTGGGTGTTGTGGTACCATCGTCGTTTCTGAATTCCATAAGACAAATGTTCCAAAAATTCCACAACTTGAGTATGTACAAAATAGAAATAAAAAAATAAAATTGTTCCTTTTTGAAAATCTACTCTATAAAAGAAGGACTTTGTGGGGTTGTTACCATACCAGCAACGCGTGGCCGAGTTATACCAGCAATTAACGTTACCATAGCAATGCGTGGCCGGGTTATACCAGCAATTAACCTTACCATAGCAACGCGTGGCTGGGTCAGCTATTTATAAAACCGATTTTTTTTATTTCGCTGGATTTGCCCCGGCTTAGGACAGGATAGGTTTAATTTTAATCCTTACTAATATTATAAATCGGAAAGTGAGTTTGTTTGTTTGTTCCGCTTTCACGCCGTAACTACGGAACCGATTGCTTTGAAATTTTGCAGACGTAAAGATAAAAGTCCAGATTAAATAAAAGGGTACTTTTTATCTTGGAAAAAATTGATATTCCCGAGGAAAAACAAAAATATTGTTTGCTTGATGGATGGATTGTAGATGGCGTTGTGTGTCGTTTAAAACAACGTAAAATATTGCAAACGAATATAAACATGTAAATTTAGAAGCTAAATGATACGATAATGAATCCCCGTAAATGAGGAATTCCCGAGGGAAGACGTACAATTTGTTTTATCGTCTAAACTGTTTTTTTTACATCTACTTATATGTTGCAAACGAATATGAACATGTAAATTTTGAAGCTAAATTATACGAAAATGAATCCTCGAAAATGAGGAATTCTCGAGGGATGACGTGCAATTTGTTTTATCGTCTAAATTGTTTTTTTTACATCTACTTATCCTGAAATCACTAAAGTCAACGAATTACTAATTGGTATAAGTATTAGTTACGTTATTTAGTTCTTGAGGTATGCGATTGATGGCGCTGGGTGTTTCTTAAAACATGGAAACGATGTGTTTTTTAAAATACATAAGAAGTGGAATGATAGCTTACTCTATTTAGTTCTTGAGGTATGCGATAGATGGCGCTGGTTGTTTTTTAAAACATGGTAACGATGTGTTTTTTAAAATACGTAAGAAGTGGAATGATAACTTACGCTATTGCTTTATACCGCAATATAACCGAATTCCACGAGGGCGAAGCCGCGGGCGGAAAGCTAGTTTATTATAAACCAGAACGCGTGGCCGAGTCATCTAGTAATAATAATATTTTTTCTCATTTTATTTTCCCACTTCAGAAGGTATGGTCAATCCCGCTCGGCATAAATAGTCAAGGTTTTTTTTTTATTTTGTTTGCGGAAGATTATGAAATCGATTCCTCCAAATAGGTTCGCTTTAATCTCATTACTGTGTGACCATTTGTTCGATACTTAATTATTCGTCTGGCAACCCATGGCAGCTTATCCGTTTTGTAATTCCATTAACCTGCGTCCTCTAGGCTTTAGTTAATTAGTAAGTTAATTAGTTGTAAATAAGCTTTTTTTCAGAACGGTTGAACATGACAAAAACTGGCAGCAGAAAAACAGCAGCTTTTTGCAACGACCAAATTTTCTAGAACTTTTTGGAGACATTTCAACATGTATAATTTAACATAACACGTTGAAATGTCTCCAAAAAGTTCTAGAAAATTTGGTCGTTGCAAATAGCTGCTGTTTATCTGCTGCCAGTTTCAGCCTCATGACAAAAAGAAAAACACAGTTTTTGTTCAATTACCGATGTTTAATTCAATTTAAAATGTTTCATGTAAAATGTTATGTGATGTTATAAATATTAGAGTAGGTACTAGTGACGCTCTGCAAGGGGACAGCCACCAGGAGGCTACGATTGCCTTTTAATTAAAAAACTGGTTGGTTGCCTGTAAAGTCGGTATACGGGCGAAAGTTTTACGTGACAACGACTTTGAGTGGTAAAATAATTTTAATGTGAATATTCATTCGTATAGTAGGAAGAAGGATGAAATAATAGTAACAATTTAAAACATTTATTTATACAAAGAATTATATTTAAAACATTAATGTTTAGGCACGCGTCCCTTCCACTTTTTATGTCTGTCTCTCTCGCTCTTAGGCGGGCTAACCATGCCCGAGTGGAAGGGACGCGTGCCTCTCACTCGCTCTCATTGTAAGCGCATAACGTGAGCGGAGCGTAACGCAGTTTCTTGAAGTGTCACCCGGCAAACCAATTTATAAGACGTTGTCACGTCAAAAAATATATTATTGCTCAATCACATTTATAAATATAATAATATTTTTTTAAGTGAAAATTTCTTTAGCATCGTTGTGATTTGAAAGTCGATGAAACGAAAAAGCGACAGTAAAAAGAGACACATAAATTGATAAGATTTAACGTAGGAGAAAATGAGATAGGAAGCATTATGTACATGTGTTAATACGCATGCGTAGTACAAAGCTTGAGAGAAGGCATCACAACAACCGTGGTATTTTGTATACGTGTACGTATTATTTTTGAAGGTTTCACTTCTACCACGTGCGAAATGCACACAAATCCATTTTTTATAAAACATAATTAATTGACCCACGTAGTTTTAATCAGCACTATTGCAATTAAGGAAAACTTATTTTAGTTAAAAAATAATTATGTTCTTACAAATAATTTTATTATATAATAATTTATTTACCTTTGTCGATGTTTTAAGTTCAAATGTTTTTAATGATATTCTTGTAAATACAAAAGTTTTATTAACTTTAAGTCTACTTTTATTGTAAAATAATAACAATTAAAGTAGGTATAACTAATAAAGTTCAGTCATTGTATATTAATTTGTACAAACTTTAGAAATTTTCACGTTCCACGTGCCGCCCGGGGCATTTGCACCCTCTGCCTACGGAACCCTAAAAAAAGATGAAAGTTAGCTTCACCTTCACTTTAAGAAAGGTGCCTCAACGTCAGCGTTATCTCGTTGGATAGCTAACTTTTGTCAGCTAGTCTTTTGACTCCAGTCGCTTCAATTAAAGGGCTTTCCTTTTAGGCCCCATGAACCCATAATCTCCACACCGAAGGGAACAAAACTGCAATTGCTTGCAAGGGCTGCATAGTTTCGAACTTATTACAGCTGCTGCAGTCCCGCTTCCTTCGATGTAGCCGCTACATGTGATGGTGCCAGTGTCGACAGGTCGCATCCCCAAATAGAAAATAGACATTCTCGCCAGGGGGCAAGTGTTATGCCATCTGGTATTTTCCCGTCATCCTGAAGATACCACTTGGTTTCAGGACAGCTGGTAAATTAAGTGATAAATAAAAAAAAAAATCGATTAATTCTTATTTTGAAGATCATTTGGTTTCGCAGTTCTGACACACGGTCCTGGAGGCCTACTATCAACTTTTAGTAAAACATCATGTTTTAAGAACGTTTTGTTTTAAGCTTATAATAACATTACTCAAATTCGTACTATGACCTTCGTAAAACAATATTGTTTTATTCCTGCTAACGAACGAATGATTTCGTAACGTTGTCTATTCCCTGCTAGCTATCATCGCAGTTTATTTGATATGTTCTGAAACATATTTTAGCTCAGTGCAACAAAAGTAAGTAATCATATTTGGTGCCACTTATAATCATTGCTTAGGGTCCAAACAAAGAACTCTTTCTACTTTGCCACTTGAAATTTATGTTGTAAACATAAACAGTGCCCAAGAATGCGTCAATACAAACGTCTATGTTAAGCTACATGTAAGTTTCGGCTTCAGAACGTTTTGTTTTTTCATACCAGTGACAGAATTGTGTGAGCGCGGTGCGTTTAAAATTGATAATAAATTGCATATTAATAAAAATGTCGAACATGAAGTAAGTGAACATTACCTTTTCGTTAAGAAGCTTTAGAGGTGCAATGCTTGAAATTAATTATTTTGTTCTTTTAGTAATAAATCTCGTCGGGTGTCAGTTCGGCAATTAGAAATATTGTGGGAATTTTTAAATATAAACAAAGATATCGCTTCGGCCTACAATAGGTCGTTGCAAGCAAAGACCTACTCCCAGAGAAAGTGGTGTGAAGTGACAGAAATACTCAACGCCATGGGTGATGGAGTTCACAAAGACTGGAGAGGATGGTCCAAAGTAAGTTGCATAATTCATACTTTTAACTTAAGTACAGTCGTAAGCAAATCTTACTCTAAAATGGATTTGATGTAAGTAGATTGAATCGACAAAATAACTGTTTATAATTAAACAAATGGATTATTTTTTTTTTTATATTTTATGCATTTTCAATGCGATCTTATAAGATAAATGATTATAATAGAAAAATACTAGAAAAAATCGACTCGGGTCACAAGTGAATTCTCAGGCGGGAAAAATTTCGACGAGTGTTCGCAAGGCTCGGTAGCTCAATTGGGAGAGCATTGGACCGGATTTCTAAAGGTTGCGGGTTCGTTTCCCTCCTGAGAATTCACTTGTGACCCGAGTCGATTTTTTCTAGTATTATTTTTTTTCTATTATAATCATTTATCAAATGGATTAATGATAAATATCAAGCTTATATAAAGTTTTCTAACATATTTTGTTAAAATTGTACCTTATAAAATTTTTCACATGCATATTTATAATTATTTTGGCTAAATTAATAAAAGTAACAATGTATATCTAATTCATACTTCTAATACATTTTTCAGTACTGGGTGGATCTAAAAGCAAAATTAAAAAAAAGAGTGGCTGCTGTAAAAGTTACTTACAACCGTACTGGAGGAGGACCTTCCACAGAACAGCCTTTGACTGAAATTGAGACAAAGTTTCTAACTATACTTGGAGAAACTTTTGGGCAGGGCTTACCAGGAATACGGGTGGAACCATTCCCACAGGTAAAATAAAAAAGAACAATATGTAAGAAATCAATAAATTTAATTCATATTAATTTATCTTTTTTTTCAGACAGGAGGTACTGAATCTGTATCTGAAGAGATTGAGGTGCAGGATTCACCTGCTTCAGAATCAATATTGCTGCAACTGAATGCTGCTGCAGTTTCGGAGGTGCAGGATTCTCCAATACCTATTCTTTTTCCCATGTCTCCACTTGCTGCTAACCCACAGCCACCCCACAACATAACTCGTACTCCATCCCCCAATTCCCACCGATTGTCCACGCCAGCCCCTTCAGCTGCAGCAGCAGCAGTTGCAGCATCGTCCCCGAGGCGTCGACGACGATGACGAGAGCCACCAATGACGCAGGAGGCTGCAAGACGTGCTCTCGTGCAGTCATCTCAAATGCGAGCTGAGGCTTCTCTTAAAAGTAGTGTAGCTCTTGAAAGGATCGCCCAAAATACCCAAGATATCCAAGATGTGCTACAAAAACTTGAAAGGTACAGTTTTTAATTTTATTATTTATAATAATCTATAACAACTCTGTCCAAATAATTTGATTCCTTGTTCAGTTCAAAAAATAAAATAGAAAATCTTACATACATATACTGACTTAATCAAAATTATAATAAAAACATGGAAATAATAATACATGTAAACCACTATTTACTTATACATTAATGCAATTCACTCTGTAAACAAACAAAAGTTCATTCTTCTATAAAATACACTTTTACTTAAAACTACATATTACGCTTAACACATAATATTATCTACTTAATACTAAATAGAAAACCTATATAATAATAAAAGCTAAAAAATAAGTAATTAACTTAATGTTATATTTTACACCATACAAACAATATATTTATATGTACCTACACTGGCTAAATTGAAATTATTATAAAATCATGAAAATAATAAAATAGTACATGTAAATGGCTATTTAATAATACAATAACTTGTGTCACTCAATAAACAACAAATGAATTATTTAAATACACTTTTACTTAAAACTATATATAAATTAAAATATCATTATGTAATGGTACATAGGAATCCTTTAGGTAATTAATTTTATTAATAAATTAATACAAACAAAATTTTTAATTATCATTTACACTTTTCAGGATCGCAAGTGACGCCTTTCCCAGAGCTGGTGAATGAGGGAATTCCGCATAGCTAACCCATCTTGCAGAGCCCTATTATTGCTATGTGACTGTTCACCAATATCATCACTGAGTTGCAATTGGGATTCTTGTATCCTCTCTTCGTTGCTAAGTTGTTCCACAGGAGTGTTTGCTCTATTGCAAATATTGTGTAATATAACGCATGCATTTACAATTGAACCAGCTACATCTGGTGAGTAGTGCAATACTCTGTGGGCAAGCAAACAACGAAAACGGGCTTTAAGAAGCCCAATTGCACGCTCAATGACATTCCTCGTCCGAACATGCAAATTGGTGTAGTGTGCATCTGAAGTATTGGGAGCTGCATTTAATATGGGTGTCATCATCGTCTTTCTTAATGGATACCCAGAGTCACCTGTAATGAAAAAACAGAAATATACATAAATAAATATTAAAGTTGATTCACATTAACAAACATGACTTTGTTAATTATAAAAAAGACAGATTATTTATAATTATAATAAATCTTTACCAAATTCACAGCTTAGTTTTAATTTAATTTGTGCCCTTATTATTTTTTTATTTATTACATTAGTTTTGATTTAATACCCCATTATTTGAAAACTAATACTTACCAAGGAACCAAGTATTCTCCGTATTACTTAGACTTTCCAAGTGAGCTCTTAATGGGTGATTAGACCATATAAATGAGTCATGGGATGCACCACCATAACTTGCATCTACACTTAATATCTGCATGTTGGCATCACAAACCTAAAACAAATAATATGGTTCTGTTATATTTTAGTAGTCTATTAACAATTTATAGGGCATTGGTGCTAAGTGTCAATATATTTGCATATTATACTACTGACCAAAACATTCTAGACAGATAAATAAATTTATAAAAGAGTGAAGTAAATAAATAGTGACATTTATTAAATTTATTAATGAACATGAAAAGCTTCTTCAAATAATGTTATTATTTATGACAGCAAATAGCAAAACTACTTACCAATTGAACATTCAGCGAATGATAATGTTTACGACTGAAAAATTGTTCTTCATGAATTGCTGGTCGAACAATAGCAACATGGGTACAATCAATACAGCCCAAAACTCCTGGCATCCCAAACTTACTATAAAATCTAAAAGAAATTATAATTTCTTATGTTTTTATCAAGAAATATAAGTAGAGTGCAATGTTTTAAACAGTTTAAAAATACAATTTATCATTAAATAAAATCATACTTACTCTGCTTTTATTCTGTGGCGATCTTGATCATTTGTAGGGAAGGCTATATATTTTTGCCTCATCTCCAAACTATTCAGGATTGATGTAATCTGTGCTATTACAGTTGAAACTGTTTGCTGAGCCATCGATTGACCTTCAATGTTACCAATAGGGCGTTGATAACAACCAGTTGCATAAAATGACAAAGCGGTCAGCACCTTAAAATGACAATCAATATTAAGTAGGTCTTCTTATTTAACAACCATTTATAACAATAGCAATGCAAATACACAATTCATAAACAAATATACATATATTTTTCATACTAAACAGTATGTATAATACCTTGGTTTCTACAGATAAATCAGTTGACTTTACGGGTGACTTGAGGTGAGGTTTTAACTCCTGGATGAGGTTAGTTGCCAATTCTTTAGTAAGCCGATAACGCTTCACAAACTCTGCTTCGTCTAATTCGAAAGGGTCGCTTTCCTGGCGAATATTTCTTCGACGCTGCCTTCTATTTGCGTTGGCTTCCGCGTTATCGCCTTCCAAGAACTCAAACATTTCATATTCGTCAGCCATCTAAAAATTATCATTGTTTATCACTTCGACATCAAATAATATACAGAATTTGCTTTCGTTATGAAGATTAATAAATACACAAACATCCTACTTACCTTTTATGATCAAAAAACCAATATTTGAATCAAATAATTCAAAATAGTTTTGTTTCCGTCGTGAAATAGTAACTTTTTTAAGATTGCTAAAATTGACACAAAAACAATATTGCTAACTGTCAAAAGACACGTCGTAGTACGAATTGAGTGAACGATTTAGCAATGACGTCACAAAACTTCTAACGGAAACAATATTAAAATAAGCTTACTTTAAGAAGGTCATAGTACGAAATTGTATGGTAATATTAAAACAATACTGCGCTAAGAGATGACAGTAGGCCCCCTGGTTTCGAGTCATATATTTTTGAATTATTTCAGTTTTGTATTGATTGGCTTGCCAATTATTTTTCTGATGTAAAGGCAGGTTTTAATTTAGATGTCACTTTAAAATGTGTCTTAAGGAATTATGTATATGCTTGTAATGTCCGATAAATAAGTATCTATTTGTATTATTGGGTTGTTCGGAAAGTTATTTCGTTTTTCCCGACAGAGGATTTAATTGTATTTTTTTGCACCCAACTTCCCATTTAAGCCGTATAATTTTTATATGCTTAGAGAGCTCATATAGCAAGGCTTGTGTGTGAAAAATTCCAATGAATTCTACGCAGTAGTTTTTGGTTGGTGCTCTTTTAAATATGGAGAGCGATAAGCAGCATTTTCGACATATCTTACTGTTTTACTACAGAAAGAGTAAAAATGCTGTTCAAGCCAAAAAGAAATTGACCGATGTGTATGGAGGTGTGTTGACAGTACGCCAGTGCCAGAACTGGTTCGCTTAATTTCGATCCGGCAATTATGATGTCGAAGATGCACCATGTTCGGGAAGGCCGGTTGAAGCTGATAAAGACGTGGTAAAGGCATTAGTTGATGCGAACCGGCGAATAACTTATTTGACGGCGCACTTATTTTTCTACATTGACCTGGTGATCGAATCCGGGACTTTGGAGTACAGTTACCATGAAAACCGATATACGAGTCATTCGACCACGAAGCTCGTGTGCGAAGTCATTAACTTCCTCTTAAAGTTCAAACACCTTTTCTGCATTAAATCTGATTACTCATTACGTTATACAAATTCGGTACACTTTTTTGTCCCAGTTCACACTTGTCAACATTAATGGACGTTTTACAAAAGAACTTTAACACCTACACTTAAAATCCATTATCGAGTAACGGTTTTTTTTAGAAATAACAAACCGTAAAGTCTTATGTTTTCATTATTAAGGTTGACAATGCGATGAAAGTTGTTTTTACAAGTGATGACGCTTGAAAAGGGAAATAGACTTTACAGTTACAGTAATAAGGTCTATTTTTTTTAATGTAGTGTCAGAGACATTCGCAAGTGTATTTAACGGATTTGTTAACGGGTAAGTGTTACATAAGTAAAGTGCTTAATAGTAACACTTATCTTTTTATGTAATAATAATAATTGTTACATTCACATTAATTAGCCTAGCCCTAAGTAAGCACTAAAATGTTGTCTGGAAGAGATCGCTCTGAGCGATAAGACCGCCCATTGTAACACTATTTTAAGTTTTCTCTTGTTATCTTATTATTTCAATGTGGTGTTATCAATAAAGTGTTTTGTATTGTATTGTATTGTAAACGCCTTGTATTATGGATTCTATGGATAGACTTACATGCAGGGTGTTTTGAAGCTGGGTGCAGAGCCTTCTAGAAAATTTTGAGCCACATTTGTCCTAACCAAAGTCTGATTGTTTTTTTTAGGGAACTTTTACGATTTTAGTACCAAAATCCCAAAATCTTTTAATTAGGCGATGCAGGCGCTAAGCATAAAGCTACGCTGGCACCATATATTGGAGCGGAGCTAATACCTAAGAATTTTTTTTTGTTTCAATGGGAATTTTTGCGAATTTCAAAATACGGGCTCCGTCACAATCTGGTCCTAAACCAGTTGATTCGATTCCACACTAAAAATTTTGAAATCGGTTAAGAACTCGGGAAGTTATGGCCGGTACTTAGCTTTGACTTCTTGAATTCCTGATTCCCTAATTGCTTATTTGTACGAAAACAACACCATGTCCATTCGCCTCCAGGATCAGAACTCGAAACCTATCCGGTTGCAGCTAGGAGTGACACAGGGAAACGTCATATCTCTGAAACTAACCACCGCCGTCCTGGAAGATGTTTTCAAGCTTCTGGACTGGAGCGGGCTCGGCATGAATATCAAGGGCGAGTACATCACCCACCTTCGAACGCTGATGATATAGTCATGGCTGAGACCTTGAGACTAGACTCGATGATCTTATTAGAGCCTCTCAACAAGTGGGTCTCAAAATGAACATGGACATCTCGAAAATTATGTCAAGTGTCCGTGTTGTGTCCACTCCTCTGAAGGTTAGAGACTATACTCAAAGTTGTTGACGATTATTTGTACCTGGTACAAGCAGTCCAAATACGTAGGTTAAACTTCGAGAGAGAGGTCAATTGTCAAATCCAACTAGCCTGGATAGCGTTCGGGAAACTTCGCGATATTTTCTCGTCCAAAATACCGCAGTATCTCAAGACTAAAGCCTTCGATCACTGTGTGTTGCCAGTGATGACGCACGGAAGGGAAACGTGCTCTCTTACTATGGGCCTCATAAAAAGGCTTAAGGTCATCCAAAGGGCGATGGAGTTAGCTTGCTATTCTCAAAGTTTCCATTCGTGATCGAATCAGAAATGAGGAGATCCGTAGGAGAAATAAAGTAACCGACATAGCCCACAGAATTGCCAAACTTAAGTGGCAGTGGGCGGGCACATAGCGCGTAGAAATGACGGCCATTGGGGAAGAAGAGCTCTCGAGTACTTTGCAGTGTAGGTAGGCCTTCGACTCGGTGGACCGATGAGCTGGTGAAGGTCATGGGAAGCACCTGGATGCGGACAGCACAAGACCGGTCGTGGTTGTGGAGATCCTTGGGTGAGGCCTTTGTAACAGTAGACGATATTTGGCCGAGACGACGAATTGCTTACTTAAAATCACCAATTACCAAACGAAATTCGTGAGCTTTGCTTTTTTTCTTTTTTATATTAATTCTTACTGGTTATGCAAAAGTAACATTTATATTCTTGTAAATAGAGGTGACGTGAGAAGGTCAAAACGTAAAATGTTACAAAAGTAACGTTCTGGCAACACTGTTTGTAATTATTAACGATATTAAATGTTTTACTCAACCCATATATCGACGGCGAAGTGCCAATAACACTTAACTGCTAATTTTGAAAATTATACACAAGCAAAAAACATTGAATTTCTTGACAAGTTAAAATATAGTTAAAAAAATTGTCTACTTTTCTTTTAACTTGTTGCGCTTGCAACTGAAAATACTCTAAGGAAATTTCATTAAAACATGCAAATAACGAATTTTAATACGAAATGGCAAAAAAGTGAATTTCTCGATGAATTTCAGTAAAGAGGTCTTGGCACTTCGCCGTCGATATATAAACAGTTACAAGTTATAAAATTGTGACTAAACTCTTGTTGAATTGTGAACCATTTATGGAAACGCAGCGGGCTTAATGCGTTACCTTGAGGGAGCCGGTTCTATATCCTGTCTAGTATATGCTACGATACTAGAAAAAGTACTACTAGGGGAGAATGGGCTAAAAGTGGCGATTTTTATAAATTACAAAATTGAGTTTTTTTGAAATCGTGATTAGGTAAGCGCTTGATCGCTATCTTGCCTGATGGTACGCCACGATGCTATCTAAGATAAGACCAATTTTACACAGTATAAAAGAATAATTAAGGATTTCTATAAAAGCCAAAAGTTCTCTTTAAATGATTTACTGCATTTAACGTTTCTGGACTCTTTGTTGTATATTAGTTTTTATTTCCTGTTATTTAATATGTAGTAATATGAATTATTATTAATTTAACATGGTGTGTACAATATTTATGGATAATTGTCTAGCTTAACTCAATTTATAAACTTATTGTTTTATATAGTTTTGATAGTAATCTGTCAGTGTACCACAAATAAATAAATAAGATGTGACGCGCCTGCCTAGATACATATTCACTCGTGACTTGAAGACCCCTAAAATGTATTTATCAGGAAACATATACTCTTTGCCTGTCAAAGAGTTCCACTCTTTAACGGTACGAATTACAAAATTGGAACCAAAACCCTTAGTGCGACTCTCTTTTTTTATGTTTAATGCACCCTCCGGACACGGTGAATCTTCCATGGATACTTCGGGCCGGCCCGAGAGTTATGTCAGACTCCTACTGACTAAACACCACCTGGGATTGGCTTGCACCCGGAGAAGATCATAAGCCGTCGTCTGAGGCGACCACCCCTCTAGAGAGGGGTGGCGCAAGCGCTACTCACCTAGGTGAGAGAACGCATAGAAAAAACGATTGACTCCAAGAAGGGGGGTCAGTCGTGAAGATGAAATTAAGTCGGCTGGCTCCCAGAAGGGGGGCGAGTCGGCATCTGAGAGAGTGCGACTCTTTGGTACCTATATCATATAACAGTGGCGCCATTTGTAAGTCTGGTTGTCCGATGAAAAATGGGGCTGGCGGAACAAGGCTGTGCAATTCTGCTGCACACTTCTAAAATGTATCCTATAAAAACGTCTTTCGTCGTACTTATGAAGCCTTGGTATAGTTGACTTTCAATAAATGCATTGTAAATGCACATCTCTCTTTATCTTATTATCTCCGTCTACTGTTTGTTGACATAACCAAAGAGAAAAACATCTCTTTATTTGCCAGTAATATTTAAACTGGTTTAAGCCCGTAAGTTCGAAGTAATTTTTGAAGGCATTCTGTAAACAGGCTCCGTTCACTTGGTGAATACTTACTTACTTACTTAATATTATAAATCGGAAAGTGAGTTTGTTTGTTTGTTTGTTTGTTTGTTCCGCTTTCACGCCGTAACTACTGAACCGATTGGTTTCAAAATTTGCAGACGTAAAGATAAAAGTCCGGATTAAATAATAGGGTACTTTTTATCCTGGAAAAAATTGATATTCCCGAGGAAAAACAAAAATATTGTTTATTTGATGGATGGATTGTAGATGGCGCTGTGTGTCGTTTAAAACAACGTAAAATATTGCAAACGAATATAAACATGTAAATTTAGAAGCTAAATGATACAATAATGAATCCCCGAAAATGAGGAATTCCCGAGGGATGACGTACAATTTGTTTTATCGTCTAAACTGTTTTTTTTACATCTACTTTTATGTTGCAAACGAATATGAACATGTAAATTTTGAAGCTAAATGATACGAAAATGATTCCTCGAAAATGAGGAATTCTTGAGGGATGACGTACAATTTGTTTTATCGTCTAAATTGTTTTTTTTTCCATCTACTTATCCTGAAATCACTAAAGTCAACGAATTACTTATTGGTATAAGTATTATTTACGTTATTTAGTTCTTGAGGTATGCGATAGATGGCGCTGGGTGTTTTTTAAAACATGGTAACGATGTGTTTTTTAAAATACATAAGATGTGGAATGATAGCTTACGCTATTTAGTTCTTGAGGTATGCGATAGATGTCGCTGGGTGTTTTTTAAAACATGGTAACGATATGTTTTTTAAAATACGTAAGAAGTGGAATGATAGCTTACTCTATTTAGTTATAGAGGTATGCGAAAGATGGCGCTGGGTGTTTTTTAAAACGTGATAACGAGGTGTTTTTTTAAGATACGTAAGAAGTGGAATGAATTATATGAATTTTGTATCCAGCGTTACATCGCGCTTCTTAGATTTTTCCGTGGGAATGAGAATTTTTCTTATAGTTGTGCTTTATACCGCAATATAACCGAATTCCACGCGGGCGAAGCCGCGGGCGGAAAGCTAGTTAAAAATAATTCGTTCATAGATCATACGCGGCAAGTCTGTAAGCTAGCGGTTCCGCCCACACTTTCCCTGCCCACACGACGTTAACGTGATGCAAGCAATCACTTTCGCTATCAAAGTGATCCACGTATAGAGACTGATCACGATTATCAAAATAATATTTACGAGTAGCGGTACCGTTGTTTTACTACGCTATTTGCTTTGTTTATCATACATAAAACCTCTGTCATGCATCTGCGGTTTTTTCGTAATCTATCCTCTGCTTTTTGAGATTTTGCGAGAATACTATATCTACACTAATATTATAAAGAGGAAAGATTTGTATTTTTGTATGTTTGCAATGAATAAACTCAAAAACTACTAAGCCGATTTCATGCATAAGAGTGTAGAAAAAAAAGCAAATCTATAAGTAGGCAAATATCTGATATTTGAAAATACATTTTACCTATTTGTTGACGATTAGAAAAATGACCCCGACGACGCTTCACCGCTTCATTCAAGCGTCTCGGTAGCTCAGCGGTCGGAGCACTCGCCCGGATAACGAAAGGTCGTGGGTTCGAATCCTCCCCGAGGGCTCGGACGCATGTTCGCTTTTTACATGTGTATTTCTTATTGCTATTACAATGTTTGACCGCGATGAATTCCGTAACTACTCAAGCGATTTGATGATTCTTTTTTCATTTTGCACTATTTATCCAACTAAGGCAAAGGATCCGTTTGTTTCATTTTAATTTATAACACAGCAACGCGTGGCCGGGTCTTCTAGTATATATATACATAAATTCGCTGTCACAGTTTTTGATCGCGATGAACTCCAAAACTACTCAATCGATTTTGATGATTTTTAGGGTTCCGTTCCTCGAAAGGAAAAACACGGAACACTTAAAGGATCACTTTGTTTGTTTGACCGTCCGTCATTCTGTGTGTCAAGAGCCTTTTTCTCAGGAACGCGTGCAGGTATCAAGCTAGAATTTATATCGAAAACTCAGGTCTACAGGTCCTTGGAGCTGTGAAAAAATCAAACTTCTAAGCCAACGCAATCAAAAGATACAGCCGTTTATGCCGCAAATTTCCGCAAATTTTTGACACTCGCAAGGGAATCAAAACCTACAGTACTTCCCGTGAACTCATAATCTTGAAATTTGGTACGAAACAACGTCTTAAAGCACAGATTAAGGAAAACTTGCGAAAACAGTAAATTTTTAAATTTTTAGTTATATCATAGAATAAAAATATTTTACTGAACCCTCCGTGCGCGAGTCCGATTCGCACTTGGCCGGTTTATTTTTCGTTTTGCTGGATTTGTTCTAACTTAGGACATAGGAGAGGTTTCATTATAATTTATAATACAGCAACGCGTGGCCGGGTCGGGCCGAAGTTTAGATGATAATATAGGACAAAAATAACTGGCATTTATAGTCCTTGAGGAGACATACAGGCTATATTGTTTTATAGTTTCATGGTCACTCACATATGTTGAATTCGTGCTCTTCTCCGTGACGATGACGCTTGTAACCGCCCGAATATCGGAGCCTCAAGAATAAAAGCCATGGTTATGATCCCGTTTTGAATAATACCAAGGAGTCGCATGTGTGAGATTAAGTTAAAAAAAATAGAGAAGAGAGAAGGTAGAATACTAAAAAAAGTATTTTAATCTCATTTAAATCATCATAATCATAGAATGATTTAAAGCATATAAGAAGAATGTCATGGAATAACATTTATTATAACATTTACCAACATAATTTAGTTGAACATAAAACTACCCACAATAACTTCATTTACTTAAACATTTAGTAAAATAGTGTGGAGCTATCCAAAATAACCTTATTAAAACATTTTTAAATATCAAGTAACAAAGCAAGGTATATAATTTATTAATTTAATTCTGGGTTCGATAATAAGAACATATTGTACCTATATACCAACACACAAGCGGTACATACATGTACCAAATAATTGTATACTTAGCTTAGGTCCATGCGGTGCGGCTGCTGCGAAGCAAGTGGGCCGAGTACGACCGGAGCACAGTCTTTTATAGGCGGTGACAAACAAGTGAGTCACATCGGACGATATTCTCTGACGTCATTCATTTGTCTCTATTTAACAATATCTTTCAAATTGACTATGAATTAATTATATCAAAAGAGATTTAAAGGAGGTTAACTAGGATATTAAGCTTTTAATTGCAAAAATAACTTAATAGGAACAAATTGTAAGGTTATGTATACAACACACATTGATTAAATTGGAGATATTAATGGATATATGAAAACAGAGTTTAGATTACTTAAAGGTTGGTTTTTGCTTTGGTAAATTATATGATTCTTATTGAAAACAATTTGTCATTTACATACAAGAAAATCACTCAAACTATCAAGCAAAAGATGCTTTTCTTTAAGGTAAACAAGAAAACATGTGTAAAATACTTAATTATCATACTTTATAGTTAATAAATCTAACACGGCCAGACTGACCAGTACTTCGCTCTCGAAGTACCCAATTTACTGTATACTTTACTGGTTAGGAACACGTTTTTTTTTTCTATAATTTAGTCTCTGGCCTTGTCATACCAGTCCTATCACCTGCTGCGAGTGAATTTCAGAAAGGTATCAGGGCAGTGACTGACCAGCAGTTCATCATAGGCATTTCTTCGATTGCCACTGGTCTCTGGCCTTGTCATATCAGTCCTATCACCTGCTGCGAGTGAATTTCAGAAAGATATCAGGGCAGTGACCGACCAGCAGTTTATCACACACATTGGTTTGATTGCTATTGGTCATCTGGCCTTGTCATACCAGTCCTATCACCTGCTGCGAGTGAATTTCAGAAAGGTATCAGGGCAGTGACCGACCAGCAGTTTTTTTTCATAATAGCAAATCAAACCAACATGTTTTCACAATAGCAAATCAAACAAATGACCATAAGAATCATTTCTTTCAAACAATGTCTATTTCTTTCATGTTGAATTAGCATATATTCAGAGGTATACGTAAATTAGGTCTTCTACATTAAATTTTTATATATATCCAAATTATTCTTATCCTTTTACAGTGATAATTTTTATTATGAATAAGCATTGAGAACAGTTTCTATAAAATTAATAATCAACTGAAATCCCCTTAAAAGTATCAAATGAATTATATTATACTGTAATTAGTGTATTCTGTTTTTTATTTAAATAATCTAACACGGCTAATGATGCTGAACAGAATCATTATCCTGTATTTTAACAAGCCGAACCTGTACTTGAGTTATATTTCCATTACAACCAATAATAACCTAGTTAGTGAAAACCTTGTTGACTTTTGCACAATAGTGTGTATTGATTGTTGCACTTTCCACAAACCGTTCGGCCAACCTGCTTTACCAACGGTTGTGATGCTGCTCCAACCACGATCCTTGGCTACGGAGTCGATGTGCTTGCACCAACTTTCTGCGCCGTTGTCATTATTTTCTGGATCAAACGGTGACAATCCAACGTCATCTTCATGGTGATTACCAGCCACTGCATCACGAATAGCTTTTAACAAAGCCTCAAACACAGCGAGATCCATCTGTAAAGATAATCAAGTTAGTGTTGCTTAAAAGGGGTTCGAATCCCACCTCTGATGTGAGATTACGGAAAAGAGGCAATATTATATTTTCTTTTGATCAAATGAAATATCAAAAAGAGGGTAGATAATAAAGTATTTATTAAGTGGCCAAAATCAGTTTATTCATCTAGGTCATGTATTTGCCATCAAAATGGAAAACTAAATATTCAAATGCTCTAAATTTATATTGTTTGATGATTCAACAATTAATATTCACACTTTACCAATATATACTTATCTTTGGCACAACGATTTGTGCTGAATATAATCCGATAAGGACTGCCGGCCGTCCGCCGGCTCCGAGCGTCAAGCAAAGAAAGAGACCGTCTGACTCAGTGCGAGGCATTATAAAGGCACCGCGTCACTACACCGCCTGGCGGGGAGGTGACGTGGACCGATCGTGTTGTCTATGCTATGACAGATCACGTTAGATCAAAGACAATGATGAAAAATATTGTACTAAAAAGTGTACATAGATAAAACAATCAATAAATCAATTTAGTAAATCAATAAATAATCATTTAAATATTAATAATGATAATGAATATGATTAAGTAACACAATTAATACACTCCGAATTATTTCTAATTCTAACACGGCCATACTGACAGTACTTCGTCCCCGAAGTACTTTTTAGATTATATAAAAAAACACCGACATAAATCAGATATCGTTTCACAAATTTCTATTCATTTTAATGGAGATCAAGTTATTGTTTCTTAATTTTATAAACCTCTATGCCTAGACATGTACAGTACTTGCTGGTTAGTGAAGACCAAACTGACACCAAGCATAGCGGTACCCAGCAACTGATTTATTTATTCTTAATCATTGTTTTTATGATACGATTCTGATTCACTATTACTCAATTAATCATTTTCATTATCACCAATTACAAGTTCATTTTCATTATCATTATTTATAAGTTCATTTTCATTATCATTATTTACAAGTTCATTTTCATTATCACTTTTTACAAGTTCATTTTCATTATCACTATTTACAAGTTCATTTTCATTATTACTATTTACAAGTTTTTTTTTTCTATAGAAGCATTTCATCTATGAAGTTATGTTCATTACCTTTCGTAACCTCATTAAATCGAGCCTGTATACATGGTAAGTTTGCAGTACGACCTGTTAATAATCGAAGAGGATATAATCCGGTTGATTTAAAGACAGTTGTAATCAAAATTTGAACTTTCCAAAGCCTGTTCGGCCAGCCTGATGAATCAGAAGATGTAGTAACAGGCACTAAAATTTTTTGAAAAGACATGTAGATAACATGCCTTTCCTATTCTATCGAAATATAAGTAACATGATGAGAAGTGATATTTAAGACGCTTTGCTAGACATTCCCTTATCAGACTATAATTTACACCAATACCTAATATGAAATTTAGTTATTTCTCATTTAGTTCTTACACCTCCGCACACACTACACATTTGAATAAAACACTTTTTATTTTTACGGATTTTGCGCACTTTCTATTTTACATTTAATCCCGATGTTTCAATGGTTGTTATGTATTTTCTACCTCCTCCACAACACTTCGATCGGGCACGTTCCAAATTGTTAAAATTAAATTGTTTTATTTTTAAATTCCACTTCGTTACCACATTCCCACCACGATTACATTGCATACTACTGAGTCTACCACCAGTTCGGAAATTGGGAGGCCCTTCCGAGAAGAACTGGCGAAAGAAACTCGGGCAGGGGGACCGACCTCCATCTTACTGTTATTATTTGCATACAGAGCTAACCACATCATCAGATCTTGCAATGTGTGTTTTTGTAGGTATTCATTAATTTTTATTTTTTATTTTTTTTTGTTACTTTTTCTCGGCTATGAATAAATATTTTAGTAGTTTTTAGTCACGATTCATTAAATTTACTCGTTTGCTGAACATGTGGCAATGTCATATTGCCGAGGTTTAGGCTATACCGCATCACGTATTGCCATCAACAATCCCTTCAGCATTGTAGGGTCTATATCGAACTATTTAACCGACCTTGGTCACATGCTGAAAGAAAGAAAAAAAAAATTTAGTACAGAGCGTGAGCATCCCACTTCTGATGTGAGATTAAGTTAAAAAAAATAGAGAAGAGAGAAGGTAGAATACTAAAAAAAGTATTTTAATCTCATTTAAATCATCATAATCATAGAATGATTTAAAGCATATAAGAAGAATGTCATGGAATAACATTTATTATAACATTTACCAACATAATTTAGTTGAACATAAAACTACCCACAATAACTTCATTTACTTAAACATTTAGTAAAATAGTGTGGAGCTATCCAAAATAACCTTATTAAAACATTTTTAAATATCAAGTAACAAAGCAAGGTATATAATTTATTAATTTAATTCTGGGTTCGATAATAAGAACATATTGTACCTATATACCAACACACAAGCGGTACATACATGTACCAAATAATTGTATACTTAGCTTAGGTCCATGCGGTGCGGCTGCTGCGAAGCAAGTGGGCCGAGTACGACCGGAGCACAGTCTTTTATAGGCGGTGACAAACAAGTGAGTCACATCGGACGATATTCTCTGACGTCATTCATTTGTCTCTATTTAACAATATCTTTCAAATTGACTATGAATTAATTATATCAAAAGAGATTTAAAGGAGGTTAACTAGGATATTAAGCTTTTAATTGCAAAAATAACTTAATAGGAACAAATTGTAAGGTTATGTATACAACACACATTGATTAAATTGGAGATATTAATGGATATATGAAAACAGAGTTTAGATTACTTAAAGGTTGGTTTTTGCTTTGGTAAATTATATGATTCTTATTGAAAACAATTTGTCATTTACATACAAGAAAATCACTCAAACTATCAAGCAAAAGATGCTTTTCTTTAAGGTAAACAAGAAAACATGTGTAAAATACTTAATTATCATACTTTATAGTTAATAAATCTAACACGGCCAGACTGACCAGTACTTCGCTCTCGAAGTACCCAATTTACTGTATACTTTACTGGTTAGGAACACGTTTTTTTTTTCTATAATTTAGTCTCTGGCCTTGTCATACCAGTCCTATCACCTGCTGCGAGTGAATTTCAGAAAGGTATCAGGGCAGTGACTGACCAGCAGTTCATCATAGGCATTTCTTCGATTGCCACTGGTCTCTGGCCTTGTCATATCAGTCCTATCACCTGCTGCGAGTGAATTTCAGAAAGATATCAGGGCAGTGACCGACCAGCAGTTTATCACACACATTGGTTTGATTGCTATTGGTCATCTGGCCTTGTCATACCAGTCCTATCACCTGCTGCGAGTGAATTTCAGAAAGGTATCAGGGCAGTGACCGACCAGCAGTTTTTTTTCATAATAGCAAATCAAACCAACATGTTTTCACAATAGCAAATCAAACAAATGACCATAAGAATCATTTCTTTCAAACAATGTCTATTTCTTTCATGTTGAATTAGCATATATTCAGAGGTATACGTAAATTAGGTCTTCTACATTAAATTTTTATATATATCCAAATTATTCTTATCCTTTTACAGTGATAATTTTTATTATGAATAAGCATTGAGAACAGTTTCTATAAAATTAATAATCAACTGAAATCCCCTTAAAAGTATCAAATGAATTATATTATACTGTAATTAGTGTATTCTGTTTTTTATTTAAATAATCTAACACGGCTAATGATGCTGAACAGAATCATTATCCTGTATTTTAACAAGCCGAACCTGTACTTGAGTTATATTTCCATTACAACCAATAATAACCTAGTTAGTGAAAACCTTGTTGACTTTTGCACAATAGTGTGTATTGATTGTTGCACTTTCCACAAACCGTTCGGCCAACCTGCTTTACCAACGGTTGTGATGCTGCTCCAACCACGATCCTTGGCTACGGAGTCGATGTGCTTGCACCAACTTTCTGCGCCGTTGTCATTATTTTCTGGATCAAACGGTGACAATCCAACGTCATCTTCATGGTGATTACCAGCCACTGCATCACGAATAGCTTTTAACAAAGCCTCAAACACAGCGAGATCCATCTGTAAAGATAATCAAGTTAGTGTTGCTTAAAAGGGGTTCGAATCCCACCTCTGATGTGAGATTACGGAAAAGAGGCAATATTATATTTTCTTTTGATCAAATGAAATATCAAAAAGAGGGTAGATAATAAAGTATTTATTAAGTGGCCAAAATCAGTTTATTCATCTAGGTCATGTATTTGCCATCAAAATGGAAAACTAAATATTCAAATGCTCTAAATTTATATTGTTTGATGATTCAACAATTAATATTCACACTTTACCAATATATACTTATCTTTGGCACAACGATTTGTGCTGAATATAATCCGATAAGGACTGCCGGCCGTCCGCCGGCTCCGAGCGTCAAGCAAAGAAAGAGACCGTCTGACTCAGTGCGAGGCATTATAAAGGCACCGCGTCACTACACCGCCTGGCGGGGAGGTGACGTGGACCGATCGTGTTGTCTATGCTATGACAGATCACGTTAGATCAAAGACAATGATGAAAAATATTGTACTAAAAAGTGTACATAGATAAAACAATCAATAAATCAATTTAGTAAATCAATAAATAATCATTTAAATATTAATAATGATAATGAATATGATTAAGTAACACAATTAATACACTCCGAATTATTTCTAATTCTAACACGGCCATACTGACAGTACTTCGTCCCCGAAGTACTTTTTAGATTATATAAAAAAACACCGACATAAATCAGATATCGTTTCACAAATTTCTATTCATTTTAATGGAGATCAAGTTATTGTTTCTTAATTTTATAAACCTCTATGCCTAGACATGTACAGTACTTGCTGGTTAGTGAAGACCAAACTGACACCAAGCATAGCGGTACCCAGCAACTGATTTATTTATTCTTAATCATTGTTTTTATGATACGATTCTGATTCACTATTACTCAATTAATCATTTTCATTATCACCAATTACAAGTTCATTTTCATTATCATTATTTATAAGTTCATTTTCATTATCATTATTTACAAGTTCATTTTCATTATCACTTTTTACAAGTTCATTTTCATTATCACTATTTACAAGTTCATTTTCATTATTACTATTTACAAGTTTTTTTTTTCTATAGAAGCATTTCATCTATGAAGTTATGTTCATTACCTTTCGTAACCTCATTAAATCGAGCCTGTATACATGGTAAGTTTGCAGTACGACCTGTTAATAATCGAAGAGGATATAATCCGGTTGATTTAAAGACAGTTGTAATCAAAATTTGAACTTTCCAAAGCCTGTTCGGCCAGCCTGATGAATCAGAAGATGTAGTAACAGGCACTAAAATTTTTTGAAAAGACATGTAGATAACATGCCTTTCCTATTCTATCGAAATATAAGTAACATGATGAGAAGTGATATTTAAGACGCTTTGCTAGACATTCCCTTATCAGACTATAATTTACACCAATACCTAATATGAAATTTAGTTATTTCTCATTTAGTTCTTACACCTCCGCACACACTACACATTTGAATAAAACACTTTTTATTTTTACGGATTTTGCGCACTTTCTATTTTACATTTAATCCCGATGTTTCAATGGTTGTTATGTATTTTCTACCTCCTCCACAACACTTCGATCGGGCACGTTCCAAATTGTTAAAATTAAATTGTTTTATTTTTAAATTCCACTTCGTTACCACATTCCCACCACGATTACATTGCATACTACTGAGTCTACCACCAGTTCGGAAATTGGGAGGCCCTTCCGAGAAGAACTGGCGAAAGAAACTCGGGCAGGGGGACCGACCTCCATCTTACTGTTATTATTTGCATACAGAGCTAACCACATCATCAGATCTTGCAATGTGTGTTTTTGTAGGTATTCATTAATTTTTATTTTTTATTTTTTTTTGTTACTTTTTCTCGGCTATGAATAAATATTTTAGTAGTTTTTAGTCACGATTCATTAAATTTACTCGTTTGCTGAACATGTGGCAATGTCATATTGCCGAGGTTTAGGCTATACCGCATCACGTATTGCCATCAACAATCCCTTCAGCATTGTAGGGTCTATATCGAACTATTTAACCGACCTTGGTCACATGCTGAAAGAAAGAAAAAAAAAATTTAGTACAGAGCGTGAGCATCCCACTTCTGATGTGAGATTAAGTTAAAAAAAATAGAGAAGAGAGAAGGTAGAATACTAAAAAAAGTATTTTAATCTCATTTAAATCATCATAATCATAGAATGATTTAAAGCATATAAGAAGAATGTCATGGAATAACATTTATTATAACATTTACCAACATAATTTAGTTGAACATAAAACTACCCACAATAACTTCATTTACTTAAACATTTAGTAAAATAGTGTGGAGCTATCCAAAATAACCTTATTAAAACATTTTTAAATATCAAGTAACAAAGCAAGGTATATAATTTATTAATTTAATTCTGGGTTCGATAATAAGAACATATTGTACCTATATACCAACACACAAGCGGTACATACATGTACCAAATAATTGTATACTTAGCTTAGGTCCATGCGGTGCGGCTGCTGCGAAGCAAGTGGGCCGAGTACGACCGGAGCACAGTCTTTTATAGGCGGTGACAAACAAGTGAGTCACATCGGACGATATTCTCTGACGTCATTCATTTGTCTCTATTTAACAATATCTTTCAAATTGACTATGAATTAATTATATCAAAAGAGATTTAAAGGAGGTTAACTAGGATATTAAGCTTTTAATTGCAAAAATAACTTAATAGGAACAAATTGTAAGGTTATGTATACAACACACATTGATTAAATTGGAGATATTAATGGATATATGAAAACAGAGTTTAGATTACTTAAAGGTTGGTTTTTGCTTTGGTAAATTATATGATTCTTATTGAAAACAATTTGTCATTTACATACAAGAAAATCACTCAAACTATCAAGCAAAAGATGCTTTTCTTTAAGGTAAACAAGAAAACATGTGTAAAATACTTAATTATCATACTTTATAGTTAATAAATCTAACACGGCCAGACTGACCAGTACTTCGCTCTCGAAGTACCCAATTTACTGTATACTTTACTGGTTAGGAACACGTTTTTTTTTTCTATAATTTAGTCTCTGGCCTTGTCATACCAGTCCTATCACCTGCTGCGAGTGAATTTCAGAAAGGTATCAGGGCAGTGACTGACCAGCAGTTCATCATAGGCATTTCTTCGATTGCCACTGGTCTCTGGCCTTGTCATATCAGTCCTATCACCTGCTGCGAGTGAATTTCAGAAAGATATCAGGGCAGTGACCGACCAGCAGTTTATCACACACATTGGTTTGATTGCTATTGGTCATCTGGCCTTGTCATACCAGTCCTATCACCTGCTGCGAGTGAATTTCAGAAAGGTATCAGGGCAGTGACCGACCAGCAGTTTTTTTTCATAATAGCAAATCAAACCAACATGTTTTCACAATAGCAAATCAAACAAATGACCATAAGAATCATTTCTTTCAAACAATGTCTATTTCTTTCATGTTGAATTAGCATATATTCAGAGGTATACGTAAATTAGGTCTTCTACATTAAATTTTTATATATATCCAAATTATTCTTATCCTTTTACAGTGATAATTTTTATTATGAATAAGCATTGAGAACAGTTTCTATAAAATTAATAATCAACTGAAATCCCCTTAAAAGTATCAAATGAATTATATTATACTGTAATTAGTGTATTCTGTTTTTTATTTAAATAATCTAACACGGCTAATGATGCTGAACAGAATCATTATCCTGTATTTTAACAAGCCGAACCTGTACTTGAGTTATATTTCCATTACAACCAATAATAACCTAGTTAGTGAAAACCTTGTTGACTTTTGCACAATAGTGTGTATTGATTGTTGCACTTTCCACAAACCGTTCGGCCAACCTGCTTTACCAACGGTTGTGATGCTGCTCCAACCACGATCCTTGGCTACGGAGTCGATGTGCTTGCACCAACTTTCTGCGCCGTTGTCATTATTTTCTGGATCAAACGGTGACAATCCAACGTCATCTTCATGGTGATTACCAGCCACTGCATCACGAATAGCTTTTAACAAAGCCTCAAACACAGCGAGATCCATCTGTAAAGATAATCAAGTTAGTGTTGCTTAAAAGGGGTTCGAATCCCACCTCTGATGTGAGATTACGGAAAAGAGGCAATATTATATTTTCTTTTGATCAAATGAAATATCAAAAAGAGGGTAGATAATAAAGTATTTATTAAGTGGCCAAAATCAGTTTATTCATCTAGGTCATGTATTTGCCATCAAAATGGAAAACTAAATATTCAAATGCTCTAAATTTATATTGTTTGATGATTCAACAATTAATATTCACACTTTACCAATATATACTTATCTTTGGCACAACGATTTGTGCTGAATATAATCCGATAAGGACTGCCGGCCGTCCGCCGGCTCCGAGCGTCAAGCAAAGAAAGAGACCGTCTGACTCAGTGCGAGGCATTATAAAGGCACCGCGTCACTACACCGCCTGGCGGGGAGGTGACGTGGACCGATCGTGTTGTCTATGCTATGACAGATCACGTTAGATCAAAGACAATGATGAAAAATATTGTACTAAAAAGTGTACATAGATAAAACAATCAATAAATCAATTTAGTAAATCAATAAATAATCATTTAAATATTAATAATGATAATGAATATGATTAAGTAACACAATTAATACACTCCGAATTATTTCTAATTCTAACACGGCCATACTGACAGTACTTCGTCCCCGAAGTACTTTTTAGATTATATAAAAAAACACCGACATAAATCAGATATCGTTTCACAAATTTCTATTCATTTTAATGGAGATCAAGTTATTGTTTCTTAATTTTATAAACCTCTATGCCTAGACATGTACAGTACTTGCTGGTTAGTGAAGACCAAACTGACACCAAGCATAGCGGTACCCAGCAACTGATTTATTTATTCTTAATCATTGTTTTTATGATACGATTCTGATTCACTATTACTCAATTAATCATTTTCATTATCACCAATTACAAGTTCATTTTCATTATCATTATTTATAAGTTCATTTTCATTATCATTATTTACAAGTTCATTTTCATTATCACTTTTTACAAGTTCATTTTCATTATCACTATTTACAAGTTCATTTTCATTATTACTATTTACAAGTTTTTTTTTTCTATAGAAGCATTTCATCTATGAAGTTATGTTCATTACCTTTCGTAACCTCATTAAATCGAGCCTGTATACATGGTAAGTTTGCAGTACGACCTGTTAATAATCGAAGAGGATATAATCCGGTTGATTTAAAGACAGTTGTAATCAAAATTTGAACTTTCCAAAGCCTGTTCGGCCAGCCTGATGAATCAGAAGATGTAGTAACAGGCACTAAAATTTTTTGAAAAGACATGTAGATAACATGCCTTTCCTATTCTATCGAAATATAAGTAACATGATGAGAAGTGATATTTAAGACGCTTTGCTAGACATTCCCTTATCAGACTATAATTTACACCAATACCTAATATGAAATTTAGTTATTTCTCATTTAGTTCTTACACCTCCGCACACACTACACATTTGAATAAAACACTTTTTATTTTTACGGATTTTGCGCACTTTCTATTTTACATTTAATCCCGATGTTTCAATGGTTGTTATGTATTTTCTACCTCCTCCACAACACTTCGATCGGGCACGTTCCAAATTGTTAAAATTAAATTGTTTTATTTTTAAATTCCACTTCGTTACCACATTCCCACCACGATTACATTGCATACTACTGAGTCTACCACCAGTTCGGAAATTGGGAGGCCCTTCCGAGAAGAACTGGCGAAAGAAACTCGGGCAGGGGGACCGACCTCCATCTTACTGTTATTATTTGCATACAGAGCTAACCACATCATCAGATCTTGCAATGTGTGTTTTTGTAGGTATTCATTAATTTTTATTTTTTATTTTTTTTTGTTACTTTTTCTCGGCTATGAATAAATATTTTAGTAGTTTTTAGTCACGATTCATTAAATTTACTCGTTTGCTGAACATGTGGCAATGTCATATTGCCGAGGTTTAGGCTATACCGCATCACGTATTGCCATCAACAATCCCTTCAGCATTGTAGGGTCTATATCGAACTATTTAACCGACCTTGGTCACATGCTGAAAGAAAGAAAAAAAAAATTTAGTACAGAGCGTGAGCATCCCACTTCTGATGTGAGATTAAGTTAAAAAAAATAGAGAAGAGAGAAGGTAGAATACTAAAAAAAGTATTTTAATCTCATTTAAATCATCATAATCATAGAATGATTTAAAGCATATAAGAAGAATGTCATGGAATAACATTTATTATAACATTTACCAACATAATTTAGTTGAACATAAAACTACCCACAATAACTTCATTTACTTAAACATTTAGTAAAATAGTGTGGAGCTATCCAAAATAACCTTATTAAAACATTTTTAAATATCAAGTAACAAAGCAAGGTATATAATTTATTAATTTAATTCTGGGTTCGATAATAAGAACATATTGTACCTATATACCAACACACAAGCGGTACATACATGTACCAAATAATTGTATACTTAGCTTAGGTCCATGCGGTGCGGCTGCTGCGAAGCAAGTGGGCCGAGTACGACCGGAGCACAGTCTTTTATAGGCGGTGACAAACAAGTGAGTCACATCGGACGATATTCTCTGACGTCATTCATTTGTCTCTATTTAACAATATCTTTCAAATTGACTATGAATTAATTATATCAAAAGAGATTTAACCTTTCGTATGCCGGAACGTGGATCCGCGTTATCCCGTTATACTGCCGAAACGCTGATCCACGCTAAAACGACTCTACGCGATTTTTTCCATTTTTCTAAAATATTCACATGCAGACAAGGTTGCGAATCATAGAATAAAGTTCCTATTAAATCAAGTTATCGTCTCATTCAACCAAACCATTCATGTTCGTTCATAACTTGTGTCAAAAGTATTCGAAATGTTCAATCCTTTTCCTTGTTCCCTGGCGTAAGTCACTGTGCGTGTTTAAAAGGTTTTTATAAAGAAAAATAATAAGCTATTTTATTATGTATTACGTACACAATATATTCAAGAATCCAATGAAATTAAAAAAGTCAAATGAAAATATCTAACTTTTTATTATCCGTATTTTACCGCAGTACTAACAAATTTTGCCGTTTCATAAGAAATAATGGGTTATAACCGATATTCGACTGATGATATTCTAATAAATTATGCACTAACAAAAAGGTAGATTCATGGTGTTTTAAAAACAAAAATCAGATAAAAGTTACGTTTTCTAATCTAAGTGATAATTGATATAAAAACTTCAAGTTGTGCAGTCGCGCTACATGCGATATTTCTCGGCATTTAGCGGTAGCGTCGCTGTGCCAGTCGCGGCATACGAAAGGTTAAAGGAGGTTAACTAGGATATTAAGCTTTTAATTGCAAAAATAACTTAATAGGAACAAATTGTAAGGTTATGTATACAACACACATTGATTAAATTGGAGATATTAATGGATATATGAAAACAGAGTTTAGATTACTTAAAGGTTGGTTTTTGCTTTGGTAAATTATATGATTCTTATTGAAAACAATTTGTCATTTACATACAAGAAAATCACTCAAACTATCAAGCAAAAGATGCTTTTCTTTAAGGTAAACAAGAAAACATGTGTAAAATACTTAATTATCATACTTTATAGTTAATAAATCTAACACATGCATCATCGATTAATACCAACCGTACCGCTAAAGACTGGAACTCTTTGGCTTCGTGTTGACACATACAATTTAGGAGCCTAAGTCACGAGTGAATAGATTTTTCTAGCCACCTCCTAGATTGCATCATCGCTTACCATCGCTTTTTTATATAATTTTATGACCTGATAACACAGACCTTTAAGTCATAACTTATTTGGAAAATGTTCGTTACTTTGGAAATGATGATGAGAGTTGATATATGAATGATAGATTATCAATGAATGATGAATGAATAGTGAAATACCTTAACCTAGGTTTCAGTAAAGATGTGGGGGCTTTACTAAAAAATTTTCTCGTGGACTTCTTGAGAGAAAGCGAAAAGACACCATCCATTGTTTTGTTATAAGATAAATTATTATAATAGAAAAATACTAGAAAAAATCGACTCGGGTCACAAGTGAATTCTCAGGCGGGAAAAGAACCCGCAACCTTTGGAAATCCGGTCCAATGCTCTCCCAATTGAGCTACCGAGCCTTGCGAACACTCGTCGAAATTTTCTAGTACATTCCTGATTTTACGCTGTTTCATCAATGAGAGGAACATCCTCTCGTATTCGAAAAAAACATTTTTACAAATGTTTGGTCAATCGATTAAGATGAAACAGCCCTGTTAGATTTATAATTTTTATATATTTTATGCATTTTCAATGCGATCTTATAAGATAAATTATTATAATAGAAAAATACAAGAAAAAATCGACTCGGGTCACAAGTGAATTCTCAGAGAAAATTATAAAACATTGTTTTGTTTCACTTGCAAACACTCATGCATATACAGAAACACTCAGTGGTTAATAACCCACCACAACACAAATTTTAACAAGAAAAACAAAACCACCATAGTGACGCTTCCAGCTCCCGCCAAAAAGTTGCTTACCATAAGGTGAGCTAACGGTCACGAGCAAACCTATTTATTTAAAAAAAAAAAAACTAACATACAGGACCCCGACGTTGTTATTCGCATCTCTGAAAGTTCAAAGTCCTGAAGCGGAAAAGTGTTTTATAAATATATAAAATACTAGCTGACCCAGCCACGCGTTGCCGTGGCACAGTAATTTTATTTTTCTAAAATATTTTTTTTCTAAAATAAAGTAGTCTAAGTTACTCCTTGTTACATCAGCTACCTGCCAATAAAAGCCCCGTCAAAATCGGTCCAGCCATTCCAGAGATAAGCCGGAACAAACAGACAGACAGACAGACAAAAAAAAATTGTAAAAAATGTTATTTTGGTGTATGTATCGTATATAAATTCATATCCATGTAGTAAAAAAAAGTTATTTCAATGTTACAAACAGACACTCCAATTTTATTTATATGTATAGATGTATAAAAGCTGTACGAATATCGTCACCCCACACTTCCCGAACATCTGGTGCTTATTTTTAACTTGTTGCTATAAATAACTGGCAACTCTGTATTATTTCCAGACGGTATAAGTTGATGATAACTGTTTCAAGTTATTCTTTCAAAAGGAATTTTGCGTGTTAATACTAGGGTCTAGGCTAGCCCTATTAGTATGCTAAAAGCGTTTTCTTGTAGGTTTGATTATTAGTACATGAATCATTGCTCTATGGTTCACGTGCTTACTAATAAGCAAGTATTGAAATATTTAATTAAATAAGTTAATTGTAACTTTTATCATTTTGTAATATTCAGCATTTGTTTTTATGGAAATGAGGACACGAAATGACAAAGTTTTTAGTCAGTTTATACTGTTTTTAGTCAGTTTATACTGGTTTTGATCAGATTATACTGTTTTTAGTCAGTTTATACTGTTCTTAGGCAATTATATCTGATGAAAAACTAGTCCCTGGTAAATTATACTGGTTCAACACATAAAAGGAATAAAGATGCTTGAAACACTGGTAGCATAACTACTGCTATTTATAGAAACTTTCTATCAACTTATGGCAACCTGGTACCGCAGGTCTACAGACTTAGAGCTCAATACCCTCGTTAATATACTTTCTACAGCTTATGGTGTCCTAATATCCTTAGATCTCCAAAGTCACGTGCTGTTCACTTATGTCCCGGGTTTGAATCTCGACTAGGCTATGTAGAAACTAACTTTTTGTTATTGTCTCTGGTGTGAGTGGTTTTAATACCCTCAATAGTCTATCTATAGCTATCTAAGCAAAGTAATAAATGTGTTTTATTAAATAATATTTTATGGCCTGGATCCTTTAAGCCACGTACTCATCAGTAGTTTCTTTTCTTCATAATATGAAGACGAATGAAGATGAGAGCTGATTTATGAATGAGAGATGATCAGTGAATGATAGATTAATAATGAAATACTCTTTTCCTAGGTTTCAGTAAAGATGCGTGATCACACTAAAAACGCCCCGTAGACTTCTCCAGAGAGCGTTAAGGGCACCTTCCACTGTTTTGTTTCACTTGCAAACACTCGTATATGTTCACTAACACTCAGTAATTAAAATTCTACCATTATTACACACTAATATCCTCCAAAACACAAATTTTAACAAGAAAATTCAAACCACTTAAGTCACATTTCCCGCTCCCGCTAAAAAGTCCTGTTGGATATATGTGTAATCTATAATCTAAGATCACAAATTTGTTGTTTGTCTGTCCGCTCTTTTTCCATTGTATCAATAACGTTACCATAGCAACGCGTCAACCGCAAGTAGTTCCTCTACCGGACGCTAGATGGCGCTAACGGAAAAATATTTAATAATAGAAAAAATGTAAGAACACAAATTTGTTGTTTGTGTGTTTGTCTGTCCGCTCTTTTTCCCCGCTCTTTTTTTATTGTATCAATTAACGTTTCCATAGCAACGCGTTACCGGGTCAGCTAGTTATTAACTATGAATACATCATAATTATATTATATTTTATCTGTATATGTCAATTACAGATAATTAATTTTCCTTCCACACAACACTGAAGTGTTGTTTCTCATATCATCCAATCAGTATTCTTGCCGACTTTACTCAATTTCAAGCATATTTACTACAACGTACGTTTTTCTTAACTATTTTATTAAGTGTTATTTCATAATTGTTTTCTTAAACATGTTTTGCAAAATCTGTCTTTATAATTCAACATGGCGTGATATTTATGCAACATGTAACATTTGACACTAGCGGAATTTTTGTCATGGACACGCTTGCGTTTAACGAAAAATAGAATAGAAAATTTGCCTTGCTTGCCTGATTTGAAGTTGGTAAATAAAATAATGAGTCATAATATGAATATTGTGTGGAACCTACTTTTGAAATGCTAAATTTTTTAATAATAAGATTCATTGGCTCAGATTAGCCCAAACAAACTTGAAGACTCCGATCTCTGTCTCCCTTTTATTAGTTTTAATGTTTAACGTTGAATATTTCAATCGATTTAGGTTAAAAGACAGTTCTGAAGATATTATTCGAAGAAAAATTCAAGAAGTTTCAGATACCAGGCAGGAGTCTCAACCTCATCCCTTGCTAACCACATACAAAGCATCATTCAGAGATCTGTAAACAGATATAAATCCATTTCATTTTATCTCTACTGTAACGAATGTGATCGTGGAAGTTTTGTTTTGAATTCTATGAGAAGACTATGAGATACCAAGTTTCTCGAAATAAAAAAAAATACTGTGTAATTTTTCTGCTTCCATGGATCAGCTTCAATAGTGCAAAGTCTGTTACGCCATAACTGCCAGAGTTCTTAACCGATTTTAATATTTTTTTGTGTGGAATCCAATCAACAGGCTCGGGACCAGATTGTGACGGAGTTTGAAATTGGCAAAAATTCCCATGGAAACAAAAAAAAATATTTTTTCTATTTTAGGTATTACGCTCCGCTTCAATATATGGTGCTAGCGTACCTAGCTTTATGCTTAGCGACTGCATCGCCTAGTTTACATAAAAAAACAGGCCACATGATACATATTAAAACAATAATACAATATTTGATCTAGATATGCACCAAACTTTACGGTGTACATAACACTTGCATTAAATTAATTGAGTAAGAGTAAAAAAAAAACGTAAAAGAATAGAAAAACCATAAATCTATCATATTTTGCATGTTCGCATATTTAATTTGAGTCCCGTCTGATAACCACAAACAATTTTTTTTTGTAATGTTTTCGCTCTTGATCCCGATCAAGATCAAGAGCAAAGAAAGATAGGATCCACGATGGAACGAGCAATGAAATCTAATTTAACAAAAATGAAACTATCTTTGTGACTGATACAATATCTTATACTTTTATCTGGGAATAATCTGTAAATCTATAATCTAAGATCACAGTGGTTTGTGTGTTTGTCTGTCCGCTCTTTTTCCCGCTGATTTTCCATTGTGTCAATAACGTTACCATAGCAACGCATTAACCGCAAGTAGTTCGTCTACCGGACGCTAGATGGCGCTAACGGAAAAATATTTAATAATAGAAAAAAATTAAAGAATTTTGTCCATCCGTGCGAAGCCGGGACGGGCCACTAGTTATTCTATGTGGAGTGTTCGTTTTATTCGCATGGCTTCTGAATTATTCATTGCTATTAAATACTTACGTCACATTTTATATAATCAATATAATAAATACATTTATTATAGTTAATTGTAGTTACTAGCTGACCCAGCTACGCGTTGCTGTGGCACAGTAATTTTAATTTGCTATATATTTTTTTAAATCAAATAAGATTTTTTCGAAAATAAAAGTAGCCTAAGTTACTCCTTATTACATCAGCTACCTTCCAATAAAAGTCCCGTCAAAATCGGTCTAACCGTTTCAGAGATTAGCCGGAACAAACAGACAAAAATTGTAAAAAATGTTATTTTGGTGTACCTATGTACCGTATATATATTCATATGTATGTAGTAAAAAACGGTTATTTCAATATTACAAACGGACACTCCAATTTTATTTATATGTATAGATACTTAAAAACATCCGAATCTGACGACATGGGCCCTCTTTTTGACAGCGTTTCATATCTCTGATTCCTATTCGTTTATTCGTTTATCGTTATAGTTCAGTATGTCATGATGTAATTACAAAAAAATCAATTTACCCATACCGATCTCTGACTATTATCATTTAAGATAAAGATAACATTATTATTCTATATGAGCATTTAAATGCGTGTATTCAACGTCAATAGCTACGCCGCGGCGCCGTTTCTTCGTAAGACATTTATCGGCTTATTAAGTTCTGCAATACTGTCAAACTGATTTTGTCATAAAATTTGTAACACCTTCATGTACTATTGCGTCACGATCAATTCAATAGAGTGATTAAAATTTTATTTTGTTTTTTGTTTGCATTTTTTAACAAATTTTAATTCTTTATACTTTTAGCAAATAGGCGATATTATTACACTATTGGTGCAAATGCCGCTACGTGAACCTTGGAAAAAATTGTTAAGTAATTTCATAATTAACGTCAAAATATGTTTGATATAATACGATTATACATTTCAAAGTATGAAAATAAAAGTATTATAACAAATTAAAAGGCGAGAAATTTTATTAATACTCTAGTTAACCTCTCATGTTGAGAGAACCGCTTGTACTGCGAGTGGTACGTCAGCGAGGTTTGTACTCGCTTTGTTTGTTTCGAAGCCACCATCTCAATTTGGACTACGCGGGCGCCTTTATAATCCAAAATCTTATATTAAAAACATCTAACCTCTTAACGAACCCCCCAAAGCACAAGCTCGAGATAAATAAAATTATGGTCACCCATCCGATGACTAACCATTCTGAAAGTTGCTTCACTTCCATAATTGAAGGCCGAACGCGTCATCAGACTTCTGATATGATAAGATAAAATATATGAAGGATATATGTTCGACAAAAGTATCGTGGTAAAGACTGCTATGGTTTATCTTGTCGGGAAAACAAGTGGCATAATGTTCGTTGTATTACACAATACAGTGCAGGTTATATTATAGGGTTGCCATATTTTTTTCAGATTTTAATATTTTGGAATAAGTTTTTTTATCTGTTATTAACATTTTAGTTTTGTTAGTTATATAGTTTTTTAATATAAATAATGGTTACTGGATAAATGAGAGAGATACTGATGAAAGCGCAACGTTTTATAACTGCGTTTTTATTATGAACTAGTGCTCGGTGCTTTGTATTTTCCTTTTTTTTGCTGGCCAAACAATAAAAGTTAGTACATGTAATATCAGCTATATGCCAGCCAAAAGCTCGTTAAAATAGGTTCAACAGTTTCGAGGACAAACAGACAGGCAGACAGACAAACATCTAAAATTCATTTTTGGTATAAGTACCGTATGTTTACACTTTCATTTGTGAAAAGATGTTATTTTGACATTACAAATAGATGCAATTTTTTATGCAGTTTGTTTCCGAAATTACACAAGTATATAATTGGAGCGGAGCGAAGCGAAGCTCCCATGGATCAGCATCAATGGCGAAATGTCTGTTACGCCATAACTTCCCGAGTTCTTAACCGATTTTAATATTTTTTGTGCGGAATCGAATCAACAGGTTTGGGACCAGATTGTGACGGAGCCCGAATTTTGAAATTCGCAAAAAAAAATTTTTTTTCTTTTTTAGGTATTACGTTCCGCTCCAATATATGGTGCTAGCGTAGCTTTATGCTTAGCGACTGCATCGCCTAGTAATTGGAGAGCGAAGCTCCCATGGATCAGCTTCAATGGCGCAATGTCTGTTAAGTCATAACTTCCCGAGCTCTTAACCGATTTTAATATTTTTTGTGTGGAATCAAATCAACAGGTTTAGGACCCAAAATTTGAATTTCGCAAAAAATTCCCATCGAAACAATTATTTTTTCTTTTTTTTAGGTACTACGCTCCGCTCCAATATAGCGTAGCTTTATGCTTAGCGACTGCATCGGACTACTAAATTCGAAACAATTCAGACTAATTGTTTAGGCCTAAACTAAACAACGGATATAATATATAAATAAGTAAAATTATAATGGTCGAATAAAATGAATGAATTCGTAAACGTTTCATTCAATTTCAATTAACATTTATATATTAACTTTTAAATTAAAATGACAAAAAAATAAGCATATAAACAACCATTACTCGCCCGTGCCATAATGAAAACTAGGGGCCTTAAGTGTAAAGAGTCACTATTAAGTTCCTAAATAAATACAATTTTGTACGGTTGGCAACCCTAGTTGATTGGCACAATTTGGGTTGCGGTTATGGTAATACAGTTAGTATGTCTAAACTCGAACATGCTATCGTATTACTGGTTAAACAGACGCCAATATTTACAACTTACAAAAAAATGCAATTGATATTAAACTCTGTTGACAGTGTATAAAGTTGAAAATTTATTGAATAATTTTGTTATAAGCTGCTACACCGGTAGTTGAACTTTTATGATGGTATAGATCTCTTATAATGGTGTAAAAGTGGTTAGCGCGAACAGATTATGATTGTGAATGCTAAGCAACTTTTACAATGGCCGATCGTAGGATGAGTGACCAAAAATTTTTTGTTCCGGCTCCAGTTTTTCAGTGGGTCAAATACCTGCTTTGCGTAAAGTGAACTGTTTGCCGGAAAATCTCCGTCTTTAATCTTTAATCTAAGATCACAAATTTGTTGTTTGTCTGTCCGCTCTTTTCCCCCTCTTTTATACCATTGTATCAATAACGTTACCATAGCAACGCGTTAACCGCAAGTAGTTCGTCTACCGGACGCTAGATGGCGGTAACGGAAAAATATTTAATAATAGAAAAAATTTAAAGAATTTTGTTCACCCGTGCGAAGCCGGGACGGGCCGCTAGTTAACAGTAATATAACATTATTATTATTATTAATGTCGTAATATATATATGCGTATTAATATCTGACATCAGTTATCTAGCAATGAACTTGTGACATTGATATTTCAATAAAGCTAGTGATAATGTGATAATTAAATTATCAATGCCGATAATTAATCTAATTCTGCGAGTTAACGAGATGAAGTGTTCGGAAAATTTACTATGGAAGATGTAAATTATGGGCTGTGTGGTGTCCGCTAGAATGGTACGAACCATTTTTTTTTTAATGGGTTTGCTCTTGATCTCAATCAAGCCCCCAGGGTGCCAAGACAGGTTCTACGATGGAACGAGCTAACCCAGAAGCTGCCTATTCACCCTGGCTGTAAAGATGGATGGGTTATAAGTACTAGGAAAACAGACGCAAGGAGGGAGTTCCACTCCTTAGGCAGCTTTTTCGGAATTTAGTACAGTGATCTCCGATCATGCCAAACGTGGAGATCATGGCCAAACCCCCCATTTTCAGGGAAGCCTTCAGCAGTGGACGTTTTCGGCTAATATAGTGATGATGTGATCCTGCCTTTCGCACCGACATTCCTGGGTTCGAATCGCGGTAGGGGCAGATGTTCGTGTGATGAATACGAGCATTTGTACCTGAGTCATGGGTGTTTATATATATTTCTATAAATTTTGCATATCTATGTCACATATATGTATATCTATCTGTTATCCTAGTATCCATAACATAAGCCGAATAGTACTTACTTTAGGCTAGGCTAATTGGTGTGAATGTAAGAAATATTATTATTATTAAACAACTAAATCCTTTCTAATTTTTAAGATATTATGAAACGATACCTGGGCAATGGATTGTTATAAAGATAACCGTGATCGGATAGACCGTATTGAATGAATGAATTCTTTTTATTGATCCATTGATTCATCCGTTGATTCCAGCTAAACAAAAAAAAAATTACATTAAAAATAAAAACTTATTACTAAAGTCAATCAGGACCCTGCCTCAGCATAGGCTGCTACGCTGGGAGCGCCGCATTAAAGTTGATATTCTGACAGGGCCTAAATAAATGAATTAAAAACTTTATCCACAAACTGCACATAAAGCAAAAACTCGTAAAATCAATAAAAAACAGTGAAGAAGGAAAGGATCACGACTCAGCACAAATTTCCACCAATGTCGCTACTTTGATTTTCTGCCAATATGAATATACAAATACTCAGACAAATAAATAACAACAAAACAAAAAAAAAACCTGTAAAATCGCAACAAGTGAGACTTTAAAAAAATAAAAAATATTCAGAACATTTTATCTATGTTATGTAAAGGTTGACTGGGAGAGAATGCAATTAGCTTTTTAAATAAACAAATAATACACATAAGTTAAGAAGTCAATGAAGTAGGGTAAAAAAAGGAGTAAGTGGAACAATGGGAAAGATAAAAAAGAAATACAAAACATTCGTGGGAATCTGTTGATCCACAGATTTACATTTTCACTACTAGACTTACAAATAGGCGCCACCAGTATGGTTGATATACCAAAGAGTCGCACTAAGCGTTTTGGTTCCAATTTTATGATCCGTACCGCTAAAGAGTGAAACTCCTTGCCTAAATCTACGTTTCCTGACAATTCTGGGGTCTTCAAGTCATGAGAGAATAGGAGTCTTCTAGGTAAGCGCTTCACATCGTGATCGCATCATCGCTTACCAGCTTACCTATTTCATTTAGGTCATTTTGCCAAAACTTCCACACGGGTTTTCTATGGGTCAATTTCACACAGGCTATTCAGCCTGTCATGAAGTCAAGTTCATAATGTTTTACGATAACCTTAACAATACTGGCTTTTGACTTACATAAAAATTAAGTCTTTCCAACCAATTATTTTTAGGATTTTTAATCAGTCACATATTCGTGTGTGATTCAATTTATGATAAGTTTAATGGTTAAGAACTATATCTTTGAAGTTATTAAACGAGTCATTGTCTTCTTCTTCTTATCTCTTGTTCTTATCTTATTACGTAAACGAAGTACCCAAAGTCCATATCTATGACATCCCTTCGCGTTCTTTGTTTAGCAAAGTAGGTCGGCGAAATAGCCGATATAAATAAAATCCAGTGTTTAAATTATGATACGTATGGGCTCCAACGGATTTCCAAAGGTTGCGGGTTCGATTCCCGCCTGAGAATTCACTTGTGACCCGAGTCGATTTTTTCTAGTATTTTTCTATTATAATAAATTTTCTGTATTTTTTGATAAGTATCTCCTATACATTAAGTAAGATACACGAGGGTGGGTTAAAAAGTTCGCGGAATGGAGGGAAAAAAGGTGGGGAATAAAACACAAAATTATTTTTCGTTTTCAATGTATTCCCCATTAACTCTAATACATTTATTAGACCTATCAATTAATTTATTAATACCTTAAAAAAAAATTATTTCTCTTTGTCGTCAAAATGGGCTGAAATTGCGCTCTTCACTTCATCGCTAGAAAAGTTCTTCCCTCGAAGCTCCTTTTTCATTTTTGGGACTATTTTGACTTCAGACTATTTTGGAAGACATCTCTTCCAAAATAGTCTGGGGAGGTTTTCCTTGTTTGGTAAGGAACTTGATGACTGCGCGAAACTCAATTTTCTCCATGTTGCAAATTTTCTTCTGGATTGACTTGTTGATTGATGTGTAGCTCAGGTATTTGATACTTAGTATTTATACTCTTGATGAGTGTCACAACTATAGTCCATTTTTTTAGCATTAGAAATTATGTAAACAAAGAAGCAGTGGTGGCTAACCTTGTGCTGGAGTCCAGTTTGACCGGCTTCAGGCTCGTCCATTGTTGAACAGATTAAATACCAAATAACAACAAAAGCTTTTAACAAAAAACTTCAACTAAAACAATAGAAACTTAACAATAAACCAAAGAAAATAGTCAAAACAGATAAATGCAGATATTGACATTTGCCGCTATTGTTGAAAATGACGGCCATGTTAAGCGACCATTTTGAAAATCACCTTATATGGTACGTATTACAACATCGGCATGTACTTTTTAATTTTGTCGTGTCAAACTGACCAACGTTTCGTTCCACAAGTTTGCAACTTCTGCTTCTAAAGGTATTTTTAGTGTAAACTTTTCACGATGTTACGTTTTGCTTGTTACATTATATGTGTACAATAAAGTACCCAAAGTTTGTTCTTTCTAATGCTAAAAAAAACGGACTATAGTGCAGGTAGTAAAAAGTCACCTTTCCCCCTCCATGCCCCTCATTCCGGGAACTTTTTGACCCGCCCTCGTATTTGTTTATTACAAACAGACGCTTTAATTTTATTTATATGTACAGACGATAACGAGAGTTTACATAAAAAATGTTTTTTAATAGTTTAACTTTGAATTCATTTATATAAGATAGTTTTATTTGACGTATTATCGTTGCCCGCTATTAATATTTACGACCTACAATAGGTCATTAGGTAATCATCGTTCTAGATGAGGTATACAGTGTTATCTTAACTCCCAGCGGACGATGTGTGTTTATTCTCAACGGTGTACCTGATGTGTCCTGTTAGGGTTGTCGAAAACCAACCAATTTTATAATTTAATTTTTCTATTTTTTTTTAAATGGGATATTAAGTACTATCGTCATTATTTTATTATATTTTTGCTTTCGTCTCTGTGGGAATTTTTCGTTGTCATGGCAAAGTAGTAAAGTAACTTCTAGTATAAAAAAATAAAATATAATTAGACCAATGTTATGGTTTAATTATATCCCTGAGCGTCCCATGCTTTTGCTTGCATTTTATATCTTATAGAAAAATGTTCATATACCGACGTTAACTTATTCAAAGTTTGTTTTTTTAATATCCAAATGAACATATTAACTCAATTAGCCTTGGAAATAACAATAGTGGTATAAGAAATTTTATTTAAATGACAAGTGCCAACCCTAGCGAACCCCACATAGATACCGATCTCACGTTCATACAACAATGCCGTTTCCATTCTGCTATACAATAGTTTAGGTCATTTAGTACAAGTCTAGTTAGTACTTTGTTGGAGAGGACATATAGGTGATTTATATGAATATATTTGCATTTTAATAATTATTGCAATTATACAAACGGTTGTTTTGTTTTTCTAAATATATTTTTTTTAATTTTAACCCTTTCCTTGCCAGTTACGAAAATACTATTTAAACACGTAACATGTATAAAATTCCTAATGCCAAGTGCCAAGAAATATTTTTTTGTATAGGATGCCCAAAAAAATCCACGAGCCTACTCGTAGTCGGCACCATGTTACAGTAACGCACTACGAGTATTCTCGTAGCCGGCACGGAAAGGGTTAAATAATTCATGTTATTTTTTACAAATTTTAGTGTGTATTATTGGTTGTTATCGTGGCACGTAAAGCAAAAGGCTATATAAATTATCAAAGCATTTACTGCAACTACTGCACTACAAGAAGAAGCGATTGAAATTATTATTCAAAATTAATCAATTTAAAGTAAATTTCATGCATTTTTCAATGTGATCTTATAAGATAAATTATTATAATAGAAAAATAATAGAAAAAATCGACTCGGGTCACAAGTGAATTCTCAGGCGGGAATCGAACCCGCAACCTTTGGAAATCCGGTCCGAACACCCCGGAGGGGTACCCCCCTCCGCTACGGCCCATAAGGAACTTCGTTCCAAATAAATGTCACCAACCACTGCCGAACGGGTATACTATATCTATTCTGTAATAGAAGATATTGAAATATTGCTTCGATTTTTTGTATAATGTACATTGATAAATACATACGCTTTAATGGAAATAAAAAAGTCAACGAATTTAAGCTAATGACAGCTTATTACGCCCATGGATTGTTAAGCTACGGTGTAATAATGTAAATTGAAATTGTGATTTTTGTTTTTTTAATTATGTAACAGTACCTTTATATTTTTGTCAGAAATAAAGTTATTATTATTATATTATTATTATTATATGTTCATAATTTATTAATTTTACAAAAAAAAATGTATCAGAATCATCCTTATCCTTACTAATATTATAAATCGGAAAGTGAGTTTGTTTGTTTGTTTGTTCCGCTTTCACGCCGTAACTACTGAACCGATTGCTTTGAAATTTTGCAGGCGTAAAGATAAAAGTCCGGATTAAATAATAGGGTACTTTTTATCCTGAAAAAAAAAATTGATATTCCCGAGGAAAAACAAAAATATTGTTTGCTTGATGGATGGATTGTAGATGGAGCTGTGTTAAAAACAAGGTAAAATATTGCAAACGAATATAAACATGTAAATTTAGAAGCTAAATGATACGATAATGAATCCCCGAAAATGAGGAATTCCCGAGGGATGACGTACAATTTGTTTTATCGTCTAAATTGTTTTTTTTACATGTACTTATCCTGAAATCACTAAAGTATACTATCCAGCGTTACATCGCGCTTCTTAGATTTTTCCGTGGGAATGAGAAGTTTTCTTATAGTTGTGCTTTATACCGCAATATAACCGAATTCCACGCGGGCGGAAAGCTAGTTACATATAAAACACAAAAAGAAAACACTAAGCCGCACTTCAAAAATCTCAATATTTTAATTTTACCCGGCATCTACATATTAATCTATATAATTATATATCTATATGTATCATCTATATAATTATAATATATCTATCTATATCTATAATATATAATTATGTAAATTTATAAAAAAGCAAACATATTTGTACGTGAGGGTAGGAGACACCTCTCGATATAATAATCCGCCTTACAAAGATAATCTTGTGCGAATAACGTCTAAATTAAAACTACTTAGTACCATATTCATTGTCCATAAGAGTTTATAATAAATTACCAAAATATTTAAAAGCTGAAACCAATATAAATAAATTTACTAATACTTTAAAAAAGCTCAAAATTGCAAAATGCAAAATCCAATGAAGAATATTTTAAAGAAAAATTTTAAGGAAATGTCTGTCCCCTCTCTCTTCCTTGTTACTGTGTCTATCAAGGTACATGCGGTGCCTTATGCATGTTAAGAAATGTATTTTGACCCTTATTATAAATAAATAAACAATTTATAATAGGGATATAATAAGATCATTGGCACATAGTTTAACGTTAGTTATAGAAAAAAGAAGATTTTCATTATTTTCGTCGTTAATATTGTATTTTTATTAAGCTTTACTTGAATCGCGCTTACAAAGTTTTCAGAGTAGCTTGATATATAAGCAATCGTGGACGCGATTAGTTTGGGAGTCCGTTTCTACACAGTGGAGCAATGTGAGGCAAGGGCTGTGCGAATTCTGTCTCACTTGCTTCGTCTTTGGGCGAGGGGGACGAATGCATCCATCCGATGTTGTGCTTCGCCTACACGACGTCCAAGACAAAAGAAGCTATATGTTTCTGTAGGTCGAGATTTGTGTTTCACGTCTGGTTACCTAACCACCCCTGCTGTAGAAGATTTGATTCCTTTTTTGAATTTTAGTAAAATTATATTTTTTATATATTTTAGGCATATTTAATGCGATCTTATAAGATAAATTATTATAATAGAAAAACAATAGAAAAAATCGACTCGGGTCACAAGTGAATCTTAGGCGGAAATCGAACCCGCAACCTTTGGAAATCCGGTCCAATGCTCTCCCAGTTGAGAGAATTCCCGCCTGGGATTCACTTGTGACCCGAGTCGATTTTTTCTAGTATTTTTCAATAATAATATTTTTTGTAAAATTGTAAAAACATATGGTGTTTTATAAGAAAATAAATAATTATAATACTAGTATTATTATTATATTTTATTAATATGCATTTATAAGTGTGACTATACGGTTGGTCTAGTGAGTTTGATTCTACCCTCGAAGACAAACGGTCCCGGGTTTTGAGTCACGGGTAGGTGTAATATATTTCTATGAATATAACTTATCTATTATTTATGTTACCCTAGTACACATAACACAAGCCTCATAGTGCTCAACTTTAACTGATTGGTGTGAAAGTGAATTTTTTTTAATGGTATCACACCGTTTGTTGCAATGGTAGTAATCCTGTCTTTCGCACCGATGGTCTTGGGTTCGAGTCTCGGAAGGGTTAGATGTATGTGTGATGAATACGAGCATTTGTACCTGAGTCATAGGTGTTTAACTTAGGTATGTTACTAGATATCTTTCGTCCATTATCATTTCACGTTTAAGGATACTAACTTAAGACAGATACGTGTTGACTTTGTTGTAATCAACAGTGTAATAATAATAATAATAATAATAATAATATTTATTTATAGAAAAAGTATAACAAGCATAATGATTTATTTTTATTCTTATGGTAGTATAGTTTTTTTTATAAATGTTGTGCTTACATCTTGCAGGGTTAATCTTTGTAAGACTATACAATGTAAGTTAGTTTTAATATGTTATTTGATTGTACCCAGTTTTGGAAGCCAAATAAATAACAAAAAAAGAAGTCGATGACTCCGAACTATGTTTAAAATCTGTATTTCGGAAATCAGTTCTTTTCTTCCTTAAACTATGTACAAAATAAAGTACTTAACAAAAAGAAAACGTATTTTGTTTTAGAAGTTAGACTACTAGGCGATGTAGTCGCTAAGCATAAAGCTACGCTAGCACCATATATTGGAGCGGAGCGTAATACCTCAAAAAAACCTTTTTTTTTTCGATGGGAAATTTTGAAAATTTCAAAATTCGGGCTCCGTCACCATCTGGTCCTAACCCTGTTGATTTGATTCACCATAAAAAATATTAAAATCGGTTAAGAACTCTGGAAGTTATGGCGTAACAGACATTGCGCCATTGAAGCTGATCCATGGGAGCTTCGCTTCGCTCCGCTCCAAAAATGTGTGCGTTGTGTGTATGTGTGTGTGGGTGTATGTGTGTCTTGTTTGTGAGTGCGTGTATGTGTGTGCGTGTGTAATGAAACCATAACACTACTATTATTGTGATAACAGAATAATACTGTAAATATCTTTACCTCTGTTAAAGCTGTAGAATTTCTTACGCCCGTTGTTATTGTCAGTAAAAAGACATTTTGAATGGTTGGTAGGTAAAAATGTTGGATTCAAAATCACTTATTTTAAGTGTTTAAGTAATTTCCATTTCATTTCATTGAATTCGCATATACGATTGAACGTTGCATTGCACGCCAGCGGGAAGTAAAAGCATCGATCTACTTGTGTAATCATTTTAATTACATTGATACAGGAAAAAATATCGTTACGTTGACTGTGACTTTGACCGGTTTTTTTATGACGTATGTTGTGGTAATTTATTGCCTATAGATATTGTTATTAACAATACCAATTTTTTATTGAAGTCTATGCTTTAGGGTCTGTAAATATTCAATTTAAAAATATAAATATAAAACGCACAAAGGACATTGTCCAATTTGGGCCATTTGTGGACACGATGCTATGAAAAAATCACATTTAGCAATATTTTTATTTTTATTTTAGATAATGTTATTTACCAAAAAGTTTGTGTAAATTCACACTTCAAAAATTAAACATTTTTTAGTATTTCATTTGAATCTTGCAATAATCTGCTTCGGCAATTTGGTTCCAGTGTTGCTAACATAAAACATCAAAAATCGGCCAATTCGTATCGATATTAGTTGATGCCTCTGTTGTATTACACAATGCTGAACATTGTGTAATACAAGTGTGTATTTTTCCGCAAGATTTTGGATTCAGTGAATGAAATTGATAGATTATACAAATATTTAAATGATTTGATGACTGAATTGTTATATTAATATTTTTGGAATAACTTGTAAACGTGTAATCGAATAATCGATTTTCAAAATGATAAATTTTTTTTTTCGACATGGCAATAAAAAACAAAAAATGACAATTAGGTCGTGTCAAAATGTGAGACGTCCTTCGCTTTGTTTTCTGCATTTTAATGCATAGAAAAACATCTAAATATAATTTCTGATACAAATCTAGGCTTATATTTTGTCCTTTAATTATGTAAACTATTCAATCTTTCCAATTCTGTCCATGAGTGGCCATGGTGTCTATAGAGAGTGGACAATCTCCTTTGTTTTAGGTTAGGATTGATTGAACCTTTTTCTATAAACGGGCAAATGTGTTATGCATATTCTGCCGTGGGTAGACAGCGATTTCTGTGGGACTCTCTTTGACCCCCCTACCCGGCCTTTTTTTTAACGTGAGAGCAAAATACGGTTATTAACCCCGCGGCGGCAATGGCAGCTCCGCCGGCGAGTCCAGGCCTCCCTGATGGCGCCACAGGAGTCGTCTCCACGTCACGAGTCGTGTGGCCCCATCGGTATACATACTAAAACCCCACGTGTGCCTACATGGTCCTTTGGCCTTGTGGGACCTTTTTTAGAAATCACCAGTCTGGCTGGATAGCCGGCCCTCTACGAGTCCCTTCTCCGTCAGACGATGCCTAGGCACAATTAGGCATCATCCGACTCCCCCCCCTACCCGGCCTAGTGCCAAGTAAAGGTTTGTAGACATACCCACTAACTACCCATATATGTACCCTAAACTCTTTTTATATTATAAATAGGCATACTAGTTATACTTGCGCAAAATTGTAAGTGGCCTTCTGTATTTATTTCATGCTACTATACTTTTACCTAGCTGTAAGTTTTCCTAAAATCCATACTAATATTATAAATGGGAAAGTGTGTCTGTCTGTTTGTTTTTCTTTCACGCAAAAACTACTTAATCGATCATCATGAAACTTCTTACATATATTCTTGGAGGTATTAGAAGTAACATAGGATACTTTTTATTCCGGAAAAATAAGTTGTTCCCGGGGAAATATTTTTTTACCTACAGCGATAAACGACATCCACGCGGGCGGAGCCGCGGGCAAAGTCTAGTTGTTAAATAAGCTGTGCCATGGGCCTGTTCGGCCATTAGTTGTAATCACCACCATGGCATCTCTTTGCAAACCTTTTTTATCGATTTATCAAAAATAGATTGTTTCCTTTTACGTACGTTCAACTTATTTAAGCTGGTACATACGTAAACACCACATACGAGTATTAATAACATCGACATTGAAATTAATTTTAATATGAGGATAAAATGTGCCAGTATTGCAATTGTTATCCTTATATTAAAAATTCTTTACAGCTGCACCAATGTTGGTTATTTAATTCGTTGTATGGGTCAAATTGGGGAAACCCAACTCAGTCAACATTTTGATATTTAAATAAATAAATATTTCCTACATTCACACCAATTAGCCTAGCTCAAAGTAACCACTGTAAGTCTTGTATTATGGATACTAGGATAACGGATAGACATACATATACGATACATAGGTATGAAATATTCATAGAAATATATATAAACACCCATGACTCAGGTACAAATGCTCGTATGCATCATACAAACATCTGCCCCTACCGGGATTCGAACCCAGGACCGTCGGTGCGAAAGGCAGGATCGCTACCGTTGCACCAAACGGTCGTCAAAAACCTAAACCTAACTTCACCAATTACGTTCATTTCTTACTTACTAAAAAATATTAAGTAAGGTTAGGTTAGAAATGTTACCAGCAAAATTAAATCTTGATTTTGATTTGTGCGATATTATCTATACATATAAATAAAATTGGAGTGTCTGTTTGTAATATAGAAATAATCATTTTTTACTACATGCATATGAGAATACACATACGGTACATACACCAAAATAACATTTTTTACATTTTTTGTCTATCTGTCTGTCTGTTTGTTCCGGCTAATCTCTGAAATGGCTGGACCGATTTTGACGGGACTTTTATTGGCAGATAGCTGATGTAATAAGGAGTAACTTAAGCTACTTTTATTTTAGAAAAAATCTTTTATTTTAGAAAAATAAAATTACTGTACCACAGCAACGCGTGGCTGGGTCAGCTAGTGCCATATAAGATCTATAAAATCGATTTTCGATACTTTTCTGTCATATTCTTAAATAGTCTCTTGACCATATTTTATTTTATTCTTGATCAATGTGGTAACTTTAAAGTTTGTAACATCAGTTCCACTATCTCATCCTTATCATCATCATATCAGCCCTTACTGGGGATTGGGTTACCCCAAGGATCTTCATAACTATCGGTTCTGCGCTACCCACATCTAACAGCTGATCTTCACCCGTCAGTCGTCGTCTATAGAAATCGTGATTCGAAAACCTCTCCGTCTAATGGCCATTGGTTCTCTCTTTACGTCCTGTGTACTGCCACTTCAACTGAAGTCTTCGTTGGCGGTATGGAACCTGCCAAGCGATTCTAGTCCGTATTGGTGAGAGCTAACGAGTGCAAATGTGGCTTACGTGCCTTCCAGCATTTAGGAACTTCAGTTTAGGAATCGTAAATTTATTTCTGTTGGTACTCTCTACTTGAACAGTTAGCGACTCCGTGGTAATGTGGCTCGCATACAGGTTTTGATGGTAATGCCATCCCGAGGTCCCGGGTTTGATTGCCGGGTCAGTGGAGATAAGCGTGGAGTCTGAGTGTTGCACCGTCCTTGTTTCTGAATTCCATAATAAGTGCTTTAGGTACATTTATTTATTTATTTATTTATTTATTTAGAAAACCAACAGCTTACATAACTTGTATACATACAAAAGGTACTTATAAATAGCAGGCTAATAATAGGTTTCCCTTAACTAATAATTAGTACAAAGTTGTGATTAACATCAATAAAATAAAAATTATAACAATGTGCGTTACAATGAGTTACAATGAAGAGTGACAAATAAAACAAGAAAAAGATATATACTCTACCCTAAAAGTACATATCTAACCCTTTTCATGTTAAAAACGTATTATATTAGTGGTATTTAATTAATCAATTGTATGAATCAATATTTCCCTCAATATAGGTACTCTTAGTACAATATAGTCAAAATCAAAAACGAAGGAGAACGAAACGAAAAAACGAAAAAACACAATGTAACAAAAAAGCTATGCTAAATAAGGCCATACAATGTCCAACTATTATCTTGACGACCTTCATGGTCGAGTGGCTTAGGCACCGGTTCCCATGGGAACGCCACTCGAGTGGGTCGAGGGTTCGATCTCTGGCTAGGTCAATGCAGAACTCAAACCTTCCACATTGGCTCGGGTGATGTGGCGTCGTCGCTGTTACTGAACTCCATAATACAGGAACTTTAGCTACTAAAGCTACGAAACTAGGGTTAAGTATAAGGAACAATATAAGTGTTGTTGTATATGTGATGTTTATTCCTTGCGTGCCATGAGAAAATGTACAATTCTGCGTTTAAATATCTGTTTTGAAATACCGAATAGTTCCAATTTATTAAATTTGTCATTGTAAGTGCTTGCGATACGCGTTAGAACGTTGTTTTTCGCGTAATTTGTGGAGAAAAATGGGGTGTACAACAAGGGAGTGCGTCGAGTACGTCGCTTCGGAGTACACAACGCCATACCTGTTAGCAGACCTGGACAGTCCAGATGCCCATTTAAAATATCAAACAGAAAACACAGGTCCAACAGGTCTCGCCTCTCCTCAAGTGTCAAAAGGTTGTGCCGACGGCAGCTACTCAAGTAAGAATCGGAAGAGATGCGCATACGATAATCAAGATGACTAATAAATTTTTTCTGAATGCGCTCAATACTATCTTTATACGTTTTGTATTGAGGTGACCAAATTGGACTCGCATATTCTAGTACGCTGCGAACGTATGCGAAATAAACTGTTTTAATTGCAGAAATATCTTTGAAAGGCTTACATGATCGCAGCACAAACCCTAAATTTTTAAAAGCCTTATTGACAACGCGATCTATATGAGCAGACAATGACAGTTTACTATCCAAAAGGACACCAAGGTCGCGAACTTCATTGCCTGACGGAATCGGGTTATTGTTGAAATTATACTTATATTTAATTGGATTTAGCTTACGGGTACATATAATAGACTGACACTTAGTTACGTTAACAGTAATTTTATTTCTAATGTAATACCTATGAAGACTGTCCAGATCAGATTGTAAAGATTCGCAGTCATGGTAGTCCTTGATGCGAAGAAAAACTTTTTTATCATCCGCATACAGTAGGTGTTTGGAGTGTTTCACGTGTTGCCCGATGTCATACAGATATGCATTGTAAAATAAAGGCCCGAGATGCGAGCCTTGAGGAACTCCCGTCGGTATTTTCACAAAATCTGATCTAAACCCACCCAACACGACCGCCTGAGAACGATTTTCCAAATATGATTGAATCCAGCGAAGCAAGTCTCCGTGGATCCCAAGTGCGTAAAGTTTGTGAAGCAAAATGACGTGGTCTACCCGGTCGAAAGCTTTTTCAAAGTCCGTATATACCACGTCAACCTGCCCGCCACCATCCATATTCGTCAAAACATAATTTGTAAAATATGAGAGGTTCGTGACAGAAGAACGACAACGAAGGAAACCGTGTTGATGCTCCGACATGCCTTTATAAAGAACAGGATATATAGCTTCGTATACGAATCTTTCAAAAACCTTGCCTAACGTATTTAATATCGAGATACCCCTATAGTTTTCTACACGTGTTTTTGAACCTTTCTTGTGTAAGGGTATAATTTGGGCATTTTTCCATGTGGTAGGAAAGGTACCTTCGGCTAAAGAGCGATTAAAAATAAGGGATAGTGGGAGTGCCAAGGATTCGGCACAATTTTTCCAAAAGAGGGGGGGGATGCCATCACAACCGGCTCCTTTGAAGCAATCAAGACTGGCTAAAGATTTCCACACCGCTTTAACAGGAACGTCAAATGTAGAAATTGAGTCATTACTTGTGGATTCTATAGGAAATGGTGATGCAGTGTTGGGTTCACCAAAGACACTTTTAAAATATTCGCTAAACGCTTCGCAAATCGAATACCCATCTGAGTAGGAGCTGGAGCCCAGAGTGACAGTATTAGGGTAATTAGAGCCCCCACGTAGTGATTTAACATATGACCAAAATAACTTGGGACAGGTTTTCACAGAACGTTCGACACTATTTATGTATTTTTTATAACATATATCTTGGACACGCCGCTCCCTCCTACGCAACATAGAGAATTCGTCGTAATCGAGTAGATTTCTATATTTTTTCCATCGGGAATGTGCCTTAGTTTTTTCTTTTATTATTTTAATCAAAGACTTGCTATACCAGATTGGATATGATCGATCTGCGCTACGTTGTCGAGCAAAAGGCACATAATTTACAACCGCATTGTTGACGATTTTATAAAATAAATGTGTTGCGTCATCAACCGTACCGGAACCCAGTAAAGACTGCCAGTGAAATTCAGCAAAATGTTTATTTAGACTGTCATAATCTCCGTGTCTATAGTTACGCCTTAAGCCTTTAAATTCGATCAGAGGCCTCACTGCCAAATCTAATATTTTTACACCAAATGAAGGATGGGCGCGATCCTCCCCGACAAATGAAGTGCATCTGTCGACCGTGAGTGGCAAATTACAAAATGCCAGATCTAAGGTGTTCTCTGAATAATTAAGTAAGTTATTATACTGTGAAAAACCGAGTAAGGATAAATCGTTTATTAATTGAGCGCCCGCGTTCTGTACCAAAACAGGTCCTCTTTTTAAGAAAGTTGGGTTATTCATATTCCATTGAATAAATGGTAGATTGAAGTCCCCTATGATAAGGTAATTGTTTTGAGAATTACAATTTAAAATATTATTTACTGAGTTTAAAATAGAATTAATATCTTGTGGAATACGATTGCAATCAGGTGGAACATAAACTGCGCTAATAAACAAGGCCGCTGACGAACTAAAGGCTTGTGCTGGTACCAAGACCGTCAGCATTTCAACGGGCGGGCGTGACTCATGCTCGCTGTATCGCCGTGCCCCGAGACTACTCTTAACTAGAATCATTACACCGCCACCCGTTGACTTACCGCACGAACCAAGATCACGATCCCTCCGAAAAACGTCATACCCACTATCACAAACCTCTCCATCGAAAAAACTGTCTTGCAACCAAGACTCCGTTATAACAACAACATCATAATTATTTAATCTTAAACTATGTCTGAATTGTGAACACTTAGTTCTCAAACCACGAACGTTTTGATAGAATACAGTTAAGTTAGCAGCCATTGAGCTTTGAAAACCACCAATAGTTAGGATGCAATCGTTTGTGCAAATTAACCACAAAGTAAGACATAGTATTCTTTAATAAATACACATGAACCGTCCTGTTCCGTCTCCTTGCGGGGTGTTCGTTTACTGATGATATATAGATATGAATTCTTAAAATAATTTTAATGACTATATTGAGGAAAATACATTTTAAAATATTTAAAAAAACTGGGAATGCGATATGATTATTATAAAGACAGACATGCGGGTAAGTTACAAAAGCGATCGCATGATTCATTGCGCACTGACCATGTCGTAGACAAGTGTTGTGCAGCTTACGCAATAAAAACAGGTGCGAGTTATTGATATCATTACGAGTGCTTTCTGCAACATAAAATGGGATCTCAACATATTAACAATATTCTGGGTGAATAGGCTTCCGGATTAGCTCGTTCCATCGTAGATTATGTCTTGGCCCCAGGTCTTGATTGGAATCAAAGAGTGAACCCATTAAAAAATGTGTGATATTGTCTAATATTTATAAATATATGGGTCGTTCTACTTTTCTACCGACTATGGTCTGTCCTTCGTCTTATTATGGCATCTCGTTGGAGTATTGATATTTACGGTTTTTTAATTCGGTTCGAATAAACGTCCATATTTTTCTTATCTATTAATATTATGTAATTTTTCATTTTCTCCAACCAACATATTTTTTTCATTTGTTTTCCGCAGAATGCCGTGACAGAGTGGTAAACCGAAATGTAGTCTCCAAAAAGGCCACTCTGTCACATATTTTTTTTAAAACCAACATGAAAACAGAATTAATATTTGCCGCAAAGGATACTAATTCGTCCTAATGACAACACAGATGCAATTTCTTTTAAATTCCACAGAGAAACCACAATTATGGATAGTTCAAAAACCAAAAAAACTGTTGTTTCACTGTCGGTAAAAAAGAAGATCGGTCAATATATTTTTAATCGGTGGCTCCTCTCTCCTTAAGTGACATTTTCTAAAACCTTATGTACGCTTTCAATTTGCACTGTATACTGTATGCATGAGCTTGAGTTTCAATAATACAACACTGGTCGAACGAGTCGGCAGTTCACTTTCTATGTCATTACGGTTGTTACCGAAGCAAGTGTTACGGATATTGTTCGGATACGTGATAAGTTTATCGATTTTACTTTTTTATTATTCACTAGGTGTGAATGTATACATTTAATGAGCCGACAACATAGTACAGAGTAAACGCGAAATATTAATAAACATGTTTTTGAATGGGACTGTTTGTTGTAACAAGTTTTTATTTTGTTCAACCAGGTTTCCGATTGAACTGAAATTTTTACATGTATACTTTAAATTTGATGAAAATGTGATATGTTTATGATTAAGAACTGATCTGACTATGTAGTTGGAAGGTGGTCGTGATGATACGGTAATTAAACGACGCAACCCATAGTTGGGTTCTAGTACAGTCAATATGTAAGAAAAAAATTTAGAAAAAGCAAAAATCAATTTAACCTTTACTTTTTTAATTCTTCTTCAAATTAAATTATTGTGGATTATGGGAATAATATAAAAATTGTTGTACTTTTTTTTCATTTTATTTAACATTACTGCACTTCTTCGCCTACAGTTTGAAAACGGTATGTTTTATGAAAAAAAAGTTTAAACAAAACTGAATTTTGTGATAACCAAATTTCTCGTTAACATTATTACAAAAAAATTGTTATTTCATAATGAAAATAGCAAAAAAACCACTTTTTTGAAACTTTAGCGCCACCTAGCTTTTGCATTTCAAGTCGGATGACGTCACTTCAATGAAAGAAAAGGTAGTCGTCAGTGTCCTCTTTAATTTAAAAAAAAACGGGTCGCTAGCACTTATACTTGCTGAGATAAATGCATTTCAATTTTTTTTGGATTTTCTCAAAAACAGCAGGAGGGAAGATTTCGGAAATCTGACATTAAGTTTATTACTTGCCCCCCTAACGATTCGCGTCGTCAAATCCCGGTTTGTCATTTTTCGGAGCAAAAATTGCAGATTGACTGTACTATTCGTTTGATTTTTTTAAAGAGAATTAAATATTATTTCATACATTCACACCAATTAGCCTAGCCCAATGTAAGCGCTAAAAGTAAGTAAATAAGGCTTGTGTTAAGGATACTAGGGTAACGGATAGACATACATATATAATACATAGATATGTGATATTAATAGAAATGTATATAAACACTCATGATTACAGTACAAATGCTCCTATTTATCACATTAACATCTGCCCCTTCCGGGATTCGAACCCAGGACCAACGGTGCGAAGAGCAGGATCGTTACTGTTGCACCAATATAATAATTTTCACTCTTAATTGTTGCTGTAGCAACCGTGTTGCCATTATAAATGTTGTTTGTAAACCAAGAGTTAGTTAGGGTGTCATTTTAAAATCTACACTAATATTATAAAGAGGAAAGATTTGTATTTTTGTATGTTTGCAATGAATAAACTCAAAAACTACAAAGCCGATTTCAAAAATTCTTTCACCATTGGAAAGCTATATTCACGCTGAGTAACATAGGCTATATTTAATGGTAGAAAAAATTAAAAGAATTTTGTCCACCCGTGCGAAGCAGGGACGGGCCGCTAGTAAATATATATCTACGATAAAAAAAAGTGGCAATTAATTTGCGGAAACTCAACAATTAAGGGTCGTTGATGTGTCCTTCAGTTTTCCATTAATTAGAGAAAATCAATTGACCTCAATCAAAATCAACTTCAAAATTGTAACGAAATTATTAGAAAACAAATTATAGGCAAGCAATTTGTAAAGATCATTTTGGTTTTATAGGATTATAATAGGATTGGTGACCATTTTTGTCGTACATTTTGACATTCTTGTACTAGGCTACCATGAATGATATGTAACTAATTGACGTTAACACTGGGAAATCTGTGGTTAAAACTAGAGGATTAGTCACACATACTTTAAATTCCGTTGCATTGAATAAAGGTAAGAAGACTGGGGCATATCTTGAAACAATAATACGTATTAACTGAATAGCTAAACTCAACATCCATCTTTTTCGATCTACGACTGTGGCCCGCAGAATGGACTACTTCTCCGTTCTGTTTTGTGTTCCTGTAGTTGTAATCTTTTAACACTTTCTGCTAGCCTGGTACTTTAAATCCTACCGATACCGTTTTTTTTATTAAATATTTTTTTATTTACTTTATTTAATCGAAACCATTTGATTGACATTAATTAATATTTAACTTAATTAAATTCTTTATAAATAGCCAATCATTCAAATATAGAAATTAAAGCTTGTGACTCGTCTTAAGGGTTTGTTATGGGAATTTATAATGCTACAAGAATGCATTTTATATTGATTTTAAATATAAAACAAAGGTGGATAGAGTTTATGAAAACATATTCTTCCCATCGTTACACGGATTATTTTGTATGAAACCATACTTAAAGTGCGGGTAGTTATGGAATTATTATTTTACGCTTTGCCCATTAAATTATGTTTGAATTGTCATTAGAAATGCTGTTTGCTGCTATATATCATTGAGTATCATAAGTGTTACTGACTTTTTAATACATAAAAATAAAGTCGCTGTCGATCAATAATCTATAATCTAAGATCACAGTGGTTTGTGTGTTTGTTTGTCCGCTCTTTTTCCATAGTATTAATAACGTTACCATAGCGCGTTAACCGCAAGTAGTTCGTCTACCGGACGCTAGATGGCGCTAACGGAAAAATATTTAATAATAGAAAAAATTTAAAGAATTTTGTCCACCCGTGCGAGGCCGGGACAGGCCGCTAGTCTATAATCTAAGATCGCAGTGGTTTGTGTGTTTGTCTGTCCGCTCTTTTTCCCGCTCTTTTTCCATTGTATCAATAACGTTACCATAGCAACGCGTTTATCGCAAGTAGTTCGTCTACCGGACGCTAGATGGCGCTAACGGAAAAATATTTAATAATAGAAAAAAATTAAAGAATTTTGTCCACCCGGGCGAAGCCGAGACGGGCTGCTAGTATATACTCTAAGAACACAAATTTGTTGTTTGTGTGTTTGTCTGTCCGCTCTTTTTCCATTGTATACGCGTTACCATAGGAACGCGTAACCGAGTCAGCTAGTTATTAGTAAATTTACTTGGTAAAAAGCAATTGAACCATTTATTACGTTTTAGGTGTCAGACAGGAATCGAATCCGTAACAACAGATATAACTATCGCTATCCGGGCAACTGCTCCTTCATTTGAGCTACTGAGACCCTAACAGACCTGTAAAATTTTTAGAAGTGATTTTTATAAAATATAGTAAATAGTTATTTGTTTAATATGACATTGTTGTCATCTCGTTTTTCATTAACAATTGTTATCCACAATACGTCGTCTACTGTACCAGCGACAATCCATTAAGTACTGTTTCTATTGAAAGTTTTGTAATCGAATCTTTCAGCCATGGCTGCTTTTCCGTCGATTATTCGTTTTGTTTGTTTATCGATTGCTTCATCGGAGAAATCGATTATAATTAAGTAGTTGTGTAAATGTACTCGAATCTTTTTGATTAATTAATTTACAAAATCGATATTTTTTATGCTCATATAGATTTACATTTTGTGAAGTTCTACGATGAAGTAATGTTGGTGGGCACGTTTCTCAACTTAAAAAATGTGGATTTGTTCCCTTTTACACTTAGAATAATTTTGTAATGCAATAGTAACTTTGATTTGGGAATTATTCTAGACTTATTTTTTAGGTATTTCTACAAACACGTCCTAACAAAGTCTAGCATAAAAAAGCATGTGTGCAATACACACGTGGTAGAAGTGAAACCTTCAAAAATAATACGTACACGTATACAAAATACCACGGTTGTTGTGATGACTTCTCTCAAGGTTTGTACTACGCATTCGCACACAAACACGTATTAACACACGTACGTAATGCTTCCTATCTCATTTTCTTCTAACTAAATCTTATGAATTTATGTGTCTGTCTCTTTTTACTGTCGCTTTTTCGTTTCATCGACTTTCAAATCACAACGATGCTAAAGAAGTTTTCACTTCAAAAATACAATACATGGCTTTCTTTTGCTCTCATAGATTTTTTGATTTTATATTTTTAAATACACATCTTTTTTTTTCCTTTTGTTTTACGTGTGTAATAACAAAAGAAGATTGCTAAGAAAAAATTTTAATGTTCATAAGATTTTTTTTAAATTACGAGTATAGTATAAATCTACACTTCATTTAGGAGATCATAGAATTCCACTTTCCACAATCCTGACAATCATTTCCCGCTTCTTCAGCTGCCATCAAACCTTACATACAAGCTCTTCAGTTAAGGGTGATTTCGACACCGCCTTCTTTAAGGGTATCTCCTATTTGGTACCTGTAAGTAAATCAACGTTTATTTATTATAAATGATCAAATGTTATATATTATAATATTACTCACTTTCACACCAATTAGCCTAGCCCAAAGTAAGCACTGTAAGGCTTGTATTATGGATACTAGAGTAACGGATAGATATACATATATCATACATAAATAAGTAATACACACAACACACAAACATCTGCCCCCTCCGGGACTTGAACCCAGGACCTTCGCTGCGAAAGACAGGATATCTACCGTTGCACCAAACGGTCGTCTGGGGATGGACAATGCGTCACCGATTATGTATTTTAAAATATACCGTTTCTGTTGATAAATTTCTATTATTTTTTTCTGGATTGTTCTTGATGTCTAGGTATTACTTAGGATCTCATTAATTTAATTTTATTGTGATTTTTTTAACAATATTTTAAATTACATGTCCAGATAGTTTTTAATGATTTGCATGTTATTTAACTTTGTTAATCATAAACATTGTAATCTTTTATTATTGAGAAAATATAAACTTTTTTATCAAATCAGCATAATGTAATAAAACGTGTATCAGGTTTGCATAAATTTAATTTAAAAAATCCTGGTCTGTGAGACCCGGGTCACCAACTATGAAAATTGATTTCATGTCACAATTGGCGGGTTAGGCAGTAAAAAATTACATAACACAGTTGGTAATCATTCTCGTTTAAAATTCAATGAAATTCTCACTTGTGATTATAAATGAACGATTTGACATTTTCAGTTGCTAAGAGTGTCACTCTGCAACTGTCAAAGCGTTCATAATTATAAAAGCAACATATGAATGTCAGGGCAGTAATAGACCAAAATTTAAAAAAAAAAACCGTTGTGTGTACTTATGTACACACGCACGTAAGAAGTTATACTTCTTTATTGTTAAACAGTTTATTTTGATGGTTTTTGAAATATTACTTGATTCTGTATACAGATATATAGAAAATCTGTAAATCTTTTGATGTTTCTTACTGATCACTCTTTCTTTTCACATACAAAGAATACGAGCACACGGGAGGAAATTTTTAGTTATCTTTGTTGAGTAAAGAAGTATAACTTCAAAAACCCTGCTGTCGTTTTGTGGTCGCAGTCGCCTTTTACCAGACCCTGAAATGTGTGAAGGGTTAATACTATTGCACTCTGCCGAACACCACACAGCTGGTATTTCATACAAAGTTTTCAACGGTTAAAAAAAGATTAACGGTTGCAATTTACGAATCCATGTTGAATCTTGAATTTCCATTTGGATAATTGGAATTCAACATAGATTTTCGTCTTGAGTAACGCTTACTTTAGCAACGCTGATTGATTGAACTTTAGTTCGTACCTCGTACCATTGACTTTATTTCTGTTGATATTATATATCCATGTATCATATACGTATATCTATTCGTTACCCTAGTCTCCATAACACAAGCCTTATAGTGCTTACTTTGTGCTAGGCTTATTGCTGTAAATGGCATAAATATTATTATTATAAGTAACCTATTTTAAACTCGAGATTATTATTAATAAACAATCGTATATTTTTCGGATATTACGTTCCTACCATGTTCGCAACGGATATTACGAACCAAAGTTGTCAAACAGGTGTACGTAATTGCTACATCTAGATCTGAAACAGTAATAAAGCACTTTTTATCTACATATTAAGGTTTAATATTGTCTGAATGTTTTAATTGATTGTGTCTGATTATAATAGATGTTTATAGTAATATGAACAGAGTGATTAATGTGGATAATCAGTTTGTGACAAATAGCTTAAGAATTAATGATGAAACAAAAATCGAGTCTTATAATATTAATATTTTGAATGATATTGCTTTTAACTGCTAGATTTTTATATATAAAGAAATTTTTGCTCGAAAATATCTATTTATTTCATGGCAGAGGGACTCGAAACCACATAATCTCGCTAACCGAGCAATTGCTCTTTGAACTGAGCTTTCGAGACCTGGACAGACCCGTTAAATTTTTCCATGTATTTCTTAAGCTCCTTGAACATGAAAAGATGATGCTGGAGCTAGCTAAAAAAGATCTAAAAAAACCGGCCAAGTGCGAGTCGGACTCGCGCACCGAGGGTTCCGTAAAATATTTTTATTATATGACGTAACTAAAAATTTACGGTTTTCGCAATTTTTCCTTTATCTGTGGTATAACACGTTGCTTCGTACCAAATTTCAAGATTCTGAGTTCACGGGAAGTATCCTGTAGGTTTTGATTCCCTTGCGAGTGTCGAAATTTTGCGGAATTTTGCGGCATAAACGGCTGTATCTTTTGATTGCGTTGGCTTAGAAGTTTGAGTTTTTTACAGCTCCAAGGGACAGTAGATCTGAGTATCACTAAATAGTATAAAAGAAAGTTGCTTTCTCTATCCCTATATCCCTATGTATGCTTAAATCTTTAAAACTACGCAGCAGATTTTAATGCGGTGTTTTTTTAATAGATAGAGTAATTCAAGAGGAAGATTTATATGTATAATACATGCATAATATAGTAGAGCATTGCATCCGTGCGAAGCCGGGGCGGGTCGCTAATTTGATATAAATTTCAGCTTGATACATCCACGTGTTCCTGAGAAAAAGGGTCTTGACAGACAGACGGACGGACGGACGGACAACAAAGTGATCCTAAAAGGGTTCCGTTTTTTCCTTTCGAGGAAAGGAACCCTAAAAAAAAGTTTTTTTTCATATCTTTATTTTTTATGTTGTTCTGTTTTGTGGCCCAAATGTATTTTTCTATTTTTGCGTTACAATTCTCAATATATACTGTTTACGAATACAACATCTAAAGTAATATATTTTGAGAACGAATCATTTTATACCTAATAGCGTTTATGATCTCCTGGTAGATAAAATTGATGAAAGCAGGTGGATAGGTGGCGTTAGTGGTAAGCGAATTTGGCTTTTGTGGAAGTAAAAAATGGCAATGATATACGGTATTCAATATTTTAAGGTTAATCCATAAATAACCACAAGTCATCTATTTTAATAAAAATGGAGTCTATTTTAAGATTCAGGCGTTGTCAGTACACTTTCTATTTTCATATTGTCTAGTTATTTTTGTCGGGTCATTAGCTGTGACATAGTTAACATCGAAACAGCATAGAGCCGCCAATACAAATTATCATAATTTATTCAAACAATGTGTGATTTTTGTATATTTGTTCATGATTTCATCGTGCAACGGTAGCGATGTTGCCTTTCGCACCGACGGTCCTGGGTTCGAATCCCGGAAGGGGCAGATGTTTGTATGATAAATACGAGCATTTGTACCTGAGTCAAGGGTATTTATTTATACCATGTGTCCTATCACAAGTGTCGGAGCCTTTAATGGTGTGAAATATGGCATTTTTTATCGATAATTGCCTCTCAAATTTTGTTTTTCTCTTACGGTTATAAAATGGCCGCCATTTTGTTTCCTTGGTAACCAAGACCTGGCCTCTCATACTAATTCGACCACCACTACTCATGTAAATGTCCTATCAACATTAAAAAGGTGTCATTTGATAGCTAAAAATGTAGACAATAGTTACACAGCCATCATGTTTCAATTGTCATGGAATAAAAAATAGAAAAAATAATGAAAGAAAAACAAATAGATTCTTTTTGTGTATTTTTTAATTATTGGTTTTTTGAGAAAAAACAAATTTGAGGGGCAATTTGTCGATAAAAATGCCATATTTCACACCATTAAAGGCTCCGACACTGGTGATAGGACACATTGTATAAATCATACATTTAAAAAAACCGCATGTACCGGATTAGTAAAGCACTTAATTTTTTTTAAACATCTGCATTTATTGCCGAAAATGTGGTTTTAACTAAATAATACTTTTAATTGTAGTGTGTGTATAGTGGCGTTGTAAAAGATGTTACCTGTATTTTTGCATCAGCAGACGGGCTTAAAAACATAGTCTTTGATATATGCCTTTTTAACCACCAAATCTATGTATTATATGAGGGTTTAAATTCTAGTTTAGATCGAAAACCACTTTCAGATTACGAATTCAATGCACTTTCTGCAACGATACACTATCTATTTTATACGAAACATTCTTTGAAAAAATTATGTATAAACATTTATGTTTAGTTTAAAACTGTGACATAATAAAATTAAAATTGTTGGCGAGTTTTATTTTATGCCACTTTCCACCTAAACGCAAATACGATACATACCTACTTTAAATGTGTTTTGGATTTTTTACTTCATATGTTTGGCTAGAATTGTTTGTATGATAAATTTTTCAAGTGAAAACTTCTTTAGCATCGTTTTGAGTTGAAAGTCGATGAAACGAAAAAGCGACAGCCACATAAATTCATAAGATTTAACGTAGAAGAAAATGAGATAGGAAGCATTATGTACGTGTGTTTGTGTGCGCATGCGTAGTATAAAGCTTGAGAGAAGGCATCACAACAACCGTGGTATTTTGTATACGTGTACGTATTACTTTGAAGGTTTCACTTCTACTACGTGTAAATTGCATACATGCTTTTTTACTAGAAACATACAAGACAAAATCGACTCAGCTCAGAAATTATTCTCAGTTGGAGAATAATTTGTGAGCTGAGTCAATTTTTTCTCGTTCCTTGCTATTAAAATGATTTGTCATATACTAAGATAAAAAAATATAAAAATCATATATTCGCTTTGCAAAATATATTTTGCCTCCTAAAAATTGAAATAAATCAACTTTATTATCCGGTTTCAATTTACAAATTTTAGACACCAGTTGTGAAAACATAGTGTGTTACTGTGTATTATTTTAACTATGGCTTTAAGGAAAGTAATATTAGCATTAACGAAACGTTGCACAAAATACTTTACGGTTAGTAGCTTTGTTACAAGAGAATATAATACATCTATTGCTCGACCATATTTTTATTGTAATAAATTCTGTTAAAATTTCATGGGTTTACCGTTGACCGATAGGGAAAATGTACCGCATTATTCATGAGCGTTATATCGGTTTGTTTTATTATTATTATTTATTTCGGACATAAAAGTCTAAATAACAATGTTAGTTATAAGTTTTTATTAACAATGTTTTATAATTTTATTTTTATTATAAAAGTAATAATTATATCGATATTCGGATAGAATTATATGTATATATACATATAAATAAAATTGGAGTGTCTGTTTGCAATATTGAAATAACCGTTTTTTACTACATGCATATGAATATATATACGGTACGTACACCAAAATAACATTTTTTACAATTTTTGTCTGTCTGTTTGTTCCGGCTAATCTCTGAAATGGCTGGACCGATTTTGACGGGACTTTTATTGACAGGTAGCTGATGTAATAAGGAGTAACTTAGGCCACTTTTATTTTAGAAAAATAAAGTAATGTTGCAATATTCCACGCGGACGAAGTCGCGGGCGGCCGCTAGTCATACATAAATAAGTAAATGGGTCGTTCTACTTTTCTACCGACAATGGTCTGTCCTTCGTCTTATTATGGCATCTCGTTGGAGTATTGATATTTACGGTTTTTTTAAATTCGGTTCAAATAAACGTCCATATTTTTCTTATTTATTAATATTATGTAATTTTTCATTTTCTCCAACCAACATATTTTTCGTTTGTTTTCCGTAGAATGCCGTGACAGAGTGGTAAAACGAAATGTGGTCTCCAAAGAAAAAGGCCACTCTGTCACATGTTTTTTTTTTTAAAATCAACATTACAAAATAATTAATATTTTCCGCAAAGGAAACTTTAATTAGTCCTAATGACAACACAGATGCAATTTCTTTTAAATTCCACACAGAAACCACAATTATGGATAGTTCAAAAATAAATAAAAAAACAGAAAAACGTCGTTTCACTGTCGGTAGAAAAGAAGAACGACCCAATTCCCATGATTACGGTACAAATGCTCGTATTCATCACATAAACATCTGCCCCTTGCAGGACTCGAACCTAGGACCGACAGTAAGAAAAACATGATCGCTACCGTTGCACCAAACGGTCATCATTATTATTACCTATTGTCGTTATTATTATATTATTAAACTAGCAACCCGCCCCGGCTTCGCACAGATGCAATGCTCTACTATATTATGCATTTATTATACATATAAACCCTCCTCTTGAATTACTCTATCTATTAAAAAAAACCGCATCAAAATCCGTTGCGTCGTTTTAAAGATTTATGCATACATAGGGATATAAGGACAGAAAAAGCAACTTTGTTTTATACTATGTAGTGATTAATAGTGTTAATTTATTTCTCATTATAATTTTTATTTAAAAGATAAAGATAATAAAGGTTAATTATGCATTTGTATTTTTTATGAATAATATCTACATATAGGTATAGTTCCCGGTATATAAGTTGAACTTGGTTATGAAATTACGTGACATGCGCGGTAGTTAATAATGTACCTAAACTTGCTACTGCGCATGTCACGTGATTTCAAAACCAAGTTCAACTTATATGCCGGAGACTATAACATCATTAATAGAGGAATTATTTTTAATCGATATTTAATTTTAGTTCTCATTTTTGTACTCATAAAAAACCCCGTTAGATCGTTTCTTAATGTATAATAAATAATATTGGAAAGCAAAAAAAAATTCTTAGCGTTATTCAACTTTCATCGCTGGTTTTCAGATACAGCCATTGCATCTTTGATTGATACAATCTTAAGGTGTGCCACCACCTAAGATGAGGCGGTTTCAGCAAAAAATTATTATTTTCAAAACCATTTGTAGTGAAAACTTCTTTAGCATCGTTGTAATTTGAAAGTAGATGAAACGAAAAAGCGACAGTAAAAAGAGAGACATAAATTCGTAAGATTTAACGTAGGAGAAAATGAGTTAGGAAGCATTATACAGTGTGTCTAACAATATTTAACAGTTGAATGTTTCAGTAACAAAAAAAATATAATTTAAAAAATAATGTAACCTAGCGTACTGATTTTTAAATATTTTTGTTACAGGAACAAAAAATTTACGACATTCCCTGTGATGTATCTCGTGCTGAAACACCCGATTTCACCACTTCCAGCCCCAAAACGGACTTCCAGAAGCTTCGAGATAACTTCGAGAATGGTTTCGTCGAAAAACGATCCAAAACGAATACCGATACCAGATCAGATACCGAAAATATTAATTCAGGCGCCGAAAGGAAATTCGGCACCGAAATAACGGGCAATAGAAAGTCTTTTATTGATCCGAAAAGTATTGAAAAACCACCGTTAGCGTCTAAACCTAATATTTATGTGAAAAAATTGTCGAAATCAACGGAGAATATTGCAGACGACTTCAAATCAGCGAAGAAAATGGTGGAAAAGAAATTTGGTACCGAAACCAAGAGATATCGGAGCAAGAATGATACCAATACAAGCGCGATAAGTGTGCCGAAGAAAACGTACACTCAACTGGATATGGATCGAGAGAACGTAAGTATTTTTATAATTTCTTTACAATTTGTTTTTCACCGTTGTTAAATCCCTCCTAGATCTTACATCAACTTTTACTAGGCGATGCAGTCGCTAAGCATAAATCTACGCTAGCACCATTTATTGGAGCGGAGCTTAATACCTAAAAAAAGAAAAAACCTTTTTTGTTTCGATGGGAATTTTTGCGAATTTCAAAATTCGGGTTACATTCTGGTCCTAAACCTGTTGATTCGATTCCACACAGAAAATATTAAAATCGGTTAAGAACTCGGGAAGTTATGGCATAACAGACATTGCGCCATTGAAGCTGATCCATGGGAGCTCCAACTAGGTGATACAGTCGCTAAGCATAAAGCTACGCTAGCACCATATATTGGAGCGGAGCGTAATACCTAAAAAAAGAAAAAACTTATTTTGTTTCGATGGAAATTTTTGCGAATTCCAAAATCCGTCACAATCTGGTCCTAAACCTGTTGATTCGATTCCACACAGAATATATTAAAATCGGTTAAGAACTCGGGAAGTTATGGCGTACAGACATTGCGCCATTGAAGCTGATCCATGTAAGCTCCAATAAAACAACTATATTATCAAATTATCCAAATAGGTTCCATGTTTTTCAAAGATGAGACTCGAAGTAATAAGGTACTGGCAGAGCTATAATCATATCATGTTATTTGATAAAAACACAAATTTTAATTTTAATGTTTGAATAACTTATACTTGATTTTATTATTTTACAAACAATTGTTCTTGTAGATAATTCATGTGACAAAAAATTACGCGACAAAATTAAATAATTTTTTGAATCTTTTTAATAGGTAATTTCTTTTGACAAAATGCATTGCTTGGGCCAGGTTATTTTTAGAACGAGATTCTTATAAGTTACGGTATAATTGGGCCGAAATGGTTAGCTTGGGTTCGAACAGCGAACAGCGTTTTGTAAATCGCAAATCTGACATACGAATCACTTAATCAAATAAAAATTATATTTTAACATTAGAAATATTTGTACAGTGTACGTGATGTTGACGGATATTTATTTATAACTAGCTTTTACTCGCGGCTTCGCCTGCAATTTTTTTTTAAATTAAAAGTATCCTATGTTCCTTCTAGTACCTCCAAGAATATATGTACGTAGTTTCATGATGATCGGTTTAGTTATTTTTGCGTGAAAGCATAACAAACAAACTTACATTCACATATATAATATTACTAGGGATGTTAATATTAAGATGATAATTTGTTATCCGTTTTTTGTCAAAAAGTGAGCCTTTTAAGTAAAGACATAAAAATTATATCTAATACTTCGTTTATGGACTAGTTTTGTTTTTTGTTAACTAGCCAGTTCTTTAGGGAAAAAACGTAGTTACGGTTTTTTCCTCTACCGTCGAATTAAACAAATTACGATCTAATGCATCGACCTCTCCGTGAGAACTACATTATTTGTTTACTTTATAAATCTGATATTTTTAAATAAACTAGGCGATGCAATCGCTAAGCATAAAGGAACGCTAGCACCATATATTGACGCGGAGCGTAATACCTAAAAAAAGAAAAAAATGTTTTTTGTGCCCATTGGAATTATTGCGAATTTCAAAATTTGGGCTCCGTCACAATCTGGTCCTAAACCCGTTGATTCGATTCCACACAAAAAATATTAAAATCAGTTAAGAACTCGGGAAGTTATGGCGAAACAGACATTGCGCCATTGAAGCTGATCTATGGGAGCTTCGCTCGCTCCGCTCCAATTAAATAAAAAGAATTAAGTAAGGCGATAAATCCCGTAAACACGTGTGAATAAATAATGAGAATTAGTACTACGCATTAAATTAAAATCAATTCTAAATTAGAATTCAAGTTAAACCGATTCAGTGCTGTAAATTAATATCATTATAATTTAAACTAGTTTTAATAGACGCATTTTACCTTTAAAATTATTTCAAAGCTTACAACCTCTCGTCGTTTTGCGTAGTCGGTTTTGCTTCAGTGGCGCCATGGTTATAGTATTTCTATTCGCTAATAGATGGCGTTGTTTCTATATATTGCGCAAGTTTACCTGTATTCTTGTGTTTTTTTTAAGTTAATAGTTGCATTGAACGATATAAGATCAACAACATAAGTGAATCATGAATGGGCTTTGCCGTATTATATTGAATAATCCCCATGATTAAAAATTTTACCCATGAGAGGTTTGATCCCTATTTATCCCTTAAATAAATTTGCAAATTACTTAATTTTGTGAGTTAGCGACACATCATTAAACGGACAAATTCAGATGCGGCTGGAACCAACAGTTCAACGTATCTTATGTAGCACTAAAAAACTCGAGATGATAAACTTTTGGTCACCCATCCAGTAATTGACCACTCGGAAAGTTGCTTAACTAATGCAATCGCATATCGCGCCATTATCAGCAATTTAAAACCAATTCTAGAACAACTGAGTCTTTATTTGTTAATGACAAATAAGGCAAAAAAAAATCAGTTAGCCAATTATCTATAATCTAACATCACAGTGGTTTGTGTGTTTGTCTGTCCGCTCTTTTCCCATTGTATCAATAACGTTACCATAGCAACGCGTTAACCGCAAGTAGTTCGTCTACCGAACGCTAGATGGCGTTAACGTAAAAAAAATTATGCTAGAAAAGAATTTTGTCCACTCATGCGAAGCCTAATACTTAAGGCTGTCCAAATTACATCGCTGTCTTTAATCTATAACGTAAGTTTTTGATTCAACTTAGGATTTCTTATCCATTCATTTTCCTATATTTTACCTTATTGTCATTGTCAGAGAGGAGGTCACTTATGGCAATTATGTCAATAGAAGCTGGTTAATCATAGTGGTAGTACGGGCACAGCATAGTGGTACAGTCGACATCAAATAATACATGTCACTTGAGCCGTTCGTATAATATTGGTTTAGATTAATTATTATAACAAATAAAATATTTACACGCAACTAGTTTATAACAAGTTAGATTATAAGCTAAAACTTTGTTTTATCCACACCGCTAACTACCCTTATATTTATTTTTAACGTAATAACGTCTTATAAATCGATGTACGCCGGCGGCACGCACGAAAAAGTGTAACGTTCCGCCTGAGACGAGCGTGCAAGCGAGAGCGCGGAACAAGCGATAGAAAGGCACGATCGACCTACAGTCTATTCATCCTAACTTGTCCTATTTGGGAAACAATCTTGGCACTCCTTTTTATTGAAAATGCAGCATTAAAAATCAACTGATAACTATATTCAATGGGTTTCAGTGTATAATAACGATTTATTGTAATAGATTATTGACTTTGTTATTATTTTATTTTTAAATGGGTGATTTTGGTAAAAAGTTGTGCCAAGATTGTTTCCAAAAAAGGACAAGTTAGAATGAACAGACTTTAGGCGTACGACTTGTGAGGCATCTATCTCTCTTCCACTTCATGAAGTGAAAAGTTTATGTCGTTTCCATTGTTCATTTCAACTAAATGTTATTTAAAAAATAAAAAATTCAATTAACTCCTCTTTTGTCACTCCCAATGTTGCTTAGAAGAAACAGCTCCTAGTGATAAGGCCGCAATTTCTACTTCTTGTGTTTCTATAATAATTTTATTTTATACTATCTTTTACTCGCTTCGCTCGCGTTAATTTAGACTACCGATTAAAAGATTAGTTTCCCTCGGGAACACTACTTTTTTTCTGGATAAAGCATTTTGATAAGTAAACATATTTCCAGGATTAAAATATTAGTGTAAGTAATTTCTTTACTTTGAAAATTTCTCTTTGCGTCTTATTATGCGGATACATTTTTAACACGCTTTTTTAACTTCACCTGTATTGTTAACCATGTTGTTTGTAACGGAATCTTCTGACGCGACTTCTTACCGATTTTAAGACGCCAGATTAATTTGAAATTTGTCACACTTATCAGAGATCGATGACAATACAATAATTTGAAAAATATATAAAGAAACTTAGAAATCTCGAAGAACTGAATGAAATATTATAATAATTGTCACTAATCATAACAAAATTCACGCTTCTATCGTACTAAAAAAAAAAAAAAAAATTAGAGTTATAAGAAACATAAAATATGCTTTAATGGTAAACCGAACTTAAAAGTAAAAAATAAATTTTAACATAACAATTAACGAGAAAATTAATGGCATAAAGGAGAAGGGTCAATAAGGCGGGTTTTCGACCCCTTTCATTTTTGACCGAAAAATTAAAAAAAAAATTATCTACTATATGGACTAACAAATCGATTCCACCCCCAGCCCCTCCTTCCCACCCCCTCAAGAAGCAGAATAATCATATACGACTTTATATATAAAAAAAATATTGTTTTAACTCAAAAATAATATAACCTTTCAAAACTCTGTACTCTAAGTTGCTCCGCAAATAAAATATTTTTTTTATGTATTCAGTCATATATGATTAATCTGCTTCTTGGTGGGGTGGGAATCGATTTGTTAGTCCATATAGTAGATAATTTTTTTTTTTAAATTTTTAGGGCAAAAATGAAAGGGGCTGAAAACCCGCCTTATTGACGCTCCTCCTTTAATTAATAAAAGCATGATATTTTTGTTTTTTTTTACTTAATTTTTTCTGTAGCAAACACCTACTATTTGAATTCACAGATTTGCTCCAAAATATAATGTGAGTTAACCTCAGCAATCATAAGCCGAACCGCTCTTTATGACTAAAGAATCTATTTTTTTACAAAAAAACTATTCCTCCATTTGTCATCCTTCCAGTAACTGTAACCACAGATGAATGACTTTGGGGAATGTACAGGCAAACTGACACTTATTGCGTTGATTTACGACTCTCTATTGTTCATCAACGTCTGCTATGTTGTCTAGTGTACTTGCATTATCTCTGTGACTCATGTTCAGCGGAAAGAAATCACGGATTCGCGGTCGGTTCACATGTCTCTTTTCCTGCTCATGGTTAAATGATGTTTATAAATCTATAACCAAGATCACAGTGGTTTGTCTGTCCGCTATTTTTCCATTGTATCAATAACGTTACCATAGCAACGCGTTAACCGCAAGTAGTCCTTCTACTGACCGCTAGATGGCGCTAACGGAAAAATATTTAATAATAGAAAAAAATTAAAGATATTTGTCCACCTGTGCGAAGCCGGGACGGGCCGCTAGTATATATATATATGATTTTGGTTTTTTTTTTGCAATCTGTGATGTTTTTAGGATTTTTGCAAGATTTAGAGTAAAAAATATTGCGAGGTTGTGTCTTAGCTTTTTGTGGATTCTTTTTGACAAAAAGACAAAGAACAATATTTTCCGCAAACAATTATAGTAGGAGTGCCACCTGATTACACAAGTTGAATTTCTTCTTAAAATAATTTCTTCAAATATAAAATATTTGCATTTAAATGCTAGCTGTTTTAATTAACAAAAAATAATTTAAATTTAATGGTATATTTTGTTTAATTTCACAAAAAATGGCATTCTGACCAAGACGTTACTAGTTTTTATTGTTCATACAATACCAGGCTTCCATAAACTACCTGTGATTAGACATTTGTTTACATTACCAGCCAGTAAGTTATATCAAATTATGCCTTTGTGCTTGGAATTAGAGAGCCTTTTACTGGAATTTCCAATCAGCTTGCAAGAGTGCAAAATATGGCTAAACTTATTTTTAGGGGGGTCTTTTAGCTAAGATATTGATTGGACGTGGATGCAATGTTTCACCATTTTGGGGCCAGAAAAGACTTCGTAAAGTTCACTCGGAGTCCGACAGAACTCAGTTTGCGGGTTCGGCTTGCGATTGCAGTCTATGATCGTGTTGTCTTAAATGCTGTTAAAAATACTTTATTAAAAAGCTAGTGGTCCCTAGGACCGTGGAATTAGGTTATATGGCGCTTACTGAATTTTCTGAGGAAACACTTGCTTATTACCAGGGAAAAAGAAAGCTGTCCATTTCCGGAGTCCAAACAATTTTCATTCCAAATTTCATTAAAATTGGTTCTGCTGTTTTGCCGTGAAAGTGTATCAGATGGAAAAAAAGACAGGGTTTCTTTCGCATTTGAAATATTAATTAATTTATTTATTTAGGCTCTCACAACAATGAGTACACTGTAACTTACACAACTAAATAACATAAGGTTTTTAAACTAAGTGTCCCATTACTTACAGGAGGGCACCGCATGCACTAACTAAAGACTAAGTTAAATAAATTGTTTAAACTGACTATACAAACTTGTTATATACTGAACAACAATATGACTAAATTCTACTTGAACATTGCTTTTTTAATTGCAGAAATGGAAATGGAGATAAACGTACTTTATTTTGTAAGGCTTACTTTATAAGGAAAGAATATGATAATATTTCACAATCAGTAAGTATACTAATCTATAATCTAAGATCACAAATTTGTTGTTTGTCTGTCCGCTCTTTTTCCCGCTCTTTTTCCATTGTATATGCGTTACCATAGCAACGTGTTAACCGCAAGTAGTTCTTCTAACCGGACGCTAGATGGCGCTAACGGAAACATATTTAATAATAGAAAAAAAATTAAGAATTTTGTCCACCCGTGCGAAGCCGGGACGGGCCGCTAGTCAGTTACCAAGAATCCATCGTGAAATAAATTAACCAATGAAAAATGCCAATTTGTATGTATTGATACTACTCAAATCTTTTTTGCTTGGGAATTCAACAATAACTTGTTTTAATATGATAAGTGAATAAATAATTTTAACTTGCACAGTATTTTGTCTCCTTTTTCTAAATGTCATTTTTGATGTGAATAAAAGAGACAAAACATTGATCTATCAGTTTTTATAAGATAGTATTAACGGTAAATAATTGGAGATCTTTTAACAACTTTCATTAACTGAAGTAGTTAAATTAATTTAACGCCAGGAAAGTCGTAATAAATGGCAGATTTAGTTCAGTGCTGATGCGTCTGACTCATCAGCTAACAGCAATACGAAAGGGAAGGTTTACATAATGCATGTTTTTATTTCAGAGGATTTGGTACATTGTTACATGAGAACATTCAAACTGATCTCGTTATAAAATATTACACCATCTATACCTACTTTGAAGATCGTTTGGTGCTACGGTTGTAGCAATCCTACCATTCGCACCAACGCTCCTGTGTTCGAATCCCGGAAGGGGCACATGGTTGTATGATGAATACGAGCATTTGTACCTGAGTCTTGGGTATTTATGTATTTTTCTTTAAGTATTTATCATATTATAATATATTTATATCTGTCTAAAATTGAAAATTATGTAATGTCTATCCGTTATCCTAGTATCCATAACACAAGCCTTAAAGGCTTTGAGCAAAGCTAATTGGTGTGAATGTAAGAAATATTATTACTATCCTCGCTTTGAAGGTAAACAGTATTTCCGATTTTCAACCTTATGTCCAAGTATTTAAGTTCAATTGTTGTTGTTACATCAATCTTGCCGCGCATATATGTATATAAAAAGTGAATATATATTCACTTATATAAAGCAATATGCTTATAGGTATCTATAATAAATTATCGGATCACAATAAAATGAATACGGTATATTATTATTATATTGTTAAAGAACAATTACAGACAAGTAAACTAATAATTAGCTGATGTTTTTGCACACTTGCTTGCCAGTAGACTATACTGTACCATAATCTGTATTCTGACAAATAAATATTATTATGCATATTTCAGTTATTCTTCAACAAAATGAACGTATCGATTTCATTTTGACATCTAAAAAAGAAGCTCGTGTGAATTAAGTACCTTTCTTTCGCCTTTTGAAAGTTCGACTGTTGAATTTCTAACGGTCATTACTAATAACCTTTTCTCATAAGATAAGCTTATTTTGGTTACTTGCTATTTAAATTTGTTATCTAAGCAACGAAACTATAGTTAACAGCTGTAAAAGTTTATAAATACTACTTTTTATGATAGCAAATGTAAAGAATTACAGGAATACTGATGATAGCATAAGTAATCATTTAATGCAAACTTCTAAAGTAAGTATATTTATATTAGTAATATATTAGTAAAGTAATGTATATTTATTTAGGAATCGTTTATTAAATACACGGTTGTAGCGTCATGTAAGCCGACTCTTATCTCTACCAAGGTCCAACTAACGTCAATGTTTAGTAGCGCATCGGCAACCAAACCGTTCTGTACTTTTTGTACAGAAAATTTGATTTACATGCAAATTTTCATGTGCTGAACTGTACATATTTGTAATTTCACAATGGCTGTATCGTGAAGTGTGTAATTCTCAAAATTGAGAAGATTTTAATCCGTTTTAATCATACACAGTCGTGTAGGATTTTGAAGTGTTTGTATTACTTTGTGTATTGTGTAGTGTTAGTTTTTTTAGTGGTGTGTTTATTTTTGGAATGCGGTTTTTTTACGGATAATGAATGGAGTCACTTAAAAGAGGTATGTTACCATTGTTTGGTTCAATTCTCAATGTATGAATTTTAATGTACTTTAAATCTGATTAATCTCTAAAATTACTTAAATACTGAAAATATTTAAGTATAAAAAGATCACTTAACAAGCAAAGAAGAAAGTATATATTAAGATAGTATAGTTTAATGCTAAAACCTAAATAATTAACTGATCAAGTAAGTAAGTAAAAGGTAAATATAATTGTAAGGAGGTAAGCTTTAGTTTCTAGGTAACCTTTTTCAAATCGACTTTCTAAAACTTTATGGTTTCCTGGTATTATTAATCTCGTTGATAGTTTTATTTAAATAAGTTTTATCAGTGACTGCTTGTTTAGTTATGGTTTAAACTTACCTAAGACTAAATTAGTCGCTTTACAAACTGTGAATTTAACCAAAGATTAAATACGACGAACTGAAAATAGATTTGTATTTTATATTATGTCGATTCAAATATAAATTTACCATCAGAAAAAATATATTTGAAACTAATTAAAACCATGAATGAAAGATGTTCAAGGAGAGATAAATGAACGATGAAATAGCCCTTTCCCTAAGTTTCAGTAAAGGTGTGGTGTTTAACTGAAACCTCCCCGTAGACTTCTTGAGAGAGCAGGAAAAGACCACCTCCGTTGCTTTGTTTCACTCGTGCATGTTCACAAACACTTAGTGGTTAATAATCCACCATTATTAATATCCACCACAACACAAATTTTAGCAAGAAAACCAAAACCACTAAAATGACGTATTCCGCTCCCCCCAAAAATCAACTAAAAAAATTAACTTGCACTATGAGGGAGTTAGTGACCGATTATGAGGGCGTAGGCGATTGCAAAAAGCACCAGAGATGGGAATCACACTTTCTCCCGTGTGATAAGTGATGTAGTACTTTATATTTCACCTACGAGGAAAATAAAAGCCGTAATTTCTATAATTTAAGTTTGTATGAGAAAAAACATGATGATTGTTTTATCATATTTACTACAAGTTTTTTAGGAAGTTCTCAATGACTGCTCGGGCGATATTTTTTTATTTCTGGTGACTGTTTTAATTATAAAATCGTCACTATCACTACTAGATGACGTATTTGACATATCTTTATTCATGTTAGATTTACGATATGAAACGAAATATTCAACAGACACATTATCTAGTAACTCGTATTTATTGAGCGAAGCTCTCTTTTAGGCAACTCACAAATTTCGCTTGTCTCCCTCCTGCTTCTTAACGGTTCACCCGATTTGAACGAATTTTGGCATGAACATACATGATTATAACCTGACGGAGATAGGCTATGTAAAAAAAAATTAGACTTTAGCATGGAGGAATAATCACCGAAAGAAAAATTCAAAAGCTGATCATAGCCAAACCGCTGAGACTACATTGATGAAATTTGGCGCCAAAACTCACATCGTGGTCGTGACTAATGTGCAAAAAAAAGTTTTGAAATCGAACATACCATCGAGGAATAATCACCCTTCAAAAATCTAATTGCTTCGCTCAGTATTTGCAAACAGCAGCATGTATTGCAGACCTAGTTTAAAGTTAGGATGGAATCAATGCAACAAAACACCATGTGGCATTTTGTTTTTAAATTTTGAAATAAGAACTTTTCTGTATTGGTATTAAAGTTTTCTTTTTATATTATTCGAAATTTAAAAAGAAAACGGGACGCATGTAAAGGATTTTTATATAACTTTACCGTCCGCGCTAGCGAGTTGGTGAATTTTCACACAAATACAAAATACCGCCTATTTGTATGGCAATGAAGACTTTCTTTCTGACCAGTTCCTGTACAATCAACATAGTTTATGCGTAGGTGTATTATAAAAGCTATTTTTCACTTCAATCCACTTATTGTTCTGCTACAAAATTCATCAACCAACTTGACGTGCAAATTAAATGGGTGTCATAACAATGCTACAAAATCTATAGATGATATTTTTTACTATGAAAATCGAACGAGATTGTGAAAACCAAAAAAATTCATTACATATCATATTTACAAAATTTATTGGAGACTAGCTGACCCAGCCACGCGTTGCTGTGGCACAGTAATTTTAAAGATTTTTTCTAAAATAAAATTAGCCTAATTTACTCCCTATTACATCAGCTACATACTAATTAGAGGGTTAAACAAAATATACGCTATTTGTTTAAAATTAAAGTCATTGCTGTAATTTATATTGACTCTAAAATCTAATAAATGTTAATAAAAATTGTAAATGATAGGGAAAAAAAAAACAAAATAATTAGAAAACATTAAATTACTGAGAATGTTGAAGTACCTTTAGTATAGTACTTTGGTATATTAATCAAATAATCTTCATGTTATAATATATAGTTTAAATAAAACCTATAAAATCGGATTTACGACAGGTTTATTTTTGTTTTTATTTTGAATACTGACATTTCGACTTCCTTACAGGAGCAGTGTTCACAGGTTAACTAAGGTCGTCATACTAACTTCCAATTTTTTATCGGGTACGTACCTAACTACTCCATGTACAGAAATAATGTAGTATTCAATGTTTAATTAGTGCAGAAGTGTAAGAAAATATACAATAAATAACTTTCTAAAGTAATTACTTCTTCGTAACAAAACCCAGTAGATAAAAATTGAAATGATTTTTTGTTTAAACCTATCGTTTATAGTTCAAGTTTAAATTACATTACATTTAGATAACTCATAATTAGAAAATTAATTACAATCGAGAATAGATTACAGCCGTTATTAGTTCGAGAGCGTAATGATGTGTAATCCATTGGTAATTTATCTTGTCTTGCATTACACGAGGAAATATTAAAAATTATCATCAATTGAATGCAATTTTATTTATTAAGATAAAAATAATCGGTATGGAGATGAATATATGGTGGTTAAGTGAAATATTATTAAAAAAAAAAGGCACATTTGGCTTCCATACTCAATAGCCTCAAATTTACTTTGGTTGTTCCTAAGCAATAGTTATTACTTCCCTTAGTATCCGTTTTCAAAGTCAGGGTGAATATAGGCACCTTCTGGGTTAGCTCGTTCCATCGTAGATTCTGTCTTGGCCAAGCCCGGGGACCAAGGGATCAAGAGCGAACCCATACAAAATAAAAAGAAATTATATAACAAAACTAGCAGCCCTGTCTGTGACTCATCATCATTCAGCTGGAAAGTGTCCACTGCTGGACAGAAAACCCTGTCCCAGATGAAGAAGGTCTTTGACATAATTTGCCGCCTACAAATCCGCATTGGACCCGCGTGGTTGTTTCAGCCTTTGCTCCAGCAGGATATTGTTAAAGTACCAGGATCACATGAGCTTAAAGAGGTCATTCATTTTATCAATTTACGCAAAAAGAAAATAAACGAGCAGGTTATTCAAGATGGAATTGCCAACAAAAATATTACAGATGTTATTTGTTATTATATTTTTTGTTATTTCAAAGTATTTAAATGCTAGATTTTTTTTATCTAAAAAAATATATTACTTGAATTAAATAACTTGCCTCGTGCTATCTGGGAGAGTTCCTACTCTTCATTCATCTATCTTTTTCTTTGTATATTATAAAAAAACTTTCCTTTGACCTAACCCACTTTGATCTAGATTGGTATTCAACAAACACATTCTTATTCATGCTATTCTTATGAGTTGTGACACGTTAACAACAATGAATGCTTAACAATCAACATAAGAAATCATGGGAATGTGGACTCTATTGTTACACTCATAAGTATCATTAATGTTTACCAAGATAATTGATGCTAAACGATGATTCGTGTATGAACATTACAGTAGTTACGCGAGATAGGAATCTGCTACTTATGTGTAATGTTTGTAATACGCGATAAAATTTGGTAAATATTAATTTTAGAGGTATCGTGAAATATAATATTGTTTCTAGTAGCAATTTAATCTTTGAATTGCAAACTGAGCCCACTCGGGATTAGAAAACTGTGAATTTTATGTAGTGAATCTGGGTCGTTCTACTTTTTTACCGACAATGGTCTGTCCTTCGACTGATTATGGCATCTCGTTGGAGTATTGATATTTACGGTTTTTTAATTCGATTCGAATAAACGTCCATATTTTTCTTATCTATTAATATTATGTAATTTTTCATTTTCTCCAACCAACATATTTTTTCGTTTGTTTTCCGTAGAATGCCGTGACAGAGTGGTAAACCGAAATGTGGTCTCCACAGAAAAAGGCCACTTTGTCACAAATTTTTTTAAAAAACCAACATTAAAAAAGAATTAATATTTGCCGCAAAGGAAACTTTAATTAGTCCTAATGACAACACAGATGCAATTTCTTTTAAATTCCACACAGAAACCACAATTATGGGTAGTTCAAGAACCAAAAAAACAGAAAAACGTCGTTTCACTGTCGGTAGAAAAGAAGAACGACCCAGATACCATTCTAAATCCCGGGATTTACAACTGATCCTGGCACGGAACAAGGAATTCCCGGGACTTTTGATATATCCACACAATTAGCGTAAAAATCACCTATAGCAAAGAGTTAAATCTATACATATATAAAAAATCTTTGTTACAATGTTCGACCGCGATGAACTCCGAAACTACTCAACCGATTTTGTAGATTTTCTTTTCATTTTGCTAGATTTGTTCTGACTTAGGACATAGGATAGGCTTCATTTTAATTTATAACACAGCAACGCGTGTACAGGTCAGCTCGTAAATTATATACGCTAGTTTTTATTATTTACATTTTTGACAGTGAATCAATAAAGATTACATTAAATTTTGACGTTCAATACACGCATTTTAAATGCTCATATTGAAATAATATGATTTTATATTTTTCTATTATTATATTGATGTTGTTCTTTAGGCGCCTTATGAAAAAATGATGAGAGTGAAATTTTAATATGCGCGCGCATCACTGTGACACAAAATTATCATGTTGAAGTTGGCTGCAAAAGCGACATAGAATAAACCAGCAGAATGAAGTTGGCCGCTATTTATGAATGTGTGTGTGTGATTTTCAATTATATATGGTAGTTAACAATAATTTATATAAAATTACTAACGGCCGCTCGCGACTTCGTCCGCGTAGAACATTGCAACATTACTTTATATTTCAAAATTAATATAATTTATCTAAAATAAAAGTAGCCTAAGTTACTCCTTATTACATCAGCTACCTGCCAATAAAAGTTCCGTCAAAATCGGTCCAGCCATTTCAGAGATTAGCCGGAACAAACAGACTGACAGACAGACAAAATTTTTAAAAAATGTTATTTTGGTGTATGTACCCTATATATATTCATATGCATGTAGTAAAAAAACGGTTATTTTAATATTACAAACAGACTCCAATTTTATTTATATTTATAGATGTATAGATAATAACATTCGATATCTATGTTTTATTTGTTTATAATATAAATTATTATTATTTTAACTTGATTATTACTTCATTTTGTATACAGATATAGAGAAAATCTTTTTATGCTTCTTACTGATCACTATATAATTTATAAATTTATCTTTCTTTTCACATACAAAGAATGTGAGCACACGGGAGGAAATTTTTAGTTATCTTTGTTTAGTAACGATAAAGAAGTATAACATCTTACGTGCGTACATAAGTACACACAACGGTTTTTTTTTTAACTTATATCATAAGGGGTATCTTACAGAATTATTAATATTAAAAACTCAACTTGTCTTAACCGATTCGTTGCTACATACAAGTAGCTACAGAAACGAAGGCTACGAGCTTGATTTACGTGAAACATAAGGATAGTTTTATTGTGGGTTGATTTCCCTAAAACTTGATTTGAAGGAGTTATCATCGATTTAAAAATGACACGGTTTCAGGTTACGCCACACGTAAAAAAAAAGTGATGGCACGACAGGCGTGTCATCAGCAACGAATCGGTTAAGTGTCAGCCGGGACTCTATCCCACTACCGTTCGTTATCCGGGCGAGTGCTCTCCAATTGAGCTACCGATTCCTTGGCAGACACTTCGAATTTTTTCAAATATTTCTTAACCTACAGCTAGAGCTACTTCTTTATGAACTAGGTACAAAAAATATAATAATATTAATGATTGTAATTAATATTATTATCATAATACTAGCCGGATAGCGAGGGGACGCAGGTTCAAATCCCGCCTAGTACCAGGCGGTAAGTATGAGAGAAGGTAATTTTATCTAGTAATAATTTCTTGAAAGGGTTACCTTACTGAATTACAACATGTATCAGTGTTTATAGCTTTCCTTAAAAATATTTTAATAATAATTGTCAATGAACTATTCTATGAAAAATCCTTCTGTGTACCTATTTTATGTGTGTGAGAAGAATTATATTTAGTTCTTACACTTCCGTGCATATTACACATTTGAATAAAATACCTACAAAAACACACATTGCAAGACCTGATAATTTAAGCTCTTTTTGCAAATAATAACAGTAAGATGGAGGTCGGCTGCCCGAGTTTCTTTCGCCAGTTCTTCTCGGAAGGGCCAATTTCCGAACTGGTAGTAGACTCAGTAGTATATAATGTAATCGTAGTGAGAATTTAATAAATAAATAAAATGTAAAAATAAAACAATTTGATTTATATAAAACAATTTTAATATAGGAACGTGCCCGACTAAAATATTGTGAAGGAAGTAGAAAATACATGACAACCATTATCTTAGTCATCCTGTGATCCCTGCTCCTGTAAAGGAGACGGAGGGAGGAAGGAGGAATTTTTAAAATATTCTTAACAATATATTCGTGAAGTAGAGGAAAATATGAACGAGATAAGAATACTGATACAGCAAGCATAATCGAAAAAACATTAACTAACGAGTATGACTATCACTGCCTTTTAAAGTATTCACTTATAAATTCTTGAAAAAAGCCTTTTTAATGATAACAAGTATAAACCTTTATCATTGAGTGATAAAAAGATATTTTTTTAAGAAATAAAATGACATATTAAAAAGCAATAAATTTAAAATTAGAAGGATTTCTTAAACTGATATTTATGATAGCAAATTTTTAGCACATACTGATTTATTCTTTTATATGTTTGTAATGATTTGTAGTTTTAATTTAATTGGCTTAAACAAAATGCAGTGTAATAAATAGTGACCGATGCCACCTTGCCAGCATCAGGATAAGAACGTTATTAGAGTGTGAATTTTTACCTAAAGTTAAATAAAGAACTGAAACTGATCATATATAATTTTATTTTACACTAAGAAATAGATACGAAAATATCATATAACACTGACATATAAAGAAAATGGAAAGATTGTGCAAATTTGAACCTTAATAATAAGACAACATATCCTAGGTAAGGCTGTGCCAAAAGGACTGCTTATTCAGCATGTGATACTCTTTGAACAGACGCAAATTTTAAGTAAAATTTTAGTGTTAGTGAAAAAAAAACAGAGAGATTTCTAGCATAAGGTGAAATATACAGAAAGTCTTAAGTCTCAAAATATCATAAACATTTTTTGGTGAAATTCAAATACCCATAATGTCAATAATGTTTTTTGTCAATATCGTAATTTTCAAAAACGCCAAAATGTCAAAATCACCAAGAAATAAAAAACAGCAAATGACAAAATTGAAAATTCTCGGTTAGGAGGTACGTACGTTTTCATTGAGAAAATAAGCTTCACCTTGTACTTGTTTCAATTTATGTTAGTTTGACATTGTGCCAGTTTGATTTTCCACGAATTTGACTTTATACAGATACTTACTAGGCGATGGGAGTCGCTAACCATAAAGCTATGCTAGCACCATATATTGGAGCGGAGCGTCATACCTAAAAAAAGAAAAGGAGTGTTTTTTTTGGTTTCGATGGGAATTTTTGCGAATTTCAAAATTCGGGCTCCGTCACAATCTGGTCCTAAACCTGTTGATTCGATTCCACACAAAAAATATTAAAATCGGTTAGGAACTCGGGAAGTATTGGCGTAACAGACATTGCGCCATTGAAGCTGAACCATGGGAGCTTCGCTCGCTCCGCTCCAATGATATTATGAAGGTTTCACTTTATGCCAGTTTGACTTTATGCGAGTGTGACTTTTATGGAGTTTGGCCTTATGAGAGTTTGATTTATGCTAGAAATCCATAAAAATTGGAATGAGAGGTGGACTAACAGAATAATTCCGACACTTTTAACGTCTGGATGCTGTCAGAAGAACTCTTTTATTTCATGAGGAAGCAGATGTTTTATTTTATAATTTCAATAGTTTAATGTATATGAGTACTCTCAGTAATAACAATCGCTACAATGTAACAAATTATTTTCTACTATCGTCTCACCCCGACTTCGCCTAGTAAAACACAATGTTTACATAACATTTACACCTACATATACACCTGAAATAAAATACTTTTCAAATGGTAAAAGAATTTTTCAAATATTTGCAGTAATTCTGGAGATTACTCTTCACTTACAAACTTACGTAATTCGGTGTTTTTTTATATAAGTACTAGACGATGCAGTTGCTAAGCATAAAGCTACGCTAGCACCATATATTGGTGCGGAACGTAATACTTTAAAAAAGAAAAAAAAAATTTTTTTTTTGATGGGAATTTTTGCGAGTTTCAAAATTCGGGCTCCGTCACAATCTGATCCTAAACCTGTTGATTCGATTCCACACAAAAAATATTAAAATCGGTTAAGAACCCGTAAGTTATGGCGTAACAGACATTGCGCCATTGAAGCTGATCCATGGGAACTTCGCTCGCTTCGCTCCAATAACTTTCCATTTTTGTTTTAACTCTGATATGTTGTATTTAAATTGTTTTTACAATCAAATCAATATATATTTCTTTCCCAGAATCTTTTCTCGTAAAGTAAACCCTTTAATGCTCAAAACAAGAGTTATATTCCCCTAATACTTATCTTGCTCATTTATCTCGTTACTGATTATTAAACAAAAAGGTATTTGACTGTGGTTTATATACATTTAGTGCTTGGAAGCGATAACTGGATATTGATAACGAAATTACGAAGAAGAGAATGTTTATTTCTTCAATATTTACCTATAAAACTATGGATTTCTTCGTACTCAATATCTTTTTTTTTTTTTTTCACAAAACGGAGTAGATACATATTGATCTGTAGTCATATCGATTTGAACGTCTGTTTTGCCAATTAATTGATTAATTAATTATCTGATATTTAATTATTTTATGTCATCTATAATCGAATCGAATTTTACTTTAACCGATTCGTTGCTGACTTTTTTTGCGTGTGGCGTTAGCCACTGAAACCGTGTCATTTTTAAATCGATGATAACTCCTTCAAATTAAGTTTTAGGGAAATCAACCCAGAATAAAACTATCTTCATTTTTCACGTAAATCAAGCGAGTAGCCTTCGTTTCTGTAATTGTATGTAGCAACGAATCGGTTTAGCCACATTTGTTTTTTGTTTTAAAGGTGAGCTATGCTTCTTTACTGAGTGTGGTTACTATACATCTTAATACAATTCGGATAACTGTTTTTGTAATACTGTGTATGCTTACTAGGCAACATCAACATACTATTGTGTTTTACTATATGCAAGTATTTGGGGATGTGTCTTAACAAATATGGCAGTCAATTTATAATTGAAACCATATTATTGGGGCATTACAGACGAAATTCCTGTGATTTTCGATTTGTTACTAATGTGTAACATTAACCTTAGCAACCAAAGTGCTTTCAGCCCATAAATAACCGCGCCTTCAGTCAATATTGAACAAAGAGCTTGCGAACGTCATTCCCTCAAAATAGACGGAAACCATTGGGGGCTACTGGCATTCCGCCATTGTGACGTCATAAGTATCTGTAGCCCTAATCTGATGTCATTGGCAAAATGTTGCTAGCGCAAAATTCGATGAGTCAGGAGGAAGTTGGTATCACCGATTGACACTTCGCTATACAATGTTGTGTTTTATTAACAAAGAAATGTCTTTGTTTAAAGTAATTTTTAATGCCTGTTAGTTTCTGAGAAAAGCGATTGCCTTATTGCGTAGACCCTTTTTGGCAAATGTAAAATTGCTGTTTCTGGTTAATAGCTAGAAAGTTGTAACACTGTAATCCTCATTATGAAATGGTTGTAATTTTTGAAAAGTTACAGATCTGCCTTAGTCAGGGTCATTTAAATAAATAATTTCAGTATTTCCTTGGTCTAGATTGTTGAGGTATCAATTAGCTTAGACCAAAGTAAGCACTGTTAGACTTGTGGGATGTATACAAGAGTAATGGATACACATAATAATACATAGATATGAAATATATATATATATATATATACTAGCGGCCCGTCCCGGCTTCGCACGGGTGGACAAAATTTTTTAAATTTTTTCTATTATTAAATATTTTTCCGTTAGCGCCATCTAGCGTCCGGTAAACGAACTACTTGCGGTTAAAATGTAGCTTATATGACACGTTCGTAGATTTACCATAGCAGCGCCATCTATTGATTACTTACTCAACCCAGTCGAAAGGTATCGACATCTGTTAGAATCATTTGGAGTTAACAGATAATTGTGACTGTCAAATAATAACAGACAAATAATTAGCAATAAATTAAAATTGCGACTATAATTTGAGATTTAAACTATCCTATCTCTCAAGTTGGATCGAACTGCACATGGTGTGCGAATCTTATTTTAATCGGTTAAGTGGTTTAGGAGTCCATTGAGGACAAACATTGTGACACGAGATTTATATATATTAAGATATATATGGCTCGGGTATAAATCCCCGCCACCCATGGGTGCGATCGCTCCTACTAAGCCTGTCTAGTCTTCCCAGGCTAAGGCACCTACTTCAGGTGGTGTTTAGTCAGTATGAGTCTGACATAACCTCTCGGCCGGCCGATGTATCCATGTAGGATTCACCACCTCCCTCCCTCGCGTCCGGAGGGAAAAAAAATTATTGAATAATATTTGATGTAACTTTAAATATTATCTAAAAATAACTTTAAAATGTAAATATTTTGATTTTTAAATACAGTCTTCATCCTTTATGCATTCATAGATAAAAAGAACATTAAGATTGTAAACAAAATGTCGTTAAAAGATAGTAATAGACTTTCAAAATATTAAAATCTCTTATTTTTCTTCATTTGTTTATTTTATTTATTTTTATTTATTTTATTTCGTGGGAATCATACATAACTTAGAGCTATACACAACACATATCGAATACACAAATAACAATAAAGTTTAAACATATATGTGACACATTACAAACGCTAGCAATGAATACTATGGCGTTGACAACGAAAGTTAAGCAAAGGAAAAAAAACAAAAAGAATAATTAAATATTAATTTCGACAGTTGTCTTATACTAATTTAATTTGACTTTTAAACTGCCCATACGAATATCGATACAGATACCGATTTAAGCGTGACACTGATTTTATACAGGTATTGAAAGATAGAAGTTTGATTTACATTAAGGTGCTTTGGGGTATATTCGACATATTTTTAGGCGAGTGTAGAGTATGTTAGGCTTTGGGCTCGTATTTCAGAATTTAAGAAGTAATTCTTCCAAGAAATGAATTCTGTGCTAAATTGGTTATATTCATCAACGAATTGTAAAAACAGCGATTTAATACGTCGCTCGATTTTGGAAATTAATTTAAATAAAAAACAGAAATAATATATACTTCACTTTTTAAGCAGTGGGTAATTTCGAAACCCAGTGGGGTAATTTCGAAGTACCGCAGAAATGGCTTTTATGCATTATGAGTTTAAGAATCATGTTTCTTTTTTGTTATAGTTTACCCCCTTAAAAAATAGCGCTGATTCACAGTACAGAACATGTTATATTTTGATAAATCACAATTTAATTTCGAAATTCCCCCGCACTATTACAGTATGGAGATCAGTGATAGTCAACATTTTTAACCAATTTTGAAAAAAAGGAGGTTGTCCATTTGGCCTATATGCTATTTGTATGTATGTTTGTCCGCGTCATCTCGCGTTTAGCTAAACCGATTTTGGTGCGGTTTTTAGGAAAGTATTCTTTACGCTTAGGAGAGGGTTCAAGTACATTAACCTACATCAGAAACCGGTCAAGTCCACTCGCAAATTTGTATAGCCTACTGAATCGTGATAGTTTTCCTTACATTATTAATGGTTATCCTAAAACCTAAGGTAACCAACTTCAGAAACCAGCCAAGTGCCTATCAGGCAACTCACGAATTGTATAGCCTAAGCCGTACCTAGACCCTATTTTATAAACTTAATTAATTATTAGTGCGTTTTTTTTGTAAAATATTTTTGTGTTGTACAAACATGAATTTAAAGAGTTCAAAATGCAACTTATTTATAAATAAAATATAACATGAAGTTGTCTGATGAATAGGTACTAGTAAAAATGAAACGACCATAAGATGATAAAAATGAATTTAAGAACTTAACAATAAATTGTATGCATTGCAATGTTTCAATGATCTAAATGAAGAATAAAATAGTTCTGCAAAATTCTTACCTAGGCGTGTACGCTATCAATCAGTTTCAAAGTACCTAACTATATTTTAGTTATGACATTAAAACAAAATATCGCTTTTTCTTCATTAAATAACAAAGTTTAAAATTTCCTCAATACTCTTGGTTCGGTTAGAATCATTTGGTAATTTATAACTTACATCTTCTACAAAAATAATAGAAATAGAGATATTTGACTTGCTCTCATAATCATACCTTACCTAATTAAAATGAATTTAAAATCGCGATGTCCAATCTTAATTTAGGAAGTTAAATGATTTAAATAATTATTAACAATCAGTCTCAAAATATAGTAACTATATATGTCATTAACATAAAATAACACTTTTTTACCAACATTACTTGTTCTTTTACAATATACCTACTGAATACTTTATATTTTGACTAAAATTTAATATCTTTTTTTAAAAGGACCAAGTTAAATAGTTTATTGAAAATAATCTTTATCATCGTCGTTTACCAAGTAATATTCCTTTAGATTAGTTAGGTTTCTTTTGACGGATATGTTTTTAACAATGAGTGATTCTGAAAGTACGTCGTGATCTACTTTTTTAGTTTCAATAAACCTAAGTTTCGGTTTCTTTAATGTTCTCAGGAAATTCACACAATAGTGCATTTCTCCTTCCTTTTCTGTTGTATTTTTGATAAACCCAATGTAGTATGTCCATTTTTTTCTGTTATAGTATCTAACTAGAACCGAATCATTAATATTATATATTTTTTTCACAGAGTAACAGTTTTCATCGATGAGCTCTCGAGCTCTTTTTTCAAAGCTATTTTTTTTACAAGCGTCTTCGATACTATCTAGAAGCAAATCCATCTTTTTTTGTTGATTTACGTCAGCAATTTTGTTACTTTCGATCAGAATACCCTCATCTGAGATACGGATAATATCACTACCAGTGTGTGTATTATTGTTTTCTTTAAGTTTGGTTTTTTTACCGACTCCTTTATTCTTAGTTATAGTGTCCATGGATGAAGTTACGTTATTAGTATTTTCACGATATTCTTCGATCTCCGCATCAAAAATATCTACCAAATTTTCGTCCCTGAGTGTTTCATAATAATCGTCGATATCACAATTGCTGTAAACACTCATAGTTTCAAAGGTTTCCGTTGAAGTTTCACTTGAATCTAGTTTCTTTTTCTTATTTTTTTTTATACCTGATGTACTTGGTATAGCAGTACGGTTTGAATGATCCGTTGAGTGAGATATGTTTCTTTTAGTAACTCTTTTGTTTTCAGCTTTTTTGGTGGCTTTTCCTTTGATTGATGTTTCATTTGCTTTATCAATTTTAGCTGCAGTTGTGTCTTTTTCATCTTCCTTGTTTATATTTGTTTCATTGGTCGATTTTGAATTATCCTTCAAACACGTTTTTTTTCTTTTATTTATCTTTTTATATTTAGATGATTTGGTATTGTTTTCTTTTATTTGTTTTTCTCTCTCTTCTATTACTTTTGCTGCAGTTATAACTTCTGCTCCTTTAGCAACTCGTTTTTTTTTTTGTTTTATGATCACATTGTTTTTTATCCTGTATGATTTTTTCTAGCAATAAATCTTCAAAGTTAACCTTTATATTAGATATAATCTTTACTTTAGGCTCAGGTAAGTTAGACTCATGTTGTCGTGGCACAGAAAGACATTTAGGTAAATCTGATGTTTTACTTGCCACAAATTTTTTGTTTTGAATATCGATTCTGGTTAACAATGTGACATTTTTGGTACCAGACACAGTACTTTTTTGGATTGCAGTTGGATTAACGTCCAAATCAAGGCAAGAAATAGTTGGCTTGCATGAATCCATTTCTTGCGTTGTAGTATTTTTAATCGTCAATACTGAAGTACGCTTCGGAGCAGCTTCCAAAGCAAAGATTGGAATAGTGTTTGTCTGCTGTGGAGCTGTTGGTGTTTCCTTGATCAGGTCGGGCACACTTTTGTCTTTGAAAGTATAATCAGGATCAGAGAAATAATCTGGTTGATATGGAGCGCTTTGTTCTTCCTTGTTCAAAGTACAGTTAAACATGTTCAAAGCGTCCACGCATATCTGGTTTAGGGACTTTGGGCTTTTGACAGATTTTTTGGAGTGTTGATCTTTATATCGCTGTAAAGCAGCTGGGTCAAATTTATCTTCCGTTATTACTTTTGGGTTAAAGGGATAAATCCCACTTTTTTTGAATCCACTTCGTATTACTTCGGGCTTTGTTTCTTGCCAAGTGTCGGAGAAAGTTTGTGCAAATATATTCTTTGGCATCTTTGTTCCGACGTTTTGGCGTTGCCAAGCAACCATTTTAGCATCCCACTTGCATTTAAAAGATTTAAATACCGCCACATCTAAGGGTTGCAACAAGTGAGATGTATGTGGGGGCATCTTTAAAAGTGTGATGCCATGTCGGATGGCTAAATACACGACTTCAAGATTTACGTGGGTTGAATGGCCGTCAAAAATTATTAGTACTGGCCGTTCTTCGCCTAATGCCGGAATAAAAACTTTTTCCAAATAGTTTACAAATATCGGCGCTTCCATCCAGCCTTTAGTGCTAGCAGCGTAAGCAAGCTCAAAGTCATGATTGTCCGTGGTAGTCATCCACTTGTCCCAAACGTTTTTACCTTTATATATTATTAAAGGTGTCATTTTTTTTCCACTGGCACTGGCAGCTGCTAAGACGGTAATATTTTCCTTAGCACTGCCGAAGGTGGTTCTGGAACAGGGTTTGTTTTTCGCACCAACAACTTTTGTTCGTGTTGGGTCTAGACAAAGGGAAGTTTCGTCCATGTTCCATATTAAATCAGGCCTTTCAAGCAAGTTTTGTTCGACCAAAGTATTTTCCAGAAGTTCAAAATACTCATTTATAACGAACGGATCTGTCATTTTTTTGCGAACGTATTCAACTGGCTGAGCTTTTTTAACAGAAAGGCTATGTCTTTTCTTAAAATTAATGAACCAGTCTGGGCCAGGCTTATCTTCTTTAAATGGGGTTTCAATATTGTTCTTCTTAACATAGTCACACACTAGTTGCAATATCTCACCTCTTGAGAACCCGAAACCCCATTTTTCCATGGTCCGAAGGCCACTCGCTAATTTTTGTTCCTGTTCCAAAGGAATCGCTGTCGGTCTACCTCTATTTAAGGGATGTAATTGTTTCACCTGGTCAAACAGTGTGGTGGTAGGTATGCCGTACTTTAATCCAGCAGCATAGATAGTTGACTCTTTATTTCTTACTTCATTTATAGCCTTTTCCAGGTCTTCTTTGGAATATTTCTGGATTTTCTTTCTTTTATACGTCCGCGGCATATTTCAACTGCAAAATAATAATAAATAAATAATAATAAATAAATAAATATTTCTTACATTCACACCAATTAGCCTAGTCCAAAGTAAGCACTGTAAGGCTTGTGTTATGGATACTAGGGTAACGGATATACATACATATATGATACATAGATATGTAATATCCATAGAAATATATATAAACACCCATGACTCAGGTACAAATACTCGTATTGATCACACAAACATCTGCCCCTTCCGGGATTTGAACCCAGGACCGTCGGTGCGAAAGGCAGGATCTCTACCGTAGCACCAAACGGTCGTCGATAAATAAATTGATAAGTACTTATTTATATCTTAGATAGTAATCATAGTTATTTGCAACACAAAATTTTTCATGTCCATGTTTGTATGTTCATGTTTGTATGTCCGGGTTTAACTCGAAAACTACTGAACAGATTGCTACAAAATTTAGTATGGAAATAGATCGAGCGAAGTCGTTGACTTACACTTGGAATAGAATTAAAGAAATAAACCTACCTATTACTTACTTAATATCAAACACAAAACGAGAAATAAAAAAGGACAGTTAAACGTCGTTTTTATTACTCGTTTAAAAAAATTAAATTAACTGTTAATTCCTGGGTTGACAACCACTGATAATGGATTATGAAAACCCAGTTTGGGGTTATTTCGAAAGTACATTAATTCGAACTTTCACCGCAGGGTAAATAAGAATGCTTTTTTAAAACTACAGATAGACCGTTATGTTGTACTCATTAATACGTCAAAATTGACAATCTAACGTATAAAGTAACAAAAAATTACTTAGCTTACCAGATTCCTGAGTTATACGGGATGGGGTAATTTCGGAAGTCCTCTTATGGCAATTTTAGCACTTTTTTTATTTAATCAACCGCAGCACACGTCCGCTTACAACTAGCTCCGCGCAGTGAACTGATGCGGAGGGGCAGATAAACAAGGCATCTTGACAAGTGTTGCTGGCATAAAAATTGTTCCCAGTTTAGTAGAAATATATGATTTTTAACTTTACCCCATTTTCGAGTTTACCCCAAAGCACCTTAATTCATATTCGTCGTGAGTCTCGTGATCCAGTTTGGGATCCCTTTAGTTGACATAATGTATTTATTCCTAAAATAGTTCGGCATATTTTTTTGCATAATATTACTTTGTCATAATTAATTTTTAGCAGCATATGTACTGTGGCATAATTATAATTTTCATAATGTTTTAAGGCGTACTGTATAGTCGCATAATAGTATTTTATTATATAGGTCAATAGGTATAAATGAATATAAAATTTGTAAATTTTAGTTTTTTTTTAATGAGTTTCATGCAAATTTTATAGAGCTGCTTACATGTATCTGTATTTATAACAGGTTAGGTTATATTCATTATAGTTTGATACCATTGTGCCTTTAAAAAGTAATGGTTGTGAATTTTATGTTTAAATATGATTATGCTTATTGTATTTATGGATAATTATGGATAATAATATTATGCGTATATCATTAGTATGAATAACCATATGAGAACATATTTTATGGTTTAAATTTTTATGCAAATGGATAGTGAGCCATCGGGTTAATATTGAAGCGCGACGACGGTACATAAAAAAAACGCAGCGTGCAAACGAAAAACTTGAGTCTGAGATTGAATTCGTAATACAGGTCACCAGTGCCCCACTCCTCGGTCACTATTCACATAAACAAGGAACATATATATGTAAAAAATATATCATAATCTACTAATTTGTTTTGCATTCTTATGAAGTATAATATATTTGTTTCGTCATCACTTCCTTTGCTCTACAAATGAAAGCAATGACGTAAGTATTTTAAAATAACAACGTAAACTCGGATAAGCAATCTTTGCTCTAAAATTGATTATCAATATTTACAAGTTTTTTCCAGCTGCTTTCCTAAAGCACACATGATAATTGTTTTTTTTTTCACTATTGTTTAAGATTCGATATTATTTTGCACCGTTTGGGCCTTTCGTACCGACGATCCTGATGCTCGAGTCCCGGAAGGGACAGATGTTTTTATGATGAATTCGAGTAAATTCTTATACTATTATGCTAGGCTTATTGGTGTAAATGTAAGAAATATTTAGTTGTTTATTTATTATTTATTTAAAAATAATGTTAGTATATCGACTTTCTTGTTTTAGGGTTTTTTCATTTCCAAATTACAGAAACGCAGTCGGGATTTTAGTCTTTTAAATTATCGTTTTTTTCACACAAAACAAACTTTTCTATTCTGTCGGACACCATACATCGTGGTTATCAGGTTATCTAGGGGTAATTTATTGCAGGCGTATTACTGCAAGCAACGGTGCGATCGTACCTTCTGCGCCAAAGGTACTGGTTTCGAATCCCAGTAAAGGCATGTCTTTGTGAAGAACATAAGCATTTGTTTTATAATTTTTATATATTTTATGCATTTTCAATGCGATCTTATAAGATAAATTATTATAATAGAAAAATATTTAAAAAAAATACTGGCCTACAGCGTAAAAACAGAAAGGTACTAGAAAATTTCGCCGAGTGTTCACATGACTCGGTAGCTCAATTGGGAGAGCATTGGACCGGATTTCCAAAGGTTGCGGGTTCGATTCCCGCCTGAGAATGCACTTGTGAGCCGAGTCGATTTTTTCTAGTATTTTTCTATTATAATAATTTATCTTATAAACATTTGCTCCTGAGTCATGGTCTTTTATATACTTATGAATTCTATACATTATACCTATAATACAAGCTAAGGTTAGTGTAGTACTAAAAAATGTTTTGTGTTCCGAATTTTTCAAATATTGAGCTTTAACTAGTAAGTTTTAAAGTTGAAAGTCGCTTAAAAGTATTATTTATATATTTTCTCAATTTTCTTCTATCAAATAGTACGATTTTTGTTATTATTGAATATGTTGATGTAATGACACGGGTCATGCGAAGGTTTATTGCATGTAATCATAGCATTTTCTCTGATAAGAATTATGATCCCAAATTCATTTATCAGTGAAATACCAACCCCGAATTCCATTTAAGTCCGTCAGAGGCGTCGGTACGTCTGAACTCGCGGTCTCTTTGTGTCGCAAATTATAATTAGTTTAATTACATTAAAGATAGTGATGAGGAGTGGGGAATACAAATATGTGCTATCGATAATATTATTATTATATTATTACTAGGAAAAAAAATAATGATTTGTCTCAGGAGTTTAGATATGAAAATTAGCAGTGCTAAATGATAAAATAAGAAAATTATAAAATTTATGTCGATATTATTAATTTGAATATGTATTCTCGATGTAAGTGACAGTTGACATTTACAAGTGACAATGATTTTGTCACTAATTTTTTTAAATTGTAAGAATAATTTACTTAATTTAATTTATGAGAGGGAAGTTGGTAGTCTATAAAAATATAATTATTTTAAGTTACAGTATGGCAGTAGCATCGTTAACAATTTTATATTCTTACACTAAATTATCCAATATAAATTAAGTGTTTTATTATGTCGGTGAACTGTCGACTGTATAACTTTAAAAATATCGTGAACTTGTTCCTTGTCACCTGAGATAAGTTGATTTTTATTTTAATACAAAAAATGCAAATGCTTAAATAACAAGGCGGGGTAGTTGTTTTATATCTTATAGAAATATTGCATTTTGTATGCAAAAAAATATATAATACAATTAAATTTTTGTGTGCTCACAAATTTTATGTAATGACACTTTTATTATTATTATTTAATTAAAGTAATCAGTTTACCAAGCCATTGCTCCTTCACTAAGCCACAGCTGTAGTTACGATAAAACTGAACTTGTTTACTTTGTAGAACACACTACTAGCCAGTGGAAGAAACCTCAATAAATTTTGTCATAATATCGATATTTGGCCTCACAACCCTAATGATGTATAAAAACTGTTATCAGTAGCCACTCTTGTGTTCAGTAATGACCTAAACCAATGTGTTTACATTGTTTGGACGACGATAGACCACAAGGAAGACAAAAGCTTTATTTATTTTGTTTTGATCAACTAGTATTGTGATCGCATTTTAACAGTTGTTCGGCTTTTATATAAAAGCTTGGCGTAAAGACGCATCTGCGATCTATCGTATTGCTCAGTGTTGTGCCATCCATTTAGAAAAGCAGACATTAATATAAGAAGTGCGCGATTTATTTAACAGGGAAAACGTTGTGGCTAAGAATAAATCTTTTCGAACTTTTATGCGCATGCGCTGATAACATTAACGCAAGCATTTATACTATAGCTTTGCAGAATCAGAATCTTTTTTTGTGAAATTTAGGTAAGTATTACAGAAATAGTATTTGACAATATAATTAATGCTACTACATTTCCACCTTAGGATATTAAAATAAAATAAAAATATAATAGAAAATAAAATATAAAATTTTCATTACAAAAATTAAAATAAATTTATAATAAAATAAAAAGAAAATAAAATAAATAGAAAATAAAGTAAGTTAATAATTGTCCAAAATGTTACATGATATGTTTATTATCTATGTGAACAATGAGAAAAGAAACATGTCCTAGTAATTACAAGGTTTGTCGCTTAGGAATTCCTGTACTGTGTAATAAGCTTTGTCAATAATTAATGTTTGCAGGCGATTTTTAATTATCTTTATCGGGAAGCTTTTAAGCTTGTTAGGTATTGTTAGGAATGCAAGCACCGCTCGATAGCTTACGCGATAGATCAGTAGCTTGAACAACGAAAAAATAGCTTGAGCAAAGAAACGATAGTTTGAGCAACGAAACGATAGCTTGAGCAACTCGATATATCACGTCAGCCTTATCACGGATAGATACGGAAAACTAAGGATTTCATCAATAAAAACATATGAAAACCGTTAGTTTTATCGTCATTTAATTTCGCTAAACAACTTTTTCAAGTCAGGCGTGACTCAAAGCCACAACCCCTCGCTATCCGGGCCAGTAGGTACTCATCCTATATACACCTTGTATATTTAGAAAATTGTGGATGTTGGCATAAACACATTCAATTGGCATTCGAGTGCTCGTAAAATCATATCTGCAAGTGACTACATAGTGATTAAATGAATTAGATCACTCCTTTACATAGGACGTGTGTGTATCGGAAACTCGGAAATTTTGTGGTAGAAGTTAAAGAAAACTAACTATCTCTGGTCATTTTTATTGAGATATTTTGATTCCGTGTTTATTATAAAAACCGTGACAATAGGTGAATTGTGCAGTAGTGTTTTTAATCAATCATTTAATCATCCGAAATGGAGAGCAAAGGTGATTTTTTTATGTTATTATTTTAACCTTCAAATGTTATGATCAGTGAGTGAAAGAATCTGAAAGTATTTGTTGTTTTCTCATCTCACGTCAGTCACTATTTTTGTATATTTGACGACAAATAATTACAAAACTATGTACAACTTCCACTTTAAAAATGATCTTTATTTACAATAGCTTAAATTTTAAACTAACTTGACACCTTTCCATTTCTTCCCCTTAAAAAAGAAGGTAGGTACTAGGAGCTTATGACAATGTAGGAGATCAAACAGATTTCTTCATTACCACTCATTTACCACTTAAATAAGCAAACCTTTTAGGACAACTTTCACCAATAGTAGCGATGCATGTATTCCTCTGAAAGTAGACGATGGGTAAGGAAGGTGACTCCAGAATAATTGTCTGGATTTACTTCTTACTCACTCTACTCACATCTGTTTTGAAAGACGTTAAACAAATTTACCAATATTTCCCTTTAAAAAGAAGATGGTTACTAAGACTTCATGACAATGTAGGAGGTCCATCAGTTTTCTTTATTACCATTTAAATAAGCAATTGTCACCAAATACTATTAGCGCTAAACACATTGTTCTGTCGCATTCACCTCCTAGTAATTTTCAAAAATGCAGTGACTGTTGGTGAAATTAGCTCCTAGTACGTACTAGGAGAATACCAAACTGTCATGCTCACTAAAATAAGTATGGTTTAAAACGAAATTTTCACCATTTTTATTTTATTTTTGATGTTCCGATATTTTGGTCAAAAATAACGATACGCTAAAACCGGCTATCGCTAAACATTTAATCCACTTTTTTTATTACTCTATTGATTTACTCAATCTTACTAAATACAAAATAAAATCACTGTGAAGACGGATTTAAATTGTCGAGTATCTCAAATCCAGTATTCCGTTTATTTAAAAACAAAACTACTCAAAAAATATCTTGTGTGTCGAGAACAGTTTTGAGAAGTGAGTTTGCAGTGGTGCCTGTATCGAGTGTAATAAAAGACTGCAATGGAGGGAAGACCGATGCGTCTGGTGATAACACTCACCCGCAAAAAAACTTCAGTTCTTTCGTGACGATGGCGCATTCAACTGCGCTGAAATATAGGAGTCTTAATAATAAAAAAATCATGGGAAAAATGATACCTTTAGTAATTTACAAATGAAAATTAACTCTAATACATTAAAAATAAAGTATAAAAATTTTCAAGATCACTTCATAACTGATGTTGAGGTGATGGGGTTATCTTAATATATGTGATAATTATAAACATTAATATTGATATATTTTTTTAATGTATTTCGGATATTACGTATCGCATTGTTAAAATAACGGTAACAATGTATTTTTAATTACGCAGATTACTAGAAGTTTCTTATTCTTTTTAATGTTTTGTGTATCCTTATCCTTACTAATATTATTAATCGGAAAGTGAGTTTGTTTGTTTGTTCCGCTTTCAGGCGGTAACTACTGAACCGATTGCTTTGAAATTTTGCAGACGTAAAGATAAAAGTCCGGATTAAATAATAGGGTACTTTTTATCCTGGAAAAAATTGATATTCCCGAGGAAAAACAAAAATATTGTTTGCTTGATGGATGGATTGTAGATGGCGCTGTGTGTCGTTTAAAACAAGGTAAAATATTGCAAATGAAAATAAACATGTAAAGGAGACCTTTCTTTTCGGGCCAAAAATGTACCTTGGTACAAGTTATTTCAAAATATTCATAATAATGTACAAACACTTATTTCATATAGAATATACCCATAAATTAGATTTAATAAAGTTAATAAAACACAATAAATTATACACAAAATCACAACTGCGTAGAACGAAACGCTAATATGGCACTTGTGTGTGACAGTCGGTTAGATTTTAACAAGTTTCTCGCGGCTCTGGAACACGGTATTTTAGTAAAGTCCGTAGGCTGATAAAATAACTAAACGCTTAGAATGATTCGCAATAGCAAGAAATATCTATTTTCGCTCTTGATCCTACTGTATATATTATAAACAGAAGAATTCATAAAGCAGTGTTGCTGATAAACTTGTATACATTTTATGTTTAAGACTGAATATCGAAAAATGTTTATATAACTTTAAGCTACAAAACGCTTCAAACTCAAAAAAATTGTGCTTGCCAGCTAAAAAAAACATTTATTGCAAGTAATGTATATTTTTGAATGATTTTTTTTAGTGGTACAAATGTATTTAAAAGTAAATAAGTATTTTTTTCGGAATATACAATTTTTTAGCTATTTTTCGGTATCTTTGAATCTTAGGTACATATTTAGACTTACTTATATGGAAGAAAGAAAGGCTCCTTTAGAAGCTAAATGATACGATAATGAATCCCCGAAAATGAGGAATTCCCGAGGGATGACGTACAATTTGTTTTATCGTCTAAATTGTTTTTTTAAATCTACTTATCCTGAAATCACTAAAGTCAACGAATTACTAATTGGTATAAGTATTAGTTACGTTATTTAGTTCTTGAGGTATGCGATAGATGGCGCTGGGTGTTTTTTAAAACATGGTAACGATATGTTTTTTAAAATACATAAGAAGTGGAATGATAGCTTACGCTATTTAGTTCTTGAGGTATGCGATAGATGGCGCTGGGTGTTTTTTAAAACATGGTAACGATGTGTTTTTTAAAATACGTAAGAAGTGGAATGATAGCTTACGCTATTTAGTTCTAGAGGTATGCGAAAGATGGCGCTGGGTGTTTTTTAAAACGTGGTAACGAAGTGTTTTTTTAAGATACGTAAGAAGTGGAATGAATTATATGAATTTTGAATCCAGCGTTATATCGCGCTTCTAAGATTTTTCCGTGGGAATGAGAAGTTTTCTTATAGTTGTGCTTATACCGCAATATAACCAAATTCCACGCGGGCGAAGCCGCAGGCGGAAAGCTAGTTTGAATATAATCTAAGATCATAGTGGTTTGTGTGTTTGTCTGTCCGCTCTTTTTCCATTGCATCAATAACGTTACCATAGCAACGCGTTAACCGCAAGTAGTTCGTCTACCGGACGCTAGATGGCGCTAACGGAAAAATATATAATAATATAAAAAAATTAAAGAATTTTGTCCCTCCGTGCGAATACGAGGTGGGCCGCTAGTCTATTATCTAAGAACACATATTTGTTGTTTGTGTGTTTGTCTGTCCGCTCTTTCTCCGCTTTTTTCCATTGTATTAATAACGTTACCATAGCGACGCGTTATCCGCAAGTAGTAAGACTACCGGAAGGCTAGATGGCGCTTACGGAAAAATATTTAATAATAGGAAAAAATTAAAGAAATTTGTCCACCCGTGCAAAGCCGGGACGGGCCGCTAGTTTAAATAAAAAATATTTACCCAGATAGTACTTTCTTAGAATTAGACTATGCCATTTTATGCACGCGTCTGGATTAAGAGATCAGTTATCAACTAATTATAATAAACTGTTAATAATATAGGTGGGTGTGTGTAATATAGGTGATTTTTAAAATGTGCCTTCGGTCTATATACACTTCAAACGTTCAAGCAATTTTAAATTTTGACGTATAATATTCTTTAGACATAATTCGATCACTCGATATCGTATCGTAAAGCTAAGTTAATCAAGATAAACTTATACTATGTGTTTATTCGTATGGAACATGCAGTAATATGATGGACTTAAATACATCCATCATATTACTGCATGATGGATGTATTTAAGTCCATTAAATACATCCATCATGCAGTGGATGTATTTAAATCCACTGCATGATGGATGTATCATGCAGTGGATTTAAATCCACTGCATGGATTTAAATCCACTGCATGGATTTAAATCCATGCAGTGGATTTAAATACATCCACTGCATGATGGATGTATTTAATGGACTTAAATACATCCATCATGCAGTAATATGATGGATGTATTTAAGTCCATCATATTACTTTTTTTTTTTTTTTTTTTTTTTTGTGCATTGTACTAGACTTAATTACTAATTGTAATTAAGTCTAGTACAATGCACAAACGATCTCGATACCGCCATGTGAGAAATATAAACAATCTAAGAAAGATTATAGATTAGACATCGGCCACGTCTCAACTCGAGTGTATTTCGGTTATAGTTTTCATTTTGTTATTATCATCATTTTAAAAAATAGCTAATACATTATTCCTTTTATAAGTCATTCAATTAATCATATTATAGACATAGAACAAGCACACTTGTATATTCCTTTTTTTACTACATTTAAATTAGCCTATGTCCTTTTCTGTAACCCTGGTAACGTGTATACAAAATTTCATGATGATCGGATCAGTTAAATCGTGAAAGCGTAACCAAACACGCTTTCACATTTATGATATTATTAGTTAGAATGAGCATTAACAATGCTTTTTTTTTAACCGCTACGCCCCATGGCTTCTGAATTCCTAGTCAGGACCAGGCCAGATGTTGTACAACATAGAACAGTGTTTGTTGCATTAAGTTATTTGATTATACAAGCTGAACCGGTAACGCGTTGCTATGGTAACGCGTATACAATGGAAAAAGAGCGGGAAAAAGAGCGGACAGACAAACACACAAACAACAAATTTGTGTTCTTAGAGTATATACTAGCTGACCGGTAACGCGTTGCTATGGTAACGCGTATACAATGGAAAAAGAGCGGGAAAAGAGCGGGCAATAAACACACAAAAAACGAATTTGTGTTCTTAGATTATAGATTAAGTAACTTCCTTACAACTGTTTGTTTGTTTGTTTGCTGTTAAATTAATGTAAAGTGGTTATACAATTTTTATTTTTAGGTTCTACTAGCCTTTACCCGCGACTCGCTCTAATACAATAACAATATGGATATCAAAAAAGCCCTAAAGACTACCTACTGTTTTAAAGTTAAAGTTGTCACTCAAATTAATATTTAAGAAAAAATAAACAATAGAAATGCCTTAAATTTGTAATGTCATATTCTGCAGATATGGGAATTTCGAAAAATATTTTAAAAAATCTATAATCTAAGATCACAGTTGTTTGTGTGTTTGTCTGTCCGTTCTTTTTCCATTATATCAATAACCTTACCATAGCAACGCGTTAACCGCAAGTAGTTCGTCTACCAGACGCTAGATGGCGCTAACGGAATAATATTTAATAATAGAAAAAAATTAAAGAATTTTGTCCACCCGTGCGAAGCGGGACGGGCCGCTAGTTTAAATAAAAAATATTTACCCAGATAGTACTTTCTTAGAATTAGACTATGCCATTTTATGCACGCGTCTGGATTAAGAGATCAGTTATCAACTAATTATAATAAACTGTTAATAATATAGGCGGGTGTGTGTAATATAGGTGATTTTTAAAATGTGCCTTCGGTCTATATACACTTCAAACGTTCAAGCAATTTTAAATTTTGACGTATAATATTCTTTAGACATAATTCGATCACTCGATATCGTATCGTAAAGCTAAGTTAATCAAGATAAACTTATACTATGTGTTTATTCGTATGGAACATGCAGTAATATGATGGACTTAAATACCTAATTTCTTATTAATTAATTTTTATATTATCATGCCGTGAGAAAACAAATCTTGACCTTTGAAGTCAAAATGATAAAGATTTTATTAAAATATTATCTTGAAGTTATGTACAGTTGGAAAGCAACTTGCTCAAAAGTGTTGGGTTTTTTAAATCTTCTCTTCTTCTTTTAGGTCTTCCGACGAGGACTAACTTAGCCATGGCATAATAGTTGACTTTCAATCTTGAATAAATAGTATCTTATCTTTTATCAATTCGCAATATTTAATTTTCCATAAGACGCTGATATTTAAAGACCAAAACCCGTTTCGTTTTTATTTAATATAACCCCACCAATTCCACAAGTGTGGAGTGTTATTGTTAACAGATGCAATGGGCCATAAGTAAGCTTAAAGCACCAGGGATGTCGAAAAAAAAAAAATGGTCACCCATCTTAAGCCTGGCCTCTGCCAAAGTTGCTTAGCTTTCATAATCGTAATCCGAATGTGTGAATCACAGTTTCTCATACTTACACAGTAAGCAATATTTATTTTGAATACACAAAATACATAGGCATCCACTAGTTTGTTGCGGTTAAGTTACTTAAAACAATGTTGAAAGTAATACGTCCTTTTTAAACAATTGTTCAAAACGTATTTAAAAGACGCTTGTAATGTGGTTCTTATTGCAATGTATTTTGGTTTAAAATCAGTTTTTTTTAACTATTGCACTAATGCCGTTTTTACTTATTTGGGAATGATTAATTTTATTGATAAGTATATATTCATGTATTTAATTTATTTTTTTGCGTTTATAATGATATATTTGTATAAGATATAAAATGCGCATGTAATACATAATCACGCCTCCAGTCCCCATATTCAAATTCGATCAATCGGTTAACAGAAAGGAGGCAAAACTAATTTAATTATTTGAATTACTAAATTAGACAAAGTATACATAAAAAATAAACAAACAAAGCAAATTAAATAAAGTTACAATTGTCGCTCTAGCCTAGTCGCAAAAACACTCTTGCACTCATTATTCTCTCTGCTGTTTATGATAACCTAGTACCTAAGAATCATTGCTGGCTTCCGAGCACTGAACATCTTTGTCCACAGGGCTTATAGAGAGTTAAGATTAATAATTTACAATTAATCTTTATACGTTTAATGATTTATTTCCTACATTTACGATAATTAGCGTAGCCCAAAATTAGCGAGACTTGTGTTTTGGATACTATGGCAACGGAAAGACCATGAATCAGGTACAAATGCTCGCATTCATCACACAAAATCTACTCTTCCGGCACTCGAACCCAGGATCGTCGGTGCGAAAGGCAGGATCGCTACCCTTGCACCAGACGGTCGTGATAAGAATTTTACATAACGGTCGTCGTAATTTTGCGTGATTCTCCAACTACAGAAGACCACAGTTAGCGATATAATAAAAACTTTTGCCAATAGAAGCTAAAAAACAATGAAAGAAAATATTGCAATTTGCATTGATAGTGTATAACAAATTTAAACTCCGAACAACAAAGAATGTGTTTTTCATAATCCTTTCTAATTTATAAATAAAGTTGTTTGCGCTAACAGTCAATGCACAATCCAAATATCCAAATTACTATGTCAAAAGCTGAGGCTTGGGATATATGTTTATTTTACAATATGATCATGCACTAAGAAAGAATGTTTGGACATTTCCACCTTTACAGGAGTAATAGGAGACGGAATTTTGAAAGAGTCTTTGAAGTTAGAAACTTGAGCATTGGAAAAACAGCTACTGAGTGTTTACACGTGTTTCTGTTTTTTTTTTGGATATTCACATCTTGGGAGGGAGAAGTATTGGGATATATGGGTATAGTTTTGTACAGGAGATCGGTTCTTTTAAAGGTAGAAAAATACGTGCAGAAATGACAAAAATGTCCTAGATAATTTTCCTTATTTTATTAGAATTTTCGTTATGATACCTACAATACAACAAAATGTTATTTATTCTCATTTGATTGATTTCATGACTTATTGTATTGTTTGGGCAAAGTAACCTATTTTTGTTTTTGTGTTCCAGTTAAACCGGTTGATGAACGAGATCTACGAGACGGTGACGGTGGCTTGCAGCATGGAGGACAGGAAACCAGGATGCTTCCCAACTGACCAGTCAGACGGAGGCACTAGCGAAGGTAATAATTTGAATAATGACAAGGTTTTACAGAGTGATTAAGTTTTCTTTTTTTCAAATAACCAAATGATCAGGAAGCACCATTTCTGGGAGAAAAAAATCTTGCTCACGACTTTCTGCGACCTTGCCACGCTTGAAATACTCCAACAATGTGATATGAAGTCGTAGAACTGTAGCAGAAATTCAGCGTGGTCCATCTGTGATTTACGTGTAGGACTTTTCCGTGTCGATTTTTTTTAGCCTCGTGATGTATGTCGAAGAGAAAGAGAAGAAAGAGTACAATCTAGAAGATTGTCATTAGTTTTAATAAACTTCAGCTGCTGCGATAAATCTGGCACACACTCCATCGTAGAAAAAAATAATAATGGGGATTCTATAGTGGGTTTGAGTGAAAAAAATGTGATTTACTGTCTCACCATTGATAGACTGATAAAGGACATATGACCTTTTTTAAAATTATCTTATTTCATTCCTAAGGGCACCTTAAACTTTATTATAAATAATTCTTTCGCTTGTAATTTTGTTCATCGCGAGTTCATCGCGGTCAATAACTGTGGCAAAGAATTCTTATATGTCTAGATAGTGTCCATACATCTATCTTTTTGTTCACATTCAGATCGTTCAGAGTGCCTTGACATATGACATCCAAAGCTTTTTATTTTTACGTCTTCTATACCATTTTTGGAAGAAGTGTTAAAAATAGTATCATTTCCAAGCGATCCCCCAACAAGTGTTGAAGGTGGAACTATTTAAAGAAATGTTTCTATTTTTGGTAGATATTTTGGGAATTGTTCAATTTTTAAGAACGGAACATTATTCTCTAAATACGGACAATTCGGACCCTGCCTCAGCATATGCGTCTGCGTCATTCTAAGATGGATAGAGTTACGCAGAAGCGCTGGTATTCTGGCACGCCCTCAGGATATACGATCGTACACGCACAAAAACAAAAAATACACAGAATACATAAAAATGAGTAACAAAAAAGTAATACTATATGGTAGGTTAGGTTACCAATTAAATTTGTGACGATCTTTTAAATATGTGCCAAAAAACATAAAAATTGATCAAATTTAATTATTAGTAATTTTGTTTTGCTGTGTTTTCAAATAAGTGCGTTAAAATTCAATGTTATCATTTTGTATGAAAAATGTACTCGGCTATAGCCCGTATTAGTTTTTCTATTTCTTGAAACGTCAAACGAATAGTTATGCATTTTGAACACATTTTCAATGCCTTGCTTTGTTTACTATGATCATCATCTTTACATATGTGTTTCCTTGTTTATGTGTAAATAATTATAGAAAATTATTATTTCCGATAAGTAACACTATTGAGAATGGCACATGTTTTTCTAGCCTATCAGTAACGAAATCAGCAGTGTCCTACTTCCTATAATGATGTGTTGCCCTGGTATCTAAGTTCAGTGTCCACCTTTCTACTGGGAAATATTTGAAACGCATAATTTCAATTGGCATACTCAAAAGGCATAAATTGACATACTTTGCATGTTGGGTTTTTTTTTTTTAATTACCAGCCAGTAGGCTATTTCAAATTATGCCAAATCTATAATCCAAGATCACAGTGGTTTGTGTGTTTGTCCGTCCGCTCTTTTTCCATTGTATCAATTACGTTACTATAGCAACGCGTTAACCGCAAGTAGTTCGTCTACCGGACGCTGGATGGCGCTAACGGAAAAATATTTAATGATAGAAAAAATTAAAGAATTTGTCCACCCGTGAGAAGCCGGGACGGGCCGCTAGTCTATAATCTAAGAACACAAATTTGTTGTTTGTGTGTTTGTCTTTTTCCCGCTCTTTTTCCATTGTATACGCGTTACCATAGCAACGCGTTACCGGGTCAGCTAGTGCGTTCTTAAATTATGCTTTTCAAATGTATGCAACCTAAGTACTAAGACTCCTTTTTAGTTCATGTATGGATGCCGATTTTCTTTTGAGAAATGACGTCTAAGTTTCATACACAGTTCCATATCAGCAAAACGACGCTGACTGCTAGGCATATTCCCCTTTCCAAGGACCACGATCTGTTAGCACTGCCCGCATCCAAACATCCATTATTCAACATAAAATTAAGTTCGCAATAGTTTGAATACTCATTATCATCATAATTAAATGGAAATTACTTACCTTTTTCAGATTCAGTGAAACTAACACGTAGTTTGACTGAAAAGAGGAAGAATTACGTAAGGAGGGTGTCCTCCAAGGTTGCGTACTTGGACCAGTCCAACGTTAAGAAGGCTATAAGGTAATGTCTATATTTTGTTGTTAAAAATCGTATAGAGTGATTAATAAATTTATTTTTTATGTAATTTTATCAATGATATCACATCCATTTTATCAATAGTGATGTGATTTAATTTTTACAATTTTTCTTATCTTAAAAAATCATATAATATTATCTATACAGTCTGGTGCAATCATAATGAATACATATAAGGAAAAATTTTGATAATTACACAGGTCAACAAAAATTTTACCCAGAGACGTGAGTATACTTTTCCGAAGGATTTTGGTGTGCTGAACCCAAATCCGGTAGCAGAATTGCTCTATCACGTCAGGTTTTTGAGATATTCTAAACCTAAAAGTGCAAAAAATGCCGTATTCGCCCATTTTTGAGGTTATGTGATCCTTCAGTTTTTAGTATACCTAAAAAACTACAGGGGTCATCTTAAAGTACAAGTCTTGAACTTTCAAATGGCGTTGAGTTTGTTTACAAATTCTTCTTTTTTTTTTGCTGAGATATCGTATTTTGAAGTTCATTTTTCTCAATTTTGCTTCATGCTACCTATACTGTCATCAGTTTAGTTTAGATCAGTTTCAGTGACGTGATAGAGCAATTCTGCGACCAGATTTGGATTCAGCACACCAAAATCCTTCGAGAAAATATACTCAGGTGTCTGGGTAAGAAACTTTGTCAAATTGTGTTGGCTTGTGTTATTATCATTATTTCTTGTATTATTATTTATATAAAAAAGTTTATTGGCAATAGGCGGACTGCAGCAAGTCTTTTCTACCAGTCGACGTCTGGGAAAACCGAATTATTATTAAAATATAAGAAACAGTTCTTACGCAATTCATTAAAAGCATAATACCGAGCGAAAGATGCAATAATAAGACGCAAATCAAAAAGCTTTAACCTTAATATTTGTTTATTTTAATATAATAATATATTACACGCCATTTTTACCACATTTAACTAATATTTGAATATTATATTTTTGTTATTCAAACATTTATCTGTTAAATATTTCTATCTTAAGTAATTTCGACTAGAAAAAAGGACACTAACTCCGAGTTCTAGTCACATCTTACAACCGAAAAAAAGTTATTTAAAAAAATGCTTTAGATATGATATCTAAGAAATTTTAATTGTGTAGTAAACAAAATATCTTGTTACAGGTTTTTATGATAGAATTCAGAACTTGTAAGCTTATACATATCTTTAATTATTACTAGCGGCCCGTCCCGGCTTCGCACGGGTGGACAAAATATTATTAAATATTTTTCCGTTAGCGTCATCTAGCGTCCGATAGACGAAATACTTGTGGTTAACGCGTTGCTATGGTAACGTTATTGATACAATGGAAAAAGAGCGAGAAAAAGACCGGACAGACAAACACGCAAACCACTATGATCTTAGATTATAGACTAGCGGCCCGTACTGCCCTGTGCCCGTTCGCACTGGTGGACAAAATTCTTTAATTTTTTTCTATTATTAAATATTTTTCCGTTAGCACCATCTAGCGTCCGGTAGACGAACTACTTGCAGTTAACGCGCTGCTATGGTAACATTAATTGATACAATGGGAAAAGAGCGGACAGACAAACACACAACACCTATGTGATCTTAGATTATAGATTTACTGCAGCTGGCGTACTAAGTGCTAGTTAATTTCATTTCATTTTACGCACATTTTCTTATGATCGTATCGTATAATTAATAGAAATTAATTAATTTATGCTTTTTACAGGTTTCGCCACCAAACTTCCATTTGTTCCTACAAATCGGAGATCATAGACAACCCTTACAACACATTCCGATCTTGGAAGAGTTTCCGAACGTCCAGAACCAATCTGACCAGAGACAGCAATATGGCGGACAGCACCGATTCCAAATTCAATTTAACTGACTCATCCGGCAACATTTTGTCTATGAAAGACGAATTTGATAATGAGAGTATAGACAAACTGAGCATAGACGAGAAGACTGGTTGTGTTGATATAGAGCTTCCCTTTGAACCTAGAGAGCAGGGTTTATTCAATATTTGCCTATTGGTTGGTTTGAATTATATGACTGGACAAGCTTACGTGAAGAGTGTTTTTCCAAGTCAGGTAATTTTTAAGAATTTTTTTTTAACTTTACTTTTAGTGCAAATAGTGAGTTTTATGAAAAAAAGTTTTAAACAAAAGTTGTAGCAAATTTTGTGACAAACAACTTTCTCATTAACATTATTGCAAAAAAATTGTTATTTCATAATGAAAATAGCAAAACACTTTTTTGAAACTTTAGCGCCACATAGCTTTTGCATTTCAAGTCGGATGACGTCACTTCAATGAAAGAAAATGTAGTCCTCAGTGTCCTCTTTAATTTTGATCAAAAACGGGTCGCTAGCTCTTATACTTGCTGAGATAAATGCATTTCAAAATTATTTTGGATTTTCTTTAAAACAGCAGGATGGAGGACTTCGGAAATCTGACATTAAGTTTATTACTTGCCCCCCTAACGATTCGCGTCATCAAATCCCGGTTTGTCATTTTTCGGAGAGTTCGAATTTTTTTCTTACATATCGACTGTACTATTTGGGGCACAGGTCGTTAACCAAAGATAAAGACACCTTAGGGCCTATGCACTATGGTTGTTTTTTATTCCACAGACAATTTTTTATGCATGTTTAACACGTTCGTATCGATATAAACGTGCATCAGCTTTGCTTCTGTTCCGGATCAAGAGCTAAACTGAATTTATGCCGATATTCAAAGGTAGACCTTTGAACACATAGATGAATTCATGGTTAAGCTGCCTTTGACTCGTTTGAGTATCGTGTTCATATCGATACAAGCTGCCACCGACGGCACGTTTAAACAACAATGCAAAAAATTTAATTTAAAAATATTTTATTATGGCTGGTTCCATCTTAATCGAATGTTTAATATTACTTTCGATGTTGAAGGTAGTTAACTTTCATAATTTGAACGATATTAGCTCATAGTAGAAGTCGAAATGCGTTTGTTAATTTCGATGCGTCTGCCAGGGCCTCGGTAGCTCTGGGGTCAGAGCACGCCTGGATTGCGAAAGGTCGTGGGTTCAAATCCCCCCTGAAAGCTCGGAGTCGTGATTGTTTTTCACGGGCCTATTTTATATCTTATAAAAATTTAACAGATACTATTTTATTATATTCATTGTTTTGTATTTAATATTTCTCATTTTTCCCCCAGGTTCAAGTCCCACCTCATATAGAAAACCTTATATTTCCGGAGACGTTAAGCGCCGCTTCCAAAGGCGAGTGGACGGCGGATGCAGCAGGAGCACAGTGTTACTCGCTCGTGCTCACCGACGAGAGGGGCGAGCGTGCCTACGGGTGAGTTGAGATATGCTCCTGTTTAGTTATGGTAGCCTGGTACAATATATACAGACTACAATGTTGATTACAATGGGTAGATTTGATATCATCGCAAAGTGCTTCTATTAATTTATGCCAGCTTGGTACCTCGGTCCCATTCGTCATGCATAACAATGATTTTTATGCTAATGAATATTAATTTACATTATATATTCTACACCGTACTGTTTATTAATCCCTCGACACCTCGCTATTATTAGCAATCGCATTTTCCTAGCGGTCATCAAAGAATTGTTTGTCTCATTATATTGCTCCCACACAGTTATTAACGCTCTATCTTTGCTATGACTAGTTTATACTGTATATCATATGCAGAATCTCAGTTTTACAATTTAAATTGTCGTTTACAACGCCGTTTCTATTAACTCCTTCCTACCTTCCAGTCATTTCTATCCAAAGGTTGTCGTAGGTAGATATCGCTTTGAGCAAGACAGCCCATTGGAACATTATAGGAAGTTACTTCATTGTGGTGTTATCAATAAAGTGTTTTATATTGTATATTGTTCAGTGAGTGACCAATTACCGACAAGAGTGTTGTTTGGGTCCCAAGCAAAGGCCTTAAAAGCAACCATGATCAGGAAAATTGCATTTTTTTAGAGTGATATTTACTACTTTACATTTGACCAACGAAGAAAATAAAAGACATAATGACTTTGACTAAAGTCTATATATTTTATATTTACTTCTCGACTTCTCAGGAAGTAAGTACTCAGTGACTGTTCTGGCGGCATCTTTTAGTTCTGATGGCATTATAAATCTTTACTGTCCCTGCTGAATGATATCTTAGATATTTATTTAAATATAAACCCACTGCAGTTTAATAAACGATATGTTGCAGAACGAATGAAAATTCAACTAACAAATCAAGAGCAATTCTCGTTATCCCAATGTAGAAACCAAGCGACCTGTATTAAAATAATAAGAACACTGGATTTTTTATATTTTTTTTATACGCTCCTGATTATGGTTGCCTGGTACGAGATAACAAGTATAAAATCCTCATTAGGCCTGCTGGGCTAATTGGGGGGTGTATGAATATTTTTTCATTGACACCAATTAGCTAGTGAAATGCTAGACCCACATGTGAGAACTTTTTGATTGTGGCTCCTACAATTTCATGTTACCTCGGTACCTCATATCTATTTGCTCATTTTAAATGGGCCCAAAACCCACCAAGCGGGCCGAATTGGTAAGATATTGACGGCAGCAGATAAAGGAAGCTGAGACCAACTTCTTGAACTTCATGTTGATAATTCTTTGGTAACTCATCCGATGACTGGCCACTGTAAACTTTGCTTAACTTTTGGTATCATAGATCGAACAAGCTGAACACTGCGCCATTGATTTCCTCATCTGTCCGTTAATTTTATTATAAACATCATTGTTTTTATTTATTTTAAATCCGTTTGGTTTTTTATCTAGTTACTGTCGGCGGGTGTTGCCAGAGGGTGCGTCCATCTGTCTTCCGCTTTGCTATTGTCTTATTGGCAAGTACAGGGCGCCTGGATTTTATTATAAGGTAAATCTCATAATATTTAATTTTGTTGAGACACACATCGAAAAATATTCAGCAAGCAAAACTTGTATTTTGATTATTATTATTTGTTTTTCCGTATTTAAAATTTAAAACTTTTAATAATGTGTGTGAAAGTTGTTAAATGAGATTTTTTACTACTTTTTCGAAGGTTTTACAAGAAATCGAGTCGCACCACGGCAGTTCGGAAGTGGAAATCCATTCAATACTGCAGCAACTGTTCGAAACGGACTTCCCGAACCCTGGGGAAGAAATCTCAATTTCTTACAAAAACAACCTCATCACAGATAGAAGCATAAAACACATAGACCTAATGAAGTGTAAAACCTTGCCTGATATGAGGAGGAGTAACGAAAGCCAGTACTCCGACTGTTCAAACCAAGTGTCTGACAATTCGAATCAACCTTCAGATCGTGTGAATGGTCTTCCAGATGGTTCTGAAGTAAATGAAGGTTATAAGTTGGATAAAGCTGATATTCCCAAGTTTTTGGATTTGGAAAACAACAATGGACCTAAGAAGGTTATGCTGAGCTTAGAGTGTCAGAGGTAAGCTTTTTTTTAAAAAAAAAGGTTTGAAGAATTATGTCAAATAATTTAAGTGGTTTTCGATATTGCTTTCCACATAAAAACTCACAAAATCTGATCTCTTTCTCTCTCTAATATTTATATTTTATGATTTGGTTCAATAGGCTTGTAGTGTCCAACCTTTCGCACTTCAATATCATTAAAAGCAACAAATGATATTCAATCAACAGATGGCACTGTTAGGTAACTGCTGTTGTCTAAAACGCGCTAACAGATTGTGATCTATATATTTCGTGTGGTTCTCGGTATAGAGGAGAATGTGCCAACTTTCCATAAGTGTGTCGTAAAAAGCAACTAATAATAGTGAAGATTATCCCCTACTTTTCGACCACAAAATCTACTGCTAGCGTCTTCTACTGCTATCTCCAACCGCCTTCCAAGCGTAGAGATCATGGAAAAATCCTCATTTGTAGGAAATTCCGTTCAGCAGTTAACATCTTTAAGTTCTTAAGGTAATTTTTGTGTTTCTGTTACATATCCTAAATAATCTTGTGTTTATTTAGCCCACAAAACTTCTTACTTTTATTTTCCTTTAAAAGTAACAAATAGTATAAGAATCTTTTATATAGTCTGTCAAAACGTAATTTTAAACAATTAGGTAAATGAACAACAAAAGACATTATGTTGGTTGCATTGTTTACTGTCGTATGACGTCAGTATAAGTACCTACAGCCAATTTTTCGCGTGAAATTTTTCGAGGTTTTTTTTTGATTAATCCTCTCTCTCATCACAATATTGGAAATTCCTTTTAAAATATATTATCTGTACTTCATGTCAATGTACGTAAATACTGAATTGATTTTTTTTTTGTTTTAATATCTTCAGAAATAAAAATCTACCAGTTAACTAACTACTTTGTTACTTATATAGCGATTAAATATATTTTATTTAATCTAGCGGCCCGTCCCGGCTCAAAATACTTTAATTTTTTTTCTATTATTAAATATTTTTCTGTTAGCGCCATCTAGCGTCCGATAGACGAACCACTTGCGGTTAATATGGTAACAAACACACACAAAGTATTGTCATAATATAATAAGGATGAATAAATGCTTGTTTTTACACGTCATTTCCGTCCTTAAAGGTTTACCTTCTCGTCTAACTGGTTGCCTGGTATGCATCTAGGCATTATAAGGGTGCCATTTGTATCTTTTCTTTAATAAACAATAGTTGAACGGACTCCGTGAGAGTCATCTTAAGAAAGATTATAAAACCGCCTAACGTTATATTTCCAGAACAAGATCAATAAAACGTCCTATCGAGCCTCGTGTGGATGAAGACAATTTGTCGATATTACTGGACTCGTTTGGCGCTGGATTAGTGATCAAGGTCTTCAGCTCCCTACTCTTGGAGAGGAAAGTTGTCATCATCAGTGATAAGCTCAGGTGAGTCCTATTGTGATTATGTCCCCTTTTTAATTATGGGTCTACGAAAATTGACACAAACACATTTACAGATTGCGTTTATTTACATGTAAATAATAATTTCACAATAAAGTCTCTGTCTCTCTCACACATAGTTTAATATTTGATAAAATATCGTTATTGTTTTGTTTTGTATAACGCTAACAGTGTAATTATAATGCACCTATTAGCTCATGGAAGCCTAGTACTTACGATCGACCGCACATATAAATTATTATAACTAGTTGACATGGTAACGCGTTGCTATGGTAACGCGTTGCTATGGTAACGCGTTGCTATAGTAACGCGTATACAATGGAAAATGAGCGGGAAAAAGAGCGGGCACACCAACACACAAACAACAAATTTGTGTTTTTAGAATATATGTTTGATGCATTATTTTTGTTTTTAAATTAAATAACGGAGATTTTTTTTTACTCGTAAGCTTTTTTCCTCCTTTCTCCTCTTTCTAAGGCCCCCCATTTCCGAAGTGGTAATCTTAGATACGAAGAAATGCAAGTTTGATTTATATACGAGTAAATTTAACAGTTTGGAACATATCCAATTGAAATATTGTAAAGGATATTTATGACGACCATACCTTTGTCATCCTGTAATCGCGGCTATTGTAAAGTAGTCAAAAGGTCAGGGATTAAAAAACGCGCTCAAGTATCTGTTAAAAAAGTAATTTTATTTAAATGTACACATAGTAAGTAGTAAAATGCTGAAATAACAAAAAATACAATAACATTTTTCTCTTTTCAACAGTGTGGTATCAAGTTGTATGGAAGCATTACAAAGCGCCCTCTATCCGTTCGTGTGGCAACAACCGTTAATATCGACCATCCCTGCAGAGATCCAAAGGGACGTGTTAGAAGCCCCGCTGCCAATACTCGCTGGTTTACTCAAGACTACCAATTTGGAGTATATGAGCGGGATTACTTTTGAAGAGGTAAGCTGTAATCATATTAAAATTAAAAGCAGAAAAAGCGACAGAGCATTCACTATAATCTCATATTTCGGTCAAATGAGAACAATCGCTGTGTTCACTATAATAGTATTTTTAACCACTACACAACTATGCGAGTATACTACTGGGATACTGTTACGTAAATGCATATATGAATAGTTTTAGCTGAATAATACTAGAAACGTATTTCTGTTTAAAAAAATACAGAAATTCTGTATTAACTAAGGCACATTTAATCATTCATATTTAAATAAAATTATGTTAATTTAAAAAACTTTTAAATAGTTATTTATTATTTTTTTTAATAATAAATGACGATTACTATAAAGAGAATAAAAACTGAAAAAAGTTATGAATATGTTACGGGCAACGTGATTAACTGGGCATTATTAATAATGACCGGCCATTATTAATAATGCCCAAGAGCGATAGGCAAAGTGATTAATTTATCACTTTGATCACTTTGCCCGAGGGCCCGTGGTCCATGTAATAAGTCAGTGTTTGAGATAGCTTGAATTTATCACTTGGACCGGGCAGTATGAGTAATTCCCTACTTGTAGCCTCGCAAAATCTGGGTTAGGTTAAAATTTTGTAAGTTTATTTTCATTTAATAAACAAAAACACTACAGTTCACCTATTTTATTACTTTGCCCAAGATAGGGTGGGCATTATTCATAATGGCCGGGAAAAGTGATTAATCATGCTGTTTTAATCACATTGTCCAATCAAGTTGGGCATTATTAATAGTGCCCGGACTTATCAAATTGCCCAAAACAAATATATCAATAACATTAATCATTAAGTATAATAAAGATGGGTTCTTTTAAGATTAGGTCAACACACGAATACGGTACCTGTTATAAAATCGAATTTAATATTGTAAATTTAAAGCGTATTCGCCCGTATAACAAGAAATACGGGTTCGAGTCCCGCTTGAGACAAGTTCAATTTATCAAGTAATACTTTCTTTAGATAAAGTGCGTATTTAAAATTTGTTTTTTTATTTCAGGGCATGCTCATAGACTTAACAAGTCCATCCAAAGTCCTGTTCTACCAAGGTGATGAATCCACAATCCTACCTACACCCAGCTACAAATCACTCAAAACTTCCCTCCAAATGGAGTCAAGCAAACACAAAGATAGATCTGACGATATCAGGACGAGAAACGTTATGATATCAGAGGCGTTCTTAAGATTTTTTGTCGAAATTCTAGGGGATTTTTGGAAGTATTTTACAGTTGGGGAAGTGAAAGATGGAGATTTAGGAAAAGGGAATATATTGTTTGATGTGAGTATTTTATTTAACTATTAGTTTTGACTGGGCAAAACTTGCTTTGAAAAATTAGTGACTTCCCTGTTTGTTTATGATACTCTGGTACTTTTCTTGTTTGTGATCTCTTCATGAATCCAATTAGATGAAATTATTACAAAAATACAGCCTAAAGGCGCATTCATAGTAGCAAAGTACTTTTTAAATATAATATTTGGTGCGTTAAGTGATATGAAATAATAAATTAATTATTAATGTTCTTGCTTTGTGAATCCTAATTAACTGTACCAATTGAGATAGTTACAAAAATGTAACACATTCTGATTTAAACATTCTTTGGCTTTGTAATTTTTTTACAACCTATTCGGTCAACTGTAGGCCTGAGTAGTTCTAAAGACAGCAATAACTCGCTATTTTCTTAGGGCGAAGAAATGAGTCTGTTCTTTCTATTTTTTTGTTTGTTTGTTTTTGGCGACCTTGAGTGTTTTGCATACAGATTTTCATGGTTACGCCACTCTAAAGTCCCGGCTTCGATCCTCGGCTAGGCCAATTCAGGAAACAAACTTTTCTATATTAGTCAATTGTCAGTGTTGTGGTAACGTTTTTGTTTCTTAATTCCATAACACAAGTGCTTCAGCTACTTTGGTTCAGTATGTCTATGATGCTGTTTAATCTAAGATCACAGTGGTTTGTGTGTTTTTCTGCCCGCTCTTTTTCCATTGTATCTATTATTGTTACCATAGCAACGCGTCAACCGCAAGTAGTTCGTCTACCGGACGCTAGATGGCGCTAACAGAATATATTTAATAATAGAAAAAAATTAAAGAATTTTGTCCTCCCGTGCGAAGCCGGGACGGGCCGCTAGTCTATAATCTAAGAGCACAAATTTGTTGTTTGTCTGTCCTCTCTTTTTTTTCCGCTCTTTTTCCATTGTATATGCGTTACCATAGCAAGCTTTGACCGCAACTAGTTCGTCTACCGGACGCTAGATAGCGCTAACGGAAAATATTTAATAATAGAAAAAATTCCAAGAATTTTGTCCACCCGTGCGAAGCCAAGACGGACCGCAAGTTTTTATTTATATTTTTAAAATCTTTTTTACTTACAGAAAGATGCCTACATCAAGAACGTGCCTTCAAAACAGAACCAATACTTCTTAGAATGGTTTATTGAAACTGCCATGTTTAACCACTTCATACAAAACATGTGCCTACGTCACACCTCGCAAACCGACTCAAGTATGCACACAGCCTTAGTCGACACCCCACTACCTAACTTCTACCAACTCTTAGACGAAAGATTGAAAAGCAGAAACAGTGTTAAAAATATGGACAAGAGTAACTATAAAAGTGCAGTGAACAAGAAAGTTAAGTTGTTGAAGACAAAGTTGAGAGATTTGATTACTTAAATATATTTTACGTGTATTCATTGAAATTACTAAGATGCATCAGATTTTTATTTGTGTAGACATCGTCAGATAGATGTTTATACTTTGTCCAATGTAGGATGATACTTTTGACAGGTGTCACTTCCTTATTGCTACGTACTAAGGTTGCGTTTGTTTCCTTATGTTTGGCTTGACATTGCAATAGCAACTTTATACCCTCTATATAGGTGTCAACTGTCAAAAGTATCATCCTACATTGGATTAGTCCAATGTATAGAAGTGCATTTAAGCTGCCTGCAAAGAAACTGTAAGAAAGATTTCAAGCAACAAAAATTGCCCCTGCTTTAAAGACCTCAATATTCCTCAATATTTTTGACTTAAGATTTTTTTCCTTCACATTATCTAGAGCAGTAATTCTTAAACTGATATATTTTCCCCTAAGGGTCGACGACAAACTGCAGAGCCCATGTCAACGAAAAAATGAGATGTATTAAAAAAAATCAATATCGACCCAAAACCAATAAACATAGCAAGGGGTCTACGAGACTAAAAAGTGTGAGAACCTCTGACTTAGACAAAGACATAGATTTTTAATAGCTGCTTTAAAAATTATCGAAGTCTAAGTTGACTAAGATTTTACTTCTGATCTTACTAATTATATGAAAATTGTATTCTTAAGTGAAAAATAATGTTTTATCAGAAATAATCATCTTGTCTCAGCAAAGAAAAAACATGGATATGATCTAGGATCAGAGTACTTCTCAAGACGAATGACAAAACTAATCCTAGATCAGACTGACACAAAACAATGTATAATGAAGTGCGAATCAAGCTGAGCACTCTAAAATGAAATTTATTACAAGGGCATAAGGTCCAAACATTTTTAAGAGTCTTTTATTCAATATGCTGTCTATTGTACTTTATGTAAAATATGTAGTGTCTTATAATTACGAACTAAAGATCTGACTTTAAATGATTTCAATTATGAACCTTATTAAATATATAACAAGGTGCATATCCATTTTAATGTATAGCAACTTTTTAGATGAACATACACTAATATTATTACGGTAGTGTAACATAGTATTTTATAGTCCAGTGATCTTAAAGAAACGAAAATGTGCCTTATTTTAATGTGCTACAGTATAAATTTGTGTGACATCGAAGGTTTTAGTTTTTTTTTTGCAGAATATATGACATAATTTTATAATATATTCATGTAAATTACAAGCGATAGCATCACAACTGTTTTAATTTTAATATTTCATACTTGTACAAACATTAAGTCAATGTTTTCCAATTGATATTGAACTGTATTTATTTGTCTTAAAGATTTTATTCGTTTGAAGTTAAAATGGTTGGCTGTTACTATGTGTTATAGCAGAATATTTAAATATAGAAGCTCGACCTTATATGATAACTCTCATGCAAAATATCAGAACCGGAATTTAATTCATATAATGCATATAAAAATGTGATTTATGATATTTCTAAACACTTATGTATCTTAACTATAATTCCCTAGTATTAGTTTTTTGAGGCTGTATAAAGACTGTTTTATCTGTTATAAAATATACAGGATGTTTTTTTTATCGTTACACTTCTTACTACACAAGAATATTTAAAGATTTAATTCTGATTAATTTTTTTTTTCTATCAAAATAATAACGAATGGTTTAACCGAGCGAAAGTGACCCTACCTGCGAAGCCAAACGGTCCCATGTTTGAGTCCCAGATGTAAATGTTTGTTTCATGAATATATATATCTGAAAATTACTAATATCTATGTATTATATATGTATGTATAGTGTTATTTGGCAGAATAGTGTTACGCATAATTTTAAAAGGCATAATTTGATATAACTTTTTGTATCTAACCTAACTTTACCTGCAAATTATACCAATTTATGCCTTTAGATTTTATGCCAAAGAAAATTAGGTATGATATAAGCTTCACAGTGCTTTCTTTAGACATGGCTAATTGGCGTGATTGTGAGACAAAAATATTATTAATATAATTATATAACAAAGAGAAATTTAAACAAAATATTATTTTATACATGTTGGTGTCCATACAGTCATTCTCGTGGTTAATTTTTAAACATCTGTTTTAAATTATGAAGTGATTAAAATTAATTAATATACATGTATCTGTTAACACAAAAATATTTCTTTTTTGTATATATTAGGTATAAACATAAACACATTCCTACTATAATTATACAAATATGGTCTAAATTATAACATTTTGCATCGTGACGCAGTGCCTTAATATTGTGTCTGTATTAATTTAAAAAATACTTCAAAAATGTAAATAGATTTTTTGTATTATTAGTTTGTTTTTTAAGCGAGAGATTTAATTTTAAAAAGGTTTTGGGTTTAAATTTGTATCAGGACTTATAATAACTTAGAGAAAATGGGACGGTTATTAACTATCAATTGAAAATCGACTTTGGCTGTTTAAGTATACGGTTGAAATCGGTATTCGCCGCGCGTCTTACTACTGCGTTCGGCGACAGGAGATTTTTCAACCGTATGCAAAGCGTCTAAAGTCAAATTTTAATTGATAGTTAATTGCTCTCGCCACTCCGTCGGTTTGCGCTCACTCAATGGCGCAGTAATGAGCACACTCAGCCTTCAATTGCAGATGTTAAGCTACTTTTGCTAAGGTTAGTCAACGGATGGGATGGATGGGTGACCAATAAGGTTTTATTTAGAGTTACTTCTTCGGAAGGTGCAGTGTCATCTGCAGTCGATATCACTCTCAAATCCGCATTCGACTGTGTTTACATCCGTAAAAGAAGCTTGTGTACCTTAGTGTAGTGTGGACATTAAAAGGCTAATAAAAAATAACTTTGTTCAAATTCGCTTAAGTTGTTTTGAATCGTCCTAAATTTTTACCTACAAACTATTCAGGACGTATTTTAACTGACAGACTAAAAACAATATTATTCTTTTATTACAACTAGCTAACCCGGCCACGCGTTGCTGGTATAACCCGGCCACGCGTTGCTGGTATGGTAACAAACACACACACAAAGTATTGTCATGCAGATAATAGTAGTGTTATGGATTTTATGAGACCGTGACTACTAAATATTCAACAAGTTTCTATTTTAAATAAGTTGTTAATAAAGTTTCTATTTTATATTTGAACATATTGATTTGATCATTCAACTAGATTGGACCAAAAGTTGAACATCAGTCGTGGAATTTGTCATTTTGAGGAATTTGCCAGTTATGTATCATAAAAAAGATTATTATGATAATCATTTGTTATTATGTTAAACAGGCGTACAATAATATAGCTATGTTATCCTTCAAGACATTCCATTGTAAATTATAATTTTGCATCGAATTTAACATCGACTCCATTATTTATGCCCAAAGCCTGAATAAGTGCCTTTATTTGTAAATAAACTTTTGCCGTACGTTATATTACTTGTAATTAATAAGATAGTTTTAAAGTTACTAGCAATCTCCAATAAATGTGTATTATGGGATATTATCTTTGCATTTTTATTTCTTACAAAACTCGAAATAATTTAAAATTATACCCGAAAACTTATTCATATTTTTACGTATTTTTTTTTTTTGTTTAATTTGCAAATGAGGCAGAATTATATTTATCCCATTGCCTCGGTAAGAAAAAGGTCACTTTGCAAGGACAATAAAAATTTGTGACTGTTTCAAAACATTATTTTTTTTAAGAAAGACAAGGGCAAAAAATTATTCTGCCTAAAGATCTTGATTTTGTTTTTATATATAAAAACTAAAAACAAATCAATAAAAATACACTTTTCTACTTTACATAAAAGGTGCTATATGGAGAAAAGCTTACCCCTAATACACTTAGCTATTTAAGGTGATTGGTCTACGGAAAGAAAAATTATCTCTGGTACAGTAAGTTAAACTATATAGATGCATCACGGGCTGGAAGAAAAAAGGATAATGAGCTTAAGCTGAGGATGTCAATGCTCCCCAGTACACAAGTGAACTGTTTTAAAAGAGATTTAAAGGCCGCCTTAGCTTATTGGTGTACCTACACGAGTGCGGATTTTAAGAGACTCACATCCGCGGATGCGGATCTGTACAAAAAACTTAAGTTGGTTGGTGGTTGGTTTGGTAGGGTAAAACATTTCTACCTGTGTCTACAAATAAATGATTTGATCTGATATATGCTAAATATAGGTAATTCATCTAATAACCGACCTTTGAAAAAATTGCACAACATCCGCTTTTTCAGACTTAATACGTCTGCCATTAGCATCAAGCTCCTATTTCATAAGCAGGATCATTTGTCTACCGAAAGATTGACAGGTGGTTAGGACAAAAAAACTAATTCTAAGGGCGGAGATTATTGAATAATAGATATGCGTCATAGTTATGTAAATAAGTCGTTATTAAATTATCAATGGGTAATTAAAAGTGGATAGTGATGGGAAACGTGAGTGTAAAGGAAAACGTATTGAGACGTTTCAGCTCGCGTGGTTTTATGTGAAAATCTCGCATACGCAACAGCGCGAGTGGTAGGAGGTCCTTACGAGGTCCTTAGGAGGTTCAGAGACAGATGGGATTTACCAATGTCACGGGGTTGGGTTAGCTGCACACAACTTAAACCCTAATTGGAGCGGAGCGAGCGAAGCTCCCATGGATCAGCTTCAATGGCTCAATGTCTGTTACGCCATAACTTCCCGAGTTCTTAACTATAATTAAGTTAAATATTTTTTGTGTGGAATCGAATCAACAGGTTTAGGACCAGATTGTAGAGGAGAACCGAACTTTGAAATTCGCAAAAATTCCCATCGAAACAAAAAGTTTTTTTTTTAGGCATTACGCTCCGCTCCAATACCTTTATGGTGCTAGCGTGGCTTTATGCTGTGCGACTGCATCGCCTAGTTATTTAGTATTTTTATGTCTGCTTTTTTCTGTTTTCATGTCCGTTTTTGTCAGTTTTATTGTACTTTTCTAACCATAGTAGAAGATTATTGTTTGTAACACATTCTATGGGCTTTGCCCGAAATAAATGAAATAAAAATAATAATTACTCGTTCATCTATTTTCATTCGATACTCGTTACCGAGCGCGTTACAGATTTCTATGAAGATTGCTAGTTCCTGGTAGTTACTGCTAGGGGCGCTCATAAAGAAATCCATAGTAATATTTTACGAAACGATTTCGAGTATGGGAACATAAACTCGCACTAAGGCCGCAGTCTGTATACCAGATTAAGTAGCTGTAGCATCGACCAATGTTTATTTAGCTTTTTAAGTGAAAACTTCTTAAGCATCGTTGTGATTTGAAAGTTGTTGAAACGAAAAAGCGACAGTAAAAAGACAGACCCATAAATTCATAAAATTTAACGTAGGAGAAAATGAGATAGAAAGTATTATACAGTGTCACTTATGTTCGTGGTTCTCTTTGTGCTCTACTTCGTACCCCCTCCACTCGTGTTTACCAAGGCGTAGTTGGAGTTTGCTTGGGCCTCAGCGTTGTACGTGGTTTAATATTGTCCCCGGCAAATAAGTTGAACATGATTTTGAAGTCACGTGACATGCGCAGTAGTGAATAATGTACTTAAACTTGCAACTGCGCATGTCAAGTGATTTCAAAATCATGTTCCACTTATTTGCCGGAGACTATACGTGTTTGTGTGCGCATGCGTAGTACAAAACTTGAGAGAAGGCATCACAACAACCGTGGTATTTTGTATACGTGTACGTATTATTTTTGAAGGTTTCACTTCTACCACGTGTGAATTGCACACATGTTTTTTTCTGCCCGTTAGGCTCCTTAGATGCCTTAAATTAATTAGCCTTCAAGAGGCTTAAAACAAATTTCCAAACCTGATTTAAACGGTTAAAAACTCAGCGCTATCTACCGATCAATTAAAGTTTATATTTGGTCATGCTATCAAGATCTTATAAATGCCATTTTCAGACACTATAATGAACCTACTAGGAGACAAATTTTGTCTTTTGTACAATACAATATATAAATTAATAGTGACTATTGGGTAGGTGCCTCAATATACAACTTTTCATATTGTTTATTTCCTGTTTTTTTGGCTCATTAAAAAATAGTAAATATTAAGAGACTCTTATTTTTCAATTTATGTTAAATTTATGTTAAACTTTATTAAATTTCCTAGTTAAGTTCAAAGCATTGTGGGTGAGTCCATTTTATCAGAACAATATTTTGTATCTTACTATCAGTCAGATAAACGTCACTTCGACATTAATTTAGTTTTCTGTCCGAGATTAAAACCAAAAAGAATATTCCCAAAAACTCAAATAAGAAATTTTAGCACAAAACACTAAAAACACAAGCAAAATTTAAAATTAAAAAAATGTTAGCACAAAACACTCAAAAGCAAAAAAAAAAAAATAGCACAAAACACTATAAAAGCAAGAAAATGATTCTTTTTAATTTAAAACAGTATTAAATAAATAAAAAATATAAATTGAGTTCAATTCACTCACCTAATCCCATCCTTATGGTTTCTGACACAATCGTCACAAAGTAATTTACTTAATTAATCTATAATTATTACAATAGCCGCATGCATTGTGTCTGCGCAAAGCAATCAATTTCTATCCGACATGTTGTAATTGCTAACGGGAGATAGAGCGTCACTGATTATGGGAAACAGGAAATATATTACACAAAGTGTAATATAATATTTCTCACATTCACACCAATTAGCCTAGCCCAAAGTAACCACTATAAGACTTGTGTTATGGTTACTAGGGTAACGGATAGACATATGATACATAGATATGTAATATTCATAGAAATATATATTCAAAATCTCCGACAAATTTCATTCAAATTCCAACTTATGTACTCACACGAATCAATTCTACCAAATGACAACACGAAACAAATAAAAAATGATAGCTATATTAATAATAATTTTAAAATGATTCGTGATGCGAAAAGATACCGAAACAAATGATTTATAACGTTTGACATTTGATAAAATTCAATGAAATAAAAGTATATTCAGAACTATCAATTTTATTCATAAGTTGTTTTTCATAGAGGGCCAGAAAACTACAATATACAAGGTCAACGTTAAACTAAAAACTTATCGTGCCAAATTAACCCTAAAATATATATATACACTTTCACAAAAAGAATATGTCATCCAAAATTCCAATTAGGGGCATGGTACCCAGAACACTGGCAGCATTACCTCGCTGAAATGCTAAACTGATTCTCTGCGTGAAATAGCTGCCAGCCCTCTGATCACCCGAAGAGAGAATTAGTCGATTCGACATATCCTTCATAAACCGCTTCATGTCAGCCGACCACGACCCTAACGTCTCGAAAGCTAACGCCGCAAACTCATAATCTTCAGTTATAGAAGAGTATTTACGACGCTTCAGAAACTGAGCACGATCGGCTGCGGCCCCAGCTTTAGTACAAGTCTCATGTATATAAGATGGAGCCAGCGTGTCTACGCAAGTTACATCCCACAAGTTAAATTCATAAGTTACCTATAAGTTTCTTTCTTAATACCTACCTAAATTTAAAAAAATAACTATGCGTATCTACCTACTCACAACAAAACACTGCATTTTTGTTTTGGGTTTTACTCTACTGATACAAGTTACAGTCATTGCATTATCAAGGTGTCGTAATAAAATAATAGGACTAAACTGTCACCCAATTACACATACACCCAACATGAGTTAACTCAGGTATTAAATGCGACACAAAACTAGAATGAAACAAAAAACACATAATTCAACTGAAAGTAATATACAAAGGTAAAAACAAAGAAACAATAATAATCTTAATTTTAGAGGTCTTGGGATCCGGGTTTGATCAAATCTGTAATACTCCTTTCAAACACTCTAAAGTTAGCGTTGAATACGTCAGACGTGATAGCTTGGAACGTGTCAATTCCATTGAAACTGCAATAAATAACACTCTATGGATGGTATCGGTCGGTACTACCTATGTTCTTGGTAACAATACTCTTACAATAGTAATGAGATGTTTTAAGCTATCGATAGTATCGACACTATCAATAGTACGTTATTTTTTAAATGAAAAATCTATAGAAATTATTATCTATAGTCTGGCAACACTAGTTTGTACCCGGGAAGGGTCAGATGCTTTTGTTGCCATCCGTCCGGATAAAGCCGGACAGTGTTAGGTTTTTGATCTCTTGTCCTGGCCAGTTGGACTGCGTTCTGCCCATTCTGCTTTTGTTTGCCTTTTTAGACGCAAGCAAGCACACACACTTAACTCTTCCCCAGTGGACTCCACTCAAATGGAGTAAAGTTTCTGAAACTGTAAATATTTTGGAACAGGAAAATATCAAAATTGACGCTAGCAAATGTTTTGACCAGTTGCAAAATTTGAGAAAGCTTTCGGGAGAGAAACAAGAGGATCTTGATTTGAAGCGACTGTTGGTCCATAAAAAATGTGTAACTAATGAGAGAACATTCTCTTTAACACGTTCGCTGACATTAGCCATTTGCTCTATTACCATGATACGGCAGTAGAATTTCCCATACTATTTGATTACCCGTCGACAGACGTACTTACATATGTTAGTATTTAAATTTCATCTTAATACGTCACTACGCCCTGGGACGTTGACGTCCAACGACGTAGTGTCACATTGGAGGGTTAATTATTAACCTTATGCGACACTACGTCCAGAGACGTTGACGTCCACCTGTTGTGGCTCAAAGTTTTCGTCAGAGCCATAATCACCGTCTTCGTCCTTGTACGGGTCCTGTTCATCTTCCGAGTTTGAAGACAGATCATCGAAGAGGTTTTTCTGAGGTTTTTAGGATTATTTGCTGACATCTAAAATTAAAAGTAAACTGTTAGCAATGTAAACAAGGTACCACGAAATCAGAAAATAAAGCTTGTTGGTAAGTACACTGATAGTTGTGTACTTACCAACAAGCTTGTTGTGGCAGGCACAGCTCTATTGTTTAGTTTTAGCAAAAAAGTACACAGCCGGCTTCAGAACAGGGAATTTACCTCAATACATAAGCACTATATTATTTCTCATGTTAAAAACGCTTACAGACATTCGGAGAGTAGACGGTCAAACTTTAGTTCCTATAAAGTAATAGGAAACATTTAAAGAAACTAAAAATAAATTAATATCCCAGACACACCACTCAGGGTCACACATAGCCATCTAGTCCTAAAGGGGAACTGATAGTACTATGTAGGTATAAACGATATTTTTATTACAATATCATGTAGGCACGGTTTTAAACAAGAAATAAATTGATATTAGAAAAACACAATACCAGCACCGTGGCCTTATGTATTATTGTGTCCAAGTAGTCCTTATACATTACGTAAACTCATTAAATCTCTCAAAACAAGTAAAAACAACATTTACTTACCATTTCCGCGTCGTATACACGTGCTCGCTGCTAAAATGGCACCGGCCACACTGAATGAATGAAAAGCTAGCGCGCGTCCGCGCCGTTGGACGTAATGCCCATGCACGAGAGTTTACGTGTGGGCGTGAGAGAACGAGACAGCACTATATGTAACTACGTATAAAACTCGTAATACGACAGTAAGAAATATGAGAGTGCTCACAATATGACAGTGGATACTGCTCTCCCTAATACTCATACGCAAAATTCCCGACAGTCGACGTAGTGTCATTACTCGTGAATAAAAGTTCCCCGTCCTTTGACGTACTGTCACAACGCATCATTTAAATTTCCCGCCTGTGGACGTACTGTCAGCGAACGTGTTAATAAGCCAGCAATCGACGAAACAAAGAAACAGGTTAAACTCGGAAACTATTGCAAACATGTCAAATGTGGAATGTAATTTAAGACATGTAACTTGATTTAAAGCAGGAAATGAAAAATATGCAAATGAAAAATACCAATTAAAACTTTCTTATAAAATACATGTGTTTTATTTAAACTTTTATCTAAAAATTCTTATCCTTAGCGACCTCGACCGATCCTCGACCGTGGGACCCAAAAGCTCGGCTTTTTTAGGAGGTAGGTCCAGTTTCCTGATTTTTAGAGGCAATTCTAGATGCGACCGCGCGCCTACAGTTTCTATAGACGAATGGCGCGTCAATGTGTCCAGATTATCGACAGTATTTCTATCGATAACATCGATAGTTTTTTAATTACGAACAACAAAACTATTGATAATATAGCACTTTTTCAATTGTATTAATACAATTGGATAGATTTTTCTAGATTTGTTTTGACTTAGGACATGGGATGGTTTCTATTTATAACACACCAACGCTTGGCCAGGTCAGCTAGTAATGCATAAATTTTAATAACATAATACACAGACTTATATATGAGGAATAACGATTACCGCCTTGATAAGCTTTCTAGGAGATACGTTCGAACTTGTCTTTAGAATGCGAATTCAACAAGACATTTTTAAATGGATTCGAGATTTTTCCAGAGTCGAATAGCAAGAGAAATTTAAATAAGTAGTTGAAAATTAAGAAGTATCAAACAGATTTTTGTAAACCCGTAATATTTCGTTTATACAGGGTGCGTCAGAAAGAACTCCCCGATTTGGGAAACAAATAAAAAGCAAACCAAGTAAGATATGCCATTTTTATTGTTATTATCAAAGAGCATATATATTGCGGTTTAATAAAACGTAATATTAATGTGTTTTAAACAATACGTCACTCAAATGGCCGCCTCCATTGTTGATGCATTGGTTGAGCCGTTCTCTAAGTTGTTAATTACTCTGTATAATAATAATATTCACAGCAATTAGCCTAGCCCAAAGTAAGCACTATAATGCTTGTGTTACGGATTACCAGGGTAACGGATAGGAAATATATCAAACATAAAAAAGTTATATTCATAGAAATATGACTCAGGTTCAAATGCTCATCACACAAACAACTGCCCCTCTGGGACTTGAACCCAGGCCCGTCGGTGCGAAAGGCAGGATCGCTATCGTTACACCAAACGGTCAACAAATAACATATACTTATACATATAACATAACACTACTTTTTATAATGTATATTTATGAGGAATTTCACAACATAACGTTAATTCGATTGTCGAATTATAATGAATCGATGCGATCATTCAATGACAAATTACGAAAGTATGAGGAATGCGAAATTCCGGCCAGTTTCTAACTGCCGCCTGGTCGTGAAGGAGAATGCCTGTTTTATATTTTAACTAGCTGTACACGGCTAGCTTTGCCTCGGTCTATTTTCTGCCCATTATTGTTTGCTGACCGTACATTAAAAGTAGCCTAACTTATTTTTAATAACATCAGCTATCTGTCAATGAAAGTCCTGATAAAATCGGTTTAGCCTACTCGGAGATAAATCGAAACAAACAGACAGCCATTACTGATCACGGCAACTTTGGCAAACGTCTTTTTAATATAGCCAGCCAGACAGCACTCTATGCAGAGAATGTATGGAACATGGAACAGCCACCTATGTCCTGTTGGAACGCTCAGTGGCGCCCTAGCGGGCAAGATATCTCGGCTCACTGTACAGCCTCCGAGAAGTCATCACCAAAGTAAGGCGCTTGTAGTATTCCTGACAGAGCTGGTTGGCTGGAGTAAAACAAGACAAACACCTTCCAGACCCCAAAATAGGTGCACAAGACGTCGAGTTGCGAAAATCGCCGTACAGAAGGAGAAGAATCTTCATTTTACATTACGATTTAAATTCCCACTGGAGGGATTGGTATGTTACGCTCCTGTACTTTCAACCTATTTCTCCACCTTAAGAATTATTTTACCTTTCGTATCTCAACCCTGCTGTTTATTTTGCGGTACTCTTCTATCCTAACCTTAAAATTGTCTTAACACTCTTTAACCAGTTGTCAGTCCACGGTAGCAATTGCTACCGATAACCAACAACCCTCGTCAGTACCTGGTAGCAATTGCTACCGATAATCAACAACCCTCGTCAGTCCCTGGTAGCAATTAATACTATATTCCAATAACCGCGTGGCCTACTATTTTTTTTATTATGATTAATTTTTACCCACAGGTTTATTTAATCAGCTTTATTTTATTTTTATTTAGTCCTAGCTTCATTATGTAGCGAGCAAATGGCATTTCTATCTGAGAGTCCGAATCTTTTCACAATTCGAACAGAATTGGGACTGTTGAGAGGGGTGGGGCGTGCAATAACGAACTGACAAGTGGTTAGATTTATTTTCCTACTCCCTTTCTGTTCATACAGTACCTTTACACACACACTTCCTGAATCTTAGAAAGGTCGGTCAGTCGGTCATTCTCTTTCTTCTGCTACTAATAAGTTTACAAGTATATATTTCCTTATCTTTTTTATGTATGATGTTTTGATGTTATTTATTGATATTTATTCGTACTCTTTTCTTTGAAAGCATCCATTACCTATTTATCTTTTTTTAAATTTAACTATTCACCTAAAGATGCCTGGAAAATTTTGCTATTATCAAGCAATAAAACCATTATTTATTTATGATTTCTACTTCTTTGATGTTGTTTTTTTGATGCGTGCTATAAAGTATATTGTTACTAAGTTGGCAACTAATAATTAAAATTAGGTGTGATATTAAGAAACTTAAATCTATAATCAATAATTACAATGGTTTGTGTGTTTGCCTGTCCGCTCTTTTCCCCGCCCTTTTTTCATTGTAACAATAACTTCATCATAGCAACGCGTTAACCGCAAGTAGTTCGTCTAACGGAAAAATATTTAATAATAGAATAATTTAAAGAATTTTTTCCACCCGTGCGAAGCCGGGACGGGCCGCTACTATTTACTCTAAGAACACAAATTAGTTGTTTGTGTGTTTGTCTGTCCGCTCTTTTTCCATTGAATACGCGTTACCATAGCAACGCGTTACCGGGTCAGCTAGTCTATAATATAAGATCACAGTTATTTGTGTGTTTGACTGTCCGCTCTTTTTCCCGCTCTTTTTCCATTGTGTCAATTAACGTTACCATAGCAACGCGTTACCGGGTCAGCTAGTCTTTAATCTAAGAACCCAAATTTGTTGTTTGTGTGTTTGTCTGTCCGCTCTTTTTCCCCGCTCTTTTTCCATTGTATCAATTAACGTTACCATAGCAACGCGTTAATCGCAAGTAGTTCGTCTACCGTTCGCTAAATGGCGCTAACGGAAAAATATTTAATAATAGAAAAAAATAAAAAAAATTGTCCACCCGTGCGAAGCCGGGACGGGCCGCTATTTTATTTATAAAATCATATAACAGCATCTGGTTGTTTATGACTTCTTATTCCAACACAATAGGATGACCTTCGTTTAGATTATATTTTATTTGTTTATTACTGTTTCCAAAACAAAAGTTCAAGTTTATACATAATTCAATAGATGTATTCACAATTTAAAATGAATATAATTAAAAATAGTTTAGTATAGTCACATCTGTTCGTTATATTAAAGTAACCTTGCAATTCAATGCAAAGATAAGATAAAGATATAGATAGAGAATGTAAATTTAGAAAAAAAGCATGTTTGAAATTCACATGTGGTAGAAGTGAAACCTTCAAAAATAATACGTACACGTATACAAAATACCACGGTTGTTGTGATGCCTTCTCGCAAACTTTGTATTACCTATGCGCATACAAACACGTATTTACACACGTACAAAATGATTCCTATCTCATTTTCTCCTACGTTAAATCTGTCGTTACGTCTGTCTCTTTTACTGTCGCTTTTTCGTTTCATTGATTTTTAAATAACAACGATGCTAAAGAAGTTTTCACTTCAAAAAGATTACCTATATATTGATCTTAATTTTTACATTGCATTTCAATAAAAAAAATTAAAGGTTAAACAGTTCTTTTTACATTTATTTGCAACTAACGCATTAAAATATCTCTTGACCAGATTTACTTAAAAGTTTTAGTTATAAATGTACCCGATTAAAATGTTAAAAGGTGACGGCCATTATTTACCTACCCTAGTATTACTATGAACAGGAAACAACATTATAAACTGACTTAAGTAAAGGAGCCGCCGTCAGAATAAATAATAAAAAATTTTACCGTATGACAGTACCGACCTCTCGGAAAATTGGTTAGTACTATCTGACAGTCAACTCTAAAACCGCGCGCTCATTCGTCAAATCGAATAGAGTGCGCTTTCGCGACTTCCTGTTACACACTTCCGTCCCATTTTACGAAATCACTCCCACAAATTGCAGGAAAGCGAGAAGAAAGACAATAACCGCGCAATTTTTTGAAGTGAAAACTTCTTCTTTATTTGAAAGTCGATGAAACGAAAAAACGACAGTAAAAAGAGACCGACACATAAATTCATAAGGTGTAACGTAGGAGAAAATGAGATAGGAAGCATTATGTTCGTGTGTTAATTCGTGTTAGCGTGCGCATTCGTAGAACAAAGCTCGAGAGAAGGCATCCCAACAACCGTGGTATTTTGTATACGTGTACGTATTATTTATAAAGGTTTCATTTCTACCACATGTGAATTGCACACATGCTTTTTTTTCATTATTCATTCTACTTACAGTATATAGTATTTGTTGTTTCGAATAGTATTCCAATTCAATTGGGAAAAATACATACTTGTTGTAAAGTGAACATCACATCAAACGAAACAAAATTGTCAAATTTTTCCATTCGATTTTCAACTTTAAATCCAACACAGGAAAATATTAATATCAATTGTACGTCCCTATATTGTATAATAATAATGTTTGTCTATACATTTTGTCATACGTATAAACTTCACCGTAAAAGGCATAGTTAATGTCGCCTGCGGTTTAACCTCCAGTTAAAGCAATCTGTAACGAGATTACACTGTAACTAATCGGTTGGACACGCTTTTGTAACCATCCAGCTATTTTTCTTATAGCTTCAGGGTTCTGTGGCACCGGCCATATAATAATATGTTATTATATAATAAAATTAAAAATAAATACTAGTTGATAATTTTTATAAGTAAAGAATTTGGGGTTTGACACCTGCCTGAGACCTAAGATTAGTGTTGCCGATCGATAGTGGACTATCGATAATTAATCGATGATAAGGGATATATAGCAGGACTACCGATCATAGTATCGATATTATCGATACCTCAAAACGTGTCAATACTATTAAAGAAGTGCAATTCTATCGGTAGTATTGTTGCCCGTAAATAACAAACTAGTAATTGTATCGACAGTAATGATACTATCTATGTTTTTGGTAACAACGCTATCGTTAATATCGACTGCATCGAGACTACGATTGTTATAACTATCGATAGTTTGTCAATTTGCAATAGTATTGCTCACAATTGTAAGGCATAGCAGTCAACAATAGAACAAATAATTTCTAATAATACGTTTAAATTTAACGTGAGTTGCACAGATCGGTAATAATGTAAAAATGTTTTCGTTTCATTACATTGCTATTAAATCATACCCAATACTATTGCAAATTTGAAGACTATCGATAATCTAAAACAATCCATAGTCTCTATAATATCGATAGCATTGTCACCAAGAACATAGATTAATAGTTTGTTATTTACGGGCAACAATACTATTGATAGTATTGAACTCTTTCAATTGTATTGACTTGTTTTGAGCTATCGATAGTACGTTATTTTTCAGATGAAAAAATCTATACAAATACTATCGATAGTCTGGCAACACTACCTTAGACTAGTAAAATATCATAATTATATAGCTTCTTCTTTATTGATTGCTCGATACTTGAAATAATATTACTAACGATGTTGTAGATGGCGCTGACTGGCGTAAGCTTAAGAAACACTTGGAAAAATTCATCGGGTTTGTCAAAGTCTCGATAGCTTCATTGGAAGAGCATTCGCCCGGAAAGCCAGAGGGCGTGGATTCGAATATTACCTGAAACAGAAAATATCTTTAGATACCTATAACATAATTTAATATTAGAACGTGATATGAATAGTCCACTTTCAAAGTGCGCTATACTGTTCAACAAATTAATTAAGAAAACTAATTAAAATCAGTCGCATTAAAAGTATGTATTGGAAATATATTTCATAGTATTGTACGATAACTAGGTTTATTTAGTATTACTTTCTGATAAAAAAATAAAATCTCAATTTAATAGTCATTGTTTAAATATGAAGTCACTATTTAAAATGGACTTTCGATTCTACGAAATTATCGTGGTTAGAAATGTCCTAAGGATACTCTTTGTCCCAGAACAGGTGAAATTGTTTGACTGGTGTTGGTATAAAGTCACAAATTCAGTTAGAGCATTTGTTATAATCCAATGCATTGACTCATATGTAACTATATTTTTTTATTTTGTTAAAACCAAGTGTGGCGGGAGTCCATGTCTATTAAAAATACAAAAATATGTAGCTAACTTTCGCAAAAAAACAAGAGAAATGCAATGCCCGCCCATAAATAAATGCAGACACTGCCTCCGCCACCGTTGGGTGGACGGTAGGGTTATATGGGACTCTCCCCTGCGGACCTACCTGACGATAAAAGCTCGTCAGGTATGTGCGCAGGGGCCTACCCACTAAAAACCTCATTTTTCGCCTCATTCACATTAGTGAAATTGCTTTGTCGAACCACTCATCATCATTAGACGAAAGGTCGTTCAAGCAATGACACAAGTCACGGGAAGCCTGTGCAGTGCAGGGGTCAGGTCACCCGAACCTGGCCCCTGCAGGCCTCCGCGAGACACCGCCTCCACCTTCACCAACTACTCTCCACGTTTTCGCCCCCAAACGGAGCATCATCAGGAACTGTTAGGCCGTGCAATATAGATCACAAAGTTACTTGTTCTTTTGCAAACAAACTTTTGCCGGGACGGTCCGGTAGACGAACTACTTGCGGTTTACGCGTTGCTATGGTAATGTTATTGATACAATGGAAAAAGAGCGGGGAAAAGAGCGGACAGACAAACACAAACCACTGTGATCTTAGATTATAGATTAAATTCCTAGTTGAATGGTCAAAGGCAGCGAAAACTACGATATAAAAAGTTAATAAAAACCATGGGATGTCGCATCATCGGTAAATAATTTTTTATTATCATTACGTGTCTTACAATTAATTTCTTGATCCGAGCTTGATGGAAAAACACATACTATTAAAGAGGTATTTTTTATTTGCATAAGTTATAAGTGCATGTATGTTGCACCTCGATACGTGTACATTAAAGTTGTAACCAAACAAAAGGCGTTTAGACATATTCACGTACAATGTTTCTTTAGTTAGTGATCTTAAAAATTTAGAACTTCAGCCCTTTCTTTAAGACTAGTCTCGCTAACAGCCTATAAAGTTCTTTGGGCCTACTCTAATTTGTTAAAGAACCTTGGCTTACAAGACTGGCAAGACCTTTTTAAAATATTATTTTTTTGAATTTTTAAAGATTATTTGAAAAACAGTTGACGACCGTTTGGTGCAACGGTAGCGATACCGACGGTCCTGGGTTCGAATACCGGAAGGGGCAGATGTTTTTATGATGAGCATTTATACCTGAGTCATGGGTGTTAATATATATTTCAATGAATATTACATATCTATGTATTATACATATATGTATGTTTATCCGTTACCCTAGTATCTATAACACAAGCGCTACAGTGCTCACTTTGGGCTAGGCTAATTGGTGTGAATGTAAGAAATATTTATTTATTTATTATTTGGAAAAGGAGAAAAGTAAAAAGTAATATAACCTTTTTAAAGGTTAATTTAAGTCTTACGAATTACTACTTAAAATAGGTAAAATAGAGGCTTAAAATTTTTAAAAAGGCTTTATGCTTTCTAGTAATTACGAACCCTTCGAACGATTTTTTTGTGAAATATTCTTAAAAAGACTCGATAAGTTAAAATGTAGGGTAAAAAGCCTAATTATTCGTGATCACTACTTGTGGGCGAAGGCGAGACAATAGTCAAGTAGTTATTATTTATAAGATATATTTATATACTAACTGGCCACGTGTTGCTATGCCGACTGCAGCGCCATCTGCCGGGCTGATTTGTGAATCTAACCCATCCAGGGCGCCACCTAAACGCATACAAAAAAATTCATTCAAATTGGTCCAGCCGTTTAGGAGGATTTCAGTGACATACACACGTACAGTAGAAATATTTATAAAATCGCTGTTGATTTGTTTGACCACGATGAATTACGAAACTGCTCAATCGATTTAATGTTTTTTTTTTCATTTTTCTGAATTTGTTCCGACTTAAGACATAGGATAGCTTTTATTTTGATTTATGACACAGCCACGCGTGGCCGGATCAGCTAGTAAGATATAAAATACGCCTGTAAAAAAACAACTACGTCTTCGAGTCCTCAGAAATATTGCATTATGAATGCAGAAAACAATAACAAAATACATTAACTAATTCTTAAGAATTATTACAGATGGCAATACTTATTTTCTCTGCACGTTTATATAAACCTGCGCATGTTTTACCCTTGGTTTTACTTAGCATGGGTACGATGACTTTGGTGTATTAAGTTTCTACAGGTGTGGAATAATGAAATACCTAATATGACAAATATTCGAATGAAATATGATCTTGATTGGTGAATAATCAAATGAAGACTTGATTTGGCACAAATATTATTGGATTTTTTTGTTTATGCATAATTTGTTTTTATATTTTTATGATGAAGAGTCAAATTAATCGATTTCGTCACAAAATTTTAGTATTATAATAAATATGACCCTATGACACAATAACTAAATTTTAACTTGAGAGTGTCATTAAATTTTATAATGCTACTTAGAATAATATAACCGCCAAATGATTTATTTATTTATAATTATTTACAAAGGCAACTTACAGTAATTAATGTACCTACACCACCATTTACAGTAATTAAAGTATAATACGTTCATTTGGTGCAACATTGACGTAAATGTAAAATTTGTGTTTTTGAAGAAGAGGGAAATCAAATTTTACATTTTCTTTTTTAAATTAGCATTACTTTAAAATGTAACTACAAACGTGTACCTTTATTAGGTTCATATAGCTTCTAGCGAAAACTTTAAGAATTGTATTTCTTTTTTTATGTCGATGTTTTTCAGAAATATAATTTTGACAAAAAGTGTAGTTGCGTCATTGTTGCACCAAATGAGCGAATATAATAACTCAGACATATAATAAATTTGAAAATGACTGTCTATGAAAATGTCTACATATATTAAGTTAGGTTTTGATCAATTTTGGTATGAAAAATGCTTGAATTGAACCCTAGGAACGAATATAAGCTTCATTACCCGAAAGAAGAATTAAACCCTCGGAAATAAAAGCGCGATATAACCTAATTCTACATGTATTAAATCGCGGGCAAATACCAGTTTTTATGGTAAAATGCCATAGCTGACTGAATAGATAAGAACGTATAAAAAGAAAGTACATTTTCTTCGTCTTTCGATTGAACGGAACCTTAAATCTTATTTTCAGCTTGTGTCCCCAGGACAACTGCTAAATCCGGATCGGCTTAAGCTTCTACATTTTGGTCAACCGTGATCTCACACAAGTAAAAACATCTCACGAAAACTTTAGACTTTAGTTTTGATTATATATTTATTTAAAATGCTTTATTGCCCATTAATGCAGTCGCTTAGCATAAAGCTACGCTAGCACCATATATTGGAGCGGAGCGTAATACCTAAAAAAAAAAAATTTTTTTTTGTTTCGATGGGAATTTTTGCGAATTTCAAAATTCGGGCTCCATCACAGATCTGGTTTTAAACCTGTTTATATTAAGATATAGAAAAAAAATTAAATACACTTAAAATAAGTTCTGGAATCGTCTAATATTCTTTACCTTTCCAGGACCACTCAGGATATGCTGATAAGGAGAACGGACGTAAAAAAACTCGCCAGCTTTAACAGAAGCAACGACATTTACAATATCATATATCGTCATCATACATAATCCACCAAAAACAATATTATTCTCTCAATAATAATAGTTTCATTACATTGTTGTTTAAATAAAATCGACAATCCATTTTAAATATGTATATTTAAATATTGCTATGACATATAGAGGATAACAGACAAGTAAAAAAAAACAACAACATAAAATATAAAGAAATGGAAAAATTATAAAAGTTCTTTTTAATCGTTGAATTTTTACCTACCACCCATGCAGGATATCTTTTAACTCACAAGAAGAACGGGCAAGAATTTCGTTAGCTTTAACAGAAATTTACAATATAATATATCGTTACCATACATAATCCACTAAAAACAATATTACTCTATTATCACAATATTTTGAAGTTATTCTTCTTTAGGCGCGTTATGAATAAATTATGAGAATGAAATTTTAAGATTTGACACAAAATTATCATGTTGAAGTTGGCCGCAAAAGCGACATCGTATAAACCAGCAGGATGAAGTTGGCCGCTAATTATGAATGTGTGTGTGTATGATTTAAATGATATATGGTAGTTAACAATAATTTATATAATATTAGTTATCTTTGTTTAGTAACGATAAAGAAGTATAATTTCTTGTGTGCGTACATAAGTACACACAACTGTTTTTTTAATGGGTTAGTTCTTGATCCTAATGAAGCCTGGAGGCCAAGACAGGATCTATGATGGAACGAGTTAACCCAGAAAGTTGCTTGTTCACCCTGGCTTTAAAAACAGTCGTCCGTTGGTGTCGGAGTAGCGATCCATTTTTTGACGAGTGGAAAATGCATTACGCATACTCTTTCGTTGGGAAATGAATATAGTTATGTGGGAATTTTCTGCATTTGATGACCTACATGGTCGAGTGGTTCGGAGACTGCTTTTCATGGTAGTATAGTAATAGTAGTTTTATGTTTTTATCATATAGTTGACTAGCTGACCCGGTCACACGTCGCCGTGGCTCAGTTATTATACTTTTCAATATATTTTTTATTAAAAATCAGCCCGCGCGATAGGCAGCCTTTGTGATATTGATTCGTTGGTGGGAGAAGTGGTGGCATGCGCGTGAGCTGCGCGCAGTACTGGACAGTACTTGGACATTGCAACATTACTTTATTTTTCTAAAATAAAAGGACTTTTCTAAAATAAAAGTAGCATAAGTTACTCCGTATTACATCAGCTACCTGCCAATAAAAGTCCCGTCAAAATTGGTCCAGCCATTTCAGAGATTAGCCGGAACAAACAGACAGACAGACAAAAATTGTAAAAAATATTATTTTGGTCTGTGTACCGTATATATATATATATATATATATATATATATATATATATATGTATATATATATATATGCATGTAGTAAAAAAAGGTTATTTCAATATTACAAACAGATACTCCAATTTTATTTATATGTATAGATTATAGCAAAGTCAACGATCTGTTTTAAATAGGTATAGGTACCTGAACATCAAAAAGCAACATCAAGATTTAATATTTGAAGTAAAGATTATTTATATTTACTTTATGTCAAAAGTTATTTGTGTGAACTATTTACTTAAATTTTAATACGATTTAATTATTTTTTGCTTTAAATTCTACACTCTCTTTTATAGTCTCACTAAAAGATAGTTTTTTTACATTGACTTGGTCGAGAATCGAACCCAACTTCGATTGTTGATTCATGTTTTAAGTTGTCAACATTCAAGCATAGCGAGTTGAAGATACCAGGCTACCATACATTCACAAGAAGGTTATTAATACTGGGGCAAGAAATTATAAACCCAAAATCACTCGCCATAACACATCTTAGAGATAGTCGAAAACACGCGCATATTACTTATGGAGATGTAATGAGATGTACGTTATGCATAGATGTTGAGAGTATTTGTAAAGAGTTTTGAGTGGCCCCTCGCTTGGCCCCGCCGGGTTATTTTATTCTTTTTTTGGTTACTGAAAAACGTGGGATTTTTAGATTTTTAAATCTAGTATTATTATTTTATTGTTTTTAATTATTAACTCAACGAAGTAACCATGTGTTACGCAACAATCGGATAAGCTCCATACAAAAGAGAAAGTTGCCGAAAGTTGACCTGAAAGTGCACCTAGAAAGTTGAAAGTTGTTTAAGCGTGCATTGTCATCGGGTTCTGAGCTGACCTGAAAGTTTCAGCTCGCTAGGTGGCCGGGTAGTGCCTCAAAATTGAGTTGCAAGAATCCAACTGCACAGACAGACAGACAAGAAAGCGACCTGAGAAAAACGTGGAAAAATGTCTCGTTTATATTCGGTCACCCATAATACATAACATATTATAATTTTGTAATGAAATATATTTCATATTTTATAATAACACAAGTCCGTACTAATGCGTAGTTATTCTTTAAATTCACGTAGGCGATACTTTCCCCTTTAAAATGGCATGTGTTTTGTGTTGACGCAATTTTTATTCTTGTACAGTAGCCATTTGAAAAATCGATCCTTATAAAGAAATTATATACCAGCGAGTATCCAGAAAAATGTGTAGGTAGTTTGCTAAAAGGTAATGACATTTTGTCATATTTATATGGTAAGGTTAAAACACAAAAGAAAAAAACTAACTTAGAGAATTTCTTGTTGAATAACACAATGTGGTTTAACATAAAGATAATAAAAGTGTGATTGTAAATAAAGGGAGTAGGAGCATTGATACCTATTTATTCATAATTATGCCAGAATATTAACCTTTTCTATTAATTGTTTTAGAGTATAGAAAACTCAAACCAACTCATCTTAGCGGAAAGATCCTTTGTTGAATGGAAGCTTTACTCAAATATCAAAAAGCGTTATGATTTCGCCATAATCTTTAGCGAGCTGGTCATTTTTTTAGGCAGCAAATAGGCAGGAGCTTGATCACTATCTTTCCTGATGGTAAGCGACGATACGATCTAGTATTTGATGCGCTTGCCTAGGAGATAGCTATAATAATAATTGGAGCGGAGCGAGCGAACGAGCGAAGCTCCCATGGATCAGCTTCAATGGCGCAATGTCTGTTACGCCATAACTTCCCGAATTCTAAACCAATTTTTATATTTTTTGTGTGGAATCAAATCAACAGGTTTAGGACCAAATTGTGGTGGAGCCGGAATTTTGAAATTCGCAAAATTATACATACATATATCATACATAAATAAGTAATATAAATAGAAATATATATAAATATCCATGACTCAGGTACAAATGCTCGTATTCATCACACAAACATCTGCCCTTTCCGGGATTCGAACCCAGGACCTTCGGTGCGAAAGGCAGGATCGCTACCGTTGCACCCAACGGTCGTATTCACTCGTGACTTGAACACCCCTAAATTATATTTGTCAGGAAACACAGACTCAGGCAAAGAGTTCCACTCGATAGCGGTACGTATCACAAAATTGGAACCAAAAAGCTTAATGCGACTCTTTGGTATATAAACCATATAATAGTGGCGTCTAGTTGTCCGATGACAAAATGTGGACGGCGGAACAAGGTTGTGCAATTCTGTTGCACAATTTCCGAAATGTATGCTATAAATACGAATAGCCTAGTTACCTTTTGTCTATGCTCAAGGTTTTTGAGCTTTTTATAAAAAAGATCGTGGTTGCCGATAAGCCACTTAGCTCTCCTCTCAATGGACTCAAGCGTTTGGAGCTGGTATAGGGTGGAACCGTCCTAAAGATGAGAACAGTTCTCCATAAACGATAGAACTTGCGCTTGGTAAAGGTTGAGCAGCTGTTCAGGCTTGAAGTACCTTCTTACCATTACCCGAATACCAAGTTTTTGAAGTGAAAACTTCTTTAGCATCGCTGTGATTTGTAAGTCGACGAAATAAAAAGCGACAGTAAAAAGGGACAGCCACATAAATTCATAAGATTTAATGTAGGAGAAAATGAGATAGGAAGCATTATGTACGTGTGTTAATACGTGTTTGTGTGCGCATGCGTAGAAAAAAGCTTGTGAGAAGCCATCACAACAACCGTAGTATTTTGTATACGTGTACATATTATTTTTGACGGTTTCACTTCTTCCACACATGCTTTTTTTTAAATGACCATAATTCACTTACACATTTATTACACATTTAAATAAATAAACTTTTTAATGGTTATTATAAGTCATCCTGTAATTAAAAAAAAAGTCAAAAAGTTAGGATTAAACATAGAGTATGCGCAGGTATCCGTTAAAAAATTGTTTATTTTGTTAAAAAATTGAGTTAGCCAGCCTATGTTCATTGTTAATTAGGCAAGTTTTGAAGTTTATGTTAGGTCGATGTGCTGTAATCCGTAGCTATTTATATATTTAATACCATAGCTAATGTCTGTTGCCAACTCATTTATAATATAATTTATTCAATTCTACAATCATTATATGAGAGACAGTAAAATATGCGCCTTTTGTTGTAAGTAATGTAACATGAGACTCGTAAGAAACAAGTATGGTCGGCCAATAAAGCGGTTTTTCATTTCTGATTTTACCTTTTTTGTTAAATTTTCCCATAAATAGAGGCAAAGGATGCAAACCACATGCAGCCTGGTATTCAGTTATTCATTTTCGTAATTTGATGATGATGGTAAGAGCTCATTTGTAAATGATGGATAATTAATCGATGCTGAAAAGATAATGAAACCTCTCCTTTTACAAAGTGGGGATTTATTGAAACCTCCTCGTTTACTTCTTGAGAAAGAGTGAGATAACACACTTTACGCTATTTTCTTTTACTTGTCAATACTAACTACCATTGCACCAAATGGTCTTAAAAATGTTCGCTACATTTTAGATCAAATGCTTATTCGAAAACAATTTGCTGAAAGTCGAAAATTATGTCAAGTTTATATATCATGACGTTCAATATTTTAATTTTTTTTTTGTAATTATTTAAATACTACAAGGTTAGGCATAATCGAGCTAAATGTTAAAGCAAATAAAAAATTGCTTAGTTGACTCACATCTGTGACAGTCTACCTCGCATCGATGTGAAACGAAATTGTGATTAACCCTTTAAAACCGAATGGTATGCATATGTCCCAATCTACCAAGGCCTAATGGGTTTATACGTCCTACGCAATATCAGCATAAGATTGTGACTCCGCTTTACTATTAAACAAGATATTAGCTTTTTTTTTTACTAGTCAATAAACGCACTTAAAAAAGTTCATAAAATAAAAACCACTTTTAAATAAAATAGTTATATTGTTATTATATAATATAAAATTGTTATTATAATTTTATTTAAATTATTGTTAACTACCATATATAATTTAAAGTTACATACGCACACACACATTCATAATTAGCGGCCAACTTCATCCTGTTGGTTTATTCTATATCGCTTCAACATGATAATTTTGTGTCACATCTTAAATTTCTGTTCTAAGGGTTAGGTTCGTTTTATTATTTTAAACTATTTTCATTATTTCATTTACTTTCGTCGGACATCGTTTTAGGCACATTATTTTAATGTCTATGAAAAACTTTAAGCTTATAGTAATTAACTTCAAATGTTAATGAAATCAATATAGCCTGATATTTTCTCATAGAAATGACAATAGCTATTCTGCTTAGGAACAGATTATCCGTTATTCTCAAAGATTTTTATAGTTAGTTATTGTATAGTATATAGTAGTTGTATATTTAGAGCAAAAAATACTACGGGATCCATTAAAATTTTTGAAAATGATTTTATAATAAAACAATAAATATTTAAAGGAGTTGTTTACTGATCACATAATTAAACTTAAACCTTTATTCAACGACGTATTAAAAATAAAATTAATAAAGTTGCTATACCATATTTTTGGCCAACTGTACATTCTAAAATGTAAATTGTCCGCTTGTTGTGTATCGCGGTGATTCATGGCTCGGTTTATCCCAAAACTGCGGTTTAATGTAGTCAAATCGTATACTGGTTTTTCTCTGTATCTTATTACTATGTCTGCAAATATACCTATTTGATACAGCCTAAAAAACACAGTACACCTAGTTTATTTTATTTATACGTATAGCTTTATCATTTTTTTATTTAAGTAGTTATTTAAGCACTGCTAGATTATTATATTTAAATGAAAATTATGAAAAGTTGTCTCAAATGTCAGAATAAACCCGTAGCTATCAAGGCGGTTTCTTTTTGAATTGAGCTACCAAGCCAACCCGTTGAATATTTTTTTTCGTTCTTATATTCAATCATGAGCGCCATCTGTTCATGATCTAGGTAACTACTTAGAAACATTCGGCAGTTCAATTGGAAGAGAGTAGCGAGAGGCTACTGGTTTGAGTCTCAGACACCTTAACATTTTGACGTTATATTTCTTTTAGCGCGTTTGGGAAAAATTTTGACAGCGATTTTTTACGATGCGCTCGCGCACACCGACACCTAAAAGCGTCAGGATGAAGTTGGCCGCTAATTGTCTTAAGTTTTCGTGAACTGATGTTATTCAAATATTTATGAATCTATCAACAATGCGTGTTTTATATCAGTGAAGATATAAACTAAATTCATAGGTAAATAAACATGTGTTATTGTAAACTATATATAGTGGTTAAAAATAATTTATAAATTAATTTTCTAAAATATAATAATATTATAACAATTTTATATAATAATTGTGATAAAAGTGTTTTTTCAATAAAGTTATAAATGCGTTTAATGATTTGAGGGTAACTGTCGGTATATTTCTTTTTATATGTTTACAATATACATTATAATTATTTTTACATTATTATTGGATCAATAGTTTATTTTAATGGTTTTAGATATAAAACTTGATTCTGTATACAGATATATAGAAAAATAATCAATCTTTTGATACATTCTTACTAATTAGTATATAATTAATTTTCTATTTTATTTTTTTCAATATTATCGTTCCTATCACAAACAAAGAGTACTGGCACACGGGTGGGAATTTTTAGTTAGTTAAGTTACGCTAAAGAAGTATAACTTCTTACGTGCGTACATAAGTACATACACACGGTTTTTCAAGTAAAGTTGCTTTATTATAGCATTGTTTATTTTGTATTCACTGATAAAAATATTTTGTATTTTAATAAAAATAATAATCTCTAAATTAATCGGTGTAAAGTATAAATATGCTCTTAAGTTGTCACAGAAACCACTTTAAGTTAAGTGCATGTTTTTTATTGTGACTCAGTGTTTTTTTCTTCTCTCTGTTGTAAACTTAAGTGTGTTTGCTAACGAATGCTTACACGAAACGAAGCCGCGCCCAAAGAATATTGTGTATAGAAAAAGTAAACACAGCTTTTATGTTTATATATTCAGGGTCAGATTTGAAGGTCTGTAGGCCCTTGTGCATCGAAGGCACCTAATTATTTTCGAATAAAGATTCTAAATCAAAATCATTTATTGCAAATATGGGTTATTCAGTTTTGTTAAACTATATTTTTTATCTCTATAGAGAGGGGGCCCGCTCGTGTGGTGGCCCCAGGACAGTAGCCCGTAGCCTGCCTTCCCCCAAATCCGGGCCTGTGTAAATCAAAAAGTCAGTGCGTTATATGTGATATGGTTTTTATCAGAAAGATAACATTATTTATTTCGGTTTTTAAATATACTGTAGGTGGTCACAACAATAATTAAATATATATTTCTTTTTTTTTCAATGTAATTTTTGTTGGGACCACCTAGAGTATATTTAAAAACGAAATAAATAATGTTATAAGGGTTCATTTTAGTTGCAGAGTCGCAAGAGATAGTTTTTTTAATTCTAAATACAAAGCTTTTTCTATTTATTTCCTTTTAGATAGATAGATTAGTAGATAACGACCGATAACACAAAAAATTGTAACTAAAGATGTTGTTACTAATATAACAAAAAAAAATTAAAAATCAAAATTTTCGTATCAAAATTGTAATTTTGAAAGTAAACATCTAAAATAAAAAAAGAAAAAAATTGACAAATTTCTCCCATCGATTTTCAGCTTAAAATCCAATACTTAGATTTCAAGATCAATTGAGAAAACTTGACAATTCGTGCCAGGTTGACGTGCTGTGTGTACTGCATAATTTCTACACTGTGGCCAAGACGGCAGCGACATTGTTATAAAATCGGATTATCCACGTCACACCAAACATCACCGGCGCCGGGTTATTTTAACCGGATCCTTTTACGGTCAGTGGTTATGACTAAAATTAAATAATGTTGTGTATTTACACTAAATGGAACGTATAGGTAGATATGTATTTATTTATGTACATATAAACATTTATAATATATACATAATTACATAAATACATAATTACATTATCATAAAAGGATTTTTATATTTAGTGCTATTATGATCCGATCCAAATCCTACCCTTCACTAGGTCTGCAATGCTGCTGCTGTTTGCAAATACTGAGCGAAGCACTAACTTACCTAACCTCACCTAAATTTCATCAATGTAGTAACAGCGGTTTGGCTGTGATCAGCTTTTGAATTTTTCTTTCGGTGATTATTCCTCCATGGTAAAGTCTATATTTTTTTTACATAGCATATGTCCGTCAGGTTATAATTATGTATGTTCATGCAAAAATTCGTTTGAATCGGTTGAACCGTTAAGTAGCAGGAGGGAGACAAGCGAATTTGTGAGTTGCCTAAAAGAGAGCTTCGCTCAATAAAAGAGAGCTTAGCTCAATAAATAAAAAATTGCAATGCTTTCAAAATTATAAATTAGACAGTATCGTAACTTAAAAACTATTCAAACAGCATACCTTTGGTATAATATTCATCGCACGATGCATTCACTCGACCTCACTATAAAAAACATGGCGGAAGATATGATAACAATAAAAGTTATTGAATAAGTATCTAAAGAAATTATCGGAGGAAGCAAATCAATTTATCTCAGGTGGTTAGCGTGACTCGCACCTGTCTATGGGTGTTGTATACCAAATCACAAGATCTCTGTAGCTCAATTAGATGAGCACTCAGAGCCGTCTTTATCCTATTGGAGGCCCTGGGCATATAAGAATAACTCCAATTTTATTTATATGTATAGAAAGTCAATAGATACATAGATATTTTTTGCGATTCCCACATATTTAAAATTATCTAAACTTGCTGATTTTCGATAGCGTACTTAGAGTAGCTTCGCGCATGCAAAAGCTAATAAATAAGAAGATAATATAGTCCCTAATTGAGGTTCAATTTACTCTAATTAAATAAGTTTTTCAGAAATAAATGTCGGTATTGGTTTAGTGATCTGGCAGGAACTAGGGGCCCCTTTCGAGCGCGGGGCCCCGGGCATTTGCCCAGAGTGCCCAGTGGGAAAGTGGGGTCTGTGAGCACTCCAACGGAAAGCGAGAAGTTTTCGATTCTTATCCTACTTGATTCCTGAGACAAGTCAAATATGTTCTAGTAAGATTCTTTAGGGATAATAATTAAGCAGTTACAGGCTTAAGTAACTAAATATATTTTCTATATTTATAAAAATTCTCCGTCATAATGTTTGACCGTGAAAAACTCCGAAAGTACTCAACCGATTTTGATATATTTTTTTTCGTTTTGCTGGATTTGCTCGAACTTAGGATATAGGATAACTTAAATTAATTTAAAAAAATGTAAATTATAATAACTGAGCTACAGCAACACGTTACCGGGACAGCTAGTATATAAAAAGTCCCTGTTACAGTGTTTGACCGTGATGAACTCTGAAACTACTCAAGCGATTTTGATAGATTTTTGTTTTCATTTTACTGGTCTTGTTCCGACTTAGGACATAGAATAGGCTTCATTTTAATTTATAACACAGAAACGCGTGGCCAGGTCAGCTTTTTAACCGACTTCAAAAAAAGGAGGAGGTTCTCAATTCGTTTGTTTTTTTTTAATTACAGTCACGACCGTCTTTAACCTATTGGACGCCCTAGTCATCTTTTTTACAACTAGAATAGACAAAGAAAGTAGATAAACAAGGTTTATTGACAGTCAATAGTATAATAGATAAATCTTTAAGCATGCTGAAATTGGATGGCCTTCTTTTGGGTGCGAGTAGCTTCGCGCATACAAAAGCTGATAAGCAAGTCGATAATATAGTTCCTAATTGAAGTTCGATTTACTCATTTAAATAAGTTTTTCGATAATAAATGTGGGTATTCCTTTAGTGATCAGGAACTAGGGAGCCCCTATCGATCACGGGGCTCTGGGCATTTACCCAGAGTGCCCAGAGGTCTGAATACAGTGGATGTTAAAATCAGGGCTTTGGTGCTTGTCAAGAAACCTGTTAATGTTGTCATAGGTACACTAGACTGTCCTATTCTCTTAAGCAAAGTTAGAATCTAAGTTCCGAACCGAGTTGAGAGCTAGTAATATCAAAATGTTTTCTACTCCTAAATGTTATACATGAGATAACACCATGTTTTACAGTGAATGTACTCTGTCTTTCTAAATTGCTATAAGGAAGTAGATTAGTAGAACTTGGTATACACATCTGTTGGTAATTAAAAAAACCGGCCAAGTGCGAGTCGGACTCGCGCACCGAGGGTTCTGTAAAATATTTTTATTATATGACATAACTAAAAATTTACGGTTTTCGCAATTTTTCCTTTATCTGTGCTATAAGACGTTGCTTTGTACCAAATTTCAAGATTCTGAGTTCACGGGAAGTACCCTGTAGGTTTTGATTCCCTTGCGAGTTGATTGCGTTGGCTTAGAAATTTGAGATTTTCACAGCTCCAAGGGACAGTAGATCTGAGTATTTGATATAAATTTCAGCTTGATACATCCACGTGTTCCTGAGAAAAAGGGTTTTGACAGACGGACGGACGGACAACAAAGTGATCCTATAAGGGTTCGGTTTTTTCCTTTCGAGGAACGGAATCCTAAAATACTAAACACCTGTTATACATAAGTTTGGTGCAACGGTAGCGATCCAGTCTTGCGCACCGAACGGTCCTGGGTACGAGTCCAGAAGGGGCAGATGTTTGTTTAGTAAACGCGAGCATTTGTACCTGAGTCATGGGTTTTGTATAATATATGTATGTTTATCTGTTACCCTAGTATCCATAAATCAAGCTTCACATTGTTTACTTTGAGCAAGGATAATAGGTTTGGATGTAGTAAATATTATTGTTATTATCATTCAAGTTTTTTTTTATTTAACATAATAAAGTTTTTTTATTGTTGACAAGAGCATCAAAAATCTGTAGGATTTTTCCGGTGCTTTGAGAATACGTAATCTAATGACACATATCTACCAAGTACTAAATAAAAATATTTTAGCATGGTTATTAGCTAATGAGCTACCAGGCGACCATAAATGAAACCACCGATTGGTGTAATGGTAGAGGTCCTGCTTTTCGCGCCGACGGTCCTTTGAGTTTAAGAAGCAGATGTTTGTATGATGAATACGAGACGACGACGAGACGACAGAATGCAACACAGTGTCGACTTTTTTTCTTAATGGTAAACGCTCAGTATTGTCGTTTGTCGACAACAGCAACGAAAAAATATTATACTTTGTCCAATGTAGGATGATACTTTTGACAGTTGACACCTATATAGAGGGTATAAAGTTGCTATTGCAATGTCAAGCCATACATAAGGAAACAAACGCAACTTTAGTACGTAGCAATAAGGAAGTGACACCTGTCAAAAGTATCATCCTACAGTGGACAAAGTATAAACGGTAAAACAATTCCACTGTTATGAGCCGCAGAACAGAGAAATAGTAGCAATACTTTCCATGTTCTGAGATTTAAGCAATAAGAAAAAAGTTAGTGGTCCCTAGAATAGTCATCTATACACATAAATAAAATTGGAGTGTCTGTTTGTAATATTAACATAACCATTTTTTACCACATGCATATGAATATATATACGGTACGTACACCAAAATAACATTTTTTAACAATTTTTGTCTCTCTGTCTGTTTGTTCCGACTAATCTCTGAAATGGCTGGACCGATTTTGACGGGACTTTTATTGGCAGGTAGCTGATGTAATAAGATGTACACTCGAGAGCAATGAATCCGGGTCACTTAAAGAATCCTAAAAATCTCGGAAACTAAAAATGCTAGGTTAATGCAATAAATTGTATTTAATAGACAATGTAATACTCCTTAAATGAAGGTATTAAAACTTCTTAATAATTGTAAAGTTATATCATAAAAAAATCAAATTTGAAAGAGGGTCACTTTCGAAGATGGAACTACGAAATTACAGCATTTGGTTTTGCTTTTGTTTGTAATCTGTCATTTATGTGGGTACATAAACCATGTTGATAGTGCTCTATATTCATTATTCAAGCTGAAATTATGTCGCTTACGCCTGAAGAATGCACCAGAATACTTACAATGCTGGAAACCGGCCGGAGTCAGCGCGATACAGCCAGGACTGTCGGTGTGTCGCTGTCAACAGTACAAAGAGTTCTCCGACGTTACGAAGAAACTGGTTCTAACCTACGCAGACCAGGAACGGGCAGAACCAGGTGTACCACAGCACGAGAAGACCGATACTTGGTGAACACCATGCTTCGAAATCGCTTTCTCACAGGAACTGAACTCACCAATCAGTTTCGACGCCTCGGAGGAAGTAACCCAAGTGCATGGACAGTAAGACGTCGGCTTGCTGAATCTAACTTAAAACCCCTTAGACCTGCAAACGGCCCTAAACTGGAGCGTGGGCATCGTATTTCAAGACTAAGATATGCCCAGAGCCACGTAAATTGGAGTATTGAAGATTGGTCAAAAGTTATGTTCTTCGACGAATCAAAATTTATGCTCTACAAGCACGATGGAAGACACAGAGTGTATCGAAGACCAGGGGAAAGATTCAAGCAAGCATGCATCGAAGAAAAAGTAGCCTACGGTGGTGGGTCTGTACTTGTGTGGGCCGGAATTTCTTCTGAAAGTCGCACAGAGCTGGTGATCATAGACAACGGCTCTTTAACTAGCGTAAGATATGTGGAAGAAATCCTCAATGATCACGTTGGTCCATTTATGGTCAATTTAGGTGAGGATGCTATATTTATGCATGACAATGCCCGACCTCATACAGGTAGGATTGTGAATGACTACCTTCAAGAGATGAACATTACTCGTATGGAGTGGCCAGCGCGCAGCCCAGATATCAACCCGATCGAGCATGCTTGGGACGAGCTAGGCAGATGCGTAAAACAACGAAACCCTCCCCCAATCACGCTTCGTGAGCTCAAAATTGCTCTCACAGAGGAATGGGAGAATATTCCCCAAAATCGTATAAGGAACTTGGTGTACAGCATGCCAAACCGCGTAAACGCAGTAATGGAAGCACGAGGAGGCAATACGAAGTATTAAAATTCAAGAAAATCGTAATAAAGTTCAAACATTTCATGTTTCCTATTTTTGTTTTAAGGAGAGATCAGCAGTTTTTTTCTTTATGTAATTTTGTGTTAATAAAATGTATGGTGACTCATATTTTTTTTACTTTCATTTAAGGATTATTACATTGTCTATTAAATACAATTTATTGCATTAACCTATCATTTTTAGTTTCCGAGATTTTTAACATTCTTTAAGTGACCCGGATTCATTGCTCTCGAGTGTAACTTAGGCTACTTTTATTTTAAGAAAAACCTTTTTTTCTAGAATTACTGTGCCACAGCAACGCGTGGCTGGGTCAGCTAGTTATGAAATATGCATAGCATTAAATTTCAAAATGTCTCTCATCAATGGCAGGCAATAATGGCGTATCAGTTTATAACAAACAAGCATAATCAACTACAGGATCCTTATAAGGAACTTCACATTTAGGAAATAAACAATGTACCTACTTATAGTGCATCATTCTTTGATCTTTAAAGTCAAGGCTCACATTACAAATTTTCCTACAATAAATATGACATGTCAAAGGCAAAAATATTGGTATTAATCAGTCGGAATTTAAAGATACAACCCGGTTACAATATCTGTGGACCTGATGACGTCACGTCAGCGCTTAGGTACGGTGCACATAACAAGCATCATGGGGATAGTATTGTAAACAATAATAATTATGAACTATAAATAAAATATATTATACTTTTTCTCTTTTATTCTTTTATGTGATAAATTTTATGATTTTATATGATAAATTAACGTAAAATAAAACTTTTTATCCTTGTGATTTTTTTCTTTAAACTCAATAGTTTTTGAGTAATTTTTTTTAACGGCGGTCGCCTGCCTCTGCTGTATAAAAAAAATCCAAGTAAAATAATAAATGAAATAATCTTGGTTAAGTACAAAAAGTATTTAATTTACACACAACAATATTATTCTAAAAAAATAATTAAAAATCGTCATCAGAATAAATTATTGGCTCTATGCCTGTCATTGAATAGTCACTGTGAATAGTCTTTCCCATATTTGAGGAGTAGAAGTGAACTTTAAAACAACGGAAACCAGTAACAAAATAGTCCAAACTTAACCGAAAATGTTCAACGTAACAACAAAAACAATATTTTAACGTAACAGCAATAACAAATTAACAATAAAAGTCCAAACGTAACAATGAAATGATCAAAAATATGGCAGTAATAAGACGAAAACAAGACGACGCGTATCGGCAACGAACCTGCTAACCGTACTGACGCGACAGGGCGAGCGCGGGGAGGTGACAAGAGAACGGGTCCACTGATATTGTAACCGAGTTGTACGTACAAATGTTCTATTACAAGATGTCTGGTAAACAAATAGTGTTGGAAAATAGGCGCTGAGCGTTAAGCTTAGCAATGTTAAGCGTCAAAGTCTCGAGCGTTAAATAGTCAAGGTATAAAGACTCATATTTTTTAAGCGTTATATTTTTGAATGAGGGTATACTCTAATCCAGCGTTTCCCAATTAGTGGTACGCGTACCCCCAGGGGTAAGCGAGATTGCGTCAAGGGGTATGCGCAGCAATCTCTAAACTAAAATATTAAATAATTAAAAAACAATAATGGAAAAAATGGTCAAAAAATTATTCAATTTAATTAAATGATCAGTAGGCAATACATCAAGCGCTTTTCCCCGCGGGGCGGCGTAGCGCGCGGCGGTTCCCGTGTTTCCCGCGTTTCATAAAAACTAAACGTCGTCAAAGACTTCAGCTTGAAGCCGACAATACAACCAGATTTTTTAGGATTGTGCAAAGACAAACGTGCATATTTGTCACATTAATAAAACATGTATTCATTAATGTGATAAATGTGAGAATCTAATGACAGATAACACATGTTTCATTTGATGATAATAAACATAAAATACATCTGATTTCATTTTTTACTTAACATGCCTGCAATACGGGGTACGCAAGTTTGAGGTCTTTCTTGAAGTGGTACGTAGAACAAACCTAATTGGGAACCACTGCTCTAGTCTATCTCTGTGCGTCGTCTACACGTACTCAGGGAGCCATTAATATGTACAGCAAACGTACTACCGGTTGTTGTCCCTCGCCTTATAAACAAACTGTCCTCAGATCTATGTAAAAATATATCGGATATCAACATCAAAATTAAATATTTTATTTTCATTAAATCTAATTGTTTATTATAAAGAAAATTATAATTAAGTATTTTTTATTTAATTTTTTGTATTCACAATGCAATATTTCTTTAAGATATAAAATACGTGTGTAAAAATCTGCTCCAGTGTAACCTGCTTGCTCAAGTAGCTGAAGACAGAGTCAAATGGGCATCACTGGAGGAGGCCTTCACCCATTCTGGGGTTCCGATAAAGTAAAAATTAAGTAACTATAAATACTATGATTTAATACAAAGTATACACATAAAATTAATTAAGTAAGGGACAAATAAATAACATAGAATAAACTAAACAAAACTAACACATAAGATATAAAATACGCGTGTAAAAAACAACTACGCCTCCGAGCTCTTAGATGGGATTCAAACCCACGACCTTTCTTATAGAAATATTACATCTTAATCGTTTTGTTTTTATTTTTTATTTAATCGTTTGTTTAATATTTGTAAAAATATTACTTTCGATGTTGAAGGTAGTTAGCGTTCAACATTCGTGGAACGATACTAGCTCATAGTAGAAGTTGAAATGCGTTTTTAAATTTCGACACGTTTGCCAGCGTCTCGGTAGCTCAGGGGTCAGAGCACTCGCCCGGATAGCGAAAGGTCGTGGGTTCGAATCCCACCTGACCCACCTTTAAGCACAAAGGCGTAGTTGATTTTCACACGCGTATTTTTGGTGCGTAGCTTCCATGGATCAGCCTCAATGACGCAATGTCTGTTACGCCACAACTTCTAAAGTTTTTAACCGATTTTAATATTTTTTGTGTGGAATCGAAACAACACATTTAGGACCAGATTGTGACGGAGCCTGAATTTGAATTTTTGAAATTCACAAAAATAAAAAAGTTATGATCAAAAGATATTAGCTCTATGGTATTTCCCGTTGAAAAAAAGCGCGCCTATTTGAAAGTTTTCTTTCTTTAGAAATTTTAAAATTTATTTAACATTATACATATTTTTTAAGTATTACGATCCGCTCCAATATATGGTGCTAGCGTAGCTTTATGCTTAGCGACTGCATCGCCTAGCATATCTTATAGAAATATTGCATTGTGAAAGCCAAAAAATAAATGAAAACAAAACTAACACACACATAGATTTTAAGAAAAGTAAATTTACTGGAAATAAAAGGTTTATTTTATTTTATTTTATTTATATAATACTTTTGGTATGTCATCAAAATATAAATTCATGATGTTATGCCTTTTCTTATTGTAATGTTGTATAAATAGCCTAGCCTTATGCCGGGATATTACTTATTACTTATTATTATGCCTTATGGGGTAATTTTTTAAATATATTTTCTAAATTTTCTCGGCTATATAATATAGTAATTAATTAATTTTGACTAGAAATGATCGAATTACTCATCGTCTAATGGGACTGGAGTCAGTTTCCATTCTTTAGATGGGTCATTGCTCTTCTAATAAAGCTGACGAGACTTTGACGGACCTGTCTGATCGCCCAGATAGTAAGAGGTCACAGGTTCGAGTTTAGTCAGGCAAGTTGATATTTTCTAGTTTGATTCGATTTTAAATTCTCTTGTGTCTATCAAATGTTTAGTTTTAACCATTTATCTGATCTTTTGCAATGTTTAATGGTATATTTTTATTGTCATTATTTTTGTCTCCCTTGCTTGCCTTCCGAAAATGAGTTTGTGATGTAATTCTTGGTCACCTATCCGATTACTGACCTTTGAGGAAGTTCCTTAGTTAGTGATTTTTTACGGTGTAAAGAATTAGGGTTAGCGTTGGGAAACGTTCAAGAGTAATGCATAATATTTTGTTTATTTTATAAATTAATTTTTTTTCCTAATTAGGGCAATGTATAAAAATTTATATGAGTATCTTAATGTGATAATGATAAAATATGTTATAGATTAGTCATAAATGTTTAATTAGTGTTTATGTATTATTATTTTTTAGTTTTTTAGTGACACAACATGTAAAATGACTATTCTTTATTTAATTTAAATTAAAATAATTTATTGCATTACATAAGTACAATAAGATGTTAGATAAAAAATGAATTTTATGGACTCTTTGGGCCATAACAATGTATTCTTCAACAATATTTGTTGTTATAATTGAGTAAAAAAGTGGTAAATAAAAATACCACCCAAACGAATAAAAATTAAATTGAATCATATTCTAAATTAAATTAAATCAAATAATATTTTAAATTGAAATCAAATTCTAAATAAAATTACATTTGTAAAATTCGTTTATAAAACGAATTACGTTTGTAAAATTCGACACGTTTGCCAGCGTCTCGGTAGCTTAGCGGTCAGAGCAGTCGCCCGGATAGCGAAAGGTCGTGGGTTCGATGTGCTACGTCATACGTCAAGTAAACAGTGATCCGTATTCTTATATTCGTAAAAATAGTAAATAATTATTAGGAGTATTATCATTAGTTCAAAAGTGAAGAGAGTGATCAAAATATTGTGTACAAATGTTATCTCAAATAAATATCAAGTATTTTGCTTAAAATTAACAGTGAGAAATAAAAATAAAAATACGTAATATAAACAGTTAATACCTAACAAGTGACAATTTAACGTATGAAAAACAAGTTTATAAACAGTGTACCATGATTAAATAATAAAATAAAACATTAATTTGTGCTATTCAGTGTTTTTTCATATCTTCAATCAAAACAGACAGTTAATTTTATTCAAATTAGAATCAGTGTTAATCAATTTTAAACTCTAATGCATTTGGAATAAAGGAATAAGTATTGGAATAAAGTAATAACGACATCTATCAGATACTGACGTAACTTATTAAAAACAGTTTAATAAGCAATACAAAAGCACAAAGTCACGCCATCTACAACAAACTAATAGTTGAAAACTACAAACACATAATATGTACTGCATTTTCGTCATAGTTTCACTAACGAAAGTGGCTCCTCGGCTTGTGTGATGGACTGAGAATCGGCGTGCACGACGTTCGGAAGTTCGATCCTTGTGATTCTCAACTTTTGGTATTTTTATATAAATTAAAATGACCGACAACATTACTTCTAGAAAACTTAGACGAAGCAGTTCACTTCACAATGTTTCTTCCTCTTCGAGTAGTATGTTTGACGCAACAATAATGAGTTTGCCTAATACTTCGTTGAATAATACTGACATGATTCATGACCTTAATGAAAAGGTAAATACCCTGTCAACGGACTTACAAACTGCTCATCAAGAAATCGAAAATTTAAATATTGAGGTAATGCAACTCAAGGCGGAACTACATAAAAGTTTAAAAATAATAGAAACTTTGAAAGTTCTTAATTTAGACGAAGGTCGAAAAATAGCAACACCACGTTCAGGGCGTAAAACTAAACGAAAACCAAACAAAAACTTGACGAAATCGCCTAAAACGTTATCAGAAACCCCAAAGAAAGTATCGACAACAGAAGACGAACGCGCTGTTAAAAATATGAACAATACTTGTATTAATGAAATAAATGAACGTGAATTAAATGAAAATGGACATAAGAACAATGATGAAATGATTATTAAAAGTGACACTACAGATGAAAATTATAGTTACCAAAAATTCCCAAACTCGTCAAAATTAAAAAAATGTGAACTTCAACCAATGAAACATAAATTATGCATTTTAAGTTGTAACAAAACAAATAATATACTGAAACATGCCGAAAATAAATTCAAAAGTGATTTCAAAATATGTCACTATTTGACACCGTATCGAGACATTACACAGATTTTGATTAGACTGAAAGAGAAATTAGTAAATTTTACACTGTCCGATTATTGTCTTATATTCATTGGTGAGAGTGACTTCACAACCACAAGAAATTTTGTCAAAATAGTGTTACACATTAGGAAGATCATACAAGAAATAAAACATACAAATGTTATTTTGTGCTTGCCAACTTATAAACTTCAATACCTTTCAGATTTGTTTAATTGGAGGGTTGAAAATTTTAATAATTTACTGTACCTGGATGTACTAACTCATGAACATGCATATCTTTTGGACACTAATAAAAACTTGGAATATAACTACACGATGTTTGATAGGAAAACCGGAACAATAAACGACAATGGCATGAAAAACGTGTTTGAAGATTTATACAAATATTTGAAGAATCTTAATTACTACATTGACATACCTGCATCAAAAGAAACTGAATTTACAGAAATGACTAGAAGCAATACTTTTTTTCTTGCCTAAAGAGCTTATTATACTACATCAAAATATCGCAAGTATACTAAGCAAATCGGACTTGCTAGCCATTTGTTTACAAGAATTATCAGAAGATAATAAAAATGTAGATGTGTTATGCATAACAGAACATTTTATGATAGCTGGAAGTGAAACATACTTAACATTGCCAAATTTTAATTTAGCAGCTTGCTTCAGCAGAGAAATTGTCAAGAGAGGTGGTGTTTGTATTCTTGTGAGGGATGGAATTGCTTGGAAGGAAGTACCAGCGTACTCTAGGCTTTCTGTATCTAATCGATTTGAATTTTGTGCAGTTGAACTGACGAACTATAATATTTTAATTGTTTGCCTTTACCGTATTCCCAAAAAAGAGAATATTAATGATTTCTTTGATAAATTAAATGAATTGTTATTACTAATAAATAAGAAGAGATACAATAATATTGTATTAGCTGGCGACTTCAATATTGACATACTAAAATGTAACAATGTAACCAAAGAATTTGAGTGTATTTTATTAAATTTTGGTTTGAAATTAGCTATACGTGAACCCACTAGATTAGCTAGTGGAACGTGTCTTGACAATGTCGCACACAACTTTAAAAGTAAATGTACGACTGAAGTGATAGAATTAGCGCTGTCCGATCACACTGTACAGTTGATTAATTGCCATGTTAATCGTATACCTATCCTTACCAGTTGGAAAAAGAAACGGCGTATATACAGCAAAGAGAATATTACAAAATTCAGATCTTATCTGGAAAGTTTGAGTTATTCTGAGATTTATCAAATGAATAAAAGTAATGATGCATACAATTATTTCATAGAAAACTTTAAACTTCTATATGAGTTGTGCTTTCCCTTTGAACACGTTACCGTATCTATGAGGACGAAACCTAAGTGGATATCGCGTGGCTTGAAATTATGTTGTAAAAACAAAAGATATCTTTTAAGGAAATATAGACATCAACCGACAAAAACAAATAGATTCAAATTTAAAAATTACTCTAAATTATTAAGAAAAATAATCAAATTGACGCAAAAATCACAAAACAGTTACGCTATAAAGACATCTAGTAATAAACCTAAATCTGTGTGGAAAATTGTTAACAATTCAAAAACAAATATACCTAAACAAAACATATCACAAATAAAAATTGACGGTAGTATTATCTCTAATCCGGAGATTATAGCAGAAAGTTTTAATAACTATTTTATAGACAAAGTTGAACCGCTGCAGGAATATGGCAAAAATGTAACCTCCCTAATTCAGTCTAAAAAAGATTCAATGTTTATGATGCCAAGTGTTCCTCATGATATTTTAAATATTATAAAGGCGTTGAAAAATTCAAATAGTGTTGGTTTTGATGGACTAGCGACTAGTGTAGTAAAAGCTGTCGGTGATGTTATTTCTCCGCACTTATGCTATATTCTCAATCTATGCATTGAAACTGGAGTTTATCCCGAGGATTTGAAAATATCTGTTATAAAGCCGCTATTTAAAAAAGGTGATAAAGAATTATTACAGAACTATAGGCCCATCGTATTAAGTTCCATAATGTCCAAAATATTTGAAAAATATATTTACAGAGAATTGTACAATTATTTTGAAAAGAACTGTATATTATGTCCTGAGCAAAAAGGTTTTCGTAGGAATAAGTCTATTAATACAGCCATATTAGACTTCTTATCAGTAGTGCTAAGAAATGTTGATAAACGTAATCCTGTCTGCTCGGTGCTAATATGATGCAGGCATTTGATTATGTCGATCATAAAGTATTATTGCAAAAACTTAACGCATATGGTATAAGGGGAAACATATTAAACCTTATCGATTCGTATCTATCCAATAGAAAACAGTGTACTTCTATAACAAGTGTAAATATTACATCGCGTCGGGAGGAGACACACTATTCGAAAGAGCGGATGTTGACTTATGGTGTTCCTCAAGGTAGTGTTTTGGGGCCACTATTCTTTATTATCTATATTAACGATCTGCCAAAGTGTATTAATAGACCACTAACACTTTTCGCTGATGATAGTACATTGACAGTAGCATGTGAAAATAGTGAAATTTATGAATATGACATTAATGAATCGTTGACATCTATTATAAATTGGTTAATTAATAATAATTTAAAAATTAATTTAAATAAGACAAATGTAATGCATTTCAATCAAAGACAAGCCAAGGTTCGCGATATTAATGTAAACTATAACAATATAGATATTTCTAAAGTTGATAATACTAAATTTCTTGGCATTAGAATCGACAGTCAACTGAACTGGAAAGCGCATATAGAAGAATTAACTAAAAAGATTTGTAGCTCTGCCTATGCTCTATTTAAGCTCTCTCCAGTTCTTAAAAGAGACGCTTTAATTATGGCATACCATGGTCTTGTTGCTTCTTATTTACGGTACGGAATTATATTTTGGGGAAATTCCACTGATAGGGAGTCGATTTTCAAGGCACAAAAACGTTGTATTAGAGCCATGTTCAATTTGAGAGTAACTGATAGCTGCCGGCCATATTTCATTAAATATAATATTCTATCACTCCCGTCCATCTATATTTATGAAGTAGCAATATTTGTAAAATCAAATCCGTCTTTGTTCCCAAAACTATCTGATTTTATTAAACGAAACAGACGAGATAATGACAGATTGCACTTAGAAAGGTTTAGAACCACTCTTCTAATTAAAAGCATACTGTTTATGGGTCCTACAATTTTTAATAAGATACCGAACACAATAAGGAATCTCAACATTCATTTGTTTAAAAATGAATTTAAATCATTTCTGTTGAGTAAATGTTATTATAGTACTGACGATTTCTTGAATGATAAATTTTAGCTTTTGAACTTTTAAAAAATTAAAGACATTTAAGAATAGGGCGTAGTTATTCTTGTTATACATCGTGACAATTATTTTAATTTGGTTGACATATATATATATATATATATATATCTATTTTGATCCTAGGGTTAAGTCTTGATGTTGAGAATTATGTAATTATGTGATCTGACAATATTGTATTTGCATGCTATTTGATTATTAGCTGAATGGGCCGAACATTGTATTAGTTATAAGAGCTCTAGTTTTACCTCGTTCAAGGCAAATAAAGATTATTATTATTATTATTATTCGAATCCCATCTGAGGGCTTGAAGGCGTAGTTGTTTTTTTACACACGTATTTTATATCTTATAGAAATATTGCATTGTGAATGCAAAAAATGAAATTAAAAACATTAAAATTACATTTCTTAATAACATAAATTAACATAGAGCTTATAAATGTACATTGATAATAATTCAGGGAACACAAATTAATTAATACTGAATACCATTTCCATAAAAAAATTAATTCAAATTGACCTTAAATTGAAAAACTTTGTATTAAGTATGTATACTTATGTGTATATTGTAATGATTTTATTATTCTAATTAACCAAATATTCTACAATCATATACCTAGTAACTTTTTTCAATAAGGAATTGTTTAAGAAACCATGAAATTCCTTATATTTAACACATTTTGGTAGCTTATTCTATAATTTTACACCATACTAATTTGGAACCTAATAAAAATAAAAAAAAATATTTAAGACCAAAGTTCATTACTAGCTAAATTATTAACGTTGCACTGCTCTTACAGGGTCATGTTATGGAGGTCTACATTAGTTAGCATAAATTTAAAAGACCTTATTTTAAAACACATATTAATCATAACATAATACATAATATGATAAATAGCTTTCTGATTGGTAATGCATAAAAAATATCTAAAATAATAATATTTTATTTTAAAATTAGCCTAGCCCAAAGTAAGCACTGTAAGGCTTGTGTTATGGATACTAGGGTAACATATATACATACATATACGATACATAGATATGTATTATAGAAATATTAGCTTACCCGGCCTCGCGTTGCTGTGTTATAAATTAAAATGAAACCTATTCTATGTACTAAGTGGGAACAATTCCAGCAAAATGAAAAAAAAAATTGGTTGTCTGTAAAGTCAGTACATCAGTACGTCAGTACAATACGTATGTAATTATACATACGTATACATATGTATATATATACATATACACACACACACACACACACATATATATATATATATATATATATAAATATATATATATGTATGTATTTTGATTTCAATTATATATTTTTTAATTCATAAAATCAAATTGCCAACAAAATTAAATATGAAAATCAAATTATCCAATCATTAAAATAAAATTATAAAATTACTGAAATCAAATAATAAAAAAATAATAATTTAAGGTCTTAGTAGCTCAACTACTAAGCTAGCATACAAACAAGGGGCAACTTTTTTCTAATAGTTCCATGTTGAAATACTTGAGGTTAAATTATTATTGAAATATACCAAATTTTCCCCTATACACGGGTTTTCCTACGAATGTCAATGCACTTCAACCATTTTGTGGTTAAAATGTTTTAAGATATCAAATTCACCGTATCAAGTTAACAACCATAGAAGCAATGTGGTTGTTATCTTGTTAAATTAACGATATAAAAAAATCAACATTAATGGCGGGAGTTTCCTTCAACTTATGATACGCTAGTTTTTTTATATGTAGAAATTCTTTTTTATATTGTTGGAATGGCACGGAATTGTTAACTGGAGTTTTTTGCTGACAGCTCGTTTCGCCGAATTATGTTATTTTGTTTTTCAATATCTTATATAAAAAATTCTCGTGTCACAGTTTTCCCATACTCCTCCGAAACGGCTTGACCGATTCTCATGAAATTTTGTGAGCGTATTGAGTAGGTCTGAGAATCGGCCAACATCTATTTTTCATCCCCCTAAATGTTAGGGGTAGTCCACCCCAAATTTTTTTTTTTTTAGACAAAATTTTTAGTTTTTATTTTTTTATGATACAACATACAAAAATACATAAAAACCTAAATTTTCACCCCTCTACCATCAACCCCTATTTTCTATTAATTAATTAAAAACTTTACCTAGAAATAATATACATGGCAAAACAACTTTTATCGGGTTAGCAAGTTTTTATATATTATGGAAACATAAAACGTATTATACGTTTTATGTTATCTACTATTGATACATAATATTGAACAGACACATTATAAACTTCTACTAACGAAGTATATACTAGTGACAATTTATACTAGGTCTGCAATACATGCTGCTGTTTGCAAATACTGAGCGAAGCAATTAGATTTTTGAAGGGTGATTATTCCTCTATGGTATGTCTGATTTCAAAACTTTTTTGCACATTAGTCACGACCACGATGTGAGTTTTGGCGCCAAATTTCATCAATGTAGTATCAGCGGTTTGGCTGTGATCACCTTTTGAATTTTTCTTTCGGTGATTATTCCTCCATGGTAAAGTCTATTTTTTTTTTACTTAGCCTATGTTCGTCAGGTTACAATCATGTATGTTCATGCCAAAATTCGTTCGAATCGGATGAACCGTTAAGGAGCAGGAGGGAGACAAGCGAAATTTGTGAGTTGCCTAAAAGAGAGCTACGCTCAATTAAAAAGGTTTTAATTTGGAAAGGAGCGAGCGAAGCTCCCATGGATCAGCTTCAATGACGAAATGTATGTGACGCCATAACTCTATAAATTCTCAGCCAATTTTCGTATTTTTGGTAATGAATCGAATCAACAGGTTTAGGACTAGATCGTGACGGATCCGAATTTTAAAAAATCGAAATAATAAAAAAGTTATGAGCAAAAAACGTTGGCTCTATATTATTTTCATATATTATATCATAAGCGCGAGCTATTTGAAAGTTTTACATTCTTATTGATTTTTTATTGAGTATTACCTGTTGCTTAAATATTGTAACATTTACTGGTTAAGATTTATCATTGATGATAGTATTACACACCGCTCCAATATATAGTGCTAGCGAAGCTTTATGCTTAGCGACTGCATCAAACTAATTTATTTAAACAAATTATTATTAAAAGGTAGCAAACTTCGTATTAATCTAAGATCACAGTGGTTTGTGTATTTGTCTGTCCGCTCTTTTTTTCGTTGTATCAATAACGTTACCATAGCAATGCATTAACCGCAAGTAGTTCGTCTACCGGACGCTAGATGGCGCTAACGGAAAATTATTTAATAATAGAAAAAATTCCAATTCTTTCTTTTCTTTCTTTCTTATAGTTCCACGGAGCCCTTAAAATATAGCGACTTTCACCGCAGTTGGTTTTACAATTTATCAACATTTCGATAAATTTAGCTTTAAATTAAAAACTGACTAGGTTAAAGCTTATTTTAATACGGTTAATTAGTATAAAACCAAATTATTAACTAAGGATCTTGAGATATAAAACATATTTTCGGAGACGAAAACTTCGGTGAAAGATCTTTCGGCGAAGAAAACTTCGGTAAGCAATTCGGAACTCATGTTGGAAAATCCATAAAATATTAGAATTCCCAACCCATAGTTAAATACAAATATAATCTAACCGTTCAATCGTGACTATATTTATTTGCTAAACATATAATATTATGATAATTTCCTCGAAGCTACTATTAAAATGGATCTTTAAAGATTCTCCGATACTATTATCCTTTTAAAATAATGTCAATTTGGCCACATCTAGATCAGGGTCACGTATTTTAAATGTATATTGCGTCATTACTGATCTTCAATGGCAGAGCTATTTTCGCCTTTCAAATTGAGTATTATTTGTCCTTTTATATGTCATGTGATATTTGGCACAGTAGAATGGTACCATCCCCTCACATTTAAAGGTGTCTTGACACGTTCGCTGCGGCAGTAACTTTCCAATACTTTCCATTCCTTCGGTACAAGGTCAATACACCTGGTTATAAGCTTCCATTGTGGCGACACAAGGCTTATAGACCCTGTATCAATTAAGAAACTTTTCCATGCCGTGCCAGGTGTCTAAACCTGGTATTAAGGTAGATACACCATTGGATTATATTTTAATAATACATCTTAGATATATATTCATCTTTTTCCTACACCAAACCAAATTGAAGTTATGCCTTCCGCACGACAAGGAATGCTATACTTTTCTCAGCCGCACTGTAAGCGAGACATATACAAGATGTTTAGACCTGGTTTCGCACTCAAGGTGTTAAAGGCGAGTAATAATTCTGATAGCAGCGTTTTTCTATTAATAGTATTTTCCTGCGATCTCCAACTCGACTGCTAAGAGTAAAGATTGTGAGATCAATCTCCATTTTTTGCAGGTGGTTTCCGTTTAGCAGTTGGTGTCTTTTTGACTGAGATAGAATAATGATATATTTTTGCTCATTTATTTATGAAGTTATACATCTTTAGTGTATTGAGGGTGAAATTTGACATGTAACGATAGTTGTGCACGCAAACGAATTTAAATAAAAAAGTATGCAAAACGTCAAAAATTCAACTCCATTTGCTTTTTGTTTATGTTTTTTATTTTACTAGCTGACCCGGTAACGCGCTGCTATGGTAACGCGTTGCTATGGTAACTTTAATTGATCAATGGAAAAAGAGCGGACAGACAAACACACAAACAACTAATTTGTGTTTTTGGAGTACATATTATTTATTAATGTAGTTGTGCTTTACGATTTTTATGTGTTTTTTGCATTTTTCAATGCTATCTTAAATGATAAAATATTTAATAGAAAAATACCAAAAAAATCGTTTCAGATTACAAGTTCTCACCTCAAAATAACTTGTGAATACCGAGTCGATTTGTTCTAGTATTTTTCAATTAAAATATTTAATGTTGTAATATGTGTGCTGTGCTAAAAATTTACCCTTGCATTGAGATATTATAATTATTGGCCTAATTGCAAATAAATCCTTCGGTAGTTTAGTTCAAATATATTTGAAAAAGACATGTACTAATTTGATAGTTATGGGGCGACTGGGAAGCAAGCAAAGTGAGTTAGAACTTCACAGAGGTACCTTTTACCAATGTGGGTCTACAGCACAAAAGCATTTTACTTACCATGAGTTTTATGGGAATATAAATAAAAATAATTCTTACCAATTAGCCTAGCCCAGAGTAAGCACTGTATGGCTTGTGTTATGAATAATAGAGTAAGGAATAGACACACATATATGCTATAGATCTTAAATATTTATAGATATATGCTCGTATTCATCACACAAACATCTGCCGCTTCCGGCACTCGAACACAGAAGCATTAGTACGAAAGGCAGAGTCGCACCAAAGGATCGTCAAAAACTTGAAAAAGACATTACTCTGATGGTTCTGAGGCTGATTAGACCCAAGCCGAGTAAGTTTCAATCTAGCTGATGTAGTAGGTGTATTCGGATTAGCCTGAGGGGATAATACGAACATCTATTATGAGTTTGAAACATTGTTGAGATAGCATGCACTTGTGTGTTGATAATAATGGTATCTGCCATTACAAATCAGTCTTAAGACAATGATAATGACAATGATATGAGACAATGTTACAGTGTTGGGAATCAGAACAATTTGTATAGTAATTTGTGAAGTAAAAGAAACGGAGTCTGTAGGTACATATAATAAATTTCATTCAATAAATGTTGGCAATAAAAAACCGGCACGTACGAGTCGGACTCGCGCACCGAGAGTTCCGTACAAACCTGTAGGTATATAAGTGAAAGTCAATTATAAAAATATTTTATTTATATGATGTAACTTTAAATTTACGTTTTTCGCAATTTTTCCTTTATCTGTGCTATAAGACGTTGCTTCCTATCAAATTTCAAGATTCTGAGTTCACGGGAAGTACCCTGTAGGTTTTGATTCCCTTGCGAGTGTCGAAAATTTGCTGAAAGCGGCATAAACGGCGGTATCTTTTGATTGCGTTGGCTTAGAATTTTGTTTTTTCACAGCTCCAGTGGACCTGATTCTTTACAACTCCACGCGTGTCTGAGAAAAAGGGTGTTGACAGACAGACAGATGGACGGACAACAAAGTGATCCTATAAGGATTCCTTTTTTCCTTTCTAGGTACGGAACCCTAAAAAGTAACAGAACACAAAAAAGTATTTATCCGTATGAACAAGCTTTTCTCCGTAATTAACGAAAAGATTTTGTGATGGATATAACAAATATCAAATTGAGCTCAACTTGGAGTAAAAATGAGGTTCTCATTTACAATCGGATGACAGTGAAAAAACTCAAAAATGTTCACGCTAATCTTAGAAAGTTCCAGTATTTAAGTGCTGGATTTTTATACCTAAAGCAATTTTAGTTGGAAAGAATTAGAATTGCCTTAGTGTCTTACCGGACTAGAACCCATTACCTTTCTTTAGTTCTTACACTTTCGGGCCTTTAAATCAAACCACTATTGCCAGATTAATGACGTATTTATTTATTTTTTTATATTTAATCCCGACTTTTCGACTCCTTCACAGGATAACTAAGGTAATGGTCATCATACAAATTCCAATATTTTAATTGGACACGTTTCCGTTAGATCTATAATCTAAGATCACAGTGGATTGTGTGTTTGTCTGTCCGCCGCTTTTTCCCCGCTCTTTTTCCATTGTATCAATAACGTTACCATACCAACGCGTTAACGGCAAGTAGTTCGTCTACCGGACGCTAGATGGCGCTAACGGAAAAATATTTAATAATAGAAAAAATTAAAGAATTTTGTCCACCCGTGTGAAGCCGGGAAGGGCTGCTAGTCTATAATCTAAGAACACAAATTTGTTGTTTGTGTGTTTGTCTGTCCGCTCTTTTTCCATTGTAACATTAACGTTACTATAGCAACGCGTTACCGGGTCAGCTAGTTTGATCAAATAAAATTGTTTTATATTCCACAAGCATTAAATAGCCTTTTCACAATTATTGTTCCCATTGCAAGGGCCTTCCGAATAAAAATGATAAATGATTGGTCACCCATCCATTGCTAAAGGTGCTTAACCCCGCAATCATAGGTCGAAATCGCCACTGCGCCTTCGAGCTTTTTTTTGTCTTACACCATTTTAAATTTTATTTATTAACATAACACTTAGAAGATCACAGCGGCCGTAATGAGATTTTTACATTTGACATTTGAAATATCTCCCGAGTCAAGGCCAGATGGCCATTATCAATCACTGGCTATGGTATGTTATGTAATAAGGTCAAAGATCAGGTATTTATTACAGAAAGGAGTATGAAATACCACCTATCTAGTATTTACCATCATTCCAACATTGTCACAAATGTTCTAAATTCGATTCCCAAGTATATGCAGTATTTTGAGAGTCTTCTGACTGATTTAGGATGTTTACGTTCGCAGGTTTTACCAAAATAACAGCGTTGCTGAGACATTTGGAATCATGGCAACACAAGTTGAGGCAAAAACCTTACTGATGGGCTAATATGTAATATACCTAACCAATTGTCAGTCCGCTATCGCGCGCTCTACCCCTCTCAACAGTCCAACTGCTGTGCGGATTGTGAAAAAAAATTGTCGGACTCTTAGATAAAAATGCCATTTTCTCACTAAATAATGAAGGTAGGACCAAACAAAAAATGCTAACGTAAAGCTGATTAAATAAGAAATCCACCACAAAATATTTTGATCTCTGCAACTCAAAAAATTAATCGTTATTAAAAAAAAAACAGCAGGCCACCCGGAAATTTGAATATTGTAGCAATTGCTATCAGAGATTAACGAGGGGTGTTCGGTATCGGTAGCAATTGCTACCGTGGACTGACAAGTGGATAAGGCCATTTTCGTAGCTTGTGCGTTTTACGCTATGGGTACTGTTTCGTTTTTTTGTAACATTGTAACGTTTCGAATACTCTTTGGTGTCAATAAAAAATTTTCTCTCTTTAGTAGGTTAACCTCTCGTTTCTTTGTTTCGAAATGCATCTTAACCTGATGATCCTTGCTGCATCGGCAGCATTTTATAATAATCTATAACCTAAGAACACAAATTTGTTGTTTGTGTTTTTGTCTGTCCGCTCTTTTTCCCGGTCTTTTTCCATTCTATCAATTAACGTTACCATAGCAACGCGTTAGTAGGGTCAGCTAGTAAGAACAATAATAATAATAATCATCATCATCTTACTGCGATCTCCAACTCTCGTGCCAGGGGTGAAGATTACCTCAATTTTTAGGCGAGGCTTTCATTCGTTCACCAGTGGATGTTTTTCTTCTGTGGTGTAACATTTTTTTTCGGTAGTATAATTGCCAGTTTGCAGGTATTTCATAGACAAACTCCATAATAGATATTCTTTGTCAGCATTCTAGATTATTCACGCCTGTATTGGAGAAGTATCGTCGTTACGCCATTTGTTTCGTTCAATTCTGAAGTTTATAAGATAACTCATATATAAATTGCATATTACATCTTTATAAAATAAGTACGATATTATTTAGATTTATTATTTATTGAATTAACCTTGTCACGTTTTGAAATCTATTGTTCTTCTCTATGTTCTATCTTGAATTATGTTGTTTGATAAAATATATGAATATAGGTATTTCCGGTACGGAATTGCTTACAGCAGTACCTACTGTTCGCCGAAAACTCATTTCGCTGAATAATGCAATATTGTTTGTTATTATTTTTCAACATTCCTGATAGAGTTAGCTTAGATAGTCGCTAAGCATAAAGCTACGCTAGCACCATATATTGGAGCGGAGCGTAATACCTAAACAGAGAAAAAAAAATTGTTTGTTTCGATGGGAATTTTTGCGAATTTCAAAATTCGGTTCACCATCTGGTCCCAAACCTGTTGATTCGATTCCACACAAAAAATATTAAAATCGGTTAAGAACTCGGGAAGTTATGGCGTAACAGACATTGCGCCATTGAAGCTGATCCATGGGAGCTTCGCTCGCTTCGCTCGCTCCGCTCCAATAACGGATTAGATCCAAGTTCAGTTTAATACAGTTTGGTAAGGTAAGCACAAACTTTAAAACATAACTTAAGATATAAAACGCAATTTTTCGGTGAAGAAATCTTTGGAAAACAATTATAAGCTCATTTATGTTAGGAGCTTGACGGTATAGTGCTTTTAGCTTATGATTGCGGAAGTTAAGGGACTTTCGCAGTAGCCAGACATCGGATGGGTGACTAAAAAACATATTACGAGATCAAGTTATTAGTCCCAGCTGCAATTAAGTGATAACAACCCATGTGGTTGTTTATGGCCCAATTTCCCTAATTTCCATTGCTATTTCTATTCGTTCTCTAAGATTTTTGTTTTATACTAGCGGCTCTCCCGGCTTCGCACGAGTAGACAAAATTATTTTTTTTTTTCTATTATTAAATATTTTTCCGTTAGCGCCATCTAGCGTCCGGTAGACGAACTACTTGCGGTTAACGCGTTGCTATGGTAACGTTATCGATACAATGGAAAAAGAGCGGGAAAAAGAGCGGACAGATAAACAGACAAACCACTGTGATCTTAGATTATAGATTTAAGTTTTTCAACGGTCAATGGACGACCGTATTTGTACCTGAGACCGGGGCATTTATATATCTATTGTCTATCTATCCAATTCCCTAGTATACATAACACATGTTTTACAGTGCTTACTTTAGGCTAGGCTAAAAACTTATTTCATTAGAAAATTTCAAGTGGATACGTTATATGTAGTGTTTTGATAATCCCACAGGAACCTGACATTTTTCGAGCACAAAAACGGAAGCCACCCTAAAAAAAGAGTGGGTGGGAATGGCAGGGATCGCTACCGTTGCACCAAATTGTCGTCTGTAAGTAAATAGTTTTTATTCCAACCTACAAAGGCTCATATTGGGTTAGTGTTTTAAAATATTTAATACCTTCAGTATGTTAAATCACCCTACGCACCATACTTGCTCACAAGGGCGAAGTGATCCTATCGGCCACCGTATGCAGAATGCTGTTAAGACTACCACGCAGTCTGCCTCTGCTGCCTTTTTTTGGTATGGAAACCATCAGTGTAATAATTTGCATCATCACTGACGCACCGCTGAAGCGCAGCAGTCTCAGCAATATTGTACGAAACAGTAGACCGCTTAATTTAAAAATTAGCCGTGTGAGCATTTTTACACTAGTTAACTGAATCTGGGGCACGAGACGAGTTAGTCTACAATCTCACCATGACTCATAAACATCTTAATAATCTTATCTTAATATATATAAATTGCGTGTCACGTTGTTTGTCCGCGATGGACTCCTAAACTACTTAACCGATTTTGATCAAACTTCGTAACTATCTGTTATTTGATCTAACTTAAAAGACAGGATAGGTTTTATTTTAATTTATAACACAGCAACGCGTGGCCAAGTCAGCTAGTTTCATATATATATTTAAGTTTTTCATGTCAGTAAACTTCATATCGTAAAATCATATATTCTTTTAAGACATAAAATACGTATGTAAAAAACGACCACAACTTAGAAAGGATTCGAATCCACGACCTTTCCCTATCAGTGCTCTGACCGCTGAGCTACCGAGACGCCGACAGACGCGTCGAAATTTACAAACGTATTCCAAATTCTACTATGAGCTAGTATCGTTCCACCAATGTCGTGGGTTCGAATGCTACCTGAGGGCTCGGAGGCGTGATCGTTTTTTACATATGTATTTTATATGTTTTAGAAATATGGCCTTGTAAATGTAAAAAATACAAATAAAATCATATATTTTCTTTGGTGTATCATCAGCTCGGACAAACATCCTGAAGACATTGTTATATTGGATCCGCAACCCACTAAGCACCTTTTTGGCACGATTAACCCACAGAATCCCTGTGCAAAAACTCTAAAAGTATGCTTTAAAAAGCGTGATTTCGACTTCAGTAGACTTATAGAATTCTATGCAGAATTAACCACTTCACCAGACACTACACTGTATACTGATACTACTGATGAAAATTTATGTACAATATCCTATATGTAAACCAAGTCAATAAACTGTCCCAATTTCATCTAACTCCATTCTTAATTGAGTAACAAACATCAAAATATATAGACTTTCACATTTATTATATAACTAGCTTTTAGCCGCAGATTTGCTCACTTGTATGTAGACTATTGATAAAAAGTTATATTGCCTGGATAAAAGGTACCTTCTATGTGCCTTCTTCTTTAATGTCCTTTGTTGCAACCCTGAAAAAGCGTATGCAAAATTTGGACACGATTTAGCGTAGAGCTCAGCTCTAGGCTCATTAGTGACATCAAATTTGTGTAGGGTCAAGGCGGCAACAGTGGTTATAGCGGCAACAGTGGCGCACTGGTCGTTGTATCAAAAGTATTATAGGTATCTTTTTCTATCTCTCACTCTTCGGAAGGTCTCCTGATAGATACTGGTCACAACCAGTTTCCCTGGGTCAACCATGTAACAAACCCGTGTTTAAGTGTTTTCTTTGTTTTGACGAAAGAAAAAGTGAATTTTCAGTTGAGATATACTTGGTATTTTTTCACAAACCTTTTGTTTCACCAATGGACTTATATTTTTGCTAAGTCACAAACTTCGTTGAGGTCAATTTGGCGTATAGTGCACTTCGATTTACGTAAAACCATCACACGTGGAATGAGTTAAATCCAAAATGGCAGTTTTGTACACAGTGGCTCAAATCATTTGAGTTCACAGTGGTTCAGGATCCACTGTGTACTACTGGTACTGGATAATAACTACCCGGACATTAGTTTAGCAAAAATCAAGACGTAAAATTTTTTCTTAATTTTCCCTTTTAGGATGACTTGACCATCAAGGCCCCGTAAAATAGGGAAACACATTAACACATAGCTGACATGAAAAAAAAGCAAAATTATATTTCTTATGTGTGAATGAAAAGTCACTTTGAGACTGAAGTAGTCAAAAAGTTACCTGATTATTCATTTTAATGATAAAAAATCATTTTGTTTGATAGTTTATGCAAGATGCAGAAAAAGTTTTCTGTTGATGATTAACTAAGTCAAAAAAAAATAAGATAATTTAGTAAATTTTAAATGTGTAAGACTGAACAGTCACTTTGAAGTGAAGTAGTAAAAAAAACTCTTTTTCGATGTAAAACTTATTGTTTGATTAAAACAAAAAATAAAGATCGATAAAAAGCAAAAAAAAAACCTTTTTATTTGAGTTATATTATAGATGATCCACTGTGAACTTGCCTGATTCACTGTAAACTGAGGGCCGATTCACTGTATCCCACCCCCAGTACACAGTGGCTCAAATGAGTTTTTTTTTTAAATACTGTTTATTTTCTAAAATATTACCTTGTTTAACTAAATCGATTGGAATAATCAATATACATTAGTTACGCTATAATACTAATCCTTTTACATCTTTCCAACACTCCGCCACATCAAGTTACATCACTGGAAAAAAAAAGTGACCCACTGTTGCCGCCTTGACCCTAGAGTAAAGCTTCACACCTTAGCTCTCCGCCGCATAACCGGTCTTCTACAGAATATACTTTGGTGAGTGTGTTCAGGAGCTGTATGAGCTCATACTGCGATCTCCCTTCTTCAGTCGGACATCCAGACGCAGTGCCGTAAATAGCCTTTTCTGCGCCCTGTGCGAGCTTCTATGACTGCGTCCTATTTAAGTGGACCCTTCGCCTATTATACCACCCACTGTGTCTCACTCACTAAAGCTTAAACGCAAGTTCACTAGTGCAAATGCGTTGCTTACCCTAACGGTTAAGATCAAATTTTTATGCCACTTTGGTCTTCATACTATAAAATATAATAATAATAAAATACCCTGCAAAGTTTCAGTAAATGCCTATTCTGGTCAATCTTGCGCCCCCCATAGTCTTCGCCCTGTGCCTGGGCACCGGTGGCACCGCCGTATTTACGGCACTGTCCAGACGCACTCCCCTTTTTTAGTTGCTATTCTTACCATCTCAACATCTTTTATAATGCGCACAGCAAAGTGGAACTACCTTTCTGCGTCTGTATTTCCTAGTACTTTTAACCCATCCGTTTTTAGTCCAAAAGTGGATAGGCACCTTATAGGTTAGCTCGTTCCATCCAGATCCAGGATCCTGTCTTGGCTTGATTGGGATCAAGAGCGAATCCATAAAAAAATCGGTTGAGTAGTTATTGTCGTTAAAGTGTTACAAACAAACTCACTTTCGTAGTTAGAATATTAGTTAGGATTAAGATTATTGATTCAATTGTGAAATTTTCATAATGCCAGTAATTTATAATTAGTTAATCAGTTACGTATTATTAGTTGTCTTAACCGGATGTAAACAAAACTTTAGTAATTTATAATTGATACTAACTGTAGTTGACCTGCTGACTTCCTCTTTAAATGTCATTAAGAAGACGTAACCTTCCTGTTTAGGGTTCCGCTGAAACAAAAATAGCAAAAATTAAGTGTAATTTTATAATTTAAGTGATTTTATTTACACTATCTGGTTAACAAACAAACTAATAATAATTAGATTGACTAATCGAGAGTTAGTTTTCTACTAAGTGCCTATACACGTGGTTGGATACCTGAGTCTAAACCTAAAAAAACCTAAAACCTAGTGTGCGGGCGATACTAATAAAACAGCTAGGTATTAAGATGCGTTATTCCCTACGGAATAAGACTATCCGGCTCGCAGAAAACACGAAATGGTTGTGCGGGCGATTCAAAATTAGTGAAATATGAGAGGAAGTTGAAGGGGGCACGATACCCTGACCCCCACGTGGTTTGAGATGCTGGAGGCTACCGGGGACATCCTTGGGCTTTGCTTATTGATACGCACACGAAGACACCGTCACATAAAGCTATAGTTTGTTGTAGGGGTTTGCGGATTGGCCACTAGTTCAATTTAATATTGCGGAACTTCGAACCCCTTTTCTATTGTCCACATGTTGGCCACATTGCAGTATGATTTGCCACCAATAGATGGCGCGGTCGTCTCGCTGTTCCATATGCGAGACAAGGTATGTGTAAAAGGGAAATGGAGGGGAGACTAGGAGTGACGACCAAACTTATCAAAATTACAACAACATACAAATAACGCGGTACATTTAAATTTAATACTGGCGAAACCACTATAATTGAAAACAAAATATGTATTCATCGAATAATTAAACTAATTTTGTAGCTTGCTTGAAAAACTAAAACAAAGAAATCAGTTATACAATAAATACATTACATTACGATTATAGTCTCCGGCAAATAAGTTGAACCTGGTTTTGAAATCACGTGACATGCGCAGTAGCAAGTTTAGGTACATTATTCACTACTGCGCATGTCACGTGATTTCAAAATCTTGTTCAACTTATTTGCCGGGGACAAAAAGAAGTCTTTTACCGTCGTTGGAGGGTTACTCGCAACTCGCAATTACTTCAGTTGCTCCGTGATCATGGCGCTTGCAACAATGAAACTCGCTAAAAACAAGGTACATAGTAACAATCCCGTAAATAACTTATATTACTATAATGTTAGTTACCATGAAAGTTTAAAACAATACATTATAACTTTCTAGTACACAAAGTTATTATTAATAATTTTGGCTTTACTGGTATTCCAATATTTTAATTAGTATTGATAATTTCTACAGGATTTTACATTGAATAAAGAATGAAAACAATTAAAGTATTAATTCGAATATTGAAATTTAAGGACCGAAAATATACGGAACCCATTTAATAAATCATGAATAAAACTCACCGCTCCTTTTAGTGCTCAATCAGTATGCGAAAAAAAACTAGATTTATTTTGTTTTTTTTAAAGATAAATGTATCGTCTAAGAATATGATAAATAAAACTCGATTTTAGACGGAACTTGGATTTATCAACGAATGCCTAAATAACATTGTCATAAATAACACCTTATTAAAGTTACGGACTAATAAATGTATTTTTTTGGCTTAAAAAACTTAAAAATGTAACAAAACTCATAGTGGTATGCATAGATTAATTTATAATATAATCAGTGCATTTTATTATGACAATACTTTGTGTGCCTGTTACCATATATGTAAAAAAAGGAAGGAAACCATAGTTACCATAAGCCTAAGAATAACAGTTTTTATATTCAATTAACGTTACCATAGCAACGCGTGGCCGAGTTATACCAGCAACAACGCGTGGCCGGGTTATACCAGCAACAACGCGTGGCCGGGTTATACCAGCAACGCGTGGCCGGGTTAGCTAGTTAATAATTAATATTGTTTCGTTGATAAATGTTAATTATTGATTATTGTTATGTAAAATTTGTTTTTTTATTTATGCAGTACCTTCAAAATTTTCCGATTTCCAAGATGAATCTTGATTACAAAAAATGCGGAACACTGCTTTAGACGATCGTTTGGTGCAACGTTAGCGATACTGGCTTTCACACCGAGGTTCCTTCCTGGAACTAATTCCAGTAATGGGTAGGGCAGATATTTTTGGGATTGAATACAAGAATTTGGTATTTTTATTTTATAAATAATATTGAATATTCGCTAAACACATTGTTAATATTGCCTTCAACCCCTCGCAGTAAGCTAAATGCGAGGATCGAACTTGAAGCTGACATATCAAGCTGATTGTACCTGAATCACGAATATTTATATTACTAAGAATATTATTTATCTATGCATTATATATGTTATCCTAGTATCCATAACACAAGCCTTACAGTGCTTATTTTGGGTTAGGCTTATAATTATAACATTAGGATTTTAACAGCAAATACAGCGTACGCAGATCCAATGAAACAAACCTCTTTACTAAACAAGTGTAACAAGAACAATATTTCCTATTTTAATCCCGTGGTCAGGATGGCTCGACAATTCAATGATTTGGCAAAAATGTCATAAATCTCGATATTTTTGATTCTAGTAATTACTATTTACATCAAAGTACTCAAAGATTTCCTCTACTTTACAGTCGATGGCATAAACTCTGCAGATCATATTATTCCTTTAAAAATTTATATTTAACAATATACTTAAAAGGATAATATAATTATATTTATAGGATATAAGAAACAAGATTTTTGGTAGGATAGGTAGGCTCGGAGGCGTGGTTATTTTTTACTGCCGTATTTCATAAATTACTGAATTATGGCGTCATGAATGCAAAGGAAAATCAATTTCAATTATGATTTTATTCATTCAGAATATATTTGTTTTAATTGACAAATATATTATGTATTATCATAATTATTTGACTTGATATTACGACCAACGTATTTAATTTTATTCAATTTAATACAATTATAATAATATTATAATTGTGGTAAACGATATTAAGTAATGTAACTACATATATATTTGGTACTGTTTCAAAGGTTGATATTGTTTTCCAGATATGTTTATTGTATGGCTATTACATAATAAATTACCTGATGACCTAAAAAAATTGCCACTAAATAGATTTAAGTCGGGATGGTACTTTTTGGCGGGAGCGGGAAGCGTCACGTTGGTGGTTTCGTTTCTCTTGTTGAAATTTGTGTTGTGATGCATATTAGTTCGTAATAATGGTGGATTATTAACCACTAAGTGTTTGTGAACATACAAGAGTGTTGGCAAGTGTAACAAAGCACGGGAAGTTGTCTTTTCCTGCTCTCTCAAGAAGTCCACGGGGAGGTTTCAGTAAAACCCCACACATTTATTGAAGCCTAGCAAAAAATATATAAATATTTAACTGACAATTATACTTACTTGACACTGGCTAAATGCACAAATAATGAAAGCCATAAATAAAGAAAAAAAAAGTCGCGATTGTTTACTATTTTGATAGATAAAATGTCTTATAAAGTTGATGATTTTTTTTTATTGATAAATTATGAATTTATAACATGAATTTTGCTGTAATAACGTTTGATATAATTTTATTATAATGAAATTAAATAATAATTCCTTTGTTAATTATTATGCCATTTACTTAGTAATTTTATTGTAATAACATTTGAAAATAATTTGCGTTTTAATTATTTGTTATTATTTGTTTGTTGATAATTGATACATTTAATACTCATCTTGTTGTACGTATTGATATTAAATAATAATTTTTAGCTATAATCAATTTGTACATCGATCTATCGATAGAATATGCTGGACAATTTGTTTTAAGATCAAATATTTATACAAATAAATAAGTAAAAATAATTATTATTATAGTTACAACCATTGACGAGACTGACGAGTTTCTTGCGCCTATTCTTCATGTCAGTTAAAAGACATCCTGAATGGGTGGTAGGTAAATATGTTGGACGATTCAAAACAACTATATATTCAAATGCTAAGTGCATTTGAATAAAGTTATTTTCACTTCATTAACATTCTTAGGCCCTTTGCTGGCAACACAGACGGACGACTTTACAAATTAAAAATATGCTCTCTATTTCTTTGAGTAAATCCCTACTTAATATTATAAATGTGAATGTAAGTTTGTTTGTTATGCTTTCATGCAAAAACTACTAAACCGATCATCATGAAACTTAGTACATATATTCTTGGAGATATTAGAAGTAACATAGCATACTTTTTATTGAAAAAATAAATAAATTAAATGCTAGTTATATATAATATAGACATAAGATCCCAAAAATGTGTTATAAATATTTTAATTATGCAATAATTATGCAATAATTAAAATATTTACAACACAGTTTTAATAGTTGAACTGTTTTTGAAGTAACACCGAAACCAGTTAAAAAAAAAACAACCAGGTAATTCTTAACACTTAAATGTCATGAGAAGTATAAATTTATTAGATTTAGATAACATTATGTCAAGGACCACAGTGATATATTTTAAACCTTATGCCTTAAAAAATAAGTGCCATTTTCATTAACTGTGTATTTCTAGTTTGAAATAAATTTCAAATAAATATTGTTTTTGATCTAAACGGATGTACGGCAGTTATGATTTTTTAATGTTAGTAATCTGTAAATCATTCTAAAACCTATTTTGAAGGTTTAATCATAATATTTTTCATTTCAATGAAGTTATAATAACTGGCGCCATAGTATATTCTGATTACGGTAGCATAAAATGAATATTTAACTTCAAATTAAAATATTTTATTTCGGTAACTTAGTCTATTACAAATATTAGATGTGGGAACTCCCCTTTAGGCAAAACATCGCCTGTGGTAGAAAGAACCTTTTTTTTAACAATCAGTTACATAGCCAACTAAATTTCAACTGTTAAACATTAAACAAGCAAGTGATATAATGCTTTAATTAAATATATTTATCTTTTCTTACTGCTAATATGTGTGCATTGTGTGTATGTGTGTGTGAGTGTGTGTGAGTGTGCGTGTGTGTGCGTGTGTGTGTGCGCGCGTGTGTCTGACTGTGAGAGAGTTTGTGTGCGTGGGTTGTATAGTTCTTGTGTTATGCATGTAATACATATTTTCAGATACTCACTCAAATTGTGAATATATATTGTATTATTTATTATTTATTAAACAGATCACCAACAAGGTTGCACTAATACAATCACAAAACAAATATAAACATAATAACTACTTGATCAAGTGTAACCTTAATTAGAGGCGACAACGGCATGCGATATACAAAATAAAAGCAATTGCATTACAATTACACGGATTCACATGGTTACAGGTTATAGACGGGTAAGAATTCTATAATTATATAAACCAATTTATTAAAGTATATTCTTTAGTATTAACTTCATTAAATTATGTAGGTTTGCTGAGAGATATAGATTTTAATGTATTCAAAGAATCGGAATATATATCGACACTAGTGGATTTTGACAGCGAGTTGTATTGGGAGAACATTCTATTTAAAGGAGAAAACAAGCTTAAGTTTGTTTTAGAATTTCTGGTTACAAATAAGTTGTATCTAGATTTTCTTGGCAATTTAGTGGGGACGTTTATATTAACTCTTGAGAGTAGATTGGGACAATCTAAAATGCCATTGACGAGTTTGTACAAAAAGGCCGCATCCAACATAGCACGTCGGTTTTTGAGAGTGTCCATTTTAAAGTAGCGAAGTCTGTCCTCGTAGTTAGGGAGTTTTTTTGCAAGATTGAGACCAAATGCGAGGTGCCATAGAAAACGCCTTTGCACACTCTCAAGCTTCTTGACATAAACATCGTAATGAGGATTGCAAACTACGCTACAATATTCCAGGCCACTAAGTACTAGTGCATTATATAAAGTGATTTTGGTCTGTGGTCTTTTAAATTCTTTGCAGTTGCGCAACACAAATACGAGAGTCTTATAATATATATATTTGTTAATACAGAAAGTATATAATTGATGTTTCTTTTTCTCATCCTCTATTTACCGTTGATTTAAATATATAGTAAAAAGTACCCATATATTTGTATTATGAAGTGAAAACTTCTTTAGCATCAAAGCAGAAAGTCGATGAAACGAAAAAACGACGGTAAAAAGAGACAGACACATAAAATCGTAAGATTTAACGTAGGAGAAAATGAGATAGGAAGCATTATACAGTGTCTCATATGTTCGTGGTATGTACTTTAGTTACCATAAGCTTCTTGTATCATTTATCGAAAATGTAAGCTCTGAGTCTGAATAAATCTTTGTAATATATACGAATAAAATGTAAAATAATTATCTAACTTTGTATCACTATGATCATTACTAAAACCTACAATTATCCTCTTCTTGAAATTTTACATTCGTCTCATTATTTTGAAACCAAAATTTTTGAAGGTTTTACTTCTGCCACGTGTGAATTGCACACATGCTTTTTTATTATACTCAATTCTCATAAATACAAAGAACAATGGCGAACTCCCATACATCATTTTCTTTCACCTAAAATTGATGCGTCTTTAGATTAAAAAATACTAAAATTATCAACCATTAATTCCTGAAACTGCGTGTATTAGAATTTTTTGTTTAAGAGGCCAGGAAAAAAAGATATTAAGCTTCGAAGTTTTTAAGATTAAGTTACGGTAGTGTTGTCACAAAATCGATTATATCAATCGATAACATTCACTCTGATTAATAAACAAATAGATATTATCAAGTCCAACGTGTTTGAAGATGTATCTATTATAATCTGTTTCATATGTAGGTAATTAGGTATGCAATGTTGTTGAAATTAATAGGTACCTATCGTTTAAGTCGCTGCTGAAGTGTTACCTACTATCGATTAAATTCGATTTTATCGCCGTAATCGATAAATCCAGACAATTACGGTAACCTTTTTCTTTTAAATTCAATCAACATCTGTTAGAATAACAACACATTTAACCATATTATCAGCAATGCTATCGTTAATAAAATAGGTCGCTTAAAATCGAGTGTATGCCATCTTATTTCTGCCTGTTGGTAGCTACTTAAATAATAAGTAGAATTATAATATACTCATTAAGTAGGTGAGCATGTTGCACCTGTTTCACAGGAGAAAAAAATAGCAGTGGTGCTATAACATGTAATAAAAGAAGAAAACACTACATATTTCTTAATATCAGTACTTGATTTATTTTTAAATAACACAAAGTATAGTATAGATATAGATTATATTAGTAAACAATTAAATTAACTTATCAGGATATCATGACACCGATTTTTACATAACTCGAACAATTATAATAAGATGGCAACACGAATGGAACCTAGCGGAATTTCGATGTTTCATTTAACAATCAATGATGTTGTTAATCGATGTTATAAATAAAAGCTGGTATTAGTGAAATATGAGAGTTTTATAAACGAAAAACAATGACAATAATGACAAATCAAAAATCATAGACAAAATTATAAGTAGTAACAACCAGTTCGTAACATGGTCCCATTTTTTTTAAAAAAAGAGCGGAGTCAAATAAGCGGAATCAATTTCCTTAACGGTCTTTTGAAGAGCCCAGTTTCAGTGTCTACATCTGCCACACGCGCTATGCCATCATGACCTAAATAAATGCGGGTCACTCTGCCCTTGGGCCAAAAGCCTCTTGGCAACTGACCATCGATCACGAGTACCACGTCTCCTTCTTTGATTAGCCGAATCTTACCACCTCCTCGCCGTGGAACTAGAGTGGGAAGGTATTCTCGTACCCACCTATTCCAAAAAAAGTCTAAAAGCCTCACTGCTTTTCTCCAACTGGCCCTACTGATGAGGTCTCTGTCAGTCACGGTCGTCGGGATAGCTCGTCCGGAAGAGGACCCAATTAGAAAATGAAACGGCGTCAAAGCCTCTGGGCTATTGGGTTCAGCCGGGACATGTGTTAAAGGACGACTGTTCACTAGACTCTCTGCTTCCACTAGCAAGGTAGCTAAAACTTCTTCAGACGGAGCCCGATCTTTCAATGTTACCTTGAGCGCAATTTTGACCGATCTGACAAGTCTTTCCCAAGCACCTCCCATGAAAGGTGAAGATGGGGGAGTGAACTTCCACGTTATCATCTCATTGGCAGCAAAATTTGTAACGGCGTCACCGTAGAGTTCTCTTAGTACCCTGTTTGCCCCTACAAAGGCCGTGCCGTTGTCTGACCAAATCTCGGATGGAGTTCCACGTCGAGCGCAGAAACGACGTAAACTCATCAAAGCAGCATCCGTCGTGAGGTCGTGTACCACTTCCAAATGAACAGCCCGTACCACGAGGCAAGTATACAGGGCAACATAACGCTTCTCACTTCGTCGGCCGATAGTAACGCTTATGGGCCCGAAATAATCCAAACCGGTGAAGCTAAATGGTCGTCTGTGATGTATCAACCGAGCTAACGGAAGGTCGCCCATTGGTGGCTTCCAAGCTTTTGCGTGTCTCAACTTACAGAACGCACAATTGTGGGCTGTGGATCTGACGGCGCTTCGGAGATTGATAACCCAGTATCGCTGTCTGATTTCATTCACTACCGTTTCTGTATTACCATGAGCCGCTCGCTTATGGTGGTGATATATAAGTAGCTTAACAATTTGGTGCTTGGGGTCGAGAACGATTGGGTGTTTCATGGCTTGATGGACATCGGGAGCACGGTGTATTCTACTGCTTAATCTCAACAAGTGGGATTCGTCAATTTTGTGTGACAAATTATACAGTCTACTCTTTTTGGAGATGGGCTGTCGATTTATGAGGCAAGAAATCTCTTCGGCGAAGGAATCTCTTTGGCTCTGACGTAAGACGTGTGTTTCCGCTGTTTGTAAATCTTCAGCACTGAGTTCTTTCTGGGCGTTTTTATCCTTCAATAATTTAATGAATTTGTGGGCTATGGCTGTAGCTCTTAGTAATTTTAAGTAAGAATTTAGTCGATATGAATCTGCAACTAAGGTGCCTGGTGAGGTCTCTAATGATATGAAGTGACATGAATGTTTCGGGGATGATTTCAATTCTAAACTACATTTAGCGCTATCGGCCGTGGATACGGATGGGAATGATGGCCACTTATCTTCAGAAGCATACAGGAATAAGGGTCCTACAATCCAACGTGATTCTGAGGTAACTACGATACGCTTCGTACGTGTAGCGTCGTCGGCGACGTTCGCAAGCGTAGGAACCCAACGCCACTCGTGGGTTTCACTGAGCTCCAGAATTTCGCCAATTCTATGAGCGACGAAAGGCTTATAAGACCTTGCGTCACTCCGCAGCCAGCCAAGAACGTTAAGTGAGTCACACCAAAATACGCGTCGGGTGGGTTTATACTTATGAGAGCTACAGATAAATGATGCGAAGCGTGCGGCGATAAGGGCTGCCTGTAGCTCTAAGCGAGGTATGGATTGTGGTTTTAGTGGAGCAACTCTAGTCTTACTACCGATAAGGGCAAGTTTCACTGTCCCATCTGGGAAAATGAAACGCCAATACGCTACGGCGCAATAGGCCATTTCACTCGCATCAGAAAATAAATGTAGTTCCCGCTTCGATGATTCGACCTTACTCAAGCTGTACCATCTAGGAAGTTGGAGATTTGAGGTTGCTTTGAGATCTTTGAACCAAACGTCCCATACCATTTGATCAGCTTGGGTAAGTTCGTTGTCCCATTTGATGCCTTGTCGCCAAATAGACTGAAACATGACGCGTCCTCGTGATACTATGGGACCCAAAATTCCCAAAGGATCGTAAATACGCATCAAGTATGAAAGCGCGTCACGCTTCGTAAGTCGAATTGGCGGGTCAGATTTTTCTAGTCCATGGCTAAAACTAATTATGTCTCGTAATGGTTGCCATTTTAGGCCGAGGACTCGAGACGTTGTGTCAGTGTTAGTTCCTAACTCTACGTCGTGATGTTTCTGAGAACGTAGTTCTTTCGGTAAAAGGTGAAGAGCTTCTGGTTCATTAGAGATCCAGTCTCTCATTTCGAAACTGGCTTTTCTATTGAGCTCTACAATATCAAGGGCAAGCTGTGCAGCCTGGTCTACATCCTTTAGGGAACTTATATAATCGTCCATGTAGACATCGTTGATGGTCGCGTGAGCAGCATCGGGAAATTCATGTTCGAGATCATGGGCATTTAAGTTTTTAACGAATAGAGCGGTACACGGGCTCGAACATGCGCCAAATATCATCGAAGACATACGATAATGGCCTAAAGGTTCATTGGGGCTGTCCCACCATATGAACCGTTGAGCATCCCGATCTTGCTCCCTAATACGTACTTGGGGGAACATTTCCCTAATGTCTGCGGTCAATGCTATACGATCTTCTCGAAATCGCATGAGAATAGACAGAAGCGGTTGTAACAAGTCTGGACCGGGCAAAAGGAGTGAGTTAAGGCTAACACCATCGCACTTTGCAGCCGCATCATGTACTATTCTCAATTTACCAGGCTTATGTTCGTGAGTAACACCAAAATGGGGGAGATACCACGTGATGCCCGCTGGGGGCGATGTACATTTCTCCGCGTAACCTTAATCTAAAGTAGCGTGTATATTTAGCCTGTAAAGGTCAGCGTAAGATTTATCGCCCTTCATTTTATTTTCAAGTGATAAAAATCGTGACAGAGCCGACTTGAAATTGTTAGGGATTTTAGTAATATCAGGCCGCCATAGGAGGCCGGTTTCGAACCGACCGCTCGGTAAGCGGCGCGTTGTTTCGTTCAAAATTTTAAGAGCGTGAGTATCAGAGGTACCGCGATAGTCATTTTTACATATTCCAATCGAATCTAGCTTAAAATATTCTTTTATTGCAGAATCCATCAACGCAGTACTATTTTCAGTTTCGTGAATGTTGGTGTGGTTAATAGCATCAAATTGGGTAGTCCTACTACAACAAAATCCATACAAAACCCAACCTAATGCTGTACACACAGCAACGGGTTCGGACGATTTGCCGGCACGTGTTGAGGTTGAAACAGTCAAGTACCAGTAATCAACTCCAATAATCATCATAGGTTGTACATCATCATAGCACAATACGTCGGATATATCCTTAAGGTGACTACATTTGCTGATATCTTGTTTATTTACAGCTCGGCGGTGACTTACTCCTAGATTATCTAAAGAACGAACATTATTTAATTTGTAAGTCTTTGTACAATGTTGGCCTCTAATTTCCATATCTACATACTCTACGTTGCACTGTCGTGAGAGGCCCCCTACACAATCGATTCGAACAGGTTTTGTAGGCCCTACAGCGCCAATTTGTTTTGATAACTTAGAATCTATGAATGTGGCTGTGCAACCGTCATCTAGTAGTGCATGCGTGTTGACACAGCCTTTAGGACCTGACACCGTGACCGCGATGACTTTCAAAAGGGGTCTAGACGAAGATAACGAAGAGATATCAAATGGTGTATCTGCTGCGGTGTGAGCTGACGTTTCACACTTGAGCTCATCCTGAATTAGATCCTTAATGTTAGACCCTTCGTCACAGTTGTTCGAGTGAGGAGTCTCTTGATCTGAATCATACTGTAAGTCTGTATGCGCTAAAACGTTTTGTTCCATATTGGAGTTATGTAAGAGTTTATGGTGTCTATACGTGCAACCTTTTTCGCCACAAAGTGTTTTGACTTTGCAAAAATTAAACCTATGTGAATTATTTGATAGACATCTATGGCAGACTTTATTGTTTTTGACCCATAGCCATCTGTCACTTACTGACAGTGATGCGAATTTGTCACATTTGTTTATATTGTGGAAATTGTTGCAAAAAATACATTTATTTACACTTTTATTTACATTAATATTTTCAAATTGTTTTTCAGCGACCACGTTACACTGCATCGGGTTTTTTTTGGGCAGCCAGTTTGAAGTAGAAGGCGTATCGTATTGAAGCGCTCCATATTTGGTTTGCAGCTCTACTTCTTTCATCAAGAATTCAGCAAGGATCTCTAAACGGCTACCTCCGCCTACATTTTTAGCAGCATAATGATACCAGTGGATACGAATAAGTGGTGACAATTTACTTATGAGGACGTTGAAAAGTTCGGGTGATCGTAGATAGTCGGTATGGTCTAATAAACGAATAATCTCTACACAGTTTTTTATTTTACATGCAAAATTCGCTAAATCTTTTCCCTCAGGACTAACTCTAGGTAAGCCACGCACGGAGTTGATCTCCTGTAACACTATATTTTCAACGTGCCCATACTTCATGTCAAGAACATCTATGACCTCCATTGGATCTCGTGCGGCTATTAGTAACCTGTATACAGCCTCACGTGTGGCTCCAAGAAGTGAGCCGTTCAGACGTGCTAGGTTTTCTGTGACCGTATACGATGATCGAGTGTCAAGGAAAGAACGTTTAAATGCTAACCACTCTGTAGGTGACTTTCCGTCGAAAGTTGGTAGTTGTATATTGGAACTCCTCGGCTTATTCACCAAAGCTTCTAACGCTTGAATAAGGCGACAGTCATCGTTTGACGCATTATGAGCTTTGGGTACAAGCTGTTCCTGAAAATTAGAATGAGTATTAGGTAAATTATCTACGGGTGGGAAACGTCTTGTTCGATCGGCCATTGGTACGCTGTGTAGCCATTTTACAAGGCGCTGCTGTGTCCCACTATGGTCAGCAGATTTCAAGCTACTAGCGGGGCTAGCTCGAAAACTGTTGTTGGCTTTAATTTCTGCGAGCTTAGCCTGCAGCTCTATTTCTGCAGTTTTTCTCTCCATTTCGAAAATCCGACGAGCGTGTTCAGCTTCAGCGGCAAGTATTTTTGCTTTCACCGATGAAGACCGTGAAGACCTATATGTGCGCCCTTCCTCAGAATGAGCCGTTGCAGAAGCTGCGTCTACGATGGTATTGCGGCTGCCATTCGTAGGTGACGCTTGTAGTTCCTGTTGAGCTGAATCCTGCGTGAGGTCGAGTGCGGTCGACGTTTGGGGTACACTTTTGTTCGCCGATTTCGAGCGAGTCTCCATACTTCACTAATTTTTTTAATTTGAAAACGCGGAGAAGGACCAAAAAATATGTTGTTAATCGATGTTATAAATAAAAGCTGGTATTAGTGAAATATGAGAGTTTTATAAACGAAAAACAATGACAATAATGACAAATCAAAAATCATAGACAAAATTATAAGTAGTAACAACCAGTTCGTAACAAATGATATGTCCCAAAAAGCAGTGTTTTTTATTCTGGCTCTTACTAGTTATAAGCTTTTGATGTAAAAATGTAGAAAATTATTTCATTTCGTTCTGTAGAAAGAATATTTCAAGACGCTCAAAAATATCTCAAAGAATATTTCGCCATTGTTCTTATAGGTACACATAATTTGTATTTATGAGAATTGAGAAACAAAAAGGCAATAATTATTAAATGTATTTGTGTTTTTTCACTAATGTCATGAGGCTAAGTCAATTTTAATCGAGGTTCAAAAGCGTTTTTTTTTTAATCTCGATGATTTAATTCCTTTACAGATACTTTAAAGGATGTCATTCTGAACATTATGATGCTGAGCGTAATAATAATTTATACATTAATAAAACAAGAGTATCTATTTTATATATTTATAGCAATATTGCACGGTCTTACAGCTCCTGAAGATGCTCCGTGTGAGGGAAAAACACGTGTAAACGTGTAGTTGATGAATAAGATTTTTTTTCTGCGGCAAAATGTATGCACAGACTTTAACTTTATATGAACTTTGCAAATATTATCCGGATGAATAATGCAAGGCGGCGTACTAGGAAGTCTGTTATTAGGGTTCAGTAACCAAAGGGCAAAAACGGGACCTTATTACAAAGAATTGCTGTCTGCCCGTCTGTCTGTCACCAGGCTGTATCTCAAGAACCGCGATAGCTAGACAGTTGAAATTTTCACAAATTATGTATTTCTTTTGCCGCTATAACAACAAATACTAAAAATAAAATAAATATTTAAGGGATAAAATCGTATTTGTTGTAATGGGAGCCCTCCCATACAACAAATGCGATTTTATCCCATTTTTGCTCGATATCAATAATGATGACAGGTAGACTCTTGAAATATTCACAAAATACTCATTTGTATTTATACTTTAATAATAAAATAAATATTTAAGGGGGTTCCCATACAACAGATATGTTTTTTTACTCAACTAAAAGTTTGTACGGAACCCTTGGTGTACGAATCCGACTCGCACTTGGCCGGTTTTTTATATCATATATCAGTGACTTTCCTTTTATAACTTCAAATAAAATCGTATTATTAGTAAATGATGCAACTTGTAATTAAGATAAAATAATTCAACTTGTCAGCACTATTACAAACTCACTCTATACGTTTGAAGTATTCTTAAAGATTAGGATTACTAAACTATCAAAATGATGCAAGTTCGACCCTATCAAAGTAAAGTTGATTTGCCTTAGCATAAATTTAAAATGTATGTGGAAAATACACTTATGTTCAAAGGTTGTTTCAAAATCAACGTCTATTTAACGAAATGCATGAAAGAGATAGTACAGTGGAGCCCCGGTAATCCGGCCCCTGGCTAATGCGGCACCCCTATAATCCGACATCGTCTATTACATACAAGTATTCGCTAATTCACGATTGAACAAGTTACAACTTGTACGCACCATCACTATTGTGCTCGACGCGTACGGTATTGTTTTTATTCTGATTGCTTAGTTTGACTCCATACATACATGCGAGAGGATAGCGTTGCGGCCTAGCGTGTGTTCATTGTTTACTGTTTATTCATTGTGTATTACGTAAACGTACCTAGCAATGTCAATTGTAATCTTATCATTGGATCTGTAATTTGTCGGATTACAAGGTACTCTTTTGTAAAAAAATTCGGACTATAGGGGGTCTTTGGCAGTACTCTATAATCCGACAAATTCGATAGTTCGACACTGCCGGGCTGCCCTGCAAAATGTTTGTCGGACTACCGGGGATCCACTGTAATTACAACAATATGTTTCTTATATTTACACCAATTAGCCTAGCCAAGACTTGTAATACTTATAACAAAATAATTTTGTTTTTATTTTGTGGATTATGTATGGTGACGACGTATTATATTGTAAATGTCGTTACTTCTGTTAAAGCTGACGAGTTTCTTGCGCCCATTCTTCTTGTCAGTTAAAAGACGTCCTGAATTGTAGGTAAAAATGTTGGACGATTTAAAACAACTTATTTTAAGTGCATTTGAATAAAGTTATTTAGATTTTCAGAATCGTCTTTAACCTATTGGAGGCCCTGGGCATATAGGAATAATGGGGCCCCTATGACTTTGTCAGAACACTTTTTTATAACTGGAATAGGCAAAGAAAGTAGATATACAAGGTTTCAGATTTTTTATTGACAGTCAATAGTAGAATAGATAATCTTTAATTAAAATGGGGCGAATCACACATATTTAAAATTTATTTAAGCATGTTGAAATTGGATAGCCTTTTTTGGGCGAGAGTAGAGCAACTTCGCGCATGCAAAAGCTAATAAGCAAGTCGATAATATAGTCCTCAATTGAGGTTCGATTTATTCTAATTAAATAAGTTTTTCAGGAATAAATATCGGTATTCCTTCAGTGATCTGGCAGGAACTAGGGGGGTTCTATCGATCCCTGGGCATTTGCCCAGAGTGCCCAGTGGGAAAGAGGGGTCTGAGCCTAGCCCAAAGTAAGCGGATAGAATTACATATATCGTACATAAATGAGTAATTATTAAAAATATATATAAATACTCACTCAGTTACAAATTCTTGTATTCATCACACATGTCATCACACCTGTCCCTTCCGGGATTTGAACCCAGGACCGTCGATGCGAAAGGATCGTTACCGTTGCACCAAACGGTCGTCATTGTAATTAAAGTACTACGTATCGATTGATTACACGTAAAATTGCTTTTCAGCATTTATTCATTTTAACACTTTATTACCAGTAGTAAGTATGGCATGCTCTCTTGAAACTCTTTTAGGTGGTAGCGCGGGAAGTGTGTGAGGTGTTATATCCCTAAAGTATTATTAACAATCGATCGTTGCTTCGTCATGCTCGTGAATGGTTGCTGCCTTGAGAGATGGGTCTATTTTAAACTACCAGTATTATTTATTTATTTAGGTTCACCAGTGGTTGCTTACATTAACTTTACATTGAGAAAACTTATGAACTACTTACTTACATAACTAAATGTAACAACCTTTCAAGGCGAACACCACATGCATGTTAAAAGTGAATTTAGTGGTAAAAAATAATTATAAAACCTCCATGATTCATGATCCAGTAGTGCTACGCATCATGTGCCAAGCCAAGTTCGGCTTAGGATTGACTTAAGTTTATCGAACTAATCGATTATCGATAATTACTTAATGTTTTGATTGATACATCTTTATTTTGCTTTATACCTAATCTTGTCTTTCAACCTCTGTATGTTATAGCAATGCTTGTTGATTTTGTTGTAATCAGAAATGTAATGAAATTTTTTAAATGTCACTACTCGTGTTAAAGTTGATAACTTTCTTGCGCCTATTCCTAGTTAATATACGTCATAAATGAGTCGTAATTAAATGCAATGAAAATGACTACATTCAAATGCATTTAAAATAAGTTGTTTTGAATCTTCCAACATTTTTATTTAGCACCTATTCAGGACGTCTTTTAACTGTCAAGAAGAACGTTGGTAAAAAATGTTGAACGCTTCAGTAGAAGGCGACTAAGGATATGGTTATAATGATACACCTTCCAAAGACCACAAAACGGGCTGCAGCTTTTTTCGATTTCCAGTCGGCATTTTAAAGGACGACTACATATGTATATAGATAATATTGCTACGTCTAAACAGGCTGTGACATGTACCTTTTAGGAACTTTCTACTGTACGGCATGCAATTAACGAATAAATGAGTAAGACATAACGATTCAAACTCATTAAAGACTCCAATTCATGAACTTTGCGATCAATGAATTAAAAAAATAAACGCACTTAAAAAAAATTATAAAATAAAAACCACTTTTAAATAAAATTGTTATATTATTGTTACATATTATAAAATTCTTATTATAATTTTATATAAATTATTGTTAACTACATATATAATTTAAAAATCACACTCACACACACACACACACACATTCATAATTAGCGGCCAACTTCATCCTGCTGGTTTATTCTATGTCGCTTTTGCATAAAAAATTACAATGTTGAAGTTGGCCTCAACATTGTAATTTTTTATGTGTCACAGTGATGCGCGCGCATCTTAAAATTTCACTCTCATAATTTTTTCATAACGCACCTAAAGAAGTATAACTTCAAATATAACTGGAAATTTCTATATAAACCGTTTACGATAGATGCCACTCGTCTGTTGAATGCATTATTGACGCAAATAAGAGCTAATAAATCTCTCAATATAAGAGACTGGTGAGATACAATGTAATGTGCTACTTTTCTTCCACAAATCAGTATTTATATATTTTGTTTAAATATAAGAATAAATAGGTCGTTTATTATAAGAATAAATTGGTCGTTTATTAATTTTCACAGCTCATATTCACCTGCATACCGCCAAATACCCCATGATAGCTATTTCTTTTCTGTCCATCCTGTTGCCTGGGCAAATCGCTACTAAGTAGGCTGCCATTTGTACGTCTCCCTTTCTTTAATCATTCTTTGAGACCAGTTAAGAATATTCATTTAGTCATTCATTCATTCATTAATCGGAGAACAAAGAATTTGCCGAGTTTCTTAGGACTTCTAGTTACAAGGTTTCCTAACGTAGCATTTCCGAAGCCTAGTGTTCAAAACAAATATAAAGACTCGTATTGAACAAAAAACCATTTCTTCTTTTCAGTGAGGACATTCAAAGGCCACAATGATGAACGTTAAATAGTCACGTTTACTTATAACTATACACTAAGCTTATAGTCCTTCCATTCTTAAGAGATGATGTGTCTAACGTTCGAACAATGCATTTGGGCTGTAATTATATGAACAGAACTGACTCAACGCGACCTTTCTAGTATATTAATATGGAAATATGTATTAGTGACGTAAGTATCGGTGACTTAGATCATATACCAAGGTAAGTTTAAGTGGATAAGTTAAGGACATTCCTGTAGTTCCTATTATTCCTATTATTAGTTGTACTTATTAAGAGATAGACTTACTTTTGTTTCATTTCTAGGCGTCTTTTGTTATTTCCCGTCTTATCTATATATGTTCCCTGTCAGAAGTTTTAACAGTCAGTTAGTTACATTTAATTTAATTGCCATTAAACAGGGTATTCCAAAAATATGTTAAAGCGGAAGTCCAGAGTTAGAGCATCGCTAGGACTCTAGAAACACCTCTACAGTTGAGTTTTACAATTTTTGGTAGTTTTTAACTTATACATTTTTTTTCTAATTTTTTAACGAACTGTTGAAGCAAGAGGTTATTAAACTATTTGATTGCCAACTCTAATTACCATATAACCCAGAAGTTTTGTTGATAAGTTTTATAAATCGTTAATTAATTGTAATGTAATTAATGTATCCTACTACTATTATAAAGGCGAAAGTTTGTAAGTATGGATGTATGGATGTTTGTTACTCTTTCACGTAAAAACTACTGAATGGATTTGAATGAAACTTTACCACAATATAGCTTATACATCAGAATAACACATAGGCTACAATTTATAAACATATTGTTCGAAATACTAATCCTGCGCAGACGAAGTCGCGGGCACCAGCTAGTTAAATAATAAATACACGCACGCTCACACGCACGCAGATAGAGAGAGAGATACTTATTAGCAATGAATTACTAAATATGTTTTGTTTTTTGTAAATGGAACGCAATTTTGATTCAAAAAAATACCCGTTACTATCCCGTGGTAAGCTAGACATCTCAACTGAGCTACGGTCGCCTGAATTAATTATTTAGTATATTTGTCCTATTCATTACTATTGCAATTCTTAACATTCGATGCAAAAAATCCACGATGAAAATAGAGAAAATAGAGATGAGTAAGTAATTTTATATATGTGTTACATTACTTTTTGACAGCCAAACTGCTGAAACGTTTTTGATAAAGTTTGCTTGAACCCTGAAAGAGAACATACTTATTTACGTAATCATATGTTGCCCCGGATCACGATTAAAACTAAGTAAATCTTTATTTAAATAAGTATGTTCTTTTTTAGGATTGAAGAAAACTCCATCAAAAACGGTTCAGCGGTTTCGTTGTCAAAACGTACCGTGTAAGAAAGAAAAAGTTAATTTAGTATCCCTATTATTAGTACTGATTTTTATGGATCCTCTATAATTATCCAGGAACAAAATTCAATTTTGTCCTCTAGTAAAAATATTTTAAAATAAAATATTTAATTATTTCACAATACTGCTAGTACCATATACTTATTTAAAACAGATAATTGCAAGGATCAAAAAGTCAAATCTATTATTAAAATTAAATTCTGTAACCTTCTAGATTATTTGGTTACTTGGACACGTGGCCATACAAGATCCAGACAATCTGTAGAAACTGGTGGTAATAGGTCAGGTGGAAGGCAAAATCGTGGAAAATCCCCCATAAGGTTGATTCTTTATTTAATCAGCTTTATGGTCGTATTTTTGGTTTGGTCCTAGTTTCAATATTTAGCGAGAAAATTGCATTTTTATCTAAGAGTCTGACAAATTTTTATATCCCCTAAATCTTTGATCGTAGGTGCCCAGAACACTGACAGCGTTACCACGTTGTATCGCCAAACTTATTCTCTGAGCAAGGTACAAACCAGCATTCCGATCACTTGACCTCTCGATGACTTAATTATTTATAACTTCGTATAATAAAATGCTTAAAACTCCTAATCCAATGACTATCAGGTTTATATATTATCACATTTGCCAAAATAGTTTATATATTTTAATAGGTGCTCTACAAAATTTGCATTTAAACATAAATTTATCAACTCGCAGGATTTTTTGTGCTTGTAAACTGTTTGTTGGAATGATCTATCGAAGTAGTCCTTACATCACAATTAATAATTGTTACAAATGAAACGAAAAATAAAAATTATTAAATTAATTGGTTTCCTATGATAAAAAAACATACCTTGATCCAGACATTTTAATTATTTTTCATTTTCCGCATAATTATGTGCATTTCAATTAATTGGCTTAATAAAGATTGCCCATTGTTTGTGTAGTATAATTATCTGAATTGAACAACAGTTAATGATTATTGTGACAAAGCAAGATAGCTTACTGAGGAGAGGTTGATTCACAAAGGATGCTATTGGACGGGTGCGCAGAATCATAAATGTAAAATAGAACTCCACTAGCATTATGTTTCCCTGGTACATTTTAGGGAGGAATCCACATATCATAGACGAAATGCAACGCAAAACTGCAATTATTTCTGTCGTTTAAATAAATAAATAAAATTAATAAATAATAATAACTTATTACAATAGCCTAGCCTAGTCAAAACTGTAAGGCTAGGTATACACTAGGGTAATGGATATTCATCGAAATAAATGTAACTTAGGTGCAAAGCTTTAATATCCGAATATTTTTTGTTCCCAATAGTTTATTAATCCTTACAAATGCTCGTACTAGACTAGGAGAATTGGCCTATTTTTAAGTCTACCATCTTAGATGCTGCGATTCAAATTGATTCGCGCTTTCGCTTGTTATCATATATCCGAAACTCTAGTTTTTTATTATTTTAGTTTGTTCACTATGGTTGACGAGTTTCTTTTTTTTGTCCATTGCATAAAAATTAATAGATGGAATTATTGAAATTTTATAATCGGTCAGTTTTATACATTTTTATTTATGAAACTTTGTGAAACTGAACATTCCTTTCCAAAACATAAAACCACTCTATGATATATAGCCATGCAGTCGATGTTATAATAAATATTAAGCATAATATAGTTTCGGGGCTTCGTTAAAGAGCGTATTACCTAGAATCAATCATTCTAGGTTTAAAATGATTTGTTCATAGCGCCAAATTCTTCGTTTGTTTGAATTCCATTGAACAAAGGAGTTCCTAAAAACATGACTATCAGAATTCTGTAAGTTTATGAATCAAAGTAAGAAGAATTAAATGTTTATTTAGTAATAACTAGCTGACCCGGTAACGCGTTGCTATGGTAACGCCTATACAATGGAAAAAGAGCGGGGAAAAGAGTGGACAGACAAACATACAAATAACAAATTTGTGATTTAAATTGAAGTATTTATGAGAATAATGAATATGTACTGCACGACACTTAAACACCCAAAAATAAATCTCGTGAATATAACATATTCGGATTCAACTTATAATTATACTTACATAAATGACACGGTGGACAAAAACCGGTTGTCTGACAGGAATCGAAACCGTGACTCTGCGAACGCGGCCGTTCGAGCAGCTGAGTGGTTTGCGATTTATTTGAATAATCAATTTTACATCTTAAAACCTAGACCTAGGTTTTGACGTGACAACGTCTTATAAATTGGTTTGCCGGGTGACACTTCAAGAAACTGCGTTACGCTCCGCTCACGTTATGCGCTCACAATGAGAGCGAGTGAGAGGCACGCGTCCCTTCCACTCGGGCATGGTTAGCCCGCCTAAGAGCGAGAGAGACAGACATAAAAAGTGGAAGGGACGCGTGCCTATAAATTAATGTTTTAAATATAATTCTTTGTATAAATAAATGTTTTAAATTGTTACTATTATTTCATCCTTCTTCCTACTATACGAATGAATATTCACATTAAAATTATTTTACCACTCAAAGTCGTTGTCACGTAAAACTTTCGCCCGTATACCGACTTTACAGGCAACCAATTTTTTTTAGTTAATGTGATATTATTGTACACAAAAGTTATGGTATTTGGCTGCCAGTGACGGATAAATTAAGACCTAGGTTATTTTAAGAAGACCTAGATGAAAACATATCGTATTTAGATGAGCGAATATAAATGGTTTGTTAATATTAAGTGAATTAAGTGGTTGGTGACAATTTTAATGAGGAAAATTAAGTCTTAACATTTAACGTCGATTCTTAAGTAAGGAAATCTTAATATGTTTCAAGCGATCAGTTTATGTAAATAGCTTTTTCGTTAATTTACATTTATATGATAAGTGGTACAAAAAAAATCTTTTGGACACGTTCAGTTTTATAGGAGTGGGCCTAATTATTCAACAGTATTTGAATAATGCTCTAACTAGATTCTCGTATAAAAGAATCATTGTAGTACTGTTTATGAAGTCATGAATATTTCTTATTGCGAATCTTAGATATATTAGAGTTTCAATCCAAAGCTCAAATTGCAGCTAACCTAGGCGTCCTAAATAAGGTATATCTCAATTCCGATCTTGCATGGAATACTGTAGCTACTTTTCAGCAAAATACCAACGCGCTGCATTGGACACTATTCAGCGCAGACCTGAAAAGCTCATCGGTGACAGCAAATTGGTGAAGAGCAAGCTTCACACCTTAGCTCGTCGCCGCAAAGTTGCCTGTCTGTCGGTCTTCTACAGACTGTACTTTGGAGAGTGTGCTGAAGAGCTGCATTTGCTTATACCGCCATCCCCTTTTTTCCATCGGACAATCAGACGCACTGCAGTCTACCACCCTCTCTTAGTTGCTATTCCTACCTGTCGCACCAAGCACTTTTCAACATCCTTCATAATGCGCACAGCAAAGGAGTGGAACTCTCTCCCTGCGTCTGCATTTCCGAGAATTTATAACCCGTCAATTTTCAAAGTCAGGGTGAATTGGAACCTTCTGGGTTAGTTCGTTTCATTTTTTTTTTTATATAAAATAGGCATGCGCTTGACCACTATCTCGCCTGATGGTAAGCGTCGATGCGATCTAGGATGTGACGCGCTTGCCTAGAAGATACCTATTCACTCGTGACTTGAAGACCCCCAAATTGTATTTGTCAGGAAACACAGACTCAGGCAAAGAGTTCCACTCCTTAGCGGTACGTATCATAAAATTGAAACCAAAACGCTTAGTGCGACTCTTTGGTGTATCCACCATATAACGGTGTCGCCAATTTGTTAGTCTGGTTGTCCGATGAAAAAATGGGGATGGCGGAACAAGGTTGTGCAATTCAGCTGCACACTCTCCGAAATGTATCCTATAAAATACTGATAGGCTTGCAACCTTCCGCCTAAGCTCAAGGCTTTTGAGCTTTTTACAGAAAAGATCTGCATTGCCGATGAGCCTCTTGGCCCTCCTCTCGATGGACTCAAGCGTCTGGAGCTGGTATCGGGCGGAACCGTCCCAAAGATGAGAACAATACTCCATACACGATCGAACTTGTGCTTGGTAAAGGGTGAGCAACTGTTCCGGTGTGAAGTATTTTCTCACCTTCGCCAGAATGCCAAGTTTTTTTGAAGCCACTTGAGCCTTGCTCTCAATGAAAGACCCAAAATTGAGAGTCGGTGACAAAGACATACCGAGAAGCTCAAGATGGTCAGTGATCGGCACGGATACACCTCGGAAAGTAGGAGTCAAGTTGAAAGGACTCCTTTTAGCGGAGAAAAGAGAAAAGATCATCGTGGATTCTGTTTGGCCCCCGGGCTTGACTGGGATCAAGAGCTAACCCAACCGTCTTAAAATCGCATATATTTTCATCTTTTTGTTTATGTCTGGAAAGCAACGCACGTTGACGTTGATTATCACTTTTCTCTGAATAGTTCAATGTCCGAGTCGATCTAAATCGTCCCGCAGCGAGCGAACTTCAATATTGCTCATAATAGATTTCATCGTATTGAAATCGTCAGCATTCAAATATAATTTGAATTTTAATCAAGTTGTGACTTCATTAATAAAGACATTAAAGAATATTAGCCCCAAATGAGAGCCCTGGGGGACACCTGACATATTTGGAAAAGAGTCAAAAACAAATCCGCCTACGAAAGTACTGCCTTAGATGTTCGATCGCCGAAGTAAGAAGTACCCCATTTATGGAAGAGGCTACACCATAACTGAATGGTGAATTAAAGTCTGATGAGGAACTCTGTAAAAAACTTTTGAAATGTGTAAATCATATCTACATGTATGATGCGGTATCAGAAGAGCACGTGACGTCTTCAACTAAACTGACCTAATTTTTGTTTCATTATAAAGATTAAGGATAAGCAAAGGGGTAGATGTTTGTGTATTTATGTATATTTCTATAAATATTACATATCTATGTGATATATGTATATCTATCCGTTACCCTAGTATCCATAACACAAGCCTTATAGTGCTTACTTCAGGCTAGGTTAATTAGTGTGTAAGTAAGAAATATTATTATTGTTATTTTTTAAATTGTTGTTTGCAAGTTCAATAATCTGTTATCTTCACAACACGTAAATTGTTACTCAACAGTTTTTTTCAATTTAGAATGGGTGCGCTCATGAACCCGATCAAATTGATAAATGTCACAATATTGTAAATATGCATAAAGCGAATATTGATCAGCAACTGTTTGATAACGAACTGTTACAAAGTTCTAGGAAATGGAATTAGAGCCTTCCCCTCGTAAAGAAGAAATACGAAGAGTAGTTTTCGTAAACAACCACTACAGACGATTCTGGCAGATATATTGTGAGGCTCCCATCCAAGACAAATAATCCAGGTTGTAAGTACGATTGGCTCTAAAAACATTGCCAAAAAGAGGTTTTACATGTTAGAGAAACTTTTCGATAGAACACTTTGCTTTGCCATTCAAACGTCATTAATGAATAACTTAAGGTTATATGGAGGAGGTCAGTAACATCGGATACTGTTGTATATCTACCCCATCATGCTGTTGTCGGGCCAGATAAAACTACCAGCAAGGTACGCGTTTTTTTCGACGCTTCTTGTTCTGGAACAAATGGCGTTTCGTTAAATGACTACCTTATAACGGGACCTACCATTCAACCTGAGCAGATGTCGTCAAGATGTATTTAGAAGTGAAAGTCGCAGATAAAGACGTTGACTTTCAGCGAATTTTTGGTGAGAAAATCGTTCAGATAGTCTGAAAATTTTCGTTTATTAAGGGTGACGTGTGAAATATCATCCGCGCCTTTCTTGGCCATAAGATCACTTCAGCAATGTAAAACGCAATTTGTGTAATCCAATATTAAAAAAATAGGTAAAAAAACTTTTTAAGCTAAACGGTTTTATGTTAAACATACATTGCAATGTTTAAGATAAATGTACTAAAAACCAAAAAAAAAATAATAAAATAGATACAGTCGTGGGAATTATAAACATATGCATAGACTAGACTAAAATAAAACCGTGGGGCACGTCAATTGTCTACAATAAAAACAAAATTAAAACAAACATTTTAATCAACGATTGTAAGTTTTTTTACCTATTTTTATTTTCTAGTTTTTAGTTTTTATTTCGCATTCTGTTTAATTCATTTAGTGCTTCATTATTGCAAGGTTTCTTGCCCGTTAGTTTATTGCAGTCCAACTCCTCTATACGTAGTTAAGTTATCCGCCATTTTGTAGAGGCCGCCATCTTGGATTTTAATTTTATATAGTACATTGTATTCTACTGGTTGAGCACTTTCATTTGATACCCATATTGATGGGATTGATAAAACCTACGTTATCCGCCATTTTGTAGCGGCCGCCATCTTGGATTTCAATTTTTTATAGTATATTGTATTCTGCTTGTTGAGCCCTTTCATTTGATACCCATATTGATGGGATTGATAAAACCTACGTTATCCGCCATTTTGTAGCGGCGGCCATCTTGAATGTATAATGATAATGAATAAACATAATTGTATTGTCACCAAAACCCAAAGTGTATACAAAATTTCAGATTAATCGGTTGACGGGAAGAGGGTGAAATTTGAATTACTAAATTTGACCCAAGAATAAATAATAAAACAAACGGGGTGAGCTAAATAAAACCGTTTAAAAATAAAACAAGCGAGATGCACCGCTTGCCCACCCGCAAATGAAGGCAAGAAACGCTAAGATAGCGATACCTTTACCTTCAACAACTACTCTAATCGGCATCATCGGTAATTGAGTAAAGTGCTACTTGTATTCGTCGGATGTTCATTCAAACGTATGGTAAGAATACCAGGCTACCAGAACAGAACAGGAAGTATGCACTGTGATAAAATACCGAAATATCAATGGATGATATTTGAACCGGTAAAGATTCGATCGAATACAATCAGATTATTTGTGTGCAACTAAGACTGTCACTACCGTTTTTTATTGTACATAATGTTTTTTGCCATTAACTTTTTTCCGTCTCCGAACGTCGTCGAACCTATAAAATATTTATCATATTATAATTGCCTAATTCCAGTTATACAATAGAGACATGCTAATTCAATCTCAATAATTACATTATTAATAGTTTTACACAATAAACGATACCAATGCGCTCCATATTAATACTGACAAACATCTTAAGTCACCATTTTGGAATGTATTACCTTTCGCAATACACTTTCAGTCCCTTACTAAACCATTGTCAACTTGAATCATATTTACGTAATCAGTTTGTCATATGTTGTCGCTGAGTCGAGAAATCCGGTATCGATATCATATAGCCGGGTCGCTAATGACAGTATTAATTTATATACTCTGTGCTAATAACTTTTGAATCCATCCATTTTAGTGTTTCATCTTAACGAGTACTTCTTTACAGTTATGTTCGCCTGGTATTCATATGATATAAACGCTTGCTATTTGACAAGTTTAAAATCTATATAATCTAAGATCACAGTGGTTTGTGTGTTTGTCTGTCTGCTCTTTTTCCCCGCTCTTTTTCCATTGTATCAATAACGTAACCATAGCAACGCGTTAACCGCAAGTAGTTCGTCTACCGGACGCTAGATGGCGCTAGCGGAAAAATATTTAATAAAAGAAAATCTTTAAGGAATTTTGTCCACCCGTGCGAAGCCGGGACGGGCCGCTAGTCTATAATCTAAGAACACAAATTTGTTGTTTGTGTGTTTGTCTGTCCGCTCTTTTTCCCGCTCTTTTTCCATTGTATCAATTAACGTTACCATAGCAACGCGTTACGGGGTCAGCTAGTTTGATTAAAAACCATAAGCCTCAAAATTAATGGCGAAATCTTACTGTCGATTTGTCTTTTTGTCTTATACTTACACTGGATCATACTTTTATAAATGTAATCAATCCTTAAGTAGTTGAATTTTAATCTTCGCAGGACATTTGGTATGCTACATGCGAATACTCACGTATGAACGGCCTCACCTATTTTTCCTTTAATTCAGATTAGCGATTCACTATTGAGGAACCACAGATGCCACCGGCGACCATGAATAATTCCAATAAACCAGTCATCTTACTAACATGTAAAAGGCGGAAATTTTATATAAAATGTTGACTGTTTTGTCCTGTATCTGTTTAATAAGTTGCAAGCGTCATAATGCACCTTGACCGCTTTATGATTCATTAATAATTTTAGGAAACCCCAATAGTTCGATTGCGTTACTTTACATAAATATTCTGTAAACAAAATTGTTTGCACATTCAAATATGAAAAAATAAACAAATAACTTATAACTTGTGATTTGTATTCATTGAGATATATGACAGAGTAATGTATTTTTATTATTTTTATATTACTATTGGTTAAACAGTTTATTTTAATGGTTTTTGTTATATTACTTGATTCTGTATACAGATATATAGAAAATCTGTTAATCTTTTGATGCTTCTTACTGATCACTATATAATTTATAAATTTACCTTTCTTTTCACATAGAAAGAATACGAGCACACGGGAGGAAATTTTTAGTTATCTTTGTTTAGTAACGATAAAGAAATATAACTTCTTACGTGCGTACATAAGTACACACAACGGTTTTTTTTGCAACAAAAATGTATAAGAAAACTTTAGGTGGTCTCAAACAAATACGTAACCTAAACGTATAGTTTTACGTGTTATATATTCATTCTATTGCTATACGCCATCGCTCTGGATAAATATCATTTATAATGAAGTTCTATTTTTCATGGATTTGATGACGTCCAGGTTGATTAGCTTGCATACCTACCGATTTTCGTGGTGACGCTTTTCCTAAGCCCCAAATTCCATCTATGGCCGAGTCAATGTTAAAAAATTTCTCTACTATTGGCTCGGATCTGGGTATTGTCATACCGTAGTTAATTCTTATTTCCATAACATAAGTACTTTAACTACTGCACTGATTTCAGAACAAAGTAGGTGTGGTTATCTTATATTGATGTTTTTATTTATTTATAAATAAATAAATATTTTCTACATTCACACCAACTAACCTAGCCCAAAGTAAGCACTTTAAGGTTTGTGTTATGGATACTAGGGTAACGGATAGACTTACATAGGTATATCATACATAAATAAGTAATATTAATAGAAATATAAACATCCATGACTCGGGTACAAATGCTCGTATTTAACATAAAAACATCTGCCCCTTCCGAGATTCGAACCCAGGACCGCCGGTGCGAAAGGCAGGATCGCTACCGTTGGACCAAACGGTCGTCAAAAATATTTATATATTTTTATTTATAACATGTCTATTAAATAATTATAATAATAATAATAAAATAATAATAAAACATTTATTTCAGACTGAGGTCCATAGTTTGTTAGTAATAATTAGTAACAAAATTTATTCTATGTTAATGTTGTTATTAAATCCACATATTACAAATCTCATTATTTAATTAAGCCTACAGTGCCTTTATATGGCACAGTCTGGTCTTTCAATGATCGCTTTCAAGACGCTGTTTCGAGCGCCACGCAAGCGCTGCAGCAAGGAGGCAGCTTTCTTAAGCATGATGGCATGAAAACCATCCACATGTGCCTCCGCAAACATTGCTGGCGCACTACAACGTCGTGACAGTCGCAACAGCATCCTGAAAGCGTTGTTGTATTGCACCCTTAGAGTGTTGTAAGCTCGGCGCGTATATGTTACCCACAGGCCGCTGGAATAAAAAGATTGTCAGAACGCCTTAAAAAGACTTATTTTGGCGTCTGTTGAACAGCGAACCTGCGGGCAAGCATATTGCTCCTTACCGCCAACGCCCTGCGCTCGCTAAGATCACTAGTGACAACGTGACCTGGATACTTAAAACTATTTACAATACTCAGTACTACGCCGTTGAGATATATCGGTGGCACACGGCGAGGTCGTGGTTTAGGTGCATTAAACACTAAAACTACACTCTTTGCAGAGTTGTATTTAAGATTGTGTGGTTAAAAGATTATTTAGCCATTATTTTAGTTATTTAGTAATATTAAGTATAAACAACAATGACTCAGTAACAAATTCCTTTTACAAACGTATTCGAACCCGTGATTTATATTGCATTAGGCAACTCGAACTAGTGTTGCCTAAATGCAAGACTAAAATAAGACGTGGTCTTGTTTTGATTTTGGTCGTGCGAATATCTTGAAACCACAATTTGCAATTCTCTAATAACTTTTTTATTTTATTACAGAGTAGCTAAATTTTGATTTATTTGTAAATTTTGATCTAATTGTAACATAGACATTAGCCTAACCAAATTAAATTTCTAAAACATGTAAGACAAACAGATCAGACTAGATAAAATTCAAATGATGCTCCGCCGACGCAGTTAAATTTTAAAATGTGGTCTTGTTATTCAGAGTCAATCTTATTGTTGCTTAAGAAAAGACAGTCTTGCATTATTGCAACTGACCACTGTGATCAAGACAGATTTTGATCTAATTATTATAATAGAAAAATACTAGAAAAAATCGACTCGGGTCACAAGTGAATAATCTGGCGGGAATTGGGAGAGCATTGGACCGGATTTCCAAAGGTTGCGGGTTCGTTTCCCGCCTGAGAATTCACTTGTGACCCGAGTCGATTTTTTCTAGTATTTTTCTATTATAATAATTTATCTTATAAGATCGCATTGAAAATGCATAAAATATATAAAAATTACAAATCTAAAAATTAATAAATCAAAGATTTTGATCTATTTCTACCTATTATACAAGCGAATACCAGGGAATCATGGTTTAAAAGGAGGTCTTTCTTGCGCTTCAAAGCGCTAAACGTTACAAATCTGAGATAATGTCTCACACGTTGTTCAACATGGATTGCATTATTGTCTCCTATTACGTATTTAAAACGTTAGTTCACGAAATTTCACGGTGCGTAATGATTACATATCCAAAAACAAAGATTTCGCATTGATCTAGCGTTTCGAAAGCGATTGTAAAGTTTTCTCGGACACGATTATAGTTATTGCTGTGACCAAACAAAAATAAGATTTGATAAGGAGTCAAAGATAGATATAACAACTATAACATTATTTGTATAATCTATAATCACAGTGGTTTGTGTGTTTGTCTGTCCGCTCTTTTTCCCGCTCTTTTTCCATTGTATATGCGTTACCATAGCAACGCGTTAACCGCAAGTAGTTCGTCTATCAGACGCTAGATGGCGCTAACAGAAAAATATTTAATAATATAATTTTTTTAAAGAATTTTGTCCACCCGTGCAAAGCCGGGACGGTACAAAAGTACAAAACAAAGAAATATTGAACCCTATATCTCACCCTTTTTAATTAATATTACCATTTATTTTATATTTGTATACCTTGATTAAAGTGGAATTAGAGTGATACAAAAATTATATCGTACACCAACATTGAAAAAAATTACCCTACCTGTACTTCACAAATAAAAATTTCTATTCTATTCTCACCTGATGTCAAGATAAAGAAAGATAAAGAAAAAGATAAAAAAAGATAAAGAAAACTTCATCCGGAATCCTAAACGACGATGAAATATACCATCTCACGTTTGACTGACGTAATTTTAAATTATTGTTATGGTAGAAGACTTAGATATGATGGTGGTAGCCAGATGGACAAGCAAGCCCTATCGCCAGAGCACAAACATGTACTATCCTGGTGACAACCCGGATTTCAGATCCGGGTAAAACCGGTGAGCAATTAACCATACCACAGGACAGTTGAATTCAAATTTAATTAATTTGATTCATTAGACATCTGAGTAATCACAATAAATGTAATTAGTATTTTATGATTCATTTACTTATTAATACATGAATAGCAGTTAAAAAGATATCTCAGAATCGCCTAGGTTATTTGAATACAATATTATAATAAAATATTAACCTTAGGGCATGAAATACATAAATTATTTAATTTTTAGGGTTCCTTTACTCGAAAGGAAAAAGCGGAACCCTTATAGGATCACTTTGTTGTCTGTCCGTCCGTCTGTCAAGATCCTTTTTTTCAGGAACACGTGGACGTATCAAGCTGAAATTTATAAAAAATACTCAGGTCTACTGTCCCTTGGAGCTGTAATAAACTCAAACTTCTAAGCCAACGCAATCAAAAGATACAGCCGTTTATGCCGCAAAATTCCGCAATTTTTTGACACTCGCAAGGGAATCAAAACCTACAGGGTACTTACCGCGAACTCAGAATCGTGAAATTTGGCACGAAGCAACGTCTTATAGCACAAATAAAGGAATAATTGCGAAAACCGTAAATTTTTAGTTACATCATATAATAAAAATATTTTACCCAACCCTCGGTGCGCGAGTCCGACTCGCACTTGGCCGGTTTTTTTAATACCAGGAACGCAGGACGGCAGTAGTTTCTGACATACTTCATACATCCACGAGGCAAAATATTTCCTGTAACAATCTCCAAGACTACTTTTCGACACTTGTATGAGAAAAATCTGATTTTGGATTCACTCAAAGGATCATTACAGTTTTGTAACGCTCCCTTTGGCTAAAAATATTATAAAACTTACAACTACCTTGCACTAGTATTTGTAGTATTACCCCTGCAATTGTTCTACACGTGTAGAGTAGAGAATCTCTATGTAATGAACTCTTTCTTCATGAAGTTCGAAAAGCGAAAATCGACCTGGATGAATTCCGACGGCAAAATATAAAAATCAAACTCCATAACCGCTTCAAAATCCTTAAGAACTACACAGGTGTGGAAGATCAACAGGGTGGTAAATACTGTATGTACGGTGGGTTCTAAGTGTTAAAACCTGCCGTCCCAAACTTAATACTAACCCAACATTCTAACTTATGGAATAGATACAGAAAATGAGGCTGCAAAACAATGTGAATCCTTATCGTAATCGGCAGTTTAACGAAAATATATCTAAGTATTTGACGATGTGCTCTCTATTAATTCAAACGAGGTATCAAAGAGGCTAATGGGAGAAAGAATTGCTGTTTAGTGTTCCTGAGACACCTGTGTATTGGGCAGAGCCAATTGACGAGGCTGAAATATGTCTACGGTAAGAAAATTTAATCAGAGCTTGAAATTATGAGGGAGATCGTGAATTTCTATTGACAGCTGTACTGACATGTTAAACCCCAGAGACACGCTTTCCCAACACTTTACCATAGATATCTTGGACCTCTAAGATTAGTATGACTATCAAGCAATTGAAAAGCAACAAGGCGTTGGGTGAAGATGAAATCACTACAGAGCTTCTAAGAGCTGGCGGTGACGGTCCAGGACTTAAATTCCGGGAGGGGGCAAATGTTTGTGTGATAAATGCGAGCATTGGTATCTGAATCATGGGTGTTTATATAAATTTCTATCAATATTACATATCTATAATATGTATCATATATGTGTGTCTATCCGTTACCCTAGTATCCATAACACAAGCCTTACAATGCTTACTTCGCAATATATATTGCTAATTGGTGTCTGTGTAAGATTATTATTAATATTAATAAAGATCAAGTTTATCTCTGTCGCCATCGATATCAAATATAACACAGGGTGCGGGCGGGGAGCCTCCTGCGCATTTGTGAAAAAAGACTACGATATCTGCAGTCCATCAATTAAATTCTAGTGAGGTTCTTATTAGTTAAGTAATTTGTAAATTGACTAATAAAATGAATTAAAGCGAACAATGAGCGATCTTAAATTGAATAAGACAGTTGTCTTACCACCAATGTTAAGCGAGAAACAAGTCAATCTAAAACGACTTGCCAACCAGCTACAAGACAATATTAAGTGCACATTTATTTTGAGATAGGCAGCCAACAAAGAAATAATATACAAGGATTAATAAAGAATAAATTAGCAATATCAATGAAATTTAACTATATTTCAAAAGAATGTAAATTTATTATATAGCTATGGAATTATTGAATAAGTTACCACTAAATATTATCGAAAAACTGATACAAAAATTATATTCAGAAATAAATTAATGCATTGCCTCCTACAACACAGTTTCTGCTATTTATTACATCAAAAACTTAAATATCGACTTAATCTTTTGATTTATTAAAAATAATTATTATTCATTTGACATTTAAATTTATGATTTCTCTTGAAAACTTTGTGATTATAATTGATGTCAAGACTATCAATAACTAGCTGACCCGGTAACGCGTTGCTATGGTAACGTTATTGATACAGTGGAAAAAGAGCGGACAGACAAACACACAAACAACAAATTTGTTTTCTTAGATTATAGATTGATGCTAACATTTGCATGCCTACAGATTATTGTTGAAACTTACCTTAGAAACCGTATCATTCATCTTAATTTACCTTACACAACATTATGCAAATAAATATTCTGATTTCAATACCATTATTTTTGTCGTTGGGCTATAAGTTAGGTTACCTACCTATCCTACCAGATGAGAGTCTCACGGCAACAGTTTTGAGTGCCAATACTTAGCAATTTTTCTCTATATTAACCTGGTGGTAATTCATAGTGCTGGTTACCACATTTCCTAGAGAATTGGGGCTTTTTGATAACCAATGCTTCATATCCCATATTTATTCTTCACATCTGCTCTTCAAAATCCTTTATATATTTTTTTGTTGCTCATAATCGGTCAAGGGAACGGAATCGACGAATATTTCTGATAATCAATATGTCTTTAAAAGTCTATTCATAACAGTCTGGAAATTTAATACTCATTACAGTATTATTAGCCTTATTAGAGTCATAATCAAATATTCATTTCTGCATACTTATAAAATACTACGACAAGCCTATCACACTAAGGCTGCGTTTCCACCAGATATGTGCTAGGAAGATACGGTGCAAGGCTGTATAGCGGAGCTATGACACAGTGCGGGAGTTTCCACTAGAGATATACAAGAAAGATAGGCAGTGCGAAGATGTCTAGCAGGCTTATTTCTGATGCTAGTGAGCGGGGTGAAGTGTGGTTGGAGCGAAGAGCCAGCGCCCCCTGCTTATGTCTCAATTCAGTTTTCGTAAACACCTGCCAAGCAGTAATTGTCAATTTCAAGTCTCGATTGCCGCAGTGCCAGACCTATGGAGGATCTCATTTGGATAATATCATATTAAAAAATTAATATCCCCTTTTGTAAGCTTACTTTAGAAATAAACATCTATTTTCTATTATACCTATGCGCGGGGCAGCACCTTTGAGCAGGCCAGGCAGATAGCGGAACTGGCGAGTAGTAGGACGAATTCGCATGACGGGGATGGAGGTGGGGAAGACAGAGGTCGTGTAATTCCACGCACCTTGAAGAGGCCCCCCAGCAGGAGCGCAAATGACGGTGGACGGCACGGCAATCCCAGTCCAGCCCCACTTCAAATACCTGGGGCTGGTCCTTGATGCAAGGTGGAATTTTCGCCAGCACTTTTAGGAACTGGCCCCCAAGCTGGAGAGAGCTGCTCAAGCTGGCGCGCTGAGCAAGCTCCTCCCGAACATCGGCGGTCCGAAATCGAACTGCCGGAGGTTAATTGCAGGGGTGCTGCGCAGTATAGCGCTGTATGGAGCAATTATCTGGATGGAATTTCTTGGGCGACAAAACCGGCTCCAATTGAGAAAAGTGCAACGCATCATCGCGGTGAGGCTGATGCGGAGTAACCGCAAAATGTCAGGGGCGGGTGCATGTGCTTTGGCAGGTAGGCCTCCATGGGAGCTTGAGGCTCGGGTCCTCAGGGAGGTGTACCTGCAAAGAAGGCAGCGGAGGAGAGGGAGGAAAGGTTGGCGCCGGAGGAACGGCGTCGAGTGAGACAAAGGGCCGAAGAGGCAATTGTTTCGGAATGGGAGCAACTGTGGCCAACAAAATGTGTCTAACATGCGGTCAAAAAGAAAAAAGACTACTGATTGCCAAGTTTCGCAATTTTAAATTGAACTAGTGGCCTATCCACAAACCTCTGCAACAAACTATAGTTTTATATGACGGTGTCTTCATGTGCGCAACAATGAGGAACAGCAAAACCCAGGGACGTCCCCGGCCGCCTCCAGCATCTCATACCACGTGGTGGTCAAGGTATCGTGCCCCCATCACCTTCCTCTCATACAATTAATTTTCTCATACCGCAATACAGTCCACTAATTTTGAATCGCCCGCACAACCAATACTAGATTTGCATGCCTAAAGATATAAGGCAGAATATTGTTGAAACTACCTTGAGAAACAGTATCGTTCACCTTAATTTATTGATACTTATTTGCACAATATTGTGCAAATAAGTATCCTGTTTCAGTTCCAATAGTTTTAGCCTGCGGCATTAGCGAGTACCTACCTGTCTACTACGTTATAAAAAAAATTGGTTGTCTGTAAAGTCAGTTTACGGACGATAATTTTACGTGAGAGCGTCATAAGAAAACATTGATGAAAAAGTGCATACTTTTAGGAATGGAATTGAATTATTTTGTATAATACAAAGAAGGAGTTAATTGTTTTTTTGTAGTTATACTTCTTTTGGCGCGTTATGAAAAAATGTTGAGAGTGAAATTTAACGATGCGCGCGCATCACTGCAACACAAAAGTTACAGTGTGAAGTTGGCCGCAAAAACGACATAGAATAAACCAGCAGGATGAAGTTGGCCACTAATTATGAATGTGTGGGTGTAAGTGTGATTTTAAATTATATATGGTAGTTAAAAGTAATTTATATAAAATTATAATAACAATCTTATATTATACTAGCGGCCCGTCCCGGCTTCACACGGGTGGACATAATTCTTTAAATTTTTCTAGCATTAAATATAGCCTATGTTACTCAGCGTGAAAGTAGCTTTCCAATGGTGAAAGAATTTTTTAAATCGGTTTAGTAGTTTTTGAGTTTATTTCAAACATACAAAAATACAAATCTTTCCTCCTTATAATATTAGTGTAGATAACAATGAGATCCCGACACTTTTGCATGCGTCTTGTCTTGCTTGCATCAAGCGCGCGTGGATTTCCTTAGCAGAGTTATTTTAGAAATGTATTTATTATACTCTTCAAAGATCTTATACTTACAATCATCAACAAATATATTTCGAAAAAGATTGTTACAGGATTTTATGTTGATAAAAAACTCTATGGCCCATAACTCATTAATAGGTACCAACTCTTAACATCTTACACACGTGATAACTTTTAAACGAAATATCCGATTGAGATGAAACAAAAAGTATTTTACTTCTACATAAATACTCTTGATTTATTATTTTGTTCTATTGTCAATAGTTTTTGCAGCGCACGCAAAAATACGCTTTCGATTTTACACCTTGTGTTACATAATAGCAATTTTATTACGTAGCCCTAATTTTGAAAAAAATATATAGCCTATATAGCCTTCCTCGATAAATGGACTACCCAACACTGAAAGAATCGTTCAAATCGGACCAGTAGTTCCAGATATTAGCGCGTTCAAATAAACAAACAAACAAACTCTGCAGCTTTATAATATTAGTATAGATTAGTATAGATAAATTTATCCTTCTTTTCACATTCAAAGAATACGAGCACACGGGGAGAAATTTTTAGTTATCTTTGTTTAGTAACGATAAAGAAGTATAACTTTTTACGGGCGTACATAAGTACACACAACGGTTTTTTTTCGATAAATTAATATTAAGTTGTTGTAATAAACAATGGAAACCATAAACTTTTCACTTCATTGGAAGAGAGATAGATGCGCGACAAGACGAACGCTTAGGCCGATCGTGCCTCTCTATCGCTTCCGCGCTCTCGCTTGCACGTTCGGCTCAGGCAGAACGTTACTATTTTTCGTGCAGTTATCACGTCAACAAATGTTTTTGACAGTTATTTCCACCCCATTTAATAAAACTGTATTGGTATATACCAGTTGCAATATGTGACGATATAACTCAATTAACTTTTGATGAAAGTATTATAAAAAACCCACACATATGTTTTAAACAAAACGAAATGACCTAGCGACCTTCCAATGATTTCTTTTACCATAAAAATGAAACGTGTCATCATAATTTAAACTGTAATCTAAACATTACGCCGCCCACACGCATACCAGCGGAGTGACTACGCGTATAGACTTTAGTCAAATATCTTCAAGGTTTTGGCAATTATCTCATTTTAAAATGTGAAACTGCATTGGTTTTGATAAAATAGATATTACTTTATCGTTTTCGTTACGATAAATAATATTATGTCCTATCCAAATTCAGTTAGTCTTATGTTAATTCAAAGATTCCGTAGAAAAAGCACATTTAGAATTCTAAATTTTTCTTTGCCTAAAACCTTTTTTTTTTCAATTTGTTGGAATAAGTATTTATTATTACTAGCTAACCCGGCCACGCGTCGCTATGGTAACGTTAATTGATTATAAAAACTGTTTTTCTTAGGCTTATGGTAACTATGGTAACTATATATGGTAACAAACACACACAGTATTACCATAATATATTGTACTGATAGATAAGACAAAATATTTATGTTAAATATTGTATTTTTTATTGCAAAAATGCTTAAATTTGAAGTTCAGATACCAGGATAGCATGATTTTTTTAAATATGTTGATGATCTAATAAATATTTATTTTTGGTACCAATAAATTGACGAAGATAGTTCCAGTTTATAAGACCGGTCAAATAACTTTGTAACACTGTATGTTAAACAAAGTGCTTTAGTGGCTAGGAAGCTGACCGACTGTAGCAGATCAACATATAATAAAAGTCATAATATCTTTATTAATAACTACTAGTAGCTTTAACGGTGTGTCTCTTCTTTTAAGTTTTAGCCCTCTGTTTACTATGCCATGCATGAGCAGTTACATAGTTATAATCATGTTATTATGTACTTATCCATTTAACTGATTTTTACATATGAATGTGCTACAAAACTGTAATTATATCTATAGTTATACATCTATATACGAGTACATCTCTAGATAGAATAAGATGGAATGGTGTGCTAGAGCACACACACTGATCTCTATAAACTCGTCAGCGAACACATGGTCAGCATACATCAATTCAATTTCTCTATGATAGGGATGATGATAATACTTATTGTAGTCAACACCTCTATTTTTAACATGCTGTCCTGGTATATCGACCCAGATTATTTATGCTGACATATTTTTTTTATATGGTGTTTAATCCATCAGCCGTTGAACCCATTCTCTCTCTTGTATGTTTTGAACCCATAAAAGATGGAACGGTGTGCTAGCACACACATTGATCTGTATAAAGACGTCAACGAGCACATGGTCAATCACATGGTCATCAATTCAATTTCTCTACGATAGGGATGATGATAATACTTATTGTAGTTAACACCTCTTTTTTTAACATGCTGTCCTAGTACATCGACCTACATTATTTATGCTGACATTTTTTATATGGTGTTTTAATCCATCAAGTTAGCCATTGAACCCATTCTCTCTTGCATGATTTGAACCCATGTAGTGCAGTCATTGAAGCATTATTGCTCCGAATTTTTTACTGTGAACCGAATGGCATACAATTTTGGAACCCATAGAAAAGGTCAGCCTTCTTGGAGTTTCGGTCTCCATAAAAAGTTTCATTTTAATAAGCGGATCCGAAACTATAGGCAGTAATCTTAAGACCTTACCCTGTCTTTAGAATATTTATGTACAATTCGCATAATAATTATTATCATATTCACTTTATCCTGTTTATAAAAGATTTATAAATAGTTGCTCATAATATATACTTAATTTGTGATACAATCAACACACTCGTTGCATCCGTAAAATCAATGATTACCAATAAGAATTCATCGCATTTTCCATCTTTATTGTTAAGGAAAAACTTATGAATAGAATTTTTATTGATACTGACGCATCTTTTAACCTTTACGATTTTTATGGTGAATGAACGATGTTTTAATTTCTTTTGGGTAATAAAAAATATGTATTAAAAATCATTACTTTATTATTTATATCTAGTTGATTTAATAACACGTAATGGTTATGTACAAGATTGTATAAATATAAGTAAAATTAAATTATTATAATAGAAAAAATACTATAAAAAATCGACTCGGGTCACAAGTGAATCTCAGGCGGGAAACGAACCCGCAACCTTTGGAAATCTGGTCCAATGCTCTCCCGCCAGAGATTCACTTGTGACCCGAGTCGATTTTTTATAGTATTTTTCTATTATAATAATTTATCTTATAAGATCGCACTGAAAATGCATAAAAAATATAAAAATTATAAATAAGTAAAATTATTATATTTCAATAAATTTTTACATCTAAAAGAACTCAGCTTTAGTTCGTGGTCCTTCGAACTGGTTATTGGTTATTAAACCAGGCGATGCAGTCGCTAAGCATAAAGCTACGCTGGTACCATATATTGAAGCGGAGCGTAATACCTGAAAAAGAAGATTTTTTTTGTTTCTTTGGGACTCTTTGCGAATTTCAGAATTCGGGCTGCGTCACAATCTGGTCCTAAACCTATAGACTCGAATATTAAAATCGGTTAAGAACTCGGGAAGTTATGGCGTAACAGACATTGCGCCATTGAAGCTGATCCATGGGAGCTCCAATTAAGTAATATTGAATTGGACGCTTAAAAATGTGAAACAGATCCCGTGACCAATATTTGAAAAAATATGACAATTTCCTCCTTTGGGAATGCAAGAAGAGCTAAACATTTTTGGAACAGGTGTTTATGGCCTATTTTCAATTTCAATATTTTTGCTAAAATCTTCAATCAGTACTAATAACGATATTAAAATCGAAACACACTCCTACATAAATAATTAGCTTATCTGATACGACAATCTGAAAGGCCTAAACCGCAGAAATCCAAGAAGTTATCCTGCTAAAATGAAAAAGCTTTTTAAATGAGGCTTCCGATTAAAATCTATCTTCAAACTGAAATAAGTGTTTACTTATATAACAATTTTAAGCACATTTTAAAATAACTATAATGTAGTGATAATTTTTTTTGGTAGTTTGATTTTTGAATTCATGGAGGTTTTATATTTTTTATATATTTTATGCATTTTCAATGCGATCTTATTAGATGAATTATTATAATAGAAAAATACTAGAAAAAATCGACTCGGGTCACAAGTGAATTCTCAGGCGGGAAACGAATCCGCAACCTTTAGAAATCCGGTCCAATGCTCTCCCAATTGAGCTACCGAGCCTTGTGAACACTCGTCGAAATTTTTCTAGTGCCTTCCTGATTTTACGCTGTAGGCCAGCGTTGTTTCATCAATGAGAGGAACATCCTCTCGTATTCGAAAGAAACATTTTTACAAATGTTTGGTCAATCGATTAAGATGAAACAGCCATTTTAATTTTATAATTTTTATATATTTTTTGCATTTTCAATGCGATCTTATAAGATGAATTATTATAATAGAAAAGCTAGTATTCTTCTATTATCTTTTTTTTTTATTTATTATTATTTTTTTATTTTATTAGTATTTTTCTATTATAATAATTTATCTTATAAGATCGCATTGAAAATGCAAAAAATATATAAAAATTATAAAAATAGCTTTAATAAGTTGAAAATAAGTACCACTTACAAGAAAATATGTTTGCAATCAGGGAAAAGAAAGCATACAACATTGTAAAAAAGTGGATACAGTAAGTAAATGTTCTAATCATAAAAGGTCGATTACGGATATTTTACAAACAAGTAACTAACTGGCTGTATGAGAAACGCACGCGGACCAAATTAAAAAAAAAATGTGAGGAATATATTTGCGCGAAATACATTCCGTCTACGTAATTGTTTAACAGAGTTTGGATTTATGTTGATAAATTTATTAAACCAGGCGATGCAGTCGCTAAGCATAAAGCTACGCTGGCACCATATATTGAAGCGGAGCGTAATACCTGAAAAAGAAGTTTTTTTTCTGTATCTTTGGGACTTTTTGCGAATTTCAGATTTCGGGCTCCGTCACAATCTGGTCCTAAACCTGTAGATTCGATTCCACACAAAAAATATTAAAATCGGTTAAGAACTCGGGAAGTTATGGCGTAACAGACATTGCGCCATTGAAGCTGATCCATGGGAGCTTTGCTCACTTCGTTCGCTCCGCTCCAATTATAATAGAAAAATACTAGAAAAAATCGACTCGGGTCACAAGTGAAGTCGATTTTTCTAGTATTTTTCTATTATAATAATTCATGAAGGTTGTTTAAGCAAAGAGTAAAGAACGTTTATCAGAAGACTTTATTGTAGATAAATACCAAAACATTTGCCCTTATTATATGAAAATTAATCGATTTCCCCCATAGCCTGCTCACCGAACTCACTGCATACAGCACTATCGTGATACCAAACTCTAAAATGCTACTTGACGTATAAAGTCATTTACCACACGTGGGATGCGATCCCACGACCTTTCGACGTCCTTAAACGAACTACTGGCTTACAAAATAGAATGTTTATAAGTAATTGGGCAAACAAAAGGTGTTGCATTAAAATTGTACAAATCATTTGATTCTCTTGCCAACTGTCCAATGATTTAATGACACAAGTGCTTAGTAATTGACAAGTCGTAAAAAAGACTAAGAACCGTTCTCCAATCCGGTTTATCAATAATATTGACGAGGTTATTTTTGACGTAACGGATCATCGTTAATAACCTGATAAATCTCTATTGGAAAATAATGTTTTGAATAATTACATATTAAGTGAAATACGGAACAATTCGAACTATAATAATACCTCTCTATTATTTGTATTTGGTTTTTATTTAACTTATGCAATCAAATAACATAATAATACTATCTTATATTTTATCATCTTACAATGATTTATACTACTTAATAACGACCGTTTGGTGCAACGGTAGCGATCCTGCCTTTCGCACCGACGGTCCGGGTTCGAATCCCGGTAGGGGCAGATGTTTGTATGATGAATACGAGCATATGTACCTGAGTCATGGATATTTATATATATTTATATGAATATTACATATCTATGTATTATATATGTATGTTTATCCGTTACCCTAGCATCCATAACACAAGCCTTACAGTGCTTACTTTGGGCTAGGCTAATTGGTGTGAATGTAAAAAATATTTATATTTATATTTACTTAATGGAAACACAGAATGCATAAAAAAGTAACAGTATCTACTACCTTAAATCATCTATACATATAAATAAAATTGGAGTGTCTGTATGTAATATCGAAATAACCGTTTTTTGCATACATGCATATGAATATTTATACATTATATACACCAAAATAATATTTTTTACAATTTTTGTCTGTCTGTCTGTCTGTTTGTTCCGGCTAATCTCTAAAATGGCTAGACCGATTTTGACGGGACTTATATTGGCAGGTAGCTGATGTAATAAGGAGTAACTTAGGCTACTTTATTTTATCTATACATCTATACATATAAATAAAATTGGAGTGTCTGCAAATATAATAACTGAGCCACGGCAACGTGTGGCCGGGTCAGCTATTTCTTCTATGTAAATAAAAACAATGCTTGTATGTTTTCCTACAGAGGAAAACATATGAAGGTACAGATCTTCAAAAATGTGCATTATAATACAATACAAAAACACTATATTGATTACACCACACAAACAAACGGATACACAAACACAGATAATTGCTTACAACTAACGTGTAACGATCGGCGGCCTTATCGCTAAAAGCGATCTCTTCCAGACAACCTTAGGATGGAGAGGATAATAAGGAAGCAAGAGCTATGGCGGCGTAACTTAAGTCCCAAAATCGATATATTTTTAAAGTGACTTATTATTTATAGGCGCTACTTTCTTTGCATAAAATTTTGAAAAATATTATAATCAGTTTTCTCGTAGTTATTTCAAATAGACATTACGATATTTTATTTCTATATAACATAGGGGGATAGAAAGGGGTCACTGACAAGATTGGGAATATTCTGAAGCGGGTTTCTATTAATACTTACTTTAAACCAGCCAGGAAGATTGACCAATTCTTACGGTCGGTCAAGTGCAATATACCCCTTCAGGCAGCGGGTGTCTACAAAATCGATTGTGACTGTGGGCTCACATACATCGGGCAAACAAAGAGAACTATAGGGACGCGCATTAAAGAACACGTAGCTGACATAAAACATAGGCGCGATAATAGGTCTGCAGTGCGTGAGCATGCTTTTGAGGGGCCAAACCACTACATTCGTTTCAAAGATAACAAAGATTTGTTCCTAGGATGCTACGCGAGGCTATTGAAATCAGGAAACATCCTAATTTCAATAGAGACGAAGGTTGGAGCGTTCCACCTGCTTGGGACCCAATAATTAATAAATGAATACCTACAAAAACACACACTGCAAGACCTGATGATGTAGTTAGCTCTTTTTGCAAATAATAATAACAGTAAGATGGAGGTCGGTCCCCCTGCCCGAGTTTCTTTCGCCAGTTCTTCTCGGAAGGGCCTCCCAATTTCCCAACTGGTAGTAGACTCAGTAGTATACAATATAATCGTAGTGAGAATTAATTAAATAACTAAATAATATGTAATAATTTTTACAAATAAAACAATTTGATTTATATAAAATAATTTAATAATTAGGAACGTCCGGGCACGTTAAAATATTGTGAAGGTAGTAGAAAATACATGACAACCATCATCTTAGTCATCCTGTGATCACGGCTCCTGTAAAGGAGTCGAAACGCCAGGATTAAATATAAAATAAAATAACACATGCACAAAAATCCGTAAAAAAGTGTTTTATTCTAATGTGTAATGTGCGCGGAAGTGTAAGAACTAAATCTATATAACATGTTGAGATTTTTTTAGTGTAGGTTCATACCTGTTTTTTGTTGTATCTAATTTAAGTGTTTCTTATCATAAATAAAGTATTGTCACAATTCTTGAAATGAATTTCAAAAATTCCTATATTCTTTGACCTTATTAAATCAAATTGTGATCATTATTTACGCCATTTTATGAATAACTGAATAGTTACATATTAAAAACTGTTGATTTAACTTAATTTTATTTATATTAAACATTTTATAAAATCATGTTTTATTCACAGAATAAAAACAGTAAAATATTGTGTTTTTAAATGGACGTGATGTAAAAGAATGCCAGAATATTGTTCTTTTAATTCATTTATTTGATGATAAAGTTTAATAGTGTCTGTCCGAGAATTCATAATTTTTACAAGAAAAAAACAACAAAAAACAAATTCTTTCAATTCCTTAAGTGCAAACCACCAAATTTTATTGCTTTTGTAAATAGTTTTACTGGCTCCAGCAATCTTGGTTAAACCTTATTTTTGGTTTCCCTAGCCACTTGCCAGTCGACGGTAGCAATTGCTGCCATATTCAAATTCCGCGTAGCCTACTGTTTTTTTGTTACGATTAATTTTTGAGTTACAGAGATCCAAATTCTGTGATGGATCCTTTATTTAATCAGCTTTACGGTAGTATTTTTTGTTTGATCCTAGCTTCATTATTTAGCGAGAAAATGGCATTTTTATCTTAGAGTTTGTCATTTTTATTCACAATTCGCGCGGCATTGGGACTGTCGAAAGGGTGGGGCGCGCGGTAGCAGACAAACAAGTGTCTTGAAAGTAAACAATGCCAGCATGCTTTTTAAGTAAAGAGTTATTAATATAAATAAAATACAATATTTTCACACATAGTCCATAGATATTTGTAACAATTTACTTCAAATCAATTCTTTATTCAATAATTTTCAATAAATCTATATTTTATAAATTTCTGAGATTCGAAAAGAAGAAAAACAAAATAGACCATAATCACCCAGAATCAAGGCGGCCGTCGCTCAACGGTTGAGATGTTAGCTTTTACCCAAGCGGAAAGGGTTCAATTCTCCGGTCATTACGGACCCATTCGTAATACAACCACTTTTAGCTTACCACGAGGTGATAATAGCGGGAACGTTAATAACACTGGTCAACACTGGTTTTGCCACACGAACTTTGATAGCTAATTTTGTTTTATCAATCTACCCTCATTATTAAATCACAGTTGCCATATGTCAATTAGCCTCCTATTTGTTGTGATACGGTAATACTCATAATTAGTACTACGGCAGTAAATTAACAGAAACGCTTACAAGTAAATAGTTATAAAAATATTTATCGTTGTATTTGAACACTTTTTTGGGATTTATTAACCCTGTGAGCATGTCAAGAAAGTGTATTAATGATCCTAACTCTTTTTGTTATGTCTGCGGAGAACTTACATTCAAAAAACAACGACGAAATTTTACAAATCTTGTGATGGAGTGTTATCACCATTGTTTTGGTTTTTCTGTCGCCCATCAAGACAAATCCTGGGCCCCTCATGTCTGTTGCATAACGTGTGTGAAAAATTTAACTGACTGGAAAAAAGGTGCACGGCCTATGCCGTTTGCTGTACCCATGATATGGACTGAACAGCGAGATCACGTTTCAGATTGCTATTTTTGTCTCACTGACGTAAAAGGTATAAATTACAAGAAAAAAAACACAGTTATTTACCCTAACTTATCTTCGGCTATAAGACCAGTCTCTCATTGTAAAAAATTGCCAGAACTAATACCAGTTGCAACTACGACTGTTGAGAACGACAATTCACAACCGTCTACTTCAAGTGTATGTGTTGACGAGGACGATGACTTTGAGTTTGAAGAAATTGCAAAGGTGCCACATTTGATAACTCAAGGAGACCTAAATGATTTGGTTCGAGATTTAAATTTGTCAAAAAAACAGTCAGAACTATTAGGGTCTGGTCTAAAAGAATGGAATTTGCTACATCATAATACAAAAGTAAGCTATTTTCGAAACCGTGATCAACACTTCAGAACGTATTTTTCTCAGGATGGAGATTTGGTGTTTTGCAATAACATATGAGCTTATGAAAATGTTGGACATAGATTTTGATCTCTCTCAGTGGCGTTTATTCATTGATTCTTCGAAAGCAAGTCTAAAAGCAGTTTTATTGCATAATGGAAATAAGCTTCCGTCTGTACCTGTGGCCCATGCTGCAAATATGAAAGAAACTTATGAAAATATAAAACTTTTACTTGAAAAAATAAATTACAGTACATATAAAATCTGCGGTGATCTTAAAGTTGTTGCACTATTAATTGGACTTCAGCTGGGTTATACAAAGTTTTGCTGCTTTTTATGTGAATGGGATAGCCGAGACAGAACTAACCACTATATAAAAAAAACATGGCCTACGCGTGCATCGTTGGTTCCTGGGCAAAAAAACGTAAAGTATTTACCCCTTGTACAGCCAAATAATGTGCTTCTACCACCATTGCATATCAAATTAGGATTAATAAAAAAAATTGTGAAGGCAATGGATCGCAATGGGAGTGGATTTTTGTATCTAAAAGAAAAATTCCCTAAAATAAGTGATGCAAAGATAAAAGAGGGTATTTTTGTTGGCCCTCAAATTAGGGAATTAATAAAAGATTCAAGATTTGAAGAAAAATTAAGCGATTTAGAAAAATCAGCATGGAAGTCTTTTAAAAATGTTGTTGCAAATTTTTTGGGTAACCACAAGAGTGACAGCTACAGAGAGTTGGTTAGCGAGCTGTTATTGTCATATCAAGCATTAGGTTGCAACATGTCACTTAAGATCCATTTTTTACACTCGCACCTGGATTTTTTTCCTGACAATTTAGGGGCTGTCAGTGACGAGCACGGCGAGAGGTTCCATCAGGATATTTCTGATATGGAAAAGCGGTACCAGGGCAAATGGAGCCCAAATATGTTAGCAGATTACTGCTGGACAATTAAAAGGGACCAACCAGAAGCTAAATATTCAAGAAAATCTTAGATTTTCTAAGTCATTTATAAAAAAATAAACTTTTGATTTACGAGATCCGTATTTTTTCTTAATATTTTAAATTACTCAATAGAATAAAATCTTTGTCTAGCAAATTTTTTTTAACTGTTTATTTTTTATTACAATCACCAATTAAAGTAAAAAATATCAAAAAAGTCCGTGTGGCACGACAAAGTTGAAATTTTGTTGACCAGTGTAATGGGTAAACAAATATTTTCATGGTACACACATTGCTCTATTTAAATATACGATAGACGTGGAAGCGTAAAAAGTAAATTAATAAAGTGTTCTGTTAATGTTCTTTAATTAAAAAAATAATAGAGAGTTTTTACCTTAAGCACTTATGAATAAGATTTATAATTGAAATAATAATATTTTTTAGGACTAGCTGACCCGGTAACGCGTTGCTATGGTAACTTTAATTGATACAATGGAAAAAGAGCGGGAAAAAAGAGCGGACGGACACACAAACAACAGTGTTCTTAGAGTATATACCAGCGGCCCGTCCCGGCTTCGCACGGGTGGACAAAATTCTTTATTTTTTTTCTATTATTAAATATTTTTCTTTTAGCGCCATCTAGCGTCCGGTAGATGAACTACTTGCGATTAACGCGTTGCTATGGTAACGTTATTGATAAAATGGAAAAAGAGCGGGAAAAAGAGTGGACTGACAAACACAAACCACTGTGATCTTAGCCTTACAAAGTAAGGAATGTAAGGCTTGTGTTACGGAATTGGAATTTTATAAATAAGATGGATCGGTAAAATGGCCTATTTCTAAACATTTGTAACTTTCTGGAAAGATCAAATGATATTTACCTTTAATAAGAGTATTTAATTTATCTAAGATAAATCAAAGGTAATATAAAGCTAATTTTAATTAGAATCACTAGTCTTGACAGACTTTAAGGTGAGTGTTACTCAGCATAAGTGGGTGGACTTATTGTTGACAGCGCTGTCTTCCAGCGACGGTCAAGGCTGTGCACATCCGGCCGCGGATGTGACCTTATCCTTTGTGAATCAACATAAAGAGAAAATGAATAAGTAACTAATACAAATAAGTTCTTTATAAAATCGCTATTTGTAGCTTCGTTTGTGTAATGCAACAAGGTTTTGCTGGAAGTAATTTTAAGAGAATCAATCAAAATAATGTTTCTTACGTTCACACCAATTAGCCTGGCTCAAATAAAATAAAATCTATCCTATCTTTTAAGTTAGATAAAATAACAGATAGTTACGAAGTTTGATTAAAATTGGTTAAGTAGTTTAGGAGTCTATCGCGGACAAACAACGTGACACGTAATTCTTTATATATATAATTCTTCTGTGAGTGTGTATGTCACTGAACTCCTCCTAAACGGCTGGACCGATTTGAATTAATTTTTTTGTGTGTGTTCAAGGGGATCTGAGAATGGTTTAGATTCACAAATCAGTCCGGCAGATGACGCTGCAGTCGGCACAGCAAGGCGTGGCCGGTTCAGCTAGTATATTAATATAATTTAATTTAACTTTGATTGTCTCATTTGTTTTCTAATAAACTAGACGTAACATGTTATGAGAAATTAACCTTAACAATTTCACAATCGTCATTGCATATGTAAATATGCACGGCTCAGGTACAAATGCTCGTATTCATCATACAAACATCTGCCTCGTCCCGGACTCAAACCCAGATCTGTTGGCGTCTTTTTCGATTCATCATTTCAATTGAAAGCCCACTGCGAGGAGTGGAGATTTGTGTGTGGAATAAAATTGATAATATTTTTATATTTTGCATTTCAATGGCATCTTATCTATTGATGTGTGTGGAATAAAATTGATAATATTTTTATATTTTGCATTTCAATGGCATCTTATCTATTGATGTGTGTGGAATAAAATTGATAATATTTTTATATTTTGCATTTCAATGGCATCTTATCTATTGATGTGTGTGGAATAAAATTGATAATATTTTTATATTTTGCATTTCAATGGCATCTTATCTATTGATGTGTGTGGAATAAAATTGATAATATTTTTATATTTTGCATTTCAATGGCATCTTATCTATTGATGTGTGTGGAATAAAATTGATAATATTTTTATATTTTGCATTTCAATGGCATCTTATCTATTGATGTGTGTGGAATAAAATTGATAATATTTTTATATTTTGCATTTCAATGGCATCTTATCTATTGATGTGTGTGGAATAAAATTGATAATATTTTTATATTTTGCATTTCAATGGCATCTTATCTACTTGTCAATCCGCTACTGCGCGCCCCACCCCTCTCAACAGTCCCAATGCTGCGCCAGCTGTGAGATAAATGTCGGACTCTTAGATAAAAATGCCATTTTCTCGCTGACTAATGATGACCAAACAAAAAATACTACCGTAAAGCTGATAAACATACCATCACAATATTTGGATCTCTGTAACTCAAAAATTAATAGTAATTTAAAAAACGCAAGACCTCGCGGAAATTTGAATATGGTAGTAATTGCTACCGAGACTGACGAGGGGTGTTGGCTATCGGTAGCAATTGCTAACGTGGACTGACAAGGTTATATGATAAATTTTATTTTAAATTTAACTTATTTTATCGAATAAGAGGTTAGTCCACTGATTGATGAAACAAAGCTGGTCTATAGCGTAAAAAGGTATAAAGTACTAGGAAATTTTAAAAGCTTACAAGGTGCGGTACCTTAATTAAATAAATAATTATTTCTTACATTCACACCAAATAGCCGAGTCCAAAGTAAGCACTGTAAGGCTTGTGTTATGGATACTAGGGTAACGGATAGACATACATATATCATACATAGACATCTCATATACTCAGGTACAAATGCTCGTACTCATCATACAAACATCTGCCCCTTCCGGGATTCGAACCCGGGACCGTCGGTGCGAAAGGTGGGATCGCTACCGTGGCACCAAACGGCCGTCAATGGAAGAACAGTGGACCGGACATCCAAAGGTTGCGGGTTCGAGTCCCGCCTGAGAATAACTTGTGAACCGACCGTTTTTATTAAAATTATGATTAATCGAATATTTTCGACACTTATAATTATTGTATTTACAAGTTTAAAACTTAAGTAGTAAATGAAAAAAATGTTCTAAGTAACCACTTACAACATCGAATATTATTATAACAATTATCAAATATTCTATAAAGAAGAAACTACTTATATTTTTTTGTTATTTAAGCATTTATTTGATGACTTAATTTTTGCTATCTAAACATTTTTTTACTAGAATCTAATGTTTAAACACTTAATCTACAAAAAAAATCAATGTGTTCTTATAATAATACTAGCGGCCCGTCCCGGCTTCGCACGGATGGACAAAATTCTTTAATTTTTTTCATTTATTAAATATTTTTTCGTTAGCGCCATCTCGCGTCCGATAGACGAACTACTTGCGGTTAATGCGTTGCTATGGTAACGCGTATACGATGGAAAAAGAGCGGGAAAAAGAAATGACAGACAAACAACAAATTTGTGATTTTAGGTTATAGATTGACAGATGCTAGACGGACAGATCTGGATTTTCTATACTAACTTTGCCGACAGAAGCTCGAAATGTACAATCGAACAAATAGATTCCTGACCAACCAAAAAATAATTTTCTCTAGTCATATGAATACAATTAGGTCGAAATTCGCTTGAACATACATTTCTTTGGCAACGAACTTGTCATCTCTCATTTTATTGACACTGACTATACTTTGTCCAATATAGGATGATACTTTTGACAGTTGACACCTATATAGAGGGTATAAAGTTGCTATTGCAAAGTCAAGCCAAACATAAGGAAACAAACGCAACCTTAGTACGTAGCAATAAGGAAGTGACACCTGTCAAAAGTATCATCCTACATTGGACAAAGTATAGATACTGATATTTACTGTTAACCAAATCGGACAGACTCGGTCATCAGAATCTCTGTCAGTAGAATTATTGCAAGAACCTTTGTGTAAGCACAACTTACCCTATGTTTATCATTTATCATATTAGTAAGTAAGGTTTTCTAAAGTGTAATTAATACCTTGGTTTCTCCACGTATTTTTTGTATAATAAGGAGAGAAACAGTGTTTCTTTTGCATATACGAATCTATAATCTAAGATGACAAATTTGTTATTTGTCTGTCCGCTCTTTTTCCCGCTCTTTTTTAATTATATCAATTAACGTTACCATAGCAACGCGTTAACCGCAAGTAGTTCGTCTACTGGACGCTAGATGGCGCTAACGGAAAAATATTTTATAATAGAAAAAAATTAAAGAATTTTGTCCACCCGTGCGAAACCGGAACGCTAGTATAAATAAAATGACTTTGTTAGAGTTATCAATATAGCCGAATTAAATTTCCTGTGCTGTGAATATTCATTATAGTCTTACAACTTCGTTAGGGTTAGTATTAGAGCAAGAGATAGTGGAAATACCAATACAATAAAATTCAAACGAATTATCAGCGAAGTGACTCATGATTAATTTTGTGGACTGTACATTTAGAATTTGAAGTCGTTTGTCAAAATATCATCGCATTTTCAAGTGTATTTGAGAAAGTTATTAATAAAGGTAATAGAACTGAAATGTTTACCTAGTTTTTATGAAGTGAAAACTTCGTAGCATCGTTGTGATTCGAATGTCGATGAAACGAAAAAGCGACAGTAAAAGACAGACACATAAATTCATAAGATTTACGGTAGGAGAAAATGAGATAGGAAGCATTATGTACGTGTGTTAATACGTGTTTGTGTGCGCATGCGTAGTACAAAGCTTGAGAGTAGGCATCACAACAACCGTGGTATTTTGTATACGTGTGAATTACACACATGCTTTTATTTTTTTTTGATCAGCACATAATAAATATTATATGATATTACTAGCTGACCCAGCCACGCATTGCTGTGGCACAGCAATTTAATTTTTCTAAAATAAAAGTAGCCTAAGTTACTCCTTATTACGTCAGCTACATGCCAATAAAAGTCCCGTCAAAATCGGTCTAGCCATTTCAGAGATTAGCCGGAACAAACAGACAGACAGACAGACAAAAATTGTAAAAAATGTAATTTTGGTGTATGTACCGTGTAGTAGTAGTAAAAAACGGTAAAAAAGCATGTAGTATAAAACGGTTATTAAAATATTACAAACAGACACTCCAATTTTATTTATATGTATAGATAAATATAGGTGACAACAACAATCGCTTTTAAAGCAAAAGAAACCATTTAAGATTAAACTAAATTAATATGAAATCATATTACCACTAAATTCGAACACCATTAAGGATAAAAAAAAAACTTGGATGAACCGGTCAAACTGTTTTTATATAGATCCGCTTTCTTGAATTCCAATGGAAATAACTGCATATACAAACAAAGTCATATGTTACTATGACAACATTCATGTTGTATGACACAAGATGACACAGAACAACATAAGCTGTGTGAATCATAAATTACATATAATTGTTTGTTTGTATAATTCCTTGGTAACTAATAACTATATCCACGAAAGGTAAGGAGACTAAGGTCACATGAATTATGAAGAGGTGGAACTTAGAAACTATTATGCCAATATGTTTACGGAACGTTAAATGAACAAAAAAGTTTCTCTTGCAAAATAACATTTATGCTGCGATTCTAGGGATGCTTTGTGCTATTTATGGATCCCTGGTACTAATTACAAGCTTTTTGTGGTTTCTTTTAAATAAAAAACCGTTTTTTATGTGGTTTGAAAGTCTGAGCTAAAAAAACATTCAGGTCAGACTTCCAAACCCGGATTTCCGGAAGATTTTAGTTTATTAAAAAAATATTATATTTTGTGATTTATGTTTATTTTCCATGAATAAAGTTGTGTTTATATTTCATATAAACAAAAAAGCTAACCTTTATTAGGACGTATATAGGTATCGGTGGTTTTTTTATCGAAGGACAAAAAATTTTTCTTGAGAATGTTGTCAAATAACTTGCTTACTTAGGCTGCGGTTCCACTGAGGCGGAGCGGAGCGGTGCGGAGCGGGGCTGAGCTGTGAAAAGAGGTAAGTATTTCCACTGAAGCGGAGTGGGGTGGAGCGGAGCGGAGTGCCCAGTGACACGTGTTTTCTCAGTCAGAACACACGTCATGTTGTCGGTTAAGAAAAATAAAGGAATCTCCCACGCTGCATCCTTCGTTTCATTGCATTTGTAGGTAGGTATTTGTGTATCCCACAAACCCGGCCCTCTCCGCTCCACGTCTCTCCTCTTTCGGCGCTAGGCTAATCTAGCCTGTTTTCCCGATATTTTAAACAATTCCGCTCCTCTCCGCCAATGTTGTTTCCTTTGAAGCGGAGCGGAGAAGAGATGTGGATTTCAAATGAAATCGTGAATCGCGGCACAGCTCGTCTATTATTCTGCTGCATACTCTCCGAAATGTATCCTATAAAAACCGGATAAGCTAGCTACCTTCCGTCTATGGTCAAGGCTTTTTACAGATTATTATTAAGAAGATCTTTTGCCAATGAGCTTCATAGGAGAATTTGGAAATATGGCAGCCTTCTAGCAGTAGATGCCTACGTGTAATATGGATAGGTATTATGTTACAGGGTTAGAAATACAATTGTTAAACTGTACCTTTTATGAAATATTATTTTCATTTTCTATTTTCAATATGACACTATAAAATTGAGTTCTTCAAATAGATGCCATAACTTATTGGCTTTTGTTCCTAAGGATATTTATTATCGGGAGTGTCAGTCTATTATCGTCACAAAAAAGTACCTTGGTTAACTTACATAGAGTACAAAATTTAAACTTAACTATATATCTAATAATATCTTATTTCCATGACCTTTGAAATCATTAATAAATAATAATATTTCGGACTTTGGAGATCATCATCAGAGCCGGAGTCGCCTATTGTAGAACCGACCATATAAGGCGCATTTTTCTGTAAAAAGAGCTTTTCAGAAGATAAAGCAACACCATCTATCGAGTAAATCAGTAAACTTAAACTCTTCGCTTAACATGCAAGGGAATATTTAAAATAGTCAGGTTTTTACTATTCAGCCTTGAAAATAATCATGTATTATTTATCATGTTACTAAGAACACAACATACGTATTTTCGATATTTTGATATAGGAACATCATTAATTTGAAATACTTTAGCTAGCACCATAGACCACGTAATAGAATGTTAGAAACTTTAAGTTGTTATAACTTTTGATAGGTCTTTTTGGCGGGAGCGGGAAACTTCACTCAGGTGGTTTTTGTTTTCTTGTTAAACTTTGTATTGAGGTGAATAATGATGATTTATTAATAAGTTAAACAAAACAGTGGATGGTTACTCTTTACGCTTTGTCAATACAATGGGGAGATTTATTATATTATTTAAATTATAAAAACTTAAATTATAAAAAGATTATTCCATCTATCCTTTTTTTGATAGCACCTGATTCGCCATTTTCTTTCTTGTTAACTTTCTTTACTAACGGAAAGAGAAGGGTTACAATGCTATACAGCCTGTTATAATTATTTTACATCGATGGTAATCGATTGGATAGGCAGCGTCCTGTCTTTCGCACCGACGGTCCTGGGTTGGAGTCCCGGATGAGGCAGATGTTTGTGTGATGAATACGAGCATTCGCACCTGAGTCATGGATGTATATACGTGTATCGTATAATATGTTTCTATAATTCGTTACCCTAGTATCCATAACATAAGCCTTACAATGCTTAATTTTGGTGAAGCTAATTGATCTGAATGCGAGAAATATTATTATTGTAATCATGACAGCAGACTTATAAATTTATTAATCATTCTATGATGAATGGAAAATCTCCCTTTCGGTTTCAAATAGGATGACAGATTTTTTTAAACATCCGTGGATGGTTTTAAAAATGCATAAAGATATTTATCGTCATTTTATTATAAACTCGGCGTCAAAAAAATCGCACCTTATAAAAATCTTATTCAAAAATTCCTAAACCTTATATAGAGGATAGTGTTAGGTATCATTAGAAAGGTAACAAAAAGGAGCATCAAACAACAATTAAGTGCAATCTTTTTTTTAATTAAAATTATACAAAAAGCATAAAAATTTGAAAAATAATAAAAAATCTTAATTAAGTCCTAATTAATAATCGATAATTTACAAAAAAAATGTACAAAAAGTGTCTTAAAATTAACTCAAAATCTAGTGTTACCCCCCCTTGCCCTGATGACGGCTTCCATACGGTCCCTCATAGACCTCACCAACTTCAGGAGCTCTTCTTGAGGGATAAGACCCCATTCTTCAATCACCGCGGTTTGGAGTTCCTCTAGAGTCGAAGGAGCCGGATCCCGAGATCGAACCTTACGTTTAAGATGGTCCCAGAGGTGCTCTATCGGATTCAGATCAGGACTTCTCGCTGGCCACTGCATCACAGGAATTTGGGACCTCCGCAGGAAGTCGTTCACGATGGCTGCAGTGTGTGCGCGAGCGTTGTCGTGCATTAATGTGAACCCCTCGCCAAAAGATTCGGCAAAAGGGACCACATGCACATCCAGGATCTCTGTGATATAGCGGCGCGCAGTCAGCGACCCTTGTCCGCGAGCACCTCCGGTCCGGGAGACGCAGACCAGGTCGGTTTTGCCGGCAGCCGACATACCGCCCCAGAACATGCAGGATCCGCCTCCATATTCCACCGTCTCCTGGATGCAGGCTTGAGCGAAACGTTCACCCTGCCTCCGGTATACTCTTCTTCGTCGGTCGTTGCAGAAAAGACACACTCGTGTCTCGTCTGAGAAGAGAACAGCTCCCCACTGCTCAATGGTCCAATCGACGTGGTCGCGAGCAAACTGCAAGCGGGCTCGTCGGTGCGCTGCAGTCAATTTTGGACCTGTAGCAGCTCTGCGGGCTGCTATGTTCTTCTCCTTCAGTCTTCTTCTAACCGTGGATACACTCACGGTGCGTCTGCGAACTGCCTGGAGCTCCTGTTGCAGCTGAACAGCGTTTGAGAAGCGATTTCTCAAAGAGTACGACACAACGAACCGGTCGTCTCTTTCCGAAGTGCAGCGACGTCTACCGGACCCATGTCGCCGGATATAGCCACCGGTCTCTAAAAAGCGCTGGTAGACTCTACGAACCGAAAAACGGCTCAGATTCAGTTGCCGGGCGACATCACACTGCCGCACCCCTGCTTGCAGTAGTGCAACCACTTGAGCGGCCTCATCAGCTGTAGTGTCCATTTTCCAGATGTTCTTTCTTCAGTAAAATCAGTGCGTGTGTCCCCTTCAACGGTTTAATAGCGAATGACCCACATTGAACCCGTGTTGACCTCTTTATACCCACAAAGTTAGCGCAACTCGCGACTCTCCCGAGCAGCAAAATTTCCTTAGAATTTTTGTGACCCTTTATTTGTTGCTTTAGGTTTTATTTGATAATGAAAAATAATGTTTTTTTATTAAGTTAATTAAGTAACCTTTTAAATAAAATTATAATTAATACGACTGCATGTGCATATCCAGAGTTAATGCCATTTGAACGTGATTTTCTTAGAGGTGCGATTTTTTTGACGCCGAGTGTATATACACACCATTGCATGTTCACGTACACTTAATAAATGTCGATAATTCATGTTTAAAAATGAATATCCAGCAAAATAAAACAATATAAGCAAAACAGAACTGTAGTGGTGACGCTTCACTTTCCCGCCAAAAGTCGTCCCCAATAGTAATTACCGGTAAATTCCATTTTTAAACGTTACCAATTTGGATTTCGAACACATGCAAGTCTGTGGAATTTTTCAAAATACAGCCAGCAGGGTCCTGCGAGGTCAGGCGTTGTTGTTTCACAAACTTATACTATAAAAGACCGAACTCATCTTAAGCACGCGTTTGTTCAGCGAGGTGACGCGACGCGCGGACGTGCGTAAAAAGATATCGATTGCGAAAAAAAAAAAAAAGAATATCGTCTCTGTAAAAGTGACGTCAAAAAAGTTTTAAATAAAAGACTTGGTTCTTCTACGCTTTCAGTGTGTGGTTTAAATCTGTGGAGTGAAGTTGCGTGTTGAGAAATGTGAGTCGTTTATATTTTTTTTATTTGTTTTTTTTTTAAGTTATGCGGCTTTATAGTGTGCCAATTTTTTTCTTTTAAATAGGATGCGGTGTTTTTGTGCGGCTTAGTTAATTATTTGATTTTCCAATTTAGAACAGTGACTAATTGGATTTAAATCAAACGTTATAACTTTTTGGTTGTATCGTGTTCTAGTATGTTTCTCTCGTACCGGCACTCGTTGAAATCTTTTATATGATCAAATTCACATATGAACCTTTTATATGAATGTTCAATTTATATATTTGTTTCACATATCTACTATAACTTATGAAGATAAAGCAGAATATTTAGTAATATAAGAATTTTTTTTATCGAAATTAATTTTCTAAAAATAATAGTCTTTTTTAGCGCTGTAAATTACGATGTTGTCATTTAAATATTTTATAAGTTGCCATGGCTGAACACAAAAGCATTTATTTACTATAACTACGAAAATAATATTTTTGTACCGATAGAAAGAAATTCATAGTGAATTAACATTTACTTACCAAAAGTGATATTTTATCATATTTTTGGAATGCGATATTATAAAATTAAATCACTTTTTTGTAATTATTCCAATTGAACAACGTTGCTGAGTAAAATACGAGTAAGATTGAAAACGCGTGAAACTTCGTACATATATTCTTGGAGGTATTAGAAGTAACATTGGATACTTTTTATTAAAAAAAATGCGGGCGAAGCCGCGGGAAAAAGCTAGTTTAAAAATAAAAACATTAACAGATGATTGTACATACTTTATTTTTTATTCTGACGTTTATACTCTTTTACAGAAGCAGGTTGACTAAGGTTTTTTTTATACAAATCAAAATTGTGAAAATAAAACAATATAACATTTAGAAACGTGCCCAATAAAATATTGTAAAGACACATATATGACGACCACTATCTTTGTCATCCTGTGATCACGACTCCTGTAATGGTGTCGAAATATCAGGATTAAATATTTATAAATATGCTCAATCATCAGTTAAATATTGTTTAATTTCGGCCCGTTCCGGCTTCGCACGGGTGGACGAAATTCTTTAAATTTTTTCTATTATTAAATATTTTTCCGTTAGCGCCATCTAGCGTCCAGTCGACGAACTACTTGCGATTAACGCATTGCTATGGTAACGTTATTGATACAATGGAAAAAGAGCGGGAAAAAGAGCGGACAGACAAACACACAAACCACTTTGGTTTTAGATTATATGTTTTATCAAAATGTACTTAAAAAAACATCTACACAGTCCAACAATCTTTACGTTTTTGACGAGAACGGGAGAATTAAACTAGTCAGCTTTAACAGAAGTAACGATATTCACATATACATATATCCGGTACCATACGTAATCTACTAAGAATAATATTATTCTTTTGTCACGATAATAGAAAAACCAAGTTTATAATCTACACTAATATTATAAAGAGGAAAGATTTTTATTTTCGTATGTTTGTAATGAATAAACTCAAAAACCACTAAGCCGATTTCAAAAATTCTTTCACTATTGGAAAGCTACATTCACGCTGAGTTACATAGGCTATATTTAATGCTAGAAATTTAAAGAATTTTATCCACTCGTGCGAAGTCGAGACGGGCCGCTAGTAATACCATAAAGAGTTAACATCCAAAGTCAAATTAATTTTATATTTTTTATATATTTTCAATCAGTGCGATCTTATAAGATAAATTATAATAATAGAAAAATACTGGAAAATCTATTCGGGTCACAAGTGAATTCTCAGGCGGGAATCGAACCTACAACCTTTTGGAAATCCGGTCAAATGCTCTCCCAATTGAGCTACCGAGCCTTGTGAACTCGTCGAAGTTTTCTAGTACCTTTCTGATTTTACGCTGTACGCCAGATTAATTGTTGATAATATTACTTCTTATATTCAGCATCCGTTCTCGAGTATCACATATGAGCTAGCAATCGCTTCTCTGAACCATATTTTACGAAACGTGTCTACCAACTTCACACGCCACCTCCTAGATGCTTCAAGAGAGCATCGCGTACTCCCTACCTATAATAAATTTATGTTAAAATTAACAAACACCAATAGCTACCTAATTATGACTAAGAATGACTTAGTAAACCTTTAGGCATGAGCGTAGCATAGGAACGTTTTGTAAAACTTTATTAATATTACAGGACTTCCATTCTAGGGCAAATGCCCGGGCCTTTTCCCTAGAATTAGTCTCCTGTTTTAGAAGTCTAAAACTTGGAACAGTAAGTTTATTATTATTACGACGTTTGGTGCAAAGGTAACAATCCTATCTTTCGCATCGACAGTCTTGGGTTCGGTAACGGGTAGGGGCAGATGTTTGTATAATGAATACGGGCATTTGTACCTATGTCACGAATATTCATAATTTTTATGAATATTACTTATTTATATATGATATATGTATGTCTATCCGTTACCCTTTTATCCATAACACAAGCCTTAAAGTGCTTTGGGCTAGGTTAATTGGTGTGAATGTAGGAAATTTTAATTATTATTATTTATACTATACAAATGTATTTTAGTTCTTTTGTACTGCATTATTGTCATAAATGCGTTACCCCGCCACGATTGCTATATTTATTTCCTTAAATAAGTCTCTAAAAGAATCTCTAAGCCAAACGTTGTATGTAGATAACCGCTCTTTTCTGTAGCTCAAAAACTCTTTTAATATTAAGCAATTGAACCCCAAAATTATAAATAATATTAGGGGTTAAAGTATGAAATTGCCGATTTGTACTGAAAATCTATATTGTTTATTTTTTAAATTTTTAACAAATTTATTTAATCAAAATAGTTGCCATTATTATCTATACATTGCTGCCATCTAATGGGAAGGTCATTAATGCCTTTGCGATAGAATTCCGACGATCTAGACTGCACAAACTGTGTGAAAGCATTTTGTACTGCCTCCTGGGAAGAAAACTTCTTGTCACGTAGATAATTGTCCAAATCACGAAAAAAATGGTAGTCCGTTGGAGCAAGGTCTGGTGAATACGGAGGATGACGAATGGTTTCTAACTGCAGTTCCTGAAGGGTCAAAATGGTTTCTCGTGCTGTGTGAGGTCTCGCGTTGTCGTGGAGCAATAATGGTGAAGATCGATTCATGAGTCGGGGCTGTTTTACTGCTAGTTTTGTCAACATGGTTCGGAGTTCGGCACAATAGACATCTGCCGTTATTGCTTGACCAGATCGGAGAAAACTATAGTGAATAACACCATGCTGAGACCACCAAACAGTTACCATTACCTTTTTATTGGTAAGTTTTGCTTTAGGACACTGTTGTGGCATTTGACCTGGGGTCAGCCATTGCATTTTTCTTTTCCGGTTATCATAAAGAATCCACTTTTCATCACATGTTACAATTCGATCCAATATTCCTTCATTTCTGTACCGGTTCAACAAGGCAACACAAGTTTCAACACGCGTTTCTTTCTGCAGATCAGTCAAATCATGAGGCACCCATTTTTCGTATTTTTTTATTTTATTGATTTGACGCAAGTGAGTCAATATTGTGGGTAAGGTAACGTTAAACCATGCCGCTAATTCCTGGGTACTTTGACTAGGATCGGCTTCCACTATCTCTCTTAATTCATCGTTATTTACCTGTGTGGGCGGTCTTCCTCGTGGCTCGTTCTTTAAGTCGAAATTTCCATCACGAAAGCGTTTAAACCAAAATCGCACGGTGCGTTCATTAGTAGACCCCTCTCCAAACGCAGCATTGATATTGCGGGCTGTTTCTGCCGCGTTAGTTCCGCGTCGGAACTCGTATTCAAAAATAACTCGAATTTTCGCAGTATCCATCTTTCTTGTCTAAATTGAATAACAAAAACAATTGAAAGTCGATATTCAAATGTTTTACATTTTTTAAAAAAAGAACATCATAGAAACCATTTAAAAAAAGTTTCATTCGAAAACCTCAAACCATGAAGATTCTATGTCAATTCAAAGAACCTATTGCAATAAAACGGCAATTTCATACTTTAACCCCTATTATAATAATGAAGTTGAAAATACTAAACTTTTGGGTATTACATTAGATTTACAACTATATGTAATACTTATAGTAAGGTATTTTGCTATTTTATTTATTTAAACTTTGTTGCACACAAAATATGTACAAATGGCGGACTTGTACATATTTTGTGTGCAACAAAGAGTCAACCGGAGAGTTAGAAACTGATAGCGTATTGGAGGTGCATTGAAAAAGTTAATAGAAAATGCTATAGACTATATAAACATACATACTGACATCATGTATAATAAAATAATAAACATATATAAAATAATAAACTACTTAAATATCGATACAGTAAACCAATATTAGTATTACTAGACATTAAAGTGAGATTAAGTGGAAAGGTTCAGAGTATTTTAAAGGAGATCGCGAACCAGTCGTTTGAAATTAAATTAAATTTTAATATCATTCAAAAGACTATTTTTAACAGCCTACACCGCCGCACTAAATCTACTTGACAAGGCCTAAATTTACATTAGATAATGCAAATTTTATTCTATTTTTCTATCAATTTAATGATAATTTATTACAAGTACAGCAATGCAAAACATTTGATAAAACACTATTTATATAAAAACATCAGTCATTATTTCTAGAAAAGGGGAAGTTTGATCTGTAAATAGCACTATCACATGTAGCTTTTTAGTAATATATATAGGTCATTAATATAGATCAAGAAGAGTAAAGGGCCTAATATTAATCCTTGGGGTACTCCCCGAGGTTATTAATGACAACCCTTACAGAACTAAAGCAGCCATAAAGTTTAATCAGTATAGTTTGGTTGTAAATAATGAAAAGAGCTTTATAAAATGTTATTCCCCGATCTCTAGAGCTTTGGTAAAGGTAAGGGAAATGACGAAACCTGTGTGTAGTTTTTGAGAGAACGCGAAAAGACAACTGTCTTTTATTTCAACTGCCAGAACTCTCGCATGTTTACGAAGATTTAATAGTTAATAATCCGCCATTAATAACCGATGACATACAATTTTTCAATCTTTCACGTTCCCGCCAAAAACGCATAAAATTCGCTTAAAAAACAACAAAATAAATGGTATTTCAGTATTAATCATTTCATCACATTTTTTAAACCTCATAGTTATTTCTAAACATGATTTATTTTTCCATAACTCCTATTGTCACCACTCATAAACAGTAAAGAAACTTATATTTATAAGATTAAAGTTCGTTTTGGAGCGGTCACTACGTGACGTCATCCCGGATTTGAAGATTATGTAAATGCGTAACCTTAAACATTGTGAATAAATTTCAAATTATTAGGATTCGTTGTGATCTAATGTCTGTGGTTAACCTAAAGGCATGAAGATACAAATTGTTTTTAAATGGCCATGTAATCGCGGGCTTAGCATAATAGATACATATAAATTATTGAGCGAAGCTCTCTTTTAGACAACTCACAAATTTCGCTTGTCTCCCTCCTGCTTCTTAACGGTTCAACCGATTCGAACGAATTTTGGCATGAACATACATGATTATAACCTGACGGACATAGGCTATGTAAAAAAAATATAGACCTTACCATGGAGGAATAATCATCGAAAGAAAAATTCAAAAGCTGATCACAGCCAAGCCGCTGATACTACATTGATAAAATTTAGGTGAGGTTAGGTAAGGTCAGCTTCGCTCAGTATTTGCAAACAGCAGCAGCATTGCAGACCTAGTAAACTAGGCGACAGTATAGCGACGGCGAAGTGCCAATACCTCCTAACTGAAATTCGTTCGAGAAATTCACTTTTTTGTAATTTCCAATTAAAATTCATTATTTGCATGTTTAAATGAAATTTCCTTAGCGTATTTTCAGTTGCAAGCAATCAAGTTAAAAGAAAAATAAACGAATTTTTTAACTATATTTTAACTTGTCAAGAAATTAAACTTTTTTTTCAGATTGTGTATTATTTCAAAAGCAGTTAGAAATTATTGGCACTTCGCCGTCAATAGATTATATAGGCTTCGAAATATCGGGCACAAGGAAACATCTCAGCTGAAAAACATCCATTGCTGGACGGAATGGCGGACTTGCCATAATCTCAAAGCTAGGGTTGATGGTCCCAATAAAACCCTGTAATCCAGTATCATTAGTCACATTTTAGAACACCTTTAAATGTAAACTGCACTACTGAACAAAATATTAAAAAAAACAACCTGAATAGTGGCAATGAAGAGGTTGACAAGCTCCAAAGATATTTACATATAAAATGTTTATTACCATTAAATAATTCAATGATAATGATGAATAATCGGCCAAATTTGATCATAAATATCAGAAATCATAATGCAATAAAATCTATAATTTATAACATACTTCGCACGGGTGGACAAAATTCTTTAAATTTTTCCTATTATTAAATATTTTTCGTTAGCGCCATCTAGCGTCCGATAAACGAACTACTTGCGGTTAATATGGTAACAAACACAAAGTATTGTCACAATATATAACATATAATTTATGGGACCCTGGTCCCTACTACGCATATAAATGCATTCGTCTATCACCAGTGGTGGGCTTAAGTTTATTGGTTAATTAAATAATTATCATGTCATGTTAAGAATAGCAGAAATCTCACTGTGTGTGTTTAGATAGCAATTTGTGGCCCAAAAAAGGCCTTTTTATTCAGCGTCGTCGTCGGCGAGCCGAATGTAGGCAGGCGGTGACGGTTTCACTTGGAGCTGGTGTACTTGGTGACTTGGCGAGATCACTGAGCAACAACAGCCTAACAAAAGTCTGCACCTCGTTAGGTTATCGTGGACCGCTTGTTGTAGAATCGTTATATAAATACTAGCGGCCAATCCCGGCTTCGCACGGGTGGACAAAATTCTTTAATTTTTTTCTATTATTAAATATTTTTCCGTTAGCGCCATCTAGCGTCCAATAGACGAACTACTTGCGGTTAACGCGTTGCTATGGAAACGTTAATTGATACAATGGAAAAAGAGCGGGGAAAAGAGCGGACAGACAAACACACAAACCACTGTGATCTTAGATTATAGATTTTAAATGACCGTTGCATAGTTTTGAAAACCTTAGCACACAGGATCACTCTCGTCCGAAATGGATATAGTTATAATACTTTATAAGTTAAATATGAATTATTAGGACAGTAGCCGTTGATGTGGAAATTTTGAGATAAAAATTATATAAAACACTTTAATATAGAAAGGAGACGTTGTGTAAAATTATTTAATGGATTCATGTAGGTCAAGAAACATAATAACATTCCGGAAGCGATAAAAACAGAAGAAAATATGAATGAAATTAAAAACAAATTAAGACACATCCTTGTTAAGAAATGTGATTATACCTTAAACGAGGTTTTAGAAGATAAAAATCTATACATATAAATAAAATTGGAATGTCTGTTTGTAATATTGAAACAACCGTTTTTTACTACATGCATATGAATATATATACGACACATACACCAAAATAACATTTTTTACAATTTTTGTCTGTCTGTCTGTCTGTCTGTCTGTTTGTTCCGGCTAATCTCTGAAATGGCTGGACCGATTTTGACGGGACTTTTATTGGAAGGTAGCTGATGTAATAAGGTGTAACTTAGGCTACTTTTATTTAAGAAAAATTCTTTAAAATTACTGTGCCACAGCAACGCGTGGCTGGGTCAGCTAGTATGTAATAAATACATAATCGGACCCTGTTATGCGTAAAAGATAAAATAACAATTTATTATAGATTTTAGCATTTTGAAATTTATTGAAACTGCTGTCAAAATACAGTTTATTATATGACTTACTAGCCGACCCAACCACGCGTTGCTGTGGCACAGTAATTTTCTTTTTCTAAAATAAAAGATTTTTCTTAAATAAAAGTAGCCTAAGTTACTCCTTATTACATCAGCTACCTGCCAATAAAAGTCTGGTCAAAATCGGTCCAGCCATTTCAGAGATTACCCGGAACAAACAGACAGACAAAAATTGTAAAAAATATTCTTTTGGTATTGGTACCTTATATATATTCATATGCGTGTAGTAAAAACGGTTAATTCAATAATACAAACAGACACTTCAATTTTATTTATATGTATAGATTATCGTAATAACTTTCCAGGTTACTAAATCATGCAAAAATAAATGTATGTAAACTTTAACTCGAAAGTAACAAAATTTTTGTTGAATTATTTAGGCATAACAATATCTAATTGTACTAAATTATTTTAATAAACAATGTTAATTTATATGATTTAAAAGTATTAAGATTTGATTTTTATTTAATATCATTTAATATATAGCAAATGTATGTTTAAAGCTATGCTCAAATCGGGTTTTTATCTCAAAAACCCGATTTTTATCTCAAACATCCAAAACAATAACTAATTCTTAAAAAGTACTTGTATTTCATAATTATTAATTCCACTTTATAGTGAATTTTGACAAAAAACCAGTTGAACCACTTATGAAAACTATCAAGCTACAAAGTGAATAAAAATTTTTTAAAAATCCCTTTTCTTCATCATCTTGTGACGATGCATACGACAGCTTTCGAGTTTAATATGAGGTGCCATTTTACAAAAGAAGTATTTATTTTTAATCCACTTTTAAATGAAAATGTATTTATCAGTCACTGGGTACAGACGAATCAATAGGATTGCGAGTTGTGAACAAATAAAATTACATGTTGAACCTTAACACAAATAAATTAAGAATGTAAACGCATAACATCATAATTTACAAACATAAAACTGAACATACCAAGAACGTATTAGTCACACTTCATTTGAGTAAACACCTAACAAAGTTACATAATTATTTAAATCCACTTAAATGTATAATATTCACTGACACGACGAAAGTTACGGTCGAATGAGAAATATTTCCAAATTACAGTTAAGCAACCTTGCAACGACCGATGAAGATAGGTGATCTAAATACTTAAATATATGTCATTTTATTTGTTCTCGACTCGCAATCCTATTGATTCGTCTGTGTACAAAGTGATTGAAAAAAATACCTTATTTGTATTAAAAGGTGGATTAAAAATAAAAACGTCTTCTGTAAAATGGATATCCTCATATTAAACTCGAAAGCGTCGTATGCATCGTCACCAGATGATGAATGATTGATGATGATGATGATGAATCTGCGCGGAATTCATCCGCGCAGATTACACATTTGAATAAAACACTTTTTTACGGATTTTGCGCATAATTTATTTTATATTTAATCCTGACGTTTGGACTCTTATACAGGAGCGCCATCTTGTGATCACGGCTCCTGTAAATTAGTCGATCCGTCAGGATTAAATATAAAATAAATTATGCTCAAAATCCGTAAAAAAGTGTTTTATTCAAACCATTTTCAATATGTTTATTGCTCTATCTTTCTACACATATTTATAATTTCAATAAAAAGAAATCTATAATTAAAGATTTTTCCCACGGGTTGGGAAAGTTATCCATTATATATAAATAGATGGAAAAGTAACTGAAATAAAAATGTGGCAGTTAGGATTTGATTGCTAATCAAACTATCAAGAACTTATTGTACTTTGGAAGGCGCTTTCTAACCTTATTATCGGCTGCATTTAGCAGTCTTTAATTCCAACTAATTGAAAAAGGTTCGAGTTGTGGACTATCGCCTGTTTTTTCTATAGCGAAATTACAATAACTAGTTTGCCCAGAGCCCAACAGTGGGGACGTCTATAAGACAATAAATATGATCAAAACAAGATTCGTCACACCAGCCTTACGACCTGCACAGTTAGGCATTTGCCTACCTTAAGCATATCCACAAAGACTTCTTCTGCGGTGCCCGTACACAATTACTTACCCCGACCTTAATCAGGTTTTTGTTGCCTGATCATGGAACTTTGCCATTCAAAGACATCTCCATCCATTGGTTCTTCTCACTATACGTCCCGCCTGTTGCCGCTTCAGCTGAGCAATCCTTCGAGAAATGATGGTTAAAATATACAGGGAAAAGCCAAATATCGCTCTCTCCATTATGGTCGCTGCCAGTGATAACATACTGGATTCATTCCAATCGAGCAGCACAAAAAATCCTCCAGCGCACTAGTAAACACTACGCTGCAATTGGATGGGATTTGAGCTCTTATTCCGTAGTAAGATCGACCTATTACTATATACTGTACTAATTTCTATATAACCTAACGCAGCGTAAGGATGTGGTCTATAGTACTAAAGCCTATTTGGAAACCGGCTTGTTTTGGAGGTTGAAGGTCGTCAAACCTGCGTTGGAGACGATTCGTTATGACATCCAAATACAATTTATAGTCATAGCTCATCTACATACGTGAATTAATACATAATAAGCTAAAGAGACAACAAATTTGTAATGGATCCCCAAAAAAAACGGAAATGAAACGGGTCTGTAATTCTTCAAATAGTTGTTTTGAAAACAGACATTATTTACGAAAAGAAACAGTTTTTTGTACAACATTATTAAATTATAAGTACCCACACAAATCAATTGACTTTTCATCAGGAGTTAATAGAGCAGAAGAGACAAAAGAAAAGAGAAAACTAAATTCTAAGACAATATAAAGTTAATAACTTAACTTCGCTTTAATTTTTTTGCACGTACTCTGTATTTAATTTTTTCCATAACTTCGGCGTTCTGCTTTCGAGTGTGGCGAAATGAAACAGCTTGAATGACTTTGAGAATTGGCTTATCACTTACCCTGAACAGCTCGTTCTGATTCCGCCATTAAAAGTTGATGTTTTGGTTGCTTTTCAGACTTGTCAATTGGCCCTGCTCAATAGAGTTCTCTTCCGCAAAATAGCCTTTTACTCACAGATTTATTTAATAGGCGAAGATCGGTCATGAAACTTAGAATGAAGTTTCTCGCACTCTGGGAAAGGGCATAGACGGCTTAACTCGTGTAAAAAATCATACGATATCCCAGAAATTAATAAAAAGGTTATAATCTAATACCATGCGAAAGATAAGCCTTCATAATCTCAATGGTTTTGCTAGAAGTATATATCTGTTCTTTTTTGCCAATATTTGAATATCTACTTACTGGGTGGGATATTTAAATATTGGCACATAAATTTTGCTTGTCGTGTATCATTTATGATTCATGTAGTCTAGTGCCTAGTAATGAATCTTCAATATTCATTTTATTATTTATTCAAAACTTCTCAAGGTTGGAAAATTCGATTTCCCAGTTTGTTGTCAAGTTTTGCCAGTTAGATTTAACAAGTTACCTCTTGTGTATTTATGAATGTCTGGTAACGACTTTGAATGACCCTTTTTCCTCATTCGACGACAGTTTTTTTTTACTTTATTCCTTATTTTCTCTAAGCACGCCTTTTACTCTTTCTTGGTTTCATGATCACTGTGCAAGTTTTACGTGTCGCCCCATGTGGTTTCAACAAGATACAGTCAAAAACTCGTCAACCTATACAATAGTGTTTCTTTCTACATTTGATTTTCAGTTTTAAGTCCAATACATAGATTTCAATATTCATTACGAAAAATTGATAGTTACCGTTGCTCGTATACAACACGCTGAGACTTCCTTCAACACATTTTCACCTATTCTGAATCTGAGACTGATGGAAAATAAATGTTGTTCTCGGTAAATACAATATAACCCGGAAGGATTGTATTAACACGAGGCATATGCATTTGCGAAAGCTTTTAAAATTTGCATCGACTGTATTGCGAAAGGACTCCGAACCGGACTTTAGCGAGATCACACGAAGATGCAAAATTATCATATGCGGGGAGAGAGTCATATAATTATTTCGACAACTCTTTATTGCAGTGCAAATTAGAGATGACTAGGGATGTATGTCTTATAAGAAATGACTTTTCCATGTGGGTTAAGCAAAATATGTAAAGAATTAACATACATTTGTTATGCGCTCCTAGTCAATAGAGTAGAAATAAGGTCGCTTAACGGACTCGTTTCTGGTGGTTTAATTTACTTAAAAAAATCTCTTTAGCTAAAAAATATTTGACAACGTTTGGTGCAACAGTAGCGATCCTGCCATTCCCACCGACGGTCTTAGGTTCGAGTCGCGGAAGATACAGATGTTTATTACTAGATTTTTTACCTAAATCATGTATCCATATCACAAGCCAACACCAACACACTGCTTAGTTTGGGCTAGGCTGATTGACGTGAATAAGACTTATTCTTAATCCTTATATATTTTAGTCGAAAAGGGAAATTCAGGGGCAGTATTTACAGGATAACTCACAGTCAAGTATTAATTATTAGTCACAGAGCGATCAGGATTGCTTTTGCTTTATCTTGAAGCTTTCTTGAATCCTTAAATTTTCATCTTGTGAACCACACCTCGTGAAAGGAAGTCAAAGCTTCAAGATAAAGTAAACTTTACATTATATTACAAAAGATTAAACAACCCTTCAATAAGTCAAGTTAAGGAGAAAATAACGATTATCTTAAAATATTAATAGGCAATGGAAGTAAATGACTTCAATTCACATATTTATTCATGTTAATTTGATAAAATATATTACTTAAATTATGGTATTATTATTTAATATTTTTTATTATCATTTATGATATTTTACATGTATACTGAATGCTTTAATGAGAAAGAAAAAGAGAGAGATTAAATATGTACTTGGATCTGAGGAGCGGGGAATATATTACGCAAAGGAAATGTGACCCTTCACTTTTAACACGTATATAACATTAACAAAAATGAAATAAAAAAAATCGGTCACTTTTCACTATATGTCATTTTAAATTAACTAGCGGGCCGTCCCGGCTTCGCACGGGTGGTCAAAATTCTTTAATTTTTTTCTATTATTAAATATTTTTCCGTTAGCGCCATCTAGCGTCCGGTAGATGGTAACGTTATTGATGCAATGGAAAAAGAGCGGGAAAAAGAGCGGACAGACAAACAACAAATTTGTGATCTTAGAATATAGATTATCATGATGAGCGTATAAATTAACAAAACGCACCAACCACTCTGTGTTTGACCAAAATGTCAACCCATAAAATATAAATTGGATCGATTCCATTGTTACGAAATATTGGTGTCGTAAATTTAAATGGTTTTAGTTCTTAACTATTCGTCTTCAAGGTCCAAATTAACATAAAATCATAATAATATTCAACCGGATTTTATTTTAATCTATACGATGTCGACTATTAGGGTCAAAGATGGACGCCAGAGTTGTTTTTATTACAGTAAAATATGCAGGGTGGGTAAATTCCAACTCTGAAGGAAAAATAATATAAATAAAATCGAGAATTATTTTGCTGAAAGAAAACATTATATTAGTATTCTTTTTTTAAGTACTAGCGGCTCGTCCCGACTTCGCACGGGTGGACAAAATTCTTTAACTTTTTCCTATTATTAAATATTTTTCCGTTAGCGCCATCTAGCGTCCGGTAAACGAACTACTTGCGGTTAACGCGTTGTTATGGTAACGTTTTTGATACAATGGAAAAAGAGCGGACAGACAAACACACAAACCATTGTGATTTTAGATTATAGATTTAGAACTGTGATCAATATACATAATTATATTTTTTTATAACATTGTTTAAATTGGTTTTAATTTGCTTGACGGACGTCTGAAATATGTCCAAAATATGTTGATCAACTGTAATTTTACTAAATCTTTTATGTTTTAAGCAATAAAATACCTTTATCTTTTTTATGCCAGATTTTTTTTTTTTGGTAGAACGAATTAAACTTATCTCTGACGGGTTTCAAACTAGACGAGTTAAAACGTTAATTTAGGTAAGTATTTAAGTCCCATCTGATGCCTGATTAAAGTTTTTTTTTTGTATTTTTTTTAAATAAAGTAAAAATGCATTATTTTTTTTGTAAATCCTATATTCCCACCGTTTAGGTGAGTGCAAAAATCACGTTTTTTTTTACCAATATATAATTACAGCAAGGGTGAATCAAAATAAGTAATGTCCTACATATATAATTAAATTTCCTGGTTGAAAGAATTTCCCTTTCAGTAAAATTTTTTTAATATATAAAGTGCAGACAACATCTCAATAATCTACCTCAATGACTCGATACATAGTTACTTTGAATTTTAAGGCAATTGTAAAAAAGTAATAATTCGTAAAGCTACTTTCCCAGGGGCTGAACATCGCATAGGTCACCAAATGTTATTATTTCGAGCTCCTTAACATTTTCTATATGTAAAAATGTAGTCAATGTAATTCAAAATTACCAAATAGTGTTAATAAAAGTGAAATTCATATGCCACTATTAGGTATCATTGTATAACTCGGGTGCAAAATTCTTCTCAACAAACGTAACCCGTGTGTTACAAAAATGGCTTCTATTACGAGGCAATAACAACAATAAACAGTTGCAATTTTGACGCAAGCCACTCAAATACATTTCGTAAGCGTGGCAATATAACAATATTTAGTTATCTTGGACTGAGCCTGCTACGTCCTATTAGTTTATGCTTGCCTGGTATTTAAAGAGGTCGACGAGCTGTTAGCGTATTCGAAAGAAAGTGATTTTAAAAAATCTTAATACCTCAGAAGCTCATTGCCGCCATTTCGATCTACCACGTGTTGCCATAGTTCTTACTTGAAAATATTATTCCCGGTCTAAGTGGGACTCAATTCCCATACTATCCATGTTTGAAGATATTTTTATCTACCTATAGCAATGGTAGCCTGGTATTATAAAATCGATCCTAAAGTAATTTACAAATATTACCGCGATCAGCAATTAAATAAATAGTTAATTTTAACTTTATTCACTTAAAAATAAAGGTTAAAAAATAAGTTCTTTTTTTTATTGGAAAAGCAGTCCAGCATATTGTCAATATAAAACAAAACTGTCAAATTTCTCCATCCGATTTTCAGCTTCAATTATAAGTAGATAGAGTTTAATGTTAATTTAAAAAATGACAAGTTGTTTTGTTTTTTATTTTCTACATTTGACAATAGCTCAAATCGTTTAATTGCTTTATGGTCATATCTCTGATTTGGAGTTCAATACCATTTTCATGAAGTAAAAACTGCAATTTCGTAGGTAAAATGCCTACGCCACAAACACGTGGGTCAAGATACACAGAGAAATAACCGGCACAAATTAACAACATCCAGTGACCCAGATGCCACGTAATACATGTGACGTTGAAATCATTTTATATATGATGGCGGTCACAGGTTATAGGTTAAATCTATATCCCAAATACATGTGTTTGTGGAGAATTATCGTCATTTCTACATTAGATAACTTTCATCCTATTATGTTGGTTATGCCATATTAGGCAAGATTGAATAGTTGTTATTTGGCCTAATAAATAACCTAAAACATATTGTAGTTAAGGTTCATCTTTTTTGAGGAAGTAAGAAAGAAATATAAATACAAATGAATTAACAACACAAAAAACTGTAGATACAGATTACTGAATAGAAAGACATACTAACCTAAACACTATTCTTAAATTACAAAAAAAAAACAAATATTTTTTTATAATATTTATAAATCAATATAGTCTCTAGTTTCTATTGGCAAATCATTAAATTTTGGAGTTGTTATATCTAGAATATGGAAAAAATACGCTTGGAATACTTAACAACAAGGAATTAAATATTAAAAAATCATACTGTGATCATCAGATGTGGTTTATAAATTTTGTTTGCATTAAAACAAAGATTATATATTTATTAATATCCCCACATTTTTTAAATACTTTATGCCTCTGTCTGTGTTTGAAAAATATAAAAAGTTTGTCAATTTAGGCATTAATAAATAACCTAAACGTACAAAGTGACGTTACGTTAACTTAGACAAAGAGGTAAAAGAGACACTGCATAAGATTTTCGTTAAAAAAATTAAACACGAAAATAGAACATTTATAAAAAAGATATTAAACTTAATTACATTTTTTTACATTAACAAGATTTTTATCCAGTAAACTCATTCATAATTCTTGATTTTTAAAATAAAGCATAACAAGCAACTTTATGTTAAAAATATTCGCCATATTCATAATTAAATTTAAACCATAAAATTAATTGATTAATTCAATAAAACTTATAAAATACGCAAGCTACTAGCATCTATTAGACAATATTATGTCGTAATAAATTATTTTTTCTCGTGTAAAACAGTATTTTTAAGTTAATCACTTCCTGTTTTAGCAAATTATGAATAAATAGTATATGATGCATAAATTTTTTGTCTAAAAAAACATACATAGTTTTTGCAGTTAGTAGATGTTATCTGAAGATACAAAACCATGTTTACTACGTGAGTAAATTGTATTTAGTGTACGTGTATTTTTTGCTACACAATAGTATAAATTACACAATATGGTTAAAGTATATTATCTGATCAAATTTATGACTTATTGTATCGTAGTTAAGGTGACAACTTCAATGGCACAGACTTATCATAAATTCTAGAGGGGATTCCCTATAAAAAACAGCCCACAAGACTTTTTATGATTTCCAAATTTCCTATTCATCTATGGCAGCCTAGTACCTTTGATTACATTCTTCTTTGGTTACACCCAGGTCCTTTGGTGCAGTAGGCAAAATCCTCCTCGATCCTCGCTCAAAATTATTTTGACAAAAATTCGTAGACCTGTCTTCCCTCTGGCTAACCGGATAGATGCTGTAATCATTAAACTACAGAAGCATCTTTCTTAATATAAGCATATCTTACTATCGCGTTTGAGTTTATATTTTTAGGATAGACCTTAACGTTACAAAAATAGGTTCTAAATTTAAAATCTTAACTCAAACCCGACAGGTTCTTTATTATATTAGAAAAAATACACTTAAGCCTCAGATGACAAATCTTTGCTCCCACAATCGACACCATTTAACAACTAACTAACTGCTAATATAAATACGTCGTTACTAAGCGTTCCCGCTCACAATCGATTTTCTCAGTCGCATGCGTGCATTCTCACAAAATCGGTAATAAAAGTCAGCGATAAAATCGGTTCGATAATCAGTCCTGTGGAGGAACGGTAAAATAGTATTTATTGGCGATGTGATTCTCATGAAAAACTTATTAATCGAGAAATAATTCATTTCACGAACATTGTAATGAACATATCTTGCGAATTTCAAGAAAAAACTGCACACCTTTCTCGTGACAAACCGGATCTTTGAACAATGGTCGATAAAAAAAGCCTAATGGAGGCTGGATAAGTATCGATAACACGCAATGCTCGTCACTAGTTTGCGTAAAGATAACCATCGCAAGCAGCGGTTAAGGGACGAAAAAAAAAGAAAAAATAATATTTTTATTTTGTTTCTAATTTTTAATTAGAAAACAGATGTTCAAAACGAACTTAAGACACGTAATCGAAACAGTGGGACATTATTGGCGACTGATGAAGATGGTATTTTATCAAAAATATTAAATGAATGAATTAAATAAATCTATCATTGTCCTTAAAGTGATATACGCTCAACTTGACACTTAGTAAACCTCAGCAATCATATATCGAATGCGCTAAACACTGCACCACTGATCTAATCGGTAAGCATATTGAAATCGGTTTAATTCGATTTGCCTAATTCATACATAATATTATTATAACATAATATCTTAGTGACACATCGGTGACACAGAAATACACAAAGTGATGGCCTTGTGTGAGGATTTTTGAATCATCTTATTATAATATATGTGGCTTAGTAGTTCACAATGGAATAATATTAACTCTATTTTCATAAACAACCCGTTCCGCGTCGCCCGGGTTAACCTTATGTATTGCGGCCAAATAGCGCAATAAGCCAAATAGCGTAAAGAAATTATTCTTAAACACCTCCTATATCTTTATAGCAGCCTGGTATAAATATTAGGCTTTCCGTTTTTGAGCGTTTTTTTCCTATTTACTCTTCCCACTGCTGGACAAAAAACATCTTATAGCACTCAAGTGGGCTTAAATAATAATTATAATAATAATTATTATACAATAATAATTATTTTATTAAGGTTAAAATTATTATGTAAATCAAGGAACGTCAATAGTTTTTACTTTAAAATAAATATTTATTAATAATAAAACAAACAACATTTTTGCCATAAAATAATTGGAATTTTCGCTTCCAAAAGTCTTATTTATCGCCAAGTAGCAACCCCATCACAAAACCCTTTCTTGCCCAACGATGTGATGATAATCATCTGTGTCTCCATCTCACAGCTGGAACTAAATCTTCACATGAACAAAACATGGAGGATTGATGACAATATGCTATTATTAAGTGATAAAAAAACTTTCTACAATTTAACCTTAATATAACAAGTTACGTAAGTTATCTTTAAGTTAAGAGGTGTGCAGGAAAGCTTACCACACCGATTCGCAGATAAACAAATATAATATATTGAATAATAGTACTGTTTAAACAATAATGAAATGATACAATCTGTCTGTATGGATATGAACAGGTTCAATGTCGATTGTTAAACTTTTAAGTCGCAACAAACGATTACGATTAAACTTCTTAACTGCATCTCTAAAATATATTATATTATTTATTATATATTATTTTGAATGAGACTACTGTGTGTACTTATCGTATTCCGATTTTTTATACCCATAATTTACCAATATCTCTTGTAATTTTATACAATTAATTAAGAATCAATATCATATAATTAAGAAGATACGAATAAAATGTTATCGTTTAAAATTCAATGATAAAAATATTTTTAATGGAATATTTGTTTCACTGTAATGATAACTTCATACTTTATAACTTTTTAAATACACAGTATGTCAGCAAAATTTCATTATTAGGATGGTGTAGTTTTTAAGAAGAATGTGTAGCATTTCTAAAAAGCTTAGCTTAGCTTTATTTTAAATACAGAAGTATCTTTCTGTTGTCTGTATTTATGTACTATATATATACTAGCTGACTCGGCCACGCGTTGTTGACTAGTTCCGGAGCTAATCGCGGTCAAACACTGAGAAAGGGAATTTTAAAGATGTTAAATATAAAATATTGTAAATATAATGTTTTGAAATTCAGTACTAGATAATCCCGCGTTTTTCTATAGTTGGCGATGATGAGTATCCGCGACCTTCCGATTAAAAGCAGGTCATATCAGTATCCTTAGCGTAGGCTCAATGTCGTCGAAAGTAGCGTAGGTGTCACTGCCTAAAACGCACTCGTGCTGTTTACTCAAGTACTTAGTGACTTACTCAACTTAGACAATAAATGTCAAGATTACTGGATAAAGTGACAGCTTTACCTCTATAGCATGTCATTTATAAATATTTGAGTTCTATTCGTTATTGTGAAAGCAGATTCATAATTTCATTCAGCTTAACATCGTCCTCGCTGCTTCTGTGCGCCTAGACGTGTGTAGTCTTCTTAAATCTTTGGAAATAAGAAAAAAAAATCGAACTTTTTACTTATTTTTAACGAGCCGGGTTCAATTCGTTCGTATCAAGGATGGGGGTATTTTTTTATTTATTTAAACTTATACTTTATACCGCCACTACAAAGTTTTAAGTCGGTAAGATGCAAAACACAATATATGCGATTGTGATACTTCCTGTTTAAACAAAAAAAATGCTAATTAATGGCAATCCATATGTCAATAATGATATTTTAGTAAATGTTTTGCTTTGGATAAGAATAAAAGTTATTCTATTATGTCAGTTAATTACGTCATTACCTGAATTAACGACGTACGAGTATATTAGCAATTTTCGCTGTATCTCTATACATACACTATATATTGTGTGCATTTCTTAATTCTGCTATGCTAAGGACTCTATGAATTCCTAGTCTCATAAAATTGAATGTATTAATCGAATTATTGTCTACGGAAAGCGATACTAGCGTAGATGAATAATAAAATCCCGAAAATACAAAACAATTACAATAAGAGAACTCAAAACGAATTCACAAACCCTCGTTTTAAAGGAAAAAGGAATCTTATGCGTACTAGTCACAGGTTCAAAAAATCCTTTCTCAAAAATATGCGTGCATTCGGTGAAAGTTACACACAGCACGAAACGAGTTATTTTTAAAACGATAACATGACATTTTTTAAGATTGTTTTATCACTTCCTTATTAAGCAACTGGTTAAACACCTGAAAGCATTAATTTTGTGTGTAAATTAATTATTATCTCATTTAAAATAAACAATATAAGGAATTGTTATTCGTTTTTAAAAAGTAGTTACTAGGTTAGCATAACGTAAGAGAAGTCATTTCTCAGATTACTTTAAATTATGTTGTTTGGCTTTCAAACTCATTCGTTCATTCCATCGGCTGATTACAAGCACGTACGACTTTGATGACAATGTCATACGATAATGTCATACCAATGACTTTAAAAAAAGAACATTTTTGTCCATACCATAGATTACCCACCGGGAGATTAATTGGACTTTTAAGTAGGAATATAACATTTCCCTAAATAGTTTGTTTTATTATTTTTTTTATTCACGTATATAACTGCTACATATCTAAAGAAATGATTAGTAGAATAATCATCCACTATTCAGAAATCAATTTCTAGGTTTATCATAGACAATTAATATTCGCCAGTACTTGACCTAAAAAAATAATTTACAAGTAGTTTATTGCCATATACAAAAATAAGAAGTGGTTATTTAATAATTTCATTAAAATCCGTATAAATGTTTTTCTTTTACTTTGAAACTTTACTAAGCCAGCTACTACGGTATACAAATGTTAATGTTTACATTTTAATAAAAAAAAATTACCAATCCGAGGAAAAAATCGATTTCATATGTAAAATACCGATGTATGGTATTACACAACTAAATAAATATTATACTGGCAAACTCAAATGACCTTTGATAGAGTACACAGCTAATAGGAAAATAAGATTTGACACTTCTTTTATTATTAGCAGAATCCACGCCCTTGGAAACTGGTTTTTCTAGATGAAGGAACCTAAATTGTTATTAGTATTTTTTTAATAGTCAACTTGGCCTAAAAAAGCCACTACTGGATATAAGTCACCCAAAAAATGGGAGAATTTTGCCATAATCTTCACCCTTTGCACGCGGGTGGGATACAGCAGTAAAAAAAGTAACAAGTGCGAGTCGGACTCGCGCAGAAGGGTTCCATACAAACTTTTAGTTAAGTAAAAACATCACGTTTGTTGCATGGGAGGCCACCACCATCAATACCACTGAGTATTTTGTGAATATTTCAAGTGCCTACGTATTGCCATTATTGATATCGAGCAAAAAAATCGTTTGTTGTATGGGAGCACCCCTTAAATATTTATTTTATTTTGTTTTTAGTATTTGTTGTTATAGCGGCAAAAGAAATACATAATTTGTGAAAATTTCAACTGTTTAGCTATCGCGGTTCTTGAGATACAGCCTGGTGATAGACAGGCGGACGGACAGACAGCGAAGACTTAGTGTGGAGACCCCGCGACGGTTCCTGACCCTAAAACCTCTTTATACAAATAATATTTTCTTTCTTGGTATTGTAATGCTAGATACAGATTATAATTAAAATAAATACCAGACAAATGACGCCAATTCATTTAATTGAAAATAAAGTAGTATTTAAGCACTATGAATTCTAAAAATATACTATATGATACATTTATAAAAGCCCAACAGAATTCGAGTCCGGGATCTCTGGTGTGTATGTATACTAGACAAATTGGTGATAAATGTTTACTGATAATAATGCTGATTTCTATATAAATTTATTTATTTTTCTTTAAATATGCCTTCATATTTTATTAAACAATTTTGAGCATTGCTTTTCAGTTTTCCAAAATTAAAAAAAAAAACAACGGGTTGCACTCCGGGAGTGCCGGCAGAAGTGAAAACATGAACATTAACGTTGTGCATTTTTGATATTTTGGAATGGTTAGGGAATTTCACACGAACTGCTTTAATTATCAGTATAAAAGTACTATCATTTATGTGGTAAAATACTATATTCATATATTGCGCTATCGTACACAAACATGACAACAAACACTCACACACACTCGCGCAAGCGCCCTGCCCTCCGTCTTAAGAATTTTCGATCAGGTCACGTGTCCTGACGCGAGTTTAACGTTTTTTACCCATCCCAAAAAGTGCACAACGCCGGTGAAGAAGTTTTCACTTCAAAAAATCTTTTTGTAATTATTCTAATGAAAATGACCATAACAAATGTTTTTTTTTTTTTTTTTTTTTTTTTTTTTTTTTTTTTTTTTTTTTTTTTTTTTTTTTTGCCTGTAAAGTCGGTTTTACGGGCGAAGATTTTACGTGACAACGTCTTTTTCTCGGTAGAATATTTATTGATATGAATATAATTAAATTGCACAATGCGCGCGGCAGACCGATCATAGTTGAGTGGGAGAGAGACGCAAGGCATTCGGCGGGCCTCTCTCTCGTTCGGTGACTCATCGTAACGTTACCGAGCGTTACACTTTTTCATAAGTGACTCCCAGCCGCAACCTAATTTAAGACGTTGTCACGTCAAAATCCAATCCGGTCAAGCCAAAATAGTTGCGAAGAGTGTATAGGATATTTAATTCAGACAACCAAGATTTTTTTCGTGAATTGAATATATATATATTTATAAAAGTACGCTTGTGGTCATTACAAATTTATAAATATAACACAAACAGAAACTACGAATTCTACCACAAAACTCAGACCAAAACCAATAAGTAACGTTGATTTTCTACATGACCAAGGATAATCCGGGCGGCATCACCTTCGACCGATATGCAAGGCAGGATACGACCATCATGAAAATGACAAGGATATCATAACTCATAGGAAGTTAATTTATTATAAATTAATCACCACCAACAGGCTTATATTCTCCTATTACTTAATTTACAACAGAAACACCTTTTAAGGTCATTCAAAACAGCTCGGCAACAGAATCACAGATTAGATTGGGCCCATTAACCACCCACCTACACAGTCTCGACGAATTTTTATAGAGTCGAATTAATAAATCACGAAAACCAATAGAACAATGTCTCAAAGCAAATTCATTATAAATTATACATTGGAGCGAACTTTATAATCTGTGCTATTCAGCCTACGACATGGCCTTATGAATCAGATGCCCTCGCCCAGTTGTGAATTGACTAACATATACTGAATGCAAATTTGTATTTATAATTTCGAAGATATTGACGTATTTCCTATCTTGTTACAAATGTACAAATGAAAAAATCAAATGATTAAGCGACCTTCCATTGCATTTATATTCATTTTAGGGTCATATCCTCTGATGCTTCCTAACGAAAAAGCATTAATGAGCCGAGGGCATTGAATTCATTCATGATTTTTGATTAAGCATTAAATTCATATAATGGTATTGAAGATGTAATCTAATGATATAAAGATTTGGATTTGATTTGACCCTAGATCGGAATATCATCGTCAATTTTCAAGGTAAAAGGCAAATTATTTTAAGGGTACTTCTTCAGTGAGACCTGTTTTTTAGTCACCAGATCGGTTGATCGTACCCTTAAAACTAACCGGCCCGCTTAATTAAACAAAAACAAGATATTTTATCATTATAGTAAATAAATAAGAATAATAATAATATTATTATTTATTATAATAATAAATAATTTCGCAGTGTAAATGCAATCAAATAAATAAGTCGATATTACTAGGTTACCAAGAACTTGCAGGAGTTATCTGGGATTAAACGTATTTTACACAATTTTATACATTTGCAAGCAGCCCGCCTCAACTTGTATCTAACAGGATGTATACATAATATTTAATACTAATGATTAATATTATAGTATATAAGAATTTTTCTAATAGATTCAATGGCTCCCGAGCCATCAACATATAAAATGACAATTTTTATGTATACAAAACTTTCTCGATGTTAACTTAACATATGTTGACGCCCTAAAGTCATTTTTGTGTAATACTAGCGGCCCGTCCCGGCTTCGCAAGGGTGGAAAAAATTCTTTATTTTTTTCTATTATTAAAAATTTTTCCGTAAGCGCCATCTAGCGACGAACTATACGTCATAACGCATATACAATGGAAAAAGAGCGGGAAAAAGAGCGGACAGACAAACAACAAATTTGTGATTGTCACTCCGAGGGTACGTGTTCAATCCCCGGCCGGGTCAATGTTGAAAAAGAACTTTTGTATATTAGTTCGGGTCTGGGTGTTGTGGTACCGTCGTTGTTTCTGAATTCCATAACACAAGTGCTTTAGCTTCAAAAAATGTATGTGATGTATTTATTTATACTAGCTAACCCGGCGACGCATTGCTATGGTAACGTTAATTGATTATAAAAACTGTTATTCTTAGGCTTATGGTAACTATGGTAACAAACCCACAAAGTCCTTCTTTTATATAGTAGAGATGAGAAGTTCCAAACTTAAAGTGTCTTGAATTTTGAAATTTTTACTTTAAACTTCAGTCTTACAAAAGCACTCGAGTCTCATATTTGGAGAGCTTAGCATATCTTTTACTACACGTCTCGTATGTTCTCTGTGTAGGAGCTAAAAATAAGTGCATTGCTCTCAGAGCAGAATAGAGCAGAAGAATCCTTGAGCTTTTTCTTTTGGCATCGTTGCGACAGGCATGCTTAAACTTATAGCTTATAACCTCTCCTTTTTCAAAGAAAGAGTGAATAGGCGCCTTCTAGGTTAGCTCGTTCCATCGTGGATCCTGTCTTGGCCCCGGGCTTGATTGGGATGAAGAGCGAACCCATTCTAAATTTAAAAAAAAATCTATAAATTTAACACTAATACATTCCCCACTACGGCTCAGGCCTTTCCTGTGGCACTGTAGAGAGAACAGAGGGCCTACCATCACGTCTTATATTGATTCAAGTTTAGCTGTTAAAAAGAGACGCCACTATAGACCGCGTATAGCGGTGTCTCACTTTGACAATCGAACTTGAATCGCGCTAAAAGATGATGGTAGGCCCTCTGGCCATACCTAGTGACTGTTAACGAATGAAAACCAGGAAGATCTGTTTTTACGTATTTTCTGAAGTATGAAAGAGGTCGAGATAGTTTTTTATTTGCATACATCACATAAAATCACGCCTTTTTCGCACAGGGATAGGCAGAGATCAGAGATTTGCACTTACCACAAGCCTAACATCGCTTCTTCAACCCTCATTATAGGTTAAACGCATAATTAATCCCTCATGGAAAGCTAAACGCTTGTTTACGAGTGGGATTGAACTCGGATAGAGCTGACATTTCTTTGGACACCAATCCGATTATTGGCCTTGATCCTGCCTTTCGCAACGACGGTCCTGGGTTCGAATCCCGGAACGAGCAGATGTAGGTATGATGAATAAGAACGTTTGTACCTGAGTCATGGGTATTTATAAATATATTTTATAATTTTTATATATTTCATGCCTTTTTCAAAATTATAAAACTAAATGGCTGTTTCATCTTAATCGATTGCCCAAACATTTGTAAAAATGTTTCTTTCGAATATGAGAGTACGTTCCTCTCATTGATGAAACAACGCTGGCCTACAGCGTAAAATCAGAAAGGTACTAGAAAATTTCGACAAGTGTTCACAAGGCTCGGTAGCTCAATTGGGAGAGCATTGGACCGAGTTTCCAAAGGTTACGGGTTCGATTCCCGCCTGAGAATTCACTTGTGACCCGAGTCGATTTTTTCTATTATTTTTCCGTTATAATAATTTATCTTATAAATATATTTCTATAAATATAACATATCTATGTATCATATATGTATGTCTATCCGTTACCCTAGTATCCATAACACAAGCAACGTGCTTACTTAGAGCCTTGCTTGTGTGAATGTAAGAAAAATATAAATTATTATACGTTACACACTTTATAGGAATTACATTTTACGTCAATTGAATGGAATCCACAATAGTATTGTTCCAGTTTAGCAATAGGCTCAAGATGCCCAAATATGGTAGATCAGCAAACGGCCTTCACATTTGAAATTAACTTTACGAACCATCATTTATAAGTCAAAGTGAGATTGAAATAATGATAAAATTAAATATACTCGGTTTGATTCTTAATACTGATAATGAATGACAGTTGAGTTTCATAGTATTGTATAATATTGTCGTAAGTGAAAAATGTTTGATCATTTTTATGAGTCAGTTTTTTGTTACAAGAATGCAATGTTGACTCAAATGTATAAATATATATACTAGCTTTTACCGTCGGCTTCACTCACGTTAATGTAACTGATTAAAAGGTTAATTTAAGATAAATCATGTTTTAGTTTAGTTTCATTTAATCAAATTAAATTATAGGAGTTTGATTAAAAGTGATATTTCTATCCCTCAGGAAGAGTATTTTTTCTGGATATAAGGTACCCTATGTACTTTTCTGTACCCCTGGCAAAGTGTATGCAAAATGTCATGATAACCGATTGAGTAGTTAAAACGTGAAAGTATAACAAACAAACTCACTTTCGTGTTTATAATATTAGTTAAGACTATAAAGTTTTCACCGATTTGATATATACTCTATCATTTGCGCGATTACATGTTCTAATCATATACACAATTTCATTGAAATCTATCAATTAGTTCTTGACTTATGGACATACAGATAGACAGAAAAAAAATAGTAAAATTGGTATCAGTAAGTCCTAAAACGATTATGTATCAAAAAAATTTGTCCAAAAATAATAAATGTACAGACAGAACCTACAGATTTATATATTTATTTGTTGCGCGTTGCTGTTTATAAAAAATACATTTTTATAACACGCGTTGCTGTGTTATAAAAAATGAAATCTATCCTATGTCCTAAGTGGGAACAAATCCAGCAAAATAAAAAATTAAACATCGAAATCGGTTGAGTTTAGGAGATTATCGCGGTCAAACAGTGACAGGGAACTTATAATAATAAGAAAAAATAAAAATAACAAAGAAAAGTATACAGAAAGCCGGCCTTATTGCTAAACAGCAATTTCTTCCAGACAACCTTGGGTGAAAATAATAAATAAATATAAAAGGATAATGACGAATTGGGTACGCAGATTGAGAGGAAAAAAAGGAAATATATGTATTTTTTTAAATAATGGCGGATAGAAAATAATAATAAGATAAGAAAGAAATAAAGATTAAATAGAGTCAATAAATATTGGAGGAAAGGAAATAACTTTTAACTCTGTCGCGAAAGGATCAAAGAGTTTGAGCCATTCTGATATCCTCTGGTAGATTTTATAGTATAGCCATATGGTGTGATGTGTCTGTCAGAGTAGAATGACACAAACCCGTTACTGTCTTAAGGTGACTAATAATACTGAAGGCAATTACCATATACCTGCCATAGACAAAACGAGCAGCGTTTACGAACTATGGCCTTTTATAACATGGAGATACTATTGTTTTAAACCTTAATGGTTACTTTTAGTATAATTAAAAAGGGATCATTGCCATTTTTTTAGATGCTTATATTCCGAAATGATGGCGCGTGGCACTGCGTCGACACATCTAAGTTTAAAATAACAATTGGTTGTCTGTAAAGTCAGTTTACGGACGATAATTTTACTTGATGGCGTCATAAGAAAACATTGATGAAAAATTGCATACTTTTTATGATTGGAATTGAAATATTATCCCTGAATTATCATTATTTTGTATAACACAAAGAAGGATTTAATTGAAAATTATTATAGAATAGTATAGTATTGAAAAATACAAAAATATACAAAAAAAATATATATTATTCTTATATAAATAGGTATATGGCAACTATTAGCTATTTTTTTTAATTTAACCACATCATAAAAACATATTTCGATTAGATTTTCTTTTCTAAGCTTAGCACGGGAGCTCAAAATAAGAAATTTTTCGTCGCCCATTCTATAACTATCCTTTTCAAAAGTAGCTTAACCGCAGTAATCTCAAGTACTACGTTTTAACCACCATCAAAGCCTTATTTTATGTTTACATTATACTGATTTATTAATATTTTTTATTCGAATAACTTTTGATGATTTATTCCAAAAAATACACAAATATATAAAAAATTAAGTAAATAAAAAACTCGCCTTATAATGATAATAATATTTGTAAAAGTACTCCAGTACCCCTAGCTCAAAGTAAGCATTATTATGCTACTATGGATACTAGGTTAACGGATACACATACTTATATGATACACAAAGGTGCAATATTCAAACAATTTATATACATACCCATGAGTCAGGTACAAATACACATCACACAAATATCTGTCCCCGCCAGGACTCGATCCCAGGACCGTCGGTGCGAGAGGCAAGTTCGGTACCATTGCACCAAACTGTCGCTTATTGGTTAGTTTATTATAAATCATTATTAAAAACTTCACCGCGGCAACCTCAAAAGACAACTAGCAACTTTGTCAACCAACATTCATCTTTATTACACAAAAGAATAAACACATTTTTGAATGACAACAACTATTATATTGATTAATGTGACCCGTAGAAATATATACAGAGAGCTCAATTCTTTGGTAAATTTATTACCGATTGTTCAGAGACGCTAACTGGAACTCTTTGACTTATAACAGTTTTACTACTAGACATAGTATATAAGAATAGTATTGTACTAGGTATTACCCTAGTATGTCGGTCGAGTGGTGCAGCGGTTCTTCTCACCACCAAAAGAGGGCCAGCGGTTGTCGGAGCGGGAGACCGGCAGCTGCATTGCACTTGGCCCTCAGGCGTGCGGGGTGTTCAGGGCGTCATGGCTCACCCCGTTGCTCCGTCCCTCACGGAGGATAGGAGAGGTCCGCCCACGTGCGCGGACCCACACTGGTTCGGGTCGCGGGAAGAAGCCGTAAGGGGCCACGCGACCCCACCACTGTGTTGCGGGACGCCGCAGGGTTTTAGTGGGTAGGCCTCCAAGCCTTTACCGGGCACTCGGCCGGGTAGGGGCATGAAGGAGAGTCCCACATATCGTCTCGTGCTCTCCCGGCACGAGCGAATGCGTAACGCATTTACTGCGAAAACAAAAACAAAAAGGTATTACCCTAGTATAACAAACATTCCGTGTTATCTTAATATATATAAATTACGTGTCACGTTGTTTGTCCGCGATGGACTCCTAAACTACTTAACCGATTTTGATCAAACTTCGTAAATATCTGTTATTTGATCTAACTTAACAGATAGGATAGGTTTTATTTAAATTTATAACACAGCAACGCGTGGCCGAGTCAGCTAGTATTTATATAAAAACATACGCTCAATAAAAATACATTTTTAACTAAAAAAGGTTTATTAAGCGTTTGAGTTTTTTTTTAATAATACTGATTGTATATAATATTGCCACACTTTTATCAGTTTTCAAAGATAGACAGACAGACCATAAATAACAGTCTTTATGATACCGAAATATATCTATTTTAAATGAATAAGAATCATTAATCCATACATCTATACATATAAATAAAATTGGAGTGTCTGTTTGTAATATTGAAACAACCGTTTTTTACTACATGCATATGAATATATATACGATACATACACCAAAATAACATTTTTTACAATTTTTGTCTGTCTGTCTGTCTGTTTGTTCTTCTTATATTAGAAGGTAGCTCATGTAATAAGGAGTAACTTAGGCTACTTTTATTTTAGAAAAAATCTTTAAAATTACTGTGCCACAGCAACGCGTGGCTGGGTCAGCTAGTATTTCATAAAATCAGGAATTTCTTGGCCGAAGTCCATATCCATTAATAAAACAAAAAAAAAATGTAACTTATTTTCGCAAAAAACAAGTAAATTTGCACCACCCGCATTTTAACGCAGATGTCTTACACACCTTTAGTAACTGCTCTACACGTGTGTATCCCCCACACGGACCATCATCTGCTATTAGACCGTGCAATATCAAGCACAATTAAAATACAGCTCGATGATTGAGATTGCTTTTGACCTGGCAGTTATCAGGACTTCATATCGGATTACGACCTTGCAGTGTGGACATAAAAAGACTGACTATCTATTCAATAAAGAAACAATAGTTACGCCATAATTGACTAATTAGAGCTGATAGCTGTCATCAAAGACACAGGATCTGGTTTGGAAGTTTTTCTACTGTTTTTTGCCTAAAATCAAATAATAATAATGAATTGGAAATCGCGTCTTTAAAACTCTTTTTTTAATCTGAACACAAAAGAAATATTTCAAAATATCTTTCTCATGACGTGGTGGGTAAAAACGTTATAACACCAAATATTTTTCACGTCTCAACACACCTTCGACAACTCTAGGAAGTGTTAAAAGGTCAAGGATGTACATTTTAAATATTAATGAGCTGACGATTACTATTTCGTTGTTAATAGAACTGTATGACAACTTTATAGAAAAATAGTTTTGATCCTCACCCATGAAATCGCACATTCTTGCCTACCCATTTTTATACTCTTTACAATTTTTTGTCTTTAATTTGGAATCCAGATGCATTTTTAAGGTACATCTAAAAAAAAACCAGTTATTTAAAATTTATTATTATTAGAAAATACATTTATATATTCTTTTTCGTGTCTTATGATTGATGCCTTGATACTTACGTAATCAATCAATCGATTCATTGATGAAGGGATCAATGAATTGTTGGGGGTAGAGTAGACTAGTACCACAGCGGTTTAAGGACTACGAATGGCGATCGCTTGCCACCATGATAATATAAAATTAATATGTATTTAAACTTATGTTACAACTTTATAAGCTGGAAACCTCTTACATTCCAAACAGAGTAAAAAAAATTGGCACACCTCTTCTTAAAACCACGTTTTTTTAACCTATATATCCCTAATATATCTTTTCTGTTTGTTCTAGAAATATGAAGCCACTACTTCCAGCAGTGGTGGCCATATGCCTGGTGATCTCCAGCTATGCACACCCTGAAAATATCGAAGAAGTCAAAGGGCTACCTCAAAGTAAAGAATTAAAATTAGAAGCAGAGGAAAGTGAGCCACAAGCACGAAAAGAGCGCTGCACAACTTGCACTTCAGGCAACCTTAAGCTGAACCTTAAATCACCTAATGATGTTTTAGCAGCTATTCAAGCACTTCCTGGTGCAGAAGTCCATACGCAACAGTCCTATGAGAGCTGTTCCAGCGACAAGGGATGCGCAGGTCTCAAAATTAAAGACGGATCTGTTGTCGAAAGATTCGGCAATGTAGACTCCTTCAAAGCCGCTGTTGCAGCTGATGGCGGCAACGAGTTCCAATTCCACCCAGGCGGTGCTCTGGGAGAAGCATTCGCTAGTAATCCGCCTTTTTGGTGGATGAACCAAAACTCGCCATTCAAAACTGCCGGCGGTGGCAACTTCGAGAAATTCAGCAAATCTAGCTCAAGCTTTTCAAGCAGTGGCAACGCTGCGGGAGCTGCAGGCGCTGTCCCATTCATCGGTGGAGGTGTTGACATATCTGCCAATCCTTTCTTAAACGGTGATTTCTCTAAAGCATCAGGTGGATTCGCTAGTGGTGCTGGCGGCGCAGGAGCTGTCAAACCTTCATCATTCCAATCTTCTTCATTTGAAAGTTCATCCTTCAGCAGTTCAGGCAAAGGAGATCTAGATCTGGCTAAAAACCCGTTCTTGAACGGTGGCATTAAGTTTGGACAGGGAGGTTTCTCTGCTCAAGGTGGTTTCGGTTCTGGTCAATTCGGGGCCGGTGCTACTGGTAGTGGTGCTTCAACTGGCCAAGGAAGTTTCGGTTCAAGCCAAAACAGCCAAAGCAGTTTCTCTTCAAACAACTTCAATTCTCAAGGAGCCCGTGGTTCCGGCGTTAACTCTGGAAATGCCGCGTTTGGAGGCCAATTCGGTATAAATTCTGCTTCATCCAGCAATAAATTCGGTGCTTCAGGCTACACAGGGTCTTCGCCCAGCCCATTCTCTGCTTCCACTGCTGGATCCAACGTTAACCTGATCCAAAACACTCAAAAAGCTACAGAGTTCGATTATGAGCAACAACAGCAGACCCAGAACGTTGATGAGGCGTTCCAGTCTACTGGTAATGTCCACGCTCATGAGCACAGCGGAGGAGAGCTACAGCAAACTTGTGCTGGACAAGGTTACGTGTGTGTGCATAAAGCACAGTGCAACAATGGAGTTGTGAACACCAACGGAGCGGGAATTCACCAAGCCAAGACTCAGGTGAGTTTATTTTCCAATTGTATTGTTTACTGATAGCTCCTTAGTAATTAATAGTGGTACATGAGTTCCACTCATTTCGATTTTAACTTAAACTCGTATGTGTTTGTAACACTACGTAATAAAAACGATTTAAATAAATAAATCTTAGAAAACATCACATACATTACTCTGAACCCCTAGTACATTTGTGTTTTGGAAATCAGAAACAACGTCAATACCTTAACACCCAGACTCGAGCCAATACGCGGAATGGCGTCACAATGAACCAGTCGACTACGGAGTTCGTAATTGATTTAAAACATCGTTTTGTGTCGTCCGTAAGAAGTAATACAGCAAATACATCCATGGTTATTGATTCCGGTTAAAACGCCTTATTATGACTTAATATCGGGTGAGATTCTTGTTGTGAATAATTAAAAAAAAACTGAATTACCTTCGAAAACAAATGCATAGTACGCGTGGCCTTAACCTGATGGGGGTTAAATTAGTACTAATTTATTCTTAAATTAAAATTTCAAAGGAAGTTCAAGACATTCAGCCACCTAACTCATTGCGGAAGAACACGAAAAAAATATATACACGCTAACAATAGCTTTAACAATCTATCCACCTATTAATATTTCTCAATTTGTGCTGTTACTTACTCAATCTTATCAGAAGATTATTTCGAGATATCAAAGATTTAGATAAACGTCAATTCTCATTGTAATGTGACCTTTAAAAGATATTGCAACCTTTTCTTGCTATCGCTTATGGGGTGCTAAGTAAACAAATGTCACTCACGTCACAGAAATTTCCTTTAGAAAACTATCCGTCACAATTAGTGACTTTACAAAACCTTCTTATACTTTATGATAGCCTAGTACTTCTTACATAACTTTGTTTAGTTTGGACGTTCAATCAAAAAAAACTTGTTACCACGAGTTAAGTTATATGATGCTCTATGGAAACCCATCACCCCCCTTAAAGCTCCATCATCAGACTAGCTTAGTAATACCATATATAAATTACATATGCCAAGTTTCATGATGATGGACAAAATTCAACTTCTCAGATTTATAAAAAAATACTACAGTTTAAGTTACTAAAAAAAAATAAAAAACGTCCTAATAAAATCGTAATAAAAATATAACATGTTTTCTAATTAACAGCAACCTAACATATTTAAAAAACAACAACGGTATCACAACACCCAGACCCAATTCAATATAGACAAGTTCTATTCTTTCTACATTGAACCTTCCGGGAATCAAACCTAGGATCTTTAAGAGGCCTTAATATGAAAACTGTATGCTATTTAACTTACACGTTTTTAAACTAGTATAATTATTTAAATTAATATGGCAACAAAAGGTATAACAGCAATCGAAAGAAAACCCATTTAATTCAACAGGAAGTAATAAAATTATGTATCTTGCGATGACAGAAACTTAATATGGTAACATCGTTAACTGGCATTTTACGACGAGGATGCGTCAAATGAAGGACAACCATTGTCAAAACAGGAATCGAACCTGGTATAAAATGTTAATGAAAAAACTATTATTTCTTACATGGTTTTCGAAGTTTAAAATATTTACGTATATGTTTTTCTGTCATTATATATTTTACTAGCGGCCTGTCCCGGATTCGCACGGGTGGACAAAATTCTTTAAATTTTATCTAGCATTAAATATAGCCTATGTTACTCAGCGTGAATGTAGCTTTCCAATGGTGAAAGAATTTTTGAAATCGGCTTAGTAGTTTTTGAGTTTATTCATTGCAAACATACAAAAATACAAAAATACAAATCTTTCCTCTTTATAATATTAGTATAGATTAGTGGTAGGAATTCTGTCTAAGATATTCAGCATGTTTAAAAAAATTTTAAATAATTACTTTCGAGTTTAATAAATCTATTGAGTTATGAAATCACATGTAAAATACTTAAATCACTTATTAATATACTCGAAAGCACCCAGTTACAGAACATGGTATTGTTGATGTGTATGCGGCAAGTTGGCGGAAAAATAGATCTGTTATTAAATAATGGGGACGAGACGTCTCCTTTACTAAGTCCGACGGGATTCTTTAGAGAGATAAATGCCTACCGTTGTTTTGTTTCACTTGCCAACACTCATAATTCTTCACAAACGCTTATGGTTGATAATCCAAAATTTAAACCGAAATTAGTAAACCCACGCATCACGCTCCCGCCAAAAAATTTTAATGACAACTGACAGTTTACCAATCAAATATTTTTTTTCAGTTTCACGTCTATGGGTACTTGTGCCTCTTCTTATTTCGTTTTATAGCAGGGGGTACCATTATATGTTAAACTATAATACGTTTTATTTTACTGAAACAAACTCGTGGGTAAAAGTTAAGGAAGGAGATACCATCATGCGACTACAATACCTTAGGGCTACAATTGGTCAAGGCATTCTAGATTCCATAAGACATATAACAAAGGTTATTATGATTATTTCTACAGAAATAAGTGGGTATTTGCATAACATCACTATTAAGTGTAAATGCAAGTTGCATCTCTTTATTTTTTTATATTCTTGCTTTTGGCATTGGCTTCAATGTTAATTGATAAAGCATTTTAAATTTATGCTGGCTTAGTCACTTATTCTAAAAAATAAAAATATTCGTAACAAATAATGGTGCTTATGACGGTTTCTCAATATTTTAAACACAATTAAGGTTAAAATTATAATCATCTATCGTTTAATAGTTATGTACTCATTAATAAAGTCAAGTTAATTGAAGAAGTTGCATTATGGCTACCGCTGTCCAATTAATTAACCTTTGATAATAACCATCGACAAACCATAAATATTGAATCATACTTGAATAAATCTTTATCAACTTAGAAATTTTCGTTTATAACTTTTTTTATATAATTATGTTTTGTTATTTACTCATTTATATAGATTTTTAGGTTTCAATTTTAGGTTTTTACGTTAGTAGAAAGATAACCTCTTGTGAATTTTTTGCTATGGTAACACTGGTATGTGGCAAAGGCCATTAGAAGAATTCCTAAACGAAATTATTATGATCGAAAATGAATCTTCTTGACCGACTGACAGCGACGCTTTATTCTACCTTATCTTTGATTATTAATTGATACTGATTCGATTTCCAATTCGTTCTTTCATCATTCACAGTAGAACGCAGAGGTAAACCCCAACTTGTTCTACTTCAAAATCACGATTGAAAGGTGACTAATTTAGCTATTTATTTTAACACCAGAATATGACCTAGTGCATGTGAAGTGATACTTATACGAGTAAATAATTTTACTTCTATAACTTATTTAAAGGTTATCGCTATAAAACTTAAAATTAATTGACCAGCATCCTATAATTAACGTCAAAACCAGTAGCATTTCGACATACCAATTATCATAGGACTTAATTAATGATGAAGTGGCATCTAATATCGAAATAAATAACATTATGTTGTGGTTAAATATCGCGAAAATATATTGATGAATTTATTATTACATAATGTAATGATAATGTATGTTCCAGTCTGTACTTTTTTGGATCCTTCGTCCACTTCTTTGGATGATTTTTGTAATTCTATTGAGAAGATTTTTTTTTAATTATTTTCAATGCTACCTTGTATAATAATTTAATAGAATAAGTATTAAAAATTGACTCGGCCCACAAGTTTATTCGCTGGCAGGACTCTCGAATAGTAGTAACGAGTGTTGTTTACTTCTACACTTAATTTGGGTCGTCGGCAATAAGAGAACTCGTTTCACTTAATTAGATCTTTGATGTCACGATGCAAATTTATTATATAAAGTTTTTTTCTAATAAAATATTAAAGGATGATAGACCAATATAATTAAGAAACAAATGTAAAAAAAACCTTTTAATAATATTCAAAGATCTTTTATTAGGCCTCAGGCCGTAGTACCAGGGCAACATAGGTAGCAGGAATTTAATTATTTAAAATAGCTATTCGCGATAAGAAATCTAAACTACTATGCACATATAACGGCCATTTATTATAACATAAATATCTCTATCAATCTTATATAACGATAGACTACCACATTCCAAGAAAAACGTAAGAATACACAATCTTACTAGTGTCAACAGTTCACAGTTTAAGGTTACGTAACTATTATTAGTTTAGCTCTAATTTTATTATACTAAAGTTGATAGAAGCCGAACTGCAACAAATAGTATTGAGTTAAATATTTAAATGCCAGTCGATGTCGTTTTTCAACAAATTCGCCATACGCCTACGAAGTTTCATGCAAATATATACAGTAATTTAGACGTTATGAAATAACAGACATACACAAATTTCCTCGCCACATATCGAGATTCGTTTAATTTCTCGTCGCGGGTCGAGTTTAGTATGCCGTCTGTGGCGCAACTCTTGCTGTGTAAACACGCTAAAGGACATCGAGATGGTTGGTAGCGTTTGCACATAAAAACAAATGCATTTATCCGATAATAATCATAAGATCCTTCTAAATTTAAATGTATACTTACTATATAGAAGAATACAATGGAACTTAAAACAGATAACGTTGATGAATATACTAACTCGCTATCAAGTTATGCTCTCCTAGTACATCGCTGACTATGGATGGCGTTTGAGTTTTTTCTTTCTTTACAAATTTTTTCAAACGGAATTAAGATAAAAAAGCTCGGGTTCGATCCCGTCTTACGACAGAAAAAAATATATTTTCTAGTAAATTTTTTTTCATGTAATAAAAATAAAAACTACATATTTTCATTTATTTATAAATGAGACCAAATTTTTAAATGTCGTTTATAAATTAGTATTTTGTAACAGTTGGTTTTTAGTTAGTTTCCTATGGTGTCATGAAACATAATTTTTCGTTACAATCAATATCGTATTGTAAAATAATGTATATTCAAGTGGTTAATTTACTCGTATTTTTCTGGCAAACCAGAACGAGTTCTACTTAGCATGGCTACTGAGGATATATTATCCAGAAGCATATATTTTTACGATTTTCCAGGATACCTGTTTAAATGTTCAAATCGGCGTCGTCATTATCAAAATTATAATTATTCGATCATTAGCATGGTATTAAATAAAATTACGAAATTATATAAATCCAAATTGAATTCTTGTCAGATGGAATAAATCAATTTCAAAATGAAAAGCAATTAATAATAATATTGTTATTTATTTTTTATTCAATACATTTAATTAAGTTACAATAATTTTCCCATTAACGAAGCCATTAACGAAAACCTCGAGGGTTAAATGCTAATGAGAGTTCGCAAGCAAATCGTTAGTTAAAATATCATATATTTTTTTGTAATTTTCTAATTATAACAGTGACTGTCACTTTTCATCTCATTCTTGTAGTTAGTTTCTCGAGGAAGTGGGAGCCTGATGAAATGTAACATGATATTTTATACCTAGCTCAGACATCAGTCTTACACTAACAGCAAGTGCAACTGTAATTTATGTTTGTTAACCTACCTAAGTTCTATGTGAAATAAATATAAAAAATAACGAATATAATACATAAATAATAATAATATATACAACTATTACACAGGGAGTTCATAGCACTAACATATGTCCCTACCATGATTTGAACCTTGGACCATGGGCACATAGGCAAAAACGCTACCATTGCACCAACCATTCGCCAAAAATGTCTTCATATAATAAAATTATGAAAATTTGAATATCAAGTAAATATTGCCAATTTTAAGAATTTCTTAACTTAAATAATACCAAAAATTAAGTAAACTTAGGATTATGTTATGCATTAAAATATTTCTAAATTAACATGTTTCTTTGATAATTTGATCAAATTATACTTTTAAATTTCTATATTACCGGGTTTTATACCTGTACAGGTAACAAATTATATATTCTGAGACAAATTATATTTTCTACACTAATATTATAAAGAGGATAGATTTATATTTTTGTATGTTTGCAAAGAATAAACTCAAAAACTATTAAGCCGATTTCTAAAATTCTTTCACCATTGGAAAGCTACATTCACGCTGAGTAACATAGGCTATATTTAATGCTAGAAAAATTTAAAAAATTTGGCCACCCGTGCAAAGCCTTTTTTAATAAAAAACTTTTTATATATGTTCACACGAATTCTTTTAATAGAGTACCCTTATTTTTAAAAAAGATAGATTATTCTTTACATATATAAATGAAAATTGGTCATCGGCTATCTGTGGGTTTTGAATCCTCAAACATCTCGCACGCATCATTTAGCAATAAGCACCTTGACAAAATAAAGTAAACAGACAGTACGTATTGATGAAATTCGCCAAGGTGTTCTTAGCATCAATAGTCTAGCCTCAATAGGGTTCGTATTCCACCTCAGAAGATTTTTAAATAATAAAATTACTAAATTTTAAATTTCGACGAGTGTACAGCAGAATTGCACAGACTTGTTCCACCGTCCCCATTTTTTCATCCAATCACGAGACTTGGATATAGGCATCACCATTATATGTTTGATATACTAAAGAATCGCATCTAAGCGTTTTGGATTCAATTTCGTGAACTGCTAAAGAGTGGAACTTCTTGCCTAAGTCTGTATTTCCTGACACATACAATTTAGGGCACTTGAAGTCATCAGGCCAAATAGTAGTCAAGCTTACCTATTTAATATATTTTTAAATCTATATCCGTTAAAAAGTTTAATAACCTATCTGTGTTTTTATTGCGACTATAAAATATTATTAATTGGATACACTTTCTAACTGATATGTAATACCATAATTACACGACCTTCACATTATAATATACTTGATACTAAACTCAACTGGAACGATTTGTTATTACTTCACATAAAGGTATACGTATAATCTGTCACATGATCGAACATAACGTAATTGCATATATAAATAAATAAATTTTAAACTTTGTTACAATATTCGACACTTAGCAAAGTGCAAGCAGGCGCCGACCCGATGCAGACCCGTGTCCAGCAACGTGATGTCGCGGCGGCGTACGTGACCCTTTCCGCTGACGGCGCGGTTTACGCCGTTGCCACATTATTTTTACCATATTTATCGTCCATTCTGATTCTAATATCGGTCAGGCATAGTTTGTATTTTATATTGTAATTTCAGTTTTAATTAAATATATTAAAATAATTTTGGTTTTTTTTGGAGCCTCCGGTTGTGACCTTCGTAATTGGCGCAGTCGGTAGGATACTCGAGGCATCTCAAAGTAGTTTGGATAGGGATTTTCTCACATCGAAATCCATATTCGCGAGTGATCGGTTGTCCGAGTATCCTGAAAACGAACCTGAAGTCCCGGCTGGAGGAAAATCAAGACATCGATTTATCCAGAGGTACCAGAATGCAGCTAATGTAAGTACACAAAAATCATTTCTGTGTTGCTTTCCTTTCTCCTTTAAGTAATATTAATTTGCAATCATTTTTTATCCAAGGCAAACTACCCCTAAAGGGCCTGTGCGTAGTAGGGAGGCCCGTAGATTAGATTTAGATGCGAATAGAGATTTTAGTGATTTAAATAATACATTTGAGACTATTTCGGGGTCATCGAAATCTTCTAGTCCAGGGCCGTTTCACAAAATGGCGGACGTAGATACTATCTTCAAGGCCTTACGCCTAGTCCCCGAATTCGATGGAAATCCACATATCTTGCCTAGATTTATTAATCTTTGTGATCAGATTGTCGATGAATATATTGAACAGAATCCGGGTAACGAATTAGCTAAGCTTTGTCTTATCAACGGAATTTTAAATAAAATCACTGGACCAGCCGCACGAATTATAAATTCGAACGGCATATCAGAGAATTGGGATTGCATTAAAACCGCACTAGTTAATAATTTTTCTGATCAAAGGGACGAGACCGCCCTTTATAATGACCTTATCTTAGCCACACAGGGTAACAGTTCGCCGCAGGAATTTTATGATCGTTGTGTAAACCTGTTCAGCACTATCATGACATATGTTAGACTCCACGAAAATATTCCGACTACTATCGAGGCGAAACGTACTTTGTACAAAAAGTTAACGATGCAGGCATTTGTTCGCGGGTTAAAGGAACCACTAGGATCGCGTATACGATGCATGCGTCCTGATAGTGTTGAAAAAGCGTTGGAATTTGTGCAGGAAGAACTGAATGTCATGTACCTTCAGAACCGCGTTGAACCAGCTGCTGATAAAAAGCAGCAATTATTACCGAAGCCTTTACCAATGCCTCCATTTACTATGCCTACATTTAAACCGTTCAATTTTCCTGCACAACCACCACCTAGAACTAACTGGCAGCCACCCCAATCTATGTGGAAACCTAATATGCAGCATATTCAACCAGCTCATTATAGACCCCCAGGGATGCCCACACGTACGCAACAAATATTTAGGGCACCCCCACCGAATTATAAAGCGTTCCAGAATCAATTCCAGATGCCACCTAGGAACGACTCCCAAAATCAAGGCCCTAAGCCTATGAGTGGTGTTAGCCACTATGTAGCTAAAGAAAGACCTTCATTTGGGCAGCCCTCTGGTCATGATTGGCGAAGGCATGGCAACCCTCCGCCATCTAATTACTTTAAGACAAGGGAAATGAACATCAATGAGATCGCGCCCTATAATGATTTTTACTACCCCGAATATTATAATTATAATGAGCCGGATGAATATTACTACAATGATTTTTATAATATTGAACCTTGCTATGTTACTAACGAGAATTATGAATATGATGGATGTAGCGACGTTCAAGTGAATAATTTAGATGATCCTGAACCTTCAACTAGTTCCGCTTCTGCTCCGGATTTTCGGCAGCGCAGGCAATCAGACAAGTCAAAATAGAAGTAAACTTACAGTGTCAAAGGCAGCTTCCCTATATACAGATATCTCAACCACCCTTGCGATTTTTAATTGACACAGGCGCGAACCAATCCTTTGTGAGCCCGGATGCTGTAGAAAAATTTTATAATGGTGTGCCCTTGAATTTCGATCCGTTTGAAGTCACCAATGTCCATGCTACGACCAGAGATAATTATTCTATAACTATTCCGTGTTTTCAGGAGTTTCAGGAATCAGAACCAACTAAATTATTCGTTTATAAATTTCATAAGTTTTTTGATGGGTTAATTGGGTTAGATTTATTAGAGAAATGGGAAGCTAGAATTGATCTTAAAGATAAGTTATTGATTACACGCAATTCTTCTAATCCAATTCATATGTATAATTCATGTAACGTTAACTTATACGAGGACGTCATACCAGCTAATTCTAAAAAGTTAGTTAGGCTACCTATCAATTTGAGTGACGGAGACGCGTTTGTCGATGAGCAAATAATATCTAATTGCGTCATTAATGAGTGTCTTACTACTGTAAAAAATAATCGCGGATTTATAGAAGTAACTAACCCTACCTCACATGATTTAATATTTAGTATGGACCGAGCAGTTTCCGCAGAATCTTATAATATAGAGTGCACTCGCACTAAACAACCTAGCCCACGTGCACAAGAAGTTCTTTCGCGATTGCGTACAGATCATCTTAACCCCGAGGAACGCGCTAATTTAGAAACTTTATGCGAAAAATATTCCGACGTATTTTATCTCGATGGCGAATGTTTAACGTTCACAAATAAGATCAAACACCGAATAAGAACTAACGACGAAATCCCGGTGTACACTAAAAGTTACCGTTACCCTTACGTACACCGAGACGAAGTTAGAGATCAGATCAGTAAGATGCTTAGTCAAGGTATTATTAGACCATCCGAATCTGCCTGGAGCTCGCCCATCTGGATAGTTCCAAAGAAAGCGGATGCTTCAGGAAAGACGAAATGGCGGTTAGTCGTAGATTTCCGTAAGGTTAACGAAAAAACTTACGATGATAAGTATCCAATACCCAATATCAACGATGTCCTTGACAAATTAGGGAACTGTCAATATTTCTCAACATTGGATCTTGCAAGTGGTTTCTATCAGGTAGAGATGGACCCAGTAGATATTCCAAAAACAGCATTTAATGTAGAGAACGGGCATTATGAATTTTTGCGTATGCCGATGGGATTAAAAAATTCGCCATCAACCTTTCAACGGGTGATGGACAACGTTCTTAAAGACCTTCAGAACGTTGTATGCCTAGTTTATTTAGATGATATTATAGTATTCAGCACATCGCTCCAGGAACACATGATAAACCTTGAAAAAGTGTTCATAAAACTCAGAGAATCAAATTTTAAAGTCCAGATGGACAAATCTGAATTCTTAAAGTTAGAAACCGCTTATCTTGGCCATGTCATTACTAAAGAAGGTATAAAGCCTAATCCCGATAAGATCTTAGCCATTCAGAAATACCCATTGCCCAGAACACCAAAAGAAATAAAACAGTTCCTTGGTCTTGTCGGATACTATAGAAAATTCATCCCTGATTTTGCTAGGCTAACCAAACCGCTTACACAGTGTCTAAAAAAGGGTAAGAAGGTCGTAACTAACTCCGAGTATATAGATTGTTTCGAAAAATGTAAACACTTATTGACTAATGATCCAATTTTGCAATATCCGGACTTTACGAAAGACTTTATCTTAACCACAGATGCCTCTAACGTAGCAATAGGTGCCATACTATCTCAAGGTACCATAGGAGCAGATAAACCGGTATGTTATGCATCTCGAACTCTTAATGAGAGCGAGATGAACTACAGTACGATCGAGAAAGAACTCCTTGCTATCGTTTGGGCAACTAAGTATTTTAGACCGTACTTATTTGGGAGAAAGTTTAGAATAGTAACGGATCATAAGCCACTCCAGTGGGTTATGAACCTTAAAGAGCCTAATTCGCGACTAACTAGGTGGAAACTTAAATTATCCGAATATGATTTTACAGTTATCTATAAAAAAGGCAAATCCAACACGAACGCTGATGCCCTTTCACGCGTGGAGATACATAATGAAGAAACCGATTCCATGATAGTTAATGCGTCCGAGCGCCCTCCATCTGTAACAGATTCGTCTACGGCTACTGCTCACACTAGCAATGAGAACCCCATTTTAGAAATCCCAATAGTTTCCGAGCCGCTAAATAAATACCACAGGCAAATCGTTATAACTGTAGTTGGCGATATAAAGAAACGCCCTACAGCATCCAAGCCCTTTGAAACTCACACACGAACCGCAGTTCAAGTATCGCAATGTAATTTAGAAGAAGACGTAGTGAACCTAATTAAAGAATACGTCAACCCTAAAGTAAAGACCGCGTTACTTATAAATCCACCCTTATCCATGTATGATATAATTCCTATTATTCAAGATAAATTTAAGAGCTCAGCAATGAATTTAGTTTTGGCCAAGGCTGAAGTCGAAAACGTTAAGGAATATCTCAGGCAGCAGGAAATAATCAAACACTACCACGAGGGTAAAACAAACCATCGTGGTATTAGTGAATGTTATCTGTCCCTATCGAGTCGTTATTATTGGCCTAAGATGAAAGATCACATAACTAAATTTATAAACGACTGTACGATCTGTGGTCAGGCTAAATACGACCGTAAACCTATAAAACCACAGTTCAATATCGTTCCCCCCGCTACTAAGCCCTTTGAAATAGTACATACTGACTTACTGACCATACAAAATGAAAAGTACTTAACTTTAGTTGACGTATTCTCGAAATATGCTCAGGCTTATCATATTCGCGATGGTACAGCTATCAGCATCCTACAAGCACTCTTAAAATTTTGCACTCACCATGGGTTACCTTTAACTATAGTTTCCGATAATGGTACAGAGTTTACCAACCAGTTGTTTAATGAGTTTGTTAACCTACACAAGATAAATCATCATAGGACATTACCTCACTCACCCAACGACAATGGAATCGTAGAGAGGTTCCATTCCACCCTTCTAGAACATCTACGCATCTTAAAGTTAACTCACAAAAATGAAGATGTAAATAATCTTGTCTCCTATGCTATCCTTGCTTACAATAGTTCTGTCCATAGTTTCACCAAGTGCAGGCCATACGATATCATTACCGGACACCTTGACCCCCGCGACCCGTTTGACATCGATTTAAATAAGCATTTACTGCAGCAATATATAGAAAATCATAGAGAACGCATGAAATTAGTTTACGATTCAATTAACGAAAATAGCCTAGCAACGCGTACTAACCTTACTGAAAACCGTAATAAAAATCGCGATCCAGAGATAGATTATGAGCCCGAACAACGAATATTTGTTTCTAACCCCTCAGCGAGCCGTCAAAAGTTGGCCCCTAGGTACAGTCAGGACACAGTCCTTGCGAACCTTCCTATACACATATATACGTCGCGGAAGCGAGGTCCCGTTGCTAAAAGTCGTCTTAAAAGAATACCTAAAAGTGCCCAATTGTTGCAGGGTGCTACTGGTCCTGACTGCTCCTTTGGTAGCGTCCCAAGGGACCAATCAGGAGATAACACTTGAGAGTCTTGCCGAAGGTCCCGGATTACTACCGTTTCGTTTAGGCGAAACAAGGCTCATAACCCACTACCATGCCTTTCTACAATTTATTGATCTTAAGGATATTGAACAAAAAATTAGGTTATTACAGGATCAATTAATAGATTTTCAGCTTAGGGTACGCAATGATACTTATATGCTTTATGAGTTACAAATAGAATATCTTACCAATAAGTTAGCCATAGTTACCGAACATTTAGACACATTAAAACCTAGACGTATAAAGCGAGGTCTCGTAGATGGATTAGGATCGTTTATAAAAAGTGTTACCGGCAATTTGGATCACGCGGATGCTGTAAGGTATGATAATGCAATCAAAATTCTGCAAAATAATGATGATCAACTCACTCAGCAGTTTAATAATCACATTAGCCTGAGTAAAGAGTGGATGGTCCAACATTCCAATATAATCACTAAACTTGTTAATAATCAAGCAAAGCTAAATGAAACCTTGGAATTAATACTTGACCGCGAAGCTTACAAAGAATCTAGTCTTATAAAATATGCGAAATTTGCCCAGCATCTTAGTATTACCACTGAAAACGTAGATGAAGTATTGAGTGAAATAATTAGGATAGAAAACATGTTAGCTTTTATACACACTTCAAGTCCGCATCATTCTATGATAAGTATAGATATATTAGATCGCATGATTTTAAAATTAATTAATATTTACGGCAAAGATCAAGTTTTAGAATTAGAGCTTAGAGAATACTATGATCTTATTAAGCCAGGTTATTATTATTCAGGAAGTCGAGTTGTAATAGTTTTTAAATTACCTTTATTTTCGCATAATAGTTTTGAATTATATAGGCTATGTATAGCTCCCAACAAGCACAGGCAGGCCCTTATCCCTCCTTATCCTTTAATAGCAACGAACAGGAAAGGTTATGTGTATATAGAGGCAGAATGCCCGAAGTACAATAACTGGTACCTCTGTGAGAAGACACACCACCAACTACAACAAGGAGCGGATTGCATACAGCATCTCATCATGGACCAGCATGTCGATAGATCTTGTGACGTCGTCACCATCACGCTATCTAAAACAGCTATGGAGGAGTTGGACGAGAAACATTACATCATCTCGTTTCCTAACGTCACGAGAATACACACCGTTTGCGGCAGGGAAGATTATAATCAACTGAGTGGCAGTTACCTCGTCACTGTACCAGTAAACTGTTTCCTTTTTACACCAGAGTTTACGATAACTAACACCAACGATCAAGTTGAAGGTCGGCCACTGAAGATAACCAGACTCCCGAATGATACTACAAACCTACGAGATGAAACAGCCCATGTGAATCTCAAATCCATAGATCTCCGAAGATTGCATGAAGTTCAAACAAAAGTGATAACACAACCTGCTCTACAGATGAAGGCCATCCCAGATTCTCCAAATTACTTGTATCATACTACTATCCCGATTTACAGCATTATATTACTAAGTGTATCAGCACTCATCATTATCGTCGTCTTCCGCCATTTTGCCAATACCAGACCCCTAGCATCTGCAGCATCTCATCTGCAACATTCATCTCCCGAAGAAAAGATTTACGAAATACCCGAAAAGTCAAGAAGACAAAAACCCGACTCAGCAATATTTTATCACCTCAAAGCTCAAAAATAATTGCTGATCTGAGGGGGGAGGTGTTACAACATTCGACACTTAGCAAAGTGCAAGCAGGCGCCGACCCGATGCAGACCCGTGTCCAGCAACGTGATGTCGCGGCGGCGTACGTGACCCTTTCCGCTGACGGCGCGGTTTACGCCGTTGCCACATTATTTTTACCATATTTATCGTCCATTCTGATTCTAATATCGGTCAGGCATAGTTTGTATTTTATATTGTAATTTCAGTTTTAATTAAATATATTAAAATAATTTTGGTTTTTTTTGGAGCCTCCGGTTGTGACCTTCGTAATTACTTGCACCAATTATTTTTTATTTCGAAATAAAGTAGAGCTTCTACTAAACAGGAGATAAATGAATAAGTATTAAACAGACTCGATAACAAATAACACAAAAAGCCTTAAACAAGATTCGAACACAGGATCGATACACCAACTGATCGTCTAATTATATTTGATACCGAAACGACATTTAATTATTAAGTAGATTTATTGATCAATAAATTTGTAATGGTATAATAAACGCACTTAACGCTAAAAGCATTCTCTATTATTCAATCTGAATGCCAAAATAGATAGCTTAGGTCTCTACTTAAAGTCTTCCTACTCTATGTTTTGCAGACTCGAAGTTGAAAACTCGAAATGTCTCTCTCAAAATGAATCCAGTCCTTTAGAAACTTAAATTCATTCTACTATTCGATCTTTATAATACACTTCGTTTTCATCTATTCTTATATATAAATGAAAACAATGTCTGAATGTTTGTATCCTTTGCATTGACAAAGTTTCACAATCAGATCAACGGTTTCGAGGACTTTTTGGCGGGAGCGGGAAGCGTCACGTTGGTGGTTTTGTTTCTCTTGTTAAAATTTGTGTTGTTGTGGATATTAGTGTGTAATAATGGTGGATTATTAACCACTTAGTGTTTGTGCACATACAAGAGTGTTGGAAAGTGTAAGAAAGCAGCGAAAGTTGTCTTTTCCTGCTCTCTCAAGAAGTCAACGGGGAGGTTTCAGTAAAACTCCACTCATTTACTAAAACCGAGGGGAGCGGAAATATATTTTACTGTTCAGTCATCATCATGAAATTAAGAAAAGAAATTACTCAAGAACTGGCAATTATACTTAAGCTAAATGCACAAATCGTGCAAGCCACAAATAAAGAAAAAGAAAATATCAATGGCTTCGGATCAGATTGTGATGAAACTTTGTAAGTTGTATGCGTGCCAGAGAAGATTTATATGTATAGTCAACAAAAAAAGAGCAATGTAAAGCATGCCGCTAGTTAGTATGTAGCTACTTTTCTATAAATATCAAAATTCGCGCTAAACTCTATAGAGGTTGGGGTCAAGTAAGAAAAAAAAATTTTTTAATCATCCTTATTACATAAATAAAATATATGTATTTTTTATCTATCCCTTCTCCTAAGTGAGTCAAAAAGATGGCGTACACACCAACGAATTGCCCAAGAGCTAGATTGCATAGTGCCTATCAACTTATCTCGCATAGCTGTCAAACCAGATGACATGACTCCTATTAAAATGATTATTATACAAATTCCAAGTAAACTAAATTATATTATAATTTAGATTGCAAGTTATTCAAAGAACGAATCTTTATTTAATTCCGACAATTTAGATTCAAAAACGTCGACAGATCTAAGAGTTCTTTTTTGGAACACATTTTTAAATATGGAAAATAATAAAGTAGACTATTCAACATTATGCTTTAATATAACCTACAATGATCATATTATTAACATTTGATAGATAAAAATGCTTTATATTTTTCTTTCGACATCAATAGATCAGCCACCCTTCATCAAATTAAGAAAAAATGTAAAGACGAAGCTGTATAGATTGTTACCCTTTGCCTTTATTGTTAAGTCTATGAGAAAACTCAGCAAAGAAAAAATAATTAGAGGTAACGAGATTAATCTAATTATAATCTGTTTTTTTACTGTTTATAAGCTTTATAGCTTACTTCTTCGTACCCGGTTAACATAAACGATCGAAGGTTCAATTCTTTTTAGATTCAATTCCCACGCTCTTCTTACAAAATGTATTTGCTTTTTAATTCGTTTGCACAAATTTCACGTGGTTAGTCACGCGTTGCACGGGTCAATATAAGCACTGGCTTTACAGAATTTATCTACGAATAATGAAATAGCTATTTATACTGGGCGATGCACTCGCTAAGCATAAAGCTACGCTAGCACCATATATTGGAGCGGAGCGTAATACCAAAAAAAGAGAAAAAAAATTGTTTCGATATGAATTTTTGCGAATATCAAAATTCGGTCTCCGTCACAATCTGATCTTAAACCTGTTGATTCGATTCCACACAAAAAATAATCAAATCGGTTAAGAACTCGGGAAGTGTGGTGTAACAGACATTGCGCCATTGAAGCTGATCCATGGGAGCTTCGCTCGCTCCGCTCCAACAAAATAATATCACTTGATATTCATCATCTTAGCTAAAAGACGTCCACCGCTGGACAAGAACCTCCTTCCATTATTAAAATTAAGTAGGTTGGAAATCACATGAAAAGATTTCTTTTTTCTCTTTTTTGGATCTTTGATCGAACATTTGAACATTTTAGTTACATCTTACCCTAATATTATTTAATAAATTACCTTGAGTATATTATTGGCAAAGCTGAGAATAGTTTTAGCTGCCTCTGAGAAGGATTCAGCTAGAAATTCGTCAAGAAATCAACGTTGTGAAGATTCACATTGAATAAATTACAAATCTCAACTCTCAGGTGACGATTCCGCTCATATTCCATCACCAAATGTTGTATATTTCCGCACATTTAACAATTTGGAGACTTATTTCAGTAAAAAATATATTTATTTGATTGAATGTGACCAGATCGTAGGAGTCGTAACAATAAATAACCTACTTAGTTAAATATAAGTCCCATGCATGCAAATAACACACAAAAAGAAGAGTGTTAAAATTAATGAAAAAACATGCCCCAGGTCACGCTTGGTGGAGCAATGCCTCCCTGGAATGCAAGATTTTTTTTTAGCAAAATAGTCACATCCATTCAATCAAAAAATATTTTTTGAGTTGCTTTATGCTTGCCTTACTTGTTTCTCTCCTTCTCGTGTTTTTTTTAAGTCAGGCTTAAGTTTTTTTTTTAATACTTTTGCATTTTTATGATAATATTATGATTTTAAGGAAAATCCTTATACGAGCCTTTTTGATTAGTTTTGGAGGTCACCATTTTAACCTAATCTCACTATTTACGTTAATTTTTTTACTATAATAACTTAAAGTAACTTGGTAAAATCTTTTCCAAGTGTAACCAGCATAACTAAATCTAAATTTTGGGTGATTTCGATTTGGTCAACGTTTACCCACTAACTTATAAGTTTGCGTTAATATTTAAAATAGAATATGAATTTATTAAACTTAAATGATGTTTTTGGAAACAAATGACGGCCGCGAGTGGCTTGCATACCGGTTCCCGTGGTAAAGCCACTCCGGGGATCCGGGTTCTAACCCCTTTTAGGTGAATATATAGAAAACGAACTTTTCTATATATTGTATTGTTTCAAAAACACAAATGCTTTATATACTTAACTTGGATTCAGAATAATATGAGGTGTTCATTTATATTTATGAACTCCTCTGAACGCGTTAACTTCGCCATCAAGATTTTATAATATACTAGCTGGTGCCCGCGACTTCGTCTGCGCAGGATTAGTATTTCGAACAATATGTTTATAAATTGTAGCCTATGTGTTATTCTGATGTATAAGCTATATTGTGGTAAAGTTTCATTCAAATCCATTCAGTAGTTTTTACGTGAAAGAGTAACAAACATCCATACACCCATACTTACAAACTTTCGCCTTTATAATAGTAGTAGGATTAGTAAATTCTACAATTTGGGTCAATTTAAAACTAATTGTAGCCTATGTTACTCCTTATAACATCAACTATATATCATAAGAAGTTGTGTCAAAATCGATCCAGCCATTTCGGAAATTATCTGGTACAAACAGACAGTATACGTATTTAGTAAAACATGTAATTTTGCGTTTATAAACAGATACGTCAGTTTTAATCATTCGTTTATATGACTATATTAATGACATTTTACCATAGGGATAAGCTACAGATCACAGCGTTATATTTTCCTATTTATACCTCATATTACTTGGTCCTCAATTGCTACTTTAAAATTTAAAAAAATACGGACGAACAAAGAAGCATGATCCTATTCATTGACATATAAAGATATACAAAACGGAAGCGACATGATTAATTCCAAGCAATAGCAAACGTAAATAATGAGGATTTGATTAAAAAAATATACGGCGTCTAAAGAAAAAAATACAATGAAACAATGGTACACTTCCCACGACAGGAAAAAAATAATTGGTACACAATTACTTACGGATTCTTGGCAATGTATAAGTGGTCATTGCACGTACTAACTTATATAGAATTCCTTTTTAACTTATATTCTGACGAGTAGAGACATCTTTGATTATTCTGTATTGATAATATTATGTATTATTATTTATTTATTTATTATATGTAAATGATTCACGAGACATTTTAAGTCATGCATGGCAAAAAATACTTTTCTTTTATTGTAAACTAGCTGACCCGGCCACGCGTTGCTGTGGCACAGTAATTTTTAATTTTTTTTCAAAAATAAAGTAGCCTAAGTTACTCCTTATTACATCAGTTACCTGCCAATAAAAGTTCCGTCAAAATCGGTCCAGCCATTTCAGAGATTAGCCGGAACAAACAGACAGACAGACAGACAAAAATTGTAAAAAAAGTTATTTTAGTGTATGTACCGTATATATATTCATATGCATGTTGTAAAAAACGGTTATTTCAATATTACAAACAGACACTCCCATTTTATTTATATGTATAGATAGGTAAGCGCTTGACCGCTATCTCGCCTGGTGGTAAGCGATGATGCGATCTAGGATGTGACGCGCTTGCCTAGAAGATATTCACACGTGACTTGTATTTATTTCTACAGGCAATAAATTTTATAAAATTTTACAAATAAAATACAGTTCAAAACAATATCTTTTTGATACGCCAAATTTATTATTGTAATATCTTCTATTTGTAACATTCACACCAATTAGCCTAGCCCAAAGCAAGCACTGTAAGGCTTGTGTTATGGATACTAGGGTGACAGAAACACATAAATATACAAAAATACCGAAAACTAAATTACAAATGCTCGTATTCATCACACGAACATCTACCCTTTCCAGGATTCGATCGCAGGACTGTTAGTGGGAAGGGATCATGTTTGTCGCTAGTCGTAGATAGACAGTTTATCTCTTTATTACATGCACTAAAAAAAATCATAACAAATGGGTCATGTAGTGCAACCATTAAGAAAATATAAAAAAACCTTCCAGAATACGAATCGTGTCCATTTTAATTTATTACTGTATTGTAATAGTTGTCAAAATAAAATCTGCATAATATATAAGAAATTTAAATAACCTGTTTACGACGCGTATATTCTTGTTTCGTTATATTTAGTCCTGACGTTTCGTCTCCTTTACACGATGCGTGATCACAGGATGACTAAGGCCACCTTAGTAACATAAATCCGGTTAAAATGGTTCTATTTTGGCGCGGAAGTGTAAGAACGAAATATATGAAGTAAATCTAAAACATAGTTGTCACTAACTCCTTTGTACACGACACAGCTTCCGTCACTAAGGAGTTTCACCATTTGGGGGCGATGGAATAAGATTAAAGTCAAAATTGATATAATCCCCGGCATTTAAGTTGAACATGATTTTGAAATCACGTGACATGCGCAGTAGCAAGTTTAGGCACAATATTCACTACTGCGCATGTCACGTGATTTCAAAATCATGTTCAACTTAAATGCCGGGAACTATACGTACTTTAAGGCAAACACTTTTCGACAAGTCCAGTCGATCTAAAATTGAACGCAAAAATATCTAGGGTTAGTAATAAGACGCAAAAACTCAGAGTAAACAGGACTGGAGTAGCCATTAGTCAATTTCTCGTACATATTTTTCTGCCATTTTTTGCGGGGGGTGAGGTTACTACTACATTCAATGCCAGCACACAGGAACAAAAACTCTTTGCGTGTTTACAAACGCACACATGCATAATACGACAAACATATTTAAAATACACGCACACGTGCCTAAAATAGTGTGTTAACGTTCTATTCAAACACACGAATGTCATTGTGTGAGAAGTGACATGACATAGCACGAGAATATCGATATCGATAAATCAGTTTCGTTTAATGAATGAATGTATTAACTTTGCGTTAGTATTCCTACATTATGTATTAAAAATTAAATTAAATTAATGATGATATTACACGCTACAACAGTCAGTTTCGAAGGCTACATCCATAAAATACAAATTGAAACTTAATAGTTTATTGCATTTAAGAGATATTTACAATAGGTGTTATTATATATATAGAATTTACTGTGGACCCTTTCGCGTATAACCATAATGGAAAAGAGGAACTCTGAAACATTATTTTTAACAAAGCGTATATAGTTATAATTCTCAGATTTTTACTTTGACCGATTGATTATTTGTATTTTTTTGCGATTTGCTTACATCACTTTTTGCAGGTATTTCCTTTTCAACTTATTCTTTAACCTAAAATTAATACATTTAAATGTAATAAACTAAAACTGTTAATATCTATTTGAAACATAACTAGTTATATAATAAACTAAGAGGATCATTCAAGCATAACGTTGGCACAGCATGGGCAACTTATCTTCTTCTATTGTTAAATAATTTTTGAAACTGAGACGGCTCAAAATGTATGGAAAATATAGTACTTGTTCTTGAAGATGCCCAAGATGCCCTATTACCTATTACAAGCATGAATCCATTTTTTTCGTATGCTGTATTCTTTAGGAAAACTGGATATGAAAAATTAGATGTTTCCGGGCATGTCAAAGCTTAAAGTATAAATACCAACAATTAGTATACCGCCTAGGGGCAGAGTATATTTGCCTGAACTACACATACCGATCATTTCTAATTTTAATACTGCAATACTATCTTCCAATAGCTTTCATTTATGTACAAATGACTTTTGGCACCACATACCTTACTCCTAGTATCTTGAAGTATTGCAGTTGGACAAGCCGGTTTTTAAAAAGAGCTATAAATGCTACAATATTAATAAAAAAACTTAACTTAAATGTTGACGATGACATTTAGCTATTACCATACTAAAATGTCATCAAAATCCGTCGAGTAGTTTTTGCGTGATGCGTGCTCAAACATACATACAGACAGACAAAATGTTCAAAAATTAGTGATTTCGCTTCCTCTACTCTCATTACTAGCCATTTGGTTTAAGGTGGACTTGACCTGTTTTATTCTATATCTTTACAGTTTTATTCTCGTATGTATAATATCGCAGGTAAATAGTATAATTCCGCACTTTACATACGGCGTCATCAGTTCAAAATCACATATCTTATTCTTATTTGAAATCATCATTAATACCTGGTAATAATTACTGAAACAAACTGTAATTTATCTAAGCTGTTTTTTAGTATCGTTAAGAAAAAGCATTCATTCACTCATTCATTACTCACTCGTAAAATCACAATATCGATGAAGTTGACATCACTATTGTGCAAATTAATATTGTACAAATTAATAAGGGTTGCTGATTACAAAATAAAAACTATTTGTCCTGTGGCTCGAAAAAAAATTTTGGTTTCTCGGAAATGATCGGGTGTGCTGGTTAGGCGATGGTACCCTTTTAACCGTGCTTTTTTATGAAGTCAGGGACACTGTAGGTATATACAGCATTAGTACTCTTAATGTTTATGAGCGCCGCCCAGCATGAATAAAAGGGCAAATAGTTTGATTATTATTTTAATTAATTATTTTATTTATTATTTTATATTTCCATGTTGTGTAGCAAAGAATAGGCTTCAAGCAGCCGCAAAATTGTAGGTATGTACTTAATACTGAACTAAAAATAAACACGCAACGTACATTGTTAAAACGAAATTATAATTGGTAATTAATTAATACAAAATTACAGTTATTTATTACCAACAAACTATTTCTAATTTTTGTCTTAATTAATTGAAATGCGATAATGGTCAACCCTAGGTAGTCTCGTGGGGAGTGCAGCCATGACGTCATCAAACGAACTTTAAGCGCGAAATTTGAAATTGTAGTTTGCTAAAACATGAAATTATGAATTAAATAATAATCAAAACCTAAAAATTATGCTTACAAATGAAAGGTGACGCCATCTTTTTGCATACCAGATATTTTCGAATTTTTTTTACAGTAGAAAACAGCACAGGCAGGCATTTTCGTGGGAGCTCTGCACGGTAAGACGTTCTGATTATTGTGGTTTTAAAATGGCGGCTCAACTAGTTTTATATAACGCACAGGATTCCGACGCTTGTGCATTTGGCAGAGGGGTAATGTTAGGCAAAGGCTACTCCAGTCCTGTTTACTCTGAGCGCAAAAATAATTAATTATAAAAAGCTTTGAAATAAAGTATGTTTAAGTTCTATGGGCCATAAAATAACATGAATTAAAAAAGACTGCAAATAAAGTCATGTCCGTAAAATAACATACAAGCAAGTACCAAGACAACATAGGTTAATAGGAGGTCTCACGTCTCTCTTTATTATTCAAGTCAAAATAATTGTAAATAACAAATAGCTTGCTGGGTCTACGGAGTTGTGCAAACTCAATATATTTATACTGCCACCCGTCAAAATACCTCCGAAGTGACTCATAATATTAAAATAATTATGGACATAATATGTGCGAAACTTGAAAATTTTACATATAAATGTGTAGTGGTAGTCATTAGAGCGCTTAGCAACTGATTACATTCTAGAAGGGAATGGAAAACAAAATTACGTTGTATTTATTTAATAATTTAAACATCGTAACACTAAATACTTTCACAGAATTCATAAAAAAATGATTTTACTTATCGCGACTTTATGTAATTTAGATTCTACTATATAAGGGGATACAACCTGGTAACTATAGGGACCTTAATGGATGTAATGGTTGAAGCGTTCGGCCTTAACTTGTGGGAGTTAATCTCTTCTCACAAGAGCCGACCATTGGATGGATGACAAAAAATATTATTTTGATCTCCTTCTTACTTAGGATGGCACTTAAAAGCATCTCGTTCCTGGTTAATCCTGCCTGCATTAGATAATTATTTGCACACATTAAAAATAAACAACAGCATAAGGACTGTCGATATATCAGGGTAGCATGATTTAATAGAGGTGTTCACTACATTTCTCGCTAACCTTTCTTAGAAAGAACATTTTGTATCTTCATATAGAAGAAGATATGTATGAAGATAAATCAATATGATTTTTATTTTTCTTTAGTATTTTTCTATTAAAATAATAATGCAAAATATATAAAAACCATAAAAACTAATTGGCTGTTTCATCTTAATCGATTGTCTAAACATTTGTAAAAATGTTTTCTCGAATACGAGAGGATGTTCCTCTCATTGATGAGACACCGCTGGCCTACAGCGTATAAAGTGGAAAAGGGACTAGAATATTTCGACGGCTGTTCGCAAGGCTCGTAGCTCAATTGGGAGAGCATTTGACTGGATATCCAAAAGTTGTCTGAGAATTTTCTTGTGAGTCGAGTCGATTTTTTCTAGTATTTTTCTATTTTAATAATTTGTCAAAAATAAACAAATGAATCCTATAAAACAAAATGATGTCACAGTAATGAGGGTCGATATACCAGGTTAACATAATTAAAATAGAGGTATTGGCTTCGGTGCCAATTTGTTGCGGTGTTTTTTTACCTATAGTTTTCATTATGAAATCCATCTGCCTGTTGAGCACAGGCCTGCCCTATGGAAAGAAACAGCGTATGGAAAATGGGTCATAACATAACACAACCCATTATAGATAATGGTTGTACGCGAAAGCACATAATGAATTAAATAAATTGATGTAATTTTTGCAGAAATATTTGTTCACGTTGTAGTTGTGCATGTTCGGTGTGTTCCAATAATTCCATCAACAAAAATCAATTAGATTGCAAAGTGGGATTTCGAAAATGTCTTATACCAATATTTATAGGAAATCGCGATAAATTTTATTGGTTGAGTAATATTAGCAATGTTTATTTTGTAGAACACGATTCCTACTATTGAACAAATATAGTTTTAATAACCATGTTAGAATGTCAACCACTTAGTAAACCTATTTTACCTAATGAACTGTTTTGTCCCTTTCCATCAAGTATAGAAAAAGACAAAATACCCCAATACATAAAATAAGTTTATTAGAATATTTGAATGCACTTATAATTTATTAAAAATATATTTTTTTAAATTATAAATGTACATCTTAGTTTAAAAAACAAGTTTTAACACAGTCAGTAGCCTTAATGTCCACTGGTGGGTTGATTGGCCTTCCATGGATGCAAACACTGCAGAAGCTGGGACATAAACTACCAGGGTCGCAGTACAGGGCAGTAGATGCTAATGAGTGCAGATATAGCCGGACCCAACAGCATTAGTCGTGAGCCAAAAGCACTAAATAAAAACCAAAACAAAAATGGTTGCCTGTAAAGTCGGTTTTACGGGCGAAGATTTTACGTGACAACGTCTTTTTCTCGGTAGAATATTTATTGATATGAATATAATTAAATTGCACAATAGGAACAAGGAATTGAATGAAAATAAGAATTGCACAAATTTTAACTATAGAAATATATTTTGTTTACTAAAACATTGTACATGTAAACTTAAACTTAACTAATTCCTATTTGAGTGATTTTGTTGAGGATAAAAAAAACTATAAATCATTATGTAACAGGATGTTTAAATATAAATGCCTGTAATATATTTCGAAAATTAATAAATGAATAATTTGGGTTATATAGGAAATATATCTACTACTATTAAATATTTATATTATAAGTGATTTATACATTAATGATTTAAATGGAACAATCTTGGATGGTTATCAAAATTTATCGATATAAACAATTTTTTTGTATTATATATATCATAAAGAGTTTACAATTTCATATATATACTTATAATATTAAAAATCAATAAACTTTTAAATATTGAGAAAACATTCGGCGGGCCTCTCTCTCGTTCGGTGACTCATCGTAACGTTACCGAGCGTTACACTTTTTCATAAGTGACTCCCAGCCGCAACCAATTTATAAGACGTTGTCACGTCAAAAACTTTCTAAACAGCTCAAATATATTATTGAAAGCATAAATATATATTTACACATATTCCGGATCAGTACTTATTTACTTAAGTAAAAAAAAACTCAAACTTACTTAAAATTATATAACTCTTTTCGCAACTTAAAAAAATACAAATATATTTTTGACAATTTATTATTATTATTCATAATTCGACAAATTTATGTAACCACCGAATCATTGTCATTAATCAGGAGAGCAAATAACTGTTGTCAATGATCATTAATCACAATTCTTAATTATTTTTCCGTTATAGCGATTTTGTTGACAAAATTTGGTGTTTTGCTATTACTCACCTGTTTTAAGTTTCATAAAGCACCGGTGCCATAAATTTTAGGACAGAACTGAACGACGCAACCATTTCAATCATTAATAATGATTGCATTGACATAAAGATAGATGAACAGATGATAAGGTACATAGTTCAAAGTTCGCTTGTTAAGACATATCTCTTGATAAATTATGATGCCCTAGTAACGCAAGAACATAGCTCATTTTTAGAATAAACAGAAATCTCTGTTTTTGGAAAAAACGTTTTATATTTCGTGCTCAGAAAATAAAGCTTAAATGGTGTTTTTGATAAACACCCAGACACAAAACAAATGCTAACTAAACTAATAATATGGAACCAACAGAAGTTTTTAATTCTTGTAGCTTTCTTCTTTATTGTTGTTGTGTTAACAACAATATTAACAACAACATTTGTAAACAGGTTATTTGTCCATTATTTTCATGTGCATTCTCTATTTGCAGAAAATATACTGTATTATAAATTCACGTTGGCAAAAAATATGGAGATGTCTCCTATAAATAGGCTATTAGTTGCGATTGTATCCATAGAAGTCACAAATCACTTTACATCGATCACTTCAAAGAAAACAAGTGGATTACTAAAACTGTGTAGACATTGAATAATGATCCTTACACTTACGGTCTCAAAGATTATTTTCTTTAAGTCTGCAAAACATCTGATGACATACATTTTGGTTGCTTTGTAACTTGTTGACATTCAGTAACGTCGATGAGAAAAGTGTTGTATAAATTCTTTTAAACAATTTCTTATTTGTTTTTTTTTCTTCTGCATAAATGTTTTATTTAACATTCAAACATTTGTTTTACTCATCACGAAAATATAAATATTGTAACAAAAAAATATACAAGTAACTGGTTGTTTATTCAACTGATTCTTTTACATATATACTAATAATAATTGTTTTTATTTTGCAAAATATAGAATAATACGAATTAGATTTTATTTTCACATGTATAATGTGAAAATAAAATCTAATTCTGAGCTTAAGCTCCAAAACTGTTACAATTGTTGTTGTTTTCTTTTTAATTTATATTTAATATTTTTCAACACTTGTCCACCCGGTTGTACATAATACGCAATACGGTTGCACCATTGTCGTTGATATATGAAGGGTCTTTGGTTCGACTCCGGCGGATCGTATCACACGCGATGTGACGATGACAGAAATGCAGCCGTTATTTCGAACTAACCATTCGTAGGTTATACCCTCCTGGTAGTTTGACTTTATTTGAAGAACCTTTGCTTCGGATGAAAGTCATATTATTCTTAAACATTTAATACTTATTTTTACTTATTTGTAAGTAAAGTCACAAGTACTAAATTATTAATAATATTTTAATAATTCCTTGAATTATTAAAATTTAATAAGAATCAGTTTCATCTTTGCACAGAGTCTTGGATATGATTTTACGAACCTAATTTAAATTATTCTTTTTTTAAGTAAACATCAGTTAAATTTATATCATAGTTATATGACTGGTAAATGTATAATGTATACTTATTAGTGTATTTCTTTTTTATAGTCGGAATGTTAATTAAAATGACATCCTTTGGTGACGACCGTTTGGTGCAACGGTAGCGATCCTGCCTTTCGCACCGACGGTCCTGGGTTCAAATCCCGGAAGGGGCAGATGTTTGTATGATGAATACGAGCATTTGTACCTGAGTCATGGGTGTTTATATATATTTCTATGAATATTACATATTTATGTATCATATATGTATGTCTATCCGTTACCCTAGTATCCATAACACAAGCCTTACAGTGCTTACTTTTGGGCTAGGCTAATTGGTGTGAATGTAAGAAATATTTTTTTTTTTTTTTGACGTGACAACGTCTTATAAATTGGTTTGCCGGGTGACACTTCAAGAAACTGCGTTACGCTCCGCTCACGTTATGCGCTTACAATGAGAGCGAGTGAGAGGCACGCGTCCCTTCCACTCGGGCATGGTTAGCCCGCCTAAGAGCGAGAGAGACAGACATAAAAAGTGGAAGGGACGCGTGCCTATAAATTAATGTTTTAAATATAATTCTTTGTATAAATAAATGTTTTAAATTGTTACTATTATTTCATCCTTCTTCCTACTATACGAATGAATATTCACATTAAAATTATTTTACCACTCAAAGTCGTTGTCAGGTAAAACTTTCGCCCGTATACCGACTTTTTTTTTATCCTTAAGGCGATAGAAAACCCATAATTTTGGGAAGTTTGATCTCCGCTAACGGTTGCCACCTTTTAATTTTCAATCTCTTTTTATCTTATTTAATTAATTTATTCGCTCTTTTTAAAGAATTTTCAACTATTTAATCCTGGTATCTATCTAATAACCATAAATATTTGTAAGTCATGGTACCTAATTATATATTCTTTACTTTATTCGGTATCCATAGCACAAGTTTTGCTTGATTTGATACTAGATTTTTTTATATAAAACCGGTTTTATGTACACATAAACAACTGCGATGGCAATAAAACTGGACTGAATAAATTTTATTACATTATGACATAATGTTAAAATAAACTTTATTTTTATCTTAGTTAAGTATAATTTATAGCACATCCTAACTATATACTTGTAAGCAACAAAATATAGACCAAATCAGTTAATATTAATAAATAAATAAATTGGTAATAGTTTTCTGTGTCACAAATTTGAGTTTTAAATACTCACTTATAAATCTACTATTTACTACGACAGTCAGTGGTTTTAGATGGTAAAAGTTAAAGATAAAATGTCTTTTATAAAAGAGAAAATGTACTATTTCAATATAACCATTTATAATGCGTGTATGGAACGTCAAAAGATACACCGTGCCTTCGTAAATTACGTCCCAATACCTTGTAACGAGAAACCGCAAGAAAGTTGGTAAAGACTGTTTAATCTTGCACTTACTTGTTTCGATATATCGGTCAAGCTAACTGATACGTACTTAATATTACCAAAAATAACACATATTTTGACTAATAAATTCATTCGAATTTAGTCATTACGCGTCCTTTACAATTTTATGCGTCAGAAATTATACCGTAATTTCTTATTCACAAAAGTCAGTGTGTTATTTAAGCACTTATACTTTGTCCAATGTAGGATGATACTTTTGACAGGTGTCACTTCCTTATTGCTAAGTACTAAGGTTGCGTTTGTTTCCTTATGTTTGGCTTGACATTCCAATAGCAACTTTATACCCTCTATATATGTGTCAACTGTCAAAAGTATCATCCTACATTGGATAAAGTATAGTAAAAAATTACTAATCACTAGAATCTTATTAAGATTATTTAAAAAAAGATAAATTCATGCAAAATATTAAATGTAAGCAAATATAGCCAGTGGCAAAATATACGATGTAAAATAATAATTTAATAAAACTATACAAATCTGAATATTAACAACGTTAACAAATATATCCTTTCCTAGGAGTCAAACTCTGACCCCAGTACACTGCATGAGATACTGCAACGGCTATCGTGACTGCACTATCATACAAATTGTTCATAGATTCTGTTGCAACGTGAACATTAGCAATGGGTGACATTTTGTTTATTTCGCAATTAAATAGGTATATATTTATTTACAACTTCTTAGGAAAACATAAGTGGAAACATGTGTGAATAAAATAACTTCTGAAACTTGTGCTAACCTAGTAAAGACGACAAAATGTCTTACGGATAATAATGAATAAATTTGATTACGTATGATCTCAATTTGCATTGAAGGTGTTTTTATCCTATTCAACTTATGCACGCCTAGTTTATTATCTAATATTATACCGCAACGCAAAATTTATGAACTTGTTTGTTGACGAGAATAAAATAAGCGCGTGTGCTTCTTCAAAACTTATTGCGGCAACTTATGCCGCTAATAATTATGATTAATGATATTTCAAATGAATCGAATCGTTATTGATTGGATATAACGGAGTTTGTATTACAATTAATCGAAACATATAGCTGATTTTAATGTAATGCTCTCTCAACATTTTTTTTTTATTTTATTTCAAAACAACCATTTCAATAAAGATAAGAACAAAGAACAGGTTTTTCTAAAATCTTTCTGGAAGATTTTGAACAAATTGATCATTTATTCGGAACGTGCATGACAGTAGCGCCATCTACAAACGCAACTTTAAGGGGCATATGTCAAAAAATAAATAACAACAGCTTGTTTATTTTTATAGATTAAAGTGAATAAAATATACTTTAAAAGATAATAAATGGTATGTTGAAAGGAATTTGAAAAAAAAAACTGTTTATGGAGAAATGGACGTTATTATAATAACTGGTTTTGAAAGTGTAAAACACACAATAAGTTTCCAGCCCCAAACTATGCTAAAAGGAAATAAATTGGTGTTAGCAGAACATGTGAGGAATGTAAAAGAACTAAGAACTAATGGCAATAGTTATTTAATAAGAGCCACCATCATTCGTCTAACATCGGTGACCTCAACACCCTATAAAACAAGTTTAAACGTTTAGTGGAGTCACTAATATTATTTGAGTCGAAATGAAAACCAACTGCAAAGTTAAATTATATTTTATTAGGAAGACGCGTGTATAATACAGTGCGCTTTACAAGTGACTTACTGAACGACTGAGAGGGCTTTCTCACGGTCTTGACGGTCGTATAGATATATATCCTATGTACTTATGTAACGTACGTACTCTCCTAACCTAAAAACATGACTAAACATTTAGATAAAACAAAATTTGCACTGACTATTTCTGCTGTTATTTTTGCAGTCTACGATGCAACAACAATAATAACCCATTTTCAAAAATTTCAAAACAACATTTACAAGTTTGTATGTTTCCCTTGCCCAATTTGTTGCACATTTGTGCCGTGTCAAGCGCAGCGATCGTTTTCTTTACCCCTTCCACCCACTTCGCACAGATTCAATACCCGCAACTAAATCCACCAACTGTAAAAAATCTGATAAATACTTTTTATAAAAGGAACTTGCAAAACAACCAAAATATAATAATATTCTTTTAAGTCTCACATATTCTAGCAATTTTTATGGTGGTTGGTTCAAAGAATGCATTTTAAGCAATCAACTTAAATGTATTTTTCCATTGTTACAGAAACAATACTGCAATGTCAAGACTGAAATTTGTTGCCGCATGGAAATCTCATCCTTGTCAGGTGCTGGAAGCCTACAAGGCTCCCTTGGTGTTGGATCGGCGACGTTCTCCGGTTCTGGCTCCGGTGCCCAAGGCTCAGGACTGTTTGTCGCTGGACAAGCTGGTCGAGGCAGCTTTGCTTCTGGAAGCAGCAGCTTCGGAGCTGGACAGAGCGGCAGTGCTTTCGGTCAATCAGGACAAGCTGGACAAGCAAGCCAATCAGGACAAGCTAGTCAATCTGGACAAGCCAGTTTCGGCTCTTCTTTCGGAAGCAGAGGAACCTTCGGGCAAGGAACGCAGACTAGTCAAACATTTGGACAGGGTAGCCAAGGAACATTTGGCCAAGGAACCCAAGGACAAGGGGCTTTTGGAAGCTCATCAAGTAACGGATTTTCTGCTACCGGCTCTTTCGGGTCTACCAACTCCGTCAACAGAGGAGTCACATCAGGATCAAGTGGCTTTGAATCTGGTTTCAACACCAACAAATTTGCCTCTGGATCGGGTTCTAGCAGCTTCGGTGCTGGTACTGGCTTCTCCGCCACTGCGCCAACTAATCGTTTTGGCTCCAACAACTTTAACAATGAGGTTTACAAATCCACTAGTCAATCGAACTTTATCGAAACCGACTCGTTTTCAGCTGGAAGCGAGGCCGCTGGAAGTTACAGACCTGGTGCTATTGGTTCTGGTTTAAAACCAGGTATTCCATATCTGCCACCTGTAGACAGCGTTACTCAACCTACGATCATCAGCTCCACTGCCATTCCTGCCACTTTTACCCCTAGGCCGACCACTGCAAGGCCTATTACACCTAGACCTACATACCGACCAGTCACTTCAACTTCAGCGCCTGGGTATCTACCTCCGGAACAAAGCGACTCGAGCAATCAGAAGGAGACCAGAATCCCTGGCCCTACCTATGACATAACTGGTGAAATTATCTTGGACGAGACCAGGTTCCCTAAGCAACCCATCCCAGCGCCAAGTAAGACATTTTTTACATACATTATACATTTTTTCATAAAAACCTTTCATACTTCTTCATATTTTTTAACTTATGCCTAGCAATATGACTTAAACCAAACTAAGCTAAATCAAAATAATCCTCTCTTCTCCTAATAAATAAGTTATTGGAATAACTGTTAAACGATGGTCGTGGTCGAGTGTCCATAGTGTCGCCACTCCCTTGGTCTTGGGTTCGATCCCCGACCAGGTAGTATGTGATAAAAAGTACCAGGACATCACAAGTCAAAAAGAGGTTAACAGCTTCTTATTTTCCCAGATGATATCCCAGCTGGTTGTGCGGCCGCTCTTAAGTGCACACCCATCGAATACTGCACCGCTGAAGGAGTAATTTCAAACACAACTGTGGTTTTGACCAGAGACCAGGATGCCTACAGAGTACCTCTTACTGTGAGTAAAAGGCGATTTTGTCGTTAGCTATATTTCGCCACGCACAATAAAAAAATTGTTTTTAGAACTAAATGCCTGTAAATTATCATATATCTGCAAAATATAAATAAAAATTATTTTTCTCAGTTTAAGAAAATCTTTATTATCTGTATTTTTTTTATTATAAAATGCTGACATCTAATTTTATCTAATTATTTTACTTTGATTATTTTTTGTTATAAAAAAACTAAAATTACATTATTAGAAGCATTTTGTTCAATCACCAAATTGCTTGTAAAAAAATGGCGCGTCACGTTGTTTATAAACTAACATGACTAAGTTGTTTTGTTATTAACAAATTCTTTACAGTCAAGGCTATTCCCAATTATTATTATAGAGAAATGAAAATGCTATAAAAGTATCCAAAGATTCTTTATTGAAAAAATAATATTAATATTTTTTTTATACATATATCAAACGGTATTTCGACAATTTTTTCGAAATTCAAATCTTAAATTATAAAAATATAATTAAAGTTTTGACAAATATTGCTTTGAGTTATTATTAATTTATTTTTCATGTGAGCTCATAATCATTTAATCACATATTTTCTTACTTTTGTATTACTTACGGTATACTCATGTATTCTTACAAAATAAAGATACCTATGCATAATATTGATTTCAACACTAGACGGTAGATATGATCCCAAATAATTTTTTTTTTTACGAGATTATTATACAGTTGAAATCAAGCAGTTGTCAATTGTTGACATAGTTCTTAAGAGTGATACTTCCCTTATACTGAGTAATAATTTGTCTTAATATCTTTCAGAGGATTAAAAATCAACACCTAAAATTATTATTTTTTGCATTTGAAAACTGCATCCATAAAAAAATAAAAATAAAAGTCACTTTATTTGATGTTTGCTATTTCTTTCCTACCAGGATTGCAAAGATGTGGAGAGCGGTCGCATCGGCAAATGTTGTAGAGATCCCCTGTACACAGACCCATGGCCTACAAATCAGTTAGGCAAATGGGTTCCCGGGGTATTCGGCGGCAACGACGGCAAATATGTGCCCGACAGCAGAGGATCTGGCAACAACCCAAGACCCCAAGTCACTGCTAGACCACCAGTCATTGGCAATGTGGTTTTGAACACTGTGCTGTAAGTTTTTTCCCCTTCCTTGTATTTCTTACCTGAAACAAAGATTGGTAGATAACAAATTAAATTGCTGTTAAATCTATACATACCATGCAATAATAGAATACTTAAAATAAGTTAATTGTTTTATAAAATCTGTGAAATCTTTAGTTTTTACAAAACAAAAATAACTTTACAAATCTAATTGAGTTCTTTTAAACTTTGCTACCCTAGTACCTTTCAAGAAATTAGGTTTGTCAAAAAAAATCATTTCTGTCCGGTATAAAAAGAGATTCGACTCCTCGTACCTCCTCTGATCTTTTGAAAAGGACAATCTTTTGCTCCTATTTTTATATATGTTTGTAATTTTTGCTTTTTTTCCATCAGACCGAAACCAACGCCAACGCCATATGGACCAAACCAAGTAACTGCCGGTTTTGGTAGCACTGCCTCATCTTTCGGTCAAAAAGGCCAATTCGAAATCAGAGGCCAAGGCCAATACGGGCAGGGCGGGCAAAGGCAATACGAGCAGGGAGGGCAAGGCCAGTTCGGTGTTGCCAGTCAAGGAGGTAATATTATACTTTGCTTATTAATAAAAAATATTATTTATTAGTAATTGATTGCATCATACGGTCATCATAATTTTATCAATGGGCAATAAAAATATATTAGTGGTTTATTATGTTTGGAATTTGAATTTTTATGTTTTTTTTTTATTATTCGGATACAACGTTGTTGTTCAGAAATGCTAAGATGTCAACGTCACTCGAGTATTTAAAATAATTAGGGAGTTCTAAAAACTTGAGTAATTTCGCTGTCTGTACAAGTATATTCCGTACCAACTATAAAGGCTATATTTCTTTGACATCCAGTCTATGGTCTATTGTATGTCATCAAGTAATGTGACCATAAATACTTGCTTTCGTCATCATCTGCAACACGTGCAAATCATTACAACTATTTGGATGTAATCGATCCATTTTTCTAAATCAGTCAATACTTCATTTAGGATACAATACGATAAAATGTATAAATATTTTAACTTATTCGATATATTAATATTAAATTTGAATTTTCTACTTTTTATAAATTCTGCTTGCCAAATATTTGGTGTGGTGTGTAGCGATTGGTGAATATCCATATTATATTACTTGCGGAATCATTTGATTTATTGCAAACAAGAGATTTGCTGTTAGAAATTTTTATAAAAGGTTTCATCTAGGAATCAGTTATAAACATTCTACTAGCTGTAGAATCCAATCATATTTCTAATTTAACAATACCAAATTAAGTGTTACGTTTAATTATGAGCAAAGCCATCAAATTAGTAACTTAAGTAGATACAAAAATAACGATATTGTCATTTCTGTACAGCTTCACAAGTTGCACAAGGATCACAATTCACAAGTAACAAACAATCCTTCAAAGGCCAAGGACAAATAAGCACACAGGGACAAGGACAACTCGTTTCCCAAGGACAGGGAACACTTGTGTCTCAAGGACAGGGACAACTTGTGTCTCAAGGCCAGGGACAACTTGTGTCACAAGGCCAGGGACAACTTGTGTCACAAGGCCAGGGACAAATCGTGACGCAAGGACAGGGTCAATATGCAGAAAGGGGTCAAGGATCATACAGTACAGGTGGAAGAGGGCAGTACGCAGTTGGCGGACAAGGACAACTAGAAATCCAAGGCGCCGTAAGTAAATTAACGTAAACACTAGCAGTAAAAAACATTCTGATATTGTCGCCACACTTTTTGCTTTATTTAAAGCATAAAAAACATGAGGAAATAACAATCATAGGATACTTGACGTGTCAAAAATGACCGTACAATTGGTTAATTATGCTATAATTGCCGTGAAAATTGAATTTATAGCCGGTAAGCGTCTCGCTTCGTTACAAACATTACTGAGGTTGGGTTTAACAACAAAAAGGTAGTTCCATAAACAATTTCCTATCCTCTTAGAGATAGCTTCTTCTTATGTCTTCTATACGTTAATATTTATAACCATTCTATAAGATTCTATGAGAGAGCCTGAGAAATCACTTGTGAACCGAATCGATTTTATCTAATATTTTTCTATAAAAATAGTTTATCTTATAACATAGCATTGAAAAATGCAAAAAAATTATAAAATTATAACCATTCAGTTAAGTGGTTTCCAATTATTCTGTATGATTATTATGAGTCAATATGTGCCGTGATGCAAAGAAAAAAAAAATCACGTGTTCACTTAAATGATGTACTTAAAATTGAATTTTTGACTTCAGGATTTCGTCGGAATTTTTCCCAGATAAAAAAAGTTCCAAGGCTAATCTTATCAGTGCTATGTTTTTTAGTAGATAATAAAATACAATATTAGGCTATACTACATATATAACTTGGAGATATAGTAGATTTGACTGCCAAATCTAAGCTCTAAGTACCGGTCAACAACAAAGAAATTCAGGATCAACGAAAACAAATGCAAAAAGGCGAAGTGTGATCAAAGAATCATAAAGGAAACCTAAAACACGCTAACAAAGTTATTGCTAATGTCGGCTATTTCACGAAATATCCAACCCATAATGTTAATAAGTAACTAGCTGACCCGGTAACTCGTTGCTATGGTAACGCGTATACAATGGAAAAAGAGCGGACAGACAAACACACAAACAACTTTGTGTTCTTAGAGTATATATTAATGTTTTTACACTATCGCATCCAGTCATTGAACCTATTTTCGGGAGTATGTTAATAAGTTAAATAAAAATAAGAAAATAAGTCAATATCTGTATATTGGTTAATTTTTTAATTTATATATGCAACTGACACTCATTGTCTGAGTGCTCATAGATACTTCGGACGATCCAAGAGTATGAGACTCGTGTTGACTAACCACCAGCTAAAAAGTACCATTAGCCTGGGAAGACTATATCGGCTTAAAAGAAGCCCATGGTAAGCACAAGCATGGTTTAAAAGTATCCTCTCTTTTCTAGGGTGCTCAAGGAGAATACTCCCAATTCTCAGGACAAAGCCAGAAGACTTTCGGTCAAGGTGAAGTTGTGAGCCAAGGCCAAGGTTTGGGTGTGCAGGGACAAGGATTTGGCGTCGTTAGGGGCCAGGGTGCCGCTGTCAGCCAGGGACAGGGTTCTTTCGGCATCGGTCAAGAAGTAAGCGGTGGATTTGGCTCCGGTTACCGGCAAGGATTTGGACAAGGTACGTTTTATTTAGCTGTAACTGGCATGCGTTGCGATGCCACTTTAAAGGAAATTATTTATATATAGATTTTTTGGGCCGGGAACTGTCGCGAGTGTTCTCAGAACACTCTATCAAAGTTTCATCACGATCTGATGAATAGTTTCAGAGCGCATAGGCAACAAACAGACAAACGTCAATTTTAATTCATGGATAGAGATAGAAGACAATAAAATAAACTTTTTATTAGATAAAATGCATTTGCAAATAAAGTTGTTATAACAATTTTATTTTTGAAGTGGAAACTTCTTTAGCTTGATTGTGGTTTGAAAGTCGATGAAACGAAAAAGCGACAGTAAAAAGAAACAGACACATAAATTCATAGGATTTAACGTAGAAGAAAATGAGATAAGAAGCATTATACAGTGTCTCTTTGAAACGTAAAAGCGACAGTAAAAAGAGACACACATAAATTCATAAGATTTAACGTAAGAGAAAATGAGATAAGAAGCATTACGTACGGGTGTTAATACATGTTTGTGTGCGCATGCGTAGTACAAAGCTTGAGAGAAGGCATCACAACAACCGTGGTATTTTGAATACGTGTACGTATTACTTTTGAAGGTTTCACTTCTACCACGTGCGAATTGCACACATGCTTTCTTTTTTGTCTGTTTTATATTTCATGAAATTTTAGCGTTAATAAAAAATGTTTTGCCCTTAGGTGTGATTACTGGTCAAGGGCAAGGAGTTAGCCAGGGTTTCGGCTCTGGAATCCGCCAAGGATTTGGCCAAGCCATCGTCCAAGGAGAAGCTCAAACCAGCGCTTCTGAACAAATTTACAGAGTGTTCTTGGAACAGTACAAATCCGGTGCCCAGTGTGGAACATTAAACGTAAGTGAATGTCTTTGATATTGAACTCTACATATTGACATTAAGGTAGAAAATTGATTGAAGATTATTTGAATAGGTTAGTGTGAATTTGAAAGTACAGTCGACAAGACAACAAGACCTTTGACGTTTCGATCTTCCTTTACGTTCACGAAATGATGAAAAAGTTGACCTTATTGCTGAGTTGAAATTTCTTCCCGATAACCTTACGCATGTAAAGTTAACCGTATTTCAACTTTTTCCACATTATATTTTCAACTTAAATTCTAACAAATAGAGTTCAATATATGTTTGACAAATAAAATATTTTGTTACTTTTCCTCTCTATTTAATAACAATAATATTAATAGACTTTTTATTTAAACTTAAATTTATCTGTTACATATTTGGATTTAAAGAAATAATTATAATAAAAACTTCAACATTTCTCAGGTCTTAATAATAATAATAATATTTCTTACATTCACACCAATTAGCCTAGCCCAAAGTAAGCACTGTTAGGCTAGTGTTATGGATACTAGGGTAACGGACAAACATACATACATATAAATAAGCAATATTAATTAACTATATAAACGACCATGACAGTTAAACAAGTTCTACACACAAATATATACCCCTACCGGGATTCGAAACCGAGACCTTTGTTGCAAAAGGTAGGATTACTACCATTGCACCAACCTGCCAACAAATCAACATCTACCCATACCTTGGTTCGAACCCAGAATCGTTTGACTTCGATAAGGTCACTGCCACTCGGTTCAGTGATACTCGAATATTTTAAAGATTACAAAATCGATTATGTAAGGAAAATAATCGCTAGTACTATTTAATGAGATGCAATATTTCTACTATTTCAAGAATGCTCTTAACAAATTAAAACTGTTTGAGATGATATATAAGTTCGTTAAAATATTTATACATATAGTTATATGTTGCAACATGTTGTCGAAAGATTAGGCAACTTATCATAGAGAAGAATTTTTGCCTCGTCCAGTTTAATACCTACTCTTCAATAAAAATTATGTATTAAGTGATGCCGTGTATTATTTATCGTGAATAGGAAAGCGCTTGACCACTATCTCGCCTTATGGTAAGCGACGATGCGATCTAGGATGTAACGCGCTTGCCTAGAAGATACCTATTCACTCGTGACTTGAAGACCCTTAAATTGTATTTATCAGGAAACACAGACTCAGGCAAAGAGTTCCACTCTTTAACGGTACGGATTACAAAATTGGAACCAAAATTAATTAAGATATTCTTTAAAAAAACAATAAAATTCCATTTACGTAAGAAAGAATTCGCATTCATTATTATAGAAAACGTCTCAATTTCCTAATATATTATGACATATGTTTATGACATTACAAGAATATGCTTTTAGATTAATATGACAGTTTACAATGGAAACTATTAGGCTTGACAGATTTATTATTAGGAGATTTGAATAACTATTCGTATATTGTAAAAAATCTGTGTTGTTCTAAGATGAATATGTTTTATTTATCGTTTTATATTCATTAAAATTTTATTAATAATATTGAAAAAATAATTATTTTCAAATAATTATACGTATTAATTCCATTTGCATAATTTTAAGTCATAATTATTTGGCATAATATGTTACACATAACCGATATAGGCATAATTTTGGCATACTTTGGTTAGGTATAGTTTATGCATAATCAGTTATTATTTTTATGTGCATAATCTATAGTACAATTATACCTAGTTACAAAGCAAAGTAATTTATAAATTACATTAAACAATTACTATTATTTGGAAAAAGGTATATTTCGACTTAGTTTACCTACAGGAATTTAGAATACTAAGTAATAATACTGGTCTTAGTATATGTATTATAATTTTAAACTACCAGTGGTTATTCACTACTTCGTACTGTTAGAATTAAGTTACATTAGACGTACTTCTTATATTAAGAGAATACGTAATTTTTCCCGCATAAAAAGAAGCCGATGTTCTTTGCCAGAATGCAAGTTTCATCAAAATTAATTTACCAGTTTTGCCATTAAAACGTAACAAACAGACAGAGTTATAATTTAATAATATTTCTTACATTCAGACCAAAAAGCCTAGACCAAATTAAGCACTGTTAGAGTTACTTTTGCAATATTATATCAGTATAGATTAAAAAAGATGTTACCGTAATATGTAAAAAATATAAAAAAGATTTTGTGTCATTCGAAAAGGCAAATTTTATTATCAATTCATTATTTGAATTAAAATATAGCTGCTACCACTTGATATCTTTTTATTACTAGAATATTTATTACTATAAAACAAAATGGCTGTTTCATCTTAATCGATTGCCTAAACATTTGTAAAAATGTTTCTTTCGAATACGAGAGGATGTTCCTCTCATTAATGTAACAACGCTGGCCTACAGCGTAAAATCAAAAAGGTACTAGAAAATTTCGACGAATGTTCACAAGGCTCGTTAGCTCAATTGGGAGAGCATTGGACCGGATTTCCAAAGGTTAGGAGTTCGATTCCCGCCTGAGAATTCACTTGTGACTTGAGTATTTTTCTACAATAATTTATAAATTATTTTGTTTATTTTTGTGGGTTATTATAAAATTAGTTAGTTGATCATTTTAAAACATTATTTTTCCTTTTGTTTCTAGAAAAGATTTACTTAAATATCCAAAGACGAAATTAATTACATTTTTTCCTCCCATTAGCAGTTATGTTGAAACTTATTTCATTAACGAAGATGACATTCAACGGATCAGTGTTTCGTAATTAATGATAGATCATTTGATATTAATGATTTAATGACTTTATAGTGAATATTCAATTACTATGATAACTTATCATAATAATTTAATATGCAGAGATATGGTAGAGGACAAATTAAATAAGTAGGCAATCAAAATTAATTTTCGTATTGCTATGATATGATGATGTGCCAAACAGGTCTCAGGTTCGAGTGCTGGGAGGGGTGGAAGTTTGGGAATAAATAAGGGGTTTTTGTATTTGAATTATTATCGTATAAATGTTTATTTATGCATTCTATACGTTGTATACTACTCATAGTACAAGCGATGCTTGATTTGGATCGAAATAATTGGTATGTGTAAAGAAATTATGACAAGAACAAAATTTACTTAAGTTTAGGCAGGACCCGAACATACATCCCGAATATTAACGCAGAATGTAGGATTACTACGTTCCACCAAGCAACCGTTAAAAATTAAAAATAGAACTTCTATATGATTAAAAACGCCGTACAGTAAAAGGGGTCATAAACCCGCCAAACGGGATAAACGGCTTTACGTACCTGCTTGTTTTTTCATTGATTTAAGGAGAATTAACAAGACAAACACTTAAACATGAGTAAAATACACTTTCAATCTATGCAAAAGAAAAATAAACTTAACTCCTAAAAAACTGAGGACGCAGGAAAATAAATTTTTGGTCACCCATCCGAAGATCTGCCATTGATAAAGTTGCTTAACTTTCACAATCGTAATCCGATAGCGCTCACCACTATATACTAATGCTATTGATATACCATTATTGCTTTCAAATTATTTCAATTGAGGTCCATACCTTCAGGAGATACCTTCACATGCCACCAGGATCTTAAAGTACTTTCCGAAGCACAAAAGAACTCAAAATAATAAATTTTATGTCATCCATCCGAAATTGCGCTTTGCGTAAGTTGTTAAACTCTTGCGCAGGCCAAGAACATCATTAAGCTTCATTTGCTGTTATGTTATCTTGGTACTAAACATCAATGCGTATTATAGGATTTGTATAAAAAATAATCAATTTAACATATTTATTAAATAAATTTTATTTTAACTAAATTAATTCACATAAAATATTTCTACCAAAAAAAATAGAAAGAAAGAAAAAAGTATAATTTAACAATGACAGAAAACTGAATTGCGAAGTTCAAAAAATATCACTTACAGAACCAGAAGGACATATAGTAAACTCATCTTAATATGTTTGAGTTAATATTTAATGTATTCATATTTGAAGGGTCAAATAACGTAGACAACCTTGGTTACGTAAACTTAACCGATACACAAACGAAATTAACGGTAGAATCAATATTTGTTATTTATTTTGTACAACAAAGCCACTAATGATTTATCTTTCGTAATAAAATAGTAGTTTATAACACCAGTAGCAACACCAGTAGTCGGGCAAAAAGTTTCGTTTCCAAGTCACTCCAAATTTGAAAAATACGATAAAACTCTTAAATATCAGTTTATTGGAGGTAAATTATAATTTTTGAGCAGATTCACTCAACCGTCGACAACCCTACACAGCAGTCTGGTTATAAATAATAAATAAAATAAAAAACAATTTAATTCATGCGATTACACCCATACACGTACAAATAATTCAAAATTCATAATTAGAACTAAGAGACTACTATTATTAAAACTAAATTAGCACATAAAATAACAGAATAATACAATTAAAAATATAGAAACTTCTATTAGCTCATGAAAACCTGGTATCTCATAACTACTAGTACTAATTACTTAAGTTCGTTGTGCGCGAGAATTTATTAATGAAAATTTTATAGCTAATACAGAAAGAAGTCATTTCGCTTTCTGCTGTACAATTTCGACAAATCTTCCGATTCCTGAGTATTATTACTATATAATAATACTGAACCGAATCTGACGCCTACAACACTGTACCCTACAAAACTTCTTATGAATTCATGAAAGCCGGATAACTTAAAACTTGACCAGAAATTAAAAAGCCATTAGAAAATCATCTATAACGGACAAGGTCTAACTAACGCTTCGATTAAAACCCGTACTATTTATCATCATTACACATCTCAGAAACCTCTAATTATCGATAAATTTGCTACAAAATAATGAACATATAAAAATCAAATATCGATAAGATTGCGACAGCCAATAACAAATTTGCAAAATAATTTATCATCGAGACCTTGTACCGTCACTAGCTTCAAATTATCTTAATAAAAACTATACTCAAATTCATTGTGTTTTATGTTTGACATTTGACATTATGAATAGCTACTCGTATAAGTTAGTATGTATGATGAGTCTATTTGATGTCAATGTTTCTGATTATTTAACAAATCATAATCGCTAAAATATCTTGTTCATACACAACGAACACTTGTCGTTTTCTTTTAAGCTTTATAAGTTTATTCTTTATAACCTCAGTTTCAGCATTTGTGAGTAAATTTCGCAAATAAAAAATGTAAGCCTTTACAACAAAATTTACTCATAAAATCCTTAAATGTTCACTCTCCTACTGATCTGAAACTTTCAATTTTTCAATTCAACTATTCCTTGTCATTTTAGGGTTAACTTATCTTATTTTTTTTATTATTATCGGCCATATATCACATTAATGTATATTTACTTAAGCAGAAACGTGTTTATTGCTTTTGAATAAATTAGATTTTCTTTTTTTCCACCTTTTAGAATGATGAAATCGCATGAGTTTTTTTTTTAAATTTGGAATAGATTCTTTGACTAGTCATAGATTAATTTTTTTTTTATGAAAATAATCACTGTATGATTGTTATAACGAACTAAGAAAAATTATACAATAGACAAAAACTTTAGCTATCTCTCTGCTCTATTTTTTTATTCACCAAATTTTAACATTTCTAGGGTCAAAAACCTTACGGGAACCGCAACGATTTGGAAGTAGACTTCGCCGAGATCCCGTGGCAAGCTATGGTGCTGCTTCAGACCAACAGGAGTCTGCTGTGCGGAGGTGTCATCACCAGGCCCGAGGTCGTCCTCACTTCAGCTTCCTGTGTCGAAGGGTGAGTTTTCATTTCTTATGTAGTTCTGTTTACCTGGTACTGTTGTGAACATTTATCCACAGCAACAAACAATTCATTTATTTTGACCAGCATAGAGATTATTATGATTGTGTTATCACAAAAAAATATTTTACAAATAAATGCAATTCAACGAATAAATATTTATAACTTAAAAAAATAACTGTAACAACAATACTGTTTAAGAACAAAAAAAACGATATAAAACATGTTTTTTCCCTATATTTTTTATCAATTGTTGTCAATTTATTTGCAACAAAATTATTTTATTATTTATTTTATTACATTTTATTATTTTTATTTCCCTTGCTTTTAACTAAATTTAATTGAAGCAAAACTAAATTTATTAAGCTGAACTTTAGCCAAATTTCATATGAAAGTACCAGGGAACTATAAAACAACATTTCTATTTCAGACTGGACGCTAAAAACGTGTTGATCAAAGGAGGAGAATGGAAACTTGGAATCGACGACGAACCTCTACCATTCCAAATCGTGCAAGTGAAAACCATCGTCAGACATCCGTACTACAAAGCCGGCAGTTTGAAATACGACGTCGCCATCTTGGTTTTGTCTGAAAACCTAAGATTTGCAAAGAACATCTACCCTATCTGCTTGCCTGGTTCCACCGATACCCTGGACGCGTTCTACAATGGAGCTGGTGAATGCATAGTCACTGGATGGGGCAAGCAAGTTCTACAAGGTAAGATTTTCTATTTTTCAAAATGACTATCCTAATTATACTATTCAAGAGAAAAAAAATCCTTAAAATCAACAAAAACAAACTTACCTAACTCAGTATTTCTAAAACAAAAAATGAAATAACTAGTTTCATAAATCTGTGTTTTCAAATACTTATAATTTTGTTCAATTCAGTTAATTTTACAATTACAAATATTTCAAAGACAGATCAAATCTCTCTAAGTTTATAGATCTTGAAGGCACTGCACAAAAACCTACGGCATTAAGTAGACAAAACACTTTTAGTAGTATTGCAGCAAGTGCAGGTGCAGCAGGTAGAAATTACGATATTTTTTACCGCTACTATTCATTAATAATCAAAACAAGTCAATCCAAATGGACGTAATTTTAAACTTTTATTTTATTATTCTTTATTGCTTTAAATACACTAAAAGGCGGACTTAATGACGTGCGGTATTCCACCAGTTAAACTATTTAGATGTATAAATAAGCACAAAAGTCAGTCAGTCAGTAAAAATACCAAATTAAATTAGAAATAAATGAACTTAAAAAAATAACACAAGTTTATGAACGATGAGTGTATGATAATATATAAGCAGAAATACAAGTTAAAATACTTATAAACTTACACATATTTATATGTAGGTATACAAATATATTATCAAAATATTAATTGATATTAAAAACCATAACATAAAGCATGATACAATATTAGCTCTTAAAAATATACACGATATGTTCAAAACGATTTGCATAATGGTTGTATCAGGTATAAAACAACGAAAACAATGGGTAAGCTTAAATCCGGGAATGTTTTTTAAGTTCGAACGACCTTTTTACTAAATGTCGTTTTTATGCATTCCATCGACTATAATAAAAAAATAACGCTTTCTTTACCGACGCGGTGCAAAACCGGTTATTTCACGTAACAGCAACCCTAGAGTTCATCGTAATCAATTTAGCTTCGGTGATATAACTCGCCTGAAATGTTAACTTTTAATAAATATAATAAATGTTTTTATCAAAAATGTTTCTATAGATTTATAAAAGAATTGTGTGCGTATTTAAAAAATCTTTTAAGTCAACGCTGGTTTTGCCATTTGCACTTTAAAAAATTAAAATTGATTTTTTTTTATAATTAACTAGTTAGTAATAATAAATATTTTTTCCTCTATCCACAAAACGGTACAACAAGAATTAAATGTAGAAAGCGCACTTGGTAGTGAACCAAATTTTTTTCTTCTATATAATGCACCTGGCGTTATTAATAAAGAATATACTAGGGTAGCAGATGGTAATATGGGTTAATGTTCTGTTTAGCAAAACTTAATTTCATACTCCGGTACCTTAAAGAAAGAAAATATTTTTTGGAATACTAGGACAGCAGACGATAATAGGAGTTTATCTTCTGTCCACCATAAACTCAAGCTAAAACCGAAAGCCGTCAAAGAAATTTATCATTAACGTCTCATAGTGCCTATTTAGTTATATATTTAGAAATCCTGCGAATTAACCTTTAGCTCTAAAGGAATGCTTCGGTCCATCGTTTGATAGTGTTAGTTAATGCAACACTGACTGACTGACCATTAAATCGAAAACAGTTAAAGTCGCCATTTAGGTGAAAACCGAGAGTGCCAATACTGGGAGTGCGCTTGTGGGTCATTGTCGATAAGTAGCGTCAGCAGAGAAATTGCAAAAAAAAAAATTATAAATATTAAATATCTCACTATTAAAAAAAAATTCGTCTTACATTTTTTTTAAACTTAGTAATTTAATATTACAATAAAAAAATTTAAATTTATTTAGACCTAAATTAAGATAAGCCCGTACTTTTGCCAGCAAACATAAATACGTATATAACAACCAGGATGCGAACCTAGGCAGTTGCTGCAATAAGCGGAGTCGCTACCGCTGCAGCAACTGGAACTGAATGTTAGTTTTTAAATATGCTGACGTTACTATCGCGTTGAATTGTAAATATTTCTATGATAAACTTTAATACTATAGAATTGTTTGAATTCAAAATCTCAGCAGTAATGTTCCGTATTTAAAGTCTCCTTTGCTTGCCATATTTAAACTGCAATTTTCATTTGCAATTTATAATTTGATTACTGCCCTTACGGTATTCCCCAAATGTTTGAAGTGCAATGCAGTCTTTTATTTTATAAATAAAATATTTGGTTCAAGATAAATTCATATTTATTTTATATTGTTGTCTCATATATCGGTCTTCTAAAGATTGTACTTTGGAGTGTGCTCAGGAGCTGCATGTGCTCATACCGCCATCTGCGAGCTACCCCCTTTCCTTGGTTGCTATTCCCACCTATCGCATCAAGCTGTTCTCAACATCCTTTATAATGTGCACAGCAAAGCAGTGGAACTCCCTCCGGCGTCTGTATTTCTGAGTATTTATAACGCGTCCGTTTTCACAGCCAGGTTGAATAAGCTCCTTCTGGGTTAGCTCGTTCTATCGTGGGTCCTGTCTTGCCCGAGGGCTTGATTGGGATTAAGAGCAATCCCATTCAAAAAAAGCATGTGTGCAATTCACACGTGGTAGAAGTGAAACCTTCAAAAATAATGCGTACACGTATACAAAATACCACAGTATGATGCCTTCTTTCAAGATTTGTACTACGCATGCGCACACAAACACGTATTAACACACGTACAACGCTGAGGCCCAAGCAAACTCCCACTATGCTAACACACAAAACTAAACACGAGCGGAGGGGGTACGAAGAAGAGTACAAATAGAACCACATAAGAGACCCTGTATAATGCTGCCTATCTCATTTTCTCCTACGTTAAATCTTATGAATTTATGCGTCAGTCTCTTCTTACTGTCGCTTTTTCGTTTCATCAACTTTCAAATCACAACGACGCTGTTGTTGTTGAAGTTTTCACTACAAAAAAAATTTAATATAGTTTACAGGAAAAAAACATATCCGTCATTCAAAAATAACAACTAGCAAAGAAAACCAGGCTTATAATTTTTATATTTTATGCATTTTCAATGCGATCTTATTAGATAAATTATTATAATAGAAAAATACTAGAAAAAATCGACTCGGGTCACAAGTGAATTCTCAGGCGGGAGAATTCCCGCCTGAGAATTCACTTGTGACCCGAGTCGATTTTTTCTAGTATTTTTCTATTATAATAATTTATCTAAAACCAGGCTTATTAAAAGATGGTGTTATCAATAACATAAAAACGACCATGCCCAAGGTGATATGCAAAGCTTGACATTGTTGCTACCCAAGGTTAGAAATATACAAGATACTATACTCCAAGTCAATAGCTCAATTTACATACAAACGCACATGAATAAATTTACTCTTCTGATTATGGCATAAAAAATATATCTGTCTGTTACGTTGATAAGTCTCATTTATGAAAGCTTATCATTAAACTCGATTTTGTTGAGACAAATCTGTTGCCGAGGTTAAATCATCAACTTTTCCATTAAAATAATCGTAAATCAAACAGGTTTTCGAATTACTTATGACAGTATGTTGGATATAGTCGAATAAAGATAAAAAAACAATATAGGATGCGAATTTTCACATTAATTTTAGCATTTTATGAGTATTGTTATTCGTTTTTTTTTGCTTAATATACAAGAACAAGTATCCTAATTTTAAAAATAAATTTAAATTTAATTTTCTTTTATTATTGTAAACTTATGATTTATGATATTAACTTTGAAATAAACTTTCCTTGCTGTAACCTTTAGTTGTATAGTTATTATCTTTTTTTAAGTTGTCAGTTTTGCTGACGCTACCGATCTCAACCGGTTTGTCATCCAGCCGATGTCCAATAAACGAACACAAACATTATGTGTGTCTGTACGTCACCAGTTGTGTAACTCTTGGCTTGATAAAATTCACGCTACGCTATGTACAGTCAATAGCACATCTATCTATTATAAACTATATATAATTCCAAGTTTAGTGCAACGATAGCGGTCCTGCCTTTCGCACCGAAGGTCCTGGGTTCGAGTCCTGGAAGAGGCATAATATTTTTTTAATGTTTAATAACAATAAATATTATAATTTATAATAAATACTATTTATGATAAGTTGATATGCTGTTGCCTGTACAGACATTTAAAAAATTGATATTACCAATCATTTTTAAATCTTATTTAAATATTTTAAAAAATACTGTACAATAATCATATTTTTAACATCTCAACTTCTATAGCAATCTATGTTAAAACTTTTTTTTACTAATTAAACATTTTTTACTGTCGCATAGCGGAAGGTGAGCGGGATGTTTCATTCGGCGTGCGTTCTTTGCTATAAGCGGTCGTGTCTGAATTAATTTGAAAATTTAAAATATTTTAAAATTCAATTATTCGGGAGTCCCGGGCTTCGCTACTGTTTAAGCGAGGATTCCGCCACTCCAGTGTGAAGAATGAAATATTGAAAAGCTTTGGGTGGCTGAGGTGCGATCTCCGGATCTCTGGCGTGAGTAGCAAACTCTTATCCATTCGGCTACGGTTACCTGGCGCGGTGCGGTCGAAATTATCATACACGATCTACGGTCGCCACAGACGGGGAACCGAAGGCGTCCGAACATTTACGAAGTGAACCGAGACCCGAACGACGCAGGAACGTAATCGTTACCGCTACCACGATACGCTGCGACTAGCGAGCGATACTACCACAACCGTAATTTTTTCGTGGTACAAGTTAGTCATCTAGTTAATTAAATCATGCCTAATCCAACTACTTTCTGTGCCGGATGTCGCAGTGCTGTACAAGGCAGACAGTTTTTGCAATGCTCTATTTGCCGTGATCATTACGATCTCCTATGTGCTAATGTCTCTGAAAAGAGGTTTCTAAATACGATGACTAAAGATCATAAGGCAGCTTGGAAATGTCAATCGTGTAAAAGCAAAGCGCCGAAAAAAGACAACACTGATACGCCTGTCCGCGCATCTAAGGAAAGTCCCGATAATGTTACCACGCGACGCGGAGCAGGACTGTCGCATTTAATGAATACGTCCATGCCGAGTGAATGCGATCTTTTTCCCACTCTTGATCAAATTAGGTCTATCATCCGTGAAGAGTTACATCTCATTCTTTCTGAGCGCATGCGCGACTTGATTACTAAGTCTGTTTCCGAAACAGTGGCGACAGCTTTTTCAGAGTCGCTGAACTGTTTAGCTCATAAGATCGCTGAAATGGAAAAAAAGTTGGTATGTTTCATGGAGCCTACCGTGCCAGCAGTTGCAAATGATCATGAAGCTACCATCACTGTGCCGCCGGCTCTTACTCGGAGTATTTCTAATACCGATGGCTATGAGTACGGGCGTGGACTTACACCATCGTCGGCTATTGAGAACACCGGTACCTTGCGCAATGAAGGTTGGAAAAAAGTGAGTAAACGTTCACGTAGCAAAAAGAGCACACCGAGTGTTTCGACTGGTGAAGCATCCGCAAGTCAGGAGTCAAAATATGATGTTGAAGGTGGTCCTCGTCGTGTTCGGGATCCCGATGGGTTGCTGCGCGGTACGGCTATACCAGGTAGTACTGAACTTCAAGCCTCTGAAAAACAGCGTAGTTTTCACCTTTATTACCTCAGACTGGGTACTACCGAAGATCAGGTGAAAGCTCACGTTTCGAACATTACCGGAGGTGTAGATTGCAGGGTCGATAGTCTCAGAGCGCGTGGACCGTACGCATCGTTTAAGATATGTGTTCCATCACCTGCTTCTGATTGCATATTGGCTCCAGAGAAATGGCCAGAAAATGTTTGTGTGAAACCTTGGAGACGTTCCTTTCGTCCGGGGCAACGCGGTGAGGGTGGATTGTAGTGACCCCGCCAACTTACTGGGTACGATGGATAAGGCGAAGAGTAAGGGATTGCTTCACTGCAATATGCCCAATCCCCTATCAGACCATATGCAAACATCAACATTATGTACCAAAATGTGCGAGGCTTGAAAACAAAACTCCGTACCCTGAAGACAAACATGCTACTACTTGAGCATGACGTAGTGGCAGTTACTGAATCGTTTCTAGATCAATCTGTTAGCGATGCAGAGGTAGTGAACAATGACTGGAACATTATTCGCCGTGATCGTGGTTCTTGGGGAGGAGGCGTTATGTTGATTGCCCGGCCCGATTTTACGATGCGTCGCTTAAAGGATTTTGAAACCGCGTCTGGAGAAGATCTCTGGGCATCTGTTGAGGTTCAGTCTATTACTGTGTTCTTTTGTGTCGTTTACATACCCCCCTCTTCCAGTGATAGTATTTATCTGAACTGGTTCACTAAAGTGGAAAGTTTTATTCATACTATAAAGGGGCCTCTCATTATCATAGGTGATATTAATATGAATAGTGCTTCGTTAAATGTTAATAATTATTATTGTTATTTTTTAAACTTTTGTAACTTGTTAGACAGAAATGAAATTGTTAATTCTCACGGCAGTAAACTCGATATTGTATTAACACAGGAGTGCGTTAGTGCTGTATCTGTATGTAATTCTGAATGTGGAGGCCTTGTGTATCCAGATTTATACCACCCTCCACTTGATATTGCCATTACTTTTGAGACCACCACTCAGCGCGGGTCCATACCACCCAGTAACATTGATATGGCAAGGGACTGGAACTTCAACAAGGCCGATCAAATTGCTCTCCGCCGTTCTATTAACAGCTTAGATTGGAATTGTCTGCTACATGCTCAAAATTTACATCTTGCTTTGGAATCGTTTTACGAATCCATTTATCGTGTCTTCGACCAGCTTGTCCCAAAAAAACAAAGACCTAAATCCTCCACAAAACGATATCCTGTTTGGTTTACGGCGGATATCATCAGGGATATTCGGACGAAACAAAAGCTGCACCGGACTTGGAAACGATTTAATTGTCAGGCGAGTTACAAATTGTTTTCCAATCTTCGGGCTTGTCTAAAGATGGAAATCTCTCTGGCATACGAATCCCACATTAGGGGTTTGGAAGGTAGTCTGCACAGCAACCCTCGAAATTTTTAGAAAGCCGCTGTTTCGCATGCATCGGGCACTAAACGCGCTCCTTGTGGCTTATCCAGAGTTTGACGTCTTTGTTGACAACCCTAGATCCTATTTAAATAAAATAGATAGTAAGTAGTCTATGAATTATGTTACTCAGCTATCCATAATTATGTAATTGGGATAACCCCGTTTAATTATGTTAATTAAATAAATAAAAATATTTTTTTGTAATTTAGACCCCATACTACTAGGAAAACATGTTTTATGAAATGTTTGTTGTGATAATTAAAAACTCTTATCCTCCTTACACCCTGGTACACTTTATACAAAAAAAAACATTATTCGAGACTTCTCGTTAAGTTTCAATAAAGTTTTTCTTAATCCATCATAGTTTAATCCTATAATCCAAAGAAACTCTTTGAAAAGAGAATAAATCAAAAAGTAAAGTAAAAACTCCACGTTAGTGTGAAGGCCTCTCTGATGGTCACATTCCACACATGCAAAGTCATATTGACAGTTTCCTTTAACAGATACATAAAAGTTTAAGGCCAAGATACTCTCAAAAGAAAACATCACTGTTGGTTGACAGACCGCAATATGTGTATAAATAAAACTTACACAATTGAATACCAACGGCTGTCTATGTTAGCCTGGTATTTCATTGTAGCTTAAATTAATTAATTAATGAATAATCCCAATTGGCGCCAAACCCGCATCGCCTTAAGATCAGATTGGCAAATGAGGAAGCATAAAGGAACTCCTGATAATTTTGGTCACCCATCCCAATAACCACCCCTTAAGAAAATTGCTTAACGTACGAAATCGCAGGCAGGCATTTATTTTGCTATATTCGGTAAATAACCAAGTCTAGTAGTTAAGAATCTGATTTATGATGCGCATCCGCATTCATTCCAATTAAGATGGGTGAGGTGAAAAGGTTAACCGGTAAAAAAATACGAGACATCCGTTCAATCAATAACGAACGATCTAATAACGACAAATAAGGCTTTTTTTTATAAATGGAGACATAGCCGAGTGTCAAGAAATCAATAACGAAATGCTTAAATACGAAAAAAAGATCTAAAAACTAACTTAATATACGTAGGTTCGATTTAATGTGCCGTCGATGATTTCTGTATTCGATTTGCATTTATTCGATGGCTATAACTATCAGCTTTGAATGTAACGTAAAGTAAAGAACATCGAAATTTGTGTTATCGACGAATTGTGTATAAACCTGTTTGGTGTGTCTATTGGTTTTTCTATAAAATCACAAAACTTTAAGTGTTTCCACACGCGACCGACTTTTTCATCGATTTCCACCGATTTTTTGAAGAACTCAAGTCCCACGAACGATACTTACATTTCCATCGAGAAGTACAGACTAAGTTTCAGAATTATGCGTTAAGTCTTACACAAAAACAAATGAAAAATTGGCGGGAAAATTGCTAAAGTAAAAAAAATATAATGTCGCCAGGACAAAGAATTTATCTTTCAAAAAATTAAAATTACGCAATCAATTTATAAAGGAAACCTACTAATTTTAATCTAGTCGTCGTCTTTGACATTTAGCGGATGCAATAAACACATTAAAAATAACTACCTAACTTAGTTAATACATTCTCATCGTGATATTTACAGATAATTTCTACCGACAACATGATTTGTTATAAATGGTAATAGAAAATAGGAAAACTTTAAAGGTAACTTTTTACTTAATATCTAAATATTTTTTTGTACGTGTCGCTGAAGTCATCCTAAAATACTGGACAGGTTTTGAGGAAATTTATCGTGTGTGTTTAATGCTTTTGATTCACAATGTAAATGATGGCTGGAACTGGACCATCAATGTCTGCCATAACCCCTAGTATTGGGAAGCACGTCACATCCTAGATCGCATCGTTACTTACCCAGGCCAGACAGCGGTTAAACTACTATAAAAAAATCATAAAAAAGAATGAAAAATCATTGAAAATATCGACAAAAAAATCTTTTGTGTTAAAATTATACGATTAAGAACAATTTATGATCATAATCACTTAAATATGATTACATCAATTTTTTTTGCTAATATGATGAGTTAATTTCTCTTAAACTAAAGTCTATGATGTCATTACTTCGTGTAATTGAATCATCAGTTAATACTATCGAAGGTCTATCCGTTTAAAATTATTAAATCAACTTAAACATTACATCTATACATATAAATAAAATTGGAGTGTCTGTTTGTAATATTGTAATAACCGTTTTTACTACATGCATATGAATATATATACGGTACAGACACCAAAATAACATTTTTTACAATTTTGTCTGTCTATCTGTCTGTTTGTTCCGGCTAATCTCTGAAATGGCTGGACCGATTTTGACGAGACTTTTATTAGCAGGTAGCTGATGTAATAAGGAGTAACTTAGGCAACTTTTACTATAGAAAAAAACTTTTATTTTAGAAAAATAAACTACTGTGCCACAGCAACGCTGGGTCAGCTAGTATTATATAGAAAGAGAATTTTAAACCAAAAAAATGGCTAACTTCGTGTTCTTTATGTTTGTTTTAGTACAGGCAACAGTATAATCAACTAATTGTCAACATATTAATGTACAAAAAAAATGTCACTTTTATGAATTTAACGAAACTTTATTACGTAACTGGCATACTTTTAGAATTTACTTTTAGAATAGAATAGAATAATAATTATTGTATATTCACACACGACAAGACAAGGAAGATAATAGTACAAACAAAGTTCAAATGTACAATTATCGTTAAAAAGCAATATCTTCCGGGCAACCTTTGAAAGGATAGGAAATTAATCTATAAAATAGTCCAGTCCAAGGTCAGTAGGTGGTTCTCAATAAAAATAAAAAAAGCTTTTATACTAAAAATAAACGAATATGTTAATTAAATATGTACAAAATGTATCCACATACATAATATATATATAATAAATATTTGTATAATATTATGCGTTGTTCCAGATATATTACCCTTATAAAATCAAATATGGACTATTTCAAATGTTAAAACTCATCAGTAATTTAGTTTTTACACTTTCGCGTTATTTACTCCTTAATATAACAACATCCTGTGAACATAGCTCCCGCAAAGGAGTCGAAACGACAAATAACAAAAAAAAACCTTCTTAATGTACATTCTTACTTTTATAGTGCTTAATAAACAAAGGGGAAACCCCCGTAGCTCACACTTAGTTGGCCATATAACTTCTTTGCTTTCAATTGGTAATTTACATCCCTAGTTGTAGAACCTGTTACAGAAAAAAATATGTTTTTTGTAACGATAACTTAGCTGAAGTCGATTTGTTTTGCTGTACATTGAGATTATTAAGGAAAATAAAATATTACGTTAAGTAACTACAGGTCTATATTAAGAAAATATAAAAATAGTTATATTTTATGAACCGAAACTTTTATAATATTTAAGATTGAATCATATTTATGAATATAAAAAGGAAGGTTCCCACCAAAGATTTTAGTTATTACCTTGTACTTAAATCAAATGTAAAAGTTAGCACTATACTGTATTTGTTATTGAGCGAAGCTCTGAAAGAGTGAAGCTCTCTTTTAGGCAACTCACAAATTTCGCTTGTCTCCCCTCCTGCTACTTAACTTTCAACCGATTCGAATGAATTTTGGCATGAACATACATGATTATAACCTGACGGACATAGGCTATGTAAAAAAATATGGACTTTACCATGGAAGAATAATAACCCAAAGAAAAATCCAAAAGCTGATCACAGCCAAACCGCTGATGCTACATTGATGAAATTTGGCGCCAAAACTCACATCGTGGTCGTGACTAATGTGCAAATAAAAGTTTTGAAATTAAACATACCATCGAGGAATAATCACCCTTCAAAAATCTTATTGCTTCGCTCAGTATTTGCAAACAGCAGCATGTATTTCAGACCTAGTCATTAAGGAAACTATAGATCTAATATTATGTACTAGGCGATGCAGTCGCTAAGCATAAAGCTACGCTAGCACCATATATTGGAGCGGAAGGTAATACCTAAAAAAGAAAAAAACATTTTTTTTGCGAATTTCAAAATTCGGGCTCCGTCACCATCTGGTCCTAAACCTGTTGATTTGATTAACCATAAAAAATATTAAAATCGGTTAAGAACTCTGGAAGTTATGGCGTAACAGACATTGCGCCATTGAAGCTGATCCATGGGAGCTTCGCTTCGCTCCGCTCCAATAATGATACTTTTTAATGTTACTGTATGTGTATGACCATTTGTTTCTATGAATAAATAAAAAACAAAAATTAGGTCATAAGTTCGTGTCTAGACACGATTGATTAATAAATATCAAGACCATTGTACAATTTGAAATGATAACTTTTAAATAAGCATTGTGTTGACGTAAGCTTAATCGCCGTGGGATATTTAATAATTGCATTTTATGGTGTTGACATTATGCAAAAATTAATTGATAGATTATACAATTTATGGGTTATGATTTTGACCTTTTCGGTGTTTCGAATAACGAATTTTGTTACCAATATTGTATCAACATTCGTAAATATGTTGAAAATGGCAACATTTTAGTTATTGCAAAAGTAATCAAAGTGACGAAATTATGGAAACACTTAGAACTATTAATTGAGATAAACTTTTTATGTACGGAATTTTTTAAGTGGTTTTCTGTGATGCTTTAAGTTCATCTTATTAGAGTCAAGTAACTGTACTCAATCTATACAATAATATCAAATTTCATCATTTGTTATGAAGTTAATAGTCATACAGACATTTTTTACATATTTCCTAACATAATTTTAACATACTTTATAATTGAACTTAATTTATAGTCTGTGGTAGGATGACGTCATACCTACATATTTTCAACTCTACAAATCTTATCAGAATAAAACACTTTTTTACGGATTTTTGCGCATGTTTTATTTTATTTTATATTTAATCCTGACGTTTCGACTCCTTTAAGGATTAAACGTCAGGATTAAATATAAAATAAAATAAAACATGCGCAAAAATCCGTAAAAAAGTGTTTTATTCTGATGTGTATTGTGCGCGGAAGTGTAAGAACTAAATATCTACAAATCTTAATAAAAAATAATATTTTGTTAAAAAAGACGTAATTATTTTTAGGTATTTTTTTAACAATAACCTGAGTATATTATAAATTATTAATACAATTTAAACAAAAGGAAAGCATTAAGTGGTATAAAAGTGCATATAATTTAAACCATAGACAAATAGAATAGCATATACTAAAACTTTTCGTGCATAAGTACGTATTGAAAAGAATACTCTTGATTGGGATATGTTCTATCCCTGGGGAACAGTTCTTTTGTTCTGGATGAAAGGTACCCTATCTCCTTTTATGTTCTCCTGGTAAAGTGTAAGCAAGTTTCATGATGATCGGCTGAGTAGATAAGGCGTAACAAAGAAACAAACTCACTTCCGTATTTATAATATTTATTTTTATAACGTATTTTTATTTTCTTCCAGCTCACCTCGCTGGCAGCATCATGCACAGCCTGAACGTGTCCCTCATCAACCCTGGTGAATGCCAGGCTAAACTGAACTCCGATTACCCTCACCTTCTGGAACAATACGACCAGGAGAGCTGCGCATGTGGCCAGCCACTCAACCCAGTCAACAATATCTGCAAGGTGAGTACGAAAGAGATAGCACATTACCGATGGACGATCGTGACAATAATAAATACATACGTAGGTTTATTCTTGCCTGGTACCGACTAAGGTTTGTTAACTTTTTTCAAAGAACACGTAAATTCAAGTTGCAACTTATCATGACTTCGCATTTAAATCAGTAAAGTTCATTTAACCTTAACGTCATTTTACCAGTAACTTTTAAATTGCAACCTTTGATGAGTTATACATCCTTGGTAGACGCGATTCAGTGAAAAAGTTCTTTCCATTCTTTAAAAACATTTCCGGCTGACATTTATTATTTTCACACTAACATCACCGGCCGCTGCTCGCATAAGACAAAGAAATCATGAATTCAAACATCCAAGCATCTTTAAAAAGATGTTATATTAATTGCACTCGTAGCACACGAAACGGTCATTGCTTCTCTGTTTGTCTATGTCATGCCCGCTGAACCAAAAACAAGTATAGAACTCTACTTCACACTTTATTCAGCCACTCTGTAGTATCTATGTTATGAAAAAAGCCATGACACAGCTAATCGTATTAGTGACTGTTGGTGTAAAGTCAATAACCCCATTTTGTAGTTCTAAAGTCGGGAAAAAAACCACCAAGAAACACGGCGAAGACTGTTTTTTACAGTGGTAAAGATGCTTGGATAAACTTGGTTAATTTATTTGACGGCTATGTTGGATCTAGTAAAATTTGCACGCTACCAGATTCAGCGCTTTAATAATTTATTTATTAACTTCAGGAGCATAACTGTATAAAAAATGAGTGATCAATACAAATTATTGTCTTGCTACCATAACGTAAATTTTTACATATAATTTTTTATGTTTTATTTGCATTTGCAGGTTGACATCGGAAGCGCTCTCGCTTGCACCACAGACAACGAGCACTACGTACTGAGAGGCTTATACTCATGGGACTCCGGTTAGTTGAAATTACTTACTATACACATTATTATTATATGAACTTTCTAATGTTATGTTATCCTGGTACCAAAGTACATAACATTATCAGTTTTTGCCACTGCTGGGGCACAGGCATTCCCGAGATGAGACCGCACGGTAAAGGGAATGGACCGTCCCACCACGCGGGCCAAATATGGATTGCTGTTTGTTGACGACTATAGATGTAGCTTGGACGAACGGTGTAATCCAAAGTTCTAATGCATTCAAAATATATTAAGAATTTTGTGGTCACCTATCTGATGCTTAACCTCCTTAATCTAGAACGTACCACACTGTGTCGTTGAGCTCCTCAAGGTAGTTTACAATGCGAACTAATTTTACTACAACGAGGTTTGGCAAAAACTTTACCAATATGGATTGACAACCTCTCTGAAGTCCTGGGTTTAATTACTGTTTAATTAAATTAATCTAATTAACTAACTTTATCTAATGGTTGGATGGTTGTTACCTTTTTATTAACAAAGGAGTAAAAATACACGCAGATAAACCAAACCAAAGATTAATATCGGCGAATGACACACTTATGAAGACCTATAAACATGGTTCCTGAAAAGGAAGGAAGTAAAAATACATTTCAATAAAAATGTAAAAACTTATACTGATTAGTTAGTTTTATTGAATTCTATTTAAAGCTTTATTTTGTAAAATTAAGAATAAATAAGAAAATGATACCGATAACACTTGTGTGTCTTGAGAAACTGTGGCTTCAGTAAGGATACTACGGCTAGAAAACCGTAACGGTATCTGGCCTTGTAAATCCCACTGAAAAAGATAAAAGAATCCATTACTCTTTCCTTTTTATGTTCAACACCAGTAATAACACTTCTTCATTTTCAGGCTGTCAAGCCGGCAACCAGTTAGCTGCATTCTACAAATTCGACCTCGAATGGTACGAATGGGCCATTGGTCTCATCGAAAGCGTAAGATTCGCCCAATTCTCCGTCGGCACCAAAGTCACAACGAACCGATTCTCGGGCCAACTGAATAGCGGTGTTAAAGGACAATACACTGGAGCTGTTAAAGGTACCCAATACGCCGGAGTGAAAGGAAGCGGTGTTTCCGGAAGTGGTGCATCTGGAAGTGGCTCATCCGGAGCCAGCGGAGCAGTCGCCGCTGAAGCAATATCCGGCTCTGGACAGTTCGGCTTTGGCCAATTCGGATCCAAATTCTCCGGCGCCCAATCGAATGGATTCAACGCTGCCATAAGCGCTCCCATAAGCAACAGCTTCAGCGCTAGCTATACGGAGAAGAAAGTATTCCAAACGGAACCCAAAATTATTACTTACACCACTAAACCGGAAATAGTCACTTTCACAACGAAACCGGAATATTTCACTTACACGACTAAACCGAAGATAGTCACTTATACGACAAAACCGAAATTAATCACTTATACAACTAAACCACAGATTATTACTTACGAAACTTCCGGAAGTGGCACAAATCCTCAATACCTTGCGCCCAGCGTATCATTCAATCCTGGTTTTACTGAAATCACCGGCGCACACAAGCACAACGCTCAATGTAAGTGTCTCGAAAATGGTAAAAAATGAAAGAGTTTAAAAATAAAAGCAAGATTTTTTTAATTGGTAACATAAAAGTTATGAGGAGTGCCATAAATAAAAAAATAGTTTATAAAAAACACGCTTTTATCTATCTAAAAAGCAAATAACCACCAGCCACATTCCAGTCCAGTTCCATCCTCATCGGCAGGTGAAATTAATTCTTGTTGAAAGAAATCTAATGAGCCCAATCGACGGAATTCCTAGTAAGCATTCCAGGAATCCTTTTCCCACCTTCCAACTCCATCATAAGACCAGCTCGATGGTACCATATAATTATTTTATCATCTAATTTACATAAGTCAAGTTTCATCATGATTTGGCGAAATAGTGGTTCTTAGATTTAATACTTACTTTTTCGAAGTGCATGTCGATCTAAATAAAAGCGTGTTAAGTTTGTTTTAAATTCAACCATTAAAAAGTTCAGTTGTTAAAAGTTAAAAAGTTTAAATTTACTAGTTCCTAAAGAGTTACCATGAATATTTGTTATACGATGAAGAAAAAAAACCGAATTCCAATCGAAATTATTTTATCTTTTATAATATCCTGTATTTATAATAATATACAAGTATTAACAATATGAAAATCTGTAAATAGATAGGATATTTTTAAACGATCTTAGTTTTATTAAAAAAAATATTCTATTATTTTTTTCATAATTATGTTTATTTTTTTATTGATATTATTTTTAAACTGCCACTTTCGTTTTTTTATATTAAATATTTACGTCTTTTGCTTTATATACATTTAAAAAAATATGTAGGAGACAATATTCTTATTAAGATAGCAAAATATATTTTTAAGGTAAAAATTTCACAACAGTCATTAGACATTTGACCATATTGGTAATTTCTCTTTACCGAAATGGTCGACCATCTAATATAATCGGTTTTAGTCTATAAGGTCTATTATCATAAAAATGAACAGAAATAATACATATACATATGTAATTGTTACAATTAGTATTAAATATATTAAATAAAATGGAGGTATTTCACAGAATTATTTTGTTTTTTTTATTTTATACTATACAATTCAAGTTAATTTTAAATAAACTTATAGTCGAAAATAGAATTCTTTAATAGAAATATTAATAATGTCAGACATTTTACTAATAACAAAAACCCACGACAGTCTGTAAAGATAAATTCTAGCCAACCCGGTACCTTGAGGTTAACGCTAGAGACATTAATACTTTTAGCCACCCTCTTGCCATTCATCCCTCAGCACGTTTCTCACCAATATATTGGATTAGGTCGATTTTATATGGACATAATTATAATATTTGGATCTGAAAATCGAACCCAAAAACAAAAGAATTTCAATCAAAATTACAGTCTATTCATCCTATTATCCTCCTTTTTATTGAAAATGCAGCATTAAAAATCAACTGATAACTAGATTCAATAGGTTTCAGTCTATAATAAGGATTTATTGTAATAGATTATTGAATTTGTTATTATTTTATTTTTAAGTGGGTGATTTTGTAAAAAAGTTGTGCCAAGATTGTTTACAAAATAGGACAAGTTAGAATGAACAGACTTTATATAACATGGCAGCCATCTTGTAAAGTGGTGGAACCCAATTTTTATCGATCAGGTTATCCCAATCGGAGAACATACACATTTGAGGGTAAGTGGGATTATGCGGTGGGGGTCAAGCAGTTCACTTCGGAGTTAATTTTTTGAATTGTCATCCGTCTTTAAACGTGTGCAAATTTACAAATCAATTAGATGTTTTGAAGTGGGTGAAAATTGTGTTGAAAGTTTCGGTTACATAGATACATAAATACAGGCTAATAAAAGCGTGTTAAAAATAGAACTGGCGAGGACCCTTGTGTAAATAATATTATCACGAATTATTTGAAGCTACTTTTGAGCCCTTCATAACTAAAAATAGATTTATCATAGCCACAAGAAATATCTATGCTTTGAGTCTTCCTAGATAAACTAGTGCATCGGTAGCGATCCTGCCTTTCGCACCCACGATCCTGGGTTCGAATCCCGGAAGGGGCAGATGAACGTGCATTTGTACCTGAATCATGGGTAACTATATATTTCTATGCATATCACATATCTATGTATCATATATGTATGTCGATCCGTTACCCTAGTATACACAACACAATCCAGGATATTTATTAATTAATTTAAATTAATAAACACAGCTCAATCGGTCCAATATTGACATCTTAAAATCGTCATTCTTGCGATTGACTGACAAATTGATGAAAAACCTAACCCACTTCCTGATAATCTAGAAAGTTCAAAATTAGCATCCAACTAAGAACTTAATTGTATGTTAACAAAAAAATTCAGAAGAAGTGAATTTCTATGATTAAAGCTTTTTTTCAATCAATAAATCTAGAACATACTTAGCGCCTTTCAAAATTATAAGAGCAAATATTTCTTCTCTCTCCGCAGGAATGTAAGTTGCGTGCGTGACGAACATTGTTCCTAACTTTGTTTCTCTTTAAAAAATTAGGTATTTTATAGTGCTTACCAATTATTTATATAACTAAGACAGGTAGAAATAACACAAACTGATCATGACAGTAGCGAATCAGCAGTTTGGAACACTTATGTTATATGAGAAATATTCTTGTACAATCTCGCTACCTTCCTACTTGTAAGTGCTTATTGGAAAATTGTAAAAAGTTGTTGGTATAAAATATACAGAGGCGTCTTCCTCTATGGTGCAGAGTGTGCGTTGCACACTGTCGCCGCAATACTAGAGGGCGCTGAACACTTTCAATGACTTCAATGTTCATAACTGGAATCGCAAAAAAATGGACTCTCCATACAAAATTACCAGTCAACTGATCGAGTGAGAATAAAAAGTTGCTTTGGTACAATTTCAATTAATGAAATTGATATACCTTTAGAAAAACAAAAATTTGTAGCTTACTTCCGCAAAACTCAAGCAGTGTGCACCGCCCGCCCGCCCGCAAATAAATGCAGGAACCGCAGACACCGGCACCTTCACCAACTACTCTACACGTGTTTCGCCCCCACACGGAGCATCATCAGGAGATGTTAGACCGTGCAATACCGAGCACTAAGTCTAGTGAGTTGTATTTTTATACTGCCCGCATTTATCACTTGGCCCATAACAAATACACCTAGCGGTAACGATCAGGAACTATGAATCTCCATAGAAATCTGTAAAATTCTTATAACGAATGCGTAAACTTGCACCAAGGTCTCAGAACTTTTAAGGAGGTTTTATCGTACTTTACTCGTTTTATATTCATACAGTATCGGCCCTTGAAAGTCTACTTCGAACGTCAATAGTCAAAGTTTTGGCCGATTAATCAGACCGTTTCCTACTCTGAAATACATTCGTTCCGAAGTTCGACCCAAGCGAAATTCAAATGACGTTTCTCGTATCGAAAGTTACTCTAAACGCGCGAAACACGGTCGAATATTTTAGTTTGACACAAGATTTCTCATGAGAATAATGTACAAAGACTAAATTAAATAATTCATAAAATCAAAGCATTCTTACTTATTTTAGATCATTTTGACAGTCATTCGCTATATAGCGCCCCTGGCGGGCAATAGCAGAATCAAGTGTGGAATAAATATTAGTAGCAAAATAATAAAAGTTATTTCAAGTAAACAGCTATGAATAATATAATTTTTAATACCGTTATGATAAATAATATTATTTTCAATAAATTATTTAAATAGCCGAATCCTTCCCCAGTTGGAGGTAAGAATCCCTAGACAGCGCCATCTTGCGCGAAGAACTTGAGGTATATGGTCGTTGCGGTTATGTTGGTTACAAGAGAACGAGTGTTCTACCCTGCTGCGTAAAAATAAAGCTATTAACTTCTTACAGTAGTGAAAGATGGCGTTATTTTAAAATATGAACCAAACACAGATTTGATATATAATTTATTGAGATGACTAACAAGATCGTTAGACACTTAAACAAGATGTTATGTCTGAAGTAAGAATTATATTCTTACAAAATAATAAAAAAAATCACAAGTTTTAAGTTATTTAACTTTTATTTAAATGAGCGATATGCGCAAAAGTGTAAGAACTAATTCTTAACTACTTATTTATTTGTGAATCCATTACGTCCATTTATTATTGTATGAAAGTATTATGCAAGAAAAAACAGTCCAATCTGAATGAACTTTGGAGAACAGCTTAAATAAAATTACTTAGGTAGGTATTTGAAAGAATTTGAAGCCACAGAATAGAATCAATCTCCAGTTCTAAAACTTAGAATCGAACTTAGAACAGAGTAGATAATAAAAGATCATCTCTAATAGTTTCTTCTTGATTACTCTGTACCTAACCTAATTCTTGACAAATTACAACTATATAAACTGTCATAACATAGTCCCATCAATCAAAATTTCTGTCACAGTTTTCTAAAACCATATTTTGTAAGCATGAAGCGCCAATTTCAAAAGCACCGAGCCAAAATCCACATAAACACGCCTTCCTCCAGCAGCGAAGAGCGTTTCACAGAAGCTCAGGAACATGGGAGGGCACGAGTGAGACAGGAAATGTCACCAATAATCTCTGAATCTTCATCATTATCGAGCAATGATTCACTCACTTCTTCAGTCACGAGGTAAGCTATCCTCGGATTTACTACGTTATAGGTATTCCCTATGAATCTTAAGCCGTTCGTGGTCTGTCGACGACTTCCCCAGAAAGTATGGCAAACAAGGTAAACTCATTGTTAGTATTCTTTTCTGAAAGGTGGAAAGCGAACGCTTTTTTAAAGGAGGAATTGGCACCTTCTATGGAACGAGCTACGTCTTGATCCCCGGGCTTAATAGTGCGAATTCACGCATTCGATATCTACTCATATCAAGAGCATTATAGATTTCTATGAATATTCCGCTAGAGGCGCTCATACAAATGCTATAATAATATTATACCCAGACTGTATCTAAGGGTCTCTCATCGCTTTCCACACTAGCACATTTCCAATAATTATAGTAATATAAGTTATATTCGAGATTTCTACCATGTACCTTGTTTTTGTTTTTATTGAATATAACTTATATTACTATAATGTTAGTGACCATGCAAGTTTAAAACAATATATTTCCAATAATTTCTGCAGAGCAAGTTTTTTAAAGATATCTTTCAAAAACTGATGACAAATCAGTTACTGTAATATTCCAATAAATAAATTAAAACCGAAGGAACATTTTTTCAAGAAGAAAATATTCTTACATAATATAATATAGTTAGTAAGAAGTTTTAAAATAAATAGAAACCTCGACTTCGGAACTTCTAATATTTGAGATTGTTAAATGTTTCGGATGAAAAAGATGAGTGAACGTTGAAACATTGTTGCTGAAATGGTATTTTAACAAACATTAACACATTAAGAAATCACAGTGTGATCTAAACCTATAGCATATGACATATAGTGCAAAAATGTGAAATTCGATAAAAGTAGATCAAGCTCAAATTTATGGCCCTAAGTTTTACAGACACAATAATTGTTAACCGGTGTACAGTTTGCCGAAAGCTTGTTTCGTCGAATAATGTTAATATGTTATAATAAATTTAATTTTAAATATAAGCGAACTTTGTCAAAGTTTATTTTAATGAGGTAAGGTTCTAACCTCAGTTAGAACACACTTACAAAAATTAAAGACTTTTAGATATAAAACATTATTATTCGGCGAAATGATCTTTCTTGCGATCTTCTCTTGCGAACTTGCCAACATAAACGAAAAACATCTCTTAAGTACATGTTAACCAGCGCTCCGCACGGCGCAAACTAGTACTACTTTTCGGATGGCTCTCTTTAATTAATATGTTTTTTTTAAGGTTTCGTACAGACTTCAACGAGCTTAAGTGCAAAATGCGTATCTTTGGAGAGTCCTTGAACCTATGCCAGTGCATCGCCAGCGACTTTAAGACCAAACTAGCGTCCATGGAGAGGAGACTCCAAGACCTCGAGTGGAGAGAGAGAGTCACGCGAGTGTGTAATATGACCTTACATATTATTAACATACACACACACACGCACGCTCCCACACACACACATACACACACTCACACGCTCACACTCACACTCACACACACACACACACACACACACACACACACACACACACATACACATACACACACGCGCGCGCGCGCGCGCGCTTACATTGCATTATTACTCTTTAAATAACTTTAATATTATTTATTATTTAGAGGGCGGCAGTAGTTCATTGGTTGAGATATCAGCTTAAATTAAACCCAAGCGGATTGAGTTCATATCTTGCCTATGTACTGCGAAAGGACCCTTTACTCGTAACGGAGCTCGTAAGCTAAATGCCACCATCAGGGAATAATAAGATAATCTACCTAAAACAGATGGACTTATACCCATTAAGTATTTAACGACAAATGATATCTTTGCCGTCAAAATGCCAATGCCACTAGAACGACAAAAATGACTTTCCCAGCGCACTGGCGGTTGTATTTGTACTTTTGGGCACAAAACAAGATTTCATAGTATTTAGATTGGACTTAAAAAATATTAATAAATTATAATGAATCGAAAGCACAGAATACCTAATAAGTAAACCTCTTTCGTGCCGCTGCCTAGCGTTATTATAATCCCCGGCATTTAAGTTGAACATGATTTTGAAATCACGTGACATGCACAGTAGCAAGTTTAGGTACATTATTTACTACTGCGCATGTCACGTGATTTCAAAATCATGTTCAACTTAAATGCCGGGAACTATAGTAATAACGAAAGAGCGGGAACGAACTGAGCGAGTGTTGTACTATGACGTTAGGCGCATTGAACGCGGGCGGGCTTACTATAAAATTCTATATCTTGGAAACTAATTGACGTACGTATCAAAATAGTTCTTTCACGAATATGTTTTGTTGTCAACGGATAATACAGAAAGCTAACATTCAAAATTAGTGAACATTCTTAATCATGTCATCTGCGAAACATAGATTTGTCACTTTTGCTTCATCTAAAGGAGGAGGGTCAATAAGGCGAATTTTCGGCCCCTTTCATTTTTGACCTAAAGATTCCAAAAAAGTTTTTTTATATCTATTATAAGGACTAACAAATCGATTCCACCCCAAACGGAACCACCCCCAACCCACCGCCAAATCCCACCCCCCTAAGAAGCAGAATAATCATAGATGACTTAATACATAAAAAAAAATTTTTTTAGCTCAAAAATAATATAAACTTTCAAAACTCTGTACTCTAAGTAGCTCCGCAAAAAAAATATTTTTTATGTATTAAGTCATATTATGATTATTCTGCTTATTAGGGGGGTGGGAGAGGGGAGAGGGGGTTGGGGTGGTTCCGTTTGGGGTGAAAACGATTTGTTAGTCCATATAGTAGACAAAAATTTTTAGGTCAAAAATGAAAGGGGTCGAAAGCCCGCCTTATTGACCCTCCTCCTTAAGGCAACGTTACTCCCATGAAAGTTTTTTTAATACATAAGCTAAATGCCACCAATAGGGGATATCGGAAATATTAATGATGTTTAACACCTTATTAATAATCTTTTTGTCTACATACATACATAAAATCACGCCTTTTTCCTGCAAGGGTAGGCAGAGATCACAGATTTCCACTTACCACGATCTTGACATACTCTCGCTTCAACTCTCATCAGCCTTTTCGTACAAGCTCATCGGTTAAGAGTTCTTTTGACCTGGTCTTTTTTCAAGGCATTCTCTATTTGGTCCCTGAAATTTCGCCTTGGATTGCCGTTACCAACTTGTCCATGCACATTTCTGTGTGTTCCTCACTTATTTGTGTTGTTAATCATCTTACGTCCATCCTCTCTACATAACCTAACCTAACCTAACCACATCATCTGAGCATCCCTTTTTCTATCTCAACTTTATTTATTAAGGAACTAAAGAATTTTCTTATATGCAGTTGTTTTTTATAGCCTAAACGAGTATTTTGAAAATAAATACAAATAACCTAACCTATCTGATAATAATAGTGTCCTTAAATTAATTTAGTATTAAGTTATATTACTTTGCTACGTCCTTTCAGGACGCCACATGGATACTTGTGTGCATTTCTATCAACTATGTACTATTTTGATTATTTTCACTGTGGCATGCATTTATCTTCGTCACTATATCTTCTTCCACACCACACCACTCTCTTATCACATCATTCCTTAAATTACTTTTCGACTATCTTTTATTAAAAAAAATCCTCAAATGCCTATTTAATACCATACTTAATCATTTCTTTACATAGCTAAGTCGTTTAGAAATCTTGTACAATTATATATCTAGTTTTAAAGATGGTATTAACAAGTCAGATTATCGTCTTATAATCTAGTATGGATCCATAATAGTTATCATGTTATGATAATTATGATAGCTTATCTTAAGTTTATTGCCCTATGGAACAAAACTATTACTTACGTAAGTACTTAGTAGGAACAAGCCATTAGCAGACGTGATAGTATCTTTGTAAATACTAGGGTTCGAAATCATCTGATATTTATTAGAAATATCAAAATATGTGTAATGTGACTAATACATCCATTTTCAAAGCCAGGGTGAATAGGCACCTTCTGGGTTAGCTCGTTCCATCGTGGATTGTGTCTTGACCCCCCGCTTGATTGGTATCAAGAGCTAACCCATCCTAAATAAAAAAGGTAGTCCATCCGGGCTGACCAGCAGAGTGACTCTCCCAATCAGCTCTGCTTGGAGTCCTGAACTTAAGCCGCCTCACTATGCGGCCTTGCTGATAAATCGGGATTCCCCTCGTTAACAAAAAAAAAGGTATGGGCACCAAAAGGTAGCGCCGGTAGGATGCACTGTTTTTATATCCTGACCTTTTATTCCGCAGAGATTTTCATCTATAACCCAATTCAAGTTTGCATTAGACTTCCCACGTAAGCTTTTATAATCTCCTGTCCTCAGTATACTTACGTACTTCTCTACTTTTTTTGTGGTGGTTTGGTTGCCGATTATATTTGTTACTTTTATCCACCTTATTCGTTATATTGGTATTATCTTGTTCATTTCCAAATCAACATGTAAAATGATATCGCTTAACTATTGGATCATAAATTGCCATTATACATGATATAGCATTATCTATGAGAAGAATTAAAGGAATATTTAAAGGCATTTAAACTCACTTGAAACTTTGTTACAGCAAAGCTTTTATATGTATATACTGATATATATATATACTGATTGTCAGTGCCGGTTTTAGCACTACCAATGCCCCGGGCGAGATTTCTATGGCAACCCCTAATCTCAATTCAAACGAGTAAAAGCAAAGGATATAATAAAAACCTATTTATTATAAAAAAAATCGTTTATTAAAAGATATTTTAACTGATCACGGAATCATGGATCTCAATAATTGATTTCGAAAGCAAGAATAAACAATACCAAAACAGTTCGTTTTCAAATTAGTGCCATCCATGACGCATTAATTACTCTGGCTAATGAAACACAGAAAACTGACATTCAAGTTTCTCTTAAGCCTAGTGCCCCTTTATGACCGGCGCCCTGGGCGGTCGCCTCACCGCGCCCTATCCTTACGCCGCTACTGCTGTTTGTATTTGAAAATACCAAGTAGTTATGATTTTACATGCATTCAAAGTTCGCATAAATATCGTATCTCGCTAACAGTCGCGTGACTGCGGCTGGCGTCATTTTCCAACGCTCCGTTTAGTCGCAAGTTGCTTTGTAGTAGCAGAAATTTTCATCGCTGCCAGTTGTATGAATTGAATTTATATTTTTTTTATTTGCCGACTGTTTGGTGCAACGGTAGCGATCCTGCCTTTCGCACCGACGGTCCTGGGTTCGAATCCCGGTAGGGGCAGATGTTTTTATGATGAATACGAGCATTTGTACCTGAGTCATGGGTGTTTATATATATTTCTATGAATATTACATATCTATGTATCATATATGTATGTCTATCCGTTACCCTAGTATCCATAATACAAGCCTTACAGTGCTTACTTTGAGCTAGGCTAATTGGTGTGAATGTAGGAAATATTTATTTATTTATTTTATTTATTTGCAATTGCATAACATACGATATAGATTGATAAATTTCTCAATGTACTATCGAGGTCTCTCGTGCCTTACCACTTTGTAGAAATATTCGTTTGAACTGATCGCATCGGACACGCCCACACGACCCCTAATTGGCTTCGTATTTTACTACTATTTATACTACGGCCAATCACAAACAACTAGTTTTAAAATCGCCCTTGATGTCAGTACTGTCAACTGTCAATCTGCTCTCACTTGTTTGTTTGCGCACGCGCGCCATTGTTGAATGAATAGAGCGGGGCGTGGCCTGAAGTGATAGGCATCGTGCAGTATGCTAGCGACTTTCGACTTAGGACTGATAAGGCGCCAGAGGCTTCGATAGTACATAAGGCTCCAATCGCATGTACCTTGATAGACACAGCAACAAGGAAGAGAGGGCAGACATTTCATTAAAATTTATATTTAAAATATTCTTCATTGGTGTAATAACATTTTGGAATTAAGAGATTTTTCAAAGTATAAGGAAATTTATTCATATTGGTCTCACCTTTTAAGTATTCTGGTAATTTATTATAAACTTTTATCGACTATGAATATGGTCCGGTACTATGTGGTTTTAATTTAGACGTTATTAGGACATGGTTACCATTGTATCGCGGATTGTTATGTCGAGGGGCGTCTCCTACCTTCACATACAAGTAGGTGTGTTTTATTATAAATAAACATATTTCCAATATGTACTATCGAGGCCTCTGGCGCCTTATCAGTCCTAAGTCGAAAGTCGCTAGCACACTGCACGATGCCTATCGCTTCAGGCTACGCCCCTCTCCATTCATTCAACAATGGCGTGCGTGCGTAAACAAACAAGTGAGAGCAGATTGACAGTTGACAGTACTGACATCATGGACGATTTTAAAACTAGTTGTTTATGATTGACCGTAGTATAAATCGTAGTAAAATACGAAGCCAATTAGGGGTCGTGTGGGCGTGTCCGATGCGATCAATTTAAACGAATATTTCTACAAAGTGGTAAGGCGCCAGAGACCTCGATAGTACATGCCAGGTAAAGTGAAAATATTGAGATTGTGCGGCTTACAGCTTTCTTTTTGTTTTATATTTGTAATAATCCTGGACGTCTTAATCGACGACGATTTGGACGCCCTGGGGCAACAGACGGCCGTAATTATATTCGAATAAAAAATCTAAATCGTTTATTGCGAATATGAGTGATACAGTTTTAATAACAACTTTAAAAAGTCTTCTATATTGTACAAAAAAAAACTTATTGGCAAAAATTGATAGTCGAAAGTAACCCGTCGAAATTTCTATTTTTTTTTATCTCTGTTGTGGGGGCCTCTCTCTTGTGGACGCCCCAGGGCAGTAGCCCCACCTGCCCTCCCCCAAATCCAGTTCTGCCTCGGTAAAGTATACCAATACAGACAGAATGAAAAAGAAAAAATGTTAAAAATAACATACTTTAATTTCCATACTCAGGTAAAAATTATTTAAACAGTGGTTAATGACTCATTTTTGGCATGGTATGTTCGTATCAGGAACCGAAATAAAGAGCTATCTTTGCAAACACACACGGTGCAGAAGCGACGCTTATAAATACATGGTTTTGAATGTAATATGATAAATTTATCTACTATTATTAATATTTACATTAAAAAGAAGAAAGTGCTTGTGCAGATAATAGCTGTAGTGGCTAATTTAGCTGTGGTAACTCGTGGATAAAAACTTTATTAGTACCTAATACTTCCAGACAAGTTTATAAGCCACTATCAAGGAGCAACAACCTACAGCCTGCCTACAGCTATAATTATAAATCATCTACTCAAGTTATTTATTTATCTACAATATTTTGCCATTTCACAACTACACTATCAGCAATACATTAAATAAATGTGTTACAATCAACATTGAAATTACTGTTTTGAATTCGAGCTATCTCGTTGATAAAGCCGATATAATTTTATTATCAAAAGATTAATTTGTAGTCTTCGATTCGGTCGGCCTAATTAAAGAAGATATTTGCATTTATGATACTCTTTTTCTTTGTAATGTTTCCAAATAATAGTCTAGAAGGTCGTATATTTCGGGCAAAGATTGACCTTGCAGAAATATGGACAAGAAGGAAGCAAACATTCAAAGGGGTTAGGTTGAGGAGCGTTTTGGAAGTGGTCCGATGTTCTTATAAAAGGCTTACGCAAAAATCTTTGCCATCAAACTCATAAACGATAATCTATCTTTTTCATTAGAGTTAAGGTATAGAATCAGAATGAGCGAACAATTCACAAACTAACCAATCTGAAGAGTCATAAAGAGCCGGCTATGTTGGATATTACTAACCAATACTATCCATGATATCCAAAGAAGGAAACGGGAAAATGGAAATGAACTATTCTTATAAAGAAGAGTTAGGAGTGATTACAGAAGCATTGTCAGGCCATATATTCGATAGGATATCTAAAAGGTAGCAGGAAAGGCCAGCATAAGATAAATTTAAATGGAAAGTAATGTAGGAGAATAGTAATCAACATTATCTAACTACTCTGGATAAAATACTTGGCGGCAAATACACATTATATTTAGTGGCGATCCCAATCAAGCCTGGGGGCCAAGAGAGGATCCACGATGGAACGGGCTAACCCAGAAGGTGCCTATTCACCCTGGCTTTGAATATAAATGGGTTCTACTCGGAAATACAGACGCAGCGTGGTAGGTCCACACCTTTGCTGAGCGCATTATAAAGGATGTTGAAAAGGCCTTGGTGCGACAGGTAGGAATAGCCACCAAGAAAGCGTCTGGATGTCCGATAGATAAAGTTGGTGGTATGAGCAAATGCAGCCCCTGACCACACTCTACAAAGTACATTCTTTCAAAGACCAATAGACCGGCAACTTTGCGGCGATGAGCCGAAGTGTGACGCTTACTCTTTACCAATTTCCTGTTACTAATGAGCCTCTCGGCTCTGAGCTGAATCGTGTCCAGTGCAGCAAGTTGGTATTTTGCTAAGCCGTCCCAGAGGTGGCTTTCTTAGCCATTGGTATAACAATAACGTTGTGATGATTTGTCTAATAACAAATGTGTTATTTGTGACAAAATTCTTCAAGGTCCATATTTTGGTCATTTTCTTTTTGGTATTATTGTCGAGTAATTTATATAAGCGATAGTAATAAACGATTATCGTAAAAGTTTATAGTATAAACGAACTCAACGCCGCAAAGCTGTCTGGCGGTCTTCTACAGACTGTACTTTGGAGAGTGTGCTCAAGAGCTGCATTTGCTCATACCGCCATCCCCTTTTTTCCATCAAACATCCAGACACACTGCAGGCTACCACCCTTTCTTGGTTGATATTCCTACCTGTCGCAGCGCTTTTCAACATCCTTCATTATACGCACAGCAAAAGAGTGGAACTCCCTCCCTGCGTCTGTATTTCCAAGAACTTATAACCCGTCCATTTTCAAAGCCAGGGTGAATAGGCACCTTCGGGGCTAGCTCGTTCCATCGTGGATTCTGTCTTGGCCCCCGGGCTTGATTGGGATCAAGAGCAAACCCATTCTAAATTTAAAAAAAAAAATTAAATATTAATCTTTAAATCCCTAAAACGTCCTCAGCTTTTGTACAGTCTAGTACAATGTCGTATGTAAAGATTATTCTTATAATTTTTTATACATCTTTGATAAATTAATTTATTTATCTATTTAAATAATTTATAAAGATTATTCTTTTTGTAATTTAAATGTGTTTAAATAATTTGATAAATACTAACATATAATACAATACCTACAAGTATTTACACGTGAGAAAAACATGTAGTCATTGTTATTATGTAGATACATTATCAGTATTATCGTAAATACTTCGTGTAACAAGAATCGTAAACGTTGATAACGTAGGCTCAACTTTAGTCGGTGACACATTAAGATATATTATTGATCATACACTTATTTAAACATCCTGTTTTGTCTATGGCAACTTCAGTTCGTCAATAAGAAACTGAGCCTTCAAACACACCAATAGATGGCGCTGTCGATAACTAAATTGCGCTAACGTAAGCACAAGAATATCTCTGTGAACGATACTGACTGACTGAACAATATAAAGCGATACTTTTTTTAAAACAAACTTTTTTATTACTTGCTTACTAAATTCGATGGGGTTGTGTCGTTTTATTACGGAGTAACTATGGCCACCTTCCAGTTCCATTTTCAAATCCTGGTTCCATATAGCATCGAGGTATTCATCAATACGAATCAAACGAGCCCAAACTCGATGGGGTTGTGTCGTTTTATTGTGGAGTTCCTATGGCCACCTTCTAGCTCCAGCATCAGATCAACTCCACGTCATCATAATATTGCATTATCATGCGAAATACATATGCATGCGAAATTTTATCTCAATCGGAAACCGGGAAGTGGGTCAAAAACTTGCATGATTTCATTACAGATACCAGGAGACCAGAACAGATGAAAGTAAATAAGAGCTTGTAATAATCGACTTGGTTCACAAGTTAAGTTATTCACAAGCGGGAAACGAACCCGCAACCTTTGGGTATCCGGTCCAATGCTCACCTATTAAAGATATCGAGCCTTGTAAACACCTGTCGAAATTTTCTGGTACTTTCTACTTTTACTGGGTTCGAATCCCGGAAGGGGTGGATGTTTGTATGATGATTCATTGACCCTAAACATTGATGTAAATATAGATATTCCACGGGATACCGACTGATAGTCCGGGATTTTAATGAATATAATTCTTTTTATCAAAAAGTACAAAAAATGGTTTATGTAAGCCAATAAGATTACTTTGGTTCTTAGAATGCGCTTGTTTGCTTCTGGTTGTTTTTTCTTTTGTGCTGAATTCCTTTTGACCCTGGCTTGTTTACTGGATTCTGGAACCTTGGTACTACGACATTGGCCAGCATTTACGGACTCTGAATTGACCTTATTGGATTGGATATTTGGAGTTATTTTATTGGATAATAATTTAATAACTTTGATTTTTTTTTAAAGTTAAATATTCACTCATACTAATCTTATTCTACTTTGAAATAATAGAAAAGTTAAATGTTTGGGCTTAGTGAAAATCTTGCCTTAAGTCAAACCAATAAATAACATTTTGAATACTAAAGTAAAGTACAATGTTATTCGTGCAAAACAAAAAACCTTTCCTTGTTAGCTAAACTTATTTAATCCTAATGTAATTTTATTCCACTCCAGCATTCTCTTCACTTTGATGTATGTCACGCACGTGTTAATATTTCACTTTGAAGTAAGTCACGCCACGTTAATATTAACTTAACAACTTATTAATAGGATGTCCGTGCTTAAACTTACCCGTCGGAGAGGAAGTGTATTCTTTCTTTACTCCCTAAGGCGTAAATAGCTTTTTATTATTTTTCTACTTAAAAAGCAAAGCCCGCGGTATTCAGGGAATATCCATATTATTCTAACATATGGCAAGTACACAAAATAGCTCTACCTACTCCGATCTATGATGATGAATACGAGCATTGTAACTAAGTCATATGTGTGTATGTATATTTCTATGAATATAACATATATATGTATCATATATGAATATCTATCCGATACCCTAGTATCCATCATACAAGCCTTAGAGTGCTTACTTTGGGCTAGGCTAATAAAATTGGTGTGAATGTAAGAAATATTTATACTTAATTTAGTTCTCACACTTTTCACTCTGTAGGCCAGCGTTATCACATCAATGAGAGAAACATCCTCTCGTATTCGAAATAACATTTATACAAATGTTTGGACAATCGTTTGAGATGAAACAATCATATAGTTATACGGTTTTTATATAATTTTTGCATTTTTCAATGCATAAATCTTATATGATAAATTCTTTTAATAGAAAAATGCTAGAAATAATGGACTCGGCTCATAAGAATTAATCATACAAGATAAATGTAATAATTATAACATTATAAATAAAAAAACATTTACTATAGCATTGAAAAATGCAAAAAATATATAAAAATTGCAAAATATAGGTATTATCATTACGTTTAGAAAAGGGAGCTAAAGTTATAAAAGGAAGGATGATTGCTTGCTATCTACCTACATGATCTTCACTCCAGGATTTCACAAAAAAATAGTTTTTCTATGTCTTGTAAAGTATTTCGTTATCCTAAACCATTATCGGGCTATAATGATTTGTGACAGATATCGACCGCAATCACACATTATAATAAAAATTATATTAGATCATTGGATCAAAATTAATTTAATTATGTGTATTTTTTTATTTCTCAATTTTTAGTCAGACACTACGTCATCAGAAAAAAATTCTAATCACTTAAGACAATATCGATCTTAACAATTAGAATAATATATATGCGAAAAATTATATTTTCCCTTCCTCCCTTCTTCCCTCTGGTTTTTCTAATGGCCAATAGCAGCATCCTTTACTGTTATGCTTTTAGATTAAACTTTGTTATAAATAACAACATTAATGAACAATCTTACTTCTAATAATAGTAATATTTCTTACAATCACATCAATTAGCCTAGCCCAAAGGCTTGTGTTATATATTACCCTAGTGGTAAATGATAAACATACATATATATATATATATCTTAAATAAATAAGTAATATAAATATATACCATCACTCAGGTACAAATGCTCGTATTCATCACCAGTTGCGTAGCGTGCCTTGGTAATGCCCAACTAATTTTGGTGCCCTGTATCAAAATTAGTTGGGGGGGGGGGGGGGGGGGCAAATGAAGGGTAAAGTTTTCTCACAAAAGAAACAAATATGCTTGCATTAAAATAAAAACAATATATATTGATTTTAGTAATCGCTTCCTCCTAGAAATTGAGCTAGCCAAACAGTTCAAATTAAATGTACACTTTTCTTGCCTTTTTTTCGGCAAATTGACTTATTAAATCATCTATAGCCGCAGACGATTTCAGTTTTTCTTAAATTTCTGCCTCTATAGACAATAGTGACCAGTCTGGGATTTTTTTATAACCTCCTTCCTTTTCTGTTTACTTTTTCTTTTCATAGCTCCACTGGGAAATTCTCTTTCCCTTTCACTCATTCTTTTCACAAATCAAACTAATTAACCAATAAATAATCAGAAGAACAAGATTATATTGTATAATAATGAAATAACGTTTGAATCGAAACGAAATAAAACCCGCATATGTGAATCCCGCAATAACCGATGTATGATGTTGCCAACTTTTAGGGCCCCTCACTGTAAATCCCAAAATTTCACAAACGTGTTAAAATAACACGCATAAAGAGTGTTCAATGTAAAATTTCCATAAACAAACTATACATTTGTAGACATTTTTTACACGTTTCATAGTGTGTGAAAAATCTATAGTTTGTGTACGGCATTAAACATTGAAGAGGCTAAGCGTGTTAAAAGTATTTCCAAGAATAACACACTTGTATCTGCAGTGCTTAACCCGGGAAAAAAGAGTTTGCTTTTTTACTTTTGTCATTTCTGAAGTGAAAACTCTATAAGCACGTATGACAATTTTTATATATTTTTTTTCTGGGAAACACGAGATTAAGTGACATTGGGGATAACATTTCACTAATTACACAGGTCAACGAAAATTTTTCCCAGAGACGTGAGTATACTTTTCCGAATGATTTTGGTGTGCTGAACCCAAATCCGCTGTATTGCTCTATCACAACAGGTTTTTGAGATATTCTAACCTAAAAGTGCAAAAAACGCCGTTTTCGCCCTTTTTTGAGGTTATTTGATTCTTCAGTTTTTAGTATACCTAAAAAACTACAAGGGTCATCTTAAAGTACAAGTCTTGAACTTTCAAATGGCGTTGAGTTTGTTTACAAATTCTTTTTTTTGCTGAGATATCGTATTTTGAAGTTCATTTTTCTCAATTTTGCTTCATGCTACCTATACTGTCATCAGTTTAGTTTAGATCAGTTTCAGATCTCATAAACCTGTCGTGATAGAGCAATTGTGCGATCGGATTTGGATTCAGCACACCAAAATCCTTCGGGAAAATATACTCAGGTGTCTGGGTAAGAAACTTTGTCAAATTTTGTTGGCTTTTGTATTGTTTACACACGTTAGGGGCCTCTGTAGCCAGGGGGCCCCGTATCATTGATATGACTGATACGGCGGTAGCTACGCCCCTGTTCATCACATAAGCATCTGCCCCTTCTGGGACTCCAAAACAGTCGTCATTTATTTATTAATTATTTAATCAGTACCGCCACATGGTACATATTAATACATTGTTAATTAAATATACATTTTGTTTTTTGTCCAGATATGCACCACAGTTAAGGCGTACGTAACATTCATTATATTACACACTCATCATCAGAAATATAAAAAAGAATGAATTAAAAAGTTTATAATAATTAAAAATTCATAAGACATTATTGGGAAACAAATTACAAATATCATCATAAAAAAACACTCATTTAAATATTATTATTTTTTATCATTTTATCTGTAATTTTGAAATCATCAATAGCCTTTTAATACCCAATTGCATTTATAACTTTTATACTTTACAATCCGGACGTGAAACCTTATACTGTTGGGCTGTTATTGGTTTTGAATTTATAAACAAAATTAAATAACATCGGCTATTAACGTCCTTTGCGCTTTCTGCGTGTTATGTTAGTTGCTTAGCAATGAAATTACCGATTTATATGGATATTTTCTGAAAGATTCTCACTAAATACTTACAAAAAATTGTGTGTGATAGCTCCGACGCACGACTGGAATTTACTCTTTAAAAACAATTGTCTTTCAACAGGATCAGAAAATAATTAATGTTTATTTATTAAAATTATAATGTATCAAATTCATAAATTCTATAAATATCGCGAACGTGGTTCGAATTTGATATAGACTGAACGCGGCGAATCTGGAACGTTCGCGAATGCGTGGTCTTAGCTTCCCGCGTATACACAAAGCGGGGTGCTACCGCGTTAACTACTTAATAGTTTTAATTTTGAACAACGATCAATCAATTAGGAGTAATCTGCAATTTCAAAAATAATGAGTGATTTAAAAAGCGGCCTTAGGTAGTTATGTGACTGCTGTCACAGTGGTTTACACATGTATTGTCCCCGGCAAATAAGTTGAACATGATTTTGAAATCACGTGACATGCGTAGTAGTGAATAATGTACCTAAACTTGCTACTGCGCATGTCACGTGATTTCAAAATCATGTTCAACTTATTTGCCGGAGACTATACTTGGCATATTCGGCGACGGTTTAAGAGTTAACTTCTGTGTATTATTTGGACTACTGAGTTATTTAGCGAATTTTGTTCGATAACTGTTTGAAAAAAAAATATTATGAGTTGACTTTTTAGGTAAATAAATGTCGGGTTAATTTTTAGGGTTCCGTTCCTCGAAAAGAAAAAAACGGAACGCTTATAGGATCACTCTGTTGTCCGTCCGTCCATCTGTCAAGACCCTTTTCCTCAGGAACACGTAGACGTATCAAGCTGAAATTTATATCAAATACTCAGGTCTACTGTCCCTTGGAGCTGTGAAAAACTCAAACTTCTAAGCCAACGCAATCAAAAGATACAGCCGTTTATGCCGCAAAATTCCGCAAATTTTCGACACTCGCAAGGGAATCAAAACCTACAGGGTACTTCCCGTGAACTCAGAATCATGAAATTTGGTACAAAGCAACGTCTTATAGCACAGATAAAGGAAAAATTGCGAAAACGTAATTTTATTAGTTGCATCATATAATAAAAATATTTTACGGAACCCTCGGTGCGCGAGTCCGACTCGCACTTGGCCGGTTTTTTTTTGTTTTTATGTTCGCATGTTTTTTTTTTGTTTTTATGTTCCACAGCAGGATTACATAGGACCTATCAACTTAATTTCACACGTAATGTAGTCATTAGTGTATGCACATTATAGTATTCACGATATTTAGAGAGAGAAACTTCTTTACCTTGAAAATTAAGACTTTGTATTCAACATATATTAAAAAAAATGAAAATTATTTCTTTGCTTGCAACAAGTTTGTTACAGATAGTAAATATAATAAACTTACCAATTTGGTTTAGTTTAGTACGTACATACATATTTTGCTCAAGACCTATTTATACAAAGGTGAAGCACTGTGAAATAATAAAATATTATTTGCAATGTAGGCATCGCAAGCACTGTCAAATCGAACTGTACTCGATTTTGCACAGTCTGTAGTCATCATCTTAAGAAATAGATCATAAAATTATGACACTTGACTTTTTTCTTTCTTTGTGGCTTGGATCATGGACTATGTGTAAAAATTATAATTGAACTAGGCTATACAGTCGCTAAGCATAAAGCTACGCTAGCACCATATATTGGAGCGGAACGTAATACCTAAAAAAAAAATTTTGGGATGGGAATTTTTGCGAATTTCAAAATTCCGGCTCCGTCACAATTTGGTCCTTAACCTGTTGATTCGATTCCACACAAAAAAATATCAAAATCGGTTAAGAACTCGGGAAGTTATGGCGTAACAGACATTGCGCCATTGAAGCTGATCCATGGGAGCTTCGCTCGCTCCGCTCCAACTACTTACTCAATTGTTTCCAGTACTAACTGCTATTCGTACTAATAATTAATTGAGTTTTTTCTCATTTCAGAGAGAGAGCAATTACTCATCAATAATTCAAAAAAATAAAGAACTGTCGTGCAGGACCTTGCAATATGCAAAGGTAAGTTACTTTACTTACCAGTATAAGTAATTTAACTATACCAAAACTGTTTTTACTACACAAATACCCTGCACCAAATATTTTTTTTTTTTATAGAATCAGGCGTTACTTGGTGGAAGTCCATATCCATTAGTAAAATATGTAGCTTACTTCCGCAAAACTCAGCAGTGTGCAAAGCCCGCCCGCCCGCAAATAAGTGCTGGTTATTGCACGGTCTAACAGCTCCTGATGATGCTCCTCGTGGGGGCGAAGGTGCCGGTGTCTGCGGTTCCTGCATTTATTTGCGGGCGGGCGGGCGGTGCACTCTGCTTGAGTTTTGCGGAAGTAAGCTACATATTTTTATTTTATTAATTATATATTAAAAAAAAGAGTTTGTAAAATGCTAAAGAGAAATGGCTTTGACAATATTTAAGAGAATAAATTAAAATAACCCTTTTACGCTATCCGTAAACACAACACAAGTAAAACCGGTGTACAGAAAATCGCATTTTACAAGATTTATGTATGCTGGTAACACTTTCAAAAATATTATTCTTTCTATCTTTTATTTTGAGCATAATGATCATTACTTATGTATGTATGTTAAATAAATTAAACGTCAAAAAGATACAGATTTTGGATCATATAATAATAATATTTTTTACATTCACACCAATTAACCTAGCCCAAAGTAGGCACTATAAGGCTTGTGTTATAAATACTAGTTACTATAGATATGGACGACCATTTGGTGCAACGGTAGCGATCTTGCCTTTCGCACCGACGGTCCTGGGTTCGAATCCCGGAAGGGGCAGATGTGTATGTGATGAATACGAGCATTTGTACCTGAGTCATGGATATTTATATATATTTCTATCAATATTACATATTTGTGTATCATATATGTATGTCTATCCGTTACCCTAGCATCCATAACACAAGCTTTACAGTGCTTACTTTGGGCTAGGCTAATAGGGTTTTTTTCAAATTTTTAAAAAGTGCTTCTATTAAGAGATTGGGATAAACGATTTAACAGAAAAATAAAAATAAATTAATTTATGCCTTTTTTTCTTAATTAAACCAATTAAAGTTGAATTTATTTTTAATGGATTTGATTTTACCCCCAAAACGCTCGGTTCGATGACGTCAACTTTGTGTAAAGAAATAGTAATTATATCTACAAATAATTACTCCGTAATCACAGATCGTCCACAGACTACAAAGGTGTTAAAATTGTTTACACAAAGTTGATGTCACACAGTAGACGTCATCGAACCGAGCATGTTGGGGGTAAAATCAAATCCATTAAAAATAAATTTAACTTTAATTTGTTTAATGGAGAAAAAAGACATTAATTAGTTAATTTTTATTTTTCTGTTAAATCGTTTGTCCCAATCTTTAAATATAAGCAGTATTCAAAAATTTGGAAAATACCCTATTGTTGTGAATGTAAGAAATATTATTATAATATTGTTTTTACTGTGGTTAGAACCACAACAATATGCGGTTAGAATAGTCATCTCGATATTTTCTGTTTCATATTACCTTATGACTCACCATCATCAGCGTATTGTTATCCTCATCTGATATACAGTTAACATGCTTAGGCTCATAAGACCCGGCGATCTTATGAGAACCCCGGCGGGTTCTCTTTTTTCCGAAAGTTTAGTCAAGACTCAATAGAATGCGGGGTTCTCTCTTTTTCATAAAGTTTAGTCAAGACTCAATAGAATGCGGGGTTCTCTCTTTTTCATAAAGTTTAGTCAAGACTCAATAGAATGCGGGGTTCTCTCTTTTTCATAAAGTTTAGTCAAGACTCAATAGAATGCGGGGTTCTCTCTTTTTCATAAAGTTTAGTCAAGGCTCAATAGAATGCGGGTTTCTCTCTTTTTCCGAAAGTTTAGTCATGGCTCAATAGAATACGGGGTTCTCTCTTTTTTTTCGAAAGTTTAGTCAAGGCTCAATAGAATACGGGGTTCTCTCTTTTTTCCGAAAGTTTAATCAAGGCTCAATAGAATGCGGGATTCTCTCTTTTCTTCGAAAGTTTAGTCAAGGCTCAATAGAATGCAGGGTTCTTTTTTTCGAAAGTTTAGTCAAGGCTCAGTAGAATAGGGCGTTCTCACGCGCCCAGACCAATTCTTAGTTTAATTTCATTTGCTATATTATATTTTACTATGAACAAGTTTAATTGAAAGACAATAACATTATTTTTTTAAGTAGCACACAGATAATATATTAAACGTAATTCTGGACTTTCTTACTGTTATTACGGTGCGTGCCCTACAGTTGATCGGTAATATGCTCGCTCAGCACGATGATGTTGACTTGATGCAGATACTTTAGTCATTATCAGTAAAAAAGTGTATCCGTTTTTGTGTGTCTAGTTTGTGCTTTGGTGTTTGTATTAATGTCAACAATTTTTTTTGGATATTTGACATATTTTTGACATTTTTGTTTTTCCTACTTCTGAATTCTTTGATTATTCTTTGTCATTTTTTCTATTTATATGTAAATTTTATGACTTGCTTGTGTGTTGGATGCTTCTCTGTAAACTATACTTTGTCCAATGTAGGATGAAACTTCTGACAGGTGTCACTTCCTTATTGCTATGTACTAAGGTTGCGTTTGTTTCCTTATGTTTGGCTTGACATTGCAATAGCAACTTTATACCCTCTATATAGGTGTCAACTGTCAAAAGTATCATCCTACATTGGACAAAGTATAGCATGGTAATTTAATATAAATAAAAAAATAATAAATAATAAAAATAAACATATTATTTTATTTATTATTTTTACTTGACATTTGAGATGTTAATTAGTTCCCGAATTTTGAGCGGGTAATTTAAGAAAAGTGCAGATTGGATTAACGACTGCAATTGCAGCTGATATCAACAGATCATCGTACCTTCTGAAGTAAAGTACTACACTTTGTCCAATGTAGGATGATACTTTTGACAGTTGTCACCTATATAGAGGGTATAAAGTTGCTATTGCAATGTCAAGCCAAACATAAGGAAACAAACGCAACCTTAGTACGTGGCAATAAGGAAGTGACACCTGTCAGAAGTATCATCCTACATTGGACAAAGTATATAATTTTTTTCTCACCCATCCGTCTGTTGGTCCTTACGAAAGTGGCTTAATCCATCCCCACTATCACAGGTCCAACCCCTTAACAGCTGCGTCAGCTACTCAATCTTATGCTGTTCACCATATAATAATTCTTACATTCACACCAATTAGCCTAGCCCAAATTAAACACTGTGAGGCTTGTGTTATGAATACTAGGGTAGCGGATAGACATTCATAATTATATACATAGATATGCTATATTCATAAAAATATAAATTCCCATGACTCAGGTTCCGATGTTCGTATTCATCATACAAACATTCTACCCCTTCCGGTACTCGAACTCAGGACCGTCTGAGCGAAAGGCAAGATCTCTACCGTTGCACCAAACGATTGTCCAACTAACTCGTAGAGCGGTAAACGTCCTTGACAATATGACATTCCACATTTGGGTCAATGTGGTTTTTGTTTATCATGGTTTTCATTAAATTTAGGTAAATATCGATCTGTAACAAAACTTTCCAGATTTTGCCGAATCCGTCCATAAAAACAATATTAAAAGACGATTAATAAAATAATGACAATCTTCAGGTTTTTTCGTTAGTTCGTTAATCTAATAAACATCATTAGCCTAATGTAAGTGAACACGGTAATGAGTTTGGGCCACAACCCAATACGTGGGCCAAATGCGGATTGTTAAATATGATAAAATTGATAAAGCGGCGGCTAGCTAAAACAGTGACAAGCCTGACTGCCCCATTCTCAGTCATTGGATGCGAGTACACACGCATGTGCTTAGTATTACGTTGGGGCTAGGGTTGCCAGATCGAATGACCATATTATCGGTAGAAAAAAGCAAATTTTCGGGATTTTGGGACTTTGGTCTGGAGAAACAAAATAAAATATAATTAAATTAAATATATTGAAAACAACAACATTTAACATTATTGTTACATCGTCCGCTGCCGATAGAAGTAAACATTTCTCTGAGCGTCGGTCGGAGCGGCAACGTTTCGCTTCACGAAAATTAGGAACTTAAAATTATTGTTTTATAAAATGAAGTTGTTTTTCGGGAGATTTTTTACTTTGTCGGGAGTCGGGACCACCACCTGGCAACCCTTGTTGGGGCGCAGATATTTAAACTATCTATCTAAATATTTTGTGGTTAATTAAACTCATTCGCTAATTCTACACGTAAACAAACATTAGTTAGGTACATGATACATACTATGGTGCATTAATGGTGATAATATTAAAGATTTAGAATTTTAGAGTTCAATTATTACCAATATAACCAAGTAGCAAGTACAGTTACATAATTGTTTTTCGACTTAAAACCTTATAGTCCACGAATATAAATAAATAATTTAAAATGCATTAAGTACTGATTAAACCTAATAGAAAATCTTTCTTTCATTGAAGTATTCAATCATCGATTATGAAAGGGCAAGTTCGCAAAAATAGCATTTGGCAATATAAATATTAAGTACCTACCTATAACTATTGCGATTTAGGTAACAACTTAACTAAGTATTGAAGTTATTATCTAATGCATTTTTAAAGGTAAGTAATTTAAAGAAAAACATTAAAATTGACCGATTATAATAATGTTTTCTTTATTTTTCCTACATGATCCTAGTAAAAAAGTTTCGCTTTCGGTTTCGGCCTAAACTGAGACCGTTGCCGAAATTCGGTTTCGGTAATAAAAACCAGTTTCGGTCGAACACTAAATGAGATAATAAATTCTATGATTAATGTAGGTATTAATATGGAGCTTGTCTGCAATAAACATATTTTATTTTATTTATTCTATTTATTTTATTTATTTTATTTTAAAAGGTCGGTAAACCTCAGTATAATTTTGAGTTTTTAATGCCTGGAAGAAGATATAGTGACAAAGATTAAAAAGAGATGCTTAGATGGTTTGGACTTGTAGAGGATGGACGAAAGAAGATTGACAAGTCAAGTTTATGAGGCCAATGTGTATGGGTAAGTCGTCGGCAGACCAAGGCAGACTTTCAAGGAACAAATAGAAGATCCGAAAGGCAAGGTTAGAAGAATCTTTATCGACGAGCTTGTATGAAACGTCTGAAAGTTGAAGAAGCGAGAGATCTATCTCAGGATTGTGGATAATCAAATCTGTGATCTCGGCCTACCGCTGCGGGAAAAAAAATTGTATCCGACCACGTGACTGAAAATGCTTTTTTTTTTCAATAAAAGGTATCCTATGTTACTTACTCCAAGAATATATGTACAGAGTTTCATGATGATCGGCTTAGTAGTTTTTGCGTGAAAGCATAACAAACAAACTAACATTTATAATATTAGTAGAAATGCCAGTGTGTGTGGGTGGGTGTGTGTGATTATAAATTATATATGGTAGTTAACAATAATTCATATAAAATTATAATAATAATGTTATATTATAAACTATTTTTAAGTGCGTTTATTGATTACGGTATGTATTCTTTTTATTTGTTTATAATATAAATTATTATTATTTATAAGTTAATACAATTATTAGATTCATCTGTCTTCTACAGTAGACATTTGCCGTCTTGCAGAAAAAAGGTGTCCTCGCCCTTAACAAATTCATTAGAAACCATTGTGTTAGCTTGTATTATTTTCCTTCATTTTGCACAGTATAATAAGTCATTATGTCAGATAATTAAAACGTTGAAAAATATAGATAAAACGCTGTGTAATAAAACACTTCTGACGTCAATAAACCAATATTTAGAGAACATAAACTTTGTATATTACACGAACGAATACAAGAATGGACAAACACTATGACGATTTACGTCGCATGTTCCTTATTAAATATACTTACCTATTAACACTAACCAAAAACTGTTTAATATTAAGTATGTATAGTTATACATATACAATGTGTCCCGTCATCAGTGTCGGAGCCTTTAATGGTGTGAAATATGGCATTTTTATCGACAAATTTCCCCTCAAATTTTGTTTTCCGTTACGGCCGCCATTTTGTTTTCTTGGTAACCAAGACCTGGGCTCTCATACTAATTCGACCACCAGTACTCATGTAAATGTCCTATCAACATTAAAAAGGTGTCATTTGATAGCTAAACATGTAGACAACAGATGCACAGCTATCATGTTTCAATTGTCAAGGAATAAAAAATAGAAAAAAATAATTAAAGAAAAACAAATAGATTATTTTTTGTGTATTTTTAATTATTGGCTTTGTGTTTTTTGAGAAAAACCAAATTTGAGGGGCAATTTGTCGATCAAAAATGCCATATTTCACACCATTAAAGGCTCCGACACTGGTGACGGGACACATTGTATACACGAGTTGACCAGGTCACGTTGGTGTGTTATAAAGTCGGAAAGAATTCCGCAAAATGAAAAAAGAATCATCAAAATCGGTTGAGTAGTTTCGGAGTTCATCGCGGTCAAACACTGTGACAGGGCATTTGTATATTATACTAGCTAAACCGTCCACGCGTTGCTGTTATAAATCAAAATGAAACCTATCCTATGTCTTTTCGAATCGATCCAGTAAAATGAAAAAATATAATTAAAATTGGTCGAGTAGTTTCGGAATTCATCGTGGTCAAACACAGTGACGGGGCTTTTTGTATATTAAGATATAAATACATATATCAATCTCGCCTTTTCCCTGTAGGTGTAAGCAGAGATCACACATTTCTACTTTCTACCCACTTGTCAGTCCGCTACCGTGCGCTACACCTCACTTAACCAATGTTGCGCGTATTGTGAAGAAAATGTCGGACTCTTAGATAAAAATGCCATTTTCTAGCTAAATAATTAAGCTAGACCAATCAAAAAATACTTACAAAAAGCTGATTAAATAATGAATCCTCTACATAATATTTGGATCTCTGTAACTCAACAAAAAACAATCGTAATTAAACAAAAAACAACAGGCCACGCGGATATTTGAATTTGGTAGCAATTGCTACCAGAGACTGATTAGTGGATATGATCCCGACATAACTCTCTATTCTTCTACTCTCATCAAATCTTTCATACAAGCTCGTCGGTTAAGGGTCACAAGTCACAGCCACGTGCATAGAGGTATATTTGTACTGGCTCTAATGGCTGGAAGTGACTCTTGGGTTTGCCAGAAGAAATATGAATGTATAATTAACTAAGTGAAAATGACAGCATTAAGAAGTATAGCTAGAGCTAGATCACATCCTACCTTATTTTATCCATCAAGGATAAAATAAGGTAGGATGTGATAAGAGGTGTAATGTGAAAGAAGATATAGTAATAAAGAGAGAAAAAGAGATGCTTAGATGGTTTTGACATGTAGAGAAGAGGGACAAAAGATTGACAACGCAAGTTTGTAAGGCAAATGTGCTTGTGAAAGTCGGTAAAGGCAGATCAAAGGACCGAATCTATATCTTAATATATATAAATTACGTGTCACGTTGTTTGTCCGCGATGGACTTCTAAACTACTTAACCGATTTTGATCAAACTTCGTAACTATCTGTTATTTGATCTAACTTAAAAGATAGGATAGGTTTTATTTTAATTTATAACACAGCAACGCGTGGCCGGGTCAGCTAGTAGGTATATAAAATTGACCTGTTCTAGTATTTGACCGCGATGAACTTCGAAACTACTCAACCGATTTTGATGAATCTTTTTTCAATTTGCTGAATTTGTTCCAAATAAGGACAAAGGATAGGTTTCATTTTTATTTATAACACAGCAACGTGTGGCCGGGTCACCTAGTTGATATACATATAAGTCACCGTAAAATTGTATTCACCGTTAGATTATAATTTATCTCGCGAGATTGTAAACTATCGAAAGATTGTGATCGGTAACATACTGCTTACAGTTTAACGCATATTTTTCGGTAGATAAAATATGCGATATATGATAAACCTAACCTAACCATAAGGTTAGGTTAGGTTAGATATTTTATAATATAATATAAGCGTTAAACTGTAAGCAGTATGTTACGGTTCACAATCTTTCTATAGTTTACAATCTCGCGAGATAGATTATAATCTAATATTTTCCGGTAGATAAAATATGCGATATATGATAAACTAATAATATAATAATAAATAAATAATAAATAAATAAATATTTCTAACATTCACACCAATTAGCCTAGCCCAAAGTAAGCTCTGTAAGGCTTGTGTTATGGATACTAGGGTAACGGATAGACATACATATATGATACATAGATATGTAATACTCATAGAAATATTTATAAACATCCATAACTCAGGTACAAATGCTCGAATTCATCATAAAAACATCTGCCCCTTCCGGGATTCGAACCCAGGACCATCGGTGCGAAAGGCAGGATCGCTACCGTTGCACCAAACGGTCGTCAAAATAAGTAATATAGCGTCGTATAAGTAGTATAGTAATATAGGTCGTAATATAAGCGTTAAACTGTAAGCAGTATATTACGGTTCACAATCTTTCGATAGTTTACAATCTCGCGAAATCCTTACTAATATTATAAATCGGAAAGTGAGTTTGTTTGTTTGTTTGTTTGTTTGTTTGTTTGTTTATTCCGCTTTCATGCCGTAACTACTGAACCGATTGCTTTGAAATTTTGCAGACGTAAAGATAAAAGTCCGGATTAAATAATAGGGTACTTTTTATCCTGGAAAAAATTGATATTCCCGAGGAAAAACAAAAATATTGTTTGCTTGATGGATGGATTGTAGATGGCGCTGTGTGTCGTTTAAAACAACGTAAAATATTGCAAACGAATATAAACATATAAATTTAGAAGCTAAATGATACGATAATGAATCCCCGAAAATGAGGAATTCCCGAGGGATGACGTACAATTTGTTTTATCGTCGAAACTGTTTTTTTTACATCTACTTATCCTGAAATCACTAAAGTCAACGAATTACTAATTGATATAAGTATTAGTTACGTTATTTAGTTCTTGAGGTATGAAATAGATGGCGCTGGGTGTTTTTTAAAACGAAGAATGATGAGAAGTTTTCTTATAGTTGTGCTTTATACCGCAATATAACCGAATTCCACGCGAGCGAAGCCGCGGGCGGAAAGCTAGTAGATTATAATCTAACGGTATATACAAATTAACGGTGACATATATAAATGATGTAAATGGGCTTATGATAGTTACTAGATATATCTATTACGTCATATTCAATAATAAAATGTGAGTAAGCGAGTGTGACGTAAAATGTTTACTTACATTGCAAACAAAATATTTACCTCATATCACAAATAACTGCTTACTTTAATTAACATGCAGTAAACAATCTTATACTTTACAATACACTTTATAGATATCATTGCATTAAGGAAACGACAGAATAAGACTTAAGTTAAAATGGTGTTATTTTCTTTAAAACTTAAAATAGCTTTACAACAGACTGTCTTATCGCTCAAAGCGAACTCTATCATACAACTTTTCTATGCATAGGACTGGAAAGAAGCAAAGGTGGTGTTGGTAAACGAAAAAAAATCCGGCCAAGTGCGAGTCGGACTCGCGCACCGAGGGTTCCGTACAAACCTGTAGGTATATAAGTAAAAGTTCACCCATCACGACAATCGAGTCATAGTTATGGTATTTTTATTGCAAAATGAAGATATAACAAAAAATTTAAGGTTTTCGGAATTTTTAGGTTTTGATTCCCTCGCAAGTAGTTGCGAGTTCGAAAATATGCGGCTTAAATTGCTATTTCCTTGACATAAAAGTTGTTTGATTTTGTTACAGCTCAAAGGTATTATAGACCTGAGTATTTGATATGAATTTCAATTTAATACCCCACGCGTTCATGAGAAAAGAGGTAATAACTTTAAAATTTCCAAAAATATTTTTTATTATATGATGTAACTAAAAATTTACGGTTTTTGCAATTTTTCCTTTATCTGTACTATAAGACGTTACTTCGTACCAAATTTCAAGGTTCTTAGTCTACGAGAAGTACCCTGTAGGTTTTGATTCCTGTGCGAGTTTCGAAAATTTGCGGAAATTTACGGCTTAAACGTCTGTATCTTTTGATTGCTTTGGCTTAGGAGATTGATTTTTTCACAGCTCTAAGGGACAGTAGGCCTGAGTATTGGATATAAATTTTAGTTTGATACCTCCACGCGTTCCTGAGAAAAACGGTCTTGACGGACGGACGGACGGACAACAAAGTGATCCTATAAGGGTTCCGTTTTGTCCTTTTGAGGTACGGAACCCTAAAAATATACAGTCACATATAAATAAATAAATATTTCTTACATTCACACCAATTAGCCTAGCCCAAAGTGAGCACTGTAAGGCTTGTGTTATGGATACTAGGTTAACCAATAGACATACATATATGATACAAAGATATGTTATATTCATAGAAATATATATATAAACACCCATGACTCAGGTGCAAATGCTCGTATTCATCATACAAACATCTGCCTTTCCCGGGGTTTGAACCCAGGACCATCGGTGCGAAAGGCAGGATCATTATCGTTGCACCAAACGGTCGTCATATATTTTCTACTATGTTCACGGCAGGGGTAGGGTTGCCAACTTTTATTAGAAGAAATAGAGTATATCTGATTTCAAAGGAGGTAAATAAAAAGTACGGCCTTATAAAAAAGAGTATCATTTATTTCAAATTTTTATAAGGGTATTTTTTACAGCAAATAACAATTTTTCATTTCGTTTTAAAAAAAGTTGTATGACTCCAAACATTCTAACTCTAGGTTAGAATGCTCATTTTTAATCAATTCCAATGAAGCCCTGTTTCTCTTCGCTTTCATGATCCAAAAATACTCGCTCAGTAAACCTGAAGTGGTGGGAACAGAGAGTATATTGCTATTTTTTTTTAAATAAACAAATTCGTTAGGGCACTGATTGACTTTAGTGGCTGCGTTCAGATACGTCCGAGTGTGCCTTGGGGTGTAGGGATTCCTAACTTGGGAATACCAGCATACTAAAAGTAAATACACTCGCGAGCAACCAAATCGACTCAAGCCCTCATTCTGCTTACAAACTTTGTTTTTACGTAAAGTATACAAGGTATTTATAAAAAAAGACTGTCATTAGAAAGCTCAATATACAAGCTTTCATAAAACACTAATATTGTTTTTTTTTTTAAATCTAACGCATTCATTTTTACATCAATAGCACTATGAGTCGTTTTGCTCATTTCTCTATCCGCGACTTGCGCTAACTGCCACCCCTATAAAAGCTCTCGCAACCGGCACACCTTATCAGTCGCTTATCACAAGTTGACATGTACACATCTCCGAGAATTGCAATCATTTTTTCCACGTTACCATGGATACCACACCTGAAGAAGCCGCTCAAGTTGTTGCCTTGTTGGAACAAAGACTTAGCCAGCGAGTAGTCGCTGCCCAGCTTCGCTTGAGCCAGTCTGCTGTGTCCCGGGTCTACAGACGATTTCGAGAGACCGGTGCCTTCAATCGAAGACCAAGAACCAGCCGCCACCGGTGTACTTCTGACAGAGACGACCGTTTCATTGTCTCAACATCGCTGCGCAATCGGCATCTGACGAGTGTTGATGTTCAACAAGAACTCAGGCACGTTCGTGGTGTAGCTGTAAGCGAGTGGACAATAAGAAGACGACTGAGAGCAGCCAATCTCACTCCAAAAAGGGCTGCGACGGGGCCCAAATTGACTGCAGCCCACCGACAAGCGCGTCTTCAGTTTGCTCGAGAGCATGTCAATTGGACCATTGCCCAATGGCAGTCGGTTCTCTTTACTGACGAGTGCAGAATGTGTCTGCATGGCAACGACAGAAGAGGCCGAGTCTACAGGCGTCCGGGCGAACGATTTGCCCAATGCTGTTTCGCTGAAACAGTAGCATATGGCGGTGGTTCCTGTATGATGTGGGCCGGCATCTCTTTAGAGGGAAAGACGGAGCTCGTTTTCGTGCCTGGTGGAGGCCGAGGAGGCGGGCTTACAGCTGATCGGTACATCACCGATATTCTCCTGGAACACGTTGTTCCCTATGAAGGATTTGTCGGCGAGGACTTCGTCTTAATGCACGACAATGCTCGTTGTCATACAGCGCGCATTACCCAGCAGTTTTTGGATGAAGTCCAGATGCGTACAATGGACTGGCCTGCGCTCAGTCCAGACTTGAATCCGATCGAGCATTTATGGGACCAGTTAAAACGAAGAGTACGAGCCAGAAATCAAGCCCCTTCGACGGTGGAAGAGTTGAAGGCAGCATTGTTGGAAGAGTGGGTTAACATACCTCAAGAGGACGTCAAAAAGTTGATCAGATCAATGAAGAATCGACTTCAAGCGGTGATTAGGGCTAGGGGGGGGAATACCAAGTATTGATTTATTAAATTGTTATGTATTTTCTTAATCAATTTTCTTTTATTTCTAAAATACCCAACCACAACATCTTCTCACAAATTCCTGTTTTTCCTGTATTTATGTTTAGATATCATTAATTACAAAGATAATGAACGGATATTGATAATGGTGATATCTTATTAAAGCTGCAGTTTGGAGCTTTCAGATGATATATAGTTTTTAAAAATATCTCCTATAACTTTCTTGAAAACAGAGTCTATACTCAGAGTTAGGGCTTGAGTCGATTTGGTTGCTCGCGAGTGTAGTTGACTTTTTTAGTTACGATAATCATATATGCGAGACTGGCACTAGTATAGTAAACGTTGAGTAAAAAAGAGTATTTAAGCGTCTTCTATTAGTATTATAGATTAAAGAGTACGCCTACATAATATAGAGTACAATACTCTATTTTAGAGTACGGTTGGCAACCCTAGGCAGGGGGCATCCCCTGGCCGAGTTTCTTTCGCCAGTTCTTCTCGGAAGGGCCTCCCAATTTTCGAACTGGCAGTAGACTCAGTAGTATACAATCGTAATAAGAATTTAATTACTAAATAAAACAATTAGATTTATATAAAATTTTAACGAATTAGGAACGTGCCTGATTAAAATATTGTGAAAATACATGACAACCATTATCTTAGTCATCCTGTGATCACGACTCCTGTAAAGAAGTCGAAACGTCAGGATAAAATATAAAATAAATTATGCGCAAAATCCGTAAAAAAGTGTTTCATTCAAATGAATTTGGTTTAGTTTCAAGGCAATTGTTTTTAATTCTCATCATAAATAGAAGGATTAAGGCAACAAACATAAACTAATTCTGTTACTGAAAAACGGCAGTTATCATTCAGTTGAATGTTTGTCACAAAAATCAATACAGTTTGCATGCTACAAGCTACCTATTACTGGCAGACTACATCTCCAGACCTTGACATTATAATCGGCGTTCATTCCACATTTTAAAGATTCGATATTTTCAATAACAATTTGCTTTTTATTAGCATTAAGTTAGTTTTTCACTAGTTTCAGTAATGTGTGTTTTCTTGGATTTTTTGATCATCCTATCTAGTTAATAAACTGATTATAACTTACTGTTCAGCACTTTTTCCATAACTTTACATAGTATGGAAGTGATGGCGATCGGTCAGTTATTGCATGGGTCGGCACGACTACCCTTTTTGGGTACTGGCTGCACATTGGCAAGCTTCCAGGAGTTTGGTACGGTTTCTGTTTTGAGAGAGAGGCGATACAGACGTGTTAGCACAGGAGACAACTCGGGCGCACAATACCTCAGTACTCTTGCTGGTATACCATTAGGACCACTGGCCTTATTCACGTCCAGACTAAGTAAGACTCTACGGACCTGCTTATTGTAGTATAAGTATTATAGAAACGGTGTTTTCCCATCGAGAAATTACCAACCAGTATAAACCAGTGGTGTAGCTACTAAAGGGCTGGACGGTGCCTTACACTAGCGTTCCTAACTCAGGGGTTCCTCAAACCTTAACCAATAGACCTAATGAATTAGCTAAAAATTCTCTCACCTATGGAATATAAATAAAATAGGTGACTTTTTTGAAGTGAAAACTTCTCTAGCATCGTTGTGATTTGAAAGTCGATGAAACGAAAAAGCGACATTAAAAAGAGACAAACACATAAATTCTTTTTTTTATTTAGAATGGGTTTGCTCTTGATCCCAATCAAGCCCGGGGGCAAAGACAGAATCCACGATGGCTAACCCAGAAGGTGCCTCTTCATCCTGGCTTTGAAAATGGACGGGTTATAATTTCTTGGAAATACAGACGCAGGAAGGGAGTTCCACTCCTTTGCTATGCGCATTTTGAAGGATGTTGAGAAGTGCTTGGTGCGACAGGTAGGAATAGCAACCAAGAAAGGATGGTAGCCCACAGTGCTTCTGGATGTCCGATGGAAGAAAGGTGGTGGTGGTATGAGCATAAGTGGCTCATAAGATTTAACGTAGGAGAAAACGAGATAGGAAGCATTATGTACGTGTGTTATTACGTGTTTGTGTGCGCATGCGTAGTACAAAGCTTGAGAGAAGGCATCACAACAACCGTGGTATTTCGTATACGTGTACGTATTATTTTTCAAGGTTTAACTTCTACCACGTGTAAATTGCACACATGCTTTTTTATTTGTCATAGCACTAGATTTTGATACTTACGTGCTTAGAGCTTATGATTTACTATGTTTTATTGCTTGATACGAATGTTATTAATCCAAATATACGTTCTTAAATTCTTGACCTGTAGAACTTAAGCGAACACCAAAACTCACACAAAACACATATACCTACATGTAGTAAATAGCTTTGCTACGGCTTCCACTCTACCATGGAGACCTAATAATGATTTCAATATCGTAACAGTGTTTGTAATTCATCATCTCAAGACAAAAGACAACCACTAGCTACTGAATGGAAGCCACGTCCAAAAATGGAGGATTTTGCCAAAACCTCCACGTTTGGCACGTGGTTGGAATTACTATGCTGACCTACACGGCTATAGCATGTCCAGTGTGATAAGCCACTAACATTATTAAATACAGCCGGGCCATGCTTTACGAAACCAAAAGGATCTCAAGCAAGTTATGGTCACCCATCCGAAGTTCAGCCATTGCAAACGTTGCTTAATCTAACATATCGAAATGAAAAAAATATGAACACTTGTACATATTATGCTTTGCTATTTACTGCTATATTTTTGTAATAATGAATTATTACAAAAAACAACATCTCTGGCAGAACTCAAACCAACATCCCTCGCTATACGGGCGAATGCTTTTCCAATCAAGCTACTGAGAACTTGATATACCAGTCGAATTATTCTAAATATTTCTTAAGCTAACGCCAGCACCCGTCTTTCCATGTGATGTTTAGGTATTTTTTTTGATTCTACCTTCGTTTTATAGAAGACTATCTTTTACCCGAGGCTTCAGTCGTGTTAAGGTAATCTACCCATTAAAATTATATTTCTATCCCTCGGGAACAGTACTTTTTTCTTGATAAAAGGTACCCTATGTTGTATTCTGCATCCCTGGTAACGTGTATGCAAAATTTCATGACGATTGATTGTGTAGTTATGGCGCGAAAGTGTAACAAACAAACTCGCTTTCGTATTTATAATATTAGTTAGGACTATAAGGTTTTACCGATATTATATGTAGCCTAAAATTTGCGCAATCATGTGTTCTTGCTATATACCAAATTTCATCGAAATCGGTCAGCCCGTTCTTGACTTATAGGAGAACATACAAACAGACAGACAAAGATTTTAAAAATTGAATTGGTATCGGAAAGTTATAAACAAATATTTATCATAAAATTTCTCCAAAAAAAATTATGTATAGACAGAACCTACAGAATTCTAGTTGACACGGCTAAATTCTGTGGCTCAGTTATAATAATTTGCATCTATATTTGGTATAAATTAAAATAGAACCTATCTTATGTCCTAAGTCAGAACAAATCTAGCAAAAAAAAAACTTTAAAATCGTTCATCGCGGTCTACAATGTGACAGCGATTTTTTATATGTAAGTATAGATAATGTCTTTAGCAGAAAATCACGTACAGTCTTATTGTGTGCTTATCAACATTAAATTAATTACAACACTTGTAATTTTTAAACACTTTACTTGTGTGATAAAGGGGAAGAGTTGTAATAACATGTTAACAGGTTTTTTTATTAATATATGTTAAGTTTCATATGTTTGATGGATAATTTACACAATACAAACTTGGAAATCTTAATATGTTTTATTGAGCGAAGCTCTCTTTTAGGCAACTCACAAATTTCGCTTGTCTCCCTCCTGCTACTTAACGGTTCAACCGATTCGAACGAATTTTGGCATGAACATACATGATTATAACCTGACGGACGTAGGCTATGTGAAAAAAATATAGACCATGGAGGAATAATCACCAAGAGAAAAATTCAAAAGCTGATCACAGCCAAACCGCTGAGACTACAGTGACGAAATTTGGTGCCAAAACTCACATCGTGGTCGTGACTAATGTGCAAAAAAAGTTTTGAAATCGGACATACCATCGAGGAATAATCACCGAAAGAAAAATTTAAAAAGCTGATCACAGCCAAACCGGTGAGACTACATTGATGAAATTTAGGTGAGGTTAGGTAAGGGAGTGCTTCGCTCAGTATTTGCAAACAGCAGCAGCATTGCAGACCTAGTTTATATTATAATAACTTGAAGAAAATACATTTGATTAACCGTAATATATATTTTTGACAACGTCATTTTTCTTGTCACAATTAGTTTAAATCTCATAGAATACTATGGTCAGTGTACAACCTCTTTATAATAGTTGTATGTAGTACAACAGAGGCTGTCCTCTTAACAATATAACATACCATTAATGTTTATGATGGGTGACCAATTGACCAATAAAGAGAATTTGATAGCGAAATGATCATCGCGATCGAACTGGAAATGTTAAGTTTAAGTGATATTCTGACTGCATAATTGTAATGTCACCAGCAAAGGATTGTAACTACCATACCTGCGTCTGTATTTCCAAGTACATATACAAATACAAAAATACAAAATTCTTTATTTCATTACCAATAGGACATACATAAAATAAACAAATGGTGGACGTCTTCTTTTAAGTGCTAGAAGCACCTGTGCCAGAAAAGGCCACTCTTCCTTAACATTATTCTTACATTATATATTATGGTAAATAACAATACTGTATTCAATTAATTTATTTTTATATAACGTTCAGAAGGAACGCAAACAAAACACAGGTAAGATGAGAAGAATATTATTATTATAATAGTATTTGGGTGATGTGTGTGTATGTGTGTGTGTGGTAAGTAAGTATGGTAAGTGTATGTAATAGATATTATTTTATAGAAATCCAGATTACATATACATTAAAAACAACTCTGTTTCGTCATAGTTTAAGATTTTTAACCAGGTTGTAACTTTTATCTTACATTCGTGTTTAACATATAACCTGTCAGTTTTGAAAGCTAGGATGAATAGGCACCTTCTGGGCTAGCTCACTCCAACGCGGATCCTATTTTAGATCCCGGGCTTGATTAGGATCAAGAACAAACTCATTAAAAATAATTTACAAAAATTTTGTCGTGTTGTGTATGTTAGGCGGGCAGGTTAGTGGTAGTGAAAGATGACGTACTCAATTTAATATAAACATGTCTTTTACTTTGACGCGGGTTTACAAGACAGGTGCGCAGCGACGACTGATCGTGGTGCTAGTTAATTTATATAAATTAATATGAAACTTGTGGGAAGGAAAAACATATCGTGTCCCTACATTAAGCATTCGGCTTTCTGGGAACGTTAATTCACCAATAAATACTGGGTCTGCGTGGCAGAGCGACATATGTCCACTTCTTCCTACGTTTTTACATTCAGAAGGTCCGACTCTATCATGACCTCTTATGGCGATACAACTGCCATTGTTGAAGAGAGTCGCCACTATAGACCGCGTATAGAAGTATTTCCCTTTCACAATCAAACTTGTAAACTAAGGGATCATAGCAAAGTCAAAGATTAAATAATTGCACAATAATAAACCGAACTATCTCTATTTTTAAGATAAATACCTATGTTCCATCAGAACATTAACGGTTACACTTTTAATTTTAACCGATTCGTTGCTACATACAATTACCAAAAACGTAGGCTAGGAGCTTGTTTTACGTGAAAAATGAAGATACTTTTATTCTGGTTAGATTTCTCTAAAACTTAATTTGAAGGAGTTATCATCGATTTAAAAATGACGCGGCTCCAGTGGCTAGCGCCACACGTAAAAGAAAGTGATGGCACGCCAGACGTGCCATCCGCAACGAATCGATTAGCGTTATTATTTATTAACACTTTAATTTTGTTTTTCTGTTGATCAAATAAGCAAATGAATCAACCAGTAATAAAGTCGAGTCACGCAATAATCTTAGTAATCTTCGTAATTACAAATTGTTTACTGAGAAATACTTTCGTTACTACGACCCAAGAAGTAATATACAGGGTTTGCCAAAAATACCGGAACACCTAAATAACTCTTGAATCGTAAATATTTTCTAAAAAATTTCCTTCTTAGATGTAAACAAGCTATCGTTTAAAAACATTTTAAAAATACAGGGTGCAATACAGGGTGCTCATTTTATTATGGAAACAGGGTAACCAGTCATTTTAACTAATATTAAATACAACACCCTGTATATTTTAACATTTTTTGATACTTAGATTAATATTAAATATTTTTTGTCTAAATTTTTTTTTTATAAAACGCACCATTTTTGAGTTTAAGTATACTATGTTTAAATAATTTTCAAAAATTCTAAAATAAAAATAAATTTATGAAAAGAAAATTAATTTCATTCTAAAAAGCGTGGGCTGCTCGATGTTGATTGTTGTAAATATATAATTAGTAGTTTATTTGTAAACATATAGTTAGTATGGAAATTTGATATTAAAAGCACCCCACGCTTTTTACAATGAAATTAATTTCCTTTTCATTCAAGTTATTTACCTTTAAGGTAACTGGATAAGATTACCTTTATAATACTATTTTATATAGTAGCGAATCCAGGATTTTGGTCTTAGGAGGGAGAAGGATATTGATAAGGTAGGGGAGAGAGAGGACTTGATCTCGATGAGCTAGGATTACCCAGGTTACGTATAACATGTTGACATTGTTTTTGTTTAATTACAAAAAAATATTTTAAAATGTTTATTTTTTTTAATTTTCTATGCTTATATCTTATAAAATTAATTATTTAAATAAAAAAATACTAGAAAACTCGACTCGGTTCACAAGTGAATTCTCAGGCGGGAATTGAGAATTCAATTGTGTATTTTTCTATTAAAATAATTTACAATAATTGTTTTTTTTTATAATTTGTTTTGTCCTTAACTTGTAACTATTGCATGTTTTTAATAATCAAATAATTCAAATAAAAAGTTTATACAGTTTGGTTTGATTTTAGAAAATATGTCACGGGTTTATTCCATGTGCTTTTGGGGGCGGTTGCGCCCCTTTACATCTAGAATCTGCTATTTATTTTATACTAAAGACTTATTCTATCTACTATACAATGAGTCCCGTCACCAGTGTCGGAGCCTTTAATGGTGTGAAATGTGGCTTTTTTAAATTTGGTTTTTCTCAAAAAGCCAATAATTAAAAAATACACAAAAAAGAATCTATTTGCTTTTCTGTAATTATTTTTTTCTATTTTTTATTCCATGACAATTGAAACACGATAGCTGTGTAACTGTTGTCTACATGTTTAGCTATCAAATGACACCTTTTTAATGTTGATAGGGCATTTACATGAGTAGTGGTGGTCGAATTAGTATGAGAGCCCAGGTCTTGGTTACCAAGAAAACAATATGGCGGCCGTAAGAGAAAAACAAAATTTGAAGGGGCAATCTGTCGATAAAAAATGCCATATTTCACACCATTAAAGGCTCCGACACTGGTGACGGGACACATTGTATAATAGCTAAAATAATTTCCAATTATTATAGTTACTTTGGGAACCGATGAATTTTAGCTCATCAAAGTATTTGAGGAACATAGCGTCTGTTCATTCGTATAACTTGACGGATGTTAAGATTAAAATATTGAAACAGTCATTGTATTTTTTATTTAATACATTCACTTCCTTGCCTTGCTAATCTTAGCACTTAAGGTTTTTATTTAATTAAACAATGACAGATGTACGTCAGGGCCGTCTTTAACCTATTGGAGGCCCTGGGCATATAAGAATAATGGGGCCCCTATGACTTTGACAGATCACTTTTTTATTACTAGAATAGACAATAAAAGTAGATAAAAAAAGTTTCAGACTGTTTTTATTGACAGTAAATAGATGAATAGATAATCTTTATTTTAAATAGGACAATTCTCACATATTTAAAATTATCTAAGCATGCTAAAATTCGATAGCCTTTTTTTGGGCGAGAGTAGAGTAGCTTCGCGCATGCAAAAGCTTATAAGCAAGTCGATAATATAGTCTCTGGTTAAGGTTCGGATTACTCTAATTAAATAAGTTTATCAGTAATAAATGTCGGTATTGGTTTAGTGATATGGCAGGAACTAGGGGGCGATCTAGGGGGAGGAATAGGTATCGATCGCGGGGCCCTGGGCATTTGCCCAGAGGGAAGATTGGTCTGATATACATCACATCTACATGATAAATGGATAATGTTTTGCAGTAGGGTTTTGTGTGACAAATTATGAACTCGGAGAAATTACAGGAGTAATAACATTGTATGTGTTTTTTTTGTTTGAATAAGCAATTTTTTTTTATTTATTTATGAAAGCTAATGAACAAATCTTTTACGTACTATTTATGACCTTTTTTAAAAAAATACATTTATTATTATCAATAATGAACAAATGAAACTTTTTTATAGGATTAACACCTCGATCTGCTGCTGACAATATTCAAGTATTATTTTCTATGACTAAATCTCAATATTTTCTACGAAACGCCACTAAGGGGAGCTTTAAATAAATAGAAGTAAAAAAAGATTAAAAAATAACACGTTTTTATAAGCGGACTAAAAAGAAGAAAATATTTTTTTCCCAGAATTGTGATGGGAAATTCTTTTTCCGGAATGATAAACATTTCAAAGATACACTCGAGAGCAATGAATCCGGGTCACTTAAAGAATCCTAAAAATCTCGGAAACTAAAAATGCTAGGTTAATGCAATAAATTGTATTTAATAGACAATGTAATACTCCTTAAATGAAGGTATTAAAACTTCTTAGTTATTGTAAAGTTATATCATAAAAAAATCAAATTTAAAAAAGGGCCACTTTCGAAGATGGAACTACGAAATTACAGCATTTGGTTTTGCTTTTGTTTGTAATCTGTCATTTATGTGGGTACATAAACCATGTTGATAGTGCTCTATATTCATTATTCAAGCTGAAATTATGTCGCTTACGCCTGAAGAATGCACCAGAATACTTACAATGCTGGAAACCGGCCGGAGTCAGCGCGATACAGCCAGGACTGTCGGTGTGTCGCTGTTAACAGTACAAAGAGTTCTCCGACGTTACGAAGAAACTGGTTCTAACCTACGCAGACCAGGAACGGGCAGAACCAGGTGTACCACAGCACGAGAAGACCGATACTTGGTGAACACCATGCTTCGAAATCGCTTTCTCACAGGAACTGAACTCACCAATCAGTTTCGACGCCTCGGAGGAAGTAACCCAAGTGCATGGACAGTAAGACGTCGGCTTGCTGAATCTAACTTAAAACCCCTTAGACCTGCAAACGGCCCTAAACTGGAGCGTGGGCATCGTATTTCAAGACTAAGATATGCCCAGAGCCACGTAAATTGGAGTATTGAAGATTGGTCAAAATTTATGTTCTCCGACGAATCAAAATTTATGCTCTACAAGCACGATGGAAGACACAGAGTGTATCGAAGACCAGGGGAAAGATTCAAGCAAGCATGCATCGAAGAAAAAGTAGCCTACGGTGGTGGGTCTGTACTTGTGTGGGCCGGAATTTCTTCTGAAAGTCGCACAGAGCTGGTGATCATAGAAAACGGCTCTTTAACTAGCGTAAGATATGTGGAAGAAATCCTCAATGATCACGTTGGTCCATTTATGGTCAATTTAGGTGAGGATGCTATATTTATGCATGACAATGCCCGACCTCATACAGGTAGGATTGTGAATGACTACCTTCAAGAGATGAACATTACTCGTATGGAGTGGCCAGCGCGCAGCCCGGATATCAACCCGATCGAGCATGCTTGGGACGAGCTAGGCAGATGCGTAAAACAACGAAACCCTCCCCCAATCACGCTTCGTGAGCTCAAAATTGCTCTCACAGAGGAATGGGAGAATATTCCCCAAAATCGTATAAGGAACTTGGTGTACAGCATGCCAAACCGCGTAAACGCAGTAATGGAAGCACGAGGAGGCAATACGAAGTATTAAAATTCAAGAAAATCGTAATAAAGTTCAAACATTTCATGTTTCCTATTTTTGTTTTAAGGAGAGATCAGCAGTTTTTTTCTTTATGTAATTTTGTGTTAATAAAATGTGTGGTGACTCATATTTTTTTTACTTTCATTTAAGGAGTATTACATTGTCTATTAAATACAATTTATTGCATTAACCTATCATTTTTGGTTTCCGAGATTTTTAACATTCTTTAAGTGACCCGGATTCATTGCTCTCGAGTGTATTTCTATGTTCAAGTACTTTGATGTTACATTACTAAAAACGTGGCGGTTTGTAGGCTCATGCACTATTATCATTAAAACTACTCTGATTAAACACTAATTCACATTTCAGACTATGTCCTTCCATTATTTTTTTCCTTAATTTGCTTTATTCACACTGTCTTCCTCAACTTATTTGCAAATTTTTCAAATATTCACTCATTTTACTTTTTAATTAATTCAAATTCGAGAGGATATAATTTGAAGCATAAATCCAAGGATTAATCCGAGGATTTATTGAATTTCTTCAGTGATTATATAGGTGTATTTAATAATTTATTGTGGCTTTTCTAACTGATATATTTCTGTTAGTGATGACTGAATAATGAATTGTCATCCGTAATCAACGTATGATAAAATTTTGAGCTTATTGGGAACATCACAAGTGGTCTAATTTTTAGTTATAAGATTAGCAAATTTTGCGGGCGGACATAATAGAATCCTCCAAGTTAGCCACAATCTTTTGACCGTTTGGTGCAACGATAGCTATCCTGCCTTTTGCACCGACGGTCCTGGGTTCGAGTCGCGGAAGGGGCTGATGTTTGTGTGACGAATACGAATATTTGAACCTCTAACCGAACCGTATTCATCACACACATATGGCCATTCCGGGATTCGAACCCACGACCGTCGCGTCGGTGCGAAAGGCAGGATCGCTACCGTTGCACCGAACGGTCGTACTACTAAATAAAATACTACTAGAAAAAAAATATTAGTCTCTGGTGTCAACGGGATCTGAACCCACGTCACTCGCTATCCGGGCGAGTGCTCTTCCAATAAGTGTTGAGTTATTCTCATTATTTAATCTATAATCCAAGATCACAGTTGTTTGTGTGTTTGTCTGTCCGCTCTTTTTCCATTGTATCAATAACGTTACCATAGCAACGCGTTGACCGCAAGTAGTTCGTCTACCGGACGCTAGATGGCGCTAACGGAAAAATATTTAATAATAAAAAAAATAAAGAATTTTGTCCACCCGTGCGAAGCCGGGACGGGCCGCTAGTTATTACTATACAATAATATACATAATTATAGTATATAAATACAGTCTGGTTTGAATTTTTGCATTGATAAACTTACAATAACATGGTGATTCATCTAAACGGAATCTTAACTTTTGTGGGAAACAAAGGTTTTACAGAAGATTAGTCATTGTTGGGATCTTTTATAACTTAATTGAGTATTATAAGAGATTTAGTATTAAAAGTTAATTGTGAGTTCTCTACAATAACACTTAAGTAGAAAGAAAGTTAGATAGAAAAAAAAAATTAATTTGTAGACACGAGAAGAATACGTATAATATTTTTTTAAACTTTTTTTTAAGTCGGATTTTTTTTTATTCCTTAATTTTTAGTGAATCCTTTAAGCAATATAGTTCTTTTTTTTAACATGCTTTTATAAGCTTAACCTGTATGTTTGTATGTACATATGTAACTGACTCGTTTGGGCTCGATTTAGCCTAACTTTAAGCGATCAGATTTACTTTATTTTCATTTATTACATAAGTATATTAAATGGGTATTTTACAATCCCTGTAATATTATAGAGTGTACCGCGATATTCTGGACTCCTTAAAGGGTACAGGCGTGATGTTAATAATGTGTGTTTGTGTTTAAAATACACATACATGTGATTTCAGCAACCACAACAGATTTGCTGTCATTTATTGAAGAATTTCGTTGTATATCTCTGAAGGTCTTAATCAGAACATCACCAAACTAGAAAGGGACCATAAAATACTATGATGCTCTTCTAAACCATCATATAGCTTTTTTTAATTAATTTTATACATCGACAAGTAAATGTGAACATCATCAATTTAGTTGAAATCGAATAAATACGCGTTATAAAGGATAACTAAAAAAACTACTACTCAGATCTCGCTCAAATTTTAATGGGACCACATGAGAAACACCTGCTTTCTAATATAAAATCAACAAAATCAGTACATCCAGTAAAACGTTAGAGGTAATACACAAAAAAGTTACAGTCGAATTGAAAACCTCCATCTCTTTTTTGAAATCTGTTAAGGAGGAGGGTAGCTAAGGCTGGTTTTGGCCTATTTTATTTTTCACAAAAAAAAATTTTTTTGCTAGTGTGTATAGACTATAAACAGTAGATTTGACCATAAACTGAACCTCAACCCCCCTCCCCCCTTATTCACCCTATCGTCTATTTTTCGATGGTCCAATGCACTTTATGGTGTCCATGGACTTGGCTTGGCCCACATCCCAAAAATACCCCTGGCGCAGAAATCTGTCTATTATTTGTTGATTCATAAGAAAAGTCTGAAAAAGTCAAAAAATAGACTATAGGGTGAATAAGGGGTGTTGAGGTTCCGTTTATGGTCAAATCGACTGCTTATGATCTATACTTATTGGCAAAAAAAATGTTTTTTTTTTGTAAAAAATAAAATAGGAAAAAAACAGCCTTAGCTACCCTCCTTCTTTAAAGAACAAAAAGAGACTGACAATGTTCATTTCAACGAGAGGCTATTAATGTTTTTTTTTTCACTAAAAGATTAGTCTATTATGATTCAGTTTCCATTTTTTTTACTTTTTTTGACGACTGCAACGGTACGGACTGCAATGGCTACAACGGTAGCGACCTTGCCTTTCGCAGCGACGATCCTGGGTTAAGGTCCTGGGGAAGATGCTTGTGTGATGAGTGTCTAAGGCATGGATCTTTATATACCTATATGTATCTTATGTTACCCTAGTATCTATAATGTAAGCCGTGCTTACTTTAAGCTAGGCTAATTGGAGTGAATGTAAGAATTATTATTATTATTTCCCGATATATATACAAATTTCTAGATAACGACAATTGTTCAAGCACTGACTTATGTATACACGCTAGTGATGTGTTCAAGATGGAGTTTTTATTTACAACAAAGTTTGGTTACAATAGTTACATTATATATGTACCTATATGCGATTTAAAATCGTTTATTCATAATATTTAAATGTTTTATACATTGTGTGCAAATGTAGCTAATGAGTGGGATATTCAAATATTTAGATAAAAAATAGAATGTAACAAATGATTGAACATGCATTAAATATACTTATATTATCCCTAAGCCATTTCTAAATCATTAATTTTGATTTCTAAAAGTCATCTTTTTTTTCAATCAGCACTCATTAATGTTACTCTTCTGACAGTAAATATTTCAATCTTACAGCCATTCCTAAAAAACATTTTCAGTAAAAAATAGTCTAAATCTTTTATTTGCTAATCTTTGTTATTTTTCATCATTAGCAGAATATCTAAGCTTAAAAACTATAGTAGTAGTAGGTACCCTTTATGTAAGTATAATTAAAAAAAAAAATAGTTACACTTTCACAAATTTCATAATTTTCATTTAAAAAATAAAAACATGAAAATAACAACGTTTTAGGCATCTGGAGAAATTATTCATAATTTTAGTGGACTGTTGGTAACTACTTAGTTTTTTACATTTTTAATATATATTTTAAACTTACCTAACTATTAAAACACATCAATATTGTTTAACGCATAAACTCTATCAAAATACCATAAAAAAGTTCAGTTTCATTCAAGCACATACATAAATATACCTAACATTTGAATTTCGAATACAAATCGAAACTTCTGAAATTCGAATCAACAAATAGAATCTTGGTACTTCGAAGTAAACGCCCTAATAATTGTTATTGCCAACTTGTTTCCAACATACGTGACTAATGGAAATGTTTTGAATAAGACAGGAGTTTCTACGACGCACAATATCATTGAAATTAGGAATGTGTCCTCCATTGTACATCAACAATTATTTTGGTATATCTTTCACACAACAAATTAATCATTATATCTAATCTTTGTTTGTAGGCCATTTAGTGGCCCATATTAAATATTTATCTCAACATACAAACTAAAAATACCTATATTTTTAACATAATCCTAATTTAGTTCAATTTGCAATTACCACTGTCTTGCAAACACAAACTCCTTTTATTTCCTTATTTGCACTTGAAAGTTTTTATTTATAATTTAAGAGACATAAGGAAAACAATGAATTTTAATTATATAACTCCAAGAATAATAATATTATAACAACACAATGTAATCATTACATGTTTGTTTTGATAAACAACTATATTTTGGCTCCCTCGCTCTAAAACGACAGTTTCATGGAAACCAAAATTTACAAACACAAATAATTCATTATTTACAATTTAATGTTTTGTTTTATTACATAACAAGTACGAAATTGCTTAATTCAATGGCTTAAACTTGGATTATTCACTCGCAAACAAATCCCAAATCAAATATAGTCTACTCTAGTGACGTTTTCAGGCGGCAAGGCTGCACTCGTCAAACTCCGCCATTGATCGTACAGATTCGAATTTGCTATCTCTTTCCAACTCACAGGAGACGATATCGTACGACCCTTTCGAATTTCTGTACGTCAGTCATTTTGTGATCATGCCAGTATATATTTATAACTCGACGAGTGTGCACGTATTACGTTGGAAAAAATATCGCAGTTTTTTATAACTGAATTTTTAAAGAATAAACTCTTTTTACTCAGATAAACGCAAGTGACAACTATAGAAATGGCCAAGGTAAATCAATTCTATGTAGTGATGCGGATGATATGCGTTTGTGCTGACTTATTTTATTTTCTTTTCGCTTCGCAATTCGTACCACCCGGTGACGTACAGAGATAGATAACTAACTATCATAATGAAATTTATTTGAAATGATTCAGCGGGCAGATGCATTCTTAATGTGGTTTGTTGTGAAAGTTTATATATTTACAAACAACAAGTACTACTTATTTTAAAAATATTAGCATGTTTATTCCTTTAATATATCTCTCCTATTTATCATAAATGTTACAATCAATTATAATTTTCACTGTTTCAAAAATTTGCAAATTCTATTGTGAATCATGTTTATTAAAATTAGTTATTAATAACCATTTGAGTGACCTTAGCTGCATAAGCATCCGGTAAACTGTGATAACGGTAAAGTTAGGACAATGTTGTATTACCTACTTGTTTATAAGAGAGAATAAGTGTAACTTTTATTATTCGTGATATAGGCAACATTATTCTGTCAAAAATCAATAGGCTTTCGCCGATGTGAAAAAACAAAGTGTCAAACTCCTGTCCGTTTGTGTCATAAAAGTGTGTCGCTGTGTGTTTACATAAATTGAGAGTTTTCTGTATTAATGTCTTATTTCATTAAAAAAATATTGATACAAGCAAAGCATAGCTACAAGAGATTTCTGGAAATGAATAGGAACAGTTACTGGGTACGTTTCCATTGAGTAATTAGCAATTATGACCGCTAATTTGGTTATCGTTTCTCGTGATTTAAATTTTATTAAACTTAAAATGAAATGCTTAATAATGACTTATAAAGTGCTTACTTTTACAATATTATCGTGCTTCTTTATGAGCCCAATAGATCTTATCCAATTAATCTATAAATGAATCTCTTTTCACTTGGTATTACATAGCCTGAAACCGCCGACGATTCAGTAGTTATTTCATAAGTTTTTTTCGTGTTTCCTAGTAATAGCCTTGTAAATGATGCGCGATATTGTTACAACACCAGATTTTCCTTAAAACTTGATTTTTCTTAATACCTCTAAAATATCTGTTACATAATTATCCTAATATTCATTTGATTGTGTTTCCTTATACTAATATGCTTAATTTATTTCTCATTGCCGTTTTACAATTAAAAGTTGGAGCTTTTCTTTATAAGAGATACCAAGACACCATAAAGTGCAAGAGTTAGAGTATTGGCACATACCAATTTTTTTAATATTTTTAATTATATGAAACTGTAATATAGGAAAAAAACTTGAATTTCCAAGTGGAAAAACCCTTCTGATTTCCTGGTGCAATTCTCTATGAGACATCTCTATGTTATTTATTGTTTGTAGTTGTTATTGTTACTGATACAATCTAACCAGGTTTTGAAACAGTTTCAATGCAAAAGACTTTATTACTAAGGAAAATTGAACATAACTATTTTTAAATTGAAATCTTAATTCATTATTTTAGTACTGTGTGTAACAAATAAAAAGTAATTTACTAAATAGTATATACCTAGTCTGGCCATCAGTTCTGTTACAAATGAAAATGTAATTTCTTTTTATGAAGTAATGACTATTACTGAAACTTATATGTACATATTTACTACAGTCTCATCAAAAATTAAAAAATATTCTATTTGAAATTGCCACCTTTGGCTTTAATACGGGCCTTTCATCTGTCTGGCTACGAATCTATGGATTTACACACTGTTTCCATGGGAAATTTTGCCACTGCTTTCTCCTGAGATTTTTTAAGATTTAGGTCTGGGCTAGATAAGGGCCAGTCTTCAGCTCATATAAAGTCGGGAACCTTGGTTTCAAGCCAGGCTTGAGTAGTTCATGCCTTGTGACCAGGTGCAGAGTCCTGCTGGTACATTTTTAAAAAGTGTATTGCTGAGACGTTTCACAACACAATCCAAGACTGTCTCTTGATATACTTTGGCTGAAGTTATTCTCCTTTTTCACAAAAATGTAGTTTTGTGACGCCTTGATAAGACACTCCCCACAAAACCATCACTGACACAGGATGATGACCACATTGTACCTTTCCAACAACCTGACTAGCTTCTTTATAACTCTAAGCATACACTTCATCATTTTGTTTATTGTAGTCCTCTTCAATTTTGAAAATTTTTCCATTGGTAAAGAGGATATTTTTGTACCTGTCACCTGCGTGTCATGACAGACGGCAGTTAATTGTAAATTGTAAGATTGATTTAGGGCATGCCCTGTTTGTCGACGACAAGCAACAAACTATAGGTCTTGTTTTATAATACGTAACAGAGTCCAAGCGGGAATCTTCATTTCTCGCGATAAGATTTTTTGCTTCCTAATGGGGTTTCGACGAATTCTGGCTTTAATAACATTAACAGCCTTTGTAGTTGTAACAGCACGCGGCCACCCTGATCTTTTATGGTCTTAGACAAAGAAAGATATATGAACATACAGTTGATACAAAGCTTTTGAAGTGTCTGGAATATGACCGACGGCTCCATACCCAATTTCCATTCCATATTGTCATTTAATAATGAACACGAAAAATATGTGAAGTGGCGCGAAATCAAGGAGTTTTAAAAATAAACGTGTTCCAAATTCAAAATAATAAAATAAGTTGAAAAAGAGAAAGGTTTCATTTAACAAAATTTATGTTCAAACTAGTTACAAAGTTTATTTCCTGTATTCACTAGTGAAATAAAATATTTTTGTATTATTATAGAATGAATTCTACCACCAATTGACATTAAATTCAGGTAGTTAATCATGCCAACACTTGGTTGTGTCTCCTTTACTTTCAATAACAAACCTAAATGACAACATCCCTACTAACTCTTCACATGTTTCTAGAGTTGTGAAATCTCAGACAGTCATACTTTTCACATATTTACGTATCACTTATTTAACATAATTCATTTATATTAATCTCGAGAGTCCCAATAGGAGACAATTTGGCTTGCTCAATGGCCGCTCTATTGTAGGATTTTGTTTAGAGTTAAGCCTTCCTCATGTTCACAGTTTGACAGGAAGGACAGTCTTGTTGAAAAATCTAGGCTATTTTAACATTTCAAAATTTGAAAGGATAGCAGTTGACTCCTGTCCAAAATGTTTTGGTACTTCACTGCATTATCAGTTTCTTCTACAAAATACAGGTGTCCACATCCAGACCCAGGGAATTTCACCTTTCCCTTGATACTGTTGCTGAATGCTTCATCTTTATTTAAATTTGTTACTTATCACATTAATTATATAAAAGTTACTTCAATTTAATAGAGTATTGTTTAAATGGTTTACTGCTTGTGCATTTCTAGAGAAAATGAATCTAGTTGAATAGAAAAATATGTTATTTACTATTTTATAATTGGATGAAGTCTTTTGCATTGGGGCTCAAACTTAGATGTTTTGAAATAATAATATAATATGTACAGATTTTAGAAGTTGCCCTTGTGTCCCTTAGGTGAAGCAGCACAAAATGTTCTTTCAAAGATAAAAATTAAGCCATCAATGGTTCACACTTTACAAGTAAATATTCTTATATGTCCACTTTTAAAAACCTACAACCGAAAGAAATATGTTTACAAATAGGTTTTTTAAACTGGGAACAAATTATATCAATGACATCTTACACAAACTACAAATTCTTCTTCTTCTTTATTTAAATGGCGCTGTCCTGATGGATTCCGCCAATATCGAGTTTTCTGCTAAGACATTTGTTACACTGACTCTGCTTGCTTGAGAAGTGTCATGAATGCACAATTTGTTTTCATATTTAAGTGAAATTATAACAATTGTGAAAGTGTTGATTTATCTGAAAAGCAAACATACACAATATATACACCGTTGTTAGTGGGTTAATTTAGACAAACATATTAGAGTCTAATTTTATTGGAGGTTAGGTAATCACACAGAACAAAAACTACAAATTATGATGGTAAACTGAACACTTATGGCATACAATAAAGTGTCAATATAGGCATGTGTGATAATACATACTTCATGATATAGCTCAGTTTTGATTTAGCTTTTCATTAACTCACAGAACACTCATCTAAAAAGAAACAGGTTAAACTAGATTTGTGTTTTTTGTCTTTCATAATAATTGCTTTTTAGATTTTTTTGCTGCCATTTCCTTAAAACTTTTTTAAAACAAAAGAAAGAAGATACTAGCTGCCCCGGTAACGCGTTGCTATGGTAACGCGTTGCTATGGTATCGCGTATACAATGGAAAAAGAGCGGGAAAGAGAGCGGACAGACAAACACACAAACAACGAATTTGTGTTCATAGAATAGAGACTAGCCCGTCCCGGCTTCGCACGGGTGGACAAAATTCTTTGATTTTTTTCTATTATTAAATATTTTTCCGTTAGCGCCATCTAGCGTCCGGTAGATGAACTGCTTGTGGTTAACGCGTTGCTATGGTAACGTTATTGATACAAAAGAGCGGGAAAAAGAGCGGACAGACAAACACACAAACCACTGTGATCTTAGATTATATATTGTTTTATCTATTCTTGTATGTTGTGTAACTGAGTTTATTATATTTTTTATTTATTTATCTCAATTTAAAATGAGATAATGTTTTTAAAAGTTTCTTAAAGTTACCCTTTAAATTAGAAATTGTTTACAAAGCTCAGATTTCTATTTATGATTCTCTATTCACAAAACAGTAGTCAGTAACATTCAAATTCAAATTCAAATCGTTTATTGCATTCCATAAGTACACATTATGTAATTATGTACACATAAGTACACATAAGTACACACAGGTACTGTGGGGCATAACAATGTAGTAATGGAGGGGATGTTTACAATATTTGTTGCTATAATTGGTATAAAAAAAACTACCCAAATAAATAAAATTAAATTATAAATTAAATAAAATCAAAGCTTAAATTTAATAAATCCAGGTCTAGATTTTATGAAATGAAATTTTAAATAAAATTAAATTCTGAATAAAATAATGTAAAATTAACATTAATTAACATAAAGAGCATAATAAATTAACATATAATAATTCACAAATTAATTAACATTTTGATAAAAATTTAACTTAAATCAACAAAAACTCTCAATTAAATATGTACATGTGTATGTGATCGTTTTATTCTAAACACCTAAATATTCTGCAATTGTATAGTAAGATTTTTCGACAAGAATTTGCTTAAGATTGTCATGAAATTCCTTATCTTTAACATAATCTTTAATAAATACTGGAAGCTTATTGTATAATTTTACAGCCATAGCCTGTGTGCTCGAGGAATGTAAATTCAATCGTGATGTAGGTAATACTAATTTGTTTTTATTTCGTAGTTTATAGTTATTTGTACAATCTTCATTCTTTTTAAAAAAAGTAAGCACTGTAGGCTTGTGTTAGGATACTATACTTTGTCCAATGTAGGATGATACTTTTGACAGTTGACACCTATATAGAGGGTATAAAGGTGCTATTGCAATGTCAAGCCAAACATAAGTAAACAAATGCAACCTTAGTCCGTAGCAATAAGGAAGTGACACCTGTCAAAAGTATCATCCCCCATTGGACAAAGTATAGTATCCTAACACAAGCCTACAGTGCTTACTTTCGGCTAGACCAATTGATGTGTAGCTTTTCAAATGGTGTAGCTTTGTCCCATTCCTGACTGCTTCTAAATAGAAAAATCAATTTTAAATGGATAATTTATTTTGAGTTTTGAAATTACTAAACCATATAATTAGTATTGCTGGTTTTATTAACAGTTCTCTTCTTTTTACCTGTAATTTTATCACATGTTTTGTACAATAGATTATTTAGCTTGTATTACTTACTTCTCAACTTTGTATTGAAGTCCTGATAATATTTTCTACTTATACTATTATATTATACCAGAATTGTTAGAGGTTATCATTCGGATCACCTCATCACAGATTAGAAACAAGGCTGGTGACAGTAAGACTACTTTTTACAAAACGTTCCAAACAATTGTTTTATATTGTGATTATGTGGTGACACAACAAGAAATAAACAATATTATTTGTATGTAGAAACTGCAGCTTGCAATGTTGATAAGGTTATATTAAATTAATAATTAATAAAACTGGCTAGACTTTTTATTAATTATTAATTTAATATAAAAGATTTGTCTGAACATAAGAAAACTTAATATTCAATGCGCTTGCAAATGAAACAGTAACTAATTTAGATTTTTATAATAAACTAGCTAACCCGGCCACGCGTTGCTGGTATAACTCGGCCACGCGTTGCTTGTATAACCCGGCCACGCGTTGCTTGTATAACCCGGCCACGCGTTGCTTTGGTAACGTTAATTGTTATTAATTGTTATAAAACCTGTTATTCTTAGGTTTATGGTAACTATGGTAACTATTTATGATAACAAACCCACAAAGTCCTTTTATATAGTAGAGATAATAATTGCATTCCAATACAATTACCTAATTTAATAGAAATATGAAAACTGGTTTCAGAGCCACTTAATTCAGAGAATGTTTATTTTTCTTAATTGACAAGAGAATCAAACCTACTATAATAAATAATATGGATCGTACGGTTTGCAGTACTTCACCATTAATGACCATTGTGTTAGAAATTTTGGTACCAGGCTACCATAAAATGGTAAGATATATCCTGTATCTTTGACTGTTGCAGTCCTTCACCAAATTTATGTAGTAGTATTATGCCTTTGAACAGGAATAACTGATGTACAGAATTCCTTTTAAAATGGGTTGTTTAAAAAATTTAAACAGGAAAGTACAGCTATGATACGCTAAATTCAATCAGTCCTTTGTCCTTCTGGTCCCTATAAGAATTCGCTTTTCATACAAAAAGATTTTGTCTGAATTATCAATTTTCTTGCTGAGAGTTTTAAAACTGATCGAAGTTTATATAAAAGCCATAGAAAAATTTTTAGATTATCTTCTTGTAAACACAAGAAGTTTATTATGTTATAACACCATACATTAACAAAATAATATCTTAACTTTTTCACATATTTTTTTTCTATAATATCTAAGTTGTATTTTTAATGGATTTGAAAAATGCACTTTCCAACAGTTACATACATATCAAGCTTGTTTCTTGTCATAAAAAGACAATTCTCGCTATCAATTAATACGTTCATTGCTATTAATTAATGCAGCAAAACACCTTAAATTATTCTGATTGTGTTCATTGAGACAATTGATAAATTGTCCCAGAGTAACTTTTAAATTAGCAAAGGTGAAACGTTCATTATTTGTGCATTTCATTGCGACTGAAGTTTCTAAAGCACTTGGAAATTAATTGAAATTAGCGGCCACGCCTTGCTTAGCACGGGTGGACAAAATTCTTTAAAGTTTTTCTATTATTAAATGTTTTTCCGTTAGCGCCATCTTGCGTCCGGTAGACGAACTACTTGCGGTAAACGCGTTGCTATGGTAACATTAATTGATACAATGAAAAAGGAGCGGGAAAAAGAGCGGACAGACAAAAACACAAACCACTGAGATATAGATTCAGTAAAGCTGAACTTAAAGCAAGGATCTACAAAAATTACGGGTTGCTAATTGGTCCTTCGAGCTGGATACAGAATTAACTAAACCAGCATTTGAATTAGAATTGTTCTCTTCAAGCTACTAAGTTAAATGATTTGAAATCAGAATGAAAAGTCGACTATTAGGAGGGTACGTCCAATTTATGGTTGACCCACATCTGTCAGCACGAAATTGCATTTTTTTCATTCGCTATCCTTTTCTGTTGCTCAAGAACTTTTTTTGCTAAGAGTCAAAAGTATAGTGCTATCGCGCTCTGCAGCGTCAGTGATGCGGTTGTCAGCAAGCTATCCGTCTCGTTCTTGCAAATACATCCTGAGCTACATGAAAAATTGTGATCCCGTGTTGACAGATGATGTTCAACCCATATTATGAAAGGGTATGTTTTTTTTAATTTACCAGAAGAATGAATGCACGAAGGTTGTTTTGGTAAACAGAACATGATTAAATAGATGAGTAACACGTGTCTATTGTTAAGGGTATAATTCAGGATTGATGCTGTCTATCTTTATCAATTATATAATTGACCTTCATTAACAATGCATCTCTGTTCCGGTGTATAATTAACAATACTGTCTTTCTTTATGCACTGTCAAAAGACAATTATTACATCCTTATCATTTGATTGCTTATTTTCTTGTCTACGTATTAGTGTCATCAACCAACTGATACGTGATGATGTTGGGATTAGTTGTGGCAGTTGGCCAGACAATTTCAATATTTCGGTGCTATCAGGAAATTATATAATTGTAAAACGATCTTCTGTATTAAATTCTCTAACTTACCAACCCTTTTAGTTTTTACATATTCGCGCCTCTCACTTTCAAATAAAACCATTTTTTATATGTTGACGTTTCGACTCCTTTATTAGAGCCAACAAACATTTTTTTTACGTCCGGAATTTCGATATAGGAATCCATAATCTAAGATCACAGTTGTTTGTGTGTTTGTCTGTCCGCTCTTTTCCCATTGTATCAATAACGTTACCATGGCAACGCGTTAACCGCAAGTAGTTCGTCTACCGGACGCTAGATGGCGCTAACGGAAAAATATTTATTAATAGAAAAAATTTAAAGAATTTTGTCCACCCTTGCGAAGCCGGGACGGGCCGCTAGTCTATATTCTAAGAACACAAATTCGTTGTTTGTGTGTTTGTCTGTCCGCTCTTTTTCCATTGTATACGCGATACCATAGCAACGCGTTACCATAGCAACGCGTTACCGGGTCAGTATAGTATCTTCTAATGTTTGGATATTTGAAAATATGTATCTGTCGATATTTATTATCTGTGACTTTACGAAAAATGGCGGGTAAAACATATTAGCTTACTTCGACGTAGTATTTTTTCACTAATTTATCGGAATTTTCCTTATCGTTTATTTTCCAGTTACGGCATATTTCACCATGAATAATGTAATAAGTTTACGACCATTACGTTCGAACATTGTGGTTAGGCGTACAAGCGCCGCGTAGTTATGGTAACTAAAAAATCTTTTGTTATATTATGTCTAAGTTAATGCTTCGTATTTATTTTTATTATAATAGGCTTGTTTCCACTAAGAATGAATCGGATGGCTTAGAGTTTCTAATGATTAATCATGATTTGTAGTAAACAAAAAAACAACTTTTTTTTTAAAAATAATGTAAGATTACTAATATTTTTGGAAATTAAAATCGGCAAAATTACTTATTTAATCACGTGACATTAAATACTAATCAGAGAAGCGTGACGTCACGCCTCGCAAAACACCGGTCGTAGCTGTACATCATCTATCTAATCTGTGCTGTTTTATCTAATTGTTTCGCGAGGAGTGACGTCATTCAAGACGCCATGACAGTCTTGGCCTTTTTCGAAGTCAATTATAAGTTCATTTCTAAAAAAGCAAAATACTTATGAAAAAGGTCTATTTTTCTAAAAATAATATATATTTGGGGTAAAATAGGTACTAAACTATAGTTTTAAACGAATTTCCAAATTTTGTCAACTAGCCTATTTCAAATGTGGTAATGGATAGCTGTGAGTAGATACACGTAGCGACATGCACAAAGTATAAAAAAATGAAACACCAAAGAAGCTCGCCTGATTTTGCTGAATTTTTTTGTTTGTTTGATTGAATTCTTAGATGGTTTAGATACGCAATTAGAACCGCGCAGAACGTCTCCCTCTAGTATAATATAAAAATCTTCTGTACGTTTGTATGTTACGCTATTGAACTGCTGGACCGATTTTTTGTGTGAAGGGGGTCATCTTGAATGGTATAAGATTCCCACGTACGGTTTCTTTAAATATCTCTTATAAATATAAAAATTTAATTATTTTTGGTACCAGGCTACCATAAACTGGTTAGAGGTATGCTAACCTTTGTGCGTCCTGCACCTTTGTGCATCTACAGGGTCTGCCAGTAATAATAATAAAATTTTAATTAAAACTGCAATAACTTTACCATCAGATATTACGCTTGAACCAGAATTGCTGTCTTATAAAAATTGATAAGATCTTGAAGGCGCTAGTGTTGTCTTATATAGAATCGATAAATCAAATTTATCTTTAGATATTGAAATTCCCTCAAACCGTAACCTTGAATCTAGAACAGTATTTCGGGTTTAATACTAAACAAAAAAACAAACCCACACAAAAACAACTTCTTAAACGTGAAAAACGAGTTGTAAGGTAAATATAATTTACCGATGAATAAAACCACAATTTGTATACTGTTGGAAGTAATGAGGTTTCTGATAGAACGATGACAATGATAGATGAGTTTTATCAAAATATTTTCCTTTTGAATTCTTAAACTAGAAAAACAATCAAAATAGGTTTACACAGATTTAGTTCCTATGTAAAGATAGAACTTTCAAAAGTACTTAGTTGCTCTATAAGCTACAACAATTAAGAAGTGTTCCCATTTACATAATCCATACTGTTCACGCGCGAAACGAGTGAACGGGAGGGGCAGCCGTCTTAACACCAGCGGGAGCGGTGAGCGGCGGGTCCGCGGTCCGTTCCCCACTTAGCAATCGACCGGCAGCGCTTACGCACACGTTTTGTTTACTTGGAACATTGTATTATTAAAAATCTAGTTTCTATACAGTCCGCTTATTTATTGCATTCCGCATTTTACATTGGTCCTTCGAGCCGGATTTGAACCAGCGACCTATGGATTTATGAATTTTTTTCCTTAACTAACTTAATAGTTTCAGGAATGCTAGAATACTAATCTATAATCTAAGATCACAGTGGTGTGTGTTTGTCTGTCCGCTATTTTTCCATTGTATATGCGTTACCATAGCAACGCGTTAACTGCAAGTTGTTCGTCTACCGGACGCTAGATGGCGCTAATGGAAAAATATTTCATTATAGAAAATATTTAAAGAATTTTGTCCTCCCGTGCGAAGCTGGGACGGGCCGCTAGTAATATTAGAAAGAGAGTTGAAAGAGAGAGACATTGTTCATATGTTGAGATTAATCTTCGGAGAAACTGTGTCTATTTGAATTATTTTTTATACTTAAAGGTGGACTTAGGACACTTCTTGTACCGGGTAGTAGTCACATGTTGAAAATCGCGACCAAAAAAAGAAATTAAAATCTGAACAGCCAGTCTAAATAAGTATTTTTTTTTTGTTTAAATACTATGGTTCTTTTTTACGGACATGCGCAAAAATCCGTAAAAAAGTGTTTTATTCTGATGTGTAATGTCATGTGCGCGGAAGTGTAAGAACTAAATACTATGGTTCTCCAATAAGTCATGTTCCTAAGAAATATCAGTATCTAAAGTCCCGGGAATTCCGGCGGTTTTAGTACATATCCAGTACCGGTACTTTATATTATAACACAAGCACCGGTTCTTTCGATACTTTTAGACTGTACTTCAATTACATTCTTCAATTATTAATTAATATTAATATATTTCTTTATATTTATTTTTAAAGCGTTCGAATAAACATAATATTTAAGATATCTAAGTGCTGTTTTTATGTAAATAATTTGAACACGATTAACAAAATTAAAGAAACAGAAAGACAATTAATTTGGTAGACGAAACTACAAAAATTATGCTTTCTAAGTTTCTATGGTATGAGACAATACCTAAAATATACCTCAAAAAAGATCCTTAAATAACAATTTTTACAAGCTTAAATAAAATTGACTGACAGGAAGGAAACCTCAAAGAATAGGAGACTGTATTAAAAAAAAAGTAATAAAAACTAACGTGTTGATTGTAAAGTAATAAACTTTTATTGAGTATTTGTTAAATTGGGGTGAATAATAAGAAACAAGCACATTTTTTCCTTTTGCTATATTTTTAACTACATTGTATGGTAGTATCAAAAGTCACAGAAATTCCCTGTTGTGTGCCAGTATTAGCCTGGAAATACCCGGGACTTTAATGATATCGATACGGCATTCACTTTTCCCCGCCCCCTAACCTTGAGTCCTAGTAAAAAGGTATGTCTCGATAAGATTTCGATAACAACGTAGCAGCAATTTCCAATGTTACTATCGACTCAGTTATGTAATATAACATTCCTTAATTGAAGAGTCAGTATACACGGAAGGAATACACGAAAATGCTTGATCGATTATCAGAAATATTGAACTTTATAGTGCTAAAAATAGAGTTGAAAACAGCGTGCCAAATGTAATCAGATGCAGGTGGGGTGGTATATTCATGAACATTCTTGTTTCGTTCTAGAAACTTCAAATGTGTGGTACTGAGGAGGAGATGAGGGAGGTGGCAGCCAGGATCTGCAGGAACTACTTGCATGGAGCGTGGAAGAGCGTGGACCCTTCACAGCTGGACTTCAAGAGGATCAGGTCAGTATATTACTTCCTTTTAGTTCATGGTATCCTGTTCAATCCGCCCAGAAAAATCGATCTCATACTTTTTCTCTCTGTTACCTTTTGCTTTTTATAGAAACCATACGGTTAATGTAACAGTCAGCATCAGAATCATCTGAGCTGTCAGAGTGTCAAAAACATAATATAATGTTTAAAAATACTAAATTTCCTTTTATGGCCCTGTCTTATGCCCTGTGATGTACTAATCTCATTCCCTTCACATGTGCTCACAACGCTACGATTAATAGTAGCTTCTTTCAGTTTATAGTAGCCTGGTACTTTCACCCCCCACAAACTTAGGTTTCTGTCTTAAGCATGTACAAATTAGTAGTTGCATGTTCTCTCTCTACATGAAAAGGCGAAAACTCCCATCTTAAACCATCCTTAATGATGATTGCTTAACTTAATTGCCCTTTCATTTTTTACGTAATAACGACTTAATAATTAACTACGAGAAAGGGCTTAATTTATTACGATAATAACTTTCCATTAACGTCATTGTTAATATTTACCCAAGATTCTATTTTGAATGACAGTTTAATTGTTTTGTTTCATTATGGATTTGTTTCACAATAATGTTTAAGAAATTATTAGTATTGGTTTTATTTATCTTTCTTATCATATGATATCCTGGTAAGTATATGCAATTATTAACAAGTCTCTTTACTGTTATACTTATTAGTTTTTTACTTTTGCTGTCCCTTTCCCACTTGGGATATATGATTGGATGTGTGAATACTACAACAATATTAAGAAAATGAATGGATTTTTTAGTATGTAATTTTTTTTTCTCTTATAAAGCAAGCAGCATTCGAAATCTACTGTGCAGAAAACCGTGTACCGGAAAGCAGCGCAGAATCTCAGCAAATAGTTGTCATTATTTTCCTTGTCTTGATTCGTACATGATTTGTCAACTAAAATATTTTAAGGTCATCTGACCTTAACGCAGATACGCAGTAAGATCAACTTCCATATTTGCTGTGAGACAAACATCGTTACGTAGTGACAAAAAAGTTTAGAAATGATTCCACAGTTCATTTCCACAACACAGTTGTGCTATACGTGAACAATGACTTAGAAAACGTGCCTTTGTTAGTGTGGGACTGAACATAATGCACATACAGGTTTATAAACTTGTAGTGCGCAAAAAATGTAAATAAACAACAACTGGCCTTGACTGCTATTGGTTCGAGGCATAGGATGAAGCGGAATCGATGACTGTCGCTATTTAAGCTAATTGTTAATCTAGTGTATCGTTAACTTCTTATTCTTTAATATACTAGGCGATGCAGTCGCTAAGCATAAAGCTACGCTAGCACCATATATTGGAGCAAAACGTAATACCTTAAAAAAAAATTGTTTCGATGGAAATTATTACTAATTTCAAAATTCGGGCTCCGTCACAATCTGGTCCTAAACCTTTTGATTCGATTCCACACAAAAATATTAAAATCGGATAAGAACTCGGGAAGTTATGGCGTAACAGACATTGCGCCATTGACGTTGATCCATGGGAGCTTCGCTCACTCCGCTCCAAAAACCCTTCCATAAGTGATACCTTCTATAGAAGGTATTACAAACGTAAATTTAATTTGAAAACTTATATTAAAAGTTGACAACGTTAAAGAATTATTTTATTAATCTAATTGCGTTTGATTTATATGAGTACTGAATAAGTTCTATTTATGTTACTAAGTATAACGCATTTATTGGAAAGGTCCTGGCATGAGCATATGTATTTGTTCCTGCGTAGGACTTTCTATATACTTATTTATGTATTATATAGCACCCATAGTACAAGCTCGGCTTAGTTTGGCACCAAATAATTGTTTTCCAAAGTCCAAAAGTTTATTTATTTATAAATATGTAACTAGCTTACGTTACCCGCGACTACGTACGCGTAAAAATTTAGATCTAGATGTGAAAATTGCCCACCCAATCAATCGTACATAATATCATACAAAAATCCATACTTGTATAATATCATACATCTAAACGTTCGTCTTTATGTGTAGTTTTTTGTTTGAAATCAGTCTTCCATCTGACTGATCATCTTTAAACTCCTTTTAGTTAAGGGAGGGGCCTTTTAACCGTTGGATTTAACTTACTAAACGATACTTAAATGAGACTATTTCGGAATAGCCCACTTTCAAACAAAAAAAAATATTTTTGTAAATCCGTCATTATATGACGGAGTTATGCTCAAACATACATAAAAAAAAACAACATCGAAATTGATAACCTCTTCCTTTTTGAAGTTGGTTAATAATTGTTTAAATAAAGAGTTTTTTCTAATAATTTGAAAACTTTATTATTAAAACTATAGAAGTTTCATACAAGCTTTGCCACCCCTTTTTACTCCCTTAGAGGTGGAATTTCGCCAAATCCCGTCTGAGTTAGCACCAACGTCCTAATAAGAACTCCCATGCAGAATATTTCGTGATAAGTAAGTGACCTTTCGCTTTTATATATATATATATATATATATATATATATATATATATATATATAGATTAAATGAAAGGCTGATAAACATGTCTGATTATTGTGTTATTTTTGTTTAGCTGAATATACTAATATTATCAAAGATATCGTTTCTAAAACATATAAACAAGTTGATAGTTGTATGTTAAAACGCAACAGGACAGATATCAAGTACAAAAAAAACATGTTCTGTGCTATAATTACAAATAATAGATAAAACTAAAGATGTAAGTATATATTTCTATTTAGGTTAGCTTATCCTGGTATTACAGCAAACAAGGAAAACCGCGGGGCACAGCTAGTGTTATATAAACACAGAAGTTTATTTACGTTAGAAACGTAGTACACACACTAAACCGGTATCACAAGCCACGTATTTAAGAAAATAGACTAACGTTTTTGTGCAATCAGTGAAGGTATGGGAACACTACGTAATACTTTAAGTGTATAGTAAATAAAACGCACGTAAAAACTAAAACGATTTCTGTGTAAAAAATGTAAATATTTAGACACTTCGAACAAAGGAATTGACACAAAAAGCTTATGACTTGTACCACGTTTGCAACAACAAAAGGAGTTTTATATATCAAACAAAAACTCTTTCCATTATTCGCCTTCTTTATGGATTTTGTTATCTGTGTAAGTGTACAAAAAGGTTTCATTCGACGTTCGAAAATTAAGTTTTTTTACTTAAATCTTGAAAAAAGTTTTGCTAAGAAATAGTTTCAATCTATTTTTTTGCAATCTAGAGTCTGTGGAAAAAATAATGCGTCACGGTAGAATTATTTTAATCCAAGTAATTTGTTATGCACCCATGGTATTATATTTTTAATTAAGTTAAGACGTATTTTTTAAATACTTACATTTTTATCAGAAATATTATTTTATGTATGTAAAGAAAGCGTGAAAAGCACGCTCATTGAATTAAGAGATTATTTTTTCTACAGATTCGGTCGACTAATGAAGAAATTTTATTATTTTAAAAAGACTGATTTGAAACCATTTATAGAATGTCTAATATAAAACTTATAAAAATCATTAGTGGAGTTTTTTTTTTAAATATTCAAATACTGCCAAATTAGACATAACGTAGTGTATAGTAGGCAATTTAAAAGTGTAGTTTGATTATTTGTCGATCGCCAATATTAAACAAAATTATTATGCAATCAACACTTTTCTTTGACAAATATGACATTTTTTTAGTAAGCCGTACCTATGTATTCTGTCTTAAGTGTTTAGAAATTGATCACATTTATATTTAATGATTTGGGATTACCAGATTAGTCTTATAAAAAGACTAGCTATGTCCCAGGGTTTCACCATTATTCTTAACTATTAAAGGTTCTGTCGTGATGTTAAATAGCATATAATCTTCCACAAGAATTGTGCTCTCAAATGTAAAAAGAATTTAATCTAATCCGACTGATAGTTCCACAGATTAGCGAGTTCAAACATACACTTTTCAGTTTTATTGCATTACTATAAATACAACTCGACATATCATTATCCAGCGATTGTTGGAATCGTGTAAACCAGGCATATAAAAAATAATAAATTCCGAATTTATTTTATCTTTTAGTACAGATAAGTTTTACTACGTGCCCGATCATATTATCGCATCGTATTTTTAGATATCGGTTCATTGCTGTCTTGTAGTAATTTTCCTTTAACCTAAATTCAATGAGTGTTTTTTGTTTTTGACAACTTAACATTGAATATTGCCTTGAGATTAAAATATTTAAACGTGCCAAGTTTCGTGATACTTTCTTATCATAATAATCCGTATCATATCATTTTTACTATTTTGTTTACACAGTAAATAATCAATAATCTTTTTACCAAGATCAGACCAAGACGATCATTACAATAACTTAATTATTTTGCTGATGGTCAGTAGAATAATTTTCCTCGCTATCAGTAAAATAAAAGCCCAAGATTAACTATTATAATTTCTGAGAATGATCTGTGAACTACGTCATAGACAACCTATGTATATTTTTTTAATTTTAATATTAAACAGCCAGTGATTGATATTTGATATTGAAAGATGATTAAAATATTTAACGCTAATAGAACTAATCCACCATAGGGAAATAATGATGCTTGCATAATTACGATTTAACGCAGAAAAAATATTTAGCGCAAGATTACTTTATTTTTATTAATATTTTCACATTTTTTTATAATTAAAGAAAAGGTGTTTTAATTTACTTAATACAAATACCCAATACTGATTATCTGAAGTACCAGGCTCACATGATGTTCTAGAAAGTATAATGTGTCTAGTTAGCTGTGGCGAAATGTGGCGAAATGCCACGATGGGCTTCGCTGAACACAAAACTCTTCACTGATGATGTAAATAGAGAAAAGTTTAATTAAACATAAATTCTCTTAATTGGCAAGCAATTTATTCAACCAGTACATTTATATTGCTTAATCTTTGCCATTTTTCGAGCAATTAATTACAGTATCAAAAATATAAAGAAGAAGAAATAGAAATATTAATTATCAGATTCTTACTAGATGAAATTTAACTTGAGACAAATGGATTAATTTTCGCCATTTCTACGGTTGCTGCATTTTTAATTAATTTACTGTTAGGAGTTAGTACACATTTGAACTATTACATAAGACTTACCACTCCTCTCTTAGAGTTCTGAGGCTAAAACATATGATTTTTACTTACAGCGGCGGTCTATCCAACTTCCTGTATTACGTTGCCCTCCCTGAAGACACTTCCCATCTCAGCAAATACAACCCGAGAGAGAGTTCGCCCGAAGACGACACTGAGGCGATCTCCATAGCCTCCAGATTCATAAAGAAAACTTTGCCCCGAGCTAATTCGTTTTCTTTTGATGAACCAAGAAAGGTAAGTTGATACCTCCTGTGTTGTTATGTTGTTTTGTTACCTCATATTATCTACTTCTATTTAATTCTTTCGCAAAAATGTTAACAATAAAAGTAAAAAAGGTCAAGGTATCTCGCTTTGGCTTATAAAACTTCTGTGCGATTGAAAGAGACAGAACTGCGAAAATAAAACTCATCATAACCGCTTATCGGATTGGAACACTTGGCTCTTTTTGTTAATTCTTATATTTGTTTTTTTAGGTTCTTCTCAGGATATATGGACAAGTTCATGGTGAAAGAGCTATGGATGCCATCGTAACTGAATCAGTTGTCTTCACGCTACTGTCTGAAAGGAGGTTGGGACCGAAGCTACACGGTGTCTTCTCTGGTGGAAGGATTGAAGAGTATATACCTGTGAGTTATTCGAACTTTATGCTATCCTAGTATTATCATATCTTTAAAAGATTATAAAAAAGCTCTAAGAAGATTCTTAGAAGATCTAATTGATTGCACTGTAGCCTTCTCGGAGAATGCATCAAGTGTTCAAAATGGAAGATTCCACTTTGGGAAACTGAAGACTCTTTTAATAGTGATTTCTCAAATCATTTATTTCATTTCAGGCCCGCCCGCTACTTACAAAGGAACTGGCGGAACCCGCCTTGTCAATGAAGATAGCAGAGAAGATGGCCGCCATCCACTCTATGGATGTACCTCTATCCAAGGAACCCAACTGGCTTTGGAAGACTATGGGCAAATGGTTCAGGACAGTGCGAGAGGAAAGACTGTCTGGCAACATACAGGGAAAGGTAAGGCTTTACTTCTCATGCGCTATACAATCCTAGTACTGTTACCAACTGATAATAATCAAAAAATGTTAGTTAATTTTTAGCCGTAGAAAGTTAACAATATGATGAATGAAAGAGAAAAAATGTTAAAAATAACATTTACATTTTTCATCGAATGAGGTTTAGAAAACATAACACACATCTCAGAACAATAACTAAAGCTATAGAAGCCGCGCTAAAATAACAACACAATACGTTAGTTCTTACTATTTTTACTTATACAGTTGCAAATGTGTAAGAAAGAAATAAGTATACAGATCTTGTTTCGTAATTTACAAGGTCGTCACTAGTTTCCCTTACGTCAGTGATGCAATGGCATCAATATTACTATCGATAAAAATAAAATCAAAAACATACTTAAGATTTTTCTTATGCTGTTGGTTTGTCAATGATACTAGAACGGACGGTAATGAGTCATAATAAACACGTGTAGAATCTTCAATATGAACATTTTATAATGCAGTATTCATGGGTAGAATTTTTGACCCGTACCAATTTATTTATTAGAATTTGCGTGTATCTAGAGAAACCAGGTAGGTACAGTTAAAAAATTGCACCTTGTATAGGCATATCCTATTAGGCTACATGTTTATATTTTAAGTTAGACCTCTAGCTCTAGTACATTGGTGAACACTGCATTTAAAATTATATTTTTTATAGGTATAGATTAAAAAAGAGGAAAAAAAAGAAAATGAATCGATTATGTAAATTAAATTAACAAACTATTATTTTTTACATATTTACTTATTGTTTACCTATTTTTATATACCACTCTGTCGAGAAAGTATCGGGAAAAGATCAATAATATACAAAATGTTTGTTATTCATCCAAATTTATTTCATCAACTTCAAAGTATGCTCCTTCAGAAACGAAACACTTACGCCAACGAATAATCTAATCAACATAACATTTTTTAAACGCTGTTTCCGGAATTGTCTCCTTTATGTCTTCTACCGATTAAAAACGGGTGCCATTTTCTGTAAATTAGATATTAGTTCAGATATATCGGAATCAGTATTTGTTTCAATTGTGGTCATAGATTTGGGGCGTTTAGTGGTTTCTGAAACACAAAAATATTATTGTAAATAAGCTATCATTATTATTTGGGATACACGCTGCCACATTGTTAATTAACAATCTGAATATTTATTGGTAGGATCGAAATAATTATATGACAAATCAAGACTTAGATAATGTTTGGAATAAAAAAGGAGCAATTTCATGTTCTGTAAATGTAATGTGGGTATAGCATTTGCTTTCAGCCGCCGAAATTTTATGTTTTCATGTGACTGAAATGACTGCAGTCTAAAATGTTTCAAACAAATGTGACTGTGCGCTTTCGGTGTCCAATTGTTCCTTGATATACAGCGTATCCATTCAGTTCTAATAGGTTCATCTTTGGGAAAACTAAAGCAAAAAGTAAACACCAAATAATGTTGATATCGATAACAAAAAACACATCACTATCATACTATCATATACAAAACAAAAGGCATGAAAATAAGACAATTTAAACCAAAACTCATGGAGAAATCTATTTGTAATATTAATTTACTACAATTTTCTGAATATACCGTTGTTATATTGTCAAAATATGAGAATTTAGAAACAAAACTCACCGATGAAATGATAACACCTCATCCGTATTTTCTTTTCGTGATGTATGAGACTTGCAGTCTGGAACAACACAAGCCATCCTGGACGCGGACTCTCAGGTGTCTGAAGCGTCTTTATGCACACTTTCCTGTTATTTTATCACTAACTTCCTTGCAAAATAATAAAATTTCACGCTAGCCGCTCACAAAGCTGTTCGGCCACTGTAATACGACCGCATTGAATTTGGTATTACTTCAGAAACAACGTTCTTCAAAGACATACTTTTAATTTGCTAGTATAATATACAACCAAATTACAACCATTTGACATTTGTACTTTGAGAGTTTGTGACAATGACGTGAAAATAAAACCTTACAATTGTTGTCTATTTCGCTCTTACCCATGTATGTTAGATTACTTTAAGTGAATACGAGAGCTGTTATACAGTTTTTATTTTAGCGCTCCTTCTATAGCTTTAGTTATTGTTCTGAGACACACATTCACTTGCGAGAAAGAGACAATAGACTGTGACCTTGAATGTAACGTGAAAAAGAATGGTAGTGGGGAAAATACTTTTGAATAGTCTTTGCGATCCTAGTACATTTTGTTTATTCAGTGTAACTTTCGTGAAATGATTAAAAAAGTTATATTGTCTTTCAGAATGAGGAAGAACAGAAAATAATAAAAGCCTTGAAAGCCATAGACTTTGAGAAGGAAATAGAGTGGCTAAAGAAGTTCATAGCTACGGTTGATTCTCCCGTAGTTTTCTGTCACAACGACCTGCAAGAGGGTAAGATTTTTGCTAAATATACAGAAGCAATACAATAAAAATTTCACTTAAAATAACATTAACTTTATTTAAACATTTATAAATGTTAGCAATACCTTTTTTTATTAATTTTTTTTTTGTTTTAGTATTTGTTTTTTTTTTTCAAAGAAATGCAAATTCTTAGGCAGAATCCCTTTTTTCCTTTGTCTTAGTCAGAAAACGTCACTTTGACATGGCAATGACAATTCTAACAGCTCAAATGAATGATACCAAAAATTATGCTGCCTCAAGATCCTCAATTGTTTAAATCAAGTTTACAAATTGCATTAAGTTCTGCTGTTTGAACTAGGTGCACAATCGTATAATTATAATTTATTTTATTTATTTCAGGCAACATCCTACTCTTGGAAGACATAATACCAAATTCTGATGACGATTTATCCGTGCCATACGTGAGAAATTGCAGCACAGAATCGCCAAAATCGGACAAAGAGAACAACCATACATGCCCAACAATACACAAGGCCGATTTGCGATCCGAGTCTCGGCTATCGAATACGAGAACATCCGAAGTACGTCCAGAGTTGCGAACGTCCGACTTACGTTCCACTGAGAATCTTTTAACACAAATCGAACCGATAACCAGTTACGAAGACGCGAACACATCTGACAGTATTTTAAGCAACATGTCCGATTCTGGTGAACCGAGATTGGTTCTAATTGATTTCGAATACTGCTCATATAATTATAGAGGATTTGACATCGCCAATCATTTCCAAGAGTGGGGATATGATTATACGAATCCTGAACACCCGTTCTATTTTGAAAATCAAGAGAATTGCCCTACTTTGGAACAAAAGGTAAGGTTTATTATAACCTTTTTTCGTAATAAATATTTTTTTCGTTGTCTTTGGCCATAGACAAGAGTTTGGGTATTGTCTTTAGTTTATAAGACAAGGTTACAAAGGATATAACCTCACAAACTGCCGTCAACATTAATTCTTATTATTTCTTTATTTTTCCTTTTCGAAAATCCGTTCTTAACAATCTAATACGTTATTTTTGATTTGTAAAACAATAATTATGAATGTAATGAAAGCCTAAATACAAGTTTATTTTCTACTTCAAAAAGGAAGTATTTAGTTTTCTACGTTTTTAATGTGCGTTATTTTTACTGGTCTAATTAATAATTGCACCATTTGGTGCAGAGTAGAATAATACATAAAACACTGGAAATGGTCTGTGGATACTTTTATTGATGGGTGCAGCGTTTTCCGAATTATGGTCATTACCATCTCCATTTTGCTTTCCGGCATACTGCCGTGTACGATGAGATGATGAATTAATAAATTATCACTACTCAGTTTGAATCCGAGCATGGTTCTAAAAAATAATAGTCGTGGAATACCTGTTTCACATAAAGATTGCACTCTTAAGTCGCAACTCTTCCAAAGAATTTACACCCATAATTTTGTTTTTTTGAGTTACAGTTTCATTTCAAATTTAAAAGATTATTCTAGTCAAAATACTAATAAAACATTGCAAACTTAAACCTTATTGGTTTAACTGTTACTAGCAAAAATAAACTAAATCGTGACTGGGTTTTATACGTTTTTATTTTCATACAAATATGCGGTAGGTAAAGTTGTATGCAAATCCTTTGTTTGCCTTCTATTTTTTTAAACTATAAAAATATTACCAAATAGTTTTTATTTCGAAATTTAAAAAGTTAAAGTTGTTTAATTGGTTGAAGGTTTCATTTCGTATCGCCTTCCATTGGCAGTACTTACTAAAATATCCAAGATGTCATCTAGTAGTGATAGTGAAGATTTTATAATGATTTCTCATAGCTTACATTAACGCGAACTTAATAATACCATCTTACTAACGCATCGGTATGTAGGATGCTTTAAAAAGTGGCTTCACATAAGATTTACCTCTAGTTTAAGCTAAATTCATTTTTTATTCTTCGTATACAAGTAATTTTGAATACATAGTAATCCCGTTTAGAAATTCTAGACAATCAATAATGGTCACTATTTTAGATCTAGTCAAGCACCGGGTAATAATACCGGATGACCGGTTTCGACTTAGGAGGGAATAATAAAATATGTAATTTATTTAATTTAAAAACAACATAATGTAAAAAACAATCACATCTCCGAGCCCTCAAATAAGGTAGGTTTCTGAAAAGTAGTAGGTTTCGGAACTTAGTAACTTCTTGATTCTTAGTCTGAAATTTTGTGGGTTTTATTTAGCTTTATGTAGGTATGTATAGTTAAGGGAAATAAAGAGGAAAAAAAACGATGTATTTAAAAAGTTACAAAGTATCAAAACATAAATTTAAAACCAAAAAAATAAATTTTATTTTTATTATAATTTATTTGACATAACTGGATTTGGTTTGCAAATACTTTTAAAATTTGGTCTGGATTGACTTCAAATACTCATAATTATCACACAAACATCTTACCGTACCGGGACTCAAACCCGGCACTCATCGGCTTCGCAGATGTGGTTACTGTCGCTTACCCAAAATGGTCGTAAACTAACTTAAAAAAATATAACTTGTTTGTTTTTTGTAACACAGTGATATTTAAATAAAACTATTTTTACGTTTAAATCTGTGTTTCGGCTCCTTAACATGCATAGTATATAAAATAAAACAAAAAATATTCTATAATTGAATACTTAGGAACGTGCCTAATTAAAATGTGGAAGGTAATAGTAACTACACATAAATGACGACCATTACCTTAGTCATCCTGCGATCACGGCTCCTGTAAAGAGTCGTAACGTCAGGATTAGATATAAAACAAAATAATCGCGTCGTTAATCCGGTCTATACATTTAAATAGACCACTTAGTCTATTTAAATGTATAGACACGGAATGTAATAGCTAAAATACATAGATATGTCTACTTAAAGTAGGTAGGTACTATCGAGGTTTCTCGTGCCTTACCACTTTGTAGAAATATTCGTTTGAACTGATCGCATCGGACACGCCCACACGACCCCTAATTGGCTGTGTATTTTACTACGATTTATACTACGGCCAATCATAAACAACTAGTTTTAAAATCGCCCTTGATGTCAGTACTGTCAACTGTCAATCTGCTCTCACTTGCTTGTTTGCGCACGCGCGCCATTGTTGAATGAATGGAAAGGGGCGTGGCCTGAAGCGATAAGCATCGTGCAGTGTGCTAGCGACTTTCGACTTAGGACTGGTAAGGCGCCAGAGGCTTCGATAGTACACAGAGTGAAAACTGTCAATTATGCAATGCACGATGAGATTTTAACATGCACAAGAATTTTACATTACATTACTACCGTAAATGGAACAGCAATTAAAACACTTTCTAGGATTTCTTACGGGATTTTTTTTTTGCTGGTTATAAGCACTCTATTATTAAAGTATCATGATTCAAAATTCCTTGTAAGTTCGCTTTTATCATTTTCTTCAAGTTACAGAGGACGCAATTCGTATATTGTACCATACAGCACGGTGTCATAAGGTTCGTAATCATTATCACCGCCTGGATAAAGTATTTGAAAAAAAAAACATGTTTAGTAACCTCTTTTAAAGATTTATTTCCATTTTTATTTGAAGGAATAGAAGGTATCATTGCTATTTTTTTTATTATCAAAAATAAAAATATGATGAAGAAAATCTTTATTATTAGAATTTTCAAAGGAATTTAATTATAATTAATGAAAAAATTTTTGGTTTAATTTACAAAATTGTTATTATGTTTTAGAAATAAAAGAAACTTTGAAACAGGTTACTGTTTTCAATGCTTTTTTGAAGGCATAGAAATTAAATAAATCACTAATTTATTTGTGGCTAAATTAAGTTTCTTTAACATAAAAAAATTGTTTACTATACTTCTATTTGCCATGTCAAAAAGAAAAAAAAGCCACTTAAAATAAATATAAAAAAGTAAATTATTATAATAGAAAAAAGTATTTATTCTTGAACGGGTATACGAAGACTTTGCCAGTACGCAGCTTGTGTGTGTTTGCTTGGTTTTTAGTCGCAGTGCTCTATGGCCGGCCCATAGACTACAGAGCTGAGCCGACTACATTCTCTATGGCACTGCCGCGCCGCCGGACGCTCCAGTGAACGCACGATGGATCGAGAGAAATTTTAATACATTTATTTTGACAACCAAAGGTTTTGGTCACTTAATATTATTAATTGACATCTTGTAAATATTAAGTAATCAATACTTTTTCAAAAATATTTCTATTTCGTTAAGCATCGTTTTAAGAGTAATTTTAAAAGAGGAAGTTCTGCTGTAAATGTAACTTATTTCAATAAAAAATAATATTTATAATGCCAAGTTGATTTAAGTTTAAATAATATTAGATAAATATTATCTGACAATGCTTGACGAATAACAAGTAAACTGGATTATTAATGAAAAAAATTTTGCTGAGGGTTTATAAAAGATAATTAATTAAATTCAAATATTCATGCTAATATGCACTTTGCTTAATAATAATGGTAAATTCATGCTACGGTAGTAAATTAATCGTAATTTTTTTAAGTATTTCATAAAGTTGCTAGTCAAATTTAATACTTGATGTATACGGCCTTAAGGTTAATTTTAGCTTGCACTTGCGTATACAGAGCCAATAGTGAAAAATTCGCGAGCGTTTAATAAGTAAAAAAAATATAAAATAACTCACGTTAATTATTGAGTCCCAAGCTAAGCTGAGCTATTTTAAATTTCACATAGATCATATAAATACAAATGCTTCACACAAATATGATTTGAACCCAGGACCATTGGTGCTGTAGTCAGGATCGCTACAGTTCCACCAATCTGTCAACAGCTAAGCTATAGTTTAATTTATTTCCTTTATACCCACGTATGCCTAAATTAAAGAATTTCTTGCAGGAGATCTTTATCAAGGAATACCTGAAGCACTACCATTCGAATATGACCGAAGACAAGTCGACGTCGTTCTCTATAGATGAGGTGAATCATCTTCTGTATGAGGTGGACGCCTTCGCACTCGCCAGCCATTTGTTCTGGTGCCTCTGGTCTGTTGTCAACGCGTCTAAGAGTCAGATACCTTTTGGATACTGGGTGAGTGTTTTTAAAAGTAACTTCTAAGTAGAAATTATAACAAGATAAATACAACTTGGCTCGGGGTAGCCGTCGAATTTTACCAAGTATTTGTATCTTGTACTGTTCATGTGCTACGTCATGTATCAGTAGGGCGTCACTCATTCAGGCCCTGGCAGAATATCAGCGCTGCTGCGGTGGATCTCTGCTCGCAGTGGCCTATGCTGAGGCAGGGTCCTGGTTGATCGTAGGTGTAATTTAGTTATTTTAAGCACAATTGTTTTTATTTTATATGTTGTTATTGTTAATTTGCCTTCGATCAATAAATTCTTTCTTTCTTTCATGTCTACAACACCAAGTGTAATACTTTTCCACAATCTATTGATCGATAAAGGAATAACTACATAATGATTTTAATAATTTCTTAAGGATACATTTCGGAGAGTGTGCAGCAGAATTGCACAGCCTTGTTCCGCCGTCCCCATTTTTTCATCGGACAACCAGACTTACGAATAGGCTCCACCGTTATTTGGTTGATATACCAAGGAGTCGCACTAAGCGTTTTGGTTCCAATTTTGTTATCGGTACCGCTAAAAAGTGGAACTCTTTGCCTGAGTCCGTTTCCTGATAAATACAATTTAGGGGTCTTCAAGTCACGAGTGAATAGGTATCTTCTAGGCAAGCGCGTTACATCCTAGATCGCGTCATTGCTTACCATCAGGCGAGATAGCGGTCAAGCGCTTTCCTATTCACGATAAAGAAAAATTATATATATATAAATCTTACAGTTAGCCTTCTTCTTTTATTAAAAACTGGAAAATTGCTATGTTTTCAAAAAGTAAAAGATCAAATGACAGCGCTATTGTAATAGGATTAAAAGACTGCGTCTCAAAACTAAATTATGTTTTCAATATTGCATTAATAGTCTTATCTTTCCAAACATTATATTGCACGAAGGCTCTTAAGACTGCACAATATGGTTTAATTTTGTTTAATTCGCCCTTCTTCCTCAAAAAGTAATACTATTGCTTATAAAGGTCTATAGTTAGTTTCCTTTTTTATAATTACTTTAACTGATAATGCACTTAAATATACCTAGTTTCTATCGAAATTAACATTGTAAAAGACATTATTGTACTGGCAACACTGTTGTGTCGGTTACACCACAGGATGTACGATTATAAATTATCTACGCTTGATTTTAAATTACTTTGTTTCTTAAGCTGACACCAGCGTCATCTATTCATGTTATAGGTAGGTTATAGGTACACTTAAACAAAATGTATAATAATTACTTACTTTATGTATTAGAGTAAAGTTTTAAGTATCACTATGTTGTTCTTGTCCACATTAATAATTTTATTCGCCATTAATTTCTACAGGTAATTTCTTTGTCGAGTGAGAAGAGAATGGAAGTGGTTTTGTCTTTTAGGTCTCCCATATTACACACATTAAACCTAGAACTCCATTTACTAACCTCTCAACTAAAAATTTAATAGTTTATCAAATATATTTTTAGGAATACGCTCTCTCGAGGGCGGATACGTACCAGCGGCTAAAACAAGAGGTGGTCAAAAAGGACAAATTCGGCTTCCCGCAAAAGAGGAAAATCTGCGAAGTGGACATATGAGACGTAACAACAACCCTCAGCTTAGATTAGCTGTCTCGCTCCAACTGCCGAGAAGTGTACGAGTTGCTGCTATACGGTAGCTGGAACGTGATATGATACCTGATTGATTTAAGAATTATCAATATTGTTTATAATTAACTGTAAACTTCAAAGAAAGAGCAAAATGGAAATCTATCAATTTTCCGATTTACGACTCTATATCATTGTTATAATATTCTTATTACAAAAATAAGCAATTTCTCTCTCTCTCTCTCTCTCTCTCTCTTTCTAAAGTCAGAAAGAGAGAAAATATACCAATTTTGAGAGGTAAACTGTCGATGCTAGCGCCACTCTCATGGGTAATTAGCAAAGAGAGTAAAACTAACGCTGTGATTGGTGTTTTAATTCGTATAAATCAATCAATTGGTTTAAATACTTTGAGAGTTACAGAATTAGCTTGTGTATTATAAATAAATTATTGAATAAGACAGACATCACATCACAGATTATTGATCTCTCGGCAACATTTTATTGCAACGAATTGTGATTTTATTGAAAAAATAACGGAAGCAAAAACGTTAAGTTAAACCAAAGGGCCTACTATCAACTTTTAACGGGGGTACCTTATAAATCTGATACGTTTTTTCATACCAAGACCCCTAGGAGACGTTTTGGTCACGTCATAACAAGGACCCAATAGTAAATTCATTTCTTTATATAGTGACGGTTTAGATGACAGAAGAGAACACATTGATTCGATTGTGAGTCAGTTCTAGATTGATCGAGGTATAAAATAGGCATTTTGTTTATGAACTTAGGTTCATAATAGCCACGCGACTCTTGATCAGTACCTCCTCTCCTAGATATCATCTAAAGAAGGATATACACCCATTTATTGACTCCTTTGCGTCATCTGATCGCCTCACTCGCAAGGTATCTAAGCGAGAACGACATCTCATTCTCATGTTATTACGGAAAACTAGAGATCCACTTATTGTGGGTGACTTAGGCCCTAATAGTGGACTGTAGTAAGTTCAAGTATGGTAAAAAAAGAAGCAGTTTCTTCACAGGTTGTTTGAGAGTGAGGTACTTCAGATATGAGGCTGACTCCGTTGACGTGGTAGCTGCTGGAACACACTTTGGTCTTCTCCGTCTCTTGTGGCCAATTCCATTTGCAATACTTGGGAATATCTTCTGTGGTATATTTAGAATATTCTTCTGGGCATTCAGTTTTATGGACTGACGTTCGATGAATGTGGCCGTACCAGTACGCTGCCTATGCTAGGCATGATCGTTCCTACGTTGTACTAGCGAGGCCTCTGGCGCCTTATCAGTCCTAAGTCGAAAGTCGCTAGCACACTGCACGATGCCTATCGTTTCAGGCCACGCCCCGCTCCATTCATTCAACAATGGCGCGCGTGCGCAAACAAGCAAGTGAGAGCAGATTGACAGTACTGACATCAATGGCGATTTTAAATTAGTTGTTTATGATTGTCCGTAGTATAAATTTTAGTAAAATACGAAGCCAATTAGGGGTCGTGTGGGCGTGTCCGATGCGATCAGTTCAAACGAATATTTCTACAAAGTGTTAAGGCGCGAGAGACCTCGATAGTACCTGTTTCGCCTCTTCCAGACGTAGTGCCTGTTATGGCACTATGCGCTTCGCCATTATTCAGTAGACGCGAACATAGCAGTACTGGGCGGCCTGCTGAGTGGCTCTAATAAGCTATACCTTAAAATTGAATCGAATAGCATTTGAATAGTTTAGAAAAAGTGATGGTAGACCCGCTGGCTTTAAAGTGATGGGCACTTTTAAATCTCTCTTAGTGCAAGTTTTATTATACGGGGTAAAATAGAAAAAAGATAATATTTTAAATCAATTTTGGTAGCATCAAAATATATTTTATGCGTATTTCAGCTTAAAATACCAAATTTTGCTTTTGTAAATATGTCTGAATAAAAAAGAATAAGTAATGATATAATAATTTATATGGAAACTTAGTTAAGTTAAGAGCTTTACAAGATGCAAGTGAAAATTAATGGAAAAAAATAAGTTACACTCGTCAAATCCTATAATGAAAAATTGACATTTCTTAAGATATCGAATGTGTTATTTGTTATAATTAGTACAAATAAGTATTGATTATATTTAATAAAAAAACATTAAATCATTCTTTAGAGAAATGTATGAAACTGGTTGCTGATTTATTTAGCTGTATGGTTACATTTTTTCGTCAAAATTGTATAAAAATAAAATTTCAAAACCATCATTTTATCATCTTAAAAAGCTTATATACTTACTATCATATTTTATAAGTGACTTACATCCATATTCTCGATTCTGACAAACACTTTAAAATATTTGAAGAATATATTCAATATTTTATTAAATTATTTGACCTTAAAGAATGCATGTTTTTATTACTTTAACATAGAAATTAATAAAATCATAATATACTGATCAATCACCATTTTGGTAGCTACCCGAATGCAAGCACTTCCAAGCAAGCATGCAAGCAAGAAGAAATTCCGGTATTCAGTGTTATTAAGTCTATAAATCCAATTTATCCTTAAATAATTCATCATTCGCGTAATTTTTGATTTGCAACACTATGGAAAAAGTCTTGATCTATAATCTAAGAACACAAATTTGTTGTTTGTGTTTGTCTGTCCGCTCTTTTTCCCGCTCTTTTTCCATTGTATCAATTAACCTTGTCATAGCAACGCGTTACCATAGCAACGCGTTACCGGGTCAGCTAGTACTAAACAAAATGTGTTGTCAGAATCGACGGCTATCATATTACAGATTTTATTGATTATCAGTATGTTTTACAAAGTTTTTGTAAGACATATTTATTAAATATACATGATGTCAAAAGAAGTCGGAAAAGATAGTATAAATATTGTCAAACACCTCGGACTTCCGATTATATTGTATGTTACAAATTCCGAGCAAACATTATTAAACAACTGACATGTGTAGAACTAGTAATTATGTTTTAATTAATTAATTTAAAAAGAACCTAACCAAGTGTGGGTTCCTTTTTTTGGAACTACAAATCTTGGTAGGCCTATGGTAGTACGACGAGGATTTTAATTATAATGTATGCGAGTGTATAACGCATTGATCGGTCAGTGAAGTGTAAAACCCAATGGGGATTGTGATTTAGAATATAAGATAGTATTAAATTTACATTATAAACTTTATCTTTATTATAATCTTATTAAAATAAATATAACGCAAACAGTACAGTGACACAAAACATTGATCTATCATTAGAGATGTAATTCTTAATTGATATTCAACTTTATGTCGTCAGTGGGAAGACTTAAAATGCGTAATTTTGACCAAAATTTTTATGTGTTATACTTTGAAAATATAGTTTTTTTATTGCATCCATGTCATGATTTCCGGGTTATTCCTTCCGTTTTCACCTCTACCTGATGCCCTACCATGATATCTTAGCGCGATGCAAGTTCGATTGTTAAAGTGAGACACCGCTATACGCGGCCTATAGTGGCGTCTCTTTTTACCACGTTTTACTTAACTTCACTTGTCTGTCTGTTAGTTTATCTGTTGGTTTGTCGTCAAAATTTGAGATCCTTATTTCGACTTGTTCTTCTTATCCGATTTGGCTGAAATTTTGTATACAGGCTTGTTTCACCTAACAATTTCATATTTAATTAGTTTTACATCCTAAAACCACTTAATTAGGCTTTAATTAAATTAACCTCCACGTGGTGTGTCTGGATATTTGATATATATTACATGTATATATTGAAGAACTAAGTAGGCACAATTCGGATAATTTAAAACTAAAAAGAGTTAAATAAATACTTTATAAAAATAAACTTTTAAAAAACCACGTTTTTCTGCTGGTTATAGATGTACTAAAAAGGAGAAAATAATTTTTTATAAATGGACTAAAAAGATAAAAATAAATTTATGGTAATAATGAAAATTTACGATACAAATATTCTAAAATTTATTGAATATTATGTATTGTTCTGAACATTCATACGCAGAATTTGAAAAATTTCCAAAAAATTAAAACGTGGTGCGCATTATACTTGAAAAACTATTCAATGCCATCCACAGCATTACTATTGCATTGGTTTAGTTAGGAAGGGATTTAGGAAAGATAATGAAAATATTAATATAATATCAATAACGCTGTTGATCTAAATTACGCACCACGTTTTAATTTTTTGGAAATTTTTCAAATTCTGCGTATGAATGTTCAGAACAATACACAATATTCAATAAATTTTAGAATATTTGTATCGTAAATTTTCATTATTACCAAAAATTTATTTTTATCTTTTTAGTCCATTTGTAAAAAAATATTTTCTCCTTTTTAGTACATCTACAAACCGTAGTAAAACGTGGTTTTTTAAAAGTTTTTTTTTATAAAGTATTTATTTATTAACAGCTAATCTTGAATCGCTATAAGACGTGATAGTAGGGCCTCTGGTCCCGCAAGAGATTGGAACTGATTATGTCCAAGAAGTTAGTATAACTTCTTTCTTAGGAGATTCTTAATTCCGAATCCTGTTTGATCTGTCCCTAAAATAATTAATAAATTATTAAGTAACCATTCGAGGGAAAAGATGAATAACTGAATTCCAAACTGGAATAATTATTCCTGTTTGTCCTCTTGTGGCGACAGGACGAATGGATAGACAGGAAAAACTAACATTTCCTCCAATTCTGTCATTTTTTTTTTTGAAATACGGTAATTCATTACATATAACATGCCCATGACATCTGCATTGGTTTTTTTAATGAATATCGCTTTGTATATTTGTATGCTCGTGTTGTAATATATAATTTCCCAATTATTATTTTTAAAGTTTGTTCGATATCCTTCAGCAAATAAGGGGCATTTGTCGTTTCAAATTTGCTAGAATATTGTAAAAAGGTGCGTTCATTTAGATTAAGAAAGAAAATATGATTTAGAAAATTCTAAATGCTACTTTTTTGCAGAAATACCAAACTAAAAAATCCAAAAGGTACCATTTTGGCGTTTAAGCACTGACGATATGTTTATTACCTATCGAGTTGAGATAATTTGTCATTTTAGTTTGGTTTACTCCCCGTTCACTTATCTACATAGAAACGGTATTATTTTGAGTTTTGTCAGAACTAAACATGTTTTTCTTGAAAAAAAATCGCAACTTTGAAGAAAGTCGGTAAACAGATTTTTTTTCAATAGTTAAAATTTCTATATTTACTATCACATCGTAATATATATGTCGCAGCCAACTGGTTAAAATAGCCGTTCAATCAAACAGCAAGCCCTTTGACTGAACAACGCCATTCAATCACACGGCTATACGTCGTTTAGCCGACTTGTTGACTGCAACGTTCAACACTACAGCTAGACGACGCTTACCCAACTGGTAAAATGGCAAATTAACTAAGGTGACCATTAGTTTAGTATGTAATTTGCGAGAATAGGAATTTTTTTTGTAATTTCTTGGGAGATTGTTCTTGGATTAAGTTTAAGCTAACCTTTTTTTTTTAACCTAACCTAATCAACTTCACTCGTTAAATGTCCCCATAATTTCTATCTCTTTAATAACACTAGTAACGTATATTTACTACTTTCTTTCCGAAAAATATTTTGAAACAATCACAAACACCGGCTAGTTGACGCCATATTGAAAACAAAACGCACCTAGCGCCGCGGTGGTGAGCGCTGAACTAATTCAATTAGACGGCGGCGTTTGAGTCGCTCAAAACGTTCAATACTACACGTAGAACGTTTTGAGCGACTCAAATATTCAATTAAAAAGCTAAACGTGTGGTTGAATGGCGTTATTCAGTCAAAGGGCTAGCTGTTTGATTGAACGGCTATTTTAACCAGTTGGCTGCGTCATATATAACGATATGATATTTGACATTTTTGTAAGTGACTAATGACTACGATACGACGACTATGTCAAGATTACTAACACATCATCAATTATAAATATATTAACATAAAGATACAGATATATAAATTCTGGATCAAGATTATTCACTTAAAACTATCGACACTTATAATTTAAAATAACTGATCTATTAAAAAAGGTGACGCAAGAAGCATTTTCTAATTATGGATTTTAAAACCAAAAATTTGCAATTCAATATTACATAAAAAATTTAAGCTTAAAAGTGTGTTTCAAAGTATTCTCAAAGATTCGTTCTCAAAAATTGCATTTTGATTAATGGGACTATGCAAGATATAATAAATTGTCTTTTGAGATGCTTTGGACACGTCACGCATATCTTAAAATATGGCACATGAATTTTTCTTATAATGTTGCTAGTGTAAAAATATGCCACGTGAGAAAAATTAGTGCCTTGGTGTTGCTATAAATTTGTGAATATAAAAGTTGGGACAAATGTAAAACAATAGTTATAAAAAGTAGCTAAACCACTAACAATTAATTGTCATTTTACAAATAATGTTAAGACTTTTTTAAATAAAAAAGATAAGCTGACATTAAAAAAATGTGTATAACTTTATTTTATTGTTGTATAACTAATAGCAAATCGAATATTATTTTCATTTGTATTAATTGGACACACATTCCTTTACGTTTATAAAATAAATGCATTTAATTTTTTTAATTTTAAATATAGTTAAAAGTTGCATTATCGTTGTTTGAAGAATAAAAATTATCCAATCATACCAGGCTACCATGAACTTGAAGGATGTTACAATTAGTGATGGACCATAGAACAGTCCTATATCAATTAACCGTTACTTAATCGTATACTATAAATTTAATTATATGCGACTTTTAACTAAGTTAAAAAAATCGATTCCGAAATTCTTTTTCATGCGCCAATTCGAATCTTATTACTTAGGAAACAAAGCCGAATATATGTTTTAAGTGTGACATAGTATTGTCGTGTGAAGGCATTGTATTAAATTATAAGTTGTATAAAACAAAATGTCAAATTGATGCACGAAATATATGCACTCCTTTAAGTGAATATCAAATTGTCTTCCTTGAAGATAATTTACTTTAGTGATTATAATATACTATTTTTTATGCTCTAATCGATAAAATATTTAGATTCGCAATTGGGATTATTTGAAAAACCCCTTTCTATTATGTTTCTTGTGAAAAACACACCAATTTACCTAAAAATATCGTGACTCCCAATCTTCACCAAAACGGATAAGACAACCGGGAGAAACAATACATATTCCTGGTGGGTCTATTGCGAGAGGACGAGCGGGAAAAGAAGCAAAATTTTGTTGCATATTAAATTGGGGCAAAAGCAATGTCTATATGTATTTCGTTCATTAATTTGAAAGTTGTACAGTACAGTGTGAGATTATGAAACAAACGTAAATCTTTATAATAGTACATAGGAGTATTAATATCAAAAAATTACAAAAAAAATATTTATACTTTATATCTTTCGTAAATTGGTATAAAACTTGTATTTTTTTAAAATTATACTTCAATCCTTTGTATAAATCATCCAATGTTGACTATGTACTTATTTTGTGTTGTGATTTACGATATAAATTTTTAAATAGTAATTTTAAATGCATTATAACCATTTGTATATTAGCTGGTAACTGAGAAATTATTTAAATTAAATTTGTTTAAAATTAATATGTTGTTTCATTTTATCGTTCACTCTTTTGGTTAAGACTTGGATATCAAATATGATAATTAATGTAAACCGAGATATCTGTACTAAGATAACATACAATCACAAAACTAGATTTACAAATCTAAAAATTCCACGTTTTTCAGTGACCAAAAAAGAATAAAATAACCCGGCGGGTTGCTATGCATAAGATGTTGAGAGTATTTGTAAAGATGCGCCCCCACGTTTTGAGTGGCCCCTCGCTTGGCCCCGCCGGGTTATTTTATTCTTTTTTGGTCACTGAAAAACGTGGAATTTTTTGATTTTTAAATGTAGTATTATTGTTTTATTCTTTTTAATTATTAACTCAACGAAGTAACCATGTGTTACGCAACAATCGGATAAGCCCCTTACAAAAGTGAAATTTGCCGAAAGTTGACCTGAAAGTGCACCTAGAAAGTTGAAAGTTGTTTAAGCGTGCATTGTCATTGGGTTCTGACTTTCTCCAAAAATTTCAGCTCGCTAGGTGGCCGGGAAGTGCCTCAAAATTGAGTTGCAAGAATCCAACTGCACAGACAGACAGACAAACAAGAAAGCGACCTGAGAAAAACGTGGGAAAAAGAAAAAACTCTGGAAGAATGCCACGCAAAAAATTATAACAGAATGATCTGGCGTCATTCATACATAGATAGTGATCCGACTCTCACAATCCCAACTAAAAACGATAAACTAACAAGTACTTAATAAATGATTTAAACTGCAATATATTATTATAATCACAAGATGAAAGTTATAAGATATAAAATTAAAAACTATAATAAAGAAATAATTAAGTTAAAACTACTATGTCTAAACTTAAAAACTAAAAACCTTAAAAAATATAATATAATATCTAAAATATATTACTAAAAGGAGTCCCTTTAGGCAAGGTTCCAAAGATACAATATAATAAAACAATATTATACGACCAATTTCATTTATTACTTAATTCAATGTTAAAACTAATTTTACAAGGTTTTTATAATATTCAACATAATAAATAACAACAGCTTATAAGAGGCGGAAAATATCTATTTTGCAAATATATTGTCTAGTTTCTTTTCTAATACATTTTTATATATGATACATCGTTAGAAGACATTGGCTAATGACCCTCATGTATCTCTCCCAGACGCTTTTCAAGTCTGCTTCTCTGTAAAAGTAAAATCGTATGTTATAACCAGCTTATCACTTATGCTATCCTGGTACTTTTTAATCAGATACTCATTAAAATTGTCCGACGATATTAGAATTATATTTAATAATTAGCTTTTACCCGCAACTTTGCTCGAGTTAAAGTAGACTACTGATTTTAAATCGTTAGTTATATAGCTATATTTCTACCCCTCGGAACATTACCCTATTTTTCTGGATAATAGGTACTCATGTCGATTGAGCAATTAAGGCGTGAAATTATAATTAAAAAAAAACTGGTTGGTTGCCTGTAAAGTCGGTATACGGGCGAAAGTTTTACGTGACAACGACTTTGAGTGGTAAAATAATTTTAATGTGAATATTCATTCGTATAGTAGGAAGAAGGATGAAATAATAGTAACAATTTAAAACATTTATTTATACAAAGAATTATATTTAAAACATTAATTTATAGGCACGCGTCCCTTCCACTTTTTATGTCTGTCTCTCTCGCTCTTAGGCGGGCTACCCATGCCCGAGTGGAAGGGACGCGTGCCTCTCACTCGCTCTCATTGTAAGCGCATAACGTGAGCGGAGCGTAACGCAGTTTCTTGAAGTGTCACCCGGCAAACCAATTTATAAGACGTTGTCACGTCAAAAAACACTTTCGTATTTCTAACATTAGTTAGGAATGTTATTATCGATATGATATAGTCTATCATTTGCGTCAGTACATAAAACAAAATTCCACCGAAATCTGTTAAGCCGTTCTCACTTATAAAAGGACATACAGCAAGAAAAATTTAAAAATAAAATTGATATCAGTTATTCATAAAACGAAAATTTATCATAAAATTCGCCCAAAAAATAAATGTAGACAGAATCTACTATAGCTTTAAATAACAGTATAAATGAATTTTCACTTCACTACCAGTAACATTTCCTTTGCCTCTAGTTAAAAAATTAACTCAAGCTAAATAAATTGTGTACTGAAAGCACGAGATATTTGACAACCCTGGGTATTCCATCCATTGAAAAAGGGGAAAGTTATGTGCTCCAAAAGCAAAGACCTTAAATGCTGATTATTATAAAACATTAGAAATATAAAAAAATAATATGCCACCCTTTTTTCATCGGTCATCCAGTCGTACTGCGGGCTACCATCCTTACTTGGTTGCTATTACTACCTGTACCAAGCGCTTCTCAACATCTATAATGCGCACAGCAAAGAAACCTCTTTCCTGCATCTGTTTTCCTGGTACTTATAATCCATGTTTAGAGCCAGGGTGAAGGCTTCTAGGTTCCATCGTGGCTGACCTGACCTGGCCCCTGGGCTTGACGGGGATCATGAGCGACCCCATTAAAAAAAATACTTGCCTTAAGACATCCATTTGTAACGCGCACTGTTCGTAAGCGCATAGGAACTGCGCTAAATCTGTTTTAGGCCAGCTGCCCATACGTAGTGGTTCCACGCATCTGAAATAAAATTAATTTTCCTACAGCTGTATAATTAATATTACAGGGTGTTTGGTTATACACGTATAATTCTGAGTATAGTAGATAATATAATATTTATAGAACCCCGAAAAATTATTATAAAGCACTACGGTGGTTGATAATATTTGTTTTTTTTATTGGTATGGAAAACGGCAAAGTGACAACCCTAGACATAGATGGACTATGGTTTTCCATAAATCCATTCCATTAATAGTCAATCACTATACGATCTTTGTCTAGGGTTGCCACTATGCAGTTTTCTTTAAAAAAAAACATTCTTTTTAATTATGATTTTTTGGTCTATTATTATTTTACGGGTTGTTATGCCTGATACCCTGTATGGTTACTTAAGTATTACGAAACACCCTGTAGAACTAAAATGGGAAAGCAGAAGTTAGTTATATGTTTCTGCTTATACCTATTACCTATTTTAAATACAAATTCATTAATAAACAATGAGATACTCCAAATTCAAATAAGTGTCTAGAAATATGGTACAAGTATATCACAAAGTTAAAATTAAAAAAAAAACAAGAAGCCTAGAAAAGGAACTTTTGCAAGGGAATAACTATTCGATAAAAAAAAAATATTTCGAGCTCGTCCGTACTTCGGTAGGCAAGAAAGCCGTAGGTAGCTGTTACATTTTCAGACGACATAAAAATAATTTTTGATCCCTATAATTTTTCGTAATTTTACTCGGAGAATATTTTTGACACTCATTACATAACTTCTAAAAGTGTACTTTTATAACGTACGTTCTTGTTCGATTTTTGACGACGGTCCGGGGTTCGACTCTTGAAAGTGCCAGATTTCGTTGTGATAAACACGAGCATTTGCATCTGGCTCATGTATATACATATATATTTCTATGAATATAACTTATGTATCATATATGTATTTATATCCGTTACTCTAGTATCTATAACACAAGCCTTACAGTAATAACATTGGGCTAGGCTAATTAGTGTAAATAATGATGTGAGAATATTATTATTACGTTAACAGTAAAACTCGTACCACGTAAGTTGAACCAAAACGTAAAAAAACCGCTGTGTAGTTATGTACGCACGTAAGAAATTATTGTTAACCATCACATATAATTAAAATCACACACACACACACACACATTCATAAATATTTGAGTAAACATTGAGCCAATTAGCGGCCAACTTCATCCTGCTGGTTTATTCCATGTCGCTTTTGCGGCCAACTTCAACATGATAATTTTGTGTCACAGTGATGCGCGCGCATCTTAAAATTACACTCTCATAATTTTTTCATAACGCGCCTAAAGAAGTATAACTTCAAAAAATAAAGTAAAAAATAAAAACATATATGCCGGGGATTTTACTCACCTTTCTAGGAGATCTATGAATAGAGACCTCAATTCTCTCCCCCTATGAAGATTACAAGCCAGGCCGACTAACGCGCGTGTATATAATCTGAAAAAATCATAACACGTATTAAAGTTATTGCTGAACTCTTTCCAGGTGTTTGGTTGTTTAATTTCCTATAATTTTGTTTAAAAAGTTTGTTTTACCCGCGGCTTCGCTCTCGTTGATATACTAAAATAACTGTCAACGTTCATTAAAAAGTAAATATCATTCAAATGAAACGCCAGATGGCGTTGAAATCTATTCAAATTGCTCAAACTCTTTGTCGAACGATCATATATCTCTATTAGTATTTTTTAAATTTTTAATCCAGACGTTTAGATTATTTTTCAGGGTTGCAATATTTTAATCGGACGCGATTCTAACTACTTGATTTATCTTATTTATTCTACACAAGCTGACCCGGTAACGCATTACTATGGTAACGCGTATACAATGGAAAAAGAGCGGACAGACAAACAAACAAACAACAAATTTGTGTTCTTAGATTATAAACTAGCTGACCCGGTGACGCGTTGCTATGGTAACGCGTAAACAATGAAAAAGAGCGGGGAAAGAGCGAACAGACAAACACACAAACAACAAATTTGTGTTCTTAGAGTATATACTAGCTGACCCGGTAACGCGTTTACGGGTACGTCAGCATTAAATATAAAAGACGCGCAAAATCCGGTTAAAGCAGTTTTAATTGGATTAATGACAGATGTAATAATGTCTGCTTTCCGTTTGTCTATGGTGTTGTTTTTAATTTTTTTTTAACTTTATTTTTTTTCTTTATCTTTTAGTTGTCAGTAACGTTAGTTTTATAAAACTAGCTTGAGTAGTCAAAAAAGAGATCAGACGTGTCATTTTAATTTATTTTATGCTAAAAACACTAAATCAAAAAAGGAATTGAATATGATCGAATATAACTATAAAATTGGGTTTTCTTTTTAAAAAAAACACACCACGCTCCTAAAAATACATTTTTTTATACGTCTTCAACACTATCTCGTAGATTTCTATATAAATAATTGTGAAATTAGTTTTGTTTTTGAAAAGAATGCTAATGTCTTTATAAACTGAATATAGCTGTGTAAATAAATTTATAGAGGGAGCCTTTAAAAAACTGTAAAGTCTTACCTGAAATTTAGCTCCAATTCTTGATAGGATTTTTCAAGAAGTTTCGGTTTTAATCGCATGCAAATCAAACTGAAAACAAAAAATAACAATAATAATAATTAATATTGTCATATTATAATAGCTTAACCTAAAAAAAAAATTAAATTAAGTATCTTATATTGTGCATACCCAACCCAGAATATGTTCAGCACTTTCTAATTGATCACTAAGAATTCGTATAATTTAAATTCTATTTTATTTAATATTATTACATTCTATTAAATTTAATAATCGCTGTTTAAATAATTTTATAGAGGGAGCCTCTGTGTTATATGTAAAGTCTTAAATGAATTATTTTTATTTAATATTGAAGATATTTAAAACATAATAGTGAATTTTGCCCTTAAAGACAAGTGGCAAATCGTAGCGCGAGAAAAAAAAGCGTATTTATCTTTGGATTTCAACACACCATAGTCATCGTTTAGTTCTTAATAACAGAAGCATAATGCAAAGGCAGGGACTTTTCTCCTCCTATTTTTGTTTCCTGTGCGTGCGTGCGTGCGTGCGCGCGTGCGTGCGTGTATGTGTGCATGCCAATAAATGTTTTTTCTTTCTTTTAATAAGTACTGTATTCATGTGGTATCCGTCAAAGTAGAATAGCACCAAATCTTCACTTTCAAGAGTGTCGTAATAGGCGACTAATAATTCTGGAGGCAATCGCCATACACTTTGCGTAATCTACTAAATTGGCAGCTGCGTTAACTAAATTATGGTATCACACTGCGATCTACAATCCGTCTGCCGAGCGTGGGGATATTTATTTATTTTAGGTACCTACACTGACAGATTTCATCAAAGCTATATAATATATCACCGTAAAATTGTAATTACTGTTAGATTATAATCTATCTCGCGAGCTTGTAAGCTGTCGAAAGATTGTGAACCGTAACATAGTGCTTACAATTTAACGCATCATTTTTCGGTAGATTATAATCTATAGAAGTGAAACCGCCAAATTGTGAAATGGCATGCGATGGAACGCACATCGCGCGCTGGTTTTTTATTAATTCGTTTGTTGTCAAATATAAATATAAACTAACCTAACTCAATTGACACAGAAGGGCTTATGGCAAGACTTACCTTCGGGCAGTTGACAATTTAACGCGCGATAGATTGTGATTAAACAGTTTCACTTCGAAAGGTTATAATCTATCGAAAAATAATGCGTTAAATTGTAAGCTGTATGTTACGGTTCACAATCTTTCGACAGTTTACAATATCACGAGATAGATTATAATCTAACGGTTTTTACAATTTTACGGTTACATATATATAACAATAAATAAATAAATTAAGGTAAGCTAGACAACAATCCATAAATAGTGTACATAGATAACTGATAAAAAACTAATATACAAAAAAGAGTCCAGAACAGTTAAGTGCAGTAAATCAGCAAAATCCCCCCATTTTTAGGGGTGCTAAGTGTCAGTTAAGTATTTCTGCTGTGATAATAAGGCACTATCCTCCTAAGACCCAGACTTGAAATAAAAAGATAGTCGGAAAAACACACCGTATTAAATTATGCATAAATTAATTTATTTCTGTCAGACCCAGATAATTTAAACTAGAAAAGCTTATAAATATGTACAAAAAATTGTACAGAGGGCGTTCAGTATTACAAAGCTAGGTGTGATAAAGGTATTTTATTTTGTCATTTATTTTGTATGCGGGGTCTTAGGAGGCTATAGAAGAGTTTGTAGCCGTCAGTATTTGGCCCAGGAGCAATACTGATCATGCCTATGCCCTGTATGATGCTTACTGTTTATGCTCCTTCTCCTTGTCGAGCAATATCCTGAGCTCCCTCAACTCCAAAAGGAATTCGCGATCCATCTCTGTATCGTAGTATTCTGGACCAGTGCAGCTGTACGTCCAACTACCCATTATTGCCTACAAAGTTTAACAATACATTAAAAAAACGTAAACTTATTAAAATTAAACAATCAGATCAGTAAACTATTATATACAACAGTTGTGATAAACTTAAACTAAATACAAAAACGATACTAGCTGATAGTAGAAGTTGAATCGTATACCCAGATTAAGACTGCCACAAGTCAAAAACTAGGGATATTTAGTTTTAAATGCCAACTGATAGTATGATATTTATTTATTTATTTATTCATACACATGCTAGTTACAGAAGTACACTTCCAATACACTAGCTGGTCATACAAGTCTATACACGACAAAACAAATAAATTACAATACAATTACAATTGTTGTGCTAGAACAATGTCAAATTCTTATAAAAATTAATTAAATTATGCGTCAATTTCATACCAAAAAATAACAAAAATAATGAACAAATACAATAACATAAAAATGATAATATACACGTTTGTTACATACAATAATAAATTGTTACTTCCTAAGGTATTCTAATTCTAAAAATTTACTGGCTTCTTTACATATATAGTCAATCTTATCAGCAAATAAGTCAATGTTTGGACATTGAGTGAGTATGTCCCCAATCAGGCTTAAGGCGCGAACAATAGGTGCGTAAGCTGCATGAACAGTACGTGTGACAGGTTTCCTTAGAAGCCGCGGTCGGCGGCGCGGGGCAATAGCCCCAGCCTCAGTCTGAGTAATACGTGTGGGCACAAGGAGATCAACCTTAGACATTACGTCAGAGGCTCCGTTATTGTAGATTGCTGAAATAAAATGGGTCAGTAGGAGAATCCTCCGCCTATGATACAGCGTGTCCAACTCAACCATACCAGCCACAAAAGGCGAGGGATACAAAAAAGGGTAATACCCATAATAACGTTTATAGAGCCAACGCCCAAACTTACGCTGAACTCGCTCAACCATAACAGTATATTTGTCCTCATGAGGGTCCCAGACTATAGCTGCGTATTCTAATTTGCTGCGTACGAAGGCGTTGTACAACACTTTCGCCACCGTCGAGTTATTAAATTCTGATGATATTCGTATAATAAAACCTAAAATCTTATTTGCCTGCTTACAGGTTTCCGTCACATGTTTATGAAAGTCAATCTTACTGTCTAATATTATTCCTAAATCACGAATGTCATTAACTCTATCTAAACAGGCGTCGAATAATTTATAATTTGTAAGTATTGGGTAACGTTTACGTGTAAAAGTAATTGATTTACATTTACAGCTGTTAAAAGGTAATCGATTTCCTACACTCCACTCAGAAACTGCATCGATATCTGCCTGTAAAGCAGCTGTATCATTGTCATTTTTCACCCCTAAAAAGAGCTTAAGGTCATCTGCAAAGAGAAGACACTGAGAAAAACGTATAGTTTGCGGTAGGTCGTTTATCATCAGCAGAAATAGAGTCGCACCCAAGGTACTACCTTGACTTACGCCTGATCTTGTGTAGTATTCAGCCGACTCAAATCCCTGTACCTTCACAAACTGGCGTCTATCCTTCAAATAACTAGCAAAGCATTCGATAAGTTTAGGTGTACAACCGAACAATGCTAATTTCCTTAGCAGAATGTCATTCCAGGTCCAGGTCGAAGGCTTTTTTAAAATCAAAATAAGCAGCATCCACCTGGCGTCCAGCATCCAGTTCTGCTGATACAAAATCTGTCAGCGCTACAAGATTAGTAGTGGTTGAACGAGCCCTACGAAATCCACGCTGGCAGTTGCTCAACAAACTATCAACTTGCTGTGACAAGTACTTTTTAATAATTACCTCAAATATTTTAGCAAACACTGACAGTATTGCGATAGGTCTATATTGCCTAATATCGCTTTTAGCTTCCGCTTTCGGTACTGGTGTTACACGTGATAGTTTCCAGTCAGATGGGTATGTGGAAGACTCAAGACTGAGATTATAAATGTATAGCAAAGGCATCTGTAGAACTGCCACGCAATCTCTTGCCACGAATACTGGCACGCAATCAGGTCCTGCAGCCGAATGAGGTTTTGGATGTCTGACAGCAGCTTTCAGATCAGTATTGGTTACCTCTGAAATGGAAATATCTCTCGAATCGAATAGGGAATGGGCAGCTCTGGCGGCCTCACTTGGATCCAGGCGTGGCTGGTCTGGCTGGAAAACAGAGCTGAAATATTGCGCGAAAGCATCAGCAGCAGCCCCCCCAGACACCACGTTTCCCTCGAATGAAAAACTATTAACATTTCTCCTATCTTTCCTTTTATCCTTAACGTACGTCCAGAATTTGGAAGGTTCAACTAAAATATTTTTTTGTAAATTTGAAATTTCATGTCTAAAAGCTTTATTAATAAGCTTTTTAACGTGCCATCTATAGAATTTGTAGTTTTTGATTATATACCTTACCATCACATTTAAACTTTTTAAGATGATAATATTTGTGTTTTAAATTGCGTATAATTTCATCGGTATACCATTTAGGGTACACATATCGCGCATTATGTTGGCGTCGCGTTCTAATAGGCACAGAACGGTTAAAGCACTCGTATAACTTAGAATAAAAAAACTCAACCGCCCTGTCAACATGATATATTTCTAATATATCAGACCAGTCAACTGCAGCTAGAGCAGCATACAAGATTTGGTAGTCTGCTCTACGCCAGTCCCAGTCCGAGCAGGTACCCTGACGGTCCTCGCGAGTGTGAAGGTCAAAGACAAGCGGAGGCCCCAAGCCAGAAAATAGTTTAAGAGTTATCTCGAGCGCAGGATGATACGAGTCAATAGGTACTAAAGGGTCACAAGATTTAGAGACGGTGACCTGATTGGGTGCAAGGTCACTCAATGTTAAGTCTAATATCCCACCGTGACTATTTGGCACTGTATTAAACTGACGTAAATAACAGTATTCATAAAAAATCTCGAATTGTGCTTTTGTGTGTTTTGAAACGGAATTTAAATTAAAATCTCCCAATATTAATATGTCAAAGTCAGGATGCGAACAGACTACATTTTCGATACAAGTAAGAGTGCTTAAATAGTGCTAATCGGTACAATTTGGGGGCAAATAGACTACGCCACATAACAATTTTAAATTTCTCATCTTAACTGTAGCAAATACCAGTTCCATATCGACAGTAAGTCCATCAACGTCAGTGATCTCACGTACGGAATAACAATCCCTCACTGCAAGTAATACACCTCCCCACCTAGCGTCAAACTTACGATCCTTGCGAAGTACCACGTAACCAGGTGGAAAAAGTTCATCTGGACCTGGACACTAAACTTGTAAGAAATGTTTCTGTTATTCCGATTATGTCATATATCGATTGAGTCACACCAATATTGAACTTGCTAGTTTTCGACCGAAGTCCGCGCACATTTTGATAGTAGCATTGAAGTGCTTTGTACTTATAGCGATTGTGAACTTTTTCCTTGCTTGTTGCGAAAGCTTTGTCGCCATGGCTTTACACAAATGTCGACAGCCCAATTAGCTGGATTTAAAATACAATCAGTAAGAGCTGGAGGTACTGATAACTTAAACGAAGCATAGTTTCCACGGGCCTTAAGGGCTTCAACTCCACATACTTCAGCTCCACAGATCGTTTTAAGATGAGCATTCACTTGGTCGACGGTAGTACCCTCCTTCACGTAGTATAAATGCATATATACTTTCTTCTCCGCAGCACAAAGTAACGTAGCACCTGGTGCGGCGGTACCACGCAGAACATGAGGCAACGATACTCTAGTAGTTAACGAAGGTGGTTTTATTAAGCTTACCATTGGATTCATCGCTATTTTCAAGGTTGGGGGATGGACTCAATCGGACTTTACTTGATTTTAAGGAAGCCACTGTTATATTAGTTTTACTGTACGGAATTTACAGATTTTTTGTCTTATTTTTTCGTGCAGTATTGCTAGTTGATGGCCGTTTCGGACTATATTCATTAGGTATAGCAACCTCACTCATACTTTTAGAGGGAGAAGGGTCCTTTTCTGGTGCAGCACTGATTTTAACTGCCTTTTCCAATCTATCGAATCCCTCCGATGGCATGCTAATTTTGCCAAACAATTCGTCTTTAAAGGCAGAAAAGTGTTCAGAGAACAAATTGCTAATTTTTGTCGTTAGGCGCATCTCGAAGTCAGCCTGAGCTTTCCTTATTTCACTCATTATTGATGCCTGCAAAGTATGCAATAGTTCTCTGGTGTTATCGTTTTCATTACTTCCAGAGGCTTGCCGGTGTCGTGCCCCAGTACGTACTGTAACATTATCCGGACTTGTCATGGATATGTCAGGAATAGGGAAGTCACTTGCGATACTCATGTCCTGATATGTGTTGAACATGGTGAAAAAGTGCCACAAGTCTAAAACGAATGTTTACAAAATGGAAGATACATATGGCATTCAGGCTCACTCACTATGGCACACACAGGGTTGGAAAAAATATTGAAAACTTAAAAATTTCAACTCTGGTTTTCTCAGTTTGACACTTTTGGACATGTGGCAGTCTTAATCTGGATGTACGAAATACATTTGTAAAATTCGACACGACCAGCGTCTCGGTAGCTTAGCGGTCAGAGCACTCGCATGCGTAGCAAGAGGTCGTGGGTTCGAATCCCACCTGAGGGCTCGGAGGCGTAGTTTTTTACACGCGTATTTTATATCTTATGAAGTATTCTTATACTACTGTTTTTAAATATTTTTTCATAATTGCGGGTTACGATTAAAATATTACAATGGCGATTGTCTTCCATCCACCTAGTTTCTATTCATTCCTTTTTTCTTGATATATAATTTATATTATAGTTCGTTTTTTTAGCATTAGAAATTATGTAAACAAAGAAGCAGTGGTGGCAAGCCTTGTGCTGGAGTCCACTTGGACCGGCTTCAGGTCCGTCCATTGTTAAATAACAAATAACAACAAAAACTTTTAACCAAAAACTTCAACAAAAACAATAGAAACTTAACAATAAACCAAAGAAAATAGTGAAAAAAGTCAAAACAGACAGGCACAGGTACACGCAATCGCTTTCGTGATGCCAGTGACGTTGACATTTGCCGGTATTGTTGCAAATGGCGGCCATGTTAAGCGACCATTTTATAAATCACCTAATATGGTACGTATTACAATATCGGCATGTACTTTTTAATTTTGTCGTGTCAAACTGACCAACGTTTCGTTCCACAAGTTTGCAACTTCTGCTTCTTAAGGTATTTTTTAGTGTAAACTTTTCACGATGTTACGTTTTGTTTGTTACATTATATGTGTACAATAAAATACCCAAATTTTGTTCTTTCTAATGCTAAAAAAAACGGACTATAGTAAACCAAAAACTACACTATATGTAAATATCTTAAATCTACTTTTGAGGGAAACAAAAAATGCTATATGGTACCTGTGCGCAGTGATAGAAGTCGTTGAAAGACAGATACTGCAACTTCCGTTTCGCTGTTTCGAACCTCATGCAAGCAATAAACACCACAGCTCCGTACTTCCTGTTGAATATTATGGTAAAATCATGTATAATTATTATTAAGCTATATGGTTTATTTTATGTATATAGTTTAACAGACTCGTTGCTACATACAATTAATTACAATTACCAGAAACGAAGGCTACGAGCTTGATTTACGTGAAAAATGAAGATAGTTTTATTCGGGTAGATTTCCCTAAAACTTAATTTGAAGGAGTTATCATCGATTTAAAAATGGCTAGCGCCACACGCAAAAGAAAGTGATGGCACGCCAGACGTGCCATCCGCAACGAATCGTTTAAAAAAGTTACCCATTGTTATTATTATACATAAGAGTTACTTCAATATGTAACGCTTCTGCTTCTGTTGTATACATTTTTACATCTCGTTTTTACCAGATTAACTTGTAGAGAATGCTACTAGCATTACGTCCGCCTTTTATTCCAATTTTATTCTCAAGGTAATTAAAACGTTTTAAATGAATAAAAAAAAAAATTAAACGTCAACCATACCATGATATTAATGAATGAATGATTCGATATTTATTATTTATAAATATACATATAATACATCATTATCTATTTTACCAAAAATTAATAAATGTTCAGCAAAATATTTAATTTGATATACGATTAATTCTTATTATGCTGGTTTCACAATCCTTTACATTTTATGATTTTTTTTTTATTTTTTGCATGTTCCATGCTATTGTATATGATACATTATTTTAACAGAAAAATACTAGAAAAAATATAAGAAGAATTTTATCGTATTGTCTAACTTCAGTATGGTTAGGCTTAGGCTTGCCATATTTACCCCGTTTTTGGGCTACAAGTTTATAGAAGCTTAGCTATAGCTAAAGCGATGTAGTTTCCCTTAATAAGGAATTAGCTAAATCAAATACGGGTAGTTTCCATATTTTTATCAATTGGCCAAAACGGATATTTTTTTTATAACATTTCGAGTAACAGTTAATAATAATTTAAAAAGTATTTTGCCATAAAACAATGCTATTTTAATCTCCAGTAAAAAATAATGAAATCCTTTTTTTGATGTCGGTAACCCTAAATCATGCAGTGTCAAGTGGCAATCCTAGTTAGGCTTGATAAGAACATAGCATTAATGATCTTGAGTTATAAAACATAATCATACGGCAAAATAAACTTCGGTAAGGAATTTTGGAATGAAGTTCCTTATGGGGCGTTGCGGAGGGGTACCCTGGCCGGCAAAAAACGTCCGTAGCGTTAAACAAAAAGCGTAAGATTTTTATGTAGAGTCTACGTGGGATGGCTATATATTATATATTTTGTAAATAAAATAAAGGTGTTCCGATAATTTTGTAAAGTAGTTTTTTTGCTTTTTATTGATAAAAAAATCATAATAAAAAATGTGTACCCGAATAATTATTTTCTTTATACCTCGAATAGAACTTAAAATTTATATTTTTATAATAAGGAACTTCGTTCCTATTTTATTTAAAACGAAAAACCATATTATAATCTTACTCTAATCATAAAATAAGTAAGTCGCTAAGCATAAAGCTTAGCTAGCATCATATATTGAATCGGAGCGTAATACTAAAAAAAATTCAATTTAGTAGAGTTTAAAATTCCAAAAGAATGAAAACTTTCAAAAAGCGCGCGCTTTTTGTTTCAATGGGAAATCCCGTAAAGCCAATGTTTTCTGGTCGCAACTTTTTTATTACTGTGAATTTCAATATTCGGATTCGGTCGCAATCTAGTCCTAAATGTGTTGATTCGATTCCACACAAAAATTATTAAAATCGGTTAAGAACTCGGGAAGTTATGGTGTAACAGACATTGCGTCATTGAAGCTGATCCATGGAAGCTCCGCTCAAAAATGTCTTTAAATGCCTCACAATACATCACATACGTCTTTGTTGCTTTCTTAAATTTATGTATGTGTGTGTGTAGTGTTGAGGGATACTTATTTAAAACAAATACTTGTAGACTTTGTTGTAATCAATGAAGTAATTATATCATAACACTACTATTATTGTGATAACAGAATATTTTTTTTTATGTGGATTATTTATGGTGACGACGTATTATATTGTAAATGTCGTTACTTCTGTTGAAGCTGACGAGTTTCTTGCGCCCATTCTTCTTGTCAGTTAAAAGACGTACTGAATTAGTAGGTTAGAAGAAGCTTTGTAAACTTTTTTTTTTCTTATCTATAGTATGCCTTCTTATTATATTTTAAATTATTGAATTGTATTGCATATTATATGTAACTAGTTTTCGTAATAAATAAGGAAACTTTAAAGTTTAAATTTTAAATTAGAGTTTATGAAAATGTCTTAATATTTTTAAGTTCGCAGATGTTTTGTTATTTTATTCTATTAAAAGTTTAGTTTTTTTACATTTATCTTTGTATCCTATTTATTTTTCAATTAAATAATATTTGAGTACTTTTTTTTAAAGGTAAAAATTTTGAACGATTCAAAAAAACTTATTTTAAGTGCATTTAAATTAAGTTATTTTTTTATTTCATTCGCAATATTCGACACGTTAAAAATAATTAATCAAGCTTGATATAGGCGGCGAGACTGACTTGGCAAGCGGCTCGGAGAGGAGGAAGGTGGTCCTGATGTTGGCGACCACGTTGCCGGGCATCTCCTCGACGGCCTTGAACACGCGCCGCACATTGTCGAACTGCCGCCGGCAGCAGCGCAGCGGGGCGCCCGACCGCTCGGCCACCTGCCACCGGCAAACGGCAATACATACATAAATCTATAATCTAAGATCACAGTGGTTTGTGTGTTTGTCTGTCCGCTCTTTTTCCCTCCCTTTTTCCATTGTATCAATAACGTTACCATAGCAACGCGTTAACCGCAAGTAGTTCGTCTACCGGACGCTAGATGGCGCTAACGAAAAAATATTTAATAATAGAAAAAAATTAAAGAATTTTGTCCACCCGTGCGAATCCGGGACCGGCCGCTAGTATATACTCTAAAAGCACAAAATTGTTAACGTGTAGTGTCCTACGTGACCTGCCGTCATTTTTCCCCAGTCACACGTTTTTTCATGAGAGACATTGCATTCGGTTTCTAGGATAGAACCAGTCAATTACTTTTAGTTAGTTATAATTATATTGTAATTATGTATATTATTATATTATATATATTATTATATTATATATATTATTATGTTTAATATTATTATATCGTAATAATATGTTTTATCTTTGAATAAAAAGGTTAGAATATTGTTTTAGTTTTTTTTTAATCCTCCGGCTGTAGCTTTAGTAATTCGCGTGGCCGGGTCAGCGAGTAATAATGGCTTAAGGCTTAAGGCTTTGCACCCAGCGTCCAAACACCTGTATATAGGTAGCTATTTATATCTTATTTATGATCATAAACGTACCTCATCCAAATCTTTTCTGTGCCTGGAAGACAGCTTTCGTCCCAACAGTTCTCTTATTACAGCATCATCCAAGTCGTAATACCTATAACACAAAGTTGTCTTGTCACGCATATAAATATTTTATATTACACATATTTTTGTGTTATTATCTGACTGCTGTATTATTGTATCTTAATAAATTATTCAAAGAATAAAATCTAATTATGTCAGGTGGAAATCGAACACATATCCCCTCCGTATCCGGTCAAGAACATATAATTGAGCTACAGAGACCATGACAGACCCATTAAACACTTCTAAGTATCTCTGAAGCGGACGCCAGCGCAATCTCTATTATTTAGATGTAAATAGCGTTTCATTGATAAAAATACGAACATCTTGAAGTAAACTTATTTTTTTCTACACAACGATTTGAATTCTTTTTTCTCTTTTTAATTTGGGGCTTTTATGCACACGGATACGTCAGCCCCATCGTATCTTCTCAATTACATGTCAGATGTCTTAGAATTCGGATACAAAATAACTTGAACTTAAATTGGAAATCAATTCCTAAGCTGAGGACATCATCTCTGTATATTCTAGATAACCTACGACATCGAATGTAATACTTCCACAGTTATTACAAAATCTATAATTACAATTACTTTAAATATAATAATGAAGCAGTGAATTGTTTAAATAATAAAAAATATAATGGCTTCAATACCTAACTTATGGAAAATCAAATACAGATTTACGTATTTGTGGATCGGATTATACAGATAGTCAGATTAAAAAAAATGGCGGTTTAGTTCATCGTATGAGACGATCCGCAGAACATAATATTAGAATTACTAATTTCAATGCTGAACAAAGTCAGAATATGCCAGATTTTTATTATTTGTCATGTGAATGTACTACCATATTCTTGTAAATAAAATCTTCTATCTTATTTTAGACTAGCTTTCCGCCCGCGGCTTCGCCCGCGTGGAATTCGGTTATATTGTGGTATAAGGCACAACTATAAGAAAACTTCTCATTCCCACGGAAAAATCTAAGAAGCGCCATGTAACGCTGGATACAAAATTCATATAATTCATTCCACTTCTTACGTATCTTAAAAAAACACTTCGTTACCACGTTTTAAAAAACACCCAGCACCATCTTTCGCATACCTCTAGAACTAAATAGCGTAAGCTATCATTCCACTTCTTACGTATTTTAAAAAACACATCGTTACCATGTTTAATAAAACACCCAGCGCCATCTATCGCATACCTCAAGAACTATATAGCGTAAGCTATCATTCCACTTCTTATGTATTTTAAAAAACACATCATTACCATGTTTTTAAAAACACCCAGCGCCATCTATCGCATACCTCAAGAACTAAATAACGTAACTAATACTTATACCAATTAGTAATTCGTTGACTTTAGTGATTTCAGGATAAGTAGATGTAAAAAAAACAATTTAGACGATAAAACAAATTGTACGTCATCCCTCGAGAATTCCTCATTTTCGAGGATTCATTTTCGTATCATTTAGCTTCAAAATTTACATGTTTATATTCGTTTGCAATATTTTACGTTGTTTTAAACGACACACAGCGCCATCTACAATCCATCCATCAAGCAAACAATATTTTTGTTTTTCCTCGGGAATATCAATTTTTTCCAGGATAAAAAGTACCCTATTATTTAATCAGGACTTTTATCTTTACTTCTGCAAAATTTCAAAGCAATCGGTTCAGTAGTTACGGCGTAAAAGCGGAACAAACAAACAAACTCACTTTCCGATTTATAATATTAGTAAGGATAAAGAAGACATCCCCGTCCCTCGTTCGATGACCCACTGTCACCCTACGCGTCGTATCAATATCGCAATATCTTAGAATTGAAGTGCCCTATCTAAAAATTGGATTTGATACATATTAGGGTAAAAAAGTGCAGTGTTTCATTACCTAAAATAATTACTTCAGCTTTTAATATAACAGAATTCATTGAAAAAGTTGCTATTATAGGATTTTTTTTTAATTTAAGATGGGTTAGCTCTTGATCCCAAACAAGCCCGGGGGCCAAGACAGAATCCACGATGGAACGAGCTAACCAAGAAGGTGCGTATTCACCCTGGCTTTGAAAATGGACATTATAAGTTCTTGGAAATACAGACGCAGGAAGGGAGTTCCACTCTTTTGCTGTGCGCATTATGAAGGATGTTTAAAAGCGCTTGGTGCTACAGGTAGGAATAGCAACCAAGAAAGGGTCGTAGTTTATATGGGTAAACTTAAAGACTGTTTTTGGATTAGGTCATTTTACTTCCGTCTCCGGTCGTCATAACAGTAACAAGTGTAAATAACCACTCCCGAATTAAAAACAAAATAGTGCATAACATCTGCTCGAAATTAGTGTTGAAGTGTACCAAAACATAGATTAAAACCTAAAGTTCGTTTCTAAATAATCACAACAAAATGAAAAGTTCTTAAATAAACTAAAAACTCAAGCAATAAAAGTGAAGTGACATTAGAGAAAACAAAATACCCTCAAACGTGTTTAATTGGCCTTCCGATAAATTGACATCATACACAGAACAGCAACTGTCAGATTGATTTAACCAACATAAAAAGTGTTGCCGTGAAATAAAAAAACTCTACCAATTAGTAGAAATGGAACTGATATTGGAAAAAATGGAAGAAATGAAATTCGAATTTAAACATCAGACTGAAACACTAATCGAAACATTTAATACTAACCTTTCCAAAACTATAGACGAAAAACTTACACCACTGATAGAGGAGAATGAAAAGCTCCAGCAAGAAGTAATAAATTTGAAATCTAGAGTACAATACTTAGAAAGAGATGCAAGGAAAAACAATGTAATATTACATGGTGTTGCCGAAAATGAAAACAATGCAAATGAACTCAGAAATAACGTTATCCTGATCCTAAATGAAATCAGCAAAAAAATAAAGAAATACAAGAATGGGATAAATGGGAAATTAGCAACCTGATGAGAATTGGAAAGAAAGATGATAAGGAAAACAGACCAATATTAATAACCTGTACCATAACATGGCGCAAATACGAGTTATTAAAGAACAATAAAAACTTTCCAACAAATATATATGCCACTGAAGACTACCCAAAAGAAATCCTAGAATTGAGAAAGAAGCTGAAACAAAGAAAGACAGAAGAAGAAGAAAAATGGAAATATAGCAATTATAAGATATAATAAACTTATAGTGAAAAATAAAGAAGCAACAGAAACTAAAAGGAAAAGATCACCTTCAAAGTCAGCGTCAACAGAAGTAAAAAAGGATGAAGTAAACAAAGAAAAACAAGCACCCAAAAAAATCAACAAGAAATACGAAATATTTCGCTCCAGGGCAAACTCAACACCTTGCATCGGAGAAAAAAACAACTCATAAAAACATCAACCAACTTCAAACCGGAAACCAAACACACATCATAAACAACAAATACCACAGAAACAACCACACATTCCCCAAACCGGTTGGTCACCGTGGGGAATTAGACCAATACCCTCCACACAAAGAACATGAAAACAAAGAACAAAAACAAGAACTAATAAAGATATGTACTTACAATGTAAGAACACTCTAATCAGAAGAAAGATTTCTTGAATTAACACACGCCTTAGAAAAAATAGATTGTGACATTTTAGGACTTGCAGAGGTAAGGAGAATGGGATGTAATATTGAAGAGTACAAGGATTATATTCTACTCTACATAAGAGAAACAGAAGGTCTACATGGTGTCGGTTTTCTAATAAAGAAAAAATTTAAACTGAACATAACAAATTTCATAGGCATATCGGAAAGAGTGGCTGTATTGCAACTTAAACTTGGAGACGAGGCTATAACCCTAATCCAGGTGTACACCCCGACAGAAAGATCAACAGATAAAGAAATTTGTCATTTCTATAAGGACTTAAAAACAGCAAACGATATGTCAGAAAAAACTACACTGGTGATGGGCGATTTTAATGCAAAAATAGGACACCCAAAAGCCCATGAAGATCTTATAATGGGAAAATATGGCTACGGAAGTCGAAACGAAAGAGGTGAAAAATTAATTGGTTATGCCAATGAAAATAAACTTTCTATAATTAATACATTTTTTAAAAAGAAACCAAGTCGGAAATGGACGTGGCAATCACCAGATACACGAACTAAAAATGAAATAGATTTTATAATGTGTAACAAACCTAAAAGAATCACAAATATTGAAGTCCTAAACCAAATACACTTTTCATCTGACCATAGACCAGTAAGAGCTTCTTTTCAAGTAAAACCAACTGAACTAAGTAGAAAGTCATTTAAACCCATACCGAGAATACCGAAAACCGACGAAGATATAACAACATACTTAAACAACTTAAAAGAAAATACTAAAATAAACCTAGAAATATTACAACACTCTAAAGATGTCGAAACATACTCTAACAAACTAGAAGAAATCATAACAACAAGCCTGAAAATAGAAAAAGGAAAATAATGAATGAGAAAACAATAAACTTAATAACCAAACGTACAGAGCTAATAACAGCCAAAAATAAGAGCAAAAAACAAAAAGCAGAACTAAAAGATCTATTCAAAAAAACAAACAAATCGATAAAAAAAGACTACATAAAATACAGACAAAGAATAATCCAAGAAAAACTAACAAAATTTCGAAGCTTAAAACGAGCGTACAAAGAACTTGAAACACATTAAAAATGGATTCAAAAACTAAAAAAAGGGGAAAAAGAAACAAAATCCCGAAATGACATTATGAACTGCGTATTCACAATTATATAGGAAAACAAAAGAAGACATAGGAAATGTAGAAATTGAACATCCAACAGAAAGAGAAAATCTCACAATAGATCCTATAACAGAAACAGAAGTACTAACTCATATAAAGAAACTAAAGTCAGAGAAGACCCCAGGCCCAGACGGCATTACTAATGAAGCAATAAAAATCGGTGCACCAATCATAATTACCTTCTTAACATAACTGTTTAATTTAATTCTAGAGTATGAGATAGTACACAATGGCATCACTCAGACATCATACTACTTTATAAGAAGGGCGATCCCACAGATATTTCGAACTATCGTCCAATAAGTCTACTATCAAGCACCTACAAACTATTCACATCCATACTAACTGCAAGAATAGCTGTTAATATAAATGACCATCAACCACTCGAACAAGCTGGATTTCGTTCAAATTTCTCAACAATGGATCATATCCACACAATAGAACAAATCATCGAAAAGTATAAAGAATACAACAGACCATTATATATAGCCTTTGTAGACTATACAAAGGCCTTCGACAGCATTACACACAGTTCAATATGGAAAGCACTCAACACATGTGAAATAAATAATAAATACATAAATATTATAAAAAAAACATATACTGTAACAGTGTAAGCAGACTACGATTAGAAAACTATGGAAAAGAAATCAAAATAGAAAGAGGTGTTAGACAGGGAGATCCGCTTTCACCTAAATTGTTTATCGCTGTCCTAGAAAACATATTCCAATCTATAGAATGGAAGAATAAAGGTATAAAAATACAAAATCAACACCTAAGTCATCTAAGATTTGCCGACGATATTGTCTTGTTTGCAGCAACAGCTCCAGAAATAGAACATATGTTAAAAATACTAGACACACAGAGTAAAATAGTGGGATTACATATGAATCCTAGCAAAACAAAAATAATGACTAATTCAGAAAAGAAAGCAATAACAATTGAAGAAAATAATATAGAATATGTAAATTAATATATATATTTAGGAAAACAGGTATCATTCAGAGCAAACAGTAATGAAGAAGAAGTGGATAGAAGAATAAATTCTACATGGAAGAAATATTGGGCACATAAAGAAATCCTAAAAGGCAATCTTGATATATCTCTAAAAAAGACAGTAGTAGACACATGCCTATTACCAAGCCTACTGTACGGATGTCAAACTTGGGTTTATACAAATAAAATAAAAAACAAAATTACTACATGCCAGAGCGCAATAGAGAGAAGTATGCTAAAATTAAGAAGAATAGACAAAATAAGGTGTACAGACATAAGGAGCAAAACTGGATTAATAGATGCTCTGGAACAGGCCCTTAAACTTAAATGGAAATGAGCGGGTCATCTGTCAAGGTATACTGACAAAAGGTGGACTCTCAAGTCCACCGGATGGACCGGACCAAAAGGCAAAAGTAGGCAGACCCAGAAAACGATGGTCCGACGATATTGTGTCAGTAGCAGGCAGGGGCTGGCTGAAAGCGGGGAAAGATAGAGAAAAATGGAAAGAAATGGAGGAGGCTTTTACCCAGAACGGGATCCATGTCTGAAGCTATACTAACAAATACTAATAATCAGCATAAGGTTTAGATCTACTAACAAAATAACACAAATATAAATGTAGAGTACCTACTTACTAGATATGGAATAAAAAAGCTTTTTTATTTTATTTTATTTTTTACTTCTAGGGTACGGTATGTGAATTGCTGGTTTGTTAAGTCTTTATACTGCTTTTCATGTTCTCTTGTACATGCATGCGACAGAGTTCATAGCCAACATGCAGGCCGCTAATTTGCATTGGACTGTACTTAGTTATAAATAATGTTCTTTTTTGTACCACACAATAGCAGAAATTACTATGTAAACACTAACTTCTCAATTAGCATCTGCTTCGTGGGCTCGTCTATCTGGAATATCAATTGTTCTGACAACTTTGATGGCACTGTGAGCAGCCGCTCCAATAGCGCGAAGGTCCTGAAATATATAATATTTGTTTCTAATGCCACTTTGTTAACATTAATATCCAGTGATCGGATAAATGGATGCATATTTACCAAATTCATGTGTTAGCTAAATATGGAAACCACATTTGATTTTAAACGGATGCATTTCATTGCAATTCCTTATATGATATACAGATGGTATTTCATACAAATAAAAATAAATAAATAAATAAAAATGGTGCATCGAAGCATTATGGACAACATATTTCATTACTTTAATCTATGTTTTTTTAAATGCTTAACCCCCCTGGTACACTTTACATCCACATATAGTTTTTACGGGGATTAAGCATTAAAAATATATTGGAGCGGAGCGAGCGAAGCTCCCATGGATCAGCTTCAATGGCGCAATGTCTGTTACGCCATAACTTCCCCAGTTCTTAACGGATTTTAATATTTTTATCAATGGACCAGACCAAAAATTCCCATCAATACAAATTTTTTTTTTCTTTTTTTAGGTATTACGCTCCGCTCCAATATATGGTGCTAGCGTAGCTTTATGCTTAGCGACTGCATCGACTAGTTAAATATGTATGCAATTAGTTTCTCTCTTACACCTTTTATAAAGAAAGCTCTTCTATACTTGCCTACCCTTCAAAAATTTAAATATATGACATATGATATCTAGCAAAGTAGCACCAATCCTCCACACTTTTTATTTATTTTATTTTTTTATGATAGCCTGTATTCAGACATTGTTTTTTTTTCCTCCCTCTTCCCCTCACCCTCCACACTTAGAGTGTTATTAAATGTGACTTATGATACTCGAGGCATTCACCATATACAGTCTGTTCATCCTAACTTGTCCTATTTGGTAAACAATCTTGGTACTCCTTTTTATTGAAAATGCAGCATTAAAAATCGAGTGTTAACTAGATTCAATGGGTTTCAGTCTATAATAACGATTTATTGTAATAGATTATTGACTCTGTTATTATTTAATTTTTAAATGGGTGATTTTGTTAAAAAGTTGTGCCAAGATTGTTTACCAAATGGGACAAGTTAGAATGAACAGAGTTTACCTCCCTTAGACCACAAAAGAGATGGCAATTTTTTCGGAACTATGGTCTTATGCTGCAATTACGGTCTTATCCACCTGCCAAGCATGGTGATTATGGTAAAACCTTCCAATTATTGAGTTAAATCAGATGTTCCAAACCAAATCAGTTTGAAGTAGTTTTATGAAAAGTATAACGACACTTGAGTATATTATTCAATTACATAAAAATTAAACAATATAATTTATGGAACAGCAAATATGCCATAGGTTTGTGTACGCACCGGTAGTGGTCAAGGACATCGCTGGCTATGAGCTCCACTGATGCGCCGGTCTGTTTAACTAGATTGCGCTGATGCAGAGTTGACACAGCTTCACTTGCTGAAATACATAAATGGAATATTTGGACTTTAAATGTTGATGTGTCAGATTAATTGATCTGTAAAACATTTAAGTATCATCAGTATCCAGGTTGTATAAAGCATAAACCACCCAAATGCTCTTGCGGTCCTGGTAACAAAAAACTATCATATACTATTGAGTAGAATGTCCTTCCACATCCTATAGTTGCTCACTATTCAGTAACCATCATAACGATGGTATAGAGCACAGATTGTGCAAGTACATTTTTTTTAAATTGAGGTAAGTACACAAAGTTTGCCTTTGTACCAAGTGTGGCAGCTATAATAACATAAGTTTAGACGTAACAGATTTCCAAACTTTAAAATCACTGTCCCGTAAAAGTTATTTCATTGCACATACCACATCTGTGTTCTATATCATCGATAAATCATGAACACATCAGCTGGAATGCCGATAAGTGGCCCTTTACCGGGCGAAGGATCTCAGCTCACCAGAGAGCCTCCAAAAATTATCACTAAAGTGTAGGTACTAATAGCGTTCCTTGCAAAGCTGGGATGCGACGTCGAGTCGCAGAAACTGCTCATATAGGACGAGAGGAAGAAGAACATATAATTATGCTTATGAACAAGAGCTTATTTCTGGTAAAAAAAAACTGAAAAGCATAGATTTACAAACCTACAATGTGTTTTATTTGAATTAAAATGGGACTGAATGGAAATCAAATGGTACTCTAATACATCAAAAAGATGAATGAATCTATTAGAATCTATTCAACGAGTTTATAACCAAAATAATTTAAGAGAAGTTTACCCACATGAGCATCCTTCTATCCATAGCTGATATATTTCTGGATCAATGAGAGTATAATTACCGACGAACACATCTACTTCAGTGTACATTTTTTTGGAGTCTGAAATTTTATTGCAAAATGAAAACAAATGGGTTTTTACTGCAGAAATTCATTCGTCGGGGAATTGAACTAAATGTCAATGTCACTGACCTTTTTGTTTTTTTCTTTACGATTCCCATAAGGACAGGCAAGGGGTACAAAGTCGAAAGATGATAATAATAATGAGATCTAATAATTTACCTAGAGGTTATTTTCTTATTCATTCATCATCTATTGATTAAATACTCAGAGTAAAGTTTACTCTGAGATTAAATATCATTAGTATAATAACTGTCATCATCATTCAATATGATTTAATTAAAAAAAGAAATTACTAAAGACTAGACTGTATAGACTTTGTACCCACTGCTTTCCTGTATGGGAAAACGTAAAATAAAAACAAATAAAGAAAATAAAATAGGAAAATAAAAATATTGTTGCATAAATGTTTAATTTTAAAATGAAAAACCTTTAATAAATATTTGTAATTATGGTAATTACTTCAAAGAGCAAATTATTATATTTCTTTTGATTATGAACAAATGTGTAGTCGTCGGCTGCAATAACAATGGTCTTCATAAATTTCCTAGGGATCCTGAAAAAAAGAAACGATGGGAAATAGTTAATCAAGCCAGAAACATGCAGGACGACATATCGTCAAAAATATGTTCTGTTCATTATAAAACTGAAGATAACTTCGTAAAACATTCTTACACAGGTGATGACTTCTAGATTAATTTTGAAGTTCGATGTAAAATTCACTTTAACTTTATAAAAATACTTATCACATAGTTTAAGCTCCAGTGCACTTATCACAAGCTATTGTTGGACTACTCTTAATGTATGTGCAAACAATGCTTTGAGCTCTAGAGTTAATTTAAATAAATCCCAAATTTATATAACCAGTGACATTAAGTGGAAACTAAACAAAGCTTATGATACAAATATTCACAGTTTTTACTGGATTTTTGAATCCTATGCAGGTATGAAAGAGTCAGAATTACAATAGACCAACTGGCCATTTAATCCTATAAGAAAAAATATACTGCGGTGTGTGTGTGTGTGTTTATATATATTTCTATAAAAATATATATGTATGTATCATATATGTATGTCTATTCCTTACCCTAGTATCCATAACACAAGCCTTACAGTGCCTACTTTGGGCTAGGTTAATTGGTGTGAATGTAAAAAATATATCTTTATTTACATTTATAGGTGACGATCCCCTCAATAAGTTTTTAAGAAATTGCTATTTTAATTTTATTTTCACTTGCTCAATTCCAACCAGGTCTGCAAGAATCAGACAAACTGGAAAAAGATAGTCTCCAAACAATTGACAATAAGGCAGTTGGTGAATCTAGCAGCTTCAAAATTAAACATGAAATACATCCACTTGTCGCAGTTCAACAACAAGCAGAGAGACTGGAACAAAATAATCTCAATAAACCTCCTTTCGATACTAGCAGCCATAATGAAATTGCAAAATTTAGTCAAATAAAAACCAAAAATGTAAGTAGATTTCAGCTTTGCGATGAACACTAAGCTTATCTGTACAATATGCGCTGGGAATTGAGACTTCAATATCTATCTATCTGTATATGTTTGGAAAGTATATATAATTTTTTAGTTACAACTAGGCTTGCAATGATAGTATATTCGGCCGAATACCAAATATTTGGCAAGCTCCCTGACCAAAATTATGAATATTCAACTTAATAATATCATTTACTAACCTAGGTTTAAGTTTTCATGGTTGCCAACTATTATGAGACTTTGTTTCTTCAAAATTATTACAATTCTGACAGGTCTTTTTACTTTTCTGACTGAGGCTAAGGCAAAAATTTATGGAGCTAAAACTAGCGGCGATAGGTATCAGTTGAATGCGGAAAACCCAGGGCTGAAACAATGGAGGGGCTCTGGTAAACATTTTTGTTGAAATACCCTAAAGATTTAATTGCGTCTGCATTACATCTTATTTTCGCATTATAATGATATGCAATGAACAATACAGATTTCCTCTCAATCGTTGTAATCGCTTTAGCACTTAGAGGCATTTTTTATAATAAAAAAAAATAGAAAAGTTTATTGATTCTTCTCCTGAATCATGCTTACACATCTTTTCATCAAAAAAAATTAAATCTCATAGAATCAACCTGTACAGAAATTGTTTCAGTATGATTATTACCTGCTGAGTAGGGCATGGAATACCGAAATGATTTTCATACCGGTATTGAAATTTCAATAACCGGTATACCGAAATTTCGATATTTTTTCGGTATTTTTTAAATACTGTTATTATATAATTACTATTTAAATGATTACAATAACGTTCGTAAGTCTTGTTCCGGGAGAGCGATAAAAACAAAATGAGTTATTAAAATAAAGGGGATTAAAAATACTAAAGAAAATACAGTATGATGGTCTTAGAACTATTTATATTGTTTCATTGGCAGAAATATCACAATCTCATACATAATAAAATCAGTGTTATTATTAGAGAATAATAATCAGGCAGATTCACAAATAATCAGACAACTTATCAGATTAAATTAATTAATTAATTAAATTTTGTTGATCTGATTGTGATTGCCGCTTTAGAGCAAAGCGCTTACGTTTGTTTCTGCCGTATTGTGTTCGTACGTGCGCGAGTGCCGACAGCAATTTATTGGTAGAAGTAGAACATTATTAAATGAACAACCAAAAGCAGTATCATTAAATACTACCTAAATACTTGCTATATGCAATCATGCATGCAGTGTCTTGCGTAGTAATTTTCTAATAAACGAGACTTTGCGATTGTCATAATTATCATAAAATATGAAAAACCACCTTAACCACCTTTAACCACCCTTGCGAAAATAGATATTTTTTGATACCGAAAAAACTATGTTTTATTCCCAAATACCGGTATCAAAATACCGAAAAAATTTATCGGTATTCCGGTATCCATGCCCTACTGGTGAGGGCATTCAGGAACACTTATTCAATAACAAAATAGAAGGCATGCTCGAAGTTTATTGATTCTTCTCCTGAATCATTCTTGTACATTTATTTATCGAAAAAAAATAGATCTAATAGAATCAACCTGTACAGAAATTGTTTCAGTATAATTATCACGCCGCTAGTTTTAGCTCCTTCAAAAATTTATTATGCCTAGAGAGACACTCAATTTCAATACTAAATACAATTACAACAACAAAATATATAAAAATATAATAAAAGTAAGGTGAGCAATCTTATTTTTACTATATTTTTATATCAACATCATTATGCACTAATTTCTACATTTGGCAAGGGCTTGGAACTGTAAAATACCAAAAAGGCCGAATTCGCATCTATTTCGTTTCAATATTAGCAATGTAAAGTGAGCCTAATTCCGAAAAACTACTGTCCATTTTGTGGTCCATGGGAGGTGTGCAGTGATTGACTCCTGTATAATTAGTCACCTGTAACAACACCCCTTTGTGTGAGGGGCTGGTGCTATTCTAATTTGCCGAAAACCAAACGCCCTGACTTTAACATAACAGATAGATAACTCTCATATCGCCAGGTCTTGATGAAAACTCTGCGTCTGTGTTACATGTAAACTATAAAAAAATGGCACATACAGGAAATTTTATTTTCCAGTATTCAATCTTATTTTACTTTCTCTCACATGAATATTTTGTAATATCTACTGAGATAAACTCTTCTGTCCTCTTCAGATGTACGAAATAGAACATTAACCACAATTAGCATATTATTCTGACATTAACTCTCTCTTTTATTTTGTAACTATGAATAAGCTATACTACATAGTAGGCATTACAATATTATTTGTGACAATGATTATTTCTTATAGGAAATCAAAATGGAAAACTTAGAGGAGAGCCCAAAAGATATGCAAAATATGTTTGCAAGTGTCTGGGTGAAGGTGGAAGTTGAAGAAATGCCACCCAAAACTGCAGACAGCGAACCATCAATAGAAACGTAAGAGTTTTTTTTTTTTTCAAATTATGCTGTTTATAATTTTGTCCATGATTTTTTATGTATCTTTTTATTTATTTTTAACTTTTTTAAATATTATTATTTCGGTTTTAATTCAAATTGATTTAAGTGACCATGACATTTTAATTCATTTGTTCCATTGTAAAGAATGGTTGTTTGTATTTATTCGTATAATACTTTGCAAAGATATAATATTTGAACACTAACAGCAATTAATTCTGTTATTTTTTTTTACAGGCTCTCTTCAAAACCCAGTAACAAAAATCGCAAGGTTCTTAAATGCGATGTCTGTGATTATACAACCCCTTATAAAAATTGCTTCGACTTGCATATTCTCGGTCATAGTGGGAAAAAGCCTTATTCCTGCACTTTATGTGCTTTTGCTACTAAAGCACAAACATCTCTCCAAAGACACATGATGGGGCAACATCATACTGGTGTGGCTGATGACGTCATCTCCTTCAAATGTGACCAATGTGATTACACTACATTCTACAAATGGAACTTGAATTCACACAAAAGAAAACATGACAAAGAAAAAAAGTACAAATGCCAACATTGCAGCTACATCACTGCCTACAGACACAATTTTCAGAAACATAGTAAAACACACGCAGAGAACACCGTATTCAAATGTGATAAGTGCCCCTTTAAAACTAAATTCCAAGGCCATATCACAAGACATTTAGCTAAAATACACAATGAAGTCACCGAAACAGCTTACAGGTGCAACCATTGTGACTTTGCAACAATTGCAAAGTGGAGGTTGACCATTCATATACAGAGGAGTAAGCAAGACAATACATTGAAATGTTCCTATTGCGATCATGAAACAGGTTACATGTGTGAAAGCAAAAAACATAAAAGTGTGCATTTCAGTGAGATTTATAAAAAGAAAAATACAAAAGATTTGAATGAGAAACAAGCTAAGAAAGTTGAAAAAGAATCCGACGATTTCGAATGGAGTGATCATGAAGATTTCTTTAAGGAGAAAACTAGAAAGCGTAAACACACAGACGATAAACAAAGTTATGCTTTAGATCCTGACTGTATAGATTGGAAGAATATTCAAGTTTTAGATTCTGAAGACAAAACTAAACCATTTCAGTGTATCATGTGCAATTATATTTCTCGCTTTAAAGCTTCTGTACAACGTCACTTCCAACGACACCATACGGGAACCCAAAATCGACCATACAAATGTGTAAACTGCAACTTTTCAACGAAAACTAAAGACCAAATTTCCTTACACAATAAAAGAAGCCAATCAAATATAGCTATAATATGTAACGAATGCGATTTTATAACTACATTTAAATGCCAGTATGTTATGCACCAGAAATGCCATTATACACATAAATGCGATGAATGTGAATACGCATGTAAAAATAAGTATGAACTACAGAAGCATTTTACTATATCCCATTCGGGAGAAGTATTCGAATGTCGGTTTTGTGAGTATAAGGCAACAAGGAAGGATAGCCTAATGTGCCATGAAACTATCCATACGGGTAACAAACCGTTCCATTGTGAGCATTGCAGTTACACTTCTGTGCGGAAATCTTTTGTCGATATACATAAGAAGCGATATCATGGTGACATAAAAGAATTTGTAACTGTTGTTAGTAATGATAAGATTGAATCGTTAAGAATAATTGAGGAAAGAAAAGTGGAAAGTAATTTAAGTGGATTCAAGGGTTTGTTGACTGAATAATTTTGTCTGTGAAGCACTTTCTATTTATTTATGAGAGCAAGTTTTCCTCTTCCATAATATTACGAACACTTACGGATTACCAGACGGCCGGCAGTGAGTGGCTAGTTCTTTAAATGCATATGAGTTTGCTATGATCTTTGGTCTAAAAACATTAAGTTTCTTATCATGCGAATGTTGTTATTAGGTATGAATTGAATAATAAGATTAGTAAGATTGCAAACTAGCTGTTTAACATTGTGAAATATTAATTTCCTATAATAATGATTTAGTCAATAAATCATGAGCCTATTAGAGTTAACAGTTTTTTATTTATTATCCGATCTGCTGTATTTCTTTCAGGAATGCAGCTTTGCGATGCTAGGTCGCAGATTATAAGGCAAAGGTTACGTAGGTGTTACAAAAAAATCTGTCTATGAATAGACATACAGTTAATTAAAAAGAAACTTATGCTTAGTATAATTCCAAAACTGTTTTATAGATTTGAACCTACTTTACAAAATGGTAGCTTTTAATCCCATGTAGATCTTAGCCAATTTTCGTCTCATTCCGTTCAATGGAAACCCAGCTATTATGCACAGTATCCAGCAGTGACAATATATAAATGGAGCCCTGTATCGTGAAATAACATAGCGGCCAGTCATAGTGACGTCGGATTAACTGGCCACTTTTTAATTGAATTTCTTTCTTATTAAGTACTATATATTTGATTCTAGGCCAGTCATTTATAATAACACTGTCTAATGTGATATTAAGGTTTAGAGCTAAAGTATCAACTTACAATACCTCACATTATTTGGCTATCCACTACAAAACCTAGACAAAGGAAACTATCCAGTAGGAGTTGTCCTTGACCAAGTCAAAGCGTTTGACACTATTGCGAATACTACAATGTGAAAGCTATAAGCGAAATTTAAATGCTATTCAGCTATAATTGTCTAAAGTATTAAATATAACAAACACTTACTGTACGCATTGGACGAGCTGGAACTGCTATTAGTCCTAACCAGATAAATGCCTCAATTAGAGTACCCCAAGGTAGTTTTTAGGTTCTGCACTATTCTTGTTTGACATAACATGTTCCTTTACTTGGCCTAAATACTGCTGCTGATAACTTAGCTCTTCTATTTCGTCAAAGGTCGAAAAAATTGCTGACCGATATAATTAAATAACTATCTGAAATGTAATAAGTACAAAATACGATTGATTGTGTGAATTAAGTATAAACTATTACTTTAATGCATCTCTGCCTTAATACTGTCGCCATGACCATCCCATTAGGTGTCGATAAAGAGTACCTTTCCTGCATCCTCATGCCCCAATAGGTTTCGGGAAAATCCTGTTAGAGGCGTGTTTATATGATAATCACTTATTTCCTACACCGTTGCTTATCTAGTCGTTTATATTTTACATAGGTACTTTAGTATTACAATCATTAGAGTCATAGCCTACCAGCCAAGGCAAGAGCCATTGTAGAATGAAAATGCATGGAATTGGCTGAATCAGCACTCAGCAGTTTCACGTATTACGATTTGACTTTGAATACTTTTTTATATCTTTTACGATAAAACAAAAAACAGCCATCTACAAGGCAACGTTTCTTATAAAATTGTGGTTGTCCATAGCTCAATTAGTGTTATAAAAATTGGAATTAAGCAATCTTTTCTTGTGGCAAATATTTAAATTTATAAAATTACCATCACTGTTTAACGGAGTTGAACTCCAAAACTACTCAAATGATTTTGATGATTATTTTATCACTTTGATGTATTTGTTCCGATTACATAGGACCGAGGACATAGGATAGGTTTCATTTTAATTGATAACTCGGCAAGGCATGGCCGGGGCAGCTAGTATTATATTATTATATAGGAACAAATATTTTCCACAATATTCTTATTATTTAAACACTAATTGGGCTATATAGTATTATTCAAAGGAATCTATACATCCTAAAAGAAGTCAAAAATAAAACCATTCTCCAAGGACAAATACCTTTTATTTAAATTGTGCATATTTTGGTAAATATAAAAAATATGGCAAAATAAAACATAATGAGCGTGCATTCTTTGAGAAATAAAAAAGAAACTCACATCGCCTCAGATGAAGGCCCAAAGGTACAACGAATGTTGGCTTTTCTACACATCCCCATTAAATAACCGACAAATTACGTAAACAATTTTATAATCGCCGATACAAAACAGTATTACCATCAATAAACGTTTCCTTCTAAAATTAGATCAGGTCTCCTCGGAAGTTTGGAAAACTAACATTCGTCAATAGCAAACCAAGAAATTCGCTTAAAAAGGGGCCTCTTAAATATATAATAGATATATAACAACTTTATACATATCCTCAACTGACAAAAATAACTGCCTTTGTCTTATTTTTTTTTTTAATTCAGACGGAAATCGATCATAGACTAGCAACATCGTGCACGGCCATCGAATAGATGAAAAAGAAAAAAAAATATCGAAAACCGTCCACGAATTTTATTAAGCGACCAAGCTATATTCATGAATCATTGCCCCAGTGAAATACAACATATCGCTTAATATCACCATACATTTAATGCTTATCCTATCATTAAATAAACAATATTACATTAATTTATTATTACATACAATTTTTAACTATCAACTAAGCAGCGCGAGACTAGAATTTAATGGCATCTACGTAACATATTTATATAATAATTATAATCGTAATATAATAATAATAATAGTATTTTATACATTTGTATAGCTCGCTTCTGGAATATTACAGCGGTCGCGTATTATACCATGTTTAGAACAACTTTTTTAAATTACATTGACATTTGAATAAACCTTATCGTAAAAGCAAGATTGTGATTTTGCTTTTAAAAAGGTTATTAAGAAGGAAAAGTATTAACCAAATATTGACATATTCAAGAGAAAATAATATCACATCTCATATATGGAAGCATTGTTAATTTGCAAATTCGTTGTGCAAGATGCACAATATTTTGGAGATATTTAAGTTGTGTATTGTTTATTTACTCTATAGTCTTATTACTTTATATTATATTATATTGTGTTGTTTTAAATTGAAACCAGCGTTTCAAAATATTGAACAAAACGACAGAAATTACATGTAAACTTAAAGGAAGTAAAGTAAGGACAATTTTTTTTTAATGTTTTAGGGTTATGCCGTTTTAGTTTCAACAAAAGGCTCTTGTAGTTAGCCAAACTTCTTGGTAGTTTGCCTCGAAGACTTTAGATACTAAAAAGTCATAACTTGGCATAGCTGTACATATGATTTCTCGCTTATAAATTAATGAAGGTGGAATGACCACTAGAAGCACCATTCCACTTTCACACTCCCGCTATAATATTCGTAGAAGCTTCCAGAAGTATCCATACTATGTGTGCAACATCAATACGCGAAAAAATGCTCAACTTTTTATACCTTTAGCCTCGTACAGTTGTCAGCGCATCTGTAGTGGCAATGCCAGCCGAAAATCAACCTTATTGTCTTGGCACAAGACTGTCATACATAGCACTACTTTTAGTTGCCTTGCGCAACTATTTGAAATTGTATCACACAAGACACAATGATAACTGTAGAGGATATTATAACGCGGATCGAAAGTTAGGCATATGCCGTCTGCCATTTTTAAATTTCAAAAATATTTTTTTTTCATTACATATTTACATTATTTCGAAGTTCCGACTCCCACCATAGCCATCGAATACAAAACGTCATACTTTACAAGAATTATACAAAAAAAAAACTTAAACCAAATATTAAAATCGTCATTTTAAGAGGCGCATTCAAACATAATTTTCTCATTATCTGTCGGTATTTTTTTCTTATATTTATTTTCTAAATAAAAAAGTGTAATACCATTTCAGAGGCCTTACCACGAACTCTTAGCGCCATGCAAATTCTATTGTCAAAGCGGGACACCGTTATACGCGGTCTATAGCGCCGTCTCTCTTTAACAGTGGAATGTACCGTAATAAGGTCATGATCAGGCTTCTGTTCTAGGAACGATGTTTATTGGCAAATATACCGTCAATTCATAAATTGGCTAGATTTAACAGAAACATCTATTATCTGTGCAATTTTTGAAATGACGGTTACACTTTGGAGCTGTATTGTAAACGGTTATATTTTGAAATGTGACTTTTTGTTACTTTTCATTTGCTGTTTTTATAAAAATAAACATGGATTCCTTTTATGCACATAGTGAAAAAAGTGGTTTCAGTAAAAACAAAAAAAAAGCTGCGATTTATAAGGAAACAAAAAAGGTTATTTGAATAATAAATAAAATTATTTAACAGTATTAGATACTTTGTATCAAACTAATACCACTATGTAATAAATTTAATAATTTTGAAAATAACTTGATAAACTTAGTAAATAAAATAAATAATCTGTTGACAGTTAAATACAATTCGAGAATTTTATTTATAACAAAAAAAATGCAAAATATACACGTATTTATTCTGTTAAAGTTTATATATTAAATAAAATATTTTTATTGATTTCTAATTTTAACTTTGATTTACAACAAAATAAAGTGAATTTTATTTATGATTTTTTTTCTCATTCCTTAGTACTCTGAAAACTGTATTGTACAGAGGACAACATATCCGATTAGACCGTTACAATGACAGAATAATCACGAGGAATCATGTCTGCACAAAACTATTAATGTAAGTTAACGAACAATTTTTAAATTGAAAAAAAAAAAGTTTAAGCACTTAAAGTATATTATCAATAATTAATGCACCACCATTGAGATACGTAAAATCAATTATATAACTAAAATTGAAAATAACAAATAGTGAGCTTGAAATTCTTATATACATGTTACTAAGTGAATCATACGACCAGGTCATATGACAATTTAAACCTTCCTGTTACTTTATGCTAGCTTGGTACTTTTTAGGTCTATAGTACAACATTTACCGTACCCTAAAAATAAGTTGCCCTCTGTGCCGCTATTTCCCTAATCATTATAGGGCTATAATCATACATAGCCTAAATGATAAAAAATCCTAGCAAGTATAATCCGAGAAAAAGTAAGAAAATTACTAATTTTCTTATAAGAATCCAAAGAAAAGAAGCTCATTCTTACAAGACAAAAAAGTAAGAAAATTACTAATTTTCTAATAAGAATCCAAAGAAAGGACGATCTTTAGTACCAGGACATCATAAAATGGTAGCAAATAACTAGTCCCACTATATAACCTGGTCGTATGCATCCCTTCCCTATTTTACACTCCATATTCCTTTCCCTGTCACATTGTCAATTCTGCGAACGCAGTACTGTATCGTATGAGCGAAATATTTATATACACATTTGTGACGTAACAAAGTATAAATTACGTATATTAACCATTAATTAGATTCCATAATTAATTCAATATTTCACATAAAAATCCGTAGTAACTTGATAGATTTATGTATTTTTAACTGGAAGAATATATTGGATATTATTCCCTGTTATCATTAAAAGGACAAGTCGTCTTTTTATTCGTTATAGGTGCGTTGTGTCCTATCCATGTTATGCAAATACCATTATTGATCAAATAAATAAATGATTTGAATCAAAACCTAAGTTTAAATAAATAAATAATTTTTTGATGATATAAAAACAGATATTTAGAATAAAAACCTCTAGGAGAATTATCCAAATTAAATTATATTTGTTAATTTTAATGATATTATCAGCACAGAATGCTCTTAACTTTTTAGGAGCGTCAGCTTTGTAATCTTCTTTTGTTTGGTGTGGTTCACTAAATAATGAACACTCAAAATGGGAAAATGTATATACCGAAACAGGGATATATTTGTTTCTCATTCTCATATCTCAAAATGACAATAAAATTGCAAAAACTGTTTATCAAAATGTCCACAAACATTGTATTTGTCTGTAAAAAATATAAATACTTCGCTCATCAATTACATTTGCTTCTAAAAGCCATATTTATATATTTAGAAAAGGCATGCCCTAGCTAAGAGATCTAAAATTTATTTCCTATATATTTTTGTCGTATGCTGGTATTACAGCAACGATGTATTTAGATTCTACTAGAAGTGACAAAAATAATAATAACCTACAATCTTAGATCACAAATTTGTTATTTGTCTGTCCGCTCTTTTTCCATTGTATACGCGTTACCATAGCAACGCGTTAACCGCAAGTAGTTCGTCTACCGGACGCTAGATGGCGCTAACGGAAAAATATTTATTAATAGTTGTCCACCCGTGCGAAGCCGGGACGGGACGGGCCGCTAGTAATAATATAATTTTATACTCAAAATAATTTAAATTATTTTTAATAATTATAACTTTTAAAAAAGCATGTCTGCAAGTAAAATGAATACTGCTAGTGTTAAATATAGAATTTAAAAATTATTGTATTAAACTTTTACAGTAACAATATACACTTGAGAGCAAATAAATCGAACTACTCTCCCATTTCATCTTTCATTGTTATTATTTTTATTATTAAAGGTCATATTACTTTGAAACGCACACCATCTAAGAGGTTATTAAATAAACTTTAAAATTGAGCATTTTATTGAATCTAAATACTTTCTCATTAATTCGGTCGTTCTAAAAGAAAGAGCGTTCATTATGCTTAGAAATTTTCGCGATTTAAACAGTGGTTGACACGGTGATGTAGTGGTTTCAGATTGACATGCAAAAGCACCAGTTTCTAGGTTCTTCCTATATACCCGTTATGGTTTGCTTAACATCTCGCTGTAGTTTGCTTTTTATCCCAATACTACTACTATCCCAATACTCGGTGTAATATGCACTTTATACCAACTTGTTCCCTCTGCAACTTAAATAAAGAGTAGCAATTTAGCAACAAATTAACCTTACTTGGAAAAATGCAAAATAACCACTGAAATGATAATTCTTTCAAATAGATACAACCTATAATACCAAAATTAGAAAATGAAGGTAGCTCGATTTATTTACTCTGACGTGTAATAACCATCGTTTCGATTCAACACATGCTTTAAACGACACAAATGTTTATCACTTCTAGTAATTTCTAAGTGTACTTTAAAAGACATCAACATCGCGTAACTATTAGCAACCTTATTGACAACAAAATAAGGTCTAAAGTAGCTTATCTACTCCACTCAGGTCTCGATCACATTTTTTTTTGTAATTAATTCTTCAAAATATCCATTGAACTAGAAATATATAACAAGAATTAATTTTAAACACAGTTTTAAAGCGGTGCACTCTAGCACAAGTCCCATTAATTCTGGTTCAGCATTACTCTTTTAAATAATCTATATAAAATATGATTTTCTGTAACATACCTTAATTTTATGAAAGTCAAGCATGCTTGTATTAGTAGCTATTATATATTATTTATCATATATAATATATAAATTACGTATGTACATTTCAAGGGATATTTTAAGTCTTTGCCTAAATGCACGGCATAGTCGAGGAGATTGAATAAATTTAATTTAAATTTTTATTTAAAAAAAATACTTTTCATACCGACGTAATTAGATAAAAAAAGGCATGCACTATTGAAAATATGTGAACTTAAATCTTATCGTGGTTTATGTTTCCGAATATTTTGATATTTGCATTAAATCTATATAATTATAAAAAATAGTTAATATTTTGCATACATTCAGTCTCCAAGACTACACACAAACACACACAATTATTGAATCACATTTAGCTTGAATTAACACACATTTAGATATGTTTAATTTGTTTTCTACACATATACAAAGTGTAGAATCAAACCACAAACACCCAGAGCCGAGACAAATGTAACTTTAATAGACATGAACTAGCAATATTGTGAATGCTTTATATGCAAATAAAATTACCAGGTGAGCATATCTTAATAAGAGGTAGAGTTTCCAATACAATAGTTAACTTATATTGTTTGGCCGAAAGAATCGGAACGAATTAATTTATTGTATCTAATATCTTTAATATTCTATCATTAGTTTATACTCCCCTGGTAGATGATTGAAAAACTCATGTATTAAAGAATGAATGAACTGAACTTCTAGTTAGTATACACTTGTCGACACCGTTTGTCATATAACATCATATTTTATATAGACTATCAGACGTAAAGATAAGGCTTATATAATCAATATATATTTGGCTGTGTGTCAGAAGGGCTCTTTCGTAGCTATGTCATTGTGGATTGCCAAGTCCTATGGAGAAAGAGAAAATTGATTACATTTCACATAAAAACATATTACCAAAACACTGTTTTTATGTTTCATAGTCAATTGTTATTACTATAGTCCATTCGCGTTAAGAAAAAAGTGTGTCATCGTTGTCCGTCGGCCTGGCCACGCCCCCCAGCCAATTAAAATGCTAGAAATTAGAAAGTCGAGTTCACAGTGACCAGTTGAAGTCTGACCTTCGAACAAAACGGTTGTGTATTTTGCGTGACTCGTTCAACAATAAATTTTGAAAATGAATACTTCACCAATTCGAAGGAATAAAAGTGTGCGATTTAAATGCAACTGTGGAGAGCATAGTCATAAAAACAGCAAGTGCATGCGGTGTGTCCGAAAATACTGTTTATAAAATTATTAAAGAACAAAAAGATACTAACACATTAAAATCACCCGTGAAAAAAAGAGCTCGACTATCCACAGTCGATAAATTAGATGAACTAGACAAATGTGCAATAAGAAGAAAAGTTCACTCAATATATTTCAATAACGTGTACCCGACATTGGACAAAATTATGAGAAGATATTCCTGTTTTCAAACGTACTACACTTCATAAAATATTGCGCGAGATTTCCATTAAAAATAATTAAATGTAAAAAAAAAATGTTTGTACTTTTACTCCACTGTGAATACACCCTTATCCTGTAGTTGCACAGATGACTCACTATTTTCTTAACGCGAACAGACTATATAACATTTTTTTCTAAAGAGAGAGAGAAGCGAGGTCTCCATCGCTTCTGAGTGAGATAGAAAATGGTAAAGGCATTGTAAATTAGGATTTATCCTACGTAGGGACACCTTGTACCGAGAAGCTGCAAAGTCTAGGGTGTAGTAGATAACCGTGTGCCGTAATTCATTTATAACATTAAATATTTCCTTTCTTTCTCAATGTTTCTTGAGTTTATTTTTTTAATTATCAACAGTGAAGTGTTTGGCGTTCATCACACCGTTACGTGATTTTACGTGATGATAAGGCCAAAAACGGCAAAGCACTTCACACGGAATCTTCAACCACGCCTTTGTATATTTTATGTGTTCTAATTGTATTACTATCAACTCAGTTTATATTATTACAGTCATACGAATGCACAGCAGTCTGTGCACGTTTTCAAATTATACGTTTCGTGTCGCACTGCTGCCGTCCTGTACTCTGTATACAGTAAGCGGCACAGTAAACGTGACACGAAACGTCTAAATTGAAAGAGCCCGTTGTCTGTGTGCGTATGTGTTGTGTACGTGTGTTGTCTCTCACCTATGGCGCGATGGAGAGCGGTCGGAAGCGTCGTGCGCGCGCAGCGTTGTGCGCGGGCGGCAGGGGTGCGGGAGGGGGCGGGGGAGAGCCCGACTCCGACGACGACAGCGACGCACGCGCCTCGCTGTTTAGTACATAACCTTTGTATATTTAGGAAACACAGTCTTATACAATCAGGAAATCCAAACAGACAATACTTGCACGGGACTGTTTTATTTTATTCATTAAGAAAACTTTAGGCTGTTTTTGACAGCACCCTTAACCGATGAGCTTGTATCAAAGGTCTGGTGAGTGAATGAAACAACGTTAGCGGGCGAAAAGACGCAGGGTGAATCAACCGCATCCTTCGAATAGGACGGATCTAATGTGTGGTACTAGGATGGCATAGCCGGGCGCAGGTGTGCGACGGTGGGTGGCGGTTCGTTTAAACAGTAGTAACCAAAGAGTTCTATATATAGAGTAAACTACTCAGCCTCCAGCGCAATACTTGCATATCATCTGTCCTTCTCGCACAATAGCGTGTTCTCTCGCTCGCACGATTACCAACATTAATAAACGCGCCTATTTCATATTAACAACTCCGTGAAAGTAAAAATTTCGGCAGAGAAGGGGAGACCGCGCGAGCGAGAGAGCAGTATTCGAGTGAGAAGGACAGGTGATCTATACATTGCTTGATAGAACCCCTTGTCTACTCTATCATAACTCTTTGGTAGTAACTACACTGCTACCGGACTTACTGTCCTACAAATCTAATGTGCGGTACCAGGTTGTCATAGAGGAGCGGAGGTGTGCGGTACCTGTTGTGCGCGTCGGCAGGCGGTGGCGCCGGAGCGTGATGCGCGCGACGGTGACGCAGCCGAGCGAAGCGCAGGTTAAGCTCGCGTGCGGGGTCCGACGCGTACTTCTCACACGCGTTCTGCCTTCGTCGCCGCAGTCCTATACGACACATTCACCATTTGATATTGCCATCATTTTAATATAAATACTTTAATATAAATAATATATAATATAATAATAATATTTTAATATAAATAAAATGTCTTTTACCGGATAAACGACTTGTTTGTTCTTGTTTTTGAAGTGAAAACTTCTTTAGCATCGTTGTGATTTGAAAGTCGATGAAACGAAAAAGCGACAGTAAAAAGAGACATAAATTCAAAAGATTTAACGTAGAAGAAAATGAGATAGGAAGCATTATGTACGTGTGTTAATACGTGTTTGTGTGCGCATGCGTAGTACAAAGCTTGAGAGAAGGCATCACAAAAACCGTGGTATTTTGTATACGTGTACGTATTATTTTTGAAGGTTTCACTTCTACCACGTGTGAATTGCACACATGATTTTTTATTTTTTTATATTTAATCTTGACGTTTCTTCTCCTTCACAGGAGCCGTAATCACAGGATGGCAGGATTAAATATATCATTTCCACTCCTTTACAGGACCATATATAAAGTATGATTAAATATCAAAAAGCAAGAATATACCCGTCGTTTATCCGGTAAAATTTTATTAAAATGTGCGATAGACGGGGAAGTTTATAAGCCAAACATTGTCACTTTTCCAAACCCATATTTTTATCGACTTAATTAAAAAAAGTCAATTTAGTATTACGCATATTTTGATTTAAATTATAGGAGTTTAATAAATTTATCAATAATTTTCAAATCAAATCCCTTTTTACTTTTCTCATTCAGAGAAATATTACGGCAGAGGATAGCCCCAACCCTTCACATGTATGAGTATCGAAAAAGGCGACTAATTATACTGGAAGCCATCACCATACATCTCCCTTAGCCAATATAACATCGTTTTTATTGTAAACTAGCTGCCCGTCCCGGCTTCGCACGGGTGGACAAAATTCTTTAAGTTTTTCTAGCATTAAATATAGCCTATGTTACACAGCGTGAATGTAGCTTTCCAATGGTGAAAGAATTTTTGAAATCGGCTTAGTAGTTTTTGAGTTTATTCATTGCAAACATACAAGAATACAAATCTTTCCTCTTTATAATATTAGTGTAGATAGGTAAGCGCGCTTGACCGCTATTTCGCTTGATGGTAAGCGATGATGCGATTTAGGAAATGTGACTGACACTTGTGACTTGAAGATTGGCAAAATCCCTCAAAAGAACGTTACCACTGAGCTGCTGAAGTACTCACCCGGCGTAAGGTCCTGAGGGTCAGGGGGTGGGGTTCTAGGAGGCGCAGGCCAAGGTCCAGGGGCGGGGCCCTCACCACTCCACGACGCGCACTTGGCCAACCGGGCCTCGCCCAGGGCCACCGGGATACGGGATGTACCACCTGACCACCAACGCTGGTGGAAAATGTAACACCATTTATACAAACTGAATTGTAAAGCTGCTATTATCTTTTGGCAATTCTCATACCGCTGACAATGAACGAAAAGCGAGCAGAGCTAGATAAAGAAAAGAGTTGATAAATCATTTTAATAGAAAAATACTGGGAAAAATCCACTCGGCCTACAAGTGATTTCTCAGGCGGGAATCGAACCCGCAACCTTTGGAAATCCGGTCCAATGCTCTCCCAATTGAGCTACCGAGCCTTGTGAACACCCACCGAAAATTTCCAGTACCTTTCTAATTTTACGCTGTAGGCCAGCGTTGTCTCATCAATGAGAGAAACATCCTCTCGTATTTGAAAGAAACATTTTTACAAATGTTTGAACAATCGATTAGGATGAAACAGCCATTTAGTTTTATAATTTTACATATGTTGTGCATTTTTTCAATACTATCTTATGAGATAAATACTGGAAAAATCGTATTGCGGGTTGATTTTTTCCAGTATTCTTCTATTCAATAATATATCTTATAAGATGATAGCATTGACCAACCACGCATTGCTGTAACACAAGCGGCAGACCCCGGGACTCGAACCCAGGACCATCGGTGCGAAAGGCAAGATACCTACCATTGCACGAAATGGTTATCGTATATAGATTAAAACACCCACTATTTTGGCACAAACGAAAAGTTTGCGGTATATAACTTTGAAATACTCATTTCTAGATTCACAAAGTGGAAATAATGTCAGCTTAGTGTAAACGAAGAAAAATGTATATTCAACTTAAATAATTATTATCAAACTACACTTACGTCTTTCAAACTTTGCGAGCCATCACCGGAACCACTATTCGATTCCTTTTTTAATGAAATACTATTTCTGAAACAAACAAACAAATTATTGAGAAATCATTATCCACAAGTTTATTAGCTGTCATTAATTATAATGTCAGCGTTTTCCACTTATTATTATTATTCCTTAATTGGAGCGGAGCGAGCGAAGCTCCCATGGATCTGCTTCAATGGCGCAATGACTGTTACGCCATAACTCCCTGAGTTCTTAACCCATTTTAAATATGTTTTGTGTGGAATCGAATCAACAGGTTTAGGACCAGATCGTGACGGACGGAGCCCGAATTTTGAAATTCGCAAAAATTCCCATCGAGTCAAAAAAAATTTTTTTTAGGTATTACGCTCTGATCCAATATATGGTGCTAGCGTAGCTTTATGCTTAGCGACTGCATCACCTAGTTTTTACTGATTGACTGACTTTGAGTGTAGTCGATAATTAGGAGTACTAAGAATGATCTGGTTGCTTACAGACAGAAAGCATTGCAGTTCCGTGAATAAGAATCAAATTTGTGACTTCAGGTAAAATTACATGATTTTTAAGAGCTTAAAGCATCCAGAAAAATTTACCGTCGGCGAAAAGTGTCTGGCAGCGTTGGTTGATTACTAATTTCTAATAATAATCTCTAAAAGATACATAAAAAATCAGCCATGAGAATTTAAGAAGAGTGAGTAATGATTTCACGATACTTTTAGTAACTGCTGCCTGGAGATTGGCTATCGGCTCTAGTTAATTGGTATGCCTACACTCATGTATATAATAACTGAACAAATCCCAGATGGTGAAAATATAGCATCCAAGACGGATTAAAAAAAATATTAGTTCCGTTAGGCTTTATACATAGAAAAACAAGTAGGCGCGATGTAAAATGGTACAGTGTCATCTTTTGACGAGTTTCAGAACTATAAACTAGTATATTCTTATGAATTTATACAATAACACTAATTATAAATTAGTAATGCAAGTTATATTTTTTCGAAGTTATAGCGAAAATTTGAAGCGACATAGAATAAACCAACAGGATGAAGTTGGCCGCTAATTATGAATGTGTGTGTGTGTGTGTGATTTTAAATTATATATGATGGTAAACAATAATTTATATAAAATTATAATACCAATTTTATATTATATAAAAACAATATGACAATTTTATTTAAAGTGGTTTTTATAAACATTTTTAAGTGCGTTTATTGATTTGAGGTTAACTGTCGGTATGTATTCTTTTTATTTGTTTATAATATAAATTATTATTATTTTTACATTACTAATGGTTCAACAGTTTATTTTAATGGTTTTTGATATATTACTTGATTCTATATACAGATATATAGAAAATCTGTTTATCTTGTGATGCTTCTTACTGATCACTATATAATATATCTTTCTTTTCTCATACAAAGAATGCGAGCACACGGGAGGAAAGTTATAGTTATCTTTGTTTAGTAACGATAAAGAAGTATAACTTCTAACGTGCGTACATAAGTACACACAGCGGTTTTTTTAAGTAAGTGTGTGTGTCTTAGTGGATTATTTATATTTGTAACAAACACAACAGTTGTAAGTATTTTTTCCGTTAGTTATAATTTTCCTAGCGGGTTCAGCTGAAAATTGCGTTGCGGCTCAGAGGCTATAACACGAGCTGAGCTGGTCAGCCTTTTCAGTTGCTTCTGTATTTAGTTTTAAGAACTTTATTATAATTATTGGCATTTTATAATGGAAGCACTGAATATATTACTTTATCCACTATATTTTGCTTATAGAGAATATGAGGGATCTTGGACCAGTGCCGGATTTACCATAGAAGCTGAAAAAGGTGAAGCTTAGGGCGGCAAAATTGGCCTAGAAAATTGGTACAGAAAAAAAGTAATGCTGCGGACACGAGGTGGTGGATGAACAAGATATCTTACGACGATATCGATGATTTTGCTGATTCCAAATCACGCAAAAAAATAACGTAACGTTTATTGAAAAGATATTTAAGTCATATAGACATATTGATAGTGTCGTACTTATTGATTGTAAATTTCAATTCAATATTGTTTTTAAAATTTGTGTTGAATTGAGTGCAATAAAAATCATTTAATGACATTTATCGAATGTGCATTATTTTGATTTCGCAGTTTTAAGACTATAACCCGACATTGGTACTGTGCACCTAGAGCTGTCAAGTCATTGGCAGTACTTGAATTCACCTGCTCGCGTACCTCCTTCGCACCCCGCCGCCGCCGACCTAGTAATGTCAACTGTTGGATATTTTGATGTTAATAGGTGCATGGTCAGCACTATCGGGCTATACCTATCTTCTTTAGCCCACCACACCGTATAAGTAGTGCAGTATAAAACAAAGCTTTGCTTTTCTTAGCTTAAAAATATATCTAAAAAGTTGTAAAAATAATCTTGAAACTAGATTATTCCCTAAAAAAGGAATTACGGTTATTGTGAACAGTGCATCTAATTGTGGAGGTCAGTGGAGCCGGCAAAAAATTTATAGCTTTGGGGCGGCAAATGTGTAAATCCAGCACTGTCTTGGACACTAAGGACAGTCGGACATGAGTCTCAATAAGCTGTTGAACAAATAGATCACTTACTTGTCAGGTATAGCGTCGAGTCTTGTACGTTCGGGCGCTGGACTTTGGCTTTTATCTGCACTACGAGTTGACGACCTGTTAAAAATTCACCGTTTTTTAAACAGATAATAACCAACTATAATTTAAACATTATCTATAATCGATGATCACAAATTTGTTGTTTGTCTGTCCACTCTTTTTCCCGCTCTTTTTACTTTGTATATGCGTTACCATAGCAACGCGTTAACCGCAAATAGTTCGTCTGCCGGACGCTAGTTGCGCTAACGGAAAATATTTAATAATAGAAAAAATTTAAAGAATTTTGACCACCCGTGCGAAGCCGGGACGGGCCGCTAGTAAATATGTTAAAATATTATTTTTTTACTGTTATTAATATTATGTTTTATTTATTTCGGTAACAAATAGTCTCTTACATTTATTATAATATATTTGATTTTACAAATAAACCTCTAGTGCCTTGAATTGACATTACCAATAAAATCGGTGCACGTTTGTGACTAAAAACGCCTGTTATTAATAAACCAATGAATAAAGTATATGCTAATAACCTAACTACCTTAAATAATGTATATAACATAATTAATTATATAAACCTTGTTTTTGACTTTAATTTATTTCATTAATTGTACATGTATAGTACTGTGAAGTTCGTGCGGGATACGACTTTCTTTTTTCGAGAGGTATAATTCGAAAAAACACTTTTACTTCTGTATACTTCGTTTATTTAATGCAACGATAACCAATATATTCACAACATTAAGATCACAGTGGTTTGTGTGTTTGTCTGTCCGCTCTTTTTCCCCGCTCTTTTTCCATTGTATCAATTAACGTTACCATATCAACAGTATAGTAGTATAGTATATACTCTAAAAACACAAATTTGTTGTTTGTGTGTTTGTCTGTCCGCTCTTTTTCCATTGTATCAATAAATGTTACCATAGCAACGCGTTACCAGGTCAGCTAGTCTATGCTAATATTATAAACCTGAAGAGTTTGTTTGTTTGAACGCGCTAATCTCAGGAACTACTGGTCGGATTTGAAAAATTCTTTCAGTGTTAGATAGCCCATTTATCGAGGAAGGCTATAGGCTATATATCATTTAACATATTATACCTAAGCCACAGAAACGCGTGGCCGGGTCAGCTAACATTCTATAATCTCATACATTATTTAATTATAATCACCACGCTTGGCAGGGGGGGTTGGAAAAAGCAGTAAAAGACCGTAATTTGGAAAGCATTGCTGTCCATTTTGTGATTACGGGAAGTCACTTTCAGTACCATTAGTCAACTGTGAAGAGTTGGTACTCTACTCTGGAGGATGATAATAAATCTCACCGTTTATCCCTGTGGTGTTCAGTTGCGTCGTAGTAGACCGACGCGTCGTCTATCCGAGGTGGCGCTGGTTCGCCGCTCACCATTAACGAGATGTTCACTGGAAGTCATCATGACACTTTACTATATGATTAGCAGAGTTGTGACATATTTGAAATACTTGTATTTAAAATACAAATACAAAATACAAAATACGTATTTTAGATTTTGTACTTAAGTACTTTTTTTAAAAAGTATTTTGTATTTTATTTGAAATACTATTCGAGACGTATTTTGTATTTGTAAAATGGTTTGTAAAATACAAAATACTTTTTTATTCTTAGCTTTATTTTTCTAAAGCATTCCGCGATTCAGTAAAAACAAAAAATGGCCACTAGTGGCGCGGCAGCTCTGAAAGTTTATGCGCAAAATGACAAATGAAACAAAACGCATATAAAACCTGACCAATAATATATGAGGGACCCCTCTTGACAATCCTCAAAGTCACTGTTACGTTTTGCAGTGTTGGCAGCTATTTCATTATTTCTGTGTTGTTCGCTCGAAATGTCTTTAAAAAAATGCCAAAACAAATTGTATTTAAACAATATGCCGTGTAGGCAATAATACGTTATTTTAACGATTCGTATTTAAGTGATTATGAGTGTATAAATGTATAAATGACAAATAAAAATACAGAAATAGAAAAATATATTTATAAAAAACCGGTACGTACACAGCACTACAAAAAAGATGTCATTGTGGGCATTGTGGCAAGTATGTAATATAAATATAAGCTTCGATCATATCATAAGTTAATTTGGTCGTTTTGTGTGCTAATTGACATTTAAATCTATTCTATGTTAATAAAAATCTTTAGATTTCAAAATTGTTTACTGTACAACTATAATAATAGTAAAAACATTTAAATCGGACTGTGACGTTTTTTTTATTTAGCACCATTTTTTTAAGACTGCTCGTTTTTAGTACATTTCGACATAGTTTTAGCACTAAATGAAATTCAGAGTTGGTAACACTGTTTACATGTCATTACGCCGTACGCGCCTTTTCCATTTCATTTTGCCTCGGTTACGTTTTATATCTAACCTAACGCCGACAGTTACTATTTATTAATACAAGTAGTGTTTGTATTGTAACTGTTTGTTATCAAAAATATATTATCTATTAAGTACAGAGTTGGATTTGGTGTGCTACTTAATACTTTATATTAAATATTAATCAGTGATTGCTTGCCCAATGTTGGAATTGGAATTTTAATGCAAAATGTAAGTACCTAAACATTGACTCAAAAAGTTCTATACAAAATTTGATATTAACTTTAACATTAAAGTTTTTACAGTTTCCAAATATTCTCAATCAGTAACAATAATAACAATTGTAAAAAATACATACCTATAACCTAACCTAAATTAATGTTGGTTGTGACTTTGACTCGTTTTGTTTTGATGCCGGTTAATTTGCCGACATTTTTTGTTATGTGAAACGGCTTATTTCTTTTGTTTCTGTAAATGTAAGATCTGTCAAAGGTGTTTATTTGTTTAATACTTATTTTATTTTAATCTCTATTTCAGGGACGATGATAACCTCAATTATCCATTTATATTGAGGCATTGTTACAAAGACGTTAAGAAGGATGATGGACACGAAGTAAATATATCTGCTGTTTGTAAAAAATGCTCCAAAAAATTAAAAGGCAGTGTGAACGCGACTACAAACTTCTTAAAGCATATAAAAGTAAGTACTTATTTACTTAAACATAATAACTTATAGGTGCATAGTGTGCATACATATCCTCACGTCTGTAATCTGTAATCCATAACAACAGAGCACACGAATCACGAAATATGAACATAATAGGCTTGCTTTAATGCAGCACTTTTTGCAGGTTTAAAGAATAATGTTGGGTTATAATTAGCTTTGACCTGCTTTAAAATATCTGTCGACGTCACACACCACCGTTGTAGTAACATAATAAAACGCGATTTATATTTCTTTCCTTATTCAGTTATTATGGTTATTTTAATTTTTTTTTTTTTTTTAGAGAAAAGGCCACGAAGATCTACTAAATGAGTATGAGGAATTGAAACCCCAACATAGTAAGAAAAGAAGATGTGACATTACTGAATCTGAGTCAGGCAATGGTGCAAGTACTAGTATGAAGAAAATAAAATTAAAACAAACTACTCTTTCAAACATTTCAACAAAGTCAATTAATTTGGATAAATTAATTGTGAACTTCATTATTGATACGATGTCACCTATCTCAATTGTTGAAAATAAGTCATTCCGAGCACTTATCGAAGGTGCTCAACAACTGTCAACTCCGCCAAAAGTAATGTGCCGCCGGACATGCAATAACAAAATTAGTAACACATACATAGAATATAAAGAAAATTTGAAACAGACATTGAAAACAGTTGATTATGTTTGTACCACCGCTGATATTTGGTCCTCATCCAAAAGAAGTTATTTAGGTATGACAGTACATTGGATTGATGCTACCACATTTGCAAGAAATAGCTCACCACTCGCCTGCAGAAGATTTAAGGGATCACATACCTTTGACAGGATAGCAGAACTCATTATTGATATTCATTCTGAATATGATTTAAGGCTACCTAAAATAACAAAAACTGTAACCGATAATGGTTCAAACATGGTAAAAGCTTTCAAAATATTCGGAAAGCCAGACTTACCAGACTCAGAATGTACTGGAATTTTAAATCTTTCTTGATAAAAATAATGAGCAAAGTAATGATGATATGGATGAAGATGAAATGTTATTGTTGAAAGAGTTTCCGGAATCCAATGATAGTGATATATATCAACTGCCCAACCATGAGCGATGTGCCACACACACTTTGCATTTAATACCTTCTCGGGACATAGACAAAGCCAGAAGTAACAATAACTCATACCGAAAAGTACATGATGCGGCCATGGCTAAATGTCAGGCTGTTTGGAATTTATGTGCTAGGTCTCCGAAAGCTTGTGAAACTTACTTGGAAATCACTGGTAAATCTCCAACAAGCCCCTGTCCAACCAGGTGGAATTCCTATTATGATTGCATAATTGATATCCTGAAAGTCCAAGAAACCATCAATGAAGTTCTGAGAAAACTAGAATTGGCCGTCTTAAAAGAGATGGAAGTACAGTTTTTGATTGAGTATATTCGCACATCTAAGCCCATAGCTGAAGCCATTCGGAGCTTAGAAGGCGACAAGGAGACTTTTTATGGATGCCTGCAGCCAGAATTGTATCGAATGCAAAAAATGTTGGACTTATTAAAGCAAGAAAATCCAGTATATTGTGGTGGTTTAGTTGATACAATTAAAGAAAGTATAGAAAAACGGTTTGAAAAATATAAGTTGCATGACACTCGTGCCAAACACAGCATTTTAGCAGCTGTGTCATATCCCTTCTTCAAGTTAAAGTGGGTACCAAGAGCTGAAAAGGAGTATGTGAAGGAATTGTTTATTGCGGAAGTGCGAAGATTCAAACACGACGATTTTAAAAGTGTACACCCACAAACATCAACATTGAAAAAGAAGCAAAAAAGTGAGTCTTACTATATGTTCAATGATTCAGACTCCTCGGCAACCTCTACAGATGGCAACAGCAGCACCTGCACTGATTTGGAGACCCTCCAATATTTAAGAGATGAAGACACAAGTCTGAATATCCTCAACACATATCCAACTATAAAAAAAGTTTTTTTACGGTACAACACTTGTCTCCCGAGTTCAGCACCAGTGGAAAGGCTATTTTCGTATGGTGGTATGATTATGCGTCCACACAGACGCAACATGTCAGATGCTCTTTTTGAAGAGCTTGTGATTTTAAAATCTTTAATAAATAGAGAAAACCAGTAATTTTACCATAAAGTATTTTATTTCAATAAAGTATTTTGAAAATACATATTTTGTATTTAGTATTTAAATACAAAAGGCAAAAGTATTTTGTATCTTGCATTTGAAATACTATATTAAAAAAGTATTTGCATTTTGTATTTAAATACTTTTCGAAAAGTATTTTGTACATCTCTGATGATTAGATAATGTCCGATTTCGATTTGCTACGAACTACGAGTACTACGAGTTACATTAAAAGCTACGAGTCAAGTTGCTACGAGAAAGGAAAAAGTGTTTACTTTTTTTTATTTATCAAAAGGCATGTTACAATTATTACGTAAATAATTTCCCCACAAACTATGAACACAGTTTGATAGCGAAATACGCGTTCTTTCACAATTTATCACCCACACCTACCTCACTGAACATATAATTTATTTTGATAATTCTGCTAAATAGGATTTATTATCTACTTTTAATTTTTTTTTTATGTCTCAGCAGATTTGAACGCATCTGATGATATTGCAAAATAGACGTTTTCAAGTACATATAAAGTATCTTTTTATGCAGCCTATGTATGCAAGACAGGCTAAGAGCAATTGCTAAATAACGTATAACAGCAAATTAATCAATATGACTTTCATTTGTTCATTCTATGGAAAGAGACAACTACATACGTGGTGACACGAATGGGACTGAGCGAGAGAGAATATCTTAGCTTGTGTGCATCTAACTAGTAATAGACATTGATGCTAATACTCGTTAGCGCGCTATTGCTTACTAATTGTTAATATTGATCGCGCGCGCTATTGCTATGTTAATTGCTAATATTCTTCTAAATATGACCGTGAATAGCTTTTTTTTCAATTTATTTAACGTTTTTTTCAAAATAATTATACATTGCTTAAAATAATAGCAACAAAAAACCACTATGGCTTAACCCCGTGCTATCTTAAGTCTACTACATTTAAAAAATCACTAAAAGATTACAAAACTGTTACTTACTTTTTAACTAATTAGAAAATAAACAACCATAAATAAACAAGTCAATTCAACAAAAACATTGATGTTCAAGTTAATCCGACCTGTTTTGGAAAATATCCAGGCTATTCAAATAATGCTACTTTAATTTTTTTTATGTTGGTTTCCGATATATTTTTACATAGATCTGAGTGATCTGTTATTTTTGTATTTTTTATTACGCATAATTGAAATGATTATTCTAATTTAGCGTTTGTCTTCAATGTAGCATACTCTGTGAATTAGTACCTAAGCATGTATTTTTTATTCCATGAACTTCTCTTCATACTTTATCTAGGCTTAGAACTGGCAATTGAATTTGTAAATAAATTCAACTGGCGTACTTAAAAGTTCATTTGATTACATGTGCATATAATTCAATATTTTTTTCGTTGTTTTATTTTCTTTTAAGACATAAATTTCTTGTCATCAAAATATGCCAATCGATCGCACAATCGATATTTAAGCAATTAAATAAATTATAGACTGGATAATTGCTAAATAAAATCAACCAAAAACGATTTAGCGCGATAAGCGTTATTAGCGATGATTAATTTTAGCATATGATTTATTTAATGATTGCTAACCGCTATTTAGCTATTAATAATAATTTGATGTCTTTTCTTTGGACATAAATGAAACATCAAATCATGGAAAACACTTATTTTGTAATGAAATGAAAATATAATAATTTTTATAGCAATCAATGTCAAAAGTTTTGTGTAGATATGTTGAGTGAAAAAGTGGTTAAATCTCCTGCCGGAGTTGTCAGGCTTCTTGCTCTTATGACAATCAACGGCATTGCTGTTATTGAATGGATAGCGCAAATATTTGGTATGCTCATTATTTTTACTTGGCGATTTAAGAATTTTCACGACACTTTCAGAAAAAAAAATCCATTTTACACAGGTATATTAATAGTTATAAATAATATTAATAATAGTTATAAATAAAATAAATATAAATAAATGCTAATGGTCTACTCCATAGTTTTAATTAGCCCTCGTCCCAACATTGCGCAATGACTTTAGTGTCGGATGGACGGGTACATAGAAATTTTCATGTCTGTCGTGTTGCTCGCATTGCGTTTGAGAGTGTGTTTGTGCAAGTAGTTCTTGTTTTGTTTTTTTTTTTTATTGCAGAAAGTTGGCAAACAAGCAAACTGTCCACCTGATGATAAGTGGTAACAGTCACCTATAATACATGCGGCTCTTGTGAGATTCGCAGCAAAACTGCAACCCCCACAAGAACCACAGTGTACGTTGCAAACTTGTGAACATAAGATGTAAAGTCACTGTACCCAGTAATTTCACTGCCATATCTTACCCTTCAAACCGGAACAGAGCAATTTAAGCACTGCTGATTTGCGGCAGAAATAGTTAAGACGGAGGTACCTAAGCAGACGACCCTGGTACAGAGTCTCCCTCCAGTAAGTAAGTTTCATAATGTATTGAATCTGTGATGAATAGGTCTGGTTGTTATTTCTGTTTGTGTCTTTGTTAATGTTTAGTTGTATGTGCGCTGCGCCAAATTATTGTTATTTTATAAATGTCTTTAAACCTTAAACCTTATATTTGAATATTTATTTGATTTTATTATTATTATTATAGTTACCAGGGTACCGTTGCTCGTTCTCCGGTGGCCGGACGCGGATCTCTAGACGGGAGGAAACGGTCGGGCCTTCCGGTTCCGGCGCCGGCGCACGTGGTGGGGGACTGCTCGACGAAGACGACAAGCTCTGGAAATGGAGATATGAAAATGAAAATAACTTTATTCAAATGCACTTAAAAATAAGTTGTTTTGAATCGTCCAACATTTTTACCTACCACCCATTCAGGACGTCTTTTAATTGACGAGAAGAATGGGCGCAAGAAACTCGTCAGCTTTAACAGAAGTAACGACATTTACAATATAATACGTCGTCACCATACACAATCCACAAAAAAAAACCAACATTATTTCGTTATGACAATACTAATAGTGTTATGATATAGTTATTTCGTTGATTACAACAAAGTCAACAAGTATCTGTACTTACTTAAAGTAAGTATCCCTGAGCATTGCAATAACATACAGGGAATAAACGACAAATTTAAGAAAGCAACAAGATGTATGTTTAGTATAAGTCAATAATACTGAAGGTTAAAGCAGACCCATTTCCCAAGGCAGCACCCGTTCACGAGCATGATACAGCCATCGCTTCGCTCAACCATATCTTAGGGAACGCAACGACCCACACCACATGCCACTACCCAAGAAATGTATTAAGACAGCATGTCATACTCTAACTACCAGTAATAAATTAGTTTTAAAAATTAACAAATGCTAATGTTGTATGACACAACCTGTAATAAATATTGTCATGTTGAAACGACACATATTACTTCCATGCATCGCGATCTATTAAATAGTCGTTGACCTTGTAATAACCTTATCTATCAATATATATGAACCCAATCCTAGTAGGTGTCCTAAAATGTTTTCCTAAAATGTCCTGTCCTGTTTTTTTTTTATATAGGATACTTATAGTGACAATAGGGTAATCATAATAATCATAATCATAGCTTATATACCTTTAATATGGTATAACAGATGATATAAAACATTTACACATGTTAAGCTATACAATTTTAGCATCCAAATTATTAGTGAAGGTTACAAAGTCTAAGAATGTATTATTTGATCATTGTGTCAATAATTCCAAAAAAACAAAATCAAGTCTTATTACAAATACTCAATGCTATAAAATTATTATTAAACGATTTTTAATTAATTGTCATTTAAATTTTTAATATCATCAGGTAATTTATTAAATAAACGAATACACATTGCCCCAGAACTTACGAAACAGATTTTACGAAGATATCTCAAAATTGTTGGTTTTAATAGCATAAGACATTTTGCCATTTGATTATTTCTTTCTTATATTTTCTATTATATAAAAATAATTATTAAAGTTTAATTAACAAACTACCCGCCGAAACGCAAAAGACACCATTATGCAGGTTACTTGATATCATGACAAAATAAAGGTCAGTATTTACCACACAATCAATGTTATAAAAAAATCAAATACTTTGTTATTTCAGTAATAGAAAACTCAGCAAGTCACTGTTTTTATGTTCACTATGTGTCGCCCTGAAAAATCACTGACCGGTAGAGAGCGAGCTCGTCTCGGCTGAGTGGCGGCAGGTGGATGCCTGGTACCCACTCCACGCATCACGTCCACCCGGTACCGTAAACCTGGGCCAGCCCCTGCGCCATCGAACGACGCCTGCTGAACCAGCGGAGGCCGAAGTACTCGGATGCGGGATCCTGGACAAACCAAACATCTACTATTAAAATAAAATAAATAGAAATATTTTTGAAGTAAAACTTTACGCACTCGTGACTTGGGAAACTGGAATATATACCTTTAATTATATATATGTAATTCTACTGTACGTGTGTATGTCACTGAACTCCTACTAAACGGCTGGACCAATTTAAATGAATTTTATTTTATGTGTTTGGGTGGCGCCCTGGATGGTTTAGATTCACAAATCAGCCCGGCAGATGGCGCTGCAGTCGGCACAGCAACGCGTGGCCGGGTCAACTAGTATATATGTATATATATGTGCTATGTGAAAACATTTCCCTTAACTATTTACTTACCCCTTGAGCCTACTTGTTCAAACGGTCTAGTTTTCCGTTTGGTCTAATTGATCAAACAGCACGCATTAATCTATAATCTAAGATCACAAATTTGTTGTTTGTCTGTACGCTCTTTTTCCCGCTCTTTTTCCATTGTATACGCGTTACCATAGCAACGCGTTAACCGCAAGTAGTTCGTCTACCGGACGCAAGATGACGCTTACGGAAAATATTAAATATTAGAAAAAAATTAAAGAATTTTGGAAGCCGGGACGGGCCGCTAGTTAACACTAATAACTTTACTCATTGTTGAACAACACTACATAGCCTATATCAATTAACAAATAATCTACACCATATAACGAAAAGAAATAAAAAGACAAAAGATATCGAATTATTATTTATCACAATAAGGTATACCACATACCTATAGCGGGCAGCGTCCAAGAACGCGGTAGCGTTGGCTGCAGCGCGGGGTATGCTTCAATACCAGGGATATTTAAGCACAGCCTGGGTTTGCTCTTGGCACTTTCAGGTTTCTCCGCCGGCTGTGGGTAAGACACAATGCCATATTGTTACTGAGCTTTGATTAAATACTTGAAACTACCGGGTGTTAAAGATGTAACGTTTATATTGTATTTTAATATGTTTGAAACTAGGTGGCGCTAGTATTTACATGAATTTATCAGAAAAAATCGACTAGGCTCACAAGTTATAACCGCCTGATTTTTTCTAGTATTTTTATATAACAATAATTTACATTATCAAGATAGCATTGAAAAACGCAAAAATATATAAATATCTCTAGATAATTCATGTAACTAGTGGCGCCATCTATTAAAAAATGCAAAAAATATATCAGAGTCGATTTTTCCTTTTATTTTTTATTAAAATAGTTATCATTGTATTGTAAGAGTCAACTGGCCCTTCTTATTGTAAGATAGTTAAGAATTAGTAATAAATCGTACGTCTAGAGAAACATTCGCTTTAATCGTGATCTCCCGGTCTCTACATTGCATCATATACATTTATCATTATAGTAGATATTGTGTATTTGTGTGTGTGTGTGTGTGTGTGTGCGTGTGTGTGCGTGCGTGCGTGTGTGTGTGTGTGTGTATGTGTGTGTGTTTGGCTAAGTATATTACGGTATAAAATGAATTAAAGGGAAATATACCTGTGTAGGCGTCGCGGGCTGCGTGGGCACTGCTGGGGCTGGTTGGACGTTGGGTTGCGAGTTGGGCAACGAGTTGAGCTGAGCATTTGGTTGAGAGTTCGGCTGAGAGTTGGGCTGATTGTTGGGTTGAGAGTTGGGCTGGGAGTTTGGCAGAGCGTTGGCTTGCTGCGTGGGCTGCGTAGGCTGACTTGGCTGAGTTTGCTGTGTCGGCTGTGTGTGGTGCGTACGAGGGGCGTGCGAACAACTCGACACTGCGCTAGTTCGCGCATTTCTGTGTTCTGGTGACTGGGAAAACAATACATAATATATATATTTCTTAAATTCACACTAATTGGCGCAAAGTAAGAACTATAAATCTATCCCCAGTTATATGCCTTAATCAGAAAAATAGGTTTATTACCTGTAATTGCTCCTGTTTCCATTCATTATCTGTGGTTTCTTCCGAATCGTCGAACTGTGACTTCCATAGAGAAACCAGCGTTAATGCACCACCTTTCGTTACCTGAGAATAAAATTCATTTTCCATTAACATAACAAATATTTTCAAACAAAGAGTTTAGTTAAAGACTATTTAAGATTTTAATGCTTATTATAGATTATTTTAACGTACCCAATACAAGCTACCTCCGAGGCCTCAGGTGGGATTCGAACACAAGAGCTTTCGCTATCCGGGCGAGTGCTCTGACCACTGAGCTACCGAGACGAATCGAAATTGACGATTTCGAATGTATAATATTTGTAAAAATATTACTTTCGATATTGAAGATAGTTTAACTGTCAACATTGGTGGTGAAAAATATCTATAAATACCCATGACTCAGGTACAAATGCTCGTATTCATAACACAAACATCTGCCCCATTCGGGAGTCGAACCCAGGACCATGGTTGCGAAAAGCAGGTTTCGCCTTAAATTATTCAACTAACTGTTGCGATGGTAACTGATGATCTCCACATACCTGTTGGAGCGCGGACACGTTTTCGTCGTCCATAACAGCAAATTGAGTGTAGCTTTGGTCAGCTCGAGGTCGCGCCTGCCGTCTGTTGCCTGTAACAAAATATTAATAAATAAATTCCTGACATCTCACACCAAGTACTTAATAAACTAGGCACTTAATATACTGAATACATTATTAGTTAATAAATGTTATTAATCACAGATTTTTGATGATTTTGACTAAAATCCTATTTATTACCTACATTAATCTATAATCTAAGATCACAGTGGTTTGTGTGTTTGTCTGTCCGCTCTTTTACCATAGCAACGCGTTAACCACAAGTAGTTCGTCTACCGGACGCTAGATGGCGCTAACGGAAAAATATTTAAAAATAGGAAAAAAAATAAGAATTTTGTCCACCCGTGCGAAGCCGGGACGGGCCGCTAGTGTGTTATAAAATAGTAATATCTCTTACATTCACATAAATTAGCCTAGCCCAAAGTAAGCACTATAAGGCCTGTATTATAGATACTAGGGTAACGGATAGACATACATATATGATACATAGGTATGTAATATTAATAGAAATATATATTATCACCCAAAACACTCATTTAAGCGGTCTACTTATGGGCCAAACTACTATTCGACGCCTAAAAAGCGGTCCCTTCGGAAGAATTTTTTTTTTTACAGATTTAAAACATTTTATATAAAAGCTTAACCACTTCACAATTAAAGCACTATTTCCTTGTATAACGAAACAAAATACAACCAAAATGTTTATCCTTTATTGTAAAATTCAGGTAACAATGTTATCGTTCTTCGTAACGCAGTTGTTTTCATACAAAATATAACTGTCCTTGCGCAGGGTCTTGTGTTATAAAGAAGAATTTCTTAAAAATTCTCCTTGTCGACGCTGTCGTTTAATATTCTTATTAAAAATGTAAGTTTTGAATATTATTGCTATCCCATCAGGTCATTTTTCTCTAAATTGCTTAATCAATTTAAAAATATTTTCAACACTGTCAACAAAGAACAAAATCGTAACTACCTTGCGTTACCATATGAAAATAAATCTTAAATTTATACAATCAAAATTTGATACACATTATTTTATTTTACATGTTATTGTTCAAACGAATGATAGCCGATGTGCGGGGTGAGTTCGGTAGCTGCGTCAGACGCTTCATAGTTTCTGGGAGAGGCGCGTGTGTTTATTGTGCGTCCGCTGAGTTACCGCCGTCAAAAGGTAAGTGACTTACAATATTTGAATTATTACTTATCATTGACATAGTCATTCAGTTAAAGGTTTGCATAGTCACACACACTTAATGCTCAATTACTACACAATCAAATATTTACAACTGCGTTGCTGCTACACTGCGTTACTAAAAAAGTAACACAGTAGTTGGATTGGTAAAGCTGTTGTTTTTGCGACTTAGTAAATTCGTTTTAAAACCAAAGTAAGCATTTTTGCTGTTTTCTTAAAGATAAAAAAGTCAGACAAAAATTTCTACACTTTAAAATGGGCATGTCACCTTTAGAAAACAACGTCTCTATAGACTAGGTTAAAGCAGAACTCTGAAAAATATGCTGAAGCTAAAAGGAAATATCTTGAGAGATAACGATATATTTCACGTATGAGCGTGAAAAAAACTTGTGAAAGATATGGCAGAGCGAGAACATGAAGTTGTTAAACGTTAATGGAAAATTGCTAATAAGAAACGATGAGAATGTTTAAAATCTGCCCAACAAATTATGGATATAACACCGACTTCTACTCCACGTTCAGGAACTCCAGGTTCACGTAGGTCCAGAGGCCGAAGACAAATACAAAGCTTAAAAAACATACAAGAAAAGAGAGCTTTGAAACTAACTTTTCAAGCAGAAGGTCTATCTTAGTCAAAAATGAAGACTGCTGTTACGATAATATTTTGGGTATTGTTCCTAAACCTACAATCATAGAAATCGGGTCTATTATGATTTCCATGGACCATTAAATGTTTTTAATGGTTCAAGTACTGGTAAGATATACCTGTGTTACTTAAGTTACTACTGCGTTACTATTCTGTCCCCAATTTTTGAAGTGTTTAATGAATGATTATAGGCTTTTTATTGGTCAAAGCGGCGAATCTTCGCAAGTGTCTTATTGTATAAGAGAAGCTGAAGCTTATGTAACCACTTTGTTTTATTTTTGTTTTCGTTATGTTGAATAATTTAAAAAGTTTAAGTTTTTAAATAAGACTTTGATAACGCAGTGATCTAAAGTATTAATAAAATTTGATTAAACTGAAATTTCTGTGATTCCACTTTATAGGAAGTTCATATTAGTTGCAGCGATTAAAACTACTATATTAGTGAGACTGATTATGCGCATTTAATAATAAAACTTAATTTATCAACAAGGTAACGCTGTTGTTTAATTTTTCTACCTCTTAGTGTATAAATGATCTATAATTTAGTTAATCATTCAAAACATCGCTTCAGTGTACAATATTAATACATTTGTATTAATATTGTACACTGAAATATTAAAGTGTATATCAACATAAGAAAATATAATATTTAATTTCAAAAAATTTCTGAAAAATATCAGCTCGAATTAGGCATCGAAAAGTATTATGGCCCTTATATCAACATTCATCGAATCCTACTTTTAGTTAAAAATACTAATGCCAGTTACTTATATGAAATGGAAGTAACTTTAAAACATACCTTTTATAATTAACAGTATTGTATGTCAATAAATATAACAAAATACATGAAAGAAAATATATATTTATTATTATATATATTTTTGACGTGACAACGTCTTATAAATTGGTTTGCCGGGTGACACTTCAAGAAACTGCGTTACGCTCCGCTCACGTTATGCGCTCACAATGAGAGCGAGTGAGAGGCACGCGTCCCTTCCACTCGGGCATGGTTAGCCCGCCTAAGAGCGAGAGAGACAGACATAAAAAGTGGAAGGGACGCGTGCCTATAAATTAATGTTTTAAATATAATTCTTTGTATAAATAAATGTTTTAAATTGTTACTATTATTTCATCCTTCTTCCTACTATACGAATGAATATTCACATTAAAATTATTTTACCACTCAAAGTCGTTGTCACGTAAAACTTTCGCCCGTATACCGACTTTACAGGCAACCAATTTTTTAACTATAACTAACGAATTTACATCTAATGAAAATATTACAAGAAAAATTCAACTTGTTTCACGTGTCAATACTTTTAAGGTCTAAGAATAAGAGATACACACCATAGAACCATACCACATAACATCAATTTTTAATCTCTATACTGTTTTGTATCTTTACTTCCGGTAGATTTAATGTGACATGGTTCTACGTTTATACGTCTTATAGTCGTAACTGTACAGGATATATTCTCCAATAAAAAACATACCTCTTTTGAAATGCGTATCGGAGTGAACGCTGTCCACATCCGCTACTATCCGGGGACTCGAAGATTCACCTATTGAAAGACATCGGGATACATGAGCGACAAACAATGACAACAATTATTTTTTTCAAGATATAATTTTTAAATGTTTAAACTTAACATCGCGTTTGAGCTAATATGTGTATAATATAAATTCCATAGAATTTTCTACTTCAGATTGAGCAACATTCGCATGGACCGGTCATGATGGGTGACCAAAAATTAATATTTCGACTTGCTTCGTGGTTGGCTGTATCTGTAATCGTTAATAGCCTCAAATCTGCCCTGGGTTAGCGTTATGGTTTATGGTCTATTTTTCCTACGGTGTATTCATCCGTAGAAAGAAGAAGGCTTGTGCCCCAGCAGTGGGCATTTGGGCTCATGATTATTAAATTATGAATGAAAGAATGAAGAGGTACGTGTTGCTGAAACCTATGTAACTGGGCCCTGGATATGTGAGAAACCTCTATTATTGATAATTAAAATGAGATCCCGACACATTTTCATTGAAATACCTCTGTAACTGGGAATTCTGAGATTTCGTTAACTGAGATTTGATTTTATATATTTTTTCTTTGTTTACCTCTATAAATGGCACTTCGCAGCTCAAAACCCGTATCAAGTCTGTTCATTCTAACTTGTCCCATTTGGTAAACAATCTTGGCACAACTTTTAAACAAAATCACCCATTTAAAAATAAAATAATAACAAAGTCAATAATCTATTACAATAAATCTTTATTATACACTGAAACCTATTGAATCTAGCTATCAGTTGATTTCTAATGCTGCATTTTCAATAAAAAGGACTGCCAAGATTGTTTACCAAATAGGACAAGTTAGGATGAATAGACTGTAAGTGAGACAATTTATCAGATTTAGACAAGTTATGATATGCTTGTTTATAAACAGACAAATTTCCCTAAGTTTATAGAAGAGTGGGACCCTATAACTAAGGCAACTGTCATGTTTACCTGCCTATTTGGGAAACTGGGTAAATGAAAAACCTCTTTAAGTGATATATATTTACTAAACAACTGTAAGATGAGGGAATACAGGAATGGTAGGCAACCATTTCTGAACTGGCATATGTTATGGTCTTAGTTGTATCCTAGTTTTATATATGTACTAAATATTTAACAACATCGCTGAATTAAATTTAGTGGATGATGTAGTTGGTTACGCATTTATAATTGGACTTGTATTAATAACTATATGTTTCTGTAAGTACATAACAAAAAACCGTTTTTCGTCCCAAATAAAATAAAATATAGTTCTAGGTGCCTTAAGTTCCCAGTTGAACAGGTTTCACTGTACAAACAGCAACAATCTTAACTGCCCCTGTCACGTGACTACCAACTTTTTGAAAGAAAGTTAGAATAGATGTATGACGTCTTCACAAATGTCATTTTTATTGTAGATGTGTGTGTAACGTTACAAAGTTTTGAAATGAACCATAATAACTGAAACTAATACTTTTTTCTAAGACCCTAATGAGTTTCGCATCAAAAAGGTGGGATTGTTTCAATCCAATAATAAGAGTAATGTCAGAACAATCATTCCCAAATTTTACCCGGTCGCTCGTTTGGAATTATTGGTTTTATCTTTTTGTTTTAGTTCTTACCTTTCTTTTAATTTAATTTCTTTAAAAAAATTCTGGCCCGACTATCTTACTTTGAGAGGGTCAGAATTGTAACTTTAAGACTAACTGGTATGGGAGTTGTGGAGATCTCGCGTCAGTAAGGTATTCATGTAAATAAATTTTACATCACCTAAAACACTTTTCCGTCCACAGAAATAACGTTTGTAGACACCAGCTGTTTCTATTTGTAGAGAAGGTAAGCCAGTGGATCCAGCGGTTCGAAGAAGGTGGTGACGAGGCTCTTCGAGACCGTCCTCGCGGGGCAAGAGCCCGGGTGACTACGGAGGCGGAGGATGTAACCATTATAGCCACCCACTCTCAAGATCCCTTCCACCGCACTCGCGATTCAGCGGTTCAGTACCGTGTATGTATAACACGGTCAAAATGTGATGTATTTTTAATTTTAGTATGAAATACGACGGATCAGCACTAAAGTATTATTTTATCTTTAATTGCAGAAATCAATGCCGACAGGGCGATTCTATCTTCTTTGTGCTTTTGTGTAAGTAAGGTTTTTAAAGTTTATAATTATATATTACTACAAAAAAAAGCGTTGGTTTTTTATTTTACTTTTAGTCAGACTGGCGAACAAATTATTTACGTGCTTTGCGCTCAAACACTATAGCAAAAGAATAGGTATATTTAATAAAATATTATTTCATATTGCACTACAAGAATTGCAATTTTTACTTACTTCACTATCGTTAACCTAAAATTTAAAAGCAAGGCACATTTTGAACCTTAAAACCATTCTAAAATTTGCATTTCGAACACCGAGGTTTTTGAACAGAAAAAGACACGCTGACACAGATATAAAATTCGAGTAGAATTGAATAGATTACCGCATGTCTGAAAAATTATTACTTCATATTTTAAATAACAGAAATAATAAAGTTTTGGGAACGGAGGCAACTATATGCGTGGTTGAATAAGAGCTAAGGACAAACTACATAATGAGGTCGAGTTTGGCAATGATCCTACTAACATAATCAGAAAAGATTTTGAGTTAGAGTTCCGGTAAGGACAAATGTTTTTGTATTAAAAAAATCACAATATTTATGCGCTATTTCGATTTGTTTATTTGTTAACTTAGTATAATATGTTTATTTTGAATAATATAATGTTAATAATATTTTTTTATAATGCAAGTGTAAGAAATTTTTATTATTATTTGCTTGCTGCATCTATACCTTTCTAAGTCTATGGATGCAGGATAAGTAAAATTAAATTTTATCATTATTTCATCCAAAAGCATGCGACGTTGCCGTTGCTCTTTGTTTTAGAAGAGCGACAACAACTGAAAGCACGTCATCAGGCATGTCAAGACTCTGCGTCAAGCAGTGACAGTTCTCTGGCGCCAAGAGACACACACCACACACACAAAGATATTATGTCATAAAAGCTTTAGTTTTTGTTATGAAGTTGTCATGAGAAAAATAATTTCATCTCTTTCTACCTTTCTGTCTGTTGGGTCTTGAACGGGCAGTTAAGAGTGTTGCTGTTTGTACATTACTCGATTATTTGGCAGGTTGTACGAAAAAATCTCAAATTGTTCATTATAAAATATAATACATTTGCTATTTGATTTATTCTGTGTTACTTTCTCTATTTTCTATGAAAATCATCATCAAAGACTAAATGGATAAAAAAGTGTCAAAACGCTAAAGACACCTTTATGTCACTTGATGTTTGATGTCACTTACTTGTAGACAAATTTTGAGCTGTCAAATCGTAATACGGTGCACCATACAAAAACTTATACTGATATTTATTGCAAATAAGCAGGTGAGGTCAGATCCAGTCAACCCTAGGAGATCTCAATAATTTGGTATAAAATGAAATTTTAATTGTTTTATTAATGATTTCTTATAAAAATCCTATATATTTTAAATTAAATTGATATAAAAACTGTTAAGCTAACAATAGTTTGAGCTTTATTTTTATAGTAGTCAAAATTCCTACTAAATCTTGCTTTGTTAGTTCTAACTTGATCTACTAAAATTGGTCCTTCGAGCCGGACTGACTATGTAATAATTTTGTAATTGCTTACGAAAAGTTAAGAAATATTAGACATTGGTTCGAGATATAAAAACTTAGCTAATAGCCGATATGACGATCACTATATTGAGACGAAACTTGTTTTTAAACGTGCAAAAATTAAGTCCACTGGGAATGGCAGAAAGTGTTCCCGCACACGACTGACATTTGGACCAATTTTTTAGCCGACTTTTATAAGATTTTAGGTAGACTTAATGCACGGTCCGATTGCCCATCATACTCATAATTAATTCACTTCCCTTTTAACTACCGATAAACTTTCATACATGTGCGTTGTCATTTACGAAATCGGATATAAAATCGATGTATTTTTGTCGTAATGGTAGGTAATTTTTCTTAATCGTAATTTTTGTCATGTAATAATATTTTAAATAGTTACTGACATTGCGTTAATTGTTATTTGTAACTTTAGTTAATTAAAAATATATAATATTATGTAATATACTGACGACAAAATATATATTGACAGATCGTTAAACTTGTAATTGCAAAGCTCTAATAATAACATCCTTTGTACCATGTTTTATGCAATAAAATTATGATTATGAAAAAGTCGGCGACAAAATCGGTCGTTTGCGGGAACGCTTAGTGTGCGCATGCGCATATGTACCGACCGGGAGTGGCGGGTAGTGCTTGCTGCAACTCCTGCACGCAAGTGGGCGGGGCTGTCACCACGCGAAGGCGCGCCAAAGTGGGCCCACCCCCTGGAGACAAGAGAATTGCGTCACTCTTCATAAATTCAGCCTTCAAATATTTAAATAAACCGCTGACTAAAATTAACATAAGCGATAAAGTCTGAATATGTTGTAAAAAATCGACCGAATGCGCGATTCGAGCTGCAACGAAAGAGCAATAATTATTTATTTATTTGCTTTAATATGGCTACACCAAATCTTAAAGAACTTCCGAATACCTGTAAAGGCATATTCAATTAACTCGAATATTATTGTTTCAATTAGCTTGTATAATGATATATTGTTTATAAATCTTTGGCAATAAATATATAAATATAGTGCAGGTCATAATAATCAACAACGGGAACACCAAGACTAAGCTGACTTTATTTTAACATATCTATATATTGAAAAAGTCAGCTTAGTCGAGATTCCAACTGGAAAAATATGGATTCGATCAGTAGGAATATATTATATACAAATGTGTGGAACAGGAAAAATATTTATTATTGTTAATTGGTAAAAATCGGCTATTTCGAACCGATCTCTACCTATACATGAAAATATTATGATACTTGAACGTTTCTCCGATTATTAGGTTAACTTTTCATGTTACGAAAGATATAATAATTTACTGAAGTACACTTTTCTTAAATAAATAAATGACCATTGATGCCTTTATTCCTTAAATTTGTATTTTAAGCTTCTAAAGTCAAAGTCACGGTAATTCTGCCTTCTACATTATTGCTTATATATTTTTCCCAAAAAGTGTGATTTTTATGCGGTCGTATAAAGAAAAAACTTGGAACGTGTGCGAATGAGAGTCTGTGGGATGTTTTACACCTAGTTGAATGTAAGTACTAACCTGGTGCAGGCGCCCTAGGCTTGCAGGGCGGTACACTTTGCCGTTCGGGACGCGCACTCGTTCCGCCCGTTACTGCGGAGTTATTCGTCTCCTACGAATTGTAAAAATAATAGGAATTATTTTATTTCATATTTACAGATAGCTAACTTTATTTTCAAATTTTTACTCCCTATAATACCAACAGTTACAACACACTTTCCTCTTGCAGTGGGTTGTTCTTGATGTGTGAGTAATGACCAAAGAGAATGGATATAAATATTCTATATGCACCATGAACTATTGAAAGAACAGGCAATTCAGGTCAAGTCTTAATCAATCTGACGATTAGTAGTAATTTTGGATTCTTAAGGTTTTTTTTAATCTCACCTTTGCATGTCTGTCTGGTGAAGGCGCAGGTGTAGTTCTAGGTTCAGCCTCTTTGTCTGTGGTTGGTTTGTCGGTGGCGGACTGCATATAAAATATACATTTATAACATATAAAAAAATGCTATTATTATTTTGGAAAAACTTTTTTTATAAGTTTTAAATTATTTTATGCACCAATTTTTATAAAATTATCTGCAGAGTACCAGAGTGGCATAACACGAGAGAAAGGAGTATTAACAGTAGTTTAGAAAGATATACTAAATTTAAACTACAGCAGGATTGCACAGTTTAATTAAAAGTAACTAGCTAACTTGTATATCCGGCATGGGCCAGGAACTTTCCCAGAACACTATCAACGTTTCATCAATGGTTTCGGAACGCATAGGGCAGACTTATCATTGAATTACTTACATAAATAGAGAAACATGTACCAGGGCGACATACCAACGAAGGAAGTACTCACATATCCATTGAGGTGATTGGGGGCGTGACGCGGGGAGGCGGGGGCACGTCTCTCCGGCTTGTCCTTCTGTAGAGGTGTCGCCGTATCCGTCGCTATGCCAGTTGTAGCTTCTGTTTCTAGCCGGCGTCGAGTCTAAGTAAAAAAATGTTATCTTTCAATTGAATGTTATAAACTTAATAGTTTTAGTTTATTTATCAATATAATACAAGGCAATTTGTACTCTATTATTTATCTATTATTTAAACTTACATTATCAGGCTGCGTGTCTGTGGGGAGAGCGTGTTCCGGTGCCGGATGTATGGCGGCCCGTGGTCGGGCTGACACTGACACCGCCTACGAACAAAAATTCAAATTGAATACAATATAAATATTAGCATATTTTATATGTACTCAATATAATAATTGGATATAGAAACAGTCATAACGCAGGTGCAAATGATTATTATACAAAATACGGGCCTGGTACCCGCTAACATGTGTTTGGCAACAAGGATTGCTAAATACGGGATAACAACATTTATGCATAATCACCCTGACATCAGTGCAGCCTTAAAATTTTAATACGTATTATGGATAGAAGGCGAACCTTCAAAAAATACATATGAGTTGTTTACCACAATCCAAATCAAAAACATACAGAACCATTATGACCTCTAATGACACAAATATATTTACAGGAATCCCAATTGATTTCAAAACATGATGAATTGTTGTTGAAAACGTTGATACTAATGACAGTCAGTCATACAACAATAATTCTTACCAAATTGAATCCTAATGTCATAATAATAACAACCAAGTCTGAAAAAATATTTTTCTTCTTAATTTAATTAATTAAACAAATCATTAATATTTAATATAATCTAATAAATAATGATAAAGTACCAGTTCCACATAGCTGTAAAAGTCGATTTTGGCATCTATATACGTTTTGCGCCGTCAGTACCAGGCGTCCATAATCGAAAAGAGGTATACTCACATCTTTCTCCCAATCGTAAGGGTCTTGATCCCTGACGCCACGTCGCTTGCAGCAGCGTTCTAGGAGAGCTGTGAGCATCGCGTAGTCAGGCGTATCAGCGTACTCTAATTGTTGCACGTGCTCTAGAAACTGGCGGAATTCTGAAGGCAAATGCTTCAGGAGGAGCCGGTGGTCGTATTTTTCTTTCATCAGACCGACCTGGAGAAAAAATTTTTTTAATTAAACAAAGAAAAATCATTCAAGGGAAAAAAACACTGGTTACAACGAGTCCTTTATTTATTAGGAAAACCAACAGTTTCCATAACAAAAAGTAATATATCATCTATACATATAAATAAAATTGAAGTGTCTGTTTGTAATATTGAAATAACCGTTTTTTACTACATGCATATGAATATATATACGGTACATACACTAAAATAACTTTTTTTTAATTTTTTGTCTGTCTGTCTGTCTGTTTTTGTTCCAGCTAATCTCTGAAATGGCTGGACCGATTTTGACGGGACTTTTATTGGCAGGTAACTGATGTAATAAGAGTAACTTGGACTACTTTATTTTAGAAAAATTCTATAAAATTACTGTACCACAGCAACGCGTGGCTGGGTCAGCTAGTATATAATATAATTGCTACGCCTTTTAAGGTGCATGTAACAATTAGTACTTGGATGTTTTGTTTCGTCACTGAGTCATATGTAACTCAATTTGTGAATAAATAAAATAAATAAGTAAGTCATACAATAGAGCAAATGCTCCACCATTATTTATAATTTATTTATTTTTAAAATAAAATAATAAGAACGTTCAAGCATTGACAACTAAAAAGTGAAAGATAATATTTGTGATGATAGTCAATGAATTTGTCAATGACAAAATGATACGTAATTTTTAATATTCAACTTGTTTAAAATACTGTTATTTTTTACTAATGAATTATAATGAAATGCTGTCAATTTACGTCATTATTTTATAAAAAAGGTACTAGGAACACAGACAGTGCTGAAGGTCCTCTTGGTCGATGTTGACATGTTAACACAAGTACCAGGGATACACAGACTTGCAAGTGGTAAACGTTACCTGCTCCTTATCCTTGATCTTGCGCCAGGGCAGTTGCCCGTTCACAAATTCGACAAGCATGTAGAATAATGACCAGAGATCATCGTGACGCCCCATCTCCTTGTTCTTATGGGCGTTTATAGACGCGTAACGTACCGTGCCTGTAATAAACAATAACACTTTTTAAGTATTGCAAAACCTTATGAAAATCAATGAATTGCCTACCAACAAATTCAAGTATAAATTGTTTAACATCCTTTTAGATAAATGCTATTATTCAGTTAACGAATTCCTAGGACAGAAACTGTAATATATATTTGTTAGTGTGTAATTAAATTGTCATTGTACTGGCAGGTAATCATTAGGCAATTGTATAAAATTTTAATATGGTTGTGATATTAACTAATATTTAGATTATTTATTTTTTTTAGCTTTTTTATAATTTATTAATTTCCACGCCGAACAAAGGCAGAATATGCCGGATTTGTATTGTTTGTCACCTATATTTACTACCATATTCTTGGAAATAAACGCTTATCTCATCTTATATAACTAACTGAATCAAAGCTTACAGCGTAAAAAAGCAAAAACTACTAAAGAATTTCGAAGGCCTTTTTACGACGGTTAACCTTTTTGCTCATTGTTATATTAATCCCATCAAAAACAATACTTGTCAAAAAAACCAAGTCTCGCAACTCAGTTGTTCTACGGTAAAAAGTTGTGAGATCCATGTAATACCAAGTCGGTTATTAATTTATTCAGTCCCTACTTACAGTCAATCAAATCTAAGAAGTACCGTTTGACAGTTCTGACAAATAGAATAATAGGGATGGGTTTAAAAAAATCGATTACTATGATATCTGAATTTTAAGAGATCAATGACCATAATATCCGAAATTTAAGATATTATTTCTCTGTACTCTTTTCCTATATTTTTTAAATAAGTTATTGTAAAAGGTTGTTTATTGGTAAATTTAGGTTTTACTAGTAATCTGAGGATATAATACCGAAAAAATCTTAAGGTTCTAAAGGTCGAAGTCGAAGCATTTAAATAAAAGTAATGTTTAGGATATTTTTTTATTCACTACTAATACTGGAATCATTGTCGTCCTCGTCATCATAGTCATTTAAATTAATGACTAGTTGATTATCCATGAAATCATCGAATTTTACGTCTCTGTCGAAGTCGTCCATTATTATTTTCTTTGTTTTTTCTACTACTTTTGACCAATCTTCTTGTGTAACTTGCGCACATGCTTCCTTTAATAAGCCTTCCATTTTCTTGACACTGAAGGGTGGTTTTGTGTTGTGTCTTGCTGCATAACCTGTAAAACAATTATATAATTTTTAGGTGGGAGACTTAGACTATTTTTTAAATTATAAAAGCTGGAGGCACTCGTGTTATGTGGCTACAAAATGTGTTAAGCTAATCTTGCAATATTTTGTTTGGTAATGTACAATTTTACACAACTGCGAAGAAGAAGGGTAATGTTTTATAGTATTACTGTACTTAACGGAAAATCTCAATTCACAATATAATATTTCAGCTTATTAAGAACAAGTTCTTGTTTAATATAATCAACTACTAAAAAATATTATTATATTATAAAGTATTACCTTTAACTTGGGCCCAAATCAGTTCAATGGCATTATATTGGCAATGATACGGAGGAAGTCGTATGACTTTGTGCCCGTGTTCTTCGGCTAATTGGTCAATAGCATAAGTCGGTCTTGGTGGTTTATGCAATTTCACTAAATGTAACAATTCAGCTTTTAATAGTGACATGTCGGCTTCCACTCCTTTTCTTTGCAGCCATGCCACCAAATCTGCTTTCTTATTGGCTGATGTTGGTGCTTTATCAATTTGCACAGAGTGGTATGGGGCATTATCCATTATAATTGTGCTGTTAGGAGGGATATTCGTTAGTAAATTTAAGAACCACTCTTGGAACCTTTCCGCGTCCATTTCTTCATGATACTCTTTTGTGCTTTTAGATTGGAAAGCTAATAATGAATTTTCCACGAAACCTGCAGACGCTGATCCAGCATGGCATATAATGAGGCGTCCACCTTTCCCTATCGGCACTTTCGAGCACGAAGCTTCAGAATCATCTGTCCATGTTTTCGGCACAGAGTGGTTGGAATTTAGCCATGTTTCGTCCAAAAATATTACATTATCCCAGTTTATAATTTGTTTTACTTCGCGCAGGAATGTTAGTCGCTGCATAATTATGTCATGTCGCTCCATAACAATTTTTCGTTTGTCAACTTTTTTGTATCTGAAGCCAATTCCTGTTATTATCGTTCTCAACGACTCTATGCTTCCCCTGTACAGCCCGGCATCTTCTAAAGTTGCACATAACTTTGCCAATGTTGGAAATTCGCCTCTTGTATAATAACCATAGATATGATTTCTAATAGCATGGCTATCGAAGTCATCGATACCTGTCACAGGTTTAGTTCTTTTCCTTTTTTTCGGCGTGTGAAGTACGTTACTGTCACTCCCCGAAGGCCCATATTTTTCACTTAATATTTTGCCGACGGTGCGGCTACCAATACCGAGAGCTTCACCGACGCGATCCCGAACTTGTGTAACTGGCAGTAGAGCTCCACCATTTTGACATTCACGCTCAAAATACTCGTGTAATTTCACCACCAATTCACGAGCCTGGCTGTTCAAAGTACGTCCTCTTTTCGACATGATTAATAAACACTTGCTTAGTTCAGAGTCCAGAAAAGTAATAGCCAAGTCACAAATTGTAAAAAACAAACGAGAAAGTAGGTACGCGCACAGTCAGCTTCCAAGATGGCGAGAGACTGCTGACGCGGGCGAGGGGGACCGCGTGCGCTTGTGGTCGGCAGTGTTGTCTGATAAAAAAAATCTTTTTTCTGGAGCTATTTCGCCTATATAGATTTATTTGAAAATAATTAAATTAATTTATTTTAGGGTACCTATGTATTAAATGCATTATGCGAACGAGCAGTAACGTGAAATTATACAAAAATTAAATTGCGCTCTACCCCTAAACATTACGTCGAAAATTCGCTTTCTGGCCGTGGTCTGACATTGGCCATAAGCGCTTCTAGCGCTTATAACATCGTAATCTGAGTAGATTATGGAACGAGGCATCAAATTTGACCATTTTGTCATCTGTCATGTATTTTTACAAAGTCGTTAATTGATAATTTGAAAGTAATAAATTCGATTTTCCGAATAATGTACACGATTTTTTCGTACACAATTGATTCCGAAGAGTCGCAACACTAGGAGCAGTGCCCTAACTATGTGACTTTGCAATGAGGTCAAGAATAGAACTATTAGAACTTATTTATTGTGTAAATATTATTTATTTTGCTTTGTTTGAAAGTTTTCAATTACATTTAGATATTAAGAATTGTACATTTTTAGATCCAATAATAAAACCTTTATAAATCCATGGTTTTACGAAAAAGGTTATCGAATTTGAATAAGTTACGCTTAAACAAAGTTATATCTGTTTGAAAAACATGAAACGTCAAACGGTACTTCTTAGATTTGATGGACTGTAAGCGAATTTCTGTCTTAATACGTCCAGTCCCTAAGACCACGAACGTGGTCCATAACAATTGAAAATCAATTGTGTCTGGAATCTCCGTACTCGCAGCATTAAGTTGTTACGTAATAATTAACAGCATCTTATAGTGACGCATATCAATATTAAAAATCTTTATTGTTTTATATACATATATTGACTTGGTCATCGCACTAAATAATTTAATTTACACGTGTTTTCATGCGATGGCCGAGTCAATATATTTATATAAAACAATAAAGATTTTTAATATTGATATGCGTCACTATAAGATGCTGTTAATTATTACGTAACAACTTAATGCTTCGAGTACGGAGATTCCAGACACAATCGATTTTCAATTGTTATGGACCACGATCGTGGTCTTAGGGACTGGACGTATTAAGACAGAAATTCGCTTAAGTAGGGACTGAATAAATTAATAACCGACTTGGTATTACATGGATCTCACAACTTTTTACCGTAGAACAACTGAGTTGCGAGACTTGGTTTTTTTGACAAGTATTGTTTTTGATGGGATCTCATTGCTTTTTGTATTTTGTAGACAGTCTACTTTTTTCCTTTTCGGTATCTTCTACTTACCAGCAACGAATTTTCTTAAAGCCCTCTCTCTCTGACTTATGAACTTTTCTTATTTTTGTAGGTTTTTTTAGTTTTTCCTTGATTCATACACCAAACACTATTTATATTCCAAATTTGAAGCTTCTAGGTCTGGTAGAAGTGTCTTAGAATTTTGATGATCGGTGAGTCAGTGAGTGACAAAATTAAGAAATTTGACCCGTTATAATTCTTAAACTACTAGTTCAAATTGAATGAAATTTGAAATATACCGTGTCTTTACAATGGCTGCATGGTTACTGAAAATTCAGTCTTCTAGTTTTATCCACAACGAAGTTACAGGGGGTCGAAAATGGCCTGAATTGCTTCGAGAAAAGGATGGTACGTCCGTGCCGCTTTTTTACTTGACTTGGCGGGGGCACTGCCGTGCCCCCAGATAACTTATTTAATCCGCCCTCAGTTACGTACAATCGTATAAGACGTCAAAACGAAAGTTATTCTAGCCGGCAGATCGTGTAAACTCAAAAACCTCTAGTTGAGCTTACATTTGAATCCACTAAACAAAAGTCTAACCTTAAATAGTCTTGCTATGAAACGAGGGCTACAATATAACCTGGTTTAAAAACTTTTATACTACACCTGTTCGGAAAGTAAGTATTTACTAGTGCAAGAACGAGACAGATAGAATGTCATCATTGTCATACAAATGACGAGGTAAAGTTGTATGAAAATCCATTACTGCCCTGCTAGCGCGTGGTGAACTTGTATGAAATCCTTTACTTGCCTTATTCTTTTTTTAATTTTGAACACTATAAAAAGAAAACATAAGTATCATAATCCAAAAAGTTCTTATCTCGAAATTGTAAGAAATAAAATATTGGCTGTTTGGTTTTTTCTGCAGAGACTAGTGATTTATTTTAAAAGATTTGCAAATATGCAAATTATAACAATTGAGCTATAGCCACGCGTGGCCGGGTCAGCTAGCATATATTAAAATGGTCATTTCTACAATGGAGTAAGAAAACATTTCGATCTAAGCTTGATTAAAGAAGTTATTTCTTTTATTTTCCTCGTAGGTGTAGTATGACATAATATTATTTATTAGCTAAGGTAAACAGAATCAGCTCCCTTAAACAGGTGTACTTCTTACGTACCTTTAAATCCGATTGAGCCAACTAAAACACTATGTCCATTGTACCAGGATAGCATAAATGTTCACCGATTATTGAATCCGGCAGACCGCATAAATCCTATTTCTAAGATATTTTTTATTACAAACCGCCGGTTGGTTGTACCAGGATAGCATAAACTCGCGGGGCTTAACGTTCTCACCTCTGAATCCAGCGGCAGCTCTTGGCGGGCGAACCTGGCCGTTACTCGTGGTATACTGGCGAGCCAGACCAAAATCCAGCATGTACACTTTCCGACAGTTGGATGGATGACGCCCTATGCTAAAGTTACTCTGGAAGCAACGATTAAATGTTGAAATGGAATTGACGACAAACTATTTTATATAATTAAAATAAACTTACAGGTTTAATATCTCTATGCAGAAACCCAACTGAATGTATAGAATCTATAGCTTTGAGTATTTGAAGACCCAATCTGAAATCAACGAAAAATAACATTTAAATTAGAAATATCTAATAAAAGTAAATAAATTGAAATTATTTTCTTATATATTTAGAAACAGATTATAAAGAATTAATTGCAAAGTGGAAGGGTGGATAATATATGAAAAGCTACTGGTTACTGTTGTATGAAATAAATATTTTACATAATGGCTACGGAAAATAAGACTAATTTTACAAATTCAGTTCATCTTGTGATATTTTTCCAATTTTCGATTTTGCTATGTCACGACAATGTTGCAGATAGGGCCATACTGTAAAAGCACGGGTGGAATGTGGAAACAGTATAATGCCCCCCGGGTCATGACTAAAGTACCAGCACTGTATAAGTGTTTAGAAGTTGCAGATAGTGTGCTCATTAAATGAGGCCTCAATATGCATCGGTAGCTCTCGATTAATTTTTGTAGATGAAAATAATGAAATTGAATTTTATTTCATTATACTTTAACACCGTTAATAAACACCAAAGCAATTCTGCAAAATATTGCGTCCTTTTCGTACAGTTTGAAATACTAGGGCAGCATAAGTGATTAAGAATTGTGGTTTGCCTATTAAGATCACAGCGGACGTGAAACGCTCCGGGGCTAGGCGCATAGTATCAAAGTACTAAGGCAGCATAAGTTGGTAGCGAATCACTTAGGTGTGCCTATGTGAATATAAATATTTCCAGGTGTAGTTCCAATAAATTATTTTGAGAACGAAGGCTGCTAGGGCTTTGAATAGCGTTAAAACTTAGGTATCGTTACCCCCATCTTATGAATATATTGATAATAGTTAAGGCAATTTTTAAGCTTGGTAACATTTGTTAGAGATAAACTTCTTAACGTTATGATTGAAAAGTGTTATCGTGATAATGTTACTTTTAATATACTCTATCGCATTCTTCGTTATCATAGATGACGATGTTATGCATATTCCGGAAGTAACATCGGGAAAAATCGATATAAACAATGTTATAAATATCGATATTTTAGTTACCAATAACTTGTTAATATGTTGACAGAAACAGAAATAACACCAGTTCGGAGAGACATGTTGAATTAGAAAATTTTAATAGGTTTTTAATGAAAATAATGTTATTTAACGATATTTATGTTGTGAATTTGGTAACGTTAACAAGCCCTGAGAGCAGAGTATGGTGGTGAATAATTTAAGGTTAAAAGAAGGGAGTGATGTTCATACCTGAGTGTAGTGGATAGGGAAAAGGCGCCCCGTGGCTGAGCGCGTCGCAACTCAGCCAAGTTTCGACCCTGAAGTTGCATCACTACGTAGTTGAAACGACCGTTGCGGCCGCATCCGATAAACCGACAAACGTGCTCTTTGCCTGGAAGAAATAGTACGATAATTAAAAAATAATATTTAGCTACAAACCTTTACGTTTTGCATAACATTCCGATCTGTTACTACGAGGGCGGGTCAAAAAGTTCGCGGCATGAGGGGCATGGAGGGGGGAAAGGTGACTTTTTACTACTTGCACTAGTTGAGACACTCATTAAGAATATAAATACTAAGTTTCAAAAAAAATAGGTCATAATTACCTGAGCTACACATCAATCAACAAGTCAATCCGGAAGAAAATTTAAAATTGAGTTTCGCGCAGTCATGGCTGCTGTTCAAAGAGTGGGCTTCGAAATCTTGGAACATCCTCTCTATAGCCCAGATTTAGCCCCAAGTGATTATTATTTGTTCCCAAAAATGAAAAAAGAGTTTCGAGGGAAAAAAAATTCCAGCGATGAAGAAGTGAAGAGCGCAATTTCGGCCTATTTTGACGACAAATAGAAATAAATTTTTTTTCGAAGGTATTAATAATTTAATTGATAGGTCTCATAAATGTATTAGAGTTAAGGGGGAATACATTGAAGAGAAAAAATAATTTTGTGTTTTAATTCTTACTTTTTACCCTCCATTACGCAAACTTTTTGACCCACCCTCGTAATAATAAATTATATACATTTTAGACAGCTCGCACCAATTGGCAACACTTATGTCACACCCTGTCTTTATTAATCATTGATTGAATGCAAAAAAATATAGTTAATATATCAAAAATATAGTTGATATAATTATATCAACTTTATATAATTATATAAATTTATTTAGCGTATGTAGAAAACGCTTCCAGCGGTTTAGATGAGATTTGTATTTACATAACAAACATTACAAACTTTTAACTTAACTTATATATATTTTATATGTTGCAGGTAGTTATCGTTCAACGTTGGTGGAACGATACCAGCTCATAGTAGAAGTTGAAATACGTTTGTAGATTTCGACACGTTTGCCAGCGTCTCGGTAGCTCAGCGGTCAGAGCACTCGCCCGGATAGCGAACGGTCGTGGGTTCGAATCCCACCTGAGGGCTCGAAGGCGTAGTCGTTTTTACACGCGTATTTTATATCTTAAATATAGAAATATTGCATTTTGAATGCAAAAAATTAAATAAAAAAAACAACCCTCATAGTTGCTACTGTTAACAACCTCATACACAAAAAACACCTTTTATATTATTTATTAGAACCTTCCATCCACTCTCATGTTGGATGTTTCGGTTTTTATGTGTAATGCTTGTGCAACTAGGTTTTAAAAAAATAAAGTGACCAATATTTTTTGGTATTTCTTGATATTGTATTATTAATATTAAAAAATTAAAAGCATTAGGCTGTTTTTTGGAATTGTTCCAGTCAGAAAGATAGAAAAAACCCGTACGGATAAGTCAAAATCGTCAGTAGCATGTCAAAAGTGACGTATCTCTCACTGAAACAAAGGAAAACAGCGATTTTGCCTAATAATCTGCAAATTTGGAAGAAATATCATAAACTATTTTAATAGAAAAATACTAGAAAAAATAGACTCTGCTTGCAAGTGAATTCTCAGGCGGGAAACGAACCCGCAACTTCTGGAAGTCCGGTCCAATGCTCTCTTGTGAACACCCGTCGAATTCACTTGTGAGCCGAGTAGATTTTTTCTAGTATTTTTCTATTAAAATAATGTATCTTATAAGATAGCATTGAAAAAATGCAAAAAAAATATATTTTTTGATATTGTTTTTAAATATATATATATATATATATATATATATACACATATATTCAAACAAAAATATAAAAAATTGCAATATAAAAGGTAATTGTTACTACATTTTGAAACGAGTCAATAAGAATGGTTTGGAAAATGATATAATCTCAATTGTAAAGATACCTTGTAATTTCTTGAGTACGGCCACCTCCATCTTGAGCACCTGCTTCGCCTGGCGCGCTGATTCCACCTTGAGCGCCACCTGCTCTTGCGTCACCAGGTCCAAACCCTCGTATATCTCGCCGAACCCACCACCGCCGATCTTCTTTACCACCTGGAACAAACATATGGTTAAAAAAAAAAAGTGCCATCTTCTCTAGATGAAAGCGAAACGCGCCCGAAAGAAGCGAAGTTTTACAGTATTTAAGCGTAGGAACTAAGCGTAACATGAAGGATAAACGAAAAGGCTGAGCGCAACGGATATTAAAAAGTGAGTGGCGTGTATGCATAGAGTAGAAAATGAGTAGTATAGAGATGCATAGAGTAGTACATGAGTGAAAGCGAGATAGAAGGCCAAGCGCGCTGAGGTGGGGAGGCAGCTTCTGGTAACGGTACCAAATCTTACGCTCTCGTGTAACGGTAAAATCTGACGCTTACTACGAATAGAGTGGCCGCGTGGGGAGTGCCTATATGCGAGTAGTACGGCATGAACGTACGTAAAGAAGTTTCGCTTCAAAAAAACACAGTAACTAGATACATAACGGTACAGGACAATTACTTTGCAAGGACACTTAAATAGCTTCTTAAAGTAGAATATGGCATAACACCTCATTTAAGGAGGTCCAGGGCGGAAAAACACATTTTTAGGTCAGCTTTACAATGACCGGCCCACGTACAAAATACATGCTTCCACAACCAAAGACTGGAAACGCTAATAATATCCTCCCTTTATCTTAAAGAGAAATATTACCTGAAATGCTAAGTCAAATTATCATTAAAAATTATACGTATCTTTTCCTGCTAAAGGGCGAGTTCTTGTCTGTTTTTATTGCTTATATTAGGCTGTACACCGCCAACTACCCTATCATTGTATTATATTTCTTTTCTGTCCCTACGGCTGCCTGGACAAAATCGCCATTTTTACGTCTTCTTATATTTGTGTAATGGTTAATGTATTCTTGTATATATGTTACGGCTAAAGGTAGATGTGAACATAAACTTAAGATTAGCCGGCTAAACTTAGGTTTATCTTCGAGAAGCAGCTAAAGTTCGATATCATGTTAGGTTAGATTAGTTATGCCGGCTTTAGTTATGCCAACAAAACGACTTTCTATTTTTACTCGATCAGCTGATCGGTCATTTTGTATGGAGGGTCCATTTTTATACGATTTCCATTTATTGACATTAAAGTGATTAAAAGTGCTCAGCGCCCCCTTGGATAGCAACACCCGTGTGCAACGCACGCCCTGCACCATAGATAAAGACGCCTCTGGTTGTAGCTAGTAAACTTTTTATCTGTCTGTAAACAGCGGTATACGCACACACACACCTGGTTACAGGAGCCGTGATCACAGGATGACAGGTGAGGAGTCATCCTGTGATCACGGCGGCTCCTGTAAAGGAGTCGAAACGTCAGGATTAAATATAAAATAAAACATGCGCAAAAATCCGTAAAAAGTGTTTTATTCTAATGTGTAATGTGCGCGGAAGTGTAAGAACTAAATAAGTAATAAGTAGCTGACGTCATAGTACACACGTGTGTATGTATGTATGTTCTGTGTGTATGTATGTATGTTCTGTGTGTGTGTTTACCTTCCATCGTTCCTTGACCACGTGCCCCGGCTGAAGCAGGTCTTCAGACGCCATCGTGATGTGGTGAGCGCGTCGCGAGGTGTCGCAACGGGACGCCTCCCTTGAGCGGTGCCCGCCGAAGTTAGGAAGGGTGCGAGACCTGGAAAAATATTATAAGTGTATACCTGCGAGGTCTGGAATTATTCTTACGTGGTTTACCTATGGTTTTTTTTTGTTAAATAGAGGAAAATAATGTTTTTTTGTTATTTAATTTCTTTGAAACTTTTTTATTAGTTTTAAGTACCTTATAACATTGCTATGGATACCCTTTATCTGGCAGAATATTGAAAAGGCATTAATTTGTTATACATTGCAGGTGATACATAGCATGCATTAGGATGCGTTCTAAAATTATGCATTTTAAATTGCTGTGAAAAAGGTAGACCCTATTGTTATATCCCTACAGTGCACATTTGTATTAACTTAATTATTGAATAAGATCTGTATTGTTACCACATGAAAAGCAATAAATAATATATTATTCTATTTTATTCTAATAAACCAATAGTACATTACGATATTAGTGCGTTATAATAATAATAAATATTTCCTACATTCACACCAATTAGCCTAGCCCAAAGTAAGCACTGTAAGGCTTGTGTTATGGATACTAGGGTAACGGATAGACATACATATATGATAAATATATATGTAATATTCATAGAAATATATATAAACACCCATGACTCAGGTACAAATGCTCGTCTTCATCATACAAACATCTGCCCCTACCGGGATTCGAACCCAGGACCGTCGGTGCGAAAGGCAGGATCGCTACCGTTGCACCAAACGGTCGTCATGATGGTTATAACATGCGAGGCGGAATTTCAGCCCTGTAATTCAGTAATTGAGCCGAGCATGTTATAACCAATACGCACGTATATCGTACGACGTTTTATAACACATTTGCGAGGAAACAGAAAAAAACATTTTATATTTTTTTCATTTTTAATTATTGAAACAGTTAGTGAAATACCAATTATTAAAATGATACGTAGTTGTAGTTGGTTTTTTAATTATGTTATTATTATTAAATAAACTCAATCTGTGATTGTACACTGTTGCTTTCCCGCGATTTTAATGAGCGGGGATTAGTTCTAAATTTGAATAGCAACAGCGCACGAAATGGCAAATAATACTGTTATGGAATTTGTATGGACTATAACTTAACTATTTGCTTTGGTAACATACGCGTTTTTTATGACCCGCTTTACATATTTAAAACCGGTGGAATTACATCAGCTTTACGAGCAAAGATGTTATTAAAAAAGATAACATAACCTTAAAAACTTGTACAATACCTTTATTAAGGGGTTTTACTTAAATGTTCCAATCGTTTTCAACGATCGTTATATCTAGTTGAGACTGCCCAAAATCTAAATGAAATTAACGAAATACCAGCAAGAAATTTAATTACTTATAATAATGGTAGTCGAAGCCTTAAGCGTTATAATTAAGGTTTGGGTTTCGAACGTGAGCTGGTTTGGAAATATAATCGGTTTCCTAACCGTGCTACTTTGATTGAAAATATAGTCGGTTTCCTAACCGTGCTACTTTGATTGAAATTATAATCGGTTTCCTAACACTGCTACTTTGATTGAAAATATAATCGGTTTCCTAACCGTGCTACTTTGATTTACCTCAATAACGGGTTGGGCTGTACTCTCGGCGCGTTGTTGGCCTCTTCGCGCCTCTCCTCTCTCTGCAATCGAATAAGTTAATCGTTTTAAAACCCTGCAAGAGGAATGTTAAAAACAAATAAAGAGTCAAGCTCCAGAATTTGTTAGATATACTTTATCTATACATATAAATAAAATTGGAGTGTCTGTTTGTAATATAGAAATAACCGTTTTATACATTACATATGAATACATATATTGTACATACACCAAAATAACATTTATTACAATTTTTGTCTGTCTGTTTGTTCCGGCTAATCTCTGAAATGGCTGGACCTATTTTGACGGGACTTTTAGTGGCAGGTACCTGATGTAATAAGGAGTTACTTAGGCTACTTTTATTTAAGAAAAAATCATTTATTGTAGAAACAAAGTAATGTTGCAATGTCCAAGTACTGTCCAGTACCGCGGGCTCAGAACGCGCCAGCGGGCTATTGCTGATTTTAATAAAAAAAAATATTGAAAATTATAATAACTGAGCCTCGGCAACGTGTGGCCGGGTCAGCTAGTATATATATATAGCGTGAGATATTTATGAGTGACAAATACAGATGGATGCGTTCATAAAAAAATAAATTAAAGATCCTGCCTTTCGTAGCGACGGTCTTAGGTAAACTCCCGCAAGGGGCAGATGTTTGAATGCACCTAAATCATGGGTATTTATGTGAATTTCTATAAATATTTAATATCTATGTATATCTATCCGTTACCCTAATATTCATAACTCTTAATTAAGCATTTATTATAAATCTGTATTGTCCATATATTAACAACATTACACGACATTCTAAAAAATTCCCTGATTGCTCTTGCTTTGTTTTTATTTAACATGTAAAAGGAATTCTAGTTAGGACGGGCGTGTCACTGAGTCACATATTAGCCTCCGGTTAAAAACAGCTTTATTTCAATGTTGTGATGTCGACATGCCGTGACATTATGCTGAGCTAGGGACTTTTACACCACTGCAGTGCAGCTTACTAATCTGTTCTCTATGTTTTTTAATTGTTTGTAACATTTATTGTAAAGATTTGCATCGCTGTGTGTAAAATAAGTTATTTCTATTTTATTCTTAAGGCTTGCTTTATACTGCTTACTTTGGGCTAGGCTAATTAACGTGAATATAATATGTTATATTTACTAAAAGCTACTACACACGCAAGATGACGTCTATTTGGTGGTAACATTTCTTACATAATTGGAGTGGAGCTAGCTAAGCTCCCATGGATCAGCTTCAATGGCGCAATGTCTGTTACGCCATAACTTCCCGAGTTCTTAACCGATTTTAATATTTTCTGTGTGGAATCGAATCAACAGGTTTAGGACCAGATTGTGAAGGAACGAGTTTTGAAATTCGCAAAAATTCCCATCGTACAATTTTTTTGTCTTTTTCTCCATATATTGGAGCGGAGCGTAATACCTATAGTATTACGCTCCGCTCCAATATATGGTGCTAGCGTAGCTTTATGCTTAGCGACTGCATCGCCTAGTATTTCTTACATTCACACTAATTAGCCTAGTCCAAAGTAAGCAACTATTTTAGGCTTGTGTTATGGATACTAGGGTAACAGATAAACATACATATATGATACATAGATATGTAATATTTATATAAATAAATATGAAATACCCATAACCTTATACACTGACTTCGAACCCAGGACTGTTGGTGCGAAAGGAAGGATCGGTACCGTTGCACCAAACGGTCGCTGTGGTGTGGACCTCTATAACGTAAGCAGTTAACGGGAGTATGGTCCTTCGAGCTGGATGTCACTCACCTGGGGCTCATGTCTCCTTGGGCGGGGCGCGGGGGCAGCGGAGCCCGAGCCCTGCGACGCAGTGTCCGCCGACGACGAAGATGATTCTGCAATACAAATAAGTAACCTAATTGAAATCTAATAGTACAATATATCTACATATATCATGAGAGGCACGTCTGGCGTGCCATCACTTTCTTTTGCGTTTGGCGCTAGCCATGGAGCCGTGTCATTTTTAAATAGATGATAACTCCTTCAAATCAAGTTTTAGGGAAATCTACCCCAGAATAAAAGTATCTTCATTTTTCAAGTAAATCAAGCTCGTAGCCTTCGTTTAGAAAGCCTTTGTAGAAATATTGCATTATGAACGCAAAAAATTAAATAAAAAAAATAGCAATTTTGGAGTTTTTGTGAAACTTACGAAATGCCATTGATTTTTTCTATAAGAAGAAGATTAGCGAGCCCCGTTTTCACAAGGGTATGCAGTGTATATGACGAAAGGAGTTTATCTGTAGAATATCTTTAAATACAATGTTTAGAGCAGATTTTTTTCATTAGACAGCAGAAAACTCTTAGGGTTTTTAACAGGAGTGTAACTCCCTTCCCATGTCTTTATTTCTGAGTACTTATAACCCGTCGGTTTTAGAGCCTGGGTGAATAGGCACATTCTGGGTTAGTTCACTCCATCGTAAATCCTGTCTTGGCCCACCGCCTCTATTAGGATCAAGAGCGAACCCATTAAAATTTTTCAATTTATTTTATTTCATTTATTTAAACTCAGTTGCACACAAAAAAAAATTGTACAAATGGTGGATTTAATCCCATTAGGCATTATCTACCAGTCAACCGGAGAGTTAGAAACTGATAGGGTATTGGAGGTGCATTGAAAGGGTAAATAGAAAATGCTATAGACTACATAAGCATACATTTACATACACATAATGTCATATATAAAATAATAAACTACTTAAATATCGATACACTAAACCAATATCAAAGCACTTAACTAGATATATAAAAATGAGATTAAGTGTATAGATTCGGAGTATTTAAAAGGAGATCGCGAACCAGTAGTTTGAAATCAAGTTTCTTGGGAGCTTTTTGAATATGGGGTGGTATTGCGAGTCGAGTCGGGTCGATTATTCACATATGATGAACCGTATCTTTGCAAGTATTTAGAGGATACATTAACTTATACCTGTCGTCACAAGAAGGATATACAATGTGTCCCGTCACCAGTGTCGGAACCTTTAATGGTGTGAAATATGGCATTTTGACGTGACAACGTCTTATAAATTGGTTTGCCGGGTGACACTTCAAGAAACTGCGTTACGCTCCGCTCACGTTATGCGCTTACAATGAGAGCGAGTGAGAGGCACGCGTCCCTTCCACTCGGGCATGGTTAGCCCACCTAAGAGCGAGAGAGACAGACATAAAAAGTTGAAGGGACGCGTGCCTATAAATTAATGTTTTAAATATAATTCTTTGTATAAATAAATGTTTTAAATTGTTACTATTATTTCATCCTTCTTCCTACTATACGAATGAATATTCACATTAAAATTATTTTACCACTCAAAGTCGTTGTCACGTAAAACTTTCGCCCGTATACCGACTTTACAGGCAACCAACCAGTTTTTTTATCGACAAATTGCCCCTCAAATTTTGTTTTTCTCTTACGGCCGCCATTTTGTTTTCTTGGTAACTAAGACCTGGGCTCTCATACTAATTCGACCACCACTACTCGTGTAAATGTCCTATCAACATTAAAAAGGTGTAATTTGATAGCTAAACATGTAGACAACAGTTACACAGCCATCATATTTCAATTGTCATGGAATGAAAAATAGAAAAAAATAATTAAAGAAAAACAAATAGATTCTTTTCTGCGTTTTATTTTTAATTATTGGCTTTTTGAGAAAAACCAAATTTGAGGGATTTGTCGATAAAAAAATGCCATATTTCACACCATTAAAGGCTCCGACACTGGTGACGGGACACATTGTATATAGATTATATTACTATTGTTTACCTGATCTATTGGACTGTTGCGGCTGATGTTTGAAGGGAGAGTCCCGTTCACAAGTCGGCTCCTGCTCCCTAGAAATAGAGACACTTTTTAAACACCATAATTACAAACTGTTCCCCTAATTAGTAGAACAACGCGATTATAATATGTCCGTACTGTCCTACTGGTAGAACTAAGCACATTTTTCTGTTCTTTCAATGTCTGATAAGTTATTATTCGTAATAACTTATCATCTGATAAGTTATAAATTACCCGCTATTGGTTTGTCTAAACCAATTTAGCAATTAGGACAGTTATTTCTTATAATACATTTCTAGTTACATACAAGAAAGGCACTTCAACCTACTACAGAATCTAAAACTTTTTCAATTGATTTTTTTTTAATTTTTATTTAGTTCTTACACTTACAATTACACATTAGAATAAAACACTTTTTTACGGATTTTTGCGGTCGGTCCCCCTGCCCGAGTTTCTTTCGCCAGTTCTTCTCGGAAGGGCCTTCCAATTTCCGAACTGGTAGTAGACTCAGTAGTATACAATGTAATCGTAGTGAGAATTTAATAACTAAATAATATGTAAAAATAAAAATTAAACAATTTGATTTATAGACATTAATTTTAATAATTAGGAACGTGCCCGATTAAAATATTGTGATGGTAGTAGAAAATACATGTCAACAATTATCTTAGTCATCCTGTGATCACGGCTCCTGTAAAGGAGTCGAAACGTCAGGATTAAATATAAAATAAAATATGCGCAAAAACCCGAAATAAAGTGTTTTATTCTAATTATATTTTTTATATATCGCATTTTAAATGCTTTTCCTATGATCAATTTTGCTAGAAAATACTAGAAATTCACAAGTTGTTCTCAGGCACAGCAGCAACTGTCGCCGAGTCGATTTTTCTAGTATTTTTTTTTTAAATTTATCTAAGTGGACGTCAAAATTAAAGTAAATATATAAAAAAATAAATAAAACAATTTAATAGATCAATACAATGATAATAATCAATAAATCAAGAAACACGAAAATTACGAAAAAACGCCGAAATCCTTTGACCTCTGAACTTCAACTTGAAGTAATTTTTAGGACGTCCTGTAAATACTCCCTAAACAAAATTTTAAAGACATTCATTTTAACGACATACGCCATCATCGGCGGAAGTTATAATATATCAAATGTGATAAATATGCAAAACAAAAATTCAAAATGGCCGCTGGTTAAGCGTCCGTACAAATTGTTTCACATCAATTTATCACATTAGTTCTACCTCACTAAATATCCATCATAAACAAATTAGATATGGGTCAGTGCATCTTTTGTGTAAACTATATGAACAATTCAATTACGATAGCTTGTTATCAAACGATAAATAAGAGTATTGATGCGATAACATTACTAAATGTCATTCATTATAAGCTGTTGGCGATAACAGCCGATATGGCTTTTGAACCACCTAAATGATAGTGAAAATTGAAAACATAAGCAAAGTTAAGCAACGTTCGCAAAGGTTATTTTTTGGGATGGGTGACCAAAAGATTATTACTTCGAACTATTAAGAATATGTGATTTAATACTTGGCATTATAACAGTTGAATCCCTTTGCCCTTTTGTTTTATAATCTATGTTTTTAAAAGTAAGTAATCTTCCTTGATTGGACTTTTTGGCGGGAGCAGGAAGCGTCACTATGGTGGTCTTGTTTTTCTTGTTATATTTGTGTTGTGGTTGATATTAGTGAGTAATAATGGTGGGTTATTAACCACTAAGTATTTCTGTATATGCACGAGTGTTTGCAAGTGAAACAAAACAATGGATGGTGTCTTTTCGCTCTCTCAAGAAGCCCACGAGAAATTTTCAGTAAAACCCCACATCTTTACTGAAACCTAGGTTAAGGTATTTCACTTTTCATTCCTCATCCATTGATAATCTATCATTCATATCATTCATAAATCAACTCTTTAAACAAGAATGGACATAATATGAAGAAATGGCTCGAAGGTTTTTGTAACTAAGCCAAAACCCCTTATAAAAAAAAAAAAAGTAATCTTCCTTCTGGTTTTTGCTGTTCGAGAAAATGTTGTGTTGCGCTTTACAGTAAGTGAATTATAATGTATATGATAAGAAGAATAAAGCTGTTATTAAGGAAAAGCCGTATTTAATATTTTCTGCCATTATACTAACACGAACACTTAGCTTCTGAAGGTTGCATTCGTAGTTTTGAGCAACTATCAAATTGTACTGACCCCATACACGGAGTAAAGGGTAAGCACTAGTGTTGCCCAAATTCAGTCTTGGTCTTGCAGTCTTGGTCTTGTTCTTGCGTTTTTGCAAGACCAAGACCAAGAACAAGACCGCGTATTTTTAGCAAGACCAAGACCAAGACTGACCGTGCAAGACTTGAGCAAGAACAAGACTAAGCCTGCAAGACTCTTGCGTCTTGCAGCTAGGACTTAGCGCTATTTCACGGAGTAGTTAGGTGTAACAGTTCGGTGTATAGGTACGCTTAGGAATTCTATGAGACGCAAAAAACTGTATCAAAGAATATGAAAAACTGGATCTATGCGCATTACGACTAATACCATAAACATACCTACATAGCGAATAAAAAAATATCCATTAAAATCAAACTGAGTGCATGCATAGTTATGTTTTAACCATCGGCACTTTGATAATGCGGCATCAAAGGTTTTGTACTTACTTCTCAAAGAAATTTGCTGCTTTTCGGAAGCACATGGTTATAATACACGCGCCGGCGGCTTCTTTTGAAATCATATACAACAATCGTTGCCGCCGCGCCGAAATCACAACATTTGACACTATTTGATTGCCGCCACAGGGCGTAGGCGTAGGTATACTCATGCAAAATAATTTCGAATTTTAAGAGTACCTACAGGTGTTCCAAAGAATAAATAAGTTTCAGAGTGCTTATAATGAAAATGAATACATTATACTGATCACGCAAGTAGTATTATGATTAGAATAAAATGGTAAGGATAGGTAGTAGATGTCATAATAATTTATTCTAGTAAGTATATATTATAATATTGATTATATGGTTTTAAACTAATTACTTAGGTACTATTATTGTACATTTAGTCATTATATTTCTTAAGTTTTTACAAGAAAAAATAGCAAAAAAGTGTTCAAATATCACCCGTTTGATAAATATTGTAGCCACTTTTAAATATACTTGAAACGTGTAAAAAAATTCTACATAATTAATAAAATAATATAAAAAGCGTAGGTACTTACCTACTAATAAAATAAAAAGCCTGCGATTTATTATTAGTAAATAATCACGGCAGCCGAGAGTGTGTCTCCACTTTTGAATACATAAATCATAACCAGATCACTAGAGCCACTTCAAAAAAGAAATTTGTAATTCCTAGGGTTCAAAATTATTTTGGTGACAGAACTTTACAGAAGCGTATACCATATCTTCTTAATTCGTTGCCCGAAACTATTAGATGTGAAACGGATAAAAATAAATTTAAAAAAATATTAAAAGATTATCTGATGACTACTATTTAACACAACAATTGTATGTTTTTATTTATTTTTTTGCATTCACAATGCAATATTTCTATAAGATATAAAATACGTGTGTAAAAAACAACCACGCCTCCGAGCCCATCTGAGGGCTCGGAGGCGTGGTTGTTTTTTACACACGTATTTTATATCTTACAACAATTGTATCTTATTATTATCACCGCTAAATTTTCCTTCAGTTTGTTGTAATTCAGTCTAAATCCAATTATTGTGCACTTAACTTTACCTGATACAGTTATAGTTGTATTATATACCTACATAATTATAATTATAAGCTAAGAGACTAAAGATCCCTCAGTCAAACCGACAAGTCGGTTTTGTGGGACTAAATTGTATCTTTGTATTTTTTTTTCTTGTATATGAAATAAATAAATAAAAAAAAATAAATAAAAAAAAAAAAAGTATTTACAAGCAGTGCCCGCGACTTCGCCCACGAAGAATAGTAACTTTGGAGGTATAGTGACGTTCAGGATTTATTTATTTATTTTAAAACTTCTGTCATCAAACATACAAACAAACTCTTCAGCTTTATAATATTAGTATAGATTAGTATAGATGTACGCCAAAACATTCACTTATATGTAAAGAATAGTGATTGGCACTAATTCTTTACATATATTTTATTCACGCGTCGCGTCTGTACAAGTAGGTAATAATCTGTGTTTGTACGCCGCACGCGGCATCGTTTGATTTGCGGCGGCATCCTTTTAATAGAGCCGGCACGTGGCGAGGCGGCGCGGTAGAAAGCAAGGAAACGTACTATAAACAAAGGAATTATTTTAATTCCAGTCATTTCCAATTGAGCTGTGCTTCGAGTCTAACTTAATAATTGTTTTTACTAATTCTTGTTGTTTTCTAAAAACGTATCACGTGTACAATTTAATATGAGTGACGAAGATTCAAATTATTCTAGTCCGAGTAACGAGAGTTTGAGTCACAGATCTAAAAGACCCAAAAGCAAATTTGAGGAGTTTTTCGAAATAATTCATGCATCCCAAACTGCCTTGTGTAAATTGTGCCAACATAAAAAGACTGAAATAAAAATGAAAAACAGAAACACTTCAGGCTTAAGGAAACATCTAATATCTTTCCACAAAAAGGAATCACAAATATTTCTTCCTGTTAAACCAAAATTAAGTGGAGATATCACAAGCTTTTTAGTAACCGCTGGAAGAAGTGGACAGGTAAGAATATATTTTTTTTATATGAAAACTCCAGGAACTCAAAAAAGTCTTTTTTGAACAAATGACTTTAAACTGACTTCGGAATATTTTATAGATATTGATAAAATAGTAATACATAGGTACATATTTCGCGTCATTTTTAACAATGGTCGAAATTGTCGCTACGGGAATTTTAACTCCGCGTAGCTGTTCATGCGATACTTTCAAAAACGCCATTAACTTACGTAAGTATTTTTGAGTTAGTGGTGTTTTCATCTAGGGGTGCGACATATTAAGTATGTAATTATCGTCTTAAATATTTTTATAAACACCTATATTTTCATTTGTTTTCATAATCGGCCAGTAACAACTAAGTACTTTATTTTGGTAAATTACAGTACAGTGCAACCTTAATATAACAAATGTCAATTTAACGATTTTCTCGATTTAACAACAACAAACCTCCTCCTCCTAAACGCTCAAACCTAGTATGTTTTAAATAATAACACAAGATTTATTGTTTTATTTCAGTCGGAAAACAGCAGTGACAACATCACGACAGCTACAGTTGATTGGGTAGTGAAAAAATATCTTCCCTTCTCATTTTTCGATGACGAAGCTACACAAGTATATTTTCGACGTATTTGCCCTAATATGGAGTTTCCTAAAAGGTCTACACTTAGAAGGAAAGTCAAAGAGCGATTTGAAGAGCTCCAATTTAATCTCAAGGAACGACTTCAACAATTATCATCTAAAATGTCATTTACCATTGATGGGTGGACGTCAATTGCTGGTAGGAGTTACTACGGGGTTACTATGCATTATATAGACAACGAATGGAAGTATCGATCTGTAGTTCTTGATTTTATACCATCACGCGGTCGACATACTGGGGAAGATATTGCAACGATTTTCCATGAATGTTTATTGGAATATGGCATAATTGATAAAATACAAGGTATCACGGTCGACAACGCAACTGCAAATACCAAATTTATGTATGAACTGGGCAAACAGTTGCCACACTTTGATTCAGACAATCAACATTTCCGGTGCTTTGCTCACATTTTAAACCTTGGTGTACAAGATTTATTAGAGACCTTAGCATTACACTGTGAGTCTGACACTAACGCGCAAGATCAGCAGTATGAAGACTATGCAGACGAAACTGAGGAAGATGAAGAATATGCACCAAATATTGCTGACTCGCGTACATCTGTAACAAAGTTACGCAGTATTTCCAGTAAAATAAAAAGAAGTGAGATAGTGAAGAAGAAGTTTCAGTCTGCTTGTGAAGCAGCTGGCGTGCCATCAAATCTAAATGCCATTCTTGACTGTCCAACAAGATGGAATTCCACACATGATATGATTGGATTTGGTTTAAAAGTGAGAGCGGGCATTAACATATTGTGCAGTTCTGTCACCGAATTGAATGATTTTCAAATCACAGCTAGTGAATGGCAGGTACTCGAAAAATTACATAAATTTCTAATAAACTTTAAACTTTTAAGTACAAAACTTGGTGGAGACAAATATGTTACATTACCGCTAGTCATTGTATCATTCAATCTCTTGCTAGATAAAATTGAATCCATGGTAAAACAGTTAGATGAGAAACCTAATCGATCTGAAGTGGATGAAAGGCTCATTCTAGCTTTCCAAGCAGCTCGAGACAAAATGCTTAAACATTATAAGAAGAGCAACTGGATTTATTGTACTTCTTTAATTTTAGACCCAAGGCATAAGGCTCAGACTTTTGACCTGACAATGTGGGGGAAGCAACTTAAAACAGAAAGTCTGCGCAAGTTCAATGAACTTTATGAAGAATATAAAAGTCTACACTCACTGAACAAATCTCTGGAATTGCCAAGAAAAGAAAATAAAGTATGTGATGAAGATGAAGACATTATAGACTTTGATAAACTCTATGAATGTCCCTCGACGTCATCTGGATCTTGTCTTCAAGGCTTAGTGATAGACGAGTTGGAGGAGTACCTGAGAAAACCAAGAACTGCCAGCTCGGAAGACATTTTAGATTGGTGGAGGACGCATGAGACAGAGTATCCGACTTTATCGAAGATGGCCCGTGATTTTCTCTCAATACCTGCAACTTCAGTACCTGCTGAGAGATTATTTTCTAAAGCATCATTAGTAATTAGAAAACATAGAAATAGGTTAAGTGATGAGTCAGCCAGATGGTTACTTTGTATTAATTCTTGGTCAAAAGAATTGATATAAAGTAACATAACCTAATGATAAAGCTGTTGTGTACTGTTATGTTTGATTTGTGTTGTATTTTATTTTTGATTGAAATAAATGATAAATCATAAAACTCTTTTATTAAATTTCATGCAAGTTGAGGGTTCAATCTCTTTCTAGACAGACATTGTTATTTAAAATACAGTCAAGTTATTGTAATTAATTTGTTTTTTTACATGTTTTAGCAAATGTAAGCTTATAAATCATAAATGTTTATTAAGAAACAGTTACTTCCATGGAAAACGACATATAGGTCAGTTGATTTTTCGACTTTCTTATCAAATCTTCAGTTATTTATTAATCTGATTGATCTTTACTATGGCTATGTTAATTCAAGCTCACAATGTTCCAATTCTAATACGTTTTTCTAAGATTTAAAGTAAACTTTAATAAATAGCAATAGACTAATAGGTAATTGCAAGACTTGCAAGACTCTTGCTGCAAGACCAAGACCAAGACCAAGACTGCAAGCGCAAGACCAAGACCAAGACCAAGACCAGGTGTATTGGCGCAAGACCAAGACCAAGACTGGCTAAGTCTCGTCTTGTTCTTGCATTTGGGCAACACTAGTAAGCACAGATTTCTATTTTCCACTTCTTCAAATCCCATCAGACCTTTCATACGAGCTCATTCGTTAAGGAAGCTTTAGACCCTGTCCTTTTTGAGGACATTTCCTATTTGGTAACCGAAAGTTCGCCTTGGTTGCCTTTACCAACTTGCCTATACATATTTGACTCTTAAAATTGTCTTGGCAATCTTCTTCCATCCATCCTCTCTATAAACCCAAACCATCAAAGCATCCCTTTATCTCTTTCTAAGGATATAAGGGTGGGATTTTATCAATAGAGTAAAGACAATGAGAAATTATGGATTGAAAAATTGTACAAGCAAACATTACATTATATAAAAATTTTATATATTTATTTCATTGCGATTTAGTGTTAAATAAAACAGGAATCAAATAGCTATTGATAAACGCTTACTTCCGCAAAACTCAAGCAGTGTGCACTGCCCGCCCGCCCGCAAATAAATGCAGAAACCGCAGACACCGGCACCTTCACCAACTACTCTGAGGGCTGTGCACACTGCTTGAGTTTTACGGAAGTAAGCTACATATTTTTATTTTACTAATGGATATGGACTTCAGCTAAGTAACGTATGATTCTATCAAATAAGTAAATAAAAGAACAGTTGTTTCTTAAGCATTTGAGAATCGAAGGACATTCGTCTTTCCAAAGGTTTCCCAGAAGAGAATAACATTATTGGCATAAATACTCCAGCTAAAAACATTTATCAGAGCAGAATTAAAGGTCTTTAAATATATCGCAACCATTTTTTTACTGGAATCCATATACCAATGTAATTGACTGGCTAGCCACCACCGACTTACCTAAGTTTATGAAGATCATTTCAAGTCTACCATCATGTCTTGATCTACCACCATCTTAGGATGGTACTACTATCATATTATTTAAGTCTACAGCCATCTTATCTAAGTGTGCCACCATGTATGTAACTCTTCGAACATTGTGTCCTGTCATTTAGAGATGAGATAGCCGGTCCCTCCATAGTTGAGGGTTGTGGTTGAAGAGCGTTACCATCACCGGCCAAATTACTTTACAGCAGGTAAGATAACAGCTAAGCATTTCCCCATTTTCAATAAAAAAGCATATTTTGTGAACTGTATTCGAAAACTATATAGCTACACTAAGTTATCCCGGATAAGTCTCGCTGTGGTCTGACATTAATTTTAATAAGTACTCCATCCGCTTTAGGATAGTAAGTATATAAAACACTAACTAATTATGATTTACGCGAAATTTTGCGCGCTGCGCCGCATTTAACTATGTACTACGTACTATATAAGTACTAGCGGTTTTGCAAATTGATAACTGAACTGCTGAAATAATATTATTATTGAACGATAATTTACAATATGTACGATTGACGACCGTTTGGTGCAACAGTAGCGATCCTGCCTTTCGCACCGACGGTCCTGGGTTCGAATCCTAGAAGGGGCAGATCTTTGTATGAGCATTTGTACCAAGTCATGGGTGTTTATATTTCTATGAATATTACATATCTATGTATGATATATGTATGTCTATCCGTTACCCTAGTATCCATAATACAAGCCTTACAGTGCTTACTTTGGGCTATGCTAATTGGTGTGAGTGTAAGAACTATTTATTTTATTTATTGATCGAAGCTCTCTTTTAGGCAACTCACAAATTTCGCTTGTCTCCCTCCTGCTACTTAACGGTTTAACCGATTCGAACGAATTTTGGCATGAAAATACATGATTATAACCTGACGGACATAGGCTATGTAAAAAAATATAGACTTTACCATGGAGGAATAGTCACGGAAAGAAAAATTCAAAAGCTTATCACAGCCAAACCGCTGATACTACATTGATGAAATTTGGCGCCAAAACTCACATCGTGGTCGTGACTAATGTGCAAAAAAAGTTTTGAAATCGGACATACCATCGAGGAATTTACCTTCAAAAATCTAATTGCTTCGCTCAGTCGTTGCAAACAGCAGCATGTATTGCAGACCTAGTTTATTGTTGTTCGATGAGGCACAAAAATAGTTATCAATCAACAGAATCCGGTGTCATCTGAATCGAAGTAAAGAGCTGAAAAGACGTATACGCGACTAACAAAGAAAACGTCGGACATCGATATTAACAATGGCCGAACTGTGTTGAGAAATATATGCCTTTACAAGGATTGATCGAACCCACGACTGAAGATGCAGTAAGCTGGACCGCTACCGTTACACCAGCCGGCCGTCTTTATATGATAAGCGAGATTACTCAGATCATACAGTTAATTTACAAATAACTATTGCAATCTTTATATTCGGTGAACCGTCAATGTCAAACGGCAATGGGAAATAGGCATTCTGCCAAAAATTTAGAACTTTAACATTTTGTGATATAATCTGCATTGTATTGCTTTTATTTTGCTAAATTCTGGTTTCGACGAATATGTTAATTTTTATAGTAGTGCTTGACATTTTAATTTTTTGTATAAATTATAAAATAATTATCATTTTTAGGATACTTGACATCTTATATCTAAAAGTATGAATAATATGTACCTATATTAACTTGCTGGCGTTTTTCGCAAATTATACGCTAGTAAGTAATTTTTAGGGTTCTGTTCCTCAAAAGAAAAAAACAGAACCCTTATAGGATCACTTTGTTGTCTGTCCGTCCGTCCGTCTGTATGTCAAGACCCTTTTTCTCAGGATCGCGTGGAGGTTTCAAACTGGAATTTATATTAAAAACTCAGGTCTACTGTCCCTTGGAGCTGTCTCTTAGAAACTTCTAAGCCAACGCAATCAAAAGATACAGCCGTTTATTCTGCAAATTTTCGACACTCGCAAGGGAATTAAAACCTACAGGGTACTTCCCGTGAACTCAGAATCTTGAAATTTGGTACGAAGCAACGTCTTATAGCACAGATAAAATAAAAATTGCGAAAACCGTAAATTTTTAGTTACATCATATAATAAAAATATTTTACGGAACCCTCGGTGCGCGAGTCCGACTCGCACTTAGGCGTTTTTTCTTTAATAAATAATAAATACTTGCCACTATATCCTACCTGCGCGATAAAAATGCCATAGGGAGCGTGGAAACTCCACCACACGGGCAAGAAAGCGAATAATGTTTTTGTTATCTATTTTTAGGGATATAATTAGATCAAAGTTTAGCGTGAAAAATTGTTGAGGTTAAGCAATTGGTGCAGTATCGACCTTGATATTTTTTGCAGCAAAGTAGCGTGTAGTTAATTATATGTATGTGTTGAAAGAAAACAAAAAACTGTGGGCTCCACAGCACTGTTGGTGCTTTGGTGATTTTAGATGACTAACTTAAGAAAAAGGTCAGCTACCTAGGACTCAAATTTAACTCGGTAAGAAGGGTAATTCACCTGCTCAGAAAGTATGCTGTGTTCTCATTTATTTTTTCTTTGTGCATTTTGCCAGTGTCAAGTAAGTATAATTGCCAGTTCTTGAGAAGTTTCCTAGGTCTCAGTAAAGAAGTGGGGTTTTACTGAAACCTCCTCGTGGCCTTGAGAGAGCGCGAAAAGACACCTTCCACTGTTGTTTCACTTGCCAACACTTATGTATATTCAGAAACTTTCAGTGGTTAATAACCCACCATAATTACACATTAATATGAATTACAATACAAAATTTAAAAAGAAAACCAAAATCATTAAGGTCGCTTCGAGGTCCCGCCAAAAAGTCTACTTGTGTTCTTGCGCAAGTATCTAGAATTAACTCCTTGATTTTTTTTAAATTTTTAACACTATAAAAAAAAAGTTATATCAAAAAGTTCTTATTTCAAACTTTAAGGATATGATAAAGATTTTTTATCTGTTACTTGTTTTATTTATATCCAAGACTAGCTGACCCAGCCACGCGTTGCTGTGGCACAGTAATTTTATATTTCTATTTTTTTTTTCTAAATTAAAAATAACCTAAGTTACTCCTTACTACATCAGCTACCTGCCAATAAAAGTCCCGTCAAAATCGGTCCAGCCATTTCAGAGATTAGCCGGAACAAACAGACAGACAGACAGACAAAAATTGTAAAAAATGTTATTTTGGTGTATGTATCGTATATATATTCATATGCATGTGGTAAAAAACGGTTATTTCAATGTTACAAACAGACACTCCAATTTTATTTATATGTATAAATGTCATCTAGTAGTGATAGTGACGCCAGCAGACATGACTTGCGACTTCATGAGATTTATGAGTCCCATGGATCAGCTTCAATGACGCAATGTCTGTTACGCTATAACTTTCCCGAGTTCTTAACCGATTTTAATATTTTTTGTGTGGAATCAACACATTTAAAACCAGATTGTGACGGAGACCGAACTTTGAACAAAGTTATGACCAAAAAACATTGGCTCTATGGGATTTCCCATTGAAACAAAAAGCTGGCGCTTTTTGAAAGTTTTCATTATTATGGAATTTTAAAATTTACTGAATATTATTGATCTTTTTTCTTAAATTTTTATGATCCGCTCCAAATTATGGTTTTTAGCTTTATGCTTAGCGACTGCATCGTCTAGTTTTACTTATATCGGCGAGGTAGGTTAAAGGCATAAGGTAATTTATTCAAAACTATCATATTAGAAACATTTGATATTCCATATCCAATATTGATCGTAACTTTTGATTCCTATGTTAATTTTATGGACGTCGTATACCAGTATCTAAGACAGCAATCGAATGTCAAAAGATATATTTTATTGTGTTAGGGGAAGTTTAAAACGGATAGGGGGAGATTTTATTATACAAGCGATAAAGATACTTATTTCAAGAAACATAGAAGCTAATTTTCTTTAATATCTTTCTTTAATACATTGCGTGTCATACGTAAAAATAAAAGTTGTTTATCATCAATTTGTCATCATCAGGTAACGAGGATTGACTGTGGATCAAAAAGATTTAAGGAATAATGACCTTAATTTAACCCTAATGCAATATAGATAGAGGGTCGAGATAATAAAGTTATGGTCACCCATCCGATTCCCGACCATTGTGAAAGTTGCTTAACTTCCTCAATCATAAAACATCATTTTTAGGTGGTATTGAAAAATTACTTTCCCGATCAAATAAGTGTATTGAGGTTATGGGGGACTACATTGAAAAATAAATTTTATTTAGAATTTTCTGCTTATTATTTCATGCCCACTGCTGGACATAGGCCTCCCCCAAGGATCTCCACAACGATCGGTCCTGTGCTGCCCGCATCCAGCGTTTCTCGCGACCTTAACCAGATTGTCGGTCCACTTCGTAGCGGGCCTACCCACTAAGCGTCGTCCGGCACGCGGTCCCCATTCGAGAACCTTTACGCCCCAACGGCCATCGGTTCTCCTTGCTATGTGTCCTGCCCATTGCCATTTCAGCTTCGCAATTCTTTGAGCTATGTCGGCGGTTTTTGTTCTCCTACGGATCTCCTCATTTCTTATTCGATCGCGTAGGGACACTCCAAGCATAGCTCTCTCCATTGCCCGCTGGGCGACCTTGAGCCTTCTTACAAGACCCATAGTGAACGACCACGTTTCACTGCCATAAGTCATCACTGGCAACACACACTGGTTAAAGACTTTCGTCTTAAGGCACTGAGGTATTTTGGACGCGAAAATGTATCGCAGCTTCCCGAACGTAGCCCACTCGAGTTGGATTCGACGAGAGATCTCTTTCTCGAAGTTGGACTTACCTAACTGTATCGAAAAAATGTTACTGCTATGTCCAGCAGTGGGCGTCGTACGGCTGATATGATGATTTCATGCCCATACCGAGAATACATTGAACGCCTCTCGTAAATATTTCAATATATACATTTTGTAGCCTTCCTTTATTTCATAGCTACTATATATTACGGTTATTTTTTAATGCCAGTAGTCATTTTCTTATTACGTTAGTGTCTAAATAAATCCACGTAACAGACTACGCGTATCTCATTATATTCTCTTCGACCCACACACCTCGGATCCATTAATAAACAAGAAATTTTACGCCACTTCATCCCCTTTGTATTTATAGTATAACTAGCTTTTACCAACGGCTTTGCCCGCATTTTTTTCAATTAAAAGTATCCTATGTTACTTCTAATACCTTCAAGAATATATGTACGAAGTTTCATGATGATCGGTTTAGTAGTTTTTGCGTGAAAGCATAACAAACAAACTTACATTCACATTTATAATATTAGTAGGGATAATAGAAAAATACTAAATAAAATCGCCTTGGCTCTCAAGTGAATTTTTAAGCGGGAATCGAACTCGTTACATTTGGATTTCCACTCCAATTTTCTCCCAATTGAAGCTACCTTGCCTTGTGAACACCTGTCGAAATTATCTAGTACCTTTCTATTTTTTACGCTTTAGGCTAGCATTGTCCCATCAATGAAAACATCCTCTCGTATTCGAAAGAAACATATCACTACATAGTATAAAACAAAGTCGTTTTCTCTGTCCCTATATCCCTATGTATGCTTAAATCTTTAAAACTACGCAACGGATTTTGATGCGGTTTTTTTTAATAGATAGAGTAATTCAAGAGGAAGGTTTTTTATGTATAATACACGCATAATATAGTAGAGCATTGCATCCGTGCGAAGCCGGGATTAAGATGAAAAAGCATCTTTTGAATTTTTTAAATAAAACATAGTGTTAATATTAATATGTCGTCCTATGTACCTACAAAGCTGGTATTACATCACCCGCCCACACCTTAAATCCGGCAAGCTCGTTAAAAGGCGCTATTGTAAGCAATACAGAGTGTGGAAAAACAAAAATGATATTAGAATCCTATCGGTATCGAAACGAAACCAATCTTGACAAATGAAGAACAGGGCAAATGTTAGTTGATGTTAGTGCACCAAGGGCTCCGTACAAAATGTTATATTTTCTCACATTCACACCAATTCACTGTAGCTTGTATTGTGGATACTAAGATATGAGATAGGTAAACATATACCAGTGTCGGAGCCTTTAATGGTGTGAAATATGGCATTTTTTATCGACAAAGTGCCCCTCAAATTTTGTTTTTCGCTTACGGTTATAAAATGGCCGCCATTTTGTTTTCTTGGTAACCAAGACCTGGGCTCTCATACTAACTCGACCACCACTACTCATTTAAATGTCCTATCAACATTAAAAAAGTGTCATTTGATAGCTTAACATGTAGACAACAGTTACACAGCCATCATGTTTCAATTGTCATGGAAAAGAAAATAGAATAAAATAATTAAAGAAAAACAAATAAATTCTTTTTTGTGTATTTTTTAATTATTGGCTTTTTGAGAAAAACAAAATTTGAGGGGCAATTTGTCGATAAAAAATGCCATATTTCACATCATTAAAGTCTCCGACACTGGAGACAGGACACATTATATATAAAAAGTACATAATAATTTATTCATAGGGAAATATATTAATACCCTGCTTCTATATTTCCGAGTACACACTTATAACCTGTCCCTTTTCAAAGCCAGGGTAAGGCACCTTCTGGGTTATCTCGCTTCTTCGTCTGTCTTAGCCCCGGGTGACTCTGGTACAAATGCTCGTATTCACCACACAAACATCTGTCGATTCTGAGACTCGAACCCAGGCCAGTCGGTGCGAAAGGCAGGTTCACTAACATCGCACCAAACTGTCGTCAGTATGGATGATATATGAAATTTTTGACGTGATAACGTCTTATAAATTGGTTGCGGCTGGGAGTCACTTATGAAAAAGTGTAACGCTCGGTAACGTTACGATGAGTCACCGAACGAGAGAGAGGCCCGCCGAATGCCTTGCGTCTCTCTCCCACTCAACTATGATCGGTCTGCCGCGCGCATTGTGCAATTTAATTATATTCATATCAATAAATATTCTACCGAGAAAAAGACGTTGTCACGTAAAATCTTCGCCCGTAAAACCGACTTTACAGGCAAAAAAAAAAAAAAAAAACCGACTTTTTTCCCATATTTTCGAGTTACCTTCTTATTGAGTTTCCCCCAGAATTAGTTCTCTATAACCTCTATCTTTAGGCGAGAATAATGCATTGACCGTACTTTTTATTCTTCGTAGAGTTACCTTATTTCCGTATATTTTTTTAAACAATCCTTGCGCTTTAGACAAAAAGAAAAAAGACAAATCGGTAACAAAGTGATCCTAAGTGGGTCCCTTTTTTTATTTAAGCTATAAACGACCATAGAGGTGTGATTATTTTTTTTATTGTTTTTTTTTTACGTTTACGTTTGAAGGGTTTTAGCGTAAACCTATGCGTTTAAGTGCCGAAAATCATTAATTCCAAATCACGTGACCGATGTTAGTAGTGTGGACGTATAGCAATGCGCTTTACGGGATATTACGTCGTCTTTTGACGTAACGTAAAGACGTATTGTATGTGTAAAACTGTTTAAATTCAACATATTACGGTACGAGTGTTGGCAAGTGAAACAAAACAACGGAAGGTGTCTTTTCACGTCACGTCATTTTTACTGAAACCTGTTATTCATCATTTATAAATCAACTTTTTATCATCGTCTAATAAAAAAGTAACTGAGGCAAGGTTGCATGGGCTTCGTACCCTTGGTCTTCCCTTAAGGGAAAAGTTGTCAAAAAAAAAAGTAAACATCATGGCCGAATGCAATACTTTGCGCAGTATCAAAAATGGTTACTAGTATTTTTTTTGGCGTATGCCAGTACAGTGGAATAGCTCTCTTGAAGAGTGTCGTTAAGGTTATTAATGATACTGGCTTAGTTTTATTTATTACTAGCGGCCCGTCCCGGCTTCGCACGGGTGGACAAAATTCTTTAAATTTTTCTATTATTAAATATTTTTCGGTTAGCGCCATCTAGCGTCAGGTAGACGAACTACTTGCGGTTAACACGTTGCTATGGTAACGCATATACAATGGAAAAAGAGCGGAGCGACAAACAACAAATTTGTGATCTTAGATTATAGATTTAGCATTTAATTGCTAGATTTGTATGTCTAAAGTAAATAAAAAGATATGCCATTGATGTTTATCTTAAGAAAACCTTGAAGACAAACTAGCTCAACTGGAAAAGCAATAAGAAATGCCCAGTTAGCAATAGGGGTGGAGGTTTCGTCTGATGACTAAGTTGAATTTTATCAACTTAAAATTACTAAATCATTACTTCACTGGAGATAATTACCATAGGCCTCTATTAGACCACAAAATGAATTATGGTCTCTTACCTCTGTCAAGTACGACAAATTGGTCGTCTCGAATCCGCTTAGCAAGTGTGAAGATTATGGCAAAACCCCCCACTTATGGGGAGGTTTCCATCCAGCTGTGGAAGTCTTTCGGATGAGATAATGAAAAAAAAATATCTACCATTACGTTTTCTAAAAATGTTGTGATATTTGCTAATTTATTGTTGGTTTGTTATGTTGTTGAGTTATTTTTGTTTTTTTTTTATTAGCAGTTCTTATATGTTGCTATATTTTTTTATATATTTTATTTAGTAATTTTTGGGTAAATGATTCAGTTTATAGCAAAGTTATTCAATGTTTTGGGGGTTTGTTATTTAATGTTGTTGCATCCAGGGGTCGGAGATACTCTTCGCCCTGGAGCAAAAACAGCAAGAAAAAGAGAGTAGAAAAGTAGAGGGACTGAATTCAAGGAAAGAAAGAGAACCAAGATAGAAATATAAAAGAAATACAACTTCATATGAAGTTGACAGTTATGTTGCTATATTAGCACTCAAATGAGCCTTAACGAAGCCGACATACGCATGGTGGACATGGAATCACGTAAGATTAAAATAAGGGATGGGAAAAATATTATAATTCATATGATAAAAATAGTATATTCTATGACACGCGGTGTAACGTTAGCAATTCTGCTTACTGCATCGACAATCGTAGGGTTTGAATCGTGATGGAGGCATATTTTTGTTATACTTACTATGAAAGCTACCCGTTATTTATTATCTTAATTACAATAACAGATCGCAAAACGGAGTAGTAGACCATAATCAGGCCCTGATTAACCCTTAGGCTAATTAGGCTGCAGCCTAGGGCGCGAGAATCGAGGGGGGGGCGCGTTAAGATCGTGTCTTTGCATGCACTAATCTAGCATCATTGCATCTACCCTACATGCAATTCAAATAGACCGAGATAAAATACTAAAACTAAATGCACTTGAGACTCCCTGAATTTAACAATAAATTTTTAATTTTTATTAAGCACGCGATTATTAACCTAGGGCGGTCAGAATTCTTGATCAGTCATTGACCGTAATTGGTGAGAGTTGTCAGAAATTATTTAGTTTTTGTAAACGACCTGTATATTTATTTTTTTAAAGAATACTAGCGGCTCGTCTCGGCTTCGCACGGGTGGACAAAATTCTATAATTTTTTTCTATTATTAAATATTTTTTCGTTAGCGCCATCTAGCGTCCGGTAGACGAACTACTTGCGGTTAACGCGTTGCTATGGTAACTTTATTGATACAATAGAAAAAGAGCGGACAGACAAACACACAAACCACTTCGATCTTAGATTATAGATTAACAATGCGATAAACACTTTTGGTGCAACGGTAGCGTTCCTGCCTTTCGCACCGATGCTCCTGGGTTCGAGTCCCGCAAAGGGCGGATGTTTGTGCGACGAATACGAGCATTTGTACCTGAGTCATGTCTATTTATATATATTCTTATGAATATTACATAGGGTCACCGTGGGTATAATTGACCATGTATGGGTAATTGACCAATTTTGAATTTACGCCCCAATATTAAGTTTTCTAGTTGACGGATCGTTGTCTTTGGTCTTCTAAATTATGTGGGCACTATTGAGTGAATGACAAATCCCGTTAAGGACAGCTATAGTGAAAGCGACTTTTAAATTCTGTGAGTTTTGTGAGAGACGCGAAAAAAGTCGCCATTTTTCCTTGCCTGCAGTAAGAAGCTCGCGTCAGATATGTTTTTTAAATTCTCTTATATCTGTGTACAATGTGTATGCAATAAGCAAAATTGATGTTTAAACTGAAGAAACATGTGTGTAGATCTGTTTGTGGTAATTTTTTTTTGTAATTTGATTTCTATTTCGTGATATTTCGTGCTGGTCAACTATGGAAACACGAAATGGTTGGATTCGTAGTTATTGACCAAAATGGTCAATTATTGATAATATACCATTTTTCAAAATTTTAACGCAAATGAGTTGTGTTTGATTAGCAGTTTGATTGTCTACATTTCTTTTTTTCTTAACTGTTCTGTAACCAATAATTGACCACATGGGCAATTACTGGAGTACTTAATATTATTTCAGTAGTCTCTAGTGTTTGACCAAACTTAACTTTAGAATGAGGGGTGTAGTTTCACATAAATGTTCAATAGCTTTAAAGCTTATCAGATGAAAATTTCTTTTTGAGATACTGGATACCAATTTAAAATGCCACCAAAAAAATATTTTTCAAATATAGCGAAAAAAGCTTGGATCTCGCGATTCAGCCAATTGGAGATGCGGCAAAAATAAGAAAAACTGCACGAAAATATGGGATACCCCATAGCACTATTATAAACAAAATAAAGTCACGAACGCCGTTAATTCGAAAAATGGGGCCTCCAACAATTCTTACAACCGAAGAAGAAAATCTACTTGTGCGCTGGATTAAAGCTATGGCAAAGAAAGGCTTTCCTATTAACAGAAATAACTTAGCAGACAGTTCATGATATTATTAGTGACGATGAAAGGCTAACGCCATTCAAAGACAGGTTGCCACAAAGAGCATGGATAGAAGGATTTCTTAAAAGACAAAGATATAAGCCAAAGAAATTCAAAAAATATAGATATTGCACGCAGCAGAGTTACGGAGAAGGACATCAGGAACTGGCATTCCGGATTGCATAATTACTTAGAAGCTGAAAATGCTTCAGACATTTTGGATGATTCTGTACGCTTTAAGTTTAATTGAAATGAAGATTTTATGAGACTGTTGAGATCTTAATAATATACTATAAATATTTTATTAAGTATTGAATGTTCGAAAATATCCAAAGATTTAAAAGCTAAGTTCATACTTTAATAGAAAACCTCTAAGCTTGTACTTAAAATAAAAACTTTATGAGACTATTTTAATATTACTATTTACTTATAATTTATATAGGTACAAAAATTGCTGCAATAAGAATATATTTTTATATAATATGTAGTTTTATTTACATGGTCAACCACTAGAACATCGACCGGTCAAACATTGAAATCTTCTGGTCAAACTTAGAAACATAGATCCCTATGTTTCTAAGATTGACCAGAAATTGACAAAAAAAATTGTAACAAATTTTCTGTAAGAAAAAAATTAAAAGTTATTAGTGCATTAAACATCTAAATGGGATGATACTTAAAAATAATTAAGTATGTATCTCATTTCATATTAGAGGAAAATAGTAATTTATAATAAAATCCGCCTTAATTGGTCAATTATACCCACGGTGACCCTATATCCATAGCACAAGCCTTATAGTGCTTACTTTGGACTAGGCTAATTGGTGTGAATGTAAGAAATCTATAATCTAAGATCACAGTGATTTGTGTTTGTGTGTTTGTCTGTCCGTTCTTTTTCCATTGTATCAATAACGTTACCATAGCAACGCGTTAACCGCAAGTAGTTCGTTTACTGGACGCTAGATGGCGTTAACGGAAAAATATTTAATAATAGAAAAAAAAAAATTGTCCACCCGTGCGAAGCCGGGAAGGGCCGCTAGTATAATTATATTATTGTTATCATTAGGTTATTTTTTTTAGTCACATTTCTATTTGAATCAATAAAAACAAGCTTATAAAAAATTATGTTGACAATTCAAGCATCAACTGGGAAGATGGATGAACCTATTAATACAAAGAAAGGTCAAAGTAAGGTAAAGTTCATATTAATTGACTAACTCCCTGGTGATCTAAAGGTCAAACGGGATTTAATAACGAGGACTCGGTTGCTAACATAGCGAAACAACTTGAGTAATGAATTACTTCTAAATATTTATGGTAGCCTAGTACTTTTTAAAATGGATTTTTTATTTTAAAACGATTTTTTTTTACTGAATTGTTAAAAAAATAGTAAAATTTATTATTTTGTTGGCTACCTATTAATAAAATGGTAGAAATGCTGGCCCTTTTTTGATAAATTTTGCTAGTTTTGCCGCCTGTTTATATACTTTTCTTTGTTATTCTTATCTATTTCTGTGTCCCGTCTGTGTGAGAAAGCGTATTTATCTATACTAATACTAGTTGACCAGGCCACGCGTTGCTGTGCCGACTGCAGCGTCATCTGCCGGACTGATTTGTGAATCTAAACCATTCTCAGATCCCCTTGAACACACACAAAAAAATTCATTCAAATCGGTCCAGCCGTTTAGGAGGAGTTCAGTGACATACACACTCACAGAAGAATTATATATATAAAGATTATAAAGAAGTAAAGTTTGTGTGTTTGTATATTTGTTAAATTGTAAGGGGTAATCTCGGGATCTACTGAACCGATTTTAAAAATTCCTTCACCAATAGAAAGGCACATTATTGCTGAGTGTCATAGGCTATATTTAAGAATAGAAAAATTTTAAAGAATTTTGTTTACCCGTGCGGAGCCGGGACGGGCCGCTAGTTTATTAATAATTTAATATTAATAAACTAGTTTATTAATAATTTTATATTATAATTTATAAAAGTGACAGCTTACTACATAGGTATGCATAAAAACATAAATGGCATCTTTATTAAGGCTTACGTAAAATTACGCTTAATTTCACACACAGCTTATTGGTGCGATAATATTATCACTACCTCATAATATTGTCACCAATAATCGCGTTTAATAAATAAATATACATTAGACAATATCACCATTGTTCTGTACCCAAATAGCTAAAGCATTTGTATTATTGTATTGAGAAACAAAGACGGTGAACAATACCCAGACCCGAGGTAATAAGCTCGTATTCTTCATTGACCTGGCCGGGATCGTACCCAGAACCTCGGTGTGACCATTAACACTAAACCTGCCGATACTTCATGTATTCCTAGTCTTACCAAAGCGGGTCAAATGACCTGTCTTTAAAATGTTCATATATTATGTCTACAGTTAAGCAATTTGGTACATGAATAAAACATTTTTTTCAAATAACGATTCAAAATAGCTTATATATTAAATAAAAAAAACAAAAATACAACAAGAAAAATATTAAGTTTTAATTAAGTTTAAAATGGGTCATTTGACCCGTCATGGTATATTTAGTTTTAAATCCGGAATGCGAGCCAGTCGACCACGGAAGTCGTCAATGTTGCCATTTACAATTGCCAAGCCCCTAAGAAAATTGTCAAGAGTTTTTTGCCATTTTTTACGACATAATTGTAGCTTGCTGACAATCACAACATCATTCCCGTCATCACAATTCACTTGTGAGACGAGTCGATTTTTTCTAGTATTTTTTTTTTATAATTTTTCTTAAGAGATAGCATTAAAAAAATGCAAAAAAACATATGAAAAATATAAAAACATTGATATATTAACATGAGAGCAGTACCAAGTACAGTCAACTTATACCAAATCTCGTCAAATTTCTTTCAGTGTCAAATTTCTCCAAGACTGTACTAGACTATTCAATACCATATTTTATTTTATTTATTATTTATCTATATAAACATATTGATTGAGAAAGTTTGACTATTTGTGATTGGTTGAGATGCTGTTGATTGGAGGGTGACTTTTACCGATTCCGCTTGCATCTACAATAATAGGTGATGTGAGTCACTTCCCACCCACTGTAAAACGCACAAAATATGTTCCAGTGATAAATTCTTTGGTGTATACTGAAGTCACTCAATTGTGTTTACCTGCAGATTTAGATCAGCAAAACAGTTCTTGGAATGATTTTCAAATAAACTTCAAACCAAAGTTAGTTCTTGGTTGAAATGTTTTAGCACCAAATATTTCTAATTACTACTACTATCAATCGACGACGCTAACAACATTAATTGGAGTTAACTACTGAAGCTGCCTTGACATTTGAAAAATTTAATTTAGTTAATTTCTTACGTTCACACCAATTATGGCCCAAAGCAAGCACTGTAAAGGCTTTGCATAAAAATTGTATGTCATACAAAAGAAGTACATACAATTCCTTTGTATACTTCTTTTGTATGACGTAAAATTTTTATGCAATTTACTCTTATAGGTATTAGGGTAACATATAGACATACATATATAATAAATTCCCATGACTCAATTACAACTTTTCTATTGAATTTGTGGAAATTCTTCTTTTTTATGCTGTCCTAGTACATCACGATTTTATTTTTTTTTCACGTTACAATCATTGTCATGCCTATAATGGGACCAGTCCTCCCTATTATTGAAAACATGGTAGGGAGAGTGGCCCATAACTCACCCCACAGGCTCAGTGGATTAGTAGGTGACAACAACTGTAGATGCAGTGGGAACCCAGGTCTTAATGTTTTAAACTCATAAAAAAGTATAGTTTTTGATAACCAACTAAGCAATTCTTGCAAAAATTGATTCAGCTCGGCAATCTTAGTGGATCATGCCATCAAGCTACTATAATTGTTATTGTTAATTACACATTTGTGTAATGGTACCTAGGTAACAATTGTTACCTGTTCACTGTATTTGAAACATACCTATATTAACATACCACCATAATAAATCAATAGAGTTTATAACAAAGTCCATTATAACAGTTACAGTAATTGTACAAAGAACAATTGTATAGCTAAGAGGAATTTTACCGAATCTATCTGCACAAATAAAAACATTAATTTGAAATGAGTATTTCCACTTCTTTTAAAGCTGGTTACAAACTGAGTGAAGTAGAATCGACACCATAACTTTAAGAAATTTATTGTTGACAAAATTTATCTTGTTTAGGCAAAAGACTGAATCCACATACAAAATAGGGTCAAACAATTGCTTGACAATTCCAATAGATGGCTCTTCCGGTAATAGTTCTAGTCTTAAGACTTTCTTAAGCTGAGCTTCATATCTTCATATTTTCTTTAGATATAAAAATAAATATGTACATAAAATAATTGCCTTTTTACACAGATTTCCACTTACCACGAATCTGACATACTTCTCTCACTTCTTGAACTATCATCAGCCTTTTCATATAATCTCATATGTTAAGAGTACTTTTAAATAAAAAAGTGTACTTGCCTGAGTGAAGTTATTTTTATATTTTTTATATAGGTATTTTATGCATTTTTCAAATATATCTTATGAGATAAATTATTATAATAGAAAAATACTAGAAAAAATCGACTCGGGTCATGATTCCCGCCTGAGAATTCACTTGTGACCCGATTCAATTTTTTCTAGTATTTCTCTGTTATAATAATTTATCTCATGAAGTTATTTTTATAAATTGATAATAATACTATTTAAATTTGATCTAATTGTACCATTTCAATTTGATAGTAAAGTGTTAACACATGAACTTATCGAAGCACATTAGAAATACTCAAACATGGGATGATTGTAAGTTTTCAAATATCGAAACTGTTGCATTTGACTTAAGATATTAAATTTAGACTTTTTGTCACAGAATTAAGGTCTTTTACACTACTGTTAACTCAAATACCATAGTGACAAGTGCATATTTTCAAACTTTCACTCAGGTGTTTCATTTTCATCTTAAGTCTTAAGTCAGGGTACATCTTAAGTCAGGGTTTGTGGTCCATGCTATTTGCCACTGACAGAGATTTACCAAGTAGTTCAGCATATTATTTAATTGAAAAAAGTTTGTTAATGGTAAGACGTTGACCTCTTAACTGATATACAAGGATCTTGGTCATAACATCAACTTAAAATTGACTACTTAACCGACTGTTGGTATTAAGTACATACATTGATGAATAATTTGTTTATTAAAATAATATCCTAAAATATAAGATGATTTTCTCTATTTCTAAGCAATACATTTATATCCAGATGCTCATGAATACCTTGGCTTTACTAATAACCCATGCAATCAGGTTTTTTTGCTCAAATGTTAATAAATCATTTAAACCCTAGAGATTTTTGCTAACAAGTTATTTAAATGGTAAAATAATTGTAATGTCATTAATGTATTGAACAATTAATAAAAAATATACATATAGTAACTGATATATGAAAAAATGTTAATGTTTTTCAAATCATAAATTAATTATCATAGTACTTAATGAAGTACATACTTATCAATTAACGTTTAGCAAAAAGGTCATAGGGAACAGTGCTACAATGTATAATTAATTATCAATAGTGTCAGTGTGTATCCAATTTGTTTTAGGCACAATTAAAGCTCTTTATTTTGTTCTTTATGGATTTACAATTTAATTAAATAATGAAAATACAGAAAATTAAGAGAGTGCGCTACGTTTTTTTATTATTAAAACGGTTCAAATGATATCAGAATTAATTACATTTCGAATTGGCTATCGATCTAATTTACGACACATATTGGTGACATTAAGTCGAAGTTATACATTTAAAGGTGAGAAAATAAGCCGCCGACGCTTTAGTTCGCCAAACTACGAAAGTTTTATTTAGAAAAATATTAATTCAAAACCTGAAAATGTGAACTAAAATTAACAAGCATTACTGCTAAACAGAGACGGGAAATACTATACGACATAATGATGTAAACTTCCGCGCTATGCGGATAACTCGGCACTGCGTCACTCTTTATTGTGGACGGGTTACATGAAAATGAGACGGACATACTTCTCCACTATCCCACCCACATATGATCGATTTTTACCAATTCACAAAGCTAATTTTTCACAATAAAACATCTTATTCCATAGATCAACAATCTATGTAGCCACAGGAAATACACCTACGTCGATTATTTAACGGAATAAATACAACTTACCAAGAAAAATTTTATGTGTCGACCCGTCTGACAGTGAATAAATTTAGATACGCTCAAATCCACAGAAAAAACACTAAACCACTGAACTCTTTCTCAGAGTATTATTATTAAATACCGAAAAACGCACGAACAACGTCTTTTAGTGCATAGCGCGACATGTTTTTTTATGTTTTCTCGAGATTTTAGAGGAGAACTAACATCGATCGCGATGCCATGACAGTTCCATTTTTCACTGACTCGAAGTTGGCTGTGTTCGCTCAGCTGACGGACGAGTTTTTTTTTCAGGACTGTCAAGCGAAGATAGTCACGATTCGAAAAGGTCAGCGACCTTTTAGGATGGTTTTTATAAGACATTTTTATTTGGGATTTATAAATTGTAATAATAAGTATACATTTAGTGTTACAAATGCAATTTTTTATTAACTATTCTTAACTATTCTTTCAATATATATTTTCTGTCGCCGAGTAGTACCTAATACCACAGTAATTATTATTTACCCATTGCAATTTGTTAAATGAATAATGTATTTTTATATTATTAAGAAAGAAGACAAATTGGTGTATGTGCCTACTAACTTTAGCGACCTACTAATATTCCTACCTACTTCCTACTATCTTCAAACTGGTGTAACGAGCAGCTCACCTTTCTATAAAGTATTTCAGTAAAATTGTGTACCTATTTTTGCAGGACAGAGATTATTAGATAAAATAGCTTGGCTTTGTTTACGGGGAAGTGCGAGTTCTATACCAGCCGTGAAAAATTTGTACATCATATATTTCTATATTTTTATCACACTCAACAATAAAAACCGAATAAATAATTTTTCTTTCTTTCATTCTGTCCATAAAATATTATATCCGTTATTTAATATATCTTATACATCTTTTTGTAGATTGAAATCGATCGATACTGGCCTTTTACATCATGTGCTGATCTCCGTAATAAGTAAGCACTACATAGTTCTAAGCTATTTAATTAAATTAATAAGATAGAATATTACTCACCATGGTACGCTATGAGCCCAATCGAGCTGAACTCTTCTCGGTGCAACCAAAGACATCTTATTATCTTTCTCACTCACTATGTAGAAAAACTTCAAAAAGTTCACTGATTAAAACACCTGCCGCAATGGTTCTTCCATTTATAAATCAATTCACTATTTATAGTACTTAACAAGTGGTGAAATAGGAACTATTAATACGTATGTTTTCGATTTCGTTGGAGCATTTATCTCGTATTTGTTGCTACCTGGAACAAAATAAAACAGAATAAATACACATTTTATAGTCCTTCATGTTTCTGTGCTAGATGAGGTATCAGAAAATGGATCAAATATGTAACTGGTTTGCGAATATATTCGGATCTATTATTTATCATTTTCTGTTTAATCTCATACAACCTTTACTGAGTGATAAATAGCATGCTTTTGTTAAATATAGGTTAACAAAATGTTTATTAACTTATAACACTTTTTTGTGTATTTATTTTAATGATAGGAAGCAGGTCGACATGGTTTACGTTGATTTTGCAAAGGCATTTGATCGTCTTAATCATGACATCCACTTGCCAAAGGTATTTCACAAGAGCATTCACGACAGTTTATTGCACTAGTTATTTTCTTAACTTTAGAACCGCTCACAGTCTTTGGCACTATATGGATATGACTAAAATCCATTTGTTGCAAATTCAGGCGTTTCACAAGGCTCAAACTTAGGGTCGCTTTTATTTTTTATCTTGTACTGATTAATTAATGATACAATATAACTGGCTTGCTTTTGCTGAAGATTGTGAAGTGTTACAGGAAAATCTCAATTCAACTTTGAAATGCCAAATGATTTTCTTTCAATAAAAATAAATATCCCATTCAGTTAAAGTATACAATTTGTGAATCTACCGCCCCTAATCTATAGACTGTCACTGAAGTAGTGTTGCTGAAAAATCACCCGATAGTCACATTTCACATTCCCACCCGAAATTACTTCTAGATAGCGTTATCGATAATTTCAATGATACCGACAGTATCGATACTATTGCCTCATTCTCATGCTACTGATGATCGATAATCGATTTCAAGCAACACTACACAGAGGTTTAGGGGCTAAGCACACTGCGCTTGTCTTATTCCACGGAAAATTATTTTGCATGCCTAACGCGTTCGTTTTGATACAAACACGCTTTAGCATCTTTTCTGTATCGAATCAAGCGCAAGACTGGATTATGGAATATCTTTGAACTCATGGTCAAGCTGCATTTAAATATGAATTAATCGCGTTAGTATTGCGTTTATATCGATACAAGCGCACATCGACGCGACGGTGCGTTTAAAAAACATGGTGGGCAAAGGCTCTAATATTATGAAGCTATGCTTTGTCCATTGTAGGATGATACTTTTGACAGTTGACATCTATATAGAGGGTATAAAGTTGCTATTGCAATGTCAAGCCAAACATAAGGAAACAAACGCAACCTTAGTACGTAGCAATAAGTAAGTGACTCCTGTCAAAAGTATCATCCTACATTGGACAAAGTATAAGCGCGAAATACTCCTGTCGCGCGTCCGCTTTCCCACACGTGAGTTGCCTACCAAATAAGTGAACGGGTTTAAAGAACGCGCGCCGCGTGAGACTCGTGAGCGGATCATTCGCCTAGTTTGGACTCACCCTTAAACAAACGCATTTGTGATAAGATGGTCAATTACTGAATAATAATCTTCTTGTGAAAAAGTTTAAGTCCTGCAAAGAACGCATTTATTTTAGTTTCTTGATATTTAGTCAGCGACAAATGTGCTTACCTATGAAATTGACGATTTGTATGAACCTTCTCAGAAAAGCGAAGCTCCCATGCATCAACTTCAATGGCGCAATGTCTGTGACGCCATAACTCCTCGAGTTCTTCACCGATTTTAATATTTTTTGTGTGGGATCGAGTCAACTGTTTTAGGACCAGATTGTGACGGAGCTTGAATTTTGAAATTCGCAAAAATTCCCATCAAACAAAAAAAAAATTTTTTTAGGTATTACGCTCCGCTTTAATATATGGTGCTAGCGTAGCTTTATGCTTAGCGACTGCATCGCCTAGTTATCTTTATATAAAAATAAGTATTTATTATTTATATACCTATTCTAGATGTTTATTTTTACTGGTTGTTAACTGTGAACGTCTAGCAAAAGGAAATAACAAGAAAAACTGTGCGTTTATAAAAAAATACAAAAGAATTTTGAAAAATTAAAAGAAACCGTATAATTTTCTTGTAGAAATGATATAAGACAAATTTTATATTTTTAAGAGATTTTTACGTAAGTATTGTCAAAATTAATTACATAATGAAGTCCTTACCTATTGCCTAACGGGAGTTATGCTTCTATCAGAATATATGATCTTTCCAACTTTCAATAGATGAAATTAAACAAAAGTGGAAGATTGCCAGTATTTACTTATAGCATCGCGAAATTAAATTGAAATACCAAGAAATCTAGTTTAATCGCATACCTAATTGCTTTCTGTGCCTGTTTCATTCAAGTACGTACCTAAACAATTTTTTATGCTGTGTCTATTAAGTTACAATGCTAGAAACTTCTTGGTCCAGCAGCAAAAAATAGAATAAAGATTTGGACATAATAGTTAAGTTTGCCGCACTGTTTATAGATTATTTAACGTAAATTATACGATATAATAATCAAAAAACAATTATTGTATTACCAAATATGTATTGCTATACAAATGACTTAGGATACTACCTACTTTCATCTCTGTTAAAAGACTTTGATTGCTGGACGAAAGGGTCTCCCAAAAATGGGGAAGGGTTTTACATAACCTTCACGTTTGGTAGGTGAGATGTCCACGCAGTGCCGGATTTAGCAAAGAAGCTGAAAAAGCTGAAGCTTAGGGCGGCAAAATGTGCCCTGAAAATTGGTACAGAAAAAAGTAAGTAATAGTGCAGTAAAAACAAAGCTTTGCTTTTCTTAGCTTAAAAATATACCTAAAAAGTTGTAAAAACAATCTTGAAACTAGATTATTCCCTAAAAAAGGAATTAACGTTATTGTGAACAGTGAATCTAATTTTAGAGGTCAGTAGGGGCGGCAAAAATTTTGTAGTTTGGGGCGGCAAACGTGTAAATTCAGCACTGTGTCCACGGGACACGTATGGTAGGACGTGACAGTCCCTGTATCATTAGGCGTCTTTTACGACACCCTTAGGTGTGAAAATTGGTGATATACTATGCCGGACAGCAGACATACTATTACTAAATAGTAATATAATTAACTAAAGTACCTACTTTATTAGTTTACTAACGAAAACATATCGTGACTGATTTCTATGGCTTTTTAAGCGAGAGAGAAAGAGAGAGAAGTATAGAACTTATATTGCTAGCTCAACTTATTTATTTATTTACTCACAATAGCATTACATACATGATTATAGGTAGGCAGGCGTCTATATACATTTCTCAAGATACTCATGGCACAAAACAATCACATGTGACTTGATAGGCACAGAAACTTAAGTTATTTTGTTATACTCAATCTAATATTTTTTTAAATGTTATCACATTACATTTGGCAGTTGGCCGTTATCCCCTAGTGTCAATCACCACATCAAACCTCGTAAGTAACTGGGGCACAAAATAGATATTTGGGACGGACTTTCTTGTTTATTTCGAATCGCCACTCCCCTCCCGCCTGGATAACTCCTACGCACAACCAAAATAGCAACATTACAAAAACTACACTGTTTTGTTTCGCTGAAACACAAAAGAGTTTTTTAAACCGGACTTTTGAAAACGAGATTGCAACTTTTTGCTTTTAAAATATGGCCAGTGTTATTTAGGAAGACATTGATTGATAAACTTTTTGAACTTAATTTGAAAGAAAAGAAAAATAACAAGAAAAAAGTATAAACAATACCAAAATTTAAATATGGTAATTTTTTAATTCTTCTGTATATATTGATTAGTATAATAGTTTAATGAGTTTGTGATAAAAATGTTAATCTAATAACATAAACTGATTATTAACCTAAAGTATTTTATTAAAAATAGCTACTTAAAGAAAGTTATTCTAGGTGATATTGCTCATAAAAATACGTAGGCGTTAGAAACTTATAATTTATAACTTCCAAAAGACATTTAATTGTGTTGGAAAAAGCGCAAAAAAAAAGATAATAACAATTGTAATTGGTAAAGTCATGTCTTGCTAATGTAAGTAAGCAATATTTTACAAATGTGACCCTTTTAGGCCCTCTATACTTCCGGCGCGGAGTGGCTCGCATGCCGGTAACGCCACTCTGAGGCCCAGGGAATGCAGAAAACGAACTATTGACTCAGGTCTGGGTTTTATGGTACCCCCGTTGTTTGTGACTCCCATAATGGACCGTCTTCGGAAAGACAATGACAATGGTTTGGCATTGTCTTCTTTGCGAAGAAGGATCTTACCCTCCATCAATGCTTGACATTTTTTTTTGTAAAATACCTTGCCAACAAAACAGTCTACGTGCTCGAAAGGTCAGTTTTTCTGATTTAAATATCCATTGTTGTGGACAGTCGGATCCCGGTGTAGCCGTAGTGACTTTCCTATAAGAGTTTGTACCTTTAAGCTTAACTTTGTTGTTCAGTATGACGGAGTTTAAATTTACGATTACTGTTTTGTTAACGGATTTTATAGGTACGTTGCGAATATCATAAATATGAGACACAGCCACATCTATTGACAGTTCCTTAAAGTTCCGGACGGAGTGGCTGATTTAGCTTCAGTTGATTTTATTTCTAGCAGTATATTACGAATTTTGATGGTGTTCGAGCGATCGTTTCGCTCCAGTTCTTCAACATTTTCATCGATCCTAAAAATTCGCTCATCGCCAGCCACAGAGTACATTATAGTACCTATACTGAAATCGCCAGCCTTGGCTTTATACCGAAACCCCTTCAGTTGTAAGCTGTTCAGTTGTCATCATATCTCAGCGTCAGGAATTCAATTGACTTTTCGATCTCGGCGTTAGATGAAATCAGATCTTAGTTTTGCATCTTTATGTCACTCATGGAGGTCTGATTACTAAACAGCTTGTTTTTTAGTTCATCTCTCAAGGACAAGATAGTTTCATCGGTCGATCCTCAATCACATTATTGTTTTTTCGAGGAGTAAATAGTAATGTTAGGTTCTTCAGGAGTTTCAGCAACATTGCTTCGGCGTAGATCAGTTGCAGAACCGTACGATGAATTTTGTTTATTTGCGAGAAAGAGCATGATTTCTCGAGCGTAGTTGAATGACATAAAAGTAGGCCATCTAATCACTGCAGATTGCAATGATATGAGTAACGTCTCATCTTAGAGGTGGTCACAAGTGGACTACACCTCTCACAACATGTTTCTGCGGCAATGGATGTGTTATCACTCTGTCCAATCGTAATAAGCGATTTGGTAAGAGTGAAGCTAGTTGTGTTTACGTAGGCAAGTAAAGTATGATTGTCTCACTCACATGTATTGTTTTAGTCTATTCGTCAAGGTCGTAATTTGTGTTCTTAATTAGGATGGCACAGGGGAGAGTGGTCACTAGTAAAAATTAAAGTATGCGTAACACAGTAAACACTTCGTGACCGACTAAAATGGACCTGAAAAATGATGAATCATGAGCCAAATTATGAATACTGTAGTATCTGTACCCAAAAACAATATTATTTCTTACCAATGTAAGTATTTAAGTATTGGTGTCAATACACCAATTAGCCTACTCCAAATATATGTATATTTAGATGACTCAGGTGCAAATGCTCGCATTCGTCAACATCTGGCTCTTTCGGGACTTTACGGGACGGGAACCAGAACCGTTAGTGCTAAAGGCAGGGTCGCTGCCGTTGCACCAAATGTTCAAAACGGATAGAAATGGCATATGTGAATGCGTTAAGCTTTTGGTCCTGGCTGGTGCGAAGTTGTGGCACCCACGATCAGTACTAAGCCCGTATGGTGAGTTATGGGCCCATTCTCCCTACGACGTTTTCATCCTTATGGATGGCCTGTCCCTAAATAGGTTATTTAATCGATGAATACAGAAAAACAAATCTATCAAAGTACTAGGACACCATAAACAAGAAAAATGACATGACTTTGTATCATTGAAGAAGTGTCCAAACATGTTTTCTTCTCCTTTTCTCCCTTCGGTGTTTCATACAAACGGAAGGCATGTCTCCTAAAGTTGATGATGATGATAAAATAGTACAACTTTTTCGAGTTATTCGTGTGGAATGTCAAACTGAAGCCGCTGAAGAATGCCGTAGGGGAGTCATTAGCGAGTTCGGTCAACGATTCCTTTACATAATTAACCACATTTTGAACTGCTGTAGCACACTTTTTTAAATAAACGTTTTCGGTGTAAGTAGTGTAAAAGAGAGACGTTAAATAAGAGGCATATTACGTAATGTTCATCTAGGCTTCATTTAACTAAGTTTTTTGTAAGAAATCTAATAATTTAAAATAAGTTATTCATATGGATATACCTAGTTTAATTATGATCTAAATTATTTAATTTGAAAGCGCAATAAAATAAACCTCATGTTGATAATATGTAAAAAATTTTATGTTTAGTAAATGTTTTTGTATAATACTAGCTCACCCGGCAACGCGTTGCTATGGTAACGCGTATACAATGGAAAAGAGCGGGAAAAAGAGCGGACAGACAAACACACAAACAACAAATTTGTGTTCTTAGAGTATATATAACGGCCCGTCCCGGCTTCGCACGGGTGGACAAAATTCTTATTTTTTTTTTCTATTATTAAATATTTTTCCGTTAGCGCCATCTAGCGTCCGGTAGAGGAACTACTTGCGGTTAACGTGTTGCTGTGGTAACGTTATTGATACAATAGAACAAGAGCGGGAAAATCAAAATCAAAATAACTTTATTTCATAGGCCCTTGCGGGCACTTAAAATCGTCAATTTTACATAGAAGAATCGAATCGAAAGAAAAGACAGACAAACACACAAACCACAGTGATCTTAGATTAAAGATTATAAGTAGACATGATCAATGTTGCATTGCCCTAACAAGGTCTTGTTATGACACTAGCACTGTTATGTACAAAAAAACATTAACACCTATATGGGTGAGTTTGAGTTTGCAAAAGTCTCAGAAGGCATCATCCAGGTAATATCATCCAGGTGACCGTAATGCGGGGAGGAGGCGGCGCAGATATGCCGACCGAAGCCCAATCTAATGAGGGACTGTTACACCTACCCTGACAATCAGTCCGGCAGTGAAGGGAGTGCCGCACAGCCACCCTGAAAACCGCGGGGTATGTAAAGAGGGATGCAACGGAAGAGGTATACGACCGGTTCCGTAACAAGCGGAAGGGTCATGGGGGCGGCGCCTGTATGCCCCAGGTGATCATAATGGAATAAACCTTATTCATTTAGTCACATAAATGAAAAAACACGATATATATTTTTTGTGAATACACCTTTTCCGTAAATAGGTAGGCAGGTTATTATTAGGCGTGTGCGCACTCTGTTCGGTATATCGGGAATAATATAAACATTTGCACTTCAATACTTTGTTTGTGTACATAGCTCTAAGCACCTAAGGGCATCGAAAGATGAGAACCACGGCAATTCACCTTGGTGCTCTAGATCTGTTCGTTAATAGTCTCTCAATTCGAGTACCTGGTAGTTAATCAAATATATAGTAGGTAAGATGCGTAGTAGAATAGAAAAATGGAATAGTTTATTTAGAAAACACATATAAATAATTAGAAGGCTATCCGGAAAGTAGTACCAGTTTGCGCCGTGCGGTGCGCTGGCGAATAGAGTAACCGCCATACAAGTTCAGTTGTATATTAGCTGTCTGTATGCAAATTTGCTTTTCGTTGGTATTGACTGTGTTGTTTATGTGAGTGTTCATAATGTTTAAGAAAATAGAGAAAGCCGTCAGTTGTGAAGTAAAGCTTGTGATTTTTCAACCATTCCAACCGAACTTTTAACCATACACCCTATAGTTCAGCTTTGGCTTCGTCACACTACCATTGTTTACAAAACTACAGATGTTACTGACAAGAAAGAATTTTGAAACAGATGAAGAATTGAAAGAAGCTGTGAAAAATTCGTCACACGTTACTATGAATGTTTAATTTTGGGAGGTGACGAGGGTGTACGTGTACGAAGGTTGCCTTTTATATTTCGGGATTGGACAACCCTAGTATTGCAAACTGGCAACTGACAGCTGAATCTTAAAGTTTGACATATTTGAGGTTATACGTACTCAGAACGTTTTGACATACGAGGGCTATTTGTATTGTTTACAGTAACTTAAAGATTCATCTCGGCCAAAAAGTATAAATAAATCGTGAACATTTTTGTGCGATTATTTTTTTACAATTGTCGACGTAGATTAACTCAGCAACAGTGAATCGATGAACTTAATTCAATTTTTGACGATGGAGCTCCATCAAGGACCAGTGTTTATCGATGGTATGGTGAATTCATTCGTGGTCGTAGTTCGCTCCAAGACGAATTTCGTGAAGGTCGTCCAAAATCAGTTGTTGTTCCGGCAAGCATTGATGCTGTGCGCAAACTGATATTGAAAGATCGTCATGTGACCTATCGTGAGATTGAGACCTTAGGCATTAGTGGGACCAACACACATTCAATATTGCATGAACATTTGAATGTCAAAAAAATTTGCTCGCGTTGGGTCCCACAGAATTTGTCAATCGTTCAAAAAAGGGATCATGTCGGTTGGTTGAAAGAAATGCTCAAAAAATACGATCACGGTGCTTCGAAACACGTCTATGACATCGTGACAGGTGACGAATTGTAGATTTACGTGTATGCCCGAAAGCAAACAACAGTCGACTGTATGGATGTTTCAAGATGAGCCAAATCCAACAAAAGCACTTCCAAGTAAATGGTCGCCTGATTTTTCGGAAAAACTGGACATGTGGCACCGTACCACTAAAACAATGCAGAAAAGTCAATTCTGAGTGGTACACAACCATTTGTTTGACAGTTGTCTTCCAAGAAATGAGGAAAACCAAGATGGATCACTTATCACCACGACAATGCGAGCTCTCACACGTCGGGTCAAACAACTGCATTTTTGAGCATTCAAAACGTCGATGTGATGAGTCATTCGCCGTATAGTCCTGACTTGGCACCGAATGACATCTTTTTATTCCCGTACGTAAAAAATAAACAGAGAGGTCAACGTTTTGCGACACTTAAAGAAGCAGTTGATGCATTCAGAATGCATGTTTTGGAGATACCTCAATCAGAGTGGCAAACGTGCTTCGACAATTGGTTCAAACGCATGCAGTAGTGTAGAAATCTTCATGGGAAATATTTTGAAAAACAATAAAGCGATTTTCGATGAATTATATTTGTTTTTGCCTTATCCCGAAATATAAAAGGCAACCCTCGCAGAAATAGTTTAAGATATGTTCTTTACAAATAAATCGTATTTTATTTTATATTATTTATTATTTTTATTTGTATGACCCTCGTACAAAAGGCTGTTACAGGTAAAAGTTAGATTTTTTAAATGGCCCATCCAGCCTTAATTCATCTGGGTGACTGAAAATAAAGGGATTTAAGATTAATTGACACAAATTTAAATTAACTTGATTCTTTTCAGTCCACTTATCATGCTACCAGGGTCTTATAGTATGGGCGGTAATGCCGAACTTGTTTTCCATACTAAGAAATTTTCGATTTTAGAACTACTTGGACTAAATTTTACATCCTCTATACCTATGTGGTTCTGATATTAGTTATATGGCTACTAGTAATACCGTACGTTTGAAATAAGACCCCGGGATGATAGAATTATTTGGACTATATTTACATCCTCTATATCTATGTGGTCCTGGTATTTGTACTAACCACTATATCTGTCATTTGAAAACTATGACCACAAATAATTTTTTAATATTAATTATTTAATTGTTATTGATTGTTGATAAGTAGATCTGACTAGGCTCAGTTACAGGTTACATTTGTATATGTATCACTGACAGCCCACTAGGATGCATGGAAGTTGAAGAAACAGCCAGCCACGTTCTACTGGAATGCAGAGGAGTGGCACCTTATCGGGCAAAACATCACGACTCACCAGACAGCCTCCGAAAAGTCACCGAAGTGAAGGCACTTAGAGCTTTCCTGGCAGAGTTCATGTAACTACATATAGTAAAATAAGCTGGACACCCTCCAGACAAAAAACAGGCGCAAAATACGTTGAGTTGCAGAAATCTCCCTTTCAAAAGAGGAAGAAGAATTACAAAATAGTGAAACAATAGTTCTTAAGCTCCCATGGATCAGCTTCAATGACGCAATGTCTTTTAAGCCACAACTTCCCGAGGTCTTAATCGATTTTAATCATTTTTGTGTGGAATCGAATCAACACTTTTAGGACAACATTCGTGAATTTTGAAATTCACAAAAATAAGAAAGTTATGAACAAAAACATTGGCTCTATGGGATTTCATATTGAAACAAAAAGCGCGCCTTTTTTGAAAATCTCGTTCTTATGAAATTTCAAAATTAACTAAACATTATTGTTTTTTTTTAGTATTACGCTCCGCTCCAATATATGTCCTGTTTACTCTGAGGGTGCTAGCGAAGCTTTATGCTTAGCGACTGCATCGAAAGAAAATATTTTTTCCGAATAGTCGATTGTGCGTAGAATCGCCAAATATTGAACGGCGTTTTAAAAATAATAAAAAGTTTTTTCTTCACGTTAAGTGTCGTTGATTTACGTCTATTTCGATGGTAAATCCGGCTCAATTATAATAACATCAAAAACAAAGTGGATGTCATGTTTTACGAATAAATTGTTAGAAAATACTACAGTATCAAAATTAGATGAAAGAGTTCGAATTAAATTTGGATGACTTTATGTATTTTTTGATAGCTATTGTGATTCTGTCGTGTACTATTTATAGATAATTATATTGTTACCTTCTTTCGTTTCTAGTTGGCTCTGTCAGACACTAAAAGTCAACAGTTTTCTGCTAAATCAGTCTTCATATCGTCAAGCGTATATCTTTGAGAGAAATTTAGTCACTGCGCTTGCAATTAAAATATACTCGACGCGATAATAATTTAGTGCTAGAGACTACTATGATGTATAAAAATTATTCTCGTTGTAAATAATTATTGATCCATCTCTTTTACTCGTATTGATAATGAGCGGTATTTTCGATATTTTTCAATAGTGTCTATGGGACGTGTATGGTGATTACCTCCAGTAACATAAATCGGCTTTTACGACAACCTTAAGTGTTAAGGGTAATATTTAACTGTGCCGGACACCACAGGGCTTTAAGTAAATATCAGGTGCTTACTTAAAAAACTATCCTATTTGCCCATAGACACTTTCTTAAAAAAATCGTTTTTCCTACTATATTTTTTACAAGATCTTAGTTACCACGTAAAAACAAAAAAGAAGCGTATTTTACAAGCTTTTATTTAGTTTTACCTGTCTCAGTGTTTCGGTATGATTATATAAATCATAATTTTAGATCAAAAGCGGCTGTAGCCCGTCAGTGGAGACAGTAGGGGCGTTAGGGTAGGGCGCCAAGGGGCGACTGCCCAGGATGCCGGACATAAAGGGGCGCTATAAAGTTGGCTAGAGTAGTAGGCTCATGAGCAATTTGAATGTCAGTTTTTTGTGTTTCATAAGCCACAGTAATCAAAGCGTCATGGATGGCGCTAATTTGACAACTAACTGCTTTAACACTGCTCATTCTTGCTTCGAACGTGTATCACTAAGATTTTTTATAGCATGTAATCACAATATTTTGAAATTGTCTTTTTATAAATGGTTATTTTCTAATAAATGTGTATTTTATTACATAATTTGCCTTTTTTTCGTATAGTATAGGTTTAAATTGCAGTCAGGAGGTGCCGTAGAAATCTCGCCCGGGGCGTAGTTAGTGCTAAAACCGGCACTGATTGGAGATATCAGCTTTAATCTAAACGGAAAGAGTTCTATGTACGTGGACCCACTCGCAACACGTGAACAAAAGTTCTTTAAAAAAAACAATTTTGTGGTGACGGGAAGGTTATCTGATTTTCGATCCTTTCGAGCGAGATTTCGTGGCCCTACGTGTTCTATAATAAACACATTTAGTATGGGATCGTGTGATTAACGATCCTAGATCATAATATATCCAGGTACTTAACTTATTATGAAAATAAAATATCAATTAATATTAAATCACTATATACCTATTGTTTATAAAAAGAGCTTCAAAGTTTGGTCCTGGATTCCAAATATACACAAATTGAAGTTATTATTGCTTTACAGAAAATATGCGCATAATAGCCGGTAGGAAAACAAATCTGTAAGTCCGCAAGCAGTAAAGCAACGTCAGGAGCGTTTTTTATTCTTGCTTCGTTCAAAATAGTCAAGAAGTATAAATATTAAAAGTGTCCCACCCAACACCTTTTTGATTGATTTTATTAGAACAAATATCTTCAGATATAGTAATCTAGCAGTTAAATAACAAAAACATATAACATCAGATAGGGCAGACCAATAAGGCTGACCTGAGGCCTCCTATCGCGGTTAAGCTTATTAATTCAGACCTTATTTGCTTAGTAATAAGTTCTATCATATAACTTAACTCAAACGCAAACGTAACCTTTACCCATTTGTAAGGCTTTAGAGCTTAAATATTTTATGGCAACGTAAGCTGTTTTAGTCAGTTACTGCAATGTAGCTAGTCATACAGTGTGACCGCAACACACGATAGTACTTTAAATTCTAGTACGGACTGACTGTCAGTAGTTTTCAAAGCTACAGAACCAATGTCAGTGTTCGCATTCAAGATATTATAAAACTATTTCTTTCTACTGATTTCATGCATATTTTGATTAGAGTTATATAACAGCAGAGACTTGCCTTAGCCATAGACAAGATGACTATAACTTAGTAAGTATACAAAAAGAGTCGCAATAACAGCGAACTAAGTGACTATTCTATAGCTATTTTACGCTATAGAGTCCTTGGATACTTCAATAATATTGGGGCCCCTAAGACTGGTATGATAGAAGAATGTTTCATTACAAACATCCAAAAGGACAAGGTAAATAGAATTCCGAATTTTGCTTCAACTGGATTTCTCCATAAGAAGTCCCGTAATACTTTCTTGTTTTTCTTGTGCTAATATACTACAAACGAGGGGAACCTAAGACAAGTGCCTAGGAATGAAGATGCCTGTTTTTTCTCGTGATAAACATGAAATATATTATTAAACGTTTTTTTATTGCAACTGGAAAGTGCTCGATCTTCATCTTACTTGGTGTTAAGTGATGACGGAGCCATAAGTGCGTTATTCGGATTCCTTAGCCACCGAGGAAGTAGCTACCTCATCTCTAACTGCCGGAACTCAAAAATTATAAATAAATCGATAGCAGCACGCTTAGATAAGTTCATGTTTGCTAACCAGGCGGACTTGAACTAGCCCTACCACCAAATCAACCGATCATAAATATGCAGCTCCCTGTAGATCAAGCCCGGAAGGCAAAAATTAAGTCACTAAACTACGAGGCGGTTTATGTTTCCTTTAGTAAAACACATCATGTAGAGAATTCTATATCCTATAACGTCGAGAAATCGACAATATTTCTTTTCTAATTTTGGAGTTAAATTTGGCCCAACAGCTCATCCCTCTTATTGCTAATTTAACACATCATATAGAGAATTGTATGTTCTGTACCATCGAGAATTCGGCAAATTTTAGTATTAATTTTTGGAGGTAATGTTGACCCAAAAGCTCATTCTTCCTATTGCTGTTTTCTGCTAGTGTCCACATGTCGGATGTGTTGGATAAACACGCACTGCTTAATAAGGCCACTAATTAATGATATGTGCTAATGTAGCATGCAAATAATTTAGTTATCCGACAACGCTACATCGCTATCTCGCATTCGAATCACACACCTTTCCTGTACATTTTACTTCTTTCTTTATTATATTGTTCGGAAGTAGATTCAATAAGTGACCACGTCTTTACAACGTATTGGATTGTCTTCATTGGTTTGCATGCAAGAGACGAAAGGCGGATTATTAAAGTAAGTAAATTATATTTCTATTTTTACATTTATTAGCAGTACAATTTAGTACAAAATTATTTAACAGAGAGTTTTTGTAAAAATATAAGAAAGGTCGCGTTGATTGTTAAAATGCACAGGAGAGCTTGACAGAATTTATGTACAATAAAAAAGTAACTAAGACAATATTTTTAGTCTGTGTACCATAAATGTCAGACCGCATGGCCGACTGTCGCCATTCTGTCTCTTGTATATGCAGATTATTAAGATTACTGTATTTTTTGGCGGAAACGTGTATAATTATTTCAGTACTTTAAGGTTTCTTATTAAAATGTATTTTTACGAGGATTTTTAACCATTAAGTGTTCGTGAACATATGTAAGAGCTGGCTAGTAAAAGGAAATAGAGTTGTTTTTTCACTTTCTCCAAAAACTATGGTTTTATTTTTTATTCTATCAGTCTTACTATTATATTTATTCATCCATCACTCATGTGATTCCCATTCACCATCGTCATCAGATAACAGAAACATAGATGAGACTGCTTGACCATTGTATCCTTTGCCTTCCGCAAAGAAAAACTCAACCAAAAAGGTGATTTTTGCCGTTTATTTGATATATTTTCCTTCTTCACTTGATATACACTAACAGGCGTCAGCCATGGACGTTTCTGTGATAAATAGCTGGCGTCGGCGATCACCATTGCCAAGTACTTTGCTAGTTTGGCTGAATTTCCAACGTTGGTCCATTTTTTGCTGACCTTTATATTCAAATATGTTATTATTAAGGTCAGTGACTTTTTTATATCTTACACAGACTAAAAAACCTACGAAATTATTGGTACATAACTATAACTATAAAACAGCTAAAAACACGGTTAATAGTTTCATAGTAATATATGAAGACATAAATATAGCGACGTTTGAAATCAAACATGTGATTTCATTTCGTAAACACATCAAAATAAAATTACGGATTCCACGAATCGGGTCGGCGACCGGTCATGCAGCAAGACGGGGTACCTAGTTGTTGAAATTGTATACAATAATGCGGAAATAAAGATATTCCTTGCCAAAGACATCATTGCTAGACGTAATCAATTCTTTTATCTGTTTATCTATATGTATGAGTAATGCAAAACGTAGAATCTTTTTTCTACACATTACAGCGTCGTCGGTTTCAACGTGGGCAGAAGAGTGTAGCGCTCCTATAAACCACCGAGAAGCGTATTGTCATACTACACTAATGGTATATCATTACATACTCTGTACGCCTACCTATTTTCAAACTGTACTATTACAGGCAGAAGTGCCGTACTTACAAACAGTTGCTCTGAAATCACACATACTCTTGTGATTAAAGGAATGTGGGTACTGCATGTCAGTAGAGACAAGGTCTGAATTGAAATACATTATGATTTAGAGTATGAGAACAAAATATATACGTTCAAGCTTCAATGGCATATAATATAATAAAATTCAAGCGTGTCAAAGTAACGCTAATGAAGTGCCCCACAAAACGCTCTATTCGCTTTTTAACCTAACCTTACTTGAACAAATTATGTCTTATATAAAGACTTCTTCCAAATACTATTACTATATACATTTTTGATTAATTCGAGTTAATTCTAAAGTCGAAATAATCTATACATATACAAATTCAAAAGTGTTTGACCGCAATGAACTCCGAAACTATTCAATCGATTTTGATGATTGTTTTTTTTATTTTGCCGGATATGTTCCGACTTAGGACAAAGGATAAGCTTCCTTTTAATTTATAACAAAGCAACGCGAGACCGGGTTATATTTATATTATAATTTTAAACAAAAATTCTTTGTCGCTCAGCAGCTGAGGACCGATTTCTCATCTAGCGCACTATTATAACAGATATTTTAAAGATATTAACAAAAATAAAATGAAACAATGTTATTTACAATAACAATATTGCATTTTTTAGTCACTACAAATTATACATTATTCTAGTCTTCTGGTAACCACAAATTGCACTTACGCTTTAATTTGTTCTCAGATAATATAACATCCGTTCAATGTTTATGTTTACGCAAATACAAAACGTCTCCTGGCAACAGTGTTTTTAACTAAAAGAATAATTTATTAAATGCTCTATTAAAATTAGCTTATAAAAATAGCTCAGGCGGTAGTGATCCTATTTTTGGAATGCCATTTCACATTAGATGCTCCAGTCATAGGCACAGGATAAAAATAAATCTGGGAAGATAATTGTATCATTATAACGGGAACTGTTTTCGCGATTGGAAGTTTAACTACTTTAACTAAGCCAAACAGTCTCCAGTTCGAAAGAATGATGTTGTGTGTAAAGAATACGAACTCTTGTACCTCAATTATGGGTATTTATATAATTTTTATGGATGTAATTAGCCGTTACCCTAATATCTAAAACAATGTTATTATTATATTATTATTAAAATATAACAGAAGCTTTACAGTACTTATATATTTTAGGCTAGGCTGATTTGGTGAGAATGTAAGAAATATTATTATTTGTAATAACCGTAATTAGATCATTACCATTTTATTTTTGAGTGTATAAAATACTACGACTTACTTAGGGTAGACCGATAGGGTAGACTGCTCATAACATCCATACGCAAAAATCTTTAGTTCTTCCGTGACTATAGTACATGTAAGTGTGTCAAAATATCGGAGCCTCAAAAATAATAAAAAAAAACGTAGTAATAATCCCGTTACCTCTTATTACACTGTTCAGGTTTTATGAAATCAAAATACAAATGTATAAAATTATTTTAAGTACCTAATTATAGTCTTGTGTGAGCTTTAGTGATCGTGTAGGTTCTACAGGTAAAGAGTTTAGGAACGTATACTTGGATTAATAATAAAACTATGTAAATAAAAAGTTTAATGCATATATGAATATTAAATATTTCTTCAATTTTAAATGGAATCTAAACGATACTTTTTACGAAATTACTATAAATAAAAACATTGCTTTCTCATAAGCTTTGATGTCAAATGCAAAAAAATCTAAGTTCAATATCTTTTTACTGGTTTTCCGTAGTTTTAATCGTCAGTCAATTGTTTTTTTTTCTATTCTTGTGGAGTATTTTTTTTATACTATGTGTATTGTAAAATATTTTTTGTTTGTTTTAATTGCATATGGTGTTTACCTATTATTAATTGTAAACTTATTTCCTTAATATTAGTATGTTTTAAATTATTTAGTGTAACAATTGTTGTAAAGCAATTAAAATAAATAAATAAATAATCTACTAATACCTATCTCAACTTTTAGATAAAGAAACGGTCACTGTCTGACCGACAGTATCTTAAAGTTGTGTTGCAGCCTATTTTATGTTCATTCCAAAGGTAGGAGAGACTTTTTAGTTAATTCAATACGAGATATGCTGGTCAGGGTTCAAGGGCCCCCTGAGCTTGGGGGCCTGGTGCACGGCGCTGTCTAGCGGCTAGACTAGCCCTTTAGAGCTAAGCCACTACATTAGAGGTGACTAATCATTATTGCAATATAAATGTGAAAAGTGTTGTGTTTGATGTAGATTGGAATGTTACTTGTTATTTGTATTCTATTATTGCTCATTTAAAACAATAAAATTAAAATAATTCTTCCAAAGATTCTCTTCTCAAAGACGAACACAATGGATTTAGTTTTCAAATTAGGTCTTTTATTGCGATCTCCAACTCGCCTGGCAAGCATGAAGGTTATACCTTCCCCCAATTTTTAGGGGGGGATGGCCTCTATCCGGAGGGAGTCGGATGATGCCTAATTGTGCCTAGGATTCCTAAAAAGGGTCCCACTAGGCCGAAGGACAGTGTAGGGCACACGTGGGGTTTTAGTAGGTATACCGGTGGCGCCACACGACTCGTCACATAGTCGCGACTCCTGTGGCGCCATCGGAGGCCTGGACTCGCCGGTGGAGCTGCCATTGCCGCAGCGCGTTAAGAACCGTATTTTGCCCTCACGTTATAAAAGGGCTTTTAAAAATACCATGTTTTAAAACTACTGATTACTGAAACACTGATGGATTGCTAGTATAAATGAAATCCCCAGATGAATGTTTGTTAACTATACTTACTTTTGTTATTTTGAAAGTACGTTTGTTTCTTTGCCTCAAGAAATCCTTCTTTATCTGTGTTACGGGAGATGGATATACGATATGAGTAAGCCAGAAAGTATTTGATGAGGCACATAAGCAAGTACATATTTGAAAAAATGAGTATTAGATATGGACCAATTGTTTGGGTCACGGTTTCAGGATTCAAAAATATCTGATACTAGCGGCCCGTCCCGGCTTCGTACGGGTGGATAAAATTCTTTAAATTTATTCTAGCATTAAATATAGCCTATGTTACTGAGCGTGAATGTAGCTTTCCAATGGTGAAAGAGTTTTTGAAATCGGCTTTGTAGTTTTTCAGTTTATTCATTGCAAACATACAAAAATATAATTTTTTAATCTATTAAATATTGTACAAAATATTGAATAATATTAGTGCAGATTAGACAATCAATCTGAATATAACTTGTAATTACTTAGTAAATTTTAATTTGGTAAAATTCAGATATTAATTTGATGAGTCTGAATTGGAATGAATTCCAATTAAAATATATACAATGATCAAATGTCTTCGTAGAAACAAAACGATAGAGCGTTTTAAAATACCACTACTAGAGCCAACTATCGTCAGCGTCTCGCAAAATATGAGTAAAAGCGAGATCTTATGTGTTATAAAATTAATTATTAATATATATCATGAAATCCTGGTTTGTATCCAAAATATTTTGAGATCAGAGATGATGATATGATAGAAATGATATGCTGCCGCTTAGCCGCTTTTATTTTATTTTTTAATTATTTAATGATGTATGTGAACTTGTATATAACATTTATTATTGTTATTTTAAGTTTATGTGTGTATGTGTATATATATATATATGTGTGTGTATAGTGTATATATATATATATATGATTTATTAGTTTCGATATTATATTATAAGGCGCTTTTTTTTTTGTCACTGGCTTGAACCCTGTCAGAATAACAGCGCCTCTGTGTCTATTCTGCCCAACTGTGAAGGACACAGAGGCAAAAATGCTGAGGCAGGGTATTTTGTTGACCCCGCACATTAGTTTAAATCTTTTTTTATATTTTTACTTTTGTATATTTTTTTTCCCTTTGTTTGTCCCTTATTTTGTTTTTTCTCTGTTTCTTTAAGTGCGCGTGTTTCAATAAATGTTTTTTCTTTCTTTCATAGAAGTAGGCGGCCCATTTAAATGACAACCAAAACACTATCAGTTATGACAGTGAAAAACACTTTCTTCATGGTATGTTTACATAGCCAACAACAACATTGAATTAATCCATCTAAATTAATGTCCGAACGTTACACAATCGCATAATTATTTATAGCAAAACCCAAACAAACTGAATCTACGAAAACAAAACGAAAAAATAATATTTTCGAAACATTTATATAAGCTTACATTGTTTTGATACGCGCACAACCAGAATTTGCGTGTGTCCAAGAATTTACCTTTCGCAATATTTACTTACAATTCAACAGGCGGTTTTAATTAAAACTACAGTTATTAGGTGATAATGTATTGCGTGCATCGGAACGAAATCGCTTCTTGACGTTGCTATCAGACGCCATATTGGATTCCCGCCAAAAATTTAAATCACGCGCTTCACAACTTTTCCTAATCGTTTATTATAAGGCACAATCGATTTAAATAAGTAGCTATTAAGATATAATTTAATACATCTGATAGTGCAATGGCATTTGGTTGTATTTATTACTAGTATTTATAAAGTACTAGGTATTCATAACAATCTGCAAATAGAAATTGATGTAATTGTAATAATCGATAATTTTTATGGAGTTCAAGCTCAAGATCGCATTTATTAATCAATAAAGAGAAGCATGTTTCTCTGAATGTAGACCACAACAAATAAATGGATTAGAAATAGCCCATTTTGTATTACATATTTAAGATTAGGGCAGTAGTACAGTTAGAGATAATCCTAACTAATATTATAAATACGAAAGTGTGTATGTTTGTTTGCTTGTTACACTTTTACGTCTTCACTACTCAACCGATCAAAATTTACATACACTTTTTAGGGACACAGAAAGGGACACAGGATATCTTTCATCTAGAAAAAAGTAGTGTTCCCAAGGGATAGAAATTATAACATTAAGGCGCGGGTAAAAGCTGGTGTTTTATAAGACAAAACTTATACATATTTTATTAATATACTGGAGTATACAGAGGACTGATCATCTAACTCTGGGATGCACAGACTTATTAAGACTAGGGGCCACTCGGGCAAATCATGAACTGATGACGGGCCAAGAAGTATAGGTAATTAAAGACAATAAAGAATTGATAATAATGTATTAAAATTGTAAAATAATTTATTAATTTGAAGCGTGGCACTGCATAGTGCTTACAATCTTTTTAATATTTGGCTCAAATTTACTTGTGGCAACGCGTAAAACTGCTTCCAAACTTTCATTTGCGAGGCGGTTTCGATTTTTTGTTTTATTATTATTTAGTATTGAAAAGGTTTGTTCACATATATAGGTAGAACCAAATAAGCTGGCACATTTCAGAGCGTTTATGCGCAACTCTTTGTACGTATTTTTATCAATGCAGCGGTAAAAGTTCAGCAAGTCTCCTTCGTTGAATTTGTTGCGTAAATCTTGGTCGTTTTGAATGTCTATAATTTCTAACTGCATTGACTCTGGCGCATTTCAACTGAAATCGTGAAAGGATTGCTGAATATGTCCAACAGAGGTTTCACTTTTTTAAACTCCGAAAATCTGTCTTGAAAAGCTTGAATCAGAATATCTAGTTTTTCTACATAACTGAAATTAATCGCAGTTTTGTTGAATTTTTCAGCCATTTTCTTATAATTCGGAAAATGATTGTAATTTCCAGAGTTCAATTGCGATCTGAAAAGTGTCAGCTTACATTGAAAGGATGATACATGAGCGTAGAGCTGGGATATTAGTTGATTTTTGCCTTGAAGCCGTGTGTTCAAGACATTCAAATGATTTGTAATGTCAACTAAAAAGGCCAAATCACACAACCAATCAGGATTTTTAAGTTCCGGGACATCCCTTTGCTTTTCCGCCAGAAATATTCCAATTTCTTCTATTAAATTTAGAAATCGTTCCAGGGTCAATCCACGACTTAGCCACCTTACTTCTGTATAATACAGTAAATCTCCATATTCGCTTTCGGTATCATCAAGGAATTGTTTGAATTGCCTGTGATTGAGTCCTCGCGATCTTATGAAATTTACAGTCGAAACTACCACTTTCATGACATTTTGAAATTCAATTTTTTTAGAACAGAGGGCTTCTTGGTGTATAATGCAGTGAAACTGCATGAGATCTTTAGCGTTTATGTTTTTTTCTTGCTTATGCTTTTTCAGCAAAGTAACTAGCCCGGAATTGACACCAATCATCGAAGGAGCACCGTCAGTGGCAACTCCCGATAATTTTGATAAGTCCAAATCAGTTTTTGAACACTCATCCAAAAGTACATTGAGTATATCAACTCCTTTGGTTTGACCTTTTAATGAACACATTCCTAATAACTCTTCTAAGACTTCAAAATCTTGACTAACACCTCGTATGAATATGAGAAGTTGAGCTGTGGAAGTAATATCAGTGGATTCGTCGAGTGCTAATAAAAAAAATTCAATGATCTTAGTTTTTTCAGTTAATTGTTCCGCAATATCACCTGACAAAGACATAATTCGTCTTTGGATAGTCATGCGATTCAGTTGAATTTTCTCAAATTTTTTTGCTGCTTCTGGACACATTTTCTTAGCGGCAATTTCTATGCATTCTTTTACAAAATCCCCATCATTGAAGGGGCGACTTCGCTTTGCTATCATTCTAGAAATTTCATAACTTACTTCTGTAGCTGCTTCTGAATCTTGAATGGGTTTTGTAAACATAGCTTGCTGACCAATAAGCTCCCGTTTTAAAGACAACATTTTTTGCTTTCTTAATTCGCCTGTAAACCTGGTAAAAGTAGGATGCTGCGTTTCATAGTGCCTTTTTACATTATATTCCTTTGCAATCGCAACAGAATTCTTGCAAATTAAACAAACGACTTTGTTATGCGACCATACAAAAAAGTATTTCTCAGTCCAAATTTCTTGAAACTGCCGATTTTCATCTTTAACCTTACGTTTTTTACTAGGCCCTGGCTTGTCCATGTTGCGTTCTAATCCTGGCTAGGATTAACACAGCACCTAAAAACAATTACAGTACCTACTTAAATTACCCATCCTTATTTATATTACCAAAAAACAAAACGAGCGAATAAAACAAAACAACAATTTAATGCTTGTAAGTTGCTGTTCTGTTCTATATTAATAACAGAGTTTTACTTACGATTTCACAACACAATTACATATACACAGCACTTCACGGGTTAACACTGCAAGTGCAACAGGAAACCTACGTTGAATGTGAATCAAAATATAAGACACCGACTCGGCTAGTCGCTCAATTTAAAACCGAATTGTCGGTCGCTGCGGTTAGCGTGGCTTTTATACCGCGCGTATAGAGTCGAAAACTGTCTGGAGAAATCTCGAAATCGAATCTGGAAGCTTCGTGTATCTACGCGAGCAATCGGGAATTCGGGACTATTGCTATCTCGCTTGCCCGTCGTCGCGCCGCCCGCCGCCGCCCGGCTTCCTCAAGAAAACGAATTTAGCCGAGATCGGCGCGAACATTACCGACCGCTGTTACCGAGTGACGCACACACAGCGGCGCGCGATATTCAAATTACTTTTCGAACATATTTTTTTTGGTTTAATTCTGGAATAGAATTCAATATTTTCGAATGTACAAGAGTATTATTTTTGATGTCGGCGGGCCACCTGTATTCGACTGGCGGGCCGCATGCGGCCCGCGGGCCGCGGTCTGTGCATCCCTGATCTAACTAGTCTTCATAAAAATCTTCAGATATTCTGCGATTGTGGATCATCAAATTGTAAGTACATATTTTGGCATTGCGAGTATTGTAAATATCCAGTATTAGCCTATAGGCTATGAGCTGTTTAAACATAGTTAAAAAATTAGATAAGTAAAATTCATAAATATATATCTGTCACCGTAAAATTGTAATTACTGTTAGATTATAATCTATCTCGCGAGATTGTAAACTGTCGAAAGATTGTGAACCGTAACATAGTGCTTACAATTTAACGCTCACTTTTTGTTTCGTAATTCTTTTGTTGTCGAATATAAATATAAACTAACCTAACCTAACCTAACTCAATTGACACAGAAGGGCTTATTGCAAGACCAATCCATCAGGGATGTAAGCTGTATGTTACGGTTCACAATCTTTCGACAGTTTACAATATCACGAGCGAGATTATGATCTAACGGTATTTACAATTTTATGGTGACATATCCACCACTAAACACACACTCTTGTCTAGCTTGTCGTAAGAATCAATGACATGAAATGTTTGTCATTTTCGTTGATACAAGATAAGTACCAGGGTCTCATCAACAACTAAGCGACCTTAAGCAGCCGCTATCACAAGGGGTATCCAAAAAATTAATATTGTTTTAACGTTTTACCTGTTAACACCGCTCAATACGCTCCTATTATTAGCATTTGCGCGGAAATTCCGTGAAAACCGCGTTTTATGTTTGTAAAATTGCTTTGTTGTCTCGAAATAAATCGTATCGAGACAGAACTCTGAGCCTGAATGACAATGAAAGTCACGGCAGTTTTATTGGTTTTTCAAATGCAATCCTTGAATATTGAACATTTTTATAAAAATCAATAGTCGTCACTCGAAAAAAAGGTCGATGGACGCGACAAAAATTTGGTAATTATGTTTTTGTAAGCATGCTAAAGTACTTAATTTCATTAATAAAAGAACTAAATTTAGTGCTCGATATTATAAGGTCTAACAACTGATGATGCTTCGTGTTGAGGCGACACATTCAGAGTAGTTGGTAAAGGTCCAAGTTGGTGTTTACTTTAAGTTACACTAACTTTATCAAAGTGAATCTATAATCTAAGATCACAGTGGTTTGGATTTGTCTGTCCGCTCTTTCCCCCGCTCTTTTTCCATTGTATCAATAACGTTACCATAACAACGCGTTAACCGCAAGTAGTTCGTTTACCGGACGCTAGATGGCGCTAACGGAAAAATATTTAATAATAGGAAAAAATTCAAGAATATTGTCCACCCGTGCGAAGCCGGGACGGGCCGCCAGTATTTTATTAACTTTTAAGATATATAGTTTCCAGTCAATATTGTAAACGGGAAGATACACCGAAAAACGAAATAAATAAATATAGTAGGTGTATGTATAGCTTACCACAAAAGTTAACGGGATTTTTAATAATGAGCTTAACGCATTGTTATTACTCTTACGAAAAGAAAAGAAAAAAAGTGAAGCAATTTTTTGAATATATGTAATGTTTGCGAAGATTAAATGAAAAAGATTACAAATTGCTTTTTCCCCGTTATTAGAATTAGTAGTAGTTTAACTATTTTCCAATATTTACTACCCTGATTCGACATGGTTAAGTAATAATCGGCCAAGTGCGAGTCAGACTCGCACACGGAGGGTACCGCACAAACTTGTAGATATACAGAGAAATATTTTTTCCCTTTATTTGTGCTATATGACATTGCTTCTTGCCAAATGATTTTAGGTCAAAGATCAATGCTTACGTCAAAAAAAAACGTCAATAATTTTGATTCCCTTGCGAGTAACAAAATATGCCGCATAAACTGGGCATCAACGGCCATATGTTTTGATTTTACGTTGACTTAGAAATTTGAATATTTCTCCGCTCCAAGTGACGGCACACATGAGTATTTGATATTAATTAATTGATATCTCATTTTATTCCTAAGAAAAAGGGTGATAGCAGTCGGACAGACGGACAAAGAAGTGATTCTGTAAGATTTCCATTTTTTCTTTTGAGGTACGGAACCCTAAAACGAAAGTAGGTAAAATATTGCGGACCCCTAAGTGCGGTACAGCGATCTTTCTTGTTTTTACTGCCATTAGCTAAATTGTTGCTAAGCCACCAAATCATTCTGAGATCGGGGCGTAAACCGCGGACAATATTTAAAATGGATGTTTTTGCTAGAACTGTATGAAAAACAACAAGTAACAGAAAAATGATCTCTAGGGAAATCGTGAGAAAAGTTTTTTTTAACAAAATATTCTGGCATTTAAAACTCAAAATCGACTCCCTGAGGAATAGCGGCTTTTCAGTAAGCGGACGGCAGTATAGTTGAACTTCCTTTCAATCCTGATCTGAATTTATAGATGTTGTGAGAATCCAGTCAAAAACTGCAGCGACTTCTTAGAGATACAGTCCAATATCTTATACTACTGCACATATTTGGGATATCTTTTGCTACTGCACAAATTCAGGTAAGCTTTAATCATATGTCAAAGCAAACATTGTTACAAAAAATATGTGATTAATATAATTAGGGACCTCCCAATCTATACTAATATTATAAAGAGGAAAGATTTGTATTTTGTATGTTTGTATGTTTGCAATGAATAAACTCAAAAACTACTAAACCGATTTCAAAAATTCTTTCACCATTGGAAAGCTACATTCACGCTGAGTAACATAGGCTATATTTAATGCTAGAAAAAATTTAACGAACTTTATCCACTAGTGATATATAAAGGGCTTTCTGCGTACCATAACCAAAATATTATTGGTAATAAATCACATTTATTCTGACAATGCACATGACTACGTACTTGGCAGGTCGCAGAAACGTGCCAGTGACGTCACGGGCGGACACTCCATCATACGTCTGTGTATTTAGTGTGATATTTTAGTCCGCTTCACACAGCATTTCGCAAATTGACTTTTAAAGCTCCCGCTGTTCAATAAACTTTGTTTTTTCTTTTTTATATATATTCTTTTTTGCACAAACTGACAAGAAGTAATAAAAATGGTAAAGTTGTTTGCAAATGTGGACTTATCTTTTAAAGAGATCTCTTACAGTCAACCCAGATTATGCGTTTGTCGGATACCAGGGTGGCATAAATAGCAAACAAGCTATCGAACTTAACAGATGAACATTCCTTTTTGTAAAGTATGTTTTTCGAATCACACTTTTGACCAAATAGAATCTTTTTTTACGCAAGAAAAGAAACTAGCGATCAAACTTTTTCCTGAGATTCAAGATCGCTTAACTTTGATAGATTGTTTCGTTTTGAAACTGCCAAACTGTCGATTGACGCTTTGTTTCCTGAACCGTATTGATAAATCCAGGATTCGTCGTAAGGCGGGTAACACACTGCACCGCGCCCCGTCGCGTAGCGCGTGGCCGCAGATTTTAACATTGTATGCAAGAATCTCAATTAATATAGAAAACACGCCTATGACAACACACTGCCGACGCGGGAACGCGCGGGTAGGCGCCCCGTCGCTTTCTGTCGCTACGCGCACCGCGGCGGGACGCGTCTCTAGTGTGTGAACCGCCTAAAGGGGTCGTGACGAGCTTACTTCCATCAGAGGCGTAGCTAAACCTAAAGTAACTGGTGCAAAATAAAAACTATTTTTCATGAACCTCAATGTTGAATAAAAAAATCTAAATTCAATATCTTTTCACTGGTTTTCCGTATAGTTTTAGAAATTTCAAAAAGAGATCATTATCTTAACCTCTAAATATTAAGGTTAAGATTTGAATCTATGGATTTTAGAACCTGTTATTTAAATTACAATGATTGATAAAAATATATAATAACAATCATCACGTAGACTATACATTAGACACTACATAAACCCACATATCCCACATAGACAATACATAAAAATCTTACGCTTTTTGTTTAACGCTACGGACGTTTTTTCCCGGCTAGGGTACCCCTCCGCAACGTCCCAAAATGTAAATAGGTACCTGCCAATTAAGAATGACCAAATAAATGAATGAAGACGTGAAGATATATGTAAGTACATATATTAAGTTGGTCAGGAAAATAAAAAAATCCTATTATCAAAGAATTAAGTAAATAAAAAATAAACGCTTAGTTTTAGTAAATATTATTTTTGCGTAATTGAAACGTATCGTATCTTGAGTTTCAACCTTTAATTTTGTACACTACAGAAAGCGTTTCGTTCAGCCAAATTATTTGCGATTACAAATTAAATTATCTCTTAATCACAGTGTTTAAAAATAAATTGTAGAAATTTAACATAATTTATTTTTCATATTTCCGTTAGTGAACGATTTTGTAAAACATAAGGGCGATTTTCGTCGGTCTTTTTTAAACGGTAATTTCTGAGTGACAGTACTATTTTAAAGTTGTGTTGCTCACACGAAGGTACTCGTGTAAAATCTTTTGAACTCTTCTCGATCCAATATGCAACATATGCTGAGTCTCTATGTCCGTAATTCTCCTGTTTTCTTGGATTAAATTTATCACTGCTAGCACCTTTTTTTAGCTAATTGCCGTCGAAGGACGACCACTTCTTCCTTCATCCCCCAATGCTAGACTACCACGTTTGAATTCTATGCTAACGGTGCTTAACCCCTTAAAACCCAAGAGCATTATATCATGCGCGCGACAACGATATCTAAAATCCGCGAGCATTATATAATGCTCTATAGCGCGCAGTCTGATTTATTCCTTATTACGGCTCTAGTAATGGTTCTTTTTGATTGAATTATATTTTTTCCCCGATAGAGAGAGAAATAATGCATTTAACACAAATCTGGGCTTCAAGGGGTAAAGAAACATAATTATTATTTGCAGTCAATTTTGTCCACCCGTGCGAAGCCGGGACGGGCCGCTACTCATAAACAAAGAAATTGTTACCGATGCTGTTCCATTTGATGTAGTTCTCAAAATATTGTGAAGGGAGCTTTGAAATTCGAACGATGATATTTTTACTTGTATTTAAATTTTTTTTAATAATTATAATCGGCCAGGAACTCAAACATATAAACTTTTTTGTAAAACTCTCTGAGTGGCATAGTAACAATCGTTATGAATGGTAGGTTAATAACTTATCGTCGCGCGTCATGTGTGTCTCTTTATTGAAAGGAATCCATTAGTTTTAAGAAAGTACCGTTTCATGTTTTAGTTCCTATGTAATCATTAGAGTGACATTTTATGTAATTATTATATGTTTTGCTATTTAACAATTTTACTGTAAAATTTTTATATGTAAAGAAATGAAGATGGAATTAAAAATATATGTTATTGCTGTAAATTAAAGTGGAATTGCTTTAAGGTCACAAATTTACTAAATAACGAACACCAAAAGTAAAGTCTGTTCATTTTAACTTGTCCTATTTTGTAAACAATCTTGGCACAACTTTTTAACAAAATCACCCATTTAAATATAAAATAATAAAAAAAGTCAATAATCTATTACAATAAATCGTTATTAGAGACTGAAACCTATTGAATCTAGTTATCAGTTGATTTTTAATGCTGCATTTTCAATAAAAAGGAGTGCCAAGATTGTTTACCAAATAGGACAAGTTAGGAAGAATAGACTGTAACTCTAAATAGTTTGGTAAAAAACCCAACCCCTAATTAAGACACGATTCGAGAAAACATCTGCGAAACATAAACAATAATTTTGTTTTTAAATTGCACGCAGAAATACATCAGATAGACTAATTTCCACACATCGTCGACTATTCGCAGTCCGACATTGACCTTCATAGTGTCTGGCGTTTTAAATCCGCAATTTTTTAAATCAACGAGAATAGGCGGGAAGCGTTTCTTTTTCATCTACACTCGGGGGTCAAGGTATTTAAAAAGTAATGCCATGTTTCTTGTCAAATGCGATTTAAATCAGCATCGATGTAAAGTATAGTGTAAAAACTTTTAAGAAAAGTGCAGGGTAAAGATTTTTAATCTATTATAAATTATTAGAAAACACTTAAAGAAGACAAAATATTTATTATGTTTTATTTCACAAAAAGTTAGCTAAGAAAATTGTACAGTTATATGTTTATTTTCTTATGGTAGTTTTCTTAGGGTAGTTTTCTTATGGTAGTTTTCTTATGGTAGTTTTCTTATGGTAGTTTTCGGGATCTGTTTGTGTACAAAGTAGATATTTTGAAATTGACTTTTTGACTTTTTGGCGGGAGCGGTAAGCGTCACTATGGTGGTCTTGTTTTTCTTGTTAAAATTTGTGTTGTGGTTGATATTAGTGAGTAATAATGGTGGGTTATTAACCACTAAGTATTTCTGTATATGCACGAGTGTTTGCAAGTGAAACAAAACAAAGGATGGTGTCTTTTCGCTCTCTCAAGAAGTCCACGAGAAATTTTCAGTAAAACCCCACATCTTTACTGAAACCTAGGTTAAGGTATTTCACTTTTCATTCATCATCCATTGATAATCTATCATTCATATCATTCATAAATCAACTCTTTAAACAAGAATGGACATAATATGAAGAAATGGCTCAAAGGTCTTTGTAACCAAGCCAAAACCCCTTATAAAAAAAAAAGATATTTTGAAATAGTATAGTTAGTCATTAAAGGCGTTTTAAAAGATAAAATTAACGATACGGTCATGCTAAAAACCACGGCATAAAGACACAAAGAAAATTGTAAAAGGAAATAATGATTAGTCACATTTCGAGAATCAGACACCATTAAAGTTTGTTCACATGGTTCCACTAAAAATAATGTTTCCCGGAGCGGTGTGGCCCCTTTTTTTTGAAATTTGGATCGGTTTCAATGTTCTTCGCTTGCATTGTCAGTGGCAGAAGAACTGTGTAATTGGTCCGTTGTAAATTGGCCTCGTCCGTCCTCCCAGAATACGGAAACGTTAAGGTTATTATATTTATTTTCGAAAGTTTGCACAGAAACTCGTTAAACAACTGTAAACGTGATGTTTTGTTTCTTGTATTCATAACATCAAATTTTTAGTAAAATAAAAGGAAATTATTACAAGAAACAATTAAACTTGTGTGAAATATCCGACGGGACTCGAACTCTCGCTATTCGGGCGAGTAGTTATACCTAGGACATAAGGCACTGCCGCTTACGGCAGTGCCTTATGTCCTTAAGCTTACTTAAGAATTCTTAGAAAAATTCAATAGGTCTGACAAGTTATCGGTCAATCGGTAGAGCATAGCGAGGGTTGGAGGTTGGGTGGATGCAAAAGCTAAAAAGTCGATAATATAGTCTCTGATTGAGGTTCTATTAACTCTAATTAAATAAGATTTTCATTAATAAATATCTGTACTCCTCTAGTGATCTGGCAGGAACTAGGGGGCCCCTATCGATCACGGGGCCCTGCGCATTTGCCCAGGTGCCCAGTGGGAAAGAGGGGTCTGATTGCGGAAGCTCTTTTATTGAGCGAAGCTCTCTTTTAGGCAACTCTCAAATTTCGCTTGTCTCCTTTCTGCTACTTAACGGTTCAACCGATTCGAACGAATTTTGGCATGAACATACATGATTATAACCTGACGGACATAGGCTATGTAAAAAAAATATAGACTGTACCATGGAGGAATAATCACAAAAATTCAAAAGCTGATCACAGCCAAACCGCTGAGACTACGTTGATGAAATTTGGCGCCACAACTCACATCATGGTCGTGACTAATGTGCAAAAAAAGTTTTGAAATCGGACATACCATCGAGGAATAACCATCCTTCAACAATCTAATTGCTTCGCTCAGTATTTGCAAAAAGCAGCATGTATTGCAGACCTAGTATTATAAGAGATATAAACTTAAACCTCAAAATACACCAGTTATCATTAACTTTAACGTTAAATGTTCTTAATACATTTCCGATCGCAGAGGCATCATGTTTCATTGACAGTATGCCATAACAAGTTTGGCGTCTCTCGATGGGTCGATGTCCTCGTATTATTAGACACATATTTAGGTCATGTAGGTCACTGATACGTGTTGCTCTAATTATGGACAGCGAATTCTGACTGCGAATTCTGTTTAGGTATAACGAACTTTACAGGTAACTAATGAGATTCTATAAGATATGAAATACGCATGTGAAAAAAAAATGACTCCTCCGTGCCCTCAGGTAGGATAGTTAGAAACTCAGGTAAAACCTGAGGGCTCGAAGGAGTGGTCGTTTTTTACATGCGTATTTTATGTCCTTTAGAAATATAGCATTGTGAATGCAAAAAATAAAATTAAAATCATTAATTACATTCTTCTGCAGTTCAACGAGTGAATATATTTAAAACTCAATACTGCTACACCACTATAAAGAAAACGTTTATAACTAGCTATAAATTACTAATACAACAATATCAACTAAAAACTTATCGTGAAAAATTAACCGTAAAATATTTATATACACATTCACAAAAAGAATATGTCATCAAAAATTCCAATTTGGGGCATGGTACCCAGAACACCGGCAGCATTACCTCGCTGAATTGCTAAACTGATTCTCTGCGCGAAATAGCTGCCAGCCATCTGATCACCCGAAGAGAGAATTAGTCGATTCGACATATCCTTCATAAACCGCTTCATGTCAGCCGACCACGACCCTAACGTCTCGAAAGCTAACGCCGCAAACTCATAATCTTCAGTTATAGCAGAGTATTTACGACGCTTGAGAAACTGAGCACGATCGGCTGCGGCCCCAGCTTTAGTACAAGTCTCATATAATTATATAAGATGGAGCCAGCGTGTCTAGACAAGTTACATACAGAGACACCAGAGTAGACACACCAGAGTGCGGCCCAGTCTCCACGGCACAAGCGTAGCACCGTCAGGTCTCTTGCTATCATCTCTATAAAGACCACATGGTGCTAATGTTGCCGGTATAGAAACCGTGGCAAGAGCTCTACGTACCAAATCGTTAACTGTACCGTGTACTATACTGTAATGTACTACACCACTTAATTTTTAATTTAAAAGATTTATGAGAAACTTATAAAACTATGATGACTTTATTAGTAGGGCTCCCAAAAAGTTACAATAGAAAAAAATGACGCTTTTCTTAAAGAAAGTTTATTTTTACTGTGAGAATGTATCCTCTTATTGTGGAGTTCTTAGGTCCTGATCTTGTACACGTCCTGGTTGTCGATAAGCATAAAGCTTCGCTAGCACCATATATGGGAGCGGAGGGTAATACTAAAAATATATATATAAACAAAATTAATAATGTTAAGTAAATTTTAAAATTCCAGAAGAATAAAAACTTTCAAAACGCGCGCGCTTTTTGTTTCAATGGGAAATCCCATTGAGCCTTTATTTTTCTTTATTTGTGGCTTGCACGATTTGTGCATTAAGCCAGTGTCAAGTAAGTATAATTGCCAGTACTTGAGTAATTTCCTAGTTTTCAGTAAAGATGTGGGGTTTTACTGAAACCTCCTCGTGGCCTTCTTGAGAGAGCGCTAAAAGACACCTTTCACTGGTTTGTTCCACTTACCATCACTCATGCATATTTAGAAACACTCAGTGGTTAATAACCCACCATTATTACACACTAATATCAACCACAACACAAACTTTAACAAGAAAACCAAAACCATTAAAGTGACGCTTCGCGCTCCCGCCGAAAAGTCCCCCACAGAACCAGTCCTGATTGTTTTTCAAGAGCGTGCTGGGTTTTTAAAGCATTTTATTAACCACAAATATTGAGGGATGTTGGTGGATTTAAAAAAATATAATAATATTCAATAAGAATATATGATTGGATAACTAAAATAAAGTTAAAAGTCATTATTCTTGTACAGTACCAACCTATTAAAACATAAGTATTTTGCTTTTTTTATGATATAATTATTTCTTTCTCTGTTTAACTTATAACAACATTTAAATTGGACACAGTTTAATAATATAAATAATGATAATGAAAATGTGAAAAAAATACTGAACAAGATTTGATATTGACTTCATAAATGAAGTCCAAAATGGTGATTTTGCATCACTTTCTTTCTTTTTAAATAGTAGAACAACAATCAAGATAGGCTTGGTTGATAATTATGAAATGCAATAACATTATTTTCTGAGTAAAAATATGTTTTTTCAAAATTGACTGTTTTTCTTTGTGTACCTAATAAAGAACTTTTTTATTTTTTTTATTTTACGGCTTTGTCATAAACCACACAGCCTTATTAATATATTTCTTTTTTAAACTTTTTCGATTTCAGATAAAGCAGTTTGGACGTAAATGTCACATGATGTATTAATGAAGTGGCAGCACAGCGGCTGCCAGTTTGTCTATCGCCACTTACTAAGGCGCCTTGTTTTGGCAGTACCTCGATGTTTGTTTACCTTCAACTGCCCTCACATTGTTAGTGTTTAAAGGAAGTAGCGGGGGTAGCATTACAAGTCAAAATTATTGCATATTTAAGACTTTATAAAAGGGTGCTGTGGTCGTAGCTGAAAGCCATTTGCTGCTTACATGGATTTCAGTCATGGATTATTTGTTACTGTAGGATGTATTAGGAGTTAGAGTAAGGTTACACGATGCGTTAACGGTGCGGGGCGGTGCCTGAGCGGTGCCGCGGCGTCATCCTACATACAAGTCACTATACCATGTCAAACGACGCGTTAGGTTGCCGTGCGGCGTCGCAGCGCAAGCGCGCCGGACTTGCGACCTGAGAGACGAAGTGAGGAGAGGTAATGCAGCGCCGGAGTGACAACGCGCCGCCACCGCAGTGTTGTTTGTGTCGAGTGTTGTGAAAATTCGCTCCATTGTCATTAACAGACTGAAGTGACCCTACACACTGAGAAATTTATGTTGCGGCGCCGCACCGCACTGCGGTGAACAGCGTTACGCTGCGGTGCCGCACCACCCGTGTGGCACCCTATACCTCGAATTAATTACGATGCGGTGCCGCACCGCACCGTTAACGCATCGTGTGGCCTCGCTCGTGTTGTGACGGCCTCCATGGTCGAGTGGCTAGCGTACTCGTTTTTATGGTAACACCACTCTGAGATTCTGGGTTCGATTCCCGACTGGGTTAATGAAAAAAAAAAATGTCTGCATTGACTCGGGTCTAGTGCTTGTGGTACCATCGTTGTACCTAACTTCCATATTCTAGATTCTGTTAATAAGTCCATTGGTGCAACGGTAGTGAGGCTAAAGGTCCCGGGTTCGAATCCTGGTAGGGGCTTATGGTTCTCTATATACTTACTTATGTATCATATGCGTTATTTAGTACTTTTAGTACAGGTTCTTTTATTTTTCTTTATTTATGGCTTGCACGATTTGTGCATTTAGCCAGTGTCAAGTAAGTATAATCTTTTTTCTATGTTCTTGACTAATTTCCTGGGTTTTACTGAAACCTCCTCGTGGCTTTCTTGAGAGAGCGCGAAAAGAAACCTTCCACTGTTTTATTTCACTTGCCAACACTTATGCATATTCAGAAACACTCAGTGGTTAATAACCCACCATTATTACACACTAATATCAACCACTACATAAAATTTAACAAGAAAACCAAAACCATTAAAGTGACGCTTCGCGGTCCCGCCAAAAAATCAGTACATGGTTTAGGATTAAATAGTTGTTGTGTGTTATCCGCATTAAAAATAAATGTTCTATGCAATGCTAGCTATTGACGAAATAAATCTAAATTTTATTATTTGCATTCTGTTTGTACGAGACACTTATTTTTAAATATTGAAAATTTGTATAGAAGTCAAAGTAGCCGCCATTTTATAATATTATTCCCGTCTCATTTGTTAGGTTCTTTTTATGTCCACGTAGTAAAACATAAAGAAACCGGTAAAATTGGGTTATTGGCTCATAATTCTGGCTAGCTATTGCCGTCCTAAATATTGTAGCGTCACGTCACTGAGGTAGATGATCTTTTTTGCTTATTCAACAATTTGTCATTTGTTAATAATGTCTTTCTTGATGATGGAGAAAATGATTTTTTTAGAGGTATACAGTCCGTTCCCAATCTTATATCATTTCCTGACAGGTTCTACGCCAAACCAAAGTAGGTGGTTACCTACTTACGTATCGTTAGGTACATATAACAATATATCAAGCTATACAAAGCTGTCAAATGGCCCCAAGCAATTATCAACTTACAAATCAAGACACAGAATTCAGTATTTGTTGATAAAAATTACCAGTTTGTGTCTGGTGGACGTGTTGTTGTCTGCACAACTTTTTGTCATCGAATTATACATATAGTGTTAATTTATATAATTATGTTGCGGCAAAAGACCAAATTATATAATAAGCAAATTTCTTGAGTTCTTGCCATTCATGAAATCCTGGTCAAAACATTATTATAATAAGAAACAAAAGACAACAATAATAATCTCTTTTTTTATAGATTTTGTGACCTGGATGCGCGCCTTTAAGCCATGTCTTCATATTCGGTAGTTTCTTTTCTTAATAGCTGATGATTTATGATGATGAGAACTGATTTATATATCAGATTCATAATGATAGATGATCAGTGAATTAATAAAGAATAATAAAATACCCCTTTTTCTAGGTTTTAGTACGGGTTTTATTGAAACTTCCCCGTGAACTTCTTGACAAGACAACTCCAGCTTTTGTTTCAGTGGCCAACACTCGTGCATATTCACAAACAATTACAGGTTAATATAATCCATTATTATTACATACTAATATCAATACAACACAAGTTGGAATACGAAAAACAAAACAAAATTGACACTTCCCGCTCCCGCCAAAAAGTCCAATAGTAACCTCTAAATAGCTAGAACCTTTTGTGTTTTTTTTAAAAAGGATTTGTAGCTTCGATGCTTATCCTTTAAGCCATATCTTGATATTCAGTAGTACCTTTTTTCTTTATAAGTAATAAATTTAAAATAAAATTAATATTTAAGGGGGGTTCCCATACAACAAACGTGATTTTTTTACTTAACTAAAAGTTTGTACGCAACCCTTCGTGCGCGAGTCCGACTCGCACTTAGCCGGTTTCTTAACATATTATTAGACATGGACCCAATAATTAAATTTCGAAATTGAGATAAAGAAAGTTATAAACTGGATACAGCATAAAAGAAACAACTATGAAACTATACTAAAACATAAGTAAAAAAGAAATATTGGAAAAACAAACCTGAAAATCTGGTGAACGTTAAATTTGCCACTCAATTACTCAACAAAATTGTTGCAAATTCTTTAAATCTTTATAATTAATTGTTGACGTCGTTCAAGAACACGGAAGCTAGGGCAGAATTTATAAATAATTTCATCGATATTTTTTATTCGCAGGCCAGAGACATGTTTGTTTACAAAAAAACTATTTCCAAAGAAATTTTTTAAGAAATTGCATACTTAAAAAACGTCAAGAACTCATATTTTATCATTACGAATATATCAAGGCGAGTGGTAAACATCATTGATTTTGGTTCAGATTTTTCTATTTTCGCATTTTCAATGCTATCTTATATAAAAAATCATGTGTGCAATTCACACGTGGTTCTACCAACCTTCAAAAATAATACGTACACGTATACAAAATACCGCGGTTGTTGTGATGCGTTCTCTCAAGCTTTGTATTACGCATGCGTACACAAACATGTATTAACACACGTACGTGCTTCCTATCTCATTGTCTCCTACGTTAAATCTTATGAATTTATGTGTATGTCTCTTTCTACTGTCACTTTTTCCTTTCATCGACTTTCAAATCGCAACGGTGCTAAAGACGTTTTCAGTTCAAAAATTTAATAGAAAAAATGTATTATAAAGAATTTTGGGCACGAACTCACAACCGGTCCACTGCTCTAATAATTGAGCTTTCTGAGCACCTGTCTAAAAAACCTTGTGAGCTGAGTCAATATTTTATATCAAAGTTTATCAAATCTATAATCTAAGATCACAGTGGTTCGTGTGTTGGTCTGTCCGCTCTTTTTCCATTGTATACGCGTTACCATAGCAAGGGGTTGCCATAGCAACGCGTTACCGGGTCAGCCAGTATATACTCTAAAAACACAAATTTGTTGTTTGTGTGTTTGTCAGTCCGCTCTTTTTCCCTTGTATCAATTAACGTTACCATAGCAACGCGTTACCGGGTCAGCTTGTCTTATTATATGATAAAATGGCCAATCAACACTGTAAGATATAATAAAATCTATTTCATGATATGAAATAGTCAACTATTATGATATGATAGATTTGACAATTTGTCTTTAGTAGAGACCGCTAACAAGATTTTTTTCTCATTTTTATATCGAAATGATACACATTTATTGTTCCACAGCAAAAATTTAAGAAAAAAATACCGGCTTTACATCATATAAATTGCAATTAGCGTCTATATAAACACGTATAAATAAAAATCCATTCGCAACGTATTTTAATGTGCTCGATGAATCGTTTGTGTTTGGATGCACTCCAGAAAGAATTTTCGTTGTGAAACCGGGCTCTTTAAAAATAAACTTTTTCTGCATTTTACGCGTTTAGATATTCATCTGTGGGCAGCAATTACATAAATAACCGCTTAAGTATCTATTTAATTATTAATTTAGTAGATTTATTTTGCTTATTTATAACTATTTAAAGTGTTATGCAAAAGATTACCCAACATCACGAGCAATACTTGAATCGTAATAAAAATAAGATCTTATAGGTACTTTTTAGAAGTACAAGAAAAGTTTTCTTTAATGTAAACACGCAAATGAAGTGACAAAAAACAGCCCATGCCGAGACTTTTAGTTAAAGGGCTGACGACGTTAGAATTACGAATAAGCCATGACGTAAAAGCTCATTACCATTATATCTTTATCTTTTATATCTTTAACTTTGATCCAAGAACTCCGTCACAATCCAAATTCGAATTTCACATTTCGAATTCAAAATTAATCTATGATTGTTGTTGTTATATTATATAAATGGTCTATAAGTAGTTTATAATCTATGAAAGGGCTTCTTTGGCGGGAGCGGGAAGCGTCACGTTGGTGCTTTTGTTTCTCTTGTTGAAATTGGTGTTGTTGTTGATATTAGTGAGTGATAATGGTGGATTATGAACCACATAGTATATGTGAACATACAAGAGTGTTGGCAAGTATAACAAAGCAGCGGAAGTTGTATTTTCCTGCTCTCTCAAGAAGTCCACGAGGAGGTTTCTGAAAAACCCCCACACATTTACTGAAACCTGCGGGAAAAATATATTTTACTCTTCATTCAGCATCAACAAATTAAGAAAACAAAATTACTCAAGAACAGACAATTATACTTACACTGGCTAAATGCACAAATCGTGCAAGCCATAAATAAAGAAAAAGAAATCTTTGATAACTCATCTATGGACGACATGCCATGTTGTGTTTTCAATTCGGTGTGTGCGTTTGTTTAAAATTAGGAATATACCGTGTTTTGTGCAAATAAAGAATAGGATAATAAACAATTAGATTTTAAATCCTTTAATCAGCGGTTTCAATTTAATGACCTATAATCCTCTACATCATTCCTTATGTTATACAGGTGGTACTATTATACGTTTGTGAATCGTAGCAATAAAGATATGAGAGTGACGTACGAGTGTGTATTATTGAGTGTTCGTCTAGATATTTATTAGCTTGCTTACGCTTTTTTATATTGCATAATAAAATCATTAGAAGTAATAAAATTATTAGATTATTTATGTAAGAACAACAGCACTCCAAACTATCACAAATTTTCAATGTTTGGTACGACGGTAACAATCCTGTACTTCGTGCCGACATCGTTCGGTCATGGGTTCCAGTCTCATAGTCCAGTCGTATTGTATGAAATATGTAAATTCAAATTATTTTTCGCATTGAATAGTTACACAAAGAGTTATTAGTGATAAAAATACATACAATACAGTAGAAACTCGATTATCCGGCCTTCAGTTATACTAACCGCGACCAATTATATACCTACAACTCGAATTTATGCAAGCATGAATGCATTGGAACTGGCAGTATCCTACGCCCCGTGGGATCGCTGTCCCACGCGTTTCGTTATTGTTTTAGTTAGATTGCCTAGCAATTGGTTTAGGAAAAAACCCGCTTTTCTTCATACATTTGATTATCCGGATTTTCGTATATCCGTATGCCTAAGGACAACAATTAGTCCGGTTAAAAAAAATCCGGATTACAGTAGATGCAATACAATTAATTAATGTATATATATCCGTTACCCTAGTATCCATAACATAAGCCTTACAGTTCTTACTTTGGGCTAGGAAAATTGGTGTGAATATAAGAAATATTATTATTTTATTCAACTCTGTGGTGAATGTGTTGTTGAACTTCAAAAGGAAAATCAAAAATATGATATTGTTGTATTGGTTGATGAGCTGTTGAATGGTATAGTCTATTTAACAAGCTTTTATTTACTTTCACCTGTCCCGGCAGTGGCGTAAATAGATCAATTGCCGCCCGGGGTAGTTTACCAATTTTGCCGCCCCTGTCAGAGGGCTGCGCCGCCACTTGGAACGTTCTTTCGGTGGGTACCACGTGCCTTAACTTTTTACTTGGAACGTGCCGCCCGGGGCATTTGCACCCTCTGCCCCCCCTATTGACGCCACTGTGTCCCGGTGTCTGTAATGAAATCTTGCAAGTTAAATTTGACCCATTTCCCGGTTTCCGATTGAGTTGAACTTTACATGCATATGTATATTGCGTGATAATGCAATATTATGATGTCATGGAGCTGATCTGATGCTGGAGCTGGAACGTGGCTGGAACTTCGCATGTTCTTTGTTATGTTATCTCGCCTGATGGTAAGAGATGATGCGATCTAACATGTCACGCGCTTGCCCAGAAGACACTTATTCACTCGTGACTTTCAGACCCCTAAAATGTTTGTGTCAGGAAACACAGACTTAGGCAAAGAGTTCGACTTTTTAGATTTACGGATCACGAAATTGTAACCAAAAACTTAGTGCGACTTTTTGTTATATTTACACTTGTACACTAATATTATAAAGAGGCAAGATTTGTATTTTTGTATGTTTACAATGAAAAAAACTCAAAAACTACTAAGCCGATTTCAAAAATTCTTTCACCATTGGAAAGCTACATTCACGTTGAGTAACATAGACTATATTTAATGTTAGAAAAAAATTAAAGAATTTTGTCCACCCGTGCGAAGCCGGGAGGGGCCGCTATCGACCATATATTAGTAGCGCCTATTTGTAAGTCTGGTTGTCCGATGAAAAAATAAGGATAGGAATTCCTTTAAAGTGTGAATGAGCAACAAACAAACTTGCTTTCGCATTTATTAGTACACATTCTTGTTTCATACTTTAAAGTTTTCGCTAAAGATCAAGACGTTCAGACGATATGATTAATAGCGCAGCGGCTGAAGATTTTGGCAAAAACACTAGATTGAAGATGTTCCATCATAATATTTATGTATGCGGTCTCTCAGTTAGGACATCTACAAATTAATTGAAAAACTACGCCTGATAATGGGAGTGCCAAAAATTGTTGTGCAGCTATAAGTCAAGATGTCACAAGCTCGTCTGCAGCAAGGTGCAAAGGTTCCTATTTTATTTTCTTTATTTATGGCTTGCTCAATTTGTGCATTTAGCCAGTGTCAAGTAAGTATAATCTTTCTTCTATGTTCTTGAGTAATTTCCTACGTTTCAGAATAGAAGTGGAGTTTTACTGAAACCTCCTCGTGGCCTTCTTGAGAAAGCGCGAAAAGACACCTTCCAACCAGTTTTGTTTCACTTGCCAACACTCATGCATATTCAGAAACACTCAGTGGTTAATAACCCACCATTATTACACACTAATATCAACCACAACACAAAATTTTACAAGAAAACCAAAACCATTAAAGTGACGCTTCGCGCTCCCGCCAAAAAGTCGCAAAGGTTCCTACAAAGATATAATTAATACAGATAATATTTCATATTTAGTTCTTAAACCTCCGCGCCTTTTTACATATTTGAATAAAACCTCTTTTAGCGAGAAGTCGAAACTTCAGGATTAAATATATAAAAAAAAATTAAACCCAACTGATCCGGTAAGCTATTTATTTATTTGACTTAATTTAATTCAATGCTCTGAAATTTTAATGTATGATTGTTTTCATTTTAATGTATGTGAATAGGAAAGCAATATAATTTTAGTATGAAAATGTTTTGTAGACCAGTTTTCGTGTATGACCTAAATAAACAGCTACAACACTCACTTGTATTTTACATGTAAAACTGTTGGTGTTGGCGTATGCCCTTTAAAATAGGTAAAACCTTTTTTTACTTTTAATAAAACAACTCAAAATGTCTTGGGCCCCGGCTTTATTGGGAACAAGAGCGAACCCATTTAATAACAAAAAAAGGATTAAAACGAGTATATAATAGTCATATATGGCCACCTAATATAGTGCTCGTTGTATAGGTACATATATTCTGGGAAATAATTTTTTTTTTTTTCTGAAAATAAATATAAACCGTTTAAGCAGTTACTATCTGCAAATCTATAATCTAAGAACACTTTGTTGTTTGTGTGTTTGTCTGTCCGCTCTTTTTCCATTGTATACGCGTTACCATAGCAACGCGTAACCTGGTCAGCTAGTTTTTACTAAAATAATAAAATAGATCGAATTTTTAAACTTATCCAACTTATATATTTTTTTGAAATCAAGATTTTAATAATTTGAAATCAGCTTTTAATAATTGCATGTCCTCAATTTCTACACATATTTACACAATGGCGAACTGCACATCCATCTACAACTAAATCATTAGCTTCATAGTCAATAATAACCAAGCAGTTTGCCAGAAACCATACGATGCATCCTTCACTCAACGTGTCAGTCTACAGTTCTACACGTTGTGCACACCCTTGACCCAGCTTTTGCCTTACAAATTTAAAACGAGTTGTTTTAAACGACACTCAAATGTTTAGATTGACACAACAAGATAACAACACTCGAATTTTCTCCGAAACATATTCTATTTCTATTTATTTGTTTTAATATTTAAGTTATTTCAAGAAACAAAGTCTTATAATGGTTATTAACAATTGAAACTAAGAACCTAGGTTAGAACATAATATTATTAAGTCCAATGTTTATAATTATAACAATAACTTTTTAAATTAGGATATGCCAAATAAAATAATTAAAAAATTACACAAACTTGAATCCATTACCTACTTATCTACACTAATACATATAATAAAGAGGAAAGATTTGTATTTTTGTATGTTTGCAATGAATAAACTCAAAAAGCTTAGTAGCAAATTTCAAAAATTCTTTCACCATTGGAAAGCTACATTCACGCTGAGTAACATAGGCTATATTTAATGCTAGAAAAATTTAAGGAATTTTGTCCACCAGTGCGAAGCCAGAACGGGCCGCTAGTAAATTACTTGGCCTTACCCAAAAAGCACTTTTGTTCAGTGCTAGCTGATACGATGCACGCACCTCTCTTTTAATTTTTAAGCGCCCTATTCTTGTACTTTTGGTATTGCGTCTCATACTTATTTGCGGCTGAAGGAAGTTAATAACCAGAATTTCCCCTAGTCATAAAATGGTTGGTCTGTACCTTGCAAGGGAATAAGTTTGGGAATACAACGAGTTTACGCTATCAGTCTTCTGGTCACAATAGTTACAAGCAGAGATTTTGGGTACATTTTTGATTTAGTCTAATTTTAAAGTATATACAGTATTATTTTTGACTTCATTTATAACTAATTGTGTTTTGACTTATTGACTTTCGTTTTGATTGATCTTTCAGAGATTACTTTTTATCTCATTATTATCATTATGACCCGACTGTTTAAGCACAAGACTTCCTATGAAAGAACAGAAGGGTAAATGGGTTATAATCAATTGAGACCAATAAAGATTTAAAGGTATTGTACCCGGCAAAAAAGTTGAACATGATTTTGAAATCACGTGACATGCGCAGTAGTGAATAATGTACCTAAACTTGCTACTGCGCATGTCACGTGATTTCAAAATCATGTTCAACTTATTTACCGGGGACTATAATACTGTAATTATAAAGTGATAAAAGTACTTTTCAAATGGTAAAAGAATTTTTGAAATAGATTTAGTTGTTTCGGGAATTAGCGTCCACATATTGACAGATTTTTAAAATAATAATAAATTGAGTATATTATATTAAATAAAGTCTTTATCAGTACAAATTTAAAGAGTTTATAGGCTTAGAGAATAGTTTAAAAATCAGATCTCTCTCTTTATAGAACAGTCAACAGTACATCAACGTAAACATCTCCTCAGTCGAAAGACTTCCACTGTTGGACATTCTTGAAGTAATGGTTATTTGCGAATAACCTAAGTAAGGTAGAATCTATAATCTAAGATCACAAATTTGTTGTTTGTCTGTCCGCTCTTTTTCCCGCTCTTTTTCCATTGTATAAGCGTTACTATGGCAACGCGTTAACCGCAAGTATTTCGTCTACCGGATGCTAGATGGCGCTAACGGAAAAATATTTAATAATAGAAAAAATTTAAAGAATTTTGCCCACCCGTGCGAAGCCGGGACGGGCCGCTTTTTTTTTTTTTTTACCGCTGTCTATAATCTAAGATCACAGTTGTTTGTGTGTTTGTCTGTCCGCTCTTTTCCCCGCTCTTTTTCCATTGTATAAGCGTTACCATAGTGCCTAACAATAACATTCAAGAAGGCTAAGAACGGTTAGCTATATATGTAGTGGTAGAACCGAAACGTTAGCGCGATTCATTTCGGTACAGCGACATCTATAACTGAGACACAACAACGCGTGGCCGGGTCAGCTAGTACATATATATAAGCATATATGTTTACCCAAGTGGCAGTACCTACCTACGTACGCACGCAGTTTATATCGGGCCCTATATTCCTGAGTAATGTTAGTTACATAAAATTCTGGCAAAAGAACAGAGATCTGTGTTTGGTTCAAATCGTGATAAATACAGTACCAGTGACGTCTCGAGGTTGAGGGAAAACAAACTGGCGAAAAGCGCTCTTTACAACTTTACTCACGCTTAAAATGTGCGTACTTACACCTTGATAAATGCTAAAACAGTAAAAGGAAAATAAACGGAAAACTGAAATAATGTATACACAGAAAATTGTTACTATCTATAGCTTTTTGGTACATTGTAAAAGTAAACATATAAAAAGTACTAGTGAACTATAGTTAACCTGCTCAATTTCTGCGCCATTTTGTTTGCCACTCACAAAAAAATTTATTCATAAGTTTCATTAAAAAGTATTTGGCATATACATGTATAGAAGAATTAAGTACATAAAGATACAGATTCTATATAATTATTTTAATATTTTTACACTTACATCACTTAGCCATAAATTATACAGGCTGTTTGGTAATATCTATAGTATCCCGAACATGGCACATAGGGTACCATGCATGCAACTCCCAAAATTATTATAAAGCATGAAAACTATCACTTATTTATTTTAATGAGTTCACTCTTGATTGCAATCAAGCTCGGGGGCCAAGACAGGATCCACGAGGGAACAAGCTCACCCAGAAGGTGCCTAATCACCCTGGCTTTAAAAACGGTCGGGTTAGAAGTACTTGGTAATACAGACGCAGGGCGGGTGTTCCACTCCTTTGCTGTGCGTATTATAAAAAAAGTTGAGAAGTGCTTGGTGCGACAGATAGTAATAGCAACCAAAAAAGTGTGGTAGCCCGCAGTGCGTCTGGATATCGAATGGAAGAAAGGTGATGGCGGTATGAGCATAGCTCCTGAGCACACTCTCCAAAAAACAATCAGTAGAAGACCTATATAAAAGCAACTTTGCTGCAATGGGCTAAAAAAAAATATAACTGTATGATGGCAACCCTAGACCGAGATAGTGTATTGTAATTGACGATTAATGAAATGGATTATCAAAAAAAAATAGTCTATCTACGTCTATGATTGTCGCTTTGTCCTTTTCCATGTAAATAAAAAAAACAAAAATTTTCGATCAATCGGTAGTTTTTGGATTGGTAAATAATATTTTGCGGGGTTGTATACTTGATACCATATGTACCTGTCTTGGTTAGGTCTCTCATAGTAGGCTAACGAAGCAATTGCATAGTTGTTGCCTTTCAATGAATGCATAGTTAATGCTCATATTGAATAATTTTAGCATATTATTTTATCTATATCCATATTCGGGAATATACAAGTATTACCAAACACCATGTATAGAGCACTGTAATGAAGTTTACTTCGAACGAACGTGACTTCTACCATCCATACTTCGTTCTGACATATGGTTACATAGAATGGATCTACGGATCTACCTCTATGGTACGCCCTATCTTCGTATCTCTACTTCAACAGAAGCATAAAAGTAGGCCGTCTTTTTCGAAAAACTGCAAAAACTATTAGATTGAAAAAATAAAAAATAAGTATTCCCAAAATTCAACTCCCACCTAATAATTTTTGCTAAAAATTCTTCCTTTTGTCACCAATTTGACAGACAAGAATTTTGCAATATTTATAGATGAATAAAAATTGCAAGCACGTTGAACCAAAAACTCAACGTAAACAAACGTCAGTCAACTGAAGGTACGTAGCCCTTATTAACCACAGATCAAAGCATCTAACGTTTTGTGAACAATGCAATGTGACCTTTTAATTGAACTTGACATTTCATCAGCCTTAAATAGATGGGAGAACTAGAAATGATCTCTTCGTATTTATTACCCCCTGGTACCTTATCTCTGGGAAGCTCGACAAGCATGGGCGAAATAGTAAAATCTATCTAGGTGTCCAAGATTTTACTATTTCGACTTCTTCGAAAAGTACGTTAAAACAGTCCAGACTACATCCTTAGGCACTCAACTGGGCTTGTGTGGTGGGTTAGGTTATGTTAGGTTAGAGTATTTATCTGTAATGTAGGTTCACGCATGGTGACATTAACCTTGTGATGAATTTCTATTTTCTAGTCTTTATGAAATTCAAATGCAACAGTTTTACCTACCTCTCATTCAGGACGTCTTTTAAATCGTGATTTTTGTCAACTAACTGAGTTGAAATGGTGCAATAAACTCGTCAGCTTTAACAAATGTAACGACATTTACAATATTATGCATTGTCATCATACCTTCATAATTCATAATAAAACATATTACTCTATTATCACAATAGTAGTAGTATTATGGTTTCATTACACCATTGACTACAAAAAAGTTAACTAGCATCTGTTTGAAATTAGTTTTTATAGAAAAGGATCTAAATGAGTTTAAAAACTCTTTTATGAGACGTCAATGCGAGAAAATGTATTTTAAAAAAAAAAAAAAAAAAACGCTATCCGCTTGGGCTTATGGTTAATAGCCACCTGAAAAGAATCCGTAAAGGATTTAATACAATATTATACTTATCTGTTTTATTTGAGATCTTAAATTGCCTTATTTCGTATATTTGCAGTGAAAACAAAATCTTTAGCTATTTGTCACTTTAAAGGCCATCACTTCTGAATTGTTGCAACCTCTTTGGTTTGACATAAATACATCTTAATATATTTTACTTTATATTCAGGACACTCGTAAATACAATGACATCTTATAGTTTTGAATTTTTAAGTCGACAAACATTGGAATCTCTACGAGATATATTATTTCTCCAAAGTTTGATATAAAATCTAATGGTGGATGATAATTTAGGATATTACCAAATTTATACCTATCCTCATTTATTTTAAGCATTTCGCATGATTGAATTTAAAGATTGATGAAATATCTACTAACTATATGATAAACTTTTATATTACTATACATAAATAAGTTTCGAATGTTAAAATTCTCTCCAGAACTGTCTTCAAATGCAATGAAAATTATTATCATTCCGTCCAAAGAGTTGTTTTATTAAGAGAACATTTTGACGCAGATTATGCGTTCGCGGCTGAATGATCATCGTAAAACCAAATTATTCATATAAACGTTGAGTTTACTGAGACGGAAATATGACACTTTACTGTGTTGGTGACATATAATGATTTCAATGCAATTCCAGCAATAGCTTTATAGTCGGGAATTTCCTGTAAACACATTTATACTGTTGCCATTTTAAAACCCTTATATAAATTCATAAGGTTTTTTTTAAATACGCCTAAATAACAATCACATCTCTCTAAGGTCGTAGGGATGTACCCTTCCTAAGGGCTGGGATATATGGTTGCTTTTTATAGGCAAATAAAGAAAAAATAGAAATATAACATTGTGAATGCAAAAAATAAAAATAAATACACCCTTACATAAATTCTGGATAGTTTTCGATATCAATATGTAAAAAAGTATACTCACTTACCCATACAAGATCATGGTCCAACAAAAGAAAGTGCACACTAAAAAGAACCTATTTTAAAAACTGAAGGCACAGCGATCACACTTTGCAGTTATCCATGTAACATCAAAACGCAAATTAATCGCGGGAAAACGTTCTATTTTTAAAGATGACCGACGCACCTCGTCGCGTCCAACGCGCGCTACGTACGGTTCACTTCTGAATATAATCTGCCTTATGATCCCGCGAAAGTAATTCTGGATTGGGGAAATATAAAATTACTTGCAGGCCTAGTGTTGGCTCATTCTACTCTTTATTCCTATCGATAAAATCGGAAGCCTATCGACACGGAACGCCGCACCGGACACAATTGTTAGTTGACGACAGTTCGGTGCAACAGTAACAATCCTGCTTTTCGGACGAACGGTCCTGGACTTACTTACTATGATGGAACAGTGATCCAAAGTCTGGGTCTGTCGTGTACTTTCAAGCTCCCCTCTAGTTTGGCATTACGAGCTTACACCAGTCTCGCAAGACCTGGTACTTCCAGCAGTATCTCGGCAGTATCTCAACAGACCAGAATAGATCCGCTTTACTGCATGATCGTCCTTCATTCTCTCCATGCAACCGAGCCAGTGAAGTTTCTCAGCTTTTATTTCGTCGATAACATTACGCCCTGCCATCAGTTGTTGTATCTCCCTGTTAGTGTTGCCCAAATGCAAGAACAAGACGAGACTTAGCCAGTCTTGGTCTTGGTCTTGCGCCAATACACCTGGTCTTGGTCTTGGTCTTGGTCTTGCGCTTGCAGTCTTGGTCTTGGTCTTGGTCTTGCAGCAAGAGTCTTGCAAGTCTTGCAATTACCTATTAGTCTATTGCTATTTATTAAAGTTTACTTTAAATCTTAGAAAAACGTATTAGAATTGGAACATTGTGAGCTTGAATTAACATAGCCATAGTAAAGATCAATCAGATAATAAATAACTGAAGATTTGATAAGAAAGTCGAAAAATCAACTGACCTATATGTCGTTTTCCATGGAAGTAACTGTTTCTTAATAAACATTTATGATTTATAAGCTTACATTTGCTAAAACATGTAAAAAAACAAATTAATTACAATAACTTGACTGTATTTTAAATAACAATGTCTGTCTAGAAAGAGATTGAACCCTCAACTTGCATGAAATTTAATAAAAGAGTTTTATGATTTATCATTTATTTCAATCAAAAATAAAATACAACACAAATCAAACATAACAGTACACAACAGCTTTATCATTAGGTTATGTTACTTTATATCAATTCTTTTGACCAAGAATTAATACAAAGTAACCATCTGGCTGACTCATCACTTAACCTATTTCTATGTTTTCTAATTACTAATGATGCTTTAGAAAATAATCTCTCAGCAGGTACTGAAGTTGCAGGTATTGAGAGAAAATCACGGGCCATCTTCGATAAAGTCGGATACTCTGTCTCATGCGTCCTCCACCAATCTAAAATGTCTTCCGAGCTGGCAGTTCTTGGTTTTCTCAGGTACTCCTCCAACTCGTCTATCACTAAGCCTTGAAGACAAGATCCAGATGACGTCGAGGGACATTCATAGAGTTTATCAAAGTCTATAATGTCTTCATCTTCATCACATACTTTATTTTCTTTTCTTGGCAATTCCAGAGATTTGTTCAGTGAGTGTAGACTTTTATATTCTTCATAAAGTTCATTGAACTTGCGCAGACTTTCTGTTTTAAGTTGCTTCCCCCACATTGTCAGGTCAAAAGTCTGAGCCTTATGCCTTGGGTCTAAAATTAAAGAAGTACAATAAATCCAGTTGCTCTTCTTATAATGTTTAAGCATTTTGTCTCGAGCTGCTTGGAAAGCTAGAATGAGCCTTTCATCCACTTCAGATCGATTAGGTTTCTCATCTAACTGTTTTACCATGGATTCAATTTTATCTAGCAAGAGATTGAATGATACAATGACTAGCGGTAATGTAACATATTTGTCTCCACCAAGTTTTGTACTTAAAAGTTTAAAGTTTATTAGAAATTTATGTAATTTTTCGAGTACCTGCCATTCACTAGCTGTGATTTGAAAATCATTCAATTCGGTGACAGAACTGCACAATATGTTAATGCCCGCTCTCACTTTTAAACCAAATCCAATCATATCATGTGTGGAATTCCATCTTGTTGGACAGTCAAGAATGGCATTTAGATTTGATGGCACGCCAGCTGCTTCACAAGCAGACTGAAACTTCTTCTTCACTATCTCACTTCTTTTTATTTTACTGGAAATACTGCGTAACTTTGTTACAGATGTACGCGAGTCAGCAATATTTGGTGCATATTCTTCATCTTCCTCAGTTTCGTCTGCATAGTCTTCATACTGCTGATCTTGCGCGTTAGTGTCAGACTCACAGTGTAATGCTAAGGTCTCTAATAAATCTTGTACACCAAGGTTTAAAATGTGAGCAAAGCACCGGAAATGTTGATTGTCTGAATCAAAGTGTGGCAACTGTTTGCCCAGTTCATACATAAATTTGGTATTTGCAGTTGCGTTGTCGACCGTGATACCTTGTATTTTATCAATTATGCCATATTCCAATAAACATTCATGGAAAATCGTTGCAATATCTTCCCCAGTATGTCGACCGCGTGATGGTATAAAATCAAGAACTACAGATCGATACTTCCATTCGTTGTCTATATAATGCATAGTAACCCCGTAGTAACTCCTACCAGCAATTGACGTCCACCCATCAATGGTAAATGACATTTTAGATGATAATTGTTGAAGTCGTTCCTTGAGATTAAATTGGAGCTCTTCAAATCGCTCTTTGACTTTCCTTCTAAGTGTAGACCTTTTAGGAAACTCCATATTAGGGCAAATACGTCGAAAATATACTTGTGTAGCTTCGTCATCGAAAAATGAGAAGGGAAGATATTTTTTCACTACCCAATCAACTGTAGCTGTCGTGATGTTGTCACTGCTGTTTTCCGACTGAAATAAAACAATAAATCTTGTGTTATTATTTAAAACATACTAGGTTTGAGCGTTTAGGAGGAGGAGGTTTGTTGTTGTTAAATCGAGAAAATCGTTAAATTGACATTTGTTATATTAAGGTTGCACTGTACTGTAATTTACCAAAATAAAGTACTTAGTTGTTACTGGCCGATTATGAAAACAAATGAAAATATAGGTGTTTATAAAAATATTTAAGACGATAATTACATACTTAATATGTCGCACCCCTAGATGAAAACACCACTAACTCAAAAATACTTACGTAAGTTAATGGCGTTTTTGAAAGTATCGCATGAACAGCTACGCGGAGTTAAAATTCCCGTAGCGACAATTTCGACCATTGTTAAAAATGACGCGAAATATGTACCTATGTATTACTATTTTATCAATATCTATAAAATATTCCGAAGTCAGTTTAAAGTCATTTGTTCAAAAAAGACTTTTTTGAGTTCCTGGAGTTTTCATATAAAAAAAATATATTCTTACCTGTCCACTTCTTCCAGCGGTTACTAAAAAGCTTGTGATATCTCCACTTAATTTTGGTTTAACAGGAAGAAATATTTGTGATTCCTTTTTGTGGAAAGATATTAGATGTTTCCTTAAGCCTGAAGTGTTTCTGTTTTTCATTTTTATTTCAGTCTTTTTATGTTGGCACAATTTACACAAGGCAGTTTGGGATGCATGAATTATTTCGAAAAACTCCTCAAATTTGCTTTTGGGTCTTTTAGATCTGTGACTCAAACTCTCGTTACTCGGACTAGAATAATTTGAATCTTCGTCACTCATATTAAATTGTACACGTGATACGTTTTTAGAAAACAACAAGAATTAGTAAAAACAATTATTAAGTTAGACTCGAAGCACAGCTCAATTGGAAATGACTGGAATTAAAATAATTCCTTTGTTTATAGTACGTTTCCTTGCTTTCTACCGCGCCGCCTCGCCACGTGCCGGCTCTATTAAAAGGATGCCGCCGCAAATCAAACGATGCCGCGTGCGGCGTACAAACACAGATTATTACCTACTTGTACAGACGCGACGCGTGAATAAAATATATGTAAAGAATTAGTGCCAATCACTATTCTTTACATATAAGTGAATGTTTTGGCGTACATCTATACTAATCTATACTAATATTATAAAGCTGAAGAGTTTGTTTGTATGTTTGATGACAGAAGTTTTAAAATAAATAAATAAATCCTGAACGTCACTATACCTCCAAAGTTACTATTCTTCGTGGGCGAAGTCGCGGGCACTGCTTGTAAATACTTTTTTTTTTTTTTTATTTATTTTTTTTTATTTATTTATTTCATATACAAGAAAAAAAAATACAAAGATACAATTTAGTCCCACAAAACCGACTTGTCGGTTTGACTGAGGGATCTTTAGTCTCTTAGCTTATAATTATAATTATGTAGGTATATAATACAACTATAACTGTATCAGGTAAAGTTAAGTGCACAATAATTGGATTTAGACTGAATTACAACAAACTGAAGGAAAATTTAGCGGTGATAATAATAAGATACAATTGTTGTAAGATATAAAATACGTGTGTAAAAAACAACCACGCCTCCGAGCCCTCAGATGGGCTCGGAGGCGTGGTTGTTTTTTACACACGTATTTTATATCTTATAGAAATATTGCATTGTGAATGCAAAAAAATAAATAAAAACATACAATTGTTGTGTTAAATAGTAGTCATCAGATAATCTTTTAATATTTTTTTAAATTTATTTTTATCCGTTTCACATCTAATAGTTTCGGGCAACGAATTAAGAAGATATGGTATACGCTTCTGTAAAGTTCTGTCACCAAAATAATTTTGAACCCTAGGAATTACAAATTTCTTTTTTGAAGTGGCTCTAGTGATCTGGTTATGATTTATGTATTCAAAAGTGGAGACACACTCTCGGCTGCCGTGATTATTTACTAATAATAAATCGCAGGCTTTTTATTTTATTAGTAGGTAAGTACCTACGCTTTTTATATTATTTTATTAATTATGTAGAATTTTTTTACACGTTTCAAGTATATTTAAAAGTGGCTACAATATTTATCAAACGGGTGATATTTGAACACTTTTTTGCTATTTTTTCTTGTAAAAACTTAAGAAATATAATGACTAAATGTACAATAATAGTACCTAAGTAATTAGTTTAAAACCATATAATCAATATTATAATATATACTTACTAGAATAAATTATTATGACATCTACTACCTATCCTTACCATTTTATTCTAATCATAATACTACTTGCGTGATCAGTATAATGTATTCATTTTCATTATAAGCACTCTGAAACTTATTTATTCTTTGGAACACCTGTAGGTACTCTTAAAATTCGAAATTATTTTGCATGAGTATACCTACGCCTACGCCCTGTGGCGGCAATCAAATAGTGTCAAATGTTGTGATTTCGGCGCGGCGGCAACGATTGTTGTATATGATTTCAAAAGAAGCCGCCGGCGCGTGTATTATAACCATGTGCTTCCGAAAAGCAGCAAATTTCTTTGAGAAGTAAGTACAAAACCTTTGATGCCGCATTATCAAAGTGCCGATGGTTAAAACATAACTATGCATGCACTCAGTTTGATTTTAATGGATATTTTTTTATTCGCTATGTAGGTATGTTTATGGTATTAGTCGTAATGCGCATAGATCCAGTTTTTCATATTCTTTGATACAGTTTTTTGCGTCTCATAGAATTCCTAAGCGTACCTATACACCGAACTGTTACACCTAACTACTCCGTGAAATAGCGCTAAGTCCTAGCTGCAAGACGCAAGAGTCTTGCAGGCTTAGTCTTGTTCTTGCTCAAGTCTTGCACGGTCAGTCTTGGTCTTGGTCTTGCTAAAAATACGCGGTCTTGTTCTTGGTCTTGGTCTTGCAAAAACGCAAGAACAAGACCAAGACTGCAAGACCAAGACTGAATTTGGGCAACACTACTCCCTGTTTTTCCTTCTTTTCCAAACTCCCTCTTCAGTTTGGATTAGTCCGAGAATCTTTCTTAATAATTTTCGTTCCGTTACCAAGAGTTAACGTCCAGGCTTCGCAGACTGTCTTGTAGATTCGAAGCTTAGTGTTTCTGCTAAGAAGCCTGGACGCCACCACCTTATGTAATGCTGCACTACAGCGAAGCGCATTTTGGACCCTGAGATCAATTTTTTTTCTATTGTATTACTGTCTGTTATACTGCAGCCGTAAAGGTGATATTATCGACTTCTATATTTTCTCTGGAAGAAATCTGTAAGAAACATATTTCTATATCAGCAATTTCATATTAGCTTCCGATATAAAAAGACATATCTGAATAATTGTTGCTCTTCAACTTTTCTTTTTTAGAAAACTACCTACTAGGAGAAAATGCTACCTACTAATGTTTTCGGTTAAACAGTCTATTTGTTTTAGCACGTTTGTATAACTTTATGTATATTACAATTATTTAATTTTGTAATTCAATGAAAGTAAATTCATATTATTCAGTGCAATAATGTAATTATATAATTCATTATTTGTATTTAACTGGGTTGGAAGTGGATAGAAAGGTTATAATAAGAAAAGGGTAGGAAGATGAAGAACCCATGGCATGGATTATCCAGGTACATTACTCCATTCTAACTCAAAACAGTTATTCGTCACAACGAATAACAAAAAAAATACAACGAGTTGCACTCCGGGAGTGCCGGCAGAAGTGAAAACATGAACATTAACGTTGTGCATTTTTAATATTTTGCAATGGTTAAGGAATTATTTCGAAAACGAATTGTTTTAAGTATCAGTATAAGAGTACTATCATTTATGTGGTAAAATACAATTAAAATACAAATCATTTATTGCGCTATCTTACACAAACTTGACAACAAACACACGCACACTCGCGCAAGCGCCCTGCGCCGCTTAAACGAAACAGTAGGAGCAGGCATACATTTTTGCCGCGCGGTAGAAAGAGAGGGGAATATTGACGCCGCGCCGGAGGTCTACTCTCCCTCCGTCTTACAAATTTTCGATCAGGTCGCTTGTCCTGACGCGAGTAACGTTTTTTACCCATCCAAAAAGTGCACAACGCCGCTAAAGAAGTTTTCACTTCAAAAATATAACATTAACTTTAGATTTAGCTTACTAGATTGTTCCTCAACTGTACTAAAAGGGAACCAGTTCAGCATGTATTCGGAGACATCAGTAGCTAGAGAGAGATCCATCGCTACTATTTAATATCGATAATATCTCATTCCTAGTTGTGCCGACACCTGGCAGTAACAACTTTCGCAGAACTATTGTTTATTTTCGTACCCAAATGTTTTTTGGGTTGATTCCGTTGTCGTTTGTTAAGGTTGTTGTACTATTTAATAACGAGACCTGTATCTGATACAAACAGGATGTTTTTAAACAAACAAAAGCATAAATGATCATTGCCGACCTGTTTTCACCTTTACATACCAAAAATGATAAGCACAGTTCGTGTAAAGTCATTGTCCGTGGATTCATGCATAGCGTTGCCAACCTTTTGTTTCCTACATTCTTCTGTCGCCCTGGTAATTTTGCACTTGTCCAAATGACAATTCACTTCTGGTTTCGTGGAAATTGTAATTAATATAACAAGGCTATGTCATAAAATATGAACAAAAATCTTTTCACAGCATGGACCAGCGGTAAAGCATAAGTTCATTCATCTTCCGTGTTCTTTTACAGAAATTTCGTCAATTATCCACCTATTATGTTGATACCGCCAATTTAGAGCAACGTGCGTTTGGTAAGCTCAAAAATTGCGGAATCTAGACAATTCTAACGATTGTGCATCAGCCTCGATGCAGTTGTTTGATACTTTTGTCTACATTCGTCATTTTGCAAAGCGAAGCTGAATGGTTTAGTGATTGGCACACTTTTCTTTTGCAAACATGTTAAGCATACTTCGTAAAGGTAAACATGGGATGGGTGACCAAAATATTATTGGAGCGGAGCAAGCGAAGCTCCCATGGATCAGCTTCAATGACGCAATGTCTGTTACGCCATAACTTCCCGAGTTCTTAACTGATTTTATTTTTTTTTGTGTGGAATCGAATCAACAGGTTTAGGACCAGATTGTGACGGAGCCCGAATTTCGCAAAAATTACCATCGAAACAAAAAAAAAAGTTTTTTAAGTATTACGCTTCGCTTTAATATATGGTGCTAGTATGCTTAGCGACAGTTATTCTGAACTCTTCCGTGCTTCAAAAGTCATGTCATCCTCTATTCCAGCTGTAACACAGTCACTTACATAGATGCTGACGCAACAAATCAGAACAAAGGAAAACGGAAAAGGCATTATTTTCAAGTGTGCTGGACGGTGTGCGAAAAATGCTTAATAAAATACACTTAGAATTAAAAAAAATATTAATTGAGGATTCAGGAACGTACTCGGTTATAATGTTGGAGAGATGTAGCACACTTGTGACGACCATTACCTTAGTCATCCTGTGAAATGGGCTTCTGAAAAAGCATCGAAACTGGATTAAATATATAAAGAAAACGTAAAAAGTAACGCGTTCAGCGATTCGTTTCGTTTTATTTCAATATGTGAATAAACTCTTGGAATATTTCTTTTCCTCCAATCTTTATTGAGTGTTATTGTATATTTATTACTGTCTTATTCAATTATTTTATATTCACCATTAGCTGTATCAAATTATTTATTTACATGTATCCTTTTAATATGCTCACCCATTCCCCTATCATCCTAAAATCTTTATTTATTCTTTTCACCCAATGTTGTCTCAAAAGATTTCTATTAAGCAATAAGGCCGCCTGATTGTTTTCTTTCTGTATCCTGTGTGCATTAAATCGTAATTTATTGTTAAGTGAAGTAACAACGCGTAAAATTTATTAAAATTTAAGTTGTGTGACTATCGGACACTGAGAGGTAATTTTAACACCTTGAGTGCAAAACCAGGTCTAAACATCTTGTATGTGTATGTCTCGCTTACAGTGCGTCTAAGAAAAGTATAGCATTCCGTGTCGTGCGGAACAGGGCCCGATCTAGCTATTTAGCCGCTCAGGGCAAAGATCATTTTCGCCGCCCTTTACATACAGAAAACCATATAAGTCATGAGTTAGTTTTGTTGGGGGATGCTAAGTATACAAGTATATAAAATACGTCATACTGTTAGGATTATACCTACCTACAATATTCACGTCAGTATTTTGGGCCTTCTGAAGAAGTAACCTATACCAAAGTTGATAAGTGTTTCTACTTACTATAAGTATACGATGTATGTCTTTTGAAAAATTTCACAGGAACTATTGAATGGATGGAGTGATATAATTTTTTTATCGACACAGTTATGTACCTTTCAACTTTATCATCATCATCGACCTATTGCGATTCACTGCTGCGTATGGGCCTTTTTTCCCTTGTATAGCTATTAGAAAAGCAAGAGCAACAGTAAAAAAGTAAATTTAGGATTAAACTGTATTAAATCATTTTTTAGTAATTTGATCAAAATAAATCTACTAAATAGGAGAAAAGGTACCAATCACGAGAAACTGGCAACACACGCTCTAAACAAAAACCATTGTTTATAGAAGGGTAATCCGCTATGACCCAAATCTAATGATGTGACCTAAATTTTGTTAGAAAAATCGAGTACTTATAAAAGTATCGATACCTCAAAAATATCGGAACAAAGTATCGTATCCAAATATACTTAGTATTGATATGAAAGTATCGATAAATAAATAAATATATAATAAATATTGGACAACATCACATACATTATTTTGATCCTTATGTAAGTAGCTAAAGCACTTGTGTTATGGAAAATCAGATGTAATGTCGGTATCACAAACACCCAGACCCAAGACAACATAGAAAATTAATGAACTTTTTCTACATCGACTCGGCCGGGAATCAAACCCGGGGCCTCGGAGTGGCGTACCCATGAAAACCGGTGTACACACTACTCGACCACGGAGGTCGTCGATAATTGTAGAAAAGAGGTTGACAGACAGATGACGAAATCATACAATACTTTTTATAAATAAAATCTATCAAAACACAAAAGAGGTTGTGCTTATTCCAGCAATACTACTCAGGTTTCGGTACTTTTTGCGGATCCCTACTCTTTCTTTCGAACTAAAATAATTCAGTTAAGTAAAATACTTAAATATTTCCACTATCCAACCTGAAGTAGGTTGGAAGGTGGCGCATAAAATTCTTAATCTTCGGTGGTAAATGGCTAATGGCTAAGTTGGAAGATAGGAATAAGTCAATTTTGCCGCCCTGCATTTTTGCCGCTCTGGGCAAATGCCCGGCTTGCCCCCCCCTTAGATCGGGCCCTGGTGCGGAAGGCATTACTTCAATTTGGTTCGGTGTAGGAAAAAGATGAATATATATCTAAGATGTATTATTAAAAGAGAATCCAATGGTGTACCCACCTTAATACCAGGTTTAGACACCTGGCACTGCACGGAAGCCAAAAAAAGGATGTTTCTTAAATGATACAGGGTCTATGAGCCTTGTTACCAGGTGTATTGACCTTGTACCGAAGGAATGGAAAGTATTGGAAAGTTACTGCCGCAGCGAACATGTTAAAGGTCATACAACATATTAACACGGTTTTTACTCCCTTCATTGACCTGTTTACTCCGAATAACCTCATCCTAATTCGCCAGTTATTAACACAAAACAGATGCATGCTTCGTTTCTCGATTTACCAATTATAAACACAGTACTGTACGATGAATCAAATGCGATTCCCAAGAAAACTATCTCGACCTTCAAACAAAAGATGTAACATGCATGCAGGATTCTCACCCGGGATTTCTGTTAAGTCGCGGCTTAGTCGGGGGCCAATAACAGTACAGCGGCAGTCTCATTAGTTGGTGGTACATAAATCGTGGAAGCATGGCCAGGCATTCCTTTTTAGGTTGTCAATGCCTGACTGATAAGCATTGTGTACTTAATGAACTGCCACCACTTCCAGCTTGGCTTCTAGTCTGTGTGTTTTCTCTCGAAGTTAGTGGCATGACTATCTAGTCTGAGAGCCGGCTGTATAAAAGTCCTATGGATCAGATACATGAATCATTTTTTGGGTATGAACAATAAAGCCATAGGCCTAGAGGCCCCTGAAGTTGCTTAATTTTGCCCGCATGCAAAATTATGACGTCACTTCCGGTTTTTATTTTAGGTGTAATTGTAATTTATGAAATACATCAAGAAAATTTATGTCAAACGAAAGTTTTTCATGAGTAGATTAGAAATGTCAAGGGTCGAGAAGCTCAATTTATTCGCTACCCTGAGTCGACCACCATTAAAAATATATTTATTTTTTAATTTATCTTAAGCCATCGAATACATGGATTTGTTTACGATTTTCTGAAACAAGAACCTCTCAAATAACTGAAAAAAATTGGTTGACACCTTTTATTTACCCACATCCAACTGTCGACTTAGTTTAAAGAATCAATGAGCTATAACTCTTACGTTCCATTTCTATTTTTAATTATCTACATATCTTTTCCAAATACGTTGATATTTTTTTTAATTAATTCTAACATTACTACAATTTTTTTGCAATACTAAGAGTATATTTTTTTATTCTTTACCACATTTATTTTGAGTTTTGGTTTTATTCATTTATTCCTGTGAGATAGAACGAAAGAAATTAAAGTCTCTGATAGTGGAGTCAACACAAGAATGAGATTGAGATATTTTTGTGTGTAATAACACACAAAAATGATATACAATGATATACCATTAATTTTTTTATAACTATCGTCATTAAAATCTACATCATTATTTACATCATCGCTATAATTCGGAATATTACCATTATCGTCATTGTATTATTAGGCAAAATCAAGCAACTTCAGGGGTGTCGACCTCTAGACCTATGGCTTTACTGTTCATACCCCTAAAATAATTCATGAATCTGATCCATAGGACTTTTATACAGCCGGCTCTCGGACTAATCCTACTTCTGACACCAAAATGTTACGTGCTGTTGGTAAAGGATGGTACTATCAAAGTATTCATTTGTTCCAAGTTTTAATTACCTAAATAACTTACACACAGCATAAAATCTTCCAAACAAGTTTATTGAGGTTAAATCTTGCAAGCTAGGTGGCTAGCTAGGGTCTAATTCAACCCACTTCCTCTTATTCTACGGCGTTGAAATTTTACATGTTTCAGTTGCGATGACATATTTATGGTAACCATAACCTAATCCTATTAACTGATAGGATAAACTCCCGATTAAGGAACTCCACAACTAAATTAAAGGCATATTATTTAAGTAACTTAAAGTCTTAACAATATTGTTATTTTTCTGTTGGCATTGTATTGTAAAAGTAAAACTAATTATAAACTCTGTGGTTCCTAAGTGTTATTTTGTAAAATGTATATTTTATATTTATATATATAGTCAATTTTCAAACCCAGGGTGAATGGGCACCTTCTGGGTTAGCTCGTTCCATCGTGGATTCTGTCTTGGCCCCCGGGCTTGATTCGGATCAAGAGCTAACCCATCCAAAATAAAAAGTCACTTCATTATAAACATCTAATAAGGTTTTATAAATTTCACATATATTATGCATTTTTAATGCTACCTTATAACATAAACTAGCGGCCCGTCCCGGCTTCGCACGGGTGGACAAAATTCTTTAAATTTTTTCTATTATTAAATATTTTTCCGTTAGTGCCATCTAGCGTCCAGTAAACGAACTACTTGCGGTTAACGCGTTGCTATGGTAACGCATATACAATGAAAAAGGAGTGGACAGACAAACACACAAACCACTGTGATCTTAGATTATTATAATAGAAAAATACTAGAGAATCCCGCCTGAGAATTCACTTGTGACCCGAGTCGATTTTTTTCTACTATTTTTCTATTATAATAATTTATATAATAAGGTTCTTATTTGTACCTTGGGTTCTGAACCCAAGAATAGCTAAAGCACTTTTGTTATGTACAGGGCCATCTATAATCAATTGGAGGCCCTGACATGTAAGGATAATGGGGCCCCTATGACTAAAGGAAAGAAAAGAAAGAAAACAATTCGAAATGAAATTTTGATAGCTAAAATGTAAAAGCTAAAATCTGACCAACTAAAAATTATATTTTTTAGGTAAGCCATCCAATATCCTTTGCCAATGTTGTCTAACCTGCAATCTGCGTTAATTAGTAATCGATCGTTACTTAAGAATATTGATCGATCAGCTCAATCAATCAATCATCAAGATAAATTATTCTGCCTCATTTATTGCCAATAACCAAAGATCAATCCGTCTAATAGCCAATTGACATATCCGATGATTGAAAATGTTTTATTTGCTCTATGTCAGTTACGAAAATAGCTTTAATTGAAGGTAACTATTTGATTATAATCATAATATTTCTTAAATTCACACCAATTTGCTTAGCTCAAAGTAAGCACTATTGGGATTGTGTTATAGATACTAGGGTAACAGAAAGACAAACATATTAAATACATAGTTTTGAAATTATTAATAATATGTGTAAATACCTATCACTCGGGTACATTTGCTCCTATTCATTATACAAACCTATGTCTCTTTCGGGACTCGAAGCCTAGACCGTCGTTGTGGAAGACAGTGGAGTTAAGTCTTAAAAGTGTAACAAACAAACTCACTTTCGTATTTATAATATTGGTGACGATTTTTATTATTTTTAAAAGATAACTTTCATGGTGTGTGTAAAATTAAAAAAGAAGAAAACATATCTTTTTATGATACAATGAACTTATAAAAAGGAGGTTTAATATAAAATAAATAAAAATTAAAGCGAGCACAAAGTATTTAACTCAAATACAATTAAATAAAATTCACATATAACTTACTCTAAATAAGTAGTCCCGAATTTTATGGAGGTTATTTTTGAACTGGTATTCAGACTTAAAAAAAATTTAGAGTCAGCAAAAACAAAGTTATAAAAAAAATCGGTTGTCTGTAAAGTCGGTTCACTGACGTTGAACGTGACAACGTCATAAGAAAATAATGATGGAATTTTTTGCAAATTTAATTGTAATTTATTGTAAAAAAGTAATAATTTTGAATAATTTATTATAAGAATAAACTGTGATTAAATAATTGTTCATAAATCTTAAATTTAAAATTTGGAAACATCATTAAAATTGTTGTAACTCTTACTTTTAAAAAGCCCGCCTCAATGCGTTTGATATAGGAGAAAATTGTTCCCTTTGACGGCTGGCTGGTCCAACCTGTCATTTCAGACACGTTGTTATGATATGATTAGATACTTCTAAAAGTATTTCATTCGATAAAACGCTGGTTTCATCTTAAGAAATACGTTGAAAAATAATATATTTGGCGACAAAATTACTGAATTTAAAACACTTATAGGTCATTAGTATTTTCTGTAATAAAATAAAGATTCCACTAAACCTGTCATATGAATAAAATATCTTCCACATTGTATGATGTCCTGGTAACTACAGCAAGTATTTCATAACATATACAAACAACGATATCGTACAAGATTGCTATTTTGTGCTGCTATTTATTAATATTTTGTTATTCAGGTACTTAGAATTTATTAGAATTGATTCTGTGACACGAAATACAAAAACAATGTTATACAAGATATTCATCCAAAATTAAACTTTATTCCCATGACTTTAGCACTAGGAGAAACACATCCGTTGAGGTCGACTCCTTGCTCCAGCATTTTGCTGTAAGGCAATTCGGCGAGGACTTCATATCCGCTTTTAGCTGCCAGCACTTGTGACGTTATAGCCGTGAACACGGTGCATACTGCGCGAATTCCAAACGCTTTACACAACTGCTTTCTGGAGGAAAAAACCCTGGTAAATTTGTGATTTTTTTATATTTCGCATTATCAATACTATTTTCTACTACTAATTAATTTTAATTGAAAATACTAGAGAAAAATTTTGGCTCACAATTTATTCTCGGGCGGGACTCGAACACGCAAGGTTTGAATGACCGAGTCGCCAAGAATAACTTGTGAGCCAAGTCGATTCTTTTCTATTATTTATCTTAGACGCAAGTAAAGTTGTGACACTCCGTACAATGATCTGATTGATCTGTGTGATAGGGATGGCGATTTGAGATATATAAATCGAAGAATCGATTTTTCAGGTCGAATATATTGATCTTTTAATCGATATGCAGTACTGAATCGATCAAGTGAATCGATATCTTACCCTTAAAAATCGCTATTCGATTTTTTTTTGTTTTGGTAAAAGTCATAAAATTATTAACAATTAGTTGAATGTACCCGTAAAATTACGAAGTTGCCGGTTAAAGGGTTACTTACTTAAGGGTTAACTCGCGAGATGGCTGTGTGGCTGACCTTCAGTCAATAGCCATGATCTGAACACGGGTATCGTGGGATCATCTGTTCCTTGTGAGCACCTTTTTTGAATTGCCGGCAACATTGCAAGTGACGAGTAGAACCGCTTGGATCCGAAAAGACTAGACAAACTTTTTTTGTAAGTGTAGATGTAAAGTATTGGGACCTTATCTTTTTCATGAAATAAATACATTTACAAAATAAATATCTTTCATACCTGATCTGACTATGATTTGGTAATTAAAATAATTGTTATTATAGAATTCCCTGAACTAAGAACAACGATTTTACTGATAAGAGATAATTTATTATGGTACCTGTTTCTTATTTTTCATAATATGGATTTACATCACAAGATGATGGCTGAGATAATATCAGCATACTATTGTTATCTATTGTATCATAGAGATCAGTGTATCAGCACAAATGACACAGTATACCTTTAAAACCCCGACAGCCTCCAGCATTTCACATCACGTGGTGGTCAAGGTATCGTGCCCCCTTCATCTTCCTCACACATTTGTAGACGACATCAATTTTCTTATACCGCAATACAGTCCACTAATTTTGAATCACCCGCACAACCAATTCTATTTGAAAAATATTCCGAAAACTCTATTGAAGCTATCAGGAATCAAATCAACTGCCTACTTGTAAATAAATATCAAGATACCTAGCTTCCATCATGCGTGCGCCGATATTTTGTCCCCTGCATTCGGGAACAACTGTAAGTGCACTGGTGCTCATGTAAATATCCAGTCCGTAGAGGCTGAAGACGTCCACCAGCTTCTCGGCTGCTATTAACGTTTTAAGGAGCTTCTTCCAGGCTTCGCCTACCACCTTTGGAAATTTATATGAATTGATTAAAATAAAACAACTTTGTAATGGATATTTGCGCATATATCCATACCTAGTCCGGCCATAAGTTCTGTTACAAATGAAAATGCATTTTTTATGAAGAAATGTAAGATTACTCAAGCTTACATGTACATATTTATTTAAGTCTCAGCAAAAACATAACAATATTCTATTCGAAATGCCACCTTTGACTTTTATACAGGCCTTTAATCGGTCTGGCCACGAATCTATGGATTTACGTATTGTTTCCATGGGAAATTTCGCCACTGCTTGCTCCAGAGAAATTTCAAGAGACTCGATGTCGCCGTGTCGTTTAGAGTAGGCCATGTCCTCTACAAGTGACCATAATTTGTAGTCTAGAGATATGAGCTGATGAGATATGAGATGAAGGCCAGTCTCCAGCACTTATAAAGTCCGGAACGTTGGTTTCAAGCCAGGCTTGGGTAGTTAATGCCTTGTGACCAGGTGCAGAGTCCTGGTGGAAAGTCCACAGTACATTTTTAAAAAGTGTATTGCTGCGAGCTTTCACAAAACGATCCAAGACTGTATCTTGATACACTTTGGCTGAAGTTTTCACTCCTTTTTCACAAAAATGTAACTTTGTGTCGCCTTGATAAGACACGCCCCACCAAACCATCACTGACGCAGGATGATGATCACGTTGTACCTTTCCGACTACTTGTGCACTTTATAATTTTGCCTCTTCAATAGTGTTTTTTTTTCATCGGTTAAGAGGATATTTCTGTGCCTTTCACCTGCGTATCGATCCATTCTCTTTAATTGTAAAGATTAGGGCATGTCTTATATATCGATGATATATAAGCACCGAGCTTCAGGTCTTGCTTTATAATACGCGACAGAGTCCTAGCGGGAATCTTCATTTCACGCAATAAGATATTTTGCTTCCTAATGGGGTTTCGACGAATTCTGGCTTAAACACCATTGATAGCCTTTGTAATTCTAACAGCACGCCGCCGCCCCGATCTTTTATGGTCTTCTACAGAGGAAGTGTTTTTGTATCTGTTGATATAGGAACATACGACTGATACCAAGCTTTTAAAGTGTCTGGAATATGACCGACGACTCCATACCCACTTTGTGCAAGGCAATCACTGCAATCCTATTTTCTTTAACACCCCATTTCATATTGTAATTTTATAATGAACACGAAAAAATATGTGAAATGGCGCGAAATCGAAAGAAGTGTTAAAAATAATAAACGCGTTCCAAATTCAAAATAAATGAAGGTTTAAAATAAAGGTTTTTGTAAAAGTATTTATGGCCAGACTAGTTATATCAGAGGTTTCCAAACTTTTTTTCTCATTATCACTCAAAATTTTACTGGTTTCGGTGGACCCCTGCAGCTACATTTCTATCATATTCACAATATTCGACAAAAAAATGTGGAGATTAGATCTAACTATGGAAATTTGCGTTGCGGCCGAGTTTCAACCACGAATTGCGCAACGGTTGGAGTATCCGATATAACCATTTTGAACATCCTACATTATCATCTTGGGATGACAAAGCTCAGCGCATGGTGGGTTCCGCAAAATGCTTTCTTTCCTTCAAAAACAACAACATGTTGAATGTTCTCGACACTTTTTGGAGCTCTGTGGCGATAACAGGGAAGAAGTTATGGTCCGGATTGTTACTGGAGATGACAGGTTTCACCACTATGAACTCGAGTCGAAGCAAGAGTCGATGCAGTGACATAAAGAAGGCACCCCGCCGCCCAAGAAGTACCGAGTCTCACAATCGGCCGAAAAGATAATGGCGACTAAATTTTGGGATACAGAAGGGATTTTACTGATTGACTATAAAACGCGGTGTTACTATACCGGTACAATACTATGCTTCAATATTAGAACAGTTAAAGGTGGCCATTAAAGAATAGAAGAGGAAAGTTGACCAAAGGCGTGCTCCTTTTGCATGACAATGCACCTGTGCACACGAGTCATGTTGCGACGGCTGCTATTCACCGGTGCGGCTTCGAACAACTCCACCACCCTCCTTAAAGTCCAGAGCTCGCCCCCAGTGATTTATTATTTACTAGCTTTCCGCCCGCGGCTTCGCCCGCGTGGAATTCGGTTATATTGCGGTATAAAGCACAACTATAAGAAAACTTCTCATTCCCACGGAAAAATCTAAGAAGCGCGATGTAAAACTGGATACAATTAGTTGTTAAACCAAAACTAAATGGTACACTATATTATATGTTTTCCCTTGTGGAGCAAAAACATCTAGATTTTGGGCTCTGGAAACCCGGGAAAACGCTACATAGAGCTGACCATGCGAAAAACAATGTTTTTCCAAGTGTACTCGAGCAATCCTTAGAGTTTGGCCTTGGTATCTTAAAAAAACACTTCGTTACCATGTTTTAAAAAACACCCAGCGCCATCTTTCTCATACCTCTAGAACTAAATAGCGTAAGCTATCATTCCACTTCTTACGTATTTAAAAAAACACATCGTTACCATGTTTTAAAAAACACCCAGCGCCATCTATCGCATACCTTAAGAACTAAATAGCGTAAGCTATCATTCCACTCCTTATGTATTTAAAAAAACACATCGTTACCATGTTTTAAAAAACACCTAGCGCCATCTATCGCATACCTCAAGAACTTAATAACGTAACTAATACTTATACCAATTAGTAATTCGTTGACTTTAGTGATTTCAGGATAAGTAGATGTAAAAAAAAACAATTTAGACGATAAAACAAATTGTACGTCATCCCTCGAGAATTCCTCATTTTCGAGGATTCATTTTCGTATCATTTAGCTTCAAAATTTACATGTTCATATTCGTTTGCAACATATAAGTAGATGGAAAAAAACAGTTTAGACGATAAAACAAATTGTACGTCATCCCTCGGGAATTCCTCATTTTCGGGGATTCATTATAGTATCATTTAGCTTCTAAATTTACATGTTTATATTCGTTTGCAATATTTTACCTTGTTTTAAACGACACACAGCGCCATCTACAATCCATCCATCAAAGCAAACAATATTTTTGTTTTTCCTCGGGAATATCAATTTTTCCAGGATAAAAAGTACCCTATTATTTAATCGGGACTTTTATCTTTACGTCTGCAAAATTTCAAAGCAATCGGTTCAGTAGTTACGGCGTGAAAGCGGAACAAACAAACAAACAAACTCACTTTCCGATTTATAATATTAGTAAGGATTTCCAAAAATCAAATAAGAGCTGCGTGGTAAGAAATTTGATGACGATGAAGAGGTGAAGTCGGCAATTTCGGCCTTTTTTGACGATAAGGACAAATTATTTGAACGATCTGAGAAATGTATTAGGGTTAAGGATGAATAAATTGAAAAAGAAAAATAATTTGGTGTTCAATTTCACCCTTCTTCCCACCCATTCCGCGAACTTTTTGACATCCCCTCTTACCTACTGAATGGAAGTGAAGAAGTGGAACATAATATTTAAATGTGACCATTAAAAATAGAGCTAAGTATACCTTATCCACGTCTTCTTCTTCTTTCTCATCAATAGTTCTGACCAAAATGATATTGAAAGCAACAAGATGATCGGGTTGTCCCTCCTTCTCGGCAAAGCAGGCAAGACTCACGCCCTGGTCCAAATACTTTTCCCACTTAGCTCTGATCGTAGATATGGAAGAAGGATCCTGGGGTATACCTGAATACAAAGAAAACAGTGAGGAAGGTTTCATATGATATATACAAAGCAATGAAAATAATGAATTTATCAATTTACTACGAAACAAGACAGCTTTTTTCACATATTTTGTCTATTTTGGGTCAAGATTAGGAATATAATTATTTCGAGTTGATTTGTTTATTTGCTGAATGTAATTTATGTTTTTAACTTGTAACATATTGTGTTTAACTTTTATTGTCACTTACATTTAAATAAATTATAACGGGATTATCACCAAGCTTTTGATATTTAAGGCTCTGGTATTCGAAAGCAGTTGCATGCGCCATATTCACCGACGAAATCTTCCGTAACTCAAGTAAAACATAGTAACAATCCGGCTTTAATGAATACTCAAATAAGCAGCTACTAAAATAGGCCAGTTAGTTCTATGTTAACGTTGTCCTGAGTTATAGCGAGAAATTCGGTTAGGGCAGCTTTAGTGCGCACACTACCCAAATGGGACTAATTACACTGCTATAGCATACGAGATTTCTGCCACAGGGCCCTCTCATTCACGCCTTCTACCGACTCGCTTCCGGAAGGAATCTAATCTGTAATTATTTCACTTCTTTAAAGTTCGGTTCGGCATTTTTTGTCATTTAAGTTTATCATGTTATTTTCCAAAGTCTTATTATAAAGTATAATTCTTCCCAATAAATATAGTAAATGAAGTGAAAGATAATTCATTTATTTCTTCAGACATTCGCTAAACTGCCGTGCGTTAGATAAAACGTCACTAAGCTATAAAATCCTTATTAAATGAGTGGAAAACTCGGAAAATATTTAAAATTGATGTTTATGCGGGTACTATTTAAAAAAAACAAGTAATAGAAATACGATTCTTTCTTAGACAGATCGAAAGAACTTTTTCATTATTAGGCTAGTCACGTTTTAGCTAATGGACGACACTATCGCTTCTCTTTTTGGTTGTTATTGCTTTTTCATGTTTAAAAGTTTTGTTACGAAAGAGGTTAGTTTAAATACGAGGGTGGATTGAAAATTACTCGGCCTAACCAAGATAACAAACACATACAAAATCTATTATATTTTTATTTTTCTACATAATCACCATCAAGTTCAATGCACTTTTGCCACCTGCCCTTCCAAGCATTTAGACCATTGAAAAAAAATGATTCTTCCTTAGAGTCAAAATTTGCGTCTACTGCTACTTTGACCTCATCGTTTGTCGAAAATCGTTGACCTCCCAATTTTTTTTTTAGGTTGGGGAACAGAAAGAGGTCTGATGGTGCCAGATCAGGTGAATAAAAAGGATACGGTAACAGTTTAAAGCCACAGTTGTGGATTTCAGCAATCGATTTTACTAACCTGTGCACACGGGCGTTATCTTGATGAAACAGAACTCTTCTTCTATTAATTCCTGCACTTTTTTCTTCAATTTAGTATCGTAAACGACGCAGTAAGATGCAGTAGTAATCGGAGTGTATAGTCTGACCCCTTTCAAGATAATCGATCATAATCACACCCTTCGAGTCCCCGAATACTGAAGCCATTACCTTATTAGCCGACAAAATTGACTTAGCCTATTTAGGGGGTGGTGAACCAGATCTTCTCCACTGTTTTGATTGTTGTTTTGTTTCCGGTGTACAGTAATGAACCCATGTTTCGTCCATAGTAACAAAACGATTTAAAAATTCATCTGCATCGGCTTCAAATAACTCCAAACAGTCGCGTGAAATAGTCAATCGCGTCCTCTTTTGTTCGACTGAAAGCAGCCGCGGAACCCACTTGGCAGAAACCTTGTGGAAACCCAACTTGTTGACAATGATGTTTTGAGTGCGTTCATAAGAGATGCCTATAACCTCGGCTATCTCTCTAATTTTTAATCTGCGGTCTTCCACAATTAAATCAAACACTTTTTGAATATTTTCGTCAGTTGTGGACGTCGAAGGCCTTCCAGAGCGGGGTTCATCTTTCACACTCTCTCTACCAAGCTTGAATTCTGCTATCCATTTTTTGACGGATGAATATGACAGAGCAGATTCCCCTAATGTACTGACCATATCAACATGGATGGCTTTTGATGACAGCCCCTTCTTATGGAGCTACTTAATGACGGCACGCTGCTTGATTTGCTCTATTCGCGGAAATTACGTCCGATTGCTACGTTAATAAGTTTATAACATCAAAACTAGTTATGGCACACGTTTCAAACTTCACACAATCAAGTAGTCTTAATTGAACTAAATAATGTAGGTAGATTTGATTTTCAGAATTGAATGTATCTATGTTAGGCCGAGAACTTTTCAATCCACCCTCGTATTATCAAAAGTTGATATCTGACTGAGGTCAACTGGCATTTCTAATCTTGCGAGCGTTTGGTGAGATCAAAGAATATGAAATTCGAACCGCTCGAATTTTTCAAAGTTTCCTTAGGTTGATGCCAGCGCCATTTCCGGTTAAATTTTATCTATTTACAAGCTTCACCAACAGCATAAGATAAATGACATTTTAGTTTTATGTAACAAATCAGGTATTGTTCCTCAAAATAAGCAAGTTATAAGTATAAGAATATATGGAACAAATTTTTTTGAAGATTATCTTTAAAATAAAAGCTTTAGTTTGTATGATGAATTAAGAAATATAAAGAATATAATTACAGAATATTTACTAACTCTCTCTTGAAAGTATTTAAATTCTCGCAAATAATAACCAGCTCGGATATGTTTCCAGACTTTTATTGTAAGAGGACGATATTCTAGAAATTTGTTAGTCGAAAGAAAAATCAAGTTATATAGTTTTTAAATGATCTTACCCAAAACAGTGCAGAGCGGTTCATCCCTGAGGAATGTCACTAGCATCATGTCGAGACACTGCTTTCTGTATCTCTCGTCCAAATCACGGATTTGATACCTAATGGTGAATTGAAATTATAAAAAAACAACAGAGACAAATATTTTCTGTATAAAAATAATATCTTTCCATGGTAAATATAAGTATTATGAATAAATGAATTTCTGGAATTTAAAAACATATAGAATTAATTTGCTGAAAATCTTTAAAGGTCTCAGCATCTGTAATGGGTTTATTCCTCGGACGGAACGGTGATGTGGTTGTGCATCGTTCATAATGTGAACGTGGTTTTAAAACATAGGTACAGTGACGGTGTTAAGGTCTCAGCATACGTAACGGGTTAATTCCTCGGACGGAACGGAGATGTGGTTGTGCATCGTTCATAATGTGAACGTGGTTTTAAAACACAGGTACAGTGACAGTGTTAAGGTCTCAGCATACGTAACGAGTTAATTCCTCGGACGGAATGGAGATGTGGCCGTGCATCGTTCAAAAAGTGAACGTGGTTTTAAAACATAGGTACAGTGACGGTGTTAAGGTCTCAGCATACGTAACGGGTTGATTCCTCGGACGGAACGGAGATGTGGTTGTGCATCGTTCATAATGTGAACGTGGTTTTAAAACACAGGTACAGTCACAGTGTTAAGGTCTCAGCATACGTAACGAGTTAATTCCTCGGACGGAATGGAGATGTGGCCGTGCATCGTTCAAAAAGTGAACGTGGTTTTAAAACATAGGTACAGTGACGGTGTTAAGGTGTTAAGGTCTCAGCATACGTAACGGGTTAATTCCTCGGACGGAAAGGAGATGTGACGTGCATCGTTCACAACATGAATGTGGTTTTAACATACGTAATATTTAAAGAAATATACATATATTTCCAGGTCAATAGATATGTCCGCGACAATATTCAGATTATTGAGAAATTATGGATAAACTTTTTCAATATTTTTCAATATTCCCCAGTGACAAAGTTTGCATTAATTTAAAACTTACATTTTTGCTGGCTCCCCTTTTATTACCTTCCCTTGGAATCTACTCCACACTTGTCCGATGGGAACGCTTTTCGGCCTTATCCATGGCATCGTGTCCTAGAAAAGTATTCATAAATGGATACATATGCACGTTAAACGCCAAGAGAAGAAATGCATGCTTCCGTTCTGGTCATGTCGATCAATGCTGGTGCTGCTGGTCGATAAGTGTAAACCAGTTGTACAGAAAGACACCAAGTCAGCTTCAATTCATTCTATCCTAAAGCTTTGCAACAGTGTAAAATAGTCCTAACTAATATTATAAATACGAAGCTTTTTATAAAGCTAGTTAGCTTGTTTGTTACGCTTTCACGCCGACTACTTAACCGGTAATCATTATTTTTTTAATACATTCTGTCAGGCAAAGGTTTAACACGCTCAGCGCATAGCCCTATATGTAAATACTATACTTTGTCCAATGTAGGATGATACTTTCGACAGGTGTCACTTCCTTATTGCTACGTACTAAGGTTGCGTTTGTTTCCTTATGTTTGGCTTGACATTGCAATAGCAACTTTATACCCTTTATATAGGTGTCAACTGTCAAAAGTATCATCCTACATTGGACAAAGTATAACCAAATTTGACTTATTTGAAAATTATATTATATTATATTATTATATATATCTTTTTTTTCTATCCCCACCCTTCTACTACCCCCTTCTAGTGTATATCTTTTTCGATACACAGGCTTGTGAAAATAGTTCACACCCAAAACATTTTCGTGGGTCATGTGTATCAAAACAGATGCACAAGTGTTAATACAGTGTGTATCGAAAATGATGTACATAGCGCTGAGCGTGTTAAAAAGGGACATAGGGTACCTTACTTTGGATCAAAGGTAGAAAACACTATTCCCGAGAAATATAGCAATATAACTTTTACTCGGTAGTCTAAATTAACGCGAGCGAAGCCGCGGGTAAAAGTTAATAATAAATAAATATTAGACAACGTCACTTACATTGTTCTGAAACAAAATGATGTAGCTAAAGCATTTGTGTTATGGAAAATAATGACAATAACGGTATCACAACAGCCAGATAAGAGCAAATATAGAAAGTTTATTGTTTACATTGTTCCAGCTGAGGATCGAACCTGGGCCCACGGAGTGGTGTTACCATGAAAACGGGTATGCATGCAAATCGACCACAGGTCGTCAAAATTTTTTCTTCATTATACTTTGTCCAATGTAAGATTATACTTTTGACAGTCGACACCTATATAGAGGGTATAAAGTTGCTATTGCAATGTCAAGCCAAACATAAGGAAACAAACGCAACCTTAGTACGTAGCCATAAGGAAGTGACACCTGTCAAAAGTATCATCCTACATTGGACAAAGTATAGCGACACTAAACAATCTTTGGGGAAAATAATGACACCGAGACAGTGCTACAGAGTCCAAAGTAAGCTTGTGTAGTTTACACTTTGAAATTGAAATGAAATCTAATTAAGTTTATTCAAATACACTTAAAGTAGTTTCTTTTTAAATTGTCCAAGTAATAATATGTCACAAGTGTTGAAATATTTATGAATCTGACTATGTATGTAAATATAAAATGCGTACGGCTACTCACTTTTAAAATCACAGATTTCCCGTCGCCGACCTTGAGAAACTACTATCACACTCGCTGCACACTCACAAGAAAGTTAAGAAATAACTATTCGAACCTCATTAAAATGGGTTTTCTACGTGAGTTTCATTTTATTTAGCCGTAATAAATGTTACACCGCTACAATCAACATAAACATATGACTGAGACGACAGTTACTAGTGGCGAACAAACCTTGTTTCTCGTGGATAACACATGAAAATAGTCCTTATCAACTGGAGATAAGAGATTGATTCAGCCTTTATTGATAGCCAGTATGTTTGTAAGCGTATGCGCGTTTTTTGATAAGTGTGATATAAAGAGGTTAGAAATAGAAAACATTTAACTTGTAGAAGAAGATATTTGTTTTGAAAATGTATTAATTTTATGAAAAAGTTAAAGGTGCCTTATATCTACACTTAAAAAAAAGTTTGTCCAGTCTTTTCGGATCCAAGCGGTTCCACTCGTCACTTGCAATGTTGCCGGCAATTGAAAAAAGGAGTTCACAAAGAACAGAAGAAAGAATCCCACGATACTCATGCTCAGATCCCGGCTATTGATTGACATAGTGAAGGTCACACAGCCATCTCGCCAGTTAACCCTTAAGAAATTAACCCTTTAACCGGCAACTCCGTAATTTTACGGGTACATTCAACTAATTGTAAATAAATTTATGGCGTTTACCAAAACAAAAATTAAAAAATCGATCGACCTGAAAAATCGGTTCTTCGATTAATCGATCACAGATCGCCATCCCTATTACACAGATCAATCAAATCATTGTACGACGTGTCTCAACTTTACCAGCGTCTATGATAAATTTTAATAGAAAATACTAGACTCAGCTCACAACTCTTGGCGACTCGGACATCCAAAGCTTGCGTGTTCGAGTCCCGCCTGAGAACAAATTGTGAGTCGAGTAGATTTTTCTAGTATTTTTCAATGAAAATTAATCAGAGAAAAGAGTATTAAAAATGCGAAATATACAAAAAACACAAATTTACCTCCGTTTTTTCCCTCCAGAAAGCAGTTGTGTAAAGCGTTGGGAATTCGCGCCATATCCACCGTGTTCACGGCTATAACGTCACAAGTGCTGGCAGCTAAAAGCGGATATGAAGTCCTCGCCGAATTGCTTTACAGCAAAATGCTGGAGCAAGGAGTCGACCTCAACGGATGTATTTCTCCTAGTGCTAAGGTCATGGGAATAAAGTTTAATTTTGAATGAATCTAAACATTGAACTGAACTAAATAACAAAATTAATAAACAGCAGCACAAAATAGCAATCTTATACGACGATATCATTGTTTTTGTATGTTATAAAATACTTACTGTTTTTAATCATTTGCCCGAGGAGATCAAAGAATCTAAAAATCTATATAAGTTCAAAAAACAGTTAAAAAAATATATAACCGATGAATAAAGAGTAAAATATTAACTAAATTTATAATTAGGTAGGGTAAAAAAAAAAAAAAAAAAAACAACAACTTTAGTAACCATTTTCATCTTGACACTTATACTATTGGAAAAGCAAACGTAAAAAATACTTAATAGTAAAAAATCTATTTATACTAAACTAAAATATATAAAAAAAACATAAAAAGTAGTTATAAATAATATTAATAATAGTTATAAATAAAATAAATATAAATAAATTCCAATGGTCTACTCCATAGTTTTAATTACTCTTCGTCCCAACATTGCGCGATGACTTTTGTGTCGGATGGACGGGTACATAGAAAATTTCATGTCTGTCGTGATGCTCGCATTGCGTTTGAGAGTGTGTTTGTGCAAGTAGTTCTTATTTTGTTTTAAGTTTCATAATGTATTGAATGTGTTGTTTTCTATTTGTATCTTTGTTAATGTTTAGTTGTATGTGCGCTGCGCCAAATTATTGTTATAATTGTACTTTTTTCCTAATCTCATTTTAAGCGAACATTATGTTTTTATGAGAATAAATGTCTTTAAACCTTAAACCTTACTGTACTTACCAGGACAGCATACAATGTGGAAGATATTGTATGCTGTCCAGGTATGACAGGTATGACATATGACAGGTTTAGTGGAATCTTTATTTCATTACAGAAAATACCAATGGCCTATAAGTGTTTTATATTCAGTAATTTAAACGCCAAATATATTATTTTTCAACGTATTTCTTAAGCTGAAACCAGCTCCATCTCTATACGTTTTATCGAATGAAATACTTTTACAAATATCCAATCATATATGGTGTATATGTCTATCCGTTACCCTACTATTCATAAACAAGCCTTATAATGCTTAGGTATTTTGGGCTAGGCTAATTTGTGTAAATATAAGAAATACTAGGCGATGCAGTCGCTAAGCATAGAGCTACGCTAGCATCATATACTGGAGCGGAGCGTAATTCCTAAAAAGAGAAAAAAAAAATATTTCGATGGGAATTTTTGCGAATTTCAAAATTCGGGCTCCGTCACAATCTGGTCTTAAACCTGTTGATTCGATTCCACACAAATAATATTAAAATCGGTTAAGAACTCGGGAGGTTATGGCGTAACAGACATTGCGCCATTGAAGCTGATCCATGGGAGCTTCGCTCGCGCCGCTCCAATTACTAGGCGATGCAGTCGCTAAGCATAAAGCTACGCTAGCACCATTTATTGGAGCGGAGCGTATACTTAAAAAAAGAAAAAAAAAATTCTTTCGATGGCAATTTTTGCGAATTTAAAAATTCGGGCTCCGTCACTATCTGGTCCTTAACCTGTTGATTCGATTCCGCACAAAAAATATTAAAATCGGTTAAAAACTCGGGAAGTTATGGCGTAAAAGACATTTCGCCATTGAAGCTGATCCATGGGAGCTTCGCTCACTTCGTTCGCTCCGCTCCAATTATAATTAATATACGTTCTTGTTTGTAATAAAACCTTCTGTAAATGTGTATTATACATATATCGCTGTTGTTATGCAATTGTGAAAAAAAGTAAAAAATATAGTTCAAGCTACTATTTATCAATAAGCAAATGTTTTGCCTTGAAATAGAATTGAAATCGCTATGCACAATATCAACATTCATCTCAAAAAATTGTGTATTTACTGTCAATGATTTATTAGTAGTGTATAGTATGTTTGTGTTTGTAAGAACAACTCTGTGACGTATTGTGTGTGCGCATATTCATTGCCATACGACTTCCCGTTTATATAATAATCCTCTATGCATACGACATTCAAAGCGGGTGTGACGGGCACTCGCGCAATTTTTGTCATTTTTCCGTTTATTTGTTTCTCTACTAACATCTCTTCTTCTTCTTCTTCCTTTTACAATGGCTCAGTTGCACTTTTCGTACAATTCTGCCAATTTCGCGTACTAACATCTCGTACATTTTAACATCAGTTATTGCAAAATAAAAATGACATAACTAGGGTTGCCACCTGTTACCGCGTGATTTAAGGATGACCAACATAAAAAAGGGTTTCAGTCTGTTTTACGGAAAACTAAATATCATTGTTTTATGACAAAAATATTTATTTCTTAAATTCTCCGTTTTACTCAACCAATTGATAAAAATACGGGAAATTTTGGTTACCACATATTACATTAAAATATTTAAGGATTCCTATAAACTTGGAGCCCAAAAGACGGGGTAACGCGTAAATTACGGGGCATCTGGCAAGCATAGAATAAATGCATTAGATACTTATTGGTAAATTCAGCATGCTATCCACCTTAAACACTTAAGCATTTAACCCTTAATTTATTCAGAAAAGATTTTGTTGTCTGCACAGTCGCCGATAACAGAATGTAAGTTATACCATGATCTCAATACAAGTCGGTGTTGCCAGTAGCCGATAGTTAAAAATAACATGAGACAGCTCAAAAAGTAACATTTTTACGAGAAAAGTAAAATTATCTTATTTCATATAGAAAACGACTACAATACTGTAAAATTATAGAGAAGGGAACGCGAAAAAAAAAAGGAAAATTCTACGGCTATGCTGGCCGGTACTTTGCTTGGACTTTCTTTTCTTGGAATTTCTGACTCCCAAATAGCTTACATACTTAAAATATTTACTTTCCAATTAGCAATAAAATTTTTAACAATTTTTTACTAGTTATGTAAATGTAACATTTAGAGTCGTGCAACATGGAGGTAACGTGAGAGGGTCAAAAGTAACGTAAAATGTTACAAATGTAACATTCTGGCAACGCTGCTACAAGTTCCACTGTTGACGCCACTACAAACCGCTAATAGCGGTGCCTCACTTTAGTGATCGAACTTGCGACGTGGTAGATCATGGTACTCACAAAAAACAAAAAAAATGCGGGATAATTTAATTTTAATTACAATTAAAATCTGGAAAATATATTTCAAATTTAGTGCCAGTGTAATATAATAAATATTAATTCGTAAATAAAAAGAAAAAAAGGGACACTAATGTTATCAGCAGTGGTCGGAGTAGGTATATTGATTTTAGATACTTGCGTCATGATATCATAACATGGACATGCATTTCTTCCGGAATGTACCGGAGTTTCCAAAAATTTGGTAAATAGAGTAATAAAATAAAAAACCATATGTAAGCAAACAAAATTGTTTATTGTGAATACAAATAATCATTATTACAGTTTTATTAAAAACAATTATTTTTAATCCTCATCGGTTACAATTTCTACATTTTGATTTTCTGTCTCTATACAATTAAAATAAATAACTATAATTTTTTCAATATTTTCGATTTTTAAGCTATTTCTTTTAACATCTAAGATCCATTTGTAAGTGGAAAATGATCGTTCAACATCTGTAGATGTCAATGGAGCGAATTTGAAATAAAGTTTCTGATTATTTGCTACGCTTTTTTCAATACTCTCGCTGTATTCTCTAATTGTATCTAAATCTGGATTTCGTTCCATAACTGATTCTATTTTATTTTTTATATTCTCATTATTGCACTCGTTAAGCGTAGCCCTTACTTGATCAAATACTAAAAGTGAATCAGCTAGAGATAAATTTTGTTTTTGTAACTCTTTTAGGGCTAGTAGTATAATAGAGTAATTTTCTTCGATATATTTTAAATCATTTTCTAAATTTTGTTTTTCCAAAATGTTTTTTGCGTTTCGTATGGCTATAGCATCAGAACTGCTCAAGCAGGATAAAACTTCTTTTATTTTATCTAAATGTTGAGCGTAGTAAGATGTTGCCTGTAACCAAGTACCCCATCTGGTAATGACTGGTTGCGGAGGCAACGGTAAGTCAGGATATTTTTCTTTTAAAATGTTTACCCTACTAGGAGCCTTTAAAAATACTTTTTTAACATTTGATATAAGAATATCAATATCGTTGTATTCTGACCTTATCTGCTCACTTACACGATGAAGAGCGTGCGCCAAACATGTCACATGCTTCATTTCAGGTAAGTAATGTTTTAAATTTCGCCCTGCAGATAGCATGTACGCGACACTGTCAGTGCAAAGCATTAAAATATTGTCAACTTTCGCTTCAAAAGTGTTTTGCCATAAATTTTCTAGACATTGCAGTACAAATTGTGTTATTGTTTGTCCATTTACTGCTGTTAGCATTTTACAAGCAATCAAATAAGGCCGGCCTGCACTATTACTAGGATGCAATGGTTTTATTAGGAAATTGACTATGTATCGACCAAAAATGTCTGTTGTCTCATCCAGCGATATCCATAGTTTCTCATTTTTATTAATTTCATAAATCGAATTGATTTTATTCCTATAAAACTTCTCCAAATAAACTTTTCGTAACTGTGATTCGTCAACCACTTTACGATTGGTACAAACGCAACAACAAGTACTGCACATATATTTCTGAAAAAACTCTTTGAACGCTGGATTTTTCATTTGCGACCAAGGAATATTGCATAGAATCAGGAACTTAATGAGGTCGAAGTAAAATTCCTCTTGCGGTCTCTTAAATTTTCCTTGATGTACAGCGCCTTCAATGTGTTTGGTAATGTTGCCTCTATTCACAGCTTTCAAATGACTTTCACACTTTGTACAGTATATAGTGCCACTAGCGTTATCGTAAAGTAGCTCAGGATAGTGCAATAACCACTTTAGCACTGTTTCAGCCTTGACCTTTGCCATATTTATTTATATGTCACCTAAAACAATGATTTAAATTTACAATATATACATACACAACTGTAAAGTCGATAATGAAATTCTGTTTCATATAAAGTGATTTTTTTAACTGAAGCGGTGATAGCCCTGCGGTGTGCGTACCGGACTCTCATGCGCTATGATGATTGCTATAAAGTGATATTTTAACTGTTTCCAAGTTCTAAAACCTTCTTAAATAGTGAAAATAATTAAAACTTACCCGTACAAAAACAACTTCAAATGGGCCCAATCCAAGAGTAATAAATCGATGTCCGTAGTTATAAGCCAAATTCGTCGTTTTAAGTAGATTTCAGAAGACAGTACACAAGCCAGGGTCAAGTCAAGATATTCACAACACATAAAATAAGCGCACTCCACGAACCGAAATAAGTGAGTGAGCCACTTGGTCTGGATGTCGGTGCGAGCATTGTTTTCGAACAAACAGTCAATGAGTCATCCAGGATACTTGATTCTAATTGGTCAGATGCGTTGAGCATAGACATAAGAGGACAAAAGACCCTGTTTGCCGGATGTCGTGTGTTGAAATGAATATTATTATTATATCATTTTATAAATGAGAGCGAGTGAGAGGCACGCGTCCCTTCCACTCGGGCATGGTTAGCCCGCCTAAGAGCGAGAGAGAGAGTGAGAGAGATAGGCATACACACCGGTTCATGTCTTGCGCTTCTATTTCGCTTAGGCGGTGATATATGAAATTCAGTGCGAGATTCTTTGTATAAATTAATGTTTTAAATATAATTCTTTGTATAAATAAATGTTTTAAATTGTTACTATTATTTCATCCTTCTTCCTACTATACGAATGAATATTCACATTAAAATTATTTTACCACTCAAAGTCGTTGTCACGTAAAACTTTCGCCCGTATATCGACTTTACAGGCAACCAATTTTTTTTACTATTAAATTCTGGCCATCTACGCCACTAGCAGCATAGCGTTGAGAGTATTGATACATTTTTAACTAGTTTCATGCTCAGATTATAAAACAAAAGGCAGATAGACCGTGCGGAACACCGAAAGTGAAGCCAACAAAGCAAATACAAATTCAAAAGCGAATACAATCTCGAGTCAGTACGTCACGAAGCGTCGCATCGTTAGTACGTCACAGATAATATTCATATTTTTGAGAATAATGCCGTCTTATGTTTTCAAACATTGCAAAAATTGTTCCCAAAAACAAAAGAAAGAAGATGGAGTACCTTTTCATATGTAAATATTGATTATTTGTCTATTTGGATATTATTTTACGTGATTATTTTTAGTGAAATCTTGGAACACAAAACCTTAACAAAAATCTGCCGGTGTTGCTAGTTTATTTTGAAACATTTGCCCTTAAGTTGGGAAATATGTATTGGAAACAGGATTATCGATTTATACAAATATTTATTTCGATAATAGTGTTTTGTTTGTCTCGCTTGTTGGTCGTATGTTTGTATGTATATGTGTCCGTTTCTATGTGACTTCGTTACTAAAACTACTGAATATTTTGTCTCTAATAATAATTATGTACATCCGTCGATTGGCCAACATAAAGTAAATATATATATAGCCAAAAACAATAAAGACTCATCACGACTTTACTAACGGCTGCTATAAATCCACAAAATATTTCTATTCATACAGATTCCCAACTGATCCTGTTCTACGTAACGATTGGATTTCTATCGTACGTGATAGCAGACAAGATAACGGTTGGCTACCATCAACATTTTGTGTTGTCTGTTCAACGCATTTCAAAGAAGAAGATGTTTACTTCACCGAAAAAGGTCGTCGGTTAGTTAAAAAAAAATCAAAACCAACTCTGTCACTGTAACCAAGTAATTTTGTTATTATCCTGGCAACCGTAACGCACACCGAGGCTACGTGTTTTTATAGTGCTGTCACGCACACATGTCTACAAGAGTGGCTTCACATTATTGTTCCGTGCGGTCTATCTGCCTTTTGTTTTATAATCTGAGGTTTCATGTAATAATTTCGATGTTTCGGTATTTTTATCATAATAATCCGGAAACTCGGAGGCGTATCCATATTAACATATACGTTTGATGTCAGTGACCTTAATTCAATATACCTACTCCGACCACTGGTTATCAGTGATGGGCTAGAGAATATAGTAGAACTATTAGAAGCAGAGGGCAATACTACTACAAGAGACACAATTCTGCTGCAAAATATACTAACTTTTAGTTTCATAGCTTTAGTTCATTTCTAGTATGAAATCTTAAGGAGGATTGAGCTCAGGTTACAAGACGCTAGAATAAATTTTAGAGAAGCATTCCATGATCTTGAATCATTAGCGACTGAACTAGCCGAAATTCGAGACAAGCTCTGTAAAGTGGCAATAGAAATAGCGAAGTCTTATTGTGAAAAATTTAATATTAATACAACAATACCTGTAAGAGATGTTGGTCTACCCGCAGAAAGTGAAATTTCTCGCGTTATGAAAAGCGTTCTAAGTGACCTAAATTTCAAATTTGGATAACTATTAGGCGTTGAAAATTTATTAAATAAGGATAATGTTGATAACGATTTTTAAAATAATTGTAAAAATTTGGTTGAATTTTATAATACAGATATCAATGGAAAAGAACTGTTTATCGAAAAATGTGACTGCAAAATGTTACTCCGCAGTAGAAAAGAAATTGAATCTAAAACTCCATTAGGATTTTTTATAATATCGTATGGAGAAGATGTTTTTCCAAACCTGAGAGTGGCACTTCAAATACCCCTGACTATCTCAGGATCAATTGCTAGCTGCGGACGATCATTCAGCAAATTAAAATTGCTTTTGACATATCTACGATCAATGATAGGACAAGATCACCTAGGTGACCTAGCATTTTTAAGTGTGGAAAGAGAAAAATTTGATGATATTATTGATAAATTTGCTTCATCAAAAGCAAGAAAATTTATACATAATAATTAGTTTTATTAATGTACTAGCGGCCCGTCCCGGCTTCGCACGGGTGGACAAAATTCTTTAAATTTTATATTATTTATATTTATATTATTAAATATATTTTCCGTTAGCGCCATTAGCGTCCGGTAGACGAACTACTTGCGGTTAAATATGGTAACAAACACACACACCAAGTATTGTCATAATATAATTAGGATTATAAGCATATTACTATTAAATATATGTATCTCCTTAAAGATTATAAATATATTTTAATTGTTTTGAAACTGCTTGTTTTTTAAATATTTCTTTATAAATATGTAAAATAAATAATAGGTATCTTTCGAACTTTTTCTAGATGATCATACACATTTCAAAATCTAGTCTTGTTTTCTCAACTACATTTCTTGTCTCAAATTTAAAGCCTAGCTTGAGCCCATGACTTTATTATTTATTTATTTATTAATTGGCGAGTATATTTTACATATAATATTATATGGTTTTCGAATTGACGCTAAAAAGTTAAGCTTGCTTCGCCACTGGTACAAGATCTCCCGTTGTAAGACTTACGAAGCCATATCATAGTTTTTAAATTCCAATAAAGGCATTTTAAATGTTTATGTTGAATAAAAAACGTTTAATCTTTATCTTAATTGGAGGAGTACTCGCCCGGATAGCAATTGGACGTGGATTCGAATCCCGACTGACATTGCATACAAGTTTAATGTTTTCTAGTAAATAACCTCTTTATAATAATCACACTTATCAAACAACAAGAAAACGGATAACGTTGTATTATGTAAACGCGCATATGTTTCTTACAAATATACTGGCTATCAATAAACGCTGAATCAATCTCTTATCTCCAGTTGATAAGGACTATTTTCATGTATTATCCACGAGCAACAAAGTTCGTTCGCCACTAGCCACTGTCGTCTCAGTCATATGTTGATTGTAGCGGTGTAACATTTATTACGGCTAAATAAAATTAAACTAATGTAGAAAATCTACTTTAATGAGGTTCAAATAGTTATTTCTTAACTTTCTTGTGAGTGGGCAGCGAATTTGATAGTAGTTTCTCAAGGTCGGTGACGGGAAAACCGTGATTTTAAAAGTGAGTAGACACGCCATACGCGATTTATATTTACATATAGAGTCGGATTCATAAATATTTTAACACTAGTGACATTTTAAACATTTGTATTACTTGGATAATTTAAAAAGAACTTATTTTGCATATTTGAATAAAGTTATTTCGATTTCATTTCAATTTCAAAGTGTAAACAAAGTTTTGAATCTGACTATTATAATATGTTTGCTATTTATATGAAATATCTATTCTTAGACGACCGTTTGGTGCAACCGGAGCGATCTTGGCTTTCGCACCCACGGTCCTGGGTTCCAATCTCGGAAGGAGAGATGTTTGTGTCATGAATACGAGCATTTGTACCTGAGTCATGAATATTTATATAAATGTAACATATCTTTGTTTGTATCCTATATATATGTCTATTCTATCTATATATACTGATAACACAAAATTGACAGCTTATTTTGGTCTAGGCTAATTTGAACATTTGTTCCCCATGTTTCGAAACCAGTGATAACATGAGGAAACTTTGTTAAATTTGTATGCATTTCAGTGAAGGTTTATATAAAACAATGGAACATCTGAACATCGGTATTTGTTCAATATTGTAATTTTAAATATCGGAATAACTATAATTCGATATTTTGTCGGTATTGATAGAATAAAATCAACTATTTCAATAGGGTGCTTTTATTAATATGCTTCTATTATTAAATATTTTTCCGTTAGGCGCCATCTAGCGTCCGGTAGACGAACTACTTGCGGTTAACGCGTTACTATGGTAACGCGTATACAATGGAAAAAGAGCGGGGAAAAGAGCGGACAGACAAACAACTGTGATCTTAGATTATAGTAGCACTGTCTCGATGTCATTAATTTCCCAAATATTTTATATCTAATGTCACTAATGATGATGTAGAAAAATTAAATTTTGAAGATCTGTAGTTTTTATGGTAACGCCACTCCGTGGGCCCGGGTTCGATGCCCGACCGGATCAATGTAAAAATCAACTTTCTATATTTGCTCGGATCTTGCTGTTGTGATACAGTCGTTGTAACTGTTTTCCATAACACAAATGCTTTAGCTACTTAATTTGGTTTGATGTTGATGTTGTGATTTGTGATGTTGTCTAATATTTATTTATTATTAGCTTTTACCCGCGGCTTCGCTCGCGTTAATTAAGACTACCGATAAAAAGTTATTCCTCGGGAATAGTGCTTTCTACCTTTTATCCAAAGCAAGGTACCCCATGCCCCTTTTTATACCCCTGGCAGTGTATTAAAAAAATCATGATTATCGGTTGAGTAGTTACGGCGTGAAAGTGTAACAAACCAATAAACTAGCTTTATATAAAGCTTCGTATTTATAATATTAGTTAGGACTATTTTACACTGTTGTAAAGCTTTAGGTAGAGCCATAGAATGAATTGCAGCTGAATCGGTTTCTTTCTGTACAACTGGTCGACACTTGTCGACCAACAGCACCATCACTGATCGACATAGCCTGAACGGATGCATGCATTTTTTCTCTTGGCGTTTAACGTGTATTTATGAATACTTTTCTAGGACACGATGCCATGGATAAGGCCGAAAAGCGTTCCCACCGGACAAGTGTGGAGCAGATTCCAAGGGAACGCAATAAATGGGGAGCCAGCAAAAATGTAAGTTTTTAAATTAAACGGTTTTTGAATGTCGGTAAACTAAATGAATTTAACACGTCACGTATGCAGAGACCTTTACACCGTCACTGTACGTATGTTTTAGAACCACGTTTACGTTATGAACGATGCACATCACATCTCAATTCCATCCAAGGAATTAACCCGTTACAAATGCCGAGACTTTTAAAGATTTTTAGCAAATTTAGCAAATTAATTCTATATTATTTTTATACAAAAGTATTTGTCTCTGTTGTTTTTTTTATATTTAAATTCACCATTAGGTATCAAATCCGTGATTTGGAAGAGAGATACAGAAAGCAGTGTCTCGACATGACGCAGGTGATATTTCTCAGGGATGAACCGCTGTGCGCTGTTTTGGGTGAGATCATTTAAAAACTATATATATACAATATGTTAAGAAATCCCTGTCCGACCGAAAGGGTCACATAGGCACTTCAGCAACATAACCAAAAAAAAATAAAAATTATATTACTTTATAAGTATAAATTAGTTATCATTTTTTTAAATGCGTGTTTTTAGTATTTTTAAATTCTAGCAAATTTTCAAAAACTGACAACTCCTTTGTTTACATGCGGCGACGAGTGTATGTGATATCAAAAGAAGCCGCGGCAGGTTAGATGCGAATTTTCTTCGACAGGTCAGTACACGGCCTTTGACGATGCCGACAACAAAGCACCGCGCGTTATCAAAGTACCGGCGGTATGAGTTCAGTGAGTGAGCGCTACCTATGGTCAAAAGTAGAGATGCACTTGTTTTTTCTTTTAGTCGATGTTTTGGTTCCTATTTTAAAGTTTGTTATTGTTCGTAATGCGCATAAGTCGATATCGTAAAAATAATATCGATTGTATGAAGCAGATTAAATAACTAATCACAATAATAAGTCACAACATGAAATTAATAAAATTAATGAATAAAGTTACTAATAAAAAGCAATAAAAACTGTGAATTATAACAACAATATTAACATGAACAATGCAGACGAGACAAAAGTTTCAGTTTTTGTTGTGTTATTGGATCGATAAAAAAAATATTTACATCGATATCCAAATTTAATAATGTCCAACAAGTGTATCCCTAGTCAAAGACACCGCCCGCCGGCACGTGTAAGGTCAACTGGGTTCACGACCTTACGGTATTACCTACGCGCGTCGACGCCCGCTCTTACCCTGAGTTGCCATGTAAGTTACCACAATTTATTTTTATTTTTTTTCGGGGTAATTTTTTTCGTGTTATCTAAATAAGATTACACGAATAAAATCATAGCTCGATACGTACCAATACCTTCACGGATCGGACAGGGTTTTCTTAACATATTGTATATACATATATATATATATTTTTTCGCCAAACAAATCTCAAGAATGTCGTCCACTTACAATCAAATGAATGGAGACATACCCGAGCTGGATATTTTTTGCGAGAATATAAATACTTTCAAGAGAAAATTAGTAAATATTCTGTATTTGTATTCACTCTTTCTTAATTCATCATACAAACTACATAATCTTCAAAGATTTTTTTTGCATATATTCGGCCAATTTTTTGATACCTATAATTGACTTATTTTGAAGAATTCTTTCGATCTGTCTAAGAATCATACCTATTACTTGTTGTTTTTTTTAATGGTACAAGCAAAAACATCAATTTTAAATATTTTCCGCGTTTTCCACTCATTTAATAAGGATTTTATGGCTTAGTGACGTTTTAGCTAACGCACGGCAGTTTAGCGAATGTATGAAGAAATAAATAAAACATAGTTCACTTCACTATATTTATTGGGAACAATTACACTTTACTTTGGAAAATAACATGATAAACTTAAATGACAAAAAGTGCCGAGCCGAACTTTAAAGAAGTGAAAAATTACAGATTAGATTGCTTCCGGAAGCGAGTCGGTAGACGGCGCGAATGAGAGGGCCGTGTGGCAGAAGTGTCCTTTGCTATAGCAGTGTAATTAGTCCCATTTGGGTAGTGCGCGCACTAAAGCTGCCCTTACCGAATTTCTCGCTATTACTCAGGACAACGTTAAAATAGGACTAACTGGCCTATTTGAGGAGCTGCTTATTTTAGTATTCATTAAAACCGGATTATTACCATGTGTTACTTGAGTTACGGAAAATTCCTTTGGTGGATATGGCGCATGCAACTGCTTTTAAGCACCAAAGCCTTAAATATCAAAATCTTGGTAATAATCCCGTTATAATTTATATAAATGTAAGTGAACATAAAAGTTAAACACAGTATGTTACAAGTTAAAAACATTAATTAGATTAAAAATAATTATATTCCTAATGTTAACCCAAAATATACAAAAGATGTAAAAAAACTGTAAAATTTCGTAGTAAATTCATTGTTTTCATGAGTTTTCGTTAATACATCAACGCTTGCTTTGTATATATCGTATAAAACCATCCTCTCTGTTTTTTTTTATTCAGGTATACCCCAGGATCCTTGTTCCATATCTACGATCAGAGCCAACTGGGAAAAGTATTTGGACCAGAGCGTGAGTCTTGCCTGCTTTACCGAGAAGGAGGGGCAGCCCGACCAACTTGTCGCTGTCAGTATCATTGTGGTCAGAACTATTGATGAGGAGGAAGAAGAAGACGTGGATAAGGTATACTTACCTCTCTTTCTAATAATCCAGATTTGAATATTAGGTTTAGCTTCTTCACTTGAACCTTCTAGCTACCAAAACTCCTCTGATTCCTACCACACTGGTTATATTTATTTGATTTAACAACATTGGCTTTCTTTCTTTACATAAGGCAACACTTTAATAACAAACACATGTAAATATATATAACAATATCGACATATACTAATGGACATGCCCTAGCGGTGAGAATTGTGGCACTAAGAAAGAAAGAGATAAAACTAAGTTTCGGACTATCTCTATGTCTCTCAAAATATATGCCGTACCTGTCATGAAAATTGAGAGCCAATCGTCTATAAGGAAAGAGATAGTGTTAGTCCGAAAGCATATGCCATCTTCGTCACTCTTACTGCACGTTATAGGGATACGGCATGTCCATCAGTATATGTATGTCGATGATAACATATACCATTAATAACACTAAATGAAGATAGTAACAATAATATCGAACTTTGTTATTAATAAAGCATTTAACTACTGGATTTTAATATCCACGTAAAATTATTACCAGAAAAATGGCACATTACACATTTAAAAAATAGTTATTTGTTGTGCTAGGCTAAAAAGTTGAGTTTTGGCCCCGAGTTACTTCTATTGAAATTCGAGCAAGCGATGGATTCTAGGATTGAACCACGAGCGTAGCGAGAATTTCAAAAGAACGAGAGGCTAAAATATTTGCTGCCGAGCGAAACACAACATTTTTCACTTCACTAAAAAAACTCAAAAATAAACTTAATTCTTACATAAATATGTTTAAATTTCGAGACTTTCTAAAACAATGGCGTCCTTGTTAATATTTTATTTAGATATCTGATACACTTAAGATTTAAATTTTTTTTTTCTTATTTTTGCTGTCCATCCTGGCCCAAGGCACTGTAGAGTTATAGTGTTTGCCAGTGTCGAAAAAAGTAAGTTATTACCTGCCTATTTGTTATATTATTTATTTTACAATTTATAGTATACTGTAGTGTTAATTTCAAATACTCGTCCCAGTTAGAGGTAATATTTTTTTTTATGAAAATCTCACAATGGCATTATTTAGTGAAAAAAAAATAAAAATTTGGTAGTATTCAACCTAGCAGCTAAGTTTATTTGCAAACAGAAAGGATACTTCTCTGATTTGATCGAGTTTATATAAAAATATCAACTTATTTAAGAAGGTTACTATTGGTAATACTAATTATTATTAAGGCTTTTGGTACATTCGAGCCCATTGCCAGAACATTCCTACGGTAATGTTTTCATCCTTAGATAGTAATTAATTTGCTCGTATTAAAGATACACCCGTCATTCTGATAACAGGCTTTCTGAAATAACTCTGTTCTTTAAAAGCAAATTGCTTTAAATTTTACGCACATTTCTCAGATTGCTAGAACATTGCTTTCATGTGTATAGAATTACTGTTTATTGATGTACATCCGTCATCCTGATGTTCACACTTCTTTGACATCTACTCACTCATTTCGTGATTGAAACCCGGCGGCAACGCAAATATTCATAAGTAGTTAGATCTAATTTCCACGTTTTTTGTCGAGTTTTGGGAATATGCAGAAATGTAGCTGCGGGGGAGCCACTGGAACTAGCAAAATTTTGAAAGTGGTCTATAAGAAAAAAAGTTTGGAAACCTCTGATGTATATAAGTATGCGCGATAATCTGTTAAAAAGTTGTTTTATTTTAATAAATTCATATAAATTTTTCCCAAGGTGGTAGGCGAAGCCTGGAAGAAGCTCCTTAAAACGTTAGTAGCAGTCGAGAAGCTAGTGGACGTCTTCAGCCTCTACGGACTGGATATTTACATGAGCACCAATGTACTTACAGTTGTGCCCGAGTACAGGGGACAGAATATCGGCGCACGCATGTTGGAAGCTAGGTATGTTTTTATTTATTTACAAGCAGGCAGTTGAAACAATTCATGATAGCTTCAATAGTTTTCGAAATATTTTTCAAATAGAATTGGTTGTGTAGGCGATATAATATTAGTGGACTGTATTGCGAAATGAGAAAATTAATGGCGACAACAAATGTGAGGAAGATGAAGGGGACACGATACCTTGAGCGCCACGTAGTGTGAAATGCTGGAGGCTGCCGGGGACGTCCCTGGGATTTGCTGTTCCTTGTTGTTACGCACGCGAAGACACCGTCACATAAAACTACGAGTATCTATAGTTCGTTGTAGGCCTTGCGGATAGGCCACTAGTACTATAAAAAATTGCGAAACTCGATAGGTATATTTATATATATAGATATGATAATTCATACCTGACTAAATAAAATAAATATACTACTTATATAAATAAAATAAAAATAAAATAACTATATGTAAATGTACAAAATATAACAATTTGATTTATATAAAATTTTAACAATTACGAACGTGCCCCATGAAAACATTGTGAAGGTAGTAGAAAATACATGACAACCATTATCTTAGTCATCCTGTGACCACGACTCCTGTAAAGAAGTCGGAACGTCAGGATTAAATATAAAATAAATTATGCGCAAAATCCATAAAAAAGTGTTTTATTAAAATGTGTTACTTTAAACTAGTATTGTATTGTAGTATTGAGTATTGAACTATTATTACAATAAATATCTCGCTTCACTATAACTACTGAAAATGCGAAAAATACAAAATTCACAGATTTATTTTCTTTTTTTCCCCAGTAATCAGTTGTGCAAAGCGTTGGGAATTCCCGCAATATGCACCGTGTTTACGGCTATAACGTCACAAGTGCTGGCAGCTAAAAGCGGATATGAAGTCCTCGCCGAATTGCCTTACAGCAAAATGCTGGAGCAAGGAGTCGACCTCAACGGATGTATTTCTGCTAGTGCTAAAATCATGGGAATAAAGTTTAATTTTGAATGAATATCTTGTATAAATTTTTTTTTACATTTCGTGTCACAGAATTAATTGTAATAAATTCTAAGTACCTGAATAACAAAATATTAATAAATAGCAGTACAAAATAGCAATATTGTACGGTATCATGATTTCTAAATGTTATAAATACTTACTGTATTTACCAGGACAACATACAATGTGGAAGATATTGTATTCATCTGATAGGTTTAGTGGAATCTTTATTTTATTACAGTAAATACCAATGGCCTATAAGGCAAACGTAATGTGTTTTAAATTCAGTAATTTTATATATTTATTATTATAAGTGTTTTTTAAGCTGAAGCCAGGGCGATCTGTTCATGTTCTATCGAAAAAATACTTTGACAAAATCCTTTGATATATAAAACTGCAACTTTTTTATATCTCTCTTTATATTGTTCTATTCTCAATTGGAAAAGTGCTCGCCTGGATAGTGACACAAGTTGATTTTTTTCTAGTAATTATTTCTCTAGATAAGTTTTTTGTACTTAATTAAGCAGATATAACATTAAAATTGTACAGTTATCACAATCAAATTCAGCAGAAGTTCTACCATTTTTTGTAATCATGAATATGTCACCGTAAAATTGTAAATACCGTTAGATTATAATCTATCTCGTGATATTGTAAACTGTCGAAAGATTGTGAACCGTAACATAGAGCTTACAATTTAACGCATTATTTTTCTGTGTCCATTGAGTTAGGTTAGGTAAGGTTAGTGAAATTTGGCGGTGTCACTTCGATAGATTATAATCTACCTAATAATGATGCGTTAAATTGTAACAACTATGTTACGGTTCACAATCTTTCGACAGTTTACAATCTCGTGAGATAGATTATAATCTAACATTAATTACAATTTTGCGGTGACATATACATATGATAGTTTTTTGTATCTGGGCTATAATGGAAAAAATGTTTTGGCAAATTTACATGCTCCACATATTATTATAGGTATTATTATATTAACAAATTAAATATAGACATAGAAATTAACTATAATTTCGTGTGAAACAATGAAACTCAAATAGTTTTAAGTTTTTTATTTAGTATTTTATATACAGTTATAAAATATATAATATAAATGCTATAAAATCACTGTAAATAATACTCAATCGTATTCAAAAAGTTCGTAATACCAAAATGCACCTTCGGATATAAAGGATAAGTTCAAAACTACAATACATTTATTTACCTCTGTGTTTACTGGCTATAAATCATACTGACCTAGTATTTACTTAACTGACCATTCAGCTGTTACTGTTCACGATACAATATTCCATGATTTTTTTTGCATTTTTCAATACTATCTTTAATGATAAATTATTTTAATAGAAAAATACTAAGAAAGTTGAGAAATCGCATACTTATAAGCAGAGTTGTTTTCTAGTATTTTTCTATTGTAATAATTAGCAATAATAATAATAAGCAAATAATGTTCTTTACTATATCTTAATTCTAAATATATCGGTTATAAGTTAATCGAGATAATACCGATAATAGTCATCAACCAGTCCATCAGTCACTTGATGGAAAATTAAAATTAGTTTATTACCAATAAATAGGGTTACACATAACACAGAATAGTCAGCAATTTTTTTTTTTTGCAGAACACATGACATGAACATATGACAAACAATTTTACTTAATGTTATTAGTATATTTTGTTTTCTGATAATATTTTTATGCCTGCTTCTAACTTTTGTCTTGTCTGTTAACAAATAAATTTATTTTGTTTTGTATTGTATTTTATTCATTCCAGGCTAGTAATCCTTTTCATTGACTTACCAAAGTTTTATCATTATTGTGAAAACATATACCAAAGACTCGCACCAGGAGGTTTAATTCAAATTTTGTAATCCGTACCGCTTAACAGATTCGTTGCGGGTGGCACGTCTGGCGTGCCATCAATTTCTTTTGCGCGTGGCGCTAGACACTGGAGTCGTGTCATTTTTAAATCGGTGATAACTCCTTCAAATTAAGTTTTAGAGAAATCTACCCAGAATAAATCTCTTAATTTTTCACGTAAATCAAGCTCGTAGCCTTCGTTTTTGGTAATTTTATGTATCAACGAATCGGTTAAGAGTGGAACTCTTTGCCTAAGTCTGTGTTTCCTGACAAATACACTGAAGGGGTCTTCAAGTCACGAGTGAATAGGTATCTTTTAGGCAGGCGCGTCACATCCTAGATCGCATTGTCGCTTAACATCAGGCGAAATAGCGGCCAAGCGTTAACCTAACATGATAATTTAATGAGTCATATATTATCAACACTAAAAAACTCTCACATATTTTTAAAAGCATTTTCCAAGCAAATGTAGGTAGTTTTGGAATTGATAAGATTAACCGATTCGTTGCGGATGGCACGACTGGCGTGCCATCACTTTCTTTTGCGTTTCGCACTAGCCCCTGGAGGCATGTCATTTTTAAATCGATGATGACTCTTTCAAAATAAGTTTTAAGGAAATCTACCCAAAATAAAACTATCTTCATTTTTCACGTAAATCAAGCTCGTAGCCTTCGTTTCTGGTAATTGTATGTAGCAACGAATCGGTTAACAATAAATTTTATTTTGTTGATTAAAATGGACTCAAATTGACTTTCTACAAAAATTAACACAGATGTTATATACTATCTCTTTGAATCGCGTCATATATGCCCTCAATATGATGAAAGAAATATGAAATACATTTATTAAAAAGAAAAACTCTGTACAGATACGACAAATCGACGTACCATATTTGGTAAGTAATTTTTAGGTTTGTTAGGTAACAAATTTAATTGAGATATTTTTTTACAATATTTATAATAAAAAAAATATGCGTAATCATAAAATATCTCCATTTATATCAATTTTTTTAGTGAACTTACAATTTATGAAATTGATTTTATTTATTTCGACTGCGGAGCATTAAAGCTCTAAATTTAATTTTAATTTATTAAATAGTTATGTAGTGGGGGTTCTTGTTTAGAAAACGTTTATCATCATATGTATTATGTCATTTAAAAGTCTTCATTTGATTTAGCATGGATATTAAACTGGCAAGATTTATGCTTTTTTTAAGGTTGTTGGTCTTGGTATAGTAGACTTAACATGACTAAACTTGCTTTTGGTGGCACTCAAGCTTGGGATAGACTTCATTGGACGCCTTAGTGTCTGGATTTTTTGGCTTATCAGATAAATCCTTCTTTACCTTAAAAAAGGAAGGAGATAAGCTTTGGAGTCGAGACGACATTTCAGTCGTAGTTTGCTTCTTAACTAAATTTGATTGACAGCGTCAATGCGATTCAGCCTATTTTTAACAAAATCTTCATGTACCGTCCTTAAACTTGACAAGTTAGGACTTGATGCAAACTGAGATTTTGCTGGTTCGCCCTTAACAACGGATATTTAAGAAACGTCCTATGCTAATGATGAAATTGTCGAATCATCCCTTTCCTGTTCTAAATAATTCCTTATGACAAACGAAAGATTGTTTCTCAGATGTTCTGCCACTTTTTCAGCATCTATTACATTTTCCAATAGTGAATTTTCTTGATTTTGTATTGGGCATGTTTTACGTCGTCTAACGCTTCCTGGCTTTGAAGACAACGTGTATGTACTCTGTCTACGACACATGGTCTTCTCTTTAGTTCAGTCTTCAGAGTAGGCGTCTGCGTCAATTATATTCATGCTGGCAGATTTATCTTCCCTAACTTTATGTTTTCCGCTGTCTACTGACTCGTTGTGCTGCTTGATACACTTTATCATCTCTCGCAGTTCCATCGTAAGTCTCTCCTTGTGAACCTTTGGGAGAGATCCAAGTTAAATTCAGCCAAATTCCTTGTCTAATCGCTTCCCACCACTAACTCCAGATGCCAAACCTCACTGTTTTGATTAGTGGCAGGGGCAGGACATGGGGAAGACAATCCAGGGCTTTCCGACATGCAGACCCGATGACTGACAGTTGATGACAACGGTTCTGGTGACCCCATCCTGACTGAGGTTAGAGTCACTAGTGTTCAAAGACTACACTGAACCCCATACACTAGAGCAGAGCACATAGCTCCACGACGTCGATATATGCATATCTTGTGGAGATATTTCTTAACATTTAAACTATACTAGCTGGTGCCCGCGACTTCGTCTGCGCAGGATTAGTATTTCGAACAATATGTTTATAAATTGTAGCCTATGTGTTATTCTGATGTATAAGCTATATTGTGGTAAAGTTTCATTCAAATCCATTCAGTAGTTTTTACGTGAAAGAGTAACAAACATCCATACATCCATACTTACAAACTTTCGCCTTTATAATAGTAGTAGGATTAATAAAATTACTCATTCAAAACTATTTACTTAATACAAAACACAATTATAGCTGTAATAACAGCAATAGTTATTGTAAAATATTCTATATTCGTGCACATGATATACAAATATGTATATATTAAAACTTTGGTATACACACGACAATACCTTCTTATGTGTACAAGATGTAAAAAGAGCCTTTCACTACTCAAAACTAAAGCCACGTATTCTTTACATCATTACGATTTTTTTTGTTTTGAATGGTTAGTTATCGGATAAATATCGCCCAACTCTAGATTTACTTTTGCTGGTCACAATTATAACCAAACTATTTTGAAAAACTTACCTAATTGGTGAGGTTAGGTTTAAAATGATCTGCAAAATTTTTGAGCGAGTTTTATTGGACGATATTGATGCTATAGATTTATGGAATATAAGTTTATGATACATGGAAGAACAAATCGACCGATTTATTTTTCTTTTTTTCATTATATTACCTTTAAAATGTCACTATCCAATATCTTACACACTGCCTGTTCCTACACGTATTATATTGCATGTCATACGTCATCTAAATAATATTATAAATAAAATAAATAAATATTTTTTTTTACATTCACACCAATTAGCCTAGCCCAAAGTAAGCACTGTAAGGCTTGTGTTATGGATACTAGGTTAACGGATAGACATACATATATGATACATAGATATGTAATATTCATAGAAATATATAAAAACACCCATGACTCAGGTAGAAATGCTCGTAATCATCATACAAACATTTGCCCCTTCCGGGATTTGAACCCAGGACCGTCGGTGCGAAAGGCAGGATCACTACCGTTGCACCAAACGGACGTCATAATGACAATACTTTGAGTGTGTGTGAGTTTGTTACCATATTGTCTCGCTATCCTAACATTAAAAACTAAACTTGCCCTTACGTATTCCCGCAAAAACAATACGATAGCGTGTTTCTATGCGCTACAGCGCCATCTAGTAATCATATAAAAATGATTTCCGATCATGATCTACCTCGGATATTTCATCTGAGTAAAGATATGGTATACTAATTAACGAATTAAGGCTAATGAGAAAATCATAAACATTTCCTCAATCCACTGAAGCCGTCCATCCCTTGGCTCTGTGGATGGATTCATTTATTAGATCATACTACCAGGGTCTCATAAGCAAAGAGGCAGTAAACTTAATTCTTGTAAAAGTTTGAGATACCAGAATATTTGAATTTAGCCGTTGTTTTTGAACTACTTGGACTTAACTGGACAGGTATTTTATGTTTTATTATGATTTGAACAGGTATTTTATGTTTTATTATCAGAAGGACAGTTATTTTATGTTTTATTATCAGATGGACAGGTATTTTATGTTTTATTATCAGTTAGACAGGTATTTGATGTTTTATTATCATTTGGACAGGTATTTTATGTTTTATTATCAGTTAGACAGGTATTTTATGTTTTTTTATCAGTTGGACAGGTATTTTATGTTTTATTATCAGTTAGACAGGTATTTTATGTTTTATTATCAGTTGGACACGTATTTTATGTTTTATTATCAGTTAGACAGGTATTTTTTGTTTTATTATCAGATGGACAGGTATTTTATATTTTATTATCAGTGGATATGTTGAATACAATTGTGAAGAGATTACAATTCGTCACTATGATTATAATTTACATGAGCTTGCTTACTCTTGTAAATTGATGAAGGTGCAACCTTTTCACCTGGGTAAGTAATAAAAATTTCATTTGGAAAATTTAATGCACCCAGGTGAAATCCCCTGGTGAATTATGGCTACTGATCGAATTATTTTTGATATCAAATTTTATGTTTCATGTAATCATTTCATAAATGGCTACGTAGTGAAGGGTCTGTTTACATCTAGTATATTCAAATATATAGGGTTTCGACAACAATTGGAATACAAAAATAGAATTATAATAAAGTATTGGGTTGAAAAGTACTATATATATATAAACAACTTCAAGAAAACCTATTTTCTTTCTGTTGTGTGTATAATTTCTGACAATCGATATTGAACTTTATTTTTTTGGACCTTAAGCTGAAAACCGGTTACATTTTTGTATAGGTTGAGGTGCTGCTGTTGTAAGTCTTTGTGCACTTTATAAGAATTCAACCTTTAAGATCCTGAAGTTGCTTTTAAAGCAGTTTTACTAGTGTTGTGCATAATCGGAATAAAACTATTTTGATAATAATTATTACTATAGAAAGAATAAGGTTTTTTTTTTTTTTAAATCTTACTTTCGAATTACAGAACTTGAAAATTATTTAGGAGTATACACCTTAAGAATTGATTTTCGTTTAAGGAGCTCGGTATAAAGAAATATGAAGAGTAAAATTTAGTGATCGAATGACAGCGTTACGTTTTTTATGCGCAACCTATCGTGCGCATGCGCCTGTACAAAGACAATCGTTCTTAAGGAGTAAACTACAAACGTGCGTCGGAGTTGAGACACACATTTCATTTTTATTTAATTCGTAAACCAACCAGGGTAAATTCCTCCTTAAAAGCAAACCAACTGTCACATCAAAAAGCATCGACTTAATTTTTTAAAGTTCGCTGTCCCGTCGTCGCAAAATTTCTATCGATAAAGTTATTCTTTTTAAAACGATATCCGTACTTCACTAATTAGCTTCTTTAACGATACAGTTTACTAAATATATATAATAAAATAACTAGTTACATCTAAATTTAACAAAACAGGCAAGAGTCTTGTTGTCATGTCTTTTTATAGGAATATATTATAATCTCGTTAATACTAATAGTAAGTTACAATGACTACATATCAAGGAATAATTATTGTTTGCAATAATGTTATTAAATAGCACAAAATAGAAAACAATATGGCATAAATTTTATATAACTTTTCTATAACGCGAAGACGTGTCTTCGTGAAGTCGGTTGGATAGAAGATCTTTTTAATTTGTCTCGTTTATTGGAGCGGAGCGAGCGAAGCTCCCATGGATCAGCTTCAATGGCGCAATGTCTGTTACGCCATAACTTCCCGAGTTCTTAACCGATTTTAATAATATCTGTGTGGAATCGAATCAACAGGTTTAGGACCAGATTGTGAAGGAACCGAATTTTGAAATACGCAATAATTCCCATCGAAACATTTTTTGGTCTTTTTTTAGGTATTACGATCCGCTCCAATATAAGGTGCTAGGGTAGCTTTATGCTTAGCGACTGCATCGCCTAGTTTATTTATCACCAACTACTATTTCCAGTATCGTGGGTGAGACGAGTTGACTTTGGATTTGTTTTTGCTCATGTACTTGCTGTTGATGATGAAAGTTAATTTAAAATCTCCTTATGATTATCATTTGCGTTATAGGTCAAAAGTTGGATACGATCTATCCCCTAGATTACAAGTTGGATATATCCCCTGGAGCACAAGTTGGATATATCCCCTGGAGCACAAGTTGGATATATCCCCTGGATCACAAGTTGGATATATCCCCTGGATCACAAGTTGGATATATCCCCTGGATCACAAGCTGGCTAATACCCAGTACCCCATTCATAATAAAAGATGGGCTTAATTTGGTTTAGTTCCTTTGACAGCATTATCTGATCCACAAAACTAATTCACCCATTAGGTTAAATTTTCTTTTCTAACTTTATCAATCGAATTATGTTAAGACTTATTTTATTTATTATATAATTTGATTTAAATACAATAACACCTTATTGTAATAGGCGTGTTCGTTCCATGCGTTCTCATGACTAAAGTTATTATTTAAAAAAACTGTCATTATGAAATTTAAAAATGGCAGGTAATGTCATGAGAACGCATGCGCTCAACTGATTTTATTCATTGCGCATGTGCAAAATCCCGCACATGCCCACAAAAAAATGGAACGAACACGACTTATATTTAGTTGTCAGTGCGCAGAACCTATTGCGCAGAGTCCATATTTTTTATTTTTGTATCTAGTGAAAAATAAAAGAAATAAATAAGAAGGCCGCTTTTCCATCGGAGATGCGTGAGGTTGTTAAGTGGCACGACAGAACTAAAGCACCTAAATACTATGAATTCGCACAACGTTCTGATGGAAAAGCAACCTTAAAGCTAAGGGTTGAAAGGCTTTAAGTGTTGAAATCACCCTTGATATGTTTTCATTTTATAGCTCTACAATACAGTCACAATTCATAGTTTCTTTAGTGGAGAAAATAAAGTCTAGTGCGCACTAGAAATTTAATTTAGTTTATTAGAAGAAAAAGCAACGGCAGAACTCAACAACCTATTTAATTGGTAAATAAAGCTACTAGAGTTTTGTTGCTTAGATATTTCTTTAATATGCTCGTCATTTGATTGAAATGTACAATGTAAAATGTGTCATCTCTTTGGCTCAAAATCCTTTACTTTTCTTTTCGCTATTTGTTACCATTTAAAAAATGTAAAACATTTTATATTATACTAGCTGACCCGGTAACGCGTTGCTATGGTACGCATATACAATGGAAAAAGAGGGGACAGACAAACACACAAACAACAAATTTGTGTTCATAGATTATAGACTAGCGGACCGTCCCGGCTTCGCACGGGTGGACAAAATTCTTTAATTTTTTTCTATTATTAAATATTTTTCCGTTAGCGCCATCTAGCGTCCGGTAGACGAACTACTCGCGGTTAACGCGTTGCAATGGTAATGTTATTGATACAATGGAAAAAGAGCTGGGAAAAAGAGCGGATAGACAAACACAAACCACTGTGATCTTAGATTGTAGATTTAGCAACCAAACAACTGTTTCCTAGCAACTAAACCAAAGTAGATTGGTCTAAGAATAGGTTATTGGTAAAAGCCGTTCATCACTTTAGCGCTTTAAATAACAAAAAAATAAATTAAATTACCATTATAATCGTTAATTTAAGGCGACCACTAAGGAGAGCATCCTCTCATCGTATATTAGTTTTTAGTTAGCAATAAATGCTCGGCTCGTACTAACATACATAATATTTGCTTTGCAACAAGCGTAGGGTTGCCAAGCGTCCAGATAAAGCCGGACACATTCAGGCTTTTTATTTGCATGTACGGCCAAAATACCGTCTATTTTGGCTGTTTAGCCTGTCGGGCTTTTTAATTTTTACTTTTTTTATATTTATCATGTGGTTTTCAATAATTTAAATCAATATTGTAATGAATTATGAATGATTAATAAAAAAGAAGAGTGATTCATTCAATTTTGACTATTGTTTCATAAGACATTAGGATTTTGTGGTAAATGATAAAAAAAAGATTTGTTTTACTTTAAAAAATGAACTTGTCATGTTAAAGTGTCCGGTTTTTTTACCCAAATGGCCGGCTTAGTTGGATAGTCTGTCCGGCTTTTCGGTTTTAAGAATTGGCAACCCTAAACAAGCGAATGCTCAAAATTGGCTTCTCCATTAGTCCCTACCAATGGATATCTCCTGGTGATGAAGAGTGGGATTCTTTTCCACTATAACTACTGCATCAATTGAAATACCTCACCAATTATCCTTACGGAGTGGTTTTTATAGACAAATTCACTTTTGTACATAAATACCAAACCGTTTTACCATGTATATTGGTTGGGACTATACTTTTTCCAATGTAGGATGATACTTTTGACAGTTGACACCTATATAGAGGGTATAAAGTTGCTATTGCAATGTCAAGCCAAACATAAGGAAACAAACGCAACCTTAGTACGTAGCAATTAGGAAGTGACACCTGTCACAAGTATCATCCTACATTGGACAAAGTATAGTTGAAAAGGTATTAATCGCCGCCTTCATATTAATATATAAGGATGAGAGCCAGTATCTGTTAAATATAGTTGTCCCTGTCTACTTCTTGAGTTTCTCGTTGAGCCAATCTGCGGTGAGTTCGTCTATCTCTCTCACTTCGAGCAAACGAGGAGCGCCTACGGCAGCAGCTAATGCGCGCTGGGTCCCCGCATACATGACCTATATAATTGAATATAAAGTACATATCGCCCATATAAAAATAGCATAATTTCAAATTTATGTTCTTGATCGCTTTAAATAGACAAACAAGGAGGATCAATAAGGCGGGTTTTCGGCCCCTTTCATTTTTGACCGAAAAATTCTATCTACTATGTAGACTAACAAATCGATTCCACCCCAAACGGAACCACCCCCCCCCCCCCCCCCCCCCTCCAAGAAGCAGAATAATCATATATGAGTACAGAGCTTTGAAAGGTTGTATTATTTTTGAGCTAAAAAATATTTTTTTTTGTATTAAGTCATATATGATTATTCTGCTTCTTGAGGAGTGGGAGGGGGGAGGGGGGGGGGGTTGGGGGTGGATCCGTTTGGGGTGTAATCGATTTGTTAGTCCATATAGTATATAACATTTTTTTTCGGAATTTTAAGGTCAAAACTGAAAGGGGCCGAAAACCCGCCTCATTGACCCTCCTCCTTTTACTTTAAAAGTGACAAATAAACGCTACAAAATTACTAGTAATCAGGTAAGGTTAGGTTAAATCTATGACCAGAAAAAAAAACAAAATTTTGGGTAAGTATTGTTTAGTTAAAATGTAAAATTTAGGCAAACACTCCGTCTGTTACATAATACAAATAAGCCAAGAAGAATAATAAATGATATCTTTTTTGCAATGGGATCTTAATTGATAGCTAATCAGCCTCTGAAGCTAGATGAAGGATCAAACCCATTACTTGGGTTAAAAGTGACAACTCAACCTATACATTCATACAGCTGTTAAAATATCATTATTTTGATATATATACAACTACAGTAGAGCGCCGATTATTCGAGCGCCGATTATTCGAACGCCGATTAACCGAATCGCAAATTATCCGAATCGGTCCTAAGCGCAATATAAAAAAATTAAAACCAAGTAATTTATGTTTTGTTTTGTTGTAACAAGGAACTCGCTGGAGTCCAGATATATTTGAACTGTTATGGTCGAAAGCTAGAGGCAAGACACTACTTACTTACTCTGATCGATATGTTTAAGTGAGCCTTATCGTAGAACTGTGTTTGTTAAACTTAATAAAGTTTATTCTATGTGTGACCGTTCGTTTTTCTTTATAACCAGTCTATATCCGATTATCCGAATCGACCCCGGTCCCAATTAATTCGGATAATCGGCGTTCTACTATATAACTTTACTAGCTTGATATTACTATTGTAAAATATCCATCTATAGTCCAAACAATGTTATGCCTAGCTTTCGATGTCCTGTATATTATACATGCATTATAGATAATTGGGCAAAAACAATAACGTTACCTGTAGCTCCATATGTGCGTCTCTTGGTGTGTAGAATATAAAACACATCGGAAAAGATGTCCTACCGTCGCTGTGTTCCAGTTTGTAGCTGAAAAGAGTAATAATTGTGTTAATTTTATTTATGATAATATTAATTTTATTAATGTTGGCCAGACATTTCACAGATACCCACAATTTGTAATATAAGGTCTAGTTACGATGATTTGATGATGATTTTATTTCAACTAAAATTTCCTACTTTAATCTTAAGACAGGGAATGTGAGTTCACGGTAAAATCAATGTAAACAAAAAACAAAATTTCAGATGAATATGTAAATGCAGTTGTACATTTCTACGAAGATGATTCTAACAGTAAATTAGGCCAAACATTTAGATTTGATCAAGGCGATGTGGCATATGTTACAATGGACCAAATTATACAGAAACTCCCTAATCCAAATGTAGTTTTAAAAGGGAATAGAAAATTCTACAAATTTGATTCATCTGTAGATGTTTTTGAAAAATAGTAAGACCAAATTCATGATACTATCTTTTTTCGTCCCATTTAAGTAATAGCAACTAAATTATCTTTAGTTATAATGAGACTGATTCTATCTTATATAATTTAAAGTACTTAAATGTTTTGTTATAATATATGTGATTTTAATTGAAGCTAATTAATATTTCAGAGTTCAAGCATTATAAAAAGACTTATAATTGTTTTTGTTTCTTTACTGTTTAATTAATTAATTCCTAAGCTCCAAAATTTTATAAAAATGAAAAAAGGTTTAATTTTCATACTATTTTTTATTTAAATACACAATCCCCTGACAATGGCGACAGTCCCCTGCATCTATTTTTCAGAATGTTTTCAATATTTTCTAAAATAATGGAAATATTTTTGGTTCATGTGCCGTTTATTATTAAATGGGTGGATATCTATTCCCTGATTAACATTTAAATTACTTGTTAAAATTGATTTTGGTTAGAAAAAAAAAATGATTTTTTCCATAATCAATTATTTTATTCACATTACTAATTTGTATAACTGTTTTGTTAAAAATTACTAATATTTTAGCTGGGAATGTGTTTTGATGTACCTTCAATAAATAATGAAATATACAGATCTATCAAAAATATTATACCTATAGACTATGAATCTCGGCTGATGTGATGGCAAAATATCCTGTAACTCCTCCAGCTCTACATTTTCCAATTCTTCATCAACTTCAAGAGTTTGCTTCTCTCTGTTCACCTTAAAATATATTTTTACACATACATTATACTGAACCCAAGTTATGTAGCTAAGGCACTTGTGTTATGGAATCCAGAAACAATGACGGTACCACAACACCCAGACCGGAGTCAATAAAAAAGTTTTTTTCTACATGGACCCAGCCGGAGATCGAACCTGGGACCTTGGAGTGGTATTACCATGAAAACCAGAATGTGAGTCACTAGACCGTGGAGGTTGTTATATAATAGAATTATTTAAACACAGTCTTGGAGGGTTCTATTTTAGTGGACTGGGTTCTGGAGGTGAGGGGCTATTTTAAAACACTTTCTTCGTGGTGAATTTATATTACAACACTGCACAATTACACTTTTACAATATTTATGTCTATAGAACCTTATGATGTTTAAATGTCTATGTCTTGAAGAGAAGTCCGTCATCAAAGCAGAATACAATCATCTTTTTAAATAAACATTCTGATATTTGAAAAACTATAACTTCACAAGTGTTGCCTGCCAGTACTAACATATTCAAACTCCAACACACAGCCACATATTCATTATTAGTGCTAATACTAAAAATATACTAAAATACAGAATAAAAAGTTATAGGTTCAAACTCTAATTGCAATTTTACCAAGAGTGATTTACATACACTGTAAATTTTCAATGTAATTAACAAAGAATCCGTGAATGAATCTTCTTCCACTGCCCAAAATATAACACACCTATTTTTATGCTATAAAGCTTCGCTTCTTATTTTAATGGTATTATGAATTCAAAATTGTACCATAATAAGTATTAGTCATTGTACTGACATAAAGGGAATTTTACAAAGACCACTCAAGTTGGCCCTATGTTTTTGAAAGCAATTACAATTAGATATAATTTAACCTCATAAGGATAATGACTTAATAATGCAACTAAAATAAATTGTGATAATTAAATAAAACAATTTCACTATATCTACATATCATAAATATAAAAAACTACAATGCTTCTACAATAAACCATGTCTTTTCAAATGTTATCAACTTATAGATTAGATTCAGTAAGTAAATAAGACCAATTTTTTGAAGATAAACACATTACTGCAAGCATTTAAACATCCGGCTTGCATAGTAACAATATAGCGCTGGCTGGGCCTGGCACTACATTGCAGGCACAGTAATTGCACGCCTGAATGATTTTATCGGCGTGAGTCACTAAAAAATATTGATGATTATTCATTTACCTTCAATATCAATGCGCTATTGGAACTATGCTTTTGGAAGCGGAACTTCTTCAGAACCTCTTTCACATTGTCACCTATATCACAAACATTCACGTTTTGTGCGGACATGGTATTTGTTTATACAAAAAAGTTAAAAACTGTTTCAACAAAATAAACACTGAACAGCAAAACAGCTTGACCAATTAGTTTGATAAACGTCACTCACGCTCACGTACGTACTTACAGTGTTGCCAACCCGATTTTTAGAAAATTAGTAGATTATGTGCCAAATGTTGATAGAAGTTGGTAGAATGTAAAATGCAAAATTGGTAGATCTACCACCTCAATTTAGAAGATTTTTCAAGATTAAAAATGCATGAACTCTTCTTAAAATGTTTAATTTTGGAAATTATACATATTTTTATTGAAAAACTTTAAGTCTTCCACCAGCACACTTAAGATCACACCTGATTGCAATAGAAATATCCTTCACCCTTGGTACTTTCTTGAAGTACCTGCAAATGCAACCTGCAAATTCCTTGTCATTCTCCCATAATTTCGAATATTTTTGGTCATAGTGCCTTCTTCTAGCTTTTCGTGGCGGAGTTCCTAACCTAGAACTCTGTGCATCGCTTTCGCTGCTGTCAGAATCCAATATGAACAAACAGCAATCAGCACTGTTAATACGTAGTTATTTAGTTTTAACAACAAAACAACACAAAACAGGAGCAAAGATTCACCATTGATTCCTCAACAAACCAACCGGGAATAGGCCACAGAACAGCAGTGCTACCAACTCTTAAAAATATTTAACCCTAAATTAAATTCAAAAACCCCTAAAATTGCCCTAATTACTTGGAAATCCCCCTAAAAATAAATTGTATGATATAATTTTGTTAACTTTTTTATTTATTAAAATAAATTATATTGATTACGACAAATATTATTTTATTTTCTTCTGACGAATCAGATTTTATAAAGTCATATATGTTGACTTTGAATAAGCCTAACATTTTAGGAGATGGGTTGAATATTGTACAAGATCATTATATCCACCATTTCGATTGAAAATTCCAAGTACTGTACTTGGATTTTAAGTACACTAGATGTCACTAAGTCCGAGGTCGCTAGGTAAAAAATAAATTTGATTAGCTAGTTAAGACTGTCCCAGGGCCTATACTTTAATTTTTTTTTCTCGATAAATAAAATATGAAGGTTCACAAAAACCCTAAAAATAACCCTAAACGTAAAACACCCCTAAAAAAACCCCGTCTCACTTATTTACCCCCTAAATTTAGGGGGAAAACCCCTAAGTTGGGAACCCTGCAGAACAGTATAATACTGTCTATGGGCGTGAAATGGCGCGAACGACGAGCTGTTGCTGACGTTTTTTTTTGTGGTTTATAGCCTGGACTCTATGTATGGTTGACGCATCGTCGCATGGCTCACGCAACACATCGCAACGTCCCTCGTCGATATAAAAATAATTCAAATGTGTTGATATGTAAAACTAATTAAAAAAATAGGTAGTTTTTAGGTCTAAGGTGGTAGATAGGTAGACTGAAGTGAAAATTGGTAGATCTACCAAAAAGTTGGTAGATATGACATCACTGCGTACTTAACCCACGTTTGTTTTTTTATTTTGTTAAGTTTTCCCATAAGAGCAGGCAAAGCGTACAAAGCCCATACAGCCTGGTCTTTAGTTATATTTTTTCTTTATTAGATGATGATGAATGATGACGAGAGCTGATCTATAAATGATACATGACCAATGAATGAACAGTGAAATTTGCCTTACCCTAGATAAAGGTGTGGGGTTTTACTGAAGCCTCCCCGTGGACTTCTTGAGGAAGCAGGAAAAGGCAACTGCATTGTTTCACTTGCCAACACTTGCATGTTCAAAGACACTTAGCGGTTAATAACCTACCATCTTTAGGCACTAATATTCACCATAACACAAATTTCAACAGGATTAACTAAACTACCAAAGGGACGCTTCCAGCTTCCGCCAAAAACCCCGTTTGTTTTTTTATTAAATTTTCTCTATCAGGGAAAGCAAAAATTACAAAACCCATACAGCCTTGTTTTCAGTAATTCCATTTCTTTTTTAGTTCATGATAAACATAGATCGGAGCAGGTAGAGCTATTTTGTGTACTTGCCATATGGTAGAATAATATGGATATTCCCTGAATCCCGCAGTATTTGATTTTTAAGAAGAAAAATAGTGAAAAGCTATTTACGCCTTCGGGAGTTATGAAAGAACACTTCCTCTCCGACGGGTAAGGTTAAGGTCCTTAAGGATAGTATAATAAATAGATGAAACTTGATTCATAAAATCACATATTTTTATTTTTATGTAACAATTTCTCAACAAGAATCAACAATCATTTAACATTTTTATTCTGAAGTTTTACAATACCTACAAATTACTAATTCCTCAAAAAATCAAAATATGATCAAACAGAACAAACTATTTGTATTTACAACAAAATCTTAATTAAAATGATCAACACGTTTAAGCAATAATTTATTTACTTATTTAAACAAGAAATGTCATTGGTCTATTTCTTGGTCTAGTTCGTTTTCAGCTTCATTAGAAGACTGAGTATGACCATATTTTTTTCTAAATTTTGTAATTTTAGTATATTTCTTTTTACATCTAACACCCATTTATGTGTAGAAAAGGAGCGTTTGATATCTGAGGATGTTAGTGGAGCATAATTATATTACAATATTTAGTAATTTATTTAATTTTTGATAATTTTTCTTAATATTCTCTGAATATATTAATGTCAGGATTCCTATCCAAAACTTTTTCAATTTTGATTTTTATAATTAAAATTAAAAAGGAGTCTCTTAATGCTGAATTTTGTTTCTGCAACTCTTTTAATGAAAATAAGATAAATGTATAATAATTATCTATACATACTAATTGATTCCATAGATTTTCTTTTTCTAGAATATTTTTCGCATTTCGTATTGCCATTGATTCAGAGCTGTTTAATCGAGAAGCAACATTTATTATTTCTTAATAATATTTTACATAATGCGATGCAGCTTCAAGCCAAGTGCCCCATCTAGTTAGCACTGGTTGTGGAGGAAGAGATAAGTTTGGATACATATCTTTCAATATTTTTATTCTGCGGGGGGCTTTTAAAATTTTTTTTTCTTCACATTTAATAATAACTTAATAACATATCTACATCATGGTACTCTAACCGTATTTCTTCTGATTCGCGATGAAGAGCGTGTGCCAAACAGGTAACATGTTTTATTTGAGGTAAAAAGAATAGTTAAATAAATGAACAATTGAATTATAGTGGTGCAGAGATAGACAAAAACAGGTGAGTCACTCTAGCGACAGAAACACCCCGCTTTTGTTTTCGTTTGTTTCCATAATGCGCCGATATCACGTGTTTCAACAAAGCAGCAGCGTCGCGCGTTTGACAAAAAAGTTTGGCAACGTGTTGCTGGTGTCAAATGTACAACGTCGGTCGTTATTGGCTTACATAAACAATTTTTTATACTTATTAATAAAAATAATTATATTCATTAAAATCCCGGAGTATCAGTCTGAATCACGCGGAATATCCATATTAACATCAATGTTTGCGGACAATGAAACTAAATAGCTGTACCTACTCCGATCAGTGATGATAAATGATGACAAGAGCTGATTTATATGAAAAAAAAAGTCGTTGTGTATACTTATGTACGCACGTCAGAAGTTATACTTCTTTAGCGTAACTAAACAAAGATAACTAAAACTTCCCTACCGTGTACCAGTACTCTTTGTTTGTGAAAAGAAAGATTAATTTATAAATTATATAGTGATCAGTAAGAAGCATCAAAAGATTAATAGATTTTCTATATATCTGTATACATAATCAAGTAATATACCTAAAACCATTAAAATGCACTGTTTAACCAACAATAATAAGTCATACTATAAACAAATAAGAAGAATACATACCGACAGTAAAACTCAAATCAATTAACGCACTTTAAAAAGTTTATAAAAAAACCACCTTTAAATAAAATTGTCATATTGTTATTATATAATATAAAATTGTTGTTAACCATCACGTATAATTTAAAATCACACACACACATTCATTAATATTTAAGTAACTACTTTGAATATAGTTATCAGTTCTTACGAAAACTTGAGCCAATTAATGGCCGAGTTCATTCTGCTGGTTTCTTCCGTGTCGCTTTTGCGGGAAACTTCAACCTGTTACTTTTGTGTTACAGTGATGCGCGCGTCTTAAAATTTCACTCTCATATTTTTTTCATAACGTGTCTAAAGAAGTTTAACTTCAAAATTAAAGCTGGATGATAAATATATATTAAAATACTATTTTTTCTAGGTTTCAGCTATGTGAGGGGATTTACTGATAGCTTCCTGATAGAAATTGAAAAATCAACTCATTCTATTTTGTTCCACTCGCCAACTTTACTTTTTCATTACTAACAGTTAATAGTTAATAATCTCTCTCATGTCTGCTAGAACACATTTTTTTAGGAAACTCAGGCTGTATTGTTTTTACTGCTCAGTAAGTGAGACGTATTTTGCTTGGCTCTTTATTTCTAGTTTGTGTGTCTTATACCTATTATTTTTGGCACATCGCTACAAAAATAAAAAGTTCATCTTTAACATAACATTTTATTTAACATGTCAAAATTGTTCAACTCTGTGTTTGGCTTTAAATTATATTGTGTTTATCGTATATTTTTCTCATAGAACAGGCATAGCTTAGTGTGGGGGTTTGTAAACTTATGCATGGTTTGTAAGCTAATTGGATTGGAAAATAAAGAATTTATTATTATTATTATTAGTTGTGTACAACTCATGTGCTTCATCCATGCGTTTCACACTCCTAAAAAATCTAAATTATACATACCTGTGTCGTCTAAAACTGTCAATGTCAAGTGTTGACCTGTTACTACTGTCATTGTCATTTTGATATGTATTAGAAAACTTGATTTATATTTCACTCGTCTCAGGAACAATTTATTGTAAATGTTATACGGAAAATGGTGTAATTGTTACATGCAACTTAATTCGCGGCCTTGAAAAGGCCCACCGGCGTTACTCTCACTACGAAATTTCTAATTTAGTGTTAAAACCATCTAATGCCATTTAAAATAGCGATGTTACAGTGAAACATTTATTGTTATTTATCATTTTTCAGTTAAACGTGTCGCGTTTTAAGTGTATGAGTGTCTTTATGTAGGTCATTAGCATATAAAGTACTTAGTGGTAAGTATAAATAGTATATAATAAGTTAGTACAAAATAGTTTGTTGATATCATTGTGTTGGAATAATCAGTCAGATGAAAAGTTTTTTATCATATTGAGGTCTTGGTAATATTCAAAATTTTTATTTAAGAGTTTTTTTATTGAAATAAAGTGTTGTATGGGTCATGTAAATTACATTTACTGGTATATCAAGGAACATGCAGTGAGTAGATGTCATTCCATCATTTTGCAAACAAAGGATTGTTTGGTCATAGAATCGCCTAGTGTATTGCAACAGGAAGTCATAACAACTCTGAGCTTATAGCGTTTAAATGAACTTTCTATATGCCATATTTTGAATGATTTTTAAGAAAATTTAAATTGTATTCTTTCAAGTAATTTATATTATATAATTGTTTTATAAGAATTTGCCATTTAAATATCTTTTAACGTTTGAGCGCCAAATGTGCCAATAATGAGCATACAACTAAAAATACAATACATCACTTAAAACTGAAATTAATACCTCGATACCTTTATATATAAAAAAATATCAGAAAATAAACTATTCAAAAGCAGGTAGTGGGAATTATTATGAATTGTCTTGTAATTAAAACTGTTTGTAGGAAATTGGGTTCAACATTGCTTTTTTTTTAATCCCGACATTCATTTATTTTCACCTATTTAAATATACTTTGTGGGTTTTATGTGGGTGCAAAATTATAAATAATCAAAAATGATTACTTTACTCAGATTTTGGAATGAATGTGAATATGTTATAATTTCAATTTATTTAAAAATTATTTTATGTGGGCTTTTTTTGCAACACATCTTTTAGCAATCTTGTATTTATCACCTGGTGATTGGCGGTTCAGCAATATATGGTAAATTCATAAAAAAATATATAATGAAATCAAAATAAAACAATTTGCAAAATTAGGAATAACGCAGAAAAGCATTACTTTTACCTAAACTGTAAACTGTAATTATCGTGAAAATTAAAATAGCATTATTCAATCAGGAAGTCTTTAACCTGTTGAGAAAAACAGATTCAAGAAAGTTGGCAACTTAAACATTTACAATATTATAAATTGTCACCAAATGCATATAATCCACAACAATAATATTCTATTATCACAATAATAGTACATAGCCTTATGGTTTCATTACATCGTTGATTACAACAAAGTAAACAAGTGTCTGTTTTAAATGAGTATGTAATTATTATCTAATGACAGCAGTAACACATATGATAATTGTTGCTTTAGTGATGACTAAGGGAGGGAGGGATGAGCCCTGAAAGAAAGAATAAGGTTCATGATAACATAAATTCAGTTTTTCGGTACAACAAAAGCATTTCAACTACCTTTAAGTATCATATTTTCCCAGTTGATATTAAACTCGTATTTGTTGGATGTTAAGCTTAAAATCAAATAGAGAAATTATACCAGCAGCTGCCGACTCAGGGAGCTAAGCTCCTGACAATAAAATAAGTGGTATCCTAGTAAGGTTAGGATAGTTTTGTGACCAAAACATTGCAGGTCTGCTAAACAAATTACCGGGAAATTAGTTCAAAGCTTTACTATGTATTATATATTAAAATTCTATTATGATTAATTATGCTTTGCGGAGATTTAAATCAATTTTAATTATTATGGTGACAATAATAAAATTGACCTAATTCACTTCTCATATCCTCTATCTATTTAACAGTGAAATTTCCATCTTCCATAGTTTTTAATGTGTTTTAAAAAGTGTAAAAAATAAATACCAAAATATATGATAGGCTTATATGTCAATCTTAAATTGATATTGATGTGGTAAAGAAAAAAAAGATTTTTTTACATTACAGTAATATAAGTTATATACGGGATTGTTACCATGTACCTTATTTTTATTGAGTTTCTGATATTTCGGCACTGTTGCAAGCGCCATATGATCAAGGAGCAATCATCATGGCATACTTTACACTAACATTATAATAATATTTCTGATATTGTTATAATGTTAGTGACCATGAAAGATTAAAACAATATATTTTTACATTGTTTAAATTGAGTATATAGGCAGTAATAGCAGATATAATATCTTTATCTATAACAATGAGGCATGACATACCGGATCACTTAAAAACTGTTATGTTAGTAACATGATAAAAGTGTCATTTACCTCTTTCTTTACTTATTCACCTATCAAATATGCCATGTTGATGTTGCATGTGATGGTGTAATGTCTGACTCAAAAAGATAAATAAACAAAAATAAATAAATAAAAAAGCTTTTTTTATTCCATATCTAGTATGTAGGTACTTTACAATTATATATGTGTTATTTTGTTAGTAGACCTAAACCTTATGCTGATTATTAGTATTTGTTAGTATAGTTTCAGACATGGATCCCATTCTGGGTAAAAGCCTCCTCCATTTCTTTTCATTTTTCTCTATCTTTCCCCGCTTTCAGCCAGCCCTTGCCTGCCACAGACACAATATCATCGGACCTTCGTTTTCTGGGTCTGCCTACTTTCCTTTTGCCTTTTGGTCCGGTCCATCCGGTTGAATTGAGAGTCCACCTTTTGTCAGTATACCTTGACAGATATAAACATATATATAATAGATATTAGGCTTATGATTGCAGATATTAAGCAACATTTGCAAGGGCCAAATTTGATGGGTTACCAAAAATTAAGTATCTTTTTTCTTTATTTTCTTGAAATAAATTGGTAAGCTCTTGCTTCCTATCTTACCTGATGGTAAGCGATAATGCGATCTTGGATGTGACGCGTTTGAATAGAAGATACCTATTCACTCGTGACTTGACGACTCCTTAATTATAATAATAATAATAGGAGAAGTTTACAACAAAAACAAATTAAAAGAAATTATGACTAAAAAAATTCAACTTGTCTCACAGCACTACAAACGCCCCAGGTGATAGTTCTATTATACCCCCTAACTGCGATTCAAACCCATATGAGAAAAGGCAAATGATATAATAAAATGCCAATTTATTACAAATAATAATAAATAAATAAATATTTCTTACATTCACACCAATTAGCCTAGCCCAAAGTAAGCACAGTAAGGCTTGTGTTATACACTCGAGAGCAATGAATCCGGGTCACTTAAAGAATCCTAAAAATCTCGGAAACTAAAAATGCTAGGTTAATGCAATAAATTGTATTTAAAAGACAATGTAATACTCCTTAAATGAAGGTATTAAAACTTCTTAGTTATTGTAAAGTTATATCATAAAAAAATCAAATTTGAAAAAGGGCCACTTTCGAAGATGGAACTACGAAATTACAGCATTTGGTTTTGCTTTTGTTTGTAATCTGTCATTTATGTGGGTACATAAACCATGTTGATAGTGCTCTATATTCATTATTCAAGCTGAAATTATGTCGCTTACGCCTGAAGAATGCACCAGAATACTTACAATGCTGGAAACCGGCCGGAGTCAGCGCGATACAGCCAGGACTGTCGGTGTGTCGCTGTCAACAGTACAAAGAGTTCTCCGACGTTACGAAGAAACTGGTTCTAACCTACGCAGACCAGGAACGGGCAGAACCAGGTGTACCACAGCACGAGAAGACCGATACTTGGTGAACACCATGCTTCGAAATCGCTTTCTCACAGGAACTGAACTCACCAATCAGTTTCGACGCCTCGGAGGAAGTAACCCAAGTGCATGGACAGTAAGACGTCGGCTTGCTGAATCTAACTTAAAACCCCTTAGACCTGCAAACGGCCCTAAACTGGAGCGTGGGCATCGTATTTCAAGACTAAGATATGCCCAGAGCCACGTAAATTGGAGTATTGAAGATTGGTCAAAAGTTATGTTCTCCGACGAATCAAAATTTATGCTCTACAAGCACGATGGAAGACACAGAGTGTATCGAAGACCAGGGGAAAGATTCAAGCAAGCATGCATCGAAGAAAAAGTAGCCTACGGTGGTGGGTCTGTACTTGTGTGGGCCGGAATTTCTTCTGAAAGTCGCACAGAGCTGGTGATCATAGAAAACGGCTCTTTAACTAGCGTAAGATATGTGGAAGAAATCCTCAATGATCACGTTGGTCCATTTATGGTCAATTTAGGTGAGGATGCTATATTTATGCATGACAATGCCCGACCTCATACAGGTAGGATTGTGAATGACTACCTTCAAGAGATGAACATTACTCGTATGGAGTGGCCAGCGCGCAGCCCGGATATCAACCCGATCGAGCATGCTTGGGACGAGCTAGGCAGATGCGTAAAACAACGAAACCCTCCCCCAATCACGCTTCGTGAGCTCAAAATTGCTCTCACAGAGGAATGGGAGAATATTCCCCAAAATCGTATAAGGAACTTGGTGTACAGCATGCCAAACCGCGTAAACGCAGTAATGGAAGCACGAGGAGGCAATACGAAGTATTAAAATTCAAGAAAATCGTAATAAAGTTCAAACATTTCATGTTTCCTATTTTTGTTTTAAGGAGAGATCAGCAGTTTTTTTCTTTATGTAATTTTGTGTTAATAAAATGTATGGTGACTCATATTTTTTTTACTTTCATTTAAGGAGTATTACATTGTCTATTAAATACAATTTATTGCATTAACCTATCATTTTTAGTTTCCGAGATTTTTAACATTCTTTAAGTGACCCGGATTCATTGCTCTCGAGTGTAGATACTAGGCTAACGGATAGACATACATATATGATACATAGATATGTAATATTTATAGAAATATATATAAACACCCATGAATCAGGTACAAATGCTCGTATTCATCATACAAATATCTGCTCCTACCGGGATTCGAACCCAGGACCATCGGTGCGAAAGGCAGGATCGCTACCGTTGAACCAAACGGTCGTCAACTAAATAATACAAAATAACCAAAAAAATCCTTTTACTAAAATAAAAGATATTTTAATCGATCACTTGGGATTATACACCATAGAAAGCTCAGTGATAAATGTTGGGAAGCAAGAATAAGCAATGTTAAAGCAGAACGATGTCAAATTAGTGACATTGGTGACGCTTTAATTACTTTGGCTTATGAAACAGAAAACTTACGTTCAAGTTTCTCATGAGCCCACTACTATCCGAACAGCTTTATGGCGCCTCTTTATGTTCGCCGCCCTGGGCGGTCGCCCCACCGCGCCTTCGCTAACACCGTTATTGACCGGGTCAGCTTGTATAATATAAAAATATGTCTACCTAAGTTATTATAAATATGTCTACCTCTCATAACCGTAATCTCCGTTCAGACAGCAAAGAAACTCTTGCCATTCCTTCTCACCGTACTGGTTTTGTTTCAAACTCTTTTTCACTTCAGGCTATACGACTCTGGAATGCATTACCACCCCATATTCAAAGAGCTCCCAATAAATTTAATTTCAAACGACTGGTTCGCGATCTCCTTTTGAATACTCCGAACCTTTCCACTTAATCTCACTTTTATGTCTAGTAATACTAATATTGGTTTAGTGTATCGATATTTAAGTAGTTTATTATTTTATATATGTTTATTAGTTTATATATGTTTATTATTTTATTATACATGATGTCAGTATGTATGTTTATGTAGTCTATAGCATTTTCTATTAACCTTTTCAATGCACCTCCAATACGCTATCAGTTTCTAACTCTCCGGTTGACTGGTAGAGAATGCCTAATGGCATTAAGTCCGCCATTTGTACATATTTTGTGTGCAACAAAGTTTAAATAAATAAATATAAATAAATATATGTCTATAATTATTACACACGGGTAAAAATATTTTTCCGTTAGCGCAATCTAGCGTCCAGTAGACGAACTACTTGCAGTTAATATGGTAACAAATACACACACAAAGTATTGTCATAATATAATAAGGATGGATATTTTTAAGGCTTTAAATAATTGTGTTTCTTTATTTCCTTTTAGCTCACCTGAGACAATGGGAAGCGTGCCTCTGCCCAATACAATAGTCGAATTCAACATATAGAACCATTAATACCATCAACATGGATACACCTTGTAAGTTTAAGACGTTTTATATAATTTAGCATATCTATATTTTACTTAATCTATGATATTTAATGTTGAATTTTCGAGAAGCTTTTGAAGCAGCTATTATTGTGAAGAAATGGCAACTGAAATATTGGTCATCGGATGACTGTTTTTTGCGCAGTGTTGCCAGTAGCAGAAGGTCAAAAGGAACATGAAAAAACTCAAAAATTTACATTTTCATGCGAATAGTGGTATTATCTTATTTAATACAGAAAAAGACTAATACTGAAAAACTCGTGCAAAGCACTAAATATTCTACGGCTGTACTGGCTGGTGCTATGTTTGGGCTGTCTCATTGAATTCTTGATTTTCTAAATGCTTTCTTAAATTTTTATTTAGGTACCAATTATTGTTAGCACACACAAATCGATAGCAAACATACCAACCATTAAAAAAAACATTTAAAATATCAAAAAAAAAGTTAAATCATATATTAAATTATTATTGTCTTCGAAATGCTGTTTGTGTATTTTTTTTTTGTTTTTTTTTAATTATTCTTACTAGTTATGTAAAAGTAACATTAAGAGTCAGTGGCGTAGCTAGGCGTGGGCGTAGTGGGCCCTCGCTCACGGCCTCGCACTTAAAGGGGCCTCGCGAGGCCTCTTTTAATGAATCATGTAGCTGCAAAAATCAATTACAAATCCTTACTAGAAGACTTAACTAAAGCAAAAAGCCGAAGAATATTACTTTTGTAAAGAATTAAATCACACAAGTTACAAAATAAAACCTTTTTTCAAATTTATATGCTTTCAATAGTTTCCCACCGCGCATTTATATTTTTCCCTATCATAAGGTATATCGTGTCGAAGCATATTTGATAAAATAGGTTATTGAGTAGATCTTGGTAACGAAAGCAAATGGGCCTCGTTGAAGCGACTTTGCCCACGTCTATATTAGTCCACGCTTCGCCACTGTTAAGAGTTGTGTTACATGGAGTTCACATAAGAAGGTCAAAAGTAACGTAAAATGTTACAAAAGTAACATTCTGGCAACACTGTTCTTGCGGCTTCTTCTACAAACACTGTACTTTCGGAGCCATTGCGTAGCTGTTGACATTCAAAACACACTTTAAATACTCATATTGAAAAAAAGCTCATCTTGACGAACTCCGTGGTAGAGATGCTTGCCGGTTTTCATGATAACGCCACGCCGAAGTTTTACGGGTTCGATTCCCGTCCGGGTCAATGTAAACTTTTCTTTCCGTCGTTTTCTGATTCCCATAATGCAAATGATTTAGCTACTTAACTTGATGATATTTATTTATTTTTGGCACATCAACATTATATACACAGTACATTAAAATATATACAATGTGTCCCGTTACCAGTGTCGGAGCCTTTAATGATGCGAATTATGGCATTTTTTATCGACAAATTGTCCCTCAAATTTGTTTTTTCTCAAAAAGCCAATAATTAAAAAATGCACAAAAAAGAATCTATTTATTTTTCTTTAATTTTTTTTTCTATTTTTTATTCCATGACAGTTGAAACATGATGGCTGTGTAACTGTTGTCTACATGTTCAGCTATCAAATGACACCTTTTTAATATTGATAGGACATTTACATGAGTAGTGTTGGTCGAATTAGTATGAGAGCCCAGGTCTTGGTTACCAAGAAAACAAAATGGCGGCCGTAAGAGAAAAACAAATTTTGAGGGCCAATTTGTCGATAAAAAATGCCATATTTCACACCATTACAGGCTCCGACAATGGTGACGGGACACATTGTATATCATTCCACATAACATACCTAGTGCACATAACTGTAATAGATATGCACATTACATTAACAAACTGTTCATTTACAACAGTTTCAAAATCTTAATCTTACATTATGAAAATACAAATAAAAATGGATAAACAGAAAGGACAAATTATATAACATTATGTATTAATATATTATTATTATAGTTATGTACTAGCGGCCCGTCCTGACTTGGCACGAAATTCTTTCAATTTTTTCTATTATTAAATATTTTCCGTTAGCGCCATCTAGCGTCCGGTTAAGCGATTAACGCGTTGCTATGGTAACGCATATACACTGGAAAAAGAGCGGGAAAAATAGCGGACAGACAAACAACTGTGATCTTAGGTTATAGATTTTCCTTTAGAACAATGTATGAGATATCGTCTCATATTTATTAATTTTATCTTTGATCACTTGACCACAGACGCAACATTGATTTCAGCTTTCCATAATTTTTAATTGTCTTAAGATGTTAAGATTTTTTAATTTTTCGCAGGTGAAGCAACGGAAATGCTGGAGAAGAGCAATGAGTGAGTGTTTCCTATTATTATTATTATTAGTATTATGCCGTATAAAATGTTCTATTTATAAAAATATGTATCTGCTCTTTAGCATTGAGTGGCATTCAGTTATTCACTATAATTTAAATTAAATAAGTATGTACCGCCTTTTACTCTTTCCGTACTCAGCTTCCTGGTTGAGTGGAAAACATTGCCTAATGGCATTAAGTCCGCTATTTATACAGTTTTGTATAATTTTAAATAAATGAAAATTAATAATGATATTTCCTAAATAAACACTTATTAATAAACCTAGCCCAAAATAAGCACTGTGATGATGGAGGAGATGTTTATACCCTATTTCTCAATACCATATCCTCCCTTAGCTAACAACACCGCATAAGTCATTTTTACCAACTTTACAGGAGACGAAATATACTTATTATAATAAACGTATTATTATAATATACTTATCGTATAAACCTTAGATAAAAATCCACCGATTTTTTTAAAAAAGACAGTTTTCTTCGTCTCCAATAAAGTTGGTAAAAATGTCTTATGCGGTGTTGTTAGCTAAGGGACGATATGGATTATTTTAAGCATATTCAGAAATGATAACCCTCTTAAATTCTACATATATAAAACCACTTCACTTAGATAACTCTATTGAGGACAAGAGATAAGTCATCAAAGCTTCAAGGAGCATACAATTGCATGCTTCACCAACCAATTATATGATAATACCTATCAAGTGCGTGTCGGCCACGTGCAGTGTAGGGTTCCGTAGTAGCTGGGCGGACGAAAGGGTGATAAAAGAGGCGTCGCGCTAGTGAGTGGCTCCTGCACCCGGTGGGGTAGCCAGTGGCGGATGGGTAGTCCTACCGCCGGCATTGCAAATACCCTGCACGTCTGGGGTGATTCCCATGGCGTGCCTAGGAATCCCCTGTTGTGGAGGGGCCCATATGCCCCCTGCTGTGCCTAGGAGTGGTGGCTGCCGCAAAAGAACCCATTGAATCACGGCAGACAGGTTAATAATAATAATAATTTATTGTCCAACAATAGCAAAAAAACAATAAATTTTACAAACATAATTCGAAGTACAATGCTGAACATAAACAATATTACTCTGCCCCCTAGATTAGGTCAACCTGTATTCTAGGAGACAGATCCTTCCCTTTAATATCGTATTGCATTAGCACATAGCACTATCTTGTAGCTATAAACTAAGAAGTCATCGGACGTATGAATGTATGTGTGTGTGCGTGTGCGTATGTGTGTGTGCGTGTGCGTGTGTGTGTGTGTGTGTGTTTTAGAGAGTGTGCGTGTACGCATGCGTGCATGTGTCTCATTGATTTGGTACTAAATATAGTTAGTTTAACTTGATTTATTTTATTACTTTTAAGTAAGTAAGTAAGATTGTACGCCCCTAGAATTTTAGTGGGGTATTATACCCCGCCTACGCTCCGTGCGCAATAGTATGGTAGTCCTTACATATCCTCACCGTCAACCCGCGCCGGGAAATCTATAAAGATTTCCCCTGGTTCTAAAGAAAAGGGTTCCGTAGTAGCCTAATATGCGTACTTTTTGCTTTATAGTTAAAAAAACTTCATCAAAATAATTTTTCGTGATTTGTGTACGAAATGTTTATTCTTCGACTTTGGTCGACTATTACTATATGGATATTGTGAACATGTTTGTGGTTCTATAAATAAATTGAAAAAACTGTACTCTCCCTAGCTATGACAATTTCACTTTTAAATTCGGCATTATACTGCTGCTGTAATTTTTCGCGATATAAAAACACATGTCTTTAATAAAAATCAGCACGGAATTGTTAACCGCAGTTCTGTTCGCAGAAAGGTCCTTTCGCCGAATAATGTAATTTTGTTTTTCAATATTACTAGCTGACCCGGTAACGCGTTGCTATGGTAACGTTAATTGATACAATGGAAAAAGAGCGAACAGACAAACACACAAACAACAAATTTGTGTTTTTAGAGTATATACTAGCGGCCCGTCCCGGCTTCGCACGGGTGGACAAAATCTTTAATTTTTTTCTATTATTAAATATTTTTCCGTTAGCGCCATCTAGCGTCAGGTAGACGAACTACTTGCGGTTAACGCGTTGCTATGGTAATGCGTATACAATGGAAAAGAGCGGGAAAAAGAGCGGACAGACAAACAACAAATTTGTGATCTTAGATTATAGATTCAACTCTCTCGATAGCATAAAAAACGGACTAATAGGTCTAAGTTCACAGTTAGGTTTAATAAGAACATAGATATAAATATTAAAGATCTTAAAATATAAAACAATCATCCGGCGAAAGGATCTTTCGGCTAAGCAAACGGATTTATGAATTCAAAAATGGTCTTTTCAAACTCACAATATTACAACCTATCCAACCCCACAGCATGAAATAAACGAGAAAAAAAATCGTCTTCACTTTATCGTGTCGTGAGGAACCCTAAAAAACTTTTTTCAAGATATTATTCTACCGTTTCGCCAGCGTGATCAAAATGTATCTCTATGCCAAAATACAGCTTCCAAGTGGCGATAACCTCTGAGCTGAGCCGGGGACAGACAGACGGATGGACATGGCGAAACTATAAGCGTTACTTGTTTACTTCGGATCCTTAAAAAGATCGGTCAATGGTCACATACATCGTTCTGAACCCAGTTAACATGTTGACTGCCACGGCAATTTTCAGAATTGCGGTCTAAAAGGCCGAAAAGTCTAATTATAGTACATAGTTAAGCCGGCATTGAATTTTTGTTCTCTTCCCAGAAGCCATTATCCATAATAGCACTGTATACTACGATTTTAATTGTAGCTGCACGAATATGACAAGTAAACACACTACGAGATAACTCGTAGTCGGCGTCCTAGCAAAGAACGCAATCTACGAGTTATCTCGTAGTTGGCAGTCAACGTATTAAGTAGCTAAAGCACTTGTGTTATGTAATCCAGAAACAAAGAATTTAACACAACATTCAGACGTAAGCCAACGTAGCAAAGTTCATTTAATAAACTGATTCGGCCGAGAATAGAACCTCAAAGATGTCAGAGTGGTGTAACCATGAAAACCACACCACGGAGGTGCCAAAAGGTACAGAATGTTCACAAGAAAAATATTGAATCTGTTTTACTGCTGAAAATTCATTTATACTAATCATTTTGATAGATTCAGGCCTTACTTGGCGGAAGTCCATATCCATTAGTGAAATAAAAATTTGTAGCTTACTTCCGCAAAACCCAAGCAGTGCGCACCGCCCGCCCGCCCGCAAATAAATGCAGAAACCGCAGACACCGGCACCTTCACCAACTACTCTACACGTGTTCAACACTACACGTGCAACACCAAGCACTAAGTCTCGACTGACTTAGAGCTCGGTGTTGCACGGTCTAACAGCTCCTGATGATGCTGGTTGGTTAAGGTGGCGGTGTCTGCGGATTCTGCATTTATTTGCGGGCGGGCGGTGCACACTACTTGAGTTTTGCGGAAGTAAGCTACATATTTTTATTTTACTAATTATTTATACCAATCGTTTATCATAAATAAACGTAGAAAATAATCTCAATATAAGAACGACTCGCACGCAGGTAATTAAAACAGTTATCGCGTAAGACATTTTGTACAAACTTGTATGTCCAAATATTTAAAAATAAGGAGACTGATTCTTGTGAAATTTTATACACTTAGAGAATAAAACAGTCTAATAGTACAAAATATTTCTGAAATGTAAACATTTCAGATGAAAATATATAAAATTAACTTTCCGTTACTATAGAAATCTTAAAATTGCTCTTAAATATCTATTTTCTTATCTATATCTCTACTATATAAAAGAAGGACTTTGTTGGTTTGTTGCCATATATATTTACCATAGTTACCATAAGCCTAAGAATAACAGTTTTTATAATCAATTAACGTTACCATAGCAACGCGTGGCCGGGTCACCTATGTATAATAAATAACAGCTTGCTTCTTTGTTTTAGTACCGCTTTAGTGTACAAGATGGCGTTACTGTTTTACTATTCTGTGTCCTAAACCAACGAAATGGTTTTATTTAAGTTTATATATGTTAATATTGAAATTTTAATCGCTAATAAACCACTCGGTAAGTTACTACGGTTGTTGGTTAGGAGTAAGCCGTCACACAAACCGTGAGGGCGCGGATACAAAAGCTGGATGTAGCGGGAGCGATTGTTTATCGAGGAGAGAAAGTGACCGATTACCGACGAGAGACTTAAAAGTACCCGTGATAGGGATACAAAGTACTTTATATGTATCATACCTTTGGGGAAAATAAAAGAAATAATTAAATTAAAATAATTTGAGAGCATATAAAAATGATGGCGTATTTCTCTTATTTTACACTTCTTAGGAAGTAAATTGTCAAATACTTATTATAGGCGGCATCTTTTGGTTATGGCGGCGTCACTACAAAATCTTCACTGTGACTAAATAATAGAAAAAAACTACAAAAAATCGAAGAAACGAAAAAAAATCAGCTTTGTTGCTTTAAGCATGTTAGCAAAGGTTTGTATTGTCAGTAAAAAAAAACATTGCAAAGTATGGCGACTGCAGTTAGTACATAATAAAAGTCAAACGCTTATTTTAGTTAAAAAGTGATTTAACAATTTTATTCGAATGCTGATTTGAGTTTGAAGGACAAAGACAAAACTTAGTTTTACGGTTTACGAAACTTCTAAGTTTTTCATAAATAATACTGTAATAATCTTGTTTGTTTTTATAGGCCTATATTAAATCATATAATCTCTTTCTTAATATACAATATTTCTTAATTAGTTGCTTTACTTTAAAGTATTGGATTTTTTATGGAAACTTAATCTTATATAACCTTAAAAAGAAATAAATATTTCTTACATTTATACCAATTAGCCTAGCCCAAAGTAAGCACTGTAAGGCATGTTCTGGATACTAGGTTAACGGATAGACATACATATATGATACATAGATATGTAATATTCATAGAAATATATATAAACAGCCATGAATCAGGTACAAATGCTCGTATTCATCATACAAACATTACCCCTTCCGGTATTTGAACCTGGGACCGTCGGTGCGAAAGGCAGGATCACTACCGTTGCACCAAACGGTCTACAATGTTTGAAATATTAATTTCTCCACTGCTGGGCATAGCAATCGTCTCAACGTGTCTTAGAATATACGAAGAAATGATTTTATATTTTTTTTTATTTAGAATTAGTTATAATATTCATATTAAACTCATATATTTATGTATGTCGTTATGATTCTCCTATTGAATTGTTTAGAGATATTAAAACGTCATAAACAAAAACACGGGTCACTGCATTATAAGACGTAAGCCGCAGTGATAAAGATTTAATTTGTTTGTATTCGCCAAATCTGATATGTTAAAGAAGAGATAAGTGATCTATCTACTCGGCTCGTAATCGGTTTAGTTACGAGATGATGTCGATGAATGAAATAGAGAGCATATCGATTTTCCCTGCCTTCGTTTAATTGCATAATATCCTTAAACGTCAACCCGTTGACGTAGCCCTTATTAAAATATTTATTGGAATAAACATGAAACTTATTTTCAATGTAATAAAAAAGCATAATGCTTCTTTAAAACAATTATAAATATAGGAAATACGGGCAATTTATAATATAATTAATAATAGTTAAACAAGGCAATATATGACAGTCAAGTTATAGGAGATATAAATGCGTCTCCTTCTATTTAGTAAAGTTGCCACTTTATATATGATATTTAGCAAACTGAACATTGAGCTTACTGTGAGACCCAATTAACAAGTAAGGTTATTTACAGCCTTTTTAAAACTATTATTTACTTACAAAGAACGTGAATAAAATAAAATAGACATGAAATTAATGGTAGTGTTTTAAACTTATTTCATTCGAATTCTATTAGGACATAACGCTTCGTTCTATCGTTACGAATAGAATATATTAAAACATCGTTGACGATGAAATCACATTCACGTCACTATAACCCCTTCACCAAGCCTATTCGTTCGTTTAGTGTCCGTCCTCTGTTACGCCACAACCGACGTCTCGCGTCGCTTTCCAAGCGAAAGTTGTGTTACGAACGTCGGCGCGTTCGATTTACGAATCGGACCAATTAGAATGGCCTAAATTGGCGGTAAATCCGGCGAAACTTTTTCTAAAATTTACGAAAGTTTTATTAGAACTGAGTGAATTTAATTGTGTTTGTTGTTTAAGTTGGATTTCAGCTGTGATTGAGTTTTGTTTTTTTTTTTTTGATGACAAGGTTGAATGAATTAAAGGTGGGGTAAGCTAGGCATACGGGTCACATGGTATAAGTTTGAGAATATGTGTTTGTTTTTGGTATTTTATAGATTTTTTGCTCAGTGCTCATCGTAGGCGTTAGGAAAAGAGACTAAAGTTTAGTTTAGTTTTGTAACTTGGCCTGAACTGAGATTCTAGGCTATCATATATTTATTTATTTCTTAGATCTGCAATAGATTATAAGCGCAGACTAAACCCTCCTATCCTGAGGTACCAGGCTATAATGAATTAGTAGGATGTGTGAAGATTGTTACGTCCTGTTTACTTAAGTAATGACAGCGAAAACGTAACGTTTATGATCTCGGGGAGACGTCATTTTCGACTATTGCTGAGCCATAACTTAAATAAATACCTAGTAATAATTATTGGCGCGTTGTTCATAGTTTTTGGTAGGTACTTCTCTTAACATACGACAATAGTAAAATAAAAATTAATATGAAAATAAATTTAGATTTACTCAAATGACTAATTGGGAGTGACAAAAATATTAGTAATTATTTTTAAAGCGATGCATTAGTTGTTAAACCGGATCGCTTTGTGAGGAAAACCCACAATATAAATATGGTGTGCTGTTTTTCCTTAAGATTCGATAGTATCTGTGACCACTATTTTTTTCGTATGTACATGCATACATAGTTTGTTTGTTAATAAATTTGTGTTCGCATACATACCTATATATACCTCGCTATATCAAAAGGTAATTAAATTAGGAATTCATCATTGCATACTTAAAAAGAACATATAACTCGCGTAAGTATAGTTTTTAATAGCTCTTTAAAGGTTTGATGAAGATTTTTGATAACATTCATTCATTCAAATTATATTTTTTGTACCTGAGTTGTCATTTCGTTGTCGAAATGTTATTTTGTCAACCTCAATATATCTCGAATATTTTATATTGAATCTAGATAAACCCGACTTTAGGGAATGTTGGGATAATATCTAATAAGTAAATATTTCTTACACACACACCAATTTTTTTTTTTTTTTTTTACCTTATTTATTACTTTTTGGCCAACTGATTCAAATTATTTAAAGTTATTCAAAATTAGGGGGTTTGTTATTTCAAAGTCGTTGCATCCAGGGGTCAGAGCCGGAGAAACTTCTCGCCCTGAAGCAAGAACAGATAGGAAAAGACGGTAGAAAGGTAGAGCGACATAATCTAAGGAAAGGTAGAGAATAAAGAAAAAGAATAATATAAAAGATAAGCAGCCTTTATACACACCAATCAGCCTAGTCCAAAGTAAGCACTGTAAGGCTTGTGTTAGGGATACTAAGGTAACGGATAGACATACATATACCTATATAATATGTTATATTCATAGAAATATATATAGACACCGATGACTCAGGTACAAATGCTCGTATTCATCATACAAACATTTGCCTCTTCCGGGCTTCGAACCCAGGACCGTCGGTGCGAAAGGCAGGATCGCTACCATTGCACCAAACGATCGTCAAGTCGAAATCAATTAAAAGTTTTTTTAATTTTTTCTAAAGTTTTCCGGAAACTTACCAATTTCCGTAAGTTTACTCTAGGCCAAGGTTATTGTGCTATCAATCGTTAGGAGATTGCCGGTTAGCCACTACTAACATTCGAAAATAATTTACCACAAAATATGATGTTGAATCCGATAAGAATATTCAGTAGGTAATTATCTGTACAAATATTATTTATCAAAAATTGGTGAAGTGTAAGTCGTATTTTAAACAATAAATATTATAAATTATAACATAAAAAGGTTTTTTATACCATACATGAAATTTGAGTAGTTATGCCACAGAGTACTTAATAGTATTAAAGTTTTTTTAATTTATTATGTGTAAAATGTCCTTGTCGGTGATCTAAAAACATAACACCGGCAAGCTTTACACTTTACATCACAGATGGCGCTAGGCTATAAAAGCGATATAGTACAGTAGAAGACCACTTGGCCTGTAAAACAAATTGAATTTCCTATAAGTAAGGATGAATTAACAAATGCAGCCGGGAAAAACCACTAAATATTCCTTCATACAATACACAGAGAATTGATATGAATAAAATTAATTTATTTGCTTTTTGAATAGGGTAACAATAAAGATCATAGAGAAAACCATACTCTAGTAGTTTTACTTACTCAGCGTGGAAATAATATTTAAATTACTAGCTGACCCAGCCACGCGTTGCTGTGTAATGAATTAAAATGAAACCTATCCTATGTTAGAGCATAGCATAGATAGGACAGATTCCTAAGTCGGAACAAATCCAGCGAATTAAAAAAAAACAAAATCGGTTGAGCACTTTCGGAATTCATCGCGGTCAAATACTGTAACAAAGATTTTTCATATATGTACTAGCGGCACGTCCCGGCTTCGCACGGGTGGACAAAATTCTTAAATTTTTTTCTAGCATTCATTATAGCCTATGACACTCAGCAATAATGTGCCTTTCTATTGGTGAAAGAATTTTTAAAATCAGTTCAGTAGATCTCGAGATTACCCCTTACAATTTAATATATATTATACTAGTTGACCCGGCCACGCGTTGCTGTGCCGACTGCAGCGCCATCTGCCGGGCGATCTAAACCATTTGTGAATCTAAACCATTCTCAGATCCCCTTGAACACACACAAAAAAAATCATTCAAATCGGTCCAGCCGTTTAGGAGGAGTTCAGTGACATACACACTCACAGAAGAATTATATATATTAAGATATAGATTGTAGCTATTATATAATTATGTCAAAGTAAATTATCAATTATAAATATTAAAATTACATGTCAAAAAATAAAATTAGGATTACATGGCAAAAATAATAAAAATAGAGTTACAACATGTTAAAAAATAATCTAATATTTATTTTTTAACATGTTGTTACTCTATTTTTTTTATTTAACGAAATAAAAATTTAATAAAATATTCATTAGCATTAAATTTATAGCTAGTTTTTATATTCCGAGTAGAATAATTCATACACTAGTCACATAAACAACTCCAATCTTAATATTTTAAGAGTCAATTCTCTTACAATCTATGGAATCTTATTATATATTGATATTCCCATGCAATTTTATTTTGTAGTATGTACTTTAAGACACTATATCGATTGCCATTCCTTGTATTTCTGGGAAACATGTTTAGTGTTTCATTTAAACATGTGTCTAGTCTAGAAGCTCTAGATAATATGTTTCATAATTGTTGATTAACATCTGCAATCGTAGGCTGAGAGCCCTAACTGGGTCATTAAGCTACCTACCTCAGCTATCTACCATTATTTTGCAAAGTCGTATCATTGCGGCCATAATAAGCCACCCTTTTTTTCTCGACGTGATATGCGCCTTATGCCTACTCCGCTGCTTGGGTAGATAACGGAGTTATGTGGGGCTCTCCTTCGGACCCATCCGACAACGACAACGACGAAGCCCAGTGGGTGATCGAAGGTATACCCACTAAAACTCGTCGTTGTGCCTTCATACTGTCCTGCAGCCTTGTGGCCCTTTGTTGGAAGCACCACTTTGGCTGGACAGCCAGCCCTCTACGGGCCCTTTCTCCGTCGGGCGATGCCTAGGCACAAATTAAGCATCAACCGACACCCTCCAAATGGCGCTGAACAGCGGGTCTATAATAAGCCACACAAAAGATTCTTGTTTTCGTGTATTCCGTTATGATCATCCAGTTCACGGGTGATATCACCTAGGTGATCACAGTGGAATAAACCAAAGGCGGTATATTTGACAACCTCCGTGGTCTCGTATACCGGTTTTAATGGTAAAGGCCACCCCGAGGTCCCCGGTTCGATTTCGAGTTTAACTCAAATACAGTTGAATCTTACTAATCCGACATTCCATTCCATTGTTTATTAAAACAATTTAATTTTTAGAAAAAAAATTTTTTTTTTAAATTTACTCCTTTGTATTATACAAAATAATGATAATTCATTGAAAATGAATGAATAATTCAATTAAATTCATAAAAGTATGCAATTTTTCATCAATGTTTTCTTATGACGCTATCACGAAAAATTATCGTCCGTAAACTGACTTTACAGACAACCAATTTTTTTTAATATTTTACTGTGTTCACCCAAATGGTATTACCTAGATGATCATAGTGTAATATATATGTTTGAACGTTTTGTTTGTTGGTCTGTCGCAATTATCAAATAAGCGACGGTGCTTATCATTTTCTGTATGTAAATGTTAAAGATAAATTGACATTTTTATCAGTATTGATCAAATATTGAAACGATGTCTGAGAATTTTGAGGAGTTGTTAGTATTTTTATACAATCAATAGACTTTGCCCGTGGCTCCGTCTGCTTTAGATTTGGTTGTAGTTGTAAATCGGCGACAGTACCTTTCTGTTTGAAAAAACATTACCCCTGATACCGTGTACATAAATACTAAACAGACTTGAATTTTATTGTACGAGTTTCCAAATTACAACGTGTCTCTGTTTTTATTTTTAAATATTATAATTTTTTTGCAAGCTGCATGAAACGGAACGCTAAACCCTTTTGACATTTGACAATCCAACGATTTATTTTAAAATATCTAATCTGTGATCTATAAAAAGTATGAAATACGTTTTGTATGTCAAATTGGAACTGTTTATTACTTTGTTTCAAGGATTTTTTTTATTGATGAGATAATAAGCACTATCTTCTTTATCATACGATTAAGTGGAATATAATTATATAATTATCATAATAAGAGATATAAGTAGTGAACAAAACGCATTCAGACACGCAAAAGCCTTCATAGATATGTAATATTTATAGAAAAATATTAAACACCCATGACTCAGGTGCAAATGCTCATATTCATCATACTAACATTTGCTCCTTCCGGGATTCAAACCCAGGATCGTCGGTGCGAAAGGCAGGATCGCTACCATTCCACCAAACGATCGTCAAAAGTAAAAATCAGTTAAACTTAATTTTTCTAAAGTTTTACTGAAACTTCCCATTTCCGTAAGTTTTTATTCTAGGCCAAGGTACCAGGCTGCTATCAATCATTAGGAGATTGCCGGTTAGCCTACTAATATACGGACCTATCGTGGTCTCGACAATAATATATCACAAAATTACACATTTATGATACGATTAAGTGTTTTATACATTATACAATAGAGAATTAGTAGTGAACAAAACGCATTCAGACACGCAAAAGCCATAGTGTTCCTGTTTAACTACTTTGCTTGCGACTCATTACAATTTTTGATTAAGAATAAAATTAAAACGGGAATTGAATCTACACTAATATTATAAAGAGGAAAGATTTGTATTTTTGTATGTTTGTAATGAATAAACTCAAAAACTACTAAGCCGATTTCAAAAATTCTTTCACCATTGCAAAGCTACATTCACGCTGAGTAACATAGGCTATATTAAAAGCTAGAAAAAAATTTAAAGAATTTTGTCCACCCGTGCGAAGCCGGGATGGGCCTCTAGTAATTAATAAAAATACTATATACGTGTTTGCAAAAAATATATTGTTATTGGTTTAAGTTTTTTATTTTTAATTTAGTTTGACTTAAAATCAAAAGACTGATAGAAAGCCCGCTAAAAAGCGCATTGCAAATTAGCTATGGGGCTCATAAACCCAGTTCCACCGCCAAATATAGTTAGTAAAATAAACCTGTAGGCCACCACTAGGGACAATGTACATGCATATGATGATTTATGCAATATGCATTCCTTAGTTATGATTATAATCAATTATCCAATACACAGTTTATAGTGTACATAATGTTTCAAGTCGGTGACATGTTATTAAAACTAATTCGAATGAACAATAGGGTTTGTAGTTGGTGACTGTTTCATTGTTACACTAATGTTTTCTGTAACAGTTCATCTCAATATTATCATACCGGTTGAACTATTTTTAACGTTAGATGCTAGTTTATATAATACATAATAACAACTGACCGATTTAAATTTAATGTAGACAAAATATTACTTATAGTAACATAAGCAAGCAACGTTGCTCCGTGATCATGGTACTTGCAACAGTGCCAAAATATCGGAAACTCACTAAAAATAAGGTACATGGTAACAATCCCGTATATAACTTATCACTGCATAGTATAAAACAAAGTCGCTTTCTCTGTCCCTATATCCCTATGTATGCTGAAATCTTAAAAACAACGCAACGGATTTTGATGCGGTTTTTTTAATAGAGTAATTCAAGAGGAAGGTTTATATGTATAATACATGCATAATATAGTAGAGCATTGCATCCGTGTGAAGCCGGGGCGGGTCGCTAGTATTACTATAATGTTAGTGACCATGAAAGTATAAAACAATATAAAATTAGCTTACTTAGCGTGTATCCATCTGGAATTATGTATCATTTAATTCATCCAGAGGGCTACTGTTGGATTTAAATCTCCCCAAAGTAGGGGAGGTTTCGTCGTAATCTCCACACTTGGTAGGGGGTTGGATATCACTGTGGTCTGTGGTGGCGACTCTCGCAAGCAGATCAACTGAATCACGGCAAAGAGGTTGGTACTTCCCTGGGGTTTTAGTGTGGTATCCTCGGCCTACACTCCGTGCGAAATGATTAGGGGGTCCCCGTCGTCTACTTGCGGCGTGGTAAACTATAAAGGTTTCCCCTGGGTCAAAAGGAGGAATAAAAAGGAGTTGGATATCACAGTAAAAGATCATTGTTAGATAAACGCTGCTTCCTGTTTTCTGGTCTAGGTGTATGGTAATTTCCTCCAATATTATTAATCGTCTTTTACGACAGATATCCTTGAGTGTGAGGTGTTGCTATCCTATTCTGCCGAACACCACACTTTTTTAAGAAAGAATTTTTCAAAAATTTCAATATTTTCCTGCACATACTGTTCTAAATCCGTCCCCTCTTGATGATATCACAGTGCAGTTTTAAGCTAATGAAAAAAAATAAACTGACAAAAAAAAAATCTAATACAAAAAATGTAATAAAAAGTATAAAAATCATTAATATATATATCAACATTAAATAATTATACACTACCGATATTAGTTCTTAAAACCTTATTTCTTTTAATAAGTAACTTCTGGGTCTTGACTTCCGGTCTACTTGGGAGTCATTATTTTTACGCTGTCTATGGAATGTAGGTTGACAGATCACCCCGGTCGCCATTTGTCATTCATTCGAAAACAGTCACCGGGTGAGGTGTGTAATTAAGAACTTTGTGATCCAATAAATAGTTGTCTTGTAAAACTAGTGATTTTCTACAATATACCTTCTGAGCGTTTCAAAAGTAAAAAAAAAAATTACATATTCTTGTCTAGAATTTACAATAATTTTTTTTTTCACTCAAGGTATGGTCTATGCTATCACCAAGCAAGAAGATAAACACCCACTTAATCTTTACATCTAACTCAACGTATGCCAATGATTAAAAAACATCAAAATATTTATTTACAGTTCACTAAGCACAAATTAAAAAAATATTGTAGCCTGCTTAAAATGAAAGATAAAGAAAATTTATTATCTTAATTGTATTATGACAATACTTGGTGTGCGTTTGTTAGTTATATATTGTCAGTAAAAGCCTAAAAATAATATCCAAGAAGGCTAAGAACGGTTAGCTATATGTGTAGTCGTAGAACCGAAACGTTAGCGCGATTCATAACGGTACAGCGACATCTAGTGATTATATATGTACAATTATTGTTATTTTTCAAGTCGGTGTATTGCTAGATATTTTGTATTTCCTTAGCTGACATCAAGGTTAAAATACAAAAATAAAAATACGTTTGTTTTAATATTATCTCGAGATATTAAAAATCATAACATTGTCATTCGTAGAAGAAAATAATCTGTGCATCTAAATATTATTATTCGAAAAGTTTACTTATTTGGCCCATGATTGCGGGTGTTTAGCAAGTTTCGCAATGGCTGTTCACTGGATGGGTGGCCAAAAATCTATTATTACAAGCTTCTACGTTTCCAGGAGGCACGTTATTTTATTTATTTGCTAATTTAACATATCTTTTTGAAATTATTTCTTTTGCTCGTAAACCCATTTTAATGGTTTGTGACCATTTGTGGAAAGCACGTTAACTTTTCATAAATTATATTATAATATTTTTATATATAAACTAGCGGCCCGTCCCGGCTTCGCATGGGTGGACAAAATTCTTTAAATTTTTTCTATTATTAAATATTTTTTCGTTAGCGCCATCTAGCGTCCGGTAGACGAACTACTTGCGGTTAACGCGTTGCTATGGTAACGTTCTTGATACAATGGGAAAAGAGCGGACAGACAAACACATAAACCACTGTGATTTTAGATTATAGATTAATTATTGAAAACCTTTAAAATTATGAACTATTTATTTGAAATAAGCCTATAAAACAACAGCATCTTAGATAAATATATACTTATAACCCGTTCGTTTTCAAAAACAGGGTGAATAGGCAAATTCTGAGTTTGCTGGCTCCATTGTGGATCCTGTCGTGGCCCCCGGGCTTAATTGGGATCAAGAGCAAACCCATTAAAACTAAAAAAATGTATTATTGTATATAATATAATTACAATTTATTGACTAATATAAATCACTACTCATCCAACTTGAGTATTTCGCCAGTCCGCTTTGTTCAGTAATAAACAGTTTCTAATATCGATTCTATAACTTTCTGGGGTTTGATAGGATTTGAGATCTGGTTTACTAATCAGACCGATATAGTGGCGTCTTCGTCAAAGCACCTTTGTTTCCCTTCACGTAACTTCGGTGAAGGGTCTATACCAGTGTAACCCATGAAAAATTAGTGCGACTTTCGAGATTTTTTTAAAAGAAAGTACTCGATAGAATGTTTTGAAGTTTTTGGACATAATAAGGTATATTTTCAGCTATATTTTAAGATTTTTTTAAAAAAATAACGGAGTTGTGTGCTGTCTTCGGAATTGCCAAAAAAAAGTTCCCTAACTGCTGACATGATTCCGGCCGAATGAGTAGCTGAAACAAAAAAATTCAAAAAGGTTATTAAAGTTGAAGGTATTTCCTATACAATGATCTGCGATCTTTTTGATTGATTGAAAATTGTCAATTTGGCATTAAAAAAACGACCAAAATATACCTTATTATGTACAAAAATCTTCAAAACATTCGATCGAGTATTTTCTTTAAAAAGAAAATCCCGAAAATCGCCAAATTTCTCATAGGTTACACCGGATAGCCCCTTAAATGCTTTCGACGTTCTCCCGTCGGGTATGACGGAATTGAAATAATCTTTTGTAGGATTTTAAGTGTCCGCTTATAGTACGTCATTAAACCTTTGTCCTTATCTTATTATTGTATCATTTACATAAAATCAAACTTCGTGCTAAATCAATTTTAATGATATTACACTTATGATAAAATGTTTTCCGATATATATCTATTTATAATAAGCTGTAAATCATAATTGGCAATCTGATAAGTGTAATTTAGGCGTATTATTAAGCTGTTTGTTAAATTTCTGACGTATGCAATACATATTGCACATACGGTGCTATAACGTCACTTATGCAAATGGTGTAATATTTCAGGGGGAGCATTTAAAAATTGAACAACCTTACAACATATTGTTTTTCTCGGTTAAACAAATCAAATAAGCTACAACTTTGAACTTTATTTTAGAGTAAAAGCAAGCAAAGTAAAGAGGTAGAGTAGAGGTAGGAGTATTTTCTCATACTCAGTTCAGTTTTGTCTAAAATTACATAAGTGACGATAGCACCGTATGTGTGATATGTAATTTTTATGTAATTTCTTCGCACAGTATTTTGTGCATAATGCTAGCAATGCAATATTAGCAACAGTTTATAGAATTAATATGGAATGCAGATAATAATATGAAGGTATTCCTACATCTTTTTGCAAAATTCCTTAAAATTAATTGCTGTTGAAATATATACTTATTTTAGTTTTTATGGTTTCGCAGAACTGATGCTTTGATTGTTCGTAATTTTTTTAAATTACCAGTTTTTATCCTTATTTTTTGCTGTACATATCTAAATGACGACCATTAGCATTAGTAATGCCATATTTCTATAAGATTAAATACTTACTATAGAACTGAGAGATATTTTTTTAAAATTAGAATGGGTTCGCTCTCTCGTTGAACGAGCTAACGCAGAAGGTGCCTGTTATAATAATGTTTGATTTTAATCTCTGAGTTTAATCTTAACGACAAATAAACTAGGCGATGCAGTCGCTACGCATAAAGCTACGCAAGCACCATATATTGGAGCGGAGCGTAATACCTAAAAATGGAAAAAAAAATCGATGGGAATTTTTACAAATTTTAAAATTCTCCATCACATTCTGGTCCTAAAGCTGTTGATTCGTATGCACACAAAAAATATTAAAATCGGTTCAAAACTCTGGAAGTTATGGCGTAACAGACACTGATCCATGGGAGGGATAATTTAGTTAGAGCGGAGCTACCATGCATCAGCTTCAATGAGGCAATGTCTGTTACGCCATAATTTTCCGAGTTCTTAACAGATTTTAATAAATTTTGTGTGGAATCGAATCAACACGTTTAGGACTAGATCGTGACGGAGTGACCCGAATTTTGAGATTCGCAAAAATAAAAGTTATGATCAAAAAACATTGGCTCTATGGGATTTCCTATTGAAACAAAAAGCTTGCGCTTTTTGAAAGTTTTCATTCTTATGGATTTTACCTGATAATTAGAGTACTTTAAACTGATAATTAAAGCAATTCCTGCGAAATTATTTCCTAACCATTCCAAATATCAAAAATGCACAACGTTAATATTCATGTTTTCACTTCTGCCGGCACTACCGGAGTGTTTTATTTCTTTATTTTTTTTTAAGTATTACGCTCCGCTCCCATATATGGTGCCAGCGAAGCTCTATGCTTAGCGACTGCATGGACCTAGTTGCTAAGATTTTTTAAAATGTAAGTGGGTCGTTGTTCTTTTTTACCGACAGTGAAACGACGTTTTTCTGTTTTTTTGGTTTTTGAACTATCCATAATTGTGGTTTCTGTGTGGAATTTAAAACAAATTGCATCTGTGTTGTCATTAGGACTAATTTAAGTTTCCTTTAGGGCAAATATTTATTCTTTTTTAATGTTGTTTTTTTTTTAATATGTGACAGAGTGCCCTTTTTCTGTGGAGACCACATTTCTGTTTACCACTCTGTCACGGCATTCTACGGAAAACAAAGGAAAAAATATGTTGGTTGGAGAAAATGAAAAATTACGTAATATAAATAGATAAGAAAAATATGGACGTTTATTCGAACCGAATTAAAAAGACGTAAATATTAATACTCCAACGAGATGCCATAATAAGACGAAGGACAGACCATTGTCCGTAAAAAAGAAGAACGACCCAATGGGTATGAAAATGAAACTTACTATTTTATCATCATCATCGCAATCGAAAGCCGTCTATTACTGGACCGTCTACTGAGGGACGGAGGCCTTCCTAAAAATTGGGGGGAGGTTTTGCTATATACCGTAACAGACGGGTTAAAGACCGCTGTAAAATACCATAGTTCGATAAACACTGATGCTTATTTTGGTGGTCTACGATAGGTTTATGGTCATTACTTCAAATATTCGGTGCTGGATACCACACGGACTTACTTCGAACCCGATATGTTCAATAATTGGCTAGTAACATCTTTCACGATAAGATAGAGACATATCTTATTGTGACATATCTTAACTTATCAGGTAATTAAAATAAATCGTACTTATATTTGTAATCGTTCATAATTGGTTTGTTGTCTGATTTCTTTTAATTTATTTATATGTATATAATAAACTAGGTCTGCAATGCTGCTGCTGTTTGCAAATACTGAGCGAAGCACTACCTTACCTAACCTCACCTAAATTTCATCAATGTAGTCTCAGCGGTTTGGCTGTGATCAGCTTTTGAATTTTTCTTTCGGTGATTATTCCTCCATGGTAAAGTCTAATTTTTTTTATATAGCCTATGTCCGTCGGGTTATAATCATGTATGTTCATGCCAAAATTCGTTCGAATCGGTTGAACCGTTAAGTAGCAGGAGGGAGACAAGCGAAATTTGTGAGTTGCCTAAAAGAGAGCTTCGCTCAATTACAGTAAATAAATGTAATTAATTGCATAATTGCTACTATACTTTTAACAAATTAGTACATAATATTTGAAAAGCGTTGATTGTCATGAGACTTTTTTTCCCACGTTTTTCTCAGGTCGCTTTCTTGTTTGTTTGTCTGTCTGTCTGTCTGTGCAGTTGGATTCTTGCAACTCAATTTTGAGGCACTTCCCGGCCACCTAGCGAGCTGAAATTTTTGGAGCAAGTCAGAACCCGATGACAATGCATCCTAAAACAACTTTTAACTTTCTACGGCCACTTTCAGGCCAAATTTTGCGAAATTTCACTTTCATATGAAAAAAGTCATAGCTACTCATGGTTTGCTGCGATTAATTAATAAATAAAAAAGAATAAAATAATAATAACGCAAAAAAATAAAAAAAATAAAAAATAATAATACTAGATTTAAAAATCTAAAAATCCCACGTTTTTCAGTAACCAAAAAAGAAAAAAATAACCCGGCGGGGCCAAGCGAGGGGCCACTCAAAACGTGGGAGCGCATCTTTACAAATACTCTCAACATCTATGCATAACGTACATCTCATTACATCTCCATAAGTAATATGCGCCCCCACTTTTGATGCGCCCCTCGCTTGGCCCCGCCGGGTTATTTTATTCTTTTTTGGTTACTGAAAAACGTGGGATTTTTAGATTTTTAAATCTTGTATTTCTTTAAACGCTCATCAAAGAGGCTGTTACTCGAAAAAAATTGTCAATGTATAATCTAAGATCACAAATTTGTTGTTTGTCTGTCCGCTCTTTTTCCATTGTATACGCGTTACCATAGCAACGCGTTAACCGCAAGTAGTTAGTTTACCGGACGCTAGATGTCGCTAACGGAAAAAATAATAGGAAAAAATTAAAGAATTTCGTCAACCTGTGCGAAGCTGGGACGGGCCGCTAGTATTATATAAGTAACATGTTTTTAAATAACCTTTATGATTGGCTGATTACTAAGGATAAAGTTATTAGAAATGGACGTAAGAGATAACTCGTCTTTGTCCCGGTTTCTAAGCAACCCCTTAAGAATCCCTACTAATATCATTAATGTGAATGCAAGTTTGTTTGTTGTGTTTTCACGCAAAAACTACTAAACTGATCATCATGAAACTTCGTACATATATTCTTGGAGGTATTAGAAGTAACATAGGATAACTTTTATTGCAAAAAAAATCCGGACGAAGCCGCGGGTAAAAGCTAGTAATATATAAATATTAGATAATGTCACATACATTATTCTGAACCCAAGTACCTAAAGCACTTGTGTTAAGTAATTCGGAAAGAACGACGTTACTACCCGAGCCGATTTAGAAAAAAAATCCTTTTCTGAACCGGCGGGGATAGAACTCGAGACCTCGGAGGGCCTGGGCGGTAAGTCACTCAATCAAAGACGGCGTTATTATCAATATCTATTATAATAGAAAAATACAAAAAAAAATCGACTCCGGTCACAAGTGAAATCTCAGGCGGGAATCGAACCCGCAACCTTTCAAAAACCGGTCAAATGCTCTCCCAATTGAGCTACCGAACCTTTGCCGAAATCGCATTGAAAAATGCATTAAATATATAAAAATTTTAAACACAAATATCTAGGCAACAAGATTGCAGCACAGTAAATATATGGTATAGCTAACACAGTACATAAACTAGGCCTATTTATTTAGTTAAATACCTATGATCCATTAGAGCGTTAGGGGTGGCACTTTTGATTTATGTCAAATTTTTAAGTTATTTTTATTTGTTAAAACAATAATTGGGTTTCTATAACGATTTAATAATCGAACGAATTAATTAGTTTACAAAGATAATTGTGCAATTAAAAAAACATCAACAGATCAAGGAGTATTTATTCTTCGTTATTATTGTTACTGAAACAATCTGATATAATTCAACATCAGAATGCTTTATTATTATTCCCACGTTTTTCTCAGGTCGCTTTCTTGTTTGTCTGTCTGTCTGTCTGTGCAGTTGGATTCTTGCAACTCAATTTTGAGGCACTTCCCTGCCACCTAGCGAGCTGAAATTTTTGGAGCAAGTCAGAACCCGATGACAATGCATCCTAAAACAACTTTTAACTTTCTAGGTACACTTTCAGGTCAACTTTCGGCAACTTTCACTTTTGTATGGGGCTTATCCGATTGTTGCGTAACACATGGTTACTTTGTTGAGTTAATAATTAAAAAGAATAAAATAATAATACTAGATTTAAAAATCTAAAAATCCCACGTTTTTCAGTGACCAAAAAAGAATAAAATAACCCGGCGGGGCCAAGCGAGGGGCCACTCAAAACGTGGGGGCGCATGTTACTTATGGAGATGTAATGAGATGTATGATATGCATAGATGTTGAGAGTATTTGTAAAGATGCGCCCCCACGTTTTGAGTGGCCCCTCGCTTGGCCCCGCCGGGTTATTTTATTCTTTTTTGGTCACTGAAAAACGTGGGATTTTTAAATCTAGTATTTTTTACAGTAAAAATCCTTATTCTAATGAATATTAAAAATATCAATAAACAAACCACTCGTGTTGACGACAGCACTGCAATGTACACTAAGGGGTCTTGTTAAGGCGTGTGTGAATGCTTTCCTTTCGATCGATTGTACGAGGGCGGTCCGATAAGTACTAAGCCTCACCGCCCGACGGCACCACTATCACAAAAGAAAATTACTATCGTGTGGTACATCACGTAGACGGCTACTGTCAAAATTTCAGCCGAATCGGATTCGTAGTTTTCTTTTGAAGCGTGTGGAAGCGAGCGTGTCCGCGGATTTTTACGCCTTAAATTATATATCTGCTTTGACTGTAGTTGCTCTAAAGCATAATGTAACCAATGTTTTCTTATCAGATATCTTCTTTGTATCTATGGTCGACAGATATATTAAAGGCTTCAGCTCAATTTATAGTTGTTAACACCATGAGCTTGCGTTTGTTATGGCTCCTTTTGACCTAATGTTACAATCACATTGATTGTAACATTAGGTCAAAAGGACAACTGATAACTACTTGATAACTAAAATCGGTCTTCTACATAATGTACTTTAGAGAGTGTGCTCAGGAGCTGCATGTGCTCATACCGCCAGCTCCTATTTTCATCGGACATCCAGACGCATTGCGGGTTACCACCCTTTCTTGGTTGCTATTCCTGCCTGTCGCAACAAGCCCTTCTCAACATCTTTCATAATGCGCACAGCAAAGAAGAGGAACTCCCTTCGTGCGTCTGTATTTCAGAGTACTTATAAGCCGTCCATTGTCAAAGCCAGGGTGAATAGGCACCTTCTGGGTTAGCTCGTTCCATCGTGGATTCTGTGTTGGCCCCGGGCTTGATTGGAATCAAGAGTGAACGCTTTCTAGATAAAAAACAGAATAAAAAGAACATAATTATGCATGAACGCAATTATAAATGAATAAATAAATAATTAAAACGATATATTGAGAGTGGAAACCCTAACACTATTGATCATTGTTAACTTAAATTACCTCTTTCTTCACTATCTTTAGAAGAGATTCTCAAAGTTCTCTTTGCCACCCTCACCTTTGGAATATACAACGTCCCTTAATAATAAGTAGCTAAATTTAATACGTAATATTAAAATATTGTGGCTCGTTATCACAATAATATATTGTATAATAGAAATATTAATTACTTACATTTAAAATTGTTGATTTGTGTGAATATTTTATGAAAAGTGTAGTTTCTTTTATTAACAAAGATTGAAAAAAAAAACTATAGTTTGTTTTTATTTATATTTTAACAATTGTTTTTTGATAAAAATTTTAAATTTCCAAATAAATATTTTTAAGGTAATTTGTTGACGCAGGAGACAGCGTTGCTGTTAATGCGTTTGATCTGCGATTGCGAAGTTTAACAATTTTTACAAGGGCCACTCACATTGTGTGGGTGACCAAATATTCTTTCGCGCTTTGTTGGCATCAGCTGTGTCTGCATTCGTTAACCTATTCCGCCTAAAACTCCTCATCCATAGGGAAGGCGTTTGTCGCAGCCGTGGGGACTCTCCTTAAGATGAAAGGTTCCATTTCCGTCTTGAAGTTTAGTCCGTTTTGTCGCCCTATAGAAGACTCGCGCCCACTGAGGGTTTTATCGGCCTTGTTGGGAACCTATGACCTAAAAACATTATCGTTTGTGTACAGTGTTTGCAGCCGAGACGGTTTTGCGCACGGTTTTAGTGTCGTTGCATTTGAAGCGCCCTTTTATCTTATCAGTATCGTACTCTACGTATAGAAATACGTATCGATAGTTCTTGGAATTGATTTGAATTTATTTATTATTATTTTTTTTGCTATCAAAATCGGATTTTATTTTAACGATTGTTTGTGAGTGTTGAAATTTGGTGAATTTAAAGTGATTTTGTTCATATTTATATATTACGTGTTTTGTTTGTCAGTTAATCTACTACGACATTACAGCGTGCTTTGCTTTTCTTTGAAAAACGATAAACGATTGATTACGATGCAACCAATTTAATGATGATATAATTCTAACGCAAACGACTAAGTTTTCTAAAGAAAGAGAACTTTCACTTCAATGTTTCCTTTCCTTAATAAAACGGTTTCTTTTAAGCGAAGCGTAAACAAAGACAAAGGCCTATTACACACTACGTTTTCTAAACGCGACGTTCGGTCGACGCGCGTTTTTGAAACGCACGTCCGCACAGTGCTTTTATTCCACGGCGCATATAGTGTATACTTATATTGGATTGTTGCATTGTTTGAGTCTTATTTATCATTTGGTACATAAACTTTTGGCAGAATTGATGTAGCTTGCTGGCTGCTAATGGATAAAAAATATCTAACCTAATCTTACCTGCAATGTATATCAAGTTACGCCAAGGGGTTAGTCAGATTAGGTCCAAGCTACTTATCTTGGATATTCTTTGTGAACTCTATTTGAGCTCAGTCGTAGAATTCTGTTTTCAATATTCAATATGCAACCATTTATTGCATACTATCATTTTGTTTTGCTTTCCCTTCGCTACAAGTTAAATGTAGAGAGGTTTACAGTATTAATTTCCTTTATTTTATAAAATAGGATAACACTTGTGGAAATCGGCTCCTGGCAGTACTGAAAGGTCTATAAGTTGCGTCTGACTCGCTTGCGGATAGTTTTTGTCTCGATACAAAAGCGACGAACACGACGCGTTTAAAAAACGCGGTGTATAATCTTCTTTAGGAGCAAACTAACTTACTTCGTTTATAGAGCCAGAACTAATCTTACCCATGGGACAAATTTAACTAATCTTTTTTTTTTTAATTTTACTATATTAAGTTTTAAGTTATAATTTTTGCCCCTAGTATTACTCTATATATCAAAGTACTCAAAGATGTCCTCTACTCTATATATTAATACACAAGACAAGCCATAATTATTATAAAGATAAACACATAATTAGAGTCTGAATTGCAATCCAAAGTTTTGTGTAAACAAAGAAACCTTCACTACATAGACAACACAAGAATAGAATTGCATGTAGTAGTTGACTTCGTAGACTAATATTACTTGGCAATCTGCAGATTTCAAACTATGGGTTGTAGAGTAGAGGACATCTTTGAGTACTTGTTTATTGTTTATTCCTAGTAATAATAGAGTATTACTACTAACAATTTATATATATATATATATATATATATATATATACATATAAATTATAAAATGCAACATTATAATTAAAATTTAATAGTTTTGTATTATGATATTGATTAAAATGTGTTCTTGTTTATCATTAGGGAAATATTTGCGAAACATTTGACAGATAATAGGAAAAAATATTTTTACCAATTTAAAAAAAAAATTAAGATTATAAAATATTATAAATATTAAATAAAGATTATAGTGAGGTAGCTCATTGTAATTTTTTTGTCGATAACGCGCCATAGTCTATATAATATAATCTGTGATGAGTGCCTAATTATATTGATAATTTTAATCGGAGGATTTGGGGAGGCCAAAATAGGTTAATGTTCCCATTTAGAATAATTAAATGAAATAGTACAGATAATTAAATTTACGGTTGTTTTTTTGTGATTTTAAATTGTTTTTAATGATTTTAAAGTTGGGCAATTATATTAAGTGCTTGATCTTCCGCAAATTTTTATATTATTTTTAATATGTTTGTGTTTTCTTACAATATTATTAAATGATAGTGCTTTAATTGATTGAAAACTATTGTTGACTAGATGTTTTTCGAGTTTTAATTGGATTGCCAGTATTCGATATCATCCGACGCTATAAACAAAACTCAATAACAGCAGTTTTGAGAAGTGGTTTTTATTGAAGTGTTGTCAGATGTTAAAATGAGACAAAAATAGTGTATCTTGTGATTGTGTACTGTGGGAAAGAGACATCATGCTGTCCAGAGGATTCAAGTATCACCGTTTGGACAATGTGGAGATTGGGTAAGATCTTTTCCTTACTATATAATACAATCTGCTTGATGCTAAGCGGTCACTAGTAGTCATGGTAAAAATGTATTCATAAACACATTGGAACATTTTTTTTAGTAATAATAGTTCTTACTATCACTCCAATTAACCTAGCTCAAATTAAGCACTGTGGTGCTTGTGTTATGGATACTATTTGTATATGTATATTATTTGTAGGAAAAGTTTTTCATTAATAAATAAACATAGGGGTTGATCGTAGAGGAGTGAAAATTTAGGGTTGTATGTATTTTTGTATGATGTATCGTAAAAAAATAAAAACAAAAAATTTTACCCAAATAATGAAAAATAAATGTGGACCACCCCTAACATCGGTCGAGCCGTTTCGGAGTAGTTCAATCACGCACACCGTGACACGAGAATTTTATATATATTAAATATATAAATATCCATGAGTCAGGTGCAAATGCTCGTATTCATCACACAAACATCTGCCCCTTCTGAGACTTGAACCCAGGACCGTTGGTCCGAAAGTCAGAATCGCTACCGTTGCACCAAACGGCCGTCAAATTTTCGTTGCATTTGCATCTGGAACAATACAAAGTTCCGGATCAGTCATACGTTTCATCGTCTCATTGAAATGGAAACACTTATCATAGAGTTGCTTTCACTCTGAAATTTGTATCAGACATGATATTTGTCAAAGGTTTGTTTAAATCCAAATATTAGTCTAAATCCAATTATTGTTCACTTCACCTGATACAGTTAATGTTGTATTATATATGTTACGGCTAAAGGTAGGTGTGAACATAAACTTAAAATTAGCCGGCTAAACCTAGGTTTATCTTCGAGAAGCAGCTAAAGTTCGATATCATGTTAGGTTTGGTTAGGTTAGGTTAGGTTAGATTAGTTATGCCGGTTAAAGATAGAAGAAACTAACATTAACACCTCTTCGAAGATAAACCTAGGTTTAGCCGGCTAATCTTAAGTTTATGTTCACACCTACATTTAGCCGTAACATATATATAAATTATAAGCTTAAGAGACTAAAGAATTCAGTCAAACCGAAAAGTCGGTTTTGTGGGACTAAATTGAATCTTTTTGTAATTTCTTTGTTTATGAAATAAATTAAAAAAAATAATCAATATCGTTAAAAAACTATATTTTGCAATAAATAGATATAAGACGAGGTAAAATCGCTTTTTCTTTAGCTGAGGACTGACATTTAGTATTATTTATTAAAATGTGTAGCTGGCGTATTAAAAATCAATTGAATATACAATTATTGTCATATTATGTACAAATATGTACACACAATATTTACATATTCAAATTTAAAAAAAAAAGTATTTGAACCTCGTCCCTTAATGTAGCTCTTAACGCCGTGCGCGCATTTCGCTTCTTTCTCTTATTCACTTGCGTTGTTAAGTTCGCCGTCGCCTCGGTCGAGATGAGAGTCACAAATAATATATTCTATACCGGGCAACTGTTCCGAATCATTCGGATCACATTTAGGTTTCGGAACACTGAGTGGGATTCTTAAAGACACACGACTAGCCACTTGTTAAAGCAATATTCGAGGAATTATTACTATGTTGGCAACTCTGACACCTTGACATCGTTCCCTTTACGACCATTGTCTACAACGCTAAGTATTAAGAAGTGCGCTGCCTCCTGGCAGTATAATCTATCCTCAGTAAGATAGACTTACTTTAGTTTGGTTACTAGGCAATTTGTAAAAGCTCCTTTATTATATCTATGAATTTGTAGTTTAGATTGAAATCCAATCACGTTGCAGACACTGTAAACCTTCTTCGATGTATTTTTTTTGCTTTTACATTTCAGCTAATTTCATTTCAATTCATTATCATCATCACGGCCCTTCGTTTGTCCGTCTTCGCACGTAGGCCTCCTCCAAATCTTTTCATCTCTGCCTACTTCTTGCCACTCTCATCCAATTCGTTCCAGCTGTTTTGGATATTTCATCGACCCATCTCATAGGGGGACGGTCTCTACCGCGACGATTTTCCTACGGTCGACATGCCAGTAATCCCCCTCCATTCATTTCAATTATTTTCATAAATTATATTTCTATTAGATTTGAAATACACCTATAGTAAACAACCATATCTCCTGCCTGAGGGGTCGAAGATGTGGTCGAATCTTATAGTAACTTTTGAGATAAATTTAAATTACTGTACAGATCAAATACATGAGAGCAGGGGCCGGCAAAAATTATTATGAACATGCATATGTATCGTGTACGGCCGGCAATTTTACTATGTGAACTCATATCTGTCGTGCAAATTAAATAGGAAAAGAACTTAACAAGAACACAGTTACCGAGGAAGTAACTCGTCAAAGATTTTATTAGAATTTCTTGCTGGCTTGCAAATACAAAGCTGAGTAAAGTTAAAAAGAAACAAGTGAGCGCTTTGGCGCGTGAAAAAATATTGTCTGTCATTGAACGGTAATTTTCGTAGCTATTAATTTACGAAATGAGTTCAAAATCATAATCGTTAATACGTTTTAACGTTTTATTGTTCGATAACCCTTCAACAAAAAATATAAATATAAACACTTGACATAAAAATATCCACAAACATCTTAAGATAGTGGATTTCCAACAGTGCGTGTTCGCGTTAGTGGAAATCTTTAAACTATTATAATAGTTGATTTGTTATCACATGCCAAATAAGTGCCTAATAATTTTATTTTAACACAGATATAAATATGCCTAAAAATGTCCAAATTTGGATTTTAGTAAGAAATCGATGAAAAGACGAAATATGTCCTGAATGCGTTAACTGATTCGTCCCGCTAATATAATAAGTACTCACTCTAGCTTGTTAATTATTTTAACTGTCGTTCCTTTTGATCTCTTTTTAACACTCAGTCAAAAAAATAATAATAAAAGAAGTAATAACGTTAAATATAAAAAAACAAGGGCATACAAACAAAATGGAAACGCTTATTTTTGCCTATTAGACAATAATAAACTCCAAGGATAAATAATTAAAAAAATAATAATAATCACAGTGATGTTTGATGCCAAAGCCGCAAAACTTATAGAAAAGAAAAAAAAAACAAAGTAGATTGACAGATGACAATTTGAAAAGTGACATTGATATCGCAAGTAATTTATAATAAATATGACATGAAAAATGAACACTAAAACATTGTGTGCGATTTATAGGAACAAGTGAAGTGAAACGCATAATATAACTAGGCGATGCAGTCTTTAAGCATAAAGCTACGCTAGCACCATACATTGGAGCGGAGCGTAATACCTTAAAAGAAGAAAAAAAAAATTTTTTTTCGTTGGGAATTTTTGCGAATTTTAAAATTCGGTCACAATCTGGTCCTAAACCTGTTGATTCGATTCCACACAAAAAATATTAAAATCGGTTAAGAACTCGGGAAGTTATGGCGTAACAGACATTGCGCCATTGAAGCTGATCCATGGGAGCATCGCTCACTTCGTTCGCTCCGCTCCAATAAAGTCACCTACCTACATAATTATGTGCATATTGCTTAACCGATTCGTTGCTGATGACACGCCTGTCGTGTCATCACTTTTTTTTGCGTGTGGCGTTAGCCACTGAAACCGTGTCATTTTTAAATTGACGATAACTCCTTCAAATCAAGTTTTAGGGAAATTAACCCTAATTAAAACTATCTTCATTTTTCACGTAAATCAAGCTTCGTAGCCTTCGTTTCTGTAATTGAATGTAGCAACGAATCGGTTAACAATACACGAGGATAGATATCAGTATGACATTCGACAACAGGGAAGTAAAGCAGATACATGTAAAAGGCAAGTAACACTAACATTTCAACGTATCTAATAGATGAAACACTTCACTCAAGCAGTTTTTATAAAAAGCGAACAAAACAATGAAGCTGCCCTTAATTGGAAATAGCTACTAAATTCATGAGTTAGTAGATATTGTCACTTTATCGATTATGTATCGGTTTTTCTCGACATGTCTGTTTAATCTAATCGTCACACTCGAGATAGTTTAGACAAGACTTGCTTTGATGCGGGCGTGACGTTATCTACGAGTATTTTACGCCATTTTGTGTGAAGGAGATTTCACAACATTATTGCGAAGGATTTTACCGTGATCTCAATTGTAGTTCGCTTTATCTGCTACTTATTTTTTTAACTTATTATTGTCGGTCTATTCATAGACATAACTTTCACGGTTTAATGAGATTTCGCTTCTTTATTGGAAGGTTGAGACTTTTTTAAGGAAGAAACGAAAGATGTAATGAGAAATATGCGCCCTTGTATTTTATATAAATATACTGTACTTTTTAAATTCGAATAATTATTGTTTATTTGATTAGCTTCTAGAAACTATTGTTAATTGTATACGTATTTAAAATATATTTTCTGCCAATATTATTTACATTTGCTCTTTTTTTGTTATTGGGATACGAACACGCGACTTTCCTGCTGGCCTGAACCAAGCCGATCGTCAATTATATGGTAGGAGCGTTCAAAGATTCCACATAACTCTACACTCAATGTTAAAATAAAAAGGCGGGACTTAGCAATTTATAACTAAGGAATATTATCATAACTATTTATTGTTTAATAATCTGCTGTTATGAAAAAATTAAACTATAATTAGTTAACAGAATGATCAGTCATTAGTGTCAGATGTAACGGGAAGTGGGTACAAAATGGACAACGTTTTCTATTTCTAAACATCCTTTTTATTTATTTGAATATTTGGCCGTGTGGTGACCGGCAGATTTGATAAGCAGCAATCACTCACGTAAAGTTTCGTTAAAAGCGATCAAAAAATTGAGGTAATCACCATACACCTCCTTTTACTTTTTACCTCATTTTACCTTTTACCGCCTTTTACCTTTTACCTTATTTTACCTTTTACCTCATTTTACCTTTTACCTCCTTTTACCTTTTACCTCCTGTAGACTACAAATGAGCGGCAGTGTTTCTCGAATTATGGAATTTTACTGCAATCTTCAATACCTGCCAAGCGTGGAATAATATTAATACACCCCATTTATGGGGCAGGCGTCAGTGGACGTCTTTTGGGGGAATTTTTTCTATTAATAAAGTAGACATAGTGATAGCATACTTTGAATTTGGCTTTTAATAAGACTTTCGTTTTTTCGTTCTCGAAGGAAAAATAACTTCACTTTCTGTCATAATTGTCAGACATTCTCATATACTTAGTATTCCTATATTGCTGGTAGGGACGTCTAGAAAAATATATATGTCTGTCTCCCTCATTTAAACTTTGAACGTCGTGCGCATGTCCGTGAGATGTCATGTACATGTTTGAGAGGTGAGGGTTTTCCTCACTACTGTTGCAACGTCTGCGCATAACTTGTCAAGTATAAACGACAGTCTTTCTTGCTCGGCAACGCTACAACTTACAGGGACTAGCAATATAGGAGCATTAGGTTCATGGACATACTGACTGAAGTTTTTTTTTACTTTTCTGCCAGAGACTTTGGGTCATTGTCCATTCTTACAGTGTATTCAGCCATGTAAATCACTCATGGTCTACAATTGAGACATTAAAAGGCATATTTCATCGTGACTTGTAGCTATGCAGCAGAACAATCGATGCGTCATCAACTTCTCGATTCTATCCAGCACACCTGTTTTCTAAACATGAAATAGTTTGATTGTGATATTATAATAATAAAGAACTTAATTATATAATCACGCGTTCTTTGTTTAAATTAAACTTGTCCTATGTTATGTCTTTGTGGTATATAGTATGTTACGGTTGGCCAAAATGTTTGGACACAATACTAATGTAATTGAACATGAAAAGGAGCCTTTCTTTCTTCCATATAACTAAGGCTAAACATGTACCTAATATTCAAAGGTACCAAAAAATAGCAAAAAAATTGTATATTCCGAAAAAAATATTTATTTATTTTTCAACACATTTGTACCACTAAAAAATCATTCAAAGATATACATTACTTGCAACAAATGTTTTTTTTAGCTGGCAAACACAATTGTTTTGATTTTGAAACGTTTTGTAGCTTAAAGTATAAAAATTTTTCGATATTCAGTCTTACATAAAATGTATACAAGTTTATCAGCAACATACTGCTTTATGAATTCTTCTGTTTTTAATATATACAGTAGGATCAAGAGCAAAAATAGATATTTCTTGCTATTGTGAACCATTCTAAGCGTTTAGTTATTTTATCAGCCTCCAGACTTTACTAAAATACCGTGTTCTAGAGCCGCGAAAAACTTGTTAAAATCTAACCGACTGTCACACACAAGTACATCATTAGCGTTTCGTTCTACGCAGTTGAGATTTAGTGTATAATTTATTGTGTTTTATTAACTTTATAAAAATCTAATTTATGGGTATATTTTGTATGAAATAAGTGATTGTATATTATTATGAATATTTTCAAATAACTTGTACCAAGGTAAATTTTTGGCCCGAAAAGAAAGGTCTCCTTTAAAACAATATATTAGAAATAATCTGTTATAATCGTCATTATTTTAGCCGAAAGGTATCCACTAGTGGACAGAAGCTTCTCCCGAAAATTGGGGAGGTTTTGACATATTATGGTAATATAAGTTATATACGGTCCCGCGGGGTTGTTGTTGCCTTTCGCCTAGTTGGTACTACATACCGCTGCATTCAGTATACGGAAGTGATTTCCTGCAGTAACAATAGTCATTACACAGCCAAATTCGATATATGACGTTTTCAATTCCGTCCTCCTTCCTAATAAAATGTTTTACCTACTTCCTTATGTTATACTAGCTGACCCGGTAACGCGTTGCTATGGTAACGTTAATTGATACAATGGAAAAAGAGCGGACAGACAAACACACAAACAACAAATTGGTGTTCTTAGATTATAGACTAGCTGACCCGGTAACGCGTTGCTATGGTAACGCGAATACAATGGAAAAAGAGCGCGGAAAAGAGCGGACAGACAAACACACAAACAACAACGTTGTGTTCTTAGGTTATAGATTTTGTGAAGAGAAAAATACATTATAATTGTTAATTTTCTTTGAAAAAGGTTTATTTCTCGTAAAAATATTATTATAGCAAGCTTTGTGACGCTCTTTTTAGACTAGGCTAATTTTAGTAAATTTGGAAATAAATTATATTAATATTCCATTCAGCTCAATACAGTGAAGTTGTCCTCTTAATGAAAATTCCCGGAATTTCTCCAGCGGGGGCGGGCGGATTCCCTCCCACGCGTTCTTAGCATGAATGGGATTTTATTACGTCATCACAGCGTGGAATAAAGATGTATGAACGAGAGATTATAAAACAATTCTCAATGATATGAAACTCTGTGTGTAAGACATTGAGTTGAAAATAGATTGACGAAAGTCGTTGTTGATTAGATCGATTGTAACTGTAACTTGTTTGATGGTCTCCTTTATAAGTAGAAATACATTAAAAGAAATAAAAGCGGTTAATGGAAGTCTTCTATTGTATGTTTCATTGGCTGGTTTTTATAACTAACTGTAGTATGTGACACTGTATTTTGTGGTGCCCAATATAAAAAAAAAAAATCAATAATGTTTAATAAAATTTAAAAATCCATAAGAATTAACACTCAAAAAGCGCACGCTTTTTGTTTCAATGGGAAATCGCATAGAGCCAATGTTTTTCGGTCATACATTTTTTGCGTATTTCAAGATTCCTTTGTTCGATTCATTACAAAAAATCGAAAAGTATGTGATGTGTAATGTAATGTAATAATGTAAATAAGAGTTCAGATAAATATATAAATAAGTAGTGGAAACTACAGTGACTCTTAAAAATAATATTATAATAATAAACTCGGCGTCAAAAAAATCGCACCTTATAAAAATCTTATTCAAAAATTCCTAAACCTTATATAGAGGATAGTGTTAGGTATCATTAGAAAGGTAACAAAAAGGAGCATCAAACAACAATTAAGTGCAATCTTTTTTTTAATTAAAATTATACAAAAAGCATAAAAATTTGAAAAATAATAAAAAATCTTAATTAAGTCCTAATTAATAATCGATAATTTACAAAAAAAATGTACAAAAAGTGTCTTAAAATTAACTCAAAATCTAGTGTTACCCCCCCTTGCCCTGATGACGGCTTCCATACGGTCCCTCATAGACCTCACCAACTTCAGGAGCTCTTCTTGAGGGATAAGACCCCATTCTTCAATCACCGCGGTTTGGAGTTCCTCTAGAGTCGAAGGAGCCGGATCCCGAGATCGAACCTTACGTTTAAGATGGTCCCAGAGGTGCTCTATCGGATTCAGATCAGGACTTCTCGCTGGCCACTGCATCACAGGAATTTGGGACCTCCGCAGGAAGTCGTTCACGATGGCTGCAGTGTGTGCGCGAGCGTTGTCGTGCATTAATGTGAACCCCTCGCCAAAAGATTCGGCAAAAGGGACCACATGCACATCCAGGATCTCTGTGATATAGCGGCGCGCAGTCAGCGACCCTTGTCCGCGAGCACCTCCGGTCCGGGAGACGCAGACCAGGTCGGTTTTGCCGGCAGCCGACATACCGCCCCAGAACATGCAGGATCCGCCTCCATATTCCACCGTCTCCTGGATGCAGGCTTGAGCGAAACGTTCACCCTGCCTCCGGTATACTCTTCTTCGTCGGTCGTTGCAGAAAAGACACACTCGTGTCTCGTCTGAGAAGAGAACAGCTCCCCACTGCTCAATGGTCCAATCGACGTGGTCGCGAGCAAACTGCAAGCGGGCTCGTCGGTGCGCTGCAGTCAATTTTGGACCTGTAGCAGCTCTGCGGGCTGCTATGTTCTTCTCCTTCAGTCTTCTTCTAACCGTGGATACACTCACGGTGCGTCTGCGAACTGCCTGGAGCTCCTGTTGCAGCTGAACAGCGTTTGAGAAGCGATTTCTCAAAGAGTACGACACAACGAACCGGTCGTCTCTTTCCGAAGTGCAGCGACGTCTACCGGACCCATGTCGCCGGATATAGCCACCGGTCTCTAAAAAGCGCTGGTAGACTCTACGAACCGAAAAACGGCTCAGATTCAGTTGCCGGGCGACATCACACTGCCGCACCCCTGCTTGCAGTAGTGCAACCACTTGAGCGGCCTCATCAGCTGTAGTGTCCATTTTCCAGATGTTCTTTCTTCAGTAAAATCAGTGCGTGTGTCCCCTTCAACGGTTTAATAGCGAATGACCCACATTGAACCCGTGTTGACCTCTTTATACCCACAAAGTTAGCGCAACTCGCGACTCTCCCGAGCAGCAAAATTTCCTTAGAATTTTTGTGACCCTTTATTTGTTGCTTTAGGTTTTATTTGATAATGAAAAATAATGTTTTTTTATTAAGTTAATTAAGTAACCTTTTAAATAAAATTATAATTAATACGACTGCATGTGCATATCCAGAGTTAATGCCATTTGAACGTGATTTTCTTAGAGGTGCGATTTTTTTGACGCCGAGTGTATTATAAATTAATGTGTAAGTTTGTTTGTTATGCTTTCACGCAGAAACTACTAAACCGATCATCATGAAACTTCGTACATATATTCTTGGAGGTATTAGAAGTAACATGGGATACATCAGAATAAAACACTTTTTTTTTTTTTTTTGGTTGTGACCCAACCATCATCTTAGTCATCCTGTGATCACGGCTCCTGTAAAGGAGTCGAAACGTCAGGATTAAATATAAAATAAAATAAAACATGCGCAAAAATCCTTTAAAAAGTGTTTTATTCTGATGTGTAATGTGCGCGGAAGTGTAAGAACTAAATATGGGATACTTTTTATTGATAAAGAAAATAAAAAAAAATGGGGGCGAAGCCGCGGGTAAAAGCTAGTATCACATAATTTGTTCTGAACCCAAGTAGCTAAAACACTTGTGTTATGGAATTCAGAAACGTCCGTACCACAATACCCAGACCCGAGACAATATACAAAAGTTTGCTTTTTACATTATCTTGGCCGGGGACAGAACCCGGGACCTCGGAGTGACATTACCATAAAACCGACTACGGAAGTCGTACAGAGTATAAGATCACATGATTCTACTCAAAGATGACAATTTCCTCGACTAATTTTCAACTTTACGTCCAATTAATAGAGTTTAATTCGAGTCGAATCAATTGTGAAAGGTAAGCTGTACTACTTTTCTATTAGGCAGTTGTTGTGCTGCTATGCGTACTGTTTAATGTTGAATGATTACATAAAAATGAGTTGCTGATTGTCCTCTGTACGTGTTAACCCAATAGTTGCTAAAATCAAATCAAATCATTTATTTGTAGACCCAGGTAGTTGCATTAATAGAGATGGTGAAAATTATATCGTATCGCCATGTCTGGCCATTAAGAGGCTTTCAATTTTTAAGTAAGTAAAATATGAAAAGAAAAGTAAGTGCCTAAGTGCGAGTCAGACTCGCGCACCGAGGGTTCCGTAAAATATTTTTATTATATGAATGAAATGAAATGATAATATTTATTTCACACTTTCAGAATCCATAAAAAATCCATAAAATATGTAAGTAACAATGACTTAAAACTATGACTATTATATGACGTAACTAAAAATTTACGGTATTCGCAATTTTTCCTTTATCTGTGCTATAAGACGTTGCTTCGTACCAAATTTCAAGATTCTGAGTCCACGGGAAGTATCCTGCAGGTTTTGATTCCCTTGCGAGTGTCGAAATTTTGCGGCATAAACGGCTGTATCTTTTGATTGCGTTGGCTTAGAAGTTTGAGTTCCACGGGACAGTAGATCTGAGTATTTGATATAAATTTCAGCTTGATACACCCACGTGTTCCTGAGAAGAAGGGTCTTGACGGACGGACGGACGGACGGACAACAAAGTGTTCCTATAAGGGTTCCGTTTTTACCTTTCGAGAAACGGAACCCTAAAAATCATAAAATTCAATCAATAAATCAGTCAAAATTAATGTAAACTTGTATAATCTAATAATATACCCTAGTCTTAAAGCCCGTTGCCAGCAGTTCAAATTGCAGATAAATACATTTATAAATACCCATGTTACCCTGGTATCCATAACACAAGCTACAGTGGCTAGGATGATTGGTATGAATGTAAAAAATATTATTATCACTGTATATGCGTTGCACTTATAAGATCATTTAAATAACCAACCTTCTTCAAACCTGGTGTATTTATTTATTCGTTGCAACATGTGGTATTTTTAGGTTATAAAATAACCATGATATGACCCTGTTAGTGCACCGCAGCATAAAGTTACAGAAGTTATATAAAAAAAAAACTATACATAATAAAAATTAACAATAATTAACATTACAAGATAAGTATTACATTATTTGTATAACGAAACCATAGGTGAAATTAGCTATCCATGCCCTCTATTGTTTTTTAATAAAACAATCAAAACTTGTTGATAACATTATTAAGCAGGCTTAAAATACCGCTAATGAAAGCTTTCGAAAACACTTGACTAGATGTCAACATTTCCCGCCAAAACGCGAGAGCGCGCGAAAACAATAGCCCGCTGTTCCATAAACAATGCAAATGAAACCTTTTATAATTTTTCTTAGTGTGTGTGTGTGTGTATCGAATCTAGCTACTCCTTCTCCTAAAATGTAACTTCCACCTAAGCCTGCTTAGAATCGCCTAAATATTTTGTGCTTACGTATCATACTGCTAAGTAGCATGGATATTTTTTGAAAAGTTTTGTTTTTAAACCAAAACCTTCTTGAGCATCGTTGTGATTTGAAAGTCGATGAAACGAAAAAGCGACAGTGAAAAGAGACATATAAATTCATAGGATTTAACGTAGGAGAAAATGAGATAGGAAGCATTATGTACGTGTGTTACGTGTTTGTGTGCGCATGCGTAGTACAAAGCTTGTGAGAAGGCATCACAACAACCGTCGTATTTTGTATACGTGTACGTATTATTTTTAAGGTTTCACTTCTACCACGTGTGAATTGCACACATGCGTTTTTAATTTTCTTTATAATTACTCGATTCTTAGTTACGAAACTTTGTGTGTTTTATTAGTTGGATAACGAGATGTTTGTAGTAAAAGAAAATAAAGACAATAAACTATGTTTTTAAAAATATGCAAAGATCATACAGTACTGAGAAACCAAAAGGAAGCCAAGAAAATGTATTTTTTAAAAATATCAATCCTTAAAAGTATGGTTTGGATTTTAAAAATTATTCACATAAAGTACAGGAACTATGCGCATAATACATAGGAAAAAATGGACAACTTTACTTCGTATTCACAGTAAGCATACAAAAAATCTACTAGGTTAGCAATTATGCTAAAGAGGTATTTTTAACAACCCATTTTATAGTTTTCCTAGTAACTAAATATTGAACTAAATTATACAACACTGTTATTGATAATATTCTTCTATAATAAAGATAGCCCGTGCGGGCACTTAAAATCGTCAATTTTACAAAATCAAGATAGTATTCTTCTATAACAAAGATAGCCCGTGCGGGCACTTAAAATCGTCAATTTTACAAAATCAAGATAGTATTCTTCTATAACAAAGATAGCCCGTGCGGGCACTTAAAATCGTCAATTTTACAAAATCAAGATAATATTCTTCTATAATAAAGATAGCCCGTGCGGGCACTTAAAATCGTCAATTTTACAAAATCAAGATAATATTCTTCTATAATAAAGATAGCCCGTGCGGGCACTTAAAATCGTCAATTTTACAAAATCAAGATAATATTCTTCTATAATAAAGATAGCCCGTGCGGGCACTTAAAATCGTCAATTTTACAAAATCAAGATAATATTCTTCTATAATAAAGATAGCCCGTGCGGGCACTTAAAATCATCAATTTTACAAAATCAAGATAGTATTCTTCTATAACAAAGATAGCCCGTGCGGGCACTTAAAATCGTCAATTTTACAAAATCAAGATAGTATTCTTCTATAACAAAGATAGCCCGTGCGGGCACTTAAAATCGTCAATTTTACAAAATCAAGATAGTATTCTTCTATAACAAAGATAGCCCGTGCGGGTACTTAAAATCGTCAATTTTACAAAATCAAGATAATATTCTTCTATAATAAAGATAGCCCGTGCGGGCACTTAAAATCGTCAATTTTACAAAATCAAGATAATATTCTTCTATAATAAAGATAGCCCGTGCGCTAGCGGCAAGTACATCCGCGGAGTTGATGCCGCGCATGTAATCGCCACGAGCGACCCGATTCCGAACGTAGGGGCTAACATCAGAAGAATCGGGCAAGAAACTCATGTGCCAAAACTCTTGTATTCAGTTCAATTTTCAAATTCAGTAGGTATTCAGTTGAGAAATTATCATTCGTAGAAAACAGAAATATTTTGAAAATAACTTTTCCTATTTGATAATTATAACACATAGCTGATCTTTATACAAACTCTGTTAACAATAGTAAGTTATTAAATCTAAGCGCTGTTTTTTGTAAACGTGTGCCGCCATCTTGAATTAGTTCCCGCGCTCGTCGAGGTCGGTTGGCTGTCAGTTGGATTTAGTTTTTAGATAGTGATGGGACATTTTTCAAGATTTTCTTTTTTAAATCGGTTTTGTTTAAGGAACTATACGTAGTAAACGTGAGTAAATTATATAATTATTTTTAATGAATTTTATTAATTGGATTTCTAATTATCGGTCAATATTTACTTAATGTAAATAAGTGTCGACAAAACTTGTAGAATTTACTAAATATTAGACGACATTGGCGAATTTTCTGTGAAAGCTGAGAGGGAAAACAAAATAAAAAAAGAAAGTTCGATTTTTTTATTACTTTCTATTCTTGCATTCTACTTTACCATTGTTACGATTGCATCTATTTGAGGAAATTAGGTAATGCATGTATATGCATCTCGATTGTATAATCTGTAGTAGCACGGTGTGTTAATAAAACGTGATCTCTCTGCAAGGCCGGCTTGTTTATGGTACTATGGTATTCTTTGGAATTAGAATACGCCTTAGGGCATAATGTTCAACCTTCTATAAACAACTGCTCTCTATTGTTTTACTTTTGATTATTGTTACTAAGGTTGCAATTATTAAATAACTAGCTTTTTCCTGCGGCTTTGCTCGCGTTAATGTGATTTACCGATTAGAAGTACGAGAAAACCCATATATTGCGATATGTCAACGTAATTAGCAAAGGTGTAAGCGCTGTGTGCTACGAAATATGCATTTAATTGTAACAGAAACCAGTAGCAATAAATAAACGCTGTCCGTTTATGGAACTCACTACCAGAGGATATCAGAAAGACTCAAACTCTTGGATCGTTTCGCGACAGAGTTTAAAGTTACGAGTATTTCCTTTCCTCCAATATTTATTGACGCTGTTTTATCTTTCTTATCTTATTATTATTTTATATCCACCATTACCTTTAAAAATTATACATTTACTTTTATTCCTTTCAATATATGAACCTACTTTATGATTATCCTTTTATAATTATTTATTATTTTCACCCAAGGTTGCCTGGAAGAGATTGCTGTTTAGTAATATGGCCGCCTATCTGTATACTTTTATTATAATTATTTTTTCTCTCTCTGTATTCTATCTGTGTGCAAGAAAGCATAATTTATTATTATTATTACTCATAGAAACAACAAAAGCTTATATTTTTTTTCACCCTTAACTGCTATCGGGACAGTTTTGGAATAATCTAGGAATTAGCAATTATCAATCGGTACCTATCCGTTTCAGACCATACAAAAAGTTATATTTTTATCCCCCGGGAACAGTTTTTTTCTGGTACTCTACCTCCTTTTCTGTAACACTGACAAATTGTTTCATGATGATCGGTTGAGTTTGTGGCGTGAATAGGTAAAAAACAATCTCAGTTTCGTATTTTTATTATTATTTAGGCTGCTACAATACGTCAATTGTGAGAAACTAGGTAAGGAAGTGGTTAGCGCCTTTGGTCTGGATACGATTGAGAAAGTTAAGCAACTTTCGTAAGGGCTTGTCATTGGATGGGTGACCGGAAGAAGCTTTTTTTTTTTTTAACTGTTGGTCCGAATGAAGTAATTAGCGCCGTATTTTAAATATATCTTAAGTAGTTTAATGTTTGTTTTAATGCTTTGGGTGTGAAATCTAAACAATCTCAGATTCGTATTTGTAATATTATTTAGGATGCTACATTACGTCAATTGTGAGAAACTCGATAATGAAGTGGTTAGCGCCTTTGGCCTGGATACGATTGAGAAGGTTAAGCAACTTTCGTAAGGGCCTGTCATTGGATGGGTGACCGGAAGAAGTTTTTTTTTTTCTTTAGCTGTTGGTCCGTCTGAAGTAATTAGCGCCATATTTTAAATATATCTTTAGTAATTTAATGTTTTTTTTATGCTTTGAGTGTGAAATCTAAAAAATCCCAGATTCGTATTTGTAATATTATTTAGGATGCTACAATACGTCGATTGCTAGAAACTCGATAATGAAGTGGTTAGCGCCTTTGGCCTGGATTCGATAGAGAAAGTTAAGTAACTTTCGTAAGGGCCTGTCATTGGATGGATGACCGGAAGAAGTTTTTTTTTCTTTAGCTGTTGGTCCGTCTGAAGTAATTAGTGACATATTTTAAATATTACTATATATAGATTTAGTAGTTTAGTGTTGTCTTTATGCGTTGGGTGTGAAATCTCAATGTTCATGGTTTTATGTGAAGCAATTAGATTTATGCATGTACACAATTTGGTATGCAAAGTAATTAGCAATGCTGTAGACAAATGAGCATATCGGATCCGTTTAAAACGCAAGTGAAGAGCATTTCATATTTGTGTAAGAATCTCAAATAACTTTAATCGAGTTTCAACTTTGAATATGTGTAAATAAAGTTAAATATTTATTGTATGTTTTGTCTTTTACTATAAAATCGTACCGCACAGTGGGTCATGTATTACTAATGTTGCCATAATCAAAGACCAAAACTAAAATAAAAAGTAAAAATTTATACTAAAATAGCTGAAGAAATTAAAATTTATCGTTTGTCCTAAGTCGAAACAAATCCAGCAAAATCATAAAATTAGTTAGTAATTTCGGAGTTCATCGCTGTCAAGCACTGTGATATGGAATTTTTATTGAGCGAAGCTCTCTTTTAGGCAATTCTCAAATTTCGCTTGTCTCCCTCCTGCTACTTAACGGTTCAACCGATTCGAACGAATTTTGGCATGAACATACATGATTATTACCTGACGGATATAAGCTATGTAAAAAAAATATAGACTTTACCATGGAGGAATAATCAACGAAAGAAAAATTCAAAAGCTGATTACAGCCAAACCGCTAATACTACATTGATGAAATTTGGCGCCAAAACTCACATCGTGGTCGTGACTAATGTGCAAAAAAGAGGTTTGAAATCGGACATACCATGGAGGAATAACCACCCTTCAAAAATCTAATTGCTTTGCTCAGTATTTGCAAACATCAGCATGTATTGCAGACCTAGTATATATACTAGCTGACCCAAACGTTGGTATAAAAATGTACCAAAATAGCATTTTGAACTCTTTAAAAATACCTTGAAGTTGTCATTTGTTTAAATATATGACTTTTCGATGAACGGTGAGTTTCGTCGTCAGAACTTTACGATAAACCACGTAACGTTCGACCACGAATTCTGCACTACTAATGCATCAAACCATGTTTCAGGCAAAATCAACTAAGATCTGTTCGAAGTTAAAACGTTATCTTAACACGTGCTCTGTAAATTCTAGTGTTTGTAAACTTTTTTTTTTTTCTCTTCCGTCCACTCTTAACTTTATGTAAACTTAGTTTTACGTTCATAGGTTTTGGACCACAAATTAAAGACGAGTGATTCGAAATAGGAAATTTTGGATACTAAAATTACATCCAGTAAAAAGTATGTGTGTTAGCTCCGAGCCTCCGACGCACGACTTTACTCCTTAATAATTGTCTTTCGGTTTTCTAAAGGTTGCGGGTTCGATTCCCGCCTGAGAATTCACTTGTGACCCGAGTCGATTTTTTCTAGTATTTTTCTAAACGTAACGTTGTCATTCGATTACAAAATTATACAAAAACTTTGCTTGAATAACGCTAATATCGTTAAAGAAAAAAACTTATAGGCTGATTCTTTTTTGTTGTTTATCACGCATGCTTTGCACGCGTTACCAATTTGCATCGTGTGAACAATACACACGGAACTGTTACTATAGCCCTGCCCAAGTTGTGGTTAGCCATAACGGTCGTCTACAATCAGAACAATTGTTGAATCGTTGCCTTCGATAACGACGAACGGCTTTTTTTTTAATTTCGCGCCAAAAATAAGTGTCGCCTTTTTATTTGTTGTCTGTGGTAAAGTTTTTGGCGGCAAAAGTGGTGAAAACTTTTTGGATTGATAACTTTACGCGTGAGTATTTAGTGCCATTTTTATTTTCTGTAAAATTATTGATTTTCTCTTCAAGTTGATTAAATTGAGAATAAAAATGTAACAATTTCTAGTAATGCGTACATTTTTTGTTTTTACTCTGCATAAAATAACTAGGCGAGGCAGTCGCTAAGCATAAAGCTACGCTAGCACCATATATTGGAGCGGAGCATAATACCTAAAAAAAGAAAAAAAAAATTGTTTCGATGGGAATTTTTGCGAATTTCAAAATTCGGACTCCATTACAATCTGGTCCTAAACCTGTTGATTCGATTCCACACATTTTTTTTAATCGGTTAAGAACTCTGGAAGTTGTGGCGTAACAGACATTGCGCCATTGAAGCTGATCCATGGGAGCTTCGCTCGCTCCGCTCCAAAAAATATATTTATTAATGTACACCTACACCGTTACATTCTAAAGCGGTTACAATGTAAACTGCGACATAATTTGAAATTTATTTGAAATACCATAATAACCTTGCTTAGCAAAGATAAAAGACACGAATTCTCTTATTATTGCTTATTCTAGAAATGCGACTCTGAATTTGCGTGAAATAATACAAAGTTTATTTGAATTACTATGTAATCTTTGTCGTGGTTTATAGCTTGTTCTATTTTTATACGTTTCTACAACAATTAGAAAACACTGCATTGTTTTCCACGCGAATCTGATTATCTTTGTATGTTGTATTCTTTATAATCTCGAGACATCCCAACCTCTGGATAGTTTTTCACCAATAATTACTGTTTAATTGTGTATATTTTTTGGTATGCGATAATCATGCAGGTAGTGCCGAGCTGCGATTGCAGTTTGTTGCGTTCTCACCCTGCAAAATAAAATTTATATTTGAGTCATTAATATTTTTACAATGTGTCCCGTCATCAGTGTCGGAGCCTTTAATGGTGTGAAATATGGCAATTTTTTATCGATAAATTGCCCCTCCAATTTTGTTTTTCTCTTACTGCCGCCATTTTGTTTACTTGGTAACCAAGATCTGGGCTTTCATACTAATTCGACCGCCACTTTTCATGTAAATGTCCTATTAACATTAAAAAGGCATCATTTGATAGTTGTAAACAACAGTTACACACCCATCATGTTTCAATTGTCATGAAATAAAAAATAGAAAAAATAATTAAAGAAAAACAAATAGATTCTTTTTTGTGTATTTTTTAATTATTGGCTTTTTGAGAAAAAACAAAACAAAAGAGGCAATTTGTCGAAAAATAAATGCCATATTTCAAACCATTAAAGGCTCCGACACTGGTTACGGGACACATTGTAATAGGGGTTAAAGTATGAAATTGCCGTTTTATTGCAATAGGTTCTTTGAATTGACATAGAATCTTCATGGTTTGAGGTTTTCGAATGAAACTTTTTTTAAATGGTTTCTATGATGTTCTTTTTTTAAAAAATGTAAAACATTTGAATATCGACTTTCAATTGTTTTTGTTATTCAATTTAGACAAGAAAGATGGATACTGCGAAAATTCGAGTTATTTTTGAATACGAGTTCCGACGCGGAACTAACGCGGCAGAAACAGCCCGCAATATCAATGCTGCGTTTGGAGAGGGGTCTACTAATGAACGCACCGTGCGATTTTGGTTTAAACGCTTTCGTGATGGAAATTTCGACTTAAAGAACGAGCCACGAGGAAGACCGCCCACACAGGTAAATAACGATGAATTAAGAGAGATAGTGGAAGCCGATCCTAGTCAAAGTACCCAGGAATTAGCGGCATGGTTTAACGTTACCTTACCCACAATATTGACTCACTTGCGTCAAATCAATAAAATAAAAAAATACGAAAAATGGGTGCCTCATGATTTGACTGATCTGCAGAAAGAAACGCGTGTTGAAACTTGTGTTGCCTTGTTGAACCGGTACAGAAATGAAGGAATATTGGATCGAATTGTAACATGTGATGAAAAGTGGATTCTTTATGATAACCGGAAAAGAAAAATGCAATGGCTGACCCCAGGTCAAATGCCACAACAGTGTCCTAAAGCAAAACTTACCAATAAAAAGGTAATGGTAACTGTTTGGTGGTCTCAGCATGGTGTTATTCACTATAGTTTTCTCCGATCTGGTCAAGCAATAACGGCAGATGTCTATTGTGCCGAACTCCGAACCATGTTGACAAAACTAGCAGTAAAACAGCCCCGACTCATGAATCGATCTTCACCATTATTGCTCCACGACAACGCGAGACCTCACACAGCACGAGAAACCATTTTGACCCTTCAGGAACTGCAGTTAGAAACCATTCGTCATCCTCCGTATTCACCAGACCTTGCTCCAACGGACTACCATTTTTTTCGTGATTTGGACAATTATCTACGTGACAAGAAGTTTTCTTCCCAGGAGGCAGTACAAAATGCTTTCACACAGTTTGTGCAGTCTAGATCGTCGGAATTCTATCGCAAAGGCATTAATGACCTTCCCATTAGATGGCAGCAATGTATAGATAATAATGGCAACTATTTTGATTAAATAAATTTGTTAAAAATTTAAAAAATAAACAATATAGATTTTCAGTACAAATCGGCAATTTCATACTTTAACCCCTAATATATACACTCGAGAGCAATGAATCCGGGTCACTTAAAGAATGTTAAAAATCTCGGAAACTAAAAATGATAGGTTAATGCAATAAATTGTATTTAATAGACAATGTAATACTCCTTAAATGAAAGTAAATAAAATATGAGTCACCATACATTTTATTAACACAAAATTACATAAAGTAAAAAACTGCTGATCTCTCCTTAAAACAAAAATAGGAAACATGAAATGTTTGAACTTTATTACGATTTTCTTGAATTTTAATACTTCGTATTGCCTCCTCGTGCTTCCATTACTGCGTTTACGCGGTTTGGCATGCTGTACACCAAGTTCCTTATACGATTTTGGGGAATATTCTCCCATTTCTCTGTGAGAGCAATTTTGAGCTCACGAAGCGTGATTGGGGGAGGGTTTCGTTGTTTTACGCATCTGCCTAGCTCGTCCCAAGCATGCTCGATCGGGTTGATATCCGGGCTGCGCGCTGGCCACTCCATACGAGTAATGTTCATCTCTTGAAGGTAGTCATTCACAATCCTACCTGTATGAGGTCGGGCATTGTCATGCATAAATATAGCATCCTCACCTAAATTGACCATAAATGGACCAACGTGATCATTGAGGATTTCTTCCACATATCTTACGCTAGTTAAAGAGCCGTTTTCTATGATCACCAGCTCTGTGCGACTTTCAGAAGAAATTCCGGCCCACACAAGTACAGACCCACCACCGTAGGCTACTTTTTCTTCGATGCATGCTTGCTTGAATCTTTCCCCTGGTCTTCGATACACTCTGTGTCTTCCATCGTGCTTGTAGAGCATAAATTTTGATTCGTCGGAGAACATAACTTTTGACCAATCTTCAATACTCCAATTTACGTGGCTCTGGGCATATCTTAGTCTTGAAATACGATGCCCACGCTCCAGTTTAGGGCCGTTTGCAGGTCTAAGGGGTTTTAAGTTAGATTCAGCAAGCCGACGTCTTACTGTCCATGCACTTGGGTTACTTCCTCCGAGGCGTCGAAACTGATTGGTGAGTTCAGTTCCTGTGAGAAAGCGATTTCGAAGCATGGTGTTCACCAAGTATCGGTCTTCTCGTGCTGTGGTACACCTGGTTCTGCCCGTTCCTGGTCTGCGTAGGTTAGAACCAGTTTCTTCGTAACGTCGGAGAACTCTTTGTACTGTTGACAGCGACACACCGACAGTCCTGGCTGTATCGCGCTGACTCCGGCCGGTTTCCAGCATTGTAAGTATTCTGGTGCATTCTTCAGGCGTAAGCGACATAATTTCAGCTTGAATAATGAATATAGAGCACTATCAACATGGTTTATGTACCCACATAAATGACAGATTACAAACAAAAGCAAAACCAAATGCTGTAATTTCGTAGTTCCATCTTCGAAAGTGGCCCTTCTTCAAATTTGATTTTTTTATGATATAACTTTACAATAACTAAGAAGTTTTAATACCTTCATTTAAGGAGTATTACATTGTCTATTAAATACAATTTATTGCATTAACCTAGCATTTTTAATTTCCGAGATTTTTAGGATTCTTTAAGTGACCCGGATTCATTGCTCTCGAGTGTATTTTAAAACTTAGGTTAAGATGAATAACAGTGTTCGTAAATATCCAAGCTATTTTTTTGTAACACTGTTAAGGTTAAGGCCCGCCTTTTTAAAATAATGTTTATTAAAACTACGAGTAATGTGTTTTTAAACTTATTTGTTATGTACGTTAACCCCTTAGATGTTGCGTTGGTTTAAGCTCAGGCTTTGTTTTTATAAATCCAAAATGGCAAATATTAATCTATAATCTAAGAACACAAATTTGTTACTTGTTGTTGTAAATTATATATTAATTTACAACAACAAGCAAGTAATTATATATAAATTATATATTACTTTCGATGTTGAAGGTAGTTAGCGTTCAACATTGGTGGAACGATACTAGCTCATAGTAGAAGTTGAAATACGTTTGTAAAATTCGACACGTTTGCCAGCGTCTCGGTAGCTCAGCGGTCAGAGCAGTCGCCCGGATAGCGAAAGGTCGTGAGTTCGAATCCCATCTGAGGGCTCGGAGGCGTAGTTGTTTTTTACACACGTATTTTATATTTTATAGAAATATTGCATTGTGAATGCAAAAAATTAAATTAAAAACAAATTTGTTGTTTGTGTGTTTGTCTGTCCGCTCTTTTTTCCATTGTATCAATTAACGTTACCATAGCAACGCCTTACCGGGTCAGCTAGTACAGACAAAAAAATATAAAGTTTTAAGGCCGGTAAGACGTTTACGTTGCGTTGTCCCAACATATAAATTATGCATTATTAAATTAAAGTTTTTGTTTTCTCAAGCGAATGGCGTGACACGATTTGTCTTTCTAACTAACCTGCCCATTAGATCAGCTAGTGACCTTCAGAGTATCATTTTAGAATTGACAATTTTGAAGTTATACTTGCCAAATCTTTTATGAGTAAAATAATAATTTATTTCTTAACCCCAAATACAAGGTGTCTCAAAAGAAAGTTCACATTTAAATCTTTTTTTTAAAGAAAAGTCTTAGCTTTATTGAAAAAATTTTTATTTTATATTGAAGTACACTGTTTGGGAATTTATTTTTTAAAAATAACATCGTCCAAATGTAAACCGTTGCGCTCTCGGCATTCATTTAGTCGGGCACTAAAATTGCCTATGACAGCTCGGCAGGTAGTCTCCGTGATGGCTGCCATTTCATGACGGATATTTTCTTTTAATTGTGCCAGGGAAGTCGGTTTATTAGCGTAAACTTTTGATTTGACATAACCCCACAGGAAAAAATCCATAGGCGTTAAATCGGGACTCCGCGGAGGCCAATTTATGTCACCTCGCCTGGAGATTAATTTGTTCGGAAAAATTTCTCGAACTCGAGGCAGAGATCTGTTGGACGTGTGTGAAGTTGCCCCATCCTGCTGGAACCATGTTCTTTGGTTGTAACCAGGAAAGTTTTGCAGTTGGGGTACGAAAAACTCGTCTAACATCTCCACATAACGCTCTGAATTCACTGTGAGTGTGCGTCCCCTTGCATCTTCAAAAAAGTAAGGGCCGATAATTCCTCGCGCCGACATCGCTGCCCATACGGTGACTTTGGGTGAATGTAGCGGTTTCTGATGTTTTTGTTTTGGGTTGGTTGCACTCCAGTAACGACAATTTTGCTTGTTTACATGCCCATTCAGGTGAAAATGGGCTTCATCGGAAAACAAGATGTTGATGAACGTTGGAAAGCGCTCAATCATCTGATTTACAAAGGCAAGCCTCTGACCAGCATCTTGAGGCTTCAGTTCTTGCACTAACTAAATTTTGTACGGGTGCAGCTTTAAATCTTTGTGTAAATTGCGGCATAATGAAGATCTGTGCACATTTAAAGCAACAGCACGCTTCCGAATCGAGAGGTTTGGATCATCTCGAATAGACTGAGTAACACTGTCCACGTTTTCGGCTGTTCTTGATGTTCTTGGCCGCCCAGATTTTGGTTTCTCCAGAGTTGACCCAGTCTCTTCAAACTTCTTAACCCATTTTGCAATGAGTCGAGTGCTAGGCGCATCATTTAAGTGACGAATATGTCGAATACTGCAGAATTTTCTACGCGCTACAGTCACCGAATTACCGTTTTTGTAAAACTCACGTACGCACAACGCACGGTCCGCACCAGAGAAACGCTCCATAGCGACTAAATTCCCAAGAGCCAGACTACCGACTGACATACCCCCCGCGCCCCTCAGAATAGTTGCTTTCGCGTAATAAAATAAGCAAATGTGAACTTACTTTTGAGACACCTTGTATAAAGTTACTTCGTTATAAAAATAACATTTAACTCTGTTATTTCTAATGTTCAAGAATTAATCAAGAGTCAAGAGATTTATCTGCATTAAACATGGTAAAAATAGATGACACACGTGATAAAACCAACATGTTTTGCCATAATCTAAGTTTGAATTACTTGAAAACTCCCGCCTGAGAATTCACTTGTGAACCGAGTCGATTTTTTCTAGTATTTTTCTTTTATAATAATTTATCTTTGTATTACTTTTTGTTTATCACTTCCGCCCACTCTTAACTTAAATTGAGTTTACTGAATCGACACTCGACTGCGGCAGTCATGTTATAAAAACAATTTCGTTAATGATCAAAAGAGTGTATTTTTGACACTAGTTACGTAATTTTATATTTATTTATATGTTAATCGAAGTGAACTGTGTGTATGTGTGGTTTTTTATCTTATCGATCGGTTTCCTCTGGGTCGCCTTGAGTTTTTTTGCATGAGACATTAGTTTGACGGTCAATAAACTGAATGTTGATAAAAACTTTACAAATTATTTGGCATTTTTGACATGATAAGCTCTTTTGCCGTTTGGTTTTCGTTTGGCAGTTCATGTTTATTACTTATCTATACTAATATTAAAAAGAAGTAAAGTTTGTGTGTTTGTATATTTGTTAAATTGTAAAGGGTAATCTCGGGATCTACTGAACCGATTTGAAAAATTCTTTTACCAATAGAAAGGCACATTATTGCTGTGTGTCATAGGCTATATTGAATGCTAGAAAAAAATTAAAGAATTTTGTCCACCCGTGCGAAGCCGGGACGGGCCGCTAGTCTATACATATAAATAAAATTGGAGTGTCTGTTTGTAATATTGAAATAACCGTTTTTTACTACATGCATATGAATTTATATACAGTACATACACCAAAATGACAGTTTTTACAATTTTTGTCTGTCTGTTTGTTTTGACTAATCTCTGAAATGGGGGGACCGATTTAGATGGGAGTTTTATTGGCAAGTAGCTGATGTAATAAGGAGTAACTTAGGCTATTTTTATTTTATAAAAAATATTTTAGAAAAATAAAGTAATGTTGCAATGTCCAAGTACTGTCCAGTACCGCGCGCAGCTCACGTACATGCCACCACTGTGCTGTCACGTCGGGCGCCTCTCACCAGTTCTCCCACCAACGAATCAATATTACAAAGGCTGCCTATCGCGCTGGCTCAGAACGCGCGAGCGGGCTATTGGTGATTTTTATTAAAAAAATATATTGCAAATTACAAGAACTAAGCCACGGCAATGTGTGGCCGGGTCAGCTAGTTATATATATATATATATAAAAGTACAATGCATTTATGATAATAAATAACTTAATAATAATGAAAATATTGCTGCAGCTTGCAGATAAATAAGCTGGTAATAGTTCTAAAAAGCTGACTTATGTGTGTTAGTAAAAAAACATCCTGAATATTTTATAAAAAACTAGTTGACCCGGCCACGCGTTGCTGTGCCGACTGCAGCGTCATCTGCCGGACTGATTTGTGAATCTAAACCATTCTCAGATCCCCTTGAACACACACAAAAAAATTCATTCAAATCGGTCCAGCCGTTAAGGAGGAGTTCAGTGACATACACACTCACAGAAGAATTATATATATAAAGATAAGGATGTTAAAGTTAATGTCAGAAATTGCAGAAAAAACAAAATAGTAATACCAACATGTAAGTTAACATTATTTGAAAAAAAAACGTATACTTTATGGCCATAACAATATTCAACAAGCTTACACACGACCTTCAAGACCTACCATTAGAAAACAAGAAATTTAAAAAATCGCTTTTAAAGTGGCTGTTAGAAAAAACTTCTACTCTGTAAGAGAATATTTAGATATGTAGGTTGGAATACGAGAATATTGACATTAACTTTTATTTATTGGCCAGGAAACGGACATTTTGTGATTTTTTCTTATAATTATTGTTTGACATGTTACTTTTAATTTCAATTACCATAATAATTATTTGCATGCCAGAAATTGGCACACATGTTGAACATTATTGTAAACACTGTATCTGTTAATATTTTACCATGTTTCTGATCAAAAGAAACATCATTTATCAAGCATAGACCAACTCTCTACGAGGGTCGATACTGACAATGCAACACCGTGCGGTGGTTAATTAAAAAAAAACAACCCAAGTCTTGGTCCACTCACGCCCACCCGCACATCGCCTGTGGCAGGATAAGTAAGGTAGGGTAAGTACTGAGCTACTGGCTAACCAGTAGCTCAGTAATACTCACCTGTGGCAAAATGAAACTTGCCCTTACTGGGTCAAACTCGCTTGAGGTAGGATAAGATTCGCCCGAAGCAGGGTTATATCAACTTGTGGAAAAGATAAAGAAAAACTTAATGCTTTATGTATTGAACCTTAACAGCTACGTTTAGCTAGTTAAGCATGGCTTAGTAAGTCCTATTTATATTTCGACAAAAATCTATAATCTAAGATCACAGTTGTTTGTGTGTTTGTCTGTCCGCTCTTTTTCCATTGTATATGCATTACCATAGCAACGCGTTTACCGCAAGTAGTTCGTCTACCGGACGCTAGATGGCGCCAACGGACAAATATTTAATAATAGAAAAAAATTAAAGAATTTTTTCCACCCGTGCGAAGCCGGGACGGGCCGCTAGTATAAAATTATTTTCTTAAATTTATTTATTTAGACTAGAAATTTTTCCATTGTTAAATATTTTCCGAAAGCGTCATCTAGCGTCCGGTAGACGAACTACTTGCGGTTAACGCGTTGCTTGGTAACGCGTATACAATGGAAAAAGAGCGTACAGACAAACAACTGTGATCTTAGATTATAGATTAGTCCATTATATATAATTACGTCACAACATAGGAAATATATTAACCAAACATGAGTTTTGATGTTTATCAACAATGAAACGTATGTGACACTACTGCCCGCCATATTATTTGTGATGACATTGTAGCGGTTGATATGAACGATAAATTGTTATTGACTATTTCTGAAACAAAAAAATAAGAAATTACAAATAACCTCTTTCGGTGTGCCTTATATGAGGGAATAAATCTATTTTTAATTGTATTGAGATAATATCTAATGTGTTTGTATTTGTTATTTTTGTTTTTATTAATTTTTCTAAAATATTAATTTAATCTGACATTATGTAATTTTGACATCAATTTATTTTTGGATGCTATTGTCGATGGCTTAATGAGCTGACCCTATTATTGAGCGAAGCTCTCTTTTAGACAACTCACAAATTTCGCTTGTCTCCCTCCTGCTACTTTACTATTCAACCGATTCGAACGAATTTTGGCATGAACATGATGATTATAACCTGACGGATATAGGCTATGTAAAAAAAATATAGACTTTACCATGAAGGAATAATCACCGAAAGAATAATTCAAAAGCTGATCACAGCCAAACCGCTGAGACTACATTGATGAAATTTGGCGCCAAAACTCACATCGTGGTCGTGACTAATGTGCTTAAAAAAGGAGCCCGTTAGGTTAAGTTAGGTAAGGTCAGGTGGTGAGGTTAGGTAAGGTAATGCTTCGCTCAATATTTGCAAACAGCAGCAGGCATTGCAGACCTAGTTTAATTAAGATCTCCAGTGTACCATTTCATTTATATGCAAATAAAGTATTTCAATTTCTATATCATTTAGCGTGATTTCTAAAAACTAGACAAACCATTTCTTCAATTTTCTTTTAATTATAATGTCAAGAATATCATAATTACAAAAATATTGAATTAGGGTCACCGTGGGTATAATTGACCATTTAAGGCAGATTTTATTATAAATTATTATTTTCCTCTAATATGAAATGAGATACAAACTTAATTATTTTTATATATCATCCCATTTAGATGTTTAATGCAGTGAACTAATAACTTTTAATTTTTTTCTTACAGAAAATTTGTTACAATTTTTTTTTGTCAATTTATCCCTATGTTTCTAAGTTTGACCAGAAGAATTCAATGTTTGACCGGTCGATGTTCTAGTGGTTGACCATGTAAATAAAACTACATATTTTTTAAAAATTATATTCTTATTGCAGCAATTTTTGTACCTATATAAATTATAAGTAAATTGTAACATTAAAACAGTCTCATAAAGTTTTTATTTTAAGTACAAGCTTAGAGGGTTTCTATGAAAGTATGAACTTAGCTTTTAAATCTTTGGATATTTACGAACATTCAAAACTTAATAAAATATATATTGTTATATATATAGCATATTAATAAGATCACAACAGTCTCATAAAATCATTTCATTTCAATTAAACTTAAAGCGTACAGGATCATTTAAGCATTTTCAGCTTCTAAGTAATCATGCAATCCGGAATGCCAGTTCCTGATGTCCTTCTCCAAAACTCTGCATCGTGCAATATCTATATTTTCTGAATTTCTTTGGCTAATATCTTTATGTCTTTTAAGAAATAAGGATTTCTTGCATGCTTGATGGAAGGCCATCCACTCTCTTCCTGTATTGTATTCCGCAACCTGTCTTTGAAAGGCGTTAGCCTTTCATCGTTATAATATCACGAACTGTCTGCTAAGTTATTTCTGTTAATAGGAAAGCCTTTCTTTACCACAGCCTTAATCCAGCGCACAAGTAGATTTTTCGAATTAACGGCGTTCGTGACTTTATTTTGTATATAATAGTGCTATGGGGTATCCCATATTTTCGTGCAGTTTCTCTTATTTTTGACCCATCTCCAATTTCTTGAATCGCGAGATCCAAGCTTTTTACATTGATACCCATTATCTGAAAAAGAAATTTTCATCTGATAAGCTTTAAAGCTATTGAACATTTATGTGAAACTAAATCCTTCATTCTAAAGTTAAGTTTGGTCAAACACTAGAGACTACTGAAATAATATTAAGTGCTCCAGTAATTGACCATGTGGTCAATTATTGGTTACAGAACAGTTAAGAAAAAAAGAAATGTACACATTCAAACTGCTAATCAAACACAACTCATTTGCGTTAAAATTTTGAAAAATGGTATATAATCAATAGTTGACCATTTTGGTCAATAACTACGAATCCAACCATTTCGTGTATCCATAGTTGACCAGCACGAAATATCACGAAATAGTAATCAAATTACAAAAAAAAATACCACAAACAGATCTACACCAATTTTTCTTCAGTTTAAACACAAATTTTGCTTATTGCATAAACATTGAACACAGATATAAGAGAATTTAAAAAACATACCTGACGAGAGCTCCTTACTGCAGGCTAGAAAAAATGGCGATTTTTTTGCGCGTCTCTCACAAAACTCACAGAATTTAAAAGTCGCTGTTACTATAGCTGTCCTTAACGGGATTGGTCATTCACTCAATAGTGCCCACATAATTAAAAAGACCATAGACAGCGATCCGTCAACTAGAAAACTTAATATTGGGGCTTAAATTCAAAATTGGTCAATTACCCATACATGGTCAATTATACCCACGGTGACCCTATATCACATGAGTGGTTTTAAAACAGCAATATATTAATAATAATTATGATTGATAACTACCTGCCTTTTTATTTACATAGTCATGTCAAGGGCAAATTATAAAGCAAACCGTACATGAATTAGGCACATTCCATAATTGTAAGTTTTTTGATACTTCCATATTTTTTTTTTTGAAATTATTCTTTATTCTTGGAATAAAACTACTTATAAATTGCGGTCTATTTTTCCCTTTATTTATTTCTTATCCCTTCATGAAATGATAACATGGTAACATTTGTTGAATCTTTTGCTAATTCTATCTTTATTTAGGTTTACCTGTGTAAGTTTCTCATACTAGTAATTACAAGGACTACTGATCCCCTGTAATTACAAGTACGATTATCTTGTAACATACAATAAATGTAACTAAAATACTTTTTTATACACGGCAGTGTGGCTACCGAAATTTAAAAACCATATTTGATTTTTACTATATATAAGACTGCAACATTACTTTATTTTTCTAAAATAAAAGTAGCCTAATTTACTCCTTATTACATCAGCTACCAGCCAAAAAAGTGCCGTCAAAATGCGTCCAGCCATTTTAGATATTAGCCGGAACAAACAGACAGACAAAAATTGTAAAAAAATTGGTTCCTGGACATACCGTATATATATTTATATGTATATAGTAAAAACGGTTATTTCAATATTACAACTAGACACTCCAATTTTATTTATATGTATAGATAGGACAACTTGGGTTATGAACAAGGTCTTACAAAAGTTTCGTTTGATCTTACGTCGTTGAAATAAATCAAACAATTATTATTGTCTTTACAATTAAGTAATCGAAAGACGAGTAGGTCTTAATGTGTTAGGCCTTAACCTGATTTTTAATATGACATATAATTACGAAGCTGAACGCGGTTAGTTCTTTGATGAAGGAAATAGAACGAAGTTAAGCAATTGAAGACTTAAAAAGAAAAATATGAGTTGCTTTTGACAACGCAAATAAAAAAGAACCTTATTTGACGTTCAGTTAAATCGAATGTGGAGTCAACGTGTATATGTCACCGTAAAATTGTAAATACCGTTAGATTATAATCTTTCTCGTGATATTGTAAACTGTCGAAAGATTGTGAACTGTAACATAGAGCTTACAATTTAACGCATTATTTTTCGATAGATTATAATCTTTCGAAGTGAACCTGTTTAATCACAATCTATCGCACGTTAAATTGTCAACTGTCCGAAGGCTGGCCCTGATGGGTTGGTCTTGCAATAAGCCCTTCTGTGTCAATTGAGTTAGGTTAGGTTAGGTTATGTTTATATTCGACAACAAGACCTGGATAGATTATAATCTACCGAAAAATGATGCGTTAAATTGTAAGCACTATGTTACGGTTCACAATGTTTCGACAGTTTACAATCTCGCGAGATAAATTATAATCTAAAAACAATTTGATATATATTGTATGGCCGTATTGTTTTTACCCCTTTTTGTCATTTACCACACAAATTTTTGACATAATATACATCTTGCTGGCTGGTGATGGATAAAAAAAATATCTTACCTAACTTTATCTGCAATGTACTTATATCAACACGATGTCAAGTTATTAAAGTGCCAAATAAAAGTAGTACCAATTCTTTTTTTGCGCATTTAACGCACCGAGTCAACAAAGCCGCAAAATGTAATAAATTATACTCAACTAATAAATAGAACATTAAATGAAATATCTTTTTGCTAATAATAGTTGGTTCACTATGAAAATATTGTCCCACTCAGAAGAATATGCAAATTTTAATTTGTTAAATGTATATTTTTTATTACTATGTCTAGACTATGAATTTAAGAATAAATTATTAATATATGTTACATTTATGAATTTAAGAACTGTAATAATAATAACTATATTTCTTACATTCATACCTATTAGCCTAGCTTAAAGTAAGCACCATAAGGCTTGTGTTATGGATACTAGAGTAACGGATAGACATACATATATGCTACATATCGACGGCGAAGTGCCAATAACACCCAACTGCTAAATTCACAATAAAATACAAGCTGAAAAAAAAAAGTTTGGTTTCTCGACAAGTTAAAATTTAGTTAAGTTTATTTTTTATCTTGATGCGCTTGCAACTGAAAATACGCTAAGAAAATTACATTAAAACATGCAAATAACGAATTTTAATTCGAAATGACAAAAAAGTGAATTTCCCGACAAATGTCAGTTAGGAGGTCTTGGTTTTCGCCGTCGATATATATCTTATATTAACAGAAATATCTGACCCGTGACTCGAACCCAGGATCGCTACCATTGCACCAAATAATATACATAAAATACTAGCGACCTGCCCCGGCTTCGCACGAATGCAATGCTCTACTATATTATGCATGTTTTATACATATAAACCTTCCTCTTGAATTACTCTATCTATTAAAAAAACCGCATCAAAATCCGTTGCGTAGTTTTAAAGATTTAAGCATACATAGGGATATAGGGACAGAGAAAGCAACTTTGTTTTATACTATGTAGTGTAGTAGATTAACGTCTTGATATTGATTTTAATGATTTATTGTTTTTGTCTACAGGGAGTCCAGCCAGGACCTGGTGGCTGTCAGAGTGCCAATCAATGGCATGACATGTCAGTCCTGTGTGCGCAGCATTGAGGGCTCAGTCATCGAGCTGCCAGGAGTCCAGTACGTTAAGGTCTGTTCACTTGTCTTCTTTACTCTCATTAGTTTAGTTTAACGTTCTTCTTCTTCTTCTTTTGCCAATATCCAAGACAGTCGACATCAATAACTCAGACTCAATTTAATATCCAGACACAATCGACGCTACATGCGTACCTTCGTACATCGTCACCTTTAAAATAAGGTTACAATAGTTGTTTTGAATAGTAGAAACATTGGATAGCCAACTTAAACCTCTAAGGGCTGATTCTAAGTTTTCAAATGTGCAAACCTTACTGGACTAAGTCACCTTACCTACATAACTCGACACAAAAGTCTCCAATTACGAAGTTTTGAGATGGGTCGGCCAGAACCGCAGATTCATCAGACCATCCAAACACTAAAAGTTACATACCTCGGTCACGCATATCTGTCTACTGCAATTAATAATGTTGGGCAAATTTCGGGAAAAAGTGAAGTTGGCCGCCATAAAAATTCGTGGTTTGCGTATCGTTCGGGAATGGACTGACAGACTGGAGTCACATTTCTGATTCACTACGCACGGGACAACGAAAAAATTTCTAAAAAAAAAAGAAATAATATTATCTTAAATTAAAGCAAAATACTTTTGACCCTTAATATTAACAGAATCTTATCTTTACATAAATATATTTCCTAAACACTTGTCAGTCAACGGTACTAATTGCTACCGATAGCCTGCGTAGCCTTCATATTTCAGCGTGGCTTGCTTTTTTTACATTACGATTAATTTTTGAGTTACAGAGATCTGAATATGCTGTGGTGAATTCTCTATTCAATCAGAAATCTCTATTTTTTATTTGGTCCTAGTTTCATTATTTAGCATTTTTATTTAAGGGTCCGACATTTTTGAAGTGAAAACTTAGCGGCGCTGTGTACTTTTTTTGGTATGGGTAAAAATTTCTAAACTCGCGTCAGGACACGTGACCTGATCGAAAATTCGTAAGACGGCGTAGGGCGCTTGCGCGATTTGCGTATAGTCGTGTCATAGTGACACTTCATAGTGACAGTTACATTATTTTTTTTTAACTGTCATTATGAAATTTTAAAATGGCAGGTAATGTCATGAGAACGCATGCGTTCAACTGATTTTATTCATTGCGCATGTTCAAAATCCTGCACATGCGCACAAAAAAACGCAACGAACACGACTTGGTGTGTTTGTTGACATGTTTGTATACGATAGCGCAATAAATGAATATTGTATTTTACCACATAAATGATAGCACCTTTATACTGATCATTAAAACAATTCGTGCGAAATTATTCCTTAACCATTTCAAAATATCAAAAATGCACAACGTTAATATTCAAGTTTTCACTTCTGCTGGCACTCCCGGAGTTCAACCCGTCGTTTTTTTTTTTCACCATTCGCGCAGCATTGGGACTGTTGAGATGAGTAGGGCGCGCGGTAGCGTACTGTCGAGTGGCTAAGAACAACCTACTTATTTTATGTTATTTCTATTCTAAAACAAAGTGTTAACGATACTAGGGTAACGGATAGACATACATGTATGACACATAAATAAATAATAATAATTTAAATATTTATGAGTCAGGTACATACTCATATTCATCACAAACATTTGCCCCTTCCGCAATTTGAACCGAATGACCGTTAATTTAAATTTTAATAAATAAAAAATCCTGCAATTTTTTCCAGGTGGAGTTATCAGAGCACGCAGGATACTTCAGATATGACCCGCGCGTGTGTTCTGTGGAGGCCATCCGGTCTCACATAGAAGACATGGGGTTCGACGCACCAGCGGACAACACAGAAGACGAAACAAAGTTAGTGAACTCCTATTCTTTTCGTTCTTTTCAGAAGATCCGTAGAGAAAACGGAAATGAATATGCAACTTATATTTTATAGATTAGGAACTAAATTGCAGTGTTCAGGGCGATCTGCCTGCGATTGCGTAGTTTGAACAATTTTTGCAAAGGCCGGGTATTGTCAAGAAACTGGACAAGTGCCAAATGAAATAATTGACTTTTAATTATATACGAACATGTAGGTATATAAGTAAAAGTCAATTATTAAAAGTATTTTTATTATATTATAACTAAAAATTTACGGTTTTCGCAATTTTTCCTTTATCTGTGCTATAAGACGTTGATTTGTACCAAAGTTCAAGATTCTGAGTTCACGGGAAGTACATTGTAGGTTTTGATTTCCTTGCGATAATCAAAAATTTGCGGAAATTTGCAGCATAAACGGCTGTATCTTTTGATTGCGTTGGCTTAGAAGTTTGACTTTTGACAGCTCCAAGGGACAGTAGACCTGAGTATTTGATATAAATTCCAGCTTGATACCTCCACGCGTTCCTGAGAAAAGGGTCTTGACAGACAGACAGACAGACGTACGGACGGACAACAAAGTGATCCTATAAGGGTTCCGTTTTTTCCTTTCGAGTTACGGAACCCTAAAAACTGGTCAAGTCCGAGTACTCCGAGTTAAACTCGCGTTCTTGATTCTAAACTCAAGAACAAACTTACCTTTGTAGTTGAAACATATGAACTTCCATACAAAAAATATACTTTGTGTTATATTAAGACAATTTAACAGTTTTTAGATTTGGGACATAAACGGTAATATCTTTTGATTGAGTTGACTTAGAAGCTTGGTTTTTTTACACTACCAAGTGACCTAAGTATTCAATATAAATTTTATATCTTTATGCGTTCCTGAGAAAAAGAGTCTTAAAAGACGGGCATACGGAAAAACGAAATGATGCTATAAAGGTTGCGTTCTTGGTACGGTTTAGGGATCCATAAAAATCAACCCTTATTAAAGTTAATATTGTCTTCACACGTAGATATTGTCCTATATTTATTATATTTAACGTTTTTTCCAGAAACCTGTTGCCGCGTGACATACCGACGGATCTTCTGATAGACATGACCGGGACGAGTGATTCTGAAGAGAGTGAGGCGCTATTGGAAGTTATCGGGATGACGTGCCAGTCTTGCGTCAATACTATAGAAGGTATAAATAGTATAAAAATAAATAAAATAAAATTCTAGTATTTTTCTACTAGGTATAATAATTTATCTTATAAGATCGCCTTGAAAAATGTATAAAATATATATAAAACTAAATGGCTGTTTCATCTTAATCGATTGTCCAAACATTTGTAAAAATGTTTCTTTCGAATACGAGAGGATGTTCCTCTCATTGATGAAACAACGCTGGCCTTCAGCGTAAAATAAGATAGGTACTAGAAAATTTCGATGAGTGTTTACAAGGCTCGGTACCTCAATTGGGAGAGCATTAGACCGAATTTCCAAAGGTTGCAGGTTTTATTCCCGCCTGAGAATTCACTTGTGACCCGAGTCGATTTTTTTTTAATATTTTTCTATTATAATAATTTAAAATAAAATAAATTAAAGATAAAAGACAAAATGCTTTTAATTAATATGACAATTTACAATACATTTATTGAAAGTCAACTGGCTTCATTAGCCCTACGATGGGAGACCTTGTGCTGAAAAAATCCGCAAGAAATTCGGCAAGGGCCATTTTTTTCTCCCTTTAATGTTGTACAGATTTTTTATATATTTACACATTTTTGACACGGGGAAATTCTGTTATTACCTTCCGCTAGTATGTTGAATTGTCGACGACAAGTTTGGGCCTCATGTGTTCCTTGTTAGAATCACCACTTACACACCTCCTACCTACCTATAATTTTTATAGATCTAAAAAATCTAGAAGTTAATGATAAAATATATACATTTATACAATGACGCCTTTTTCACGTTTTCTACTCTAATCAAACCATACAAGCAGGGCCATCTTTAACCTATTGGAGGCTTTGGGCATATAAGAATGACTTTGACAAAACAGATTTTTATTACCAGAATAGACAATGAAAGTAGATAAACAAGATTTCAGATTTTTTATTGACAGTCAATAGATGAATAGATAATCTTTAATTTAAATAGGGCGATTCTCATATATTTAAAATTATCTAAGCATGCTGAAATTCGATAGCCTTATTTTCATTTATATATTTGGACCTGCTGTTTTTTTAAATCAAAATTTATTTTTGAGTTACAGAGATCGAAATATTTTGTGGTGGATTCTTTATTTACTGAGCTTTACGGTAGTATTTTTTATTTGATCCTAGCTTCATTATTTAGCAAGAAAATGTCATTTTTTATCTAAGATTCCGACATTTTTTTCACAATTCGTACAGCATTGAGACTGTTGAGAGGGGTGGGGCGCGCGGTAGTTGACTGACAAGTGATAGATTATTAGAATGCTGTTTTCTAAGTAAGTCGGAAGGTTTTATGAGAAACTAGCCTTATACTAGTTTTCTACAAAAACTAAATAGATAACGACTAAGGCGTTATTCAAAAAATGGATCCATTAAAATCAAATCAATTTACTTCGAGAAACAAAGTCTCATAATCTGTTAGTAACATAGAAACTAAAAAGCTATGTTATTATGTATGTGCTATTTTATATTCATTTATATATATATTTTAATTAATAAAATCAAATTGCCAAAAAAAACAAAAAATTTAAACCCAGTCACCTCAACATAATGTGAAAACTAGTGGTATTCGAACCCACAACGGCAAGTTTCGCAGCTAAGTTCACTAATCACCAGCCTAACCATTAATCTTTATTTAATTCTTATTCTCACACTTCCAATTACACATTTAAAAAAACCACAGATACCGAATTAAACGCGCATTTAATTTTGGATATGACTGTGATCTTGTAATAACGGATCCTCTAAAGGAGTACAAAGGTCAAGATTAAATATAAAAAAAAAAACTAAAAGCATGTGTGCAATTCACACGTGGTAGAAGTAAAACCTCCAAAAATAATACGTACACGTATACAAAATACCACGGTTGTTGTGATGACTTCTCTCAAGCTTTGTACTACGCATGCGCACACAAACACGTATTAACACATAAATAATGCTTCCTATCTCATTTTCTCCTACGTTAAATCTTATGAATTTATGTGTCTGTCTCTTTCTGCTGTCGCTTTTTCATTTCATCGGCTTTCAAATCACAACGATGCTAACGAAGTGTTCACTTTAAAAACTGCGTTCTGCAACCAACCTTTTCCTAGTAGTTCCAGTGGCCTATACTGACTTCTTTTCCTATTCTTTTACTGTTTACGCTGTCCGACTGTTGAATCCTTTCGCGACAGAGTTAGCAGTTATTTCCTGTCTTCCAATCCTTATTATTTTTCTCTTATCTAATTATTTCATATCCACCATTAACTAGTTATATATTAACGTTTGACCTCTCAATACGCGCACCCACTCCCCTATTATCCTTTTATCTTTATTCATTTGTTTCACCCTACGTTGCTTGGAAGAGATCGCTGTTTAGCAATAAGGCCGCCTGTTCGTATACTTTTCTTTGCTGTAATTGTCTCTTTCTGTATCTTATGTGGGGACAATGAAGCGTAATTTATTTATTATTATTTAAAAAAAATACCTCACTGATTTGGTATAAGTGATTTTCAAAATAAAATCATATCAGTATATTGAATCGAGAAACAGTCTCATAATAATAAGTAACAAAGGAACTTAAAACTATGTTAATATTTTTGTTTCAATTATCAAATGAATAAAGTCAATTCGCAAATTATAAATTATCAAAATCAATTAATTAAATCCAAATAATAAAATTTATTTTTTTATTAAAATCAAATTAATATAATAAAGCTATCAAATGACTAAAATTTTATTATTAAAATCAAATCATATGTCACTGAAAATAGTAATAATAATAGTTAATAGTTTTAAATAAACTTTGGTCTTTATTTCAGGTACGTTAAGAGAGATGCCGGGTATTGTCCACGCATCAGTGGACCTGGCAGGGGCGTCGGCCACAGTCCGGTTCCTCAAGTCTGTCCTGACGCCCGAACAGGTGTCTGACTCCATATACAATCTGGGATTTGATGTCACGCTACTCAAAGTTGATGGAGAGTCTCAGGGTAAGTGGAAATCTGTAACAATAAATTGTGGAACACCATTAATTTGTCATATATGTATGAAGAAAATTATTACTTCGTATTATATTATTAAGAGTTACTCAATGTTCTGAATATATGGACAATATATAGGCATTCCTTTTTTAAGGCCTACTTGAGCCTACCTACCTGGGAGCTCGGAAGCGTGGTTGTTTTTAGAGGTGTATTTTAAATCTTATAAAAATTTAGCATTTTGAATGCAAGAAATAAAATATGGCATTCTTTTTGTATTAAATTTTACTCATGGTATGTAATCTATTATAGTTTATTCATCATGTTAAGATAATAATTCTCACATTTACACAAATTAACCTAGCTCAAAGTAAGCACTGTAAGGCTTGTGTTATGGATACTAGGATAACGGATAGACATACATATAAGATACATAAATATGTAATATTCATAGAAAAATATGTAAATACCCATGACTTAAATACAAATACTCGTGTTCATCTCACAAACATCTGCCCCTTCCGGGACTCGAACCCAGAATCGTCCGTGCCAAACGCAGGATCCTTACTATTGCACCAAACGGTCGTCAATATTAAGATTACCAGAATACAATCCTAGCTTAGTGTGGAATTTTTGTTTTGAGAAACTTAGTAAGACTTTTTGTGGAATAAAGAATTATTTATTCTATTATAATTTGCAGTAACGGAGACGAACGATTGTAATATACGAAAATTTATTTTAGGTGATTAGGTGACTTGAAAAAATAAATATATAATTAATATCTTTTGTTATTTTCCTATTTAACATAGATATTAGAATTTACGATAAAGCCTTCTTTCATACATTGTTATAAATGGTTTTAATTTTTGTTACAGAGAACTCATCTCAAAATAGAAGTGAAGAAGGCTCAGGAGATGGACTCAAATCGCCTTCTTCTGTAAAAAGTAAAACAAAAGCCAACGTGAGTATTATTGCCTACTGTTACTTATATCTAAGGGATGAGTGTAAGTTGGCAAATATTCAAATTTTAATTTAAGATTTGAACCTTATTTTTATTGTGTTAACGTCTTTCGCACAAATATTAACTTTAACGCTAAAGTAACTTTTGGACATGTGCGAAAATAAATAAATTACAATATGGTGTGGTGTCCGGCATAGACGATAACCCTTTACGCTTAATCCTTTATTGTTTAAATTATTAAAGAGATGGATTTTGAAGTTATACTTCTTTAGGCGCGTTATGAAAAAAATATGAGAGCGAAATTTTAAGATGCGCGTGCATCACTGTGACACAAAATTATCATGTTGAAGTTGGCCGCAAAACGACATAGACTGTGACACATATAAAATTATAATAATAATTTTATATTATACTAGCGGCCCGTCCCGGCTTCGCACGGATGGACAAAATTCTTTAAATTTTTCTAGCATTCAATATAGCCTATGACACTCAGCAATAATGTGCCTTTCTATTGGTGAAAGAATTTTTAATATCGGTTCAGTAGATCCCGAGATTACCCCTTACAATTTAACAAATATACAAACACACAAACTTTACTTCTTAATAATAGTAGTATAGATAATAACAATATAACAATTTTATTAAATACTGGTTTTCATTTTATAAACTTATTTAAGTGCGTTTATTGATTTGAGGGTAACTGTCGTTATGTATTCTTTTTTATTTGTTTATAATATAAATTATTATTATTTTTACATTACTATTGGTTAAACAGTACATTTTAATGTTTTTTTGATATATTTCTTGATTTTGTATACAGATATATAGCAAATCTGTTAATCTTTTGATGCTTCTTACTGATCACTATATATTTTATAAATTTATCTTTCTTTTCCCATACAAAGAGTACGAGCACACGGGAGGAAATTTTTAGTAATCTTTGTTTAGTAACGATAAAGAAGTATAACTTCTTACGTGCGTACATAAGTACACACAACGGTTTTTTTTAAAAGGCTTATATTTTGAGATCTAATATTATATGAGGTGGATATTGTTCAAATCCAAATTGCCCAAAATTTAGATTTTCTTTTGCTGGTTACATAGTAATTAAAATACCATAGATATAACAAATTAACCAAAATTTTAGGCAAGTTTGATTTGGTAAGTCGATATGTAAGAGTCATCATTTGTTCAGTTTTCGACAGCACTTATGTACCATAGTTAGCGACATCTATTAAAAGTTATACCTATATACAGATGTTATATCGAGTTGGCTCTCTATACATATACGAAAGAAACTCTATAAGTTTTATAATTTTTATATATTTTATGCATTGGGATCTTATAAGATACATTATTATAATAGAAATATACCAGAAAAAATTTTGACTCGGGTCACAAGTGAATTCTCAGGCGGGAATCGAACCTGCAACCTTTGGAAATTCGGTCCAATGTTCACCCAATTGAGCTACCGTGCCTTGTGAACACTCATCGAAAGTTTCTAGAAAGGTTGCGGGTTCGATTCCCGCCTTTGAGAGAAATTCACTGCGAGAATTCACTTGTGACCCGAGTCGATTTTTTCTAGTATTTTTCTATTATAATATCTTTAAGTTTTATAAAATGAAAAGCCATGCTTTCGATTTTCAGGTTGTAACATACCAAACTGTCTAAAATAGTTCTAAATACTAGTAATAATTTTTACATTCATACCAATGAGCCTAGCCTAAAGTAAGCACAGTCATGCTTGTGTTATGGATACCAGGGCAACGGATACATTTATGATACATAGATAAATTATACATGGAAATATATCATCACACAAACATATGTCCCTTCCGGGATTCGAACCTAGGACTGTCGGTGAGAAAGACAGGTTCGCTACAATTGCACCAAACGATTGAATTAGAACTCATAAGTTGGATTATTTGGTAAGACAGTGGTTTTTAGTATTATTTAGTAAATTCAGTATTGTTATTTTTATTAAATGCATTGCTTGTCCATCAGGGTGCGGTCTCAGTGTTAGCGGAAAGCGATTTGTCTCGGTGCACGTTGGAGGTGCGAGGGATGACTTGCGCGTCCTGTGTTGCCGCTATTGAAAAACATTGCTCCAAGCTTTATGGTGAGTATAATTCTCGTCATATAGAGGAGAGGAGAGGAGAGGATGGGACCATCACTAGCCATGGTGCAATGGATGTGATGTACTAGGCTGTCATAAACTACTAGAAGTTGTGTGGAAGTATAATGACGCTAAAGGGAAACGTCACTTAAAGATTGGGACTATCTTTTGACGTCACAGTGGATGTGATGTACCAGGCTCTCATAAATTAATAAGAGTTTTGTGCAAGTGTAACGACTCTACTGAGAAGCGCCGTTTCGAAGCGGAATTAACTTCAATAGGTTTGATAAATTATTATTTATTTAAGTACATTTCTAGGAAGGCACGATGGTACGTAACTATAGAGAAAATACAACTTTTTAGTAAAGTCCATTAATACAATTGTAAACATCAATAATTTTGACGAGCAAGCGTTTACACAGCTGATATATGTAAACAAGTTCGAAATTATAGCTTTTCAACGGCACTTTCCTCGGCCACCAAGAAAGGTTGCCATGTTTCGACGAGAAAGCTCTTTCCATATTTAAATTAATATTTGAAACGATAGATAATGGATTCCCATATAGGCTAAGGATCCGCTATAGGAACGGCCGCTGAGCGCATACTTAATATTTGTATGTAACCAGTACAACTATTTCGATTTATCTCATTTGAGATAAAATAAATTTTCATCATTTGAAATAATAAATAGCGATGATGCTATTTTGGATGCCTTGCCTAGAATAGGTTTGTTATATCGCTGACTGTGGTTTCCTATAACTTGTGACTATTGATTATTTGTATTAGATTGCACTGTGTATCATGTTTTGAGACCCTTAAATAAATAAATAAAATGAATATAGTCACACTTTTTACTTATCTTTTTTTTCAGGTGTCCAGTCAATACTAATAGCTTTACTAGCGGCAAAAGCGGAAGTCCGGTACGAGCCGAGAAAGATTTCCGCTGCGGATATAGCTAATTCTATAACCGAACTTGGCTTCCCCTCTGAAGTGTTGAGTGATTGTGACGGTAGTGGGCAGAAGGAGCTCCAAGTTACAGTAAGTTTTTATGATTATTTAAAAATTAGCTCATTGATATTCTATCCATCAATTTATAAAAAAATATCAATCGATTTTCAACTTATAATCCTACGTATAAAGTTCGAAAATCAGTAGTACTTTACTTATTGTGATTGGTTTATATTAAGTGAAAAGAGATTTCTATCAAATTATTTGATCTTGATCGACTAGCCACAGATTTCTGTTTGCCTGGTATCCAACAACTTATACTTTACTTTTTCTCAGTTGCAATGTAATGCTGAGAATCTGTTTTGTGTTTTCTAAATGAATAAGATAAATCTATGTGTATAAAGTAAAAAACTAAATGTTTTATGTTCCTTAATGCCGTACCGATATAGGTCTATCTCTACTATATAAAAGAAGGACTTTGTGGGTTTGTTACCATATATAGTTACCATGCCTAAGAATAAGTTTTTACAATCAACTAGCAAACCCGGCCACGCGTTGCTGATATAACCCGACCACGCGTTGCTGGTATAACCCGGGCACGCGTTGCTGGTATGGTAACAAACACACACACACAAAGTACTGTCGCAACGCAACGCGAGGCCGGGTTAACTAGTGTTCTATAAATATAACTTTGTCTCAATATACCTGGAAAATACGATCATTATTTTCACAACCATCAATGGCTGTACAGATGAAATACATACGAGCTTCGGCCATAAGTTAGTATGAAAATCCATGTGTTTAGCGCCAGGGAATCGTATTATAAAAACTCGTATTTCTTCTGTAATTTAAAAATGGGAAGAACTTTTTCCCTAAAATACGGCAACCAAGGAGGCGGCTAATCTAAGATTTTATTTATATTTCAAAGGAGTTTTTAATATACCTGTGTAAATTAAAATAAAGCTATGAACTGCTTGACGCGCGACAGATTTATTGTTGTTTGTGATTGAACTGTGATTTTGGTATTTTTTTTCTTTGAAAAAATAAACTTCAACCTTTGATCATATATTTCTGTAGATGCACAGTTCCATGAAAAACTAAACAAAATATTGTCCCCGCATCAATACGTACTTAGGTAGTTGTATACCACTTGAAATATAGCAAAAAACGTCTTAAAATATCGTGCGGTTTAATCTAATTTAGATCTTAATTGATAAACGTTACTATGGAAATAAATCCATTTTAGGTTCAATACATAATTGAATTGTGGATTGTCAGACGTAAAATGATTCTTAAAAAAAGCAGAAATAAAACAGCACATTTCCAAACACAAGTGTATTAAAAACTAAGCTTAATGTATGACAATAAAGCACTCAATGGTACAAACAATAATATTAAACTCGGCGTCAAAAAAATCGCACCTTATAAAAATCTTATTCAAAAATTCCTAAACCTTATATAGAGGATAGTGTTAGGTATCATTAGAAAGGTAACAAAAAGGAGCATCAAACAACAATTAAGTGCAATCTTTTTTTTAATTAAAATTATACAAAAAGCATAAAAATTTGAAAAATAATAAAAAATCTTAATTAAGTCCTAATTAATAATCGATAATTTACAAAAAAAATGTACAAAAAGTGTCTTAAAATTAACTCAAAATCTAGTGTTACCCCCCCTTGCCCTGATGACGGCTTCCATACGGTCCCTCATAGACCTCACCAACTTCAGGAGCTCTTCTTGAGGGATAAGACCCCATTCTTCAATCACCGCGGTTTGGAGTTCCTCTAGAGTCGAAGGAGCCGGATCCCGAGATCGAACCTTACGTTTAAGATGGTCCCAGAGGTGCTCTATCGGATTCAGATCAGGACTTCTCGCTGGCCACTGCATCACAGGAATTTGGGACCTCCGCAGGAAGTCGTTCACGATGGCTGCAGTGTGTGCGCGAGCGTTGTCGTGCATTAATGTGAACCCCTCGCCAAAAGATTCGGCAAAAGGGACCACATGCACATCCAGGATCTCTGTGATATAGCGGCGCGCAGTCAGCGACCCTTGTCCGCGAGCACCTCCGGTCCGGGAGACGCAGACCAGGTCGGTTTTGCCGGCAGCCGACATACCGCCCCAGAACATGCAGGATCCGCCTCCATATTCCACCGTCTCCTGGATGCAGGCTTGAGCGAAACGTTCACCCTGCCTCCGGTATACTCTTCTTCGTCGGTCGTTGCAGAAAAGACACACTCGTGTCTCGTCTGAGAAGAGAACAGCTCCCCACTGCTCAATGGTCCAATCGACGTGGTCGCGAGCAAACTGCAAGCGGGCTCGTCGGTGCGCTGCAGTCAATTTTGGACCTGTAGCAGCTCTGCGGGCTGCTATGTTCTTCTCCTTCAGTCTTCTTCTAACCGTGGATACACTCACGGTGCGTCTGCGAACTGCCTGGAGCTCCTGTTGCAGCTGAACAGCGTTTGAGAAGCGATTTCTCAAAGAGTACGACACAACGAACCGGTCGTCTCTTTCCGAAGTGCAGCGACGTCTACCGGACCCATGTCGCCGGATATAGCCACCGGTCTCTAAAAAGCGCTGGTAGACTCTACGAACCGAAAAACGGCTCAGATTCAGTTGCCGGGCGACATCACACTGCCGCACCCCTGCTTGCAGTAGTGCAACCACTTGAGCGGCCTCATCAGCTGTAGTGTCCATTTTCCAGATGTTCTTTCTTCAGTAAAATCAGTGCGTGTGTCCCCTTCAACGGTTTAATAGCGAATGACCCACATTGAACCCGTGTTGACCTCTTTATACCCACAAAGTTAGCGCAACTCGCGACTCTCCCGAGCAGCAAAATTTCCTTAGAATTTTTGTGACCCTTTATTTGTTGCTTTAGGTTTTATTTGATAATGAAAAATAATGTTTTTTTATTAAGTTAATTAAGTAACCTTTTAAATAAAATTATAATTAATACGACTGCATGTGCATATCCAGAGTTAATGCCATTTGAACGTGATTTTCTTAGAGGTGCGATTTTTTTGACGCCGAGTGTAGTTACATTCTATGTGACATTGCATTTTGTGTCCGCGTCTTATCGTTGTCACTTGGAACATAGACAGGAATGGAGTTGCTTACTTTAAAAAAAAATGGGATACCTGGATGGAGTTAAAAAAAAAGTTAATACAATTTTCTTTATTATTACTTTTACACGCAATAAGTAGTAAATGGGTTTTGATGAAAGGTACACAGCTAGACTTAAGAAATGGGATACTTTTAATGATGTAGTATTTTGAGAAAAACAAGGCTATACGCTCAGTTAGTAAGCGAGAGTGCGTGCTTGTGTTTGTGTTTGTGTGTGTGTGTGTGTGTGTATATGTGTGTATTGTGTGGGTGTGTATTGTGTGGGTGTGTGTGTGTGTGAAATGAAATGTGAAAATTTTTTGAATCGTAAGGACAGCCTATATTTGAAAGATTGCTCATGGATTTAAAGACATCTCAAATTTAGGTATTTCAAGATTTAGGTGCCTTGGAACAATTTTAACTTGTTGTATAATTGTCTTTTTGATTTGTCAAAGTGATCAAAGTTGAAGTTATGGTTTGAACAAACCACACTAAATGCATTCGGTTAATAAAACTGCTCTGTTCTATCTAGGGCGATAATACACCTCCACTTTTCTCTCTGAATTTAATTTTTCGGAAAACTAAAAGAATAACAAACTTTTAATAAAAATTTAATAGAAAAAAATGGAACGACGACTCCAACTTTTTGCTGTTGACTTTGTTCGCAAGCACTTGATTCATATTGTTTTGTCTTATGAGCGGCCTACTCGATTGTGAAAGGGAAAGGCGAATATTATATACCTAGCAACCGGCATGTCATATAAATCTACAAAAAAACAATTTTATTAAAATATTAATGAAATTAGACTTAAACCATGAGAAAAATGTGTCAATAAGTTAAAATAAAATTATACTTATTGGAAATATAACACTCCATCCTTTTCTTTTCACCTTTAAAGTGTAATTTTTACAATTTTTCACTACGCACTTTGGCATTGTTGTCGTCACATGGCATGCGCGGTCAGTAAGCGAATGAGAGCGAAACAAGGCATATTTTTGATTTATGCCTTCTTTCAATGGTGCCACATTTTAAGCGGCAACAGTGCATCTACAGAAATATATGATCGAAGACTTAAACAAAGTAAATGTAAATAATGTACTTAGTTTGAATTTCCGCGCATTATTGAGCAAAAGTGCTATACAAGACTTGACCGCAACGTGGCGTTGAAAATTAAATTATTATATTAAATAATACTGATGTTAAGAAGTTCATGGCTGCATGTCAAAAGAAATAATACACATGGAAATTGATTTAATTTAATCGAGAAATGTTTATTCAAAAGAAATTAACAAAAAGTAATGTTGGCTTAACTGATAGCTCCTGTTGTTTGATTTGAATATAATATAAAATAAAGGATTAAAGTCCTTATTCCTCGCCAATACAGTTGTTTTTATTTAGTTATAGAGTTGTCTTACATTAAAGTTGATACTTTTTAGTTTCCAGATTAATACACATATTATAATAATAATAATAATAAAAACATTTATTTCAGACTGAGGTCCATAGTTTGTTAGTAATAATTAGTAACAAAAATAACTTATTCTATGTTAATGTTGTTAGTAAATACAATTTATTCATATTATTACAATTTATTTATATTATTCATATTCATTATTTAATTAAGCCTATGGCTAACTCCACCCAGTGCCTTTGTATGGCACAGTCTGGTCTTTCAAAGATCGCTTTCAAGATGCTGTTTCGAGCGCCACGCAAGCACTGCAGCAAGGAAGCAGCTTTCTTACGCATGATGGCATGAAAACCATCCACATGTGCCTCCGCAAACATTGCTGACGCACTACAACGTCGTGGCAGTCGCAACAGCATCCTGAAAGCGTTGTTGTATTGCACCCTTAGAGTGTTGTAGGCTCGGCGCGTATATGTTACCCACAGGCCGCTGGAATAAAAAGATTGACAGAACGCCTTAAAAAGACTTATTTTGACGTCTGTCGAACAGCGAGCGAACCTGCGGGCAAGCATATTGCTCCTCACCGCCAACGCCCTGCGCTCGCGCTCTATGTCGCTGTCGTCCCTAAGACAACGTGACCTAGATACTTAAAACTATTTACAATGCGCAGTATTACGCCGTTGAGATATATCGGTGGCACACGGCGAGGTCGTTTTTTAGGTGCATTAAACACTAAAATTACACTCTTTGCAGAGTTGTATTTAAGACCGTGCTCCACCGCATACATCTCGCAGATCGATATTAACTGCTTTAACCCGCCCATCAATGGACTAAGCAGCACCATGTCATCGGCATAGCTTATATTATTGACACATATACCGTCAATGTGACAACCGACATGTGTGCTGCTCAGTCGCTCAATAAGTTGGTTCATGTACAGATTAAATAGCAGAGGTGAACTTATTCCACCTTGCCTCACCCCGCATTCTAACCCGTATTGCTCCGACAGGGCACCAACCCACCTTACTTGGTTCGTCTGATGACTATACCAATATTTAAGAAGCGCTGTATACTCCGCCGGCATATTATACTTTGTCTTGAATTTTTATTTATTGCTGTTACTAATTTAGAAATGTTTCTTTACAGATAAAAGGCATGACGTGTGCATCCTGTGTAAATAAAATAGAAAAGACTGTACTTAAGTTGACTGGCGTCGCGTCGTGTGCGGTCGCCCTAACAACATCTAGGTAAATACCTTATACATACTTATTTTATTTCTTGCATTATTGTGTCCGCTGAAATGAAACACAAGTCAAAGATACAGAAAACAAGTTTTCTCAAATAAAAAAAAAACAACCATTATTTTGACCACCTTCTTTTAGGCAAAAATTAAATTACTGTACAGGTCTTATACATTCAAACAGCGGCCGGCTATTTTATTATATAGACTCGATATCTGGCGTAATTCAAAAATAGAAATACTTTTTAAGCCGTTTCATTTATCCGTACCGAAAGTCAACAAATTATCATCCCGCGGACACGCCTTGTTTTATGCTATCACCTTTTTGCTATTTATTTTATATCTACAACAGCAGAAGCTTTAGGAAAATAGATATGATACTCATAAAATTACTAGCTGACCCATCTGTGATGTGATGATGCTGTGTTATAAATGAAACCTATCCTATGTCCTAAGTCGAGAAAAACTAAGTAAAACGAATAAAGAATCATCAAAATCGGTTGAGTAGTTACGGAGTTCATTGCGGTCAAACACAGGGAAATTTTATATATATAGTACATTTTTCCTTACGTGAGCTAAGTAGTAAACAAATATGGCGGTCCACATTTTTTAGGGTTGGGAAACATTGAGTGAAAGTGTGACATCTTTAAGTGAATGAATGAGTGTATGAACCTTTAGATTATGGGGTTCTTACATACGGTCGAGGTAATGAAATAAATTCTTCAGGCTTTACTTGTAGTAAATACTTATAATAATAATAACTATCACTGTCAGTTTTACTTCGCTTTCTCCCTACTGTAGATGAAAACAATAAAATGTCACAGTGTAAATGTATAAATATGTGTCTAACAAACACCTAAATAATTAACAAAGACAAAAACTAAAAACTGACTCACATCAAAACATCAACAATGAAGACCTAAGATATTTTTAAATTTCCATATTTACTGGATTTTGTTAATTTACGAAATTCTGGTCTGATTTATATATAATTTTTATGGGACCACCCTCAAAGTATCGTATTTATCTAGTAAAACACAGTCGAATTAAGAACCTACTTTTTTTGAATAACAACAGTTGCAGCAAAAAGATAATTATGAAAATAACCACGGAAACCTTAAAATGAACTGATTCGTTACAAACCATTCATACATTCACTTCATCCCATCCTTGTTTTATTTTTTAATTTTGACATATTGTTTATTTAATCTGTGACCGAGAAGGTCTTGAAAATTACGATTTTAGCTAAAAAATGTTATTTGTGAGGATATTTCAAAGCAGTTTTCCGTGAAAATAAATGCGTTTATATGTAAACTAATGACTATGATGTATTGTGGCAACGTTAAGTGAGTGATTCTTTCGGAATGTCGTAAATTGTGATCCAGTGATGTTTGTTTACCATTTAGCTCAAGTAAGAAAAAATACACTATTCGCTATGTGCAAAGTGGGTGGTGGGGACCGTCAAATCGATCGCAGCGCGCGATGTGACAGAAATGTGAAATAACTCTGGACTGTCATGTATCAAATTGCAATATTTTCATACAATTTCATACTAACGCTATTAAGAATTTTTGAGAAAAAACGTTAAAATTCGCGATATGGGTCACAGTGTTATAAAGTGTAGAAACAGGCGGGAAAAGTTTTTCCCATTGTTGTTCGCTACTTGTTTTTGATAAACTTTCTTCTGTGTTGATATAATGTATCAAAGCAGCAATATGTTTGCACTTGCCACTTTGAATATAAACACTCTCGCACTTAACATTCGTAACGACACGTTCATCATTTATCTGGAATTAAAATTAACATTAAATTAATTAATATAAGTTGAGGTGCACTAACTCAAAAATACAATACTTAGTTCGTACACTTCCGCGCACATTACGCATTTGCATAAAACACTTTTTACGGATTTTGCACATATTTTTTATAATGGTTGTCATGTTCACAATATTTTAATCGAGCACGTTCCTAATTGTTAAAATTGTTTTATGCATATCAAATTGTTTTATTTTTACATTTTATTTAGTTATTAAATTCTCACTACGATTATATTGTATGTAACTGAGTAACAATGTGTGTAAATTACACACATTGCAAGACCTGATGATGAAGTTAGCTCTTTTTGCAAATAATAACAGTAAGATGGAGGTTGGTCCCCCTGCCCGAGTTTCTTTCGCCAGTTCTTCTCGGAAGGGCTCTCCCAATTTCCGAGTAGTATACAATGTAATCATAGTGAGAATTTAATAATTATTTTAAGGATTAAATATAAAATAAAATAAAATATGCGCAAAATCCGGAAAAAAGTGTTTTATTGAAATGTCAAAAATACAATTTCAATAAGTAGATATGAACTCACTTTAAATGATGTTTCGAAGGGATTATGTGTAACAGTAAAGACGTTTGTCTATCAGAGCTTATATTAAGTAGCTTTGTCCGTTGGTTCTAAGCTCTTCAACGTTTCTCACATGCTGTTCTAATACTATTTTTTCCTTTTTGCATAGTTTGAGGTTGGAAATATATATCATGTTCTAGCGATTCAAATCCCGTACGTATTATAACATACCATTTTTTTGTTAAGGTAGGAAAATCGGTTATTAATATGCACCAACTTTTTTAGATATTTTTATTTAATTTCGCTGAAAAACAATCCGGAAATCGTTATCAAACAATCCAGTTGCCATTATTTGACAGAACTCAAGTCCACAATAATTGTGGTCACTAGAGGCGCTGTCATCGCGCACACAGCGAATAGATAACTAGCTGACTCGGCCACGCGTTGCTGTGTTATAAATTAAAATCAAATCTATCCTATCTTTTTAGTTAGATCAAATGACAGATAGTTTCGAAGTTTGATCAAAATTGGTTTAGTAGTTTAGGAGTCCATCGCGGACAAACAACGTGACACGTAATTTATATATATTAAGATATACACAAAATATGTAAGGTCTTTATTGCGGGTCACAGATAATACGAATATGATACATAAATATGATATATTCATAGAAATATCTAAAAATAAACATGACTCAAGTACAATCACACAAACATCACAGTATTCATCACACAAACATCCTCCCCATTCTGGCCTCGAACTCAGGACCGTTGGTGCGAAAGGCGATCGCTACCGGTGGTTTGGCGATCGTCAAATTAGTTATTCATTTATTTAAAATTGTTATTAATATGTTCGTTATGTTTTTTTCAGGGGTAAAATAAAATATAACGCGGAGCAAATAGGTCCGCGGACGATATGCGAGGCAATCAGCTCATTAGGATTCGAGGCGAGTGTACTAGGGCCACAGAACAGGGGAACAACTAATTATTTGGAACACAAGTAAGTCATTTTGCCTTTTTCATTTTTTGTCTTATTTTGTAGTTTGGATTCATACTTGTTTCTTTTTTTGTAGGTATAATCTTTGTAGACTACTAGCGGCCCGTCCCGGCTTCGCACGGGTGGACAAAATTCTTTAATTTTTTTCTATTATTAAATATTTTTCCGTTACCGCCATCTAACGTCCGGTAGACGAACTACTTGCGGTTAACGCGTTGCTATGGTGACGTTATTGATACAATGGGAAAAGAGCGGACAGAGAAACACACAAACCACTGTGATCTTAGATTATAGACTAGCGGTCCGTCCCGGCTTCGCACGGGTGGACAAAATTCTTTAATTTTATCTATTATTAAATATTCTTCCGTTAGCGCCATCTAGCGTCCGGTAGACGAACTACTTGCGGTTAATGCGTTGCTATGGTAACGTTATTGATACAATGGAAAAAGAGCGGACAGACAAACACACAAACCACTGTGGTCTTAGATTATAGATTTGTCTTTGTATGATAACTTTGGGTAAGAACTAACAATGTCAGAAAATTTACTTCTATTTTTATGGAGTTTTTTAGTAAGAAATTAATTGTCTTTGAACTGCCCAAACTGTATTTGTAGATGGCGCACTAGGACTGGATAGATTTTCTTTTCGTCACCAAGTATTTAATTTAATGAAATATAATTTTAAAATCGTTCAGATTGATTTTTTTTTAATTAATTTCGTATAGGAATTTAAACGTTATTTCACATTAGATGAAAAAAGAAAAAAATAAAAAAAAATCCTTTTCGATAAGTCATTAATATTTTAAAATTAAAAGTTTAGTATTTAAAAAAATATTTAACACGTTAAACGCCGTGTCGGACAATGCTGGGTGACACCTAACTATCCATATGAAGGGTGAAAAAAAAGAAAAAAGTCTAGAAAAGACATATTTTTTTCAACTGTTGTATGTTTAAATAAGGTATTTTGAACCACTGAAACAATAATTAAATCGTTGATATCTAAATATTTTTTCAGATAAACGCCGTCACCCAGTATTGGCCGACACGGCCCTGCGCAAACGATAAGTGTAAATGCCTCCGTTTAAGCCACGCGGGTCAGTAATCGGCCGGTCGGTCGGTAGGATGTTTTAACTGCCAAACTTAAAAAAGGACAGTATTCTGCTGCGGAAAGCTTTGATGGCATAACTTGTAGTAAGTGGAAGGACAAGCGTGATGTCTACGTTTTGTCTACGAAACATTCAGTACAGTTTCATAATATAAATAAGAGGGGAAAAACTGTATCAAAGCCCAAGATTGTCGCGGACTATAACAAAGTAAAAGGTGCAGTTGATGTAGCAGATCAACTTGCAGCCTATTCTTCTCGCTTGCGAAAAAGCATAAAGTGGTATAAAAAACTAGCTATCAATCTACTGCTCAATACATCTTTGGTCAATCCTTTAATTCTCTATCAAAAAGTAACGGGTAAAAAAAATTCTATGGTTGATTTCAGAAAAGAAATCATCCGTGATTATTATTCAGAACCAAAATCACTAGTGACTATTGAAACATGACCAAAGAGGTTGAAGCATAGATTGATTAAGAAAGAGGGAAAAAGTAATATAAGAAGGGCTTGTTCTGAAAGCCATAAAGAAAAAGTTAAGATCTTGGGAAGAATTGAAGCGAGTAATAAAGTAAAAAAAACCTACTGTGACGATTGTCCAAAAAAACTATTTCTATGCTTAGATTGCTATAATACGAATATAATGCGAAAATTATTTTTCCTTCTCAATTTATTCCCCCTTAACTCTAATACATTTATTAGAACTATCAATAAATTTATTAATACCTTCGAAAAAAAATGATTTCTCTTTGTCGTCAAAATAGGCCGAAATTTCGCTCTTTACTTCTTCATCGCTGGAAAATTTCTTCCCTCGAAGTTCTTTTTTGGGAACAAATAATAATCACTTGGGGCTAAATCTGGGCTATAGGGAGGATGTTCCAGGATTTCGAAGCCCACTCTTTGAACAGCAGCCATCGCAACTTGCGCCTTGTGCACTGGTGCATTGTCGTGCAAAAGGAGCACACCTTTAGTCAATTTTCCCAGTCTTTTTTCTCTCACAGCATCTCGCAGACGTTCTAATAGTGCAGCGTAGTACTCTCCAGTGACAGAGACACCCTTTTCTTTATAATCAATAAGGAGGATTCCCTCTGAATCCCAGAAAACATAAGTTTTTGGCCTGGATCATCTTCAATAGAATCCCTGCCTTGCTTAAACAGGTTGTGCCACTTGTAAACCATGGTTTTACTAGGGCAAGAGTCCCCGTAAACAGAAGACATCTCTTCCAAAATAGTCTGGGGAGGTTTTCCTTGTTTGGTAAGGAACTTGATGACTGCGCGAAACTCAATTTTCTCCATGTTGCAAATTTTCTTCCGGATTGACTTGTTGATTGATGTGTAGCTCAGGTAATTTTGACCTATTTTTTTTTGAAACTTAGTATTTATACTCTTAATGAGTGTCACAACTAGTGCAGGTAGTAAAAAGTCACCTTTCCCCCCTTAATGCCCCTCATTCCGCGAACTTTTTGACCCGCCCTCGTATTTCCCACCGATCTATTTAAAATAATCTTTTGGACGTATTAAGTATTCGTATTTGTTTCAAATAACTGGCTAATCCATTTATAAAGACAACAATACATCACATTTTATTTTCCCAGTTTTGTCATCACTATCACTACATAGTATAAAGCGAAGTCGCTTTCCGTCTGTCTGTCCCTATGTATGCTTAGATCTTTAAACTAGGCAACAGATTTTGATGAGGTTTTTTTTTAATAGATAGAATGATTCAAGAGGAAGGTTTAAATGTAGAATACATGTATTTATATAGTAGAAACACACAGATAAAATATAACAACAATCTATCGTAAGGCGAAACGAAGCTCGCGGACACAGTTCGCTAGTTCATAATAAACCCCTCAAAATTTCGCAAAAAAACTTAAATATTTGAGCGCTGGCGTGGTTGCATTAGACTAGGGGGCCGCGCGGGTCTAATAGAAGGCAAAAACGCCTTGTTAGATTGACCGACGCGGAGAATTGGACGTTCAAATATAAGTCTGAGTGTCGGACAGCATTGTCTGACATGGCCTATATGGAACAGGTTAGTGTCGGACACCATTGTCTGACATGGCCTGAATGATATGGTATTACTTTATGCTCTGGCGTTTAACGTGTTAAGTAAAAATTCAGAGATTTACTTTTTAGTTGTTAGTTTTTGTTATGAATTCGTCAAGTTTGCTTAGTTACAGACATAATTTCTTTAATTTATAAATACAACTAGCTTTCCGCCCGCGGCTTCGCCCGCGTGGAATTCGGTTATATTGCGGTATAAAGCACAACTATAAGAAAACTTCTCATTCCCACGGAAAAATCTAAGAAGCGCGATGTAACGCTGGATACAATTAGTTGTTAAACCAAAACTGAATGGTACACTATATTATATGTTTTCCCTTGTGGAGCAAAAACATGCAGATTTTGGGCACTGGAAACCCGGGAACACGCTACATAGAGCTGACCATGCGAAAAACAATGTTTTTCCAAGTGTACTCCAGCAACCCTTAGAGTTTGGCCTTGTGCTTTATTAATGGTCATTGCCAATGAAACCCTTATAGGAAATTGTAGTCTTTTAAATTGAAATGGGAGGTCTGTTGGAATAATCGGAATCCGAGGAATGAGTCATTTAGTAAATCATTTAGCTTCAAAATTGACATGTTCATATTCGTTTGCAACATATAAGGAGATGTAAAAAAAACAGTTTAGACGATAAAACAAATTGTACGTCATCCCTCGGGAATTCCTCATTTTCGGGGATTCATTATCGTATCATTTAGCTTCTAAATTTACATGTTTATATTCGTTTGCAATATTTTACCTTGTTTTAAACGACACACAGCGCCATCTACAATCCATCCATCAAGCAAAAATATTTTTGTTTTTCCTCGGGAATATCAATTTTTCCAGAATAAAAAGTATCCTATTATTTAATCCGGACTTTTATCTTAACGTCTGCAAAATTTCAAAGCTATCGGTTCAGTAGTTACGGCGTGAAAGCGGAACAAACAAACAAACAAACTCACTTTCCGATTTATAATATTAGTAAGGATATAAACAAAAAATATGGTATTTTTATTTTGACGTGACAACGTCTTATAAATTGGTTTGCCGGGTGACACTTCAAGAAACTGCGTTACGCTCCGCTCACGTTATGCGCTTACAATGAGAGCGAGTGAGAGGCACGCGTCCCTTCCACTCGGGCATGGTTAGCCCGCCTAAGAGCGAGAGAGACAGACATAAAAAGTGGAAGGGACGCGTGCCTATAAATTAATGTTTTAAATATAATTCTTTGTATAAATAAATGTTTTAAATTGTTACTATTATTTCATCCTTCTTCCTACTATACGAATGAATATTCACATTAAAATTATTTTACCACTCAAAGTCGTTGTCACGTAAAACTTTCGCCCGTATACCGACTTTACAGGCAACCAACCAGTTTTTTACTATATTTTAAAATCATACAATAAAATAAATTTTCGTTTATTATTTAGTATAATCTGATTGCAAGAATTTCTAATACTAAAAAAAAGTAAATTATTTGATTGTTTTACGTTTAATTAATATATTGAAATTCTTACAGAGAAGAAATAAGAAAATGGCGGAATGCCTTCCTCATCTCACTACTGTTCGGTGGTCCTTGTATGATCGCTATGGCATATTTTATGGCGGCAATGTCACACGGGCATGGACCCCAGGACATGTACCACGTACTACCAGGGCTCAGTTTGGAGAACCTCATTATGTTCCTACTAGCTACACCTGTACAGGTGAGTTTAAGAATACCTCCTTAGTATCCATGTGTGCCGGATCAAAAAATACTAACTTTTGTATGTTTTTAGAATTAAAAATTGCAAAAAACGACTATAAAAAATTACCTGGCTTTACTCACTTTTAAGTTACATAATTCTGAAAAATTAACATTACGACCACACTTTCTCAAAATCTTTACTCGCCTAGTACTGTTTCTCTTATAAAAACAGCCCAGGCACCCCTCCCTCCTCCCTCTTCCCCCAAAAATAAATAATTATGTAACTACACATTTATTATTATTATTATTTAAAAATTGATATTATTATTATTATTATTTAAACTATCGTTTAAATTAGTTTCGTTATTTAAAATCAAATTTATTTCTTAGAATTTATTTCTTAACTTTGGTTCTTTTATAAAACAGTTTTGCTAACATCACTTGTTCAGCTGAACAATAATCTACTGAAATATCACAAGTATCTTTAACAATACCCCTATCCAAAGTTAGAAGTATCAAATGCACAAAGGCTTTTTACTCACCTACAGTCAAAATAAGCGTTAAATGGACATTTTGTGATATTTTATTCTCATAATGATGAAATAAACGAAGTAATTTTTAATCATTGGACACGAAAATGCAAGAATCATATAATCAGTTATTTGTTTTCTATCCACAGTTCATTGGTGGCTGGCACTTCTACAAGCAGGCGTACAAAGCTTTGCGACACGGCACCTCCAACATGGATGTACTTATATCACTCACTACTACTATAAGGTGAACATTATGACTATTTCCTTATTTTATTATAATCGGATTGTAATTCTTGTTCTTATTATTACGTAGTTAATATTTTTTGATGCGAAGCTATACGGACATTCGGGCCGCTCGCATAATGGTACTCTATCCGTGCTAAGCGTCAGATTTTACCGTTACACGAAAGCATCAGATTTAGTACCGTTACCTTCAACCAGCTGCCTCCCTACATCAGTGTGCGTAGCCTTCTGTCTCGCTTTCAGTCATGTCAGTGTGCGTGACTGGCGTGGCTTTCTATCTCTTTTTCCCTTTATACTATAAACGGTTTGTTTTGGGGGCCTAGGCGGCAACGTTTTTTTTAATATCTACAGCTTTGCAACGACTTTTGCTGATGCAGTGTACATATGTATCTTATATTAAATTTAATGTCTTATTTTAATTATCTTTTTATTTTGTTGGACATTTGGTCAATGAAAGTATGTTTATATTTAATAACATTTATCTCTACTAATATTATTAATGTGAATGTAAGTTTGTTTGTTATGCTTTCACGCAAAAACTACTACACCGATCATCATGAAACTTCGTACATATATTCTTGGAGGTATAAGAAGTAACATAGGATACTTTTTATTGAAAAAATTTTGCGGGCGAAGCCGTGGGTAAAAGCTAGTAAGTAATATTTTAATGGATTTTTTTCTCTTCCAGTTACGCGTACTCATTGGCCGTAGTAATTGCAGCGATGGCGATGCAGCAGGATACTAGTCCGATGACGTTCTTTGATACCCCGCCTATGCTATTAGTCTTTGTCTCGCTCGGACGATGGCTAGAACATATCGCGAAGGTTAGTATATCTAAGAATTAATACCTCTTTGAGACTGATAGTTGCCTGGTAAGAAAGTGAAGTTGCCATAACTAATGTGTTCATCCCCCCGCCATATTTATTATTATATTATGTGTCTAGAATTATCGCTAGTTTGTTTAATAATGAATAACTCTTCGAAACTCATAGTTATCTGGTAAGTAAATGAATGAGCTAACATTCTATATAAATTCTGATTTAAGAAAAACTAAAAATCAATTTCAATAAAAAATTGTAAATAATCCTTTTCATAGGCACAAATTAAATTTTCTTAATTTTACTAAATTAAAGAATATCTCCTTTTGTCATAATTGCCTGGTGGTTCCGAGTATAATAGTAAATAACGTCCTTATAAATCGATGAACACCGGCGGCATGCACAAAAAAGTGTAACGTTCCGCTTGAGCCGAGCGTGCAAGCGAGAGCGCGGAACAAGCGATAGAGAGGCACGATCGGCTCTTCCACTTCATGAAGTGAAAAGTTAATGTGGTTTCCATTGTTTATTACAACATAATAAACAATGGAAAACACATTAACTTTGATGAATATATGAATAATCAGATTTTTTTTTATGAAAATAATTAAATTCATAAAAGTATGCAATTTTTCATCAATGTTTTCTTATGACGCTATCACGTAAAATTATCGTCTGTAAACTGACTTTACAGACAACCAATTCTTTCACAAATATTACAAATTCTGTATATTCATTCCAGGGTAAAACATCAGAAGCTTTGTCAAAACTGTTATCATTGAAGGCGACGGAAGCCGTTCTTGTCGTGATGGATGATGACGATCATATTGTAAGCGAAAAGAGCATTCCAGTGGATTTAGTGCAGAGAGGTGATATTCTCAAGGTAAGCTCCTATCTGTTTATTAAATCCTAGTACTTTGTATGGTGTGATTAGGTATTTTATGAATTTGCGCGACAGAATTCGACTTTCACAGACTTTTCTTATTTATGATTATTTTGAGATTTAATAATTCATTGCATTTCTGTTAACTTGAAGTTAAAAGAGACAGCACGATGTTTTTAATCTTATTAAGTCTTAATTGACTAAATGCAATGCTGTTGTCACCAACCAAGAGACAAAAAGTTTATAAACTTTTTTTTTTTAATTTTTAATTTTTTGCTGCGTGAACAAGAGCTACTTTTACCAACAGACATCTAGACGTCAGTACACAATGTAATGGAACTTATTTTTCGTTGGTGTCGTTATTTGAACAAATATACAAAATAATTACAATAAAAGTTTTTTCTTTGCTATTTAAACATTTAACTGCTAGTTTGAATACCTACTTAAAGCAGTTGTTACTAGAAAAAATTCCAGTTATCTCAGTCGTCAGGCGGAACATGAGAATACAACCTTTTTTCCTTCTTCTATTAGAAGAGCACTCGTCTGGCGAGATTGTGGGCCTGTCTCACGACCGTGACAGACCCATTGATTTTTCCAAGTGTTTCTTAATCTGAATATCAGCGCCATCTCTTTATATTTTTGGTAACTACCTACATTTGATGGTGTAGGTGTAATCCCCCCTTTTAGACGGCGGTTTCCATCCAGCAGTGGAAATCTTACAGCTGAAATAATGATGATTATGATAATACTAAACGTCAACGCACATAATGCCGAAGATACGCGACCGAATTTCGGCGACATTGCGCCTGCTATGTTATTTTAACTGTTAACAACACTGCCGAAATAACTTCACGTTTTGACGTACAGCCGTCTTCGGTCGGTTGTATGTTCTGCTGGAACGTATTTTATATAGCAACACATCATATGCGACGTAAGGACGACACGACACGACAAGACACGACTTGGCGCAACCGAATTTTAGCCACGTTATTTTTATGCTTATGGTCTGTAATAGTCGCCAAATAGATCGGAACCTAAAATCATCCGCGGATCTTCGGTCGCGTACCTTTGGCATAGTACGCTTTGACACTAATTTCATTCATGCATTCATTTTAGGTAGTACCTGGTGAGAAAATCCCCGTGGACGGTAAAGTGATATCCGGACAGAGTACTTGCGACGAATCTCTCATAACTGGCGAGTCCATGCCCGTAGCTAAGGCGATAGGTGAGTCGCTTATTTCTTATTCGTACAAATATCTAAAAGAACTAGTTCACGTGATTGTTATTTACATGTGTTTTGTATCATTGTGAATACAAAAATTGAAATTAGAAACGCAAAATTATCAAACTTTAATGTTGAGAGTTTATAAAGTTATTTTGTTTAGTTTTTAACGTATGTAAATTAAAGTAAGTTATGTCAAAATATGTGTATTATTATTGAGCTAATTTTACAGTTGTCAGTCACTCTCAGTCTGACTCAGTCAGTCTTGTCACTTGTCAGTCAGCTACCGCGCGCCCCACTCCTCTCAATAGTCCCAATGCTGCGCAAATTGTAAAAAAAAATATTGCACTATTTGATATAAAAGCCATGTTCTCGATAAATAATGAAGATAAGACCAAACAGGAAATACTACCGTAAAGCTGATTAAATTAAGAATCCACCACAGAATATTTGAATCTCTGTAACTCAGAAATTAATCATAATTAAAAAAAACAGCAGGCCACGGAGAAATGTGAATATGGTAGCAATTGCTACCACGGACTGACGAGGGATGTTGGCTATCGGTAGCAATTGCTCCCGTGGTCTGACAAGTGGTTATATATAAAAATATATTGTGACGAAACTTTGGTTGTTGTATACATGCCAAAAAAGGTTTATGCAAAACCAGGAACAAAAAAGAGTTGACGACCTGGAAATTGACGACCTTCGTGGTCGAGTGTCTCGAATACAGTTTTTAATGGTAATGCCACTCCAACGTCCCAGGTTCGATCCCTGGCCGGGTCAAAAACGAACTTTTCTATATTTTGCCTAATAATTTAATTTAATAAAATATTAAAATTAATCGAATTCATAATAAGATATTCCCATTTTCTTTTGGAAAAAACAGTCAGTTACAAATAATAATAAAGGTTATGTAAATATTGAATGTAATATTTTTTGATAAAACTAGCTGATCCGGTAACGCGTTGCTATGGTAACTTTAATTTATACAATGGAAAAAGAGCGGACAGACAAACACACAAACAACAAATTTGTGTTTTTAAAGTATATACTAGCGGCCCGTCCCGGTTTCCCACGGGTGGACAAAATTATTTAAATTTTTTCTACATTATTATTAAATATTTTTCCGTTAGCGCCATCTAGCGTCCGGTAGACGAACTACTTGCGGTTAACGCGTTGCTAAGGTAACGTTATTGATAAAATGGAAGAAGAGCGGGAAAAAGAGCGGACAGACAAACACACAAACCACTGTGATCTTAGATTATAGATTAAAATTTTGCTCCTGTTTGTTTCCAGACTCTCTAGTGATAGGTGGTAGTATAAATCAACATGGCGCTCTTTTAATGCGTGCTACGCATACGGGAGAAGCTAGCACTCTAGCTCAAATAGTGAGACTCGTAGAAGAGGCGCAGAGTAGTAAGGCTCCAGTACAGAGGCTGGCGGATACCATCGCTGGGTACGTAAAAAGGGTATTTATTTATATGGACTATCAAGAGAGTTACTACGTTCTTAAGTTTAGTAAATAAAAATATTACAGTATAAGGTGTTATATTGACACGATATCGAAAACTAAAGTATCTACATTCTTTGTAGTAGTATCAAATCAAAACTATCTAATGAGTAAAAGTATCGAAACTAAAGTATCAATATGAGTCAAGTATCGATTGATCTATTAAGATGCGAGCCGCAAGCATTTGAATCTCTCACTCTCTCTCGGAATGTAATAAACTCGTATATATACATCAACTAGCGGCCCGTCCCGGCTGGTCCCGGTGGATGAAATTCTTTAAATTTTTTCTAGCATTCAATATAGCCTATGACACTCAGCAGTAATGTGCCTTTCTAATGATTTTAAAAATTCGAACCGATTTTAAAAATTCTTTATTTTTAAAATCGAGTTGAGTTACCGAGTCTTGTGAACACTCGTCGAAATTTTCTAGTACCTTTCTGATTTAACGATGTAGGCCAGCGTTGTTTCATCAATGAGAGGAACATCCTCTCGTATTCGAAAGGAACATTTTTACAAACAAAAAAGGTAACAATTTAGCATTCCACTCTTCATCAGTACTGTTGTTTTGCTAGACGATCGTACAAATTAATAAATCACAGATGATACACTAATAACGGGACGAATTAATAATAAAACACACAACACACTGATAATAGTTAATACGCGTTTATAAACTAGCCTGCATTACGTTTTATAGTCGCTTGATTGAATCGATTTGATACTTGATTCAAAATAGGTACTCAAATTAGTACTGAGTATCGAATTAAGGGGCTATACCAGTGTAACCCACGAAAAAATGGGCGATTTTCGTGAATTTTTTTAAAAGAAAGTACTCAATTGTATGTTTTTTGGACATAATAAGGTATATTTTCAGCTATATTTTAAGATTTTCTTTTACAAAAATATTTAAAAATTTCGGAGTTATGTGCTGTCTTCGGAGGTGCCCAAAACAAAATTCCCCAACTGCTTTCTCGCCGAATAAGTAGCTGAAACAAAAAAAATCAAAAAGGTTATTAAAGTTGAAGGTATTAAAAAATATATATCTTATTATGTCCAAAAAACTTTATAACATTCTATCGAGTACTTTCTTTAAAAAAATTCCCGCAAATCGCCTAATTTTTTATGGGTTACACTGGTAACCTTAAATTATCGTCGTTTTAAATACTAGTATCGAAATCAAAAGTAGTGTATACAGTATCGAGTATATTCGATATCGTGTCCTTAGGTGCATACAATTCAAAGAAAACCACAGCATGCGCTATTAATAATTAGGTAACAGCAGTGTTGCCAACTTAATTTTATGCTATTTAAAAATCGAGTAATTTCATTTGAAAACTAATGAGCTGTTATGAAACTATCGTTGTATCCTTATTGACAAATTCCTCATAGAATCTACTTAGCCTTGCGTCCCAAGTTCATCCTATAAGTTTTGTGTGTAAGTAGGGCAGCTGGATGGCGAGGCAAACGTGGAGAAACCTTAAATCTTACTCGTTAAAACAAACCTGGAGAACTATTCCGTAGATGATATGGAAATAACATGAAGTGCATCGTGCGTCTGTCGGTCAATGACATCAAATTAAAAGCCTGAGCCTATCAGCATGGAGCCGATCAGGCTCTGGAGATGTACTATCGAGGTCTCTCGTGCCTTACCACTTTGTAGAAATATTCGTTTGAAATTATCGCATCGGACACGCCCACACGACCCATACCAACCCCTAATTGGCTTCGTATTTTACTACGATTTATACTACGGCCAATCATAAACAACTAGTTTTAAAATCGCCCTTAATGTCAGTACTGTCAACTGTCAATCTGCTCTCACTTGCTTGTTTGCGCATGCGCGCCATTGTTGAATGAATGGAACGGGGCGTGGCCTGAAGCGATAGGCATCGTGCAGTGTGCAAGCGACTTTCGACTTAGGATTGATAAGGCGCCAGAGGCTTTGATAGTACAATGAAAATACATATCACACTGTTCTTAGCTTAACAGTAGACATTTTTTAAACAATTTACCCCATAAATTATTTTATACTATATATGATTTTTGTACGAAATCATCAACAAAGTAATTAAAAATTTTATGTTCTTTGAATAAATGTATACTTTCTGTTTCAGATACTTCGTACCTCTAGTCATGTTCCTGTCCTTTTTGACATTAATATGTTGGATAGTAAGCGGTGCTATCAACATACAAACCATTAAAAACATCACACCGGTATGTGGAAAATATTAAAATAAAACTAGGCTTATTTTTTATTCCAGACAATAAATTAAACCATAATTTGTGTTTTTAACGATATGATTTTAATCTGTGTTAGTAACTAACTTAGTGAGTTAGTAATAAACTTACAATTAGAACGGCCGCAAAGAACTCGTCAGTACAGTATTATTTATAATAAACAGTTTTATTGAATTATCAGAATAATACCAGTGTTATACTCCCATTACATCGCTATTCCTAATAAATTCAAGTTTCTGTTTTAAATAAGCATACCCAAAAATTAGTTCATAAAAATACGTTAAAAAGCTTTAGAGGTGACATCTATATATATAAATAAAATTGGAGTGTCTGTTTGTAATATTGAAATAACCGTTTTTTACTACATGCATATGAATATATATACGGTACATACACCAAATTACAATTTTTTTACAATTTTTGTCTGTCTGTCTGTCTGTTTGTTCCGGCTAAACTCTGAAATGGCCGGACCGATTTTGACGGGACTTTTATTGCCAGGTAGCTGATGTAATAAGGAGTAACTTAGGCTACTTTTATTTTAGAAAAATTCTTTTATAATAACTGAGCCACGGCAACGTGTGGCCGTGTCAGCTAGTCTTATATAAAATATATTTATTTACTGTTTGCAAGTAAGTAAGAAAATTACACTGTTGCGATGAAGCAATCTCAGCCAGTCGAATCTCTGCCAAAAACATCAAGTGCCTTCCGAAGCGTAAGAAGCTCGATAAATAATATTTTCACTCATCTTTTACTCGTCACTATACTTTGTCCAATGTAGGATGATACTTTTGACAGTTGACACTTATATAGGGGGTATAAAGTTGCTATTGCAATGTCAAGCCAAACATAAGGAAACAAACGCAACCTTAGTACGTAGCAATAAGGAAGTGATACCTGTCAAAAGTATCATCCTACATTGGACAAAGTATCAGAAGATGGTTTAACCTACGTAATCGTTTACCGAATTATTTTAATTTTGATAGCATTACTACCTATAATTTTCATTTATTCTATATTTCTTTCAGGATGCCTACTTAGACGCTTTCTCCCGCTGGGAGCTTATAGTCCAAACGGCGTTCCACTTTGCTCTATCAGTGCTGGCGATAGCATGTCCCTGCGCATTAGGTCTAGCGACTCCCACCGCTGTGATGGTGGCCACCGGTGTGGGGGCTGAACGTGGACTTCTCATTAAGGGCGCTGAACCTCTGGAAAATGCTCATAAGGTGAGTTCCAATACTTCCTGTAGATTTATGCGGTCCTAGTACTTTTGACAGAAAAATTATACACTAAAATTTTTGTCATTAAAAAACATCCAAAAAACTCCATAGTTTAAAAAAATCAGTGGAGGCTTGGTTTTTTTTCGTCATATGCAACTTGCAGTACACACTTTAAATAAATAGTTAAGGTGAAATTTATGGTTTTATAAGGGCAAAACTAGATAAAAAATACCTAGCAGACATTGAGAAAACTTTCTAAAATTTATAAGTAAATAAATACGTTGTATCTATTTAACACACCTTCGGGAATAAAAAAGACACGTGAGATGAAGATGAAGCTTTATTTTTCCTCAGGTCAAGACAGTGATCTTCGACAAGACCGGTACCATAACACAAGGACGGGCAGCGGTCGCTCAACTGTCGCTACTGACTGGAGCGGCTAGCTCCCTCCCACGTGTGCTATCCTACTTACTCGCTTCCGAGTTGAGCTCAGAGCATCCACTGGCGGCCGGTGAGTCTCTTTGAATCTATGTTAACCTGGTAAACGAAGTAAAAAAAGTTTAAAAAAATGGACTACCTTGGGTAGATAATATTTTATATTGACATAGAATAGTCGGTTACTAAGAGGAGACTAATTAAAAAATCTGACTTTGTCGTCTTCTTAATCTGTCTTCGAGATTCCGCTGGCGGCTTTAGGCTCTAGCTAATTATGTTGACCTAGTACTGACCCAGTAGTATGCATGCAGGCTTATTGGGAACTCTTTCCACATTTTGCGGATTATTTTGACCCATAATAATAAAACATTGTATGTACCATATATATATAATAAGAGGGGAAGATAATCTTTAATACATTTTGTATAGTTTTTAATCCACTCATTGGTTGAACTGTTTCTCTACACGCACCTACACATTAAGTGTCTCACAAAAACAAATTTGAGGAACGTAAAAAAAATGTTAATAGTTATTTCTTTATTTATATTTTTTTACGTGAAACGTTCTCCAAATACCATTCTTTTTATTTAACGATTATGATTACTCAGCAGGCCATTAATTAAATAAATTAGTACAAAATTTTAGCGAAAATGTAAGCGTTTAACATTAGTAGTTGTATACATAAAACTCATACTTGTGATCATCACAGAACAATATATTGTAGGCCCTAGAGTATATTGTTACTCCTAGAGTCTAGGAGATCCATATCATGGCCTATACTAAAGAATATATAAGCAAGTGCTTGATTATTCTACATTCTGTACGTACTCCACTGCGACTGCGTCTCTGCTACAGCATATATTTTTTTCTTAAATTCTTAAGTAACCCATGCTTTATATACTAGGCAACATCCGTGCTTTAAAGAAGCGCTCAATTATCGATTTTGAGTGATAAAAACATGTAAGTTGTTCTTCTTAACAGCTATAGTGAAATGGTGTTCATCGGTGTTAGGGGACTTCCCCCTACCCAAAGTGGTCGGGTTCGTAGCGGCACCCGGATGCGGGCTGCGGGCCAGATTACGCGCTAGAAGGGACCAGAATTATGATGTGCCGGCTTTGAGAAATGTCATTAACAACGCAAGGTGAGAGCTCTTACTTTATGTTATGTTAGCCTGGTACAAACACAGTCGATGTGCATTAATTTTAATATTCTATTGAATATAACTTAATGCACATCGTGCGTGAAATAAAAAACTATATCTAACATTAAAAATATATATTTAGTTCTTACACTTCCGCGCACATTACACATCAGAATAAAACACTTTTTTACGGATTTTTGCGCATTTTTTAATTTTATTTTATATTTAATCCTACCGTTTCGTCCTGTGATCACGGCTCCTGTAAAGGAGTCGAAACGTCAGGAAGGCGTTTCTGATAAGCAAATAATGTTATATATGACATAAAATCTATAATCTAAGTTAACAGTGGTTTGTGTGTTTGTCTGTCCGTCCTTTTCCCGCTCTTTTTCCATTGTATCGATTAACGTTACCATAGCAACGCGTGAACCGCAAGTTGTTCCTCTACCGGTAGAGTCCGGACGCTAGATGGCGCTAACAGAAAAAAGTTTAATATTAGAAAAAAATTAAAGAATTTTGTCCACCCGTGCGAAGCCGAGACGGGCCGCTAGTCTATAATCTAAGAACAAAAATTTGTTGTTTGTGTGTTTGTCTGTCCGCTCTTTTTCTCGCTCTTTTCCATTGTATACGCGTTACTATAGCAACGCGTTACCGGATCAGCTAGTAACAAATTAAAAATCCTGGAATCCAATCGCAGCAAAACGTGAGCGATTCTTTACCATTTAACCCACTAACAGTTTTATCGAAATCGATTTAAATGCGGGTTCAGTAAGAATAAGATATTATTTAATAGATAAAAGAGATAAAATTTTAATCCATTATGTGTATGCCATTTAACAATAGAAAACTTTATAAAAAGCTTTATTTCAAATATGGGGTGTGTATGGATCAGACAGAGGTAAAAATAACAACCAAAATGCCAAATACAGACACTCATTTGACAAAAGTCATCATTATGTCGTTAAATTTAAGGTGCACTTTTCATCATTATATCTCAATGCTTTAAATATGTATACAGGGTGTCCCAAACTTATGGGACATGAAGGGGAAGTACCTTAAATATCGTAGATAGTGAAATTTGCTCAAAGAAGACTTTATGTTATTTTTAAAAGTTAGTAATTCTGCATTTCTAGATTTTCTAAAAATTACTTGCTTCGTCTGGGAATCGAACCGACTTAAATGTCAAAAAAAATCACCCTACTTTTATGATGCCAATCGAAAGAATAGCTAAAAAATAATAACTATGCTTAAGTTACATGGTTTTTTAAAAGAAAGGAACAACGTGAAATTAATATTTTAATCAAATTAAAAACATACATGAAACTGCCGTAGTCAATTAAGTAGGTATTTTTTTGTAAATTAATTAATTAAATGCTCAAAATGTGATCCCTCTTGTCTTACGCAAATCTCCAATCTTTTAATGAGTCCGCTGCCTGTTGATTTTCTTATCATTTTATGGTGAACACTCGATGTGATATGGCACAATTCTGTTTGCAACTCGCCCACGTTCTCGTATCGCTTTTTGTATAGCATATCTTTCACGTATCCCCAAAAGAAGAAATCTAATGGTGTAAGGTCCGGGGATCTGGCCGGCCATCTAATCGGTCCATTTGTACCAATCCATGTAGGAAAACATTCATTTAGAAAATCTGCTGCTCTCCGACTATTATGAGCCGGAGCTCCATCTTGTTGGAAAATTAAGTTTTCTTGCTCCGCCGCGGAAAGATTTCTTATCTTATCCCTTAAAATTTGAAGTATTCCTAAATACTTTTCCGTGTTCAAGGTTCCTTGGTAAAAATGGATTAAGAAAACCCGGTTTTTTAAAAGTCCGCACCAACAGTTGAGTGAAAAACGCACTTGGTTATTCGTTTCAGTGACTCGTAGGGGATTTTCTTTAGACCAAATACGATTATTGTTGCGGTTATACATACCGTTATTGCTAAAGTTAGATTCGTCTGTCCAAATAATATTATCCAAAAAATTTGGATTTTCGAGCAAGCGTGCCTGGATATCAAGACAGAAATTTCTTCTCCTTTCTGTATCGCCCGGAAGTAATTTTTGAACCAATCGTCCTTCAACATAACTCTTAAAACCGTGTTTTTTTAATACACGGTGTATTTTGCTTTTCGAAACTCCAATTTCATGTTCTCCTTCTCTCACCGATGCTTTCGGAAAAGCCGAAAAGTAAATTAAAATACCAAGTTCTTCGTCGTTGATCGTACGGTTTTCTTGCTGTGGTTCTCTTGGGCGTTTATCGAAACGTCCCAGAGTTTTCAAATTGTTCACAAGCCTTTTCAAAACTTTACGAGACGGTAATTGTCTATCAGGATATTTTACGCTATACCACCGCAAACTTCTAGAGATATCTTAATCATTCAAAAAATATGCTTCCATTAGATCAAAACTTACTTGATATGCCATGTTCGCAATAAATTAACACAATAACACTTGTGTAAGTGAATTAAGACTAAACAGATCAATATCCGAAAAATAAACGCTCGCTCAGACTGTTCCATTTTCAAATTTAAGAACAACATTATTTTCGTTTTAAATTTGCCTTCAACGCTCGCACAGACTGTTCCATTTTCAAATTTTAGAACTACATTAATTTATTATTTTTAGCTATTCTTTCGATTGGCATCATAAAAGTAGGGTGATTTTTTTTTTACATTTAAGTTGGTTCGATTCCCAGACGGAGCAAGTAATTTTTAGAAAATCTATGAATGCAGAATTACTAACTTTTAAAAATAACATAAAGTCTTCTTTGAGCAAAATTCACTATCTACGATATTTAAGGTACTTCCCCTTCATGTCCCATAAGTTTGGGACGCCCTGTATACTCGTATCAGTCAAATAAAAAAGTCCACGACTCAACTGGTTTGAACAAAAAAGTTAAGCAGTGAGGAACTAGGAATTTTTACCCTTGAATGTGCAGGGCTGGTGCATCATTCGAACTGCAAGGCGTTACGGTGCAATTGTTGGCCGGCGACGGTGACGCTGCACTCAACTCAGCTCAGGCCGCTGCGAGACTGCACGCCCTCATAAAGAGTGAAGATGCCAGCGGAGAGGTCAGTACTTGTGACTCACAGGCCTGTATGACCACAATGTGGAGATACTTTTATCTTATTACATATTTTAAAACTGATGTTGGACTTTTGAACATTCTGTGAGGCTAAGCACAGATTAAATTACTACAAAGCCACAGATTAAATATCACATATTCGTATTTTACGCACGGTTTTGATTTTCAACCGATTACGATAAAACTTTACCAACTTAATATTTGCACTTCCGCAAATATTATAGGCATAGTCAAGGTTTACGTTTAGCCATATAAATAGAGAGAAAGAGCACACTGGGCACAGCTAGTATTAAATAAAATATTTGCACAATATTTTATCATAGACGTTTATAAGGATGATTTTCAAGTTAACAGCTTGTTATGAGCTCGATAATCAGCGGTTGAGAGCGTTTACGCATCGTGATGCGTACACGTTGTATACGTATTATGTGCTGTGTGTGTGTGTGTGTGTGTGTGTGTGTGTGTGTGTGTGTGTGTGTGTTGTGACGTGTTTTGTTCAAGTGAAAGTTATATATATTATTATAAACGTTAGTAGAAAATATTTTGGAGATGATTGTTATACTTTAAATTAAAGCAATTTTTTAATATCCATGGTTATTGAAAATTTCGAAAATATTTTCTATTGACTTTTATATAACTTCGTCAAAAATAAAATAAAAGAAAGATGTTACATTAGATAAATAAAGTTAATTAGATTCTGAAGGTGTTCGGCCCTTGACACGTCATACTACAGTAAATAAACATCACAACTGTACATACATAGTTGATTTTTTTCGCAAGCTTTGCGATCAGCTTAATACGTACGAGTCTTAAGGGTTGCATAAATACCATTTTTGCTCTTATTGATGATAAAACCTTTGTGTAGGAGGTAGAGCAAGTGGTATTGATCGGCAATCGCGAGTGGATGTCCAGAAACGGGGTGACCGTGCCAAGATCCGTCTCTGATGCGCTATCCGCTGACGAGGCGTTGGGAAGAACTGCTGTATTAGCTGCTATCAATGGTAAGTGTATAGTTATGTAACCCTGGTACAGTTGATCTCATATCTACCTATCTGTCTATGTATCTTCAGAAAATGACAATTTTTTCTTCTCCAGTCAAAAGTGGCGAAAATTTTCCATTTGTGATAAAACAGAGCGCCCGTAACCCAAAGTTCCTTTCTAACGAACCCAGTTCTAACATCGCTGTTATACTAAGGACATGGACTCCCCCACGTGCAGTTTAGCTACGAGAAGTTAACAGCAATATCCATATTTCGTTTACATTTCATATCAAATACGTTTTGGGCTTATGCATACTCAGACTATTATAAATTTTCCGCAATACAGTTGTATCAATAGTGATTCTCTTTTATAGTTATGAAAGCCTGGTACTATCGAGGTCTCTCGCGCCTTACCACTTTGTAGAAATATTCGTTTGTATGATCGCATTGGACACGCCCACACGACCGACCGTCTAATTGGCTTCGTATTTTACTACGATTTATACTACGGCCAATCATGAACAACTAATTTTAAAATCGCCATTGATGTCAGTACTGTCAACTGTCAATATGCTCTCACTTGCTTGTTTGCGCACGCGCGCCATTGTTGACTGAATAGAGTGGGGCGTGGCCTGAAGCGTTAGGCATCGTGCAGTATGCTAGCGACTTTCGACATAGGACTGACAAGGCGCCAGAGGCCTCGATAGTACTTACCAATTTACTATATCCCCATTCCCACAGAAAAAAGACTCGCTAACCCACCTTATGTTTTTCAGATCAGTTAGTATGTACTATCGGAGTGTCGGATGAAGTAAAACCAGAAGCACATCTGGCAGTTTATTGCCTCAAGAAGATGGGTCTACAAGTGTGTTTGTTAACTGGGGACAATAGGAAGACTGCAGTGGCCATCGCTAGACAGGTGGGTGACCGGAGATTCCGGATATAGTTGCCACAGGAAAATTGACCTTAAAGTTTAAGTAATAAGACCACAATGATTATCTTAAAATGGTGATCTGAGATTCTGGATTTTATTTTTTTATTAACGACCCCTTGTTGTAGTTTCTTTTTTATTTATTATAGATAATTGAATTTAAAGATATGTATTTACAAAATAGTTGTATCGAAAATTTTGCGAAATGTTAGTGGGAACCAAGCAAAGTATAAATTTATCACTTATCTGTAAAATAACTGTTGCATTACTTTTAGGTCGGCATAAACAAGGTGTACGCGGAGGTGCTTCCATCCCACAAAGTGGCCAAAATACAGAAACTACAGGAACAGGGGCAAAAAGTTGCTATGGTGAGTAACTATGAAAATAAATTAAATAATAAACTATAAAGCATAGATTTATAGACCTTCAAGTATTTAAAAATTTACGATCTCGATGGTGAAGCAATTTGATCGTTCATCCTACGATTGCTCAGGTTAAGCAACTTTTTTAAGGGCTGGTCATCTGACTATAATTATTACACCTGCACTCTACGTTCATTCATCGCGGTTTTTTTTCGTTAAATTTTATAAACAAACTAGCTGTCCCGGCCACGCGTTGCTGTGCCGACTGCAGTGCCATCTGCCGGACTGATTTGTGAATCTAAACCATTCTCAGATCCCCTTGAACACACACAAAAAAATTCATTCAAATCGGTCCAGCCGTTTAGGAGGAGTTCAGTGACATACACACTCACAGAAGAATTATATATATAAAGATAATAGTGCGTGATATATCACAGCCCTCCGTCATATGAATTAATCTGGTTATTTTTAGGTGGGCGATGGTGTGAACGATTCTCCAGCGCTAGCACAAGCGGACGTCGGTATCGCCATCGCTAGTGGGACAGACGTCGCCGTCGAAGCGGCTGACCTGGTGCTGATGAGGGTGAGTTTAATATCTACTAGCAGTAAAGGTGATTTTAGCAACATCGAAAAACTCTCGCCACGACAATGGAACCGCTGCATTGTCCGCTATCGTTTAAGTCTTTTAAGCTTCAGTAGGTCATGTACGCCTAGTACTCGAGAAATGTGACTCAGCTTTCTTCATTTGCCTACGAAGCGCTAACTACTCAAACAGCCATTTTAAACCTAACCTAGTAATAGTTTTGTTGCTTATTTTTTTTGTTAATAACGGGGAGTAACAAAGGTTACCTGAAATAAACGCTTATCTTATCTTATCTGATCTGGCAACTAACTGGGTAAAGTTTACCTATATTATACAACCGTTTTCAATGAGCTATCCTCAGTAACCGTCAGGGTTACTTTAGTTTTGTTGCCTAAATAGCAACTGAACCAAAATATTATCTCTAGTTAGGGATAGTTTATTGATGGCCGTAAAATTGGGGTGGCCAGTATCAATAGCGAGCCTCCTTAGCGTTTATGGGAGTCTGGTACGTCGAAACGACATTGTCACAGTGAAACGCCGATTTAGAAATGTGGACCTTTGGAGGTCACAGGCGAGTCTGTCATAAGAATAAGGTCGATTTAGCAATGCAAATTTAGCGAACTGGGGACAAATTCACGGTAAAAGACTTTAAAACAGCTTTATTGTCAGCTACTAAAGATCTTTTTATCTCTGAGTCTTCTAAACATCTTGAGATTATGTTATGACAGACTCATAGGATCGAGAGATAGATTTTTTATCTATAAACTAAGACTAAGACTTGAAATTATAAAAAAGTAAAACATCGTGAGGTTATGATTATCTACTTAAGACAAGTGACTTATAATAACCACATTTTCTTTATCTATACTAATATTGTAAAGAAGTAAAGTTTGTGTTGGTATATTTGTTAAATTGTAAGGGGTAATCTCGGGATCTACTGAACCGATTTTAAAAATTCTTTCACCAATAGAAAGGCACATTATTGCTGAGTGTCATATGCTATATTGAATGCTAGAAAAAAATTAAAGAATTTTGTTCACCCGTGCGAAGCCGGGACGGGCCGCTAGTCTGCCTATAAAGCGCTAAACTTCTTAGACCGCAGACGGTTTCAATGACGATTCTTTTTAGTGGTTATGAAAGCCTGGTACATCGGGACAGTCTCATTACTACAATCAACATAAAAGACGCCATGCATTGCTGCACACCATGGACAGGATTTTCTAAAAAAAACACCATTACAAAATTAACCTAAGTCTTTTTGTCCACAGAACGATCTTTTGGACGTGGTAGCGTGTCTAGAATTATCTAGAACAACGGTCAGAAGAATACGACTTAACTTCTTATTCGCATCTGTATACAATCTGCTTGGGATACCGCTCGCTAGCGGGGCGTTCGCCGCATACGGATTACAGTTACAGGTAAATAGTAATAAATGTAAAAAACTTTTTTATCGTATAACAGGTTGAATAACGTGATAGCGTCTTATAAATCGATGAACACCGGCTGCATGCACGAAAAAGTGTAACGTTCCGCCTGAGCCGAGCGTGCAAGCGAGAGCGCGGAACAAGCGATGATCGGCCTAAGCGTTCCACTTGTGGCGCATCTTACACTTCATAAAGTGATAAGTTAATGTGGTTTTCATTGTTAATTACAACAACTTAATGTAAATTATTTTATATACTCTGATACTATAATACAAAGATTCTAAAACTGAAAACAAAACGCTTATGACAAACATTACGTACAGGCCAAAAATAATAAAAAAAAAAGTTTCATTACGATACAGGTCTTGTATGGACACCTGTAGCATAATATAACTTTTTAATCATAACGATACACCTATACAACCTCCAGCTGGACCAAGGAGGTTGAACCTCTACTTTAAAAAGGTTTCAATGAACGAGTCCGCGACGACGCAACACGCATGCGCAATCGATGTTTGCACCTTGGCGCCAACATTTGACATTTAAATAAATTTGTTGTTATATTCAGCGTTTTATTTGCAATATTGTTTTACGTATTATAGTATGAGAGTAGATAAAGTAGTGTATGACACTGTACATAACTTGGTCTTATAACACTCGTGTGATACTATAAAAAAACTCGCCTACGGCTCGTTTTTTTAAAACACACTCATGTTATAAGAACCCTTATTATGCAACAGTATCATAAACTACTATTCCTTCTTTGTATTATACAAAATAATGATAATTTAGTGATAATAATTCAATTCATAAAAGTATGCAATTTTTCATCAATGTTTTCTTATGACGCTATCACGTAAAATTATTGTCCGTAAACTGACTTTACAGACAACCATTTTTTTAACTTGAATTTATTCTGTCTTATATTAGTGTATTCACTAAAGGGGAACGTGCTTACCTCCAACAATGAAAACAATAGCGTATACGTAATAACACTATTATTATATAATCACAAATATTTATTATTGCAAATTTATACTTTGCTGTGCCCAAAAGGGTCCAAAAATGTGTTAATTATAATGTAATATTTATAGACCTACCAACTTTGTATTGTTTTGGAATGCAAATAGATTAAATTGAAAATATCAACGCCTTTCCCAATCTTCCTATATTACCCAATGAAAAAGTGGAATCTGTTTGACACCACGAAGTCAGCCGAAAGAAGTCCATTCTTTAATGGATGCCTCCTTGGGGAATTTGTCCAAAATCTCCATGCTTGGAAGGCAGGTTGGAGATGGTAGTAAAAGATCATAATTCTGAAAACGCTTCTGGCCGTTTTGTGGTCTACGAGAAGTATGGTGATAGCTTCCGCTATCATTAGTCACGTTTTACGACACTGCCGGACACCATACGACAATCAACTTGTTGACACAAACTTTTATTATTCAGTTTTTTCGCAAATATACAAAAATCTATAATCTAAGTACACAAATTTGTTGTTTGTGTGTTTGACTGTCCGCTCCTATTCCCGCTCTTTTTCAATTGTATCAATAACGTTACCATAGCAACGCGTTAACCGCAAGTAGTTCGTCTACCGGACGCTAGATGGAGCTAACGGAAAAATGTTTAATAATAGAAAAAAAATAAAGAATTTTGTCCACCCGTGCGAAGCCGGGACGGGCCGCTAGTCTATAATCTAAGAACACAAATATGTTGTTTGTGAGTTTGTCTGGGCGCTCTTTTTCCCGCTCTTTTTCCATTGTACCAATAACGTTACCATAGCAACACGTTACCGGGTAAGCTAGTTTTATATTATTATTATTTGGAGTTCACCCTCATCTGTCACCACAAAATCGCGTTTGTTTATAACAGGGCGAGTGTTATCGCACGCGGCTGCGAGAACGCTATCTCCCTCACTCTCACTATTGTAATTCGTTAGAGAAGAAAAGTATCGAGCATGATAAAATGCTATTCCGTACTGACAGATTTTAAATACTAGACGTAAAGGATTTAGAATAAGAAAAAGTATTTTGTAATAATTAGACTGTTGATTGTAAGTCTCAGTAACTTAAAGATGAAGGCGTTAATTGCCCAAAAGGTGTAGATCCCATGACGTTGAAAATATTAATAGTACGTTCGTATTAACTTCACTTGCATGTTTGTTTGTAACGGAATCTTTTAACGTGATTTTTACCTACTTCAAAATGTGAGGTTATTTTTGAAACTGCACACATATCAAAGACTGATGGCAATACAATAATTTTAAAAATCACGCTTCAGTAGTTAATTTAAATTAAAAATTTAAAATAAATACCTAGTTTAAAAAAAACCTTTTATGATTAACTGAGTTAAAAACAAAAAAAAAATTTTTTCTTACACTAACTGCATTGACAAATAAAAATAGTAAGGTATCTTGGTAATAAAAAAATGTAAAAAAGTGGTCTAAAAAACCTCACGTGATCAATAAAGGACCCTTTAGTATAATAATATATTTATATTTTATCCTTTATTAATTTAATTATGACAAAATTCCATATTATCTTGTTCTAGCCGTGGATGGCGTCGGCCGCGATGGCTATGAGTTCTGTATCCGTTGTCTGCTCGAGTTTATTGCTCAAAACGTGAGTATTTATCATCATTATCATCACCAATCGATCAACATCACCAAGGGCCATAGGCTTGTTTTATGGATAATAAAAAAATAATTTTATTTGGAACACTGTGTGTGTGTTTCGTTTTGAATACACTGGTAGGTACATTTATTTTAATTGATAACATTAATAATACTGTGTCGCGGCATTCTAATAAATAACACAACAATTTAGCCTGACTTCCTTAATTCGAATGAGTTCTTGACATAAAAGGTCGGATTTAAAATTATTATAAATTTTAGGAGAGCAGAAATAAATCCCCTAAAAATGTTTGCTAATATTTATGGAATTTCTGTAATAATTCATAAGTTTAAATATAGTGGATCCCGACAATGAAGAGGGGTAATGATACAAGATTTAGTTTGTTAGAAGGAAAGAAAACTTTATTATTGCGAGATCAAAAGAAATTTTGATTGGGTCTTCAGATCCGACTATGTGATTTTTTAAAGTTGAAATAATTACCTTGGTCACCATCCGATGATAAGCCCTGACAAAAGTAGTTAAACTTTTCTTAAGTTGAAAAGCATACCCTTTACTTACCATGATCTCTTAGCACTATGCAATATTGTCAACGTGAGACACCGCTATACGCGGTCTATAGTGGCGTCTCTTTTCAACAGTGGAACTTGTTTCGCTTCGTGAGGTCTTAGTCTGTGATCTTTCTGTATAATCTCAGTTTAGGATTTTTGGTGGGAGCGGGAAGCGTCACGTTGATTTTGTTACTATTGTTAAAATTTGTGTTGTTGTGGATATTAGTGCGTAATAATGGTGGATTATGAACCACTTAGTGTTTGTGAACATACAAGAGTGTTGGCAAGTGTAACAAAGCAGCGGAAGTCGTCTTTGCCTGCTCTCTCAAGAAGTCCTCGGGGAGGTTTCAGTAAAACGGATGTAATTTAAATTTATTAGTGCTAACGGGGTCTTGGCGGGTGATTTGATTATGATATTTTTCAAACCTAAAGTGGACATTCGTAGCTTAATTCAATTTCATAAAATTTAATAATCTGATAGATTAATTATAAACTTAATTCTGAATATATTGACTAAAGGAATTATGATATTTCGAATATTGTCGACATTTATAAATGCTGTATTTACAGGTTTAAAACTTTAGTTTAGTATCCCTATAATATTATTGGTTAATGCAATGTTAGTGTTGCATGAATAAATAAATTAGTTAAATTTCCTCTAGTTTTACTTAGGACATAGGATAGGTTTCTTTTAATTTATAACACAGCAACACTTGGCCGATTCTGTAGTAATAATATACATACTTATAAACAGATTCAAGAAGCCAACAATAGAACAGCTCCGGACTCCGGAATATTTGCAATCGATACATTTAGAAGAATTGGACTCGGTGTCGGTACATCGCGGTTTGGACGAGAGAGTTGACGCCGACGATAGAGGAGCGTCGCCTCTTGCCAAGTAAGTAATTACTTAAGTGGTACTTAGTACAACTAAAGGTGGTAATACCTCACTATTAGCCTATAATTTAAAATATAAAATATTACGTGCTGTGGGTATTGGATAGTCGTAGTAACAACCATATTATTTGAACAACAGTAGAATGTGTAATTCTAATCTATAGTAGAAAGTTGCAATACACTCACTAATCTTTAGTAAAAATTGTAATACTTATCCTAATCTGTAGTAGAAATTGTAATTATTATCGTAATCCATAGTAGTAATTGTAAATTTTGTCCTAATCCGTAGTAGTAATTGTAAAACTTGTCCTAATCCGTAGTAGAAATTGTAAAGTACTTATTAATCTGCAGTAATAACCGTTGAATTACATGTTCTATTCCGTAGATGCAATTGGTATGCCCAGACTTCCTAGTAAAAATTGTAATAGTTATGTGATAATATAGTATTTGTATCTGTAAAGAATTAGCTTGACACTCGATTAGACTCATTTTATTTTATTTTTTAATTACCTATAAATATAAGTTTTTGTTTATGAAAATTCCAATTTTAAATTTACTTTTAAATAAAGATTTCGAAATACTACGTAACGTATTTAAAATAAGTATAATTCAAAATTTTACCGCGACATACAGTTTTATTTTTTCTTTGTATAGAATCGGTAGATTTTCGATCGGAACCCTTCTCCGATATCATATTAGGTGATTTAGAAAATCCCATATCATCTGTGAACCCTGTAAGAACAATAGATATAATGTATAACAACAGAAAAATAATCGTCTGATAAATAAATGGTACTTAGAATACAGTGTTGCCATAGTAGTTTGGAACGGTGTTAAATATCCTAAATTGTTGGCCAAAACCAGTTACATGATGCAATATCTTCGAGCTCCTGAAATAATCTAGGTTTAAATTAATGCAAAATTATTTTGCAAATTTTAACCATAAAAATCGCAGATACGCGATTTATTAAGTAGAATTTAACGAACCTGTATAACTATTGGCAATATTCTGTATACCCACTGACGATATTTTTCATCGTTAATAAATAATGAAAATCAGTCACATGTATATATTGGGGTTTAAACAGTCAAGATCTCTTTTATTCATTATTGTTTATGTAAACGGTAAAAAATACAGATACCAGGAAACTTGTTTTACTGGGAACTCAAGGGTCTTAGAACTATTTATCACTTAGAACGGTTTTTAATTTAACCAGTTTCCTAAATAGGCAGGTTAACATGACAGCTGTCTTAGTTATTGGTCCCACTCAGGGAAATTGGACTGTTTGTAAACAAGTATGTCATAACTTGTCTAAACTTGATAAATTGTCTCACTTAAACGGGTTTTAAGCAGCGAAGTCCCAACAGGTTTCTTGCATGATTTTTTTATTGTATAAATCGTTAAATCAAGTTATTTAATAGAAAAATACTTAAAAAAAAATTAATAGAAAAAAGGTTTACGGGCTTTGAATGACGTCACATGACATGACTCGCCACGTTAATATGGGTTACTTACTTACATTGTAATGATATATGTTGCCGGCAAACGCATGGCTTCATGTCATGTGACGTCACAACTAATGGGAAGGCGCTCAGTTTGTTTTGTACATTCATTTCTGCATAATTTTAAAAGGAAAAAAATCTTTAAAAATAATAGAAGTTATCGATTTTAACGAATGCCGTCACTTTATTACATATTTAAAAAAATATTAGATTTTTTTTCAATTACATGCAAGAAACCTATTATAGAGGTAAACATAGAAAAAGTCTATGATATCTAATACCAGTTAACAAGGTTTCAAAATTCTCAGTAACAGAGTTATTTCAATGGAAATGTGTCGGGATGTAATTTCAGAAAAGAGGTTTCTCACACATCCAGGGCCCGATTAAACAGGTTTCACTTCACTGTATTTACCAATTGCTTTTACGTGATTTTGCGTACGCGCCTATGTTCATATACCCTGCACTTGTCGCACCCATTTAATTATCTATCTCACTCACGCTTTTCATTCTCTTTCGCACCAGCAAGAAGAACTCGTGGAAAACAGCACTGATTAAGGTCTAGTTTTGAGTTGTACGTAGCCGTTTGATTTATTATTAGTGTGTGTTTTGTGCTCGACAGTACGTGGTGAAGGTAATGCACTGGGTTATTGTGGAATGTATAAGCATATTTATAATAGAATGAATTCAAATCAAATTTCAAAAAAAATCATATTACCAGCATATTATCGGTTGCGATGGACAGCTTTGAACCAAATGAATCAAATTTTAACTTTGACCATGTCTGCCTTTAACCCCTTGACGCCGAGCTATGTGTTAAATGCGTTCTTTCTCTCTCTATCGGGGAAAAAAATATAATTCAATCAAAAAGAACCATTACCAAAGCCGTAATAAGGATTAAATCAGACTGCGCGCTATAGAGCATTATATGATGCTCGCGGATTTTAGGTATCGTTGTCGCGCGCATGATATAATGCTCTCGGGTTTTAAGGGGCTAAACCTTTTACTGTAAATGTACTCAGCTCTCCGGTTGACTGGTAGAGACTGTTGAAAGGAACTAAGCCTGCCATTATTATTATTATTATTATTATTATTATTATTTCATTTATTTCAGGCAATGCCCATAGAATGTGTTAGTAACAATAATCTTAGACTAGGGTTAGTATAATACAATAAAACAGACAAGAAGAGACATGAAAACAAACATAAATTAAGCTGTGTGCAGCTGAACCCAAACCCGTGGTAGTGGTAACTCCCATCTGTCTATGAACACGCTAAGGATACCACTCGCGCTGTTGCGTAAGCGAGACAGTGCAGAGGCACAACGTTTCCGCATTATAGCAGCAAAACCATCTATTCCTGCTTCCGCGAACATATTAGATGCACTGCAACGCCTAGGCAGCCCCAGTAGTATCCTCAAGGCGTTATTATATTGGATACGGAGGTCACTGTACGCCCGCTGCGTATAGCTAACCCATAAGCTGCACGTGTGGAAGGATTGGCAATACGCTTTGAAAAGTGTCAGCTTAACTGATGGCGTACACCGTGCGAACCTACGAGCCAGCATATTACAGCGAACAGCCAACGACCTACGTTCCCTCTCTATGTCCATATTATCTTTCATGTCTTCTGTAACCCAGTGACCCAAGTATTTAAAGCTCTGTACTCTCTTTAGAGGCTGTCTACTTAAGGATATTGTCGGTAAGCTGTTGTATATTTCCCACCCCGATGACTTAAAGAGAATCCATTCACTTTTACTGGTGTTGTACTTAAGTCCATGGGCTAACGCATATTTTTCACAAACAGATAGGAGCATCCTCAACCCACTTACAGAGGGGGCCAATAGGACCATTGTACTGCTTTGTGCATTAAAGTGTAAATAAAATAAATAAATGTATTACGGACGTGAAGCCACTCGTACACAAGCATGACGCTTACCACGAGGCGCCAACGGGAATATTAATAATTTTTTTGATGAATTGTTAATCTATAATCTAAGATCACAAATTTGTTGTTTGTCTAACCGCTCTTTTTCCCGCTATTTTTCTATTGTATACGCGTTACCATAGTGCCTAAGAATAACATTCAAGAAGGCTTAGAACGGTTAGCTATATGTGTAATCGTAGAACCGAAACGTTAGCGCGATTCATTTCGGTACAGCGACATCTATAACTGAGACACAACAACGCGTGGTCGGGTCAGCAGCAACGCGTTAACCGCAAGTAGTTCGTCTACCGGACGCTAGATGGCGCTAACGGAAAAATATTTAATAATAGAAAAAATTTAAAGAATTTTGTCCACCCGTGCGAAGCCGGGACGGGCCGCTAGTATTCTTTATGAAAATAATATAATAAACAATACAATTATACTGCCGTCCGTAAGCTTACAAATGCTCGTATTCATCATACAAACAACTGCCCCTTCCGGGATTCGAACCCAGGACCGTCGGTGCGAAAGGCAGGAGCGTTACTGTTGTACGAAACGATCGTCAATTGATGTGAATTCATTCTAGACTTATAAAATTTAGACACTATGAATATTGAGTTTACATAATATCACTTAATAAAAACAAATACATTCTACGATTTTTATTTTTGAGTTTGTTTAATCCTTTTGAGAGGATGCGTGTGATGTCTTGCATGTTTTATGTTTTGGGAAATAGTCACCATAGTAATTTGTGTTGATGGTTTGTTTGAACGGTGATTGAATTTGGGTTTGCTTCAAGTTATTTGTCAATATAGCGTTATCAAATATTTTATTGAGTAACTACGTGAAGACGAAAACTAATACAGAAGATGGGAATTTTATTGTCGGAATATGAAGCTTATTACTTTCTGTATAAAGCACTAAAATTATTGCCTTGCCGAATTTTGCCCTATTGCCGCTGGATAGAGCGCAGTATCCATGTTTGCCAATTTTACCATCGCTAATTTTAATATAAATGATTTTGTGTGAATTTATTCTGAATGGTGTTTGTGTTATAACTTTTTTTTACATTTAAAAGAAAGACATATTTACATTTTTTTTTATTTCACAGATTATTCCACCGAAGCAAGTCCAGTGACGGATGCCTTTTGCAAGAAGAGGACGACATGATGACTGTCTCATTTATCCCAAAGCGACCGACAAGAGAATCGCCGAGTTTGAACGGTTAAATTACACAAGACTGCTATATTCGCGCATAAGATGGTTTCAGTGTTGCCATAAAATGGTTAAAATTGAGAGAAATCTTAGGGAGATTGGTTATCATCGCAACTGTAAATTATCGGAGGATCTCGAGAATTATCAGCAGAGTTAGAGAATTATCGACTTATTTATGGTCAGCTAATTTAGTTTTTTGTGTTATATAATGAGTGTTGTATGGCTTTATTGCGTTTATATCTTCCATAATTTTAAGTGGTATGTTTGTCTTATTGTTATTAAAACGATGGGTCTTAATGCTTATGTAGTACTATATAGTAAAAGAATAATGTTATAAATGGCAACACTGTTTTTACTAAATTTTACTTACGCTTTTTTAATAAGTTATTAATAGGTAGATATTTAATACCTAATTGATTTAGCAAAGCAAAAATGCTTTATATTTGGTACCGTTACCTTTATAAATGAAATATTTATATAATTAAAATAAATTCGGCATGTATGAATGCTTGATTATTACAAAAAAATGCGTTAAATCTTTGTCAAATGGGACATTAAACCAAATTTATTAACTTTTTTAAGAGTTATGCACAAAAAAGAGTGATTAAATATTACGATCTACTAAGTAATCATAACATCGGAGAAAATATAATCTATACGTAAAATAAAGAGGAATAAGTAGACCCAATTATTGGCACCCTTACTTTACAGAAACTGCATTTAAAAATTCGCAAATTCATCATTCATTATAGTAGTTTATGATACTGTTGCATAATAAGGGTTCTTATAACATGAGTGTGTTTTAAAAAAACGAGCCGTAGGCGAGTTTTTTTATAGTATCACACGAGTGTTATAAGACCAAGTTATGTACAGTGTCATACACTACTTTATCTACTCTCATACTATATTACGTAAAACAATGTTGCAAACAAAACCAAACTTTGTTTAAATATTGAAAAGATTTTTTAAATGTCAAATGTTGGCGCCAAGGTGCAAACATCGATTGTGAATGCGTGTTGCGTCGTCGCGGACTCGTTCATTGAAACCTTTTTAAAGTAGAGGTTCAACCTCCTTGGTCCAGCTGGAGGTTGTATAGGTGTATCGTTATGATTAAAAAGTTATATTATGATACAGGTGTCCATACAAGACCTGTATCGTAATTAAACTTTTTTTTTAATTATTTTTGGCCTGTACGTAATGTTTGTCATAAGCATTTTGTTTTCAGTTTTAGAATCTTTGTATTATAGTATCAGAGTAGATAAAATATATTATATTGTGGAAATTTTACTTAAAACATTGTCTTAAGTTTCTTCAAAACATTCATTTCATTAAATATGGATAAAACTCAAACGCTTCTCATTTAAGAGTATTTAAATATGCCAAAGATATGAACATTACAACATGATATTTAAGTTATTAAATATTCGGGCTTTAGGCCATTTACTGTCACATTACAATTGAGCAGCTTTTTAAAATATTAACATATCTTTATAAAAAATATCCAACCATATGTTTTGAAACTAAAATGTCATAAGTATAGAGTGCCAATAATCTGGTCATGCCAATATAAAGGCAGGTAAGCCTATACGTATTAAGTTACCTCAATTTCTGAGGTGGGATGCGCTCAATATTCGTCCTTATCGTCAGATAAAAAGATCCCAGTCACAAAAAAATTATTAGTTGTACTCTGTCCATTTAGTAGGTATCGCTTTTGGATAGTAATTCAAAGTAATATACAATATGGTGTGACATATGACATTTTTTATCGACAAATTGCCCCTCAAATTTGATTTTTCTCAAAACGCGAATAATTACAAAATACACAAAAAATAATCTATTTGTTTTTCTTTAATTATTTTTTCTATTTTTTATTCCATGACAACCAAAATTGCGTTTCAGATGTTTTTTAGTGCTCACTTATTCTCTTGTAATCACTTTTTATAATAGTAATAAGATCTAGTTTTGGTGGCCTTTTTTAGGTTTTTTAAATACATATTGAGAAAAAAAATCAAGATATTATTATTTACTGTACTACTACATTCGTTGTGTTCCTCTCAATAATAACCCGATGGACAGAGTAAAGGAAAAACATAGAATTTCAAAATATCTGAATCGCCTGTAAAATAATCATTCGCTACCAGGCTCGCAGAACAACATAGGAAATATTTTCGACTTGCAATAGTATGCCTTTGTACATTGGAGTACATTTTAACTACTATTAAATAGAGAAAAACAGAAAAACTGTATATAGTTTAATTTTTTATTGTAGTTACCGAACTTACCTGTATGAAAAATGTACAAAAATGTGTAAAATCGTTAGATATGTAATTTACTGGGTATTTATGTATTGCTTATAACAAGTAATATAATTTTTATACTAAAGAGGAAGTATGTTGTATTATATAGTCTTGTGAAGTTTATATTGTTTATAAAATATATAACGAATAAAAAAAATATGAATCGTATTTTGGTGTTATCTTTTACACCTCCTTCAACTCCTAGTCTCATCCGCTTCTCGTAATCTTATCCGCACCACCTAATCTCATCCGCTACTCCTAATCTTATCCGCACCACCTATAGTCCGCATTTTTTAGCATTAGAAAGAACAAAATTTGGGTACTTTTTTGTACACATACATATAATGTAACAAATAAAACGTAACATCGTGAAAAGTTTACACTAAAAATACCTCAAGAACCAGAAGTTGCAAACTTGTGGAACGAAACGTTGGTCACACCAAACGTTGACACGACAAAATTAAAAAGTACATGCCGATGTTGTAATACGTACCATATTAGGTGATTTTTAAAATGGTCGCTTAACATGGCCGCCATTAGCAACAATAGCGGCAAAATTCAACGTCTGCATTTATCTGTTTTGACTATTTTCTTTGGTTTATTCTTAAGTTTCTATTGTTTTTCTTAAAAGTTTTTGTTGTTATTTGTTATTTAATCTGTTCAACAATGGACGAGCCTGAAGCCGGTCAAAGTGGACTCCAGCACAAGGTTAGCCACCACTGCTTCTTTGTTTGCATAATTTCTAATGCTAAAAAAATGGACTATAATCTCATCCGCTACTCCTAAACTTATCCGCACCACCTAATCTCATCCGCTACTCCTAATCTTATCCACACACTTAGTCTAATCATCACCTCCTAGTCTCACTCGCGCCTATGTATGCAACAAAATGCAAGTCTAACTGACGCGACCGAACCAACGCAGATGTGAAAAGAATAGTATTTCAGTTACAGACCAACTGAGCGCAGTTGTTAATGTCATAAACATTCTAAATTTTATGCGCGGCGACAAAGATCTGCATTATTTTGTAAGTAATTGAGCTCCAAGCTTACCCGTGAATACGTTCTTTAAAACGTGGAAATGTTTCAGTTGGCCGGAATTAAATAATAAAAAGTGTATGTGTGTGCAATTCATACCAACATGGCACAAGTGAAACTCCAGGAAAGTAGCCTACGAGAATATCATACCTTGCTCCTTTTGATGTCACTTTTTCCTTTCATCGGCATTTCAAATCACAAGGGTGCTAAAACTGCGAATTGACGATCAGTTTTTCGCATCAGTTGAACTGATTTCCTTCCAAAATTTGATCGTGAGTGTCGTATCATCACTCCAGAGTTTTAACAGACGACGCGCCACTCGGTGCGTCGAGCCAAACTGATCATGAGTGTGTGATTGTCAATCCAACACAAACAGGTAGTACACTTCCTAACAGCCCGGTCGATTGAAAACAGAAGTCAGAGTGACGCCAGTTAATGTAGAAATCGAGTTGGCCTAAAACCATTTGGAGTGACGCCACAGTTTTACGTCTGGACTGACGCGAAAAACTGATTATCAATGCCCACTTTTAAGAAGTTTTACTTCAATTAATCGATTTCTCATAGCATACTAGATCAAATATTAAACTTCAAACAACTACAACTCAACTATTTTACAAACGATTTGCATAAATGGATTTAGAAGATATGTACATGGTTTTACGAGGCGCCAGTTCCAAATCTACTGGCGCCAACACCAACTCCGAAGGTGCCAGTTACGACGTCATCAAAAAATGGTTCAAAGAATGTTGTATTATAGGTAAATGTTTTGTGAAGTATATTTAGAATTACGTATATGTATTATTTCTGGAGAAAAACAGCCAAGCACCCTCCAGATGCAAAACAGGCGCACGCTACATCGAGTTGCGTAAAACGCCCGTATAGTAGTATCAGAAGTACCCCGTATTTTACGGGTTACTCCGTTTTTCGGCTCCAAGTCTCTAGAAACCCTTAATTAGTTACATTGATACGGAGTAAATAAAGGTCCCGTATTGTTATCATAGTTTTTATCAAGAATTAAGTCATAAATATGTTCATATTTTGCTAATCCATTGCAGATTTTCTGCTTTGGTAGAAAACATATATACGCTTAATCAAAATATACTTAATTATGATACCGTTAAGACAGAGTTCCTAGTAAAATGTAATGTATAATAAGAATTTGAGAAGCATGGTGGTCTTTTTTCATGTTGGTAACACTAAATCACGCAGTGGTAGGTGGCAACCCTAAATGTATATGAACGATAGCGTTGTTATAATCAATTCTGTCCCAATAAAAACGTCGGGACCATCGTAAAGACGTTCCTTGTGTTTGGCAGAAAAAAGCGTTTGCGAGCGCTTACCAGCGCTGAAAAACAAACTATATAGTTTCGGCCAGGACACGTTTGTTAACTTCAGTTGCGCTAACACAATCCGCCATTTTGCTTATTATCGCTCAGCGATCGCCATTTTTCTTACAAGCGCTTTTTTCTGCCAAACACAAGGATTGTAATACAGAAAAACCTTTTTTTTTTAATTTGTTCGCTCTTGTTCCCATTTAAGCCCTAAAGCCAAAACAGGATCCACGAGAGAACGAGTTAACCCAGAAAGTTGCCTCTTCACCCTGGCTTTAAAAACAGAGGACCGTTGGTGTCGCAGTAGCGATTCATTTTTTTGACGAGTGGAAAATGCATTACGCATACTCTTTCGTTGGGAAATGAAAATAGTTATGTGGGATTCTACTGCATTTGATGACTTACGTGGTCCAGTGGCTGGGATACTGCTTTTCATGGTAACGCTACTCTTAGGTCTTGGGTTCGATCCCGGAGCGAGTCAATGTAGAAAACTATTTTTTCTGTAATTAAAGTCTGGGTGTTGTAGTACCGTCATTGTTTCTGAATACCAGGCTCGCAGAACAACATAGGGAATATTTTCGACGTGCAATAGTATGCCTTTATATTGGAGTACATTTTAACTACTATTAAATAGAGAAAAAAAAGAAAAACAGTATATAGTTTATTTTTTTATTGTAGTTACCGAACTTAATTCTGGTCTGGGTAATGTGGTAGCGTCATTGTATCTGAATACCAGGCTCGCAGAACAACATAGGAAATATTTTCGACGTTCAATAGTATGCCTTTGTACATTGGAGTACATTTTAACTACTATTAAATAGAGAAAAAAAAGAAAAACAGTATTTAATTTAATTTTTTATTTTAGTTACCGAACTTAACTCTGGTCTGGGTGTTGTGATACCGTCATTGTTTCTGAATACCAGGCTCGCAGAACAACATAGGAAATATTTTCGACGTGCAATAGTATGCCTTTGTCTATTGGAGTACATTGTAATTACTACTGAATAGAGAAAAAAATAAAAACTGTGTATAGTTTCTGAACTTTATAACAAAAGTGTTATAGCTGATTGGGTTTAGAACAGTATTTGTGATGGTGTTTAATAATTATTCAATGAGATGTTTTTAATTTCATTTCAATATAGGTAATAAAAGAAGCTTGCCTTTTACCCTTCGGGTAGTAAAGCGTTTTGGTCCCTGGCTAAGTCGATCGAGGGCAACTTCTGCCGTACTTCAGTGCCTCCCTTGCTGAAACCTGACGGATCATTGGCACACACGGCCAAGGAAAAGGCCGATTTATTTGCCGAATTATTTGCCGAAAGTTCGCGTTTGGATCCTGGCAATGCTGTACCTTCCGGTTTGTCAAGTTGTGGGACTTTTATGTCTGAAATTCGTATAAGACAAACCGAAGTCAGAAAGGCATTGCGGGAACTGGACGTGAATAAAGCCAGTGGTCCGGATGGTATACCAGCCATAGTACTAAGGACTTGCGCTCCTGAGTTAGCTCCGGTATTGACACGCCTATATCGTTTATCTTTGGCTAAAGGACAAGTGCCAAAGTCCTGGAAGCTGGCCAACGTGCAACCTGTGCCTAAAAAGGGCAGTGGTGCTGATCCTATCAATTATAGGCCCATCTCGGTCACGTCCGTTCTCTGCAAGATAATGGAACGTGTACTGAGCCACAGGCTCCTGTCGTATCTAGAAGAAAATGACCTCCTTAATGACCGGCAATATGGGTTTCCCCGTAACCGGTCTGCCGGAGATCTTCTAGCATACGCCACTTACAAATGGAGCGAAGCCATCGAGAGGCATGGTGAGGCGCTTGCCGTCTCTCTTGATATCTCGAAGGCTTTTGATAGGGTGTGGCATGAGGGCCTTATTAGCAAGCTTCCGTCATATGGTCTTCCCACTGGTTTGTGTGTCTGGATATCGGACTTCCTGAGATCGGTCAATACGAGTTGTCATTGACGGTAGCTCGTCGGACCATTTGGCTATCAATGCCGGCGTCCCTCAGGGTTCCGTTCTCTCTGCAACTCTTTTTCTGCTGCATATAAATGACCTGCTTTTGCCCGGTATTTTGGGGTACGCGGATGACAGCACTGTTGTAGAGACCTATATGTCTGACGCACGAGCCAGTGCTGAACAGATCCAGCGTCATAGCGAGGCGATGGTTAGCCGCATGAACCTATCTCTGCAGGCCGTCTCTGAATGGGGCGATGCCAATCTAGTGGGGTTCAATCCGTCAAAGACCCAGGCGTGTCTTTTCTCCGCTAAAAGGAGTCCTTTCAACTTGACTCCTACTTTCCGAGGTGTATCCGTGCCGATCACAGACCATCTTGAGCTTCTCGGTATGTCTTTGTCACCGACTCTCAATTTTGGCTCTTTCATTGAGAGCAAGGCTCAAGTGGCTTCAAAAAAACTTGGCATTCTGGCGAAGGTGAGAAAATACTTCACACCGGAATAGTTGCTCACCCTTTACCAAGCACAAGTTCGATCGTGTATGGAGTATTGTTCTCATCTTTGGGACGGTTCCGCCCGATACCAGCTCCAGACGCTTGAGTCCATCGAGAGGAGGGCCAAGAGGCTCATCGGCAATGAAGATCTTTTCTGTAAAAAGCTCAAAAGCCTTGAGCATAGGCGGAAGGTTGCAAGCCTATCAGTATTTTATAGGATACATTTCGGAGAGTGTGCAGCTGAATTGCACAACCTTGTTCCGTCATCCCCACTTTTTTTAATCGGACAACCAGACTTACAAATTGGCTACACCGTTATATGGTGGATACACCAAAGAGTCGCACTAAGCGTTTTGGTTTCAATTACCGCTAAGGACCGTTCACGTACCGCTAAGGAGTGGAACTCTTTGCCTGAGTCTGTGTTTCCTGACAAATACAATTTGGGGGTCTTCAAGTCACGAGTAAATAGGTATCTTCTAGGCAGGCGCGTCACATCCTAGATCGCATCGACGCTTACCATCAGGCGAGATAGTGGTCAAGCGCATGCCTATTTTCTATAAAAAAAAATACGATATTTAACTAATTAAGTATCTCTTGCAAAGGTGAATTTGTAATCCTTAACAACTAAGATTATAAACTTTGATACAAATATCCCTACAAATATTATAAATGTGAATGTAAGTTTGTTTGTTATGCTTTCACGCAAAAACTACTAAACCGATCATCATGAAACTTCGTAAATATGTTCTTGGAGGTATAAGAAGTAACATAGGATTTTTATTGAAAAAAATTATGGCTTAAATGCGAGCGAAGCCGCGGGTAAAAGCTAGTAAGGTATAATTTAATTAATAAGATTTATTTTACAACAAAACTTACCCCCCGAAATACCTCCAGATAGCAAGCTATTGACAGAAGGCTATTTCAATTCATCGTACAAACGGCTGGCACCGAACTTGGAGCCCTTAACGATGGTGGAGTTTATCCAGTTCATAGGTAGGTATACTTTTTTAAACTCTCTATTACTCTATTTGAAGAGCTCGATGGCGCAACTGTTGTCGGGTTTGACCAATAATAACGGAGAATTAGCAACACATTGGTTGTGTTTGTCTCTCCGCTCTTTTTCCCGCTCTTTTCATTGTATCAATAACGTTACCATAGCAACGCGTTAATCGCAAGTAATTCGTCTATCCGACGCTAGATGGCGCTAACGGAAAAATATTTAATAATAGAAAAAATTTAAAGAATTTTGTCCACCCGTGCGAAGCCGGGACGGGCCGCTAGTCTATAATCTAAGATCACCTTGTATCAATAACGTAACCATAGCAACGCGTTAACCGCAAGTAGTTCGTCTACCGGACGCTAGATGGGGTTAACGGAAAAATATTTAATAATAGAAAAAATTTAAAGAATTTTGTCCACCCGTGCGAAGCCGGGGCGGGCCACAAGTTTTCAATTAAAGTACACTAAACTCGTCTGGATGATTTAGACCAGACCTTTTAAGGGTTCTGTACCCGAAAAATTCAAACGGAACCCTATTACTATCACTTACGTAGGCGCCTGTCCGTCTCCATCAATATTTCAAAACCACAAAAAAACTATAAACCACAAAACAAAACGATTAACCACAAATTCTAGCTATAGAACTAAATTTCTTTCTAGAATGCTACGTAAGGCTATTGAGATCAGGAAACAACTTAATTTCAATGAAGATAAAGGTTGGAGCGAGCCTGCTTGGGATCCTATAGTTAATAGTTTTATTAAAAAATAATTGTATGTACGTGTCGTCTCCTTAAAAACGATTATCTTAAAATGTATATAACTAGCTGAACCAGCCACGCGTTGCTATTTTAAATTAAAATAAAACCTATCCTATCTTTTAAGTTAGATCAAATAACAGATAGTTACGAAGTTTGATCAAAATCGGTTAGGTAGTTTAGGAGTCCTTAGCGGACAAACGACGTGATACGTAATTTATATATATTAAGATAGGCAAAGGAATTAAATTAATTCATATATTTATTGATCTTAATTTGATAAAATATATTATTTTAATTATGGTTTTATCATTTACATTCATATTTTTGATGTCTTTTATTATTTATGATATTTTACATGGTATACTGAATGCTATAGTGAGAAAGAAAGAGAGAGAGAGTAAATGTGTGTGGGATTGAGGAGCGGGGAGTATATAACGCAGAGGAAATGTGACCCTTCACTTTTTGTTAACGTTTGATTTTACAACCCATCTAATTTTTATACCGTGAGCTATATTATATGAAACGATTCTTAAGGAGTTAAACTCCAAAAAATACATTTCCAGGTATTTTGAAGAGAGAAACCAGACTTGAAGTACAGTTTTTCTTGAAGCAATTTATGACTGTGAGAGAAATTATTATAACCGAAATTCAGAGCAAATACAAATAGAAAGAAATTAATTATATGCAATAACGTTTTTTTTCACAACAAGAGGCGAAGTAAATAATAAAAATTTAACTTAAGTAACTTCTCTATTGAGTTTTATAATTTTTATATATTTTATGCATTTTTCAATGCTATCTTATAAGATAAATTATTATAATAGAAAAATACTAGAAAAAACTCGCAACCTTTGGTAATCCGGTTCAATGCTCTCCCAATTGAGCTTTCAAGCCTTGTGAACAGTCGTCTAAATTTTCTAGTATCTTTCTGATTTGACGCTGTAGAAGGCCAGCGTTGTTTCATCTATGAGAGGAAAATCCTCTCTTATTCGAAAGAAACATTTTTACAAATCTTTGGCAATCGATTAAGACCGGATTTCCAAAGGTTGCGGGTTCGATTCCCGCCTGAGAATTCACTTCTGACCCGAGTCGATTTTTTCTAGAATTTTTCTATTCTCTATTGAGTTTAATTTTGGGTCGTTTGACATTTAGATTAAGTAAATTGACACAATTTTATATGTTAAGTTCACATGAAAGTTCTTCGAAGGGAGCCCATGCCACTTATAGGGGAGTATATGTTCCATGGGCACTTAATCCACATACCTAACACTCCCATATTGCCAGTCCTTGTAAGTGGCAGCGGTTCCGAGCAAGAGAGACAGCAACTACATACATTTTCTCACTTGTTTTTACTTGAAGAGTTATGCGCATGCGTTGCGACAGTAGTAGGGAAAGCTCTCATCTCTCAAACTGTCTCAAACATGTACTTGACATCTCACAGACATGTGCACAACCATGGAGGATAGAGAGAAGAAGAACGATCGCTACGTACTAAATCATTAGCCCGCCTGTCCCTGAAAATTTGTAGCATTTATAGTTCATTTTTCAGCCACCAGCCGCGCTGCCGTCGGTAAGTAGTATCTGCGAAGTTAGCTGTTTATGTGTACAAGTAGATGAAGTTAGTTGAAGAATGTACAAATTTGACAACAGCCCGCTTTTATTGAGACAATTTAGCGATCGCAGCGCCTCACTTATTTTGTCCATATTTCTGGGACACTATTTTCGACAGCGATCGTTCTCCTTCTCCATGTGCACAACGTTCAAAGTTTAAATAAGGGGGACAGACATATATATGTCTGCACAGTTGGTTTGTCATCTCTTTCTAGACACCTACTATACTTTGTCCAATGTAGGATGATACTTTTGGCAGGTTTCACTTCCTTATTGCTACGTACTAAGGTTGCGTTTGTTTCCTTATGTTTGACTTGACATTGCAATAACAGCTTTATACCCTCTATATAGGTGTCAACTGTCAAAAGTATCATCCTACATTGGCCAAAGTATAGCAATATTATATTAGGTATATGACTTAATCATTAAATCGGTGTATTGACTTTACATCACAGATTATAAATGCATCCTCAGTAATGGTACTTATAGTCCAAGATCCCAGAGCGATCAGACGTAACTTATTTTCACATGGATGAAACCTTAGGTTCGTAGTAGTGCCTCATATACTTAGAATACCTGTGTGTTTGTGGAACTTGCCGAGTGACACCTGGGCAGGTACCAGGTGAGAAAGGTAACTTAAAATTAGAGTTATTTTACTTAAATTCTGATGGCTGATATTTATATATATTATGGAGAATATTATACTAAACTAGTATCATAAAGTGTCAGACACTTTTCATGGACCAAAACTTTTGTCAGACGCTTTAAAGCTCCATAAAAAATAAATGAACTTTACTTATTTTCACATGTCTGACTTTTACATATGTTATTGAGGTAACTACTACAAAGTTATATTTCATCAGTCAGACAAATTTGACTGACCAAACATCCCTTAAGACAAAAATTATTCGACTGGGAGTGCGAGCGCGAAAGCACTATGCGCATGCGTCTCAGAGTAATAAATTCAAATCTTTTAAAAATTCTTACTACTTTCAATCCTTTTTTAATTCCTTAGAATTTTCAAATTCGTCGTATAATAACTCCATGTATTGTCTGTGAAGATATGTCAGAAAAAAACATCGACCTTTCTCTACTACATTTTGTTGTATAAAATTACAAACTTCATCAAAAGCAGCTTGATGGTGCTTGCGAAGCTCATGCCATGATGTTTTACAGTATTTTTCTTCGACGATATTTTATAAGAATACTCCAATTGACAATTTTTGTGATAATATATTGTTGGATTCATTACATCTTGCACTTTCTCTATTAATTCAGCCATGTCTTCTTTTTCTTCATTTAATTTGATTAAAAATAGGTTTTTATCGCATGTATGCAACGGAAGTCGTTTTAATTTATGCCTTTTTGTTTTTTGTTCACAATATATACATGTCTGGGTTTTTTCACTTGTTATATCACGTTCTGATGAATTACTAGGTGTAAAGGAATCACTACCACATGCAAGGGTCGCACTAGATCCTTCAGTAATATATGACACCGGTTCAACTGATTCTAATTTTATACTAACTTCAACACTTGGCTCAGGTATTATGCTAGGTTCATGATTGGTACTAACTGGACTTAAGCTTGATGTTACATCTGAATCTCGAGCTGTAGAATTATTTTGTTGACTTGAGGTAGATTATGCACATGGATCATTATCAACAGTACAGTTACTTGGTTGCGTTGATGTGGATGCTAATGATGTATTTTCTGATTCATTTAATAAATTTCTTTTTTTAACTGGAGTGGCAGAATAATATTTTTTTGGGAGAGCAGTAAAATTTTTTTAACACTCTCGGTGATAACCACTATCATATAAATCCTCAGGTAATTTTATGTTTCTTAATTTTAGGTTATGTATTTCTCGCTGTTTTAAAACTTGTTTACATTTTTTAAAAGTTTCTTCGGAAAATAATATTAATTTATCATTAGATTTTTGGCAAAATACACACTTCAATTTTCCGTCTTCCATGGTTTTTTCACTATCACAAATTACTTAATATCAGTAAAAAAATACACGGCATAAACAAAAAAAAACATGTGCTCTTTACGGATCTAAACTCTATACTACGTGACACGTACTAGGCACATACACACACACAGTAGAGTGGAGCAGATGGTAAGTTTAAGGAGGGGTACCGAGTTGCTATGGACATCTCACTCGCTGTTCAATGCATGCATAGTGCTTTCGCGCTCGCACTCCCAGTCGAATAATTTTTGTCCTAAGGGATGTTTGGTCAGTCAAATTTGTCTGACTGATGAAATATAACTTTGTAGTAGTTACCTCAATAACATATGTAAAAGTCAGACATGTGAAAATAAGTAAAGTTCATTTATTTTTTATGGAGCTTTAAAGCGTCTGACAAAAGTTTTGGTCCATGAAAAGTGTCTGACACTTTATGATACTAGTTTAGTATAATATTCTACATAATATATATAAATATCAGCCATCAGAATTTAAGTAAAATAACTCTAATTTTTAGTTACCTTTCTCACCTGGTACCTGCCCAGGTGTCACTCGGCAAGTTCCACAAACACACAGGTATTCTAAGTACATGAGGCACTACTACGAACCTAAGGTTTCATCCATGTGAAAATAAGTTACGTCTGATCGCTCTGGGATCTTACTCTATTAATTCAGTTTCCTGTTACTTATATCCATGTAGTACACTTATATCCACTCTTTGTAGAATGTGTCTCGGTCTATTGTTGTTTTAACTGGTTTTATTTATTAACATACAAACGCATTTAAGTGCAAGTGGTGCTAGTCTATAAATAATGTGTCACTTATATTTTTTACATACCTACAACAGGCAGAGATCACAGATTTCCACTTTATACGATCTTGACATACTTCTATTGCTACTTCAACTCTCTTCAGACCTTTAAGACTGTTAATTATAAATTTAATGGTGAACATCATCGACATATACTAAAGAAAGAGATAAAACTAAGTTTCGGATTATCTTTATCTCTTTCAAAATATATGCCGTACCTGTCATGAAAATTAAAGCCAATCGCCTATAAGGAAAGAGATAGCGTTAGTCCGAAAGCGTATGCCATCTTCGTAACTCTTCTCAAACCAAGAAATTACTGCACGTCGTACGGGTACGGCATGTAGACATTGTAGAAGCTGCAAATGAAATAAATAAATATATACATTTTCATTTTTAAGTTCGCTTTATAAACGAAAATTTTATTTAATTTCATTGCTTTTTATTAAATGCTGATAGCGCTCTCTCAGGAGTCGATGCCTCTAACATGAGCAAAACTGACACTGGCAGCAACCTTTATGAGTTGGTTCAGTTGGTTGCCATTTAAAAAAACAAAAATAGAATAACTTGAATCGTACATCTAGCAACACCAATGTTTGAGTTGTGAATTCGTCTCAGAGTAATTCGTACTATAAGGGAAAGAACCATCCAATGTGCGTCCAAGATTTTTGTACCTTGCGATTTGGACGGGCTCGGTGGTATAAAGCTATCAAGAGATGCCGCTGAAATACAGCGTATATTTTTTAAAGGACGCTATTAGATTTTTGTTCTGTATCTTTACTAATATTATATATCGGAAAGTGAGTTTGTTTGTTTGTTTCTTTGTTCCGCTTTCACGCCGTAACTACTGAACCGATTGCTTTGAAATTTTGCAGGCGTAAAGATAAAAGTCCGGATTAAATAATAGGGTACTTTTTACCCTGGAAAAATTTATATTCCCGAGGAAAAACAAAAAATATTGTTTGCTTGATGGATGGATTGTAGATGGCGCTGTGTGTCGTTTAAAACAACGTAAAATATTGCAAACGAATATAAACATGTAAATTTAGAAGCTAAATGATACGATAATGAATCCCCGAAAATGAGGAATTCCCGAGGGATGACGTACATTTGTTTTATCGTCTAAAATGTTTTTTTTACATCTACTTATATGTTGCAAACGAATATGAACATGTAAATTTTGAAGCTAAATGATACGAAAATGAATCCTCGAAAATGAGGAATTCCCGAGGGATGACGTACAATTTGTTTTATCGTCTAAACTGTTTTTTTTACATCTACTTATATGTTGCAAACGAATATGAACATGTCAGTTTTGAAGCTAAATGATACGAAAATGAATCCTCGAAAATGAGGAATTCTCGAGGGATGACGTACATTTTGTTTTATCGTCTAAATTGTTTTTTTTTTTATATCTACTTATCCTGAAATCACTAAAGTCAACAAATTACTAATTGGTATAAGTATTAGTTACGTTATTTTGTTCTTGAGGTATGCGATAGATGGCGCTGGGTGTCCAAAATCTGCATGTTTATTGCTCCACAAGGGAAAACATATAATATAGTGTACCATTCAGTTTTGGTTTAACAACTAATTGTATCCAGCGTTACATCGCGCTTCTTAGTTTTTTCCACGGGAATGAGAAGTTTTGGTATAGTTGTGCTTTATACCGGAATATAACCGAATTCCACGCGGGCGAAGCCGCGGGCGGAAAGCTAGTTATATATAAGTTATTGAATTAATTGTATTAAAAATTTAAATGGGGTCACAGTATTTCGACTTCATACTGTGGCAAAGGGTTCCAGTTTTTAAAAAATTAAAATCCCTCAAGCAACCCCTAGTGAACCACCTTCCCAAGTGGAAGGTTACATGGTCGTTCGATCCGGATTTGACAGCAGCCTTTGGATTACCATAGCCATAAAGATTAAACCATAAACTAACATAAGTTAATCACAATCATCTTAAAGATATATTACTAACAAGAAGCTAAGAAGATAATTATTATTGTTTTCTTGTGATCATTTGTTATCTTGTAAATGCTATGCACGCCTATTATTGGATCAGCTTCAATGGCGGAATGTCTGTTACGCCATAACTCCCCGAGTTCTTAACCGATTTTAATATTTTTTGGGTGGAATCGAATCAACAAGTTTAGGACCACATTGTGACGGAGCCCAAATTTCGAAATTCGCAAAAATTCCCATCAAAAAGATTTTTTTTTCTTTTTTTAGGTATTACGCTCCGCTCCAATATGTGGTGCTAACGTAGCTTTATGCTTAGTGACTGCATCGCCTAGTTGGAGCTCACATGGATCAGCTTCAAAGACGCATGAACAACTCGGGAAGTTATAGCGTAACAGATTACGCTATAACTTCCCGAGTTCTTAACCGATTTTAATATTTTTTGTGTGGAATAAATACAACACATTTAGGACCAGATTGTGACGGCACCTGACTTTTGAAATTCACAAAAATAAAAAAAAAAATGACCAAAATACATTGGCTATATGGGATTTAGCATTAAAACAAAAAGCGCTTTTTGAAAGTTTTCATTATTATGGAATTACAAAATATTATTGATTTCTTTTTCTTAAATTTTTACGATCCGAAATTATTATGATGAATATTAAGTTTCGATAGAAGTCACAGTATGTATAATGTGGCAGTGCGTCAAAAATAAATATAAATTAGGCCAGTGTCCCAGTGTGTGATAGTGTTGGATTCATGTATTATCTACTCTACATACCCTATATATGGTCGGAGCTATAAAAAAGCACAAAAAGTTGCAATATCATCAAGGTTTAAAAAAAAACAATTATAAAACTGAAATCATGATGGCCGGATTCAAATAACTGTCAAAAATTCAAAATAGCCGGACGAGTTTTTGTAAATTAAACGAAACATGAATTCAATACAATAGAATTGGTATTATCAATAACAAAAATGGATGATATGTTTGAGAAAATGAAGAAAGAAGGAAAGACGGACATTGATAGTCTCGTCAAATGGATGAAAGACTGTAAGTCTTTAACCTTATGACTGTAAATGAATTTTCTTTGTTGCACAAATGCACTAAGTACCAACCATAAATCTACGTTTTAGTCACAGTAATACAGTAAGTCTATCTATCTTTATAAAAGTTCCCTGTCACAGTTTGACCGCGATGAATTCCGAAACTACTCAACCGATTTCGATGTTTTTTTCATTTTGCTGGATTTGTTCCAAATTAGGACATAGGATAGGTTTGACTTTAATTTATAATTTATAATCCTCATTCTAATGAATAGCAACAAAGATAAACACGACCACTCCTTTCGACGCAGCACCCGTAAATGACAACAACGTAGTGATTAAAACTCTTTGATGACAACACTGGACAACACTGCGACTTTCGCTTAGGGATTTCTTAAGATATGTGTCTGTGTGAGCGCGTTAGTTTTAGCTATTCGAAGGTAGGATCACTCCCGCTCGGTCGAACCGATTGTCATAGGCAAATTATAGACAAAGAACTATGTTTGATAGATTCTTAGATCTGATTCCAATCAGGCCTGGAATTATTATTTCCGACGTCAAGAAAATCTGTTATTTATTGAAATATTAAAAAAGAAAGAAACCACGGATTGCTTCTAATACCAAAAACGTGCCATTGAATGCATTTATGCAATAACGAACGTGTAGTAGTTCAGCTTTATCAATTGTATTGTTTCAGGAATTATCAGAAAAATTCTAATTCCAGACGTTATAATTTTTTTTACTTATCTTCCAGCAAAGGTGATCGACAACACAAAGGCAATGGAAGAAAAAGCGCGTGCGCTGCTCGCTGATGCAAACGACAAGAAGAATGTTGAGTTGGCCAAGTTCAAGGATGCCGTTAGCAAGCTGGCTGCTGAACAGGTAGCTGCAATATGTTGGCTCGCTTTACAAGGTCTAAAAAACCAGTCAAAATTATGCCTTTTAAAGCATACTTCGAAGCAAGCTTTACAGCTTAGCTCACCGCCGCAAAGTTGCCTGTCTGTTGGTCTTTTATAGTTTTTACTCCAGAGAATACTCTCCGGAGCATATGCTTAAAAGCTCCGTGAGAGCGCATGATCTTGCATGGAATATTGCAGCCACCTTTAGGATGACTCAGCAAAATACCAACTTGCTGCACTGTACACGATTCAGCGCAGAGCTGAGAGGCTCATCGGTGACAGCAAATTGGTGTAGAGCAAGCTACACACCTTAGCTCATCGCCGCAAAGTTGCCTGTCTGTCGGTCTTCTACAGACTGTACTTTGGAGAGTGGGCTCAAGAGCTGCATTTGCTCATACCGCGATCACCTATTATCCCTCGGACATTCCAAACGCACTGCGCGCTACTACCCTTTCTTGGTTGCTATTCCTATCTGTCGCACCAAGCACATATTTTACAATGCGCGTCGCACTAACCTCTACTCAACATATTTTACAATGCGCACAGCAAAGGAGTGGAACTCCCTCCTTACGTCTGTATTTCCAAGTACTTATAACCTGTCCGTATTTAAAGCCAGGTTGAATGAGCATCTTCTGGGTTAGCTAGCTACATCGTAGAACACGGGGTTGATTGGGATCAAGAGCAAACTCGTTCAAAATAAAATAAATAAATACTTCCAATCGTAGTGTTTGTGTGATTAATATAAGCATTTGTAGCTGATGAGTATTAATTTGACATTAGGTATATGTACATCAGCGTTGCCACACGTCCCGATTCTTAAATCGAATTTAAATTTCCCGCGCGGGACAGGCTCAGTCCCGCTTTTCAGGAATAGCTCGGCCGGAGGATAACTCTCAGACTATTGTTTATAACACCACAATTTTTTTACTTTGATTTTTGTTTATTACTTTTTATTGAAAAGACGATGATAGCTATTTTTGCTATATATCGTTAAAAAAGACAAATATTTAAAATCATCTGATTTTATACGTCTTTTTTACTATTTCCCGCTTTCGACGAAAGAATTCCGCTTTTTTTCATTCAAAAAGTTTTAAAATCGCGACTTGCCAAAAGAAAAATCTGGCAACGCTGATGTACATATAGTTTATTGAGCGAAGCTCTCTTTTAGGCAACTGACAAATTTCGCTTGTCTCCCTCCTGCTACTTAACGGTTCAACCGATTCGAACGAATTTTGGCATGAACATACATGATTATAACCTGACGGACATAGGCTATGTAAAAAAAATATAGACTTTACCATGGAGGAATAAAAATCAAAAGAAAAATTCAAAAGCTGATCGCAGCCAAACCGCTGATACTACATTGATGAAATTTGGCGCCAAAACTCACATCGTGGTCGTGACTAATGTGCAAAAAAGAGTTTTGAAATCGGACATACCATTGAGGAATAATCATCCTTTAAAAATCTAATTGCTTCGATCAGTATTTGCAAACAGCAGCAGGTATTGCAGACCTAGTATATTTACATCTAGTATGTGTATTATATGTATACGTATGCATGTATTTTCACTTAAGATATGTTTGTATATATATATTTCTTCCTGTGAATGAATGAATTGGCCATTCAAAGGTTGTCTGGAAGAGATCGCTTTGAGCGATAAGACCGTCCATTGTAACACTATGTTCAATTTTCTTTTATTTTATTATTACTTCAATGTGGTGTTATGAATAAAGTGTTTTGTATTGTATTGTATGTATTTATATCCCTTACCTTGGCATCCATAACACAAGCCTTATTTTGCTTACTTTAGGGTGGCTAAAATCATATTAGTAACCGCGAAGTTTACTAGATGTCGCTGTTCGTTTTTGAACGTTCGTTCGTCGCGGTACCGTTTGGTGCGCACGGCTTGCATATAAGACTCGTAGTAGGATTGAAGATCATTAAGGAAAGTGGCACGCAGTATTCAATAATTTTTTAAAAGCCGATACCTTTAAGTATCGGTTATATTATATGTATAAGTGTTATATAACTTATATATAATGAATAACAATAATAATATTTCTTACATTTACACCAATTAGCCTAGGGACAATGTATGGATACTACAGTAACAGTAGACACACACATATGACAAATAAAAAATATGAAATATTCATAGAAATATATATAAAATTCGAACCAAGGACCACTGGTGCGAAAGGCAGGATCGCTACCGTTGCACCAAACGATCGTCAAATAAAAATATACTACGGTAATACTTTTAATACTATAATTATAGTTGGCTGGGCCCATAAATAACACATTTTTATAATACATTAAAAGAATATTTTATACAAAAAAGTTTTTATACAATAAAATATTTTTTAATTAATCTAAGTTAAGGCCTCTCTGATCTTATAGGTATATATGTTAACGGAAATGTATGTAATTCGTCATTGTATACAATTCCCGGGAAATGTATATAATTCCTAAAATCGCACGGAAATGTCTGAAATAAATTATATTATACACATTTCCGAGGAAATCTATATATTTCCTAAATAGCAATCAGAAATGTAATCATTTGAGATATTGATGGGTACGCGGGGACGGCGGGACGAGGGGAGGGTATTGCTTTAGGCTTGGGGTACCAATCCATACAAGCTATTTTTGATACAAAAAAACGGCAATAGATGGGCACTTTCATCAACATTTGTAAATTATAACATTTCACATGTTCAGAAAAACTTGTTCACTCCTTAAATTGAAGATAAGAAACACCATAAATAATGAATTGAGAATACGAAAGTACAGGCCACATGTGACTACATTTCAGCTATGAGGCTTACGTAGTGTTTTGCAATTGTGACGCTAGATGGCGAATAACCGTAATGCGCTTGGCACGCGGCTTGCATACATTCGTCGAAATTATTTGAGAGAAACATGTCATTCTCTTCTAACGACGTAAATAAGACAGAGACATCATGTAGGCTCCATTGGTGAGCTTGCTTAAAAGTTGAATGTTTCAAATAAGTTCCGGTTTTACATTCAGTTTTTTATTGAAGTTTTCCTTATCTTTTGAAGTTGGACGAAATCTCCAATAGGAGGTATATATGCACGCACAGTGTTTTATGGAAGCAAAAAAATTTACACCTTAAGGGTTTTTGCATAAATTTAAGCCTTATTAAGGCAAGAGATCTATTCCCAGATCACTAAAAAAACATGAAAAGTTTTTAAAATTTGCGCATGAAAAAATTTGACAAATTAATTTCTTCAAAAGACGGTTCCATCTCTGTCCATGAGATATTTGCCACTTGATAAGGAATTATTGAAGGCATAATTTCGCAATTTTATTTTATTTAAAAGTGTCCTACTTTCTGAATAATATATATATTTGTTTTAATTTTGATTTTTTTTTTCTCCAAAAATCGGCACAAGGTTCTGTAAGCCAAGTTCTATCACCCATAAAAAAATCAAGTCCCACTTTTGCGGTTTTAAGATCAAATATGTGTTAAATGAAAATGTTTCATTTTTGACTGAGAACGGCCCGGTGAGGTATGGTCTTTGGCTATGGCTCTCAGCAGGTTGGGTAAGCTCCTGCTGAGGCAATACAGCGCCATGGGTCTGTGACCCCCTGAAAAATTAACTTCTTATACAAATCAGCCTAATCAGTTGATCGCATCTTAAAAAAATGCATTCGATCAGAAAATAAAAGCATAGTACAAAGTCGTGGGCATAAATCAATTAACAGGTTTGTAGGTATCTATTTTTGTAAAAAAAAAACTTAGAAGTAAGCAGGCATGAACTTGTGTCTAATTGGGTCTCCTAAACACACACAAAACAAACAATTAACAGTTAACACCCAGACCCGAAAACGGAAATCGATGTTCTCGTTCAAAAATAATAAACAAATTAATATTTTAAAAATTTTCGTTCGAGATCAAGTTTGGTGATAACCCTAGCATAAAACTTTAAAAATGAACATCTTCTAATCGCCGCAATAGTGGGACGTGACTCATTTATGTATATTTCTATCTAAGTTGTAGGTTCCACTTTTTCGATTTTGGGGAGAAAAATAATAAATACGAAATACAAAAAAATGCTATTCCCAAACCAGTGCATTTTTTTAAGCAAAAGAAACGCGTTTCTATGCGTGTGATTATGTCCGATTGACACATGTTTATTAAAAATATATATTCTTTTATCTACTGTCACATCTGTATTGTCGAAATTTACAAATAGTACCTATATCGAAATGAAATTAAAAAATTTCATTATACCACTATTTCTCTAACAAAATAATATTATAATAAAAAAAAATCATTACGTTTCGATTACAGACCATTGTTACAATAGTGCGCCAATTCGTATAGCAATTTCATTTTTTATCTGTGGCTGCGCGCGCTTTGGCGCATGCGCGGTGATACCGGGAATTTTGGCGCCATAATACGTTTCCTTGCAATTCGTTGTTGTGTTTCTCTGGATAATTATTATTGTTTATTAAAATGTCTGATAGTGAAAGTGAAGAAAATTTAACGCCGCCACCGCCAGTTTTATAGACTGCACCTACACCAAATACGAGTACGTCTAACGCCAACGCAACACAATTCCATATTCAATTTCATAATTGTAACATATAAAATGTTAACACTTACAATAACCAATAAATAAACTGTATCAATCTCTATCTTTTATTTAATATATTATGAGATTAGATAAAGATTAGATAAAGTAGTGTATGAAACTGCACATAAATAGGTATTACACACTCGTGTGATGCTTTTATACCAGTTTTATAAACTACTATTTTATTCACTTTCTATTTATTTTATAAAAAAATATTTTAGATTTCATAGGTCAAAGGTCACGATAAGTTCATGATTTTTTTTCTCAAAAAGTATTGGAGTTAGACTCCTGGGACTGGGAATTGAACTCATGCCTTTTTAGGGTATAAATAATAAATTTCTCACTACAGGACATTGGCGAAATTTCTGTGAGAAACGGAAAAGGCCAGATAAAAAAAATAATAATAATAAATTTATGTCAAAACCTGTTTGTATTGTGTAAATTTTTTTGGTTCCATAAAACACTGTGCTATGTTAGACCAATCGGAAATTCATGAGTAGGCCCAATAATGAAATCCTGAAACTCTTTAAGATGGTGGACATTTTATCGACTAATAAAATAACTCTCAGTCACTGAAAAGTAGGTGATAGTGACAAATGTTTGTCCATCCATGCAACGATACCTATTACGGCCGCGGGTGTTTTCAGTAACAACAACACCAGTTACTATTTAAAATACCTAAATCTCGATAGGTGTGCCTCTAATATTTTATTTCCCTCGATTTCTCCAGGATCACGTCACCTGACCCTGACCTGATAACAAAGGGACAAACCAGAAAGTGTACCATTTGAAACAAAAAACAATTTTCCAAATAGGTAGGTATGATACGCAACACGTAAATAAATCTGAGCCAAACATGAGTAAAAAATACATATTTACAATAGTTAAGAAAGTGGTTTCCTCAAATTGTTCGCAATGTTCCGTCAATACAGTCAAAGTTCCCCATTCACGGTTTCCTTATTCGCGGGAGAAAAAATTGCAACCCAGTTCCTGTATTCGCGGCTAAAATTTCATTATTCGCGGATGAAAACAGTAAATAGAAAAAGATTCAGTCTTTTATTAAAGTAGCGGCATCATTTGAGTTCTGGTACATGCCCAGGCGGCTTTCATGAAAGCTTTGACCAAGTGGACTAATGTCAATTAAAACAAACCTTACCATCACTATATAAAAGCAAGTTAAAAAAAGAATATCGTGGTAATAGAGTGGTTCTACGTTCGTAGTACATCGACGAGGATCAAACTACTCGTACATCCGCTTGGTAAGGAATACATTAAATTTAAAAAGTCTGAGCGAAGGTTTATACGCAAATGAACTTTGTGATCATGAAAGCTGATCGATCTATGGAAAGGAGCTTTACTCTTAAAAGGCAAATTTAAAATGCTACATCTCAAATTGATTTTATTTTGATAAATATTCGTTTTATTTTGGAACTTGTAACGCACCCCTTATGGTTCCATACCAATTACCATTCCATATTCACGGTTTCTGTATTCGCGGCATATTTTTAGAACCTTAAACCCCGCGACCGCGAATAAAGAGATTTTACTGTACTGTAACTGACATACGAAACCTCGATTGATTACTCACTGACCAGCGTCCGTGAGTAGGTTATGTAACGAAGCGCCATCTACCAACAACAAGCGACAACCGTATCCTTAGATAATAGATTAGATGGCAGTACGTATCGTGTTATTTGTGTTCTCACTAGTGCCATTTATCGTAACATCGAAGGAAAGAAAAATAGCCAGTTGAATATCCAGTATTAGGGTGATATCATTTTCTTGTACTAAGTGGTGTCTCTGTATATTATCTACTTTGTGCTTTGGGCTAGGCTAATTGGTGTGAATGTAAGAAATGCCTGAAATTCGATCGCCGCCGATGCTCTTGTCGTAGGCCCCTCATATTAAACGTGAAAAAATGTTCAAAACTGTCCATTTAATTGACGAATATTCCTATGTATTAAGAAAGTATGCGTTTGTTCATTTTATTTGTTTAGTTGACTTATTGATCGATCAGCTTGCAGTTAACTTACTGTAATTTATAAAAAAGTAATAATTCACATTATTTCGACATTTTCGAGATGCTGGCAGACGCGTTGAAGTTTACAAACGCATTTCAACTTCTACTATGAGATAGTATCGTTCTACCAACGTTGAACGTTGACTACCTTCAACATCGAGAGTAATATTTTTACAAATATTTCATATTTATATCTTAAAGCTTCTAAAGAGTCTGTTTTAGTTAACATAAAACTGCAGCCCAAAATCTCTTTTCTGTTCATTATTTTTATTTAAAACTATACAAATTGTAAACCAAATATGCAATTTATCAAATGATTCAGTTTAATTACCATAAGCATTTATATACATTTCATAAAAATATGTTTGTTACAAAAAATAGCCCATCTGAATATTCCAAACCCAAAGGAAAACTTATAAAAATTATCATGACTAATTTTTTGTGTGTTTTTTATTTTGTTGTTAAGAAACAGTTGTTTATTTGCGGTGAGTATTTTTTTAACTATACTTATTAACATTTTTTTCGAACACTCATTATTTGTTCCGTTGTGATATCCGGAATCCATCTTGAGTCAAGCATCTGTCCTTTTTCTTGCGATTTCCGGTCAAACGGTTTCCCCCCCTTCGTACTTCCGGCGCTAGTGCTGCCCTCTAGGTTTGATTTTGACGGAAGTGAGCTAGCGCTCGTTACAAAGTTTTTACCTCATTATAGCGTCGTCTTTCGTAGCGTAAGCATCGGTCTAGAAAGTGTACTTTTATTAACGAAATACGAGTACTTTATATAAAAGTGTAGCTTTTCCCCCTTTCGCGATGGAAAATCAAGCAAATAACAGGGAACGAAGTGACGATTATAGGCAAGATGAAGACACTAGAAAACGTCGTCTCAGCTCTTCCAGTTCAGAAAATGAGTCGACATCGAGTGAATCAACTCCGGAAGGATACAGAAGAAAAAGTAAGAGGGTTAAACATCAGGTTAGTGATTTGCAATTTCAGTTTCTTTCACAACAGGTTGCTCTATTGACCAATTTAATAACTCAAAATAGTTCAAATCAAATGGCGTATCCTAACTTTAATACAATGGTGCCTGAAGCGGATAATTCTCCAACAAATTCAAGCCATTTGCAATTACACCCACCGCTTTTAATTAATGAAGATACCCCACAACAGGTTAAATTATCTGATAATTTAACTAACGTTAGAGATCCAATTTACGGTAAGTCTAAGGATGCTCATGTTGCTAAGTTACGCGAAATGCAACGATTTAATGACATCGAATGGAACGCTATCCGTTTCTATGAAACTCAAAAGAAATACGTTACCATTCCGGGGTTTATAGAGTTAAGTGTTAATGATGAATTAAGGCCAATTGGGTCCGAAACAATGAACGAAGACTCTCGTTTACTACTTTTAAAACGCACTTTTGCTGCCTTGTCGAATGCTTTACTAACACAAAAGGATGAATTGACGAATGTTCTTCAACAGTTGGTGGATTGGTCAAGTGACAATAAAACAACCTTGAACCCTAGAACATTGTTTGATAAAATAGGGTCATTGTTTAATAAAGATTGTCCTTATAATAAAGTAACTGACGATATTTTGCAAATTGTTTGCGGCCGACGCGCGGATTGCATTAACTCTCGTAGAGAGTCTTTAATGAAACGAATTCCACCTGAATTTTATTGCAGTGCTTTACGGAAAATCCCTCCATCTTCAGAGCTGTTATTTGAAGATAAAAGCCTAGCTACTTACATCCAAAAAATTGGGGGGGTGGAAAAACTTTTATGTTCACAGACCCCGCTAGCAGGCCCATCAACCTACAATCGCAAACATTCGAGCATTTTAAGCGAATCTTCGAGCACTAAACCGGTCAGTAAACAAAGTAAGGAAAATTTTTTTTCGAACTAACGTATCAAGCAGAAAAGGAAAAGGCAAAGGAAAGTCATCAGGAAGGAAATCAATGTACAACAAAAGTCAACAGCAACAGCATAAAGGTAAAAAATCCCGTTCATATTCTCCAAATAAGGCACATCATGCTTGACTGTATACCATTTCGAGGGGGCTGTCTAAGGCAATATATAAATGTATGGAGCAATGTAGGAGCGCCAGAATACATATGCAAAATTTTAACTGGCCTTCGAATTTCTTTTGTAATGAAGCCCCCTCTTGTTATACCCAATCAAACAATTATGAGATGTTTTCAAACCAAAATCAGTTCTCAAATGTCGGAACAAATAGAAAGCATGTTAGATTTGGAGGTATTGGAGATGGCCGAACCGACACCCAGCTTTTTGTCAACATTTTTCCTAATACCCAAGACAGACGGGACGTTTCGGCCAATATTCAATTTAAAACGTCTAAATCATTTCGTCCAAATAAAACCATTTCAACTATTCAGTCATTTCCGCGTGTCGAATTTCTTACAACAGAACGATTGGATGACGAAAATAGACCTGAGCCAAGCCTACTTTCACGTCAGTATCGCCAACGAACACCGCAGGTTCCTAAGGCTCAATTACAACAACCAACTACTCCAGATGACGTGCCTCCCATTCGGGCTGTCATCGGCACCGAGAATTTTCGCAAGTTTGACGAATTGGGTTGCCGAATACCTACGCCGCCACAATATCAGGTGTGTAGTGTATTTAGACGATTTTTTGTTGGTTTGCCAATCCTACGAACTTTTATGCGACCAGATCTCTTTCGTAGTAAGAGTTCTGAAACAGTTGGGCTGGTCTATAAATATCGACAAATCTGTGCTGGTTCCGACACAATGCCTAGAATTTCTGGGTATCACTTGGGACACGAAACTCAACACGAAGTCCTTGTCGGAACCGAAGTGCCTTACGCTCCGCATGGCGCTTCAGCACCTGATGTCGAGAGGCAGTTGGTCCCTAAAGGAATCGCAATCCTTACTAGGCCGACTCAACTTTGCCACGTTCGTGATACCAAGAGGGAGACTACATTGTCGGACAATGCAATACTACAGCCGACAGCTCCCCAAATCACATTGTTACAGACGTGTCAAGATACCCGAAGCTGTTCTGTGCGACATGAGATGGTGGCTCAGTGCTGCTACGGGCTGCCTTCCGATTCATCTGGGCCCAACATCTCATTATCTGACGACGGACGCATCGGATGTCGGCTGGGGAGCGCAGCTGGACGAGTCGAGGGTCTCCGGCCAGTGGACAGCTTCTCAGCAGATGTGGCATGTCAATCTCAAGGAGCTTTATGCAGTCCATGCAGCGATTCAACACGAAAGGTACAGACTTCAGAATGCCAAGATACTTCTGTTGACAGACAATCGCACTGTGGTGTCTTACATCAACAAAGAAGGTGGCACCAAATCCATAGCTCTCCTAGAAATGACGCGCCAGATTGTAGAAACATTGGATTGCCTCAATATTCATCTGTTAGCTCAGTATTTTCCAGGGAGATACAACAGCGAGGTCGATGCACTATCCCGGAAAAAAGCTTGTCCAGAATGGCATCTAATGTCGCAAGCCACTCAGCCGATCTTTGCTCGTTGGGGCACACCAGAAGTGGATCTGTTTGCCTCAAAAACAGCACAAGTGGTACCCAACTATGTCACGTTAGACGTGGCGGATCGGAATGCAGTGTACTGCAACGCTTTCAGTCAGTCGTGTAAGAATCGACTAGCTTGGGTTTTCCCACCGCCAAATCTCATTCCACGAGTATTAGCACACCTAAACACCGCAGAAGGCAAATTCATTTTGATCAGTCCCAGATGGAAAAAGGTTTTCTGGGCCGCCGACCTGAAGCGCCGTGCCCTGGAAGGACCTTACTCGATCCCACACCTTCCACAAGTACTAATAGACACAACGACGGGGATGCCTCCTCCAGAGATCCAGGGGATCCAATTGGAAGCTTGGCTGATTTTGGGTGGACAGACTTAATTAGAGATTGGACAAATGAGGAGAGATCGCTACTACTATCAAGTTGGAGAAAATCTACTATGAACACCTATCATTCAGCTTGGAGAAAATGGAAACACTGGTGTGAAAATAGTGGTTAATTTTAAAAGTCCTACACCAGTCGAAGTAGCCCGTTATTTAGCATACCTCCACAACCACAAAGGTTTAGCTTATAAAACAATTTTGGTCCATAAATCTGTAATAGCCACCTTTACTAACGTCACAACAAAAATTGACCTTTCGTCAAACTTTTTTGTTAAGCATATTTTGAAAGCCATTTCAGTTGCCAAGGAGAAAAGTGCAGCACCTCCCATTTGGGATCCCCAAGTGATTATAGAACATCTAGAATCAAATGCTCCAGACGAGACAAACCTGTACCAAGTGTCTCAACGAACAGCTATTTTGCTTCTTCTATCCTCTGGACGGCGCGTTCACGACTTGACCCTACTTACGGTTGCAGACGAGAAATATTTAGACGAAGGTAATTCCATAACCTTGTGGCCTAGTTTTGGATCGAAAACAGATAACTTAAATTACAGACAATCAGGTTGGAAATTGCTACAAAATCCTAAAAAATCTCTTGATTGTGTATACTGGATACGTCTGCTAGTTCGCCTTACAGATGAACGCCGAAAGGAAAGAGATAAATTGTTAAGTTTATTTATAACTGTCAGAGGAATACCTAAAGCAGCTTCAAAAACTATAATTGGAGGTTGGATAAAGGCCGTGCTGAAAAACGCAGGTGTGGAAGCTTCTCCAGGATCTGTACGTGCTGCGGTGGCATCCCTCAATTGGTTGGAACAATTTCCCATCGATAAAATTTTAGAAACAGGAAATTGGCGCCGAGAACATACATTCAGAAGATATTACCAAAAAGTTATAAATCGTTCAAATCAAGAAAACTCTGTTTCATTATCTAGATATTTTGATTGTGTTCGATGATTAAGAAATTGATTAACTTATATAAAAGGAGGTTTTATTTTCTTTTTACAATTTAATTCAAACTTCTTAAATTTTAGCATCCTTTAACACATTATAGCATCGTGCATATTACGCTCACCAGGAGATAACAAACACTTCACTCAAGATGGATTCCGGATATCACAACGGAACAAATAATAGAGAGTTTTAACTTACAATAAAACTTACCTATTATTTTTCCTAAAGATATCCGGAATCCAGGCAATCTCTACCTGGTGCATCTCGAGTTATAATGAGGTAAAAACTTTGTAACGAGCGCTAGCTCACTTCCGTCAAAATCAAACCTAGAGGGCAGCACTAGCGCCGGAAGTACGAAGGGGGGGAAACCGTTTGACCGGAAATCGCAAGAAAAAGGACAGATGCTTGACTCAAGATGGATTCCGGATATCTTTAGGAAAAATAATAGGTAAGTTTTATTGTAAGTTAATACTCTCTATTTTTGCTTATGATTTTTTTGTACTACAGACTGAACCCTTATTTTCTCCTAATTAATTAAATTGGTATTTCCTTCTGAAAAAGCTTTTTTTTTATAGATTTTGAGTACCGTAAAATAAAATGAAAGCTTATCTTATTCCTACTGAAGAGTAGTAGAACAAGGAACAATTGTACCAGGGTAGTAGGAAGTGGAGGAAACTTAGAAATAAATGTCCAATTATCAACATCTAAATTATGCTATTATGTTCCACAGAAACAAACCATGGAGGACCTTAGCAAGAAGTTGGAAAAGGCACCAAATTTATTGTCCAACGCCTTCGCTGCCGGCGCAAGCGCATTCAAAGACGCCTTATTCAAAAAAGATGAAACTTAAACGAGATTTGAATTTTATACCTCTTTTTTTATTTTTATAAATAAAAGTAAGACAATAAAACACAGTCAAGCATAATTAAAAGTGAAAAAAGATAAATGCCGATTTAAATAATGAGTTTTCTGTTGGGATTTTGAATAAAATAATCACTACCACATTTAATGGAGTTTTTATTTTACCCCTACTAATTCGGTACTGGGTTTACCCTACACGAGGCCGCAATGAAAACTGGTAAGTACTAACAGCGATGAATGACTTAAAGCATTCAGCAACATTTTAAACTACAATCATTAGGGACATTATTCAAGGAAATAGTTGACATATGAATTTGATTATTTATGTTCACGTTGTCTTTGTTATTACCCAAAAATCTAATTATGTATATTCTGTTGGATGAATGTAGACAATACCCTAGCTACCCAATTGCCAATAAAAAAAAAGTTTGTTTAATTCGTCTGTCCTCCGCTTGGTGGCGCCGCTGTTGTGCGCTCTAGTAGTTTTCTGTCGAGTCATGTTAATTTGTTCTTTTATACTTTTCTATTAATAAAACCGTGTTGTACCTAAATAGTTATCATTTTTGCATATTCAAAGTAGAAATATATTTCCGAAATAAGTTAGTTTAAATAAATAAATAAAGACGGTCTGTCGAGATACGCAGCACGGACTGTCGAGATACGCGGCACGGACTGTTGAGATACGCGGCACGGACTGTCGAGATACGCGGCATGGACTGTCGAGATACGCGGCCCGGTCTTGTTATTGTTTCCTTATCAAATTTGGACAACTGATTTATGCATCTGGACTTGATTTTTTCTATAAAAGTTTATTATTTTATAAGACAGTATAGTTGGCTTCAATTTTATTGGAAATATTTACAAGTCTATTGCCTTTTTTAATCATGAAGGTTTTTCCGCTTCTGTCAATAACAGATATTGACTATCCTAAGGCGGACCGACGCACTATGTGGAGATCGAGTCGGTTTCGGGTCATAAATCTATAACTTCCATGTTTTTATAGATATACAGCTGATTTTTTTTAGGTAATCTGAGATAAACGTACTTTAAAATAATATACAGTCTATGCATATAAAAATATATTTAATAATTGTAAAAAAATACAAAACATGAAATATTGAAAAATTATCATAAATTTACGACTAATTTTAAACAATGTGACCTAAATGTTATAATTAATACAAAATAAACACATAAAATTACTCTTATTTATTAAATATAATAAGAAAAAGAAAATAACAGAATTATATTATTCTACTAGCTCTACAGCTTCATCTATAAGTTCCATAGACTTTTTATTGGAAGGTTTTCTTAAACTTGTTATGTAAGGGTCTGAAGTGTACAAAAGTGTATGTAAAACGTCTTCATTTGTAGCTACTCTAGAGCATTTTCTAGCATGATGAAGTCTGAATCGTTTATAGTCTTTGTTCCTTGATTCCTGGGCATCTTCGGAGAGCTGTCCAAGAGGTAACACTGAATAATGCCGAATTACACTTTCCCCATGAATTATGACTTTATGGACAAATGATGGCATATAATACCACATATATTTACTAACATATCGTTGTGCTGTATCGAAAGCATACTGTCCAAATTTCGTAGCATTAATTACTTTTCCGCTAGACATAACTTGAAGTAAAACATAAAATCGTTTTATCAATTCCTCATCCACACCGGTAATTTCTGCAGTGCACTGATAATTTTGAAAAAATCGTCTAGCTGTATTACCGTCATTACTGTTACCAGAACCTTGCTTAGGTTTATCTATATTTAAACCAAGTTCTTCTGTGAACCTTCTTTGTACATATGTCTTCTTTTGTTTTTTCAAATCTTTATTTTCTGTCGTTGTAGCAGACCATTTTTCAAAGCCTTCATTATAAGATATATGTAAAATTAGTTCCATAAATCTTATCCAGCAATGTAAAGTCGAAAGCCCATATTGATAAGAATTTTCGTCAACAGGTTTATTTTGTACTTTTTCTAAATTGTTCATCTCTGTAGGTCTTGCACCACAAATAGTACATACAGCACCTGATGAAGTTTCTGACAAAACTTGAGCCACTTTCCCGTCAACCATTGTCAAAAATAATGTGTGTTTGATTTCAATACTTTCACCATTTTTATTGATTAAGCTTGTTGTGAGAGCGTTTCTTTGAGCTATAATTTCATTAACTACACTTGTAGTTTTCTCTGGTGTCTCTTTTGAAAATTCTATTAAAATGGGCCTACAAAATCTTACTGATGATGGAACAGGGTTTTCCCACAAAGTTTCATTTGTATTAATATCAACAAGTTTCAGAGGTACTAATGAAGATATAAATAAATTTGTGTCAGAAATTAACTCATCCTCTTCAGTTAAGACTTGCTTGTATTCACTTTGTCCGCTTGAGCCATCACAGCCCCATTTCGAATACAGCATTAAATGTTTTTTGCCAGCTTTGTATACACCATTGATTTTCAAAATTCTTGCAATAGTGTGATCCAGCAGATCTTGCAGTTTTATTTTTGCTGTAATATTATTAATTTCTATGCTTGATCTTGGTGGGTAGCACATTCCTTTAGCTTCCTGAATTGATTTATATGACGGAAATAATACGCAGTTCTTCGCAATTAAGCAATTTCTCATGTTTTAATACTGTGCCATGTTAAGGTCCAACTCTATAAAAATACTGAGAGCTTCATCTTTAGAGTACGCTGTTAAATGTGCCGGTTCATTTAAAAGATTTTGACGTATTTCACTTTTTTTATCTATGGGATATACTCGTAAAATTTCGACAATGAATGCTTCTTCCGTTTCCCCTTGAGATCTCAATCCTTGAAGATATGAATTCAATATAAAATCAAGGCCACATGTTTCAAGCAACTCTTTGTTTTTTCGTCTTTGTGTTCTATCGGAACTGTCTTCGTAGGTTTTAGAAGGGCGTCCTCGCTTCCCCGTCGATGTCGAAGGTTCAGATTCACAAGTAGGATCTTCCAGATTTACTGTGAATGTGGCATTCAACCACATGCTATTTGATTTAAAAAAATTTCTTTATTTCTGCCAAATTTAGTGTAGCGTTGACGAAAGTTCGTAATAAGATTTTTTTGTACACTCGCGACAATTTTAGCGATATTTGCCTCAGAAAAGTTGATAAAATTATTCCGTATATAACTTGTTAAAGCAACAACATAATTCCCGTCACTTTCAATCAAAACAAGACATAGGTCGCGTCTGGTACATTGGAATTCACTCATTGCGAGAGAGTAGGTGGTTAGATACACTTTTAATAACGACAATAACGAACGAAAAACAGTATGTAATTATTCAGTATGCAGATGCTCTATTTTATATTAAATAACTGATTTGAAACGTGTGCAAAGTATGGGAATAAAAACTATTTATCATTATGTGGTTACTCGGTTTCCTATGTGTTTTATTGATAATTTATTTTGTAGGCGAACTAAAAATGGTGAGAAATACTCGATACATTATCAAAACATAAACCGCAATTAATAATATATCACAAGTGTAACCTATATCAACTAATAAAACAAATAGATTCGCCCACGTATTTTTAAGAAATAATTACTATTTCATGTTATGATAGATAGTATTATGTTGTGCAATGAAGTTGCAACTTTTTTTTTCTTCCTGTATAAAAATATTAAATTTCCTATCAAATAACATCATTTACAGACCTTCAGCAAATTTAGGCAACTGTCAAAACTCTAATTGAAAGTTTCAGATACGCAAAAATGATATGTCATGAGATAAATATTTCTAGTAAATATATTTATAAATATATAGCATATTTGTGTATACCAAAAAAAAGTATATATTATAAGCTTTCTAAAATGGTATAATACTTGTATAATTTTCTTTGCTAGCTTACTAGAAAATATTCCTGAAAAAAATACAAATTATGATGTTTTCGTGATAATTTTTCAATCATCGTATTTAGATGCTCTTTACTATAAAAAAGTACTAGTTACATACATAATTTATACATAATATAGTAAATCAACTTCTTAGCTATAGTTTGAGGTATAATACAAGTACCTGCGCCGATTTTTACAAAATGTATTTATGGCCAAGCTCTCTTAGGCACCTCCACATAATGCGACGCTGGGTCTGGGTGGGCATATACATGTGTACAAATAACACCTATTATTAATAGACAGCTCGAAGGATTAAGGAGGCCTGGAGGCCCATCGGTTCCGGGCGTTCCCAATGGGCCCCTCTGAAGTACCGAGGGGTCCATAAGTAACGTCTTTTCTTGTGTGCCTTTCAAGCTGTCCATGGAACGGCCTTACGTTACTTTGGGTAACTAGAATCTTTAGAAGGATGGGAAAGAGAGCTAACAGTATTCTATGCGTTTTTTGAGCGTTTCTTTTTATTCCACGGAGCGATTTTTTTTTGCATGGTTAATATATTTGTATTAATACAATTGTAACAATAATTGTAACAACAATTTAATTTAAATTATTTTAATAGAAAAATACTAGAAAATATCGACTCGGGTCACAAGTAAATTCTCAGGCGGGAATCGAACCCGCAACCTTTGGAAATTCGGTCCAATGCTCTCCCAATTGAGAGAGCATTTGACCGGAGCCGATTTTTATCTAGTATTTTTCTATTATAATAATTTATCTTATAAGATCGCATTGAAAATGCATAAAATATATAAAAAACAATTTAATTGACCAAACTCTGACATAATTTTTTATTATTGTTTATTTTCTTTTCTTTTATTACTTTAAATATAATGATTACTTAAAATTAAATGGCATTATAGTCCATTTTTTTAGCATTAGAAATTTTGTAAACAAAGAAGCATTGGTGGCCAACCTTGTGCTGGAGTCCACTTTGAGCGGCTTCAGGCTCGTCCATTGTTGAACAGATTAAAAAACAAATAACACCAAAAACTTTTAACAAAGAACTTCAACAAAAACAATAGAAACTTAACAATAAACCAAAGAAAATAGTCATAACAGATAAATGCAGACGTTGACATTTGCCGCTATTGTTGCAAATGGCGGCCATGTTAAGCGACCATTTTAAAAATCACCTAATATGGTACGTATTACAACATCGGCATGTACTTTTTAATTTTGTCGTGTCAAACTGACCAACGTTTCGTTCCACAAGTTTGCAACTTCTGCTTCTTAAGGTATTTTTAGTGTAAACTTTTCACGATGTTACGTTTTGCTTGTTACATTATATGTGAACAATGAAGTACCCAAATTTTGTTCTTTCTAATGCTAAAAAAAACGGACTATAGTAACAATTTACTGCCCGTGAAACAGATAAATCCATCTGCGGCTGCCTGGTGACCTGTAGTTGCAGGTTTCTCTTTGGAAACCTATTTCAGGCTCCGGTTCTTTACAATCTTCGGGTTTTAGTAGTGTCCATTTAGTTGTACCTAGCTTAAGTTTTCATGTACCCAATTGTAGAGGAAATAAATGTTTTATTTATTTAATTTAATTTAATACAAACGCGTGTTGTCATCACGTCTGCACTAATTCAAGGGCGAGCCTGAATTAGCAAAGGTAGATCTTTGAACTCCTATGTAAATCCATAGACTAGCCGCGTTTGATTCGATAAAAATACGCATCGACGGTGCGTTTAAAAGACGTGATGTGTAAACTCTCTAAGAAGCCCTTTCGGTTGCGATGCATGCAAAACCTAGATTTTATCATATTTCATTTCTTCATTATCATATTTCATCACTGGTTTTGTTTCAAACTCTTTTTCACTTCAGGCTATACGACTCTGGAATGCATTACCACCCCATATTCAAAAAGCTCCCAACAAACTTAATTTCAAACGACTGGTTCGCGATCTCCTTTTAAATACTCCGAACCTATCCACTTAATCTTACTTTTATATATCTAGTAAGGTGTATTAATATTGGTTTAGTGTATCGATACCTATTTAAGTAGTTTATGTTATATATGTTTATTAGTTTATATGTGTTTACCTTTTCAATGCACCTCCAATACGCTATCAGTTTCTACCTCTCCGGTTGACTGGTAGAGAATGCCTAATGGCATTAAGTCCGCCATTTGTACATATTTTGTGTACAACAAAGTTTAAATAAATAAATTTCGCAGAAACAGACCATGGAGCAGTTCGCCAAGAAACTAACAGAAGAAGGGCCTAAAATGCTTTCAGACGCTTTCACTGCCGGCGCGAGCGCATTCACAGATGCTCTCACCAAGAAGAAAGATTAAACGCTTATTTTCACTATCCGTTCGCTTCTTGATATTGTCTAAAGGCTCAATCAGTTGAGTCTAAATACCTTTGAAATTGGAATTTTACGCTAATAAGAATAAGACACTGTAAAAAAGCAGTAGCTATTTTATCCGTCCATTTCAATTAAATATGTTCAATTTGTAAACATTTTTGTATTTATTTTTACCATTTTAATCATTGATATGGATTTCATTACTTAGTTATATGTGTAGACAGACCCCTCTTTCCCACTGGGCACTCTAGGCAAATGCTCAGGGCCCCGCGATTGATAGGGCCCCCTAGTTCCTACCAGATAACTAAACCAATACCGACATTTAATATTGAAAAACTTATTTAATTAGAGTAAATCGAACCTCAATTAGTTTTAGTAGTAATTACCTTAATATAGTCCATATTATCGACTTGCTTATTAGCTTTTGCACGCGCGAAACTACTCTCGCCCAAAATAAGGCTATCGAATTTCAGCATGCTTTGATAATTACAATTATGTGAGAATCCCCCATTTATCTAGTCATCTATTGGCTGTCAATAAAAAAAAATCTGAAACCTTGTTTATCTACTTATTACATTGTCTATTCTAGTTATAAAAAAGTGTTCTGTCAAAGTCATAGGGGCCCCATCATTCTTATATGCCCAGGGCGTTTAATAGGTTAAAGACGGACCTGTGTGTAGAATTAAAAAAATCTTAAACAGTAGCTTAGAAAGTTGTTCAATTTATTAATAATTCATTTGGATATAAATAGCAAAAATATAATAATAAACAGAGTTAAATTTGTTATAAAACAAACGTTTTTATTTTGGCAAATAAGTAATCTGCACTTTGATCTACACCGCATTAACTATTGACTACCATAGATGGCGTTAGTATTGAATAGGTTCACCCAAGTTAGAACACTTGCTCATATCCATTTATTTATATGTTCAGAATTTATGTGGGTTGGTATGTTTCTCTTGTCGAGGCTTTATTGAAAATATAATATGAAATCGGGTTGACTCATTTCAAATAAATATCTATCAAACAATAGCCGGCTAGTATGACCCATTTAATCTTCGGAATTCAATCAAATTCATAAATTTCACTGCAATACTAAATTAATACGAGTTCTGTTCGCCTCATTGGCGACTGTCCGTCTTACTAAAATGTGAAAGAAATGAAAACTACTTGAATCTACTTGAATGACATCACTAGTTGCCTTAATAACCATAACTTAGAAGTAAATTTCCAATAAACAAAACTTGTTCAATTTAAATGTTATAAAACCCCCCCTTTAAATATAGACCTCAGTTATCATAATGTAAATATAGAAATGGGTGCTGAATTTAATCTTCTTGGAAATAAAATTGACACAAATATAAATTGGACAAAACATATAGCTCATATAAAAGCGAACTTGGCTAAATCCAGCGATGCCTTATTTCAAATAAAAGTCAGCACAGCAATCTCTGCCTACTATGCCTACGCATATGCCTGGCTGCGGTACGATATGCTGCTATGGGGAAATAGTGTGAATGCTGAAAAAATATTTTTATTGCAAAAACGATGTGTTAGAATCATTGCCCAAATAGACAACACTGAAGCTGTAAACCTCATTTTAAGAAGCATGGAATTTTTACCTAACCTTCCATATATATCTGTCGCCGTCATCTGGTTGAATCTGCTATTTGATCGAATGTCTAGCGCGTTCATTGAATGGCGACATTTAATTGAATGACTAGGCCGAACGTTGATTGAACAAGCGTCACTCAACGTCCAACTAGTTAGCGGATTATAACATAGCCCTTTGAATAAAGCGGACGTAAAATCAGTCAGGTGATTGAAATTACTTAATAATAATTTAATTAATAATTACTTTTTAATTAAATTTATTTTAAAGTGCGTTATTTGTAATAAAATACTGTGTCAGCATGGATTAACCCTAACCTAACCTAACGTAACCAAACATTACAAAGTCGGCTATATCTATCCAATTCAACGACTATGCTAAATGTCGTTCAGTCAAGACGTTGGACATTACATCAAACAACTTGACGAGTTGTCCTTTAGCTATTCAATAAAATGTTGTCATTGAATGAACGCGCTAGTCATTCAAATAAATAGCAGATTTAACCAGATGACTGCGATATAACTATGATGTTTGTATAATTGTTTTAAAAAATAGTATAAAATTCCAAAAATTTAGTGAAATTCACCCTATTAACACCCGCACTAAAACAAGCTTTACCTACCTTAGTCCAGAATAAAAATGCTAAACTGCAGTCAATACTACATGTCTGGTAAAATCTATAATAAAATACCACCACATGTAAAAAATATTAGAACCTTTAATGCATTTCAAAACAGATTAAAAGATTATTTAATTGATAAATGCCTCTATTCTATTAATGAATACCTGAATTAAATGTTTATGAATTTTCTCTCTTAATTACATATTGATGTTACGATCAGCCCAATTTGAAATATAGATACCTAATGTGAATATTTTTCTTCTTTCTAATTGAAAATAAAATACAATAAGATTTTATAATTTCTAAGCAATCAAAACATGGGCAGCCCTCGTCTTATTTGCTGTGTCCGTAAAGAGCGACTAAGTTTATTAAGTAAGTACCATTTATATTTTAAGACCAGTGTACACTTAGTTGGCAAGAAAGATTTCATTTGATTTGAATGATTCGTATAATAAATTGAAGAATAACGGAAAAACTGATATTGGCAATCTTATTAAGTGGATGAAGGAAGGTGAGTTCTACTATGTCTGCATATATTATACGGCTTCGGTCTGTCACTTAGTTTTTAAAAACGACTCGTGTCGCTTTCCATCCCAAAATAATGAGCACAATAAATGATATCGATTCCTCTCTCTAAGGGCCCTTTTCCTGTCATGCGTTTTTTCGTCCGCACGCGGATCTGGTCCGCATGCGGGTGATAGCACGCTACTGGCCACAAGCAGGACAAAGATTTACCGTTTCGCTGCAGTCTCGTGCGTGTCGCCAGTGAGTACACTCGTGTCCAAAAATGAACGTTAAAAAGTGATTACCGCTTATATCATTTAAAAAAAACAAATATAAAAAACAATTCAGAGTAGATCCATATCTTGAAACCAGACAATTTACTGGTATGTTTAATGTAAATTATCAATATATATATATATATATATATATATATATATATATATATATATATATATATATATATATATAGGCAAAGGAGATTGCTCAAATTGGCCCAAATGAAAAAAAAATATTGACTTATACGGTAATTCTTGGCGTAATTTATATTTTATTATCCAGTCATTAGATTTTAACGGACACTTCTGTATAATATATTCATTTTAAAAAGGAATTTCACTTTACCGGTTTGGAAAACATACGAACGAATCATTTTTGATGGCTATGGGTGTAGTAACATACAGCCAAAGACTGATCGAAGTTGTTTATATAAAATAAAAACAAATCTATTTTGTACAGATCAGTAAGATAAAATATTTTTTAATATTACACTGTGGTATTAATATACTCAACTATATTATCATTTTCACTACATGCAAATGTGCTAAGACAATTATTATAGATGGTAGGCGACATCATAAAGTCTATTGCCATACATTGTTCGCCAAACACCTTCATAAACACATTATAAGGTATAATACACTAAAAATGTAAAATATAGTTCTAATAGAAACATAAAAATAATTAAGCTACTGTAGATATGGCTGTATAGCCTAAATCTCTTAGCTTTCTTTGGTTAACGAGAGTTTATTAAAAATTCTGTAGATGTAGATGATATGTAATATTAAACACAACATAATAGTACTTAAGTTGTTTTATTTCATTAATCTACCTTATCAGAATATTTAAAGTATATCAGGAATATATTTCACATTAGAACAAAGCATTAGAATTACCTTTTACCATTATAAACCGAATTATTACTATTGTTTTTTTATAAAATTATGACAACAGTTCCAGTTTCACATTTCATAGGTAGGTACCTACTAGTTCCTTGACATGCATTTTTTGTTAGACACTTCTATACAATTTGCTCTATCTAATCACAATTTCTAAATGAAACAAGCAAGATTGCTTCTGGAAGTCGCAATCACATGACATACTTACCTGATTTTAAATGTTACCCTTGTGCATTAATTTCAAAAACAGGCAACTATCTGTTAATCTACATGCTCTAAATATAATCTAATACCCACCCACGTAATTACGGTACCTTTGGCTTGATTTCCCTAGTTTACTTATTTGTTTTTTTATTATTTTGATACCTATGCAGGTGAGGTACCTTTTTAGGTTTGCAAACATAACCTCAAAATCATTCAGTGTATATGGTTTATAGAAGTTCTCAGGGGTGTCCGTCAATAATATTTGTTTCTACAGTCATTTATACATAATTTCGATTCTAGGAAATAAGTTTTCATAATTATTGGTCTTTAGGCCAAACATGTATGGAAGCTGAGCAATCTCCTTTCTAGCCAAGCAGCTGCTCCTGCATAGCGATTTTTATACAAAGCATTTTGCTTATCCCACAATGCAGGACGAAAGTGCACTTCAACTATCACTCTCTCCATATCAATTTTCATTTTTGTTGGCGTCTATAACCATGCGTGCGTTCCGCGTCACAGTAAAAACAACACTGAGAGTAGAAGAACGCCGCCCGCGTCCGAGTAGAACGCACGCGGGCTGTGCGCCCGCAGCCGATCCGCGTACCGCTCGCGGGCTGCCCGCATGATAGTAAAAACATGTATGAAATGATAGATTGCGGGCGGCACGCATGCGGACCAGATCCGCGTACGGATGGAAAAACGCATGACAGGAAAAGGGCCTTAAAAGTCAATGAAAAAGCGATGCAAGCGCCATCTAGTGCGCTAGTAAGTATCTATCGGAGGCCGTGAATTATATCGTGTATGTACCTAAATTAAATCGTATGTAAGCTAATCTAAGCAAGCGCTATTTATTTGTACTCTAAAAATACTAGGCGATGCAGACGCTAAGCATAAAGCTTCGCTAGCACCATATATTGGAGTGGAGCGTAATACTTAAAAAAAAAAAATAATGTTAAGTAAATTTTAAAATTCCATAAGAAAGAAAACTCTCAAATAGGCGCGCTTTTTTCAATGGGAAATCCCATAGAGCCAATGTTTTTTTTCATAACTTTTTTATTTTTATGAATTTCAAAATTCGGGCTTCACATAATCCGTCACAATCTGGACCTAAATGTGTCGACTCGATCCCACACAAAAATTATTCAAATCGGTTAAGAACTCTGGAAATTATGGCGTTACAGGCATTGTGTCATTGGAGCTGATCCATGGGAGCTAGCTCCAATTATGGTCTTTCTCAAACTCGCTTGTCAAGCGTGATTATTAAAATATCCCCCTTTTTTAGGGGGGCATTTTCAGTTGAGGAGTCTTGCGGCATTCCATATCCAAGATAAATAATTTCGGATCAATAAAACGCTAATCAGTATTCGGGCAGCACAGGACCGATCGTTATGGGAGGTTATCCTTGGGGGAGGCCTATGTCCAGCAGTGGGCGTCGTACGGCTGATATGATGATGAAAACGCTAATCAGCGCCATGTAAATCAACCGGTTTTTATATTGCGTATTTTTTTATGAATAAATTTTATTTCAAAAATTTTGCGAGTTTTTACAAGTCAGTAAAAGAAGAACAAGACGAACTTTCAGGGACCAAATATGAGATGACCTAAAATATTTGACATGGACTATAATTAAAGAGATAAGGCGATGACTGGCCCAACAGATATATAGGGCTGATTTTCAAATACTCCCTCAAAGAGCCCTCAAGTGGGAATATTATTGATAAATGGTATCGTGAATACTAAAAAAATTACATAAAATTCAAAAATAGTTTTATTAAAATCCCAGTTTTATCTGGGGATTGAAAAAATATTTCAAGTAGTAATAAAACACAAACATACAAATTATTGATTTATTCAACACCTTGACTAGAGTCTTATATAATAACGTCACCACTACATACCAACGATTAATATTTATAAATGTAGTAACGTATTAATTTACAATACTTACAATGGTTTCATTAATACTGACAAGTTATTTTATACTTGATAAACATTTTCCAGCAATACAGGGTGTCCCACAAAATAGGGTAAGGCGGAAATCCAGTATACAATGTGTCCCGTCACGAGTTTCGGAGCCTTTAATAGTGTGAAATATGGCATTTTTTATCGACAAATTTCCACACAAATTTGGTTTTTCTCAGAAAGCCAATAATTAAAAAATACACAAAAAATAATCTATTTGTTTTCCTTTAATATGTTTTTTCTATTTTTTATCCCTTGACAATTGAAACATGATGGCTGTGTAACTGTTGTCTACATGTTTAGCTATCAAATGATACCTTTTTAATGTTGATAGGACATTTACATGAGTAGTGGTGGTCGAATTAGTATGAGAGCCCGGGTCTTGGTTACCAAGAAAACAATACGGCAGCCGTAAGAGAAAAACAAAATTTGAGGGGCAATTTGTCGATAAAAAATGCCATATTTCGCACCATTAAAGGCGCCGACACTGGTGACGGGACACATTGTATAATACAGTGAATTAGTATCGATCGACTATCGAAGAGCCCCTAATCACTCATACTTACGACACGACAGTATGATCTGTTAAGATACTATTGATTTCTTACTTTAGATATTGATTTCAATAATGAACTATGGTTATTGAAATATCATATTGATAAATACAATATCGTACGTATCGATTTTATGAGGGATTTCGGATTACCACTATCGATTGTTTGATTGTAAATTTTTTTGCAACACTAGTCTAGAGGCGAGCATCACTAGGGCTACCCCAATCACTTTTAAGTATGTTCCGCGATTTTTGTAGTTTTTCCAATAAATATTTCTTTTTTTCTAAATTAGGTATGTACTTAAATGACAAATCTTGAATAAAATTAACTTGAGAGAAGCTTAAGTTATTACTTAAATTTTATGTATATTAATATGATAATGTAAGGAAAGGTTATTTATTAAACACTAAACAATGAGTAGAGAGAGGGGAAAGCGTCTGTCCTAAATACGGCTAGCGCTACGGGTTAGAGTGAGAGAGGAGGAGTTTGCTTACCGCTGCTGTATGCGTGAGTGAAAGGGAAGCCAGACAGACTGGCGCCGAAACGCGTTACTTAACGAAGCGGTTTACCCTGCTATTAGAAGTTATCACTTCAAAAAATATGGTTAAATTGGGTACCACTACGCTACAAGAAAATGTTGAACATCAAGCTAAAATGTTTTGTCAAAAATATTAAAAAAATGCATAACTCAAAAACTACGAAATATCGCGGAACTTCTAACCTTTGGTCTTCAACTTTACCCTATTTTTTCTGACATCCTGTATATAAACAATATAGTTCTGTCCCTTTACTTATTATCAAGAAATAGAGGTTACTTACAAATTCATTAACAAGGATTACTAAAGTAACAGTTATTTTCTATAGTTAAGAAATTATCTAGAATGAGCCAATACTAGCCTCCGATTGATCGCTCGATATGAGAGCTCGTAAAAAATATAGTGGAACAAGTAAAATACGTTTCATAGATCATACCAAGTCTATATCAAACCATTTAGTTCTTGCCAAATTCCATTTAGAGTAATGCGAATGTATTTTTATTAAACACATCAAGTTTCTAACATAGTATATATATAACTATAGCAGTATAGAAACTAGGCGAATTTCATTGTTTTTTTATGTATTTGTGCATTTAGCCAGTGTTAAGTAAGAATAATTGTCAGTTATATTTTTTTTTTGCTAGTTTACAGTAAATGTGTGGGGTTTTACTGAAACCTCTCCGTGGACTTCTTAACAGAGTAGGAGAAGACAACTTCCGCTGCTTTGTTACATTTACCAACACTCTTGTATGTTCACAAACACTTAGTGGTTAATAATCCACCATTATTACGCACTAATATCCACCATAACACAAATTTCAACAAGCGAAACAAAACCACAAAACGTGACGCTTCCCGCTCCCGCCTAAAAGTCCCCATTATAATGTTATTAGAATTGTTTTTTTTATTTTATTAAAATATGTATTTTGAAAAAACCTTTTTTACCAGATTTTTATTTAGAATGGATTCGCTCTTGATCCTCATCAAGCCCTGGGGCCAAGACAGGATCCAACGATGGAACGAGCTAACCCAGAAAGTGCCTTTTCACCCTGGCTTTACAAACGGAAGTTTTATAAGTACTAGGAAAGCAGACGCAGGGAGGAAGTTCCACTCCTTTGCTGTGCGCATTATGAAGGATGTTGTTTTCACAATTCATTAAATGTGCAGTTTTATTGAGCTGCATACATTTATTTATGTTCTATTGTGATCAAATAATTGCATGAAGCAAATCTATACATCAATATATATGAAAATTCCGCGTCACAGTGTTCACGATGAACTCAGAAACTACTCAACCGATTCTGATGGTTTATTTTTCAGTTTTAATTTATAACACAGCAATGCGTATCTGGGTCGGCTAGTAGTTTATAAATAACATTGAGTATTAAAATAAAAACCTTTTTCGTTATTAAAATTTGGTCACTGAAAAATACTTTCCTCTGCTACGAAACACTTAAAATGTTTTATTTTTTAATATCATATATTTAAAGTGACAAAGATAACAACCGTGACCACACGTTTGGACGCGGCCCTGACAGAACTGCGATGTTCGCTTAGAGGTTTTGTTGAAGCTTGCGTCTGTGTTAGTGCGTTCGTTCCGATCGATTGTATGTATTTATCTTACTGCTATAGCTTTATATTTACTATATTTCTAGTTTAAATGTATCATCTCAAAGTACCGTTGAAATACGAAAAGTATTATGAACATTATAAATTAATATAAACTTATTAATACCTTATTCTTTTTAACATAAGCCTCATTGTTATAAGCCAAAATATACACACAATAGATGGTTTTATAAAAATAGGAACATAATTCTAATTTTTTCATTATTTAAAAAAATTACAAACTTACTGTTCTGAATAAATTCTTAGCCAATATTTAGTAAACAAAATCTGCAGTAAATTCTTTTTTTTAGCGTTAATGACAGCACAAATACTAGGTTGAATTAATTAATTTTATAAGACCTGCTGATGTATTGGAACTGCACTTTTGCAACTAGTGTGATATTAGTAATAATAGATATGCGTATGTACGTGTGTATGTCATTTTTATTTACTTTCTTAAAGCCTGAACCGACTTTGATGATTTTTTTTGTGTGTTGAAGTCCCCGAATAGTTTAGATTCACATTTGGACCCGTTAGGAGTCACCACAGACTATATTATTAAGTTAAAACAGTGATCTGCAAAAAGTTTTTAATATTTTGTGTCATCATTCCTAGTCGAGTTTGCTAGCTAACTAATTCGAGTGACGCTCATATCCAAACCTTCTTACTAAAATTTTACTAGGCATAAATTACTTCCTTATATGTTATACGCGCTTGGTAACTGTTTCATAGCTTTCATTATAATTTTCTAAATTCAGGTTAATATGAAAACTGTTTTATACAGATTAAGCAGCTGAAAATAATATGTTTCATTGTTGAGTAGGTAGCTAAATTGTAAATTGAGAAGTCTTGCTATTTTGGAGTAAATTTTTCAAATAATTCTTGCAAGGCTAACGCTTTTGCTAGGCGTCTTCTGAAGTCCTGTAAAGAAAGAAAAATACTTCAAATTATTTGGATTTTTTATAAAAAAGTAACTAAATTCCAGAATTTATTATAACGTCGCAGATTTGTTTTCCGAAGCATTATTTTGATGAAAAACATTTTTTTTTCACCTCACACACGCTCGGAAAAGTATTTGACAGTTGACACCTATATAGAGGGTATGAAGTTGCTATTGCAATGTCAAGCCAAACATAAGGAAACAAACGCAACCTTAGTACGTAGCAATAAGGAAGTGACACCTGTCAAAAGTATCATCCTACATTGGGCAAAGTATAATTAGATATAATCTGCCTGGTGGTAAATATCAGAAAAAATATAATGTAAATATTATTATCAAGAATATTTTTTTTACCAAGAATCCTAGCTAAAATTTGAAATGTTTATTTTCTAAAGTACCTGATGCAATATATGGCCGTTGTTGGGTACCCGACTGGCGAACATCTCTTTCGTCATTAAGCACAGCGCCTTCCCATTCATCGGGAATCGTTCCGGCAACCCTCCTCGCCTCGACACCCACCGGCCAACATCTGAGCGACCCCATGTGCGAGGATCTGTAATAAAAGAAAGTACTGTGTGTTAAGTTCGATGCATAAAGTTTACTCCTTAATAACGATGGTCTTTGAACAGGCACAGTAAATAATAAAACAGAACTTCAAAATAAAAGTGAAATGTGCGCACGATAGTATTTTTTTTTTGAAAAATGTAACACTGTCATTCGATCACTTTTACTCTTAATATATTTTCATACCGGGAGCCTTATATGAAAATCAACCCTGTAGTTGTACACCAATAAACTGTAAAAAATCTACTAATAACAGGGGGTTTTATGATATATAATAAACAAAACTTCAAAATAAAAGTGAAATGTGCGCACAATAGGTTGTGCACAAAAAATGTAACGCTGTCATTCGATCACTTTTACTCTTCATATTTTTTCATACCGCGCGCCTTATTTGAAAAGTAATCCTGAAGTTGTACACCAATAAACCCCAAAAAAACTACTTATAGCAAGGGTTTCATGATATATAATAATCGTAATATTTTGCATTCACGCTAATTAGCATAGCTCAAAGTAAGCACTGTAAAGCTGATGTCTTGGATACTAGGATACGGATAGACATTCATATATCATAAATATATAATTAATATTAATAGAAATATATATAAATACCCATGAACGAGGTACAAAGGCTCGGATTAATTAAATAAAATTTACAATTAAGTTGCATAGCTCTTATAGAGTCATGTTAAAGGTATTATTTTACTTTGTATGATCTTGTGTTATAACTTGTTATAACCTAACCTAACCTAACTATAAATAATTGAAAAAGCATGTGTGTAATTCACATATGGTAGAAGTGAAAACTTCAAAAATAATACGTACACGTATACGAAATATCACGGTTGTTGTGATGCCTGCTCTCAAGCTTTGTACTACGTATGCGCACACAAACACGTATTAACACATTTACATAATGCTTCCTATCACATTTTCTCCTACGTTAAATAAGTATTTATATCTGTCTGTTATTACTGTCGCTTTTTCGTTTCATCAACTTTCAAATCACAACGATGCTAAACCAGTTTTCACGTCAAAAAGATATAAAAATTAAACACATAGTAGATTTACATCAAAACATAAAAAAAATATGTTTTCAGTTTATTTTATTTCTTACCTAATGGTAAATCATCCTCTTGTAATGCCCTCAAACCAAGCGCGTTCCATTGGGTCTCGTCCCAATGACCACCAGCGTCGGTTGGTGGCACGCGGTCACAGCGAGCTTGTGTTGGCATTTTGTGTGTTGATATTTGAGAAAAGGTCTGTAACAGATGGGATAGCTGTGATTAGAATAGAATTTTATTACACGTCAGCGGGGCTATTAAACATATTCATATTTATGATTCAAATAGATACCGTTTAAATGAATTTTTTGAGGATATTAAATGAATCTATAATCTAAGATCACAGTGGTTTGTGTTTGTCTGTCCGCTCTTTTTCCATTGTATCAATAACGTTACCATAGCAACGCGTTAACCGCAAGTAGTTCGTCTACCGGACGCTAGATGGCGCTAACGGAAAAATATTTAATAATAGAAAAATATTAAAGAATTTTGTCCACCCTTGCGAACCCGGGACGGGCCGCTAGTCTATAATCTAAAAACACTAATTTGTTGTGTGTGTTGGTCTGTCCGCTCTTTTTCCCGCTCTTTTTCCATTGTATACGCGTTACTATAGCAACGCGTTACCATAGCAATGCGTTACCAGGTCAGCTAGTATGTATAAATAATAAGCTAAAAAATAAGAAAAGTTAAGTATTTTTTTATTAAAGTTAATTTTTGAAACGAAGCTTTTTTACGGACGTTCGGGTTGCTCGTATATAAGCGCTTGCCGCTCGGCCACTCTATCCGTGCTTAGCGTCAGGTTTTACCGTTACACGAGAGCGTCAGATTTATTACCATTACCGAGAGCCAGTTGCCTCCCCACCTCAGTGTGCTTAGCCTTCTCGTCTCTCGTCTCGCTTTTTTGATGCTTAGTTCCTACTCTTCATACTATAGAGCTTTTCTTCTATCAGGCACTCTATCGGGCTCTTTTTTGTGTTATTTAGAAAAAAAAAACTCAATTAATTGATGTTGCTGTGCCCTTGCAGGGCGTCACATGTCACTTGGACCTTCTTTGTAATGTGATAAGCAAAATAAATAAATACCTATTGTTAGACGAAAAGGAAATACCAAATAATGACATCCTGGCTGTATTCCCAAATGCACATCAGTATATTGGCCAGTAGTAATGACGTCACGAATCCGCCGCCATTTTGTACTTTTCAAAGTGAAAAAAAGTGTGATGTAACTAGCCGGGCTTTTTCCGTCTCTCGTTCTGAAACTATTTTCAATATGGCGTCGATTTATGACGTCTACGCGCTGGCCAGTAAGTATATAGCGGAACAAATTAACAGCATGGCGACGATTCATGATGTCAATACTGATGTATATTTCGAAACACAACCTTCTTCTTCTTCTTATTTAGTTAAATGGCGCTTTCCTTATGGATTCCCAGAAACACAACCCCTTAGAGTTAAATGCTTTATTTTGGTAGCAGTAGCTGTCATTTTGACATATAACATCTGAGATATTGCGTGCTTTTACGTTGTTTGGAAAAGGTTGATTAAAAATTATTTACTGTTGAGAATTGTTTTTAATAATTGTTTATTACAACAACTTAATGTTAATTTAAAAAAATCAATTAACTCCTTCTTTGTATTATACAAAATAATGATAATTCAATTCAATTCATAAAAGTTTGCAATTTTTCATCAATGTTTTCTTATGACGCTATCACGTAAAATTATCGTCCGTAAACTGACTCTACAGACAACCAATTTTTTACTTCACAATATAAGTAACAAAGGCATAATGACAGAAAAAGTGTCCTTTTTCTTATGTATAATACTGAAAGATTACTTAGACCATATAAAATATGTAGGTACCTATACTAATTTCATTTAAATATTGAGTAACAAATACTTTGTGTCAAATTGCAGGCCCTTTGTTCATTAATCACAACTCACACGTAATCCACAATATCATTACGACAAAACCAACAACTAAATACAGTAGGAAGTTGCCACAATTTATCGTCTTTATAAAATCAATTACATAATGGCGGCCATTTTAATCCGCCATTGGTGCGCGTGGCCCACATCCGGTTTCCGGTGAGACACAAAATGGCGGAATTTGTACAAATGATCGGTTTCCGCGAATGTACAATTCAATGGCATTCGACGGATGTTCACTGTCGAATGATATAAAGAATATCCTTTACGTTTCGTTTGTGGCTAGGCAACCAGCTGAACCAATCAAATTTGTAAACAGTGATACCTCTTAGCGTGTTATGTGAGCCTGGTACTAGTTGGTCACAGAAGGGATTTTATTTATTTAAAAAGCCTGGATGATTGGAGATGATGAGATTTATTTTTATTGTAGAAATAAAAACAAATAGTAATAATAATAATAATATTATATAACTAATACTAGGATCTGGGTGTTAAGGTACCGCCATTGTTTCTGAATTCCATTACACAAGTGATTTAGCTACACAACTTGATTTCAGAACAATGTATGTATGTGATGTCTAATATTTATTTAATTATTGTGCAGAAAATCTCAATTTAACTGAAAGATGTTCGCGAAACCTACCCAAGAAAAGGTGAAAACCACGCAGCATCAAACTAACACTTGGGTTTATTAACAATGATAAGATCATAAGACGATAATATCTTTAGTGTCCTAAATTAATTATTACTATAACAATAATACTAGTAATTAATGACAGAACTTCATTTATTATTTAAGCGAATTCAGATTAAGCCTTAAGTTACAAGGATGGTATAAAGTCATCGTAGTTAGGGAGATAAATTATATTCATGTTTACTCTTAGCTTTCCCTCAATCACTCAATAACCAATGAGTATTTTAGATCTTAAAGAAACTTTTATTAGTCAGCAGACAGCACATCAACCTATTAGAAACTGTAATATTTTCTCGATTGATATTATCTTTAACACTATTAAACCGCCATGTCTGTGTGTGGCACCGTATCTTTTAAACGGATCAACCGATTTAGAAACGGTTTTTCTTATTTCAAAGAAGGTTTTATAGCGGTTATTCTTAGATATTTTTTATTAAAACCGGTTTAGCCATTTCAAGGTTAATTGCACTTTTGTAAGCTGTAGTAGGGATCTTAGATGCCTAATGGGACCTTCTTATACACGACTACTAACTGTGCCGTTGTTATGTACAATAATGAACCTTATAAAAATAATATTAATGATCGTTTTTCTTTTTTAATTTTTTTTGAGAATAATTAATCGAGATAGGTGTACACAGATTTTTTCCGTGAAAAGAATCAAATTTCTGTCAACCCCTTATAATAAGCTAAACGGTATGTTCGTTTGTTCCTACACTCATAACTCAAATGATGCATGGCTACGGTTGTCTTTATTTTGATAAAAAATCACGACTTCAAGTCTGACGTTGCAGCGAAAGACTGTGTACTTTTTATTTAATGAATATTCATTTACATATTGAAATATTGGTTTGTAGAATCATTAAGTATCGGATGCACAATAAAATTATTTATTATAAAAAAGTTGTGAAATATGATATTGCAATTGACTCATCCAGCCCACTGCTCGTTTTTTCAGAATATTTTTTAAAGTCAGTAGATCACCCGAGCGGATGCGCTCGCGCCATCTTTCCCGGACGCGCCATATTTGAAATCGACACTTCCGGTGCATTTGGAAAAGGAACTGTCCGTTTTTTATTACTGACAATCTGTCTATGTGCTACTGGTTATTTTTTTAGGTGTTAATTCGTTGAAGACAGATTATTAACAATGGCTATGGATCAACTTGTGGCAGGTGTGGACAAGAGACACTTCTATGGCTACCATTTTTTCTTGAAACCCAAGTGTTTTGTTAAATCAAGCTGGTATATTGTTTCCTTTAACTATTGTTTTAAGACAACACAACTAAAACATGATAATTACATAATTAATAGCTTTCTATGACAAAAACTTTGGATAGAGCGAAAAGCATATGTCACCGTAAAATTGTAAATACCGTTAGATTATAATCTATCTCGTGATATTGTAAACTGTCGAAAGATTGTGAACCGTAACATAGAGCTTACAATTTAAGGCATTATTTTTCTGTGTCCATTGAGTTAGGTTAGGTTAGGTTAGTGAAATTTGGCGGTTTCACTTCGATAGATTATAATCTACCTGATAATGATGCGTTAAATTGTAACAACTGTGTTACGGTTCACAATCTTTCGACAGTTTACAATCTCGCGAGATAGATTATAATCTAACGGTATTTACAATTTTACGGTGACATACATAAACCAGCTTATCAGTTACAGAGCTGTAATGCTTACAGTACTGATCTTAGAAAAAGTAGTACTACACTCATCACATTCGGGGTCAGAGCTGGTGAAGGACTCGCTATGATATTCACATTTATGCCCCGACAAATTTATACTATATTTAAACATACTTCATAAGTTCCAATCATTATAATTGTTTTTGTACTATGTGAAATGGGAGAAAAAAATATTGACTGAGGAACTTAATAGAGCAATGGTTAGCATATTCAGTCTGCGAAGATTTTGAAGCAATTTTTCTCAAGATCATCAAGGTATTTTAAATATGGCATATGCGAGTGCTTCCATTATCGTAGGAAAAAAATAATGCAACATATTTTTATAGACAACTATCCGCACTACGGCTAGTGTCGTTGACAACAAAATACATAATTTATCAAGATGATTTTAATAAATATGAAATTATTCGTTCGCCTGCTCGACCTTCAAGACCTACATCCTAAAATTGTACACACGAAAGTGACTTTATTTGTTACACTTTGATGCCTTATACTTTGTCCAATGTAGGATGATACTTTTGACAGGTGTCACTTCCTTATTGCTTCGTACTAAGGTTGCGTTTGTTTCCTTATGTTTGGCTTGACATTGCAATAGCAACTTTATACCCTCTATACAAGTGTCAACTGTCAAAAGTATCATCCTACATTGGACAAAGTATAACTACTCAACAGATCGCCATGAAATTTTGCATTTATTTTGTCAGGGGTATCTACACAGAAAAGGACATTTCGCTGGTTTGCGAGAATATCGACGCAACTCAAAATTCTGTCAAATTGAACTAAATATGCCAAACTTAAATCTTTGATATATTATTATCGTGAACAGAGATGAAAAGCAGATATCGGGCCATCGTTTGCCAGAAAGAGATACAATTACATTTTTTGGTATGCGATAAATGATTTAATAAGAAAGAAAACCTTATTCTATAAAATTAAAAGTTTTTAGTCACATCCCTATTCTCGTAAACCAGAGATTTGATCTCGAAAAAAGTACTGTACCCAAGTAATATATAAAAGCTATGTCCACCTAGAACGTACATTTTCTATTGAATGATTTCTCTAATAGATTCAGTTCGAGATGAACCTCCTTATTTGATATTAGCGGCCCGTCCCGGCTTCGCATGGCTGGACAAAAATTTTAAAAAAAATTTTAGCATTAAATATAGCCTATGTTACTCAGTGTGAATGTAGTTTTCCAATGGTAAAAGAATTTTTGAAATCCACTTAGTAGTTTTTGAGTTTATTCATTACAAACGCACAAAAATACAAATCTTTCTTCTTTATAATATTAATGTAGATTATTGTGGATTTATCAATAAAATAGTATCATGTTGGTTGGACACTGATCAGACAGACTGTACAAAGACAGTACAAGAAAAAAATCTTCAGATTTTTAGAAAAAGATTCTAAAAAAATTATATTCGTACACAACTTGTCATTATGCCAAGTCTACATTCTAGGAAGTCGTTATAGTGAGAACTGGCAATTTTACATCCGGTTATCAATTATCAAAATTATTATACGCCGAAACGCCTGACAACGCTCATCCGGAGATTTTAAGATTAACTTTAATAATAAATAAATATTTCAAAATCTGTAGGACATCTTAACAATAAAAATTACACTTAATAAATAGCGAAACATGCCTTTCTCTTTCCCGCCATTGTTTCAACCGGATATGTGAAGCGCGGGAAAGAAGCTATCAAATAATACCGGGAAACAATCACGACAGTAATGGCGGGAAACCTTAACAATGGAGATTATAGCCTAATGTGAGACTTCTGGTTTTTATTTAGGTTAGGAAGTTGGTTGTTGGTGTTTAAGATTTTTTAACGTTGAAAAAATAACCGGCCAAGTGCGAGTCGGACTCGCGCACCGAGGGTTCCGTAAAAAATATTTTTATTATATGATGTAACTAAAAATTTACGGTTTTTGCAATTTTTCCTTTATCTGTACTATAAGACGTTACTTCGTACCAAATATTAAGGTTCTAAGTCTACGAATAGTACCCTGTAGGTTTTGATTCCCGTGCGAGTTTCGAAAATTTGCGGAAATTTGCGGCATAAACGTCTGTATCTTTTGATTGCTTTGGCTAAGGAGTTTGATTTTTTCACAGCTCCAAGGGAAAGTAGGCCTGAGTATCGGATATGAATTTAAGTTTGATACCTCCACGCGTTCCTGAGAAAAAGGATCTTGACAGACGGACGGACGGACAACGAAGTGATCCTATAAGGGTTCCGTTTTGTCCTTTTGAGGTACGGAACCCTAAAAATGTTTTATTTCTCTTCACAAAGTTTGTTTACAGAAAATACAAGTAAGTACTAATATTATGTATAGATTTGAGTAAGACTTTCTGGGAGTATGATGCCTTAACTAAACATAGAAAAGTCTGTATATCAATATTGCTTATAAAGTTTTTTGATTTCTTTGTAAAGCTGATAAGAATCGTGTTTATGTCAGCACAATTAATCATTGCATTACTCCGGAAGGCGTGCATAAACAATATACGTTTTTTTGACATCGATCTATAATCACGATCGATATAGAATCGATCGATAATATCTATAGTTGTAAGATATTGAATTGCTTGAATATGGTTACAAAATGATCTTAATAACTATTTTCCAATATATACTATCTAATAACAAAAAAAAATTGAAAATGTTAAATAATGTCAATTAATTTAAAAAAGGTAGCGATCATGCCTTTGCACCGACAGTCCCGGGTTCGAGTCCCGGAATGGGCAAATGTTTGTGTAAGTGTGTTAAGTAAAATACCTAACTTTTTAAAATATTTTATTAAGAATATTTCCCATACCTATATACCATTATTTATTATTGGTACATATAAGGAGAATTTATATCTATATGTACAGTTAATAATTATTGGTACATTTAAGGACATTTTTTTTCATTTATTATGGTCAACAAACGTTTTCGCAATATGTATTTTATAAAATAACCGTACTAGCTAATAACAAGGAGTACTAAAACCAACGCTAATCACAAGTAAATAAAGTAGACATTTAGCATATAAACGCCATTACAAGATATGGAAAAGGTTGACTCTTTTAAAATCTGAGACAATAGTCCAGTCATCATGGCTCAAAAATGGCCATATTTCACTTTTTTTTTCCGGTAGCTGATTTTTCACTATTCTTATGTATTTTTCGCCGCTGATTACGAAGGTCCAAATCTGTCCAAACCCTGTGCTAAAAAAGTTATGGTCACTTAATGGACACAAAACTATCTCTGGGCCCAGTACCTAAAATTTATCGTTATTAGCCTATATTGGTGGGAAATTTAATTTAAAACAATTTTTTGCTCTTGTGGTTTTTTGCTCTTGTGTTTTTTTCGATAAAGGCTTATTTTTCGAGTTATTTTTCAAAAACCTAATTTTTGCTAGTTTTGTGTCCATAAAGTGTCCATAACTTTTTTAGCACAGGGTTTGGACAGATTTGGACCTCACCATTGTAATCAGCGGCGAAAAATACATAAGAATAGTGAAAAATCAGCGGCGAAAAATACATAAGAATAGTGAAAAATCAGCTACCGGAAAAAAAGCATGAAAAATGCCAGGATGACTGGCCTACAAAAATTATATTAAAGTATTTAAAAAAAAAACTGGCACTCCAGAAGTGCCGACAGAAGGGCCAAAGTCAATCAACAAAGTTAGCGCAATTTTTATTTTTTAAATAAAAAAAAAAAGGTTAAGAATCGACGCAGAAATAAACATGCAGCCAATACCTTTAAAGACACAAATAAAAACTTTTTGGATTATAAAAAGTTTTAATTTCTAAATTCAAAGATACTGGTCGCTTTTTTTTTCTGCGTCGATTCTTAACCTATTCTACATTTAAAAAGGCAAGCCAGACAGACTGGCGCCGTCTCCCATAAGAAGTTATCACTTCAAAAGGAATAGTAATACATTTCAAAAAGCCAATGTCATATATTTAATTAATTAGGTACAATTATATGAATACCCGTCAGTATCTTTAAGGGATGACATACGTATGTAAAGATTTCAATAATATGTCAAGTTTTTGAAGCACTAGCTATATTCCGGTTGGTTTTAGAAAATATCAGAGCTTTTGTATCAATAATAACTATACTCTATCCATTTCGATGTGAGACAAAAGGTAAACAAAGAATTTGTGGTTCTCAAACTTTTTTATCTAATTTTGGGATAAAAATATGGTATATTTAAGGGTTTTAATTTTTTATAATAAAATAGGAAGAGGGGTACTTAAGTGTATATAAACACAAGCTATCATTGCTATTATCCAAATGATACTACTAATTTGAATTGAAATAAAACAATTAATTCAAAAGTAATTCAAATTATTATAATAGTTTAGTTATAATAGGCCCGCAATATTCCCATTATCTCGGCAGTCTTGTTCACGACATCATTTTTGTAAGGATATGAATCTTTGGACCAGCTTTCTTCTACGAACTTAAATATGTTGTCCAGAAGTAAAAGTGCAAGCGCTGCTTGGTCCAGGCTCACTCATTTTCATTGACAAAAACGATTTAATAACAAAAACTCAACAATTACAATATATTACAACGTAACACAACAATCAAACTTAATAAACACGACAATTATAACAAATTTTAACAAGAAACAACGAAATAATCAAGGAGAGAACGCACTTGCACCAATAGTTGAGAGAATAAAAAATGGCGGATATAATCCGGCTAAACCCGGAAGTCACTTAGTTCTACGTTATAATGTGTGATGGTTGTTCATCTTCATTTAGAAGTATTATAAATGCGTAAAAGTTTGAGAACACTATTCATTTTAGGTCTTTTTAATAGCAAATATAAACTTACGTTAAAAAATATATCTAACATCGATGTAAAAATACTGAAAATTATTGAAGGTGACAAGTAATTCTTAGTTATCTTAATTTAAAAAGTTTGAATAATAAAACATTGAATAGTCGTTTGTTTTTGATCAAACCTTTCGGAAATGAAGAAAATTGACATCTTGAAGAACCTTTTTTATGGTTTGTTTACGTTTTGTCTCAGGTCGAAATGGATAGAGTATAGGTCTGCAATGCATGCTGCTGTTTGTAAATACTGAGCGAAGCACTACCTTACCTAACCTGATACTACATTGATGAAATTTGGCTTTTGAATTTTTCTTTCGGTGATTATTCCTCCATGTTAAAGTCTATATTTTTTTTACATAGCCTATGTCCGTCAGGTTATAATCATGTATGTTCATGCCAAAATTCGTTCGAATCGGTTGAACCGTTAAGTAGCAGGTGGGAGACAAGCGAAACTTGTGAGTTACCTAAAAGATAGCTTTGCTCAATAATAAAAAAAACATTTTATTTCCTTTTTAAGAACTAGCTAATAGATAAGACGTATCTTACATAATTATTATCACATCAGATTACAATTTAGAATTTATTTACGTTTCCTTTAATGATCATTGGGATTAAACGGGCATATTAAAACACTAGCGGCCCGTCCCGGCTTCGCACGAGTGGACAAAATTCTTTAATTTTTTTAGCATTAAATATAGCCTATGTTACTCAACGTGAATGTAGCTTCCCAATGGTGAAAGAATTTTTGAAATCGGCTTAGTAGTTTTTGAGTTTATTCATTACAAACATACAAAAATACAAATCTTTTCTCTCTATAATATTAGTGTAGATAAATGTCTTCTAGGTTAAGCTAAAGCTTGCAAAGGGGTTTTGGTCAAAGAATATACTTTCATAAAGACTTCAATAAGGCTTTTTAATAGATTATCAATTAATTATACCTACATGCATCTATCACCAATCGACGACGAATTTAAAATGGCCGCAAAAATCTTAGAACTAAATAAATATTAAAATTAAAATATAAATACAATGATAAACATAGATTTTTTTTTCAATTAAATCTCTTTAATTAATTTCAGGATTTATCAACTAATTACTCATGTAAGATATGTTATTACGATGATAATTGCATTTATTGCCTTATCTACCTATAAAAAATACATTAATTCTTAATTTTTTTTATAAAGTTTAAGAAAAATTAAACATGTCGTTTATCAATATTATCATATTCAGCGCGCCATTGCACATTGTAATTTCATGTTTAATAAACTCACCATTAAAATCTTTAACGACGCAAATTCCTTATTTCCTGCTTCACCAAACAGTTTTCACTATAAATTTACGCACATTAATTGTCTGTTTTCAATAGTCTTCCCGCGTAATGTTTCACGAGTGTCGAAACTACAAAACTATCACACCACCTCACTCCTCCACTATCCGTTGACGAATGATTTTGAATTGAATGAGATTCTCCAACCAAACTTGAATGAGTGCAGATGTTCCTTGAGCAAATGTCACGAAATAGCTTGAAGTGGAAATATATTTCAAAGGATTTAGAACTTTATACACAAGTGTTATAGAATTTAAAATCATTCAATAGAGAACTAGATTATAATCTCTTTTCTTATGTAGACAGGATTTGCAAGCATGCGCCGTCTGTGGCCGGATGCGGGTGGTATCTTCTATCTTTTTCGTTCTTATGTTGTCTCCTATGGGTATGAGCAAGACAGACTATTGTTTTTGAATCGATAATGTGTTCTCGCATCCTGCCGTCAGCGTGCGGTTTGAAACTAATCGTTTCCGCGTCAATAATTTTCTATTAAAAGTCTTATATGCCAATGACTTCAACTCCAATGTATACTATGATATGTAAATAATAAGGTTTATTTTAATTTTAAAGTATTTTGCTACATTTTATTTTATTTAGCAACAGATAATTAGAGACGAATGTTTCCGCCGGTGTTTCGGTTTCCCGCGCAAATGTATTTTTGTAAATGGCAGACTCCGTTTCAGTTTTTATATGTTTTTTTTATAATCTCATAAATGTCATAAATCAGGAAAGAGCAGTTTATCTTAGGAACTGAAATATCTACAATTTAATTAGAACGCATAACATTACAGTACGAAATTAATGTTTATTCTTTATTTTAATAATGTCAGCATTCTCAGACAGACAACTTTTTCTGCAGATCATATATTTATTTTGTCATTGAAACAGGTACTATTTTGTCAATTTCAACGTCACTTTAAAAACTCTAATAATTATTTGCCACGGTCGTAATTGTAGATGACTATAATAATACCCAGAAAATAAAATCGCTAACTTTTTAATTTTTTTTATTAGGGGAATTCCCCATATGAACCGTTATTTATTGTTGGAGCATTAAAAGGGAACTTATTTTTCATTTCTTAGGCTCAACAAACGACTTTCACAATATGGTTTTTTATAAAATAACCATGCTAGGTAATTACTAGGAGTACTGATTGTGAAACCAACACAATGATATTCAAAAAGTCAATGTATTGTATTCAACTATTAAACCAATATTGTCTTTTGTGACTATTCATCAAGTCTAGTCAGCATTATCATCTAAGCCGAAAATCGTCCCTTGCTCTGTCATATCGTCATAATGTCTACGCTTGGCAGGCTAATAGATCATTTAATACCACATTCGAAAAACGAATTTTAAATTTCGAATTTTGTAATCTATATGAGGTATATCATATACAGCGTTACCAGTTTTTTCTTGGCATGTCGCTATTTTGAAACTTTTCGAGTGAAAAAAAGGCGGGATTCTTTCGTCGAAAGCCGGATATAGTAAAAAAGACGTATAAAATCAGATGTTTTTATCTATTTATCTTTGTATTTGAGTTTTTATTATGTTTATATAATGATATATAGCAGAAATAGTCTTCTTCTTCTGAATCAAAAAGAATAAAAAACAAAAATCAAAGTCAAAAGATGTGGTGTTTTAAACAATAGTCTGAGAGTTATCCTCCGGCCGAGTTATTCCCGAAAAGCGGGACTGAGCCTTTCCCGCGCAGGACATTTAATTTTGTTTAAATATCGGGACGTCCGTCAAAATCGGGACGTCTGGCAACACTGATATATACCTCCTATAGTGATGTTATAACTGTAGATTACACAATTTTTACTTTAATATGCTCTGTCAAAGCACAGTTCCATGGATAAATGAAAGTTAAAAATTATGTTTTGTTGTTGTTTTAAGTCATATTAACGGATTCGGTCACTATTATCACGGGTAGCTTTATTTTCTTAAGAAGTACTAGTTGAGCGAAGCTCTCTTTTAGGCAACTCACAAATTTCACTTGTCTCCCCCCTGCTACTTAACGGTTCAACCGATTCGAACGAATTTTTTACATGAACATACATGATTATAACCTGACGGACATAGGCTATATAAAAAAAGTATAGACTTAGCCATGGAGGAATAATCACCGAAAGAAAAATTCAAAAGCTGATCACAGGCAAACCGCTGATACTACATCGATGAAATTTGGCGCCAAAACTCACATCGTGGTCGTGACTAATGTGCAAAAAAAAGTTTTGAAATCGGACATACCATCGAGGAATAATCACCCTTCAAAAAACTAATTGCTTCGCTCAGTATTTGTAAACAGCAGCATGTATTGCAGACCTAGTTGTAATTTTTAGTCGATGGTTATTTATTTTTTCAGCATTGAAAGATGCGAAAAGCTTTTGATATAGGTAGGAATATACATAGTTATTTATTGAATGTATTTTTATTCTTTATACACACACAAATGATACAAATGGCGGACTAATGCCATTTGCATTTTTACTGGAGAGTTGAAATTAGGAATAATAAAAGGTGGTGTATTTTTGTTTAATTTAAATCATGTGAGTAACCAAATTAGACTCAATACAAAGAAATACATATTACTTCTTTAAATAAAACCTCTTTTCACTATTTTTATTTTAAAAAAAGAAAGAAAATTTAAACGCTCACCCTTTACGCGGTATTGGGTATAATCTGACGATATATTTTAAATATTTTAAACATATTTTTTTACAAATAAATGATAATTTTAATCTTTATCTTTCCCCACCAATTGGCTTATTACTACAAACTGAATTTACACAATAGCCGAAGTATAAGACGAACGGACGCCGAACAATTTCAATATAATAATATAAAAGGATCGTTTGTCCGGTTCCGGAAACGGAAGCAGATTGTAAACATGTCTGCCGAGCGAAGAAGTTTTAAAAAAGTTTTTATAACTTCCTCAGTTGGATGTGTGCGTGGGTTTCCTTTGCTTTGTTTTGTTAGATTGTCCGTTTTAGCCTTAAAAGGTTGTTAAAGGGTTTTATATAAAGTAGGTACTAATAGAAAAAAACTCTATTCAGGTAGACACAAATAAACATAGTAGCTGGGAAGTTTTCGTTGAGAATAAAAAATAAAGATAAGTTTGTTTTCTTATTTCTAAATGTTATGCGCGAATGACACGCGAATTTATTATATTATTAATTTTTTTTTCGCGAGGGCTGTGGCAAGGGTGCTAGTGTCCTTTCAGCCAGCAGGTATTATTTTATAAGAGTCTATATCGATGTTAATTTCTGTTATTTCTTATAAGTATTATTTTACATGTCCTAATTAAATAAATTATTGTAATAATTGTGAGTTGAGTTGTCATTGTTACTAACCATTATAAGACTTTTTTTATTCTTGAAATAATTTAAACTAAATGAAACTATATGTTTGGAAAAGAATTTGATGTGAGTTTAAAGAAGTTTAAATTAAAGGCTTCTTTAAATAGATTTCCAAATTTAATGTATTTTGTAACAATATATAAAGGAGCACGTTGTTGCGTAGTAAGGCGTAAAATTATAGGTGAGAAAATATTAAACTTATTACGGAATCTCGCATTTAAGTTGCTTATTAAAAAAAAGTAATGGAAATCGTCAATCAAATTGCATCGCGTATACAGGTGCGAACACTATATATAATGTATTCGCATTAAATAGCGGAAATTTAAGATCTTCATTTAAATAATAATAGTAATTACTTAACCTATTTAACCATGATGCAAATTATATATTTACAAACATCCTTACTAATATTATAAATCGGAAAGTGAGTTTGTTTGTTTGTTTGTTCCGCTTTCACGCCGTAACTACTGAACCGATTGCTTTGAAATTTTGCAGACGTAAAGATAAAAGTCCGGATTAAATAATAGGGTACTTTTTATCCTGGAAAAAATTGATATTCCCGAGGAAAAACAAAAATATTGTTTGCTTGATGGATGGATTGTAGATGGCGCTGTGTGTCGTTTAAAAAAACGTAAAATATTGCAAACGAATATAAACATGTAAATTTAAAAGCTAAATAATACGATAATGAATCCCCGAAAATGAGGAATTCCCGAGGGATGACGTACAAGTTGTTTTATCGTCTAAACTGTTTTTTTTACATCTACTTATATGTTGCAAACAAATATGAACATGTAAATTTTGAACCTAAATGATACGAAAATGAATTCTCGAAAATGAGGAATTCTCGAGGGATGACGTACAATTTGTTTTATCGTCTAAATTGTTTTTTTTAAATCTACTTATCCTGAAATCACTAAAGTCAACGAATTACTAATTGGTATAGGTATTAGTTACGTTATTTAGTTCTTGAGGTATGCGATAGATGGCTCTGTGTGTTTTTTAAAACATGGTAACGATGTGTTTTTTAAAATACATAAGAAGTGGAATGATAGCTTACGCTATTTAGTTCTTGAGGTATGCGATAGATGGCGCTGGGAGTTTTTTAAAACGTGGTAACGAAGTGTTTTTTTATGATACGTAAGAAGTGGAATGAATTATATGAATTTTGTATCCAGCGTTACATCGCGCTTCTTAGATTTTTCCGTGGGAATGAGAAGTTTTCTTATGGTTGTGCTTTATACCGCAATATAACCGAATTCCACGCGGGCGAAGCCGCGGGCGGAAAGCTAGTTATAAAATAATCAAACAATACAAAACACACAGGGACATCATACTGACTTACTCTATGCACGATCTTGTTTATTAGATACCAGCGACCCGCCCCGGCTTCGCACGGTTGCAATGCTCTACTATATTATGTATGTATTATACATATAAACCTTCCTCTTGAATTACTCTATCTATTAAAAAATCGCATCAAAATCCTATGCGTAGTTTTAAAGATTTAAGCATACATAGGGATATAGGGACAGAGAAAGCGACTTTGTTTTATACTGTGTAGTGATTCAAAAAATTCATTTAAGTTGTAAAAAGTATTATCTATACGCCATTATCGAAGTACTTTTTGTGTTGGCTAAGAGACAATAGTTTAATATGTTCCAGTATTTTATTGGTTATTTATTGGCCATTATTGATGCATTGGTAATGTTCAGTTTTTAGTATGATATGGTTAAATCGTATCGTAAAATTTCACTCTCAACATTTTTTCATAACGCGCCTAAAGAAATATAACTTCAAAAATGCAAATTATAATAACTTAGCGTTGCTGTGGTATAAATAAGTTAAAAGTTATAATAAATAATTTTTAACTTATTTATAACACAGCAACGCGTGGCCACGTCAGCTAGTTATTATATATAATCTATGCCCAAAGGGATCACAAATATTGAAATGCCACAGAACTACGTGACCAAAAGCAAATGGGACAGCAAGGTTAAAAAAAAACCAATAAAATTGTAAAGGATGCTGCGCATTGTCCGAGCAGGATATCCGGGTCTCAGGGCGGTGTGTAAACAACTTTAGCGCTATTGTTGATTCTCTATCACTAGTTGAAATTTGAACGGATAACCGTGAATTTGGAACACATTCTTGAATTTTTTAAATATATTTATTGTACGTGCAAACCCATATGGTAACGTAATTTGCAAACGTCGCGTCGGCGTTAGCGCTGTGTGTTATCGGATACGCATTTAATTAAACACTAAAGGTCATATCGAAGCCGGGTTTTCACTATAGTACTTAGAATGATTTAAACTAACGATTTTAACAATAAACAGGGCATGAGACAAAATCGGGATTTCTTAAACACTGTGTGACAAGTTCCAAAATAAAACGAATATATATCAAAATAAAATCAATTTGAGCTGTAGTATTATAAACTTGCCTTTTAAGAGTAAGGCTCCTTTTACATAGATCGATCAGCTTTCATGATCACAAAGTTCATTTGCGTATAAACCTTCGCTCAGACTTTTTAAATTTAATGTATTCCTTACCAAGCGGACCTACGAGTAGTTTGATCCTCGTCGATGTACTACGAACGAAGAACCATTCTATTACCACGATATTTTTTTTAACTTGCTTTTATATAGTGACAGTAAGGTTTGTTTTTATTGACATTAGTCCACTTGGTCAAAGCTTTCATGAAAGCCGCCTGGGCATATACCAGAACTCAAATGATGCCGCTATTTTAATAAAAGACTGAATCTCGAATAAGGAATCCGTGAATGGGGAACTTTTACTGTATTGACGGAACATTGCGAACAATTTTAGGATAATTACTTTTTACAATAATAATAACATTACAATAATATTTTACGATTTAAACCACTAATTTTAGGAAAACACTTACTTACCTGTCGCGTATTATACCTAATTGGAAAATTGATTGTTTTTTACACTTTCTTTCTGGTTTGCCCCTTTGTTATCAGGTAAGGGTCAGGTGACGTGATCCTGGAGAAATCGAGGGAAATAAAATATTAGAGGCACACCTATAGAGATTTAGGTATTTTAAATAGTAACTGGTGCAGTTGTTACTGAAAACACCCGCGGCCGTAATAGGTATGGTTGCATTTTATTGACGGACAAAACATTTGTCATGTACGTTCCTACTTTTTAGTGAGTGTTATTTTATTCGTCGATAAAATGTCAAGCATTTTAAAGGGTTTCAGGATTTCATGATTGTGTCTACTAATGAATTTCCGATTGGTCTAACATAGCACAGTGTTTTATGGAACCAACAAAATTACACCTTCAGGTTTTTACATAAATAGATTATTTATACCCTAAAAAAAGGCATGAGTTCAATTCCCAGAAGTCTAACTCCAATACTTTTTGAGAAAAAAAATCATGAACTTATCGTCACCTATGACATCTAAAATATCTTTATATATATAATTCTTCTGTGAGTGTGTATGTCACTGAACTCCTCCTAAACGGCTGGACCGATTTGAATGAATTTTTTTGTGTGTGTTCAAGGGGATCTGAGAATGGTTTAGATTCACAAATCAGTCCGGCAGATGACGCTGCAGTCGGCACAGCAATGCGTGGCTGGGTCAACTAGTTTTCTTATAAAGTGAATATTAAGAGTATATTTTTTTAATAAACATGTGTCAATCGGACATAATCAGACGCATATAAACGCGTTTCTTTAGCTTAAAAATGCATTGCTTTGGGAGCAGCATTTTTTTTTGTTAGTATTTTTTCGTATTTATTTTCTCCTTAAAAACGAAAAAGTAGAACCTAGAACTTAGATAGAAATAAGCCTATGGATGTGGTCTATCATACATATATAAGCCACATCCCAATATTGAGGCGATCAGAAGATATTCATTTTTAAATTTTTATGCTAGTATTGTCACTGGCCTTAATCTCGAACGAAAATTTTGCTTAGATGATACCTATTGACTCGTGACTTGAAGACCCGTAAATTGTATTTGTCAGGAAACACAGACTCAGGCAAAGAGTTCCACTCCTTAGCGGTACGTATCATAAAATTGAAACCAAAACGCTTAGTGCGACTCTTTGGTATATCCACCATATAACGGTGTCGCCAATTTGTAAGTCTGGTTGTCCGATGAAAAAATGGGGACGGCGGCGGAACAAGGTTGTGCAATTCAGCTGCACACTCTCCGAAATGTATCCTATAAAATACTGATAGGCTTGCTACCTTCCGTCTATGCTCAAGGCTTTTGAGCTTTTTACATAAAAGATCTAATTTGTGTATTATTTTTGAACGAGAACATCGATTTTCGTTTTCGGGTCTGGGTGTTAACTGTTAATTGTTTGTTTTGTGTGTGTTTCGGAGACCCAATTAAACACAAGTTCATGCCTGCTTACTTCTAAGTTTTTTTTATTACAAAAATAGGTACATACCTGTTAACTGATTTATGCCCACGACTTTGTACTATGCTTTTATTTGCATTTTTTTTTAAGATGCGATCAACTGATTAGGCTGATTTGTATAAGAAGTTAATTTTTCAGGGGGTCACAGACCCATGGCGATGTATTGCCTCACCAAGGGCTTACCCCACCTGCTGAGAGCCATAGCCAAAGACCATACCTCACCGGACCCATCTCAGCAACTTGTAAAATTATTAAAGCTTTCGCCACTAGAATTTTTTAGAGCGATGTAGAAGGGCCCATTAAGGCTAGGTACTCCAAAAGAGTCGAAAGACTTGGAGTCAGTTATCAAGACATGTCTCTTATCACCTACGAGAGCTTCTATAGTGAAAGACAAAATTACGGCAAATCCACAACCTTATACGCTTGAAGAAGCTCTTAGTATGATAATAGATAGACAGTTAAGTGTCGAAACATATAAACAAACTAGCGGACCGTCCCGGCTTCGCACGGGTGGACAAAATTCTTTTAATTTTTCTAGCATTAATTATAGCCTATGACACTCAGCAATAATGTGCCTTTCTATTGGTGAAAGAATTTTTTAAATCGGTTCAGTAGATCCCGAGATTACCCCTTACAATTTAACAAATATACAAACACACAAACTTTACTTCTTTATAATATTAGTATAGATAAGGGCAGGTCTTAATAGGAGAGGATACCCAACCTATCCACCTCATTACAAGGCGACTGAGACCCGATATCAATTCTGGCGTTCAGACAGAGAGCATCATTGCCGAAAAATGAATAGAAGAAACACAATGACGGACCTCTTTCATCGTGTCCTAGAATCGTCAGACCCCTTTATTTCTATGGCAATTATCAGCCTACGTCGAAAACACTAAGCGAATTCCCTTGCCTTCAGATTTTTGCGAGCTCTAACAACTATATGATGCAGATCGATTGCCGTTTTCGAAGCAGAGGAAGATCCTGAAGATGGGAGATTTTTCGAACGTCTCAAATGAAAGCAACCTTGAATTATTAAACTAAAATGATTTATTTATATAAAAGTTAAAGAAGTGCTGCATAAAGAAGGTGCCGGCAGATGGTGACACTTACCTAGATCGATTTTAAATGTAAAGGAATTTCTAAATCCAAAATTTCATCACAATCGTTAGATCCGTTTCCGAGAAACCAAGGACGTACCTACCAATATATTTATATAGGTACATGCAAGAATTGCTCGTTTAAAGTATAGGATATGTGTATGTGTTTTAAATTATTTCAAACAACATAGTTTATTTTTTCGACCATTTAGCGTGTGAGGTACAAAATTAAATAAGTGGTCGAACATACACAAAGTATTCTTACATTATCACATCTACATTAGGTAGGTAGTATATGTAGGTATATTGTATTCGTCTATAAGTGTTGTTAATTTATTCAATTGATTGACGGTATCAATCAACAAACAAAAAATGAAACATTTTCATTTAACACATAGTTGATCTTAAAACCGCAAAAGTGGGACTTGATTTTTTTATGGGTGATAGAACTTGGCTTACAGAACATTTTGCCGATTTTTGGAGAAAAAAAATAAAATCAAAATTAAAAAATATATATATATTATTCAGAAAGTAGGACACTTGTAAATAAAATAAAATTGCGAAATTATGCCTTCAATAATTCCTTATCATGTGGCAAATATCTCATGGACAGAGATGGAACCGTCTTTTGAAATTTTTTCATGCGTTTTAAAAACTTTACATGTTTTTTTAGTGATCTGGGAATAGATCTCTTGCCTTAATAAGGGTATAAATAATCGATTTATGCAAAAACCCTTAAGGTGTAAATTTTTTTGCTTCCATAAAACACTGTGCGTGCATATATACCTCCTATTGGAGATTTCGTCCAACTTCAAAAGATAAGGAAAACTTCAATAAAAACTGAATGTAAAAGCTGAACTTATTTGAAACATTCAAGTTTTAAGCAAGCTCACCAATTGAGCCTACATGATGTCTCTGTCTTATTTACGTCGTTAGAAGAGAATGGCATGTTTCTCTCAAATAATTTCGAGGAATGTATGCAAGCCGCGCGCCAAGCGCATTACGGTTATTCGCCATCTAGCTTCACAATTGCAAAACACTACGTAAGCCTCATAGCTGAAATGTAGTCACATGTGGCCTATACTTTCGTATTCTCCATTCATTATTTAAGGTGTTTCTTATCTTCAATTTAAGGAGTCGAATTAAGGTTGATGTGGAGTTGTGTATACAAAATATGCTAATCTTTATTTTAATCTCAATATGTCTCAACATGTGAAATGTTATAATTTACAAATGTTGATGAAAGTGCCATCTATTGCCGTTTTTTAGTATCAAAAATAGCTTGTATGGATTGGTACTCCATGCCTAAAGCAATACCCTCCCCTCGTCCCGCCGTCCCCGCGTACCCATCAATATCTCAAATGATTACATTTCTGATTGCTATTTAGGAAATATATAGATTTCCTCGGAAATATGTATAATATAATTTATTTCAGTGCGTGCGATTTTACCACGTTTTTCTTATCTCACTTTTCTTATTTGTTTGTCTGTCCGGGCAAAATCTTGCAACTTAAATTTGAGGCACTTTCCGATAAGCTAGAAAGCTGAAACTTTCAGGATAGTTCAGAACCCGATGACAATGCACTCTAAAGCAACTTTCAACTTTCCAGATGCACTTTCAGGTCCACTTTCGGCAACTTTCACTTTTGTATGGGGCTTATCCGATTGTTGCGTAACACATGGTTACTTCGTTGAGTTAATAATTAAAAAGAATAAAATAATTATACTAGATTTAAAAAATCTAAAAATCCCACGTTTTTCAATGCCCTAAAAAGAATAAAATAACCCTGCGGGGCAAAGCGAGGGGCCACTCAAAACGTGGGGGCGCATCTTTACAATAATCGGCATCAATGCATGTCATTCATCTCTTTAAAATCTCCTCTTAGTAATATGCGCCCCCACGTTTTGAGTGGCCCCTCGCTTTGCCCCGCAGGGTTATTTTATTCTTTTTAGGACATTAAAAAACGTGGGATTTTTAGATTTTTTAAATCTAGTATAATTATTAGGAATTACATACATTTCCCAGGAATTGTATACAATGACGAATTACATACATTTCCGTTAACATATATACCTATAAGATCAGAGAGGCCTTAACTTAGATTAATTAAAAAATATTTTATTGTATAAAAACTTTTTTGTATAAAATATTCTTTTAATGTATTATAAAAATGTGTTATTTATGGGCCCAGCCAACTATAATTATAATAATTATAGTATTAAAAGTATTACCTTAGTATATTTTTATTTGACGATCGTTTGGTGCAACGGTAGCGATCCAGCCTTTCGCACCAGTGGTCCTGGGTTCGAGTATTATATATATTTCTATGAATATTACATATTTTTTATTTGTCATATACCGCTAGTCAATGAAAATAGAACACCTGTTAAAATGGTGAAAACCATGGGCTTTCAGTGTTCAAACACAAAAAGAATTTTCGCGATATCACTCTCCGTTTCGGAGTTATTGCAGTTCAAAGTTTCATAATTAAGTTGCAGTAATTAAAATAAAATTATTAAAATCCTATAGAATCAATGATATTTAACAATCAGTAATTGGTATTTTTTTAATTGCTCGTATAATTATGAAAATAAACGTCCAAAACGATTCCTTGTTATTGACAAACCGAATTAAACTGCGCCTTAAATCAGGTGGTGCTTGACCCCTCAGCTTGACCCTATACTTACCTACCTCAAGATGTTCAGTGTGTGTGTCACTCACACAATCGCTGACCTAAAAGAACTAGTGACGGGTAAATGCATAGTGAACAATTGAAATGTTTCGATTTCTTGACTCTCTAATCGACTCCTTCAAATTTTATCAAGTCCGCAGAGTTAATAATTTTAGTCAGTCCGAAAGATACTAAGGTCAGAATCACATTTTGATCTTAAATCGAAATCGATCTGACAACAATGATATTCATTAGAGCTGTAAAAGTAACGAAAAAAAGTGTACCCGTATGTATTCGTTACTATAACAATTATTACTATCGTATCGTTACTTCAGTTACCTTATAACATGCTATGTTATGTGTAAGTTAGAGCAACGAATCGAATCGTATTGCGTACGAGTGCAGTATGACGTCGCGGCGTCGCAACATTCGTGATTTATAGAAAACATACTTATACGTTACATACCAAGCTGAGTCAGGTATTTTTTTTTCAGTTTTCTGTATTTTGAACCAGACTTTTGATAAACAGCTTCTGTTATCGAAGAAACAATTTAATATCATTAGACTCATTTAGACACATCTCTTTTAAGATAACAACAAAAAACCGTGATATCCGCGATAATAAAAAACAAAAACATACATATTTCTTATTTGTAAAAAAATACTTCCTTACCTTGTTTCTGTTACAATCTCAAACTTTGTCTACTTACACAATACAATTTTATAAACAGTAAAAAACTTGGACGACGAATTTCCAAATTATACTTTACTTAATAAACAAACATCGTTCTTTGTAACGTACGTTTATAAATTCACTGAATAAGCGCGCGCATGCGTAAAATATACGATCAGCAAACGTACAAATACACGCATCAACGGACGTTGCGTAAACTGAAATAGTGTAGGTACCCATACTACGAAAAATGCGAGTAACGAAATGCATTTGTGTGTAACGTTTCGTTACTCGGTACTAAATGGCCCACCCGTTACTCAGTACCGAATACATACGATTTGCTACAGCTCTAATATTCATACGAATCAAAAAGTCGATTCTGATACCAATGTCTGAATTAGTGATTTGATTCACATTTTACGAGTAATTTTTCCCAACTCTACACTGGGCCGAGCTCCATCCAGGGCCGAACTTAACTGGAATATTATTAAATACATACTTTTGAAATGTCATTAAAATCCTTATGACCATTTTATTGACTGTTTTGTCCATACACGTGATGGTATTCAATTTACCATAACGACCAGCATGTACACATCTTCATCTTTATCGTTTTTAAAAAGTAGATTTCCTAGATAAGTTTCTAATAACAACAGAAAATACTCTAAATCACAAATCTTTACAATACATTAAATGTTAAAGTAACATAATAAATTCAAAAACAGTAGCAACGCAATAAACAAAAACATTTAAACAATCTACCCCAATTAAAACATCATACTTTTGAAATTAATTCCTAAGTTCAGCCCGCGAAATGAGTGGCACGTGTAAGGCGGTCGTAGGTACCTTTTATCTTGCCGAAAGGCGAGCTTGCAGTGGTCGTTAAAATTAGGCTGTGGATACATTATTTTTTTATCGGAAAAATATTTTGTTGATAGTAGATACCTAGATACCTAGGCGCGTTTTTAACGTAATTTTGTGTTTTTTTGGATTCGGATATTAGAAATAATATCATTTGACGTTGTTTGTAACTACTATTCATAGTTTTGATTTTGCTACTTGGGTGCCTAGGTATGTCCTTATTATTAATAAATCGACTCAATCAATTTATTTAACGTTTCTGGTATTAGTTCGCGTTGAAGTGAGCCTGAAATTAAAGAGTTTTTACTTTTTATTAGAATTCCGTACATCAAAAGTAAAAACAAACGGACCCTTATGATAACAAGATCCTTTTTCTGAAAATATCTGGATTTTTTGTTGAAATTAACCACTACTAAAATATGTTCTGCTATACGAGAGTATAGCAGAACAGATGTAAGTTGATGGTACCTAAGGGTCATACTTTTAATTTTTGTTTTGAAATTTATTTTCTCAGAAAATAATATAAAAACATGTATTACATTCTACAAATAACAATATTGCATTATTATAACATTGATGGAACAAGTCATTTATTGTTAATGTTTGTAGTAAAAGTTATTAATTTTCTTTTATTAAATATTTTTCCAATGTGTGCACACCTTTAGGTAGGTAAAGTCCCTACCTTTGTTTAAAATTTCACGCTAGTGTGTGTACAGAAACCAGGGTTCCCAACTTAGAAGTTTTCCCCCTTAATTTAGGGTGTAAATAAGTGAGATGGGATTTTTGGGGGTGTTATATGTTTAGGGTTATTTTTATGGTTTTTGTGAACCTTCATATTTTTTAATATTTTATTTATCGAGAAAATTAAAGATTTAAAGTATAGGCCCTGGGACAGCCTTAACTAGCTAATCAAATTAATTTTTTACCTAGCGACCTCGGACTTAGTGAAATCTAGTGTACTTAAAATCCAAGTACAGTACTTGGAATTTTCAATCGAAATGGTGGATGAATGATCTTGTACAATATTCAACCCATCTCCTAAAATATTAGGCTTATTCAAAGTCAACATGTATGACTTTATAAAATCTGATTCGCCAGAAGAAAATGAAATAATATTTGACGTAATAAATGTAATTTATTTTTATAAATGAAAAATTAACAAAATTATATCATACAATTTATTTTTAGGGGGATTTCCAAGTAATTAGGGCAAATTTAGGGGTTATTTGAATTTAATTTAGGCTAAATATTTTCAAGAGTTGGTAACACTGACGGAAACTAACCACAATTCGCGGACGTGTTTTGCTTATTGTGTCGTATGTGCTAGTTTTTTCGTGTGTACTTTTCTGGATAAGTACTACCTATTTTGTGATTAGTGTGGTGTTTATTTACGGATAATTATGCATAATTTTATCAGTACAGTAATATCCAATACACGGATATGGTTTTGGCTTATGGAATGGGCGTTGGGAACTCTGGTGAAGCATTGTGTTTGTATCTGGACTATTTCGGACACCGCAATAATAACTATGTGCCCTCCCATGGTAGAATATTGTGAACGTAGTTCAGCGTTTAAGAGATCGTGGCAGTTTTTCCAATCGCAACGTGGATTCCGGTGCTATAGGTGACGTGGACGTTAGGGATTCAATTCTCGCTCATTTTGATGTACATCCTGAGGACAGTGCAAGAAGTGCCGGTCGACTTTTTGAAGTCTACAATGACACCGTACACAAAATCCTAAAGATGGATGAACAGCCGCGACATCCATTTAAGTTTACAAAGGTGCAAGCATTATTGGTGGAAGATTACGAGCGCTGCATGGACTATGCACGTGCAAGACTCTGTGTGTCCGTACAGGAAAGGAACTTTGAACATTTAATTTAAAGTGTAAGTGTATTTAGTGCTGTCTGGTGATTGAAGTGGAAATCATATTGATCTCTAATGGAGGTGATAACAACGGCACATTAAAAAGGTAGGTTTTAATTATTTTTTTAAGTACAGTCAACAGCATATCATGCAAAGAGCAGGAAGCACTTTGGACTTTGCACCGGCTTTATTTCGTAGGCGTAAGCGCTAATATCGAGTTGCTTTCATTCACCGTGACGTGCTATTGACCGTACATTGTGGAACTCTGATTAAAGATGGTACTGTGTACAGTGACAGTGTGTACACACTGTCCATTCTCACTCACCTGAGCGAGAATTTATAAAATTATTTTCAAAAAATTAGGCATCTTTGATAAATAAAAATATTAAATACCTACGCGTGTGACGCGGTCAATGAACGCGGTCAGTGAGCGGTGACCCACGCGTTTAAATTTAAGGCGATGCGCTCCGTTCTTTTTTATTTATTATTTTCAAAACTCTGTTATTTATTAGTTAATTGAAAAACTGATACAACAAATCTGTTACATTTGCGATACATGATAACCCATTAAAGCAGGTGTTCTATTTTCATTTACACCCTGTATGTATGTCTATCCGTTACTCTAGTATCCATAACACAAGCCTTACATTGTCACTAGGCTAATTGGTGTTAATGTAAGAAATATTATTATTATTATTATATATAAGTTATAAAACACTTATACACATAATATAACCGACACTTAAAGGTATCGGCTTTCAAAAATTCATTAAATTCACATTTAGGCATATAGGGGGGTGCTTTTTCATCCATGACCTTCCTTTTTTTTTTCCTACTACGAGTCTTTTATGCAAGCAGTGCGCACCAAACGGTGGCGCGACGAACGAACGTTCAAAAACGAACAGCGACATCTAGTAAACTTCGCGGTAACTAATATGATCTTGGCTAAAATTATTATATGACCTTATTTATTGCATTATTTTTACCTACGTTAATTGCAAATAAATGTTATTGTTGCAATTTTATTATTGCAAGCACAAAAAATGTTGATAAATTTAAATATTTGTTTCCACTTTTGTTCCCGAAATTTAACAGCCGTTTCAAAGTTATAAAATTATATAATGTAACTTACATTCACACCAATCAACCTAGCTCAAAGTAACGAGTTTGTGTAGGTACATACATACATACTTAAGTAATGATAAAATGATTGTTATACTAAGTTCATTGATTTAAGTAGTCGCTCGGATAGCGGCAGATGCATATGTTGACTACTCGCCCAATCAAATTGCTTTTTTCGTTGCCAATTTTTTAAGAAACATTTTAGCGCTGGCATTTAAATATATAACCAATTTTTATTGTACAAGAAATAACAAAATGGGAAAACATAGTTTTGCATGTATCTGGAGATCTAATAGGTACTAAATACGGGGCCCATTAATAAAGCATAATTTCAATTGACATAAAGTCACTTGGCATACTATACAAAAGGCATAAACATACATTGCTGGTTAGGTTAGGTTAGGTTTTTTTTTGTTCATTATCAGCCAGCAAACTTTTTCAAATTATGCCAAATGATCTAAAATTATGCATATTAAATTGCAGCGAAAAAAGGTAGATACAATAAATATATTGTAAATGTCGTTACTTCTGTTAAAGCTGACGAGTTTCTTGCGCCCATTCTTATTGTCAGTTAAAAGACGTTCTGAATGGGTGGTAAAAATGTTGGGCGATTCAAATCAACTTTATATAATTTGTAGAAAACAAGCACAATTTAAGACTTTTGTAAGCAAATGTAAACTAGAATAACGATATTACTCTATGTATTGTAATAAATATATATATTATTGATGCTCAAATATTTTGTTATGTCATAAAAGTTCCTATAGGTAGTTAAGTTACACGAAATAATAGAATGGAAGATGTTGTGGACACATGTCATTTGTGTATGTACTAGATCTAAACATTTTGGCATATTAGCTTCTAAGATAACTTTTGTACAATACGCTGTTTGTGTTCCTTAAATAAATAAATTAACTTATTTAAAGTGCATTTGAATAAAGTTATTAGTTTCATACACTTCCAAAAGCACATTCGAGCCTATGTCCTAGTAAGCTTTTCAAGGCGTTAATCTTCAATCGACAATTAAGTATTGTTTCTATATATGATTTTACAATTTATGTTTTGTTTATGGCCGTTCTACTTTTTTACCGACAATGGTCTGTCCTTCGTCTTATTATGGCATCTCGTTGGAGTATTGATATATACGGTTTTTTAATTCGGTTCGAATAAACGTCCATTTTTTTTCTTATCTATTAATATTATGTAATTTTTCATTTTCTCCAACATATTTTTTCGTTTGTTTTCCGTAAAATGTCGTGACAGAGTGGTAAACCGAAATGTGGTCTCCACTCTGTCACATAACTTTTTTAAAAACCAACATTAAAAAAGAATTAATGTTTGCCGCAAAGGAAACTTTAGTTACTCCTAATGACAACACAGATGCAATTTCTTTTAAATTCCACACAGAAACCACAATTATGGATAGTTCAAAAACCAAAAAATCTGAAAAACGTTGTTTCACTGTCGGTAAAAAAGAAGAAGGACCCTTATACCTAATGCAGTATTATATTATAACTAATGTTATTTTGTGTTTAATAAATATTGATTATAATTACTAAATTAATAATTATCCTTTTATCTTTATTTATTTATTCGACGACCCTTTAGTGGGACGGTAGCGATCCTATCTATCGCACCGACGGACCTGGATTCGAGTCCCGATATGGGCAGATGTTTGTGTGATGAATACGAGCATTCGTACCTCAGTCATGGATCTCTATGTATATTTCTATTCTTCTTCTTCTTGTTCTTTGCCCTTTCCCACGTTAGGTGGGGTCGGCTCTCCTTATCCTTCGGCGCCAGGATAATCTATCCTGAGTTGTCGGGTCGGGTAATTGGAATTTCTTTATAAGATTGGCCATACTGGTCCACCAGGTTAAGAGCGGCCGTCCTCTTTTTTTCTTGCCTTCTATATCTAATCTAATCTATACATATAAATAAAATTGGAGTGTCTGTTTGTAATATTGACATGACCGTTTTTTACTACATGCATATGAATATATATACGGTACATACACCAAAATAACATTTTTTACAATTTTTGTCTGTCTGTCTGTCTGTTTGTTCCGGCTAATCTCTGAAATGGCTGGACGCATTTTGACGGGACTTTTTTTGGCAGGTAGCTGATGTAATAAGGAGTAACTTAGGCTACTTTTATTTTAGAAAAATAATGTTGCAATATTCCACGCGGACGAAGTCGCGGGCGGCCGCTAGTTAATACATATAATTACATATCATATAGTATGTATGTCTATCCGTTACCCTAGTAACCATGATACAAGACTTACAGTGCTTACTTTGGTCTAGGCTAATTGGTGTGAATGTAAGACATATATTTTTTTTTTTTTTTACCTAAGTACCCTTTTGTATATTTTTCTTTGTTGTACTTGTCTTGTGTGAAGGAGTGAGGCCAGGAAAAAAAAGAAAGGCGCTGGGTCGTCACTTAAGTATTTATAATATGGAAATTAAGGCACATTTTTATATAATAAGGCATTTCCATAGATCGATCAGCTTTCTTGATCACAAATTTCATTTGCGTATAAACCTTTATAAGTTTATAAGGATACACTTTCATAAGGGTTACACATTGAATCTGTTACAGAATTATTCCTGTACATATCACTTATTTGGGTGTTTTGAACCTTTTTTGCGTCGAACACTTATAGAAGTGTAACAGATATAATGTTTTCTGTTACCAATCTGTTAGAAACTGTTTAAACGTTTAACTATCTATGTTTATACACAGTACACCAACATAGGCATTTCAAAGTACCCAAATCATCAGTGAGCTGTCGCATAGTTATGACAATGTGAACCTTATTGACTGTAACAGATATTAACACTTATGAACCGGTATTTTCTAAAACAGATTCAAAGTGTTACAGTTTCTTTATGTTTAACTTTAAAACAGAAATGAAAAACAGTGTTCAGAACACTCTATTAGGATACCGCTAAAATCCAACTGCTGCTACTTATCAAGCGGACCTAGTTCGATCCTCGTCGATGTACTACGAACCACTCTAGTACCACGAGGGGTAATATTCTTTTTTTAACTTGCTTTTATATAGTGACGGTAAGGTTTGTTTTAAATGACATTAGTCCACTTGGTCAAATCTTTCATAAAAGCCACCTCGGCATGTAGCAGAACTCAAATGATGGCGCTACTTTAATAAATGACTGAATCTCCTTCTATTTACCGATTGCAACCGCGAATAATTAATTTTTTTCCACCCGCGAATAATAAAACGCGAGTAAGGAAACCGTGAATAAATAATTTTTACTGTATAATTAACACAGAAACTATTTATTTCGACGACCGTTTGGTGCAACGGTAGCGATCCTGCCTTTCGCACCGATGGTCCTGGGTTCGAATCCCGGAAGGGGCAGATGTTTTTATGATGAATACGAGCATTTGTACCTGAGTCTCGCATGTTAGTATATATTATTATGAAAATTACTTATTTATTTATGAAATATGTATGTCTATCCGTTATCCTAGTATCCATAACACAAGCGTTAAAGTGCTTACTTTGGGCTAGGTTAATTGGTGTGAATGTAGGAAAATATTATTATATTATTTAGCGAAGCTCTCTTTTAGGCAACTCACAAATTTCGCTTGTCTCCCTCCTGCCACTTAACGGTTCAACCGATTTGAACGAATTTTTGGCATGAACATACATGATTATAACCTGACGGACATAGGCTATGTTAAAAAAATATAGACTTTACCATGCAGAAATAATCACCGAAAGAAAATTCAAAAGCTGATCACAGCCAAACCGCTGAGACTACATTGATGAAATTTGGCACCAAAACTCACATCGTAGTCGTGCGTGACTAATGTGCAAAAAAAAGTTTTGAAATCGGACATAACATCGAGGAATAATCACCCTTCAAAAATTTAACTGCTTCGCTCAGTATTTGCAAACAGCAGCATGTATTGCAGACCTAGTTATATTATATTATTATTATTATTTAGTTTCTGTGTAGGTATTATTAATAAGGTATAAACTACTCAAAATAACAGTTACCTTTTTGTCACAAGCCAAACTGGAAATAAGAAATCTTACTTAATTGGCACCCCTATAATTAGGCAGTTAATAATACAGCTGTATTGCTTACCCCTATTACGATGTGATAAAGTTCATTTTCAGGCCACAAGCGTAAAAGAATTTATTTGGTCATAAATCATCTTAGATCTTTTTGCTATTTCGTTTAACAGAGTCAAAAACAAAAAGGTTTTATACTTTTGATAAAAAAAATGAGATGAGTTTAAGGACGTGCCACGTGCAATACTCAGCCGGAAGGCCTAAGCATGCCAACGACGATTAGAAAAAATTAAAAAGGTCTGAGAATACCAACCTTTGTCACGACCATTAAAAAAAAACTTCGTTTTTAGTAAAATGAATTTACGCTGGTCAAGTCTGCATTGTCTCTGGTCAATATTTATTTATACAAAATAAATTATCTGTAAAGTCGGTCCGCTTTTCTCAGATTATAAGTACGTTATAAATTATTATATACAAAAGTAATAGTTGAAATAAACTATTCTCTTTTTATCTTCCTTAGATATTTTTGAAGTGAATCTTTCATTTCAATCAGTAGGTGGTCATTTGCAAAAACAAAATGTAACGAAATATCGTTATGACAAGTTCGCATATATCTTTAGAAGTTTAGCTTCTACCGGTATTATTTTATAACCACTATTTAGAAAATAGAAGCCATTACACCGCAGTAAAAAATGCCGCTGACGTTTGTAAGCTGTAATCGTCACTAGTACGACATAAATATCAAATAATGTCAATTAAATAAGAGATATCAAATATATGATTATATATAAAAACTATCGTTGATATTAGGCAAGCAATAATGTCAAAAATAATAATATTATTAATACAAACACTATATCATGGTCTGTAGAGTATAAGAATTAATGCTTTAGCATACTCTATGGTATCATGCACAAGACCCTCAGAGTAAACAGGACTGGAGTAGCCTTTGCCTAACATTACCCCTCTGCCAAATGCACAAGCATCGGAATCCTGTGCGTTATATAAAACTAGTTGAGCCGCCATTTTAAAACCATAATAATCAGAACGTCTTACCGTGCAGAGCTCCCACGAAAATGCCTGCCTGTGCTGTTTTCTACTGTAAAAAAAATCGAAAATATCTAGTATGCAAAAAGATGGCGTCACCTTTCATTTGTAAGTATAATTTTTACGATTTGATTATTATTTAATTCATAATTTCATGTTTTAGCAGACTTCAATTTCAAATTTCGCGCTCAAAGTTCGTTTGATGACGTCACGGCCGCACTCCCCACGAGACTACCTAGGGTTGACCATTATCGCATTTCAATTAATTAAGACAAAAATTAGAAAAAGTTTGTTGGTAATAAATAACTGTAATTTAGTATTTATTAATTACCAATTATAAATTCGTTTTAACAATGTACGTTGCGTGTTTATTTTTAGTTTAGTATTAAGTACATACCTACACTTTTGCGGCTGCTTGAAGCCTATTCTTTGCCACACAACATGGAAATATAAAATAATAAATTAAAATAATAATCAAACTATTTGCCCTTCTATTCATGCTGGGCGGCGCTCCTAAACATTAGGAGTACTAATGCTGTATATACATACAGTGTCCCTGCCTTCATAAAAAAGTACGATTAAAAGGGTACCATCGCCTAACCAGCACACCCGATCATTTCCGAGAAACCAAAATTTTTTTCGAGCCACTGGATAAATTGTTTTTATTTTGTAATCAGCAACCCTTATTAATTTGTACAATATTTATTTGCACAATAGTGATGTCAACTTCATCGATATTGTGATTTTACGAGTGAGTAATGAATGAATGAATGAATGCAAGTAACATACTTAAAGTGAAAATATGCATTTTTAATTTAAATCTATATGTCGCAGGGAAATTGTATAATTCCGCAGTTTACATTCGGCGTCATCAGTTTAAAAAACACATACCCTATTCTTAGTTCTTTTTCTTAACGATAATAAAACACAGCTTAGATAAATTACAGTTTGTTTCAGTAATTATTACCAGGTATTTTGAACTGATGACGCCGTATGTAAAGTGCGGAATTATACTATTTACCTGCGATATTATACATACGAGAATAAAACTGTAAAGATATAGAATAAAACAGGTCAAGTCCACCTTAAAGCAAATGGCTAGTAATGAGAGTAGAGGAAGCGAAATCACTAATTTTTGAACATTTTGTCTGTCTGTATGTATGTTTGAGCACGCATCACGCAAAAACTACGCGACGGATTTTGATGACATTTTAGTATGGTAATAGCTAAATGTCATCGTCAACATTTAAGTTAAGTTTTTTTATTAATATTGTAGCATTTATAGCTTCTTTTAAACACCGGCTTGTCCAACTGCAATACTTCAAGATAAGAGTAAGGTATGTGGTGCCAAAAGTCCTTTGTACATAAATGAAAGCTATTGGAAGATAGTATTGCAGTATTAAAATTAGAAATGATCGGTATGTGTAGTTCAGGCAAATATACTCTGCCCCTAGGCGGTATACCAATTGTTGGTATTTATACTTTAAGCTTTGAAATGCCCGGAAACATCTAATTTTTCATATTCAGTTTTCCTAAAGAAAACAGCATACGAAAAAAATGGATTCATGCTTGTAATAGGTAATAGGGCATCTTGGGCATCTTCAAGAACAAGTACTATATGTTCCATACATTTTGAGCCGTCTCAGTTTTTAAATTATACTAGATTTAAAAAATCTAAAAATCCCACGTTTTTCAATGTCCTAAAAAGAATAAAATAACCCTGCGGGGCAAAGCGAGGGGCCACTCAAAACGTGGGGGCGCATATTACTAAGAGGAGATTTTAAAGAGATGAATGACATGCATTGATGCCGATTATTGTAAAGATGCGCCCCCACGTTTTGAGTGGCCCCTCGCTTTGCCCCGCAGGGTTATTTTATTCTTTTTAGGACATTGAAAAACGTGGGATTTTTAGATTTTTTAAATCTAGTATAATTATTTTATTCTTTTTAATTATTAACTCAACGAAGTAACCATGTGTTACGCAACAATCGGATAAGCCCCATACAAAAGTGAAAGTTGCCGAAAGTGGACCTGAAAGTGCATCTGGAAAGTTGAAAGTTGCTTTAGAGTGCATTGTCATCGGGTTCTGAACTATCCTGAAAGTTTCAGCTTTCTAGCCTATCGGAAAGGGCCTTAAATTTAAGTTGCAAGATTTTGCCCGGACAGACAAACAAACAAATAAGAAAAGTGAGATAAGAAAAACGTGGTAAAAATTATCTAACAATAGAAGAAGATTAGTTGCCCATGCTGTGCCAACGTTATTCTTGAATGATCCTCTTAGTTTATTATATAACTAGTTATGTTTCAAATAGATATTAACATGTTATATTATAACAGTTTTAGTTTATTACATTTAAATGTATTAATTTTAGGTTAAAGAATAAGTTGAAAAGGAAATACCTGCAAAAGGTGATGTAAGCAAATCGCAAAAAAATACAAATAATCAATCGGTCAAAGTAAAAATCCGAGAAAACAATATCATCATTAATTTAATTTAATTTTTAATACATAATGTAGGAATACTAACGCTTATAATTAAAGTTAATACATTCATTCATTGAACGAAACTGATTTATCGATATCGATATTCTCGTGCTATGTCATGTCACTTCTCACACAATGACATTCGTGTGTTTGAATAGAACGTTAACACACTATTTTAAGCACGTGTGCGTGTATTTTAAATATGTTTGTCGTATTATGCATGTGTGCGTTTGTAAACACGCAAAGAGTTTTTGTTCGTGTGTGCTGGCATTGAATGTAGTAGTAACCTCACCCCCCGCAAAAAATGGCAGAAAAATATGTACGAGAAATTTACTAATGGCTACTCCAGTCCTGTTTACTCTGAGACAAGACCTCTTAACATACTATTGCGGTTGCATCCCTGTTACATTAAGGCATTTTCTATAATTTGGAATACACAAAAAAGGTTTTAATAGTAAAAAAGAAGAAAAAAATTAGCACTGTATCGCGGCTTCCTTCGGGGCAGTTGTGAATGTGGTTGAGATCTTCATACTTTTTCCAAAAAAATTAAAAAAAGAAGATTAAATTTAAGTTGTATTTATATAATATTAATCAGGTATGTATTTTCTTAGATAGTCGTATGGCCGACAAGTTTTTACCGCAATCTAAATATAAATACATACCACCATACGTTCAATTTTATAATTTATAATATAAAATTTTACAGCCAAAGAAAATGTTTGCCATCCACGCATTTTTTGCGTTCCGCCAAAACCTGTCATGTTCTGACAGCCGACGTTGGCGGATGTAACTAATTTCTATTTTTCACCCCAAAATAAGCTGTTTAGTCCAAATCCGGCTTTACGCAAGGCGGTGGACAAAAATAAGATCTATTTTAGAAAACCATTGTGCTCAATGGAGTTATTTTTTGTCTGTTGTCCCCGTTCCCGCCTTTTACGTGTTTGACAATTGTTTTTTTTTCCGGGTGCGTGTCTACGATACGATGCTTATTATGCCAATTTCAAAGCAGGAAACTGAATTCGTTACGCTCAAATTGCAACTTGTATAATGACATTTCGGTTGCTTATTTGTAATTTGATTTAAATCTGATTAACAGGCCCATTATTCCTACGGTGTTTAAATCCATATGCATGGCCGTGTCCAGCAATGGTGATGGTGACAGACTGATGACGATGATGTGATAAGCAACGGGAAGGAGTATTGGTTAAAGAATAATAGCCTTTTTCACTAAGCATTAATACGGTTGATAGTAATTAATTTCATTTTCAAAGCAATAGAAATAGAAAATAAAAAAAGTCTGAATAAAACACATTTTTCGTCGTCGATCACAGGATGACTGTGATCACGACTCCTGTAAAGGAGTCGAAACGTCAGGATTAAATATAAAATAAAATATGCGCAAAATCCGTAGAAAAGTGTTTTATTAAAATGTGTAATGTGCGCGGAAGTGTAAGAACTAAATATAAAGTAGGTACCTAGTCTTTTTTATTTATTGTATAAATGAATGTTCGGGAACGCGGCGCCATCTAGCGTGCAGCGTGGTGAACAGTCATCGAACGATATACCGAACAACCAATAAGCACCGTCCGCCAACGTGATTTTTGTAGGGCACCAATCGTGGGTGCGCCTTTGTAAAAACGTTAGCAATTTATAATTTTTACACTCACTTCCTTTTTCGCGCTACAACCAGAAGGATCTTTCAAGAGTATTATTCAACATTTTTGGACCTTCTTCGCCAAATAAGGAAGCAGCGACCTATAAACCGGCTGGACGAGCGCAACCACGGCACTCCAATCCATCATCTCTGGAATACGCAAGATAAGAGATACTTATCAATCCAGGGGAACAGGACTACCGCAATCGAGACTCAGTCTATGTGTTGGACATCTCGACGGCAGACAGGAGAAGCGAGGAAGAAAAGTGGTACGGCCAGCCATCCGCAATATTCCAAAACCTATATTTTCACTTGTGTTAATACTTTGTGCATTTCAAATTCCAGTGTGCTTACGAGCTACTTGTGTGAGTCATCATCAGCAGCATTCCGCTTCCAATACCTGCTGCATTCGCAAACCACAGAAAACTGTAAGTACTCCTTTTTTGCATAAATTACTGTGATGAGTATTGAGACTCCAGAAATGTACACCATCGAGGGTAGGGCTAGATCAAAATCACCTTGTAAATTAACGGTTGATCCTCCATCCGAGCTTTTATGCAATTTAGTCAAAAAGCGCGGCACTGTAAAAGGCAGGCTAACTAGATTTGTCAACTACCTATCTAGGTAGTTGACAAATCTAGATATTATCTAATATCGAAGCCAGTAATAAAGTGTTGTCCGAAAAAATACGCATTGACTTGAAACTTCGTGTTCGGGGTGTTAACAGTCTGTATGCTGAGTTTAACTCTCTTCAAACTCAAATCGAGCAAATTATATCCGAAAGTGAGCTAGAAAATCAATTGTCTCAACGCGATTTGTTTGAAGATAGTTATTACAGCGCATTGACTAGAGCAGAATGTCTGACAGCCACCGAGCCGATAGCTGAAGGCTCCAAGTGTAGAAATGTCCATCAATCGATTAAACTGCCTACGGTTTCAATACCTATTTATGGGGGCGATTACGAGCACTGGTTAGAGTTTCGCGACACCTTCCTATCCCTAGTTCATAATTCAAATTAAATTAGTGATATACAGAAGTTTCATTACCTAAAATCGTCGCTAAAAGGCAGCGCAAGCCTAGTGATCGACTCTTTAGAGTTTTCAGCTGCTAATTATTCAGTTGCATGGGAGTTGCTATTAAATCGTTACAATAATACCAATTTGCTGATTCACAATCATGTTATAGCTATATTTTCTATTCAAACGCTTACTAAAGAGTCACCTGCATCAATAAGGCGTCTTATAGACACTATTTTAAAGAATTTACGTGCTTTAAAAATGCTTGGGGAACCAACGGATTCATGGGACACCTTAATTATTTATATTGTTGTATCAAAATTAGACGCCACTACAGAGCGCGAATGGGAACAATATAAATGTACACAATTAAATCTAAATTCCGGGGACTCCAAGGCAGCTTTAAAAATGCACGATTTACTTCATTTCTTAAAACGCAGGGCTGACATGCTGGAAACATTGTTAGTTTCGCACGGTAGAAGCAACCACAACGTTTACAATAAAAAACAAATCACGCTTGAAAATCACAAAGTACACTGCAATGTTTCCAGCAATAAACCACAGCACGGTAGTCAGTCCCGCGTAAATAGTATGTCCGGTTGTGTTATGTGTAACGGTAAGCATCTACTTTATTCATGCCAAAAGTTTTTAGATTTAAACTTAGATTTGAAACTTGATTTAATCGAAAAATACAAGTTATGTAAGAACTGCTTGCGTCCGGGTCACACACTGATCGATTGTCGGTTCGGGCCTTGCAGAAAATGTAATAAAAAACATAACTCGTTAATACACTTTGACGACAACGAAGTAAACACAAATTTGAGCGCGGCCTTTCCTTTACTATCTGCGAGTCCCGATAACAATAAACGGTCGGGCGGCCCGAGTGCATCTCACGGCATCAAACTTCTCGCGTCGTCCACACCGCTCACACCTATTAAATTAACTCAGGCGCATACTATTACGAACGATCTATGTATGCAACCGGTTTTGTTGTCAACTGCTTTAGTCGAAGTAGCCGATAAACATCATAACTATCATAAAGCGCGCGCACTTCTTGATAACGGGAGTCAACGATGTTTCATAACAAAATCATTATGCGAATTATTAGACATTTCTGTAATACAGTCCACTAACGAAATTCGAGGAGTAGGTAATTCTGTATCGCATTCAACGCAGATTTGCAATATAGAAATAAAATCACGCATTAATTCTTATTCTACTCGCATAACGTGTTTTGTTCTGCCGCAAATAACAACAACACTGCCAGCTGTTAATATACAAAGCGCACAGTTCAACATTCCTGACAATGTACAGCTAGCTAATCCACAATTTTTTGAGTCGCAAAATATTGACATATTAATTGGCGCAGATCGATTTTGGGACTTACTTATAGAAGGTAAAATTCGTTTACCTAACGGCCCGTTCCTTCAAAAACGAAATTTGGATGGATAATGTCGGGTTCTATAAATATAAATAGTACGCGGAGTAGCAGTTTTGTTAGTTGTAATTTAACACAATCGATAGATATGCAACTGCGGCGGTTCTGGGAGCTTGAAGAACTACCTAAGGCTCAAAATGCGCTTAATGATGCTGAGTTGGAATGTGAAAAATCTTTCGTAATAAATACTACGCGTACTACCGACGGAAGGTTTTGTGTTCGTATTCCGCTTAAAGAATCTGCTGATGTTTTAGGTAAGACGTATTCTCAAGCTGAACGGCAGTTTTTGGCTTTAGAAAAAAGACTCAATCGCTCACCCGAGTATAAAAAATTGTATTCCGAATTTATAAAAGAATACATTAAGTTAGGTCATATGACACCCGTTAAGTCCTTTAGTGACCCACATTTTATCATGCCGCATCATGGTGTATTTAAAGCTCATAGCACTACCACTAAATTACGTGTGGTTTTTAATGCTAGTGCCCCGTCCACTAGTGGGAAATCGCTGAATGATATTCAGTTAGTGGGACCTCCGATACAGGGCGATCTTTTAGCTATCTTGTTACGATTCCGGCAATATAAATATACGGCATGCGCCGATATAGAAAAAATGTATAGGCAGGTACTCGTATCACCTGAGCAAAGGAACCTGCAATTAATACTTTGGCGCGATGACTCATCGCAGCCTATTGGCGTTTACCGCTTAAATACGGTAACATACGGGACTGCGTCCGCTGCATTTCTGTGTTGTCGCTGTTTAAAGCAATTAGCAGCCGAATGCGATGACTGCGACGTCGAAAGGGTATTAAATGATAGTTTCTACGTTGATGATATGGTAACGGGTCACGATGACAAAACTAAATTGCTAGAAATATGCGCAAATACCGCGAACACGCTCATGGGGGGTTGCTTTCCACTGCGGAAGTGGATATTTAATTTTAACCATGGGGACCATTCGTTGGCGGCCTTGCCTCACTCTTCAAAGGATTTAACATTAGGTGAAGACATTCAGTGCAAAACGCTTGGTATTGGATGGTTTAACCAGTCTGATGAGTTTCGCTTTACTTCAAGGCTTGAAAGCAAATTTACCCCTTTAACAAAAAGAGTCATCTTATCAACCGTGTCACAAATATTCGACCCACTATAGTCCGTTTTTTTTAGCATTAGAAAGAACAATATTTGGGTACTTTATTGTACACATATAATGTAACAATCAAAACGTAACATCGTGAAAAGTTTACACTAAAAATACCTTAAGAAGCAGAAGTTGCAAACTTATGGAACGAAACGTTGGTCAGTTTGACACGACAAAATTAAAAAGTACATGCGGATGAATATGCGGATGTTGTAATACGTACCATATTAGGTGATTTTTAAAATGGTCGCTTAACATGGCCGCCATTTGCAACGTCTGCATTTATCTGTTTTGACTATTTTCTTTGGTTTGTTGTTAAGTTTCTGTTGTTTTTGTTGAAGTTTTTTGTTAAAAGTTTTTGTTGTTATTTGTTATTTAATCTGTTCAACAATGAACGAGCCTGAAGCGGGTCCAAGTGGACTCCAGCACAAGGTTAGCCACCACTGCTTCTTTGTTTACATAATTTCTAATGCTAAAAAAAATGGACTATAGGTATTCTTGGTCCGATCGTCATCGCCGCCAAGATTTTACTACAAAAACTGTGGTTATTAAAGTTAGCATGGGACGACCCGCTTCCTACTGACGTCACACGTGCTTGGAACCGGTTTGTTAGCGACTTAGCTGCATTAAATTGTGTTCGTGTGCCGCGTCGCGTCGTAGGCGAAAAATCAATTAGCATCGAATTGCATATTTTTACCGACGCATCACAAATGGCGTACGGTACATGCATATATGTACGTACAATTAGTGCAAATCAGGTAACTGTTAGGTTATTATGTTCTAAGAGCAAAGTCGCGCCTTTAAAACCGGTCAGCATACCTAGACTCGAGCTGTGCGGTGCGTTGCTGGGTGCTCGTCTTTATGACAAGGTTCGCGAGTCATTACAGCGTCACTTTGACCTTATTTTATTTTGGACGGACTCAACGATAGTGTTGGGATGGTTACGTATGGCCCCTAACTTGTTAAAAACTTTTGTTCAAAACAGAACAACGGAAATTCACGAGTTAACCAAGAGCCTGCCGTGGCGACATGTAAGCGGAAAGGACAATCCTGCGGACCTAGTATCACGTGGTATCAGTTTAAATGACCTTGCTAAAACATCATTATGGTGGGACGGTCCGTCGTTCCTTCACGATCCTCAATTTGACCTTAATTCGACTTCATACTCGTGTCAAATTGAGATAGATACGCAGGACCTCCCAGAGGTCAAACCTAGGTCTGTTCAATCATTAGTGGCAGATCAGCGGGCTGGCGTGTCACTATTCCCTTTCGAAAGGTTCTCTCAATTCAATCGTATGGAGCGCGCAGCGGCATATGTACTACGTTTTATTCACAATTCACGCAATAAAATAAACAAAAAAACCGGCGCGCTCGATGTTGATGAATTGAAAGATGCTGTGAATAAATTAGCTCGGCTTTCTCAATTAGAGTAATTTCCAGACGAATACGGGTCTTTGTTAAAAACGGGAAAATTGAAAACAAAGCACAATTTAAATAAATTAAATTTGTTTATTGGCGATGATAAATTAATTCGAGTAGGCGGTCGCCTCGAATATTCACCTCATTTTGAATATGATAAAAGGCATCCTGTACTAATATCAAGTAAACATCACTTTTCAGTGTTGCTCTGCCGCTATGAACACAAGCAGTTACTACACGCTGCTCAGCAGGCGCTGCTGTGCGCGCTGCGCGAGCGCTGGTGGCCGTTAAGGGGGCGTGATCTCGCAAGAAGGGTAATACATGAATGTGTTATTTGTAAGCGCTTAAAAGCTAAAGTCGTCACTCCTCTTATGGAAAATTTACCTGCTGAGCGGATCACGCCTACTTATCCATTCATGCAATGTGGTGTAGATTATGCAGGGCCAGTGTTCGTATTAAATCGCAGGGGAAGGGGTGCTAAAACCGTAAAGGCTTATATATACTTATTTATTTGCTTCGTCACTCGTGCAATTCACTTGGAACTTGTCAGCGATCTGTCGTCTAACGCATATCTACTCGCTTTAAAGCGATTTATTTCAAGGCGCGGCAAGCCAGAGGTAATTTTTTCGGACAATGGACGAAATTTTGTGGGGTTGATGAACGACTTTAAGAAATTTTTAACAAACTGTTCATCAGATATTTTGGACTACGCTAGTAGTAATCAAATAAAATTTAAGTTCATACCTGCCTACTCTGCTCATCACGGGGGTTTGTGGGAACGAGGAGTACGATCATGCAAGTACCATATCCATCGTGTAGTAGGCAACGCACATTTAACCTTTGAGGAGCTGACCACAGTATTAACGCAAGTGGAAGCTGTCCTCAACTCTCGTCCTCTGAGCCCTTTGTCCTCAGACCCTAACGACCTTGCTCCTTTGACTCCCGCTCACTTCCTGGTCGGTCGTTCACTTACGGCGCCTGCGAGTGCTGATATGCAAGACACACCAGTTCATCGGCTTTCTCGCTACCAGAGGGTGGAGCAGCTACGTCAGCACTTCTGGTCACGCTGGAGCAAGGAATACATTTCTGAAATGCAGTCGAGGATCAAGTGGACGTCGAACGTGGACAACTTAAAACCAAATACGTTAGTTGTTATCAAAGACGACAACCTACCGCCGCTGAAATGGCAAATGGGTCGAGTGGAGAGAATCATTCCGGGTAAAGACGGCATCGTGAGAGTAGCAGACATCCGCACGACCTCCGGACTTGTCAGGCGTGCAGTTACCAGAATTTGTCCCCTCTTCTGCGACGATTCAGCGACCGACATAGCAAGGGTTTCGTAAGCTGGTGCTTCCAAGGCCGGGGGCATGTTCGGGAACGCGGCGCCATCTAGCGTGCAGCGTGGTGAACAGTCATCGAACGATATACCGAACAACCAATAAGCACCGTCCGCCAACGTGATTTTTGTAGGGCACCAATCGTGGGTGCGCCTTTGTAAAAACGTTAGCAATTTATAATTTTTACACTCACTTCCTTTTTCGCGCTACAACCAGAAGGATCTTTCAAGAGTATTATTCAACAATGAAATTGACGGTAAAATTATAACTCTTGCCAGAAAATAAAAAAAGAGAAAAAGAGAATTTTTTATAGAGATTGTCACAATGAAACCTTTATGATTGAAAAAATCTTTTTATTATAAGTAACAAATTGATTAGCGATTTTATTATTTATTGTTACATCGAAAATTTTGAGGCACGGGTCACCGAGGGGGGAGGGCTGTTAAAAAGTGGGTTGCGTAGTACGGGTACGTTCCCTAATGACAGTGACCGTTTGGTGCAACGGTAGCGATCCTGCTTTTCACACAGAAGATCGTGGGTTCGAATCCCGGAAGGGGCAGATGTTTGTATGATGGATACGAGCATTTGTACCTGAGTCATGGGCGTTTATATATGTACATATATTTCTATAAATATTACATATCTCTGTACCATATACTTATATGTCTATCTGTTACCCTAGTATCTATAACACAAGCCTTACAGTTTGGGCCTAGGATGATTGGTGTGAAAAAAAATCTTAATTTCAACTAGAACTACTATCAATATATGTATATCGGTGAAAACCAAAAATATGCTTCGAACTCAGTTTAGTGCGTAAATAGAATTTAGCTCAAATTGATCTAGTTTATTTTCTATGGTCTAATCAACCCTTACAGTGCATACTGTGGCTAATTTGCTTCAATGTTTTTACTGTAAATCTTATTTCAGTATAGGCAGTCCGTCTTTGGAATTCGTTGCCGACGTCTATCATACAAACTAATCGAAGCGAAATCATTCCTTGTGTTTGGCAGAAAAAATCGCTTATAAGCGATTATAAACAAAATGGCGATCGCAAGCGGTAAGCGTTGTCAAAATGGTAAATCGCTATTTTCCTCTAGGACGCAAACTTAGCGGTCACTGGGGAACATAACCTCAATTAAATATATTTTGATCAAATGCAGTGAAAAGTTTTAAACTGTGAATAATATATTGAATAATTTAGTGAATGACAATATTGAAGAAGACGAGTTTACTACTATTCTTTTCATGATTGCACAAAACCACCGATTAACTTAAGTTTGTAAACAAACTTATCTGAGCAAAATGGCGGATTGTGTCAGCGCTACTGAAGTTAGCAAACATGTCCTTGCCGAAAACTGATACTTAGTTTGTTTCTCAGCAATCGTAATCGCTCGCAAGCGATTTTTTCTGCCAAACACAAGGATTATCTCACTTTTGACTGTTCGTGTGTTTCTATAGGTATCAATATTCAGCTGTACACCGCCAAATATCCTAACATAGTGTTATATAACATAGTGTAATATTTCTTTTCTGTCTATCCTAAGGTTATCTGGAAGTAATTTCTCATAGTGATAAAACCACCATTTTTACTTTTACGTCTACTTGTGTTTATGTAATCTTTAATGTATTCCAGTGTGCGATATATAATATTAATTCATTATCCTCACGTATTTTTATGTTAATATATCTTTGTTCGTGTATGTGAAATACATTTACATTCATATTTTACTTATTATAGCTTTATATACTCTATTTATATGTATTATTATGTATTTTATTTTAGTAAGCTAAGCCAAACGGCTTGTGACGTACAACTTGGTTACAATATCTGTGGACCTCGCTGGAATGTCAAGCCCCCTCCCCGTTCTCTTGAAAAAGAATAAAAAAATAAAAGAGTAAAAGTATAATATATTTCATTTATAGTTCATAATTATTATTGTTTACAATACTATCCCCATGATGCTTGTTTTGTGCACCGTAACTAAGCGCTGACGTGACGTCATCAGGTCCACAGATATTGTAACCGGGTTGTACACGATTCCTTATCATAAACCCGCTTATTACCTTGAGTATTTGTTTAATGTGTTGTTGTACTGTCTTTATTTTTTTTTAATGTACAATTAATTATATTTGTACTGAAATAATTATTTATCGCAATTAATATTCGATAATAGCTATTCCATTTTGTTATTTCACATCTCTAGAAATTGCGTACATGTTGAAAACGTCACGGGAAAAGGAATACTACTTATGTAATATAATTGCACCATGGGTTCGACGAGAGAATGTTACGAGTCTATATCTTGTGCCTCACTGTTTAAAAAAAATTCACACTTAATTAAAACACACACTTTCTTCCGGTTGGAGTCGCGTTGTCGCCGCGTCCCGCCAAAGAGGACATCCCGCTGCCTCTTCCTGTAAAGAAAGCACGCAATTGACTCTTCCTTCCTGTTTTATCTGTGCCATAAATTAAAATTAAAAAAGGAAGACCTAAGAACATTTTCATCTCATTCATTTATACCGTGGGTCAAACAACTTTAGAGCAATTGGACATTTTAAACATTATAACAAGTAATTTCAATGTTAATAAGTATGTAACAATCTAAAAATAGGCTTCAAATATTAAGTAAATGCAGCAAAAAATAGTAACAATAATTTAAATCGGAAATAATTAAGAGAAAAGCAAATAAATTTCATACTTTTTTGCGTGCTAATTAAAAATATCAGTTATTTTAGTCGATACATACTTATACCCGTACGTATCTGCTTCATTTTGTATAGTGACAGCACACCAAGCTTAACGCTTCGAAGTTTCGATCCACCTTATGCCATTGCTATAAAGATCATTATGTTTTAGAGAGTGATATTCAGTGGATCGTACCTACACATAAGTTCTTCTAATTAGAGCAAGACCATACAATAATGCTTGCTTTGTTTCTCTCAGGAATCGAAACGAGACGCATCTAAAAGATTGCACTGTACTTTCATGCCACAAATCGGCTAGGTCAATTATAAGAATTATACATATGTATATGTTTGTATAGTTTGATAACTGTTTGATACAACGATCTCGATCGTGCCTTTCGCAGCGATGCTGCGGGTTCGAACCCCGGAAGGGCAGATATTTGTGCGATGAGTTCTAGGAATTTGGACCTAGAGATTTAGATATAAGTATTTCTATGAATGTTACATATCTATAAATTATAGATGTATGACTATCCGTTACTCTAGTGTCCATATAGCGATAGCGAGAGGTTGCAGCTTCGTTAGTCATTTGACGCTTGAGATAAGTGGGATTTTTCTTAGTAAAATTGATAGTCGACCGTCTATAGCGATCCTGCCATTCGCACCGATGGTCCTGGGTTCGAGTCCCGGAAGTGACAAATGTTTGTATGATAAAAATGAGCACTTGTGACTGAGTAATGGGTATTTATATATATTTCTTCAAATATTACATATTTACGTGTATGTGTTTCCCTAGTATCCATAACACACACCTAACAGTGCTTACTTTGGGATAGGCCAATTGGTGTGAATTTAAGAATTATTCCATGGTATCTTTCAAAGCTGAAGGCCTATCTACACACCAAAAACTGCCCGGCAACAGAAGCCACTGTCAAAAGATTGGCACAAACACGACAACTTTGCCAGCGGCACAATTTTCGCAGCAGGTGGCGTTCATAGGTAAGTCATTGTTACGAGTAGGTGCCTAAAGATTACGTGTGTGTAACAGGTTTGTTCTGAGGCGGCGCATTTTTGTGTGTAGGTTATAGACTGGCTACCGCAAGCCACCAACCTATTTCCAATCGTTTTCATACATTTTTTATTAATTTTCCGCACACGGTTCACGCTGGCGATCGCGAAACGCTACAAATGTTCGCTCCTTGATTCTTGTGCCGGGCCACTTATGCCGACAAAAAACGTAGACACACGCCACTAGTGCGATATCCCATCTCTCTCCCTTCGCTTCAGTCAACCAGTTCGAAACGAAGGCTGCGCAAGCACGTTGTAATTTCTAACGTTAATTGAAAATAAATATGGATATAGGTAGAATCATTTATATCAGAAATTCAATCCGCCCTTTATGATACTGCAAGCAATGGGTTGAAAAAGTAGAGGGTATGGACCACAAGTGTCTACTACCGAACATAAGTGTCAGTAGCGCGCTTCATTTACCTTTGTAACCGCTTCTAGCTTTAAGTGGTGGCGTTTGTGGCTGTCGCGTGTATGTACCCTTATGAGCCAGTTGGCGCGGCTTTCTGAGGCATCTGTTTAAGTATATGCTGCCTATTAGTATTTATTACCTAGTCAAGTCAAATGAGACCATTACTTTTAAATTGAATCGTCTCACGAGTAATCCACACAGTCTGCAGACGGAGTGAGGAGGAGAAGGGTTCCAAATGAATCTCAACCTTAAACTAAAATAAATAAATGGAATTATTTTATGTGAATAGTCTTAACAAATCTGTCCCTTTTTCCAAAAAAAAAAAAAATATAATATTATGTTGGATTCATGGCATTTACTTGCTGAGCTGGCGAGCCGCTGAATCCGCTATTTTTTTTTTTAATTATAATTGAAACCTTTCTTACACAAGTTTCACTGTTACGCCATAACTCCCCGAATTCTTAACCGATTTTATTATTTTTGTGTGGAATCGAATCAACAGGTTTAGGACCAGATGGTGACGGAGCCCGAATTTTGAAATTCGCAAAAATTCCCATCGAAAAAAAAAATATTTTTTTAGGTTTGTCGCTCCGCTCCAATATATGGTGCTAGCGTAGCTTTATGCTTAGCGACTGCATCGCCTAGTTTTTTATATATTAAATTATCACAATAAAGAAAATCGCTTTTACATACAAGCACATTATCACATAAATTAATTTTGATTTTACCGTGCACTGTCATTTCCCATCTTGTACTGAAGTCTAAAATTTTTATCTATACATAAAAATAAAATTGGAGTGTCTGTTTGTAATATTGAAATAACCGTTTTTACTACATGCATATGAATATATATACGGTACATACACCAAAATAACATTTTTTACAATTTTTGTCTGTCTGTTTGTTCTGGCTAATCTCTGAAATGGCTGGACCGATTTTGACGAGACTTTTATTGGCAGGTAGCTGATGTAATAAGGAGCAACTTAGGCTACTTTTTTTTTAAATATTTATTTTAGAAAAATATAACTACTGTGCCACAGCAACGCGTGGCTGGGTGACCTAGTTAAAAATAAAATCATTGTAGTTACATTTTAAAAAGAATATCTCGGTAAATCTTAATTTATTAGTTTAATAAGTGTCATACTTATATACTTGTGATTTGTAAATTTGGTTGTAGCTGAAAAATCAGCAATTTACTCGCTATGCGATTAAATACGATACGCGACCCTTGCGTACTGCTGTAGCACACATACACATAGTTGTTAAGTATCACTTTGTTGTATTCTACCTAAGATATTATTTTTTATTTTTTGTTAATATATGTGTGTGTGTGTGTATAAAGTAGGAGATAAAGCTTGTATCAATGTATCTATCTATCTAGTTTAGAATATAATAAAAGCAAGAAATGATTTCTAAGTTAAAATAGGAAAAGTTAATATTTTTAATAGAATTTGTTTTACAATGCAGCACGGAATATTACTTTACGTAATTCTTTTGTTCTGTTCATTCCTATAGCAAGTTCCACTAAATGGAATGGGATGGCATCATAGCATCATGCCTTTTTTCGTGACGGTATACGGGTTGATTTTACGTCAAAAGCGCGCCAATAGAAAAAATGAAAAAAAAATACAAATTGTGGGTAGCTGTGAGGCAAATAAATGTTTTAAAGGAAGGTACTGTAGCCGAACAACCTATAAAGATATAAATGAAACGATCAAATAACATTATGGAATCAGAAATTGTTTATTAAAATAATATTTACACAATATTAAATTTCTTTATAACATGTCTTAAACTATGACTTATGGCGTTATGTTCACTATATACTATTTAAATGTTGCTAAATTCGGAAGGAAGGCAATGAAAATGAACAATATCTTGATATAAAAAAGTTGTACAGGCAACAGAGCATCTACCTATACAAACTTAAATTTTCCATTCCATTTACAGCTTAAAGAACATAAGAGTTAAATATGCATTTAAAATGTTAGACAGTTTGTAGTAGGTTGACGTTCTGTTGTCCGTACATATTTAGAAGAAAAAAAAAACAAAAAGGGATAATATAAGAAGACCATTGTTCAATTTTCGATTTCCCGCCAACCATTTTTTTTTCAATGTACAATTAATCGACATAAAAGATATGTTATTACACTATTTCGGACATAATTCACAAATATCAAAGTAATGTAATATATTTTAAATAAATACATATTATAAAAAACAAGGTACATGTTTACGTAGCACAAAAAGGAAAGAAAACTACCATTATGGTAGAATACATCTTAAAAACGGGACACATCTGGCATATAACTTATGTTTTGGTAGAAAATGTTTTATCAGCACATCCACTCTACGCCCTCGTAAAAGATACCTCTTACGTTTTTGAGAGTGCATAAATCGATAATTTTTTTCTTGAAATCACTTTAAAATGTTTTTATAGGATATTTCAATTAAATTAACACGTGACTACGATAAACGCAGTTTGTTGCTATGTGCGTAATATGACTTTTAATAAATAATGATGAAGCACTTTTGCTTACCAAACTATTGTTTTTGGTTAAATTATTAGTTGCCGTTACCTTAAGGATGTTTTTATATCCAGTATGTAGTTTGTAGGTTATACTAAGGTGGCAACTCAACCAAATAAAACTAAGGTACAATTATGTAATTAAATTTGCTATTCACAGTTACAATACCAACTTACCAATTTTTTTAAAACTTAAAAAAATTAAACATTAAGCTTTTGCATCAAATTTTATCCTAATTCAGAATCAAGGTCGGAGAAAATCTTTTTGTTATTCAAACTAAAAGAAAAAATCTTATTTTAGTCAATAAGTCTGTATCAGAAAATCACTTTGTGTTTGTCTGTCCGCTCTATTTCCATTGTATCAATAATGTGCCCATAGCAACGCGTTAACCGCAAGTAGTGCGTCTACCGGACGCTAGATGGCGTCTCCTAATACTATTTTTTTTTGAGAGTTATCAACCCATGGATGTTATCTCAAAATAATGATTATTTAGTCATCCATAGATCACGACTCCTGTAAAGGAATCGAAACATACAAACAAACGTCAGGATTTAATATGAAAAGCAAAATTATTTAAATTGATTCATTAGAACTGTGAAAAGTAAATAAAAAAATAAAGAAATCGTGGCTGCCTGATTTAGGTGTGTTGCCACCTAAGTCAGTGAAAAGGCGTAAAGTTTATGGCTGTGTGCGTAAGCTTTTAATTCACACGTAAGCGTCGTCCATGCGTATACGCGTATTTTTTGTATTTATCATTAAAATGATACTACAGTCTGTTCAATTACTGGTTCACGTTCACTAATTGATATGATTTTTTTACGATACCAGTAACGACTTTATTTTACAGTCAAAACCGTGTAAACAAGGCTTCTGTGGCTTTGAATATAGGTTTTTAAATGTGCAAACCTTACTGTTGAGTTTGAATATTGATATTTGAATAATAGACCTTAATACAGCTAGTGTAGAGCCTAAATTAAACGGCCGTAATTTTGAATTATTTGAAATAATTTTTCTGGGTCACAGTTTTAACCCCTTGAAGCCCAGCTTTGTGTTAAATGCGTTATTTCTCTCCCTATCGGGGAAAAAATATCATTCAATCAAAAAGAACCATTACCAAAGCCGTAATAAGGATTAAATCAGACTACGCGCTATAGGGCATTATATAATGTTGTCGCGCGCATGATATAATGCTCGCGGGTTTTAAGGGGTTAAACAAAATTTATATATATTTAGAAGAATCAGGTGTTACTTGGAGGAAGTACATTACCATTGATAAAAAAGCTTACTATCCAAAAACAACCACAATGTCTACGTTTGTTTTTGCATTTTGCTTGTCTTTTGCGAAGCATATAATTGTTTTATTAATTTTTAATATATTTTAAGGGACGATATTAATAAATAAGGTTAGCTTATAACTGTGATGAAATGTGTAACTTGTGGTAGAATTATATTCTGATGACATAATGACCCTTAATACTTCGTCGATAAGGTCTGAATTTAAAATCTTTATACAAAGGCGATATTAACGGTTGCATATTTGAAAACTAACACTTCTGCTATACTTCAAGTTCTCATTTTATTAGTTAATCTTTGTGTTTGGCAGAAAAAAGCGCTTGCGAGCGCTTGTAAGAAAAATGGCTATCGCTGAGCGATAATAAGCAAAATGGCGGATTTTGTTAGCGCAACTGAAGCTAGCAAACGTGTCCTGGCCGAAAACGGTATAGTTTTTTTTTCAGCGCTAGTAAGCGCTCGCAATCGCTTTTTTCTTCCAAATACGTGGATTGAAAAAATATTAAATAAAAACAATAATGCCAAGAATGTGTCAGCGGTTCGGTTCGTTACAATCGGTTATACGTCAAGGTATATGCTTAAAAGTTTTATACCATATTCCATGGTGATAAAGATCATTTTGCTTTAATCGTATAGGTACCTTGAGTTATTGCAGATTGTACATATAGTCTTAGCCTCTAATAAAACTATGTACAATTATGTAAATATCACAACGAGGAAAAATATGCACGATTATAATATTGTAGAAAAATAACTTAAAAAAAACCACAGGTAATAAGAAAACATCGCTTAATACTATATATACAATTCGTAAAACTATATTTTAATCTATTTTTTAAATATCTCCTTATTATGGAATTATGTCTAAAATTTTGAAGGTTTTTTTTTCAATTTTTTCTCGTAATCGGCATAATATACAGATATATAAAAATTAAATATTACTATGGATGTTTGATCTATAACTTATGTACAGAAAAAAAGGTATTTATATATAGTTCGATGCAACAAAAATACAAGTAATTTGATGTATAATCGACAGCCTTATGTCATTGTAATAAGGTCCATTATATTTAATTTGTAACTTAGTATACTGTCGACGTTACATAGACAAACAAACTGATAAACATATTAGTTTACGGTGTTATTTGGAGCGTAAATATTGAAAATATTATTAATAACCTTTATTTTATTTGAGTGGAAATAACTTTTGGTTTTTCACTCGTCTTAATTACAGTTTATATGGAATCAATGTCTTTCTTCAAATACCTGTTTATATCATATTTATGCGTAAACCGATTAGTATGAATAATATTTGGAATAAATTATGTTCTTTGATAACATTTCTAAAAAGTTCTTCGTTAATGTTGTGTGTTATTTGGCCATTGTGTAAGCACATAAAAATAAAAAGAAAACTTCACAATATGCAAAAGATTCAGCTGAACCGAAAAGAAGACATAAATGTCATATTCAAAATAATAAATATCTCTTAACTGATTATAATTAAACTTAACTTTTCATTGCTTTACAGGAGTTAGCATATAAGAAATAATAGATAATTTTATAGATAATAATATAAATATAATAACGAACATGTATATATCTTGTTCAACATTTTGAAAATAAGCAGACGTCGCGAATAGCCGCCGGCGGCTAATAAGATGTCACGCACGAAAGAGATAGATAAAGTGAGAAAGAGAGACCGAACTATTTTGATACGATCAAGGTAAAACAAACTCTTTTCAAATGATTAATTGTACTCGTTTTCTTATATTCAAGAATATCTATACATATATATACACAAAACTTCCGTGTCAATGTTTGACCGCGAAGAACTCCGACTATACTCAACCGATTTCGATGTTCTTTTTGTTTGGCTGGATTTGTTACGCCTTAGGACATAGGATAGGTTTCATGTTAGCTAGTATGTCTATTATTTATCTCTGTTTAACGTAAATTTATTTCAAATACAAACACTCAAGGAATTTTTAAAAACAATATAGCTTAGTTTTAAATCTATTATCTAAAATCACAAATTTGTTATTTGTCTGTCCGCTCTTTTTCCATTGTATACGCGTTACCATAGCAACGCGTTAACTGCTAGTAGTTCGTCTATCGGACGCTAGATGGCGCTAACGGAAAATATTTAATAATAGAAAAAAGTTAAAGAATTTTGTCCACCCGTGCGAAGCCGGGACGGGCCGCTAGCAACGTATAGAATACATACATAAATATATAAACGACCATGGGGATTCAAACCCGGGACGCTTTGGCGCAGAAGGTAGAATCGCTACCGCTGCACTAAACGGCCGTCAAATAAATATAATGCGGACTGGGCAAAGAGGTTCTTACTATTTTTCTTATTTTTTGTGCACACATAAACGCTAGTAACAATTTAAAATGTACTTATATGATATTAAACAGGTATTCGATGAAAAAACAATTTTTTCGACTATTCAATTCACAGTCTTCGCTTTTAGAAACTTCTCAAAAAATTCCGATAAATACAGTAATGAATCAATGCCCTACGTCAGAATTGTCGCATGTTCGATTCCACGAAAATTGACAAAACACAACCATATCACATAAGAAAAAAAAAAGAAAACGCCTGGAATGCATTTTTTAGCAGTGTCCATATAACAAGGGAATATTTTTTATACATACTCTTTACTATTTAGTTTCCAATTTTAAACGTATCTAATATTGCACATTATCACTTCCATCCAAACTTGTGGCTTTGCTATGCAAAATGGCCAGTTTGACACAAATGAAACAAAAAAGTCTTATAAGGTTTTTAAAACTAAACGCCATACTGTATTAGCGTACAAAAACCCAATGACAATAAAATTTCTATCTCTGTCGGAATTAACTAATAAGGCGATTGAATTTGAAGTTGGCCACATATAAAATTCAACCTTATTGTTATGACAATAACGACCATTTCATCAGTACATACTCTTGCAGTACATACTGCGATTTAGAATGAAAGGGCCGGTTGACAGCTAATACATATTACAGTAAATAAGTATAATAAAACAGAAGAATGAAGGAAACAAAATGCAGAATAGAATTATAGTCTATTACACTTTTGAGTCAAACGCGCATACCAATAAAAACCAATATTAATTAAATAATGAAACAGATCCAAACTGGCCAAGAATTCAGCTTCGAAACGAGTCGTCTGTCAAAGTTGACACCTGCCAATGTCAACTAAACTGTCAAACTGGTTATCAGTTGCTGACACAACTTGCCGTACTCTCTCTGATCTCCAGAGATCCGTCTCATTTTCAACCCTTTCTTCTCTTTCGCTTTGTTTTCACAAACGACCAATTCAATCTGGATTCCACCAGAATATTCTAGATTTAAAAAGCCAGTGAGTGCTTCTTCCTCGCTGTCCTTTTGTCCGTTTGTTTCAACAAATATATTTTGAGGCGGCACTCTTGTATTTATCGCTTCTTTTAGTAATTCCACTATGCTTTGAGAGTCTAATTTTGAGCAGACAGTAGATAAAGTTACTTCATAATATTCTTGCATTACGCTCACTTTTTGGGGACTTAAAAGTATAGGGATTTTCTGCTCTTCAGGCCTACAGACTTCCGTCAACCTCAAATCCATTGTAGACCTTTGGAGTTTTTCAATTTCTTCGCTGGCAGGAGGACTTTCTTCGTCACATTTCTCTAAACAATGCCTACTATTATCTCTAGGCATATAAACATCTTCATAAAACTCTTTGACCTCCCCTAAAGTCCCTTGAGCAGAGAATGATGATCTAGGAGTCTCCCCTTTTTCAGAGAAACTACCTCTACCGAAGTCGCTTCTCTCAGAAAACGACGATCTCCCAAAATCCCCTCTTTCAGAAAAGCTACCCCTATCAGAAAAGGAAAACGACTCTCTATGCTCTGAGAAGCTTCCTCTATTCTCACTAAAGCCGGAACTAATAGACACTATATTTGAGTACATAGAATGAACATTTTGTTCGCAATTAGGGGATGCGTTAGCCGAATCATTGCTTAACGAATCGTCGCTAAATCCTAATGATTTGTCGCTACCCCGTCTCAAATATTTCAAATCTTCGCTCAAGAATTTATTGGTCTCATCTATATTTTCTTTTGGCGATTGCATTTCAGTGTCTTTGTCGAGATTCAAATCTATTTCTTTAGGCGGTTCTACTGGTGTTTGATCTGTCTCTTGACTGATTTTCCTCCCAATCCCTTTGGTTATTGACGGCCTGTCATCCAAGTCTGTCGGTTCAGATATGATGAATTGTGGTAAAGAATACTTCGTGTTCTCCAAACTGTCCATGCTGTCTTCAGAAGAAGAAGCGACTAACGTTATTTCTGACCCTAAGCAATCAGTCAAGCTGATCTGTGGGTGCGTTGATACGTAATTCTGGAATTGCTGTTGGAGATTCCTGGTCATTTCTTGTGTGAAGAATTTGGGATCCCCATTTTGTCCGTTGCCTATTTCTTCTTGTATCATGTCTAATGGTGACCCAGGGTTTGATATTGGAGAATTGTTTAAAGATCTGTGAGTCACCATGTGAATTTGAGGGTGTACCATTGGGTGTAATTGGGGGTAGGGTTGCGTCTCCATTTCGACGGTTCTTAAGTCTAAAGGTGTTGCGTTTGGTTGGGGTGTTCCTCGCGTTATGGAGCCGGTGTGAAGGTAGCTAAGACCTTCAGTGATTTGGTGTAAGGGAGAGCCGGGACTGGCCGGGGATGTATGTCCAGAGAGCAATGCGAAGTTGCTGTAAGCGTGTATCGCTTTGAGTATCTCTTGTGAGGCGTTTACTTGCGGCAGACATACTGTGTGGAGGTTTATGCCCAGTTTTAACGCGATTTCCTGTGAAAGTAGGTTGGTATTAAAAACTTTTCTGAGGTATAGTTAAGTATACATAGGGTTCCCCTTATTTTGGCGTAACATTTTTAGGGAGTAATTTGTTAGTCGTAATTTTAATAGAGATAATGTGATATAACCCGCTAGCTGGCAAAATATATAAAAACTTTAATATAATCTGTATTATATATCAACTGATGCCTTATGATTTTATGCCAAAGTAAATTAGGTATTAAAAAATATTATGCGAGAGAAAGAAATGCCATACATAGGCCACCCACGAGAATATTAACAAGCGAGATTACGGTTTAAGTGTACATTATTTAAAGCGATATTTGAACTGGATTCGATGGTTTTAAAGCTGTTATTGCCACGAAAAAAAAACACATTTTTTGGGAGAATATCTTTATGATAAATTATTTTAATGGAAATATACTAGAAAAAAAATCAACCCGGCTCACAAAATAAGCTCCAGACTGAGAAAAACTTGTGGAGCCGAATCGATGTTTTTTTAAGTAAATTTCTATTTAAATAATTTATAATATGGGATAGCATTGAAAAATTAAAAAAAAAAATCTTTATCTGTTCTGTGTGGCATCTCATTTAATGGGCTACGGGCTTTATTCAAGCTATACTCAAAATGATTTCTTTAAGGTTTACTTACTTGCGTCAACAGTTTTGTTCTTGGCAGATCCATAGCGGCAGGATCTCTGAGACTTCTCGCGGCGCACAATACGGCTCGCGCAGCTTCGGGGGACACCTGGGACAGGTCTAGGGCTGCGCCCCCACACACAGCTACAGGAGAGCCTGCATGGGAGGTCACCAATCATCATGACTGCCTTTAGAACAGGGTGGCAGCTTATACGATTATTACTTGTGTTTGATTTGTGAATGTCTGCAGTTTTTTTTATCAATTTATCAATATTAAACATAAGTACAAAGAAATAGATTAAAAAGCACCACAAACAATATGGTTTTTGGTGGGTGCTTTTAAAGTCCACATTTGATAGTTTTTACAGTTGTAACTATCTGTATAAATAAAGGAAATTGAAGTGTCTGTTTGCAATATCAAAATAATAGCTTTCAACTTAGTGGATATGATATATAAAACAAAAATTTGTTTGTCTATTTGTACCGGCTAATCTCCGAAAAGGCTGGAACGAATTGGAATGGACTCTTTCTTTTTCTTCTTTGTTATATTATAGGGAGTGTTATTTAGGCTACTTTTATTGTATGGTCAGAAAAAGTAAATAACAATTTTAAAACAAAGTTGACAGCTTCCTATGTCACTTATGTATATTCAGGCCCGGATTTGGACGTGTAGATGCCCTGGGCAATTATATTGGAATAAAAAACCAAAATCGTTTATTGCGAATATGAATGATACAATTTTTATAACAATGTTTAAAGTTCTTCTATTTTCTACAAAAAAAATATTGGCAAAATTTGATAGTCGAAAGTAACCCGTCGAATTTTTTTTTTATTTCTGTTGTGGAGGCCCCACAGTAGCCCCGCCTGCCCTCCCCCAAATCCAGCTCTGTATATATTATCCCACTGCACTTGACATATTTTTTATTACAATGGCGTAAGGTATACTCAAACATTTAAGTGTATTTTTTATTATTTAGACATTTTATTGTTAGAACTTTTAATGCAAAGCAATTTTACTAGAAAAAACATCAAAATAAAATAATTTCATCGCTTATTTCATTATTAATTGGTTGATACTTGTAAAATATTATATTCAATGTACGTAGTTACCAAGAACATTAAATTGTTTTAGTATAAATAAGTAGGTACTTACCCGGCAGGCTGGCGGCAGGCGTGTGAAGACGGGTGTCCGCTAAAGGCGGGGATGCCCCCGCTGTATTTACACCGCGTCTTTCTAACCCACGCTGGAGAAAGATAATTACATTTCAATATCATCCGAAAGACATGGTAGACGGAAGTCTAAAAAGGGGGAGTAAGCCATAATATCCAGGCTTGGCACTTGGATAGGAGATCGCAGTAAAAGACTTCAATTCGGAAAAAAGCTTCTGCTCATTTTGTGGACTACGGCAAGTACATGCTGATTACCATCAATATCGTTACACAGCCTTTTACGACACCCTTAACCCCTTGAAGCCCAGCTATGTGTTAAATGCGTCAGACTGCGCGCTATAGAGCATTATATAATGCTCGCGGATTTAAGGTATCTTTGTCGCGCGCATAATATAATGCTCGCGAGTTTTAAGGGGTTAAATGTGAAGGATGCTATTCTACACTGTCAGACACCGGACGACAGGAAATGTTTACGAGATCAAATTGGGACTTTCAGCTCGATGGGTCAGAGCTTTTCACGTTCGACCAAAGTTTGCGATCATTCGTCGTGTGAAGGGATGGTTCTACTACTATAGTACCTTTAGTTTAGTTTTGTACCTTCTTGTAATTCGAGTGGTATAATTTAATTAGATCATGTGGCAAACTGAGGGTATTGTTATTTTTTTAATCATAAACCATCAATATAACTTGTTGGAAATTCTAGCTGTGCCACAGACTATACGAGATTTCTTTATTTTGGTTCAATATCGCTTTTATTGTATTTTGACATTTATAAGGAGTCGATGTGCCGCTTTCTGTACGACATGTATTTATATAAATATATATTTTTGTTTTTATTAGTGATCTAATGTACTAAATTGTCTTCATTTCGTAATTTGTAGATTTTCGCACTTTTGTTACTCAACACAAAGGTGTACCGACTAGAGGTGGAAACTATTAGGCTTACGTGTTAATCTATTTTCTGAATAAACAATAAATTATTAACTCATATTCAAAAAGGTCAAGTGACTTTAACAACGGCCGGTCATAGGATGAATTAAAAAAGTGAATATGTATAGATTAAACAGTAGAAGCCTTGCTTAAAACTGAGGCCACGACTAAACCGTTACTGTATTTGAAGCCTGTTTATACGATTAAAATCAAACCCTTAGCGATTGCAGCTGACACTATGAACACTTACCTGTAATTGTTGATATTCAAGCTTCGCTGAAGCTAAGTCATGTGCGACCCGTGGTGGCGAACATTCAGCTCGCCGTACCGGCGAATAGCGTTCCGCGTGCTCGCGAGCTGTTCGCGAACATACACATATCACTTAACGTTATATTTGTATATTATTAAAATGCCCGTTTGTTAGTTTTTTGTGTTTTATTAAATAACAATTTTATTTCTTTTAAAGGTCTACAACACAGATTAATAGTTAAAATTCTAACAGAACTAGTTAAAAAAAACCACTACTCTACTGTCACACAAAAACTACATATATACAAAAAATACACACACTGAAGGATGCAAACACAAAAAAAAAAGTGCTGGTTTTACCATCTTCAGTAACCTGTTCTAATTATGAAATAAAAATATACCAATTTTTTCGGGTATCAATAAATCTTGTAAATCGGTATCACTAAAAAGTCCCGCCACCAAAAAAAATAAAAGTTACACTCCGATTATACTCCTGTAGATACCGCATTAGCATTTGACTTACTTGTTTACAATGATTTTGGCAAAGCGATGCTTTTAATAGTTTGCTTGTGTGCCGCATTTCAAGCACATTGTTAATGATTTCATAATGCAAGAAAGGGCTAAAATTGTATTTTATTGATAACAAGTATATAGATGCATTACAATAGTATTCGTATCAAAAATCTAGTACTTCAATGAGAGAACGCATTCGATTCTTTAAAATATTAAACAATCGTCTACACTTCATGTACATTATGTCAACACAGTGTTGTGTCAATGCTACAACATGTCAGTTTTTTCACAAGCGATATTGAGCTCTATATGTTTTACTTTAGGTGTAAAATCGATTTATTTACTTTTGATAGCTTTGTGTAGGTCGATTTGCTGTCCGATATCTCTTTTGCTTTTTGTAATAAAGCTAACACTAAAAGAGTATGCAAAAATTTTGTTAATATAAATTAATTTGTCTATCCTTCTTCAAGTCTATGGAAAATCTTTCGTTTTTTCATACTTAACTAAATCATTTACCGAAAATTATTGGGAAATATTATCAATTTGCTAGGTATTCTATAATATGGTATCTACAGAAACAAATAATCGAAGAATAAAAAATAAACGAAACAAAAAGTTTACCCATTTCTTGGACAGTGGCTAAGGTTTGCAGTTTGACACGTTGCGGACCAGAATGCTTTCTCTGTCTATTGTTGTATTGTCCTTGGTTATATTGGCTGGTACTAGATGCCGGATTTTGATACGGCGTACCAGCTGTTATCGACCCACTAGGCATACTTTGCATCGGCGTACCACTAGTTATAGACCCCGGTATACTCTGATTCTGGTATTGCATCGTTCCATAATTGGTACCGAAATTATTGTTGAAATTTTGCGCGGTATTCGCGTTCATGTTTGTACAATAATTAGGGTTATAGTTTCCGAAGTTTTTGGTATCGAAATTTGTGTTGACTGGGGTACCGGACATTATGGAACCTTGGTTTTGAGTGATCGGGGTACCGGTTGTGATCGAGCCGGTATTTTGATTAACAACTGTCCCGTGTGTTGGAGAATATTGGTTTAAAGGCGGAGTGAAAGGAGAAATGGCTTGACTAGTGATGGGAGTTCCAGACATGATGGAACCTTTGGTACCGATCATGCTGCCTTGTGGTATCGTTTCTAATACCGGTTTTATGGACTTTTGATTGTTTTGGCTGTTATAGTTCATTGTTCCAGCAGTAATTGAGCCCTGTGTTGGGCTCTGTGGTATGTTTTGAGGCATGGTACCGGTCGGTGTTGAGGGGCTTTGATACCCTTGGTTCTGGTATTGGTATCCAATTGATGGTGGTAAATAATTCCTCTTCATTCTTGCTTCTACCTCCATAACAAGCTCGGGGCTTATAACTAAAAATTAATTTGTACAAAAAAAAGAAAATTAGCGCAAATGCAAAACATGGATTCATGCTGATAACTACAAAAATATAGCTACTACTGTTGACATGGTATTTGAAATTTATTGTAAAGCATATTAGCAAAATCGTCAGAAAAAAAAATATCCAAAAATAAATTGCGGGAAATTATATTTATGCCACAGAGATATTGGTTGTTAAACAATTTATTAATTTTTCTGTTTGCCAATTTTCTATTTGGAATATATTGAAGACCGATCGCGCAACTGTAGAAATTATTCTTAAACCGTAAAAGCTTTGGGTTTGAAGACTGATAGTAGCATGTGTTTGTGTGATGAGCTTAAGATTTGTTTCCGACCCATAGATATTTATAAACCTATTTATTTCAGTATACTATATATGTTGTTTAGTATTGTACAAGCTTTACTTAATCTGTAATTAAAAATGAATTGCCCATTTGTTTTATTTTATTTATAATAATAATAATAAATAATGTATGATGTGATATACCAAAAAATGTAGGCTCGCAAAAACATACTTAATTTTTGTGATATGTTATACATATAGACAATATCGGATATTATATACAAAAATCCATGACTCGAGAACAAGTGGTTATGGCCATCACAAGCATAAGCTTGCCAGGATTCGAAACTAGAATTTTTGGCCCAAAGACATGATTGCTACCGTAGCACCAATCATCCGTCGAGGTTACATAAAAAAATATTAATTCCATTCTATTAAAATAAGGTAAGTACAAATTGATTTTATTATTTTTAATTATGCTGGACTATATTAACCAAGAAGTATAAACGGCTCAATAAACTCTTTAGTTTGAATTAAAACAAAAAAGGTTTTATTAATACGAAACCACAAACAAAATTCAAATACCATGACAACACTTAGCAATAATAACCAAAATAACATCCAAAAACTCATACATATCAAAAATTAACTATATATAATTGAAATATAAAGAATAGGTACATATTATACTACTTTCGCTATAAAAATGCGATAATTTTGCACTATTTCTTAAACAGTGAAATTGATATTTCAAAAGAAAACAATTTCTGTAATGTAATAATCTACGCCCGACACTTTGCAATTTTTTTTTTGCTGACTATACGTAAATCTAATCTGTTATGTTGGAAACAACTCATTAATGTTTCGTCGCATTCCATCTACTACCTTTTGAGTTTTGCGAGACTAAGAGCAAAGGACACTACGTTTTTTAAATGCGCCGTCGACGCGTGCTTGTATCGATAGGAACGCGACAAAGACGTCAGACAAACGTAGCTTGATTATGATTTTACATAGGTTTTCAGTTCTTTAAATACCTGCATAAATTTAGTCTCGCGCTTGAATCGGTATCAGTATCGATACCAAATCATTACTCTTGCAAAAAATAAAAAAAAGCAATAGACAAAGGCCCTAACGGAAGGCATATATTATATAAGACTTCGATCAATGATTTTTGTTGATGATAATCTCTAGAACTTAAGATATTGAACTATATTCTTATCAAAATTGCATTTTGGTTTAAAAGCAAATACAAGAAATTTAAACATCGTGGCATAGGTTAAAGAAAAATACAACCTGAATCATAGCCACTGAGTTCTTTTTTGTTAGTTAAATTATCTTTGAAAAACTTGGTCGGTTTCAAGATACATATTTTCTCAACATTTATGTTTAAGAATGTATACAATACAATCGCATTTTTAAAACAGCCATACAACACACACAGCCAGACATAAAGTCACAACTAAACACACACAGAGATGAACATACATAACGATATTTTTAACAGATGATCCTTTATTAAGATAAAAAGTTCGAAAAAGTTTTTTCTTGCCAACATTTATGAATTCGCTACGAAACTTTTTGTGTTTTAACAAAGCATAAAGTTTGCGAAGCCAAAAAAATAATCAATTTATTTTAAATAATTAAAGACTTCAATTATTGATACAAAAATAAGTTACTATTGATTTACAAGAGCCATGCTAACAGTGTGTAGGACCAACTAGCCAATGGAGTTAAATTTCTAGATTACTGTAAAACTTCAACAAGATCTAAAATACTGATATTCCATATGTAAAATACACCAGTGAATAGGTCAAGGTTATATTTTTTTTACAACGATACCGGGCTTAGAGATGGCGAGATACTAAAATGGACCTCAAGCCGATAGTAGCGAGCCACCATAGTGATTTTCTTGATGGAAGGAATCTCCCATGAGGGAGTCTCCGGACCAGCATAGTTAACTACAGCGCTCTAGCCGGAAAGGGAGCACGGGGTACCATAGGGCGCCTCAAAGGGCTCGAACCTCGGCTATGGTACGCCGTGTCCGGATAACTTTTGCAGCGACAAGACTATATTAATTAGAAAAATATCGAAACACCGCGATACAGCATAAGTGCATTGGATACGTCGCCATCTACCAACAACACTTAGAATTAATCTACACTAATATTATAAAGAGGAAAGATTTGTATTTTTGTATGTTTGCAATGAATAAACTCAAAAACTACTAAGCCGATTTCAAAAATTCTTTCACCATTGGAAAGCTACATTCACGCTAAGTAACATAGGCTATATTTAATGCTAGAAAAAATTTAAAGAATTTTGTCATATGACAACACTAAATTCAAGTCTAGATATTAATGAATTAAGATGTTTTTGTCTTTGAGTTTAGTTAGAAAACTCTCCAAGAATTATCTGATCATATATCTCAGACATCACTACCGAATGTATAATAACAAATTAAATAAAATGTTAATTTGTGAAAACAATCACATAAAATTAATTGGTACATATTTAACTAAATATTTCTATCTATTAACGAGGATCATTTGTTAAAAAATCGTGAATAAAAGCTGTGCATTAGACGTAAGCAATAAAGAATGTTTATTATAGAAATGTTTAAAAATATTGCAATTTTGAATCAACAGTTAACTTTATATCGTCTTTATCCTTTAATATTGCAAATTTTAAAAGATTTTAGCATAGATTCTGTGTGTATAGATGTAATGGTCGATTATAGTGTACCAATTTTAATTCAAAACACACTATTCGTTAACTATTACGTGTTACATATGTCGCAGCTGAATCGTAGAATCCGTAATGTAAAATATGATCGATGATGCCCCATAATAAAATAACTGTTTTATAAAACGGGTATTTAATACTATGATTTTTTTTAATTCTTTGTATGCTTTAGTAGCCATAGAACAAGCTCTGCTTAGTGTGGATTTAAATTATTATCGTAAATTGTCCGAAATTGAATATAATATTGATTATGAAATTGATTATAATATTTAACTGCTCTACCAATGGTTGGACATATTGGTCTATTTATTCAGTGTTGCCAACCTTGACAAAGTATATTCCAAATAGAGAAACAATTTCATTCGATTTCAATTTAATTTCATTTTGAAATTTATTTACTTATTTATTTATTGCAATACAAGGTCAGCCATTTTGTGATGGCATTTTGCGTTTTCCAATGTGGATAAAAGGGCTGTCACCATTTTGTATATTGACCAAATATCGAAAAGCTGCTTGAAAACATGTGTAATTTTATGAATTATGGTAACACAAATCTATCTCATTTAACATATTTGTTTTTTTTTTTTGGTCCTAAAAATCTATTTTAATGTTTTTAAATATGCAATACGTCATATATTGAACTTAGTTCATAAATCGGTGTTCCCCACCATATTGTTATACTCACTTTAACAACGTTAACTAGCTGTTTTACAAAACGGACGGTTAAAAAGAGGCTGGCCATTGCGAAATGTGTCAGATTTTACAATTCGGCTATGACAACTTTAACTAATAAACAAAAATGTAACGTTTTTCTAAACATTCTATATCGTTTTTGTCTTCAGTACAATCAACAGCACATGAATATATAACATCGTCTTAGTTTAATTGACATTAAAGTCTAAAAGATTTAAAAAGACTTTATCTTTAAAGATGAAATAACTCGTGCCATTCCTTTCATAAATCATTTCATCTTTTTTTTTCAATCATTTGGCTGCAGCAAACGTATTTAGTGTTACAATGCTTTTTAATTAAAGTTTAAAAAAGCAGTTCCTTAACAATTTTTTTAGTAATCTTCCTTAATTTCAGGTGTAATTTAGTCATTTTCTGTTGATTGTAATAATATGACAACTACTGTCCCAAAGGAATAAGCGAAAGTGACATTATAGTAGTTACCAGAATATTACTTACCCGGTGGCCGCTCTGTGACTGTTAATAAACCCGTCCTTCTCATTCGTATGCTTGTAGTGGAGGACGGAGATGTACTAGGCTGGAGGTAAAGAAAAAGAGTTTTGTATTTCAATAAAATATTTGATGGAATATGTTGGATAATATACTATATGTAAGAAAAAAATGCTTCTAAACATTAAAAAAAATACAACTTTTTTTCAATACTAAAAGACAACTTTCGAAGTTCGATATTCCACAGCAATTCATTTAATTCGATATAGAAAAAAATAACTATGTCCAATTTTTGTTATTGGCAACACAAAGCTCGTTGAAATTAAACAAAAAAAGTTGACAAACGGCAGTGTAAAAGAGGTTGAACTGTTTTGGTTTTTATTTAGGATAAACTGCATAGCTATTAAGAACAAAAAGCTATATAAAATAAAGATATAAAAAGTATTAAAAACGAAATTATAAAAACCACAAACAATATTGCATAGTATTTGTCTATTTATATACGGGTTAGATTTTTCTTAAGTTTACCATAGTACTGCAGACTGATGTAGCGGCGTTGGCTTCTTCTTGTGTGCCAATGGTATGCCTCTTACCGCTGCCACGCGTCATCATATATCTGCAACGATAAGTATCTTTAACGATAAACGAATAAGGGTTATTTCACAACAGTATAGGAGTTCAGTGCTACGTAACGCACCAATCTGAGTATGGGGAGGGTAATATTCTGATAATGTTTTTATTCTATCCAAGAATTTTGGACTCTAAAATTGACATATTTTATGTAATTAAATATTTGACACGACGATATGACCAATTTTATTCAATTTTACCAATTTTATATAATTATGATTGGGATAAATTGGGTAGTAAAAATTGCAAATTTTAACATTCATATGTCCTTATATGGCAACACAGACAGACAAAACAAGTTATAATAACCTATACTTATACTCTATTTTCTTTAAATAAATTATAATCTTTAAATATATAATTCTTCTGTGAGTGTGTATGTCACTGAACTCCTCCTAAACGGCTGGACCGATATGAATGATTTTTTTTGTGTGTGTTCAAGGGGATCTGAGAATGGTTTAGATTCACAAATCAGCCCGGCAGATGGCGCTGCAGACGGTATCTAGGTTATTTATCTATACTGCAAAAATAACAGGCAGGACAACGTCTGTTTGGTCCACTAGTATATTTATATAATTGTCCACTGCTCAGTATTATATGCAAAATTGATGAGTTGTACACAATATTTTATTGAATGTAATACGTTGAGGTTTAGTTAGCCCTACTATTTAAATGACAAAATATAAATATTATTATCATTTATTATTATACAGGTTCGTGTTGGCAAAAAATCTGATAGGATTTGAGGTGTAAATTAATAAGTTTTTACTGTAGAAACATGTAACATAGATGTTTTGGGAGAATATTATTGTTCTTAAATAGGGAAATATAAGGTTAATATCGATATTTTTTTTAGTTTTGTTACCTGCACAAGTTTGTGTTATAGTCTGCGTTTTGTTCGTCTGTGTGTGCTGAGTCTTCTGCGCGTTGCGGCGTTCCGCTATCCGAAGCCTAACAGACAAAAATACAATATTTTATATAAGGTAGATTGGTGTGCCAAACAAAAATAACATCAATTATTATAATAGAAAAATACTAGAAAAAATCGACTCGGGTCACAAGTGAATTCTCAGGCGGGAATCTTTTCACTTGTGACCCGAGTCGATTTTTTCTAGTATTTTTCTATTATAATAATTTATCTTATAAGATCGCATTGAAAATGCATAAAATATAAAAATGATAAAAATAACATGTATTACAAACGAATACAGATTACACTATTTAAATTTCTGCTTAGCACTTTTAAGTTTACAAATAGATCTATATGTTTAAGGGAATCATAGCTAATTCAATTCTTGACGTTATTAGCTGAAGTGTATGTAACGCCATCTATTGATATTTTAGGGAATATAATTTTAATTAACATTTTTTAATGTCCATAAAAAATAATATTGTCTCAGCATTAAACATGACAAGGTTAGATGCATTTTTAGTTGGAAAACCACAGTTGATGATGGAACATCCATAGCTGAACGAAAACCTCCAAAATGAGAGGGGAGGGTGCCATAATCTTTACAGTTTTGTAGTCGGGACGTGTATGGTAATACAGTATAATAAGTGTTGGTTTTTTCTTCTCTGCCGGAAACCATAAGGCTGTCTTTATCCTACTAGTGACTAAGGGCCTAAAAAAATAATTTCAACATAAATATCCAGCCAACAAAACTGTCATGTGTCCAAGTTCAAGGGCTACATTATTGAATATGCATTTTAACCATGGTTTATATAATGATAAGTTGAGTTAAAGAATTTTACGTACATGGTGCGCAGGCGCAGAATGACAACACGCCCTCTCGCGGCAGCGGGGTACGTGGGCACCCCCATCCGATGCTCGCCTACCGAATGATGACGCTGAAAAGAAAAAACTAGATATATTCTCAATTAACGACCGATTTGGCCGAGCGGGAGTGATCCTACCTTAAAAGCCAACAGTCTCGAGTTAGAGTCCCAGAAGAGTCCCAGTTTGTGTAATAAATACGAGCATTTGTACTTGATTTATAGGTACATGAATATTACTTATTTATATATCATATTAGTATGTATCTCTATTCATAATACAAGAGCTTACTTTGGGCTAGTATAATTGCTGTAATTGTATTTTTTGCAAGTGTTGGTTGGCACGTTCGACCTTCGATTACGGTGGTTAAGGACTGTTCAGAATTTGATGGGTGACCGAAAAAAATACTAATATATTATGTGTAATTCTTAAAATTCAATAAATAGCTGTTTATATCCTACGCATGAGTGCTGACTGCAGTTTCGAGACTGTTTCTCTATGCTAAGCATATTGTATTATTGTTAATATTTTTGTTAATTTTCTTAAGCGCCTGACGACTAACTTTTTGCCCAAACTAAGTTATCTACATGATCGTTATTAATAAGAGAATAAGGTTGAACCTTTCTTAGTAAAATTTATTTGTTGCTCAATTCAACTTCATGTACATAGTTATAAAGGTCATTTTGCACAAAAAGTCCCTCTTCTGCGCAGCCCTAAAGGGCTGCATTACATAAATGTAATGTACACGGAAAACCAGTTGGCCTTACTTCTTGTAATACTGTAATAAGGGTTGTTTATATTTTATATAAAAAACGAGTGTGCTTCAGAACACGCGACTGAAGTAAAACTTCTTTAGCTCCATCTAAACGTAACTGGCTATGAGAGAACGAGAAAAAGAAAATGTGTGCTCGCATCTCTCTCACTTGCCCCTACAGTAATATACGAAACGTAACTCCCTCCCTTTATATTTTCACTAACTTATATCTCTCTCAAATGCCGTTCGCCTCGCCCGATAACACTTATCGTAACGCTCTCGTAACGCATTCACCAGCTTACTCTCTAAGTCGAGCATGCGTAAGAAGTTTAATTTAAAAGAAAACTGCATTTTAATGCGGAGGACATTTTTAGCCACTGTTCCCGGTTTCATATGGAGTTGTTACCACTCCTTATTTAAGGTGCACTTTTCATCATATTAATTTATCGATCAAAAGTCCCAACAACTAAAGCTAACTTTTGTCAGATACGTATTTTTCTGGCACTTGTGAAATTTTATTTGGATTTGACCGATTTTGGAGTTTCTAATGCGACAACGTTAGACAAAAAATACTAGGATCACATAAGCTTCAAGAAGTTTTTTAAAATCAAATACTTGTTTTATCATCAATGTTGAGTAAGTTAGACATGGTGTGATGCTGTCTCTTTCTTTTATTAAAAAAAATGTGTGTGGCCACATTTATTATAGTTCTAAAAAGTAATTTAATGAGGGTCAGCATTAAAATGGGTGACCGTGTCATTGAAATTTAATTAGAAAATGCAGTAGAATATTCGAAAGTACCAGGCAATGATGAGCATTGAAGAGCTTAACTTACCATGCGTTTGCATCGCGTGCGGTGGTTTCAGTAGATGCTGATCTTTGACGCTGAAGTATCTGGGCGGTTGGTGTTGTACAGCTGGTAATTTTGCAGCCAAATTCGTGTTCGGCAATAGGGAGACGTTCGCACCAGCTTGCTGCTATTGAATAAAATTAAAAATAGTAGATTGTTCATAGAGGGGATTGAGTGATCTATTACCAACGAGGGTTGTTTGAAAGAACTTTATATCGGAAATAGCACTTTCTCTCGAGTGATATACAGTATCAGTCTCGAGTGATATATATTTTAAATCTATAATCTAAGAACACAGTGGTTTGTGTGTTTGTCTGTCCGCTCTTTTCCCCGCTCTTTTTCCATTGTATCAATTAACGTTACCATAGCAACGCGTTACCGGGTCAGCTAGTACACATATAAAATATTTAAATTTATATGAAATAAACACACATTTTTTCTCAGTCTTTCATTGCTTGAAATCATAATAACAATTGTTTTGTATGGGCTGAAGGTGGTTTATATTCACAATTTGATCCGATATTTTTTGTATTATTTACAAGTTTTCTACACACAACAATATACATACATATGTATGTATGTACAATCACGTTGCCTTGGTCTGCCTTTACCGACATGCCTGTGTACATTTTATTTTTTATTCGAATATCGGAATCTATAACCCCATTGTCAGTAATGAGACGTAGCTATATCGATATTTTAACATTTAAAGTAAAGTAAAAAAATAATATTTCACAATCGTAACAGCCGTTTATGTGAACATGATTACAAAAAGACATAAATATTGCACGTAAACGTATGGATAAAAACTCATTTTTTTTAATTAACAATTGATATTTTACTCTATTTATAACAGATTTAAGGTTTAAAATCGGTAAACTAAATCTAACATATTGAGTAAATTGATTTGATTGTGATAATCAGACAACATGTACCTAATACTTACATTGAAATGGGCAGATCCGTAGAGCGGGGCAGCTCTCAAGTCAGCTGAAGCCGCTCCACAAACGCCCAGTTCTCCACCCTGTACCAAATAAATAAATAAATTACATTATGGGTACAGTAGAATAGCTTCATCATTTGAACATAAGGGTCCCGTAAATATCGCTCATTGTTGATAGATAATTAAAAATAATCCAGATACAGCAACGAGAAATGAGATGTTACAGCGTAGAACCATGTCACACTAAATCAGCCAAACGCAAAGAGACAACGGTAAAGAAATAAATAATTTATGTAATGTGATATGGTTCTACGGTCTTATTATTTTTCGTTCTCCTATTATTTTTAAATTATTTGTTTAATTTAAATTTAATTTTAACTTATCACTTGTATTTTTTTGTCTGTATTCTTATCATTTTTTTATAAAAACTTACAGTATCATTAATTTATTTTATGGCACTACTTTTGTGATTGCACATGCTATTTATACATATTTGTGGAGACGCTTTTATCATTTTTTTTTGCATTTTTTCAATGCTGTTTTTTAAGATAGCAAAACACTAGAAAAAATATATTGGTATATTTATGTTACAATCTAATGTTCTGTTTCGGATGTTCATTGTTGTCACTGTTGTGTGTAGAAATAAAATAAAAATAATAATAATTTATATGGTCTTCTCAGCCAAATATCGCCCAATGTTGGACAAAGGATCCCCCAAGAATCTCCACAATGACTTTCACAGATCAACGGTCCACTGGGTGTGACTGCCTACACTTCATCTTCCAGTCCGTGGTCGCCATTCGAGAACTTTTCTGCCCCTATGGCCCCATCAGTTCTCACTGACACTTAAGTTTGGCAATTCTGCAGGCTATGTCGATTACTTTTGTTCTCTTACGGATTTCCTCATTTCTGAGAATAGCACGCTCCATCGCCCTTAACCCCTTAAGGACCGCGAGCATTATAATGATGCGCGCGACAACGATACCTAAACTGCGCGAGCATTATATAATGCTCTATAGCGCGCAGTCTGATTTAATCGTTATTACGACTTTGGTAATGGTTATTTTTGATTGAATGATATTTTTTTTCCCGATAGAGAGAGAAATAACGCATTTAACACAAAGCTGGGGTTAAACCTTCTTATAAGGCCCATAGTAATGGATCACATCTCCGTTCTGTATGACATCACTGGCATTTTGGACGAGAAGATGTCGTGAAGTTTCCCGTACGAGATTGGGGATTTACTTGAGATTTATTTTATAACATTAATAAAGCAAATACCTGCGTGTGTCTACAGTCTCCTGGTCCAACTGTGTGTCTTCTAGTAGCGTGCGTTTCGTTAGTGGTAGTTGGTAGCTGGGATCTTTCTTCTACTACCGAAATTGAGCCGTCACCGAACTAAAAAAAAATTATCATTAAAGATACATTCGGATTCGGAATTGATTTTCCTGGAGACAATACTATAAAATCAAGTTTTATCAATCAATCAATAAAATCAATTAAGCAATCTAATAAAGAGTATACTCTTAGTTTGATAAACTTCGAATCAATTAAACAAAACCTGTTTATGTGTGTGTGTGTGTGTGTAAAAGTGCAAAATGGCCGCTTTGTGCAACAATAGCGATTCAACAAGGGACATATGTTTGTGTTATGAACATAAGCAAAGTTCGGAGTCATGGTTGTTTATATACTTAGTTATGTATTATATACGTTAGTAAGTACCCATAATAAAAGCTCGGCTTAGTTTAAAAGTAATAATTTTTAATTAATTTCTCTGGAATTTATTTATCATAATAACATTATTGAATTCCCCTAAATTCCACAGAATAAAATAAGGGAATCCCCCTGTTAAAAATAGTTCCCTGTTTAGTTAAACGTAAGTCGATTCAAATCATACCTACAAAAACAGCTTTTATCACACACTTTTTATGACATGTAAGAAAATAATATTTTTTAAATAAAAAATTAATATAAATATAAATGAATAAACACAACATCACATACACTGTTTTTAACCCAAATAGTTAAAGCACTTGTGTCATGGAATTAAAAAACAAATACGGTACCACAACACCTTGACTCAAGCCAATAAAGCCAATATAGAAATCTTAATTTTTCTATCTTGACATTTTTCTATATTGAGCTGACCGTCCTCAGAGTGACGTTACCATAAATATAGTACATTACGATATTAGTGCGTTATGATGGTTATAACATGCGAGGCGGAATTTCAGCCCGAGCGGAAGGCGAGGGGCGTAATTGAGCCGTGCATGTTATAACCAATACGCACGTATATCGTACGACATTTTTTAACACATTTGGGAAGAACAAAAAAAAAATTTATATTTTTTTCATTTTTAATTATTGAAACAGTAAGTGAAATTACAATTATTAAAATGATACGTAGTTGTAGTTGGTTTTTTAATTATGTTATTATTAATAAATAAACTCAATCTGTGAATGTACACTGTTGCTTTCCCGCGATTTTAACGAGCGGGGATTAGTTCGAAATTTGAATAGCAACAGCGCGCGGAATGGCAAATAATACTGTTATGGAATTTGTATGGACTATAACTTAACTATTTGCTTTGGTGACACACGCGTTTTTTATGACCCGCTTTACATATTTAAAACCGGTGGAATTACATCAGCTTTACGAGCAAAGGTGTTATAAATTCTTTTACCTTTTCTAAGCTGTCGGTGCGATGCGTTAGATAATCCACACTAACGCATGGTATTGAAACTAAACACTCCTGTGACGTCGATTCTTCTGCGTCCATTTGTTCCTCCTCTGAGCTCTGTAATAAATTAGAAATTATAAATAAACATCTGGCACAATTAACTAAGTGGACGCAGATTGGAATACCAACTGCAGAAAAAAATTTAGTACAGAAAAATATTTTTTGTAGGGCTTGTCTACAGATTTTTTTCCAATGGATGTTTTTTCCGGGAAAATCCCTGTATTAAAATATATCATAGTGAATTGAATGATTTTTGGCTTTTATACCCTATGCAGTTTTTCTAAAAAAAAATTTGAGAAAGTGTAGTCAGTTCAATCAAATAATTATTTTTTTAATTTTTTCTATAAAATCCGTTTAATTTTTTTTATTAACATATCAATTAAAAAACGCACACAGTTAGTCTACAACACACATAAGCAACATACAGTTTGTTGCTGTGTTAGTTACGTTGCGTGTTATTTGTGTATAATTGAATATTACAATATTCAATATTATGTGTGTAGAAAAAATAAGAAAAATGTTAAAAAGCATAGCTTATGGGTAATAATAATTAAACAATATATTTTTTGCAAAAAAAATGTCCTAAGTATTTTATTTCTTGAAAAACATTTGAGTTTTTTTATCTGTGGGTTACAAGAACAAAAACGCGGGCGGCCATGACTAAGCATCGGACGACGTCACGGACCTGTTGCGTTTTATGTGATGTGACGTCACCGCCAGCAAATGTTGCAGGCTGTTTAAGCTTGAATTTATTTTTAAAAATAATTTCATTATTAATAGTTCTTTTGTTGTTTTTTTGAGAAAAAAAAATTTAATAGGTATAAAATAAACCTACGCAATTATTACAATTTTCGGGAAATGTCAAACAGCCAATTGGATATAGTAATAGTTAAAATTAACAAAATGCCTTATCTTAAATAGCTGTTTTATTTAAATACATAAAATAAATTTCCCATCAACATTTTATGGCGGTGTTGTATTTATTTATTGGAATAAAAAGATATTACACAAAATATTTAGTTATGTTATCCCAGTGTGGTCTCGAATGTATAAAAAAAATTGTAAAAGTTTTAATGTCTTACCTTACAACTAGTGAGATCTAATGGTTGCCCCGTCGTTGAGTCTAATGAATCTGAAATTTTTATTTTGTTTAGTAATATATAAATATGGTCAAGTTGGTACATTTGGATATCGATATTAGAGATTGAAGGTTGCCTATGAAACTTCTCATCTAATAATTAATTACTTTAATAAAAATATTAGAAAAAATCGACTTTGCTCTAAGTTATTCTCAAGCGGGAATCGAACCCACAAGCTTTGTTTCCTTTAAAATATTTTTTCATATAAGATGGCTCTGAAAAATGCAAAAAATATATTTAAAAAAATCATAAAACTACTCATCTAAATTCGAAAATCCACTAATATTTAAACTGAACTTTCAGAGTGGATATAGGCTGGATTATATTTAATCTTATTTATAATATCATTTTTCCTGTTTATTTGAGTTTTGATTTTAGTTTAAATAAATGTTTTTTAAAATATGATGTCCGACTGAGATGTTGGATGATACCCAGAAAGAGGAAGACGGAAGGCGATATACCTTCAGGAAACTTTGGAGACACTTTGTCAAGAGTACAGAAAGGTATATAGCGTATTTTTCATCCAGAAAAAAAACTACTACTCTCGAGAGATAGAAATATGACTTTAAATCGGTAGACTACATTAACGCGAGCGAATCCGCATAAAACCTAGTTTTCTCATAAAAATACTCTATGGTTTTTTACTAAGAACACACGTGTTAAAACTTTTTTACAAAGAATATCTTAATGTACTTTTATTTCTATAAGAAATAAATACGCCTGTAAAAACTACGCCTCCTGAGGGCTCGGGGGCGTAGTTGTTTTTTAGATCCTAGCTTAAGTGTTGGGGTAAAAAATACGACTTTTATTGGTAGTCTACATTTAGGCGAGCGAAGCCGCAGGTAAAAGGTAGTATTAAAATAAGAATGTGTATTGATTTACCCCTGTGGTGGTTGGCGCGAGCGCTGTGTCGTTGGTGTAACTTATCCATCAGCAGGTGGTAGATCGCTGAGATGTGGTCGAATCGCTCTTCTTGCACTGACTGTAGACAACCATTAATGTTTTATAATTTTGATATATTTTATGCATTTCAATGCTATCTTATAAGATAAATAACTATAATAGAAAAATACTATAAAAAATCGACTCGGGTCACAAGTGAATCTCAGGCGGGAAACGAACCCGCAACCTTTGGAAATCCGGTCCAATGCTCTCCCAATTCCGCCTGAGAATTCACTTGTGACCCGAGTCGATTTTTTCTAGAATTTTTCTATTATAGTAATTTTACCATTAATGTTCTTATAATTAAATATTTTTTTGAAGTGAAAACTTCTTTAGCATCGTTGTGATTTGACAGTCGATGAAACGAAAAAGCGACAGTAAAAAGAGACAGATTTAATGTAGGAGAAAATGAGATAGGTAGCATTATACAGTATCTTTGAAACGAAAAAGCGACAGTAAAAAGAGACAGACAAATAAATTCATAAGATTTAACGTAGGAGAAAATGAGATAGGAAGCATTATACAGTCTCTTTGAAACGAAAAAGCGACAGTAAAAAGAGACAGACACATAAATTCATAAGATTTAACGTAGGAGAAAATGAGATAGGAAGCATTATACAGTATCTTTGAAACGAAAAAGCGACAGTTAAAAGAGACATACATAAATTCGTTAGATTTAACGTAGAAGAAAATGAGATAGGAAGCATTATATACGTGTGTAATACATGTTTGTGTAGTACAAAGCTTGAGAGAAGGCATCACAACAACCGTGGTATTGTAATACCTGTACGTATTATTTTTGAAGGTTTCAATTCTACCACGTGTGAATTGCACACATGCTTTTTTATAAATTATTTAAATATTAGATAAAATCACATACAATAATTTAAATCTAAGTTAAATAGTTAAAGCACTTGAATACTTTCTCATTTTAAAAGATTCAACCCGACGGTCCTGGGTTCGAATTCCGAAAGGGGCTGATGTTTATGTATTAAATACAAGCATTTGTTTTCGCTGGTTAGTATACTTATTAATGTATTCTATACGTTATTTAATACCAAATAAATGTTAATAATTTATTTTCCATTAAATAAGGTTGGTAGGTTTATTGTTAGTGTGAAGTTTAGAAATAAATAGTAACTTTGAACCTATTTAGCCATATAGAACAACATGGAAAAAACCATGACAGGTATCATCATAGAGCTAAATATAATAAATTTTACAAACTTAAGAAAATGTACTAATAAATACCAATTTCAATTAAAATTTATTAAGACAATGTAATCTATAATCTAAGATCCCAAATTTATTGTTTGTCTGTCCGCTCCTTTTCCCGCTCTTTTTCCATTGTATCAATAACGTTACCATAGCAACGCGTTAACCGCAAGTAGTTCGTCTACCGGACGTTAGATGGCGCTAACGGAAAAATATTTAATAATAGAAAAAAAATATAGAATTTTGTCCACCCGTGCGAATCCAGGACGGGTCGCTAGTATATTATAATAAAATATAATAAAATTGCTATTATCAGTTGAACCAATAGTAGAAGCCTTGCTAAGTTTGGGACTAAAATATTGTCGTGAATTGTTCGAAATGTATTATTATTTACCTGTAATATGGTGTGTTGCGTAAGTCCAGGTAGCGTCAGCATATGTGCTAGTACGGTGTCGTGACAGTCGCCATCACCGCTTGAGGAGTTCTCCGTATGACAACCGCAATCTCCTTCAGATACATCTGTTAATAAAATTATTTATTTATTTAACAATTTAAGGGAAACTTACAGCTAGGTAAAAGTACAGAATCATGAAATAAATACAGACGTTACAGAAGAATAAAATACACCATTTATGAGTTTCTACAAGTAGAACTTACTTTATCATAATTGATTTTTAGCAGCATATGTACTGGTATAATTATAAATAATATATTTATGCATAATCATAATTTGCAGAATGTTTTTAGGCATAGTGTATAGTCGCATATTAGTATTTTATAATAAAGGTTAGGTTAGGTTGGGTTAGTTATGTAAAAAGTTATTGATGTGTGTCTATTATCTTAGGAGTTACTTATTCTGCGTAAGATGATTATGATTATATTCATTATGGTTTGATTATGCCTTTATAAACTTGTGAATTTTATGCTTAAATATAATTATGCTGATAGTATTAATGATTAAAACAATTATGCTAAAGTTTTGGATAATAATATTATGCGTAAATATCATTAGTATGAATTACCATATGCCAACATATTTTATGGTTTAAATTTGTATGCAAATGGTTAGTGAACCGCCTTTTATCATATAAAATAGTGCAGGTTAATTAAAGTGCTAACGGTGTCTATTGAACAAGAGAAGAAAAAAATATTGCTTAGTAATCGCTTAAGCTGACAAGAAGAAGTGTTGAAGAAATCAATGTCATGTTGCATCGCTAATGTGTTCGCTAGTGTTGATGGACTGACCATGTGGCGGACCAGGTCCAGTGGCAGTCAACCAGCGATGGCGAGCGACTGCCTTCAATGTCAACCGCTTCTCAGGGTCCACGACCAACATGTGACGGATTAGGTGTTCGCATTCTGTAATTAAACAAAAATCATGAATAAATAGATGCTTCCTCTTCTTCCTAGTCGGTACACTCTTGCCAGAGTGGTCGTGGTCATCATTATGAACCACGATGAGTGATGGTTTTGGTTATACGGCGCCATTTATCACGGACTGCAGCCTTCCGGGTACATTCATAAACCGATCCATAAAGCACTTAGTTGCGGCCTTGATCTGGTCTGTCCATCTCATTGGTGATCTAACAAATAGATGCTATGTAAGTCTTTTTGCTTACAGGACAACAAAGAGACAGCAATACTGTTGATGAAGACAGTTACATATTTCCTACATTCAGACCAATCAAACTAACCCAAAGTAAGCACTTTATGGCTTGTGTTATGGATACTGAGGTAACGGATAGACATACATATATTTTCGCTGCATTGTGAGTGTGACCGTGATGTAGCAACAAGTTCGCGGCATTGACAGATAATTAATTCTTTAAAAAATTGTCAAATTACCCCCATTATTCCACATTACTGTTTTTTTGGTATGTTAGTTAAAGGTATAGAAATTATATTTCACTCCTTATATTCAATAAAACTATTTTGAATTTTGATTTGAATATATCATGCATATTCGATTCTCGTATTCATCATACAAACATTTGCCCGTTCCGACTCGAACCTAGAACCGTCGGTGCGAAATTTGATTTTTTAACTTTGATTTACATAATGTATCGTACAAGTAAGTTACCTACTTAAAACAATTTTATACTTACTTTTTAGAAGATCAATTCACCCACTTCTTTTTTTTTAATATTTAAAGATTTTGTAATGATATCAAATTCAAAATTAGTAAGATCCTCTGAAAGGGGTATTCTTGGCATAATTAGTGAAATACATTTTTTATTTTTACCTTGCGACATGAAATATGGTATTCGGAACTTCCCGGCTAGTACCACGCTCCTCAACTCGTGAAGGGTCCCGCCGTCGAACGGAAGAGCCCCGCACACCAGCACGTACAGAACCACGCCTAATGACTATAACAAGAAGAAAACACTATATAGATAAAGCCTTTTGCAAGAAGTCTCAGTAGCCAGTAACGGCTAGCCCAGAAGACCGATCGAATTCTTAAGTTGGTCTGCTGGTCTAACAAATTCGAATTGAATTTTTGCCAATCCCTGAAGTGTAAATTTTGATATTTTACTCACAATATCTTTATACATATAATTCTACTGTACGTGTGTATGTCACTGAACTCCTCCTAAACGGCTGGACCGATTTGAATGAATTTTTTTGTATGCGTTTGGGTGGCGCCCTGGATTGTTTAGATTCACAAATCAGCCCGGCAGATGGCATTGCAGTCAGAACAGCAACGCGTGGGCGGGTCAGCTAGTAAATATATAAATTCTTTAGCATTATCTTAATTATTTTGGCTTCTCTTATCTTTTCTCTTCATATCAATTGTCTACAGAAAAATTTTATCAACCAAAAATCTCCTTATCTATCTAGCATCCATCCAAAATTCCCACATAATTTAAATAAAACAGCTTTTTAACTGTTACTTGCGCACACTTTATAGTAACCCTTTCCGTGCCAGCTACGAAAATACTATTCAAACACTTAACATGTATTTTTATTCCTAATGCCAAACTCTAAAAAACCGATCTTACGTGTAGTGCCAAGAAATATTTTTTTGTATAGGATGCCCAAAAAAATCCACGAGCATACTCGTAGTCGGCACCATGTTACAGTAACGCTCTATGAGTATTCTCGTAGCTGGCACGGAAAGGGTTAAATCCTGGTCTTTCGGCTTATTTACAGTACGTAACTCCTTAGGAACAGAAACGAGCCCAATTAAAATATTGTGAAGGTACAACGACCATTACTTTCGTCATCCTAAGATCACGGCTCCTGTAAAGGAGTCGTAACGTCAGAATTAAATATAAAATATGCTCAAGTATCCGATATAAACTTATTTTATTTAAATTTGTAAAATAAGCGGAAGTGTAAGAGCTAAATATCTCCACAAAATCGACTTCAAAAAACAAATTTGTATCTCGTAGCTTATCAAGGATATTCTTACCCATATGTCCGCTTTTGGTCCATCGTATCGTCTACCCTCGAACAGTTCTGGTGCAGCGTATGGCGGACTTCCACACCACGTGGCAAGCGGTGATCCAGCAGTATACTCGTTGCTAAAACCGAAGTCCGCTAGCTGTAAAGAAAGGATTCCATCAAAAACCAGTCGCGAGTGAATAGATTAACGCAAGCGCATCCTGGATCGCATCATCGCTTACCATCAGGGTACGTAAGAGATAGCGATCAAGCGCTAACCCATTTATAATAAATTAAAAGGTACAAAAGTGCAAAAGTCTCGCAACTAGACTTGCCAGATGCCAGATTTTGTAGGTTAGCCCATTTTTTGGGCTAAAACTTTATTAGAATCGTTAATGGCTAAATTGAATACGGGGTAACAAAAGTTCCCGTATTTTTATCAATAGGCTGAGCAAAACGGAGATTTTTTTTACAAATTTCGACTTAATATTAATATTAAAACAAAATTAAGATTTTGTCATTATATATTTCATTAAAATAGAAAGATTTTTTTTAATAAATATCTATTTGTAGTATTTACATTGATTATTGCTTCCTTACATTTCTGGTCAATTATATTGTACAATAAATAGATATTATGAATATTCTCTATTTAATTGTTCCCCGTAAATGGACTGAACCTTGTTTTTTGATGTTGGTAGCCCTTAAAGCACGCAGTGGCAGGTGGCAAACCGCAAAGCAGTTGTTCTGTAGTAAAAAGTTGTGAAACCGATTTATAACCAAGTTGGTTTATTTAGTACCTACCTATTTTTGGGAGTAGCTATCCAACCGCTTTGTCATAAATAAACATGTTATCAGTTAGCTAAAATCATTTTATAGTAATTACAGTGGATCCCCGGTAATTCGACAAAAGTTTTGCAGGGCAGTGTCGGATTATCGAATTTGTCGGATTACAGAGTACTCCCTAAGATCCCCTAGGGCAGAATTGTTTGAAACAGAGTAAATACCTTGGAAACCGACTAATTACAGATCACACACATCATTCTGGTAAACAGTGAACGCACGCTAGGCCGCTCCCCTATCAAATGTAGTCAAATTCAAACTGAGCAATCAGACTCAAAACAACAGCCGTGGAGCATATTAGAATACATTAGTGAAGATTTGCCAAGATAATGTTTGTGTATACCTACATTCAACAGTGATAGGCATGTCGGATTACTGGGGGCGCCGGTTTAGACAGGGGCCGGATTACCGGTGTTCCACTGTATATCAATATTACATTTTTTATTTCTTTCATAAATTAAGTGACTTGGCAATTGTACATGACAAAAGAATCTATATATAAAACCAAACTATCTAATATTAGCATTCTCTGCTTTATAGCGTTCCGTAGCCACAATGACAAAAAACGGAACCCTTATGGATTCGTTGTCTGTCTGTCCGTCCGTATGTCACAGTCACTTTTTTCCGAAACTATAAGAAATATACTGTTGAAAGTTGGTAAGTAGAAGTATTTTATGAACAGCATTAAGATTTTCACAAAAAAAAATAGAAAAAATAACAATAAATTTTGGGGGTTCCCCATACTTAGACTGAAACTCAATGGTGACGATGTATAATATTGTAAATGTCGTTACTTCTGTTAAAGCTGACGAATATCGCCTATTCTTCTTGTAAGTTAAAAGACGTCCTGAATGGGTGATAGGTAAAAATGTTAGACGATTCAAAACAACTTATTTTTAAGCGCATTTGAATAAAGTTATTTTCATTTAATTCGGCCTGCATAACCAAGAAGATTCGTCAGGATTGGTGGTTGGTAGGTTTGTCTTCGTCCACAATCGTACCACTAGCTTAACAATTACCTTAATATTCATATCCCGATCCAACAACAAATTTTCTGCTTTGAGATCCCTGTGTACCACTCCATTGGCATGACAATAACCAACTGCCGCCACCATTTGGGCGAACGCTTTTGCAGCTTCCGACTCCGGCATACGGCCTCGGGATACTAAATGATCTGAAAAAGAAGAACAAACAAATGAACTGCAGGCCTTAATGATTTTGAAAGTAGGTGATTTGATAAAATTTGACAATGGTTTGATTATAATTATTCCTTGAAAACAGAAACTCATTATTTACATACTATAAGAATAGAAAAGGATATCAAACAAAAGAAACCATTGACAATTAAGAAAGTATCTATGGATGATGTAAAGCACGCTATTGCTGGTAAATATAATAATAAAAATATTTATTGCGTTACCGAGTATTAGAACTATTATTAACCTGGGTGGGTTCCCGCGATTAAGTGTTCAACACCTGTACCAGAAGGAACCACTCTTCCATTACAATTTCTATGGTAAAGTCATTCTACATATAACTAAATTTTATATTGTTTAAAAAAATCTTAACTTGAAATATAGGTAAGCGGTGTGCGTGTATGTGTGTGTGAGTGTATGCGCGTGCGCCTGTGTGTGTGTATTTCTTGTTTTGTGTTATGTAAAAGAAAACAGACATACTGTATTAAAATATACGTTTTGAATAATAATATTTATAAGACTTCAGCCCAAAAGACAAACAAAAATACAATAACAAAGACTTATCAAAAGCATTTGACATTATTATGTTCAGGGTTTTTATTTAATGCAATCAAATTCTGTTTGCTTAAGTTGTAGTTGACGTAATACTGTAAGCATCGTTTAAATAATTGAAATCAGATTAAAGATTTACAAAGTTTTGTATTTTCCGAAAATTCTTTAACTTTAAATGAGTTCTAGGAGAAACAACATTTTGTCAAGACTTTTATTGGCAGTTTAGAAATTTACTTATTAAGGAAACTTAACATTACGTAAATTGTTAAATCAGCAATTGATAACTTACTATAGGGATACCTCAGGGTAGCGTATTGGGTCCACGTTGGTTTTTAATAGCTAACATATAAAATGTGATATTTTTTATATTAATAAAACTATTAAAAGCAAGCAAAAAAATTTTACGTACCAAATATTTCCCCATTCGGAGCGTATTCTGTTACTAAATATATTGTGTACGTACTCTCCATAACCTGAAAATTATAATTATATTATTATTTTACAGTCCAAATTCTCTGAAATCAACATACGTAACAAAGAGGGTAAATACTATAGTTTAATTACCTAATCCATAAATAATCCTAGCGTTATCTATTGCTGATATTTAGTCCATTTAACCAATCTTAGAATATCTTATACAACGTTTCTCACATCAAAGATTTTACGATGACACATATTTGACAAAAATATCATACAAAAAAACAACCAGGACACCAACCTACTTAAAAGTGTCAATATTCCAAAACCAATTTCCAACTTTAAACGAAATACACAAAGTTTAATTAAGATTGTGAAATCTTACAAATTTTTGTTAGGTGTTATCCAACACTGAAAGTAAAGTAATGGCGAGTTATACGAGTTTATAATCTATATTATTATATTGACGATTACTACGAGGGGAGATCAAAACTCTTGCCCATGGTAAAACCATGGTTTATAATTGGCATGGCCTTTTCAAGCAAAGAAGAGACTCAATTGAAGACGACCCGCGTTCTGGACGGCCAATTGAGGTCACCACACCCGAAATCATCGTGAAAGTAGAAAAGATTGTATTGGAAGATGCCCGTCTGAAGAAGAAGCAGCTAGCAGCAATGGTTGGAGTATCCGATACAACCATTTTGAACATCCTACATCATCGTATTGGGATAACCAAGGTCAGCGCACAGTGGGACGACAACGTGTTGAATGTTTTTGGAGCTCTGTGGCGATAACAGGGAAGAAGTTATGGCCCGGATTGTTACTGGAGATGAAACCTGGTTTCACCACTATGAACGCGAATCGATGCAGTAGCATAAAAAAGGCACCCCGCCGTCCAAGAAGTGCCAAGTCTCACAATTGGCCGGAAAGATCAAAATCATAATCATAATAATATTTTATTGCTTAAAATATGGTGTACACAAAAGATGTTGCATCACAATATTAGTATCACATATTTTACTGTCTGACAGCATGCAACAATTTGGTATAATTTATTTATTTTATTCAAAATATTTATCAATTGGGAATTATCGATTTAAACAACCTCCAATAGAATGTCAAGCACCATGGCGACTATATTTTGGGATACAGAAGGAATTTTACTGATCGACTATAAAGAACGCGGTGTTAATATAACGGGACAATACTACGCTTCAATTGTAGAACAGTTAAAGAAAAAAGAAGAGAAAAGTTGACCAAAGGCGTGCTCCTTTTGCATGACAATGCACCTGTGCACACGAGTCATGTTGCGACGGCTGCTATTCACCGGTGCAGCTTCGAACCACTCCACCACCCTCCTTATTGGCCCCGGTGATTATTAATTATTTCCAAAAATGGAAAAAGAAAATTAGACGACGATGAAGAAGTGAAATGGTATTAACAAATTATCTGAACGATCTGAGAAATGTTTTAGGGTTAAGGGGGAATCTTCACCCCGCGGACTTTTTGACCTCCCCTCGTATAATTAAAATAACAAACAGGTTGTATATTAGAACATAATTTGTTACTTCTACTTCAGTACAGTTAACTTGTAGTCTAGTAGTAAAATATATTAAATCAAGCTGGTATTTATTTCTTGGTCGTTTAACTAATAGTTAAAAATATAAGACGTACCTGATATAACCTAACTATGTGCGGATGCCTCAACCTCTTCATTATTGCTATTTCCCTAAAAGTCTTCTTCAAATTATCTTCATCTAATCTTGATTTATCGATAATTTTTATTGCCACCTGAAAAATTAAAATAATAACATTAGATACAGCTGAAGGATTAGATACTGAGGCGGAATTAGATGCAGAGATAGACATCGGTTGAAATATATCAATTTTAATCGAATATAGATAGTGAAATCATTCTAATCATAGTTTATAAAACCAAAAAATAAACTTTCTCTGTATTTCATTAAAGAGCAATCTTCCACCAGCCATCATTACGTCTTCATCTTCCTGTACGTAAGGTGAAATGAACTCATGTCACGGCGAATATGAAGCCAAAATTAGATTGTTTTCCTAAAAAGCATACCAGGGTTCCATCTCCCACCTTTGAGCTCTATCCAAAGACCAGCTCAGTGGTATCATATTATTGTTTTGCCACATACACTACAAATACATGGTAGCCAATCGTCAGTCCGCTACCGCGCGCCCTACCCCTCTCAACAGCCCCAATGCTGCGCAAATTGTGAAAAAAAGTCGGACTCTTAGATAAAAATGCCATTTTCTCGCTAAATAATGAAGCTAGCACCAAACAAACCGTAAAGCTGACTAAATAGAGAATCCACCACAGCATATTTGGATCTCTGTAACTCAAAAATAATCGCAATTTTAAAAAAAGCAGGCCACGCTGAAATATGAATATGGTAGCAATTGCTGCCAGGGACTCACAAGGGGTGTTGGCTATCGGTAGCAATTTATTAATTTAATTAAATTTCAATTACACCGGACCGTGGCTTTTACTGGGAGCTTTCGATACCACGCTACCAAATGTTGGAACAATATTCCACCTCCACTGAGGCACCTAAAGAATAAGAACAACTTTAAATGCCAAATGAAGGCATATCTTCTTTCAAAGCAAAAGTTAGGTGTTCCCAGGTTCTTTAGCAGGTAGTGGAACCAAAATGTCGATTTAAATAAAAAAAAGGTCTACCGTAACTCATGGTTTTTGACGTGATAACGTCTTATAAATTGGTTGCGGCTGGGAGTCACTTATGAAAAAGTGTAACGCTCGGTAACGTTACGATGAGTCACCGAACGAGAGAGAGGCCCGCCGAATGCCTTGCGTCTCTCTCCCACTCAACTATGATCGGTCTGCCGCGCGCATTGTGCAATTTAATTATATTCATATCAATAAATATTCTACCGAGAAAAAGACGTTGTCACGTAAAATCTTCGCCCGTAAAACCGACTTTACAGGCAAAAAAAAAAAAAAAAAAAAAAAAAAAAAAAAAAAAAAAAAAAAAAAAAAAAAAAAAAACCGACTTTTTAATGATGTTGTCCGTTTATGTCCCTAATAATATCCATCACAGTTTATTTATTTATTTATAATAGACATATACTTGACACTTATTAAATATATAAAAATATGCTACACATTCACCATTATATAAGTACTTTATTATTGAGCATCTATTTTATATATGTTTTAAAATATCACACACACCGATGTTGCTGGTCATCGTCTTTGTTGGTCACTCGTGGTTGTAGCTGAAAATCAGCAATTTACTCGCGATGCGGGTAAACACGATGCTGAGCTGCGACCCTTGCGTACTGCTGCAGCACACACACACATAGTTTTAAGGATGACTTTGTGTTCTACCTAAGATGTAATTATTTTTTATTTTTGTTAATATATGTATGTGTGTGTAAAGTAGGAAATAAAGCTTTTATCTATCTATCTATCTATCAATTGCTACCGTGGACTGACAAGTGGCTAAGTTTCGTGACGAAGTAGGTAAATTCTTTGATATTATATTGTTTCTTAGTTACAGGTTCGACGATTAAAAATGTGATAAAAAATAAGTTTTAAGTCAGTTTGGAGCCTGTACACACCACGTTTTGACGCTGTTGACGCACTCCTTATTGATATCAACGCGATAATTACACGAGTCAAACGTCAAATGAATTCATGTAGGCGTCCAAAGTTTTACCTTTGAATACCTGCATAAATTCAGTCTCGTACTTGAAGCAGATCCGATGCTTAAGTGTATTAGATCGATATAAACTCGTTTTTCATTAAAAATTGCTCAGTGGAATTTAAAAAATAAGCAGTGTGCATAGGCCCTTAGAAAGACATAAAAGTGTTGAAATAATTCAGGATAAAGTTTAATTTCCTCTTGGTTGTCAGCATTTTTGTTTTCTGTTTGTTTTGCTTTGTCAAATTGAGCCTTATGTCATCATCATAAGTACTTTATTGTCACCACTGCTTATTTGCTATGTATTTATGTGTATATGAGTGAACAAAATTGCTTAAGTATGACTAATGGTCATTTTGACAGAGAAATTCGTCTGTCCAATTTATAAATAAACATCCATTGTTTATTGTGTAATTGCGCTAAAAGAAAAGAGAGCATTTTTTTATAGTTTTTAGTAGTGGGAATAATAATAAAAATATTATAATAATCTAAAAAAGTTAGAGCCCAAAGACAAATTGAATTCCTCTTGTCATAATTTCTTTCGATTTTAAAATATGTTTATAAATAGAAAAATATAAATAAATTCCGGATAACTTACACTAATATTTTTTGGTGTGAATAGTTCTTAGTCTGGGGTTATTTTAGTTTCAAAGTAACCAATGCTTGTACTATGGATACCAAATAACGGATAAAATACATAAATAAGTATATCTACGTATCCAAGTGTGATATATGTATCGTATAATAATTTATCTTAAATAAATAAATAAATTTCCAATAATGACTCGGGAACAGATACTTATATTGACATCACACATATGACTTTTTGAGTGATAAAAGCGGGATTCTTTCGTCAAAAGCGGGATATAGTAAAAAAGACGTATAAAATCAGATGTTTTTCTTTTTATTTGAGTTTTTGTTATGTTTAAATAATGATAGATAGCAAAAATAGCCATTTTCGTCTTCTATAAAAAATAATAAAAACAAAACATCAAAAAGTAAAAAAATGTTGTGTTTTAAACAATAGACTGAGAGTTATCCTCCGGCAGAGTTATTCCCGAAAAGTGGGACAGAGCCTGTCCCGTGCGGGACATTTAATTTTGATTTAAAAATCGGGACGTCTGACAACGCTGATAGGCGGCTTGCATTTGTATTGCAAAAGTTACACCAACCAGCCATCAAAACGAAAGGAAAATTAGTAAAAATAAAAAATATTGAAGCTGCTAATTAAAAATGGGAACTCATTTTTTTAAACTGTTGTTTAAATATTCGAGATGTTATTATGATCAGTTGGAAAACATATTGAGCAGTTATTTAATTTAGTGGCGGTTGATTAATTATTTCGACAGTAAAGCATGGGCAGTAATAAAAAATCAATTAGTGGGTTATATTATCATATAATGTCAATACTAAAAATAATTGAGCAGTCCAATAACTGAATGAGCGGTAAAAATTATGGAATGAGCGGTTCGATAAATAGTTCGGCAGATCATAGCGAGCGGTGACACCGAACTCAAATTCATTGAGAAGAAAGGTGGCGGAAGCGACCAATCACAGGGTTGGTTAGGTTAGGTTATAGAATTGCTTAGAATGAGATTTCTTACCGACAAATTCCGATTTATTACTGCCCACACGTTCAATGCTCAATGCCTGCTCGTCGAATAATTTTTACCGCCCAATTAATTATTTTCCTGCTCAATTATATATTCACTGATCCAATACATTATTTTTTATTTCTTATTTTTGTTGACTTTACTTCTTAATTTTACCTGCTGAATTAGTTATTAAACGAGAAATTCATAATTTTTAACTTACCAAAACTGCTATTTACAACTGCCTCTTTAAATCAGTGCCATTAAAAATCAATAATGTCGCCTACAAAGAAATGGCAATTTTATTGTTATACTTCTGCATCTATCGTGAAATAGTGTTACCGGATAAACGAGGCGATTATTCATTTTTTTATATATTCAATCTTGATACTTCAACTCCTTTATAAGAGCTGTGATTACAGGATGAGTGTGTGATGACTGTTACCAACAGTCGTAATAATGTGCTACCATCCAATATCTAGAGCATATTCCTATTTTATTTTTTTTGTATTAATTTAGTAGTTAGTTTATGTACCGAATTAAAATATTATAAGGCACATGTATGACGAATGAGACTTTAGTCATTCTGTGATCATTTCTCGTGTAAAAGAGCCGAAGAGTATGAGGCTGAAACTGGCAGCAGAAAAACAGCAGCTTTTTGCAACGACCAAATTTCAAGCTCTCTTGAATACCTACTAGAATGTTAAATTATACAAGTTAAAATGTCTTCAAAAAGTTCTAGAAAATTTGATCGTTACGAAAAGCTGATGTTTTTCTGCTGCCAGTTTCAGCCTCATCCGATCAGGATTAAAAATAACGAAAAACAAGAACAAAAGCGTTGTTTATTCGGTAAAATGGTTTTATTCAAAACTGGCCAATATTACTTAGAAGATCACATAACGAAGAGGTTGGTAGTCGTTCTGTGTTAGTAACGTACCGTTGCCTGCAACCCAATTGTAAGGTCAGATTGGTGACGCAACCCATAAATGCGTTTCAGTTCATTATGTAAACGGGTAAACGCGATTGTTCTATCTTATCTTTGTTATGCTGAACAAGCTTAATCAGATGAAATCATATAACAATAATTGCTCTCCAATATGAAGTTGTGGGTTTAAAAATCACTGCTGAATAACAGAACTTTCATCTGAATTATTTTAGACACCGTTGTAGTTCGCCTTTGTATTTATCACATAAAAATATCGCATTCGTAATTTGCTTGCCATCTTTTTTACTTTTTACCTGTATTTACGAGAAAGAGAGGGCATGCGCCACTCGCGTTCGAACCTGGCTCGAGCGTTTCAAAAATAGACGATCAGAAGTCCTACCATCAACTCTATTGCGATTCAAGTTCTACTGTTGAAGAGAGATGCCACTATAGACCCCGCTTGGATTTTGAGGAAGTAAGCTACATATTTCTGTTTTACTACTATAATTATAGATGTAGACTTTCCGTTTTATTTTTGTTTATTCGCCAGCTTTAGGCAGAATCAGTTTTGTTTGCTTTGCCTCCGTCTTAATCACTTTTGACAAATACAAAAGAAAAATATTATTCTGTGTAGAGATTTTCGGGTTTTTTTGTATATCATACCTAATTAGAAATAGATATATCAGTTTTGAAACAAGCGGATCGTTACACAAGCATTTTGTTTACCACGAGAGGTAACGGGAATATATGTGTTTGATGCATTGTTAATTAGAGCGGAGCGAGCGAAGCAAGCGAAGCTCCCATGGATCAGCTTCAATGGCGCAATGTCTGTTACGCCATAACTTCCCGAGTTCTTAACTGCTTTTAATATTTTTTGTGTGGAATCGAATCAACAGGTTTGGGACCAGATTGTGACGGAGAAAAATTCCCATCGAAACAAAAAAATTTTTTTTTCTTTTTTTAGGTATTACGCTCCGCTCCAATATATGGTGCTAGCGTAGCTTTATGCTTAGCGACTGCATCGCCTAGTATTCTTTTGTTTTATCTTCAGTTATCTGAAACTATTTCAGTCGTAGTATTTTAAAGCGAGTACTTGTTGAGATATCGTATAAAGAGCATATAGTAGATAAAAATCGTTTTTGTTGTGATAATGATAATACAAATCAAATATGTATACATAAGGTATACAGATTACGACTAAAAGATAGGAGAAGTTGATTTCGGTGTTTCAATAGGTAGACGCGACGGTATTATGTTACCCGTTTATCATTGTTGTTTGATTGTTATTAAAAACAATTATGACCTATGAATTAGACAATATATTGTTTTAACTAAAATAAAACTAGGAAAATCATATATTAAATAAGTATATCAAAAGGCAATCGGCAACCATTTGGTGCAATGGTAGCGATCTTGCCTTTCGCACCGATGGTCTTGGGTTCAAGTCTCATATTATGTTTGTGTCCTTTGGAGCTGTGAAAAAATTAAACATCTAAGCCAACGCAATCAAAAGACACAGCCGTTTGTGCCGCAAATTTTCGACAATCGCAAGGGAATCAAAATCGTATCGTATCGGGTATCGTCCCCGGCAAATAAGTTGAACATGATTTTGAAATCACGTGACATGCGCAGTAGTGAATAATGTACCTAAACTTGCTACTGCGCATGTCACGTGATTTCAAAATCATGTTCAACTTATTTGCAGGAGACTATACTTCGCGTGAACTCAGAATCTTGAAATTTGATACGATGCAACGTCTTAAGCACAGCACAGATTAGTAAAATATAACTGATTATTTTGTGAATATTTTAAGTGCCTACCTGTTGATTGATACCATTATTAATATTGAGCAAAGAAGAGCAAAAAAATCGCGTTTGTTGTATGGGAGTCCCACTTAAATATTTATTTTATTTCGTTGTTATAGCGGCAACAGAAATACATAATTTGTGAAAATTTCAACTGTCTAATTATCGCGGTTATTGAGATACAGCCCGGTGACAGACAGACGGATGGACAGACAGCGAAGTATTAGTAATAGGGTCCCGTTTTTACCCTTTGGGTACGGAACCTTAAAAACAAAGGTTTACAATTTTATGACCTGGGGTTTTGGGTGATTTTAAACATGTTTATATCACATCACATTCTTCGAGATCGTCTGATAGTTTGTTGTAAAGCTGTGCTGTCAAACTCTTGTAGTAGTTAGGGCGCGAATCAATTAACAGTAATTTATTTCTATTTCATCAATCTATACTTATAAATAAAAATGTAGTGTCTGTTTGTAATTTTGAAATAACCATTTTTTACTACATGCATATGCATATATATACGGTACATACACCAAAATAACATTTTTTACAATTTTTGTCTGTCTGTCTGTCTATTTGTTCCGGCTAATCTCTGAAATGGCTGGACCGATTTTGACGGGACTTTGCATACATAATACATAATGATATTCTCAAAAGAGTAATGAATGAGTCTGGTTAGTATGTATTGTAAAATTTTATTGGTTTTGTATACACAAATGTGTGTGTGTATGTATGTATGTATGTGTTTATATGTGTGTGTGCGCGAGCGTGTGTGTGTGGGTGCGTGTGTGTGTGTGTGTGTGTGCGCGCGCAATCATATTTGATACATTTTTGCAGTATCTTTGTATGGATAGAATTATAAATAATTTTCTGAATTAGAATACACACCATTGGTGCAAAGTCGTTTATAATAAAATATAGAAAAAAGTTAATATCTGATGTTGAAACAGCAAGAATGTTTACTTCTACCACTTTCACAGTGTAATGTCATATTGTCCTATGAACTATTGGTGTAGGGGTCAGCGGTTAATATTGATAATATATTTATCCTCCAAAAAAGAGCAGCTATTTATAAATTACGATCTAGAGATTGTCTTTGAGAATAGCTTATGTTATGGATACTAGGGTAACGAATATACGTACATAATACATATACATATATGATACATAAATAAGTCATATTACTAGAAATATATATAAATACCCTTTGGACCAAACGGTAGTCGAATGCTGCTAGCTTAACATTTTTTAAAACCACTTTAGCCACATATTCTTTTAAAATACTTATGATTTTTATAAAAGTCGATATTAGATTCAAATTTATTAATTATAAATCACAGGTTAAGTTATTAAGTTAAGTTATAAGTTGTTAAAATATGGTTAGTACAATCTGTGTCTATCGTAGAGTATACAATATATTTTATACTATTTGTCATGCTATACAAATACAAAAAATAGTCAAAACAAACACTAAAGAAACAAATTATAATAATTACAAACATTCAATGCTGAAAAAACAAATTTAGGATTTTGTGATTAAAAATACGGATACACTGTAGTAGCATTTTTGTACAAGCATTTCGCGAAGTCTCTTTTAAAAAAAAATCATTTGATCAATGCAGCGTATTGATAGAGGGATCTTATTGAAAACTAGCTGACCCAGCCACGCGTTGCTGTGGCACAGTATTTTTTTTAGTTAAAGATTTTTTCTATAATAAAAGTAGCCTTAGTTACTCCTTATTACATCAGCTACCTGCCAATAAAAGTCCCGTCAAAATCGGTCCAGCCATTTCAGAGATTAGCCGGAACAAACAGACAGACAGACAGACAAAAATTGTAAAAAATGTTATTTTGGTGTATGTACCTTATAAATATTCATATGTATGTAGTAAAAAACGGTTATTTCAATATTACAAACAGACACTCCAATTTTATTTATATGTATGTATAGATGTATAGATTCCTGAGGCGTTGCAAAAGAAACTCTAACTCATTGGTGCAGTTTTGCACGGAATTTGACGCAAATCATTTGGCTTACGAGAACATGCCCCAAAATTTAAAAAAATCGGATTACTTTTAATAAAAACTGCAGTTTCAAAAATGTATAAACTGGCTAATGTCATAATATTATAGTATTTGAAATACGGCACATAAGACGTAGTTTTACATAAATTAAACATAGCTCGAATACATCTCTTTTGAGCCCTAAAAGCGAAAAAAGAATTTCCCCAGAAAATTAAACCATATCTTAATTTAGATGCAACGTAACCATGATACGCGGCTGTTAGACCTTGTTCGTTAACAGTTTTTCTAAGGTTGTACAATGCATAGGATGATTTGTATAACTCTCTACAGAATAATTAAAATTCCAAATTCGACTACGTCATTGAAAATACACTGGATTAGCTGAATCTGCAGTGACGTCACATGCTTGTTTACAGTTAATGTCAGTCCAAGTTTTTGTACGGTGTATCGTAATACGATGCGACAGCTAAAAGTTTGTTTACAGACAGGTAACGTCAAAGACATCAAGTAACCTGCATAAAGGTGACTGTATTTGTAAAGAAAATAAGAGAAATCAACAAAGAATTAATGAAATGGCAAATGTATTATGCTTTAACGAACAATTACAAAAGAAAATTTGGAATACATACCGCTTATTTGGTGCAACATTGACGTAATTGTAAATTTTGTGTTTTTGAAGAAGAGGGAAACAAATTTTAAATACATTTTCTTTTTTAAATTAGCATTACCATAAAATATGACTATAAACGTATACTTTTCTTAGGTTCATATAGCTTCTAGCGAAAACAATAAGAATTGTATTTCTTTTTTTTTCTGTCGATGTTTTTCAGAAATGTAATTTTGACAAAAAGTGTAATTGCGTCATTGTTGCACCAAATGAGCGAATACTATGTCTTCCCAAAATATATTCTAATTTTACGTATTTACACTAGAAACAAAAATAAATTATTCCAAGTTTCAGATTGCAGAACACAGGTCTCATATTTGGGTGTTTATTATAACATCTGTGTTTCCTAACAAATACAATTTAGGGGTCTTCAAGTCACGAATGAATAGGTATCTTCTAGGCAAGCGCGTCACATCCTAGATCGCATAGTCGCTTACGATCAGGCGAAATAGTAGTCAAGCTCCTACCTTGATACTATAAAAAATGTAAGTATGCAGTCTTTAAGTAAATTTTATTTTATTATTTATTTATTTAGGATGGGTTAGCTCTTGATCCCAATCAAGCCCGGGGGCCAAGACAGAATCCATGATGGAACGAGCTAACCCATGAAAGTGCCTATTTACCCTGGCTTTGAAAATGGACGGTTTATAAGTTCTCGGAAATACAGACGCAGGGAGGGAGTTCCACGCCTTTGCTGTGCGCATTATAAAGGATGTTGAAAAGCGCTTGGTGCGACAGGTAAGAATAGCAACCAAGAAAGGGTGGTAGCCTGCAGTGCTTCTGGATGTCCGATGGAAAAAAAGAGATTTGTAAATTTAAAACTTAATTTAGTTATTTGCCTTTACAATGCCAATTGTAATTTTATAAAAGAGACCAGATAGCTTTATCAAGGAAAGGAACTTAACAATAAGGAAAATCGAGAAACCACATAAGTTTTAACTGAAAGGGGTTTCCGCTACGAAAATAAATTTTTGCTACTACTTTTAATAATACTTTTTTATTGTGATATTAACATGGTAATAAAAAAATTACACCAGATTGACTTAACTCGAGACCTCTAAGTTTCCCTTTTAGAATAGGCAGGCTTTTTTGTGAGCGAATTTAAAATCTTATAGAAACAACAAATTATATATATTTTTAAAAAACATGCTTTTATTATTACTTAATTATATTATGACAATACTTCGTGTCTGTTTTTTACCATATTGTCTCGCTATCCTAACATTCCAAAACTAAACTTGTCCTTACGTACTCCCGCAAAAACAATACGATAGCGTGTTTCTACGCGCTACAGCGCCATCTAGTTATTAGTTAATAAAACGAACTTAAAAAGTTAAATCCGCTACAGCATCCATATAGGATCAAAGAACTCGTCAATACGAATCAAAAGAGCCCAAACTCGACGGGGTTGTATCGTTTTATTAAGGCATTCCTATCAGCTCCAGTATTAGATCAGCTCCATCTCATCATACATCTCACGCATGCAAAGTTTCAATTCAATCGGAAACTGGGAAGTGGGTGAAATTTAACTCGCAAGATTATAATACGGAATCATGATTACAAAATCTATACATATAAATAAAATTGGAGTGTCTGTTTGTAATATTGAAATAACCGTGTTTTACTACATGCATATGAATATATATATATATATATATATATATATATGTATACGGTACTTACACCAAAATAACATTTTTTACAATTTTTGTCTGTCTGTCTGTTTGTTCCGGCTAATCTCTGAAATGGCTGGACCGATTTTGACGGGACTTTTATTGGCAGATAGCTGATGTAATAAGAAGTAACTTAGGCTACTTTTATTTAAAAAAAAATCTTTTATAATAACTGAGCCACGGCAACATGTGGCCGGGTCAGCTAGTATAAAATAAAATAAGATTATTATTTTAATCGTTAGATATTCGTAAAAAGATTACTTTCGATATTGAAGGTCAAACTATCTTCAACATTGATGGACCGATAATGGCTGATAGTAGAAGTTGAAATACATTTGTAGATATCGACGCGTCTGCCAAGGTCTCGGTAACTTAGCGGTCAGAGCTCTGACCCGGATAGCGCAAAGCGGTAGGTTCGTATGCTACTCTTAATTTGGATGGATTTCAACAATATGCAAAAAATTAATCTTTGGTCTTAGAATTTATCAGGCTAAACTTTGGGCTGATAGGTACTATGAGATTAGTCACCCTATTCTTTTACATTAATTTAAAGCCTAAATATCGTAACAAGTTTTATTTATTTGTTTAAATCGCAAAAAAGATTATTCGGAGATGAGCATATACATACGAAGAAAATAAAAAATTGGCCAAATGCGAGTCGGACTCGCGCACGAAGGGTTCCGTACACTTTTAGTTAAGTAAAAAAATCAAGTTTGTTTTGATCGGAGCCCTCTTAAATATTTACTTTATTTTAATTGTATTATTTATTACTAGCTGATCCGGTAAAGCATTGCTATGGTAACGTTATTTGATACAATGGAAAAAGAGCGGACAGACAAACACACAAACAACAAATTTGTGTTTTTAGAGTATATACTAGCTGACCCGGTAACACTTTGCTATGATAGCGCGTGGCTATGATAACGCATTGCTATGATAACGCGTTGCTATGATAACGCGTTGCTATGGTAACGCGTTGCTATGGAAAGAGCGGACAGACAAACACACAAACAACAAATTTGTGTTCTTACAGTACCTATATGTTAAAGTAAAAATACAACTGAGTATTTTGTAAATATTTCTACCTGGTGCCATTATTAATATCGAGCAAAAAAAGTCGCGTTTGTTGTATGGGAGCCCCCCTTAAATATTTATTTTATTTTGTTTTTAGTATTTGTTTATATAGCGGCAACAAAAATACATAATTTGTGAAAATTTCAACTGTCTAGCTATCGAGGTTCTGGAGATACAGCCTGGTGACAGACAAACAGCGAAGTCTTACCAATAGGGTCCCGTTTTTACGCTTTGGCTACGGCACCCTAAGAACTACTTTTTATGTTCTGTTATCATCTTTTTATCGTGCATATTTTTAAACCCTTTACGCAAAATAGGGCTTTTGTAAGTTTAACCACTGTTTGTGTGTCTGTGTGTGTGTGTGTGTGTGTGTGTCTGTCTGTCTGTCTGTGGCACCGTAGTTCTTACACGGGTGAAAAAATTTGGATGCGGTTTTTTTATATTGAAAGCAGATTTTCTAGTGGTGGTTCTTAGATGTGTTATATCAAAATCGGTTAAGGCTTTTTAAGGTCATCAGCTCTTTTATTAGTTGCGATGGGGATAGACACATAATGGGTATAAATTAACCAATCTTTCTCACTTATGCCGACTACAAACTACGTATGGTTGTTATAAAATCAACTTATTCTTAATAAATTTAATGATTTTTTTTTATGCATGTCAGAAATGTTTTTTTCTAGATTAAGTATTAGTATTATTGTTATTACATATGTACTATGTGGCCTGTACATAGATAAGTAAATATATAAATCCTACATGAGGGCTCAGAGATATTTCTGATTCTGAGAATCGAATAAAACCTCGAAAAGCCTTCAGAATTGATTTCTCCAGCGAATAAAGTAACATTATTGAATAAAGCCGCACGTAATAGGTAAAGGGATGAATTTCCGACATCCTTGGGAATGCAGTACGTGTGAACGGAGGTCGCGTTGATCACTGGGTCAAGGTTCAACTTGTTGTTAGGTCACATTCTTCCGTTTTAATGTAGGCAGTTTACTTGTACATATCTTTCGCTGTAAAAGTTATGATATTTTTTCAACAGCCAAGCTTTCCAAATATCATGTATTTTAACATTTTTAATTGAATATATTCACAAAAAACTGATAAATGATTTGACTGATTGAGTAATAATAATATTTATTACTTTCAAGTCAATTAACTCTAGACCAAAGCAAGCACTGTAAAGCTTGTGTTATGGATGCTAGGGTAACGGACATACATACATATATGATACATCGAAATAATATTCATATAAATTCACGACTCAGGTATTACTATTCGTATTCATTCCACAAACATCTACCCCTTCTGGGATTTGAACCCAGGACCGTCGGTGCGAAAGGCAGGATAGCCAACGTTGCACTCATAAATTAATGTCTCATAAGTAGCGAAAGAACCGGGACAAGTAATACAAAGTACCGATACTGAATATGTATCAAAGTTCCGAGAAATCTCGGGATATATCTGATACTCATATTCCCTGCAAGCTAAAGATGCCAACGAGATCGCCGTTTGACACGTCGGTTCCGATGGTATCTGCATTCGTAATCTCCGAAGCACGAAAGAGATTGAGATAAAACATATTTGGTCACTTATTAGGGCTGTCTTTAACCCACTGAAGGCCCTACTATATTAGGATAATGGAGCCCCTACGACAGAACACTATTTTGTTAAAATAGACAAAGAAAGAAGATAAACAGAGTTCAAATTTATGACAGTCACGTTAAATGAATTGTTTCATTTAAATGGTGCTAATCACACTGAGGATTTTCCTTAAGAACAGTGTCTTTACTTAGTATACCATTTTATTGTATTTTTATATATTTTTAGGGTTCCGTACCTCAAAAGGACAAAACGGAACCCTTATTGGATCACTTTGTTGTCCGTCCGTCCGTCTGTCAAGACCGTTTTTCTCAGGAACGCGTGGAGGTATCAAATTAAAATTTATATCAAATACTCAGGCCTACTGTCCCTTGGAGCTGTGAAAAAATCAAACTCCTAAGCCAAAGCAATCAAAAGATGCAGACGTTTATGCTGCAAATTTCCGCAAATTTTCGAAACTCGCACGGGAATCAAAACCTACAGGGTACTTCTCGTAGACTTAGAGCATTTAAATTTGGCACGAAGTAACGTCTTATAGTACAGATAAAGGAAAAATTGCAAAAACCGTAAATCTTTAGATCCATCATATAATTTTTTTTTTTGAAATTTTAAAGTTACTACCTCTTTTTTTATTACTAAACTAACCATACAGAAATCGGAAAGCTTAATTTTTGGGCCTGATGGTAACGTATTGTATTCAATAATAGGTTCGATTTAATCGAATCAAATAAGTTTTTCGGTATCGGTTATCGTTTTGGTGATCTAGGATTTAGGGGGCCCCTATTAATCGCGGGGTTTAATCTCCTCGGTATAACCATAGACACACACTTGAATTGGAAATCCCATACAGAAGTCTTTAAATCAAAACTATCAAAATTTACTTACGCCCTTTATCAGCTTAAACAATGCACTAATACAGAAACTGCACTATCAGCATACTACGCCTATGCATACTCTCGTTTAAGGTAGGTACGGAATAATGTTGTGGGGATATAGCACGAACGCGGATAAACTTTTCATAATGCAAAAAAAATGTATACGCATTATAGCTCATATAGGCAATACACAAAGCTGCAAACCATATTTCCTCAAATACAAAATACTTACCCTACCCTCGATATATATTCAAGACTAGCTGACCCAGCCACGCGTTGCTGTGGCACAGTAATTTTATTTTTTCAAAATAAAAGATTTTTTCTTAAATAAAAGTAGCCTAAGTTACTCCTTATTACATCAGCTACCTGCCAAGTCTCGTCAAAATCGCTCCAGCTATTTCAGAGATTACCCGGAACAAACAGACAGACAGACAGACAAAAATTGTAAAAAAAATTATTTTGGTGTATGTACCGTTTATATATTCATATGCATGTAGTAAAAAACGGTTATTTCAATATTACAAACAGACACTTCAATTTTATTTATATGTATAGATGTAGCATTATTTGTTCATAAAAACATACACACGTTCACAAAAATGGAGGATACTCACAATATACGCCACAAACAAAGGTTATATCTTCCACCTTCGCGTTTAACAATGCTTAACCACAGCCCCCAATATGTGTATAAAAATATATAACAAATTACCAATAGATATAAGAATGGAAAAAAAATGACCTCCTTCCAAAAAAAATTAAATATATACTTGACTGATAAATGTTTCTATACTATAAATGAATTTTTAACTTCCAAATAATAGTATTAATATGACGATTTAATTTAATTTGTTTAATTTCATTTAATTATTAATAATGTTGAATAATTTCAAGATTAATATTACACTAAGGTACCTAAAACTATTTGTTATCATCTTGTTAACCACATGAGTGCAATAAAATATTTGATTGATTGATTGGGTCTTGGACTCTTTCCCGGAGTCCGTACTGGGCACAAGAGGAGTCTGTCAACCTTCCATAAACTAGCCTAACCGATCTTCTGCGACTGTGGACTGAATGCGCTAACCGTTACACCATCCAGCTCCTTGTTACATCCATAGTTCTAGACACAACTTCTTACGAGCAAACAAATGTAATGAGACAGTCTCTTTCTCCCATGAGAGAGATGACGTTCGTCTAGCTAAAAAGTCACTACGGCTAACTACTGTCAGAGTCCACAAGGATTTCGACGCAACGAAATCCTGTGGCGCTATAATAGTCATCTGTGACTAGGATTTGAATATCTAAATATCGTATATCGAACATACGGTTCACTATCCATTTGCATAAAATTAAACCATAAAATATGTTGGCATATACTAATGATATTTACGCATAATATTATTATCCATAACAAATTTAGCATAATTGTTTTAATCATTAATACAATCAGCATAATAATATTTAAGCATAAAATTCACAACCATTACTTTATAAAGGCATAATGGTATGAAACCATAATGAATATAATCATAATCATCTTACGCAGAATAAGTTACCCCTAAGATAATAGACACACATCAATAACTTTTTACATAACTAACCTTACCTAATTTTTATCATAAAATACCAGGCATTATGCGACTATACGCCTGTGTGAACTTGGGAAATTTCGTTTTTATTTTCAAAAGATTTTGATAAGTAGTGAATAGTAGTGGAGCTATTTTCGTTAGTAGTAATGCAGAAAAAATATTAAAATTGTAAAAAAATGTCATCCTACGAAATTAGAAAAATTATAATTATGCCACAGTACATATGCTGCTATAATCAATTATGACAAATTAATACTATGCAAAATAAAAATATGCCAAATTCGTTATGCCAAACTAGGATTTTAAGGTATAAATACATTATGTCAACGAAAGGGATCCTCAAAATATCGACGCCATATTCATCAATACTGGTATTAAAAACATGGATATCGGAATTTTCGGGAAAAAAAATTATAAAGATACTGTTTCATACAAGATAACTGACTCGTTTTCTCCATAGCAATGGTTTTTATGTTAGATAGTAATTGGTTTAGTTTTTTATTGGAGCTTTTTTGATAATATAAAATAAATAGAAGTAAAAAAAGATTTTTAAAAACCACCTTTTTATAAGCGTACTAAAAAGAAGAAAATATTTTTTTCCCAGAATTGCGATGGAAAATTCGTTTTCCCGGAATGATAAAAATTTTAATACTATGATGTAATATGACTAAAAACGTAGGGCGGGCGGTTTTCAGATTGGTGATGACTGAATATTGAAGTGTCATCCATGATATACGTGTGGTAAAATTTTGAGCGTTTTAGACGCATCAGAAGTGGTCTAATTTTGAGTTATAATATAAGAAAATTTTGCGGACAGACATGAACGAAAGCAAGTTAATAAAACGTGGTAAAATTAGTTGGTTTATGATAGGTAAGAACAGAAAATAGTTCGTAAAATATAAATTTAAAAATATAAATTAGCATTTTTATTAAGTCAACATGTTTTGTAACATTTTACATTCAAAATTTATATTTATTTGATGTTATGTGTACATAGAAAATTCGATATTCGTCAATTGCTAATATCGGATATATCGTAATGAATATAACAGCCCGATATTGCGTTCCCTATCTGTAATCGACAGCTATTAAACAAAAAAGCAAGTCTCATTCGCTTTAAAGAGATTCATATAAAAAAATAATTACATAAGTTAATTTTCTTTACAGAACGGATAATCCGTGGCGGTAACAGTAAAACCATCGTCGCCATAGAAACGGCCGACCTTGACCCAAGGTCAAATGACGACCTCGTCACATTGTCCAGGGTGTGACCTTAATTTGAGGCTGACTATTCAAGTGATAGGTTAAGTAAAATGTAAAATATTTTGAAAGACAAGTATTAATTATTCGCAAAAGGACGGGTTACCAAAATTAACGAACTACTATTAAAATTCAAGAAAAGAATCTTCTAGATGGTATTTATTTTAATTTAATGACGTTGCGTTGATTTTTTTGGATTTTATAACACTTTAGATAAGCCAAAGTAAGTAGTGTAAGGCTTGTGTTATGGATACTAAGGTAACAGATATACATCTATGATACATAAACACGTTATATTCATAGAAATAAACAATGTGTCCCGTCACCAGTAATGGTGTGAAATATGGCATTTTTTATCGACAAATTGCCCCTCAAATTTGGTTTTTCTCAAAAAGCCAATAATTAAAAAATACACAAAAAATAATCTATTTGATTTTCTTTAATTATTTTTTTCCACTTTTTATTCCATGACAATTGAAACATGATGGCTGTGTAACTGTTGTCTACATGTTTAGCTATCAAATGACACCTTTTTAATTTTGATAGGACATTTACATGAGTAGCGGTGGTCAAATTAGTATGTGAGCCCAGTTCTTGGTTACCAAGAAAACTAGTCATGTAAATGTCCTATCAACATTAAAAAGGTGTCATTTGATAGCTAAACATGTAGACAACAGTTACACAGCCATCATGTTTCAATTGTCATGGAATAACAAAATGAAAAAAAAAATCAAAGAAAAACAAATAAATTATTTTTTGTGTATTTGTTAATTATTGGCTTTTTGAGAAAAACCACATTTGAGGGGCAATTTGTCGATAAAAAATGCCATATTTCACACCATTAAAGGCTCCGACACTGGTGACGGGACACATTGTATGTTCTTTTCCCAGGGTTCAAGCCTTTTTCATGACGGCATCAGTGGTCGAGTGGATGGTACACTGGATTTTATGGTAATGCCATTCTGAAGACCCGGGTTCGATACCCGGCTGGGTCAAAGTAGAAAAACGAACTTTTCTTTATTAAATCGGATGCGAGTGTTACGGTACCGTCGTTATTTCTGAGTACGATAACACAAATGCTTTGGCTACTTATATTGGGTTCAGAGCAACGTATGTGATTTTGTCAAATATTTATTTATTTATTTTCAAAGATCATCAAAATTGGTTCAGCTGTTTAACCGTGGTAATAGACAGACAGACACACAGTTACTTACACATTAATTATATTAAAGAATGGATGTTTAGGTACGATCGACAACCCATTAAGCCTGCTTTCCGAAGGCTTTCACGAGTGAGTTTGTATTGATGTAAAAAAATCGGTCACCCATCCAATAAATGGCCCCCAAAAAAAAGCCTTACCTCCGTAAATGCTTGTCTTAATATTTCGTTACTTCTATATATCGAATATCTTTGAAAGCTTCACAGGAAAATGTTTATTTGTCACCATTATTGACTTATGTGGAAATGAAAAGACAGCTGAAGCTACATTAAAAACCAAAACATTCAAACATAATTACGATAAACAATATTATAGTTTGTGTTTATTAATTATACTTAAAAATATAATAAATATTGGACCAATATTTTTGGTTTCAAAAAATCCTCAACATAACAACACAGATTAGCGATTTCTAAGGAAATTGGCAAATGCTTACTTTTTAAATGAAAAACATATTTATGCCTTAAGTACATATAATAATAATGTATCTTACATTCACACCGATTAGCCTTGTACTACTAGGGTAACAGACATACATATATGACACACAGATATGTAATATTCCTAAATATATATATACTAGCGGCCCGTGCCGGCTTCGCACGGGTGGACAAAATTCTTTAAATTTTTTCTAGCATTCAATATAGCCTATGACACTCAGCAATAATGTGCCTTTCTATTGGTGAAATAATTTTTAAAATCGGTTCAGTAGATCCCGAGATTACCCCTTACAATTTAACAAATATACAAACACACAAACTTTACTTCTTTATAATATTAGTATAATATAAAATCACACACACAAACACACACACACACACACAGTCATAAATATTTGAGTATTACATGATAATTTTGTGTCACAGTGATGCGCGCATCTTAAAATTTCACACTCATCATTTTTTCATAAGATGCCTTAACTATAACTTCAACAGGAAAAAAATCTCGTTTTTTTTATCACAAAAACACCTGGCCCTTCCGGAACTTGAATTGAATTAAGGACCTTAGGTGCGAAAGACAGATCGCTACCTTTGCACAAAACAAAGTCATCATTATTTCTTTTCATTAATTAAAAATGGTCATTAATTTATAGTGTTGCCCAAATTCAGTCTTGGTCTTGCAGTCTTGGTCTTGTTCTTGCGTTTTTGCAAGACCAAGACCAAGAACAAGACCGCGTATTTTTAGCAAGACCAAGACCAAGACTGACCGTGCAAGACTTGAGCAAGAACAAGACTAAGCCTGCAAGACTCTTGCGTCTTGCAGCTAGGACTTAGCGCTATTTCACGGAGTAGTTAGGTGTAACAGTTCGGTGTATAGGTACGCTTAGGAATTCTATGAGACGCAAAAAACTGTATCAAAGAATATGAAAAACTGGATCTATGCGCATTACGACTAATACCATAAACATACCTACATAGCGAATAAAAAAATATCCATTAAAATCAAACTGAGTGCATGCATAGTTATGTTTTAACCATCGGCACTTTGATAATGCGGCATCAAAGGTTTTGTACTTACTTCTCAAAGAAATTTGCTGCTTTTCGGAAGCACATGGTTATAATACACGCGCCGGCGGCTTCTTTTGAAATCATATACAACAATCGTTGCCGCCGCGCCGAAATCACAACATTTGACACTATTTGATTGCCGCCACAGGGCGTAGGCGTAGGTATACTCATGCAAAATAATTTCGAATTTTAAGAGTACCTACAGGTGTTCCAAAGAATAAATAAGTTTCAGAGTGCTTATAATGAAAATGAATACATTATACTGATCACGCAAGTAGTATTATGATTAGAATAAAATGGTAAGGATAGGTAGTAGATGTCATAATAATTTATTCTAGTAAGTATATATTATAATATTGATTATATGGTTTTAAACTAATTACTTAGGTACTATTATTGTACATTTAGTCATTATATTTCTTAAGTTTTTACAAGAAAAAATAGCAAAAAAGTGTTCAAATATCACCCGTTTGATAAATATTGTAGCCACTTTTAAATATACTTGAAACGTGTAAAAAAATTCTACATAATTAATAAAATAATATAAAAAGCGTAGGTACTTACCTACTAATAAAATAAAAAGCCTGCGATTTATTATTAGTAAATAATCACGGCAGCCGAGAGTGTGTCTCCACTTTTGAATACATAAATCATAACCAGATCACTAGAGCCACTTCAAAAAAGAAATTTGTAATTCCTAGGGTTCAAAATTATTTTGGTGACAGAACTTTACAGAAGCGTATACCATATCTTCTTAATTCGTTGCCCGAAACTATTAGATGTGAAACGGATAAAAATAAATTTAAAAAAATATTAAAAGATTATCTGATGACTACTATTTAACACAACAATTGTATGTTTTTATTTATTTTTTTGCATTCACAATGCAATATTTCTATAAGATATAAAATACGTGTGTAAAAAACAACCACGCCTCCGAGCCCATCTGAGGGCTCGGAGGCGTGGTTGTTTTTTACACACGTATTTTATATCTTACAACAATTGTATCTTATTATTATCACCGCTAAATTTTCCTTCAGTTTGTTGTAATTCAGTCTAAATCCAATTATTGTGCACTTAACTTTACCTGATACAGTTATAGTTGTATTATATACCTACATAATTATAATTATAAGCTAAGAGACTAAAGATCCCTCAGTCAAACCGACAAGTCGGTTTTGTGGGACTAAATTGTATCTTTGTATTTTTTTTTCTTGTATATGAAATAAATAAATAAAAAAAAATAAATAAAAAAAAAAAAAAAGTATTTACAAGCAGTGCCCGCGACTTCGCCCACGAAGAATAGTAACTTTGGAGGTATAGTGACGTTCAGGATTTATTTATTTATTTTAAAACTTCTGTCATCAAACATACAAACAAACTCTTCAGCTTTATAATATTAGTATAGATTAGTATAGATGTACGCCAAAACATTCACTTATATGTAAAGAATAGTGATTGGCACTAATTCTTTACATATATTTTATTCACGCGTCGCGTCTGTACAAGTAGGTAATAATCTGTGTTTGTACGCCGCACGCGGCATCGTTTGATTTGCGGCGGCATCCTTTTAATAGAGCCGGCACGTGGCGAGGCGGCGCGGTAGAAAGCAAGGAAACGTACTATAAACAAAGGAATTATTTTAATTCCAGTCATTTCCAATTGAGCTGTGCTTCGAGTCTAACTTAATAATTGTTTTTACTAATTCTTGTTGTTTTCTAAAAACGTATCACGTGTACAATTTAATATGAGTGACGAAGATTCAAATTATTCTAGTCCGAGTAACGAGAGTTTGAGTCACAGATCTAAAAGACCCAAAAGCAAATTTGAGGAGTTTTTCGAAATAATTCATGCATCCCAAACTGCCTTGTGTAAATTGTGCCAACATAAAAAGACTGAAATAAAAATGAAAAACAGAAACACTTCAGGCTTAAGGAAACATCTAATATCTTTCCACAAAAAGGAATCACAAATATTTCTTCCTGTTAAACCAAAATTAAGTGGAGATATCACAAGCTTTTTAGTAACCGCTGGAAGAAGTGGACAGGTAAGAATATATTTTTTTTATATGAAAACTCCAGGAACTCAAAAAAGTCTTTTTTGAACAAATGACTTTAAACTGACTTCGGAATATTTTATAGATATTGATAAAATAGTAATACATAGGTACATATTTCGCGTCATTTTTAACAATGGTCGAAATTGTCGCTACGGGAATTTTAACTCCGCGTAGCTGTTCATGCGATACTTTCAAAAACGCCATTAACTTACGTAAGTATTTTTGAGTTAGTGGTGTTTTCATCTAGGGGTGCGACATATTAAGTATGTAATTATCGTCTTAAATATTTTTATAAACACCTATATTTTCATTTGTTTTCATAATCGGCCAGTAACAACTAAGTACTTTATTTTGGTAAATTACAGTACAGTGCAACCTTAATATAACAAATGTCAATTTAACGATTTTCTCGATTTAACAACAACAAACCTCCTCCTCCTAAACGCTCAAACCTAGTATGTTTTAAATAATAACACAAGATTTATTGTTTTATTTCAGTCGGAAAACAGCAGTGACAACATCACGACAGCTACAGTTGATTGGGTAGTGAAAAAATATCTTCCCTTCTCATTTTTCGATGACGAAGCTACACAAGTATATTTTCGACGTATTTGCCCTAATATGGAGTTTCCTAAAAGGTCTACACTTAGAAGGAAAGTCAAAGAGCGATTTGAAGAGCTCCAATTTAATCTCAAGGAACGACTTCAACAATTATCATCTAAAATGTCATTTACCATTGATGGGTGGACGTCAATTGCTGGTAGGAGTTACTACGGGGTTACTATGCATTATATAGACAACGAATGGAAGTATCGATCTGTAGTTCTTGATTTTATACCATCACGCGGTCGACATACTGGGGAAGATATTGCAACGATTTTCCATGAATGTTTATTGGAATATGGCATAATTGATAAAATACAAGGTATCACGGTCGACAACGCAACTGCAAATACCAAATTTATGTATGAACTGGGCAAACAGTTGCCACACTTTGATTCAGACAATCAACATTTCCGGTGCTTTGCTCACATTTTAAACCTTGGTGTACAAGATTTATTAGAGACCTTAGCATTACACTGTGAGTCTGACACTAACGCGCAAGATCAGCAGTATGAAGACTATGCAGACGAAACTGAGGAAGATGAAGAATATGCACCAAATATTGCTGACTCGCGTACATCTGTAACAAAGTTACGCAGTATTTCCAGTAAAATAAAAAGAAGTGAGATAGTGAAGAAGAAGTTTCAGTCTGCTTGTGAAGCAGCTGGCGTGCCATCAAATCTAAATGCCATTCTTGACTGTCCAACAAGATGGAATTCCACACATGATATGATTGGATTTGGTTTAAAAGTGAGAGCGGGCATTAACATATTGTGCAGTTCTGTCACCGAATTGAATGATTTTCAAATCACAGCTAGTGAATGGCAGGTACTCGAAAAATTACATAAATTTCTAATAAACTTTAAACTTTTAAGTACAAAACTTGGTGGAGACAAATATGTTACATTACCGCTAGTCATTGTATCATTCAATCTCTTGCTAGATAAAATTGAATCCATGGTAAAACAGTTAGATGAGAAACCTAATCGATCTGAAGTGGATGAAAGGCTCATTCTAGCTTTCCAAGCAGCTCGAGACAAAATGCTTAAACATTATAAGAAGAGCAACTGGATTTATTGTACTTCTTTAATTTTAGACCCAAGGCATAAGGCTCAGACTTTTGACCTGACAATGTGGGGGAAGCAACTTAAAACAGAAAGTCTGCGCAAGTTCAATGAACTTTATGAAGAATATAAAAGTCTACACTCACTGAACAAATCTCTGGAATTGCCAAGAAAAGAAAATAAAGTATGTGATGAAGATGAAGACATTATAGACTTTGATAAACTCTATGAATGTCCCTCGACGTCATCTGGATCTTGTCTTCAAGGCTTAGTGATAGACGAGTTGGAGGAGTACCTGAGAAAACCAAGAACTGCCAGCTCGGAAGACATTTTAGATTGGTGGAGGACGCATGAGACAGAGTATCCGACTTTATCGAAGATGGCCCGTGATTTTCTCTCAATACCTGCAACTTCAGTACCTGCTGAGAGATTATTTTCTAAAGCATCATTAGTAATTAGAAAACATAGAAATAGGTTAAGTGATGAGTCAGCCAGATGGTTACTTTGTATTAATTCTTGGTCAAAAGAATTGATATAAAGTAACATAACCTAATGATAAAGCTGTTGTGTACTGTTATGTTTGATTTGTGTTGTATTTTATTTTTGATTGAAATAAATGATAAATCATAAAACTCTTTTATTAAATTTCATGCAAGTTGAGGGTTCAATCTCTTTCTAGACAGACATTGTTATTTAAAATACAGTCAAGTTATTGTAATTAATTTGTTTTTTTACATGTTTTAGCAAATGTAAGCTTATAAATCATAAATGTTTATTAAGAAACAGTTACTTCCATGGAAAACGACATATAGGTCAGTTGATTTTTCGACTTTCTTATCAAATCTTCAGTTATTTATTAATCTGATTGATCTTTACTATGGCTATGTTAATTCAAGCTCACAATGTTCCAATTCTAATACGTTTTTCTAAGATTTAAAGTAAACTTTAATAAATAGCAATAGACTAATAGGTAATTGCAAGACTTGCAAGACTCTTGCTGCAAGACCAAGACCAAGACCAAGACTGCAAGCGCAAGACCAAGACCAAGACCAAGACCAGGTGTATTGGCGCAAGACCAAGACCAAGACTGGCTAAGTCTCGTCTTGTTCTTGCATTTGGGCAACACTATTAATTTAGGGCAGAAAAGTTTTCGAGTGGCGACCACAGCCCGGAAAACGCAGGACACTCTCTATGGACAGACGATCTGGTGAAGGTCGCGGGAAGTAACCAGATGCGGGCAGAACAGGAACGGTCGTTTTGTAGACCCTTGGGGGAGGCCTTTGTCGTGGACGACATTTGGCAGAGACGACGATGACGAAGGCTGATAATGATATTGGATTAAGATAATCATCGTACAGCTCCCGTCGACCATAAAATGGGCAGAAACGTTTTCGAATTATGGTCTTTCAGTGCCATTCTTTAGCAGGTAGCTAAGTGGGGACATTATGGCAGAAATCTCCCCATTTTTAGGGGAGCTTCCGTCTAATAGTGGACTTTTTCCAAATATGATTATGATAACCATAAAAGTATTTAACCGCTCGAAATTAGGGCAAGAAGTAGCATGTCAAATTTCATTGTTAAGCTTCCAATAAAAAAAAAATTGACGTCTAATCGAAGTTTGTGTAGTTTAATGAAACGAAACGTAAAAAAATTGTAAATAAACTCCATTCGAAGCAAAGTTAAATTATGTCTAACTTTGAATCGAAGTTTGTACAGTTTGTTATTAATTCAAGGAAAGTGAGAAGGAGAAAGAAAGTAGACGAAAGCTCAAAATCAAGTCAATATGACTACGAAAAATTTCCTCTGGTACATTCCGTTTTACGATTATTTTTTGTTTGCTGGATTAAATTTGTATATTCGATAATATTTATGTAATAGAAATTTGTATAATATGGAGGTAACTTAAAAGGTCAAAATCAATGTAAAATCGGGCACGTTCCTAATTATTAAATTATTTTATATAAATCAAGTTGTTTTATTTTATATTAAAACATTATTTAGTTATTTAAATAATTAAATAAAATAATAATTTTTATAATTAAATAACTAAATAATGTTTTAATATAAAATAAAACAACTTGATTTATATAAAATAATTTAATAATTAGGAACGTGCCCGATTAAAATATTGTGAAGGTAGTAGAAAATACATGTCAATGTAAAATGTTATAAAAGTAACATTCTAGTGTTGCTGCTTTGTATCGTAAGATAAAAGATAGACGATTTACGACTCTCGGTCAGTTATTATTAAGGTTTGGAGCATTATTAGCAGGTTAGTCGTTTGGCGACTGTTTCGCAGCTGTACCGCGCTACAGAAGCGCTGCAAATAGGCACTGTGTATACTATACACACGTCCAAAAGACATTCTAGGTCTACCAATATCAACATCACCAGAAACCTTAAACATTGTAATAATATAGATGTAGGGTTGTAGGATGCGGGATTTTATGATTTGTTATGATGAAATGTGACAAAAGTATTAGAGGTATATTAACGAAATAATTATAATAAATATACAAAACGGAAATATTTTACTATACAATAGTTGTCAAAATTAATTATTCTTTGCCAAAGTTCTCTTCAAATTTCATATCTTTCTGAATCACGATAGAAAAATAAGTATTATAAACCTAATGATCTCACCAATATGCTAACATCACGAAGTTATATTGAAGCGATTGAAATTCTTTATCATCTTTAAAATAAAAATAATTTCGCGGTTATACAAGTAGCAATTTGTAACATTTTAAAATTATTTAGAAGTATTAGATTAGATTTATTCCTTATAATATTTGAATTCTCTAAGCTAGAAATTTATAAATTCGTAGCAAGTGGGATATTAGGACATATCCATATTATGATAGCGTAACAAAATCCCACAAAATTGTACTAAGTTTTCCGATTACTGATCATCACCCTATTGATGCCCTCAATGGTGGGAAACATACATTTTCTATAGATGACAAAACATCGCATATAGAAAAGACATCAAAGGAAGGACGAACCATAATCACGCGGGCCCAAAACTGATTGGTGAGTGTAACTGCAGATTAAAATACCTATAGAAGCACGAAGGAATTGTTAAAAACAATTTTTGCCCACCCATCTCAAAACCGACTATAGCAAATTTGCTTAACCTCCGTAGTCGCAGGCAATAAGCGCTAACCACTGGCTCACAGAAATCTCCGCTTAAAGGATAAGTACTTATAAAAACAATAGTCATACGTAATAATAAGTAAAAGTGAACAGAAAAACTCGATCAAAAGCAAAAAGCAATGGAAACGTATACTGTTTTTGTCATAGCCTTGCGTCAACGAGGTCGAAGCCAAGGTAGGTCGATGATCTATGATGTGACAATTGACCGATGTACTGAATCTTGTCTATGGTTTTATCTTTTATTTAGGTAACCTCGGTTGTAGACCCAGATACCCTATCTTTTGTCATACAGCGAAAAATCCTTTATAAATTCAACCGGCTGCGGATTGGCACAGGAGATATGATGGACTCTCCTACACCTTAGCGCAAAGAGCGTAGATGGGGCATACCCTAACAAAAAACACTGCAAAGTACATTTACCGTCAGATTCCATCTGGACTGTGTTATCACGCACCAATAAGACCCAGATATCCTTGGCTAGCCAGAGCATTCGGCTTATATTTGCAGAGGTTACTTTTGTAAGGACTAATCACCGGATGAGTGATCAGTAAATTATCATCTCAAGCTCTTCAGTGCTTCACAAAGAACGCGAACGACTTCAGAATACGAGATGAAGGGCTCTTACACATAACCACAATACGACATCGTAACGTACAAATCTACGACGGGGAACGTAAAAATTCACGACACGATATCGTGTTTATGTTTTTATTTATTTGGAATGGGTTCGCTCTTGATCCCAATCAGCCCAGCCACGAGGAACGAGCTAACCACGAAGGTGCCTATTCAGCCTAGCTTTAAAAACGGACGGGTTATAAGTACTCAGAAATATATACTATGAGAGGGAGTTCCACTCTATTGCTGGGTGCATTATAAAAGATGCTGAGATGCGCTTGGTGCAACAGGTAAGAATAGCAACCAAGAAAGGGTTGTAGCCCGCAGTTTGTCTGGATGTCCGATGGAAAAAGGAGATGGCGGTATGAGCATATGCAGCTCTTGAGCACACTCTCCACAGTACATTCTGTAGAAGACCGATCGACAGTGGCTATGTGTGTAAGAGTCTGAACGTGGCGGGACGGGGACTTCACTGGAAGAGGTTAATGAGCGGGAAGGACTGTGCCTCTGCATTGGAGACATTCTTAAGCGTATTCGTAATTATTCTAGTTGTTTGAAGAACGTGATAAAAATCACATTGTGAAAAACCCCAAAATAAATTATCGAAGTAGTATTTTCTTCATTAACCAATTTTGAAATCAAACCTTTGGGAAACTTCACACGACGGACCTTTCGACTAATATTTTTATAAGAGTATTAAAAATCCGATAAGCATATTATAAATATTTTCGTTAACCCTTTGAGGTCAGTAAAATGCTTGTCACGAGTGGGTCCCGCATCCGTAGTAAATCAGCGAGGATCGAACTAGGTCTGCTTGGGTTCAACATGACAGGCTACGGCCGCATTAAATTGAATTGGATGTCATGAATTGACAGTGGATGGTGGATTATTGGACGTGTGCGTGGAGTCTTTTAGTATCATCATTAATTGAAGCGTCAAAATCGCCTTAACATCAAGCAAATGTGAACACGTCTTTACTGTGTTTACAGGGCAAAAATAATTGCGTGTATTTTATTTTTTTTAAAGTTCGTAACTGAATCAAAGGCATTTGCAAGTCTTCATCGAAGTTTTTTTGACCTCGTTTCTTTCTACTTCCCTGGTGAAAGTTGGGAAAACTCTTTACTATAGACAGTCTAACGAACTTTTTTATAAAATTTTCATGGTTTCTCTCGGAGGTCAACAGCAACGACTGGTCATTTACCTGTTTGTTATTAAATTAGAATGTTATTTATTTGGAAAACATAACTGGTAACAATGAAATAAAAGTTTTCTTTTATTCTTTTATGGTTTTTGATGATTCTAAAATTAATGCGAGTAGGAATAAAAATATTCCCATCCATACAAGCTGTGAAACGACACAAAACAAAAAAAAATAAAAACAATAAATCTTCCATTATAATATTTTGGGTGTGATTATTGTTTCATACATAATATCATCATGGGAAGTAGTTATTACAGAGTTATTGAAGATTAGATCGGCCATTATTTCATGAATTCTCGTTCACAATGTTGTTATTTCACTTTCCAAGTAAAAATAACAAATTGGTAGGGAAGGTACTCTACGTTACATTGCGTATTACAGGAAAATGACTTCTGAAACATGAAAAAAGAGGTAGTTTTCCATCAATTACTTTTATATTATTTCATATGACAAAACACAACCAATTATGGAGCATTGGCATACCGTACTCGTAGGTCTAGGAGTGCGAAGAGTAGGTCGCTTCTCTCCTCCCCCATACGGCGTACCATAGCCAGAAATGGTGCTCTGTCCGACTGGAGTCGCCGTAGTAAATCTATGTCGGTTCAGGGACTCCCCTCAAGAGAGAGGACCTCGTTTTATAGTACACCTAAGGATTTCCGCACCAAAACTCCGTGGTGCTATTGCAGCCGTCTGCATAACCCACGGTAAATACGCATAATGAAAAACCTAGCGAGATAATCTTTCTCATTGAGTCAAATACGGTGGGATGAGACAACGTAAATACATGTTCTCTTTCGTCTATTTAAACTAAAAGTTATTTATTTCAAATCTTTGTTTTCTGCCTTAAAATCTTAAGGAACTAACAACTTTATTATTCTTTACTAAGGTCCACTTTCTACCTGTCGCACTAGGCGCTTCTCAATATCCTTTATAATGGGCACAGCTAAGGAGTAGGACTCCCTTCCTGCGTTACTTATAACCCGTCCGTATTTAAAGCCAGGTTGAATAGGCACCTTCCGGGTTAGCTTGTTCCATCTTGGACCCTGTCTTGGCCTCCAGACTTGATTGGGATCAAGAGTGAACCCATTAAAAAAAAAACCGGCCAAGTGCGAGTCGGACTCGCGCACCGAGGGTTCCGCAAAATATTTTTATTATATGATGTAACAAAAAATTTACGGTTTTCGCAATTTCTCCATTATCTGTGCTATAAGACGCTGCTTCGTACAAAATTTCAAGATTCTGAGTTCACGGGAAGTAACGTGTAGGTTTTGATTCCCTTGCGAGTGTCGAAATTTTGCGGAATTTTGCGGCATACGCGGCTGTATCTTTTGATTGCGTTGGCTTAGAAGTTTGAGTTTTTCACAGCTCCAAGGGACAGTAGACATTAGACAGTAGACAGTATTTGATATAAATTTCAGCTTGATACGTCCACGTGTTCCTGAGAAAAAGGGTCTTGACAGACGGACAGACGGACAACAAAGTGATCTTACAAGGGTTCCGTTTTTTTCGGAACGGAACGGAACGGTTCAGGAACGGAACCCTAATAAATAAAAATTATTACTTATTTTTTAATATAATCCTTGTCAGCCCATTTTTCTTCTTTTACGATATTACTCTTCTTTAGTTTGTATTAGATGCTTATATTCGCAGTTGCTGTTGTGTTGTTTAGTGTATCCTTACTGCTGGTGTACCACAAGGCTGCATACTTTGTTCACTTATTATTCACTATTTTCTTCTTTTGCTATATTATTTATGCCTATGCTATACGCCTTACAGCGCTGACGATCAGACTAATATACATAAGGATACGGTTAAACAAAAGTTGAGTTTTGGTGTGTATTTTTATTTCAAACGACGTCCAATTACTTTTATTTAGATTTAAAGTGTCTAATATAATAATAGTTATTATTAATATTTTTATGACACAACTAGCGTCCCGTCCCGGCTTCGCAGGGGTGGACAAAATTCTTTAAATTTTTCTAGCATTAAATATAGCCTATGTTACTCAACGTGTGTTGAGGATTCATACTCTTAAGTTTATATAATCTGTGGATTTTGACATATCCGATGTCCGTTATGATTATGGTTTACTTCCTGTTTCTCCTATACATTTTTTTTTTCTTTTTGTACTTTTATGATTTTATTGTACAAAAAACTGATAGTTGATTAATATACATAGAGACCTATTCAGTCAAATTAACATTATGATTCGCATAAATGCTAGCTATGATATATATTGTGACCATACTTATTTTAACTTTTAGGTATCTTACTATTCATTACTACTGTTCAGATCTTACCCGTATAAGTGCCTGGTTAATTTATTCTTACATTTATCAAAGAAAACCACAGCTTGTTATTGGGTAATTTATTGAATTAGGCTTTAATTGGAACTGAAACTTTAGTATAAACTTGTATATGTAAATTAAATTAAATGATTACTTTATCACATGAACAATAACAGCTCTCAGCAATAGAGCTCAGACATTATGTTCATTTTATGGAGCAGTCAGATAATTTTTAAATTTAGTAATGCCATTAATTTACAGCTTGTTTTGTATTATTACTCCCTCCTGATTGCTCCTCCTTTTTTCGTTGTTTTTCTCTCATTAATTCAGCATCCCTATTTTTTCTCTCTTGTAGAGATAAACCAGTTTTCTCACTGGCAGTCTTCTTCTTTTGCATTTCTAATTGTTTCTTTTGGTTCTTGGCTCGAGCCAAATCTCTCTGATTCCCACGGGTCATCCTGGATTAATTTCTAAAAATTAACAAAGACGAGCCAGAAAGTCCAGAACTCGGACGATACGCTAGTCCGGTCGAAACCTAGGACAACGCACCGCCCTCCCTTTTTCCAATATTAAAGAAACTTTAAAGTCAACTTAAAGAAAATAGCTGGCTTTGTAATAAAAGCCACAGCCAGCTGGTCACAACCACAAACAATTTTCAAACTCCTATAACTGGTGTCATGTTGAGGATTCATACTCTTAAGTTTATATAATCTGTGGATTTTGACATATCCGATGTCCGTTATGATTATGGTTTACTTCCTGTTTCTCCTATACAACGTGATGTAGCTTTCCAATGGTGAAAGAATTTTTGAAAGCGTCTTAGTAGTATTTGAGTTTATTCATTGGAAACATACTGATAAAAATACAAATCTTAGTGTAGATAAGTAGAACACTGAAGTATCTTGAGTATATTCAAAACTAAAATAACTTACAATAGCTTATGTCCTAATTTAAATTGATTGATTTAAAGCAAACAGAAATCCGCCAAAGTAAATATAATGAAATGATATTTGCTTTATAAATATTGAAAGAGAATCTTAAGATCAAAAGCCTCATCTAATTGATTTATCATTTAAATTATTGATTAGTGGTGGCCACATCTTGGAAGTTTACATTATTTCCCACACAAATAACGAGCATGGGAACTATTATAAAGAACTGTACTCTTTGTAAATTAAGTCTGAAATAGTTTTTTTTTTAATACTAAGAGAATATTTCATAGTTTTCTATTCTTTGAATTGGTTTTAATCTGTCCTACATTTAAAAGAGGTAAATAATACTAGATTTAAAAATCTAAAAATCCCACGTTTTTCAGTGACCAAAAAAGAATAAAATAACCCGGTGGGGCCAAGCGAGGGGCAATGTACTTATGTTACTTATGGAGATGTAATGAGATGTATGATATGCATAGATGTTGAGAGTGTTTGTAAAGATGCGCCCCCACGTTTTGAGTGGCCCCTCGCTTGGCCCCGCCGGGTTATTTTTTTTTGGTCACTGAAAAACGTGGGATTTTTAGATCTAGTATTATTATTTTATTCTTTTTAATTATTAACTCAACGAAGTAACTATGTGTTACGCAACAATCGGATAAGCCCCATACAAAAGTGAAAGTTGCCGAAAGTTGACCTGAAAGTGCACCTAGAAAGTTGAAAGTTGTTTAAGCGTGCATTGTCATCGGTTTCTGAGCTACCCTGAAAGTTTCAACTCGCTAGGTGGTCGGGAACTGCCTCAAAATTGAGATACAGGATTCCAACCGGACAGACAAGACGACAGACAAGCAAACAGACAAGAAAGCGAACTAAGAAAAACGTGGGAAAAACTTGCATCATGTGTGCTTAATGAAGTGCAAAACTATTGTTTAAGTGAGATACCTAGTGGTAAACCTCTTCATATAGTTATACCTCTTTCATAGATTTTTTGGCGGGAGCGCTTAGCGTCACTTTAATGGTTTTGGTTATCTTGTTAAATTTTGTGTTTTGGCATATTAGTGTGTAATAATGGTGTGTTATTAACTACTGAGTGTTTCTGAATATGCATAAGTGTTGGCAAGTGAAACAAAATAGGTTGGAAGCCGTCTTTTTGCGCTCTCTCAAGAAGGTCACGAGGAGGTTCCAGTATAATCCCACTTCTTTACTGAAACCTAGGAAATTACTCAAGATCTGACGATTATACTTACTTGACACTGGCTTAATTCACAAATTGTGCAAGCCATAAATAACGAAAGAAAAAAACATTTTTCATTCATTCATTTAGACTTTTGCTGTAATTAAAGTTATATATTCTGATCCAAGACAGTTAAAAACGATATGAGATGTGAATTCATATTCTTGTATATGTGTGTATTAATATAATTTTTTTAGTAAAAATAATACAAAAATATTTTTATTTTTATATAGATAATGCTTCTTATTTTTATCTTAATATATATAAATTACGTGTCACGTTGTTTGTCCGCGATGGACTCCTTAACTACTTAACCGATTTTGATCAAACTTCGTATCTATCTGTTATATGATCTAACTTAAAAGATAGGATAGGTTTTATTTGAATTTATAACACAGCAACGCGTGGCTGGGTCAGCTAGTATAGCATAAACATTAAAATTATCATACTGTAGAGTATGGTTTAAAGACTTTTCAATGGTTTTTTTTATTATTTCTGTCTGGGCAGCTGACAGACCTGGTTCTGTCAAAAGTTAATGGAAACATAATTGATCATCTATACATATAAATAAAATTGGAGTGTCTGTTTGTAAAATTGAAATAACCGTTTTTTACATGCATATGAATATATATACGGCACTTACACCAAAATAACATTTTCTAAAATTTTTGTCTGTCTGTTTGTTCCGGCTAATCTCTGAAATGGCTGGACCGATTTTGACGGGACTTTTATTGGCAGGTAGCTGATGTAATAAGGAGTAACTTAGGTTACTTTTATTTTAGATTTTTTTTTTGTAATAACTGAGCCACGGCAACGTGTGGCCGGGTCAGCTAGTTCAATAATAAAAATAAACACATATTGAAAAGGATGAGTTGATTTTTGATATACTATAATATAAAATGTTATTACAACATTACATATTGTTACTACTGTAAGGACCTTAATGGCCCGTGGGCTACGAACACCTGGCCTGCTCAGTGAGACCAGTAGTAGTGTTTCTACTGTTATCTCAGACTATAAAACAGTAAGAGAGGAAAAGAGAGAAAAGTAAAGGAGAAAACACAGATCCATTAAAACTATCCATTTAGCAATACATAACATTATATAATCTGAATGAAATAATGTTATGCAATACACTTGACAATTTTAAGTAAACACACAGTTCTAATCGTTATGAAATAGAAGTTTTCTGAGTTTGTGTGTACCCTTACAACAAAACTAGTGATCAAACAGTCCCAGAAAGTAATATACCGCTTCTGTTTATAAATGTAATGAATAAATCTTGGGTAGCTTTACATAATTGGTGAAGTTTTTTATTATTATTCAAATAAGCTTTTCCTTCATGACCTTAGTGGTTGAATGGCGTGCATGCCGAGTAGTAGCACATCGAGGTCCCAAGTATGTTCCCCAGCCAAATCAATGTAGAAAATAAACTTTTTATATTAGCGTCTGGGTATTGTGGTACCATAGTTGTTTCTGAACACCATAACACAAGCGCTTTAGCAACTTAATATTATATTGTATAATATTTACTTATTAATTTTTAAAACAATTCCACAAAAGCATGTGGTAACAACTCGGTAGTTTAAAATTTTCCTACAACTGTGGTTAAAGGATAAAGTCAATTAAAATTGGATTCAAATAGGTTTAACATACAATTAATGATTTCACACATTAAAACGTGATTTTTAAATACTTTGATAAGTATAAGTAACATATTTATTCTTATATATATATATATATATATATATATAATTAATAAAAAAGTCTCTTATTATTTTTTTATAGTTTGTCTTATTATAATACTTTGATGTAAACATAGTAAAGAATATTCAATAAATACTTACAAAGAATAAAGCAATTTTGATAGCCAAAAATATTTACTTAAATTTTCTGGTTACAAATGAAATAAAAAAAAAAAAAAATTTATTTGCTTTTGAATAAAGATCACAAACAGAAAAAATATATATTCTAGTAATTTCACTTATTAGCAAATGATATTTTTAGAAAAAGAAGATATCAGAAGCACTTTTTTTTAAACAGGAAAGTTATGATGTGACATTTGACTCATTCATTACATTCAACTTTTTTTAAGGTTAAGTTTGGATGGTTTGTTTACAAACAATCTGCATCAATCTTTGACTCATAATTTAAGAAATATAATCATAATTTTAAATATAGTAAAAAGAATTACACCTAAAAAGATATGAGATATGACTTCAATAATTACCTATGGTATACTTTTTTTTAACAAGCTACTGCTGGCTGGAAAACCTTTCCTTGATATAAATTATACCATGGTTTATTACTTTGTAGGTTTTATGACTGAAAAATACTGGTATAAACACTATTCAAATAACAATAGGGAAATTCATTAGGAAAAATCTGGCTGATCAACAGACCAATTACCATTTTACATAGCAAATTGATTCAGCCTTATAGTCATATTAATAAAGGCTAGCTTTAACTTTTCAAAAGGAACTAATGTTGTATTGAGATACAAGATAAATAATGTAGTACTAAACTATCCAATAAGATGTCTTCATCATAATTGGACAAGAGGACATTGAATGAACCTGTCAATTGGGAATAATTGTAGCAAAAACATTTTGGAGGTCAGGCCAAATGCTTATTGTACATTCCCTAACCATTAAAGAAGAAAAAAAGTAAGATAAAAACTGTGGTGCGAAATATCTCTGCATACTTTTTTATAGGGGGAAGGAATTATTGAAGTTATAAACCAACTAATTGAAACAGTACTATAACACCGACAGCTATATAGTAAACAATGTACGTCCGAAACTGGTTGTATTAAATGTTATTTTTTTTACAAACACGTTTTCGCCCCCATACATCAAATGAAACGAGTTCTTTAGTTTAACTCTGCGAATCTGACGGATGATTCCGAGGCTGTATGGAAAAAACCTACACTGAGCTTTTCCACAAACGAGCACGACCACAACAAACGTTCTATAAACATCCAGACACAACTTACAAATAAAAAAAACACACACATACAGCACTAAAACCACTTAAATACACCAAGACAATGCTACGCACCTTAGTTTTCGTAATAACATGTGTAGCAAGTTTTACCACAGCAAAATTGCCTGTTCCAATTGTCTTTTCCAATTCATAGTTGCCGACACACACTAACTGGTCTATTGGGAAGTGTTTGCTTTTGTGCATTGGTTTTATCTCACTATCCATTTTCGTGGAAAGCTGGGACCCTGCCCGATAACACTACTTCACTGAGAGATTTTTTGTCTACTGTCATTAGTTCAGCATGGCTACTGCAGTGGCGCTAGTAGCGCTCACGTCACTCGAAGAGGGACGATCATGTGGATGCCGCGATGTTTCATTAACAAACACATTAAATTAAATGTCGAATTCTCATAATTTTACATTACACACTAAAAATATTTATCAAATCTAAGTTTATCTTAGTTATCTTGATTATGGATATGGAAAATGCTTCTGCCGATATGTTCTTATCAGCAATTTCGTTATCAATGCGTAAGGGACTCAGTTGAATAGCCCTTGCTTACGAAAAAAGATCTCGATTCACAACCATTACACGGGTATTGCTGTCTTGCTCGCGCTCATTCATTATTAGAGAATATAAGAGAGATAGTTAGTTAAGCCGCTGTCATGCGGCTAGGCTGATGACGTCAGACGTATCTGCTTACGTCACACGCGGCAATTTTGAACGATCAAACAAGTAGGTACGTCAGTACTAAATATTGATTTCTCTTCAAAATGCAACTGAAAGGTTATAGGTTCACTGATCAAAGATACTGCTGCATTTGACCACGTCAACCATTCACGCTTCTACGTAGATAAAGGCATTAACTATTAACGGTTCATAAATAAAATATTTTATCATTTTGTTAGTAATTGGTGGGCTTTTTACGAAAGTTAGGACATTTTTAGTTAGGACAGGACAGCTTTATAGAGAAAAAAACATTGGTTTTACAGATCTTGTTATCATATTATACTGTGCTGTTTGAATAACTAAGTGGGGGGCATGAATACTTATATTTTTACTGATAACTAACGAGTTGGATGCGCATGTTAAACATCTTAATGTTTGCCATGAGATAAGATTAAATAGCAAAACATTCTATCATTAGGTGACGACATTAAATTACTTTATATCGTATGATTTTTGCATTCCAAACGTTCTTTGGAAAAAATATTTTTAAAATAATTGAATTATTAAGCACGTTAAAATATTTAATAAAGTGACATCTGTTGAGGAGTAGCTAAACTACGATGAACTTTTTACTCACACTATACTGCTTTTAAATAAATACTTAAACAGTGCGTTTTGATATTGCATGCTGTCACCTTCTTTATTATTAAAATAAAATTAAGGTCAGAAGGTTAAACGCACTATCACTCTAGCGCTGTCCGTTATTGCGCAGAAGTAAAAAATAAAATAAAATCCTTTCAAGCAGCAGGTTTAGGTAGTCCCTAGTGTAGGCTTCAGTCTCTGAAACAAGCACAATAACTGTCTGATTTTATGTTTTTATTTTTATATTACACACCAACCTACCTTTTGTTGAGAACATAAATTAAATTGACAACATAACTCTGGCACACTTGAACATTAACTAACTAACGTAATATTTGTTAAAGTAATATTTGCGTGCGTGACAGTACTTACAGTACCCAAAAAGCAGCTAACCACCACATTTTGTTCACCGCTAGACTTACTATTTGACATGACATTAAAAAAAAAAGAAAAGAATGTAATGAACATCATTTTGCTATTATTAATTAAGTACTTAATTAAACTACTAATTTGTATTGCGTGCGCGACAGTACCCATGCGCAGCTATCCCCCCCACGTTTCGTTCAGCGCTAGAATTACTTGCCGCGACTTATACTTCTCCAGCTTCGGAAATGATTTGCGAATTTTCTTTGTTTTGTTGATATTATTTTTTATATTTGACTAATTCAGTTTCGTTTCTTAATAGGGTATATTGAAATAGATATGGGCTACATAATTAGCTGCTTAGACGCAGTAAATATTGTGACAAATTTGCATTTGTTTTTTAATGCTTGCGAACTTACGAACATGGTATCATTTGAATGTTTACTGGATGTTTAGAACTGTTAAGCGCATAATTTTCTTATTTTATTCTCATGACAAAAGTTTTACCAATGTACGATTTTTACGGCACTAATGATTTATACATAAAAATAATGAGTGCACCTTAATTTCATGGATATAATGTTTAATTTTGGCAAATGAATACTTATTTTTGACACATTATTTTTAACATTAACATTGACGACATTTCATTATTCTTTCTGTTTTTGTGAATAGGTACCTTAAACATTACATTTAAAAAAAATGTTAGTTGTGCCCGGTAAGCTTTGCAACGCTCTATTTTGGTGATTAAAAACCTTCTCTGACATATGTATAGCAACTTATAGTTTCCGATAGAGATGGGCGTTTTGTCTATTTTTTGAAAACCGTTACGTAACGGTTTTGAAGTTTCCGTAACGTTATTAAAAACCGTTTCCAGTTATGGTTATCACTACTGCGGTTGACGAGATGGTTTGGCTACTGCAAAACTAATGAAAACGCAAACACTATTAGCTAACGTAACGCGTTTTTGTTTTAGTTTTACGTAATTATGGTTATGACGATATCCCTTCGTGCTTTTACGGGGCTTAGGATTAGTTTGATAAATTTTAAATGTGACTAGTGATTTTTAATGTAATGTGAATAAATGAGAACTGAAAAACTTTTCTGGCGCATTTAAAAATCGTGACATAATTTTTGGTTCCAATGATTTTGAATGTATTTCTGATCATTTATATTATTTACAAAGTTAAGTCTTTGTTTTATCACTTTTTGGCGTATTTACCCAATCGTGGCAGCGCGGCGCGACACACGGTTTTCAGTTTTGGTTACATTGCGATGGTTATGAGAAAAACGGTGTTATGTTTTGCGGTAACGTTACGTTTCCGTATGAAATTTAAAACGGTTTTTAATTATGTTTTGGTTTAACGTTCTCATACCTAGTTCCCGGCATATAAATTGTACCTGGTTTTGAAATCACGTGACATGCAGTAGTGAATAATGTACCTTAACTTGTTACTACGAATGTCATGTGATATCAAAACCAGGATCAACTTATATGCCGGGGACTGTACTAAAGTTTTATCGTAATACATCCATGTCTCGCATGATACAGCCTTTGCCGAGTTTCTTGCGGTTTCTTCTCGGTACAAAGTCTCCCGTAGTAGGACTTCGTTGCCATGGCGTAGCTATGATGTATAATATACACATTATAATGCTTACCATAAGGCTTAGAATAACAGTTTTTATAATCAATTAACGTTACCATAGCAACGTGAGTCCGGGTTATACCAGCAACGCGTGGCCGGGTTAGCTAGTATTTAATAAAAAATATTTTTTCTTCTTTTTTATCGTAACGTGTCCAATACAATAATGTCTCCAGGATGTTTTTGGGGCTGCCACGCTACTGCATTGCATTTGTAATGTTTACTGAGGAGCGTACAAATGGTTTTGCAACCATATTGCGTAAGAGAGTAGCATCTCTAATGCAAGGCGTGGGCAGGTAGGCATAGAGCAAAGGGTGGACGGCCGTATACTGCAGGCATTAGAGCACGTCATACGTGTTGTGTAGCTCATACTTGCTGGCCTAAAACATACTTAGTTACTATACTTTTTTTTTCAATTTATATTTTTTAGGGTTCCGTACCTCGAAAGGAAAAAACGGAACCCTTATAAGATCACTGTCCGTCCGTCTGTCAAGACCCTTTTTCTCAGGAACGCGTGGAGGTATCAAGCTGGAATTTATATCTAATACTCAGATCTACTGTCTCTTTTTTTTCTATTTATATTTTATAGGGTTCCGTACCTCGAAAGGAAACAACGGAACCCTTATATGATCACTGTCCGTCCGTCTGTCAAGACCCTTTTTCTCAGGAACGCGTGGAGGTAACAAGCTGGAATTTATATCAAATACTCAGGTCTACTGTCTCTTGGACCTGTGATAAAATCAAACTTCTAAGCCAACGCAATCAAAAGATACAGCCGTTTATGCCGCATAATTCTGCAAAATTTCGACACTCGCAAGGGAATCAAAACCTACACGGTACTTCCCGTGAACTCAGAATCTTGAAATTTTGTACGAAGCTACGTCTTGTAGCACAGATAATGGAGATATTGCGAAAACCGTAAATTTTTTGTTACATCATATAATAAAAATATTTTACGGAACCCTCGGGGCGCGAGTCCGACTCGCACTTGGCTGTTTTTTTTTAATATATATTGTAGGTATTTTATTTGTTTTGTTCATATTTATTATTCTTTTTATGTATATATATTTGTTGTTGTATGTTTGAGTTCAAATAAATATTTCTTTCTTCTACTTTTGTCATACCTAGTTGTAATAATCGTACATCCGGAAAATTGATATCGCCGAGTAGAATTTAACAATCCTTAACTTCGGCAAATTAACTGGAGATAATCACCATATACTTCCCTTAGATCACAATATGGGCAGAAGCGTTTTTTATTATTTTAATTTTATTATTATAATGCGATTTCGTGGATAATTTAGTTATTTTGTAAGAACAATGTATCAAAAAAATATTCTTTGCGTAGAATGTGCCATTACGTCGGGATTTGATATCTTGATACATAAGGTTATTCTATTCTTTCATTAAAATGATCACTTAAAGAATTATTTAACCGATTCGTTGCTGATAGCACGCCTGTCGTGCCATCACTTTCTTTTGCGTGTGGCGTTAGCCACTGGAGCCGTGTAATTTTTAAATCGATGATAACTCCTTCAAATTTAGTTTTAGAGAAATTTACCCAGAATAAAACTATCTTCATTTTCCACGTAAATCAAGCTCTTAGCCTTATTGTCAGGTAATTGTATGTAGCAACGAATCGGTTAAACGTTATGTTCACACAATTTTACACTTAACTGTAAAAATAACATTATAAGTAACATTTGCTATGTTCATCACACAAGCATTTGCCCCTATCGGGATTTGAGCCCGGGACTTTGTTTTGTATACTGTATACTATTTGGTCATCATTGAATTATTTAGTTCTTACACTTCCGCGCACATTACACATCAGAATAAAACACTTTGATGCCGTGATCACGGCTCCTGTAAAGGAGTCGAAACGTCAGTATTTTATATAAAATAAAATAAAACATGCGCAAAAATCCGTAAAAAAGTGTTTTATTCTGATCATTGAATTAGTTTGACGTTTGTCTATAGCATTAATCGGAGTAATGAGAAAAAAAATGTTCCTTCTACCGTCTGCACAAGGACAGGGTAAACAGAAATCAAACAACAAATATAATAATTTACTCATTTAAATATATATTTCTTTATTATTATAAATTTGGTGTGTATCTATAAGTACATAAATATTGCAAGGGCTCGCGCCCTGCTCCATAATTTTAATATACAATTACTCAATGAACAATAAATTAATTATATTTTTTATTAATAAATTTATGAAGAACACGGTGATATTTAGCAAAAACTAAAAGTGTGACGGTATATAAAAATGATAATAATATCAATAATTCAACATATTATATTCCTAACAAAAAAAAACGCTATACAAATAATTATTTTGCTCCTACCCTCCTTCAAGAAATTCATTCGGAACTAAGTTGTTGGTGTAAGATTACTCCATTTTGCATAACCTTATTTAAAGGGACAAAATATAATGATGGCAATTTAATCTATTCCAAGTTACAACAAAATAAAGTATGGTTCCCCAGTTTTGACCCTAAATCCGGTCAATAGCTACTAAACAAAAAAACAAAGAAAATCGATTCACAGAGAAGACAAACTAATATACGATCTCTTTGTTTAACCTCGTATATTTGACAAGGAATCTCATTTTAAAGCTGTATCCTTTTCTGTAGCCTAAGAACGTCATTTGGTAAAGCGAGAAAGATAGCTGATGAACGCTTCATCGATGCTTGCTTCGCGCGATACAACTTAAGCTAGTGTTCTTGCTCTAACAAATGACGTTGCAACGTGATTGAAAAGGAAGGAGCATGAAGAAATGCGATTCAGTGCAATTCAGGTGTAAGTAAATTTATTATGGAGATTTAATTATTGGAATCGAAGAATTAAAGGGAGATTATAGTTACAGAATACCGTTGTTAAACGGTTTCGTTTTTACTATTTCACACAGATTATCTACGTTCTATTATCTTCTTCGGTCAACTACTGCCATCAGCTTGCTTGATGCTTTTAATCACATTAGGTCAGATACCTCTAATAAACCACATTAATTTAACTGATGGTCACCTGGAATTGTTTACTTATTTAGTTTACTTTTTTAAATAGTTTTTTCACGTACTCCACATCTAATATAACTAGACTGATTTTGATTAGGAAAGCTGAAACCTTCAAAATTTGGGTGCTGTAGGGATTCTTTACACTTAATAATCGCTAACTGTCGATAACGTTTATAGATATTGTTGAATCTGACTGGTATTTCTTAATTCTGCGTTACACGTACGTATACAATGAAATATTGAATTTCTTACCTGGCGGATAAGTAGCAAAAATCAATTCACTTTTGGAGATTATCGAAATTGCAAGATTTTTTATATATTTCGTCTCCTATTTTATAGAAATTAAGACAGTATTGGCGGGCAAAATTATACGTACTAGTTGACCCGGTCTTGCGTGGTGTTATAAATTAAATTGAAACCTATCCTCTCCCAAATCGGAACAAATTCAGCAAATAAAAAAAAAACTATCAAAATCGGTTAAGTATTTTCTTAGTTCATCGTAGGCAAACACTGTGACAGAGTATTTTTATATATGTAGGAAAAAACTGTCAAAATTTGCCATAATTGACCTCTGTAGGAGATTTGATATGAGGTGTATAGGTTTTATAAGTTCGGATGCATTTGACTGTCTCTTTTGACATTTGACTCCATTATAACTGTATGATACATCAAATAAGGTCGATTTTCAATTGATAACTAATTAGTATCTTCGCTGCAATTTTACGGCTTGCGTTGACCACTTTTTAATCATAGTAATCTGGCGTTATTGGATTGTACTAATGAAACTTTTAATTCGACATTGGATAGCCCCAGATTTGGTAAATTATATACAGTGACTACTCATAATGTACAAAAATATTATCGACGTAAAAAAAGGTAAAAACAAAATGGTCTAGTCGGAAAATGACTCCCGTGTAAATAAAACGATGATTTGTTTGTTGCGCTCGTTGAACTTGTCTTTGAAGAGAAATCCAACATGGGCGGTAGGGAAAAAAAATGTAGGTTTATTCAATAGAAGTAAAGATTTTTTCATTCATTTAAAAAAAAAAATCGTTCGTATGCAACTTTTAAACTAAATCTATCTATCGTGATAACACAAACTTATGCATTCATAAGTCCAATTATTATTGGAAATAACATCCCTACTAATATTATAAATGTGTATTGTTTGTTATGCTTTCACGCAAGAACTACTAAACCGATCATCATGAAACTTCGTACACATATATTCTTGGAGTTATTAGAAATAACATAGCATATTTTATATTGAAAAAAAAAGCTTAAAAGCTAGTATTCTTAAAAATTAAAGTTAAGGGGGAAATCTATGGTAACTGACAAACTAAAAGTTTCATTAATTTTTCTCATACACTGGACTATTGCAACAAAAAGGGCTTTTCAGTGCGATCATCGGACTAAAAATTTGGACCTCAGCAAAATTACCTTTATTACAAAGACATAAGGTGCGTCCATACGTCAAGGTGTGTTTTGATATGATGTTGACTGTATATTCACTTGAATGTTTAGCAAGCTCTCATCTAAACTCTGTGTTTTATTTATTTATTGTTCAGTAAATTACGTTACCAATTATTTTTACAGAACTCATCAGTATATGTTCATGAGAGTTCGCAATCAATTTTGAGTAAAAAAGAGAAAAAAACATGCATTTAATATCAATGTCACCGTAATTTGTAAATACCGTTAGATGATAATCTATCTCGCGAGATTGCAAACTATCGAAAGATAGATAGAAAAATATACTGCTTACAGGTTAACCGATTCATTGCCACCCCCATTTTCATAACTTTTTTACGCAGGCCCTAACAATAATCGGATGACGCGCTATCGCGTCTTTGGCCTAGCTGAAAGTTGACGCGCTTTCGCGTCAAGGGCCCCTGACAATGTTTTGTTCATTTTCTTGTTAACTGTGTCCATTCGAGGAAATTCCTAAGTGATTCTATGTATTTACAACAATTTTCAAATGACGCCTTTGTGCGTCATTGGCCATTCTAAAGGTTTCTTCATGACGCAACAGGTGCGTCATTGGCTACGAATCGGTTAACGCATTATTTTTCGATAGATTATAAAATATCTAACCTTACCTAACCTTATGTTAGGTTTAACGCACATTTTATCTTCCGAAAAATATGCGTTAAACTGTAAGCAGTATGTTACGGTTCACAATCTTTCGATAATTTACAATCTCGCGAGATAGATTATAATCTAACGGTATTTACAAATTTACGGTGACATCAATAAACCTGATTAAGCGCATTAACATCTGTAGCGGATAACATTATTTGTAGTTTTATGTATAATTTTAAAATGTAAATTATCAATCTGATAATTAATTTTAAATTAAATTGTCACTTAGCGTTAGGAATATTATCGGAAGCATTGCAAGACTTACTAAAAGGGGTCGGTTAAAGTGTCTTATAGTAGAGGGTGGAAGACTACACTAATATTTTAATACATATTTACTTATCTTTCAGTATCCAATAGAAGCTTTTAATGTTTAAATTTGATGAATTTACATTTAAAAATATTTAAATGTCACATATAAAATTTTCCATTTGCCAAATTTTAAAAGTGAAAATTCGAAACTGCCACCACAATAAAGAAACTTTCAAATCAATATTGGTATTGCCTTTTAGTGATTTAAAAACACGTTAAACCTGTTATTCACATTAGTGATTTATTAAATATGTCTCTTTTAAATTCTTATTATTAACAATAAATTGAATGTGAACACATTTTTTCTAAACCTCATACAATTTGAACGATATCTAATGTGACAAAAGTGTCGTTAAGAAAGGGCTGAGTACGATTTAAGTGTCTTTCTTTATATAATCAAATCTTGCATTTGTTATTAAGAAATCAAATAATTACAGACAGGCTATACTGACATATCTCCATTAAAACATACGAAATTTTGTAAAAATAAAATTAAGGTTTTATTTTGTAATTCCGGCCATTGTTAGTCTAAAAGCGATAACAACCTACTGTTATGAAAAATATAAACGGATATACTTGAGTCGATTTTATTTCGATTACCATAACACAACTGCCATTTCCATTTTAAATAAATGTAAACACTACAAATTGTTTACGCCACAGTAAAAATAATAACACAAATTAATAATAAAAACAATAAATAAATTACTAAATCCAATAGTAATATCCTTACCATTTGCTGTTCCATTCGAGAAAAATACCACTTGTTTATGAACGAAACAATATCATAAAAATATGTATATTTACTAAAAAGCTTTTTCGGTATCAATATTTTTTTTATAATGACAACAATTCATAACGTACTTACTATTACGTACGTCTACTATTATAGAGACAAATACCATACTCATGTTTTAGATGTCGTGAAACGAGATAAACCGATTTTTTCTTTTAAGCTTAAATTGTTCGTCTTAATCTTCTCATCTTTAACGAAAGCGAAAGTGTAATGATAAGACAATCAAAAATGTGTCGTCCAAATAATATGTCACCTTTGTGCCCAAATTAATACGAAACTTTAGGCAAATAATTGGATTTAATATCTTAGTGGCCAAATTAATACGGAACTTTAGGCAAATAATTGGATTTAATATCTTAGTGGCCAAATTAATACGGAACTTTAGGCAAATAATTGGATTTATTATTTTTGTGCCCAAATTAATACGGAAGTTGAGGCAAATAATTGGATTCAATGTCTTTGTGCCCAAATTAATACGAAACTTTAGGCAAATAATTGGATTTAATATCTTTGTGCCCAAATTAATACGGACCTTTAGGCAAATAATTGAATTTAATATCTTTGTGCCTAAATTAATACGGAACTTTAGGCAAATAATTGAAATTAATATCTTTGTGCCCAAATTAATACGGAACTTTAGGCAAATTATTGGCAAATATCTTTGTGCCCAAATTAATACGGAACTTTAGGTAAACAATGAGATTTAATTTATATTAAACCAAAGGCCTCAAAAGAAAAAAGAAACACTAGTCAAAATATAAAACTCTCGAGTCAAATTAATTTTTTCTCACTTTATGAGTCAGATGTTTTTAATAGAAGAAAATATATACCCATCTAATTTGTACGTCCATAACTAAAAAAATAATTTAATATTAAAACCCGTGTATTCAAAATATGAGTATAAATTACCTATGAAACTTGCCAGCAAACCAAATTTATTTTTTGAATTTAATATTTTAATTGTTCCGTTCACATACAACCGTTATTATAACATTTAAATTATTTAACATTAACGAATATTAGTTCTAGCAATTAAATTAATACAATACTATTAATTAATACAAAGAGTCAATTGTTTAATCTTCATATGATTTAAGTAATTTTATATAATAAAAACAGTAGCTAAAAGCAATCAAATTACAGGTTTTTTATACAAAAACTAATATTATACATTATTATACAGGTTTTTATGTAATTTTATGTTTTAGGCAAAAGTGTATATAATAAAAATCATTTGGAGATTATACGACCGACCTTTTTAATAATAAATTAAAAAGCGATAGAATACATAAAGACATGAATTGATTCATACTGATTGTGGCAATTTTATTATATTCCATCTATGTGGTCAAAGACAGAATTTAAAATTTATCGGTGCAAAACATCGGACGTATTCGAATACCAATGTACAGTCGACATCAAATATAAGGCGACGGTCAAAGCGTTTGTACTTAATTGGAAATATTAGACCAAACAAGGCATTCAAATTGATACATGTTGATCAAAAAATTTAGTGGTATTAAAATTTTAAATAAGGCATGGTGTAAAACAGACGCTGTCTCTGTCTTCCTCTTAGTAAATGAAAAAGAAAACATTACTTATTTAAGTTAGCTTAAGGGTTTTGTTATTTTTGAAATTATTTGGACATCTTGTTCTTGACCGTGCCCTGTATCTGACGGTGACTGTAATATATATTTTTTTTAACTTTTTACAGACAGTAAATAATTATATTTATATTTCCAAGTAAATTATATGTAAAAACACAACAGTATGAATCAATTTCTTATTTTTATATTTAAATCACTTCGCAAAATGACTATATGTAAATTTATGTAAAAATGCCACACTAAAATATCATATGAGGTTTGAAGGAACATGATTTTTAAGTAATATCAAACCTAGAATATATGACGTGTAAACGCATTTATATCACAAATTCTAGGACAAAACTAAAAGGACAAGAAAAGATATAAGGACAAAAAACAAAGATTCAGTGGATATTCGATAGGAATTGGGGTTGAGAGATAACAGGTCTTTTCCTGGTAGATATAATAAAGGGATGGTATTCAAGCATAAAGTATTTTATTGAATTTTGTGACAAAAATGTGACCACTTGTAATTAATTCACATGTTTTTTTTTATTGGAGCATTTATTAAACTTTTGATTGACAACATGAACACGATTTTGTATTAAAATTGATAAGGAAAGTAAGTTGACGTTTTAAATGATTTTGAGAATCTTATTCCATCTAAATGAGGATAATGGACAGGAAAGGAATGTTAAGGGGAGAAGAAAGAATGTGATATTACGCGAAACACGTCGAAAATAAAATGCAATTGAATTCACTAAGCCGCATCATCTAAAACAGTTATGATAATAATTAAATACTTAACAGCGAAATTATTCAACAACAATAATTATCAACAAAAAAGATTAAAGATGCTACCTATGAGAATTTTCTCAAATGAATTTTGGCAATGAAACAAAAATATATTAACTGTGATTGCTTCTTTTTATATGAATGGCATAACTTTGGTAGCTATTTTTATTAATTTCGACCTAAATCATACACAGTTAAAGTACATATTTGCAGTAATTTTAATAACAATTAAACATAACAAACAGGACAATATCCATTTTTGTATACGATTTTAATTTATGCAATATGTGACTAGGGTTTTTTAAGAGTAATAATAATAGAATGCAAATAAATTAATATTTTATTAATAATCTATTTTTCCACATATTTTTATGTTGAAACTATATTTCATAGATTATATACTTTTTATATTACTCGATGAAACAGGTAACATATTGAAATAATCTATATAATATAGTATAATACAATTGGCAAGTACAAACACTATTATATTTTCAATAAATATATTTTTATGATCTATACTTTGCGATGTAAAAGACAAATTTTGTGGACGCTGTACAATTGACCAGAATGTAAATTAGAAACAATACGGGTAACAAAGATATCCAACAGTTTTAAAACCAATTCTGATATTATCTACATTAATATGTGTAAAAAAAAGACTAGAAAGTACCTAAAAGGTCTTTTTTGTGTATTTAAAATCTAACCTAATATTAGTTTTAATACACGTATTCATTCCTAAGTAGTTCCCTCGTCTTTTGAATCAGGAATGAAGAAGACGCTTTTTTAGTCTGTAAGACAAGATGTCTCTTCTTCGTTTCTCAATGGTTTCATCTAGACACTAAATAACTTGTCTTTGGTAAAAAAAAAAAGGTTTTAACAATCCGTGGAAATATGTATAAGTCCAATAAGAAATGGAATAAGGAATGTTAATATTAAGTAAAATATGACTTCAATATATATATATTTTTTACAGTTTTTTCATGAATATATTATTTGCCTATGATACATAAATACTTTGTGAATAGACTAGAAATTGGTAACAAGTTTAACGAATAAATCTAATTAGAATTCAATTGAAAATATGAAACTATTAGATGAGTTATAAAATTAATATCTGTCTATTATCTTTGTAGAGAGTTTGGGCCAATAAAGACACGATACGGTTAACTACTAAACTTTCTGTTAAATATATGTCAATAAAATAGTTTTTTTTTAAATTAAATATCTATTTGTAGTATTTACATTAATTATTGCTTCCTTACATTTCTGGTCAATTATATTGTATAATAAATAAATATTATGAATATTTTCTATTTATAATTTTATATCAATATTTTTAATTTCAGGCGTTTTGTACAATTGTGAAGTTATAATAACGAATTATATAATAATTTTTGTCACAAATATTACTGATGCATTTACAGTTGTTACTTGGGATCTATCTATGTAAATATTAATTCAATTTCTGACCCCATCAAGCCAACACTACGTAGTATTTTTATGAACACACTTTAAGTTTTTTGGAGAAAACATTCCACAAGTAAAATTTAAAATTGATTTTAAACACGCGAGATTCTAATTTTCTAAATGGATTATGCAGTAAAAGAGGACTTTGAACAAACTTTTTGCACTGTTCATTATAATGTAAATTCTAACCAAATATTATAGCCGATAAATAATTTCTTTACATAAATAATAAAATAAAAATAAACAACGATTAACCTGTATTGCAATTTGTATTCCAATCGTTTCCCATTATCCCCTATAAAAATAACCAATCAAAATAAAACATTCGAAAAAATTTAAATCACATTTAAAAATAAAAACTGAAAATTATTCCCGCTTACGTGTGTCTCTAATATGTGTGCATATAATCATCAATATTTTATAACAAACCTTTGGACACTGTAATTTCGATTAATTCTAAATAAACAGAATTGATGTAATATTCATAATTTAAATAGTATAACATCAATTCCCATCAGCCCCCATTAACCCTAAAGTGTGTACATTTGAACACTTGAGATTTTTCTCCCACCATTACTGTAATATGGTCAATTCCTTGCCTCAATTGGTGCCTAAAGTACATATATTACACTTGCATTTTCTCACATTATGTACTGGGTGTGTAATTATCGGTCAATTCCCATCAGCCCCCACTTTTGTCCTAAAATGTGTACATATAAACATACTAGCGATGTTTAGAAGGCATCGTTATTTGCGGCGTGGCTATGAATTGTTGCGGGCCAATTCGTAAAATAGTACGTACGCTTCCGAGGAGACGACATTGCGTGGGTTAATAGGTGACACCCTGTAAAGTAAATAAATATTTCTTACAATCACACCAATAAGCCTAGCCCAAAGTAAGCACTTTAAGGCTTGTGTTATGGATACTAGGGTAACAGATAGACATACATCTATACATATAAATAAAATTGGAGTGTCTGTTTGTAACATTCAAATAACCGTTTTTTACTACATGCACATGAATATATATGCGATACATACACCAAAATATTTTTTTTTACAATTTTTGTCTGTCTGTCTGTCTGTTTGTTCCGTCTAATTTCTGAAATGGCTGGACCGATTTTGACGGGACTTTTATTGCCAGGTAGCTGATGTAATAAGGAGTAATTTAGGCTATTTTTATTTTAGAAAAAAAAATATTTTAGTAAAATAAAATTACTGTGCCACAGCAACGCGTGGCTAGGTCAGCTAGTATATAATAAATAGATATGTCATATTCATAGAAATTCAGGTACAAATTCTCATATTCATCTTACAAACATCTGCCCTTTCCGGGATTCGAACCCAGGACCGTCGGTGCGAAAAGCAGGATGCACCAAATTACTGTCGTCAAAAAATTACTTGGGTTACCTGTGGTGTATAAAATGACTTTAGTATTTTAACGAGGCGGGATTCGAACCTGATCAGCGGTAAAACGATCTTTATTACATAAACCCATAGGCTATAAGAAGCTCATATACAAAACATCTCTTATCCCTATAGTACTTTTAAAACACATTAAATATGAATTTGAAGAACAGTAGACCCCCGGTAATCCGACAAATTTTTTGGTGTCGGACTATCGAATTTGTCGGATTTTAGAGTACTGCCTTAGATCTCTTAAAATCCGGAATTTTTAGTTTCTATTATCTGACAAATTACCGATCAAAATAATAAGATTCTATCTGAGCTAGTAAACAAGGAACGCACGCTAGGCCGCTCCTCTATCATATATTATGTAGTCAATTTCAAACTGAGCAATCAGAATTAAAACAACATACGTCGAGCACAATAAAGTGTCGTGAAGATTTGTCAACATAATGTTTGTGTATCTGTTATGGGCCAAGTGATTAATGCGGGCGGTATGAATAATGCCCGGGCCAAGTGATTAATTACAATCTCAACTCACCTATTTATCACATTGCCCGGGCATTATGAATAATGCCCAGTGCCTATTGGGCAGAGAGATGTAAAGCATGTTTAATACTTTCAAATGAAATCAATTATCGGGTAGAGTAATAATTAAAACATGTTTTATAGTTTAGTAACCTAACCTAAATCAAATCAAAACAATGAGCCGAAGTGGCATCGTGCGGCTATTGCAAGGTCACGCGCTGCCCCGTTTCGGTCTCTGATTGGTTAGCGCGCCACGTGTATGTTTCCGGTCCCGCAGCGCAGCGTAAAAATTTACCTATTAATCACATTGCCCGATCATCATGTAGCCATATTCATAATGCCCGGGCAATGTGATAAATAGGTGAGTTTAGATTGTAATCAATCACTTGGCCCGGGCATTATTCATACTGCCCGCATTAATCACTTGGCCCATAACATATCTATATTCAACAGTGATAGGAATGTCGGATTACACGGGCCGGATTACCGGGGGTCAACTTTAATGCAGAATTTCTTATTTAATAAAAAATCCAGTATTTACTAGCATACTCAGCAGACGTACTGTTCGAACTACCGAGGCTAAAATTGGTCCCACCGTTTGACAGGACGCTCGAATTATATATACAAAGATATATATGACTATCTCCATATAGTATATTCAAAATTTATATTTTTTTTGTTTTACAAGTATTTTGTCTTACTTAACACGAAGTCGCAGCCTAATGTATTGAATTTTTTTGTATAATACCATTCAGGAATAATTTATGTTAAAAGCACTACATATCCAAGGCGAAGTGTAAATAACATCTGTTAAATTCAAAATTTTACACCCCAAAAAGTAAAAAATTGGTTAACATATTTATTAATTTATTTTTTAATTTTATGCAGTTTGTCTGAAAAATACGGAAATATCATTAAAACATGCGCAAATCGTCTTTAAATTTAAAATGATAAAAAAATCGAAAAATATCAAGCAATTAAAGAAAATGCATACCTTGAATCGTTATACTCGTGCCAGTCGCCTGTGTAGGGGTGTTTGCAATACGCTGTGTAGTGGCCAGAATAAGTTGTGCCTGCGAACAAGTTTCAAAATATTTCACTCTGTACTTTCATTTCATCGGTTTGAATTTTAAGCGGTGATTTTAGTTAATACGATGAGCAAATACCTACCACGTATAATTATTTTAACGACATTTAGATAAACAATATTTATTTGTATCAACTTTAATGCCAAAATGGACTGATAAGTGGACATTACGGTTTGGGTAATCTTAAATTAGAAATGTTATTAAATTGTAAATGTTGTTAAATTGTAAATGCTGTTAAATTGTTAATTTAGTTAAATTGTAAAAGTTGTTAAATTGTAAATTATATTAAATATAAAATATTGTTTAACTGGAAACATTGTTAAGTTGTAAATGCCGTCAAATTGTAAATTTGTAAAAGTTGTTAAATTATAAAATATTGTTTAACTGGAAACGTTGTTAAATTGTAAATGTGGTAATATAATATTCAAATTACCCGAGTGGTTACTGACTGCATACAGATTGTACACAGGGGCGGGGGTGGGCGCCGGACGGGCGGCGGCGTACGGCGACATGTCGAGACCGGTCAGTGGGAACTCGACGAGGACGTTCAGCTTGCCACGGAATCGTTCTGTGGGTGAGAACCTGTAACAAATGCACGTAAATCTATACATATAAATAAAACTGGAGTGTCTGTTTGTAACATTAAAATAACCGTTTTTTACTACATGCATATGAATATATGTATGATACATACACCAAAATAACATTTTTTACAATTTTTGTCTGTCTGTCTGTCTGTTTGTTCCGGCTAATCTCTGAAATGGCTGGACCGATTTTGACGGGACTTTTATTGGCAGGTAGCTGATATAATAAGGAGTAACTTAGGCTACTTTTATTTTAGACAAAAAAAAATTTAGAAAAATAAAATTACTGTGCCACAGCAACGCGTGGCTGGGTCAGCTAGTATATATATAAATTACAAGTCACTATTAGATTGCGATGAATTCCGATACTACTTAACCGAATTTATTGATTCATTACATATTGCTGGATTTGTTCAGAATTAGGACATAGGATTTTATTTTAAGTTATAACACAGCAAGCACAGCGTGGCCGGGTCAGCTAGTAATTTATAGATTTCTTATATATAAAATTAACGATTTTTTATTCTATGCAATTAGTGTTCTATGGTTGGTCGTTTACTTAGCACGTTTTGCAATAGGAAATAAAGAAAAATACTGTTACAAAGTAAAACAAAAGGAAGCCATAAAAATAAGAAAACACGTTTTAATGAAATATCAATAATTTTTAAATAACTAGATTGTTTGTGCATATTACACAAACTTAACTCCTTAAAACCCGCGAGCATTATATCATGCGCGCGACAACGATACCTAAAATCAGCGAGCATTATATTATGCTCTACAGCGCGCAGTCTGATTTAATCCTTATTACGGCTTTCGTAATGGTTCTTTTTGATTGAATGATATTTTTCCCCGATAGAGAGATATAACGCATTTAACACAAAGCTGGGCTTCAAGGGGTTTAAAAAAAAGTATTTAAAAAAATTTCGACTGGTGCTCACAAGACTCGGTAGCTCAATTGGGAGAGCAGTGAACCGGACATCCAAAGGTTGCGGGTTCGAGTCCCGCCTAAGAATAACTGAGTCGAGTTTTTTATAATTTTTCTATAAAAAAATCGTACCTTTTAAGATGTATGACCAGCACTTGCGGGAACTTCTGTACAGTGAACCACTTTAGGCATTTGCGGCGTACTCCACACTTGGAACATGTCTGTAATAAATGAAATTATTCTCAAAATTAATAATGTTTATTACATTCATACAAATCAGCACAGGCCAAAATAAGCATATGTTTTTGATATGGATACTAGTTAGGGGCCATTCATTTATTACGTAAGACGGTTTAGGGGGGGTGGGGGGTCAACCATGTCTTATTTTTTCTTACAAGGGGGTGGGAGGGAGTCTTGATAGTTCTTAAGTAAGATCACAAAAATGCGCAAAGTTAAAATTATACTTTGAAAAAGCGCGGGCAACCGCTCGAGTACCATTTCCATGGCAACGGACCTGCGCCACCCGCACTACGCCTCCCGGGAACTCCCCGCTTGTGGACTAGTCGTCACTTGTTCGGTCCTTACCATTTTTACTGTCGATCAATACAAGATGCGCTCATAGAAAGAATTTGTTTTGTAGGTATTCTCTAAATATTTTGCGTCGAAAAAGGCATCGCAACTTTACAAAAAACTACTTTTACTTTGAAAAATAAACTTAAAATAAACCAAAAGTGTATTCATTTTTGCCTTTACATTCTTACGTAATAAATATTAAATAGGGGGGAGGGGGTCGGCCTATTCTTATTTTTTCTTACAATAGGTGGGGAGGGGGTCAAAAACTAGCGAAAATGGTCTTACGTAATAAATGAATGGCGCCTTATTTGTAAGTCGCCACAAAGCAGATATCGAAGATTTCCACTTTCTACGTTTCAATTAATCAAATAATTATTAACCTGGTTTGGGTACAGCAAACTTATACATACTTGTTTATGTGGTGTGTATGTATGTACTATCGAGGTCTCTCGTGCCTTACCACTTTGTAGAAATATTCGTTTGAACTGATCGCATCGGCCACGCCCACACGACCTCTAATTGGCTTCGTATTTTACTACGATTTATACTACGGCCAATCATAAACAACTAGTTTTAAAATCGCCCTTGATGTCAGTACTGTCAACTGGCAATCTGCTCTCACTTGCTTGTTTGCGCACGCGCGCCATTGTCGAATGAATGAAAGGGGCGTGGCCTGAAGCGATAGGCATCGTGCAGTGTGCAAGCGACTTTCGACTTAGGACTGATAAGGCGCCAGGGGCTTCGATAGTACATCTTATTTAGTGTGTATTGTAGTGTAACATACCGGTTTTTCATCACCATCTAATTCTTCTTCCTTAGTGAAGTGTTGGAGACACTGTTGAAGTTTCAGACTTCCCGTTCGAGACGGGATCGGCAAACTGCACATGAAAAACAAAACAAACAAAATAATTACACAAGTCAACAAAATTTGACAAAGTTTCTTACCCAGACACCTGAGTATATTTTCCCGAAGGATTTTGGTGTGCTGAATCCAAATCCGGTCACGTCACGTTTATGAGATCTGAATCTAATCTAAACTAAACTAATGACAGTAAAGGTAGTATGACGAAAAATTGAGAAATATGAACTACATAATACGATATATCAGCAAAAAAAAAGAAAAGAATTTGTAAACAAACTCAACGCCATTTGAAAGTTCAAGACTTGTACTTTAAGATTACCCCTGTAGTTTCTTAGGTATACTAAAAAATAAAGGATCACATAACCTCAAAAATGGGCGAAAACGGCGTTTTTTGCACTTTTAGGTTAGAATATCTCAAAAACCTGACGTGATAGAGCAATTCTGCTACCGGATTTGGGTTCAGCACACCAAAATCCTTCGGTAAAGTATACTCACGTCTCTGGGTAAAATTTTTGTTGACCTGTGTTATTAAATAGAAAAGACTCCACGCGTTCTTGTCACTTAAGTAATATCTACTTAGAATATTCTCTGTTCATGAGGGTATATGTAACAACAATTATTTTTTAAATATTGTATTCATTTTTCAATGTTTTTTCATACTAACTGACCCGGCCACACGTTGCCGTGGCTCAGTTATTATTATTATTTAAAAAAAAAAATCAGCAATAACGCTCGCGCGTTCTGAGTCTTTGAGATATTGATTCGTTAGTGGGAGAAATGGTGGGAGGCGCCCGACGAGACGGCACAATGGTGGCATGCGCGTGAGCTGCGCGCGGTACCGGACAGTATTTGGACATTGCAACATTACTATATTTTTCCAAAATAAAAGTAGCCTAAGTTACTCCTTATAACATCAGCTACCTGCCAATAAAAGTCCCGTAAAAATCGGTCCAGCCATTTCAGAGATTAGCCGGAACAAACAGACAGACAAAAATTGTTAAAAAAATATATATTTTGGTGTATGTAACGTATATGTATATATTCATATGCATGTAGTAAAAAACGGTTATTTCAATATTACAAACAGATACTCCAAATTTATTTATATGTATAGATGATAAAATATTTTAATAGAAAAATACTAAAAAAAATATCTATTTCTCTCACTTCTTGCCTGAGAATAACTAGTGAGCAGTGTCAATTTTTTTTATTATTTTTCTATTTCTTTTTATTTAAGCCTAAAAAGTCCAGGTCAATAGAAACTTCATTAACAAGCTTGTGCTAAAGATCTGATGAGACTTAAAGAAGCGAGAGCTGTAAATCAGGAGACATTTTTTTTTTAACTTTATAATCAAGCAGAACCCCTACCCAGGAACGAGTCTCTGGTTTTTTGCAGCCCGAGTTTTGAAACGGAATTTTGAAATATGTATTTAAGGAACTTATTAAAAAAGTTCTTTGCACAAATAATAATTCATTGATATACTAGCTGCCTCCAGCATGCTTTGCAATGCTCTTTTTTGCTGATTTTTTTTGTTGACTATACAAAGGTAAACCTTCACTGGTTTGCTGCGAACAACGTTTCATTACAATCTGATCAATGGTTTCAGAACGCATAGCGATTGACTTTTATTTATATAGATTGAGAAGCAATTGTTACTATTTTTATTTCTTTAAATAGTTGTCCAAGGGAATGTCTGGATAGTAAGTTCTATATGGCGCCTATAACATTGCCTCACATTAGATAATGAAAACTTTACTCACTTAGTTTATTTGAATTAAAAATTAATTGATAGTGAACCGGTGTACTAATTCAAAAAGAACACTTTATTTTCTCTGTCAGCTTTGAAAACTAAAGAAGTACTTGCAACCAGTATTTGATTATGTTCGTTTGTTTTCTTTAAATACTGAATATTGCTTCTAACTCTCTTTATGTGAGAGGTGGGATCCTGGTGGCCTGATATACAGACATATCGACGTTTAGTTTAATCATCAGTCTCCTACAAAGTTTTTTACTCAAATCTAAAAGTAATATTAGACCTACTTGTGTTTTCTGTAAAAAACTCTGTGAAAAGAAATAAAAAAAAAGTACTGTCTCTTGTAGTTTTCTTGTTAAAATTATTATTGTTGATAGGAAAGAATAACGGGCCCAATATTGATCCCTGGGGCACACCCATTTATTTGGTCCTTTACTAAACTTATCCTTGCCTATTTATTGAACTCTTGACAGATATGACTTTATAAGGTAGGTAAGGTCTGAAGATAGTTTTGAGAAACCATAATATTCCATTCTTTCAATATAGTTTCATGGTTAACACAATCAAATGTCTTTGAAAGATCTCAAGAAGAGAGAAATGTAATCCACGCATCAGATGTGGAAGATTCGCATTTCGTCACTTGTATAGGCAAATTATTTTGAATCAAATGCTCTGTTCATATAGAAATGAGCCAATAATCGACTGAGATTTTTTTTAAAACTTTAGTTTGCTAGCTTAAAAACTTTAACCAACGTAAATTATTGTGGTAGCATTTCCCAGACTTCAAAGAGGGATATTTTTACAATATTCGATAATTTGAAAATTTTACGGGTATAATGACGTCATTATGACATGTTACTTTCCTCACCTGAGGTCCCAAAACGGGTCGAAAGTGACACTGTCATGTCGACAGTGCGTACAACGAAGCGTCGACTTGAGTTGCCCAACGAATATGTCACTCACTCGGCTATCTTCGGCGCGCAAATAGCGACTCCAGGCTTCGGCTGCTTTTGCTGAATCGCTACAAAAATACCCAAAAAATATATAAACAGCTGCTAAGTAAACAGTGAATAGACACCTTCTGGGTTATCTCGTTCCATCGTGGATTCTGTCTTGGCCCTCAGACTTGATTGGGACAAAAATAGAATTTTTATCTATTTTATGCATTTTGAATGCGATCTTATAAGATAAATTATTATAATAGAAAAATACTAGAAAAAATCGACTCGGGTCACAAGTGAATTCTATTTTTGTATACTTTTTTTAAACACAGTAAAAATTAAGTCAGCGAGTAACAATAAACACTGTTTTTTTTTTTCGAACCCGCAACCTTTGGAAATTTTTATATCATAAAATATATAAAAATTATAAAACTAAAATGGCTGTTTGACCAAACATTTGTAAAAATGTTTCTTTCGAATACGAGAGGATGTTCCTCTCATTGATGAAACAACGCTGGCCTACAGCGTAAAATAAGGAAGGTACTAGAAAATTTCGACGAGTGTTCGCAAGGCTCGGTAGCTCAATTGGGAGAGCATTGGACCGGATTTCCAAAGGTTGCGGGTTCGATTCCCGCCTGAGAATTCACTTGTGACCCGAGTCGATTTTTTCTAGTATTTTTCTATTATAATAATTTATCCTATACAAAAATATGTTTTTATTTGATTTTTTGCATTCGCAATTTTATTGTTCTATAACATATAAAATACTTTAATTATATAAATATGGCATTGTGAATGGATAAAAAATTATTAAATGCATTATTATAGCTGGTTCCATCTTAATCGAATGTTTAATATTTGTAAAAATATTACTTGATGAAGGTAGTGACCGTTAACATTGGTGGAACGATAATAGCTCATGGTAGAAGTTGAAATACGTTTGTAAATTTCGACATGGAATATGGTGGCTCAGCAGTTAGAACATTTGCCGGGATAGCGAAAGGTTGTGGGTTGGAATCCCACCTGAGGGATCGGAGGCGTGGTTGTTTTTTACTGGAGTATTTCATATTTGATAAGTATATAGAAATTATAGCTAGTGATACTTTTTCTTAACATAACTGATGATAGAGCGCTGTTTTTAAAATAGTTTTCAATTCGTTAAAATTGTCTATTAATTAAAAAAAAATTATTGAGGAGTTTCAAGTTCTTCATGAGCTCATATTTAAGGCAATTTCATTTTATAATTCCAAGCTACTGATATAAAATGTAGGCAATTTCTGAGGATTTACCTTAAGTTATCGTCGATCTCTGTGAGTATAGGTTTCGGTTTCACAGTGACACGGTTCACATCCTCGTGTAGACCTTCCAGCAAGTACCGGAGGAATTCCTGTAATGAAAATACATCAATAGGTTATTCTACCATACTACAACAGAATAATTTTGTTTTTTTTTGTTGATTATGTATGGTGACGACGTGTAATACAGTGGACCCCCGCTAATTCGACCCCTGCGGATTGTAGGTACACAAACTTTATTTTGGCAAATCTTCACTTATGTAGGTAATGCATGATTGGACAAGTTGCAATTTGTATGCGCCGCCATTACACTGTTTTGTGGTCAACGCGTGTTTTAATTCTGACTGCTCAGTTTTGAATTGAAAATTGAATACATATGATAGGGGAGAGGCCTAACGTGCATTCATTGTTTACTAGTTCAGATAGAATCTTATCATTTTGATCTGAAATTTGTCGGATTACAAACATTTCTGTTTTAAAAAATTCCGGACTATATAGGGGATCTTAGGCAGTACTCTATAATCCTACAAATTCGATAGTTCGACACTACCCTGCAAAACGTTCGTCGGATTACCGGAGGTCCGCTGTATTGTAAATGTAGTTACTTCTGTTAAAGCCGACGAGTTTCCGACGTCTTGAATGGGTGATCGGTAAAAATGTTGGATGATCCAAAACAACTTATTTTAAATGCATTTGAATAGAGTTATTTTTAATTTTTAAAATACATTAAGAGTTTGGATGAATGTAGTAAGGTAAATATGTTCTTACATATAGGGCACAAACTTTTCCTATGTAGAGAAAATATTTTTTACATTCAAATGAATTAGCCTAACCCAAAGTAAGCACTGTAAGGCTTGTGTTATAGATACTAGGATAACGGATAGACATACATATATCATACATAAATAGGTAATATTAATAGAAATATATATAAATACCCATGACTCAGTTACAAATGATCGTATTCATCACACAAGCAATCATCCTTTCCGGGATTTGAACCGAGGGCTATTAGCATAAAAGGCAGGATCACAACCGTTGCACCAAACGGTCAGTTAAAAATATTCTAACAAAGCACTGACTTTAATACGGAGACATGAGCCATAAACTCATCACGGCCCAATACGGATTGGAAGGTGTTAGTGACTATAAATAGAGCAATAGGTTAACGAGCTTTTCGAAACACGGATCCTGGGTAAATATTATCCTGGGTAGTTTTGTCTACCCGATTTCAAAAGGTACTAATTATTTTTTGTATGTAAACTTTTTTAGTGTATGTTACATAAGCTATTATATTAGTTTTTTTTTTATTTAACTGTCCTATCGAATCCATTTTGGAATAATTATTGATGAAGAGATTCACGTGAACGAAAAATCATAATGAATAGTAACTAACTTTAAAACGTGACATTAAGAAAAAAAGTTTGAAAATAAAAGCAATAGGGAAAAATGCACTTTAAACGCCCGCCATTTTGGCGCGCTCAGTGTGACGTCATAGTCTATGACAAGAAACAAAGAAGTGGAGAGGTTAAGTCCAAAAATATTACACTCTCATTGATATTGGCATCTGTTGTCATAGACTTCACATCATATTCCCTGAAATTCCCTCAAAATAAATACTTGTCTCCCTCAAGTCCCGAGAGCATGTATACATGCGCGTAACCGATACCTTAAATCCCAATTGAATTCTAGCTTGTTCTAGAGCGATCTTGTTTCATTAGTTTATCAGAAATACAACTCCTAAGGTATAACAAAACAAAAGACGAGCGGCGTGTGTACGTCATAAAAAAACAGTGGCAGTTTTCACGTGCGAACGTTTGCGGTAAATCAAAATAAATTCGGACTAAAATATTGATGAAGGAAAAATTTTCGACTAATAAAGTTAAAAAAGTATTTAAGTCTGTTGACGGCCGCCGTGCTGAAATGGACCCGTGCAGACCGCGTAATGATCGACCAATCACAGAGCCTACATTTTCGGGTGTCCGAGGGGTGCGGGGTATCGTACGACGGGGTGAGCGGAGTCGTATGATATCTCCGCCAATCACGGGGCCCACATTTTCGGGTGTCCGAGGGACGCGGGGCATCGTACGAGGGGGAGCGGACGACGGCGCGCTGTGATTGGTCGATGCATTGACGGAAAGACCCGCTAGTTGCGAACGTAGTTTTAAGTTAAATATAAGGATGATTGTACAGAAGCGTGTGATCTTCGAATACTACGGCAGAATAATAAATAAGGAAGAAAAATCAAGCCTTTCAATACAGTCCACCCTCAACAGTTTGGTCCATTCGAGAAGCCGGATTAATCAAGAACGAAGAAACAAGAATGGTCATCACCAGAAGCCAAAGCGGTCTTGAAGACGACCGCCGCCGAGTATTCGACGAACCACCAAGATCACCGTCCGCTTCGAACACTACAGTCGCTGCTTCTCGCGCCATGCAACAACCCGAAGCACCGCACCGATACGCATCGCCCACAGTCGTACCGAAGACACAACAATCGACCGCAACGGGGCTCGCGACCACGGATAAACCGACGACGAGCGGCACGCGACCGCGCACCGCGCGCTCAACGAAATCAACAGCGAGCGCCGCAGCACGCTTACAATTCGAAGCAGAAGAACGTCTAGCCGCCATCCGCCGCAAGGAGCTCGAGATCGAAGTAGACTTGGTCAAGAAAAAGTTAGCACTCGATCTAGCCGAACTCGAAGATGACGACAGTGCTCAAGAGGAAGGCGAAGAACCGACTGGACGTATGGAGCGACTACACGCTTGGTTGGACGAGTCCGCGCCGAACGTCGCCACTTTGGAACGGGGGGAGCCGATAACCCAGTCACACGTACCGAGGCCAGTGGAGAACCCCGATAGGGTTCTAGCCGAAGCAACCACGCCGGTAGTGAGGAAGACACGCTTCGAGTGGACACCGGCGCCGACGACTCAAGCACGAAACGAACCAAGACGAAGATCGCCTACGCCGAGAGGTCGCGGAATAGAACAACTGGCCGACACACTCCAGAAAATGATGTCGGCTAGACCGCCACCGCGCCAAGCGACGGACCTACCGCTGTTTTCGGGTTCGCCTATGGAATGGATGCAGTTTTCCACCGCAATGAAGGAAACCACCAAGCTCTACAAGTTTACGGCAGTGGAAAACTTAGCAAGACTTCGCAACTGCCTAAGAGGGGAAGCTCGCGACGTAGTAGCGCCGCTACTGAGTACGGCTACGCACCCGGACATAGTGATGAAGACACTCGAACAATGTTTTGGAAGATCCGAGATATTGATCGACCTTACATTCGAAGAGATTCGGCGATTGCCTCGATTGGGAAATACAACAATGGAATTGAATACGTTCGCGGTGAAGGTTCAGAACATAGTCGCCGTGCTGAACAACGTCGAACGAAGATACCTACACAATCCACTGCTGGTGAGGGAGGTACTGGAGAAGATAAGCCCTCATCTTAAATCAAGATGGTGCGACTTTGCCGAAGAAAATCAGAGTCCTGAAGCTGAAATAGTGAAGCTAGCTACGTTCCTCATGAGAGAAGCCGATCGTGCTCTTAAACACGGATTCTGCACAACGGGCCAGCCGAAGCGAGAGCCGCCTCGCACAGTCTCACGAGCGGAGACGAAGAAGAAGGCCGTATACACCGCATTGACTGAAGAAAAGAATCAATGCCCAGCGTGTGGAGAAGCCCACATGCTACCCAGCTGCCAGAAATTTAAGAAGATGCAGCTCGATCAAAGATGGGAGTTGATCAAAGGCGAAGGGTTATGTTTCAAATGCATCGCAAGCCGTCACCGCCGCTACAACTGTCAGAAAAAGGCATGTGGAGTAGAAGGCTGCAAACTACCGCATCACCACTTACTTCACAAAAAGAATGAAGTAGTCAATAAAGACACTGCCGAGAAGGAGACCGCGACTGTCACCGCTACCGCTACGCAGAACGACGTCAAACTGAAAGTCTGCCCAGTAATAGTAACAGGACAGCGCGGCAGCCTCGAAACATACGCGCTTTTCGACGAAGGCTCTACAGTAACGCTTATAGACGACGACTTAGCGCGACGGATAGGCGCTCAAGGTCCATCATCGAAATTGAGAATCAAAGGCGTCAACAGTGAACAGCAAGAGGTGAATAGTCGCCGCGTTAGCCTTACAATTAGAGGCGCGCGCCATGGAGAGAACTTCAAGATCGCCGCTAGAACAATGGCCAATCTGGGTCTCACTCCGCAATCTGTACCAGCCGAGGTTATGAAGCTGCGTCACCTTCGCGACCTGGAAGATGAACCGATGGTCTACACGAAGGCGAAGCCGAAGATTCTCGTTGGAACCGACCATTGGCAGCTTATCGTTACCCGAGAGTTGCGCTCAGGAGGACCGAAAGAGCCAGCCGCCTCACGAACGGAGTTGGGTTGGGTTATTCATGGAACGGCGCCGAGCTCAACTAGAAAAGGAAGACACCATGGCGTATTTCACGTTAGTGCGAGTGAAATGCGAGAAGATTCGCTGGAAGACTTAGTCGCGAAACACTTTCATCTTGACTCTATGGGGGTGTCACTCACATCGAACCATGTGAAGAACGAAGATAAACGAGCACTACGAATCTTCGAAGACACCGTGACCTACAAGGAAGGGCGTTATGAAGTTGGACTACCGTGGCGTGAAGACGAAACCAAGCTTCCGCCGAGCTTCAGCGCAGCGTTAAGGAGACTGAAGTCCTTAGAAGCAAAACTAGAAAAGAACCCCTCGGAAAAGGAACAGTATCATATGAAAATGATCGCTATGATACGCAAGGGATACGCGGAACGATGCGACGGATCAGAAGACGCCAGCCCGATAGCGTGGTACCTACCCCACTTCGCGGTACGCAACGCCAACAAACCGGGGAAGATTAGACTGGTATTAGACGCAGCAGCGAAGACGAATGAAACGTGTCTCAACGATCATCTGCTACAAGGGCCGGACATGTTGAAGTCGCTCATAACCATCCTACTTCGGTTCCGAGAGGGCGCATACGCAGCAGCGGCGTACTGGAGACTGTGTCTGAAGGACGGCAGCATCAAAACCGCGCTTGTAGCAGCTCGAGCTAAAGTAGCGCCGTTGAAAGGACAAACGATGCCGCGAATGGAACTTCAAGCGGCGCTCGTTGGAGCAAGATTAGCAAAGTCCATCAAGGAAGGACATCGCATAAGGACAGACGACGTCTGTTACTGGAGCGACTCGCAGACAGTGCTTCACTGGCTGAGGAACGGAAGCCGCAAATACTCGCCATTCGTCGCACACCGCCTGGGCGAGATCACCGAGTCGACAGACGCGCTAAGCTGGCGGTGGGTGCCGACAAAGCGAAACATAGCCGACGTCGCGACGCGAGCTGGCTACATACCAAGACATGAGGAAGACCAGTGGTTCATCGGGCCTGCCTTTCTGTCGCTACCTAGAAGCGAATGACCGCATCAAGAAGAGCTGGAAGAGGAACCGACGGAAGTGTTACACACCACCATCTCGTCACCCGAGCCACGAGACGCCGCCCTGCCCGAGTTAGAACGCTTTTCAAGCTTCGACCGTCTCATCGCCGCGACCGCAAATGTGATATTGTTTGCGCAACGGTGTCGTGACCGTACAGTAAAACTCGGTTACGAACATGTAAAGAAAGCCACGGATTTATGGCTACAACAAGCCCAGAGAGACACCTTCCCGAGGGAGATCGAGTGCGCGCAGAAAGGGATCGTCGTGCACAAATCCAGCCCACTTCATCGTTTCGACATTATCTGGGAGGACGGGCTACTGAAACTTAACGGGCGCGTCAACAAAGCAGATGTGCCCATGGAACAGAAAAGACCCATCTTATTGGACGGACGTCACCGGCTGACAAGACTGTTAATAGCTCGCGAACACAGAAGAGCCGGTCACGCGAATTCAGAGCGCGTGGTCAACGACGTACGACAGCGCTACTGGGTGTTGCGGTTGAGACCGACAGTACGCGCCGTCGCGGCGGAGTGCCTTATGTGCCGTCTACGATGCAAGAAAACTCAAGATCCGCCGATTGGAGACCTGCCTGAAGAACGCCTGCAACCACACAAACGGCCCTTTAGTTACACTGGCCTGGACTACTTCGGCCCCATGATCGTTACGATCGGACGAAGGAAAGAGAAACGGTGGGGCGCACTGTTTACCTGCCTAACGACCATGGCCGTGCATTTGGAATTAGTGACGTCCCTGACTACCAATTCAGCAATAATGGCGCTAAGGAGGATGGCAGCTCGACGCGGATGGCCAGCGGTCATCTACTCCGACAACGGGACGAACTTCAAAGGCGCCGACATCGAATTAAGAAAAGCCTACTCAGCATGGCTACCCGAACTCACGCGGGCCGGGCTACCGTACGGGACATCATGGAAGTACATAGCACCCGGCGCCCCTAACCAAGGAGGAGCGTGGGAACGACTGGTACGATCGGTAAAGACCGCACTCTCCGTAACCCTAAGGGAGAGAGCACCCAAAGAGGAGGTGCTAGCAACGCTACTCGCCGAAGCGGAACATGCCATCAACTCAAGACCGCTGACACACGTGTCGGTTAACCCCGACGATCCGGAGGCGCTAACACCCAACCACTTCTTGCTGGGATCCTCGACGGGGCTGCCTTACACCGGGCCATGCGAGGAAACGGATCGAAAGACCTGGAAAGTAGCACAAGCGCTAGCTGACAACTTCTGGAGAAGGTGGTTGAGAGAATACCTTCCCACTCTTGTACCTCGCCTCGACCGCCACGGCCGCCGCACCGATTTGAAGAAAGGCGACGTGGTAATCATCGCCGACCCGACGTCACCTCGCAACACATGGCCCAGGGGGATAATCGCGAAGACCCTTCCGGGCCCTGACGGAGTGATACGAAACGTGGAAGTCACGACCAAGCATGGGACGCTCCGCCGGCCGACGTCCAAAATCATCGTCATGGAAAGTACTTCACCCGCACTCTCCCCGGACCAGAGGGAGAGGACGCGCTGCACGAGCACGGAGGCGTCGACCAGAAGAAGCTGCGAAGGGGCTTCTGCGCTGGGGGGAGGATGTTGACGGCCGCCGTGCTGAAATGGACCCGTGCAGACCGCGTAATGATCGACCAATCACAGAGCCTACATTTTCGGGTGTCCGAGGGGTGCGGGGTATCGTACGACGGGGTGAGCGGAGTCGTATGATATCTCCGCCAATCACGGGGCCCACATTTTCGGGTGTCCGAGGGACGCGGGGCATCGTACGAGGGGGAGCGGACGACGGCGCGCTGTGATTGGTCGATGCATTGACGGAAAGACCCGCTAGTTGCGAACGTAGTTTTAAGTTAAATATAAGGATGATTGTACAGAAGCGTGTGATCTTCGAATACTACGGCAGAATAATAAATAAGGAAGAAAAATCAAGCCTTTCAATACAGTCCACCCTCAACAAAGTCGATTGTTGTAATTTTATCATTTCAATTTGATTTTCAACAGTTTTCTATTGATTTTATAGATCTTCGGAATATGAGGAATATTCGTTAAAAATTGTAATATCTATACATATAAATAAAATTGGAGTGTCTGTTTGTAATATTGACATAGCCGTTTTTTACTATATGCATATGAATATATATACGGTACATACACCAAAATAACATTTTTTACAATTTTTGTCTGTCTGTCTGTCTGTTTGTTCCGGCTAATCTCTGAAATGGCTGGACGCATTTTGACGGGACTTTTTTTGGCAGGTAGCTGATGTAATAAGGAGTAACTTAGGCTACTTTTATTTTAGAAAAATAATGTTGCAATATTCCACGCGGACGAAGTAGTATTACTAGAAGCTAGTATTACTATAAAAGAAAAGATATGGCTGACTGTTAACTTTAGTAAATAAAGGAAATTAAATTCTGTTGACTTCGAAACAATGCGTAATAGTATTAAAACGATTATCTATACATTTTATGCTTGATTGGACAGGATTGAATACCTGTGCGTCCTGTTGGCTGTATCCCATGAAACGAGGCGCAAATCTCTGAACCTGGGACTTCAGCGTAGTAGTATTAACTACAGAGTCCTTTTCGCCACTGCGCCATAGCTCCTTAATCACGCTCGCGAACGCTGAAACATTCATTATAACATTATTATAAATAAATTACTATAATTTGGTAATTCTTAGTGCTTACAGTCCATCAAATCTAAGAAGTACCGTTTGACGTTTCATGTTTTTCAAACAGATATAACTTTGTTTAAGCGTAACTTATTCAAATTCGATAACCTTTTTCGTAAAACCATGGCTTTATAAAGGTTTTATTATTGGATCTAAAAATGTACAATTCTTAATATCTAAATGTAATTGAAAACTTTCAAACAAAGCAAAATAAATAATATTTACACAATAAATAAGTTCTAATAGTTCTATTCTTGACCTCATTGCAAAGTCACATAGTTAGGGCACTGCTCCTAGTGTTGCGACTCTTCGGAATCAATTGTGTACGAAAAAATCGTGTACATTATTCGGAAAATCGAATTTATTACTTTCAAATTATCAATTAACGACTTTGTAAAAATACATGACAGATGACAAAATGGTCAAATTTGATGCCTCGTTCCATAATCTACTCAGATTACGATGTTATAAGCGCTAGAAGCGCTTATGGCCAATGTCAGACCACGGCCAGAAAGCGAATTTTCGACGTAATGTTTAGGGGTAGAGCGCAATTTAATTTTTGTATAATTTCACGTTACTGCTCGTTCGCATAATGCATTTAATACATAGGTACCCTAAAATAAATTAATTTAATTATTTTCAAATAAATCTCTATAGGCGAAATAGCTCCAGAAAAAAGATTTTTTTTATCAGACAACACTGCCGACCACAAGCGCACGCGGTCCCCCTCGCCCGCGTCAGCAGTCTCTCGCCATCTTGGAAGCTGACTGTGCGCGTACCTACTTTCTCGTTTGTTTTTTACAATTTGTGACTTGGCTATTACTTTTCTGGACTCTGAACTAAGCAAGTGTTTATTAATCATGTCGAAAAGAGGACGTACTTTGAACAGCCAGGCTCGTGAATTGGTGGTGAAATTACACGAGTATTTTGAGCGTGAATGTCAAAATGGTGGAGCTCTACTGCCAGTTACACAAGTTCGGGATCGCGTCGGTGAAGCTATTGGTAGCCGCACCGTCGGCAAAATATTAAGTGAAATATATGGGCCTTCGGGGAGTGACAGTAACGTACTTCACACGCCGAAAAAAAGGAAAAGAACTAAACCTGTGACAGGTATCGATGACTTCGATAGCCATGCTATTAGAAACCATATCTATGGTTATTATACAAGAGGCGAATTTCCAACATTGGCAAAGTTATGTGCAACTTTAGAAGATGCCGGGCTGTACAGGGGAAGCATAGAGTCGTTGAGAACGATAATAACAGGAATTGGCTTCAGATACAAAAAAGTTGACAAACGAAAAATTGTTATGGAGCGACATGACATAATTATGCAGCGACTAACATTCCTGCGCGAAGTAAAACAAATTATAAACTGGGATAATGTAATATTTTTGGACGAAACATGGCTAAATTCCAACCACTCTGTGCCGAAAACATGGACAGATGATTCTGAAGCTTCGTGCTCGAAAGTGCCGATAGGGAAAGGTGGACGCCTCATTATATGCCATGCTGGATCAGCGTCTGCAGGTTTCGTGGAAAATTCATTATTAGCTTTCCAATCTAAAAGCACAAAAGAGTATCATGAAGAAATGGACGCGGAAAGGTTCCAAGAGTGGTTCTTAAATTTACTAACGAATATCCCTCCTAACAGCACAATTATAATGGATAATGCCCCATACCACTCTGTGCAAATTGATAAAGCACCAACATCAGCCAATAAGAAAGCAGATTTGGTGGCATGGCTGCAAAGAAAAGGAGTGGAAGCCGACATGTCACTATTAAAAGCTGAATTGTTACATTTAGTGAAATTGCATAAACCACCAAGACCGACTTATGCTATTGACCAATTAGCCGAAGAACACGGGCACAAAGTCATACGACTTCCTCCGTATCATTGCCAATATAATGCCATTGAACTGATTTGGGCCCAAGTTAAAGGTAATACTTTATAATATAATAATATTTTTTAGTAGTTGATTATATTAAACAAGAACTTGTTCTTAATAAGCTGAAATATTATATTGTGAATTGAGATTTTCCGTTAAGTACAGTAATACTATAAAACATTACCCTTCTTCTTCGCAGTTGTGTAAAATTGTACATTACCAAACAAAATATTGCAAGATTAGCTTAACACATTTTGTAGCCACATAACACGAGTGCCTCCAGCTTTTATAATTTAAAAAATAGTCTAAGTCTCCCACCTAAAAATTATATAATTGTTTTACAGGTTATGCAGCAAGACACAACACAAAACCACCCTTCAGTGTCAAGAAAATGGAAGGCTTATTAAAGGAAGCATGTGCGCAAGTTACACAAGAAGATTGGTCAAAAGTAGTAGAAAAAGAAAAGAAAATAATAATGGACGACTTCGACAGAGACGTAAAATTCGATGATTTCATGGATAATCAACTAGTCATTAATTTAAATGACTATGATGACGAGGACGACAATGATTCCAGTATTAGTAGTGAATAAAAAAATATCCTAAACATTACTTTTATTTAAATGCTTCGACTTCGACCTTTAGAACCTTAAGATTTTTTCGGTATTATATCCTCAGATTACTAGTAAAACCTAAATTTACCAATAAACAACCTTTTACAATAACTTATTTAAAAAATATAGGAAAAGAGTACAGAGAAATAATATCTTAAATTTCGGATATTATGGTCATTGATCTCTTAAAATTCGGATATTATAGTAATCGATCTCTTAAAATTCAGATATCATAGTAATCGATTTTTTTAAACCCATCCCTATTATTCTATTTGTCAGAACTGTCAAACGGTACTTCTTAGATTTGATGGACTGTAATCGCTTCGACGGGTGCTCACAAGGCTCGATAGCTCAATTAGGAGAGCAGTGGACCGGATTTCCAAATATTGTGGGTTCTAGTTCTAGCTGAGAACAACTCGTGAGCCGAGTCGATTGTTTCTTGTATTTTTCTAATAAAATGAAAAATATAAAAATTATAAAAAAATGTTCAGTATTTTTTTCATAATAAAAATACATACGAACTTTTCAGAAGTAATTCTACCTAAGAATAATTTTGAGCAGTGTTGATAATTTCTAGCATTTTTTCTATTAAATTAATCTATACATATAAATAAAATTTGAGTAACTGTTTGTAATATTGAAATAATCTTTTTTTACTACATGCATATGAATATATACAGGGTGTCCCAAAAACGACACGTCACAGTGACACTGGGGTTAGGCCAGCACAAGAGGCATCGAATAAGCCTAACATGACCTCAGTAAAAGTTGCTCGGTTTTCAAGATATTGTCAATTTAAACTTTTTCAAAATTTTCACGTTTTTTAACGTGTTCAGTGCTAGCATTACGTTAGATAGCCCTCAGGTTTCGATTTTTCTTTTGTACTCTTGTTGCGAATAGTTGCTTAAGATGATAGAAGTGTTATTTCGTTGATAACTAATGTAAAATGTGGAAAAATACTGGATTGAACTTGAAAAAATTGAACAACGAAAAATTACTTTCAACTTTGATCACTTGCCGTGAAAAAAAATTCAAAGAAACTAAATGAGCAAATAACGTTAAAAACTTGCATGTCTTATGCTTATTCCAAAATGGTATAACACATGTGTCTTATTTTAATATTATACGATTTTTTAATGCTTCACTAATACTAGGAACCCCGGAAGCTACCGCTAGCAGGTAAAAAAATAATGTCACGCGCAACGATAAGGCATTGTTATTGTTATCTATTAGCTTTTTTGTTTGTCAAATGCATGAGAATGAAAGATAAGGATAGTTTATTACCCTTTTGTCGGCTAGATATTGTAAGCAAATAGCTTTGTTTTTGACGTACGTGTCGTTATCATCTTTTCAAAGAAATGGAGAAGAAAGAGGGGTTGTAGTTTTAATTCTTATGGCCCTGCACTGCAAATCAAGTTGTTACGACAGTTCGTTACCTTGCGTTTCGTACGACAACCGTGTTAATCTCTGCGTTCCTTGTTTCCGTGTATTCCTTAATTTAAATCGACTTGGCTTTTCTCTGGACTCTGATTTCTGTTTTGAACGACAACTCGGCGCTCTGTTGGACACTGATATTGCTTTACGGAACTGTCTTATTAACGATGGCAAATCGTGGTACCCAATACACTCACCGTGACTACTCGGACATGCACTTGATTTACGGCGAAACCAGGCAGGTTTCCAATCGAGGCAATGTTTCGTACAACGCAAGATTGGCTGCAAGATTATACTCCGAAAGATATCCAATCCGTAATCCGACGACTTACGAAGTGATCTTAAGAGTTGTGAACGCTTATCGTGATGGCAGATTACCTGGAGTGAGTCACTCAGAAGGAAGACCTCGGACTGTTGACGACAACGTGGTGTTAGAGCAAGTACGAGAGGAGCCAGGAACTTCAGTGCGAATTATTGAACGCCGCACTGGTGTTCCCAAATCTTCGGCACATCGAATTTTAAAACGCCACAAATACCATCCCTACCATATCCAACGCGTCCAAACACTGCTTCCGGCGGACTACGCTGCGCGTGTCCAGTTTTGCCGGACAATGATTCAGAAATGGAGAGAAAATCCAAATTTCTTCAATGAAGTGTTATGGAGCGACGAATCAGCCTGCAAAAGGGATGGGTATATCAATTTGCACAACATCCATAGCTGGCAATTAGACAACCCACATGAAAAAAGAGAAGACCGATCACAGTACCAATTTAAAATTAATCTGTGGACGGGAATTTTCAACGGTCAAATATTGGGACCGGTCGAGTTGCCGCCTGTTCTGAATGGACAAAATTATTTAGAACATTTGCGAAACAACCTTCCTGTATTATTGGAAGATACTCCGTTGGCGCTGAGACGAAGGATGTGGTTCCAACAAGATGGCTGCCCAGCACACTATGCCTTACCAGTACGTCAGTACCTAAGCAACGCATTCCCCGAAAGATGGATTGGGCGACAGGGGCCAATTTCATGGCCACCGCGTTCCCCGGATCTAAATCCCTTAGATTTCTTTTATTGGGGTTGTCTAAAAGACAAAGTTTATGCGAAACCAATAAGATCCGAAGAAGAGTTACGGCGACGTGTATTCGATGCAGCTCGCACCATATCAGAAATCAGCTTAAGAACATTGAGCCGTAATTTTATTAGGCGATGTCACTTATGTATTAGAGTTCAAGGGAGACAGTTCGAGCATTTACTGTAAACTTATTAAACCAATAAGATACATGTGTTATACCATTTTGGAATTGGCATAACACATGCAAGTTTTTAAAGTTATTTGCTCATTTAGTTTCTTTGAAATTTTTTTCACGGCAAGTGATCAAAGTTGAAAGTTATTTTTCGTTGTTCAATTTTTTTCAAGTTCAATCCAGTATTTTTCCACATTTTACATAAGTTGTCAACGAAATAACACTTCTATCATCTTAAGCAACTATTCGCAACAAGAGTGCAAAAGAAAAATGGAAACCTGAGGGCTATCTAACATAATGCTAGCACTGAACATGTTAAGAAACTTGAAAATTTAGAAAAAGTTTAAATTGGAAATATCTTGAAAACCGAGCAACTTTTACTGAGGTCATGTTAGGCTTGTTCGATGCCTCTTGTGCTGGCCTAACTCCAGTGTCACTGTGACGTGTCGTTTTTGGGACACCCTGTATACGGTACATATACCAAAATATATTTTTTTATTATTTTTGTCTGTGTGTCTGTCTGTTTGTTCCGGCTAATCTCTGAAGTGGCTGGACCGATTTTGACGGGACTTTTATTGACAAGTAGCTGATAGAATAAGGAGTAACTTAGGCTACTTTTATTTTAGAAAAATGTTTTATTTTAGAAAAATAAAATTACTGTGCCACAGCAACGCGTGGCTGGGTCAGCTAGTTTATCATATAAGATAACATAGAAAAACATAATATATATAAAATTTAGCTCTTATTGTAAAGGCGGTAAAGTCCACTTACCCTTGATGAGTGCGCCCTTCATGGTAGACAGCGTGGTGTTGATCTCGCATTTATCTTCAGAGATGTATTCGAGAAGAGGACGTGTATTCGATAGACATTGGAGGACAGAGTTCATGAAGCAAGTATTCCCAATATTGCGGAGGCCATTTAGACCTGTAATAGAAACAGTATATGACTATCGAAATGGACCTATCCTTTGAGATGTCAGCGATATTAAAACAGATATTTGTTGAATTTGTTGTTATCAAAACTTTGTTTTTCAGAATATTTATGACTCGCCCATTTTCAACGCCAGGGTGAATAAGCACCTTTTAGGTAAGTTCGTTCCATCGTGGTTCCTGTCTTGACCTCCGGGCTTAATTTGGATCAAAAGCGAACCCATTAAAAAAAAATCAACGATGTAATGAAACCACAACACTACAGTATGTAATATATTTTTTTTGTGAATCTATAATCTAAGATCACAGTGGTTTGTGTTTGTCTGTCCGCTCTTTTCCCCGCTCTTTTTCCATTGCATCAATAACGTTACCATAGCAACGCGTTAACCGCAAGTAGTTCGTCTACCGGACGCTAGATGGCGTTAACGGAAAAATATTTAATAATAAAAAAAATGTAAAGAATTTTGCCACCCGTGCGAAACCGGGACGGGCCGCTAGTTACATATAATATTACAAATGTTGTTACTTCTGTTAAAGCTGATGAGTTCTTTTTGTTAGTTAAAAGACGTTCTGCCAAACCCAAACCCAAGCGGACCAACACAAGCATATTTAGCTTTAACGACAAGTTCACTAAATAATAATAATATTTCTTACATACACACCAATTAGCCTAGCCCAAAGTAAGCACTATAAGGCTTGTGTTATTGATACTAGGGTAACGGATACACAATGATACATAAATATGTAATATTCATAGAAATATATATAAACACCCATGACTCAGGTACGAATGGTCGTATTCATCATAAAACATTCCGGGATTCGAACCCAGGTCCATCCGTGGGAAGGTCAGGATCGCTTCCGTTGCACCAAACGATCGTCAAAATAAAATACCAAGATGTTTGCTCAGTCTCGAGCTTGAATCGGTACAGACGCGATGATAATGCTAGTTTATATCGATAAATAGGCATTAGACATGCAAAAATTGCTGTAGAATAATAAACTCAGTGTGTAAGCTATTAGAATCGAAAATGTCTTGTAGTTAAACTTACCACTAGTTTGACTGTGTTTATTCGTGTCTGTTGCAGAGTCCGACCGTTCGCTGCTACGGCGCAGTCCACTGGGACCGCTCTTCCCGCCCGACAACTCCTGCAATTGACATTACTTTTTATTAAAAAAAATTTTTAGGTTGTCAAAAAATAAAATAAAATAATAAATGTTAGCGGAACCCAAAACACATGCGACAGCTAAAATCACTCTTTTTTACAAGTTATTTTTCAAAAATACATTTTTGAATTATATGTTTTTTTGTATATTACTTACCTTTTCGCTGTTGTCGGTTGTAAAAAATACATTTATACGTGTACATAAACTATTTTTTTTATAGGATAATTTTTATTACATTTTTGTAATAGGCAAGTTACAAAAATTGATACTTCTTATTTTATTTTAGTTTCTTATAAATACATTGTCCTCGTAGAAAAAATATTTAAGGACAATTTTATTTTAAATCCAATTTGAAAAAACTACAGTGATTGATTTTCGAATGCTCAGATATAACTTATTAAGTCAAATATTATGGTATTATATTGACAAATTTAAAATAACAAGTCATTTCATATTTTTAATCCATATGTGTGACTTTTTCTCTTGATGGGTACCATTTATCTGTCGGATAAGTTGTTATCCAAAAATCGAGAAAATAATTTCGATAATATGTCGTTTGTATACATTCCTCAAGGCAAAAATCTTCACTTTGCATATCACACATTCACACCTTTATATACATTACAACAAAGCTTAAAACTGTAAGCAAATTATCTGTTTATATTCGAATAGCAATTGTTATAATACAAGCAGATAATTTGATAACACAGTTGATTTTATTTGACAACTTTCACTAACACTCACACACAAGTTCTTTAATACTTCTTAAATTACAGCGCAAAATATTATTATAACGACTAACATGATAGGCTCGAACCTAACAAGCCGATCGAGAATACTTTCTCGTGCTCATCATGCTATGCCAATCATAATCGCACACAAGTTGCATATGCAACTTTTTCACTATAGTTCGACAAACACGTCGTCGTCATATCTTAAGACAACGTATCAGTTCTTTCCTATACTATAACTTTCCCAATATTATATCAATTAAAATATATTTTAATTCAAAGTCGACTATTTTCCTGACAAATTAAAAACAAGTTTTAAGTAAAAGTTTCTTATTGCGTATAATAATTACTGAGCGACCAGATCGCTTTGGCAGCATTTACGCAGTAAAGTACATCAAAACAAGCGCTTCAGATTGCTTTCGGATATCATCGAGATCACACGTATATTTTATCCTGAAGCGAGGAAAGGCAAATATTTTTTTTATCCTAAAGGCTTTTTTGTCCATGCATTCGGTGTTTTACACAACTTCTTTTGCAATAACTCTCTATGAAGCTAAGCAATAGGTAAGTTTAAAAGTTATTAAACATTATCGCCATAGTTAAACGTAAACTAAAGTTAAAAGTTAAACCTTACTTGGCTTGGATATTTTTGCTTTTGAAAGAGACAATATCAATTTTAGACTAGGTTTAACTTTGGTTCAGGTTTATAAACAGAGGGTCAAGAGGATAAATTTTGTTTAATAAAATTTCATGCAATAATGACCATTGAGTATGGGTGATACCATTCGAATGATAGTGGTTGCTGCTAGCTGAGCGAACCGGTCGTGGCGACATACGCTGCGTGTTGCCACCCTACCCACTGTTTCAAAACCAAAAGTGTCAATACAAATCACCAAGACTAACAAACACCTAGATCAGACAAATTACTCCAAACTTCTATTTTCAACTTAAAGCCCAACCCTATACGGTTCTATATTTAATAGAAAACTTCACTGTGAGTTCATTACTATCCCATTAATTCAAAGTGATTAAGCAATTTTTTGATTAATAACCGATATAAAAAGAATTGATCAGACGATTTCTACAATTTATACAATAAGTCCAAGTCTCTGTAAAAGATACCAAAGACTCGTTTCTAGTTTTGTTAATGATTTGTATCTAAAATTTACAACGAATATTTTAATTGATCTGTATACCTGGTAAGTATTGACAGCGTATGCCCTCGGTGCGGGCAGTCGCGGCGCCGCATGGCCGGGCGCTACGCGCGGCCGCGGCTCGTAGCAGCGCCGGCAACCACACCTCATGCCGTAGCAGCGCCGTAACGCATGCTAGTAGCGCTAACGCGTAGTACTGTAGCATGCAACAGCTCGTATTCAACTCGGTGAAGTTCGTTTTGGACGAATTGCATGCGCCTACGATTTAATCTTGGTACCTTTAGATTTATCGTTTAAAAAAAAATCTACTTGAGGACACTTGAAAGCGTATACAGTGCCTTATTCTTGATGTTGAATGCTGAAAGCGTCTAATAATTACCTCGCTTTTTGAAGAATTTTTAAATTGTTAATCGAAGCTTTTGTTTAGAATTCCCCAACAGTTGACTGCGTTTAGCTATCAATTCACCCAGTTTTTAAGGTCAAGCATTCAATAGCCAACTTTGTAAAAGCGGGATATCTGAGAACGTTGGCAATCCAACTTAATTTATCTGCCAAACACTGTTTGTAGCTTTGAATGGTTTTTCCATTTATTCACTGGCGAAAATCTTGTAGAATGCTTCCAATTCGGCAATGCTTGACTTTAGCAATCTTAAATGTTACGGTGTTATGATGCTCTTTGAATTTATGTTTAGTCCTCCAATAATTCTGTATTAGAGTATGCTTCGACACCGTAGCAATCTTTTGACAGTAGTCAAAATGAGATTCCAAAAAGTTGTCAATGTGCAAAGATCGGAGGTGAATAATAAATTCTTCTAGTTGAAGAGCTCTGAACGAAAATCACAGCACTTACAGCAACAGCGTTATCTCGTAGCGATATAAATTTCCGTAGCAGTAGATTATGTAGCACTGTCTTTTGTCGGAGCAATCCTACCACATCGGTTCACAGAAAGAGATGATTAGTTTATATTGTAGATATTTTTTTTTTCACAAACGCTGAGACATTAACGTCGTCTTAGTCTGAACACATTAATTTAAAAGTGCTTCTGTTTTAACAGATATACATTTATTTACAAAACTTTTTCTAAAATCTATTTTAAAATACCTATGGTAATGTACAAGTGTTAAGTTTGAGAACTGTCTTTTAAAAATTAAAATTTACAGTTTTGGGCTTTATTTTTTTTCACAACACAATTTTTCACAAAAGTACGTTTACATTGCACCACAAAATTACGTCATGAAGTCAACATTGATCATATCAATATCATTTTCATCGGCCATGAAAACAGTGTGAGAAGGTCACTGCGATTTATAATTTACATCACTCAACTATGGCGAAAGGAACGATGGCCAAATGAGTGTTTAAAAGTTGGTTGTGTCGAAATGACATTTAATTTAAAATGGCGGTCAAGTTATTCCCGCGGAAAACGGCATTTTAAACTTAGAATCGCGGTGACGTCATCGAGTCTAGTTCGCGAGCTCGACGATCACTGATCGAACGGCGCCGGCGCGGTTACCGCCAAAAATCATTGCCAAATTTCGCAACCAATTCTATAGTTAAAATCAGTAGTTTAATGTCGTAGCACTTATCAACATAAATTTACATGTGATTTTTATTTAATTTTTTGCATTGACAATGCAAGGGCTCGGAGGCGTAATTGTTTTCTTAACACGCGTATTTTATATCTTATAAATTTACATTCCTGTCTTCAAAGATTAGTATAAAATAAAGCTTAGGCTCATAATTTTATACCAACTATCACGATTATTGCAACAAATTAAATTCTACTAAATTTTTATCAGCTCATGGTGCTAAAACTTTAAAATTAAAGCATATAACTGAAATATTATTTTGATTTTCTTTTTGTCTTTTTTCCTCTAATGTACCTTTCAGTTCATAGTAACCTACATCTGTAAGGCATCTTGACTTAAGGTCCTGCTGCACCAAAGTTCGGGCCTTCAGTACAACATCAATTTCTTTTATATCCTACTACTTCTTGTGATCCTGGTTCCTCAAGGCCCACGATATGGTATTATTTTAAGTTAAAAAAAAATATATATATGGCGAAGATGAGAGATGGAGTGAGGAGTTTAAAAATGAGTTTAGATTTGTAAGATATGACGCGGATAGGATATCCTTATTTGCTGTTTGCACGAAATTTGAGTAAGCACGCACACCACCGAATCATATAATTTTTAATTTGCAGCGAATGTCTGCCATGTCAGGAAACATAATTGGAAAATTATGGTTTATATCGATCGGAAGGCACGTGACACGGTAGGTAAAAAAATCTATAATGATCTACGTAGACTAGACTTTTTTGGTATGGAATGATAAAGAGTAAGGTTTTATTGCCATTATTTTGATGATTTTTGCTAATTGCCAAATTCTCCTGTAAGCGTGGCGAAGACTGATTCTCTTAAAGATTCTGTCCTCTTTTATGCCCTAAGCGCTGTTATTTACGGCATATCAACATTACTATACTAAAATCAATAAAACTATTTATTTTTCATGAATAATATAGCCGTAAATGTTGGATTGGAGCATCCATTGAATCTAATGTGAACGCTATTGTTGTTTGCCACGTTACGTTAAGTGAGGGTAGTTTTAAAAACAGCATTAATGTGCGCAAGATTCATGCTTTGATAAGTAAAGACAGCACGCAGTTGGAAGCACCTAACCAACTCAGCTCACATGATAAGTATGGGCGTACAGGAAAATAGTTTTTGTCCTGATGGTGACCCATCGTGGAGACATAAATAGAATGATGGTGACGTTGGCACTTCTTTACTGTCTCAATGTTGTCTATGCCAGTGATCTAACATATCGACAGTATCCATCCACTGTTTTGTCACCTATGCCCTTGACTCTTATGCTAACTATAAATAAACATAGCAAATATTTGCACTCTGAATGTGACGCTTTGATAGTCAGTGGACCAACTGTAAAATAGTATTTCATATCACATGTTTACAGACTGTTTAGACGATGGTTTTACCACTAAAGCTAAAAACTATATAACAAATCGATTGAAACTGTAGAATTTTCTACTGCGGAGTGAAAGAGGAATATTGTTTTTTAGTCGTAATAAAAAAAAAATAAATGACTTAATTTTGCTTCTAATTAATTACAAGTATATATTTACTTATGTTATTGTGTATTAACGTAATTAATCTTTTGCTTTCAGGTTTCGTGGAGGTTTCAGTAATTCTAGAAACCTAGGGAAGAAGGGTTTCTTCATATTTCATTTATCATCATTAACCATACTCAAAATATTAGAAAAATAAATAACAGTGGCTGTATGGGATTTCCTTTGCCTATGTCTAAGGGAAAGCTTTTTAAAAAAATAATAGTAGTTGATTTGCATGTAAAATTGTGTTGTGGCGGATGTTAATGGGTTGCAATGGTGGATTATTAACCCTTAAGTGTTAGTTATATTAACCATGCATAAGTGTTGAAAGTGAAAAATAAAACAATTTAGGTGCCTTTTCACGCTCTCTCAAGACATTCACAGAGATTTCAGTAAATTCTTACAACTTTAGTGAAACCTAAAGAAACGGGTTATGTTATCATGCATCATCATCTATTGATCATCCATCACTCACATATCAGCTCTCATCGTCTTTTAAATCAGAAAAGATATTATTAGAGACGAGGCTGTATGGGCTTTGTACCCTTTCACCTTGCCCATCACTTATGAGAAGGCCTAACAAAAAAAGAAAAAAAAAAGCAATATAATAAACTTACATGTAAAACTTCATATCTGCAATTACTGAAGGCGCCATAATGTGTGTTCACAGAAAACACATCAATAGTTCTTGGTTTTCTAACAGTTGCTTTTAACATTTTCTTTTGACGACATTTATATTTATGTGAATTAAGATTAAAATTAATTGATTTAATTTATGAACTATAAAATGTATTTTTGTTACTATTTATAAACTTTCTTTACTTTTCTGGAGGCATGTCATATAGAGGTACTTACAAGACGGTATACCTAAATCATAGTTAATTCAAAGAAAATATAAAATTTAGATTATATGTATTTATAAATGAAACTTAGAGTAGCCAAAATATTATACAATAAAATTTTACGCGCTTTCCAATAACTGGTTAAAAAAGTGGATTTCACTGATTTTGCTTCTTTAAGAGCATTCATAACCTCTGAAGGATATCCAGATATCAGCGGGGAATTATTTTTTCATTGACTTTTTTGGCGCCAAATCCAATAATATGTATGTCATACTAAACAATTTTTTCTATAATCTGTCATTCGCTTGTTATATAGTTGCTAATTTAAAATATGAATAGCATTATAAAACAAAAAAAACATTAATGTTGTAAATTGGATTTAGACAACATTAAATATTACTTTTTAAAAAATTACTTAACTCACTAAATTTAATTAAATAAATAGATTTTATTTATAACACGTCTTTGCGCACATAAAATAATGATGTACTGTCGCTTATGCAATATCGTGACTATCAATACATTTGGTTTTATCTCAAGATAAAAATCAAATGATTTGTTTTTCAAATCACCTTTTAAATCTCATACAAGTATTTAGACAGTAAGGTCTATTTTACCAATAACCGCTGCGGCTATATCGTTGAAATTGTACGTACCGTGTAAGACGAATGATTCGAACGATGGATGATGTTAATGAAAGGATAAAAGCAGATTTTTAACGTTAATAAAAATTACACGCTATGTAACTTTAAGACTAGACACATGTTGTAGTAGTTTAATGAGCAACAGATAAAAAAATCTTTTGAAACTAATGTCGATACACCGGAAGTGTTGTGTTGTAAAAGACTTAAGTCCTAAGCTCTCCAAAAATGAGACTTTAGTATTACAAAAGTAATACTAAAGTCAAACAAAAATTTATGAGCTCAAGCAGTTCTAAGTTTAGAATCTTTATATATATTTAAGTCGCGACTAAGTACTTAAAAGGGCCCAGTCATTCCAAAAAGAATTGATGACAGAGTTCTTTAAAAAAAGCTCAGTCTTTTGAAGATCTGCAAACTGAGAAATTTACTTAATTATAAGCAGTTTTATCTTCATTTAATTTTATATCGTTATAAATATTTGTTTAGGCATATAAGGAAATATTATTTGGCCACAGCCCAACGATTTTTATGTTAGCCCTTTCGATCAAACTGCAGCTTGGGTCTCAATTTGTCTTCAAAGAATTTAAAGGACTCGAGTCTCAAAATTAATACTAGGGACGCGACATGAGTCAAGACTTGACAGAATTCATAGGACTTCCTAAGGCTCACGAGTTATGAATAAAAGACTCGAGTTAGGGCTAAAGGACTCTTTAAAGAAGTCTTTTACAAAACTTAATATTGTCATATAAAATTATTTTAAACCAAAGTGAAAAATGGAACGTAAAACAATGAATTTTTTTTCCTGTAGTATAATTTTAAAATTTGGCAATGATAGTGGCATAATACCATAAAAAACTAAACATGCTGAAAAAAGTCTACTGAATAATTAGCATTTAAATTATTTCTATTGTTTTAAGCGAAGATAATTTTAGCACAGGTAAATCAGTCACACAATGGGTGGACAGCTTTTATGTGAAGAGTTTTAAAACGAAAAAACGTGAAAAATATCGCGGGCTCCTTTCAGCACCTTTTAAGTATAGGGTCTTAATTTTAAAAATCTCAATCTTCTAAATAAAATTAAAAGACTCACGACAAAATGATATATGAACTTCAATCGCTTATATAATTTACCTACATACTGCTCGTAGATAAAAATTTCACGCAAATATTAAGAAAACCGAGTAAACAATTTATATAAAACACAACCAACTTCATACATTAAACAAAAATCATTTGTACAATCATTCGAAACTTGGCAAAAAATACGTCTATACTAAAAACTAAATTTTGCGTTCAGGCGGACAACGATGGAACTAACGCTGTCGGAGTGTGAAAATAGCAATTTTATAAGTCAACGGTCTATACTAGCGCCACACACTAGGTTAGAATAATATGTGGCAGCTGTGAATGACGTTTGACTGTGAACATTTCTTTTTTCCCAATAAAAGTCAGAGACAACACTAGCCAGTGTTGGGCATAAAGTATTCAAGCCAAAATTTACGTAACGAGGTTTAATGATTTATTACAAATGAGAAAGTAGCAGGGTATTTACATTTTAAGAAAAGGTCGAAGGAATCAATTTTATTAATAGGTATGAGAAGTACAACTCCCGTGGATTATAAGAAAACCCTCCTTTAGTGGTGGTTTGACTTAGGCTGAGACGATGAAGATTTTTTCAGAATGGGAAAACTTATTAGTCTGCAAAAAAAAGCTTTAATTTTTTTCTCTCTCTTGTCATTAGAGACTCTGTTTCTCTAAAAATTCGGAATGTCTATTGATAATTATTTTAGGTGACAGGTTTTTATGAGTATATTAACTTTTGTTGGACACAGATTAAACAGAACGTTCAAACGTGGATTTCTTTTTGTTTAATACTATAAAAAAGAGGATATACTAAATATATATAGAAAATAAAATAGTATATAATACAAAGTGGCGCTGTCTTGTAAAGAATAATAATTCGTTTTATTAAGAAAATCAATGGAAATACATTCGTATTAGCTTTCAAACATAAATTTATTACTTTTGACTTAGAAAAGGAAACTATGATTCATAACTATGTATAATCGACAAATGCTATAAATATCTGTCAACAGTTGTTTCACTGTCTATAAAATTTAAAGGTCAGATAGCGTAAGAGCTATTCAAATACAGAATTTCTATTTATAAATGACGAGAATGTCACAATTCTTCCGAGATGTCGCATTCAAATAGGTAAATATAAGTTTAAAAGACAAATAGTTTTGATATGTTACCTCTTTTTGATTTTGAAAAACAATACCCGATAGCAAACTCGGTTCGCGCCGAAACCTGTACGTCACTATACTTAAATGTCAAAAAGCGCGCGAATTGGAACTCAAAATGGCCACCGCTCCTAATAAAATCGCACGTGGTTTTGAAAAAAACGTGGTCTCAGGCCGGCCAAGCGATTTCCCCGTGTTATTTTAGCAACGTTACATTTAGTGAGTTATATTTAGAGCACACTATTGGAAAGAGGACGCAAGTGTCTGTATGCATTGTCTGGGGTATATACAGACTAATGTCACCATAACCTCTTCGCAAAAAAATAAATAAATGAGAAAATGTTCCAGATCATTACTGAATGAATTTTTATGACCGTATAATTTTTCATCACTAGAAAGATTGGCACAAGTATACTTATCAAAATAGGAAACAGCTCGAAAGGTGTCTGTGTGTTTTTGAATTATATTTTTAGATTTGACTCGTTTATGCAGCTTCATTCCAGCTCACTACAATCATATATACAGAAATTGACTCGCTACCATGGAAATAATAACATTATCTTATCATAGGAAACAAAATAGAAAAAATCCACATTGAGGTAAATATCACAACCATAAATAAATGCCCTCATTACGCCAAAGCCAACGAACCTATCTTTTTTTAAATCAAATGTATATGAACTCGACGCTCTGAAACGCGTTTAAAATTCATTAATAGATTTCTTGATTCATTTTGTTTCTAAGAAGACCTTTTACGTTGAACAGCAATGAATAAATTAATGTCTAAAGATTTAAAGACTTTTCCAGTTGATAAATGGGAAAAACCGTAAAATTTATTTGCTTGCTTTTATTTTGATAAATATCACATTATTTCTGCCTATGACTGTTCTATGCTCAATTTCTGATACATTCATGCAAGATACCAATTATTGCAATATTACATAATTATTTCGACATATTAACAGAATATAGTCCATAGAGTAAACTCGAATAACTCGTTTTTAACTTCATAGAAAGAATAAAGAATTGAGTGAATCTTTAGTATCATTTCCAAAGCCTCAAAACAATTACTTGAATCTCATTCCTGTCCTATATCCCTTGTGTAAACTATTTTTCTAAAATCATGAATATAAGTTTAAAAAAAATCAGTTTCTTTACTTACCTTATTAGGAAATTCAAAAACGAATGTGTCATAGACAAACATGTTTGTTTACTAGTGTTCGAAATTAACGGTATTTTTAGGTAAGTATGCGTAATTGGTATTTTTATATAATTTGTTTATAACTCATTCACATCCAAGTACCATTCAACTATTCACAAGATACAGCGTCCATTCATTAATCCAAAACTTATACGTCTATCAATTTGTCCACGTACCAATTATCGCATTTTCTTAATTTTTAGATTTTACATTTAGATTTTAACATAAGTATCAATTTTTGTAACCATATTTCATTTCAATAAAATTAATAATTTACGCGTTTTTCTCCTTAAAGGGAGATTTGAAAAACTTTCCGATACAACATCATAGAGGCAGTTTTTGACATCGCTGAAAGAAAACATAAAAAAAAATAACAAAGTAAGAGCATCTCACAAAATCTAGAAGTGTTTTAGAAACCAAACGAGTGCACAAAAGAGCCACATAGTACATACACAAAAATGATACGCTAAACTTTCTAGGAGCAACATGATATTATTGAATATTATCAAATCATCAATACAAAGCGGTTTTAAGAAAAATAATAGAATTGACCCCCAGAAAGTTGAGCTGAACGGAATTAATAATGATAAACTCACCGATTTGATATCGTCATAGTCTTTCGTATCCAATACTCTTCTCTTAGAAGACGGCGTATCAGGACTAGAGTCTTCTGTCGCTTCACTAAACGTACTCTCTGTGCTTGTCTCCATAGACTTTGTTCCATCTTGACAAGGTTCTTTTTCATCTACCCCATTTTTCTCTATGCGCTTCTTCAAAAAGTTTTCATGTTCAAAAGTCTTGTTCTCAAAGCCTGTGCCGCTAGGTGATTCTATGTCGTTATCGAGTATTAGTCTGTCATCTTGTTCACAATCTATATACTTCAAATTGACTTTGGATTTTCTTTCTGGTTGGACTTCATTTATTTCTTCTTGGTTATTTGCTTTCTGCCCAGCACCGGAGGCTATCGGTTGTGATATCTGTATATATGAAGCGAAGTTAGACGTGTGTTTTGGCATTTTTACCTGTTTTTCAATATCGCTCTTAAGAATTTCTTTTCTATTAGCCACTTCGGAGCCATTCCTTACTTTTTTGTAATCAACGTCACCGTTTTCGACTTGTATGACCGTGGATTTTTCTAAAATTTTTCCTATCGGATTGTTTGGGTCTAATTGGCTTTTAATACTAGCGAGGCGGTCAGAAGGCAGTTTAGTCGTTAGCGAAGTGGACATAGAGTTGGTTTTATCTACTATTGGCTTTGCTAAACTCACTGGCTCAGATATAGTTTTACTTATAGACAGATCGGAGTTTGAGTTTGACCTGGAGGAGGATGAGCCAACTTCCCATCTGTGGTTGACGCCATTTTTTTCTACATAAGGTAAATGCACTGGGACAGGTTTGTCGTAAATCGGTACGATTTTCGTATACCCAGCACCGCCGCTCTCGCAATCTTTTAACTTACTTAAATATTGTTCTACTGAACTCTTAGGGGAATATGTCGAATCATTCGCTGGGAGTTTTGTCACAGTCATTTTTGAATCGAACCTCTTTCGAATCTCAGAGACTGATGGCACTTCGTTACCATTATTATCCTTAATGCCATTTGTCATAGAATTCCTTTTGGCGTAGCTTGGCGAACTTTCTTTATACGATCTTCTGCCTTCCGGTCTCTGGTGTTAAAACGAACACTTATTTTGGGGGTTCTAAGTTTATTACAAGACTAAATTGTGGCTTGTGGATGTGTGTGTTAGTACAAACGTGCTCCACGGACATTTAAACTCTTCGCATTTAAATTTTTGTCAAGTACTATTTGTTTATTTTATATTTTTATCAGCTGATTTTATAAAGATATAATAACGAGACTGCGAATATTTAAAAGCATTTGAGTTTGAATGCCATACAATAGGAGATCGATAAGTATACTACTTGGTTGCAAAATCACAATACAGGCGAATGCTTTTCATAAAATATACAGAACAGGCCAATTTTAAAAATAATCAACAGATGGTGTGATGAGGTAAAAATGTCTAGTACTGGTGTGCCACAAAGTAACTACCTGGGGCTGACATTTTTCGTTAATTAATTTTTCACCTTTTTGTGAGATGTTTGTTTAAATGAAAATGGCACTATCGATAACATAAATTAGTTTTTTATTAAATTTATATTTCCAAAAGGATATCTATGACTTTACAGTGTAAAGTGCAACGTACTTGTAAGGGGAAAAAATTATTGCGTGTTTTTAACTTGTATACGTGCTTGTATTACTTATATTTTAGTAATAGCAGTATATATCCTATAGGCTCCTTAAATGATGACACTAAGTCATATATTACTCGTAATATGTCAGATGCAAGTGCATGATCCACCATACACATATAAAGATTATATTTTTCGTAGACAATTAGACCTCATTTCTTTGATATTAACTCTGGCCTCAAGGTTCAGAAGTGCCTGTTAAGCGCGAAAATCTAAAGCTGAATGGCTCTTCATCAAGGTCTATGCATTCAATGTTGATTTTCCGGCAAAATTTATAACTGATGACTATTACAATTATTAAAATACTTATAGTATTTGATTGATTCAGAATTGCGTTTATTACTAGAACTAATTTATTAGCAACTTTAATTGTATAGACCTTGTCACTTCTTTGTGCGTTTGTTAATGTACATACACACACACGCACACGCACACATTTCTTTGTGTGCCTGCGAAATCTGCCCAGAGAGTATCAATCTGGTTGATTGTATTTACTAGAATGGAATGTGAAAATGGGGTATATTAACACATGTTGATGTCAATTCAGATCATTTAATGAATTTGATGTATAATGTTACTGTTTGGAATTTATGAATTCACAAGATACATCAACAAAACTCTATCCATCAAGCCAATAATTTTAATGAGCGTAAGAAACTAATAAACATTTGACGTTGAATAGGGTTTTTGTCACCTTGATTTCAATGAAAAATATATCAGAATGTTCCAATTTGGAAGTTACTTCAATTCGCTATATACCTTTCTTGTGTGGAATTAAGTTACGGTGTGGGTTTAATGGATTTTCATGCAAAGTGACGTCAGTCTGGTCAATCTTAGACTCAGAACACTGGGTTCACGTGGCTTACGGTTTGTTTCTCCCATGGGGAAGGCTTGTGGCCAGCTCATGAGACGTTCATTTATTACAAATAACGGAGAAACGACATATTTTAACAAAGTGGCTTTCTGAATTGACACCGTCCAAAAATTTTACAATCATACTCAGAAAAAAATCTACAGGATTATTCACTGGCTCTCATCACAAATTTACCTCCCTGTAACATCTCTGGGGTTTGAAGTTTTAGCTCCTAAGTGTAAAATAATTATATCAGATTAAAAATGGAATTCTATTTTATCCGTACCTATATTAATTTTGCAAACGTTACTTTAACACAAATAAAATTCTCTCTAGATATCTCTTTTTTTAAATAGTAAATAGATAGGAGCTTGACCATTATCTCGCTTGATGGTAAGCGACGATGGGATTTAAGATGTGACTTGCTTGCCTAGAGGATACCTATTCACTATTGAAGACTCCTATATTGTATTTGTCAAGAAACACAGACTAAGGCAAAGAGTTCCTTAGCGGTACGTATCACAAAATACCAAAACGCTCAATCTATAGTTCTAATGATCTATCAGTATCAGATAGGTCTTCTATAGTTTATAATAACAAAAGTTGCCTGGTAACTAAACCAAAGTTGGCTTTTCTCATTACTAACAATTTATTGGGAATGACTGTAAATGAGCTATCCAGAAATATATGCCATATGGTATCCGGCAGAGTGGAATAGCACTAACCCTCGACACTATCCTAATCGTCATTAGTGCTCAAGTAGTAGACCCGCTTGGAAGAGTACCAATGCACGCGAGTGTATTTTATTTTACCAAACTATCGAATGTCTGACATATCACCATTTCAATTAAAAAGAAGCATGATTTTTCGATATTATATTATTTTATAAGTTATAAGTATCGTTTGCAAAAATAAAAATGATAAACGCAAAAGAATTTGTTGTTGTTATTGTGCTCAAATATATATAAAAAAAATTCACTGTGCGAGTCGAATTTCGCAGAAGGAAAGCATAAATCTTGATCATCCATTATTTTAACACTAAAGCTCTGAATGTAGTCAGTTACACAACACAAAGCACCTGTGTACTCAATGAAAAAATATAATCACGATCTTACAACCATTGTAATAATGCTGTGTTAAAAGCTGCAACGTGGATTTACGTTTTATTTAAGCACAACAACAATTGTATTCTAAAAGATTCACTGATAAAACAAGAGTCTTCGAAAACAATCATCAGTCGCGAATTTCGCAGACACCCAAAATAAAATTCATTTATGAATGTTGTATACATTAAAATTTCAAGTCACCAGACTTCAATATAATACAATTTGAAGCCAAGACTTCGAATTTAAATGCATGTACTTAATCGAGAAATAAAACAAAAATAAAATCATATTTACCTCAGCAATAGTTGAAGCTGTAGAGTTTCTGATTCTCCTCACAGTTTTCGCAGGATCAGCGGGTGGTCTTCCAATATCGTTGGAAATGGATTTAGATCTTGCAATTTCCCCGTAGCTATTCTGATTTTTTTGCTGTTGTTGTTGTTCCTTTATCCTCTGCGTCAAAGGCACGTAGTTTGCTGGCGAGTATTTGTTGTACAACTCAGCTGTTGACATGGTCAAAGCTGCAGTGTTGATAACATTCCTTTTATTCCTAGGTAGTGGATCACTTGATGTTTTACTACTCTCACTTCTGGTTGTTGATATATCTCTTGATCTTGATTTGCTTCTTTCAGATCTATATCTTGTTGAAATTCCGCTGTCGGAGTCCGTCACACTTGGAGCTCGAGAACTTCGCGAGTATTCGACAAGCGATGACTTCCTTTCTCTTTTCCCATCGACGTCGGAATATCTGGAACGGTATTCTGTTGTTCTGTCACCACATGTGCTTCTTAATGTAGAAGTAACATATGTTCCACTGCTAGTTCTGTAGTAAGGCTTGTCAAAACTTGACGATGAGGTCAATGTAGACCGGTAGGAACCGGTGAGGTTTGAAGATGTTGAAGTATACCTTGAAGGGGATACGACAGGCATGATTCTGACTGTATTACACCTTTTTGAACTTAACGGCTACTTGTCATTGCCTTACTCTAGGTACATCTAGTTAGTTATTTTTAATCTGGACGGAGGTCGCGTGTTTTGCATGTTTTGGATCTGTAACAAAAAGTTGGAAGTCAGATTTTAAGTCATGGCCAAGTTAGATGTATCGTGGCTTTTATTTGTTATCTAGAAAGTACGCTGCACGCTAAAATCAGGGTAGTAGTTTTGCTTTCGCCAATTTGTTCAAATAAACTCAAAAATGCCTAATCTTAAGTTTATTTAAATAGTTCCTAGTTTTAGGAACTGTTAAAACGGATCTCAAAGTTTTGGTTAGATCAAATTTTGATAGATGCCACAAGGTGTATCACACTTTAGCAAGCACAGTAAGGCAGTATGAAACCAAAAGATAAAATTATAAGTATATCATGATGGTAACAAACACTATAGTATATTTTATGTCAACTGATCAATGAATCATGCAGCGGCATCGATCTTACAAGCGCGCCAAAGGTTTCGGTTCTGAATCCAGGTTTGTGTGGTTATTTGATTATAAGTACGTACATAATTCTTTTCTGAACATAACAGTCTTTAATCAATTACAAAAGAAGCAAACCAGGCGGATTTAAAATGATCATGACCAAATCGAGCACAAATATACACCCCTGGGGAAAGAAGTCTTATGGACTTCTGCAATTTTCTTAGAGGCCGGCCATCAGATGGTGACCAATAACTTAATTCTTATTCATATGCTTCGGAAAGCATGTTAAACGTATCGTTAACACCCATCAATTAATAAAAAATTGCATCCCACTGGTGGGCAAGAATTTTATATGAATAAATTTATATTTACTACAACAATTTATGAATGTAGTAGGGTTGTTAGTTTGAGAAATCTATAATTAAATATAAAACTTGGAATATTGTTTCTATTAACGGTACTTCATGAAAATTTTATTATTTACAGGGTTTCGTTTGCCGAATGTCAAGATTTACAAAAAGATAAGTTTCTTCGTCAATAATCTATATTTCTTGTCTATAGATTTAATGCTGCATGGTGTCTAGGAGAGCAGAATTGCACCAGCCCTTTACACTTAAGAGTGTTGCAATAGGCAGCTTATGAATCTGACCAAACACCTCCCGTAGAATAAACAACACAACACACAAAATGAACATCAAAGTTTTTCAAATCATAGTATTCCACTGCGATCTTCAACCCTCCCGTCTGTCAAATGTGGAGTTTAGCTGACATGATGATGTAGTATTTAAGATCTAGCCATTTGAAGCTAATGTAGCCACCAATTCATAGATTTACAGGCATTCCTCGTAGTTACGGCACGTTAGGTTCTCGAAATACGCGACGTAAATCGAAACGATTATATTTACATGTAAAACTCAAGGGTTAGGATCCACACGGACTCAAAATTAAAAAAAAAAACTGCATTTATAACAAAGGATAATACATACTTTATTGAAATAATTACATATGTATTTATGAAATTTCTAGTTATTTTTGGTATTTGTGTGTTATTAATTTTAATACATATTACGTCTTGATTGTCCGTTGTCCCTGAACTAACTTAACAAAATCATCAGCATGTACGTGGTTATCTCTGCTCGCCGACACCGCGACCCGCCGGCCCCACGCACATTTACCTCGCTCGAAGTAAATTCTCTTATGCCGGAAATCGAAACAATTGACGTATGCTTGAGGAATAGTATCAAAACATTGTTCGACGTAACTCGAAACGACGTAAATCGAAACGACGTAAGTCGAGGACTGCCTGTACATTAGTTGAGAGAAACGAAGAACTGTAAAAGTACGAATGTGAACATGACGTGTAGATGTGACGAGGTGTGTGACGTAAAGGCGAATACAAAAGAAACGCAAAATTATTAAGTCTGACTGCTGACTTAAACACAAGTTCTAAGGCAGAATAATTGGCCAGTGGTCTCCGAACACAGATATATAGATCAGCGAAAAGAAAATAATTCGTGCGTGATGTGAGTGTTAAGTCAAAACTGTATTATTTTTTTTATTTGTGGCTTGCACGATTTGTGCATGTAGCCAGTGTCATGTAAGAATGGCAATTGCCAGTTCTTGAGTAATTTCCTAGGTTTCAGTAAAGAAGTGGGGTTCTACTGAAACCTCCTAGTGGCCTTCTTGAGAGAGCGCGAAAAGACACCTTCCAATGTTTTGTTTCACTTGCCAACACTAATGCATATTCAGAAACACAGCGGTTAATAACCCACTATTATCGACCACAACACACAATTGAACAAGAAAACCGAAAACCATTAAAGTGAAGCTTCGCGCTCCCGCCAAAAAGTTCAGCAAAAACTGTATATCATTTAAGTTTTAAAATATTTTCTATGGCAAATAGATGACAACCCTTATAAAACTGAGCCAAACCTAGTAGTGACATTGATAAGATACTAGTTACTCTAATATTTACACTTTGATTAACAATCTGTGACGCAAATCATAGATTACATTTTTAAGGAATTACACTGTAAATTACATTTTCAAGTATACAGTCTGGGCCTAGGTTTACTTGCGATTTGAAAATATCAAGGAAAAAAATAAGAAATTGATTCCAACATTAACTTATTTGTTCAAACCATGTGTAAAAAAGATGGTTTATTTTAAACAATGTACAAATAAGAAATAAACGTACTAATCAAAAGCAAAATTTCTCTCAGTAATAATTATAAATTATATTGTAAATGAGAATGAGTGAAAAAATATCATTAAGATGTTAAACACTATAATAAGAATGTCAAATATAACTGTAGTCAACCAATGATATTATAATGATATTAATTTTATTGTCAACAAAATATCAAAATAAAAAAACCGTCAAGTGCGAGTCGGACTTGCGCACGAAGGGTTCCGTACCATTGACTAGGTAAACAACAGTAGGTACACAAATTTCATATTTTAGTAAAGTAAAAATACAACTGAGTATTTTGTGAATATTTCAAGTGCCTGTTGCCATTATTAATATCGAGCAAAAAAGGGCAAAATAATCGCGTTTGTTGTATGGGAGCCCTCTTTTAATATTTATTTCATTACAGTTTTTAGTAATTGTTGTTATAGAGGCAAGAGAAATACATAATTTGTGTGATAATTTCAACTGTCTAGCTATCGCGGTTCTTGAGATACAGCCCGGTGACAGACAGACGGACAGACAGCAAAGTCTTAGTAATAAGGTCCCGTTTTACCATTTGGGTACGGAACCCTAAAAAGGGAAAAAAGGGTACCGTTTATTTTACAATTTAATCACTTTTGGCTTAAAATCATTATAATTCAATTATTTTATAGATAACTGTAATTAACTCTATTTAATCTAATATTTGGGACCCCATGTTTAAAAAAAAATTACCCGTAAGAGCTGGTCTTTGAAGCATTTCATCTTTAGATATGTTTACAGACCTATTTTCTTTATTCACCAATTTCATATTCTTTTTTTTTCCGTTCCATAAATTCTAAGACGAATGAAAACTTTTTGGTTTTGTAATAGTTTGGTTTACCGTGGACTTGATTACAGCCTAATCATCTCCACGGTTGGGTACAGGCTTCTTTTAAAGGTGCAAACACCTTAAGAGAAAATGGGCTTTAAATATTATTTACGCAGTTGTTCAGCTGCAACGGAAGGGAAGGAAGGAAGATACAATGCTAATTTGCCCCGAACCTACCATCCCCATTCCGATCACCTGGTTCAATAACAGAATCCGTCAACACGCATTAAAATTGCATCAGCAAAACTGTAACTCTCTGGAGACGTTAAGCGAAACTCATTGCCGAGGGTAGATGCTCGTCTCTCCAGATCTCTACTACAGGTAAGTAGATCAGAACTATGCCTGGTTACACGTGCCATTACAGGCAATTTTAACAGGCATCTTTTTAATCGAAGCATCACGGACAGCCCTTTATGCAGAGGATGCATGGAAGCAAAAAAAAAACATTACCCACGTAATAATGGAAGAAGGAAGTGCCCTTCTACCGCATTAACCGGAACAGTCTCCGGGAAATCGACACATAAGTGAAGGCGCTTGGAGAATCCCTGGAAGAACTGGAATGGCTGAAATGAGTCAGCCGACACTTTCCGGGCGCAAAAGAGGCTCATGAAGTCGCCGAGTTGCGGACACCGTAGCGGAAGAATACAGAAGAACACACTAATTACGGTGTTGGTTGATGGTTTGGTGAGTGCTAACGACTGATGAACAACAAACGTTTCTTCTGAGCTTTTTTGGCGGGAGTGGGAAGCGTTACACTTGAAGTTGTGGATATTAAATAAATATTTCTTACACTCACAACAATTAGCCTAGCCCAAAGTAAGCAAGGTAAGGCTTTTGTTATGGATACTAGGGTAACGGATAGACATACATATATGATTAAGAGAACATATTAAACATTTAAAACGAATAAACAATTGTGCTATTCTATGACCCTCATGAGCTGATTGCTGCGCCATGGAGCTTCTTGATTATATTTACTCAATTTTATATTGTGCATTCATAATTTATAAAATGTCACTGATCGACCTTTAAAAAATACACTCACGATTTTTATTACTTTTCCCTTTCTTCCCAAAATCGGTGATTATTTAAATGACAAGAATGTTTTGGCCTTGAGAAGCCTTGTTTATTTAATTGATTTTACGTAATAGGAGTATTTTGTAAATCCATTCCTATTAATAGAATTTATTTCTTATTAGTCTTAAAAGTACTAGAAAAGTTATATTAGTTTTTTGAAATATGTATTGTAGTACGATTATATAGGGAGAGAAAAAATAGCCCTTGCCGACTTTCTTGGGCTTCTGTTCACGTTCAATATATGCATTGTAGATACTCATCTTCTTATATAAATAGAAATCAAATGCTGTTCTTTAGTTTTTTAAGGCTCGAAAAGTAATGGATGAATTGGGATAAATCTTTGGTAAGTTGTACAGGTGACAAAAAAAGTTTATATGTACAGACGACAAAAAAGAGCCTTGTAAAGCACATCAGTCACAGCTAATGTAAAAAATCATTTAACACGGTTTGGTACAACCGTAACGATCTTGCCTTTCGCACGGACGATCCTGGATTTGATTCCCTGAAGGGGCAGATTTTTGTGAGATGAATACGAGCATTTGTACCTGAATCATGGGTATCTACTTAAATAATAGCTAACCCGGTAACGCGTATACAATGGAAAAAGAGCGGACAGACAAACACACAAACAACAAATTTGTGTTTTTAGATTATAGGCTAGCGGCCCGTCCCGGCTTCGCACGGGTGGACAAAATTCTTTAATTTTTTTCTTTTATTGAATATTTTTCCGCTAGCGTCATCTAGCGCCCGGTAGACGAACTAGTTGCGATTAACGCGTTGTTATGGTAACGCATATACAATGAAAAAGGGCGGGGAAAAGAGCGGACAGACAAACAACAAGTGATCTTAGATTAGACAAGATTACATACATAGGTACATTGCTTTGAATCAACGTAGCCAAAGCATTTGAGTTATGATATTCGGAACCAACGACGGTACACCACGAGCCAATATAGAAAAGTTCATTTTCTACATTGATCTGGCCGGAGATCAAATCCGGGACCTCTGAGTGGAGTTAGTATGAAAACAGGTAACCGAGCCACTCGACCATGGAGATTGTTGTGATAAAATCTATAATCTAAGATCACAAATTTGTTGTTTGTCTGTCCGCTTTTTTCCCATTGTATACGCGTTACCATAGCAAACGCGCGCAAGTAGTTCGTCTACCGGACGCTAGGTGGCGTTAACGGAAAAATATTTAATAATAGAAAAAATTTAAAGAATTTTGTCCACGCGTGCGAAGCCGGGACGAGCCGCTAGTATTATTAAATATAATTATTGAGTATCTATGTAGGTATATACCTATGTTAGTCTATCCATTACCCCTTTATCCAAAACACAAGCCTTACAGCTCCGGGCTAGGCAAATTGGTGTGAATGTAAGAAATACTATTATTGTTAGTAAAAGTATTTTATCTTTTTCTTTTAATTACATTTACAATCTAATTGAAACGGAATTTTGGGTTTTCTCACTCTTGTTTACTAAACTAAGCTCCAAATACAGATTACGGCCATATGAAATTTTATTTCAACTTAAATATTACAAGAGTGATATAACAGAAGGCCATTGAGATAATTAAACGCCTCTTTAGAACACAAAGATGTTTACATGTGTTAAATACAAAGGTATCCTTAACCAAGGTTAATTTAAAGGTCGTTTTCATTTGTAACTATCAGGAATGTTCATGAATTTATAAGATTAATACAAAAAAAAAAATCATTCACTCCGGCAAAAGAAATTAAGTAGGTATAAAGATATAATTTTTACTTTTAAGTGTGTTATGTCTATGAAAACATTAAATAGGATAATTCATTTATTGAGCTATGTAGCACGTACAAGTATGACAAGTAAAAGTCTATTTTATTCTTCTACCCACATTAATCTTATTCGAAAATAAGATCACCATCTGGATTCTATATACAGGCGGTCCTCGACTTACGTCGTTTCGATTTACGTCGTTTCAAGTTACGTCGAACAATGTTTTGACACTATTCCTCAAGCATACGTCAATTGTTTCGATTTCCAGCATAGGAGAATTTACTTGTCGCGAGGTCAATTTTCGTGGGGCCGGCGGGGCGCGGTGTCGGCGAGCGGGGATTACCCCGCACATGTTGCTGATTTTGTTTAGTTAGTTCAGGGTCAACGGACAATCAAGACGTAATATGTATTAAAATTAATAACACACAAATACCAAAACTAACAAGAAATTTCATAAGTAGGTACATATCTAATTATTTTAAGCTTACTTTTGATAATGAAGTGTGAATATCCTTTGTTATAAATGCATTTTTTTTTAATTTTGAGTCTGTGCGGATCCTAACCCTTGGGTTTTACATGTAAACATATGAAAAAATATGTCTCGACTAACGTCGTTTCGATTTACGTCGCGTATTTCGAGAACCTAACGTGCCGTAAGTACGAGGACTGCCTGAACATATAGTACAATTTATAACTAGGTATATTCATACACAACAAAGTGTAAAACTAAATGGTCAAAGGTCAAAAATTTTATAATTATCATAGCCTTACAATAACTATGGTTTTTAATTAGAATTTGTTGTTCAATGGGATTGGCTTCTTTTGCATAACATTGTTTTGTTAAAAATTGTTTATTATACCTTCTATAAATTAAAAAAAAGAAAAAATATTGAAAGTAAGTAAGGGAAGTATTTCTATGAAGAAGCTTAAGCAACATTTTCAAAGTTTGTCATCAGATAGGTGACCAAAATTAAACTATCTCAAACTCGTTAGAGTTCCGACCTATCCACACTGGGTCTTTTTGGTGGGTTGTAGTCTGTTCGTCCTATAGCTTTTATAACAACTTAACCACTTAGGATACCAGATTGAATGGCACTTAAGGTATTTTACTTGTAGCATCCACCGATATTATCAATTATTTAAATTAAATTTTGGTGCAACAGTAGCGATCCTGCCTTTCGGTCCTGGGTTGAAATCCTGGAAGGGGCAGATGTTTGTATGATGGATACAAGCATTTGTACCTTAGTCATGGGTGTTTTTATATATTTCTAGGAATATTACATATTTATGTATCATATATGTAAGTCTATCCGTTACCCTAGTATCCATAACACAAGCCTTACAGTGCTTACTTTGGGCTAGGCACATATTGATTATTGCAGATTTTATAAAGGGAGGTGGTAATAATTAGTAAATCTAATTTAACTACTATAATACAAGTATAATCTATGATAACAATAGACTGTAAAGCACCGGACTTTCTGGGGAGGACCATGCAGGCTTCAAAGCTTAAGTGAAGTTTTGATTTAAAAAAATTATTAGTTGCAGTGGATTCAGTGAATTCCTACACGTAGGGGAACAAGATAGCTATTCTAATGTCTGTTTATTAGCGTACCTTGTTCTTAAACCAGCTCTCTTTTTGATCATCAAAAAATTACAAAAAGAAATATTGAAAGACAAAAGAAACTATTGGCAGAGTATAAGCATAAAATACTAAGACTGGCTAAAGGCCTTAGGAGCCAGGGCCAGTAAAAACATAACAAAAAAAAAACAAAGTAATAAACATGTTTTTAGGTTATGTTTTGATTGGATTTTTTATGCAAGACCTTGAACAATTATGTCAAAAGCCTGCTGTTGCTACAATGCTGTAAAAAATACATGATAGCTGTTTATTTAATACAATTAACAAAGAAACTGTTGATAGGGTTGTAAAATATTGGCAAATGTACATTTTCAAACATTATATGAAAGATTATTTTCTTAATATGTTTTATATGAAATCAAGGTCACGAGACTCACAATGCAGTATCTAATTAAAGAGATGCATTGTCATTTTATAAATTTATTAAAATGCACATTATATATTATAACGCATAAAGGTACGTAATTGCCTATAGTTTTGAAATTTGACACCACTATTAGAAAAATTGATTATTATATTTCAAGGCCAAACTGATTTCAGCACTTTCGAGAAAGTGAAGGCACATTTGTCACTTTCACACCACTCACCCGGCCTCGCACACGCAAATTCACCAAATATCACGTCCCAAAATACAACGAAGATTTATTTTTAGCAAGAACGCAAGACATGACTGATCAGACACACCAACTTTTATAAGCACTAATTGAATTTTTTTACATCACGTGGGCAACTTAGTTATATTATAATAAATCGATCGCACGTTGCAAAGAAGGGTTTATACTCACAAAATATTAAAAATTCTGGTAACTATGTAACTTCCAAGAAACAATTTATCACATTAAGTTTTTCACAATGCGCTGTTCGGTCGATATTTTCTTCAGGTTTGCACTCGCGTCGTTCACAGATCTCGTTATTTTTGGACCTTTCTTACAAGAAAATGGAGCGTTTGTGATGAAAATCGTATTTTCTTCAACTGTATTGTAACTTTAGAACTGTATGTCCCTCCATGGCGTGACGTCACTCAAATTGTTGGCAATCCTATTTTTAAGCCACTTCCTATTCAAACGATAAAATGTCTTATTATCATGAAAATCACGTTGAATGTCACCCTTCTCACTGAGCAATAAAGTTTATATTTGAAATTCGTAAAGGACTCATAAATCCGTGATTCAGTGTTACGAACAATGTTGCCATATACAAAATTACATCAACATTATTGTTATAGAATTAAAATAATTTTAAATTTTATACCACATCATTAAAATAATTAATAAAATATAACTAATTTACAATATCATGCTTTACATAAAAATGACACAGTTTACATTCCTACCTTACATTTCCCCTCTCAACAACAGATGGCAGCGTCATCGTGTTTAGAAAGCAGTTTTTCTTCCAAACGCTAGATGACACTAAGTATATTATATAGTTCTTAAATTTTAAAGTTAAAACATGAATATCCGGCAAAACTATTGAATTAATTCGTTATAATTTCGTTAATAATACAATATAACCAAACGTGTTTATTTACATGATCGTATATTTCATTTATTAATGTTCATTTCTTAAACTCCTTTTTAATATAGGTAAGTGTCAATGACAGTGTCCTATGCAGAGCCAAAGCAACAGAGCCTCCAGAAGCAAAACAGGTGCAAATAAACATTAGTTAACATGTATGTTTTGAAACCAAATAAAGTAGTTAAAGCACTTGTGTTATGGAATTCAGAAACAATCACGGCATCGCAACACCCAGATTCGAGCCAAGTTCATCTGCACTGACCCGGCCGGGGGTCGATCCCGGGTCCTCGGACTGGCGTTACCATTAATGATAATAATAATATTTCAAACATTCACACCAATTACCCTAGCCCAAAGTAAGCACTGTAAGGCTTGTGTTATGGATACTAGGGTAACGGATAGACATACATATATGATACATGAATAAGTAATATTTATGGATATATATAAATAGCCATGATAAAGGTACAAATGCTCGTATTCATCACCTAAACATCCGCCCCTTCTGGGATTCGAACCCACGACCGTTGGCGCTAAAGGAAGGATCGCTACCGTTGCACTAAACCATTAAAACCACTCCATCACGGACGTCGTCCAAGAGTTGCGGAATCGATAAAAAGTACTTTAATATGAATTCAGTCTTGATATAAATTTCGGATTAAATATAGATAGTCCGAAAAAATAGGGAAGTTCAGAGGTATAGGGGTCACTATTAGGGTTATCCGAGTCACATAGATATACATAATATACAATCTGTCTGGTCACCGTCACTGAATCTGCCTGAGACTTTTTGGCGGGAGCGGGAAGCGTCACTATGGTGGTCTTGATTTTCTTGTTAAAATTTGTGTTGTGGTTGATATTAGTGTGTAATAATGGTGGGTTATTAACCACTAAGTATTTCTGTATATGCACGAGTGTTTGCAAGTGAAACAAAACAATGGATGGTGTCTTTTTGCTCTCTCAAGAAGTCCACGAGAAATTTTCAGTAAAACCCCACATCTTTACTGAAACCTAGGTTAAGGTATTTCACTTTTCATTCATCATCCATTGATAATCTATCATTCATATCATTCATAAATCAACTCTTTAAACAAGAATGGACATAATATGAAGAAATGGCTCAAAGGTCTTTGTAACCAAGCCAAAACCCCTTATAAAAAAAAAAAATGAATCTGCCTGATCAATTTTATCGAAAAATCGAACATAATACATGATATTGCCCTTACTTTTTTTGAAATGGCAGAATTTTTTTTATAGAAAATGAGTTCGGGTAACTTCATTTATTAAGCCTTATCTGCCGACGTAGATAACTTACAGGCAATTGGTTTCGTTGGACAGCTACCAAAGTACCTATAAGCTATGATGATGCTTAACAGAGGGCCTACCATGATCTCTAAGTGCGATGCAAGTTCGATTGTCGAAGTGAGACACCGATATACGCAGTCTATAGTGGCGTCTCTCTTCAACAGCTGAAATTAAACTGCGATATGAGTTGATGGTAAGGCCGCAGGTAGTCATCGGTGACCAGCCAGTCTCTATAGGCGTAAACATATTAGGTTCCGTAATTTCTTGTAGTCAGTGGCGGATTTACCAGGAAGCAAAGGAAAAAAATTGATTTTTTTTTAAAACTTATTTGAAAATGTAAAAATAATTAAAAATATTATTTTTTTTTGAAATAAAATAAAAATGACATTGACATTTTCAATTCTTCGATGGGCCAAGAAAAAGTCAGTGATTTAAGCCTACTGTTTGTCGAAAAAGACAAGCTTCGAGAACTTGACTTTGATGATATTATTAATCAATTTGCGACTGAAAAAAGTAGAAAGAAGTTGTAATGGAGATGGTTCAAATAATATATTGATTTTGCAAAATTGATCTATTTTTTGTTATTTAAAAAGAAGAGGGGGGGGGGGGGGGTATTAAAACGAGGGCCTCAAAAATCAGTTGTTGCTTGGGGCCCCGTCTGAGGTAAATCCGGCATTGCTTGTAGTTTTTGAGTTGTGCAACTTTCACATTTTTGTGAAAAACCTTGATTTACAAGAGCATATTTCCCTCCACACTAAGGTTGTCTAGTAGAATCGCTCTTAGTGATAACACCGCCACTTGTAGCACCCCTTAACGTTCTCTATTTTTTAAAGCTATATGTATATCTTTGTCATCTAAATTAGGTAACAAAACTTTTCGACATCAACTGAAAAAAAAAAGAAGTCTGAAAGAAATTAAAAAGGAAAGAGATGATGAAGACCAAATAGTCTGAAGGTTTTTAGCTTCAAAAGCCATCAATTAATGATACATCACCTAATTTAGATAGAAGAATCAAGTATTAATGTTTACAATGGATGTTTCTATGATCAATAATCTATTTGTAAATCAATATTTTCAAAAAAAGGAAATGAAAATAACTAATGACTAGAAAAGCGTCAGCAAGCGCTTCTCAACATCTTTTATAATGCACACAGGAAAGGAGTGGAACTCCCTCCCTGCATCTGTATTTCAGAGTACTTATAACCCGTCCGTTTTCAAAGCCAGAGTGAATGGGCACCTTCTGGCTTAGCTCGTTCCATGGTGGATCCTATTTTGGCCCCGACATTTGTCTTCATTGATCCGGCTAAGGATAGAAACCAATATGCAAGCTGTTCGACGACGGAGGTCATCAGGGATACAGTAGAAACAAACTCACTTTTGAATAAAAATGTACAGAATACGTCTTTTACACTAGACGAATAGAAACGAAAAGACTAGAAGAATGGGCGCAAGAACGACATTTACTCGTCACCTTTAAGAACGACATTTACAATATTATACGTCATCACCATACATAATCTACAAAAAGACAAGAATGAGAGGAGTTAAGCCTTGTTTCTATTTATTATTATTATTTTATAATGAGAGATGGTTAATGTATAAAATCCGTTCTGTGTAATGGTAAATGTTATTTATACATCTTGATAGTACAAGAAAAGTTTACTTAAATGTATAACTATGTAAACAACAGCCATTGCCAAGTTTCTTGCGGCTTTTTCTCGGTACAAGGACTTACAAAGCCATGGCGTAGCTTTGACGTTCAAGACACGCATTGTAAATGCTGTTTTTGAATAAAAATGATTTTATTTTAATTTTAACGTACTTTATGTTCAATGTTCTGATTTCAGATCAGCCGGCCTGTTTGCTAACTTCTTTGGACAATAAGAGTGTATAATATATTGACAAAAAAGTACCAATTAAATTAATTAATTATTTAAAGATATCTATGTACAGTAAAACGCCGATTATCCGAATCGGTCCTAAGCGTAATATAAAAAATTAAAACCAAGCAATTTTTGTTTTTGTTTTGTTGTAACAAGTTAGAACTCGCTGGAGTCCAGATATATTTCAACTGTTATAGTCGAAAGGTAGAGGCAAGACACTACTTACTTACTCTGATCGAGATGTTTAAGTGAGCGTTATACTAGAGCTGTGTTTGTTAAATTTAATTAAGTTTATTTTATGTTTGACAGTTCGTTTTTCTTTATTACCAGTCTATGTCCGATTATCCGAATCGACCCCGGTTTTTATTTAACTTTCATCAACTGACTTTCCCTATGAGAAAGGGTGATAACTCAGCATACAGGTTGAATGCGGATTAGTGGGTGTTAAATATACCAACAGTTTGAGGCTCCTTCCATGCTTCGGTTTACCTTCTGCGAAGCAGCCAATGCAAAAGTTACTCAACCTTTAACCACTGCGCTATCGAATTCCTAGTCTTTCATTGTATAAAGTTACAAATAACTAACTAGAAACATATTCCCCTTTTAAAAACTTTATCAAAAGCAAAAAAATTGTCAATGATGCCAATCAGTATCGAAAATATACCAGGTGCAAATATCAGTTCAGTTAACCATTAAAAAAACGACAAAAGAATAGGTCACCATTGAAAAAACACCCTTTTTTTGAAAGAGTTTTTTTTCAACAAAAATCGTAGCTTTTTGTTGTAAAACTGCAAATGGATTGCAACGAATAGTGCAAAGTTAAAGGGAGAAGAGGAAATAATAGACTATGAAGTGTATTATTATTTATTTATTGTAGCAAAGAACAGCATCCTTTCATATTAGACTTTAACAATTAACGAACGTAAAAATTCTTAAGCTAATTGGACAGTGAGAGGAAATATTGTGTCAACCCACAAAAACTCAAATTAGTTATTGTTACAAATATACTCAAATATATGTATATATTTATGATAAACTAGCGGCACTCGCACGGGTGGATAAAATTATTTAAATATTTTCTAGCATTAAATATAGCCTATGTTACTCAGCGTGAATGTAGCTTTCCAATGGTGAAAGAAGTTTTGAAATCGGCTTAGTAGTTTTTGAGTTTATTCATTGCAAACATTCAAAAATACAAATCTTTCCTCTTTATAATATTAGTGTAGATAGGAAATCGTGCATAAAATGCCCGGCATATCCCTTTACACCCGAAAACATACGTTCGTGAGAGTATAACACTCACTATCGTGAGACTTGCAAAGTTATACCGAAGTCTCACTATCGTGAGGGCAACTTTTCAGGAAAACTGGAAATTAAAAATAAAAGTATTTTTCTAATCTTATTTAAGCTCCAAGATAACCCCTAAGTGAAGTTATTGAAGAATTTTCACCTTTTTTTTCTCGGGTGTAAAGGGATATAAGTAGCGCGCAGTAGCAAGTTTAGGTTCAATATTCACTACTGCGCATGTCACGTGATTTCAAAACCAGGTTCAAGTTATATGCCGGGAACTATACACAATTTGTGAATGCGCTAGTCAAGCTCCTAAACACTATCGACAATCGAACTAATGCCATCTGTCGTCACAATAGAAATATTATATAGACTCAGGAGACTTCACATATATTTTACAAGTTTTTATTTATTTTCACCTGTCCAGGTGTCTGTATTGAAATCTTTATAGAAAAATATCAAATTATTTATCGAAATAAGAAATTATTTATAGAAAAATATCAACAAGTCTAGGAGTTTACTATGCAGTTGCTGATGCGTTCGGCGTATAATTGTAAAAGTACTAATATTTAACGCTGACGAAATCGAGTATCGAAGCGAAAAATCGCACTAAGTCCTCAGTTCTTTCCAAAGATTGGTTATCGGAAGGGCGACCAGAAAACTGTATCCAGAGGTCTGAGAGTTTACGTATTCGCACTTGCCGAGGTGCTGAAGAGAACCTTCACAAAGCCGAATCACATCTTAACTGAGGGATTGGAGATGTGATTTTTTAGAGACGTATTTAATATTATAATAGTAGATTAATAACCAAGGGGATAAAGCAGTGTCTTCTGTCTCGGGTGACGATTTAAATCGCGAGCGTAACGAAGGACTCTAGGTTTACTCCCGAGCGTAGCGAGGGTGTTAAAAACTTAAAGCACGAGCGAAGCGAGGGATTTAAGACGAGTCCTGAGTGTAGCGAGGGATTTAAGTTCACCCAAGACTAAGACAGCTTTATCACCTAGGAAAATACTCTACTTTTCGTACCATTTGCGAAAAAATTAACACAGTAATAATATGAGATGCATTTATAAAAAATAATGACAATTTAAAGTAAAAGTTAATAAATTAAAATAAACTTAACGTTTATGTATTTGAAGAAAACAAAAACGCGGCAAATTCCTAGACTAATATTTTTTGTCGGAAAAGCAAAGGCATCAAGCTCATACGGCCTCGTCGGTTTTCGTAATTTTATTTAATAATCATAACTGCATAATAAATGCGTATTCCTTTTTCAAAAAGATGTGTAATGCTTAATATTCGGAACGTGCATGACAGTAGCGCCATCTACAAACGCAACTTTAAGGGGCATATGTCAAAAAATAAATAACACCAGCTTGTTTATTTTTATAGATTAAAGTGAATAAAATATACTTTAAAAGACAATAAATGGTATGTTGAAAGGAATTTGAAAAAAAACTGTTTATGGAGAAATGGACGTTATTATAATAACTGGTTTTGAAAGTGTAAAACACACAATAAGTTTCCAGCCCCAAACTATGCTAAAAGGAAATAAATTGGTGTTAGCAGAACATGTGAGGAATGTAAAAGAACTAAGAACTAATGGCAATAGTTATTTAATAAGAGCCACCATCATTCGTCTAACATCGGTGACCTCAACACCCTATAAAACAAGTTTAAACGTTTAGTGGAGTCACTAATATTATTTGAGTCGAAATGAAAACCAACTGCAAAGTTAAATTATATTTTATTAGGAAGACGCGTGTATAATACAGTGCGCTTTACAAGTGACTTACTGAACGACTGAGAGGGCTTTTTCACGGTCTTGACGGTCGTATAGATATATATCCTATGTACTTATGTAACGTAAGTACTCTCATAACCTAAAAACATGACTAAACATTTAGATAAAACAAAATTTGCACTGACTATTTCTGCTGTTATTTTTGCAGTCTACGATGCAAAAACAATAATAACCCATTTTCAAAAATTTCAAAACAACATTTACAAGTTTGTATGTTTCCCTTGCCCAATTTGTTGCACATTTGTGCCGTGCCAAGCGCAGCGATCGTTTTCTTTACCCCTTCCACCCACTTCGCACAGATTCAATACAAACTCAATGGTGTAAACACAGATGTAGTTCAGTATAAGTATTCCAAATTTAAATCACATTCTCCCCCTAGAGGATGAATGAAATTCAGTACAATTTTCTCTCCCTGTTTTTAACAGATTAAAAATGACTATTGTTATGTTCGCTTTTTGTGGCATAGAATGTCGCTTTTTGTGGCATAGAATGTCACTTTTTTGAGCAAGTGGTACGAAAAATATATTAAAACCAGATTGTAAAGTGTATTTCTTTCCCTTTTCTATCACTAGGGTTTCGCGAAATACTTGGCACCTTAGTTTCCCTGCGACATATACACACACACACATATAACTTGGGTATTAATTATTCATTACATAAACATATGCCTCTTCCAAGATTCGAACCTGGGATCGCTCGGCTATGTAGGTAAGGTCGTCATAAAAGCTCCTTTTGTTTTTTTTCACCTAAAATTTCAGGTTTGACAGTTTCAGGGTAAACGGTATATAAAATTTGAATAAAACACTTTTTTCTGATTTTGCGCGTATTTTATTTTATTTGTTTTATTTTATTTAACTGGTAGTAGACTCAGTAGTATACAATGTAATCGGAGTGAGAATTAAAGAACTAAATAGGTATATAAAATTGTAAGTCTTTTTGATTATTTAGAAATTTTATTATTAAGAAATAAAAAAACAAATTATGTATTAAAAAATATATGTTTCTAGTATATATCTGTTTCTTAGCATTGAGTTGCAGTCGGTTGCTCACAATAATTTGAATTAAATAAGTATGTACCACTCTACTGATGTACTAGGCTCCCCGGTTGACTGGTAGAGAATGCCTAAAGGCATTTAGTCCGCCATTTGTACTGTTTTTTGCAATAAAGTACAAATAAATAAAACATTTCAGCTTTCGAATTGCGTTTATTTTCGACATATTTTTTTTAAACCTGACATTTTGATTATTTTCAGGATTGGTGTTCACAGAATGATGAAGAAGATGGCAGCCGTACTGTGATGATGGCTTCTGAAAAGGAGTAGTTTTTAACAAGTCTACATATCTATATGTCACGGTATATATTGACTCAGATCTGGGTATTGAGGTACGATCGTTGTTTCAGTATTCCATAAACACGTCTATTATTATTACTAGATGTCGCTGTATCGAAATGAATCGCACTAACGTTTCGGTTCTACGACTACTTTTACTTTTTAGTCTTTAACTGACACTATGGTAACACACACACACACACAAAGTATTGTCATAATATAATTAGGGTGATTTAAAGAAAATGATCATTATATTTTGCCATGTGATTGCAATTTTGACATTGAGATAAGTATGAAACAAATAAATAAATAAATAATAACATAAATAATTTTTTGAAGTAATACTTCTTTAGGCGCTTTATGAAAAATTATGAGAGTGAAATTTCGAGATGCACGCATTACTGTGGCACAAAATTATCATCTTGAAGTTGGCCGCAAAAGTGTGTGTACTATGTGTGTGATTTTAAATAATATATGGTAGTTAACAATAAATTATAATAACAATTTTATATTAATATAATAGTATTATAACATTTTTACTTAAAAGTTTTTTATTTTATAAACTTTTTTAAGTACATAAGTATACACAACGGTTTTTTTATACTATAGGTACTTACTATAGTGTAATAAATGAAACTTATGACAAGACTCAGGTAAACGCTCGTAAACTCATCACACACATAGCAACCCCCTCCGGGATTCGAACCCAGGATAGTCATTGTGAAAGGTAGGATCGCTGCACAACACGGTCGAGATTGTGGCTATGTTGTCATTTTATGAGTTCAAGCGCCCATTTTGTTCATAGTTTACCATTTTGATGATTATGACAATGTTTTCTTTTTTCGTTCTTGTTACCCTGTAAATCCTTGGACCTGCAACTAAACATAAATTAGTATAGTCCCCAGCATATAGTAGTGAATAATGTACCTAAACTATAGTCGCATTCGTTACATTTTTTCATGACAGTTTAAAAAAAAATAATAATGTAACTATCATTATGAAATTTAAAAATGGCAGGTAATGTCATGAGAACGCATGCGTTCAACTAATTTTATTCAATGCGCATGTGCAAAATCCCGCACATGCGCACAATAAAATGTAACGAACACGATTTGTGCCTAAACTTATTACTGCGCATGTCACGTGATTTCCAAACCAGGTTCAACTTATAGGCCGGGGTCTATAGTTTACTTCAAGTAAAATCTAGTAAAATTACAATATTACTAAACTATACTATTCAAATAAATCATAACTTTTATGACTAAGAGAACTTTGTGTGCACATGCATTGGACTAGGATGCATGTGGGTGCAACGATCAAGTTTTTAAACTAAATAAAAATAATTTTGTATCACATACTATTATTTTTACTAACATTGGTTTAATAATGCTTACTAACAATTTATATGGATTTTGTAAAAAATCTGAAATCAATATTTTATTATTATTATTATTATTAAATTATCTGTTATGTTGCTAACTAGTTAGATATTTTATTTATATTCTCATTAATGTTAAATTATTATTTTGGTGATAACTAATAGAAAAAATGAATTATTTAAATAAAAACTAAACTATTTTTACCGGATTAATGATGTTTAAAATCATCACTTTATATTAATATTTTTAGTTGATTTTCAACGTCACTAGATGTCGCTACAAATAATTATTTGAATCACGTTTATCGTTTTATCAATATACAAGTATAAAGAACATATTTAAATAAATATAACTAAAAGAACTAGTTTTTATATTTATTTTAGTTGTTTTATATTTAGCCTTTATCAAATAAATATATCTCTACTATATAAAAGAAGGACTTAGTGGTTTTGTTACCATATATATTTACCATAAGCCTAAGAATAACAGTTTTTATAATCAATTAACGTTACCATAGCAACAAGTGGCCGGGTTAGCTAGTATATATAAAAGAAAATTAATCCAGTAAAAAGGATTTTATTTAAATATGTGATGGGCATGAAGTGTAAAAAATAAAAAATGACTTATTTGGAGTGCATTTATTCATTGCATGTGTAACGGATCGTTTTCACAGTCATTTCATAAAATAAGCTTTGAACCAATACAATGTTCAAAACAATTCATACAATAGATATGGTATAACGAAGGAATTTTAAATTTATATTTATATACATATATGTTTAATATGTAGCTATCCTTATTATAATGTTTATGTATTAAAATATTATATATCTAATTATATGTGCATTCTTAATTTTCCCACGTTTTTCTCAGGTCGCTTTCTTGTTTGTCTGTCTGTCTGTCTGTGCAGTTGGATTCTTGCAACTCAATTTTGAGGCACTTCCCGGCCACCTAGCGATCTGAAATTTTTGGAGCAAGTCAGAACCCAATGACAATGCATCCTAAAACAACTTTCAACTTTCTAGGTGCACTTTCAGGTCAACTTTCGGCAACTTTCACTTTTGTATGGGGCTTATCCGATTGTTGCGTAAAACATGGTTACTGCTTTGAGTTAATAATTAAAAAGAATAAAAGAATAATACTAGATTTAAAAATCTAAAAATCACACGTTTTTCAGTGACCAAAAAAGAATAAAATAACCCGGCGGGGCCAAGCGAGGGGCCACTCAAAACGTGGGGGCGCATGTTACTTATGGAGATGTATGATATGCATAGATGTTAAGAGTATTCGTAAAGATGCGCCCCCACGTTTTGAATGGCCCCTCGCTTGGCCCCGCCGGGTTTTTTTATTCTTTTTTGGTCACTGAAAACGTGGGATTTTTAGATTTTTAAATCTAGTATTTTCTACCTTAAATTAACTTTTTTCACACTTGTTGCATAAATATATCGTTTTAAACTTTCATGGTCACTAACAATCCCGTATATAACTTATATTACTATAGTTACCATGTATCTTGTTTTTATTGAGTTTACGATAGTTCGGCACTGTTGCAAGCGCCATGATCACGGAGCAAATGAGCTCAGTTGCTCAGGTACATGGTAACAATACCGTATATAACTTATATTACTATAATGTTGCATAAAGTTGATAAAGGCATTCAGCCTAGTGTAGACGTCAGAGTCTTAAAAATAAATTGTAAATATGGATTATGTCAATAAAGAAATATATTATTATTATTTACAATGTTTTATAGAATAATAACAGCAAAGTATGTTCCAAATCTTCTGAATTCTTCATCTTCATTTCCCACGTCGTTACACCGCCGGCAAGGAAAGTTAGCAGGCTGTACAGTCTCCCCAAAGTGTTGTATTACAGTACTATACAACCTACTACCTCACCCCACCGACGGCATTATCATAATCTTCTTTATTCTTCTTGACACAAATAAAAATATATTATTGTTTAAATAAAATCACTTCTTAAAATTTTATTTTTATGTTTAATCCTGACTTTTCGCCTCTCACAGGAGTCGGGCTCCTGTAAAGGAGTCGAAACGTCGCGATTAAATATATAAAAAAATTAAATGCGCAACTATACTTTGTCCAATGTAGCATGATACTTTTGACAGTTGACACTTATAAAGAGGGTATAAAGTTGCTATTGCAATGTCAAGCCAAACATAAGGAAACAAACGCAACCTTAGTACGTAGCAATAGAGGAGTGACACCTGTCAAAAGTATCATCCTACATTGGACAAAGTATAATCCAGTAAAAGTTTATTCAAATGGGTGACAGGCGCGAAAGAGTGAGATATAATTAAAGTAAATATATAATTGTACTTTATTTTCGAACATTATTCGTAATAATAAGATACTATTGAATAAATACAATATTTTAAACTCTAAAAACCTCAAAGCATTTTGTAAATAGCTCTTATCGACTTTATCTTCTTCATAAGAGTAAAAATATACTTGTCTATTTTAACAAACCAAAAGATTAAAGGTTTTTTTAACTTAAAAAACGCTTAAGCAGTTGGTAAATAACTCTTATCTACACTGTTTTCTTTATAAAAGTAAAAAAAATAATTACATTTTTAACAAAACCAACAGATATAATGGTTTGAATGCTTAAAAGCAGTTGGTAAATGGAGCGTATCTACTTTGTTTTATTTATAAGTGTAAACAAGTACTTGTCCATTTTAACAAAACGAACAGATACGAGGTTTTAAACTTAAAAGAAACAAAAGCAGTTGGTAAATGGCGCGTATCTACTTTATTATTGGAGCGGAGCGAGCTAAGCGAGCGAAGCTCTCATGGATCAGCTTTAATGGCGCAATGTCTGTTACGCCACAACTTTCCGAGTTCTTAGACGATTATAATATTTTTTGTGTGGAATCGAATCAACAGGTTTATGACCAGATTGTGACGGAGCCCGATTTTTGAAATTCGCAAAAATTCCATCGAAACAATTTTTTTTTCTTTTTTTAGGTATTACGCTCCGCTCTGGTGCTAGCGTAGCTTTATGCTTAGCGACTGCATCACCTAGTATTTATAAGTGTAAAAAAATACTTGTCTATTTTAACAAAACGAACATAGTCGCGGTTTTGTACTGAAAATAAACGCTTAAAAGGAGTTGGTAAATAGCGAGTATCTACATTGTTTAATTAACAAATTACTTGCGTATTAAAGAACGACTGTTATACGAAAACTGAAACTGAAACTGACACGCTGTATATACCAATTGCTGCACGCGGTTTTACATAACAAGTTGCTATGATTTAGAAAACTATCTAATCAAAGTAAGCATAATATGATATTAATACTATTACTTAATACTATAACGAAAAACTTATTCATATAATTTCATTTATGAACGCTATTTTAGGTATATTTTTTACATAAACTAAATAAATAAAAAATGGAGCTTTCGATATTGAGAAGCTTCAAAAGCCACATTTTAGTAAATAGTTATTTTTAGTTGGAAGTTGGCTTTTCTATCTAATTAAGTGGGCTGTCAAAGAAATTGCTGTGAATTGTGATAATTGATCATGATTAAATTAAATAAAAAGAAGTTAAGTAGGAAGCCTTTCAGCCGTTTAGGTCAAGTACCTGATAAGTCTATTATGTCGTTAAGTATATTTCTGCGACCGTTATTATTAAATAAAATAAAAAATAAAAATCATTTAATTCAGGTGATTCAACCCATATACAAGCAAATTATTCAAAATTCATAATTAATAATAAAAATACTACAGTTATATTTAATCAATTCAAATTCAAATTAAAACATAATACAAACAAACAAAAACAATACTAGCAAATAAAATTTACAAAATAATTAAATTTAAATCAAGTCACAAATCTGATGTCACAATTAATATTATAAAATATATTATAAAATTATTATAAAATTCAAAGAAGTGATAAAATGTAATAATAAATAATGAGTAAATTATACTAAGAATATTGTTTTGTTAAATTAATTTATTTTTATTTGTTTGTAATATTTTTTTTGACGTTTTTATGTTGTCAGATAAATTGATTTTCGCAGATATAAACGTTACAGACACACTAGAGGTATCGGGAACAGGACTTAATAGGTATAAGGGTAGGAAGTTAATTTATTGAGAATTTTTTCTAAACTTTTTTTTATTTTAAGAGTTTACGGGTTAAAAACATTAAACGAATATAGATTATGTATTATATTACATTACAAAATAAATAAATGGATATGAGTAGTTAAACTTAAAGAAAAAGAATAATTTAAATACATTGAAAAAAAATAAAAAGAATTTAAATAATTCCTTTACATTGAATACAAAAAAAAACAAAATTAATACACACAAGTAATTGAAGCATCTCTTGTAACAAATCATATAAGTAAAAAGTTTAGTTACTTTTTATAATGAATTTAATACGATAAAATCAAATTACACAGAGATTTTTTGTGTGATGTCTTTTTGTTACAATGATACTTCAAGAATAAAAAAAAATACAAAAATAAGACACAGAAACGAATAGAAAAAAAAAAACGAAGAGTCGATGATTTCCCACCAAAACTGTGTCCGCGTATCACCAAACTTGTGTGGAGGACATGCGATCACCGACGTAACATATCACAAGTTTAGTTTTTCAGAAAACGTTTCAAAAAGGAATTAAATTTCTCTTATAACAAGCGAGAAATCACGTAGACGCTAGCGCCACTTCTAGTAGCAAATGTTAAACACTACTTATTAAAGTACCTTTTTGTTTTTTTTATAAAACGATTTTGTCTTTTTAAAGAAAGAAAAGGCTAGTGTATTGGATAAATATTGTTTTGTTTATTTTTTTATTGAAATAATAATTTTTTCAACAGTTTTCTATAAAAACCAACATATGTGATCATCATTACTCCGGTAGAAATCGCAATAAATCGCCCACAACCGTCCTAAAACGCACAAGTTCGGATCTACGGGTTCCAGTTCAGGGGGCTATAGGCTGATAAGTATACACAAAGTCTATAATAAGTAGAAAATAAATGAAAAAGAGACAAAAATAAAATTCAACAAAAGAAAACACATCGAAATAAAGAACAATAAAGTAACAGAAATCATTGAAAATCACAAAATAAAGTCATATTTTTATTTTTTGATATACATAATCACATGACGTCTGTTAACAACGGTAGCGACCTGCCTTTCACACTGATGGTCCTGGATTCGAGTCCCGAGGGGCAAATGTTTGTGATTAATTACACAAGCATTTGTACCTGAGTCATGGTTTTTTATATATATTTCTATAAATATTACATATCTATGTATCATATATGTATGTCTATCCGTTATCCTAGTATCCATTACACAAGCCTTATAGTGCTTACTTTGGGCTAGGCTAATTGATGTGAATGGAAGAAGTATTATTATTATTATATTATTAAAAGAAGTTTTTGAAATCCATTGCCTTTCTATATGTTGTTTTACCACAGCGAAGCGATTTTTATATCACTTATGATAAAATCGAAAAATATAATAACTATTTTGCTATGATTTAATATTTAATCACTTTCTAGCACTTAAATAAAGTGACTTAAATTAAAATGGGTTATTTTTTGCTAATAAAATTAACCTTTCTAAGTGTTATTTTGATAGCTAAAATTGTCAACGTCAATGTTACATTTTTTTCTAATTTTGGAAATTTTGTAAAAATACGCTACTACCGATTTTGTGATACGGGTGGAGACGCTTGAGTGTAATGCGTTGGTGCTATAGAATAGCCTAACATTACACGGTAAAAAAGTTCAATACGGAGTCGGTGTTTTTGTGCTGGAAGGCTTCTGCCCAGCAGAGTTATCAGGTAACTTTTTTTTCAAAGAGAAATACTCTTGTTAACTTCGGCCGAGTGGGGGCGCGGGGTATGGCTACAAAGGGGATTGAGTAAAGAGCGGGCGGCAGGTGCGCTTAGTGCGCCCCCTCCCTCTTTTTTCCGTTCCTCCTTTGTCGCTGTACCGCTTGGGCGAACACTAAATTTAAGTGGTCCACCTATAGTCAGACGAGGAGTTTGGGCCTAGCGCCCCGCTCTACCTAAATCTGATAGCGCCGGCGAACCTACCCACTCTTCAGTCCGCTACCGCACGCCCCACCCCTTTCAACAGCCCCAATGTTGCGCGGATTGTGAAAAAAATGTCGCACTCTTAGATAAAAATGCCATTTTCTCGCTTAAAAATGAAGCTAGGACCAAACAAAAAATACCACCGTAAAGCTGATTAAATAAAGAATTCATCACAGAATATTTGGATCTCTGTAACTCAAAAATTAATCGTAATTTAAAAAAAGAACAGGCCATGTGGTAATTTGAATATGGTAGCAATTGCTACCGTGGACTGACAAGTGGCTACTCACTAAAACTCCCAGCTGTACGTCACATCACTGTTTGTTCTCATGGGTCTTTTTTGGAGAGCACCACTAAGGTGCGGTGATTGGGCCGATTCGGGCTTTTCCATGAATCGGTGTTGCCTAGGCTGGTGAGGAGTATGCAATGCTACTAAAGGATAAGGCAGTGCCGGATTAAGGTCGCCTGGGGCCTCTAGGCACTTTATGTTTGGGGCCCCCCTTATACAATGTGATTAATTGTGTGAAATATAGCATTTTTTATCGACAAATTGCCCCTCAAATTTTGTGGAATATTCATTTCTTGAGTGAATAAATACAAAATCAGAAAATATATTTTAAATAAAAATTTAATATTTACATTTTTTTTTATATTTTTACATTTTGGGGCCCCTTCTACACCGGGGCCCCTAGGCACGTGCCTAGTGTGCCTAGGGGGTAATCCGCCACTGGGATAAGGTCATTAGGTTATTAACACTTCAGTGCACTACGAACCCCAATTTGAGTTATATCAAGGCATCAAGCAATAAACAATAATACAACTCGGTTACAATATCTGTGGACCTCGCTGGAATGTCAAGCCCCCTCCCCGTTCTCTTGTCACCTCCCCGCGCTCGCCCTGTCGCGACAGTACGGTTAGCAGTTTCGTTGCCGATACGCGTCGTCTGGTTTTCATCTTATTACTGCCATATTTTTGCACAAGGATAAAAACGTTTTATTTTACGTTAATTTATCATATAAAAACACAAAAATTTATCACATAAAAGAATAAAAGAGAAAAAGTATAATATATTTTATTTATAGTTCATAATTATTATTGTTTACAATACTATCCCCATGATGCTTGTTTTGTGCACCGTACCTAAGCGCTGACGTGACGTCATCAGGTCCACAGATATTGTAACCGGGTTGTAATATAGTTTTCAGTAATGATTTTCAATACGAAATGTGTTTCTGATTTAATATATTTTTTTACAAGTTACTTAAAAAACTCTAAGTACAGTTAGTACAGTGATTATTTTATAATAGTAAGTTGCTATTTAATTAGTTTTAAAATGTATCTAGGCTAAACTTTCTTGGGAATATATTTATTATTATATACTAGCTGACCCGGTAACGCGTTGCTATGGTAACGCGTATACAATTGAAAAAGAGCGGGAAAAAGAGCGGACAGACAAACAAACAAACAACAAATTTGTGTTCTTAGATTTATAGATTAATTGATTGGCTAACGGTGATTGTGTATCCTTTTACACCTTTTTCATCGGACAAACAGACAGACAGCCTATTTGTAAGGTGACGCCTTACAAATAGGCGCCACCATTATATGGTTGATATACAAAAGTCGCACTAAGTGTTTTGGGTCCAATAGGTTTCTTACATGATTTTTTTTATTTAAGAATCGTTAAATCAAGTCATTTTTAATAGAAAAACACTTTAATTTTTTTTTTGTAGGACTAGTTTTTGTTAAAAAACTATTTTCTTGGGTCAGTGCATTAATCGTAATTTAAACAGCCGCCATTTTCACGCGCTTTTAATGACGTCACATGACATGGCTCGCCAAGTTACTATGGGTCATCGAGCACATACCCCAATAGAGTGGTAATATTGGGCTGTCCGCCTCCGCAACTGATTAGTGATTTTGCACTTATAAATATTAACGCTTGCTCCCACTATAACAGTACATAACCAGTATTGGATCTGTGCGTACGTGTCTGATTATTCCGAAATATAATTTCAATTAAATAGTTTCATAATGGCGTGCTGTTCTATTCGGTGATGTGGAAAAACAGCACAACTTCAAATTATAAAACTGACGGAATAACCTTTCATTGGTAAATAATGGTTAAAAATTACTTTTTATAAAAAATTGTCGGGGCTCAAGTTAAACTGGACATCAAAGTGAAATGGTTCTATGCGTCCTGCTTCCACATAACGCAATTTCCCATTACGCCATCTCTTTCTAGTCTACGCTCTCATCACTAGTGCTGCATTCAAAGGATCAAGGGGTGTATCGATAAATAACATTATTGTAGCTTATTACATATTTTATTCAAACATAAAAGTAATTTTGAAATTATAATATTTGCATTAATGATCTAATTTATAGTGTTGTGCATTATTGATTATGTAAATCTTGATCGATTATACCGATATATTAGGTATCTAGTGTAGTTGAATAAACGGTTGAACGGTTTTTATACTTTTTTAAATAAATAGGATTGTAACAAAGAAATTGTTTTCTTTTTGTGTTAGCTTTTCTTAGCAATAGAAAGACATATGATGAGAAACAATTTATACGAAGCTAATTCATTTCAAAAATCAGTAAACCAATGAATGGTTAATTAAATTTTTCATCTTTACTTTTCATACAACTAAATAAATGTAATTTGATAATTGGTTTGGTTCTAAGCATTTATTTCCATAAGAGAACACCTTTGTATTATTCACTATTGCTATAATTACTGATCTATTGGCTATCGATATCGATGAATCTTAAATACTTTGACACTACCACATCTCTAGAGTGTTAGTTGACCTTAGGATAGCCAATCGGAGCGCAGTTAGAGCAGTGTGAATAGCGGCGAATTAGCGGAATTGTTTTCAAACAAAGTAATTGACATTTCTGCTCTATTGGGGTATGTGCTCGATGCTATGGGTGAATCTACAGACATTGTAATGATATATGTTGCCGGCAAACGCAAGGCTTCATGTCATGTCACGCCACAACCAATGGGAAGGCGCTCAGTTTGTTTTGAAATTTATTTTCGTTTATGCATAATTTTTAACCGAAAAAAAAAATCTTAAAAAATAATAGAAATTATCGATTTTAACGAATGCTGTCAGTTTATTACATGTTTGAAGAATATTTAAAAAAATATTAATTTTTTTTAAATTACATGCAAGAAACCTATTTTGTGATACGTACCGCTAAGGAGAAGAACTCTTTGCCTAAGTCTCTGTTTCCTGACAAATACAATTTAGATGTCTTCAAGTCACGAGTAAATAGGTATCTTCTAGGTAAGCGCGTCACATGTTAGATCGCATCTTTGCTTACCATCAGGCGATATAGTCCAGCGCCTTCCTATTTACAGTAAAAAATACCTTGGCAAGCAAGTTTTAGTGGTGTCCTTCATACTTAAAATTGTTGTAATAGGCGACTGCCGTACACCTCAATATAATTTCCAAATAATGATCTTATACTGTGATTTCCCAATCCGTTAGGAGAGTGAAGGTTAGTAAAGCCAACCATTTTGGGTGAGGCTTTTATCTTAAGATTTTACAATGATGATGTTTGAATACCAAAGTAAAGATAACATACACAAATAAGTATATGAACTATGATTTATAGTTCTACCTAAACTAGGTTAGATTCCTGGCGAAGAATGGGCGGTCCTGAATCCGTCTAGGTTCAGCCCAAATGCACCCGAGCATCCCTGATCGTGGTGGCGAAAGCCAAAAACGGCCCCGTGGGACCGAAGGTAAGGTGTGGGTGCATACTAAAGTTTTTAGTGGGTAGACCTCTAATCCTCCATCGGGCACTAGGCCGGGTGGGGAAATGAAGAAGAGTCCCACATAATTGGGCTGCTTACTTGGCGGCGCAGTATGCGTATCACATTCTCCTTAGTATATAGAATCAGCCCGGCGAGGTTGCCGGCGGAGGATGGGTAATTTTACCATCGGTATTGCACAATCTCGCGTGTCTATAGAGATGTACAAACGTACCCGAGCAACCTCTGATTGAGAAAGGGTCGCAAGGCTGTCTTCTACGGACCATGGTGGTGATTACTAATCTGGAGCCATCGGACCCATGGCAGAACTGAGGGTACATACACGGGTTTTATTGTGGTATGCCTCCAAACCTTTACCGGGCACTAGGCCGTGTAGGGATATCGAGGCATAAGTTCTTCGTTCATCCCGCGGGGCGGAGTATGCGTAATCCCCGCGTATAAAAATAATTAATGTCAACGATACATCAATCTATAATCTAAGATCACAAATTTGTTGTTTGTCTGTCACATTTTGAATCTTTTAGTCCATCATATAAAATTCAATATCAATTGAGAAAAAATAATATGTTGTGTTTAGTTGACGTGACGTACTGTTTGTCCGTACAAATACTCAACACAAATTGCCTTTTAGGGGATTTGAATCTACTACCGTAAGTTCGGCAGAGTTGCTACCCATTGAGCCAATAAGCTGTTAAGTATTAATGCGAATTTCGCATAACTTTTCAGAATTATTAAAAAGCATTTAATAAAATATAAGTCAATATCACATTGACTTTGTATACTTAGTACATTCCATGGCGGTCACCCATTCATAGTCCAGCCTTGTCACTGTCATTTTGCAATCGGTAACTGTGATTTTCAATCTTGATAAACCTGGAATTAAGAAATACATCTTTTATTTTCTTTAGTAATAGAAAAGGCATTTATTAAGTTATTTTAATAGAAAAATACTACAAAAAATCGAATCAGCTCACTTGTTATTCTTAGGTGGGATTCGAACCCGCATAGTACAACAAATTGCTCTAATCTCAAATTAAGTAGTTAATGCGCTTGTGTTATGGAAATCAGGAACAACGACTTCATCACAAATATTCAAACACGAGGAAATAAAAATTAAATATAATATTTGGTAAGCGAACCTTGATAACTCTTGCTTTCATTAAATAAATGAATATAAGTAGAACTTTATATAAAACCTTAAAATATTAATATTCATACGTACTAAAATTTAAAAACATTAAAGTCCTTAAAAATCTAGAAATTCGCACTCTGATACGAAATCAATAATTTATATTAATTTTTATTTAAGTAAAGAATTAACACGTGATTACATTTGATATTCACACAATTGTAATAATCTTAATTTACGAGTCCTTGTACTTGTTTTAGTTAAGCATATTATAAACATAATAAAGACTAGCGGCCCGTCCCGGCTTCGCACGGGTGGACAAAATTCTTTAATTTTTTCTATAATTAAATATTTTTCCGTTAGCGCCATCTAGCGTCCGGTAGACGAACTACTTACGGTTAACGTGTTGCAATGGTAACGCGTATACAATGGAAAAAGAGCGGGAAAAAGAGCGGACAGACAAACAACAAGTTTGTGATCTTAGATTATAGATTGAATCATATTTTATGAATATAAAAATAAAGAGTTACTTTAATTCAAAATTAGCTTGGAAGGTTCCCACTTAAGTTTTTAGTTATTACCTTTTACTTAAATTAATTGTAATGGTTAGCTTTACATTGTTTTTGTTTTTATTTAGCTTAAAGGAAACTTTAGCTCTAATATTATGTAAAATGATACTTTTTTATATTACTGTATGTGTATGAGCGTTTGTTTCTATTAATAAATAAATAAAAGAAAATAAAATATTGAGAAATGCGATTTGTACGATAAATCAGTGCTAATTACGCATTCGTTTGAATAGAGTTATAATTTTTTAACCTTTCCTTCCATCAAACCAGTTATATCATTTGTCATATCATACAAAAAAAAAGCTTTTATTGGCGTCAACAAAAATATACGCATTCTTAAACTAGTAATCAGTGCCTCCTTTTAAGCTATATATATTAGCTTGTGCCAGGAGACACTGCTCTTCTTTAAAATAAATTATTATCAAATTAAAATAATGTTTTAGTTTAGGTTCATACTTAAACAAATAATTTATCAACATTATATATAAAGTAATATTCCAACTGCAATCAAATACATTAAAAAAATCTTTTTGGCACAAAACAATTTTGTTCATCGCTTTTACACATTTCTCAGCGAATCGAATCAAAGTAAAATGACAACAGTTATACACAAAGAGCGTAAGTGAGAATTCACAAAAAATGTATAAAAGATACTTTTTTTTAACATAAAAAGTAAAAAGGTCTCTTAATCCTTACAGTCTCTTTTAAAACGAACAAAAAACGTGATGCCATTAAAAAAAAAAACAGTTGAAGCTTTCTAGCGTCAACAGTCAATTAACATTTTATACTTAAAACCGTAGCGGTAAGGTTGATATTGTGTTAAACTTTTAGTAAATATGTCATCAATTTTTATGTTGTATGTAGTTGAAATCAATTAGTACCGGTTCGCAGTTTCCGTACTCACTTTTTTAAATGTTTAATCTTTTAGCAGAACTGCTGTTCTGAAGTTAATTAACTGAATATATATTTGACGAACATTTGGTGCAACGGTAGCGATCCTGCCTTTAGCACCGATGATCCTGGGTTCGAATTCCAGAAGGGACAGATGTTTCTATGATGATAATATAATACCTGAGTTAGGGGTATTTATATATATTTCTATAAATATTTAATATCTAAGTAATGTATATGTATGTCTATCCGTTACCATAGTATCCATAACACAAGCCTTACAGAGAGCACTGTACTTGCTTTCGTCTAAAGTTGTTTTTGAAGTGAAAACTTCTTTAGCATCGTTGTGATTTGAAAGTCGATGAAATGAAAAAGCGACAATAAAAACAGTCAGACACATATATTCATAAGATTTAACGAAGGAGAAAATGAGATAGGAAGCATTAAATAGTGTCGAGTTTGTTCGTGATATGAACTTTAGTTACCATAAGCCTCTTGTATCATTTATCGAAGTGTAAGCTCTGAGTCTGAATAAGTCTATGTAATAAACTCATTTGCAAAAAAAACGGGCACCTAAGCAATGAACCATTTCAAATGTTAATATTGCTTTGTTTGATAATTATAGGTAGTTTTATCCTCACAATTTGGTAAATTAATAAGCAAATAATCGTTTTCATCAGTATTTCATAAAATTTTGATACAATTTATGGGAAATAATGCTAAACCTCACTAGTAGTGTATGTTCGCTAGTAGTGCATATGCTCATGAAGTAAAAATAAAAAAGTTTTTTTGTTTGTTTTTCTTTAATAAAGTAAAAGCAGATAAATGTTTAATATCGAGTGTGACCCCCTCTAGCTAAAATCACAGCTGGAATTTGTTTGGGCATGCTAGCGAGTATATCCCGGATACTTGCTTGAGGAATACGTTCCCACTCCGCAGTAATCACATTCTTCAGCTCTCTGATGATCTGCGGAGCCGGTTGTACTGATCTCACACGTCGTTTCAGAACGTCCCAGACATGCTCTATGGGATTGAGGTCGGGACTTCGAGCTGGTCAATCCAAACGACGAATGCCGACCTCTTGAACATACGTTTTAACAACGCGAGATCGGTGGGCGCGAGCATTGTCGTCCATAAAAATCGAGTCTTCACCTAGAGCGGCCAATGCGGGTTGTGCATGAGGAATTAGAATTTCCGTTATGTATCGATGCCCAGTCAGTGAGCCGTTTTCAATGAAGACTAACTCTGTACGATCCATTGAATTTATTCCTGCCCAAAACATAACAGAGCCCCCACCATAAGGTGTGATTTCTTCGAAACATGCCTCTGCAAAGCGTTCTCCTTGTCTTCTTAGCACTCGCCGACGTCGATCTTCACCGAACAGAGATATCCTGGCTTCATCAGAGAACAAAACCCTATTCCAATCTTCTTGAGTCCATGATTCACAATTTCTAGCGAACCTAAGCCTGTGAACTCGGTGCTCACGGAGTAATTTGAGGCCGCGGGCCGGGCGGTGACTGCGTATATTGGCAGCGAGAAGCCTCCTCCTGACCGTCCATAGACTAATATGCACATTTCTTACTTCTTGGAGGTTGTTCTTAAGATCCAAATACGAAAATTTGCGATTTCTCAATGCGCGACTCACAAGAAAACGATCATCCCGTGGTTGGGTACATGGTTTTCTTCCAGAACCAGGCCTTCTCTCGACGGAACCAGTCTCCTGATATCGCTGCCAGGTCCTTTAGACCGTCGAGCGACTAACATTTAGCCTCCTAGCCACGAAGCATTGGCTGCAACCCTCTTCAAGCAGCGCGATAATTTTGGTAGCTTTTACCACTTTATCTACCATTTTTGATACAGCCAAACAGCAATAAATAAAGCTTTGACAGTCAAGGATATGATATTAATCGATGAAAATTGAATAAAAGTTATGAAAGTCGATGTTAACTTCTGGAACTACGCGCCAAAAATATAGGATAAAAAGGGGTTTTCTGTAAAAATGAGCATCAAATGAAAATTTGAATTAGGAACGTACTTTTTTAAATACCAAGGCATTTTTAAAACCGGCCAGTAACGTGTACAAACGATTGAAATCTTTTTTGTATTGTATCTTTTTAAAGATGAATGAAAATCAAAACCGCCCGTTTTTTTTGCAAATGAGTGTATATACGAATAAAAAGTAAAATAATTATCTAACTTTGTATCACTATGATCATTACTAAAACCTTCAATTATCTTCTTCCCGAAATTTTACATTCGTCTCATTATCTTGAAATCAAAATTTTTGAAGGTTTCACTTCTACCACGTGTGAATTGCACACATTTTTTATTCTTAAAACGATGTAGTAAAGTGTAAGTGAGAGGTTTACCAGCAAAATCTCTCTACCACCTACACAGTCCTTGGTCTGTCTAAAACTGCAGTAAGTTCTTTACTAGAACAAATATTCAAAGTTGCATTAGTAGTTTCATATCAGATTTGACTGGGCAGGGAGAGCAATACGAGTGAGGGTGGGCGTTGATTTGCATCAGAAAAGGGCTCCTTAAACCTACAACCGTGTCTTATGGATCTGCTCGAAATTGCTCTTTCAGCTACACGATGGACCCGGGACCAGCCACGATGAATTTATGGTACGCTAAGAAGTATGACACTTCGTAAGGATATATTCTTAAAACCTTAATAATAATCTATAATCTAAGATCACGAATTTGTTGTTTGTCTGTCCGCTCTTTTCCCCGCTCTTTTTCCATTGTATACGCGTTACCATAGCAACGCGTTAACCGCAAGTAGTTCGTCTACCGGACGCTAGATGTCGCTAACGGAAAAATATTTAATAATAGAAAAAAATTAAAGAATTTTGTCCACCCATGCTAAGCCGGGACGGGCCGCTAGTACTTCCTATTTACACACAAATTAGTCTAGCCCAAAGTAAGCACCGTAAGGCTTGTGTTTTGGATACTAGAGTAACGGATAGACATACATATCGCCGGCGAAGTGCCAAGACCTCCTAACTGAAATTCGTCGAGAAATTCACTTTTTTGTCATTTCGAATTAAAAAACGTTATTTGCATGTTTTAATGAAATTTCCCAAGCGTGTTTTCAGTTGCAAGCGCATCAAGTTAATAAATAAATAAACAAATTTTTTAACTAATTTTTAACTTGTCGAGAAATTTGACGTTTTTTTCAGCTTGTGTATCATTTTGAATTTAGCAGTTAGGTGTTATTGGCACTTCGCCATCGATATATGATACATGGATATGAAATATTAATAGATATGATTATAAGTACAAATGCTCGTATTTACCGCACAAACATCTTCCTCTTCTGGCCCTCGAACCCAGGACCGAGCGATAGGCAGCATATCTATCGTTACACCAAAGGGTCAGTATATTTGTGTTTATTGGTAATTATCTGTCCAAGCGGAAATGGTCAATTTTTCTCTTAAATTGTATTAAAAAACCTACAAAAATATCTCGTCAATCGTCAATTCTTCAAAACGTAAATATGGTGAACATCTCTCCCGATGGTAAGCGATGATGCGACCTAGGATGTGACGCGTTTGCCCAGAAAACACCTATTCACTCGTGACTGGCAGTCTCCTAAATTGTTTGGAAACACAGATTTAGACAAGGAGTTCAACTTTTTAGCAGTACGGATCACAAAATTGGAACCAACGCAAGTGCGTTGTATATCAACCGTATACTGGTGGTGCCTATTTGTAAATCTGGTTGTTCGATGAAAAAATGGGGACGGAACAAGGCTATGGAGTTCTGCTACCCATTCGCCGAAATGTACCCTATAAAACGAATAGGCTAGCTACCTTCCGTCTATGTTCAAGGCTTTTCAGCTAATTATTAAAAAGATTATCATTGCCGATGAGTTTCTTGACCTTCCTCTCAATGTACTCAAGCGTCTGGAGTTGATATTGGGCGGAACCGTCCCAAAGATGAAAACAGGAGGCAAATCGCGTTATTTTTCAATGAGAACGGAACGCTGAGGTTAAATTCTTATCTAATTCTAATTGCAATCCAACTTGGGACGAAATCGGTATCGCGCTAATTTTTACTTGACAGTTGAAAGACAAACGAAGTTGGATCGTAGACGCATTAGAAACAAAAGAGATGTCACCTAGTATTGTAGGAATTACGTAGTACTTTAATTCGGAAACACCACAGAGATTATAATGACTGCCCACAGCGTTCCAACTTCAGTCGGGTTGCGTCTCAACCATCTGTCAAATCATTACCGCGATAAAAATGTCGTAAAAGTTGAAGTTCAGCAGTACTTCAATTACAATCCAACTGCATATTTTTATGGCGATTGCCCCCCAGTACTCCACATACGGTCGAACTTGCGGTCAGTAAAGAGCAACTGTTCCGGTGGTAAGTACCTTCTCACATTCGCTCAGCTGTACCTAACTCATTGAGTGATCGAGTAACTACGAGTAAATTCTTTACCTCTATGATGCTGTTACAACTCGTTTTTTAGTGTCTCTATGTCTTAGCAATGTTTAAGTGTAAATTATTTAAAAACAGATACTTGTAATGGAACCATAACATTGCTATTATTCTGTGGGCGCCCGTTCTTCTTGTGTGTTAAACACTGTAAAAAAAACGTAAGACGATTCAAAAGAACTTATTTATAGTGAATTTGGATAAAGTTCTTTTTATTGTCATTTTATTCAATTTTCAAAAAGTTTGAAAGTATTATATATTGTTAAATGTATGGATGCTACGTTTTATTTTCTATGTAATCAACAACATCTATATTATAATTAAGACAGTGTTAGATATATCTCACCCGACTGATATGACCCAGTAAAACTTAGAAAACTACTAAAATCGACATCTTTTATTAATTCAACACTTTTGTATTTAGTTATCTAGAATAGATCACTTTAATTGATAAGCAGAGCTTGTACTATGAGTATTAAAATAACGTATTAAATTAAAGAAGTATGCAAATACAATATTTTTGTCTGATACAGAAACGTTTTTGTTCAGGGATGCAAACCTGGGACTTTTGGAGTAAAAGGATAGCTAGCGTTGCAGTCAAAATAATATTAATATTTTTTGTGGCTTATTCTTTTTCTGTGTATGCGAATAATGAAGATTATTCATATTTAATCTTATAAATAAACAAAGACAAAAAATATCATCCCATTTTTTCGACTGCTTTTAGTGATCAAGCGTTCACCTATTCACAGTAATAAAAATAAGCTTTTTTATTAATCTAGTAAAGCTAATGCCACGCATAGAATCTTATTCTATAGTAATCAATAAAACACGTCTTTTCTTTCATTGTACAATTTACTATAAGTAACGGTAAAACGACACAACCCCAAAAAAATCGCAAAACTATCATCGACAGCTAGAAAAAAAAACGCCGTTTTTGAACTTTTTTTTTCTTACGCCCCACATCTGCTCCGGTTTCTCACGGGCCGTTTTTTTATGTTTTTTAACAATTTTCGCGCGAAGGAAGTTCGTTGTCGGCACCTGTTGCTTTTTTTTAGCTTCAAATATAGGGTAATGTATATCCTCTTTTGTTGCAGTGCAATTTTGATGGAGCTTTTTATAGTTTACGGAATGCATTATGATGTGCAATTCGATTATTTTAACATGCGTTCAACATTTTTTACAATTTTATAAGCGAATAAATTATAATATTTCTTACATTAATACCAATTAGCATAGCCCAAAGTAAGCACTGTAATGCATCTGTTATTAATACTAGGGAAACAGACAGATATAGATACATATATGTTACATAGATATGCGAAGCTCTCTTTTAGGCAACTCACAAATTTCGCTTGTCTCCCTCCTGCTACTTAACGGTTCAACCGATTCGAACGTATTTTGGCATGAACATACATGATTATAACCTGACGAACATAGGCTATGTAAAAAAAAATATAGACTTTACCATGGAGGAATAATCACCGAAAGAAAAATTCAAAAGCTGATCACAGCCAAACCACTGAGACTACATTGATGAAATTTGGCGTCAAAACTCACATCGTGGTCGTGACTAATGTGCAAAAAAAAGTTTTGAAATCGGACATACCATCGAGGAATAATCCAATTGCTTCGCTCAGTATTTGCAAACAGCAGCATGTATTGCAGACCTAGTATATATTTCTATGAATATTACATATCTATGTGTCTATGTGTTACCCTAGTATCCATAACACAAGCCTAACAGTGCTTACTTTGGGCTAGGCTAATTGGTGTTAATGTAAGAAATATTATTATTATTATTACGAAATATTAAATTTCTATAAATAGATTTCGAAATTAATTTATAAATTATAATATGTTATCGTGGTAGGTAACTGTTCCATTGTCTGTATATATTTACCTGTTTAAAAATAATTATTGTCAACCCCTCGGCTTAACTCGGCTGTAAGTAATTTCCTAATTTTCAGGGTTGTCACTTATCGAAACGACTATTTTGTATTTTTAACAATGGTAAAGCGAATAAAGAATAGAGCTTCATAAAAAATATTTAATAAGCAAAATCACGTCAATATCCGTAAAAATTTAGCTATAAATTAATTAATATGATTAATTAGAGAGAAAACATTCAATAATCACCCTAGCCCAAAGTGAGCACAGTGAGGCTGCTGTTATGGATACTAGGGTAACTTATAAATACAGAGATAAGCAGTATTCATAGATATATATACAGATAATAATGCTTGTATTCGTGACAAACATCTGGCCATTTCAGGATTCGAACTCGGGACTGTTTGTCTTTCGAAAGGCAAAGAAAGAATGTCATGCCACTCGGTCGGCCAAAGAGGTTGTCACATAAAACTTTTATTATTAAAAGTTCAAAATATTTGGACTTTAAAATAAGAAAACTGATTGTTATGAAAGATTATAAACCTAACGAATATAGGTACATAAGTCTATAAAAGGAGATTGCTCAGCTTCCATACATGTTTGGCCTAAAGACCAATAATTATGAAACTTATTTCCTAGAATCGAAATTATGTATAAATGATTGTAGAAACAAATATTATTGACGGACACCCCTGAGAACTTCTATAAACCATATACACTGAATGATTTTGAGGTTATGTTTGCAAACCTAAAAAGGTACCTCACCTGCATAGGTATCAAAATAATAAAAAAACAAATAAGTAAACTAGGGAAATCAAGCCAAAGGTACCGTAATTACGTGGGTGGGTATTAGATTATATTTAGAGCATGTAGATTAACAGATAGTTGCCTGTTTTTGAAATTAATGCACAAGGGTAACATTTAAAATCAGGTAAGTATGTCATGTGATTGCGACTTCCAGAAGCAATTTTGCTTGTTTCATTTAGAAATTGTGATTAGATAGAGCAAATTGTATAGAAGTGTCTAACAAAAAATGCTTGTCAAGGAACTAGTAGGTACCTACCTATGAAATGTGAAACTGGAACTGTTGTCATAATTTTATAAAAAAACAATAGTAATAATTCGGTTTATAATGGTAAAAGGTAATTCTAATGCTTTGTTCTAATGTGAAATATATTCCTGATATACTTTAAATATTCTGATAAGGTAGATTAATGAAATAAAACAACTTAAGTACTATTATGTTGTGTTTAATATTACATATCATCTACATCTACAGAATTTTTAATAAACTCTCGTTAACCAAAGAAAGCTAAGAGATTTAGGCTATACAGCCATATCTACAGTAGCTTAATTATTTTTGTTATGTTTCTATTAGAACTATATTTTACATTTTTAGTGTATTATACCTTATAATGTGTTTATGAAGGTGTTTGGCGAACAATGTATGGCAATAGACTTTATGATGTCGCCTACCATCTATAATAATTGTCTTAGCACATTTGCATGTAGTGAAAATGATAATATAGTTGAGTATATTAATACCACAGTGTAATATTAAAAAATATTTTATCTTACTGATCTGTACAAAATAGATTTGTTTTTATTTTATATAAACAACTTCGATCAGTCTTTGGCTGTATGTTACTACACCCATAGCCATCAAAAATGATTCGTTCGTATGTTTTCCAAACCGGTAAAGTGAAATTCCTTTTTAAAATGAATATATTATACAGAAGTGTCCGTTAAAATCTAATGACTGGATAATAAAATATAAATTACGCCAAGAATTACCGTATAAGTCAATATTTTTTTTTCATTTGGGCCAATTTGAGCAATCTCCTTTGTAGAAAACTTTTTCGTTATGTTTCGTATAAAAACAAATATAATAAATTATCTGTTACTATCCAAAAAATGCTCTAATTTTAAATATTACATTTTTATCTTATCTTAAATATTTGTGAAATTTTTGTTTTCTTGTATTAATTTTAAGTTTTGACCAATAAATGGAACCGTCTCGAACCATATTTTAAGCTATTATCTTTCCGTTAAAAAGTAACTTTAACTTTTAAGTATAAAAAACTATTTTTGGCAACCCTATTCATAAAGTACATAGAAATACACAGGTGTGGGTGTCTAGCAAGCGTCTAGACGAGGGAAGGGGGGGGAGGTCTAGACGCCGGTCTAGCTATTATGCCTGCGGCGTTGTTAGATGTCGCTAGTCGTTAAGAAAAACATTGTCAAAGAATAATATATAGTGAGAGGTTACCTGAAGGGAATCTTTTGTCAATAAGAAGCTTAAACCCGTCTAAGAAAGAATAGGCAGCGGGTATAATGTACCGCCTGAGATTCACATGTGACCCGAGTCGATTTTTTCTAGTATTTTTCTATTATAATAATTTATATTATAAGATCGCATTGAAAATGCATAAAATATATAAAAATAATAAATCTAACATGGCTGTTTCATCTTAATCGATAGACCAAACATTTGTAAAAATGTTTCTTTCGAATACGAGAGGATGTTCCTCTCATTGATGAAACAACGCTGGCCTACAGCGTAAAATCAGAAAGGTACTAGAAAATTTCGACGAGTGTTCGCAAGGCTCGGTAGCTCAATTGGGAGAGCATTGGACCGGATTTCCAAAGGTTGCGGGTTCGTTTCCCGCCTGAGATTCACTTGTGACCCGAGTCGGTTTTTTCTAGTATTTTTCTATTATAATAATTTAACTCATTGTTGGTGAAGAACACAGAAATTAAAAGACTGATGAGTTATCTTAATAGCAAAAATACTAGAAAATATCGACTATATGTCTTGCTATATAATAACTTCTATATGTAGAGATTTTTTGCATTTTCTTAAATTTGTCGTTTATTCCCTGTATGTTATTGCAATGTTCAGGGATACTTACTTTAAGTAAGTACAGATACTTGTTGACTTTGTTGTAATCAACGAAATAATGATATCATAACACTATTAGTATTGTCATAACGAAATAATTTTGTTTTTTTTTTTGTGGATTTTGTATGGTGACGACGTTTATATTGTAAATGTCGTTACTATTATATTGTAAATGTCGTTACTATTATATTGTAAATGTCGTTACTTCTGTTAAAGCTGACGAGTTTCTTGCGCCCATTCTTCTTGTCAGTTAAAAGACGACCTGAATGGGTGGTAGGTAAAAATGTTGGACGATTCAAAACTACTTATTTTTAAGTGCATTTGAATAAAGTTATTTTCATTTTTTCATTTTCATTTGAAAATGGAATCAAATATGTAAAAATCATAACAGTAACTGAGTCAATAATTATAATAGAGATATAACATTCTTACTCTGAAACCAAGTTGAGTTTTTAAATCATTTGTGTTATGGGATTCAGAAACAGTGACATAACCACAATACAAAGACCTAAGCCATTATAAAAAAAATCGTTTTATACATTGACCCGGCCAGGAATCGAGTCTGGGACGGAGTGGACTTACCATAAATTCGGTATGCGAGACACTCGCATTCGGTGGTCAATCCTTGTGTTTGGCAGAAAGAAGCGCTTGGAAAGCAGTAAACAAAATGGTGATCGTAAGCGGTAAGCGCTGTCAAATGGTAAATCACTATTTTCCTCTAGGACGCAAACTTAGCGGTCACTGGGGAACATAACCTCAATTAAATATATTTTTATCAAATGCAGTGAAATGTTTTAAACTATGAATAATATATTGAATAATTTAGTGAATGACAATATTGAAGAAGACGAGTTTACTACTATTGTTTTAATGATTGCACAAAACCACCGGTTAAATTAAGTTTGTAAACAAACTGTGGATTGTGTCAGTGCTACTGAAGTTAGCAAACGTGTCCTTGCCGAAAACTGACAGTTTGTTTCTCAGCGCTGGTAAGCGCTCGCAATCGCTTTTTTCTGCCAAACACAAGGAATGTCTGCTTTGTTATCAATTTTAAAAATGTCAAATATATTTAATCTCTTGATCCCAATCAAGCCCGGGGGCCATGATAGAATCCACGATGGAACGAGCTAACCCAGAAGGTGCCTATTCACCCTGGCTTTGAAAATAGACGGGTTATAAGTTCTCGGAAATACAGACGTAGAGAGGGAGTTCCACTCCTGTGCTGTGCGCGTTATGAAGGATGTTGAAAAGCGCTTAGTGCGACAGGTAGGAATATCAACCAAGAAAGGGTGGTAGCCTGCAGTGCGTCTGGATGTCCGATGGAAAAAAGGAGATGGCGGTATGAGCAGATGCAGCTCTTGAGCACACTCTCCAAAGTACAGTCTGTAGAAGACCGCCAGATAGGTAACTTTGCGGTGATGAGCTAAGGTGTGAAGCTTGCTCTTTACCAATTTGTTGTCCCCGATGAGCCTCTCAGCTCTGCGCTGAATCGTGTCCAGTGCAGTAAGTTGGTATTTTGCTGAGCCATCCCAAAGGTGGCAGCAATATTCCACGCAAGATCGGACTTGAGCTTTATAGAGTGTTAAAAGCTGTCCTGGCGTGAAATATCGCTTGACCTTATTTAGGACACCCAGCATTCTGGCTGCTAATCTTGTAAATAGTAAAAACAGTATTTGTCAATATATTAATTTCGAGATACTTTACTGTATTAGGTAGGAATGTGATTTCATATTTTTGGGCCGAAGACATAAAACCTTTAGATTCAAATATTGTCTTAGATTTTTAAAACCGATCCATTAAGATAATGTCATAGTTTATTATTATTACGTTATTCAATTAAATCTATACTAATATTATAAAGCTGAAGAGTTTGTCTGTTTGAACGCGTTAATCTCCGGAACTACTGGTCCAATTTGAAAAATTCTTTCAGTGTTAGATAGCCCATTTATTGAGGAAGGCTATAGGCTATATAGCATTTAACATATTATACCTGAGCCACAGAAACGCGTGGCCGGGTCAGCTAGTTGCTAATATTCAGTTGAAATTAAATCTAATAAACGCGTCAGTCTCATGAAAATTTTATATAATATGATTTTATTAAAACAACACAAAATTGTCGTAATTAACCAAAATGGTTGGCAGGGTTTTTCGAAAAGCAAAACTTTTCCATCTGCGTGAGTCTTTCGTTCAGCTGTGAACTTTCTCGTCTGAGTTGATGATGAGTAGACTAGAATAGAATGATCTTTTTTCTTTTGAATTGGGTACAATATCAAATGGAGAAATGTTACGAGTCATTCATTCCCTATTCAGCCATCAAAAATAGCATACAAATATTTCAAAACAGATACAATTTCATAATAATACTAACTGACCTGCCCAGGTGTTGCTGTGTTATAAATCAAAACCTATCCTATGTCTTAATTCGGAACAAATGAAACAAAATAAAACAAAACATCAAAATCGGTTGAGTAGATTCGGAGTTCATCGCGGTCAAACACAGTGACGGGGAATCTATAATCTAAGATCATTGTTTGTGTTTGTCTGTCCGCTCTTTTTCCCGCTCTTTTTCCATTCTATCAATAACGTTACCCTAGCAACGCGTTAACCGCAAGTAGTTCGTCTACCGGACGCTAGATGGCGCTTATGGAAAAATCTTTAATAATAATTAAAGAACTGTCCACCCGTGCGAAGCCGGGACGGGCCGCTATTTTATATAGAAACTAGCTAACCCGGCAAACATTGTTTTGCCATGTATATTATTTTTAGGAAAAGTTTTTAATTAATTAATAAAAAAATAGGGGTTGATGGTAGAGGGGTGAAAATTTAGGGTTGTATGTATTTTTGTATGTTGTATCATAAAGAAATGGAAACAAAAAATTTTTTCTAAAAAAAAAAAAATTTAGGGGTGGACTACCCCTAACATTTAGGGGGATGACAAATAGATGTTGGCCGATTCTCAGACCTACTCCGCTCACAAAATTTCATGAGAATCGGTCAAGCCGTTTCCGAGGAGTATGGGAACGAGAACTGTGACACGAGAATTTTATATATAAGATATAATATAGATAATTTTGAAAATAAAAAAAATAAAGAAGGCAAAATTATTTTTGTTTATAGATATTTAACGTAGCGTAGAACAACATTCACAAGAGCTGATCAGCGGATGGATGACCAAACTTTACACTATAATTTATGGTTGGCAGAGATCACAAATTACACTTTCAACAATCCTGATTGACATCTCTCGCTTCTTTACCCCTCATCAGATACATAAAAGTTCGTCGGTTAAGAGTGCTTTTGTGTTTTTTAAGACATTTTCTAATCGTTCCCTGAAAATTCGCCTTGGTCTGCCTTTACCGACTTATCCGTGAACATCTCAGACACAAACTTGTTTTGTAAATATTCTTTCGTCCATCCTATCTACATGTAAAAACCATCTTACCATCCTTTTCTCTATAAAAATAATAAAAAAAATCATTGTTAAGTTATTTAGTGCTTTAGGAGGCACGTTTAAAAATTGGTTCCAGTTATAACGGTAGTCATTTAGCACCATTCGCACTGGATTACAGGTGTGGCATAACCTATACGGTGTGAAAAGATAAAGGTAAATTTATGAGAATGTTTTCATTTATAGCGAGGGCAACCTAGTGCAATGATATGATGTTTGGATACTCGAAATAAAAAAATTAAGATAAAATTACCACCTTTACTTTTTGGCGGGAGCGCGAAGCGTCACTTTAATGGTTTTGGTTTTCTTGTAAAATTTTGTGTTGTGGTTGATATTAGTGTGTAATAATGGTGGGTTATTAACCAGTGTTTCTGAATATGCACGAGTGTTGGCAAGTGAAACAGAACAGTGGAAGGTGTCTTTTTGTGCTCTCTCAAAAAGGCCACGAGGAGGTTTCAGTAAAACCCCACTTCTTTACTGAAACCTAGGAAAATACTCAAGAACATAAAGATTATACTTACTTGATTCTGGCTAAATGCATAAATTGTGCAAGCCATAAATAAAGAAAAAAAAATTATCACCCAGACCCGAGACAACACAGATACAGAAGTTTGAACATTGAACAAGAATTGAATTTGGAACCAACTAAACAGATGCTCGCGATGTGTTATATCATTCATCGTATTAAGCTACCAGGCTTGCATAAAATTAAAGAGATTTTTTTACTCATTAAATAGATCGTTTGATGGAATCTAAAGTGACTCACTTCGCACCCAATATTTGACCGGGAGGGGATTGGAATGTGACTCTAACTTAACTTTTATGTAGTCAATAACCATCAAGGGGGGGGAGAGGGGTGCAGCTAACCCCCTTACCCCTTGCGCACATGGATGAATATATGTATAACATTACCGTATTTAATTACCAGGCTCCTCAGAGTAAACAGGACTGGAGTAGCCATTAGTCAATTTCTCGTACATATTTTTCTGCCATTTTTTGCGGGGGGTGAGGTTACTACTACATTCAATGCCAGCACACAGGAACAAAAACTCTTTGCGTGTTTACAAACGCACACATGCATAATACGACAAACATATTTAAAATACACGCACACGTGCTTAAAATAGTGTGTTAACGTTCTATTCAAACACACGAATGTCATTGTGTGAGAAGTAACATGACATAGCACGAGAATATCGATATCGATAAATCAGTTATGTTCAATGAATGAATGTATTAACTTTGCGTTAGGTTTCCTACATTATGTATTAAATAATAAATTAAATTAATGATGATATTACACGCTACAACAGTCAGTTTCGAAGGCTATATCCATAAAATACAAATTGAAACTTAATAGTTTATTGCATTTAAAAGATATTTACAATAGGTGTTATTATATATAAAGAATTCACTGTGGACCCTTTCGCGTATAACCATAATGGAAAGGAGGAACACTGAAACATTATTTTTAACAAAGCGATAGTGAATATAGTTAGTTTTCTCAGATCTTTACTTTGACGGATTGATTATTTGTATTTTTTTGCGATTTGCTTACATCACTTTTTGCAGGTATTTCCTTTTCAACTTATTCTTTAACCTAAAATTAATAAATTTAAATGTAATCAACTAAAACTGTTATAATACAACATGTTAATATCTATTTGAAACATAACTAGTTATATAATAAACTAAGAGGATCATTCAAGAATAACGTTGGCACAGCATGGGCAACTAATCTTCTTCTATTGTTAGATAATTTTTGAAACTGAGACAAAAATGTATGGAACATATAGTACTTGTTCTTGAAGATGCCCAAGATGCCCTTTTACCTATTACAAGCATGAATCCATTTTTTTCGTATGCTGTATTCTTTAGGAAAACTGAATATGAAAAATTAGATTTTCCGGGCATGTCAAAGCTTAAAGTATAAATACCAACAATTAGTATGCCGCCTAGGGGCAGAGTATATTTGCATGAACTACACATACCGATCATTTCTAATTTTAATACTGCAATACTATTTCCAATAGCTTTCATTTATGTACAAAGGACTTTTGGCACCACATACCTTACTCCTAGTATCTTGAAGTATTGCAGTTGGACAAGCCGGTTTTTAAAAGGAGCTATAAATGCTACAATATTAATAAAAAACTTAACTTAAATGTTGACGATGACATTTAGCTATTACCATACTAAAATGTCATCAAAATCAGTCGCGTAGTTTTTGCGTGATGCGTGCTCAAACATACATACAGACAGACAAAATGTTCAAAAATTAGTGATTTCACTTCCTCTACTCTCATTACTAGCCATTTGGTTTAAGGTGGACTTGACCTGTTTTATTCTATATCTTGACAGTTTTATTCTCGTATGTATAATATCGCAGGTAAATAGTATAATTCCACACTTTACATACGGCGTCATCAGTTTAAAATCACATACCTCATTCTAATATGAAATCATCATTAATACCTGGTAATAATTACCGAAACAAACTGTAATTTATCTAAGCTGTATTTTATTATCGTTAAGAAAAAGAACTAAGAATAGAGTATCTGTTTTTTAAACTGATGACGCCGAATGTAAACTGCGGAATTATACAATTTCCCTGCGACATATAGATTTAAATTAAAAATACATATTTTCAATTTAAGTATGTTACTTGCATTCATACATTCATTCATTACTCACTCGTAAAATCACAATATCGATGAAGTTGACATCACTATTGTGCAAATAAATATTGTACAAATTAATAAGGGTTGCTGATTACAAAATAAAAACAATTTGTCCTGTGGCTCGAAAAAAAATTTTGATTTCTCGGAAATGATGAAAAATAAAATATTTCAGTTCTAAAGTTAATATTAAAGACTAGTAAATATTGTGATTAGTGTTTATTGTGCCGAAAACTTGTTTATTATCAATAAAAACCAAACAAGTGCGGGAATCAGTGTTCAGTTATTAAAAATATCTTGTGTGTTGGAGAAAACGCGTAAGCGACGCGGTCTGCACGGCGCTTACGTCCTTCTGTTCGCAGCCTACATATAAGGAGAATTTGTCGCCGTTGACGGCTTTGCATTGTGAGCCGCTCCTACCGTCTTGTACTTAAGATCCTTTTTGCTTCACCACGCTTGCAATTATGGCACCTAACAAAAATGTACAATGCGCTGGTTGCTCGAAAAAGATAACAAACCGTGAGTACTTAGCTTGCAGCTTGTGTAGCGGTGTTTATGATTTGGAATGTTTAAATTATTCTTACAAGTTATTTACCCTTATGAGTAAAGATAAGAAAGATAATTGGCACTGCCCCTCCTGTAAAAGCAAAGAAAGAAAGGTGGACAATACTAATACTCCGGTCCAGAGTCATCGCATGCAGCTGAATCCAGCTTCTTCGGATAGGGCAGCGAGCGAGGACTATGTGACCCTCAGAAAACCTGCAGCCGAAAGCCAATACAACACTTTGTTGTCCCCGGCTTCTACTCCAGTGACTGATGATACCTTGCTCGACACAATTCGTCAAGAGATTCAGAAATCGGTTGCGGAATCCGTGGAGTCACTAGTAAAGATGTTTTTCACGAAGGAATTCGATGAAATCAAAAAAGAACTGGTTGCTTTACGAGAAATGCGAGATGGTCTCGATTTTCTCAGTGCAGACTATGACCGCATGAAATCCGAATTGAAAGATTCCCAGGAGAAAATGAAACTTATAAGTAAGGAAAACCTTACGCTGACTGATAGAGTGAATGATCTCACTGTTAGACTCAATCTTGTAGAACAACACTCGCGTGAGGCGAACATAGAGATCAACGGTGTCCCCGAAAATAAATCGGAGAATATAATAGTCGTCACCCGCCAGCTTTGCACGGCAGTTTCTATTCCGCTGTTGGATACCGATGTTCTTGGTGGTACTCGAGTCAGAAAGATGAACGAAGACAATGATCGACCGCGTTCCATTGTTATTAAACTACAGACTGTTAAGAAGCGCGATGATATATTAGCGGCTGTCTCCAGGTTCAATAAGGCCAATCCGAATAGTAAACTCAACACTTCTACGTTAGGTTATGGTGGTAAAAGATCTCCGATATATGTGTCTGAACATCTTTCTCCATATAACAAAGCATTACATGCACATACGAGAAAAACAGCTCAAATTAAAGGATATAAATATGTTTGGATACGCAATGGACGAATATTTGTTCGGAAGGACGACCAGGCTCCCGCTAGACAAATAAAGGATCACAATACATTGGCTAGTCTGTAATTTTCGAAGTGCCCTTGCATTTTTGTCCACAAGTTAGTTATAAAATTCAACATTTACTACCAGAATTTTAGAGGTATGAAAACCAAGACGAATGACATTAGATTGGCATCTTTGACAAGTGGTTTTGATGTTATTGTAGGGACAGAGACTTGGTTGGATGACACAATACATGATAGTGAGCTATTCGGGACAGATTATCACGTCTATAGACGGGATCGCAACTCTTCGAGCTTGGCTGGTAAACGCGGTGGAGGAGTACTTATAGCCGTCTCAAAATCCCTGAATTCAAAAAGACTAGACCACTTGGAGAGTATCTATGAAGATTTATGGGTATCAATCAGGGTCAGGACAAATAATAGAGTTAAAGAGTATTTGTTTTGTGCAGTTTACTTACCTCCCCCTGTGACAGCTAATGTGTTGGATATATTCCTTGAGAACTGTGGTCTTGTAATGCAATCAAGTAATAATAGTACTATAATTTTAGGTGATTTCAATTTGGGTTTCATAAACTGGACACCTGATTCGAGTATTAACAAATTAGTTCCTTCTAATTATTCCTGTGGCTTGGGGTTTCAATTAATTGATTTCTTATCTCTAAATGACATGTCTCAGTTTAATTATGTAAAAAATGGTAATAATAAAGTTCTGGATCTTGCCCTCAGTAATGTAAGTGATTTGAGTATTACAGAATGTCAATGTCCTATAAGTAAACTTGACTTGCATCACCCTGCCCTCGAAATTGTGATCAATGATAACATAATTACTTCTACACAATTTTTAAAGAATAAAATGTTTGCCACTCACAATTTTAAAAAAGCCGATTACTCTTTAGTTAATTCTAAATTAAGTCAAATTGATTGGATCTTGGAACTAGGGCACTTGCAGGACGTCGATGAAGCGGTATCAAGATTTTATGAAATTATATATTCCATAATTAATAAAACTATCCCTAAAACGCGGGTCCGAAGCTTGAAATATCCAATTTGGTTTACACGTGGCTTGATAAGGTTGATTAAAGAAAAGGAAAAAATTAGAAAAAGATATCAAATTTATAAAAATCCTAGAGACTGCATAGAACTTAAGATCTGCAATCGACGCGTTAAGTCCACTATTTCTGGGTGTTACTCCGACTATGGTAAGGAAATAGAAAGCACCATTCAGCACAATCCAAAAAAATTTTGGGCCTTTATTCGTCAGCACCGTGACCATTCTTCCGATATTCCAGAGCAAATGCATCTGAATGGTAAAACTGCTGATGATGGCAAAGGGATATGTAATCTTTTTGCGGGACATTTCTCCTCTGTATTTTCTCAACCGGATAATTCGGAACCAATTGATCTGAGTGATCTATATCCTCAAAACTCACTTAATAACATCGAAATTACCGAACGTCATATCTTAAAGGTTCTCAAATCTGTTGATGCTAGTAAGGGTGCTGGCCCTGATGGCATTCCTCCCCTGTTTATTAAAAAAACCTTGTTGTATTTGACGCTTCCTCTGAAACTTATTTTTAAATTGTCATTTACAACAGGTAAATTTCCTTCGGTTTGGAAGCAGTCAAATGTAGTACCAATCTTCAAAAAAGGGAACAAAGATGATATCACAAACTATCGTCCGGTTTCTATAATAAGCTTATTAGCGAAGGTATTTGAACGTATTGTTTGTCCTGTCTTAACTGATTATCTCAGGAATATTATTGTGGACGCTCAGCATGGCTTTTGCAAGAATAAATCAACGGTAAGCAATTTAATGGATTATGTTACAGATTTAACCAGTTCAGTAGACCGACATCTTCAGATAGATTCCATTTATACCGATTTTTCTAGCGCATTTGATAAGGTCGATCATACTATTCTGCTCTCGAACCTTAAAGCTTATGGGATCCATGGTGATCTTTTACGTTGGCTTAGTTCATATCTTCGTAATCGAATACAAAGTGTTGTTGTACATGGTTACAAATCAGATGACTACATTGCTCGATCTGGCGTACCCCAAGGCTCGCATCTTGGACCGATTCTCTTCTTATCGTTTATAAATGATATCTCAACGGTCATCAAACACTGCAAATATTCTCTTTTCGCCGACGATTTAAAATTATACATGTCTGTTACCAGCCAACTCGATGTCTCATTATTGCAGAAAGATCTAAGTGCCGTGACTGAATGGTGCACAATTAACAAAATGATTCTTAATCCTCAAAAATGTGTACACGTAAAATTTACAAAGAAAAAGAAACCTATTGATTCTCATTATTGCATTTCTGGTCAACCCGTAAATGAAACTTCCAGCATTCGAGATCTTGGTATATTATTGGACCACAAATTGAATTTTATTGAGCATATTGATAATATTGTCACACGATCGTGGCAAATATTAGGTTTAGTTAAACGTATATGTAAGAGCTTTAATGACTTTCGCACTTTTGCTGTTATTTATAATACTTATATCCGTAGTAACCTGGAATATGCATCTAATATTTGGAATCCTATTTACGCAGTCCATTCTCATAGAATAGAACGTATCCAAAGAAACTTCACTCGCTATCTTGCCTTTAGGAGTAAAGACTGTCCCAGAGATGCTAATTACTCAGCTCGCCTTTCGCATTTTAAAATGAATTCATTAGAAAATAGGCGCAAGCTCTTGGACCTAACTATGTTGCATAAACTCATTCATGGAAGTTTAACTTGTCCTAACTTACTTCAAAAAATAAATCTCACTGTTCCCTACCATATACCGAGGCACCCTTTAACAGGCATCTTTAATTTACCTCACTGTAGAACTAACCTGGGTATGTGCGCCCCACTGTACCGGTGTATGCGGACTTACAATAATTTAAAAGATACTGATATCGATATCTTTCAGGATTGCGGTCACGCGTTTAAAAGAAAGTGTTTGGCAACATTCGATTCTAATAGTTGAATTATGTATCGTATTGTTAAAATTCAAGAAAATTTCCAACTTAAATTTATTTAAATGTAAACATTGTTAAACTTAAACTATAAAATTATTGTTTTTTTTTTTTTTTAATGTTAAGTAGGTACTTCCTTTTTGTATTCGACAAATAATTAGAATTGTTGTATTTGCCTGTAAAGACATGCTTTTTATATGTGTCACTCAAAATAAGCTTTTCATTGTAATGTATAATTGTGTGTCGCTGGCGAATCTGTTACAATAAATAAATAAAAATAAATAAATAAAAATGATCTGGTGTGGCGATGTTACCCTTTTAACCGTGCTTTTTTAAGAAGTCAGGGACACTGTAAGTATATACAGCATTAGTACTCTTAATGTTTATGAGCGCCGCCCAGCATGAATAAAAGGGCAAATTGTTTGATTATTATTTTAATTTATTTTTTTATTTATTATTTTATATTACCATGTTGTGTGGCAAAGAATAGGCTTCAAGCAGCCGCAAAAGTGTAGGTATGTACTTAATAATAAACTAAAAATAAACACGCAACATACATTGTTAAAACGCTATTATAATTGGTAATTAATTAATACAAAATTACAGTTATTTATTACCAACAAACTTTTTCTAATTTTTGTCTTAATTAATTGAAATGCGATAATGGTCAACCCTAGGTAGTCTCGTGGGGAGTGCGGCCGTGACGTCATCAAACGAACTTTGAGCGCGAAATTTGAAATTGTAGTCTGCTAAAACATGAAATTATGAATTAAATAATAATCAAATCCTAAAAATTATACTTACAAATGAAAGGTGACGCCGTCTTTTTGCATACTAGATATTTTCGAATTTTTTTTACAGTAGAAAACAGCACAGGCAGGCGTTTTCGTGGGAGCTCTGCACGGTAAGACGTTCTGATTAATATGATTTCAAAATGGCCGCTCAACTAGTTTTATATAACGCACAGGATTCCGATGCTTGTGCGTTTGGCAGAGGGGTAATGTTAGGCAAAGGCTACTCCAGTCCTGTTTACTCTGAGCCAGGCTCCCATAAATTTAAAGAGTATATTTGTATAGTAATATTTGTATGTTTAGATCTAACGTAATGCCATTATAAGCGGTTATTCTATTTTTAGAACACTTAGCTAATACAAAAGGAAAATGTCCGATTATATGTTTTAAATTCTATGAATTGGTGAATCATTATATTCTCACATAAATAGAAACAACAGACAGACAGGCTACATGATAATGAGTTATTGATAATTAGTTATATAATACCTGATGATAAAATGTACGTGGGTACAAATATCAATTAAATTAACTTTCTCCGTATTAATATGATGCTTAGTAGCTAATATATAAAGTTGATAATTGATTGCAAATATTCCTGTTTTTGAGTTAGTTAGTTTGCTGTTGTTGTACTATTCTTCCGATTGTTAAATATTTTTTTTGAAATATGAGCTTAAAACTATGATTAAAATTGATGATTCTTTCGCAGATCGAAATAGTTTTTTTTGGAGTTTACTTTTTATACATCTATATAGGTACATATAAATAAAATTGGAGTGTCTGTTTGTAATATTGAAATAACCGTTTTTTACTACGAGCATATGAATATAAATACGGTACATACAACAAAATAACATTTTTTAGAATTTTTGTCTGTCTGTTTGTTCCGGCTAATCTCTGAAATGGCTGGACCGATTTTGACGGGACTTTTATAGGCAGGTAGCTGATGTGATAAGGAGTAACTTAGGCTACTTTTATTTTAGAAAAATAAAATTACTGTGCCACAGCAACGCGTGGCTGGGTCAGCTAGTTAAGAATAAATTTTCATCAAGGTGCTCGGTATGAAAACTGTCAAATTTGGCGAATATGGCAAAGGATCACTTTTTATGGGTAGGCTTCCGTACAATAGTGGACATTTTTATATTATCTAACACACACACTCACATACATACATACACACCAACTCAAACACGTAATTTTAAAGAGCATTCTTATAAAAAGGGTTAAATAGATTGATAACAGGATTTTCTGCATTTTTTTCGGCTATTTTTATTTCTAATTCACTATGACATAAAATCCAATAGAATTAATTGATATTATTTGAAAAATATGATAACTAAATGGCAGTTTAATCCACCAATTGAATTGATAGTATTCATATATCGAAACACCACTGTCCGCATAAACAACTCGTTTATTTTTGTTTTTTTTTTATATTTAATCCAGACGTTTTTCTTTCTTTTACAGGAGCCGTGCATGATCGCAGGATGACTAAGGTAATGGTAGTCATACAGCTATTCCTTTCCAAAATTTTAATTGGACACGTTCCCAAGTATTTGCCAAGGTTTCCTTTTTTACAGGAGCCGCGATCATCCTATGGTCACGGCTTCTGTAAAGGAGTCTAAACATCAGAAATAAATATTAAAAAAAAACAAGAATCGTCGTTAATTTTTATTTAATGTGCAGATAAATAAATAAAATATTTTTTATTAAATAAGAGAATTTACAATGCGTGTATTGTACGTTAAGGCTACGCCATGGCTTGGTAAATCCTACGCCGGGAGACGATGTACCGAGAAAAAGCCGCAAGAAGAGTGTTTTCTCGGCAAGAGTTTTTTCTCCCTATTTTATGTGTTACATTATACATAGTTACACGTTTAAGAAAACTTTTTTGTACTACCAAGATATACAATGTGTCCGGTCACCAGTGTCGGAGCCTTTAATGGTGTGAAATATGGCATTTTTTATCGACAAATTGCCCTTGGTTTTTCTCTTTCGGCCGCCATTTTGTTTTCTTGGTAACCAAGACCTGGGCTCTTATACTAATTCAACCACCACTACTCATGTAAATGTCCTGTCAACATTAAAAAGGTGTCATTTGATAGCTAAACCTGTAGACAACAGTTACACAGCCATCATGTTTCAATTGTCATGGAATAAAAAATAGAAAAACAATAATTAAAGAAAAACAAATAGATTTCTTTTTGTGTACTTTTTTATTATTGTCTTTTTGAGAAACACCGACACTGGTGACGGGACACATTGTATGTCTGTAAGAAGTATGAACTGAATAAAGTAATATATTTACCTGTTCTGAATAAAGTTTTATTTCAGCTATCCCATTTTGTTTGTAGAACGGTCTTCTTTTACAGGAATCCTGAAATAGTAACAGAAATAATTTTATACAAATACTTATAAATAATTTATTGCATGGCACTTAAGGAGTTGAAATAGCACTTCATTCTTACACTCCCGCTCCTAATGTATATTTAAAGCCAAAAATTTTACAGGATAATCGGTTATAATGTAATCGCGGTTCTTGTAAAGGAATCGAAACTTCAGGATCAAATATATAAAAAAAATAATTGGTTATCTGTAAAGTCAGTTTACTGACGATAATTTTACGTGATAGCGTCATAAGAAAACATTGATGAAAAATTGCATACTTTTATGAATGGAATTGAATTATTATCACTGAATTATCATTATTTTGTATAATACAAACAAGGCGTTCATAAATGAAATTATTGTTTTTTTTTTTTCGATAAATTACCATTAAGTTGTTGTAATAAACAATGGAAATCACATTACTTTTCACTTTGTGAAATGGAAAAGAGATAGATGCGCCACAAGTCAAATGCTTAGGCTGATTGTGCCTCTCTATCAGTTGTTACGCGCTCTCGCTTGCACGCGGAACGTTACACTTTTTCGTGCATGCAGCCGGTGTTTATCGATTAAAGACGTTAAAACATTATTTTTATACCGGATTAAACAAAGAAAATGTAACATAAATAATACAATACTTCTTACTATAATTCTTCAATAGTTTAGTTATTACGATTAAAGCTTTTTTCCTTTAGTTTACATACAAAGTTTTGTTAAGTATACTTTACACTTTGTTACAATTTTTTAAGTATACGTTCTTAGAAAACAATGAAACATAAATTTCGTACCGAGGTATCATATTTATCACAAACTTTAAAAAATATGTATACAAAAGAAATTATTGGAAGAGCACTTGCCTCCAATAGCGAGAAAATAAGGGTGGTTGGTAAAAACAGAGAAAAGTTGAATTTTTCTAGTAATAATTTATTTAAATTATAAAAAAATTAGAAGTTACATTAGATTTTATAAAGTATAATACTTAGCTATTTCTTCTTTATCGATTGCTGGATACTCATTAATTTATTGCGTTCGATGTTATTAGTAGTAGTAGGGAGATAATGCTGGAGTCAGCTTAAAAATCACATGAAAAAAATTCAACCATTTCTGTAGCTCAACTTGAAAAGTTCTCACCCGGATAGCAACAGTTAGTAGATTCGGGTTCCACCTGACACAGGCTAAGACAATTTGAATTTATCTAATTATAATTTCTGCAGATATAATCATAATTATAATGGATGAGAAAATTTGACATTAGAAAGGGTATATAAGGCAGCCCGCCCTTTCGACAATATCGTGTTATATTTTGAATCATATTAGTTTAATTATTGGTTAACTAATTAATTAAATTAGTTTTTATTGTAATACCGATATTTGCTTTAAAAAACCCGTGTAGGCTGTAAATCATAAGAATATATATGTCACCGTAAATTTGTAAATACCATTAGATTATAATCAATCTCACGAGATTGTAAACTATTGAAAGATTGAGAACCGTAACATACCGCTTACAGTTTAACGCATTATTTTTCGATGGATTATAAAATATCTAACCTAACATAACCTAACCTTATGGTTAGGTTAGGTTTATCATGTATCATATATCGCATATTTTATCTACCGAATAATATGCTTTAAACTGTAAGCAGTATGTTACGGCTCACAATCTTTCGATAGTTTACAATCTCGCGAGAAAGATTATAATGTAACGGTGTATACAATTTTACGGAGACATATACTACTAGCTGGTCCTGCCAAGCGTTGCTGTGGCTCAGTGATTATAATTTGCAATATTTTTTTTTGTTATAAATTAAAATGAAACCTATTCCATATCTCAAGTTGGAACAAATCCAGATAAATTATTTTAATAAAAAAATACTGGAAAGAATCGCCTCTGCCCACAAGTGAATTCTCAGGCGGGAAAATGGAAAATTTCAACGGGTGTTCACAAGGCTATGTAGCTCAATTTAGAGAGCATTGCACCGGACTTCCAAAGGTCGTGGGTTCGGTTCCCGCCTAAGAAGATTTTTTTCCAGTATTTTTTTATTAAAATAATTTATTTTATAAGATAGCATTAAAAAGATGAAAAAATATATAAAATTATAAAAAAGTCCATATAAATAAAAAAATCATCAAAATCCGTTGAGTAGTTTTGGAGTTCTTCGCGGTCAAACACTGTGACAGGGAATCTGTTATATGAGATCACAGTGGTTTGTGTGTTTGTCTGTCCGCTCTTTTTCATTGTATACGCGTTACCATAGTGCCTAAGAATAACATTCAAGAAGGCTAAGAACGGTTAGCTATATGTGTAGTTCATTCATTCATTCATTCATTTCGGTACAGCGACATCTATAACTGAGACACAACAACGCGTGGCCGGGTCAGATAGTATTATATATAAATACTTTGTTCCAGAATAACGTATGTGATGTTGTCTAATAATATTATTATTATTTTCGGTGTTTCCTTCATCTCAGCTTTACTCCTTGTATTAAGATTAATTACAAGTCTAAACCAAGTCATAAATATGTGTTTTAATTGGTATTATACTTAATATATTATTATAATCATCGCTACAATAAATTTTTCGCAGTCTCTATTAGGTTGGTTTGCTCTATAATTACTAGTGTAGGCCAAGTTAATTATAGGGTGTGGTGAATCAGTGATATGTTTGATGAGACGTGTGGGGTTGAAACGTTTTCATCAATCTGTATGAACTTATTGGAGTTTACTCCTTAAAGCTGCGAATTGACGATCCGTTTTTCGCATCAGTTGAGTTGACGTCAATCCAAAATTTGATCGCGAGTGTCGAATCATCACTCCAGAGTTTTAACTGACGACGCGCCACGTATTTCCGAGACTACCATAAATCCAACTCGGCGCGTCGCGCTAAACTGATCGTGAGTGTGTGATCGTCAATTCAATGGCGTCAGTTCGCTCTCAGCGCCCGCGGTGAATGATCGAAAACTAAGGAGCCGCACAGTGGTCCGGATTTTGAATATGGTGGACTTAGAACCCAAGGTCAATATTTCGCGCTGAAAAAATTCATGCGAACAGATACGTTAACGCTTATCAACGTTTGTTCTAGTGGTTTTTAAGAAATTGTTTACTTTCGCGAAAAAAAAATATTGAAAAAAAAATGTATGGAGCAAAACTGAAATATTGTTTTTTCTCGAAATATTCAAAAGTGTTAGCAATGAAACCTTTTGTAAATTATTGTACTACATTTATTTGTTAATTTCACAAACAAATCTTTTGACATTCAATCCTTGAAGACTCAACATACCTGAAATTTTACGGTGAAGAAAACTACCTACTTAATCATAGCTGGATTTGGTACTTACTACATCAAGCAATTTTGAACTGCATTATGCTTGAAATTTTGCAAGAAGATTCTGAAAAAATATTGAATTTTGCAAGATCTCTCACTGTGAACTTAAATCGTCGATGGACCGAAGCACACAGGGTGCATAAAACATTCATGAAAAAGCATATGAGCTGTTTAGAAACAAGAGTTAAGTGGCCTGAATGTGAATCTGTGAATCTCTTCCAAATTTTTGAAGAGACCGAAAATTTGGATCATCATTTACATCAGACATGGGCACTTCTACAGACATCGTATCAAGGAAGCCATTTGAAGACTTGGGAAACAAGCAGAATAAAAGGCGATCGGATACATTACTCGACTATCGGAAGAGGGATTGACTTTTGCTTTTATCACAAAGCTTAAGTCTAATGGGAAAGAAGTTCTTGCTCGGATCATCGTTCATCTTATGAAGAAACCTGAAAAGGTTGAATATGTCGAATCATTTTTATTTATGAACGAAAAGAAGGAGACTATGCAGGCAGATCAAGTTTTGGCCTTTACTACTTCATTGGATCTGTCAAAGTGGAAATACCTCACTTTAAGGTCTGTATTGTCAAAAAGGAAAATTAGCAAGCAATGCGTCATTTGGTCACGAACTGCGCTTTGAGTAACAGCGCTAACCACTAAGAAGTAAAATGTTTTTTTTTTTATTTTATCTATTTTTCAAAATCATTCAAAGTCAAGAAATTATGAATTTAAATGTTTATTAAAACCTTTAATTGTCACAAATACTTGGAGTAAAAACATTGAAAGTTCCGATGCTTATTTCGGCCAAGGCTGCAAGTGCATGCAAAAGATTTGTTTGTGAAATTAACAAATAAATGTAGTACAATAATTTACAAAAGGTTTCATTGCTAACACTTTTAAACATTTCGAGAAAAAACAATATTTCAGTTTTGCTCCATAAATTTTTTTTTCGCGAAAGTAAAGAATTTATTAAAAACCACTAGAACAAACGTTGATGACCGTTAACTTATCTGTTCGCATGAATTTTTTCAGCGCGAAATATTGACCTTGTGTTCTAAGTCCACCATATTCAAAATCCGGACCACTGTGAGCCGGAGTGACGCCAGTGAATGCGGAAATCGAGTTGGCCTAAAACCATTTGGAGTGACGCCACAGTTTTACGTCTGGACTGATGCGAAAAACTGATCGTCAATGACCACTTTAAGAATTGATTTTCATATGCGCACGATATGAAAGAAATATGAAGAGTAAAATTTTATGATCGAATGACAGCGTTACCTTTTTTGTGAGCAACCTATCGTGAGCACCTTTTAGTGAAGTTTTCTTTTATTATTTTCTGTGCCTGTTCAAAGACATTCGTTTTTAAGGAGTAAACTCCAATCGTGCGCGAATCTGACATTATTATTATTAATATTATGTGTTTTTTTTAGCTTAGCTTTAAATGCTGGCATTGATAGTTCCTACGGGTCTATATCAAGTAATTAAATATTATTACTATTATTACGGTCACTTTCATAGGTAAGCAGCTAGTAGTGCTAAGCTTACTAAGGACTTAAATAAAAAATAAATAAATATTTCTTACATTTACACAAATTAGCCTAGCCCGAAGCAAGCAATGTAAGGTTTGGGTTATGGATACTAGGGTAACGAATAGTCATAAAATCAAAATCAAAATTACCTTATTTCATAGGCCCTTGCGGGCACTTAAAATCGTCAATTTTACAAAATTAAGAAAATATTCTTCTATAATAAAGATAGCCCGTGCGCTAGCAGCAAGTACATCCGCGGAGTTGATGCCGCGCATGTAATCGCCACGAGCGACCCGATTCCGAACGTAGGGGCTAACATGAGAAGAATCGGGCAAGAAACTCTTGTGTCAAAATTCTTATAAAATCGCCAAATGTCTTACAAATTGTGTATATTACAAAACGATTCAGAGAACGAGTAATTCATTTCTTTTGGGTCCACGCTGCCTTATCATTCAAAAAATCAAATATAAATTATCTATGTATCATATACATATGTATATGATAAGTTATATTCATTGAAATATATATATGTATAAACATCCATGACTCAAGTACAAATGCTCGTATTCATTTCCCCTTCCGGGATTCAAATCCAGGACAGACAGTGCGAAAGGCAGGATCGCTACCGTTGCACTAAAAAGTCAGTTAAAGGTTTGGTTTAACGATAAAAATATGAAAATGTATTTCTATTTATCATTTTTCTATCTAGGTTTGGTGATAATGCTATCTCAGTCTACAACACTTCCTGTGGGTGTGTCGTTTACAATGTTAGATTTATTATATTCACAAGACTATTCGCCTAAACTGTTTGTTTGTTACTCCATTGATAGTAACTGGTAACATTCAATAAAAATATTATGACGTAAAGGCACGCACACACTGTGAGAAATTAGTGTTGATATTTTTTAAAAGAGTAGAAACCGTATTTATTAACTGATTAAAGTTTAATGAATAAATAACGTATTACGTATTAATAAGATTTTTTCTATATCAGGTCTGGGTGTTGCTTCTGATGATGTTACGGACTGGCCCAGACTGGCCGATTAATGTTATAAACTTTTTAAGCTTCTTTTTTATAAATTCTGTCATTTTTAAAGCAATTGTTTTGTTTCTTGTGTCTTGTCACTTTAGTATGTAATTCGCAGTAGGATTTTTCTGTTTCTTTTTCTATTAAACACATTTTCCTCCACCAGCCTTTTCTTTGATAAATCAGTCCGCAACATTTTTGGTAATACAAGTTACTTAGCATTTCGTATCAACGCGAGCTAAGCTGCGTGTAAAAGAAAGTGGTTATTGGTTTTTTTATTTATTTACATAATTTTGTTCAGTGTGAACACGGCCTCAACAACGTTATGGGTTTCTGCGAATACGATATGACACTGTTGTATTAAAAATTCTGAAGAACAAAAACATAGCCTTGAATTAGGTGATTACATTGCGTGTGTTTATATCTGTTACCGTAACATGTGTTACGGTATGTACCAGCCATAACGAAAATAGGTTTTTTTTATTACTTTGTGTTTTTTCTCTTCACTAACTTTCTGTTACTCATTATAAGACTATTTTCAAATATAATAAAATAAATTGTTTGACGACCATTTCGTGCGGTAGCGATCCAGCCATTCGCACCGATAGTCGTGGGTTCGAGTTCTGGAATAGGCTGATTTGTGTGATGAATACGAGCATATCTACCTGAGTCATGGGTATTTATATAAATTTCTATTAATATTACATATCTATTTAAATAAAACAATTTATTTACAGTTTTTTGAGCATAATTAATTAATTAATTCTGTTTTAAGATGACTAGGGCAATGGTCGTCATATATTTTCAACTACCTTCACAATATTTCAATCGGTCCTAGGTTCGAGTGCCGAAAGTGGCAGAATTAATAATATTTTTATTTTTATTTATAATTATTAATTAATATTTGTGCGAGAATACGATAATTTGTACCTGAGTATATATATTTCTTTAAAAATATTACATTTTCATCTGAGTAAATATAGCTGCATTTCATTAATAGAGATTAGATATATATAGTTACTTTATATACTCGTATATATGTCTATCCGTTACCCTAGTATTCATATCACAAATTTTACCGTGGGCTAGGCTAATTGATGATGATTGATGTGAATGTCAGAGATATTATTAGCGTTCCGATAAAAAGTTATATTTCTATCCCTCAGGAACAGTATTTTTTTCTAAATAAAAGGTACGCTATGTTTTCTGTAGAAACTTTATGGTTAGTCACTTTCGTATTTTTAATTTTAATCATGGATATGTTGTATTGATGACAGAACGGCTCGTGGGTCAGTTTTAGCCATGTCAAGATTTTCGGGATAACCTATTTTGGCACTCCTAACGACCAGTGTACAAACGAATCTTAAGAAAAAAAAGGAAAACAAGATTCTTTTTTCAAATCACAGCTGTGCTCGGTCCGCGGGAGAGGGCTCGGGCCGTCGAACTCGGCAGACTGTCGGCAGACATTTTTTTCGTAACCCAACCGGATTCGTAGCGCCGTCCGCTTTAAATGACGAGCGGTAGCGACTGCATAAATTGTAAGGATGGTAAAGTTTCTGAACGAGGCTTTCCCTGATATCTTTTTAAATTTCCCAAGGAGGTAAAACACTTAATACGTATATGTAAGTCCTCGAGTAACAGCGATTTATTCACCTTATCTTTAGTAAGCTCTAAAAAGTTTTTCATTTGTTCTGAGGATTGCGAGGTTTAGCTTGTTGATTATTATGTTTACCCTAATTTAAGTAGTTAGGTATTAAAGTCTAAGTTGTGTTTGGCTGTAATTGTTTTTTGTAAAAGCACTGTGCTTTTTATATAAAAAATGTATTGTGTACAGTTTAAGTGTAAAAAAATGTTGGGAAACCTAATAAATAAATATTATAATATTATATATTTTTATAATTTTTATATATTTTGTGCATTTTTTCAATGATATCTTCTAAGATAAATATTTATTTATGTTGTCCTTATTACAGATAGTTATTCAACTGCATTGACTGCTTCTTTTAATTGAGTGAATATGATGATGAAGAACACAATAACGATTATAAACAAAAGTGTCTTTCTGTCATTATCAATTAATACCATTTCATTTTTAAAAGAGTTTTAGTTTCGGGACCCAATTATATATTAGCACAAATGGTACAAAAAATTCAGACTTTTAAGTACATTCTTTAAATTTATTTGATAATATTCAAATATCATACATTAAAAAGTAATATATAGTTTCTCGTACTCTGTAAGTCTTCAATGTCAAATATCGTAGGCAAATCTCTACTCTCCGTTGAAATATTTTGGAAATTAAACATTTTATTTGAATATGAAGAAGATTGAAAGATAAAGTCAAAAGGTACGCGTCCATTTTATTTTTTATAAAAAATATAATTGTATGAACTTAAAGTTAACATTACGAACAAAATACTTATTCGCCGTCGCTTATGATTTGTAACAAGTGCGATGCATCAGGCGGGTTTCGACTTGTTGGTCCCTAAATGAGGAGAAATGGCGCGAGAACTATATTACTAAAGGTTTTAAATATAAAATACTATAACCATAATACAAATTTCATTTTGAAATGTGTCTCGTAAATCAGGATACCCTGAAAGTGGAACGATAGGTCAATATTTTTGGTAAATAAAAACTAAGTTGTGCTATTACTTTCTCTCAACGTCTGTCTGTAGACACAGGCCCTGATTAACCTTTAGGCTTATGAGGCTGCAGCCTAGGGCGCGCCTATGCACTAATCTAGCATCATTGCATCTACCCTACATGCAATTAAACTAGACCGAGACAAAACACTAAAACTAAATGCACTTGAGGGTCCCTGAATTTAACAATAAATTTTGAATTTTTAAAAAGCACGCCATAATTAGCCTAGGGCGGTCAGAATTCTTGATCAGTCATTGTTTAGACAGCAAGCATAGAGAAAGAGAGTTAGTGATCGCTATACTAGACGACCGTCCTGCCTTTCGCACCGACGGTCCTGTGTTCGACTCCCAGAAATGTTCGTGTGATGAATATGAGCCATGGATTTTTATATATGGATATTTCTATAAATATGACATATATATGTATGTCTATCCGTTACCCTAGTATCCATAACATAAGCCTTATAGTTCTTACTTTGGGCTAGGCTAATTGGTGTGAAAGTAAGATAATTGAATATTATTATTAAGTACCAGTTTTTTCATTTTTTTTTGTATTGTATGGGTTTACTCTTGATCCCAATCAAGCTCAGGGGCCAAGACAGAATCTACGATGGAATGAGCTAACCCAGAAGCTGTCTATTCATCCTGGTTCCGAAAACAGATGGGTTATAACGAGAAATACAGCCAAAAAAAGGAGTTCCACTCCTTTGCTGTGCGGATTATAAAGTATGTTGAGAAGCGCTTGGTGCGACAGTTAGGAATAGCAACCAAGAAAGTGTGGAAGCCCGTCTGGATGTTCCATGGAAGAAGGCGTATTTGTGACTCAATCGTCGACATAATCTGCTGAAAAATTGGATGTCAATATACGAGTATTTGGCGACCACTTGACAAACTTCAGGCACAAAGTCAGGTGCCTTGCCATTTGATTTTTTGTAATTCATTCAATTTACTTTAATTTATTAAAAAAAAATCACTTCGTTTTGGTTTATTTGATATTAATTTATTTTAAAGCTCTCTCTTTATAAATTATTGTTTTCAGAATAAAACACCTTTTTACGGATTTTTGCGCATGTTTTATTTTATTTTATATTTAATCCTGACGTTTCGACTCCTTTACAGGAGTCGTGATCACAGGATGACTAAGATGATGGTTGTCATGTATTTTCTACTACCTTCACAATATTTTAATCGGGCACGTTCCTAACTATTAAATTATTTTATATAAATCAAGTTGTTTTATTTTATTTTATTTTAAAACATTATTTAGTTATTTAATTAATTAATTTAATTAATTCTCACTACGTTTTACATTGTATACTACTGAGTCTACTACCAGTTCGGAAATTGGGAGGGCCTTCCGAGAAGAACTGGCGAAAGAAACTCGGGCACGGGGACCAACCTCCATCTTACTGTTTAATTATTTGCAAAAAGAGCTAACTACATCATCAGGTCTTGCAGTGTGTGTTTTTGTAGGTATTAATTTATTAATTATGGGGTCCCAAGCAGGTGGAACGCTCCAACCTTCGTTGTAGCTGACATGAAACATAGGCGCGATAATAGGTCTGCAGTGTGTGAGCATGCTTTTGAGGGGCCAAACCACTATATTCGTTTCGATAAACCACAAATTCTCGCTAGAGAACAAAGATTTGTTCCTAGGATGCTACGCGAGGCTATTGAAATTAGGAAACATCCTAATATAAATAAATATCTTTATCTACTCCGATACTATAATACAAAGATTCTAAAACTGAAAACAAAATGCTTATGACACACTTTACGTACAGGCCAAAAATAATATAAAAAAAAGTTTAATTACGATACAGGTCTTGTATGGACACCTGTAACATAATATAACTTTTTAATCATAACGATAGATACACCTATAAAACCTCCAGCTGGACCAAGGAGGTTGAACCTCTACTTTAAAAAGGTTTCAATGAACGAGTCCGCGACGACGCAACACGCATTCACAATCGATGTTTGCACCTTGGCGCCAACATTTGACATTTAAAAAATCTTTTCATTATTTAAACAAAGTTTGGTTTTGTTTGCAATATTGTTTTACGTATTATTGTATGAGAGTAGATAAAGTAGTGTATGACACTGTACATAACTTGGTATTATAACACTCGTGTGATACTATAAAAAAACTCGCCTACGGCTCGTTTTTTTAAAACACACTCATGTTATAAGGACCCTTATTATGCAACAGTATCATAAACTACTATTATGAGACCGAGTTAATATAATGTATGAGTATAGTTAGCTCTAACATATCGTCTAGAAACATTAGAATAAAGTTTGAAATGTTCTGGATGGTCCTTGATAAAACAACACGCTGCTTCAACATACATACACGGCAATGGTAGTATGTAGAGTTTCTTAAATAAGGGCAAAAAGCTATCCAAATACCATGCATTACACATAGCCCGTAGACACTTTTTTTGTATTTTAAAAACTCTACAACTGTCAACGGAATTTCCCCATAAAAAGAGACCGTAGCCAATATTGAATTGTCACATGATATACATATGCGTGCAAAGTTTCAGCTCAATCGGCAACCGGGAAGTGGGTCAAATTTAACTTGTAAGATTTCATTACAGACATCGGGAAAGGTGAAAGGAAAAAAAAATACCGGCCAAGTGCGAGTTGGACTCGCGTGAAGGGTTCCGTACTATTGACTACTTAAACAACAGTAGGTAAACAATTTTCAAATTTTTTACTTTTAAATTAAAAATACAACTGAGTATTTTGCGAATATTTTAAGTGCCTACCTGTTGCCATTATTGATATCGAGGAAAAAAGACCAAAAAAATCACGTTTGTTGTATTTGAGCCCCCCTTAAATATTTATTTTATTTTGTTTTTAGTATTTGTTGTTATAGCGGCAAAAGAAATACATAATTTGTGATCATTTCTTCTTTTCTTCTCTAAGTTCTTGAGTCTTAGTAATAGGTAGTTCCTTACCCTTTGGGTACGGAACCCTAAAAACTTCTAAATATACTGTGATATTGTTACGTATTTTCTATTTAAGTATGTATAACAATACACTTAACATTTTAAATTCAGAATTATGTGTTGTGTGGTTAAGTCAGAAATTGTAATGTAAAATTTAAATTAATTAAAAGTAATTAATCAAAGTGCTACTGTACTAACTTTATTTGAAATAAGAAAAGTGATTAGTCAAAACACTTAATTTTAACCAACATATTGAGCGTAAAATTCAGTTTGTTATTTCCGTTAATTAACCATCCTATTTACAAGATATACATAAAAAAATACTGAACCTGGGACTTCAATATAACAGTTACATTGAACAAACACTTATTGATTTTTTTGTACAAAATTAAACGAATAGTAAGGTGTAAAGTGGATAAGACATGAAAAACGTTTTTCTTTTCAAGTTAAAAGCTATTCTACGACCATGTTGTCGCTCAAAGATATTCGTACTAACACTGTCCGAAGTACGTGATCGAATTACTAAGCTTACGAGTATATATAGCGTTTAGACGAATGAATTTAACCCTTGCTTTCTTAAATGGTTTACACTGAGACGACCCGTGAAGTTTGCGACAACAACGCATTTTTAGCAGAAAAAATATAATTCTAATAATATTTTCTTTTTACATCACAATCGACATACAATAGGAACAATACAAAACGGTACAATTTAAAGCCTGTGGCGGGCAGGTAATCACTATATAGTATAAAACAAAGTCGCTTTATCTGTCCCTATATCCCTATGTATGCTTAAATCTTTAATACTACGCAACGGATTTTGATGCGGTATTTTTTAATAGATAGAGTAATTCAAGAGGAAGGTTTATATGTATAATACATGCATAATATAGTAGAGCATTGCATCCGTGCGAAGCCGGGGCGGGTCGCTAGTATACTAATAAAATGTAAATGTTTTAAATCGATAAGTTTACCTTTGCTGAAAACACCACGATCAGGAGGACAGAATTCAGAATTCGGTAATGAACAAACATCAAGTTGGTACAAACTCATTTTTTTATAGTTATATTGAACTTTATGCTTTAGAGGTGTTTGGTAGAATAAGGCGTCAGTCAGAGGGAGCGTTTTTAATACAAAAAAAAAACAATATAAATTAAAAAAAAAAAATATTAATATTTTTGTGAATGTGTATATAAATATTTTAGGGTTAATTTGTTACGATAAATTTTATAATTTGATTTTATTAATTTGATAATTGAAAAATTAAACTATTTCAGATTATATAAAACTATCTCTCTGCCGAATAAAAACATACGGGGGAACCACCCGTATCAAGGCATTTAGCATGAGAGGCTAATAGGAATACGAGGAATATGATCATCATCATAAGCCTATTAATGTACCCAGTTCTTGGCTTAGGCCTTTCCTGTGGAACAGATTACTGTAGATAAGCCGTGATCTATCAAGCGGTTGGATGCGATGCGTACTAAAGACAGCAGATACAGCTGAACAACGGCTTCAATTGCCTTGCAAAGTACGAAAGAGCTGGAGAAATCAAATTATTAGCAAACCATCTAATGACCAGCGCTTGATAACTTTGCTTAATACATACATACATGAATTCATGCCTTTTCCCGCAGTGTAAGGCAGAGATCTACGATCCTGGCATACATCTCTCGCTTTTTTAATTCTGAACAGGCCTTTCATAAAAGTTCCTCGGTTAAGGGTGCTTTTGGCCTAGCATTATTTCAGGAAATCTCCTATTTGGTCTGTTTTTACCGAGTTGTCGATGCTTTACTTAATCTCCCTAATCTCTACTATATAAAAGAAGGACTTTGTGGGTTTGTTACCTTATATAGTTACCATAAGCCTAAGAATAACAGTTTTTATAATCAATTAACGTTATCATAGCAACGCGTGGCCGGGTTATACCAGCAACGCGTGGCCGGGTTATACCAGCAACACGTGGCCGGGTTAGCTAGTTATATATTATACTAGCTGACCCAGCCACGCATTGCTGTGGCACAGTAATTTATTTTTTAATAAAAAAAAAATTCTAGAATAAAGTAGCCTAAGTTACTCCTTATTACATCAGCTATCTGCCAATAAAAGTCCCGTCAAAATCGGTCCAGCCATTTCAGAGATTAGCCGGAACAAACAGACAGACAGACAAAAATTTATAAAAATGTTATTTTGGTGTATGTACCGTATAAATATTCATATGCATGTAGTTAAAAACAGTTATTTCAATATTACAAACAGACACTCCAATTTTACTTATATGTATAGATTAATAACCTCAATCGACATGTATATTCAACAACGTGTCTTAATAAATACGTGCTAAGCTAAAGATTAAAAAAAAAACTATCGGATTTTTAATTCTCAGTCATATAGTTTTAGGGGCATATCCTCATTAATCGTTCCATCACGAAGCGCGAAACTAAGCCGTTTGCGAAAAAAAAATTGCCCGTTCATTGTACCATCCCTTGCAAGTAAAAAAGTTTAAAAAACTCCCTTTGTCAGAGCATTCGTTGGCAGTGCAGCTGATTCCTTTGCTTGCGGTGCAAAATGAAAGAGTGAACTGTCGATGCTCAAAGCGCCTAATTATTTTTTATGGAACGTATCAAATAGAACTATTGTAGGAAATATTTGTGTGTTGTTAACTATTTTGTTTCCATAGAAAAATCAGTTGGAAATATATATGGCACATAATAGAAAAAAAATCTGTTTTTTATTAAAAGAAAAGAGTTTGTATTTAACTATTAACTAAACTATTCTAATCTATACATATAAATAAAATTGGAGTGTCTGTTTGTAATATTGAAATACCATTTTTTACTACATGCATATAAATATATATACGGTACATACACCAAAATAACATTTTTTTACATTTTTGTCTGTCTGTCTGTCTGTTTGTTCCGGCTAATCTCTGAAATGGCTGGACGCATTTTGACGGGACTTTGTTTGGCAGGTAGCTGATTTAGTAAGGACTAACTTAGGCTACTTTTTTTTAGAAAAAATCTTTTATTTTAGAAAAATAAAATTACTGTGCCACAGCAACGCGTGGCTGGGTCAGCTAGTCTATACATATAAATAAAATTGAAGTGTCTGTTTGTAATATTGAAATATCCGTTTTTTACTACATGCATATGAATATACATACGGTACATACACCAAAATATAATTTTTTACATTTTTTGTCTGTCTGTCTGTTTGTTCCGGCTAATCTCTGAAATGGCTGAACCGATTTCGACGAGACTTTTATTGGCAGGTAGCTGATGTAATAAGGAGAAACTTAGGCTACTTTTATTTTAGAAAAAAACTTTTATTTTGGGAAAATAAAATTACTGTGCCACAGCAACGCGTGGCTGGGTCAGCTAGTCTATACATATAAATAAAATTGGAGTGTCTGTTTGTAATATTGAAATAACCGTTTTTTACTACATGCATATGAATACATACGGTACATACACCAAAATAACATTTTTTACAATTTTTGTCTGTCTGTCTGTCTGTTTGTTCCGGCTAATCTCTGAAATGGCTGAACCGATTTCGACGAGACTTTTATTGGCAGGTAGCTGATGTAATAAGGAGTAACTTAGGCTACATTTATTTTAGAAAAAGTCTTTTACTTTGGGAAAATAAAATTACTGTGCCACAGCAACGCGTGGCTGGGTCAGCTAGTCTATACATATAAATAAAATTGGAGTGTCTGTTTGTAATATTGAAATAACCGTTTTTTACTACATGCATATGTATATACATACGGTACATACACCAAAATAACATTTTTTTGCAATTTTTGTCTGTCTGTCTGTTTGTTTGTTGCGGCTAATCTCTGAAATGGCTGAACCGATTTCGACGAGACTTTTATTGGCAGGTAGTTGATGTAATAAGGAGTAACTTAGGCTACTTTTATTTTAGAAAAAATATTTTATTTATCATAAAAAATATCAAATTAAAATTACTGTGCCACAGCAACGCGTGGATGGGTCAGGTAGTTTATAATAAAATCCCATTAGCCATTAGAGCGATCAATAACAATTAAATATTTTAAACTGCACTCAAAATGGCTTCCTTGCTGAAAAAGTTTATTATGACATAAAACATTTTTAAATGATAAAATAGATATAATATAAGGCAGGGTTCGGCATTATCTGCTGATTAATATAATTAATTTAAAAGATAATGCGTGTTCATATACCTGAGAATCATGGCTGTACTTTACTATACTCTGTATCTAAAAGCTTGTAATACATTTGTTTATGAACCAATAAATAATTTGATTGAATAATTGAATTGAATTGAAAAGTATTTGACAACCTATCGAGTTGTTGAGATGTTCATTTCTAATTAGTTTGTGTTAAAATCGGTGGCTGTATAAACTTAAATTCCTTCGAATTTTTATCTGTTAACGAATATCAAAGGCCTGATTGTCTGAAATGTGTAAACAATACTATCGGCTTTGAGTTTATATTTGTATGATAAACTTTAACTCTTATGGAATAAGGTATGAATTTGAAATATTAATTTCAACGTCATAGTAATGTTGCCATATTTGAAAACTTTTACTAAAACTTACACATGTAAACTTTGTCTGTTTCAGAATATATTCAAGACACTGGCAAGTTATAAAAAGAAGCTTATTATGAGAGTTTGCTTTGGGTAACGAAGTCTCTTACAATTATTAAAGTTTGTAATATCATAAGTTTAAATAGTAAATAAGAATAATTTATTTCAGACGTAAGTTGAAAGAAATAATTATGAATATTCTTATTTTTTCTACTAACTTACACTTTGTCCAATGTAGGATGATACTTTTGACAGGTGTCACTTCCTTATTGCTACGTACTAAGGTTGCGTTTGTTTCATTATGTTTGGCTTGACATTGCAATAGCAACTTTGTACTGGATTCGAATCTCCAAAGGCGCAGATGTTTGAATACGAGCATTTACCTGGGTCATATATGTATATTTATATAAATATAACGTATCTATGTATCATATACGTATGTCTATCCGTTACCATAGTATCCATAACACAAGCTTTATAGTGCTTGCTTTGGGCTAGGTTAATTAATGGTGAATGTAAGAAATATTATTATTCATTATATTTCTTTTAAACCTTCATGGTTAAGCTAAAAGAGTAACGAGTGGGTCTACGTTCGTAGTACATCGCCGAGGATTGAACTCAGTTCGCTGGGGCTAAAGCTGACATTTAAACTCATTAATAAATCATATTCCTCATTAATTTTTTAACTAGAAAAGTTTGTTTAAGACAATTCATGGAAATTCAATCGAAAATAAATGACAATTATTTTTATTTTTTAGTTAAAAAGGAGATTGTTTTACTTACTAGCGGCCCGTCCCGGCTTCGCACGGGTGGACAAAATTCTTTAAATTTTTTCTAGCATTAAATATAGCTTATGTTACTCAGCGTGAATGTAGCTTTCCAATGGCGAAAGAATTTTTGAAATCAGCTTTGTAGTTTTTGAGTTTATTCATTGTAAACATACAAAAATACAAATCTTTTCTCTTTATTGAGCGAAGCTCTCTTTTAGGCAACTCACAAATTTCGCTTGTCTCCCTTCTGCTACTTAACGGTTCAACAGATTCGAACGAATTTTGGCATGAACATACATGATTATAACCTGACGGATATAGGCTATGTAAAAAAATTATAGACTTTACCATGGAGGAATAATCACCGAAAGAAAAATTCAAAAGCTCATCACAGCCAAACCGCTGATACTATATTGATGAAATTTGGCGCCAAAACTCACATCGTGGTCGTGACTAATGTGCAAAAAAATTTTTTGAAATCGGACATACCATAGAGGAATAATAACCGAAAGAAAAATTCAAAAGCTGATCACAGCCAAAACGCTGAGACTACATTGATGAAATTTAGGTGAGGTTAGGTAAAGTGGTGCTTCGCTCAGTTTATGCAAACAGCAGCAGCATTGCAGACCTAGTAATATTGGTGTAGATTACAGAATTCAAGTATTAAAAGAAGAAAAAAAACAATAAACAACTTTGTCTTTGCCTCAAAGATACTTACTTATATTGATAGGTACCATAGATCTATTAGGAGAAAAAAATCAAGATAGAAATAGTTAATTAGAAAGCTGCGATCAAGGGGGTATAACATATAAAATTCAGCAAAAAAAAAATCTTATATCTTTGCGTACACTCAATGAAGCGAAATTTTGAAATACTAAATTCCTTTGCTTTTTATCGACTTACCTACATGTGTCTACACCCTTGACAACACCAAAAAATTGAACAATAGATTTTTTTACACGATTAACTATTGATCCGTGATGGCAGCGGTAGGGTTTGGATATTGATTTATTTTTCTATTTATTAGGGTAGATTTTGTACCGTTTTTCTGCACTTTCGCATCTGTGTCCTTTGCTTGTTTTTTTTTAAATTTTAACCTATGTGTGAGCAAAGTAATATTCATTTAAAAGAGACTATGGTATAGTTTATTGGGTTCGAAATTCAAACTCTTCTTTTAAATATCCGACCGTTTAATTGAAGCGACTGGAGACAATAGAGCTGGCAACTTCTTAGGCCAACGTATAAGCTATCGAACGAGAAAATGCTGCAAGCCTTTTGAGTACCTTTCTCAACAGAAGCGGTGTGGATTATTTTTCCCTTTTTAATATTTTTTAGGGTTCCGTACCCCGAAAGGTAAATCACTTTGTTTTCCGTCCGTCCATCCATCCATCTGTCTGTCTGTCAGAACTCTTTTTCTCAGGAACGCGTGGAGGTATCAAGCTGGAATTTATAGCAAATACTCAAGTCTACTGTCCACTGCAGCTGTGAAAAAAATCAAACTTCTAAGCTAACGCAATCAAAAGATACAGCCGTTTATGCCGCTAATTTTAGAAACTCACAAAGGAATTAAAACCTACAGGGTACTTCCTGTGAACTCAGAATCTTGAAATTACTAATACGAAGCAACGTCTTATAGCACAGATAAAGGAAAAATTGCGAAAACTGTAAATTTTTAATTACATCATATAATAAGAATATTTTACGGAACCCTCGGTGCACGAGTCCGACTCGCACTTGGCCGGTTTTCTATACATCTTATTTATGTTTATCTTATTTTTGTTTGTTTGTCCGATGACAAATTGCAGCAGAATTGCAAAAGGCTGTGCAATTTTGCTGCACACTCTCCGAAATGTATCCTATTAAAACCGGATAAGCTGGCTACCTTCCGTCTATGTTCAAGGCTTTTCAGCTTATTACAAAAATACTGTCATGAGTTTCTTGGTCCTCTCACTGGACTTCAGCGTCTGGAGTTGTTATTTGTCCCAAACATGAGAACAGTACTCCATACATGATCGAACTTACGCTTGGTAAAGATTGAGCAACTGTTTCGGCGTGAAGTATCTTCTTTACTTTGGCAGAATGCCAACTTTTTAAAGCTAATTGAGCCTTAATCTCAATGAACTTTTTCCTTTTCTGTTGTATCTAGTATAAGTTAATAACAATTCCATTCTACGCATTATTATTAAAACAAATATTTGTTGACATTGTTGTAATCAACGATGTAATGGAAGCATAACAGTGATGTTATTGTGGTAATAGAATCATTGTTTTGTGTTGCTAACTTATTATAACAATGTATAATATTGTAAATGTCGTTACTGCTTCTTGTGCTTCTTTTTGTCAGTTAAAAAAATGTCCAGAATAGGTAAGAATATTTAGGTGATTCAAAAGAAGTATTTTATTAAATACTGCTTGGTTCCAAAAGCGAACTTTCACACCGATTGTCTTAGGTGTGTCTTAGGAAGCGGCAATTGTTTTTGTAACAATAAAAATACATATTTGTTTGGATATTGTATTGCTATGTGTCATATATGTATGTCTATCCGTTACTCTAGTATCCATAACACAAGCCTAACAGTTGGTTACTTTGGGCTAGGCTAATTGGTGTGGATGTTAGAAATATTATTAGTGTTCCCTCCCTGCGTCTGTGTTTTCGAGAACTTATAACCCGTCCATTTTCAAAGCCAAGGTGAATAGGCACCTTTTAGGTTAGCTCGTTCCATCGTGGATTCTGTCTTGGCCCCTGGGCCAAAAAAACTCAGCTTTTAATGCTGGCATTGACAGACACTACGTGTCTAAACCAAGTAACCGTTACCGTTCATCGTTTAAGGTGCTTTCTGCGAACTTTGCCAGATCATTGGTTCATCGAGTCGAAGGCCTGCCTACAATTCGTCTTCTAGTCCGTGGTCGCCACTCGAGAAATTTTCTGCCCCAACCGCCATCAGTTCTACAAGCTATGTGTTCCGCCCACTGCCACTTAAGTTTGGCAATTCTGCGGGCTATGTTGGTTTCTTTGGTTCTCCGACGAATCTCTTCATTTCATAGCACGCTCCATCGACCTTGAGCCTTCTTATTAGGCCTAAAGTAAGGGACCACCATTATTACCGCTATAGTACTCTATAACTGTTTATTTGCCAGATTTTCAACAATTTCTGACATTTATTAAATATGGCTACTTTTAGCAATTTGATGTATAAAATTTACATTAAAAAAAAATTTAAAAAACCCTCATTTTCCATTTGGTATTTAAAGTATTTATGCGCCCCCCGTTTTTTGTATTGGACACATGGCAGAGAATTATTTGTTTCTTTTTAGTTGGCCTGAAAAACGAGGGTTTTTAAATTTTTTATTAAATGTAAATTATTTTCTTCTTTTTAGTTTTGTGTGTATGATTTCCAATTGCTCGATCTAAAATGTCAAGTAGCAGTTAGTATGTCATTATGCAACATTTGTTGCCTCGATTTTAGCGCCATCTGTGGATTTTTTCGGAAACATTTATTTTCCAATCGAAATTAAATTTTGTAAATATTCTCTAAAGTTGTGATTAAATCATGTCGGAAAGTATAAAATCATATATTGTCAACGAGTTCTGAGCGATGTTTAAAGTTTCAGAGCTCTAGCTAGTCGGGAAATGGGTGAAAATTGACTTTCGAGATTTGTACGTTACATAAAGACAAACAGACACCAAGAGAAGTAGAGAAAAACGAGGGAATTTTTGTTGTTGTGGAGGCCCATTTCCCAACAGTGGGTACAAAGGTTAACGACATATAACATCGTTAGCCTTTGTTTTACTACTTTATCGTAGACAGTAGCGTTCGTACCAAATAATCATTAATGGGGAATTTAATTGTATCGATTGCGGCGTACTGAATTTTAATTTTGGTTCGACAGAGAGCAGCGGTATTATATGATTTTTAGGGGCTTGGTTTTACGATAGTAGGTTTTGTGAATTATCTTTTTTTAACTCTCGTTTAGCGTATAGTTGTGCGTTTGTTACGTTGCATATACGTCGCGTAGAATCGTGACAGACAAACATAAATGTGTAATCACAATTATACGGATGTTTTGTGTCCTTTAGATTATTATGTGTGTAGAACGCGGTGATGGAATACTTGCAATTCACATAAAGATTTTCAAGTATACTAAACAATTAAATAATAAAAAAATTAAACGATATACAAGATTTTTATAAACATTTTAGTACACACTCATAGTTGACATATATTCACTTTAGATAGATTGAAATAATTGTTATTTATAATGAAGAAATAAAATGAAATGCAATTTATCATTTTCAATTTTTATTAACATTTATTTGATTTTAAAATCAATATAAATTGTAGCAATGAATTTAATCTTAAACAAATAGCATATATTTTGTTTTAAACCTTATTGTAATTTTAATTTTATTCCGTAATTTTAAATGTACATATTTAAGTTTATGTGGTTCAACTTGGTAACTCATCCGTTCATGCCTGCTATCATAATGTCATGTTAATGGAATAATAAACTGTAACCTGTTTGTGTACTAAATAAATAAAAAAAAAAAAAAAAAAAAAAAATTATTTACGACTAAATTGATATGTTTTTTAATTCGTTAGGTGTTATCAATTTGAGCGAAATTGCGAATTTTAACTAACCATCATATGAATTCTCACATCGTTACCATCTGCCGTCTCTTATTAGACAAGAAAATATAATGCCTACAAGCTTTTTTATCATTAGATTTTAGATTTGATGTAGATTTTAGATAGATTTCATGACTACGATAAGTTTCGTTAGCATCTAAAGAACTATAGAGTATATTTTTAACTTTTATTTTTATCACAGTAACTGTAATAGTTCCACTTAAACTCCATGAATTCTTTAATATAGAAATTGTTTATTTTAATTAGGTATTATTCAATTAATTGAAGTATTGTTAAATCCTTCATTCATGTAAGTGTGTCTTAGAAACGAAAATTGAACATTGTAAAGCTGTGTTTATAGAATTACTCATAAATATTATTAGGTCGAAACCAGCAAAACTATACGGGAATACAAAAATACAATGTGTCCTATCACCAGTGTCGGAGCCTTTAATAGTGTGAAAAATGGCATTTTTTAAACGATTTTTCTCATAAAGCCAATAATTAAAAAATACACAAAAAATAATCTATTTGTTTTTCTTTAATTATTTTTTCAATTGTTTATTTCATGACAATTGAAATATGATGGCTGTGTAACTGTTGTCTACATGTTTAGCTATCAAATGACACCTTTTTAATGTTGTTAGGAAATTTACATGAGTAGTGGTAGTCGAATTAGTATGAGCCCAGGTCTTGGTTACCAAGAAAACAAAATGGCGGCCGTAAGAGAAAAACAAAATTTGAGGGGAAATTTGTCGATAAAAATGCCATATTTCACACCATTAAAGGCTCCGACACTGGTGACGGGACACATTGTATACAAATTAAAAAAATAAGACAACATTACATAATTGTTCCGAACCTAGTCATTCCTTTCCACGTGTTTTTTTGTTATTCTTACGTAATTAATTATCCCAAGTGTTATGTTATGTACGCCGTATTTTGGTGTATATCAGAAATATTTTTTCTAGATTAAGTATTAGTGTTTAATATGTAACACATGTCCTATTTTTATATAAAAAACTAAACCTAAGTTAAGTAACGCGTGTCCTATACTTATATAAATAAATTAGCGGCCTGTCCCAGCTTCGCACGGGTGGAGAAAATTCTTTAAATTTTTTCTACCATTAAATATAGCCTATGTTACTCAGCGTGAATGTAGCTTTCCAATGGTAAAAGAATATTTGAAATCGGCTCAGCAGTTTTTCAGTTTATTCATTGCAAACATACAAAAATACAAATCTTTCCTCTATATAATATTAGTGTTGATACAACCTAAGTTAAGTAACTAAACCACTTGTGTTATGAATTTCAGAAACAACTTCGGTACCATAACGTCCCAGCCAATAAAGAAAAGTTTGTTTTATATATTGACCCGGCCGGCAATCGAACCTGGGACCTCGGAGTAACGTTATCATGGACCGGTAGGTGAATCACTCGACCACAGAGGTCGTATTAGAGGTAAAGATTATAATATCCCGTATATCGCAAAATGTTATGAGGTTATGTTTTTACATCCCATTTTTAGCGGGATCTTTTATCCAGCAGTAGATGTCTTTCGACTAAGATGAGGAAGTGAGAATATCCATTCCGTCCATTGTAGGTATGAATGAATATATATATAATAATAATTATTTAGGACAGTTATAAACTCTCAAACTAAGTAAATAATATGGGTAGGGGAGACCGAGGGGTTTTGAAACAGAGGTGAGTTGAAACAAAGTCAATTATACGGAATTTTAAATATTCAATACTAGTTTTCCAATTTTAATATGTAGCTATTTTTATTGAAATTGTCATAAATAAATAATAATAAATAAATATTTCTTACATTCACACCAATTAGCCTAGTCCAAAGTAAGCTCTGTAAGGCTTGTGTTATGGATACTAGGGTAACGGATAAACATACATATATGATACATAGATATGTAATACTCATAGAAATATATATAAACATCCATGACTCAGGTACAAATGCTCGAATTCATCATAAAAACATCTGCCCCTTCCGGGATTCGAACCCAGGACCATCGGTGCGAAAGGCAGGATCGCTACCGTTGCACCAAACGGTCGTCATTTCAACGACATTCAACTGAATGTTTTGTATGTTTCGTTATCCTTTTATCCGTTACACAAGCCTTACAGTGCTTACTTTAGGTTAGGTTTAATTGGTGTGAATTTTGGAAATATTATATTTCGAATTTCCAAGCCGGTAAATCTGCCGTCCTTATGGTAAGTGCAATAAGTCGAGTTTGGGAAAATTGACTTACGTACAATTTACGTACGTAAATGTATGTACAAATATAATATACTTCATAAAATTCCGCTTCATTTTAGAGTCGTATAGTAAAAGTTTCTAATCAATAGCTATTATAGTTACGAATATACACAAAAAAAACAAAAGTTAAATCTTTAATCGCAATTATTTCGAAAATAGCTGAAACTACTTATTGCACAGAAATGTGTTCTGCACTTTTTAGTTGTTGATAAAGAATTTGTATTTATAAACCACTTTCGTACAAAATATTTTCTATTCCTAATGAATAAAAAACCCAGGCCACTGAAATGTACAGAGGAAAAATATTTTTTTTTCATAGCAAGTGCCTTTTAATTTTACCGTTAAAGAGACCACCACGATTCTTTAAATTTTCGATTACTTTTATTAAAATTATTCTTATCTCTATAAATAAGATAAAGATAAAAGATGACTATGCATTTTATGCTCTCTTTTGCTGACTATACATATAAACTTTTCTTGCCATATATTGTTTTAAACTATTTCGGCACTGTTGCAAGTGCCATGATCACGGAGCGACTCATGGCACTTGCAACGGTGCCGAAATATCGGAAACTCAAAAACATGGTACATGGTAGCAATCCCGTAAATAACTTATATTACTTCCTTGCCACGTATACAATAACTTAACAAATTTCATCACAATCTACACAATGGTTTCGGAACGAATGGGGAACATACATTGATTTTCAAGTTTACTCCTTAATTGATTTTTGGATGGATCAGCTTCAATGGCGCAATGTCTGTTACGCCATAACTTCCCGTGTTCTTAACCGATTTTAATATTTTTTGTGTGGAATCGAATCAACAGGTTTTGGACCAGATTGTGACGGAGCCCGAATTGTGACATTCGCAAAAATTCCCATCGAAACATTTTTTTTTTTCTTTTTTTGGAGAGGAGCGAAGCTTCAATGGCGCAATGTCTGTTACGCCATAACTTCCAGAGTTCTTAACAGATTTTAATATTTTTTGTGTGGAATCGAATCAACGGGTTTAGGACCTGAGTGTGACGGAGCCCGAATTTTGAAATTCACAAAAAAAAATTTTTGCTTTTTTAAGGTATTACGGTCCGCTCCAATATATGGTGCTAGCGTAGCTTTATGCTTAGCGACTGCATCGCCTAGTTAGGTATGACGCAACACCATAATAAAGTTAATAAGAGTAATAATAAAAATAGGAGTAATTAAAATATGAATAACCAACATTTAATAAAAATTTCAAGTTACACTAAATTATAATTTAATAACATTTTAGTTTGAGCTTAGTGAACAGAAAAAAAGTGAAAAGTTAAAACTTAAATTAGGATAAGTATTTTTACCAAAAAAAAAATAAGACAAAGAAATTCTACAGATACTTATGATCAATCTTGCAATTAATAAAAACATATCTTAAAGCAAAAATGATTTTAATGCTCTCTTAAATTAAACTGTGTTATTTTCATTTTTTATTATTTCGGGAATTTTATTATAAATTTTCACGGCCATTGCAAAGGGACCTGTGTGTTAAATTGAGCTTTGAACTGGGTGGTGCTAATTTATAATCTAAGATCACAGTGGTTTATGTGTTTGTCTGTCCGCTCTTTTTCCATTGTATCAATAAAGTTACCATAGCAACGCGTCAAGTAGTTCATCTACCGGACGCTAGATGGCGCTAACGGAAAAAAATTAATAATAGAAAAAATTTAAAGAATTTTGTCCACCCGTGCGAAGTCGGGACGGGCCGCTAGTCTTTAGTTATAAATACAAGTTCCATTTTTGCTCTGTGCACATACTCTAGTTTAGTATAAAGAATTATCTCATTATATCGAAATAACTAATTTTGCATTGTCCCGCTACTGTTTTCGACCAACGCTATGGGCGTTTTGATAATCGCCTTGCGCTGCTGGGGTGTTTTACTGATACCAAAGAACAAGTACATAATACTATTATATTTTTTGTTATATGGAACGAGAACATTAGATGTTTATTGATATAACAGATTTATTATTACTACGAATGAAGAAATAAAAGAAATAAAATATTTAATTTCTTCTCTGTACACATACTGTACTTGTTAAGTACAGGGTTATCTTAGAACAACTCATTTTAGAATGCTATTTATTTTATTTTTTGTATTCACAATGCTATATTTATATAAGCTGAACTACCGAGATGTTCAGCGGTTAGAGCACTCGCCCGGATAGCGAAAGGTCGTGGGTTAGAATTCTACCTGAACGCTCGGAGGAGTGGTCGTTTTTTAACATACGTATTTTATATCTCATTTTCAAATGTTCCACTACTTTTTCGAACGAAAATATATAGTTAAATTTTTTGCATTCACAATTCTATATTTCTATAAGAATCCCACCTGAGGGCTCGGAGGCGTAGTTTTTTTTTACACACGTATTTTATATCTTATAGAAATATTGCATTGTGAATGCAAAAAATTAAATAAAAAACACATAATTATAGCTGGTTCCATTTTAATCGATTGTTTAATATTTGTAAAAATATTACTTTCGATATTGAAGGCAGTTAGCGTTCAACATTGGTGGAACGATACTAGCTCATAGTAGAAGTTTAACGTTTGTAAAATTCGCCACGTTTGCCAGCGTCTCGGTAGCTCAGCGGTTAGAGCACTCGCCCGGATAGCGAAAGGTCGTGGATTGGAATCCCACCTGAGGCTCGGAGGCGTAATTGTTTCTTACACACGTATTTTATATCTGACAATATATAGTCTTTAAAATTAAGTCAAATGTGTGTAATTGATATTTAAATAAAATCGAAAGTATTAAAGTATTAGTAATAAAAGTAAGTATTAAAATTGTTCACCACTTATTTTTTTATATCCAACACTGGTTTAGGTAAGTTACATTAAATTACAATAAAAGTGTGTTAAAAGCCAAATTTCAAAATTGAATCATTACAGCCCCTGGTGGTAGAGTAGCTCGTATACCGGTTTTTAAGGTAACGCCACTCCGATGTCCCAGGTTCGGTTCCCGGCTGTGTCAATGAATAAAACGAACTTAACTATATTAGCTACGATGGATGTTATATAATATTTACTTATTTATATTTAAAAAAAGTATTTTTTTAATTGATAGTTTTCTTAAGTCTTTTAGTTTTTACACTTACCTTGATATGGAAATCCTTTGATGGATGCCAAATACGCTTTTATTTCCTATAAAAAGCTTTTTTAAGTGAGATTCGCCTTGTACTTACACTATACTTGTCACTAAATACTCCAAAGCAACTTAAGGTTCTTAAGTGTAGCACATAAAGTACTGAAAAAAGTATACGCGAATTCCGAACACTCAAGTTTAGTGTAATATCAAATTTACTATAACTAACCTCACTTACTATGACTCACTAATTTCACTACACTTTTTCACTTAATTTCGTCATAGTTACTTTACAAGAAAAAATTTAAAATTTTCGTATAATTATAGTCCACATATTATTCACAAAGATTTATAGTACTATATATATTTCTGATATTACGATTTAAGTTGCAACAGTATCGGAATTATTTACGAAACTTTGTAAAAAACCACAGTAACAACCCCTATACGTCTTTACTCCACGACAGACCGTGGTTGACTGGCTACATAAATTGGTTGATCCTTCTTTTAGTCCAGACCTCCATAGAATATGTGTAAAGCTTCCAATATGTAGCTTACATCAATGGTATAAAGCTTAATTTCGTTAAAATTACATAAATGTCAGTTTTTCTTTAGTCATAACTCAAAGTTGGGTTAGGTAATCGTTTTGTTGATTCGTCATTGGAATAATAACTATTTGATTGTGGTTTTCTTTAAAGACTGCCTACTTTAAAAAAAAAATATGTAAAGTTCTCATCAAATAAATACATACCTTTTTCCGAAGAGTTAGAGTAGCATTTTTAATGAACTACCTGAAACAAATATGAACTAAATGAATTGGTTTCAGTCACATTATGTTTTCAAGTGATACTTTGATAAAAATCGCATTTTTCATTTACAAGTGGAAAAAGACCATTTTTCAATCTTAAGGTGAAATTCATCTGACCTTTAAAGGGATCTTTGTCACCTTTTATTGTGCACTAGCCTTTGGATAATGATTCACAGTTCTTTTAATCAAAATTGCGTTTCTAAATTTTCATTTTAACCAAACAAAAAGGAAAAATACACATGTAAATATTTACGACGTAAAATTTTTGGGTTTCAAGTTAAAATTTAAGTAAATTTAAAGATGCTTTTGTCCAATATTTATTACGAAATTTGAAATATTGTAAATTTGAATTATAAAAAATATTGCAAAAATTTTCTTAAAAATTATGAAGCATTTTTACTCCTACAAAACTAAAAAGGAGGTATATAAATTCACCATCACCAATCCACAAAAAACAATATTATTCTATTATGAAAATAATAGCAATGTTATGGGTTTCATTACATCGTTGATTACAACAAAGTCAACCAGTATCTGTTTTAAATAAGTATACTAAAACATTGCTAAGAATAAAATACAATTTTAAAAAAGCTACATTAAGATTTTAAGGTGATCATTGATAATATTGGTAATATTAGCATAATTGGTAAAGCCATAATGTATAATATTAGCAATAAATAAATTTAAAAAGTAAAGAACGTATATTGTCTCTCTGCTGTTAATATCAAGCTGTTATGTAGTTTCTATATCTTAAATATTCTGATTAGTTTTGTCTGCTTGAACAAGACCGTGAGTTTACATTGAGCTTACTTACATACAATTTTCTAATATTTTTAAATAATTACTTTGGTGGTCAAAACGTTGTTTTCACATATTCTGTTTTTAATTTTATTTTTTGCATTCACAGTGCCTATATATCTCTATTTTATTTTTGGAGCGGAACGAACGAAGTGAGCGAAGCTCCCATGGATCAGCTTCAATGACGAAATGTCTGTTACGCCATAACTCCTAGAGTTCTTAACCGATTTTAATACTTTTTGTGTGGAATCGAATCAACACATTTAGGACCAGATTGTGACGGAGCCCGAATTTTGAAATTCGCAAAAAATTCCATCGAAAAAATTTTATTTTTTTATTTTTTTAAGTATTACGCTTCGCTCTAATATATGGTGCTAGCGTAGCTTTATGCTTAGCGACTGAATCGCCTAGTTTTATTTAAGTTTTTATTAACTTGCTTTCGTTCGTGTCTAACCGCAAAGTTTTCTAATCTTATAACTCAAAATTAGACCACATCTGATGCTCCTAGAAAGCTTAAAATTTTACCACACGTAGATCATGGATGACTACGCATTATTCAGTCATCACCAACATAAACTTAATAGTTAGATAAGCCACAATAAATTAATTAAAACACCTATATAATCCTTGAAGAAATTTAATAAATCTTAGGATTACGTTATTACATGCCTATTTTATATTTGACATATGCCCACGAATAACCATCATTCCTCCTTAGGGTGTAAAAGAAATTTTAAAATTATTTATTACAATAAAATGTAAATAAAAGGATACAAATGTTTTGGCAAGTTTTTAAATTAAACTAATAATAACAAATTTACGAGACTATTAAGAGTATTTGACCTTTAATAGTATTGCGAAAAATCTCCCTTACTTCTAACTGCAATAGTTCAAAAACAATAATGCATTCGGGTATTCATCCCTTTAGCCGTCTGGGAATCGGGGTGAACGAACTTTAATCCCATTTATATGGGAACTGTGCTTTGGCACAACCTCTTGGCGGGTTATGCTCTCCTGGTACATTTAAATATAAAAGATAGATTTAACTGTATTTTAAGATGTTTTTTTGTCAGCCTGGATTGTCATGAATAAGATTATTAACCGTTATTATCCACATATCTTAAAGTTGTTTAACAAAAAAAAATCCTTGTGATTTTAAAACAAGTAATACATTATTTTAACTGTCATTTAAGAAATTGCTTGTAGTAAAAGCAAATTTTTTTACGTTCGTTTTTAATGAAACATCCCACCCCCTCATTAATAGTGTTATTTCTCTCCATCTAAAAGTTTACTGGTAGAGACCGGTCTAAGCGATAAGACTGCTTACCACTGCACCATTTTTCTTTATTCTATTTAAGCTCATAATCTGTAGGTACCAATAAAGTATTTTTCATTCATTCAAAATTCAAAGTTTGGTGCAACGGTTGCAATCCTGCCTTTCGCACCGTCGGTCCTGGGTTCAAATCCCGGAAGAGGCAGACGTTTGTATGATGAATATGAGCATTTGTACCTTTTTTTTTTTTTTTTTGGGAACGCGGCGGAAGTTATGTGGGACTCTCCCCTGCAGGCCTATCTGACGATATAAGCTCGTCAGATTGGTGCGCAGGGGCCTACCCACTAAAAACTCCAAGATGTCCCTCCGGTCACCTTGGTGGCACTGGACTGTCGTACAACTGGTCATCTTCTGATGACGAGTATCTCGACAGTGCAGTGGCACCGGATGGGGTCACGGGAAACCTCGCGGACACTACCGCGGCCCCATCGGTGGAGGTCCGCCCATGAGCATTTGTACCTGAGTCATGGGTGTTTATATATATTTCTATGAATATTACATAATTATGTATCATATATGTATTTCTATCCGTTACCCTAGTATCCAAATAATATTAAAATTACTAGTTTCATGCGGAATTGGGATATAAGTACTATATGTATCTGAAAATAAACATTGAAAGATATAGAAAAAGAGTTAACATAACCATACATCAATAATTTGGCAGTTTTGAGCAACGGCAGTTTCGCACCAGTGATGGTCCTGAGTTCGATTCCCGGAAGGGGCAGATGTTTGTGTGCTAACTACTAAACCGATCATCATGAAACTTCGTACATATATTCTTGGAGGTAGTAGAAGTAACATAGGATACTTTATATTGAAAAAAAAAATGGCTTAAATACGGGTGAAGCCGCGGGTAAAAGCTAGTATTTCTATAAATAAAATAAAATAAATATTTCTAACATTCACACCAATTAGCCTAGCCCAAAGTAAGCTCTGTAAGGCTTGTGTTATGGATACTAGGGTAACGGATAGACATACATATATGATACATAGATATGTAATACTCATAGAAATATATATAAACATCCATGACTCAGGTACAAATGCTCGAATTCATAAAAACATCTGCCCCTTCCGGGATTCGAACCCAGGACCATCGGTGCGAATGGCAGGATCGCTACCGTTGCACCAAACGGTCGTCTGTCAAAATGTCAAATATCTATGTGTCACATATGCATATCTATCCGTTATCCTAGTATCCATTACACAAGTCTTCACAAATGTAAGAAATATTATAATATTATCATTATTGTTAATTTCAATTTATCTGAAACGTTACTAAATGTAAAAAACGAAACACGAAAAAACTGTAAAAAAATCCTTAAAATTTTAAGTGAATTTCATGGCCGAACTTATAGTAACGAAAAACTTTTAGTTTTGCCAAAACAACAACAATAGTAGAAACGAAATAATTTAAGTTTTCTCCAAAAACTTAACCGTTAAGTTTAGTTAGTCTTATAAAACAGTTATCAGACTTCTGAAACCACACAAAGTGTCACAAAGTCAACTTTACTTTGTGTAACTTTTTTGATATTTACTATAAAACAATATATTATTTATAAAAAAAATTAAGTTGTTGACGATAAAATATGAAATCGTGTTGTATCCTAGTAGCATAGCAGTAATTCGTTCACACTTAACCTGTTTTTTTTTAAATATTAATACATACTTATACATATAGGTACTATAGGATTAATTTTCTTTTATTATTTTTTACTTTTTAAAGGTAGCTTATGTTTTTTGTGTCGGGGGTTTTTAAAATTTTTAATTTATTTTTTTTAATTTTTCCTTTTCAAGGTAAACATACTTATAATATCTCTGGTTAAGTTGTAAATACATAGGTTCTTATCGATTTCAAATTCATTTGAGACCCCACTTGAGCATATTTGCAGACATTCGGTTTTTCTTCCCCACTTTAACCCCCCATAACTTTTAAACGGCTCAATAGATTTTCATCAAACATGTCTAAGAACTCTCGCCCGTAAAACACCTGTAATACAAAAAAACTAAATTGAAATCGGTTCTTTTGTTCGGGAGCTATGATGCCACAGACAGACAGACAGACATAACTTTTAAACAGCTCAATCGATTTTCATCAAACATGTCTAAGAACATTCGCCCGTAAAACAACTGTAATACAAGAAAAACTAAATTGAAATCGGTTCATTCGTTCGGGAGCTATGATGCCACAGACAGACAGACACGTCAAACTTATAACACCCGTCTTTTTGCGTCGGGGGTTAAAAATGGCATTTTTATCAGTGTCCGACATTTTTTTTCACAATTCGCGCAGCATTGAGACTATCACTATTGCGACGGGTGGGGAGTGCGGTAGCGGACTGACAAATGGATAAGTCGCAGCGTTTTCCAGAATATGGCCTTTTGCTGCGATCTCAAGCTTGCTTGTCATGAGTGAAGCTCATGGCAACAATCCTCCCCCATTTTTGGGAGATGTCTCTATCAAGCAGTGATTGCCTTCCGCCCGAGATCATGGTATATAATATGTGCTTTTTTCCCCGTAGAATCCATTTTATTCAAACAATATCAAACGGTGCAATAAATATTGTTTTGGAAAACTTACTTTAAGCTAATAACAATTTTTTTTTATATATTTTATGCATTTTTAATGCTTATAAGATAAATTATTATAATAGACAAATACTAGAAAAAAAAGACGACTTACAAGTGAATTTTAATATAGAAAAAAATCACTAGACTCGGTAGCTCAATTGGGAGAGCATTGGACCGGATTTCCAAAGGTTACGGGTTCGTTTCCCGCCTAAGAATTCACTTGTAAGCCGAGCCGATTTTTTCAAGGATTTTTCTATTATAATAATTTAATAGTATAAAAGCATTAAAAAACATTCGACGGCTCTATCAAGGTCTCGGTAGCTCAATTAGAAGAATACTTTCCCGGATAACGAGGGGATATGGGTTTGAGTCATACCTGAGATAAGTTGATTTTTTTCTTGTAATTTCTTTAGATATAAAAATTTTGCGATTAAAAACTCAAATGACAAAAAAATCATAAAAAAAGACATCCATGTACTTACTATAAGTTATTCTTATTTATTACATTTCTAAATGAGATATCTCGAAGTCGGCTTATTCAGTTTAACAGCTAACTTCATGGTGTCACTTTTTCGTTGCATGCTGTGTGCGCAACTTCCGTTATATGAAAAATTTCAGCCTTGATGCGCCAAAAGAAGTCATCAAAAACTATATTATTGAATGCAATAATCTCACATATATAAAATAATAATATTCTTATCAGAGTGTCAGAAATCCATATGGGTGTGTTTCTTATAAGAAAAACATAAGAAGAATAGGTAAAAAATTGATTGAAAATAGAGATCTATTAAGAACCCTTTTTCGAATCGTTGTATTTAATAATGAATTTATATTGTTTTACTTTCCCTTCACATCGACGGTCTGTTAGAGTCTCAGAAGCTGTAGATGTGATGAATACGAGAATTTGTACCAGAGTCGTCTATACATACATATAAATAAAATTGGAGTGTCTGTTTGTAATATTGAAATAACCGTTTTTTACTACATGCATATGAATATATATACGGTAGATACACTAACATAACATGTTTTACAATTTTTGTCTGTCTGTCTGTTTGTTCCGGCTTATCTCTGAAATGGCTGGACCGATTTTGACGGGACTTTTATTGGCAGGTAGCTGATGTAATAAGGAGTAACTTAGGCTACTTTTATTTTAGTTTTTTTTTAATTATAGAAAAATAATATTACTGCCACAGCAACGCGTGGCTGGGTCAGCTAGTTAAAAATATTTTTGTTGAAGTTGCCGTGACAAGTAATGGCGCCTGTTTCCACTATGGTTCTGGCAAATAAATATATTATGATTGTACGTCGTACTAGTTTCAAGGTTTAAGTAAGTATTTTAAAAGTATTATAGGAAATGCAAGTAATACAATAAATCACTGCTAATTACGCATTCGTTCGAATAGGTTGTTATCATTTTTAACCTTTCCTTCTATCAATCAAATTATTATAATTTATCATAAATTATACTATCAGTTATTATCAAGTATATCATCTTAGCCATTTCAGAGATTAGCCGGAACAAACAGACAGACAGACAGACAAAAATTGTAAAGAATGTTATTTTGGTGTATGTACCGTATATATATTCTTATACTTGTAGTAAAAAATGGTTATTTCAATATTACAATCAGGCACTCCAATTTTATTTATATGTATAGATATAGGCGTTACTGACAGATCTCTATGCAGAGGATGCATGGAAGATGAAGAAACAACTACCAATGTCCTTCTGGAATGCAGGAGAGTCAGTACCCTGTAACGAGGCGCCATAGCTATATTGCCGACTCGTTGCTGTCATTGCGCTCTTCTCCGGCCATTTTTCTCTTGGTTTCCGTTTTTAAATTTACTATCTGTCTCTTTTTATTTGTTTTGTACTCGAAGTTCATTCTTACCAGAGTCAGCGCGTAGAGCGGTTGACTGACCGCTAACAATTATTTAAATATATTTATAGTGCTGATCAGTTATAATAAGCTCACACTAACTTTCTGTATAATTCACAAGATTCTGTATCACCAGTTCCTGATAATAACAGTCTATAAGTTTTTTTAAGGCACTATTTATACCTACTACCTTATAATATGTTTTAGTGTTAAATGTGAAATTGTTTTTGTGTTGAGTGTAATTTACCTTTTTTATATATAATTGTTTCAGTTGTGCCTTAATTTCAATATTATAAAAACATAAGTGACGACCCAGCGCCTTTTCATTTTTCCTGGCCTCAAACCAAATTTGAGGGGCAATTTGTCGATAAAAAATGCCATATTTCACACCATTAAGGCTCCGACACTGGTGACGGGACACATTGTATAATACTAGCTGACCTGGCCGCGTGTTGCTGTGGATCAGTTATGAAAATTTGCAAAGATTTTTTTGAAGTGAAATCTTCTTTAGCATCGTTGTGATTTGAAAGTCGATGAAACGAAAAAGCGTCAGTAAAAAGAGACGATACATAAATTCACAAGATTTAACGTATGAGAAAATGAGATAGGAAGCATTACGTGTGTTAATACGTGTTTGTGTTCGCATGCGTAGTACAAAGATTGAGAGAATGCATCATAACAACCGTGGTATTTTGTATACGTGTACGTATAATTTTTGAAGGTTTCACATCTACCACGTGTGAATCGCTTGCTTTTTTTTATAAATTAAAATTAAATCTTTTCCTATGTCTTAAGTTGGAACGAACCCAGCAAAATGAAAAAAAAATCATTTAAATTGGTTGAGTCATTTCCGAGTTCATCGCCATCAAAGTCAGTCGTCAGTCGTCACTCAAAGACTGACTGAAATGGAATTTTTATCTTATATATAAAATTCTCATGTCACAGTTTTCGTTCCCATACTCCTCCGAAACGGCTTGACCGATTCTCATGAAATTTTGTGAGCGTATTGAGTAGGTCTGAGAATCGGCCAACATCTATTTTTCATCCCCCTGAATGTTAGGGGTAGTCCACCCCTAAATTTTTTTTTTATTTTTAGACAAAATTTTTAGTTTCTATTTTTTATGATACAACATACAAAAATACATACAACCCTAAATTTTCACCCCTCTACCATGAACCCCTATTTTTTATTAATTAATTAAAAACTTTTCCTAGAAATAATATACATGGCAAAACAACGTTTGCCGGGTTAGCTAGTATAAATATAAATAGATATTTCTCACATTCACACCAATTAGCCTAGCCCAAAGTAAACACTGTAAGGATTGTGTAATAGATGCTAGGGTAACGGATAGACATACATATATTATACATAGATATGTAATATTCATAGAAATATATATAAACACCCACGACTTAGGTACAAATGCTCGTATTCATCATACAAACATCTGCCCATTCCGGGATTCGAACCCAGGACCGTCTGTGCGAAAGGTAGAATAGCTAACTACAACACTTGTGTTATGGAATTCAGAAACAACAACGGTACCACAACACCCAGACTCGAGCCAATATAGAAAAGTTTGTATACATTGACCCGGGATCAAACCCGGGATCTCGGAGTGGCGTAACCATGAAAACCGGTATACGAGCCACTCGACCATGGAGGCCGTCCAATAATATTTTTTTTTCGACCTTAAGCGATACATTTCAGTATGTGCCTTGTCTTGAACTAAGCACAGCCTTTATGTCAGGAGAAAGTTGAACTTGGAAGTTAGGGTAAAAAAAAAATAATATAAAAAAAATAATAAAAAAGGAAGTTAGACAGATACAAAAATCACAAAAAATGCAGCGCAAGATTAGTATTCGACTAAAATAAGATATTTATTTTCTTACTCAGAATTTAAATTTTTATCTTAATCAGTTCAACTGTTTCTCTATGAAAATGTATCAGAATTATTTGCTCATTTATTTAATATTCATGTATTTTTATTAATTATGTATAAATATAATAATTTAATTGTATATTTGTTTAAAAACAAATCTATATTAAATAGTTAAATTAATATATATTTTTTTTAATTATATGCTACGTGTGATGCGTTGTCATAGGTACGGACCCGCGCGACTACTGAACTACTGAACTCTGGTATGACACATAGCGGTAGGGTTGTCACTTGCTGAATAATATTTTATCAATAATAATTGTGTTTCATTAATTAAATATTACTTAACAATATAATAATTATTATCTAAACCATAAACATTTGTTCCCTAGTCATAGTCGCCTAGATACTTAATATATTCTATAGCTCATTTATAGTACTGAAAGAGCAAGGCAGTGTATGTAATATCTTAATATATATAAATTACGTGTCACGTTGTTTGTCCGCGATGGACTCCTAAACTACTTAACCAATTTTGATCAAACTTCGTAACTATCTGTTATTTGATCTAACTCAAAAGATAGGATAGGTTTTATTTTAATTTATAACACAGCAACGCGTGGCCGAGTCAGCTAGTAAAATATATAGATGAACTAGGTCAAGTTAATAAAAAGACACCTGTATCTAAAAAGCGTGTATTAGGTTCAACGCTACAAAAGGAAGAGAGTCATGAAAAAGTAATTAATTAATTGTTGCTATAGCAACTGTGTTGCCATTATAAATGTTGGCTATTCCAACAAGTACCCATATTTCAAGCTCTACTTACCTTGCGGCAAAATAATTGATTTAATTCGTCAAGAATAAATAAATAAATTATTAGGGATCCCTTTCGTTGTCATAATGTATTTATTCTCAAAATAGTTTGGCATATCGAGTTTGGCATATTTTTTTGCATAATATTACTTTGTCATAATTGATTTTTTATATACATTAGCATACATACTGCGGCATAATTATAATTAGGTCTAATATAATTATAATTAGGTCTAATACGCATAATTATAATTTGCACAATGATTTTAGGCAGTCGCAGAGTCGCATAATAGTATTTTAAAATAAAGGTTAGGTTAGGTGAGGTAGAGCAATGTTTATGTATAAAGTTATTGATATGTGTCTATTATCTTACGATTTACTTATTCTGCGTAAGATGATTACGATTATATTCATTATGGTTTGATACCATTATGCCATTATAAAGTAATGGTTGTGAATTTTATGCTTAAATATGATTATGCTGATTGTATTTATGATTAAAACAATTATGCTAAATTTGTGATGGATAATAATATTATGCATAAATATCATTAGTATGAATTACCATATGTCAACATATTTTATGTAAACCCATAAATTTTTATGCGAATGGATAGTGATCCAAATTATTATGATTACTTAATTAATGTGTTGTCTCTTTTGTTATTACTAAAATTACATTGAAATTGATTAAGTAGGTACATAATACTGTAAAGTGGTACAATTAAGTTTAAATAAAAATAAAATAGTTTATTTTCCACAAAACCGGCACTGATCTTTGAAGACGAACGACGAACAACGAAGCGGTTCCTCGAAGAATCTAACGGAAGCTAGCAACCATTTTCCGCTGGACACTCCCAGTTATTGGCTTAAATCTGAATGTTGTGCTATCGTAATTTTTTCCGAATTCCATAACTTATGCTTATGTAGATATTATTTACTAGCTGACTCGGCCACGCGTTGCTGTGTTATAAATTAATATTACTGTGAAAAAAACTTATATTTCTGTTTTTAATGCATTATATTTTGGTGAGAAAAATCTATGTTTTTTTATGAATATTTATTACTATACATATTCATAAACATCAGTCTTTAGGTGAAATATACATCTAAAATAGTCAAGTATGTGATGAGATATAGGAAACTAGTTGGGCCACGCGTTGATATGTTATACATAAAAATTCCAGCAAAATGAACCGTTACCCCAATATCTATAATACAAGACTTACAGTGTCTTACTTTGGGGTAGGCTGATTGATGTGAATGTAAGAAATAGTGTCATTATTTTTATATATTAACTAGTGGACCCGTCAGACGTTGTCCTGCCTGTTATTTTTGCAGTATAGATAAATAACCTAGATACCGTCTGCAGAGCCATCTGCCGGGCTGATTTGTGAATCTAAACCATTCTCAAATCCCCTTGAACACACACAAAAAAAATCATTCAAATCGGTCCAGCCGTTTAGGAGGAGTTCAGTGACATACACACTCACAGAAGAATTATATATATAAAGATACTAGCTGTCCCGGCAACGCGTTGCTGTGCCGACTGCAGCGTCATCTGCCGGACTGATTTGTGAATCTAAACCATTCTCAGATCCCCTTGAACACACACAAAAAAATTCATTCAAATCGGTCCAGCCGTTTAGGAGGAGTTCAGTGACATACACACTCACAGAAGAATTATATATATAAAGATTTCTTACACCAACATGAAATTACGAGCTTAATATGCTATAGACTGTACAACCATCGGCAAATCAACATACACTATCCACTGATCGGGTAGCGTTAGCAGAACTTCGTGCAACAGTTGTAGATGTGAATGCTATGCTGCTGCATTGGAAGGTCCAGGCTATTCCAATGGACGAAAATACTAGAGAAAATGGGGTTCATATAACCTACCACGCGGACCCAGTTAAGAATTCTTGGAAGAATGGAATGTGGAACGACCTCAAATGCCACCGGGATGGTGCCTTAAGATTCATGGAATAGTTTAAGATAATAATTTGTTGGTGACCCATCCCACAACTGGCCTCCTTCATAATTACCAGCGTTTTAATTGGCGTCATTGCTACGGCTCTGGACTTTCCTATGGATGAAAGCAGTGAAGGGAACAATGGGTAACTATCAGGGTACATGAAGATAGGATTAACGTCCTACGAAAAAAGTAGATGGAGAATACTATTCTACCATTTGGAATCCACAGCTATTAAACAAGTTTAAATGTTACCAGATAACTTTAAGTCGGCTACTTTGCACAAATTTAAGACTTTAGTTCACAATTTCTTACTTGAAAGGTGTTACTATACTGTGAATTCATTTCTTAGCGATAAATTTTAGATATTTAATTATTTTTGACGTGACAACGTCTTATAAATTGGTTTGCCGGGTGACACTTCAAGAAACTGCGTTACGCTCCGCTCACGTTATGCGCTTACAATGAGAGCGAGTGAGAGGCACGCGTCCCTTCCACTCGGGCATGGTTAGCCCGCCTAAGAGCGAGAGAGACAGACATAAAAAGTGGAAGGGACGCGTGCCTATAAATTAATGTTTTAAATATAATTCTTTGTATAAATAAATGTTTTAAATTGTTACTATTATTTCATCCTTCTTCCTACTATACGAATGAATATTCACATTAAAATTATTTTACCACTCAAAGTCGTTGTCACGTAAAACTTTCGCCCGTATACCGACTTTACAGGCAACCAACCAGTTTTTTATTTTTTTTTATTTAATAAAATTGTATTGTATTGACTTATTTAATGTTTATGTTTTTACGATTTTATGATCAAATTTGAAATTTTAGAGTTCATTCATTATTTTTGACTTATTGCTTTTTTTTAACTTGTATTATTTAAAATATTGTTAACATTTTTTTAAAATTAATTATTCAAATATTTGCACACCATTTGCATATGGTAGATATGTTACGGTACATTATATGCTTAACACTTTTGTTATACCACATGTTTTAGCAAATAAATAATTTGATTGATTGATTGATTGAATGAACTTCTGAACTAAAAGGTGAACTTGTTATTACTGAGAATCGTGAATTAGGTATGGTCTAAAACTACTAGGTGATAGGCGTCGTTTGCGAGACATGGCTGCCGTGTATGATATATTTTTAGAGACAATGGGCTGCAAAGAGTTGGTTCACCGAATTATCTGCTTCAATGCATGTAATAAAAGATCATGTCCTACACAACCGTGAGCTGTTTTTGCGAACAAATTACGAAGTTAACCAAATAACTGTTAGATTACTTAAACTTTGACTTATCATAGATATTGTTCTCATGTCAAATTTTTCGCTTTGTCTAGAACTGCATTTCTGCCTGCCCTGCATAGGAGTGCTTGAGGCGAATAAGTTACTATAGTACACACATAGACACACACACAAACACACACACACACACACACACAAACACACACACACACACACACACAAACACACACACACAAACACACACAAACACACACACACACAAACACACACACACACACTTCATTTAACAAGTAAACTTTTTAAGATTATTGTTTAACTGCTCGATTATTGTAAAAACATTATTTTATTTTGGATGGGTTCGCTCGTGATCCCAATCAAGTCCGGGGGCCAAGACATCCTGTCTTGACCCACGATAGAACGAGCTAACCCAGAAGGTCCCTATACACCCTGGCTTTAAAAACGGACGATTTATGAGTACTCGGAAATACAGACGCAGGGAGGTCGTTCCACTCCTTTGCCGTGCGCATTATAAAAAATATTAAGAAGCATTTGGTGCGACAGGTAAAAAAGCAATCAAGAAAGGGTGGTAGCCTGCAGTGCGTCTGGATGTCCGATGGAAAAAGGGAGATACACTTACAGCTCCTGAGCACACTCACCAAATAAATAAACATAATTTTGATCAATCAACCGATGACCAGCCCTTGCACCCAAACGCTGAACGCGCTAAGTACTGAGAGTTCCTCTAATAATGTACAAATAAATATTTTGCAAGCCCTACCGTTAGTCGTGGACACACAGTCACACACATATAAGACTCTTCTATAGCCGTTACGCACACAAGCAAGTGGTAATAAGGGTGACGACAGACTTGCTAAATTCACAAATTATGACGTACATCATATCTATTATATCATTAAGGTGGCAAATGTCAAATAACTAAAATTAGGTTCATTTATCTGATTGTACAGTTGACAACAGATCAAGATACCCTTAAATGTTTCTTAACCTATTTCTGCCGCAAAGCAGCAGTGCTTGCATTGCTGTGTTCCGGTTTGAAGGGTAAGATATGGCAGTGAAATTACTGGGTACAGTGACTTTACATCTTGTGTCACAAGTTGGCAACGTACACTGTGGTTCTTGTGGGGGTTGCAGTTTTGCTGCGAATCTCACAAGAGCCACATGTATTAAAGGTGACTGTTACCACTTACCATCAGGTGGGCAGTTTGCTTGTTTGCCAACTTTCAGCAATAAAAAAAAAACCTACTTTATGCTTTAAAGAGAGAAATACCAAATACCTGGTGTATATATGTTTGTGGATACATATATACACCAGGATACATATATACAATACATATTGGTGTGTTTGTGGATTCATAATCCACTGAAACAAATATCCACTGAAGGTGACCAAGCGCTCTTCAACATCTTTTATACAGAACACAGCAAAGGAGTGGAACTCCCTCCCTTCGTCTGTATTTCTGAGTATTTAAAACCCGTCCGTTTTTAAAGCCAGGGTGAATAGGCACCTTCTGGGTTAGCAAGTTCTATCGTGGATTCTGTCTTGGCCCCGGGGCTTGGTTAGGATTAAGATCGAACCCATTAAAAAAAATAGCGGAGCAAACTAAAATCTTTCGAAGCTAAGAAAATTTGGTGCACTGGTAGCGATTCTGCCTTTCTCATGAATGTTGTACCTTATTCATGAATATTTATATATATTTCTATAAATATAACATATCGTACATACGGTACTATAACGTCACTTATGCAAATGGTGTAATATTTCAGGGGGAGCATTTGAAAACTGAACATACTTACAACGTATAGTTCTTCTCGGCAAATAAAATAATTAAGCTCCAACTTTGAACTTCATTTTATAGTAAAGACGTACAGCAGAGGTAGGAGTATTTTCTCATACTCAGTTCAGTTTTGTTTTTATTTAATTTTTTTTGCATTCACAATGCAATATTTCTATAAGATATAAAATACGTGTGTAAAAAACACAATAATTATAAGTAATTTTTGTCAGTTTTGTCAAAAATTACATAAGTGACGTTATAGCACCGTATTTGCGATATATGTATAATATAAGCATGTTTATCTTACACAAGCCTTACAGTTCTTACTTTAGCTTGGCGAATTGGTGTGAATGTAAGAAATATTATTGTAATATTATTATTTATTATTGTTGTTCTGGCCGCTGCTTGGTGCAATGGCAGCCATCCTGCCTTCAGCTCTTACACGAAAGCGGTGGATCTGGGTATGGGTTTTATTTATATTTCTTTAAATGTACACTTATATTATAAAGAGGAAAGGTTTGTATGTTTGCAATGAATAAACTCAAAAACTACTAAGACGATTTCAAAAATTCTTTCAGCATTGGAAAGCCACATTCACGCTGAGTACAAAAAAAAATGAAAAGAAATGAAAAGCTGAAAAAAATTTAAAGAATTTAATCCACACGTACGGAGCCGGGACGGGCCGCTAATATAAAATATATATAACTCATCGTAATGCCACTCCAAGGTTTCGAGTTCGATCCCCGACCGGTTTAATGTAGAAAACGAACTTTTCTTCAGAACAAATTGTGATTTTTACTAATATTTATATGCATTCCTATACGTTACCCTAATATCTATACATATAAACAAAATTGAAGTGTCTGTTTGTAATATTGAAATAAACGTTTTTTGCTACATGCATATGAATATACGGTAGGTACCTAAACCAAAATAACATTTTTTACAATTTTTGTCTTTGGACTTTTTTGGTAGGTAGCTGATGTAATAAGGAGTAACTTAGGCTACTTTTATTTTACAAAAATTCTTTTTAATTTTAATGTTGCAATGTTCCACGCGGACGAAGTCGCGGGCGGCCGCTAGTCTATAATACAAGCCGTACAATGCCTACTTTGGTCTAAGCTAATTGGTGAGAATGTAAGAAGATACATTATTTTTAAAATGAGCTTGATATGCTTTGGACTGTACAACCATCGGCAAATCAACAAACCGTTTCTAATAACTTAGACATAAAGGATGGTTGTGGCTCCTTAAGCCTTATGCCTAATGCTTACTTGCTCTAAGAAAATAGGAGTCATTCCTTCTCTTTTTAATTGAGGGCCTCTTCTCGCGCGTCCTTCTTTTCATCTTGAATTATTTGTGAGATTTCTTATATTATCTACAAATATGTATAAAAATAATCATAATAAACTTTTTATTTTGCACAAAAAACACAAAATACAGAAGAAAGGGAACAACAGGAGTCCTTATTGCTAAATAGCTAACTCTTCCAGGCAACTTTGAGAGAAAAAAATTTTTTTTCTTTAAACATTTTGTTAAAAAAATTTAACCATAAAAAAAATTTACGTGTCTTAGATGACGTTATTTTTTTTGTTAATATTTTAACAATATAATCATTATCATCTCGCACTACATTTGGTGCAACGGTAGCGATCCTGCCTTTCGCACCGACGGTCCTGGGTTCGAATCCCGGAAGGGACAGATGTTTGTATGATGAATACGAGTATTTGTACCAGAGTCATGGATGTTTGTCTATATTTCTATGAATATTACTTATTTATGTATGATATATGTATCTATCTATCTATCCGTTACCCTAGTATCTATAACACAAGCCTTAAAAGTGCTTACTTTGGGCTAGGTTAATTGGTGTGAATGTAGGAAATATTTATTTATTTATTATTTATTTAACATTAATTTTACTTCTTGATGTATTTCTATGTTTGTAAATATATATTGCCTAGCTGGACGTGAGTAACCTTACTTGTGCTGTGTAGCCAAAGAGTCCTGGTTTCAAAAAGTTTATTTTATGGTTAGTAATTAATATTTAATTAAAGTATATATTATTGTTTGAATAAAGAAAAGTTTAAGGAAAGTTTGTCTTTGAACAGGCACAGAAAATAATAAAACCAATCTTCAAAATAAAAGTGATAGGTGCGCACAGTGGGTTGCTCACGAAAAACTATACGCTGTCATTCGATCACTAAACTTTACACTTCATATTTTTTTCATACCGGGCGTCTTATATGACAATCAATAAGGAGTTAACTCCAAAATGATTAAATATTCAATATTGATTACATTAATTTAAATAAAATTCCATAACAGAACTCGTATTGCTATTGAAGTGAAAACTTCTTTAGCATCGTTGTGATTTGAAAGTCGAAGAAACGAAAAATCGACAGTAAAAAGAGACAGACACATAAATTCATAAGATTTAACGTAGGAGAAAATGAGATAGGAAGCATTATGTACGTGTGTTAATACGTGTTTGTGTGCGCATGCGTAATACAAAGTTTGAGAGAAGGCATCACAACAACCGTGGTATTTTGTATACGTGTACATATTATTTTTGAAGGTTTCACTTCTACCACGTGTTAATTGCACACATGCTTTTTATTGTTATTTATATTTGTTATATAAATATTTAATTGCAAATATTACAAGATTAAATTATTATTTTTTTCTAGTGTTTTTCTATGAAAATAATTTATTTTATAAGATAAGGTTAAATTAAACTTCTTTCGGGTGTCAAGCGGGATTCGCCTCGCTATCTAGGCAAGTGCTCTTCTAATCGAGCTACCAAGACCCAAGAACAAACCCATTCTAAATTAAAAAAAAAACTTGACAGACACATCGAATATTTCCAATGTATTTCTTAAGCAGACACCAGCGCCACCTTTTATAACCTATAACATTTGATAAAAAAAGAACAAATATGCAATTATTATATTTTTTGTAATCAAAACATTTTACTTCCAGATTTATATAACTGAAAAAAGATTATTCGCAAAAAATACTTTTTTTTTAGTGTCACGTGCTACTCGCAACAACCCCTCACCATCCGGGCAAGTAATTAGAAACTCGGGGCAATTACTTCTCATTATACAAACATGCCTCTATCAGTATACGCATGTAATGCAATCCTTAGTAGGTTTTGTATCCAAGACCATTGGTGTAGTAAGCAATATTTTCTTACCGAGTACTTTATATAAATTCAATTTTAAAAGTTAATGTCACGTCTGATTTGTTGCTGGGTGTACAGCGGACGTGTGCGGCGGCCTTAGCGTCTAGACGGACGCACACATGCGCAGGCAGACAACACACACTTACACAGCGTCTGCGAAACCTGTAGTCTAGGGGCTGGGGTACGGCGAGCTTACAAAGTGAACGTCCTTATATCGTTGTAACATAACAAATGCATTGATAAAAATAATAGTTACTTCTTTAAAGAAAATATTTAATTTAATAATATATTCTACTATTACAGTAACATATTTTTGTCATTGAGAAGTTTTTTACTCAAATTAACTCTACTCGTCGAATATTACGATATTTTTATGGATCTATCGATTTCTAAACATTAGAATATACTATATCAACCTTGTGAGAAAGACACAGTAATTTTTTAGAATATTTTGAATGCGAACTCTGGCTCTGACTGAACTGAAAAATTGGTAGGTAAGAAGATTGATTGAGTCTTGGGTAAGAACACTAGTCATTCTCACGGGATTTATATTAAATTCATGTGATACATGACAAGATCGTAATTCCTTTAGGTAATTATATGTTTTTGTAAGTAGATTGACTGTGTGTTGTTAAAGAATTTCAATTCTTTTCGTTCATACATAGTCTGGCTACGAGAGTAGATAGTTTAAGAGGTGGATATAATGTCAAATGTCTCTTTAATTATATGCACTATCATCATCATCAGTCCATTAACGTCTCCACTAATACGGCACAGATCTTTGATTATTTGATTATTTGATCACCCATCCCATGAACGGCCATTGTAATAGTTGCTTAACTTCTGCAACCATAAGCCGCGCTTTAAGCACTGCACCATCGGGCTCTCCTGTAGCAATTATTTGCTTTAGAATTATTTTTACAGTAAAATATTTTCTTTCTTATTTATTTTTATTACATAATGCATAGACAGATATCGTGGCAAGTTTATTATGACATCGGCTTAAATTAATCGGCAAATGACCTTCAAATTATACAACACTATTCGAATTTGCATCTTAAAAGCTAGATCTTAGGTTCTGTATGTTAATTTCACATTATGCATTAGACTATGTCTAGCTTTGAACAAATTATTGGTGTCAGTGTATTTAATTCCAGGTTTTGAATTTATTTATGAAATGGGATAAATATAAGCTACAGTGCCATTGACTGAAAACGACTAGACAGAAATAGCTGAAAAATGTGTAGTTTAGTTTGTTGTAACATTCATCTATATTTATTACTTAATGTGCAATTAAATAGGTTAGTGTATAGCGTTTACTTAATAAGTATCCTAAAAAAGTATGTTAAAAAGAAAAGTCAATAAAATGTTGTTTAACCTATTGTACAACATCGGTTTGCAAAATGATTAGTTTAATTTATTTTATATAATAATTTATTGATCCTTCATAATAAATAGTGACAAGGTTATATACTTCGTGGCACATTTATGTATACCGGACACTACATTAAATTGTCCGTAATATTACGAATACCTTCAACCATTATTTAATTATAAAATCATTACATTGAGAACTGATTAAAATTTACATTTTAAGGATTCTATGGTTTTATGGTCTATGTCACCCAAAAATAATATTAAAATGAGCAAGAATGGATCCGAAAAATGTATTTCGAGTAGTGGACTAGTACTGTAAAAAGTCTCATAAATCTAGTCACATAGAAAAATGCATGACGTGAATATATCCACAACAGATCATCAATCTACAACAAAGTGTCCAAATTTCCCAAAGAAGATTGAGCTTTAAGCCTTGGAGTTTAAGACGAAAATAGATTGTAGAAAACTTTGACTTTAGAAAGATTATTTAGGGTATACCTGCTGTTTATATTTCTACGCAGAGCAGAGAGGGTAATGATCTCTCTTATTATATTTATAACTAGCGACCCGCCCCGGCTTCGTACGGATGCAATGCTCTACTATATTATGCATGTATTATATATGTAAACCTTCCTCTTGAATTACTCTATCTATTAAAAAACATCAAAATCCGTCGCGTAGTTTTAAAGATTTAAGCATACATAGGGATATAGGGACAGAGAAAGCGACTGTTTTATACTATGTAGTGATAAATATATTACAAGTGGTAGTTTTACGATCATAGATTTTTGTGAACATAGAATTATGAGATTTATTTCCCAGCCTCCTCATTTGTTAGCTTCATCCCTATATACAGAATAATAAACATTTTTAAAATTTTATTTATAAAGAAGCCAAAGTGGTTTCTTTTGAATACAGTGAAAAATTCATAAGTACCGAAACACCTTCAGGCTTAGGTACTATAGACCTTTTATCTAAAATGGTTTAGTCAATCACATACAATCTGCCAGATATTATACTGCCAATCTTGTTATGTCAAACAAGTGATAATGTTTTAATATTTAGTATTTTATGACACAATTACAGATAAGAAAGTAAAAATTTACATAAAATGTTTTACTATTATAGATTAGAAGAAATATTTCAACAAGGCAGTAGTCGGTCATCGGTTGAGATGTTAGCTTTCTGCCAATAGAACAAAACTGATGTACTCCGTGGCTCCATTTTAACTAAATAATAATTAAAATTAATGATTTAGATCACGACAAGGGGTTAACGGAAATGTTAACGATGTGTTTTAGACATTAACGCGGAACTAGTATAGATTGGACGAGACTGCAGATGTAGTCGGGATGCACCTTTGGTCACCCACCCAGTAACTAACCTTTGTTAATGTTACTTAACCTAAAATTATAAGCAATCGCATTAGAGGCTGCGTCATCAAACTCTTAAAAAGATTACATATAAAATTAATCCGAATTTAATAAAGTGTAGGTCTCTAGGACTATAAGTTGCCGAGACGCCCGCGGTCAACGACCGGCCGCCAACCACTTTTTGCAAGTACACAGATTTAATGATGGGGTAACACTGTTCGGCCCACTGTTGGGAAAGCTTCCCACTTTGAATTATTACGTTTTTTTTCCTGCTTTAATTATATGGCGTCTTCCGTATTATCACTGATATTCGTTAGTATGAAATAGAATTAATGGAACAGTAAGGGGTTCGATAACGAAGTGTTCGAACTATAATTTGCTTGCGAATGTTAAGTTGCGAGTGTTAGTAAAATCTAGACACACGGCAGTGTCCCAGACAAGTTTGGAAAAGAAGACAGCGACCAGGGTATGCAAATATATACTGTAATGCATTGCATATACGATCTATTTTGAGCTTTTAATGCCTCCATTATTAATAATCTCACCACCTCATCGGAAAGTCTCTTCTGGATGGAAACATTCCCCAAGAATGGGGGAGACTTTATTTTTATTTATATATGTTTTTACAAACATTACATATACTAGCTTTTGCCCGCGGCTTCGCTCGCGTTAAATTCGGGGTAGCACTGTTCCCCTTTCCTGAACACAGAAGAGAACTCGGAACAGAATTTTACACGTTATTTATTTTATTTCAACACTGCCATCTGTTATTAATTTTTGAACTAAACAATTAAACCTATCGTGAACATAATATACAATAAACATATCAGCGCCATCTATCGGAATCCATGAGTTACACTTATTTATGTTTATAATGTTTATTTTCTCAAAAGCTGATTGATTTATGGTAAGATTTAATGTTTTTAATATTGTTTTATTTAATTCGTTTTAATTAAATTATTTTATTATTCGTTTGTATTAAAGAACCTGTTCTAATTTTGCGGAGTCTCACACACATTTCCATCCCCTATTTTAGGGGCTGGGGGAGGATTTCTAAAAAATGGCAGGTATTTTCGTTAGTAACAAAGAGTCTGTGTGCCGATTTTAGCTTCCTGCCTTGAAAACTGCGAAAGGTCTCATATAAAATTTCACCCCCTCTTTTAAGGGGTTGGGTGCAGATTTAAAAAAAAAAATGATGCGCGATTTTTTTGGTAGTCATAAATAGTCAGCATACCTTTTTTTAGCTTTCTACCTTGAAAATTGCGGAATGCTCCATAAAAACTTCCATCCCCCATTTTTGGGAAGTGGGGGGTTAGAAAGGAGCAAAAGGTAGCCTATGTTACTCTCCATCCCTTCAACTATATCCACTTAAAAAATCACGTCAATTCGTTGCTCCGTTTTGCCGTGAAAGAAAGACAAACAGACAGACACACTTTCCCATTTATAATATTAGTATGGATATGTATGATCAAGTTATGTCTATTCGTAACAAAAGCCTTATAGTGCTAATTTTGGGCTTTGCTAATTGGTGTGTATGTAATTCTGACGACCGTTTGGTGCAACGGTAGCGATCCTGCCATTCGCACCGACGGTCCTGGGTTCGAATCCCGGAAGGGGCAGATGTTTGTATCATGAATACGAGCATTTGTACCTGAATACTTCCTATGATTATTATATATTTATTTATTCATTTATGTCTATCCGTCACCCTAGCATCCATAACACAAGCCTTACAGTGCTTACTTTGGGTGATTGGTGTGAATGTAAGAAATATTTATTTATTTAATTAAATATTATTATTATTAATGATAATAAAAAAAATATTTATTTCTCACTACAAACAAGTATAAAAACAAAATATATTGTCAATTTAAGAAAGAAACACAAATCTATTATCTTCACAACATAATTAGAAATTATTGCCATAACAATAAAAAAATACATAAACACTGAACAAAAAAAGTACACCAACATAAAAACAAACGAATGCGAAGCTGGTCTGGACCCAGTCTCAGTGTAATCTCCTGTGACATTCTATGATGGAAAGCGCTGCTATTCTGACAGAATCTTGGGATAACACGTAACAAGACTTACGAATCTACTTATAATCTAAGATCACAGTGGTTTGTGTGTTTGTCTGTCCGCTTTTTTCCCGCTCTTTTTCCATTGTATCAATAACGTTACCATAGCTACGCGTTAACCGCAAGTAGTACGTCTACCGGACGTTAGATGGCGCTAACGGAAAAATATTTAATAATAGAAAAATTTTAAAGAATTTTGTCCACCCGTGCGAAGCTGGGACGGGCCGCTAGTCTATAATCTAAGATCACAGTGAGTCTGTCGTGTCGATTCTTAATGAGTTATCTAAATACCAAAAAGATTAAAAATTATAATAACTGAGCCACGGCAATGTGTGGCCGGGTCAGCTATAGTATAAATATCAAAATAAAGAAATTGTTAAATGGATTTTATTAAGATTTTTTTTTATAGAAAATAATGCGCTGCATTATTGCGAGATAGTGGTCAAGCATGCGCTTGACCACTATCTCGCCTGATGGTAAGCGTCGATGTGATCTAGGATGTGACGCGCTTGCCTAGAAGATACCTATTCACTCGTGACTTGAAGACCCCTACATTGTATTTGACAAGAAACACAGACTCAGGCAAAGAGTTCCACTCCTTAGCGGTACGTATCATAAAATTGAAACCACAACGCTTAGTGCGACTCTTTGGTATATCCACCATGTGGATGTAGAATGGAGTTTATAAAGCCATTATTAATAAAGCCATTAATTAACCCATTTCGATTAATTTAATGAGATTTTTGACAATTTAAAAATAATTTCCTACATTTGTGCCCCACAAGGTCCATAACTAGGGTACATAAAATTGGGGAAAGCAATGAAATATTGAGTATATATGTATCTATATATATAAAAATGAAACCCGTTTTCCGTTGTCACGACATAACATGAAAACGGCTTGACCGATTTGGCTGATTTTTTTTTTGTAGTTTTCTAATACTCTGTACAAGGTTCTTACGGAAAAAAATATAAAGAAAATCTCTCAGAAAGATTGAAAAATATAACGTAACGAATGTCAACGTCATTCAATTTAAAACAAAAAATCTGTGGTAATCTGTGACACCACATCGATAACCGCGCTGACAAATGTCAACGTCATTCAATTCAAAGCTACGCTAAGGCGGTACGAAGTTCGCCAGGTCAGCTAGTATTTATATAAAAACACTAGCTGGCCCCGCCACGCGTTGCTGTGCCGACTGCAGCGCCATCTGCCGGGCTGATTTGTGAATCTTAACCATCCAGGGCGCCACCCAAACGCATACAAAAAAAATCATTCAAATCGGTCCAGCCGTTTAGGAGGAGTTCAGTGGCATACACACGTACATTAGAATTATCTATACTAATATTATAAAGAAGTAAAGTTTGTGTGTATATGTAAGGGGTAATCTTGGGATCAACTGAACCGATTTTTAAAATTCTTTCACCAATAGAAAGGCACATTATTGCCGAGTGTCATAGGCTATATTGAATGCTAGAAAAAATTTAAAGAATTTTGTCCACCCGTGCGAAGCCGGGACGGGCCGCTAATATATTTACATAAAGATTTAATGTAAACTACGCACTGCTAGTAATGCTTATAAATTAAATATTGTCAATTATATTTCTGTGTAACTATTAATAACTAGTTTTTAATAGTTACACAGACTGTTTTACTGTCATGTTTCTTATTGTTCTCCTTGTACTACTTGCCTTTATTTATTAACGTGAAGTCCAGTCAAATTTTTAATACATTACATTGTAATAAGTATTGTAATGTCCCCGTGAGTGAAAAAAAACAGCAGTGTAAATGAAATCGAACTCGTTTACCTGAGTGAGTTCATTTTTCATACTATTTTTCATTATATTTTTCATACAATACAAAGCATATTTGGCCTGGGTTGAAGCTCGATCCCGCAAAGCTAGTAATACGCGCGAAAAGAAGAAAGCCTTTAATAAAGCCGCCAAGTCCTGCAAGAAGGTTGTAAAGACAGCTCGCTTCGATCACATAGGCCGCATTGGGAAGAAGCTTGCCTCTTACCCCTCGGGTAGTAAAGCGTTTTGGTCCCTGGCTAAGTCGATCGAGGGCAACTTCTGCCGTACTTCAGTGCCTCCCTTGCTGAAACCTGACGGATCATTGGCACACACGGCCAAGGAAAAGGCCGATTTATTTGCCGAATTATTTGCCGAAAGTTCGCGTTTGGATCCTGGCAATGCTGTACCTTCCGGTTTGTCAAGTTGTGGGACTTTTATGTCTGAAATTCGTATAAGACAAACCGAAGTCAGAAAGGCATTGCGGGAACTGGACGTGAATAAAGCCAGTGGTCCGGATGGTATACCAGCCATAGTACTAAGGACTTGCGCTCCTGAGTTAGCTCCGGTATTGACACGCCTATATCGTTTATCTTTGGCTAAAGGACAAGTGCCAAAGTCCTGGAAGCTGGCCAACGTGCAACCTGTGCCTAAAAAGGGCAGTCGTGCTGATCCTATCAATTATAGGCCCATCTCGGTCACGTCCATTCTCTGCAAGATAATGGAACGTGTACTGAACCACAGGCTCCTGTCGTATCTAGAAGAAAATGACCTCCTTAGTGACCGGCAATATGGGTTTCGCAGGAACCGGTCTGCCGGAGATCTTCTAGCATACGCCACTTACAAATGGAGCGAAGCCATCGAGAGGCATGGTGAGGCGCTTGCCGTCTCTCTTGATATCTCGAAGGCTTTTGATAGGGTGTGGCATGAGGGCCTTATTAGCAAGCTTCCGTCATATGGTCTTCCCACTGGTTTGTGTGTCTGGATATCGGACTTCCTGAGGGATCGGTCAATACGAGTTGTCATTGACGGTAGCTCGTCTGACCATTTGGCTATCAATGCCGGCGTCCCTCAGGGTTCCGTTCTCTCTGCAACTCTTTTTCTGCTGCATATAAATGACCTGCTTTTGCCCGGTATTTTGGGGTACGCAGATGACAGCACTGTTGTAGAGACCTATATATCTGATGCACGAGCCAGTGCTGAACAGATCCAGTGTCATAGAGAGGCGATGGTTAGCCGTATGAACCTATCTCTGCAGGCTGTCTCTGAATGGGGCGATGCCAATCTAGTGGGGTTCAATCCGTCAAAGACCCAGGCGTGTCTTTTCTCCGCTAAAAGGAGTCCTTTCAACTTGACTCCTACTTTCCGAGGTGTATCCTTGCCGATCACTGACCATCTTGAGCTTCTCGGTATGTCTTTGTCACCGACGCTCAATTTTGGCTCTTTCATTGAGAGCAAGGCTCAAGTGGCTTCAAAAAAACTTGGCATTCTGGCGAAGGTGAGAAAATACTTCACACCGGAACAGTTGCTCACCCTTTACCAAGCACAAGTTCGATCGTGTATGGAGTATTGTTCTCATCTTTGGGACGGTTCCGCCCGATACCAGCTCCAGACGCTTGAGTCCATCGAGAGGAGGGCCAAGAGGCTCATCGGCAATGAAGATCTTTTCTGTAAAAAGCTCAAAAGCCTTGAGCATAGGCGGAAAGTTGCAAGCCTATCAGTATTTTATAGGATACATTTCGGAGAGTGTGCAGCTGAATTGCACAACCTTGTTCCGCCATCCCCATTTTTTCATCGGACAACCAGACTTACAAATTGGCGACACCGTTATATGGTGGATACACCAAAGAGTCGCACTAAGCGTTTTGGTTTCAATTTTATGATGCGTACCGCTAAGGAGTGGAACTCTTTGCCTGAGTCTGTGTTTCCTGACAAATACAATTTGGGGGTCTTCAAGTCACGAGTAAATAGGTATCTTCTAGGCAGGCGCGTCACATCCTAGATCGCATCGACGCTTACCATCAGGCGAGATAGTGGTCAAGCGCATGCCTATTTTCTATAAAAAAAAAAAAAAAAAAAAAAAAAAAATTTATTATTTTCAGTAAGAGATTGCTGTTTAGCCGCTTATTAAGGCCGCTATAAAACTTGTATCTCAGTTATGGAGAAATGGGCAGATGATAAAGAAAACTTCACGTAAAAATAGTTTTTGGAAACTGTAAACACTGAAATGATAATAATAAGTAAGGATCTTTTATAAAGTTAGGCAATAATAAGTGATATTGTTTATCGCCTCAATTGCTTATTCGGTTTTAATAAAACTTTGCTTACACATAGTCAGGGACACAGGAAAGGATATAGGATACATTTCAGATTTTGGTTTTTTGAAAAAGATAGATGTTATATAATTCTTCTGTAAATGTGAATTAACTTCCCTGTGGTTGAAACAATTTTAATGAATTTATTTGTATGTATTTAAGTTGGTCTCTTCTTGGTTTACAATAACAATTGGAATCGGTAGGTGGCGCTGCAATCGAGCAGAATAGACTGCTGTGTCTGTTATTTTTTATATTGTTACTAGCTAACCAGGCAAACGTTGTTTTACCATGTATATTATTTCTAGCAAAGTTTTTAATTAATTAATAAAAAATAGGGGTTGATGGTAGAGTATTTTTGTATGTTGTATCATAAAAAAATAGAAACTAAAAATTTTGTCTAAAAAATAAAAAAAAAATTTAGGGTTGGACTACCCCTAACATTTAGGGGGATGAAAAATAGATGTTGGCCGATTCTCAGACATACTCAATACGCTCACAAAGTTTCATGAGAATCGGTCAAGCCGTTTCGGAGGAGTATGGGAACGAAAACTGTGACACGAGAATTTTATATATAAGATGAATGCGAGAAACATTACGGTTTATTAGTCTATGCAAAAAAAACAAACAAAGTGTACATTAAAAAATGCATCAAGCTCTTGCATTGGTCACCCATCCAATCAAAAGCCTATTCGGAAGTTGCATAGCGTTTAAAAGAGAGCTGACAAAACGAATACGCGACATCGCTGTCTTGCAACAAAAAAAATATAACAAAAGCATTTCCAATTCAAATTTCAACAACACAGTTCAATCAAAATGACTTTATAATGGTTTGTGATTGGTCATTCTGAATTTTTGCACCCTTTTTAGGGGTCTCTCGGCCAATAGAAAAAGACTTTCACCCTTAAAAGGGTTCCGCATGTGGGGTCCTGGTGCATAGGGTGAAAGCGTGCAATTGTTATAAACTGATACGTATTATTATTTCGAAAATAGTAAAGGGAGGAACGCGATGAAGATTACAGAGGTTAAAAGACTTTTGCAATGGTTGGCTATGGGATTGGTGACCTAAATTTACTCTTTCGATAATTTTGTAATGGTAAATTAGAAAGATTTTTTTTTTGTCTTAAACGAATGCGAAAATAACGTTTTCTGACTTAGACAAATGAAAAAAGTGCATCTGCTTTAAAATGATAAATTTTTCAAAAGAAATTAAAACAAAAATTCTTGGCATAACTTCAAAATGATGAAACAGAAAAAAAATCAAGTTTTTTTTCGTTAAGACGGTAACAAAATAATCATAACCAAAGCAAAAACTATTGTATTTCCTTACAAAAGTACCAGGAATGCATAAGTCTCGAAGAGGTTTTAATACAAAGCCTGCACAAAGGCATTATATTTAGTATCTTCCAAAAAGTTTTTAATACCGGTCGTTTTTTAAACTGCACTAATGTTGGCGAGCCAGTCCCGCGGCTACTGAGTTACGCGATGGGAGCATGCGTGCGCATTTCCACTGTCCAACATTATAAGTTACTTTAACATGTTTTGGTGAATATAATTATTTAGAACTCCTTTCACCAATTGTACTGAGTATAATAATCTAATTGGATTTATATCATATTATACATGGACATGGCATCAATGTATAAAAGTTAAAATTATAATATGGCTTCAAAACATTACAGAGAAAAGAATGCCTTAATTGTTTTAATAGTTATACACTCGGCGTCAAAAAAATCGCACCTCTAAGAAAATCACGTTCAAATGGCATTAACTCTGGATATGCACATGCAGTCGTATTAATTATAATTTTATTTAAAAGGTTACTTAATTAACTTAATAAAAAAACATTATTTTTCATTATCAAATAAAACCTAAAGCAACAAATAAAGGGTCACAAAAATTCTAAGGAAATTTTGCTGCTCGGGAGAGTCGCGAGTTGCGCTAACTTTGTGGGTATAAAGAGGTCAACACGGGTTCAATGTGGGTCATTCGCTATTAAACCGTTGAAGGGGACACACGCACTGATTTTACTGAAGAAAGAACATCTGGAAAATGGACACTACAGCTGATGAGGCCGCTCAAGTGGTTGCACTACTGCAAGCAGGGGTGCGGCAGTGTGATGTCGCCCGGCAACTGAATCTGAGCCGTTTTTCGGTTCGTAGAGTCTACCAGCGCTTTTTAGAGACCGGTGGCTATATCCGGCGACATGGGTCCGGTAGACGTCGCTGCACTTCGGAAAGAGACGACCGGTTCGTTGTGTCGTACTCTTTGAGAAATCGCTTTTCAAACGCTGTTCAGCTGCAACAGGAGCTCCAGGCAGTTCGCAGACGCACCGTGAGTGTATCCACGGTTAGAAGAAGACTGAAGGAGAAGAACATAGCAGCCCGCAGAGCTGCTACAGGTCCAAAATTGACTGCAGCGCACCGACGAGCCCGCTTGCAGTTTGCTCGCGACCACGTCGATTGGACCATTGAGCAGTGGGGAGCTGTTCTCTTCTCAGACGAGACACGAGTGTGTCTTTTCTGCAACGACCGACGAAGAAGAGTATACCGGAGGCAGGGTGAACGTTTCGCTCAAGCCTGCATCCAGGAGACGGTGGAATATGGAGGCGGATCCTGCATGTTCTGGGGCGGTATGTCGGCTGCCGGCAAAACCGACCTGGTCTGCGTCTCCCGGACCGGAGGTGCTCGCGGACAAGGGTCGCTGACTGCGCGCCGCTATATCACAGAGATCCTGGATGTGCATGTGGTCCCTTTTGCCGAATCTTTTGGCGAGGGGTTCACATTAATGCACGACAACGCTCGCGCACACACTGCAGCCATCGTGAACGACTTCCTGCGGAGGTCCCAAATTCCTGTGATGCAGTGGCCAGCGAGAAGTCCTGATCTGAATCCGATAGAGCACCTCTGGGACCATCTTAAACGTAAGGTTCGATCTCGGGATCCGGCTCCTTCGACTCTAGAGGAACTCCAAACCGCGGTGATTGAAGAATGGGGTCTTATCCCTCAAGAAGAGCTCCTGAAGTTGGTGAGGTCTATGAGGGACCGTATGGAAGCCGTCATCAGGGCAAGGGGGGGTAACACTAGATTTTGAGTTAATTTTAAGACACTTTTTGTACATTTTTTTTGTAAATTATCGATTATTAATTAGGACTTAATTAAGATTTTTTATTATTTTTCAAATTTTTATGCTTTTTGTATAATTTTAATTAAAAAAAAGATTGCACTTAATTGTTGTTTGATGCTCCTTTTTGTTACCTTTCTAATGATACCTAACACTATCCTCTATATAAGGTTTAGGAATTTTTGAATAAGATTTTTATAAGGTGCGATTTTTTTGACGCCGAGTTTATTAAAAATTTACGAACGGAACCAAACAAAAATAATCATAAATTACTATAAAAATACACTAATGCTTACTACAGTGGCTGTAGTTCGTTGTCTTTTAAAAAGAAGATTATTAATTCATGGAAGAATATTAATTAAATTAATTAATTGTTAATTGTTAAAGGTTTATATTTTTAATGTCACTCTAATTAAAATATAATTATTTTTGTTTATGTAATTCAATTGTCTATTTTTATTGTTGTATGTATTATTCTTAGTTAATTTTAATATTCTATATAATTATATGTTGGATGCCTATTTAAGAACTGTATGCGGTGGCGACCTGTAATTAAAATAGCACCTTATTAGTACTGGAGAATTTTTATGAATATTGTAATGGTGTATAATTTGTTGGTTGTCCTTAAAATAAATAAATATAGTATTTTAACTAAATACATATTACATCCCCCCCTAACTCCTGAGACAAATTTCTTCACGCGCGCTCGATTTGGGAAGTAAGCTGGTAAATGCGTGAAAAGAGCGTTACGAAAAGGTGAATGATTCGGCGAGGTGAACAGAAGTTGAGAGGGAGATAAAATTTAGTGAAGATAGAAAGAGAGAGAGTTAGGTTTCGTATATACCTGTAGGGGCAAGAGAGAGAGAGGTGCGAGCACACATTTTCTATCTCTATCTAATATATATATTGATGGAGCTAAAGAAGTTTTACTTCAGTCGTGCGGTCTAAAGCACACTCGTTAATAAAATAAATTATTTAAATTTTTAATTTTAAGATAGCATAGCATTGTATAAGTCTAAAAGTTATTTCGAAATTTTGATATAAATATAAATTAAATTAAATTTGTACTAATTTAAAGTATAATAATTTTATACTAAACTTTATCTACTTACTTCTACGACCATGGACTCGAAGAATTATAGAAATGTTTGCTTAAATTCGATGGACTGAATATGAGCTGTGTATTACATATATTTAAAACATACGGGTTCCCTGAGTGAGGCTAACTACCAAAAAGGTATTTTTGGGCGACAAGTTTGTAATTTTTTTAAATAATGTATACATATATAGATGTTTTTAATAGAAATGGGAAAAGAGGAGGCATTGAAACTATGTAGAATAAGTTCGTGAGTTTTAAAGGTGGAAGTGATTGTTTGCTTTAGAAGTAACTGCACTAGAACCGACGTACTAACCACACGAACACGTTGTCGTTATTTTTTTTTATTGAAAACGAATTAATTGATTAATGAAGAATTTGTCTTGAGTCTGGGCGTTTATATCATCTACAATAGTGGCGTGGCCTAATTTCATTTGAGGTCAATGTCTGTGATACTGGTAGATAATGATCACTACCAAAATACGCGAGGTTATGTTTGGCTTCGTTATGTTTCCATTATCATTAACGATACGACACAAATTAAACTTCTATTTGTTCAAAAATGAGTACAAAATTTTTCGTGTGATACTTTATACTCATATTTATGTTTAATAATATTATTATCCTGGATGATTGTTTAAGATAATATAACAAAATAGCTTATAATAAAAAAATCAAGTAATATATACATAATTATAGTACTTGTATTACTGAAAAGGGGCTTCTTAATTCTTTTTTCAATTTTAGGATTCCATACTTGAAAAAGAAAAAGCGGAACTTTTAAATGATCACTTTGTTGTCGGTCTGCCTGCCCAGACCCTTTTTCTCAGGAACGCGTTGAGGTATCAAGTTGAAATTAATGTCAAATACTCAAGTCTGCAGTCACTTAGATCAGTAAAAAAATTATAACATCTATATCAACGCGATCAAAAGATACGACCGTTTATGCTCCGTTAATTCCGTGCCGTATATATTAACACTCTCAAGGGAATCGAAGCCTGTTGACCTTGATAGTTCCTGTTGACCTTGAATCATGAAATTTGCCAAAAAGTAATGTCATGCATCACAAGTTAAAGAATAAATATGGAACCGATAAAATTATACTTATATCACAAAAAACCTTATATACCTGCAAGTTTTTACGGAACACTCACCTCGATGCACTCCGACTCGCATTTGACCAGTTTTTTTATTACTAATGAAGCTATATTTTAGTACAGTTGCATGCACCATCGTCACGAAAGAGCAACGACGAAGATGATTCGAAATTAAAATCATTTATCAAATCAAATTAAAACTATAGTTGTTAACGTTAATATTGATGAGTGAATCCAAACACAAATAAAAAAATGAGGCTAGCAAAGTTCTTTAACAACTTTTGTAAACGACCGAGTTTATAGCCCCCACTTAAAGTAGTTCTAAATTTCTAATCATCATTATAACGGAGTTATAAGTCTTCAATAGAATATTTTTTCGAAATATGTTTTTTTTATTGTTATATCCAACCCACCTGCCAAGCGTAGAGATTGTATCAAACCCTCCTCCAATGTTTTTGGGGGAGGCTTACATTCACTAGTGGACGTCTTTATGCAGTCGTGAAGTTCTTCGAGGAACGTGTATACTTAAAAATATGGCGTTTCGCTTAATAAACCAAATGTGTAGCAGTCGAAATAAGTCAGTTAAACGTTTAAGTTACAAGTGCTTTATAGTAAAAAGCGAAAAAGAGATGGAAAGCCACGCCAGCCACGCACACTGACATGAGTGAAAGCGAGACCGAAGGCCACGCACACTGAGGTGGGGAGGCAGCTGGCTCGAAGTAACGGTACTAAATATGACGCTCTCATGTAACGGTAAAATCGAACTCTTAGTACGGATAGAGTTCGCTTCAAAATATAATAATAACATAAATGTTTCTTCTTTATCGTTTGTTCGTTATTTGTAAAAATACCTAAAACATGAAGTGAACGCACTCGCGTCACTTAAGAAATACTTGGAAAATTTTAACGGATCTGTCAAAGTCTCGGTAGGGCAATTGGAAGTGTATGTATGTGTGACAGCTAGGACAAGTAAAAGTAACTAAAAAATATTAACAATCAATTGTGTGATAATATTATATGTTGTTTTATATTGATCTTTTTTATATCTATTTAGATATTGAAGTGAATTTTCAATACGGACGTTCGCAAATAGGCGCTTGCCGCGTGGCCACTCTATACGTGCTAAGCGTCAGATTTTACCGTTACACGAAAGCGTCAGATTTAGTACCGTTAAATTATATGTATAGGAGCCAGCTGCCTCTTCACCTCAGTGTGCGTTGCCTTCTGTTTTGCTTTCACCCATGTCAGTATGCGTGACTGGCATGACTTTCCATCTCTCATTCGCTTTATATTATAAAGTTTCGCTTCTTATGGGCGTCCCGACAGCAGGCGACAGCACTGTTATTTTTTTTAATAACATGATTCTTCCATACGAAATTTTATGTGTTTTATTTGTAGTTATATATACGCGTATAGAATATAGTATAGAATAAATAGAAAAACTGTGTATTCAGAAAGTTACGAAATATCAAAGCATCACAAAACTAGAAACAAAAAAAAAACTATGAAAAACTAAAAATAAGCCATATAGTATAGGGTCTTTTTTATATCAGAAAATTATGATTTGGACTCCGAATTAATTTAATAAACTGTAGTTAGAATTGCTACAGAGAATTTATGCACATCATAGTATGTAGGACAACATTGTATATTTTAAATTTATTTATTGACATGATACCTGACAAGTTTAAATTTACATTTGCAAATAAGTTACAAAAGATTTTTTGTTCAAGTTTAAAAAAAAACGAAAATAAAAAGTCGTATCGTCCGCATACATTGGACACGTACCATATATTAAACCAAGGTCAACAGCCAGCTCGCTGGAGACCTAAAGAAATTCACACAATATGTGACTCTATTATATAACCTTTTGAGTGTTGCATTTAGTATTTTAATACCTATGTATTATTATCTTCCTTTTCCGTTTTAATTTTTTTTTCTATACTGAAAATGTAATAGTCTCTTTTTAGAGAAAGGTACTCCTTAGAGATTATTTAAAAATGAAACTGCGTGGGGTCAATGACTTTTACTTTTATCCACACTACATATCAATGCAGCTTCTAAACTTCTTATTGGTTTATGTTAGCCTGGTAGCTAGTTTTTCTATAAGTAGGGAATATGGGGGTGGAGGGGGATGGTAATTGTATTTTTTACCATTTTATGGCCATTTATTTATATTGGTGACTAGCTGACCTAGCCACGCGTTGCTGTGGCACAGTAATTTTATTTTTCTAATGTAAAAAATATTTTTTTTCTAAAATAAAAGTAGCCTTAGTTACTCCTTATTACATCAGCTACCTGCCAATAAAATTCCCGTGAAAATCAGTCCAGCCATTTCAGAGATTAGCCGGAACAAACAGACAGACAGACAGACAAAAATTGTAAAAAATATTATTTTGGTGTATGTACCGTATAAATATTCATATGTTTGTAGTAAAAAACGGTTATTTCAATATTACAAACAGTCACTTCAATTTTATTTATATGTATAGATGTGGGGATAAGCTCCCGGCAAGCAATCAACCATGCTTAAACCTCAAGGTAAGTAGATGAAAATATACAATAGTATTTCAACCCAAAAAAATTACGTGTTTTAAGTATAACGCTATCTGGGAATAATTTTCAATAACGTGTTAAATGCGTAATCGTTAAATTAAAAAAGACTTCCGATTTTTTCAGCTAATTATATAATTCTGAAACCGAAAGTCTCTGTTATGGGGCGACACAAACTTTGTGGCGGGAGCGGGAAGCGATACTTTAGAGGTTTTGATTTTTTTCAACTTTTGTGTTGTGATGTATATTAGTTTGGAATACTGGTGGTAAAACAATTACTAAGTGTTGTGAACGTACACGAGTATTGGCAAGTGAAATAAAAGAGAGGAAGGTCACTTTACGCTCTCTTTAAAAGTCCACGAGGAGGTTTTAATAAAACTCCACCCCTTACCTAGAAGAATGGACTCACTCATCATCATCAAAATCTATTTAAACTAGGTCTGCAATACATGCTGCTGTTTGCAAATACTGAGCGAAACAATTAGATTTTTGAAGGGTGATTATTCCTCCATGGTATGTCCGATTTCAAAACTTTTTTTTGCACATTAGTCACGACCACGATGTGAGTTTTGGCGCCAAATTTCATCAATGTAGTATCAGCGGTTTGGCTGTGATCAGCTTTTGTATTTTTCTTTCAGTGATTTTTCCTCCATTGGTAAAGTCTATATTTTTTTACATAGCCTATGTCCGTCAGGTTATAATCGCGTATGTTCATGCCAAAATTCGTTCGAATCGGTTGAACCGTTAAGTAGCAGGAGGGAGACAAGCGAAATTTGTGAGTTGCCTAAAAGAGAGCTTCGCTCAAAAAAGAAATAATTGAAGATTGTATGTACTTAGTACCTTTTGCCTCCCTTAATGAGAAAATTAAGGAACAAAATAAAAGGTTGACAAATAATAATCGACTCTTTTTAACCGATTTCAAAAAAGGAGGTTTCTTAATTCGACCGTATATGTTTTTTTTATGTTTGTTCGCGGATAACTTTGTCGTTTATGAACCGATTTTGATGATTCTTATTTTGTTGGAAAGAAGACGATTTCAAAGATGGTTATATGATAAGAAAATCAGGGTTTGACGATGGCAGACCAGAGAAATCGAAGGAACTTTGAAAAATTGTAGGGGCGACTAGTGCGTTTTTCTTTTTAACCGTTTTGACGTGATAACGTCTTATAAATTGGTTGCGGCTGGGAGTCACTTATGAAAAAGTGTAACGCTCGGTAACGTTACGATGAGTCACCGAACGAGAGAGAGGCCCGCCGAATGCCTTGCGTCTCTCTCCCACTCAACTATGATCGGTCTGCCGCGCGCATTGTGCAATTTAATTATATTCATATCAATAAATATTCTACCGAGAAAAAGACGTTATCACGTAAAATCTTCGCCCGTAAAACCGACTTTATTTTTTTCTGTTTATAATTATTGCCAGGACATAAAAAAAAAGTCTCTTGTAACAAAACTAAATAACTGTATACAGCGAGTATGACATTTTTATTCGTTCATCATACGGCATCTAATCTTTAAAATTAATTTAGATTTATTATACTTAACTATAATATAATGTTCTAAATGTTTACACATTCTCACTGAACCCATATAATCTTATGTATTTTTTTTCTTATTTCTGTTAAATTAATATTTATTCACTTGACTATTTTAATAAATGGCAAATATTAGGAAAACTTTAGTAGAATTTTATATTTTGGTCTACAAAGAACAAAATACACAATTTTTAGCGTTTGTTTGTTGCCACTTCAAGCCTGTAGTTCCATGCCAATCATAATGAAATTTACCACATAGGTAGCTTATAACAAAAAAAAGAACATAGATATGCTTTTATCTTGATCACTCCTGTGGGTTAGTCAATTAGTTAATTTTTATTTGAACCCATTTAGCAACTCTATGTCACAAAATTTACTTTACAAAATTTAGCACGCATGTAGTTTATATCTATGAGAAGAAATTAGGTTAGGTAAGGTTTTTTTTATTGCCTTATAAAATTAAAGAGTAACTGTTTCAAATTTATAGTAAGTTTTTAAAGTAGTTGTTGTACAGCGTTGTCACTTCCAGGGGTTGAGGCTAGAGATACGTCTCACCCTAGGGCAATAACAAAAGAAGGGATAGATAGTAGAAAGAAAGAGTCACAGCAGGGCTAGAAAAGAAATGGAGAAGACAGAAATATAGGGTTAGGTAAGGTTATCTTTCTTTTTCTCGATTCTCTAACGACCATTGCCGATTGGTAATGCTTACTATAATTGAGCATTATCTTACTGAGGGTAGATATTATTTTTTTTGTCAAGAGGAAATCCGATTTATCAGCCCAAGTCTTGCTGAGATGATTACTCGCTATAAATCCGATGTACCCTCTATCCTGTCCAGAGGTGGGACTGTTGCAGCAGTCTCCTTTTAACTCAACTCTGCAACTCTGTTTATTGACTTCAGCCGGTAGGTTGACCGGCTGCAAGTTCGTTGCTCACAAGGGCTGCAGCAGCGCCGATGCACCTCAAGTATTATACCATCCTTCTGCTGTCGTGTCTTGTGAGTCCCTTTTCGGAAAGCACCGCTTAGAGTTCAAAGGGTACAAGCTTTTAGTTAAGTGAATAATTCTTTCATCACAGGAATTGAGGTTTCCCCTCAAACGGATCGAGGTGGAAACTTAACTTTGCCGTTGGAAAACTGATGTACCCATACATCGACATGTGTCGCGGTGAATTTACCAATTGCAAGTAAGTTTATGATCGCAATTTTTTTGTGATGCAACAACTTTGCTGTTTTCAGATATTTTTCTTTACTTGTGCTACGTGACTTTGCTTCATGCTGGATTTTCTTGATTCTAAGTCAACGGAAAATATCCTATCAATTTTGATTCCCTGGAGAGTTTCGAATTATATGTTTTTTGCGGCTTAAATGGCCGTATCTTTTTCACGTTAACTTAGATTGATTTTTTCACAGCTTCAAGGGACTGTAGACCTGAGTATATGGTTTAAATTCCAACTCGATACCTCCACGCGATAAAGGGTCTTGATAGACAGACGGACGGACCATAAAGTGATCTTATGAGGGTTCCGTTTTTCATTTGAGGTACGAAACCCTAAAAAAGAACAGGCTTTGTCGAGTTTCTTGCGGCTTCTTCTACCGGGAAGTGCGTCAAGAAAGGTTTTAAGATTTTGTAAGATTTTAACAGACACCGGTACTGGTGAAAGTAAATAAAAGCTTGTAAAAAGCATTTTATCTTTATGAGCACTCTGCAGAACAATTAGTGATCTGCAGAGTGACAACTTCCTCTAAGTATGAAGCGTTGGTGCAATTTTTTATATTATTATTTACTAAAACTAAACATACTATGACGGGTCAAATGACCCATTTTAAACTTAATTAAAACTTATTTTTCTTCTTGTATTATTTTTATGTTTTTTAAATTTAATAGGTATATAAACTATTTTGAAACGTTATTTGAAAAAAAAATGTTTTATTCATGTACCAAATTACTTAACTGATATATTTTTTGCTAGAATTAGTAATAAAATAAGTAATAATTTAAAGACGGGTCATTAGACCCGCTTTGGTAAGAATAGGAATACGTGAAATATCGGTAGGTTTTGGTGTTAACTTTTAGGTATTACCTACTGATTAACATTTCTTTTTTTTTTCGGCAAATATAGCGAGTTTTTTTAGCTCGTAGAATTCTCGCACAAGAAAAAAAACGGGTGTAGAAAAAGATGGTTGACAGAAAAAGCGATAGAAAAAGGAAGGAAGAGATGGGTTGGTGCTTATATACTCTGCTGGTTACTATGTTGCTATCTGTTACTAGGAATAGGTTTAAAAAAACAACAAATCTATTAGCTATTCCCCTAGGATTGCTAAATAATATACTGGATTAGATATCACAAATCTATAGTCTAAGATAACAAATTTGTTGTTTGTCTGTCCACTCTTTTTCCCGCTCTTATTCAATTGTATCAATAACGTTACCATAGCAACGCATTAACCGCAAGTAGTTCGTCTACCGGACGCTAGATGGCGCTAACGGAAAAATATTTAATAATAGAAAAAATTTAAAGAATTTTATCCACCCGTGCGAAGCCGGGAAGGGCCGTTAGTGTTCCCACTAAAAATCTAGCATTCAATATTTCGAAAAAAGGTTTTTTATAATAAAAAAAATCTCGATAAAACTTTACAAATAAATAAATTAGAATGACTACAGTTTAAGTCGATTTCTTAAATTAATTTTTCAAGGGAAATGTTAGTCTTTTTCCATGTGTATTTTTTTTATTTATTATTTAGGATGTGTTTGCTCTTGATCCTAATCAAGCCAAGACAGAATCCACGATGGAACGAGCTAACCCAGAAGGTACCTATTCACGCTGGCTTTTAACAGACGGGTTATAAGTACTAGGAAAACAGACGCAGGGAGGGAGTTTCATTCCTCTGCTGTACGCATTATGAAGGATGTTGAAAAGCGCTTGGTGCGACAGGTAGGAATAGCAACCAAAAAAGGGTGGTAGCCTGCAGTGCTATGCGTATGTATTGGTTATTATTAGAATTAGTGTTTGTGAACATACAAGAGTGTTGGCAAATGTAACAAAGCTGCTCTCTCAAGAAGTCCACGGGGAGATTTCAGTGAAACCCCACACATTTAATGAAACCTAGGGGGGAAAAATAACATACCAAATTTATAAAAAGCCTTACAAAATCCGGACAAGCCGGATACGGTCTGATTTGGCCGGACACGTGTACAAAAAGGCTGACTGTTTCCGGTTTTATTTGGACGCCTGGCAACCCTACACTCAGCATATGTTGCAGCATGGACATCACCTGCAACGTTGGTACTACGAGGCAACCTAGATGCGTACGTGTGCAGACCAAAAGAAAGTAAAACGAATGAATGAATTAATGAAATGAATTAATGAAAAATACTTTATTGTTACACACACAGATATACCAATAGCTTAAAAAATATATAGAGAACGAAAAGGCTACAATAGGCGGTCTTATCGCTTAGAGCGATCTCTACCAGGCAACCTTTGGTTGGAGGGAAATAAAGCTATTAAGGACAGGGGTGTGATGCAACAAAAGAAGAAGTATATATAGATATATTTGAAAATAGCGATAAAAAAATACCTAATTACATAAATCAGAATAAATATTTATACATACACATAAATATCCAATAAGCTAAACTTACAAACAAGCAGCTTATCAGTTATAATAAATAACTCTATAAAAATAAAAACAGTTTCCATTTTACCTAATCACTCATTAAATTAATTTATTTACTAGCTGACCCAACCACGCGTTGCTGTGGCAGTAATATTATTTTTCTAAAATTAAAGATTTTTTTTTTAAATAAAAGTAGCCTAAGTTACTCCTTATTACATCAGCTACCTGCCAATAAAAGTCCAGTCAAAATCGGTCCAGCCATTTCAGAGATTAGCCGGAACAAACAGACAGACAGACAAAAATTATAAAAAATGTTATTTTGATTTATGTACCTAACGTATATTCATATGCATGTAGTAAAAAACGATTATTTCAATATAACAAACAGACACTCCAATTTTATTTATATGTATAGATAATTATTGCTGAACAGTTATCTGTCAAGTGTTCTCTTTTCTGCTTGGGAAGGCATTTTAGCCGTTAATCTACGGTCTTTATTATCTTCTAATCCGCATTGGGACCGCATAGTAGTTACTGCTTAATATTTCTTATGTGCTTCTTTCGTTGTTCTCTTTCTTTCCTGTCTGTCGCTCTTCCTTTCTGGACTCTTTTTTTCTCTTTGTGTACTTGTGTTCTAGGCGAGAGGTATCTCTAGCCTGGATGTAATTACGTTATAACAACATGTTACCCCTTGTGAATAACTTTAAACAAAAACTTAAATCAGTTACTGTAATTTTAAAAATAAGACAAAAAAATATTTCTAAGGTATATTTAGTTTTACACTTCCACACGCATAAATAAAATAACTTTTCAACGAATACTATTTCATATTTTAAACAAGCTGATTCGGCCACACGTTACACTATACTATGTCCTAAGTTGGAACAAATCCAGCAAAATGAAAAAAAATATTACAATCGGTTGAGTAATTTGGGAGTTCATCGCGGTCAAACAATGTGACAGGGAACTTTTATATATATATATATATTTAATCCTGACATTTAGACTACTTTACAGGAGCCGTGATCACAGGATAAGGTCTTAATACATGTGCCTTGACAAAATTTAAATCGAGCACGTTCATAACTGTTAAATTTCAATTCAGTTATGATGATCGTTCATTGAAGGTTGCTACGGTGACAATCCCATCATTCTCGAAAAAGGTCCCGGGTTTGAATCCCCGTAGGAACATATGTTTGTGAGATGAGCAGAAGCATTTGTTATGTCATGGTCTGTATACTTATTTATTTAGTTTGGGAGTAGTAATTGTTGTGAGTTGTAAGGAATTTATTTGATAAATTAATAGAAAAATACTAGAAAAAATCCTACTCGGCTCAAAAGTAAATTCTCGTGTGGGAATCGAACCCGCAATCTTTGGATGTCCGATTCAATGCTCTCCTGGTTGAGCTACCACGCCTCGCACAGTGTTTTATGGAACCAAAAAAATTTACACCTTAAGGTTTTTGCATAAATGAATTATTTATACCCTAATAATGACAAAAGTTCAATTCCCAGAAGTCTAACTCAAATACTTTTTGAGAAAAAAAAATATGAACTTATTGTGACCTTTGACCTATGAAATCTGAAATATTTTTTTATTAAGTGAATATTAAGAATATATTTTTTTAATAAATATGTGTCCATAGCACATAATCACACGCATATAAACGCATTTCTTTAGCTTAAAAAAATGCATTGGTTTGGGAGCAGCACTTCTTTTTGTATTTATTTTTTTTTCGCCCTAAAATGAAAAAGTGGAACCTAGAAATAAGTTAGAAATAAGCCTACGATTGTGGTCTATCATACATAAATAAGCCACGTCCCACTATTGCGGCGATTAGTAGATATTCATTTTTAAATTTTTATGCTAGGGTTGTCATCGAACTTGACCTCGAACGAAAATTTTTAAAATATAAATTTGTGTTTTATTTTTGAACGAGTTTAAAATAATATACATTTTAGGAAATTGCTAGAGTACCTTCAACATATTTTTCTCGCTCCAAGCTTTATAAGCAAAAAAGGAACGCTTATGGTGATTCCCAGTCAAGGTGGAAGTCACTTAAAACACTGCCTCTTGAACACCCGTCGATTTTTTTCTAGTAGCTCTCTACTTTTTACGCTGTAGATCAGCGTTGTTTCATCAAAGAGAGGAACATCCTCTCGTATTCGAAAGAAACATTTTACAAATGTTTGGATTAAGATGAAACAGCCATTTAGTTTTATAATTATTTTTTTTCGCAATTTTCAATGCTATCGTATATTATAAATGATTATAATAGGAAAATCTAGAAAAAAATCGACTCGGCTCACAAGTAAATTCTCATTTGGGAATCGGACGCGCAACCTCTGGATGACCGGTCAAATGCTCTCCCAATTTAATTAAATATTTATTTATACCCAAGAGTACAAAAATCTACTCAGTGACTAGGTTTTTTGTCAAATTCGTTCCAAGTCAATTACACTAGGTTTCAGAGCAAGAGTAAGGGTTAACTTGGTGGTCCAGAAGCTGATCCAGGTTTGGGGATTATTTATATCTTATTTATTAGGTAAGGGTAACTGATTTAAGTTTATTATTTAAAAGTTTTTCACTAAAGGGTTACTTGTTATAAAGTAGTTGCATCTAAAGGTCGAGGTCAATGATACCTCTCGCCTGGGCGCAAGAACAAGAAAAGAGAGAGTAAAGGAAAAGAAGGAAGTATAAAAATAGCTTCCATTGAAACTAAGTTGTTAAAAATAAAATATAATTAATTAAATATAGGGTAGGGGGTTTACTGTTTATTGTGATGAAATTTTTATTCTGATTTTTTTTAATTTTTCGATTTGGGGGGTTGAGGTTTGATATCGACGAGGGTGGATTTGACTAACTATAAACTAATTGATCAAATAAATAAAAGAAAATGTTGAATAAGTTCAACTTAACTTCAATTTCAGATTTATCAAGAGTAAACTATTTTATTTAAATTTTGAATAAGATCACTCTTCATCAAATTAAGCACAGGATCCACGATGGAACGAGCTAACCCAGAAGGTGCCTATTCACCCTGGCACTAAAGACGGATGGGTTTAAGTACTAGGAAAACAGATGCAGGGAAGGAATTTCCACTTCCTTCTGTGCGCATTATAAAATATGTTGAGAAGTGCTTTTGGGTAGGCTTAAGCCCTATAGCTCCCTTCTTGGATCCGTTACTGTAGAAGTCTACGGTCTAGGTCATAGTCAAATATCAATTTAGGTTCCCAAATCGAACGACTACATTACGTATATTAAATTAACTATTACTGTGACCTTGATGATATAAAACGTTTTACTAAAATGTAATACGATTATAATTTTTTTATTATTTTTACTAATCTCAGTACTAATTTAACCATTTTTTAACCCAGGGGAAATCTTAAACGATCCCACCCGCCGTGGGGAGATGGCGTATAATGGCGTGATATGTGAGGACTTCCCAATTCTCCCAGTACAATTAATAGATTTGAATGTCTTATGAAATTGTTATTAGAAAAAATCAACTTGTCCTCGGTGTCACGCGGAACTTGAACTCAGAGCCTTACGCTATTAAGGTAAGCGTTTTTCCAATTGGGATACCGAGACCTTGAAAGACTTAATTTTTTTTCAAGTGTTTTTAAAAAGATGTCAGCGCCATCTCTTTATGTAATAGATACAACTACTTACATGTTATCCATTTACAAGTATCGAACAACCGATAAAGAAGAAACCACTTTGTAATTTTTAAGTATTTAATTGTTACACTTTTGTATGTAAAAAGAATAACCATAAGAACCCATAGCCTCTTACTATCAGGGCGAGTGCTTTTCCAATTGAACTGCGAGACCTTGATAGACCCGTTTTTTTAAGTGTTTTCAAGCAGAAGTCAGCGCCATCTCTTAATGTTCTAATTTACTACTACCTACAACATCGGATGTGATACTTTTAAAAGCATTGAAAATTTTATAAAGAAAAAACTGTGTTTTGATATATTTAGTTTAAGTGGAATACAGTACTGTGACCAGATTATTTAGTTCTATTGGAGCAAGATTCCTCTAGTTTTGTAGTCTGAGGTAGCCAAGTAGACTTGGCTTTAAGGGTAGAATTATATACTGGGTAAATAACACTACCCTTAATGATGGCATAATACATGTATCATGATCATTTGACGACCGGTTTGGCAAAGTGACTCTACTTTCCAAGCCTTAAGGTCCCGGGTTTGGGCCCCGGAAGAGGTAGTGGTATGTGTGATGAGCAGTGTGGTATCAGGCAGAGTGGATTAGCTCCAAATCTTTACACTTAAAGTTGTCCTACAACAAAATGGGCAATAGCGCTTTTAGAATTATCAAAACTTTACTGGGATCTCTAATCCCTCTGCCAAGCGTAAAGATAATGACCAACCCCATCTCATTTTTCAGAGAGGGGGTCCCGTCCAGCAGTCTTTCGGCTGAGATAAAGATTATGATGATGTATCATGAATGTATGTCTATCCGTTAACCTAGAACCCAAAACGCTAAGTTTATTGGTGTGAACTTAAAAAATATAATTATTATTATCAGTCTATTTGTCCTCACCACTGGGCACTGACATGTCATACGGATGAATACACAGTGGTTAGAATGGGCAATAGCTCATCACGTGATTCCAGGGCTAGTGGGTGTGGGCTCGTCAGCGAAAGTTGTCCTGTCGAGTTTCAGGTGCTTTTGGGCATCTCCGTTAAGAGGGAGTCTTCGGGTCAACCACCAGCCCAGAGCGATGAAAACTACAATGGCCCAAAAGGGGAAACAACGTCTTTAGTCCACTTAGATTTTTAGTGGGTAAGCTTCAGGTATTGGCAGGAGTGTGGAGTCGAGGAAACTCCCACATAATTTTGCCACTCACCCGGCGGCAAAGCATACGTAATGCATTTTCCCTTGTAGGTGTAAATAAATAAAAAATAGTGGCCAAGATGTCTGCCCTTCGGTAGTATGGGTAATGTACCTTTCGGTTGTATGGGTAAGATACCCTTGGCAGGGGATGGTCACCGAATGATTGGTTATAAATTTTAATAGCTCCTTTGTGCTTTGGAAGGTACGTGGTAGTTGATCCCAAACAAGGTCAGCAAACATTAGAACTAGTATTGTAAAAGACATGGGTCCTATAGTCTAAATAGAAGGCTTTCTAGTTTTTTGTCGTAGCTCGCAAGTATTAGCCCTACAATTAATGAGTCCTTTGAGTTCTTTGGACTCCTACAAGTGTTTTGACTCAAATAGACTGCCTTCTCCTAACTTTGAGACTCAAGACCTTTAAATTCTTTAATTGCAGTTTAATCAAAAGGATTCAAATAAAAGACATTGATGTGAGCTGTGACTTAATAATGTTAGCGTTTTTATTATTTTATTTATATTTGATTTTATGCCTCAACAGTTAAGATAAAACTGGTTATAGTTTCGTAATGTTCTCTTCAAAAGACTGAGCTGTTTTTAAAGAACTGGGTCATCAAGTTTTATTTGATAAGACTCTTGATATTGCTTTAAATTCGACTCTTAGAAAATCACTTGAGTCTTTTTTTGAAAAGCTTAAGACTCAAGTATTTTACAACACTATTTTAAAACTACCTACATACTTACATTATACCTGGGGGTTAGTTAATGGTCCATTCACTATATCGTATTTTAATCCATCCATGTGATAATAATTTTCTAAATAATTTTATTATTGACTAGCTGACCCAGCCACGCGTTGCTGTGGCAGTAATATTATTTTTCTAAAATAAAAGTTTTTTTTCTAAAATTGAAGTAGCCTAAGTTAGTACTTATTACATCAGTTACCTACCAATAAAAGTCCCGTCAAAATCGGTCCAGCCATTTCAGAGATCAGCCGGAACAAACAGACAGAGAGACAGACAAAAATTGTGAAACATGTTATTTTGGTGTATGTACCGTATAAATATTCAAAAGCATGTAGTAAAAGACGGTTATTTCAATATTACAAACAGACACTCCAATTTTATTTATATGTATAGATTGTCGCATCCAGTATCCAACTATGTTCTGTGTGCTTTATATCCTTGGTAACTTAGTGATATAGTTATGTACCCTATTATTTCTTTTTCAAATAAAGCTAATATATTATGCTCATTATTAAGCGAAAAATTATGTTTTTCTTTGTAAATTAATTTATTTTATAGTCCTTTTCAGAAAATAGCGTTCTAAATATTAACCGATGCTGTAAATAAAATATACCCTTAGTCACGTACGAAAAATAAAGCAATATTAAGTCAGTCAATTGACTTGATTGGATAGTGACGTCATATCACATTATTCTCTCACAAAACGTGTGGATCTATTTCTATTTGACAACAATGAAGGCTATAAAGTCGCTCGATTGATTTCACTATATATGTTCTTGGATAGTATTGTATTTTTCATTTAAATGTAGAAAAAATACGTGGCGTAAGCAAAATTATTGTTTTATTTTTAAAACGCCCGGTTTTTTCTTGTATTTTAATATTTAATTCTGACATTTAGACTCCAGGTCTCCGTGATCACAGGATGTCTAAATGTGCTGAATGCTCTGTGTATGTATGAAATTCATACAAATAAAAAAAATAGGAACCTGCCCTTAATATTTGAAGGTAGATATATATGGCGATCATTACCTTAGTCATCCTGTAAAGGATCACATCTGTAAAGGAGTCGAAAAGTCAGGATAAAATGTAAAAAAAAACATAAATAAACGCGTTGTTTATTCCGTAAGTTTTATTTAAATCTGTGATGGGTGCGGAACTGTAAGAGTTAAATATAAGATGTCATCCTTATTAACTTTCTTTGAATGTCTCCCATTGTTAAGGTACTTAATGGAAGTTCTATGGCTGATTGTCCCATGGTCCAATGAACATTGGTATGTGTCAACCACTGATAATGAAAGCACCACGGAAGATTTCATGTGATCTTTCCTGGTCACCCATCCAATTACTGGTCTTTTCAAAATTTGTTCACTGCTGCGTTATCAGGCTGTGTTTAAAAATGAACCAGAGAAATTCTGGTAGCTTGATACTCATCAAGGGTTACGTAAATGAAAAGTTTGGTTGAAGATAAGAGTAGTTCAAGGTCTGCCTGGTCAACTACCACTGTCCACTCTAAATCTATCGTCTACATTTGCAGCTAGAAGAAAGACATCGAGTTACTCAATGGCTTAAGACTCAAAGACATGGTAAATAGCTTCAAAATACCCGGATCCCTAAATATGCCCACTAAATTGACGTTAAATCGGTCACCCATCATCTGCCAAGCCAGAGAAAACATTGCTTCACTTTTCAGCTTGTTGTTTTATTTGAATATAAGAATGAAAATCTCTCCTGAGGGCTCGGAGCCGTGGTAGTTTTTTACAAGCGTATTTTATATCTTATAGAAATATAGAATTGTGAATGTAAAAATAAAAATTAAATACACAGAAATAAAAAGTTGGATTCATGGTTTTGGAATTGTTCGTTTAAAGAATTTAACTTACGTAAATTAAAAAAAAATGGTTGTGATAATTATTGCTTTATTAATAACAAAAATCAGCTCCGAAAAATAACCATAAAAAATATTCCATCTTTATTTTATATGGAAGAATTTATTTATTTAAATGAAATTTCAAATCGGCTTGGCTTTAGTCCAGTCTAAAAATAAGCAAATATAAAAGTTAACTATAATAATTATTTTCATAAAGCGATCTATATCCAAATGACCTATCGCTCAGTCGAATGTTTTCAAGGGGAGTCCCATACGTTTTTTTGCTCAACCATTTGAAGTTGCACAAAACTCACGCAAGATGGCGCCACTGTAGAAAAACCGACGTGGAACTACGTCAAGAGGTTTCCTCTCACAACTGTTTTTTTTAGGAACTGTTGTATAAAAAAAGATATAAAAAAAAGAAAAAAATGCAATCAATATTAATATTGTGTGTAATTTTTTTTTTATATAATAAATAGTGCTAAATTAAATGGAGTTTTCTCGAAGACGGTTTGATTTTATTTTGGAGTATTTAAGTTAAAAAAAGGTGTTTTTATAGGCTATTGTTTTAATTAGTTTTAAACGATCTCTCATAAAAATTAATATTCAAAACGTTTTACATTTTCGAACGATAGTTTTAGCTTTTTTAATTTGTGCATACGAAAGTGACCACGTGGTAAAATTTTATTTGGTTCAATTTCTCCTGAAAGTTACTTATATTTTTCAGCGTTTTATTTAATTAAAACAAACATCGCTTTTCTTTATAACTTATTTTATTAATTAGGGAAAAATGAAAATAAAAATGAATTTTCTTTACGAAAAAATAAAATTTGGTTAATAATTTAAATGTTATTTCAGACCATGTTCTTTAAACCGTATGTTGAAATAAAATTTGCACAGATATACAAGGTAATGTTTAAGTACTCACTTCATCCAAATATGGGGAAGACGTGATCTTCGTTCTTCTTAAAATTTCCAGGCAATTTTCATGGTTTTTCAGGTTCACTTCAATCCAGAAAATAATGCACAAAACCAGAGAGGTCTGTCTAGGTTTTGGCCTAACTTATACCACAAGCTTTCACAACCACAGTTTTAAAAAAATAAACCAATCTAGATGAAAGTATTTTCGAACACATACGTTCCATTTTCAAATTCAAATTTTCCCAAAAAGCCGTACTGGGACAAATGAGAGGACAAGGACAAACAATTCGTGTCTAGATGCTTAAAACAGTGGTACTCATTTTAAATTTCGAATGGCCCGTGTGCGAAGCGTTCAGACGTTTCGGTTCTGGGGTGAGCGAGATGGGTGTTATTTTGAGCAGTCAGTCTTCAACTCTCGAGTTCAATGTACCGGCCTACAGACGTGGGCGCGGGCGTCGATTGTCACTGTCTCTCTCTCACACGCGTCGAGACAATACGCGGGAACAAGAGCGCCAGCGTTGGTCCACTTTTTGTTACGAAGTTGAATTTCGATCGGTGTAGCGCGACCAACTGGTTTTGATGCTGTGTCATTGTTTTATTTGAGAGTTAAGTCCGGAGTGAAAACTGCAATTATTCTCAATAAAGTTGACAGATTCTTAATTGAGATAACAGGATTTCACACTCGTTTTATTTTAGTCGTTGAATTAAAATATTAAAATGCGAAATGTTTAATCGGTTTTTATGAACTATTAACAATATGTATGACTTATAAAATCATCTCTTGGTAAAATCTAATTTTACTTTTGCATCTGATAGTATATGCCATATTTAATGAATGCTTTGAAAAATATACTTTAGTTAATGAGGCTGTTTTAATTATCAAAAGACAATATGATATTTTAGATAAAAATTATTGTAGGTTCGATAAAAAAAAATGTTTCCAGTCAATGGAAATGTTTTCAGTCAACAATACAGCCTTAAAACATAAATGTATCTTTTAGGATGATTACACACTACCGACATAAATAAAAATACCTATTTGTATGCTTTTTAATTTCATTCACATGTGAGAGTGATGGGGTAAAAAAATAATATTTGTTTTGTGTTTATGACTATTTGGACTTAGTTTTTTGATTGTCTATAATATATAATTGACATCATTTAATTTTTGCGAATTTTAGTGAAATGAGTCCGTTCTTGATTATTTGCAAAATAAAGTAAAATAATCTGTTTTTTGAAGATCTTTAGGCAATATCACTTATTTCCTTCGCAAGAAATGCGAATAAAAATTTAAACTAACTTTTGACAGAGAAAAATTTGAATAAATTATTTTTCCTAAATTCTTAAAAACAACTAATCAATATTTAACGGGAGTTAGAACAATCTTCTAAACCTTCGACTAGAGCTGTAAGTTCTAGTTGAGAAGATTAATGCAGGTATATTCGAGGCTAAGAGGTATGGTCACACGTCAACCAAAATGGGATAGGTAATTCTATTGCTCTTGTTTGCTCATAAATCGGAATCAAACATAAAGTAGGTACTAAAGATCTCTGAGTAAAATTATGCAAAAAAACAGCAACACACTTTCCAAAGAGAAAGGAAAGGTTTAATTGTTACAATGATATGAAAATAAATTAATTATGAGTTCTACCTAACACCATCCAATACAAATACTATATTAAAATCACAAAATGTTTCCTAATCATTATTTATTATGACAATAGTGTGACGACCATTTGGTGCAACGGTAGCGATCTTGCTCTTCGCACCGACTGCCCTGGATTCAAGCCTCGGAAGGGGCAGATGTTTTTGTGATGAATACGAGTATTTGTACCTTTGTGGTAATTATATATATTTCTATGAATATTACATACTTATGTATTCATATGTATGTCTATCAATTACCCTATAAGACAAGCCTTACAGTGCTTACTTTGGGTTAGGCTTATCGGTTCGAATGTAAGAATATTATTATTATTATTATCTCTAAACTAATATAAACACAAAAATCTTTTTTCTTTAATAGAACACTAAAATGTTATGACATATTTAAAACCTATTTATGTAACAGCTCATTTAATAATTTTACTGCACAAAATGTAAAGTCAGTCAGTACTATTTTAGTAGCCACTGATTTTACCGCTTTGATATGGGTAGATTTTATTCAGCCAATGCGGATTTAAATTAATAAATGAAATTTATATTCAGGTAAAATTTAACAATACTCTTATTAATAGGGCTAATAAAAACAACTGAAATATTTTTTTCCTTACTTCTTCCTTTAATACGATTTTTATTTGTAAGAGTAGCTGGTTTGCACCGTACGAACTTTTCATTCAAAAATGGTGCCTTTCCATCGAAATCTTCTTCGGACTGGATGCTATGACTACAGCTCCGTTTATTACACTTAGTTGTCTCATTCCATCTAAGAAAACGACTTCACGACTTTTTCTCATGGATTTTTGTACTCAAATTTGAACGTAATGAACTGGGGTAGAAGCTTCATTTTACTAGAGAGAGCAATCAATTAAAACTACTTCTGGGTCGTGCTGTTTTGAGGTAAATTTTTTAATAGTTTGCAATTAAGTTTGGTTGACGGATATAGAAAGCCTTTTGGCATTATTTCACACATTTGTACTTATCTGAGCAAAATAAATGAATAAATAAGAAAAACTTTGATAACGAACTAAAAAGCTTAAAATGCTTCACTTTGAACTGAGGACTTATTAGATGATTAATACAAAATACCGAAATAACCAAGTAATATGTAAATGTAAAAATAGTAATAATTTTCCCTCCTACTACCTTCAGAGTTTTTATCCAAAGGGAAGGTAACAGCCCCAAATGGTTGGGGCTGATGCTGAACCGATTGCGTAGTTTTCAATAAATAATTAAATAAAGATTGTAATATTTATCATCTCGACATCTAAAAAAATATACTTATCACTTTTCATCGTAAAAAATGTTGCAAGTATGCAGTCCGCCTTTTATATTCGCACTTAGCAACAATTCACTTTATTTTTAACGTACTATTTATAGCTCGACTGTCAATTAGAGGTCTAGACTTTGCAACTGGCATTCAAACTTGATTAAGGCTGCGTCAAATAAATCCTATAGAGTTGTCGCTCATAAAAAATACTTCTGTGTTACACGATGGTACATAGTCATAGTTTTGAGATTCGTTTTCTTCAGCTGAATGAAAAACATGTCTGGAAAATTGATGAAAAAACACAATATCAAGGTATTTAATATGTAAATAGAGAAACTTAAAAAAAACATATACAATACGTCATATGGTATTGTATTTATTGTATTGTATTTATATATAAATACAAAATACACACAGGTACATTTTTCATTGGTATATTATCATATATGATATAGTAACCTAGTATTTCCGCCACCAGTTTATGTTTTGTAGCCTAATATTGGCTTTTTGATCTAAAAAAACCTTAAAAATATTGTCAAACTTGTGCGCGGTTGTAGAATAATAGTGTATATTAAATTTTTTATACTTCTGGATGCTAATATAAAAACCATTCGTGAATTTCTCCTACTGATCTTGCTCCGTTAAAAAAGTTACTCAGTTCAGGTTTTTTCTACTAAGCGGATTAATCATAAATAAAAACTCAAAAGTATAAAACCTTTATATATGCATTCGCAATGTTCACATCTTCATCGATAAAGAAGTTTTTGGTTATAAAACACTTGAAAATTTTGAAGATTTTAAAGTTTTTTTAATTTATATGCTCAGGGAACGCGTTGTGTGTTATGAAAATTGTAAATACCATTTTTTATAACCTTTAAATAAAGTTCAAAAATGTAACTGTATAAATAATTATATAATCATATTATCATATTTTTAAGGTCAAATAATAAAGATATAACCTTCTTTCGTGCTGCTATATTTAGCTATAACAAGCTATAAAATGTTATCATGCTTTGTTAGCAAAGGTGACATTTAAAACAAAGGAACGAATTGCAACAGCATTTTGGTAACAATATTTTTTAAAGATAATGAATATTATTATTTGAAAATGAAAACACCTTGACAATATATTTTATCTAGTTATAGAAAGAGTTATTAACTATATTTAGCAACACAACCTTTGTGCTAAAAATAGCCTCATACCCTACTTATACACTGTGTAAAGAGTACAGAATCAGTAAGCGTGAAACCTCCTTTTAAAACTAGTTTTTTTTATTAAAAAGAAAAAACCCTCAAGGCCGTCGCATTGAATGCAGTCTTCACATGGTATTGTGAACGGCCGTAAGAGTTACTAGCAAACTTTACGATGCATCGTAAGTTTAAAGGTTATTATTGTAACAACATATACAGGGTCATTTTAACGTCGATTTTATTTTCAAAACTGATTTTAACACAGTCACAGAATGCAGTCTTGTTTTTATAGCTCTTTGTATTGTAATAAAATCCTTTCAAAGTTTTAGGTGTACATTGTAACGATCTCGTGATCAAAATTGAAATCGACATACATTTATTGTACATTGTATTTTGGAGTATTCATTTTATTCTATACAACAAGTTTCGAACGGGTTTATATATAAATGGCGGAAAACCACCTTTGCCCTACTTTCACAAACGTAATTTGAGCTAGGAAACCACATTGCACATCCTAAGGAAGCAAAAACCATTGAAACTAAATCCGGTTAAGAGCCAGACAAAGTATCAAAGTTATATGTCGGCGTACTCTCACTCGGTTAAAGGGGGAGTTAGGTAGGCGGCGCGAGTGTAAACGAGATAGCTATATGTTTGTCAGTTTATTTAACATCGTTCGACGGAGAGCGGCGCGCGCGCACCAGCATTTCGAACTCTTTTATAATCGAATGATTTTTTCATGAAATTATTTGGATTTTCCTCGAAATTTTTATTATGTTGGGAACACAAGCTCTGTTGCTATGATCTGATGTAGATATTTATATGATTTCACAATTATATTGGCAAGAGAATGTGCTCTGAAGTTTACGTTACGTTGTGACCGTTTTAAATTATGGTTAATTTTTTATTTTCTTTTATTTTTTTTTCAACCAAGTAAGAATTATATAAAGAATGCTTGAGACTTTTTTAAATGAAGTGATATTTTATTTTTCCATTGGTAATAGTGCATTTATTGAAGTTGCAAAAATATTGAGAGGCCAGCATCATTTTGCGAGCTATCTTTTTAATATATTTAATTATATTAAATTAATAAATCGTTCCATTTTAGAATGGGAATTTAATATATTATCGAATAAATAAGTTATTTAATAAAACAAGCAGTTTCAACAATTTTGAGACCACATTTCTATTTTACTATACCCCGGATCAAAATAATCTTTTTAAAAACTGATAAAATAAAATGAATATAATTAAATATTCCGCGGATATAAAATGGGAATCTTATAAACTACTAATTTATATTTTTTTTAATCCAATTTTTACAATTTTGTCACATTATTTGTGACTGAAATAAATTACGGAAATTCATGTAATCTTTACGAAGGTATATATGATTGTATAAGTTATGAAAACATGAATAAAATCCTTAATCCGTTATTATATTATTCCGTTATTATTATTATTTTTTGTATAAATGTACCTAAATATATTTAGGTAGTATATTTTGAGACAGCCCGTAAAGGCCTTTATATTGTCTACTATGATATATTTCAGCTTAAGCAATATTAATAAAACAACGAAAATTTATAGTGTTAACAAATTATCAAGGTGTGTTAAGCGTCATTAGTTTAGTGGTTACGGTGTCTAACCCATTTAATGAGATAGAAGTGGGTTTGAGTCTTGCCTGAAGAAAAGTTTTTCGACATATAATTCTGTATCATGGGAACTGGATTTTTAATGTTTATTATTTTAAAATATTTCAATAATAAATGTACAAATTCACCTTATCTATTAGGATTGATCATAATTCGGAATAAAGAAAATTTCTTTCGTGTGTAGGAATATTACTTACAAACTGGTATCGAATTTATGCACAAATATGCATTTTTTAAGTTAAATTTTTAATGTTATTATAATTAAATATAGTAGGTAATCAAATAATGTCACAACCTAAAAAAAATAAATTAAAATAGTTAAATTACGAAATAGAACAGAATAAAAAGAAAGTTAAATAAACAGTTTCATTAATATCATGACCTAATATCATTAAATAAATTTACATAAAGTTATTAAACAATAAAATGGACACATCACATATTAGAAAACTGCAAAATAAATTTAATTTAAGGACAAATAAATATTTTAACAGTTAATTGACTTTAAAGTATAATGACGTCATAGTTCAGTATAATACATGATTTTATATTCCTCTTAACATCCGGTAAAAAGTAGTTTGATTGACTAAACTCCTATAGTATCTAATTTGTCTTACTTGACTAATTGCCTATAAAAATACTTTTTGGTCATTATATAAATTAGTTATTTTTATCGTACATAAAACGTATGAAGGCAATATTAACTTCAATTTGAATAATTTATTTGGAATGTAGAAAATATTTTTTAAATATCCAAAAACAAAATCAGTTTAATTAAAATTGTTTGATATTAAAAAATACATTTTACGACTTTTTTGTTAATTGGATTTTACAGTTTTGTTTTCTCTTTATTTTACTTTGCTATATGGATCTAGATCAGAATTTTGTGAGGAGCGATCATGTTGTAGTATATGAGAATTGAATAAAATGTGAGTGCCTCATGCAACTCTTAATTCCAAATACACCCATCACAATCACTGCCGCCCTTCCAATCCTCGTCGTCGGCACCAATATGGCGTCTTATACCAAAAAAAAACATAATAACAACTTATAATTAACCAGTCAATTTAAAATATGATTTATTACAGAATTAAATAAAGTTATATTTTACAAATAAATAAAACCGTTTTCTAACAATATCAACTCATTTTTTTTTTCTTATTTATGCATTTAACTTAACTAAAAAAAATCGAGTCAACACATAAAAATCCTGGCAGATCCCATTTGTCACCTGTGATTAGTTGAAATTATTTCTAGTTATAATTATTTTAGATATAAACATACTAGGTACCTCATATTATGATAACGGCCCAGTCAGGCGATCTTTATTTTAACTGTAACTTGCAGTCGAATTACAACTCGTGGGATAGGTACATTGATAGAAGTAATGTAACGTTTACCTACGACAAAAAAAAGTTTTTTTTGTAACATACTAAAATATGAAACAATTGCTAAACTCTTTTTTAATACAAATTTTGTACCTATAGACAATTGTTAATTCAGTAAAATATCTTTAAAAAAGAACATGAACTGACATAGGATCAAGTAGTAAGAACAATCATACATGGGGTGAAAAAGAATCATGGGGTGAAATAAGATCATGGGGGTGAAAAAGAATCATCATTGGTGAATGGGTCAGATGTTAAAGAAATAAAATCTTTACTCAATACTTTGAAATATATATATATATATATATATATATTATATCATGTGAACATAACTCCTTAAAGCAAATGAAAACTTCGGGAAATATAATATAAGAAATTCAACATGTTAAGGAATCCAAATTAATAATTATATTGATAGTAGAATTAAGATAAATAAGAATAAGAAATTGTTTATCCCACACACGGCAAAGCATTTAAACAATTAAATGAGAACAAAAAACACTAACAGTGATAAAATTAAAGTAAGCAGCGCTACAGCAGTGGAAAAGTCCCCGGCTCAGCATATGTCACTGCGACTATGATGACACTGATGCTGTAACGCTGGTTTTCAGAGGGAGGCTTAATATATACGCATATACACACAAATAGGTACAACACAATTCTGTGTAGTCTTGCGAACCCGGTAGAAGTTGTCCTGCTCCAATGTTGGTTTACTTGCTCAATTTTTCGTCAATAAAAGAATAACTTGGACCCATTTAAATGCCACATACCGAGTCTAAGTAGCATTTCCAGAAACAACGAAACACATGCACGTCATTTTTATCAAAGTCTTTATACTAAAATCAAAACTCATTGAATATTTCAAATCCTTTTTCCCGCTTATAATTTTACAACTTACAATTTAAAAATAACTCAATAATTTGGTCATTTATTTTTTATAAAGAGTTCATATCAAAGTTCATGCTGCTTACTGTAATAGTGACGGACTTACCAAAATAAAAATTCTAGCCACCTGAAGTAGTATTTCCAAAAAACTAAATATATAACTTAAATACTTTAATATCTTCTTACTTAACAAATATTGGAGGTTCTATAAAATGTTACAACACATTTTTCATCCCCTTAAGGGTAGATTTTTAGCAAATACTGTTGCACATCTTCTTTTTTATCAGGAGCACGAGTATTGAATTTCATGTATTTAACTTTGTAAATATCTGATTTTCATTCAAAAATTTGTCCCCTATTTCATTCCCTTTGAGGTAAAATTTTGCAATTTATTTATTAACAAGAGTTTTCATACTTTCATAAATACACCCTCCTAATTTCAAGTCTCTAGATTCAATGGTTTAGGCTGTGCGTTGTCTCATCAGCCAGTCATAAACTCAGCACATTTTTTTATTTAAGATGGGTTCACTTTGGATCCCAATAAAGTCCGGTGGCCAAGACAGAATCGACGATGGAAAGAGCTAATCCAGAAGGTACCTATTCATCCTGGCTTTGAAAATGGTAGGGTCATATGTTCTCTGAATTACAGACGCAGGGATGGAGTTCCACTCCTTCGCTGTGCGCATTATGAAAGATGTTGAAAAGCGCTCAGTGCGACAGGTAGGAATAGCAACCAAGAAAGGGTGGTAACTCGCAGTGCGTATGGATGTCCGATGAAAAAAAGGATATGGCGGTATGAGCAAACGCAGCTCTTGAGCACACTCTCCAAAGTACAATCTGTAGAAGACCGACAGACAGGCAACTTTGCGGCGATGAGCTAAGGTGTGAAGCTTGCACTTCACCAATTTGCTATCACTGATGAGCCTCTCGACTCTGAGCTGAATCGTTTCCGGTGCAGCAAGTAGGTATTTTGCTGAGCCGTCCCAAAGGTGGCTGCAATATTCCATGCAAGGTCAGACTTGAATTTTATAAAGTGTCAAAAGCTGTCTCGGCGGGAAATATCGCTTGACCTTATTTAGGACGCCCAGCTTTTCAGCTGCAATTTGAGTCTTGGACTCGATGTTGGCGCTGAAGTTGAGTTCTGAAGACAACTTCATGCCAAGAAGCTCGAGGCTGTCGGCCACAGGTACAGATGTACCTCGGAAAGTAGGAGTGAGGTGGAAGGAATTCCTTTTTGCCTTGAAAAGACACGTTTGCGTTGAAATTAACGAGGTTACTATCACTCCACTGGGAAACGTAGCTTAACCTCTGGTTCGTTCACTCAACCATGGCCTCCCTCATCAACATCACGTCATCACCGCTGGTTTTTGCGCTATACAGGTATCTCGCTACATCAGTACTGTCGTCTGCATACCCAACAATTCCTGGTATTAACAGGTTATTGATGTGCAGCAGGAAATGCGTCGCAGATAGAACAGACCCCTGAGGAACTCCGGCATCAATTGCCACTGAGTCAGAGGAGCGGCCATCGACAATTACTCTGATCGATAGTTCAGTCTAGTGTTGCCCAAATGCAAGAACAAGACGAGACTTAGCCAGTCTTGGTCTTGGTCTTGCGCCAATACACCTGGTCTTGGTCTTGGTCTTGGTCTTGCGCTTGCAGTCTTGGTCTTGGTCTTGGTCTTGCAGCAAGAGTCTTGCAAGTCTTGCAATTACCTATTAGTCTATTGCTATTTATTAAAGTTTACTTTAAATCTTAGAAAAACGTATTAGAATTGGAACATTGTGAGCTTGAATTAACATAGCCATAGTAAAGATCAATCAGATTAATAAATAACTGAAGATTTGATAAGAAAGTCGAAAAATCAACTGACCTATATGTTGTTTTCCATGGAAGTAACTGTTTCTTAATAAACATTTATGATTTATAAGCTTACATTTGCTAAAACATGTAAAAAAACAAATTAATTACAATAACTTGACTGTATTTTAAATAACAATGTCTGTCTAGAAAGAGATTGAACCCTCAACTTGCATGAAATTTAATAAAAGAGTTTTATGATTTATCATTTATTTCAATCAAAAATAAAATACAACACAAATCAAACATAACAGTACACAACAGCTTTATCATTAGGTTATGTTACTTTATATCAATTCTTTTGACCAAGAATTAATACAAAGTAACCATCTGGCTGACTCATCACTTAACCTATTTCTATGTTTTCTAATTACTAATGATGCTTTAGAAAATAATCTCTCAGCAGGTACTGAAGTTGCAGGTATTGAGAGAAAATCACGGGCCATCTTCGATAAAGTCGGATACTCTGTCTCATGCGTCCTCCACCAATCTAAAATGTCTTCCGAGCTGGCAGTTCTTGGTTTTCTCAGGTACTCCTCCAACTCGTTCCTTGAGATTAAATTGGAGCTCTTCAAATCGCTCTTTGACTTTCCTTCTAAGTGTAGACCTTTTAGGAAACTCCATATTAGGGCAAATACGTCGAAAATATACTTGTGTAGCTTCGTCATCGAAAAATGAGAAGGGAAGATATTTTTTCACTACCCAATCAACTGTAGCTGTCGTGATGTTGTCACTGCTGTTTTCCGACTGAAATAAAACAATAAATCTTGTGTTATTATTTAAAACATACTAGGTTTGAGCGTTTAGGAGGAGGAGGTTTGTTGTTGTTAAATCGAGAAAATCGTTAAATTGACATTTGTTATATTAAGGTTGCACTGTACTGTAATTTACCAAAATAAAGTACTTAGTTGTTACTGGCCGATTATGAAAACAAATGAAAATATAGGTGTTTATAAAAATATTTAAGACGATAATTACATACTTAATATGTCGCACCCCTAGATGAAAACACCACTAACTCAAAAATACTTACGTAAGTTAATGGCGTTTTTGAAAGTATCGCATGAACAGCTACGCGGAGTTAAAATTCCCGTAGCGACAATTTCGACCATTGTTAAAAATGACGCGAAATATGTACCTATGTATTACTATTTTATCAATATCTATAAAATATTCCGAAGTCAGTTTAAAGTCATTTGTTCAAAAAAGACTTTTTTGAGTTCCTGGAGTTTTCATATAAAAAAAATATATTCTTACCTGTCCACTTCTTCCAGCGGTTACTAAAAAGCTTGTGATATCTCCACTTAATTTTGGTTTAACAGGAAGAAATATTTGTGATTCCTTTTTGTGGAAAGATATTAGATGTTTCCTTAAGCCTGAAGTGTTTCTGTTTTTCATTTTTATTTCAGTCTTTTTATGTTGGCACAATTTACACAAGGCAGTTTGGGATGCATGAATTATTTCGAAAAACTCCTCAAATTTGCTTTTGGGTCTTTTAGATCTGTGACTCAAACTCTCGTTACTCGGACTAGAATAATTTGAATCTTCGTCACTCATATTAAATTGTACACGTGATACGTTTTTAGAAAACAACAAGAATTAGTAAAAACAATTATTAAGTTAGACTCGAAGCACAGCTCAATTGGAAATGACTGGAATTAAAATAATTCCTTTGTTTATAGTACGTTTCCTTGCTTTCTACCGCGCCGCCTCGCCACGTGCCGGCTCTATTAAAAGGATGCCGCCGCAAATCAAACGATGCCGCGTGCGGCGTACAAACACAGATTATTACCTACTTGTACAGACGCGACGCGTGAATAAAATATATGTAAAGAATTAGTGCCAATCACTATTCTTTACATATAAGTGAATGTTTTGGCGTACATCTATACTAATCTATACTAATATTATAAAGCTGAAGAGTTTGTTTGTATGTTTGATGACAGAAGTTTTAAAATAAATAAATAAATCCTGAACGTCACTATACCTCCAAAGTTACTATTCTTCGTGGGCGAAGTCGCGGGCACTGCTTGTAAATACTTTTTTTTTTTTTTTATTTATTTTTTTTTATTTATTTATTTCATATACAAGAAAAAAAAATACAAAGATACAATTTAGTCCCACAAAACCGACTTGTCGGTTTGACTGAGGGATCTTTAGTCTCTTAGCTTATAATTATAATTATGTAGGTATATAATACAACTATAACTGTATCAGGTAAAGTTAAGTGCACAATAATTGGATTTAGACTGAATTACAACAAACTGAAGGAAAATTTAGCGGTGATAATAATAAGATACAATTGTTGTAAGATATAAAATACGTGTGTAAAAAACAACCACGCCTCCGAGCCCTTAGATGGGCTCGGAGGCGTGGTTGTTTTTTACACACGTATTTTATATCTTATAGAAATATTGCATTGTGAATGCAAAAAAATAAATAAAAACATACAATTGTTGTGTTAAATAGTAGTCATCAGATAATCTTTTAATATTTTTTTAAATTTATTTTTATCCGTTTCACATCTAATAGTTTCGGGCAACGAATTAAGAAGATATGGTATACGCTTCTGTAAAGTTCTGTCACCAAAATAATTTTGAACCCTAGGAATTACAAATTTCTTTTTTGAAGTGGCTCTAGTGATCTGGTTATGATTTATGTATTCAAAAGTGGAGACACACTCTCGGCTGCCGTGATTATTTACTAATAATAAATCGCAGGCTTTTTATTTTATTAGTAGGTAAGTACCTACGCTTTTTATATTATTTTATTAATTATGTAGAATTTTTTTACACGTTTCAAGTATATTTAAAAGTGGCTACAATATTTATCAAACGGGTGATATTTGAACACTTTTTTGCTATTTTTTCTTGTAAAAACTTAAGAAATATAATGACTAAATGTACAATAATAGTACCTAAGTAATTAGTTTAAAACCATATAATCAATATTATAATATATACTTACTAGAATAAATTATTATGACATCTACTACCTATCCTTACCATTTTATTCTAATCATAATACTACTTGCGTGATCAGTATAATGTATTCATTTTCATTATAAGCACTCTGAAACTTATTTATTCTTTGGAACACCTGTAGGTACTCTTAAAATTCGAAATTATTTTGCATGAGTATACCTACGCCTACGCCCTGTGGCGGCAATCAAATAGTGTCAAATGTTGTGATTTCGGCGCGGCGGCAACGATTGTTGTATATGATTTCAAAAGAAGCCGCCGGCGCGTGTATTATAACCATGTGCTTCCGAAAAGCAGCAAATTTCTTTGAGAAGTAAGTACAAAACCTTTGATGCCGCATTATCAAAGTGCCGATGGTTAAAACATAACTATGCATGCACTCAGTTTGATTTTAATGGATATTTTTTTATTCGCTATGTAGGTATGTTTATGGTATTAGTCGTAATGCGCATAGATCCAGTTTTTCATATTCTTTGATACAGTTTTTTGCGTCTCATAGAATTCCTAAGCGTACCTATACACCGAACTGTTACACCTAACTACTCCGTGAAATAGCGCTAAGTCCTAGCTGCAAGACGCAAGAGTCTTGCAGGCTTAGTCTTGTTCTTGCTCAAGTCTTGCACGGTCAGTCTTGGTCTTGGTCTTGCTAAAAATACGCGGTCTTGTTCTTGGTCTTGGTCTTGCAAAAACGCAAGAACAAGACCAAGACTGCAAGACCAAGACTGAATTTGGGCAACACTAGTTCAGTCAGGAAATCGGTTATCCAACCGCCGCTGGATATCGCTGATTTGCCAAGTCTGGCGTCTCTGTGAGATAATCAATGAGCCGAGTCATCTCCCGATCACCGCTGTGCGATCGATAGACACAGACGTAGAGCATCTTCTCTACCCTGTGTCTACCAGAATCCAGATAACGGAAAACCCGGATTTTTCCAAGCATCGGAGACGCCTATAGCATATGTCATTACGAACGACCACACAGACCCCTGCCCCCATCTTTAACTTATGCTCAAGTGTCTAAGCAGGGTAGTTGAGGTACGCCTCGTCCTATGGGGATGCTATCGGAGTCTCCGTCAAGAAGAATAGCTGCAGCTTCTCGATCTCCAGGTGGTGATGAACCGGATGGAGATGAGAGTAAATTCCTCCTATTCCTTCTCGACATGATGGTGAATGTTGGGAAAGTTTTCCTGAGCTAAGCTGACCAAATAAGGGAACTTACCTGGAGAATGTGGGAACGCCCGAACCCCCTCGAAATGGCCACCGGGTTTTTCCGTCCAGTTGCCAACTGGCACGGTGGAGCATTTCGCGATTTTTCGCGAGTTGGCGGGGTAGCTAGCGCGGTAGTGGGCCCTCTACAAACTGTATTCGGCCAGCGGCTAAAATCGTACTTCGGATCCCGCTACCCTCCAGAATAAGTTATCTAGTAGAGCATAGCCAAGATACCAAGACCGATGCTAAGCCACGCAACTGACTTATTACCAACACCCATTGCCACTGGTACTCCCGCCCTCCGACGGAACGCAGCAAAGCTGTAGCCTATCACCGCCACTGAGATCATCAGCGGTCACCATGGGCCGAGGTGTTTCGTAATGCCGTTGCCCGGGGTGGACCGCTAGGAGGTAGATCCCAACCACTCTTAATATAATTATATATTTGGATTAAAGTTTTCTTATCATAATTCTTTCCAACAAACTGCAATGAACGACACTTGCATCCATAGGAATGGCTTATGCTTTTGTAGTGCGGACATTCTTGAGCCGATGATGATGATATTGATAATCATCATAATTCACTTATTAGATATACAAAGCTCAACTAAAGTGATGAATTTAAAAATTTGGTTTTGTCTCCTTTCAATCCTTGGCTTACATTCACCCCATGATCCAAACTCACCCCTTGATATTATTTCACTTCAATGACTTTTGCTTGAGAACGTAAAACATAATATAAAATGAGAATAGGTATTAAAAAACACAGGCCGTTTTAAAGCCACGATTCTTGGCCCGATTTGATGTGAAGACGTGAGTTCGAATACTTTAAACTATTTACTATTTCAAAAGTTATAGCATTTTTAATTCTAAAAACAAAAGTATTAAAGACTATTTTTGTGGTTTACGAGTTCTTGTCGTCTGAATTTACATTCAACTAGATACAGCTACACAAAAAATAAAATTACCTCTATTACAATGGCATAAAGTGGGTCCAAACGTCAAGCTGTCGACAATGTGTAAACTGCAATCTCTTTTAAATTTATGAGACCCTGGTGGAATGCTGTATCGTCATCTTGTTTTAAGTAAAGTTTAAATTCATTTCCCGTTTAACGTAGAAAATATTCTGTCAAGTTATTAAATTTTGGTCTCTCTTCAGGGTTCAAATCTCAATAGAGGTGATTTTTTCTCCACACGAATTATGTTTACTTACGAATATATAAAATGAAAAAAATTGGTTTGAATGTAAAGTAAAACTAATAAATTAAATAAATAACTAACCAAGCTTAATATTTCTGATTTAAAAATGAAATTACTTTTTTTTTTTAGTTAAAACTGTTTTTGTAACCAACGCCAAACAATAAGAAATATTGGTATCTATTTTTCTTTTTTTTTAATTTATTATGTCCCAGACAAGATAAAGATACATAGTTGAAATTTTTTTAAGGTGCTTCAGTAGCCTAGTCTATCCCTGATAACACAGTCTATTCCTGTTAGCCAGAAAGTCCTGGTTTCATATTCCAATTGGAGCGTATATTTTAACTCATTTTTACGAGAAAACAATTAAGTAAATAAATATTAGACAACATGTATATAGTAATAATATAATTACAAACTAAAATATAAAATAAATGATATTAAACATTGTTCTGAATCTAAGTTGAGTAGATAAATACCTTGTGCTATGTAATAATAAACACCGACAGTAGGTACCACAATAACCAGATCCCAGCCAATATAGAAAAGTGTCGGAGTGTCGCGAAAACCAGTATGCAATGCACTCGAACACGGATGTTATCAAATCGATAAATTATCACTTAAGTGATTGATACTGGTGACAATTGATCCTATAGTAATCTTATTCTTATAAGAACAAGGACCGATTGACAGCAATACTACTTTTGTTAATAAGAATTGATCAATATTTTGCTGACTGTACAATTTTTAGGGTTCCGTTCCTCGAAAGGAAAACACGGAACCCTTATAGGATCACTTTGTTCTCCGTCCGTCCGTCTGTCTATCTGTCAAGACCCTTTTTCTCAGGAACGCGTGAAGGTATAAAGCTGAAATTTATATCAAATACTAAGGTCTACTGTCACTTGGAGCTGTGAAAAAATCAAACTTCTAAGCCAACGCAATCAAAAGATACAGCCGTTTATGCCGCAAATTTTCGACACTCGCAAAGGAATTAAAACTTACAGGGTACTTCCCGTGAACTTAAAATCTTAAAATTTGGTACGAGGCAACGTTTTATAGCACAGATAAAGGAAAAATTGTGAATACCGTAAATTTTTAGTTACATCATATAATAAAAATATTTTACGGAACCCTCGGTAAGCGAGTCCGACTCGCACTTGGCCGTTTTTTTCTTAAACCTGTGAATACAGTCTTCATTTCGAAAAATAGTACATGTATATTGAGGTAACAAGAATAAAATTCTTTTCAAACAACGCTTTTCTCTTTAACATAACTGATACTAATACGTATGTACCAACCTATGTACCATCCGTCCTGGATTCGAATCCATCAAGGGATACCCCCTTTCTTTTCCATAATATTTGTATTCCCAATTTATTTTGGTATAATATCAAATGGCATAAATTAAAAATATAAACATTGCGGGTTATATAAGTTTCAAAATATGTTCTATTACCAGCCAACAAGTTATGTCAAATTATGCCTTTTAATATTCAGCCAAAAAATGTATGCCATAACAAGGGAAACCGATACTTGGTTGGAGTCGTTCTATTTTTTATTTTATTTATTTATGCAATCAAAATTGACACGTATCCTTCCTTCAAGAATGACAAAACAATATTACATATAATAAAAAAGTGCAGGTCCTAGGCATTGGAACTCTTTTTACATATGCGTTATGTACAGACAACAACATGTCGACTGGAACCATTACAAACTGTCACAATTTCACAATGGATATTAAACTCTATATATTAAACTTTAAGTTCAAAAACCGGTTGGACTAATTGTCAATTTTTTCGTAATAGATTTTGTACGAAACGCGTAAATGGAATTCATAGAGATACATTATTACACAGAGCATTGTACTATTGATGTGTACTTTTTGTATCTGTATGAATTTCTATTTAATAAATAGTTAAATTTGCTTACCACAGAAAATTGATTTTATTGGTTGTAATCGCAATCCGTTATCTGAAACAAAAATGTTTTGCTACATTATTACAATAATAGTAAATGTAAAAATTATGTAAATGTAAAGTCCACGATAACAATTGCTACCGATAGCCAACACCCCTCATCAGTCCGTGGTAGCAATTGCCACCATATTCAAATTTCCGCGTGGCCTGTTGTTTTTTTTTATTAGGATTAATTTTTGAGTTACAGAGATCCAAATATTCTGTGGTGGATTCTTTATTTAATCAGTTTTGCGATTATTTTTTTTTTAGGTTCTAGCTTCATTATTTGCCCAGAAAATGGCATTTTTATTTAAGAGTCCGAAATTTTTTTTTACAATTCGCGCAGCACTGGGACTGTTGAGAGAGGAGGGGCGCGCGGTAGCAGACTGAAAATTGGCTATGCTTCGGAAGGCACGTTATAACATTGATTCCGGTTTTATATGCAGCCAGGGTGATGTAGCGTACTGTGCGTGGAGTTTCTCTTCGTCACAAATAAGGAGAACCAAAGTATCTGACATAGCCCGCAGAATTGCCAAACTTACGTGGCGGTGGGCGGAGTACATAGCTCGTAGAACTGATGGCCTTTGGGGCAGAAAAGTTCTAGAGTGGAGACCACGGACCGGAAAACTCAGTGTAGATAGGCTTTTCACTTAGTGGACCGACAGTCTGGTGAAGGTCGTAGGAAGCACCAGACTGTACGTAGCTTCATATTTGTGGAAATTTGTGGGCATATCAATTATTCTCCAAAATCCGAAAACCTAGCTCGTTTTTGTGATATACCTACCTCTATAGAAATACGGAACTCTTCCGACTCCATCAATAGAAAAACCGATTAACAATTACTGTAGGTAATAACGCTTAAGTATATAAAAAAACGTAACGTAACACATAGGACAGAGTCCGGCAAAGTAAAAAAAGCACAATTCTTCACTATTAAGGGTCTTGGCAACAGGAAGAAACTACCGTACATCTACCGGAGACCATAAAATGGGCATCAGCGTTTTCGAAATTTTGGTCTTTTACTGGGATCTGCGATTAGATAAAACCTTCCTATTTAAGGGAGGCTTTTGTCAAGCAGTCGACATCCTTCAAGCTAAAATTTAGACAGTGATGATAGAAAAAGAACAAGAGGAAACTGAAATCACCTTAGGTGGAATTTGAACCCACGTCATCTTGGCCAACTGGGCCAGACACAGTAATTCTCATTAACACTATTTACTGTCTTGAATGGCGAACTCTTAATCCCGATCAAGCCCGGGGGCCAAGACAGGATCCACGATGGAACGAGCTAACCCACAAGGTGCCTATTCACACTGGCTTTAAAAAATGACGGGTTATAATTACTCGGAAATACAGGCGCAGGGAGTTAATGTGCCTTATTTGGCAATGTAGAGAGGATGGACGAAAGAAAATTAAGAATAAGAGTTTATGAGGCAAATATGTACCTATGGACAAGTCGGTGAAGGTATACCAAGGCGAAAAGAAGATAGAAGATGTCCTAAAAAAAGGTCCAGGTCAAAAGCGCCCTTAATCGACGAGCTTCTATGAAAAGTTTAATGAGAGTCAAAGAAGCGAGAGTGTATGTAGTAGTAAAATAGTAGAAAGTGGAAATCTTTGATCCAGGAAAAATCCGTGATTGTTTGTATGTATGTATTTGGCAATGAACTACATACATCATATCCACCAACACCATTATAGGTATACCGAGAATCGAAACATAAGCATCATCATCTCAGCCGAAAAACGCCTGTCGCTGACGGAATCCTTCTAAAAATGAGGGGAGGAGGAAGGGTGTTGTCGAAAACTCCGCGCTTGGAAGGCGAGGTGGAGATCGTGGACTAAAAGACCGTAACTCGGAAAACGCCGCCAATTTTATGGTCTATGATAGGTGTACGGTGATAAAATCTAGTATCTTTAGACGCTTCATACGTCACCGTTAAGTGTGGAAGATTGTTATGAAACTCTGCCAGCTACCACATGCTAAACGAATAAAGAATAACTTGATAATAAACGATATTAAATGTTTATATTATAAAATTACTTACTTATCAAAGTAATGTAGGCGCTAACTGTTGGAAATTCAACCCATTCACAAAAAATATTTAAATTTAGAATTGTAAAACAGAACAGCATTCATCAAGTGTTACCCTTATAAAAGCGACCCTAAAAAAATGCACCCCTCGCTCGATAAGAAAAATTAAAAATACATAGACACCCAGTACCCAATGTAAATCCACGATAAAAGAAATAGACTAGAGGGAGACAGCGCTATGTGGTGGAGCGGGACGGAACTATCTCCCCCACAAACGTTTGGACCTATTTGAGCTTTTTTTTGCGTTGTTGCCGTTCTGCAACTTTTGATTTTTCCATGAATGTGGGACTTTAATATTTTGTCGTTTTTCATTTGGACTTGAAATAGTTAAATCATGTCGATATGTTCTAAATTATGGTTTATATTGAAAATAAAAGGCTCGTTTTACATCATTATAATTTATTAAAGTAAAACTGACGTTATTTAAGGCTTACTGCCAGTTGTTTTACACGTTCAGCCTTTAAACAAAAAACTTAGAACGCTCTGCAGGTGCAATATAATAATGGGTTCAGATTGTTGTTGCTGCCACGCTACTGCAGCACGTCGGGGATGTTTGCGGAAGACAGAATTGACGGCTATCACGCGGTTTTACGCAGAAGAGTCGCATCACTGATAAACCGGGTACGGGGCAGCACCAACAGCATTCTGAACTTCGTGGCCTTGAGAACGGACAGCCCCATGTTACGTCACTGGGTTGTGGTGCATCTAACGCCATACGTCCGAAACATACGCTTTTGGATAAGTATTGAAATATGTATTAATTTAAATAGTTTTAATGATTTTAATTTTTTTGGATTGAATTATGATTGACACTGATTTACGATTTTGATTGATTTTTAATGATTTTAATGAATTTAATTGTATTAACATAGGATAACATTTGATTATTGTTACTAACACAATATGGGTTATACCCGAAATTTATGAATTTGTATTTTATTTTATTTTAGCTAAAAGACGTCGACCACTGGACGGAATCCCCCGAAAATATAATAGAGGTATTTTACAATTACCTCCTATTTTAGAAGAAGTTATCATCAGCGTATTTATGACTCCACTGGTAAGTTATCGGGACAGGTGAAGATCTCAGCTGCAAGTTCTGCATTAATTTCTTTTCTTAATAAGATGATGGTGAATGATGATGAGAGCCGATCTTTGAATGACAGTTAATCAATGAATGATGAATGAACAGTGAAATATCTCTTTCCCTAGGTTTCAGTAATTGTGTGGGATTTTACTGAAACCTCCCCGTGGACTGCTTCAGCGAGCAGGAAAAGAACTTCCGCTGCTTTGTTTCACTTGCCAACACTCTTGCATGTTCACATACATTTATTGGTTGAATAATTCACCGTTATTACCGACTAATATCCATCACAACACAAATTTTAACAAGAAAAACGAAACCTGGTGGCCATGTGACTACGACCGTCTACAGCCTATTGGAGGCCCTGGGAATATAAGAATAATGGAGCCCCTATGACTTTGACAGAACATTTTTTTATAACAAGAATAGACAAAGAAAGCAGATAAACAAGATTTCAGATTTTTTATTGACAGTTAATAGTAGAATAGATAATCTTTAATTTAAATGGGGTGATTCAGACATATTTAAAATTATCTAAGCATGCTGAAATTGGATAGCCTTTTTTGGGCGCGAGTAGAGTAGCTTCGCGAATGCAAAAGCTAATAAGCCAGTCGATAATTTAGTCCCTAATTGAGGTTCGATTTACTCTAATTAAATATGTTTTTCAGTAATAAATGTCGGTATTCCTTTAGTGATCTGGCAGGAACTAGGGGGCCCCTTCGACCACGGGAACCTGAGCATTTGCCTAGAGTGCCCAGTGGGAAAGAAGCATCTGAAAGTGACGTTTCCCGCTCCTGCCCGTAGGACACGGGATTTGGTGTGCATTTGAATAGGTGGTATTTTCATTTTTTATAACAGACTGAATACCTAGTACTGATTTGCAACCTTCAGATAAGTGTTCCAACAAGCTGCGTACTACAGGAGTAGACAATATTCTCTACATCAGTACAACGATCTCAAATTAATTTAACCTAAATAGACCTTATAATCCATGAATGTGTTGCGTCTTAAAACAAACTCAGAGTCAGTGTCTTTGTAGATTTAAGCTTGGGATTTTATGTGATAATATAACAGAAAACAGAGTAGTGGCACATATCAAAATTAATAGTAAATGAGATAATTCTTTATACTGAACTGGAGTATCTGCACAGAGCAGAAGTTGGGCTTGCATTTTAACTGATTTCTATTTGGAGTTCGATTTGTTCTGATACAGAACTAAAAACGTCGTTGAAATTGTACAGTACCACATTAAAAAAATGAAAAACGTAAAATTCGGAAATGTTCCACCACCGTTTCTGATTGACGTTATTCGGTGCAAGGAAAATCATAAAGTTGATCTGAAAAAGCAACGTTCTCGTTATCAGTTATTTATCAGTTTGATTTGATTAAAGCTTTAAATAATTGGACGATGAAGGAAATATCAAATACCCCACTCCAACTTTTTTTTGTTAACTAATAAAATAGGGATTTACTGAAACCTCCATGGACTTCTCGAGATCCTGAAAGACGCCTTCCTTTGTTTTGTTTCATTAGTCAACCTGTGCATGTTCACGAACAATTCATGAATATAAACTCAATTCAATAGCTCTTAAAATAAATTCTTTTGAATCGTTCAAGATTTCTTACTTTCCACCCATTCAGCACGTCTTTTAATTGACAAGAAGAAAGGGCGCTAGAGACTCGTCATCCTTAACGGAAGTAACGACATTTAAAAGTCTACATATACAAGTAATATCTATATCATTACCAAACACAAAAAAGTATTTGTATAACACATTTTTTTTTACATTTGTGTCATATATTTTCTATTATAATAATATTGTAGAAAATATATGACGATTATTGGCTTAGTAATCCTGTGATCACGGCTCCTATAAAAGAGTCGAAACGTTAGGATGAAATATAAAATAAATTAAGCGTTGTTTTATTCAAATTTGTAATGTACATGTAATTAAACACAATTCACTATAATAGCTGTGTTGTACTTCCATTGCATCGTTGATTACAACAATGTCAAAAAGTATCTGTTACGGTTAACAATCAATCTTTATTGTTTTAACTACATGGCAAAAAAAATAAATAAAAAACAACGGGTTGCACTCCGGGAGTGCCAGCAGAAGTGAAAACATGAACATTAACGTTGTGCATTTTTGATATTTTGAAATGGTTAAGGAATAATTTCGCACGAATTGCTTTAATGATCAGTATAAAAGTGCTATCATTTATGTGGTAAAATACAATATTCATTTATTGCGCTATCGTATACAAACATGTCAACAAACACACCAGGATGTGCAGGATTTTGCACATGCGCAATGAATAAAATCAGTTGAACGCATGCGTTCTCATGACATTACCTGCCATTTTAAAATTTCATAATGACAGTTTTAAAAAAAATAATAATGTAACTGTCACTATGAAGTTTAAAAATGACACGACTATACGCACATCGCGCAAGCGCCCTACGCCGTCTTACGAATTTTCGATCAGGTCACGTGTCCTGACGCGAGTTTAGAAATTTTTACCCATCCCAAAAAGTGCACAACGCCGCTAAAGAAGTTTTCACTTCAAAAAAAAACTAAAGCTACTAAAATGAGCGTTACAATGTTGTAATCGATATTGTTCTACGCATGGAGGTTGAAAAATTGTAGAATTTATAGTTCATTTTTCAGCCACCAGCCGCGCTGCCGTCGAGGTAAGTAGTATCTGCGAAGTTAGCTGTTTATGTGTACAAGTAGATGAAGTTAGTTGAATAATGTACAAATTTAGCAACAGCCCGCTTTTATTGAGACAACTTAGCGATCGCAGTGCCTCACTTATTAAGTCCATATTTCTGGGACACTATTTTCTACAGCGATCGTTCTCCTTCTCTCTAACCTCCATGGTGCTACGTGTGCGACTAGTTTAGCAAAAAAAAACATAAAAAAAGATAAATTAAATTATATTAAATTTAAGCATTAACAATGCATCGATTTACGAGCTATAACTTCGTAACGTTACAACGGGAGATTTTGTACCGAGAAATGGCCGCAAGAAACTCGGCAAGGGCCTTTTTTCTCCCTTTAATGTGTGTTACAAAATTTTTGAGATGTATGAAAATTTTCTAGTGATAGTAAAAATGCGTTTGAAAAATTAGCTTTACTAATTTATTAGCAACTAGCTGACCGGCTATGCGTTGCTATGGTAACGTTAATTGATGACCCGGCCACGCTTTGCTACGGTAACGTTGATTGATGACCCGGCCACGCGTTGCTATGGTTACGTTAATTGATTATAAAAACTGTTATTCTTAGGTTTATGGTAACTATATATGGTAACAAACACACAAAGTATTATTATTATATAATGTACTGATATAGTAATAAAAGTTAAGCTCATCAACTTCACGCCGTTCGTCCTTTAAATAATCATCATTTCTGTAATAGTCTCTGCTCGTAAGGGTTTTCTAAATAACTTATTTAAATTTCTCTAAAGGCAGTTCAGAGCAAAATACATTAACCTAAAAATTAACTTGCCGTTTTTGCATTCAAAAGCTTGACTCATCATTTGATTCACTTTAATCACTCAAACTAAGTCACCTAGTTCATTAGTACACCAATCAATTTAGGTACTTTTCGGTTCATTACAATAAGATTTTTACGCTGTAAAAGTTAATAAAGACTTTTGAACGTGTCGTAGCAGACCAAATTAATTTTCAGTGACCAATCCTTAATAAAGAAAAACAAAGCTTTTTAAAATGTTGTTTTTTTTTTAAATATTCAATGTCGCTGATTCATTCAAATATTTGATCAATTTACAACTTAAAAATAATTTAAAATTTTATAACTACAAATAACAGTGACCCAGACGTAGGGGTAGGGGTATGCCTAGGCCTAATAGGCCTAGTTTCGGTGCTAATCTATACTAATATTATAAAGAAGTAAAGTTTGTGTGTTTGTATATTTGTTAAATTGAAAGGGGTAATCTCGGGATCTACTGAACCGATTTTAAAAATTCTTTCACCAATAGAAAGGCAAATTATTGCTGAGTGTCATAGGCTATATTGAATGCTAGAAAAAATTTAAAGAATTTTGACCACCCGTGCGAAGCCGGGACGGGCCGCTAGTCAACTATAATTTTATTGTTTTAAGGTATGTATGAGTTCTGTGAGTATGCTCATACACCTCATTAAAGTATATTATTATAATTGTTTTTTGTGTTGCTCAAAATATAAACTAAATATTTCAATGTCCTTTTCACACTTATTAACAGCGTGTGGGGTTTTTATTTTTTTTTTAATTTGTATTGCAAAACTGAATAAATTATTTTTTACGGCATTTAATTTGTTAATGTAACTAAAAATGTCTATCAATTTATTTTTGAAATTTAAGATGAATACACTTTCACACGTGATGATGAGAGCCGGTCCATGGATGATAGATGATCAATGAATTATTAATCGACAGCGAAATATCACTTTCCCTAGGTTTTAGTATAGGTGTGGGGTTTTACTGAAGCCTCCCCTTGGACTTCTTAAGAGAGCAGGTAAGGCCAACTTTTGCTTTGCTTGTTACACTCGCCAACAGTGTTACATGTTCACAAACACTAAGTGGTTAATAATACACCATTATTACGCAGTAATATCTACCACAACGCAAATTTTAACAACAAAAATAAAACCACCATAATGACGCTTTCCGCTCCCATCAGAAAGTCCTTCTCTCTTGACTTAGAAGTCACTTAATCTATATATATACTATTTTATATGGGCATAAGTTAAATATGTAATAAATACATATATATTTTTTATAATTTTTATATATTTTATGCATTTTCAATGCGATCTTATGAGATAAATTATTATAATAGAAAAATACTAGAAAAAATCGACTCGGGTCACAAGTGAATTCTCAGGCGGGAATCGAACCCGCAATCTTTGGAAATCCGGTCCAATGCTCTCCCAATTGAGCTACCGAGCCTTGTGAAATTTTCTAGTACCTTCCTGATTTTACGCTGTAGGCCAGCGTTGTTTCATCAATGAGAGGAACATCCTCTCGTATTCGAAAGAAACATTTTTAACAAATGTTTGGTCAATCGATTAAGATGAAACAGCCATTTAAGTTTTATAATTTTTATATATTTTATGCATTTTCAATGCGATCTTATAAGATAAATTATTTATTTAACATATATTTATTTATTATAAATAATTGTGTTAATTATCTTGTAAAATGTTATTATTTATGTTTTTCAAAGCAAGAACATAAGCAATAAACACTGTCAAAAAAATAAAGTCGTTAACGGTAATAATATTTTTTTTATTATATTTACCTATAGGTAAGTAAACAATAACAAATTAAGTTATTTTTCTTAGATCATGATGAATGATGAAGAGAGTTTATTTATGAATAATAGAAAATCAATGGACGATGAATGAATAGTGATATAATCTCTACCCTAGATTTCAGTGAAGGTGTCCTCCTCGTGAACGTTTTGAAAGAGCGCTGAAAGACACCTTCCACTATTTTGTTTCACTTGCCAACACTAAAGCATATTCAGACAAACTCAGCGGTTAATAACCCAGCATTATTTCACACTAATATCAACCACAGCACAAAATTTAACAAGAAAACCAAAATTAAAAAAGGGACGCTTCGCGTTCCCGCCAAAAAGCCAATAAAGTATTCAATGAAGGTTGTTACTTTTTTTTTAATAAGGTCATAGACAATGGACCTTATTCCTCCTGTGATCACAATCCCTTGTAAACTCCTTGGAGTCGGAATGTAAGGATTTAATACAAAAAAGAAATAAAAAATAACGCGTGGATCCGGTAAATGTTTTATTTAAATGTGCGATGGGCGTTGATATATCGGACTAAATAGTTTTCTTTTGTTTTATTTACGTCACTGTTGAAAGATTAACGAATGATTTGTTGGTGGGAGCGCGAAGCGTCACTTTAATGGTTTTGGTTTTCCTGTTAAATTTTGTGTTGTGGTTAATATTAGTGTGTAATAGTGGTAAGTTATTAACCACTGAGTGTTTTTGAATATACATGAGTGTTGGCAAGTGAAACAAAACAGTGGAAGGTGTCTTTTCGCGCTCTCTCAAGAAGGCCACGAGGAGGTATCAAAACCCCACTTCTTTACTGAAACCTAGGAAATTACTCAAGAACATAGAAGAAAGATTATACTTACTTGACACTTTCTAAATGCACAAATTGTGCAAGCCATAAATAAAGAAAAAAAAAAAGATTAACGAATTCTTGAAGCCGTGAAACGAACCTGAAACGTCGATGTTGGTGACGTAAAAGATTTTCTACCCTAATTTGTGTCTATTAAAGGTTTGTTGGCAAATTTGAAAATACCTATCAGTTTATGATTATTATAAATATTTCTAACATTCACATCCATTAGCCTAGCCCAAAGTAAGCACTGTAACGATTGTGTTATAGATCTAGTAACGGATAGACATATATGATACATAGATATGTAATATTCATAGAAATATATATAAACACCCATGTCTCAGGTACAAATATCATACAGATATCTGCCCCTTCCGGGACTCGAACCCAGGACCGTCGGTGCGAAAGGCAGGATCGCTACCGTTGCACCAAACGGTTGTCAAAAGATTATTTTCAATTTTCAATGCTATTATGATAAATTTTAATAGAATAATATCTTTTAAATTTTGTTTTTAGTTCTGAAATAGGACACAGTGTAAGAACACACAATGAAAACAGGGTCAATGAAAATATTTTATATACTTATTTACTTTACGGTTTCATGCAATTTTAAATGAGGATATCTTAAATTGAAATAATATTATAACTAAAATATAAATAAAATATATCATGTACTTTTAAATTAGGGTACTTTCACGTAAGAAATTAATTTTTACATTATAAAATGAATATTACCTTACTAATAAGTTACGTTAGAACTATATAATATATTTTAGGCTTATCTTATACTATCTAAATTTTATTCTTAAATAATTTCATTGAAAAACGGGTTGGCCTTATCTTCGAAGTCTTTTGAGAAGAAGCCTATCGGTTAGTATTGTATAGACTTAAGACTCGAGTCGAAAGCATTAAATTTAATAACTCATGCAGCTCTAAGTTTTGAGTCTTTTATATCTGCTAGAATTTTAACAAACAAAAGTCGAGATTTAGCCCTTAAAAAATCTCTCAGTTATTCGAAAAATAAACTGATGACCAATTCTTTAAAACAGTTCTGTCTTTTGAAGAGTACTGTATATTGAGAAAATTCTATATTTGAAGAGAACTGATAACGGAGATACTCACAAAACTATGAGAAGTTCTTTTTTACCTAAATGTTTATTGTGGTGTAAACATTCGTTCAGTTACATAGCCAAATCTCCACTACATAAAGACAATACTTTGTGTGTTTGTTACCATATATAGTTACCATAGTTACCAAAAGCCTAAGAATAACAGTTTTTATAATCAATTAACGTTACCATAGCAACGCGTGGCCGGGTCATCAATTAACGTTACCATAGCAACGCGTGGCCGGGTCAGCTAGTATAAATTAAATATATTATAATTTTTAGGCCAGAGCCCACATCAGTGACATTTATGTAAGGAGGTGTATTTGATTAAACTGCAGTCTTCTGCATTAAAGCTTAGAACTCAATTTGACTTTACCACAATTTATCGGACTCGAGTCTCATAATTAGGACTAGGTCTCTATTTTATCTAGAGACTTGAAGAAGTCAAACAAAGAACTCATATCTCGTAGTAGCGAATTACTTCAGCTCCAAAGTTAGAATTAAACAATTGAAGTCTTTATAACTTACTAACTTTAACATCATAGGGTTCGGTAGCTTAATTGGGAGAACATCGGGCCGGATATCCAAAGGTTGCAGGTTCTAATTCTTCCTTTAACTTGTAAGCAGGGTGTTTTTAATTAGTTTTTTTTTCTATTAAAATAATGTATCAAATTAATAGTCTTATTGATGAAATCAACGAAAAAATAATGCGATCAGGGCGAGCGGCGCAGTTATGTGGGACTTTCGTCCATTCCTTTATCCGGCCTAGTGATGGAGGATTGGAGGCCTACCCACTAAAAACCTAAGTATGTACCCCCGCACTGCCGTTTGTCCCATGGGGTCGTTGGTGACTTTCACCACGGGGTTCCTGACAGACTGGCCCAAAGGCCCCACCACAATGGAGGATGCCCGGGTGCAAACTGAAGTCAATACTGGACCAACAAACGATAGAAAACTACTTTGTTTGAATAAATTGTATTATTGATAAACTATAAAGATAGATTACTTTTTCTTTAATATAAGCATTTACAATGTGTGTATTGAACGTCAACGTAAAAACTACGACACTTGTTAAAAAAAACCTGACCAAGTGCAAGTCGGACTCGCGCACCGAGGGTTCCGTAAAATATTTTTATTATATGATGTAACTAAAAATTTACGGTTTTCGTTTTTTTTCCTTTATCTGTGCTATACAAGTTGCTTCGTACCAAATTTTGAAGATACTGAGCTCACGGGAAGTACCCTGTAGGTTTGATTCCCTTGCGAGTGTCAAAGATTTGCGGAATTTTGCGGCGTAAACGGCTGTATCTTTTGATTGCGTTGCCTTAGAAGTTTGATTTTTTCACAGCTCCAAGGGACAGTAGACCAGAGTATTGGATATAAATTCCAGCTTGATGCCTCCACGAGTTCCTGAGAAAAAGGGTCTTGACAGACAGACAGACGGACGGACGGACTGACGGACAACAAAGTGATCCTATAAGGGTTCCGTTTTCTCCTTTGGAAGAATGGAACCCTAAAAAAGAGCGATATTCATTCAATTAATACTCGAAACAAGAATAAACTCGCTGTTCCAAGTTTCAGGCTTAAAAAAACAAGAGTCATTTTCGGGTAGATAGAGGTTTGACGTTTTATAACAAAGTATTACACATTTTTTTTTTTTAATTTAGAATGGGTTCGTTCTTGATTCCAATCAAGCCCAGGGCTAAGACAGGATCCACGATGGAAGGAGCTAACCCACAAGGTACCTATTCACCCTGACTCTAAAGACGGATGGGATTAAATACTAGGAAAACAGACGCAGGGAGGGTGTTCCACTCCTTTGCTGGGCGCATTATGAAGGATGTTGCGAAGCGCTTGGTGCGACAGGTAGGAACAGCAATCAAGAAATTGTGGTCGCCAGCAGTGACTGATTGAATTACCTTTTCAAAAGTTTAAAAAGGTTGTTAAAAACGCACTCAAGAACAAAGGCTATTACCGTATCGGTGACAATTTAAAAGACAATAATGCATGGAGTACCCTTCTTTCTAGTTATTATTATTATTTTGTTATAAGAGATGTTAAATGTATAAACTCTTCTTATACATCTTGGAAGTACAAGAAAAGTTTATATGTACAACTATGTATGTAATGCAACACATAAAAAAGGGAGAGAAAACAACCCTTGCAGAGTTCTTGTGGCTTCTTCTCGGTACAAAGTCTCCCGACGTAGGACTACGAAGCCATGGCGTAGCTTTGACGTTCAATACACGCATTGCAAATGCTCATATTAAAAAAACGCATGTATGCGTTTCACACGTGGTAGAAGTGAAACCTTCAAAAATAATACGTACACGTATACAAAATACCACGGTTGTTGTGAGGTCTTTTCTCAAGCTTTGTACTACGCATGCGCACACTAACACGTCTTAACACACGTACATAATGCTTTCTATCTCATTTTATCCTACATTAAATCTTATGAATTTTTGTGTCTGTTTTTACTGTCGCTTTTTCGTTTCATCGACTTTCAAATCACAACGTTGCTAAAGAAGAAAAATTAAAACGACTATGCCATCTCTATTTTTTTATCGGACATCCTGACGCACTGTGGGTTATCACCCTTTCTTGGTTGCTATTCCTACCTGTCACACCAAGCACTTCCCAACATCATTAATGCGCACAGCAAAGGAGTGGAAGTCCCTCCCTGCGTCTGTATTTTAAAGCCAGGGTGAATAGGCTGCTGGCTGTAAGTGGCAAGTCAGTGTGGTGGCTGCGGGCTACCACACTTACTTGGTTGCTATTCCTACCTGTCGCACCAAGCGCTTCGCAACATCCTTTATAATGCGCACAGCAATGGAGTGGAACTTCCTCCTGTGTCTGTTTTAAAAAGCAGGGTGAATAGGCGCCTTCTGGGTTAGCTCGCTCCATCGTGGATCCAGTCTTGGGCCCCGAGCTTGATTGGGATCAAGAGCAAACCCATCCAAAATAAAAAAGTAAGTCTTAAGTCAGGAGACTGTACCGAGAATAAGCCACAATAAACTCAGCAAGGGCTGGTTTTATTCCTTTAATTATTTGTTACATTATATAGTTACATTAAATAGACATGCTGTCGACAGTACATGTCTACGGGTATTTTAAGCATTTGGTTTAGGTACACACTCACCAAATCAAACTTAGTCACAATTGTATGTTACAGTCATTGAAAGAAATGATAATAACAGAATTACCCACAGGCAAAACCACAGGCAAAGACATTACCAATAGAGAATTGTAATATTTCACATTAAACCTATTTTAACCTGAAACCAGACTTTAACGTTCTAAGGGTATTAGCCACCACAACTATCGTTTATTTAGAAAAGCAGAAACAATAGTGAGACTGAGATTTGGTTTGAATTAAAATTAAAACTTGCTTGGTTTTTTTTGGTCACCCATCTGAATCTTTTACTCTCGTAAATGTTGCTTAGCATTTAAAATTTAGATACTTGTCGATATTTGGAAAAGCAGAAACATTAATAGAACCTTTATCACTTAGATTTGAGACAATATTTCGTTGGTCGGTAATATTTAAATTACAACCTTTTAGGTGGTTTTTATTGGCCACCCATCTGAATCTATGACTCTCGTAAGCGTTGCTTAGCATTAAAAATCTAGATACTTTAACACCGCAAACCCCAACAAGCGCAAAAAAAGCATTTACCTCGATAATTTCTGTCTCGGCTAACACTGATCCGCAATCACAGCGCAAGGTCACATGACGTTTCCAACATGGCGGACGCAGAGTTCGTTCATCTGTGCGAATGAAAAGAGAGAGAGGAACACCCGTTCGACCATCTACCCATTCACGCGTGCAACGGACGCTGCAACCGAAATAATTCAAACTCTTTACATTACTCCGTTCCTATGGGTACACTTAGAATCTGGCAAAGAAACTTTTCAATGGATTATAGCTATAGCATTCTTGACTATCGTGTACAGAGGTTGGTTTTTGAAATGGATGAACTCTCATACAGTGCGTTTGAGGTTAGTTTGCGCGGGAGTTTATATTCAAGAGATTATACGTAAACTTGAGAAGTAAGGTTTAAATTATGGTTCTAGTTTTGAGACATCAATTATCGTAATTTTGTCGTATTATTCTCTGATTTAAGAACATCAGCCTATTATTATCTCGTCATAAAACTCGAAAGTATACATTATATTGAAATGTCATATCCAACAATTTATTATTTTTTCTTTGAAGAGACGACAATTATCTCGTCATTATGGTAGGATACAATGAAGCTTTTCTCAAATAAGACATTGATAACCAAACATAATAACTCAACGAACTATGATAGGTTACATTTATTAAAAAGATGAAAGTGTAAAAATTCTACCTAAAAGTGTTACTCATGGACGCACTCCACTGACATGTTTGTGGTCCTGCTAACTGTACCTCGTGACGTCACACACTGAGTCACACGACTACACGACCTATTTCACGTACCGCTGTCGCTAACCAATCTTTATTCTGAACCGACTTATAAATTCGCGCACATGTACATTCTTATTACTGAGCAAAACGAGTGTTTTTCGCATATTTTACTGTTTGTATATATTTGTATTTCTGTCCCGATGTGTTCTTGTTTTATCGTTGTTAACCCTTTCTTTGGTTGATTGACAGGTAACTTTCTAATATTTCATGATTGCCTGGTACCTGAAAAAGGTTATGTCGAAAATCTACCAAACTTGAAGACTTGTAGCGATGAAGAAATAAATGCAAATTCTTGCATGGAAACATCGAGCAAGGTCATAAGCATAGTTAATTTATAACTTTCCAATAATAATTATGTTTTGCTAGATTTTTTCAATTTTATTTCATTGGTCAAATGGGCAAAAACTAGTATTACTTATGACATCGAGATAGTCAATAAAAATAAAATGTCAACAAAGTTCGAAAGACCAGAAGGCAGCTATGAATTACTGAGAAATACGATATTTTATTTTAATTGTATGATAGTCAAATTGTGTTAGGTTACTTCTAACGTTTTGAAGGAGGCTTAAAATAAATTTTCATGGTTTAAAACACATTTAAAGGATGCATACTTCCTTTTAGCTATTTCAATGGCAACGTTGTGTATCATTCATAGTTACGAGTATTTCTTTTAAGCATTTTTTTTTTCAGGAAAATATTAACTTAATTATCAAAATTATTAGTATGATTAAAATATGTTTACTAGGTCTGCAATGCATGCTACTGTTTGCAAATACTGAGCGAAGCACTACTTTTCACATTTGAAATTAAAATTCTATTTTGCACGTAAACTTTTTTTCAATGGTTTTAAATTAGATTTTTGAAGAGTGATTATTCCTCGATGGTATGTCCGATTTCTAAACTTTTTTTTGCACATTAGTCACGACCACGATATGAGTTTAAGCCTAAATTTCATCAATGTAGTCTCAGCGGTTTGGCAGTGATCAGCTTTTGAATTTTTCTTTCGGTGATTATTCCTCCATGGTAAAGTCTATATCTTTTTACAAAGCCTATGTCCGTTAGGTTAGAATCATGTAGGTTCATGCCAAAATTTGTTCGAATCGGTTGAACCGTTAAGTAGCAGGAGGGAGACGAGCGAAATTTGTGAGTTGCCTAAAAGAGAGCTTCGCTCAATAAATAAAATAAGTCAAATAAAAATGAGTGTCAAATAGTCATAATTAGAGAATATTTATTTATTTTATTACAGATGTCTTATATTTTACTCAATTTATTTCCTTCGCTATATGTTAAAAGGTACCTAAGTGGAAATAGCAGAGGTCCCACAATGTGTCTTTGTGCAACCCCAGGTGTATTTTCTCTCTAGAAACATTGACATAAATTCAAATAATTTGCCACCAAACAAAACGATATTTACTTAAAAGTGAACTGACTACATGAAGACTCGGTTGCTATCTTTGCAAACAAAGCTATGTGGCACGTAATCAAAGGCCTTGTGAAAATCCGAGAAACATGCCTATAGCGAGATCAGATAGTGTGTATGTATTGAGAAAGGGTTGACAGTACAGTTGTTATGGCAATTACAGTAGGAGGAACATAATGTAAATACATTTAAATATTTAAGTCTTTAAAAAAATTTAAGCTGCAGCAGTATAATATATTACGTCTTTGATAACACAACAGTTTGTGGATTTAGAAAGGTTTTTCTATTTTTTTTCAGGATTGGAGACAATGTAAACGTGATAGCTTGTAATATTGCCAATCAATGCCAATGGATTTAGGATTGTATTTTATTGTCATAAAAATAGGCAAGAGAAGGTATATAAATTTAATTTCTAGTGTAAACCTGTAAGTTCTTTAAAAATAATTAAAGGTTTCAGTGTGCACAAAAACCGAAGTCGTATGTACGTGGTTAGAAAGTCATCGATGCAAGATTTCTACATATAAATCGTATAACTGATTGATCACTGTGTAGCGACGCCGTTTCGTATCCGGTAGTGTGGCGCCATAGGTAGGGATGATATCTTAAATTTTTACTAGTATTAAATAATTATTATATATTTATATAGTAAGTGGCATTTCCCTTAAGTGATTTAAAATTTTAAGTATACCTTCTTCACAAAGTCTAAAAATTTTTACATGTAAAGTATATGAAAATGAACAGAGACTGTATGTAAGCACAGGGTAGCAGGCTTTTCATCCTGGTACCGCCAAGACAATAAAAAGTTCAGGCTCACATTATTTTCTCGTCACTACAAAATTGTGTTCAGTAGAAAAATTGTCGAAGATACCTCTCGTTTGAGGTATTTCAGTCTCAGAAACATTTCATTTGATGGTGAAAGATGAAGACAACTGATGTTTTTTTCATTCTCCTTATAGATATGTCGACATAAATAAATAAATAAATAAATAAATATTTTTTTACATTCACACCAATTAGCCTAGCCCAAAGTAAGCACTGTAAGGCTTGTGTTATGGATGCTAGGGTAACGGATAAACATACATATATAATACATAGATATGTAATATTCATATAAATATCCATGACTCAGGTACAAATGCTCGTATTCATCATACAAACATCAGCCCCTACCGGGATTCGAACCCGGACGGACCGTCGGTGCGAAAGGCAGGATCGCTAACATTGCACCAAACGGTCGTCAAATAAACTGACACGGACTCTGAAATCTTTAAATGTACCTCAGGTTAAGCGATCATAACGAGTCGTCGTCGTACAGTATTGTAGGTTTATGCTGGTATTTCACCTAAAGGAGGAGGCTACAAACCTATTCCATTGTTGCTTTGGTAGCATCGTTCTTACGATCTCGGCATGCTATGAAACATTTCTGAACGCTGTTTTCGAACAGAGAAATGCGAGGTACTTAAGCTATACGAGCTTGAGTAGCGAAACTATGAAATGGTGTGAATTTTTACACTAGATATATGCTAGTTCGCCATATTCTATAGGAAGACCACCATTTTGTTTGTGGCGTTTACCTACAGTATCATGAATAGCATTTTGTGACACCCGTTATTGTCACAAAACCGATGCTATTCTACTCTGCCACGCTAAATCTTTGGTACACTGTACGTAAAAAGATATGCGCTACCACTTATTAACAGAGCATATTGACTGGATTCGATCACATCCCTCGCTTACTTTGTAAGTATAAAAATATGGTTTTGCTTAACCTTTCTCCAGCTCTGGAGGAAAACTGCGTAACATGACGTTATCCTATTATTGGATTTTATCTTTGCGCACAGCTTAGTTACCTCGCAAATCTCTTGTGGAAAAGCAAACTATTAGCCACCATGTTGCTGCTGATAATGAGAAAAACACCTCACTCTCTTATCCATATATTTTTATTTCTAAATGTGCAGAGACCAGTTGCTAACGATGTTACTCAAATCAGATCACCCACATTTTCTTAGGTAGCGAAGCAGCGTTTCACACCATAAACTCGAACGTCTTATGATCAATACTGGTGAAAGACAGCGTAGACAAACTGAATGAACTGGGCTAGAGTTTTCTAAAACGGATACCAGGACATTTAGGAAGCATTGGCAATAAAAAGTCAAGGATCTTATTAGAGCTGGGATGCATTGTACACAGTAAACGCCACGTCTCTGATACAAAAGCATACAGTTCAGCAGGACGAACACCAATCCGATTGCTAGAGCCTTAACTGGACACTGCAGTCTAAACAAACGTCAATTTCATTAAAAGCAATAATTTAAATGGTCTCATGTGTCAGGCGGAACTCGAACTCTGTTCTTCCAATATAGCTACCGAGACATTGAATTCCAAGCATTTCTAGCTGACGCTATCGCCACCCCTTCAAGTTCCAGGTACTACATCACCACGCACAACATCGAGCGCAATACTTTTACAAGAAACTAACAATAGATAAAGAAGAAGCTGGGAAACTATAGTTCTTGCTATTAAACCATTCACTTTCTGTCATCACCACCAAGAACATTCACTAAAATAATGGAAGCAGTAATGGGGTCGCCCGACATAGGGAATCGAGTGAGGAGCGGGCGGCAGGCGCGCTTAGTGGGCCCCTTTTTCCATACCTTCTTTTGTCGCCCATACTTAAGGAAACGCGGTTACAGTTTCATAACGTATTTGAATAACACCCTTTGTTTATGTAGGTTGTTCTTACGAATCGTTCCTATCTATACAATGTAAGAGAAACTATAAAACTTTTCGAAGGTTCAGATTTTGTAATATATTATAAAAAAAAGTATGTTAGAACAAAAATATGACTATGTCGTTACCATAAATAAACAATAACACATATTACAATAAATTTCAAAATTTAAAAAATCAAAAAATAGCACCATTTGAGTATTTTCACAATTTATAGGTGTTCTAATCGCCGCGAGTCTGGCTATAATATATAACTGGCTATATACCACAAATTTTGAAAAGAAACTCAAAAGTTGCCGTTCAATATGACGTGTACCAGCATGTCTTGCTTTTTTTCGTTAAGTTTTCCCATAAGGAAAGGCAAAAGATACAATGTCTATACAGCCTAGTCTGCAGTTATTTCTTTTCTTAGTTAAAGCATTATGAATGATGATAAGAGTTGATTTATGAATGAACGATGATTGAATGGTTAAATAATCTTTATTCTAGGTATCAGTAAAGTTGTGGGGGTTATTCGTTGATTTGTTGATTGGGTTTTACCGAAAACTCCTCGTGGACTTCTTGAGAGAACGTAAAAAGACACCTTGCATTTTTTTGTTTCACTTGCCAATACTCATGCATATTCAGAAACACTCATTCATTATTACACACTAATAGTAACCACAAAAAAACCATTGAAGTGACGCTTCGCACTCCCGCTATAAAGCCAGTGTGTCTTGTTCCGATCAATTAATTTCATAAAAAAAAATATCTAAACGGTGACAGCCCTGTATCGCCTCGTCTAAGACAAGCTGTTAAACAGCTTTTTATGTAACACAAATAAATTATATTACGATTTGGCATGAACATAGTTCGTTACTAAGAAATTAATTCGGCGTGACCGATTGTTGCGATGGGTAACACAATTTGTTTTGGATTGGTGACCGTAATAAGACAGCATTTACTTTTAAAATTTCAGTGGAATTGTAACCTTCTTTTGGGCATCAAATATTCTAAACAATACTTTTATTGGAGCGAAGCAAGCGAAGCCCCCATGAATCAGCTTCGATGGCGCAATGTCTGTTATGCCACAACTTCCCGAGTTCTGAACCGATTTTAATATTTATTGTGTGGAATCGAATGAACTCATTTAGGATTAGATAGAGCCCGAATTTTGAAATTCGCAAAATAAAATAGTTATGACCAAAAACATTGGCTCTATGGTATTTTATACATAGAAACAAAAAGCGCGCGCTTTTTGATAGTTTTCATTCTTATGGAATTTTAAAATTTACTAAACATTATGGTTTTTTTTTTACTTTTTTTTAGTATAACGCTCCGCTCCAATATATGGTGCTACCGAAGCTTTATGCTTAGAGACTGCAGAGACGATCGATATTTGTTGTATTTGTTCAATGCTACCTTAAAAGATAAACTATTTTAATATGAAAATACTACATAATATTGACTCGGCTCACATATGAATTCTCGGCGGGATTTTTTCTAGTATTTTTCTATTAAAATAATTTATCTAAATAATACTTTTATCTTTTAACTAGTAACCTTGAAGAAGTGATCATTGCCTACATAAAATTTCAAATGAAAGAAATATCAAAAAAGTAGAAGTCTTAAATAACTTCGAAGCCGTGCCGGAGTATCCATGAGGGTTCAACAACTCTCTGCCCCGCGTCCGGAGGGTACCCAAGTTACCAGGGCCGCAAAAAAAAAATGGTAACCAAAAATCCAGTAATTAAATCTCTTTACAGATTACACTCTCCTGCTTCTAAAAGAGAGAGAGAGGGAAAAGGGAATGAATATATTAATTGATAACATTTACTTTTTCTCAAATTCCAGTTTTTATCGTTTGATTAATAAATACAGTGGTCCATATTTTTGTACTATTTTTTTAGTTAGAAGATCTTTAGCGCTTAAGACTTTTGTCTTAGTTTAAGAAAAGTCGTTTCTGGCCGACTTTTTTACTTTTCTGGTAGAGACAAAAACTCTACCTAAAGAGGGTATATTTTATTTTTAAATTTTATTTATAAAAATAGGTGCATAATATATAAATACCCATGACTCAGGTACAAATTCTCGTAATCATCGGTTTATTCATCATACAAATATCTGCCCATCCTGGCCTGCTGCCTTGCGAGATGGGTCTACTTTAACCTGCAGTATTATTGACTAATACTAAACATACATCTCGTTTATTCCCTGTATGTTATTGCAATGTTCAGGGATACTTACTTTAAGTAAGTACAGATACTTGTTGACTTTGTTGTATTCAACGAAATAATGATATCGTAACACTATTAGTATTGTTTTTTTTTGTGGATTGTGTATGGTGACGACGTACTATATTGTAAATGTCGTTACTTCTGTTAAAGCTAACGAGTTTCTTGCGCCAATTCTTCTTGTCAGTTAAAAGACGTCCTGAATGGGTGGTAGGTAAAGATGTTGGACGATTCAAAACAACCTTTTTTAAGTGCATTTATTTATTTTCATTTCATTTCTGGGACCTAGGGCTGTCTCCGTGCGAAAGGGGGACGTTACCATTGCACCAAACTGTCTTCAAAACAAGTGCGAGTCGGACTCACGCACCGAGGGTTCCGTTAAATATTTTTATTATATGATGTAACAAAAAATTTACGGTTTTCGCAATATTTCCTTTATCTGTGCTATAAGACGTTACTTCGTACAAAATTTCAAGATTCTGAGTTCACGGGAAGTACCGTGTAGGTTTAGATTCCCTTGCGAGTGTCGAAATTTTGCGGAATTTTACGGCATAAACGGCTGTATCTTTTGATTGCGTTGGCTTAGAAGTTTGAGTTTTTCACAGCTCCAAGAGAAAGTAGACTTGAGTATTTGATATAAATTTCAGCTTGATACGTCCACGTGTTCCTGAGAAAAAGGGTCTTGACAGACGGATGGACGGACGGACGGACAACAAAGCGATCCTATAAGGGTTCCGTTTTTTCCTTTCGAGGAACGGAACCCTAAAAAGATACAAACATTATGTCAACATTCTCGGTCATTCATCCTTTATTGAAACTAGCTTTCGCTGGTTTTACTAAAAATTCAATTAGTCAAATACGTCATGGGTTCTTCACTGAAGTATTTTTAGATACGGTTTACGGCGTTCTGTGGCAATGACCCGATTACTATTTTAGCTGAAGAACGCGTTCAATACAAAACTGTTTTTTTTTTGCGTACGTTAAAAAAAAGATTGTGTGGCTGATATTTTACGTCTAATGACATACGGGTTAAAATTTAAATTGTTATTATATCTTTTTATTTCGACATTACATACATTATTCTGATCCCAAGTTAAGTAGCAAAAACAATTGTATTATGGAATTCAGAAACAACGACCCGATTAGTTGTAGCGATCCTGCCATTCCCACTGACGGTCCTGGGTTCGAACCCGGACGGAGCAGATTTTTGTGTGATGAATACGAGCATTTGTGTCTGAGTCGTGGGTGTTTATATATTTCTATGAATATATCTATCTATACATATAAATAAAATTGGAGTGTCTGTTTGTAATATTGAAATAACCATTTTTAACTACATGCATATGAATATATATACGGTACATACACCAAAATAACATTTTTTACAATTTTTGTCTGTCTGTTTGTTCCGGCTAATCTCTGAAATGGCTGGACCGATTTTGACGGGACTTTTATTAGCAGGTAGCTGATGTAATAAGGAGTAACTTAGACTACTTTTATTTCAGAAAAATATGTTTGATTTAAAAAAAAAGTAATGTTACACGCGGACGAAGTCGCGAGCGGCCGCTAGTGTATCATATATATCGACGGCGAAGTGCCAAGACCTTACTGAAATTCGTCGAGAAATTCACATATTTGTCATTTGAATTAAAATTCGTTATTTGCATGTTTTAATGAAATTTCCTTGGCGTATTTTCAGTTGCAATTGCATCAAATTAAAAAATAGATAAAGAAATCTTTGAAAAAAAATTTTTACTTGTCAAGAAATAAAACGTTATTTTCAGCTTGTGTAGTATTTTGAATTTAGCAAATAGGTGTTATTGGCTCTTCGCCGTATATATGTATATTCTAGTATTCTTAACACAAGCCTTTCAGTGCTTACTTTGGTGTGAGTAAGAAATATTTATCTATACTAATATTATAAAGAAGTAAAGTTTGTGTGTTTGTATATTTGTTAAATTGTAAGGGGTAATCTCGGGATCTACTGAACCGATTTTAAAAATTCTTTCACCAATAGAAAGGCACATTATTGCTGAGTGTTATAGGCTATATTGAATGCTAGAAAAAATTTAAAGAATTTTGTCCACCCGTGCGAAGCCGGGACGGACCGCTAGTTAATTATAAAAAAAAGAAATAACGACGGTACCACAACAAAAGTTCGTTTTCTACATTGACCCGGCCGGGGACCGAACCCGGGACCTTGGAGTGACATTACCATGAAAACCGGTGTGCGAGCCACTCGACTCCCGAGGTTTTATTATTTAATAATTTAGCTGTTTATTATTTATCGATTACTCGATACTTATAAAAGTATTGCACGCGATGTTGTAGTTTTACATAATACTAGCTGACCCAACCACGCGTTGCTGTAGCACAATAATTATATTTTTCTAAAATAAAAGATTTTTTCTTAAATAGAAGTAGCCTAAGTTACTCCTTATTACATCAGCTACCTGCCCATAAAAGTCTCGTCAAAATCGGTCCAGCCATTTCAGAGATTACCCGGAACAAACAGACAGACAGACAAAAATTGTAAAAAATGTTATTTTGGTGTATGTACCGTATAATATATTCATATGCATGTAATAAAAAACGGTTATTTCAATATTACAAACAGACACTATAATTTTATTTATATGTATAGACTAGCTGACCCAGCCACGCGTTGCTGTGGCACAGTAATTTTATTTTCCTAAAAAAAACTAAAATAAAAGTAGCCTAAGTTACTCCTTATTACATCAGCTACCTGCCCATAAAAGTCTCGACAAAATCGGTCCAGCCATTTCAGAGATTACCCGGAACAAACAGACAGACAGACAGACAAAAATTGTAAAAAATGTTATTTTGGTGCATGTACCGTATATATATTCATATGCATTTAATAAAAAACGGTTATTTCAATATTACAAACAGACACTATAATTTTATTTATATGTATAGACTAGCTGACCCAGCCACGCGTTGCTGTGGCACAGTAATTTTATTTTCCTAAAAAAAACTAAAATAAAAGTAGCCTAAGTTACTCCTTATTACATCAGCTACCTGCCCATAAAAGTCTCGACAAAATCGGTCCAGCCATTTCAGAGATTACCCGGAACAAACAGACAGACAGACAGACAAAAATTGTAAAAAATGTTATTTTGGTGCATGTACCGTATATATATTCATATGCATTTAATAAAAAACGGTTATTTCAATATTACAAACAGACACTATAATTTTATTTATATGTATAGATATGAAGAGACGGCATTTGCTTAAAAAATACTTAGAAAAAACCGACGGGTCTCTTAACGTTTTGGTAACTTAATTTGAAGAACATTTGCCCGGATAGCGACGGATGTGGACTCGCCTCACAAGACAAGTTAGATGTTTGCTTGTAGTATTTTTTTTTGACGTGACAACGTCTTATAAATTGGTTTGCCGGGTGACACTTCAAGAAACTGCGTTACGCTCCGCTCACGTTATGCGCTTACAATGAGAGCGAGTGAGAGGCACGCGTCCCTTCCACTCGGGCATGGTTAGCCCGCCTAAGAGCGAGAGAGACAGACATAAAAAGTGGAAGGGACGCGTGCCTATAAATTAATGTTTTAAATATAATTCTTCGTATAAATAAATGTTTTAAATTGTTACTATTATTTCATCCTTCTTCCTACTATACGAATGAATATTCACATTAAAATTATTTTACCACTCAAAGTCGTTGTCACGTAAAACTTTCGCCCGTATACCGACTTTACAGGCAACCAACCAGTTTTTTTATTAATATTATTTTTATTTCTACTGTATACGTATATTTTCTAAAGTCTACATTAGTGTAATAGTACAATTAATAATAATAAAAATATTTCTAAAATTTACACCTATTAGCCTAACCCAAAGTTAGCACTATAAAGCTTGTGTTATGAATACTAGGGTAACGGATAGATACATAGATACGTGAAATACTTATAAGAAACATATTAAAATATTCATGACTCAGGTACATATGATCGTATTCTCCACGCAAACATCTCCTTCCGGGATTCGAACCCAAGACCACTGGTGCGAAAGGCAGGATCGCTACCATTGCACCAAACGGTCGTCAAATTAGATGATAATCTCTTCTATATTTAAGAAGGACTTTGTGGGTTTGTTACCATATATAGTTACCATAGTTACCATAGGTCTAAGAATAACAGTTTTTATAATCAATTAACGTTACCATAGCAACGCGTGGCCGGGTCATCAATTAACAATCCGTTACCCTAACTCGTTTCGCCGTAGTATAGATAAAACACTGTGCCTATTTTAGTTTAATATATTATGTTTAATATTTTAGTTTATGTTTAATATTATATTTTAACGGTACTTCAGTATTCCCAGTAATTTAATAATCTAATTATTTTGTTTTTTTTCTATCATTTTCAATTTTTATTGATTTTAAAATCAATATAAATTGTAGCAATGAATTTAATCTAAATCAAATAGCGCATATTTTGTTTTAAACCTTCTTGTAATTTTAATTTTATTCCGTAATTTTAAATGTACATATTTAAGTTTATGTGGTTCAACTTGGTAACTCATCCGTTCATGCCTGCTATGTACACTGTTAAGGGTTAGAGTCTAGTACTTATCTAATTTAATTTATTATCATTTTAATGGAATAATAAACTGTAACCTGTTTGTGTACTAAATAAAAAAAAAAATAAAAAAATAGCGTTACCATAGCAATGCGTGGCCGGGTCACCTAGTAATAATAAATACAAAATAAATAAATACTTTTTAGTAATCGGTATATGTATGGAGAAATGATTATGATCTACACGATCGAGTGAGTCGCATACCGGTTTCCATGGTAACGCCATTCTGAGGTCCAGGATCAATGTAGATAACGAACTTTACAATATTGTTTCGAGTCTGGGTGTTGAGGTATTACCGCTGTTTCTGAATTCTATAACACAAGTGCTTTGTCTACTTAATATGGGTAATAAAAAAAAAACCGGCCGAGTTCGAGTCGGACTCGCGCACTGAGGGTTCCATAAAATATTTTTTTTATATGACGTAACTAAAAATTTTACGGTTTTCGCAATTATTCCTCTATCTGTGCTATGAGACGTTGCTTTGTGCCGAATTTCAAGATTCTGAGTGCACGGGAAGTACCATGTAGGTTTTGATTCCCTTGAAAGTGTGAAAATTTGCGGAAATTTGTGGCATAAATGGCTGTATCTTTTGATTGCGTTGGCTTAGAAGTTTGATTTTTTCGCAGCTCCAAGGGACAGTAAACTTGAGTTTTTGATATAAATTCCAGCTTGATACCTCCACGCGTTCCTGAGAAAAAGGGTCTTGACAGACAGACAGACGGACGGTTGGACAACAAAGTGATCCTATAAGGTTCCGTTTTTTCCTATCGAGGAACAGAACCCTAAAAAAATCCAAGATGTCAATATTTTCTGAGGGTTTTGCCTTAAGTCTAACAGTCAAAACGCTTTCATATTATTTTTTTTTTATTATTATTCCACATCTCATACATAAAATTACGCTTTTTTAAGGGGTAGACAGAGATTTTAAGTTGTTACTCTTTTTAATTATATACATCTTTTGTTGTTGTGTGTTTGAGTTCCAAATAAATGTTTTTCTTTCTTTCTTTTCTTTCTTAATAATATGTACCGGTTTGTTAGTTAAGGTGTGCAAGTGCAACAAAAAACTCACTTTCACATTCATAAAATTAGTAAAAAATGTGTTTAACGCTTTGTTATTATTTCTGTGAAAAAAAAACCTATATTTCTGTTTTTTATGCATTATATTTTGGTAAGAAAGAAATCTCTGTTTTTAGGGTTTCGTGCCTCGAAAGGTAAAAACTGAACCCTTAAAAGATCACTTTGTTGTCCGTCCGTTTGTCCGTCTGTCTGTCTGTCAAACCCTTTTTTTTTAGAAACGCGTGGAGCTGGAATTTATATCAACAATTCAGGTTAACTGTCCCTTGGAGCTGTGAGAAAAACAAAATTCTAAGCCAACGCAAATAAAAGATAAAGCCGTTTATACCGCAAATTTCCGATACTCGCAAGGGAATCAAAACCTACAGGGTACTTCCCGTGAACTCAGAATCTTGAAATTTGGTACGAAGCAAGGTCTCATAACACAGATAAAGAAAATATTGCGAAATCCGTAAATTTTTAGTTACATCATATAATCAAAATATTTTTAATAACTGACTTTATTTATATACCTACTCGACTCGCACTTGGCCGGTTTTTTATGAATATTTGTTACTATACATATTCATAAACAACAGTGTTTAGGTGAAATATACATCTAAAAATAGTCAAGTATGTGACATTGAATAATGAGATATAGGAAACTAGTTGACCCGGCCACGCGTTGATATGTTATAAATTAAAATAAAACATATCCTATACCTATCCTAAGCCGAAACAATTCCAGTAAAAAAAAAAAAAATTGGTTGAGTGGTTTCGGAGTTCATCGCGGTCAAACACTGTGACGGGAATTTTTTAAATATTCGTGTGTGTTAACTAACCCGGCAGCGCGTTGCTGTGGCTCGGTTATAATAATTTGCAATTTTTGAAGTGAAAACTTCTTTAGCGGCGCTGTGTACTTTTTTTGGAATGGGTAAAAATTTCTAAACTCGCGTCAGGACACGTGACCTGATCGAAAATTCGCAGGACGGCGTAGGGCGCTTGCGCGATGTGCGTATAGTCGTGTCATTTTTAAACTTCATAGTGACAGTTACATTATTATTTTTTTTTAACTGTCATTATGAAATTTTAAAATGGCAGGTAATGTCATGAGAACGCATGCGTTCAACTGATTTTATTCATTGCGCATGTGCAAAATCCTGCACATGCGCACAAAAAATGCAACGAACACGACTTGGTGTGTTTGTTGACATGTTTGTATACGATAGCGCAATAAATGAATATTGTATTTTACCACATCAATAATAGCACTTTTATACTGATCATTAAAGCAATTCGTGCGAAATTATTCCTTAACCATTTCAAAATATCAAAAATGCACAACGTTAATATTCAAGTTTTCACTTCTGCCGGCACTCCCGGAGTGCAACCCGTCGTTTTTTTTTATTTAAATTAAATGTAACCTATCTCATATCCTGAGTCGAAACAAATCTAGCAAAATGAAAAAAAAGAGACAAACACTGTGAAAGGGTATTATTATATATAGACTAGCTGGCCTGCTCACCCGTTGCTGTATTACAAATTAAAATGAAACCTATCCTATCTTTCAAGTTAGATCCAATAACAGATAGTTACGAAATTTGATCAAAATCGGTTCAGTAGTTTCAGAGTTTATCCCGAACATACATCGTGAAATGAAATCAAGGAATTGTATACAAATCCTAGGAAAAGTGTACAATTCCGATATTATTTAGGAAATGTATAAAATATTGTTTGAAAAACTATTTAATGCATAGATATCCTAGGAAATGTGTAACTTTCCTCGGAATTGTATATAATTCCAATATCGTATTAGGAAATTTATAAAATAAATGTATTCTGTAATAAAACACGTTGTTAAAATAAGAATATTTTTTTTTATTATAGCACTCATTGAGACAATCGGGTAACAGTCATACCGTAAAATATAATATGTTCATATTATCTTACTTATTAATGCTTCAAAAATTAACTATCTATTAACTTTTAACGTAGGTATCACAAAATCAACTTATATTATTCTTATAACCTAACCTAACCTAAAGCAATACCCTCCCCTCGTCCCGCTGTCCCCGCGTACCCATCAATATCTCAAATGTTTTACATTTCCGATTGCTATTTAGGAAATATACAGATTTCACACATTTCCGTGCGATTTTAAGAATTACATACATTTCCCAGAAATTGTATACAATGACTGATTACATACATTTCCGTTAACATATATAAAATATTCAATACTACTACTATACTGGGTCCTTTTTGGATTGGATTGGATAGAAAATCCTTCATCCATCCGTATCCATTTATCAGATAAGATGTCATACAAAAAAACTTTTCCAAAAACCTAAGTTATTCCAGTTAAGGCTAATTATATACTTCGTATGCTGCTGTGAATCCATTGTTACGACCATTATTTGAGTTAGTATTATAATTGCTATTTAGTAAAATATTGCCTTTGCTCTATACCGTACTAATTAGAGATACACGTGGCTAACAATTATAATACTTAGTATTTTTCCTGTCATTATTATAGAAGCAACAAAAAAATATGTATAATTTTTGATTATTTTGCGAAATTGTATGTTTTGAACGTTTTTTCGTATTCAACATTCTGCAAAAGTTCTTGCATAATATTTAAGAGGTTATACTCATTTATGTAACTATGAAATCAGTTATTCGGTTTATAAATATTGTTTGCTTTTGGTGTTCGTGATTCGTTCAATATTATTGTGTACTTATCGTGTGATATTAAAAATAAATGGTATTTATTGCTTTTAAATCAACTAGCTAACCCGGCCACGCGTTGCTTTTATTACCCGGCCACGCGTTGCTGGTATAACCCGGCCACGCGTTGCTATGGTAACGTTAATTGATTATAAAAACTGTTATTCTTAGGCTTAGGTAACTATATATGGTAACAAACACACAAAGTCCTTCTTTTATATACTAGAGATAGAGTTTTATATAGTAGAGATAAAATCGTTCTCTATGATTACCATAATGTTTATAAGATAATCTTTTGTACTCGCATTAAGAACTTGTATTAAATGTGAACCATCATTTAAATTTCTTCAAAATTTCTTGCAGCTTTTTAAATCGTAATAGGTTACATAAACTAAAGCTAACTACTGTAATATAAGTATCCTATAGATATAAATAGACACTTAAAGAGAATTGAAGTCACTAGCTCTCCCCGTATTTTTTTTATGAGACAATATTAGCGAAACAGGTAGTTGTTGAGGAATTGAAGATCAAATCGAACACTTAAGCTTTTTAAAATGAAATTAATTTGCAAGATTTTATAAATTCTCATTTTAAATAATAAATACTGAAGGGGAGATAGAGATTGAAGATGTCCTTGTCTCTACTTCTAATATAAAAGTTATTATAATGTTGGCAACATTTTATCTGTTTTTTAATAATGGCAATCAAAATCTCATACGTACCTTATTACATGTAGATACTTCCGCCAGTTTCAATTTATTATTCTTGATAATAAGGTCTTTTAGATTTATGAACGATCATGAATGGATGATGGATGGAACTTATCATCCATTAATCATAGAATATTTGGCACAACGTAAATTTTAAAAGATATAAGGTCAAAGTTATTGCCATTACTAAAATTAAATTAGCAACTAAATCCTTTTCTTAATTATTTATACCTATTTGCATTAACAAAATACAAAAAAATATAAAAGTATGAACCTTAACTAAAACTAAAGCACAAAAAAAAATATTGGAAAAAATATCTTTGACAGTTAAAATAGTTAAAAAAGGCGATCTACGTTCCGCTTCAAACAATGTTAATTCTGTTCGTTGATTGGTTAAATGTATAATTTTTAGTCTGTGGTAGGTTATTTTTTGGTAATTACAATATATATGATAGTTCTCATATTTTTGTGTCTTGTAACTGTCAAAACTTTCTTTTCTTCCCGGCTTCACACGGGTGGACAAAATGTTTGAATTTTTTTTCTAGCATTTAATATAGCCTATGTTATTTGACGTGAATGTAGCTTTCCAATGGTGTAAGAATTTTTGAAATCGGCTTAGTAGTTTTTGAGTTTATTTATTACAAACACACAAAAATACAAATCTTTCCTCTCTATAATATATGTGTAGATTATACGGGTAAGTAAAAATGAGGGTTTAATCAAAAACCATCTAATATAGACGATAATTTTCAGTTAAATAATTTACATTTAGAAAACCCTGAGAATAAATAATATATTTTAGTATTTTTAAATTCTAGGCAATAAAATTATATTTTGGTTGTTCGTTTATGTAAATTATAATGTTAAAATATCGAATTTATTCAAGTATTTTTTAAGCTGATGCCTTTACCGTAAATTCGATGGATCAAGGTCTCTGTAGCTTATGAGGATATCGAAGGATGTGGATTCAAATCCCGGCAGATACTTGAGACAGATTTAATTATTTTATTAATTAATGAATTATATATAAAATAACAAAAAAATATAAATATGCCATTTCAAGTAATTTAAAACTTCGAATATTTACCAAAGTCGATGTAATGAACTTGGTGTATTATGCTTTATTTAGATAAAGTGTGAATTGTTACATTAATAATAAAAAAAATATAACCGAATGGCATTGTATTGATAAATTTATTTTTAATTACAATGAACGAACAATACTTGTTAATTAAGTGTATAACGGTCATGTTGTCTGTCTGTACGCCCTTTGACCTTCGGAGCATTGCCCTGGTGAGTAACTGTCACTTTATCATATGTATTATTTATGTCCATCTATATATATGTACAGGGTGGTATGGACAACGAGCAATTTTCACACCTTAGCTCACTGCCGCAAAGTTCTCTTTCTGTTGGTCTTCTACAGAATGTATTTTGGAGAGTGTGCTCATACCGCCATCTACCTTTTTCCATCGAACATCCAGTTGCATTGCGACCCTTTCTTGGTTGCTATTCCTACCTATAATGCGCACAGCAAAGGAGTAGAACATCCCCCACTGCGTCTGTATTTCCAAGTACTTATAACCCGTCCGTTTTTAAAGCCAAGGTGAATAGGCATCTTCTGGGTTAGCTCGTTACATTGTGGATACTGACTTGGAATTCGGGCATGATTGGGATCAAGAATAAACCCATTAAAAAAAAAGTAAGTCTATCATAACTGTCAAATCTACTGATATGATACTAAACTTTATGATATGGACTTTAAGGTGAAATTCAAATGGGGATATTTGACAGTTCGTGATAGGTTGACGTTATTTAAAACATGCCTTTCCTTAGATTTCAATAAAAAAAGCGAAACTCGCTCTCAGGTGGTATTTGAATCCTATTCCAGATTTTTTTATAGTCTTTAAGAATTAATCTTTCAAAAGACACTCTAAAGATGAAATGATCTTTATTACTATGACATAAAAAGTGAGTCCAAACGTCAAAAGGTATATAGTTTTATATGTTGGCGATTGTATTTGCGAATAAAGTAAGCTTTAAGCTCGCTATCCAGGCAAATACTAGTGAGCTATCGAGACTGACAGATTCATCGTAATTTCTGTTTTTTTTAAAAACGAAGTAAAAAAATTGCAATGTATAGTCACCCATTTTGAATTAAAGACCACTGTAGAAGTTAAATCACAAAATTTTCATAGATAACTTGTCAATCAATTTGAAAGTTTGAGTTTTTTAAGCATTTAAAACGATACGGTTTTAAGATGACCTGGAAATCAAAACGACTGTATGACCTCCTTGCATCTATGACACCGCATTCCACCTCTTTGCGTATATTTGCTTAATGACAAGGAATGTCACCTTTTTAAATCAAGAATATTCTAGAAGGCTAGACGAACATAAGACAATCACCTGTAGTATCTGAGAGTGTAACCTGAGTCGTTGTAAAGAGAGTTGAGCAATGGATAATTTTTTTATTTTTTATTTTGGATGGGTTTGCTCTTGATCCCAATCAAGCCCGGGGGCCATGACAGAATCCACGATGGAACGAGCTAACCCAGAAGGTGCCTATTCACCCTGGCTTTGAAAATAGACGGGTTATAAGTTCTCGGAAATACAGACGCAGGGAGGGAGTTCCACTCCTTTGCTGTGCGCGTTATGAAGGATGTTGAAAAGCGCTTGGTGCGACAGCTAGGAATATCAACCAAGAAAGGGTGGTAGCCTGCAGTGCGTCTGGATGTCCGATGGAAAAAAGGAGATGGCGGTATGAGCAGATGCAGCTCTTGAGCACATTCTCCAAAGTACAGTCTGTAGAAGACCGCCAGACAGGCAACTTATATTATATAAATTATATTATTATAGAAGTTATACCTAAATGGTTTGAATTAACGTTCCAAGTTCCCAACGATCCTGGAGCGCGCGTAGGGCGCTACACTACCAACTTTAAATGAAGGTATATTTATAATTTGACGGTCGTCCATTGCAACGGATGCGACCCTTCTTTCCGCATCACGATCCTTCGAGCAAAGGCGTAGCTAGGGAACCAGAGGTCCTGGTACAGAAAAAACTGGTAACCTAACTAAATAATTTAGGTTTTATCAACTCCAAATATAAATCTCTATATATATAATTCTACTGTATGTGTGTAGGTATGTCACTAAACTCCTCCTAAACGGCTGGACCTATTTGAATGAAATTTTTGTATGCGTTTGGGTGGCACCCTGGATGGTTTAGATTCACAAATCAACCAGGCAGATTGAGCTGGTCAGCTAGTATATATATAAAAATGCTTTAAACGCACAAAGCTTCTAGTTTCTATCGTAAAGCATCAGCCCTCTATCGTGTACTGCATGGTATAGCAAAACTATTTACTACATATGTATATGTGGATAAGGGTCTTGTGATCTTGTCTGAGATTTAGTGATCGCCTAGATTCTACAGGAGTAGAGTTTAGGAACGTATACTTTGATTAATCTATAATCTAAGATCACAGTGGTTTGTGTGTTTGTCTCTCCGCTCTTTTTCCATTGTATCAATAACGTTACCATAGCAACGCGTTAACCGCAAGTAGTTCGTCTACCGGACGCTAGATGGCGCTAACGGAAAAATATTTAATAATAGAAAAAAAATACAGAATTTTATCCACCCGTGCGAAGCCGGGACGGGCCGCTAGTCTATAATCTAAGAACACACATTTGTTGTTTGTGTGTTTGTCTGTCCGCTCTTTTTCCCGCTCTTTTTCCATTGTATCAATTAACGTTACCATAGCAACGTTACCGGGTCAGCTAGTAATACATATAATCACTCCTTTTTCCCGCAAGAGTAGGCAGAGATCACAGAGTTCCACTTACCACGACCCTGATACACTCTCATTTCTTAAACTCTTATCAGTTTCTTCATACAAGCTATTCGGTTAAGGGTACTTTTAAAGGTATTGAGTAATAATAATAAATAATTGATGAAAGGTTTATGCACGTGTGAATAATAATCTACAAATATTCCAAATTTTAAAAAAAAGTTAACCATTTCAACCTTATTTAATGACATTCCAAAGGTGAGAGATCTTTTTTTATCGTGAATAGGAAAGCACTTTACTATCCCGCCTGATAGTAAGCGACGATGCGGTCTAGGATGTAACACGCTTAACTAGAAGATACCTTTTCACTCGTGGATTGAAGACCCCTAAATTGTATTTATCAGGAAACACAGACTCAGGCAAAGAGTTCCACTCTTTAGCGGTACGGATTACAAAATTGGGACCAAAACGCTTAGTGCGACTCTTTGGTATATCAACCAAATAACGGTGGCGCCCATTCGTAAGTCTGGTTGTACGATGAAAAAATGGGGACGGCGGAACAAGGCTGTGCAATTCTGCTGCACACTCTCAAAAATGTATCCTAATTTCAGCTAGTTCAATACGATGTTTGCTGGTCAGGGTCTGGGGGCCACCTGCGCTTGGGGGCCTGGTGCACAGAACCATCTAGCCTTTCGGTAGATACGCCTCTGCCTTCGGATGCCGGACGAGATAGAGCCTTGTGTGATGAATACGAGTATTTGTACCTTTTTTACTAGTGGAAAATGCATAACGCCAATCTGTTGCTGGGAAACGAAAGTAGATATGTGAAACTCTCCTCAATTCCATTGGTATCCAATGGAAGATTAAAGGCGTACCCAATAAAAACCATTCGATGTGCATCCTGCCGATATCTGCCTCGGTCTCGGGGTAGCGGTAGCCCAGGTAGGTATACAAAGACAGTCGGATGATCGCTGAAGAAAGTCTTCTATGGGATGCAGAAAACATTTCTGCCATTCCAGGACGAGCATTTGTACCTGAGTAATGGATACTTTATTTGTGTCATATATGTATATCCCAAGCTTTACAGTGCATACTGTTGGCTCAATGATTTCGTATGTATCGATATGGGCAACTTCTAAAAATTTTAACTTACTTCAAAAAAAAGATGGCTATAAATTCGAATGTATGTAATATTGTCTGTAATGCAGTTTTTGTATATGTTAGTTTGTAATTGTATGTATGCTTGTTTGTTCCCGCATATTTTAATCTTAGCTTTACGTCTTCCATGTTCGAAAGTTTGATAAAAGTGTCATGGTTTTCAATAATGATTATTTAAAAAAATATTAACATAAACGTGTTTAATAAAATCATGTTACAGTTTATAATTTTTTTTATAGATACCTAATGTAAAAATATCTTTGAACAAATAAGTTAAAATCAAGATTTAATCGAGTAAGTATTGTAAAAAATGTTTTATTTCGATTTTTTTTAATACGTTTCAGATTTTGACATGTTAAGTAGGTATTATAATTAATAGTTTTAAAACCAATTTTACAACCATGATATGTAACGCCTGCCGGAAGATATTTTATTAAAGTAAAGTATCAAAAAAGTCGTGTAAAATATAGCTGCCAAAAGATTTTTATTTTATATAGAAAACTAAATACAAAAAAGAGTAGTAGGTACCTACCTAATTATATAAACTTTTTTTAAGAAAGAGTCATCGTTTTTTTTTATAGATTATAATGTTACCAGAGGAAATAGTTATCGACATACGTTTTGCAGCTGTTGCAGTGACACGAGTAACAATGATTAGTAGACGTCCTTTTCACACATCGGCGCGTGAGTAAGGGCCATGGGCCCGCGACGTTGCCACTCCGCTGGCCCAAAAGGGCGGGAGCGCGAGCGCACCTCATTGGCCGTTTCGAATTCGGAACGACGCATCTGTTGCATTCCAGTATGCGTTCATAGACAATTCTATTGGTCTATTCGAACTCGTTTCGAACGAATGACGGCGCTGGCTGTATGCATTTTTTATCTTCTTTGACCATTGGTTATTTGGGATCGTTTTTTTTACATACAGCAACCTTTTTGGGCGGGTTTTTTTTAATATGCTAGGATTTGGGTACCGATATCTATTTTTGAAATGTAACTTTTATGTGGTCGGTTCTTGGGATAGGTTGATGTGTTTTTCGGCGTGTTCGGATTGGTTCATGTTTTTTTTTTACTTTTTTGTTGAAAGAATGTTGCTCCTGATCTTTTCTAGGAAACAGATAGGTGTGATTTAGGATATATATATATGTTGTTTTTTAAAGGTTTTGAAGTGTTACTATTGGTTAAGGTGTTTTGAAGTTTGTATTATGTATTTATTACTTTAAAATGGTAAAGTTATGTTTAGTTCACGGGATATGATCATTTTGTAGGTATTGATTACAAATTCTTCCCATTATATTGACGATTTTTTGCTTGGAAATGAATAGTTATGATCGATTAAATGAAACATTTTGTTTTTTGTTACTGTCTTTATTGTACATTCCAATTTATAAACTATTCATACATTTTGATACTTGATGGTTAGTTAAAAGAGAAAAGTAGAGTTATTATCCTTTACTTTAACTTCACTAGTATTTTTTTAAGTATTTTTTATGCGTATTTAGTAGCGCTAAAAATTCTCTTTAAATCAAGAGAATAGATACACATCTTAGGGAGAAGAGGAAAACAGCTCTTATTGATTTTCTTGCAACTTTTTGGTACAAGTTCTGTCAATGTAGAAATTTAGTTATTTGCCTTTGAATAGGGTACACTTAACGAACCTACAAATTTAAAAGTTCGACCCATACAGCCATTAAAACAGCAAGAAATGTTTTTATAAATATTATGTAAAAATTCTAACATTATTACTAAAAATAATACCTTTTTTACCGGCGTAGGCTTCAAATAAGCTAGTTTCAAAGAGTCAGGAATAAAGGAGTGCTTCGGCGTGTCAAGAAATCCCGAGAAGTCATGATAACTATAAAGAGGAGAAAAGTAGCCTATCTGGGGTATTTATTAAGACATGAGCGTTAGCATCTTCTCCAGACTATAATGATGGGAAAGATTAAGGGGAAAAGACGCGTCGGAAGAAGGAAAATGTCTTGGCTCCGAAACGTTAGACAATGGACCAGAATCGCCAACGTAGAAGAACTGTTTCGTCTCACGAGGGACAAGAAGAGATATGCGGAGCTGACGGCCGACCTTCGGTAGTGGAGAGGCCCCGCAAGAAGAAGAAGACTAGAAATAAATGCATTATTATTAATATATTATTATTACTATTTTTGACTGGAGGGAGACTCTGTACCAGGGTCGTCTGCTTAGGTACCTCCGTCTTACCTATTTCTGCCGCAAAGCAGCAGTGCTTGCATTGCTGTGTTCCAGTTTGAAGGGTAAGATATGGCAGTGAAATTACTGGGTACAGTGACTTTACATCTTGTGTCACAAGTGGGCAACGTACACTGTGGTTCTTGTGGGGGTTGCAGTGTTGCTGCGAATCTCACAAGAGCCACATGTATTAAAGGTGACTGTTACCACTTACCATCAGGTGGGCAGTTTACTTGTATGCCAAATTTTAGCAATAAAAAAAAATATTGTTATAATAGGCCCGTGGGGTCCTGAGGCCCACCTAATATACAAAGACCTAAAACAACTTATCGAGAGGTCAATTGATCGGAAGGCTGGTTAGAGAAATGGCCAGAGAATAAGTTTTGCGATACAACGAGGTTACGCTATCAGTCTTCTGATAGCGTTACCTACGAGCAAAGATTTAGGGAAATTTTATTTAGTTAAATTTATTATTTATATTTTTTATTGAAATTAATCACAATATGTAGGACTAACAATTACCATTGCATGGTTAATAATATAAAGAGGAAAGATTTGTATTTTTGTATGTTTGTAATAAGTAAACCCAAAAACTACTAGGCCGAGTTCAAAAATTCTTTCATTATTGGAAAGCTACATTTAAGCGAAGTAATATAGGCTATATTTAATGCTAAAAAAGTTTAAACAATTTTGTCCACCCGTGTGGAGCCGAGAAGGGTCGCTAGTATTGAATAAAAATCATTTTATTTTTTGTGTTATCATAGCTTTGTTGCTTTGGCTGAATTAGGTTAACATTTTGAAGTTAAACTAATGCTTTTTTGATGGACAGTCGAGCTTTGCATTGTTCATCGAACCTCCCTTCGTCGAAAGAACGATTCGCCGACAAACTAAAGACTTAATGTTTGCAACTATATTCTAATTTTTTTAACCTTCGAAAAATGCCTTCGTATGCCACCTAGCCACGGGAAGACTGGGTGGTTATGTGGTATTACTTACAAAAATTTAGGGTAATTCTGTCCACCGGAAATGTGGCAAACCACAGGAAATAAGAATGGTACCGAGGCCGTCGCCAAAACAGTGTTCTAATCTAACCTTCAAACTTAAACCTAAACAATTTCTGTTTTTGTTTAAGGAATATTGAAAAACAAAATAAAATTATTCGGTGAAATGAATTTTCGGTGAACAGTGCTTCTGTGAACAATTCTACGATAGGCACTATTAACGGTCATAAGGGTGGGTCATCGAGATGACTGATTAAAAAATTATTTGAAGACTATTAGGGGCAATGGTAGCGATCCTGCCTTACGCACCGATCCAGGGTTCGAGACCCGGAAAGGGCAGAAGTTTGTATATTTGACACTATATCTTCTTCCACACCACACCAATCTCTTATCACATAATTCCTAATTTTATCCACCTAAATGCCTCCAGATATACTTATTAAGGCTTTCATTTCCACTGCACTTATCATACATTCGTGGTTCTTCTCTCAAACCCAAGATTCACTTCCATACATTAAAATCGCTACAACTTTATTTCATTGTGATAATTTGTGTTTAGTTTGTATTTGATCTTTTGATTACTTTTCTTTATTTTATCTTATTGTGTACATTATCAAGGACTGCATTCTAGAATTTTATTATATTCTTTACTGCACATAAATATACAATGATAGGTAAAATTGTTTGCGAAGCTGGACTTATCTCTAAAAGAGATCTATTCCAGTCAACCCAGAATAAGTGTGGTTGGTCGTATAAGTGGGTGTCACTAAGTGCAGACAAGCAGTCACGTGAAATAAATGTTTGAATAATAAATGATATACAGAAATAAACATATAAATATATACAAACAATACACTTATATGAACATACATATATATCTACAAGTAATATATACATATAGCCACTCATATAAAAATAATACACATATGATTCGATTATTTTAATAAATTCGGAAAGTTTTATGTTTTAGCTAATGTTTAAGTATTATTATAATTTTGTATGTAACCTCTTTATTATCTATACTAATATTTAAGAAGTAAAGTTTATGTGTTTGTATATTTGTTAAATTGTAAGGGGTAATCTCGGGATCTACTGAACCGATTTTAAAAATTCTTTCACCAATGGAAAGGCACATTATTGCTGAGTGTCATAGGCTAAATTGAATGCTAGAAAAAATTTAAAGAATTTTCTCCACCCGTGCGAAGCCGGGACGGGCCGTTAGTAGTAATATAAGTTATATACGGGATTGTAACCATGTACCTTGTTTTTAGTGAGTTTCCGATATTTTTTTCCCCGTGTATAATGTTAGTGACCATGAAATTTTAACATATATATACACACACACATATATATATATATATATATATGGTCATATGTATTATTTGCACACAGATATCAACACGAGTTTTTCTTCAATGCGATATATTATTTTTAGAGCCTAATTGAATAATTATAATATTTCCTACATTCACACCAATTAGCCTAGCCCAAAGTAAGCACTATAATCCTTGTGTTACGGATACTAGAGTAACGAATAGACATACATATATGATACATAAATAAGTAATATTTATAGAAGTGTATTATTAACCAGTGACTCAGGTATAAATGATCGTATTCATCACACAAACATCTGCCCCTTCCGGGATACGAATCAAGGACCGCCAGGCCGAAAGGCAGGACGCTACCGTTGCATCAAACGATCGTCGAGCAGTAAAGTATTTAAATTTTATATATAGAGACTAGCTGACCCGGTAACGCGTTGCTATGGTAACGCGTATACAATGGAAAAAGAGTGGGAAAAAGAGCGGACAGACAAACACACAAACCACTGTGATCTTAGATTATAGACTAGCGTCCGGTAGACGAACTACTTGCGGTTAACGCTTTGGTATGGTAACGTTATTGATACAATGGAAAAAGAGCGAGAAAAGGAGCGGACAGACAAACACACAAACCACTGTGATCTTAGATTATAGATTAGCTTTGTATAATTTACTATGTGAGAGGATTGACATCTTTAACTTATGACTATAATCCGGAATTAGTGTTGCCCAAATGCAAGAACAAGACGAGACTTAGCCAGTCTTGGTCTTGGTCTTGCGCCAATACACCTGGTCTTGGTCTTGGTCTTGGTCTTGCGCTTGCAGTCTTGGTCTTGGTCTTGGTCTTGCAGCAAGAGTCTTGCAAGTCTTGCAATTACCTATTAGTCTATTGCTATTTATTAAAGTTTACTTTAAATCTTAGAAAAACGTATTAGAATTGGAACATTGTGAGCTTGAATTAACATAGCCATAGTAAAGATCAATCAGATTAATAAATAACTGAAGATTTGATAAGAAAGTCGAAAAATCAACTGACCTATATGTCGTTTTCCATGGAAGTAACTGTTTCTTAATAAACATTTATGATTTATAAGCTTACATTTGCTAAAACATGTAAAAAAACAAATTAATTACAATAACTTGACTGTATTTTAAATAACAATGTCTGTCTAGAAAGAGATTGAACCCTCAACTTGCATGAAATTTAATAAAAGAGTTTTATGATTTATCATTTATTTCAATCAAAAATAAAATACAACACAAATCAAACATAACAGTACACAACAGCTTTATCATTAGGTTATGTTACTTTATATCAATTCTTTTGACCAAGAATTAATACAAAGTAACCATCTGGCTGACTCATCACTTAACCTATTTCTATGTTTTCTAATTACTAATGATGCTTTAGAAAATAATCTCTCAGCAGGTACTGAAGTTGCAGGTATTGAGAGAAAATCACGGGCCATCTTCGATAAAGTCGGATACTCTGTCTCATGCGTCCTCCACCAATCTAAAATGTCTTCCGAGCTGGCAGTTCTTGGTTTTCTCAGGTACTCCTCCAACTCGTCTATCACTAAGCCTTGAAGACAAGATCCAGATGACGTCGAGGGACATTCATAGAGTTTATCAAAGTCTATAATGTCTTCATCTTCATCACATACTTTATTTTCTTTTCTTGGCAATTCCAGAGATTTGTTCAGTGAGTGTAGACTTTTATATTCTTCATAAAGTTCATTGAACTTGCGCAGACTTTCTGTTTTAAGTTGCTTCCCCCACATTGTCAGGTCAAAAGTCTGAGCCTTATGCCTTGGGTCTAAAATTAAAGAAGTACAATAAATCCAGTTGCTCTTCTTATAATGTTTAAGCATTTTGTCTCGAGCTGCTTGGAAAGCTAGAATGAGCCTTTCATCCACTTCAGATCGATTAGGTTTCTCATCTAACTGTTTTACCATGGATTCAATTTTATCTAGCAAGAGATTGAATGATACAATGACTAGCGGTAATGTAACATATTTGTCTCCACCAAGTTTTGTACTTAAAAGTTTAAAGTTTATTAGAAATTTATGTAATTTTTCGAGTACCTGCCATTCACTAGCTGTGATTTGAAAATCATTCAATTCGGTGACAGAACTGCACAATATGTTAATGCCCGCTCTCACTTTTAAACCAAATCCAATCATATCATGTGTGGAATTCCATCTTGTTGGACAGTCAAGAATGGCATTTAGATTTGATGGCACGCCAGCTGCTTCACAAGCAGACTGAAACTTCTTCTTCACTATCTCACTTCTTTTTATTTTACTGGAAATACTGCGTAACTTTGTTACAGATGTACGCGAGTCAGCAATATTTGGTGCATATTCTTCATCTTCCTCAGTTTCGTCTGCATAGTCTTCATACTGCTGATCTTGCGCGTTAGTGTCAGACTCACAGTGTAATGCTAAGGTCTCTAATAAATCTTGTACACCAAGGTTTAAAATGTGAGCAAAGCACCGGAAATGTTGATTGTCTGAATCAAAGTGTGGCAACTGTTTGCCCAGTTCATACATAAATTTGGTATTTGCAGTTGCGTTGTCGACCGTGATACCTTGTATTTTATCAATTATGCCATATTCCAATAAACATTCATGGAAAATCGTTGCAATATCTTCCCCAGTATGTCGACCGCGTGATGGTATAAAATCAAGAACTACAGATCGATACTTCCATTCGTTGTCTATATAATGCATAGTAACCCCGTAGTAACTCCTACCAGCAATTGACGTCCACCCATCAATGGTAAATGACATTTTAGATGATAATTGTTGAAGTCGTTCCTTGAGATTAAATTGGAGCTCTTCAAATCGCTCTTTGACTTTCCTTCTAAGTGTAGACCTTTTAGGAAACTCCATATTAGGGCAAATACGTCGAAAATATACTTGTGTAGCTTCGTCATCGAAAAATGAGAAGGGAAGATATTTTTTCACTACCCAATCAACTGTAGCTGTCGTGATGTTGTCACTGCTGTTTTCCGACTGAAATAAAACAATAAATCTTGTGTTATTATTTAAAACATACTAGGTTTGAGCGTTTAGGAGGAGGAGGTTTGTTGTTGTTAAATCGAGAAAATCGTTAAATTGACATTTGTTATATTAAGGTTGCACTGTACTGTAATTTACCAAAATAAAGTACTTAGTTGTTACTGGCCGATTATGAAAACAAATGAAAATATAGGTGTTTATAAAAATATTTAAGACGATAATTACATACTTAATATGTCGCACCCCTAGATGAAAACACCACTAACTCAAAAATACTTACGTAAGTTAATGGCGTTTTTGAAAGTATCGCATGAACAGCTACGCGGAGTTAAAATTCCCGTAGCGACAATTTCGACCATTGTTAAAAATGACGCGAAATATGTACCTATGTATTACTATTTTATCAATATCTATAAAATATTCCGAAGTCAGTTTAAAGTCATTTGTTCAAAAAAGACTTTTTTGAGTTCCTGGAGTTTTCATATAAAAAAAATATATTCTTACCTGTCCACTTCTTCCAGCGGTTACTAAAAAGCTTGTGATATCTCCACTTAATTTTGGTTTAACAGGAAGAAATATTTGTGATTCCTTTTTGTGGAAAGATATTAGATGTTTCCTTAAGCCTGAAGTGTTTCTGTTTTTCATTTTTATTTCAGTCTTTTTATGTTGGCACAATTTACACAAGGCAGTTTGGGATGCATGAATTATTTCGAAAAACTCCTCAAATTTGCTTTTGGGTCTTTTAGATCTGTGACTCAAACTCTCGTTACTCGGACTAGAATAATTTGAATCTTCGTCACTCATATTAAATTGTACACGTGATACGTTTTTAGAAAACAACAAGAATTAGTAAAAACAATTATTAAGTTAGACTCGAAGCACAGCTCAATTGGAAATGACTGGAATTAAAATAATTCCTTTGTTTATAGTACGTTTCCTTGCTTTCTACCGCGCCGCCTCGCCACGTGCCGGCTCTATTAAAAGGATGCCGCCGCAAATCAAACGATGCCGCGTGCGGCGTACAAACACAGATTATTACCTACTTGTACAGACGCGACGCGTGAATAAAATATATGTAAAGAATTAGTGCCAATCACTATTCTTTACATATAAGTGAATGTTTTGGCGTACATCTATACTAATCTATACTAATATTATAAAGCTGAAGAGTTTGTTTGTATGTTTGATGACAGAAGTTTTAAAATAAATAAATAAATCCTGAACGTCACTATACCTCCAAAGTTACTATTCTTCGTGGGCGAAGTCGCGGGCACTGCTTGTAAATACTTTTTTTTTTTTTTTTATTTATTTTTTTTTATTTATTTATTTCATATACAAGAAAAAAAAATACAAAGATACAATTTAGTCCCACAAAACCGACTTGTCGGTTTGACTGAGGGATCTTTAGTCTCTTAGCTTATAATTATAATTATGTAGGTATATAATACAACTATAACTGTATCAGGTAAAGTTAAGTGCACAATAATTGGATTTAGACTGAATTACAACAAACTGAAGGAAAATTTAGCGGTGATAATAATAAGATACAATTGTTGTAAGATATAAAATACGTGTGTAAAAAACAACCACGCCTCCGAGCCCTCAGATGGGCTCGGAGGCGTGGTTGTTTTTTACACACGTATTTTATATCTTATAGAAATATTGCATTGTGAATGCAAAAAAATAAATAAAAACATACAATTGTTGTGTTAAATAGTAGTCATCAGATAATCTTTTAATATTTTTTTAAATTTATTTTTATCCGTTTCACATCTAATAGTTTCGGGCAACGAATTAAGAAGATATGGTATACGCTTCTGTAAAGTTCTGTCACCAAAATAATTTTGAACCCTAGGAATTACAAATTTCTTTTTTGAAGTGGCTCTAGTGATCTGGTTATGATTTATGTATTCAAAAGTGGAGACACACTCTCGGCTGCCGTGATTATTTACTAATAATAAATCGCAGGCTTTTTATTTTATTAGTAGGTAAGTACCTACGCTTTTTATATTATTTTATTAATTATGTAGAATTTTTTTACACGTTTCAAGTATATTTAAAAGTGGCTACAATATTTATCAAACGGGTGATATTTGAACACTTTTTTGCTATTTTTTCTTGTAAAAACTTAAGAAATATAATGACTAAATGTACAATAATAGTACCTAAGTAATTAGTTTAAAACCATATAATCAATATTATAATATATACTTACTAGAATAAATTATTATGACATCTACTACCTATCCTTACCATTTTATTCTAATCATAATACTACTTGCGTGATCAGTATAATGTATTCATTTTCATTATAAGCACTCTGAAACTTATTTATTCTTTGGAACACCTGTAGGTACTCTTAAAATTCGAAATTATTTTGCATGAGTATACCTACGCCTACGCCCTGTGGCGGCAATCAAATAGTGTCAAATGTTGTGATTTCGGCGCGGCGGCAACGATTGTTGTATATGATTTCAAAAGAAGCCGCCGGCGCGTGTATTATAACCATGTGCTTCCGAAAAGCAGCAAATTTCTTTGAGAAGTAAGTACAAAACCTTTGATGCCGCATTATCAAAGTGCCGATGGTTAAAACATAACTATGCATGCACTCAGTTTGATTTTAATGGATATTTTTTTATTCGCTATGTAGGTATGTTTATGGTATTAGTCGTAATGCGCATAGATCCAGTTTTTCATATTCTTTGATACAGTTTTTTGCGTCTCATAGAATTCCTAAGCGTACCTATACACCGAACTGTTACACCTAACTACTCCGTGAAATAGCGCTAAGTCCTAGCTGCAAGACGCAAGAGTCTTGCAGGCTTAGTCTTGTTCTTGCTCAAGTCTTGCACGGTCAGTCTTGGTCTTGGTCTTGCTAAAAATACGCGGTCTTGTTCTTGGTCTTGGTCTTGCAAAAACGCAAGAACAAGACCAAGACTGCAAGACCAAGACTGAATTTGGGCAACACTATCCGGAATAAAGAAAAAAAAAAAAAAAAAAGGATTTTAAGTCCTAAATTTAAGTTGTCCCATACTTTTTCGTTCAAACCAGTTTATAATATACGTACCGTTCCTGACCAGATTATAAGATATGCATTTTTTTCACATAAAAGTTATTGAACTGCGAAATGCAGTCATAACTCTTTGTTGAAGTGCAGATATCATTATCGGTGAACTGCAGTAAATACTGCGCCCATATCTCGGTCATTGATCTTTCGATTTAAAAGTTAAACAACTCATAAACGAGGTTCATCTTTGGATGGGTGAAAGAGTTGTGTTAGACCACCACGAAGGTTAGTGCGATACTCTTTGGTATATGGTTGGTATACCAAAGAGTCGCACTAAGCGTTTCTGTTCCAACTTTCCGCTAAAGAGTGGTTTTTGCCTGAGTATGTTTCCTGATAAATACAATTCAGGGGTCTTCGAGTCACGAGTGAATAGGTATCTTCTAGGGAAGCGCGTCACATCCTAGATCGCATCGTTGCTCTACCATCAGGCGGTCAAGTGCTTACCTTACGTTAAAAAAATCATACGGAAAGGAGTACCCATTTGCGCTGTGCGGAGCGATAGCGAATAGATAACCCGCCGGACAAGTTCTAACATGTTCAGTTGTTTATTAGCTGTCTGTGTGAAAAGTTGCAATTTGCTGGGGTTAACTATGTTGCTTATGTGAGTGTTAATAATTTTCAGGGAAATAGAGAACCCACCATTTGTAAAGTAAGAGCTGTGATTTAATTCAACGCAAGATATGCGACCTTGCGTTAGATCTCATCAATTGATGGAGTTGTATAGATAAATAGATCATTACAACACACACACAAACACGCACAGACAAACACATGCGCACACACTCGCACGCACACACACACACACACACAACAATTCACAAGCACATGATGCTTAGTTCAAATAGAAATACTGATCTTCACGACACAGGGAATCCTAGTGTGAAGTCCAGTGAAACTGTGAGCAATTAAATATTATTGATACGATAATACTCAACGAACCTTTGATTGTAACAGTTACCTATTTAGTGATGTGTTGTAAATTGAACTCAAATAAACTTTAATATTATTAGAGACAATGTTATGGATGAGTCAACTGTTCGGCTGTGGTATCGTAATTTCAACTAAGGAAAAGAGAACAGCCATGATAACGTCAGTACGGTACGGCTGAGACAACATAAAACTATTTGCAATTCAACTGGGAATTTTAACCATCCACCCTATATTGTTAAAATTGATTGCAATTTTCTTTATAGAGTTGACTGTTCTCGATCCTAAAAACAACACAACTTGTTACATAATAAAAGAGTTATTACTTATGTATAAACATATGTTGTATTTATCATGACAGTGACATACACAAGTACAATAGAATTATATACAATGTGTCCCGTCACTAGTGTCGGAGCCTTTAATGGTGTGAAATATGGCATATTTTATCAACAAATTGCCCCTCAAATTTTGTTTTTCTCTTACGGCCGCCATTTTGTTTTCTTGGTTACCAAGATCTGGGCTCTCATACCAATTCGACCACCACTACTCATGTAAATGTCATATCAACATTAAAAAGGTGTCATTTGATAGCTGAACATGTATAGAACAGTTACACAGCCATCATTTTTGAATTGTCATGGAATAAAAAATAGAAAAATTATCATAAAAAATATTATAAAAACCACGTTTTTCTCTTGTTACAAATGCACTAAAAAGGGTAAAATAAGTTTTTTTTCTCTAGGCTATGTGGATCCGTAAATATGTTTAGTTTAAACTAACTGTAAAATTATACAATTAAAAACGTGGGGCGTGATATGGTGTAGTTGGGAATTTTTGAAGAACTTTTAAGTCATATTGAATGGTTCGTTTTAAAATACGCCCCACGTTTTTAATTGTATAATTTTACAGTTAGTTTAAACTAAACATATTTACGGATCCATATAGCCTAGAGAAAAAAAAATTATTTTACCCTTTTTAGTGCATTTGTAACAAGAGAAAAACGTGGTTTTTAAAAATATTTTTTATGATAATTTATTTAACACTTTTTAGTCTTAAACCTTTAAAATATTGTATTGTCATCGTAAGCAAGGCTATATAAAAAATGTCAGCTCAATTGAATGTCTGAAAGTGGTCGAAAAATCGATCGCAAGATTTGACCCAAACAAACAAACATACAAGAAAGCAAGTTAAGAAAAACGTGGTAAAAAATTAATTAAAGAAAAACAAATAAATTCTTTTTTGTGTATTTTTTAATCATTGGCTTTTTGAGAAAAACCAAATTTGAGGGGCAATTTGTCGATAAAAAAATGCCATATTTCACACCATTAAAGGCTCCAATACTAGTGACGGGACACATTGTATATATTGTAGTGTGTATGCCACTGTACTCCTCCTAAACAGCTGGACCGATTTGAATGAATTTTTTTATATGCGTTATATGCTGGATGGTTTAGATTCACAAATCAGCCCGGTACACATTAAGGCCAGATCAAAAGTACCTTTAATCAACGAGCTTGTATGAAAAGGCTGATGATTGAAGAAGCGAAAGATGTAATATGTCAGAATCGTGTATGTAAGTGGAAAACTGTGATCTCTGTATTTTATATATTTACACATTGTAAGACTATTTGTTTACTTACATAAATTAAAAAAATAACACTTAGGCAAAATAATCAGCAATATATATTCTAGAAGCAGAAATGTTTGTACGTAGAAACAAATCACTATATAACCACTTTCAGAATGAACGCAGAAAACATCGACTTATTCTGCCGGCACCAAAACTAGAACTATATAAAAATAGCCGTTATTATAAATCAATCCTAATCTAAAACAAATTGCCGACGTCAATAACAGAAATAAAAGAAATTAAACCCTTTAACAAAAAGCTAAAAACGTTATTAATACAAACATGTTACTACCCATTAGAAGAGTTCATTATTGATAAAATAAGATAAAATGCAAAATATTGTGTTCGATGCAAAGTATCGCTTAATAGAAGCTATTTAATTAATTTCATATTTCTTATTGTTGTTACATTTGTCGATTCATGTATATTGTATTAGATTATAGTAATATCATTGTATTGACTAATATTATTAGTATCACTACTTAGTATAAAACAAAGTCGCTTTCTCTGACCCTATATCCCTATGTATGCTTAAATCTTTAAAACTACGCAACGGATTTTGATGCGGTTTTTTTTAATAGATAGAGTAATTCAAGAGGAAGGTTTATATGTATAATACATGCATAATATAGTAGAGCATTGCATCCGAATTGCATTGCGAAGCCTGGGCGGGTCGCTAGTTATTGATAAAATAAGATAAAATGCAAAATATTGTGTTCGATGCAAAGTATCGCTTAATAGAAGCTATTTCATTAATGTCATATTTCTTATTGTTGTTACATTTGTCGATTCATGTATATTGTATTAGATTATAGTAATATCATTGTATTGACTAAAATTATTAGTATTGTTACTAACAATATTGCCATACCCTTACAGGGTGCATATATAGGCATAAATGCCTTAAAAGTTTGTTTATTATACTAGGTCTGCAATGCTGCTGCTGTTTGCAAATACTGAGCAAAGCACTACCTTACCTAACCTCACCTAAATTTCATCAATGTAGTCTCAGCGGTTGGCTGTGATCAGCTTTTGAATTTTTCTTTCTGTAATTATTTCTCGATGGTATGTTCGATTTTAAAACTTTTTTTGCACATTAGTCACGACCACGATGTGAGTTTTGGCGCCAAATTTCGTCAATGTAGTCTCAGCGGTTTGGTTGTGATCAGCTTTTGAATTTTTCTTTCGGTGATTTTTCCTCCATGGTAAAGTCTATATTTTTTTTACATAGCCTGGTTATAATCATGTATGTTCATGCCAAAATTGTTCGAATCGGTTGGACCGTTAAGTAGCAGGAGGGAGACAAGCGAAATTTGTGAGTTGCCTAAAAGAGAGCTTCGCTCAATCCTTACTAATATTATAAATCGGAAAGTGAGTTTGTTTGTTTGTTTGTTTGTTCCGCTTTCACGCCGTAACTACTGAACCGATTGCTTTGAAATTTTGCAGACGTAAAGATAAAAGTCCGGATTAAATAATAGAGTAGTTTTTATCCTGGAAAAAAATTGATATTCCCGAGGAAAAACAAAAATATTGTTTGCTTGATGGATGGATTGTAGATGGCGCTGTGTGTCGTTTAAAACAAGGTAAAATATTGCAAACGAATATAAACATGTAAAAGAAGCTAAATGATACGATAATGAATCCCCGAAAATGAGGAATTCCCGAGGGATGACGTACAATTTGTTTTATCGTCTAAACTGTTTTTTTACATCTACTTATATGTTGCAAACGAATATGAACATGTAAATTTTGAAGCTAAATGATTCACTAAATGACTCATTCCTCGGATTCCGATTATTCCAACAGACCTCCCATTTCAATTTAAAAGACTACAATTTCCTATAAGGCTTTCATTTGCAATGACCATTAATAGAGCACAAGGCCAAACTCTAAGGGTTGCTGGAGTACACTTGGAAAACATTGATTTTCGCATGGTCAGCTCTATGTAGCGTGTTCCCGGGTTTCCAGTGCCCAAAATCTGCATGTTTTTGCTCCACAAGGGAAAACATTTGATATAGTGTACCATTCAGTATTGGTTAAACAACTAATTGTATCCAGCGTTACATCGCGCTTCTTAGATTTTTCCGTGGGAATGAGAAGTTTTCTTATAGTTGTGCTTTATACCGCAATATAACCGAATTCCACGCGGGCGAAGCCGCGGGCTGAAAGCTAGTAATAAATAAATGAATGAATAAATGAATAAAATTGACTAGAGTTTTATGCTATTATTATTAAGGTTTATATAAATATTTGATAAGCGAGAAGGTATAAAGTTGAACGGACAATGAAACAAAGAGAATGGTAAGTACATCGTTTAACTGCGACTGATTCCTACTGAATTGTTGATGTTGAAGAGTATACTTTAATTCGTAGTTTATAGACATGGTAATTAAATATCGATACGATATACTTTTTTTTTTTTGCTTGTTTGTTAAGATTTAGGGGTGTGACTGTTTCACGTAGATTGTCAGTTGTTTCGTTTGGCATTTGAGTTATGGTTTATGGTAATAGTCTATTGATACTTTTCGTCCATGAGCAAAAACCAGTGTAGAGAAAGATGTTCCACAGAAAGAGTGACAACAGAGATAGGAAAGAAAGAGAAAAAAGAGGAAGACCTATCTGTATATTGGAAAATATTTTTTTTGTCAATAATTACATTGCGTTAAATAATGATACTGGTATTGAGTATAATAAGATACTAAGACGGAGTAGACCATAACATCCACCTTCAGAAAACTTCAGTACTTCCGCGACAATGATGCATAAAACTGCCCCGTAATATTGAAGCTAAAAGAAATGCTATTTTTACGATAAATTTTAATAGAACGACTAAGCTTATTCATTCTCAGGCGGGATTCGAACCAGCAACCTTTGATTTGGTTAAAACATGATAATGATCCCGGTTCAATTAATAATAATGTAAGTAGCAAAGAGAGTTTTAATTACATTGAATGATTTTCAGTATCGTAAACCTCCCCGAAAAATGGGAGAATTGGCGCTCGACAAATTGCAGGAATAGACCAAAATCTGGAAAACGTTGCTAACCATTTAATGGTCTTCGGGAGGTGTAAAACGATTGTTTCCAGTATTAATAGACGACGGAATCCTTAATAACAATATTATTTCCTACACTCACACCAATTAGCCTAGCCAAAAGTAAAGTCTGTTTATTCTAACTTGTCCTATTTTGTAAACAATCTTGTCACAGCTTTTTAACAAAATCACCCATTTAAAAATAAAATAATAACAAAGTCAATAATCTATTACAATAAATCGTTATTATAGACTGAAACCTATTGAATCTAGCTATCAGTTGATTTTTAATGCTGCATTTTCATTGAAAAGGAGTACCACGATTGTATACCAAATAGGACAAGTTAGGATGAATAGACTGTAAATATTTTAAGGCTTGTGTTAGATACTGGGGTAACCGATAGGCATACATATATGATACATAGATATTTAATATTTATTAAAATACTAGCTGACTCGGCCACGCGTTGCTGTGTTATAAATTAAAATGAAACCTAACATGTCTTAAGTAAGAACAAATCCAGCAAAATAAAAAAATAATCATCGAATTCGGTTGAGTAGGTTCGGAGTTCAAAGTCATACACTGTGACAGGTAATGTTTATATATATATATATATATATATATATATATATATATATATAGAGAAATATCAATGACTCTGGTACTATTGCTCGTATTCATTATAGTTTACCCACACTCCGACAATCGTCGTCGGAGTGTGGGCAGACAGCCGATGAGGTGGACCGACGATCTGGTCAAAGTTGCTGGAAAGTTCTGGCAGAGGAAGGCCCCAAACAGGGGAAAATGGCGGGTAATGCACGATGCCTACACTCAGCATTGGTTTATTATATTACTGCAATTGGTTTCAAATCAATTTGAATAATTATATTATAATTTTAATAAAGTAATGTCATATAAAACATTAGTTGGCAGTAATAACACACTATAAGTCATCCTATGAACAGTTCCTAAAAAGAATTCAGAGCGACATTATTACAAAATTTCTTCTTCTTAAAATAAAATACGGATCCAACTTTTTTATTTCTTCAGTATATTTTAGTGTTGCCAACTGTATTTAATCATACATTTTTTAAATGGTAATTTAATTTTTAATTTCTAATTTCTATTTCAAATTTTGTCAACCACGCTTGATTCACAAAAGAGGTTTCAATTCACACAGTTATTTATTTTTTAAATAAATATTTACTGTGTCATTACACAATTATCTTGTGACGTACATTAACTTAGTCATTCTGTGAACATGGCTTCTGAAAACAAATCGAAACATCAATATTAAAGAAAAAAAACATTTAAATAAATATGTTAAGTTATCTCTATAAAATAATTTAATGGCAATAACTTAATTTTATTTTTATCTTAAGATATGCGTATCTTGAATATAGAAAAACGTCAGAATCGATTTGCAAATATCGATGAAAATTGGATTCTTTGATAGTACGATTGTAGATCGCCGTTATGATTAAATAGATACAATTGATTATTGTAAGTGTTGAAATATAAAGTTTTCTTATCTGTTAATATGTAATCTTAAAGGAGTGCCTCTTCCCTATCTTTTTCTAAGTCAGTGTATGACCTTAGACAAAGCAGACTTAATCAATACTTATTACATTGCACCTCTCTTGAAACCATAAATAAAAGACAACAATCTAATCAGCACTATTTTAAATACAACACCGAAGAAAGAGTTTTTAATTAAAAACTCACGGTCTATTTCTCAGTTAAAATACGAAGCTCTTTATTCGAAATTTTAAATGATCATTCTTTTTTTTTCTAGCAACCTAGCTTTCGAAGTTGACATGACTTTTTAATTTTATGAGATCAATTTTGTTACCTACATCTAAGTTTCCACAAAAAGGGCGGTGTCTCGAAAAATGTATGAAAAGGAACTACGTAACAAAGGATAGGGGACGCCCATTTTCAAAATGGCGTACAATCCGTGACGTAACAAATAAGTTTACACAAGTTTAATTCGCATTTAAATCTATTTATGAAAGCAGAAGAAAAATGGACGGAGAAATTATATCGCAAGCAAAGTTGGAACACACATGTGCGCTTATTGTTTCAATACACGGACACCTATTGTCTTGTACAGGCATTTGTTACGTATCGATCTACGATAGAGCGATAGCCTGACGACATAATGAACCTTTCTTATATTCCAACTACTAAGTAAAAATACTTACATGAATAAAAAAGGTTTCACATTTGGAATTCAAATTTTCGTTTTCCCTTTGTTATGGAATAAAAGAAAAAATAACTTGATATTGCACAGGGAAAGGAGTAACGCGCAAGCAAATTCCAAAAATGGAACGTATACCAATTGGAAATTCAAAAATGGAAAGCATACTCACCGTGGGCATTCTCGAATCCTTATCCAACATGGCGTCTAACAAAGGGGTTTTTGTGCAACTGAAATCCTATATCGCATTAAAAAAACGAGCGATAGCAAAGATAAAAAAATCACTGTCATCGTCCCTTTTTCCTGCATTTTGATGGTTGATTTTTAATTTTTGCGCGAGCGTGCGGCAAAGCGCATTCTGTCGGGTGCAACACGGAGAACTGACCTAGGGCTTGAATGCAACGCGCCGTGCACACAGAGCGCAGCCGACTCACTCGCACACTCATACAGTACATGTACACTCGCTCGATAGCATAGCAACAGATGTACAGAGCTTTAATTCCAAAAGAAAGTTGAAATAACTACAGCTTTTCAAAGCTTGCTGTGTAAAAAGCACGTTTTAAGTGCACCAATAAAGATTCGAATCGATTTCTCCTTGAAAATGTGGAGACAAGTCCGAACTCTTTAATAAGATAAAGTATATTAATATTATCTATGTTAAGAATGTCCATTAAAAAGATAAAATAAGTTTATACATTACATACTCTATGCATAGATTGTCTATGATTAAAATACTTTAAAATTTCTTTACTTCAACTGAAATATTTTAAGCAAATCTTTACGATTTTTTGGGCAGTTGAGAAACTCAAGTAGTTGCTTTAAGGTCTCACATTAAATACAAGACCTCATGGCTGAGCGTAATATAATTTTCTAAAGCGTGTTCGCTGTCTCGGCGACGTTAAAAGGATGGGAAGAGATCGTGCAGCAAAGAAAACTTGGGACTACCTACTGGTGGATGCCTTGTTGGTCGTCCAAAGCTTCGCTGGGGATTGTGCTTCAAGCCAATAAACTGGCGAAGAATAGAAGAAGACCGCTGCTAGTGACGAAAACTCATATCAAAGGCTTACCTTGGAACTTTATTAATACATTTTTTTTAAGTAAATAGTGGTCCTTTATTTTATTTGCTAAATATTTTGTTATCACTAAAAAGTGAGTGATTAATGTCGATTTTTTAATCATAGTCATCTTCAATGATCCTCTATTAAGATGCAGGCCTTGATAACAGATGTAAAAACTGTAAGGCGAATGAACCATAACTTCATCCATCCAACGACAAAACCTTGTGAACGTTACTCAACATCTGAAAATTCAATTCCGAACGCGTCAAAAACTACGATATTTAAAGCTTCCTTTTTTTATCTATCCTAATTCGTACAAACATAGAGGTTTTAACAACTCAATGCGGTTACGGCACAAAAGAAAATCAGAAATTGCTAAAATAAACTTACGAAACAAATGACGTGCAGTTTTCCAAAAAGTTTTGTTACAAAAATAACGTTATCTTTTTTATAATCCTTAATAGGGTGGTCTTATGTTATATATAGAAACAGGCAATTAGGATAAAATTATGTTTTGTGTTAATTACTCATTTACTTTTGAATTGAAGGAAAAAGTTTTAATTCTAACGTTACCAATTCAGTTCATTTGACAAACTCTTTGAATCTTAAAAAGAAAGAGAATATGCAAGCTTTATTTTATAGTCAATTCTCAAGTCGTAGAGGCAACATAAAACCAATATGGCGGGAGAGCGAAGCGTCAATTTAGTAGTGTTAAGTTTATTCTTAAAATTCGTTTGTTTTACGAAAATTAATGTATATATTATCATCTTTACTGAAATCTAATAGTAATTCAGAAAAAAAAAATCAAAAATAGGGTTAGGGTTTTTTACACGTAATTTTTATTTAATCCTGACGTTTCTCTTTCATTCGTTTATTAGGTTTCTCCTTCGAAAAATAGGAGGGATACGTTTCGTATCATTCGCGTTCCCTAACGTAATATTTTAAACAGAAAATCCCATGGTAAAACTAGATTTGCTAATTTACGACATTTGAAGACTCACCTTTCATACTTCATTTATTTTTATGTAGGATTATTTACCTATTTATTTATTTAGGATGGGTTATCTCTTGATCCTAATCAATATTGGAGGCCAAGACAGAATCCACGATGGAACGAGCTAACCCAGAAGTCGCCTATTCACCCTGGCTTTGAAAATGGACGGGTTATAAGTTCTCGAAAATACAGACGCAGGGAGGGAGTTTCACTCCTTTAATATGTGCATTATGAAGGATGTTGAAAAGCGCTTGGTACGACAGGTAAGAATAGCAACCTAGAAAGGGTAGCCTGCAGTGCGTCTGGATGTCCGATGGAAAAAAGGAGATGGCGGTATGAGCAAATGAAGCTCTTGAACACACTCTCCAAAGTACAGTCTGTAGAAGACCAACAAGCAGGCAACTTTGCGACGATGAGCTTGCTCTAGAAAGACACCTTGATGACCAGTCATTCTTAACTATCCCAAATCCCGATTACACCGAAACGTTACTTTAAATCGACAGCAGCAAAGTCCAATTCCACTTAGAATTGTTATTTGTAATTCTTTTCAAGTCATAAGGAGGCCTGTGCTTGCTGTGGTTAAATAAATTTCTCAAATGTCGGTTACCCAATGTCAGAACAAAAAGAAATAAAAAGTATTTATGTAAAAAATAAATAAGTAGGTTAGTCTATATGCTGTAAAAGTAGGAGCCAGAGGTATACCAAAAAAAACTGGTTGGTTGCCTGTAAAGTCGGTATACGGGCGAAAGTTTTACGTGACAACGACTTTGAGTGGTAAAATAATTTTAATGTGAATATTCATTCGTATAGTAGGAAGAAGGATGAAATAATAGTAACAATTTAAAACATTTATTTATACAAAGAATTATATTTAAAACATTAATTTATAGGCACGCGTCCCTTCCACTTTTTATGTCTGTCTCTCTCGCTCTTAGGCGGGCTAACCATGCCCGAGTGGAAGGGACGCGTGCCTCTCACTCGCTCTCATTGTAAGCGCATAACGTGAGCGGAGCGTAACGCAGTTTATTGAAGTGTCACCCGGCAAACCAATTTATAAGACGTTGTCACGTCAAAATCTCTCTATAACCTGTTGAAAGACTTTGGATTGTCCAGAACTACAGTAAGTTCTATACTAGAACGAGCATCTTAATCTGCATTAGCAGGTACATACCAGATTTGGCAGGGCAGGAAGATGAGTGTTGATGTACATCGGAAAGTGGACCCTTAAACCTACATCTATGTCGCAAATCTCAGGATCTATTCGGAGTTTCTCTTTCTACCACACAATGAATCCATTGAATGTTAAGAAGTTCGTTTTTTTTTTTACTTTCGTAATCTTTTTCATATTATCTATTTGCAATGGTATCTTTATTTAACACATGCCCATCTTTTATTACTATTACTCTCCATTCGAACGATATCAGAAAGAGATCGCTTTAAGCTATAATACTATCTTATTACTAGAAAAGATTTCAACCTGTCTCAGATTTCTGCCGGGATTCGAACCCACATTCGGGCACTAACTTTTAAGTAAGAAGAGATGGCGCTGGCGAAGCTTAAGAAATACTTGAAAAAATTCGATGAATCTGTCAAGGTAGCAGTTAGGATAGCGATGGATTCGAATCCCTGACTTCTGAGGCAATTAAATTTTTTTCTAGTAATAATATTTTAAGATTAAAAAATCTAGCTGTTTAATGCGTTAATAAGAAAAAAGATCCTTAATTTTTTTTTCTATTAATAATTTGGGGCTTTTATCAACATGGATACGTCAGCCCCATCGTATCTTCTCAATTACATGTCGGATGTTTTAGAAATCGGATACAAAAGTATTATATAGACGAAAAGGAATCACTGTTCGGTCAGTTTCATTAGAGCGCATAGTTTTTTTGCTACATCAGATTTCGGTTCTGTCAAGATGTTTAACCAGTGTGTGTTGCCAGTGATGACTTATGGCAGTGACACGTGGTCGTTCACTATGGGTCTTGTAAGAAGGCTCAAGGTCGCCCAGCGGGCAATGGAAAGAGCTATGCTTGATGTTTCCCTACGCAATCGAATCAGAAATGAGGAGATCCGTAGGAGAACAAAAACCGCCGACATAGCTCAAAGAATTGCGAAGCTGAAATGGCAGTGGGCAGCACACATAGCAAGGAGAACTGATGGCCGTTGGGGCGGAAAGGTTCTCGAATGGCTACCGCGTGCCGGACGACGCTCAGTGGGTAGGCCCGCTACGAGGTGGACCGACGATCTGGTTAAGGTCGCGGGACAACACTGGATGCGGGCAGCACAGGAACGATCGTTGTGGAGATCCTTGGGGGACCACTGCTGGAAATAGGCCTACTAAATAGGCCTATTTCCAGCAGTGGGCGTCGTACGGCTGATATGATAAATATGTTTTGTACTAAACCTACATTTCTAATATTTAGATGGAAGTCCTCAAACAGTGACTTATTCTCGGCCCTGTTCTTGACATAGTCCATTAGCATATGTTGTACATCTTCTATTTTGTCACAAGCGATGCAATTAGGTGAATTAGTCTTTTTCATCAAACTTTGCCGATGGATAGTGTCCCGAACGAAGGCGTAATGCAATTTTGATATAGTTTCTATTGAGTTTACTATCAAACCAAGGGAATCCTTTATTCTTCGAAAGGTATATAAAGCAGATAATCTATATATATATATATAAAACCCTGTTACACTGTTTGACCGCAATGAACTCTGAAATTACTCAACTAATTTTGTTGATTTTTTTTATTTTGCTGGATGTGTTCCGACTTAGGTTTATAGGTTTAACATAGGTTTCATTTTAATTCATAACACAGCAACGTGTGGCCGAGTCAGCTAGTAATAATATAAAACACAATTGATTAACAGTTATCTCCAAGGTTTTGATTTTCCCATAGAAATAAGTGTAAATAAATGAATTTGTATTTAATATGCTTTATACATAATGCATACATTTCTTCAGCATAAATGTATTCTTGAATTCGAATGGCCGATCTGAATGTAGACGTGATCGGGTCATTTTCTTAAAAAACTAAAGTAAACTAGGCGATGCACTCGCTAAGCATAAAGCTACGCTAGCACCATATATTGGAGCGGGGCGTAATACCTAAAAAAAGAAAAAAAAAATTTTCGATGGGAATTTTTGCGAATTTCAAAATTCTGGTCACAATCTGGTCCTAAGCCTGTTGATTCGATTGCACACAAAAAATATTAAAATCGGTTAAGAACTCTGGAAGTTATGGCGTAACAGACATTTCGCCATTGAAGCTGATCCATGGGAGCTTCGCTCACTTCGTTCGCTCCGCTCCAATAAGTAAGTTATTATCAACTATCTACACACGTGAAAATGAATCATTTTTCATTGGTTTGATTAAAACCAATTGGGACCGTCTTTAACCTATTGGAGGCCCTGGGCATATAAGAATAATGGGGCCCCTATGACTTTGACAGAACACTTTTTGTTACTAGAATAGACAATGAAAGTAGATAAACAAGGTTTGGTTTTAATTTAAATCAACCGATTCTTACATATTTAAAATTATCTAAGCATGCTGAAATTCGATAGCCTTATTTAGGGCGAGATTAGAGTAGTTTGGCGCAGGCAAAAGCTAATAATTAAGTCGATACTATAGTCCCTAATTAAGGTTCGATTTACTCTAATTAAATAAGTTTTTCAGTAATAAATTTCGGTATTGGTTGAGTGATCTGACAGGAAATAGGGGGCGATAGCGGGTGAGTATCTAAGAAGTGGGTATCTCAGCTCTGTCGCACTACTGCAGTTTACTGCTTAAGAATGATTGTTTTTGAACAGGTTCATAAAATAAAACTTCAAAATAAAAATGAAAGGTGCGCACGATATTTTAAAACGTAACGCTGTAATTCGATCAAAAAATTTTAGACTTCTTTTCCTTTTTTTTTACTTTCAACTATTTTTAAGTGATTCGTTGCTGATGGCACGCCTGTCGTGTCATCACTTTTTTGCGTCAACCGTGTCATTTTTAAATCGATGATAACTCCTTCAAATCAACTTCTAGGGAAATCAACCCAGAATAAAAACATTCTTCATTTTCACGTAAATCATTTCGCCTTCGTTTCTGTAATTGTATGTAGCAACGAATCGGTTAATTATTATTAAAGTGCATTTTGTTAACCGACTGCAAAAAGAAGAAGGTTCTCAATTTGGTTTGTATTTTTTTTATGTACCGATTTCGCCGATATTTCTGATCCGATTTACGTGATTCCTTTATTGACCGAAGCGGAATATTTGTCATTTGATCCCATAAAAATTGAATTGAATTTAGTGGAGTAGTTTTTTTATTAGAGTATAAACAACCTTGTTGTTTACGTTTCATTCTGTACAGTTATGTTTTAATTTTTCTATCTGTCATTAAACTGGAACCGGAGTTCGTTACGGGCGTTTAATACATTAGTGTCAGGTACCACTTAGTGAGTGAAGAAGCAGATACATTATAAATTATCACACCTTGTTTTAAGCATCATATGACGTATGATACACAAATACAATCACATGTTTTTATCATGTACCAAATGTCATGGCAATCGGTTAACCCTTTCTTGACTTATAGGACGTACAGAAAGACAGACAAATAGATAAAATTTATGAAAATAATAGAATTAATATAAGTCATAAAACCAATTTTTTATCATAAAATTTATATTGTAGTACTAGCCGAGTTGCTGTGTTATAAATGAAACTTACCCTATGTCCTAAGTCGGAGCAATTCCAGCAAAGTGAAAAAAAATCAACAAATATTAATCATAAAATTTGTTCAAAAAACAAATGTACAGACAGAGCTTACAGATTTATATTGTAGTACTAGCTGACCCGACGTGTTGCTGTGTTATAAATGAAACTTACCCTATGTCCGAAGTCGGAACAATTCTCGCAAAATAAAAAAAAAAACAACAAATATTAATCATAAAATTTACTCAGAAACAAATGTACAGACAGAGCCTACAGATTTATATTATAGTACTAGCTGACCCGACACGTTGCTGTGTTATAAATGAAACTTACCCCATGTCCCGAGTCGGAACAAATCCAGCAAAATGTAAAAAAAATCATCAAAATCAGTTGAGTAAAACACATATAGATAGATTATAAGACATAATAGACTTACCCAGTAACTGTCATAAGCATATATATAGGGATATGCAGAGATCACAGATTAACACTTCTACGATTCTGACATACATCTATGGCTCTGCCTCTCATCAGACTTTTTTTTTATCTTTATTTATGGCTTGCACGATTTGTGCATTTAGCCAGTGTCAAGTAAGTATAAATTTCAGTTATATATATATATAGTGCTAGGCTCTTGGCCGTGGGTGCGCATGAGGCCGGTTACTGGCTTCACGCGTATCCTTCGTCAAATACAGGAACATTTCTTGAGCTTGACACGCTCCGAATCGCAACCTGTCTACGGCTTGGGGTTCCGGTCTGCGCTCCTCATAAATGTCCCTGTGCAGTGATGTCGACAAGCTAGGACATCACGGACAGTCATGCCAAAAAAGTGCAGGCCGCTTCTCGAGACATGCCGCACTTAACGATATCATACGCCGGTCCCTTGCCACCGTCAACGTGCCAAGTCTACTTGAGCCGACTGGAATTGCAAGAGACGATGGCAAGAGACCGGACGGTATGAGTTTGATTCCATGGAAGATGGGCCGGGTGCTGGTATGGGATGCAACATGTTCAGACACGTTAGCCCTTTCCCATCTACATGGAACCAAGAACAGAGCTGGTGCGGCATGTGAAGCGGCTGAAAAAGCTAAAGCATGCAAATACAGGGGTCTAGGCTCCGAATATGATTTTGTCCCATTCGGTGTCGAGACCCTTGGTCCGTGGGGTCCTAGCGCAATTTCGCTTTTTAAGGAAATATCAAAAAGGTTAGTCGTCATCACAGAAGACCGAAGAGCTGGCAGCTACCTCGGACAAAGAATTAGTATAGCTATTCAAAGGGGGAACGCTGCCAGTATCTTTAGAACCTTGCCTAAAGGGACTCCTTTTAGTAATATATTTTAGATATAATATGATATTTTTAAGGTTTTTTAGTTTTTAGATTTAGACTTAGTAATTTTAACTTAATTATTTCTGTATTATAGTTGTTATGTACATAATAAATTAACTTAGTATAGTGTTGCATAAAGCTTGAGTACTAAGCTCTTAGCTCTTTCTTCAATTCCTGCTCTAAATAATCCACTAAAAGTGATTTCCCCTATATTTTGCTAGGTTTTAGTAAATGTGTGGGGTTTTACGTGGACTTCTTGAGAAAGCAGGAAAAGACGACTTCCGCTGCTTTGTTACAGTGCCAACACTCTTGTATGTTCATAAAAACTTAGTGGTTAATAATCCACCATTATTACGCACTAATATCCACCATAACACAAATTTCAACAAGAGAAACAAAACCACCAACGTGACGCTTTCCGCTCCCGCCAAAAAGTTCCTCATCAGACTTTCAACAAAAATATTAATTTTAAGTTCTATTCCAGGTATAAAGAAAATAATTATTCGGGTATACATTTTTTATTATTATTTTTTATCGTTAAAAAGCAAAGAAACTACTTTACAAAATTATCTTAACACCTTTATTTTATTTAAAATGACTTATAAAACTATATACTAGGTCTGCAATACATTCTGCTGTTTGCAAATACTGAGCGAAGCAATTAGATTTTTGAAGGGTGATTATTCCTCGATGGTATGACCAATTTCAAAACTTTTTTTTGCACATTAGTCACCACCACGATGTGAGTTTTGGCGCCAAATTTCATCAATGTAGTCTCAACGGTTTGGCTGTGATCAGCTTTTGAATTTTTCTTTCGGTGATTATTCCTCCATGGTAAAGTCTATATTTTTTTATATAGCCTATGTCCGTCAGGTTATAATAATGTATGTTCATGCCAAAATTCGTTCGAATCGGTTGAACCGTTAAGTAGCAGGAGGAAGACAAGCGAAATTTGTGAGTTGCCTAAAAGAGAGCTTCGCTCAATAATAACAGTCATCACGTAGACTTTTCATAAGACACGCATCTTACGCTATTTGTTTAACGCTACGGACGTTTTTTTCCCGGCTAGGGTACCCCTCCGTAACGCCCCATAAGGAACTTCGTCCCTAAAATCGAAATACTTTAAATATAAGATTATGCAGATTAACGAAAACACTACAACCCACATTTCTCCTCAAACATATCACTGAATCACCACACCCTGTAATTTACTTGGCCTAGGCTAGTAGTTACAGAGTAAACCAGCTTAATATATTATGCTGCGAAAATAATATTTAAGTAATAATAATAATACATTACAATGAATATTCTTACCAGCTTAGATAAAAAAAAGTCCATTATAATAATATTTCTTATATTCCCTTCAATTATAGTAATATAAGTTATTTACGGGATTGTTACCATGTACCTTGTTATTGAGTTTCCGATATTTCGGCACTGTTGCAAGTTCCATGATCACGGAGCGACTGGAGTAATTGCGTGTAGGCTGTTATTGGCAGAAATATCGGTCTACCCTCCGACGATGTCTCTTATTGCGTCCGTTACCCGTACCACCGTTCACATTCTCACTATTCACTTGAAATTGTTCTCGACACACAACAGTAGTTTCTGAGATTAACGCGTTCAAACAAACAAACTCTTCAGCTTTATAATATTAGTATAGATATAGCTTTGAGTCACCTTTCTCTGTAAAGAAGCATATAAATTAAATGCCTCAGGCAATTCCTTTACAGATCCTCTATTAATAAAAAATCTTGAAGCAATAGACATGGATCAGCTTGAAATAATCTCGTATTGTCGCAGCAATAATAAATTAAGACCTTTTCTTGTAGTACCTTATCCTCGTTCAAGTGATGTGAGTTATATGCACTGCAATCCATTGTAGAGAAATATCAGGTTATTATTTTACCGAGAATAGGTCTGCGCTTGACCACTATCTCGCCTGATGGTAAGCGACGATGCGATCTAGAATGTAACTATTCAGTCATGACTTGAAGACCCCTAAATTTTTTTTTCTTTTTTCTTCTTTTTCTTTGATCGATATTCGAACATGTTAGCTCCATCTTAACCTAATCTAGTTCACTAAATCAGCTTAAGGCTATTAATTGCAAAGCTGACAATAGCTTTAGCTGCATCTGAGAATGGCTCAGCTAGGAAGTTGGTCAAGAAACCAACATTTTGCAGATTCACATTCAAAGAATTACAAACTGCAACTCTCAGGTGACGATTCCGCTCACATTCCATCAACGGAATCCCCTACAAAACGAAATCAACGAAATCCCCTAAATTTATTAATCATTCATCAAGGAATTAGGACAGGACTATATATACCTAATATTTGCTTATTTAAATTTTTTGATTTTTACAACTTTGGTGTAGGTTAGGTTAGGTTAGGTTAGGTAAAAGGTTACTTGCGGTAAAACTAGAATGAGCTCATGATTGCACCTTATCTATGTATGTCTATTGTATTTAGTGTTGTAATAAATAAATTTAACCAATTTTCACATCATCCTATCACATACTGTCATTTTTTTTAAATTTATATCGAACACTATGTGTTGGACTTTAAACTAAAACTCATTTAGTGAAAATTATTTTTATGGATGAGTTATCGACTGTACAGACTGACACAGAAGAGTGAGGGGCATCTTTTCGCGTTCTCTCCTAAAGTCTCTCTCTATTAGTTTGATTTATTTAGGCTAGAAATGAATTTGAATTCTTAGATAATCAATCATCTATCATCCACAAAGCATATAAATAAATAAATATTTCTTACATTCACACCAATTAGCCTAGCCCAAAGTTAGCACTATTAAGGCTTGTGTTATGGATACTAGGTTAACGGATAGACAGCTCGTAACCCTGTACGTAGTGCAGGGCCGAGGGCCGCTACCTTCAGGTGGGGGCCGCGGGGAAGACAACCCCTCTAAAAAATCACCCGCGGGGGGGCCTTCGGGCCAACAAGGGGGAGCTCGGCTGGCGTCCTGGGCATCCCGGGTAGCGGTAGCCGAGCATGGGGAGTCTGAGGCGATGCCAGTTCTGCCTGGTGTCGTCGAAGGAACTCGTAACCCTGTACATAGTGCAGGGCCGAGGGCCGCCACCTTTGGGTGGGGGCCGCGGGGAAGACAACCCCTCTAAAAAATCACCCGAGTGGGCCTTCGGGCCCAGCTCGCGTCAGCGGGCAAGTCGGGGCGTGTTCCGATCCGAGGATCGGTTCCGGCCCAACCGTAACCTCGTACGTGGTGCGGGAGCGGGGGCCGCCACTTAGGTGGGGGCCGCGTGGAGAAAACCACTATAAAAAATCGTCAAAGTCCCGGCACTGGGATACGTGGTGTCGGGGCGCCTCTCGGAGGTGGCCGGCGGAGCGCAGTCGGCCCATTAGCGGTCGCCCTGGGGTACCTCCCGACCCCCCAGGCGTAAGTAGGGTTACCCGGGTACAGGGATCTCTGCCCGGGTGGACGTCGTTTCTCCCATACTCGTGGGTACAAAAATGAATGCCTTTAAAAATAAAAATAAATCTAGACGTGGTTCAAAACCAGTATCTGGTGAAGAACGGAAGATGGACAGCGCACAGGGTCCGGGGCAAAACAGTGCACACAAGAAGACTGCACCCCCAAAGGAGGGTGAAGCAGAAAGGGAGCGCTCTCCCGTCTTATCCGCAACAAAGGGCGGCGGAAAAAAGGTGGTTCTTAGATTCCCTCCACCCACCCGGAAGGAACAACCACCTCAGGAGGCCATGTCGGAGGACGAACCCGAAAGTTGCTCGGAGGAGGAGTCGGAGCAGTCGGAGAAGACGGATCAGACGGAGCAGTCTGACGGGTCGGTGTCGACGCAGACGGCGGAGGACAGGTTTTCGAACCTCAGGTCTGTAGACGAGGAGGAACGAAAGCGATATGCGTGGTTTCGAAACGAGGGCACCACTAATTTGCGGGATATCGGCCGGGAGCTCTATGACGAGGAGAACGGTCTGGGACCTGAGACCCGGAAGTACCTCAAGATCCGGCTGGGCGCCATGTCGAAAGCCATGAAGGGTATGTCGGAGCTTGCCAGGGTGGTCCCCACCCGCGAGGCGAAGAGAATGGCGCAGCTACTCAAGATGAACCGTCAGCTCATAGCTACGGTACAGCAGCTAAGCCAGGATGTTGACAAGCTGAAGGAAGAGGCGGCTAAGCCCCTGAAGCCTGCTGAAGAGATGCCCCTGAGCAGAGATGGAATACTGCAGGCAGTAATCAAGGCTGTAGACGAGCGGCTCGCGGCCAATGATGGCAAGCTGCTCCAAGCGGTCAAGCAGGTGGTGGAAGAACGCCTGACGGCGTGGGGGAAGAAGACCACTCTCCCACCGAAGCCAGGGACTGGGCAACAGGATGCCAGAGCGACGGGACCAGCACGCAAGGAGGTGGTGGTGGAACCTCTACCGCCCAAGCAGGGAGAACTCTGGTCAGAGGCGATTGGCCGCAAAAAACGAAGAAAGGAGGTGAAGCGCGTGGCGGCGGAGGCCAGTCAGAACGCGGAACCAAAGGTGGCGGCTACCAAGAAGAGGTCCAAACGGAGGGTCGACCTAAACCCACCGAAGACGGCAGCAGTAACGCTGACATTAAAGCCGGAGGCGCAAGCGTGTGGTGAGACATACTCCCACATGCTGAGACGGGCCAGGACAGCGGTTTCCCTTACTGACAAAGGCATCACAGCCGAAGTCAGGACAAGGGAAACTCAGACGGGTGCACGAATAATCGAGTTGTCGGACGGGAGCGGAGCACTAGCGGATCAGCTGGCAGAACAGCTGCGCAAAGCTGTCGGGGACGTGGCAGTGGTATCCAGGCCGGAGAGGACTGCAAACCTGCGGATCTCCGGCCTGGATGACTCGGTCGAAGAGTCAGATGTGGTCGAAGCCATATTGGCGAAGGCAGGATGCCAAAAATCGGCGCTAAGGATGAAGGGGTTGAGACCTGGATCCGACGGTCTCGGGTGGTTGATCGCTAACCTACCAATTGCAGCCGCCAAAGCGATCAGCGCAGACGGGAGACTCCGCGTTGGCTGGAGCACGGCAGAGGTGAAGGTGTTGACTGCCCTCCCTCTGCGATGCTTTAAATGTCTATCTCTCGGGCACACGAAACCCAAGTGCCCCGAGGCGACGGACAGGAGTGGCCTATGTTTCAGGTGCGGGGCGCCTGGTCACATGGCCGCGGCCGCGGCCTCCTGTAAGCGGGAGCCGGCATGCTCGGTGTGCGCCGCCTTCGGGCGGCCGGCCGACCATGTCATGGGCAGTCGCATGTGCGACCCACCGGTGGTGAAGGGGAGGTCCCCTCCACCACCGGTGGACCCCATGGAGGTAGAGGCACCCAGCCCGTCGGGTGCCCAACCCCCCCCGTAAAAACGCTCGGGGGGGACAGAGCCTCTTCCACCCTTCCCTCGCGGGAGGGGCGTGAAGACGCCGGAAGCGCGGGCGCGTGCGGGGGTCGCACGCGGAGCGCTTGAGGAGGACCCTCGGGAACAGCATCCCCCGAGGGTAGGACCCTCACTCGGAAACTACGGGTGATAACGGAGTTTTCTCCCTTGTCGCCCGGCGTGGCCGAGAGAGGGCCCGATGGGATGGCGACCGCGGAAGCCCTCCGGGAACTTTTGTTTCCGGGGGACTTCCGCGGACGCACATCCCGGTGAGGTGGGGGGGGGGGGAAGGCCGTTAGCACACCTCGGCCGCCTCCGGCCTGCATGGGGCGGGGCAACCGCGCCGCCTGCGATGGCGCCTGGGAACTTGTTCTTGGGTGATCATCGCGGGCGCGGGAGTCTCGTCCCTTGTGGGTCGGGGGTCGGTCGGGGGGTGTGGTTTATTCCTTCCCTCACCGAAAGGGGGCCAGCGGCTGTCGGGGCGGGTGACCGGCAGTCGCATTGCACTTGGCCCTCAGGCGTGCGGGGTGTTCAGGGCGTCACGGTTCACCCCGTTGCTCCGTCCCTCACGGAGCATAGGCGAGGTCCGCCCACGAGCGCGGACCCACACTGGAGCGGGTTGCGGTCGATTCCGGCCAAGGGCCCCGCGACCCGCTCCAATGTGTATTGGGACGCCGTAGTTTTTAGTGGGTAGGCCTCCAAGCCTTTACCGGGCACTCGGCCGGGTAGAGGCATGGAGGAGAGTCTCACATATCCACCGTGTTCTCCCGACACGGTGGAATGCCTAATGCATTTTCTACGAAAACAAAAAAAAAAAAAAAAAGGTTAACGGATAGACATACATATATGATACATAGATATGTAATATTCATAGAAATATTTAAAAACACCCATGACTCAGGTACAAATGTTCGTATTCATCACACAAACATCTGCCCCTTCCGGGATTTGAACCCAGGACCGTCGGTGCGAAAGGCAGGATCACTACCGTTGCACCAAACGGTCGTCTCATCATTACATTTAGAACTAACCGAAATGGACTCATTGTGAACCCAAAATTATCGTAATAATAATTTATTTGGTTATAAAAGTTTTATTGTTAATAGACGACTGTTTGGTGCAACGGTAGTGATCCTGCCTTTAACGCCAATGGTCCTGGGTTTGAGTCCCGGAAGGGGCTGATGTTTGTGTGATGAATACGAGCATTAGCACCTTAGTCATGGGTATTTATATATATTTCTATAAATGTTACTTATTTATGTATCATATATGTATGTCTATCCGTTACCATAGTATCTATAACACAAGCCTTACAGTGCTTACTTTGGGCTAGGCTAATTGGTGGGAATGTTTGAAATATTATTATCTTTATATATATAATTCTTCTGTGAGTGTGTATGTCACTGAACTCCTCTTAAACGGCTGGACCGATTTGAATGAATTTTTTTGTGTGTGTTCAAGGGGATCTGAGAATGGTTTAGATTCACAAATCAGTCCGGCAGATGACGCTGCAGTCGGCACAGCAACGCGTGGCCGGGTCAACTAGTTACTGTATAAAATCATATTTTTTATAAGATGTAAAATGTTCTTAGTAACTTGAATTTTATTGGTCGTCACTACATAGTATAAAACAAAGTCGCTTTCTCTGTCCCTATATCCCTATGTATGCTTAAATCTATAAAACTACGCAACGGATTTTGATGCGGTTTTTTTTAATAGATAGAGTAATTCAAGAGGAAGGTTTATATGTATAATACATGCATAATATAGTAGAGTATTGCATCCGTGCGAAGCCGGGGCGGGTCGCTAGTGGTAACTAAAGTACATACCACGAACATAAGAGACACTGTATAATGCTTCCTATCTCGTTTTCTCCTATGTTAAATATTATGAATTTATATGGTTTTTTTTAACTGTCGCTTTTTCGTTCCATCGACTTTCAAATCACTACGATGCTAAGGAAATTTTCACTTCAATAAAAAAAGAATAAAAAAATAAAGTAATAACAAACAAAATGTCTGCCGTAACGATGCAAAAGGGTGTTTCTTTGTGAAATTACTTGAAAAATAAGGTCTCTATTCCAAATTAATTAAGCCTTTTGAATACACTACTGCTTGACAAGAGTTATGTTCATAATAGCTAAGAAAATATGTAATAAAAAATTCAAATAAAAACCAGTCAAACACAATTTCGTTTCATTATTAGTTAGAACACAAAATTTTTGTCAAAAGTAAAAAAATATACGATTAAAAAGTATAAGTCACCTTAACTTGAACGATTTTAAGTATTGTTACATTATAATTATATAAGAAAGACATATATTATCTTTAAACTTTCTGCAGTTGGGTCAAAGTAACAATGTTATCAGTTTACGATAACGCTGCATTTATGATTGGTCGTGTGGTCCGACCATCCCACAACATAGAAGAAGCAAAAATAAAAACAATTTATTGGCCTACATAATGGATGTTCGGGCAATATTTTATTTTGGATGATTAACTACCAAAATAAATACTTATTACAATAATTTTTTTTTTTAATTTGTGTTATTTATTGTAGTACCAGCACCATTATCCCCATCTCTTCTATATAAAAAAAAACGACGGGTTGCACTCCGGGAGTGCCGGCAGAAGTGAAAACTTGAATATTAACGTTGTGCATTTTTGATATTTTGAAATGGTTAAGCAATAATTTCGCACGAATTGCTTAAATGATCAGTATAAAAGTGCTATCATTTATGTGGTAAAATACAATATTCATTTATTGCGCTATCGTATACAAACATGTCAACAAACACACCAAGTCGTGTTCGTTGCATTTTTTTGTGCGCATGTGCAGGATTTTGCACATGCGCAATGAATAAAATCAGTTGAACGCATGCGTTCTCATGACATTACCTGCCATTTTAAAATTTCATAATGGCAGTTTTAAAAAAAAAATAATATAACTGTCACTATGAAGTTTAAAAATGACACGACTATACGCACATCGCGCAAGCGCCCTACGCCGTCTTACGAATTTTCGATCAGGTCACGTGTTCTGACGCGAGTTTAGAAATTTTTACCCATTCCAAAAAAGTACACAGCGCCGCTAAAGAAGTTGTCACTTCAAAAAAACAAATTTTCTAATTTTCATATTTCTAATAATAAGTTAGTTATCCATAAAATAGTTCAGTACAATGTCTTTTCAATTTACTTGGTCTTTTTTAAACATGAAATCTTTCACTCTTCACAACAACACACATTTTAACAAGAGAAACAAAACCACCAACGTTACTCTTCCCGCTCCCGCCAAAAAAGATCCCTTCGAGTCAATAGTGATACAATTATAGTTCAAACTGTTAAAGTACTTCAACCTACTTTTCTTTTAAATTTCTTTAATACAGTTTATATAGGTAGAATGCTGAGGGTTCCATATTACCAAAATTTTTGTTTCCAATTTAAACATGTGCTACTCAATGGAGGCCTTTCTTGCCTGGCCTTTTTGGTACAAGTTATTTGAAAATATTCATAATAATGTACAAACACTTATTTCATATATAATATACCCATAAATTAGATTTTTATAAAGTTAATAAAACACAATAAATTATACACTAAATTACAACTGCGTAGAACGAATCGCTAATGTGGCACTTGTGTGTGACAGTCGGTTAGATATTAACAAGTTTTTCGCGGCTCTGGAACACGGTATTTTAGTAAAGTCCGTAGGCTGATAAAATAACTAAACGCTTAGAATGATTCGCAATAGCAAGAAATATCTATTTTTGCTCTTGATCCTACTGTATATATTAAAAACAGAAGAATTCATAAAGCAGTATGTTGCTGATAAACTTGTATGCATTTTATGCTTAAGACTGAATATCGAATAATTTTTATATAATTTTAATCTACAAAACGCTTCAAAATCAAAACAATTGTGCTTGCCAACTAAAAAAAACATTTGTTGCAAGTAATGTATATTTGAATTATTTTTTTTAGTGGTACAAATGTATTTAAAACTAAATAAGTTTTTTTTTTCGGAATATACAATTTTTTTGCTATTTTTTGGTATCTTTGAATCTTAGGTACATTTTTAGCCTTAGTTATATGGAAGAAAGAAAGGCTCCTTTATATTTTTTACCGCTGAATGTCTAAATAGTTGTTGTGTCTTTATGTGTGTGTGTCTAGTGTGTTTTTTTCTTTACACACACCAATAAGCCAAGCCCAAATTGAGGAATTTAAGGCTTGTATTATGAATACTACGGTAACGGATTGACATACATATATCATAAATAGATGTTCAATATGTATAGAAATGTATTTATAACACAAACATCGACCCTTACCAGGACTCGAATCCAAGACCGTAGGATCGGTACTGTTTCACCAAATGGTCTTTGTGTTACATTGCCCTTAGATTACTATACAATAATAATTCTCGGGGCTTTGTTAAAGATTCGATTCCGATACAAGCGTAGATATTTTTTGCGATCATATGCATGAAAGCAGCTTCAATAATGTAGGGGGTACAGCAACAAAATTCTCTGGCGAATGATTGCCAAGTTGGACTCGGCGCTATATCAAAGGTTCATTGACTCGCATTTGAAACTTGTTGATCGATGATCTATGTGATGATCTATATATTCTTGTTACTAATATAGCTTAAGATTATTGTGATTAATTATGGTCTGTATTTGTCTGAAATACATGATATAATAATAATTATATACTTTTAAAAATGTAATAAGTGCATTAAGTAATAATAAGCAAAGATTTAACGTAATACCATAAAAAGAAGGTTTTCAAACAGCATCTTAACAATAGTGAGGTACGTATATAACTAGTCTGGCCATAAATACTGTTACATAAAACCTTTTTTTTCGACTTTTTAATTATTTTAAATTTGGAACTTGTTTATTATTGCAGACTTCTTTCGATTTCGCACTATTTCACATATTTTTTCGTGTTCATTATCAAATTACAATATGGAATGGGGTGTTAAAGAAAATAGGATTGCGGTGATCGCCTTGCACAAAGTGGGTATGGAGCCGTTAGTCATATTCCAGACACTTCAAAAGCTTGGTATCAGCCGTATGTTCGTATATCGTCAACAGATACCACAACATTTCCTCTGTCAAACAAAACCTGCTAATGCTGTTAAAGCCAGAACTCATCGAAACCACATTAAGAAACAAAAAATCTTATCGCGAGAAATAAAGATTCCCGCTAGGACTCTGTCGCGTATTATAAAACAAGTCCTGAATCTCGATGCTTATCGTCGATATACAAGACATGCCCTAATCAATCTTTACAATTAAAGAGAATGGATCGATCAAAATGCCTTCTGTCACGATACTCAGGTGAAAGGTACAGAAATATCCTCTTTACCCATAAAAAAAATTCACGATTGAAGAGCAACACAGTAAGCAATATAATAAAGTGTTCGCTTACAGTTCCAAAGAAGCTGCTCAAGTGGTCGGAAAGGTACAACGTGGTCATCATCCTGCGTTGGTGATGGTTTGGTGGGGCGTATCTTATCATGGCGTCACAAAACAATATTTTTGTGAAAAAGGAGTGAAAACTTTAGCCAAAGTGTATCAAGAGGCAGACTTGAATCGTGTTGTGAAACCTCTCAGCAGTATACGTTTTAAAAATGTACCGTGGACTTTCCAGCAGGACTTTGCACCTGGTCACAAGTCACGAACTACCCAAGCCTGGCTTGGAACCAACGTTGCGGACTTTATTAGAGCTGAAAACTGGCCCTCATCTAGCCTATACCTCAACCCTTTAGACTACAAATTATGGTCAGTTTTAGAGGACATGTCCTGCTCTAAACACACGGTGACATCGAGTCTCTTATAAAATCTCTGGAGCAAGCAGTGGCGAAATTTCTCATGGAAACAGTGCGTATTTCCATAGATTCGTGGCCAGACAGATTAAAGGCCTGTAAAAAAGCCAATGGTAAAAAGCCATTTTGAATAGATTTTTTTTAATTCTTGCTGAGACCTTAATATATATATACATATAAGTTTAAGTAATATTACATTACTTCATAAAAAAAATTGCATTTTCATTTGTGACAGAACTTATGGCTAAGTATAGAAGATGTAAACAGGCTCTTATAGAAAATTATATTTTGGTTTCAATTTATTTGTAATCAAATCAAACGAACATAGGCTATGTAAAAAAAGTATAGACTGTACCATGGAGGAATAATCACCGAAAGAAAAATTCAAAAGCTGATCACAGCCAAACCGCTGATACTACATCGATGAAATCTGGCGCCAAAACCCACATCGTGGTCGTGACTAATGTGCAAAAAAAAAATTTTTAATTCGGACATACCATCGAGGAATAATCACCCTTCAAAAATCTAATTGCTTCGCTAAGTATTTGCAAACAGCAGCATGTATTGCAGACTTAGTTTATTATAGTCACTATTTCGACCCTGTTTGGCACAGCAAAAGAGAAAAAAGAATGACGTTCTGTTAAGAAGATTTTTTTTTATTACACTCTTAGTAGTAAAGTAATTTATCAATATTAAATTGTACTATTATTATGTGATATTATTTCTCTAAATTATTTGAACAATGTGATGATTTTGTTAATAGAATTGCACCAAAAAAAGACGAAGAGATATTGAAGATAACTTAATAAGACAACCTCAAATCTCAATAACACTTTATTTTATAATTTTTATATATTTTTATGAATTTTTCAATGCGATCTTATAAGATAAATTATTATAATAGAAAAATACTGGAAAAGTCGACTCGGGTCTAAAGTGTTCCCGCCTGCGAATTCACTTGTGACTCGATTTTTTCTATTATTTTTCGATTATAATAATTAACCTTTTAATTTTCATCCATAGTGGCATGGAAGAGATTGCTGTTTAGCAATAAGGCCGCCTGTCGTATACTTTTCTTTGTTATTTTTTCCCACGTTTTTCTCAGGTAGCTTTCTTGCTTGTCTGTCTGTCTGTCTGTGCAGTTGGATTCTTGCAACTCAATTTTGAGGCACTTCCCGGCCACCTAGCGAGTTGAAATTTTTGGAGCAAGTCAGAACCCGATGACAATGCATCCTAAAACAACTTTTAACTTTCTACGGCCACTTTCAGGCTAAATTTTGCGAAATTTCACTTTCATATGAAAAAAGTCATAGCGACTCATGGTTTGCTGCGATTAATTAATAAATTAAAAAGAATAAAATTAAAAAGAATAAAATAATAATACTAGATTTAAAAATCTTAACATCCCACGTTTTTCAATAACCAAAAAATAATAAAATAACCCGGCGGGGCCAAGCGAGGGGCCACTCAAAACGTGGGGGCGCATCTTTACTAATACTCTCAACATCTATGCATAACGTACATCTCATTACATCTCCATAAGTAATATGCGCCCACACTTTTGACGCCCCTCGCTTGGCCCCGCCGGGTTATTATTATTCTTTTTTCTCTCTGTATCTTATCTGTGAGTGCAATAAAGCGTAATTTATTATTATTATTAAGTGACATATTATTTTCCTTATCGATTCATAGCTGTATGGGTCCCTTTGAAATTTTCAAAATTGATTTTATTGTGTATTTCTTTCACCTGAAAATATCTATGAATAACCAGACAACTAAACCGAAGTCAAGGTGAGCTGTTCTTCTATTTATAATTATTTTTGTTAGTACTTATTTTGTCTAGACTATAGACTAAACATAATTGAATGTTTCGTTTAGAATTACGCTGAATCAAATGTATCTTGTCTACAGCGATTCAAAAGAACTTGTTATCTCTGCGTTTACCAGTAAAATCTTAATTGTTCTCCTTATAGATATTGTATTGTCTTACGTACAAATTATAGTATTTATCACATCTTTATATATATCTATATATATACATATAATTCTACTGTACGTATGTATATCACTGAACTCCTCCTAAGGGGCTGGACCGATTTGAATGATTTTTTTTTTGTATGCGTTTGGGTGGCGCCCTGTATTGTTTAGATTCACATAACAGCCCGGCAGATGGCGCTGCAGTCGGCACAGCAACGCGTGTCCGGGTCAGCTAGTTTTATATATATCTCTACTATATAAAGACAATACTTTGTGTGTTTGTTACCATATATAGTTACCATAGTTACCATAAGCCTAAGAATAACAGTTTTTATAATTAATTAACGTTACCATAGCAACGCGTGGCCGGGTCATCAATTATCGTTACCTTAGCAATTCATGGCCGGGTCATCAATTAACGTTACCATAGCAACGCGAGGCCGGGTCAGCTAGTTTCTAATAATATTTGTATATTAAAAAAAAAAGGTCAGGATAATTAGGACACGGTTATGATAGTTAGAGAATGGACGAAAGAAGATTGTCAAGACAAGTATGTATATGAGGCAAATGTGCTGTGCAAGTCGGTAAAGCCAGACCAAGGAGAGCTTTCAAGGACCAAATAGAAGATGTCCTGAAAATAGGCTAGGTCAAAAGCACTCTTAACTGACGAGTGTTAGGATCGTAGTCGTTGCTGAGGTCCACCCGACGACTTTTCACCTTGACTGCAATAATTATATTTCTTTTTTTTATGGCGAAGGCATTGAGATGTGGAGTCTTTGTATAATTTTATTAATAAACTGATACGCTATGATAAAGAGCTTCAAAATCTTACCATAAATAGAAAAATCATGACTCGACCTTGTATGAAATGTCTCATGAGAGTTGAAGAAGCGAAAGATACCTATATTAAGATCGTGGAAAGTCGAAATCTGCGATCTCTGCCTACTGGTGGGTCCACACGATACAGACTTCCATAAAATTCTATAGAATTTTGTCTGCGCAAACTAGACAGTACAGACAAATGTCGGTGCGATCCGAAAGTCGGAGTATGCATGTATGTCTGCGTGTAAGTCTGCGTATTTATCGTAGCTAAGAAATTTAAATTATATTTTCGAACGAAAATCCGCAACTCTTTGATTCGATTTTTGCGATTGCAATATTTTTAAAGTAATGAAAAGTCTGTACAGAAATTTTATCTAAATGTTTGGGTAAAATTTTTCTCTCCGACTTCATAGTCTGCACAGATATCTGTACGAACAAAAGTCTGTATCGTGTGGACCCACCATACCATGCGGGAAAATCTTGTGATTGTATGTTTGTAATAATATGTTTATATGCGTTCCAAAACCATTGATCAGATTATAGAGCTTTATATGTTTAGATTTAGATTGCCCGGAACATTTAGGAAGTATTGGCTTGCGATTTCCAGTGGTGTCTCTCAGAAAACTTAATACGCTGGAGCGTATGGGACATGGATGTCCCATTGGTCAAATCAAATTACAGGCGCAATTTATTATTAATTCGAGCAAGCGATTGTTTTAACACATTAGCGAAGCAACATGACATTGAACTCTTCAACACTTCTTCTTGTCGGCTTAAGCGATTACTTAGCAATAATTTTATTTTCTTTATTTCTCTAATTAAATAGACTCCTTTAGCAGTTTAATTAACCAACACTGTTTTATATGACAAATAGGAATACTAATTCTACTTGTGGAAACTTGTCTGTACTTTTACCTAGCTGTTAGTTTCCCTAAATCTATACTAATTTTATAAAGAAGTAAAGTTTTGTGTGTTTGTATATTTGTTAAATTGTAAGGGGTAATCTCGGGATCTACTGAACCGATTTTAAAAATTCTTTCACCAATAGAAAGGCACATTATTGCTGAATAGGCTATATTGAATGCTAGAAAAAATTTAAAGAATTTTGTCCACTCGTGCGAAGCCGGGACGGGCCGCTAGTTGTTAAATAAATTAAATAAATAAATGAATAGCTTGCAAAAAAAAATGTTTTTTTTTAGGACGGGTTAGCATCCTAAAAAAAATGTTTTGGTCCCAATCAAGCCTGGGAGCCAAGACAGAATCCACGATGGAACGAGCTAACCCAAAAGGTGCTTATTCACCCTGGCTTTGAAATTGGGCGGGTTATAAGTACTAGGAAAACAGACGCAGGGAGGGAGTTCCACTCCTTTGCTGTGCGCATTATGAGGGATGTTGAAAAGCGCTTGGTGCGACAGGTAGGAATAGCAACCAAGAAAAGGTGGTATAAATGGTGGAGCTAGTATTACATATTTATGTATCGTAACTGTATGTTTTGTCGTTATCCTAGCATCCAGAATCAATGCCGGATTTACCTCAGACGGGGCCCCAAGCAACAACTGATTTTTGAGGCCCTCGTTTTAATATAACCCGCCCCCCTTTTCTTTTTAAATAACAAAAAACAGATCAATTTTGCAAAATCAATATATTATTTGAACCATCTCCATTACATCTTCTTTCTACTTTTTCCAGTTGCAAATTGATTAATAATATCATCAAATTCAAGTTCTCGAAGCTTGTCTTTTTCGATAAACAGTAGGCTTAAATCACTGACTTTTTCTTGGCCCATCGAAGAATTGAAAATGTCAATGTCATTTTTATTTTATTTCAAAAAATTTTAATTAAAAAAATTTAAATTCTTTAAATTTTCTAGCATTCAATATAGCCTATGACACTCAGCAATAATGTGCCTTTCTATTGGTGAAAGAATTTTTAAAATCGGTTCAGTAAATCCCGAGATTACCCCTTACAATTTAACAAATATACAAACACACAAACTTTACTTCTTTATAATATTAGTATAGATAAAACATTTTTCGAACAAAGAGAAAGTTCTAGTTTTTATTGTTATACTATTATTGCGATTACAAAGTAGTAGAACAATACAGTAATACATATATGTTACTGAGCATTGTTGAGCTTATCTCTGAATGAGATATCTCCAGCCAACAAAGTGTGAGGATGGACTTATTAATGCAAGTAAAGCAACTTAAAGTGCAGTTTTGGCATAGGATACAGAGCGAAAAAAAAATAACAAAGAAAAGTATACAGACAGGCAGCCTTATTGCTAAACAGCAATCACTTCCAGGCAACTTCTGGTGAAAAGAATAAATAAATATAAAAGGATAATAATGAAGTGGATTATAATTAATAATTTTAATGGTAATGATGGATATAAAATAATAATAAGATAAGAAGGAAATAAAGATAAATTAAGATAAATTATAATTACAATTGTGGAAAAAGTAAAATAATAAAACGACATTCCGCCAGAAACCGCAATACTTTATGCACATTATATAAAGGTGGACTTAATCCCACCGGTATTTTCTGCCAGTCAACCTTTTTGCTGCTGCAAAATATTCATTACAGATACATGCATGATAAAGATATAAATATTTTTTATATCTTTATTTTCTGTGTAAACTATTATACATACTATTAAGTATAATATAACTATATACTACATAAATACACAAATTAATTTAAAAACTCAATTTACTCAATAAACTTAATATATGTATATATATATATATATATTCAACACCAACTCACATAAAAAGAGTATTTTTGTATTGACACTTTCTGATAAAATATATATATTCAAATATATTACTATAAATATTTCGTATCTAAGTATATAATAATAAAATATCTGTGAATAACTAGACAATTGATTTTCAAGTCTAGAAGTCTAGTAATAGTATTACCGTTACCTTAGTAACCATAACATAAGCCTTAAAGTCCTTACTTTGAACTAAGCTGATTGGTGCTAATATTTTTACTATTATTTACCCATCGATCTTTACAGCAAAATAGAAAAAATTAACTTGTAATTACTTGTAAGGCGGGACTTGAACATTTGACCTTTGTTGTCTGAAATTATTTGAAAATATTCCTATACCCAGTGACCGTCTTTCGACTAATAAGGTGAATAATTATCCCATTAACCCCCCATGGAAGCTTATTGCTTTATTTAGTAGGTCCGTAGTACATCAGCGAGGATTGAAGTCGATATCTCATCCGTTGGGTTATAGCTGCCCAATACCATGAGATTTATCTGTAGGTCAACATATATAAACTATACAATATAAAAGAAGGACTTTGTAGGTTTGTTACCATGTATAGTTACCATAAGCCTAAGAATAACAGTTTTTATAATCAATTAACGTTACCATAGCAACGCGTGGCCGGGTCATCAATTAACGTTACCATAGTAACGCGTGGCCGGGTCAGCTAGTATATAATAATAATTCTTGCATTCACAACAATAAGCCAAGTCCAAAATAAGCACCAAAAGACTTGTGTAATGGATACTACGGTAATGGATTAGACAAACGTATATGAGAAACAAACATACGTAATATTTATAGAAATATATATAAATAATCATAACATGACTACAAATACTCGTCTTCATCACACAAACATCTGCCCCATTGGGATTCTAATCCAGGACTGTCGGTTCGAAAGGTAGAATGGCTACCATTGCACCAAATGGTCGTATAACTTGATGTAAAGTCAAAGCCACTTAATTGACGACCGTTTGGTGCAACGGTAGTGATCCTGCCTTTCGCACCAACGGTCCTGGGTTCAAATCCCGGAAGGGGCAGATGTTTGTATGATGAATACAAACATTTGTACCTGAGTCATGGGTGTTTTTATATATTTCTATGAATATTACATATTTATGTATCATATAAGTATGTCTATCCGTTACCCTAGTATCCATAACACAAGCCTTACAGTGCTTACTTTGGGCTAGGCTAATTGGTGTGAATGTAAGAAATATTTATTTATTGATTAATTATCCAAAATTCCTAATGACAACTTAAATAATATTTAAAAATTTCTGACATTAACAAATTTTTACATTGTATACCTGCTTTTTCTGTTTTTTTTTTATTTTTTATTATTATTTGTAATAATGATTGTTTATTTAACAAAATTTTAGCATGTCATTATTGTGTACCTAGTAAAAAGTGGAAATGTAGAGACATTTTAAACTTCGCAACAATCTTTGTATTGCGTATATTTAATGTGGAACAATTAACCTATGTACATTTTACAATAAAAACATTTGATTTGATTCATAGTGGATATATAAATCTCTGATTTAATACATCCAATATTAATATGTTATAATAATATTGAGTATAGTACTTAAATATCTAAAATTAGACACAAAGCTATGCTCGTTAATGATTTTATTTGTTACGTGGAATGTAAGAAAAAGCTTTTTTTTTAACTTAAAAAAATATCGCAACATGTTTCAAATTTTGAGAATGACAAATGTAATACGTTTGTACAATTTCTGAAAAGTAGATATATAACTTACTAGCGACCCGCCCCGGCTTCGCACGGATGCAATGCTCTAGTATATTATGCATGTATTATACATAAAACCTTCCTCTTGAATTACTCTATCTAATAAAAAAAACCGCATCAAAATCCGTTGTGTAGTTAAAGAGATTTAAGCATACATAGGGATATAGGGACAGAGAAAGCGACTTTGTTTTATACTATGTAGTGATGGAGTTTAATCATTTAATTAAAAATCTTTTAATATTATATTGTATGACTCATTTGCATAATTGAAAGTATAAACGGTAGTTATGTATATAAATTTCCTGTCACAGTGTTTGTCCTCGATGAACTCTGATACTACTCAACCGATTTTGATTTTGATTTTTCTTTCAATTTGCTGGATTTGTTCCGACTTAGTACATAGGATAGGTTTCATTTATAACACAGCAACGCGTGGCCGGGTCAGCTAGTAATTTAATAAAAATGAATCATCCGGTAAAGCATATATTTATTGAATTATCATACTTATCTTCCAAAGGAAGATTTTCAAGCCAATTTTAAATAACATTTTTTTTTATTTTTAAACGTTAATTTGAATATCAAAACTAACTTAGTAAGAACCCCTATGTTAAAAGAATTAGATTGAATCATATTGCTTGTGAACAAAATTAAAATAATAAACTCAAACGGAAATGTAACCACGCATCTTTTCTCTTTTAGGGTGCCCTAAATAAGTAGTAGTAATAAATAGTTACACAAAAATTCTCTGAAAAATTGTTTGCAATTAAATATCTATAAGCATCGAGGTATCAGTGTTAATATAGAATTAATGAACTGCCTCGAAACAATTAAAACCAAATGAGTATTAAAAACACAATTATTTCCTCACATTTTAATAAATAAAATTGGAACATACCGTCCGCAAGGCGAAACGCAAGTGCGTGCGCACTTAGCAACAGCATAATTCCACCACACCCCACTTTTGTCTTAACCAAGGCCTTCGACACGATCACTGACGCATTTTAAACCTAAACGTTAGTCAATAAGGTTTAACGTGCAATGTACTTTATCTGTCTGTAGCATAAAACCGGCTGTGTATAAATGATAAGCCGAAGACTCGCGTTTTGTTTGTTTTTCATCGGGTGTACCACAGGGCACTTGGTTGGGACCGCTGCCGACCTTGATTTTTAAGGGTCGCTCATTCAAAGATACCTGTTGCTATTAAACAGGGATGAACGGCCTTGGTGTCTGCTTTGACACATGGTATAAATTAAGACGTTCTTTCTGTATATTTTATTACAAAACAGATGTTTGTGAATACATTAAATTATACTCCTATCGTCATATAATTTACAGCTATCAAAGAAACTTGCAAGACTTGCAGGGGGATAGGTTAGGTAGGGTACTAGGCACTTTTATTAATAGGCAGAATAGGATAGGTTAATACGTTTTACAGGAGAATAAATAGAAATATGTAATTTTATGTTTAGTCAATTGACAGTATACATAGTGATTAGTCAGTAACAATAAAGATTATTGTTACTGACTAATGATATAAATTTGATATTTTTGACATTATATTGCCATTATAATACTAGACTGTATCACTACATAGTATAAAACAAATTCGCTTTCTCTGTCCCTATATCCCTATGTATGCTTAAATCTTTAAAACTACGCAACGGATTTTGATGCGGTTTTTTTTAATAGATAGAGTAATTCAAGAGGAAGGTTTATATGTATAATACATGCATAATATAGTGAGCATTGCATCCGTGCGAAGCCGGGGCGGGTCGCTAGTTGACCTATAAATAGATATCTGAATTTATTATGAATGAAATATTATAATATAAAGATTGAATTGTATATGAATTGAAAGAAAAAGGGTTTGATTTATGTTTCTTTTATTTTTATTATTTAGATTAGATGTGTATTTTTATAAATTGCTTTTATAAATTCTGCTTGCCAAATATTTGGTGTGATGTGTAATGGTTGGTGACTATTTGTAATAACATCTGTAGATTGTACCATATTACTTGCAGAATAAAATGATTTGATTTGATTAATCAGTCACACTTTCATATATGACAAAGAGGTTATTTTTCATAATGTGTTGTGTTAACATTTTTATTTTGAATTCAATAAGAATATTAAAAGTATACATTAAGAAACAATACAAAGAACACATCATAATGTATTGACAACAATAAGAAAATATAAATTAAAATCTGCTTGATACAACTGCCGTTTTTAAGACTGACAATGCCATCTTAAAGGGTTTGATTTTCGATAATATTATAGAGATATATTTCTTTGCCCATAATGCTAAGATTAAACCACTTAACTTGAGATCGATTTAAGACCTACTTGTCGTTATAAAATGAAACAATTTAGTTTTATATTACTAAAAGTTATCCAGTTTTTTTTATTATACTGAGAAACTCATCTTTCTGTGACGTGTTGAATGTTTGAAGTAAACTAAATACTTATATGGAACTAAAGGGGTTTATTTAAATTACACAAAGAGGTTTTAAATGCAAATTCCATTGACCCAGCCACGCGTTGCTGTGGCACAGTAATTTTAATTTGATCTATTTTTCATTTTTAAATCAAATAAGATTTTTTTCAAAAATAAAAGTAGCCTAAGTTACTCCTTATTACATCAGCTACCTTCCGATAAAAGTCCCGTCAAAATCGGTCCAGCCATTTCAGAGATTAGCCGGAACAAACAGACAGACAGACAGACAAAAATTGTAAAAAAATGTTATTTTGGTGTATGTACTGTATATATATTCATATTTATGTAGTAAAAAACGGTTATTTAAACATTACAAAAACATACTCCAATTTTATTTATATGTATAGATTATAATATTTATACGTTCATTGAGTAAAAGGTCTTTAATATCATTATAAGGAGTTTACAATACAATTTAAGAATTCTTATTTCATTACTAAGAAAAATTATAATATGTTAGTTCATACACCTCGACGCACTTTACACATTTTAATAAAAGTAAAATTATATTTATTCCTAACGTTTCGACTCCCTTACAGGAGCCGTGATCACATGATTTTTATATAAAATAATTTGATTTATATATAAAATTTAACAGTTAGTAACATGAAGGTAGTAGAAAATATAAAGCCTTAGTCATACTGTGATCACGATCATGAAAAGATTAAATATAAAAGAAATGATGAAAATCCATAAGTAGTTTTATTTAAATAGATTATCTAAAATTAACAAGCCAACTTTTTTTTATTTTAGTCAAACGATAAATTTGGCAAATTGCTAAATCAGGTATCATCTTATTAAAGATACCATCGTAATATTATACTCGTTACGTAATATTTATGTGATGATAGTTGTACATCATGTTATATAAATACCAATAAATAAAAAGCAATATTCTTTTAAACTAGATCAAAACAAAAGTTGAATTATATAGTTGAAAAGCCAATTTCTGTTCACTGCCTATCATTTCAAAGCCATAAATTAGTTTTTTTTTTTTAATTTCAATACACGTGTATTAGTCCAGCAAATTGATTCTAATTTTAAACCGATATAATAGGTATGCAAATTTTAATAGCCCGTGGTATAAGTTTCTGCCCAAAAAGTTTGGTAGTGTATTTCGTTCGAGCAGTATCGCACAGTTTCGGATGCAAGTCGATAGTCTGGTAGTGAGTACGCGGAAGTAGCAGCCTTCGGTCGTTGAACCTGGCTGTAAGCTTGGCGGCCTCCGCGAGTGTGCGGGCTCTTTGCCAGCGGGAAAAGGGTATAAGATGTGTATTTTTTATATTTTTGATATGTATTTTAACTTTCCTAAATCTTTTAACGAGATATTAGTATTTTAGTTTTTTTAAGCATATGAAATTCATATTATTGATTGGTTTGGTAAGAATGGAACTCAACGTTGTAGAATAAGAGCTTACAGTTATATTAAATGATTTAAATAACGTTAATATGTTTATTTATTGTTTTTCTATAATATAATACACACTAAGATGAAAAATATTTAATTGAGAGGTTCAAAATTAATATAATATAATATTTGTTACAACCACACCAACTAACCTAGCCCAAATTAAACACTATAAGGCTTGTGTTATGGATACTAGGCTAACGGAAAGGCATACATATATAATACATACATTAATATGTAACAGTTATAGAGAAAAATATAAATACCCATGACTCAGGTACAAATGCTCGTAATCATCACACAAACATCTGCTCCGGGATTCGAACCGAGGACCGTCGGTGCGAAAAGCAGGATCGCTACCGTTGCAGCAAACGGTCGTTACACGTAAATAAACTTACGGAACGTGTATTGTCTGGTAGAGAAGACTAGTACTAACCCTTTTACACTTACGGCTGTCGTAAGGGGCTAATTTTCTGGAGGTAATTACCATAAATCTCATTAGACAGGATCGTTTTCTGAATTACGGTATTTTACTGCGAATCGAAACCATCCGGCCAAATGTGGAGATAATGGCAGAATACTCCCATTTTTGGGGACTGCTTCCATCCAGCTGTAAACGTCTTTTGGCTTTTAATTAAATGGTAATTCGCAGATGGTAACATTTACAATTTCTTACATGCTACGTAGCTCTAGAGCCCTGCAGTTCTAGAACTATTAAACCTATCAGAGTTTCCCATATGAACCATGGTTTGTCAGTGTATTCAAAATATATTTTCTATACATATAAATACATAAACTTTATTTGTCATTAAATAGGGTTGTGAACATTATTGAGATTATACGATAAGTTAACATAGGAAAGTTACATAATACAATTATCGTTTTATTAATTTTAAAATTTATGTCAAACATAAACATTGGACTAGAAGATCATAATTATTAAAAATATGTCATCATAAAATTTAATAAATGCATACATAGATTATCATTTATATTTAAAAAAAACGAGTAAAACTTATATAGCTCCATCTATATTTATATAGATATATATTAGATATATGAAACGTAACTGGCTTTGAGAGAGAGAAAGAAAATGTGTGCTCGCACCTCTCTCTTGCCCCTACAGTAATATACGTAAATCTCTCTATTTCTATCTCCACTAACTTATATGTCCCTCTCAACTTCCGTTCGCCTCGCCCGATCACACTTTTCGTAACGCTCTCGTCACGCATTCACCAGCTTACTTCTCAAGTCAAGCGTGCGTAAAGAAATCTTTACTGGTTTTGAAAACGGTTTACGAAATATTATGACATAATAAAAAAACTACTTGAAAATTTACTACATAATTTCTTTCAAATAACACCGTCACTGAGGCGCAACCCAAAGTCGAGACTGTGCGTTCGGCAGACACCGATCCTCTATCCTACTCGCACTGCAAAAGTCTGTCTTCCCTCTCTCTCTGGCGCGGTGCAACTCGAAAAAGCCCTCCGTTTTGTATTCAAAACTTTTTCGGCACAATGGCTTAAAAGGTTGACTGGAAGGGATTGCTCAACGATAAGCTTGGTCGCATCAAAAACTCTTTGGGAACATAAAGAATTTTTAAGACACTTTCTTTTGTTCTACATTTTACTTTAAGAAATACATGTGTTGTACATAAGATGTTTCTGGAGCCGCTGGCTCAGGTTCGACTCACGTGAAAATATATCACGTTGATTAATTATCTTGAGGCTGGTAAGAGCTTGAAGAACAATATTACTTAAATATATTTTTCACTATTTAAAATGTAATACATTTTAATAAAGACCTCTATAATGTACGTACTTGTACTATTCGCTTCAGGTCGGTTCTAGTCATTAAGATACTGATGACTTATTAGTTTTAGGAGGTTTAGAAAACCTCATCCATTTTTTAATTATATTAACTTTTCAAGGCCGTTAAGGAATATTCAACAGAAAAATAATGTCGTAATGATAATCTTAATTTTCTTCGTTAAAAACGTCTTTATTAAACATTGTGTAAAAAAACCAGTGGCGTCTATAATAAAAACGTAATTGTATTAAAGAGGTCACTGAATTATACTATAGACAAAAGCAACCGATGGAACCAACCGTAGAGAGAGTTATACCGTGGAAAATCTTTGTCTATGGATGCAGAACTCTATCAACATTTTTTTATTCTCTTTTCCTAAAACAACTATAGTTTTACAGTTTACAACATAGTTATATGAACGTGGCGTTATGGAAGTCAATTATACATTAGTTATTAAATGATAATTTTTATAGTTTTGGACTGTTGTAATATGATCCCAGTTGAATTATTTTATCTGCTTTTTTGGTACTATCTATGGCATGGAAACATAGTTTTTTTAATCATAAATATAGACATAATGTCTGTGTGCATGAATTACAATCAGTGTTAGCATTTTAAACGCCAATTTTTTTAATAATAAAAGTTTACTTATTTCGGGAATAAGTCTCCATTAAAATTTAAGTGACTAAAGAAATTGTATACAAGCCAACCAGATCAACATCAAGTAGGATTATTTTGGAGAAATAAGTTATAATTAACTATTTAAATGGTGCATATTTCAAAGCCCGTAAATGAGCTTTACGTCGTAAATATTTCACATATAAATGTTTTCTAGATTTGTCTCAAGATCTTAGGAATCAAAACCTGTGTATAATTCAGAAAAAATGCTTTGATAACACACCAGTAAATAAGAAATGGTGGTTAACCTACTTATAAATTAATTTTTTACCACGCTGGATAGCGTATGTTTGATAATACCTTTGAAATTATAATTTTAATGTAATTTTATTCTTATCAAACATAAAAAGACTTTTTGGCAGATTAGGGACAATTCCTTCTTTTAGTACTTTATACTGATAGCTGTATTTCACATTATCGTAGATAATGTAACAGTTATTATGTCACGTTACTAATTGAGCGAAGCTCTCTTTTAGGCAACTCACAATTTTTGCTTGTCTCCCTCCTGCTACTTAACGGTTCAATCGATTCGAATGAATTTTGGCATGAACATACATAGTTATAACCTGACGGACATAGGCTATGTAAAAAAAAGACTTTACCATGGAGGAATAATCACCGAAAGAAAAATTCAAAAGCTGATCACAGCCAAACCGCTGATACTTCATTGATGAAATTTGGCGCCAAAACTCACATCGTGGTCGTGACTAATATGCAAACAAAGGTTTTGAAGTCGGACCTACCATCGAGGAATAATAATCACCCTTCAAAAATCTAATTGCTTCGCTCAGTATTTGCAAACAGCAGCATGTATTGCAGACCTAGTTTATATTGTTTTGTGTATATATCACACAAAATCATAAACGTAATAACAATAACTGAATATAAAAAATCTTTATTTTTATAACAAACATTTTTGTCAAGAAAATGTGGTAATCAGAACGTGAAAATTTCAAATCCTTTTTTTTAGTTATAGCATTGGCGCGCCAGCATTTTGGCACGGACGCAAGAATTTCGATGTTGATGTCTTTGAATCTAATCTATAAAGCTGTTACGTGTATAATTAAGAAAATTCTATTTTAGGGTTTTCATTGGTATCGTAGAAAGGTTTACAAAAAGAGAAAAATTACATTAAGGAAATTCTTTTCAGCATAAAATAATACAAGTAAGGAAAAAAGCGGATTAATTTAACACAATCTATTGAAATTTATCTATGATTTTTTACTCTTTATATTGTACTGTAAGCTGAAAATAGGTTGGAGAAATTTGAAATCTTTTTAAAGTTAAATGTACTTTGAAATGTTTATCACGATTTGTTCACTTTTTTTGATCTACACATTTCTACTTTTTCTCTTGAGTCGTTTTCACATGATGTCTAATGTAATGCCTACTGCCAGAAAAACAGTGTATGTAAAATACTATTAATTACACATTTTTTTTACCAGTTTTACTAGATAAATATTATTTTACAGAAATATAGCACTGTGAATACAAAAAAATTTTCCGGTGTCAGATAAGACTCAAACTCAATCCTACTAAGTTTACGGGTTTGACTCTCATCTGATCCTTGGACAGGTTACATTTTCTAGGTATTAATTGTATTTAACTGCTAAAAAATATAAAAAAAACGAGTGAGCCTTACAGTAGTCGCAAATGATGTGTAAAATTTGACATCTCACTTTAGTAATAAGCAATTTTAAAATTATATTCTGAAATAATGGGTCAGGTTTTATTTGAAATTATTCTTCACAACAAATAATAATTCTTTTTTATGAAAATTGTATTTTATTTTATTGACACTAGTACACGAGGCCTGTGTAATGTTACAGGCTATATTTTCATGGACTTACCAAATTGGCTAGTGATCTTTTCTGGACTTGTGGCCAAGACTATCATAAATAAAATCGTTTTTAGGGATATATTATTCCAACTGAGGGTATTACGATATTTGTTTTGTCTGTAGCCACCATTTGTGAGGCCTAATTCATTGTTTATGGTCAACTATTCAACTGATGTCTACTTATACACTCATGAGCCCGTGGTACACGCTAAGGGTACACGGTGTTTTTCTTTTATAAGTCTGTGTACAAGGGCATACCCGGGTTTCAGATTATATTTAGGTATTTTTTATTCATCATTGATGAAACCTACCCCAAATAATGAACGAAAAATACCAAGGCGCATCCGAAACTTTTGTATGGGGACTGTTAATGTGTTAAGTTTGATGGTTTGTTGCTTTTTTACTCTGCTGGACACCTAACGGCAAGCTACGTATCATAAAAATCAAATAATCTCTATTACAATAGTATAAGGTCCAATCGTTATAGCGGTTCTCTTTATGAGCTTTCGATTTCAAATGTCATTTGTTTCTTTATATATTATACTAGCTGACCCAGCCACACGTTGCCGTGGCTCAGTTATTATAATTTGCAATATATTTTTTTTATTAAAAATAAGCAAATTAAAGTATCCTAAGTTACTCCTTATTACATCAGCTACCTGCCAATAAAAGTCCCGTCAAAATCGGTCCAGCCATTTCAGAGATTAGCCGGAACAAACAGACAGACAGACAAAAATTGTAAAAAAAAAATTGGTGTATTTACCGTATATATATTCATAAGCATGTAGTAAAAAACGGTTATTTCAATATTACAAACAGACACTCCAATTTTATTTATATATATAGATTATTATCAGTTATATCCCCAGAGAACCTGTCTAGGTTCTCTGGGGGGCATGTCTATGCATGTAAACGTTGAGATAATTGCACTTAACCCACTAGGCAGACTCATCATATATTTATGGGTGATCACCATTAATTTCATTTAACGAAGTAAGTAGCAAAAAATACTGGTTTCTTTAGAAACTATTAAAAATTTAACATGTTGTGTACACTATTTATGTAGTCGTGGCTAATGTGCAAAAAATCGTTTTGAAATCGGACATACCATCGAGGAATAATCACCCTTCAAAAATCTTATTGCTTCGCTCAGTATTTGCAAACAGCAGCATGTATTGCAGACCTAGTATACTTGTTATACATAGCTTTGATAATAATTAGTCAGTATACGTTAAAAAAATACAACTGGAAATTACGGTAATAAGTTTTTGCGCGAGTTAACTTCCATGGAACACACCAGTGCGTCATCAAGTAATCCTAAAATTCGTTTGTTTCTTATTTTCATTTAAAGTAGGCACTTTATATGTAAAATTGGATACAATAATTTTATTGTCATGGTCACCGCCTTAACTGAGCCCACAGTAAAAGTGACTACATACATTTATCACTAAAATTTCTAAGAAACAATTACATCATCTTTGTAATGAACACAAAATTACTGTAACAAAATTATGTCTCAAAATGACTCGTTTCCAGAGCCGTAAATATAGTATATTTAAAAAAGAACATAAAATGTTGGCGCCTAAAGTAGAGGTCAGCACCCATAGAGAGCCCCTTTTTCGAACACTTTCTTTGTTATCTTAACGCTCGATTTTTAGACAAAGGTATTCAAATCATTCGTCCTTGTTGAAAGATACGACACCGTTATCGAGCAGAATTGAACGATAAAAAATTGGGGGCAATATTATTATATACTGATTTACTTCTTTCCTTAAAATACATTTATTATTTAATAACTATTATATAAAATAAAATATATATATGATATTATAATCATATAATTCATTATTATAATTTGAACATAAAGATTTTGATGTCAATTGAGATAGTGTGGCATGTTGTGGTAGGTTAGTGTGTGTGTGTGTGTGTAACATAAAAATAATAACAATACTATTAATTACGAAACTCAAACTCAAAGTCATCGAGTTTAAGCTGATTACAAGCGCTTATGAAGGTCAAAAAGTTATGTCAATGATTCGTTTATGTACATCGGGAAACTTGTACTGAGTAGAACTGACCAGAAACTCAGAAAGAGCTATTATTCCTTCTTGGTTTTATTTTCACGGTCAATTAATACCGTACCCAACGTACAGCCAGCTCCTACCACATGCAACATTCAATAATAAATAATGACGTAAAAAAATTAAAAGAAAAATTAAATTCTTCATAGCGTGTCCTATTTAATTAAAAGCACCGAAATAGCATCAAACATAAAATGTACACACATTGCTCACAAGGCGTTAAACGTCGCCCTTTAAAAAACGAATTACATTTCCCTCCAAAACTTCTGTCAAAAATAAATCAAAATCAGGAACGCGTGACGCTCGCTACTGATTGGTCGGTCCTTTTTCTTCCACGGCTGGGGGCGCGAAGCAAAGGAACAAAAATATATACATGTTTATCGTTTCTAGGATAGCGAAGAGTCAGCTATTCGTTTCTATTAGATAAGACGTGGTATAATTATGTACGGCGTAGGCCAATAGGTGTATTTGTGGTATGGTAAAAAAAATATGTACTTTAGTTGATACAGGTGTTCGAAGTGTGTCCAGTTGTGTCTGTATCTGGTAGTATATACTATGAAAGAATTGTTTGGTTACTCGTGCTGTTCAATGAAATGTAGTTTTGAAAGGTTGTTGGAAGGTTGGAATTATTTGATTTCTTTACATATATGAGTGAATAGTTTATTGAATTGAAAGTTAATATTATTCAATATAATCTGTCGCAAAGATTAGAGTTGTTACACGATTGTATATTCAAAGAACGTGTGAAGGCACGCTTATCTTAGTTACTTATCCTCTTGTATATAGTTGTCCTGTTATTATATTGTCTTTTAATGTAACAATGTAAAGTATTATTAGATTATACTATAATAATATAATATACAATAATATATTTTATTCTATAACTAGCTGACCCAGCCACGCGTTGCTGTGGCACAGTAATTTTTTTTTCTAAATAAATGATTTTTTTCTCAAATAAAAGTAGCCTAAGTTACTCCTTATTGCATCAGCTACCTGCTAATAAAAGTCTCGTCAAAATCGGTGCAGCCATTTCAGAGATTACCCGGAACAAACAGACAGACAGACAGACAAAAATTGTAAAAAATGTTATTTTGGTGTATGTACCGTATATATATTCATATGCATGTAGTAAAAAACGGTTATTACAATATTACAAACAGACACTCCAATTTTATTTATATGTATAGATTTCAAGTGACATGAATAAAATTAATAAAATTTAATATTTCTAATATATTTTTGTATATTATTTGACTCAACAGGGTCTGAAATCATATTTATTATCATACTGATTTTACCAACCAGCTTAATAACATTTTGAAATGCAAATAAATTGGAATGGGGTAATGTCCAATACATTTCACCAATCTAGCATGTATCTTATATTTGTATGTATGTATATATTTATTTTAATTAAATACCTACATATAGGAATGTATATATTAAAATAAAAAATACTCTGGAGGCACATAGTTTGATTTTTTACTCTTGTCGGGGCGGTTGAAAGAAATTTCAATAATCTGTGCCTTTATACATTTTTTTTGTTTGGATATTATCTTCAATATTATTCTTATGTCTCTTATGTCTACACAGATTATATAAAAAAGTCCTTACGATATAAAAATATCATTTTTTCTTAGATTTATACCAATTAGCCTTGCCAAAAGGCTGTAAGGCTTGTGTTATGGATACTATGGTAACGGATAGACAAACAAAGATATTTAATATTTATAGAAATATTAATTACCCATGACTCAGGTACAAATGCTCGTATTCATCACACAAATATTCGGGATTCGAACGCGACACCGTGGATGAGTGAGGTAGAATTGGCACCATTGCACCAAATGGTCTTAAAAAGATATGTTACATAAATCTTCTGTATGTATGTAACTGATCGCCACCAAAAAGGCAGGACTGATTTTAATGACTTTTTTGTGTTTGTGTGTTTAAATGCACATTCAGATCTGATAGATGGCGCTTCAATCGGGCAGGAAGACATATACTAGATCCGCTAATATATGTAGGTATATTAAATATATATTTATTTTGATAAGATTTTATGCCCTGGATCCTTGTCCTTTAAGCCATGCCTCCATATTCTGTAAATTCTTTTCTAAATTATATAATTATTAATAATAGATGATTAATGACCAATTAAATACCTGTAATACTACTATTCATTCCAACACAAATTTTAACAAAAAATCCAAAATCACTAGTGATGCTTCCCGCTTCCGCAAAAAACTCCACTAATATATATGTAATAGATATGTAAAAGTCAAGAAAGCGATAGTGTAGTGCGTCAACGCGTTCGGCCTATAATTGAGGAAGTTAAGCAACTATCGTAATGACTGGTCAACGGATGGGTGACCTTTGAATGTTTTTTTTTCTGAATTTGAGGTACCCTATATTCTTTTCACTATGGGTCTTGTAAGAAGGCTCAAGGTCGCCCAGCGGGCAATGGAGAGAGCTATGCTTGGTGTTTCCCTACGCGATCGAATAAGAAATGAGGAGATCCGTAGGAGAACAAAAACCGCCGACATAGCTCAAAGAATTGCGAAGCTGAAATGGCAATGGGCAGGACACATAGCAAGGAGAACCGATGGCCGTTGGGGCGGAAAGGTTCTCGAATGGCGACCGCGTGCAGGCCGACGCTCAGTGGGTAGGCCCGCTACGAGGTGGACCGACGATCTGGTTAAGGTCGCGGGAAAACGCTGGATGCGGGCAGCACAGGACCGATCGTTGTGGAGATCCTTGGGGGAGGCCTATGTCCAGCAGTGGGCGTCGTGCGGCTGATATGATGATGATGATGATATTCTTTTCTGTACCTACTCCTGATAAAGTGTGTGCAATATAACATGATGATCGATTAAGTAGTTAAATCGTGAAAGTGTAACAATAACTCGCTTTCGTATTAATAATATTAGGATTCTTTAAATGGTTGGGTGTTCATAGATAGGTATGTTTAAAGTCAAATGTTAGCATACAAATCTTAGGTCACACTGATTAAAATTTTTAATTATGCCATAAAAATATAAATCATTATTCCTTAACTTATAGATTACAAAATACGTCGTACTTTTACACAGACTATGGTCAACACTTTCCATGTAACAAGTTTGAGCATTTAATGAGAAAAAGTGAATCAGCAAACTGTAACGCGTGTAGTAAAGTGGAGGATGTACAACACTTGATGGAATGTGTCACAAACCAAAGCGAGAGACAGCAACTTATTCATCATTTGGACCTGAAGGCATCTGATGTTGGGAGCTTTCCAAAGTATTTTGACGGATCCCGCATCGAATGCAGCCTGGCTTGTCTGCGACCTTGTTCAGTCACGTTTATGATGTGCTACTGAAAATGTACTTAGTGTACAATTGTACTTAGGGTACAATTGGACTAACATATCCGTGTTAAAGTCCTTAAATTGAATCAAGAAAAAAAACTTATAGATTTTACAAAATAAGAATACGCCTTATTTTCTATAGTTTTGGCATTTATCTGCTACATTATATCTAACTACTTTATAACGAGTATTACTCTTCCAATTTGGATGAGTTCTCACCCTAATAGCGAGGGGTTGTGAGTTCGACTTCCTCGTGATACCAAAGACAAGTAGAATGTTTTCTTGGAATAATTTCTTTAAGATTACCCACTTTTTGAAAAAGAGCTTGGCTTTCAGGCCCCATGAACCCATAGTCTTCTCACCAAGGGACATATGTAACTGCTTGGAAGGGTTGCATACTTTCGAACTTTACGACTTTCTGCAGCAACACTGGTTTCTTCGATGCAGCAGTTGCCTGTCTGTCGGTCTTCCACAGAATGTATTTTGAAGAGTGTGTTCATAGTACCATATCCCTTTTTCCATCGGACATCCAGACGCACTGCGGGCTACTACACATTCTTGATTGCTATTCCTACCTGTCGCACCAAGAGCTTCTCAACATCTTTTATAATGCGCACAGCAAAGGAGTGGAACTCCCTCCCTGCGTCTGTATTTCTGTGTACTTATAATCCGTCCGTTTTCAAAGGCAGGGTGAATAGACACATTCTGGATTAGCTCGTTCCATCGTGGATTCTGTATTGCTTCTGGGCTTGATTGGGTCAAGAGCGAACCCATTAAAAAAAACATGCGACGAGGCCAGAGTGTCGACACAGGTCTCATCCCAAATCAGAGATAGACCTTGTGACCATTGAACAAGGGTCATGCCATCCGGTCTTTTCCATCATCCCGAAAGATACCACTTGGTTCTAGAACAACTGGTAGAATTAGAGATAAAAAAAGCCCACCAGAGGATGTCATTCAGATTGTACTGACGAGAGATGTGACCAGCACTCCTAGCACATGAGAGACGATGGTAGTAGTCCGACCATTTGACCACAACAACAACGGTGCGATTCGTTGGTCTTGGCTCCCAATCGCAGACGGATCAGTACCTGTTTTCTAGTGTCAGTGTCCTTTTCTGCGCCCCTGACAAAATGTATGCAAAATTTCATTATACTCGGTTGAGTAGTTAAGGCGTAAAAGAGTGACAAACAAACATACAAACTGGATTTCGTATTTATAGTACTAGTTAGCATTTTACTCACAAAACATTATGTAACGTATGTCAAACAACAACTTTTCATTTTTTTTAAATACTTTTTCATTGTTATCGCAAAAAATATAATCGTTTTTGTCCTTGCGTTCGTCCTCTTTTAGCAGACATCATGACACAGTGTGATAAACCTCACATCAAGTCACTCACTGTTCAATGACCCGATGCCCGAGATAATGAAGTATCAAACATATACTTATTACATTTATAATCTTCATATATATTAAAATCAATTGCTTGTGGATTATAAATGAAAACTTCACCTTTTTAGTGCACTGCTTAAAAAAGACAAAGAACACAGATTAATAATATTTTATGCCCCTAAAACAGATTAGATTACAACAATGCCACAGATTAAATATTATGCGTGATGACATCGTTAATGTTTGTAACAATTGCCTTTCGTTAGTTTTGCAATAACTCGAAAAGTATTGTGATGAATGACATGAAACTTTGGTGAGTTCTTGTGCGCATGTCATAGAAAGTTTATGTATAGTTAGCACAAAAATAACACTGCAAGGAACGGGCAAACCTGTCATTATACAGGGTTATTGGTAATACCTGTATATTCCTGAATATGGTAGATGGGGTGTCATCCATATAAACCCGGAAAATTATTATAAAGCCATGAAAAATACATTGTTTTAAAATTTACATTTTTTCCATTAAAGTTTAATCACAATACACAATATCGGTACACAGGTCGCCTTTTGCAATACTTTTCAGTTCCAAGGTTTTTTTTTATTTTATTTACCGACCATGTCAGAGACCTTATTTTACATTTTGGCTTGAACTCTTGCAGTTTTCACTCTCTTTCTTCCCTTTAGAACTTTCATATGTTTTCTTTCTCACATTTATCTCATTCTCGCTTTAACAGGTGGTATTCCTGGCTATTTCTCTATCTATTTTTTATGTTTTGTTTTTCTGAATAGTGTGCTCAAGAGGCGGAATATGCTCATAGTGCCATCCCCTTTTCCATCGGACATCCAGAAACACTGCGTTGCTATTCCTACCTGTCGCACCAAACACTTCTCAACATCTTTTATAATGCGAACAGCAAAGGAGTAGAACTCCCTCCTAGCGTCTGTATTTGCGAGTACTTATAACCCGTCTGTTTTTAAAGCCATGGTAAATAGATATCTTCTGGGTTATCTCGTTCCATCGTGAATCCTGTGTTGGCTTCCGGGCTTGATTTTGATCAAAAGTGAACCCATACAAATATCTGAAGATATAAAAATATAACAGTAATATAAGTAACAAGAAAGTATATTTAATGATTCTTCAACATCGTTAAATTAATAATTAATAGTCAAAATGGAGAGAGCTTTGCTTGGTGTTTCCCTACGCGATCGAATCAGAAATGAGGAGATCCGTAGGAGAACAAAAACCGCCGACATAGCTCAAAGAATTGCGAAGCTGAAGTGGCAATCGGCAGGACACATAGCAAGGAGAACTGATGGCCGTTGGGGCGGAAAGGTTCTCGAATGGCGACCGCGTGCCGGACGACGCTCAGTGGGTAGGCCCGCTACGAGGTGGACCGACGATCTGGTCAAGGTCGCGGGAAAACGCTGGATGCGGGCAGCACAGGACCGATCGTTGTGGAGATCCTTGGGGGAGACCTATGTCCAGCAGTGGGCGTCGTACGGCTGATATGATGATGATGATGATGAGTCAAAATTATCTATGCATATATTAATTGACATGTGTTGAATCGGAGTCAAGGATAAAATCCAAAATAATTCCTCACCAGACGAAAAGGCGCCCCATATAGGTTGATTAGCAAGATACAATATCACCAGATAAGATAGTATGTATTTACCTTGACTGAATGGTACGATATCACAACTCGATATTGGGACATATTATATCAACGAATTTTAAACAATATAATTAAGCGTATTTGATTTCTAGCCTCAGCTAAATATTGTCTTAATCAGAAGTTATATAAATGATTTTCATTGTGGTTTCTTTTATTTTATATAATATTATTTTTCAAACAATCTCTCATACTGATCTGGATTAAGGTATTCCAAAATTGTGTTTTTACTTTATATGCAAGCTGTGGTTAAATTGAGTGGAACTCTTTGCCTCAGTATGTGTTTCCAGTTAAGTAAAATTTAGGGGTCTTCAAGTCACGGGTGAACTTGGAGACCAAACTTTTTTTTTTTTTTTATTGCAGAAAGTTGGCAAACAAGCAAACTGCCCACCTGATGGTAAGTGGTAACAGTCACCTTTAATACATGTGGCTCTTGTGAGATTCGCAGCAAAACTGCAACCCCCACAAGAACCACAGTGTACGTTGCCAACTTGTGACACAAGATGTAAAGTCACTGTACCTAGTAATTTCACTGCCATATCTTACCCTTCAAACCGGAACACAGCAATGCAAGCACTGCTGCTTTGCGGAAGAAATAGGTACGACGGAGGTACCTAAACAGACGACCCTGGTACAGAGTCTCCCTCCAGTGAACTAAACTAAACTAAAATGGATTGAGAATTATTAAGTACTGTAAGTCCCCAGTTTGTAACAAGTTTAATGAGCCAAATAATAAAAAAATAACGATTTCAGCAATATTTTAGTCTAACACTATTAATTTTTCTAATACAATCATCTTTTTCGAATTGTGCCCCTATAGTATTAAAGCTGCGATATTAACAAATGGTTGTAGATATTATCATTAGAACATGCTTTTAGTTGCCTCACACCCTCATCGTTAATTGCATTATTTCTCTCCGTCTAACAGTCGTCTGGAAGAGATCGCTTTAAGCGTTAAGAACGCCTATCGCAGGATCTCGAATTGATCCTTTTTAATACAGTATTTTCATTAATTTAAAGGTTCGAAGTTCAAGTCCGATCTTCCATGGAATATCGAAGCCACATATGGGATGGCTCAGCGTGATACTGGAACTTGCTGCACTGGAAACAATCAGTACAGGGCAGAGAAGGGTATAGGTGTACCCTCCGTCTTTTTTTTACACTCGATAAAGGTACCGCTGTAAACTCATATTTACACGAAACTGATCACAACACAATGCTCTCCTATTCGACTGCGAAACTGTACTTTTATGTGTTGCATTATTTTTACACAAAGGGACTATTGGATTTCACGTCTCCACTACTTTGTGTTTGGTATTTTAAAAAAAATCTTACTTTCACACCAATTAGCCTAGCCCAAAGTAAGCACTATAAAGCTTGTGTTATGGATATTATAGTAACATATAGACATACATAATATACTACTCATAAATACATAATATTCATAGAAATATATATAAATACCCATGAAGGTACAACTGCTAGTATTCATCACACAAATATCTGCCACTTTTGGGACTCGAACCTATTGTACTGGCAGTGAAACAGAGTAACTGAAGATAGAATATTTATTTTAAAAAGACTTTTGGTCTACATTATAAGAGTTACGACAGGAGAATAAAAAAGGGAGTGACACTGACAGTGTGTTCTTTAATTTGTACTAGCTGACCCGGTAACGCGTTGCTATGGTAACGTTAATTGATACAATGGAAAAAAGATCGGACAGACAAACACACAAACAACAAATTTGTGTTTTTAGAGTATATACTAGCTGACCCGGTGACGCGTTTCTATGGTAACGTTAATTGATACAATGGAAAAAAGAGCGGACAGACAAACACACAAAGAACAAATTTGTGTTCTTAGATTATAGATTCAGGTGTGCCCTCATTGATAGTAAGTAGTTTCAACAGAACCCAGTACGTAGGTGCGAAAAGAAGGATCGCTCACGTCGCACTATAAAAATTTAAAACAATACATTTTTAGTCCCCAATCCAATTCTTAACCACCGCATTCATAGGCTGAACACAAACTATAGCTTTAACAAGCTCCGTTTCGTTTCGTCATCACTTTTAAGGAATCCCGCAGACATTTTTTTACGATCCAATATGGCGGCAGACGTTAAAAAAATACACGTGTCGACGCACGACCCATGTGGTAGAGTAATAATAAAAATATCCACTATCCGTACTTGATAAAGTCGGTTGATAATTTTAAAGAGGAAAAAAGGTGTTTACTAGGAGGGCTTGGCATGCAAGGTTTTTCCACTAAAAAAATATCAGACAACTTGGTATACTCAGTACACTATAAAGTTGATATGTGTTTTGATATATCCGCAAGTAGATTTTAGAAAATAATTCTGGGTACGTGCGAATGTAACAATTTTTTTTAGATAAATTATTATAATAGAACAATACTAGAAAAAATCGACTCGGGTCACAAGTGAATTCTCAGGCGGGAAACGAACCCGCAACCTTTGGAAATTCACTTGTTACCCGAGTCGATTTTTCTAGTATTTTTCTATTATAATAATTTATCTTATAAGATCGCATTGAAATTGCATAAAATATATAAAAATTATAAAACCAAAAATTTTTAGGCTTGATATTATTAATTGTAATTGGAATTATTATTATTTTAATATTCAAGAAGTAAATTTAACTAATATAAATTATTAATTATAATCTTTTTATATTTTAATAATATTACCTAGAATTTTGATTTTTTTAATGTCCTCTCGCATATTTATTGGACTGCTATATTCGATGAATTTTGTAAGTACCGTACTAATAGTAAGATCTAATAATTTACACTTAATTACATTTATGAATATATAAATGCAATTAACCTGGATGAAACTACCCCGGATAGGAACGAAGTTCCTTGTTATAAAAATATTTTAAGTTCTATTCGAGGTATAAGGAAAATAAATATTCAGGTACACATTTTTTATTATGTTTTTTTATCGATAAAAAGCAAAGCAACTACTTTGCAAAACTATCTTAACACCTTTGTTTTATTTACAATGATATATAAAAATACTAGCAGCCCGTCCCGGCTTCGCACGGGTGGACAAAATTCTTTAAATTTTTTCTAGCATTCAATATAGCCTATGACACTCGGCAATAATGTGCCTTTCTATTGGTGAAAGAATTTTTAAAATCGGTTCAGTAGATCCCGAGATTACCCCTTACAATTTAACAAATATACAAACACACAAACTTTACTTCTTTATAATATTAGTATAGATATATAACAGTCATCACGTAGACTATACATTAGACACTGTATAGCCATCCCACATAGACTATACATAAATATCTTACGCTTTTTGTTTAACGCTACGGAAGTTTTTCCCGGATAGTTTACCCCTCCGCAAGGTCCTCCATAAGGAACTTCGTTCCAATAATGTTATAATCTTACATCAAATATTAATTCTTCTTTTTTTCTACGTTATATAATAATCATAAAATTTCTTGCATCACTTCAATCAGCCTAACTCAAAGTAAATGCTGCAAGGCTTGTGTTATGGTTACTAGGGTAACGGAAAGACATACTTAAATATGTAATATTCATATATATACCCGTGAATCAGGTACAAATGCTCACAACTCACAAACATTTGCTCCTAGGACTCGAACCCAGGACTTTCAGCGCGAATGGTAGAATTACTACTTTAATTAAATTATTATATTAACAATGAAATAAAATAATAACCTGGCTGTTATAAGGACTTTGAATTTTTAGTAGATTTAAATTTATTCAGGTGCTCAAATCAAATACCAAATCTATGTGAAATCGTTAATATACTTTGTCCATTGTAGGATGATACTTTTGACAGGTGTCACTTCCTTATTGCTACGTACTAAGGTTGCGTTTGTTTCCTTATGTTTGGCTTGACATTGCAATAGCAACTTTATACCCTCTATATAGGTGTCAACTGTCAAAAGTATCATCTTACATTGGACAAAGTATAAAAAGTTTGAGTAATTCTCAAATTACAATTAAAATTTGAAATGAAAAAGAAATTCATACTGTTTTATTAATGAACCAAAAGCAAAATCCTATTTTGACTTGCTTAAATTATTTATTATTGGGAACAGATTTGTTACAAGGTACAATATTTGTTTCCATGAGATTATGCGCTAAAAATTTGCTTCCCTACTGCAACGTGGCAATAGTATCATGAAATCGATTGCAGGCAGACAGGATTGTCCCATTCATAGAAATTGGGTTGAAATAGCGACAGAGCTAAAAAATTGATATTATTTTTTTTTAAACTTTGTTGCACACAAAAAAAATATGTACGAATGGCGGACTTAATGCAATTAGGCATTCTCTACCAGTCAACCAGAGAGTTGGAAACTTATAGCATATTGGACGTGCATTGAAAGGGTAAATAGAAAATGTGAGCTATCGACTACATAAACATACATTTATATACATATAATATCATATATAAAATAATAAACTACTTAAATATCGATACACTAAACCAATATCAAAACACTTAACAAGATATATAAAAGTGAGATTAAGTGGATAGGTTCGGAGTATTCAAAAGGAGATCGCGAACTAGTCGTTTGAAATCAAGTTTGTTGGGAGCTTTTTGAATATGGGGTGGTAATGCATTCCAGAGTCGTAAAGCCTGAAGTGAAAAAGTTGGTTATTGTAGTGAATAAGTTATTTAGAAAAAAATATTACTAACGCAACTAACAAGATATGGGCATTTAATATTATATAAATGATTTTTTTAATATTTAATTTTGGAGAAGCATTTTCCATTAGGAACTGGTGTATGCATAAAATATCAAACTATCTGCGTTGGAATTCATTATTACCAACATCGTATAAGCATCACTGCAGTCCTTAATACAGTGTTGTTGAAATAATAAAGTTGCGTCCTTACAGACACGTTCCGCTCACATAAAGATAAAGAGACAAGATGCTTTTTAAAAGATAAAATGCTTATGAAAAGACAAAATGCTTTTTAAAAGACAAAATGCTTTTTAAAAGACAAAATGCTTTTTAAAAGACAAAATGCTTTTTAAAAGACAATATGAGCATTTACAATGCATTGAAAGTCAACAACTGTGCCATGGCATCGTAAGTCCTACGACAAGAGACCTTGAACCAAGAAGAAACCGCAAGAAACTGCAAGAGGTGTTTTTTTCTCCCTTAAATGTGTTTCTAGCGCTAATAACCACTTGTCACAGTCCCAATGCTGAGCGAATTGTGAAAAAAATGTTCAAAGCTTGAACAACCGTGGCATTTTGTATTTTTGAAGGTTTCACTTATACCACGTGTGAATTGCACACATGCTTTCTTTTTTTTTTATAAAAAGCTCAAAAGCATTGAGCATAGACGGAAGGTAGCTAGCCTATCGATTTTTATAGGATACGTTTTAGAAAACAAAATTGCACAGCCTTGTTCCGCCGTCCCCATTTATTCATCGGACACCCAGACTTACAAATAGGCGTCACCGTTATATGATTGATATACCAGAGAGCCACACTAAGCGTTTTGGTTCCAATTTTTAACCGACTCCAAAAAAGGAGGAGGTTCTCAATTCGGCTGTATTTTCTTTTTATGTTTGTTACTTTATAACTTTCTCAATTATAAACCGATTTGTAAAAAACTTTTTTTATTTGAAAGAGTTTACCTTCAGATTGGTCCCATTTTATTGTCATATCATAAAATTTAGTTCTTATATCATAGGTAATAAAAATAAAATATTCTTCAAAAAACTAGTTGCAAAATAACGCACTAAAAAGCGAGAAATAAAAAAAAATAAATCCAAAAAAAAAAACAACTCCAAAAATTACTCTACAATTGTAAGGACCACTAAAAAGTTAAAAATGATATTTTTTTTTGTCTATTCTCTGCTTTTACTACATTAATACTAATAGTTATTTTTGGAGTCGGTGCCAGCAATAATCCTAAAAAAATTTAGGTATTGTATTCTTCTCAAATATTTTGTTGTATTTGTTGTTAGTTAATTAATACTTAAATTCTTTGAATACTGTAGGTTTATAATGATAATTAGCTGGCACCGACTCCAAAAATAACTATTAGTATCAATTAAGTAAAAGCATAAAATAGACAAAAAAATATTATTTTTAACTTTTTAGTAGTGCTTGCAATTGTAGAGTAATTTTTGGAGTCGGTTTTTTTTTGTTAATTTTGTTTTGTGACCCGTTCTCCTAAAGAGTGGAACTCCTTGCCTAAGTCTGTGTTTCCTGACACATACAATTTAGGGGTCTCCAAGTCACGACCAACTTCTAGGTAAGTGCATCACATACTAGATCACATAATCCCTTACCATCAAGCGCGATAGCGGTCAAGCGCTTACCTATTTACTGCTAAAAAAAAACAAAACATAGGGTTCTATTTAGTAAAAGACCGCTTATCAAAGTTTTCTTTCCAGCAGTGATAGCAAAGTGTTTAAGCGAGCTCTAAAATGTCAGTATTCTAAGGTAATAAATCCTAATCTTATCTATACATATAATAAAAATGTAGAGATCGAATGTCTGTACATAGAAAAAGAATACTTAAAATTAATGATGTAAAAAGAGGGAAAATACAAAAAAAAATGTTTTTGTTTCTCTGTTTGTTTGTACGGGCTAATCTCCGAAATGGCTGGACCGATTTCAATTAAATTTTGCATGGTGATACCTTATATCCCTGGTCAACATCTTAGATACTTTTATTTAGGAAAATTAAAGGTTTCTCGTGGGATAGTTGTGTACTTACCTTATGCTGATACTTTATATTACCACTCGAATAATTAATATGATGTTTTATAAGTACTAGCTGACCCGGTAACGCGTTGCTATGGTAACGCGTATACAATGGGAAAAGAGCGGGGAAAAAAGCGGACAGACAAACACACAAATTTGTGTTCTTTGGGCACTGGCGGCCCGTCCCGGCTTCGCACGGGTGGACAAAATTCTTTAAATATTTTTCTATTATTAAATATTTTTCCGTTAACGCCATCTAGCGTCCGGTAGACGAACTACTTGCGGTTAACGCGTTTCTATGGTAACGTTAATTGATACAATGGAAAAAGAGCGGGAACAAGAGCGGACAGACAAACACACAAACCACTGTGATCTTAGATTATAGATTTGTTTTTTATTATGCTTATTATGAAAACAATATCTTGCAAGTTCGATTGTCCAATCCAGAGGTGTTATGTGAGACTGACAATCGGGGCAATAAATGTAATGTATTTGATTTTTTTAGATTTAAAATACGCCTGTATAAAACAACTACGCACTAAGGTGGGATTCGAATCCACGCCCTTCCGCTATCCGTGCGAGTGCTCTGACCGCTGAGCTACCGAGATGCTGACAGACACGTCGAAATTTATAAACGTATTTCAACTTCTACTATGAGCTAGTATCGTTCCACCAATGTTGAACGCTAACTACCTTCAACATCGAAAATAACTTAATTAATTGTTAGGAACAAATTATTAGCTTATTTTATTTTTCAAATGAGACATATCCTATGTAAATTTGTGTTTGGTCAAAGCTTTACTCAACCCCTTATAATAAATGTTCCCCGTCACCTCATAAGCCCTCAAAAGCCTCTAACTCAGACACCGCGGCGACTTTATCTGTCTGTATACTTAAAATTCCAGACAATACCCACCGCGGTATAAAACAAGTTTCATATTTGCATAAACTTGCTATTTTCGAATCATTTATTCTCCATTACTATGTGTTTCTTTTAGTAAAGGCAGTAAGTCTTATAGATGTAGACTAGACAGTGTTTACTCTTGTGTTTTGTTTTATGTATTTTTTCCTTTGTAATTTGTCTTTAGTGAGTGAGGAGAGATGTAGCGCCATCTATTGGTGATTTACAACAAAGCCAATAACTTAAATATTCTTCTGCAGACAATTGCAGTACGCAGTCGGGATCTGCGAGTCCAATTGTCCTGATACATATTTTAAACTAGTAAATTCACTTCATCATTGATAAAATGTGTTTTTTTTGTTGTTTTTAATGGGTTCACTCGTAGTCTTAATTCTAATCCACGAATAATAATAATAGATAGGGTCCCTAATCACCCTGGCTCTAAAAACGAACGGATTATAAATACTCGGATATACAGACATAGGGAAGGAGTTACACTTTTTTGCTAAGCGTATTCTAAAAAATGTTCAGGAATTGCAACCAAAAAGGATGCCTGGATGTCTGATGAAAGAAGGGAGGTGGCGGTATGACCACACGAGGTCCTGACCACAGTCTAGAATATATTTTTTTTTTTTTTTTTTTTTTTATAGAAAATAGGCATGCGCTTGACCACTCTCTCGCCTGATGGTAAGCGTCGATGCGATCTAGGATGTGACGCGCCTGCCTAGAAGATACCTATTTACTCGTGACTTGAAGACCCCCAAATTGTATTTGTCAGGAAACACAGACTCAGGCAAAGAGTTCCACTCCTTAGCGGTACGCATCATAAAATTGAAACCAAAACGCTTAGTGCGACTCTTTGGTGTATCCACCATATAACGGTGTCGCCAATTTGTTAGTCTGGTTGTCCGATGAAAAAATGGGGATGGCGGAACAAGGTTGTGCAATTCAGCTGCACACTCTCCGAAATGTATCCTATAAAATACTGATAGGCTTGCAACTTTCCGCCTATGCTCAAGGCTTTTGAGCTTTTTACAGAAAAGATCTTCATTGACGATGAGCCTCTTGGCCCTCCTCTCGATGGACTCAAGCGTCTGGAGCTGGTATCGGGCGGAACCGTCCCAAAGATGAGAACAATACTCCATACACGATCGAACTTGTGCTTGGTAAAGGGTGAGCAACTGTTCCGGTGTGAAGTATTTTCTCACCTTCGCCAGAATGCCAAGTTTTTTTGAAGCCACTTGAGCCTTGCTCTCAATGAAAGAGCCAAAATTGAGCGTCGGTGACAAAGACATACCGAGAAGCTCAAGATGGTCAGTGATCGGCAAGGATACACCTCGGAAAGTAGGAGTCAAGTTGAAAGGACTCCTTTTAGCGGAGAAAAGACACGCCTGGGTCTTTGACGGATTGAACCCCACTAGATTGGCATCGCCCCATTCAGAGACAGCCTGCAGAGATAGGTTCATACGGCTAACCATCGCCTCTCTATGACACTGGATCTGTTCAGCACTGGCTCGTGCATCAGACATATAGGTCTCTACAACAGTGCTGTCATCTGCGTACCCCAAAATACCGGGCAAAAGCAGGTCATTTATATGCAGCAGAAAAAGAGTTGCAGAGAGAACGGAACCCTGAGGGACGCCGGCATTGATAGCCAAATGGTCAGACGAGCTACCGTCAATGACAACTCGTATTGACCGATCCCTCAGGAAGTCCGATATCCAGACACACAAACCAGTGGGAAGACCATATGACGGAAGCTTGCTAATAAGGCCCTCATGCCACACCCTATCAAAAGCCTTCGAGATATCAAGAGAGACGGCAAGCGCCTCACCATGCCTCTCGATGGCTTCGCTCCATTTGTAAGTGGCGTATGCTAGAAGATCTCCGGCAGACCGGTTCCTGCGAAACCCATATTGCCGGTCACTAAGGAGGTCATTTTCTTCTAGATACGACAGGAGCCTGTGGTTCAGTACACGTTCCATTATCTTGCAGAGAATGGACGTGACCGAGATGGGCCTATAATTGATAGGATCAGCACGACTGCCCTTTTTAGGCACAGGTTGCACGTTGGCCAGCTTCCAGGACTTTGGCACTTGTCCTTTAGCCAAAGATAAACGATATAGGCGTGTCAATACCGGAGCTAACTCAGGAGCGCAAGTCCTTAGTACTATGGCTGGTATACCATCCGGACCACTGGCTTTATTCAAGTCCAGTTCCCGCAATGCCTTTCTGACTTCGGTTTGTCTTATACGAATTTCAGACATAAAAGTCCCACAACTTGACAAACCGGAAGGTACAGCATTGCCAGGATCCAAACGCGAACTTTCGGCAAATAATTCGGCAAATAAATCGGCCTTTTCCTTGGCCGTGTGTGCCAATGATCCGTCAGGTTTCAGCAAGGGAGGCACTGAAGTACGGCAGAAGTTGCCCTCGATCGACTTAGCCAGGGACCAAAACGCTTTACTACCCGAGGGGTAAGAGGCAAGCTTCTTCCCAATGCGGCCTATGTGATCGAAGCGAGCTGTCTTTACAACCTTCTTGCAGGACTTGGCGGCTTTATTAAAGGCTTTCTTCTTTTCGCGCGTATTACTAGCTTTGCGGGATCGAGCTTCAACCCAGGCCAAATATGCTTTGTATTTTGATGCCACCGCATCACGACATTTGGCATTATACCACGGGCGAGCTTTGCCGGCCAGTGATATGTCAGAGAAGGGAATAAAATACTCCATACCCTGACGAAGCACATTGGTCACAGCATCCGCGCAAACTGAGGGGTCGCTAGAAGAAAAGCAAACCTGCCGCCAAGGATAAGATGCAAAAAAACAACGCATCTCATCCCAATCTGCTGATTTAAAACGCCAAATCCGCCGGGAGCCTTTTGGGCTTGGGTCGGGCGGAGAATACATCGACATAGATTCCACCACACAATGGTCAGAACTGCCAAGGGGTGGTGTAACCGACACCGAGTAACTGTCGGGATTTGTCGTCAGCAGAAGGTCCAAGCAATTGGCTGTTTGTCCGTCAGAGTCTGGCACTCTAGTGGCTTCCTGGACCAGTTGGGTGAGATCAAGTGTCAAGGCTAGCTTTCGCGCTTCTCGACCAGCGTGGTCGGTTTTCTCGAAAGGGAACAGCCAGTCCTCGTGGTGTGCGTTGAAATCACCAAGAACCACCAGTTGAGCGGACGGGTATCGCTGTAGGGCCATGTCTGCCTTCTCAATGAGTTGGTCGATAAGCCTGGTAGTCTCCGCGTCTCCACTATGCGAACGGTAGACACAAGCATAGATGATTTTCTCTAAACCTGTATCCACCAGAACCCAAATGATAGAAAGGGTGGGGTCTTCAAGATCACGGAGACGCAAATAACAGATGTCATCGCGTGCATACATGCAAACACCCGCATGAGCCCTAAAACAATGTTCAAGGACATAACCCGGGTAAGCCAGGTACGCTGCGTCAGTTGGACGTTTTATTTGCGTCTCCGTGAGAAAGAACAGGTGCGGTTTTCTAGTCTCAAGATGGTGATGGACGGGGTCGAGATTAGAGTGCAAGCCTCTTATATTAGAGACGTGCACTAGGAAGGAGAGGACGTGCGACCGCTGTTTAACCTTTTTCCTGTTGCTTACTTTCATTTTGTCGTGAGGGAAGGTAATGTAACGAAGGACGGAAGTAGAACGAGATGCTGATTGCGAACCAAATGAGAAGAGTCAGGGCCTCACACCTCGGGATAGCCAAACCGGAGACCGCGGGGACGCCCGAGCCCCCCCAGGGGTGTCCATCGGGTCCTCTCGTCCGGGCGCCAACCGGCACGATGGCGCACCCCCAGGATTTTTCGCGAGATGGCGGGGCAGCCTTTTGTGAGTGGCTAGCTCACTACTCGGGCCCCCAACTATCTGCGGTCGGCCAGCGGAAGAACCGTGCCTCGGATCCCGCTGCTCTCCGAATCTGAATAACCGATGCATTGCCCTGATACATCTCAATAAATCGTCCATTGCAACCAGCACAACTGTACTGACCCGTCCTCCAATTATATATCCTGTAAAAGACCGACAGGCAGGCAACTTTGCGGTGATGAGGTAAGGTGTAATGTTTGCTCTTCACCAATTTGTTATCACTAATGAGCTCTGCCCTGAAACGTGTCCATTACAGAACGGTATCTTGCTGAACCGTCCCAAAGGTGGCTACAATATTCCATGCAAAATCGCACTTGAGCTTTATAGACAGTTAAAAGCTGTCCCAGCGTGATATATCGCTTAATCTTATTTAAGAGTCCCAGCTTTTCGACTGAATTTTGAGCCTTGGACTCCGAAAGTGGTGCCAAAGTTGAGTATGCCAAGAAGCTCGAGGCTACCGGTAACAAGTACTGATGCATCCCAGAAGCGACTCCTTTTTTGCCGAGAAAAGACATGCTTGCGTTTTGAAGGCACTGAAATAAACGAGGTTACTGTCTCCCATTAGCGAAGACATTAAGATAAGAAATTAAGGCAGCCGAAGCCAACTATTGCAGTGGCGTAGCGACCGAAGAGCTAGATGGTGCAGTGCACAAGGGCCCCCAAGCTCAACAGGGCTCGCGCACACCAGCCCTGACCTATCCAGCAAACCTCGTATTAAACTAGCTAAAAAAGAATTTCCCACGTTTAGAATTATATATTTTTTTATCATGAATAGCGCTTGACCACTATCTGGCTAAATGGTAAGCGACGATGCGATCTAAGATGTGACACGCCTGCCTAATAAGATACCTATTCACTCGTGATTTGAAGACCCCTAAATTGTATTTATTAAGAAACACAGACTCAGGCAAATAGTTCCACTCTTTAGCGGTACGGATTAAAAAATTGGAACCAAAACGCTTAGTGCTACTCTTTGGTATATCCCAAAAAATACAAAAAACTGGTTGGTTGCCTGTAAAGTCGGTATACGGGCGAAAGTTTTACGTGACAACGACTTTGAGTGGTAAAATAATTTTAATGTGAATATTCATTCGTATAGTAGGAAGAAGGATGAAATAATAGTAACAATTTAAAACATTTATTTATACAAAGAATTATATTTAAAACATTAATTTATAGGCACGCGTCCCTTCCACTTTTTATGTCTGTCTCTCTCGCTCTTAGGCGGGCTAACCATGCCCGAGTGGAAGGGACGCGTGCCTCTCACTCGCTCTCATTGTAAGCGCATAACGTGAGCGGAGCGTAACGCAGTTTCTTGAAGTGTCACCCGGCAAACCAATTTATAAGACGTTGTCACGTCAAAAAAATTTTCAAGGTTTTTCAGCTTATTATTAAAAAGATCGTCACTATTGGGTAGCAGACCGCTCGTTCCCACTGGGCACTCTGGGTAAATGATCAGGGCCCCGTGATCGATAGGGGCCCTCCTAGTTCCTGGCAGATCACTAAAGGAATACCGACATTTATGACTGAAAAACTCATTTAATTAGAGTAAATCAAACCTTAATTAGGGACTATATCATCGACTTGCTTATTAGCTTTAGCAAGCGCGAAGCTACTCTATTCTCGCCCAATATGCTTAGATAATTTAAAATGTGTGTGAATCGCCCTATTTAAATTAAAAATTATCTATTCTACTATTGACTGTCAATAAAAAATCTGAAACCTTATTTATCTACTTTCTTTGTCAATTCTAGTTATAAAAAAGTTTTCTGTCAAAGTCATAGGGGCCCAATTATTCTTATATGCCCAGGGCTATTTAGTTGGTTAATAAATAGAGGTATATAATCTATAAACTAAGATCACAAATTTGTTGTTTTTCCCGCTCTTATTCCATTGTATGAATAACGTTACCATAGCAACGCGTTAACCGCAAGTAGTTCGTCTACCGGACGCTAGATGGCGCTAACGGAAAAATATTACATAATAGAAAAAATTTAAAGAATTTTGCCCACCCGTGCGAAGCCGGGACGGGCAGCTAGTTATTATAGTTATCATAACTTATTTCCGGTCAGAAACACTTCGCCGGCTACTCACTGTACTCACAGTTCTTATCTAATTTCACCGAATTATATTTCATACTACCCATACCTACTTAAAATGAATGACAATGAAAGGTGATTTCTGAAGAATGAATAGATAATGAATGAATTATTAAATACCCCAGTTCCCTTATAGGTTTCAGTTATAGTGTCTTCATGACATTACTTCCTGAGATAGTACTAGAATCTCTCTGCTTTTTTCCACTTGACAACACTCGTGCACGTTTACTGACACTAAACTGTATGATTCACTATTATGACACATTTATTATTTGCAATTCACAAAATTTATCAAGGAGGAATGGAACTCTCTCCCTGCGTCTGTATTTCCGAGAACTTATAACCCGTCCATTTTCAAAACCAGAGTGAATAGGTAGATAGATGCCTATTGAAAAGACATGCTTGTATTTTGGAGGCGTCGACTAGGTTACTGTCTCCGATTTGCAAAGACATTGAGAAAAATAAATTAAGTCGGCCATAGCCAACGGTTGCGGTGGCGTAGCTACCGAAGGGCTACACTAGTGCACCAGGACTCCAAGCTCAGTAGGGCACTCGCACACCAGCCCTGACCTAACCAGAACCCAGAAGGTTCTGGGTTAGCTCGTTCCATCGTGGATCCTGTCTTAGCCCCCGGGCTTGATAAGGGTCAAGATCGAATCCATTTTAAATAAAAAAAAGAAAACTAAATTCACTTTACTGGAGGGAGACTCTGTACCAGGGTCGTCTGCTTAGGTACCTCCGTCTTACCTATTTCTGCCGCAAAGCAGCAGTGCTTGCATTGCTGTGTTCCGGTTTGAAGGGTAAGTTATGGCAGTGAAATTACTGGGTACAGTGACTTTACATCTTATGTCACAAGTTGGCAACGTACACTGTGGTTCTTGTGGGGGTTGCAGTTTTGCTGCGAATCTCACAAGAGCCACATGTATTATAGGTGACTGTTACCACTTACCATCAGGTGGGCAGTTTGCTTGTTTGCCAACTTTCTGAAATAAATAAATAAAAAAATAAAAAAAGCGACGCTTCACGTTCCCGCTAAAAAGTCTATCAAAACAACTTTTCTGCATTATATTGGTAAAATAGTTTGTAAAGCTCCTATATCAGACTCCATAAGGACTGAAGTATACATTTGATTCGGTTAACGTTGTGTACCAAATTGTAATAATTATTACTATTTCTGAGGTTGTATATGTCAATATAAAGAAAGAACAATTTTACAAAAAAAAAAAAAACAAAACCATTAAATTGACTATTCAAGTTCCCGCCGTACTTTTTGCAGGGAGCGAGAAGCGTCACGCTGTTGGTTTTGTTTCTCTTGTTAAAATTTGTGTTGTTGTGGATACTAGGCGATGCAGTCGCTAAGCATAAAGCTACGCTGGCACCATATATTGGAGCGGAGCGTAATACCTAAAAAAAGAAAAAAAAATTGTTTCCATGTGAATCTTTGCGAATTTCAAAATTCGGGTTCCGTCACAATATGGTCCTAAACCTGTCGATTCGATTCCACACAAAACATATTAAAATCGGTTGAGAACTCGGGAAGTTATGGCGTAACAGACATTGCGCCATTGAAGCTGATCCATGGGAGCTTCGCTCGCTTCGCTCGCTCCGCTTCAATTAGTGCGTAATAATGTGGGTTATTAATCACTAAGTGTTTGTGAACATACAAAAGTGTTGGCAAGTGTAACATAGCAGCGGTAGTTGTCTTTTCCTGCTCTCTCAAGAAGTCCACGGGGAGGTTTCAGTGAACCCCACACATTTACTGACACTTGGGGGAAAAATATATTTTATTGTTTATTCATCATCATCAAATTAAGAAAAGAAATTACTCAAGAACTTGCAATTATACTTACTTGACATTGGCTTAATTTAGAAATCGTGCAAGCTACAAATAAAGAAAAAAAAGTTCCCGCCAAAAACTACCCGTTCAGTTTTAATTAAAAAAAAACAGGGTATCAATGTGAGCTACGTCACTAATTACCTTTAAATTATCTTTATATGATACTGTTTTACGAATACATTTTATTTAATTGTCACGTTACGACTACATTGTTCTGAGCCCAAGTAGCTTATGCACTTGTGTTATGATATTCAGAAACAATAACTCTTCCACAAACCTAGACTCGAGACAATACAGAAATGTTCGCTTTCTACATTGACCTGGCTGGATATCGAACCCACGGAGCGGCTTTACCTTGAAAACCAGTATGCGAGCCACTCGACCATGAAGATCGTCAAACAAATGAGGATACTTATTTAATATTTCGTTCTTCTTCTTCTTTAGCATTTCGCCACCCAATGCTGAGTATAGGCATCCTGCATTGCCCGCCATTCTTCCCTGTATGGGTCTTCCTCTGCCAGAACTTTCCGGCAACTTTGACCAGATCATTGGTCTACCTCATCGGCTGTCTGCCCACTCTCCGACGACGAGTTTTTGTTTTCCATTCGAGCACCTTCTTCCCACATCTTCCATCCGTTCTACGCCCAGGGTCCCGCCCATTTCCACGTTCCTTTGGCAATTTCTACGGCTATGTCGGTAAGTTTTAGTTCGTATCCATATCGGTGTTTCGAACTCTGTCCCGAAGAGATATACCCATCATAGCCCGTTCCATTGCCCTCTGTGTTACCTGCATTTTGTGTAACGTCTGGGTTAGAGTCCATGTTTCGGAGCCATTAATCGTTGCAGGGAGAACACACTGTTCAAAGGCTCTGCGCTTTAGGTTCATAGGTATATTTCTTTATCCTAATTATATTATGACAATACTTTGTGTGTGTGTTTGTTACCATATTGTCTCGCTATCTTAATATAGCAAAACTAAACTTGCCCTTACGTACTCCCGCAAAAACAATACGATACCGTGTTTCTACGTGCTACAGCGCCATCTCGTTTTAGAATAAAATTGTAGGATTATTATATATGAAAACTATATCTATATATACAAAAATCCGTGTCACAGTGTTTGACCACGATGAACTCCGAAACTACTCACCCGAATTCAATGTTTTTTTTTCATTTAACTGGATTTGTTCCCACCACAGGACATAGTATAGGTTTTATTTTAATTTATAATATAAAAAATTCAAATTATATTAATTGAGCCACAGAAATGCGTGGCCGGGTCAGCTTGTTAGCTAAAAAAATCAACAAGTTAATATAACACAAAATACAGGACAACAAGCGCAGACAGGCCTCCCACTCGGTGGACCGACGATCTGGTGAAGGTCACGTGAAGCACCTGGATGCGGACAGCACAGGACCGGTGTTTAAGGAGATCCTTGGGGAAGTCCTTTGTCCAACAGTGGACGTATTATCAAACGATACCTTCTAGTTATGCATTTGATGTTGTAGTTAGTTATTAAGAACATGAATAGATGTCGCTAGTATTGTAGTATTCAACTTAAGAAACACTTGAAAAGATACAGCAGGTCTGTCATATGCCTACTCGGTAAGTAAGTTTTTTTATTTATTTAATTTTCCAAAAATACACATAAAAATACTATAACTATATAAATATACAAACTTAAATAAATAAATAATAATAATACATAAATATAAATATACTATAGTACATAAATTACCTTGCCAAACTGTAAGCTTGAGGTTTTTTTTTCTTTTTTTTTAAGGAACTTTTATTTTTTTAAAACATGCCAGTTCCATCGAGCCTTATAAACTACTTACCAAACTATATTATTTAGCTAACTTAACCTATACTTAGAGGCTAAAGTATAGAGCATCATAGCTGAACTCGAGCAAGGTTTAGCTAGGATGCTCTGTAATACCTATGCCGACATCAGCGGTGTTCTGTTTTAAAACATTATATAATGCCCCTCGTTCACTTTGCAATTTTTTTACATTCTAACAAAATGTGCTGAATGTCATCTTTAGTGCCACATACATCACAATTAGGAGATTCTGTTTTTTTCATTAAAAAAGCAAACTTTTTAGAAGGGAAATGACCTGACGCAGTCGGTGGGAAGCTTGAGGTTATTGACAAGACAGCCGTTTTTTTTCTTTTTTTGTAAGTATATAATATGTTTACTATAATTTGAATTTCATTTTCCATAAACTGCAAATATGTATCAGCATGGTAGCGATTCAGCCTTTAGCACCAATGCTCCTGGGTTTAGATCCCGGTAAGCACAGATGTTTGTGTGATAAATACGATCATTTGTACCTCAGTCATGGGTATTCATACATATTTCTATGAACTATATAACTTTTTTTTTGTTTTATATATATATATATATAGCATATATATACAATAGCTGACCCGGCCACGCGTTGCTGTGCCGACTGCAGCGCCATCTGCCTGGCTGATTTATGAATCTAAACAAACCAGGGCGCCACCCAAACGCATACAAAAAAAATCATTCAAATCGGTCCAGCCGTTTAGGAGGAGTTCAGTGGCATACACACGTACAGTAGAATTATATATATAAAGATGATACAAGCCTTACAGTGCTTACTTTGGGCTCATCGGTGTAAATGTAAGAAATATTATTATCTCTACTATATAAAAGAAGGACTTTGTGGGTTTGTTACCATATATTGTTACCACAGTTACCATAAGCTTAAGAATAACAGTTTTTATAATCAATTAACGTTACCATAGCAACGCGTGGCCGGGTTATACCAGCAACGCGTGGCCGGGTTAGCTAGTTTTTATAAAAAGAGCACTCGCTCGGATAGTGAGAGGGTGTTCATGTTTCGTCTGACATTTTACGCCCTAATTTTTTTTTCTCATAAAAATATCTGAGACACTATTTTAACCATATTGTAAGTACTAAGTTGCAACAAAAAAGCTCATTCCAAAGCAAGTACTAGCAATGTCAAGGACTTAAATCAAGTTAACCCTTTTCACTTAATATTCGGAAGACAGGTTAACCCTTTACACTCAAGGTTACTCCCATGTTTAAAATTCTTTGCAAAACATGTTTTTTTAACATTGCATCAACTATTAAATGAGAAGGGTGCATTTTAATCAATTTAGACGAGTGATTTATCTGAGAATATTTTTTTCATAGTTATATCGTCTATCACCCTAGCTACATTTGTCTATTTAATAGTTCTCTATGTATATTACATATACGCTACGCCCATTTAAGCCGTCGAGTCTTTAGATCTCTATTTAACATTCGTATTAACACGACCCTTATTCAAGTCATTACATACTGCACATAAAACTATAAAATACCTTCACCTTCATCTATCTCCACTATATAAAAGAAGGACTTTGTGGGTTTGTTACCATATATAGTTACCACAAGCCTAAGAATAACAGTTTTTATAATCACTTAACGTTACCATAGCAACGCGTGGCCGGATCATCAATTAACGTTACCATAGCAATGCGTGGCCGGGTTAGCTAGTTGATAATAATATCTGTTTGAATAAAACCTCTTTTTGATAATTCATATTTAATTCTAAAGTTACAACTTCTTTACAGGAGCTGTGATCACAGAATCACTAAGATAATGGTCGTCATACATGACACTACTTCCACAATATTTTAATTGGGAACGTTAAACTGTAAATTTATGTCAATAAAAGTTATTATATTTTGCATTTTATTAATATTATTTTATCTACGATTACTGTAAATTAATTACTGAATATCAATTAAAAATAGTAGAGTCACACAGAATCTAATTCGAATAGCAAATAGTGTTGTAAATGACATGAGTACAAAGTTATCCAAAAAAAATTGCAACTCGGTTTCTTTATTTAGAATACTTATGAAATAAATAATCTAGATCTCAAGTTGGTTTTATGTATTTTAATAATAAGACTCGATTCATACAAAATAAAACTAGAGAAGACAAAGTTGTTTAATAATATATTAATCTTTCCAATCAATACAAATTTGAACTCAGTCTAGGTCAAAAACCTTCTAGACCAACTACAATTTTGTATAAAAACATCATAGTAATTTAGAACGTAAGGCTGAGTTAGTTAAAAATCTATGAACAGTTTCATCTTGACTGAACTTTAAAATTGCAGAAACATTTCGCTCAGGCATATGAGCAAATCAATATAAATAAATGATTGAATATTATAGCGCATAATATTATTTGTCATAATTATGAAAGGCATAATTTTAAAGAGCTAACCATTTTAATTAACGAAATTACCTAACCTAACCTAAATTAATCAGCAATGTTTATCAATTTTACATAAATAAATATGCCCAGTGACTTACTGACAATTGAAATTATGTGTTGCGATTGGAACCCCCTTTGATAAGACAGCAGTCTTCTACTTAAAAGCTTAGGACTCAGTTTAATTTGAAAGATTTTAAACAATTCAAGTTACAACATTAGTATTAAATACTCAGTAGACTCCAGTTTGAAAATAAAGCTAGAACTCGAAAGAACAAAAGAGGTTTTACAACTCGTAAGTTTATTTAGTGGCGAGTTCTGAAAAAAGCAGTTGAGTTTTGAACTTATTAGTAACTGACTCGATTACAACACTAGTGGCAAGAGTATACGCTTGTGTTGTAAACTATCTATGATGTAATTATTCATTGGGTTATATAACAACATAGTAAACGAAATTTAAGAGTAAAAACGGGACCCTATTACTAAGACTTCGTTTTCTGTTCGTCCGTCTGTCACCAGACTGTATCTCAAGAACCACGATAGCTAGACAGTTGAAATTTTCACAAATTATGTATTTCTGTTGCCGCCATAACAACAAATACTAAAAACAAAATAAAATAAATATTTAAGGGGAGGGCTCCCATACAACAAACGCTATTTTTTTGCTCAATATCAATAATGGCAAAAGGTAGGCACTTGAAATATTCACAAAATACTCAGTTGTATTTTTACTTTAATAATAAATACTCAAAATAATTAAAATAAATATTTAAGGGGGGCTCCCATACAACAAACTATTTTATTTTACAATCTAAAAGTTTGTACGGAACACTTCGTACGCGAGTCCAACTCGCACTTAATAAATACATAAATAATAACAGGGTTGGATGCACTTGGCTGGTTTTTTTATTTTTATTCTCAATAATCCATAAAAGTTCATTTTTTCACTGATTTCACTGTAATAAACTTAAACTAATTACAAGATAAAACATACAATTATGAACCTTAACATAAGTAAGTCAAATAAAATATTAGAAAAAAAACGCTTTCAAAATGTGTAAATCAGCCTCACAGCTGGTGAAAAAGGTACCCAAGAGACTGTTTTCTTGTAAGATAACTATGGCTTCAGCGTTGGATAGCTCTACTAATTCGTAGGATGAAAAAGCTATCAGCTCTTTTGACTCCAGTCGCTCCAATTAAATTATTTATTAACTCATAAAAGTATTTATAATTTTTTTTTTTTTTATTGCAGAAAGTTGGCAACCAAGCAAACTGCCCACCTGATGGTAAGTGGTAACAGTCACCTATAATACATGTGGCTCTTGTGAGATTCGCAGCAAAACTGCAACCCCCACAAGAACCACAGTGTACGTTGCCAACTTGTGACACAAGATGTAAAGTCACTGTACCCAGTAATTTCACTGCCATATCTTACCCTTCAAACCGGAACACAGCAATGCAAGCACTGCTGCTTTGCGGCAAAAATAGGTAAGACGGAGGTACCTAAGCAGACGACCCTGGTACAGAGTCTCCCTCCAGTAAATTAACTAAATTAAAGTAAATTAACTATCATGTTACAATGATGTTTGGAAGGTAATATTTTAAAACTCTACACTTTTACAAATCGGTTTTATGTACTTCATATATTTTATGGTCATATTCATCCAACCCTGTTTTGAATTATTTATCTATTTAGTCTATCACCCTCTTTTTAAATAATACACAATGGAATAGGGTTACCTATTTTATGAATAACATTAACTTATGTTTAAAACGGTATTTTATGTAAGGAGTGCTTTTTTAATACACGCCCTTTTTCTCTTTACACTTGTTCTGGGAAATAGTGCTTACGAGTTTTTCTGTACTTAAATCTAACTAAGTTATCTAATAACAGCTTCAAAATTGTATTATACTAACTGACCAGTAACGATTTCGTTGGACGTCAAACATAAAAATAATCGTAGGTAATTTATGACACTCAACAATAATATAGCTTTCTACTTGTGAAAGAATATTCAAAATCGGTTTAGTATTTCCAGAGATTACTTCCAACAAACAAACTTACAAACTTTTTAATAATATTAGTATAGATAAATTTAACAAATGTTAATTATTTTGCATTTATTAGAAAAACTGATAGGTAGATATAAATATTTTATAATCTAAGAACACAAATTTGTTGTTTGTGTGTTTGTCCGTCCGCTCTTTTTCCCGCTCTTTTTCCATTGTATACGCGTTACCATAGCAACGCGTTACCGGGTCAGATAGTAATTTCTTAAGCTTAGAAGCGTATGGACCTAAAATAGGATCTACAAAAAAAATACATTCAAGTTATAAAATAAAGTTGCCTTTTAGAACCTTAATATTTATATTAAGTATTTAAGTTAATGTTTAAACTTTGTCTAAATCTGCTAAAAAAACAATAATACTTTTGCATTTTATATGCTATCTTCCATAATATTTTTTTAATAGAAAAATATTAGAAATAAACGGTTGAGCTCACAAGTCTCAGAATAATTTGTGAGCAGAGTCCATTTTTCCATTTCTTTACTATACTACTAATTTGGTAACAATTGAACCACTGAAATTATTTGTTCTCAACTGTTCCACATTCAAAAATCATGTAACGTTGTGCTTGTAAGTGTTTTTTTCCGCCCTTAGCGATGTGGACACCCTCCGGACGCGGGGGAGGGAGGCAGTGAATCCTACATGGATACATCAGCCGGCCCGAGAGGATATGTCAGACTCGTACTGACTAAACACCACCTAGTTAGTGCCATAGCCTAGGAAGGCTGTATAGGCTTCACCGAAGCGCAGCCTTGTAAGCTTAGTCGATTATGTGTTTTTTTATATTAAAAATAGCGGCTCGTTCCGGCTTCGCACGGGTGGACAAAATTCTAGCATTAAATAAAGCCTACTAGCTTTTGGCCTTTTGCCCGCTTTTGTTAAATTCAGGGTAGCACTGTTCCCCTTTCCTGAACACAGAAGAGAACTCGGAACAGAATTTTACACGTTATTTATTTTATTTCAACACTGCCATCTGTTATTAATTTTTGAACTAAACAATTAAACCTATCGTGAACATAATATACAATAAACATATCAGCGCCATCTATCGGAATCCATGAGTTACACTTATTTATGTTTATTTTCTCAAAAGCTGATTGATTTATGGTAAGATTGAATGTTTTTAATATTGTTTTATTTAATTCGTTTTTATAAAATTATTTTATTATTCGTTTGTATTAAAGAACCTGTTCTAATTTTGCGGAGTCTCACACACATTTCCATCCCCAATTTTAGGGGCTGGTGGAGGATTTCTAAAAAATGGCAGGTATTTTCGTTAGTAACAAAGAGTCTGTGTGCCGATTTTAGCTTCCTGCCTTGAAAACTGCGAAAGGTCTCATATAAAATTTCACCCCCTCTTTTAAGGGGTTGGGTGCAGATTTCAAAAAAAAAATGATGGGCGATTTTTTTGGTAGTCATAAATAGTCAGCGTACCAATTTTTAGCTTTCCACCTTGAAAATTGCGGAATGCTCCATACAAACTTCCACCCCCCATTTTTGGGAAGTGGGGAGTTAGTAAGGGGCAAAAAGTAGCCTATGTTACTCTCCATCCCTTCAACTATCTCCACTTAAAAAATCACGTCAATTCGTCGCTCCGATTTGCCGTGAAAAAAAGACAAACAGACAGACACACTTTCCCATTTATAATATTAGTATGGATGGATGTTACTTAGCATGAATGTTGTTTTCCAATGGTGAAAGAATTTTTGAAATCGGCTTAGTAGTTTTTGAGTTTATTCTTTACAAACATACAGAAATACAAATCTTTCCTCTTTATAATATTAGTGTTGATATTACGACTTTATTAATGTTAATATTTGTCCTGAACTGTTCCGTAGTCATGAGCTATAGAACTTTTAATGTCTCATAGGTCTTTTCTATGTATGAAAATAACATTGCAAGATTTATCCATAACCCACGTTATGGATTGTTGGGACCCAGTTGGGAAGCTAAACGCTCGTACTACGACTGGACCCATGTTCTTAGCACATGGGTGATAATGGATGTCGGTACTCTTGGTTTGGAATCGAACTACTAAACCCACAGGCCACAGCTATCTAAATTAATTAATTACGAGATATCTAAAGAAAATTAATGGTCACCAGTTACGAATAGTTACTAGGTACTTAAAAAAATATGATTTAATAAAAAAAAATAGATTCTGCACACAACTTGTTCTTGTTCTTGATTTGGAAAACATTCAAAGATTGCAGGTTCATTATCCCACATGAGAACAACTTGTGAGAACAAAATTTAGTATTCAAAAAGAGATGCCCAACAGTGGGCCTATATGACAATTAATCTAACTCATGACGTCATCGTTACGTATCATAATCTTTTTTTAACTACTCAGATCCGCTTATGTTTTTTGCCTTCCCAAATTCTTTGTAGACGACTGTATCGGACTTGGTTGCTTAGCAAAAAAAACGGCCAAGCATAAATGTGTTACTGAGCGGAAAGTTCCGTATATTATTATTAAGCCGATCGTGAGTTGTACGTGCGGTCAACGACCTTTGTACATTGAACAAGTTTATTGTACTGTCTACAAAATGTTTTTTCACAATTAATATTGAATTGAACATGTAATTTCGTAACGAAAACTAATAACATGGTCATACCTAGGTAATGTATAGTTATGCAAGATCAATGCTCCCATTTTTGTCTTTGTCTTTCTTATAGAATAGTATTTAAAATGTCATTACTGAATAATACAATTAACACACACACACACACAGACACACAGTTAGTTGCTACTTGTGTGAGAATGCATGACATAAGGTCGTCAGAACATCAGCGTATATATTTCAAAAATAAAATGATCTCTATTACAATGGTATTAGGTAGGTTCAAACGTCAGTATGTTGATGCGGGGTCGTCAACATTTTTAATATAATAAATCGTTTCTATCAATCCTTTTTCGTTTTATGCATGTGTGAGTTTGACAGCATAGAATATCACCTAACCTTCACACTTAAGGGTGTCGTAAAAGACGGCTAATGATTATGAAGGTCAATAGAGGTAGTCACCATGTCCTCAAGGAGAGGTTCACTATTCATTTGCATAAAAATTTAAACCATAAAATATGATGGCATATGGTAATTCATACTAATGATATTTACGCATAATATTATTATCCATAACAAATTTAGCATAATTGTTTTAATCAAAAATACAATCAGCAAATCATATTAAAGCATAAAATTCACAACCATTACTTTATAATGAAATAATGTTATCAAACCATAATGAATATAATCATAATTATCTTACGCAGAATAAGTAACTCCTAAGATAATAATAGACACACATCAATAACTTTTTACATAACTAACCCAACCTAACCTAAGCTTTATTATAAAATACCATTATGCGACTATACACTATGCCGAAAAAAAATGTGCAAATTATAATTATGCATAAATATATTAGACCTAATATATATACCTATGCCACAGTACATATGCTGCTAATAATCAATTATGACAAAGTAATATTATGCAAAAAAATATGCCAAACTCGTTATGCCAAACTATTTTAGGAATAGATACATTATGTCAACGAAAGGGTTCCCTCACGAAGACCATAAAATGGGTAGCAGCGTTCTACGAATTATGGTCATTTACTGCGCTCTCCTATCTTAGAGATTATGGAAACCCAATGTTTTGAGGGAAGCCTTGTCCATCAGTGGACATCTTTCAGCTGAAATGAAGTCCAATAACAATAGTGGCGACTAAAATACAAATGTAATACACAAGAGATTCAATAGCGCAGAGTTAAATGCGTTCGACTTATAATTGCGGAGATTAAACAAAGTTTGTAATGGCGGGTTATAGTAAGGGTGACCAAAAACCACTGTTTTCCAAAAGACACGTTCAGTCGTTGATCCTAACTTTCAATTCTATAAAAAAAAAACAAAATTCTCTGTTTCTTACTAGAAACATACTTACCACTAATTGACTGAGCCTCCTTTTGGCCAAATGCCTTTGTCAGGAGATAACGTTCGCATAATAACAAGTATATTATTTTAATTATTGACAATATATATTATTTCTACTTATAATTAAACATTTCAACTTAATTTAAACTTCCTATTTATTATTTTGATTTTAGACTGCTGTTTGTATGTGTGTGTAAGTGGCTGTGTTCCAGTGTGGGCCGAGATGATGTATTGTGTGTGTTGTAAACTTATCTCCAAACGTTAGCACGTACCCCTCCGTATTGGGACCGTGTGTGGGTTAACGCTACATGCCCTACGGTGATTTTATTCTTAGAAAAGGACTGTATCCTAGAAATGAGTACAAATTTAAAACGCTGATGATTTGATACACGAGGTACTGAATTCAATAGATATGAACACAAACCAATTTGAAATAATGTCAAAAGACAACATTAAAAAAATAAATTTTGAAGTTTGCACATCAACCTAAAACATGTCAAATTCCTTCATTCGATTTCCAGCTTAAAGTCGAATCAATAGAGTTCAATATCAATTGTATAAATTTGACAGTTTTTGGCAGTCGTTTCACGTGCTGTCGTCCGTAAAAATTAAATCTAAGAAGGAATTATTATATTGATTTTAGTACTCAAAGAACTTAAAAAATGCTTAAATTTAAATAATAAGCAGAGCTTGGACTGTGGATACTAAATTATGGATATAACAGATACATAATTATATTATAACAACAAAAAAAATAGTTATAGGTCTTACATTCACACCTAGCCCTTGCCTAGCCCAAAAGTAAGCACTAATAGGCTTAACATAGGTAAATATGTAACACAATATGTTATATTCATTTAAATATTTATAAGTACCCAAGGCTCAGGTACAAATCCTATTCATCATACAAACATGTGCCCCTTACGGAATTCGAATCTATATCCGTCGAAGCCAAAGGTAGGAACACTAACGTTGCAAAAACTGGTTGTTAAATATCAATCAGTCGTAAGTCTATTGCAGAAACGTGTTTTTTGTATATCGACACTAAATTTTATTACTTATTATTATGTTTTTTTGTAAATATTTATTTTATATGCGGTACCCTAAAATTATCAACATATGTCATATCTATACTAATATTATAAAGAAGTAAAGTTTGTGTGTTTGTATATTTGTTAAATTGTAAGGGGTAATCTCGGGATCTACTGAACCGATTTTAAAAATTCTTTCACCAATAGAAAGGCACATTATTGCTGAGTGTCATAGGCTATATTGAATGCTAGAAAAAATTTAAAGAATTTTGTCCACCCGTGCGAAGCCGGGACGGGCCGCTAGTATATCATATATTAGTCATTGGAGTAGAAACTGTTATAATAATAATATTTAAATATCTTTATTATAAAGTCACTAATTTAAAAAAAATGTAGATTAAATAATATATAATTTAAAAATTCATAAATGTATTTATAATTCTTAGAAATATATGAAAAAATGAAATTTAATAAGAGAAGGGTTATAGTGTATTCAAAATATTACCTACTAGCGGCCCGACTCGGCTTCGCACAGTTGGACAAAATTCTTTAAAAAAAAATCTAGCATTAAATATAGCCTATGTTACTCAGCGTGAATGTAGCTTTTTAGTGATGAAAGAATTTTTGAAATCGGCTTAGTAGTAGTTTGAGTTTATTCATTGCAAACATACAAACATACAAAAATACAAATCTTTCCTCTTTATAATCCCTACTAATATTTTAAATGCGAATGTAAGTTTGTTTGTTATGCTTTCACGCAATAACTACTAAACCGATCATCATGAAACTTCGTACATATATTCTTGGAGGTATTAGAAGTAACATAGGATACTTTTTTTTGAAAAAAAATTGTGGGCGAAGCCGCGGGTGAAGCTAGTATTTATATAATTTAGATTTTTAATATAAATAAATATTATTCAACATCACATTCACTGTTTAAACCCAAGTAAAGAAGCACATGTAATATAGAGTTCAGAAACAACAACAGTATCACAACAGATAGACTTAAGCTAATTTAGAAGGCCGGGAACCGAACCAGGGACCTCAGAGTGGCTTGACAATGAAAACCATTTTGAAAAGTAACTAATTCAATTTTTACATTAGGTATTGCTTTTAATTAGCCTTTTATTAAACAGTCTAGCTTTTGTACTAATAAAAAAGAGGGTGGTATAATATCCAGTCATTCAATAAAACGGCTAAAGCTAACGACGACATAATTTACAACTTGCCTTGCAGACACATTTAAATTTACCAATAAAAATTATTGTTAGTTGTCCAAAACTTAAATATTTATTTAATGTCAAACTGCGAAGAAGTACAGTTCTGCCTTTAAATATAAAATTGTATTATTTTTTTCTAAAAATCATTCATGATCATAAAAATGAATCTTTGCTTTATAAATATTCTTTCATATTACCGTCTGGTTTTTCCTAGAAATCTATAATCTAAGATCACAGTTGTTTGTGTGTTTGTCTGTCCGCTCTCTTTCCCGCTGTTTTTCCATTGTATCAATTAACGTTACCATGGCAACGCGTTAACCGCAAGTAGTTGGTCTACCGGACGCTAGATGGCGCTAACGGAAAAATATTTAATAATAGAAAAGAATTAAAGAATTTTGTCCACCCGTGCGAAGCCTCCAGTTGGTTATAATAATATAATTTCAACAAATTTATTTGTTTTATCACTTAAATACTAAAATAGTTACCATTGAAAAAGAGTAAAAAATTTGTCTCAGGTAAGACATCTTTTTCGCCAGCAAGACTTAGGTGAAAGTCATACCTGAAGAGGGTTCTTTCAACACTACCAAAATTTTAGAACACATTTAAATTAATTATGATTTGAAAACTTAATCTTCTTGTCGAGTAGACTCTTCTCACGTCAGAGCTTGTTGAAAGGACTCTAAACTTAAGACTCATTTAAGTCAGAGTTTAGGAAGGTTTGCAAAATGAGTTGAGTTCTTTGGATTAGGGTCTAAACACTAAAATCTTTTCCAACACTAATTATCTTTCTGACACATCACTAAAAATCATTATTATATACTCTAAGAACACAAATTTGTTGTTCGTGTGTTTGTCTGTCCGCTCTTCTTCCATTGTATCAATTAACGTTACCATAGCAACGCGTTACCGGGTCAGCTAGTTTAAATAATAATAAATTTGGAACAACTCAAAGCAATTATTAGCGTAAAAATGAGTCTAGCCCTTAAGACTAGTGTACAAAACACTCAAGTCTTTTCCAATATAATTTAGACTCATGTTTTCTCGTCAGACAAATATGCCTTGAGGGTGATGCGAGTTCACGTCTTACTGATGAGTTTTTGACTATTACAATTTTTTTATAATATTTGTGTACATAAGTCTATACTAATATTATAAAGAAGTAAAGTTTGTGTGTTTGTATATTTGTTAAATTGTAAGGGGTAACCTTTATGTGCTCTAGTGAAACTGATCGAACAGTGATTCCTTTTCGTTTATATAATACTTTTGTATCCGCTGTCTAAGACATCTGACATGTAAGTTAGAAGATACGATGGGGCTGACGTATCCATGTGGATAAAAGCCCCAAATTAATAAAGAGAAAAAAAAAAAAAAAAAAGAAAGGGGTAACCTCGGGATCTACTGAACCGATATTAAAAATTCTTTCACCAATAGAAAGGCACATTATTGCTGAGTGTCATAGGCTATATTTAATGCTAGAAAAAATTTCAAGAATTTTGTCCACCCGTGCGAAGCCGGGATGGGCCGCTAGTACTTTTATATATAGATGCATGTGATTGTAGCATATTGATACACGGAAGGCCAAGTAAATGTTATTTTTTAATAATTATGATATTAACATTAGATAATTTTCTAAAAAAGAGATAAAAGACTTGACTTCTATTATATCGGAATAAAACATAAAAACAAACGATAGTTTGGTGCAATGGTAGTGATCCTGAACTGTCGCACAGACGATCCTGGATTCGTATCCCGGAAGGGGCAGATGTTTGTGTGACGAGTACGAGCATTTGTACCTGAGTCATGGGTATTTATATATAGTTCCCTAATTATTATTTATGTATGTCTATCCGTTACCCTAGTATCCAAAACACAAGCCTTACAGTGCTTACTTTGGGCTAGGCTAATTGCTGTGATTGTAAGAAATATTAAAAAAAATCTTTTGTGTTAATTTTAATACTTTTTTTTTATTAAAATTAAACTTAATTAATTTCATCTGCCACTAATGTTACTTGAATGGGATGAGCTCAAAAAAATCATATATCATCCCTGATAAAAAAAACCAAATCTTCTTTATATATATAATTCTTCTGTGAGTGTGTATGTCACTGAACTCCTCTTAAACGACTGGACCGATTTTGATGAAATTTTTTGTGTGTGTTCAAGGGGATCTGAGAATGGTTTAGATTCACAAATCAGTCCGGCAGATGACGCTGCAGTCGGCACAGCAACGCGTGGCCGGGACAGCTAGTAAATATATAAATATGGCAATAAATAATTTGATTGAATTGTTCATTTTAACATTAACAATTGGTAACATAAATAAAAAATCTATACCTATCCATTTGGCTTATACCAATTACCTGGCCCAAAGTTAGCACTGTAAGGCTTGTGTTATAGAAACTAGGGTATCAGATATACATACATAGGTATATGATACATAAATAAGAAATATATATAGAAATGTATATAAATACCTTTAACAAAGATACAAATGCTCGTATTCATCACACAAACATCTGCCCCTTCCGGGATTCGAACCCGGGATTTTCGCTAAAGGCAGGATCGCTACTGTTGCACCAAACAATCGACAATTTAAAAAAAATATGTATTTATATCTAGAAAAATTTAATAATTATGTGTACATGTAAGAACTTTAATACCATTTTTAAGCAAATAAATAGTATAGTATTCTATTTTATTCTATTCTATTCTAAAGAATTAAAACAAAAAATTACGAAATAACGATGTCCACAATTCACCAGCAATTATGTAGGTTTACGTCACGATTTGTAGTTACCTATGTCTTTAAATTATTTTCATTAATAAAATTATTACATGTAATTTTTTTTACAATTTTTTTTTATATACAGAGTGTCAGCATCTTTGTATACGTATACTAAACAACAAAATAAAACAAAAAAAATACAAATTCAGTTTCTTACAATTAAGAAAATATTTTTACGGAGTTTTGAAAACCTTTTGGGATTTATCTCAATTTGAATGCAGTACATTTGTCTGTTACTCTCATTAATATTGTGTCGATTCTGGGTGATTGTGACACGGTCGTTGCTTCCGATTTTTTTTTAATTTGGTATTGTAGCAAACACATTATATATATATATATATATATATATATATATATATATATATATACAAGGTTATTTTATAAACACCATCCAAATTTTTTCTAGGCATTAGATATCATTCAAACACTTCATTTATGAAAAAAAATTGGTAGGTAAAATTTCCGCAAAAAAAAATTTTGTCCGAGCGAATTATTACAACAGCTGGTTACTGGCAAAATAGGTACTTACAGTTGAACGACCGACCACCCGAAGCGCCCCACCGAGCTGCGCGCGCAAGTTGTAACGACATCGGCGCAATGAAATCAGTCAGCCGCGGACTTTCCGCGATGTACAATGTTGCGTTCACGCATTTACGTCGCATAATTATCTACCTAACGAAATGTATTCACACTTGCCATTGAAATCGAGGGCGAAATTGAACGACGGGTTTATGTGAAGAAGGCCCAAAGCCTCGAGAACTTAATATAAATATAATCCGTGCATTTAACGAAGTGACAAAGTGAAAAAACAAGTAATACAATAAAAGACAATGTTCATAAACGTGCAAGACTGTTTAGAGAGAAATTACCTACACTTTAAGGTAGTGATTGTTTTCAAACTTCATGTAAGTGTATTTTGTTTGGATTTTTAATTAATTATTTTGTTGGAGTAAAGCAAAATGTGTGCAGGGCGGCTAAGACTTGTGAAATTCTTCACAAAAATATAGAACTATTAATTATACATTTCTTTATCCTATCGTGTAAAATAGACAAAAATAACTTAGGTAGGTAGGTACTAAGGTTTTGGCACTGCATTTGTTTTTGCGATTTTCGAATTGCCTTTGCGATCCCTGTGTTTTTTTAGATTCTGTGGTTAATAAACACCCTTTGTTTTACTCCAACCAATTATTCTACATAAGTTGATTAAATTTTAAAAAATGCGACGTAAGTGCCTAAGGTGTGGTTTACTTTTATGTTCATTTTTTATTTATTAAAAGTGTTATCGATTAATATTGTTATAATCAAAGAACAAATCAACTTATCTCTTCTTCAATTTGACGTTCCTATTTTTTTTCGTTTAAATTTGCAACTTATGAAAATCATTGTAATGTATCAATGAAATACGGGAGGGCGGGGCGGGGGTCGTGTAATCATCTGCTACAACACCGTGCGTAGCGTGACTGTGACAGCAATCGGTAGTTTTCCTCGGATAACTTTGTGTAGGCTTAACTTAATATTTTAGTACTGAGTGATATTAAAAGAAAAAAATCTTGTTTCGTTATTTTCTTCAAAGAATATAATATATAAATTTGGATGGTGTTTATAAAATGGCCTTGTATATATATATATATATATATATATATATATATATATATATATATATATATACTAGCTCACCCGGCCACGCGTTGCTGTGTTATAAATTAAAATGAAAGGTATCCTATATCCTAACTCGGAAAAAATCCAGTAAAACGAAAAAAAACTATCAAAATCGGTTGAGTAGTTACGGAGTTCATCGTGGTCAAATAATTTATATATATATATAGTTTAGCTGACACGGCCACGCGTTGCTGTGTTATAAATTAAAATAAAACCTATCCTATCTTTTAATTTAGATCAAATAACAGATAGTTACGAAGTTTGATCAAAATCGGTTAAGTAGTTTAGGAGTCCATCGCGGACAAACAACGTGACACGTAATTTATATATATTAAGATGATTTGATCTTATTTTTATTTACTAGTTTTATCAATACGTACTATATATTATGGACAACCGTTTGGTGCAACGATCCTGCCCTTCGCACTAACGATCCTGGGTTCGAATCCCATAAGGTACAGATGTTTGTGTGAAAACTACGAAAATTCGTACCTGAGTCATGGGTATTTATATATATTTCCATGAGTATTTAAATATATCATACTATCTTTTAACCGCGGCTTCGACCGCATTTTTTTTAATTTTTTTTTCAATAAACAGTATTCTATGTTACTTCTAATACCTCCAAGAATATATGTACGAAGTTTCATGATGATCGGTTTAGTAGTTTTTGCGTGAAAGCATTACAAACAAACATACATTCACATTTACAATATTAGTAGGGATATTATGTACTTATTTCTATTCGTTGCCCTAGTATCCATAACACAAGCCTTAGGGCTAGGCTTACTGTGAATGTAAGACATATTATAGCCATATTATTGGATTCGTATTGTTCAATGTAGTTCATTTTATAAACCTTAATATATTTTTGTTACGATACTAATTATTTAGTCCAAAACTAAATAAAAATAAATTTACATCAACCATGACTCGAAACCAAATGATTATACACATCACACAAAAATTTGCCCCTACCAAGATTCGAACCCAGAACAACAGAATGGAATATGATGAATTATTTTAATAGAAAATTACAAAAAAAATCGATTCGACTTCAACTAATTCTCAGGCAGAATAATTTGTGAGCCGAATCTTTTCTAGCATTTTTCTTTTTAATTTAATTAATTTAATTTAAATAACGTATCATATAAAATATAAAAATCATAAAAATGAATATGCTTTATGTGCTTCAAACATGGTATTTAAGGTTAGAATTATACATTATGTATATTATAAGTAAATAACATGTAAATTAGAAAAAAAATATATAATAATTTATTTCATATTATCATTTTAGTATTATACTAGCTGACCCGGTAACGCGTTGCTACGGTAACGTTAATTGATGCAATGGAAAAAGAGCGGACAGACAAACACACAAACAACAAATTTGTTTTTTTAGAGTATATACTAGCTGACCCGGTAACGCGTTGCTATGGTAACGTTAATTGATACAATGGAAGAGCGGAAGAGAATGGAGAGCTTTATACCGACGGTCCTGGGTTCAAATCCTTTAAGGGGCAGATGTTTAATATTTGTTTATAATTTCTATATATTTCTATAAATTTTAAATATCAATTTATTATATTTGTATGTATATGTATGTATGTATATTTGTATATATTTATTATATTTGTATATATATATATAGTTTTCATAATACAAACCTTACAGTTTGCTGCGTTTGAGCTAGGCTAATTGGTGTGAATGTAAGAAATATTTTTATATTATTTATTAATAGTCAATTAAAAATTGATGCCTTTGCACCTACGGGTCATGAGTTTAGTTCTTTTTTTATTTACCATTTTTTTCTACAATTCTCTATACTTTGTACAATGTAGGATGATACTTTTGACAGGTGTCACTTCCTTATTGTGTTTCCTTATGTTTAGCTTGACATTGCAATAGCAACTTTATATCTATATCTATATAGGTGTCAACTGTCAAAAGTATCGTCCTATATTGGACAAAGTATAGGTTATAATTTAAATGCAGTACAATCATCGCCATATTTGGTGACAGATAAATCAATTTTAGTAATATTCTAGATGTGAAAGTTTGTATGTCTAGATGTTTGTATGTTTGTTACGCAATCACGCAAAAACGGCTAATCAAATTTAGATGAAATTTGCCACACAGATAGTTTATTATCTTGTTTAACACATAGAATATTTTTATTTCGGTAAAATGTTAGGTTTCTGTGGAATCATCAAAAATAACCTACAGAGGCCCTACCACCATCTCTTATTGCGATTCAAGATAAGCTGTTGAAAAGAGACGCCACAATAGACCGCGTATAGCGGTGTCTCACTTTGACAATACAACTTGCGGCGCGCTAAGAGATCATGGTGCGGCCTCAGTATTTTTTTTAATATAACGTGGTTGAAGTCGCTGACAGTAGCTATTAGCTATATTTATAATCTTTATTAGTATTGTATTTAAGAGTATGTGTGTAGAGGATAATCTTCAGAACTATTCATCCTATTTTAATAATTGTTTCATCTTATTAATAATGGATTTTTAACGTAGTTGTTGCATAGTTTTTTTCCGGGTTATCCCGACGCGCACGGAATGGAAGGTAAAACTGTATGTTGCTTGTAATATATATACAACTAGAGGCCCGTCCCGGCTTCGCACTTCGCTTCTTTAAATTTTTTCTAGCGTAAAATAGGTATAGCTTATGTTACTCAGCGTGAATGTAGCTTTCCAATGGTGAAAGAATTTTTGAAATCGGCTTAGTAGTTTTTGAGTTTATTCATTGCAAACATACAAAAATACAAATCTTTCGTCTTTATTATAATAGTGTAGACTAGCTGACCCGGCCACTGGTTGCTGTGTTATATATTTAAATGAGACCTATCCTTTTTCCTAAGTCAGAATAAATCCATCAAAATGAAAAGAAAATATCATAATCGGTTAAGTAGTTTCGAAGTTTATCGCGGTCAAACACTGTAACAGGGAAGTTATGTATAGATAGATATAATTAGTGTAAATTTCTCATTTAACCTGTATGTATTTTTACACACTTAACATGTATTTTTATTCCTAATGCCAAACTCTAAAAAACCGATCTTACTTGTAGTGCCAAGAAATATTTTTTTGTATAGGATGCCCAAAAAAATCCACGAGCATACTCGTAGTCGGCACCATGTTACAGTAACGCATTACGAGTATTCTCGTAGCTGGCACGGAAAGGGTTAAATATTAATATAAACAAATAAATAAATAAAGCGTCTATTTATAATGTCATGTGCAGTACAAATTACAACATCTTTTTACTAAATGCATATATACATATAACAACTAATTATTTTTTGTCTGGTGACCTGTCTGTTTGTTCCGGTTAATCACCAAAACGGCTAAACCGATTTTGACGGGATTTTCACTGATAGATAGTTAATGTTATACTAAGTAATTTAGGCTACTTTAACTGTATGGTGAGTTAAAAAATATATAATAAAGTAACATCTACAATGATCAATTAGAACAACTAACATTTTCAAATTGATAAAAACGCTTTGTCTTATAAGACTAAATACTTGAAATATATAGTATATGGAAAGTAGAAAATTTGGGGTAAATAATCCTTTTCAGATGGGAATTGAATTCATGTCTGCCTAATCAGGCAAGAAGTCATAATCACGAGATTATATAAACTCTCTTGATAAAATTACTCATTTTGGGAAATTTTATCAACATCATTTGCTTCGTTTTGTTTAAGAATCTTTATATTATTACCACGTTTTTCTTATCTCACTTTTCTTATTTGTTTGTCTGTCCGGACAAAATCTTGCAACTTAAATTTGAGGCACTTTCCGATAAGCTAGAAAGCTGAAACTTTCAGGATAGTTCAGAACCCGATGACAATGCACTCTAAAGCAACTTTCAACTTTCCAGATGCACTTTCAGGTCCACTTTCGGCAACTTTCACTTTTGTATGGGGCTTATCCGATTGTTGCGTAACACATGGTTACTTCGTTGAGTTAATAATTAAAAAGAATAAAATAATTATACTAGATTTAAAAAATCTAAAAATCCCACGTTTTTCAATGTCCTAAAAAGAATAAAATAACCCTGCGGGGCAAAGCGAGGGGCCACTCAAAACGTGGGGGCGCATCTTTACAATAATCGGCATCAATGCATGTCATTCATCTCTTTAAAATCTCCTCTTAGTAATATGCGCCCCCACGTTTTGAGTGGCCCCTCGCTTTGCCCCGCAGGGTTATTTTATTCTTTTTAGGACATTGAAAAACGTGGGATTTTTAGATTTTTTAAATCTAGTATAATTTTTACTTATGAACTAATGTTCAATTTGAACACATTTACAGAAATTCTATAAAATCGAAGTATAAGGCTGAATTTACATATTTTTTTATTTTCCCTTTTTTTAGTAAAATTTTTTTTTACAAGTTACAATTCTAACCTGACCTAACCAATGCATTTTAAATATACTAAACTTAAAAAACAGTGTTACTGTTTAGTTAAATTAGCTTACAATTGCTGGGTTTAAACTTAAAAAAAAACTTTGCGACGAAATTGATTCTGGCCGAATTGATAAAAAAATATCAATAATAATAAAAAAAAATATCAATGTTAAAATCTAGCTGTTCCTATATTTTATATCACTTCGGTGCTTTCCACACATCCATATATACAAATATACGTTAAAATGTACCTTATATGATTTTAATAGAGACTATTTCATTTTTGGAGTGTACAACTTGATGTAATGTCGATTGTACCTAATTATTTGGACAGTGTTTACGTATTTGACGTTGAGTGTACATTTATCACTTTCTTTCCTTAGAGATGTGAAAAGGATATATTGTTTAGGTTGACATTAAGAAAATATTTTGATGTTAAAATAACTCATGCCAATTATTTAGAATACCTATATAGGTATAACTATGGATATTATATAACGGATAGCAAAAATAAATAAATGATTCGGAAACAAATACTCGTCACATAAAGAAATGACTCTACCAGGATTCGAAAAGAGGACCACTAGTGCACAAGACCTATAAAGATAGGTATAATTTCTTCCTGTCAATGGTTCATTTCAATGTGTTTTATTTTATGGTCTGTGGTTTACTATATCTTACAACTACCAATACACTCATTTTAAATGTTAATAAAAATATAGTTTTTTAAATTTGACAGAATTTTTAATTTTCTATCTTTATTTCCCATATCACTTCATCTCTGTCTTTTGATAGAAATAAAAATGAGGACAGATTAAAATCTAATAATAACATTATTAAAAAAATTACTAAAATAATGGAAATCATAATATTACGGACTTTATGTTAAGTTTATAATATATACATATATAATATATACATATAATAACTTCTATATTTTTAACTTATTTATATTTTATTATGATAAAAACCCTATAACAATTTAAATAATATTTAGACTAATCTCTAGTACCTACGATAACTTAAAATGATTGTTATATGTGTTTTGACTTAAAAAAAATTAAAGAAACATAAACACATAAATGTTTTTATTTTCAGTCCATTAAAAAATAGAAATAATTGTGTTTTCAGAAAAAAAATAGGTCGATTTTTACGGATAGCAATTCTCCAAGTATTTCTTAAATAAAAAAATATATATTAAGTGTGGTTTCGTGATTATGATAAATATAACTATTATCACATCACATTTTACTTTAATCACAAATGATTACTTACTTTACTTACGTTGTGGAAATTAGTTACAAAGGCTATGCCACAACCACCCAAACACAAAATATTATAGAAAAAGGTAAGTTTTTATTTAAAAGCGATATGGATACTGCATTTAAAAAAATGTAAACCAAAATAATTTATGATTAAATATCTCGCCATTTAAATAAAAATAAATTATATATTTATAGTTAGCTATTTTTTCTACTATTCAAAAAATAACAAATCTATAGGCATATTCATTAATTCTGAAATATGATTAAAAAATACATATTTTTAGACAGGAATTGAATGACATATAATATTAAAATTACCAAAAAGAAAATAAATAATCCTTGTAAGTAATAAAAAAGCCTACTTTCATTTGAGGGCAATCAAACAAATTTACACATAATATTATATTTTAACAGTGTCGTTTGTAAAAAATATTTTATTAAAAATAAGCAAAAATTTTGAGTGAATAGAAACTAGGATCTCATTATATACAAAACCTATCTATAAAATAAATAAATGGCAAACTTTTTGAAACGGTATTTTTACTCAATTGTATATACATATAGTAACTATCATTGTGTATCTTATATTTTTCATTATAGAAACAAAATCTTAGATTAGGAGACGATATAATAATAATAATGATAATAATGAATCATTATTATAGAGAAATAAATTAGCGTATAAAACATTCGTCGTCCCAAAAATATTTTTGATTAGGGAATATTCTAATCAATAATAAGAATTCCATGAAATATATTATTTTAATTTAGTCATTGTGAATTAGTTATTTTTATATTTATACATAAATATTTGAAATTATGTAATTTTCTTCTTAGGGACTAGTGAAATGTTTTTTCACGCTATTTACTTTATCGAAAAACGGACACTTATATAAAAGGTAAGTTTTAGCTTTATGTTATTATTGGAGTAAAAGATTTTAATGACAAAAAACATTTTTAGGCAATAATATCTTTAAAATCCAATCTTATAATTTTACAAATATCTAAAAATAAAAATTTATTACTCTCCTAAAATAGATATGGATATATAATGATGATTCCTAATACAATATTATTCTTACATTTTAAATTAAATTAAGAAAAATAAGAAAAGTTAGGTTTTACCTTCCATTTTTTGGAATTATATTCAATATTTTGAATATTTCAACAAAATTTATGTTAAAACATTCGCTTCTTGTTTTTAAGCATTTTAGAGCTAGGCCAAAATTTAGGCCTAAAGCTAATTGTAGAGACAACATAAAATACGATCTCCTGTTAGAAAAAAGATATCAAATGTTAAAAAAACTATTATTATATACTTAAAAAACAATAATATGACCTTTAATATAAATTTAAAAGTATATTTCAAAGAAAAATCAGCAAAATTCTGATAGATTTGCCAATTTTTGCGCAACGTGGCGGAAGGTGTAGCACGCTTATACAAAGCTTCGGAATTTCGGAAAATAAACGTTTTTTTCGTCGGAATTTCTTAATAAATATATGAAATAGTAAATATACTTACATTTTCAACTGGAATTCGTGAAAGTTTCCTCTTGAAACAAATTTTCTTGGCCAAAATAGATCCATATATTCGAGCGCACACTCACTTCACAAAACAAAAAAAATTACATGCTCAACGGCGGTTTTTTTCGAAAAATCTTTTACAATCACATAGTTTAATGTTCATATTTCAACTAACAAACGTCAATTAATTAGGCCTATAAGAATCTTATTTGAATTTTTGCATCGGTATTCTGTGCAAAATTTACCGCGGCGATTCGGCTCAGTGCGATATTTAGGCCTACAAGCGCGAGAGTCTCTACGCAGACTAAGCTGCGCTATGAACGTTCACTTCGCGATTGTTAATGATAGGTCCTACCCTGATAAGGGCTAAGTCCCAATCGGGCAAAGGAAGTGCGTACACGCAAAAATAAACAGTTAACATATACTACCTATTTTCACACAACACTATTTGTTATTTTTAATCTACGGCCGGATGACACTTGTTTGAAAATAGAACTATTATGGGGTTGTTTCTTTTTTTAAGGGCTAGGGCGTTTGACGTGTGTACCCCACGCGCGTCCGCCACAGAAATGGCGGCAAATGATTCTTGGTTCGGTATGTAACCTTGCGTTGGCGACCTCGTAGCATTATGCCTAAACGACCATCCCAGACAGTAGGTATACGCAAACTTACCTAATACCTAAAATTGGACCTTATACAGCCAGTTGACGAGAAAAAAAGAAAAAGTGCTACTGGCCAAAAAGTAGTGTCAAAAACGAAAAATATTTGGGCTTTTTATTTAAACACAATTTTTTTTTTTAGATTTTACGAATAAGTTTTTTATCAAATCTTTAATGAATTTACTCATAAAATTATCTATTTATTCTTTATTAAGATGTCTGTAAACATTTAAAATATAAAATTTAATAAACAATTTGTTTAAAAAACAAAATTTATGCTTATTGAGGTCAACTGGTTTTAATTTAATTAAAAGGATTCGAAAACGAAAAGCAGAAGATAACTGTAAAATATTGTATTAAATAGTTAGCCATTTAATCAATTATATTATATAAATGATAAATACCCAAGTCTTTAAATGTATATATAATACCTATACCTAAATATTTATCCAATAATCATCCATTGCAATTACAGAAATAAATACCTACTATTTTCTTATCAAGTGCATTTAAGAAATAACAATATTAAAGATATTTCTTTTATACTATATAATTAAGAGAAAATAATAATGTTTTTATTTAATTTTTTTTGCATTCACGTATTTTATATCTTATAGAAAATAATAATTTATATTGTTGAATTATTTTTAAGTTATTTTAAATGTAATGATTTTTCAAATTATCATGATAATATCCTAAGATAATTTTTATTTGAAGTTCCTAATAATTGGTGATCAGAATTCATTGAATCCAATCCAGGTCTTCAAGACAATATCTTAATTGTTTATTTATAGATATTTTCTTTTCATTATCACTCCATATAAAAGGCTGTGTCCCACTCGTGGGCAATATTATTGGACATAAATGAAGGTTAATTTTCCCGAAGAATTATAGGTATGGAATGAAAGTCTTTATATGTTTTAAAAATTATTTTAATAAGCAAAACTAATTTTTATCAAATTTAGTTCTTACACTTCTGCGCACAATACACATCAGAATAAAACACTTTTTTACGGATTTTTGCGCATGTTTTATTTTATTTTATATTTAATCCTGACGTTTCGACTCCTTTACAGGAGTCGTGATAACAGGATGACACTCCTGATGATGATCATCCTGTGATCACGACTCCTGTAAAGGAGTCGAAACGTCAGGATTAAATATAAAATAAAATAAAACATGCGCAAAAATCCGTAAAAAAGTGTTTTATTCTGATAATTTTTATCAAGCTGAAATACATCAAATATTTTATTGCCATGTTAATAAGCTTGAATATTTACCAAAATTCACCCTTGAGGATTGTGGTTCGGTTCCTGAACTTGTCATTAAATATATTATGTCCATATTTTTTCTAGATTCTGTAAAATATAGAATCTACAAGTGCTATATTCGCTTTACTTGGAATTATTTTATTATAAATAAGTTTAAATAATAATAAAAGTATTTGAGTACAGTTGTCCCTTTATCAACCTCTCTCATAATAATATAATATAACTCAATCTATCTTTAACTGAATGTCAAAGGAATAGAGTTCAATTTAGTTTTGAAGATTTAACATGTCATGGTATTGGTCGAAGTTCTTTAATAAAATTCCTTCATTCCTTTCATATATTTTTAAACTTTAATTTAAATTTTAATTACTAATAAAAAAATGCACTTTCTATATCCGTAAGTAGTGTTTAAGTATTTAATCAATTAGACGGCTAAATATAATATTAAATAATAGACCATAAAGGTAATTTTGTTCTTACCTGAAAAGTATGTGACAATCATTAATCTATACGGTAGATTAAGTTTATAATTATAACACATACATTACTATCTATCGTCACAGTTTCATTTAAAAGAAGTCTAAATAAGAATAAAATATATATATATAATAATAACTATCAAATTATTAAATGATTACATAACAATTACAACAATTATATTATATTTTTTTTACAAAAGGTATTTTGATAGACTATTATAGATATTTAAAAATTGTAAAAATATATTTATTATAATATATCTAAAAACTCTTCTTTGATAGTGATTTTTGTATAAATTTTGAGATTTTTTTTAAATCGATAAGGATACGAATGAATGAATGTAAATTTCATTATATTTGACACCCACAATGAATATAAATCATGTAACAATAGACAGATAATAAAAAAGTATAACAAAAGGTTTATCAATTCCAGTAATCTTTAATAGACAACCTTTAGAAATTGGCTGTCTCGCATAATTTTAAATTCATAATATGTAATGGCATAATATTTTTGGCATAAAGACATTTTCGCATAATTATACATTAGCATAGTTTAGGAGAAAAGTAAGTATTAGTTTCAATCGCGTTCATTCATCTGGATAGAAGCCTCCAATTTTTTTTTAATGTAAATAGGTAAGCACTTGACCGCTATCCTGCCTGATGGTAAGCGATGATGTGATTTATGATGTGACGCGTTTGCCTAGAAGATACCTATTCACTCGCGACTTGAAGAACCCTAAATTGTATTTATCAGGAAACATGGAATCAAAAAAACAAACTTAAATAAACTTAAAACTAAACTTCACGCTTAGCAGGCGGTTTGGAGATCGCAATGAAATGGCATAAATGGAATAAAGCCGCTGCCCGGTTTGTAGTCTAAGGTAAGTATATGACAATTGCTTCCAGTATCATTTCTCGCCAATTATTACACCCTTAAGAGTGAAGGTTTGGTGCTATTCTACTTTTCCTGACACCACAAGGCGTCATTCGCATAATTTATTGCATACGCATAATTTGCATGCTTACGTTACACAGTTATATGCGTGATCCTTATGATATTTTTTCTTCTTACATGATTACATGTAACCGCATATAAAGTAAATAAAGTCTAAAACGCATAATTTAACTAAGAATAACATTGTTAGTGCTGTATAGATTAATGAGTATCTATTTTCATAAATAAATAATAACAAAATGATTATTTAAATTAAAGCCTCATTTCAACCGTTATAAAAAAATATCTAATCATATAATAACCATTATGACATTACAGTAATTTTAAATTAGGTGCAATACAATCTCCGAGACAAAAATAATTACACAACATCATTACTGTCAGGTTTTCAATATCAAGTTAAATTCGATTTGTTTACTAAATTGATTATTACAAAAAAATCTAAGTTTGGTAAGGTTAACGAACTGAGCGAGCGAAGCGAGCGGGCGAAGTGCCATAACCGACTATGTGTACACCTAATATCAGTTAATTTATATAATTATTGAGAGGTGATTTTGTTAGCATACATGTTTGGTAACTGACTTTAATTTAATTTTTAGTTCATAAAATAGTAGGTATACAGTTGATTTTGTATGCATAAAAGTTTCAAAAAATTATACATTTAAAGCAGTTTTCCCGTAATGTTAAAGTCAATTAGGTATGCGAAAATATTATATGCCTAAACATTTATTTGGTATAATTTCCTGCAAATTTATGATTATGCCAAAATATTATGCGAAATTATCGTTATGATTTTCTTCAATCTTGTATATACCCTACATAAAAAGTGAATAAAAACAGAGAAGATATGTTACAAAATAGATCAAACGTCTTGTTTTATACGATGTACCTAAAGACTTTATGACAATATAATATAATATACATGACAAAATGTGAGCCCCTTAAAATATCCTTGTTACTCCATAATATTTTCGTTAAAGTGAATAACAAACTATAATATTCACACAGCGTACGAAAAATATATGCTTTATGGGAAGAAATATTATATCTATTAATTATAATATTTTTTCCCTTAACTTCATAATAAATAATAAAACAATTATTTAATCCTAATCTGGGCTTGTACTATAGGTACAAAATAAAGTACAGAATAAGTTTTACATTATACCTATAGTTACCGTTGTACCAAGCGGTCGTCAAATATATTCCTGTAAATTATTTTTTATAATATTAATAATATGATACACTTAATCATATATGTAATATGTATTGTAAAATAAGACTACGTAACTCTAAAACTTAAATTATCTTTATAACAATGGCAGTTAGGTCCAAAGTTCGACTGTGTGTATGATATATGTTTATGAGATGCTGTCGACTGTACTATAGATACTACATAACGAATATAATACAAACAAAGATATATATTTTTTATCCTTTTCATGATTCATATAACACAAACGGGTCTTTTATAGATTTTTTTTTTTAATATAAAGATTGACATGAATACCAGTGACAACACAAATAATTAATTTTTCATAGAAAAGCAATGTAATTTGATTGACCAAGAAATGATTAACGATGGAGCGAGTTTACCCAGAAGTTGCTTATTCGCCCTGGCTCTGAAGACGGACGGGTTATAAGTATTCAGAGATTCAAACGCAGAGAGGGACCTCCTTTGCTGTTCACATTACTACTATGTTGTATAATTGTGGTGTCATAAAAAAATATCTATTTTGATATATTTGCATGATGATATTAATGGGTGAATAGACAATGAATTACTTTTAATATTAATTCATTTTATACTATACCCTATTGAAAACCAAATAAAGATTATTCTATTCTCGAAACCGTGACTGTAGGTTTCGGTCAGGATTACATAACGTTACGCTGACAGACTTACCACTTACAATTCTAGATTTCTTTGTGTTGAAAATAGTCTAATAGTTAAAATATATAGGAATGAGTCATATTTATTTATTTATACTTCATTGCACACAAAATGGTAGACACGGCGGACTTAATGCCATCAACCATTCTTTAACTTTCAAAAGGAAAGCTGAATACAGAAACCGTTAAAGGTGATGATACTTATTTAATATGATTTATTATGAGTAACTGAATGCAATTTTCATTTTTTACAAAGAAACAGATAAACACTTTTATAAGTAGGATAAACGACATTATTTATTATGCGAACAAATAAATTTTTTTCTTCTAGAATTTCTTCCATAAGTAAGTTTTTTCTATATTGTCTTAAGACTTCATAACAAGACACATTGTTTGATCCATTTTATGTCATAATTTGCTCATAAAAATTATTTGTAACTATCATTTCGCATAATACTTTTGGCATACATATAATCTTGCATAATTTTTATACGGAATAAAATGTAGAGGCATTATACGTTATGATTTCACATAATGGACTTTAACGTAACGGGACATTCGTCTAAAAATTTCACGCATACGTTTTCTAACCGTAACGATAATTGTGCAAATATATTACCATAAAAAATTTAAGGCATATATAATGTATGTACCTAGTTGTAATAAATAATTTTTGATGGCCGAAAAAAGGATGTTGCGACAAACGCAGGTTAAATGAGTGGTCCTGTAACTGTCCACTATAAAATCTCGTTCTTAAAAAAGAACCATACTATTAACTAATTGAACTATAATTAATTTGATGTTTTAGCTTGGTGAACTAGTCGTCATGGATGTTGTAGTGTAAACGAAAATTTAAAATTAATAACATCTATTCAAATTTAATTCAATTCAAATTCATATAGTAAAAGTTACTTAGAAGCTACTGTCATTATCGTTATAATATAATAAAATTAATTAATTAACTCGCTTATCTCTCAGGGGGTTACACACCCCATACAGATTGGGAACCATTTTTCTATTAAATTTATTTTGAGGCTAGCTGACCCAGCCACGCGTTGCTGTGGCAGTAATATTATTTTTCTAAAATAATAAATTTTTTCTTAAATAAAAGTAGCCTAAGTTACTCCTTATTACATCAGCTACCTGCCAATAAAAGTCCCGTCAAAATCGGTTCAGCCATTTCAGAGATTAGCCGGAACAAACAGACAGACAGACAGACAGACAGACAGACAAAAATTGTAAAACATGTTATTTTGGTGTATGTACCGTATATATATTCATATGCATGTAGTAAAAAAAGGTTATTTCAATATTACAAACAGACACTCCAATTTTATTTATATGTATATATAATTTTATTAGCGTTTGTTCACATTAGAACAAAATTAAAATTAAGAACTACATATTTAAATAAATGTAGCAAACTTCTAAGGTTATACTAAAATAACCTTACTACTGACTTATATTACTACTAAATTGAAAATACTATAATTAATTTACATTTGTTATTTTAGGTTAGGTGAATGTGGGAGTTAGGTTAGGTTAGGTTAGGTTAGGTTAGGTTAGGTTAGGTAAGATGTCGTGGATGTTTAGTGATTATAAACACAAAAATCTTCGACACAAAGCATAACAACCCTTTTTCCGAGGGTATATTCGGCAGGGTTGACCAGCTTCGACTCCAGGACTCTCCGGCGATGATCCAGGGGGAGGATAAAGACGCGTATTGAACCCGATAAAATCTCCAGTTGCTTTTTCCGCTGTCGATTTTGTATTCTTGTCGTTTGGATGCATCGCTTATTATAAATTGTCAAATTTATAATAATTAACATTTAATGAGTAATGAAAATAGTGTCGTTAAATTATATAAATATAAGTTACAAATTGTGTTAAGAGAGGGCGCTGTGCTACGCTGAATCGCGATAGCTAAATTGGTATTTTTTGTGAATATATAACGTGTTTGTTATTAAAAATAATTATTTTATTTAATTCGACAATCTATGGTAAGCGATGCAACAAGAAGAATTACTATTTCCCTATCATTTTATATGTACATATATAAATTATATTATTATATAATTATTATATTTTGGGATTTATTCATGTTTTCGTCCATCTTTAAATGCACCCCATTTCTTTATCTTTTTCTCTATTTTTCTCTTTACTCAGATTTAAATATCCATAACTTTAAATTCAAAAAATATAATAAAATATCAAATCTAATGTTAATTTTAAATTAATAAAAAAGGTTACATACAAAAATGTTATTAATACATGTATACATTACGTGATCGTGACGTAAAACTTCTGTACAAATAACAGAAATTCTATTTGGGGTTGAGACTAAATTCAATTTCTAAATACCTCTAAATTTAAGTTACATTTTCAGTAACACCTTTATTAAAAACTCGTCACAAATCAGAAAGGTAAATTTCGATAGTGAAAAGCGAGATTCATTTTATTGTTTTGTTTTCATTTTTACTTCTCTATTATCCGCAATTTTACAGAAAATTGGCGTCAGTCCTGACGAAAGATTTTAGTTTTTTTTTTGTTTAGTATCGACCTCTTCCTCGCTCAACTAGAAAAGAAAGAGAGACATTATTATTACTTTGCTTTAACTACATCATACCTATCCAGTGTTTAATATAGTCTTGTCAGTAGGATACGCCAAGCAAATTTTTTTTTAAATTTATAAATTGGATACGAAATGCCTCTGCGAGCTACCCAGAACAAGATACAATAAAATGTGACTGAAATGTCTTTAAATGATTTCAAATCCTTCAAATTCCCTCTCGTAAAAAAGGCTGACGTGCTATGTGCCATAAATGCGGCAGATTTATCATTCTTTTATGTAATTAGTGATTACAAAATTCACGACGACTCGTTCACCAAACATAAATTATAAATTAGTTATAATATTCTCAATTAGTCACGTTCCAACAACAAACGTTAATAAAACCACGTAAATAAAGAAACCCTCAAAACAAACTTAGAAACCTGAGTATAAAATTAAACATTGAAAAATTTATTGAATGGGGTTCGTAACCCCTGAAGCAAGCGAATTAATAAATTTATTTTATGTCAATCATATTATTTGATAATGATACTGACAGTACCTTTTACTAATAAAACATTACTAACCTTAGTATTTATATAAATAAATATAAAAGAAAATTTATCTTGCTTTTAAAATTTTACGGTCACTAACATTAGTGTTATTCAAAATGGAAGTTTTCATTTACTATTTTTGAGGCTCCGATATTTCACTGTAGTTCCATGATCGTTACGGTGGCGCTAACAGGAATTCTAAATGTATTAATTAATTTCAAACCCCTTTCTGTCTAACAATTGTATGAAACATATATATTATAATGGGATTGATATTAAAAATATTGATGAAATGACATAACTTTTTTTGCACTCACAATACCATATTTCTCTAAGATATAAAATACAGCTGTAAAAAATAACCACGCCTCCATGGGTTCGGATCCCACTTAAGGGCTCGGAGGCGTGACTGTTTTTTACGGGTGTATTTATTATAAAATCTTATAATGAAATAATTAAATTTTTTGCAATTTATTAAAATTGTTTTTCGAAATTCACCCAAAATTCGGAACATTTCGATGACGAAAAATAAAGATGTTCAGTTTACCACTTGATATAATCCAACCCGATGGTTGGTCTATTATTTTAGTATTATAATATCTAACTAGAGGAATCTTCTTTTAGTAATTGTTTTTATTAACCTCTTTGGAGCCTGATAAATCTGAATCTGTCTCATTAGAAAAAGAGAAGATAAACTTTTATTAACAAGTAAATTTTTAGTCACCTGTGATCACGGCTCTTATTAAAATATAAAACAAAATAAAACTTTTGATTAGGAAAAGAGGTTTAATTTCAATCAATAACAATTTTTGGCATGCAACAAAAATAGTACGATTTTTTTTCTGATTGGGGGCGTTGAAGGCTGCACCATAGTTTTAACTGATACCTCTACTATATTATTTTCCTTTTTACTGTTATTTCTTTTTCTTTTAATTAAGAAACCTTGCATAATGTACTAAGTCATGTCATATGATTTCAACACATTTACAAATATTATGAAAAAAACTGATATATAACACAAACTTGATATATTTTTGTTAAGGTAACATTCAATGTATTTGACAACAAGTTAATACAACATAGTGATCCTGTATGTGAATTCTAACAGGAGAATATTTTAGTGTGATAGCTGTTAAGTACTCTGCCGTCATTACGATAGGTGCAATAAGTAGTTTCAGCTACTTTCGAATTAATTGCGATTAAAGATTTAATTTTTGTTTTTTTGTGTATCATCGTAACTATAATAGCTATTGACTTGAAACTTTTACTACACGACTATAAAATGAAGAGGAATTTTATGTAGTATATTATATTTGTACATACATTTGTGCGTTAATTGTACGTAAGTCAATTTGCCCAAAAACTCGACTTATTGCACTTATCGTAAGGACGGCAGTACTTCTTTCCGAATCATGGTGTATGATGTCTCTGATATTATCATTGAACTGGCAGTAATCTGTTGGCATTAATAGTTTCCCTTTTGGAACATTCTTACATGCAAATGATACAATATATGTAGGGCTAATGTATCACTGTATTTTGTTGATGAATGAAGATATATATAAAGAACGCTGGGAAAAACATCTGTATGCAACATTATCCAATTCTTTTGCTTCGCTAGAAAAATAACAAATAGATTAACTGTCGGATGTATCAGTTATTTTGAGAAGATCTTTGAATGAAGTTTTTTTTAATATATGAAATTGGCTTTTTGTCGTACTGGCCACTTTGACCCGAAATATCTCCTTTTTTGTTAAGAATTCCAAATTCAAATTTATAAATCCAATTAGCTTCGAGAACAGTCATTCGTTTGTTTTTCATATTAGTATTTTCTTTGGCGTCGTCCATATTGTACAATCTAAAACATGAAATATCACTATATTTACGAGTACGAGTTCTAGCGTGGTACCAGTGTTGCAGAAACAACTTAAAGGATTAACAATGTGTATGGCAGTGGTGTCGCAAAAGAAAACACGGTACGTTTTTGGTTCCAACGTTTTCGTGCTGGAAATTTCGACCATCACAACATTCCTCGTATACTGTTGGAGACCAAAGTGGATAATGAAGACTATTGTGGAAGCGGATCCATCGCAAACTACTTCAATGTTAGCTGCAGGCTTCGGTGTGAGTGATAAAATGGGTTTAATCCACTTGAAACAAATCGGGAAAGTAAAAACACTTGAAAGGTTGGTACTTCATAAAGTGAGTGAATCAAACCAGCAAGCACTCGTCGACTGCTAAGTTACATTGCTTAATTGACACGATAATGAAGGGATTTTAAATCGGATCATTACATGTGATGAAAAGTGGATCCTGTACGATCCTGCCCCAAGCGAAAATTGAATCGGAAACAGTAACTTGAGAGTGTTTGGTGGACTAGTGCCGGTGTCGTTCACTACAACTTCCTAAAATCTAGCCTAACGATTATGGCAGATATCTTTTGTCAGCAACTGCAAGGCTAAAGGCTAACGTTGTTCTGAAGCAGCAGCGCCTAGAGCAATGACCAGCCTCGGTTGTTTAACAGCTAGTTCTTCCACACACTGCACAACAGACGGCCGCTAAACTAGAGGAGCTGCAATTGGAATGTCTGCTACATCCACCGTACTCCCCGGACCTTGCTTCAACAGATTATCATTTTTCCGGGATTTGGATTACTTCTTGCAAGGAAAAAAAATTAACTCCGATGTCAAACCATCCAAACCACCTTCACAGAGTTTATTGATTCTCGCCCCCATGTCTGTTTTAGTAAAGGGATCAATGAACTACCTATGAGATGGCAAATGTGCATAGATAACAATGGTGCATACTTTGATTAATGAAACATATTTTACAAAAAAAAAATTGACTTCATATTCCTCCGATACAAAACGGCAGTTTCATATTTAAGTACCTAATATTTCTTTTCGTTAGTGTAAACATTATTTATAACTTAATTTTTGGATTGTAAGAGCATTTAATGAGTTCAATTATTTCCAAATATCGTTTATGCAAATTTATTATATCTTTTAAAACTAATGTACAATATTATATTTTGGAGTTCTTTTTTACATCTCAAACGGACACGGTTATTTATACAACTACTTAACCCCGGCTTACCCGTGGTTTAATGTAGCGAATTTATTTAGGTGACAAGAAGATTGAAGATAAAATAGATTTCCAAAAGATGTTTGCACGTGTGAGTTGGTGTTGATGGCATCAAAGGGTCCTCGAGTAGACCACATAAGGGGCAACAGAGTTTTTTTAATAATGTTCTTTTAATGGTGAGGCTTCTGTCCAACAGTAGACATCATTCAGCATAGATGAATTGTCTATAGTGTTTATAGTAATATCTATTTTTATTGATTTAAAAAAATGAGTCATAATAAATTTAATGAAAAATTAGACTCTTATGATGGTTTGTCAAAGTTGCCTTATAACAATTGCCGTAATAGAATGAAATCTAAAAGAATTTTATGGATAATTGTAATAATCTTTTGTCAATTAGATAATAAATACAATAATGTATATAAATAAGAGATATTTTTGCACAATAATAACTTTACTGAGTAGGTATTTATTTATCTTTATTTATGGCTTGCACGATTTGTGCATTTAGACAGTGTCAAGTAAGTATAATTGTCAGTTATATATTCATATATTTTTTACTAGGTTTCATTAAATGTGTCGGGTTTTACTGAAATCTCCCCGTGGACTTCTTGAGAGAGCAGGAAAAGACAACTTACGCTGCTTTGTTACACTTGCCAACACTCTTGTATGTTCACAAACTTACGTGATTAATAATCCACCATTACCTATTACGCACTAATATCCACCACAACACAAATTTCAACTAGAGAAACAAAACCACCAATGTAACTCTTCCCGCTCCCTAAGTAGGTATAATAGTAGGTTTACCTGCTAAGAAACTAATTAAGTACTAATTTTATGAATAACATAAATACTTCTTACGTACAGTTTAGTAAATCATCCTAATTATTAAATTTTAATTTCTTGAACTAATCTTAAACACCTTATTGATTTATACCCGTGGCCAAATGTTTTATTTGTAGGTAATTTCATTGGAAGTTTCTTAGCAATAGACGCGACTTTAATGCGAAGCTGAATTATATGAAAAGAAAATAGAAAGCATTACCTAGATTAAAACTATAGGTATACATTCACAGACAAACAATTTTTGTATTTGGAGTATAAATTTCCGTTAGTTCTTTGGACTAAAAGTAATAACAACCTCGAATACATCTTTAATGGAATATCATTTTTAAGTTATTCTGTTTTTGTCAATCGCTGATTGAATTTATTATTTTAAAGTATTAATCTCTTATGTCACATAATATTCTGTTTAACAACTAGTGACATCTAGAGTATACTGTGTTACATCGATATATTTTTGTAGCTACTCAACACTAGATGGCGTTACATGTGACTAACTTCAGTTTGGCTGAATACAAAATAATCCTTTTTCATCATGTTTTATTTGTGACATTTGAATAAGGCTAACTTCAGATAATTACACGATAAATTGTTGAAATGGCTGCCGTCAAGTTTGCTGTTGTTGATGTTAACGATTTTCTATCAAAAAAACAAGCTGCAGAACCAGATATAGCAGCAGATTGGGCTAAACTAGAAGAACTTTACAATAAGAAGTGAGTTTACTTTTGTTTCTCTACATATAAATTGGCATACGTAAACTATTCTAACCTATAATTTTGTTTTTACAGATTATGGCATCAATTAACTTTAAAATTACTAGATTTTGTCGGTCAACCAAGCCTGCAGGCAGGCGACAATTTGATACAGCTATACAACAACTTTTTGACAACGTTTGAAAACAAGTAAGAATTGCAAGTCATATTGCTTTATTGTTTCTTGTTTATTATAAAGAAAAACATGTTCCAAAAGGATTACAATTTTATATTCATGAATATTCAAAGTATCATTACTCTGAGTTTGCCAGAATTCTTTAGTTAAACAATAATTCGCACTAAATATCTTCCTTGTCCTTTACTTGTCTCCATAATTACTTTGTTATCATTACCAGCTCTTATTATGTTTCCAATAGCATAGGGAACAACTGCAGATCCAGCTAAAACAAACTGCTTAACGGTTTTTAAAAAAAGTTGAATCTAGAGATTTATTTGTCTCATTCATGCGAAAACCAGCCCTTGTGATAGTTTCTTAACTTCTGAAATTATAGATCAAATGCCTGTATCACTGCTCTATTAAACTCCTATTTATCAGTAATGATAATTTGATGGCTTCTGTAGTTGAGTAGTTCTCATACCTGGTTTAAACAAAAGCTCCTCAATAAATAAAGACTTAAAAATACTGGTTCCCTTGGAAAAACCACTGTGTGATCCAGGGATTGATCCCAGTCCAGGTCAATGTTGTAATCTTCTTCTTTTTAGCATATTTAAGTCCACTGCTGAACATAATTGCATCTTGCATGACTCTCCAAGATGCTCTTGAAGCGGCGATTCTGGTCCAGGTCGGCCCTGCCATCATTTTGGTGTATTTACAATGTTATAAACTAACTTTTCTATATTGGTTTGGTGTTGGGCTTTTGTGGTAGCTTTCCAAAACACAAATGGATGGATTTACACATATGGATTTTGTCTTAAATTTATTTACAATATACAAAAAAAAAAAAAAATACAAAATAAATTTATATTTGAAGTTTGTTATTTTGACATTACGAACAGACCCTTCCAATTTTATTTATTTGTAAAGTTTTTCTTATTCAATAGTGTCATTTTGGCTGTTTCAGAATTAATCCACTGTCATTGATTGAAATTGTGGCACATGTGGTGAAGCAGTTTAGCAACAAGAAAGATGCGACTGCTTTCTTGGAAAAAATGGAAGCTAAAGTTAAAATGAACGATGAAGCTTTTGCACTTTGTAAGGTAATTAATTTATATTAACTTTAACACTTTTGCTGCGGATGAAAAAATAGTAGGTGTTCGCCGGGACCTGAAATTAGAACGAAAGTTTGTCAAAAGTGGTTAATCACTACAATAAACACAAAAGAACAGCCCTTCACGAATGCTTGCACCGTACTGACTGTCCAATATAGCCAAATATGTCTAAATAAGCAGAGGACGCACATGAGCATCATCTGCACAGTGCAAGGGCTCAGCTGGACACTGTTTTATCTCATTCATTTGTTTTTTGCTAGTCATAAACTTGTTAAAATACAATATAAGTCTACTGAATCACTTTAAACCTTACTGTCGGTTGAGCTAATCTCAAAAATAATGGGCATTAACTAATTGTGGCAAGCTTTGTAATATTTTTTGCCGAAACCTTACTGTGCTGTTTGTCAGTGGTATTACTATTAATTAGAAAAGTTATATGTGCAACAAAGATATAGATTATTGTAAAAATATTTCAGGTTCTTCAAGGTCAGATTTACCTAGATCACCTCAATGATCTAGATGCTACGGAGAAGATCATAGAACAGCTGGAAGGTACCTTGGAGGATGCGGATGGAGTCACTCCAGTCCATGGACGGTTCTACAAACTGGCTTCCGAATATTATAGGTCAGTAAAAGTTTAACTGCATAAGAAAACGGTAGATATTTGAAATTTATTTGAAATAGTTAATTTATAGTCACATATATGACGACCGGCTCTTAGAAAAGTTGCTTAACCAATTATATTAAGAACCTTAATAACATCAAACTTAAATATAAATTATTTACAGGTGTATTTTGAACCCTAGATTATCTTTGATGACCCTTAGTTAATTAGTTTCTTGGATACTATCCACCGCACACACTATATAGCCATCTTTCTGCATTTATAAAGTATTAGCTAATGCAAATAATTGTTTTCCAAATTTGTTCCAATACAAAATATAAACTTCTCCATTTCATAAGATAAATTATTATAATAGTAAAATACTAGAAAAAATCGACTCTCCCTTTCATTTCCAGTTCAAATGCATAGCGTTCAATTAAGAAAATATTACAATATTTCTTATAACTAGCGGCCCATCCCAGCTTCGCACGGGTGCTCAAATTCTTTAATTTTTTTAGTAATTATTAAATATTTTTCTGTTAGCGCCATCTAGCGTCCGGTAGACGAACTACTTGCGGTTAACGCGTTGCTATGGTAACACATATACAATGGAAAAAGAGCGGACAGACAACAAATTGGTGATCTTGGATTATAGATTATCCCAGCCTGTCATTTCAATTGGTCTCATTTGCTTGTACAATGATAGAAGATGCATTTGTTTTTTCAGAGTTCGAGGACCTATGGCTCGGTACTACAGAGCAGCGCTACGCTACTTGGGTTGCAGCGATGGGGGCGCAGCCCTACCACAAGCAGAGAGGAGAGCCCTAGCACTCCGACTTGCATTGGCTGCTGTAATAGCACCCACTGTGTACGACTTGGGAGAATTGGTTAGTTGAGAATTTGTAAATGAATCCGTAATTTGTAACTGAGTTAATAAGACTTAGTGATTGGTGCTTTCGACTTCGTTTTACGTTAGCTTCTCTGTGCTGAGGAAAGCAAAGCTATTGGTTAAAAACAAAAAAAAGTATATTATGCATCAAGAGAAGAAAGCCACTGAGGATGCTGTTTGAAAACACCTCGATTCGGGAGAGCACTTCTCTCGAGAGATTTTTTATGTTTAATAATAAATGAAACTCAAGTGCCTTTTTCCTACAATAATCATGTCTGTCGGAAGCAGCAGATGTTTCGGAGACGAATACGCTTGTATTCTGTACCTGAATCTTGTTGATTTATATTTTTTTTCTATGAAAATTACTTATTTTTATGTCTATCTGTTACCATAACACAAGCCTTACGGTGCTTACTTTGGGCTCGGCTAATTGATGTGATTGTAGGAATTATTCTTGTTATTCTTGCAAAAAACTTTTTTTTATTTATTCTTTATTTGTGGCTTGCACGATTTGTGCATTTAGCCAGTGTCAAGTAAGTATAATTGCCAGTTCTTGAGTAATTTCCTAGGTTTCAGTAAAGATGCGGGGTCTTAATGAAACCTCCTCATGGCCTTTTTGTGAGAGCGCAAAAAGACACCTTCCGCTGTTTTGTTTCACTTGCCAACACTCATGCATATTCAGAAACACTCAGTGGTTAATAACCCACCATTATTACACAGTAATATCAACCACAACACAAAATTTAACAAGAAAACCAAAACCATTAAAATGACGCTTCGCGCTCCCGCCAAAAAGTCCGCATCACCCTTACAAAAAACTAAGACAAAGACATTGATTGATCTATGATATAGAACATTAACGTTATTAGTTCCTATAGTTCTTACTATACTCTGATTTTTAATTAGATGGACTAAAGTGACAGCCGCCGTGCCACTATATTTTTTTTAATGTTGCCAACTGAAGAGCATAGTATTGTAACGCGAGTAATTTTATCGATTGAATTAAATTATCGTGTAATCGACATGATTGTTTATAGGTATAATAAAATGTTTTTGTTGTATTTTTCCTTGTGCTCTTATTTTTAATACATATTTAGTAGGTTTTCGATGTATTGTTTCTATTTAAAAATGTCGTAAAGTAGTGATGAATTTATTAATTTTTATTTATTTTCTCGCAAATATGTTATAAAACGTCGTATGCCATAGAATAAAAAACAAAAAACAACAAATAGGAACAACAACACTCAAAAACAACGTAACAAAGAAAAATATAACAAAATCTTATAGTCCGAAAATATTTTAAGTCATGTGATTGTTTTAGAATTTACAGGTAAACCACTTTATCATAAAAAATTTTTTAAGCTGGGGTGGGGATCACTGCATCATTCAATTAATTTTCAATTACAAGTATTTTGGTACATACATATTTTAACAGACAAAACTGATAAAAACAATATTAAGTTAAACCAATTCAGTTTCTGTAAATGTTTTTTCTAAAATGAATAGTCGAAAGAGAACTGGGTTTTATTTATGTGTTCTAATTAAGTAGTTTTTTATATAAATAACACAGTTCGAGTGTTTTGCATTTGACAATGTGCGAAATTGAACAAATAATCTAATTTCAATTGGATAAGGGGACAACTTATTTTTTATTTTCCATTATGTGGTATCATTACTAATGTCACTTTAGTCCATCTAATTAAAAATCAGAGTATAGATGACACTATAAGAATCTGAATCACACACTACTTTAGCTTTTATAAATGTATAAATACTGGTTGACCATTGTCGCTCTATGGTTTTTTTGCACATAGCCAGATTTTGGTATGACAGCAATGATATGTAAAGTACCAGGATAGCATAAAATATAAAGAGATTTTCTGTTGCAGCTAGCGCACCCGATCCTCGAGTCCTTGGAAGGGACCCCCGATGCGTGGGCCATAGAATTGGTCCGTACAGCAGCTAAAGGAGACGTACAAGGTTTTGAGGCCGTCCGTCAGAAGGCAAAGCATCCAGATTTGGCGAGAGCTGAAAGACAACTCAGGCAGAAGATTGCTATTTTATGTTTAATGGAGGTAAAGTTATTTCATGTTATTTAGTCTATGCTCTATCTTATGTCTTCACAAACTAATCAGAAGAGAAGAATTTATAAGAAAATTTGCTATAACTTGACAATATATAAAAAATGCAATTAAATTATATATAAAGTATATTTAAATGAATTAAATATATTTGACTTGATAGTTATGCAATATAATATATTATCAAATAATTTGATATTTCATTAATCTATAATCTAAGATCACAAATTTGTTGTTTGTCTGTCCGCTATATTTCCATTGTATATGTGTTACCATAGCAACGCGTTAACCGCAAGTAGTTCGTCTACCGGACGCTAGATGGAGCTAACGGAAAAATATTTAATAATAGAAAAAAAAAAAAGAATTTTGTCCACCCGTGCGAAGCCGGGACGGGCCGCTAATAATAAAATAATTTTGTATACATTTCTTTAATGTTGACAAATGATAAATTATTTTTTAATAAAAAAATACTAGAAAAAATCGACTCGGCTCACAAGTGAATTCTCAGGTGGGAATCGAACCCGCAGCCTTTGATGTCCAGGCCAATTCTCTCCCAACTCATTCAATTTTTTTTAGTACTTTTTACGCTTTAGGCCAGCATTCTCATCAATTAAAGGAGCATCCTCTCGGATTCAAAAGAAAGTCTCAGATCCTGGTCATTCAGTCCGAGTCAATTTTTTTCTAGTATGGTTCTATTAGAAATAAATTTATCATAAATCTTTATATATATAATTCTTCTGTGAGTGTGTATGTCACTGAACTCCTCCTAAACGGCTGGACCGATTTGAATGAATTTTTTTGTGTGTGTTCAAGGGGATCTGAGAATGGTTTAGATTCACAAATCAGTCCGGCAGATGACGCTGCAGTCGGCACAGCAACGCGTGGCCGGGTCAACTAGTATAAATATATAAAATCATAATACTTTTCTTTGTACAGTCAAAGATAAAATATATACACATACAAAGTGCTAAAACCATGTATAAATTGGACAAAAGTTAACCTTAAATCAAAGTATATTAGATACAGTTTTGGTTGTTACATAGAAATAATGAGCAACATCTTAAATGTAATGACAATGTTTACTTTTGGCTTATTTCTAAATTATATTATTATAATTATTTATCATATAATATTATTTCTAAATTGCATATTAATTAATAATAAATTGCATTTTTCCATTGTATATGGTAACGCATATACAATGGAAAAAGAGCGGGAAAAAGACCCGACAGACAAACAACAAAATTGTGATCTTAGATTTATAGATTGCTAAATGCAATCACTTCCAAGCAACGTTGGTTGAAAATCTATATAAATGTAGATCAATGTTTGTAACATGTAACTTTATTAAGTTGTTGTATGCATTGCATATGCTTAGTCAGCAAAAAAGAGCATTGCAAAGCATGCCTGGTACAACTAGTAAATTAATAATTTTAATGTGGCCTAGATGGCGTTCAATCGTACTTCGGCGCAACGTCGCCTGACTTTTTCGGAAGTAGCTGCGGCCGCCCGTGTACCACGAGACGAAGTGGAGTTGTTGCTCATGAAGGCGCTGGCAGAGAACTTGGTGAAAGGACACATTGATCAGGTAGGTTCAGAAACTAATTAATAGTAGTTTATGATACTGTTGCATAATAAGGGTTCTTATAACATGAGTGTGTTTTAAAAAAAAGAGCCGTAGGCGAGTTTTTTTATTGTATCACACGAGTGATATAAGACCAAGTTATGTACAGTGTCATACACTACTTTATCTACTCTCATGCTATAATACGTAAAACATTATTGCAAACAAAACCAAACTTTGTTAAAATATTGAAAAGATTTTTTAAATGTCAAATATTGGCGCCAAGGTGCAAACATCGATTGCGCATGCGTGTTGCGTCGTCGCGGACTCGTTCACTGAAACCTTTTAAAAGTAGAGGTTCAACCTCCTTGGTCCAGCTGGAGGTTGTATAGGTGTATCGTTATGATTAAAAAGTTATATTATGTTACAGGTGTCCATACAAGACCTGTATCGTAATTAAACTTTTTTTTTTATTATTTTTGGCCTGTACGTAAAGTGTGTCATAAGCATTTTGTTTTCAGTTTTAGAATCTTTGTATTATAGTATCAGAGTAGATAAAAAAAGTATCATCATCCCTACAATTGACAATATTGTATTGTTCTAACTGCCCTTTTCTTTATTAAAACATTTCTGCTATATTTATCTATATAATGTAATCTTTATATATATAATTCTTCTGTGAGTGTGTATGTCACTGAACTCCTCCTAAACGGCTGGACCGATTTGAATGAATTTTTTTGTGTGTGTTCAAGGGGATCTGAGAATGGTTTAGATTCACAAATCAGTCCGGCAGATGACGCTGCAGTCGGCACAGCAACGCGTGGCCGGGTCAACTAGCTTATCTATATAATGTAATGAAAAATGGTGGTTTTCTTAAATAAATAAAGTAATACTAGCTGACACAGCCACGCGTTGCTGTGTTATAAATTTAAATAAAACCTATCCTATCTTTTAAGTTAGATCAAATAACAGATAGTTACGAAGTTTGATCAAAATCGGTTAAGTAGTTCAGTAGTCCATCGCGGACAAAAAACGTGACACGTAATTTATATAATATTAAGATTGAGAATAAAGGAGCCCTTGCTCAGTTTCTTGCGACTTCTGCTCGGTACAAAGTCTAAGTAGGACATAGCTTTGTCGTTCAATTTACGCTATGTAAGTGTTCATATTGGAGAAAAAATATTTTATTGGAGCGGAGCGAACGAAGTGAGCGAAGCTCCCATGGATCAGCTTCAATGGCGCAATGTCTGTTACGCCATAACTTCCCGAGTTCTTAACCGATTTTAATATTTTTTGTGTGGAATCGATACAACAGGTTTAGGACCAGATTGTGACGGAGCCTGAATTTTGAAATTCGCAAAAAAAAATTTTTTTCTTTTTTAGGTATTACGTTCCGCTCCAATATATGGTGCTAGCGTAGCTTTATGCTTAGCGACTGCATCACCTAGTTGGAGCGGAGCTCCCATGGATCAGCTTCAATGGCGCAATGTCTGTTACGCCATAAATTCCCGAGTTCTTAAACGATTTTATTATTCTTTGTGTGGAATCGAATCAACACATATAGGACCGGGTTGTGACAGTATTGAATTTTGGAATTCGCGAACATAAAAAAGAAACAAAAAGCGTGTGATTTTTTGAAAGTTTTCATTCTTATGGAATCTAAAAATTTACTTAAACTTATTGAATTTTATTATTTAGCATTACGCTCCGCTCCAATATCTGGTGCTAACGAAGCTTTATGCTTAGCGGCTGCATCGACTCACTTATTATAGGTAATAAAAAAAATATTCTACATATCCCAAGTCGGATCACATCCAGCAAAATAAAAAAGTCGTCGAAATCGGTTGAGTAGTTTCGGAGTTAATCGCGTTCAAATACTATGACAGGGAATTTATATATAAATAAAATTATGGGTGCGAGTACTTATTTACGCGCGTGAGAAGTTATACTTCTTTGGCATCATTAAATTTAATAATTTATATTATCACTACATAGTATAAAACAAAGTCGCTTTCTCTGTCCCTATATCCCTATGTATGCTTAAATCTTTAAAACTACGCAACGGATTTTGATGCGGTTTTTTTTAATAGATAGAGTAATTCAAGAGGAAGGTTTATATGTATAATACATGCATTATATAGTAGAACATTGCATTCGTGCGAAGCCGGGGCGGGTCGCTAAATAACAAATAAATAGAATCAGTTATCCTCAAATCAATAAACACACTTGAAAAAGTTTATAAAAAACACATTTAAATAAAATTGCTATAATGTTATTATATAATATGAAATTGTTATTATAATATTATATAAATTATTGTTAACCACCATATATAATTTAAAATCATACACACACACGCGCATAGGCACACACACACACGTTTTTTTATTCCATGTCGCTTTTGCGGGCAACTTCAACTTGTTCCTTTTGTGTTACAGAAAGATTCTTGCGCATCTTAAAATTTCACTCTTATATTTTTTTCATAACGCGCCTAAAGAAGTATATCTTCAATAAATAAATAAAAATAAATATTTCTTACATTCATACCAATTAGCCTAGCCCAAAGTAAGGACTGTAAATCTTGTGTTATGGATACGAGGGTAACGGATAGTCATACATATACGTTACAAAATAGATATGTAATATTCATAGAAATATATATAAACACCCAGGACCGTCGGTGCGAAAGGCAGGATCGCTACCGCTGCACTAAACGGTCTTTATATAAATAGATTTAATAATATTGCTTTCCAGGTGAACGAGACGATGACTGTAACGTGGGTGCGCCCCCGCGCGTTGGGTCGCGCCGGTGCGTCCGCGTTGGCCGCCCGTCTGGCCACCTGGGCCGCCGCCGTCAGCACCGCTGCGGACCTGCTCACGCGCGCACCAGATCTGTGCACGCTCTAACTCCTGCGCGTCTCTGTCGCCCTAGTACTACCACTGCTATAAACTCATTTCTATGTAATTTTAACATAAAATAAAATAAAAATTACTAAATAACAAGACTATTTATTTTATTTACCCTCAGACACTTGTACTGCTCGGGTACCGTTGACATGCAGATCAGATCTGTGCACGCTCTAATTCTTGCGCGCCTCTGTCGCCCTAGTACCGCTAACTCAGAAACTCTGTAATTGAGCGAAGCTCTCTTTTAGGCAACTCACAAATTTCGCTTGTCTCCCTCCTGCTACTTAACGGTTCAACCGATTCGAACGAATTCCAAATTTCATCAATGTAGTATCAGGTTAGGTAAGGTAGTGCTTCGCTCAGTATTTGCAAACAGTAGCATGCATTGCAGATCTAGTTTAAATATAAACAAAAATACTTATCACATTTTTTTTTACTTCAGTCACTTGGGCTGCCCGTGTAACAAACAACCTGTTGACATGCGCACCAGACAAGTGCACGCTCTAACTCTTGCCCGCCTCTGTCGCTCTAGTACCACTACTGCTATAAACTCCTTTCTATTATTAAATATAATTAAATAAAAAATTGCTTAACCGATTCGTTGCTGATGAATTTTTTTTTGCGTGTAGCGTTAGCCACTGAAACCGTGTCATTTTTAAATCGATGATAATAGAGCAAGTTATAATAGTAATAATAGTAAATAATAGACGTTACTTATTTTCTCACAAATAATAGAAATGGGATAAAATAGTGTTAGTACATACTTTGAGTGTGTGCATACCTGCTAGCTTGGGGCGACGGCCAATTCATAGGTACCAACTGCTAAAGGTAGTGTACAGTACAATACTGTTGTCATTTTTCTAAAAGTCTCAGTGCTGATTTTTACATATGTTTTAGACAATTTTGTTAAAAATTAATAACAATTATTACCAGACACTTTCCGTCGGCGCTTACCCTTACCAGACGCTTTAAAGCTTCAAAAAGAATAATATATTGTTACTTATAATCTCAGTATTGATTTTTATATATGATACTTAGGGAACTATTTGCACACCCCTGGTCAGCAGCCAGACCAATTGGAGGGGCCAAACATCCCCCCAGACACACATAAAGAGTCGCTATGTGTATGAGCGCGAGGTCATTATTTGTACGCTTGAGTGTGAGAGAGATATCTATGTGCCGTTAGATAAGTAATAAAAATGATTGAGATTTAAAAGGATAATTATCAGTTGTGTGTAATGCACTATTATCAAAATCAATTTGTAAACACAATGCAACCACGATACCTCCAAAAATTCTGTTCTGTTCGACATAATCAAGAGAGATTCGTTAAATAAAAAATAGAATCGAACCTTTCCCCTTCCTTTGATTTTCCCAGAATTCCCATCTTCACTTTCATTTAACATTTCCATGTACCTAATATCTATGAAGATAAGTCAAAAAATAGCATCGTCCTTTTTTATTATATTTTCATTAATTAAAGCAGATATTTCCTCAAAAGCAATTTGATGATGCTGACGAAGATCATGCCAATCACTTTTGGGTGTTTCTTTTTTTTACTGATGTTTTATAAAAAAAATCTAATTTGCAAGGCTGATGATAATAAAATTTTGAAAGCGAGTAATTTACAATTTTATTAATGAACTCCTTATGATTTTCATTTTCTTCATCTAGTTTAGAAAGGAAGTCTTGTTCATCACATGAATGTAAAGGTAATCTTTTCGAGCGATGCTTTTTAGTTTTCTGGTCACATAATATACAGATAATATTATTGCTTTGATCAATACTTATAAAACTTTCAATTAATGTATTAGTTTCACAAGATGGATCAATATTTTCTAGCTGTAGATTATTTCCAGGTAAATAAGATGGAATTGGTTCGACTAACTTAGGTATAGTAGCTGGCTCAGGTATTATAATAGTGTATCTAAATAATATATTGTGTATCTAATTCTGATGACGATGAACATGCTGCTGATGAATTTTCGGCAATATTTATTGATTTTTCTTTTGGAGTAGATTTTTCTGTACTTGTAGCTTTTGAAGAGTAATATTTTTTCTTTTATTTAAACACGTTATAAATGAAATCACAAATGTACTGATTCGACACAATAGAGTAGCCTAGCGTAGACAATAAGTATAAGAAAGATATCGATACATAGATATCTCTCTCACACTCAAGCGTACAAATAATGGCCTCGCGCTCACACACATAGCGACACTTTATGTGTGTCTGGGGGGATGTTTGGCCCCTCCAATTGGTCTGGCTGCTGACCAGGGGTGTGCAAATAGTTCCCTAAGTATCATATATCAAAATCAATACTGAGAATATAAGTAACAATATATTATCATTTTTGAAGCTTTAAAGCGTCTGGTAAGGGTAAGCGCCGACGGAAAGGGTCTGGTAATAATTGTTATTAATTTTTAACAAAATTGTCTAAAACATATGTAAAAATCAGCACTGAGACTTTAAGAAAAATGATAACAGTATTGATCTACCTTTAGCACCTGGTACCTATGAATTGGCCGTCAAACCAAGCTAGCAGGTATGCACACACACAAAGTATGTACTAACACTATTTTATCCCATTTCTTTTATCTGTTAGAAAATAAGTAACGTCCTGAGACTATAACTCCTTCAAATCAAGTTTTAGGGAAACCAACCCAGAATAAAACTTTCTTCATTTTTCACGTAAATCAAGCTCGTAGTCGTAGCCTTCGTTTCTGTAATTATACAATTACAGAAACGAAGGCAACGAATCGGTTAAGTATTTAAACAACTACAAGACTCCAGTTATTTTATTTATCCCGTCACTTGGACTGCTCGGGTACCGCTGACATGCGTATCAGATCTTTACACGCCCTAAGTCCTGCGCCCCTCTGTCGCTCCAGTGCTACCACTCATTTCTATATTATTTAAACAATATTAAATAATAATACTACTAAACTTACAAGACTATTTATTGAATCACTTCGACTGTCCGGGTACAGCTGATGCGCATCAGATCTGTGATATGTGAACTCCTGCGTGCCTCTGTCGCTCTAGTACCGCAATGAACAAATTTGTGTGTAGTTTTTTTTAATAAATAAATAAAAACACTAAAACGATGTTTATATTTTATTTTGTCAGTCAATTGGACTACCCGGGCAGCTCAAATCTGTGCACGCTGTAACTCATGTGCACCTCTTTCGCCCTAGCACCGCCGCTGCTATTAGTTCAGAAATGTTCTTTAAATAATAAGTAAGTACTACAAACAAAGAACAAGCTATTTATTTAGTTTTTATTACACGGTCACTTACATACGACATACGCATCAATCCTGTACATGTTTTAACTCCTGCGCGCCTCTGTCGCCCTAGTACCGCTAATGCTATGAACTTATTTCTATATTATTAAAATAATTTAATATTCTGAGTAATAAATATAATTCAGAAATGGCATATAAATGTATCAGCTTATAAGGACTCGATGTTGCAGATGCCAGCAAGTTAGAATACGATTGCGTAGGTTAAGGAAGTTTGGCGAGGGCCAGTCATTCGATGGGAGACCAAAAATTTGCTTTCACGTGCTCTTCCTTTCTCCAGAAAGCACTTTGAATTACCTATTGGCCCCAATTGCAACTGCATTGTCATACTTTGTCCAATGTAGGATGATACTTTTGACAGTTGACACCTATATAAAGGGTATTTAGAGTTGCTATTGCAATGTCAAGCCAAACATAAGGAAACAAACGCAACCTTAGTACGTAGCAATAAGGAAGTGACACCTGTCAAAAGTATCATCCTACATTGGACAAAGTATAGTATACACCAATCGGCAATTGGACTCTAGTGGGAAATTATGGTCAATTATTTCTACGGCATCTTCATCAAGGCCTGTGTCAGTGGGGATTTACTTTTGTAATTTTTGTTTTTGCTTTAAAATATCTAGTAAAATTAAACTTGAACTTTGCTCTTTTGTTAGCTACGGTAGGGATCTAAGACGCATAATGGGTAAATTAAGATTGATAGATAAAAAAACTTGATTGTCTGTAAAGTCAGTTTACGGATGATAATTTTACGTGATAGCGTCATAAGAAAACATTGATGTAAAATTGCATACTTTTATGAATTGAATTGAACTATTATAACTGAATTATCATTTTTGTACAATACCTGCAAAGAAGGAGTTAATTGAAAAAATTGTTTTGATAAATTAACATTAAGTTGTAATAAACAATGGAAACCACATTAACTTTCACTTCATGGAGTGGAAGAGAGATAGATGCGCCACAAGTCGAACGCTTAGGCCGATCGTGTCTCTCTATCGCTTGTTCCGCACTCTCGCTTGCCCGCTCGGCTCAGGCGGAACGTCACACTTTTTCGTGCAGGCAGCAGGTGTTCATCGATTTATAAGACGTTATCACGTCAAAAGTTTATTCGCTATGACAATTAAAAACTTTAAATTAAAATCTGAGACAAACGAATAAGCACAATGACAAAAGAAGCATTATCAGTGTATGAGGTGAGTAGCAACCTGATTCAAGCGCTGAGATCACTCTATGAGGCTACCAGTGCTTGCGTTAGGGTATGCATGGGCGAGTACGTAAAGGCAGACCAAGGCGAACTTTCTGGGATCAAATAGAAGATGTCTTAAAATGGCTAGGTTAAAAGTTACCGACGAGCTTATATGAAACGTCTGATGAGAGATGAAGAAGCGAGAGATACAGTGAAACCTGGTTAATTGGGATCTCAAGGGACTAAGGATTTTGTACTTACTTATATAGGGCATTGAGCTACAGAATCCCAATTATTTATTTATTGTAACAGATTCGCCAGCGACATACAATTATACATTACAATGAAAAGCTCATTTTCGGTGACACATGTAAAAAGCATGTCTTTATAGGCAAATACAACAAAACTTGTTATTTGTCGAATACAAAAAAGAAGTACCTACCTAACATTAAAAAAAAACAATAATTTAATAGTTTAAGTTTAACAACCTTTACATTTAAATAAATTTATGTTGGAAATTTTCTTAAATTTAAACAATACGATACAAAATTCAACTATTAGAATCGAATGTTGCCAAACACTTTCTTTTAAACGCGTGATCGCAATCTTGGAAGGTGTCGATATCAGTATCTTTTAAATTATTGTAAGTCTGCATACACCGGTACAGGGGGGCGCACATACCCAGGTTAGTTCTACAGTGAGGCAAATTAAAGATGTCTGTTAAAGGGTGCCTCGGTATATGCTAGGGAACAGTCAGATTTATTTTTTGAAGTAAGTTAGTACAAGTTAAGTTTCTATGAATGAGTTTATGCAACATCGTTAGGTCAAAGAGCTTGCGCCTATTTTCTAATGAACTCATTTTAAAATGCGAAAGGCGAGCTGAGTAATTAGCACCTCTGGGACAGTCTTTACTCCTAAGGCGGTTAACACACTGCACCGCGCCGTCGCGTAGCGCGTGGCCGCAGATTTTATCATTGTATGCAATCTCAATTAATATAGAATACACGCCTATGACAACACACTGCCGACGCGGGAACGCGTGGGTAGGCGCCCCGCGCGCAGATTCTGCACGGGAGCGCGGGGCGTGAAGAAGTAGGGTCAACTTGTATGGCGACACCGCGCGGAGAAGCAGATTTCACCGCTAAGATGGGCAGATCTGCGCCTCCGTCGCCGCGCGCGTTTTCTGTCGTTACGCGCACCGCGGCGGGACGCATCTCTAGTGTGTGAACCGCCTAAAGGCAAGATAGTGAGTGAAGTTTTTTTGGATACGTTCTATTCTATGAGAATGGACTGCGTAAATAGGATTCCAAATATTAGATGCATATTCCAGGTAACTACGCATATAAGTATTATAAATAACAGCAAAAGTGCGAAAGTCATTAAAGCTCTTACATATACGTTTAACTAAACCTAATATTTGCCAGGATCGTGTGACAATATTATCAATATACTCAATAAAATTCAATTTGTGGTCCAATAATACACCAAGTTCTCGAATGCTGGAAGCTTAATTTACGGTTTGACCCGAAATGCTATAATGACAATCAATAGGTTTCTTTTTCTTTGTAAATTTTACGTGTACACATTTTTGAGGATTAAGAATCATTTTGTTAATTGTGCACTTTTCAGTCACGGCATTTAGATCTTCCTGCAATAATGAGACATCGAGTTGGCTGGTAACAGTCATGTATAATTTTAAATCGTCGGCGAAAAGAGAATATTTGCAGTGTTTGATGACCGTTGACATATCATTTATAAACGATAAGAAGAGAATCGGTCCAAGATGCGAGCCTTGGGGTATTATAGAGGTGAACATCGATAAAACCGTAGAAATCAAATCTCATTTAACCTGGTTCAAAAAGTCCCATCAACAGAGGTAATTTGATGGAAAAGTGCCTCATTGGAATTGAAATAGAGATTTCTCACTTATCTCACTTAACGAGGTTTCACTGTATATGAAAGGATCGTGGAAAGTGGAAATCTGTGGGAGTGGAAAGGCGTTTTTATATGTATCTACACAAGATATAGTAAAGAAATGTAGGTGTATGCAGCAGCAAGAAGGGTCAAGGCTCTGTTTGTAATTTTTGCCAACCGTCAAAACACTGATTTTCAGTCGTCACTTTTGCAAACTGTTATACCGTTGTTTAGCACAATAGACATGAAATTCTTAGCGATCCATTAATTCACCATGCGTGTGCCGGATCCATCGTGAGACAGAGAGTGCTATCCGAGTAGATTCCAAAACTTTTGACACAGGTATAGTTTTCTGATGCAAATGATCTTTACACACCAGCCAAATCTAGTATGAACCGTTCTATTATAAACTTTTCTGCAGTTCTAGGCAAGCCAAGTTCTTTTAGCTGGTTGTGGAGAGATTTTGCTTGTATACCTCTCGCTTCCACTTCTACAGCATTTGGATTAACTACATAACATATAATGTGAATAGGTAAGCGCTTGACCGCTATCTCGCTTGATGGTAAGCGACGATGCGATCTCATATGTGACACGCTTGCCTATTCACTCGTGAATTCACGACCCCTAAATTCTATTTGCCAAGAAACACACGCTTTTTAAAATTTAGCTTTTCCTTTTTGCGTTGGGATTTTATTTATTTATAGAAGTTTTTGAGATGCATCGCTGGACTATTTTTTTTCTCCATTTAAGTTTTAAATTTCCTATTAAAAATACCTACTTACTCTTTGGATGTAAAATAAGTCAACACGAAGAGGCCTTTATTTTACATATTATTACGTTATATCCTTAATTTCATTTGGGAAAAACAACTGGGAATATTTCTAGTTAAATTCATATTATCCTCTTTCCTTATGATCACATTAGTATTTCAGTGTTCGACAGTGCAGCTCAATGCACAGATGCTGTACGTGAACAAGATGAATTTTGTCGCAGTTTTCATTTGTACAACATTCGCAACTTTATTTTTTATTGGAGATACATCCGCTTGTGAGTATAAAGTGTTCGAATACTTATAATTTTTGTAATGGCATCCTAAGTTGATTGTAAAAGCTGTTACTAGATGGCATTAGTATCTAGTGAATCGCGTTATAATAATAAGGGAATTTCTTTAAGTTTAACATGGTTTATTAAAAAATTGATGATTAAAAATATACTGATTACAGATAGTGAACCTAAAATGTTATAATGGAAAAATACTGTGAGTTTGAAATTATTCACTTTCCGCAATATTTAACTAAGGAACCAATAATATACAACTCCCAAAAATCAAATGGCCATAAGTACAAACACGCTTAAAGTCAAACAAGCATAGAGTTAACCTCAAATTAAAACATCATCATTTCTTGCACTAGGGTTAAGTAAAATTTTAATTTTTTTTAAATAATAAGAATACATGTTTGCGATAAATAGTATCACGCCTGTATTGTTTTTTTTTAAAACATAATTCATGACATTTTAATAATGATAGTCCCTGGCAAAACCCAGGGAATAAAGAAACTTATAAGCACAAACTTATAAGCACAAATAAAAAGGTAAAGAAATCAAATCTTTGTATTAATGTATTAAGTAAACACACAAAAAGTGCATTAAATTAGAAAACATCAATATTTTCAAATTAATTTATCTGTAGATCTATTAATTTTATTTAGTAAATGGTGTTTTTGATAATTTACATTCAAAATTACTACAAAGCTTCTTTGCCTACCTTTCGAACTGCACATATATAATACTTAAACTCTGAAAACATACTCCTTTTGGCAGTTGTATAAAAGATGGCTTCCCTCCAGTTGTGGACGTGTTCCAACTAAAACGATGTTGAGTTTAAAAAACGTTTCTATTTTTCAGATGTTACAATGTCCATTGTTTTGGCAAATGAAACAACTGCTTATGATGACTCATCTGTCTACAGCAGGTTTCGTTGTGGTCACAATATCAGTGTTGACGAAGACCAAATAATCTACATGAGATTTAATACGATGACCAATTTTGAAAATGTTGAGTAAGTTTCCAAGTACATAAATATACAAACACGCATTTTCCTATACCTATAATCCGCAAGCATGATATAATGCTCTATAGCGAGCAGTCTTATTTAATCCTTATTACGACTTTGGTAATGGTTCTTTTTGATTAAATGATATTTTTTTCCCACGTTTTTCATAGGTAGCTTTCTTGTCTGTTTGCTTGTCTGTCGTCTTGTCTGTCCGGTTGCAATCTTGTATCTCAATTTTGAGGCACTTCCCGACCACCTAGCGAGTTGAAACTTTCAGTGTAGCTCAGAACCCGATGACAATGCACGCTTTTAAACAATTTTCTAGGTGCACTTTCAGGTCAACTTTCGGCAACTTTCACTTTTGTATTGGGCTTATCCGATTGTTGCGTAACACATGGTTACTTCGTTGAGTTAATAATTAAAAAGAATAAAATAATAATACTAAATTTAAAAATCTAAAAATCCCACGTTTTTCAGTGATGTTATTTTATTCTTTTTGGGTCACTAAAAACGTGGGATTTTTAGATTTTTAAATCTAGTATTATTTTTCCCCGATAGAGAGAGGAATAACGCATTTAACACAAAGCTGGGCTTCAAGGGGTTAAGGGTACTTTCGACCTAACTTTTTTTCAGGACATCTTCTATTTGGTCCCGAGAAGTTCACCTTGGTCTGCCTTTACCGACTGTCCATGCACATTTGGTTCATATAATTGTCCTGTCAATTTTCTGTCGTCAATCCTATCCACATGTCCAAACTATCAAAGCATTCCTTTTTCTATCTTTGTCATTATATCTTCTTCCCCACCACACCACTCTCTTATCACATCATTCCTTATTTTATCCATCAAATTCACTCCAGCTATACTTCTTAAAGCTCTCATTTCCACTGTATTAATGATACGTTCGTGCTTATTCTGCCAAACCCTAGATTCACTTATATAAATTAGATTCGATATCAACATCCCTTTATGCACAGTCGGGCCTTTTTTGATACCTTCTGACTGCTAATAAAAGCATGCAGAGCCCCATTCATTCTCTCTTTCTCTCTTGTTTCTTTCTAGTTAGGTAGGTTAGGTTAGGTTAGGTTAGGTTAGTTTAGTTAGGTTACTTAATTAAGTCATTTTGTGAAATTACTAAAGTAGGGTAATTATTTTTGCAACTGTCATTTAAACGCCCATTTAAGTATTCGTAATGACTTATTTTTATTTAGTTTACTGTTCAGTTTTTCAAGTCCAACTTCTTAACAAACGTAATTTTAAATTTTGTAATTTTTGTAGTTTCTTTTAAATTTATACGTTTCTATTAAAAAGTAAGTGTAATACTGTAAATATATTTATTATTGAATATTTATTTAACATTATAAAATCTTAAAATCACCGTTACATTGCTACGATCATTTTTTACAAATAGCCGCCACCGTTACATCCTTGATATACCAAATCGCCGCACTAAGCGTTTTGGTTCCAATTTTGTGATTCGTACCGCTAAAGAGTGGAACTCTTTGCCTGTGTCTGTGTTTCCTGACACGAACAATAGACACGAGTGAATAATATATAACAGTATTAGTCTTCTAGGCAAGTGCGTCACATCCTAGATCACATTACCATCAAGCGAGATAGCGGTCCAGCGCTTATTTACTCACGATAAAAAAAATCAGTTGGCTGGATTTTGGTTCACAATCATACTTTTTTTTAATTTCAGATGTTCCGCATACTCGCTTGAGAACAACACATATGATGAAACTGACTGGGTTTTCTATAGGAGTCAAGATTTTATGTCTGTTTACACGGTGAGTGAATCATAAGATAGGATTCCCAACTTAGGGGTTCCCTCCTGAATTCGATTTTTTAGGATTATTTATTTATTTATAACAAGGCATACCAACAGCGATACATATTACACAATCACAACTTAGTTACTTACTACTACTTACTTAGGGTTTTATATGTGTAGGGGTATCAGCAATAGCCCGCTCGCGCGTGCAGTCTTTGTAATATTGATTCATTGCGTAAGTTGCGCGCGGTACTGGACAGTACTTGGACATGGTAAAATTAATTTATTTTTCTTATTTTTTTTTAATAAATGTAGCCTAAGTTACTCCTTTTAACATCAACTACCTGCCAATAAAAAACCCGTCAAAACCGGTCCAGCCATTTCAGAGTTTAGCCCGAACAAACAGACAGACAAAAATTGTAAAACATGTTATTTTGGTGTATGTACCGTATATATATATTCATATGCATGAAGTAGAAAACGGTGATTTCAAAATTACAAACCGACACTCCAATTTTATTTATATGTATAGATAAAGAAAGGATAAATATTGCTGCTTTTTACCCTAACAAACCAACACTTAAGTTTTTTGGTACAGATCCACACCCGCTTCCGCTTCCGCGGATGTGAACCTCTTAAAATCCGCACCCGCATCCGCGTCCGCAGATGTAAAAAAATGCATCCGCAACATCCCTAATTCCATGTGTAATAGCGTGGCATGTCAGCATACGGCAAAGTGCGAGCAAAATCATCAGTTTGACAGACTGTAAAGAAACTTGTTAATGTTGTCGATGGTGGACGTACCGCACTGTCTGTCGCATTCAATTCATTAAAATAAAATGGTTGACTATTTTTTTAATGGACTGCAAAATGGACAACTGTAGGGTATCTTTCATGGATCGCAAATGAAAAGACGCCGAATTGTTTCGTTGCTAATAACCTCATAGATAGTTAACAACCGAAGCTAGCTAAAATTAAGTTTATTTTTTACCTCCTGAGAATAAATATGTAGTTAGAAAGATATAACAATTCTGATTAGTTAATCATTTTAAATTAGTCTTTCAATTTGATTTCTGAACGACGGGGGACACAAAATTGTTGTTTTTATTTAATTCCGAGCATTTTCATATTTATTTCCACAAATAATTCAAGACCGAAATTAGCCAAATCGGTCCAGCCGTTCTCGAGTTTTAGCGAGACTAACGAACAGCAATTCATTTTTATATATTTAGATAGGCAATGGGACAGTCCAAACTAGCCAATCAAATTTATTTTTAGACCTAGCTGCTTTCCACAAATATCATTTTTAACAGAATTTCCAAGTATTAAGGACTATTTTAGGGGTTCATGATTGTAGTTTTAGGGATAAATATTTTTGAGAGTTGGCAACACTGACATAAGGAACAAATTAAGCAATATATGCGGGAATATTATCCCTCAGTTATTGTTAATTTTGGAGTCGATGTCAGTCAAGGAAATATGACAACATACCTAGCAATGCACCGACTATAAAAATAACATTTATTGTACATTATATTATTGTGTTCAAGTATTAAACATGCACACACACACCCACAGCACAAGGAACTGATAAAATTGCTGCATTGTACAATAAATAGATCTATGTAAATAAAATAATACACACATCGTAATATAATATAAATTGCGTGTCACGTTGTTTGTCCGCTATGGACTCCTAAACTACTTAACCAATTTTAAATAAAATTTGTACACCGTGTACAGTTTGATCCAACTTGATAGATAGGATAGGTTTCAATTTATAACACAGCAATGCGTGGCTGGGTCACCTAGTATCTATATATATAAAAATTCCTATCACAGTGTTTGACCGCGATGAACTCCGAAACTACTCAACCGATTTTGCTGGGTTTGTTCGGACTTAGGACATATGATAGGTTTCATTTTAATTTATAACACAGCAACACGTCGCCGGGCCAGCTAGTATACACTCTAGCTGCCTAGTAATTTATAATAAAACCCACTAAGTAACTGGACTGCAGACGTTATTACTCTGTCAGTTGGCAGATCGACCTATCACTCTACGAATCCTCTCACTGCTGCTAAGACACCATTTACTTAGATATCCGACTAGTCTTCTGAGCCTGATTGACTGGCGACGAGAAAATCCAATCCTCACACCTTATTTCTTCCATTTTCCGCATGCTGTTTAGGTCGCATGGTACACGCTTCCTTATTTATTGAGGTGTGGTGCAGGTGGGTAGATCCACCGTAGCGCGTCGGATGATGCCTAATTTGTACCTAGGCATCGCCGACGGAGAAGAAGCCCGTAGCGGGCTGGCTGTCCGGCCAAAGTGGTGCTTCCGACAAAGGGACCCATAAGGCTGTAGGGCAGTATGAAGGTACACCGACGGGTTTTATTGGGTATGCATTCGATCACCCGCCAGGCTTCCTTGTTGTCGAGTGAGTGCATGAAGGAGAGCCCAACAAAACTTCGCTGTCGACACAAGGCATGCATTTCTCGTCGGAAAAAAGGGTTAGAGCGGTTAGGAAACAAGAGCTGATAGGCACTAAGGTTGCCAAATAAGAAATAGTTCTACTCTTTCCAACGCATGTATAAATAGGTAGAAACTCCTAAATCATTGTTTAAACGTAATAATTTTATTATCTGTCATTTGTCTAAGGTTGTTATCTGACGCACCCGGGTATGCTCGTAATACTGAAATACACGAATATCTAGAGATGCCAACTGTTGAATAAGAAATAGCAAAAATAGCACAAAGTATAAAGAAAGGCTTCAGAAAGAACCATACAAATAATCTGGCTCGAGATTTGTTAAATACTGGTGAACAAATTGCTTGTCTTAAAGGATGGCAAATATTAAATCTTCATGAAAGACACTGGAGCTTAGTAATAAAATTCAAATGGCTATGATTCTTAATAGAGAACCAGCCATCCAAGGAGCACTGGAAAACATCTGATCATGGCTATGGAGCCCTATGCAGATAGATAAAAAAAAATTGTCATTTTAAGCTTTAAGCAGTCTAGATATATATGTCTTCATCATCATTGTATTCATCAATGTTTGCTTCGGTGACCTTTAAATATTATAATAATTGTTTGTTAATCACTACAGACCAATGGAGTAAGATCCTAATTTTAAGTCGGTACTCATCTTCTTGCCTGGTAAACTGATAAACCGTACCTTGAGTAGATAGTTTATTAATAATAATAATATCTTACATTCACACCAATTAGCCTAGCCCAAAGTAAGCATTGTTAGGGTTGTGGTATGGATACTAGGGTAACGGATATACAAACATAATATGTAAATATGTAATATTAATAGAAATATATATAAATACCTATCAAGGGCGGATCCAACTTTGGCGCCAGGGGGGGGTCAAATAGTTGTGGTCAAGTCACAAGAAGTAGTAATTAAATTTTGATAATAATTGATACAGGTAAAAAGTAGGTATTTTATTAATGTATGTAAGTACTGTACTTTTCTACCTACATTTTTAAGAACACTAAGGTACTTGCGGTAAACAAGGGCCACCTAACTTCAAAATTAAATATTGATGTAAAATAATTGATAACTATAAAACATGAATAATCAGGAGAACATTTATTATTTTAGCAACATAACTTAGTGTATTTTTTTGTCTAAGCTTGTCAAATTTCGCTTCAAAATAAACATTTTTAAAACCTCTTCTATGGCCCTTATTAAACATACGCAGTTTAATAGAGACCATGATCTTGAGTCAATACTTAATGGGATAACCAAAGTGGACACTATATTTTTTAGCTCCCTATAGCTTATACTATCATTTGGCATGAAATCACATCATTGTATACACATAAATCAACGAGAAAAATATTAATGGACCTTCATAAACTAAAGAAACAAACAAACTGTGAAAAAGGATATTTCCCAACAACAAATTAATAGAATTATCTTATCTCTCAACAAAGTATACTTTCCTCTAAATAAACCTTTGACATAAAAAAATAATAAAGACATAAAGAAAAGTTCAACAAATTCTGTGGACCTTATTAAACTTATGAAAAATTGAAAATAGTTTCACTTTATACTTTGAGTGTCTTTTTCTTATTTGCCAATGCTGTAATCGACAAATTAGTAAAGTTTAATAAAAAACCACATAAATAACAATGTTCTTCTTGTAAATAAGCTACATTAAATAAAGTGTAAATTTAAATGTGAATCAATCTTCAAGTAGGAACAAATTTCTTAAAAATCACAATAAACTATCGGCTTATATTTTCTTTTTATCATCAATTTCATTATATATTTAATCCTCTAATTGCACATTGGTCATTCAAAATCTTCCTTCGTTAAGCCCAAGCATACCATCTTTTGCACGAAGGGCAATTTCTCATGTCTGCAAAACGCTCTTCATTACACGCGTAGCAGAACCATTTCTCTTTGGCGTCTACAGTGTTGTGTTTTTCTTTTGTTTTTATATTGTTCACCTTCTTCTTCTGCTCTTTCTTCTTAATTCCACTTGTAGAGACTCTTTGGTTCCTTTGGCGTTGTGGCTTAAATTCAACTACAACCCTTATAAAAGTTGAAAATAAAATGAACTTTGATTATTGAAAGTACATATTCATAAGTTTAATAAGGGCCGGCCCCTTTACCCGCCATTCACCTGGCCCTTATTAAGCATTGATACTCATTTTACTTGATCCAAAATAAAATACACTGAATCAATAAAATCTTTCGAACTCACCTTGCTTTTACATCAATTAAACTGTAAAGTTTACTTTGTAACACCAAGTTTTATAAACAACAGTATATGTCACGCCCAATTTCGTTTCAATTAAGAGAAAAAATTACTATTGACTGACGCAGACCAAATCTCTGAACGGCGACGCGGCTACTGACAAGATGGGTGATCGTGCGCGACTGCGCTGGCGTATATTAGCCTTCCTATTGGTCCTTTACACATGTGCGTAATTAAAATAAAATCAAACCGTTAGAAGTACACTATTGTAATAGTGGCCCTTGATAAACAACGGCTCTTGTTACCCGCAGGTAGGGATGGCGATTCTTTCCGAAAAAGATCGATTTTTAAATCGATCTGAATCGTAAGCTGATGAATCGATTCACAAAAAAATCAAGGCCAAAAAGATCGATTTCCGAAATATCGATTTTTTTCCAAGTTGACATTCATAATTTAAATATAAATCGATTTTTTGAATAACAAGAAACATACCATAATAAATTATCTCTTACCAGTAAATTAAGTTTTTTTAGTTCGAATTCGGGAAATTCGATAAATACAATTATTTATATCAGATATGAAAGAAGATATTTATTTTCAAAATGTATTTATTTCATGAAAAAGTTTAAATTCCCAATGCTTTAAAATCTAACCTTTAAAAAAATAACAGTTTGTCCAGTCTTTTCGGATCCAAGCGGTTCCGCTCATCACTTCCAATGTTGCCGGCAATTGAAAAAAGGCGCTCACAAGGAACAGATGATTCCACGATACTTATATACAACATGGCTATTGAGTGAATGTGAGCCACACAGCAATCCAACGAGTTTTTAAGTAACCCTTTAACCGGCAAAACCGCAATATATCAACTAATTGTAAATAATTTTATGGTTTTTACCAAAATAAAAAAAATCGAAAGCCGATTTTCAAGGGTGAAATATCGATTCACCGGATCGATTCAGTACTGCATATCGATTTAAAAAATCGATCTTTTCGACCTGAAAAATCGATTCTTCGATTAATCGATCTCAGATCGCCATCCCTACCCGCAGGTACCTTATTCCTTATATCAGAATTTTACACCTGTCTGTGTGAACTTGGCACCCGTCTTTGGAAAATTTGTTTTTTTTTTTTTCGAAAGATTTTGATTAGTAGTGGATAGTAGTGAAGTTATTTTTGTTAGTAGTAATGCCAAAAATATAAAAAAAATAGAAAAAAAATGTCATCCTCGAAATTAGAAAAATCTGTTTTTCCGGATGTTTCCCATAGATAAACGTTAGTAGTGGATTGTAGTGCAATTTTATTCGTTAGTAGTAAAATAGAAAAAAATAAAAATGTTTCAGAGATAAAGTCTGTTTGAAAGTGAATACGATTACTTATATAAATCTGTTTGAAGATGAAAACGATTACTACAAACATTAGAATTGACTAAGATGGGTTCGTGGAGGTTAGTAGTGAAAGAATTTGACTCAACTAAAGTGCTCCTAGTATTTCAGTAAATTAGGATAGGTTTTATTTAAATTTATAACACAGCAACGCGTGGCTGGGTCAGCCTAGCTGACCCAGCCACGCGTTGCTGTGATCAAATAACAGATAGTTACGAAGTTTGATCAAAATCGGTTAAGTAGTTTAGGAGTCCATCGGGGACAAACAACGTGACACGTTATTTATATATATTACTAGCTGCCCCAGCCACGCGTTGCTGTGTTATAAATTAAAATAAAACCTATCCTACCTTTTAAGTTAGATCAAATAACAGATAGTTACGAAGTTTGAACAAAATCGGTTAAGTAGTTTAGGAGTCCATTGAGGACAAACATTGTGACACGAGATTTATATATATTAAGACTAGCTGACTCGGCCACGCGTTGCTGTGTTATAAATTAAAATAAAACCTATCCTATCTTTTAAGTTAGATCAAATAACAGATAGTTACGAAGTTTGATCAAAATCGGTTAAGTAGTTTAGTAGTCCAGCGTGGACAAACAACGTGACACGTAATTTATATATATTAAAATAAGATTTAAATATAAACATACATATATAAATTGTCGTTTTAATTTTTGCTTTTTTATTTTATATAATTATTAACGTTTTAGTTTCATTTTTTTTTTTTAAATGGCGGACTCGGATTTGCCAACCGAAATATGCGTTGTATGCACACGATCAGTGAAACAGATTCGAGGATGTCGAAAGAAAATTGGTTCTTCAGAAGATGTAGAATTTTTGTCAAGGGGTACTGGGAAATGTCTGTAGATTGATGACATCTTATGTAGTTATTGCAGAATAAGAGCGTATAAACGAGTCAAAGAAGATGATGTACCAGTCTCCGCCGATGATTTTGAAGAATTGTGTGTAAGTCTATCACAAGGTTCAATTACAGATAATTAAGATGAAATAATACATAATTTCTGTCAAGCATTATCAGAGATTGGTATCTCAGTGCTTATAACTCGTTTATGCCGAAATTGATATTCTACAATAACTATAAATCAGATTGTCAATATTTTCCAGAACCTGCTAGAGGAAATTCTACCGAACCAATTTTCTTTCGATCTCCTCGAACATTTTCTCAAGATCTTGTGCATACGACACTCATCTTTATTCATTTCCTTTTATTTCTATTATGTTATTTTCTTTATATATGTGACGTCGGTGAATGAGAAACCTGACAAAAATATATTTTATCGTTAGTCATGCCAGAAAGTCACAGAAAAATTTGAGTAACTGTGCAACGCACCTAAAAAAATAATAATAAATAAAATTAACAATAAAAAAATAAAAAACACACATTTTATTTTTTACATAAGACGTCGGTGAACAAAAAATCTAGCGAAAATATATTTCGCTAGATTTCGATTTCGAAGTCACAAAAAAATTTGGGCAACTGTGCAACGCACATAACCTATTATAAAAAATCTACTTTTTATTTTTTTTACATATGACGTCGGTGAAAAAAAATTAAAAAAAAATTGTACTGATGAGAAAAAGTTATAGAACATCTTTATGTAACTGTGGCTCGATTCAATGTTGAAAAAAAATTATGTTTAGTTTTTCATTTCAACAATTTTTCTAGTGAAGTGCTAGATGAAATCTGAAACGTGATTAAATTTCAATCAAATCGGTTCACCCGTATGAGTTAAAAAAATTTTTTTTTTTTTTTTAAATCTCTTTTGGAAAGGGTTGATTTTTAGGGGGTGAAAATTTGAGGAATTACTTCTGAAGTGGGTAGCAATTATAGAAAAAAAAATACGGAGATAATTCGCGCGGGGGCATCTCCGTCATCACCCGTTCTTATCCTGCTATGGCCTTTTTCGCAGTATTTCATGTCCTTTGCTATCCATAGTCTAAGGTCGAAACACAGCGCGCGTAAGTGTCACACGAAGATGAAAAGTGGGGCGGTAAAATTAAAATTTTAAATTCGTTCGTTTCCGAATAATGCATTCGCCATGATACAAAGTATTTTATTAAATATTGAAAATACTTACATTAAATATATCTTGTGTCAAAAAATATATAAAAACATTGTTTAACAATTTTAATTAGTGATCTACCTAGGCCCTGGAATCAGCCCAGGGGACCCCCCCATGACCCTCCCCCTGGATCCGCCCTTGATACCTATGACTCAGGTACATATGCTCGTATTTATCACACAAACATTTGCCCCTTCCGGCACTCGAACCCAGGATTATCAATGCGAAAAGCACGATCGCTACCGTTGCACCAAACGATTGTCCATTTTAAGTTGTTAGACAAGAATACGTAATAGTTTTTACTTTTAAATTTAAGATTTTTTTTTTGAAGTCGATTTTTTTGTTAAAATTTTTGTAGGAATAACTTAACGCACATCTTTACTATGACCCTCGTTTAAAATATCAAAAAGCGATCATTACTGATCAACCTTTATTTTCAAGTATGTATTTTTTCAGAGCGTCCGAGTTACGAAGAGGACAGCTAAGGAACATATTTGCGCGTTCACTTTATATGATGAAAAGACTCCACATACAAAACAGTATAAATGCTGTATACATATTATTGTGAATAGTAAGTATAACAGATAATTATCTTAAAAATTTACAACAATCAGTATTCGAACTTATAATCCTGGGTATAAGTTCACCAACTCCTGCTTTAATTCTAATGAGAGTAGTTCAAAAACCCGTTCATTGTAATAGTAAGTTTTTCTTATGTCTTTTTTTATTTAGAACTAGCTGACCCGGCCACACGTTGCCGTGGCTCACTTATTATAATTTGCAATATTTTTTTTTAATAAAAATCAGCAAATTAAAGTAGCCTAAGTGACTCCTCATTACATCAGCTACCTGCCAATAAAAGTCCCGTCACAATCGATCCAGCCATTTCAGAGATAAGTCGGAACAAACAGACAGATAGACAGACCAAAAATTGTAAAAAATGTTATTTTGGTGTATGTACCGTATATATATTCATCTGCATGTAGTAAAAAACGGTTATTTCAATATTACAAACAGACACTCCAATTTTATTTATATGTATAGATGAGTTAGCTCTTGATTAAAATCAAGCTTGAGGGCCAAGACAGAATCCACGATGGAACGAGCTAACCCAGAAGGTGCCTATTCATCTTGGCCTTGACCGACGGGGTAGAAATTCTCTGTAGTGCAAAAATATTTTCTTTAATTTTTTATAACGATGTAATATAACACGTAATAGAAAGGGAGATAAAAATCAGCCTTTGCCGAGTTCCTTGCGACTTCTTCTCTTTCCTCTAAACGTAGAATTTACGAAGGCGTTTGGTTCAACGGGACAGAACCGGAAGGGGCAGCTTACTGTGTAATGAATATAAGCATATGTACCTAAGTCATGGGTATTTATATTTTATTTCTATCATTAGAACTTAACTATAAAAAATTAAATAATAAGAAAAAAAATTATTTCAGACTTAGGTCCATATAAGGAAAATTTACATTGTATCATTAAAAACCAAAAATACATTAAAATTGAAGATTATTAATTAATAAAAACACCTGTAATAGAAAAGAACTAAATTGAAATCGGTTCATTCGTTCGGGAGCTATGATGCCACGGACAGACAGACAGACAGACAGACAGACCCATAACTTTTAAACGGCTCAATCGATTTTCATCAAACATGTCTAAGAACACTCGCCCGTAAAACACCTGTAATACAAAAAAAAACTAAATTGAAATTTGTTCATTCGTTCGGAAGCTATGATGCCACAGACAGACAGACACGTCAAACTTATTTGGTGTGATTTTTGGAACGAAGTTCCTTATGTGGCGTTGCGGAGGGGTAACCTAGCCGGGAAAAAACGTCCGTAGCGTTAAACAAAAAGCGTCAGATTTTTATATATAGTCTATGTGGGATGGCTATACAGTGTCTAATGTCTACGTGAGGACTCTTATTATATATTTTTATAAATCATCTATACATCTATACCTACATACCTATAAACAAAATTGCAGACACTCCAATTTTATTTATTTGTAATATTGAAATAACCGTTTTTTACTACATGCATTTGAATATATATACGGTACATACACCAAAATAGCGTTTTTTTTACAATTTTTGTCTGTCTGTCTGTCTGTTTGTTCCGGCTAATCTCTGAAATGGCTGGACCGATTTTAACGGGACTTTTATTGGCAGGTAGCTGATGTAATAAGGAGTAACTTAGGCTACTTTTTTTTAGAAAAAACATTTTAAATATATTGCAAATTATAATAACTGAGCCACGGCAACGTGTGGCCGGGTCAGCTAGTTGTAAATAAAATAAAAATGTTAAGATAATTATGTAAAGAAGTTTCTTTGCTTTATATCGATAAAAAAAATATAATAAAAAATGTATAACCGAATAATTATTTTCTTTATACCTCGAATAGAACTTAAAATTATTTTTTTTTATAATAAGGAACTTCGTTTCTATCCGGTGTCCCACGACACCACACGATATATATTTTTTTCTCTTTTCAGCTTCATCATATTCGTTTATTGGTTCCGTACTAGGCAGTTTAGTCGCCATACTGATCATTTGTTTGTCGGCTGTTGGATTCTGGATGTATCGTCGCAGATCAACAAAGATGGAAGCAAAATCAACTTTAGTATCCCAAGAGAAAAGAAAAAGTATATATCACGATAACATAGAGTTTATGAGTTTCAACCTTAAAGAGAGCTTACATAAAGTTCTTTCTCAATAAATTATTTTATTTGTATTGTTTTTATTTTAATACCAACGTTGTCCAATGCTCCTATTTCTGTTGTAGAGCTAAACTTAACAAAAGTTCATCTAACACTGAAAATCAAATACCTCTAACCTCTTAACCACTTCTCAGTCCGTGGTAGCAATTGCTACAATTGCGTAGCCGAGTCAGCTAGTATATATGTATTATATATGAACATATGTACAATCAAACGCGGTCACCCAAAGGGCGATGGAGCGTGCCATGCTCCGAGGTTCCATACGTGATCGAATAAGAAATGAAGAGATCCGTAGGAGAACCAAAGTAATCGACTTAGTAGGCAGAATTGCCAAATTTAAGTGGCAGTGAGCGGAGCACATAGCTCGTAGAACTTCCAACTGATGGCTGTTGGGCAGAAAAGTTCTCTGTTGGCAATCACGGACCGGAGGATGAAGTGTAGGGAGGCCTCCTACACGGCGGACCGACGATGTGGTGAAGGTCGCGGAAAGCACCTGGATGCGGGCAGCCCAGAACTGGTCGTTGTGGAGATCCAACAGTGGCTGACATTTTTCTGAGACGACGAAACAGAATCATATACTAACTTAAAAATAATACTGTAGGCACACTAAAATTCACAAAATATAAAATATGATAGCATTATTTATTGCTAAACTTATTCTCTGGGTACGGTAGGTTAAAACTGTGACCCTTAGACAGCGTTGCCAGACGTCCCGATTTTGGCGGGACGTCCCGAATGTTCAGAAGAATTAACGCCTACGTCCTTTCTTCATAGCAATGTTGTACGTTGCAAACTATTAGGCGTAATACTTTATATTGTTATGATTAGCAAACCACCGTCACATATTTTTATTAAAAATTCTTCTCATCCAAGTGATTCAGCAAGACACATCCTTTGTTTTATTCTCTCCTAATTTTTCCCGCAACACCGATTATTAAATGAAAAATGAAAATGAAAAATGTTTTATTTCAATTACAAACCATTTGTTTACAATAGTTTTGTGGTAACATTCCTTGTAAGTATATGAGATACCTGTATTAGAAAGTTACCGCTCTTCCTTTCCGGTTTAACTAGGGTAAGTATGTAAGTAAAAAAACAAAATTTTATTAGAAAGTAAAAGTACATGTTAAATTAATTAAATGTGTAGTATTGTGTGTCACAATTAAATTTGACAGGCTCAGTCCCGCTTTTCAGGAATAACTCGGCCGGAGGATAACTTTCCGGCTATTACCTACTTAAAAGGCCACATTTTTTGACTTTGATTTTTGTTTTTTTTATTATTCAGAAGACGAAGATGGCTATTTTGCTATCTATCATTATGTAGACATAATAAAAACTCAAATAAAAGATAAATATTTAAAAACATATGATTTTAGACGTCTTTTTACTATGTCCCGCTTACGACGAATCCCGCTTTTTTCACTCAAAAAGTTTCAAAACCCCGAGTTGTCAAAAAAAATCTGGCAACGCTGCCTTCAGATCAAATAAAAAATTAAGTCGGAGTCTCCCGAACAACGCATTGAGGCCGGTTTTTTATGTATGTAGGGGTGAGCCGGTGTTGCCAAAGTAATTTATATTACCCAAATGTTATATAAACACGCTTTATGAATAACGGTTATTTATCACAGAAACAAAACTGACCAGGGGCTGAACGCATTAATTTGCAACGAGAAAAGCAAAACAAAATAGGTATTGTTGTTTTTGTTAAAGAAAAATATGTGCTTTGTGTAATGTCTAACGATTTAAGAGATGATAATATAGGCCCAAGTCATTAAATCTGACTCGAATTGTAAGGGTAGGTAAGAAGAAGTGGTGAACGTATTAAGGAAAAGTGTTTTTTAAAATAAAACTACTGAGTATTAACTTTTCATATATGTATTTATTTAAAAACCTTTGTGTTGAATAAATTTCTTGTAAGTTTTTCTTTTACTTTTAGTAGTATTTGAAATAGTTTCCAGCTTAGCAATAACGCACCGTAATTAATTTATTACAAATTCATTACGGTTTTATTTTGTAAAAGTTTATAGGAAATACGTTACGTAACAATAGTTCGGTGTTGATTTTCGGAGGTAATTATAACCTTTTCATATTCACAAATTACACAAATATCAAAAAGATCCTTCGACTTTACATTCTTATTAGATTTATTTCTTTGCTCTCCCGTTATACCATCAATCAGGAAGTATCCTAATGGTATTTTAAAAGATGATTTAAGCCTACTATTAAAAACACTAATGCTTGAGAGGCCAAAGGAACAGTTTCATCTGTACCAGTTGTCATATCAACGAAACCACTTTACGACGAAACTTTACTGGAGGGAGACTCTGTACCAGAGTCGTCTGCTTAGGTACCTCCGTCTTACCTATTTCTGCCGCAAAGCAGCAGTGCTTGCATTGCTGTGTTCCGGTTTGAAGGGTAAGATATGGCAGTGAAATTACTGGGTACAGTGACTTTACATCTTGTGTCACAAGTTGGCAACGTACACTGTGGTTCTTGTGGGGGCTGCAGTTTTGTTGCGAATCTCACAAGAGCCACATGTGACTGTTACCACTTACCATCAGGTGGGCAGTTTGCTTGTTTGCCAACTTTCAGCAATAAATAAATAAATAAAAAAACAATGTATTGCTTTCTATCCCATAATTTTTGAGATAGGATACCCATCATATGTTTTTAAGGCTTGAAAAGATTCTTCTGTACGTCCGGGTGTCTATACCATTTGGCTAACGTTTTGGGGTGCGAAAAGCATATATTAAATGTAGCTTTTGGTAAGTGATATTCAAACGTGAGAAAACTCTTTTTAGGGCAGACGTAAATTTTATTGTCTTTTTACTTTTGACGTGACAACGTCTTAAATTAGGTTGCGGCTGGGAGTCACTTATGAAAAAGTGTAACGCTCGGTAACGTTACGATGAGTCACCGAACGAGAGAGAGGCCCGCCGAATGCCTTGCGTCTCTCTCCCACTCAACTATGATCGGTCTGCCGCGCGCATTGTGCAATTTAATTATATTCATATCAATAAATATTCTACCGAGAAAAAGACGTTGTCACGTAAAATCTTCGCCCGTAAAACCGACTTTACAGGCAAAAAAAAAAAAAAAAAAAAAAAAAAAAAAAAAAAAAAAAAAAAAAAAAAAAGGTTTTTTTTCCTGTTTAAAGCATTGAACATATCAACGACAGCAATAGTAGCCATTTAATGTCTGTGTCTAGGTAGATTTGCTTTTAAAATTTTCTAACATTTCTTTTAAGGATTTATTTATTTTTTCAAGACGCCTAACTTTTTGGTTTAAGGTTTTAATTTTCCTTTTCTTTTTTTTTAACTTCGTCTCTAGTAACAAGACTGTTTTGCGGAGCTTGCTGGGAGTGTCAAAAATGGATGGATCTAGCGATGACTGAACTGGTTTAACCTAAAAGGAAACATAAGAATATTACTTGACGCTAATTCTCTTACAAAAAAGTAAGTATGGCATTTTGAACCTTAAAGAAAACAGAATAACATTTATCGACGCAAACTTCCTAACAAGGTAAGATATTAAATTTACATCTACATATTTATATACAAATATTTTGAAAAATATGTAACTAGCTCACTTACAGCACATGAAGTAGAAGGCTGGGTTAAATCCAAAATCGGTTGGTCTGATACCGAAGTTATAACCTTAAAGAAAACAGACTAACATTATTTGACGCAAACTTTCCAACAACAACAAGAAATTAAATTTAGATGTACTATCGAGGTCTCTCGTGCCTTACCAGTTTGTAGAAATATTCGTTTGAACTGATCGCATCGGACACGCCCACACGACCCCTAATTGGCTTCGTATTTTACTACGATTTATACTACGGTCAATCATAAACAACTAGTTTTAAAATCGCCCTTGATGTCAGTACTGTCAACTGTCAATCTGCTCTCACTTGTATGTTTGCGCACGCGCGCCATTGTTGAATGAATGGAACGGGGCGTGGCCTAAAGCGATAGGCATCGTGCAGTGTGCTAGCGACTTTCGACTTAGGACTGGTAAGGCACCAGAGGCTTCGATAGTACATATTTGAATATGTATATTTCGGAACGTATGTAACTCTCTCACTCACTGCAAATGATGTAGAAGACTGGTTTAAATCGGAAAACGATTGCTCTGGTGGCTCAATTTGAACCTTCAAGAAACAGTACATTATTAATCATCGAAAACTAATAAACAAGGCTGATATCAAATGTATCTATGTTCGTTTGTGAATATCTCAGAAAATATAAAACTATCTCACTTACAGCACATGAAGTTGAAGACTGGTTTGAATTCGAAAATGATAAGTCTGGTGAGGAAGTTAGAACCTTTAAGAAAACAAAAATATTCATCTACGTAACACAAGAATATTTATTAAAGTTATCTAAATATATGAATAAAGATGCTTACAATAGTAGGATACTGGCTTATGGCTTCATCATTTAACTGCTCTGATATACCTGGTAAAATCTGAGGGACGAAACAAATTAGATTCATATTAATTGATCAAAAGTACCTAATGAGAGATCTAAAGAATCATGATAGTAGATTGTGATTGCGACCAAGTGTCAATTATTACAACAAAAAAATCATGTAATCTGTTTCATAACCTGCAAGTTTGTTTTATTGTCACAAAATGGTATAGAAGGTAACAAATCCTGGAAATTCCTTAAACTATGATTAGGTTTTAGAAGCAATAATTATCGGCGGTTATACATCAGAGCTATCTAGAGGAGATTTCACAATTGATTAATTATAAAACTCTCATTGCGCTAAATAATATTTTAATAAATATAAATTACATAATAATAATATTTTAATAAAATTTAAATATACCTTTGGATATGCGTCTTGTTTTATACGACGTAACCCTTTGATAGTGTAGTACAAATCGTCGCTCTTAAAGTGAGTAGAACAAACTACGCTGCGGTTAGTTGCGTCCCATAAAGGTTCATTTCGACTATAACGAATGACCGCAATCCACTTCTCTTTCATATTTTGATCTCGACTTGGAAACCTAAAAAATAACGTTAAATATAAGTATATAATTAAAATAAATAAATAAATAAAAATTTCCTACATTCACACCAATTAGCCCAGCCCAAAATAAGCACTGTAAGGCTTGTGTTATGGATACTAGGGTAACGGATAGATATACATATGTGATACATAGATATGTGATATTCATAGAAATATATATAAACAACGATGACTCAGGTACAAATGCGCGTATTCATCATACAAACATCTGCCCCTACCGGGATTTGAACCCAGGACCGTTGGTGCTACCGTTGCACCAAACAGTCAATATTAATTATATTCTAATACATACAAATAAATACCTAACTAGTCAAAGCCTGTACTAGTAATAAACGTAAAATCAATCCGGATACAGAGAAATTAACGTGCTATTTATAACGATAAAAATAACGTCACTTTACCTGTTTCCCAATAACAGGTTTGAACTAAGCGTTTTGCAGGGCAACACTTGTGTTGAGGTTTTGCGTTCCAAGCTATAACCTCAATATTTATTTTAAATTAATGAAAATATTAGTTTCCAATTTTACTTACGTGTGAAATGTGATTCCATCCTGCTTTTTATTTCTTGAAGATTGGTTTTTACATCCTTTCACGACACAATTCGTCATTTTAGTTGAAATTATTATAATTTGTATTTACGTCACGCTCTGCACGCTGGGTCAGTTTGACTGATTAGGCAAGGCGTAGTTTCGTTATATGTGTGTGCGTATAACTATGTATGTACACAGCAAGGCGTTGTTTTATAGGCCTCAGTGCGTTATTCCGTAGCACACCGTCTTCCCTTTTTATTTAGTCTGAGCTGTGACCAGTAAAAAAAACTTAATTTTGAACGAATTTGAGCAATATATTCTAATACGTAATGATTGATACTGTACTTTTTATGGACTTTATTTAAAATATAAGAGAGAAAGATACTATTAGTGTCGCCATTTTGTATCGTTTTCTTACAGAGGCCAGAATCAAATTCGTTTATTACAGATATAACCCTTACATATTTCCTACATAATTTGGATAGCGTGGTCATGGACTCCGATATATTTCCAAAGAAACACAATTTAAGTATATTGACTTGTCGGTTTAGTACAAATAGCTTAGTTCAAGTGAAATAATAAAAAAGTTATATTAAATTTTAGATAATATCATACAAAGACGTTACTACAGCACCCAGACCCCCAGCGAATACAGACAACCTTGTTTTCAACACTGACCCGGCCTGGGATCCAACTGAGGACCTCAGAGTGGCTTTACCATGAAACGGGAACATACGGGAACTACTCGATCACGCTAATCGTCAAATGATGATTTTCCTGATAATATATTTTACCATATCAACTAGTGTTGTCTGAAAATCGACTGACTATTGATCGATATTCATACTTTCGATAGTATTATTTATTTATTTAAAACGTTTAAAAAAAAAAAAAAAAAGTTTTAATAAATATTTAAACTTTGTTGCACACAAAAAGTATGTACAAATTGCGGACTTAATGTCATTAGGCATTTCTCTGTCAGTCAACCGGAGAGTTAGAAACTGATAGCGTATTGGAGGTGCATTGAAAGGGTAAATAGAAAATGAGAGCTATAGACTACATTAACATATATTTACATACATATAATGTCATATATAAAATAATAAACTACTTAAATATCGATACACTAAACCAATATCAAAACTCTTAACTAGATATATAAAAGTGTGATTAAGTGGATAGGTCCGAAGTATTTGAAACGAGATCGCGAACCAGTCGTTTGAAAACAAGTTTGTTGGGAGCTTTTTGAATATGGGGTGGTAATGCATTCCAGAGTCGTATAGCCTGAAGTGAAAAAAAGTTTAAAACAAAACCGATGTTTTACGATGAGAAGGAATGGCAAGAGTTTCTTTACTGTCTGAACGGAGATTACGGTTATGAAAGTCTCTCAGATATTGAAATTTACATTTCAATTACGGCGTAGTGAGTGGATCTTTAAGCATAGAATAAAGAGTGGAGAGAATTCGCAGGTCTCGGCGCTGCCGAATAGGATGCCATTTTAATTTCTGTCGATATGAAGACACGTGGTCATATATCCGGAGACAGAAGATGAAACGTATACGATTATTAAGAAGGCAAAGTTCCTGAGAAGTATCTACTTATTATCACGATAATATCGATACCCAATTTCGATAGTGAGTTACCATAGAATACTCTCAAGAGTTTGACCTATTTCCATGACACGAGTACTATAGATAGCAACGCTAGCATTGATGCATTCTGGCCATTAATAGTATCTGAGATTCATGAGTATCGTACGGTATTTAACCATCGATAATATCGATATCGCTATCAGTTGTTTGATAGTCGACTATTCTGCAACACTAATATAAACTCTGTATGTGTCACCGTAAAATTGTAATTAATGTTAGATTATAATCTTTCTCGCGAGATTGTAAACTGTCGAAAGATTGTGAATCGTAACATAGTTGTTACAATTTAACGCATCATTATCAGATAGATTATAATCTATCGAAGTGAAACCGCCAAATTTCACTAACCTAACCTAACTCAATGGACACAGAAGGGCTTATAACAAGACCGACCCATCAGGGCCAGCCTTCGGACAGTTGACAATTTAATGCGCGATAGATTGTGATCAAACAGTTTTACTTCGATAGATTATAATCTATCGAAAAATAATACGTTAAATTGTAAGCTGTATGTTACGGTTCACAATCTTTCGACAGTTTACAATATCACAGGATAGATTATAATCTTACAATTTTACGTTGTCATATACATCTATAAACTTTTATAATTAAAAACTTTAGATTTAGATTAAACATTGGATACTAATCGTGTACACAATATTGCAATGAAATAAGTAAACTTGTACAGCGTAATAAAACTACTTTGATTGAGCTTTATGAAGAATATTTTAATTTTTTTTTTGTTTGCGCTTATAGACAAGATAGGCACCCTCCGAACTCGGGAGAGGAAGGTGGTATTTTCTAATGGATATTTCGGCCCGACTTCGAAGTTGTGTCAGATTAGACTGACTTTACACCACCTGCGGTTGGCTTGTAAAGTCTATTCATTCTAACTTGTCCTATTTGGTAAACAATCTTGGCACTCCTTTTTATTAAAAATGCAGCATTAAAAATCAACTGATAACTAGATTCGATAGGTTTCAGTATATAATAACGATTTATTGTAATATATTATCGACTTTGTTATTATTTTATTTTTAAATGAGTGATTTTGTTAAAAATTTGTGCCAAGATTGTTTACAAAATAGGACTAGTTAGAATGAACAGACTTTAGATCAGAAGCAACCCCAGTGTTGCAGACGAAATAGGTCTATACTTTTTATACGTTTGTTTTTGATAGTTGTATTAGAAGTTTGATTAAAATTGTCACTTGTCACCTCGAACTGACTTTCTTTACATAATTCTAAAATTATATTTATTTATTATATTTTGTCGGCAACAATTTTTGGTCTTCGAGCCGAAAAATTATGATTACCAGGTCAAAGTCAATTCGTGGGGACACTCCTGTAAATACTGGTGAGGAAACAGGTGTGCCTTATACGAGTGTACTCAACCGGGCTTCGAGCCCCATTCTGGTCGAGGCGCTCACCGCACCCCATCCTGTTACCACAAACCAGGGTCTACAAGAGTTGTGTATACAGTCCACAAACATTTCTTCGCGTTCAGTTGTACAATTTAGTTCCAGGGCTTCCAATTCTTCAAAGTCGTCGGCTACCATACGGGCCCTTCAGACGGCTGCCGAAGCGAGGCTAGCGCGACAGCAATTAGAGCGGCAGATTGCGGCTGACAACGAGCGGCGCGAGCGAGAACTTCAGCTCGAGTGCGAACGGCGTGAGCGCGAACTTCAGCTCGAGTGCGAACGGCGTGAGCGCGAACTTCAGTTCGAGTGCGAACGGCGCCGTATCGAGCAAATGGAGCTAGCCGCGGAGCTCGCAGGTATCGAAGCTGGCCGCAGTCAGGTTGCTGTGTTCCGAAACTCGAACCGCGGCATGGGTAGCTGAACAGGTAAAGTGCGATTCCGTTGTTTCTGTAGCCGATTGTAATAATAAATTACCTACGAAAATTAAGCAAAATGTGCCTGACGCGTGCCCAGTTGTTGCGTCACCTAATATTAATACCCAGTGTAGCCATGGCGAAGAAAAATAAGCCGCGGCTATTGCTTCTGCTGTGGCCCCATATAAAAAGGGCTATGAACTAACGTCTTTTAACGGCGACCCTATAGAATGGTTGATATTCAAGAAAAATTATAATAATTCAAAGCATTTATTCTCTAACACAGATAACTTAAATCGCTTGCGACATGCACTACACGGCCGGGCACGTGAGAGCGTCGTGATTTTGTTGGCGACCACGGATGAGCCAGATGAAGTCATGCAGATGCTGGAGCAGACTTTTGCGCGGCCAGAGGCGATTGTATTACGCGAGATCGCGGAGCTACGTGGTTTGCAAAGACTGTCACATGATTTAAAAGAAATCAACAATTTGGCTTGTAAATTAAGAAATTGTATTTCTGTGCTGAAACTACTAAACCAACCTGAATATTTATACTCACCCGAGTTAATGCAAAGTTTATTAAACAAGCTCACTCCTCTTTTACGTAGCAAATGGGTTGACTTTGCATTCACTCATACGTCAAATGACACACCGCAATTAATAATTTTTTCTCAGTTTTTAAATACGGAGGCTGAAAAATATAATAAGTTTGGCATTGCGGATCAAAATTTATTTCGTAGGGAGAATATTAATGTACTGTCAACAAAACAAGATAGCCTGAAAATTACAAAAGAAAACTGCATTTATTGTGCTCATAATCACAATATTAAAAATTGCGCTACTTTTCTGTCTCGGTCACCTGAAGAAAGATGGGCGTGGCTTTACGAAAGGAAATTTTGCTACCGTTGTTTAAGGGGAGGTTCACACCGATGGAAAACATGTAAAACGAAGCGTTGTGGAATTGATGGCTGTCTTCGCTTTCACCATTCATTGCTCCATGGGTGTGAGCCGCCGCCTTCTAAGAGCTTTACAGTTCCTTTCATAAAGTCTTCTTCTATTCAGCAGAATTCTCCAAGCAAGGCTATTGTAACAAACACAATGGATGCGTTGATGTCTGATACCGCTCATAGGGTATACTTAAAAGTTATTCCTGTGACAGTCAGTGGGCCTGCAGGAAGCGTTGAAACTTATGCATTACTAGACGATGGCTCTACTGCCACCCTTGTAGATTCCGAGTTAGCGTGTACTATCGGTGCCGTAGGCCCTTCTCATATTCTTCGTCTTGAAGGTGTAAGTTGTATGTCAACCAGCGCTGAAGTTCAGCTAGTCAGTTTTACTATTAAAGGACGCCACGAATCTATTTCTTACCAGGTGCAAAATGCTAGAACTGTAGATTCCTTATCATTACTGTCTCAAACTATTTTAGGCCGTGATATTAAAAATTATTCACACTTAGCAGATATAACAGAATTTTTAACTTTAGATAAAGCTACTCCAAAAATACTTCTTGGCGCTGAGCATTGGCATTTGACAATTTGTAGGGAAGTACGTGCGGGCTTAAAGTCTCAACCCGTTGCTACTCGGACGCTTTTAGGTTGGACTCTACATGGTCATTCGACTAGTTGGACGCGTCCTATACACTTTGTTAATTATGCTTGCGCTGACGAAGCCGACGAAGGCATAGTATCTGGTAGCGTTGACCCGCCTATTCACGTCATTATTCAGGACTATTTTAAGCTTGATTCTTTAGGAATTACTAAATATCAGTCTAAGGTTAGTTTACATGACCAGCGCGCGTTAGAGATCTTGGAATCTACTTCGAAGCGTCTGCAGTCGGGACGGTTCGAGGTAGGTTTGTTATGGCGCGACAACATCACTAGTGTGCCTGATAGTTACAATCATGCTCTCTCACATTTCTTGTCTTTGGAGAAGCGCATGCAAAGGGAACCCGAATTCGCTGTCGATTATAAGAAATTTATACAGTGCATGATTGATAAAAGTTATGCCGATAAGTGTTTTGATACATATGAGATCAGAAAACAAGCTTCCCTATTTAATGGTAACAATTTTTTTTTGGTATTTGCCTCATTTTGGCGTTGTGCACCCGCAAAAGAAAAAATTGCGTGTTGTACACGATGCTGCTGCCAAAACGTTAGGAGTCAGTCTAAACTCGTTATTGCTCACTGGTCCTGATTTGCTGCAGCCATTGTTAGACATTTTATTTAGATTTCCCGAAGGCCGCGTTGTCATGAATGCCGATTTACGGGAAATGTTTCCACAGGTGAGGATCAGAGAGCAAGATCGAGACGCGCTTCGTTTTCTTTGGCGAGACAGTACAGATTCTCCAGTAAAAGAGTTCCGAATGACATCTGTTATTTTTGGAGCAGCTTGCAGCCCATGCACTGCTCTTTTTATAAAAAATAAAAATGCATCACAATTCGAGAAACAGTTTCCTTCCGCTGTTAAGGCAATTGTTTGCGACCACTACATGGACGACTATATCGGAAGTGTGGACACTGAAGAGGAAGCTTCTCAACTTGCAGCTGACATCGTGTCTGTCCATAGTGCTGCAGGCTTTGAGATGAGAGGTTGGGTGTCGAATTGCCCTTCCGTGTTGTCGTCAATTAGTTCTGATCTGCATGGGGCTCCACAAATATCAGATGTCGGCATTGGTCCAGTTGCATTTGTACGTACTTTGGGATTAATCTGGCAGCCCCAAAGTGACACTTTTAGTTTTAGGATAGGCGTTCCTGATAATTATGAACAACCTTTTACACAGCGCAAAGTTTTATCTTTTTTGATGCGAATATACGACCCGCTTGGATTGCTGCTCCCTTACACTATCGAGGGCAGAATTCTGTTCCAGTCTACCTGGAGGACGGGTATTGACTGGGACGCAGAGTTATCTTCTGCTTTAGTAGACGCGTGGGTAGCATGGATGTCTAAGTTGTCCACGGTAAACCAGAGCAGAATATCACGCTGGTATGGTGATGGACCTGACCCTCCAATTGAGCGAGAACTTCATGTTTTTTGCGACGCTAGCGAGCTGGCCTATAGCTGTGTTATATATTGGCGTTACATCTACAAAGACGGTTATGTTAGGGTCACACTCGTTGGTGGCAAAGGTCGCGTGGCTCCCACGAAACCTGTGTCCATACCACGCCTTGAACTTCAAGGTGCTTTAGTTGGGTCACGATTTGCCAAGTCTATTTCCGAAGCCCACCGTAATAAACCGACCCGGGTGTTTTATTGGACGGATTCTACGACGGTTCTCAGTTGGCTTCGGAATGACAGTCGCCTCTTTAAGCCTTTCGTTATGCACAGAGTCGGTGAGATAGCGGAACTAACCGACATTTCAAGTTGGAGGTACGTTCCGGGTAATCTGAACGTTGCAGATGACGCCACTCGTCCTGGTAATACTCTCAAACGATGGTTTCTCGGACCTTCTTTCTTATTGTTGGATCAGAGCGAGTGGCCATCTGAACCTAAGGTACCTGCAGCGGCCCTTGAGGAAGTCAGGGTCACTTTAAAAGATGTCGCTATGTATGTTTATGTTCGTGCTACAAAACTCGCTGTTCCTTCTCCTGAGACAGCAGAGCCGAGTCATTTTAGTAGTTGGCTCCGGCTTGTTCGCGCAACCGCTCGATTTCACCAAGCTTGCGATAAGTTTAGATCATTTCTGGCAAAGCACAAATTACTTCCAAATTCTATAGTTAATCGCGATTTCGATACCCCCGTTCATCGTACATTAGTAGCATCTCATATCATTAAATCCGAAGAGGCTTTATATCAACGTTCTCAAGTTGAGTGTTTTGAGGAGGAAATCACCTGTCTACTAACTTCCACTCCGATTCCTAAACAGAGTAAACTATATCGACTGGCGGTGATATACCATGATGGTCTTTTGAAGTTGGCTGGTAGAGTAAATACTCGGTCATCTTCACGAAAAGGCAGGCCATGGTAACAATGAAACAGTGGTTAATATGGTTCGTGAGCGGTTTTGGGTTTTAAGATGCCGAAATGTGGTGCGAGACGTAGCGCGGAAGTGCCAGATGTGTTCAAACAAAAAGGCTCAACCACAAATCCCAAAGCTTGGAGATATACCCGCAGTGAGATTGGCGCACCACCAACGGCCGTTCACTAATGTGGGTGTTGACTACTTTGGTCCATTAAACATATCAATCGGACGTCGTCGCGAAAAAAGGTACGGTGCTGTTTACACGTGTTTAACGTCTCGCGCGCTGCACCTGGAAGTCGTGGCATCATTATCAGCCGATTCTGCAATATTGTCTCTTCGACGGCTGATAGCACGTCGTGGTTGCCCGTCGAAAATATTGAGCGATAACGGGACGTGCTTCGTTGGTGCAAACAAACAACTTGCTGTCTTTTTTGATGAAAAGATTCACGATTTTGCTGCCAACAATAAGATTACTTGGCAGTTTATACCACCCGCTTCACCATTTATGGGAGGGTGTTGGGAGCGCTTGGTCAGAAGCGTAAAAGCAGCTCTAAGCGTTATACTAAAAGAAAGGGCCCCAAGCGAAGAAGTTCTTCAGACAGTATTTGCAGAAGCCGAAGCTCTAATAAACTCTCGTCCTCTGGTGCATGTTCCTGTGGACCCTGACGACTTGACTGCTCTTACACCTTTCCATTTCCTGTTTGGTGCACCTTCCTATCAGCAGTTACCCACTTCGCTGCAACTATCTGACAGAGACCTGCTTGGAAGAAATGATTGGAAGAAAGTTTTGAGACTCAGCGATCATTTTTGGTCAAGTTGGGTTAAAGAATATTTGCCCACTTTAGTACCGAGGCGTCAAACGCAAACGTGCTCATCAGAGGTGCCCTTGAAGGAGGGTCAAGTTGTCCTGATTGTAGACGACAATTTGCCACGGGGTATTTGGCCTGTAGGACGGATTTCAGCACTGCACCCCGGGAAAGATGGGGCGGTACGAGTGGTGGAAGTGGCCACAAAGGCTGGAAACTTTAAAGAGGCCCGTCCGGAAAATTATACGGTTACCTGTAAACTAGTTTAATATAATTTCCTCATTGTACGTGTTTCATTTTCAAATCATCTTTTTTGCTTTGTCCATTTTGTAGCAACTTTCGTCTGCACTGATTCAGTGTTGCCACACGGGGGGCGCTGTGTTGCAGACGAAAGAGGTCTATACTTTTTATACGTTTGTTTTTGATAGTTGTATTAGAAGTTTGATTAAAATTGTCACTTGTCACCTCGAACTGACTTTCTTTACATAATTCTTAAATTATATTTATTTATTATATTTTGTCGGCAACACCCAGCTTCAAGAGAGAACGCCTCGAATATTGAAGAAAACTTCTTTAATAAATTAAAAACTATAATAAAGAAATAATTAAGTTAAAACTACTATGTCTAAACTTAAATACTAAAAACCTTAAAAAATATAATATAATATCTAAAATATATTACTAAAAGGAGTCCCTTTAGGCAAGGTTCCAAAGATACTGGCAGCATTCCCCCTTTGAATAGCTAAACTAATTCTTTGTCCGAGGTAGCTGCCAGCTCTTCGGTCTCCTGTGATGTCGACTAATCTTTTTGATATTTCTTTATAAAGCCTTATTGCACTAGGACCCCACGGACCAAGGGTCTCGACACCAATGGATATTCGGAGCCTAGACCCCTGTATTTGCATGCTCTAGCTTTTTCAGCCGCTTCACATGCCGCACCAGCTCTGTTGTTGGTTCCATGTAGATGGGAAGGGGCCAGTGTGTCTGAACAGGTTGCATCCCATACCAGCACCCGGCCCATCTTCCATGGAATCAAACTCATACCGTCCGGTCTCTTGCCATCGTCTCTTGCAATTCCAGTCGGCTCAAGTAGACTTGGCACGTTGACGGTGGCAAGGGACCGGCGTATGATATCGTTCAGTGCGGAATGTCTCGAGAAGCGGCCTGCACTTTTTTGGCATGACAGTCTGTGATGTCCTAGCTTGTCGACATCACTGCCACAGGGACATTTATGACATTTACTTCTTTTGATATTATGTCAATCCAGTGAAGAAAAACACACAGAAACTAGTGCCATCTAGTAATACTATTTACAATTAATTATGTAATGCGATTATTTACATTACTTCAAGCACAACGCAATTTTACTGTGCCTATTTTTTAATGCTGTTCGAACGATTATGTGAATTATTTTTTGTTATGATTATGTAAGTGACTGTCACGCGATGAATGTGAATAATTTATCTTTAACCTTACACCAATACTACTGTATTATCTTCTAGACCTTATGACCTTTTGCACTGAAAAAACGCAAAAAATAGCACATCACAGAGCATTTTTCCTTATTAGCAATGTTGTTAACATTGAAACTCCCTATTATAGAGATAATTAATTGTAATAAAACCGTTGTGTAAGAAATACTTCTTTAGCGTAACTAAACAAAGAAAACTAAAAATTTCCCTGTGTGCCAGTACACTTTGTTTGTGAAAAGAAAGAAAATAAAAAGAATACATACCCACAGTAAACCTCAAATCAATAAACGCACTTAAAAAAGTTTATTATATAAAAACCACTTTTAAATAAAATTGTTATAATGTTATTATATAATATATAATCTTTATATATATAATTCTTCTGTGAGTGTGTATGTCACTGAACTCCTCCTAAACGGCTGGACCGATTTGAATGATTTTTTTTGTGTTTTCAAGGGGATTTGAGAATGGTTTAGATTCACAAATCAGCCGGGCAGATGGCGCTGCAGACAGTATCTAGGTTATTTATCTATACTGCAAAAATAACAGGCAGGACAACGTCTGTCGGGTCCACTAGTGTTATTATATAATATAAAATTGTTATTATTATATTATATAAATTATTGTTAACCATCACATATAATTAAAATCACACACACACATTCATAAATATTTGAGTAACTTCGTTGAGTCAATTAGCGGCCAACTTCATCCTGCTGGTTTATTCCATGTCGCTTTTGCGGCCAACTTCAACATAATAATTTTGGGTCACGGTAATGCGCGCGCATCTTAAAATTTCACTCATAATTTTTCATAACGCGCCTAAAGAAGTATAACTTCAAAAATCTGAATTGAGTGCTTAACAATATTCCATGCACATTTAGTGCATGGCAAAGGAGAAAAGTACAACCTCTTCACACTTAAAATTGTCGTAAATGGCGACCACAAAAGAGCAACGGCGTTTTTCAAATAATGTACTTTTACAGAGATCCAAGCTTGGAAATTATAGCAAAACTCCCCTAATTTAAGGAGAATGTTTCTTTCAGCAGTAATTTCTTTCTACCAAGATGATGTAGGTGATGAATTTAATATAGTTATTTATTTGACAATGTTTTTAATTTTATCCTTATCCTACATAGACCAAATATAATTATAATCCATACTCATTTGCACTCTTAAAAAATAAAAAAAATAACTAAAAATGATTACAAGTTTTATGTTTGTGTTTTTGGCGGGAACGCAAAGCGTCACTTTAATGGTTTTGGTTTTCTTTTTCAAATTTGTGTTGTGGTTTATATTAATATGTAATAATGATGGGTTGTTAACCACTGAGTGTTACATCTAAGACGATACGAGGTGTATCACATATTTGCGCAGCCTTTTGCAAGCATCTCGCTACAACACATCACTTTCGCACTCTGTGTACTTACAAATTATTAATTTTTTCTATTGTAAAGCGTTGGACCGCTATCTCGGCTGATGGTAAGCGATGATAGGATGTGACGCGCTTGCCTAGAAGATACTCGTGACTGGAAGACCACTAAATTGTTTTTATCAGGAAACATACTCAGGCAAAGAGTTCCACTCTTTAGCGGTACGATTTACGAAACTGGAATCAAAACGCTAAGTACGACTGCTTAATTGTAGTTATTGCTATTTTAAAAGATGCGTCACCTCGCTTTCTGTGTGAACTAATCCTAAGTTTATCTTGGCAATATTTAAATATTTTGAAACGGTGTCTTACGTGTCTTCGAAACATTTTTCTACAAGAATTGTTACATCGATGACTTTACTATGCCTATTGATAATGAGTGATAATGAGATAGGTTGTTACTTCCACGGTTTTTTGTTTGATGTTTCTATTTATATGTGCATCTTAAAGCGATACCTCGTTTGATGTAACCTTACTTTGAAAATATCTTGGTAGAACATTTTCCTGCAAAGTAAATATCATTAGGTACTTACCCATTTGTCAGTCCTCTACTGCACGCCCCACCCCTCTCAACAGTCTCTATGCTGCGCGAATTGTGAAAAAAATGTCGGATTCCTAGATGCAAATGCCATTTTCTCACTAAATAATGAAGCTAGAACCAAACAAAAAATACTACCGTAAAGCTGATTAAATAAAGAATCCCCTACAGAATATTTGGATCTCTGTAACTCAAAAATAATAGTAATTTAAAATAACAGCAGGCTACCCATAAATTTGAATACGGTAGCAATTGCTATAAAGGACTGACGAGGTGTGTTGGCTATCGGTAGCAATTGCTACCGTGGACTGACAAGTGCTTAGTCGTCCTAGTAACATTTTTTGCAGAAAAGTGTTTACGTAGACACGTAGGACATTCTTAAAAAATAAATTCAAAATAAACAAATGAAAATAACTAGTTTTTTTTAGTGTGTTACGAGAGCACGTAGTAGGGGTTACGCTAAGTTAGTAAGCCCAAGAAACAACATTGCACACGGCCCTAAAAGCTGAGTTAGCGATTGTACGTGCATCGACCGCTGCAATTGACGCAACTGGCGTAAACCGCTGACACCGCGCCTCGTGTCTTCGCCGCGGTGTGCTACGTGACCGGACGATGTCGTCACTTCGATTCCTACTTCGATCGGGTCGACATTTAGAAATAATTAATTATAATCTTTGTATTTTTATTTTCTTATTAAATTAATTTTTATAAATTTAAATCGGTTTTTTTTTGAGTCCTCCGGCCGTGGCTAACGTAATTAGTGGGTAAACTCCATTGTATTGTAAATAAAAGAAATCCTTCACAGACTACATTAAATCCGATTGTCTGACTGTATTATTTTTTATTGTATGAAGGTATCGATATAAAACTACTTAACTAGAAATATTTATGAAGAGAGGAAAATTAAAAGAAAGATGTATGTCCTCTTGGTGCCAAAAAAAATCAAGCTTCTGTTTCGATGGCGTCAAAAAATTATGGCGTATTGTTTGACACTCACAATACAATTAAAACTTATAAGGCACAACGTACTGCGCTTGTTTACCTGGGCAGAGTTGAAGAGCACAGTTCTAATGTTGACATGAGCACAATTCTCAGGCGGGAATTCACTTGTGACCCGAGTCGATTTTTTCTAGTATTTTTCTATTATAATAATTTATCTTATAAGATCGCATTGAAAATGCATAAAATATAAAAAATTATAAATCTTTTCAATATCTATCCGTATCGGAGTTTGTTTTTTTTTAGGTTTCCGTACCTCGAAAGGAAATAACGGAACTCTTATAGGATCACTTTGTTGTCCGTCCGTCCGTCCGTCTGTCTGTCAGTCTGACAAGATCCTTTTTCTCAGAAACTCGTGGAGGTTTTATCTGGAATTTATATCAAATACTTAGGTCTACTGTCCCTTAGAGCTGTGACTTCTAAGCCAATGCAATCAAAAGATACAGCCGCTCATGCCGCAAATTTCCGCAAATTTTCGACACTATATTTCTATGTCAAACTTATTTGAACGACATTGCTGATTATTTTATTTTATTTTCAAAGGCACAAGAACAGGCATCAGATAGAAAAATATATATATACAAATAAATGCAATAAAAAAGTATATATCTGTGCCCAATTATAATTGTGCACAACATTTTTACAAAGCTTATCAAATTATACTAATAATTTTACTTAATTTAGAGGTTTATTTTGTAAGTTTCAAATTATCTGAACATAGTGTTTAATTTTCCTACAATAATTCTAGAAGTGAACTTTTGAATAAATTAATAGAACAACCAAATATATCAATATTACGGCAAATCTCATTGTAGTAATGGCACATTCTATACAAAGGATTATTTTTTGAAACATTATTTTTACAAAAGGGTATAAAAAATAATTGCGGATTACGCACTGACCGAGTCGGTACCTTAAATGATAACATTTCCAACAATCTCCCATCAGACAGTCCATTGGCAATCTGGTGAAGTGTGAGTAGATCACTCATCCATCTACGCCTCTCCAGGGTTATCATATTAAAATACTTCAGACGATCTGAATAATCAGGTATTTTTCTACGCAGGCCATATTTCATACATAATGCTCTTGCGAACCTGCGTTGAATAGCTTCAAGTCTATTAACATGTACTTCATATATAGGGCACCATATTGAAGAACAATAATCCAACAGGCTTCTCACCAACGATCCATACAGTATCATCCATGATTTTAAATCCTTAAATGGTTTAGCATTTCGGAGAACAAAGCCTAGCATTTGATTTGCCTTAACACAGATATGATCATAGTGAGGTCGAAATGTAAGCGCCGAGTCGAAATACACTCCCAGGTCACGAACTATATTAACTCTGGCAAGACAGGACCCAGATATATTATAATTAAACTGTATGGGAATTTTATTCTTCGTAAAAGAGATAATTTGGCACTTATCAATATTGAGTGACATTTGATTCCGTTCACACCATTTTGAAAGTTCCACCAGGCTTTCCTGTAACATATTGCAATCTTCAATGCCATTGACCCGCTTGAAAATCTTGATGTCATCAGCAAAGGCAAGACAGTCGCATTTAATGATTTCAAGAAGATCGTTAATGAAGATTACAAATAGGAGTGGTCCCAAATTGGAGCCTTGTGGAACTCCGGAGCTTGGAATAAATGGAAAGGATTCATAGCCACTTAGTGCTACTAATTGGGAGCGATTGGAAAGGTATGAAGCTATTAATAATATACCACGACGTCTTTAACATTAATAGGTTTTAAATAAGTACTCGGCCGTTAGTAGTTACAAAATCACGCGATGTTTGTTTTATTTTTTATAATAATTTTACTAACTTATAGATATCACGTCTTTGCACTGATTATTAGTTAAGGAAAACCTATAATTAGCCTACTATTGGCTTCTACACTTTTGTAAAATATAAGTTATGAAAGCTCTTGATTTTCCATAATAAATAAATAAAAAAACATATTGTTAGACATGTCTTTGATCTTTTGCGGCATGTAGAAATTTTAAGACACATATACAGGGTTATTATGTAAACACCATCCAAATTTTTTCTAGGCATAAGATATCATTCAAACACTTCATTTATGAAAAAAAATTGGGAGGTAAAATTTCCGCAAAAAAAATTTTGTCCGAGCGAATTATTACAACAGCTGGTTACTGGCAAAATAGGTACTTATAGTTGAACGACCGACCGCCCGAAGCGCCCCACCGAGCTGCGCGCGCAAGTTGTAACGACATCGGCGCAATGAAATCAGTCACCCGCGGACTTTCCGCGATGTACAATGTTGCGTTCACGCATTTACGTCGCATAATTATCTACCTAACTAAATGTGTTCACACTTGCAATTGAAATCGAGGGCGAAATTGAACGACGGGTTTATGTGAAGAAGGCCCAAAGCCTCGAGAACTTTAATATAAATATAATCCGTGCATTTAACGAAGTGACAAAGTGGAAATACAAGTAATACAATTAAAGACAATGTTCATAAACGTGCAAGACTGTTTAGAGAGAAATTACCTACACTTTAAGGTAAAGTGATTGTTTTCAAACTTCATGTAAGTGTATTTTGTTTGGATTTTTAATTAATTATTTTGTTGGAGTAAAGCAAAATGTGTGCAGGGCGGCTAAGACTTGTGAAATTTTTCACAAAAATATAGAACTATTAAATATACATTTCTTTATCCTATCGTGTAAAATAGACAAAAATAACTTAAGTAGGTAGGTACTAAGGTTTTGGCACTGAATTTTTTTTTTGCTATTTTCGAATTGCCTTTGCGATCCCTGTGTTTTTTTAGATTCTGTGGTTAGGAAACGCCCTTTGCTTTACTCCAACCAATTATTGTACATAAGTTGATTAAATTTAAAAAAATGCGACGTAAGTGCATATGGTGTGGCTTACTTTTATGTTCATTTTTTATTTATTAAAAGTGTTATCGATTAATATTGTTATAATCAAAGAACAAATCAACTTATCTCTTCTTCAATTTGACGTTCCTATTTTTTTTCGTTTAAATTTGCAACTTATGAAAATTATTGTAACGTATCAATGAAATACGGGAGGGCGGGGCGGGGGTCGTGTAATCATCTGCTACAACACCGTGCGTAGCGTGACTATGACAGCAATCGGTAGTTTTCCTCGGATAACTTTGTGTAGGCTTAACTTAATATTTTAGTACTGAGTGATATTAAAAGAAAAAAATCTTGTTTCGTTACTTTCTTCAAAGAATATAATATATAAATTTGGATGGTGTTTATAAAATGGCCCTGTATAAGAACAGTTCTTTTGAAACTAAACACTTTTTACTACCAACACAAGGACTAGCTTACTGCGCCACTTTGGCCTGGGGGGCAATCGCCATAAAAATATATAGTTGGATTGGAGTTGAACTACAGCTGAACTTCAACTTTTACGACATTTCGTATCGCGGTAATGATTTGACAGATGGTTGAGACGCAACCCGATTGAAGTTGGAACGATGTGGGCAGTCATTATAATCTCTGTGGTGTTTCCGAACTAAAGTACTACGTAATACCTACAATACTAGGTGACATCTATTTTGTTTCTATTGTGTCTACGATCCAACTTCGTTTGTCTTTCAACTGTCAAGTAAAAATTAGCGCGATACCGATTTCGTCCCAAGTTGGATTGCAATTAGAATCAGAGAAGAATTGAACCTCAGCGGTCCGTTCACATTGAAAAATAGCGCGTTTGGCCTCCTGGTTACTTGCCCTCTTCAAGCCCCTCCACGGACGGGCGATATCTGGTCCAAGAAGGCATCACTCCAGACGTGTGAGGCGTGTGTAATGCCATCAGTAGGTTACTATCCGCTGAAGGCCCACCTCACAATGCAGTAACGGAACCACGGTGCAATATAAGATCAGAGGCGTATTTAAAGATTTGGTGCCCCGGGCCAGTAAGCTTTGCCGCCTCATTTATTTACGAATAAAAATATGCTATGTGGTTTAAATAATAAATGAAAAATTGGTTTGCTCTTGTTCCCAGTCAAGCCTAGAGGCCAAGACAAGATCCACGATGGAGTGAACTAACCCAGAAGGTGTCTACTCACCCTGGCTTTGAAAACGGACGGGTTATATGTACTTGGAAATACAGACGCAGGGAGGGAGTTCCACACCTTTGCTGTGCGCATTATAAATGATGTTTTATTAACTTATTATTACATTTTAAGATGTACAGTTTTGGTTATTAGTATCTTAAAGGTCTAGATTTGTTTATTCTTTATTTGTGGCTTGCACGATTTGTGCATTTAGCTAGTGTCAAGTAAGTTTAATTGTCAGTTCAGTAGTTTCATAGGTTTCAGTACAGATGTGGGGGTTTTACTGAAACCTCATCGTGGCCTTTTTGAGAGAGCGCGAAAAGACACCTTCCACTGTTTTGTTTCACTTGCCAACACTCATACATATTCAGAAACACTGAGTGGTTAACAACCCACCATTTTTACACAATAATATAAACCACAACACAAAATTTAAAAAGAAAACCAAATACAATTTATGTGACGCTTCGAGCTCCCGCCAAAAAGTCCTTTGTCTAGATACTAGGATGTACCTACATATTATCCATAAAGGTCTACCTCTGCCTATACTCTATGCGCATTGTTTACATATCAGCACCGCCAACTCGCTCCGGATCGAAATCATAAAAGAATTCTCTGGGTTAACAAAGAAAGTATAGTTCAAGCTAGAGCTACTCTATTAATTTTCTTAAATACTAGCGGTCCGTCCCGGCTTCGCAAGGGTGGACAAAATTCTTTAAATTTTTTCTATTATTAAATATTCTTCCGTTAGCGCCATCTAGCGTCCGGTAGACGAACTACTTGCGGTTAACGCGTTGCTATGGTAACGTTATTGATACAATGGAAAAAGAGCGGGAAAAAGAGCGGAAACCTCTTTATATTATAAGTATTTATACATATTTCTCTTTATTAAGAGATTATTTTATATTATTATTTTGACGACAATTTGGTGCAATGGTAGCGATCCTGCCTTTCGCACTGCGTCCTGGGTTGGAGTACCGGAAGGGATAGATGTTTATGTGACGAATACGAGCATTTGTAACTGAGTCATGGGTATTTATATATATTGCTATAAATATTACATATCTAAGTATCGTATATGTATGTTTATCCGTTACTCTATCCATAGTACAAGCCTTCAGGTGCAAATTGGTGTGAATGTGAGAAATCTATAATCTAAGATCACAATGGTTTGTGAGTTTGTCTGTCCACTCCTTTTTCCGGTCTTTTTCCATTGTATATGCGTTACCGTAGCAACGCGTTAACCGCAAGTAGTTCATCTACCGAACGCTAGATGGAATGAAATGATGATGAAAGTATTTAATAATAGAAAAAAAATTAAAGAATTTTGTCATGCGAAGCCGGGACGGGCCGCTAGTATTATTATAGTTATTAAGAGTTTATCACTTTTCAATGCCTTAAACAAAAATGTTAATTTCGGTCGCTAATAAGTATATACAATTAGCTCACTACAGTTGTGTTAAGGTGGTCATACTCAGAAATCACTCACAACAGTAATGACAGTTACCAACGACTTCTAAATCACTCACACAATGTTTTTTAAATAGAAATAGATTATGTTACCATTCAGTATTCACGCCACTTTCATTGTGTCCTTGTTACGAACTCAGTGACAAACAATCTAAGTTCACGGGATCAAAGATAACACACGCATTTCAAGCATAAAGCGTTAAAAGCCGCGTAATATTATTTCTAGCAGTTTAATAATAAATTACGAGGTCAAGCATCGCTAAAAAAAAGATTTCGGCAGTATACGTATGGTAGCGTCGCATGGATAGATTAAAATGATCGTTTAGAAAAAACAGGCTGATATAAACACGTGTCTAATTAAATGTGTAATAAATGTAGCGATGCAGCGCTGAAAGTGTTCTTATTTTGAAATTGTATTTCCAAGTCGGCATGACAGTCTATCGCACGCAGCCATTTCGGCGGGAACGATTCCCTGTTTTGTTTTTTAATCTGTGCCCGTGTTTATGGAGTGATGTGTAAAACCAATTGATGTTCATCATCGCTCTGCTAGCGGGATTGACTTTTATTTTTTATTTATTTAAGCTGGTGGTTGGCGACAGAAAAAAAGAGCAAGAAGGTTAGTAACTTTTTTTAAACTTTGTAGAACAAATTTTTATAGGTACATAGTTTTTTTTTTCATCCTATGATTCTTTTTTTAATTTTAAAATTTACGTTCATGTACCTCATTTGTAGGTTAGTCAATAAGTGTGTTATTGTTTTAAAACAACACTTATCTAGAAGTTGCCAAGATTACCTGCCGAAATTTACGATGTCTTTGATTATCTCAATACCACACTTGAACTATTTTTTATTTCAATATTTTGTTTTTTATCTGTTATCTAACACTTAATAAGCCAAATATCAAGCGATATTCAACATAACATACATAGTAGCTTTAAAACTTGAATTTGCAACAAAAAACCCATTAATTTAAACATTATTTTTTGTTCTGGTTGACTGTTAGAGATGTTTTTTAACTGACACCCGGTTTTTTAATTTTGTTTACTACCACATAAAACTTGATGCATAATTTTGATTTCATTGAATACATTTTTTTTCATTGTTAATTTAATAAAATAACATACGTAAATACATAAAAAATGCTTAAAGAATGTACATAATTTGGCTGATTATATCATGTGCCTTGACCAATTAGCTACTGAGATAATAATAATAGTATTTTTTATATTCTCACTAATTAGCCTAGCCCAACAACACTAAGTTCTCTGTTATAGATACTAGAGTATGAGATATATACTAAGTACATAATAAGGCATACATAACTAATATTCATCCATATATTTAAATAAGTACTATTACTCAAGTACGAATGCAAGTACGAATGTGTGATGAATCACACGAACATCTGTACTTGTAGCCTTCAGGTGATCACTCTAACTCGGCCAAGCAAGTTCTGCTATTTTTGTAATAAGTAATTATTATAAATCACATACATTTTTCTTAACCCAAATAGCTAAAGCACTATGGAATTCAGAATCAATAATGTTAATAATATAGAAAAGTTCGTCTTCAACATTCCCCGGCCGGGAATCAAACCCGGGACCTCGAGGTGGGGTTACTATAAAAACGAATCGAATTAATTCAAACTTGAGCGTTTAAAAGCCCTATTTTTCTCTATTTCGAAAATTAAAACCTCGATTCATTATACCCTTAAAGGAATACCCCACCGGGTATTTAAATAGATAGATAGATATATCTTTTATTTGCATCAAATATCTAAATTTAAGTGCAATCAAAGATACACACATACACTGAAAACAGCAAAGTGAATAAGAAAAAAAAAGAAAACCACAAACACAACTAATATACATAGCACTCTAATGACAAAGAGTCCAAATGCAAAAAGGCCATTGCTGGTTTTCAGCTTTTGCCCGTAGTAAGACGCGAGGAATTTCTCCAGAGAGTTGTAAATTATTCAGTAACTCTTCCCACTCTTAATATTTAATGAAATCCGGACAGAGAGTAGTACCTAGCACTTTTTATTTATCAATTGATCGTTCGTCATTCATAAATCGGTTGTGAACATCGTCATCATCCGTATTTAATACTTAATAAAACGTCATTGGCAGAAATAACATTTAAAAGAAGTTACTGGTGCCAGGTACAAAAATAGAAATACTTTTTAGCGGGAACGTGTTGTGTGACCATAAATTATTTACTGTATTTTTTTTTTTTTTATTTTGACATACCTACATGAATGTGTAGTTGAGAATATGTGCGCTTTTTTACAATGAAATTAATTTTCTTTTCATAACTTTATTTTTATTTTAAAATTTTTGAAGATTATTTAAACATTTTAGTATACCTTTAATAACAGTCGAATAAAATATAAATTAAAAGTTATTTTCTGATTTTTAGTTCGGTTTGCTATTAAAGCGTGTTTTTTTAGTTTTTTTTTTATTATGAATAGAAACCCAGGTGAAAAAAAAGCATTATTTTTCATCACCAGACATAATGAAAACTTTATCTTCTGGTAAAACTTGAAAATTTCAAATATAATTCCAAAAAAACATAAATGTGAAAAAGGAGCTAGTTCGGTGTTGAAACGATTTTCGGAGCGGTCGGTGGCACAGTATCCTAGCAATTTAATTAATCATCTGTAGGAATTTACTTCAGTTTACTTATACCTATGAGATGTTGTTATCATCAATAATAAATTATAATTTAAAAAAAGTAAACGCTTTTATGGAAAACCGAACTAAAAAGTAAAAAATAAATTTCAATAAAGTAAGAAAAAGGGGTGCTCGACAGCGATTGTTGTATTTTTTTATTTATTTATTTATTACCAAGATAGCTTATTATTTTTATTTCAAACTAGCTGACCCAGCCACGCGTTGCTGTGGCACAGAAATTTTATTTTTCTAAAATAAAAGAATTTATCTAAAATAGAAGTAGCTTAAGTTACTCCTTATTACATCAGCTACCTGCCCATAAAAGTCTCGGCAAAATCGGTCCAGCCATTTCAGAGATTAGCCGGAACAAACAGACAGACAGACAAAAATTGTAAAAAATGTTATTTTGGTGTATGTACCGTATATATATTCATATACATGTAGTAAAAAACGGTTATTCTAATATTACAAACAGACACTCCAATTTTATTTATATGTATAGATTGCAGAGTTAGTGTAAGATGAATATCGTACAAAGCACCCCACGCTTTTTTTACAATGACATTAACTTTCTCGTTAATTACTTAATTGTGGTATTGATTTTTTTTCACTTTTTTGTTTGGTTTATAATAAAAACGTATATTTTAGTTTTTTTTAACCATTTTACTAATTTATTTTCCTTTATTTTAGTTCGATGTACTATAGTAGCGTGATTTCTTTCATAATTAATTTCAGTAATTAAAGTTTTACAGTGCTTCATATTTTCAAATGTTTTTCAAAATAAAATAAAATATTTTGATTAATTATTATAATAGAATGCATAAAAATGCATAAAAATATATAAAAATTATAGATCTAACATGGCTGTTTCATCTTAATCGATTGACCAAACATTTGTAAAAATGTTTCTTTCGAATACGAGAGGATGTTCCTCTCATTGATGAAACAACGCTGGCCTACAGCGTAAAATCAGGAATGTACTAGAAAATTTCGACGAGTGTTCGCAAGGCTCGGTAGCTCAATTGGGAGAGCATTGGACCGGATTTCCAAAGGTTGCGGGTTCGATTCCCGCCTGAGATTCACTTGTGACCCGAGTCGATTTTTTCTAGTATTTTTCTATTATAATAATTTATCTTATAAGATCGCATTGAAAATGCATAAAAATATATAAAAATTATAGATCAAATATTTTGATTTTTTATTTTTGTAATCTCATCACTAGACACCGTGTGCAAAATTTCAAATGAATCGGAAATTTTGAAGTGGGTAATAATCAAGTTAGGTGATTTCGTTACAAACAAACATACAAACCAATAAACATACAGGTCAATTTGATAAAAGCGTGTTAAAATTAAAATGTATATTAATTTGAGTATAATTGTACTTTGAGAAACCGGGCCTCAAACTTGTAATATCTACAATTACACGATATCAATTAAAAGATTCACTATGGTGAATGATATGGTCGTGTAATGAAAGTGAAATAAAACTCTTCACACTTATTGTAACAAAAAGGCGACGATGATACTGGAGTATTAACCAATTCGTTGCTACATACAATTACTAGAAACGAAGGCTACCAGCTTGATTTACGTGATAAAAGAAGATAGTTTTATTCTGGGTAGATTTCCCTAAAACTTAATTTGAAGGAGTTATCATCGATTTAAAAATGACACGGCTTCAGTGGCTAGCACGACATACAAAAGAAAGTGATGGTACGCGAGACGTGCCAATAGCAACGAATTGGTTAACCTTCCGAAGAACACAAAGAGAGTAGCAGCCTTTTCCGAATTACAGTATTTTCTAAACCACCAACCAGCCTGCCAAGCGTGATGATTTTATTGAAAACCTATTTCTTTGGCACAGTAGTGAAAATCTTTAAGCTAGGATGATTATGGTATCTATATCTTTTAAGGCCAATTTGTCCGAAGCCATAGAAAGTGAGTGTCAGGTTTAGTCAGTGCGTTTTATTGGTAACTATGTAAAGTACACAAGTGTATTTGTATTTAAGAATCTTCTTATTACTATTATTGTATAATAAACTTGGGACCGGTTTCGCAAGGTTCGGTTAGTAATATACTCATATTGATGTACCTGTAAATTCTTTTTCACTTTTGAATTAAACCAGAAGTCAGTGCTTCATCATAGATTGTGAAACAGGCGCCTAGTGTCATAGTCTACATATTTTTTGGTGTCTATTTATAGAATAATATTGTCTTACTGTCTTGCATGAGGTGTTTATCTATAATTGACTGTGTACTAAGATAAATAGCAACATAAGAACCAAAGCATTTTAGCAGAATATTTTGTGTATAAGTTGTTGATAAACCAATAAATAAATGGTGATTTAGTTATGATGATGAGGTTCCAATAAGGCATATGAACCGTAACGGTTTATTTTTCAGCAGGCTCCTTATTTATAATGTGTACAGACACATCAGTGAACTTTGAACATCATATTAGCATTGAATACTATTCCTTAATTTACACACTTGACTTGGTAATTGATAGTGGATAACGTAACGAATAGAAATTCAGTCGAATTATTAATTTGTTGAGGCCCTTTTTTCATTTAAGTGCCCCCATTAAAAGAAGTTTCTCTGAAGATAAAAAATCTACGAGTATATAAAAAAACATTGATGAAAAATACATACTTTTATGAATTGAATTGAATTATTATCACTGAATTATCATTATTTTGTATAATAAAAAGGAGTAAATTGAAAAAAACAATTTTGAAATTGTTTTTTTTTATTTAACGTTAAGTTTGTAATAAACAATAGAAACCACGTTGACTTTTCACTTCATGAAGTGGAAGAGAGATAGATGCGCCACAAGTCGAACGCTAAGGCTGATCGTGCCTCTCTATCGTTTGTTCCACGCTCTCGCTTGCACGCTCAGCTCAGGAGGAACGTTACATTTTTTCGTGCGTTCAGCCAGCGTTCATCGATTTATAAGACGTTATCACGTCAAAAAATTAAAAGTTGCTAAGCGCATGATTTATAAAAGTTAGATCAATTTACTTTTTTTTTTAAATATTGCCAGTAATTCATATTTATAATAAAGCATATTAACAAGGCGTTAAACACTATGAATGTTCCCGATTATCCAACGCGGTAATCTAAATATGCTTTTATTACTAGTGGGTCAACGTCTTTAGTACATCGGTGAGGATGGAATTAGGTCCTTTTGAGTTAAAGCTGACATTTCAACCAATAAGCTACGGTCGTCTTCCGTTCTTTACATATCAAACTTTTAATGTAAAGCAAAATTATAATATATGTAAGTTTCCACATATTTTTGTTCTTTTTTTTATATTCGGAAAAAAACTATACATCCTATAGGATTTAGAATGAAGTCAAGACTTACAATTAAGAGGATGGATTAAAACCTTTTTTGTTTTGTTTATGGTTGTGAAAAGGTAAGAAGAAACAAATACGAAGATTGGCCAAATACTACACAAGACTTCTTGGCGGGAGCGGAAAGCGTCACGTTGGTGGTTTTCTCTTGTTGAAATTTGTGTTGTGGTAGATATTAGTGCGTAATAATGGTGGATTATTAACCACTAAGTGTTTGTGAACATACAAGAGTGTTGGCAAGTGTAACAAAGCAGAAGCGGAAATTCTTTTCCTGCTCTCTCAAGAAGTCCACAGGGAGGTATCAGTAAAACCCCACACATTAACTGAAACCTAGCAAAAATATATAAATATATAACTGACAATTTTACTTACTTGACACTTGCTAAATGCACAAATCGTGCTAGCCATAAATAAAGAGAAAGAAAATACTACACAAAAGTAATTGTAATATAGGGCGTTACTTCATCACTACGTATACCTTATCGTTCATTCGTTAGCTAGAACATTTAACAGAGATCAGCCCTTTTTAAACATCTAAACTTATTAAACTCAACTACAAATAGTTGAGCAGTGAGGAATACCAACTGATCATGGGGCATGTCCATCAGTATATGTCGATGCAGGCATCAGCTGTTTGCGCTTCCGCCGTGTCGTGTCCCATGCTTGTGACTTTTCCAGATTTTGACGGCTTTGTTGATAACCCCAAAACCTATTTAAAAAAATTATATAAGCCTATGAATTAATGATAGATATAACTATGTTATTCATAATTGGAACCATTTTTGCAAACAAGAACCAACCCACAGTTTGAGAACTATACAACATGGTACCTAAACACTTATTATTTATAACATTTATAAATCTGATATTCCCAGATAGGCTACAGTATTCCACATGAGGTTAACAAGTATTCATTCATTAATATACTATGTATGCATTTTGCACATTCTGTTTACAAAAGTCTCGTTTTCTCGAAACCAACCTGCTGTGGGTTGGTTCTTGTTTGCAAAAATGGGTCCAATTATGAAATTGGGTTTTCTCCCGTTTAATAATATAATAATAATAATAAATACTTCCTAAATTCACACCAATTAGCCTAGCCCAAAGTAAGCACTATAAGGCTTGTGTAATGGATACTAGGGTAACGGATAGACATACATATATGATACATACTCGTAGATATGTAATATTCATAGAAATATATATAAACACCCATGACTCAGGTACAAATGCTCGTATTCATCTTAAAAACATCTGCCCCTACCGGGATTCGAACCCAGGACCGTCGGTGCGAAAGGCAGGATCGCTACCGTTGCACCAAACGGTCGTCGAATTATGTTATAATAAACAAATCTATGTACACGCCTTCATTAAGTTGTTTGTTGGCAATACGGTTTCCGCCCAATTGGAATGACGATAGAGTTCAAGCCGACCACTAAAGGTAGTACGCAGCGTTAGGTTCAATAAGATATGTTATGTTTTCTGTAAAGTGATAAACTCTTTGAGTATAAAATGATGCAGTACTTCACAAACTCTTACCCTAGCTCCCGACGAGCTACAATACCAATTGGACCCATTTTTGCAAACAAAAACCAACCCACAGCAGGTTGGTTTCGAGAAAACGAGACTTTTGTAAACAGAATGTGCAAAATGCATACATAGTATACTAATGAATGAATACTTGTTAACCTCATGTGGCCAATACTGTAGCCTATCTAGGAATAACAGATTTATAAATGTTATAAATAATAAGTGTTTAGGTACCATTTTGTATAGTTCTCGAACTGTGGGTTGGTTCTTGTTTGCAAAAATGGTGATGATCTACTGCTCAACTGAGAGCGATCTAGTGGTACCTACAGTAAAGTCTGTTCATTCTAACTTGTCTTATTTTGTAAACAATCTTGGCACTACTTTTTAACAAAATCACCAATTTAAAAATAAAATAATAACAAAGTCAATAATCATTACAATAAATCGTTATTATAGACTGAAACCTATTGAATCTAGTTATCAGTTGATTTTTAATGCTGCGTTTTCAATAAAAAGGAGTGCCAAGATTGTTTTCCAAATAGGACAAGTTAGGATGAATAGACTATAGAGAAAGGCATATTCGGACATACAACATGAAAACTTACTGCAAGACTACAGTATCATTAGTCACTTTTTAGGACAACTTGAAGTATGAAGAGTAAGTAGGTGCTCTATTCTACCAGAGAGGATACGACTCCCATGGATCAGCTCCAATGATGCAATGTCTGTTACGCCATAACTTCCCGAGTTCTTAGCCGATTTTAATATTTTTTGTGTGGAATCGAATCAACAGGTTTAGGACTAGATATCATTTTTGAAGACCTATCCATAGATACCCCACACGTATGGGTATGATAAAAAAAATATTCGAGTTTCAGTTCTAATTATGGGAAACCCCCAAAACTTATTGTTTTTTCTATTTGTCTGTGAAAATCCTAATAACCCTATTCACAGAATACATCTACTTACCAAGATTCAACAGTATAGTTCGTATCATTTCGGAAAAAAGTTGCTGTGACATACAGACGGACAAACAGACAGACAGACATGAAGAATACATAAGGGTTCCGTTTTTTGCCATTTGGCTACGAAACCCTAAAAAGTCGTGACCAAAAACATTGACTCTTTTCCATTGAAACAAAAAGCGCGCGCTTTTTGAAAGTTTTCATTTTTATGGAATTTTTAAATTTAGTAAATTTTATCGGATTGTTTTTATTATTTTTTTAGTATTACGCTCCGCTCCAATGGTGCTAGCGAAGCTTTATGCTTAGCGACTGTATCGATCTAGTATGTTTAAATATATTTATGACTAGCTGACCCAGCCACGCGTTGCTGTGGCAGTAATATTATTTTTCTAAAATAAAAGATTTTTTCTAAAATAAAAGATTTTTTCTAAAATAAAAGTAGCCTAAGTTACTCCTTATTACATCAGCTACATGCCAATAAAAGTCCCGTCACTATCGGTTCAGCCATTTCAGAGATTAGCCGGAACAAACAGACAGACAGACAGACAAAAATTGTAAAAAAAGTTATTTTAGTGTATGTACCGTATATATATTCATATGCATGTAGTAAAAAACGGTTATTTCAATATTACAAACAGACACTCCAATTTTATTTATATGTATAGATAATAATAATAACAAAAACTACATTTACTTTAGACTAAAATTGGCTCTCAACTGTTATATTTTCTACCTACTGTAATTTAGTTAGATGTTAATATGCTATAAGTAAAATAAAGAATAATTCATTAATTAATACGAAAACAAAATACTACGACAATTAAAAACAAAACAAGTCGTTCCACTAAACAAACTAGAGCGTGGGGAACAAATGAAGAAAAGTTTCTAAAAGTTTATTTATATGTTTATGAAGGTACCTTCTTATTCTTCGGAACCACCAAATCTATATGAGAAGTCCTTTCACCGTCTGAAAAGAACATAATCCTAGATCAATATAGGCTTTGTTCTAACCACTTGTCAGTCCGCTACCGCGCGCCTCACACTTCCTTGTCGGACTCTTAGATAAAAATGCCATTCTCTCGCTAAATAATGAAGCTAGGACCAAACATAAAATACTACCGTAAATCTGATTAAATATAGAATCCCCTACAGAATATTTGGATCTCTGTAACTCATTAATCCTAATTTAAAAAAACGGTAAGACACGCGGAAATTTGAATATGGTAGCAATTGCTACCGGGACTCACGAGGGTGTTGGCTATCGGTAGCAATTGCTACCGTGGACTGACAAGAAATAAGTATAGATAACTTATGTTAGATAGGACTAGAAAAAAATTCAAAACAATGAAAACAGTATCTAAATTCACCAAGGTAAATTAAAGCCAGAAGATGCAAGTTCAAAACGCGACTATGTTTAATATATTCAAACTTTTTTTATTTATTAAAGAAACGCCTCCCTTCTTTTGGGTAGCAAAGTTTTGGATATGCAACTTACTATTTTCACATTGTTATCTTGGTTGTCATTTAAAAAAGAAAGAAAAAAGACAGACAGTTATTCGGTTAACAATATACAAAAAGAATAATTGACCAAAAAAATTAAAACATATTTGTTGCTGAGATAGATTCTGACTCAGTATTTGTTAAAATAATGTGATGTTGATTCTTAGGCTGAGCCAAAAGAAAGGTAGATGCACCATTCAAACAATGAGATTTATTTATTTATTTATACTTACTGCACAAATCGTACAAAGGCGGACTTAATGCCATAGGCATTTTTTACCAATCAACCTTAGGGTGATGTGGAGACAAGAGAGAGATAGTGTGCACAACCAGTGTAAAAACAACCGGCCAAGTGCGAGTCGGACTCGCGCACCGAGGGTTCCGTAAAATATTTTTATTATATGATGTAACAAAAAATTTACGGTTTTCGCAATTTTTCCTTTATTTGTGCTATAAGACGTTGCTTCGTACAAAATTTCAAGATTTTGAGTTCACAGGAAGTACCGTGTAGGTTTTGATTCCCTTGCGAGTGTCGAAATTTTGCGGAATTTTGCGGCATAAACGGCTGTATCGATTGATTGCGTTAGCTTAGAAGTTTGAGTTTTTCACAGCTCCAAGGGAAAATAGACCTGAGTATTTGATATAAATTTCAGCTTGATACGTCCACGTGTTCCTGAGAAAAAGGGTCTTGTCAGACGGACGGACGGACGGACAACAAAGTGATCCTATAAGGGTTCCGATTTTTCCTTTCGAGTAACGGAACCCTAAAAAAGGAAATAAACTTCGAGTTATTATTATAATACGTAGACTAAACTAATTTATATATAAAAACATACATTCATATATATTCTACTTAAATAAGTACTATTAATAAATATATATCAAGTAAACGATAGCTATAATAGCTAGGACGGACTTTTTTTAGACTCGTACCTTAAAATTAAATAAAAACTTATTGACATAAATAACGAAGTGTAATCACTACATACTTAAATAATTAAAATACACCAATATACAGCACTGTAATAAATAACAATTGAAAGTAGACTAAAGATATACTTAGATAATTTAATAGGTACCTAGCTTTACTAACTTGCAATCTAAAAACCGACTTCAAAAATTAAACTAAAAAGCAAATAAGAAATTTACTTCGCACAAAGTAATACGTATTTTTATTGAATTAAATAGAAATGATCAAATAATTATTTTATAATTTTGAAGTCGGTGCCGACCGGATGGTTTAACGGTAACGATCCTACTACCTACTGCATTAACGGTCCTGAGGTCCAATCATCACCTCTTATTGCGATTCAAGTTAAGCTGTTGAAGAGAGACGCCACTATTAACCGCGTATAGCGCTGTCTCACTTTGACAATCGAACTTGCATCGCGCTAAGAGATCATGGTAGGCCCTTTCGCTTCTAATCCTTGCATAACGTTTGTGGGCTCAGCATAACAGTAAATGTTTAATACATTTACTGTCAACATAATGTATTTCATTTAATGAGAAAAACTGAAACACCAAACTGTGACGCGTGTGGTAAAGTGGAGGATATGTTGATGGAATGTGTCAAAAAATTTCATCAAATCAAAAATGTAAATTATTTTCTTCTTTTTAGTTTTGTGTCTATGATAGCCAATTGCTCGAAAATGTCAAGTAGCAGTATGTCATTATGCAACATTTGTTGCCTCGATTTTAGCGCCATCTGTGGATTTTTTCGGAACTAATTTTTTTCAATTGAAATCAAGTTTTGCAAATATTCTCTGAAATTGTGATTGAATCTTTTCGGAAAGTATATAATCATATATTGTCATCGAGTTCTGAGCTATGTTTGAAGTTTCAGAGCTCTAGCTAGTCGGGAAATGGGTGAAAAATGAGTTTCAAGATTTGAACGTTACAGACAGACAAACAGACACCAAGAGAAAAAACGAGGGGGAAAAACCCAAGCGAGAGACAGCGACTTATTCATCATTTAGACCTGAAGGCATCTGATCTGGGAGTTTTCCAAAGTATTTTGGCGGATCCCGCATCAGATGCAGCCATGCTTGTATGCGACCTCGTTCAATTACGTTTATGATGTGCTACTGAAAGGTTTAGAGTACAATGGGATTGCCGTACTCTGTGTAAAAGTCCTTAAATTAAATAAAGAAAAAAATTATAACAATAACAATGCCACATTTATATAAGACTAGCTTTTACCCGCGGCTTCGGCAGCAATTTTTTTTTTTCATTAAAAAGTATTCTATGTTACTTCTAATACCTCCAAGAATATATGTACGAAGTTTCATGATGATCGGTTTAGTAGTTTTTGCGTGAAAGCATAACAAACAAACTTACATTCACATTTATAATATTAGTATGGATATAAAAGACGCTTGTTTTGGTGGTAGGTAGTTAACGTTAAATATTAGTGAAACGATACTAGCTCATAGTAGAAGTTGAAATAAGTTTGTTAATTTCGCCGCGTTTGCCAGCGTCTCGTTAGCTCACCGATCAGAGCACTTGCCCGGATATCGAAAGGTTGTGGATTCGATTCCTTAGGGCTAAATAAGTGTTTGTTTTTTACAAGCGTATTTTATATCTTAATGATAGCATGCAAATTTTATAAAACAATTAATGTTACATAATCCATTTGATAATTATTTATTTGGTGGTAACATGGCGGTTATCAGTTTTATTGTTAGAATGTTATAAAAAAAATAAGAGCAGATATAATTTTTAGCAATTTTGCGTTACAATCTGAACAACCTTCTGACCCTCACACGCGTCACAGACATGGAATATTTGTCCTTTATATAACATATACGAGGCAATGTCGTTTTTCACCTTGCGGATGACACTTAAACTCACCGATAACTTTTCGATAACACATTACCAGAATACTCTCTTCCGTAATAATCATACATTGTGCGCTGGCGAATAAATTTAGTCACATTTAAAAATTATTATTTTAGACTGTAGGCTTGTGAATCATAATATTTCCTATATTCACAAAATAAGAACTTTAAGTCTTGTATTATGGACACTAGGGTAACGGATAGACATACATATATGATACATAGATATTTATACAAATATATATTTATACTGACTTAGGACTCTTAGGCAACCACCAAAACAAAGGTAGTGATCCAGCCTCCCCCGTTATGAATAAGTTAATTTTTACTCTGATTAAAAGATGCAATAATAGTAGATTTAAATATCTAAAAATCCCTCGTTTTTCAGTGACCAAATAAGAATAAAATAACCCGGCCGAGGGGCCACTCAAAACGTGGGGGCGCATGTTACTTATGGAGATGTAATGAGATGTATGATATGCATAGATGTTGAGAGTATTTGTAAAGATGCGCCCCCACGTTTTGAGTGGCCCCTCGCTTGGCCCCGCCGGGTTATTTTATTCTTTTTTGGTCACTGAAAAACGTGGGATTTTTAGATTTTTAAATCTAGTATTATTATTTTATTCTTTTTAATTATTAACTCAACGAAGTAACCATGTGTTACGCAACAATCGGATAAGCCCCAAACAAAAGTGAAAGTTGCCGAAAGTTGACCTGAAAGTTAACATGAAAGTGCACCTAGTAAGTTGAAAATTGTTTAAGCGTGCATTGTCATCGGGTTCTGGGCTACCCTGAAAGTTTCAACACGCTAGGTGGTCGGGAAGTGCCTCAAAATTGAGATAAAAGATTCCAACCGGACAGACAAGACGACAGACAAGCAAACAGACAAGAAAGCGACCTAAGAAAAACGTGGGAAAATCCCAACATTAAGATGACGGGTTTCATGTCAAACGACGAAGGTACTTATAGGTCGGCATTTGTTGATGCTATGACAATTTTGGGACTATTTTAATTTGAACGCAGTAAATCATATCATACATGCTTTATTTTACGTTACCAAAATATACATATGCAACGATTAAACCAAGTAATAATTTATTGACACAGCTTATAATTATTTCAAAATTGTAAAATAATACTTCGGGTTCATTCTGATATTATAATGAATAATTCATTTTCATGACGTCATCATTTGTAGTTTTTAGACTACTACGTCTATCGTATATTTAAATAAAACAACTTTAACTAAATTTTATATGTATAAATTCAGCAGTTATAAACTTGTCCGATTAAAATATTGAATGGTAATAGTAGCACGTGCATATGACCATTATTTGTGTAATTTAAATGAGTCGAAACCTCAGAATTAAATATATTAAAAAAGAATACATTTATGGATCTGGCAGTGTTTCTTTTTAATTATCTATTTATTTATTTTTTTTATTCATGACTTATACAATTTGTGCATTTAGCCAATGTCAAGTAAGTATAATCTTTCTTCTATGTTCTTGAGTAATTTCCTAGGTTTCAGTAAAGAAGTGGGGTTTTACTGAAACCTCCTCGCGGCCTTCTTGAGAGAGCGCGAAAACACACCTTCCAACCTGTTTTGTTTCACTTGTCAACACTCATGCATATTCAGAAATACTCAGTGGTTAATAATCCACCATTATTACACACTAATATCAACCACAACACTTAATTTAACAAGAAAACCAAACCATTCAAGTGACGATTCGCGCTCCCGCCAAAAAGTTCCTTTTTTTTTCATTTGTATTATACCTGTTGGTACTACCATAAATAAAATAAATTACTACCTATTCTGTGGTCGGTTAAGAAGCTGTTCGCTGTATCTACACACATTCCGGTGCTAAAGGGCCTTCAAGGTCTATTGATTATTAAATATTAGCAGAAGAATAGGTGAATATATCGTATGTTGTTGGCTTAATGCAATGCTTCCTCGTTGTCCTACTCACGATGTCTATAATATTACAACGTATTGACATTAATATTTATTTACGGTATATAAATCCGCGTAACTTTTTTATACTCTTTATTGCACTTATAAAGTAGTGGAATGCAGGACCGTCTTTAACCTATTGGAGGATCTGGGCATAATATAAGAACTAGGCCTGCAATGCATACTGCTGTTTGCAAATACTGAGCGAAGAACTACCTTGCCTAACCTTACAGAACCTAACCTTCGGCCTAACCTAACCTTGCCTCGAAAATATCACGTACCAAATTGGTTGCCTCTCGCGGCTACCGTCGCTCGAAGCTAGAAATTATGTGAGGCAGAGCTAATACCATCATTACAAGCTATTGAAAATAATTTTTAAACACACAATCAAGTACAAGCAAAGCTTCACTGTCGCTTCTCCAGTACGACGGCTTAAGCCGTCTCGTCGAGGCATTTTGAAATTGTAACGCTATTCAAGCCTAAAAAAGAATCAGTTATAACATTAAGTGTAAGCAGTTGCAACCAACAATAACTGTATCAAAATGTAGCCCCGAAGTTCAAGAATATATTTAATCACAAAAATTATCCAAAAATTTAGTTCTTACACTTCCGCGCACATTACACATCAGAATAAAACACTTTTTTACGGATTTTTGCGCATGTTTTATTTTATTTTATATTTAATCCTGATGTTTCGACTCCTTTACAGGAGCCGTGATCACAGGATGACTAAGATGATGGTTGTCATGTATTTTCTACTACCTTCACAATATTTTAATCGGGCACGATCCTAATTATTAAATTATTTTATATAAATCAAATTGTTTTATTTTTATTTTTACACATTAGTTAGTTATTTAATTAATTCTCACTACGATTACATTGTATACTACTGAGTCTACTACCAGTTCGGAAATTGGGAGGGCCTTCCGAGAAGAACTGGCGAAAGAAACTCGGGCAAGGGGACCGACCTCCATCTTACTGTTTAATTATTTGCAAAAAGAGCTAACTACATCATCAGGTCTTGCAGTGTGTGTTTTTGTAGGTATTAATTTATTAATTATGGGGTCCCAAGCAGGTGGAACGCTCCAACCTTCGTCTCTATTGAAATTAGGATGTTTCCTAATTTCAATAGCCTCGCGTAGCATCCTAGGAACAAATCTTTGTTCTCTAGCGAGAATTTGTGGTTTATCGAAACGAATATAGCGGTTTGGCCCCTCAAAAGCATGCTCACACATTGCAGACATATTATCGCGCCTATGTTTCATGTCAGCTACGTGTTCTTTAATGCGCGTCCCTATACTTCTCTTTGGTTGCCCGATGTATGAGAGCCCACAGTCAGGAAACGAAACGTCAGGATTAAATATAAAATAAAATAAAACATGCGCAAAAATCCGTAAAAAGTGTTTTTTTTTTTTTTTTTTTTTTTTTATTTATTTGTCACACAAAACAGATGTACAGCAGTATCATTTTTATACATTATAAAAAAAAAAACAACATGGTAGGCTGCAACTCCAAACACATGTGCGAACAGCATGTTTTAACAAATCGTACATTTATATTATACAATGATAATTATAAAAAAAATTGAATTAAGATAAAAAAATAATAATAAGGACTAGATAAAAAAATTACAATTACATTAAATAAAAAAATGATTGAATAAATAATTAAATTAAATTGATAAAAAAAAAATTTGGAAGGACGTCAAATTATTACTTAATAAGAAAAAACTTATTAAGTAATAATTTGACGGTTTAACAAAAAAAAGAAAAAGAAAACATAAATCAATAATAAATTGTTGCAAATAAATATCTTTTATTAAAATTAAAATTTATCGATCGTAAGTAAAGCTGTTTTCCATTTGGTAAGCGATGAAGAAGCGTAGATGTCAGGCACACCGTCTAACCGGTTAAGTAGAGTGTTATAATCACGACACATTCTTAATATAGGGTTGTGATACGAGATATTGCTATCGCAGAACGGAATCGAAAAAGGGCATACCTTTCTAGAGGACCTAATAAGAACTTTAGGAACTTTGAGGTGAATATCCGACAGCAGCGTAGTGTGAAGTGATCCATGTAATATTCTGTGTAGGTAGGTTAAGTCGTGCACCTTGCGTCGCTCCTCAAGAGTCTTCATATTAAAATAACGAAGTCGTTCCGAGTACGTCGTGAGTTCTCTTTTTTTGCCATACCTTAGAGTAAGGATCCTAAGAAAACGTCTCTGAATAGACTCAAGGATATCCACATACTTACGGTATTGCGGAGACCATACTACAGAAGCATACTCGAGCTGACTCATAATTAGAGTTTTGTAGAGCAACAGTAGACTCTTAGGGGATCTAAAATCCTTGGTAACACGCAATATAAAGCCAGAAAGTCTGCTACACTTCTTAGCTATTGTCTCGCAGTGTTTACTGTAACTGAGCTTACTATCAAAGATTACACCCAGATCCTGCACCATCACCTTACGCTCAACAAGCGTTCCATCAATCGCATAGTTAAAGAGAATAGGATTCCTTTTCAAAGTAAATGTTTTAGCGGAGCATTTACCGATGCTAAGGCTCATGTTGTTGGCCTTACACCAATCGCTGACATTGTCAAGGTCTCTTTGTAGCTGAGTACAGTCTCTAACAGAATTTATGGAACAAAAAATTTTTAGGTCATCAGCGTATAAGAGAGAGCAACTTTTCAGTCTAGGAATGAGGTCATTTATGTAGACAATGAACATTAACGGCCCCAAATGGGAGCCTTGAGGAACGCCAGATGCTACTGAAACCGGTTGTGAGAGGTATGCTTTCAAAGCTACAAGTTGACTCCGATTTGATAGGTATGAATTCAACCAGCGCAACAGATTACCATGCACGCCATTCGAGTCAAGCTTGGCCAACAAGCCCCTATGGTTGACTTTGTCAAAGGCTTTTTGGAAGTCGGTGTAAATGCAGTCGACCTGACCGTGGTCACCCAGCGTTTTGCTGATAAAGTTGGTATATTCTAAAAGATTACTAACAGTTGATTTACCCGGGACGAAACCGTGCTGTTGCTGGTAGATGTATGGCTGTAATTTTATTTATTCTGTTATCCAAAAATGTTCTAGAAATGTATGTACTTACGGTTTGGCTGTAATCGATGACTGAAAGTACAGGTGACACTAGATGAACCTTCGCCGGACTTTTCACATTTGGAATTGAAAAATTCTATTTTGCACGTGAACTTTTTTCTATGGTTTTGAATTAGATTTTTGAAGGGTGATTATTCCTCGATGGTATGTCCGATTTCAAAACTTTTTTGCACATTAGTTACGACCACTATGTGAGTTTTAGCGCCAAATTTCATCAATGTAGTATCAGCGGTTTGGCTGTGCTCAGCTTTTAAATTTTTCTTTCGGTGATTATTCCTTCATGGTTAAGTCTATATTTTTTTACATAGCCTTTGTCCGTCAGGTTATAATCATGTATGTTAATGCCAAAATTCGTTCGAATCGGTTGAACCGTTAAGTAGCAGGAGGGAGACAAGCGAAATTTGTGAGTTGCCTAAAAGAGAGATTGCCTTCGCTCAATAATGGGGCGGGCCCCTATTACTTTGACAGAACGCTTTTTTATTACTAGAATAGACAATGAAAGTAGAGTAACAAGGTTTCAGATTTTCTATTGACAGTCAATAGATGAATAGATAATCTTTCATTTAAATGGGGCGATTCTCATATATTTATAATTATCTAAGCATGCTAAAATTCGATAGTCTTATTTTGGGCGAGAGTAGAGTAGCTTCTCGCATGCAAAAGCTAATAAGCAAGTCGATAATCTAATTGAGGTTATATTTACTCTAATTAAATAAGTTTTTCAGTAATAAATGTCGGTATTGGTTTAGCAATCTGGCAGGAACTAAGGGTAAATTTTTTGTGTATTTTGTAATTATTGGCTTTTTGAGAAAACCCAAATTTGAGGGGCAATTTGTCGATAAAAAATGCCGTATTTCACACCATTAAAGGCTCCGACACTGCTGACGGGACACATTGTATACGTTTCTACAAACAAAAAATGCAGATTGTGGAGTTAGCTCCAATAAATACATTTTCTTTTCACAACCGAACCACTTTCACAGGATAAAAGTCCTCTTATGGACAAGTTTGGTGGCTAAACTTGTTTCTATCTATCACCATCTTCCATAATCTGTTACTAAAACAAGATAATAATTGTTCTTATTATTGAGAAAGTTATTTTTTCAATGTCAAAGTTTATCTGTAGAATTATTAACTATTGATAAAGTGAGCTGATTAGTGAAGTCGTCTTGTTTTGGCATTTTTTGTGTGAATATTAAAAAGCGTAATTTCAAAAGACAACTTGATACAACTTGCTAGCTGGTAATGAATAAAAATATATTTCTCACATTCGCTTTCACTCCAATTAGCCTAGCCCAAAGTAAGCACTGAAAGGCTAGTGTTATGGAAACTAGGGCAATGGATAAATATATATATATATATATGTCTCAGCCAACTGGTTAAAATAGCCGTTCAATCAAACAGCTAGCCCTTTGACTGAACAACGCCATTCAATCACACGGCTATACGTCGTTTAGCCGACTTGTCGACTTCAACGTTCAACACTACAGCTAGACGACGCTTAACCAACTGGTTAAATGGCAAATTAACTAAGGTGACCATTAGTTTAGTATGTAATTTGAGAGAATAGGAAAACTTTTTGTAACTTGGGAGATTATTCTTGGTTAACTTAACCTTTTTTTTTAAAGTTTAACCTAACCTAACCTAACGTAATCAACTTCACTCGTATCACTCGTAAGTAACGTATATTTACTACTTCCTTTCCGAAAAATATCTTGAAACAACCACAAACACCGGCTAGTTGACGCCATATTGAAAACAAAACGCACCTAGCGCCGCGGTGGCGAGCGCTGAACTAATTCAATTAGACGGCGGATTTTCAATCAGCTGTAGTGTTGAACGTTGAGCGACTCAAATATTCAATTAAAAAGCTAGACGTGTGGTTGAATGGCGTTGTTCAGTTAAAGGGCTAGCTGTTTGATTGAACGGCTATTTTAATATTTTAACCGGTTGGCTGCGACATATATATGACTCTTAGATATTAAATATTTATAGAAATATATATAAATACCCATGACTCAGGTACAAGTGCTCAGTACTCAGGTCATGTTCATCACACAAACATCTGCCCCTTACGGGATTCGAACTCAGGTCCGTCGGTGCGAAAGGCAGGATCGCTACTGTTGCATCAAGCAGTCGTCGTACGACGTACGACATTGTCGTACATGTCAATTATATTCTATTTTTGATGATTTTTCACCGACTTCTAACAAAGATTTTGTTATGGACTTAACGGACACAAATTACTGTCTATCTCAAGAGTATCTCAAAAGTTACCGACGATGTTAAAGACATGTGCTTTGAGTGCATCAGAAAACTGGTGAAACTCAAAATAGCTAGACATGTTAGCGGAAAAACCGGTTGAAAATGCGATTGTATGTGGGATCGCTAGAGTTCCAAAATTAATTAGTTTTAAGTTTCATGCTTCGAAAAACAAAAAGCTTATTTTAAAGTAGAGGTTTTACCTTTTTAAAAGTTCAAAAATGTTATAAATACACTCATGAAGAAAAGCTATTACAGTATCTATTATTTAAAAGAACGCGTGGAGTTGATAGATTTGTTTCTATATTTTTTTTGTAATGACCGTAATTAAACTGAGTGCATCCCATGCTGCACAATATAATAGTTTAATTCAATCATGTCTTGTTGACACGCGATTGATATACTTAATTTTTGTACTTTTTAGGGTTCCGTACCCAAAGGATAAGAACGGGACCCTATTACTAAGACTTTGCTGTCTGTACGTCCGTCTGTCTGTCATCAGGCTGTATCTCAAGAACCGCGATAGCTAGACAGTTGAAATTTTCACATATTATGAATTTCTGTTGCCGCTATAACAAAAAATACTTAGAGAAAATTAAAATATTTACTTAAGTATTTAAGGGGGCTTCCATACAACAATCGCAGTTTTTTTGCCCTTTTTTGCTCGATATCAATAATGGCAACTTGAAATATCAACAAAATACTCAGTTGTAATTTTACTTTAATAATAAATTATAAAATAAATATTTGAGGGGTTTTCCATACAACAAAAGATGATGATTTTTTTACTTAACTAAAAATTTGTACGGAACACTTCGTGCGCGAGTCCGACTCGCACTTAGCCGGTTTTTTATCTTAACAAAGTATTAAACTTAATATTTATTTTGTATTCATTCTATTACTTTCATAAAATCATAAATTAAGTTTAACTCATCTGTAACAAGACATTCATTGACTGTAAGGCGGTACGAAGTTCGCCGGGTCAGCTAGTTTCTGTATAAAATCTGTCAAAAAAATTTCTTATACGCCTTAGTAGTACAAGAGCGTAGAATGGATGGAAGATGGGGGAAGAAGTTGCTCGAATGAAGGCCAAGAACTGGTCGTCGGAGTGTGGGCATGCAGCCGATGAGGTGGACCGACGATCTGGTCAAAGTTGCCGGAAAGTTCTGGCAGAGGAAGGCCCAGAACAGGGAAGAATGGTTGGCAATGCAGGATGCCTACACTCAGCATTGGGTGGCGAAAGGCTGAAATGAAATTAAAAAAAAAAATGAAATGAAAAAATTATTTATTTCCTTCAAAGTAGCAAATACATGGGCATAACAATGGGTACAATACCTACTTTAAACATTTGGACGGACTGGAGTCTAAACTGGGAAAAATCCTGTATTTCAGGACTCCAGGACTCTCTCCCTTTAGTGAAAGACATTATTAGGGTACAATACGGTACAGTACGTGTGTGTGTACTGTGTGCTATGGATGTAGGTAGTTTCGGGACATATAAAAGGAAAAATAATTACATAAAGAGTGTGTGTTCGTTGAGTGAAGGCTGAGGGAGAAGAAATACAAGATAATTTTTTATAAATGTTTATTACTATGTAATATAACACAAAAATAAAGGGAGGTAAATAGCAGTCCTTGCCGAATTTCTTACGGCTTCTTCTCAGTACCAAGTCACCCAATAATTGGTCCACATATGGTAAGTGAGATGAAAGTCCTGCATTTGTGGCGACAGGGAACGCCCTGTCGTAAAAATACATCGGTACTCAATGAAATGCCTTATTACTGAATAATAAAGCTTACAATGATTTTTCAATATAATTTCCACGTCAATTCCATTAAATATGGAGGGAATTGAGATCTTCGAGATCCGGTTACGAGGAAGAATTTCCACATAGGGTGACGATCATTTTGTAAAAACACGGAAATAAGGACTAAGCAAACTTTTGTCAAAAAAATGGTGAATCAAAAGTGATTTAAATAAAAATTAAACCAACTTCAAAACTGTAATCTAAATATTTAATGAAAAAGGAAGATATTAAAGTTTTATGTTTTAAAAAGTCTGAAACGAAATATGGCAACCATTATTTTTAAATCGGTGCCAACGTCTATATTAACAATGGACAAAAGAGGTGGTTAAAAAAAAGATGTAATGGGTAAACTTTATATCCAGACTTAAATTTACTATAAGAATAAAATCTACTCTAATGAGCAAGACTTAATAATCTGCTAAAGTATAATAATAACCTAATATAACTGAATAAAACTACGATAGTTGCGTGTGCTCAAATCTTCAAGTGTGAGTTTCAAAGTGTAATATTTTATCTATAAATGAATTCAAAAGCTTATTTTACAGGTTTTTTGCTTTAAAAAGTAATTAAAATATAGGATGCAAATAAATCAAGTTTTCTATATTAAGAGTTTTCTGTTAATATTAAAATAATTAAATATTCACGTTAGTTTGGGTATCCAGATAGTGCATACTATGGCATATAGACTGCGTACACTCTAAGCCCTCATCACAACCAAGACTAACTTTCGGTCATGAAAAAACCGTAAGAATAATTTATATTTTTACTACTTTTAGAATCAGTATTTATTCATTTGTAAATGTAAAGAGTTTTCTGGATTTTACAAATTTTACAATGAATTACAAAAATAAAATAATAAATAATAAATAAATATTTCTTACATTCACACCAATTAGCCTAGCCCAAAGTAAGCACTGTAAGGCTTGTGTTATGGATACTAGGGTAACGGATAGACATACATATATGATACATACTCGTAGATATGTAATATTCATAGAAATATATATAAACACCCATGACTCTGGTACAAATGCTCGTATTCATCATACAAACATCTGCCCCTTCCGGGATTTGAACCCAGGACCGTCGGTGCGAAAGGCAGGATCGCTACCGTTGCACCATACGGTCGTCAAGGGAGTACGTACTAATAAATGAAATATACGGGTATATATGGTAGGTACGTATAAATGAAATAATTTAATTTTGTTTATTAAATTATTTAATTCTTACACTTCCGCGCACATTACACATTTGCATATTTTTTTTTACATATTTTGTACATAATTTATTTTACATTTAATCCTGACGTTTCGACTCCTTTACAAGAGCCGTGATCACAAGATGACTAGGCAATGGTCGTCATTTATTTTCTACTACCTCCACAATATTTTAATCGGGCACGTTCCTAACTATTAACATTTTTTAGGAGTCTGCCCGATTAAAATATTGTGAATATTTAAAATTACTAAATTAGCATATCAAATTTGTTATTGAAATCAAAATCAAATTAAGATTATAACCTTAAGATTGGAATAAATATGAATGAATAAAAATATTGGGTTAAGGAGATTTAGACATTAGATTAGATTACCTACAACCACCTACAAAAATCATTTATTATTTACCATAGGAATATGTAATCTATATTTTTTTATACTTTTTTTCTGTACTTAACTGAGTTTTTAAAACTCGACGTGTAGGCAAAAAAAAACTAAATTTATTTTAAGCGATATGGTCACCCTACAATAAAACGAGGTCTGCTTTAATTGAAATAGATAGGATTCTTCTTCCTTTTATAAGATATCGATTCTATTTATTAGATTTTATCGATATGATTTGAATAGTTATATATACCTAATATAAGCTTATGTATAAAATTTACTAAAAGTTAATTATGATCCGATATGAAAGACATTTAAAAATATGTCGTTTCTATACGTATTTATGTATTCTTAGCGTTATAAATTACCAATAATACTAGTTTGGAACTAAAAATAATCGTGAATGGTCCGAAATTAGATATCATTAATATCAGTCTGTAAATGTTCCCACTGGTGGGACACTAGACTTATATGAGGATTAAAATAAAACAGTGTACAAAGAATTAGTATGGGCAAAAACGTTGCTTACATACTTTAATATTGTGATCCTTACAGACCCCTCTTCCCCACTGGGCACTCTGGGCAAATTTCCAGGGCCCCGCTACCCCTAGATCCTGACTAAACTAACTAAACCAATACCGACAATTATTACTGAAAAACTTATTTAATTAGAGTAAATCTTACCTCAATTAGGGACTATTTTATCGACTTGTGCATTAGCTTTTGCATCCGCGATGCTACATTACTCTCGTCCAATATAAAGCTATCGAATATCAGCATGTTTAGATAATTTTAAATATATGAGAATCGCCCCATTTAAATTAAAGATTATATATTCATCTATTGACTGTCAATAAAATAAATCTGAAACCTTGTTAATTGTCTATTCTAGTGATAAAAAAGTGTTCTGTCAAAGTCATAGGGGCCCCATTATTCTTTTATGCCCAGGGCCTCCAATAAGTTAAAGACGGCACTGGATCCGTACCGCTAAAGAGTAGAGTTCTTTGCCTGAGATTGCCTGACAAATACAATTTAAGGGTCTTCAAGTCACGAGTGAATAGGATATTCTAGGCGTCACATCCGAGAACGATGCGTCTTATACCATCAGGCGAAATAACGGTCTACCGCTTACTATAAAAGAATATCCTCAGGCAATTAATTGTACTAAAATCACTGACACGATTCGTGTGTCGTTTATTGTACAAAATTAGTTCTATACAAAAAATTACATAATTTCCTTTTTTTTTAATTTATTCAGCATTCTGATTGCAATACTACCATTTCCGTAATTCATAGATATACGCATTATGAAAGCGCGTATCATAATTCTTCATAATCTTGTTTCCACTAAGAATGAATCGGACGGCTTAGAGTTTCTAATGATTAATCATCATTTGTAGTAAACAAAAAAACAACTTTTTTATTAAAATAATATAAGATTACTAATATTTTTGGAAATTAAAATCGGCAAAATTACTTATTTAATCACGTGACATTAAATACCAATCAGAGAAGCGTGACGTCACGCCTCGCAAAACGACGGTCGTAGCTGTACATCATCTATCTAATCTGTGCTGTTTTATCTAATTGTTTCGCGAGGAGTGACGTCATTTAAGACGCCATGACAGTCTTGGCCTTTTTCGAAGTCAATTATAAGTTCATTTCTAAAAAAGCAAAATACTTATGAAAAAGGCCTATTTTTCTAAAAATAATATATATTTGGGGTAAAATAGGTACTAAACTATAGTTTTAAATGAATTTCCAAATTTTGTCAACTAGCCTATTCAGTGCAATTTTTCACGCGACATGATCACGTCGCGCTTTAAAATTCTTAATTTTAAATACATATTTAAAAAGTGTGACAACCTTTACTTAACACGGAAATTAAAAAAAGAAACTTTCTTTTATGCGATTCACGTATGTGCTACCTCTTTGGTTTTTGGCAACAAAATTGTATGTAAGAATTTGTTTTTGCGAGTCAGACTCGCGCACTGAGGGTTCCGTAAAATATTTTTATTATATGATGTAACTAAAAATTTACGGTTTTCGTAATTTTTCCTTTATCTGTGCTATAAGACGTAGCTTTGTAGGTTTTGATTCCCTTGCGAGTGACGAAAATTTGCGGAATTTTGCGGCATAAACGGCTGTATCTTTTGATTGCGTTGGCTTAGAAGTTTGAGTTTTTCACAGCTCCAAGGGACAGTAAATGATATAGTATTTGATATAAATTACAGCTTGATGCGTCCACGTGTTCCTGAGAAAAAGGGTCTTGACAGACGGACGGACGGACAACAAAATGATCCTATAAGGGTTCCGTTTTTTCCTTTCGAGGAACGGAACCATAAAAAACTGTGACAATCTTTACTTAACAATAAAATTAAAAAAAAAACTTTTTTGTTTTTATGCGATTTACGTATGTGCACCTCTTTGGTTTGTGGTAACAAAATTGTATGTCAATATTTGTATATAAAAACTAAAAAAAAGTATCAGTATAAAAAAATCCTTATCTATGGAAATGCCGATTGTGTCTCCACGAAATACTTTTCTTTTGCATAATGTTTTTTCTAATTTACGTTGGCATAAAATGAAAAGGCACAAATTGATACGATATACATTACAGATAAGGTAAGGTTAGATATTTTTTTAATTTATCACCAGCCAGCAAGTTATTCTGCCAAAAAAATGTAAACCTAAACAAGAGGAACCTTTATACACACTATTGTATGTATGACTCCTATATTGTCATAGTTATCAGTTCCATTAGTAAATTAGCAATTTCAAAGGTATTTCTTCAAAACTTATATTGAAAAATATTTTTTATTACACAGAAGCGATGTTTTATTACCTTGTAACGTTTTTATATTTCTTTCCCTTTTCTTTATATGTCTAGACTAGCTGACCCAGCCACGCGTGTTTGTGGCAGTAATGTTATTTTTCTAAAAAGTAGCCTAAGTTACTCCTTATTACATCAGCTACCTGCCAATAAAAGTCCCGTCAAAATCAGTCCAGCCATTTCAGAGATTAGCCGGAACAAACAGACAGACAGACAGACAAAAATTGTGAAAAATGTTATTTTGGTGTATGTACCGTATATATATTCATATGCATGTAGTAAAAAACGGTAATTTCAATATTACAAACAGACACTCCAATTTTATTTATATGTATAGATAACAACCAATAAAACACAAAGTATAGTAAAATAAATAAATATTTCTTACATTCACACCAATTAGCCCAGCCCAAAGTAAGCACTGTAAGTTACAGATAGACATACATATATGATACATACATATGTAATATTCATAGAAATATATATAAACACCAATGACTCAGGTACAAATAATAATAATACAGTTACTAAGAAGATATTTATTTAAGAAAAGTATAATAAATTTTCATAAAATATCCAAACAAATCGGCAACTTCTGGGACGCCTAATAATGAAAACCAAATATAGTGAAACTAGCAACATTCAACAAACGAAAATCATAATTTTATATTATATTTAATTTGGAACCTATAGAAACAATAATAAGGCTTATTTATCTTTACTAATATTATAAAGAAGTAAAGTTTGTGTGTTTGTATATTTGTTAAGTTGTAAGGGGTAATCTCGGGATCTACTGAACCGATTTTAAAAATTCTTTCACCAATAGAAAGGCACATTATTGCTGAGTGTCATAGGCTATATTGAATGCTAGAAAAAATTTAAAGAATTTTGTCCACCCGTGCGAAGCCGGGACGGGCCGCTAGTTACAAATATTTATAGATCAGTTTTGTCAAATTCTTTTTTTGTTGTAGGTATTGACTTTTTAAAATAGTAGTTAAACTGTAATACACTCGCGAGCATTTTAATCGCCTCAAACTCGTTTCTTTGAATATTAAATTACAGAACTTGTTTCATGAAATAAACATTATTTTTAATAGAACATAGTCTAATAACTAATTCATCGATACTGATAAAATGAATGAGCTATATGGATACTTCACAAGTTAATTGTGTATTCATCTATATATATAAAAATTCAGTGTCACAATGTATGTTCCCAGTGAACTCTTCACCAACTCAACCGATATTGATGAAAGTTGGTATTTATGTGTAATTTGGTCCAACTGAAGAGATAGGATAGTTTTTATTTTAATTTATAACACAGCAACGCGTGGCCGAGTCAGCTAGTTCTCTTATACAACAAGTATTGCTCTTATAAAGCTTGATAAAATATGTAATGGTAAGTAAGATACACTTAAAAGTAAGATAATAAGATGATTTTAATTTCCAACGTAAATTTTACGAGATCCGATGTAATGTAAATTTGCTTGCTTGATTTTTGTGCTTCTTTGTTGGATTTGAAGTGATTTAGTCATAATATTCGGTTTATTGATATGATATAATAAACAAAATAGTTATGAGGCCATTATTCTTTCATAACACCACACATAACACAGTTTAAAAACATAGAAAGGTGTAGTACATACTCTTTGACAGAATTGGTCATCATCAATGACATAAATAATAATACACATGAGATATGGCAAGTCTATGACAATACACCAATTTAACACTCTGTCAAAGTATTGTTCATTTGTCAAATTATTGTCAGTTGCAAATAAGCGTTATCTTTCAGCAAAAGAAGGCTGCTAAAAATAGTTTCTTCTAAATATTCCTAACTTCTAGAATAAAATTCAAACCAGGAACTTATCTACCTAATCATGACCTTGAAATTTCACAAATCCAGATTTTGAAACGTTATGTATATTTTAATAAGCAAACATGGTTTCCAATTCTTCATTCGCCTTTGTAACAAAATTCAGTGGGTTTAATATAAGCAAATGTAAAATATTGTCAGTTTTTCTATTAACCTAGTCTGAATAGTCTGAATGAACCCACTGAATTGATTCATAAGCTGAGGATTTTGAAAATTGACAATTAAAATCAAATGGAAGGAGATTTGACATCCGTTTTTAATACAAAGCCGTCTTTGCTTAAAAATCTTTTAAAAAACCACATTACATGCTTCCACTAACTTAACTAAAGTATTGAATTAAATAGAGAATTCGAGTTTTATTTTTATTAATAATACTACGGATAATATTCACTGTTTTTGTTGTATTAAAGATAAATCTTTTGATCCTATTTTCATTTCTCTTTCTTAATAATTAAGAACGCTAGAGCGCGACAATATTGTAGAAAATCCTACTGATCAAATAAGTATTAACAATGCTAAAACAATATCTAACAGCTAAACACAGTTAAAAGAACAAAATACTTTTCCCGTTTATAAGTTTAAACTTTTTTTAAAAGCATATACTGAAAAACTCTTAGAGAGTAAGTCGATTTTTTTGCTCGCAAGTGTATTATCGCTAAGCATACGTTTTACACAAAAGTTATTTTACGAGTAACCAATATAAATCGACATGACTTCAATAATATTAGATGTTGTAGAAGAAATCGAATTGGCTGAAAAATGTGGTGCTGTATTACACGTAAGTTTAATTACAATTAATAATAAAAGAATGATTAAATCCTTATGTTTTCATTCATAAGAAAGGTCTACTTATGCCTCGAAATAGATGTTGAAGATTATAATAATATATTGTTCTGAACCAAAGTTAAGTAGCTAAAGATTACGTGTTATGGAAATCGAAAACAACGTCGGTACCACAACACCCAGACCCGAGCCAATATAGAAAAGTTTGTTTTCTCGAGTACACCACGAAAGTCATCAAATGATTGATAATTATAAAAAAAGAAAATAAAATAACGATTGAAGAAAAAGAGTAATGAGCTTGATGGCGCAATGGACTCGTGTAAGGTCTATGATTTCGGATGTTACACAACTTTGTCAAGGGCCGGTAATGGGATGGGTGACCAGGAATCATTATCTACAGATCCTCTTTGCTTTGGTACGCTAAGCCTTTGGCGCATCTAGGGTTATTTTTGTTATATAAATATTTAAATAAAACAACTTGGTTAGGGTTTTTTGCGCTTAATCTGTATTTAATCCTAACCTTTCGACTCCTTTACAGGAGCCGTGATCACAGAATATCTAATGCAATGGTCGTCATATAATTTCAGCTACCTTCACAATATTTTAATTTAAAAAGAATAAAAATTATGCGCAAGGAAACCTACATAATTTGTTTTATTGGAGCGAAACGAGCGAGGCGAGCGAAGCTCCCATGGATCAGCTTCAATGGCGCAATGTCTGTTACGCCATAACTTCCCGAGTTTATAACTGATTTTATTTTTTTTGTGTGAAATCGAATCAACAGGTTTAGAACCAGATTGTGACGGAGCCCGAATTTTGAAATTCGCAAAAATTCCCATCAAAACAAAAAAACAATTTTTTTTTAGGTATTACGCTCCGCTCCAATATATGGTGCCAGCGTAGCTTTATGCTTAGCAACTGCATCGCCTAGTTTAAATGTGTAAAGTGCGCAGAAGAGTAAGAACTGTTATATTAATGTTTATATTATTGTTATTTTTGCAGGATCGCAAATGGCGGATCAGCCGGAGAACAGATGCTCATCCAGCGAGAGCGACAACTTCGAGAAGATCGACTCTGAAGAGATCAAGCATGAGGTAAGTTCTTTTTTTTTTATTTATACAAAGTGAAACATCCAATAAAAAGTAATTAAAACCTAATTAGGATCGTCCAGTCACACGTATTCCTCAAAGTAGGTCCAACTAAATTAAATTATTGATCAAAACATGGTACAGGTGAGTATTGTCATCATAATTATGGTCTCACATGTCTTACTGTTAAACAGCATGTGATATTATATTAACTTCCCGCTAAGAAAATCGAAGATTTTCGAAAAATCGGGAAGTTATTGTTTCTACCCCGTTTTGCAAAAATCGAGTTTTCAACAGATCTCGACGTTTTGAGGCCTTAGGAATCTTCCCTGACCCTTCCCGCGATGGTGTCTGTATGTATGTATGTGTGTGTGTGTGCGTGCGTGTGTGTGTGTGTGTGTGTGTGTGTGTGTGTATGTAAACCTCTTATAACTTTTGAATGGTTTGACTGAATCGAACCACCAATGCGTTCCAAAGAGTCTCATCAAACTTAGATTTCCTGAAAATTTGAATCGATTCGGACCGGAAGATTTCGAAAAAACTAAAAAAAAATCGAAAAGAAACTTTTATTAATGTGGTTTTTTTGAAATAACTTATAACGGCTTTACCGATCAATTCCAAAAACTAATCAGCTCTTAACCTCAAAAACGCACGTCGATCGCGCCCAAGTGCGTCAAAATCAGTTGATTCGTTCGTGAGATATCGTTGACGAAAAAAATGGAAAAAAGTGTTTTTTGTAATAACTCCGAAATTTTTCATCTGATATTTTTTTTATTCCAAATTTTTTTTGAAGTTTGAAAATCTACAGCAATTGCCGCCAATCACGTAAAAATCGGTTGATTCATTCAAAACTTATGGCATTTTAAAATTTGAAAAATGGTGTCTCACCAAACTTTTATTGGCTTAAAAAAATAACACATAAATTATATTTTTAGCTCGAAGAGCTCAAAAACAATTGTATTGAGTGGAATTTTGAGCGCAAAAGCATAGAATTAGCGGGAAGTTACCGGGCCTTTAGGATCAACCGTTTTCCAGATTTTTTTATTAAAATAGTAGGTCCATTATTACTTACAGAGGCGTCCCTATCTCATGTACCTACCGTGTGCAATCATTACCCTAGCCCTAGCGCCATCTAGTAATCGCGTGGTCAAAATGTAATGGGTATAAATTAGAATAAAACCACGGTATCACAATATCCACCACTAGCACACGAGACAATATGGAAAAGTTCGATTTCTTCATTGATCTGGCCAGGGATAGACCCCCGGTTTCCAATTAAAACTGGTATGCAAGCCACTCGACTACGTATGTCATTCACAATCATAAGCCAAACACACTGACCCATCGAGCCTCTCCAAATTAAAGAGGATTGCATCAGTGTAAATAATCAGTATTCAATCAGTATAATCAATCAGTATAAACAATCAGTATAAACTATCAGTATAAACAATCAGTATAAACAATCAGTATAAACTATCAGTATAAACAATCAGTATAAACTATCAGTATAAACAATCAGTATAAACAATCAGTATAAACTATCAGTATAAACAATCAGTATAAACTATCAGTATAAACAATCAGTATAAACAATCAGTATAAACAATCAGTATAAACTATCAGTATAAACAATCAGTATAAACTATCAGTTTAAACAATCAGTATAAACAATCAGTATAAACAATCAGTATAAACTATCAGTATAAACAATCAGTATAAACTATCAGTATAAACTATCAGTATAAACAATCAGTATAAACTATCAGTATAAACTATCAGTATAAACAATCAGTATAAACTATCAGTATAAACAATCAGTATAAACTATCAGTATAAACAATCAGTATAAACTATCAGTATAAACAATCAGTATAAACTATCAGTATAAACTATCAGTATAAACAATCAGTATAAACTATCAGTATAAACTATCAGTATAAACAATCAGTATAAACAATCAGTATAAACGATTATTTTACCTTTACAGAGCGAAGTGACGTTCGAAGTTGGCGATGAAGATCCAGACCCTGGGATGGAGGGGCCAGCTCACGAGGGACGGGATACATTCCCCAATGCTCCTACTCCTAACATTAGGAGACCCCTGAGTGTAGCTCAGCAGCTCGCGTTAGCAGAAAAGAGAAGCAAGTTGAGGTTAGTGTTATTGCAATCAAAAATACTTCTCACCATAAACAAGAAACTACTTTACTTATTGGAGCGGAGCGAACGAAGTGAGCGAAGCTCCCATGGATCAGCTTCAATGGCGCAATGTCTGTTACGCCATAACATCCCGAGTTCTTAATCGATTTTAATATTTTTTGTGTGGAATCGTATCAACAGGTTTAAGACCAGATTGTGACGGAGTCCGAATTTCGAAATTCGCAAAAATTCCCATCGAAAAAATTTCTTTTTTCTTTTTTTAGGTATTACGCTCCGCTCCAATATATGGTGCTAGCGTAGCTTTATGCTTAGCGACTGCATCGCCTAGTAAATATTAATTTTATCTTTTTTATGGCAACACACAATGCAACACAGTTCATAGTTACACATATTTAATTCTCTATATATAGTTCATTCTCCACCTCTTTTCTAATTATGGGCAAGAGACTTGCAACTCTTTGAAAAAGTTACTTTTCAAAAATGGAATTTGCCCCAAGATTGGAAAAAGGTTTGGACCGCACCCCGCCTAAGCTGGTGTTGTTACTACACGAAGACGTGTCGCGGCAACGCTGTTATTTAGAGGGGGCCTGTTGGTGCACGGAAGATAAAAAATCGAGGGGCAGGTAGGGTTTGTTAACTAAGAAGCCCAAAAGATTTTACCTAGGGCTCAAAATTGTTTTTTAATTATTTTTTTATTTTTTTTTATTTTTCGCTTTTGTACCTTTAAACCCGTCTAATTTGTTTTTTCAAGGCCAGATCTATTTTTATTTTCTTTATTACAATCTAAGTGATCGATAGGTCCTTTTAAAATTAAAAATTGGACTTTTCACATTGCTAGAAATAAAGTTATGGAACCTGAAACATAAAAAAAGAGTTAAAATAAACTTTGAAGCTCAAGTTCGCGTTGCATTAAAAAAAATAAGATATCTAGTTTGTTTTGATATCTTATTCGTAACTAAAGTTTTTCGATGTTTTCTACCAAGGCGGACCATTTCAACGAAAATCTACTCAAGTGGAAAGTTAAATGTTTTGCGAAACTTATCAATGCAAAGGTCAAAATAAGGAAACGATTCAACTTCTTTTTCTTCTTCTTCTTCTTCCAGTATTTCACACTACAATAAGAATATGAACATAAAATTAAAATAGACATAAAAACACGAGACAGCATTATGTCGGTACATTACCCTATTTTCTCTCTCTTTATATTGGCAACAAACACTCATAGAAATTTACTATAATTATTAACAAAAACAGTTCGTTCATTACAATAAGTGACAAATTCAAGCTAACTTCGCTACTACATTTCTCTTTTACTATTTTTATAAGAAAAACCAAAAGAAATAAAAGATAAAAAGAACATGAAATGGAAATCAATGACAGGTTAATTAGTAAATTAATTTTCTAGCCAGAAATGAGATATGTTTAATGGGTTACAAGATTTGTAGCAACAAAAGTGAAAAAACCGTCACAGGATGTAAATTTTATTATTTTTTTTAAATGCTAGATTTTTTTTTAAATATATGACTTAGATTTTTATATTTTTCTGATTTCTTATATGAGTTAGTCTATCACCCGCTTTCGGCTTGACGTCGGCTTCTGAGACATAAATCGCAGCTTTAATACTATAGGGGCACAATTCGAAAAAGATGATTGTTGGAAAAACACATTTAAAGATTTTTTTGCCCCTGTATTGTCACAAAATCGGTCATAAGTAAATTAGTAAAATAAACTAGTACTAGGATAAATTTAATATGCGATAAATATTTCATGCTAAGTGAACATGCTCTTATGATGTTTTATGATTTTGCTTTCAATAGTTTAATTTACTTATGACCGATTTTGTGACAATACAGGGGCTCAAAAATCTTTAAAGGTGTTTTTCCAACAATCATCTTTGTCGAATTGTGCCCCTGTAGTATTAAAGCTTTATTATTTATTATCAATATTATAAATTTAGTTTCCCTCAAATAATACAATCGTTGATTTAGAAGATACTTCTATATTTTGATGCAATAGCAGTTAAATTAACTGCATTCGACAAGTTACTCTGTTAATCAGTAATATCTATATATATATAAAAATCCCCGTCCCAGTGTTTGACCGCGATGAACTCCGAAACTACTCAAGCGATTTTTTTTTCATTATCCTGGATATGTTCCGACTTAGGACATAGGATAGGTTCCATTTTAATTTATAACACAGCAACGCGTGGCCAGGTCAGCCAGTACTGAAAATATTTTTATCTACTCTGATACTATAATACAAAGATTCTAAAACTGAAAACAAAATGCTTATGACAAACATTACGTACAGGCCAAAAATAATAAAAAAAAAGTTTCATTACGATACAGGTCTTGTATGGACACCTGTAACATAATATAACTTTTTAATCATAACGATACACCTATACAACCTCCAGCTGGACCAAGGAGGTTGAACCTCTACTTTAAAAAGGTTTCAATGAACGAGCCCGCGACGACGCAACACGCATGCGCAATCGATGTTTGCACCTTGGCGCCAACATTTGAAATTTAAAAAATCTTTTCAATATTCAGCGTTTTATTTGCAATATTGTTTTACGTATTATAGTATGAGAGTAGATAAAGTAGTGTATGACACTGTACATAACTTGGTCTTATAACACTCGTGTGATACTATAAAAAAACACACTCATGTTATAAGAACCCTTATTATGTAACAGTATCATAAACTACTATTACAACGCAACCTTTTTCGGTGAAGTCAATTATGGTATCTGGGTCGTTCTTCTTTTTTACCGACAATGGTCTGTCTTCTTCGTCTTATTATGACATCTCGTTGGAGTATTGATATTTACGGGTTTTTAATTCGTTTCGAATGAACGTCCATATTTTTCTTATCTATTAAAATTATGTAATTTTTCATTTTCTCCAACCAACATATTTTTTCGTTTGTTTTCCGTAGAAATGCCGTGACAGAGTGGTAAACCGAAATGTGGTCTCCACAGAAAAAGGCCACCCTGTCACGTTTTTTTTTTAAAAACCAACATTACGAAAGAATTTATATTTGCCGCAAAGGAAACTTTAATTAGTCCTAAAGACAACGCATATGCAATTTCTTTTAATTTCCACACATAAAACCACAATTATGGATAGTTCAAAAAACAAAAAAAAATCAGAAAAACGTCGTTTTACTGTCGGTAAAAAAGAAGAACGACCCATCTACGACTACGGAGGACTTTAATTTTCTGTAGTAATACTTTTTATTGATTATTCTACAAAATTAGAGTATATCAGATTTAAAATAAGCCTGTACAAAACAACCATATCCCCGAGCCCTTAGGTAGGATCAGGTAGGATCCTTTGCGCATACGCCGCCACTGGGAGTATGGCGGACGTTATGTGGGACTCTCCTCCACACCCCCACCCGGCCTAGTACCCGATGGAGGATTGGAGGCCTACCCACTAAAAAACACACGATGTACCCTCAGCTCCGTCGCAATCCGGTGGGGCCGATTTTGGCACTCACCACCCTGGAGAGCGACGGTTAGCCCAACAGCCTTCTCACGAACGGGGGACTCCGTGGTACATATCAGGGTCCCCCCAGGCTGGCAAGGCTGTGCAATGCCGGCAGTCGGACTCCCAATCCTCTGCCGGCTAGCCTCGCCCGGGGCAGGAGGCTACGCTCGTTTACGCGCCGCCACCCCCATCCCCTTCGTCCGCGTCTACGGTCCACCGACCTCAGTGCCTCTTCGCTTGGCCCCGGATGGGCCGCCACTGCCCGGTCCGCTCTCTGTTGAGAGAGGAGGGGAGCGGCGGCCAGTGCGGGGTAAGTATGCGGTTGTTGCCCCTTAGGGTGACATCCGCCCATCCTGGGCTCTACCTGCCTCCACTTGCGCCTCCCGGACCCTCTCAGTCGCCGGTTTACCGCGCGTCTTTGGTGGGCGGCAGTTCCTGCCTCCCATTTGGTGTCCAGCCGGCACGTTGGCGGCCAGACATACCGCACATTTGGGCTCGGCTTGGCATGTCGCAGCCCTGTGCCCCTCCACACCACACCTAAAACAGGCGTTGGAGCGGTCCTCCTGACGCGGACAAAGATACCGCGTATGACCGATGCCCATGCACTTGAAGCACCTCAGAGGAAGTGGTTCAAGTGCACGGACCCCCGCCGCACTCCACCCAACCATCACTCGCCCCGCGCTTGCAAGGATCTTTGCCGCGGCGATCGGACACCTCACTATGGCGACTCCCAGTCCACCCGGGCCAGGCCTTATCGGGCTCACCATTATGTTTTCGGGGGCGCATCCCCCCTTCTCCGCAAATACGGCCTTCAATTCTGGCTCCGTCACGGATTCATCCAGTCCGGTGACGCGCAGACCTGCGCGCTTCATGGGTCTGGTGACGCTCGCCTGCCCATCAAGGGCCTCCGTCAAGAGTGAGGCCAGTTTATCGGCCTTTTCGCCGCAGTCTGCCCCAGAAACCTCGAAAATTCTTGCCCCGGATTGCGCCTGCCGCATGCGGAGCCCCTCAATGCCAAGGGCGCCTAAGCTCACCGCCTTTCTGGCCGTGCATATGGCCTTGCAGTAGGTCATGCCCTGTTGGACCGACTCCTCAGGAATGGCAAGGATTACTGCCGCGCTCTTGGGAGGGGTAAGCTTAATGCCCCGCTTCTTTTTTTTCCTCTTCGGTTTGGGCCGTGCTCCAGACCCCTTTACCGGTGTTGCTCCATCGTCCTGTGCAGGTGGTGCCGACGCCTTCCCTTTGCCTTTCTTGGCAACAACATTCCAGGGAATTTCTCCCACGACTGGATTCGTTGATGCTGAGGTTGATCCTAGGCTCGGAGACGTGGTTGTTTGAATCCAACTGCACCAGAAGGAGGGTGAGGTTTATCGAGAGTATTTATGTATGTATAATTGTTTGCACGTTCTGCGGCCTGACTCGATGGATTTTAGCTTGAGAGGTGTCGTTAGATTCGTATTTACTGTGAGAGTGACACTGGGTATATCAAAATAATAAAAAAACAAAATGGCGGAATTTTGGCGCCAAATTCAAATGTTTGGCACGCTCTGCAGCCTGAATGGCTCGACTCATTCAATAATAAAACTAAAAAATACAAAGAAAATGAAAAAAAGGCTAAAAACCCGACTGCCTTTCTGTGTAATTTGGAAATGAAAGAACTCTAAAAAAAATTGTAGCTGTAGGGTATTCTAGAATTAGAGGCATAGCGAATTGAGAGCACATACCTATATTACATTGAAGATTACTCCAATCTACTGACTAGACGGCTAACTTTCTAGAATGGGTCCCGACTGCTATATTTTCTTTTCCTGTTTTAGGGCTTTTCATTTCCAAATTACACAGAAACGCAGTTGGGATTAAAAGATTTTTTTAAATTACCAATTTTTATAAGATAAATTATTATAATAGAAAAATACTAGAAAATATCGACTCGGGTCACAAGTGGATTCTCGGGCGGGAGAATTCGTTTCCCGCCTGAGAATTCACATGTAACCCGAGTCGATTATTTCTAGTATTTTTCTATTATAATAATTTATCTTATAAGATCGCATTGAAAATGCATAAAATATATAAAAAAATATAAAATTACCATTTTTTATTTACAAGCGTATTTTGTATCCTATATAAATATGGTATTGCGAATAAAAAAATAAAAATAAATACATTATTGAAGAATGTCGTTGTTGTCATTAAAGTCAAAAAATATGGCGTTTCGTAATGGTAATTATTTAAAAAAACAAACTGGTAACAGTGAGATCATCATAAAACTCGTGACCTTCAGATCAAGATCAAAATAAACAAATACGACAAGTTTTCCGTTCAACAATTTGGTAAATATTTCGTTTTTATTTGATTTCTTATGGTTGCCATGTTTGATATCCTGCAGAGAAGAATAGTACAAACCCTTCGCATGTAAAGGTGCCATAAACACCAGGTTGGAATCACCATATACTCTTAGATTCAGTAAATTCTTCAAACCACAAAACAGGCAACAGCGTTAACTGATTTTAATTTTATAATAATAATAATTATTATAATTTATTGTCCAACAATAGCACTTAAACAATAATCTTACAAACATAATTCAAACTACAATGCAGCAAATTTTATTATTTTGAATGGTCCCAATCAAGCCCGGTGCCCAAATCAGCACATCTAACTTATAAGATGCCTAATCACCCTTGCTTTGAAGACGGACGGGTTAGAAGTATTCGGAAATACAGACGCAGCATGAATCTTAACTCAGAAGGTGCCTTTTCAACCTGGCTTTAAAAACAGACATCGTACAACCAGACGTAAGAATATGCTCCACCGGTTTTTTTGTGTATATCCCAAAGGCGTATGAGCATTTTGCTTAAAAGGTTATCATTATTTATTTATTTATTTATGAGAGGGATAACAAACAGTTGTACAATGTGTTTTACACATTATAGAATTACAAAGTATCTTATTACTAATTATAAAACCAGCAGATTACTATAAGAGAGTAATGCGTTATTACAGTAACAAAGAGAAATATTGTGATGATATAGGCAGACAAAACAAGAAATAACAGGAATGGCTCGTCGAGGCTCGCAAGTGTTGAAGAATGGTAACAGCAAAATAAATTAAATTAATTTGAACAATAAAACTCGCGTGTTGGCGTAGGGTAGTTCAAGAACTTAATGCGACAATAATTTATAGATTTTTGTCTTGAAAGAGGCCGTCGGGTTGAGAAGACATCAATCTCGTGGGAACCCAAATGTTCATTAAAAGCGTACATAATTCTGTTCAGTGGGGCACGTAGACCTGCATTAGTATGGACGTGGTCGGGGCAAAATAGGCTGTGCCTGTAAGGAGTGGAACTCCTTTCCAGAGTCTGTTTCGTGAAAAGCACAATCCGGAGGCCTTTCAATCGGCGTTTAGCTTATAATATATTAATTAGTTATTTACCAGAGAAACGCGTTACATTTTTTTTACGCGGGCACGCTTCTTACTGACTTCTGCCGGCAGGTTTCAGGGCATCAAGTTCGTGATAAAAAAAAAACCACGATATGTTCGCAATGACGTTTATTTCTCAACTGCTCTTCTAAACATTGGTCTTTCTTTATTTTGTTTTAGGAATATCCTTTATACATAACACTTCCCTTATTTAGTAACAACAATATTGTAATCTTATTTTAAAGGGCTGCATCGGCGTCATACACGTTAGAACCCCCCGTGTCCTCCTGATGTTGGTCTTTTGGCCCCCCTTTTTGAGAAGCACCACTTGACCAGCGCGGTATCGCGTTACCTTAATTGAATCACTAAAATTCTAGCCTATTATCAAAAAACATGAGCGTGTTTAGAAAGGATCACTAGAAACGTATAACATAGTATTTGATGACAAAATGACTTTTAATCATCACTATGAAGTGCTCTCCAAACGTTCTGCCAAACTAGTAGGGTTCATTTGTCGTGTGTCTCGTGAGTTTAAATCTCCTAAAAGTATGCTGTTACTTTATAAGTCGTTGGTGTTAAGCCAGTTGGAATACGCCTCTGTTGTTTGGTCACCTCAATATAAGAACTACATCAACTTGCTGGAATCCATCCAGAGGCGTTTTATAAGGATCTTAACAATCCGATCTAGGCGCAAACGCGATCTCAGGACTTATGCAGATCGTCTACGCTTCTATAATTTAAAGACCCTCGAAAGCCGACGTAAAATTCATGACTTAACCTACTTGCATAAGATCTTCGAAGGCTCAATCAATACTATGCTAACAGCCGAAATTTACATCAGGGTCCCGAATAGGTCCACAAGGCGTGAATGTCTATTCTCGGTTCCCCTCTGCTCTAACAACGTGTCCTTCCATAACCCCATTCACAGAATGTGTCGCGAATATAACGATTTACTTAATCATATGAACGGTGTGCCTGACATCTGCAAATCTTCCATCAATAGATGGAAGCATGACCTAGGAAAACTAATTAATTAAAAAGAAAGCTATTATTATTATTACTTCGTATATATTTTTATTGGCTTATGATTTTAATTGTTGTTATCATTATTATTTTTTATTTTTACCATATGCACTTAATATAATCAAATCCTAAAATTATTTTCCCACTTTAATTCTAATTTTAATTCATCACATGTATTTTTTTTTTTTTTTTTTGTATCTCAAGCCTAATTAGTTATTAATATTCTTTTTGTTTCTTGTAAGATTTATGACGCTGTCCTTATAATTACACATGCTATTTACACATGTTTGTGGAGGCGCAGCCTAACATGCTGCAGTCTAATGTTCTGTTTCCTATAACTGTGTTTATTGTTGTAACTCTGTTGTGTGTAGAAATAAAATAAAATAAAATAAAAATTACTTTTGACTTACATATGTAATAAATCAATTTAATTTAAACTGCATAATCTTCTATAACTATTTAACAAATTCAATACCGAACTTCCTGTACCATTATTAAAAAATAGACTGTTTAATTATCTATACATATAAATAAAATTGGAGTGTCTGTTTCTAATATTGAAATAACCGTTTTTTACTACATGCATATGACTATTTATACGTTACATACACCAAAATAACGTTTTTTACAATTTTTGTCTGTCTGTCTGTCTGTTTGTTCCCGCTAATCTCGGAAATGGCTGAACCGATTTTGACGGGACTTTTATTGGCAGGTAGCTGATGTAATAAGGAGTAACTTAGGCTACAACAATTTTCATATATTGCAAATTATAATAACTGAGCCACGGCAACGTGTGGCCGGGTCAGCTAGTTTAATTATAAAAAGTATCATTACTCTGCAAAATAATAATTGAACACGAAGAACTTTAAATGGTGGACATTATAATATGATAATCATTAAGGAACTTCTAATTATTGTACATTTAATAATGCTATTTGTGTAATGAATTGTGATTATGTATGTGACTAATAAGTAATTAAATTCAATGTAATTGCTTCACATTTACATGCCTAATGGTGACTAGACAGACGAACCAGCTATGTTTATTTAAATACCTTTTACTTTACTCTGTTTTTTGTGAATAAAATCATTTCATTTCATTAAGAATATCCTGTATATTCTTGTTAACCCTACGGTGGTGAACCAAATACTTCTCTTATGAGCAGTGATCGGAGTAGGTATATTTAATTAGGGTCAATGATCTGAAACGTATATATTAATATGGACATTCCTCCGGAATTTTATAAAAGTATTTTTTTCCGGAATTTCATAATAGTTTTCTTTTCCGGAATTTTACAAAGTATAGATATAATTATGAGTCTTACGAAAGATCCATTCCGTTCAACGTTAAAATCTCAACCAACGAGTTACGGCTGCCTTGATTTTATTATTGGTTTTTAATAAATTTATGCTCAACTAAAATACTTGTTACGGCAAGGCTTTTTGCTATGTAGAATCGTTTGTCCATTTGCAAATGGTTAAATTTTAAAAAATACGATAAATAAGAGGCCTTAAATGTTACATATCTTGAACAATTTAAGTGAGAATGGTATTTTTTCTTTGATTTTTGTTGATTGTTACCGGCTTTGGCTATTGGCCTTAAGTAGAGAATTGGTTTGGTAGGTAAACATAGTCGTATTTGGTGAGGTTAGATTTGAATAGTATGCTTTGCTTATAAATTCAATAAATAACTACCATGAGAGATTTTGGGATGAGTTGACACCTACTCTCCAAAAAGCCTTTAGGAATTTTTCACCACAGATTATAACACACTTTTTAGTGTTGGTAACATTCTGAAATACCGTCCATAATGCCTTACTGTAGAGTTGTATATTTCGCTCATTTGGTGCAACAATGACGCAATTACACTTTTTCTGAAAAACATCGACAGAAAAAAAAGAAATACAATTTTTATAATTTTCGCTAGGAGCTATATGAACATAAGAAAAGTATACGATTGTAGTAATATTTTAAGGTAATGCTAATTTAAAAAAGAAATTTGTTTCCCTCTTCTTTAAAAACACAAAATTTACAATTATGTCAATGTTGCACCAAATGAGCGATTTGCATATTATAACTGTAAAAATGAACGTAGAGTTTTTTTAATAGATTTTTTTTAATAGCTTGTATTAGATAATATTTAAACGAATCTAAAACCTAATAAATAATAATTAGTATTTGCTCAAAATCTACTTAACTAATCTTCTTTCTTATTAATAATATAATACTTATTATATCTTTGATACATTTAAATGTGTAGACCATCTCATTGATATAATATGGTAAGCGTGGTCATGAATGTGATTTCTTATAGCCCTGACTAATTTATTATTTTTTACGAAGTTATTTTTTAATATTTAATAAAAAAAAATACTACACTGCTTGATCGATTCTTGATTTAAGTAATCCTACTATTGAAAATTGATATAAGGCTACAAAATATTTACAATTTTATTTATTCTCACCTATCAATAGAACATGCAGAAAATTCAACCAAATCGCAAATACTGTACCAGATATCGATATATTTCACGACTCCATCAATGTATTTAAATCTAAAATATTGGAATCCTTCAAACATTCATCATATTACTTTCATAATTTTCCTAACCTAAAATTGTTCATTTAGTCCACAAGACATACTATGTTACTTAATTACTATATGCCAAACCTGCTTATTGTCAGTTACTCCAATTTTTTTTTAATGTTGGCTAATAGATATTTACTTCTACTGTTTTTATGCACACTTTTGGTTTCGATAAATATTGTTATCCTATGTTAATTTGATTAGTTTTAGTTAAATGTATTTTGGAATACTTTTCTATGTGTAAACATGTAATTTTAAGAATGTCGGTTAGCTCGTAACTGGCTAATGTATAAGACTTATTACCAACAACTTCATTACCATATCTTAAGAAATTTTTATACATAAGCTGTGAGCCTATCTTATATTAATAAATAAATAAATAAATGTTAAAATAATAAGCCGATGTCTAGTAAAATTAATATATTTATTGATCGAATAACACTCTAGATATCTGTAGCGGAATCTAGACCTTTAATTGCATCTTAATCACTTAACAACTAATCATTTAAATTGAACGCAAGTGTTACGCAATCAATATGGAAATCGAAAACGAAAACTTGTCACCGAACCATACATTTTAATTCTTCTGACGTACGCGGTAAAACTTGTTTCGAATTGGCGCCAAATGCAAAACAATATAGTAGAGGTAGTAGGTTACCAACCTCCGCGGTTACAGCACGCCTCTGTGTGTTTCCTTTGCCTATTTCGTCGTATAAAAATACGTAATAACTTTTTAAAACTAGTGTTTATGTGGTGTGTATCCTTGTGCAAAAGTGTTTTCATTTTTAAAAAAGAAAACTGTCAAATTTACCGCGTGTTTTGTGTTGTGCACCAAAAAGTTGTAAACGCAGTAGAAAACTTCCCTATTTTTGTTTTTTTTTAGTGAATTCCGTCACACAATTATAATTTTTATGGAGAATTAAAATATAAATAGCTTATTTTTGAACATAATTTCTGATGCAACGAAAATAATATGTTTACATTGCAAGTAAGATTAGGCGTTGTTTATTTTCAGTTACGTAAAGCTGATATATCATTAATAAAGATGCATTAATTATGAGTTAGCGAACATTAAAATAAGGTTAAGTTTTTCTCATTTTGTTGACAAAGGCATAATTAAATATGCAGCCACATACATTTTAAATACTTTGCCCTTCACGGTATTACCTAACACACTATAATCTGTCTTGTAGTGTGATATTTAAGTTTTGTAAGTTAATTTTTTATAGATAATGAAATAATAATCACTGTAATTCCTTACTTTATCCTTCTCAGTAAACTTGGTCAAATTTATTATATAAATAATATTTTTCGAATTCAAGTTTAAATAAAATCACAATTATTATTTCTGACTTCGTGAAAACTTCGCGTTTTAGCTAAGATTTTAAATTAAGACCTTATTTTCATGAAGTTATTTGAACATCAAAAAGGTTGACCCGGGCTTCTGTTTTAAATATATCTATAATCCTTACGTATGTTTTTGTATTTTTTTTCTTACTCACTTATGTGCATAATAAATCTTGAAAAGCAAATTTTAACTTCAGTTTGTGTAATTCATTAGGAGGCCAGACATGTCATTATCACTACATAGTATAAAACAAAGTAGCTTCCTGCTGTATGTCCCTATGTATGCTTAGATCTTTAAAACTACGCAACGGATTTTGATACGGTTATATTTATAAGATAGAGTGATTCAAGACTAAGGTTTATATGTATAATACATGCATAATATAAGTAGTAGAGGGGCGGGGCGGTTTGCTAGTTTTAAATAATTTCAACAAACTAAATTCAGTAGGTAATTTAAAATTGTGTATGTTAGAGCTTTACCAGCCCAAAGTAAGCACTGTAAGGCTTATTGTTAGCAGGAAATCGGATAGACATATATCTAACATATAATATGTGTTATAATCTTAGGAATATATAGGTATATATAAATACTCGTGGTTCAGGTGCAAATGCTCGTATTCATCATTCAAATATCTCTCTGCCCCCGGGACTCGAACACAGGACCATCGGTGCGAAAGGCAGGATCGCAAACGGCTGTCAAATGTTGTTTATATGTTGTTTGATACTTCATAAAACAGTTTTTCTCTTTATTTTCATATGTTTTAGGTGTTATTCGGTTAATTTTGTAATATAGTCCTTTGTTGAAGTTTGAAGAAGTATCTAAATAGATAACTTTAAAAGTTACAAACAAAATTGAATCTTGTCAAAAATCCACAATTATACTTAACTAGCGACCAGCCCCGGCTTCGCACAGATGCAATGCTCTACTATATTATGCCTGTATTATACATATAAACCTTCCTCTTGAATCACTCTATCTATTTAAAATAAAAACCGCAACAAAATCCGTTGCGTAGTTTTAAAGATTTAAGCATACATAGGGATATAGGGACAGTGAAAGCGACTTTGTTTAATACTATGTAGTGATAGGGAATCGGATAGACATATATCTAATATATGTAATAATCATAGACATATATATAAATACTCATAATTCAGGTACAAATGCTCGTATTCATCATTCAAATATCTCCCTCTTCCGGGACTCGAACGCACTACCATCGGTGCAAAGGCAGTATCGCACACGGTTATCAAATGATGTTTATACAGTCTATTCATCTCAACTTTGCCCTACTTGGTAAACAATTTTGGCACTCCTTTTTATTGAAAATTGCAGCATTAAAAATCAACTTATAACTAGATTCAATAGGTTTCAGTCGATAATAACGATTTATTGTAATAGATTATTGACTTTGTTATTATTTTTTATTTAAATGGGTGATTTTGTAAAAAACTTGTGCCAAGATTGTTTATAAAATAGGACAAGTTAGAATGACCAGATTTTATGTTGTTCGATACTTTCTAAATTTACAGTTTTGAGCTTTATTTTCCTATTGTTTTATGTGTTATTAGACTAATTTTGTAATATAGTCCTTCGTTGAAGTTTGAAGAAGTATCTAAGTAGATAACTTTAAAAGTTAGAAACAAAATTGAATCTTGTCAAAAATCCACAATTATACTTAATTATGTTTGATTTGCCTTCACAATGCAATATTTCTATAAGATATATAATACGTGTGTTAAAAACAAACAATACTAGAACGATACTAGCTCATAGTAGAAGTTAAAATACGTTTGTAAAATTGGACACGTTTGCCAGCGTCTCGGTAGCTCAGCGGTCAGAGCACTCGCCCGGATAGCGAAAGGTCGTGGGTTCGAATCCTACCTGAGGGCCCGGAGGCGTAGTTGTTTTTTACACACGTATTTTATATCTTAATTATACTTAATGTTACATACGTACATATAACCATGCCTTTTCCGGTAGTAGTAACCAGAGATCACAAATTTCCACTTTATGCTATCCTGACATACTCTCGCTTCTTCATCACTTATCATACTTTTAATACAAGCTTGTCTTTAAGGCTACTTTTTACCCGGCCTTTTGTCAGTACAGTAGAACGCCGATTATACGTATTCATTAGGACCGGGGTTGATTCGGATAATCGATAATTCAGATAATCGGACATAGACTAGTAATAAAGAAAAACGAACTGGCACACATAGAATAAAATTACAAACACAGTGCTACAGTAACGCTCACTTGAACATCTCCATCAGAGTAAGTAACATGTAGTGTCTTGCCTCTAACTTTCGACCATAACAGTTTAAATATATCTGGACTCCAGCTAGTTCCAACTTGTTACAACCAAAACGAAACAAAAATAACTTGGTTTTAATTTTTTATATTACGCTTAGGACCGATTCGGATAATTGGTTATTCGGTTAATCGGCGTTCGGATAATCGGCGTTCGGATAATCGGCGTTTGGATAATCGGCGTTCGGATAATCGGCGTTCGCATAATCGGCGTTCTACTGTACATCTTTTATTCGATCCCTAAGTTCAAGCAGACCAAGGTCTGACTCTACCGACTTGCCCCACATTTGCCTCATAAATTTGTCTTGTCAATCTTCTTTCGTCCAACCTCTAAAGTCCAAACCATCCAAGCATTCTAATATTATGTAAAAAAAACAAAAGAACATTGTTTAAAAACATTTTCGTTCATAAATACATATATTAGCGTGACACATCTGTTGAGTTTGTATGAATAAATTATAAATACACAAATTGAAGAAAAAATATTTTAACTTTACTTGTTATTAAAATTTATAAGTAACTAGCTTTTACCCGCGGCGTCGATAACTAGTCCAGTCATCCTGGCTCAAAAATAGACATATTTCACTTTTTTCTCCGGTAGCAGAATTTTTACTATACTTATGTATTTTTCGCCGCTGATTACGAGATGGTGAGGTCCAAATCTGTCCAAAACCTGTGCTAACAAAGTAATGGACATTTTTTGGACACAAAACTAGCGAAAGATTAGTTTTTGGGAAATGGCTCAAAAAATAAGCCTTTATCGAAAAAAACGCAAAAAAAGTTTTGGACAGATTTGGTAATAATCGTAATCAGCGGCGAAAAATACATAAGTATAGTGAAAAATCCGTTACCAGAAAAAAAAGAAGGAAAAATGCCAGGATGCTGGCCTAAACGATCATGTTGACTATCGATTAAAAGTAACACTATTTGTTTCAATGTGATCTCCGAACTGCTTGCTCAACTTGAAGCAAATAAAATCTACCCATTTTTAAAGAGTCTTCTATATAGCGTTAGACGTCTTTCGGCTGAGATAATATCTAATAAGTGAATAATATAATTATTATTAAACTCACAACAAGAAGATACAAAACTGACCTTGTAATGCAACAACGTTAAAAGACGTCATTAGACGAACAACAAATTAAACTCTATAAAGAAAAAATATTAAATTAAATTAATATTTTTATTGTGGTTTTTGTGATGTATTATAATGGCACAGGCATAAGGATAAAAACATCGTAGGAAAATAATAAATCTATAATCTAAGAACACAAATTTGTTGTTTGTGTGTTTGTCTGTCCACTCTTTTTCCCGCTCTTTTTCCATTGTATCAATAACGTTACCATAGCAACGCGTTACCGGGTCAGCTTGTGTTAGACAAACATCACATACAATACATATGCAAGTTAATTAGCAAAAACACTTATGGAATTCAGTAACAGTGACGGCATCACAATACCCAGACCCGAGCCAATATATTATTTTTTTTACAATGACTCAGTCGGGGATCGAACCTTGACCCTCAGAGTGGCGTTACCATGAGAAATGGTATGCGAGCCACTCGACCGCGGAGGTTGTTGATGAGAGGTAAAATAATTTAATAGTTACGATCGTTTGCAACGGTAGCGATCCTGCCTTTCGCACCGACAGTCCTGGGTTCGAATCCCGGATAGGGCAGATGTTTGTGTGATGAATACTAGCACTTGTACCTGAGTCATGGATATTAATCTATAATCTAAGAACACAAATTTGTTGTTTGTGTGTTTGTCTGTCCGCTCTTTTTCCCGCTCTTTTTCCATTGTGTACGCGTTACTATAGCAACGCGTTACCGGGTCAGCTGGTAATACTCTCAGAGCACAAATTTGTTGTTTGTGTGTTTGTCTGTCTGCTGTTGTTCCCGTTCTTTTCCATTGTATACGCGTTAGCATAGCAACGCGTTACCGGATCAGCTAGTATATATTTATTTTATTATTACATATCTGTGTATCACTTATGTATGGCTATCCGATACCCTAGTATCCATAACACAAAGCTTATAGTGCTTACTTTGGGCTAGACTTATTGGTGTGAATGTAAAAATTATTATTATATTAAACCGAGTAGATAGGTTCACCAAATTACAAACAATAAAAAATAGTAGTCACCACAAATTGAAGTAGACAGCTAGATAAAGAGAAAAATATATTGACCGAAGAATAAAATGCCAAATTTTTTGGTAAATTTTTTACAAAATTATTAAAAACTTGTAACTTTAAATAGATAAACGTTTGCCTCAACAGAGTTAGCTGGTAATCGAACATGTCGTCGTGTGCGTCATTGCATTAAAACAAAAAAAATATTTTTACGTAACATAAAATATATGAATGACTAGCTGACCTGGCCACACGTTGCCGTGGCTCAGTTATTGTAAAAAAAAAATCTCAAATAAAAGTAGCCTAAGTTACTCCTTATGACATCAGCTACCTGCCAATAAAAGTCCTGTCAAAATCGGTCCAGCTATTTCAGAGATTAGCCGGAACAAACAGACAGACAGACAAAATTGTAAAAAAAGTTATTTTGGTGTATGTACCGTATAATGTATATTCATATGCATGTAGTAAAAAACTGTTATTTCGATATTACAAACAGACACTCCAATTTTATTTATATGTATAGATTATAATAATTATATTTCTTACAATCACACAAATTAGCCTAGTCTAAAGTACAAGTACTCAGGTACAAATGCTCGTATTCATCAAGCAAACATCTGCCCCTTCCGTGATTCGAACCCAGGACCGTCGGTGCGACAGTCGCTACCGTTGCACCAAAACACACGGTCAGATTTTATTCCATATTTTATTATTAAAAGACAAAATAGGATGCAGTTAGAAGTTCAAAGTATTGCAGACGAAACCTATAAACTAAGATCACAGTTGTTTGTGTGTTTGTCTGTCCGCTCTTTTTCCGTTGTTACGCGTTACCATAGTGCCTAAGAATATCATTCAAGAAGGCTAAGAACGGTTGGCTATATGTGTAGTCGTAGAACGTTAGTGCGATTCATTTCAATACAGCGACATCTATAACTGAGACAGAACAACGCGTGGCCGGGACAGCTAGTACATATAAAAAACATTTGTGGTAAAAAGCAGTCGAAAATCATTACTTCATTAAAGTTACAAGCTAACCATTAAACAATCAATAGACATCTATTTTCAAGTATTCATGTAATTAATATTTTTCTGTTATGTAAATAATAATATTCTAGATTTTTATATTTTAAGAAATATTTACTAGAAAAAAAATCAACTCTCCCACCTGTCACTTGAGACAAGTAAAATCTAACAATTAATAGTTTAACAAAAAATAAACATAAACACGTAGATAAAATTTCTAGAAAAATAAGTTGTTATGACGGAAAATTTCCGTGCAACAAATTAAAGATCTGACTGCAGTTAATTTCATTAAGAATCTATAACAAGTTACGTTTAGCATTTGGGTCGTTCTTCTTTTTTACCGACAGTGAAACGACGTTTTTCTGTTTTTTTTGGTTTTTGAACTATCCATAATTGTGGTTTCTGTGTGGAATTTAAAAGAAATTGCATCTGTGTTGTCATTAGGACTAATTAAAGTTTCCTTTGCGACAAATATTAATTCTTTTTTAATGTTGGTTTTAAAAAAAAATATGTGACAGAGTGGCCTTTTGTTGTAGAAAAATGAAAAATTACATAATATTAATAGATAAGATAAATATGGACGTTTTATTCGAACCGAATTATAAAACCGTAAATATCAATACTCCAACGAGATGCCATTATAAGACGAAGGACAGACCATTGTCGGTAAAAAAGAAGAACGACCCATTTAAAAACACTAGATAGAGCTGTAGCGCGTAGAAACACACTATCGTATTGTTATTGCGGGAGTACGTAAAGGCTTTGGAATGCTAGGATAGCGATGGCCGCCCCTCACTAGGGGGGCGGTCGCCTCAGACGACGGCTTATGACCTTCTCCGGGTACAAGCCAATCTCAGGTGGTGTTTAGCCAGTACGAGTCTGACATAACTCTCGGGCCGGCCCGAAGTATCCATCGAGGATTCATCACCTACTTCCCCAGTGTCCGAAGGGTGCATATTGCATTAAAAAAAACTAGGACAGCGAGACAATATGGTAACAAACACACACAAAGTATTGTCATAATATAATTAATAATAATAGTCTTTATTTGCAATATAAACGTTTACATAACATTATAACGTTAATAACAAAATGTAGTTAAAAAAATATCTTTAATTTTTTACTATTAGGAAATATTTTTCTGTTAGCGCCATCTAGCGTCCGGTAGACGAACTACTTGCGGTTAACGAGTCAAGGACTGTGTCGCAGTTATTAGCGCCCACCTCGAACTTTATCAAACATGTTTATTTATTAAATAAATTTAATAAGTAACAAATTACACAATAAAAAAAATAAAGAATCTACTAAATTTGCTATTTGTAAGTGTGTGTGTATGTTTGAGTGCATGTGTGTTTGTGAGTGTGTGTGTGTGTTTATGTATGGACGAAGGAGATTAATATATGATTTATCGTTTCATTTGACAGGGGACTCGACATCATCATAACTGATTAAAAACATTATGTTGGTAATCGGATACAAAATCATGAACTCACTTTTTAGTCACTTTAATACACAAACATCGAATACGGATACAACTGACGCAAAAAGCTAACATTAAGTTTGACCTTCGACACACATTGAGAGGTTTACGTAAAAGACGATATGGAACAACCGACTATAGATTTTTAATAAATGCTATTAAAAGCAATGGAAAATTGAGAAAATGCGCGTTTAAACCTAATTATATGTTTGTTACCATATTGTCAGTAAAAGCCTAATAAACCTGTCATAGTGTTTGACTGCGATGAACTCTGAAACTACTCAACCGATTTTGATAATTCCCCGTGAAAAACAAGTTCAGATATGCTCATATTTTATCAGATCTGTATTATGAGACTGCCCAGATATAATCAGATTGAACAGATATATCCGGATAGATCCAGATCAAAATACTCCTACATTATCGATCTGATCATATCTGAAAATTATTTTAACAATTTTTATTAGTCAAAGGAAACAGTTCTGATCAGATTTGATTATATCTGATTTTTAAACCAATCAAATAGATTTTCAACATTTTGATTTGATTATATCTGATTTATAAACCAATCAAATAGACATGACAACCATCATCTTAGTCATCCTGTGATCACGGCTCCTGTAAAGGAGTCGAAACGTCAGGATTAAATATAAAATAAAATAAAACATGCGCAAAAATCCGTAAAAAAGTGTTTTATTCTGACAATCAAATATATGTTATTCCATAGAGTACCGTGAATTTCCCACTGTTCTTATAGCTCAGTTGGCCGAGTGTTAAAGGAAATGGAATTGAAATCCAAATCTACTCGTGGTTAAGCAGTTGGACTTGAAATCCAATCCAAATCTTCCTTCGCAGGTTCGAAACCTGTCGGGGGCTAAGTTTTTTTTCTTGCAAACTGTTTATTTTGTTTTTCCGTTGTTAAAAATTTGCGTTGTATTGAAGTAAGTTTTCAATTTTGTTTTTTAGATATGAACATATAGTTGCATATCAAAAATCACCGAGAAATTCAGATACGAACAGTCTCATAATACAGATCTGATCCGATCTGAAAAACTTGATATTTGATCAGATCTGAATTCGTTTTTCACGGGTCATTTTTCATTTTGCTGGATTTGTTCAGACTTAGGACATAGGATATAGGATAGGTTTCATTTATAATACAGAAACGCGTGGCCGGGTGAGCTAGTTTCATATAAACTTAAAGAAAGGAGCCCTCAGGTGGCTCCGAGGCGTGGTTGTGTTTTACAGGCGTATAATATTATCGTATGGAAATATAGTATTATGAATGAAAAAATAAAATTATAGGTGGTTCCATCTTAATCGAATGTTTAATATTTGAGAAAATATTACTTTTGGTGTTGAAGGTTTAAACATCGGTGGAACGATACTAGCTCATAGTTGAAATAAGCGACTGCCAGCGTCACGGTAGCTCAGCGGTAAGAGCACTCGCCCGGATAGCGAAAGGGGACTCTGAGGTGTGGTTGTGTTTTAAATCCTAAAGAGAAAATAGAGTTTGGTAAAAAAATAGAACCAATGGTGGACATTACCACATTGGCTCCATCAGACCCATGACAGAGTTAAGGGTATATACATGGGTTTTAGTGGCATACGCTTCCAAGCCTTTATCGGCACTAGGGCGGGTAGGGGCAGGGAGGAGAATACCGCATAGCTCAGTCGTCTGCCCGCGGCTGAATATGCGTAATACATTTTTAACCGATTCGTTGCTACATACAATTACAGAAACGAAGGCTACGAGCTTGATTTACGTGAAAAATTAAGATAGTTTTATTCTGGGTCGATATCCCTAAAACTTGATTTGAAGAAGTTATCATCGATTTAAAAATGACACGGTTTCAGTGGCTAACGCCACACGCAAAAAAAAAGTGATGGCATCAGCAACGAATCGGTTAACATGTATAAAAAAAGAAAGAAGAATAGGTTAAGGGTGTAAAAGGCGATTTATGGCAGACCACAAAACGGGCAGCGTCGTTGTTCGAATTGTGATTTTTCACAGCGATTGGCAAAAACCCACCATTTTGAGGAGAGGCTTCCGTCTAAGAGTTAAAGTTTTTTAGCTGAGATGATAAGATGCGATTAACATATGAAAAGCGAACCTCAGAGAAGCAAGATTTATAAGGGTCGGTTATCGAATGGGTGGGGTATTATTAGACTGTATAACTTGATTTAACCGTGCCTACGTCTTTTATCATATTCAAAGCTAAAGAATTAGTTACAAATCTTAAGCACATTTACGTACCTGTATTAGGCCAACATTTTTATTACTATTAGATTGCTAGTATTATCCCTCAGACTGCCAGTTCTACTCTAAATAAAAAAAAATATATATTTAAAAAGGGGACTCCATTTTAAATCTATAATCTAAGGTCACAGTGGTTTGTGTGTTTGTCTTTCCGCTCTTTTTCCCGCTCTTTTTCCATTGTACCAATAACGGTGCCATAGCAACGCGTTAACCGCAAGTAGTTTGCCTACCGGGCGCTAGATGGCGCTAACGGAAAATATTTAATAATAGAAAAAAATTAAAGAATTTTGTCCACCCGTGCGAAGCCGGGACGGGCCGCTAGTCTATAATCTAAGATCACAGTGGTATGTGTGTTTGTCTGTCCGCTCTTATTCCATTGTATCAATAACGTTACCATAGCAACGAGTTAACCGCAAGTAATTCGTCTTCCGGACGCTAGATGGCGCCAACGGAAAAATATTTAATAATAGAAAAAAATTAAAGAATTTTGTCCACCCGTGCGAAGCCGGGATGGGCCGCTAGTACTTATTAAAAATGTTACGTGAAATTATTTTTATGTAGGAAAGCGTTATTTAAATATTAGTTTGTGTAATTCCGACTTACGCGTATCGCGTATCGATACTCCTTCGCTTTATTTGTTTTATTAATCAATGGTGCCAACACAAACACTAAGTATTTCTTTATAAAACCGGTTCTAACTAGTTCTACACTTACTCTCACAGCTAAAGTCTAATAGCTAAGCAAGTGATTAAAAAAGAAAATGTAGGTACTGCATATGACTTTAAGTAATAATTACTTGCCAAAGGATACTTCACATCATTAATCATTTTTGGAGCCTCGTAAACATGTTGACCAAACGAAGAACTTCCAAAAGATTCGTCATTGGCGACAGCGGGGATGCGCCATCTTACGATGAGGATACGGAAGTAATTCCGGCGGAATTGGTTCAAAAGTTCCAAATGACATTGCAAACTGATGATGGACCGGAGAAAGAAGAAGTAAGAGAAAAGGTAGAAAATAACAGGAAATTGCTAAGACCACCGAATCAGACTCTACAGTAAGTAATAACAATGTAACATGCCATAATTATAATTAATAATCATTGCACCTGAAAAAAGTTCATCAATTGACTTCGTTTAATTCATTTAAACATCCGTTTTTACTTAAATTTAAAATTTTGCTAAACAGTTTTTTGATTTAATTTGTTACGTATTTATTTTTTTACAGCTTTTGAAACTTTTACTTGGAAACAATGACATATCTGTCCATGGAACTAATAAAGTACTATGGACTTATTATCCATGTCATTTACTAATTAATTCGTTAGTTAATTAGACAGAAAACAGACCTTTATTTCTTTACAGATAGGGTCTAAAACAAAATATTTTAAAATTTGATAACCTCAAAATTCTCATGAACAAAAAAACAAAATACAAAATAGTATAAAACAAAAGAATAATACACTTAACTTCAATTTTACTATATTTTCATTTTTATTGATTAGAATTAATGTCGTCAATTCACATTGACGTTTTTAAAAAGAGGTTATGGCAGCTTGTTCTATCCTCTCTTCTGTTTTTTTTTGTGTCTTCAGTTTGAAATAAAGAGTTTATTATTAGTGTTATTTATTAAGATTCCAAAATCATTTGGAATACCATACTTAAGATTTCATCGTCCATTATTTTTGAGATATTTCTTGTGTCATTGGCTTCAATGGTTGATGGACGCTTGCTGTAGTAGCAAAATGGCGGAATAATTTTTGTAAACGTAGAACGTTATAAATAAATATTGATTTAAATTATAAAAAGGGTTTTTATATGACAATATTATAAGATGGAATGGACTTCGAAAGTCAATTGAGAGCATCACTCGTCAATATCGAACGAGGCTTAATGAAATTTTTATTCTACCTTAGTAATGGCATATCAATTGACCATCCATAAAAAGTACATCAGATGACACTTTTTTTATACACATGATGATTCGAGAAATGGACTCTATCGTGTAAATAACAGAGTCCATCTGTTCGAACAAAAATATCAATAATATAATTAACTTTATGAGTTCCACTTAAAGTCCAATATGAAATGAGAAAGACTTGCGATAGGAAGATTTGATTTTTATACCTATCTTATTGTAGTTGACATTTGGACTTAACATCATTATTATAAAGTTCATTTTAGTTTGATGTGCTGAACATGACTATTTTACTATATTTTTATAATAAGATACATGTATACATATTTAAAGGCAATTATTTTTTACAGGTCTGATCAGTAAGCAAATATTATTGGATTGGTAAAACATTTTTCTAATTAAGTAGGTAAAATATTTTGGCTTATAGGTGATTAATGGTCGAGTGGTTAGTGCAGTCAACCAATGGTTTAAATCCGTCAATAATAATAACTTAATAATATTTCTTAAATTCACACCAATTATACTAGCCTAAAGCAAGCACTGTATCACTTGTGTTACGGATGACATGATATGACATGACACATAGGTAGGTAACATTCATAGGATTATATATAAATGCCCATAAATCAGCCATCTGCCCCTTCCGGGACTCAAACCCAGGACCATCGCTGCGAAAGGCAGGATCACTACCGTTGCGCCAAACTTTATTCGAATACTTGTTGACCACCTACTTCTCAGGGGGCATAAATCATAATCAAAAAAGTCTATATCACTCAGGAATAATTTAGCTTTCTATTAATATAAGAATTTTCAAAATAGGTTCAAGTTTCAGAGATTACTTCCTACAAACAAACACACGAAATTACAAACTCTTTTTTTTTTACCTCTCTTTAATACATATATTAGTATAAAATTAAAAAGATCGTTTAAAACTATTTTTAGCTACCCTTAATTCAGTACCCATTTTAAATGGCGCAAGAAAATCGCCATGTGTTCCCAGAAATATCATGTTTAGTTCATACACCTCCGCGTCTTTTGTACATTGAAATAAAATGACTTTTGCCAGATAAACGATACGCTTATTTTTGTTTTTTTTAATATTAAATGCTGACGTTTCAACTCCTTTACAGGAGCTGTGATCACAAGATGAATAAGTATTCTTACCTTTGTCATCCCTCAAAGGTGTCAAAAAGTCACAATTAAAATTAAAAAAAAAACAAGAATAAACGCGTTGTTTATTATTTCAAAGTTCTTCGTTACCATCCATACTTAATTACAATAATAACAGTGCTATGATTCCATTACATCACTTTAGCAAAGTCAATAATTATCTGAATTTAATAAGTATATCTACATAAACATTGCTATGACATAAAGAGGATAAAAACGTCGAGTTCTGTAAAGGCCGGTCAACGAAGGAAGGTCACCCCTCCCTCTCTCCACTTCGGTTGGCATGTTTAGCCTGTTTCAATAGTCGTCAGCACACAGCAATCCGTATTCGGCCAGCGTATACTTCCAACGGTGTTAATATGTATAGGAAAGGTCTGTGACCAAACAGTAGGCTGGTAAACCACAAAGATAGGAGCAAAGGATCCACTCCTTCCCTGCGTCTGAATTCCGAGTATTTATAACCCGCCCGTTTTTAAAGCCAGAGTGAATAGGCACCTTCTGGGTAAGCTCGTTCCATCGTGGATCCTGTCTTTTTCTTTGGGTTTGATTGGGATCAAGAGCAAATCGATTAAAAAAAACGCACTGGTCGCCCCTACGATTTTTGAAAGTTCCCCTCGATTTTTCTGATCTGCTATCATCAAACCCTGATTTCCTTATCTTGAAATATCTTCTTTCGAACAAAAATTAATCTTCAAAAGCGATTCATAAACGACGAAGTTATCCGCGGGCAAAAAAAAAATATATGGTCGAATTGAGAAACCTCCTCCTTTTTTGAAATCGGTTTAAAACGTGGTGAATAACCGTCGAACCGTGATGGGAAAACGACAGAAACTTTTCTTACTCAAATGAGGGGTAGCGAGAGCTCATTATGCGATTATTGTCAACTTTTGCGTCCCTTCAAAATTGCCAGTCGGCAAAAAATCAAACTATTAAAATAAACCATACGATCCAATGATGATGATTTTGGCATATAACAGGCACTCAATAACACTATAATTAATTTTAATAACTCATACATGGTATAACATTTTTGATTTTTATGGCTGGAAACCGAATAATAAAGATCAATGAACTACCAGTAGATTGAATGACGACTGCTGATTAAGACAGTTGAAGTAAAAACGATACTTAGATAATGAGCTTTTGGTCACCCATCTTTTTTTTTTTTTTTTTTTTTTTTTTGTTTTCGCAGTAAATGCGTTACGCATTCGCTCGTGCCGGGAGAGCACGAGACGATATGTGGGACTCTCCTCCATGCCCCTACCCGGCCTAGCGCCCGGTAAAGGCTTGGAGGCCTACCCACTAAAACCCTGCGGCGTCCCGCAACACAGTGGTGGGGGTCGCGTGGCCCCTTACGGCTTCTTCCCGCGACCCGAACCAGTGTGGGTCCGCGCTCGTGGGCGGACCTCTCCTATGCTCCGTGAGGGACGGAGCAACGGGGTGAACCGTGACGCTCTGAACACCCCGCACGCCTGAGGGCCAAGTGCAATGCAGCTGCCGGTCTCCCGCTCCGACAACCGCTGGCCCTCTTTTGGTGGGGAGAGAAACCGCCGCACCTCTCGACCGACCCTAATGGCGGCCGAGGTGTGCAGTCGATTCCCCTCCCCACCTCAATCGGGACGTGCGTCCTCGGAAGTCCCCCGGGAACAATAGTTCCCGTGAGGCTTCCGCGGCCGCCGTCCCGCCGAGCACCCCTCTCGACCCCCCCACGCGGCCTCGGAGAAAAGCTCCGATGCCACCTGGGGGCGACGAGAGGGGGCTCTACCCTCGGGGGATGGTACCGAGGGTCCTCCTCAAGCGCTCCGCGTGCGACCCCCGCACGCGCCCGCGCTTCCGGCGTCTTCACGCCCCTCCCGCGAGGGAAGGGTGGAAGAGGCTCTCTCCCCCCCGAACGTTTTTACGGGGGGGGTTGGGCACCCGATGGGCTGGGTGCCCCTACCTCCATGGGGTCCAGCGGTGGTGGAGGGGGCTTCCCCTTCACCACCGGTGGGTCGCATCTGCGACTCCCCATGACGTGGTCGGCCGGCCGCCCGAAGGCGGCGCACACCGAGCACGCTGGCTCCCTTTCACAGGAGGCGGCAGTGTGTCCTGGTGCTCCACACCTGAAGCACTGGCCGCTCCTGTCCTCCGCTGCCGGGCACTTGGGTTTCGTGTGCCCGACCCCCATGCACCTATAGCACCGCAGAGGACGGGGTCCAAGGACCCTGATCTCTGCGGCGCTCCATCCTACGCGGAGCTTAGTCCCGTCTTCCACGAGCGCTTTAGCGGCCGCTACCGGCAAGCGGAGCATAATATGCCCGATGCCATTTGGGCCCGCTCTCATCGGCTGTGCTTTAATGGCGCTCGTCATGCAACCTGATTTGGCCGCCACCGCCTCTAGCACCTCAGCTTGATCGACGGAGTCATCTATGCCCGAGATCCGCACGTCCGCGGTCTTCTCGGGCCTCCCTATGACTGCCACGTCTCCCAGCGTCCTTCTTAGCACGTCGGCCAGCGCGTCCGCCTTGACTCCGCTGACGTCTGGTACCGCGATGACTCGCGCGCCCGTCGCTGAACTCCTCATCGAAACTGACTCTATTCCCACATCACTAAGAGAGACAGCAGCTCTGGCTCTCCTCATGATGTGCGAATAGGTCTCTCCGCACTCTGCTGCTTCCGGTCTGATGGTGACCGTGACGGCGGTCGTCCGGGGTGGGGTGAGTTTCGCCCTTCTTACCTTGGGCTTTCCGCCTTTGCCCTCCGTCTTCTTGGTTGCGACTTTGTTTAACGCCTCCGCAGCTCGCTTCCTCGCAGCGCGCTTCCTCTTCCTACTACCTGCCTCTTCCCAGCATGGGGCCTGGGAAGAGGCAGGGGGAGCCTCCCTTCCTCTCTTTTCGGTGCTAGGGGCTTGTGCCACCTCTGTTCCCGTCGACATCTCTGGGCGCTGCCTCTCCTTGAGTTCTGGGTTCTGGGCTGCTCGCGCCGCCAATTCTCCCAGTCTCTCATCCAAAGTCTCTCTTATCAGCTGCCGCAGGTCCTCTGTAGAAGGCAGCATCTGTTTTGCTGGCCCGGCAGATCGGATCTTGGCGAACTCCGTCTTTAAGATAGCCATGTCCTTTTTCAGCTTCCTGATCTCTAATCGCAGGCTCTCGTTCTCCTTCTGCAGCTCGAAGAACTCCGGGTCATCTTCCATGAGACCGATGACATAGTCCCGGAAGTTCCTCAGATTGTCGAACTGGTCCATCGCCAACCCCTTGATCTTCTTTTTTAGAGATTCCGGCAGGCCGGCGTCCTCCAGTGCCTCCCCAATCTCTCGACTAAGCTTCTTCCCTGCGTCACGGAAATCTCTTATTTGGGACATCTGGTGATCTCCTATCTGACCCATCTCATACCCGACCACAGTCAAAGTTGCTTAGCTTTTAATATGGTTATTTTTTTGTGTTTATAAAGACTTATTTAAATTAACATGAATAAAACTCACCCATCAACTATATTACTTTTTTATATATTTGCTTCAACTAGTTAATGGTAAAATTAGTAAAAAATATTTTGTAATTTTAAACAAGTCTTTATTAATAAATCATTATGATCGTAGAATATCCTCGTTAAAAGTAATATGCAAATTACCCGATGCATTGAAGCAATTAGGAAGTGCATCTCTTTCACTCTTCGTATAAGTGGTACGTCAGAGCGAAACGGCGACATCGTACGATACGTCGCATGATGTCAAGGACTCTTTACACAAACCGATTTAATGCGGAACGTCAACACTTGATTGTTAATAAAGATATCATTCCGTCTGTTTGGCAGAAAAAAGCGCTGAAAAATAAATTAGACAGTTTTCGGCCAGGACACGTTTGCTAACTTCAGTTGCGCTGACACAATCCGCCATTTTGCTTATTATCGATTAGCGATCGCCATTTTGCTTACAAGCGTTCTGAAGCACTTTTTTCTGCCAAACACACGGATTGACTGTGTAATACTGTTTGGGCGATCAAGCTTTCATATAATAATAATATCAAAATATTGTACAAAACTTATTTTGAGGGCGGAGTGTATGTTTTCATATATGCAAAGGTTATTACTGTGTCTGAGTGAGGATTTTAAATTTAGAAAATACTCTTATGGTACTAATATTATTAATATTTTTTAAAGTCACAACAATTAGCCTAAATAAAAGTAAGCACTTAAAGGCTTGTTTTATGGATAATATGGTAATGCATCGATTAACAAATAATCAGTTACTCCCGTTTGACCAAACTGGTCGTCATTAAGGTTTATCTCGTAAATATTAAGTTAAGTGATGTATGCACATTTGAAATCTTACACTCATGCACCAGAGCAGAAAAGAGGTTTACATATTTTACATTCCATAGCATTCCCACTGTAGCATGCTCTGTTCATAATTAAATTAAACGATTTATGTACATCAATTTAGTTAATTCAGGCTTTTTCCTAATTTTGTAAAAAAAACTTTTTAACACTGAAATCATTACAAATATTTGCGAATAGCTAGTAGGCATCTATTTTTTTAAACAACTTTACGAAAACGGGTTTTACGCATCCAGTCGGTACTTTTTTATACAGTCGTTTCAGCCAGGTTATATCCGGCCGTGGCCCATAGTCAGCCCGTTCTAAATCTGATTTGAGTTTTGACAGTTTTGTTTAAAATGGAACTTGAAAGTTTAAAAGTGTATATCTGCTTATTTAGTTATAGATTAGTAAGCTAACAACAAGATTTTTATTAAAGGTGATTTAATTGGCCCTTTAGTACTAACTATTTTATTACTATTATTTACCACATTGAGACAAAATCTTAACGAGTCGTGAAACCTAAATGTTAATATTTATTTATTTATTATTAAAGGAAACAAACAGCTACTTAACATAATTTACATGTAACAGTGACAATGCATTAGCCAACACAGTTTCCGTAATAGTTTTAGCAGACATGCAACAGTAGTACCTTATCAACTAGTAATTAAATAGGTTAACATTATTGGATAGTGGTTTATATGACTTTATCAACGAAATAATTAATAATGACACTTCAAAATTTCCTGTAACAACAACTTCCGATTGAAATATGTAATATCTTCTAGGATAATATACTACTAATAAAATAAATTGTAATTCTATAAAACATTAATGCTATAATAAGAACATTTCTTTATAATAAATACAAGCAAACATTCTGTTAATATGGCGACATATTATGTGGATCATTATATTATAGTTTAATATAATAATCATGACCATGGTGGTTGTTGTTGTTTTCTTGTTTGTGTTAGATTTATTGCATACTAAAAACAGTTTTGATATACCTGCATATTTGTAATCACGTTGTCGTGTGATGTAAATGCACCTAGATCATTCAAATTTCTCGATTATTGGTCCGAATCGTTGTTGGTAGCTCCTACGCTTGCCCGAAGTATAAAGATAACGTGTTTCTTTATTGACATTGAGGTATTAGTTTGACGTCATATTTTGCTATCGGATATAGAAATGAACGAATGCTAAGTAGGTATTTTAAGTTTATAGGTACTTACTTGTTCCGAAGGCACTTACTTGACATAATTTTTTCAGATTATTATAAAGGCGATAAAGGCAATCATATTGTTATCAATATAAACCACAAGTTTAAAAGAGTCAATCATATAATAAATAATTAATCAAGTACATTATCATAACTATGGCAGATAATCAGTGCTTATTATTAAGAAATAAGTTATAACAGATACTGTTTCATACTTTTTTCTGTAGTCACAGATAATGTATATTGTACTGTAGCCGTGTATTGTAGTTGCAAAAAACATTCCTATTAAGGTGTCAATCAATCTGAATTGATAAAAAACGAATAAGGATAATCGTTACACAAATCCACGATAAGATTCCTATAATTAAAATGAATGACGGAACGATTTACACCTATCAATTCAAAGTTTGTGATTCGGACTGCGGCATTTGATTTGATAGGTCAGTCAGTTCGTCTTATGTCAACGTCAAAGTCTTATTGGAATCTTACGTTTGTTGCTGCAAATCCAAATAAAAAATATTGCAATGAAAACAAAATAATACAGCAAAACGCAATTTCGTATATAGCTTTATGAATTAAAAAGCTTAAAAACCAGTTTCTTTTAATGAAGAAAGAGTTTGTGGTTTTTTTATTGTGGTAGAAAAATGTATCCTGCCATGAGCGGTTTATATTCCGAAGGACCTTACAGGTTAGTATAATAATAAACAAATACTGAATAAAATTTCAATAATAGGCATCAATCATAAACCAACTTTTCCAGAGATATTTTTTTTATTTATACGTTTTTTAAAAGGACGTGAGCAAGGAATTTAGTTAAGTATGCCACAAAATTTCACTTTTAGTTTCTCTGATACTTGAATAAGTTTCTAATGTTCTCATTAATTTATACTATTGCAAACTTCTTTTCAATTTGCAAAATAAATCAGCTTTAGAATGTAAAAACCCTTAACACATTTTGTGGTGTGAAAAAGAGTAAGAAATACTTTGATTGTATAAATAAATAAAAAAATATAATTTAATACTGGTGTGTCAGATGTTCAATATTACTTGATTAATTAATTGATTGTTTAATTGTAAATTGTAATATACAAGTTATAAATAAACTAAGGCATTATTATAGCTTTATAAAGTGTAATCATATATCAAACATTTTATTATTTTTAAGTTAAATAATGGAGTTTATAAGGATGTTGGTTTGGAAGTTTTTCCTATTTGTAATTTATTTTACTAGTATAATGTATGGCTGGATACTTGTTAATAAAATTATTAAGTATTAAAATTATTAGTTCAAATATCAAGCAACCTTTTTGAAAGGCAAATAAAACTTGACCACAATTTTTTTTCTTTTTTACCAATGAGAGTTCTAACCTTATTTTATTTTTGAAGGGCTTTGTTAATATTCTCTGGTAGGACTCGAACCTGCAACCTTTTGATGTCTGGTTCAAAGCTTTCCCAATTAGAAGTTCAACCATATTTTATCAAAAATATTAATAAAATTCCAAAATAAAAATAGAAACGCTTTGGCTATAATCTAATAATACAATAATGTTTCAGAGAACCTAATACCTTACAAATATACGGTCTATGGTCAGAATAGGAAATAATTTTAAATGCAAAATATTGATGGTAACAAGTAATTAAGTTTTATTGCAAAACAATGAAATGTATGACCATGTCCACTGTAATTTTTATTACTAAACATAAAAATGGTCATCAACCAAATTGCAAAAACTTGGTAATGAGATATAATTTTGAGCATTGCAAAATAGCCTTACTGACATAATGATTATTATTAATGAATTTCTTTACTTCATTCTAGTGCATATTAAAAGTTAAAGATTCTTTGTTTTAACACAAGATGTGTTAGATATCTACGGCGAAGTGAAATTCATAGAGTAATTCACTTTTTTGTCATTTTGAATAAAAATTTGTTATTTGCATATTTTAATTAAATTTCCTAAACGTATTTTCAGTTTCAAGTGCATCATGTTAAAATATATATGAACAAATATTTTAATTAATTTTGAACTTGTCAAGAAATTAAATGTTTTCTGCAGCTTGTGTATTATTTTGAATTTAGCAGTTAGGTGTTATTGGCACTTCGCCGTCAATATATACCAAAGTAATAATTTACTATTACAAAGTAATAATTTTGCTGTAACAGTCAAAGCACTTCATTTACAAATGTAAATGTGGTGTGTGATAGTGACGCAATATGTGAATAAACAATATTAAGATAATCTAAAAATATATTTTGAAAATTATTTTGAAATAAACATCTGCACCTATAGGGACTGGACCTGAAATTCCTAGATCCCTGATGCAAACCAAGACTGATGGATTTATTGTCTGAAAAAAAAGTTTATTTTTATTAATAATATAGATAAATAAATTTCTGTAATTTGCGAGTCATGTTTTTTTAAATATTATATATATATCTTGTTTTTCTTAAATATTACAGCTTTGTTTTTTTTTATCATAGCCAAAGCTAATATTTGATTTAAAAAAAACTTGTTGACTTGTAATAAACAATGTTATGGAAGCATAAAATTGCTTTTATTATGAAAAGAATAACATTGAATTGTTACGTATAGTAATGATGTATAATATTACAAATGTGGGTATTATTGGATTGCCAAATAGTTTAAGTTTGATATTTTTACTTATGGCATACAAACTTTTGACATAATTTGATGTAGCTTGCTGGTTGGTAATGGATACAAAAGTATCTATCTTAACTTAACCTGCAATCAATTTATGCCAAGTGACTAGTGCGCTAAACAATTAAGACCAATTATTTCACACTAATCGTAGGGCATGCTGAAAATGTAGTTACTTCAGTTACTTATGCTTCTCACGCTTCTTTACGTTTCTTTACGTTTCTTGCCCTTCTTACGTTTCTTGCCAATTAAAGAAGTTTCTGAATGGATGGACAGTAAAGATATTGCTCACTAATATATTTTGCGTTCCAAGTCCATTTGAATAAAGTTTATTTTTATTTCAATGCTAATAATGGTATTACAACTATAACTTTCACGCAAATGTAAGAAATAAGTTAGCAAAGTTTTGTCACAATCGGATGAACAGTTCGCAAGCACAGAAAAAACGAACAATCATTTTTTCAGATATACGATATTTAAATTTAAATTTGCTAATGTTTTGGTTATTTTGGAGGAGAATAATAAAAAGAAAAAGAAATTATGATAATTATTAATTATGAAAAAGCCAGACAAGTAAGTGTCTGTCTTGCGTACCGCACTCAGTACAAACTTGTATGTAGATATGAAGATTAAAAGATTTTTATCTTAATGTATTCGGTTAAAGAAATTTTTGCTAATCTTGATAAGCAACATGCTATAATATAATTTTTTGTTTTCAGGCCTTCTATGTCGCAGGGGACCGTGATCCACAGCCAAAGATTCCAAGAAAAAGATTTCACCATCGCCACGCCTGAAGAGTTTGTAAGGAGGTTCCAGGGTACCAAACCTATCAACAAGGTGAGATTCACTGTTATAAAAAAAAACAATTGACAATTCTTCTTTGAAGACGCTAAGTTTAAAAAATTTATTCTAATTTATTCAGCATTTTTGAGCTATTTGGTTATATTCATAATAGAAACTGCTTTGCATGCAATATAGTAAATCTATGAATACAAGTAATTTTAAAAATAAATCAGTTTTTGGTATATTTTTAAATCATCTTGCATCTAAGATTCGAATTCTTTCAATACCGTAATTTATGTCTTGCAATAAATAAGAAATACAGAAAAATATTGATGACCGTGAAGAATATGGGTATAATATTATTCAATTAAGTAAGTTTGATAATTTTTTTTCTTAAATAATTTTTCTGACTATTACACCACTTAGCCTAGCCCAAAGTAAGCACTATAAGGCTTGTGTTATGGATACTAGGGTAACGGATATACATAAATAAGTAATATTTAAGGAAATATATATAAACACCCATGACTCAGGTACAAATGCTCGTATTCATCACATCTGCCCCTTCTGGGACTCGAACCCAGGACCGTCGGTGCTAAAGGCAAGATTGCTACCGTTGCACCAAACAGTTGTCATAATATATTTGCATATCATCCTTAATTAAAAGTTTGTTTTACTATTATGTTAGGCGAACACTTTTATAAACTTTTACGAGTATTTTAAACCTGAACAGTATTATAATGAACACTATTAAAATACCGACCGGAGTTGTTATTCCTTTTTGTATTCTATAATTTTCACAAAAGAAAATTAAAGCCTATCCTTAAAAACAATTGGATCGTGTTTAACGAATTTCGACCTTATTAACTTTAAAGCAAAATAACTTTTCAAATTAAACTCATCAAATTGTATAATTTTCTATCTGATGTTACGTTTCTATTGCCATATTTAATTACTTATATTTGTGTCAACATAACAAAAGATGACAAAACAGCACACTATACATAGTAATGAATGACCTTTTGCATCATTTCGCGTGCGAAGATAAACAATAAACGTGATTGGAAAATGATTATAGTTGCGTAAAGATTGTTCTGTGTGCGTCGATGCTGTTTGACTAAGGGCCTTCAAAAAGGAGGTTGGAAGTTCAAGAATCAATGTATTTTTATTTAGCATTCCTTTGTTTAATATCTCAGTAAAATAAAAAAAATATCGGAAAACGGTACTGACCATTTTGTGGTACACAGCTTAAGATATATCCTAATTATATTATGACAATACTTTGTGTGTGTGTTTGTTTTCATATTAACCGCAAGTAGTTCGTCTATCGGACGCTCAATGGCGCTAACGGAAAAATATTTAATAACAGAAAATAAATTAAATAATTTTGTCCACCCGTGCGAAGCCGGGACGGGCCGCTAGTGTCAAATTAAAATTAAATCTTGGTTAATTTTAAACTCTGTATATTTTTAATAATTTTTGTTTTGTTTTTTAAGTTAAATATTTTCTTGCAATTATTTTGTTATTATTATCTATTACAGGTTTTAATCGCAAACAACGGTATCGGAGCAGTGAAATGTATGCGCTCCATAAGAAGATGGTCGTACGAGATGTTCAAAAACGAACGTGCGGTCCGCTTCGTAGTGATGGTAAGAGAGAGACATTTTCAAACGAGTATAGGGATACGATACCGATACTTTACTCATATCACTACTTTTGTACAATACTAGTACTTTAAATGTGGATACTTTACCACTTAACCTACCGATACTTCATGTATTTCCTATTCTTACCAAAGCGGGTCAAATGTCCCGTCCTTAAAATGTTACGTATATGTATTACTATGTCTAGCGAAAAAGTTAAGCAATTTGGCATGAATAAAACACTTTTTTTTCGAATAACGATACGAAATAGTTTATATATCAAATTTAAAAAACATAAAAATAATACAAGAGTATTTTTAAGTTTTAATTAAGTTTAAAATGGGTCATTTGACCCGCCATGGTATGTTTAGTGTTAATTCGATTCCCTGTACTAATTTGAGTATTTTGAATCAAGTATCGTTTTAATTCAATCAAGCGACTTTGTTGACTGACTTTTTGAATGCAATTGCAAATATTTATTGCACTTTTGTCATTAACCGATTCGTTGCTACATACAATTATAGAACGAAGGCTACGAGCTTGATTTACATGAAAAATGAAGATAATTTGTTCTGGGTAGATTTCCCTAAAACTTAATTTGAAGGAGTTATCATCGATTTAAAAATGACACGGCTCCAATGGCTAGCGCCACACGCAAAAGAAAGTGATGGCACGCCAGACGTGCCATCCGCAACGAATCGGTTAATATGCGGATGGCGGAATGTTACGCTGAAAAAGCTTTCATTCTATACCAGTCGTAAATAATTAAAACTCATATAAACTCATATGTGTAGGCAGCTTTATATACAGGGTTACCGGAAAAGTCGTGCTAGATCCGTTAAGGGCGTGGAGGGCCCATCATTTCTGACTTATTTAACTATGAAACACCCTACCCTAAAGTTAACCCTTTTCGAGATATTTGACTTTTAATTTTTTTATTGAAAATTGCCGATTTTTAGGCTACTAAATCTAATTTTGTTTATTTCGTATGTCTCATTATTATTATTATTGCATTTCTACATGTGTGATAAGATGTTTTAGGACGTCAGTCATTAAAATATTGCTTAAGTTTCTTCTCGCGGGGTCTCCTTCTTCAATAGTGTATACCGGCGTGTAATGGTACGGGTATAGGCCAGCAGTATGCACTGTAAACCACACTCTCCATCGCGAAAGTCCTAGATCACGGGCAACAATATTAGTGAAAGTAGTCGGATCCGCTCGTAAGCGTTGCACTATCTCATTGTCCTGTTCTTCGTCGTTATCAATTCGTGGTCTTCCCATTTCTGTATTTCGTCTCAAAACAGAGCCCGTTTCTCGAAGTCTTCGATAAACTCTATCAAAAACGGCCACATCCGGCGCTCGACGACCGGGGCAGCGAGTTATGTATTCGTTGCGAGCTTGCGCAGACACACATTCGCAGTATCCATAACAAATAAGCATATCAGCATATTCCTCAGGTGTGTAGGACGTCATCTTCAACACTTCCGTATCGCAAATACAAAGCAAAGTCCGGTTAACAAGCACACTAGTCACAAATCAGAAGAAATCGTCCAGAATCACAGCCAAGTCGAGAAAAAGAGCAAACCGATATCACATCTACTATGTACGAAGCACAAAAGCAGACTGACAACCAAAACAATATCCCGTGTTGTATTACCAGTCCTAACCGGTCTCTACATATTTTTTCTTTCATTGGCACCGACATAAAACGTCACTTGCCTCGCTCGCACGGTGCGTCTTAACTTGAAGGACAATAGGCGCGGAACCGTTAGAACTGCTACCTGGAGAGTTTTAACTACTTTTTTCCACGAAATGTAATACAAATCCTAGATTGTTATACCTCGTTAGATAGCTGATGAAACGTTCTTAACTTTTACTTGTCTACTATGGCCTATTCAATTAACTTATGCAATATTTTAATGATTGACGTCCTAAAACATCTTATCACACATGTAGAAATGCAATAATAATAATAATGAGACATACGAAATAAACAAAATTAGATTTAGTAGCCTAATAACTGGCAATTTTCAATAAAAAAATTAAAAGTCGAATATCTCGAAAAGGGTTAAGTTTAGGGTAGGGTGTTTCATAGTAAAATAAGTCAGAAATGATGGGCCCTCCACGCCCTTAACGGATCTAGCACGACTTTTCCTGTATATTGAGACACTGATTGGATAAACTTTAGAATGATACCTTTGGGATATAGCATGACAAATTTATGATTAGAGCTATAGTGAGATAAAGTACAAAAAAGCGATTGAATACATTTTTGCCTTTAAATGAGCTTTGATCGGCAAGCGATAATGTAATGACGGCACTAAATTCGCCAACCTGTTATAAAACCGGTTAATTCGGATCTCGTATCGGTTTTAAAATTTACGGTTTCTTTAATAACCGGTTGTCGAATATTTGTCTATTAAGTTATTCCAATTTCGCATTTATTAGTTGAATAAAAACTAATGTTAATTAAATATTAAGTTTTATCCTGTTATCTCGACTCCATTTCAGGAGCCATGTTCACGTGTTTATGTTTGGCTGAAAGAAGTTTGGAAGTAAAATATTTTTTTTTATTGCACAAAGATTTACCATAATCTAATATTTCCCAGGTGACTCCAGAAGATTTAAAAGCCAATGCAGAATATATCAAAATGGCTGACCACTACGTCCCCGTGCCTGGTGGATCGAATAATAACAACTATGCCAATGTCGAGCTGATTGTGGACATCGCAGTCAGGACACAAGTTCAGGTCAGTTAAAAACTTCAAGGTCTTTTTGAGGCAACTCTAAGTGCTAGTTCAGACACGGCGGGAACCACGCGGTTTGAGAATCGCCCGGGAACCACGCGGTTTGAGAATCGCCCGGGAACCGCGCGGGTCTTATTTACGCAGGTAAATATGTAATCATTCAGACATAATCGCGCGGTCAATGCAACCGCGTGGTTACCGCCACTCAACCGCTAGAAAATAGAATCGTGCGGCGCCCGGGAGGTTCTATTACTATGGAGATCATCCTCAGCGTTCAGTAGTGTTGCTGGTACCGCGCGATTAACACGTCACAAAGCACGCCTGAGCTAGCTATGGATCGCTTCGACACCGAATTGTTTATTGATGAAGTGGAGAAAAGACCTGCAATATGGTATCAGCGTGCGGATTAGTCAGATAAAAAAAAAAAAACCTCCCAAACATTATTAAATTGGGATATAGCGTTTCGAATTAGCCATACGTCGACTGACACATGGCCAATTCCCTTAATATTGGATGTATCCAATATTGCCTTTTCCTTATTTTCTTTATTTTTTCTGGAGCAACCACAGACACGTTAGTTCCTCTTCGATTTCCATCTTGAAACTGATCGCCAATCGCTAACTATCCGCCGATGTTTGAACAGTCGACATTTTTGCGGGTCAAACCGCATGATTTTATCAACCGCGCGGTTATCGCCGTGTCTGAACTAGCCCTAAGCATCATAACAGTTATGTTTTGTTGGAGATTGTTTAGGAAAGATTTATCCCATGCTGTACAATCTTAATACAAGAAACCCTGCAACAGCATCGTGATAACCCAACTTATTTGCGGTGACATATTCAAACTATATGTTTCTTTCTGGGTAATAGATATTACAACTTCGTAGTATTATAATATAGTAGTTTCGTATTGTAAAATTAGAGGCGCTTTGGTCGCGTTTACATTGCAAAATAAAAACTAATTAAAACATGATACTACACTAAGCATTAAAATGTTCTCCTTAAATAGATAGTATAATATTAGTAGTAATAATTGTAAGAATACGTGGCCATTATTAATGTATCATTTGCTATATAGTAGATTGATACGTTATAATGGAGACAAAGGCACAATTTGATTTATAAATTCACTTACTCTAAATAAAGGTTTGTTGAAAGAAGTTAATAATAAAAGTGTGTCCATGATGGTAAGATACATTTCTAGTTAAAAAAATATTGAAATTAAAAAAACATCAAAGAATTTGATAACAGCTTAGATATATTTAAATACAAGCGCTGGCAGCACTGGGTATTGTAGTGATAAACAAAAATGGCCGCTATTATTATTTTGATGTCGTTCCGCGATCGTTCCTTGTACCGATAAATTAACTCCATTGTGTATAGTGTGGTAATTTATTGCATAAAAACGTGTGCAGTGTGCTTTCTCCGCGACCGGAGACACTTTAGTTCTATTGAGAATAAACCTTCAACGTCAAGAGGTATTTATGTTTTTGATTATTCTAATAACTCTCATATGTATTATTATTTTATCCTGTAACTAAAATTTTCTGAATTAAAGTTTTTGTGAAAATTGTTATATGGATCTCTCATGGATCACTGAAACTACAGATGGTTAGATATGTATGTCATTATATAGCTTAGTGTTTCATTCAAATTTATGTGGACATATAATTATGTAGTGAATATATGTGCAGTTGATAGGTAAATATCAACAGTTTATTACTTTTGTATGGCTTTTTAGAGACCATCGAACTATTTGGACCACAGTTTAATATGAGTCATCATCTCTTGCAAGAAAGTATGCCTTCAATTACTGAAAATATTGAAAACAAAGAAAATGTTGCAGAGTCAGTGCTCCAGGCAAAAGTTGCTAGTGAGTTCTGTTCCCAAAATATCTATGCATGTTACCCTTGTAACTACATCACACTTTGGTCATATCTGAAAATGTCTACATAACTAAAGTACTCAAACACTATCTACGATATTGTGGTAAGTATGGACATTTAATATCAATATAATAAATTGACAAAGTCATTGTGTAAACCGTCATTTCTCATAACAACGCAAATATTAGCAAAAATTTTGAAATATTGTGTTTTGATAATTTGGGTGCTCAAATTTTACTGATGCTTTTCATGATAAACAACTTTATTCAGACTGTCTCACACGCCAGGTGAATAATGCTTACATGTTTCTCCTTACAGAGGCTACTACTATGGACATTAAATAAAACATTGGGATTACAGGCATACAGATGCCTTTTCAAAATCCTTCAAGCACTACTGAGCCCGTAGAAAAATTTACAACAGGTACTTGTTTGAACACATATGAACTATTGCTTTCTTTATTCTAATGTTATTATGCACATTTATCTTTATTACCTTTATCTGTAATTAATTGGAGATTGTAATTTGGCTCTGTTATCTAGAATGCTCAAGAAAGTTCATTTCAAGTTCTTTTTTTTCTTATTTATTTACAAGGTATTTATGTGTCATATGGTGTCATATTTCTTATTTATTCAAAACTGTCCAATTTCCCCATTTTAATAAGATATTATATTAGACAATAAATTCAAAACTACAAAAATATTTTATTCCATTGTAATCCAAAATCCAATAAATGAAAAAAAATATTATTATAATTTCTTTTTTCTTTTCAGTTCCGGTTATGGTTGTTCATCCTAGACATAAATCATCTCAGAATCCTTCAAATTCTGTAGAATATTCTGGAAAATGTATGGATGCATCAGGTACTTTTTATTTTTTTTTGTGTAATTACTTAAAATCAGTTTTATTTTAGCTGTTATATGTATGTTTGTTTGTATTGCTAACCAATTTAAATTCTCCATTATGCAAATTTAATAATGGTGCTTTGTAATACGGGTTTTCATTTCTGAATTTGTTTTTTAAATGTTATGTTATTTCAGAACCAAATAAAAATAACGGTCTTATCTATATTTTTTGACATTATTATAATATCACATATTATCAGTAGTAAAACTCAAGATTTCTTAAAAACTCTAATATTTATTGTCATGCAATACTAGCCAAGTAAACAAGTAAAACTCTTCTTTATAATATCAAATTATTATATTCCTGCTAAAATATTTATTGTTTTTTCTAGCTCAACCTACAAAGAGGCTTCGAAAAAGAGTACCGGTATCAAAACAGGAAGAAATATTATACTCAAAATTAAGGCTCATGCAAATAAAATTAAGCAGGTGCCACAGTCAAATGTAAAAAAATATCCAGCATCAGTCATAATGTCCAGCAATATATATATATATATATATAATCATCTTACAAAATAAAAAAGAAATGAACATAACAATTTTGTTTTTTTACTAATCATTTAGAATAATGTAATTCAAACATCTAAATATTCTGTAACAGATTTCGTATGATTTTCAAGTTATATTGGATACTCATATCATTATAATTTCATTAATTCTGTTACAAGAATATATAGATAAAAACAAATAGATCATTACAAAAGACTCTGAACTAGGTCACACGAATTAAATACTGATACGAATGTAGTTTAGTATTTCAAATGCAGATGGCGCCATTTTAATCTGTTATCACCCAAATCTCCCCAGATGGCTCTCGATTTCCTATTTAAAAAAGTACTCTTTGATTTATCCTAACTAAAAATTCGAAGTAGGGTTTCTCTTGCCCAAATCAAACTTTCCCACATTTCTTTTATTTAATTTGACCCGATCACAGTTTTGATCTCAATAATATATTTAAGTTGTAATACTCATAAAAACCTACAAAAATGAAAGTGAGTGCTTAGGTAGGTGGGGTATGCGTAATGCATTGCCCCTCGAAAAAAAAGGTACCTGACCAGAAAAAAATGTTGACGAGTTTTGTTTGAAAGAGATAGATGTAGGATCCTCAATAGTTTATAGATTCTTAACCAAGGAGCTGATCATCGTTAGTCAAATAATTGCCCCAGTGTTGCAAGTAAACTAATTTGTGAATTGTATTCATTCTGTTTAAATAATATTAAAGACATTTAGTACAAACCTAGTCCTGCCTGACTCCTGAGAAAAGTTTCTAGTAAAAGTTTCTTTAGTTTTAAATAGCAGTTAAATAATATTAATAATATTTCTTACATTCACACCAAATAGCTTAGCCCAAAGTTAGCACTGTAAGGCTTGTGTTATGGATACTAGATAAATATGTAATAATCATAGAAATATAAATAAATACCCATTACTCAGGTACAAAACTCTTATTCATCACAAAAACATCTCCCTTTTCCGGGACTCGAACCCAGGACCGTCGGTGCGAAAGGCTGGATATCAACTACTCTTGTTTTTTTTGTAGGCGGTGTGGGCTGGTTGGGGCCACGCTTCAGAAAACCCTAAGCTCCCAGAATTGTTACATCGCGCAGGTGTTGTATTTATTGGTCCACCCGAGAAAGCTATGTGGGCGCTAGGGGACAAGATCGCCTCCTCCATTGTTGCACAGACCGCACAAATACCTACTCTGCCCTGGAGCGGGAGCGGTAAGTAAAAAAATATACAAATAGGCGCCACCAATATATGGTTGATATACCAATATTTGGTTCCTAAATCACATTAAGCGTTTTGGTTCCAATTTTAGGATATGTACCGCTAAGGAGTTTTATCATATATGATTGCTTAACGCTTCAAAATATCTGATGGCAAGGAATTAGACCGGATCCTCGCCAGCATCGGGCCACGTAGTTACTATGGACTTCCCTACCGCTAACGAGTGGAATTCTTTACCTAAGTCTGTGTTTTCTGAAAAATTCAATTTAGGGGTGTTTAATTCACGACTGAATAGGTATCTTCTAGGCAAGCGCGTCACATCCTAGATTGCATTGTCGCTTGCCATCAGGCGAGATTGTGGTCAAGCGTTAGCCTGTCTAATATAAAAATATATATTAGTATTATAAAGAGAAAACAATAATATTAAACATTATGGCGTCGGGCAAATATCTATATAAATAAATAAATAAATAATAAATAAATATTTCCTACATTCACACCAATTAGCCTAGCCCAAAGTAAGCACTATAAGGCTTGTGTTATGGATACTAGGGTAACGGATAGATATGTAATATTCATAGAAATATATATAAACACCCATGACTCAGGTACAAATGCTCGTATTCATCATAAAAACATCTGCCCCTACCTGGATCCGAACCCAGGACCGTCGGTGCGAAAGGCAGGATCGCTACCGTTGCACCAAACGCTCGTCAAAAATCTATATAAGGGGATAGCTTTAATTGACTAATAGTTTTGATTCGTAATGTACGTTATTATAACCCGTTACTCATAGTTTTTGATGTCATAATAATATTCATAATTGTTGTGTAATTTGCATACTGTTTCTGCAAATATATTTAGTTAAAGCTGTGAACATGTTTATTGTACATAAAAAGGCATAAAAGCCTTTAAATTTTAGGATCTAACACGTTTTCAAAGCTTATATATGATGAGTAATCTATTATTATGATAAAAATTATGTATGTCATTATTATTATGAAATTAAATTTTATGAGATTCAAAAGGGAACCATTTTTCGGACGTCACATCCTAAACACGAAAAACTAACCATAAGCTGTCTAATTTCAAACTTGCGACTATAATCAACACTTACAACTATGTTATAGACTGTATATTTTATTTTAAAAAGATAATATAACAGTATTAACCTACTGTCTTATTGAAAGTTTTTTTTTTACATAAAGATTGCACGCAAAAACTTAAAAATCAACATTCTTAAAGCAAACGATTTACTACATGGTTTCAAGAAATTTTGTGTGGTCATATTAAAATGGTTCAGTCTATAGATTACCTGTCGAAAAGTGTAGTATTGCCATTGTGCTGATGCAAAATGGTGCTAGAAGTGGACTGCCTGACTAAATAAAAGGTTAAATTCTTGTTTCTTTTGTGATATTATTAGTAATATGTCAACATTTTTATGTATCTAGACGACTTAATAGTAATGGTGTATTTGCTTCGCTTACGCGAAATCTGAATTTATCTGAAACAAAAACTAATTTGCCGCTGCGGAATTCCTTTTTAGTATCAGTCAAAACGTATAAATTCTTTGACTTCGCAGTCTTTTCACCCGAAAATCTATTTGAGTTTCAAATATAAGAAATATTTAGGTAGACAATAATTGTTATAATAGACAATGTATGCCTCATTATTCTGTCTCTCAATCTATCATACCATCTCACAAGCTTTTAAAAGTATTAAATCCAATCAATTGTAGATTTAAAACAATCATTGTTGCAGATTTAAAAGCTGAATACAATAGCAAAAAAATTAAGATATCTTCAGAGCTTTTTGCTAAAGGGTGCGTAACAACGCCCGAACAAGGATTGCAGGCTGCGAACAAAATTGGTGAGTATTTTTTTATACAATTGTCTCTTGTCTTTCATTTACTTACATACAGCTGTCTCTTGGCTTACGGTTAATTTCATCATTACGTCATAGTTAATTTAAGTAGTTTAATTGCAATATACTGATTTCTTATAATTAGTTTCTTCTGTTAAAAAATTACCTCGTTGATAAAGTGGATTGCGCACCTGTTTTTAAGGGTTTCCATCTTTAAGAGATTTGATTCCCGGTCAAGTAATTGTCTCTTGTCCAAGTGGTTGTACTACCGTAGTTGTTTCTGAATTTTTCGACAAGTACTATGGTTACGCAACTTCGTAATGCGAGAAAAACATATGATGTTTTTACTATAGGCATACCTATTTATTTTACTACATTTTTCTTTAAAGGATTTCCTGTGATGATTAAGGCATCCGAAGGTGGCGGTGGTAAAGGTATCAGGAAGGTGGAAAGCCCTGATGATTTCAGCAGCATGTTCCGACAGGTAACACTTAAGAATATGTTAAACTCAGTTTTTCTTTAGGCATTATCATTATTTCTTATCCAAGTACTGGAGGGAGACTCTGTACCAGGGTCGTCTGCTTAGGTACCTCCGTCTTACCTATTTCTGCCGCAAAGCAGCAGTGCTTGCATTGCTGTGTTCCGGTTTGAAGGGTAAGATATGGCAGTGAAATTACTGGGTACAGTGACTTTACATCTTATGTCACAAGTTGGCGACGTACACTGGGGTTCTTGTGGGGGTTGCAGTTATGCTGCGAATCTCACAAGAGCCACATGTATTATAGGTGACTTTTACCACTTACCATCAGGTGGGCAGTTTGCTTGTTTGCCAACTTTCAGCAATAAAAAAAAAAAAAAAAAAAAAAGTTTTTCTAACAATATTTTAAACAAGTAGCAAAATAAGTAAAATATATAAACATATAGTTACAACTAGCTGACCCAGCCACGCGTTGCTGTGTTATAAATTAAAATAAAACCTATCCTATCTTTTAAGTTAGATCAAATAACAGATAGTTACGAAGTTTGATCAAAATTGGTTAAGTAGTTTAGGAGTCCATCGCGGACAAACAACGTGACACGTAATTTGTATATATTGAGATAAAGAGTCAAAGTAGCAGTTATAAGTAAAATGTTGATTAAACCACATAATTTTTTTACAACTATTTGTTTCTTTGTTACTTTTAAAAATGTGGTTGATGTATTTTTTGTTTAAACTTTTGTCCCCTTAAATGTGTATACTGTTATAAAATATATATGATCTCTAGACAAATGTCTGGACTCACTTTTTACTTTGATTCAGTGTTGCAAGTCTTTGTCAGAACAACTATATCTTTTTTTTTGACAGAGCAAAAGGAAAAAAAAATGTGACAAACGAAAAAGTCAATAATTTCTTCTTTATAGGTTCAAGCGGAAGTACCTGGATCGCCTATATTCGTAATGAAGTTAGCGAAATCGGCCCGCCATTTAGAAGTGCAACTCTTGGCTGATCAATATGGTAAGAAATTATTTTTATTCCAAAAAAAGACGTACAATCGCCTGAACATCAAGCTAAACATTGTAAACACGAAATCAATTCTATTTCAATGGTATAAGGTACCAAATGACTTGACGATGGTCGAAGAAGATGCGGCTAATTAAATTGTGCTTATATTTTGGCGTAATGATAACTGTGGGTGAAAAATATATTAATTAATTTAAGTGTATGTAATAGTTAATAGCAATTTACTTTAAGTATGACTATTAAAAGGTTTTTCTGGGTCGTTCTTCTTTTTTATCGACAATGACTTGTCTTCTTCGCAAAAAAAATAATATTTTGCTCATAAGTACTAAATTACTTAATTTTTTTATATAAAAATACACTTGACAATGCAATAATTTTAATATCCTCAAAACTAGATTTTATCCATGATTATTTTTTACAAAATCAGTGTGACATAGTATACAAAAAGCGTGACGAAGGTGTTATACATACAAGTAAAGTGTGTCCCTCTATGACTAGTAATGTAAACAAACTGCTCTGGTAAAAGAAAATCACATTGAAAGTTTCTATCCAAGAACATTTGCTGAACTACTTAACCTTTTTTTATTACATTAATAAGAAGAAATAATTTTTAATGTTTATATTATTAAATAAAAAAAATATTTTATTAGCTGTCTCCCGATGTATATGATTTTAGTTGCTACCTTCTGTCACTCATTTTATGGTACAAAATAGTGTGCGTTAGAAACTTTGACCTTGGTCACTAGGTTCGAGAATAGTCCCCCTCCACCCCGCACTCGCGCTATACGTTCCCACTCCCCGGCAATACCAGTCAGTCGCTCGCAAACAGAAAAAGGAGGTGCGTGTGTTTATTTAGCGACCGCTCTGTCACGTAAGTTACGACTTTCAAATGTTATTCTAATTTCGGGGTTTTAATATTATTTGATTAATGTATGATAAATATATCATATATACCCAGTTTTATGCGTAAATTTTAATTAGGAAAATGCTGAATATCTTGAACACTACTATTTTACACCTCTGTCACGTAGCACCTCTGTCACGAAAATGTGTGACGGAGTGGTATAACTCGTGACGGAGTGGTCATTTTTGTATGGAACTTAGAGCCTTAGTTAATATCCATAATAGATGATTGCTAGTTTTTTTATGTTGGTTATTTTATTGTCAACTATTTTGTTAATTTAAGGTATTACCATCAAGTAAATGAAAAAATGGCATTATCTGCGGCTGAAAGACAGCGACGGTGTCGTGAAAAAAGAAAGCTTAACCCTGAACTTGTTGCAGAAGTAAAACGTAAAGATTTAGAAAGATATCATGCTCGCAAAACGTTAGTTAAGGATATGACACCAAAAGAACATAAAAAAATAAGAAGACAATGGCAGATTAGAAATAAAAAGAGAAGAGAAAGACAGAAAACTTTGCAGAACATTTTGATTAACACTCCGGCTTCTACACCGCCTCCTTCAAGTCCCAGACTACTTCCATTAAGTCCCAGATCTCGTTCACTGACTCTAGCCTCGTCTGTTGCCAGTAGAAGGGGAAGAAAACAAGTGCGACGAGATAGATCACGCCTTTATAGACAAAATATTCAACTTCAAAACCAAACACAAGAATTACTAAGAAAAGTACAGAAATACAAGAAAAGACTTCAGCGACAGAAAAAGAAACAAAATAAAGTACTTACAACAACAACTCATAGTAAAAAAGAAAATGAACATGGCAAAGAAGAATACAGAAAATATACTATCTTATCAAATACCATTAAGAAACATTACAAGCACACAAAAAACCGCAAAATAAAACGCTATATTAGAAGTATACTTGAAGACCCAGCAATTCAACGTTCCGGACAAAAACTTCAACTGGCAAAAGAATCCATTGGAATCCGGAGAGTGACAAAGTATAGTTCCGTCTTGCCGAAAATTAGTATATTAAAACAAAAAATTCATGATTTTTATCTCAGGGATGATGTGTCACGAGCCACTGCTGGAAAAAAAGAGACAGTCACTTATCAAAAAAGGAAGATGCAGAAAAGAATTTTGTTGGATACTATGAAAAATCTCTATAAGTCATTCCTAAAAGAGTGCCCCAACGTTAAATGTCACTACAGTTATTTTGCAAAATTTAAGCCGTTTTATGTCGTACCACCTTCAGTTGACAGTCGTGAAACCTGTATGTGCAGGGTACACGCAAACATTGCATTCATGAGAGTTATTTTGTATAAAAATAAAGTTATCAAGACAAATGACATGAACCAGATAATCTTACAAACTGTATGCAATATAAATTCATTACCATGTATTAAAGGGAAATGCGAAAAATGTAAAGCAAAAAAGCTCAATTATGATACAACCACGATCACAAAAGAAAAAGTTTTGGAATTACCACAATGGGTCAGAATCACAGATATTGTCGAGAAACATGGAAAAAAAGTTAAAATCAGCAAGAATATGAAACAAATTCAAAAAAAGGTGTTGAGGATTTGATTCAAAAATTTGAAGATGAGTTAAAAGATTTTAAATCCCACATATTTAATATTAAAAATCAATATAAATCATACCGACAATGTATAGATGGATTGACAGAAAGTGAAATTGCTTTACATATTGACTTTAGCGAAAACTATGCCTGTAAGTACCATGAAGAAATACAGTCTGTGCATTTTGGAGGATCTCGAAACCAAGTAACTTTGCATACAGCAGTATTATATCACTTGACTTTTAATAAGGATAAAAATATAACTTCCTTTTGTACTGTGTCTTCTGATCTGCAACATGGCCCTGCCGCTATATGGGCTCACCTACATCCAATTCTTGATTACGTAAAAAAGGAACTGTCTCATATTAAGACGATCCACATTTTTTCAGACGGGCCAGCGACGCAATATAAACAAAAAATAAATTTTTATCTCATTGCCACGAGATTCTTTAAAGAATACGGATTTGATGACTTGACATGGAATTTTTTTGAATCTGGCCACGGCAAGGGTGCGGCTGACGGCATAGGGGGGTCTATTAAACGTTTAGCTGATCATTTTGTCGCCAGCGGACACGATATTGTTGACGCATCACAATTCTTCGATGCAGTCAACAATCGCAGTAAGATAAAGGTCTTTTTTGTCGGTAAAGACGATATCGCACAGATTTTGATGACAATCCCACAAGGAATTGCTCCATTAAAAGGAACTATGCAAGTCCATCAATTGCTTGCTCAGCAGCCTAGAATGTTGAGCTACCGAATGTTAAGTTGTTTTTGCGGAAAATTTTGTGATTGTTACAATTTAAAGACTTACTGCCCATTGCCGAAACGTGAGGCAGAAGTTGACATTTCAACCTCGGATATGGAAGAACCACTGACTGATATAACTAATATAATTGGTTCTACTAAGGGATTTTATAAGACTGTATACCTCTACTTCAGAAGACGAAGATGACCAGCCTCTTTTTAATTTGAGAAAATCTGTAGATACAAAACCAGGTACATCACACGATCTACTAGTAGATAAGATCCATCCATTATTAATAAAAAATGGAATACATCTTTTAGTCAAAGTACTAAGTGAAAGAAAAATTGAGTACACTTACTTAGGAGTAGCAAAAAGTGGAGTGGATGAAGATGGAGATGTTCGAGTGATGTTTTATAAATCTGTTGATGATACTGGGAAATTGTTTAAATTGGTAAAGACTGATGTGTCAGATGTGATGTATGAAAATTTGTTACAAATTATTCCACCTCCTAAGATAATTAAAAGAGGAAAACGCGTGTTTTACGAATACGATCAACCAATAGAAGTTTTTGAAAAGTAGAGTTAGTGAAAAGATATTGTAAGACTAAATTAATATCTACCAAAGAATGGACACCAATCATCAAGACTTGTAGTAACATTTTAAGTATATACTATGTTTGTTATTGTTTTCTAAAATTAAAAATTGTTATAAGGTTAGTTTTGTTCGGCGGACGTAAACATTGTTTACCACTCCGTCACTTCGTTAACCACTCTGTCACAATTTTGTCCCTCTTAAAATTTTAGTTCAAAGTAAGTTATGAACCACTTTATTGTTAGTATTTACAAAAATAACGTTTTCTAGTATTATATGCTAAATAATAAAGGTGTTCACTAGATTTTTAAGCGACTTTATTGGGCGACTTTCATAATATTAAAAAGTTTTATGTCTTATGAATCAAAAATGTGACAGAGTGGTATTGGATAATTAAAAAAAATGATTATTTAAAAAATTCCGTCCAATGGAGCTAGATAATAGTAAATGTTTATATTCTTGATAAGAAAGTAATAAGAAACTGAAGTTCTGTTTTAAAATGAGACATAAAAAAAATAAATACTTTTGTGACTGAGGTGTTATTTTTTTCATACCATTCCTACGAAATTTGAGATAAAACGAAAATTACATGTAATACTTCGCTGCATTATATGTTTTTGTAATCTACAATAATGAGGCAATAGTTTAAATCACATTTCACTAAATAAATCACAAGTTTATTTTTTTATCAAATATAAAAATTTGCCGGTCAGATTGTCGATAAAAAAGAAGAACGACCCTTCTACGAAGATAATAATGACCTTTGGAAGAAAAATAATAACATAAATATTAATAGAAGTCATCAAATCAATATAAACCCCCTGACGTAAGAAAAAAAAAAACAAAACGCTGCACCCTAAAAGACAATTACAGCATGTGCAATGTGACAAAGAAAGGTCTACAAAATCAAAACTTATTAAAGCCTGTAGAAAACAATAAATATGTAAATGATTTATTAAAGCAACTGAAATACTGACATTTGAGCCACGTCATACCAGCAGCATATTCTGAATAACTTAAATATAAAACTGATTTATTATATCATTTAAATAATATTAATTTAAGCCAATCTACATAAAGTTTATAATCGATTGAATCAGAGTGCAATCGTATAGTAAATAAAGGAAATATAAATAAATACTTTATGCTTAGTAATTGCCGTCCTTTTCTAGGTAACGCTATCTCCCTCTTCGGCCGCGACTGTTCCATCCAGCGTCGTCACCAGAAGATCATTGAAGAAGCACCGGCCGCCATCGCCAAGCCTGAAGTGTTCATTGAAATGGAAAAGGTAACTTGCATTGCTTTAACCCCTTAAAGCCCAACTTTGTGTTAAATGCGTTATTTCTCTCTCTATCGGGGAAAAAATATCATTCAATCAAAAAGAATCATTACCAAAGCCGTATTAAGGATTAAATCAGACTGCGCGCTATAGAGCATTATATAATGTTCGCGGATTATAGGTATCGTTGTCGCGCGCATGATATAATGTTCTCGGGTTTTGAGGGGTTAATTTACATTTTATCTATTTCCAACCTATGATAAAAAACCTGTACTAACAACCTACAAACCATTCTATAGCACCTTTGTTAGTAACTGATAAACCCTCTCTTAAAATACCTTGGTTTTTAACCAACAATTTACTCTAAAACATATTTGTTACCAATTAACAAACCACTTCAAAACACCTCTGTTACCAACCGCGAAACTAATCTTTATTACTAAATAACAAACAACTCTAAAATATCTTTGTTACCAACCCACAAATTACACTAAAACATTTTTGTTACCAACCAACAAACCACTCTAAAACAGTTCTATTACCTACCAACCAACAACAAATCTTAAAATATCTTAGCAACCAACAAACCACTGTTAAACACCTGTGTTACCAACCGAGAAAAAGCTTTAAACCACCTATATTACGAACCAACAAATAACTCGAAAACATAAATTATTATAATTGAAAAATACTAGAAAAAATCGACTCGGGTCACAAGTGAATTCTCAGACGGGAATTCACTTGTGACCCGAGTCGATTTTATCTAGTATTTTTCTATTATAATAATTTATCTTATAAGATCATATTGAAAAATGCATAAAATATATAGAAATTATAAAACTCTAAAACAGTCACCAATCCACAAACCACTCTTCTTCTTCTATTTTAAAACATCCTTGTTACCAACCGACAAATCACACTAAAACATTACAGTTACCAACCTACAAATTATTCTAAAATACTTCTATTACCAATATAAATCACTCTAAAACGGCCTCACTTACCAACCGCCAAACCAATCTAGATTACGTCAATTACCAACCACCAAACGGGAACTTTTCGTAAAGCATGATTTCTGTCATGAAGTATGCCAATCAAAAGGCATAAATTGATCTACATTGCTGGTTAGGTTAAGTTAGATATATGTTTATTTAATACCATCCAGCAAGCTATACCAAAATTATTATTAGCACGCGTTTTAAAATTTTGCTTTTTAAATAAATGCAACTCAATATGGACCTCAACAAAACACTCTATTACCAACGTAACAGAGATGGTTTAGAACAGTGACTGACTACAATTGAGGTGTTATAATCTTCACGTTTAGCAAGCGGGTTGGCGATCACAGTAAAATGCAATTCGGAAAACAGTGACCCATTTTTTGTGGTCTATGATTCTTGTATGGTGACTATATCCAAGGGTTGCCATCTGCCACTGAGTGATTTAAGAATTACAAACATTTAAAAAACGGGTTTCAGTCTTTTTTACGAGAGACAATTGAAATGGCATTGTTTTATGACAAAGTATTAATATTTTAATTTATACTAGCTGACCCGGTAACACATTGCTATGGTAACGCATATACAATGGAAAAAGAGCGGGAAAAATAGCGGACAGACAAACACACAAATAACAAATTTGTGTTCTTAGAGTATATACTAGCTGACCCGGTAACTCGTTGCTATGGTAATGTTAATTGATACATTGGAAAAAGGGCGGACAGACAAACACACAAACAACAACTTTGTGTTCTTAGATTATAGATTAATTGTTAGGCGAAAAAAATTACTGTTTTATATTCTTATTCTAGGCAGCAGTCCGTCTAGCGAAAATGGTGGGCTACGTAAGCGCTGGCACTGTCGAATACCTATACGATCCAGCTACCGGGTCTTACTTCTTCCTGGAGTTGAACCCGCGACTCCAAGTCGAACATCCTTGCACTGAGATGGTGGCTGACGTGAATCTGCCAGCTGCGCAGTTACAGGTTAGTATTGTTACGAGAACAAGTCCGCTAATTAACTCACAATTGTCCAATTATTCGCCGAAGTTGTCAGAAATTATCTCTTTAATACCGTCGCAAAATATCCCAGTCGCGTGTGGAAACCACATTTACAACAGCCCAGTAACATGCTGAGGTCGCTTCATAGGCCAGTCATCCTGGCATTTTTCATGCTTTTTTTTTCCGGTAGCTGATTTTTCACTATTGTTATGTATTTTTCGGCGCTGATTACGATGGTGAGTTCCAAATATGTCCAAACCCTGTGCTAAAAAAGTTATGGACACTTTATGTACACAAAACTAGCGAAAAAATGAGTTTTTGGAAAATAACTCGAAAAATAAGCCTATATCGAAAAAAACCCAAGAGAAAAAAAATAAATTGAATTTCCCATCGATATAGGCCAATAACAATTAATTTTAGGTACTGGGCCCAGAGATAGGCCCATTTCGTGCGTTTTTGGCGGTTTTGGAAAATGACGTTTATCTGGCGCATTTTTTCTTCTTTCAAGGCACACTATCAGCCAAAAAGTAGTGTTTTATACGTTCTTTGATCACGCAAGTGATTGTTTTCCTAACCTCAATATTCGCGCCAAATTCTTCCATTTACAAAAATCCGTAAAATGACGATTTTGAGCATAAAAATTGAGCTATCCATAAAATTCAATATTCCGTTCATTGGTTTTGGTGCCTACTACCTACAATCCAAAATTGGATCATTTTGGACTGCTAGAAAAATTTTAAGACGCATTTTAAATTTTGGACCCAATCCAAATCAGGTAATTTTTGTGGTTAGGAAAGTCTGAGTGGGCCCAAATTGCAGATATCGTTGAAACGCTCAAAAATAAAGGATTTTGCCGAAGGATATTTTTTTATCTGTACAGGAACTCAACAAAACACGAAAAATGTGTTTTGGGTCCTACAGGGTCCATTTTGGCCCTTATCGAGAAAAATCCTTCGCGACATAGAAGAAGACCCTTTGAAATAGCTGGGATTGAACCTTCAAACTCCCATAGGTCTTTTGGCCAAAATTATCGACTAATTACCAAAAAAATATTTTCCGCGATTTCTCATTTATGCTTCCATTATACAGAAAAGTTTTATTTTTAGTTTCAAATTGGGCCCAAAAATTATTATATATCAATCAAGAATTAAAAAAATAAAAAAATCAAGCATTAAAAAAATCCATATAAAAAAATACGTGTATTCTGAATACCGTTGTGTCAATTATGTGTCCAATTTGAAGGTGTCGACGATAATTCTGGTAAAAGTGCGTCTGAATTTATTTGTGACTAGCTGACCCAGCCACGCGTTGCTGTTGCAGTAATATTATTTTTCTAAAATATTTTTTTTTTCTAAAATAAAAGTAGCCTAAGTTACTCCTTGTACACTCTAGCCACATCGGTTCATTTTGCCTGTCATTTAAACCTAAGTTACTTATATTTTATGTCATTTAATCTGTGCATTAAAAAAATTAAAAAATCAAGCATTAAAAAAATCGATATAAAAAAATACGTGTATTCTGAATACCGTTGTGTCAATTATGTGTCCAATTTGAAGGTGTCGACGATAATTCTGGTAAAAGTGCGTCTGAATTTATTTGTGACTAGCTGACCCAGCCACGCGTTGCTGTTGCAGTAATATTATTTTTCTAAAATATTTTTTTTTTCTAAAATAAAAGTAGCCTAAGTTACTCCTTGTACACTCTAGCCACATCGGTTCATTTTGCCTGTCATTTAAACCTAAGTTACTTATATTTTATGTCATTTAATCTGTGTATTAAAAAAATTAAAAAATCAAGCATTAAAAAAATCGATATAAAAAAATACGTGTATTCTGAATACCGTTGTGTCAATTATGTGTCCAATTTGAAGGTGTCGACGATAATTCTAGTAAAAGTGCGTCTGAATTTATTTGTGACTAGCTGACCCAGCCACGCGTTGCTGTTGCAGTAATATTATTTTTCTAAAATTTTTTTATTTCTAAAATAAAAGTAGCCTAAGTTACTCCTTATTACATCAGCTACCTGCCAATAAAAGTCCCATCAAAATCGGTCCAGCCTTTTCAGAAATCAGCGGCGAAAAATACATAACAATAGTGATAAATCAGCTACTGGAAAAAAAAAGTGAATTATGGCCATTTTTGAGCCAGGATGACTGGACTATCAATTCGCCCCATTTTTACATCGGACAACCAGACTCACGAAATACAAAGACAACCAGACCAACAGTATATAGTCGATATAACAAAGAGTAGCATTAACCGATTCGTTGCTACATACAATTACAGAAACGAAGGCTACGAGCTTGATTTACGTGAAAAATGAAGATAGTTTTTATTCTGGGTTGATTTTCCTAAAACTTGATTTGAAGGAGTTATCATCGATTTAAAAATGACACGGTTTCAGTGGTTAACGCCACACGCAAAAAAAAGTTGATGACACGACAGGCGTGCCATCAGCAACGAATCGGTTAAGGGCTTTGGTTCCAATTTTGTGATCCGCTAAAGAGTGGAACTACTTGCCTAAGGGCGCTTTCAATTTAGATTCGTGTCGGACCGCTGCGGTACCGAATCGGTGCGTTTGTCGTATTGCGCACGGACGGTCGTTTGTTTTCATACAGAGCGTGCGATGTGGCTACATTGTACAATTTGTACTACTCAGGTACAAATGCTCGTATTCCGTCCGTAGTGACCGTCGGTGCGAAAGGCAGGATCGCTACCGTTGCACCAAACGGTCGTCTAAATCTTGGTCTTCATTTAACCTCGTAGGCCATCGAACTCCAGCCTTAATCGGCTTCACGTATATACTCTTTTACAGATCGCAATGGGCCTTCCCCTGTATCACATTAAAGATATCCGTCTTCTGTACGGGGAATCCCCTTGGGGTATGACTGATATTGACCTCGACACGCCCAAGCAGCGGCCCTCGCCTTGGGGACATGTCATCGCTGCTAGGATCACTTCAGAGAACCCGGATGAGGGTGAGTTAATTGTTTGTAAAAAATATTTGTTTTGTTTAGTTTTTTTAGAAACTTAATTTGTTTAGAAAATATTCACTGTCACAATATAAGCAAAGCACAAAATGTTTACAAGCGCAAAATTAAACTTATTGAATATTTTAAAATAATACTTAATCTTTATTTATAACTAGCTGTTGCCCACGACTTCGTCCGCGTCAATTTCTGTTATTATGATTTTTCACTGATGCTTCGCTCCTATTGATCGCAGCGTGATGTTATATAGCCTGAAGCCTTCCTCAATAAATGCACTATCCAACACAACAAGAATTTTTCGATTCGAACCAGTAGTTCCTGAGATTAGCGCGTTCAAACAAACAAACTCTTCAGCTTTATAATATTAGTGTAGATAAAGTAAATTAACGAGTGAACAATAACAATGAACATCAAATAAAAAATATTTGAAGACTGATCAGGTTTGCTGGCGAAAGAGGGTTTTATTTCCAGACTGGCTGTTGCATATATTTTTTTTAATTATGCACCGATAATATAAACCGTCGGGGGTTTAAACGTAATATGTCACATTTCCCATTAACTTATTGTAGAGACATTGTAAAATAAGTATGGTCTTAGTAGCGCTTTTGATTTACGCTTGCTAAGGTAAAGTAACTTTTACAAAGGTTTTCCAAACATTTTCTCTATATTTTTTTTTCGTATTGTTTATTTTTATTTTCTTTATTTATGGCTTGTACAATTTGTGCATTTAGCCAATGTCAAGTAAGTATAATCTTTCTTCTATGTTCTTGAGTAATTTCCAAGGTTTCAGTAAAGAAGTTGGGTTTTACTGAAACCTCCTCGTGGCCTTCTTGAGAGAGCAACCTTCCAACCTGTTTTGTTTCACTTGTTAACACTCTTGCATATTCAGAAACACTCAGTGGTTAATAACCCACCATTATTACACATTAATATCAACCACAACACAAAATTTAACAAGAAAACCAAAACCATTGAAGTGACGCTTCGCGCTCCCGCCAAAAAGTCCCGTATTATTTAACCTAATTTTCCTAGCTTAAACATTACCAATTCTTATAGATAATGTAATTTCTTCTCAATGATGTTGTTATTCTTAGAAACATAGATAAAGGCCTCCTCCTCCTCAAAAACCTCAAAAACGGGGACTTAAAATATTACTATAATAAATTTTAAGCAATATTACCTTCTCCCTACAGGTTTCAAACCATCTTCTGGAACTGTTCAAGAGTTAAACTTCAGGTCCTCTAAAAACGTTTGGGGTTACTTCAGCGTGGCCGCATCAGGCGGTCTACATGAGTTCGCCGACTCGCAATTCGGCCACTGCTTCTCCTGGGGCGAGACCAGAGAGCAAGCTAGAGAGTAAGTAGAACACGCCAATATATAACTTGCGTATTTCTCCGGTTTTTTTTGTATAGTGAGGCTGAACGTAGCAATCCGCAATGGACCCGCTTAATGAGTTATGTCCTATTCTTCTTTCTGTCTCTCTCTCTCTCCCTTTTATTCAATATAATTATTCAATGAAGTGGGCAATACTATTTTTCCGTGCCTTAGCACTTACACAGATGTCGCTATTTAAATATAAAAGGAATATCAATATACTACTGTCCATCTGCTTTTACATTCTCAGCTAACACAGATTATTTAATGAATTATATTATTGACTTATGATAAATTTGCATATTATTGGTATATCTGAGAATGTGCCAATTTTCAGATTATTTATAACGTAAAATATATTATTATATTTTACTAGCGGCCCGTCCTGACTTCGCACGCAAATTCTTTAAATTTTTTTATTATTAAATATTTTTCCGTTAGCACCATCTAGCGTCCGGTAGACGAACGTTGCGGTTAACGCGTTGCTATGGTAACGTTATTGATACAATGGAAAAAGAGGGGGGAAAAGAGCGGACAGACAAACACACAAACAACTGTGATCTTAGATTACACTGCTATACAGTCATTTTGCGGAAGGCATACTTGAAGTCGATTTTGTATAAGACGAGTGTGCTGATAACGGGAAAAATACCAGAATGGTCAAATTGACTCCAGTTTTTGAGATAAACGCTTCTAACATTTTCCATAAAATGCTTCAATAAATGGGCCAAAAGATGTATTTAAAATTTATTTTTATTGTTTATCTTTACAAAAATACACAAAAATAATAATAGTTTGGGGTACCTTTAACTAGAATAAATAAATGAAGATCATGAAAAACTTTTTCTTTGGGATTTTCTCTTATTTACTTTGTCAGGACAATCTCTTTTCAAGGTCCAACAATAGTCAGCCATCATATGGCTGTCCCATCGACCTTGATATCTTTCTTCCATTATCCTGATATCCTGATGGAACTTTCCTCCTTGTTCCTCACTGTAATCACCCAGGTTCTGCGGGAATCGGTCCAAATGGCTGTGTAAGAAATGCAATTTTATGCTCATGTTGACTCCTACTCTGTTAAAATTTTGTAGCATTTTTGCAACTAGTTCTTGATATTCCGGCGCTTTGTAATTCCCCAAAAAGTTTTTTACTACCAAACACAAAGCTTAACCATGCTTCAGATTCAATCTGTGTCATATGGGCTACAAACTCAGTGTCTTTTATCAGTGTACGTATTTGCGGTCCATCAAAGATGCCTGCTTTTAATTTTTCCATGCTAAGGGCTGGAAATTTTTGGCACACATATTTGAAACAGACACCATTTTTATCAAGGGCTTTAATAAACTGCTTCATTAGCCCAAGCTTAATGTGAAGGGGTGGAAGAAGGATGTTTTCTCGGCTTATCAACGGTTCATTTATCACATTTGCTTTTCCAACCTCCATATTTTCTCTCAAAGGCCAGATCTTTGTAATCCAGTGTTGGTTTCTTGCACGGCTATCCCATAAACATATGAAACAAGGGTACTTAGTATACCCTCCTTGCTGGCCTAGTAAAAAATTTACCATTTTCAAGTCCACGCAAACTAGCCACTGATGTTGTGCGTACGAAATCTTTTCTAAAACCATTTTAATATTTTGGTATTCTTCTTTTAATTTTGTAGTATGACCAATCGGAACGCAAGCATACTTATTTCCATTGTGCAGCAATACACATTTTAGACTTCTTTTTGAGCTATCTATAAAAAGCCTCCAATCTTTAGCCTCATAACTAGGAAGACCCATAGATCTTAGGAGCCCAGGAATGTCATTACAAAAAACAAAGTTATCTTCTTCTGAAAAGTAAGGAAGAAGTTCACTCTCTCTGGTTCTAAAGTATGTAATGATAACACCAGGTTGAAGACATTGTTTTTCTTTCAACCTTGAAGCAAGAAGTTCGGCCGAAAGTTTCGGTAAATTCAAATCACGAACCAAATCATTGAGTTCGTCTTGAGAAAATCCAGGTTTCTTAGAAACATCTTCTTCGAACTCACTTCCACTACTGCTCGACTGACCGCTTGATCCCTCTAACATTTCAAAATCATCACAATTTGATGTAGATGGTCTTGAAAACACTGGAATTGGCAAATCATCACTGTGAGATACTGGAGTTGTAACCGATTTCACACTCGGGTAAACCCAAGTACGTTTTTTGTACCGGTTCATACCTTTAACATTTACGGCACAAAAGTAACAGTCGTTTAAGTGATTACTTGGCTCATTCCACATCATCGGCACTCCAAATTGTAACCCTTTACGTCCTCCTTGGCTCCAGTAACGCAAAGATTCTACGCACGGCTTGCACACGATGTTTGGCACCCAATATTTATTCCTTTTCACTAGTGGTATCCCGAAATATTCTCGGTAGACTGTTTTTACAAACTCTGTGATCTCTTTTCTTTGCTTTTGTAAACTAAACTTGCCACAAATAAAGCAAAAACTGTCAGGATCGTTTAAACAAGGTTTACGTGGAAAACTCATGTTTTTGAAAGGAAAAATGCACTTTAACACAAAACAACCGATTTATAACTGATAACTTCAGGGTCTGATAGCTATAAAGTTAAGTTGTTGCAAATAAATCCGTGAAAAGATAACAAACGTAAGTGAAAACAAATCAATGAACCACAATGTTTGTAGGGTAGTTTGAAATTTTCAATTATTTCTTAGTTCCGTTTATCTCAATAACCAGAGTGAATCAAAAATAAATAAGCATGCAGCGTGAAGGTCTAATATGAGTATTAACAAAAACCATTAACAAAATCCCTGCCGCAGATTTTTTTATTTTTTTTGTATAGCAGTGTTATAGATAAAAATAACCTCGGCTGGAAATATCTAAAGATTTCGAAAAAGGGTTTCCTTTTCCTTTTTGTTTTAATTTTTTTTAAGTGAATTCCAAAAGCCCCGTTTGTTCATAAAGGCCCGTTCAGCTTTGTCTTCATTTATTCTTCTGGTAATTTTTTATTGATATATGAGTAAGCCGCTATCTTGGTTTTGAACTATACTTTGTCCAATGTAGGATGACACTTTTGACAGGTGTCACTTCCTTATTGCTACGTACTAAGGTTGCGTTTGTTTCCTTATGTTTGGCTTGACATTGTAATAGCAACTTTATACCCTCTATATAGGTGTCAACTGTCAAAAGTATCATCCTACATTGGACAAAGTATAACTAGTTGTGGACTGAGTTCTTACCTCTCTTATATATTACGGACGTGGATCCAGTCGTTATTCAAGCGTTTATCTAACTAGTATTGACGGGAAGATTAATAATATGTATAAGGTATCGAGTAAGGCCTCATTTTACAGAATACTGTATATACCTGTCTACGATTATACCGCACGTTTCATACCAAATTTGCAGTATTCCAGACTCATTTAAGAACTCACAGATAACCTGACAATAAAATGCCACTCTTCCAGGAATCTGGTGATAGCATTGAAAGAGCTCAGCATCAGGGGCGACTTCAGAACTACTGTGGAATATCTGATCACGTTATTAGAAACGACTTCCTTCCAAGACAATAACATTGACACTAGCTGGCTTGACGCCCTTATTGCTGAAAGGGTAAGTACCTTAATAATTTATTCAATTACACGCGGGCTTACTAATATTCGTCCAACTCATCAGCAAGATAAATTAGAAAAAAAACTATTCCAATATCTTTACTCCAAAATTATAAAAATGATATAATGTTATCATAATGTTAGGATTTAACCACTCTTTACCTCATAACTATCACGTTTATTTACTCGTGCCCAGCTTGCTTTGCTATGCTCTTTTTTGTTGACTAAATACATATAGTCCTTTTTACGGTAATTCTTGATCTACTTGCCAATTTCGAACAAATGTTGGGCTACCCTTTTCTTGTAGATATATAAAGAAAAAAGATATTCTTTGATCCAAACTTAAAAAGTAAATATCAACTATGGAGCTACATCCATCTGGTTAAAGCCTACCCGCCATTGAAATACCCCTTTTATTCACTAACATCCAGAAATATTATTCGGGGAAGTCATTTCTACATAATTCCTATTTGACGTCCAAGATGCGTCAGTTATGTTAATGTTGATTGGACATTGGATTGGACATAGTGATGCTACATGTATGGTGAATGAACGTACATTGCGCTCCATTAGCATTTCTTTTCAATGTATTTCATTTTATAATTTTATTAATCTCGTCTGTAAGCAATCAACATTAGTTGGTTATATAAATTAGTTTACAATAAGCAATAATCGCGTGTTCTCGTAATTAAATTATTATTTATCAATAAACTTTTATGGTCCTTCGAGCCGGATGATTAGCTTAAAGTAGCAACATCACAAGCGGGAGATATAACACTTACTTCGAAGTGCTATCTATCTTTTAAATAATAATAATAATTTGGAGTAATGGTACTCCACTATACTCTTTTTAGGACTTTGGAAGGCATCTAGTTAGCTCCTTGAAAAGGAGTTGACCAATGTCTTATTTTCTTGTGTATTTAGGAAACTAACTTCAACGCACATTACAGCGTTGCCATAAACCTTTGTGGATGTTTACGCTTTAAAAAAATTAACAATCAAATGTAAAATTTCATTAATGCGTTAAAAAATAATTAGATTTTATCGATTTGCATCGCTAAGGCACACATCGGATCATTTTGTCTGTCATTTAACCCCTTGAAGCCCAGCTTTGTGTTTCTCTCTCTATCGGGGAAAAAATATAATTCAATCAAAAAGAACCATTACCAAAGCCGCAATAAGGATTAAATCAGACTGCGCGCTATTGAGCATTATATCATGCTCGCGGATATCGTTGTCGCGCGCATGATATAATTATCTCGGGTTTTTAGGGGTTAATCTTAAGTTACATTGTATATAGAACTACTTATATTTTATGTCATTTAATCTGTGCATGTTGGTGCGAATAAAATTCTTGTCTATTAGTTATAAATTAAAATTATCTACGTTAATAAATTGACTTTGTTCTTCTTTAGGTACAATCAGAGAAACCAGATATCATGCTTGGCTTGGTCTGTGGTTCCATACTCATAGCTGATAGCGTCATCACTGCGCACTTCCAAGAGTTTAAGAGCGCTTTGGAGAAGTAAGTCTCGTTTCTATCGTTCTAAACTATAGAATTTGACTTTTAGATAAACCTTATGCTAGTGTAATAGAGTCCAATTTAATTTTAAATAGTGACTTAGGTTAACAAGCTAATGTAATTATTTTATTTTTTACCGTCACATTTGGCCCTTTGATATTAAACTCTAAGGGGCGGATTTAAATACTAAATTTCTTTAAAGCAACATTATTTTACTTTATATATATTTTTTTACAATTCTATCTTATAAGACAAATTATTTTAATAAAAAAAACCTTTGTAAGTCCCTTCAAATGCTCTCCCTATAGAGCTATCGAGACTCAATAGAGAGCCGAATCGATTTTTTTTGTATTTTTCTATTAAAATAATTTATCTTACTATTTTACTTGATTGTACTCATGTGGCCGACGAGGAGATAGTAGAAGTTTGTATGCGATTTGGGTCAGTTCATTTTTTCGTAAAATTATTTTATTAAAAAACAATAGAATCTAAACCATAAAATAATGATCTTTAATTATTATAGCGGCAAAAAAGTAAAATATTTTGCTTGAAAACATTAAGCTACTAAATGACAATGAATGTAGTTGCTTTTGCCTTCAGGAAACTATTTCAATATACTCAGACTATTACAACTACTGTTTTTAATGCAATTATTATTTCAACTAACGGCCCGTCCCGGCTTCGCACGGGTGGACAAAATTATTTAAATTGTTTCTATTATTAAATATTTTTCCATTAGCGCCATCTAGCGTCCGGTAGACAAACTACTTGCGGTTAACGCGTTGCTATGGTAACGTTATTGATACAATGGAAAAAGAGCGGGGAAAAAGAGCGGACAGACAAACACACAAACCACCATGATCTTAGATTATAGATTTGTTATATTTTTGTAATAAAAGAAAAGATGTTTATTTTAATTAACCACTCTAAATTCGGGTATAAAGTAACATGTCTTATGTGAAGTGCCTCACTAATGGCCGCCTTTAAAAAAACAGTGAAAAAGTCAATTTCTATCTCCATTTCTCTCTGTCCAGGGGTCAAATCCAAGGTTCCAGTCAACTATCCAACTGTGTCGACGTCGAGTTGATACACAGCGGTCACAAATATAAAGTGCAGGCGACCAAATCTGGGCCGACTTCATACTTTTTATCAATGAATGGAAGCTTCAAAGAGCTAGAGGTGCACAAGCTTACTGACGGAGGTGAGTTGATTAATATAAACCTAGTGATCGTTGTTCCAGAATTAGTATTTTTTTTAATTATTTTTTTTAATTGAAACCGGGATCGCTACCATGTTTTTTTACTTTTGAGACTTCGATATTTGACGCCCTTTTCGTGCTACGGTAACTATCCTGCCTGCAGCGACGGTCTTGGGTTCGAGTCCCGGAAACGGCAATTGTGTGTGATGAATAAGAGCATTTGTACCTAAGTTGTATTTATATATATTTCTATGAATATAAATTATGTAAAAAAAACGAAAAAAAGATGTTTTTATATTTTTTTTTATTGATATTAGAAATGCCAAATTTGTTTAATATTTAAAATGCGTTTATAAAAAAAATCACGTCTCCCAGCCCTAAGGTAGGATTCGAACCCATGCCCTATCGTAATTCGGGCGAGTGCTCTGACCGCTGAGATACCTGAGGGCTCGCAGAAGTGGTGATTTTATAAACGTACTTTAATTTAAAGTTAAATTTAAATTGAAGACAAGTTGAATGGGTCTTGAAACTCGCACCTTTCGCTATCCGGGTGCGTGCTCTCCCCTCCATTTCCTATGGTGATTCCATCTAAAGGGAAATCCTATGTCCCTACGGTAGGGAAATTTATGCAATGATTATTTCAATAATTTTTGTCTCTTTCTCCAGGCACTCTTCTATCAGTTGATGGCGCTTCCTTCACGACATATCTCAAAGAAGAAGTAGACAAATATCGTATAGTCATCGGCAATCAAACTGTAGTGTTTGAAAAGGAGAAGGATCCGTCCAAACTTAGAGCGCCATCTGCCGGGAAACTCATCAATACACTTGTTGAAGATGGTGGGCACGTGGATAAAGGACAGCCATACGCTGAAATTGAGGTTTGTGAACTAGAATAGTTATTCAATACAGCTTTATTATTTATATATTTATTTCGACCAACAAATATCATTTGAACAAAATATTAATAACATTAAAATTGATAACTGTATCTACCTTTCTTCAAATAATATCTGAGTCAATAAATAAAAAAAAATTAAATTCTATTTATTATCTAAATAATAATAATAACCAATTAAATCTCGTATTTATCATTTATTATAATTTATATCATCAATGGTAATACTATCTCCAAGTTAGTAACTCTTTAAGCTTGCAATCCTCCAAGATGTCCAGAACCTTTTGAGCTTTTAGAGACTTCAACTCCCATGAGCTAATAAATGATGTGCATACTATATTTGTAAATTAGGGAATAAGGCTTTTAATAATTCCCAATAATCTTTTCTCAGTAAGAGATAGGCTTATGTACTATCGAGGTCTCTCATGCCTTACCACTTTGTAGAAATATTCGTTTGAACTGATCGCATCGGACACGCCCACACGACCCCTAATTGGCATCGTATTTTACTACGATTTATACTATGGCCAATCATAAATTAAAATCGCCATTGATGTCAGTACTGTCAACTGTCAATATGCTCTCACTTGCTTGTTTGCGCACGCGCGCCATTGTTGAATGAATGGAGCGGGGCGTGGCCTGAAGCGATAGGGATCGTGCAGTGTGCTAGCGACTTTCGACTTAGGAGTGATAAGGCGCCAGAGACCTCGATAGTACATTGGTACATTGGATCAAGGCTGAGTTTACGTAGTTAGATATACTAATATTATCGCGATTTAAGTTAAGATTTTTAATAAAAACCTTTATATTATGAAGTTAAGGTCTATTTTACAAATATATACGCGATAGTTACATTTGCAAATTCAAAAGATACAGATACACCTTAAAAAATCTACGTAACAAAACTGTGAAAGTGTTATCCGTTACGAAGGATATGTTATTGAAAAATGTTGTGACTTCCAGTATTCGAACCCAGGACCGGCGATGCGAAAGACAGGATGTTTACCGTTGCCCCAAACGGAAATCAAAGATAATCATGATGATAACTTAATCGTCTTCACTTCAAGACTTTTCAGGAAGAAAATTCTCAATTACTGTTTAAATGGCATGTTTTAGTTCTGGCGGAATCATTCAAAAATAAACCTTAAATATTTATGCTTAAAGTTCCAATGAATTATCTTTAAAAAATACTCCTTATTCATAGTCATACTATTGGTTACTGTAGGTGATGAAAATGGTGATGACTCTATCGGCGCCTGAATCCGGTAAAGTGACGTGGAACCTTAGACCTGGCGCTGTACTGGACGATGGTTCGCTGATGGGCACTTTGGGTAAGTGTACGAACGACACAACATCAAGTATAAACTTTAAAACTAAAATGACCTTTATTACAATAACATAAGCATCCAAAGTACCATACTTTGTAGCATACAAGTTCGCAAATAAAAAAAAGGTTCAATTTCACTTAAACTCGGTTTGTTCAATAAGAACTATAAAGAGCGCAAGAGACTTTACTTTCTTTTTCTCATTCATCTACCCTCCCCTTTCATTCCATTTCGTTAAACATCTTGCACATAACACGTTCAGAAATTATACATATTTTTGCAAACAACCATGCATATATTATTATTTTTTTTCAGAATTGGACGATCCCTCTCTAGTGACCACAGCTCAGCCTTACAAAGGACAATTTCCAATGGCTGACGCACAGACTGTGTCCGATAAATTGAACCACGCCCACAATAAATATAGGGCTATCTTGGAGAATACTCTAGCAGGTGACTAATGTCAATAAAATATTTTTGAAATGTTCCATCTCTATGGCCAGTCTTACGATACGTCGAGTTGGTTGTCTGTACGCGGCCTTACAATGCACACAATTAAATTACAATTATTTTTTTTGTTAACTAGTTCTCTAATGCATTATTGAGTTAAATAATTTACTTCAACAATGTGGTAGAATATTTATAATACTTTTATGTATCTGAAATTATTGTTTGTTCTTTATATGATCTTTCAGAATTGTCATTGTCGTGTCAAAGTGACGTTTTATGGACTGAGAGACAAAGTAAAAGCGTGATTTTGCTTTTGATTCCCATTTTTTTTAAATAATATTTTACGAGAAAGTATTACAACAGTTTAATAAAATATATAGGTATAATTAAATAAATATGCACATTTTTTACTTTTTTATATTTTTCAATAAAACAGAGAGTTGGGAAAGTGACACTTTGTCAACTGGTATATATATATTTTTTTTAAGATAGTTAACTTTTATGCTACGCGCCATGTTATCCTTAGATATGATGACGACTACTTTATTAATTATAATCTTTGTTTTTATGCCATCAGGATACTGTTTACCAGAACCGTACAACACCCCACGCTTGCGTGAAGTAGTTGAAAAATTCATGCAGAGTCTAAGAGATCCTTCTCTGCCGTTATTGGAACTACAAGAGGCGAGTAGATTGATTGCTTTTCGATATTTGGATGTATTAAACGAAATTAATAAATGTATAATGAATAATAATGTTTTAATTATTTGTGGTAATGTGTTTGTTAATTACTAGCTGACCCGTAACGCGTTGCTATGGTAACGCTAAAAGAGCGGGAAAAAGAGCGGACAGACAAACACACGAACAACAAATTTGTGTTTTATAATTTTTATATATTTTATGCATTTTCAATGCGATCTTATAAGATAAATTATTATAATAGAAAAATACTAGAAAAAATCGACTCGGCTCACAAGTGAATTCTCAGGCGGGAATCGAACCCGCAACCTTTGGAAATCCGGTCCAATGCTCTCCCAATTGAGCTACCGAGCCTTGCGAACACTCGTCGAAATTTTCTAGTAGCTCAATTGGGAGAGCATTGGACCGGATTTCCAAAGGTTGCGGGTTCGATTCCCGCCTGAGAATTCACTTGTGAGCCGAGTCGATTTTTTCTAGTATTTTTCTATTACAATAACAAATTTGTGTTCTTAGATTATAGATTATGACATTAATTAGTAATTTTATTGTATGTACTGACCCTTAACAATTATTTGTGTTATAATCATTTGTTGCGATTTTTTCCTAATAATTATAACTTTTAATAGTAACAACGACACTAAGTAGTAATTAAAATTTATGGTTGTATAGTAATTTATGTGGTATTAATTTAATAATTAATGTATTCATAAATAGCTAATGCTGAATATTTGTACATCGACTTATCGATAGAATATGCTGGTAAATTTGTATAAAGTACGAATGTGATCAGATTCTTACAAATAATAGTATATTACGATATTAGTGCGTTATAACCAATACGCACGTATATCGTACGACGTTTTATAACACATTTGCGAGGAAACAGAAAAAAAAACATTTTTTATTTTTTTCATTTTTAATTATTGAAACAGTTAGTGAAATTACAATTATTAAAATGATACGTAGTTGTAGTTTTTTTTTATATAAAATAAATAAATATTTCTTACATTCACACCAATTAGCCTAGCCCAAAGTAAGCACAGTAGGGTTTGTGTTATGGATACTGGGCTAAAGGATGGGACATTTATGATACATAGATATGTAATATTCATAGAAATATATACAAACACCCATGACTTAGGTACAAATGCTCGTATTCATCATACAAACATCTGCCCCTTCCGGGATTCGAACCCAGGACCGTCGGTGCGAAAGGCAGGATCGCTACCGTTGCACCAAACGGTCGTCCAAATTTTTTAATTATGTTATTATTATTAAATAAACTCAATCTGTGAATGTACACTGTTGCTTTCCCGCGATTTTAACGAGCGGGGATTAGTTCGAAATTTGAATAGCAACAGCGCGCGAAATGGCAAATAATACTGTTATGGAATTTGTATGGACTATAACTTAACTATTTGCTTTGATAACACACGCGTTTGTTATGACCCGCTTTACATATTTAAAACCGGTGGAATTACATCAGCTTTACGAGCAAAGGTGTTATAAATAATATAATATTATTATTAATGACAATAATAATGTATGAATATACAACGTAATGATGCTCATGCACACATAAAAACACTATCTTACCACATTTATATGCCGTGGCAACCCATAATTGAGACAAAAATGAAGATTGTGGCTGTGTCATTTTATTATAATCGGATTTGTGGTTCTTCAGTTGTCCAAAAAAAGAAAAAGCTATAAGGGTGCGTTCACACAAGTTCTAACTGTGAGCCGCCGTATCTGTGTACACGGCCTTAATTATGTTTTACTTGATTTATTTGGTAGAATATTAACCTTTAATTTTTGTACAGGTGTTATCTTCGACTTCTGGTCGTATTCCAATAGCAGTCGAGAAGAAAGTGAGAAAACTAATGGCTCTGTATGAGAGAAATATCACGTCGGTGCTCGCTCAGTTCCCCAGCCAACAGATAGCTAGTGTCATCGACCAGTGAGTGAAATTTTTAAATTATTTCTAAATATTTGACTATTCATATTATTAATAATTTTAGATACGAGTGTTTGACTGACAGACGGTACAGATTAGACTGTATATATACTTATTAATCTAAGACCAGAAATTCGGAAGGTGTGTTTGTAAAAGAGTGAAAGGATTTTGAAAGTCTAAGAGAAACTGTTGTATCGAAATATATTATTTTCAAAGAGATATGAAATTCAATAAGTGAGTATGGATAACTGAATATCCGCGATTTAATAATTTCTATCTTTTAAGAGAATGAAAAATGGGTTGAAACTATATATAAAAGCTTCACTACTTTAAATTTACAAGCATGAAACTATGTATATAAAATTAAAATTGAATAAAATCATAAACTTACACGTATTTCGTTGTTTCCAGAAAAGCTATTCTGCCATCCTTACGATAAATATTATAAGTATTACGATACATAAGTCGAATTTTTGGGCAAATTGACTTACGTACAATTTACGTACAAATGTATGTACAAATATAATATAATACATAAAATTCCGCTTCGTAAACTATCGTGAGTTGTTTAGAAAATATAGGAAATAGGAATATTATTATGAATAATTGTTGTTGTAAGTGACTTGATATTTTAACTCGTCATTGAAATATACAATTACGTTTTTTTAAATCCAATCTGATGGTATCCGATCTCGTCCTCCTGACTGACTTGACAAATTGCTAGACTACTAAGGTTCTGACCCATCTTGGCGTATTTTGTTACCACTACTTTCTTTGTTTTGTTAAAGTGCATTAATTCGATTCTCGAAAGTCGATTTTAACCACATTAAAGGCATTCGAAAAATCTCTATAATAAAACAAATTTATAACTTGTTTCGCAATAACTTGAGAAAAGAAGAATTTATACGTAACTAGCTGACCCGGTACCGCGTTGCTATGGTAACGTTAAAAGAGCGGGAAAAAGAGCGGACAGACAAACACACAAACAACAAATTTGTGTTCTTAGATTATTGATTTAACGCGTCCATCTTATTCCAGTGTTCACAAAGGAAGATTAGGTCACACACAATTTGCTATTTTTCTAGTAAATGTTATGATGTTTATTTTTTTCCCAGCCATGCAGCCTCTCTGGCTAAAAGATCTGACAGAGATGTCTTCTTCATGAGTACGCAAGCACTAGTGGTACTAGTACAAAGATATAGGTAAGTCAAATTAAACACGATTTTTTACATAATTATTCAATAAGTAACATTAGTCATTCATTACATATTGTAATAATATTAATAATGTCTATCTGCGTAGTAATGTATAAAAAATTGTCAATCTCGACGACTTTGGTGCACGGTAAAACTCGAATGAGTTTATGATTGCTCCTAACCTATGTATTATTATTGTGGTTTATTCTGTAGATAATAAATAAATCGAAATTTAAAAAAAATCAAAAGAGGATTACTTTAGCATTAAAAATTGTTGATAAGCACAAGCAGCAAAGTTTGTGTATTAAGCACAACCATTTGTTCCCGAGTAATATAGTACAAACTTTGCTTAATTTATCCGAAAGTTAATTTATATCTCTATATGTTGGACTTTAAGTTGAAAATGTAATGTAGCAATTAACAGTTTTGTATATATTGTTACTCATGCTTGCTATCCTTCTTATAAGCCTTTTTCTCGAACAAATAATTCTTTTAGCTTGTATATATATATATATTAATGCATACCGATCGTCATAGCACTCTGTCGTAATATTTTTGAAGTGAAAACTTCTTTAGCGCTGTTGTGCACTTTTGGGATGGGTAAAAAATGTTAAACTCGCGTAATTGATCGAAAATTCGTAAGACAGATTGAGAGTAGACCGCCGGCGCGGCGTAGGAGTGAAAGTAATATGCCCCTCTCTTTCTACCGCGCGGCGAAAGTGTATGCCTGCTCCTGCTGTTTCATTTAAGCGGCGCAGGGCGCTTGCATCAGTGTGCGTGTGTGTTTGTTGTCATGTTTGTGTACGATAACGCAATAAATGAAAATTGTATTTTACCACATAAATGATAGTACTTTTATACTGATATTTAAAGCAATTTGTGCGAAATTATTCCCTAACCATTCCGAAATATAAAAAATGCACAACTTTAATGTTCATGTTTTCACTTCTGCCGGCACTCCCAGAGTGCAGCCCGTTGTTTTTTATATACGGACCAGTAACCTCTGATCTCAAATTTCCTCTTTATATACAGAAATGGCATTCGAGGCCGTATGAAGGCGGCTGTCCACGACTTACTGAAGCAATACTATCTAGTCGAGAGTCACTTCCAACTAGGTAAGTTTACAAGTAATATTCACGTAAAGCCGTGTTGTCATTTATTCAATTGGTAACATTCAATTTTTCCTATAAATAGTTTTCGATGATTTATTTAAAAATTAAAAAAGAAATTGGTTGTTTGTGAAGCCAGTTCACGGACGATAATTTCACGTGACAACGTCAAAAGAAAACATTGATGAAAAATTGCATACTTTTATGAATTGAATTGAATTATCACTGAATTATCATTATTTTGTATAATACAAAGAAGAAGTTAATTGAAAATTACATTTTTTTTGGATAAATTAACATTTATTTGCACTCTTTAATTCAATTTTTTTACTAAAATTATACAGATTAATTACAAGTAACAATGTGATATTAACAATTTAATTACATCTTATATACATGTGTGATATTTAAGATCCTCCGCAGTTGACTTTTTTTTTCGATCGTTTATATGACTTATAATATTTTTTCAGTCAAAATTGTAACATAACCTATTATTACTGCACTCGCCGACCGATGCTACTTTTTTTTAATAATCAAAGAACAAATATATTAGATTATATCGCTCATCAAATTCTTAAAATAGAAGAATTAATTACCTTTTTGCCGCAATTGTTGTTGTAATAAACAAATTGACAAAACAGTACAAATATAGGTTGTGTGCTGTCGCTGTCTTTCTTCTACTTGAAGGCATCAGCCGATGGTGTAGAAGAGAGACAGATGCGTCAAAAGCCGAACGCTTAGGTCGATTGTAACTCTCTATCGCTTGTACCGCGCTTTCGCTCGGCTCAGGCGAAACTTGGCAATGATAGCACGTTACGGAATGAGTCATGAAAAATATATAACAAAATTACGGGCCACTTTATTTCTACTACTTTTCTAGAAAATGTTATTAATAATAACAGATATATATATATATATATATATATATATATATATATATATATATATATATATATATATATATATATATATATATATATATATAATAGATACAGATAATACAGATATTTAATTCCTTTTTTGTTTTAATACCTACTAGGTTCATACGACAAATGCGTAGTAGCACTTCGAGATCGTTACAAAGACGACATGCAGGCAGTTGCCAACGTGATCTTTTCACACAACCAAGTTTCGAAGAAAAATCTTTTGGTAAGTACACTTTGCTTACATATAGTGTCATGGTAAGAGTTAAGAATACAATATTCTTTTATAAAAATACGTAAAAATAAAAAAATACTCCATTACATATGGAATACTAGCTGGCTCGGCCAAGCGTTCCTGTATTATAAATTAAAATGAAACCTATCCTATGTCCTAAGTCGGAACAAATACAGCAAATTGAAAGAAAAAACATGAAAACCGGTTGTGTAGTTTCGGAGTTCATTGCGGTCAAACACTGTCACAGGGAATTTATATAGATATACTAGCTGACCCGACCACGCGTTGCTGTGTTATAAATGAAACCTTTCCTATGTCCTAAGTCGGAATAAATCCAACTAAATGAAAAAAGAATCATCAAAAATGGTTGAGTAGTTTCGGAGTTCACCGCGGTCAAATACTGCGACAGGGAAATTTTATGTATAGATATATTTGTTGTTTTTATTAGAAAATAACTATGTGTTAATACTTATATGTATATAGTTTAATTAGAGTTTTGAACAACGAAGCACTAATAATTAAAAAGCAGGAATAATTTCACTGTAGTATATTCACTATAATATGAATTTAAATTATACTTCAGTCTAAGTAACACGTGGCCGGCTATGCTAACACCAAAAATTGAAAAAGTAAAATCAACTGTATTTCGTTTACTACAAAATAAATTTAACCTATACCTTAACCTCAGCAACATGTGGTGGTTATGCTTTTAAATTGTAGCTTATATGAAACGTTTGAAAGTTTGACATAGCGCCATCTATTGAATACTTACTCAATCCAGTCAACAGATGTCACCATCTGTTAGAATCGTTTGGAGCTAACAGATAATTGTGACCGTCAAATAATAGACAAATAATTTGCAATAAAATGATATTGTGATCATAAATTGAGATGTTAGCTATCCTATCTTTCAAATTGGATCAAACTGCACACGGTGTACAAATTTGATTAAAATCGGTTAAGTAGTTTAGGAGTCCATCGCGGACAAACAACGTGACACGTAATTTATATATATTAAGATATAGAGGTTTAGTTTATACTATGTTTTCGAACGAATAACAACACAAATAATTGTTCCTAGAATGCTACGTAAGACTATTGGAATCGGAACGCATCCTAATTTTAATAGAGATGAAAATTGGAGCGATTCCATATTTAAAAATTAATGTCTCCATAGACACACTTCGAGACATAGTGGTGTAGTTAGCTCTTTCTGTAAATAATAAAAGTAACATGGCGATCAGTCCCCCTGTTCGAGTTTCTTTCGCCAGTACTTCTCGAAAGGACCTCCCGATATCCGAACTGGTAATAGACTCAGTAGTTTACAGTAATCATAATGACCATTAAATAACTAAATAAAATGTAAAATAAAATTTTAACAGTAAGGAGCATGCTCGATTAAAATACTGTGAAGGTAGTAGAACATATATGACGACCATTGCCTGAGTCATCCTGTGATCGCGGCTCCTGTAAAGGAGTCGTAACGTCAGGATTAAAGATAAAGTATGCACAAAAAGTTTTATTTAAATGTGTGATGTGCGCGGAAGTATAAGACCTAAATATAAAAAAGGGAGTTTTGTTTAAAGGCCAAGAAAGACATCGAATGCAACAGGAGGGTTTTGATGAGCTTTTTTTATACAGGTAACTCTTCTAATAGACCACCTCTGGTCTAATGAACCTGGACTGACCGATGAGCTGGCGGCTACTTTGAATGAACTCACATCTCTTCATAGAGCTGAACATAGCCGGGTCGCTTTGAGGGCTAGACAGGTAAGCTTTAATTACTTGATAAATTATCTATAAATAATAGAAAAGAAATATTACTAAAGTCATACATTGCACAATAGAGTTTCGCTTTAAAGTCTAGCAAATAAAGTCCAATGTCTATTATCTAAGTTGATGCAGTATAAAGCTCGTTTAAGATTTTTAGATACTGTTCTTGGTACTTTCTTATTATGCTTAATTAGGGTAATTATTGTTGATACATAAAAGTACTATTTATCGACTGACAAAAAACAAATAACAAATTGATTAAATATTCGTAATATTAATGTTTCCGTGTTGAAAAGTTCGTGAATGATTGAGTTTGCAAACCAAGACTGATTTAATGAAAAGTCTCGAGAAAAGTGTGTTTTTCTAAAAACTTTTGCTTGCTTCTGTAGTTACTAAATTGGATTTCAATTCAATTCTGATAATTAATTAAAGTTTAAAACCATTTGATTATAAAGTAATCGTTAATGAAGTCTATAATTTATAGTAGATAAAGTTGCTAGCCATTTTGTACTCTATTAATGAGGCAACTCAAGTTTTCGTGGTCCTTCGAGCAGGATATTTTACTTATTCTTTATTAACTTCTTAGGTGCTAATAGCAGCTCACCAACCAGCCTACGAACTTCGCCATAACCAAATGGAGTCGATATTCTTGTCTGCTGTGGATATGTACGGACATGACTTCCACCCGGAGAACTTGCAGAAGCTGATATTATCTGAAACGTCTATTTTCGATATACTCCATGACTTCTTTTATCACAGTAATGCAGCGGTGAGTTTATTAGTGGTATTTTCATTTAATACTAAGATATACCGTAAGTTATTAATTTCAAATTTGCTTTGAAAATTGAAAAACGTATTCTTGGTAAATAAATTAACATTATTCAGTTAAAAAAAAATGTATCAAGATTTATTTTTGAACTTTATTATTAACGATAGATGATCAGTTCTTTTTCTGTTCGCGATTTTATAATTTGCAAGATAAAATAATTTTATCTTTTATTTCAGGTATGCAACGCAGCGTTAGAAGTTTACGTTCGCCGGGCGTATACCTCGTACGAGATACAATGCTTGCAACATTTAGCGTTGTCGGGTGAATTGGGCGTTGTTCACTTCCAATTCGTGCTACCTACTGGACACCCTAATAGGTAACATTCAACCTTATGTAGTTGGTATAAGGACTGAGATGTTGATTTCAAAAGTTTAGACGATTTTTTTTAGTTTTTGATTAGGACAGAAGAGAAAAAGATGGGCCCCCAACGAAACCAATCTTACTCAAATGTTATAAAATATTGCATTAAAACAGTTTTTGATAAATATATTTTCGAATACAGAAAAAAAACTATTTTGAAGTTAAACCTATCTCACTTAGTGGCCCGACAGTTCAATATCTTGCGTCAAAAATCTAAAAACATTTATAAACTAAATAAATACCGCAGTTTTTTATAAAATTGTAGTGATTCGGGAACCAACAGAGAAGTCGGGCCCCATTTCTAAATCGCTTGCATGCGAACTGTGAGTGTCGTCCTTTTTATTTCCTGGCTTTTGAGAAAGAGGACAGCGCCTTCCCCTCGTAAGCGAACTGGACTCAAGAGATTCAAAAAATAATAATTCCCCAATAATAATTCCAATAATAATTCCCTGGACCCTATATTGGACCTCTACATCGGGGGATATGGCTTAATAAATGAACCCACCCGTACTCAGTAAAAAGAAAGTAAAAAGGCCGTCATTTCAAAACAGTAGGAGTAAAGTGCCTCATTATGGTGGATTTCTCGAGAAAATTGATCTTATTGCTTTGCCTTAACGGGTCAGACTCCGGTGACCAGACGGACTGTAAATCTTATGCAGAAGCTTTGAAGTCGCTGAATTTTATTTATGCTCTTCTATCAAATCCAGATAGCCGATATCGGCATAATTGAGAACTGGATATCCGTTGTTTTCTTTATTCGGCCTGGTTTCTGGGCCTTTGCCCACTTCTTTAGTGATATCACTACTCCATTATCTGTTTTGTCTTTTTTTTTAATTTCACAAGTACTGGAACAGTACATTACCATATATTATAGAACAATGGTGGGTAATCTCTAAAAGAATCTCTTTCATAATCGTTCCATTAATCGCTTCCAACCAACCAAGGGTATGTGTGTGACTTTTTGTAATAAACACAATAAAAGACTATATCGTTACCAATTTTTCATACCGATTATTTCTTTCATAGGATTCCTATCAGCCAAACGGAGATAGAGTTATCCGCCGCACAGGACCAAGAAGGGATCCCTGCGGAACTCTGTACAGCCGCTATGAGGAAATGCCATCATCGCACTGGAGCATTGGCAGCGTTCGACTCCTTTGATCAATTCGTACAATACGCTGACGAATTGTTGGACTTGGTCCACGATTTTGCAAGCACAGCGTCTGTTAGAAGAGAGGTGAGTTATTTTTTCGTTTAATTTTATAGGGGTTCACTATTGAGGGTTATTTTATTTAATGTCACAATATACTATAAAATACTTTTACTTATCATAATTATAATTACCTATAAATGTATCTATTTTAAATGTATTAAGTCCTAAAAATTAAAGGCCCATTATAATTTATTAATTGACTTTTTGGTATGTAAAATAAATACATTCCCCGATTAAGGATAAATCAAGGTCTAAATCAGTTAAACTTTAACCAATTGTCACCAATTAATATATCTACAGAAATAGTATGCAAAATGTTAATAATGACAAACTATTATGACTGATAAGTTATAGCAACGTAAGAAATAAAAACTTAATTTCTAATGTAAGAAATAAAAACTTAATTGGAAATCATAAAGATCCTTTCTTAAAATCATGTTTACTGTGTAAAACTACTAGACTAGTTACAATATCATGTCATTTTTGTTAGAAAAATGACGAGTATTATCCTTAACATAAGTAATATATATTATAATGGATCAAGAATGAATCCCTGTGGAACTCCATATAAAATGAGGAATTTTGCCATTTCCTATAGTAAAGCCTATCTATATTAAAATCAATTGCCGTAAAAAGGCGCAAAAAACCAGAAAAGTAATAATAATTTATTGCGACGAAACTAATGTATCTATGTCAGCATGCTAGTTACATAACTGTTACTAACAATTCTCTTTTGAAATCAGTGAAATTGTTACTTTTTCGATTACGGTTTAACGATTTGACTGTTTCGGTTGCTAACAAGTTGCTATCCAATCTCGTTTTAACAATATTCGATATGCCGCATCCAGTATTCAATTACGCTCTGTGAGTTTAACTCCGTGGTCGCTTGGTGATGCATTCACTTTGCCTTTTATTATCTACCCGACACTTTATTACTGCTTTATAATTTGCTGATTGTAATCTAGTACGCTCATAATAATTTTTTTTATAAGTTGAAAAATATTTTTTCGGTAAGTGAATTATTGTAATATAAGTTATTTACGGGATTGTTACCATGTACCTTGTTTTAGCGAGTTTCCGATATTTCGGCACTGTTGCAAGCGCCATGATCACGGAGCAACTGAAGTAATTGCGGGTAGGCTGTTATTGGCAGACATATCGATACCCGTTCCACTGTTCACATTCTCACTATTCACTCGAAACTGTTCTCGACACAACACTTACAGTATCGGATCGCGACACGACACTTTTTTGATTATTTCGGTTTTTAGACATACGAACCACAGGATTCCAGCCATTCGACAATTTAAAACCGTCCTCGCGATTGAAATTTTTATGTTTTGTTATTATACGCTTCCCTGACCAATCTTGGTAGGGTAATTACATGGTAACAATCCCGTAAATAACTTCTATTACTATAAATTAGATTAGTTAGAAAAGCTTAAAATAATATAATGAATTATTGTAATTCTTTTGAGAAAATAAAGTTATTAAACCACATAACAGAGGCACTCTGAAACTGACAAATCGTTCATACATAATCACAAAAGTAATATATTCATTGATTTCAAACGAGAAACATAAGTAACCGAGTTACGTAATTCGCAAACAGGAGCCAAATAAAAAGCGTTGCAAGTCCATCGAGCACAGCAAATTTTAAGTGTATATTAGAAAGCTTTAGTATTTCACTACAATAGCTTGTAGATCAAACACAAAAGGATGATAAGTAAATAAAACATAGATATTTTTCAACGTTATGCTCTGAATCATAAGGTTTTTTTTTTATAAACAGGATCTCCAAGCGCTGCAAGACGGAAGTGAAAGCCGTGACAGTACTAGTATCAACGTGGGAATGGATTACAGTAAAATACCAGACAATGAAGAAGTAGTAAGTACCTATATATAAACCAAATCCATTTACTAATATTAATAATAAGAAAGAAATTTTGTCGTCGCTTTACAGTCGCAAAACAAAATCAAAATTACTTTATTTCATAGGCCCTTGCGGGCCCTTAAAATCGTCAATTTTACAAAATCAAGAAAATATTCTCCTATAATAAAGATAGCCCGTGCGCTAACGGCAAGTACATTCGCGGAGTTGATGCCGCGCATGTAATCGCCACGAGCGACCCGATTCCGAACGTAGGGGCTAACATGAGAAGAATCGGGCAAGAAACTCATGTGCCAGAACTCTTATAAAATCGCCAAATGTCTTACAAATTGTGTATATTACAAAACGATTTAGAGAACGAGCAATTCTTTTCTTTTAAGTCCACGCGGCCTTATCATTCAAAAAATATTTAACACTGTAATAAGCCTTTTTGCATAACAGAGTTTTAATTAAAAATTTAAATTTATTCATTGACAAGTTATGGATGTTACATGGCAGCGTGTTGTACATTCGTATACAGTGACCTGCAAAGGAGTTGCTTATTTTATGGAGCCTATACCTGGGCATTGCTAGCTTGTCTTTATTTCTCAAACAGGGTGTAAGAACCCCTAGCTAGAAAAATGAAACCATATTTTGTACTTACATTGCAAAGAATTTTTGTATAAGACCATAGATATCGGATTTATTTTTATTTAAACATTTAACTGCAAAATTTTCATATCTAAAACAATTTTCTTAGTTAATAATAATCAACTCGTCAACGTAGATTTTTGAAGTGAAAACTTCTTTAGCGGCGCTGTGTACTTTTTTTGGAATGGGTAAAAATTTCTAAACTCGCGTCAGGACACGTGACCTGATCGAAAATTCGTAAGACGGCGTAGGGCGCTTGCGCGATGTGCGTATAGTCGTGTCATTTTTAAACTTCATAGTGACAGTTACATTATTTTTTTTTTAAAACTGTCATTATGAAATTTTAAAATGGCAGGTAATGTCATGAGAATGGATGCGTTCAACTGATTTTATTCATTGCGCATGTGCAAAATCCTGCACATGCGCACAAAAAAATGCAACGAACACGACTTGGTGTGTTTGTTGACATGTTTGTATACGATAGCGCAATAAATGAATATTGTATTTTACCACATAAATGATAGCACTTTTATACTGATCATTAAAGCAATTCGTGCGAAATTATTCCTTAACCATTTCAAAATATCAAAAATGCACAACGTTAATATTCAAGTTTTCACTTCTGCCGGCACTCCCGGAGTGCAACCCGTCGTTTTTTTTAGTTAATAGGTATTAGCTTGACCATTATCTCGCCTGATGGTAAGCGCGACCATCAAGCGATAGGTTACGCACAAAAAACGTAACGCAGTCATTCGATCACAAAATTTTACACTTTATATTCTTTTATACCGGGCGCCTTATCCACTTGTCAGTCCGCGGTAGCAATTACTCCTCGTCAGTCTCTGGTAGCGATTGCTACTATATTCAAATTTCCGCGTGGCCTGCTGTTTTTTTTATTACGATTAATTTTTGAGTTACAGAAATCCAAATATTTTGTTGTGGATTCTTCACTTACTCAGCTTTACGGTAGTATTTTTTGTTTGGTTCTAGCTTCATTATTTAGCGACTAAATGGCATTTTTATCTAAAAGTCTGACTTCTTTTTTCACAATTCGCGTAGCATTGGGACTGTTGGGGGTTGGGGCGCGCAGTAGCGGACTGAAAAGTGGTTATATCAAAATCAATTCTTAAGGAGTAAACTCCAAAAATAATGCAATAAAGAATCCTTGTGTTTGGCAGAAAAAGATCGCTGAGCGTTAATAAGCAAAATGGCGGATTGTGCCAGCGCAACTGAAGTTAGCAAACGTGTCCTGGCCGAAAACTGTATAGTTTGTTTATTAGCGCTGTTAAGCGCTCGCAAGCGCTTTTTTTCTGCCAAACAAGGAATTTGTATTTAATTATATATTTTTTTATTATTACAGCCATTAGAGCCTATCCACATTCTAATGATCGGCGTTCATGACAATGGTGAGAGTGACGATAGTGTCGTCGCAAGAAGATTCGGCAATTTCTGTCGTGCTCATAGACACGACTTGCACCAGAAACGGATTCGGAGGATCACGTTCATGTCGCTTATCAAGTGAGTATATACTTAATATTAAGTTATCCAAATTGTATTAAAATCTATAATATGTAACCACACTTAGTAAACGAGGTAGTATACCTATATTTAAAATCAAACTACAAAAGTGGCTAAAAATCATTATATTAAAGAATACTAGCTGACACCCGGTAACGCATTGCTATGGTAACGTACAATGGAAAAAGAGCGGACAGACAAACACACAACAAATTTGTGTTCTTAGATTATAGACTAGCGGCCCGTCCCGGCTTCGCACGGGTGGACAAAATTCTTTAATTTTTTTCTATTATTAAATATTTTTCCGTTAGCGCCATCTAGCGTCCGGTAGACGAAGTACTTGTGGTTAACGCGTTGCTATGGTAACGTAATTGATACAATGGAAAAAGAGCGGACAGACAAACACACAAACCACTGTGATCTTAGGTTATAGATTAACATTAAAAAAATACATAAAATGAATTAATATGACATTCAAATTATTTATCATTTAAATTATTTGATTATTGATCTAATTTAATTATTATTTATTTAAATTATTATAGTATTTAATCATTGACATGCCCTGCATTTGGCAAAATTTATGTTAAAAAATTAATTTGACCACCGACCAACATGTACCTACTCTTATTTGTGTGAATAAATAAATAAATTTCTATTTCCTTTCAAAATTTCAATTTTATTAACTTTGTACCTGAGTCATGGGTATTTATTTTTATTTATTTTACATATCGCTTATTTGGTGCAACAGTGACGCAATCACACTTTTGGTCAAAATTACATTTCTGAAAAACATCGTCTGAATTATATTTCTTCTATTTTTCGCTGGAAGCTAAATGAACCTAAGAAAAATATACGTTTGTAGTCATATTTTAAGGTAATGCTAATTTAAAAAAAAAATGTATTTAAAATCCCTACCTAAGTTTCCCTCTTCTTCAAAAACTACATTTACAATTGCGTCAGTGTTGCACCAAATGAGCGATATCTATCGATCATATATGTATGTCTATACGTTACCCTAGTATCTATAACACAGGCCTTAAAACACTTGTTCTAGGCTAATTAGTGTGAGAAATATTATTATTATTAATAGAACTAGCACATTATTTTACACTTGTGTATGATCTTAATAGTACTAACATAGAATACATTATAATATCCACTTAAAATTTAATATAGTAAGGTAACTATACATGTTTTAATAAATAGAAAAACTTTAATATCCTTAATTGTCTCACCAGACGCCAATTCCCCAAATTCTTCACGTACCGAGCGAGGAATGACTTCACAGAGGACACAATATACCGCCATTTGGAGCCTGCATCAGCATTCCAATTGGAGTTGTACAGGATGAGGAGTTACGAGTTAGAAGCACTGCCTACAAGTAATCAGAAAATGCATCTGTATTTAGGCAAGGCTAAGGTAAGTGTAAGTTATAAATTTCTATTAAATCTTGAATCGCATGCCATCACGGCCTCACGGCATGCCATCGCTATAAAAGTACGCTTTCTTTCTCTCTCGATGGTTCAGAAACTCTCTCAAAAAAAAAAAAACGCATTGGCGCTGTAATGATCGTCTACACACATGAAATAGAAATATATACAATGTGTCCCGTCACCAGTGTCGGCGCCTTTAATGGTGTGAAATATGGCATTTTTACCACGTTTTTCTTATCTCACTTTTCTTATTTGTTTGTCTGTCCGGGCAAAATCTTGCAACTTAAATTTGAGGCACTTTCCGATAAGCTAGAAAGCTGAAACTTTCAGGATAGTTCAGAACCCGATGACAATGCACTCTAAAGCAACTTTCAACTTTCCAGATGCACTTTCAGGTCAAATTTCGACAACTTTCGGCCACTTTCGCTTTTATATGAGACTTTATGTCACTTCTTTCTCTCGATATGTTTGCTGCGTTCATGATTAATTAATGCAGTGTGTGATTATGATTTAATTCAGCAAACAACAAAAAAACATACGAGAAAGCGAAAAAGAATAAAATAATTATACTAGATTTAAAAAATCTAAAAATCCCACGTTTTTCAATGTCCTAAAAAGAATAAAATAACCCTGCGGGGCAAAGCGAGGGGCCACTCAAAACGTGGGGGCGCATCTTTACAATAATCGGCATCAATGCATGTCATTCATCTCTTTAAAATCTCCTCTTAGTAATATGCGCCCCCACGTTTTGAGTGGCCCCTCGCTTTGCCCCGCAGGGTTATTTTATTCTTTTTAGGACATTGAAAAACGTGGGATTTTTAGATTTTTTAAATCTAGTATAATTTTTATCGACAAATTGCCCCTCAAATTTTGATTTTCTCTTACGGTTATAAAATGGCCGCCATTTTGTTTTCTTGGTAACCAAGACCTGGGCTCTCATACTAATTCGACCACCACTACTCATGTTAATGTCCTATCAACATTAAAAAGGTGTCATTTGATATATATACATGTAGACAACAGTTACACAGCCATCATGTTTCAATTGTCATGGAGTAAAAAATAGAAAAAAATAATTAAAGAAAAACAAATAGATTCTCTTTGTGTATTTTTTAATTATTGGCTTTTTGAGAAAAACCAAATTTGAGGCTCCGACACTGGTGACGGGACACATTGTATATATTTTTTTTTCGTAAATGTGGTGTAGATATAAAGATATTATTTACACTTAAGTTGGTACAATACACATTCGCCTGCATGCAACATCATTAAATTTATATTATGATATAAAATATATTTAATTCTGTTTTCAATAATAGATCATATTTTTACATTATTAAATGAAAAAAATACATACTTATTAAAATATTTATTTGAACTAAAGATACATTTCTTTTATAAGTCACAAATTATTTGATAGACCCAGACGTTATTTGGCGGAAGTCCATATCCATTAGTAAAATAAAATAAAAATATGTAGCCTTCTTCCGCAAAACTTAAGCAGTGTGCACCGAAGCCCGCAAATAAATGCAGAAACCGCAGACAGCGGCACCTTCACCAACTACTCTACACGTGTTTCGCCCCCACACAGCTCATCAGGAGCTGTTAGACCGTGCAATAACGATCACTAAGTGCTCGCTAACAGCTCCTGATGATGCACCGTGTGGGGTTTTGCGGAAGTAAGCTACATATTTTTATTTTACTAAAGGCACAAATTATAAGCAAGTTAGAGGGCAGTTGTCTTACAGGTATAAGGTCATAACATGACTTTTTTACCCGTTATGTCATTCGTTTGGCATGTAGTTTCTATAATTTATGGTCATTTAAATTCTTTATATTATATATTCACATATACACATAAATAAAAGAAAGAATTTAGAAAATAACAACAAAACTAAGTAACATCATCCTCCGTAGGTGAAGAAGGGTCAGGAGGTGACAGACTACCGATTCTTCATCCGCTCTATCATAAGACATCAGGATCTCATCACCAAAGAAGCTAGCTTCGAATACCTGCAGAATGAAGGTGAAAGGTAAGTCGGACCATAGGATTTTAAAGCCAAAAAGACGACGGGCTCTATAGTTCATTCATCATTTTTAAGCATTAGAAACTATATAAACAAAGAAGCAGTGGTGGCTAACCTTGTGCTGGAGTCCACTTTGACCGGCTTCAGGCTCGTTCATTGTTGAACAGATTAAATAACAAATAACAACAAAAACTTTTAACAAAAAACTTCAACAAAAACAATAGAAACTTAACAATAAACCAAAGGAAATAGTCAAAACAGATAAATGCAGACGTTGACATTTGCCGCTATTGTTGCAAATGGCGGCCATGTTAAGCGACCATTTTAAAAATCACCTAATATGGTACGTATTACAACATCGGCATGTACTTTTTAATTTTGTCGTGTCAAACTGACCAACGTTTCGTTCCACAAGTTTTCAACTTCTGCTTCTTAAGGTATTTTTAGTGTAAACTTTTCACGATGTTACGTTTTGCTTGTTACATTATATGTGTACAATAAAGTACCCAAATTTTGTTCTTTCTAATGCTAAAAAAACGGACTATAGTCCGTGGTATTGCTATCGATGTCTTTTTCTCTTATTTGTAAAAGAGTGAAAAATAATCAGTATAAGAAATCTTCATTTATATAAATTGTGGGAGAATGCATTAGTTGGATAAATCATTAGTCATAGTCAAGTCAGACTCTGACAACAAATTACATACATTTTTGTCATATTAAGAAAAATATACAAATTTTAAATAAGAAAACCTCACATTTTAATGTTTCAAAACATAGTGAAATTATTACAAATAGAATTTATTTTAAAAACATGTAATCAAATAGTAGTTTGTAGGTTAAGTGTGGGCGTTTTGTTTACAAAGATTATTTTTGAAATTTTGCACAAGTATAGAGAAATTATTTTGACGTTAGCACTTCATGTCTATAACACTACTGTAAATTAGCCTGTAGATGGCAACACGTTTGAGATGTAGGTTCGTTATTCACCGCGCAGGCTTAATGCGGATAAGTGTATGCTAACGATTGCAGATGCTGCCAGGAACAACGACCTAACGTCTTTGAGAAAATAGAGTATAAAATAGTAAATTTTGGTTACCCATCCGGTGACCAGTCTTTGCAAAAATTGCTTATCCTTCGCGATTATTAGTGTCCAACTGAAGGTTGATTTAAGGCCGAGATTGACTCTACGATTAATAATATAAATTATATTCAAACTTTAATAAGGGCCTATGCACACTGCGTTTTTTAAACGCGCGTCGAATGGACACAGGGCAATTTTTCTATATTAAAATGTAGAACTTTAAACACCTACATAAATACATAGTCAAGCTATAAAAGCGCACGTCTACGGTGCATTAACACTTTCAATGCCACCGACTCGAAGGATATATGTCAGTGAACTCGCCTAGCGAGTCGGTGGCATTGAACTTGTTCAAAAAACGTGGTGTGCAAAGGCCTAAGATTTAAATTGATTATATATTATATAAAGATATTTTCAATCAACTCAAAAAGTTGATGAAGTTGAAAAACAGTAAAGTTAGCAAACAAAGTACATAAGTTCTTAAATACACGTACGTACTTGTCTTGGAGTTTTCACATTTAGAATCTTCGCTGCACAGGTCCGGTCCATTGATCTCGCTCATTCATTCGTACCAGTTCGTTCAATTTCGACATATGCTAGGAAAGAACCTTCGGCGAAACCATCGAATTCGACCGAGTTTTGGGCCTAAACCAAAGGCTTGCCAAAGGTGGTTTTTCGGCCGAAAACGAAGCTTTGATCAGACACTAGCATTTATAGAATTATTAGCTTTTACCAGCGGCTTCGCCCGCATTATTTTCAATTATTTTTCAATAAAAAGTATCCTATGTTAGTTCTAATACCTCCAAGAATATATGTACGAAGTTTCGTGATAATCGGTTTAGTAGTTTTTGCGTGAAAGCATAACAAACAAACTTCCATTCACATTTATAATATTAGTAGGATTACTGCGCCATCGTGTTCTTGTTCCGCCATTTTCCTCCTTACACAAGTTGTTAATCGCTCTGCTTTTTACAGGGTGCTCTTAGAAGCAATGGATGAGTTAGAAGTGGCTTTCTCACACCCACTAGCTAAGAGAACTGATTGCAACCACATCTTCTTAAACTTCGGACCAACCGTCATTATGGATCCTGCCAAGGTAAGACTTTACTATCAGTTTTTATAAATTTAACATGATTTTATGATTCTAAACTCGTTAACCGATTCGTTCCTGATCATCACTTTTTTTGCGTGTGGCGTTAGCCACTGAAACCGTGTCATTTTTAAATCGATGATAACTCCTTCAAATCAAGTTTTAGGGAAATCAACCCAAAATAAAACTATCTTCATTTTTCACGCAAATCAAGCTCGTAGCCTTCGTTTCTGTAATTGTATGTAGCAACGAATCGGTTAATAGATAGTAAATTACCCCAAGAAGATAGTCCCATACAAGTTACGACAAGTAGCGACATCTAGTTAGCCTTATATATGTTTAAGAATTTATATCCCATTTTAGGTGACTAAAATACATTTTTTTATTATTGTGATTGTGCAATACCAAAAACAATTTAGAACATATAGATATTTTAAACCTGGCAATGGTCGTCTGTACAATCGAATGTCAATGATAAAGGTGTTTAAACTTCTTATTCGCAAAGGCAGTAAAACCGTTTTGGGACTTTTAGACTAGTATCCATAATACATACCTTTCAGCGCTTACTTTAGGATTGGTGTGAATTTAAGAAATATTACATTTATAACTATACTATAATATCTAAGTTGTAATTCTTTCTTCTTTCTAACAAAAAAATGCAAAAAAAAAACCAGTTCAATCTTTAATTCAGAGCTAAATGGTATTTTTTAAATTGTATTTTATGTTTCAAATAATGCATATTAATCTTTAAAACTTGGCACACTCCACAGTATTGCAACAAAAAAAAATGCCATGATTTCCCCATTTTTTATTAAACTTAAATATATAATTTTTGCTAATAAACTAAGTATTTCTACACTAATCAATAATTATTATTTGTTGACAGATTGAAGAATCTGTGCTCGGCATGGTCAGGAGGTATGGACCAAGATTATGGAAATTGAGAGTCCTTCAAGCAGAGATCAGATTCACGTTGAGAACTGGTGAGTTGGGTTAATTTTTTTAGGGTCTATCATGACTTCTGAATCTTCTGATGTGTTGGTATATCTTGTTGGTATTAATTTATATCTATAAAAATAATTTTAACTAAAATATCTGCTCTGGGTGTTATGGTATGGTCGTTGTTTCTGTGTTTTAGCTACTTGGGTTCAGAGCAATCTAATTGATAATAATAATAATAATTTATTGAAACAACAAAACAATAACATTACAAAACGTCAACAATACACATAAAGAGAAGGTTCACAATGTCTACAAATCAGGTCTCCAACTCCCAAACTAGGACGTATCCTGTATCTTGGGAGTAAGGGATTCCTCCAATACATAATAATATTCTCAAAAGAGTAATTAATGAGCCTGGTTAGAACGTATTGTTTAGTTTGATTGGTTTTATGTATGTATTTATGTATATGAGAGTGTATGTAAGTGAGTGTGTGTGTATGTGTTACTGTGTGTGCGCGCGGGCGCGTGCGTGTTAGTGTGTATGTATGTGAGAGCGTGTGTATAAAATAAATATGTAACTAATGAAAACTGTGTTTGCGTTACTTAAGTAGACTTTCTGTCTCATCATAATTAAAAGAAAGAAGTAGATCTTGAACTATGGTTTTAAATTTGAATTTTGTCAATAAGTATATGGGCCTAATTTTATTTATTCTGTTATAAAGTTTTGAGCTGATTGATATTGTCTAATCACTATCACTACATAGTATAAAGTCGCTTTCTCAGTCCCTATATCCCTATGATGCTTAAATCTTCAAAACTACGCAACGGATTTTGATGCGGTTTTAAATAGATATAGTAAAACAAGAGGAAGGTTTATATGTTAATACATGCATAATATAGTAGAGCATTGTATCCGTGCGAAGCCGGGGCGGATCGCTAGTAATATTATAAATGTGAATGTAAGTTTGTTATGCTTTCACGCAAAAACTACTAAACCGATCATCATGAAACTTCGTACATATATTCTTGGAGGTATTAGAAGTAATATAGGATACTTTTTATTTAAAAAAATAAAATGCAGGCAAAGCCGCGGGTAGAAGCTAGTATTAAATTAATCTGTTTGAGATAACAAAATAACATCTTTTTACTAAACGCATATATAAAAAAAAAACATTTATTTTAATTCTGTCTGTGAATGGGACAGTCTGATTTAATGGGTGCTCATGTCTGCAATTACACTTAACAGCTTAACATACCTTCCTAAGAGAGTAAGAACTTGAGATAAGTTATTTTCTGGCCATCTAGTCAATTACCTTTACAAAAGAGTATTTATAGGCCAAAAGCGCTTAGTACTGCCCTTTTAAGAACTTCAAAGTTGATCAAAAAACTAGCGAAAGAAACTCTGACAAGGGGATCGATCTTAGTTATCCTGTGATCACGGCTCTTGTAAAGGAGTCGAAACGCCAGGATTAAATATAAAATATGCGCAAATTATCCAATAAAAAGTAAAGAAACATTTATTTGTATTCAAACACACATAGTATGTATACGTAAATATAAATAAAAAGAATAACAAATATGATAGAATCAGAATCATTTAATCCTTAGAAAATGGTTACAATGTTGGTGTACAAGTTAGGTTAGTACAAGCATCTTCTGCCAAAATTGGCGTAGGAATTAGGTGCTAAATTAAATTACATTACATTACATTCATAGTCATATGTTAAAATTTTTGTAATTTAAGATTTAATCTTATTAATAATGGTTAATTACTTTCTATAGTTTATATTATCCTTAGGTCATGGTTATAATTTCAGCTTACGAGTATTGTTATAATGAGTATATTTAATTAATCAGTTACAAAATATATTTCATTTAAAACATTTGTCAATTATATTAATTATATTTCTATACATCGTTAAAAGTCATCCCTTTATGTCACATTTGCAGTGGTATCAGGTTATATGGTCATTTAAGTAATCCTGTACCTTGTAATAACGTTTTTCTAATAGCAGTGAAAATAATGCCCTTTTGAAGTTATTGATATTTAGTTTATGGTACCTATCTGGAAGATGATTGTATATTTTAACAGCCATGCAATAGGAATTATTAGAATGTTAGTGCAGTCTCTGTAAAGGTACTTCTAGTCTATCTTTGTGTCTAGTTCTACTATATTCTGTGTCTTTTTTACATTTAAACAGATGCAAATGTTTTATAACGAAAATACAGATTTCAAAAATATATAAGCAAGGGAGTGGCAGTATTTTAAGTGATTGAAAGTGACGTTTACAAGATTCCATAGGATCAATGCCACATAAAGCTCGAATAAATTTCTTTTGTAGCTTAAATACACTTTCAGCCTTTACGGAGTTGCCCCACAAAACTAAAACTAGAAAAAAAGCATGTGTGCTATTCACACGTGGTAGAAGTGAAACCTTCAAAAATAATATGTACACGTGTACAAAATACCACGGTTGTTGTAATGTCTTCTCTCAAGATTTGTACGCATGCGCACAAAAACACGTATCAACACACGTACATAATGCTTACTATTTCTATCTCCCACGTTAAATCTTATGAATTTATGTCTGTCTCTTTTTACTGTCGCTTTTTCGTTTCAAAGAGACACTGTATAATGCTTCCTATATAATTTTCTCCTACGTTAAATCTAATGAATTTATATCTGTCTTTTTACTGTCGCCTTTTCGTTTCATCGACTTTCAAATCACAATGATGCTAAAGAAATTTTTACTTCAAAATATGAAAGAAATAAACAATACAAGTTTCTATTATAATTAATATAAAAAATATACACCAAAAAAGAAAGATGTATATAAAAAATATGGTGTGTTTGAGGCCAATAGCTATTAATTTAATTTAAAAATACTCTTAAGGATTTTATGAGATGCAATTGCGATTATTAATTAATTGTCTTACTAATATATATTTTATTTTTGGTCTAGGTCCCGGAGCACCGACTAAGAATGTGAGGTTATGTCTATCCAACGGATCTGGATACTCGCTGGATATTTTCACATACGAAGAAATATCAGATCCCAGGACCGGCGTGGTGAGATGATCTTACGATAATTTATTCTGTTTTTGCTCAAAATGTTTTAAGTTTTTTTTTTCGTTCGTTAGTTTGTTATATTAAAGGTAGCCCATATTGATTGTAGTTTGATGTAATTTATTGTAGCTTGGAATTTATATTATTTTATGTTTTTTGAAATGGATATTGTGAGACAAATCCGGTAGACTAAAAACAAATTTTCATTTTAAATATAACGTTTGGCAAAATTATACTTGCTTAATCGATAAAAAGCACATTTGATACATAATTAACAGATAAAATTACAATAAAAAAACATTTTTACTATAATATAATTTTCACAACATGCATTACACGAATTACTATAATAAATTTAGTTGAATTGTATCAAATTATGTATGTTAGGTTAATCAATTGAACCTAGATTTACTAAATTAGGTTAAAACTGCGACCACAATGCCACAAACAAATTCTACAATTTATCTCATACCCTACCCTCAATATGTAAAATAGCAAATTTTACAAAGAAATAACACAGTCAAATGAATATTTTTGGCATGATATTCTGCCGTTAATTACAGTAAGTACGCTCAGAAAAACGTGCTAAAAGTATTGCCACGAAAATATATAGGTGCTAAGGTCCTCTTTCATTTAAAGCTACAGTCACCATGATCCGATTACAAAACTAATTATTTATGGAAGATTTTCGTATCAAAATTTTTAGCTAATTTTTCTTGACACCGTCGAGAGCGTACTTACTGTAACTATGCTATTGACGGCAGTATTTAACATAAGAAATATTTGCAAAACAACACATTTGTGAAATCTGTTTTTATTTACTTATATAGTTCATAATTATCGCATTTGATTTTATTGTTATAACTTTATTGATTCATATTCAAAATGGAAATAAATTCTGTTTTTTTTCCATCAGATAATGTTCCAGTCGTATGGACACAAACAAGGGCCAATGCACGGTCTCCCAATATCAACGCCATACGTCACCAAAGATTATTTGCAACAAAAGAGATTTTTGGTAAGTGAACATTTCTATACAATAGAAACAGTACATATTTATAAAGATGTAACTTTTTGTGTAATTCATTTGGAATCTGGAACATATTTGTAAGATATTTCCACAAACAAAAACCAGTTATTTAAAATCTATAATCTAAAATCACAAATTTGTTGTTTGTCTGTCCGCTCTTTTTCCATTGTATATGCGTTATTATAGCAACGCGTTAACCGCAAGTAGTTCGTCTACCGGACGCTAGATGGCGCTAACGAAAAAATTTTTAATAATAGAAAAAAATTAAGAATTTTGTCCATCCGTGCGAAGCCGGGACGGGCCGCTAGTTTATATTGAAAAATACATTTTAATAGTTTTGGTTATAATTATTAATCATTCGTCTTGTTTAAGGCCTTGTGAATTTTTTTTCCATATTTTGTTATTTCCATGCATCATTCGATTCATCGTTCATCGAAAGAGATTGAGATAATTTTTTGTCACCCATCCATTGACCGGCCATAGATAATATTGCTTAATCTCCACAATTAAAGGCCGGACACGCTTAAAGATGCGCCATCTAGTTCCTGTTGAGTCTGTATTAGCTCATAACTAACTAACAGACAAAATTTTCTGTCCGTTTGTTCCTGCTTATCTCGGAGACGACTGGACAGATTTTAATGGGAAACAACAGACAGCTGATATTATAAAGAGGCACTAACTACTGTATAACTACATATAATAAAAGGAAGACAAAGAAACAGCCCTTGCCGAGTTTCTTGCGGCTTACCAAGCCTTGGCGTAGTTTTGACGTTCAATACACGCATTGTAAATGCTATTAGTCCCCAGTACAAGGACCTTAAATTGTTTTGACACATACAAATGTAAAACTTTGTGAGTGCATTTTTTGCGATGAGTCCGACAAACTTTTCTAATGCGAAAAGTTTCGGCGCTGCTGCGTTTTCGAATGCTCGATTCCTGGAAATGTCGATATGACTTACTGTGACTCTCTGTATATATAAGTTTCATTTTTTGAAATGTGTTTAGTAAAGTTAATTTAAAAATTGTGGTCAATATGTCCGACAAAAATCATGCTGCGTATGGAGTGTCTACCACTCCAAAAATGTCGATATGACGTCTTTATGTCTCCCCGTACATACATGTCGGACAAAAATAACACTTGGGAGGGTGGACACTCCATATGCAGCATTATTTTTGCCGGACAATTTGACCACAAATTTTAATTAATTTCATTTAAAAAAAATCCAAAAATCAAACTTGTATATACGGAGAGTTATAGTGACGTCATATCGACAAATCCAGGAATCGAGCATTCGAAAACGCAGCAGCGCCGAAACTTTTCGCATTAGAAATGTTTGTTGTGTCAAAACAATTTAAGGTCCTTGTGCTGGGGACTATATATTTATGAAAATAGTTTCATTTTTTTTCTAATGTATGGTCCTCAAAAAAAGGGCAATGCATAGCACACTCCAACTAATTACAATTCTTTACAGGCGACGTCCCAAGGTACAACGTATGTTTACGACATCCCAGACATGTTCAGACAGGTCACCGAGAAGAGGTGGCTGGAATGCATTGAGGAAGGAACTGTTGATGGTATGTATTTTTTGTTACTTTATAACGAAAATTGTAAGAAATATTATTTATTCATTTATTTATTTATTTCATACATATATAGTTATAAGAATGTATAATAAAAAAAACAGCTCGCTACAACAGTCCGCTATATTACAATCCGCTAACTAGTTGGACGTTGAGTGACGCTTGTACAATCAACGTTCGGCCTAGTCATTCCATTGAATGTCGTCATTCAATGAACGCGCTAGTCATTCAATCAAATAGCAGATTCAACCAGATGACGGCGACATACACATTTTATTGCTCGTGACTGTACGGAATTAGCAGAATTTTATATGAAGAGTACTAAACAGTTTTTAATGATAATCGATTTTTTTTGTCTTCTATGTATAGGACCGATGCCAGACAAGGTGATGACTTGTGTGGAGTTGGTGGTAGAACCAGACGGGGAAAGGAGAGTCGTCGAAGTCACTCGTCTGCCAGGACAGAATACTGTGAGTATTTGATAGAATCAGTCCTCACTTGGCGGAAGTCCATATCCATAAAATAAAAATATAGTTAAATGAATCAATTTTTTCACGGTTTTTTGCACATAATTTATATTTAATCCTACGTTTCGATTGCTTTACAGGAGCCGTGATGACAGAATGACTAAGGCAATGGTCGTCATATATGTTCCACTACCTTCAAAATATTTTTTTTAATCGGGCGCGTCCCTAAATGTTAAAGTTGATATATTTTTTTTTATTAAATTGTCATTGTGATTACAGTGTACACAACTGTATCTACCACCAGTTCGGAAATTAGGAGGCCGTTCCGAGGAACTGGCGAAGGAAACTCGGGCAGTGGGACCGACCTCCATCTTAATTTTATTATTTGCTAACTACATCACTAGGTTTTGCAGTGTGTCTTTTGATTTTTAGTCTGTGGTAGCATTAAAGTCTGCATTCCGATATGTATTATGGCGTGTTGTTGGCCTTTGGTATTTTAAGATTTGTCTATTCTTTTATTCCTACATTGCCTTAGTAATCCTGTTATCACAGAAAAGAGAAACGTAGGATTAAATATTAGTTATGCGCAAAAAGCCGTGAAAAAGTTGTTTAGTTTAAATGTGTAAACATATGTAGCACACCTTTGCGAAAAACAAACAAAATGTACCGCCCGCCCTCAAATAAATGCAGACAACGACACACCTTGCACGTTCACCAATCAGTCTACATAAGCATTCTCTCGATATTGCACCGTCTCCTCCTGATGATGCTCTATGTGGGGACTAAACACGTATAATAAGGAGTAATTAGTAAAGGTGCAAGTGTGCATTTTGTTTGTTTTTTTCGGAAGTAAGGAACATATATTTGTTTTTTTTTAAAAACATCTTAAATCATCATTATTGAGCCTTAGTAATTTGCCTTCGTTGGCATCCACGATACCGCAACGCATTAACGCTTTTTGTTGTACTTGTTGCCATTCCTACTATAATATTATAAATGCGAATGTAAGTTTGTTTGTTATGCTTTCACGCAAAAACTACTAAACCGATCATCATGAAACTTCGTACATATATTCTTGGAGGTATTAGAAGTGACATAGGATACTTTAATGGAAAAAAATGCGGGCGAAGCCGCGGGTAAAACCTAGTAGAGAAGAAATTAATAGTTTTCCATTTACAACTTTGAAATTTTTCTATCATGTGTTATCTAATTGAATTTCAAATTACACAATAGCTCTAAGTTTTAATATAACATTTTTCTAGCAGCTAAACAGACACTTATTATTTGGAGTTTACTCCTTAAGAATTGATTTTCATATATGAAAAAAATATGAAGAGAAAAATTTAGTGATCGAATGACAGCGTTACGATTTTTGTGTTACACTTTTCAGTTTTATTTTGAAATTTCGTTTTATTATTTTCTGTGCCTGTTTAAAGAATATCGTTCTTAAGCAGTAAACTTCAGTTGTTCGTCGGAACACACACTTTATTTCCTATATAGCAATTTCGATCATTTTTGAGATTTTTTTTTTCAGGTCGGTATGGTAGCTTGGCGGATGACACTTTTCACCCCCGAATGTCCAGACGGAAGGGATATCGTCCTCATAGCGAATGACTTGACACACTACATGGGGTCATTTGGACCTCAAGAAGACTGGCTCTTCTATAAAGCTTCTCAGTACTCGAGGGAGCTCAGGATTCCTAGGGTAAATTGGTTGCTATTATACTTAATAATAATCTTTAATCTAAGATCACAGTGGTTTGTGTGTCCGCTCTTTTCCTCGCTTTTTATCCATTGTGTCAATAACGTTACCATAGCAACGCGCTAACCGCAAGTAGTTCGTCTTCCGGATACTAGATAGCGCTAATGGAAAAATATGTAATAATAAAAAAAATTAAAGAATTTTGTCCACCCGTGCGAAGCCAGGACGGGCCGCTAGTCTATAATCTAAGATCACAGTGGTTTATGTGTTTGTCTGTCCGCTCTTTTTCCATTGTTTCAATAACGTTACCATAGCAACGCGTTAACCGCAAATAGTTCGTCTACCGGACGCTAGATGGCGCTAACAGAATAATATTTAATAATAGAAAAAAATTAAAGAATTTTGTCCACCCGTGCGAAGCCGCGACGGGCCGCTAGTTATTCTAAATATTTCAATGCACGGACATACAATGCTTTTTACAATTATAATAATAAAACAGTGGTAAATCTTAATATTAAAAATGATCACATTAATTTAAAATTAAATAAAAGTTTGAGTGAGATAATAAGAGTCATATAAATCTATAATAATATAATACTCTATTAAATAAATTTTGTATCTTTCTTTATTATCATTATTTATTTGTATACCGTTGCATATGTGATTTCTATACTCACTTAAAGATTGTCAGGCAGAAGTCGCTTTAAGAGATAAGACTGCACAAGAGATAATACTTCCAACTGTAATTTTTGTTTAAAATTTTTGTTGTATTATTTTTGTTTGTATTTTTATATGCCCCTACTGTCCCGGAATCGACAGATGATTTTGTGATCAACACGACCATATGTACCTGAAATGACATGAAAATAAATGTACGGTCTATACAATCGTACAGTTACGTCATCGGCGATCAGAATTTACTGCATTATATCGCCCCATCTTAACTAGTATCGTCTAAATTACATCATCATCAATCATGAAAAAAGATACTTTAATTCTTTCCCTCAAAAAAATACTGAAACCCGTATTTTTAATGTTGGCAACCCCAAAATTACGAAGTACAAACCCCAAAACAACCCTCGTTGCACCAAACGTTCATCAATATAAGGCATATTGTTTATTACTAACATTATATTATTCTAATTCTTTGCTTACCAACAGTTATACATCAGTGTGAACTCCGGTGCTCGTATTGGAGTCGCAGAAGAGGTCAAATCAGAGTTCAACGTAGCCTGGGTGGATGCGGAAAGGCCAGAGCGAGGATTCAAATACCTGTACCTCACGCCAGAGGCATTCTCGAAGTTGGGGACCTTGGGTTCAGTCAAGACTCAGCTTATCGAAGACGAGGGCGAGTCCAGATACAAAATCACGGATATAATTGGTGAGATCTATTGTATTTTGGGGAGAGTGTTCAGAAGCTTCTTCCATTGGACATCCAGACGTACTGTGGGCTACCACCAGTTCTTGGTCGTTATTCCTACCTGTCGCATCAAACGCTTCTCAACATATTTTATGATGCGCACAGCAAAGGAGTGGAACTCCCTCCCTACGTCTGAATTACTTAGTACTCATAACTCGTCCGTTTTCAAAGCCAAGGTGAAAAGGCACCTTCTGGGTTAGCTTGGGATCAACAGCTAACCCATAAAAATCTGTATGGAGCTGTGAATTATTCTTTGGAGCTTTCTTCCCCGAAATAACATCGCTTCATGGTAACATCACTCGGACTTACGGGTTTGATCCCAGGAAGAAAACGAACTTTTCTATATTGTTTGTAAATTTGTTAATAAGGAAAAGAATATTCCATACATTTTCGTTGTTGAAATTCGTCTGTAATAGCATATCTTCAAAATAAGTGTTTTGCGTCATTTCTCTATGCAAAAGTTATAAATTTCTTCATTCGATCTTCGACCTTAAGCCTTATACATAGATTTCAATATATATTAAAATTATAATAATGACGACTGTACGGTCTTACACCGCACATTCCGTAACTTCAGTTCAATACGCTTAAATTAGGTTACGCGTCAGCATTTAAAGTTTACCTTTTATCTGCTGTAATAAAACATGATGAGATTACGATCGGCCACAGTCGTGAAAGGACCCATCTTCTAACTACCTTTTTAACTGTAACTTAACTAAACTACTTTTATAACTTTATTAAACTTAGTGAAGAAATCCTTTCGTTTTATCTCCGCAACAACGCAACTTTCAACATCGTGCCAGCCACCACTTACTTCGTAAATAACAAGCAAAGAAACTAACTACAACATCTACCTGTAGGTTGTTCGTGGTCAACTAAGCGAACATCCTACATTTTGGTCCTTCGAGCCGGATTTTAGTCCTTCGAGGAAGAGTAAAAGGTACCTTTGTTTTCCTTTTTCTTTGCACGGTAGCGAATCGGTTTGCCTAGCCTCCCACCAGCGGGTCTCACCAGGTAGATTGAGACGAGAACGCACATATCGTGAAAAGGAAGAGAGGACTTAGGGTGCCCAAAAGCGACCACGCCAGGAGATTATATAAGTTGTTTACTCAGAAAACTCAGGAATATCTCAATAAGAGACTTATTTCTTTGAACAACCAGTGGGATGATTTTCACCAACGTCATCAATTACTTTTAACTTTAGAAGATAAAAATTTTGATTATTTCAATGAAAACGCATACGAAAAAACTAAAGAACTGTACCAATCAACGAAAACCGATATTTTGAAGAGAATGCTTGCCACCAGGACCACTACTTCCGCGGAAACTAAAATACCAAGTTTATTGCAACCCGATGCCGAGCGAAACCTAAATGAAAAAACAAAGGAACTATTACAACGTCAAGAGTGTAACTTCAAGGCCATAAAAAGAGCTATGATGAAAATAAACTTGGAGGAAATAATCAACAAGTGGGATGCTGAAGATCATCTCAACATTTTAAGATCAAAATGGGAAACCATAGATAAACTGCACTGGGAGCTCGAAAGGTTACATCAAACATCAGAACAAAACTACGTCACTATATTCAACGAAATCGAACAACATTATGATCATATGAGAAAAGGATTAAATGCCAAAATCTGGTCAACCTCTCATTATCATCAAGCCGCTCCAACAATAAATATTCCTGACTTTACCGGAAGTTACAGCCAATGGATCACATTTAAGGATCTGTTTTTGGAATCAGTACATAAAAATCCAACTATACCTAACGCACAGAAGATGCAACATCTAAAGTCTAAATTGAAAGGCGAACTGGAAAGACTCGTTCAACATCTACACATAAGCGCTGAAAATTACGAATCCTGCTGGGAAATTCTTAATCAGAGATATAATAACCGACGCTTGTTGTTTACGTCATACATGAACAACCTGCTCAACTTACCTGTTATACAACAACCCAACGCATTTAACTTGAAGAAAATTCACGATATTATTATTGAAACTTTAAATGGGCTCGCCAATATGGGGATAAACACCTCGACCTGGGATCCAATGATTGTGCACATCATGTCACAAAAACTTGACACTACAACTTACAACGAGTACACAAAGGAGCTGCATGAGCCCCGGGACATACCCACCTTAAACGAATTTACTATGTTTCTGGAAAATAAATTCATGGCGTTTGAAACCATGCGAAATCAACATAGAGATGGTTCCAACATGCAAAAATATACGAATACAAAGATGTACCAAACAGCAAAGAAACCAAATCATCCATTTAAACGAGAATATCCGAAAATATATCATACAAGTTCAATTAAATGTCCACTTTGTAATGGAATGCACGTTCTGATGCAATGTGCAAAGTTCAACGACATGAGCACGGAGCAGAAAAACGTGACTGTAACAAAACTGCAAGTTTGCAGAAATTGTCTGTATAGCCACGGCAATGAACGTTGCAAATCAGCGAAAACTTGCAAAGAATGCAATATGCCGCACCATACTTTATTGCACAATAATAACATGAAAAAATCTACATCTTATCACAGACAAAATAATATTGAGCCCCGGGCTACGACTGCAAACCAGCAAACGAACCACTTGTCAAACGAAAACACCGAGATTCTTCTTACAACAACTCTACTGAAGGTGAAGGCATCCAACGGTAGCTACGTCACTTTGCGAGCTCTTCTCGATCAAGGCTCTCAAGTAAACCTAATCAGCGAAAATGCCGCACAACTATTAAACTTACCTAGAAAAAACACATATGCTTCTGTAGCCGGAGTGGGCTCGGTGTCCGGAGACTGCACGGGTTACGTTAATCTCGACTGCATGTCCGTACATTCAGACTTTAACTTTAGAGCAAAAACTTTAATTATGAAGAAACTTATAAACAACCTACCTAACAAAACCTTCCAAACACCGAACTGGGAACATATACAAAACTTGAAACTTGCTGACCCAGAGTTCAACGTATCTCGACGCGTGGACATACTCCTTGGAGCTGCTATTTATTCCTTGATTCTGATGGATGGTGTCCTAAACCCTGATCTCCACTCACCAACTGCACAGCAAACTCACCTGGGCTGGATTCTTTGCGGGAGCATAAAGACTCTAAACTGTTACGTCACACTTACGAACTTAAATGAACTAACCAAGTTTTGGGAGACGGAAGACATAATAGAAACCAACAACGACATTTCATCTGACGATTATTGCGAAAAATACTATCAAGAAACAACAACCCGCGACTCTGAGGGAAGGTACACAGTAAAAATGCCCCTGTGCAGCAATTTTGAAGAAAAAATTGGAAACTCGAAAGCCATCGCAGCCGCTCAATATTTACAACTAAAAAGGCGATTGTCGCGTAACCCTCAGCTGGAAGGTTTGTACAGAGATTTCATTAGCAAATATATCAAATTGGGTCACATGAAACCGTCAACATCGCGAAAGGAGCCCCAAAACTTCCTTCCACATCATGGAGTACTACGCCTCAGCTCGACTACAACTAAGCTGCGCGTAGTATTTAATGCATCTCAAAGAACAAGCTCGGGTTACAGCTTAAACGATCTTATGGAAAAGGGGCCAAATCTACAGACTGACATACAGAAACTCATTTTAAAATGGCGAACCTACGAATTTGTTTTCACAGCCGACATCGAAAAAATGTACCGTTGCATCAATTTGGATTCTACGCAACGATCTTTACAAAAAATATTATGGCGAGACAACCCTAACGACAAACTTCACGAGATGGAATTATGAACTGTCACCTACGGTACGAAATCTGCGCCGTGGCTAGCAATGCGAACCTTAAAGCAATTAGCTAAAGATGATGGTCACAAGTACCCAGAAGCAGCCAAGATCTTGCTCAACGAATGTTACGTCGATGACGTCATCAGTGGTCATCAGTTATTAGAAAAGGCAAAGGAACTCCAAAGCGCACTGATCAATTTACTGAAGGGAGGACAAAAGAAATTAACGAAAATGGACAAGTAACAAACCGGAGTTACTCGAAACCTTGACTGGAGATCAAATTACAAGCTCGGCGATATTCGATTTTAAGGACGAAGTTTCACAATAAACTCGACCATCAACAGGGTTGCCAACCTAGCTATAGAGAGGATGCCGCGGATAGCACTCTAACTACGCTGACTACGAGAAAATAGATAAGAAGCTAATCACTACACTATTACATATATTTGGTGGCTTCGGCATTAGTCGTCGTGTTCGTGTGGGTCGTAAGGAAACGTCGCTGCCCTTTCAAAAATACACTTCAGCGAGTATCAACCGACTGACGAAATCGAAATGCAGGAGATGCGGCCAGCTGCAGTAGCAACAGTCACAACGCAATCTCAAGATAACATCGCGTTTAAGTTCGATTCGATTAATTTATTGAATAGTTCTGTACACTTTAATATTGTATCTTATAACTTTCTTATACATGTATTTTTCTATTTTTTATCAACTTTGTGATGATGGGATCCTTTTTCGACTAGTTATTTTTGGTGTCGGGAGCATGTACGGTCTTACACCGCACATTCCGTAACTTCAGTTCAATACGCTTAAATTAGGTTACGCGTCAGCATTTAAAGTTTACCTTTTATCTGCTGTAATAAAACATGATGAGATTACGATCGGCCACAGTCGTGAAAGGACCCATCTTCTAACTACCTTTTTAACTGTAACTTAACTTAGCTACTTTTATAACTTTATTAAACTTAGTGAAGAAATCCTTTCGTTTTATCTCCGCAACAACGCAACTTTCAACATCGTGCCAGCCACCACTTACTTCGTGAATAACGATCAACGAAACTAACTACAACATCTACCTGTAGGTTGTTCGTGGTCAACTAAGCGAACATCCTACAACGACTCTTTGCTGCAACGGTAGCGATCCTGCCTTTCGCACCGACGGTCCTGGGTTCGAATCCCGGAAGGGGCAGATGTTTATATGACGTTGTTTGTACGAGTATTTGTACCTGAGTCATGGATGTTTGTATATATTTCTATGAATATTACTTATTTATGTATGATATTTGTATGTCGATACGTTACCCTAGTATCCATAATACAAGCCTGAAAAGTGCTTTGGGCTATGTTAATTGGTGTGAATGTAGGAAATATTTATATATTATTATTATTTATAATAATTTAATCTCTTAAATCCACACCAATCAGTCTAGCCCAAAGTAAGCACTGTAAGGCTTGTGCTGTGGCTACTAGGGTAACGGATAGACATTCATATATGATGCATACATATTTATAGAAATAGAAATACCCATGACTCAAGTAGAAATTCTCGTATTCATCACACAAACATCTGCCCCTTCCGGAGCTCGAATCTCGAACCGTCAGTGTGAAAGACACGATCGCAACCTTTGCACCAAACAATCGTCAATTAAATATTGGAATGTTTCTGGTATGTTGACGCGCTGTTGTCAGTACATAGATTTAGTATCAATCTATTGTTGTCAATATAGGCAAAGAAGATGGCCTGGGCGTAGAATGTCTTCGCGACGCTGGCCTGATAGCTGGGGAGACCGCACAAGCTTACGAAGACGTGGTCACCATTTCCATAGTCACTTGCCGAGCCATTGGAATTGGTTCATACGTCGTCAGGTCAGTATTACCAGGTTTTTATTTAACTATTTTATTGTATCTACAATACACTACTGAGTTTAGTTTACTTTGTCCAATGTAGGATGATACTTTTGACAGTTGACACCTATATAGAGGGTATAAAGTTGCTATTGCAATGTCAAGCCAAACATAAAGAAACATACGCAACCTTAGTACGTAGCAATAAGGAAGTGACACCTGTCAAATGTATCATCCTACATTGGACCAAGTATACCAGTGCATAATAATGAGGCCCTTCCGAGAAGAACTGGCGAAAGAAACTCGGGCAGGAGGACCGACCTCCATCTTACTTTATTATTTTCAAAAAGAGTTAGTTACATCACTAGGTCTTGCAGTGTGTCTTAAGAGATATTATTTTCTAATTATGCGATCCCAAGCAGGTGGAACGCCCCAATCTTTATCTCTATTGAAATTAGGATGTTTCCTGTAAGCATATTTTTTTTTATACTGAGTCGAAACGTCAGGATTAAATATAAAAAATTCTTTATAAAGTTGCTTTATTTAAATCTATTATCTGTTTGTGTTTGCCTGTCCGCTCTTTTTCCCACTCTTTTTCCATTGTATCAATAACGTTACCATAGTAACGCGTTACTGGGTCAGCTAGTTTGTAATATTTATTTTTTTTTATTTTTTTTTATTTATTTATTTTAGGAAGATTTACAGTTTTAACAATCAGGTTAGGTAGCAACAATAAAATAATAACAATACCAATTACAAATCTCCACCTTTGAGTAATCAGATAGGAAAAACAAAAAGTCCAAATGCGGCAACTACAATCGGTATCCACAAAAGTAACATGATATCAATAAATCGTATTATTAAAGTTCGAGAATCTCAAAGTATGATTTAGTCATAAGTCGTTTGATCGAGGCAATACTGGTAAAGAATAGGTCAATATCAATTGAAAGTTTGGAAAGGCTACGGCAACTGCGAGTTAAGAAAGTATTCTGCTTGTAGTTGGTATTTGCAAAGGGTACGCTTAAAACCGAGCGCGCACGAAACTTAAGTAAATTTGTGTTAAAGGAAATTTTTGATAGCAACTCTGGACTATCTATACAACCTGTGATGATTTGTGCTAAGAAACAAATGTCACCAATGCTGCGCCTTATCTCAAGAGGCAGAAAATGGTACCGTATACACCGATGTTGATAGCTGGTACTCTTCACGTGAGCTTTGTAATCTAAGTAACGTAGAAATCGTTTCTGAATGCTTTCAATACGATTAGTGTATACAGCGTACGGAGGATTCACACCTGCGATGCATATTCTAAATGGCTGCGAACGAACGCACAATACAAAATTTTCAAGGTTTTTAAAGATCGAAAATCTACTGAAGTCCTCATAATAAAACCCAGTGCTTTTGATGCTTTTCGTACAATGGAATCTACGTGTTTATCGAAAATAAGTTTGCTGTCGTGAATAACTCCTAAATCTTTAACTTCTTTTACTTTTTTAAGCTTTTCGTTCAATAAATGGTAACCTACATCTATAACTGATAATTTGCGAGAGAATGTGATGTAAAAGCATTTAGAAACATTTAAATCTAATTTATTGGCACTGCAGTACAATTGAAACCTATTTAAATCAGCTTGTAAGTCCTGAACATCGGATAAGCTTGAAATAATTTTGAGAATTTTCATATCATCAGCAAATAGTAAGATTTTTGAATAGTGAAAGCACTGAGCTATGTCCATTATGAAGACAGTGAACAATAATGGCCCCAAGATGGACCCTTGGGGCACACCAGAAGGTATACTAATCCAATCTGAGGAGTATCCTTGTATTACCACGGCCTGCGAACGTCGATCAATATAGGAGGCGAGCCAACGAAGTAAATCCCCGTGCACTCCGGCTGCATACAGTTTTAATAGCAGCATTCTATGGTCAATTCTGTCAAAGCATTTTCGATAGTCAGTATAAATGACATCGACCTGAGACCCACCCTCCATGCCCGCTGTAATGAACTCATTTGCAAGGATTAAATTGGAAACTGTTGATCTATTTTTTAGAAAGCCGTGTTGTTCGTCATTAAAACTACATTTTAAAGATGCATAAAGTTGCTTATGAACAATTCTTTCTAATATCTTTGCAAACAAACATAATTTAGAAATAGGGCGGTAATTTCTTACATCTGACACATCACCACCCTTATGAACTGGGGAAACAAAAGCCAATTTCCACATATCCGGAAAGATGCCTTCCGCTATAGACCGCCTAAAAAGAGTGCACAGAGGAACAACAAGACTACTAGCACACTGAATAATAAAGTATGGTGGTATCATATCAGGTCCTGCCGATTTTGCAACATCTAATTGAGATAATAAATTGAATACAAGGTTTTCATCAATCTCGATGGATCCTACACTGCTAACAGACTCAACAGAGGGGATATCGATAAGAGAATCGTTCAGGACTGGACTGGGATCAGAATATGTGGATTTAAAGTAGGAAGCAAATAAGTTACTTATGCCGACCCCATTATCGGCCAGCACGTTGTTATAATGCATTTGGTTAGGCAGAGTGTTTGATTTCCTTTTACTTTTTGCATATGTAAATAAATATTTAGGGTTTTCGGTTATTAATGATTCTATTCTTTGAATGTAAGTTTCATAACACTTTTCCTCCAATGCAGCGGCCCTACTACGTAAAACACAAAAAGATTGGTAGTCCGACAAATTGCCATATGTTTTGTATCTATTATGAAACTTGAATTTTTCTTTTAGGATCTTAATCAGAGCAGAATTGTACCATGATGGATATTTATTCGGTTTAGGCGTGTGCACAGGAATGTATTTATCGAAACAGTCATAAAGTATATCATAAAAATATGACACTGCTTGGTTAAGTGACCCAGTAGACATATGGGTACACCAATCAACTTCAGATAGGAAAGCATTAATTGCTACATAATCACCACGTTTGAAGTTATAGCTAGTTTTAAGATTATCTTCCAACCTTTGAAATTCCAGGCATTGGGTTGTTATAAATAATGCTTTATGGTGTGAATCCTCAGGAACCAGAGGGTCTTCGCAGGACCGGACAATAATAGGGTCAGTCGAGTAAACTAAATCAAGAACACGGTTGTTAGAATTCTTTTCGGCATTATATTGAGTAAGATTGCATGTGTTTATTATGTCAAAAAAATCTATCAAGTGCTGTCCCGAATACAAAGTAGGACACAATTCATAAGTATCACTAGAACGCTCCCATAACACGTCGTCACCAAAATTAAAATCACCTAGTACAATGAATTTGTCTGTAAGGTGAGTAAAGATAAGCTGGTTAAGTTTGTTAGAGAATAATTGAAGTTGTGTTTTGTATGAGTTTCCGCCCTTTTCAGTGCATAAATAAACCACACATATATGAACTTTATAGGTTTTATCAGGCCGTTGGCTTTTTAACGTTAACGTGATCCAAATATCCTCCGCAGCACTTGCCCATTCTACCCTTTCAACTACTTGGAGGTCACGTTTCACTGCTAACAATACTCCACCACCATACTTTTGGCCCGTTTGCGAATAATTACGGTCCCGCCTCCATACTAAATACCTACTGTCGAACAATTCACTATTAGATATGCTATCCAGAAGCCAACTCTCCGTGACACATATGATGTCGTATTCATACAAACTTACTGCTCTGAAAAATTTATTTACTTTTGTTCGCAGACCGCGGGTGTTCTGATAATACAAGCTAAGTTCATGCACTTGTACGTTGAGTAATAGTATCTAAGTAGGAAAACAACACTATAAAATTATAATATTTAACTTGTTGGAAAATTATTGGTAATAAAGGAAATATTATATTATTATGTAACCAATGCAAAAGTAATAAACGGCAAATATCGAACTCGCAAATATTAGTAAAATACAATATTAATTGTGTAAGGGTAATTGAACAATAGTTCTGTATTGCACGATCCGCTTTATTGTGTCGTGCACAGTGTCTCATAGAGCGCTTCATCAAAAACATCGTTTGAATAACGATAAAAAGACACAATAGCCGCATCCAAAAGCAGAACGACAGAAGCGCGCGCCGCAACCATCGCAAATATGCACGCAATGAGCAGAGAATAAGACTCAGATTAGCACAACCATCAACGACGACAACGTTAAAATAAATTCCTATAATTTTACCAGTTTCTTTAAATTGACACAGAGAATGTTGGAAAACCGAATGTTCACAAATATAGCGTAAGACTCTCAAACATTGCAAAACTAACATATTAAGACCGGATAAGAAATGCAACAAAATTATATGATCTTTGAGAGATCGTTTTCGTTTTTTATGAGAATGATGGGTGATCCGTCTCCTCTCCTCACGTGGATCTTCGCATGCTTGACCCATACATATTGGAACCCCGACTCCTTGGCTTTGGTCTTCGCCGTGCTAAGTAGATTTTTGTTATCGGTAGTGAGGTGATCGTTTATGTAGATTCTAGTGTGACCTTTTAATCCAATACTAGAGGTCGTAAGTGGGGCGTCCTTATTGGCCAATCTGGCAGCTGCTACGAAATTCTCTTTGACATATCTATTGTTAAAGCAAACAATAATAGGTTTCACCTGTTTAGTATCTCTAGTTGGTACACGAGTTATGAAGTTAATTTGTGCTTTTTCAACAGTGTAGCTGACTTTGCTGCCGATTTTCGCAACAATGTCATATAGATTTTCCATTTTTACCTCAGGGACGCCTTTCACTTCGACATTGTTCATTCGAGACCACTGCTCTTTGCTCTTAACCTCATCTTCAAGTTTGCAGAGTCTGGTTTCGATCTCATTAAACCGGGAAAGCGCTTTCTCCACGTTCACAAGCCTTTTGTCGAACTCTGTCACTTTGGTGTTAAACTTCGATAGTGACGATCGCATCTCCACGAATTCAGAACGCAATATTTTTATATCCTCGGCCAATGATTCTAAGGGGGCGAGCTTAGCCGTAATCGCTCTTATCTCGTTAAGTAGGGAGTTACTCTCCTGTGGCTGAGGCGATGCCGCGTCAGGGATTGGTGAAGGTCCGACTATGCCTCCCTGCTTACAAGCAACACATTTCCAAGTAGACTTCCTGTCTCCCAATTTTTTGTATCCACGTTCTGTTATCCCGGCGCAATGGTAGTGAAACTGATTCGTACAAGCAGAACACTGCACACAATCAGACATGGTTTCACCACACTTAAAACACTCCAGCGTATCCATGACAAGATTGAGAACCGGTGGATTTGAAGTAATAAATGAATAGGAGCCACCAACAATAAGACCGCTAACTACCGGGACATATGCATGAAAGTGTAAGGACTAAATATTATAACTTTACAATACATCTGACACTATACTTTACACTATAAGTATAGTTATACTTAAAATATAAGTTATATCATTACATATGTTTGAGTTGTTATATTGAGTGGAAAAATAAAGATAATTTTTAATAATATCCCCGTATTTATTTACAGGTTGGGTCACCGCGTGATTCAAGTAGAATCCTCGTATATAATTCTCACGGGGTATGCAGCATTAAACAAAGTGTTAGGACGGGGTGTGTACGCTAGCAATAACCAATTAGGAGGGATATCCATCATGCACAATAACGGTGTATCCCACGCTTCAGCTGTTAGCGATTTGGACGCTGTCGCCACTGCCGCTAGATGGCTCTCCTTTGTGCCCAAGGTAAAGCATTAAATTCACACCCACACATACACGTACACACACACAGACACAAATACCAACACACATACACACACACGCACACAAGCATAAACACACACAAACATTAATATATACTATTAATATAAACGTATATACTATCATATTTACAAAACATATAAATAAAGATTATTTTAATGTTTAATATTGATTCTGTTTTATATATTTTTAGAAATTTATATGTTTAATTATTTAAATAGAAAAATTCGACTCGGCGCACAAGTTATTCTCAGGCGGGAGAATAATTTGCGAGCCAATTAATCATATAAAAATGTTTTAAATTAAAATTACAATTGCTATCTATTTGTACAGACAGGCTAATATATAGCTTAAACGAAAGCACTGTTTATTAGTTTGCGAATACCTTAAATTTTGTAATAATTGTCACCTATAAAAATATTACGTTGTCCCCAGGACAAAATGAGCATGGTTCCTATAATGCGTTGTTCGGACCCAGTGGATCGACCCGTCGAGTGGGTCCCTCCTCGAGCGGCCCATGACCCTCGCCTCATGCTTGCTGGTGACGTCGCCAGAGCCGGATTCTTCGACCGAGGGACCTTCGACGAGATAATGCGGCCCTGGGCGCAAACCGTCATTACAGGTACGTTACACAGTACTGTAGCACCCGCGTACTATTACGAAATTTTTTGTACATTGAAGTGAAGCGTATATACGCGCTGGCCTCGCGCTACTATCCGTGCTAAGCATCAGATTTTACCGTTACACGATATATAGGAGCCTGTCTCGCTTTCACTCATGTCATTGTGCGTGGCTAGTGTGGCTTTCTATCTCTTTTTTAACGCTTAGTTCCGACGCTTTATACTTTAAAATTTTGCTTCTTTCATGCGTTCCTAGATGGCGCTGTTATTAATTTTTACTATTTTTTGTGTTATAGGTCGCGCCCGCCTCGGTGGTATTCCCGTGGGAGTTATTGCCGTTGAAACGAGAACCGTTGAGATTACTTTGCCAGCGGATCCTGCCAACTTAGATTCTGAAGCTAAAACGATCCAGCAAGCCGGACAGGTAAGATGGAATAGCTTTATTATTATTTAAACACTTAAGGCCACTGATCACCATTGCTTCTACATATTAATGGCAACTTTAACCAACAGTCGCTACATAAATTATTATAAAATAGTAGTAATCTATAATCTAAGATCACAAATTTGTTGTTTGTCTGTCCGCTCTTTTTCCCGCTCTTTTTCCATTGTATATGCGTTACCATAGCAAAGTGTTAACCGCAAATAGTTCGTCTACCAGACGTTAGATGGCGCTAACGGAAAAATATGTAATAATAGAAAAAATTAAAAGAATTTTGTCCACCCGTACGAAGCCGGGACGGGCCGCTAGTATAGTTTAATAATATAATATTAGACAACATTACATACACTGTTCTGAACCGAAGTTAAGCAGCTTAAGCACTTGTGTTATGGAAAGCAGAAACGTTATTATCATTATTGTTATGAACATTAATTTTTTTAAACTTACTAAAAGAGAATAAATTCATTATTTTCAATATATTTCTCGAAAGGGGCGGCGTTTGAGTGGTGAATAGGAACCCCTATCCTCAAAGGGTATATGTATAACACATGTGTTTATTTTTATAATGTGTTGTTCAGGTATGGTTCCCGGACTCTGCATACAAAACATCTCAAGCCATCAATGATTTCTCTCGCGAGGGACTACCAATTATGATCTTCGCTAATTGGCGAGGATTCAGCGGTGGACAGAAAGGTATGATCTTCTTTAAACTTTCAAAACCATGCAATAGAGTTTAATTTTGATTAAATACTTCACTAAATGCTGCATTCATTTATACACTTACAGAGATTATCAGTATTTATTCTGAATGCATAATAAAATGGATATTAGAAACAATAGGAAGCATTAAAAAGTCGAAATACAATTCTGCAGAATTCGGCCTTTAAAATTAAATTTTGGAGAAAAATATATAGTTGATTATAGCTTAGATTGGTCAAGTGCCAGGCCCAGGCCCGCCACTATCTGTTTGAGCGGCTGCGTGCAATACCGATTAAGCCGCCCGCCCTCCTATGTACTATCGAAGCCTCTGGCGCCTTATCAGTCCTAAGTCGAAAGTCGCTTGCACACTGCACGATGCCTATCGCTTCAGGCCACGCCCCGCTCCATTCATTCAACAATGGCGCGCGTGCGCAAACAAGCAAGCAAGCAAGTGACGTCGACAATTCACGAACGACAGTTATATTATTATTTTAAAAAAATCTGTCATTATAAAATTTAAAAATGGCAGGTAATGACATGAGAACGCATGCGTTCAACTGATTTTATTCATTGCGTATGTGCAAAATCCCGCACATGCGCTCAAAAAAATGTAACGAACACGACTGTTATAATCACAAAACACGAGTGCGCCTTGCGTCATGTCCATTATCATCCCTCCGGCCGGTACGGGCAAGCGTTTATTTTCGTAACAGATTAATAGATGTCGTTATTACGCCATACTAAAAATATATAAGATATTAAAATTATAAAATATTTCGTTTTTGTTTTAAGATCTGTTTTTGCTGCCCCTTGAAAATTCCGCTCTTTTGCAGTACACGCCCGCATGCAGCGAGCATGATAATATCTTTTTTTAGTTTCACACATGAAAGCTTAAATATAATTTGTTTTTTATCAACAGACATGTACGAGCAAATCTTGAAGTTTGGCGCGGAAATTGTTCGCGCTTTAAGGGGTGCTACCGCCCCCGTTTTAGTTTATATTCCCCCCGGAGCCGAGCTAAGGGGAGGGGCATGGGCCGTCGTCGACCCTAGCGTCAACTCACTCCGGATGGAAATGTATGCTGACCCTGAATCCAGGTAATTTCATTTTATAGATATTTTTTATTTAATCAATTTTAAAGGCATTACAAACTAATATTGCAAATAAATTTGTTCTTTGTCTGTATGTTTGTCTCTTGTTGTCATATATGTACAACAAAGAGTATTATATACCTTTAGTATTTTTATACCTTATTAAAACAATTAAAATTAAAAACTTTTACTAATTATGTACTCAAAAAAATTGACTGCACAGTAATATTATTTTACAACATTATACATGCTATATATCTATAAGTATAATAGTGTGACAAAGGAAATATAAAGGTAGTATTCATAAACTAAAGATATAATTTGAATACCCACCCATTAACGTATTCTATTTCATAATATTACTGAGTCTGTTTCCTGACACATACAATTTGGGGATCTTCAAGTCACGAGTGAATAGGTAGCGTGTCACATCCTAGATCGCATCGCCGCTCACTATCAGGCGAGATTGCCGTCATAATTGCTATTTTTAAACTGGCTGAGAGACATTAAAAATAATGATAATATGATTATTTATCAAAAAAATGTTTTATATCTTTTAACTGATAATAAATAGAGAGAACCAAATTTAACAGATATTGTACATACCAAACAATATAAAATCCACCCATTTGTCTTAGCACTGTGGCAAATCCTAATTATATTATGACAATACTGTGTGTGTGTTTGTTACCATATTGTCAGTAAAAGCCTAAGCATAACGTTTAAGTAGGCTAAGAACGTTTATATATATGTATAGTCTTAGAACCGAAACGTTAGCACGATTCATTTCGGTACAGCGACATCTAGTATAAAATAATAAAAAAAGTATAAGAAATTTTAGACAATATAACATACATTGCCTTGAAATTAAGTAGCTAAAACATTATGGAATTAAGAAACAACGACGGTACCTTAACACCCAGACTCGAGCTAATATAGAAAAGTTCGTTTTCTACATTGACCCAGCCGGTAATCGAACCCGAGACCTCGGAGTGGCATTACCATGATAACCAATATGCGTTCCACTCGACCACGGAGATCATGAAATAAGTCGAAATATATTCTAATTATGTTAATTGTGACTAGCTGACCCGGAAACTCGTTGCTATGGTAACGTTAATTGATACAATGGAAAAAGTGCGGACAGACAAACAAAAAAACAACAAATTTGTGTCCTTAGATTATAGACTAGCGGCCCGTCCCGGCTTCGCACGGGTGGACAAAATTCTTTAAATTTTGTCAATTATTAAATATTTTTCCGTTAGCGCCATCTAGCGTTTGGTAGACAAACTACTTGCGGTTAACGCGTTGCTATGGTAACGTTATTAATACAATGGAAAAAGAGCGGACAGACAAACAACAAACCACTGTGATCTTATATTATAGATTTACTCTAGAAAAAGAAAGAGATTTAATACATTTTTTTTGAAACATATTATTTTCTTTGTCTGTCTTAGGGGCGGTGTTTTAGAAGCTGAAGGCATCGTTGAAGTGAAGTTCAAACAGAGAGATATCTTGAAAACTATGCACAGAATGGACCCTGAGCTTCTAAGATTAAGCGCTAGAATCACAGGTAAGACAGTGTCACTTTAAAAGATAAGAATATTTTTCTTTCGAATTCGTGGTCTGAATTATCGCCATTTGGCCGTTTATTATTTTTATGTTCGCAGAAATAAAAGATCAAATCAAAGACATATCCAAAAATCTCGATCGTCGTGGATCTATTGACGATGTCCTTATCAAAACTGATGCTGGAAAACAAGGTATGTTGCAATGTCTGCTTTATTGCTATTATATTAGAGAATATTTTAGCTGTAGGTATGTAAAAAGCGATTTGATTGACCGTCCAAATAAGTCAAGTCAAGCCGCGCCCACATCACTTTGGAAATCGATAATTCAATTGCAGATTCAATTGTATAGATTAATCGATAATAAATCGATAATGGTCTTCATCACTGATTTAGTTATACATTTTTAAATATTAACGACCGTTTGGTGCAACGGTAGCGATCTTGCCTTTCGCACCGACGGTCCTGGGTTCGAATCCCGGTAGGGGCAGATGTTTATATGATGAATACGAGCATTTGTACCTGAGTCATGGGTGTTTATATACATTTCTATGAATATTACATATCTATGTATCATATATGTACAAGCCTTACAGTGCTTACTTTAAGCTAGGCTAATTGGTGTGAATGTAGGAAATATTTATTTATTTATTAAGTTCATTTATTTATTTCTTTATTGTTTTAACCCTTTATAACTCAAAACCATATATTTTCTTAAATACTTGTTATTATGGTAGTTAAAAATAAATAAAAAACACGTATATTTTGTTTTGCTTTTTTATTAGATATATAGAAAATCATTAAAAAAGGGCGTGTTACATATATGTTACACTGTGCTTTACTATTCCCATAGGATGTATGAAATGCCATGAAACAATTGTTCAACTTATTATAGCATAATGCTACGCCACAGTTTTCAAAATAGTTGTGTAGTTTATTTTATATTTTATTTGTATTTTGCAAATTTTATTCACGAACGAATCATAATTTGGCGCGAAGTGAATTCCGTACGAATTTTGACACAAGTTAAGCCATCTATACTTTGTCCAATGTAGGATGATACTTTTGACAGGTGTCACTTCCTTATTGCTACGTACTAAGGTTGCGTTTGTTTCTTAATGTTTGGCTTGACATTGCAATAGCAACTTTGGCGCCATTCATTTATTACGTAAGACTATTTTCGCTAGTTTTTGACCCCCTCCCCCCTATTATAAGAAAAAATAAGAATAGGTCGACCCCCTCCCCCCCTGTTTAATATTTATTACGTAAGAATCTAAAGGCAAAAATAAATACACGTTTGGCTTTTTTAATGTTTATTTTTCAAAGTAACAATTTTAGAAAATTTTATTTGTACTTACAAAGGTATTAATAATTTTTATTTTTTGGTAGAATAAACTTTGATTTTAATAATTAATCTTTACCTACATTAGATTTTCAGTCCAGGGGCTCAAAACCCACTCAACCGACTCTTGTGCCGACAAGACTTCTTGGCCTCGCCTTGAATATATGGTTAAAGCTTTTTCTCTTTCAGTATTTGAAATACGGCCATGAAGTTGCCCGTGCTTTTTCAAAGTATAATTTCAAGTTTGCGCATTTTTGTGATCTTACGTAAGAACTATCGAGACTCCCCCCTACCCCCTTGTAAGAAAAAATAAGACATGGTCGATCTCCCTCCCCCCCAAAATCGTCTTACGTAATAAATTAATGGCCCCTTTATACCCTCTATATAGGTGTCAAATCTTAAAAGTGTCATCCTACATTGGACAAAGTATACTAGTAGTAGTAGTCATGACTATTGCACTAAAATGCATAGACACGTATGTTACCGATACGACACATTGAGTTACAAGGAGATAAAATGCGTGTAGTGGAAATTCTTAGGAATTATTCGGTTTGTTACAGTAATGTCACACAGTTATATAAATAATTAACTTTTACTGACTTGGATTATACGCTACATACTAATAACCACAATACGGTGTAAATATATAATCTAAGAACACAAATTTGTTGTTTGTATGTTTGTCTGTCCGCTCTTTTTCCATTGTATCAATTAACGTTACCATAGCAATAAAATTACCATAACAACGCGTTACCGGGTCGGCTAGTAATAATTGTAATAATAATAAATAAGTTAATATCATTCATAACCCTTTGCTGCAATGGTAGCGATCCTGCCTTTCGCACTGTCCCGGGTTCGAGTCCCGGAAGGGGCAGATGTTTGTGTGATAAATACGAGCATTTGAGTTTTGGGTATTTATATATATTTCTATAAATATTACTTATTTATGTATATCTATCCGTTAACCTAGTATCCATAACACGAGCCTTACAGTGCTGACTTTGGGCTAGGGGTTAAGTGAGTGAGTTGTGAGTGTAAGAAATATTATTATTATTATAATAGTTCATCATTATTTACTGCTAATAATTTAAATCCAAACACATGGGTTTCGTTGAAAATGTACTATTTTTAATGATTTTCTATTATTATTCTTAGCTGAAACTAAAGTGCGCGAATTGGAAACCGAACTGTTGGCCGCCGAGAAGACAGTAAAGAATCGTGAAAAGGAATTGAGTCCTATCTACCATGAAATAGCGGTGCAATTCGCGGAACTGCACGACACTGCCGAAAGGATGTTGGAGAAGGGTTGCATATTTGTGAGTTACCCTTTATTTTAGTTAAAAGAATTTAATGTAATATATTTAAACATAACAGCACCAAGTTCTTATTAAACATATTTTTAATAATGTACTGTTTTGTCCCTTTCCGTCAAGTTGAAATTATGCTGTATAGAAAAGGACAAAACATTGTAACTCCTAAAAAGGTTTATTAAGCAGTTGAATTTTTTCTTGGCGCTGTGTGTGACTCTCTCTCTCTCTTTCTCTGTGTGTGTATGAGAATGGATATTTTATTTGTGATATAAGTATATTTGTGAATGTGGATACTTCAATCCATCTGATTTTAAACCCAGGGTGAATAGACACCTTCTGGGTTAGCTCGTTCCATTGTGGTTAGTTTTAATACCAAATAGTTTTTATTAAATATATTGTAACCACTTATCAGTCCACGGTAGCAATCGCTACCGACGGCAAATACCCCTCGTCAGCCCGTGGTAGCAATTGCTAGCATATTCAAATTTCCGCGTGGCCTGCTGTTTTTTTTATTAAGATTAATTTTTGAGTGAAAGATCCAAATATTTAGTTGTGGATTCTTTATTTAATCAGCTTTACGATAGTATTTTTTGTTTGGTCCTTGCTTAATTATGTAGCGAGAAAATAGCATTTTATCTTAGAGTCCGATATTTTTTTCACAATAACGCAGCATTAGGACTGTTGAGAGGGGTGTACGGTGTAGGTACACTGTTGTTACTTATGTAAATCTTCTACATTTCAATCTGTAAACTACAAAGTATGGCAATAAAGAACTATTCTACTTATCTCTGTTAGGACATAATCCCGTGGCGCGAATCCCGTCGGTTGCTGTACTGGAGGCTTCGACGTCTGCTGCGCCAGAACTGGCAGGAACGAAGAGTACAAACTGCGGGCGGAGCCCTAGACCAGGGCGCAGCCGCCGCCACTCTACGCCGCTGGTTCACTGAGGATCGGGGCGAAGCGCATGTACGTATTCATTTTTATCACAAAATAATATAATAATTATATAAAATAATATTTAGTAAAAGAAATCAACTTGCCTTGTTATCAACGTGTTTTTTCTAGTAATATTAATATAATATTCATTATACAAGGTCATTTTATAAACACCATCCAAATTTATATATTATATTCTTTGAAGAAAATAACGAAACAAGATTTTTTTCTTTTAATATCACTCAGTACTAAAATATTAAGTTAAGCCTACACAAAGTTATCCGAGGAAAACTACCGATTGCTGTCACAGTCACGCTACGCACGGTGTTGTAGCAGATGATTACACGACCCCCGCCCCGCCCTCCCGTATTTCATTGATACATTACAATGATTTTCATAAGTTGCAAATTTAAACGAAAAAAAATAGGAACGTCAAATTGAAGAAGAGATAAGTTGATTTGTTCTTTGATTATAACAATATTAATCGATAACACTTTTAATAAATAAAAAATGAACATAAAAGTAAACCACACCTTAGGCACTTACGTCGCATTTTTTTAAATTTAATCAACTTATGTAGAATAATTGGTTGGAGTAAAGCAAAGGGTGTTTATTAACCACAGAATCTAAAAAAACACAGGGATCGCAAAGGCAATTCGAAAATCGCAAAAACAAATGCAGTGCCAAAACCTTAGTACCTACCTACCTAAGTTATTTTTGTCTATTTTACACGATAGGATAAAGAAATGTATAATTAATAGTTCTATATTTTTGTGAAAAATTTCACAAGTCTAGCCGCCCTGCACACATTTTGCTTTACTCCAACAAAATAATTAATTAAAAATCCAAAAAAAATACACTTACATGAAGTTTGAAAACAATCACTTTACCTTAAAGTGTAGGTAATTTCTCTCTAAACAGTCTTGCACGTTTATGAACATTGTCTTTTATTGTATTACTTGTTTTTTCACTTTGTCACTTCGTTAAATGCACGGATTATATTTATATTAAGTTCTCGAGGCTTTGGGCCTTCTTCACATAAACCCGTCGTTCAATTTCGCCCTCGATTTCAATTGCAAGTGTGAACACATTTCGTTAGGTAGATAATTATGCGACGTAAATGCGTGAACGCAACATTGTACATCGCGGAAAGCCCGCGGCTGACTGATTTCATTGCGCCGATGTAGTTACAACTTGCGCGCGCAGCTCGGTGAGGCGCTTCGGGCGGTCGGTCGTTCAACTGTAAGTACCTATTTTGCCAGTAACCAACTGTTGTAATAATTCGCTCGGACAAAATTTTTTTTTGCGGAAATTTTACCTACCAATTTTTTTTCATAAATGAAGTGTTTGAATGATATCTAATGCCTAGAAAAAATTTGGATGGTGTTTATAAAATAACCTTGTATATAAAATGCAGTTACATGCAAAAATTGAAAAATTTAAGAACATTAAAGGTTACGTACTATTTGAATTTTGTTTTATTAAGAAAAGTGACCTTTAAGTCGGTGTATTGAAGTTCATAATTGTTTTTTTCCTTTTAGTCCCACCAATGGGAGCACGACAATGAAGCCGTATGCAACTGGTTAGAAGAACAATCAGAAGATGAAAACTCAGTGCTCGAGAGAAATCTGCGTGCCATAAAGCAGGATGCAGTACTGCAGACAGTAAACACTCTAGTACTGGTAAGATTAATCACTCTTCATATAAGTTAGAAACGGAACCTTTTGGTTAACCCCTTGAAGCCCAACTTTGTGTTAAATGCGTTATTTCTCTCTATATCGGGGAAAAAATATCTTTCAATCAAAAAGAACCATTACCAAAGCCGTAATAAGGATTAAATCAGACTGTGCGCTATAGAGCATTATATAATGCTCGCGGATTTTCGGTATCATTGTCGCGCGCTTGATATAATGCTCGCGGGTTTTAAGGGGTTAAACTTAACTATTTGTACTAATTGACATTTTCTGAAAGATATAAAATACGCTTGTAAAAAACCACCACGCCTCCGATACCTTATGTGGGATTCGAATCCACGAGCTTTAGAAGTCCGGTCTAACTCCTGAGAATTCACTTGTGAGCCGAGACGACTTTTTCTAGTATTTTTCAAGTCAAGGTCCCAGGTTCGATACCGGTCAAGTCAATGTAGAAAACTTTCTTTATTGGCTCGCGTCTGGGTATTGTGATACCGACGTTGTTTCTAAATTCTTTAACATAAGTGCTTGGTATTTGTTTTCTGAACTCCATTACACAGTTAGCTATGAGTAGTTAAAACTTAGTGTACGGTTTGTGCACCTTTTTATGATAAATAGTGAAAGAAGTGAAAGTCTTGATATGATATAAAGGATATATTTAACAGAATTACTTTAATAACTACTAATTAATAAATGATATGATAATTGATATGAATACGCACTGCGTGATTGATTACCGATGACGAACTTACTCTAAAATGAACTAAATCAACGAATGTGGCGTAAAATGCTTACGTGACAGAACAGTACGAGTTAGCTCGTACACTTAGGTTCAGAATAAATTACGTGATATTGTCCAATATTTATTATTTATTTATATAAACATTTTGTTCACAGGAATTGACGCCGTCCCAACGAGCTGAATTCATTAGGAATATATCTTCATTAGAAATGGAGCAATGATTCTAAATGTATAAATACCATCTGGTAGTGTTGCTATGCTTAAATAAATATATTTTTTACTTGTAACAACATTACAAATGCTGTGTCGAATATAAGTTGACATTCGAATGACAATTGTCATTGTTTTGTATCAAAATTGTGATATTTTTATATATATTATGTACCTATAAAGGTAGGTATTTAAAAAAATTGATAAATTCATTAATTGCCAACCGTAAAAAAAAATATTTTATTTTTTATTTTCTGTCAACTTGTATTAGATGTGCACTGCATATGTGTAGCATGTAGCTCTATTGAAATTTGTTACTTATTCCTCATAAAATGAGGTATAATTTCTATTGTATTTAGTCGTTTCTAATTTATTTATTTGTAAATGCCATGATAAACGATAGTTGATATTTTTTACTGCTACGCCTGTGTTAGAAAGAGACAGCATACGATTTGCATGCCATTACAGTCGCAAAAAGTTGTATTGAAATATATTTCTATACGTTTAATGCCACTATTGTTAATAATTAATTTCCATAATTGTGTTTAATATAAAAATTGTATGTTCATTCTCAGCGGAATTAAGAAATAACTATGTATTTTGTACAAATTAAAAATATGATTGTTTATTTAAATAAAAAAAGGAAACTAAAATTATGTTGCTTAAATATTTGTGATTATATATTATAATGACATTTTTATCACAATTTTATGCAGATTTTTACATTCCAAATTGTAACACGGTTTTAATTTTTCATACTTTTTTTATTAAGAAGGCAGTGATAGATTTCTTGATTTAATGTCCAGCATTAAAATACTGCTACTAATATACATATCTTATCTGGTGTTTTAACTTTGATATTCTCAAATAAATATAGGGAATATATGGGAAATGAACAAATTATAATTAATTTAATAAAAAAAAATATAAACTTAATACGGTGCTTTAAGCAGAGTTGGTATAAGTTAGTAATTTGTTTATATTTTGAGTGTTTTGTAATTTAAGTCTTAACAATACATAAGTATAATAATAATCGAAATAAAGTCAGGTACTGTAGTTTAATTAATATTGGATAGTCTTTAAAATTATACATGATTTTTAATATATTGGATTAATACACTTTTCTCACGGTGAATTTTTTTTTATATTTTGTCTGTGGTTCTGGAGATTTCCCGCCAAATGCGAACAGCTTTTTGGCGGGAGCGCGAAGCGTCACTTTAATGGTTTTGTTTTTCTTGTTAAATTTTGTGTTGTGGATGATATTAGTGTGTAATAATGGTGGGTTATTAACCACTCAGTGTTTCTGAACATGCACGAGTGTTGGCAAGTGAAACAAAACAGGTTGGAAGGCGTCTTTTTGCGCTCTCTCAAGAAGGCCGCGAGGAGGTTTCGGTAAAACCCCACTTCTTTACTGAAACCTACTCAAGAACATAGAAGAAAGATTATACTTACTTGACACTGGCTAAATCCACAAATTGTGTAAGCCATAAATAAAGAAAAAAAACAAATGCGAACAAAACTTACGAAAATCGCTCTCTGTTTTTACTAACGTAGTATAGATAATAAAACAACTCTACTCTGCTTAAATGTCTTGCCTGTTAGTACAATCTTACATTCCTTTCTTAATTGTATGTCTATTTTTATCTTTTTGCTAGAGTTATCTTTTAATACAAATATGTCGATCAAAGCTTGACTGAGATATGCTTGGAAGTAAAGGGTTTATACCGTTTTTTGGATTAAGTTATATTGTCTTGATATTTTGTTGATAAATAAATGAATATTATTTTTCATTTTTATATTAACCTCTTTATCCTCGTTGTGACACTAGTGGTACGAACTGGAACATTTTTCCTTGTCGTACAACTGAGTGATTGGAACTTTAAAATAACTATTATTGCGAGTGAATAAATAAGTAAAAATTATTATATAAAATTAAATGAACATTGAATCTTGTTTTTCTTTAATTTTGCGGGGTTTTTCCTTTCATTATCTGAAAATTACTGAATTTATGTTAAGTGGTTTACACAACCAATGAATGTTGAGTTTTTAAAACAACATTTTTTTAATGCAATTAAAATGGTGGATTTCTAGATATCTAATTGTTTTTTTTTGTATCCCTTTAAAATGTTAAGTTGATGTGTTTTATTGAATAGACTGAATTTCGTAAAAGACGGATAAATACTATAAAGATTGCATTTACAAAAAAGTTATTGAAGAAAACGAATCAGACAAAAATTCATTATTGATAAAGTTATCAAATAGAATATCCGTTAATGTATAAATTTGTTATCAGTAGTACCACGAGGAATACAATTTATTCCGCCGCGTACTACTGATGGAATTCATTCGGAGCAAGAATAACGAGAAAGGAAAAATACATGATCACTCGGACGAGGAGTTCTATAGTACAGCGTTTAAAGAGCTTAGTAACTTATCCATATTAGTAAGCTGTCGTAGCAAAGTTTGTATTATCATAGGCAAAAAGATTAGTTTAACCGGAAAAACTTTTTTACTTCCAAGCGGGTTATTTCATCAGATATAAGCACTAAAGAGTTTGTGAGTTGTTAAGTTAGAATACGAGACCCATTTTGTTTGTTGTTAGAATTTTATTCAGATCTTTTTGACGTTGAAATAAAAGATTTTATTTATAATTGGATGTGGTTATGCGAGGTGCACATTCACTTTGAGAATAAACAGATTTTAACAAAGAATTTTTTGTACGGTCAACAGAACGTTAACCTACTACAAGCTGTCAAATAATCTCAAATGTTAGCTCTTTGTGTTGGAACTTTAAGTTGAAAATTGAATAACGAAATTTAAGTTATGTAAATTTTAATGTAGTATTTATCTCATAGGTAATAAGGTCTATTTTGATAGATTTGTGCTGGTTGTGGTTGTGGGCTGAAGCCCCAAGTTGTGGGATGCATAATCACATCCAATTGCAATGAAAACATTCAATGGCACATAATAACTTTTCTTATGTATAAGACTATATTATTATATTATAATTTTATGGGTTTTTTAGTACCAATTAATTTCGAATAATTTTTTTTTTAAATTCAAAAGTGCTATGTGATCTGCTTACCTTGTTAATTTTGTTGTTTGTTATTCTTAGTGTGAATTATGTGTTTGTCACAAATTTTGTACTGGAAAATTATCTCAAATGGGAATCGAACTAACGTTAACCAGACGGTTTCTTTATTTACTGGGCCTTGGTTTCGTTATTGGAGTTTGACAGCTTCAGACATGAAAATCTTATAAGCTGACATAATTCTTATTAACTTTCAGACGTTCACGCATCCTAAAACTTAAAAAAAAAGAAGCGTAGGAAGATGCGTAGTTCAATTCCTGTTTGTGTTAGTAGTTGTTTTGCACTATACATTTATTTCAAACATCAAAGGTATAAAATGATCTTCAACAACAATTCAAGCCACATGTTTTTGGTAATCCAAGTGCTTTCGACTGAGTTATCAATGAAAAAGCCATTCAATGGTTTTTTAATTTATGCTTATAGTTTAAAGCAAAGTGAAGGCATTTTATATTAAGCACCTTTTATTATAGAAGCTTGTAATTTATCACATAAATTAATATCCATAGCCATAGGTCTTCCAGTCACAAATCAATATAGCGGTACTTTCATAAGGTTTTTTTATTACGTTTGGATACTCTTTTCCTTTTAAATCTCAAAAATCGCGCTTAAACCCTTTTGACTTATTATAGTTGACATGTTATAGCTTTGTTGAAGGTCTTTTTACACCCAATGCCATAATCAAGCGTTGTTAATAATAAAATAGCAATAAAACAAATACAACATTGTGTTCTGTGCGACCTGTTTTTGTAAAACAGGTGTTTATTTCCTTATTTATTTTATTTTATTCATGTAACTTGGGTTAAATGGTGTACGCAAACATTGGCGTCTATCACGATTCTGTTATTATCAATAATTTCATGGTAGAAGTAAATTCACTTCACGCCACATATATTTTCGCTTTTGTATTTAACATTTAATTCGAAATCGAAAAGAAGGAAACTATTTTTAATTACTCTTTTAATTATTAACTATAATATCTTTTAAATAGCTACTTAATAGAAAGACAGAAATAGGTGGACATACAGGAAAAACGGTACTGGATTTTACCTATTTATAACAATTATCTATGATATGGCCATTTGTGGTGCTTATAGATACAAAACCTTATAACGACTGGTTTACTACTTATAAACCAGATGTTATTTAAAAAAAGGATTTTTCTGCAGTAGTACTATTGGGAATTTCCATTGGTACTACTGCATTTACTCAAAATTAACAACGGATCTAGTACGTTTTTGTGTATGAAATCTTAATAAAACGAAACATCAACACACAGGAGCCGTAATCATCCTGTAATGGTGTCGAAACGCCAGGCTTAAATCTCAAAAAGCAAAAACGCGTCGTTGATCCGGTAAATGTTGGTTTTATTTAAATGTGCGATAAGTTATTAAAATTCGGTGCAATTAAATATTTATAAAAATATCTTGATCCCTAAATAATTTTGATGTGTGCATGTTTGGTCCCACGGATTTTTCGGTCGCATGGTCATCCTATTTAACAGTACCACTACAGCAAGATAAGTTCATATAATACTTTTTCTTTCCTCTTGTAAAGTAAATAAGTAAATAAATAATGTATTTCCGTGGCAAAAAAAAAAGTAAAGCACATATTTGCGATGGTACCAACAACTAAAAAGATAGTAGTCCATTTCCGTTTTTTGTTCTCTTGTCCTCTCTTACCTGCTGTATTGCTATTTGGTTTTAAAGATGACCAACGATATCAATTATAATGATTCTTCTGTATGTTTGTATGTCGCTAACTTCTAAATTACTGGACTGATTTTGATGAAATTTTGAGTCCCTAATTGTGTCAAACTCAGTTTTATCTGTATTTCACAGCAAACTAATTCTTATAATAGAAAATTTTAGATTTATTTTGTATGTTACTTTTATAAAGGTGAATTGTTGTTTTTTTTTACAAGGTCGTGAGAGACGCCAACCGTTACTATATAGTGGGATGAATAGAAATTGAAATAAATACATATTTTGTTAGTCTTAGAATAATTATTTTAATAAAGATGTAAAAATTTAATGTTGACTTTTTGTTTTTTGGTTTTTCACTCATAATAAATTTATTTGGAGCGGAGCGAGCGAAGCTCCCATGGATCAGCTTCAATGGCGCAATGTCTGTTACGCCTTAACTTCCCAAGTTCTTAACCAATTTTAATATTTTTGTGTGGAATCGAATCAACAGGTTTAGGACCAGATTGTGACGGAGCCCGAATTTTAAAATTCGCAAAAATTCCCATCGAAACAAAAATAAAATATTTTTTTAGGTATAACGCTCCGCTCCAATATATGGTGCTAGCGTAGCTTTATGCGTAGCGACTGCATCGGCTAGTTGGAGCAGGGCTCCCATGTTCAGCTTTAATGATGCAATGTCTGTTACGCCATAACTTCCCGAGTTCTTAACCGATTTTAATATTTTTGTGTGGATTCGATTCGACAGGTTTAGGACTAGATCGTGACCCGTATTTTGTAATTCGCAAAAGTAAAAAAGTTACGACCTATGGGAATTCCCATTGAAACAAAATCCGTGCGCTTTTTAAAAGATTTCGTTTTTGTGGAATTTTAAAATTTACTAAACATTATTATTTTTCTTTTTTTTTTTAGTATTACGCTTTGCTCCAATATGTTGCTAGCGCAGCTTTATGCTTAGCCACTGAATCGACCTAGTCACTGTTCAACTGTTGGATAATTAATACTGTAAGTACTTATATGTCGGCGTAGGTTTATTATATGAAAAGATTTAACAATATAAATATTTGCAGGTAACAGCTTAAAAAGCAAAAAACATAGGAGATTAAATATGTTGTTTTATTATTATTTATTACGGACTAAACAACTTTTTTTTTTTTGTTTTTTTTTTTAAATGGGTTCGCTTTTGATCCCAATCAAGCCCGGGGACCAAGACAGGATCCCAACGAGGTATCCTTAGGTGGCTATTCATCCTGGCTTTGTAAATGGACAGGTTAAAAATTCTCGGAAATATAGACGCAGGGAAGGAGTTCCACTCCTCTGTTGTGGGCATTATAAAAGAGATGAGAAGCACTTGGTGCGACAGGTAGGAATAGCAATCAAGAAAGGGTGGTAGCCCGCAGTGCGGCTGGATGTCCGATGGAAAGAAGGAGATGGCGGTATGAGCAAATGCAGCTCCTGAGCATACTCCAAATTAACAGTATTATATTACCTATTAAAACGGTAAGGTCTTGTATTAAAATCTTTTATATTTGACTACAAAGAATAATAACCATCTGTATTATCTATGGAGCAGTAAACACCGTCGACATATACTAAGGGACATGTCGTACCCAAATAACGTGCAGGAATTTCTTGGTTTGCTAAGAGTGATGAAGATGACATATGCTTTCGGATTAACGCTATCTCTTTCCTTATAGGCGATTGGCTCTCAATTTTCATGACAGGTACGGCATATATTTTGAGAGAGATAAAGATAGTCCGAAACTTAGTTTTACAATGCTCACCGCAACGGCATTTCCATTAGTATATGTCGATGGTAAACACGATTCTCTGTCATATCATCGTCTTCATTTGTCTGTGGCTTTGTTTTGTGTCTGATCTACTATTTTCGGCAAAGTGGTCGATGCCGTAACTCGCGTCTTGAGTCAGCACCAAAAAGCCGCTACTTTAACCCTACCACAGTCGCTGCAACACTACGCGCCATAATAACCAGAGCAATAAATAAAAATAAATAAAAGACAGGGAGGGAGTCTCTTACGTACTCGTTTAGAATAAGATATTATTTATACTTAGTTTTTATTTCCCATTAAAAGTGTTTCTTCGGCAACTGTACTTTTTTTCTGGATAAACGGTACCCTATGTACTTTTCAGTATCCCTGAGAAAGTGTATGCATTTCATGATTATCAGTTAAGTAGTTAATCTCTATGTCCGTTTCAACCGCGCGGCCACCTCATAATATTTGATGAAACTTTGCCAGGAATTAGTGCTAATTTGTTACTTTACACACCTCTTTTCGTGAATTTGTTACAAAAAAAACTAAGACGCTATGACAAAAAATAGTTGGCCGCTAGAACCGCCACTTGCCGTAGTCATCGTCCGTGATTACACAGAAACTATATAATGCAGATAGACGAATTATGCATCAAAAGAAAGGCCTTAATTTGTTCAATTTGTTACAAAAATAAAAAACGTGAAAACGTAAATAAACAAAAAGTTATGCAATATTTAGTTTTCAGGTTATGAGTAGGTAGGTATGTCACCATAAATATCAAATTAATAGAGGCTAATGTGTATGGATAATTAGTTACTAATTTGTTACAGCGAATAAACGTAAAAAAATACTAGAAAGTGGGTTCAATAATTTGTTAGAGTCGATTTTAGTTGGCCGCTCGGACGGCAACATGCCTAAAATACAATGGCATTTATCTCGTTATTAAAAGTAGGTTTAAGCTTAGTTAGAGTACTAGTCGACGGGTAGCGTAACCTAGTTTAGATAAATATGGCGAATATAACTACAGCATTCATATTTTAGAAAATATTTGCAAAAAACCGTAATATGAAACCGTATGAGAGTAGGGTGACTATGAATACATTAGTACAAAGGCATGTTTTTAATGTTGTACTCTGTTTGAAGGAATATGCAGTTCGTTGTGCAGCCATATTGATGTCTATTGTTCTTAATTCTTTAAAGTATTTACTGATAAGATTTTCGTTTCATTGAAATCGAAAAACGATCTCTTTTGTTTCCAAATTATTGTTAAAAATATTTGTCGGAAGGGGTTTAAAAAGCAATTATTGTACGTTGTGAATATTGTCATTATTGTGCTGGATTTTGAAATGTGTGCTCGTACGTATTTAGTTCCCGTGATTTTCATACTACTAAGTTACTGAGACAATTATCAGTAAATCCAGAAGTGTCTAAAAGTGCTTAGCTATGATTTGTGCCCACTTATATGATTTGTTAATATAGAAGTCACCACCAAAAAGTGTATTGCAGAGGGATCCAAATTGACTGCGGTAAGTTTAATTTTTACAATTTTATGATGACTTGAATAAAGTTATTACTTTATTGCTACAGCTGTTTTCGTGACGTGAAAGTATATGGCATTAAGGCCATTTTGATATACTTACGTCAATTTAAGTGAAGTTGTGGGTTGGATCTTTACCATGTAAATACGTCCAATTATATGTTCTTGTTAACATATTGGTGCCTTAATAAAAGAGAATTTTAAATTTAAAGAATTAAGAACAATAGACATCAATATGGCTGCACAACGAACTGCATATTCCTTCAAACAGAGTACAACATTAAAAACATGCCTTTGTACTAATGTATTCACCCTACTCTCATACGGTTTCATATTACGGTTTTTTGCAAATATTTTCTAAAATATGAATGCTGCAGTTATATTCGCCATATTTATCTAAACTAGGTTACGCTACCCGTCGACTAGTACTCTAACTAAGCTTAAACCTACTTTTAATAACGAGATAAATGCCATTGTATTTTAGGCATGTTGCCGTCCGAGCGGCCAACTAAAATCGACTCTAACAAATTATTGAACCCACTTTCTAGTATTTTTTTACGTTTATTCGCTGTAACAAATTAGTAACTAATTATCCATACACATTAGCCTCTATTAATTTGATATTTATGGTGACATACCTACCTACTCATAACCTGAAAACTAAATATTGCATAACTTTTTGTTTATTTACGTTTTCACGTTTTTTATTTTTGTAACAAATTGAACAAATTAAGACCTTTCTTTTGATGCATAATTCGTCTATCTGCATTATATAGTTTCTGTGTAATCACGGACGATGACTACGGCAAGTGGCGGTTCTAGCGGCCAACTATTTTTTGTCATAGCGTCTTAGTTTTTTTTGTAACAAATTCACGAAAAGAGGTGTGTAAAGTAACAAATTAGCACTAATTCCTGGCAAAGTTTCATCAAATATTATGAGGTGGCCGCGCGGTTGAAACGGACATTAATCTCTTTCTCGCCCCAACGTTCTCTAACTTGCTTCTTCCACGACATATCTTGGCATTATTATCGACCTTAACTTCAAACCCTTTCTGGAGATTTTGGCTTGCCGAGTACGCAAACTCATCTATATATTTAAGACACTCCGTCATTCAGCAGATGCAGAAATCATAAAGATGGTACTGAGCATTACTTTGCCGTATGCCGTACCGTTCTAAGCTATTGCATTACCAACTGGGGCGGTGCTGTCAAAACAAACTTTAATCGAATTCAGCGCGCACAGAGAACTGTCCCTTAGGTATACACCTACAAACCTCGTCTATATCCTGCTGATTGGAGCGGAGCTCTCATGGATCAGCTTCAATGTCTGTTACGCCATAACTTCCCGAGTTCATAACCGATTTTAATAATTTTTGTGTGGAATCGAATCAACACATTTAGGATCAGATTGTGACGGCATTTTAAAATTCACAAAATTAAAAAAGCGATGACTAAAAAAATATTGGCTCTGTGGGATTTCCCCTTAAAACAAATAGCGCGCAGTTTTTTAAAGTTTTAATTCTTTTGAAATTTTAAAATTTACTAATCATTATTGAATGTTTTTTTTTTGTATTACACTCCGCTCCAAATAATGATGCTAGCGAAGCTATTGAACTAGTTAACTGTATGAGCCAGGTTTTTACAGTAACACAGCTCTTTATACTGGCTATGACAATGAAACAGCATACACTAACACGATATTGCAAGGAGTCCAATCGCGGTAACCATTTAGTCTGCTCAACTTAGCCGGTCAAAACTGCCTTTGGTAGTAGGTTTTAGTCCCAATCTCCACAATAAAACACACGAAATTATATCCATTTTTCACTTAAACCGGCATGCTCTTAAATATGTCCTAATTGACTAGGTTCAAAAGCAATCCTATGAAAATACGGAAAATTTGCTCATGATTTTATAAACCTATACTTTACACAACTATACTCTGTCACCAACACAAACTTGTACGATAAATTATTTGAATAGAAAAATATTAGAAAGAATCGATTCGGCCCACAAGTGACTTCTCATATATCCAGCCTAAGACTTAATTTGTGAGCCGAATCGATCTTTTCTAGTATTTTTCTATTAAAATAATTTATCTCATAAGATAGAATTGATAAAATGCCAAAAATATATAAAATTATAAAAAAACAAACTTGTACGCTTATTTTTAGACATCCCTATTTCACGATACTTAAATAAATACATACTTATAAATATACTTACGATTATATGTAAAAATAAAATTTTTAATTTAGTAATAGTTTTTTGCCCTAGTCGTTTATAAGCCTTTAATTACGTCTCGCCTAATTTAAATTTTTTAAAAAATGTATTATCTTTATAATTCTACTCTACGTGTTGATTTGAATGAACTTTTTTGTATGCGTTTGGGTGGCGAACTGGACGGTTTAGATTCACAAATCAGCCCGGCAGATTGCGTTGCATTCGGCACAACAAAGTGTGGCCGGGGCAGCTAGTTAGTTATAAATTATTGGTTATGTTTGCTGTTTGAACTGTTGTTAATGGCCCTTGAGGATGGAGACCTGGTGACCTGTAATATAGGTTTTAGTACCCACCACAGGCACCAGCAATCGGCATCCAAATTTGGACATATTGTTCCTAGTCATATTTATAATACAACTATTCAAAATTTGATAATATGTACTTTTTGGTATGTGGTGAGAAATAAACACTTATTATTATAATTATAAGTAGTGGTACTAATAGAATTGTATCAGATATGCTATGGAAAATGGATTTTAGATGATTTTAGGTGCAAGAGATGATGCAACGGAAAAATACATTTTCAGCTTAAAGTCCGACACGTAGAGTTCAATATGATTAAAAGAGAAAAATTTACGGATTATGTGGTAGACCAGCGAACTGTCCGAACCTCTTTTAGTATTTAAACGAATAGAAATAAAAAAGAACAAATTTCAATTACTACATTTTAATTCCATATTTCTTAACAATACAAATTTGTGGACACATTATACTAAACATAAGATTACTAATTATAATTAACTGTATTTTATAATTATAAATACTACTTCATAATTCTACTTGTGATTCGCTAGAATCTTTTAAATTCTACATTGAGACAAAACTTTTTTGTTGTAAGTATAAATTGATCGTAATAATAAGAATATTTCATTAGTAGTAAAAAGAAAAATATATAATAAATATACAATTATAAACATAACACTTTTCACTGGATTATAAAAACTGAGATTAGAAAAAAATTATAAAAAATTATTTACTATAATAAAATAAGGCAGAGAAATTACAGATGTAAGAAAAAAGTGTACAATATTTTAGGAGAATAAATTAGATATTATAGAAAAAAAAAAAATTTCAACGAGAAATACAATAATTATTACATTAACTGACGCTTCACAAAAAGGCAAAAAATGAACTTACGAAATAGGAAACCTTAAAGTGATTTTAAAGCTTAATCAATTCCCCGGTCATGAACTAGGATTTATTTATTGAAGATGATTAATTTTATGTCAATTGGTAATATCGATTAGTTATTTCAATTTATCAATCTGGTCATTATCAATATTCAATTCTGTAACACACCCGCTTTGTTGGGGGAAGCCCCTATCAAACAGAAGGTGAAGTTCACATTGAAAGTAATATAATCTGATATATTATGCTATAATTTTGTTATTAATTTAATATTTGAGAAGGTTTAAGCAACTACTCATTTAGGAGATATTCATTTGATGCAATTACCGTTGCAATCACTGTTACCTTAGAAAATATAGACAAAAAAAATCTATGACTTCACAAGGTAATAACAGTAAGTCAGCCACTCTCGTTGTAATTAGTTATAAGAAAGTAAAGGATACCAAACATTTTAAATGTAACTGTTTAAATTCCAAAATAACCGTCACGGATCAAGAGATTTTTCATTATTCTATTTTTAAAAAATTTTTTCGATAAGTATTTTGAAAAACCTCATATGACGCGATCATCAGTCATTGCATTTTAAGCATGGGCTTATTTTTGGGCAATGCCTATAATATATTTTGTCAGTTGACTCTTAACTCAGTATTCAAAACCCACTAAATTAAATTATACTGTGTAAAACTTATGGCAAGAAATGTCTTTTTTGAGTCAACTCATTTGCAATTATTTTATTAAAATATTATAATTAAAATTATAATTTTACAAAAAAATTATTTCAAATAAAACCTGTTATAAAAATAATGATAGATCAATTAAATAAAAATAATTAAATACATCTATATATCGACGCTTATGGCTTGGAGTGCATATTTAGTAATAATTTAATTTTAATACTTAATAAAACTTACAAAAAACACAATTTATAATAAAACATCAAATTCATTTAATATATTTTATGTAATTATAACAAACGCAAAACAAATAAAATTTACTTATAATAATTAAGTACTGTTACGGAATGTTTGTTTACGATACACCATTCTCAATAATTGCTTACATTTATAAAATCCAACTATCTACTCATTTTTGATTAATATTAAAGATACATGAATATAACCGTCGCAAAAAGATTTCGAAATATCATTTAGTTTCAACAGTAAAATCTGTTTCAGCTAACTGGTAATTTTTATTTACTTACATCTATAAATAGTTCCTACATGTTGCATGACAATAACATCAACTTAATATAGTCCTAAAAAGTTTCATTTACTTAATTTAAAAAAAATATGGCTCATTAACATGGCCTTAAAAAAATAAAAAATCTTACTGAGTATTCGTAACTAAAATAAAATTTAACATAACTATAAAAATATATATTAAATAAAGCTTGATATACGTTACTGTATAAAATATTGCTAATATTTGTAATTGTAAAAAAAAAATATAGCTACCATTTTTGTGATAGATATTTGTGATACTTAAATTGATTTTAGTCAGCACTTTCGTTACTTTATTTGATAATAACGTAAACGTAACGTTTGTAAAAGTAAAAATAAAAATATTTTGCAAAAATAATGGAATATTCTGCATTCACTAGGACGGAACAGTTAATTTTTAATTGCACTTTTGAATTGTTTTATTCATATAAATACAAATATTAAATACTAATTTTTTAATCATATATAAGATATGGAAATCTACGTGCATAACGCAAAAAATATGCAAGTTTAATACAATAACGATTCATATAATGTAGGTATTTACATTCAGTGATTGGTTTGATAAACAAATGACACATCTGAAAAATTTACATTTTGTAATATTGTACAGGTTTATTTTATATTTTGTTATTCGCTTGTGTAACTATTGATTGTGACACAATTATTAATAAATTAATCAATGCACAGTTTTTAAACATACTAAATTCATATAGTAATATGAGATTTGTAATTCTTATGTCATGGTATGGTCTTTAATGAGAACCTAATTTTTACAATACTTTTTTATGTATCCTGATTTGTAATTTTCAATTTTAATAATGATTCTTGTTAAATATTTCATAGAAATAAATACTTAATTCAAGGAATAATTAATATTGTGATGTTAAGACTAGTCAAAAAGTGTTTTACAATTAATTGAATTTCCAATTAGTTTATTAGCACAATAGCTAGATAATAAATATTAAACTACACAATGAGCTAGTTACTGCAATCTCTGTAGACCCGAATATTGTATTCGACGAATGGAATTTTGTCATCCGGTGATAATTTGCAGATATCCTGAAAATAAAATGAATAAATTTAAAATGCAGTTACCAAATCGTATTAAATATTTGGATGTAAGTTCCAATTGGTAATAAGATAGCAAACTAATTATGGTTATAATAATAAATGACATTATTCAAGTGGAAATAGCAATTTTTATTAACTTTAATATATATAAACATCTTAATTATTCCTTAATATCATAAAGAAAGCATGTAAAACGGGATGACAAATGCCCCCTGTGCAAAATCTTAAAATTTAAACGCAAATAAGGCATCGAAAGTTTTACCACTTTCGCCTACCTTGATGACATTATAATAGTTAGCAAAACTTTTATGAACATTTTTGATTCTATCATTATTAACATACATGTAATGTAAATACATTGGGTCCGTAGAGTGTATGGTGGCCTTTAGCCCATAGTGCCTCAGCTATATTTTTTATAAGAGTATTCTAATCTAAGCAAAGGCTTGTACTACAGATACTAAATAACGAATAGAATATGTAAGTTTATAAGCAACTTAAATTAAATTTAAAAAAAAAAAAAAATTTAAATTTTGTGAACAATTACTTTGCAAAGGTGGGCAAATCTTTGGCAGAAAAAATAGATACAACACCAGGCTTATGCACTATCTTAGATGCCTTAAATAAACAATATAGCTCTTTTGTTCTTAATGACACAAATGATACCGAAGTATATAATCTAATACTGAGTCTTAAAAATGAATGTAGTGTAGGTTGGGATGACATATCCAACAAATTGCTCAAAGAACATTAAGACATTCTAGTCCCACATCTGACACACATATTTAACATGTGTCTCTCAAATGGCATCTTTCCTAAGGCTCTGAAAATATCTCAAATCCGGCCAATATTTAAGGGTACGGGGGATCGAAGCCGGGTCGAAAGTTATCGTCCTATAGCAATACTTCCATCACTTTCAAAAATACTGGAGAAAGTTATCAATAAAAGACTAATAGATTACCTTGAATCGAAACAGTTGTTGTCTGAGTTCCAGTATGGATTTCGTCGAGGGAGATCCACAGATGATGCAGTGAATGAACTCACTAATTACATAACGACCAATTTGGATCGAGGCAGCAAGTGTATAGCTATATTTTTGGACTTGACCAGAGCATTCGACACGGTCTCTGTCCCCATACTCCTTAAAAAGTTGGAAAAAATCGGTATAAGAGGCAAACAGCTTGATCTTTTTGATGACTACTTATCAGATAGGCTTCAGAGTGTAAGGATAGGATCTTACACTAGTTCTGATCTTCCACTAACATATGGTATACCACAAGGCAGTAGCTTAGGGCCAACTCTTTTCATCATTTATATGAATGATTTATTATGCCTAGATCAGTTTCAAGGAAGAATTATCTCGTACGCCGATGATACTGCCCTCATTTTTACTGCCAAAACTTGGGAAGAGACGTATAGGTCTGCTCAAATTGGTTTTGATTTGATAAAAAAATGGTTAGAAAACAATATTTTAACTTTAAATACCGAAAAGACTAAATATTTGGCTTTTTCTTGGCGCAATTATAATCATCAACTAAATCTTGTTGCTCATAATTGTTCTAACTTCCATAGGGATACGCAATGCCAATGCTTGCTACTTGAGCGGGTGAACTTCATAAAGTACCTGGGCGTCACAATTGATGATCATCTAAGTTTTAAGCAACATATTGATGTTCTAGTAAAGAGAGTTCGTAAATTGGTATATGTTTTTAAAACATTAAGACATGTTGTTCCACCGGTTACGCTTATTAGGATTTACTATGCCTTGTGCCAGTCGCTGCTTACATACTGCATATTATCCTGGGGAGGTGCTTCCAAAACCACGCTTAAGAAACTTGAGGTAGCGCAAAGGACGATACTTAAAATTTCTACTTTTAAACCTTTTCTGTATCCCACTCAACTTCTTTATGAGTACTGTGAGGTTTTGACAGTCCGGCAACTGTTCTTACTTAGGATTGTTGTGAAGCAGCACTCCCTGTTAGAATACTCCCCTGATTTGTTAAAGAGGCGTAGATGGTTTGCTGCGTGTTATCAGACTTCTGGGACAAAAACAACCTCGGCCCAGAGGTTCTTTCCATTTTTAGGTCCCATTGTGTACAACAAAATCAATAAAATAATTAATATATATCCTATGAATAAAACAGCGGTAAAAAAAGCAGTGTCAGCCTTCCTTGTGACAAAGTCTTATGACGAAACAGAAAAATTGATTGGTATACTACGATGAATGGTAATTGAAAGTGTCAAATAGAATCCATCTGAATTTAAATAAATAAATTATACTCACCCTCTCACATACACTCACTCATCAACATATTACACACAGAGAGGACCATAATTAGATTTCCTCAATAAAAATTAATCATAAGTAATAGTATAAGATAAAATTGTTAATATAGCTTTTAAATTGATGTGTCCTATATGCTCCGAGGCAAGAGGCGCTGTATGCTGAAATACAGGTAATGTATTACCTAGTTCGGCAACAGATGCTACATTTGTTAATGTATTTATAAGCTAGAAGTAACGCTTAAGTAAGAAATGTAATCTTTTTATGGTAATAAACGAATATTATTATTATTATTATAATTTTAGAGTTGAATAATGGAAAGGACCCTTCAATCAAAGACTTATGTAAAATGATTGCTTCCGATATATATTGAACTATAACGGGAACAAATGTTTATGCTCATTTGAAACTCGCAACGTTGCTCCAATAGTCATAGTTGGTGCAACATTCATCCCTATTGTTACCAGCTACATTTCAACTAACCTCAAATGGCATAAACGATCCTCGTATCTTCAACACCTTATCGATGTTACAGCCCATATTCAGAGAGACAGTGGTAGACCAGGCAGTTTCAGTGAGGGCCAACTTGCGGCAGCTAGCTGTATCGTGGCGACAGTCAAAAAGGTCGCAGCGATGGAACTCTTTTAGTTTCAGTGACCTGAGAATTTTTTTTATACATTACAAATCTATAAACATTAAAAATATTTATTTATTTACTCTAAAGCTTACGCTTTTAGATCCCAATCAGGCCTGGGGCCCAAGATAGAATCCACGCTGGAGCGAGCTAACTTAGAAGGTACCTTACCCTGGCTTAAAAACCAGACTGGTTTTACTCGGAAATACAGACGACACAGAGACAGGGAGGGAGTTCCATTCCTTTGCTGTGCGCATTATAAAAGATGTTGAGAAGCATTTGGTGGTAGGTAGAAATAGTAACCAAGAAAGGGTAGCCCGCAGTGCGTATGGTCGGTTTTCTTAGTAAATAAAATTAAAATATGTAGATTATATTAAGGTAGATTTTATATACACTTTCAAAATTCAATGTTTTATTGAAACTTTATAAAAGATAAGTTTAATCATATAAAATATTGAAAGGCTGACTCTAAACACTATGAAGACGAGAAGTTTAAGTTCTAACTTAAATAAACCTTGTATTGTTTTCTCTTTCTTTTCCATCTCTCTATTGAGGGGTTTCCTAGGTTGTAAGGACCAAATAATGTATTATGAATTACAAGAAAATTAATCGAAACGGTGTTGGTGCTGATCAATAATCTTAAGATTTATTACTGCTTTAAACTAACATTTTTTGAGAGTCAAGCCTGAGACCTCTGGGGAAGAAAATTATATACATTAAAAACATAATCAAACTTACCTAAATGTGACATCCATATGCTTTTGGTGCAAACAGTGTGACAGAGGCACTGTGTAAGTGAAGTTGTGGACAGAGCGGGGGCACACTCGTTCAGTGAACAAAGATCCGTTGGTGATAGATTTACTTGATACACCGACGTGAACTTTGTCGCATTCTGTTAAAGTTATAAATTTTATAAAAAAGACACCACAATAAAGTAAACTATGGTACTTGTATTGTAGATATAAAAAAATGTTATCCAAACCCAAAATTGGTTTAGATCAATGTACTTGAGTTCGAGATTTACTGTTTCAAAATGGAGTATTTTGGGTGGGAGAAATTCCATATCTCAAATGCCAGATTCGTAGCTTTCCTTTAATTATGAATGATGTCTAAGATAATTTATTATTTTTCTACTTAAATTTTTTGTTTTTTGAAATTAAACAAATAGCAAAATCGATATATCATATATCAATACAAATATAAATTTCTAGCCAACAAGAAAACATATTAAAATAATCTGTCACTAAGCAATTTAAACCATTTGCATGCCTAACTAAGGAGTTAAGCCAGCTTTTAGAATAATAAAATTAAGCATCAAATATATAGAAATGTATGACTTCACAGAAATGTAATTGTTCTATACCAAAGAACACCTTTTTGTGATGTTTTTGTAGAGCGAAAAATCTCAGAAGATGGGTAAGGATGTAGAGTCAGTAAGCATCAATATTGTCGGCATCTCATAACTCTCCTTGAATCAGGTACCCCCTTTATTGACTAAGCGGTCCATAAGACACTACATAAACTACCAACCTTTGTATGCGAGCTCCTCCGATTGTTCACTAATATTGATCTCTTCAGAGCTACCAATTGCTTCATTTGTCTGTCTTACTACTCGAGCAAGAACTTGTCTTTTCATTCTAGTAGCGTTATCAGTCAAATTATGTTTGTTTGAATCCAGTAAATTTGAATCAGCTATTATGTCGACATGGATAGCTTTAAACGATTCGTTGTCGCTTTTAATAGTATCAGAATTGTTTCGTTCTGGTATTAGTGGAATGTTTGGTTGCTTGTCTTTAGTAGAAGGTTCTGGAGGACGAGCGAATGTTTCGTTGATTTCTTTTTCCGGTTTTCTTTCTAGAGGTTCCTGGTTTTCGTAAGCTTGAGGCTGGTCAAGGCCGCAGGAAGACTGCGAAAGAAGTAATATTGTAAGATTTTAAAATAGAAACTTATTGCCAATACACAAAATATTCGAGAACAAGTCAATTGGATTCTAATTTAGAATTCTTGGTGTCTTTTGCAATAGAATAGAATTGATAGGTGCATTTATTTTTGTGGATTTCAAAAATACAAATAGTTGTATTAGTAAAAATAGAAAATCTAAATTGATTAGTTATTCAATTGAGATAATATCCGCAAGGACTTACCAACATAGATTGGATCCAGAAAGTGATCTGCTCCATATCCTTGTATAGGCAGCGTGTACGGAATTGTAACTTTGGTAAGATGGATAAGGATAAAGGATGAAAAAAGTTATGTGTTTTCTTAAATATTATGTGTGGCTATAATATTAAATTTGCGATATATAGTTTAAGTCCAAGTTGTATTTCGGTATTTGATATTAATAAAACTGTCAATGGTTGAAAACATTGCGTGCGCTTCTATCTACCATCGTTATCATCATAATCATTAGCTTAATCATGTCCCTACTGTTGGGTCACTTGCTTTTTCAACTACCTCTCCACGGTGTTTCCAACCGTTCAAAGGATGGGCCATAACTTACCAAGTAGGCCTAGTGCGAATTAGTGACTGGTAACAAACGCAAATCTAACCGGGATATAAATAAATTGTATAATATATAAATAATTGTATAAATAAGCTATTAGCTTAATGTGCCTCAACTAGCTAATTAATCGCTAGGTGCTTTCCACACCTAGTACTTGAATCAAATTTTATTGGTCACCCAACCCTTGACCAGCTACTTAAAATGTTGCTTAACTTCCGCAATTACAGGCTGAATGCGCTTAGCGCTGCACCATCAAGCTTCTCTACCGCTTTATCATCATTTATCTATAGAATACCAAATGGCCCGTGACTTATTTTAATTAAAACTTAACTGTTAATTGAGTTTCAATAATTAAATAGTGTCCTAAATTGCCTGTGTCTCAAAACCACCAAAATATAAGAAAAATTATTTATTTTTAGTAAGACAGTAATCCATAAATAGTGTTGACACAAGTGAAGTTAGAATGGAGCGTGTCAATGCATATAATAGCAAAAAAGAGGAAGAGAGAAAAAAGATTGGCTAGGGTCCTAATGAAGATGCTCCAGAATAAATACAAATATTTATCACTAGCGAAAAAGGAGAATTATTAATAAGCTCACCTGGCATTCAGCATCTAGTTCGTTATCGGTGTTAATAGGGAATGTGCATCCAGATCCAAGGACGTCGGATATCCGGCTTAATCGTATAGACCTTTCCGGCGGTGGTGTTTGTGATGTTTGTTCTATATCTGTAATAAATAATTGACATCAAATCCTCATCATATCAGCCGAAAGACGTCTACTTCCGAATATAAGAAGACTCCACGCCTGGTTGCAGATTGCAGTAAAAGACCACAATTTGGAAACGCTTCCGCCAATTTTGTGGTTTACAGAGGGCGCTTTTACGATATCCTTATTAGGTAAGAGTTGGCGCTATTCTATTCTTTCGGGCATCATGCGGCCAATAATTCTCTTGATCTTTATGTCGGATTTCTCTTATCACCAGGGTTCGAAGTTTGATCATGTGTACACTCATTCAATATAATAAAAAAAGAAGCAATGGCTTCAAGTAGCTCTCCAAGAAGTTTGTATTGGTAATCTACCTGTTTATCAACAGATGGATTACCAATCCAATCTTCTTCGACTTTTTTGTAAGAATACTCACTATTACTTATAAGATTTTTGACGTAGTTTTTAGACGCCAGCAGTGTTGTTGCGATTGTATGAGGTAGTTCTGTTGGAGATGTTGTGCTGTACTCTGGTGTAGTCTTGTGAGGGCTTTTCTCTGCAGAAAATCAGATCGTTAACCAGCCAATATGCTTAATGATGAGGAATGAACTGTTAGCAGATCATTGAAAAAAATTACTTGATGAATGGCGATGACAAAAATTGATTAATAAAAATGCCTTCTGATTTATGCAGATAATAATAATAAAATTGGACTTCAAAAACTAAGAAAGGAGATGTATCCTCAATACAGTAAAAGTTAAGAAGTAATAAGTTTTCTCGTTAGGCAGAAATTGATTTTACTCGCGATTTTTTCTATTTTGTGTTCTATGGTGTTTAATTATTTAGAGATAAAAAAGGATGCGAATGTACAGTACAATTATTATATTGTTTCGATTAATAACAGTTGTAGAACTCGCTGGAGTAGCGGTTAGCGCATTACGTATATGATTTGAAGTTATGAATGTAAAAGCCAATCAACGGATGCGGTACAAAAAAGTACTATTTCGAGCTACTCCAAGAAGACATCTCCAGTCCTCCATCTCTAGTAGGTAGCACCCATAAATCCACAATGAAATTATGCTGTAGTTTATGTTCTACTCTCACTTTTTTTTTTTTTTTTTTTTTTTTTTTTTTTTTTTTTTTTTTTTTTTTTGTGACGCGGGGAATGCGTTACGCATACGCCGCCGTTTGGGAGAACGGCGGATACGTTATGTGGGACTCTCCCCTGCAGACCCACCCGACGATAAAAGCTCGTCAGGTAGGTGTGCAGGGGCCTACCCACTAAACCACCGCGGTGTCCCTCTAACACCTTGGTGGGGATCATGTGATCGTGTTAGGATTCTTTCCACGATCCCCACCAGTGTGCGTCCGCCCTAGGTGGACCCTCCTCCGCTCCGTGGGGGGCACGGAGCTGCGGAGCACCCCGTGACACCCTGAGTGCCCCGCATCGCCTGGAGACCGGTGCAATGCAGGTGCTGGTCTCCCAAACCCAGCACCCGCTGGCCTCCACGGGTGGAGATGGGGGAAAACTTTCCCCACGTCCATCCGTCTTGGGACCTTTGCGCCTGCGGGAGTCCTCCGGGACCAAAATTCCCGGGGGGCTCCCGCATCCGCACTCCCGAATCTGTGCGCATCCCGTCTCCCTCTCAGCTGAGAGGGGAAAGGGAGCGCCCCCTACCTTCGGGGATGCCGACTACTCGGACATCCCCTCCCCCTCTGGCGTCCGGACTCGCGCCCGCGCCTTTCCGTCACTTGTACAACCCGCCGGCTCAGGGGACCTTCCCTTCATTACCGGTGGGTCGCACCTGCGACCTTCCATTACGTGGTCGGCCGGCCGCCCGAAGGCGGCGCACACCGAGCATGCTGGCTCCCGAACACAAGAAGCGGCCCTGTGACCGGGCGCCCCGCACCTGAAACACAGGCCGCTTCTGTCCTCCCTGGCTGGGCACCTGGGTTTCGTGTGCCCCAGCCCTAGGCACTTGAAGCACCGCAGAGGTAGGGCAGTTAACACCCTGACCTCTGCGGTGCTCCAACCGACCCGCAGTTTCCCATCTTGGGATATTGCCTTGGCGGCGGCTACCGGCAACCTCGCTACCGTCCAACTGAGACCATCAGCGCCAAGTCTCAGTCCCCTCAGTTGGATGACCGTCCTCGGGCAACCCGCCTTGGCCATCATGGCGTCCGCCACGTCCTGCTCCTTGACTGAGTCGTCCAGTCCGGAGATCCGCAAATCTGCGGTCTTCTCCGGCCTGGACACCACGACCACGTCGCCGACGACCTCCCGGAGCTTCTCCGCCAGCCTGTCCGCCAGATCACTACCTTCCGGCACCTCTATAAGGCGTGCTCCCGCCTGTGTCTCCCTCGTCCTGAGTCCAGCCGTGATGCCGATGTCAGGGAGGGAGACCGCTGCCTTGGCCCTCTTCATGACATGGGCGTATGACTCCCCACACTCTAACGCGTCAGGCTTCAGCGTTAGCGCAATCGCTGCCGTCTTTGGTGGTTTTAGCGCTGCTCGCCGCCGTCTTGGTTTCGGCTTCTTTGCCGCCGCCGCTCTCGGTTCCGCGCATGCAGCCTGGTCGACCTCTGCTGCCGTGCGCTTCGCCACCATCCTCCGCTTTTTACGGTCAACCGCCACTGACCAGTTCTCACCCTGTGTGGGTGGTGGTGGCACCTCTGACTCGTTGTGTGCTGGGCCCGTCTGTCCACCCGCTGCGATCAGAGGGTGATTGAGCCGCTTCTCCCAAGCCGAGAGTCGCTCGTCAACCGTCCGCTGCACTGCCTCTAGCAGCGTCGCCTCACTCGTAGGCCTCTCCCAGGCCGCCAACTGTTCATTTACTGCCTGCCGCACGGCAAGCAGCAAATCTTCCTTACTCGGCTTCTCCTGCTCGGGCATCATGGGCGTTGCCGCCGCCGCCCTCTTCAGCTCCGCCACCTCCCTTTTAAGGTTTTCCACCTCGATGTACAGCATCTCGTTCGCCTTGTTCAAAACAGAGTTCGACCTTTCGTTTGCAGCCATAACCTCCGCAACTCTCTTTCCCTCGCTGACAAGAGTGTCTCTCGCGAAGAATGCCATCCCGTTTACAGCTTCCATCAATTTGCCTAGCGATCCCATGCCGAAGTCCTGATATTGGTCCTTCATCCCTAGGTTTTCATCAGTTACACCGTCCGTGATGTTTCGCGCCTGTTTCGTGGCCTCTTTTAACAGCCACATCCACCTTTTTCGGTCCGCCTTTCTTACTCTGTTGTCGTCCGCAAACTCTATTTCGGGAGTCAGGTTTTCAGACTCAACCGACGCTTCGTCTGACATTTCCTCCTGTTCGGCACTGTTTACTCCTGGACTCTGTGCGCTGTCCTTCCTTCCATTCCGTCTAGATTTTTGTTTTTTTGGCACATTCATATTGTTCCCACGATTATGGGAGATTCGTCGGACCGCAAGGGCAGAGATCCCGGTACCCTGGCTACCCTACTTACGCCTGGGGGGTCGGGAGGTACCCCAGGGCGACCGCTAACGGGCTGACCGCGCTCCGCCAGCCTCCCTCTCAGGCGCCCCGACACCGCGCATCCCAGTGCCGGGACTTTGAGGTTTTTTATAGTGGTTGTCTCCACGCGGCCCCCACCGAAGTGGCGGCCCCCGCTCCCGCACCACATACGGGGTTACGGTTGGGCCGGAACCGATCCTCGGATCGGAACACGCCCCGACTTGCCCGCTGACGCGAGCTGGGCCCAAAGGCCCCCCCGGGTGATTTTTTAGAGGGGTTGTCTTCCCCGCAGCCCCCACCAGAAGGTGGCGGCTCTCGGCCCTGCACCATGTACAGGGTTACGAGTTCCTTCGACGACACCAGGCAGAACTGGCATCGCCCAAGACTCCCCATGCTCGGCTACCGCAACCCGGGATACCCAGGACGCCAGCCGAGCTTCCCCCCTGCTGGTTTTGGTCCGCGCCGGTTAAGCCGGTGGCCCCCATATCTGGAGGCCGTCCCCAATCCGCCACCCGGGGGACGCGCCCGATGGCAGTTCCAGCAACTGCACACGGGATGTTCTACTCTCCCTAACACTGCAGTGGAGAAATTAAAATATTGATAATTATGAAGAAACCTTGTACGTACAATACGATGCCCTATAATTACTATATAAAGATTTACTGCATGGAAAGCAAGAATCTTTGTAGTAGACGCCGTAAATGTTAGTGCGTGCGTGCACAGATAACCGCGACTATTTCGTCACTCTATGAAAATGCTTGTAAAGTGACCAAGTTGACCAAGACCTATGTACACAAGAGAGAAGCGAGTGTGCGCGGGCTTGCTATTAGTTGACCCAGGTTTCCGGAAGAACTGAGCTCAAATCTATATCATCTGAGATAATCTGAGATCACAAATTTGTTGTTTGTCTGTCCGCTCTCTTTCCATTGTATATGCGTTACCATAGCAACGCGTTAACCGCAAGTAGTTCGTCTACCGGACGCTAGATGGCGCTAACGGAAATTAATATTTAATAATAGAAAAAAAATAAAGAATTTTGTCCACTCGTGCGAAGCCAGGACGGGCCGCTAGTTATACCTAAGAATTTTGTTTCCAAAACAATATTATTACAAAATGAAAATTCTTTACCTTTAACTTGTTTTTTTGCTGTAGCATGTGGCAAAGGTTTCAAATTCTGAAAAAAAATTTCAACATTAATGTTGATCACTCATATTACAGAACAAGAAAAAAGTGACTAGGTTTAACTGTAGTCCATGTTTTATAAGATACTAGCTTTTACCCGCGGCCTCACCCGATTTTTTTTATTTTGTTCAATAAAAAGTATCCTATGTTACTTCTAATATCTCCAAGAATATATGTACGAAGTTTCATGATGATCGGTTTAGTAGTTTTTGCGTGAAAGCATAACAAACAATCTTACATTCACATTAATTATATAAGCAGGGATTACCTTCAAATACCTATATTCTAAAGAAAATGCAAGTGTGAAAAATTATATTATTTTACTGTGTTACCTGTATTTGATTCTGATCGGGCGGTGTCCGATGTGCATTGTTGACGTTGAATTTTCCGTAGTGCGGGTAGTTTGCATATTTGTCATGCATGCGAGTCTCCTTCATAGACAGTAGTTCTTGATGCTCCCGGAAATATAACGCCGACATTACAACAAGGCTGGTAGTGATAACAAAATCAACTATTATAAAAGGCACATCTTAAACAGCATACAGGTTATAGTAAGAAATGTAAAGCATACGGCTTGTACTATTCGCTGGGGTTGAAGGAATCTACACACAGACATTTTATTTTCAGTTATTTATATTATTTCTAGGAATCTCTTCCAGCTTTTAGTTAGTTTTAGCTAGCTCTAGTCTGGTAAAGTAAAATAATGCCACCGTTAACAATTTACGGTGTTGTAATTGGGACTTATGATACTGGAGCTAATCACCATAAACCTCGCATATTATATCCCAAAATGGATCCCTTTTCTGGTCTTTTTCTTCATTCCTCCAGATAAGCATTAAGATTAGGGCAAAATCGCCAACTTTTTTGAAGAGGCTGTCCTTCAGAAGTGAACGTCTTTTAGCTGAGATAATAATTATTCTAATAAATAATCTGAATTGCTTTGAAAAGTGGACTAGTTTATTTTGAGCAAAAACACTAACATCCTAAACTTATAATTTCAAGGGATAAAATTAAGAAAATTCTACATAATTGAACTTTTGTGAGACTTGGTGTCAATAGTGAAAAAGATTTCCTTCCATAATGAGTTAAATAATAAATATCGACTTACCAAACAGCCATTATGAAGATCAAAATGGTAATCACAATTTGCAAGAACTTGTTCGAAATTAATTCATTGTTGTTATCCCCGTAATCCTTTCTTCTACAGCAGAAAGGCAATCTTGTGTTGCCATAAGAAAAATCATCATCTTCCCGTAACCAAAGGCAAGGGTCTTTTTTCTTTGAAATCGTACTGTAATTCTCCTCGGGAACCTTCTGTTCAACATATTTAGGTTCCAAATTCTCAATTTTATCTTCTTTACTTGAATGATATCTCACGCAAGTTTTGTTATAGTTATAATACTTTCCAAATTTCGAGTTGCCATGGCAGTTTTTGCATTGTTTTCGGGTATATTTTGGGGAGTTGTGACTCAGTTTGTGGCAACACTCGTGCCGTCTAATGTTACGGGCAATGTCTCTTATCTGATCTATGGATATATTTCCATCACTGTATAGAGATTTTGAGGAGTTTGATGCCGCTGAGTAGCGAGAATCTGAAAAATTATAATTGTAAAAAACTTTTCTTTGTAAGATTCACCAAACAATTACAAAATATTTCTGAAAATATCAGTTCCTTGAAAATGCCACATAAAGAATAATAAGTAACTTAAATACTTAAGGCCTTTGTGCTCTATAATAATTCCTCTTATTCTATTTTATACCTTATCCGTAACAGATTATATCTAATATCCAATACATATCTCTAAATTTATTATCTCACCGTTACTAACACTCGACCGGGAACTATCTCTCCTTTGGAGCACGCTAATTTTGCAGAGCTTCTTATTTATTCGCTCCAGCTGGTCAATTCTGGATTCCAAGTTACCAGTCACCTTACATAACTCTTTCACAGCACCCAGGTTTTCCATAAAGATACGATCCTGTGAAGTATATGATAATTTTGCGTTATATTGTCATGTTAAACAGACAGGTCCGCATCAACACATACATTTGCAATTACATGATAAAAGGCTGTCACAGTCTTCAAGATAAGCATATTAAAAAAACCTAACGATAATAAACTAACCCCTTTTTTCATCATTACGACAATTTGAATGAGACTTTACCCGGGAAGTCGATTATTAGAAAATTAATGCTTTTATCTGAAATCACATATACAATTTTCAATGCTAAATCTACTGTACGATACTCACAAAATTTCTGGTGCGTTATATTAAGTGTCATAGACAATAATAGAAATAGAAAACACATTATTTATATTCCCGTTAAAATCTCGCGATAGCTTCTATAAATATATAAAATACTCTACAACCCGGTTGCAATATCTGTGGACCTGATGACGTCACGTCAGCGCCTAGGTACGGTGCACAAAACAAAAGCGCGGGGAGGTGACAAGAGAACGGGGAGGGGGCTTGACATTCCAGCGAGGTCCACAGATATTGTAACCGAGTTATATATGTGTAGAATGTTTGCACGTACATCTCTAAATTTATACTATATCATCTATATCTCTAAATTAATTATCAAATTTATTTTACACATATTCAAAGAAAGACAAACAAATATTTCCGAGTTTATTGCGACTTTTTCTCATTTTATATTATGGATTCGTTAGGCACATTTGATAAAACCAAACGTACCTTATTCACCACAAGAAATTTGGGAATTGTATCCCCATTAGGTAAGGTGACATCACCAGCTTCTTTAACAGCCTCTGGCAACACTCTTCTGACTTCTTGTGCGATGACCCCGGTGTCTAATTGAGGAGTGGGTGCGGTTGGATCATAGCCCAATAAGCCGGAATGCTCGGCGAAAGAAGGATCATAGTTGAATCTAGCAAGAACAAAAGATAGGTTTAGAAAGCGACTAATTACAACCACCTATTTCTATGATTTTTATACGTCTTTAATAACTTCACCTGTATGTTTGCATGTTTGTTTGTAACGCGTTTATTACCCAATAAGGTCAAAACCTATTTAATTATTACTTATTTATTAATTATTAATTATTTTTTAGTTCGGTTTACCATAAAATGTATTTTACTGCTTTTCTTTAAATATAATTTGTATTACATTACCGGCACATTTAAAATTTACATTTTAATTAAAAATGTAGCTTTGCTTTTATAATAGATAGTTTGTTTGGGTTGCCTAGTTCGGGGACCTCTGCTTTATTACTCGTTTTATTTATGGTGCTAAAGAACTTTTTTTTTTTCGATTTTACAGCCCTTGACGAGTTTCCTGCGGCTTCTTCTCGGTATTAGGTCTCCCGTCGTAGGACTTACTAAGCCATGGTACAGTTGTTGACTTTCAATAAATGCATTGTAAATGCTAATATTGAATAAGAAGCATTTTTACGTTTTAGTTAACTTCTCGAGGTAAGTCAAATGATTGTTACGAGTGGATTTACGTCCGTAGTATGTCGTGAAGTCTGAACTTTGCCCGATCGCTTCGAAGCTGACATCTCAACATGGGCAAATTAATACCAATATAAGTAACAATGAACTGTCAATGTCAATGAATGAAACAAATATAGACAATAGTCAAAAGTTATCTCTGCTTTTGGGAAAGTAACTCTGTAACGTAATTAGGTTAACCTACCAATTGGTTAGGGCCAAAATAGAAGTGGAGGTGATAATTTTAAAATTATTTATAACTTTCTCTTACTTGACAACTCTTATGCTCTGCACGTTGCGAAGTTGTTGCGCAGTGTCCAATTCTTCAATATTATGTTTTGCTCTTGCGTCCGATGGATGAAGTATGTGACCCATCACTTTTAGATTACCTGTTTAAGAAAAATTGGAATGTGTTGATAAAGTTCGGTCTATACCGATCTGTCAAATTTTTCTTTTCGATTTTCAGCTTAAAGTCGAACACGTAGAGTTTAATATAATTAAGAAACAATTCGTTGTGGGTTGATGTGCTGTGGCTTATACTAATAATGGATAAAGAAGCAATTGAATTTAAGTGGTGAAAAACTACTTCGGGTTCCCTATCAGAGCAGTCCAAAAGGATAATCGGTAAAACCCAACGTAGCTTATTCACCACAAGAAATTTAGGATTTGTATCCCCATTAGACAGGACGACATCACCAGCTTCGTTGACAGGCTAGACAGAAAGGCAGCTCTAGCAACACTCTTTTCACTTCTTGTGTGATGATCCCGGTGTCTAATTGAGGAGTAAGTGCAATGGAACCTGACAGTCGGCATTGCAGAGCTTTGCCAGCCTGGGGGAACCCTTATTCGCGACATTCCGTCGCTTTCCAGGGTGGCGATTACCAAATTCGGCTCCGTCAGACTGCGACGGAACACAGGGTACATCGAGGGGTTTTAGCAGGTAGGTAGTCCAGCCAGGCTAACCGGAGTGAATCTCCCGACAAAATCTGCTTGGAGCCCTGGACTCGAGCCGCCTCACTATACAGCCAGGCTGATAAATAGGAGTTCCCCTCGTTAGTAAAAAAAGGGGTTGGGTCATAGCCCAATAAACCGGTATGCTCGGCGAAATACTTCTACAATGATACCTCCTTTTACGATTATTTGTGTCCACCAGTAAAGACATTTAAGAAGCTGCTAATGATGAAGACTCACCGTTAACGACACAGGATTCATCCGGTCTATCAGTGTTGATACCAACTCGTCCATTGAAGTGGACGCTATTCTCAGAAACTCCTCGCTGCCACCAGTTTTCAGTGCAATCTGATTCGAACTGCCCAGGATTTGAGGCCTAAGAAAGAGTTGAATTTTATTACCTACATTTAAACCCGACTCATGTGTATTTATTGGAGCGGAGCTCCCATGGATCAGCTTCAATGACGCAATATCTGTTAAGGTGCTTTCAGACTACGCTATACTATATTGCCATATAGTAAAGAAAGTAAATATATATTTTTAATAATAATTATAGTAATTTTCTTCATTATAGTAAAGAAGGACCTAATGCTATACTATATAGCTTGGCGTTCACATTACGCGATATTACGCAAGCATTTGGCGCCAGACAAAAATCCGTCGCAGGCACAGGATCGTGTCCAGACGTGTTGTCGTTCCTTTCGCTTGCGGGACCGCCGGGGGTGAGGGAGGAGGAAGAGGGCGGCGCGTGATATAGCACAGCATAAACTCAGCGCATCGGAAAATTTTATAGCGTATACGAAGCCAATTACATATAGTACAGTACAGTGTGAACGTGTCCATTACAATGTATGGTGCGCGATATTGTTGTGCTATGAGCTATATACTATATGCTATTATATTATAGCGTAGTCTGAAGGCACCTTAACGCCATAACTTCCCGAGTTCTTACCAAATTTATATATTTTTTCAGTGAATCTGTGGAATCTGTGAAGCTGAGGAATCGACTCAATACATTTAGAACCAGATTGTAATAGTCCGAATTTAGAAATTCTCAAAAATAAAAAAGTTATGACCAAAAAACATTAGATCTATGGGATTTCCCATTGAAAAAAACGTGCGCTTTTTGAAAGTTTTCATTGTTATGGAATTTTAAAATGAACAGTATCGATTTTTTTGTATTACACTCCGCTCCGCGCTAGTCCGCAACCTAGCATTTTTCTTAAAGTATTAAATACCTATGTGGGTATCTTACTTTCTTAAAATATTTTTTATATAGTTTATATAGTTTTCTTAAAATATTAAATACCTATGTGGGTATCACATATGTCTATCCGTTATCTTAGTATTAGTTACACAAGTCTTACTTTGGCCTTGGGAAATTAGTGTGAATGTATGAAAAATGCTATTATAATTCTTATGTGTTCACAGACTGACATTTAATTGCATTTTATTTCTGTGTGTGCATATAATGTTTATGGCTTATTTTTAAGTGTTTGTTTTTATAAGTATATTTTTAATCTAAGGGTCAAAACAGGAAATTAGTAAAAATAGGTTCAATAGACGATTGTTGTTTTTATAAATAACGGTCTGAGTATTGACTATAATTATCTCTGACTATATCATAAACTTACCCTGACTATTATTCTATCGCTGGCTTGTGCGCATATGAAAAAGTCGTTGTGCGCGGAATGTGCTCTTAAGGCGACGACCAACTGGAAGTGCCTTTGGTCAGGGTTGGGTCGTCCTTTCTTCCTCATGTTGTTGTTCGTGGTTTCGGCAAAGTGTAGTCGACCTACTGTGACTTTGGTGCCTTCACGTCGTAGCTCGACCCTGGTCAAATTATTTATTTTTACTTTATGCAAATACAATTAACGACAGACTTTATGTTTAAAAATTTTCTACCAGAAAATCTCAGGATGATGTAGAAAAATAGAGTGCATAAATATTGTGTAGAGCTTATTTATAATTTGTATAAGCTTTATTATTTACTAATCAGCCAATAATCAGTCTATTATCCTCTTTTTCTTTCATCCGGGTCGAAGGACCATGAAGAGAAAATTGTAGGCATTTGCTAAATGCTATTATGATTGTAGCTGAAAACTACTTAGGCTAAAATCAAAATGTTAAAGGCAACAGGAAAAAACAAAAAAAAACTAAATGGTTTACATTACTATTATGCAAAAAAAATATACTAATGCCCTAATTTTTTTAATATCTAGACTAAGGTTGAAATACAGTGATAGAAAGATATATCGTTCACCATCATTAAAAAAAATTATGCACTAAATATTTCACAAGATACAACTTTTACATCATTTACTGTTTACAGTTCTAACCTAACCAATTATTGTTTTTTATAATTCTTATATATTTTATGCATTTTTCAATGCGATCTTATAAGATAGAAAACATCGACTCGGGTCACAATGAATTCTCAGGCGGGAATCGAACCAGCAACCTTTGGGAATCTAGTCTAATGCTCTCCCAATTGCGCTACCGAGCCTTGTGAACACTCGTTAAAATTTTCTAGCACCTTTTTGATTTTACGCTGTAGGCCAGCGTTGTTTCATCAATGAGAGGAAAATCCTCTCAAAAGAAACATTTTTAAAAATATTTGGGCAATTGATATTTTATGCATTTTTTCAATGCGATCTTATTTTCGATCTTTTCTAGTATTTTTCTATTATAATACAATACAATTACATACAATAACAATACAAGAATAAACAGGATATAACAAAGCTCTACCACGATGTAAAAACGCTCCGCGCCATCTAGTGTGCAAGTGGTGAAGTAATGACGTAGTAATTACATAAGTTGTGACTGCCACAAAAATTGTGTCTTATTTGGACAAAGTATACCCAGGAATGTTTTAACTATTTGCAGATTAGCATAGTTTTAAATGCAACTCTAGCGTTTATTAATTTAGACCATAACGATATTTAATTAAGACAAAATGTAAATAAAGTTAAAAAAAGAGTTTGCAGCTTCTTCGGCCAAGCTATTGCAAGGACAAGAGAACCGACAAGACTCGATTTTTAAAGTATTTTTTTATTATTTATGCATTTAATTGTTTTATATGTAAAGATATTACTCGGTAGCTCAATTGGATGACTCGCCTGCTTAGCGAGTGGACGTAGGTTCCAGTACCGTTCGACACGAGAGGCAAGCTAAATTTTCTTCTTGTAATATTTTTTATATAAATACTAGCTGACCAGTTATTGTGGCTAAGTTATCCTAATTTGCAATTTATTTATTATAAATTAAAATAAAACTCATCCTATGTCCTCAGTCGGAACAAATCCAGCAAAGTTGCCTGTTTGTCGATCTTCTACAGACTGTATTTTGTAGAGTGTGCTCAGGAGCTGCATTGCTCATATCGCCGTCTCTTTTTTTCCATCGGACATCCAGACGCACCATTTCTTGATTGCCATTCCTACATGTCGCACCAAGCGCTTCACAATATCCTTCATAATTCGCAAAAAACCAGGATGAATAGGAACTTTCTGGATGAGCTCGTTCCATCGTGGTTCCTGTCTTGGCCCCCGGGCTTGATCAAGAGCGAACCCATGCTAAATATAAAATAATATTTTTTTAAATATTTAGAAAAGATAAGGTAAGAGGTTACTTACGGCACTGGATGGAAAGGCTTCTTAGTTCTGTCCGACTGACTTTGTTCGACCCTCACCTCTTGACTTGGGTCTTCAGCCTAAAAATAAACGTTTTCAATATACACATATATCTGACACAATATTATATTTTGCCATCGTACGGTGTCCTGCAGAGTATAATAGCACCAACCCTTCCCATTTAAGAGTGTCTTAAAAGGCGACTAATAATACTGAAGGTGATCACAATATACCTTCCGTTGACCACAAAATTGGCAACAGCTTTTTATGAATTATGTTAATTTACTGTCTCTCCAACCTACGCCAAACAAGGCGATTATAACAAAACTCCCTAACGACGGGTGGGTTTTGGGAGAGGCTACCGTCCAGTGGACATCTTTCGGTTGCGGAAATATAATATTTTAATTTAATTCACAAATTTGTTTCAGTGTGGATCAGGCTCCCAACGCCGGCATTGCAAAATCTCTTCCGTCGGATATACGAGCATTCCCCAATTGAGAAGATGCCGCAGAGCTGGTCTGCCAGAATACAAGGAGGTGTGTACATTAGATTTAAGGATCTTATGTCTTTTTATATGGCTTTTTAGCGGAAATGCCTCCGAACCTTTACTAGGCTTGCGGCACTAGGCTGGGTAGGAGGAGAGACCTACATAATAACACCGTTCGCCTGCAACGACTCCGCTTAATTATATTAGCAAACTCATGCGTAACGCATTTTCCCGTATATAAAAATGCACTCATTAGCCCGCTATCATTCTCCCATGACATTTCTTAACGAGCACATGAAAAACTGCAGATGTAGGTCCGCTCTAAAAAGATCTTACTTACCTTAACTCCATAAAAATGAAGGCAAAAGTTATTGATTTTCTTGAATCCTTCATTGGTTTTTACATAATGAGGGTCACCCTGCATCTGAATTTGACAGGTTACTTGAAAATGGTTCTTTTTCTGACAAACGAAAGCCTCGTCTATTTGAGAGTAGTTGAAGCCCTTGTCTGCTCCAACCACATAAGAAGGCGGTGGTCTGAAAAAGACGTAACATTTTGATATGGAATCGATTCAAATAATTATCAAATAAATAGAAAAAAGTGCTTAGAATATATACCAAGAATGTCACTAGAGTGTTGTTCACTCTAAAGTTCAGTTCTTAAGAACGTAGAATGTAGATTAACCTACTCAGCAGAATTACCAAGAAGTTCAATTTTATTATTTTCATGAAAAAAAAATATTTCCGATAAACATCGTACTAACAAAGATAAGAGGAATAAGTCAGATCGCGAAGTTGAGACATATTGCATGAAGGTCAAATATTGATAGGAACTGTTTACACAGCGGTCCTAGAAGCTTTTCGACGTAAGTTTAAAAAACACTTACAAAGGCTTCAAATTGCAATCATAGAGTGTATGCCATGCGGTCTGCTGAAAAGGAGCAAAGCGAATGCATTGTAGTGGAGGTTCATCCCCCGCCTCTGATCCATCTACTGAAGGGGGAGGACGAGCGAGGACTGCACTTTCTGGAGACAGGGCCGCTGGAACAAAAATTCGGTTATTTTTTAAAATAGATGTAGAATTCATCCCACCCGCTAAATAAAATCATCCATATGAGAGACTTAAAAAAAGAAAACACATCGTACGTGTGCCACCGTAATGAAGATCAAGGTTAACTATGATTTCTTGCCCGAAAGAAGAACACTGACGAAAGAATAGTTGTTTACCACTGTCAAACTTACCAGGTTCACACTTGACTTGGGAATTAGTGTCTTGAGAATGCTTCCTCTTTTTTGTACTCGGCTCTTGTAGACTTGTATATACTGGAGTTAACCCTTCATGGCTTAAGGCTACCATCTGTGGGTTTATCATCCCCTGCTCCAGTTCCGGCATATCCACCCTCATCTGCGTATACCTTGTCTGATAAGGGTCCAGCCCCAAATCCTGTCTTACCGTCCTTATACCCAATTCCACAATATTAGGATCTTGGGGCAAAACCACCACATCGTTTAGATTACTCCTCAACACATCATGATCCAAATTGTCTGATTTCAATTCTTCGTAAATGTATTCTCCTTCAGGTTGTAAAATCTCATGGTTTGTGATGTGATCGTGGACTAGCATATAATCTGGGCCAAGGACTGTTTGGGATACGGTGATTGCGTGGGGAACTTGCTCCGATGGGCTATAAGGATTCTCAGAACCTGAGTCTGGTGGGCTTTCTGGTAGCTGGTGGCCCCTGTGGGAGAAATATAAGCTTCAATAATGATAATAATTTTTACTTTACATAATACAAGGTGTAAACATTATCCTTGATTACTTCAGCTACGTGTTATGACGAATATGTATGAGACCATACCCGGGAAATGCATAATTATGAAGTTTGTTAACATCAAATTTATTTCTTTCACATTCACCATTAAATAACATTTAAACCGCCAATCACTTAACTAAACGTTAAGCAAGCTTGGCATACTGGTGGTAATAACTACGTATTTAAATCGGTTCATTAGCTTAAAAGACACAGTGCCACAGTCAGATACACTAAAAGATACACACACATACCGGTCACACTTATAACACGTTATTTTTCAGTAGGGGATTAAAAAAGAAAGGAAAAGTCCTGCCCTAAAGTGTGAAGCAGCTGTTACAAAAAAGATCTAGCATAGTGCGCTGTAGAAACCGCTGGCACCACCGTGTGGGGCAACACCTGAACTCGTGCACAAAATGGGAGGAATAACCTTGAGGAAATTCTGTATTTGCATTTATGACGTGATCTACCCCGTTTTTTGACTTATTGGAAATCCTTTATAAATTTGAGCCGTTACTAGTTGAGGGCGAGGATATGTAGGCTCTGGACTCGTTCTGACATTACGCATGGAGCGTAGAAAGAGAAAACTACACCCATTGGGTTCTGCCATTGCATACGAAGCGTACGCAGGCATACTCAAAAACTAAAACTACCATTCAGCCCCATTGTGGCATTCACCACTAAAGATCCCGACAATGTCGTAACTTACCCTAACCGGCGCGCATCAAGAGGCTGCTGAGGATAGCAGCCGTCGCCAACGGGGGCCATGAAAGCCTCCAACTCGTCGATCAAGCCCGGACCTGAAAGACAAAAATACAAACATTATAAATAAAGAGCCTTGTGGTATGGAGCACCAACACTTATTTTAAGGGTCTTGTAAATAATGATGCAAATTAGACGACCGTTTGGTGCAATGCAGCGATTCTTTCGCACTGATGGCTCTTGGTTTAAATCCGGCAAAGGGCCTGTTGTCCTGATTTGTAACTGAGTCATGGGTGTTTATATACATTTCCATAAATATTACAAATCTATGTATCATTTATGTATGTCTATCTCTATCCTAGTATCCGTAACAAAAGCCTTACAATATGGGCTAGGCTATTTGCCGTGAATGTAAGATTTTTTTTGTAAATCACGGACCTCCTGAAGATCACTAAATAAGACAGCAGCGTTTTCCCAGTCGGTCGGGTCTTTCACTGTGATCCTCAATTCGCCTACCAAGCGTAAGATTATTAAAAAATAAAATCATTGGTTAAATTAGTTAATGTCCTTGCATATGTCCTCTTTTGTACCCCTGACAAAGTGTTTGCAAAATTTCAGTTTAAGGTTGAGCAGTAAAGGAGTGACAGTGTAACAAGCAAGAAAACTTACTTTAATATTATAATAAGTTAGAGTGTAATTAGCCCTTGCTAATGATTTTGCCGATTGTAATTAGGTCGATGCAGCATAAGCAGGTAAGCATAAAGCTTCGCTAGCACCGTCATTGGAGCTGAACTGATTGGTGGTTTCAAAGATATAAGCTCTACAGAGTTAGGTATATATGCTGAAACTTGATTTTTTTTTTAGTCATTCCATAGAGCCAATGTTGTTTGGTCATAACTTTTGAAGTAAAAACTTCTTTAGCAACGTTGTAATTTGAAAGTCGATGAAACGAAAAAGAGACAGATACATAAATTCATAAGATTTAACGTAGGAGAAAATGAGATAGGAAGCATTATGTACGTGTGTTAATACGTGTTTTTTTGTTCATTTCAAAGAACAAATGTTTTTTGGTCATAACTTTTTTATTTTTGCTAATTTCAAAATCCGTCACGAACTAGTCCTAAACCTGTTGGTTCGATTCATTACAAAAATACGAAAATCGGCTAAGAACTCATAAAGTTATGGCGTCACATACATTTTGTCATTGAAGCTGAACCATGGGAGCTTCACTCGCTCAACTCCGAGCACTTAAATAAGCTATCCGACATGATAGCTTATTTAAGTGGTCAACCTATGGTAATAATTAATGTTGTACTTATTCCGAAATACACCGTGTAAATCATAAGGAAAAACATTTAGTATAGTTCTATGCTAAATATTTTCCCCTTTCTGCTGCTGACTCAATAGTGAATTGGATAATTTAAAATTGTTAATACTTTTCGCATTCCATATGATGCTAAGATTATTAAGCAGGCAATTAAAATAAAAAAGAAAAAAAAGTACGTTATTTTTTTTTATTATGAAACCATGAAACTTTATTAATAAATGAAAGCTATTGTAACAAATTTGTAATAGCATTATATTTTTATATGTTATAGAAAAAAAAATATTCACTACAAACTACAAGAAAAAAATTGTTTGTCTTAAATCAAGCTTCTGAATTAAGTACCTCATAAATACACTAAAATTGTACAATTAAATATACTACAACGAAACAGAAGACGTATTGCTGGCTATGAACTAACACACACAAATGCACACACACCAACACACACATCTTTAATCATAAAGAGTTCAAAATTTTTTTTTTCTTATAATAACAGTGGCTGTTACTCATCATCTCATTTTTATAGTTAGTGTTTCGAAGTAGTGGGAGCCTGGTGACCTGTTACACAGATAATATATCTAGCTCAGGCATCAACTAAGATTGTAATGACAAATAAATTATTTTATTTTAATCTTAGTTAAGAAAAATTTAAAATAAATTAAACGCCATTTTGCGCGCAAGCTCTGCCAGAATACTAGGTTGCTGTGACAAAGCTGAAGTTTGTAAATTTCAACATGCGCAAAAGTTAAAATTTGTACGAAGAACTTTAGCACTATGAAAATAAGGTCTTAATTTAAAATTTTAACTCAAAAACGATAACAACGTTTCCATATTTCACAATTTTCATTCAACGCTCTTGTTTCATGAACATAAGGACTCAGACTTAGAGCTTATTGACCCTAACGTCGTTTCGGTTGATTCTTTTGTTTTTTTGTGTATACTGTTTTGTTTTTTGTTATAGTGTTTTATTTTATCAAAATGTTTGTCTTATGTTCTTATCTTGGTAGGTAAAAATGTTGGACGATTCAAAACTACTTATTTTTAAGTGCATTTGAATAAAGTTATTTTCATTTCATTCATTTTTTCATTTTATGGTTATGGTCTTTATATAAAAAATAAAGAGACTATTTCTTTCACTTCCTTGAACTGAAATATTTTTACGTTTACCAAAATACATTTAGTAAATTAAAGTAAGATATGGTTTTATCCATTACCAGCAGCAAATTATATGAAATTAATCCTTTTGACTTTAGATAATTCTATTCAAAATTTTAATATTTTTAAAAGCATCATAATATTAAGCACCTTGACCTATTCTTTCAATTTAGTTTTCAAGTAATATTAAATATAAAACATACATAAATATGAAAAAATGTATTATAATAAAAAAATAAAAACACAAATTATAAATTAAAAATATAAAAGAAAAAATGAAAAGCTTTATTTTCTTTCTTTCTTAGTAAGTTAAGTGATGTCGCATCATAAGCGGCAAACAATGCAAATTACGAATATGTAATCAGAATTTCCCGCCTTTTTTACCTGACTCAGTAAAATCGTAACTAACAACACAATTTCTATTTAACTACTTAATAAAATAGCAAATCCACAATCTAAGATCACAGTTGTTTGTGTGTTTGTCTGTCCGCTCTTCTTCCATTGTATCAATAACGTTACCGCAAGTAGTTCGTCTACCGGAAGCTAGATGGCGCTAACAGAAAAATAATTAATAATAGAAAAAAAATAAAGATATTTGTCCACCCATGCGAAGCCGGGACGGGCCGCTAGTTCTATTTTAAATAATAAAATTCATAAAAAATTAAAAAATGTAAGCAAATCTCATGACGGCATTAACAGATTATTTTCACTTTAAAAAGTCATTTACGCGTACGAGGTTCAAAAAACGCGGGAGCGCTATGCGTGACCGAGAAAATGGCGGTTGCATCAGTGCGTCACTAAAGAGTTTTATTGCGTAACAACTTATGTATCGATAAGTATAAACAAACCGTATGTTCTGTATTTAAAAAAAAACAAGCAAAGGAAAACCATTCGACCTAAACAAATAATGGGTGGAATTTGTAGCTGACATTGTACTTACTATCAGAGTCAACTGAGCTGAGTGGTATCACAGTTTGAGAAAACCTAATTCTCTTACTTTAAATATAGATTTTTGAAGTGATAACGTCTTATAAATCGATGAACACCGGCTGCACGCACGAAAAAGTGTAACGTTCCTCGTGCAAGCGAGAGCGTGGAACAAGCGATAGAGAGGCACAATCGGACTAAGCACTCGGCACTTGTGGCGCATCTATCTCTCTTCTGCTTAATGAAGTGAAAATTAAATGTGGTTTCCATTGTTTATTACAATAACGCAATGTTAATTTATTGAAAAAAATACAGTTTTTAATTAACTCCTTCTTTGTATTATACCAAATAATGATAATTCAGTGATAATAATTCAATTCAATTCATAAAAATTGCAATTTTTCATCAATGATTTCTTATGACGCTATCACGTAAAATTATCGTCCGTAAACTGACTTTACAGACAACCATTTTTTTGGCCTACTGTAGGGTTATTTCAAATCTTTATAAATTATAGAAGGTTCCATTAGAAAATTAGAAAACGGTTAAGTAATTCTTATCTGACTGTTCACAGTTCGATATCATTTATTTATTAGTAAGAAGGCGTACTTATATCTAAATATTTTATTATCCAACCTTTTTTGGCATTTCTAATATCAAATTCTATGCAAATATATATGTTGTATGTAGAATTGCAAGCTATTTAAGCAAAACTTTTAATGTGATTGGTTTCGAAAAAAAATTAAAGACTGAACCCCTTAAAACCCGCGAGCATGTTAACATGCGCGCGACAACGATACCTAAATTCCGTGAGCATTATATAATGCTCTTTAGCGCGTAGTCTGATTTAATCGTTATTACGACTTTGGTAATGGTTCTTTTTGAATGATATTTTTAGCCCTCACTCAAGGCGTGGGTTTTGAGGGGATAATAAGTACCAATGAAAATGGCATCAAAAAATCTACCATTTTAATTTTCATAATTTTGATATATGTTACTTTCACATTTAAAAAGAACCTAACGACGTATCTCAAGGCTACAGAGCCAAAGAAATAAGCATGCATACTCTCGAAAAACATAACCCTCCTTCTGGCGCTGTCGGGTAATAAAAGTGATATTCCTTGTATTTTTAAGCAGGCAAATTGGTGAAGAACAAGCTTCACATCCTAACTCCTCAAAGTTGTCTGTGTGTCGGTATTTTACTGAATGTGCTTTGAAGCGTGTGCTCATGAGCTGCATATGCTCATATCGCCATCGCTTTCCTTCCATCGGATATCCAAAATCTACCTATCCAGATGCTGGCTACCACTCTTTCTGGATTACTATTCCTATCTTTTATAATGCGTACAGCAAAAGAGTGGAATCTCCCTGCGTCTGTTAACCCGTTCGTTTTAAAATTTAGGATGAATTGACACCTGGTTTAGCGCGCTTTATCGTATATCCTGTCGTGGCCCCCGGTTGTTAATTGGATTAAAAAAAACTAATGTTGAATTGACGCAATGGTCGAAACAGACTAAGGTGTTCATGACGTCTTTAAGAAAACTCCTCATCTTTCATTAAAGTAACAATATTTACAAAATTACACACTATTACCATATAAAATTAATAAAATTGTGGTTCCGTTTGGGGTGAAATCAATTTGTTAGTCCATATAGTAGTAAAAATTTTTTTTTGGAATTTTTAGGTCAAAAATGAAAGGGGCCGAAAACCCGCCTTATCGACCCTCCTTCTTTCCATTATCACAATAATTTCAGTGTTATGATTCACACTACGTCTCTCTCAATTAATGAGTAAAAACATTACATCCTCTGCTATCTTAATAAATCATGCTTTAAGTTCAGTGTTATAAGTATGCTATTTTAAATACCTGTATTTTACATAAATAACAAATATCTGTAAAGTACAGGTATTTAAACAAAGTTTAAAAACAAAGTCATAATGTTAAGGCGATTTTCCTTAATTTCCTTCTAGCGACATCTATTAAAACCTAGTTGAACAACATAATTTTTGACGTGACAACGTCTTAAATTAGGTTGCGGCTGGGAGTCACTTATGAAAAAGTGTAACGCTCGGTAACGTTACGATGAGTCACCGAACGAGAGAGAGGCCCGCCGAATGCCTTGCGTCTCTCTCCCACTCAATTTACTCTTAATCCTATAACAAAGGGTAATCGTAGTGTCTGCTTTTAAACGCACAACACAATGTAGGCATTGCTTTTAAGTATAGTTTTTTAACAAAATACAGATGGCGCTATTTGTCTTAAAATTTTAAACTGTTGGGTTTTCTTACACACCAAAGTATCGGACTTGCAACGATGATGCAATAGTAAATGATTGAAATCCAACGACATATTTTTGATAAAATTGATCAATATTGAAAATTAAATATATTTACTAAAAAATTATATTACGAAAAGTATATTTACTTTTCTTTTTGACGTGACAACGTCGTATAAATTGGTTTGCCGGGTGACACTTCAAGAAACTGCGTTACGCTCCGCTCACGTTATGCGCTTACAATGAGAGCGAGTGAGAGGCACGCGTCCCTTCCACTCGGGCATGGTTAGCCCGCCTAAGAGCGAGAGAGACAGACATAAAAAGTGGAAGGGACGCGTGCCTATAAATTAATGTTTTAAATATAATTCTTTGTATAAATAAATGTTTTAAATTGTTACTATTATTTCATCCTTCTTCCTACTATACGAATGAATATTCACATTAAAATTATTTTACCACTCAAAGTCGTTGTCACGTAAAACTTTCGCCCGTATACCGACTTTACAGGCAACCAACCAGTTTTTTTTTCTTTATTTATGGCTTGCACAATTTGTACATTTAGCCAGTGTCAAGTAAGTATAATCTTTCTTCTATGTTCTTGAGTAATTTTACTAGGCTTCAGTAAAGATTTGGGGTTTTACTGAAACCTCCTCGTGGCCTTCTTGGGAGAGCGAGAAAAGACACCTTCCAACCTGTTTTGTTTCACTTGTCAACACTCTTGCATATTCAGAAACACTCAGTGGCTAATAACCCACCATTTTACACACTAATATCAACCACAACACAAAAATTAACAAGAAAACCAAAACCATTAAAGTGACGTTTCGCGGTCCCGCCAAAAAGTCCAACATAATTTTGTATTACAAGAATGCTGTTTAAAAAAAAACGTAGCGTGTTCCGCTATTGTCATTAGCATTCATCCATCAATAGGACTTTCACTGTCGTTTACTAATCTAAGTCAATGACATCATGACTCACGGTTCCGTTGATTAGTTTTATTTTTTATTGTTCTGTTACAACGCCGACATATTAAATCTTCTCGCAAACCCACAATTAAGTGTCTAAAGAGGTTGTCATCTGACACTTAGTATCTTTTGTTAATGATTGAGCGATCCCGTACGAAACAGACTTTTGAGCGATAATTATTTCGCTACTAGCTCACCCAGCCACGCGTTGCTGTGTTATTAATTAAAATGAAACTTATCCTATATCCAGCAAAATGAAAAAAAAGTGGTTATTTGTAAAGTCAGTTTACGGACGATAATTTTACGTGATAGCGTCATAAGAAAACATTGATGAAAAATTGCATAATTTTATGAATTGAATTGAATTATTATAACTGAATTATCATTATTTAGTATAATACAAAGAAGGAGTTAATTGAAAATTATTATTTCTTCGATAAATTGACATTAAGTTTTTGTAATAAACAATGAAAACCACATTAACTTTTCACTTCATGAAATGTAAGAGAGATAGATGCGCCACAAGTCCAACGCTTAGGCCAATCGTGCCTCTCTATCGCTTGTTCCGCGATCTCGCTTGCACGCTCGGCTCAGGCGGAACGTTACACTTTTTCGTGCGTGCAGCCGGCGTTAATCGATTTACAAGACGTTATCACCAGAATAAAACACTTTTTTACGGATTTTTGCGCATGTTTTATTTTATTTTATATTTAATCCTGACGTTTCGACTCCTTTACAGGAGTCGTGATCACAGGATGACTAAGATGATGGTTGTCATGTATTTTCTACTACCTTCACAATATTTTAATCGGGCACGTTCCTAACTATTAAATTATTTTATATAAATCAAGTTGTTTTATTTTATTTTATTTTAAAACATTATTTAGTTATTTAATTAATTAATTTAATTAATTCTCACTACGTTTTACATTGTATACTACTGAGTCTACTACCAGTTCGGAAATTGGGAGGGCCTTCCGAGAAGAACTGGCGAAAGAAACTCGGGCAGGGGGACCGACCTCCATCTTACTGTTTAATTGGAAACAATTTAAGTAGTAGAAAATACATGACAACCATCATCTTAGTCATCCTGTGATCACGACTCCTGTAAAGGAGTCGAAACGTCAGGATTAAATATAAAATAAAATAAAACATGCGCAAAAATCCGTAAAAAAGTGTTTTATTCTGATGTGTATTGTGCGCGGAAGTGTAAGAACTAAAGACGTTATCACGTCAAAAAACATCCAAATTGGTTGAGTGGTTTCGTAGTTCATCGCAGTCAAACACTATGACAGGATTTTTTTAATATATAGCTATATGCAGATTGCATACATATATGTATAATAATATTTCTTACGTTCAAACCAATTAGCCTAGCTGTAATGGATCTAGGGTAAACGAAAATACATAATATATGATGCATAAATAAGTAATATTCATAAAATATAAATGAATACTCATAACTCAAGTATATGTGCTCGTCAGGACCGTCGGTGCTAAAGAGAGGATCGTCACCGTTGCACCAAAAGATTGTAGAAATATAGTAGTAAGAATGTACTTCTTCGTAAAGAGAATTAAGTAGGTAATGTAGAGAGGAACTCAAGGATCTCAAGGGAACTAAAATTATTTATCACTTATAGAGACATTTTATTTACCCAGTTTTCCAAATATGCAGGGAAACATGACACTTATCTTAGTAAAATTGGACGGTTTGTAAACAAGCATATCATAATTTGTTTTAATCTAATGAATTGTCTCACTAATACGGGTAATTGAGCTACGAGTCCCAATTATAAAGGTAAAAATCAATACAAAAGTATCAAGTCTCATCGTAATTATCAATAACAGAGTATTCTCACATATCCAGGGCCCAGTTAAAGAGGTTTTACAGTATTTATTTATTATTGCAACAAATACAAAAGACTTAATGCATTGACGCATTCTTTACTTGGACGGATGTATAATAAATTAGCTATATAGCTCTCATGGATCAGCTTCAATGACACAAAGTCTGTTACGCCATAACTTCCCGAGTTCTTAACCGATTTTAATAATGTGTTAAATCGAATCAACACATTTAAGACCAGATTGTGACGGAGCCCGAATTTTGCAATTCACAAAAATAAAAAGTTATGAACAATAAACATTGGCTCTATGGGATTTCCCATTGAAAAAAAGCGCGCGCTTTTTGAAAATTTTTCATTCTTATGGAACTTTTTTTTTTTTTTTTATTACACTCCGCTCCAATATATGGTGCTAGCAAAGCTTTATGCTTAGCGACTGCATCGCCTAGTTATTAGTATAATTTCAATGGTTTAACCCACAGTAATCGAAATTACAATAATTTACTATTAACATTGGGTATCAATAAAATGAACCCAAAACGTTATACCACGGATCAACGAACACGGTATAATGTTCACACAATTTTTTAACGAATTAGCGATATCGTGGGGGCGATTCGGACTCATTGAACCGTGTGATTTGTCGTTAATGATGTATGGGGGCAGGTGGGCCATAGACAATAAAGGTGGATTTGAAACAATATGGACCTTTATGGATATGCAGGATAGACGGGAGTTTGTCACTATGGTATAAGTTTCTAAACAAATAATTATTTATCACTACATAGTATAAAACAAAGTCGCTTTCTCTGTCCCTATATACCTATGTATGCTTAAATCTTTAAAACTACGCAACAGATTTTGATGCGGTTTTTTTAATAGGTAGAGTAATTCAAGAGGAAGTTTTATAAGTGGTTTGTGTGTTTGTCTGTCCGCTCTTTTTCCCGCTCTTTTTAAATTGTATCAATTAACGTTACCATAGCAACGCGTTAACCGCAAGTAGTTCGTCTACCGGACGCTAGATGGCGCTAACGGAAAAATATTTAATACAAGAAAAAAATTAAAGAGTTTTGTCCACCCGTGCGAAGCCGGGACAGGCCGCTAGTTTATTTATAATATAGAAAAACGAACATAGTGTTCGTGTTCCTATATATTACAGTTGCCTACTAATTACTAAAACTCCTAAAAATATTATGGAAGACAGAGAATGACATATACAGGAGATGCGAATTTACGACGACAAATAAGAAAAAAATATGTAGAAATACAAATATCTTTATTATTATACTAGCTGACCCAGCCACGCGTTGCTTCGGCACAGCAATTTAAAAAAAAATCTAGATTAAAAGTAGCCTAAATTACTCCTTTTTACATCAGCTACCTGCCAATAAAAGTCTCGTCAAAATCGGTCCAGCCATTTCAGAGATTAGCCGGAACAAACAGACAGACAGACAGACAAAAATTGTAAAAAATGTTATTTTGGTGTATGTACCGTATATATATTCATATGCATGTAGTAAAAAACGGGTATTTCAATATTAAAAACGGACACTCCAATTTTATTTATATGTATAGACTAGCTGACCCAGCCACGCGTTGCTGTGGCAGTAATATTATTTTTCTAAAAGAAAAGATTTTTTTCTAAAATAAAAGTAGCCTAAGTTACTCCTTATTACATCAGCTACCTGCCAATAAAAGTCTCGAAAAAATCTGTCCAGCCATTTCAGAGATTAGCCGGAACAAACAGACAGACAGACAAAAATTGTAAAACATGTTATTTTGGTGTATGTACCGTATATATATATTCATATGCATGTAGTAAAAAACGGTTATTTCAATATTACAAACAGACACTCCAATTTTATTTATATGTATAGATGAGCAGAGATCGGACTTATTATATTAATTTTTCGTATTTGTTTTACGAAATACATAATATGGATATGCGATTTAATATAGAATGAATTTTTAAGTATAGCGATTGAATAATAACTACATTTAAAATTAAAAGGCAGCGATTATAAATTGTTTTAAATTTAATTATTTTTAATGTGTCGAATAAGTTAGTTAAGTTTTAAGTTTATTTTTGTTGTTTTTTGTTTTATTGAATCGCTCTTTTGTTTTATCGGTTGACTGGTACAGAATACATTTTGCTGTGTTTATTGCAACATTGTATATAAATAAATATTTATGTATGAGACATGTCCATGTAAGAGACATTTGAGATCGGTGACCCTAAATCAATCTACTTACTTCTTTGGTGATGAGTTTTATATGGTGATAAATGTTAGGCAGTACCGTAATGTACTCCTCATTTAATTAAAAACATTTTTTAAAACATAATAAACTTTAAATCATAGGTTTTTTTATTTTTTATATATTTTATGCATTTTTAATGCGATCTTATAAGATAAATTATTATAATAGAAAAATAATAGAAAAAATCGACTCTGGTCACAAGTGAATTCTCATTTTTCTGTTATAATAATTTATCTTATAACATCGCATTGAAAATGCATAAAAATATCAAAAAAAAAATAATACTAAATGGCTGTTTCATCTTAATCGATTGCTCAAACATTTGTAAAAATGTTTCTTTCGAATACGAGAGGATGTTCCTCTCATTGATGAAACAACGCTGGCCTACAGCGTAAAATAATACATCACGGACTGCAGCCTTCCGGGTACATTCATAAACCAAGCACTTAGTTGCGGCTTTGATCTGGTCTGGCCATCTCATTGGTGATCTACCACGCGGTCTGGTGCCCTCAACTTTTATTTATTATATAAAATAAAGTTATCGATACTTAATATTTTATAATTTAATAATTAATAGTTGTAGCTTAATGGCTGTTTCATGTTATTCGATTGTCATGTTTCTTTCGAATACGAGAGGATGTTCCTCTCATTGATGAGACAACGCTGGCCTTCAGCGTAAAATTAGAAAGGTACTAGAAAATTTCGACAAGACAAGGCTCGGTAGCTCAATTGGGAGAGCATTGGACCGGATGTCCAAAGGTTGCAGGTTCGATTCCCGCCTGAGAATTCACTTATGACCCGAGTCGATTTTTTCTAGAATTATTCTATTATAGTAATTTATCGCATAGGTTTTTTTTTAAATTATTTTTTAACCCGCAAGGTCCTGCATTTTATAAAAGCTTTGGAACATATATTCATTAAATTTTCTTATAAATAATATTGTATTTCATCTTGAATTAATTTGGAATGTTTATTTTGATTGCGTTAACGTATGTTCCCGAACAATGCTGTTTTAGGTTAGATTGTGGTTGTAAAAAAAGAAATTAATGTCAAAGTAAGAAAAGTTTGGGTTACTCGATGTCGATAGTTGTATTTTTTTATTTATTTATTACTAAAATATCTTAATATTTTTTTTTCGTTAGTTACTGTAATAATGTCGTATAAAGCACCATACGTTTTTCTTACAATGACATTAATTTTGTCGTTAATTACTTAATTGTACCATTTTTTTATCACTTTTTTTTTCATTTTTTAGTTCGATCTACTATAGAAGCGTGATTTTTTTCATAATTCATGTCAGTTATTATATTTTTTCAGTTATTCGTACTTTGAAATACCACTTGTCATCCAGAGTATTGTCTCGCTGTGACAGTCAATGTCATCCCGCCCACGAAGCTTGTCAGTAAAATTGGAAACCGTCTATTACATGATGATGCATTCGTCATCAACTTCAAGTTCATGTATTTGTGAAATCCTATTTTATAAGGAAAACCTTTGAATGCAAAATTATATTTTTTTTAATTATTTTGCATATTTATTATCAGTTTACATTTTTCAAATTAAATCCTAATGTAATAATCAGTAAAGCAGTAATATATTACCATAATATTTGACATGTGCATCATATTTGATTTATTTATTACTAGCGGCCGCCCGCGACTTCGTCCGCGTGGAATATTGCAACATTATTTTTCTAAAATAAAAGTAGCCTAAGTTACTCCTTATTACATCAGCTACCTGCCAATAAAAGTCCCATCAAAATCGGTCCAGCCGTTTCAGAGATTAGCCGGAACAAACAGACAGACAGACAGACAAAAATTGAAAAAAAAAAATGTTATTTTGGTGTATGTACCGTATATATATTCATTTGCATGTAGTAAAAAACGGGTATTTCAATATTAAAAACAGACACTCCAATTTTATTTATATGTATAGATGTATGACAATTGACATTGGTTATTTTATTTTATTATTTTATTGACATTTTTAAATTTATATTGGTAATACCTTTACTTTAAAATTATGCTATAAGATGTATTTTACCATGTCCTGGCAAATAAATTAGTTATTATTATTATTCTTAGCATAAGGAAATTGTAATAAATAAATAGTCTTGAAAGTTATTTATAATCATTATAAGAACTATTCTGATGTTATTAATATGACGATGGTGGTGTATAGAATATAAAAAGCATTTTAAGTTCTTATACTTCCGCACACATTACACTGCGAATAATTAAAAAGAAATTTTAATTACGTAAAATTTATTTTTAATTATTTGCAGTGAACCAAAACAGTGCTTAGGAATGCATAATTTATATCTTCTAAATATGATTTATTTCTTTTAAGTTTAATAATAGATGTAAGATCATCTACAAATAATATTATCTTTAATTTTTTGTTATTAGTAATGGTTGAATATAAATAGGAAACAGCCCAAAATAGAACCTTGGGGAATACCTATCCTCGCCCGAGACGCTGACTACTTCGTACCATCGGCTTTGGCGATTTTATGTGCATTTGAACAAAGTTTACTTTAATTTTGTTAAAAACAATTATCTGTGTCCTAGTAGTTTGTATTCTACAAACATTGAGCATTACACCGACACTATTTGTCTGCGTATATCGCCAATGCAGTAATTAAAATAAGAATCGGTCAACTCACATCCAGAGCCGGATTTGGGGGAGGGCAAGCGGGGCTAATGCCTTGGGGCCTACACAAGAGAGGGGCCCACACAACAGATATAAAAAAGATACAAACTTCGACGAGTTACTTTCGACTATCAAGTTTTGCCAATATTTTTTTTGCAGAATATAGAACTTTTCAATAGTTATAAAAACTGTATCAGTCATTTTGGCAAACGATTTTGACTTTTTATTCGAATATAATTAAGGCCGTTTGTTGAACCCAGTGCCTCCACACGTCCAAATCCGGGCCTGCTTACATCCATAATATAGTTTCAAACTAAAAGTTACTAAACAGCAAATTCTTTGAATAAGATTTCTTTACGATATCTTTTGTATTTAAGATTTCTAAGTCTTAAATATGTGATTCACTGGTATTTTTTTAATTTGAAATGTAATAGTTATAAAATCCTTCCCACCAATTAGCCTAGCCCAAAGTAAACACTGTAAAGCATATATTATAGATACTAACATAACGGATAGATATACCTATAAGGTACATAATTCTACATCTACACTAATATTATACAGAGGAAAATTTTGTATTTTTGTATGTTTGCAATGAATAAACTCAAAAACTACTAAGCCGATTTCAAAAATTCTTTTACCATTGGATGAATGTAGCTTATTCACGCTGTGTAACATAAGCTATATTTAATGCTAGAAAAATTTAAAGAATTTTTTCCATCTGTGCGAAGCCGGGACGGGCCGCTAGTAAGTAATATTCTAAGAAATAAATCGTATTCTTCACATAAAAATCTGTCCGTTCTGGGATTTGAACTCAGGACCGTCGGTACGAAAGGCAGGATCGCTACAATTGCATCAAATGGTTGTAAAATTATACAAGTATATAACATCCTATAAACATATGTACCTACCGAGAATTTGAACCCGTATTTTGAGCGCAGTCGGAATCTCTACCGTTAAGCAAAGACAAATGAGGCACGTTCTATTGTATATTTTGTAATAAAGAGTTACTTTAATTTATCTAGAGACGACTGTTTGGTGCAACGGTTGCGATCCTGCCTTTCGCACCAACGATCCTGGGTTCGAATCCCGGAAGGGGCAGTTGTTTGTATGATGAATACGAGTATTTGTACCTGAGTCATGGATGTTTGTATATATTTCTATAAATATGACTTATTTATGTATGTATATCCGTTACCCTAGTATCCATATCACAAGCCTTAAAAGTGCTTACTTTGGGCTAGGTTAATTGGTGTGAATGTAGGAAATATTTATTTATTTATTTATTATTTATCTAAATAAAACAAAATTTATTAATGACCTATATAACATTTTTATGGGTCAACCTACCTCAAACTTTCAAGTTTTCTAAACTTATATTGAGTTCTTTTTATTGGAATTTAAGTTGAAAATCGATTGGACAAATTTGACAGTTTTTTGCTTAAGCGAAATTATTTTATTTTCCTTAGCATATATTTGTATATATTGTAAGCTATTATATAGTGTAAATTACGCGGCTAACGCGGAAAAGACAAACCATGTCCAGATGATACATGCCAAACCATGAGACAAAGTATTAACCGATTCGTTGCTACATACAATTACCAGAAACGAAGGCTACGAGTTTGATTTACGCGAAAAATGAAGATCGTTTTGTTCTGGGTAGATTTCCCTAAAACTAAATTTGAAGGAGTTATCATCGATTTAAAAATGACACGGCTCCAGTGGCTAGCGTCACACGCAAAAGAAAGTGATGGCACGTCTGGCCTAACACACATTAAACTTACGATAGGCGTTTAAAATACTTATATTGATAAACCAATTAATAATATATAAATATCTTTATATACATTGGAAACCATTACTTTAGCAGAATACGCTCTTTCTAATCAATATAGTGGATTTTTAAACTGAGTTTAAGAAATCTGTTTACAAAAAAGATAATATTATGTAACTGGGTCTTTCTTCTTTTTTACCGAAAGTGAAACGACGTTTTTCTGTTTTTTTGGTTTTTGAACTATCCATAATTGTGACAGGATGGCCTTTTTCTGTGGAGACCACATTTCAGTTTACCACTCTGTCACGGCATTCTACCGAAAACAAACGAAAAAATATGTTGGTTGGAGAAAATAAAAACTTACATAATATTAATAGAAAAGAAAAATATGAACGTTTATTCGAACCGAATTAAAAAACCGTGAATATTAATGCTCCAACGAGATGCCATAATAAGACGAAGGACAGACCATTGTCGGTAAAAAAGTAGAACGACCCAACTACAAAGAGTATTTATTAAATTATATAAATAATTAGCGAGCTATCTCTTATAAAGTTGTCAGATAAATTAATTTATTTTTGCTATCATTGACAAGATTCGTAAGTAAATATAGAAGATTATCATTAAATAACAAACGCAAATGCGACATGTGTATAATTAAAAAAAATATGGCATCATGTACATTATGCTCCTTTGACGCAGAAAAGTGACGTATTAAAAAGTAAAACGTCATGTCTATACACATTGGCGCGTTCGGTTATCTTTCGTATCGCATTACGAAGCGTAGTATTTTAAATTGCACATGTGTTTGTAGCGATTAGAGCATCGAGGAATTTGTAACAAATATAGTTTTGTTATTGTTGAAAACAATTTATTTTCGTCCAATTACGTAGATTTTAGTTGTTTTTCTGTAAATATTAATAATACTAGGCGATGCAGTCGCTAAGCATAAAGCTACGTTTGCACCATATATTAGAGCGAAACGTAATACCTAAAAAAAGAATTTTTGTTTCGATGGGAACTCTTGCGAATTTCAAAATTCGGGCTCCATCTGGTCCTAAACCTGTTGATTTTATTCCACACAAAAAATATAAAAATCGGTTAAGAACTCGGGAAGTTATGGCGTAACAGACATTGCGCCATTGAAGCTGTTCCATGGGAGCTTCGCTCGCTCCGCTCCAAAGAGGAGCTTGTTGGCACAGCGGTTATTGTTGACTACCATTTGCTGTAACGGTACTTGCCTCTCACATTGACGGTCCTGGGTTCGAATCCCGGAGGGGGCAGATTTTTAAGTGATGAATACGAGCATTTTTACTCGAGTAATCCTGGGTAATCCTACTAATATTATAAATGTGAATGTAAGTTTGTTTGTTATGCTTTCACGCAAAAACTACTAAACTGATTATCATGAAACTTCGTACATATATTCTTGGAGGTATTAGAAGTAATATAGGATACTTTCTATTGAAAAAAAAATAGTAAAAAGTTAGTAAAAGCTAGATATATATATTTCTATAAATATTACATATCTATAAAATAAATGAATGTCTTTCTGTTACCTTTGTTTCCATGACACAAGCTTAATAGTACTTACTTTGGGCTAGGCTAATTGTTGTGATTGTAAAAAATATTATTATTATTGTGTTCGGATTATGAATGCGGATATTAAGTAACCTATCGTTGGCGGATCCCCTGATGGGTGATCAAAACAATATTAATAGATCTGTAATCTAAGATCACAGTGTTTGTTTGTCTGTCCGCTCTTTTTCCCGCTCTTTTCCATTGTATCAATAACGTTACCATAGCAACGCGTTAACTGCAAGTAATACGTCTACCGGACGCTAGATGGCGTTAACGGAAAAATATAAAATAATAGAAAAAAATTAAAGAATTTTGTCCACCCATGCGTAGCCTGATCAGGGCGCTAGTAATAATAATAACACAGACCCGAGCCAACATACAAAACATCTTTTTTACATTGACCCCGCTGGGAATCAAACCTGGGACCTCGGAGCGACTTTACCAAGAAAAACATTATGTAAGCCACCCGACCACGTAGGTTATCATCTGTTATATCTGGATAAGTAGATATCCTCCGTACTTCATTTGTTCTGGTTTCATTTGTAGTCGTTATACCCACCGATTCGTCTACTATTCCCACGTATTTAGTTATGGTCAATTTTCCCCACGGTGTTATTTATTCGTAGGGTAAAAGGGAATTTAATGGATTGATGATAAAGATGATATTAATGTTTTCCATTCCTACACTTTTGCGATGTTAACTTCAGTTGCAGACATTGATGGCCTACCAGAGCGAGGCAAATCTTCCATCACATCTCGACCGCTTTTGAACGCTTTGTACCACTCATAAGCACATGTTTCTGATAAAGTCGATTCACCGTAAGCCTTCTGTAATATTTTCAGTGACTCCGAACACGAAATTCCATTGGCGATGCAAAATTTAAGACAAACTCTTTGTTCGATATTTTGAATTTATAAAAATTCGCAATACACACTATGATATAACTAAAATCGGCACTGTATTGAATATAAATAACAGATGCAACTCAAACTCCGCGCCAAAATGGAAAACAGTTGTGCCAATCTAATAATAACAAAAAAAAAAACAAAAATTTGAATTTGGAACCATAAACAAATCAGCCATTCCCGATACTTTTTTGTCTGAATGTATAACAACGTTAGGCTATAAACTTTTAACATTTTATTAATAAAAACTTTAAAGTTTGTATTAATCCTGGATTTTGAAAGTAGTTTTAGGAACTTGCAAGATGACGACGATAAAATAGGCAATACAAAAAATACTATAAGTACATGTACGTAGAATTGCTTTTTGAAGAGTTGGTCATCGCCGTAAAAGACCATTATTCGAAAAGCGCTACTGCCCATTTTGTGACTATAACACACCCTTAGTTTTATAGAGTTACTGCTAATGTACTCTGTCGGAAATTGCAGCAATAGGAAATTTTACTCCATGAAAGAAAAAATACAATAATGTATATTTATGATAGATTTCGTTAAAATTAAATGATGTAGTCGTATAGTTTACTTACGAAATGACGTCACGAGCCTTAACGGCATGACAGATAGCGTTTCCGCGCGAAAATTCGAAATCATAAATAAAAACAAGTTATGATATAATTTCTCGGTTTTACAAAATTGAAAAAAACATTCTACTGGTTCATTACGACAGCAGGTTTGATTTAAAACAGTTTTCAAAAAAAAAGGTGTAATACTCTATTGTATATACGTATAAAACAGTGAAATATAGTTCTTACACTTCCGCATTTATCACAAATCGTCCCTTAGCTAGCAACACCGCATAATTCATTTTTACCAACTTTACAGGAGACGAAGAAAACAGTCTTTTTTTTTTACTAATTTTAACTAAAGTATATATAATAAGTATATTATAATAAGTATTTTATAAAAACTTTAGTTAAAATTCCACCGATTGTTTCGTCTCCTGTAAAGTAAGTAAAAATGACATTATGCGGTGTTGTTAGCTAAGGAACGAAATTTAAATAAAATCACGGAGGATTTTACCCTTGATCACGGCTCCAATAAACGAGTCTAAACGACATGATTAAATCTATAAAACAGTATAAAACGCGTCGTTGATCCGGAAAGTCACTTAAACAGTGAAATTGTCAACCAACTGACAGACCATAGACAAAAAAACAAGGAAGGAAACCAAGAAAGAGTATTATACACTTAAAAAAAGTTGCATTTCAATCACACGCGACAACGCTATGATATCGTAACCAGTTGCGTTATTAGAAATGTTTCTTATGAAAGTGGCGACGCTCTATTTGGTAATAGTGTATATGATTTAAAGTATTTAGGATAGTTTAACGTTCCGTTACACGAAATGTAGCGATTATACTTTAATAAGTTCACCGTTTTTTATATTTGACTATTCAATTAACCCCATCTTTGAGTAGATGTAGTCGTAGCACTTTATACTGAAGCTACATAAACCACTCTCAACGAGAGTAGTTAGATAGTTCTGATAAAGTCATCATCATCATGTCAGTTGAAATATGAAATTTAATTTACCCCATAATAAGCGAACTCTCCCTTAGCTAGCAGCAATTGTTTTTAGACACAGTGAGCGGCATTCGTTATCGGCTGTAGGCTCCTTCTGGTTTGTTCTGTATTCTGAGAGTCGTAAATGTGTTTAGTGTAAATATATACCAATTAATTTAGTTGTATGCTCGTTACGTCTTAATACCCTCTATACTTAATAACAGAATAAAAGCCTAAATCAGTATAAAACATCAATATTCGGGTATGAATAATAATTTAATGTAAATAATAAAATCTATATTAATATAACAAATCGAGTGTTTGTCAGTGATCTAAAACAATAACATTGCTTTCGAGGAAACGCTGCCAGCCTTTGGGCACCTTTTTCAACAGCATAAACGTAGCGAAGGCTCATTGTAGATATTTACGAAGAGAAATAAAACATATGAGAAAATCTTTATAAAAATTAGAAATATCATTGATCAGGATTTGTGCATGTCTATATGCTTCATAAATAACTGGCGTCTGCCATGCTTTCGATCAAACAGACCTACAGTAGCAGATCCAGGATTTTGCTTTGGGTAGGGCCTAATCTCGATAAAGGAGGGTTTATAAGGTTTTTTAGCCAGATACTTTTGAGGAGACCAGAGCCACTTAGGTGACCATAACAAAGGCAACATATAAGCTGAGTAAGAAACTTTGAGAAAACTGAAAACATTTGAATTAAATAAAAAATCTATGTAAAGTTTCATAAGTGTCGAACCAATTTTCGGTTCACTTTTCCAGTCCAACGCAAACACCCCTTCTACTGCCTTCTCGAATTTTGTTAGAGCATCTTCCGGCGGTGGAAACTGTATCTCGTTGAGTTGATTCTTTATTTTAGGGAAGAAACAGAGGTCCTTTGAAGCCGGGTCAGAACTGTAAGAAGAGTGACCCGCGACAAGACACCATACCAGTTAGTATGATCTCCAGAAATCCATCATTTTAAGCGCTAAGTACGCCAGCGCGTAGTCGTGATGAAACAGTAATTCACTGAGCCCGATGTTCGGTCGCTTGTTGCTCATTGCAGTGAAAACTTCTGGCAAGCATTTCGTGGTATTCGGAGTTGAAGTTCCTTTGATTTTGTATTTCAATCGATACCCGGTCAAAGTGAAGTAAAAAGCGTTCAAAATTGCCGTGCGCTTCTCTCTCGCTTGACATTAGATGGCGTGGGTTCGTTTTGAAATAGTCAAACTGCTGACTGACGCTCAGCTTCTGGATCGTATTGATAAATCCAGAATTCGTCGCCTGTCATAAATAGGCGACGATTTCTGGACGAATTTTGGTATAACGCAATGAGACGAGTTTCCTTCAAACTATTATTAAATGTCGCGATACTACTCCATACGGGCATACTTCTGAGATTCGTGAGGTTGTGCGGCTACGAAATCATACCCTTTTTGTGAAGGTATTCGTGTAGAATCTTGTAAACGCGTCCCGATCCAATTAGCAAAATATGCTAAATCTCTTTGTACGCAAATCGCCTGTTTTCTTAATTTATATTTTTTATTGCTATCGCGTTTGTTCCGGTAACAGCCGTCGAAGGACGACCACTCCTTTCTTCGTGCCTCAAAGTTAGACGACCTCGCTTGAATTCGTTACGCCAATGGTAAATGAGTTGCTTGAAAAGGGCCTTCATCTATAAATGTGACTTCAAATGGCTTCCGATTTTAGGCCATATAAAAAAATCATAAAAATTAACGAACAGAAATGTTCCCCACGCAGATCTATCTTTCAATGAGACACGATAATTCAATTTATTCAATATTCGAAATTCAAACGATGTTAATTTAACTTGTAAATAATCTTTTCTTTAAGATTATAATTGGCCAGTGTCTCAAACATAAAAACTTTTTCATAACTAAAATATAAATGTGAAAGTACAGTATTAGTTACAGGATAGACATCTGATCAAATTGAAGATCGAAAAGGTTTAAATTTATCCATAGACACTGGCAACACTGACACCAAAGGCGGACTGCCTGCACCGATAAAGATTTATCGTGAAACTGTGAACTATGTGTGGGTGTCTTTAGCTCATAAGGTGAAGCGTAATTGACGAGAAATAAAAAAATGTCTTTTTAAATCTTTAATCTTTAGCTATGGTGTGGCGATGTACCTAAAGTAATTTAATTATTATATGTATAAATTATTTAAGAATTAAAACTTTATTTAAAAAACTGGTTGGTTGCCTGTAAAGTCGGTATACGGGCGAAAGTTTTACGTGACAACGACTTTGAGTGGTAAAATAATTTTAATGTGAATATTCATTCGTATAGTAGGAAGAAGGATGAAATAATAGTAACAATTTAAAACATTTATTTATACAAAGAATTATATTTAAAACATTAATTTATAGGCACGCGTCCCTTCCACTTTTTATGTCTGTCTCTCTCGCTCTTAGGCGGGCTAACCATGCCCGAGTGGAAGGGACGCGTGCCTCTCACTCGCTCTCATTGTAAGCGCATAACGTGAGCGGAGCGTAACGCAGTTTCTTGAAGTGTCACCCGGCAAACCAATTTATACGACGTTGTCACGTCAAAAAGAAAAGTAAATATACTTTTCGTAATATAATTTTTTAGTAAATATATTTAATTTTCAATATTGATCAATTTTATCAAAAATATGTCGTTGGATTTCAATCATTTACTATTGCATCATCGTTGCAAGTCCGATACTTTGGTGTGTAAGAAAACCCAACAGTTTAAAATTTTAAGACAAATAGCGCCATCTGTATTTTGTTAAAAAACTATACTTAAAAGCAATGCCTACATTGTGTTGTGCGTTTAAAAGCAGACACTACGATTACCCTTTGTTATAGGATTAAGAGTAAATTGAGTGGGAGAGAGACGCAAGGCATTCGGCGGGCCTCTCTCTCGTTCGGTGACTCATCGTAACGTTACCGAGCGTTACACTTTTTCATAAGTGACTCCCAGCCGCAACCTAATTTAAGACGTTGTCACGTCAAAAGGAAAATTTTGTCACATGCATTGAATTTTGTTTGTAAAAATTCTTCAGATTTAAAACTGATTTATTTAGAGAACGCAAAAAACACTTTCCTCTATTTTGATTCGCTTTTGGCATTGCGTGTTAACGAATACTTGGCGATTAATCATCTTCATATAGTCGAATAAAATAACAAAAAAAATCGAAACTGTTAACTGCCATTCCCAATAAACTATCAGTAAAAGATAGGACTACTTTGTAAGGATTTATCATTATAGTTAGTACTCAGATATTTATAGCAACCATAATTTAAATGGTAAAAGGGAGTAAACTTGATAAATAAACATCATTTAGGTTGGATTTATTAGGTACTAGTCATAGATTTTTTGACGTGACAACGTCTTAAATTAGGTTGCGGCTGGGAGTCACTTATGAAAAAGTGTAACGCTCGGTAACGTTACGATGAGTCACCGAACGAGAGAGAGGCCCGCCGAATGCCTTGCGTCTCTCTCCCACTCAACTATATATGCGCTTACAATGAGAGCGAGTGAGAGGCACGCGTCCCTTCCACTCGGGCATGGTTAGCCCGCCTAAGAGCGAGAGAGACAGACATAAAAAGTGGAAGGGACGCGTGCCTATAAATTAATGTTTTAAATATAATTCTTTGTATAAATAAATGTTTTAAATTGTTACTATTATTTCATCCTTCTTCCTACTATACGAATGAATATTCACATTAAAATTATTTTACCACTCAAAGTCGTTGTCACGTAAAACTTTCGCCCGTATACCGACTTTACAGGCAACCAACCAGTTTTTATTTCTTTATTTGTGGCTTGCACGATTTGTGCATTTTGCCAGTGTCAAGTAAGTATAATTGCCAGTTATTGAGTCATTTCTTAATTAAATGATGATGCATGAATAGTAAAATATATTTTTTCCCTAGGTTTCAATAAATGTGTGGGGTTTTACTGAAACCTCTCTATGGACTTCTTGAGAGAGCAGGAAAAGACAACTTCCGCTGCTTTGTTACACTTGCCAACACTCTTATATGTTCGCAAACACTTAGTATTTAATAATCCACCATTATTACGCACTGATATCAACAACAATACAAATTTCAACAAGAGAAACAAAACCACCAACGTGACGCTTCCCGCTCCCGCCAAGAAGTTCAATCATAGATCACTGAATTCGGCAGTAAGATAAGATAGCACTTTACTTTCCCGCCAAAAAGTCTAAGTTTATTTAAGTTTTTCAAGGAAGGCAAAGCGTAAGAAGCCTGTACAGCCACTACTTAATAATTAATTTTATAATGTTGAATAATCAATGGCTGATCAATAAAAAAATATGAATAATGAAACAATCTTTTAACCTAGGTTTCAGTAAAAATATGTGGGTAATTACTAAAACCTCCGCGGACTTTGGAGAGCGCTTGTAAATTAATAATTCGGAAGAGTACAATTTTAACAAGACAACCAAAATTACTAATGAAATGACTATTCATGTTTCCGCCGAAAATTCCAATGATTGTTTTGTTTTTGTGTATTTTATTGACAACTAGCTCTTTCCAGCGTGTTTTGCATTACTCTTTTTTGCTGACTTTTTTTATCATTCTTTAGCATGCGTACGTCAACTTACCAAATGTTGTCGTAATATACTATAACGGCTAGTGATTTTTATATAAGTATAGAAGTTATTCTGTCGTCTTTTGTTATATAACAGAAAATTTCTCTAATATCTCGTAATCGGAACCTATATAAATTAACTAAATTTGATAAAAACTGTTTACAATTCATATCGTAAGAGATTATTTCTATAAAAAATTCTAATCGTCTTAGATGTCAAGCGGGCATCTTGACATAAGTTAAATTTTCTTGTAAATATTATTTTAGGATTTAAAATTCAAACAGTTAAATGTTTAAATTACAAAAAAAAATAACTAGTCGTCTGAGCAATAACATGCATAACTTTGCAAAAAATCAAAATTCCTTTCTACTTACTTCCTGTTTTATAGTTCATTTAAAAATGAATAAAAAATAAAAGTAATACGTATTTTATTATTAACTAGCTTACCAGGCCACGCGTTGCTGCGGCTCAGTTATTATTATTTGCAATATTTTTCATGTCCCTGCATTTTAAATCTGTAATATCTTCGAAAATGTCCATTTAAATTACATGCTGTAAAGGGCCATATTGATCTATAATAAATGCACAATGTATTGCTTAAAATCGCTTTGTAAATAAAGCATTATTTCTCGCAAAAAGTAAAGGATAAAAAATAGTTATTGTAGGTCATCTTTAAGAGATAGACATATATCAACGAGGACTTTTTTGTAGACCTTTTTAAGGTGTACAATACTGTAGTAGATGATTTTGATCTCTCTCTTAAGGTTTAGCCAGCGTTTGCAATGTAAGTGCAAAAAATGTGTTTATTTACGACATCACATTAGAAAGCTCTAAAATTGTCAGTGTTTCTCTACTATATTATGCATGTGTTATACATGTAAACCTTCCTATTGAATGACTCTATCTGTTAAAAAAAACCGCATCAAAATCCCTTGCGTAGTTTTAAAGATCTAAGCATACATAGGGAAAGACAGCAGGAAGCTACTTTGTTTTATACTATGTTGTGATAATTTTAGTATTTTGTTCTCTTTACATCAGACATTCTAAAGGATTTTGAGGCAGAATGTTTTGTTTTGCTTTGGTCACTGTTTTATTTTTTTATGTATTTTACTTTTTTTTAGTCAATAAGAAAGGCAATTGTTAAAAAAACGTTGTCAATTATAAACTCATGTCGAATATTTATAAAAAAAAAAATGTAATCAGGCAAAACGACAAGTTAAGTACGGACAAAGACCTCGTTAGTTCCGCGCATTCCGCATGCGATTGCGTAGGTCAAGCAAGATTTGGAAAAGCTGGACTTCAGGTTGGTGACCAAAAAAAATTTTTTTTAAGGTTATTAAAATATAATTAAATATTTTAAGTAATCGTAAAATTAAACGCTGTATTTCTAATTTTTTATCTAGTTGCAAAAAGATATTTTTTATGTCAAATATGTTTATCTGTCTACTATATGCCCGTTGTGGTCGCTTTAAATATTAATTTATATATTATTTTATATTCCCATATATCATTCATCGGTAATCCTCAATCAATAAATTTATAAGTTCATTAACAAACTGCTTCGTGTTAAGCTTTCGGTCCCATAGTCATCTGCACTCATTACCATATATGCATCCGCATTTGTCCCGCTTATCTTTTTCGAGATTGTACATAAGGTCAGTGCCTTGTAGAGTATGTGGATATAGTCTGTGATGAAGTAGCGGGTAGTGGGAAATACATTTTCCCGCGTTGAAAATTCGTATACATCCACAATTTTGCAATCAATTTATGTATATTTGATTAGAAAGCGAGGTTCGTTTTCATTTATAAATAGATACAAAACAAATGTTTCTCTTTTCGAAAAAAGGCAATTGTATTGATATTATACAGCCAGCGTTTGTTTTTAAAAATTTCTTTTTACTAAATTCTACTATATAATATTATTTACCTACCTTGGCTTCTACCTTGCAGTCTAGTGTTAGTATTCCTTATATTGTTGTCTTGTCCAGAGTCCTCCATGTGCCAAGAATATTCCATCTTAAGCTCAGTATTCCATTTTTAATTACAACAGCATTTTAAATTTCGAATGACATTTTAAATGTAGAACGGCAGACTCATCAAGCCCTGCGTCGTACATCCTCAAGTTGAATGTGTTTTTTTTTAATTTACGGCACATAACACAACATAATTAGGCGTCAATGTTACACACAGTTTTCACTTTTAAATCACATTCATTTCACTGTGAAATTAGTATCGTCGGCGAACCGTCGCACACCGTCCAGTTTCGCGTATTTAAATATGCCACTAACTGTATTAATTAGAACTAATTCATCACCACAAATAAATTTAAATAGTTCAATAACCGCGACAAATATAACTGATACAAAACCTTTTTGGTCTGATTAAATCTATGGTCTTTTGTTTAAAAACAAAGAACGAGGAAGGGGACTGGTTCTATTTGAATAAAAACTTCTTTCACAAACGTCTGTCAACAACATTGACTTAGAAGGCACTGACAGAGTACGATGCGGCTATGCACCCTTGCGTGCGAGGGAGGCAATGAATGGAACGAACGACGTGCTAAAGAGAGACAGATATATTTGAGCTTTCACGGTTTTCACGGAAAACTTTAGTGGTTAGGGGTTTGTTTGCTCCAATCAGCGTCGGTTATTTGCATGCGTGGGTTCGTGATTCCTAATTTAAATATTGGGGGATTGTTGGTGTACATAATATACCTACTTAGGTAGGTAGACAAAACTACAAGTATTTGGTTCCTGAACATTTGTTATCTGTGGAATTATTAAGCAATCAATATCTAAGTAAAATTTTTGCGTTATTTTAACAGTTTTTAAGACAAATTTTCACACTTTTTATTTTGTGATATAATATTGTTTTGGTAATCAATGTAATGTATATGGCTTACCAAAAATACTAAATGCGCAGCAAAAATTATAATTCGATATGCGATAAATAATTCTGTAGATTGTTATGATGCGCAACTAAATACAACCCATATTTATCATATTTTTATAAAAGATATATACTTCTGGCATCCATTTACAAGACTTCGAGATCCCATAGTAAGGAAGTATTGTTATTTTGACTACCATTATAATCATATCTACAAAAAAGTTCCAAAATGGCGTATTCAAAAGCATTGTTTATGAATTTATTTAAGCATTTATAAGCATTTGAATCAATATCAAGTGAGATTCATATTTCGATTCTCAGATGGTAAACGTGTTCAAATCAGCTACTATGATTTTATACTATTAACATATGTTACTTTGACAAGACGATTACAGTAGATAAAGTTAACGAAATAACCCAAGCCGGATAATAACGTCAGTAATAATAATAAATAACATGACATACATTATTCTGAGCTTAAATAATATAATAATATAACTAGGTCTGCAATACATGCTGCTGTTTGCAAATACTGAGCGAAACAATTAGATTTTAGAAGGGTGATTATTCCTCTATGGTATGTCCGACTTCAAAACTTTTTTTTGCACATAGTCACGACCACGATGTGAGTTTTGGCGCCAATTTTCATCAATGTAGTATCAGCGGTTTGGCTGTGATCAGCTTTTGAATTTTTCTTTCGCTGATTATTCCTCCATGGTAAAGTCAATATTTTTTTACATAGCCTATGTCCGTCAGATTATAATCATGTATGTTCATGCCAAAATTCGTTCGAATCGGTTGAACCGTTAAGTAACAGGAGGGAGAAAAGCGAAATTTGAGAGTTGCCTAAAAGAGAGCTTCGCTCAATAATACAGGGTGATCTCTGCCTACGATCACACAGTTTCACTTTCCACGATCCTGACATACATCTCACACTTCTTCAAATCTCAGCAGAACTTTTATACGAGCTTATCGGTTAAGGATATTTCTGACCAGTCCTTTTTTCAGGATATCTCCTATTTGATCCCTGAAAGTTCGCCTTGGTCTGCTTTTACCGACGTGCCCATGTACAGTTGCCTCATAAATTTGTTTTGTCAATCTCCTTTCGTCAATTCTCTCTACATATCCAAACTATCTAAGCATCAATTTTTTTGTTATTGAGAAACAAACTGTTATTTAATCTAATATTTACATGTTCATATTGCCTAACTTATAAACCAATAGTTTCCTAAATAATATTTATAATTTTAAAAGAAACAACAAAAGTGAAAAAATTAAGTAAAATTTTTCTATATTTGTCACTATATCTTCTTCCACACCACTCTCTTATCGTATCATTCCTTATTTTATCCATCAAATTATGACGACTCGTTTGGTGCAACGGTAGCGATCCTGTCTTTCGCACCGACGGTCCTGGCTTCAAATCCCGAAAGGGGCAGATATTTGTATGATAAATACGAGCATTTGTACCTGAGTCATGGGTGTTTATATATATTTCTATAAATATTACATATTTATGTATCATATATGTATGTCTATCCGTTACCCTAGTATCCACAACACAAGCCTTACAGTGCTTACTTTGGGCTAGGCTAATTGGTGTGAATGTAAGAAATATTTATTTATTTATTTATAAATTCACTCCAGCTATACTTCTTAAAGCTCTTATTTCCACTGCATCATCATACTTTCGTGCTTCTATTGCCAAACCCAAAATTCACTTTCATACAGTAGAGTCGGTACCAACATCCCTCTATGCACAGACAGTTGGGCCTTTTTTGACACCTTCTGGCTGCTCATAAAATAGTATTTATTTACCTGAATACAGTAACTAGAAGTTGGAATACACATCATGGCACTGTGTAGTAGGGTGGAGTGAAAATTTATGAAGATTTTTTGTATTTTTGTAATAGCATAATGGTAAAAAGTTGCCTATGGATGAGTCAACGAAGTATATTAAATAAAATTTAACATATTATAACGATTTCAAGTGCCCCAGCACAAAATAATTTTGATAAAATGTATTAATTCGTCTATTTTTGAATTCCTCAATAAGATGTATAAATAAATAATAATCTATTGGAATAGTATTTGTCATGTTATTTGAAACACATATTTTTATATAATAATTAAATTTAGGGTTTATGGTGCCCCAAAAGCCCAAAAAATAAAGCAAGAAATTTGCAATAAAAACACGAGTCATTTTCATGAAATATTTATTAAAAATTGTTAAAGAAAAGGCAAATTAAGTAGAAAATTCATTTTTGGTTCATAAAAAGTCATCATCTGTCGTGATAACAGTCTGGTCCTGATAAAACTTGCGGATATGCCATAAAAATTAAAAAAAAATTCACTCCACCTTGTCTATCTGCAAGCAAGTGTGCAAATATTTAGTCAAATAATTAATAAGTTTATTTGTATATCGTATATTCTTGAACATTAAAGTTACGTGTTAGTAACCTGAACCAGTACAGAAAAGTTTGTTTTATACATTAATCCGGCCGGGTATTAAACCCGGGACCTCGGAGTAGAGACAATGGACCACGGAATTCGTCGAGTCATTAGCCTGGAGTACAACTCATCTAACCCAGTTTACTAGAAACATGGTTCGGATCACCTGACACAATATTTTAATATAAAACGCATTGTATACTCGACAATATTCATTGTAATTAGTTGTAAAAACTGTTTAGGCAATTGTACTATTTAAATATCTTGTAATGGTTGATTATTTTTCTATTTCACAAAAAGGTTGGATATTTAAAAAGTTTCTCTACGTAATGCTATATTTTTTTTTTCATATTTGGTGCAACGGTGGCGATGCTGCCTTTCGCACCGATGGTTTTGTGTTCGAATCCCGGAAAGGGCAGATGTTTGTATGATGAATACGAACATTTGCACCTGAGTCATGGGTGTTTCTATGTATTTCTATGAATATTATTTATATCTATGTATGATAAATGTATGTCTATCAGTTAGCCTAATGGGTTAGGCTTGTGATTATAAGAAATATTTATTTATTTATATATTTTTATTTTATTAAATATCGAAACTGAGTATAATTTAACTAATTTTTTTACCCACGCCCCAAAAACAAGAAATTGACCCAAAACTAAAATAGATTGACGTATCCGCTGACAAATTAGCGTATCAAAACTTTACGCTTAGCGCGTTAATGTGAACGATGGCCACCCCTATGATGGGGTTGCAGTAAAGGTGAACATATTTGATTGAAAAATACACGTAATTTAGACGATCAATGTAATGTAAGCTTTGTACCAAGCGGTTCGAGTTTGATCTTCGTAAACGTACTAAAGACGTGAACTCACTCGTAACATAATCGTTTAACTTACCACGAGGAATTGATAAAACATTTACAAACAATATTATTATAATAGACAAATACTAGAAAAAATCGACTCGGTTCACAAGTGAATTCTGAGGTGGGAACCCGCTACCGTTGAAAGTCCGGTCCAATGCTCTCCCAATTGAGCTACCGAGCCTTGTGAACACTTGTCGAAATTTTCTAGTACCTTTCTAATTATACGCTGAAGGCCAGCGTTGTCTCATCAATGAGAGGAACATCCTCTCGTATTCGAAAGAAACATGACAATCGAATAACATGAAACAGCCATTAAGCTACAACTATTAATTATTAAATTATAAAATATTAAGTATCGATAACTTTATTTTATATAATAAATAAAAGTTGAGGGCACCAGACCGCGTGGTAGATCACCAATGAGATGGCCAGACCAGATCAAAGCCGCAACTAAGTGCTTGGTTTATGAATGTACCCGGAAGGCTGCAGTCCGTGATGTATGGCGCCGTATAACTAAAATCATCACTCATAATGATGACCACGACCGATGGCGAGAGTTTACCGACTAAGAAGAAGAAGAATTTATCACATTTGTGCTGTACGTATAGAACTTCGTATGAGAACGTGCGTGTACGCACAACCAGTAATAGATTTGCAATCCTGAAAAATCAAAAGGCTTGAGGAAACTCAAATTAGCCCAGGAAATGACCATTCTATACGTTCTATTGTCGAAGAGTAAACACACTTAACTGTGGGGGTGTAGTAATTACTACCGTGGGATTGAATTCGGTATAATTTGCTCAAATTAAACTGTCACGCGATGACCATAGTACGGTGGATAATACGTCAAACGTGTTACAAAATTGTACAACTGATCCACATAAAGACTTCAGATATGGGACTGTTAGAAAAAAAAATTTAGTATCCCGGGAAAATAACTTTAGACTATATAACACAGAATAACAAAATTATACTTTTTGATGTGGTTAGATTTATTCAGATATAATTTGACAAGTTCTAACATTCAGTTTTTACAAAACAAGATATATTAAGAGAAATTAAGATGTTTTAGACATAATTAGATTTTTGAATATAAAATCAGATATAGTGGTATGCATGAGTACATCTATACTAATATTATAAAGAAGTAAAGTTTGTGTGTTTGTATATTTGTTAAATTGTAAGGGGTAATCTCGGGATCTACTGAACCGATTTTAAAAATTCTTTCACCAATAGAAAGGCACATTATTGCTGATTGTCATAGGCTATATTGAATGCTAGAAAAAATTTAAAGAGTTTTGTCCACCCGTGTGAAGCCGGGACGGGCCGCTAGTACAATATAAAACGAAATATGACTCCAGATCTTTTTAGGCATGATTAGATTTATTAATATAAAATTAGATCTGATGCGGTAGGTATATACAATATAAAATGAAACAAGACAATACCAGAACTTCTCAGATATAATCAGATCTAGATAGATATCAAAAATTCTTATAATTGATACATAATTAGATATAATTCTGACTAATAATGATCTAAAGTTTTTTCCCGGGATAATAATGCAATACAATTTAAATTTATTTGCGTTCCGAAATGTTACAAAGCTGGTAAGTAAGGTGAATATGATAATTTATTTTTTTATTTTATTTAGGACAAAAACGTTGTACAATTAGTATATATTAACAATTTTAAGTGCTGTTACTTTTTTCATTGTATAGACATCTTCATTATCACTAATTACTCTAAACAATCTTAGCTTAATGTACGCTTAAACAGAGTTAATAATATTATATTTTCAAAATATCCTCGTCAAATAATAATTATTGTTAAGGATGAGTATCAAAAATACGGAAAAGAAATTAATATATATTACACACACACACACACACACACACACACACACACACACACACACAGAGAGAGAGAGAGAGAGAGACACAAACACACATACAATTTCGGATTCTGTTGGGAGCACAAATTCACAAGAGAGGAATGACAAAAACCTATCGGTTAAATTCTTAAATCACAAGAAATATAATAATAGGCTATTATTGGAGGAAAATCCTGTATTGCTGTCTAGTATACTATAAACACAAAAGTACTTACTTGTTTTTGTCTACCCAATGACTAAACTGTTAGGGACCGGTAAAATAATCCCGTTAAAATGCATGGTTCCTGAAGGGTCTTGTGCGTAATTGATAGCATGAAATATTGTATCCCCCGTTACCTGTTCTTAACTACCGTTTGACGTAACGGTAGCGATCCTGCCTTTAGCACCGACTAACCTGGGTTTGAAACCCAGGTGGTGAATACTCTGGTAACAGACATGGGTATTTATTGGAGAGGAGCGGGCGAAACGAGCGTAGCATAGGATCAGCCATGTCTGTTACGTCACAACTTCCCGAGTTCTTAACCGATTTTAATAATTTTTGCGTGGAATCGAATCAACACATTTATGACCAGATTGTGACGAATTTTGAAATTCACAAAAATAAAAAAGTTATGAACAAAAAACATTGACACTAAAAAAAGTGCGCTAATTTGAAAGTTTTCTTTCTTGTAAAAATAAATGGAATTTTAAAATTTACTTAACATTAGTAAATTTTTTTTTTTATCACGCTCCGCTCCAATATTTGGTGGTAGCAAAGCTTTATGCTTAGCAACTGCATCGCTTAGTATAAATATATATATATATATATATATATATATATATATATATATATATCTTTAAATATTACGTATCTATGTACCATGTATGTAAGTCTATCCGCTATCCTAGTATCCAAATGACAAGCCTAACAGTGCTTAACTTACACTTAGTTAGTTCTTACACTTCCGCGTACATTACACATTTAAATAAAACAACTTATTTAAATGTGTTATCCCGATGTTTCGACCCCTTTACAAGAGCCATGATCACAGGATGACTAAGGCAATGATCATATATTTTCGACTACCTTCCAGTGATGTACATATTGGTAAAATAAGAAGTAAGAGAACGCATAATGGGAGCAAAAAAACGTCCTATTTTAAGCAAACTATTTTTTTCCATGTAAGTTTTTATTTTTTCTTATTCTTACTATACAAAATATAAACGAACACAAAAAAGAAATATACACTTATGGTGTACTACAAAAACTTGCAAATAGGATCACACACACATTTTTATCAAGCAAGACAAATACTCTGTTAGTTAACATATTTTTTGACATGTTTTTCAAATTCGCCAATTTAAAATATAATTTACATTTGTAATTAAAACAATTTCAACTAAAAAAATACTGGAACGCGTTCCGGTTCTGAAAAAAGGTAAAGAAACGTCGTCCACCGCGTTCCTCTTCCAAAACACCACTGCTACCTTCACAATTCGTCACAGTGCTTGCTTTTTGCAAGGCTAACAAAGAAAGTTGGTGAGTTTTGGAAACCAAAAGGTCTCGAAGGATCAAGTTCTAAAGCCCGGGCTGTAGTCGTATTTACGAGTTCGAAATTTGTCCTAATTTTGTTTACCGTTTTAATCGAAACCAATGGTGCATGAAAAGGGTGAACGATTTGGGGTCAACATCAGGTGGTCAACCAATCATGCATGACCAATCACCTGGTGCAATAATACGGATTTTAAAAGGACGAAAACCTCTTTTATGCGTCATAAAATACTTTTTTTAAAGGATGAAATCCAAGTCTTCAACTCATTTAAAAAAAATAATAATAATATTTATCCAGAGACTTATCGCTTTTTATTATTGTGTTATAATGTTAATCTATACTAATATTATAAAGAAGTAAAGAAGGAGGAAAGAAGTAAAAAGTGTTTGTATATTTGTTAAATTGTAAGGGGTAATCTCGGGATCTACTGAACCGATTTTAAAAATTCTTTCACCAATAGAAAGGCACATTATTGCTGAGTGTCATAGGCTATATGGAATGCTAGACAAAATTGAAAGAAATTTGTCCACCCGTGCGAAGCCGGGACGGGCCGCTAGTCCTTATATAAATAGGTATTTCTTTACACTCACACACACACACCACACATAAGTAACATACTTGTTTTGAGTTTTATTTGTCTGTTCTATTTTAATTTTTCAACTTAATGTATGGTATGGATGTGCGAGGTCCTCCAGCACAAGTATTGCTATACTTAAAAGAAGGCTCCAACTCCTATGTTTCAGTGTTGTAAGCAATTTTAAAGAAATAAAGCTTTTTTTTAATAAGGTTGTTTCAAGTTAAAAAAATAGGAATCAGTGGATTTTTTCGGGAGCGGAAAGCGTCATTTTTGTGGTTTTGGTTTTCTTGTTAAAATTTAAGTTGTGGTGGATATTAGTGTGTTATAATGGTGGATTAATAACCACTAAGTATTTGTGAACCTCCACGAGTGTTGGTAAGTGAAGCTGTATGAGAATTTAGTTTATGTTTTATTCTTTACCCGTTTCTTACTTAATTTTGGATTTGAACTCAGAGGCACTAACCTTGGAATCTGCCGGTCGTCTTCTTGGAGGTACCTCCGTATCCTTGATTCAGCTGTATTGTTCTACGATGGTCTCCTGGCCTAATTCACGATTTTTGCACTGATTGCACTGTAGATTTAGTTTTATGAGAAATATAAATTATTGACGGTTCGATCGAAGTGTATAGTTCAAGATAGAATGTTCAAGATGGCAGCACTGATGGCTGGCTTTGTTACGGATTTGAGCCAAAGGGATTGTGTCTCTGATATTATAGAGAAAAAAAAAGAAAGATTGGATGTAGTATTGTTTGTGCTATGATAAACTAAATTATAACGAAATTACGGAACAGAAGCAATACAGGGGAAGTTCTCTTTTCACGTTCTTTCAAAAAGTGTACAGGAGGTTTCTGTAAAACCCTACACCTGTATTGATACCTAGGAAAAAGGGGTCTTTTATTTATTCATTCATCACTCATTCATAAATCAGCTCTCTTCATCATTCATCGTCAGCTTAAAGGATACGTAGCCAATCATCATCCCAATCCCATCTCATCAAGCCAATCATTTTAAATTTTATTTATAGTATTTCTGACGGATCTTGAGGGAAATACTTGCTATCGATTAATAAGACCACTATTTCCATATGACCGTGTATTTATTAGCACATTTACAATTTTTACTTATGCAATGATAGGACGCTACACCCGATTTGTTCCATATAATTTTTGACAAGACTGCCATTTTTTTTCTCTAAGACAGTGTTGCCAGAATACGATCTTAAGATACGTTACGTGACAGTATTATTTTTAGATTTTTTAAACATTATTTGAATTTAAAATAAACTTTGCTATATTCGAGAAGATTAATTAAGTCGTAAGCACTGTTTTAGCGTTATGTACACTTAATTTGCAAATAAATTAACAAATATTTTAAATTATAACTTTTGTAGCATCGTTGTGATTTGAAAGTCGATGAAACGAAAAAGCGACAGTAAAAAGAGACAGACACATAAATTCATAAGATTTAATTTTCTCCTGAAAATGAGATAGGAAGCATTATGTACGTGTGTTAATACGTGTTTTATGCATGCGTAGTACAAAGCTTGAGAGAAGGCATCACAACAACCGTGGTATTTTGTATACGTGTACGAATTATTTTTGAAGGTTTCACTTCTACCACGTGTGAATTGCACAAATACTTTTTTTATGAATGAAGACTGCTTGATGCAACGGTACAGGGCCCGAGTTCGAACCCCGGTAGGGGCAAAAGTTTGTGTCATGAACATAAACGAGATGTTCGTTTATATATTTGACATATATTTTATGTTATTTAGTACACATAGTATAAGCCATGCTTAAGTTTAAGATGTTTGGAATTTGTTTATGACTAGCAGACCCAGCCACGCGTTGCTGTGGCACAGTAATTTATTTTTTCTAAAATAAAAGATTTTTCTAAAACAAAGTAGCCTAAGTTACACCTTATTACATCAGCTACCTGCCAATAAAAGTCCCGTCAAAAATCGGTTTAGCCATTTCAGAGATTAGCCGGAACAAACAGACAGACAGACAGGGAGAAATTGTAAAAAATGTTATTTTGGTGTATGTACCGTATATATTCATATGCATGTAGTAAAAAACGGTTATTTCAATGTTACAAACAGACACTCCAATTTTATTTATATTTATAGATTATAGTTGTAATATTAGACAAAAGCTTGTCTGTACATAGAAAACTAAACGGCTAACAATTTTCTATGAGATCAATACTCTTACAAAATACTTGCCACGTCATTTTGTAACCATAGCAATTTGTTGGATCGATTCCCTTAGCTACTAACTTGAGTTTAAATATCTGTGCTTAAGTTCAATAATGCGCAAACTGCTTATGTAAGAAAAGGTAATAAATCGGTTATCCCTTATACTCCTATAATAATTTTCTAGAGAGGAATAATATATCTATGTATTGCTCTAAACAATTGCATGTATCTTGATATGCAACAAAGTAGAGAAAGAAGCAGACATTTTATTAAAATTTATCTTTGAAATATTCTTCAGTGGAGTACCTAATATCATTTTGTATTTAGCTTTTAAAGTATTAGTTTTGTGGTGAAGAGCAAACTTTATACCTTAGTTCACCACCGCAAAGTTGCCTGTCTTTTTGTCTTTTTTCGAGAGCGATCAGACATACGCTCAAACCATCATCACCCGTTTTCCATCGGACATCCAGACGCTTTGTGGACTTCATCCTTTCTTGGTTGCTATTCCTACCTGTCTGTCTATTTTGTCTATTTGGGAGACCGATCAGATATATGCTCAAACCATCATCACCCGTTTTCCATCCATCGGACATCCAGACGCTTTGTGGGTTATTCTTGGTTGCTATATATCGCACCAAGAACATCTTTATAATGCTCACAACAAAGGAGTGGAACTCCTTCCCTGCGTCTGTATTTCCTAGTACTTATAACTTCCGTTTTTAAAGACATGGTGAATAGATACCTTCTGGGTAAGCTCGTTCCATCGTGGATCCTGTCTTGACCTCCGGGCTTTGGATTAAGAGCAAACTCATTCAAAATAAAAATAAAAAATATTTTGGTTTCAGTTTTTAAGTATTAGCTATGAATTTAAATACATTATCCAAACACCCAACCTTTTTTGTTTGGTATCGTGAAGGAATAACATCAACACTTTACTGAGACAACAAGGAGCTCCCAACATTCTTACTAATATTGTAAATACAGAAGTGAGTTTTTTTCTTTTGCGTGAGTTTGTTTGCGACTTCGCTCGTATTAATGTAGACTACCGATTAAATAATTATAAATAAATAATATAATAATTTTAAGGGTTCCGTTAAGAAAAAAACGGAACACTCATAGGATCACGTTGTTGTCCGTCCGTTTGTCTGTCTGTCAAGACCCTTTTTCTCAGGAACGTATCAAGCTGGAATTTATATCAAATATTAGGTCTACTCTCCCTTGGAGCTGCGAAAAAATCAAACTTTTAGGCCAACGCAATCAAAAGATACAGCCATTCATGCCGAAAAATTCCGCAAATTTTCAACACTCGCTAGGGTATCAAAACCTACAGGGTACTTCCCGTGAACTCAATATCTTGAAATTTGATACGAAGCAACGTCTTCGTACCAAATTTTTGCACAGATAAAAGAAAAATTACGAATACCGTACATTTTTAGTTACATCATATAATGAAAATATTTTACGGAAGCGCGCAAGTCCGACTCGCACTTGACCGGTTTTTTATTCATTATGGGCATTTAAAATGCGTGTATTGAACGTGCGAGTTAAGCCATGACTTCGTAAGACCTACGTCGGGAGACCTTGCACCGAAAAGAAGACGCAGAAAACTCGGCAAGGGTTGTTTTTTGCAATTCATTAAAAGTTATATTTCTTACCCCCAAGAGCAGTACTTTGTTTCTGGATGAAAAGTACCCATTTCTTACCCTTTTCTGAATCGCTAACAAAGAATATTTAGACTTTCAAGTTGATCGGTTGAGTAGTTTAAGCGTGCAAATGTAACAAAGAAACAAACTCACTTTCATATTTACAATGAAAATTAAAATAAATTTATTCAAATGCACTTAAAATAAGTTGTTTTAAAATCGTCCAACATTGTTACCTACCGCCCATTCAGGACGTCTTTTAACTGACGAGAAGAATAGGCGCAAGAAACTCGTCAGCTTTAACAGAAGTAACGACATTTACAATATAATACGTCGTCACCATAGATAATCCACAAAAAAAAACAAAATTATTTTGTTATGACAAAACTATTAGTGTGAAATAATGATATCATTATTTCGTTGATTACAACATAGTCAACAAGTATCTGTTTTAAGTAAGTATCCCTGAACATTGCAATAACATAAAGGAAACAAAAGACAAATTTAAGAAAGCAACAAGATGTATGTTTGTGATTGTTAAAATTTGTTAGGATATCCTTCCTATAATCCTTCCTATATTAGGAACAAATGCTTGTATTCATCACACAAACATCTACCCTATTGGGACTCGAATCCAGGACAGTCGGTGCGAAAAGCCGATGCACCAATCGTCAAACGATGATGAAGCCTGAATCCATTTTAGAAATGTATTTGTGTGTCTAAGAAACTACCTATGAGTATATACTGAAAATGACCTTTCAGTATCAAGACTTACTTTCAAGGCTGTTTCTGTAGGTATCTCTGTATTGACCAAACTTGAACCTACCAACCTTCAGGGGGCGGGACTCCCCAAACCACTAAATAAACTATGACCAATCACAGCGTAGCATTCAAATCAGGAACGCGTGCTTTTGCGTCGCAACGGGCACGTCAAAATAGACGTATTGGTAAAATCAAAACAGTTGAATACAGAGTGTAATAAAAATATATTTTTTTACTTCCTTTTTTGCATAATTATTTGAATATAATTTACAGTAAATATTCTCATTAAAATAAATCACTTTTTTACGGATTTTGCGCATACTTTATTTTATATTTAATCCTGACGTTTAGACTCCTTTAAAATAGCCGTGAGTCACCTGTAATCACTAGACATACATATATGATACATAGATATTTGATATTTAGGGATTTCGGCACTAGAACACAGGATCGTTGGTGGGAAAGGCAAGGCAACCGTTGCACCAAACGGTCGTTAGAAAATAAACAGAAAATTATTAAAAAATTGAGTGCGTGTAATCATTACACGCAACAGAAGTAAAACTTCTTTGACTTTTATGAGACATATTCGTTACAGTAATATGTGTCATAAACGTCGAAGAAGTTTTACGACAAACGAACGAAACGATAGCGGATACTATCAAAAACAGATTATAGACTAAAGACTTTTACGTCTCTCAGTAAAAAATCTGACTTAGCATCTAGTCGCGCCTAAAGAAGTTTTACATCAAAATAAAAATTATGGGTACGTGTACTTATGTAGGCGCCTGAGCAGTTATACTTCGTTGGCATTATTAAATAAATAATTGATATTATAAACAAATAAAAAGAATACATACCGACAGTTAACCTCAAATCAATAAACGTACTAATAAAGTTTATATGTAAAAACCACTTTTAAATAAAATTGTTACAATATCTTATTATAATATTATATAAATTATTATTAACCACCATATATCATTTAAAATCACACACCCACACACAGACATTCATAAATACTTGAGTAACCGCCTTAAGCCAATTAGCGGCCAACTTCATCCAGCTGGTTTATTCCTGTCGCTTTAGCGGCCAACTTCAACATGATAATTTTGTGTCACAGTGATGCGCGCGCATCTGAAAATTTAACTCTCATATTTTCATAACGCGCCTAAAGAAATATAACCTCAAAATCTTTTAGTTATCGATTAAAACAATGTTTGATTTCAATAAATACAAATCACATCGTGAGGATTACGTTTTAACGTTACTTTTTGCCATTTTTTTTCTCTTGTGAACCGGAACAGCCTGTATAATGCCGTGACACAACGTTATCATGCCAGACAGTCAACGTGAGGTTGTAAATTAAACATACCAAAACAATACTGCCCGTCTTTAATTATAACCTCGTTATACATTTAAGCAGTACATTACTGAGTATAAAGTTTAAGTTTTTATGATAATACGATTTGATTGTAACTAAACTTTTTACGTTTCGCCTTTTTAACGTTAAACACAGACTTAATTTAATAACATATAAGACATACAACCCGGTTACAATATCTGTGGACCTGATGACGTCACGTCAGCGCTTAGGTACGGTGCACAAAACAAGTATCATGGGGATAGTATTGTAAACAATAATAATAATAAACTATAAATAAAATATATTATACTTTTACTCTTTTATTATTTTATTCTTTTTCAAGAGAACGGGGAGGGGGCTTGACATTCCAGCGAGGTCCACAGATATTGTAAACGAGTTGTAGGATGGTATACGTAATTAAGGCTCTTGTATTGCCAACTTAAAATAGTAAAAACGTGGTTGAATTCCCTTTTGCATAATATTAATGTTGGCAAGCAAGAGTTTAAAACTATAAATGACAGTTTGATAATCGTTTAGAGCAACATTAAGGATCCTTTGCCTTTCGCTCCGGAGGTCCTGGGTTCGGGTCCAGGAATGGGCAGACTTTTAAGTGATTAATACGAGCATTAGAACTTAAGTCATGTGTATTTATATATTTCTATGAATAGAAGATATCTTTGTATCATTTATGTATGTGTATATCCGTTACCCTAGTATCCATAACAGAAGCCTTACAGTGCTTACTTTGGGCTAGGCTAATTGGTGTGTATGTAAGAAATATTTATTTATTTATTTAATAGAATTTTTTCAGTTTAAACCTAAATATTGTTAATTTAACTTTTCCATGTAAAGATTCACTATCTTATTACTTAATTCACTTATTATTAACTTGTATTAATACGTTATTATAAACTAAAAAACATTGACGTTCCCTCAGTCAAACCGATTAGTCGGTTTTGCGGAACTATATTGTAAAGAAAAAAAAAATCCGATGTTAAGCAACTTTCGCATTGGCCGGCAACCAGATGGGTGACCGAAAACATCTTTCTTAGTATCCTTTGTGTTTTGGAAGGCACGATAGTCTGAAAAATACTTAATTTCACCGAGTACAACGCTAACGGAAAATATTTAATAATAGAAAAAATTTAAAGAATTTTGTCCACCCGTGCGAAGCTAGGGCCGCTAGTTCTTTATAATCACCAATCCAAAATCCAGTTATCCTCAAAACAGTTCAGTTTCTAAAATTCAGCCTTAAGTACTTCTGAGAATACACAAAACGTCAAAAGACCTCGTTCCAACCTTGAATTATGAGTGTGACCACTAAAACTAGGGACTTGTGCGGTAATCGTTTTGATCAAAGGAATTCATTGTTGCAGAAAATTTACATTAATCTTGAACTGACTTCAAGAATGTCTGTGTTTGGTACCAAGGTTGGTGCGCATGGTTGGTGGTCGAACTTTAAGGCTGTAAAAAAAAAGTTATAAAATATTTTTCAAGGCCCCGAGTTATATTTTGGCAAGGTTGTAATAAAAAAATTAAAAATAATATTGATCGGAATTAATGGGCCAGAAAAATCCAAACAGATTTAACATTTATAAATTAGATATTTTTAAATAAATTTGCTAGTTCAAAATGCATCTTATTTCGATAGATATAAGTCAGAAGATTGAAGATTGCTATGACGATTTAGTTAATTTTTAATGTTTACCATCCTGATCTACTGAACTACGAATGTTAACAATAATATTTCTTACAGGCACACTAATAATAGTCCAGAGTTAGCAACTGTAAATATGTAATATAAAAAAAAAAATGGTTGTCTGTGGTCGATATTTTTACGTGATAACGTCATAAGAAAACATTGATGAAAAATTGCATACTTATATTATAACTAGCTGACCCTGTAACGCGTTGCTATGGTAACGCGTAAACAATGGAAAAAGAGCGGGATGAAGAGCGGACAGACAAACACACAAACAACAAATTTGTGTTTTTAGATTATAGACTAGCTGACCCGGTAACGCGTTGCTATGGTAACGTTATTGATACAATGGAAAAAGTGCGGGAAAAAGAGCGGACAGACAAACACACAAACAACAAATTTGTGTTCTTAGATTATAGATTAAATTTAAACATGACCACTGAATTATCATTATTTTGTATAATGCCAAGAAGGTGTTAATTAAAATTACAAATTTATCGATAAAAAACCATTTATTTGTTATAATAGAAAAATACTAAAAAAAATCGACTCGGGTCACAAGTGAATTCCCGCCTAAGAATTCACTTGTAACCCGAGTCGATTTTTTCTAGTATTTTTCTAATATAACAATTTATCTTATCAGATCGCATTGAAAGTGCAAAAAATATATAAAAACTATAAAAACATTTATTTGCACTCGTTGATTGAATTTTTTTTTAACTTAAAATATACAGATTAATTACAAGTAACAATGTGCTATTAACAATTTATTTACAAGTTATATACATGTGTGATATTTAGGATCCTCCGCAGTTGATTTTGTATACGATCGTTTATATGAGCAATTATTTTTTGTCAAAATAGTATCATAACCTGTTATTACTGCACTCGCCGACCGATGTTGCTTTTTTAATAATCCAAAAACAAATATATGAATTATATCGCTAAAAAATTCTTAAAATGTAAGAATTAATGCTTCTTTTGCCGCAATTTTTTGCCGCACAACAATGGAAACCACATTAATTTTTCACTTCACTTTATAAACAGTTGACAAAAAGTCCACGTGAAGGTTGAGTATTGCCGCTGTCTCTCTTCTACTCGAACGCATCCAGCGATCGAGTGGAAGAGAGATAGATGCGTTACAAGCCGAACGCTTAGGCCGATCGTGCCTTTCTAGCGCTTGTTACGCGTTCTCGCTTGCATGCACGGCCCAGGCGGAACGTGGTAATGACGGAACGTGACAATGAAGGAACGTGACAATGAGTCATGCTTTTTCGTACGTGCAGGCGGCGTTCATCGATTTTAAGACGTTATCACGTCAAAAATTGTAATACCCACTACTCACGTACAAATGCTCGTCATTGGTCATAGTGTTATGGAAACTAGGGTAACGGATAGACATAGGTTCATATATGTATAATTCATAGATATGTAATATTTATAGAAATAAATATAAATACCCATGATAAAAAAATAAACATATAAACATCGGCCCCTTTCGGGTTTCGAACCCAGGACCTTCGGTGCGAAAGGCAGGATAGCTACCGTCGTACCAAATGGTTGATCGAACCCGATCTTATTAAAATAGCCTAAATGACACACTTCATCCTTACTAATATTATAAATCGGAAAGTGAGTTTGTTTGTTTGTTTGTTCCGCTTTCACCCCATAATTACTGAACCGATTACTTTGAAATTTTGCAGACGTTAAGATAAAAGTCCGGATTAAATAATAGGGTACTTTTTATCCTGGAAAAAATTTATATTCCCGAGGAAAAACAAAAATATTGTTTGCTTGATGGATGGATTGTAGATGGCGCTGTGTCGTTTAAAACAACGTAACATATTGCAAACGAATATAAACATGTAAAAAAAGCTAAATGATACGATAATGAATCCCCGAAAATGAGGAATTCCCGAGGGATGACGTACAATTTGTTTTATCATCTAAACTGTTTTTATTACATCTACTTATAATTATGTTGCAAACGAATATGAACATGTAAATTTTAAAGCTAAATGATACGAAAATGAATCCTCAAAATGAGGAATTCTCGAGGGATGACGTACTATTTGTTTTATCGTCTAAATTGTTTTTTTTACATCTTCTTATCCTGAAATCACTAAAGTCAACGATTGGTATAAGTATTAGTTACGTTATTTAGTTCTTGAGGTATGCGATAGATGGCGCTGGTTGTTTTTTAAAACATGGTAACGATGTGTTTTTTAAAATACATAAGAAGTGGAATGTTAGCTTACGCTATTTAAGATAAACTCATTGTATCCAGCGTTACATCGCGCCTCTTAGATTTTTCCGTGGGAATGAGAAGTTTTCTTATAGTTGTGCTTTATACCGCAATATAACCGAATTCTACGCGGGCGAAGCCGCGGGCGGAAAGCTTGTATTTTATATATGATGCTTTGAAGTTACATACATAGAATGCAAAGAAAAAATAATGATTCTTCATTATTTTTTCTTTGCTTCTGCAAATACGCAAAAGCCGGGCTTGTTGAATAACAATCTTTTCCAGCCATTGTTGGGTAAAAGAAGTGCCAAAAATATGCAATTTATGGTATTCGACACGAAAATTCTTTTGGGTTAGCTCGTATAAATCTTGGATCTTGTCTTGGTTCCCGGGATTGGGATCAAGTCTGAACCCATTCAAAATAAGATAAATAAAATTAAAAATGATTAATTAATCGTGCAGACTTCATATTTTATATATTAATGCATAATCAACACTAATATTATAATGAGGAAAGATTTGTATTTTTGTATGTTTGTAATGAATAAACTCAAAAACTACTGAGCCGATTTTAAAAATTCTTTCACCATTGGAAAGCTACGTTCACGCTGAGTAACATAGGCTATATTTAATGCTTGAAAAATTTAAAGAATTTTGTCCACCCGTGCGAAGCCGGGACGGGCCGCTAGTATAAAATATTTAGTCATCTTTTACGATAACCTGAAGTGAAATATTCTACTTTGCCGGTTTACTCCGAGCCAACTGATACAAAGTTACTAAAAATATTCTTAAAGTACGGTAAGTAATAATCAGTTTTATTGGCACATAAAATTAATTAACATACATATACAATTTAATCAAAGCTTTACTCGTCATAAATCATTCTTTTGATATTTATAGTTTGTTTACTGTTTATATATCTTTTCCGTTGATTTATATCATTTGGGAAGTTGTCAATTCAATAACATTTACAGAAAAAATGTAAGGATCAGTTACCGTGCAATAAACTCTGCAAGACAGTTCAACATGACATCTCCTATAGGGACATGATCCACTTTAAGTGGTAAGCTAAGTATACTATTACAGCAATAAGTGATTCACTTAATGTCCAATATCAACTCCAGATGCTTGAGTCCATTGAAAGGAGAGCCAAGAAACTCATCGTCAAAGACGAACTTTTTAATAATAAGCTAAAAAGTCTTGAACATAGACGGAAGGTAGCCAGCCTATCCGTTTTTTATAGTACACATTTCGGAGTGTGCAGCAAAATTGCACAGCCCTGTTCCTCCGTACCATTTTTTCATTGGACAACGGAATTACGAATAGGCGACACCGTTATTTAGTTGATATACCAAAGAGTCGCACTAAGCGTTTTGGTTCCAATTTTGTTTTCCGTACCGCTAAAGAGTGTAACTCTTTGCCTGAGTCTGCGTTTCCTGATAAATGCAATTTAGGGGTCTTCAAGTCATGAGTGAATAGGTATCTTCTAGGCAAGCGCGTCACATCCTAGATCGCATCGACGCTTACCATCAGGCGAGATAGTGGTCAGGCGCTTTCCTATTCACGGTAAAATAAAAATGATTTCAACATTTTTTATTTCTTATTTTGAATGGGTTTGCTCTTGATCCCAATCAAGCCCGGGGGCCAAGACAGGATCCACGATGGCACGAGCTAATCCAGAGGGTGCCTATTCACCTTAGCTTTAAAAACGTACGGGTTATAAGTACTCGGAAATACAGACGCAGGGAGGGAGTTATACTTCTTTGCTGTGCACATTATAAAAGATGTTGAGAAGCGACAGGTAAGAATAGCAACCAAGAAAGGGTGGTAGCCCGCAGTGCGCCTGGATATCCGATGAAAGAAGAGAGATGGCGGTACGAGCATATGCAGCTCCTGAACACACTCTACAAAATAGATTCTGTACATAATAGGACCTTGCCTGCTAAACGTTTGCGTGTGCCTGAGTCTGTGTCACGAGTATCTTTTAGGCAAGCAGGTCACATCCTAGATCGCATAAATCAGGTGAGGTAACAGTCAAGCGATAAAAATAGTTTATAAACGCACTTCAAACAGAACTCTATTCTTTTCAAAAAATGTCAAATAACATTACACTTCCTTAACGTATGGTGATAGAAATTGAAGAATTTCCTGTACCTCTTTCACAAGATAAAGACAAAGTACGCGACCATTAAAGAAAGCTACCATTGGTATGTTAAAAGAAAATTCTCCTCAATTTTCTCTTCTTAACCGATTTGTTGCGACATACAATTACCAGAAACGAAGTATAGTCTCCGGCAAATAAGTTGAACATGAGTTTGAAATCACGTGACATGCGCAGTAGCAAATTTAGGTACACTACTGCGCATGTCACGTGATTTCAAAATCATGTTCAACTTATTTGCCGTGGACAATATACGAGCTTGATTTACGTGAAAAATGAAGATACATAGTTTGATTCCGGGTAGATTTCCCTAAAACTTAATTTGAAGGAGTTATCATCGATTTAATAAATGACACGGCTGCCGTGTCTAACGCCACACGCAAACAAATGATGGCACTGCTGACGTACCATCTACAACGAATCGGTTACTGAATAATCTATAGTAAATTTTGTGTACTCATATCAATTGGCGTTGAAATTAATTTGCGACTTGGAAATAATTACTTAATATCTTATCATTTGTCTTTTGAACTATAATAACAATGACCTAAATTTGCGAATGTTGATGATAGTATTATTAACTAGACGCATTTATATGTTTTTAATATATATGTTACCGGCAATGTGTATAATTCAGGTATTGTATACAATCCCTAGGTAATGTATACAATCCCTGGGGCGTCCAGGCAATGTATGAAATATCATGAATATCATTGTCCATTTCATACTTTACCTAGGTATTGTATACAATTCCTAGGGATTGTATAGAATACCTGCTGGTTCACCGGTAATGTGTAAAATAAATAAATCTTAAGACTAAACTAATGTTAGGTAAGCCGGTTAATATCAATAAATCTTAATAGATTTACTTATCAAATAGCGGACAAATAAAACATGTTGTATTTACTTGAAATAAACTTTATTATCAACTTTAGGTTAGGTTAGGTTGCGTTTTTTTGCGTTCGAGTGTTACATTACCTGCTGCAAGTTTGGCATTGTATAGAATACCTAGGTAAAGTGTAAAATAAATTCTATTTCATACTTTACCTGCCCGTTTTAGGTATTCTATACATTGCCTAGGTATTGTATACAATACCGGATTATACACATTGCCGGTAACATATATACATCTATCTTTAATGTATTTAACCTTCTTTAGGAAGCTTATTTAAAATAGAACACGTTTATTGCACTCCCTGAATCCAGAATCTTTAATAAAATCCTAAACAAGTTCTTCTTCTCCTCCCAGTGGCAGGAGAAGGCGCAGAACCGTACCTGGCTTCTCGTGGTATCGCAGGCCAAGACCCAATTTGGGTCGCTGCGCCATCTTAGTTAGTTAACAAGTTTAAAAGCGTCCCAATAAAGATATTTCTAAATCGCTTGCAAGTATAACTTATTTAAATGACAATTCCTTGAAATTATTTTAGACATGTCTATTTTTTAATATTTTTAATACATAATAGACTTATAACATATTTTTGACATTTTATTATTGCTTGAATATTTGTTAATTAACTAAATTATTTGAATGACAATTTATGTAATTTTAATTTCGAATTTGTTTTAATTTTGTAATGAAAATTGTATCTCATTTTATTCTCTATTTGTATACCCTTAAGATGGAAGTTCAGTGGTATTAACAACTTTGACAAATACCACAATTGTAATACTAACCTACATATCACAAGTGATTTTGATTCTGATAAAAGTTTTTACGAATGGATCCACTTCCGTATCTTATCGACCATATTTGAACTCATTCCTTGGACTTGTTCCATTGGTTAGATAACCTTTATCTTTTATAATACTTATTTCTATTTTGTTTATACTTTCATGGTCATTTACATTAGTTTTCATTATAACGAGATTATTACGAAGAATAAGAATAAGAGAAGAGTTCTTCCGTGACGATGATGCATGCGAATTCATCTAAATATCCAAACCTCAAAACATGCTAAAAAATTACTTCTATTAACAAAAAAGTGCATTTCAAAATTGTCATACTTCTTCAATTTTAGTATGAAATCTGCAATGCTTAAAAAGATCTCTATTCTATTCTGCCGTCCTTACGATAAAGTGCAATAAGTCGATTTTTTGGGCAAATTGACTTACGTACAATTTACGTACAAATATAATATACTACATAAAATTCCGCTTCATTTTTTTCATTCACAACACATTTGTAACTGAAAAACAAAACTGATTTCAATAAAATAACTTCTTTACGGATTTGGCATTAATTTATTTTATATTTAATCCTGACGTTCATATGGGCACATTCTAATTGAAATATTGTGAAGGTAGTAGAAAATATATGACGATCATTATCCTAAATATCCTGTGATCACAGCTCCTGTAAAGGAGTCAAAACGTCAGGATTTTATATAAAATAAATTTTGCGCAAAATCCGCAAAAAATATGTTTTCTGCTGTTTACCTGGATATAATACATAGTGACAGACAGATAGACACTACACTTATAGGTTGACCGCATAAATGAGTGTTCGCCCGCGCGGTACAGGGGTGCGGGGGTTCGGCGAAAGAGGGGGTATGAAAAAAGGGGGGAGGAGGCGCACTATGCGCGCCTGCCGCCCGCTCCTCACTTGATCCACTTTGTCGCCGTACCCCGCACCCCTGTACCACGCAGGCAAAGACTCATTTAAAACGTTCGCTGTGGCAGTAACTTTCCATTTCTTCGGTACAAGGCCAATACACCTGGTAATAAAACTTACATTGTGGCGGCACAAGGCTTATAGACCCTGTATCATTTAAGAAACTTAAATCCTTGTTTTGGCTTCCGTGCGGTGCTAGGTGTCTAAACCTGGTATTAAGGTAGTTACACCATTGAATTCTATTTTATTAATACGTCTCAGATATATATTTATCTTTTTCCTACACCGAACCAAATTAAAGTTATGCCTTCCGCATGACAAGGAATGCTATGATATTCTTAGCCTCACTGTAAGCGAGACATATACAAGATGTTTAGACCTGGTTTCGAACTCAAGGTGTTAAGTGGTCGATCTATCGTATAGTTTCAAACGCAACAGATTAAAAAATGGTAAATTTTTTGGTTTACCCACTCGTATTTGCGTATTACTTATTTAATCGAGCTTAATACAAACAGTTACAGAACTACAAAAAAACAAAAATTTCATTGACCTTATGAAAGATCATTGATAAAATCAAATTTTCCGCTTCAAATAAAATAAGAAACTATCGACTCTATTTATATTATCTTTAATCAAGTTTTGCGATGATTTGTTTTGGTAATGATTCATAAATTCTGTTAATATTTTACGATATTGTTTTTAAATTAAGATATTACGTATTTGATTTCCTACTTACTTCGTCGTGAACTTGTAAATTTCCACTATGTGATGAAAGAATTGATCCAGCACATCGAAAAAGTGTCTTTGTGTAAATTCTGCTAATGCTCACATTTTCAGTTTAATTTTATATAACACTTTAATTTATTTAAATATATAGTGACCCGTATTTAAATTTTGTTTTTTTAATGTTTTTAAATGAGAATATTTCGATATAATAACTATTTATCTTTGTCAAAATAATAATAAATATTGGTCAGAATTATCAACGCCATGACAAAGTAACATTTCTCTGACTTAAACCAACGAGAAAGTTATTCTGTTTCTAAATTCATGGTAATTGAAATTCACGATTCATAAACCTCACTACACACAGTATTTCGGTAGTAAAATTGTTTCAATAAATCAATTAAATAGTTTATTTGCAGAAATAAATTACACAGGGATCTTTGAAGATTGTTTTAGTCTTATCGTGTTATTGCGAAGTTTCTATGGCTACCCTCCAGCATCAGATCAGCTGTATGTCATCATAATATTGCTTTGTCAGGCGATATACATATGCATGCAACATTTCAGCTCAATCGGAAACCGCGAATTTAGGAAATTTAACTTGCAAGATTTCATTACAGACACCGGGACAGGTGAAAGTAAATTAACTAACTATACTTTGTCCAATGTAGGATGATACTTTTGACAGGTGTCACTTCCTTATTGCTACGTACTAAGGTTGCGTTTGTTTCCTTATGTTTGGCTTGACATTGCAATAGCAACTTTATACCCTCTTTATAGGTGTCAACTGTCAAAAGTGTCATCCTACATTGGACAAAATATAAGATGGCGCAGCGACCCAAATTGGGTTTTGGCCTCCGATACCACGAGACGCCATTCGGCACGGTTCTGCGCCTTCTCCTGCCACTGGTTGGCCTGAAGTAAATTAAAGCTTGTTATAACAACATTCTTTTTAAAAGGTAATAATTTCCTTACGCAAGAAAAAGCTTTAAATTTAAACGCCAAACACCAAAAGATTAGAAACGAGATTATGGTCTATCTACATATACAGTATCAAATTTTTTAGCAATTTTTCCTTTTTAGATTGTTTAATACTTAAAAAAAAAACAATTATATTCGATATTGTAAGTTATTAATTACCATGAAGAGATGTCGCTGTTATCCAACAAATAAAAAATACTTTAAAACTTCAATGGATCTATTAAGACCTTGGTAGCTAAATCGAAAAATCAGTCGCCCGAATAGCACAAGGTTGCGGGTTTGAGTCCTAACTGAAATCTAAGTTAATTGTTTGCTTGGTAAAATTCATATGATATAAAAGTCTTGCAGTAAAGTGATCAAAGGCTGCATTTAAACTGCAACTGGACTGCACCACAACTGCTTCCGAACTGCCAGTGCTCACTACATCAATTGGACTGCAGGTATTTTATTTTTATCTTTATCTTTATACTAACATTAACTTTTGAGTATCTTTGTTCTTACTAACACTATGGAACTTAGCTTTCTGAAATAAATTGTTTGAATCAGAATTTATTATTTTTTGTTATAAAGATATTAACAATGCCTTTATAACATTATTAATAATCCCATTAACCTCTCGTAATAAAATTAATAATTCTATTACAAATTTTACTGAAACGTTAAAAGACCAGAGGGCCTACCATCATCTTTCAGCGCGATTCAAGTTCGATTGTCAAAGTGAGATACCGCTATACGCGGTCTATAGTGGCGTCTCTTTTTAACATCTAAACTTGAATCGCTATAAGACGTGGTGGTCGGGCCTCTGTACATTATTTTCAAGTGGTTTATCACGGCAAAGGCTAGGAACTAAATTAAAAGTAAATCAAATTAATTTATTAAAATTTCTTTGTTTATGTCAAGTTCACACTTTTTGTGTACTAACTAGCCGGCAAAGTACTTAATAGTGAATGATGTTCTCGATACGGGATACGCTTTGTATGCCTGTTATTCGATCAAATTAACAGTCTGTCCATCTGCAGCTAGTCTTTATACTGTAATATAAAGTGCAAATATTGTAAAAAAAAAATGTATACAGGGTATTTTGTAAAATCTGTACCAAAAATGTGTCTGTAAATAAGATACTGTGAACTAAGGGCGCCTTCAAATTAGAGGCGAGAGGAAGCGCTGCAGTGGCGCTTCCAAAAAGTAGCGCTGCAGTGGCGCGACTGTGGCGCAGCATACGTGCGTCAGTAATGCTTTGGAATTTTCTAGTGATGTTCGTCAGTTACGCGATGGATTCCGACGAAGAAGCACTCTTGTTGTTAATTTTGTTAAAAAGGAAAAAGAAGATACTGCCTTTTGTTTATATCGGAGACGAAGCATTCGCAATTAGTAATTTTATTCAAAGACCATATAGTGGCAATCATTTAAGTCGACAACAAAAAATATACAATTGTCGACTGTCAAGAGCGCGGCGGTATATTGAATGCACGTTTGGTATTCTGGCAAATAAATTTAGAATATTGCATCGACCAATCGATGTCAATATTATATTCGCGGAAAATATAGTTCGAGCTTTTGTGTTTTACATAATTATATAATTAAATAAAAATAATTATGAAACCAGTAACACTTCAACATTATCACGATACCACGCTGGTAGCATTTCGAATAACCAAGTACAAATTAGTGCTTTAGATTTACGAAACAAGTTAGCTAATTATTTTACTAGTCCAGATGGCGAATTATCATATCAAGATAGAATTATATAAATAACTTACCTGCTTGTTTTTTTTCCGCTGTAGATTTAATTTTGAAATTTCATAAAATTTGCTGCACAAAAATTTTATGCGATTACAATAACTTTCAGAACTGCTATCCCATATTGCAGGGTGATTTTTAACATCCTCAATAAACACTTCAATGTCAAGATCTGCATCCATATTGAAGTTCAATAGTAATTTAAATAATATTTAAAAGCTGTCCCTTCCTTATGCAAAAATGACGTACGTGTGTCACGGTAGTGGCGCTGCAATAGCGCTTCTAGCAATTGTATGAAAGCTAGTAGAGGCGCGGCTAGCGCGCCACTGTAGCGCTTCCTCTCGCCTCTAATTTGAAGGCGCCCTAAAACCCGAAAAAAATGTTAACCTGAAAACCACCACATGGTTGAATTCTCAATTTTTTTTATTTGTACGAAAAACTGCAAAATAGATAGATGAACTATATGTTTTTCATAGTCTATTTCATTCATGGGAAATCATTTAAGATGGTGTTTTAAGACCATCTCCGTTTTTAACTTTTATTTTTTGCATCCACATTGCCATTTTTCTTTAAGATATAAAATACGCATGTTAAAAACGACCACGCCTCCAAGCCCTCATATAGGATGCGAATGCTAGAAGTTAAAATATGTTTGTAAACACCATCTCCGGTTTAGAGTTGCAATTTATATAAAAAGATAAGCACATTTTTTCCAGTGATGACTTTTAGACTTTATAATAAATTAAACCCTGGGTTTGTGCATGGTCTCACTTTAGTACTAGCTTTCAACCGCCGCTTCCCTCACGTTAATGTGGATTACCGATTAAAAGCTATATTTCTATCCCTCGGGAACAGAATTTTTTCTGGATGAAAGATACCCTTACGTTCTTTTTTGTATCCCCTAAGACAGTGTATGTTGTTTTCATGGTGATCGGTTGAATAGATAATTCGTAAAAGTGTAACAATAAAAAAAACAACGGGTTGCACTCCGGGAGTGCCGGCAGAAAGGAAAACAAGAACATTAACTTTGTGCATTTTTGATATTTTGGAATGGTAAGGGAATAATTTCGCACGAATTGCTTTAATTATCAGTATAAAGTACTTATGTAGTAAAATACTTCATTTATTGCGCTATCGTACACAAACATGACAACAAACATACGCGCACACTCGCGCAAACCTCCTGCGCTGCTTAAACGAAACAGCAGGAGCAGGCATACATTTTCGCCGCACGGTGGAAAGAGAAGGGGATATTATTTCCTTATTACGCCGCGCCGGCGGTCTACTCTCCCTCCGTCTTACAAATTTTCGATCAGGTCTCGTGTCCTGACACGAGTTTAATATTTTTACCCATTCCAAAAAGTGCACAACGCCGCTAAAGAAGTTTTCACTTCATAAAACTTTTTTTTTTTTTTTTTTGTATTTATAACATTAGTTAGGACGAGGTGACCCGGTAACGCGTGGTTAACGTTAACGTCAATTGATACAATGGAAAAAGAGCGGACAGACAAACACACAATAAACAATTTGTGTTCTTAGATTATAGATTACTTAACACTCTGTATGTTACAAGATCAATAAAAAAACACTCATTTTATATGGACACCAAAAACGGGTTTCCTATCATGATTCAATTTGATCGTGACGTTTTGATTCCTTTTCGGGAACCTTATTTACGTGATGAATAAGGTAATGGTCGTTACCAATGTGCAACTACCGTCTAATATTTTAATGACGCACGTTCCTAACTTCTCAATTTCATTATTATTGACGTGACGTCTTATAAATTGGTTTGCCGGGTGACACTTCAAGAAACTGCGTTACGCTCCGCTCACGTTATGCGCTTACAATGAGAGCGAGTGAGAGGCACGCGTCCCTTCCACTCGGGCATGGTTAGCCCGCCTAAGAGCGAGAGAGACAGACATAAAAAGTGGAAGGGACGCGTGCCTATAAATTAATGTTTTAAATATAATTCTTTTTATAAATAAATGTTTTAAATTGTTACTATTATTTCATCCTTCTTCCTACTATACGAATGAATATTCACATTAAAATTATTTTACCACTCAAAGTCGTTGTCACGTAAAATTTTCGCCCGTATACCGACTTTACAGGCAACCAACCAGTTTTTTTTCAGCTGAAAGACGTCTGACATAATCTTCACGGTTTGAAGATCACAGTAAAAGAAAATAATTTGGAAAACGGTATTATAGAACCTTATTAAGATTGTATTTTTTTCAAAATTAATTTAGGAGTTATATAACTAGCATCTTTATAATGAACAAGGTTTACGAAAAACAATTTATTTACAGTAAGCTTTTCTTATATTTTTAACAATTTTTCAGAGCCATTTAATAAATGGCTGTTTCATCTTAATTGATTGTCATAACATTTATAAAAATGTTTATTTCGAATGCGAAGATATTCCTCTCATTGACGAAGCAACAGCTTACGTAAGAAAGGCTGCTTAAAATAAGTTATATTTATAGAAATAAATAAATAAATACCCATGACTCGAGTATAAAGACTGTTAGGATAAGTCTATACAACAAATAGTTATACATGTTGTTTGTATTGTCAAATATTGACAATAGATGGCGTCACATGTTCTTGATTTCTGTCGGTCGGCCATTACTTAAAAAAAATAGCGAAAATCTGAATCCATATAAATAAATCCTTATTTAATTGTACAATCTTGGTTTATTTTGCCCTAAAACCTAACACTCGTATTCATGAAACAAACATATGGGCGTTCCGGAAGTCAAAACCAAGACCTTCGGTGCGAAAGATAAAATCGCTACCTGCGCGCCAATTAATTGTCACAACCACAAACAAATGAAAGATGTCATAATATAATCTATACTAATATTATAAAGAAGTAAAGTTTGTGTGTTTGTATATTTGTTAAATTGTAAGGGGTAATCTCGGGATCTACTGAACCGATTTTAAAAATTCTTTTACCAATAGAAAGGCACATTATTGCTGAGTGTCATAGGCTATATTGAATGCTAGAAAAAATTTTAAGAATTTGGTCCACCCGTGCGAAGCCGGGACGGGCCGCTAGTAAAATAATATTTGTCTAATGTGAATATATAAGACGGTTGGTACCTAGTATCAATAGAACAAGCCTTACAATGCTTACTTTGGGCTAGGTTTAAAAATATAAAATAAATTATTTTAATAGAAAAATACCAGAGAAATCGACTCAGTTCATACGAGAATTCTCAGGTGGGAATCGAACCCAGAACCTTTGGAAGTTTGGTCCAAGGCTCGCCCAAAGATTGCGGGTTCGATTCCCGCTTGAAAATTCACTTGTGAGCAGAGTCGATTTTTCTAGTATTTTTCTATTAAAATAATTTATTTTAAATAACTTGTGTTATAGAATTCAGAAACAACGATAGCACAACACGCAGACTCGCGCGAGAAAAGTTCGTTTTCTACGTTGACCTGGCCAGGAATCGAACTTGGCACCTCTGAGTGGCGTTACCACGAAAACCGGTATGCAAACCAGTCAACCTCGCAGGTTCGATAAACTTCGGTCACCCATCCCTTAACTGGCCATCGCCAAAGTTGCATATTCACGATTAACATCTTAATCTTAATATGCAACAGAGTTACTGCTTAATGTAATATCTATAGTATTGTTGTTGAAACAATAGCTTGACTGGTTCCCACGCTTAGAAAAATAGGCGCATTGAGAAAAGTAGCATTGTGTACTGAATGCGAGGCATAGGAACACCTGCATATTACGTCTGAGTTCTATTAACTTGATTCTTGTGGAAAACCGTAGGTAGATGCAGCATTCAAAATAAATGAAAAATTTCAAATGAATCTTTGACTCGGACACGAGTGAAAATGAAATGAAATGAAATGAAAAGTAACTTTCTTCAAATGCACTTAAAAAAGTTGTTTTGAATTGTCCAACAATTTTACCTACCACTCATTCAGAATGTCTTTTAACTGACAAGAAGAATGGGCGCAACAAACTCGTCAGCTTTAACAGAAGTAACATTTACAATATTATACGTTGTCACAAGACATAATCCACAAAAAACTAAATTATTCTTTTATCACAATAATAGTAGTGTTGTTATTTCGTTGATCGTTGTTACATCTGTTTAAAGTAAGTATCACTAACTCTCTATTAAGATTCATCAATTTTCAAAGTGAAAACTTCTTTTCGGGATGGGTAAAAAATGTTAAACTCGCGTCAGGACACATGATGTGATCGAAAATTCGTAAAACGGAGGGAGAGTAGACCGCCGGCGCAGCGTTAGGAGAGGAAGTTATATCCCCCTCTCTTTCTACCGCGCGGCGAATATGTATGCCTGCTCCTGCTGTTTCGTTTATGCGCTTGCGCGAGCGTGCATGTGTGTTTGTTGTCATGTTTGTGTATGATACCGCAATAAATGATTATTGTATTTTACCACATAAATAATAGTACTTTTATACTAATAATTAAAGCAATTCGTGCGAAATTATTCCTTAACCATTCCAAAATATTAAAAATGCACAACGTTAATATTCATGTTTTCACTTCTGCCGGCACTCCCGGAGTGCAACCTGTTGTATTTTTTTTCCAAACATTTCTTAAGTTGACGGTAGCGCCATCTCTATATAATCTAGGTACTACTACCAAAATAGAATGTATTACAAGTACCGAACACGATAAAGAAGAAGTGTTTAAATTATAATGACGCTTTTCAAATTCAAAACATGTTTCCAGTATTTGATGTCGATGCTTAAATGCCGATTATGATGCCGTTATTCAAATGGTTTGACATATAGCTCGTTTATTATCCATTGAAGTATTATTTACAATGTAAAGTTGAATAGATTAATAGTTGAATATAGAAGCCTTTGAAGAGTACTTATGTACAAACAGCAACACTCTTAACTGCCCCTTCAAGACCCAACAGACAGAAAGGTAGAAAGAGATGAAATTATTTTCTCATGACAACGTCATAACAAAAACTAAAGTTTTTATGACATAACATCTTTGTGTGTGTGGTGTGTGTCTCTTGGCGCCAGAGAACTGTCACTGCTTGACGCAGAGTCTTGACATGCCTGATGACGTGCTTTCAGTTGTTGCCGCTCTTCCAAAACAAAGAGCAACGGCAACGTCGCATGCTTTTGGATGAAATATATGATAAAATTTAATTTTACTTATCCTGCATCCATAGACTTAGAAAGGTATAGATGCAGCAAGCAAATAATAATAAAGATTTCTTACACTTGCATTATAAAAATTTATTATTAACATTATGTTACTCAAATAAAACATATACTAACTTAACAAATAAACAAATCGAAATAGCGCATAATTATTGGGATTTTTTATTACACAAACATTTGTCCTTACCGGGACTCTAACTCAAAATCTTTTCTGATTATTTTAGTAGGATAATTGCCAAACTCGGCCTCATGTAGTTTGTCCTTAGCTCTTATTCACCACGCATATGGTTTCCTCCGTTCCCAAAACTTTATCATTTCTGTTATTTAAAATATGAAGTAATAATTTTTCAGACATGCGGTAATCTATTCAATTCTACTCGAATTTTATATCTGTGACAGTGTCTTTTTCTGTTTAAAAACCTCGTTGTTCGAAATGCAAAGATTAGAATGGTTTTAAGGTTAAGGAAGAAAGTAAAAAATTGCAATTCTTTTGCTATAATGTTAGAGCGCAAAGCGCGTAAATAATTTGTTCAGTCTGACTAAAAGTAAAATAAAAAACCAACACTTTTTATGTAGCAATATATAATTATAAACTTTAAAAACCTTACTTACACAAAAGCACAAAGAAGATTAAATCGCCTTTTGTCTTTAATATTATAATTTTGATTGGACGGATAATATCGTAGTCCTGGTAATTTTAAAAACCAATACGCTTTTCAGTAAAATATATTATTACCACTTCATAACAATGTTCAAACATTGTTATGAAGAACAAACCGTTTGTGCCTTCTGCATTTAAAAAATCGCTATCATACGAAGATAACTGGGACCAACAGTAACAAAAAACTGATGTTGTGTAAGTGGCAATTTTCAGGCTGGTACGAGGGCGGCACTTAAAATTTTAGGAATCAAGTAAGTGACACAACTTTACTATTTAAAAATGTATTTATTGCTTTTCGAAGTATTCTCCGCGAAATTTGACACATTTTTCCATACGATGGAACCAATCTTTGAAGCAACCATTCCATTCGGAAGTTGGGGTCTCCAAAATGGCCGTTTTGTAGGCGTCCACAGCTTCTTCAGGTGAGGAAAATCTGACCACGCAATTTATTCTTTATTTTAGGGAAAGTATAGTAATCATTAGGGCTTAGGTCGGGGTTGTACGGCAGATGGTCTAATAATTCTATGTTTTCTTGCTCCAAAAACTCTTTTGTTCTGTGCGCGGTGTGAGAACTCGCATTGTCGTGATGGAGGATGATGCGGCGGTTGCAGTTCTCTTTATGGAGTTCAGATAAGTCCTGTGGCAAACAAATGCTAGCATACCATTCTGCATTCTTCTTTGTCCCTCAAGAGGAATAGTCACAACATGGCCGGTTTTGGAGACAAACGTGGTCACCATTTTTTTTGCAACACTCCGTGAACGAATAATTTTTGTTGGCTTTAACTCATTTTCGAACACCCAAACTCGTGACTGGTTTTTTGTTTCGGGTTCGTACGCGTATTCGTCACCTGATACGATTTTGTATACAGCATTTGAGGATCCTGCGTGGAATCTTTCGAGAGTTCTGACGCACCAAGTAACGCGAGCCGCTTTTTACTCTTCACAGAGCGAATGCGGTATCCATCGGGAAAACAACTTTTTTACACCTAATTATTCATGCAAGATTATTTGTATTAGACATTGGCATGAGCCAATGTCTAAAGTTGCCTGAATTTCGCGGTATGTCCTCAATCAGCTTTCGCACAGCATAAACGTTTTCTTGGGTGACTGCAGTTTTTGAACGACCTTGACGGGGAACATCACTGAGCTTGACACGTCCACGTTAAAATTCAGCAAACCAACGACCAATTGTGGTTTTGGAGTTTCATCACCAAATGCAGAAAGCATCCGATCAACACACTGCTTTTGTGTTAAACTACTTCGAAAGTCATAATAAATCATCGCTCTTGATTTTTATCGAGTCAATTCCATTTTCTCAACGACTAAACAAGTTTGACAAGACCATGTGACTAGACCGAGAATCTTTTTTTTAAATAAATAAATGGTATTCGATTTTTGAAACCAAGGAGTTTTCAATTAAAAAGATTTTAATATGACAGGAACAGTGGAAATATTCGATTCCCGATACTTTTAGTGCAGCCCTCGTATGTGATGGTGTAGGCCACCTTCATTTAGCCTATGCCGCACTGTCTGCATTGATATCTGCAATTAAAGATAAAATAATGAATATACTGAAGAATCCGTCGTATTTCATACTAAAATTTAAAATACATCACATTTTGACCGTATCAAACATACACGGTACTGAACCGCTGAATCGCGAGTGCGGTGGAAGGGATCTTGAGAGTGGGTGGCTATAATGGTCGCATCCTCCGCCTCCGTAGTCACCCGGGCTCTTGCCCCGCGAGGACGGTCTCGAAAAGCCTCGTCACCACCTTCTTCGAACCGCTGGATCCACTGGCTTACCGACCTTCTCTACAAATAGAAACAGCTGGTGTCTACAAACGTTATTTCTGTGTACGGAAAGTGTTTTAGGTGATGTAAAATTTATTTACATGAATACCTAACTGCCGCGAGATCTCCACAACTCCCATACCAGTTAGTCTTAAAGTTACAATTCTGACCCTCTCAAAGATAGTCGGGCCGGCATTTTTTTAAAGAAATTTAATGAAAAGAAAGGAAAGAACTAAAACAAAAAGATAAAACCAATAATTCCAAACGAGCGACCGGAAAAATTTGACAATGATTGTTCTGACATTACTCTTATTATTGAATTGAAACAATCCCACCTTTTTGATGCGAAACTCATTAGGGTCTTAGAAAAAAGTATTAGTTTCAGTTATTATGGTTCATTTCAAAACTTTGTAACGTTACACACACATCTAAAATAAAAATGACATTTATGAAGACGTCATACATCTATTCTCACTTTCTTTCAAAAAGTTGGTAGTCACGTGACAGGGGCAGTTAAGGCTGTTATATTATAGCATCATATCTAGAATATACTCTTTGTTAGACCCTTATTTTACTTTATCAATGTTACCCTAAGCCTAATAGCTGTTTACCGTTCTCACTCAATGAATATATTGTTAATTAGATACTCTATTGATGTTCCCAGCAGATTACGATATTGATGACAATGTTTAACTCTAATCAATTGTTTATTAGTCTACAATAACATTAGGAAATTATCTGCATCGTTAGTTAAGTATATGTACCATTAGTTAAGAGATATCACTTCATTCACACCACTGTTTACCCTCTAACTTATACTTAAGAAGACTACTTTGGAAATACAGTCAGTTCATTCCGAGACATCAAACCGTGTTTTACTCCACGCCACATAACAATTTGGCGCAGTCGGTAGGATACTATAACCGCGTGTTCACATCGTGGTAGCTTCAAGACGAGCTCAACGCCAGGTCGAGGACAACATCGCCGCAAGCCTGGACGGTGCCTGCAGGGCTTTAACCTAAGCTCGCCGAACCTAGAAGTTACGCTACGACTCTCCGTGATGCAGATTATAGTACTGTTACTGTGGTAAGTGGCCAGCACGTTTGCTCTGTTTCCTTCTTGCCTTTAAAACCCAAACCTTTGGCCCTCAATCACTCACAAACTCTGAAACTCTTGTCTCATTATCAAAATTCCATTTCATATTTTAAATCATGGAAAACAAACCAAGTCCAGTCGCCTACGAAGTAGTGCCGTTAAATACTTTATTGCAATTAATACCAGAATTTGATACAAACCAGGCGACCCAAGTCTACAGATTTATAAGGTCAGGCGATTCTGCTTTTAACCTCGCGAGTCCTTCCCAAGCAGATATTTTGTTAGTCTATACTCTCAATAAAATTGCGGGACCTAATTCTTCCGATGTACATGCAAGGCAACATGCTTCCTGGAACGACTTGAAAACATTTTTAATCCAAAAGTTTTCTCAAACAAAAACGTTGACACATCTTAACCTAGAGTTGCATTCGTCATTTCAAAAGCCTAACGAATCAATCACTGAATATTATCACAGAATAGATCTGTGCCGTAACAAAATTTTAGATAAACTAACCGCGGAAATAACCGATTCATCACTCGTCGGTCGCAAGTCAACCACCGAAGAGACCGCTCTTAGTGTATTTATAAACGGCGTTAATTCCAACTTAGGCACCATGCTGAGGACAAAGGGATTTACCTCTCTGTCTGAAGCTGGACACTTCGCAATTCAAGAGGAAAAAATCCAAAACATGAACCATGCTCGCCAAATGCTTTACAAACAAAGTGGACCAGCCACTAATTACAACACCACCACACGCAGACCCCCACTAAATAGCCAGGTGATATCATCTTCAGTTCCACATTACAATAATTCCAAACGAAATATAAATTGTAACTACTGTAAAAAACCGGGACACGTCATTGCAGAATGTAGGAAAAGGGCCTACAACAACAACCTTAGAAAACAACAAATAAAATCAAATACCGCTCCAGTTCATGTCAATAATTTAAACTCGTCAGCGGCCGAAGTACCGGGCATGTCTTCGGAAACCGCTTCGCCGTATTGCCCAAGTGGCCCAATGGAAACGTCGAGGCAGGATACGATCCCGGAACTCAACTACACCATGCAAAACCTCCAACTCCAATAATGAACAACACCGACAAACTCGTAAAGTCAACGCCTCCTCTTAATCATTTTGTGCAGCCGCCAAATAACCCAGACTATCGGAGACACTTATGCGATGCGTCTACACAAACTGAGCCGAACCTCAGCCTAGATCAAGTAGCTAAATCTCCTAAATCCTCTGAGTCAAATAATCTAAATCCAGAACCTCCGAAATCTTCGAACTCACAAGACAAAACTGAAGCCACTGAATCATTACTAAATCAACTTATAGAAATAACTAAATCTCTCTCAGAATCCGCCGAATCTTTACAAAATCATTTAACAACAAAACCCCACGAAATCCTTTCAAATCAAACTTCACAAACCATTTCGAATAATGCATCCACCACGAACTCTGTCAAATCCGATCGAACTACAAAAACTAACTCAATAAAAACTAAATCAAAGAAACACCCAAAATCACAGCAGAAACGAATTTCAACAAAAGAGCCAGAATACAACATCTCTTCTTTGAACATTCCTCCTGAAAACCTCTTGCATTGTAAATTCCACGTAGATGGAGAACCAATTACGTTATTAATAGACACCGGAGCAGCTATTTCAGTAATTAAAAAAAATAAGATCGGAAACAATCAAATCGACTCCTCTAAAACCGCATCGATCATAGGAGTTTCTAATACAAACTCGTCTGTCAAGACACACAGCATCTGTAACATTTCGCTTGACAAATTTCCAAAATTCCAGTTTCATGTCGCGAACTTGAATATCCATGCTGATGGCATACTAGGAAATGATTTTATGACCAAATTCAATGTTAATATCTATGTTCAATCGAAAACAATGAGAATTAAGGATACGACATATAATCTTTTCTACATAAAAGATAATACAAATGAACCTATTAACGAGAACAAACAACTAATCAGACAACGAACGGAAACCGTTATCACGTGCTTCGCTAATGATATCTCCGAAGGTACAGCAATTGTAGAGAAACAATGCATTGACAACGGTCTAATTATCCCTAACGCGCTCGTGAGCATTAATAACAATAAATTTCTAATTACTTGTGTGAATACAACCAACGAAGATAGATACATAAAAATGCCTATTATCTGCGCGGATATTATAAGTGACTCACGTCTCACAGAACACCCCATTTATTTGGTTAACTCTAACAATGCAACAAACACACAACCACGAAAAAACCTTAATACTCTTCTCCGCCTCGATCATCTAAATAAAGAAGAGCACGAATCTCTTGAAAAAATAATTTCGAAGTATCCAGATATCTTCTATGAAGAAGGCGACCTTTTAACTTTTACGAACCACACGAAACATTGAATTCCCACGACATCAGAAACCCCAATAAACTCTAAAACGTACAGATTTCCACAAATTCACCAACAAGAGGTAAAAACACAGGTAAGTAAAATGTTAAAACAAAACATTATACGACCTAGTACTTCACCATGGAGTAGTCCAATTTGGGTAGTACCCAAGAAACTAGATGCCTCAGGAGATCGTAAATGGCGAGTTGTCATCGATTATAGGAAACTAAACGATATTACTATAGGAGATAGTTACCCTCTGCCTAATATCACCGACATTCTCGACAAGCTCGGGCATTCGACATACTTCACCACGCTAGACCTTGCATCTGGATTCCACCAGATCGAATTAGACCACAAGGATGTCCCCAAAACAGCATTTAACACCCCATTCGGCCATTACGAATTTCTCAGAATGCCCTTCGGGTTGAAGAATGCCCCAGCAACATTTCAACGCGCTATGGACAGCGTACTCTATGGCTTACAGGGGGAACGATGCTTTGTCTACCTTGATGACATAGTAATATTTGCTTCTAGCCTTCAGGAACATGAGCAGAAATTAACCGAAGTATTCGAACGTTTACAAACTCACGGTCTTAAAATACAGCCAGATAAGTGCGAATTCCTACGTAAAGAAGTCGCCTACCTAGGCCATATAATTTCTAATGAAGGTGTAAAACCAAACCCTGAAAAGGTAAACTCAGTTCGCAATTTCCCAATCCCAAAATCTTGTAAAGACATTAAGTCATTTCTTGGTCTCGCAGACTATTACCGCAGGTTCATACGCAATTTCAGCAATCTCACCAAACCGCTTACAAGTCTTCTGAAAAAAGATGTACCATTCACATGGGGGAACGCCCAACAACAAGCTTTCGACGCGTGTAAAGATGTGCTCACGACAACACCCCTTTTACAATACCCAGATTTTACCAAAGAATTCGTGTTAACTACAGATGCCTCCATTCATGCAATTGGAGCAATTCTATCTCAAGGTGAAATCGGTAAAGATTTGCCAATTGCTTATGCCTCACGCACCTTAAACAAAGCTGAAACAAATTATTCCACTATAGAACGCGAGCTTCTGGCTATAGTTTGGGCAGTGAAACATTTCCGACCATATCTTTTTGGCAGAAGGTTTAAAATTGTCATAGACCACAAACCACTCACTTGGCTATTTTCTATTAAAGACCCTGGGTCCCGCCTCGTACGCTGGAGGCTTAAACTCGAAGAGTACGATTACGAAATTGTATATAAAGCAGGGAAAATTAACACCAACGCGGATGCACTTTCTCGTCCACCGGTCAATAATATAAGGATAAACAACCTACAAGCATCAAATTTAGAGGAATACCTACAAATCAGTTATGAACAGTTCATATCACAAGGTTGTACCTCATACTCACACAAACTGAAAACATCCCCTGAAAGGGTACTCGACACTCGACACAAGAATATATTTATACCTATCTCATGCCACAAACCTGAACTCGATCCCTTGTTAAGCGAATCTCTAGAACTTTGTCCTCAAACCAGCACATACCTCGACAACAATAGGAACCTCTACGAGATAGATAAATTTATTTCAGATTCACAACAAAATCTATTTTTCTGTTGTACCAGACCCTCGTACTACGATCCATGGGATATGGAAAGTTACTTCAAATCACTAATAACATGCTTAGAAAAATTCAAACCTGAAATACTATTTGTCCCAGACCTGAAATACGACAGGACTTGCAAAATGCAAGGAAACCAACAATTAAACGTAACTGCATATCTGGCCGAACTATACAACTCCACTATAGTAATCTGTGAAAATAAAATCAGCTATCCATCACCCCAACAAATACCCGAAATACTAAAATTATATCATAATGAACCACTCTCGGGTCATCGTGGTATAATCGAAACCAGTAGGAAAATTCGCGAAAATTACTATTGGCAAAATATGAGCGAGGATATCAGAAACTTCGTAAATGCTTGTGAAACTTGCCAACGTAACAAAATTCAAAGACGAACCTTCAAGGCCCCTATGGTTATAACTTCCCAATCCTCCGAGCCCTTTGAACGTATTTCAATAGACCTGGTATCTTATTCGGACATAAGTGATAACAACAATAAATATGTCTTGACGCTACAGGACGAATTAACCAGATACGTACAAGCTTACGCCATTCCCGACAAAGAAGCCATTACTGTGGCAAAACAATTGATGCATTTTTGTCAGCACTACGGTGTCCCTAAACGCTTTCATTCCGACCAAGATACCGAGTTTTTAAATGGACTCATGAAACAACTTGTGAAATTTCTCGGCTCAAGCCAGACTTTCAATACGGCTTATCATCCTCAGACGAACGGAGCTCTAGAAAGGTTTCACGGTACACTCAGAGACCATATACGAATGTATCATACGCGGAAACTAAAAAATTGGGATTCCATAATTCCTCTTGCAATAATTTGTCACAATACGTCCGTTAACAACTCCACTGGTTACACACCGTACGAACTTCTCTTTGGTTTCAAACCACGCCCGTTCTTTTCCCTAAAAACAATTCCTGAATATACGGCATCCGATTACCTTAAGGATCTAAACGAACGATTAAGAATAGCTCGCGATGTAGCCACAGAAAATGTTCAAAAAATGAAAGAAAAAGCCAAAGAACGCTATGACGGTCGCATCAAAAATCTCGCTAAATTCAACTCAGGGGATAAAGTAATGTTACGCGTACCTAACCCTAACAACCTCGATTGCAAATGGGAAGGTCCTTACGAAATAGTCAGGATCGGATTCAACGAAAACTATGTAATTAGGAAATCAGGCAGAAATCTCTTAGTCCATGCCAACCGACTACGACCACTAGAAATTAAACCCCATAACAATTAAAACCCTGAGCCGTGTAGTAGCCGGCTGACCAACTACAAGCATACCATAAAAGGCTTAGTAAACCTAGTTAGGTAAAATCATAAGTTAGTAAAGTCATCCATATCATTCATTAATATAATTAAATAACTTTTACGTATTATATTCTATATTAAGCACGAATAACAAATATACATAAGGACTTATTATAATTTCAGGATCATCAGTCCTACTCTCTCACAACCTATCCCAACCCCCTCATTTGCCCAAATTGTAAATAATCCGTACATAAGTTTCATTATATGTTCCTTAGTTAAATTAGTCATATACATATTTCTCTATAAATTATATAAGAAAATTAGAAAATTAATCAAAGCACGTTCTAATGAGACCAAACTGTCTCTTACAGGGCTGTCGTCTCGGCAACCAGAGCCGTTGACCACCAACTTGTAAGTCCACTTCCCTCCCATTCTGGGCTCTTTTTCAAAAATGAAGGGACAATCTTTCTAAGTGATGAATCATGGAAACTTATAGTTTACAAAGACCTCAAACCCCTGTTCATTGCTAAAGAATCTCTTTCACGACTATCAAACAAATTTCAAACCGTTTCAACTAAATATACCAATTTCACTCATGTAGATTCAATCAAAGCTTTCCTTAAAATAAACTTAGAGAAAATTAACGAACGCCTTACAGAACTCAATATGTACCTAGGGAAAAACTCAAGACAAAAACGCGAACTATTGGACGGTCTCAGTCCTATTCTTAAATGGCTTATTGGCACACCTGATGCAAAGGATGCCAAGCGATATGACGAATGCATCAACCAAATCGAAAAACGAGAAATAGAACTATCGTCGCTCATGCTCGAACAAATCCAGATAACTTCCTCGACAGTCAAAAATTTTAATGAAACCATTTTTAAAATTACCTATGACGAGCAAACTATCAACGAAAACATTAATCGATTAAACGACTATCTAAACTCTACTAGTAAAACTCTATTTAACCTAAAAGCTAGCGAAGATGTGTCCACGATTTCACTTCAAATTTTAGAGTCCGTAATTAATTTAGAGAACGAAATAAATGATTGCATAGCAAGTATTCTTTTCGCTAAATCGAATACAATACACCCCTCAATCATTAACTTCAAAAGATTATACGAGGAACTCCTTCTTTCAAATCACATCCGCACAAATAAACACCTAGTAGCTTCTGTCACTTTAGAAAACATTCATACAATTCTTGACTCTGCAACCTTGTCGGCTTATGTTTATTCAAATAGACTTGTGTACATATTAGAATTTCCTCTGATTCAAAGCGAACCTCTGGACTTATATCATATTTATTCAATCCCAATACAACATCAAAACTCATCCCTCCATACCACCATCCTACCAGAGCACGTATACCTGGCTACGAACCCTAGCGGACAGACATACTTTTCAACAAGCGATCTAGGTTCATGTAAGACCTATGCAATTAAAAGGAAAATCTGCAACAACATCGTCTCCTACGACTCTTCGAAACGTCCCATATGCGAACTGCAAATCCTTCACAGTCTATCAAAGGCTCTCCCGAAAACCTGCACGACCTCTACGTTTGAAGCCAAAATCAATACCTTCCAAAATATAGAAGACAACAAATGGCTTTACATACTTTCTGAGGAAGCAAGCTGCGTATTACAATGTAAAAACACCGTGACTCACCATAAACTGCAAGGCGCAGGCATTCTTTCACTACCACAGAATTGCAAATTCTACACTGGTTACAGCACACTCACGGCGTTTCATGTATCAGAGAAAAACGTAAGCTATCCAATAACAATACCCGATATTCGCGACGAGGACTACTTCGAGGAACTAAAAAATATAGAAACACCGAACTTAATTCCTATCAAAATTAACGAAATGCCCCTGGATTCACTGAAACAAATCAAGTACCACGCTGACAAACATAAAGAGGAAATAGAAAGGATCAGATCGAAAACCTTCATCCAGAAGAATGGATCCACATTCACTTGGATCTATTTCACACTAGGAATACTGATGTTAACCTATCTATTGTTTAAATTCTGCAAACGTTGCCCAAATGGACTGCTATTACGTCAACGAAGACCAAGCAATGAAAATGGTTGCATCCAGATATTCAATAACTGTTTTGCGAACTCCACACACCATCGGCGTCAAAGAACTCAAGTTGCAATACCGATGACCACAATTTCGACCAGTATGACCGAAGACGAAGATGAAGATCAGCTCCCCGTAACTTCTGCTCCTAAACCTCAAAGATTAGGCGCTAACGCCCAATCTTTATTCTAAGGGGGGAGGTGTTATATTATAGCATCATATCTAGAATATACTCTTTGTTAGACCCTTATTTTACTTTATCAATGTTACCCTAAGCCTAATAGCTGTTTACCGTTCTCACTCAATGAATATATTGTTAATTAGATACTCTATTGATGTTCCCAGCACATTACGATATTGATGACAATGTTTAACTCTAATCAATTGTTTATTAGTCTACAATAACATTAGGAAATTATCTGCATCGTTAGTTAAGTATATGTACCATTAGTTAAGAGATATCACTTCATTCACACCACTGTTTACCCTCTAACTTATACTTAAGAAGACTACTTCGGAAATACAGTCAGTTCATTCCGAGACATCAAACCGTGATTTTACTCCACGCCACATAACAAGGCTGTTGCTGTTTGTACATACTCCTGAATTATCCCCTTGTTTTTTGCATAAAGTCTTGTGTCAAAATAATGAAATGCATAATTTTTTAAGGTATAATTTAGCACACCTTTAATTTATATCAATTTGTCCTTCGATTAGTATCCCTACTAATATTATAAACTAGCTGGTGCCCGCGACTTCGTCTGCGCAGGATTAGTATTTCGAACAATATGTTTATAATTTGTAGCCTATGTGTTATATATGTTTATAAATTGTAGCCTATGTGTTATTCTGATGTATAAGCTATATTGTGGTAAAGTTTCATTCAAATCCATTCAGTAGTTTTTACGTGAAAGAGTAACAAACATCCATACATCCATACTTACAAACTTTCGCCTTTATAATAGTAGTAGGATGTGAATGTGAGTTTGTTTGTTATGCTTTCACGCAAAAACTAGTAAACCGATCATAATGAAACTTCATACATATATTCTTGGAGGTACAGTTAGTAACATAGGATACTTTACATTGAAAAAAAAGTAATAAATAAAAATATTTCTTCTAATTACACCGATTAGCCTAGCCCAAAGTAAACACTTAGGGCTTGTATTATGGATAGACTAAATCATACATAAATAAGTCATACTAATAGATATACCAATGAATCAGGTACAAAAATGCTCGTATTCATAATACAAACATCTGCCCCTTCCGGGACTCGAACCCAAAACCGTCGGTACAAAAGGCAGGAACGCTACCGTTGCACCAAACATATGTATGTATGCCAAGTAAGTTTTGGAGTATCAAGATTGAGTCAGTTAAAGGAAACCCAGCCTTAATATATGAAAATTAAGTGGTTATTTGTTCTGCCCACTTAATTTTTTGTTTTTATTTATATTATTAGTAACTGGAATATTGATTTAGAAACAGATATAACCTTTATTTGCGTATACACAGGGTACATTTTAGATCTTAAATAATCGAAAAGTTCAGCTTACTTAGCCACTTAACAATAGCATGCAAAAAATAAAGTTTAACATTTCTGTTTGTCAGTAACAAAAACCGGCCAAGTGCGAGTCGGACTCGCGCACCGAGGGTTCCGTAAAATATTTTTATTATATGATGTAACTAAAAATTTACGGCTTTCGCAATATTTCCTTTATCTGTGCTATTGCGTACACGTTGCTTTGTACCAAATTTCAAGATTCTGAGTTCACGGGAAGTACCCTGTAGGTTTTGATTCCCTTGCGAGTGTCGAAAATTTGCGGAATTTTGCGGCATAAACGGCTGTATCTTTTGATTGCGTTGGCTTAGAAGTTTGAGTTTTTCACAGCTCCAAGGGTCAGTAGAACTGAGTATTTGATATAAATTTCAGCTTGATACGTCCACGTGTTCCTGAGGAAAAGGGTCGATAGACGGACGGACGAACAACAAAGTGATCCTATAAGGGTTCCGTTTTTTCCTTTCGAGGAGCGGAACCCTAAAAACGACCCATAAACAAAATCATTTTTTAAATAATTGAGACGTCATACTTTATTATAAACTGTAATAAAAGTTCATAATAAATAATAATATTTACTAAAACAATAGGCAATATACAACAACATAGGTCAAATGGAAACTATAGTACAATGTCAAATTATCTAAATAATAAATGTCAAAAAAGAAAGGACTAAATAGATTACATCAGCTAAAGATAGGCTGTACGACTCCAATAGCTTTGTCATAACGATTATCATTACGTTATTTTGAACATAATCTATGGTAAGGACTTTTTGGCGGGAGCGGGAAGTGTCACGGTGGTGGTTTTGTTTCTCTTATTAAAATTGTTGTTGTGGTGGATATTAATGCGTAATAATGGTGGGTTATTAACCACCACGTGTTTGTGAACATACAAGAGTGTTGGCAAGTGTAAAAAAGCAGCGGAAGTTGTCTTTTACTGCTCTCTCAAAAAGTCCACGGGGATGTTTCAGTAAAACCCCACACATTTACTGAAACATAGAAATAATATATTTTACTGTTCATTCATCATCGTTAAATTAAGAAAAGAAATTACTCAATAACTGGCATTTATACTTACTTGACACTGGCTAAATGCCCAAATCGTGCAAGCCACAAATAAATAAAAAATCTATGGTCTGTCTTCCGACCTTTCATTAATCCACAGACGAGAAAAAACTTTTTTAGGGAGTTCTAAAATTAAAATAATTCGGATGTTCTATGGAATCATGTTCCATGGACGAAACGACATGATTTTTTCCTTATTTATTCTGCAATACTGCATTAACAGATTTAAAATAGGAATCATATAAGGTATGCAGTTTATAATGACAATTAATTTGTGATGTGAATGGGTTCTATGATTTTGTTCTAAAGAACAAATGTAGTACAATAAGATAAAAATTGCATTCCTTTGTCCGATGTCGTCACAATCCAAAAAACAAATGAGAAGTACCCAAATAGTCAAATTAAGCATTAATGTCAATGAGTGAAGCTTTTACTACTTGTTTTTATAAAGTTAGTAGCTGACCCGGACACGCGTTGCTGTGGATCTGTTATTATAATTTGCAACATTTTTTTATAATAAATTAAAATAAAACCTATTCTATGTCCTAAGTCGGAACAAATCCAGCAATATGAAAAAAAAATCATGAAAATCGGTTGAATAGTTTCGGAGTTCATCGCGGAATTTTTATCTTATATATAAAATTCTCGTGTCACAGTTTTCGTTGCCATACTCCTCCGAAACGGCTTGACCGATTCTCATTAAATTTTGTGAGCGTATTGAGTAGGTCTGAGAATCGGCCAAAATCTATTTTTCATCCCCCTAAATGTTAGGGGTAGTCCACCCCTAAATTTTTTTATTTATTTTTTAGACAAAATTTTTAGTTTCTATTTTTTTATGATACAACATACAAAAATACATACAACCCTAAATTTTCACCCCTCTACCATCAACTCCTATTTTTTATTAATTAATTAAAAACTTTTCCTAGAAATAATATACATGGCAAAACAACGTTTGCCGGGTTAGCTAGAATAATATAGATTTCACTTTTTGTTTTTTTTATTATTTTTGTGTTAACTGACTGTTAACATAATCCTGCAAAAATTTTCTAAAGATCGGAGTTTAACTTATCAAAAAAACTTTAATATCGCGTTTGATTTCAGATTTTAAATTAACACCTGTTTTTTCACATATTTATCAAGGACCACAAATCACAACTTCACAATATACAACTTTTTATCGGTAGTATACATTTATGCAAGCAAAAAGCAAGTATTATATACTCTATACAGTGGCGGATTACCCACTAGGCACACTAGGCACGTGCCTAGGGGCCCCGGTGTAGAAGGGGCCCCAAAATGTAAAAATATAAAAAAATGTAAATATTAAATTTTTATTTAAAAAATATTTTCTGATTTTGTATTTATCCACTCAAGAAATGAGTATTCAAACAAAATTTGAGGGGCAATTTGTCGATAAAAATGCTATATTTCACACCATTAAAGGCTCCGACACTGGTGACGGGACACATTGCATAAGGGGGCCCCCAAATATAAAGTGCCTAGAGGCCCCAGACGATCTTAATCCGGCACTGACTCTATATGCCTCAACGTCACGAAGAACTAAACTGAACTTTTTTGCCAATGATGAACAACTTTCGCGTGGTAAATATAAGTAAACACATAAGCTGATCATAATGATGAATAGATACTTAAATACCCATCATAAATTAAATAGGTTAAAACATGACCTTTCGTTTCAACTTTGGTTTCATGCGATAATGGGTATTAAAACTGCTGCATTATGTCACATTATCACAATAGACACGGATAAGATAACTGGCCGATAGGAAACCCCGACTAACGAACAGACAAACGATCTATCCGTCATCATTCGAACGCGTCGTTTACAATACACGATACGACTACGATTCTAGGGCTAGATGAATGCCAACCTTACGATACGACTACGATATTAGGAGCTGGCGAAATGTCAATCTCACGATACGACTACGATATTAGGGGCTCTGGCTGAATGCCAACTTTACGATAGGACTACGATATCAGGGGCTCTGGCTGAATGCCAACTTTACGATAGTACAACAATATAAAAGGCTGGCTAAATACAAAACTCACAATAGGACTCCGATATTAGGGGCTGGCTAAATGCCAATCTCACGATAGGACTCCGATATTAGGGTCTGGCTAAATGCCAACCTTACGAAACGACAACGATTCTAGAGACTGGTTAAATGCCAACCTCACGATAGGAAAAGGATGTTAGGGACTGGCTAAAAGTCAACCTCACGATAGAATTACGATTCTAGGGGCTGCACTGTGGGACATCCATAGGTCATAAATCTTAAAAACCTGCTTTCTAGTTTTACATTTTATTCCTTGTCGTTACATTGGATAGTTGCGGTACCTTCAATCGTAAATACTGTTATCAGTGAGTCATTAAAAAGCGTGACGTCATTTGTTGTCATTGCGGGACCTGTGAGTGCTGTGTGTGTTTTTTCTGAAATGGATATCCAAGAACAGGGTATGTAATAATTAATATATATTTTCTTTAGTATGTCATTGCTACGAGGCGACTTTTCTTGGAGTATTATATTTTAATATTCAAAGTTTGAATAAACTTTTAAATATGTTCCCACTCGCTCCGACTATGGAGGTATATTGCACCATAATCTTTAGACTTTCTTATCTTAGGAAAATTAAAACTTGGCTGCCCTTATCTGCCCTTTTGGCGATGACAAGGGTGCTACGGTTGCCAGATTATCTCGTAGCATTTGCTACGAAATTAGTTTATTTAGTCTTAGTGCTTTGTGTAGGTTTTGTGACTGAATTTTAACCGTTTTTTTTTTGTTTTAGGTAATTTATATATATGCTCGTTTTCAAGAATGCATATTCTTGAAATATGGCTAACTGTCAATACCGATAATGACTCGGAAAAGTGTCGTCAAGTCCTACAAAGTTTGTTGACTACTCTGAACGATGCTGAGAACATTGATATTCATTATTTAGAGAAAATTGTTAATAATTTATGTAAAGCTATTGCTCGATTCTGGAAAAAATGTAATAGGGATAAAACCAAGCTTTTATATAAGAATTCCGATTGGTTTAATGTTATTGAAAAAATTCAACTTGTGAAAAACAATAAGCAATGTACTCCGTCTGAAACGTCGCCGTGTCATTCACGTGGTCGTCCTCGAAAACCTTTTACGCAATGTAGTAAAAGGACTAAACGTCGGAGACTCACTTGTGACTGATGCTCAGTTGACAAAACATCAGTATTTATTAATTAAAAACTTTGTTAATAGTAAGATTTCTCCTAATGTATTACCATGTTACCAACAAATTACTAAAGCGAAACAGAGATGTTACCCTTCTAATATAACTGTTTCCGTGTCTTCAGCTGAAGTTGAATTACAAAGTCTTTTTGATCACACAGCTTCTCGAATCCTTGAATCTCAAAAAGAGGTCTTAGATCAGATTCCTGATGATTGTTTGTCTAATATCTCTTTACTTGGGAAATGGGGATTCGATGGCAGCACTGGACATAGTGAATACAAACAATTTTTTTCAGATTCAACTTTAGAAGATAGTAGTTTGTTTGTAACATCTTATGTACCCCTACAAATTATTGTAAAATTAGCTGAAGATAATTGTAAAATTTTATGGAAAAATCCTTGACCCTCTTCCACTTGGTACTGCCGTCCTATTCGATTTTAATTTTTGAAAGAAAGCACAGCAGTGTCTTTGCAAGAGGAAGCTTATTTTAAGGATAAAATTGAAAGTTTGCAACCTACTTTTATTCAGATCGACAATCGTGAATTGGTCGTTTCTCATAAGTTGCAGCTTTCAATGATAAAATTTGTAGTGCTTTAAGTGAAACATCTACAAGTAGATGTTATATATGTAATGCTACCCCTAAAGAGATGAATAAAATAGACGAATGTTTACAAAAACCTGTAATAGAGAGTAGATACCAATTTGGATTATCACCACTACATTCTTGGATACGTTTCTTCGAATGTTTTATTCATCTTTCATATAGATTAGACATAAAAAAATGGCAAGTTAGGCTAGATAGTGATAAACAATTGTTATCAAATAAAAAACAATATGTACAGTCCCAGTTTAGGGAACGATTAGGTTTAATAGTTGACAAGCCGCGTAGTGGTGGAAGCGGGACGTCTAACGACGGAAACACGGCCAGGAAGTTTTTTTTGGAATCAGCTGTATCTGCTGAAATTACAGCTTTGAATAAGGATCTCATAGATCGTTGTTGTGTAATATTACAAACGTTATCTTCTGGACATAAAATTAATGAATGCAAGTTTAAAGACTATGCATTACAAACAGCATACAGCCTGGTCGAGGAATATCCGTGGTATAGTCTTCCTGCTTCTGTCCACAAGGTGCTCGTACATGGATCAGATATTATAAGTTATGCATTGTTATCTATAGGAGAACTTTCCGAAGAAGCTGCTGAAGCGACAAATAAGTATATCAAAATTTATAGACGAAGTCACACTCGAAAAATGTCACGTGAAGTTACCAATCAAGATTTAATACAACGACTATTATTACATTCAGATCCTTATATTACAAGTCTTCGGAAACTTCACCCTAAAAAGAAAAATACTCTGTCACAAAGTGTAATAGAATTGTTACATGTTTAATATTGTTAGAATAAGAATAATTTATTTGTATTTTGTTAGTTGTTTTGTTTTTTTTTTTGTATTTAATTAATTTAAATTTATTTATTTCTATTATTTTATTATAATTAAATAATGTTATCAATGTTTTGACTCTTATTTTATTTAAAATATATGTTTTACATTCCAATTTTTAAGTGTTTGTTCATGATAAATTTAGGTAAAAGTATGTTATTGTTTATATTTGTTTTTTACTGAAGTAAACGTTTTTTATTCCGTAAATACATGTACTTCTTTCATTTTAATGTTCCTAAAACACTTTTACAACTATAAGTCACTAAAATAATACAATGTATTGATAGTAACAGGACTTTAACTATTTATGACCGCCCTTGTATGGAGCGTGTCCTTCTGTGGGCTGGCTGAATGCCAATCTTACGAATCGACTACGATTCCAGAGACTGGTTAAGCCAACCTCACGATAGGACTACGATTTTAGGGACTGGCTAAAAGTCAACCTCACGATAGAACTACGATTCTGGGACTGGCTAAATGCCAACCTTACGAAACGACTACGATTCTAGAAACTGGTTAAATGCCAACCTCACGATAGGACTACGATATTAGGGGCTGGCTAAATGCCAACCTCACAATAGGACTCTGGGTTCGTATCCCGAATGGGGCATGTTCGTGTCATTAATACGAGCATTTGTACCTGAGTCATGGGTGTTTATATATATTTCTATGAAAAATATATATCTTTGTATCATATATGTCTGTCTAACCGTTATCATAGTATCACAAGGCTTATAGTGCTTTCTTTGGGCTAGGCTTGGTGTAAATGTAAAAAATACTATTATTAACATAATGTAAAAATAATAAATTTCGGAAAATTCAAGACAAATATTTAGTCCCAAACTAAGAAAACTGTGAGTATTATTATAAACTATATTAGCGGCCGCCCGCGACTTCGTCCGCATATAACATAGCAACATTCCTTTATTTTTCTAAAAGAAAAGTAGCCTAAGTTACTCCTTATTACATCAGCTATCTGCCAAAAAAAGTTCCGTCAAAATGCGACCAGCCATTTCAGAGATTAGCCGGAACAAACAGACAGACAGACAGACAAAAATTGAAAAAATATTTTTTTGGTTTATGTACCTACCGTATATTTATTCATATGCATGTAGTAAAAAACGGTTATTTCAATATTACAAACAGACACTCCAATTTTATTTATATGTATAGATTAAGACGCATAGAAATCATACATAAGTATATAAACGAGGATGATTTGGAAACAAAGCTTGCGCTTATCATACAAACATATACGACCAGGATTCGAACCTGGGACTATTAGCACAGAAGGTATGAAAATGAAAATGAAAATAACTTTATTCAAATGCACTTAAAAATGAGTATTTTTGAATTGTCCAACATTTTTACCTACCACCCATTCAGGACGTCTTTTTACTGACAAGAACGGGCGCAAGAAACTCGTCAGCTCTAACAGAAGTAACGACATTTACAATATAATACGTCGTCACCATACACAATCCACAAAAAAAAAACACAAACTTTTTTTGTTACGACAATACTAATAGTGTTATGATATCATTATTTCGTTGATTACAACAAAGTCAACAAGTATCTGTACTTACTTAAAGTAAGTATCCCTCAACATTGCAATAAAATACAGGGAATAAACGACAAATTTAAGAAAGCAACGAGATTTATGTTTAGTATTAGTCAATATATATGTTAATAGTAAAATATTGTAATATCGTATCGTATAATTTAGAGTACTTCACCTAAGTAGAAAATGGGGTTGAATTATACGGGAACCAAATTGGTTGACCCTTCTGTTTGTCGAGTATAGACGCCAAGATATAATACTATGCTTACTGTATTACTGTCAGCGTTTTTTACTGACCGTACGTAAACCTCTGGAATTATATTTATTTAATTATTTATATATTTGTAAAAAAACGGTAGAAAAGCTAAATTATGTTAAATAATTTAGTATACAGTTAAAACTAGTAATCCTACTAATATTATAAATGCGAATGTAAGTTTGTTTGTTTTGCTTTCACGCAAAAGCTACTAAACCGATCATCATGAAACTTCGTACATATATTCTTGGAGGTATTAGAAGTAACATAAGATACTTCTTTCTTTGAAAAAAAAATGGCTTACATGCTAGTCTATACATATAAATAACATTGGAGTGTCTGTTTGTAATATTGCAATAACCGTTTTTTACTACATGCATATGAATATATATACGGTACACACACCAAATTAACATTTTTTACAATTTTTGTCTGTCTGTCTGTCTGTTTGTTCCTGCTAATCTCTGGAATGGATGGACTGATTATGACGGACTTTTATTGGCAGGTAGCTAATGTTATAAGGAGTATCTTAGGCTACTTTTATTCTAGTTTTTTTTTTTTTAATTGCTGTATCACAGCAACGCGTGGCTGGGTCAGCTAGTATAATATATGAATAAGCAATATAATTATTAAATTATAATAAAAATATTATTATGATGTCAAAATTGTCACAATTAAATACTAAAAATGTCTTATAAGACAACTTACTAAAGTTATTTGCAATCCATCAACGACCTCTGTTGTCGAGTGGCTAGCATACCGGTTTTCATAGTAACGCCACTTCGAGGTCCCAGGTTCGATGCCGGCAAATTCGTAAACTTTTCTATATTGTTTTGTGTCTGGGTGTTGAAGTACCGTTTCTATTTCTGAATTCCATAAGTTCTTTAGCTAATGAGTTCGGAACAATGATGTTCCGTTCCTTTGTCGGTTAATTAGTCATGCTTGTTTAATATTTATTTGTTTAAAATGTGTTTCAAATGTGTGAGTCGATTTTCTTTTTGGTTCCTAAAAATTCGCATTTTTCCGCCTTAAATTAATTATTATTACTAGCTGACCCGGTAACGCGTTGCTATGGTAACGAGTATACAATGGAAAAAGAGCGGGGAAAAGAGCGGACAGACAAACACACAAACAACAAATTTGTGTTCTTACATTATAGACTAGCGGCCCGTCCCGGCTTCGCAAGGGTGGACAAAATTCTTTAATTTTTTTCTATTGTTAAATATTTTTCCGTTAGCGCTGTCTAGCGTCTGGTAGACGAACTACTTGAGGTTACCGCGTTGCTATGGTAACGTTATTGATACATTGGTAAAAGAGCGGACAGACAAACACACAAACCACTGTGATCTTAGATTATAGATTATTATACTGGCAAAACCGTAAACGCACGATTAAAAAAACAACATAAAATCGATTTCATGCCACTTTGTAATCGATTGTGACTTAAGTTGCATACATCGTAAATTCAACCAAGCGATTCCAAAAGAATGTTCTACTAATGTTAAACTTTATAAATACTAGATGGCGGTGTAGCGCGTAGATAAACGCTATCGTATTGTTTTTGCGGGAATACGTAAGGGCAAGTTTAGTTTTGCAATGTTAGGATAGAGAGACAATATGTTAACAAACACACACAAAGTATTGTCATAATACTATTAATAATTTAGCGATGGGCATTTTGGCTATCTTTTGGAAACCGTTACGTAACGGTTTTGAAGTTTCCATACCGTTATTAAAAACCGTTTTCAGTTTTGGTTATCACTACCGCGGTTGACGAGTTGGTTTGGCTACTGCAAGACGAATGAAAACGAAAACGCTGTTAGGTAACGTAACGCAAGTTTTTGTTTTAGTTTAACGTAATTATGGTTATGACGATATCCCTTCGTGCTTTTACTAGGTACAGGACTAATTTGTTAAAACTTTAATATATGAATTAGTCATTTTCAATGTAATGTGTAAATCATAATATAAATGATCAGAAATGTGATCAAAAATAAATTACAAAATTATTTGTTTTATTATTGCTTTTATCACTCTTTTGATGCATTTACCCGATCGTGGCGGCGCGGCGCGTGGTTTTCAGTTTTGGTTGCATTGCGTTGGATATGAGAAAAACGGTTTTATGTTTTGCGATAACTTAACGTTTCGGTATGAAATTCAAAACGGTTTTTAGTTACGTTTTGGTATAACGTTCTCATGCCTTATAAATATTACTCAAGTGTTCCACTTGTCATCTACGATTCTATTGTTATCCCATCTGTTATACTACGTACCTTGGTTCCTTGACATAATTCAAGCAAGTGATTGCTCAACAGTCAATCATCCAGTTGATAAAATGGATTGAACGATCCCCTGATATATAACGGGACCCCAGAACCTTTTAAAGCTCTACTATGGTAGGGCATAATAGATTTTTCCTTCACAATTAACAATTTTGGCTTCTAAAAAGATTATTACGTTTGACATTCTGTTTATTAATTAATACAAAGCTAAATAAATGATTACAAAACAAAATTCAGTTCGTCTCATGTATTACGCGGGAATCAAACCCACAAACTCTTAGGGGAGTGCTCATAATACTCTAATTAATAACTAGGATATGAAAAGACTGTACTGGTATCAGTTTAAGAAACACCTGGAAAAATTAAAATACGTCGGTAGGTTTCCAACTCGCAACCTTTCGCTATCCGGACGAGTGCTCTGACCGCTGAGCTACCGAGACGCTGGATTTGCATCTGCACCGAGTGTTCTTTTTTTCAACTTTTAGTAAAAGAAGAGAGATTTATAGGAAATATAGTAAACAATAGTAAAAACTTACCCCATGCTATAAGTTTTTACTATTGTTTACTATATTTCCTATAAATCTCTCTTCTTTTACTAAAAGTTGAAAAAAAGAACACTCGGTGCAGATGCACATAGACGCTGGCAGACGCATCGAAAACAAACGTGTTTCAACTTCTACTATGAGCTAGTATCGTAAGGTTCGGAGACGTAATTGTTTCGTTACAAGCGTATATTATATCTTGTCAAAAATCATTTTGGTTGGATCTTCAGCTCCGACTATATGCTTTTCATGTCCAGAAATGTCCTTACTGTTGATAACAGATCCTTCCTGGATGGAAAACCGTATGTAAAATGGGCGATTTACCCAACACGCAGGCCCAGATCAGTGGGTAGGGTTGCCACACACATTATAACAACGCATCATACATTCCTTTTGTATGCTTGAAGTATCGCAAAATACTACTTAAGTCAATTGACTTCATTTACTGAAGTTTAAGGTCCCTACTAGGTCAGTGCATAAACCATAGTTGTTCTGCATTCCCTTGACCAAAAATAATGTTTAAAAGAACAATCCGATGTATAGAATCTGTATTTTATAATTAAATTTGTTCAGATGTTGACATTATTTAGCGATAATAATATGAAATAATCATAAAAATAAAAAAGCATGTGTGCATTCACACGTGGTAGTAGTGAAATCTTGGAAAATAATACGTACACGTATACAAAATACCACGGTTGCTGTGATACCTTCTCTCAAGCTTTGAAACAAAAGAGATCCACGAACATAAGATACACTATATAATGCTTCCTATCTCGTTTTCTCCTACGTTAAATCTTATGAATTTATGTATCTCTTTCTGGCTCTTATTAATGTCGCTTTTTCGTTTCATCGACTTTTAAATTACAATGATGCTAAGGAAGTTATCACTTCAATAATAAATCTTTAGAAATCAAGTAAATAAATCAACTCATTTTGTTAGTAAAAATATTGCTTAAAACTATGTTAGTACCCATTTTTTATTATTATTATTATTTATACTAGCGGCCCGTCTCGGCTTCGCACGGGTAGACAAAAACTTTATTTTTTTTCTATTATTAAATATTTTTCCGTTAGCGCCATCTAGCGTCCGGTAGACGAACTACTTGTGGTTAACGCGTTGCTATGGTAACGTTATTGATACAATGGAAAAAGAGCGGACAGACAAACACACAAGCCACTGTGAGCTTAGATTATAGATTTATATTTGTGCCATGCCACTAGATATATTATAACACAGATATAGCACAGCAACGATTGACATAGCCGCAGTGAAGTCTATTTGCTATCATGTCCAGGATGCTGTTAGGGCTACCCCGCACCCTGTGCACTAGGAAGCACATCTTTTACGCACAGTTGTGTAGAAGCAATCAACACTAACTTCGGCGAACATTCCAGACGCACTGAAGAAGCGATGCAATCCCAAAAGCACCCTAAACGCATTTTTATACTAAATTTAAGCTGCCAGAATACCAGCGCTTCTGCGTCACTCTGTCCATTTTTAAATGACGCAGACGCATATGCTGAGGTCCGAATTGGCCTCGCTGTATGTTTAGTGTTTAAATAAATGTACTCTTTGCATTTAATGTTATAGTTTGTTTTTCTAACTGCTTTTTTAATGTAATATGTACCTACAACGAAATAATGATATCATAACACTATTAGTATTGTCATAACGAAAAATTTTTTATTTTTTTTGTGGATTGTGTATGGTAACGACGTATTAAATTGTAAATGTCGTTACTTCTGTTAGAGCTGACGAGTTTCTTGCGACCATTCTTCTTGTCACTTAAAAGACGTCCTGAATGGGTGGTAGGTAGAAATGTTAGACGATTCAAAACAACTTATTTTTAAATGCATTTGAATAAAGTTATTTTCATATTAATTTATTTTGCGAAAGCAATAAAGGTGTTTCTTTCTTTCAAACTTTAAGGGCGCGGTAAAATCTTTGAGTATAGTTAGACCACAGGCTATAAGTGTAAAAAGATATACAAAACGCCCGAAACCCATTAGTTGATAGCTTTAACCCAAAATCGCCGATGTACTACGGACGTAACCCACTCGTCACAGAAGCGTTTAGCTTATCACTAGGTGTTATCAAAAATATTAACAACTAACTTTTACCCGCGGCATCGCCCGCAATTTTTTTTTTCAATCAAAAATATCCCATGTTACTTCTAATACCTCCAAGAATATATGTACGAAGTTTAACGATGATCGGTTTAGTAGTTTTTTGCGTGAAAGCATTACAAACAGACTTACATTCACATTTATAATATTTGTAGGGATATTATATTTTTAAATTTCAGAAAATAAAATCATTAAAACATATCTATATTTATAAAAGAAATGTCACACACTCATCACCAAATCTCGAAAACTACAAGTGTTCTGAGTCTCATATTTTGTATGAGACTTTTTTTAGGAGGAAGGTGCTCACTAATCTATAATCTAAGATCACAGTGGTTTGTGTGTTTGTTGTGTCTGTCCCCTCTTTTTCCCGCTCTTTTACCATTGTATCAATAACGTTACCATAGCAACGCGTTAACCGCAAGTAGTTCGTCTACCGGACGTTAGATGGCGCTAACGGAAAAATATTTAATAATAGAAAAAATAGTCTAGTTTACACTAATATTATAGAGGAATGATTTGTATTTTTGTATGTTTGTAATGAATAAACTTAAAAATTACTAAGCCAATTTCAAAAATTCTTTCACCATTGGAAAGCTACATTCACGCTAAGTAACATAGGCTATATTTAATGCTACAAAAAATTAAAAGAATTTTGTCCACCCGTGCGAAGCTGGGACAGGCCGCTATCATTAATATTCTTACAATGATACTTATTCGGTATACAAATCAACAATTTTAATTTCTGTATATCGAATTTATCTAACTTCTGACCACAAATCGATTTAAGAAAACGCACTATGAAAATATGATATTGATTCAAGATGACACAAGGAAAAAGACACAATATTTATTTTTCTACAAACTTTCCTGTTTTTTTTTTCCTTAACTTACCAGGGTCTTAGAATGCTAAAAGGCATCAAATAAGGCTTAAATAAAAGTTATAAACAACTTCGAATTAAATACCTGAATGGTCCATTGGTTATAGATGTAGGTTTGATAGTGGAAGGGGCGAACTTCGATATCTTGTAAAGAGAAAAGCTCCTTAATTATAACGAACAATCCTTTGACCATTTCTTCTTCGCTATTTATACTATCAATGATAATAAAAAAAAAAAGAAACTGTCAGTCATTTTCGGCTTCACGGTGAAACGGCTGAACCGATTTTGGTGAAATCAATAAAAAGATTTATTAATCTTTGGAGAAATAATCTTTGTTGGAATTATTTATTGCAATGCAATATGAAAATAAGTTATTGCAATATAATCTAATTCCATGTTCAGGTCAACTTAAATATATATATATATATATATAAGGTGGAATCAAATTAACTGCCAGGACTTCGTGGAGTGGTTGGGTCAAGTGTAAAGAATATGCTTAATTAGGATTTTATATTGTAAAAAAATAAAAGCTTTTTTTCGTTTTTTTCGAACTATGACTTCATTTTATCACTTTCACTGTCATTTTCTATACTTAATCGTTTTTTTCAGTTCACCTATTAACTATAAAATTAACCAAACTATCTCCAATTGAAAGTAGGCATAATCACGCACAGCTGATCGCGCGGTACAATGAACCGCAGAGCGGGGAGCGCAGCGCGCGCTCCTTTCATTACAATACTTAAAAATACGTTAAATACTGAATTGCCGCTTCCTTCAATAATTATCTATACTATGATAGTTATAACGGATTACCTAGGTACCTAATAGTTCGATTGTAGGCAAGTTCAATAATACTTGTATAATAAATGTAAGCAGTTTAAGCAAAGAAACAAACCATCAAAACTTTAAGTACTACATTCAATGACACTGGCGTGGAAATTAAAGAAGAAGTTGGAAATATCTAATTTATTATACTGTATAGTAAACACTTACGAGTTCCGAGTAGGTCTTGGTAGCCGATAGTAATATTAGTAATCTATCATATTCCTTTCCAATGCGGCAGGACCGCGAGGTCTACCAGCGTCGGTCGCCGGTCGGTGGGTCGAAGCGGCCATGTTTTCGGAATCGATACAAAGCGTTGTGGCTACTTCTTATCCTCTCAAACCTTTCTTCATGCCGTCTTACGGCAGTACTGAACACCTCATTACATTCACGGTAGCAAAACACCTTTTCCAGGAGTACATGGACTCCTGGTTATTATGACGAAGCATGATTAACATCGGTTCACTTACGATAGCACACAACAAAATACGTGGACGCTGACTAGAAAGCGACTGCGATTCGAAAAATTATTGCTTGAAGCACAGATGTATACCTACTTGTAAAGCATGGCTGAGTGATTGTTTAGGGCGTCGTTACACCTTAAAAACATGTTCATTAAACATATGACTATAAGTCTTTTTAGGCTTCGATTTTCAATTAGATTTGATTTAAAAAGGTAAATACAGATTTTTCTTTACTATAAAAACAAGTAAAATTGAGTTCGGAAACACAAATCATATTCGAGTTTATTATTTTAGATCAACTGCGGAATATTATTTTCACTAATTTTAATTTTTTAGAAGTCTTCTTTCGTAATTGTAATTTCGCACTAAGCAAAAAAAAGAATGCAAATTGGTTGAGAATTCGTTTTTAGAAACTATCCAATATTTATAGTAAATTATCGTGAAAACACCACCACCTCAGTTGCATACACTCTACTAGTTATGTACAACTGCTAGTTATCTACAAAGCACCTATCAACTCACTATACAAGAAGTGAATATGTAAGTTTGATTGAATGACAGCACCTAATTCAACTAAATAATTTGCTCTATTTCTAAGTCATTTATTGAGTTCGACTCATAGAATGCGTGTAAAATTTACATTCATATTTAAAGATTAAGTTTCTATGAAGTGAAAAAGCAACAATAAAAAAATCGACTATGTTTATAAAGTGTAGTCAGCCTTATGTATGTGCTTCCGAGAACCTCGTGTGTGTTTCCAAGAATCTCATGTTGCGGCATCTTTGATCTAGCGCTCTCTCTGTCCCGCACCCAGCATGTAGTTCAGTCTTTCTCCGCTCACTGTGTGTTTGTGTGAATACGCCAGTATTGCCAGAATGTAATTTTTGAACAGTTTTAGTTATTTTTGACCGTTACATTGTTACTTCTATGTTTCACGATTCTAAATGGTACTTTTACTAACAAGTAAGAATTAACTACTAAAATTGAAAAAAAAAAAAACCATTTTTTTTTTTTTTTTTTTTTTTTGCCTGTAAAGTCGGTTTTACGGGCGAAGATTTTACGTGACAACGTCTTTTTCTCGGTAGAATATTTATTGATATGAATATAATTAAATTGCACAATGCGCGCGGCAGACCGATCATAGTTGAGTGGGAGAGAGACGCAAGGCATTCGGCGGGCCTCTCTCTCGTTCGGTGACTCATCGTAACGTTACCGAGCGTTACACTTTTTCATAAGTGACTCCCAGCCGCAACCTAATTTAAGACGTTGTCACGTCAAAAAACAAGCTACACAATTTAAATAAAAACACTTTTACCAGATTAATTGCGCATTTAAATTTTTTTCTTCAATATTTAATATTCATGTTTCGACTCCTTTACAGGAGCCGTGATTACAGGATGACTAAGGTAATGGTCGTCTTGCATGTGCTTCATAACTGATCAGTTTATACAAAAAAAAATTATTTGTTTTGCATTTTTTTATTTTTCTTATTATATCGATTACTATAAAACTAATGAGTTAACCACCAATTCCGCAATTGGGAGGCCCTTCTTAGAATAACTGGCGAAAGAAACTTGAACATGAGGGACCGAACTCCATCTTACTTATATCATTTACAAAAAGAGCTAACTATATCACTAGGTCTCGCAGTGTATGTCTTTGCAGATATTAATTTATAAATTGGCTCATTGTAAAATGCACTTGTAAATTTCGACGCGTCTACCAGCGTCACGGTAGCTCAGCGGTCGCCTGGATAGTGAGAGGTCGTGAGTTCGAAATCCACTTGAGGACTCGGCGATGTTGTTTTTTATAGTCGTATTTTATTTCATAGAATTATGGCATTGTGAATGCTAATAAATAAATACAAGTCCAAGCTATGTACCATCCAGCACAGTGGTAGAATTTGGTTTTGTTTTGCATTCTCTTTACTACTAGTAAAATTTAGCGAGTTTTAAGTATTAGTTTTTTTTTTCTAAATAAGATGTTACATTTTTAAGACGTCTCATGTTAGTTTTGACTATCGGCTACTGGCAACACTAGCGCACGCAGTGTGTAAATAATATAATAATCATAATCATAACATACCATAATGTTGTGTCTGTGAATGACTTAAAAATAGTAGTTTGATATTATAAAACTTTGTAATTGTGTCAAATGAAAAAGGAATACTATCTCGATTTCTGCGTGAAGTGTATTTTGTGTACGGTATTAACAACCTAGATAGAAAATGCAAATTTTGTGATAACTTGTTAAGACATACTTCCAACTTTAAGTATTTAAAATACTTACGGTATTCAATAACATTTGTAAAAAAGCAATGAACTTTTGAACGCCTGAAAGTAATAATTTATAATATCAGTAAGGCTTATTATCTTGGTAGGTACGGTATCGGGTTTTGTGTACATAATACCATATTAACAAGCGGGAGCCGTCAGAGGTGATAGAAAGTTATATTACCATAAACTAAGTTCTTTGTGCTGTGATGTGATGTAAGTGTATCGACTACCAAGACCTTACACCAAATTCACCGACCTCGTAAGTGTTTCCTATAGAGCATAATAAATTAGATATTTATTTAATTTTCCACGCCATTGTCATTGAATGTAGTATTTAGAGTTGTGATGGTTTGTTTCTTGGCTTATGTAAGAGTTACGAAAATATTATCCAAGAATCATTGAACTTGCCTACAATCGAACTATTAGGTACAGGTTTTACTACAGTATAGGCTTTACCTAATAGTTCGATCAGAGTATAGATAGTTATTAAATGAAGCAGCAATTCGGAAATTCTTAAGGTTGACGTTTTTTTAAGTCTTGTAATAAAAGGAGCGCGCGCTGCGATCGCCGCGCTGCGGTTCATTGTACCACGCGGATCAGCTGTGCGCAATTATGCCTACTTTTAATTGAAGATAGTTTGGTTAATTTTATAGTTAATAGGTGAACTGAAAAAAACCATTAAGTATAAGAAATGACAGTGAAAGTGATAAAAAGGAAGTCATAGTTCGAAAAAAACGAAAAAAGGCTTTTATTTTTTTACAATATAAAATCCTAATTAAGCATATTCTTTACACTTGACCCAACCACTCCACGAAGTCCTGGCAGTTAATTTGATTCCATCTTATATATATATATATATAACTTTATATAAATAAATGAATCAAAACTTAATATATATATATATATATATTTATATTTAAGTTGAATCAAAACTTAATCGTAATTTAAAACTAAAGTTGTTGTTCGCAGTTATAGTTCCATAGGTTTTCAATAGATGGCGTTGTCATTGTTATTACATTCCTACATGGTGGTGTCGAGATCGTTTGCGTATTGTACTTAGTCCTAATTGGAACTTCGTAATATAGATCAATAGACCCAGCTAGGTCAGAATACAGTTTGTGGGTAATTCTTTATTATCACCCAACCCTTCTAGAATTCTCAGATCAATACCACCAGGTATTTAACACATATTAAATAGATAGCGGAAAATTCTAGCAAGTTAAAACCTATTATACGTTGACCGAATATCTGTGACCCTGACATTTAAACTTATTATGATTATTATGTGACAATTATTTTATCTTAATACTAGTGGACCCGACAGACGTTGTCCTGCCTGTTATTTTTGCAGTATAGATAAATAACCTAGATACCGTCTGCAGCGCCATCTGCCGGGCTGATTTGTGAATCTAAACCATTCTTAGATCCCCTTGAACACACACAAAAAAATCATTCAAATCGGTCCAGGCGTTTAGGAGGAGTTCAGTGACATATACACTCACAGAAGAATTATATATATAACGATTTCTAACGTGTGTTTATATTATAATCTTTTGATTCCTTTGTGTATAAATCAACTTTGCACATCCTTTGGGTAAGAATACAGCGCTCAAATCTTATGAATCGACACCAATTATTGTAAACCTATATTTTGCAAATAAATAATTTGAATTTAAGAGTTTTGGTTCCAATTTTTCAAGTTCTTATAGTTCCCGGCATTTAAGTTGAACATGATTTTGAAATCACGTGACATGCGCAGTAGTGAATAATGTACCTAAACTTGCTACTGCGCATGTCACGTGATTTTAAAATCATGTTCAACTTAAATGCCGGGGATTATACCTATTTACTATAAAAAACGTGTGCAACTTCCGGTATACGAAAAATTTCACCCCCGATGCGCCTAAAGAATTATGAATTCAATAAATAAAATGTCTAGGTTCCTCTCAAAGCACTTAAGCCTATATAAAATGTGTCCCGTCACAAGTGTCGGAGCCTTTAATGGTGTGAAATATGGCATTTTTTTTTGACAAATTGCCCCTCAAATTTTGTTTTTCTCTTACGGCCGCTATTTTCTTGGTAATCAAGACCTGGGCTCTCATACTAATTCGACCACCACTACTCATGTAAATGTCCTATCAACATTAAAAAGGTGTCATTTGATAGCTAAACATGTAGACAACAGTTACACAGCCATCATGTTTCAATTGTCGTGGAATAAAATAAAAAGAAAAAAATAATTAAAGAAAACCAAATAGATTCGTTTTTGTGTATTTTTTAATTATTGGCTTTTTGAGAAAAACCAAATTTCAAGGGCAATTTGTCGATAAAAAATGCCATATTTCACACCATTAAAGGCTCCGACACTGGTGACGGGACACATTGTATATAGAGACGATGACAAGTAAACAATTTAAATGTGCCAAAGTAAAGTCGACCATAAATTTAATTAGCATAGTTAGTATTATTGAAAACGACGCCATATATCTATCGGTTTCAATTGTTTTTAATAATTACAATAATACTCTTTACATTTACCTAGCCTAGCCAGAAAAAAACATAATACCTCGTACAAAGAATTAGTCTAGCTATTAAAAAAAATGCTGCCAGTATCTTCGAAATATTGCCTTAAGGAACTCCTTTTATAAATTTTAGTTGTAATTTTATATTTTTTAAGGTTCTTAGGTTGGTTCCATTTTTATACCTGAAGTATTGTGTTATTTATTACTAAGTTAATGGATAGAAAAGCAGTTAAATTTAACGTGTTTTATATTTTTGTACTTTAATGCTGTCTTGTATGTTTTTTTAAACAAAAATTGTAGAATAAATCAACTCGCCTCAAAGTTTGTGTTTTTCCTTTTATAAAATGTTTATATGTATGTCTATTTATCGTATGATACATACATATGTTATATTCACTGAAATATAAATACTTGTGATTTATATGCAAATGTTTGTAAAAATCACATAACTGCCAATTCCGTAACTCGAACCCATGACCGTCGCTTATAAAGTCAGATATGGTACCTTTCCACCTGTCGTCAAATTTACAAAGTCATAAAAATACGAAATTCATACTCAATTAATTTCTGATAAATAACAAAACATATTTTGTTTAATTGACGTCATTTTTATCACTGGCCTATTGACTTTTCTTGAGAAAATATGTCTGAGAAAACTATTGGTCACCCATCTTGTAAACAGCCATACTAAAAGTTGCTTCATCTCGGAAATCATAAACCGAATGCACTAACCAATGCGACAGCTCTTTGATGCGAATAAACACGACAATATTAAAAAAACTTTCATAATAATATTCTATCATATTATATTTCTTCTATATGTAGAGACAACTCAACTAAATATAATGAACTTTACACTTTTCTAAATTAAGGTCATAGGATTCAAGGTCGTTTTTTGATATGGCAATATATTTCAAAAAGTCATTATGACAAATCTATAGTTTTCACTTATTGTTCTTATTTTAAACTTCCTTGAATTTTGTTAACAATTCAAAACGGTAACGCGTAATATAAATATATTATTAAAAACTACGTTTAATAACAATTTATTTTATCGCCTACATAGGGATAAATATTAGAGTTACTCTCAGTCTAAATCTCATTTAGAATATGGCGTAACTAATTTGTATGATAATTTTAAAACCGGTACACAACTTTAAGATTTTTTCTAATTCAAATTCAAAAAGAGAACATAACGATCACAGAGTTATCGTCTTCTAAAAAGTTTAAACAAACTCTTCAATAAAAACCAAACTTTTGATTAAAAACTTTTTGCTATAAAAAAAGAAAAAAGTTTATCAATGAAACAGGTTCCAACTAGCCTAATACACTTACTTAGAGGCGACAGGTCATCAATTAAATCCATTTTCCAAGAGATTTACCATCCAAGTTTTTTGGTTTCACTTTGTATGGACGTTTGAGTATGTCATCCATTTCTCTTCACTTTATTTTGCTTTGACATCTGATCCTTTGCAATACATGGTAGGTATATTCAAGTGTCACAGCGCACTCATTTTTCCGTGTTTTGTGCACAACAGATACAAGTAGGAGACAATCACTGCACTTCACACTCTTATAAAACCAACGAGCGTAAACACAAAAAAACGGATCAATCAACGTACTTTTATTAGGAAAAACAGTCGAAATAATAAAGAGCTAACGATTAAAATACACAAATAGTAAAGCTTAAAACCTTCTTGTAGCGCGCACGACACAAAAACACTCGCCAAACGTCATCGCACTGAACAGGTTTTTGTTTTTTTCTCTCTCGCTGCATACCACGTGACTCCATCGATTTATCTCCTCGTCGTTCCACGCTTCGCCGAGAGATGGCAGCACTTTCTATGGTGGAATACGAATGTAATTAAAAAAAAACTATCGTCTGATGGTTTTTCACATGTAACTAACCGTGAAGAATCGTTATTGGCATAAATTCCGACACTTTTATGTTGATTAAAAGCAAGCTGTAAAGAAATTTAATGCAAAACCTGTGACAGCTATTTTGTTGTAATATTATGGTATACTACAATTATGTTAACGCTACAATAATGAATCTTTTTTGATATAAATAACCCAAAATTACAATAAAAAAATATATTTAATACCTACTATTTACTTACGTATGTATATTTTGTTTTAAAATACGAAAGTTTATAAATATACAAATAAAATATATGTTTTAATTACGAATGATTTTTTGTTCTTAAAATAATCATCACGCATCAAACTAAGCATCATTAAAGTCAGTCTTTTTTATTTTTTTCGTAATACTTGAATTTAGTAAACTCATCTTGGAAACATAAGTTCCATTTTCACATTTATTAGCCAATAAGTGTGTATTCTATATATTTGTTACTTTGACTATATAAGTATATTTTTTGTATCATGAAGTATATAACTATTTCACTAATGACATTATTAATCAAGAAAATGGGGATATCTTTATCTTAATATATAAAAATCCAGTGTCACAATGTATGCTCCCAGTGAACTCTTCACCAACTCAACCGATATTGATGAAAGTTGGTATTTATGTGTAATTTAGTCCAACTGAAGAGATCGGATAGTTTTTTTTTTTAATTCATAACATAGCAACGCGTGGCCGGATCAGCTAGTATTATATAAAAAAACCGTGTCTCAGTGTGTGACCACAATGACCTCCGAAACTACTCAACCGATTTTGATGTTGTTTGCTTCATTTTGCTGGGTTTTTTCCAACTTAAGACATGGGATAGGTTTTTATTTCAATTTAAATTTAATTTTTTTTCTTTACATATTATAATAACTGAGCCACAGCGACGCGTAGCAGGGTCAGCTAGTAGGTATAATATTTAAATAGTTCTTACTACTAGACAATACTTTGTTTCTGGTTCTTTGTAGTAAAAAGAAAATAATTAAGCTAAATACGGATTGAAAAGTTCTCGGCTTAACCAAGAAAACAAACACATACAAAATCTATTATATTTTTATTTTTCTACATAATCACCATCAAGTTCAATGCTCTTTTGCCACCTAACCTTCCAAGCATTAAGACCATTGAAAAAAAAGGATTCTTCCTTAGAGTCAAAATATGCGTCTACTGCTGCTTTGACCTCATCGTTTGTCGAAAATCGTTGACCTCCCAAGTGCTTTTTTAGGTTGGGGAACAGAAAGAAGTCTAATGGTGCCAGATCAAGTGATTAAGGTGGATACGGTAACAGTTTAAAGCCACAGTTGTGGATTTCAGCATTCGATTTTACAGACGTGTGCACACGGGCGTTATTTTGATGAAACAGGACTTTTCTTATAATCATTCCTGGACGTTTTTCTTTAATTTCCTCTCGTAAACGACGCAGTAAGATGCAGTAGTAATCGGAGTTTATAGTCTGACCCTTTTCAAGATAATCGATCATAATCACACCCTTCGAGTCCCAGAATACTGAAGCCATTACCTTATTAGCCGATAAAATCGACTTAGCCTTTTTAGGGGGCGGTGAACCAGATCTTCTTCACTGTTTTGATTGTTGTTTTGTTTCCGATGAACAGTAATGTACCCATGTTTCGTCCATATTAACAAAACGATTTAAAAATTCATCTGCATCGGCTTCAAATAACTCCAAACAGTCGCGTGTAATAGTCAATTGCGTCCTTTTTTGTTCGACTGAAAGCAGCTGCGGAACCCACCTCGCAGACACCTTGTGGAAACCCAACTTGTTGACAATGATGTTTTGAGTGCGTTCATAAGAGATGCCTATAATCTCAGTTATCTCTCTAATTTTTAATCTGCGGTCTCCCATAATTAAATCGAGCACTTTTTGAGTATTTTCTTCAGTAGTGGACGTTGAAGGCCTTTCAGAACGGGGTTCATCTTTCACACTCTCTCTACCAAGCTTGAATTCTGCAATCCATTTTTTGACAGATAAATATGACAGAGCAGATTCCCCTAATGTACTGACCATATCATCATGGATAGCTTTTGATGATAGCCCCTTCTTATGGAGGTACTTAATGACGGCACGCTGCTCGATTTGCTCCATTCGCGGAAATAACGTCCGATTGCTATGTTAATAAGTTTATAAAATCAAAACTAGTTATCGCACATGTTTCAAACTTCACAAAATAAGTAGTCTGAATTGAACTAAATAATGTAGGTAGATTTGATTTTCAGAATTGAATGAATCTATGTTAGGCCGAGAACTTTTCAATCCACCCTCGTATGTTATGTATGTTTATTAAACTACTGTCTTTTTAACAGATAATTTTATTGTTACCATGATAACTGTAATATGCTCGCTTTTATGGAAGAGTGGAGTCTCCTGACACAGGCCTATGAGCTTGAAAGGGGATTCTAATTCCTAGCATTCATGTAACTTGTTTTTTGAAAATAATATATTTTGTATTTGTATATATGAAAATTCCCTGCCACTGTGTTGGACCGCGATGAAATCCGAAACTAATCAGATTTTAATGTTTTTTTCTCATTTTGCTGGATTTGTTCCGTCTTAGGAGATAGGATGGTTTCATTTATAACACAGTAACGCGTGGCCGAGTCAGCTAATAATACCATATAATGCATTTTTTATTGAGTAGATAAGAGATAAATATTTATTCTTGCTTAAAACAGTAATCGCTAGTAATTTATAAATTACTAGCGACCCGTCTCAGCTTCGCACGGGTGGACAAAATTCTTTAAATTTTTTTATAAATTTAAATATAGCTTATGTTACTCAGTGTGAATGTAGCTTTCCAATGGTGAAAGAATTTTTGAAATCGGCTTAGTAGTTTTTGAGTTTATTCATTGCAAACATACAAAAATACAAATCTTACCTCATTATAATATTAGTGTAGATTGTTAAGTACATTTTGCCAGTTTCTGGCATACATAAATTAAGATAAGTACTTATTGGCAATTTTCATTACGATTTTTTTTGTTGAATTTTTATTTTGTTTTATAAGAAGTATGGTTCAATTTTCAATTAGCTGTAGGTACTATAATTTAGAAAATAAAGTTGTTGTTTTCACAATTAGGTAAAAAATTCAAGATTTCATGATTCCAAATATGTTTGTTTTTGTCTCAATTAAGAAGATAAAATCCAAACTTCCACGACTGCCTAATTGTAAATTACTTCCAATGTGCCATTTGATTACTGGTTGGTGCAAAAGTTGCAATCCTGCTTGCTGCACCAAAGGTTATAGGTTCGAATCCTGGTAGAGCAATATGTTTGTGGATGAACAACAAGCATTTTCAGCTCATGGTTGTTATATATGAAATTATGTATAAAATATTTTTATTCTCTATTTAGTCTGGTTCAATGTTGTTATAAATCATTTTATTCATAATATGACCTCACTAATGACATAGACAAACTTTTGGTGTAGCGATCCTACTTTTTGCACTACTAAGCCGATTTCAAAAATTCTTTTATTCTTTTACCATTGGAATGCTACATTCACGCTGAGTAACATAGGCTATATTTAATGCTAGAAAAAAATTAAAGAATTTGTCCACCCGTGCGAAGCCGGGACGGGCCGCTAGTAATAATTTTTTTTTGTATCATCTATGTATCGATCTGTTACCCTAGTATCAACAAGCTTTACATCACTTACTTTGGGCTAGGCTAATAGGTGTGAATGTAAAAAATATTGTTATTATATTATTATGATTATACAATAGTAATACAATAAAATAACAAACTGCATATAATATAACCATAAGTATAAAAATCATATTTTCTATACACATATTTTCGATTGATCGATAATCTAAGATCACAGTGGTTTGTGTGTTTGTCTGTCCCCTCTTTTTCCATTGTATACGCGTTACCATAGCAACGCGTTAACCGCAAGTAGTTCGTCTACCGGACACTAGATGGCGCTAACGGAAAAATATATAATAATAGAAAAATAATTAAAGAATTTTGTTGTCCACCCGTGCGAAGACGGGACGGGTCGCTAGTAATGATAAAGATAACATAAAATAATCATAATATGAGCAGTTAATAAAACTATGCAAAAAATACAGCTCTTGCCGAATTGATGCTCTTTTCGCCTTGATTTACAAGGCGTGTATTGAACATCAAGCTATGCCATTGCTTCGTAAATCCTGCGTAGAGATTTTGTGCAAGAAGCCGCAAAGAATTCGGCAAGAGCTGTATTTTTTTGCATAGTTTTCTTAACTGCAATGAGTACACCAAATGTAACAGTCTTCCTTCTATTGATAAAGTATGACGACCTGTCATTATACAAATTAAAGTAGTTTCTGAATAAATGAATTCCTGCTTAACTAATTAAATATTTTTGGTTCTCACACTTTCGCACCTATCGCATATATAAATAAAACCTATTTTACCGAAGCTATCATTTTTTTATTTTGTTTTTTTTTTTTATATTAAACACTGACGTTTCGATTTCTTAACAGGAGCCGTGATTACAGAACGACTAAGGCAAAGGAGTCAAAACTTCAGGATTAAAATAAAAAGAAAAATAAAACGCGTCGTTCGATCAAAGTGATATTATTTAATAAGGTATTTTTAATGTTTAATAGCCTAGGTAAAGATTTTGTGATAAAAGTTTCCTGAAAAAATTAAAAACTGAAAAACTGAACGTCCATCCTGATACGGTTGCCATGGCGATATGTAACTTCAACATTGACAACAAATCGATTCGTCCTTGGATAACCTTGTTAATTTCTTTTTGGTAAGTTTCATTATTAAAAAATCCAGTGATATTTGTGTTTTTAGTGAAAATGTAAGTTATAATTCGATTATTACTAAACGTTATTAGAGAATCCTTATCCTGCGCCATCAATTGAGCGTCCACTAAATATTAATGAGATACTTTTTTCCAATAGATGCTAAATGGAAGAATTAGGAAATGAAAAACATTGTTCAGACTGTATCCATAAAATGTAACAAATAGGTATATACATATATTATATTATGTTCATATAGATAGAAACATTAATCTTAATATACATAAATTACGTGTCACGTTGTTTGTCCGCGATGGACTCCTAAACTACTTAACCGATTGTAATCAAATTTGTACACCGTGTGCAGTTTGATCCAACTTGAAAGATAGGATAGATATCATTTTAATTTATAACATAGCAACGCGTGGCTGGGTCAGATAGTACATATATAAAAATATACTTCCTTCGGAAGAGGTTCTCCATTTTAAGACTGGTGCCATCAAAGCGTCGCAGAATTTTGATTCTAAACCTTCGAGGAGGCACTTTGTGCTGTTGGTACTTGGTATAGAATCCTGCTAGCGTTAGTAGTTTAAATTTCTATTAAACAATTATCCATTTCTATTAAAAATATCCAGACGCCCTACGAGCTACCACCTTTTCTGGGTTACTATTCCTAACTGTCGTACCAAGCGCAACTCAACATCTTATACAAAACGAACAGCAAAGAAGTGGAACTCCCTCCCATCCCTGAGTTTGTATTTCCGAATATCACCCAGCCGTTGTCAAAGTCAGGGTGAAAAAGCAGCTTTTGGGAAGCTCGTTTTATCGTAGATCCTTTTTGGCCCCCGTGCTTGATTGGGATCAAGAGGGAAACAAAAAGAATAATATTTATCATCCGGTGTGGAACTGTACCCTAGGACACTAATGGGAAGTCCCACCGGTCTACAAATAAATTTAATATCCGGCTGGCCGAAAAGACGGGCTAAGATGGAGGCCCACCGTTTTAAGATAAAGACAAGATAATAGAATGCATTTATTGAAACTCAATAACTATGCTATGGCTTCTCAAGTCCTGCGACAGAATACCTTGTTGGAAAAAGCCGCGACAAACTCGGCAAGAGCCTTTTTTTTTCTCTCTTTAATGTCTTACAATTTTTGTTTAAATTAAAGAAACATTTCTGCCGTTTTAATAAGGCATTAGAAATTAATATTTTGTAAAGTTAATACAAAATATTAATTAGCAATATAGTTATTAAGGTAAATGCTATTAACTCCACGCCTTTTTGACCTTTAAATTCATTGATTCTGTAATAGCCTTTGCTCATAAAAGGTTTTTTTACAATTTTTAAAATTTCTGCTAAATAACTTAATAAAACAAAATAAAATCATTTTGATTGGTATAAATTTAACAGTTAAGAACGTGCCCAATTAAAATATTGTGAAGGTAGCTCATGTATGTCTTAGTTATCCTGTGATCACGGCTCCTGTAATGGAGTCGAAACGTCAGAAGTAAATATAAAGTATTCACAAGTATCTCTTAAATTTATTTGTCTATTAGTAAAATAAAAATATTTAGCTTACTTCCGCAAAACTCAAGCAGTGTGCACCGCCCGCCCACCCGCAAATAAATGCAGGAACCGCAGACACCGGCAGCTTCACCAACTGTCGCCCCCACACGGAGCATCATCAGGAGTTGTTAGACCATGTGTTCGTTATTGCACGGTCTAACAACTACTGATGATCCTCCGAAGTAAGCTACATATTTTTATTTTACTATTGGATAAGGACTTCCGCCAAGTAACGCCTGAGTCTATCAAATACTTTGTTGTCTAAATTCAAAAGTTTAGACATCAATTATAATTACAAAGTTGATACATTTTCATGGAAAATAGTAGAAAAAATCGACTAGGCTCACATATTAATCTCAGACGGCACTCGAATGAAAGGCTTCATAGTTCATTGGGAGAGCAAGGACCGAACCGCGACACGAAACCAAAACCGCGTCGTGTGAAAGGCAAAATCGCTACCGTTACACCAAACGGTTGTCAATTAATATTGTTAATTAAATTTTATATCAGTTTGTGGTGTGACTGTTTTTGGTTTTGTATAAAGATCAAGCGAACATATCGACCATGTAACGTGTCGTAAAGTCAAATCGTAAAAAAGTAAACTGTACAATGCAAACGAAATTAAACTTTCTTCAAACACCTTAAAAAAGTATTTTGAATCATACAAATAAAATATACTTCTTTATCAACTAGCGGCCCGTCCCGGCTTCGCTCGGGTGGACAATATTCTTTAAATTTTTTCTACTATTAAATATTTTCCGTTAGCGCCATCTAGCGTCCGGTAGACTACTTGCGGTTAACGCGTTGCTGCTGACCCGGCCACGCGTTGTTGTGTCTCAGTTGTAGATGTCGCTGTACCGAAATGAATCGCGCTAACGTTTCGGTTCTACGACTACACATATAGCTTACCGTTCTTAGCCTTCTTGCGTTGCGCCACCCCTCTCTAGAGGGGTGGTCGCCTCAGATGACGGCTTATGACCTTCTCCGGGTGCAAGCCAATCCCAGGTGGTGTTTAGTCAGTACAAGTCTGACATAACTATCGGGCCGGCCCGAAGTATCCATAGAGGATTCACCACCTCCCTCCCCCGTGTCCGGAGGGTGCATTTTGCATAAAAAAAAAATAAAAAAAAAGCCTTCTTGCTTGCGCCACCCCTCTATTTGCGCCACCCCTCTCTAGAGGGGTGGTCGCCTCAGATGACGGCTTATGACCTTCTCCGGGTGCAAGCCAATCCCAGGTGGTGTTTAGTCAGTACGAGTCTGACATAACTATCGGGCCGGCCCGAAGTATCCATAGAGGATTCACCACCTCCCTCCCCCGTGTCCGGAGGGTGCATTTTGCATAAAAAAAAAAAAAAAAAAAAAAAAAACCTTCTTGAATGTTATTCTTAGCCAATATGGTAACGCGTATACAATAGAAAAAGAGCGGACAGACTAACAACAAAGTGATCTTATTGTTAGATTATAGATTAGTTCTTTAAATTATTTCTTTCCTATCGTGTGTATGTGTGTAACTCTACAATGCTGCTTTCGTACGTGCGTGTCTTATGATTTATTTCAACCTTGTGGTTTACCAACTCCACAATTCTAGGTTCTAATTCTAGAAAAGTTATTATAATACTGGGACGACCATAAACAATAAATCATAGTTACTATATAGTTATTTATATATTCTAACCATTATTTACCCTTTTCATCCTAATATATTTTAGTCTTGTCTCTTTCTTTTAGCGTGAGAGTGAAAGAAAGCTTCAAACATGCCGGAGTTAATAGAGCAGATGTACTGCTCCCAGCAGATCGTGATACCCCCCAAGTTTCCGTACATACTAAAGAGATATTGTAAAGGTAACATTTTATACTAGATATATCACTACAGTCACTTAAGCCTCCACTTTCTTAAGTGGTAACTTCATAGAGAAACATTAGTATCATGCAGCATTTTCTGATTTTTTGTACATCTATAATTTATATTTGTAACCCCTGTAATATTATAAATATACTGGCTGTGCTCGACGTGCTTTGCTAAGCTTTTTTTTACTGACTATTTTTTGTTGAGCATGCTATAAAAGCTCATAACTTAAGTTATTTCTTATAACTTCGTAAGTGGTTAAGCCGTTACGGAGATAAGCCGGAACAAACAGACAGGTAGATAAGAATATAATATAACAGCTTTTGTTTATTGCAAGTTACAGGTTGAAAAGATGTTACAAAGATAGGTGTAGTACAAGTGACGCCCTGTTCAGGCTTTGCAAAAATGGAGGCCACCATAAAAAAAATATATTTGGTACTCAAAAACAATTTTTAACATAAACAATTGAAGCGGTAATGACCGCAGTAGTCGAAGACTGTGTCGCAGTCAATAGCGCCCACCTCTAGGACAGACATTTCAGACACTCAGGAATCATGAGAAATAACATATTATTTTAAATTATTTACTAGTATTTGGTGTGTGTTTAGTATGTGTTTATTGTGTGCTGTGTGTATGTGCTGTATCTCTCTCTGAGTCTGTTTATGTGTGTGTGTGCGTGTGTGTATGTGTGTAACTGTGTGAGTGTGTGTGTGTGTGTGTAACTGTGTGTGTGTGTGTATGTGTAGATGAAGACCTGAAAACTAGTTTCGTATATTCTTTATTTATTCATTATTTTATCATTGTCATCATACCATTGTCTCTTACTTATAAATTCTGATGAGATTAATTTCAATATTTAATTTCTATACATTTGCATTAAGTTAAAAGTATTGGCATAACACAAAAACACTTTGATTTAAGTTATTTTGATAGATAGATAAATAATGCATGAATAACCAGTACTACCACACCCATTAAATGTAAAATTAAACATTTAAATTACAGCGGCGATTAAAACTCAACCTTACGACCTTCTTCGCTGGTCTTTTGAGTATTTCAAGGCTTTGGCAGAGCATCGACCACCACCGGTGAAGTTGAGGTTGGAGTATCCTGTCTTCAGCACCGAAGGTGGATTAACAAGAGGATGCCTGAAAGTTATAGCGAACCAGGTAAAAAGAACTAGAAGTGCCTCAATATCAGCTTCCTAATTCAGTTGTCCAGTTTTTTCTACTAATGTTTCTTTTCTACTATTTTTTCTATAATACGCGTAGCTGTATATAAGCCAAAAGAACTTGTGTTTGTGTAATTAAAATGCAATCCAAAATCCGCTTATTTTTTTTTTTGATATTGAAAAATACATTTATACGTATTGATTTTCCAAAAAAAAAACAAATTCTCTTTTGCTATAAGTACCTTGATAACTATTTATAAAACACAGAAAAGGAGGAGGGTCAATAAGGCAGGTTTTCGGTCCTTTTGATTTTTGATCTAAAAATTAAAAAAAAAACTACTCTATGGACTAACAAATCGATTCCACCCCGAACGGAACCACCCTCAACGTCGATACGTATAATTTCCAAATAATTGGAATGAAATGTAATTATTTTTTTACAGGGTTATAAGAGCTAAAGTAGTCCGTCTTTCTTGCCAGGATCGGTGATGTGAATGTCCATATTACAATACTTAATATCACAATTAAAATATTATTAATTTGAGATCTACGAGAGTTTTCCCGTTCCAGTTGGCTGGAATGACCGAAGTTCCATTGCCAGTTCTCAAGTCAGCATGGAGAGGATTTTGCTTGGATATGATGGAGTTAAGGCAGATTCTATGCCTCTGCGAAGTGTACTCTCGGGAGGAGACTGTGCCGTTCTTTCATTTCATCTCTGTGGCTGCTGGACATTTGACTAAGGTACATGTTTTGTCATTTACGCATATAACAGCTTGATTGTTTTATTTACAACTAGCGCCCGCCCCGGCTTTACACGGGTGCAATACTGATACTACAATGTTTAATATATTTTTTTCAATTTATCGTAACGTACCTATTAGTACGGATTACGATGTCGCGCTGAAAAGCACGTTTTTATAATGTAATAATTTTTATTTGCCTCGCTAGAGAGCTCCTCAGATAAAAAATGGTTATTGTGGGTTATTTTTAAGAGATAGACATACCATCGCGGACTTTTTTGTAGACCTTTTTAAGGTGTACAATACTGTAATACATTATTTTGATATATCTCGTAGGGTTCGGCCAGCGTTTGCAATGTAAGTGCAAAAAAAAATGTGTTTATTTACGATATCACATTAGAAACCTCTAAATTATCAGCGTTTCTCTACTATATTATGCATGTATTATACATAAAAATCTTCCTCTTGAATCACTCTATCTTTTAGCTGGAACGTAAAGAGATGGCGCTGGTATTTGGTTAAGAAACACTCGAAAACATTCCACAGGTCTATCATGGTCTGAGCTCAGTTAAAGAGTACTGGCTAGACAGTATGAGAATGTGGGTTCGTGACCTAATGCCTGAAAAAAAAATTTTTTTATTGATAATTTGATTAATGTGATAAAAAATAGGGAAGAAGTATTGATATTCGTACTATTATTATTGTTATTATTATTGTGCTGTGTTGTATACGGCATAGTAGAACAGGTAGAATAAGTACCAACATCACACTTGGGAGTGTCTTAAATGGCGAATAATTATACAATTGGCTTAAATTACAGATTGTATAATAAGTATATTTGTACTATTATTATGTCAAAGATTCTAAATTACTGTTATACTATTGTATCATATTTATTCAACATCAAATTTTATAAATTTTGGTAAGATAAACGATTTGATTTTGGATTTTCATTTGAAAATAACACTGTGCTTTTCCTCATCTATAAAATCGTCTTTATTTCTTTTACAAAACTCTGTGTAAAGGTTTACACATACAAACCATTTCTTAAATTCTCTACAAATTCTATGGAATAACAAGTCTACGATATCTGGAAGACTATAAACAAAGTAGAAAGAACTCTTTGCCTGAGTCTGTGTTTCCTGATAAATACAATTTAGGGGTCTTCAAGTCACGAGTGAATAGGTATCTTCTAGACAAACGCGTAACATCCTAGATCGCATCGTCTCTTACTATCAGGCGAGATAGCGGTCAAGCGCTTACCTATTCACGATAGAAAAAAAGTAACTTGTAACCATTTACTTTCAGAGTCTAACACACACAATGATTTTGCTGTGCGAGTCTTTAACGAAAGAACCAGACGGTGGTTCCGCTGCCATACCTGTTAAAGACTTTTTGCTAATGTACAACTTTTTAGCAAACATGGATGCATCAAAAGACGTGAAATACATTGATGGATATAGAGAAGGTAAACTTAATTTCCCGTGTTTATTTGTTTATACGAAGAATAACAAGCAGTTGTACAATGTATTTGACACATTTTAGAATTACAAAGTATCTTATTACTAATTATACAACCAGCAACGTTATCCACAGATTATTATAAGAGAGTAATGCGTTATTATAGTAACAGGAAGAAATATTGTGATAAATTAGGCTACAAAACAAAAAATAACAGGAATGGCTCGTCGAGACTCGCAAGTGTTGAAAGCATTGTAACAGCAAAATTAATTAATTTAGTGTGTATTTATAACCACTAAGAGCGAGGCCACACGATGCGTTAACTTATAACTTCGTGCGGCACCGCATCGTAATGAATTCGAGGTATAGGGTGCCACACGGGTGGTGCGGCGCCGCACCGCACCGCTTCTTCTCTCAGGTCTCAGGCAAGTCCAGCGCGCTTGCGGTGCGACGCTACACGGTGACCTAACGCGTCGTTCGACATGGTATAGTAATTTGTATGTAGGATGACGCACCGGCAGCTCAGGCACCGCACCGTATCGTGTGGCCTCGTGTAGCCTCGTGTGGCCAGCGTATGGATATTTAACCACTAATTCTTTGTAAAGATGCATAAATGTTGGCATGTGAAGGAGAAAACGGTGTTCTTTCGGTCTAAAAGTCCACGAAGCGGTTTCAGTAAATTCCCACATCTTTACTGAAACCTAAGGATTACCCTTTATTTTTTTATTAATTCATCATTCACTGAACATCTATCATTGTTAAATCAGCTCTCATATTATTCATCACGACTTAAAAGACACGCATGCAAGCCATAAAATGTTATTAAAATACACTTCTTAATTTTTGCCGCTGCCAAAGGAGCACTTTTATTTTTTATTTAATTAATTCCTATTTACAAATATATTATTCCTTATTTAATGTAATATAACGAGCTTTTTTCGAATATCAACGTAATTTTTCCAAGTATCCTTCTCCGCTATATTGGTGTTTCTATGGTCTATAGTAAACATACGTTTTTATATTATAAATTTTAACCCCCTCATCATAATATTTCAGGTGAAGCTCCCAAACCAGAATCTGTAGAAGAAGAGGAGTCAATTGAATCGCTAGAAGAAATGTACGAAGTGAGTTTCATCTGTTATTAATTTTAGGCTCCATCTTATATACCGAATGGGTAAATGTCGCTCAAATTGAACATTACTTTACCAAGACTTTACCACTTTCAGTAGTTTCAGTAATAAAGTACTATAGAAATATACGTAATTGTAATTGGTAAGGTTAGGGTAAAGCAATGAATTGCAGAAAATTATCAAAATTTCAGGGGACTTTTATTGAGGCTAAATTGACCTGAATCTTTCTTCGCCAAAAAAGTTTCTCATTTTTTTAAGTCTTTTGACATGTCTATTACTAAAGCGTATTATATTAAACCTAGATCTAAACCTGATTTAACTTCAACCCAATTCTTTCAAAGAGAAATTATTCGCCATAACCGTGATTTCGGCGAACATTGATCCAGTAAACAATGCCACGTTGATTACGTATTTTTTACTAATTGTTATATACGTCTCGAAAAAACCTTTTTCTGGGTATATATTGATTCGCCTTTAGGCCTTTTTGTCATTTACAAAGAGGGCTAAAAACGATTCGGCGAAAAACTATTTTTTAACAAACTTTAGGCATCATTGATATAGTTTACTGGATGGTAATGAATAAAAAAACTACTAACCTTATCTAACCTTGTGTACATATCGCAGCCAACTAGTTAAAATTCTATCAATTACTGGTTAAAATAGCCGTTCAAACAAACAGCTAGCCCTTTGACTCAAAACGTTCAACACTACAGCTGATTAAAAAGCCGCCGTCTAATTGACTTAGTTCAGCGCTCACCACCGCGGCGCTAGGTGCGTTTTGTTTTCAATATGGCCTCAACTAGCCGGTTTTTGTGATTGTTTCAAGATATTTTTCGGAAAGAAAGTAGTAAATATACGTTACTAGTGTTATTAAAGAGACAGAAATTATGGGGGCACTGACGAGTGATACGAGTGAAGTTGATTAGGTTAGGTTAGATTAAACTTAATCCAAGAATAATCTCCCAAGAAACTACAAAAAGTTTTCCTATTCTCTCAAATTACATACCAAACTAATGGTCACCTTAGTTAATTTCCCATTTGGCTAAGCATCGTCTAGCTGTGGTGTTGAACGATGCAGTCAACAAGTCGGCTAAACGACGTATAGCCGTGTGATTGAATGGCTTTGTTCAGTCAAAGGGCTAGCTGTTTGATTGAACGGCTATTTTAACCAGTTGGCTGCGAAATACATATATCGAATAAAGCCACGTCATTAACGTTCCAAATGAAATAGGACCAATCATTTGAGGCAGATCGAAAGTCACCCTTTTTTCTAATGGTCTTTCGAAGTAAAAGCATATCTGGTATCTTTATCATCTTTAATAGAAGCGTACTTTTATTTCCTCACATTAATTTTGTACTTCAAATAAAAATAATCCAGAAGTTTTGTGCGCAGTCATTATAATGGATGTTAAGCAAATTTTAGACTAGCTTATTAGTTAAGGATGGTAAGCATAAGCATAGTAATGGATGTTAAGCAAATTTTAGAGCAAATTTTAATAGATGAATAATTTAACGATTGGTGCAATGGTAGCAATCCTACCCACTACACCAACGATCCTGAATCCGATTCCTGGTAGAATGCCTCTACCGGGATCAGATTTATGGGAAAAACATGTGGGCATTTGTTCTAGAGCCATGATTGCTATATACCGACTTACTTACAACGCTGGCTTAGCGACCCAGTGACGCCACGTGTCCCGGTTTTATGCGTTTTCCCACCAGTTGCTATCTTGAAGCTCACGAAGATTCGCTTCTACTTAATACCACCATCGATATTGGAGACGGCCTACAGGTCTCATCGCACTAAAAATTTACCGATGTAAGCATTTAAGACGCTTCGATCTTCACCCGTTCTTTCTAAATGGCCAAGTCAGTGAATTCAGTGGGCTTTAGTCACTTGTCAATCCACTACCGCGCACCCCAACTCTCTCAACAGTCTCAATGCTGGGCAAATTGTGAAAGAAATGTTGGAATCTTAAATAAAAATTCCATTTCTCGCTAAATAATGAAGCTAGTATCAAACAAAAAATACAACCGAAAAAGCTGATGAAATAAGGTATCTACCAAAGAATATTTGGATCTCTGTAACTCAAAAATTAATCGCAATTAATAAAAAATCTCAGGCCGCCCGGCATTTTGAATATGGTAGCAATTGCTATCGGGGCTGACGAGGTGTTGGCTATCGTTGACAAGTGGTTAGTCTCTCCTATGATATTGCAATCGCCGAACAGATGTTCAATCTTGGCGTTTTAGAAGCCTACAGCCAGTGGCGTAAATATGGGGGGCAGAGGGTGCAAATTCCCTGGGCGGCAAGTTCCAAGGGGCAGCGAAGCCGTCACGTGGTGCCCACCAGAAGAACGTTCCAAGGGGCGGTGAAGCCGTCACGTGGTGCCCACCGGAAGAACGTTCCAAGGGGCGGCGCAGCCCTCTGACAGGGGCAGCAAATTGGTAAACAGCCCCGGGCGGCAATTGATCTATTTACGCCACTGCCTACAGCCTACTTTTCGAAGGAAGGAAAGAAAGTTAAATTATTATTTATGTATTATATGCATTTATTATTATTAAATATCTTGCCTAATTTGGCACAAAATAATTGGTGTATTTTGTCCAAAATCTATTATAATAATAAAAACATTATAAATCAATTACCGTCATAAGTATTATACTCGTACAAGCAGAAAGTGTCTTAAGTGTAAAGCTACATTCAAAGTTACAATTTGCTGTTAGACATTCATCATTCTAACAATGTCCCCACTGCTGCGCACCGGTGTTTTCTATGGTTGAGAAGACCGTAGGGAGAATGATTTATAGCACACTACGAGGGCCCAATGCGGATGTATGACTGCTAACAACTGCATCAATAGCTTAATTTGTCTTTCAAAGCACGCAGTAGCTTGACAAAAACTTTGGTCACCCATCCAATGTCTGACCACTGACGCAACATAGAACTGCTGCCATTAAATATTTTAGAGGTTTTACGAAAATAGCAAAAGCATTTGCCATATGTATTTTTATTTATTTTTTTAATTTCTCATTTTCTATAAAAAACACCATAAAATTTTAAATGAACAAAAAACCCGCCAAAAGACACTTATGCAGGTTACTTAATGCCATGAGATCGTCTGCTTGTAAGCGAACTATTAACTCTCAAATTGTAATGCGTATAAATTTAGCTAGCAATCACAGCAGGTGAGGCACTCCGTTATTTGGTCAATTCCGTGCATTTTCAATGACGTGGTCAGACATGAAATTTTAATTATAGATTTCTCATATAAATCATGTGATATTTTTAATTATATATGAGTTAAATTGATAAACAACAGTTTGATCTATATTTTCATTGTCGTCAAATACCCTATTGGCAGTTTTGATTGATAAAATATAAAAAAAAATATCACATACTGCCAGCACTCATGGAGCATTAAATTATTAACTGTTGATAATCATAGCTTTTTGATCCAGATCGATGTATTCAATCCGATCACTTGTTGAGACTGTCGTCTTCGGAGTTTTGATCGATATAAATATTTTTTTTTTTGCCAAATTTTTTATCATATATACGACCAGCACTAATGGGTCCCCGTATCAAGTCGGAAAATGCATATATTATCTATATAATGCTGTTCCTTTAACTCGTTTAGGTACGATACTTTTTAAATCATTGAAATCGGTCCATTGGTTGCGAAGATATTACACATTTTGTACAAGCCAACTGCGGGGCGGCCGAATAGCTTATGTGACGTCACGATTACCTTTTCGCCCGCGAGCGCGCTCTCCGCCATTCATTTATTAAGATTCCCTCGATCTGCGCGGGTGGTGTTGTGGTTTTGCAGTTTTTAAGTGAAAATATGCCGGATTATAAGTACTGTATAATATAAAATGTACTAATACTTCAATTAGTACACCTGAAAAACTGTTTTTTAATGTGCCAAAGGACTCAAAAGTGCGCTAAAAATGGTGTACTGTCATGAAGAGGGATGACAAAATTCCGCTTTCGTGCCAAGCTTCAAGATTTTATTGCGAGGATCATTTTGATGTAAATACCTCCCAACCAACCATTACCTTGTATACAACACAACAATTGTATACCAACTTTTATCATCATTTCTCGTGTGGTAAACAAGTGGGTAGGTAACTTAGTAAAACTTGTTTACGAGTGTTAAAAAAATACAGGGTCGTATTATGTATATTTCAATGAGTAAATGAATTATAAAAAGGGTAAAAACCAGGGTCGTACTCAGGTCTAACTACAATAAAATGTGTCGTTCCCGGGAATATTCCGCGAAGTTCCCCGGAACATAGGGGAATATTCCCGCCTCGGGGAATATATACATGAAATTAAACTGTAGCCAAAGTGAATTCTGTACATTGAATATTTTTTTGAATAATCGCGTTAGGAGGGCTCCATACACGCAATAGAAACCAAAAACATTGTTATTGAATTTCTTGTATGTCTGTCTGTTGTACGCTTTCCATGTAAAAACAGTTAGACGTATTTAAATAAAACTTTTTGCATTCAAGTGTCCTTCTGCCTCTTCAACATAATTTTGTACAATAATCACGCCTTGAACCCAAGGGACTAGGAAGACCACAAGTGAAGTTTGTATGGAGAAGTAAGTTTTCTTGCTGCTATCACCACGAAACTTGCTGTAAATATAGTAGGTACTAAGATTATAATAAATAAACCGGATTTAAGAAAGTAGTACCTACCTACCTACCTAGAAACAATACTAGGACTTAACAAAGCGAATTCGTTTATTCATAGCTCAAAATTACGTGTCCAAAGAACGTAGGTACATTCCTGTCAAATGAAGTATTTAAGTCTAATTTTATTTATGGTATACATAATATTTTTTGAACAGTAAAGTTTCTACATACTCATCTACTCTATAAGAATGTTAAAATAACGGCGTAGGTAGTTACAACAACAAACACAACTGCCCTGGCTGACTAACCTAAAACTTTTGGGTATTTTATAGGCTAGTCCAACTATGTGTACCTACCTACTTATTATCTTGCAGTTCAAATTAGGTTGATAATGAGATTTGCCTACCTCTGAGTTTCCAACCACGAATTTCAGAGCTTGTCTAGTTTAAATGATTACTAAGATAATCAAATACCATGAAGGTATCCACTTAAGGTAGATTATCGGATTGAGCTTGCTCAAAACCGACAAATACCTTATTTCACTCATTTGTTATATTAAAATAACAACCTTCTAATATTAAACAAATAAAATCAGTTATTAATCGATCGGTATAAACTGATGACGTTACGCTCCCTGTTGGACGAATATCGCAAACAGAATAAAACCACGCAGTGGTTCGGCGGCATGCGCTGGGTCATTGTGAAGTCATCGCATGCGTTCGCGCGGTCTGTGAACCTCGTTCGGTATTTTGCTCATAACTTTGTCAATTTTGGTCGTAGAACCAAAATTTTTGCACTTTATGTTTTAGTTTCTCAATGTCTATAGAACTGCATTCATAACATAAAACGTGACTGGTCCCCATTGAGCACTAAATTCTCTATGCATTGCTTTAGTCTTATACCGCGTTAATATAAGCGTTTCAAGGAATACACTACAAGCTAAATTACAAGCCAGCAGTGTTCTAATTTTTCGCGAATGAGATGAGCTATGAGAGCATTAAATTTCAGTTTTTGACACTAAATTAGCACTTAATAAGCACTAATTTTTGCACCTTTTTAAGCGATTCTGCTCACTTTGCCATGCTACTTCAGGGAATATACTGCTTACTTAATTACAAGCTAGCAGTGTTCTAATTTTTCGCGAATATATGAGAGCATTATTTTTAATTTCAGTTTTTGGCACTAAATTAGCACTAATTTTTAACATACTTTTAAGCGATTCTGCCAACTTTGCCATGCTAGCTTTATAGGCGTCTATGGGAAAACATAAATAATAGTTATGAAGAATTTTAAACTGGAATGTCAGCAATGCATGAAACGCATCTCGATAACTTCGTGGTAAACTAATGCTCGTGTTACGGGTCCACTTCCTTAGTACATCGACGTGATTCTAGCTCCTTAATAAAACAAAAGATATATAGTTCTTACACTTTTGCGCCAATCACATATTTACACGAATACCGGAGCCGAAACGTCAGGACTAAATACAGAAAACAAAATTAACATACACACAGTCACGCCTTCTCCCGTAGGAGAAGAGAGAGATCACAGATTTCTACTTCCTACGATCCTGACATACTATCTCTTCTTTGACTCTCATCAAAGCTTTTATACAAACTCGTAGCTTAAGGGTGCTTTTGCCCTATTAGGTTCCTGAAAGTTTGCCTTGGTCTGCCTTTACCGACTTTGCCTCATAAGCAGACCCCTCTTTCCCACTGGGCACTCCGGGCAAATGGCCATGACCCCGCGATCGATAGGGGCCCCCTAATTCTTGCCAGATCACTAAACCAATACCGATAATTATTACTGAAAAAATTAGGGACTATATTATCGAAATGTTTATTAGCATTTGTATGCGCGATGCTACTCTACTCTCGTCCACAATAAGGCTATCGAATTTCAGCATGCTTAGATAATTTTAAATATATGAGAATTCTTCTTCTTCTTCTTTGGCCTCGCCTTTTCCCGTTACGCAGGGTCGGCTTTCCTGGTGCTGAGGCGCCACTTATTCCGCTGGTATGCGTTGTCATCTGAAAGCCCCAACTGCTTCATATCCTTGCGGACATTCGTCATCCTCGTAGTTGGGGGCCTTCCCCTCCCTCTCTCTTAAATATATGAGAATTGCCCCATTTAAATTAAAGACTATGTATTCATCTATTGACTGACAATAAAAAAAATGACACCTTGTTTATTGTCTATTCTAGTAATAAAAAAGTGTTCTGTCAAAGTCATAGGGGCCCATTATTTTTATATGCCCAGTGCCTCCAATAGGTTAAAGACGGCTCTGCTTATAAACTTGTCATGTCAATCTTCTTTCGTCCATTCTTATTACATCTGCAAACCATTTCATCATCCCGTTTTCTATCTTCGTCACTTTATCTTCTTCCACACCTCTCCCCCAAACAAAATTAAATCCATCATAAATCCGGAAAAAAAGAATTTATTTAAAACAGAACATATTTTATAGTCTTCCAGCGATGATTACTGGGAAGATACGCAAAATGCCAAGAAACTAACAGTGATAAATGATAAAATGCCGTTAACAACTATGCTGAGCAAGAAACTGAAGATTGCCACAATTGGAACGATAGAAAGATCACCGTCAGTAGAAAGAGCTGCTATGATAGAAAGGGAGAATTATATGTTAGAAAGGAAAGGTTATTATACAACAAATACAGTTCCCATCTCAAGTATAGGTCGACCGCTTATAAGAGTCTTCGCCCGCGTAGTACAAGGGCGCAGGGGTACCGCGACCAGGGATTCAAAAACACGTTTAAAAGGATACACTTTCATAAGGGTTACACATTGAATCTGTTACAGAATTATTCCTGTATCACTTATTTGGGTGTTTTGAACCTGTTTTGCGTCGAATACTTATAAAAGTGTAACAGATATAAATGTTTTCTGTTACCAATCTGTTAGAAACTGTTTCACGTTTAACTATCTATGTGTATACACAGTACACCAACATAGGCATTTCAAAGTACCCAAATTATTAGTGAGCTGTCGCATAGTTATGCCAATGTGAACCTTATTGACTGTAACAGATATTAACACTTATGAACCGGTATTTTCTAAAACAGATTCAAAGTGTTACAGTTTCTTTCTGTTTACCTTTTAAAACAGAAATGAAAAACAGTGTTCAGAACACTCTATTCGGATAGGTACCGCTAAAATCCCTGACGGTGACGAAGGGGATCGAGTGAGTTAGCGCGCCTAATGCGCTCCTTCCCCCCTTTTTCTATACCCCCTTTTGTCGCTGTACACCCGCGCCATTATACCGAGCGGGCAAAACTCTTTTAAGCGGTCGGAATATAGTAAAAACTTCTTAGAATATTAAAAAACCTGATTCTGATTCTTATATAATATACGGTAAAGACACCACTGGCCAGCCAGGAACCAATGTTCAGTCTTTTACATCGTTTATTGGCCATAAATATCGCTAAAATAAAATTAAAAAAATCACTTGCACTTAAATAGAAGCTCTGATTCCTCATTGGTTAATGTGTCACGAAACAGGAGCGGCAGGGGATCAGGGAGGAGAAATAAACTCGTTCATACCGGTGTTGTCCACCGACAAGAGCAATAGTACCGTGTCTACCATATTTTTTATTACACATGGTGTGTAGTGTGTTTATTTTTTTAAAACTATAATTACAATAAATCCAATCATGTTTTAAGTTTCATTACCCGACGAATGCTTTAGAAATGGCAACTGATGAAACTTCAAAAAGTCGTTATGAGGCTGACCACTGGTGCCTTAACCCTACTAAAAATATAAAAATACACAACATCACATACATTATTCTGAATCTAAGTTAGGTTAGGTTAGGTTAGCTGAAGCACTTGTGTTTCGAAATTAAGAAACTGGTGATACCACAATATCCAGACCCGAGCCGACCGAAAAAAGTTTTTTTAGCTCAAAATAAGAGCAATCGTCCTGATAGCGAGAGTTAACTTGAAGTTTACTTGTAAAAAATTATTTACAATATATTTTTCACAGCATCTCTTTGCGAGGCACAGGTTAATGTATCGTATAATCCTAATTTTATTGTAACAATACTTTGTGTGTGTGTTTGTTACCATATTGTCGTGCTATCCTAACATTGCAAAACTAAACTTGCCCTTACTTACTCCCGCAAAGACAATACGATAGTGTGTTTCTACGCGCTACAGCGCCATCTGGTATGTTTTAAAATAAAAAACAATAATCTATAGTTAAAAAACAACCGTTAAGGATTTAAGTGTATATTGATTTCAGGTCGTGCATCCCGCAGTGAAGATGTAGATGTTAGTTCGATATTGTTTCTTAAATTAAAATTTGTTTCTTAGATAGTAAAAAGTAATCTAAAAGTCTTTTAGTCTCAGCAATGGAAAAAAATATTTTAATTATTTTTCTCACCTTAGATCTGTTTTTATTTATTTAAATTAAATTATTAAAATCAAATAATCATTTGATATGTCAATGCAAAATAAGCGGCCTTCATCATCTAGATTATTTTCATCTTATCATTTAATGAAATATTTTTCCAGTAGGTATATATTTAGTCATGTAGGTATAGTAAATTGTTAATAATGTTGTAGAGCATAACATTTTTTCACGGTTAAATTTATTGTTTATAGCATTCCTATTGTATTAACAATATATATTTCTTTTTATATATTTTTTTGCATTTATAAATGCTATCTTAGAAAAATACTAGAAAAAATCGACTCAAGTTCCCACCTGAGATTTCACTTGTGAACCGACTCGATTTTTTTTAGTATTTTTCTATTAAATAATATATATTTAATTCAAAAAACATTATTAATATGTGTATTTTTGTTTCAGCAAAAGTTACGGGATATTAACGCCTCGAAAACTAGTACCACGGACCTTACAAAAGAAGGTAATAATAAAAAAAGTATTTTTAGAGTTGTGTTCAAAATAACAACTACATGTTACGACTCAGATAGAGTCAGCTTTGTGTTTTTGCAACTTATTGGTTATATGTATTACGTAGATTTATGAGATACTAGCTGACCCGGCCACGCGTTACTGTGTTATAAATTAAAATAAAACATATCCAATGTCTTAAGTAGGAACAAATCCAGCAAAATGAAAGAAAAATCATCGAAATCGGTTGAATAGTTTCGGATTTCATTGCGGTCAAACATTGTGACAGGAATTTTTATATATATGTATAATAGCTGACCCGGCCACGCGTTCCTGTCTTACAAATTAAAATCAAATCTATCCTATCTTTTAATTTCGATCAAATAACAGATAGTAACGAAGTTTGATCAAAATTGGTTAAGTAGTTTAGGAGTCCATCGCGGACAAACAACTTGACACGTAATTTATATATATATACTAGCTGACCCAGCCACGCGTTGCTGTGTTATAAATTGAAATAAAACCTATCCTATCTTTTAAGTTAGATCAAATAACAGATAGTTACGAAGTTTGATCAAAATCGGTTAAGTAGTTCAGGAGTCCATCGCGGACAAACAACGTGACACCTAATTTATATATATTAAGATTTTAAGATAGATGTAATAATTTAAATATATTTCTGTGGAGGTGGCATTTCAGAAGACCAAAGCTCCTAAATAAATAAAGATAAAAATAACCTTTTTGCACGCACCTGTGTTGGAATAATATATTTATTTACTATGAACAAATAAACAGAGTCAATTTAATTAATATTTTACAATTTTCCACTTACATCAAAGAACTTTATTTGATAACATTAACAGAAATGTTGAAAATGATTTCAAAATAATTTTATATGTAATATTTATTATAGCAAACCCACATGCGCGTACATACCTTTTATCAGTTCATATTTTATATAAGATTGAAGGTTCAACCAGTCGATTTGATTGGTAGATGAATTTGGAACCTTATCACAACAAATCAATAATTTCTGACACGAAACTTGTCAACCACAACTTGAAGGACGTAACTCTCGGCTATTAAGCGATTTCTAATCCGCATTGGGCCCATATTGTTATGCCCCATTTATGTATTGGTGTTTTCATCTATAGGGAAAGCCAGGTCCCTATCCGTGAAGACATTAACAGGGCAATAAGTAACAGTAAAATGGATAATAAAACAAAAATATGTAGCTTACTTCCGCAAAAAATATTTATTAATGGATTCCGCCACAAAACGCCTGAAGTCTATCAAATAATTAAAGGGATAACTTTCTTAGGTGGCCTAAAAATGATTGATAAAAAAGCTAATTGATTTTTAACCATGTAACGACCAATATAATAAAGTAGTTCAAATATCTGCATAAAATAACACACTAATTAGTCTTTTGGTTTCCATCATCAGAAGCTCCTAAAGAGAATGAAGAAAAGGTAGAGAAGAAAGAAGGAGTAGAAATATATGTATACGATGAAGATGATATCGAGATTCCATATGAGTTTTACGGTTAATCATTTCATACTTTCCAGTTTAATGTAATTGTAGTATTTTTACTCCAATTAATTTACTATTTATATTTTCATTCTTGCAAATCACGTCAATCGTGCAAAATTGAACAGCTTGTCCAAAATTAATTGTTGTTAATAATTATGATATACTTAGCACTGATTTTACGTACCTTCAAATGTTAATTTTGTTAAATAGCATCCTATGATCAAACAGAAATAATAGGTTTATTAAAAGGCTTTCGTTGATTTTGAGAAATTGGCTTAATAATGATATTAAGTATATGTAATTTCCAAGTACTAAAACAAATAAATATGATGAAGGTGAACCTAAAATTGAAGAAGAAGCTGTACCAGAGGAAGATGTTGTGGTAGATCCAATGGATGCATTCATGGGAATGCAAGATGAACCAAAACCTGTTGAAGAAGATTTAGTTGCGAAAGTCGCAGAATTCGTTCAATCAGTAAAAACAAATTTTTGGATCTGTGTAATAAAGTATATTTTAGATTATCAATAAATGGGACTAGGTAATAATTAGTAGAATTACTCTTTTTAGTTAAGCATTTTACTCATATACTTGAGTTGTTAGTTAAAAACAGATTAACAAAAAATTAATTTGCACCTAAAATTACAGTATTTCTTGTGAAATCAATTCTGGAGAATTAGTCATTGAATTTATAATATTCTTTACGTATCAGTAATTGTTTGAGATCTTTAAAATGAGATATTTAGAATGTTGACTTTATAGTAGTAGCTGAAATTTAGTTGATACCTGTCGATAGTTAACGGCTGATATGATGATGATGATGATGATAGTTTCATAGCTAATAATATGAAGATCCGCAAACTTTAGTTGCAAAATCTATTACATGTTGTGGTAGTTGGTCGATATTTATTATATATATTGTATTTTAGAAGTGATAGAAGGAATGTCCAAGACAGATACTCTTTGTTAAGTCATAATATTGGCACTTACTCTATCTTAGGTCCAAACATCAAAACAAGAGAAAATTGAAGACCTGGAACAAACATTCGAAGAAATTGCAGCCATAGTGAATCGTTTTAAATCTGCCAACTATGATCTTGGTTAGACGATTATAAATTTTATGCATTAGTTACTAAGTTATACTTCTACATTGAGAATAAATATTAGTAATGTGTAAAGTTTCTCATAAATAATTTACTAGTACATATTGTGTACATATGTTAACGTATAATAATAACTTATTACAAAAGTTCTCCATTCTTAAAACTGTGATGATTTCATTTACAGGCATGGTAGCCGGTCGTCAGATGTCGACTACAAGTGGGGAATTCATAGTTCAGCATATAGAAAAGGAGATAATGGACTACATAGATGAGCAGATCGGTATACTGCCCGACCCGGACTTGAAAAAGAAAAAGGTTGAAATGATATATCGTGTTAGTCAATAGGTTTCGTGCATGTAATGTAAAAAAAAATCAAATATTTTTTTCAATATTCTTCAAATATGTAATAAACCAAGAGCATTCGTTAAAATCGATAATTTCTATTATTTTTTTCGGTTAAAAATTATGCATATACGAAAGTAAATTTCAATACAAACTGAGCGCCTTCCTAATGGTTGTGACGTCACATGACATGAAGCCATGCGTTTGCCGACAACATATATCATTACAATGTATGTAGATTCACAATGAGTCATGTCTTGTGACGTCATTCAAAGCGCGCGAAAATGGCGGCTGTTTAAATTACGATTAATGCAATGACCCAAAAATAAATTTTGTTTTGAAAAAAATAATTTTACAAATTTGTTTTTAAATTATTTTTCTGTTAAAAATTACTTGATTTAACGAATAAACAATAAAAAAACATGCAAGAAACCTATTGTTATTTTGGGTATGATTAGCTGACGAACTTCAAAACCATTTCCGCGTAACAGGGCTACTATAGTTTTGTTGCCTAGAATTGCTGCACAGAACGGGATATAACAATGCTTGCCTAATAATTGAAATAAGATAGGCCTAACAAATTCTGAGGATAAGTTTATTGGGAATAAAGCACTTTTTTATAATTTTTATATATTTTATGCATTTTCAATGCGATCTTATAAGATAAATTATTATAATAGAAAAATACTAGAAAAAATCGACTCGGGTCACAAGTGAATCTCAGGCGGGAATCGAACCCTCAACCTTTGGAAATCCGGTCCAATGCTCTCCCAATTGAGCTACCGAGCCTTGCGAACACTCGTCGAAATTTTCTAGTACATTCCTGATTTTACGCTGTAGGCCAGCGTTGTTTCATCAATGAGAGGAACATCCTCTCGTATTCGAAAGAAACATTTTTACAAATGTTTGGTCAATCGATTAAGATGAAACAGCCATGTTAGATCTATAATTTTTATATATTTTATGCATTTTCAATGCGATCTTATAAGATAAATTATTATAATAGAAAAATACTAGTGAATGATGTAATGTAAAAGTATTCAAATGCACTTAAAACTTTGTTTTGAATCGTCTTACATTTTTAACTATCACCCATTCAGGGCGTCTTTTAACTGACAAGAAGAAAGGGTGTCTTTTTACTGACAAGAAGAAAGGGCTCAGGAAACTTACCCGATTTAACAGAAGTAACGACATATTATGCAATATTCTTCGTCGGCAGAAACATTAATTATCCACAAAAAACAATATTATTCTATTATCACAATAATTGTAGTGTTATGGTTTCATTACATCATTGATTACAACAAAGTCAATAAGCATTGGTTTAAATAAGTATACTTTAATATTGCAATGATAAACAGAATATAAATGACAAATTAAAAAAAGACCAACGTAAAGATGAATGTTAAGAAGTATATTTCAATAATACTGTAGTTTAAAACAGATCCATCTCCCAAGGCAGCACCCGTTCACGATTCTAATATTTTTAGGCAAAACCGGAGGAAGTTGAGATGATCCGTCAGCTCCTGCAGAAGTTCTTAGACGAGAACATGGACGTTATAGTACCGGAGATTGAGGAAGTTGAAGAGGAAGAACAGCCGATACCTGACGTAAGCCCTAGCCGTAATATACAATATGAGTACATTTATGACTTTCAAATCCAAGTCTTTAGGAACGAAATTAAACATCAGTTATTTGAGTATAAGTACATTAACTGTAAATAGTGATTAGAACCAACTCCTAAACACAATCATACAATACATGTATAAAAGTATATTTGTAGAAACGTTTCCGAAGGAGGTTGCCATGTACCACAAAGACAGCACAAGAAGTGCCAAATTGTTTTTTTGACATTTTATAAAGTTATTTACTAACATGATTGTGTTTTGATTTTTAATTATGTATATATTTATGAGCCTGCCCTACATTGACACCTAAGACGCTGATTTTTTTCTATTAATAATTTCTCTAAAACTCAAAGTTGAAAATCATAAATTTCTTTTAGATTATAATGGTGTACGCAGTGCCTGGCATTGGACCTGTGGTAGACCAAGCAATAGTTAATGAGTTCGTTGACTATGCTTTGGACGTATGCAAGGTTCAAGCTGACTTATTTATGCCAAGAAACGTCAGGCATTTCATGTGCCCACCATTGGAAAAGTAAGTTATAAGATTTTAAAATATTCTAACATGATTTTGATGCGAAGGAAAATGCTATACGTGTTACCTAACAGATTAAATAGTTATAATGGTATCATCAATGTACGATACACCGCTCTATATACTTTGTACATTATCTGTAGAGTTTTAATCAGAATAATAAAGCAAACCGTTTATGTCCACTTTGCGCAGCATAAATGCAAATCGAAATTTTAGATTGCATAATCTAGATTTTTTTGCTATTATGAATATTCTATATAGTATACGAATATAGTACCAAAGTCTAATCAAAGTTAGATCTAGTACCAAAGTTAGATCTAAAATGGTGTCAGTTTTTATGCCCTTTGAATTTCATAAAATAGAATTGAATACAATATATTTCTGTGTGTCTAAAAATATTTTAAAAACTTGTAAACAATTTCACCTTAGCTGAGAGTCAAACTTGAGTCTTTTGCGGGGAAAATGTCAACCACAATAACGTGACCCTCTTTTTGTAACCACGTTAAATTAATTTCGTTTCTATTAGGGTCTTGGTAACTCAACTAGTAGAACTCTCGTCCGGACAGCGAGAGGTTGAGTTAAAGTCCCACATGACGCTTTTTTTACATCACGAGACTTTAATTACGGTTAATATTTGACCATTACTTTACCACACGATTATTTTCTCAAATAAAAATATCTATTCTAGGTACGAGGAAATTAAATACGAGGTACCAGCAGCGCCCCGAGTATCAAAAGAGGAGGTGGTCACTGGTGGAGTTTTTACTGAATGAGTCGAAACAGAAAAGCTAATCGTTATTCCCACAGAGCGTAGTTTTAAAAAAGATTTTAATAGTAGTTTTACACCCTTTTAAGCATTTACACTTACGTTTGCCATTGCTATTTTGGTCAAACTAAAAGCTAATCGGGCGAGGTATAAGATTCTCTAAATGGAATATCTTCTGGCAATAATGTTTACTGTTTAATAACCGCTACTGATTTGCACACCTATGTAGAATATTACATTATATGTGACTAATAATTTAAAACAACATGTGTCTTATTTTGATTTGAGCAAATATCCACTCTTCTTGAGTTTCCACTTTTCTCGAACGCCTTCTTTTTCCCCAAATTTACTTTTCGTTAATATTTTTTACACAAGTCTTCTTAATTTATTATTTTATTTTTTTTTAAATCAAGTCCGTAAATTCATAATGCGACACTTATAAAAAACTACCCACCTTAGCCAGAAGTGCACATTCTCTTTAGATTCGTGCAATCCGGCCAGAATTACCGTGGTTATCCTAAGCAATGGCGAATGTAGACATAAACTAAGGCACTTTATTACTTAAAAGTTTGTAGAAGTACCATGGACAGACAGAGGGAAAAGACTACTGCCCCCGCTTCATAGATTTCGATTGTTCATGTACTTCCTTTTTCGTCTTAGCCAAACTGATTAGCAAACTTGTTTGACCAGGATATTCTATTCCTCGTGGCCAAACTGTGAATTACTCCCGCGTGTCATGGAAATTCATACATCCTGTATTCAAGATTCCCATAATGATATGATTGGTTAATAGATATTTGTGATTATTTTATCCACCCTTTATAATGAATCAAACGATGTTTTGTTCTCTTCTCGCTATGCAGTTAAATATTTTGATTTATTAGTTTAGGTTTAAGCGACTTATGTGTTCATCCAAATACGTAAAAGTACGTACCTACATACATAAGTCGACAGCTTAAATTAGTCTTTAGTAGTTTATCTACTATAGGTCCGCTTGAATGAGTATTCGCCAGCGCGGTACAGGGGCGCGCGGGTACTTCGACAAAGGTGGGTACAGAAAAAGGGGGGAGGGGGCGCGCCCGCCGCCATACTCCCGCGCCCTTGTACCGCGCGGGCGAATACTCATTCAAGTGGACCTATAGTAGATAAACAGTTTACTAATACAGTAGCAATAAAATAAATGATCGTAAATCCAATTCAAGGTGAATAATCTATGCTATAACTTTGCTATAATTTTTTGGAGTATATACATAGTTTTTTACAAGGGCTTTTTATAATAAAGTTAATGTGATAAAATAATCATAAAAATTGCACTTAAGTTTTTCTCATTAATTGTTTATCTAAAACCGATTGGTCATATCGTGGGAAATACTGGATGTATATTTGCTTGAACACGTAAATTAATCAAATCTAGGCAACGAGTATATTCTTTTCGTCGTGGCTAAACTACATTGATAAATCAGTGTGGTTACGAGGAAAAAATGTATGTACTTACTATTGGCGATAAAAGTAAAGTTAGTCACGTTATGATCTCGTCCCACCCCCTAGCTTTTAAACTATGAATAGCATTCTTAAAAATAACCAATTAATGTTTCTAATACTAATTATATAAAATGAATGTATACGAATCTTTTATTTACCTATACTCAGTAAACTAAGCCCGTATAGGCAGAGAATACAACATAGATAATATAGAATCGCCATGTTGTCCGGACAGTAGAATAGAGTACCAACAAGACTGTTGAAAAAAGCGACTATAATACTGGAGGTTAGCAACATATAACCAAGACGTTGCCACAAGTGCACATTCTCCTTAGATTCGTGCAATCCGGCCAGAATTACCGTGGTTGCCAGTAACAGTGAGCAATTGCTATTTCTTTGACATGTCCGAAGTAATTCAGTAATATTTCCATTGTAATATCCTAAATTATCACATTAAATCCTAAATGATCGATAGGAAATATAGGTTTTGGAAAACAGTCTTCAATAAAACATCAAAAACTTTACATCTGTTTTATTTATTATATGGAATAGTAAATTAAACCCCCCATTTTTATCGTCCTATCACCGAAACACGTTGGCTGCCAACTGGCTATCCCCGTCTCTTTCAAACCAAGTCATCGATTCATTTGCCTGTTCTATTTCTTCATCTTCAAGTTCAATTACTTTGTAATTATTTACTTTAAAGACTTATTAAATTATTTCTTATGATGAAACATAATATGAACTGTTTAACGTAATTGTAATTTATTTCTTATTTTTTCGATAGTAAATTGATTAAATAAAAAGCTTTGACCTACTTGTAAGTGAAAATTGTTTTTAAGTATATTCACAAAAAAACAAATAGAAATCCTATTTTTTTGACCCAGCGAAATGAGACGAGGACTATCAAACTTTGAGCATTTTTATAAACCAGCACTAATTTAACATTCCCATGTTTTTACAGAATAACATACCAAAGACAAAATGTCGGCATCTAAGCAAATAAAAAACGTTTAGAGCATATTTTCACAGGTTTTGAAACGTGATTTGATCAGACGGATTTTGTAGTCGCAATTTTAACGATAAGTTGTTAGTTTTAGTTTTAAATAAACGCAAAGGATGGATATATTGCTTCAAAGTAGCTGAATTCAGTTCTTTACACCTATCTCTATATACTGTTTTTAGGTTATCAAATAATGCGGAATCAAAGGCAACGACGCTTACTCAGATCAAATCTCGTTTAAAAACCTTACCAAACCAGATATTACTCAGTTGCTACAATCTTAAAACGACGAAAAGAAATGAAACAATTTTTCCGCATAATATATTTTGGATTTAACTTCGGGTAACTAAATTCTATATACACAATTATATAAATAACCGCACAGACATTTTTCATTGTTTATCTCAAAACAATACCTAATTTGAAAAAGCACACAACGAAAAAAATTTACAAGCTCACTAAAATAATAATGTAAGACCAAATAGTTTTTTCCTTTGTTCAAAATTTACATATAATTATATACTTACAAGCAAAAAACAATCATAATTCACAAATCGTCCATTTGACATTAAACAGACAGGGCTTTTTACACTAAGGGTTGTTTCACTATACAATTCTTATTCTGACTTATCTTTTCTATTATGTCTCAAAATATATGGGAAAATAAATAATGAGCTTCGTTCATATAACTATTTTGATTATCAAACAACAAATTGCTTGGAAGTACTGGGAATCGGAAAGATAATTCAGAATAAGATAAAATACCTTCTTTAAATACACTGGAAGAGATCGGAACGAATCGAAAAAGTTGGACTTATACAGCCTTATTGGAATATCACTTTTCGTATTTGAAATTGTAGTTAAACCTTTTTAAAGATTTTACTGACAAAACTTCAAAGTGTAATCACTTCTTTCACTCATCTAATATAAAAATAAACATAAGCAGACGTACTGTCTATACAACACTAGTGATCAATCTGAAATTGTTTTAACAACTTCATAAAAAGGACTTAACAAGCCTTTTAACTTCATGGGATTTGATCAAATTGGGTACAATCTCCTTTTCAATTAACGTTGAAGTAAAAAGGTACGAGGATCTCTTATCCAACTTTTTCAATGCTCCGCAACATTATGACAGCATCCGAAACACATAAGACCGAAAGCATTCTGCCTTAGACTTAACATTAAGAAAAAATGCTAACACTTAAAATAACAATGTCGTATAAACTTAGGCATTACTTAACAAGTAAATCTTACACCAGATATTATGTGGGATATTTTAAAGAAGACCTAAATTTCAGTTTTGGTAGACGAGATTTAAATCAATATAAATATAGAACGCGCCAAAACGAAAACCATAGAAGTTAAATGGCAGTCAGCAGTAACAGCATCAAGCACCTAAGTAACTCTATAAAAGACGTTTTAAACTCCAGACGAAATGCATAAAATCTTTATAACATTGGTTTTGTTTAATTGTTGAAAGAAGATTGTAACGGAAAACTTACAAAAATAATTTGATTGATAACCAACAAATATAAATATCAAATTACCTTAGGTTACTACTAAATAAAATTTTCAATAATAAGTCAAGGGAAGAATTACGCCAGTTGAATTGTATCACCTAGGTAATACCAGCACTTACTTAAACTAAAGGAATCTGGATTTGAAAAGGTCCTTTCAATATCATTTTCTTTATCGGTCCTTTTCCATCCTATACGCTTACATTACATCCAAAAATTTCGGGACACACGTCATTTTCACCAGATAAATCTCCATCGATTACGACGTGCACAAAAAATATTCTCAAATGTCGATTATTTGGTTGTTACAGAGTACCTAAATACATTCTGCTATCCATAAAAATTGCGTTAGCCAAACATGCAGCTCGTAAAGCCGCTATTTTTCTAGCTAAACAATTTCTTTTCACTTCCATCATAATAATTTATTTTTAAGAGGCGACTTCTAAGAATTAAAAGATGGTTATAAATGTTAACAATAATAAATCTAAAGCGTGCACCGAACTCTTTTATGCCTTAAAAGTAACGCCTCTTTAATTACTAATCCACAACTTCGTTGTATAAAACAAGTGAGTTCATACAGAGGCGCCATATCTGACTATATCATCCATATAAATAATATTGTAAGCTAGAAATACCAAAATCTGTTGTTAAATAATAACATTTGTTTTCATTTGAATATCTATTCAACATTCAAACTTATGTTGAACACAAATGTTTAACGAGAAAGCAAGAACCTTCTTAATTGTTTTATATCCAACCCATAACTTTTTAAAGTTATATCTGGTGATTGTCTTTTATTAGATCTAAATTAAATTATCAAAAATTTATATAACAATTTCTTTATTCATAATGTCCCTTTTGAATTTTTATATTCATCAAGTTTTAATTATATTAATCACTGAGCTTTTAGAGTTGGAATTATTCGCTTAAAATAACTACAATAAAATAAATATTGTCATAATACTAAATTAATTTCCGTTCTGAAAATAATCCGACAAAACATCTTAATTCAAAAATCCTATTTTATAGCAGTCAACCAAACTTTTGAGCAAGCGATGGGAAATTTATATCAAAACCGATTCACTTAATGTAAATCATACAAACGTAATGAAAACATTTAAAATGTAGAAAATACGTCATACGCTTTGTTGACATCCATACAAAATTATTTTACAGACCTACTTTTTAAATGCAAAATTATGGGGTCAATCGAATTTATTTAAACTTTGCTCTTAGTACTGTTTATGACGTCTCATTAAGTGCTGAAGTTCGGTGTTTTTCTTTTCTTTCATAATAATTTTTAAATCTCACTTTCTTTAAGTAGAAATTGGTTCCGACCATTTCTTACGTTCGGTGTAAGACTTTTAGAACAATACTTTTATTAAAGGGTTTCAACACGCCTACCTTCACTTGTAGAATATACGGGACAAAAATTTGAAACTACACTCCTAGCCTCTATCAAACCGCGCACTCCACATTTCTATTTATTAATTATTATTTTTTCATTAAATAATTTACTAATAACCGTTTCTTTAACAATTTTAATGGAAATTTGTTTATATATTACATGGGTGCCTATATTATCGAATAGATTATAGGTTACTCTTTGACTAGGTACGTTATCAGCTATTTGTATTAGTTGAGCTTTCACATCTAACCGTATTTATATGAGATGTTTAGCTATATTAACGTTTTAAAATAAATTCAACCTTGGCTTGAAATCTGCAATTGTTTGGGGTATTGTAATTGTCTTCATTTGAAATCAAAATTAAATTAACGGAAACAAACAGAAATAACCCTTCATTTGAACGATGCAAAAGACTTTTGACTGAGGCAGTTGTGACCGTGTTTCTATGATAATAAGACAAACGTTTGCGCGTGTGACTGAACATTTTACATTATAGGTTAGTTAACTTCAAAACAATTGCATCGCTCAAAATGTATTCATTTGAAAGAACAGTGGATGGCATTATTAAAAATATTCAATTTGATTCACGCACAATCTTTTTCGATATAAAATGATAACGTTTCTAAAAAACACGTATGAAGTTTTTAGTGCTTCCGCCGAAGGAGGGTAATGATGAATCGCTATCTAATCTAAAAAAAGTTAAACTGCTTGTTTATCAAACCAAATGTATTGCCTTGTTTTCATTACCAATGAAAAAGGGGATAATTTTATTGAACGTTACAAAGCAGAGATGCAAATATATTCTTGGCTTGATATACATGCAGCACCATTAGTATTACATAACTGGTGTTTTTTAAGACAGCATCATAACTATTGTACATTACTATGCAATAACAGAGTTTTGAACTTTTTACCGTATTCAGATAACCATTGAGCTGTAATATAGGTACAAAAATTATCTGGAATTACAATTACTTACTTTTAACAATTAGTAACAGAACTATCTTAATTGTCTAGCGCTTGGGAAGTGTGTGGTGCCATGCGATATAAGATAACCTAGAAATAACTTTCAATGAAAAAAATTACATCGCACAGCGTCACTTTGAAGGAAGCAAAAATACAACAGCCCCATAAAAGCTTATTGAAAAAGTCTTCTAATATTCATTTGCCGTTGTGATTCTTAAAGATAAACTTCTATTGATGTCAACGTTCCTTGCCGCCATTTTGGAAATGTCAGCGTGAAAAAGTTTGAATGTCGAAAGAGTTTTTATTTGCGAGTACGGAAGCGTTCTAACTGTTTTTTATGTAGTTGGGGGCGCTGTAGTCATTTTTTTTTATTATAAAAGCGGTAGGCATCAGGCTATAGCAAGTAAACGTGCGGCTCTTGTTAAGAATTCAAGTATGTAGCGCCAAATATTGCGTAGTGCAGTTGAACGAGAAAATAGAAATCTCCATAGAAAGAACACGGTTGCCACTTGAGTCAAGATGTGAACTATGTGTAATCTGAAAAAGAGTAATTATTTCCCTTAAAAACTTTTTTATCACCGAGGTCACTTAAGTCACCAACTATGTAAATAAAGTGCGGATTGCTTAACGCACCGTCCTAAGCAAGTAAAAGTATTTTTTAGCCGCATGGAAGTGGCCATGTGGAAATCTGTGATCTCTGCGTAACCCTGCGTAACACACACATACAACCCAGCCGTTTTCCCGCAGGGGAAAAGCTGATATCACAGATTTTCACTTTCTAAAATTATGACATAAATCTCTCGCTTCTTCTACTTTCATCAGACTTTTCACACAAGCATGTCGGTTAAGGGTGCCTTTGACCTGGCCTTCTTCAGGACATCTTCATTTTGGTCCAGGAAAATACGCCTGAGTCCGCCTTTACCGACTTGCCCATGCACACTTGCCTCACAAATTTGATAATTTTCTTTCATCATCCCCTCTATAATCAAAGAAGTATGTTCTAAAGTAATGAATAAAACTTCATCTTTTATCTTCCATACTAACCTCAACCTTTCATTGTTTATATAAATGCCTTAAAAATAAACCTTACAGCTAAATCATTAAAGCTTTATAGTAATATAAGTTGTATACGGGATTTTTACCACGTACCTTGTTTTTGTTTGTATTGAGTTTCCAATATTTCGGCACTGTTGCAAGTGCCATGATCACGGAGCAACTTGAGTCGGAAACTCAATACAAACAAAAACCAGGTACATGGTAAAAATCCCGTATATAACTTATATTAATATAATATTAGTGACCATGAAAGTTTAAAACAATATATCATTTAAGCTTACCTTCGTATCAATGCCCTTGATTTAGGCAATGTATCCGGACTCTCTTTGAACAGGAACCGTCTTATTCCCAAGACATAGGACTCAATATACGCGTCCCAATCGATGTTCCTTACGTTAAAGTCAAAAGTTCTTCTGTCTTCTTGCGATAGAGCGGCACAGAGAGCTTGAACGTTATCATCAGCGAAAGACCATTGGCGAGTAGTGAAGTATTCCAAGCATGCAGCTGCCTTTTCCAGCTTGTTTTGGACTCGGATCATCCTGCAAAATTTAAATGGACTTTATGAGTATGATAGGCAGTAGGATGTACTCGGATTTGTTCAGTCTGTCAATAAACTACGTGTTTAATGAATTAGCTGAGTAAAAACAGTAGAAATTTATTCATAGTAATACTGGACACTATATATGAGTTTCTATAAATTCTAACGTTTTGTATATTCGTCAGAAACCAGTTCTTATTTTTTGCTTGTTAAAACTTACATGGGCTTGGTTCCTGATGCGCGTGCTACTAAGTCCATTACAATAGCGGGCGCACGATGTTGCACCAGCGACAGAGCGCTGTGCTTCAGCCGATTGCTGGTGATGTCCCCGCCAGGGTACCAAAGCACTTCACCTTTGGAACATAAAATTTGATATTAATTCACTGTTCCATAAAAAAACCAAAAGATCCTTTGAAGAGACGTTTCTTTTTGAATGGAGTGTTTCGTTCTAAAACATCAACTGCTGAGACATCATCTGAGAAACGTCAACTGCTGGTGCTGGACGGAATCATACCCTAAAATGGAGAGGTTGTTCCATAATCCTCCCTTTGAAAAGCAGGTTGAAGATCGCAATTAAAGACTATAGTTCGGAAAACTCTTCTGGCCATTTTGGTGAGAGTATGTGATGATTACCTGCAGTATCTCTAATCACCTTTTACAACAACCTTAAGTATGTAGGATTGTAAATCTATTTCTCTGGATACCATATGCTTTTTATATTACCTATATGCCTATTTAGTGCTCTAGGTTATATTTAATGATATTTTTAAGATCTATGTAACTAATAATTAACTTGTAATTAACTTATTAATAAGAAAGAAGTCAATCGTATTTGTTATCTTTGTTTATAAAGTATTTTGTAATTTTAATAAATAAAAACATGAGGATCTTTTTGCTTCATGCTCTTTTACTTCTCTCTTTTTTTTAAAAAAATAAAAAAACATCAAAATCAGTAATCTCTCTGACTGAGACGGCTGTAAGCAATGGATTATTGCAATGAAAGATTAGCTGTAGTTTTAATTACTCATCATTATAAATGGGAAAATGGTAAGCGTGATACGACGTGATACATATAACAGATAATAATACCAAAAAAAATTGTATTTAAATATAAATTCTCATAGATTTGTGTAAATATAATTTCTTCAATAAAATCACTCACTAAACGGATGTTTCCGCATATATTTGAAGCTGGTCTTGACGAATCGCTGCCACGTGATAGGGTTTTGTTGGCCTGTGCAGCAGTTATATACCACCACACCTTCTCCCCTGTCGAGAAACATATCATCAACATCATCTCCATATTAGCTGCAATGCTGGACGGGACTTTCCAAAAAAGGGAGAAATACCAGATAAGGCATTTGACAAATTTTAAGAAAATGTCTAAAATTAACATTTATAATACGCCTTTAAAAACAACCACATCTTCGAGCCCTCAGATGGTTGTGGTTGTTTTTTTTTAGACATATTTTAAATCTTATAGAAATATGGCTTTGTGAATACTAAAAAAATAAATAAATACAATATAAGGTATAAAATACGTCTTTAAAAAACAACTAAGCCTCCGAGTGCGTAGGGGCGAGTGCTCTGACCGCTGAGCTACCGAGACGCTGGCAAACGTGTCGAAATTTACATACTTATTTCTATCTTCACTATGAGCTTATATCGTTCCACCAATGATGAACGCTACCTTCAACATCGAAAGTAATAATTTTACAAATATTAAACAATCGATTAAGAACCAGCTGTTGTGAATGCAAAAAAAAAATACAATATCTCAAATTATTCGTTATAGAATAATACATTTGCCGTTCGAGTATAGATATTTGTAAAAAGAGCTATATTAGATATTTGCAAAAAGAGCTAACTACATCATCAGGTTAGCTCTTTTTGCAAATAATAACAGTAAGATGGAGGTCGGTCCCCTGCCCGAGTTTCTTTCGCCAGTTCTTCTCGGAAGGGCCTCCCAATTTCCGAACTGGTAGTAGACTCAGTAGTATACAATGTAATCGTAGAATTAAATAACTAAATAAAATGTAAAAATAAAACAATTTGATTTATATAAAAATATAATTTATATAATTAGGAATGTGCCCGATTAAAGTATTGTGAAGTATTGTGAAAATACATGACAACCATTATCTTAGTCATCCTGTGATCACGACTCCTGTAAAGGAGTCGAAACGTCAGGAATAAATATAAAATAAAATATGCGCAAATTCCGTAAATAAAGTGTTTTATTATTTTTTCTGTGTATGTTAACCAATAAATGTTTTTTTTAATATTCTTTCTATCTTTCAAAATTCTTACCGTCTCAAATGCGTCCTCCACGCGCACACGATCATCAAATTGATGACTGTGTCTACAGGCACCAGATCAGCTACCCTGGACCCTGTGCCCAGCATGGTACGGAAAATTCCTTTGCCCACCGCCGCTATTATGCCATTCGGCCCATTCCAATTGTCCACCCATCCTTTCACCGGCTCCCGTAAAGATGACAACACTGTGAAACAAAACAGTGTTAAACCAATACCTTCCATTGAGGAGAACTGCAGCTGTAATGCAGCGGCTTGCTCACCGGTATTATTTAATTTATACTTTATGTACAAAGTGTATAAAGGTGGATCTAATGCCTTATACATTTTCTAGCAGTAACCTTAGGGTGATGTAGAGACAAGTGAGATGTAGGCTTCAAAAGCGCCCAGACGACTTTTAATTCCTCCTGCTACATTTTGTTTTTCTATGAACAAGTTTAGTTCAGAGGCAATGAAAAAATGTTTGAAGTAGTACCCCAACACAGAAAATGTATAAACGTCATTTTACACTTCTTTACTTTTTTCATTCATAACGGCCATTAATGAGGCACTTTTCATTTGACATGATAGAACATTTTGTTCTGCAGTTACTTAGAGATAGCCAGTTATTCCGTGATCGAGGATTTCGGGTGAAGCGCGTTGCGTAACGTAACGTTTCTAATCGTTAAATCTTCATAGCTATCGCTTTACATAACTCAGTTATCCGCTTGTGGCTATGTCTAAAAACACGTGTACGCCGATAAGATAACAATTTCATTATGAAATATCATTACGCGTGTTCTAGATTCTAAATAAACATTTTATCTTCAGACTTATAAGAATTTTGATATGTCGATTATAGAAGACTTCGAAGTTCAACATTATTAATAACCATGATGAATATTAATGTTCGATCACTAATAAAATTACAGTTAATTATTTAGTTATTTGTTTTGGACTTCATTAGAACAATACGTGATCAGAAATTACTTATTCAGTATGTACTTACACTTCCGCGCACATTACACATTATAATTGAGCTTCCTCAGATTTAGCTTCCGAACGGATACTTGCACAAACTTTATATATGTATTGATAATTAATTGTTTTACATGATCAATAAAAAAAACTATTTTGATTTGTATAAGTTTAACAGTTAGGAACATGCACGTTTAAAATATTCGAAATCAAAATAACTTTATTTCATAGGCCCTTGCGGGCACTTAAAATTGTCAATTTTACAAAATCAAGAAAATATTCTTCACTATCACTACATAGTATAAAACAAAGTCGCTTTCTCTGTCCCTATATCCTTATGTATGCTTCAATCTTTTAAACTACGCAACGGATTTTGATGCGGCTTTTTTTATTAGATAGAGTAATTCAAGAGGAAGGTTTATTTGTATAATACATGCATAATATAGTAGAGCATTGCATCCGTGCGAAGCCGGGGCGGGTCGCTAGTCTATAATAAAGATAGCCCGTGCGCTAGCGGCAAGTACATTCGCGGAGTTGATGCCGCGCATGTAATCGCCACGAGCGACCCGATTCCTAACATGAGAAAATCGGGCAAGAAACTCATGTGCCAAAACTCTTATAAAATCGCCAAATGTCTTACAAATTGTGTATGTTACAAAACGATTCAGAAAACGAGCAATTCATTTCTTTTAGGTCCACGCTGCCTTATTATATATATATTGCGAAGGTCATCCTATGATAAGGATTCCTGTAAAGGAGTCGAAATGACAGGATTAAATATAAAGTTTTCGCAAGTATCCAATAAAGAGTAATTATATTTAAATAGATATTACTTTAAGTCTTACATCACTAGATTGATTATCCTTATTAATAAGCCGTATTTCACTAAATTGCTCAAAACAAAACTTACGTTTGCCTAATGGAGTTTTATATTGTAAAACGAAAAACTAGATTATCCCCATTATCCTAATATGCACATGGCCACCCATAAAATTAAGACGGCTCCAGTAATTACCCACGTTACACGCCACCACCTAAGAGATGTTATTAAACTTTCATTCATCAAAGAGCATGCCATACTCCAACTACCATTTAAGGATTAACAAATGCTAATAGCTTTATGACAGGCCCTGTAATAATTATTAATATGATTAATCGATACGTGATATCGATTTTACAATCAAGTATGACTGGTCATCAACAACATCTACATCCCATTATAAAAACAAAGCTATTTCTGGCTATACTAACAGACCCTCAATTCGCAGCGTTTTAAGAACTTATTTAACTACTAGCGGCCCGTCCCGGCTTCACACGGGTGGACAAAATTCTTTAATTTTTTTCTATTATTAAATATTTTTCCGTTAGCGCCATCTAGCGTCCGGTAGACAAACTACTTGCGGTTAACGCATTGCTATGGTAACGTTATTGATACAATGGAAAAAGAGCGGGAAAAGAGCGGACAGACAAACACACAAACCACTGTGTACTTAGATTATAGATTAAGAAGATTGACCGCACAAGTATATAAAGTAAATGTGCATGGGCAAGTCGGTAAAAGCAGATTAGGGTGAACTTTTGGGCACTAAATAGAAGATGTCCTGAAAAAGGCCAAGTCAAAAGTTCCCTTAGCCGACGAGCTTATAAGAAAGGTCTGATGAGAGTTGAAGAAGCAAGAGATGTACCTCAGGATCTTGACAAGTGGAAATTTGTGATCTGTGCCACCTCTGCGTGATTGTATGTACGTATGTTTAGTGTCAGTTAAAAGCTATGATGAGACTGACATACTACCTAAATAGGTTGATGTTTTTTAATAAAATGAATAAAAAAAAAAAGCCTGTAGAACTTCAGGCCAAAACTCACCGATCGAAGGCCTCACTATCGCCACAGGGAGATTCCCACACTCTTTTATAAGCATGTCTTCAGCTAGAGCCTTTGTGAAGGTATATGTGTTCGGTCTATCGCCTGAAAAAACAAACTTATTGTTATATAACGTTCGCCATAATATAATTCTGCTGTGCCGCCATATCCCCACGCCACTGTACCGCGCGAGCGAAGACTCATTTGAGCGGTCGACCTATCATTCTTCACTTGCTCTCTAATATATTTCACTGTACTGTTCCACTGCTTTGTAAATTCAATAAAGAGTAAAATAAGGGTGTCATAAAGGATGACTTATGATGCTGGAGATAATCACTTCCCGTTGACTACAAAATGAGAAGCATTGTATTCTAACTTTTAATCGCCGCTGCATCTGCAGTCACCAGTACACAATGGGCCAGCGCCTTTGGCTTTAGCCCATTCTACCTACTGTGTTGTGATGGATACGAATGCTCTTGCGCAGTGGTAGAACGTTCATAGACTGATGATAATCACAAGTAATTTATTTCCATAGAAAGAAAGCAAGAAAAACTAGACAGAAAGACTTGTTGTTCCCGCTGATGAATTTATGCGGATCTAGTATGGTTCTAGTCGAATAAGTAAACCGTTAAGGCTTTTTTGTAACTAACAATAACCGTGAAACGACAAACGCATGAAAATTCGTTTATTAGATTAAGTTCCATTACTTTCATAGACCATCAATATCAAACCAGTTATGACTTGCCTGGCAATAAGGATAACTGTAATATTCATAATATTTGAACAAATAGTTGATTGCTTTTGATCCCATCATCGTTTTTATCCCGATAGACCTCTACTCCATGACAGAAGGAGTATTGATAACGATCTTCTGTAAGATAAGGACCCCTTTTCCGTAATTCTTGTCCTATTCGACTGTACCGCTCAATTTTAAAACAAAGATTATTAGCGCAAAAACAATGGGGGAACCCATCTGTGTGTTTTATTCCACGAGATCAATATCGTCAGATATGTTGCCAATAATGAAAATATGTCTATAGATTGACATATCTGTTTTGATAAAAATCTTTATAAAGTCTATAGATATGATAACTTTTTAATATTATATAATATTATAAATACGAAAGTAAGTTTGTTAGTTTCTTACGGTTTTCCGCCTTAATTACTTAAATGGTCATCATGAAATTTTGCATACACTTTGTCAGTGATACAAAAAGGACATAGAGTACCTTTAATCTATAAAGTTGTCAAGGCGAAGCCGCAGGCGAAGTCAAGAATTGTTTAAATTTAACCCTTAGCTTTTGAGCTAAAGCTACACAAGGATCGGTGTGCCAACCGCTTAATTGGCCATTCCTTTTTGTAGGGTAGGTAATTGCCAAGTGGCTCTAATTAAATAAAGTATTGTTTACCTACCTACCCTACGTCTATGTTTATATATGCGTAGCATCTCTATTACTGAACTTATAGTGCTTAATATTGACACACATAAGTCATTATAGTATAGGTTGTACAGGTAGAACCGGTGTCATAGTACATTTAGTAGATAGTACAGGTATCAGGCTGGATACATTGGAAGAGTATACTCCTTACTAAGGATTGTGCATTCGTGTCTGGCGCAAATAAAGTTAATTTTTATCTAGTAGTAATTTCTACTATTAAAGAATTTTCATTTTGATTTCATTTCAATATAAAAGCCTATTAAAACCCACAAAAAGTAGCCACAGCATTGTCGTTCGAAAGGTGATGCCAACAAAACACTGAAGAATAGAAAAAAATACATTTGTAATTGCTTACCGACTAAGTCAGGTGTGATCCTATCCACCAGCTCATCTGGTAGGGTCTGCACAAGCGTAACAACATGTTCCGGATGCGCGGGCGGTGCATACACAGTCTCCTCTACGCGTTCTCTCTCACAGTTGCAGTACGCAGTTGAAACATGTACCAGTGCCTAGAATTAATAAATAAAGGTAAATAAAAGTTAAAAAAGCAATTAGATCCGCAACAAAAACTTATTTCTTAGAATGGCTGATACTATTATTATACTATTTCCCAATATTATAGAATAAAGATACCTTAGACGTGAAATAATGTCATCTGTATAGTACTGAACCAATGTTGTATAATATTACTAATATTACAGTTTCTAGAGTTGTACAAAGAAGAGGTAAATAATGTTAATACTGGGAGATACCTAACATCATTTTTTATCAAAATACTTTACTCAATCTTCTACCAAAACAGTAAACTTTTTTCAATTGCCTTTATGTAGTTGAAAACGGAGCTGATAAAACCCTTTTCTTAGACCCACTATTCTTATGGTGCATTTATTTTTTAATAACGGCGCATTATTTATTTTTTTCATTCAATGAAAAGTTTCTGGCCTACATTAGCGGTCACTCACCTACAGCATGACCTGTATTTAGCAGATTATGGTCCATTTTCTATGTCATATTTTACCAACACGCAATCAGAAGGAATATTAGGCAGCTAATAGTGATAATTAACACTGCTGTCTCAGCTGATCTAACACAAAACGAACGAGAGTTAGAGTTAAGTTATAAGTACCTCCAACCCAAGCATGCGATGACACAGTTGTACCAGCTGCTGCGTGCCAAGCATATTGATGGTAACTGAAAGCTTTAATTTCTCGTCAAATTTCACTGTCGCCGCCGAGTGGAACACTACTGATACCTGAAACAATTGAATTTGGAACAAAAGTTTTTTGAGATTTTTCTATATATAATTATTTAAGAATCACCAACAGAGAATATACGGCACATGCTTGGAATTAAGATTTAATTTCATTTGATGATTTAACAAAGCTTTCTCTTGGTTTAACTACTAAAAAATATTTTTTTATTATAGTACAAATATGCTTAACTACTATCATTTTACGAGTGAAATTTTATCGAATCGCTCTACCAAACTTTCTAGACTAAAATGTACTTAAAATATAAAGTATTATTTTTTTTCTTTACCTTTTGACAGAGCATGGCCTGGTCCGCGGGACTGATTCCCAATTCTGGCTCCGTGATATCCCCAACGATGGGTACGATCTTATTCAACTCTTGGTGTCTCTCTTTCCGTATCGTTTCAAAGAGCTAGAAGAAAAAAGCAAATAAATGTAAGCTTTTGAATTTTATAACACTTTTTTTTTTTTTTTGTTATTAAAGCATTTGGCATTATTATATCTTAAGCCATATTTATATCTCTCCCATCTGACTTAGAAAACTAAGGACTTAAAATTTCTTTGTATATGTTAAGACAACACGGTAGTTACTATTTTTGATCAGAACAAACAATATAAACCACTTATCCTTGAGCTTCAGCTAATATTTCATAAGCCATTATCATATTTTTGGTAATAAAATACAAACAATTGGAAAAACACTCGCCCGGTTAGCGAGAAACCTTAGGTTCGAGTCCTTCCTGACGTCTGAGCTAAGATCAATATTTTCTAGTAAAAATGTCTTTAGTTACACACATATTATGCAAAAACTGTCTACCTATTTTTAAAAGCTATTTACGAAACGTAATGCATATATGAGTAATAGTGTCTAGATACTTATCAAATGATATCGATATTAATTGAAAGTTATCAACGATGAAAGTCGTAATCCGATTCATAAAAAGAACTTTAAATACGGTAATTTTGTATTGTATTGTATTTTGTAACTTGTTGACTGAATATATTATTATTCCTTTTCACTGAGAGCGCATTGGGAGATGGCAGAAGTCTATATTCTTTCAGAACCTCATAAAGACTTAGCGCTTAATGAATAATAAAAATATTTACATTGTAATAAAGCTTAATAAAATATAATGGTAACGTTTTTTATTTAGAATGGGTTCGCTCTTAATCCCAATCAAGTCCGGGGGCCAAGACAGAATCCACAATGGAACGAGCTAACCCAGAAGGTTAACCCAAGACTATTCACCCTGGCTTTGAAAATGGACAGATTAAAAGTAATCGGTAGTATAGACGCAGATAGGGAGTGCCACTCTTTTGCTGTGCGCATTATGAAAGATGTTGAAGATAATAAGAAATTGGTTTTGAAACCTAACCTCAAAACAACTTTATGTGACAGTTATAGGCACATAAGATATTAGCCCCATAAATATTTAAGTGAATTCGCTTGCTTGATTGCTTTATCTCTTTGTTGGATATATTAAGTTATTGAATCATCGATCAACAAAAAAAGACAACAGAATGTTGTGGCCAAGTTTTATTTGGGCGACTTACCACCTAAGCTCAGTTTCTTACATTATAGATTTAGTACAGATTTTACACCAGCAGATGTCTCTACAAGTGTCAGTTAGAGCCGGTGAGGGAGAAGTCATTGTAAAACATGTAGTTTTATCATATGATAAAACTACATGTTTTAAAATATTTTAATTACGCGATTTATATATCAATTTATTTTATTTTAAATAATTAAAAAATAACAAGCATGGTGTACGCAGTGCCATCTATATAAGATATCAGAATAAGTTGGACTTTTTAGGATCAGAGATGGCAGCACGCTCGTTGACCTCATACAGTATATTTGTTTATTTTTAAGATTAAGCTAATAAGTGATTAAAATCTTAATTTTAAATACTTCTTGTTTGCGTAATAGATTTTTTTAATGTCAATACATAAATTTATCACTTATTCTGGCTTTCCATTCCTTTGCTGTGCGCACGATGTTGAATGGTGTTTAGTGCGACAGCTATGACAAATAATCTTATACCTGACCACATTATTTCTTTAAATATCACTCTTAATTATTCTATTAAATCGCCTGACACATTATATCTCACTGAATGTAACTTTTAAATGTTAAAATGGTAGTATCGCCTCTCAGTTAATATTTGTATGATAGACCTTAACTCTATAAAAATAAGGTTTTCAAATTAAAATCTTAACTCAAATATGATATTTGAGAACTTTCACTCAGCCTTCTGATCTGATTGACTGATAGTAAAGGCCATATTAGGCTTTTTTTGGCAAATTTTAATAAACAAATAAAGCTTAACTTATTACTCTTTAGCACTTCAAATATATTCCTCAGATTTAGTTATAATTCTCCGCCAACATTGCACGAACCCTGTCCCTTGCTATAGCCAACTCATTATCCCGGAAAATCCTTCAAATCCCAAGATAATGGAGGTACATACCGGTGACTGCGTGAGCTCTGTAAGGCGTGATGCCACATCTTGTCCTCGCTTCGGTCGCATTAGTAGATAGATTTTTTTGATTTTCGGACAACTTCTTAATAATTTTTCGACTAGAACCTGTGGAAAAGAAAAACATCTTATATAGTTTCTCCTAATCCTCAATAATCTCATTGTCAGATAAATTGATACAGGAATAGGTCATAGGACATTATACGTTTTGAAAGTTACTAAACATTTTTAACTTTGTCTTTAAGAAATTTTAATAAAACCATTTGTACTGCTTTGCGATCCGTTAGCCAGAAGATCGCTAAGCCTCAGATATATGAGCGCGTTTTACGCTCATATCTCGAAAATAATTTCGTGACTTAGCTAACAAACGACAATGTTTATTTTCATGCTTTTTATTAATTATGATATTTCGACTCCTTTACAAAACTTGATAGCTAAAACGTTTCATGATTCTTTGTAAAGTATCTTAAAATTTCAGATGAAAGTCTAATTTCCAACAGAATTCAACAAATTAGATAAGAATACAAGGATCAATTAAATGTGAAAATGAAATCGTGAGTTTAAAGCAAAACTTAATATTCTTCTATATTCTACCAATTCGAATATTTAAGATATAAATTACGCCACTACAAAACAACCACGCCTCCGAACCCTCAGATGTTGGAGATTGTTAACTTTCAACATTGATGGAACCATACTAGCTCATAGTAGAAGTTGAAAATTTGTAAATTTGGACGCGTTTGCCATCGTCTCGGTAGCTCAGAGCGGTCGCGAAAGGTAGTGGGCTCGTATTCCACCCAATAAATTCGAATATTTTATTATATTGAAATGTATATTAATTTGCCTACAGTACTAATAACGAAAGTTTCACGCTTTAACAGTCATTCCAAATAATCTTCCATCAATAAAGTATAGGCTTAGGCTTAGTTTAATAAAGGCGACTGTAGCCCGTGAGTTGTGATGTCGAATTTAATTTAAGCGGGCCGAATTCAATCCCTACCGATGTAATACGGATGCGGTCACACTGATAACAAACGCGTTTAGCTTAGCACGAGAGGAAATCGGGAATATTAATGACGGGGCTATCAAATTATTAATGTTCTTTTATTTCACTAACTCCGGTTGTAGCGAAGCTTCTATACGGACGTTTGGGCCGCTCGCATATAAGCGCTTGCCGCGTGACCACTCTATTCGTGCTACCAAAGAGTTCTATAGAATATGTGGCTTCCTATCTCTTTTAGCCTCTCGCCGCGCGGAGATCGTCTTTATCGCTCTATCCGTTCTAAGCGTCAGCTTTTACCCTTACACGAGAGCGTCAGAATTAGTACCGTTACCCTGCTGCTCTTGCTTTCACTCATGTCAGTGTGCGTGGCTTTCTATCTCTTTTTCTGTTCTATGCATTCACGCCAGGGACTTTTGAATATCCGTTGCGATTAGCTGTTTCCTAGTTTTATAAGACTAGAACATAGTTCCTACGCTTTATACTATAAAACTTCGCTTCTTTCGGGAGTCCCTAGTTTAACTGCTTCAGAATGTCGATTGCAACATTTCATGAATTGACAAGTATTTTAAAAGATTAATTGATAAGCCAAAATACAGTAATGCGAAATAGCGGTAGAGGAAAAGTAAAGTAAAGTAAAGTAAATCAACAATATTATCTCCTAAAATACCTCCACGACGATCTTCATGGTAATAGCATGTACAGTCATGAGCAATCAAATTTATACGTTGACAAACTTTCTTAATCATAATTATTTACACGGCGTATTTATTTAGTTTTTAAGTTTAATAAATAATGACTAATAAACGATATAACACATAAAAACCATTTATTGTCAGAACAATCATTGCTTCTGTTGACTTAAAAATTAGGGTGGGTAAGGAAGTTCATCTATATACGTTATAAAGAGTAGAGGGCCTAACATAGATCCTTGCGGTACGCCCGTACTAATGATAACTCAGCAGTCATTATTATGGGCAATCGATTTATGATTGCAAAAGTTAAACAAATTTTGCAACTGCTAGTCATCGGAAGGATAAACAAAAATTAAATATCTGAAACTAATCCGTGCTATTCTGATCCCCAGCTTCATCTTCAATCCTTAACATCAGCTTATTCGTACTGGGCTCGCATTGCGGGGTTTTTATGTCCCATTCTCTATACGTTGTTTTTATGTATAGAGAAAGATTTTACTCCAGTAATGGGGACTTCAGTAAGATGATAATGATGCAACAGAATGTTGCAGTGATATCCTTACTAATATTATAAATCGGAAAGTGAGTTTGTTTGTTTGTTTGTTTGTTTGTTTGTTCCGCTTTCACGCCGTAACTACTGAACCGATTGCTTTGAAATTTTGCAGACGTAAAGATAAAAGTCCGGATTAAATAATAGGGTACTTTTATCCTGGAAAAAATTGATATTCCCGAGGAAAAACAAAAATATTGTTTGCTTGATGGATGGATTGTAGATGGCGCTGTGTGTCGTTTAAAACAACGTAAAATATTGCAAACGAATATAAACATGTAAATTTAGAAGCTAAATGATACGATAATGAATCCCCGAAAATGAGGAATTCCCGAGGGATGACGTACAATGTGTTTTATCGTCTAAACTGTTTTTTTTACATCTACTTATATGTTGCAAACGAATATGAACATGTAAATTATGAAGCTAAATGATACGAAAATGAATCCTCGAAAATGAGGAATTCTCGAGGGATGACGTACAATTTGTTTTATCGTCTAAATTGTTTTTTTTTACATCTACTTATCCTGAAATCACTAAAGTATACTATCCAGCGTTACATCGCGCTTCTTAGATTTTTCCGTGGGAATGAGAAGTTTACAATAATACCGCAATATAACCGAATTCCACGCGGGCGAAGCCGCGGGCGGAAAGCTAGTGTCAAATAAATAATAATAATTTAAGAAATAACTTATTTATAATAAAGAAAAAGAAAATAGTTAAATAAACGATTGTTGACAATAACTACTCTTAACCAAGACTTATTTTAAGTAAAGAAAGTCACTAATTATACTAATCAAATTAAATAAAGCTATGACATGACATGTCATGTGTAAGTAAGTTAACAAAATTATCCAACCAAAGTATAGGATTTCGTAGTTAAGCATCATTTTTAACTGTTGAAAGGAAACGGTATAAAAATTTTGGATGTATCGATTTTTATGACCGGAATAGGCTTCCGTGTGGGCATGTAAAACTATAAGAGAACTCGATGAATTATAAATGTGATTCCTTCGACCATTCTTCGAGACAAAACAAAAAAATATTTTACTCAAATCTGAGATATATTTTTGATAAGCCATATAAAGTGAGAACTTTTTGGCGGGAGAAGGAATAGTCAATTTAGTGGTTTTATTTTTCTTGTCGAAATTTGTATTGTGGCTAATATTACTTTGTAATAATAGTGGATTACTAGCGGCCCGTCCCGGCTTCGTTGGGGTGGACAAAAATCTTTAATTTTTTTCTATTATTAAATATTTTTCCGTTAGCGCCATCTAGCGTCCGGTAGACGAACTACTTGCGGTTAATGCGTTGCTATAGTAATGTTATTGATAAAATGGAAAAAGAGCGGACAGACAAACACACAAACCACTGTGATCTTAGATTATAGATAAACCATTAAGAGTTTGTGAAGATGAACGAGTAAAGCAAAACAACGAAAGATGTCTTTTCACGCTCTCTCATAAAGCCCACAGTAAGTTTCAGTAGTGTCCCACATATTAACTGAAACCTAGAGAAGTGCATAGGCAAACGGTAAAGGCAGAATAAAGCAAACTCTCAAAGAATAAATAGAAGATGTATTGAAAAAAGGCCAGATCGAAAAGCACCCTTTCAAGAGTTTGTATGAAAGATCTGATGAGAGTTGAAACTGCCAACCACTACGGGAACTAGGCGATACAGTCGTTGGGCATAAAGTTTCGCAAGCACCATATATTGGAGAGTAGAGTATTACTAAAAAAAGTCGATAATGTTAAGTAAATTTTATATTGTAAACAAGCGCTTTTTGTTTCAACGAGAAATCCCATAGAGCCAATGTTTTTTGGCCATAACTTTTTTATTTCTGTGAATTTCAAAATTCCCTCACGATCTGGTCCTAAATGATTCGATTCCACACAAAAAATATTAAAATCGGTTAAGAACACGGGAATTTATGGCGTAACATACATTGCGTCATTGAAGCTGATCCATGGGATGATGTGTCATTGTACGTATGTAGGTATTAACATGCAAAAACAAACGCTTAACTATCACTGCTGCCTCTAACAGAATTGCCTTACTAAAAAAGTAAGAATAGAAGTTTAAAATATGAAAGCAGTTGGTAACATTGCCTGACGAACAAATGTGAAGTAATAAAAATATCTTAGAATTACAATTTGCACTGTCACGTAACATTTGGCTATTTTTTTAATCACCTTTAATATTCATCATCAACATAAAAACTATTGCTATAGTTATTTGGGCGACCATTTGGCACAACGGTAGCGAATCCTTTCGCACCGAAGAGTCCTGGATTCCTAGTCGCAAAAATCTTTGTGTGATGAATATGAGCATTTGTGCCCGAGTCAGTCATATCATAAAATAACCATGTATCTTATGTATGTCTATCCGTTACCCTAGTATCCATGATACAAGCCTTACCAACACCTACTATGAGGACAGGCTATTGGGTATGAACGTAAGAAATATATAAAGTAAACTTCGTAGGCCTATTCCAAGTCCACGAAAGCACAACACACCCTATGATTTTTTGCTAACTTGTCTACTATGGCTCATAAAGAAAAGACCTGGCCCGTACATCCCATCCCCTTCTGAATCCCACTTGTACATCCCATATTTTTTCTACAGTTTCATTTATCACCCTTTTAATCAGTCCATCTTTGGATACGATTTACCGACGACGCTTAGGCGGCTGATACCGCAAATTGTCCGCGAATTTTCCCTTATAAAATGGTACAATAACGGAGCCGTACCAATCCAAACTCAGGGTCAAATCATTCTAATTATGAAAATCATTCATTTTTAAAAGTTGCTTGTATATATTAATTTTATGTAGGAAAACCTAAAAACTAGTACGTTTTTCGGAGTAGTTCATTTCACTTCTACAGCGAGTTTAGCTAAAACATCGCTAAGCCACAAAATATTTTTTGAGATATGAACGAAAAAATTAATTATATTTAAATTTATGTTGTTGCTAGAACTATTTCAAACGCCCCAAGTAATAACAATATGATTCCTAGACTGATCGAAAGAAATTTTGCCGGCATTTTAAGCTAGAGACCCTTAAGTTAACAGACGGCAATCTAAGGGTGCGTTATAATGTTACGTGGAAATTTCGTAGTAGTAGTCGTACCCCCGTCGCCAGCTTCCGATAAGTGTCAAAGAGACATCACAGATTACCGAGTACGACCATTACACACATCTCAAAGACAAAATAGATGGCGCATTGTAGCTGACAAACAATTTACGGCGGAGGTACGACTACCGGAAGGACCACGCACACTATGCATGGGATCCATGGGAAATTCGCTCAAATTGATATACATATTTCACAACTCCCGTTCTTGTGATGAAATGGGAAGTTTTCCCCCCCAGTGATATATCAAGGGGGTAAAAACAGCTCTTAAATGCTTCAGGAATAAGTAGTCTGACTGCCATGAAAGTAGGAAAAATGCCATTCCGATGACTTCGAAAAAGCTTGCCCGGAACCTCACTAGACTAAACAGGGACACAATCCATAAAGTACTAGGTACCATAACCGGACACTGTCCTCTGAACAATCATCTATGGGGCTGCATGTAGGCGGAAGAAACACACCCCAGAAAGCCACATCACGTGCTCTTGGAGTGCAGGAGCGTAGCTGATCAACAGGCACGTCTTCTCCAGCCTTCAAAATCACTACCGGAAGCTTGTAGTAACCTGAAAAGGCTATTCACCTTCTGGGATGGACTAGGATGGCTGGAGTATAAGAAGAAAACTTAATCACGTACAATGGCCCAATCAAGAGGCTAAGTGCGGAAAATGCCCCGTAAAGCTAACTGAGTAGTCTGACACAATACTGACTCTTTCTACTGGTTCAAAAACTCTTGCCTCCTCCAACTTCATGGATGACGTGATGTGAAACTTGTTTTTTGAACGGGAATGATTCAGGCACTGCGTTTCGCTATAACAGTCTCTCTGGTCACTGATCTATACTACTTATTCCTGAAGCATTAAAGGGCTGTTTTTACCCCCTTGAAATATCACTAGGAGGGGGAAACTCCTTGGGCATTTCATCCCAAGCAGGCGAACTGTGAAATATATATATTTGAGCGAATTCGACCGGTGCCACAGATCCCCATGTATCGTGTGCATGGTCCTTTCTACGTAACAATAATTTCTTACGCAAACACTCACTTTTCCCATAAACCCCGTCCCACCAGTGACGAAGATGGATTTGTCCGCATAAAAGTCTGCCACGGGGACATACTGGCCGTCTTTCCCACCAGCGCACCAAGCCATGTCGAGTTTATTGTACACCAATGATACTTCAAGGCATCAAATGCGTCGCATGTGATTTTGAAATCTTCGGATCAAATCGATCTGTCAATCCACTTCATGACTGCTAGCTCTTATCTGGAACAAGCAAATGACGGAATTATAATAGTGAAAAAAGTGTAAATTTGTACATTAAAATTACGGTTAAACCTTGAACAATTCAATAATCTCTTTTACAGGGGCATAAATAAATATTGAATACATTGTTCTGAATCCAATTTAAGCGGCTAAATCATGGAAATGGAAATCAGAATCAATGGCGATACCATAACACCCAGACGCCAGCCAATAAAGAAAACTTTGTTTTCTACAATGAGCCGGACGGGGATTGACCCAGAAACCTCGGAGTCATTATGAAAATCGGTATACCTACAAGCCATTCGTATACAGATAACGTCTAATGTTGGTCCAAACACTATAATTGAGGATATTACATCACCTTATCACTAATTTTAAAAAAAGAGCTCATATGTTGACTCATTTTTAATCATCATCATCATCAGTTTAAGTATAAGACTGTTGGAAGAAGGTCTCCCTCAAAAATAAGGGTTTATGCTATATTCTTCACTCTCAGCAGGTGCGTTGAAGACCGCGGTAAAGAATTTCGACAACCTTAAAGTTAAGTCAAAGAGTTGGAACTATTTGACTAGCAAGACAACCAGGCGACGCATATTTTAATAGCCACCATATTTTTCTAATTGTTCTAATTCAATTTATAGTTTCAGCCAGGAAATTGGCAAAATAATTGGCACATTCGATACTAGCAATATTTTTATTGGTAGCTTTGGAAAATCACGCACTTTTTGATTTCAACTAAAGTTCAGTTTATTTAAAAATGTCCCAAGAAAACCACATTATTCGTAAAAAAATGGAATTCATTTAGTTTGGTTCCTTCTTAACAATTTTATTAAAATATTCATAAAAATATTTATTTATATAAGTACTGTCCAAATTATACATATTAAAACGATAATACTAATACATTTCTGATATACCCCGAAAAACACACCAATCTTTTTTTTAAAGCCTAATCTTTGATTCTAGGAAACTAAATAATTCAAATATTTCTAGAAATTTATAAAGAGTTATAGCTAAATCTATCATTTCTAGAACCTACCTTAAAATACCACACCTGTCTCACTTTTCCTAAGTGTTACGTACTAATATTGTGACTGTAATTCTATATCCTTCAGTTAACTTCAATTGACTGAACGATTCTATTCAGCTTCATGAGAACAACTATTGTTATTGTACCTAACACCTTAGTTTATATTAATATCTGCAGTTGATAGGAAGTTGACATAAATGATTTACATTTCTATAATAGAAACAAGGCATTAAAAACCATAGGAAATCTATAATTATTTTAATATTATGAAAATCCATTGTCTGGGAAATGGATAGTTGAAAGCTATACGGTAGCGATCCTGCTTTTCGCAATGGCAGTTCTGGGTTAGTGTTCCGGAATGAACAGAACTTAAGTCATAGTATTAGGTATGTGCCTATCCGTATCCGTATCTATCCGTTACCCAAATATACATAAAACAAGCCTTAGGTTGCTTACTTAGAGCCAGGATAATTGGTGTGTGCCCAAAAAAAAAAATTTCACACACTCAACATTCACACCACTTTTCCAAAATATGGTTATTATTTTGCCAACCTTCTTCGATTTAAATCGAATTTGCTGTATATTATCTACATGCAAATAGCAGCCGGCAAAGTAAATACCAAAATCCATATTTATCTAGCGGATAGCTTAGAGTTAGGCTAATTGGTGTGAATGTTAAAAAATATATATTATTATTTCAATAACATAACACACCATTTTTCTCAAATATACTTATTATTCTTACAACCTTCTTCGATTTAAATCAAATTTAAGGTACAGGTCATATATATATGCAAACAACGGCCGGCAAAGTATGAAAATCCATTATCTGTCTAACGGCCGGCAATGTTAGTATAAAAAGTCATAATTATCGTGTAATTTGAAAATGGAAAGAACTTTAGCACCGAAATACGGCAACAAAGGAGGTAACTAAGGTTTTATTCAAATTATAAGATGACTTACAAATATATAGCTGTGTAAAGTAAAAACACCACCCTAGACGTGCGAAAATGTAAACTTTTTTCCACGTTTTTCTCAGGTCGCTTTCTTGTTTGTCTGTCTGTCTGTCTGTGCAGTTGGATTCTTGCAACTCAATTTTGAGGCACTTCCCGGCCACCTAGCGAGCTGAAATTTTCAGGGTAGCTCAGAACCCGATGACAATGCACGCTTAAACAACTTTCAACTTTCTAGGTGCACTTTCAGGTCAACTTTCGGCAACTTTCACTTTTGTATGGGGCTTATCCGATTGTTGCGTAACACATGGTTACTTCGTTGTGTTAATAATTAAAAAGAATAAAATAATAATACTAGATTTAAAAATCTAAAAATCCCACGTTTTTCAGTGACCAAAAAAGAATAAAATAACCCGGCGGGGCCAAGCGAGGGGCCACTCAAAACGTGGGGGCGCATCTTTACAAATACTCTCAACATCTATGCATATATCTCATTACATCTCTATAAGTAACATGCGCCGTGGGATTTTTAGATTTTTAAATCTAGTATTATTATTTAGTCATTGAACGGAGATTCTTGTTATTAAGTTATTACCATGTACTTAGTTTGAGTTTCCATGTATTATTTGAAAAAAGAAAAGTTATGTTTTACACTTCTTTTTGCAGATTAACGACGCGTTTTTTATAGTTTTATTATATTTAATTTTGACATATTTAGTTCTTACACTTCTGCGCACATTGCACATTTGAATAAAACAACTTTTTTAGCCATGATCATGGCTCCTGTAAAGGAGTTGAAACGTCAGAATTAAATATAAATAAATATTTCCTACATTCACACAAATTAATTTAGCCCAAAGTAAGCACTTCAAGGCTTGTTTTATGGATACTAGGGTAACGGATAGACATACATATATCATACATAAATAAGTAATAGTCATAGAAATATAAACAAACATGCATGACTCAGGTACAAATGCTCGTATTCATCATACAAATATCTGCTCCTTCCGTGATTCGAACCCAGGACTGTTGGTGCGAAAGGCAGGATCGCTACCGATCCTGCCTTTCATTTCGACTTTTTTAACAAGGCCGGTGATCGCATGATAACTAAGGTGATTTTGTTCAAATGTTGAAAACACGTTCATTCATCAATAAGGAATTTGCCGGCGGCAAGAGTTATGTACTATATGCTTAATATATTAATAAACGGAACATTCTTTGCCTAGTTAATAAGTCGAATCCGGGAAGTTATATAAAACTTCCGAGTTGAATTTCCAAGTGCATTTGATAATAATATAGAAGTATCTCCTAACTTGACTATTATATTTATTGAAGGTAAATCTCCCAAATATAATAATGTTGCCATTATAAAATAAAAATTTTAGTTTAGGTCATAATTAAGTACACGGAATTATATATTTTATTTAGTAGATAGAATATATATAGTGTTCACTTAATTTTCTGATGGATCACAACATTCTTTGATGCTATTAACCTTCACCGAGGTTCAAGCAATTTTCCTACTTAATGCAATGAAAATCGGTTTAGATGTTTTGCCGTTAAAACGTAAAAGACAAAGTTACTTTCGCATGTGATGGATGTGAATTAGTTTAACTATTAATAATATTTTATACAAACATCACATAAAAAGGTTATAAGGCTTTCATCTAAACTTGTTGACGCGAGTAATATATCCTTTTCTATAGCCAAGGAACGTCATTTGCTAGAGCGAGAAAGATAGCGTGATGCTGAACACATCGTTGATGCCGACTAGCGCGATAGCTTTGACTCTGTTCTTCTCGCTCTAACAATTGAAGTTTCCGAGTATCAGAAAAGGATAAAGCATGAACAAATACGATTCTGTACTGACAAATTTGAGTCAATGCTTATTCTCACACAACGAACTCATAAAACAGTATTCGCGTGATCTACTAGTAGAGATCTACACCTTAACCCCTTGAAGCCCAGCTTTGTGTTAAATGCGTTATTTCTCTTTCTATCGGGGAAAAAATATCATTCAATCAAAAAGAACCATTACCAAAGCCGTAATAAGAATTAAATCAGACTGCGCGCTATAGAGCATTATATAATTCTCGCGGATTTTAGGTATCGTTGTCGCGCGCTCTCGGGTTTTAAGGGTGAAGAAGTTTCAGATGTATCTGATGATTATAAAGATGATGATAAAAATTCTTAATTCCGGAAGCATATTTGTGTAATATGAGACCTTCAAGCAAACTAAATACATTCTAGTTATAAGGTGGAATGCCAACCCACCCACCACATTACATAGCCGTATTAAGTTTTGTAAAAAAATTTACACACCCGACCAAGTGGTGCTAAAAACTGAAAGCGAATGGATGAGCGACGAGAAGCAAATGTATAATTTGTATAGGTTCTTTACTGATCTGCTTTCGCCCAGTCAGTTGCTGGTATGAAGCAAGGGAGAGTCACAGTGAGTATTCTAACCGCCAAGCAAGCATCACCATACGAGTTACTTCTTTGATAGCTTATGTCGCTGCGACTAGCAGAGATAGAATAGGTCCTACTGTCATGGCAGTGTGAACTGAAAGCAAAAAACTATTAATATCTCTTTCATTGACATGGGATCCTCATCTGTTAACCTTTTTTAAGGGTTGATCAACGCATTTTTCATGCTCTATCCTTTTCTGTCGCTAATGAACGCCATCAGCTTGAGCGGGAAGGAAACGATGAGTGCTACAGATCGCAGCGAAAATACTCTCGGCATGTTATCTTTTTCGTTCTAGCCAATGATATTCCTGAGTAACAAAAGAGGATGGAACATTTAAATATGCGATTCCATACTGACAGATGTGGGTCATTCTCAAAAGGAGTATAGTCGATAGCAGTCGCTTCCTCGTTTGTGGTGGCACAACGAACCAAAGAATCAAACTCTATGTTTGCACTTCTTTATAGTGCCCAGTATTAACATACACTAAAATACTTTTAAGATGTGTGAGTGTCAGAATATCAGTCCCAAGTTCAAGTGAACAAAATAATAGACAGCCATTTGATTTAGTTACATAACAATCATATCGGGTATTATCTTATCACATCGCACCATTAGAATTAAAATTACCTAAGTGGAAATAACAACTAAACTTTATTTTTCAATTTTTTCTCTAATCTCATTAGTTTTGAAGTTAATAAGGTTGTTCGACAACACCCAATAAGCAAATAACATAAATAATTATATTATCATACGCAAATAAAAATGCAATGTGGTTTCGACAGAGCAGAATATCACCAATGCTTCACACTTAAAGGTATCTTAAGGCTAATGATACTACAGGTAAGCACCATAAACCTTCCATAGATCACAAAAAAGGCAATACTTTCTAATTATAACCTTTTACTGTGATAAAAGTGTGTGTGCCTGCCAAGTAAGGAGATTATTGCAAAACCCCATTCTTCGGGAAGGATTTCATCCAGCAGTGGACTTCTTTGTACTAGAATAATGATGATCATATTACACAAAATACAAATTATAAAACACATGAAAATCTACATTATACATTTGCTTTTTTAACATTTTTTCTAGTAATTCCGACAAATTACATTTTTTAACTTAAGACGTTTTTGTTTCGTGGGTCCTATTTATGACGTTGATGTAATCATACGTAAGTATGACAATATCGCATGAGCCTAACATAACGTGTCAAATTCTCATGGGATATTAAACGTTATATGTTATACTTTAAGTTGAAATTTAATCAAAGAAATTTGTCACTTCAGATAAAAGAACTTGCTGTTGATTGTACATATATAATTTCTCTAGGATTTGAACATAAAATCTAAAAAGAACCTATAAAAATAAATCGATAAGAATGGAGTTTCAAGGATTTTTTATTTTCATCGATTTTTTAGAAGTAGGGAAAGGGTTGACTATACCTTTATATAAACGAAGATTACGCACCAAACCGCCAGTATTTCAAAATCGATGTTTCATTAAATCGATACACCAATATCTGATCTTGGTACCATACTCATCCTGTATCGCACATATGTATATTTTTCTTATAATAAGCACTCCCAAAATCAGACTTGCACAACTCATAGACCAAATTTTGATATCTATGTCATGTGACATTTTTGACGTAAATACTTTTTTTACAACCAGTTACAGAACTAGAAGAATGTCTGAAAGAAGTATTCATAAATGAGATTCAAAGAAGAATTCACTTTTGAACTCGATCACATCATCTCAGCCGGAGCAAGCCCACTGCTGGACGAAAACATACCCTAGTTGGGGGAGGTTTTACCATAATTTCCACGCTTGGCAGACGGGTTGGAGAGAGAGTATAAATTGTGAAATAGTGATGCCTATGTTGTCGTCCTCGGAAGGTGTATCATGGTTAGTGGAAGGATTGAGACCGCGATGAGGTCCGGGCCCGATCACAATCGGTAAGGGGGATGTCTGACTAAGATGAGGCACTTTCAGGGTTAACACGTTCCATCGTGGATTCTGTCTTGACTTCCGGGCATAATTGGGATCAAGAGCGAACCCATTCTAAAAAAAATAAAAAAGATGGTCAACATTCTAAGGTAGGGGACCGCTCCTGTCATTTTCTCGAAGAAGATAAGTACAGAATGTACACCGCAAAGGGTGTTGCAGAGGGAGGAGTTCTCCGGGAAGCCCGGGAACTCCTCCGGATACAGACGGAGGGGAATGTCAGCGCATCGCAACGGCGCAGTCTTCCTCCCCCCTGGTAAGATCAGCTGGCGAATGATAGGCAGTTCTAAGCCTGCATTGCACGGTCTTGCCCGTCTGAGGGGATACTCAAATGCATCCGGACATCCTCACAGTGATGGCGCCTTCGGGCCACTTACCTGTCCCGCGGGACCAATAGCAATGTAAGGGTACTTGCTAAGGTTTTTATTGGGAAGGCTTCCAATCCTTCATCGAGCACTAGGCCGGGAACGGAGGAGAGACCAACATAACTGTATCATTAGTATGAATAAAAATAAAAAAGCATGTGTGCAATTCACACGTTACAAAATACCACGGTTGTTGTGATTACTTCTTCCAAGCTTTGTACTACGTATGCGCACACAAACACGTATTAACAGACGTACATAATGCTTCCTATCTCATTTTCTCCTACATTAAATCTTATGAATTTATGTGTCTGTCTCTTTTTACTGTCGCTTTTTCGTTTCATTGACGTTCAAATCACAACGATGCTAAAGAAGTTTTCACTTCAAAAAGTTGTATGGTGGTAAAATCTAGTATCATTAATTGTCTATACGACACTCTTAAATGAGCGAGGTTGTTGGCATTCCTCTATTCCGAATAAAACACGACATATTTTTACATGCAATTAGCAGATGAAAATCGTTACTTACGAATAATTCCAACCATTACAGTTAAAGAAGTCAAAATAAAAAACTAATATAAATTTACGTCAACGAGGATATTTTCAATAATTTACAAATAATCTTTTAAGTTTTATTCATAAACAAACTGCTTATTTCTACTTCGCCCGATATAAATCTTCTTATACATAAGAAGTCATGTTCGTAAGTTTGTTTCTATGCGTTCCGAAATGCGTTCAGATTGTAATGAAACTTTGATAAGTTGTTGTATACATGCTAGGGAATAGGTTTATATATGTAGTCAGCAGAAAAGAGCATTACAAAGGTGCAGCTAGTTTATTATATTTACTGCTAGCTGTTGCCCGCGACTTCGTCCGCGTCAAGTTCTCTTATTATGAATTTGAACCAGTGCACGGAGGGACACGCTCCATACAAGGGCGGTCATAAATAGTCCTGTTACTATCAATACATTGTATTATTTTAGTGACTTATAGTTGTAAAAGTGTTTTAGGAACATTAAAATGAAAGAAGTACATGTATTTACGGAATAAAAAACGTTTACTTCAGTAAAAAACAAATATAAACAATAACATACTTTTACCTAAATTTATCATCAACAAACACTTAAAAATTGGAATGTAAAACATATATTTTAAATAAAATAAGAGTCAAAACATTGATAACATTATTTAATTATAATAAAACAATAGAAATAAATAAATTAAAATTAATTAAATACAAAAAAAAAACAAAACAACTAACAAAATACAAATAAATTATTCTTATTCTAACAATATTAAACATGTAACAATTCTATTACACTTTGTGACAGAGTATTTTTCTTTTTAGGGGGAAGTTTCCGAAGGCTTGTAATATAAGGATCTGAATGTAATAATAGTCGTTGTATTAAATCTTGATTGATAACTTCACGTGACATTTTTCGAGTGTGACTTCGTCTATAAATTTTGATATACTTATTTGTCGCTTCAGCAGCTTCTTCGGAAAGTTCTCCTATAGATAACAATGCATAACTTATAATATCTGATCCATGTACGAGCACCTTGTGGACAGAAGCAGGAAGACTATACCACGGATATTCCTCGACCAGGCTGTATGCTGTTTGTAATGCATAGTCTTTAAACTTGAATTCATTAATTTTATGTCCAGAAGATAACGTTTGTAATATTACACAACAACGATCTATGAGATCCTTATTCAAAGCTGTAATTTCAGCAGATACAGCTGATTCCAAAAAAAACTTCCTGGCCGTGTTTCCGTCGTTAGACGTCCCGCTTCCACCACTACGCGGCTTGTCAACTATTAAACCTAATCGTTCCCTAAACTGGGACCGTACATATTGTTTTTTATTTGATAACAATTGTTTATCACTATCTAGCCTAACTTGCCATTTTTTTTATGTCTAATCTATTTGAAAGATGAATAAAATATTCGAAGAAACGTATCCAAGAATGTAGTGGTGATAATCCAAATTGGTATCTACTCTCTATTACAGGTTTTTGTAAACATTCGTCTATTTTATTCATCTCTTTAGGGGTAGCATTACATATATAACATCTACTTGTAGATGTTTCACTTAAAGCACTTCAAATTTTACCATCTACTATTGAAAGCTGCAACTTATGAGAAACGACCAATTCACGATTGTCGATCTGAATAAAAGTAGGTTGCAAACTTTCAATTTTATCCTTAAAATAAGCTTCCTCTTGCAAAGACACTGCTGTGCTTTCTTTCAAAAATTGAAATCGAATAGGACGGCAGTACCTAGTGGAAGAGGGTCGAGGATTTTTCCATAAAATTTTACAATTATCTTCAGCTAATTTTACAATAATTTGAAGGGGTACATAAGATGTTACAAACAAACTACTATCTTCTAAAGTTGAATCTGAAAAAAATTGTTTGTATTCACTATGTCCAGTGCTGCCATCGAATCCCCATTTCCCAAGTAAAGAGATATTAGACAAACAATCATCAGGAATCTGATCTAAGACCTCTTTTTGAGATTCAAGGATTCGAGAAGCTGTGTGATCAAAAAGACTTTGTAATTCAACTTCAGCTGAAGACTCGGAAACAGTTATATTAGAAGGGTAACATCTCTGTTTCGCTTTAGTAATTTGTTGGTAACATGGTAATACATTAGGAGAAATCTTACTATTAACAAAGTTTTTAATTAATAAATACTGATGTTTTGTCAACTGAGCATCAGTCACAAGTGACAAGACATCATCAGTGCTAACTCTTCACTTCTCACTGTATATCTAATACACGAATCGAATGAACAGTCTGAAACATCAAGCAATGCACTCACAGTAGAATCATCAGACTTTGACAAATCAGCTACTCTCCGACGTTTAGTCCTTTTACTACATTGCGTAAAAGGTTTTCGAGGACGACCACGTGAATGACACGGCGACGTTTCAGACGGAGTACATTGCTTATTGTTTTTCACAAGTTGAATTTTTTCAATAACATTAAACCAATCGGAATTCTTATATAAAAGCTTGGTTTTATCCCTATTACATTTTTTCCAGAATCGAGCAATAGCTTTACATAAATTATTAACAATTTTCTCTAAATAATGAATATCAATGTTCTCAGCATCGTTCAGAGTAGTCAACAAACTTTGTAGGACTTGACGACACTTTTCCGAGTCATTATCGGTATTGACAGTTAGCCATATTTCAAGAATATGCATTCTTGAAAACGAGCATATATATAAATTACCTAAAACAAAAAAAAACGGTTAAAATTCAGTCACAAAACCTACACAAAGCACTAAGACTAAATAAACTAATTTCGTAGCAAATGCTACGAGATAATCTGGCAACCGTAGCACCCTTGTCATCGCCAAAAGGGCAGATAAGGGCAGCCAAGTTTTAATTTTCCGAAGATAAGAAAGTCTAAAGATTATGGTGCAATATACCTCCATAGTCGGAGCGAGTGGGAACATATTTAAAAGTTTATTCAAACTTTGAATATTAAAATATAATACTCCAAGAAAAGTCGTCTCGTAGCAATGACATACTAAAGAAAATATATACTAAGATACAATTAAAATAAAAATATTAATTATTACATACCCTGTTCTTGGATATCCATTTCAGAAAAAACACACACAGCACTCACAGGTCCCGCAATGACAACAAATGACGTCACGCTTTTTAATGACTTACTGATAACAGTATTTACGATTGGCGATGCGCTCTCTTTGAATGCACAATAGATAATGAAGGCGCACTCTAATTACTGACCTATTTATAGTTTCAGAAGGTACCGCAACTATCCAATGTAACGACAAGGAATAAAATGTAAAACTAGAAAGCAGGTTTTTAAGATTTATGACCTATGGATGTCCCACAGTGCAGTGGTTCCTGAGATTAGCGCGTTCAAACAAACAAACTCTTCAGCTTTACAATATTAGTATAGATATATATATATTATATGCCTATACTATTAGAAAAGATAAAATACTATTTTAAACTAAACTAAATCGTTCCTTAAAATGTGTACATATGAACAAACTGACAAAAACTCTCTCTCAAAAGCACTTTTTGATTAAATAAGTGAAAATACTAGCGGCCCGTCCCGGCTTCGCACGGGTGGACAAAATCTTTAATTTTTTTCTATTATTAAATATTTTTCCGTTAGCGCCATCTAGCGTCCGGTAGGCGAACTACTTGAGGTTAACGCGTTGCTATGGTAACGTTATCGATACAATGGAAAAAGAGTGGGGAAAAGAGCGGACAGACAACACACAAACCACTGTGATCTTAGATTAAAGATTAAAATATTCGTAATTAAATTGCCGGTAAAATTTTAATGGGAAAGCCTCTGTTATCCGGTGGTTTTTTGTGTCTTCATTTGCTCTAATACGGTACAAATGGTGTTCATTACATTAGAGTTCATTGTATGTAGTATCCAAATTCTTACATTCCGTAACTTTGCGAATCATTACAGAAAATAATACTTAATCAGCCAAATTAAAATTGTTTTACATTATATACAATCCTAATAGAACACAATCTCGTTTACCCGGTTATGATGGTATGTACATATGATACATTGACTTCCCACATATATATTTCCAATTGCACATCAGATGTTAATACATATGATAAAAAATTAGTAGGAAATATAACGACTTATAAATTAAAAAACTATATTACAGAAATAATGAAATTAAAATTACTTAGTCTAAATCTAAAAACTAAAAACCTTAAAAATATAATATTATATCTAAAATATATTACTAAAAGGAGTCCCTTTAGGCAAGGTTCCAAAGATTATCCTAATTATATTATAAAACTACTTTGTGTGTGTGTGTGTGTGTTCGTTACCATATTGTCTCGCTATCCTAACATTGCCAAATTAAACTTCCCCTTACGTACTCCCGCAAAAACAATAAGATCTAACAGCGCCATCTAGTTTTAAAATAATACCTTAACTAAATATCATTGTTTTGTAACCTAATCAAATGCTTTTAAATTGTAGTACATGTAATTTTTAGGGTTCCGTTCCTCGAAAGGAAAAAACGGAACCCTTATAGGATCACTTTGTTGTTCGTCCGTCCGTCTGTCAAGACCCTTTTTCTCAGAAACACGTGGTTCATCAAGCTGAAATTTATATCAAATACTCAGGTCTACTGTCCCTTGGAGCTGTGAAAAATTCAAATTTCTAAGCTAACGCAATCAAAAGATACAGCCGTTTATGCCGCAAAATTCCGCATATTTTCGACACTCGCAAGGGAATCAAAACCTACAGGGTACTTCCCGTGAACTCAGAATCTTGAAATTTGGTACAAAGCTACGTCATATAGCACAGATAAAGGAAAAATTTTTTAGTTACATCATATAATAAAAATATTTTACGGAACCCTCGGTGCGCGAGTCCGACTCGCACTTGGCCAATTTTTTTCCATTTATTACCAAATAAGAATATGACAAAATATTAATTCAGAAATAAAGCAAAGAGGTTTAAACTAGGAATATATTATTTCGACATTATTCCCTTATAATGTTTTATTTTTATTTTTAGGAATGCAAACTCCAACTCAAATTTTATTAGATTTATTGTAAAAAGATTATAAGTTATAATAAAGTATTTTAAATAATTAATATATAAAAACAAGATGCGTGGACATAAATATTTGCTGAAACTATCCAATATACGTCGTGTTGTATTCACACTAGATGTGGTGTGAATACGTTGTAATCCAAGGCCCAAGTAAATGCGATTTGCATGACACAATAACACCCTTTTCGCTTTCACTTAGCAACATCTTAACACAGTTGTAATAATTTCAATAAAATTAACGCGCATCACTACATAGTGTAAAACAAAGTAGCTTTCTCTGTCCCTATATCCTTATGTATGCTTAAATCTTTAAAACTACGCAACGGATTTTGATGCGGTTTTTTTAATAGATAGAGTTCAAGAGGAAGGTTTATATGTATAACTAGCTGACCCAGCCACGCGTTGCTGTGGCACAGTAATTTTAAAGAATTTTTCTAAAATAAAAGTAGCCTAAGTTACTCCTTATTACATCAGCTACCTGCCAATAAAAGTCCCGTCAAAATCGGTCCAGCCATTTCAGAGATTAGCCGGAACAAACAGACAGACAGACAAAAATTGTAAAAAATGTTATTTTGGTGTACTTATCGTATAAAGAGCAATTCTGAGAGTTAGCTTATCCTTGCCATATCGTCATCCAACCTCTGACCTTTATGAAAAGAGAGGGGTCTTGACAGTTCGTCAACTCTTTATTCTACAAACTCTACTTAAACAACATTCTTTAACTAAATATGAACCACATAAATTTAATGTGAGAAGACGTAAAGACATAGTGTGTTATGGGAGAAGGTTTAACACTAGTTTTTCACACCGCTTCTTCTGCTACCAAGGTTCACAATTATACAATAAAGTAAACAGATTGTTGTCAATCTACAAGTTGCCAAAAAACCGCTGTAAGACTCTAATAAAGGGTTGGTTGCAAAAATTAAGCTACAGGTTAACTGAAGACTTACTTTAATCCTTTAAAAGAATATGGTTTTAGTAAATGAATAAAATGAATAAAAAAAAAAAACCTATTAATTTAACACAAATGCATACACATACACACACACACACACACACAAATGCACAAACACACAAATGCACACACACGTGAACGCGCTCACGCATGCACGCGCGCACACACACACACACTCACACAAACACATGTTTTAAACAAGTTTTAAATAAGCACACAAACAAGTTTTTAATAAGCTCAATAAAAATATTGTTATTGTTATTGTTGTCCAAACTAATCCGTGGGCGGGGACCTGGTGATTTGTAATACAGGTTATTCCCATATCAAACACCAGCTCCTCACATACCAACATATATAAAGTGTAAATCTGTTATTGATTGTAGCTTCTTTGTGAGGAGAAATAAATAAATGTTATTATTATTATGTTATTATATATTCATATGCATGTAGTAAAAAACGGTTGTTTCAATATTACAAACAGACACTTAAATTTAATTTATATGTATAGACACATGCATAATATATTAGAGCATTGCATCCGTGCGAAGCCGGGGCGAGTCGCTAGTACTTTATATTTAAGCCTCATATTTCGACTCTCGACTTTCTTACAATTCCATTCACATTAAATATTTCAATGAAATAATTTTTAACGGATATTTGCGCATACTTAATTTACTCTTGACGTTTGACTCACTTAGAGAAGCCGTGATCACAGGTTGACAAAGCAATGATTGTCATAATAATCAAAATTGATTTATATAAATTTTAACAGTTAGGAACGTGGCTGATTAAAATATTGTGAAGATAGTAGAGAATGTATGACGACCATTGCCTTAGTCATCCTGTGATCACGACTCCTGTAAGTGAGTCAAACGTCAGGATTAAACGTAAAGTTATTTCATTTAAATATTTAATCTGCGCGGAAGGGTAAGAAACTAAACAGCTTTAAGAAAATAAAAAAGATAATAAAAACAACTCTCTTTAAATTTACTAAAAATTGGAACAGGGACAAATCACTAATCTGCCGCCGAAAAAAATAAAATGAATTTAAAAAAAATAGGAAAATTAGGATCAATGTCTGAACCACAGCCAACACAGCCACAGGTCAACAATAACAATTTGCTTTATCCTACTACTATTATAAAGGCGAAAGTTTGTAAGTATGGATGTATGGATGTTTGTTACTCTTTCACGTAAAAACTACTAAATGGATTTGAATGAAACTTTACCACAATATAGCTTATACATCAGAATAACACATAGGCTACAATTTTTGAACCTGAAGTCCACGCGAACGAAGTCGCGGGCAAAAGCTAGTTATTAGATATTTATACTTTATTGCATGTAAAACTTTAAAAATGAGGTTTTAAATGTCACTATCACAGTCAACCGGAGAGTTGAGTACCTACAGAAATGAAAATAATTTTATTCAAGTGCACTGGAAATTCAGGACGTCTTTTAACTGACGAGAAGAACGAACACAAGAACGTCAGCTTCAACAGAAGAAACGACATTCACAATATTATACATCGTCACAATACATAATCCACAAGAACAATAATATTTTATTATTACATTAATAATAATATATTTTACATTCACAGCAACTAGTCTATCCCAAAGTAAGCACTGTAAAGCTTGCGTTATGGATACTAGAGTAACGGATAGACATACATATATGATACACATGTATGTACATAAAAACCCATGACTCCGGTACAAATTCTCTTACTTATCACACAAACATTTACCCCTTCCGGGACTCGAACTTAAGACCATTCGGTGCGAAAGGCATGATCGGTATAGTTGCACGAAACGGTCATCAAAAATATAAATAACTAGCGGCCCGTCCCGGCTTCGCACGGGTGGAGAAAATTCTTTAAATTTTTTTCTAGCATTAAATATAGCCTATGTTACTCAGCGTGAATGTAGCTTTCCAATGGTGAAAGAATTTTTGAAATCGGCTTAATAGCTTTTGAGTTTATTTATTACAAACATACAAAAATACAAATCTTTCCTCTTTATAATATTAGTGTAGATAGTAGTGTCATAGTTTCATTACATCGTTGATTACAACAAAGTCAACAAGTATCTGTTTGAAATAAATATCCCTAAATATTGCTAGGTTATAACATATTAACATATTGAGATTTTACATTTCTGTTCCCATAGCCACGAGATGGGGGTTCCCACTGCCACGGGGTTTGGTTCAGCTGCACACAACTTAATTTATGTTTAATTTATTTTATGTTTATTTTCATGTCTCTTTTTATCTGTTTTATTATATTATACTAACCCTAATCTAAGATTATTGTTACTAACACATTCTATAGGCTCTGTCCGAAATTTAAATTAAATTAAAATTAAATTAAATTCACATTTTTTATTTTATTGATATTGATATATTTTGAATAACATTTTTTATTCAAAAAAACAAAATAAATGATTTCGAGTTCGAATCCCGACAGGGGAAGATGTATGAATACGAACATTTGTACCTAAGTCTATGGATTCATATATATTTTTATGAATATTGATTATTAATTATCATATAGAAATTTTTCTTATTTTTTTTCGAGTAGTCATGAACAGATTGTGCCTCTGATATTATAGAAAAAAAAAAGGAAAGATTGGATGTAGTATTGTTTGTGCTATGATAAAATAAATTATAACGAAATAACGGAACACCCACCGTCTGGTGGAATTTTGGGATACGTTGTTATATATAGTATATGATTATATAATAAATATTTTCTACATTCACAAAATCCAAGCCTAGCCCAAAATAAGTACTGCTTACAGTACTTACTTTGACACAAGCCTTAGCTTATGTTATGGATACTAAGGTAACGGATAGACATACATATATGATACATAGATATGTAATATTCATAGAAATATATATAAACACCCATGACTCAGGTACAAATGCTCGTATTCATCATACAAACATCTGCCCCTACCGGGAACCCAGGACCGTCGAGGCGAAAGGCAGGAGGCAGGACCGTTGCACCAAACGGTCGTCGCTATAATATATATATATGTATATATATATATGTGTGTGTGTGTGTGTGTGTGCGTGTGTATGTATGTATCTATATATCTTAATATATAATAATTACGTGTCACGTTGTTTGTCCGCGAAGGACTCCTAAACTACTTAACCGATTTTGATCAAACTTCGTAACTATCTGTTATTTGATCCAACTTAAGAGCTAGGATAGGTTTTATTTTAATTTATAACACAGACTGGGCTAATTGGTATGACTTAGAAATATTATTATTAATATCGGGAGTGTAGGAAATAACATTAAAATATTTATCCTCATATCACAAGGCGAGAAATAGTTTATAATTTTATAAATAAACTTACTTATAATAAAGTCCCTGTGGCGATAAAAACCCATAAAAATTATCACAATCATGCACTAGTCTACGTGTTATCACAGACACACACGCACCTTCCAACATTTAATACATCTAAACTAATTCTAAAAATTACTTAAACTCTTGGTAACCATAGATAAAAAAATGTGACTAATCAATGATAAATGAGTTTGTGGTTTTCGTACGCGATAAAAGGTAGGGTTGTCAACTTTTTTTTTGTAATTTTTTTTATTATTTATTATTTGATATAGCATTGTCAAAATAATCGGGACACGCACTTTGACAGGATCCTGATATAAAAGGAGAGGTTTCGCACGTAGGTTAGTAGATATAATAAAAGTTGTCTTAGTGCTCAGGTTTGACTTGATGAAATAACTTGATTCTAACCTATTTTATTTTGAGATAAATTATTATAATAGAAAAATACTAGAAAAAATCGACTCGGGTCACAAGTGAATTCTCAGGAGGGAATCGAACCCGCAACCTATGGAAATCCGGTTCAATGCTCTCCCAATTCTCCCAATACAAGAGGATGTTCCTCTCATTGATGAAACAACGCTGATCTACAGCGTATAAAATCAGAAAGGTACGAATAAATTTCGACGAGTGTTTACAAGGCTCGGTAGCTTAATTGGGAGAGCATTGGACTGGATTTCCAAAGGTTGCGTCGATTTTTTCTAGTATTTTTCTTTCGTAATAATGTATCTTATAAGATCGCATTGAAAAATACATAAAATATATAATTTTATAAAACTATTTTATTTTATATGGAAAACAAACGGTGATAATTTATAAAATGTTACAATGTCAAATTCTAACTAAACATCAATTAGATGTTTTCACATATAATAACTAAACTACACGCTACTTCAAAAGGCTAATTAGGAGATGAAAACAAAATAACAATAAAAGAGAACTTCAGTAGATACAATAAAATGTCATCATAGTTCTAGTACAATGAGACCGGCTCAAAAAAAAATGGTCAGATAAGGTTCTTTTTTTAATTAATCCAGGGCTAGAATTAAATTTATCCAGATCAGTCAGCTGGTTGAAGGCTAACTGAGGTTAATGTACTCTTCCAATCGAGCTACGTAGTGTCCCGTCATACTACTGAGAAAAGGTTTTTTTATTCCAGTTAAATTTATTTTAATATAATAATCAAGCAGTTAAAATTTCTAACATACTATTTATGGGATTATAAATTTGCAAATTATTGGCCAGAATCACTTTTTTCCTTCGTCTCAGAGACACGTCAATTGGAAACTAAAATAATAATTTTAAGTGATTCGGTCAGACATTTTTTTACTTTTCTGATAGATATAAAAGCAAAAAAACGTATTTTACAATCTACACTCATATTATAAAGAGGAATGATTCGTATTTTTGTATGTTTGCAATGAATAAACTCAAAAACTACTAAGCCGATATCAAAAATTCTTACACTATTGGAAGGCTACATTCACGCTGAGTAACATAGGCTATATTTAATGGTAGAAAAAATTTAAAGAATTTTGTCCACCCGTGCGAAGCCGGGACGGGCCGCTGGTTCTAAATAGGTTCAATGATTACAAAATGACACCCGTCACTTAAATTTATAATTTTTCTGTAATACAACGTAAAAAGATTACTAGTATTATGTAGAGCTGAAGAAACCGAACTAAGCAATCGGTATTTAATCAGAAGAGTTAAAACGCACAATCTTTCAAAACACCAACTTGATTTTAAAAATATTATTACATTTTACACCCCAATTCTTAAATAAGGTAAGTAAGTTATTGATTATTTAATTTCACGCTACGAACCTCACAAGTCACGTTATAAGAAAAACAACCGAAATGGAGGGTGAAACAGCGTTAATAAATTGTGATGCAACAAAAAATATTTGCTTCATCAATTGATTTTCGGCTTAAAGCTTACTTAATAGAATTCATTATCAGTTAGGAATATACTGCTTATATTGCTTGGACTTATATTGCTTAGAATGACAATATTATCTGTTATTTTGTATCTTACGTAAGTAATATATTAGGCAAAGTTATTGCGACTTTTAATATAATTAAAAGTGCACCATATATAACTACTTGTCAGTCCACGGTAGCAATTGCTACCAATAGCCAACACCCCTCGTCAGCCCCTGGTAGCAATTGTTACCATATACAAATTTCCGTGTGGCCTTCTGTTTTCTTTTTATTACGATTAATTTTTGAGTTACAGAAATCCAAATATGCTGTTGTGGATTCTTTATTAATTCAGCTTTACTCTAGTATTTTTTGTTTGTTCCTACCTTCATTTTTTAGCGAGAAAATTACATTTTTATCTAAGAGTCCGACATTTGTTTTCACAATTCGCGCAGCATCGTGACTGTTGAGAAGGGTAGGGCGCGCGGCAGCGAACTGACAAGTGGATAAAGCTATACCATTGTAATAAATATAATTTTTATTTCAAAATGTAGAACTCTAAATAAATATTCATTAATTTATATTTACACTTTATAACAAACAAAATATATAAACAAACACTTAAAGTAAATGTACAAAAAAAACATATATAATATTTTACTAGCGAGTTGCCACCCCTACGGTTTGCATCGCAAGGAAAAGTTTAATATTGATAAGATACTGAGTCGCCGATGATAACTAAGTAAAATACTGACCCAAATCCTAAATATTACATTGGATGGAGCAACCACATTTAAAATATAATCTACGGATTCGAAATGACCGACATGGCCGAACGGGACCTTACCCTCGAACAGTCCCGAGTTTGACCGACCCTGAGTCATGAGTGTTTGTATATATTTCTGTAAATATTACTCATCATTATTTTATATACAATGTGTCACGTCACCAGTGCCGGAGCATTTAATGGTGTGAAATATTGTATTTTTTATCGACAAAATGCACCTCAAATTTGGTTTTTCTCAAAAAGCCAATAATTAAAATATACACAAAAACGAATCTCTTTGTTTATCTTTAATTATTTTTTCTATTTTTTATTCCATGACAATTAAAACATGATGGCTGTGTAACTGTTGTCTACATGTTTAGCTATCAAATGACAACTTTTTAATGTTGATAGGACATTTACATGAGTAGTGGTCGTCGAATTAGTATAAGAGACCAGGTCTTCGTTACCAATAAAACAAAATGGCAGCCGTAAGAATACCCTCTATAATGTCGGGCAAAGTAATGTACTATTTTTAATAATACTAGCTAAGCCGACCCGGCCACGTGTTGCTGTGGAACAGTCATTATAATTTGCATTTTTTATTATAAATTAAAATTAAATCTATCCTATGTCCTAAGTAGAAACAAATCCAGCAAAATGAAAATTAAATTATCAAAATCGGTTAAGTAGTTTTGGAGTTTACCGCGGTCAAACAAACATAAAGTTCACTGTGACAGAGAATTTTTATATACATAGATTTCTTTCATATACACCAATTAACCTCAAATAACCCAAAATAAGCACTGTCAAGCTTATGTTTTGGATACTGGGGTAACGGATAGACATACATATGTGATACATAGATATGTAATATTTATAGAAATATATACAAAATACACATGATTCCTATACAAATGTAATCACTACATAGTATAAAACAAAGTCGCTTTCTCTGTCCCTATATCCCTATGTATGCTTAAATTTTTAAAACTACGCAACGGATTTTGATGCGGTTTTTTTAATAGATAGAGTAATTCAAGAGGAAGGTTTATATGTATAATACATGCATAATATAGTAGAGCATTACATCCGTGCGGAGCCGGGGCGGGTCGCTAGTATGTTATATTTTGATTTCCAGTTTTTTGTTCTTGTCACTTTTGCATGTTAAAGGAGGATGTTTTTGCTCAAGTAAAGAACAATAAAACCATATTTCCAATATTACTTCATAAATTGAAAATCTATTTTTAAAAATAGTTTGAATTAATATAAAGTTAAAGTTTTTTTAATAATATAATATAGTTGTTAAAATATTCCATTCATGACGATAATGATGAGTGTTTTGTTTCATACATACAATAAAAATACTTTTTATAATAAGTAAGTAAGTAAATAAATAAGTAAATAAATAAATAATAATAAATATTTCCTACATTCATACCAATTAACCTAGCCCAAAGTTAGCACTCTAAGGCTTGTGTTATGGATACTAGGTTAACGGATAGACATACATATATCATACATAAATAAGTAATATTCATAGAAATATATACAAACATCCATGACTCAGTTACAAATGCTCGTATTCATCATATAAACATCTGCCCCTTCCGGGATTCGAACCCAGGACCATCGGTGCGAAAGGCAGGATCGCTACCGTTGCACCAAACGGTCGTCAATAATAATCTCTTATCTAAAATCACAGTGGTTTGTGTGTTTGTCTGTCCGCTCTTTTTCCCGCTCTTTTTCCATTGTATCAATAACGTTACCATTGCAACGCGTTAACCGCAAGTAGTTCGTCTACCGGACGCTAGATGATGCTAACGGAAAAATATATAATAATAGAAAAAAATTAAAGAATTTTGTCCACTCGTGCCGGGACGGGCCGCTAGTATGTTTTGATAAACATAAAACGTATTTTAAAATTACTATTTTGGATTTTTTATATTTTTATTACTTTCTTATAATTATGATGAATTATTAAATGAAAGTTTTTATTTACATTGAACAAATTTATATTAAACATTTATAGAAATATATGTATAAGTATATGAAACCCATGATGCAAATAGAAATGCTAGTTTTCATCACACAAACATCTGTCCCTACCGGGTCACAGGACTGTGTGACACGTGACACAAGTTAAATTTTATCTTGTAATAATATCTTAACATATAAATATCCCTGTATAATTCTGCATCCGATAAATAGGGTAATAAATAAATTAAATACAATTGAAAATTATATAGTCTGAAAACCACTGGTAAGTCGCGGTTTGTTCGCTGGTAACCAGCAAATTAGTTTCTTATTGCTACATAAAATAGAATAACCACAACCTAGATACAACTCTTCTATTGTTTTATGACAAACCACCTCATTATTGAATTATAATAATACATCTATTCAACCTAAGATTCCAGTAAAGCAATTTTTAAAACATATCACAAACAAGTAATGATTTTAGACCTTATTATAAATGAAATAAAACTGGTTTTCCGACGCCTCTATTCTTGTTTTTTATACAATGTGTCCCGTCACCAATGTCGGAGCCTTTAATGGTGTTAAATATGGCATTTTATATCGACAAATTGCCCCTCAAATGGTTTTTCTCAAAAAGCCAATAATTAAAATAAAATAAAAAATACACAAAAAAGAATCTATTTGTTTTTCTTTAATTATTTTTTTCTATTTTTATTCCATGACAATTGAAACATAATGGCTGTGTAACTGTTGTCTACATGTTTAGCCATCAAATGACACCTTTTTAATGTTGATAGGACATTTACATGAGTAGTGGTGGTCGAATTAGAATGAGAGCCCAGGCCTTGGTTACTAAGAAAACTTAATGGCGGCCGTAAAAGAAAAACAAAATTTGAGGGGCAATTTGTCGATAAAAAATGCCATATTTCACACCATTAAAGGCTCCGACACTGGTGACGGGACACATTGTATTTAATCCTGATGTTTCGACTCCTTTGCAGGAGCTGAGATCACAGGATGACTAAGGTAAGCTATTTTAGGAATGAGCGCGTTGTGAATCCGGTGAAAGTGGTTTTATAAATGAGCAATAGCTGCCAAAGTGTGTAAGAACTAAACATATAATAATTTTTCGTAATCGCATACAAGGCACTATATCTACACTACATTTTGTCCATCACTTCCTTTAAAACCAAACTTAAAGATCACTTTCTAGCACAGTTATCATAGTCTGAACATAACCAACTTACTTACAACCTTTACTATAATTATCTTCTTTATCTATTTACTCAATGTGTAATTTTATTTATTTATTGTATTTATTTATTAATTGTATACACACAACATTAAATGCAATCAACTCTTTCACATCTTCATACACCTTTTATAATCGTACATGTTTCGTTACACACACACATACACGCACACATATCCACGTACGCGCACACATACACACACACACACACATGCATACTTTTCTATACGACACACATTCAACCAAACTTTCCAACATAATTTACACCACCTTATCGAGAACACAGAACACCATTTACACTCATTGTATATAAACAGTCACCACAAAATCTGTTTTATTTTTATTTTATTTTTTTTTTGTTTTGTATTCATTCACTCATTAACCCTTTCAGGCCCAAAACTTTTTTTTCTGATTTGTAATTTTTTCTGTTCATGATATCGATTTTACCCTTAAATAGACTCGGAAAAAAAATTTCACGAAAAATAATTACGAGTGCAAAGCGATATTCATGCACTATCGTTAGGCGCGGGTCTCGAGCGGCTGAATTGATTAGCCGAAGCGCGAAATGTACGATAGTGTTAGACGGGCCTGAAAGGGTAGTAAGAAATGGAAACAAATAAATAAATAAATATTTCTTACATTCACTACAATTAGCCTAGCCCAAAGTAAGCACTGTAAGGCTTGTGTTATGGATACTAGGGTAACGGATAGACATACATATATGATACATAAATATGTAATATTCATAGAAATATATATAAACACCCATGACTCAGGTACAAATTGCTCGTATTCATCATACAAACATCTGCCCCTTCCGGGATTTGAACCCAGGACCGTTGGTGCGAAAGGCAGGATCGCTACCGTTGCACCAAACGGTCGTCCAACAACATGTATCTTTTGTAATTTTATAAGAAGCGGGGCCCTCTAACACAGGTTTAATACTTAAAAGAGGACACCAGCCACTAGTTATGTACGTATTTAAAAGATACTGAATAAATATTTTTTCATTTTTTTTTTATGTAGTATATTGACATAGTATAATAGCTTTTTTTTAGGATTTTGATTGAGATTATAATTTTTTATTATTTTATTTTATTTTATGAATATTATATGACTCTTAAGTTGTCCCGCTTACCTGTTAAATCACCCATATACCCTTGGTTGGCTGGAAGAGATCTCTTTTAGAGATAAGCCCACCATTGCTCACTAATATATGTTAATGTACTTTTGAATTACTTTATAAGTGCAGTAAAGAGTATATAAATTTAGGATAGTACAGTAGGCAAGGGTACAATGCTCTACTATATTATGCAAGTATTATACATATAATCCTTCCTCTTGAATCACTCTGTATATTATAAAACCACCCTGTATTTTCAAAATATTTTTAAACGATAGCTTGTTTACCTCTAAGAAACTTTTGGTTGAATTTTTTTTTGAAAATGTTCACGGTTCAAAAGTTATTTAGGTGTTCCGGTATTTTGGCTAATCCTGTATAGCAAACAAGCGCGTCACATCCTAGATCTAAACTTGCTACTGCGCATGTCACGTGATTTCAAAACGAGGTTTAACTTATATGCCGGGGACTATACCTATTTACAATAAAAAAATATATCTACATCTACACTAATATTATAAAGAGGAAAGATTTGTATTTTTGTATGTTTGCAATGAATAAACTACTAAGCCGATTTCAAAAATTCTTTCACCATTGGAAAGCTACATTCACGCTGAGTAACATAGGCTATATTTAATGCTAGAAAAAAAATAAAAAATTATGTCCACCCGTGCGAAGCCGGAACGGGCCGCTAGTATCTATATAAAAACAAATTCTTACAAGATAAAATATACAATAACTACTCAATAAGAACCATATTTTATTATAATAATAATTTTAATATATTTTTTTAATCATATTTAAAAGATTCGTGATAATCAGTAATGCTTTGTGTTTGTTTTGATGTTGATTTCTAGTAAAAACTTCTTTCTCTTTCCATTAACAGTGCTTCGTCACTCTGCAAACATTGGTCGAAGTGTGTCGTCACTTTCTCTAAGGTCAGTGGCATCGAATGCATCACTCCCACTCAGGGTTGCCAGACCTTAAAATCGAATAGCCGAATCGAATTGGGTAAAAAACGGACTCCCTAAATTATTAAAGCTTAAAATTTTGTAAAAAATAATTTAGAACTTTTTAAAACACGAAGTAATTTTAATGATAGAATTGTACGTAACCGTGATAAGTTAATATATAAAAGTATGTCAAAATTAGCTTTGTACCACAAATAATGCAATTGTGTGTGAAAATTTTTAATGCTATACCTGATGCTATTAAAGTCTTACCTAGTAAATTATTTAAATCAAAGTTATTGACAAAAATTTCTATCAAGTTCGTTACATATTTATGAAATAACTAGCGGCCCGGCTTCGCACGGGTGGACAAAATTCTTTAAATTTTTTCTAGCATTCAATATAGCCTATGACACTCAGCAATAATGTGCCTTCCTATTGGTGAAAGAATTTTTAAAATCGGTTCAGTAGATCCCGAGATTACCCTTTACAATTTAACAAATATACAAACACACAAACTTTACTTCTTTATAATATAAGTATATAATTTCTGTGGCTCAGGTATAATTTGTTAAATAATATATAGCCTTTCCCGATAAATAGGCAATCTAACAGTGAAAGAATTTTTCAATTGAGATAAGCGCGTTCAAATAAACAAACTCTTCAGCTTTATAATATTAGTATAGATACATTGTGTGTGTGTGTGTGTGTGTGTGTGTATATGTGTGTGTGTGAGTGAGTGTGTGTGTACTAATTTTGTACACCTTGAATAGGACACAGCGAATTTCAATTAACAGGCACACTTCCGAGTTAATTCCGGTCACATCCGGAGCACAAGGCTCGATTTTGGGAGCTTTATTTTTTAATTTATTTAGATAAAAAAAGAGTTTTGAAATAAAAAAATGTAAACAGTTATCTTAAAAATTGAAACTTATTTCAACACAAGCAACATAAGCCACATTTTTAATATATAAACATAACTAAAAACCATGTGTTGAGAGAGAATATACAAATTGCAAGTAACATTCCCATCATAAAGAACAAAAAAATAATTAAAATCTACTTATTAGACAGTGCAAATAAGTATCGTTTATGAGTCCTCGTTTAAATTAAACATTCACTATGTATATTGATCGAAATCGCCTTCATGAATAGAGTAATCAACCCTCAAAGCACTTATCCCAACGCCGACAATGAATGTCTGGTAGAGTTAGAAAACGAAACGAGATTCAAGTGTGTAGTTCCGACACTATTGTCGCTGGTTTATAAGTCAGTTCATTTCAAATTATTCGTTATATCATAACATATTTGCCATTTGATTAATTCTTTGTTAATTCCTGTTATTCTATAAAAATCACTTGATAATTTATTTAGATAAAAACCAGCCAAAACCAGGTCATCTGCTTGTAAACTAAGTTTTAGCTGTCAAATCGTAATACGATACACCATAAACTAGCAGGTGACGTCACTCCAGATTTAACCAAATCCGTGCATTTTTAATCACGTAGAACATGACATTTTAATTATTTTATTAATGCGATGTTCTAAATAATCATAAGAGGCCTTTTTTGGAGCGGAGCGAACGAAGTGAGCGAAGCTCCCATGGATCAGCTTCAATGGCGCAATGTCTGTTACGCCATAACTTTCCGAGTTCTTAATCGATTTTAATATTTTTTATGTGGAATCGAATCAACAGATTTAGGACCAGATTGTAACGGAACCCGAATTTTGAAATTCGCAAAAATTCCTATCGAATTTTTTTTTTATTTTTTTTTAAGGTATTACGCTCCGCTCCAATATATGGTGCTAGCGTAGCTTTATGCTTAGCGACTGCATCGCCTAGTTATTGATATGTGATTACTGAGGCCAAAGCCTTAAAAATAAATAAAAAATAAATCACCAATAAACTGGTTTATAGCTTGACGATATTATTTAATTACATTTATTTGGATGTAATGGGATTGGGATTTGGGAAAGCTAAGAAAGTGAATATCTTGCTCGGAGAACTTTTTTTTGCATTTTTACGTAATAAAATTTAATAATAAAGTATTTCAAACGTGTCGTAACAAACAAAAGTAATTTTCAATGAACAATTTGAAATAGCGAAAAATAAAGTCTTCATTCTTCCACGCAAGTTATCATATAGTCGCACAAGAGTTTTGGTTCCAATTTTGTAATACCTACCGCTAAACAGTGGAACTTTTTGCCTGAGTCTGTGTTTCCTGATAAATAAAATTTAAGTCAGGCGAGATAGCGGTCAAGCGCTTGCATATTTACAATAAAAAAATAAAAGACACACAGACACACAAACATCACACCGCTTATCTTTATTTATAGTAAGAATATAAGAAACATGTGTAACTTAGTTATTTAGTAATAGAATGACATTACCATAAGAAACAATATGTTATGGAAGGGTGGTTCCTTCTGGTACAGGTGTAAAGCACTTAATAATGTTAATAAACACTTAATATTTGGTAACGAAATTTTTTTTTTTAAAAGAATGCCATAATGCGAGATCTCGGTCCTTGCCTTCCATATCACATTCACATATGCTGTTCTAAAACAGTTTTATCGCAAGCAGTTTTTACCTAAAGCATCCATTGCCGATGAGTATCTTTGAGCTCACATTATTTCACATATCTCTCTAGGGATCTACATATATTGTGTTTGGTCGAGTCACTCACACACCGATTTTATTTTTTTTATTTTCTTTATTTATGTTCTTAAGTAATTTTCTAGGTTTCAGTAAAGAAGTGGGGTTTTACTGAAACCTCCTCGTGACCTTCTTGAGAGAGCGCGAAAAGACACCTTTCACCCTGTTTTGTTTCACTTGTCAACACTCATGCATATTCAGAAACACTCAGTGGTTAATAACCCACCATTATTACACACTAATATCAACCACAACACAAAATTTAACTAGAAAACCAAATCCATTAAAGTGACGCTTCGCGCTCCCGCCAAAAAGTCACCGATTTTCATAGTCCCGGGTTTGATTCCCCTGCAGGTCAATGTAGAAAACTAACTTTTCTCTATTGGCTAGGGTCTGAGCGTTGTAGTAATGACGTTGTTTCTGAATCTGAGCGAAGCTCTCATGGATAAGCTTCAATGGCGCAATGTCTGTTAATCGATTTTAATATTTTTTTTTGTGTGATCGAATCAACAGGTTTAGGACCCGATTGTGACGGAATTTAGAAATGCGTAAAAATTCCCATCGAAAATTTTTTTTTTCTTCTTTTTTTAGGTATAACGCTCCGCTCCAATATATGGTGCTATCGTAGCTTTATGCTTAGCGACTGCATCACCTAGTTTATATATTTACTTATTTAAATAGTCGATAGTTGGTTCGCCGGCGGTGGGACAGGCACTTAAGGTTCACGGGAGAGGGGTCATCGCCCGGCCTTGGCCCAATCGACTCGGGAGAAAGTATGACCGTGCTAACGATGATTCATTTCGATGACGTCACTCATTTATCTTATCTGTACTTTTTGGAATTTCTTAAGTGTTACTCTTAATAAGCAGGAATACTTCTGCCAGTGTCAAAATTTTGTTATATTTTTCTTGAATTTCGTGATACGCGTAAGCTGAATTCGTCCCTTAGCTAACAACACCGCGTAAGTCATATTACCAACTCCATCTAAAAGCATTGAAATGTGAAATCGACTTAAGCGGCGTTGTAAGCTAAGGGACTATATGAATACAACGTTATAGTCACTCATTAAAAACATTTTAGTTTTAATTAAACAGTTAAATGGTGGCGAATCGAATTAAAAATTCATAAATTAATACAAACCAATATTTAAAACAATTAACATAACAAATTGCAAAAAAAAAATTAGAATGAATTGAGTATTTACTACTTTAATTTTAATACAAAACTCAATACTTGTAAAACTTCTTTAGATATAAAAATCCATCAGTGAAATGTTAAAATAACAATAAATATAATAAATTACATACTAAGAAGCGTGTCCAATAAAAACACGACAACAATCACCTTCGTCATACTATGAGCACGGCTCTTGAAAAGTAGTTGAAACGCCGTTAATATTCACCAAAAACATGGAAATAGACAAGTCACAGCGCAGACGGAGCGGCGCAGTTTTTTTGACTGCGAATTTATTTATTGATAGAAATAAACGTTCATATACATACAATAATATCCCTATATATATATACGCCTATATCGTTTATCTTTGGCTAAAGGACAAGTGCCAAAGTCCTGGAAGCTGGCCAACGTGCAACCTGTGCCTAAAAAGGGCAGTCGTGCTGATCCTATCAATTATAGGCCCATCTCGGTCACGTCCATTCTCTGCAAGATAATGGAACGTGTACTGAACCACAGGCTCCTGTCGTATCTAGAAGAAAATGACCTCCTTAGTGACCGGCAATATGGGTTTCGCAGGAACCGGTCTGCCGGAGATCTTCTAGCATACGCCACTTACAAATGGAGCGAAGCCATCGAGAGGCATGGTGAGGCGCTTGCCGTCTCTCTTGATATCTCGAAGGCTTTTGATAGGGTGTGGCATGAGGGCCTTATTAGCAAGCTTCCGTCATATGGTCTTCCCACTGGTTTGTGTGTCTGGATATCGGACTTCCTGAGGGATCGGTCAATACGAGTTGTCATTGACGGTAGCTCGTCTGACCATTTGGCTATCAATGCCGGCGTCCCTCAGGGTTCCGTTCTCTCTGCAACTCTTTTTCTGCTGCATATAAATGACCTGCTTTTGCCCGGTATTTTGGGGTACGCAGATGACAGCACTGTTGTAGTGACCTATATGTCTGATGCACGAGCCAGTGCTGAACAGATCCAGTGTCATAGAGAGGCGATGGTTAGCCGTATGAACCTATCTCTGCAGGCTGTCTCTGAATGGGGCGATGCCAATCTAGTGGGGTTCAATCCGTCAAAGACCCAGGCGTGTCTTTTCTCCGCTAAAAGGAGTCCTTTCAACTTGACTCCTACTTTCCGAGGTGTATCCTTGCCGATCACTGACCATCTTGAGCTTCTCGGTATGTCTTTGTCACCGACGCTCAATTTTGGCTCTTTCATTGAGAGCAAGGCTCAAGTGGCTTCAAAAAAACTTGGCATTCTGGCGAAAGTGAGAAAATACTTCACACCGGAACAGTTGCTCACCCTTTACCAAGCACAAGTTCGATCGTGTATGGAGTATTGTTCTCATCTTTGGGACGGTTCCGCCCGATACCAGCTCCAGACGCTTGAGTCCATCGAGAGGAGGGCCAAGAGGCTCATCGGCAATGAAGATCTTTTCTGTAAAAAGCTCAAAAGCCTTGAGCATAGGCGGAAAGTTGCAAGCCTATCAGTATTTTATAGGATACATTTCGGAGAGTGTGCAGCTGAATTGCACAACCTTGTTCCGCCATCCCCATTTTTTCATCGGACAACCAGACTAACAAATTGGCGACACCGTTATATGGTGGATACACCAAAGAGTCGCACTAAGCGTTTTGGTTTCAATTTTATGATGCGTACCGCTAAGGAGTGGAACTCTTTGCCTGAGTCTGTGTTTCCTGACAAATACAATTTGGGGGTCTTCAAGTCACGAGTAAATAGGTATCTTCTAGGCAGGCGCGTCACATCCTAGATCGCATCGACGCTTACCATCAGGCGAGAGAGTGGTCAAGCGCATGCCTATTTTCTATAAAAAAAAAAAAAAAAAAAAAAAATATAAAAAAGTATCATTATACACAATATTAGAGCTATAGTTTCCTTAATAATAACAAAAACAACGCAGTGCTAACCATTACATTTGATTTAAGTAAAAGGTAATAACTAAACACTTAAGTTAGGGAACCTTTCGAGCTAATTTTGAATTAAAGTATCTATTTATTTTTATTGGAGCGGAGCGAGCGAAGCTCCCATGGATCAGCTTCAATGGCGCAATGTCTGTTACGCCATAACTTCCCAAGTTCTTAACCGATTTTAATATTTTTTGTGTGGAATCGAATCAACAGGTTTAGGACCAGATTGTGACGGAGCCCGAATTTTGAAATTCGCAAAAATTCCCAACGAAAATATTTTTTTTTTCTTTTTTTAGGTATTACGTTCCGCTCCAATATATGGTGCTAGCGTAGCTTTATGCTTAGCGACTGCATCACCTAGTTGGAGCGGAGCGAGCGAAGCTCCTATGGATCAGCTGCAATGGCGCAATGTCTGTTACGCCATAACTTTCCAAGTTTTTAACCGATTTTAATATTTTTTATTGGTGTGGAATCGAATCAACAGGTTTAGGATCATATTGTGACGGTGCCCGAATTTTGAAATTCGCAAAAATTCCCATCGAAACAAAAAAAAAATCTTTTTTAGGTATTACGCTCCGCTCCAATATATGGTGCTAGCATAGCTTTATGCTTAGCGACTGTACGTCTAGTATTCATAAAATATGATTCAATCTTAAATATTATAAAAGTTTCGGTACATAAAATATAAGGAAATTTAATATATATTTTTTTAATATAAGTATTTCTGTATTTCCTTAACGTGACAATGTATATAATATCATTAAGTTTCTATTTAAGCATGTGGTATATAAGAATAACTCTGTGACGGATGTATGACTACTCTGTGAGATAATTATTAATCTGTGGATGTAAGCTACATACTCTGTGTAATAAAAATAAGGCGCAATTGACTTTTTCTGACAGCAGAGATTTTTCTGATACGAAGAACTTTTAATGATTGTAGTTGTAATATTTGCAAGTTTATTAAGATAAATTCAGTGATCTATGCAGGACTTTCATTTATCAATTCCCTCGCTTCTTTTAAGAAACTGTAAATAGTAAATTAGATCTAATTCGCTATAACTCTTTGATGCATTTAGTTTTAAACTGTAAAAATAATTATTTATTTACTCAACTGTTGCTAAATCATTTTTTTTATTTGGGCTAGTGTTACTGTTGATATTATGCCGTCGGTACTTACGACTTGGCATGCAATCGCGTGATTCATACACTTTCTCCGGCTGTCCCGTTGTATGGAACACAATCTACACATTATACATTATGTATAAATCAACAACTTTTTTTTGTTTAGAGCTAAAAAAATCTTCAAACAATATCTTCACTTCTGCTGTTTTTATGTCAAGTTCGTTATTATTTTGACTGGAGTTTTTACTATTTGTAAAACTATGATATTTCGTATAAAAATATCATATCCCTACTTAATTTTATTAATGTGGATGTAAGTTTGTTTGTTATGCTTTCACGCAAAAACTACTAAACCGATCATCATGAAACTTCGTACATATATTCTTGGAGGTATTAGAAGTAACATAGGATACTATATATTGAAAAAAAAAGCCGCGGGTAAAAGCTAGTTATATCATAAATTGCCCCCAAATCATAATTGTTTACAAACTTTTATATTTGTTATATACATTATTTAGTATCCATAGTAATTAAAACTAATAACTTTATTAATATTATACATTACTATTGTTAATTGTGTACTAGATCGATCTACTAAAATTAACAACATGAATCTATGCAAAAATGACAGATTTCTCCATTCAATTTTTAGCTTTAAGTCTACATACACAGAATTCAATATCAATTGGGGAAGTTTTGATAGTTTGTGGTAGGTTGTTAACTAGAGACAATATCATTTATTTTAATATTATTATTCGCTATAATTCTAATTATCGTTTGATAATTGGCTTATTAAATGAAATTAGTATCAGTTTTTAAATATATTTTATTTTAAGAGTTATTTAAAAATATTTAAATATTACTCACTCACTACCTCACTGGTACAATGGTTAATGTTTTTTTTATATTATCAATGAAAAATTCATTGTCACACATTGTTCGAAAAATCATTTATCTGCCTTAATATTTTTTTTTTCAATCCTAATAAAGAATATTTATTAGTATTACAGTTTAAAATATATTCTTAAGTTTAAAACAATAATCTTAATGTTTATTCTCGGCAAAGGGATAAATTACCTATGGATTAATTACGATTTTTTTTTTTTGCAAAAACGAAAACAAATTACCGTCGGGTGTCGATTGGAGGTAGTTCAGCTGACCTGGTGATGACTGATGATGGTGATGATGAACGGAACAATACCGACATACTCATACCAACGCTGACGTCTATTTTTAGAGATCCGTGACGAAGAAAATAGAACGAATGCAGTATTTGTTTGACACAGAAATTTTTTAAACTTCCTCACTAAAACTTGCAATTAGTGGTTTATTATTTACTAGCGACCCGCCCCGGCTTCACACGGATGCAATGCTCTACTATATTATACATAAAACCTTCCTCTTGAATTACTCTATCTATTAAAAAAACCGCATCAAAATCCGTTGCGTAGTTTTAAAGATTTAAGCATACATAGGGATATAGGGACAGAGAAAGCGACTTTGTTTTATACTATGTAGTGATGACATTTAATGTCAAAATACGCCTTACAATAACATTAATAAGTCAATATATTCGTTTATTATGACATTTGTTGTTAAATTTATTTAAAGTATTTAAACAATTTATATAAACTAATATTTATATGGATTCTAACTCTAGTAACCACGGTTTGTCACATCACTAATATCATTAAAAAAATAACATCATTGGTTAATATACAGGATAAAAGAAAGTTGATAATTCAATTTTCGAATTTAAACGGTATTAAACAATGTCAGTATAATATTACAATACTATCAGTATATAGAAAAAAAAATAAAACTAAAAACTCATAGTATTATTCATAAAAATCTCAGTTTTTTCTTTTTCTTTCAAACTCAATTCGTAATTCGAATGTCTTTAACGGTAAGTATGTCATACAGTAAGTAGGTACCTATTCAGTAATATATAAACTTTAGAAACAAAAAGTTTGATTAAAGAAAAGTTTATTGCGTCAGAAAAAAAAAGTTACTCACAAATTTGAATTCCGAACGGTCCAATAAAAACAAAACTCAAACTTTTTTAAACCAAACAAGTAATGAGGTCTAGTTTATTCCGACCTCTAATCACAAATTCACTTTTGAAGCACACTTTTAACTAGAGCAAGCGTAGTGTACCGTTACCGCCAACGGCAGAGGCGCACTGATGGTCGACCAGTCTAAAACTGATTGTACTTATACTTATTGAGTGTAAATAGCAACAAGAGCTATTGAAAATGTGGTGGCACCATTACAAGACAAAGGGTGAAAAATAGAAAAAGTTTTTATTGTAGATTTAACCGTTTTGGAATGGGATAAATGAGTTCAAAAGGTAAAATAGGATGACCTACTTTTAAAAAATAAAATATTTTCAATGACTCGTTTTTAGAATTGGAATAAAAATACATACATAAACCGCTATGTATTAGTGAACGCTATTTCTCTATTAAATAATACATTATTGAGCGAAGCTCTCTTTTAGGCAACTCATAAATTTCGCTTGTCTCCCTCCTGCTACTTAACGGTTCAACCGATTCGCACGAATTTTGGCATGAACATACATGATTACAACCTGACGGACATAGGCTATGTAAAAAAAATATAGGCTTTACCATGGAGGATTAATCACCGAAAGAAAAATTCAAAAGCTGATGACAGCCAAACCGCTGAGACTACATAGATGAAATTTAAGTGAGGTTAGGTAAGGTAGTGCTTCGCTCAGTATTTGCAAGCAGCAGCAGCATTGCAGACCTAGTATTTCTTATATTCACACCAATCAGCCTAGCCCAAAGTAAGCACTGTAACGCTTGTGTTATGGATACTGGAGTAACGGATAGACATACATATTATATGATAAAAAGATATGAAATATTAAAATAAATTTATACAAATACCCAAGACCCAGGTACATCTGCTCGTGTTTATCACATGAACGTCTACCCCTTTCGGGATTTGAACCTAAGACCGTCACCGAGAATGGATCTCTACAGTTGCAATAAACGAACGTCAATATTAATCTCTATAGAATTCTTTTGTACGTCTGTATGTCATTGAACTCCTGCTAATCGGATGGACCGATTTTGATGAAATTTTTTACGTACGATTAAGGGGGTGCCCGGGTGGTTTGGATTCAAAATTGGACCCGGGCAAAAAAATGTCTTGAACCTTATGCCATTTTAATAAAGATCATTTTATTATAGAGTAAATATTTGAATATGATTTATGTAGGTACCGCTATTATGCCATTGACGACCACTTGGTGCAACGGTAGCGATCCTGCCTTTCGCACCGATGATCCTGGGTTCGAATCCCGGAAGGAGCAGATGTTTGTGTGATGAATACGAACATTTGTACCTGAGTCATGGATATTTATATATATTTCTATAAATAAACCATATCTATGTATCGTATATGTATGTCTATTCGTTACCCTAGTATCCATAACACAAGTTTTTATATAGTGCTTACTTTGGGCTAGGCTAATTGGTGTGAATGTAAGAAATATTATTATTAGTATTTATAAAAAAATATAATAACAGTCATCACGTAGACTATACATTAGACACTGTTTAGCCATCCCACATAGACTATACATAAAAATCTGACCCTTTTCTTTTAACTTCTATGGACGTTTTATCCCGGCAAGGGTACCCCTCCGCAACGCCCCATAAGGAACTTCGTTTCACTTATTTGCCAATACCGTCGGTAGAATCAGCCCATCTGCCACCAGCCAGCCCCACCGATATATATATTTAGACCCCAAAAAACATTTTTTTACTGAATGACTGACATATAGAAAAACCTAACCCACTTCCAGCTGACGTAGACAGTTCAAAATCAACATTCAGTTCAAATTGTGTATATACAAAAGAATATATTAGGAAACATCAAATAAATAAAGGTTCGGTAGCTCAATTGGGAGAGCATTGGACCGGATTTCCAAAGGTTGCGGGTTCGATTCCCGCCTGAGAATTCACTTGTGAGCCGAGTCGACTTTTTCCAGTATTTTTCTATTAATATAATTTATCTTATAAGATAGCATTGAAAAAATGCAAAAAAAAAAAATAATTATAAAAAAAAATCAAAAATTTTCAACCCAAGTTAAGTAGCAGTACCTACTTGTGTTACGGAATCAAAGAACAACGGTTCCACAACACCTCGACCCAAGCCAATATCGAAAAGTTCTTTTTTTTAATAGTGACCCGGCCGTCAAAGAGATCATTTAAAAAAATCCAATTAATCGATTGTATTAGTTTAGCGCCTTTATAAATTATAAGAGCAAATATTTCTTCTTTCTTCTTCGCAGAAGAAAAAATATTATTATTATAGTTATTTATATTGAGTATTTTATTTTTCTATTAAGAACTACCACATGAATTACATTATCACAATTGTATTGACTAGCTGACCCGGTAACGCGTTGCTATGGTAACGTTAATTGATACAATGGAAAAAGAGAGGGAAAAAGAGCGGACAGACACACACAAACAACAAATTTGTGTTCTTAGAGTATATACTAGCTGACCCGGTAACGCGTTGCTATGGTAACGCGTTGTTATGGTAACGTTAATTGATACGATGGAAAAAGAGCGGGAAAAAGAGCGAACAGACAAACACACAAACCACTGTGATCTTAAATTATAGATTAAATATTTATGTATCATATATGTATGTCTATCCATTACCCTAGTATCTATAACATAAATCTTAAAAAGCATACTTTGAGCAAAGCTTATTGGAAACATTAATATTATTAACCAATACGGAAATATTTCCTTATTTAATCTTTGCCTTGAATCTCTTGGGAAAAAAACAAAAGAAACCTATTTCAACGTGCTTAAAAAAAATCATTTTACAATTCTATAGCCTTTCTTTATATTCCTAAAATTTTCATATAACTGCCATCTAGTAACAACCTTGCGAAATTCGGCAGACATATTAAACGGTGTCAAATCAAATGACTGTCAAAGGTCAGCGACCGTTTGACGTATTCTAATACATGAGCCGAGTTCAAATTGATCCTAAAACGATCTCAAATTGAGGATATCCTTACTTAGGACATCATTTTGTGAAGGGACTAAAAACTATGCGGGATATTTATATTAGACAGTTATAAATACATATAGTATTAGGACCAAATCATCAAACTTAAGGCGACTTATGATACTGGAAGTATTTACTATACACTTTCCTTACACCACGAAATGGGCAGTAGTTTTGACCGAATTATGGTCCTTCACTACAATTTCCAAGCCTTCTAACTAACTTTGGAGACTATGGTAAAATCCCTCCAATTTTTGGACAAGGTTGCCGTCCTAAAGTAACCATTTTTCGACTATGATTATAATGATGGTTAAATTTATTCTATTTTTTGTTAGGAAAATTAATAGTTGTCAAAACAAAATATCATATAGTAGTATATAAGCCAATTTACAAGTTTTAATTTACTATACATTAATAAGAAGCTGATGTAAATAATAAAAGAAAATTGCAAAGAAAAGTTGTTAAGAATAACACTTCAAGCAGATAATACAGAATTTGTAAGGCGCCTTCGATAGCTAATTTCTACCCTAGTTGTGCTTTTTGAGGTGATCAATCAATGCCAAAATAATATTATCTGTAGTATGTAACATAAATTGTTAATTAAGTTTCTAATATTATAAATAAAATCCGTGCTTACCAAGATAGAGACAGAGAGAAGGAAGTTATTTTTCGTTACATAAAAAAAATGCTAAGGCATATTCATTTTTATGCCAAAACAATTTATGATTATTTCAAAGACAAAAATGCGTGGAGTATTTACCTTTTCTTTGATAATAATACTGCTTAATTAAGAATTTGTAAAGTATTTTAGCTATGCATCTCTTATATAGGATAAAATAAAAGGCTATTTTTTGTCTTTGTCTTACCAATAAATATAATGATAATACAGCAGTGTAATTACTCTACATAGATCCATATTAGGTATATATTATTATCTAAGTATGAGAATGAACAATCAGTTTCAAAATTGTGCCCAAAAAAGTATTGGTGACCATTTGATTGTTTGATCAAAAGTTTAAGGCAAAAATATGAATAGCAGGAGACTTTTAAACCAAAGAAGTATTATTTACAAGATCCTTATTTACTTCCAGTGCATTTCACACCCACCATTACTGATACTTTACTGAGAAAAGAAGTTTGTGTCAGCTCCGACGCACGACTCGAGTTTACAGTGTATTCATCCTTATTTTGAAGTTTTATTTTATTATTTTCTGTGCCTATTCAAAGACAATCACTCGTAAGGAGTAAAGTCTGTTCATTCTAACTTGTCCTATTTGGTAAACAATCGTGGCACTCCTTTTTATTAAAAATGCAGCATTAAAAATCAACTGATAACTAGATTCAATACGTTTCAGTCTATGATAACTATTTATTGTAATAGATTATTGACTTTGTTATTATTTTATTTTTAAATGGGCGATTTCGTTTAAAAGTTGTGCCAAGATTGTTTACCAAATAGGACAAGTAAGAATGAACAGACTTTACTCCTTATGAGAGATTGTCTTTGAACAGGCACAGAAAATAATAAAACAAAACTTCAAAATAAAAGTGAAAGGTGCTCATGATAGGTTGCACACGAAAAACGTAACGTTGTCATTCGCTCATTAAATTTTACTCTTCATATATTTTTCATACCTGGCGCTTTATATGAAAAATTAATTCTTAAATAGTTAACTTCAACAACGTTTAAAATCTATAATCTAAGATCACAGTGGTTTTTGTGTTTGTCTGTCCGCTCCTTTTGCCGCTTGGAAAAAAGTTCCATTGTATATGCGTTACCATAGCAACCGCAAGTAGTTCGTCTACCGGACGCTAGATGGCGCTAACGGAAAAATATTTAATAATAGAAAAAAATTAAAGAATTTTGTCCACCCGTGCGAAGCCGGGACGGGCCGGTAGTAATACTCAATCAAAACTATATTCATTCATTTAAAAAAGTTATCGAAGTGTGTACGATTACCGAAAGAAATTTTCTTTGGGATAAATCAAACAAAGCGAACAAAAGACTGCCGAATGAAGGAGCACATAAAAGCGATTAAAAACAACGCTACGAAAAATCGGCCACCTCTGAACATTTAATTCAATCATAAATCACTGTCTCAAGTTTCGTAACTTCGGAAAAATTTGACATTGTTTACAATGTCTTGACGAATGTATACGATGAGCGTTTTCCATTTAGAAAAAAAGTCAACACTGTGTTGCACTGTGTCAACTTTTTGTGTGTGTGTGTGTGTGTGTGCCAACTAAGTTGACATTAGGTTATTGCTATAGTATGGTCAACACAGTGCAACACAGTGTCGACAATTTTGTCTAAATGGAAAACGTTCCATGTCTTGATGAGTACACGATATTTGGCGACTTCCGTAGTGGAGTGACTTGCGTACCTGTTTGTATGGTAACGCCAGTCTGAAGTCCCGGGTCATCCTCAACCGGGTCAATGTACTGTCGTTGTTTCTAAATTCCATAACAAAAGTACTTTACTTACTTAACTTGGGTTCAGAATAATGTATATAAATAAATAAATATTTCCTACATACACACCAATTAACTTTTTTGACGACCGTGTCGGTGCGAAAGTGCTACTGGCGCTACCGTTGCACCAAACGGTCTTCGTTTGTATAAAACACTTTTTTACGGATATTGTGCATATTTTAAATTATATTTAATCCTGATGTTTCGACTCCATTATAGGAGTCGTGATCACAGGATGACTAAAAATTTTAATTTTTCTAGCATTAAGTATAGCCTATGTTACTAAGCGTGAATGTAACTTTCCAATGGTGAAAGAATTTTTGAAATCGGTTTAGTAGTGTTTGAGGTTATTCATTACAAACATACAAAAATACAAATCTTTCCTCTTTATAATATTAATGTAGATTTATTTAAAGTAACTTGGTTGAATAAGAGGTAAGGGTCTGTTGGTTGGTCCAAAGACATCGCCTGTTATGTCAACAATGTTTCAACGAAAAAGGAAATGTCGCTTGCCTTCTTCTCAAAACTTTCAAACTTTATTTGAACACAACAGGAATGACTCGTAGCTCCTTTTGGCATTGTATGGACAATATTTACACGTAAGTCACATATCCCTGAGCAGGTTTTGAAATAAAGACTAGCTTCAATAGATAGCAACGCGTTAACCGCAAGTAGTTCGTCTACCGGATGCTAGATGGCACTAACGGAAAAATATTTAATAATAGAAAAAAATTAAAGAATTTTGTAGACCCGTGCGAAGCCGGGATGGACCACTAGTTTATCTGTAATTTTGTAGAATTTCTCATGTGACTTCTCAGCAGATTTATGGACGTAAAATCCATATATTTAAACCATGAATTAACCATTAATTGAATCTGGTTGGAGATTTCATCTATAATTGATTTCTTTGCTTAATTAAATAATATTTTTATCAGTTTATTTCAGAAAGTAAGACAGCCTTTTTTACTTTAGTAGCGAAATATATAATGTTATACGCGTTTTTTACAGACACACTAGCTTTAACCCAAGGGAAAAAGTCGTTATGGGTGGAAGAATGTAAGTATGTTTTGGTTTCAGTTTATGAAGATAAATTGAGGAAGGCTAAAGTCTAGATGAAAAGCTGGGAAAAAAAATGACAGAGAGCAGGCGAAAATGAATATTAAAGATTGACTAAAGGAAAGAAGAATTTAAAGAAAAGGGAGATTAAAATACTTACAAAAAAGATATTACACCTCGTCACAAATATATAGTACTAGCGGCCCGTCCCGGCTTCGCACGGGTGGACAAAATTCTTTAAATTTAAAAAAAATATAGCCTATGTACTCAGCGTGAATGTAGCTTTCGAATGGTGAAAGAATTTTTGAAATCGGCTCAGTAGTTTTTGAGTTTATTCATTGCAAACATACAAAAATACAAATCTTTACTGTTTACTAGCTGACTCAGCCACGCGTTGCTGTGGCAGTAATATTATTTTTCTAAAATAAAAGTAGCCTAAGTTACTCCTTATTACATCAGCTACCTGCCTATAAAAGTCCCGTCAAAATCGGTCCAGCCATTTCAGAGATTAGCCGGAACAAACAGACGGACAGACAGACAAAATTGTAAAACATGTTATTTTGGTGTATGTACCGTATATATATTCATATGCATGTAGTAAAAAACGGTTATTTCAATGTTAAAAACAGACACTCCAATTTTATTTATATGTATAGGTAATATTAGTGTAGATGTATAAGAACAAGATAGAATACATTCTCAAGAGTATAGAGAGAAACAAAGATCATTCAATTTGAGAACAAAATATATTTAAATATAATTGATTGACACTGTTGATATTATGACATTTACGAACTTAACATGAATGTATTATAATTTATATATTTTATGCATTTTCAATGCTATCTTATAACATAAGTTATTATAATAGAAAAATACTAGAAAAAAATCAACTCGGGTCACAAGTGAATTCTCAGGCGGGAATCGAACCCGTAACCTTTGGAAATCCGCTCCAATGCTCTCCTAATTTTTCTATTATAATAACTTATCTTTATATATATAATTCTTCTGTGAGTGTGTATGTCACTGCTCCTCCTCCTAAACGGCTGGACCGATTTGAATGAAATTTTTTGTGTGTGTTCAAGGGGATCTGAGAATGGTTTAAATCACAAGTCAGTCCGGCAGATGACGCTGCAGGCGGCACAGCAACGCGTGGCTGGGTCAACTAGTCTTATATAAGATAGCATTGAAAATGCATAAAATATATTACTACATAGTATAAAACAAAGTCGCTTTCTCTGTCCCTATATCCCTATGTATGCTTAAATCTTTAAAACTACGCAACGGATTTTGATGCGGTTTTTTTTAATAGATAGAGTAATTCAAGAGGAAGGTTAATATGTATAATACATGCACAATATAGTAAAGCATTGCATCCGTGCGAAGCCGGGGCGGGTCGCTAGTAAATTATAAAACTAAATGGCTGTTTCATCTTAATCGATTGCTCATACATTCGTAAAAATGTTTCTTTCAAATACGAGATGAAGTTCCTCTCATTGATTAAACAACGCTGGCCTACAGCGTAAAATCAGGAAGGTACTAGAAAATTTCGACGACTGTTCTGTTCACAAGGCTCGGTAGCTGAATTGGACCGGATTTCCAAAGGTTGCGGGTTCGATTCCCGCCTGAGAATTTACTTGTGCCCCGAGTCGATTTTTTTCTAGTATTTTTCTATTATAACAACTCAACATTTATATTTTAGATTTCAAGAACTTCGTTCATATATTGAAAAATTGTTGCTTGTAAGTTTTTGAAATTAAATTCCTAAGTAAATATCACTTGGCATATTACTATTGATCCCGTACTAATTTCAAGGCTCAGTATTTGACATCGACAAATAAAACTTGCAATTGCTAGTTTTATTGACATATTTTTTTAAGAAGTTTTCTTTAGCAAAATACTTTTTAGTCTGCAACATGAAATTTATATCGCATTCACTATATCTGTTCTGTGGTAAGATTAGAAATAATACTTTTTAAATGCATATGTAATATCTAAGTAAGTGTCTTACTGATGAGTCGATTCATTTTTAAACCCACTTTCCCAGAAAATTTAATTTTCACTAAAAAGGAGAAAAAAATAATAACCAAATTAAATATTATTATTTAATTTTATTAATTTTCGGAATACTTCTTTGTATTTTATTATTATAATGCATTGATAGAATGACCCTGACAGTCCTCACATCCATTGAAATATATTTTATGTGAAAGTGAAGCAGAATAACGATACAAAACATATAAATAAATAAATTTGACAGGTTGTCAATAAATAAAATTAAGTCATTAAATACTGATTCATAAGTCTTTTTGTTTTCGCAGAATTGATGCTATGATGTAACACAATTTTCCTCTTTATTTCTTTTACTACACGTACCAATAAAATATTCAAAATTTCGTAAAAGAGTCGTGTATCTAGTTTATAAGAGAATTACTAAAATGGTAGAAAAACGAAACATTTTTCGTTTTTCTACCATTTTTGAAATTCTCTTATTAACTACTAGCGACCCGCCCCGGCTTCGCACGGATGCAATGCTCTACTATATTATGCATATATTATACATATAAACCTTCCTCTTGAATTACTCTATCTATTAAAAAAAACCACATCAAAATCCGTTGCGTAGTTTTAAAGATTTAAGCATACATAGGGATATGGGGACAGAGAAAGCGACTTTGTTTTATACTATGTAGTGAAGTACATGACAGGCAGTGTGTACTGTCTATGCGAATCAGGTCCTTCAGAGATATGCACCTAAAATGTGCAATGAGCATCAAAATCATCAAGGCATTCAGAATTGTCACAAATATAAACTGTTTAAGAAAAGCAACCATATTATTACAATAGTAGAACCTACTTTTATTTGAATGTGATTTTTTCAAACGGCATAGATGTTCACGTTCTTGTTTTTTGCAGAATTGAGTTTGACATTTTTATTTTTACAAATGGATATGGACTTCCGCCAAGTGACGTCAACTCTATCAAATAGTATAGATGTTTTAAACCGCTCTGGAAGCTCAGATGATTCTGCTATCTCTACATACCGAAGTTCACTTTTAAAAACTATGACTTGAAACAAAAATGACAACTCACGCTTCGCCGATTTTCACATTAGCGTAAGTGCCCCATGCTATTCCAGAGAGGATCGTCTTCATTTTGATATACGAGACTGTCAGGTAAGCAACGACATTAACTCACACTATTAATCATTATGATAATTAAAAAATGGTAATATCATCGCCCACTTATTAGTGTCCCCACTGCTGGAAGAGTTTCTGTATATATTCTTCTTCTGTATATATTCTGTCTATATTCTTCTGATCTTCCAGATTATAACACAATTTTATACAATGTGACCCGTCACCAGTGTCGGAGCCTTAAATGGTGTGTATTATGGCATTTTTTATCTACAAATTGCCCCATAAAATTAGATTTTCTTAAAAATTAAAAAATACACAAAAAAGAATCTGTTTGATTTTCTTTAGTTATTTTTTTCTATTTTTTATTCCATGACAATTAAACATGTTGGCTGTGTAACTGTTGTCTACATGTTTAGCTATCAAATGACACCCTTTTAATGTTGATAGGACATTTACATGAGTAGTGGTGGTCGAATTAGTATAAGAGCCCAGGTCTTGGTTACCAAGAAAACAAAATGGCGGCCGTAAGAGAAAAACAAAATTTGAGGGGCAATATGTCGATAAAAAATGCGATATTTCACACCATTAAAGGCTCCGACACTGGTGACGGGACAAAAAAACTGGAAAGAATGAAGTTGTTTCAGATGACTCGAACCTGTAGTTGTCGCTATATTCATTCAATTGTACGTTTCACTTTCTGGGGCCTGTTAGCACGTTGCAAGTTTGATCACCAAAGTGAAACACCGATATACGCACTAAATCGCTTGTGAATCGCGATAACAGCTGATGGTAGAACCTCTGGTCACTGTTCCAAACTAGCCTAACCAATTTGGTGTTGTACTATTTAGTATTGCCACAAAAAAATCTTAAGCTCCTCCGTGCTTCGTAAAGTCGTTAATGACGAAGTTAGGCGTCAAGAGAACTAACACGAACGCGCACATCACAACCATACTGTCAAGTCCAATCACTTTAAAATAAGGAAAGGCTAATGTGGATTCTAATTACACAATTTTTAAGTTACTATTGCCCTACCGCAGTTATGCACTCAGTAGTATTTAGGACAAAAAATCACAAATAAGACCCCAATATTTGCTCACAAACACAAACTATAATTATTATTATTCATTTATTCACTATATATTTTATGACATTTAGGTAAGCAATTTAAAGCCGCACCACGGACACCTCAAAGGGTTTATCTGGGTGACGGCGAGTCGCTATTAATACGTTAATTCCTTACTTGGTGAATAATACTGTTTCAACTTAAGTTTAAACATTTTTACATTTTGTTTATACATTTTTTGTAATTCAGAAGGTAGTTTATTTACATAAAAAGGTACAGGTTGGGGTACATATAGGAAGATGGTACTTATTAAGGTGTGGAACAGTTCTTAGATACCTAGATACTAGAAAGTTACGGAAACCCATCCAAATTGCAGTTGACTTTAGGTAACCAACCTCTGTTAATATGCAACTGTTTATTATGAAAAGGTCACTAGATTCCAACTTAACAGACTGATGTCTTTGCATAATCCCAACATGCGGTAATTCTTTAATCAGGATTAATCCAAACATAAAACTTGAACATTACCGGTCAGTATTAGCGATTAATCCGTCATTTGATACCATGAATGATAGAGTATCATCGGCGCTGGCTGTTAAAAGACCTCGTAGGAGATCAAAGACTTACAACAACCATGTCAGCGATACGGTGCTTTGAACCGTGCCCCATCAGTTCAGGGTTCCTCTTGTTTTGGCATATGTTCTTTTAGGAGAATATTGAAAGGCACAACATTTATTGAGCGAAGCTCTCTTTAAGGCAACTCACAAATTTCGCTTGTATCCCTCCTGCTACTTAACGGTTCAACCGATTGGAACGAATTTTGGCATGAACATACACGATTATAACCTGACGGACATAGGCTATGTAAAAAAAATATAGACTTTACCATGGAGGAATAATCACCGAAAGAAAAATTCGAAAGCTGATCACAGCCAAACCGCTGATACTACATTGATGAAATTTGGCGCTAAAACTCACATCGTGGTCGTGACTAATGTGCAAAAAAGTTTTGAAATCGGACATACTATGAAGGAATAATCACCGAAAGAAAAATTCAAAAGCTGATCACAGCCAAACATTGATGAAATTTGGCGCCAAATTTCATCAATGTAGTATCAGGTTAGGTAAGCTTCGCTCAGTATTTGCAAACAGTAGCATGCATTGCAGACCTAGTTTAATATAATTTTGATTAAAGATAATGGATCAAAAATACCAACCTTACCTGCTTTTGATTTTATGCCAACGAAAATTGGAAATAAAAATATTATGCGCATGAAAGGGATCCATTAATCACGTGAGGTCTAAATAGGGGAGGGGGGGTTTCGGAAAACATAACTATGAATCACAATGAGAGATTACAGATTACAGTAACATATCACGTGTTTATTTTTGTGTTATTATTTCTTATAAAGTTACTGTTGAACACAGTCAAGAAAATCTGTTGTCCGAGAATGCTTTTCAGATTAATATGTATTTTATTATAAATAAATAAATAAATATTTCTTACATTCACACCAATTAGCCTAGCCCAAAGTAAGCACTGTAAGGCTTGTGTTATGAATACTAAGGTAATGGATAGACATACATATATGACAAATCGATATTTGATATTAATAGAAATATATATAAATACCCAAGACTTAGGTACAAATGCTCGTATTCATCACACAAACATCTGCCCCTTTCGGGATTCGAACTCAGGACCGTAGAAGGGCAGGATAAGACACATTATTCTGAACCCAAATAGTCAAAGCAATTTATTGTGTTGAAGAAATCAGAAAAGCTTACGATACCAGTGAATATAGGTAGAAAAGTTCATATTATTCAAATATAATACACTAGCGACCCGTCCCGGCTTCGCGCGGATGGACAACATTCTTTAAATTTTTTCTAGCATTAAATATAGCCTATGTTACTCAGCGTGAATGTAGCTTTCCAATGGTGAAAGAATTTTTGAAATCAGCTTAGTAGTTTTTGAGTTTATTCATTGCAAACATACAAAAATGCAAATCTTTTCTCTTTATAATATTAGTGTAGATGTCAAATGTACTTTTATTAAGTTTTAAATGGTCCAACATTTAAGCTACCGTCGATTGGACGTCTTTTAACTGACAAGGAGAACAGAAGTAACAGTTATTACAATATTATGCGTAAGTCACTATACATAATCTACAAAAAACAATATTATTCCACGGTGGCAATAATAGCAGTGTTAAGGCTTCCTTACATCGTTGATTACAATAAAGTCAACAAGTATCTGTTTTGTATTAGAACTAGATGGCGCTGTAGCGCGTAGAAACATGCTATCGTATTGTTTTTGCGGGAGTACGTAAGGGCAAGTTTAGTTTTGCAATGTGAGGATAGCAAGACAATATAGTAGCAAACACACACACGCACACAAACTATTGTCATAATATAATTATGATATTTAAACATTGCAATGATATACAGAGTATAAATGAAAAGACCAAGTTCAAAAAGACCATTACTAACGAGAGACCCAAGGTCTTATGGGAGTTGAAGAAGCGAGAGATGTATCGTGGAAAGATCGGAATCGTGGAAAGTGGAAATCTGTGATCTCTGCCTTCTCTTACGGGAAAAGAGCGTCATTATATTTATGGATAAACGACAAATTTAGGAAGGAACATAAAGATGAATGTTAAGTATATTACATACTGGCTAACCCGGCCACGCGTTGCTGGTATAACCCCGCCACGCGTTGCTATGGTAACGTTAATTGATTATGAAAACTGTTATTCCTAGGCTTATGGTGACTTCTTCTTTTTCTTCTTCTTCAGCCTTTCGCCACCCAATGCTGAGTGAAGGCAACATGCATTGCCCGCCATTCTCCCTGTTTTGGGCCTTCCTCTGCCAGAATTTTCTGGCAACCTTGACCAGATCGTTGGTCCACCTCATCGGCTGTCTGCCCACACTCCGACGACCAGGTCTTGGCCTCCACTCAAGCATCCTCCTCCCTCATCTTCCATCCGTTCTACGCCCTTTGTTTCCCGCCCATTTCCATTTTCTTTTGGCGATTTCTACCGCTATGTCGGTAAAATTAGTACGTATCCTTATTTCGGTGTTTCGAACTTTGTCCCGAAGTTTATACCCAACATGGTACAATATGGTAACGATGGTAACAAACCCACAAAGTCCTCTTTTTATATAGTAATGGAGGCTCCTCTTTTGCATGAAAGCAATCGGTGTTTGCCGCTGCAAATATTCCCCGCTGCAGAAACGAGATAGCCTCAATACCATCATAAACACGTTATTAATTATGACAAGGAGGTTGATTGCGTCAGTATTAGTTATTTTTTGTAATTTTGATTAGTTTTTCGACACTCCTAGCCTCACCTTCATTTACTCAATTTCCCTTTCACACATACCTTTTGTCGCATATTGAAGAGCGAGACGACCGCGCCATCTATTGGTGGCAAATCTATTGGTGGCTCAAGAGGTGTCGGTTCTTCGCGCCATATGTCCCGTCTACTACCACTTCACCAAGTCAATCAGCCTTCGATAAATGTCAGTAACTTTAGTTCTCCTGCTGGGTTCCTTAATACTGCTTCTATCACGCAGGGAAATGCCAAGCATTGCTTTCTTCATTGCCCGCTGGGTAACATAAAACCTTCCAATGAGATCCATAGTTGGCGACGGCGTCTTACTCTCGTTAGACTTTTGTGGCAAAACGCACTAGTGAAATGTTTTCGTCTCGAGCACTGGGGTGATTAAAATGAGATAATTTTTGTAGATAGATACTAATAACGTTTAGAAAATTCCAGTTGCAACACACAAATGGGTACATCAGATTACACACAATAATTACAAACGGGAATCAGAATAAAATAAAAAGGGAAAAATGCTGTATCTGTGTGCATCGTCAGGATTACGGTCAAGACTCAGTGTAATAGTTTTAGCCGGGAGACAGATGAAACACCGATTTTCAGCCATTATCCCAACTAATAAGGGCGCAGGTAATTGAAGTAATAAAAATAAGTAAAGTAAGAAAAATCCTAAGCCTCATCCGAACTGGATTCGACGAGAGATCTTTTTCTCAATTCTTGACTTACCCAATTGGACAATGTATGTAGTAATGTAGGTATGTTAAGTCAAATTTTAAAATTTGGACAGGTTTCTCGACGCGACAACGGCTCCATCGAGCACCTCGTTGTATAGGGCAAGATAGAGAGCACCAGAGGGCAAGGGATGTCGCCCATGAGATGGACTGACCAAGTGAAGTCTGTTGTGGGTGGTTCTCTGAATGAATGCAATAGGATGTCCGCCAGCAGAGAGAAATGGCGAATGATCGAGAGGCGAGTAACATCTGCCTCGGCTAAGACACGACGTCATGACGGCAAGAGTGTCACGATGACGAATAAGATGTTAAGGCAGTAGTGGTGACTCCCAAAAAGGGACAAACAAAGCCACACGGTGAAGTGAAGTACAGCGGCGGGTTTTAGTGGGTATGCCCGACAGCCTTAGTGACAAGAGAGTGGCAGCCAGTGATGGGGTAAAACAATTCCTCTAAAAACATTAGCATTTAGCTTACCATGAGTAGTTAACCGGAATATTAATAACGTGTTTGTCGTTTTGCAATGATCTTTATAATAAGAAATTACGTGCATTGTTCCATTTATTGACTGGTGTGCGTACATGTTTCTCATTTTGTCTAAATAGGTCATCTACTTTAATTCTCTCTATTTTAACCAACCTCTATTTATAACTCCGTTCTTAAACTATAAGCATTGATTTTGATTAAGAAAGATTATGTACAATACTACGGTTGAACTCATAAAACGTAACCATGACAACTCGTGAATTATATAGAGCTACAAATCAATAGAAAAGACATCAAACGTATTTTACTGACATAGTTTGAACATAACCTTTAAAAAGAAGAAGAGAGACGCTTATACAAAAAAGAATAAAGAAAGCCGTTTGCCGTTTGGTATCCGGCAGATTATAATATACCAAACCCTTCACACTTAAGAGCATCGTGAAAGGATACTGGATACATACTAATGATTCTGGATGTAATTTCCATACAACTCTCGTAAACAACAAAATATGTAGCAGCGTTCTCTGAAGCCTGGTCTTATAATACAATCTCCAACTCGTCTGCTAAGCGTGGAAATTATGGCAAATCTCTCCGAATTTTTCGAGGAGGATTCCATCTACCAATAAACCTCTCTCGGCAAAGAAAATAAAGATAAAAAAGCAATTTTAACAATTAAATTTTACAAAATATTGTGAAGGTAGTAGAAAATGACGACCATTGCCTTAGTCGTCCTGTGATCAAGGCTCTTGTAAGGGAGTCAAAACGTCAGGATTAAATACAAATTATGTGCAATAAAAGTTGTTTTATTTAAATGTGTAATGTACGCATAAATGTAAGAACTAAACATAAGAAAGCAGAAGAACAGTTTACCTTCCTTCGAGTGACGCATAAAAAGTAAAATCTCCATGTGGGTGGTCGCCATAGCTTTTGGACACTAGCTGGCGTATCTCTATTATCATCACCTTTTAATGTCCCCGGGTGGTTTTCATCCTTAGGTAGATTACAAGGTGACATTTCATTTATCACAAAGGCACGATAACAGACAACAGACACAATAAAATGACTAATATCAAACGTGTCTGCACCCAATTATAATTGTGCACAGTACTTTTAAAATTAAATTAATTAACCTTGCAATGACTGGACAATATAAAAAAGAAAAACATTAATGGGAAAGAACCTATAAAAAGAATTGAAGGGTAACAATCGCAATGTTGATTAAAAATGCTTTACGGGAACTATTGATGTTATAAATATATCAACGTCAGAGCATATTATAAAACGATCATATTCTCCTCAAAGAGATCTTCTGTGTTATATTCACACAAGAAGCTGTTGTCATAATTCGTTAGGATAACATATTTTTTACCTACCTATTTTTTAAAATAAAGTATTTTAATGATATCTTATGCATAGAAAAAATTGTATTCTGTTTATAAAATGACCTCCGTGTCCAAATTTATAACATGTTTGTGGTGGTATCAAAATTATCTTGTTTTTGTAGTATCTCAAGAATGGTTGGAAGAGACAATCACCAAATACTTTCATGCAAGTATGCGCAAAAGAGGAGCCTCCCTAGTACGCAGGGTTCTGGCCAGTTCCAATGCTGTCCTTGCAATGGTTGTGAGTATACTGGACTTTCCCCCCATCCGGCAGTGCTGTGAAAGACATATCCCGCAACGCCTGATGGAGAAACTATCTCTGCTATATAAAAGAAGGACGTGGGTTTGTTACCATATATAGTTACCATAGTTACCATATTGTACCATGTCTGGTATATCTCTTCAGGACAAAGTTCGAAACACCGAAATAAGGATACGAACTAAACTTACCGACATAGCGGTAGAAATCGCCAAAAGAAAATGAAAATGGGCGGGACACATAGGGCGTAGAACGGATAGAAGATGGGGGGAGGGTGCTCGAGTGGAGGAAAGAACTGGTCTTCGGAGTGTGGCTGAGACAGCCGATGAGGTGGACCAACGATCTGGTCAAGGTTGCCGGAAAATTCTGGCAAGGAAGGCCCAAAACAGGGAGAATGGTGGGCAATGCAGGATGCCTTCACTCAGCATTGGGCGGCGAAAGGCTGAAGAAGAAGAAGAAGTTACCATAAACCTAGGGATAACAGTTTTTATAATCAATTAACGTTACCATAGCAACGCGTGGCCGGGTTATACAAGCAACGCGTGGCCGGATTAGGTAGTATGTAATATACCTAACATTCATCTTTATGTTCCTTCCTAAATTTGTCGTTTATACATAAATATAATCACGCTCTTTTCCCGTAAAAGAAGGCTGAGATCACAGATTTCCACTTTCCACGATTCTGATCTTTCCACGATACATCTCTCGCTTCTTCAACTCCCATTAGACCTTGGGTCTCTCGTTAGTAATGGTCTTTTTGAAATTGGTCTTTTCATTTATACTCTGTATATCATTGCAATGTTTAAATATCATAATTATATTATGACAATACTTTGTGTGTGTGTGTGTTTCTTACCATATTGTCTTGCAATCCTAACATTGCATTTTTTTTGCACCCCGGGCAACTGGACACCCTCCGGAACCGGGGGAGGGTAGTGGTGAATGCATCATGGATACATCTGGCGGCCGAGAGGTTACGTCAGACTTGTACTGACTAAACACCACCTAGTAAGTGCCATAGCCTAGGAAAGATGTATAGGCTTCATCGAAGCGACACCAAACATTACAAAACTAAACTTGCCCCTACGTACTCCCGCAAAAACAATACGATAGCGTGTTTCTACGCACTGCAGCGCCATCTAGTTATATAAAACAGATACTTGTTGACTTTATTGTAATCAACGATGTAAGGAAGCCTTAACACTGCTATTATTGCCACCGTGGAATAATATTGTTTTTTGTAGATTATGTATGGTGACTTACGTATAATATTGTAATTATTGTTACTTATGTTCTCCTTGACAGTTAAAAGACGTCCAATGGATGATAGCTTAAATGTTGGACCATTTAAAACTTAATAAAAGTACATTTAACATCTACACTAATATTATAAAGAGAAAATATTTGTATTTTTGTATGTTTGCAATGAATAAACTCAAAAACTACTAAACCCATTTCAAAAATTCTTTCACCATTGAAAAGCTACATTCACGCTGAGTAACATAGGCTATATTTAATGCTAGAAAAAATTAAAAGAATGTTGTCCATCCGCGCGAAGCTGGGACGGGTCGCTAGTATATTATATTTGAATAATATGAACATTTCTACCCTATATTGACTCGTATCGTATGTAAGCTTATCTGATTTCTTCAACACAATAAATTGCTTTGACTATTTGGGTTCAGAATAATGTGTCTTATATTTATTTGAGCATTTAAATAATTTAAGGTGTTTTTAATAGACTTTTAACCACTTAACTTTCATAGACTAGTAACTTTATAAATCAACATATTAACGAACCTATATTACCAAGTGTGAAGGTCAAACTGGATGGTGTCGCCCTTCCTAGGGCACACCAGTTTAAATACCTAGGTTCAGTAATTGCAGATGATGGATCGATCACAGCCGATGTTATACACAGAACGGTGTCTGGGTGGATTAAGTGGCGGACGCTAACAGGAGTTCTCTGCGATCCCAAAATGCCAATAAGAACGAAAGGCAAAGTCTACAAAACAGCTGTAAGACCTGCTCTACTATATGGCAGCGAAACGTGGGCCTCAAAGAAAATCCATGAGGAAAAACTTCATACCACTGAAATGCGCATGTTACGCTGGGCAGGTGGAGTAACCCTCAAAGACAAAGTGCGTAACGTCCACGAAAGGGGGAGTTTCAAAATAACGCCTATTACCGAGAAGATAACAGAGTCCAGGCTAAGGTGGTACGGACATATTGTGCGCAGACCAGATGACCACGTGGTGAAAAAGTGCCTTTCCATGGCCACAAAAAAGAGAGGGAGAGGTAGACCACAAATTACCTGGATGACAAATGTCCGGAAAGACATGCTAAAGCTTGGTCTTAAGGATGACGATGCTTACCAGCGAAATGAATGGCGCCGAATGATTAAGAAAGCCGACCCCGCGTTACGGGAAGAGGCGAGGCCGAAGAAGAAGATATTAACGACCTTTGGTGTATCGCTAATGATCCTGCCCTTCTACGGTCCTGAGTTCGAATCCCGAAAGGGGCAGATGTTTGTGTGATGAATACGAGCATTTGTACCTGAGTCTTGGGTATTTATATCAGGGAGCGGCAAAATGATCTGACGGTTTTCACTGCCGCGCTGTCGACCGAGCGAGTGGTGGGGGGTGGTGGGGGTAGGGGCGTTCCAGAGACTACGTGCGGACATTGTTAGTAGCCATGGAGCGGTGGACGGCTGAGCATCGTGCGTTCGTTGTGGAAGCATTTTTTAAAAGTGGCGAATCCTGTGTTTCTGTTCAGCGGCAGTTTCGGAGACATTTCAATGTGAGGCCTAGAGGCAAAGTCCCGACTAGAAACACTATTTTGCTTTGGGTGGGTAACTTCAGAGCTACCGGTTCAGCTTTGATGGAAAGGAAAAGTGATGGAAAGGAAAGCAATGTTAGGAAAAGTGTTTGAAAATTTCAGCGCAAGATTGGAAGAATGCATGGCCCAAGATGGATATCATTTGAAAGACGTCATCTTCAAATCTTAAATGGATCAAATCAACATTTTTGTTGTTATTTTTATAAATGTTCATAAATACCAATCTGTAATATGCAATAAAACATTTTGTATCACTTAAAACGGTTGAGTTATTTACATTTTAAAACCGTCAGATCTTTTTGCCGCTCCCTTTCTATTAATATCGAATATCGATTTGTCATATATGTATGTCTATCCGTTACCCTAGTATCCATAACTCATACCTGGGGTCGTCCATTAATCACGTGAGGTTTTTAGACCACTTTTTACACTCCCCCTCCCCTCTGGTGATACGTGGTGTGGTTGTAATGTATCCCCCTACCCCTTTCTTACTTCTTTCGCACCGACGGTCCTGGGTTCGAATCCCGGAAGGGGCAGATGTTTGTATGATGAATACGTATGTCTATCCGTTACCCTAGTATTCATAACACAAGCCTTACAGTGCTTACTTTGGGCTAGGCTAATTGGTGTGAATGTAAGAAATATTTATTTATTTATTTTTAAAAAAATACATATTAATCTGAAAAGCATTCTCGATCAACGGATTTGCTTGACTGTTTTCAACAGTAACTTTATTAGAAATAATAACACAAAAATATACACGTGATATGTAACTGTAATCCCCCCTCTCCTATTGTGATTTATAGTGATGTTTTCCGAAACCCCCCCTCCCCTATTTAGACCTCACGTAATTATTGGATGTCCCCTTATTGTGCTAATTTTAAGCTAAGCTAATTGTTATTAGTATAATTATTATTTTGAGATATAAAACATGATCTTTCAGCGAAAAAAATCGGTAAACAATTTTAAGCTCATATTGTAATACGTCCGTTCCATTGTGACCTCATTGTCGGCTAAATGGCTTGACCGAATTTGAAGAGTGGAGTGTCATTACAATATTATTCTTCCCGGGAGTGCCATAGCTAATATGACATCACCATGAAACCCATATAGTGAACGTAAACCATTAAAAACTTGTTTAGTTCTTTTTTTACAGTATACTTTTTTGTTAGTCAGATAAGATTTCTTTTAACCACGTTTACCACGTTTTTCTTAACTTGCTTTCTTGTATGTTTGTTTAGGTCAAATCTTGCGATCGATTTTTGGACCACTTTCAGACATTCAATTGAGCTGACATTTTTTATATAGCCTTGCTTACGATGACAATACAATATTTTAAAGGTTTAAGACTAAAAAGTGTTAAATAAATTATCATAAAAAATATTTTTAAAAACCACGTTTTTCTCTTGTTACAAATGCACTAAAAAGGGTAAAATAAGTTTTTTTTCTCTAGGCTATGTGGATCCGTAAATATGTTTAGTTTAAACTAACTGTAAAATTATACAATTAAAAACGTGGGGCGTGATATGGTGTAGTTGGGAATTTTTGAAGAACTTTTAAGTCATGTTGAATGGTTCGTTTTAAAATACGCCCCACGTTTTTAATTGTATAATTTTACAGTTAGTTTAAACTAAACATATTTACGGATCCACATAGCCTAGAGAAAAAAAACTTATTTTACCCTTTTTACAAGAGAAAAACGTGGTTTTTAAAAATATTTTTTATGATAATTTATTTACAGTATACTTTTTTGTATCAGATAGTATTATTTCTTTTTTAACCTAGCCCAAAGTAAGCATTATCAAAATCTGTACCTTCTGGGACTCGAACCGAAGACCTTCAATCGAAAGGCAAGATCGCTACCGTTGCACCAAATATTAGTCAATATTGTTGAATTTATATGAGTACATAACAACCATAACTCAAGAACATATGTATGTTTTTATTTATTTTTTTGCATTCACAATAAAAATCCACCATCACTACATAGTATAAAACAAAGTCTGTTTCTCTGTCCCTATATCCCTATGTACGCTTAAATCTTTAAAACTACGCAACGGATTTTGATGCGGTTTTTTTTAATAGATAGAGTTATTCAAGAAGAAGGTTTATATGTATAATACATGCATAAAATAGTAGAGAATTGCATCCGTGCGAAGCCGGGGCGGGTCGCTAGTAAGATATAAAAATCAACCATAAGATATAAAAATCCACCTGAGGGCTCGGGGGCGTAGTTATTTTTTACACGCGTATTTTATATCTTATAGAAATATTGCATTGTGAATGCAAAAAATTAAATAAATTGCATTATAGCTGGTTCCATCTTAATCGATTGTTTAATATTAGTTAAAAATATTACTTTCGATGTTGAATGCAGTTAGCGTTCAATATTGGTGGAACGATACTAGCTCATAGTAGAAGTTGAAATACGTTTGTAAAATTTGACATGTTTGCCAGCGTCTCGGTAGCTCAGCGGTCAGAGCACTTGCCCGGATAGCGAAAGGTCGTGGGTTCGAATCCCACCTGAGGGCTCGGAGGCGCAGTTGTTTTTTACACGCGTATTTTATATCCTTCAGAAATTTATGATTATTTTTATCCCCCAAATATAAGCCTGTACCGAGATTCCAACCCAAGACCATTAATGCTGCTGTGCGGTAACGATCCACTACCGTTGCACATATCTATAGTTACTTTAATGAAATGATCTCTATTACTAACGGCATAAGGAAGGATCAAACATCAACGTGTATATTTAAATAAAACACTTTATTACGGATTTTGCGCATAATTTATTTTATATTTAATCCTGACGTTTAGACTCATCCTGTGATCACGACTCTTGTAAAGAAGTCGATACGACAAGATTAAATCTATACATATAAATAAAATTGGAGTGTCTGTTTTTAATATTGAAATACCCGTTTTTTACTACATGCATATAAATATATATACGGTACATACACCAAAATATCTTTTTTTTTTTCAATTTTTGTCTGTCTGTCTGTCTGTTTGTTCCGGCTAATCTCTGAAACGGCTGGACCGATTTTGATGGGACTTTTATTGGTAGGTAGCTGATGTAATAAGGAGTAACTTAGGCTACTTTTATTTTAGAAAAATAATGTTGCAATATTCCACGCGGACGAAGTCGCGGGCGGCCGCTAGTCTATACATATAAATAAAATTGGAATGTCTGTTTGTAATATTGAAATAACCGTTTTTTACTACATGCATATGAATATATATACGGTACATACACCAAAATAACATTTTTTTACAATTTTTGTCTTTCTGTCTGTCTGTTTGTTCCGGCTAATCTTTGAAATGGCTGGACCGATTTTGACGGGACTTTTATTGGCAGGTAGTTGATGTAATAAGGAGTGACTTAGGCTACTTTTATTTAAAATAAATCTTTTATTTTAGAGAAATAAAATTCATGTGCCACAGCAATGCGTGACTGGGTCAGCTAGTATAAAATAAATTATGAGCAAAATCCTTAAAAAAGTGTTTTATTCAAATAACTAAGACGCGCGGAAGTGTAAGAACTAAATATATCAACTAATACTATATATATAACTATACCTTTATTGCTAATGATTGTACTTCTTTAAAACTCGCAGATTGTCTCATTCAATTTTCAATTTTAATACCAACGTATAGTGTTGAAAATGAATTAAAAAATAAACATTCTGTGGAAAGGTTGATATGAACCAAAATTTGTCAAATCACTGCATCGGCTACAATCACGATCGAATTTTCATCTCGCATTAAATAAATATATAAATATTTCTTGCATTCACACCAATTAGCCTAGCCCAAAGTAAGCACTGTAAGGCTTATGTTATGGATAAGTACTAGGGTAACGGATAGACATACATATATGATACAAAGATATGTAATATTCATAGAAACATATATAAATACCCATGACTCAGGTACAAATGGTCGTATACATCACACAAACATCTGCCCTTCCGAGATTCGAACCCAGGACCGTCGGTGCGAAAGGCAGGATCACACCGTTGCACCAAAACGGTCGTCATTTGTTAACGATGAGCTTAACTTACAATGGCAAAAACATTAATATATATTTATTAAAAAAATTAAACAATTGTAATGTTCGGAAATATTAAAGAAGTAATTCTCATTTCAAATATTATGGAACTGCAATCTTAAATATTTATCTGTTCAGTTGCCAATAATGTACAGTCAAAAGTACCTACATCGAATTATATAAAATTGACAAATTTCTCCATTCGATTTTAAACCTAAACTTCGAATTATAGAGTCCAATATCAATTGACAAAACTTGATTTTGACAGTTTGTATCAGTTTGATATAATATTCAGTGTCAGTTGTCAAATTTTCTCAATTAATTATAAACCTTAAAATTTTTTATTTTAAGTTGAAAATCTTTTGACGATATTTGACAGTTTACAGTACATAAGACACTGAAAAAAATAATTCCAATTAATTAAATACCCAAATGTATATTAAAATACGTGTAAAGTAACATTGACCTCATGGATTCATTACGAAATTGATGCAGGAATTTATTTAGTTTCATGATGTCATACCTTGCTAAACTCTTAACTCTCTAGGAGGCGTCCTTACCGAGTTTTTAAACTAATGCATTTTAAACTTTACCCCGATTTAAATAGCGGCGTTTTTATAATCTTTAAAAGCATTGTGAATAAAGATAAATTTAAATTTTTGTATAAAACTCTTTTGTAGAACCCTTCTATTCTTAAAGAATTCTGCTTCAGACTTTCCCTAGCCCCGAAAACACAGCGCATGCCTAATGTCCATTCAGGAATACCAGAAAGAGACACCGCTACCGAGAGTAAAGGAGACAGCGAATGGGATTCTAAAAATTTGGCAAAATTCGTCACCAAGAAAACCGCTCACATAATTTCAATATTATGTCATTGGCAACTAACGTAACAAACATTACAAAACAACAGTAATCATACGAAAAAAGTATTTGACACAGTTTCAAAAATGGAACGCCTTACATTTTTAAAATTAGGTTCTTTTAAAAACGACATTTTTTTTCTTTTTTTTCTGAATAGTTTAGCCGCACCGGGATACAGTCGATAAGCCGACGAGCTCGCTAACTGCATTAACTCTAGATTTTTAGGTCACACTGTTTCTCTAGACATCTCAATTACGGTTAAGCACTGAGTAGCATATATAAAAAAATACTTACGTGTCACAGCTACACGAGACGAAGACTTCAGTTTAAACCAACACTAAAACTAATCATTTGTTAAAGAAATACAATTAACACAATATATAAAGACGCTACAAACTACTGCACAGGTTATGATGTAGAGATGGATATTTTTAATCGTAGTTAACACACCGCGACGGTCTATTTTCGATATATTTGTAGTCGGCCAGTTTGTACGTTTAATAAATGTGTTGAACTAGTGTGGTGAAAAAAAAAATCAATTTGTAACGCGCTAGGCAATCGCCATTTTGTGTCTGGCCAGGGTAAAGAGGGTGTGAGCTAGTACGCATGCGCGATGCGTCGCCGCCCATAAGTCTAGTCTATTAGAGATTTTTTTTTTCTAGCACCGCTGCGTTTAATTGTCTCAGAAGATTATCGCTTCTCTCTGTCAAATTTGAATTTCGAAAATTCATTATCAAATTCGAATTTCGAAAAAATCTCTCGCCTTTAAAAGTAAAATATTTAAAACGTTTCTACTAATAAAATAGAGTTCATATTTATATGTTACTTATCATTTTCGTTAATGTTGCTCAATTAAAATTATAAAAGTCTTTAACGGCTTGTTTCCTTGAATTAAAATCATATCCTCTTATTCTGAGAAGTTAAATTTTACGCGTAGTTGGTTCAGTTGCGATGATAATGCATTTTTATTGTAAACATGATACAACTCTTCATCCAGGATTGACTCCTGATGAGGGAACTCCTTAATACTCAACTGCATTATCGTCGTAATCTTTACTAATTACATGTCCAATGCAGGACTTTTTAGAATGTCACAAGGAGCGGTTGTTTTTTTTTGTTATTTATTTTTTTAGTATTTAACATTTAAAAAAGAATACATTCACAGAGCAAAAACTAAAACAATTATATCAATCATAGAAGGGCGGAGTAATTCTCAATTGTTTTATGGAACATGACGTCACCGGTCAAAATAATAAAAAAACATATCAGAAGCATATTGACGGCGAAGTGCCAAGACCTCCAAAGTGAAAGTCGTCGAGAAATTCACTTTTTTGTCATTTCGAATGAAAATTCGTTATTTGCATGTTTTAATGAAACTCCCTAAGTGTATTTTCAGTTGCAAGCGCATCATGTTAATAAATAAATAAACAAATTTTTAACTGATTATTAACTTGTCAAGAAATTGATGGTTTCTTCAGCTTGTGTAAGTATTATTTTGAAATTAGCAGTTAGGTGTTATTGGCATTTCGCCGTCGATATATGGTTTGCTGTGTGTAATCAGACATTTAGGACAATATTTTTTCTTTTGTGTCCCATTATATACAACAAAATCAATAAAATAATGTAAATAATAATATAAATCTCATAAATAAACATAGCTGTGAAAAAAGCAGTGTCAGCCTTCCTGGTGACAAAGGTTCAGGACGAAACCGAGAAAATAATTGGCATATTGCGGTAAATAAAAAAACCGGACAAGTGCCAGTTGAACTAGCGTGGACAGAGTTCCGTATGATGATAATGTTATAAATTATCTTTGTTGTTGATTATAACCCAAAACAAACTTAACTTTTGTAGTTGAAATATCTATGAGCTCCTATTTCAACAGCAAATGGCAGTTTTTAGTAGTATTTTTATGTAATATAATAAAAAAACGATTTTCGGATTTTCTACCTTTACTTGTGCTATAAGACCTTGCTTCATGCCAAATTTCATGATTCTAGGTCAACGAGAAGTACCCTATATAGGTTTTGATTGTGGCGAGTATCAAAAGTTGATCAAATCTTTTGATTGCGTTGACTTAGAAGTTTGTTTTTTTTTTAATTTACCAAGTGACTTTAAATTTAAGCATTCGATATAAATTTCAGCTTTATATCTTCACGCGTTCCTAAGAAAAAGGGTCTTGACAGACGGACAACGAAATGATCTTATAAGGGTTTTTGGTACGGAGTGCGGAACTCTAAAAATGTAAAAACCTAAAACATATTCCATGTGTAATTAAATAAATAAATTATACTCACCGTTAATATACATCCACTCATCTAAATTTTACATAACGAAAGGACATTCAATTTTCTTAAGTAAATTATCGGTAAGAAAAAATGTATTATTATGGCTTAATAATTAGTATTAAATACATAAGCTTATTAACTAGTTTCAGGTGGGATTTGAACTCACATCCTATGGCTATTCGGGTGAGTAGGTACTTTTCTAATTGAGCTACCGAAACCTTAGACCAATATTATCTATAAAAATGAGGAAGTAATATGTTAAAATAACACGAAACACTCAGTTTCTCTCTTTTATACATTTTCCTCTAGTACCTAGGTGTACAGGCCATAATCTATACATATAGATAAAATTGGAGTGTCTGTTTGTAATATTTAAATAACCGTTTTTTACTACATGCATATGAATATATATACGATACATACACCAAAGTAAGATTTTCCACAATTTTTGTCCGTCTGTCTGTCTGTTTGTTCCGGCTAATCTCTGAAATGGCTGGACCGATTTTGACGGGACTTTTATTCGCAGGTAGCTGATGTAATAAGGAGTAACTTAGGCTACTTTTATTTCAGATTTTTTTTTAATTACTGTGCCACAGCAACGCTTGGCTGGGTCAGCTAGTAAATAATATAAATGAAATACTAGGGCGATGCAGTCGCTAAGCGTAAAGCTTCGCTAGCATCCTATATTGGAGCGGAGCCTAATACAAAAAAAAACAATAATGTTTGGTAAATTTTATAATATACATTATAAAATTTACTAAACATTATTGATTTTTTCGATTTTAGAATCTAAAATCACATATTTGTTGTTTGTCTGTCCACTCTTTTTCCGTTGTATATGCGTTACCATAGCAACGCGTTAACCGCAAGTAGTTCGTCTACCGGACGTTAGATGACGCTAACGGAAAAATATTTAATAATAGAAAGAAATTAAAGAATTTTGTCGGGTGGACAAAATTCTTAAATGCGAAGCCGGGATGGGCCGCTAGTTCCATAATAATAAAAACTTTCATAAGCCGCGCGCTTTTTGTTTCAATGGGAAATCCCATAGAGCCAATGTTTTTTGGTCATAACTTTTTTAATTTTGCGAATTTCGAAAAAAAATTACGAAAATCGGCTAAGAACTCACAGAGTTGTGGCGTCACATACATTTCGTCATTATGGCTGATCCTTGGAGCTTTGCTCCAATAACTATTAGTACACAATTGTATTGAGAGATAGTGCTGTGTGACGGGTGCAGCCGGAGAAATAAAAGCTCGTTTAGGTCACTTGTTTTATATTTAAGTAATTAAGGCACAACTGAAACAATTATATAAAAAAAGGTAAATTACACTGAATACAAAAACAATTTCACATTTATCACTAAAAACATATTATAAAAGGTAGGGCTACTTACAATAGTGCCTTAAAGAAACTTATAGACTTAGAAACAGGAACTGGTAGTAAAGAATATATATACAGGAAACTTGTGAATTATGCTTATGAGCTTATTATATACTTGTGAGCTTATTATAACTGCTCAGCACTATAAATATATTTAAATAATTTATTTTCGGTGAGTCAACCGCTCTACGCGCTGACTTTGGTAAGAATAAACTTCGAACAAAACAAAATAAACAGAGACAGACAGTAAATTTTAAAATAGGAAACAGAGACAGACAGTAAATTTAAAATAGGAAACGAAGAGAAAAGAAAATATGAAAAATGGCCAGAGAAGAGCGCAATGAAAGCAACGAGTCGCCAATATAGCTATGGCGCCTCGTTACAGCTGTACTCTACTGTATCGCGATAGGTAGAAAAATAAAAATTTGATTGTTAATCCATAATCTAAGAACACAAAGTTGTTGTTTGTGTGTTTGTCTATCCGCTCTTTTTGCATTGTATACGTGTTACCATAGCAACGCGTTACCGGGTCAGCTAGTATATACTCTAAAAACACAAATTTGTTGTTTGTGTGTTTATCTGTCCGCTCTACTTCCATTGTATCAATTAACGTTACCATAGCAACGCGTTACCATAGCAACGAGTTACCGGGTCAGCTAGTCTATAATCTAAGAACACAAATTTTTGTTTGTGTGTTTTTCTGTCCTCTTTTTTTTCCCGCTCTTTTTCCATTGTATCAATTAACGTTACCATAGCAACGCGTTACCGGGTCAGCTAGTATATAAAAAAGAATTCATTAAAAGAAATCGAGACAATTTTCATACTATTTGACAGTTTTATTTAGCACACATTACCTAACCTTTTTAATCAAGCTTAGAATAAGATTTTATAGATTCAAAAATTTTAATCATCCTTAGAATTTTGTGTAAATGTTACGAAAAAAACGTGGCCTATTAACAAAAAATAGAAAAAAAATTATAGACAATATACTAGGGTTTCAATTTCAATAAATTACAAATCATAATTTATTACAATTAAATTGTTATTGCCTAATTGGTCATATGTATACATTATCTTGTCGAAAATTTAAATACGTCACATAAAAGTAATGGGTAAATTGCTATACAGAGTTATTAATAACCTAACTATATCCTCATATTGTGTGTATTCTTTGTTCCTTCCTGCAATCAGTCGGACATATCATGTTACGCCTTCAAATATGTTGAGAAAATTATTAAATGTATATATTTTCATAATTCTATTAGTTAAAGTGAGGAATAATGAGGCAAAAACGGGTATGTGACTTATTAAATTTTATTTCTAACTCTCTCTTAAATTTTTTATATAAAATTTTCAAATGTTGAGTCATTTGTGACTAAATACCTAGCTTAACTTAATTGGGTCAAAAATAGCAGTCATTACAAGATAAGTTATAATTTTTTTGCATAAATCTTTATTTTAGAGAATACAGTATTACAAATAGTAATATTAAATTAATATTAGGCTACGATGCATCCATTATTGTAGAAATATTTTATAAATATGGTACAGGAAAATAAAAAATGTTTTCTTAGTAATTCGGTTATGTTAAAATATTTATTTTTTATACTTTTGCGTTGTTCGCTCATTGATATAAAATAATTATAGACGGATTACACAACGCATTAATGTTTTTTTTATTCAATCATGGCGTTTACCTTAGTTATTCGAGTAGTTCCTGTAAGTCGAAGACTTTTTGCGGGAGAGGAATGTGTTTTTTTGTTGCCGATTTCACTTTTCTTGTTGAATGTGTTATGGTGGATATTTATGTGTAATAATGGTGGATTATTGACCACTAAATATTTGTGAAAATGCACGAGCATTGGCAAGTGTAACAAAAGAGCCGGAGTTGTCATTTCACTTTTGTTTTTTAAATATTTTGCAACTTTCCCGATAGATTTAATTGAAAATAAAACTTAATCTAAATTCAATACTTACGGTTAGGTTAGGTTAGGTTAGAACAAAGTTATAAACACTTAAAATCTTGAAATATCAAGCATAATTATTCGGCAAAACGATCTTTCGGACTTTCGGTGAAAAAAGCTCCCCATTTCCATTCAAGAATATAACAGGCATATTTACTGCTTTCAGGTGAGATTAAAAAACTATTTTATATCAACAATGTCTGCGAGGATAAAGGAGAAACGATAAATGTTGCTGAAAAAGGGAATACCATCACAATAAGTGCGATGACGCGAGGACAGCACTATATCAATTACTCCAAGTATGAATTTTTCATTGTAATTCACAGGTCAACAATTTTTTTTCCCAGAGCCGTGAGTATACTTTCCGAAGGATTTTGGTGTGCTGAACCCAAATCCGGTAGCAGAATTGCTCTATCACGTCAGGTTTTTGGGATATTCTAACCTAAAAGTGCAAAAAACGCCGTTTTCGCCCATTTTTGAGATTATGTGATCCTACAGTTTTTAGTATACCTAAAAAACTACAGGGGTCATCTTAAAGTACAAGTCTTGAACTTTCAAATGGCGTTGAGTTTGTTTACAAATACTTTTTTTTTTGCTGAGATATCGTATTTTGAAGTTCATTTTTCTCAATTTTGCTTCATGCTACCTATACTGTCATCAGCTTAGTTTAGATCAGTTTCAGTGACGTGGTAGAGCAATTCTGTGACCGGATTTGGATTCAGCACACCAAAATCCTTCGGGAAAATATACTCAGGTGTCTGGGTAAGAAACTTTGTCAAATTTTGTTGGCTTGTATTATCCATATATAGGTTTGACAGATGCCCCGTATTTAAGCAATGGCTAGAGTGATTCATGAGGAAGATTTATACATGTATTTTATAATAGAGAAAAGCCTAGTAAAGATTTTTGATATAATGTCGTAATAAACATATTTTTTGCGCTTACATTGCAAACGCAGGCTAAACCTTACGAGATAGATCAGATTAATGTACTACGGAATGATATATCTTAATAATATCGATAAAATATAAAAAAATAAACGATGGTCTATACATATATATGTAAAGGATAACCCAAAGTAACATATTACTCAAATTTTATGCATTATATACCAAATTATTTTAGCGTTACAGTATTAGTCCTTATCCAATTAAATACGTTAGATGCGTTGTGCATTTCATGTAGATTAAATTGCCCTTTACAACATATCATTAAAATTATTATCTTAGAAAATATCAGAGGTCTAAAATTTTATCCCGGATGGCAGCGGTACCCGTGCTAAGCCGGCACGATTCACTAGTTCTTAATATGAGCTTAAGTTTTTGCCTTCTTAAAACCAAGATATTCGAGGAGGCTCATTTGGATTTTTATTATACCAGATGTCTTTTGTTTTCGAACGTTCGTGAAGTATACCTTCCATTCTTTCTGGCATGTATGTAGCTTTAAACTTAGAATGTAAACACTGTTAGGGCACTACAACTGGCCGACGACGCATGGTGGGCTGAAAATCGCGTTGCATGGACATAGAAACTTAAATTTAAAAAATCATTTTGTTTTGTTAGAAATGGGTTTGGTTGATTGTTTGTTGAAATTTAATATATATTATTTTTATTTTTTATCTATTCTTGCCTTATTTTATATATAATCTATCTTTATATCATTTATTTTTGTGGCTTGAAGTGCACACGTGAACACATTTTTGAAGCATTAAACCATCTAATTCAGTCAAGAGCTGGAAGGAACAAAAATGAAAACTTTGACGAATTTAAAAAAAAATCGCAGGAGGTGCCGTTATACTAAGTATGTCAAAAAATCAGGAATAATTAGTACTAAATCCGTGTGGAAGGATATAAAGGCCAACCTTGCGATACCAGAGATTTAAACGAGTAATAATTTTTCGAAAATATTTTTCGAAAAATTATTACTCGTTCGTATTTGAACTAAGTCCTGGATCTGGAAGGGGCAGATGATTGTGTGAAAAATACGGGCATTTGAACTTAAGTCATGGGCATTTATATTTCCATGAATATTACTTATTTATGTATCATATACCTATGTATTTATTTCATTAACAAACAAACAGTCGTGATAACATAAATCTATAATCTAAGATCACAGTGGTTTGTGTATTTGTCTGTCCGCTCTTTTTCCTGCTCTTTTTCCATTGTATATGCGTTACCATAGCAACGCGTTAATCGCAAGTAGTTTGTCTACCGGACACAAGATGGCGCTAACGGAAAAATATTTAATAATAGAAAAAATTAAAGAATTTTGTAAACCCGTCATTTGTGAATAAATACCTACTTCTCTTTCTTTGCCCGATGTATGAGACTGCAGTCACAATCAATTTTGTAGACACCTAGAGCCTGGATGAGTATAATACACCTGACAGGTCGTGAGAATTGGTTTATCTTTTTGGCTGGTTTAAAGTTAATATTAATGGAACCCGCTTCAGAATGTTCCCAATCTTGTCAGTGACCCCCTTCATGTAGGGAAGGACAGGTTGACTTGGTAATCGCAACTTGTTGTCTTGTAGTACTCGCTTGACATGCTGAAGCTTAGACGTCAGATGTTGTTGGTCACAGATGCCGTGAGCTCTCTGAAACAAAGATTTCCCTACGGTAGCCATCTGTATAGGATGGTGGTAAGAGTCACCATTTAAATATCTATCTCTATGAGTTGCCTTTTATACACTGTATATCGAAAGGCAACTCATACAACTAAATATCTAAATGGTGACTCTATTCACTGTACATAGAAAGGCAGGCAGGTAGAAAGATATTTATCTTAAGAAACCCTTAAAAATTCAAGAGGTCTGTCACTGTTTCTATAGCTCAAATGAAACAGCAATGATCCAGATAGCAGGACCATTACTATCTGACACCTTTACATTTCAAATTTTTACATTTTGACACATTTACATTTCTAATGCTAACTTATTATGATGAACAAATGATTGATCTAGCCACACAAGTGAGTCTGAGAATACCTTGTGACCCGAGTGGATACTTTCTTGTATTTTTCTAATTAAAAAATTAAAATATGCGTTATTCTTTTTCAGTTGCTCCGTTTCTACGTCTTCATCTACTTACAAGTTGCCACATAAAAGTAACCCAAAGACAAAAGTGGATAAAAACTATACAACCTTTTATAATGTAAGCATAGACAAGAAAATAAAAAATGTGCGTCAGCTGCGACGCACGACTGGAGTTTACACCTTAAGCACGATTCTCTTTGAACAGGCACAGAAAATAAGAAAACAAAACTTCAAAATAATACTGAAGATAAAACTTAGCGCTGTCATTCGATCACTTAATTTTACTCTTCATATATTTTTTAATTGTGGGCGAGTTATATGAAAATTAATTCTTAAGGAGTAAACTCCATTTATATGAAATAATTGATAACATTTGCTCCGTTCGAACCACTTGCTTTAAAAATATAAATCTATAATCTAAGATCACAGTGGTTTGTGTGTTTGTCTGTCCGCTCTTTTTCCATTGTATATGCGTTACCATAGCAACGCGTTAACCGCAAGTAGTTCGTCTACCGGACGCTAGATGGGGCTAACGGAAAATATTTAATAATAGAAAAAATTTAAAGAATTTTGTCCACCCGTCCGAAGCCGGGACGGGCCGCTAGTCTATAATCTAAGATCACAGTGGTTTGTGTGTCCGCTCTTTTTCCATTGTATATGCATTACCATAGCAACGCGTTAACCGCAACTAGTTCGTCTTCCGGACGCTAGATGGCGCTAATGGAAAAATATTTAATATTTTGTCCACCCGTGCGAAGCCGGGACGGGCCGCTAGTTATTGAATAATAACTCAAAATTTAAATAAAAAAGGCCATATTAATTAGACTCTTAATGGAAAGTGTACTCTCCTGGAGTGCGAGTGGATGTGGGTTCGAGTCTCGCCTGAAAGCTTGTTGAAAGTTTACTCCCTAAAAACGATTGTCTTTGAACAGGCACAGAAAAGAATAAAACTAAACTTCAAATTTAAAAATCTAATAATCCCGTGCGTGCATCTTTACAAATACTCTCAACATCTATGCATATCATACATCTCATTACATCTCCATAAGTAACATGCGCCCCCACGTTTTGAGTGGCCCCTCGTTTTGCCCCGCAGGGTTATTTTATTCTTTTTTGGTCACTGAAAAACGTGGGATTTTTAAATCTAGTATTATTATTTTATTCCTTTTAATTATTAACTCAACGAAGTAACCATGTGTTACGCAACAATCGGATAAGCCCCATACAAAAGTGAAAGTTGCCGAAAGTTGACCTGAAAGTGCACCTAGAAAGTTGAAACTTGTTTAAGCGTGCATTGTCATCGGGTTCTGAGCTACCCTGAAAGTTTTAACTCGCTAGGTGGTAGGGAAGTGCCTCAAAATTGAGATACAAGATTCCAACCGGACAGACAAGACGACAGACAAGCAAACAGACAAGAAAGCGACCTAAGAAAAACGTGGGAAAATAAAAGTAAAAGGTGCTCACGATAGGTTGCACACAAAAAACGTAACGCTGTCATTCGATCACTTAATTTTACTCTTCATATTTTTTCATACCGGGTGCCTCATATGAAAATCAATTTTTAAGAAGTAAACTCCAAAAATATAAAATTTCTTTCAGGAGACGCTAACGGAACGTTTGGAAGGATTGTGGAAATGTAGTTTTCTATTTGAAAGAGACATCAAGGGTGTACCACACCAAGTGACGTATGAAAATCACACATACAGTTCTATATCCTGCAACTTCAATGTCACCTTCAAAGGTAAATCACCCTGGAATCAACTTCCTTCAACCATCCATCGACGGCTTCTTCGGTGAAGTGGTTACATGTAACAGATTTCATGGTAAAGGCACTCCGAGATCCTGGGCTCGATTCCCGGCCGAGAAATAGTATATTTCATTACGAGTGCGGAAAGCTTGTCATTGCAAAGAGTTCCGACAAATGTCTACCCGAGTCGAGGCGCAGCCGAAGGTGTGAGTTGACAGTCGAAACAAGTTGCAATGACCAACTATTTTTAATACAGTTGCGAAAAAATTAAGCAAATCAATAAATTAATTATAGCAATTTTTTTTAATTAATAAAATGGCGCCAACCGTAAAAGAATGTAAGCAGAGATTTTTTTGTTTTCTTCACCCATTCTGGGTAGGCAAAGGGAACTATGCCCATACAGCCAAGTCTTCAGTAGAATTTTTTATTGATATGAAATGAAAATGAAATTTAATGAGATGAAATGAAATGAAACCAAAGCTAACTCATTAAATCTGATATTGAAACAAATTAGTAGCTTCTTTTTAGAAATATTAGCATGAATCATAAAAACTTCCATGATTTTTTTTTTGTAAAAACTTCGTGGTTGTTTTTTTTTTAATAGACATTATTTTGACATAATCATAATCATAATAATATTTTATTGCTTAAAATATGGTGTACACAAAAGATGTTGCATTACAATATTAGTATCACATATTTTACTGTCTGACAGCATGCAATAATTTGGTAAAATTTATTTATTAATTTAATTTTTAAATTCGAAATATTTATCAAATGAGAATTATCAATTTAAAACAACCTTCAATAGAAGACAGTTGGGAAAGAGAACGCACGAGTTCGGAAAAGGTAAAGAAAAAGCTCGAGTATGTAATAGCTCACATCCCGAACGCTATACGTCCCTGCAATACACCACTTTTTGAGCAACTGAATTAAAAACGATCTTTTCGATTTTGGTGCGGGTTTGGACGCTGTGCTAACGTCGTTGTTTAAGAAATCTAAAACACAAGTGCTTTGGCAACTAAACTTGGGTCAAGAATAATGTATTTGATATTAAGTTTACACATTTGAATAAAACACTTTTTTACGGATTTTGCGCATATTTTATTATTGTAAAGGTAGTAGAAAATACATGACAACTTCTATCTCAGTCACCCTGTGATCACGACTCCTGTAAAGGATTCGAAACGTCAGGTTTAAATATAAAATAAAATATGCTTGAAATCCGCAAAAAATGTATTTTATTCTAACGTATTTGATGTTATATTATCTACTAGCTGTTATATTATCACACGTTGCCGTGGCTCAATTATTATAATTTGCAATATATTTCTTTATTAAAAATCAGCAATAGCCCGCTCGCTCGTACTGGGCCCGCTCGATAGGCAGGCATTGTGATATTGATTCGTTGGTGGGAAAATTAGCCTAAGTTACTCCTTATTACATTAGCTACCTGCCAATAACAGTCCTGTCAAAATTGGTCCAGCCATTTCAGAGATTAGCCGGAACAAACAGACAGACAGACAAAAATTGTAAAAATGTTATTTTGATGTATGTACCGTTTAAATATTCATATGCATGTAGTAAAAAACGGTTATTTCAATATTACAAACAGACACTCCAATTTTATTTATATGTATAGATTTATTTAAATCCGTCCCTCCTTTAAGAACAGACTTGTTAACATAGATCAGATTCTAGTACACTTTCCTTGTTTTGTTTATAGTAGACGCACTGCGGGCTACCACCCTTTCTTGACTGTTATTCCCACCTTCTCAACATCCTTTAGGCAATTATTTTTCGGTAGATTATAAAATATCCAACCTAACCTAACCTTATGGTTAGGTTTATCATATATCGCATATTTTATCTACTACGGTGACATATATGCTCACATTGAAAAAAAAAACATTTTATCTTAATTGAAAACGGGGGCTCTACATTTTTTTGCGGCTGCAATTTTTCTACTCAGTTTTATGCGCCATCATCAAAGAAGAACTGAAGGATTTGGGGTAGATGTGACGGGTACAATCTCGCTGCAATACTTAGTGACTATGAAAGAAAATATTTAAAAGAACCTCTGATATTTAAAAATATATATTTTTACAGACTATTCAGCCAATGCACTAAAGCAACCATCATCCCTATTTGAGAAGGACCCAAGTAAGCGACAATCTTTCTTATCTTTCGATCATAAATATGACCGTGTGTATTAGAAGTTCTTTTCTCAAAATATATTTTTGAAGTTATAATACATACTTATATAATCTTTAGGAGCGTTATGATAAATGATGAAAGTGAAATTTTAAAATGTGACACAAAATTATCATGTTGAAGTTGTGACAAAAAATTATCGTGTTGAAGTTGGCCACAAAAGCGACATGGAATAAACCAGCAGGATAAAGTTGGCCGCTAATTTAATGTAAATAGTAATTTATCGTGTCTGGGTGGTAAGGGTACCACCCCCACCCCCCTGAACTTCACCCCCGCGGAAACCCCCCGCGGAACTTCACCCGCCTTCCCCTTAGGTGACCCCCCCCCCCCGAATTTTCAATAATAAAAAAATCACACATCTAAAATTACTGTATTCACAATTAGATTTTTTATAATTTTTTATCTTAAACTTTTCCTGTATTATAGCTCCTCATTTCTTCTAGGACTGTATTGCGTGCATATAGAGTCCATAATGATCTTTTATTTATGTTCACCGTCCATTGCGTTGTAGAATGCCATAAATTATTGAGTCCTGAGTTCAAACAAATTGATCTACTTGATTTCTTTTTCAGATTTATGGATTTACATATTGATCGGAACCCTGTTATGTGTTGTCATTCTTGTTCAAACATTTGCCATAGTTTACTTCAAAATTAAAGGTAAGTTATTTTGTTAATAATTATATATTTTTCTTGAACTGTGATTCGACTGTCGAAAAATAAACTCCCTTTTCTCATATCATTTTCGCATTTGTTGATAAACTAATAAAGTAAAAAAAGCGTGCTTGTACTTATGTACGCGCAGTACGCGCGTTTTTTATTTTTAACTGAGATATCTTGAAGGGCCATGTTTGGCAAAAATTACTTTCGATAGTCGTTGTCACAGAATTTACATGGAACGCCAATTTCGCGAGAAGCCGCATAATTTCGCGAGAATTCTCGAGAATTCTGACCGGTTTCGTACACGATTCCTAGACGATTGACGCTCTTTTTTGGCTTGTACCTCGTTAAACCTTTACTATCTGGTATTTCTGTCAAATAAAATCTAGGTTTTATAGGCTTTAGTTTAAAAGTTAATTATTTTTGTTAGATTAATGTGCGATACTTTGTCCAATGTAGGATGATACTTTTGACAGGTGTCACTTCCTTATTGCTGCGTACTAAGGTTGCATTTGTTTCCTTATGTTTGGCTTGACATTGCAATAGCAACTTTATACCCTCTATATAGGTGTCAACTGTCAAAAGTGTCATCCTACATTGGACAAAGTATATCAACTGTATGAGTTATAATTTTTTTTTTCATACACGTGTTGCCGATTTTTTTAATAATACTTATATTTGTTACAGCCCATAAAATTACCAGAATTGAAAGCTTATCTCTTAGAGTAAGGAATGCTAACAACGATGAGAGTGAGTATAATCGTAGCATAATATAAATATTATGTCTGAACTATAATAGCTATGTCTGGCGTGCTTTGCGTTGCTCTTTTTTGCTAATCATTTTTTGCCGACCAATCATAAACGTCACTTTGTAGAATTGCAATAGGATTTAGTGCACATTTTAAAGGGTTATAATTTCTTTCGTGTTGAATAATTACTCTTTTTCTGTAATAAAATTATCCTTAGTTACTCGTTATAACATCAGCCACGGTAGCAAAAATCCTTTTAAAATCGGTCCCGCCGTTTCAAAGATTAGCTGGAACAAAGAGGAATACAAAATTGTTGTTCTGACTTAATAAAAATGTATTTTTTAATTCTTTTTTATTGCGTAGATTTCGTACATTAAATCCACAGGTTATGTATTATATTGGACTAGCTAACCCGGCCACGCGTTGCTAGTATAATCCGCCCACGCGTTGCTGGTATAACCCGGCCACTCGTTGCTGGTATAACCCGGCCACTCGTTGCTGGTATAACCCGGCCACTCGTTGCTGGTATAACCCGGCCACTTGTTGCTGGTATAACCCGGCCACTCGTTGCTGGTATAACCAACCACGCGTTGCTGGTATAACCCGACCTCGCGTTGCTGGTATGGTAACAAACACACAAAGTATTGTCATAATATAAATTATGATAATTGTAATGTATACTTTAGACCGTAGACAGAGAAACTTATTTTCTGTCTAACTAAGTATTTGATAGAATCAGGCGTCACTCGGCGGCAAAATTTGGCAAAATATGTAGTTTACTTCTGCAAAATACACGAACCTCCTGCCTGCAAATAAATGCAGATAACGTAGATAGCGACACGCCTTGTGCCTTCATCCACTACGCTACACATATTCCGCCCTCACACGGATCATCAGGAGCTGTTAGACCGTGCAATATGTAACAAGAAATCTCGGTGTCGGTGTTTGCGAGCAGGCGGGCCGTGCATATCGCTTGTTGCGGAAGTAAGTGCGAGGCCACACGATGCGTTAACGGTGCGATGCGGTGCCTGAGCGTTGCCGCTGCATCATCCTACATATAAATCACTATAGCATGTCACACGACCCGTTAATTCGCCGTGCGGCGTCGTACCGCAGCGCCCCGGACTTGGGGCCTGAGAGACGAAGCGGGGAGTACGGCACGGGGGTACGGCGCCGTGTGACACCCTTTACCTCGAATTCGTTACGATGCGGTGCCACACCGCACCGCACCGCATCGTGTGGCCTCACACTAAGCTATTTCTTTCATTTTATGAATGAATACGAACTAAGCATATATGCCTATCATAAAGTTTGCAATGATAAATTATTCAAAATTTAATATTTTAGCAAACGCAACAAATAACATATTCTATGACAGCTGACATACGTCATATTTGATATTTAATGTTGCATCCGTAATGAACTTGTTTTTTTGTTATTCCCAGAACGGTACAGCACTACACCTTCACAGAAATGCAAAATATCCAGACTATTCGGGAAATGCAACCAAAGTACGGCAAACGGGATCTACGAAACATTAGAAGAGTTGCATGGTAATTGAAAGAATACTACTATAATGGTAGTAATTCATTGGCATAGTAGAAAAACAAAATTAAATTCAGGCAATTTAGATGCTTCTGTCACTGTGATATTCGTATTTCTTATAAGTCGTATCTGCTTATTTATTTTAATTATTATTGCGATATTATTTATTATATATTCACAATTTTTATTTTTAGTTTATGTGAAGTAGTTCCGCAAAAATAGTTCTCTATTCTAGGGGATGTCTATCCAATTATAATAATAATAAGAGCAACATCATTAAAAAAAAATTAAATGGTATTTCTTACATTCACACTAATTAGCCTTGCCCAAATTAAACACTGTAAGGCTTGTGTGATGAATACTTGGTTTATGGATAAAAATACATTATATGAAACGTAGATAAATAATTAATATAAAAATACTCATGACTCAGCTACAAATGCTCGTATTCATCACACAAACATCTGCACCTTGCGGGATTCGAACCTAGGACTCTCGGAGCGTCAGGCAGGATCGCTGCCGTTGCACCAAACGGTCAAATAAGTAGATAATTTGTCTTTGGAAGCCGTTGGATATGGGTAATGCAAAACGCCGATCGTTGTGGACTGCTGTGGACTAACGTGGCAAAAGCCAAAGATGGACCTACGGGTCTAGCGGCAGGGCGAGGGTAGATGCTAAGGTTTTTAGTGGGTAGACTTCCAATCTTTATCGGGCACTATAGTCCATTTTTTTTAGCATTAGAAATTATGTAAACAAAGAAGTACCTAGTGGTGGCTAACCTTGTGCTGGAGTCCACTTGGACCGGCTTCAGGCTCGTCCATTGTTGAACAGATTAAATAACAAATAACAACAAAACTTTTAACAAAACACTTCAACAAAAACAATAGAAACTTAACAATAAACCAAAGAAAATAGTCAAAACAGATAAATGCAGACGTTGAAATTTGACGCTATTGTTGCAAACGGCGGCCATGTTAAGCGACCATTTTAAAAATCACCTAGTATTACAACATCGGCATGTACTTTTTAATTTTGTCGTGTCAAACTGACCAACGTTTCGTTCCACAAGTTTGCAACTTCTGCTTCTTAAGGTATTTTTTAGTGTAAACTTTTCACGATGTTACGTTTTGCTTGTTACATTATATGTGTACAATAAAGTACCCAAATTTTGTTCTTTCTAATGCTAAAAAAAACGGACTATAGGCCGGGTGGGGAAATGGAACAGAGTCCAACATAACAAAATCAAAATAAAAAAAAGGAATGAGCCCTGCTTAAAGATATGATGATGACTGTGTCTTTCGCAGGTGCCCAGATCCCACCGATCCCGCCTATTGAAACAATACCAACATTAAGTAAGTAATTATAAGTGTTTTCTTTCCTTCGCAATTTCCGATCGGTATAAATATTTTCGAAATAGTTTTTCTTTTCCGACAAACTTTTTAAAGTTTTCTTTTCTCGATTATCCAGTCCTCAGTTATACGAACGAACAGTTATACGAACTGAGGACTGTATAATCGAGTTTCCACTAAGTAGTATTTTTGCTATACGTGCTTAGATAAAAAGAACAGTCAATTAGTGACTAAGAAAACATTAAAAATGTTAGTCGGAAAAGAAAAACTATTTCGAAAATATTTAAATCGAATAATAATTAAATCAAAATTATCGGACTACTAACTAATATTAAAAATAACTTGTGTAAATATAAGTAGAATCTATCTAAGCATAAACATATTTTAAACTAATTTAAACTTATATTTTATATTCCTTTTATGATTATTATATCAAATTAAAATTACCAAATGTTATATTAACAAATTACAATATATTCTTGCTCATTAAAAAAAACCGGCCAAGTGCGGACTCGCGCACGAAGGTTTCCGTACAAACTTTTAGTTAAGTAAAAAAATCACGTTTGTTGTATGGGAAATCCCCTTAAATATTTATTTTATTTTAATTTTATTATTTATTATTAAAGTAAAAAATGCAACTGAGTATTTTGTGTATATTTCAAGTGCCTACCTGTTGCCATTATTGTTATCAAGCAAAAAACGGCAAAACAATCGCGCTTGTTGTATGGGAACCCCCCTTAAATATTTATTTTATTTTGTTTTTAGTATTTTTTGTTGTAGCGGCGTAAGAGAAATACATAAGTTGGGAAAATGTCAACTGTCTAGCTATCGTGGTTCTTGATTTGCAGCCTGGTGACAGACAGACGGACGGACAGACAGCGAAGTTTTAGTAATAGAGTCCTTTACGGTAAAGGTGCGTTCGTTGATAGTACATAGGAAAATGTATCTCTTAATATTGTTTTCTTTTTACTGTCGTTGATAAGTATTTGTTTTTTTTTATAAACATCTAAAATTATGTATTAGTCACGCAGTAACATGTAAAAACCCGAAACTTTTTTGACAGGGCTATATCCGCACTTAGTCTCACGATTGGGCCATTGTACGTGTGTTGGGTTCTCCTCCGACTCCAGCGAACCCAATTCATCTCAGAATACTAGCAGCCTTTTTACTGCAAGCTTCAGGGAAAGATGGCGGAGATTGGAGTAGTTGTGCCCGTTGCTCTACCACACTCGTACATTCCATGAGTACATGCGGTGGAGTTTCCTCTGCCTCCATGCAGCCTCTGCACAGAGGGTTGTCGGTCATACCTATGACAGAGAGATGTTTGTTTAGAGAGCAATGACCAGTACTGTACCAATAACTTGGCGGATCTTGTCCCTGTTCAATCTGATAAAGTTGCAGGCAAGCTTTTTAAAGGCCTCCGGAACAGCATTCTTTGTTTGCCTGCAACCTTCGCTGTTTTTCCATTCATCAAGGTGGATCTTTGCTGTCTGAGACACTTTGATATCGAAGTCCCTGACATCTCTGGCTGCAACGGGCTGCGCACTTAGGTGATACTAATACATTCTGCTTGAAAGATGTTCAGGTCATTCGAGAAGACTCCGGCTCCGGTACCCTTTTCGGTTTTCGAGCTCTCTGTATATACTGACTTCATTGATGCCAGAACAATCTAGTGGTTCTGCAGTAAGTCGGATGTGATACTTCCTGTTGAACACATGTTTGCATGGTGTACTATCTATGGTTCAGGAGGTACTTGGAGTGGTTCTTATGTAACCGATCGCTGTAAGGCTAGCTAGTCGTTAAGTAGGCAGTACTCATTAAGTTTTAGGTTACCATTAAAAATACATTTTAAATAAAAAAATGTAACTAAAATAATACAGGCATTTCCAATATCAGTATTGGTCCCTGCTGCAAAGTTGAAAAAAGTGCCCATTATATTCTGATTACTTAAAAAAACTATAAATATACGCCTCTATATTTCACAATATGGTCGTTTAAAATTTTAAGATGAATCAATCCAAAACTACCATCAAGCGGCTTGCACACCTGATTATACTTTGTCCAATGTAGGATGATACTTTTGACAGGTGTCACTTCCTTATTGCTACGTACTAAGGTTGCGTTTGTTTCCTTATTTATTTATTTATGTTTGGCTTGGCAAAAGTATCATCCTACATTGGACAAAGTATAGTGTTATCATTCTAAGATGCACACTTCGGTCTCTGGTGAAGTCAATATAAATCACTTCATTGATGGTGCAGTAATCCACAACAAAATTAATATTTACATTCTTTTTTATAGAAAGGAACAAAAAGGAAGCGGAAATTACGAACAGACCGCCTATTCCGTTGCCAAAAGAAGTGCCAAACGATGGTTTGTATAGAAAATTACATTTAACGATTAAGATTTTTCCTATATTAATTTCTGAATCAATAATAAGTACTGAGAAAATGATTAAATTTCGGAATGGTGCGATACACCTCTTTGTATATAGCTTTAGTCTTAACTACATAACACTAAAATATTTCCATGATATAAACAGCGATATTTAAGGTGGACTGTACCCGCCACAAGTAACCATAACCACTTACCACCAATCCGTTAGTGTTACTTTTTTGACGTGAAAGCGTCTTATAAATCGATGAACGCCGGCTGCACGCACGAAAAAGTGTAACGTTGACTGAGCGTGCAAGCGGGAGCGCGGAACAAGCGACGATCGACCTAAACGTTCGACTTGTGGCGCATCTATCTCTCCTCCACTTCATGAAGTAAAAAGTTAATATGGTTTCCATTGTTTATTAAAAAAACTTAATGTAAATTTATCGAAAAAATTATTTTTTTCAATTAATTCCTTCTTTGTATTATACAAAATAATAATATTATTATTATCAGTAATAATAATTAAATTCAATTCATAAAAGTATGCAATTTTTCATTAATGTTTTCTTATGACGCTATCACGTAAAATTATCGTCCGTAACTGAATTTACAGACAACCAATTTTTTTATAAATATATTTGACTGTTATTACTTCTTATTTGTAGACCTTGTTACCTCGGATCTAATAACTAACGATTCTTTTGATGATGACTTAAAAATCTGAAGCATTATCAATCATTATCCATACTTCTCAGGCATGCCTCAAGGATCTTGCCTTGGTTCCTCATTCCTTATTAATTTTTATAATTCAGCTTCTTCTGTAACGTAATTATTAAATTTTGATTAGTAACAATATAAAAACAAAGGAAATATGGCGGGACGAATTTAGTATTTGTTAAGTAATCTTCACCAAACTGTTACATCAAGCGTACCGCAAGGATATTACCTTGGTCCTTCTTTATATTATTTCACTGAAATTTTGTGGGATGTTATTGTTAAATCATTCTCATGATTTTAAGGTCCTTAAAATTATAAATAGTTATGATGACTTCTCAACAAACCTCAAGAATTTCGCTTTAGCCCGTTATTCTTTATCATTTTTATGTAAGACCTTAATCTATTTTTTCTACTTTTTAACGTGATTTTAAAACCATGAGAAATATTTAACCATAGTATTATGATGATAACAGTAATATCTTAAAAAAACTGGTGCACATCTTTCGTAAACACGATTCATTCAGTCGAATTGTAAAAAATTGTTAGTTATATTTAATTTTTACATTGAATATAAATTATTTTGTTTCCCTTTTTTATGTTATATAATTTTATGTCATCCGTTATTTTTGTAAGCGGCTTTAGATTATTTGATATTGAGTAATAAAAAGCAATCGAAATAAATCAACAATAATAATGTTTAAATATTTTGAAACTTATCTTTACAGAACACTACGAGAGCGAAATGGAACTTAATAAGAAACCGCTTGTTCCTGTACCAAAAAAAGCATTTGATGGTTTGTATAGAAAATTATATTTTTATTCACGTTTCAAATAACAAAAAATCAACAATTCTACTTTATTTAATATGTTAATCATTTGTTGGTACCGATTAAATGTTTTCTCATTTGTAAACCTTCAGTTTATTAGTTGCCTCAGAAATATCTGACTGTAGATACATTGGTGAGTCTAATATCTACATTAAATAATATAAAATAAGCAATGAAAGATCATAAGTTTCGATGTAGGAAATTAACGATTTCAATCATTGTCTTTTATTTAAATGGACCTAATAGAACTTAAAAATATGCCTCTTATATAATATGAGAAATCCGTTCTGTAAACAGTTAGATTTCATTTGATAAACAATTGAAATAAATTGTTCTCTTATGGTATTCAGATAACATATGTAAAGTCATATTTAAGTAATTGTTACAACACTGTTTGATCAAGCATGCCTCAAGGATTTCGCCTTGGTCACTTATTCTTTGTTACTTTTACTAAAGATCTTATGGATATTATTGATAAAGACGCTTTACATTACCCTCACAATTTAACCCGCTAATGATGCGCAACATTCTTTATAATAATCAGTAGTTATAATGACTCCTCAAGTATACTTCTTCACCACGGTAACTTATTATTCATATTTTTATGAGCGATCTTACTGGTATTATTTACGCTAGTATTTTTAAATTTACTTATAACCCATTTATATATGACCAAACAGTACTTATAACCCGTCCGTTTTCAATTTTTATACGAGTATATATAAAAAATATATATATTTTGTATACGAGTACGTATTATTTTCGAAGGTTTTACTTTTACCACGTGTGAATTGCACACATGTTTTTTTTTCATTTTATTCTATAATCTTCATAATTTATTTATATTTAATTGTTTTACATAATAATGCAATATTATTTATATCTCAATATAATAAAATATCGAAAAAAACTACTGAAAAAGATAAAAACCAGCCTCACCGCTACTGTTGAGAAAGTTACTTGGTTTATGAACTGATTTTTGGTACAACCAAAATAAATGAAAAAGAAAAATCATTCTAATTGCTAGTACTAATAAAACTCATATTTATAGAAAAATATAACAGCGAAATGGAGCTAAGGAAGAGACCACCTGCTCCGATGCCTAAAGAAGTGTTTGACGACGACGATGGTTTATATGGTATGTATAATAGTAGTTTATGATACTGTAGCATAATAAGGGCTCTTATAACATGAGTGTGTTTTTTTATAGTATCACACGAGTGTTATAAGACCAAGTTATGTACAGTGTCATGCACTACTTTATTTACTCTCATACTATAATACGTAAAACAATATTGCAAATAAAACGCTGAATATAACAACAAATTTATTTAAATGTCAAATGTTGGCGCCAAGGTGCAAACATCGATTGCGCATGCGTGTTGCGTGGTCGCGGACTCGTTCATTGAAACCTTTTTAAAGTAGAGGTTCAACCTCCTTGGTCCAGCTGGAGGTTGTATAGGTGTATCGTTATGATTAAAAAGTTATATTATGTTACAGGTGTCCATACAAGACCTGTATCGTAATTAAACTTTTTTTTATTATTTTTGGCCTGTACGTAATGTTTGTCATAAGCATTTTGTTTTCAGTTTTAGAATCTTTGTATTATAGTATCAGAGTAGATAAAAATAATTTAAATTCAGATATTTTATTTGGTTATAAGTATAAGGCGTGTGAATGTGCATATGCAATTCGGTAAATGCAGACCAAGGCGAACGAAGGGACTAATAGAAGATGTCCTGAAATAAAATATAGTTTAAAAAAACTAAAAAATCACGCTTTTATAGCAAATCGAACTAAAAATCGGAAAATGACTTTTAATTTATATTTTATTCGACTGTTATAAAAAGTATACTAACTCAATATGTTTTAATAATTTTCAATAATTCTAAAATAAAAATAAAGTTATGAAAAGAAAATTAAATTCACTGTAAAAAAGCGTGGGGTGCTCGATATTTATTGTTGTAAATATATAATTAGTAGTTATTTATAAACATAAAGTTAGTACAGAAATTTGATATACACCCCACGCTTTACAAATAAACATACAGGTGAAACTAATAAAAGCGTAGTTAAAAAAGCACTCTTTAACGACGACATTGTAAGAAAAGGTTTGATGGGAATTTAAGAAGCGAAAGATGCAAGTCAGGATCGTGGCCAGTGGAAATCTGTGATACCCTATCTACCTACCCTAACGGAAAAAAGCGTATTTTTATTTTTACGTACTAACTCAAACTACCAGAATAACAGCAAGAGGTTATTTCTCGTCGACAAACCGAAGTAGAATGCCTCAATTGTTCGGGAATTCTTCTGCAGTGAGCAGGTGCGGATTTGAGCTGTTGCTCCTACCCGGGCATCTTCTCACGGGATGACTATCCCGTGGTGGTTTCGTAATCTGAAACAGATTGAAAAAGGTTAGGGTGGCGACTGGGTAGATAATAGTCGCATGTTTGTAGCAATTCGTTACAGCCTCATTTGTCACTATCGCGCTTGCGCGAAGGACTGACGCGCGGCTCTCGGCGCGTTTGCGTACCGGGTGAGACCCCAGGAGGGGAGGCCGAGGAAGCGCCAGCGAGCGAGCCGCGACTTGCACAGTCGGGTTGCGGGGTTGTAATTGTGGGAGATTGAGTGATTGTAGAAGGGAGTGTGGGAGATGGAGGGTGGGAAAGTGGACGGGGCGCAAGCACGCTGCGAGGCACTGCTTTCTTCTTCAACGTGGTGTTGTCTAACGGAGCTATATTATGCAGGTTGGTATGTGCGCCTTGATCCGCAAGGTCAAACATCTTCCTAGTCATATTGGTAATGACGTCATCAAGCTGCGCGACTTTGAGGTCGCGCGCGATGACGTCATTGCGGACGTATCTGCCCGCTCCTGTTGCGATGCGGAGAGTTTGGTTTTGGACCGTGTCTAGGCGTCGGCGCTGCGTCTGGGAGCAAATAGCGTACCATGCTGGTGCTGCATACATTAGAATCGGCCTTATATATTTCTTGTATATATTGGCTTTGATGTCAGTCGGAAGGTTGGATTTCAGTATGTGGTAAACGGCCGCACGTGCGCGTTTCCCCCCCGTCGTGACCTTGTCAATATATTTTACCATATGGAGTTTACGGTCCACCATTTTAAATGTCTCGCTATCCTATGCTCAATTGACAGCAAGACAAACCTTTTATAGCATCAAATGGTGGGGGGAAAACCCTTACTGTGACAAATAACCAATCACAGCACACGACCAATCGCCGCAATCGGCCAAATACACATAATCGCTTAATGACTTTCAAACATCGTGATATTCATTTGATAATTGTACTCATATTCATAATTTCGTTTTGATTATAACAATTACTGAACAATTGCTAGCATAGCTTACATTATGTATGTATGTATGTTATTAGGCATGGATAAAAAGCTGTATTTCGCAGTTGACTTGATAATTAAAATAAAAAAATGTTAAAAATATATGGCTTGAATCAGATGTTATTTATAGGTTCATACTAACACAAGGATTGAATTTAGGTGGATATTTACGCGATACTAATTGCAAGAATTTCTGTACTAACCGAATTAATTGTAATATTCCAAAACCCTCTTGTTTAAACTCGATATTTTATATCATTAGTAGAGTTCATTTATTTTTTATGGCTACTAAAATACGTGGTATAAAATATTAAAAGCCATTACAAGTATAAAACAAAGAAATAAAGAATATTATTAATTATGTTTTAAACTTTTTTTTTTCATATAGAAATAGACAAAAGCGAAACGAACCTTAAGAAGAAACCACCTATTCCTTTACCAAAAGAAGTATCAGATGACGGTACGTAAGATTTTATTTTATTTTTAAATGGCGAATATTGTTACACGTATAAATTTCATTTTATTGTATAATTTTACTTTTCTTTGTAGGATAATCTATAAATATTACAAACACAACTTTAACACAACTAAAAATTAACCCTAAAATATTTATATACATATTCACAAAAAGAATATGTCATCCAAAATTCCAATTTGGGACATGGTACCCAGAACACTGGCAGCATTACCTCAACTGATTCTCTGCGAGAAATAGCTGCCAGCCCTCTGATCACCCGAAGAGCGAAGAGAGAGAGAGACCATAAACCGCTTCATGTCAGCCGACCACGACCCTAACATCTCGAAAGCTAACGCCGCAAACTCATAATCTTCAGTTATAATATTTTACTAGTGGTCATACAAACAAGACAATTACTTATTACAGACATATATAATTATATGTGACACATTTCAAAGTGAATCACGAATGCTTTTAATAAACACTAGCGCCTGTCCCGGCTTCGCACGGGTGGTCAAAGTTCTTTATTGTTTTTTTATTATTTAATATTTTTTCCGTTAGCGCCATCTAGCGTCCGGTAGACGAACTACTTGCGGTTAACGCGTTGCTATGGTAACGCATATACAATGGAAAAAGAGCGGGGAAAAGAGCGGACAGACAAACAACGAATTTGTGATCTTAGATTATAGATTTGAGTTCCCACGAGATGAATGTCTTCTTAATTCCGACGGTCTCTTTCAAGACAAAAAATCTACGAATTAATGTCGCATTAAATTCTTGAACTGCTCTACGCCAACATGCGAGTTTTATTGTTGAAAATTAATTAATTTTGTAATATATTTTTATTTTATTTGCTTGTTTTTTTAAAGTAAGCTGCATATTTTTATTTTATTAATATTAGTAGTTATAATTTTCATTTAATATAGAAAATTTCAATAATTTTTTTTCAGACGTTACTGATTCAGTTAGAGAAATCCAGCGTCAGACAAATAAGCAACTCAATAAGGAACCCAAGAACGGTAAGAACTCTTCGTCGTCTATTATTACTATAATGATTATATTTTTTACTGTCCTTACTGTGATTATATAAAGATGTTAACAAAATACAAATAGATACCTCAAAAATGCGACGCATCTACCAGGGTCTCCGTATATAGCTAAGCGATCAGAGCAGTCGCCGGATAGCAAATCTCACCTGAGGATTCGGAAATTTTTCTGTAGGCGGTTGTGCGGGCGATTCAAAATTTAGTGGACTGTATTGCGATACGAAAAAATAATGTCGACAACAAATATGAGAGGAAGATGTAGGGGGCATGATACCTTGACCGCCACGTTGTGTGAGATGCAGGAGATTGTCGGGGTCGACCCTGGGCTTTGCTGTTTCTTATTGATACGCATACGAAGACACCGTCACATAAAACTATAGTTTGTTGTAGAGGTTTGCGGATAAGCCACTAGTTGAATTTAATATTGAGGAACTCCACTAGCGCACCATAAGTCGTCTTTTTTTCTTTTTTTGCCCGCATGTTGGCCACATTGCGGTATGATTTGCCACCGATAGATGACGCGGTCGTCTCGTTCTTCCATACGCGAGGTATGTGCGAAAGGGAAATGGAATCAATGGAGGTGAGGCTAGGAGTGTCGACCTAATTAATAAAAATTACAAAAACATACAAATAAATAACGCGGCGCATTTGAATTTAATACTAGCGCAACCAACAGGCGTATTTAATTTTATAGAAATATGGCATTATAAATACAAAAAAAATACACTTCCAAATAAAACATACTTAATAGTTAATTATTTAAATATCGAAACTAAACTTACTTTTTCAAAACAACAGATTATCCCTTATTACACCTACTTAAAAAATTCTTACCAATTTTCTAAAATCATTTCTCAGCGAACGTTTGGACTCTTTTATAAACCTTCAAATTTCAAGTCTTTAGTCAAAATAGAATAATATTGTTGTTTTTAGTAAATGTATGGTGACCATGTATAATATTGTAAATGTCTACTTCTGTTAAGCTGCGAATTGACGGTCAGTTTTTCACATGAGTTGAACTGACATCAATCCAAAATTTGATCGTGAGTGTCGAATTATCATCATCATCACTCCAGAGTTTTAACTGACGATGCGCCACGTATTTCCGAGACTATCATAAATCCTACTCGGCGCGTCGCCCCAAACTGATCGGCAATGTGTGATCGTCAATCCAACACAAACAGGTAGTACCTACCTACACTTCCTTACAGCCCGGCCTATCGAAAACTGATGAGCCGGAGTGACGCCAGTGAATGCGGAAATCAAGTTGGCCTAAAACCATTTGGAGTGACGCCACAGTTTTACGATTTTCAATGCCCACTATTAAAGCTGACGAGTTTCTTGCGCCCGTTCTTCTTATTATAAGTGCATTTGAATAAAGTTATTTAGACTATGCGTAACTTGTTAGTCAGCTGACTGACAAACAAGCAATTACACTAAGAACAAAGCCTTTAATTATACAAGACAATATATTATATTATTCCAGATGCAAAATTGAAATCCACCATGCATTTTCCATGGCTTCGAGCAACACAGACCAAAGAGAATCCAGCACAAACAGACGCCATCTCATCAACACCCGTTGTTAAGAGAACTGTAAAAAATAAACCAGGTAAGATGCAACATCACCTCATAATCTTACAGGCACAGTCTTTAGTTTCTCAATAGATTCCAATAGTCTCTTTGAATCCATCGTAATGTCCTCTTCTGATGAAGTAAATTTATCTTTCTATATATATATATATATATATATATATATATATATATATATATATATATATATATATATATAATTCCCTGTCACAATGTTTGACCGCGATGAACTCCTGGATTTGTTTCAACTCAAGACTTAGGATAGGTTACATTTAAATTTATAACAAAAAAATATTTCTCACATTATTATAAATGAGCCACAACAAGGCGGAGCCCGGTAAGCTAGTATTTTAATAAACTTATTAACTTATAACTGATACAATAAAAAAGAAACAAGTATGAACCTAAACTAAAACATAAGAAAGATAAAAGAATTATTGGAGCAAAAATCCTTACAAAAAAGGTGAAAATCACCGATTGTTGAGAAAGTTTCCTCGTTGGATAGCTATACTTATAGGTTGGCTGAAGAAGCTGCCAGCTTTTTGTCTTCAGTAGCTTCAAATGAGCCAGTGATTCCCAAAGTGGTATATGTCAAACATGATAAACTTCAATGTCCACGTCAGCGAAAAACAATTGCATGAGTAGCACTATATCAGCTGTCAAAATACATTTGAAAAATATCAATATTAGGGGGTCTACCCAAAACCGAAACACATGGCAAGGGGTCTGTGAGACCAAAAAGTGGCTGAAATTCTGAATTAAACGGTTGGACATTTCTTTGATAAAGAGTTTGGCTTCAAAGCCCCATGAACATAGCCCTTAAATTTTGTTATTCTCTTACGGCCGCCATTTTGTTTTCTTGGTAACCAAGACCTGGGCTCTCATACTAATTCAACCACCACTACTCATGTAAATGTCCTATCAACATTAAAAAGGTCTCATTTGATAGCTAAACATGTAGACAACAGTTACACAGCTATCATGTTTCAATTGTCATTGAATAAAAAATATAAATTCGCTGTTTGAGAAAAAACAAATTTGAGGGGCAATTTGTCGATAAAAAATGCCATATTTCACACCATTAAAGGCGCCGACACTGGTGACGAGACACATTATATGTGTATATATATATAGACTATCATGTCAATTACAAAATTTTCATCATTTGTCACACAGTTGATAGTAATTGTAAATTTATTTAAAATAATAACAATAAAATATCATCAAGACGCCACTTATGCAAATTTTCGTTTCTAGGACCCTCCGTCGTAGCTTCAGAGCTAGATAATATTTTCAAGAAAAGGCGAAATGGTAAGATCCTTTTTGGTTTAATCTTAATAACTTTAATAGTTTTTTTTTAATCCTACACCTATAAAATACTGGTACGTTTTTTTCTATAACATGGAAACTATCGTAAAGTATTATTATACTAAAAGCTCAAAAAAATCCCTTTAGATTAAAATAGAAATAGATGAATCACCCTACAAGAGACATTTAATTAAATATCGACTTCTGTGGCATAGTTATAAGGTTTAAAATAACCTGCACCACACTTAATCCAAGCGTTTGTACAGTCAAAAAAATATGTACACAATCAAAGTGTCATCAAAGTTTCCATTTGACCAAAGACAATATTATCTCTATCAACATTAGGTGCACTTTTCATGTTGAAATCAAATGTGTATCTAATAGCCAAGGACTTAAGGTTGACTTCTTTGAATGAATGTTTTTGGCAATTTAAATGTGTCTTTATTTGTTGTACGGATGCCATAATGTAGCGTCAGCAAAAACGAACGGACTAATCATTTGCGACAAAGCTCCTCCATCTATATAGTGTTTATTAAAAAACATCAATCTGGTAATCTGGGAATAACCCAAAAATTTTTCGTCATTTGTAAAATACATAATTCTTCCAGGTGTACTATCGAGGTCTCTCATGCCTTACCACTTTGTAGAAATATTCGTTTGAACTGATCGTATCGGACACGCCCACACGACCTATCCCTTTCCCTAATTGGCTTCTACTACGATTTAGTATTACTACGATTGATACTACGGCCAATCATAAACAACTAGTTTTAAAATCGCCCTTGATGTCAGTACTGTCAACTGTCTATTTGCTTTTTCTGCTTGTTTGCGCACGCGCGCCATTGTTGAATGAATGGAGCGGGGCGTGGCCTGAAGCGATAGGCATCGTGCAGTATGCAAGCGACTTTCGACTAAGGACTGATAAGGCGCCAGAGGCTTCGATAGTACGTACGTCAAACTGTTAAATTTTCTCAATTGAAATTGAACTCTATATCAATATCTGTTCGATACCTTTGTCATCCTGTAAGGTAAGAACATTTATTTGTTTTAAAATTGGGTACACAATAGATGATCACAATAATAAATATATTCAACCTATTCAGCTATAAACAAATAGCATGCTAATATAGCTTAACTTGCATAAAAAATACAATATGAACAATAATAATACAAAAATTACTTAATTAATACAAAATTTAATTTACAATCACATAAATAGTTGTAATGTCGGCTCTCAAATATAAAAAATAAAATCGGCCAAGTGCGATTCGGAATCGCGCACAGAGGGCTCCGTACGAAGTTTTATTTAAGTAAATTTTAAAAGTACCAAACACTGCTCTAACGAAATAATCAACGGATTGAGGGACAAACTTAACTTTGCCGTTGGAAAACTGTTGTCCCCATCGATATTTCAATCTATTTAGTCTAGTCTAGTAGTTTAGTCGCGGTTAGTTTATCAACTTCAAAGAACTTTGAAAACTCAAAAAAAAAGGTATTTTTGTGATGCAACTACTTTACGTTTTCGGATTTTTTCCTTTACTTGTGCTACGTCACACCCCTTTATGACAAATTTCATTTCAACGGAAAATACCCTATAACTTTTGATTGCCTTGAAAGTATCGAAATTTCTTTTTCTTCGTTTTTTGTGACATAAACGGCCGTATCTTTTCAAAGTATGATTTTTTCAGTTTCTACAGTGCCTGTAGACCTAAGTATATGTTTTTAATTTCAAAATGACACCTCCACGAGTTCCCAAGATAAAAGGTCTTGACATAGGACCTACAGATGGACGGACAACAAAATGATCCTATAGGTGCCGTTTTTTTCGTTTAAGGTACCTATGGAACCCTAAAAGCAGGAATAAACTCATCGTAAATTCGATTAAAGTGTATTTATTTATATATATTTAAATAGTAAAATAATTTATGTCCATCTCAATGTAGCGCGGTAATACGGTCAGGTAACGGTTGAGACGTCAGCTTAAACACAGGACCAGGTTCGAAGCTCGCCGATGTAACGGAAGTTGATTCATAACACAAGCATTCAGCTTACCGCGAGGGGTTAACTGGAATGTTAATAACATATTCAATGGCACTGTAAATAGTCTTTACAAAAACGTGCATTTGACGCACAAAAACTCGATCGCCTTATTTGTTTTTTATACATCAGAATCACAAAAGAAGGTACCACCAGCGCTTCAAATATCAAATCGTCTACCACAACCAACTGCGAACCCGGAGCCCTCGCAAATCGCTACAACTACTTTAAAGAAACCACGTAAGTCACTATACCGATTTTTGGTGTCTGTATTCAGTAAATATAAAAAAATTGTGAAAGTCAAAATCTGCAAAATTCTTTCAAAATTTTTTTGCCGAAAGATCGTTTCGCCCAATTATGTTTGTTATTTCAAGATCCTTTTTTTAATCATGTTTATGATGTGTCTATATCAAGATCATCTTTATAACTATGTTCTACTAACTGTATTACTTATATTGAACTTAGAGCTAGTACATTTTTATTTTAATCTAAATCTATCGGGAATATAGAAAAAATATTCAAAAACAAAGTTACATTTCCCGTGCCACTATTGTTTTTTTTTTTTTGTTTTTGTACAATTAAATTAATTATGCGCATAAATTTATGATTTTTATTTTAATTGCATTTTCAATGTTATCTTCTAAGATAAATTTTTAAAGGAAAAATTTTAAAAATATCCAGTCTACTCACTATTTATTCTCAGGTGGGAGGGATTGCATCCAACCTTTAGAAATCCGGTCCATTGCTCGTCCAATTAAGCTACCTAGCCTGTCGAATTTCTAGTACTTTTAACTTTTTTTTACCCTGAAAGCCAACGTTACTTCATCAATGAGAGAAATATCCTCGCATCCAAATCATATTAAAAAGGAAAAACTACAATTGATAGAACATAGGTAGGACCGTAAATCCAAAGGTTTCTGGTTCAATTCCTTCCTAAGAATTTACTTGTGAGTCGATTCGATTCTTTCCAGTATTATTTTTAAATAAAAAATAATTTATCAAGTACTAAAAAATTTTGACGGGTGCTCACAAGGCTTGGGAGAGCAATGGAACGGACATCCAAAGATTGATGGATCGAGTAATGTCTGAAAATAACTTGTATGTCAAATCGATTTTTTCTAGAGTTTTCTTTATTAAAATTTATCATATGAACATGAATCTGTGTACAGAGGCCTAAGTGCAAATTCACACATTAGATAGTCGCTAGCAAGTTACAGATTTCTATGAAGATTAGTAGTTCCTGATGGTTGCCGCTAGGGGCGCTTGTACAAAAATCCACAGTAATATTTTACGCAGACGATATCGAGTATTGTATCGTATCGTAAGGCTTCTGTATGTTATTTAAGGAAATAGTGTATATACTTATTTAATTCTTACCCTTCCGCGCACATTACACATCTAAATAAAACCAGGGATTCAAAAACACCTTTATAAGAATACACTTTCATAAGGGTTACACATTGAATCTGTTACAGAACTATTCCTGTATCACTTATTTGGGTGTTTTGAACCTGTTTTGCGTCGAACACTTATAAAAGTGTAACAGATATAAATGTTTTCCGTTAGCAATCTGTTAGAAACTGTTTTACGTTTAACTATCTATGTGTATACTATGTGTATACTATGTGTATCTATGTGTTATGAACCGGTATTTTCTAAAACAGATTCAAAGTGTTACAGTTCCTTTCTGTTTAACTTTTAAAACAGAAATGAAAAACAGTGTTCAGAACACTCTATTCGGATACCGCTAAAATATCTGTAAATCCCTGAATAAAAACAACTTATGTAGGTTTTTTGCGCATAATTTATATTTAATCCTGACGTTACGACTCCTTTACAAGAGCCGTGATCACAGGATGACTAAAACAATGGTCATCATATATTTTCTACTACTTTCACAATATTTTAATAAGGCACTTTCCTAACTGTTAAAATTTAAATAAATCAAAATTCATTTTATTTTGAATTTTTCTTATTAACTTTTTAATGCAATATCTTAGTAATCCTGTAATCACGGCTCCTGTAAAGGAGTCGAAACGTCAGGATTACCTAAATACTAGGTGATGCAGTCGCTAAGCATAAAGCTACGCTAGCACCATATATTGGAGCGGAGCGTAATACCTAAATTTTTTTTTTTGTATCGATAGGAATTTTTGCGAATTTCAAAATTCGGGCTCCGTCATAATCTGTCCTAAGCCTGTTGATTCGATTCTACACAAAAAATATTAAAAACGGTTAAGAACTCGGGAAGTTATGGCGTAACAGACATTGTGCCATTGAAGCTGATCCATGGGAGCTTCGCTCACTTCGTTCACTCCGCTCCAATAAATTCGCAAACGAAATCCTAAATAAGTTATTTTATTTTTAAAAAATAACGATCTATCTATATTTCTAGCACCTCTCTCTTCGGACACACAGTTATCGCCGACTTCAAAAGCCTCGCCAAAGAAAATGATGCATATGTTTGGGAAATCAGGTAAGCTCTGACGGTATTATCGAGGAATTTATTGCGCTACCACTTGACGATATTAATACTCCCCAACTATTTTCTCGTAAAAATTGTATATGTTACCGGAAATGTATGAAATCAAGGAATTGTATACAAATCCTAGGAAATGTGTACAATTCCGATATTATTTAGGAAATGTATAAAATATTGTTTGAAAAACTATTTAATGCATAGATGTCCTAGGACATGTGTAAATTTCCTCAGAATTGTATATAATTCCAATATCGTATTAGGAAATTTATAAATAAATGCTTACTGTAATAAAACACGTTGTTAAAATGAGAATAATAATTTTTATTATAGCACTCATTGAGACAATCGGGTAACAGTCATACCGTTAAATATAATATGTTCATATTATCTTTCTAATTAATGCTTCAAAAATCAACTATCTATTAACTTTTAACGTATCACAAAATCAACTTATATCATTCTTATAACCAAGGTTAGGATCCAACCTAAAGCGATACTCTCCCCTCGTCCCGCTGTGCCCGCGTACCCATCAACATATCAAATGTTTTACATTTCCGATTGCTATTTAGGAAATATATAGATTTCCTAGGAAATGTGTATATATAGTTTATTTCACACATTTCCGTGCGATTTTAGGAATTACATACATTTCCCAGGAATTGTATACAATGACGGATTACATACATGACAGTTTCTTTACATCTACACTCTCTTTAGTTGTTCTCCATCGCTTCATCTCTTTGTATTAAACAAAAGCATTGTAATTCAGATTGAGACTGCTGTACGGTTCACAGATGCTGTATGGCACAGATTATGAAAATGAAATGTTACTTATTCATTTACAATAGAGTTCAGTTACGCCACTTTATATAAAGTTTGCCTATTTCGCCAACAAAGGCATGTAAATATAATTATTTTTTTTATTATTTAAGCATTAACAAAAAAATGCGAAATATTTTGTTTTCAAAAAGACAAATTACAATTATATTAGGATTTGGAACCCTCTCCAAAGCTTAGGCCTGGGTCAGGAGACTACTCTTCCATAAAAGCAAGTATTTTACTAGTTATTTAGGTTGTAAGTATTTTTTAAAGATTCATTATAATTGCTATAGATTGCAGATACCCTGAAATAAATTTAACTTTTTCTTGAAATAATTTGATTAAATATAAAAAGCTTTGCATTTTGAATTTTTTTCTAAGTTTTTATGTAACAGAAAGAAATAGAAAAAGTCAACGCATGTAAGTATGGAGACAACCATAGAGCATCAATTTGACCATAACATATTTTTTAACTCCTCAGAACCAGAGCAAAGTAAGGAAGTACCACCGCCGGTGCCCCTACAAAAGCCGAATCGCGTACCAAGACCAATTCCAAACCCGAAGCCCTCACAACCGTTAACTATACCCTCTTCGAAGAAACCACGTAAGTAACTCTTCCAATTTTGTTTGTATAGAAGTCTATGGAAATCACAAAAAGTATCTCAGTTTTTGACGTGATAACGTCTTATAAATCGATGAACGCCGCCTGCACACACGAAAAAGTGTAACGTTCCGCCTAAGCCGACCGTGCAAGCGAGAACGCAGACCAAGCGATAGAGAGGCACGCACCTAAACGTTCGACTTGTGGCGCATCTATCTCTCTTCCTCTTCATTAAGTGAAAAGTGGATGTGGTTTTCATTGTTTATTACAACAACCTAATGTTAATTTATCGAAAAAAAATAATTTTCAATTAACTCCTTTGTATTATACAAAATAATGATAATACAGTGATAATAATTCAATTCAATTCATAAAAGTATGCAATTTTTCATCAATGTTTTCATATGACGCTATCACTTAAAATTATCGTCCGTTAACTGACTTTACAGACAACCAATTGTTTTTTTTTTTCATAAATGTATAAGTATATCTTTTTTAATCTAATATTATAAATACGAAAGTTTATTTGTTCATTTGAAAAAGTAACAATTTCATTGATTTCAAACAAGAATTCTTATCAACAGAGATACGTAATCAGCCTGCTGTATTGCTTGCCGTGGCAACTTGTAATTAAAAACAGTAATTTTGCTTGAACCACATAATCAGAAATTGAACCATTCTCTCCTATATGTAAAGTTTGTAAGTTGTCCTACATATAAATAAATAAATCATTGATCGAGAGACGTCACTTCTGGATGGTAATATTCCCCGAAAATTGGGTAATTTCGCCATAATTTCCACCCTCAGCAAGCGGGTTGGAGATCGCAATAAAAGACCATAACTTAGAAAATGCTGCTACTTTTTTTGTGGTCTACGGAAAGTTTTTAACTCCAGTATCATTAATCGTCATATATGGCATCCGTTAACGTAGGGTTGGGTGGTGCTTTTCTATTCTGCCGGACACTCAGGGCAGTCTTTAATCTATTGGAGGCCCTGGGTATATAAGAATAATGGGCCCTATGACAAAGTCAACGTTCAAAAAGTTACAGAACACTTTTTTATAACTAGATTAGACAAAGAAAGGAGATAAACAAGGTTTCAGATTTTTTATTGAGAGTCAATAGTAGAATAGATAATCCTTAATTTAAATGGGGCGATTCACACATATTTAAAATTATCTAAGCATGCTGAAATTGGATAGCCTTTTTTGGGCGAGAGTAGAGTAGCTTCGCGTATGCAAAAGCTAATAAGCAAGTCGATAATATAGGTTCCCTAATCCCTAATTGAGGTTCGATTTACTCTAATTAAATAAGTTTTTCAGTAATAAATGTCGGTATTTCTTTAGTGATCTGGCAGGAACTTTCGGCATTTGCCTAGAGTGACCAGTGGGAAAAAGGAGCGGACACTGTCTATCTTCTTTCGGGTTTTCTAATGCATAAATAACAATAATGGTCGTGGTCGAGTGGCTCCCATGCCTGGGCACCGATCCAGTCAATGTAGGAACGAATTTCCCTATGTTGTCTGAGGTCTGGGTGCTTTGCTACTTGACTAAGATTGACAGTGTATGTGATCTTGTCTATCTGTTATCTTTATTGGTTTATCGTGTACTTTACATTTATGATGTGATGTTAAAAAACATGTTTCTGTAATTGAAAGTATAATAACCTTTTTGGATTTATGTATGTTCTTTTACGGGACGAGGAGCTCGAGGTTAATATTTTGGTCCCCAATTCAATAAAAAGCCTTTGCAAACGTTATTTAACCTGCAACCATAAGCCGATGATTTGCCCCATCGGTTCCCCGTTTTAACGTAAATCATTTTCAATTCGAAAAGAGAACATCTATTAAAATCGTATTTATTATTTATAGAATTATGACTGTGACACTGATAATAATCTTCATTTAATTTCAATTTTTTTTCAGCTTTGATGTTGCCCACGCCACCCCAGCCGAACCAGGTTCAAGGTAATTTTTAGGCGGGTAGTTATCGCCAAAGTCAAACTCGCGCAAATCAAACTCACCCCGACCCAACTTGCCCCAGTCTTAAACTAAAAAGTGACTGTAAAAAGAGACAGACACATAAATTCATAAGATATAACGTAGGCGAAAATGAGTTAGGAAGGAAGCATTATGTACGTGTGTTAATACGTGTTTGTGTGCGCATGCGTAGAACAAAGCTTGAAAGAAAGCATCACAACAACCGTGGCATTTTGTATACATGTACGTATTATTTTTGAAGGTTTCACTTCTACCACGTGTAAATTGCACACATGCTTTTTTATCTCAAATGTTAAATGTTAATGGGCGAGTTAGATTAAAGGCGATAACTACATTTTTTTTCTAATTTTTATTATAGTGCTTGCAAATTAAATTACATGAGAAGATAATGGAAAATATTATCATAATAATTAATAAAGCTATTTTTATTTACAGAATCAGTATACGAACAATATGAAGAAGAACCTGTTTATAACTCAGACGAAGAATGGACGTATGAAGTACTGCCAAAGTACAATATATACTCAAACTGAACTTTTATAACACTCGTCAGCCATCTCAGACTCGGCTTTGAATCTTATGTAATAATCGAACTTTTCTGTATATTCCTGTGTGGATATGGTACCATAGACTTTCTATTACCATAACACACAAATTATACATTTTACTAGAAATAGAAGTGTATGTTCTAAAACAGAATAGTTAAAAGTTACTGATTATCATTCGTTATTGTCCTGTAGTCATTTAGTTTATTTAATTATAAAAACCACTAATGTACGTTAAATCACTATTATTAGGTTTTATATCTAAGCATACAATTAAGACAAGTATTGTGTGAGTTTTTGGAAGAGTTTGAAAAAAAGGGGCTCAAGTGGACGATGTATACACCGACTACTCTAAAGCATTTGATAAAATATCTCACTTATTAGTAATTTCCAGTCGGTATACACGGGGATTTTCTACGTTGGCTAAAATCGTTCCTTAAAATTAGATCTCAAGCTGTGATAATCAAAGGTTTTGTTTCTAGTTTTACCCCATTTTGCTCGGGTGTGTCCCAGGGGTCTCATCTTGGTCCCCAGTTATTAAATATTTTTTATCAATGACGTCATCAACTACTCATATAATTCAAATTTATCATTGTATGCGGATGACACCAAAATATTTACAGTTATTAAAACGGGAAATGACTGTTAACTGCTTCAGGGTGACCTAAATCGATTATGAGAATATTGCTCTCGTAATGGACTTTATTTAAATGTAAACAAATGTCAAAATATAACCTGGAAAAATGTTATAGTTTGACTACAAACTTCACGACAAAAAGTTAAAAAGGGTCATCGAGGTAAGAGATCTGGGGGTTCAAGTAGTTTGTGTCAACAATAAAAGCACAGCAAAAGCGTATCAATTACTTGGTTTTATTATACGACAAGGTACATATTTTGAGAATGTTAACACATTAATAATGCTTTACAACTGGAATGTTCGACCACAATTGGAAAATGCATCTACTGTGTTGAACCCAATGTATTCCAAGTGTGTTGCCACATCGTGCCAATGTTTAACAAAAATCGAAATCCCTGTTGACTCTATTTTTATATAACATTGTCCATAGTTTAGTAGATTCACCTTTCTTAAGTAAATTGGCTTTTAGGTGTGCTCGACCCAGTTGCGAGGCGTAAACGCACTTTTTCTATCCCGCCTTATAAAAAGTTAAAAAGCAAATTTTACAGTGCCATCAATATATTTCATGAGAAAATTACAGTATTCCGGAAATTTTAAAAGGAATCCCATACCAAATACTAATTGGTACTTGTTTTCACATTTTTAGTTAAATACTTATCTTTATTTCAAATTGTTATTATTAGTTTTATAATTTTTATATATTTTATGAATTTTCCAAGACTATCTTATAAGATAAATTGTTATAATAGAAAAATACTAGTAAAAATCGACTCGGGTCACAAGTGAATTCTCAGGCGGGAATTCACCTGTGACCCGAGTCGATTTTTTCTAGTATTTTTCTATTATAGTAATTTGTTATTATTAATAAAAAAAATCCACTTTAAGCACATACTTTAAGTTATAAATGATGTTTTTAGGTATCTTTGGAAACGAATTAGGCTTATGTACTATTTTAGTTCTTAAATTAATTATGTATTTTCTGTATGTTTCTTTAAATAAATAAAAAATATATAACATGAAAATAAAAGTAACAGAATACAAAAAAAAATGTCTGTCTGTTCGAAAGTATTGAATAGATTTTAATGCAGTTTTCTAGATCGACTAATGTTTTCTTGGAGCAACATATAGGCTTAGTGGCACATGTAATATTAATTCTACTTTGCTCTGATTCTCAAAGATTGTATTGTACAGTTTTTATAATTAATATCAAAAAATGTTTTTTTCTGAAGATTAACCACAAAATCTTAAAAATAATTCTATTGCTATGTGATAATCGATAAATCTAAACTTATATTACAAATGCGTAAGTAATTGTGTCTGTATTGTTTTCAAGGCCAAACAGCTAAAACGATTTGATGATTCTTAGTATGACAATCAAACATTTATTCTTCGAGAAATGACTAGTAATTAAGAATATTATTTAAGTATTAAAATAAAATAAACAAGTGTTTTTTGCAACATTATTTTTTTATTAACAAATTAAATTATAACAATAAATTAAATAACTACTATTAGGTACAAACAGCATCACGTCAAGAGTAACCAATTCGATATTGGTGTCTTGTTACAATGATTTTCATTATTTTTTATTTAAACTTGTATCCTACTACTACGAATAATAAGGTTTAAAACAAACCAGACATACTATAGACAGTGTCTTTGACATGTTTAGGGCATATTTTAATACTTTCTATTCAAAAACTCCCATTTTTCGCCTTTTCCCATGATTCGCTGCGAATGGCACGTCTGCCGTGCCATCACTTTTTTACGTGCGACACGGAGCCGTGTCATTTTTAAAATCGATGATAAGTCCTTCAAATTAAGTTTTAGGGAAATTACCCAGAATAAAAATCTTAATTTTTCACGTAAACCAAGCTCGTAGCCTTCGTTTCTGGTAATTGTATGTCGCAACGAATTGGTTAAGGTGACGCCAGCGCCATCTTGTTATGTTTTAGATAATACTACCTAAAACATTGAATGTAAAATTTCACACATATCGAACAAGCGATAAATAAGAAACGACTATGTAATTATTATATTATTTTAGTATTTAAGTATTAAACTTAAAGATTTTTAGTAAAAAAAGAATTAAAAGAAAAATTTTAACTTATCTCAAAACCTTCACCCCGTACGAGTACTCTTGACATATGAGACAAATTGAATATTTTCTTATAATAATTTATTCATATATAAAATATAGCTGGGTCGTTCTTCTTTTTTACCGACAATGGTCTGTCCTTCGTCTTATTATGGCATCTCGTTGGAATATTGATATTTACGGTTTTTTAATTCGGTTCGAATAAACGTCCATATTTTTCTTATCTATTAATATTATGTAATTTTTCATTTTCTCCAACCAACATATTTTTCCATTTGTTTTTCGTAGAATGCCGTGACAGAGTGGTAAACCGAAATGTGGTCTCCACAGAAAAAGGCCACTCTGTCACATATTTTTTTTAAAAACCAACATTAAAAAAGAATTAATATTTGCCGCAAAGGAAACTTTAATTAGTCCTAATGACAACACAGATGCAATTTCTTTTAAATTCCACACAGAAACCTAAATTATGGATAGTTCAAAAACCAAAAAAACAGAAAAACGTCGTTTCATTGTCGGTAAAAAAGAAGAACGACCCAGCTATTAAGTGCTTCAATAAAAAAAATAATATATTAATTACACTTTGATTTTACTTGAAATTACACTTTATAGACAATGACAATGCAGGATTTCTTGCTTATTAAAAACCACTCACTCATTTCATGTCTTCGTCACTTAATTCGACTTTTTGTGTATCTTTAATGATCTCATCAATTCTATGCAAGTCTTTTAAAGACATTTCTCCAGTGCCCCTCTCCATGGGCCTCGGTTGAGATGGATCCGGTTTCCAACCCAGGAAATTGATGATTTGAAATGTAGCTGGGACACCACGGGATTTCCTGTCTGGCACCTCCTGAAATTACAGTAAAATAATAATAATAATAACATTTTTAAACTCACACCAACTAGGGTGCTATTATAAAAAGTACAGTGGAATCAACGAAGGTGTAAAAAATCATGTTGGTCACTATAAACGGACAAAATTTATTAAAAATTACTCATAATAAGCGACATGTCACTGTAAGCGCAGTCAGTATATCCGACTTTGTTACAAAGAATTATATATAAAAACCAAACATTGTTGAGTTATTACGTCATAATAGGCGGTTGGTCAATATAGGCGGAGTATTAATAAACGGATTCTACTGTATGCTAAAAATTTGCCTTAATCATACCTTCCAGTTTTTTTATTACTTCTAAAACAATAATAATATTATATCTTACATTTACACAAATGAGACTCGCCCAAAGTGAGGCTTGTGTTATGAATACTACGGTAACGGATAGACATACATATAGGAAACACATAATGTGTAATTCTTATAGAAATATATAAAAATACCCATGACTCAGGTAGAAATGCTCGTATCCATCCCAGAAATATTTGCTGCTTCCGGGACTCAGGACAGGACAGGACAAGCAGAAACGCTACCGTTGCACCAAACGCATGTCAAATCAACCTTATGGTATTGTTATAAGGATCATTTCTACAGTGACTACCTTGATATTGTTTAACCATACCTTTCCATACATTTCGTCATATACAGCAGCAGCCGCAAATTGAACTTCCTTATTCAACCGCAAAGGTCTATTATGTGCTGCATTTCCTTCTCCCAGTGCTCGTACATCTCTCATTACCTCCCAAGCCGTGGGATACCAAATGGTCAAAGTGTCAATGTCCACCGTTTGAAGGGTAAATCCACTCCTGTCAAGAAATTAAAAAGTTTTTAATAAGTTAACAATAATCTGGAGTACCTCAAGGTTCTCATTTAGGTCCTGTGTTATTTAACATTTTATTAAAAGACTAACAACTGCAGATGAAAAGACCACCGCATTAAAATACCTTCCTACTCACGAAGACTTGAGATAAAAACTGTATTGGTCGCCCATTTTGGCCTTTGCGAAAATTGCTGAACGAACATAATTAGCTACAGCTAGCTATATGTATTAAGCCAGTAAGCACTGCTGCTCCATCAAGCATACCAGTATAAATTGTTGTTATGCAACCACCATGGAAATATTAAAGATTTCAAAAAAAACTTACGCTGTAAGTAATCCTCCTATATCTCGAATTCTAGTAAAGGGAGATATGTGTGAGAAGACTCCTCCTAATCTCTCCAACTCAGCTAATTGGAGAGCTTGTCTGAGTTCCATCAATGTGTCTCCACCGAATACTGTTGCCATGAAGACCTGGAAATATCAGTTATGACAATAGAGTTCAATTTACATCCACAGTTTGTCTAGTATAGATAGAAACACCATAAAGAGAAAGAGAAGCATGTCCATCTACCATTCACTTCTTCCACAAAAGTACTTAACCTCTGCAATCAAACCAAAAGCTCAATTATTTGGCAGTAATACTGGAGTGGTATTTATTGGCTATCATACTTAATACCAAACAATTTAAGATATATACATATTTAAAGCAAGTATATATAATAATAATAAAAAAAGTTCACAAATAGATTTATGCACGCAAATTTAAAATATATTTACTCACCCCATCTGGTTGTAAGCACTTCATAATCTTGTCAAAGCATCCAGGGAGGTCATTCACCCAGTGTAGCGCCAGAGAAGATACAAAGAGATCCACCGAATTATCTGGAAACTAAAGATCATTGGTGAGACGTTACGGTTTAATGAACTTATTTCATCTTAAGGACCTCACAATTTCACTAACTGTGGGGATGTTAGTCTCACAACTGCGGCAGACTATGTAATGTGAAAACCCCTTTAGATGGACAGCACCTTTCACTTAGTTGGTACACAGTTAACTGCCATAAGTTTATAATTCATGTTTTCATTAAATTTTTATGTATAGAACTAAGAAGACTCACATCTATATTCTCCTCATCCATAACAATCTTTTCCACTTTAACTCCATTACCAACTATAGCTTTGTCAAGATGGGTCTGTGAAGTATCACATAGAGTAACCTTTTCGACACTATCAGGCAGGAAATGGCGAGAAACATAACCACGGCTTGCTCCTGGAAAAACAATTTTCTTTGTTAAATAAGTGAGCTGCGGGTGCAAAAAGAAAGAAAATGTACAACTATCGTTGTGATGTGACATCCTAAGTCCCAGCCTTATAACCTAGTGTCCAAACCCATTACAGATCATACAGCTGCATAAGCAGCATGTTCAATGCCTTTCAAAACTTATAAGAGCTTACTCAGGATTTTATGTTTGGTTACCCATCCTGGGACCAGCCTTTGTGAAAATTGCTTAAATTCCCATATTGTACTCTACTGCACTAACCAATAATCAACAAGCTCCATAAAATCACATCAAAAAAAGATGCGATCTAGGATGTGATGCGCCTGGTTAGAAGATACCTATTACTCCTCATGTTAAGACCCCTAAATTATATTTATATCTGGAAACTCAGACCCAGGCATAACATTCCCCTCTTTAGCAGTACGGATTACAAAATTGGAACCAAAACTCTTAGTGAGACTCTTTTGTACATCAACCATTAAAATCTAAACAATGTTATGTTAAACTTCAAGTCTAAAGGATTCCTTATAAAATTAATCCTTATACTAAAGTGGAAGTAATCTAGCCATATGCTCATTTCGTCTGACACAAGAGTCAAGAACTAAGGGGGGAGGACATGTTCAGTAATTCATTAATTTGATCATTCATTTTGGCATTGCATGACACCTGATTGATCGTATGAAATGACAGATGAAATACTGATGAAAACCTAAATATTAAGGTAATATTAATAAATCTACCAGTCTACCGTCAGTAAAGACTGATAGATCAGACAGATAAAATACTGAATGTGTAACCACCAAAACTAATAAAAATAAGACAATACCTGTGTTTTGTCTACATATTCAACAGGTGGTCAACAAAACAAGGAGAACTAAGGGTAGACGCTACAAAACTGTAACTAATCTTGTCCTTGTCACTTTATGAAAATGTATGTTGTATGGTGTAAAACGACCATACATTCAGCACGGTCAGCATTTCACATTCGCAGTAAATCTTTTGTAATAATTATTATAATTAAAATAACGGGTAAATTTAGTGTTCTCTTAAATTTGATCAATAATTTAACTTGAAAGTAAAGAATAATTCCAGAAATCCTTACCCAGTTCCACTGCATTTTTAAACGTCCTTTTTATATCAAATACTCTGTCGGCAGTCCTCCAGCCAACCTCTTCTTTTATGTATTCTACCAAATGATAATCTTCTCTTTGTGCGGAACGCTCCCTCTGTAATATTTTTGCCTTCCTATCGAATATGTTCATGGTTCGATATACGGAGCTAGCTGTCTTTACTTTAGAAGAATTGTATCTCCTAGAGCAAATACCATTTTGAACATATTTGGCATCCAAAAGAAGGCACTTAAACAAATTTAACTTGGTACATTGATAAAATCCTGTAATATTTGTCATTATGTGTATTTATCTATTTTATTCTATTCAAATCTATAATTATTTAATTCAACACTACAGTGGAATCGGCATTGGTTTAAAAAAATTGTTGACGTGATGGTGAGATGATAAATATTTTTCTAAATTGATGAGGTTAGGAATTCATTTATTTGACATTATTTAGACATTACTAGAGCTGTAACAAACCGTATGTATCCGTTACTAAGTAACGGGTGCGCCATCTTGTACCGAGTAACGAAACGTTACACACGAATGCATTTCGTTACTCGCATGTTTCGTATTATGAGTACCTATACTATTTCAGTTTACACAAGTACCGTTGATGCTTATAATTAAACTTTGCTGATCGTATGTTTTACGTATGCCTGCGCTTATTCAGTGAATTTATAAACGTACGTTACAAAGAACGATGTTTGTTTATTAAGTAAAGTATAATTTGGAAATTCGTAGTCCAAGTTTTTTACTGTTTATTAAAGGTATTGTGTGTGTATACAAAGTTTGAGATTGTAACAGAAACAAGGTAGGAAAGTACTTTTTACAAATTAGAAAAATGTGTTTTTTGACGTGACAACGTCTTATAAATTGGTTTGCCGGGTGACACTTCAAGAAACTGCGTTACGCTCCGCTCACGTTATGCGCTTACAATGAGAGCGAGTGAGAGGCACGCGTCCCTTCCACTCGGGCATGGTTAGCCCGCCTAAGAGCGAGAGAGACAGACATAAAAAGTGGAAGGGACGCGTGCCTATAAATTAATGTTTTAAATATAATTCTTTGTATAAATAAATGTTTTAAATTGTTACTATTATTTCATCCTTCTTCCTACTATACGAATGAATATTCACATTAAAATTATTTTACCACTCAAAGTCGTTGTCACGTAAAACTTTCGCCCGTATACCGACTTTACAGGCAACCAACCAGTTTTTTTTATTATTGCGTATTTTCACGGTTTTTGACGTGACAACGTCTTAAATTAGGTTGCGGCTGGGAGTCACTTATGAAAAAGTGTAACGCTCGGTAACGTTACGATGAGTCACCGAACGAGAGAGAGGCCCGCCGAATGCCTTGCGTCTCTCTCCCACTCAACTATGATCGGTCTGCCGCGCGCATTGTGCAATTTAATTATATTCATATCAATAAATATTCTACCGAGAAAAAGACGTTGTCACGTAAAATCTTCGCCCGTAAAACCGACTTTACAGGCAAAAAAAAAAAAAAAAAAAAAAAAAAAAAAAAAAAAAAAAAAAACCGACTTTTTTGTTCTTATCTTAAAAGAGATGTGTCTAAATGAGCTCTAATGAGATTTAATTGTTTCTTGGTTAACAAAAGCTGTTAATTACCAAAAGTCTGGTTCAAAATACAGAAAAGTGAAAAAATATCTGATGCAGCTTGGTATGTAATGTATAAGTATGTTTTCTACAAATCACGAATGTTGCGACGTCACGACGTCATACTGTACGCGTACACAGTACGTTTTCTAATATACATAACATAGCATGTTATAAGGTAACTGAAGTAACGAGTAACGATACGATAGTAACGAGTACTAATTGTCATAGTAACGAATACATACGGGTACACTTTATTTCGTTACTTTTACAGCTCTAGACATTACATCACACTTTTTTGTTAAGTTTTCCTATAAAGGCAAAGATTACAAAGCCCATACAGCATAGTCTTTGGTAATTTCTTTTATTAGTAAGATTATGATAAACGATGATAACAGTTTAGTTTATTTACAAGTGATAGATGGACAGTGAATGATGAATGAAAAATGAAATAATACCTTTCATTAGGTACTAGTAAACTTGTGGGGCTTTAATGAAACCTCCTCAATAAGTCCATTCTTGAAAGGGCATTAATCCACGCTTTTGTTTCACAAGCCAACACTCGTGCATATTTACGAACATTTAAAGGTTAATAACCCGCGATGATTATACACTAATATCCGCTATAACACAAAGAAGACAAACAAACTAAAAAAATAATGGGAAAACGTAACTAAATAACTACTTTATGGCAGGTGGAAAGCTTCACTTTAGTAAAGAAAACAGCACGTTCACCTACAACAAACTGTTTATTATCAACTAGTAATTAATTCTTTGCTTTAAAGTATAAACCGACAATAGCGAGTATAAAAAAATTACCTTAAAGTGGCGTCACCATAAACACTGTTAACTTTCATTTATTTATTCTTTACTGCAACGAACAAAACAAATGTCCTAAATGCTTTTGGTCGTTCTCTACCAGTCTACCGGTTAGGGTATATAATCAAACAAGCGATCCAATAAAATAAAATAAAATAAAAAAGTAATAAAATAAAAAAAATGCAAGTAATACGAAACAATGGTAGGCTCTTTTCACCCTCTCTTAAAAATTCATTTTCATCTCTTGTTATTGTTCTGAGGGGAAAGCTTGAGGGAAATAGTCTGTTTGGCAAAAGTTTGGGGAGATAATAATTGAGAGGATATACAGAAATCGCAATAAAAGTGAAATGAAGTAATTTATTGTTGCTGTATTTTTAAGCTAACAAAACCGGGAAAATTAGAATATTTAATATGAAGTATTACGTATTAGTATAAACTATATCAGTAATTTAAGAAAAATTTAAACAGAATTTGTTTGAGAAAAAACTGAACTGTTTTTTTTTTAAGTACCTACTGACAACTACTAATTATTATTGTATAATTATATTTTTCAATTGAATTACATTAATAAGGTATCTGGGTAAAAAATGTGTAAAATTTACGTTGTTGACAATTTTGTAAATGTTAATGGTGACTGTACACGATGAAGCCCCGATCCTATATGGATGGAAGATGCTTTCGTTTTATTTCAAAATATATATATAACTTTAAATCTCACTATGTTTAGGTTACTCTATGCTTTACGTCACAGCACAGATAAAGATAAAACATAAAGAACATTCTATCTGTTTATTTTTTACATCTGCGGCATGAGCTTTTAGATTATTGATAAATAACTCATTGATATACATCACATTGTTAATATTTATGTTAAAAAAGATTGTATCCCCCGGTTTATTGAATTCAAAGTTAGTAGAAATATTTTGTTATTATAACCTATAAGGCAAGATTGTTATCATGTATTATATCTAAAATAATATTTAATTTTTTGTTTAAATATGTTTGTTAACATGTACCATGTAACCCTTCGCCCATGTTTTCAGATGTGGCCTATTTTAATGCAGTTTCTTCGGACAAATGCTCCATATATAACGTTACCAATAGCTGCTGTTGTTGGTATTATAGGCTACAACTTAGAAGGACTTCTATCAGACAGATATACACCATACAACAGTGAGTCCAATACAAAGTATTTAAGTCGAGCAAGATATTTGTTAAAAACAGAGTGTATAGCAGAATTGCACAACCTTGTTCCGCCATTCGTATTTTTCACTAGACAACCATACTTACAAATACGCGTCTAATCTAAGCGTTCTGGTTCCAATTTTGAGTTCCATACTGCTAAAGAGTTGAACTCTGCTTGAGTCTGTTTCTTGACAAATACAAATTAGGGGTCTTCAAGTTGCGAATTAATAGGTATCTCCTAGGCAAGCGTGTCGTCTTTTGTCATCAGTTGAGATAGCAGTCAAGCGCTTACCTATTTACGATTTAAAAGATAATTGGACATGTTTTACATTCTGTTGCATTAAAAATAATACGAAAAACTCACATAGTCACAGAATTTATAGATGCCACTAGATTTAAAAAAAAGAACATTGTATGATTGTGGCATGCTGGTGTAGGAAAGAGTATTTATTTTTATCTTGTATACATTAAATGAAGACTAACTTTAAAAAATTATTTACCTATGCTAAATGTAATGAGACACAATTTACTGGTCCATTATTTACTTTTTGAACTTTAGCTAATGTTTGGAATAGGGTAGCTGTCAGTTTAGCAAATGAATCAGCGTGATTTTCAACTATTCAAATTATTAAATCTACTGAACAATTTACAATTCGGAATATAAGAATTGGCACCTAAAACAGACTTACGAAATGGCACTGTACTTTTATTACAACCATTGTTTCCAGATGTATTTGCTTAATTTTTATATTCATTTAAGTTAGACAGGACACAGATCAGTAACCAATAAGATTGCATCGAACATATGTGTACTTTGCACTATTATCAGTAATCATACTGTATTGCGAAGTAGACATCTAAAACAACTGTTCAGTGCTTATCTAATTGCAATTAAAAATACAATTATTATATTAATAGATAATAGCCAACATCTCTATTAATTGTTTTTCAGAGCCTGTTCAAGACCAAAGAATGGACAGACAAATTGATGAGGAGTTGCTCAATGATCCAACAAATGTACAGAAATTAAAATATAAAGAAAATGTGTTCGGAAAAAATGTTTCACCTTCGCTACAAAAACAGGACTAGTCTATTTATACATAATTTTTTGATCAAATTTGTTAAGAAAGTTAAAAGTGCATTTTGATGGTAGAAACTTGATTGACAACATTTAATTTATCTAACACCCTGTTTTCATTGATTCATTTAAAGATATTTATGCGTTAAGTAAAATTGAGGATTATTAGGCAGAATAATTTTTTACCTTTTGCCTTTAACTATTAGAAAAGTAATAAAGATCATGCAGACAGAATTGTCATTTCAAATTGACATTATTCTGTGAATGTTTGTATGATTTGTCCATGGGACAAAGGAAAAAAAGAATTCTACCTAAAGATTTCCAAATAAAAAAATCAAAACAAAACAATACTGGTCACAGACCTATGTTATTGTTACAATACTTATTTTAAATAAGAATCAACAAAAACAGGCAGTTAGAAAAATTAAATATCACTTATTTTCTGGCATTTTTTATTATAAGAATATGATGTATCAAAGTCAGTTATGCTGATACTTACTTAAAATAGTAGAATGACATTTAATGTCAACAGATTGATTAGATATTAATGTTTTACTCATGTGATGTGTAAATAGTCATTTTAGAATATTGTTATAATGTTATTAAAGAACTAATTTCATTTTGTTTGTTTTCATTAATGCCTATGTTATATACAATTTTATTTAAAGTAAGTACAAGTCTGTTTCTAAAAGCTTATTAAACCTTATTATACAGATACATAAAACCGTCAAATGTGGAATTCCGTTAAAACTTAGATTATTAAATATAGTGTTTGTAAATAGAACACTCGGGAAAACGGCTTTCTATAATTAAAATTAACGAGATTTTTTTATATATTTCAATTCTATTTTTATATCAAAAATCTTTTGGAAATTAGCTAATTCAGTGCTTATACAAATATAACACTATTACCCTCTATATTTTAAAAGTGAAAATATTCAAATATTGCCTAATTACACTAACATACCAGTAGAAACGTTTACATTACGCTATGCCTTTTAAAAATCATAGAGCGGGGCGTCATACTAAAGCCAAACGCAACTTATGCCTTAAATGAAAATGAGTACAAACATTTTGTAAGTAATTATTTTACTATTATAGGTAAATGAATGAATACACCAGTTTTATACAGTAGGTAAGTATATATCTCGAGAGTAAGCGTGTGAAGCTGCCGCAGGCTGCCATAAGTACTCCTACTTCACAAACGTAGTACTTATGAAATAATAGTTTAAATATCTATTGCTTTTTTTTTGTTTTGGCACGAAGAACATTACATTGAAATACACAATAAATACATCAAATCGTGTTAAAAACAAACAGTGTCAACAGTGACAAGACAAACAGTGACAAACAGGGGTTTGAATGTTTTGGCCCTAACATCAGCCGCCATTTTGATTTTTTTTCAAAATGGCGGTGCATAATAAATGTCATATATTTGGATAGGGGACACTTATTCAAGCATAAAATGTTATATAACATAACATCATCAAGCGTCATGTTTCTGAGTTATTTAATTTTCTCTAGGACAATGAAATTAAACATTCGATGGAAGTGTTAAAACCATTTAAAAAAATGTTATGTACTACATAAATTGTAAATCGATTTTCTTTTTATATTTCAGTAATATCTTTTTGTCAAAAATATAATCAATAAAAAAATGTAGTTAGTAGTTTATTTTTTCATTTTATGAAAGCGATATTAGATTGTAAAATATCAACGGAACAGAATTTAGGGTTGATATCGCGTTGAAAGTTGCATATAGGTACTGAAATGTGACCTCTAGCTACAACCAGTCAAGATATTCAATTAAATATCCAAGGTGAAAAACTATGCCATGGCTTAGTAAGTCCTATGCTCCGATGACCTTATAGCGGTTTCCGGTACATATTAATACTTTTTGCCTTATACTGAGAAAAAATCGCAAGTAACTCGATATGGATTGTTTCTTTCTCGCTCTTAATATGTTGTAATCAAGGAAACTTTTCTAGCGCTACTAAAGATGCATCAGAGTATTTTACACTACATAATTCTGATTAGTAGTGTAGTTATTAAAGTAAAGGTCATGAACTGTTGTCTTATAAATAAGCGTCAATCTGTAACACCCATTTGCTCATAAGTGTTATTTTTATAACTTTTAAATTCAATTCAGGAAACTATAAAAGGCAGCCCAGTTACTTACACATTGTAGCACCTTATTATAAAAATAAATTATATCTACCTATAACTGAGTAAAAAATATTAAAAGATAATAAAGGAAGAAGATTTTTCTGAAGCCGATAAATAAATGATATACTTATAAATAAATAAATAAATAAATATTTTCTACATTCACACCAATTAGCCTAGCCCAAAGTAAGCACTATAAGGCTTGTGTTATGGATACTAGGGTAACGGATAGACATACATATATGATACATAGATATGTAATATTCATAGAAATATATATAAACACCCATGACTCAGGTACAAATGCTCGTATTCATCATAAAAACATCTGCCCCTACCGGGATTCGAACCCAGGACCGTCGGTGCGAAAGGCAGGATCGCTACCGTTCCACCAAACGGTCGTCAAAGCTTAGCAGCTTAGCAACTTAGCAAAGCTTAGCAACTTAGCAGCTTTAGTTTAATGAAATCTGATATTATTCAGTAGGTATAAAAAAAATACTACGATACTAAAGAGATAGTCTGTATTTTTACTAATGGCAATAATTTTAACGTCAACTACAACAATTAAAAAAAAGTAGCCGCTGTCATTAGCCGCCAGAAAAAAACGATTGCACTCCGCTTCTCTTTTGGAATTTATGGTACTGTAACAAGGCTCCCTTTTGTGTTACCGCGTCATTTAGTTGTAAAATATCCACGCGAAACTCATCAACAATGCGTGATTAGAGTTTCTATCGCGAGATAACAGCGTTTACGCGAATTTGGGAGTAAGGAGCTGTGTTTTATGGATCAATATCGAAGTTTTTGCTATATGCGTGTAGCGTCCACTTAGCGTCATCATCAAAGTGCAAATGGAGACTAAATCCGGCGTCGGCATTCAAGATCATTGGATGAAAAGTATGATGGAACCTGCTGGCAGTGACAAAGACAATCGTAATTCTGTTAAACGCGAAAAAATGGGTGAACCATATAATGGTCCAGAAACAGTGACATACGAATTGAAACAACAAAATGACGCTAGATATAGATGCGATGTATGCGATCTTACTTTTGAAGGCATGGAGTACTTGATGTTGCATAAAAAGTTTCACGGTAACGATAAAGAGCCACCGATAATAGAAACCGAGCCTTCTGTTGTGAAAGAGGGTCCTAAAAAGAGGCGCAAGTTTAAATGTGACCAATGCGATGTCAAAGTCAACTCTCAATACCACCTTGACATACACCGCAGTAAGCATGAAGGAGCAGCTTCAAAAAAGTATATTTGTGAAGTTTGTGATCGCAGTTTCGTTGCTGCACAGTTCCTCAAAAGCCACATGCAAACACACTCATCGGTAAGCACTATAAACTGTGAGATTTGCAACAAAAGCTTTACTGGCCAAGCTTATTTAAAACTTCACATGCAGCTACACAATGATGTGAAGAAGTTCAAGTGTTCTAAATGTGATGAGATGTTCCCCACAAAGAATTGCCTTAAAATCCACATGAAGAAGCATACTAAAGTAAAAAATTTCAAATGTGACTTCTGTCTTAAGTTGTTTGTATCAAAAATAACAATGGAAAAGCATCGGCAGACACATGAGGGGCAGCCTGTCGACTGTCAAGTGAAATGCCCTCAATGTGACAGAACATTACATGCGTCACTTTTACGGACGCATATTGCCCGATCTCACCCATCGATAACAGATGATGATGTAAAACGACCACACAAGTGCCAGACTTGCGGAAAGAGTTTCATTGTTAAAATAAATCTCAATCTACACATAAGAGTGTGCCACCCTGACCTAGCTGAGCCGGAAGACGAAGAAGAAGATGTAATGACGGATAATTCTTAGTTTGTAATCAATTTACCTACATACTCTCATGTATTATTATGGATAATTATACTTTTTTATGCTAACCAATAACTTGATATTTTATGAATGCAAGCTTTTAGTTTACTCATTAATTAAGTACCTACTTGAATTGAAACTAAATTATATTTTAATCAACCTTTGTTAAAGCTTAGTTTCAATGAAAACAAATAAATTTATTTCTAAATAAATCGATCAATGTTTGTTGTTACAATATTCAATAGATACATTCTAGGACCTGACAGTACTCGATAAAAGTACCTCGTGCATCTAAAGCCAACAGCAGTGGAGAATATGTCATTGTTGCGACATCCTCGACCTCCTATGTGTAAAATTCATGTTTACGAGATTATCAATAAAGTGTTTACTGAAATTTACTTGAATTTCTCCAACTCCAATAACAAAAAGTTGCAAGTTAGTTTCTTCACATTTTTTTCATTAGACACTTTAATGATTATCTCCTAAACATGAATTTTACACATAGGAGGTCTCAAAGTCGCAACAACGATTTGACACATCAACCTATCCAAGGCTCCAAAGTCTGGATAGCTCCTAATTGTCCAAAACCATTTTTTTTATTTAAAACTCATCTAATATGAAAAGTATATTTTATTTACCATTATCTGAGTTGTTAAAGGGATAATTTCATCTGTAAACTTTATGGCTCTGGTAATACTTTAGGTTGAAAAGTTGAGAATATCTGGACAAATAAATGACTGAATAACGAGATAGTGTAAGAACTAAATAAATATAAAAATATTATAAAATAACAAAAAAGTATTGGTAACTTAATTTTTATCATACTTTTAAATGAGTCAATGGAGACACGAGGTTGGAAAATGAAGTGTCAATTGATTTATATGGTAATGCCATTACAGTAGAGTTTAATTATGGAATTTGAAAGATAAATGCATATTTAGAGTGAGACAGGAGCATGTACATGTTCTTTTTTTTTTTTTAAGCAGGTGGCAATATGGTAATTTGCTTTGTGGACTCATTGGGTACAATATTTCCTTTGAAGATAGTATTGAAATTTTTTTGTCTTGTTCCTACCTTTAATCCTGCGTTCAGTATAGAGATACGATGAGGCTTATAAGAATAAAAATGACTAGGTTAAAGATTTCCATACAACTTTACCTCCCTCACATTTTGGCATGGCATTAAAGGCGTGCCTTGCGATCCGCTTTTGCTCAGAAACGGTATATGTGCAAGAACAGGTCGGAAATACGTGTTTTATCACGCCGAAAAATATCAGCTGTTGGACGGCAGCTTTTCCCAATCACCCAAAAAAATTGTTTTTTAATGGGTTCGCTCTTGATCCCAATCAAACTTGGCCTCCAGGCCAAGACAGGATTCACGATGGAACGAGAATCCAAAAGCTTTAAAAACTATAATAATTTCTCAAAAATACAGACGCAAAGAAGGAGTTGCATGCCTTTGCTGTGCGCATTATAAAAGATGTTGAGAACCGCTTGGTGCGGCAGGTAGGAATAGCAACCAACAAAGGGTGGTAGCACGCTGTGAATCTGGATGTCCGATAGAAAAAGGGAGATGGCGATATGAGCACATGCAACTCCTGAGCACACTCCAAAGTACATTCTGTAAAAGACCGACAGACAAGTAAATTTGCGGCGGTGAGCTAAGGTGTGAAGCTTGCAAATATGCGGAGGTTTTTCATAATCTGTACGTTCGGCAAGACCATAATTCGGAAAACGCAGCTGCCTATTTTGTAGTTGACGGAAAGTGTATAGTGATTTCTTACAGTATTATTAGTTGCCTTTTAGTGACCTTTAAGTGTGAGGAGTTAGGTGCTATTTCCACTCTGTCGTATACTATATGACCAACATACAAATATTAGAGATACATTCTTTACTTATTTGCTGTTATTTAAATTTTAGATAAGGGTATTTACATTTCTTTAGTGTAAAAATAAAAAGTAAATATCATAATTAAAAAATAGTAAATAGGTACGCGCTGACCGTGATCTCGCGCTGATGGTACGTGATGATGCGATCTAGGATGTGACGCGCTTTCCTAGTAGATACCTACCTATTTACTCTTGGCTTGAAGATCCCTAAAGTATGTGTCAGGAAACACAGACTCGGGCAAGGAGTTCCACTCTTGAGCGGTACGGATGATAAAATTCGAATCAAAACGCTTAGTACAATTGCTTGGTATTTCAACAATAAAAAAACGGTGGCGCTTGTTATTTTCCATTCCACTCACTGACATCTTTGATAGGCATAGGTACTTATAATATGTAAGGTATAAAAGCGAGAATTTGTTGGATCACTCTATAATTTCAATCAAATACTGCAGTACACAGGTACTTAAAGGAACATCCCAGATATTTATAATCTAGCAGTAACAGTGACGATTTTATAATTACGACTATAGATGTAAGGCCGGTTTTAAACCAATCGGTTTAAAACCATTTTAAACTAAAAAACCGGTTTAAAACCGTAATAAACCATTATTTTTCGGTTTAAAACCGTTAGTCTTGATTATGTTTTTCATAATTATAACTATTTTATCTTGATTTTACCGAGGTAAAACATTACGAAGTACCTACCTACCTATAAACTGTGTAAATTTTTTAAATTTGTTATATACAGATTTTGATAAATTTAGCAGGGATAGGGTTTTGATATTTTACGCGTTGCGATTATTAGACTCGAGATCCGCTCACTTCCAGTGCACAAAAATGAATGATAATTTGACACGGAGGAGGGAGGTGATGAATCCTCTATGGATACTCCGGCCCGGCTTCGAAGTTATGTCAGACTCGTACTCACTAAACAACACCTGAGATTGGCTTCGCCTTTGTCTGAGGCGGTCGCCCCTCTAGAGAGGGGCGGCGCAAGCGCTACACACCTAGGTCAGGCAGGATGCGCATGGAAAAATCGACTGGGTCCCAGAAGGGGATCAGTCGACAATTGAGAGGACTGGGGTAGATCTGAAGGGTCTGTCGTGACTTTTTTTTTGGCGGATTCCTATGCCTCTAAGAGGTGGTTCAGGTCGGCCGATAGCTGGTTAGGTTGATCCGTCAAGACGGATCTTGGTTATCTGGACAGACGATTTGAGGAAGTGGAAGGTATATAGTCGGATGCGCTTCGGATAAGAGGATTTGGGTGGCTCTCTGACATTTAAAAAAAACGATCAGAGGCCTACGTATAGAATTGTTGTAGAGTAGGGAGTGCGGATATACCAGGGAGCATTTGAAGATAATTTATTACATTTCTATGTATACTTTTCGGAAACTTCTTAACTAGGGAATCACTTAGTGAGAAGATCTAACGGTGACCTAACATTGATATTTTTCGATTTATGGCCTATGGGTGAATCACCATGCACTGATGGCTTGGCTACATATGCGGGCGAATATTCGTGTTGCGTTGGCGCGCTAAAAACATCGTGTACGGGCATGCGCGATGTTCTTGTCTACATTAGCGGGCGAATATTCGTGACGCGATACATCGTGCCGGGTTGTGTAGTGGTGTGCTGTACGGCTGAGATGCTAGAACGATCTTCCCGGCCACACTTAAAGCGGTAACACGAATATTCGCCGTAGCCCGCTAATGTAGCCGCACCATGACGAGCACTGTAGGTACATTCGCGGCGGGGTGGCAACGGCGCGGCGCGGCCTTAGAGACAACGTTGTCTGTTTCATGCGCAAGTAAAACGGACGGCATTTTGTTGATGATTTCTTCTAATGGAGTGTGTAATAAATAATAAGTATACATTTCTTTTAAATATAGGTAAATAAATTTTACACAACATCACATTGATCTAACTCCGAAATAACTAGCTTTAATTAAGTACCTACTTGTGTTACGGATATAAGAGTTATCTTCACTAAAATTACAAATATAGGTATACAAATAAATAACACCCAGACACAGAACAAATACAATGTTCATCGCAGGAGCTCAGTAACTGTATCTACATAAAGAAACTAAAGTGTGTAGGTTAACCTACATACTACTACTTAAGTTGTCGTATAGTAGGTACCTCTGTAAGTATTATAGTGTAAGTAGGTAATTTCTATTTTATTGTCTATAAACTCATTAAAACGAAACATAATATGACGTCAGGTGATCAAAAATTGCCCTTAATGAAGTTTAAAATACAGTTCTTTTATTTTTGTAGATAGGCGGGTTTTAAACCATTTAAACCTTTTGAAATGGTTGAAAACTGGTTTAAAACCGCAAGAATTGGTTTAAAACGTTTTAAACCGGTTGATTTACATCTATAATTACGACCCCAAAATTACATTAGAGGTAGTCCAAGCAGTCGTGGTGGACTTACTTTCAAGTCCTAAAGTAATTAAATTAGAAAAAGTACCTATATCACGAGTTCACGTTAGAGAAAAGTTGGAAAATGCACCTTTATTTCCATAAAAAATCGAGAGAAAGTGCGATTTCCGATTTCGGGTGCTTTCAAAAGCGCTCTCGTTGGTAAGCAGTCTCTTGTAATCCTTGGAGAAAAATGTAAATACTATTGCGGTCATTTGAGTTTTTTAATAAGATAAAACCTAATTTGTTTTTAATTATTTCTTTTCTTAAACTGCACGAAATTTGTTTCTGGCACTCGACACAGAAATAAAAACTCTAAAGTCTTTGTAGTTCTTTTAAAAGAACTTCCGAGTCAAATAGGACTCTACTATACTACTCACAAATCACAATCAATGCTTCAGGCTAAGAAAATGAAACTGCAATCTGTTTTTAAAAAAAAAATTCAAGGCATCGAACTTTATCAAACAAAAATCATGTATTTTGGTTTCCCTTCCATTCAACAATGTAATTTTTGATCACACTAGTCTATTTGAACATACTATATGTTAAATATTGATAAAAAATCATAATTGTTAGATATGCCGTGTCGAGTGCCAGAAACAAAATCTGTGCAGTTTAAGAAAAGAAATAATCAAAAACACATTAGGTTGTATCTTATTAAAAAACTCAAATGTCCGGAATAGTATTTACATTTTTCTCCAAGGATTACAAGAGACCGCTTACCAACGAGATACGGTCATCGTTTCAAACCCACAAAAAACTCAAAGTTGTTGAATGTTCCCCTTTTTTTAATAATATAAACTGCGTGTTTAACACATTTTATTTCCGTTAATCTTGGTAAGGTAAATAGTTGGGCGAAACAGAGTAAAGCAGTTTTTACCTGCCTTACACCACTAGCGTAACGGATCTATCACGTACGTACATACTTCTTTTATTTAGTTCTTACACTTCCGCGCACAATACACATCAGAATAAAACACTTTTTTACGGATTTTTGCGCATGTTTTATTTTATTTTATATTTAATCCTGACGTTTCGACTCCTTTACAGGAGTCGTGATCACCTGTGATCACGACTCCTGTAAAGGAGTAAAAAAGTGTTTTATTCTGATACTTCTTTTAATTCGCCACGACTCTCATGAGCTGCCGCCGAGTAAACTGAGCGAGTTGAAAAAGTCACTAATGTGATCGCAGAGAAGAAGAAAGAATTTTTGGTTGTCCACTTAAGTAGGTACCTACGTGATTTCATTAAACGGAGTTCATAATGTATCCGTTATGCTTGCGGTGGAAAGCGGAAAGTAAATGTAAATTAAGGGTATCTATGTAAAGTATTCAAATGAATAGTTTATTATGAAAGTGAGTTTGTTTGTTCCACTCAACTATTCAACCGATCATAATGAAATTTTACGGCCAGAAAAATTAAGTACCAAGACTCAGCCCCAGGCTTGTTGGTGTGAAAGGTAGTAGAAAATGGCGAGGGGGGAAAGTGTTCGAGTTACTTTTTCCAGATCTATTATCAACTTTAAAACTTAATTTTTTATAAATTAAGTGAATAAATACCTTACTTAAACATAAAACTAAACCTCACGCTTAAAAAGTTTGTAAAAAAAATAAAAAATATGCATTAATCAAAAACTTTGAAAAATCGCAGAACACACTTGTGAGTGATTTGGGTAGCCCTGGTGATGCCATTACAGCGTGTCCCAAAATATAGTAAAACGGAATTTTACTATGTTTTTATGTTAGTACTGTTCCCTATGGATAGAAATATAACTTTTAATCGGTAGCCTTCATTAACACGAGCGAAGTCGAGGGCAAAAGCTAGTGTCAAATAAATGCTTTGAGTTTTCTTTAGTTTTTAATTAATTCATCAATAAACTATACAAACTGAATGAATAGAATATATAGTCCATAAATGTCAAACTGTGTCGATTGTGGCCAATTGATTCGAGTTCTAAGGACTAATTGAGAATGTTTGACATTTCTGGTTAGGTTAGGTTAGGTTACATTAGATGATTAAATAATAGTTAAGTTACTACTAATTCTACTGTTTGTAGTAAATCGATTTGTTGTACATACAAACATTACACAATAAAATAAATAAGTTTAATTCTTTCTAAGCCTCATTATTTTCTTGAGAAGCATCAGTTTCTTCTGAAGCATTACTTTCTTCTGTCAATTTTGTTTGTTGTTCTTTCGAATCTTCAACTTTTTTGGCTTCTTCTGCGGCAGCTTCAGCGTCAGCTTTCTAAAAAAATATATTTGTTTTAGTCGAAAGATTAAATTAGAAAGATAAATCTTTATTTATTGCTCACATACACAAGGGCAGTACACAAAAACAGCTTAAAAATAATGTGGGCGAAGGAAGTTTCTTGTCAATAAATAACACATACATTTGCAATAAAATGTCAATCTTCCTCCAATAGATATTGAACTCTAGTTATTCGACTTAAAGTTGGCTATTTGGAAAAGTTAGCAATTCTGGTAGTTTGTTAAATTAAGCGGTAATGCACTGTTGAGGAGTTTGACGGTGCATTCGTTTTGTTAGCAATCTAATATTAATTTTGTTGGCAATCTGATTTTATGAATTAAAAAAATATATAATTGAAACCAAAATTCTAACATAGCTTTTAAGATTCTTTGTTACCTACTAACAGATTATGACACTTTGTTTCTCGAAATAAAATAAATTGAATTAAATTAGTGAACGCGTTCGGCCTGTGATCGCTGTGGTTCAGCAGCTTGCTCACGGCGTTACCGGATGGCTGAGCAAATTTTATCATCTCTTCTCTGTCGTGCTTCAAAAGACGTTAAACCGCTGGTCCCGACTGCATGTGTAATAATTAGCACCAATCACTTTCTCCTTAGTGTATTTTTCTTTATAAGAGACGTAGGGACTTTAAAAAAGTTATCATATTTTTTGAATAAAGAATACTCTATGGTCAATAATACGTCTTTGCTCAATGTGTTAGACTTTGATTCGGACTTTTTGGCGGGAGCGGGAAGTATACCGTGGGGGGTGTTTTTTTTGTTGAAATTTATGTTGTTGTGGATATTAGTGCATAATAAAGGTGTGAATAACTCAGAAACGTGACGCTTTATGATGATATGTTATATAACATTTTATGCTTGTATAAGTGTCTCCTATCCAAATATATGACATTTATTGTGCACCGCGATTTTGAAAAAAAAAATCAAAATGGCGGTTGATGTTAGGGCCAAAATCTTCAAACCTCTTTGGCGGCAAAATATGGCGGGAATAAAAAAAAAGCAAAGGTGAACACATTCTTACAGCCTTGTTTATATCATCCTCCTTTTTCTTTTGCAGTTCCCTGCTCACTTCCCTAATCAGGTCCAACTCCTCACTTTGTATCAATTTGATGCCATCGAATACCTTCACTGGCTCGGTGTTGACGTCGTTAAGAATTGCTACGAAATCATGGTAGCGCTTTTGGATTATCTCAAATGTTTCCTTTTCTGTTTGGTCGTAAACGTATTGCTTGCGCCGGTCCCTGGTGAAGAAACAAGAAAGTAAATATGCTAATATAAACTCTCAAAAATGAGACTTCTGCAGAATTTTACTTATCAATGCGACGTATTGCCTACTTAATTCTCTTTTAAAAGGTGCCGTAAAAGATGTGAAAAAAAGAATATTGAGAGATTGATAAACTCATTATTAAACATTATTGGATTAACGAATATATTTCTATTCTAATTATATATATTTCTGTTATAAATATATCAAACGTATTTAGGGTAAAGTTGCCATCATTGGACCAGCGGTTTGATTGAACCACTTTAGTATCTTCGAAAATAACTAGGTCTGCAATACATGCTGCTGTTTGCAAATACTGAGCGAAGCAATTAGATTTTTAAAGGGTTATTATTCCTCGATGGTATGTCCGATTTCAAAACATTTTTTTTGCACATTAGTCACGACCACGATGTGAGTTTTGGCGCCAAATTTCATCAATGTAGTATCAGCGGTTTGGCTGTGATCAGCTTTTGAATTTTTCTTTCGGTGATTATTCCTCCATGGTAAAGTCAATATTTTTTTTACATAGCCTATGTCTGTCAGGTTATGATCATGTATGCCAAAATTCGTTCAAATCGGTAAGTAGCAGGAGGGAGACAAGCGAAATTTGTGAGTTGACTAAAAGAGAGCTTCGCTCAATAAAAGAGAGCTTCGCTCAATAAAAGAGAGCTTCGCTCAATAATACTATATACTATCCGTTATATCGAATCACGAGCTAGATGACATTCAACATTAGCATTTTGTGACTTAATAGCTTCTTTAAAAAAATCTGAAGTAGTAGCTGTGGATAACTATTTATAAGGATTATTCATTATATTCATCATGTTCATTATTAAGTGGTCCAATAAGGCAAGTTTACCCTAACGTGTTTGACGCATTAAAATTCTTGAAAAAATCCTTGTAAACCCTCTGTTAAGCTGAATCTATAATCTAAGATCACAGTGGTTTGTGTGTTTGTCTGTCCGCCCTTTTTTCCCGCTCTTTTTCTATTGTATCAATAACGTTATCATAGCAACGCATTAACCGCAAGTAGTTCGTCTACCGGACGCTAGATGGTGCTAACGGAAAAATATTTAATAATAGAAAAAAATTAAAGAATTTTGTCCACCCGTGCGAAGCCGGGACGGGCTGCTAGTCTATAATCTAAGAACACAAATTTGTTGCTTGTGTGTTTGTCCGTCCGCTCTTTTTCCCCCGCTCTTTTTCCATTGTATACGCGTTACCATAGCAACGCGTTACCGGGTCAGCTAATATATATGTTAAGATTATAAGTAAATCCACCTCAATAGTGTATGGGCGAGATTTGAATTCTTTTCTTTTCAATCAACAGTAGACATCTCAATCTATCATTAAATATACCTTTTGTAATTTGTGATATATAATTTTTCTATAACCATATGATTTTATCCTGCTGGTCGCGATAAAAAATGGGAAAAGCAATATCAAAAATTGTCACTAAAATAACTATGCTTACCAAACTATGTGCGCCATATTTAACCGACTTTATTTCTCTTCACCGACCGTTTTGTAAGTGTTAAGTTAGTTTTCTGTCACAGATTGTGCATATGAAACATTGAAAAAAAATCCAGAGGTCGCAAACCATTTCTTTTATAAATAATAATAAATAAATTTAATAATTTGATTATCACAATATCAATCCTTGTGTTTGGCAGAAAAAAGCGCTTGGAAGCGCTAGTAAGCAAAATGGCGATCGCTGAGCGATAATAAGCAAAATGGCTGATTGTGTCAGGACTGAAGTTAGCAAACGTGACCTGGCCGAAAACTGTATAGTTTGTTTATCAGCGCTGGTAAGCGCTCGTAAGCGCTTTTTTTCTGCCAAACACAAGGAATCTGTTTTAAATGCTCACCGCATTTAGTCATTACCACGTTTTTCTTATCTCACTTTTCTTATTTGTTTGTCTGTCCGGGCAAAATCTTGCAACTTAAATTTGAGGCACTTTCCGATAAGCTAGAAAGCTGAAACTTTCAGGATAGTTCAGAACCCGATGACAATGCACTCTAAAGCAACTTTCAACTTTCCAGATGCACTTTCAGGTCCACTTTCGGCAACTTTCACTTTTGTATGGGGCTTATCCGATTGTTGCGTAACACATGGTTACTTCGTTGAGTTAATAATTAAAAAGAATAAAATAATTATACTAGATTTAAAAAATCTAAAAATCCCACGTTTTTCAATGTCCTAAAAAGAATAAAATAACCCTGCGGGGCAAAGCGAGGGGCCACTCAAAACGTGGGGGCGCATCTTTACAATAATCGGCATCAATGCATGTCATTCATCTCTTTAAAATCTCCTCTTAGTAATATGCGCCCCCACGTTTTGAGTGGCCCCTCGCTTTGCCCCGCAGGGTTATTTTATTCATTTTAGGACATTGAAAAACGTGGGATTTTTAGATTTTTTAAATCTAGTATAATTATTTTGACGATTATGTTAGTATGTCTTCAGGTATACAATTTCCTACGCTCTGTGTGCAATATCAGAGGCACGGTAATAGTATCGGAGATAGTCCCACATATCGTCAATGAGTCAATCCAAAAGATACATTCTGTGGATGAACAAATGGTTAGTATCGCAGAATGGAGAGAAGTTAAACAATACTCATAACAAAATGTAACACGCATAATGAAACACCTGTTAAGTATAAGAAATTGTATTTTTTTTAATTCTAGTTGATATTGTCCGTTTTGAAAAATAACTCTTATGGGTTTGATTTACAGTTGAATATTGATAGAAAATAATAGCTGTCTTATTCTGTCATAGCCTGATAGAATAATAATAAAAAAAATGAAAGCGGTATTTATGCAGAACATAACAGTATTTCTTCAGCAACTATATTAGCAGCTACCATATATCATAATTAGTCCTTAGATCTCAGGAAAAAACAAAAAATATTCTTCTTCATACAGAGAGTAATTATCACAGACCTCCAGTGCCTTATAAAGAAACCAGTCATACTTTGACTTTTTTTCACCAAGTTGTAAAAATTACGTAAATGGAAATTGTGGCAAATCTCAGGATTTTCAATATAAATCAGGCTTAAAAGTTTCCATATGGTTATCAGAAGGAAATTTTTGAATTATTAGGAAAATTGAATATATATTCAACTTAAAGGTTGAAGTTATATCGACTGTACAGACAACGGCATAAAACCTACCTAAAACCTACTAACCAAAACCTGGCAAATTTTCTCAATTGATATTGAACTCGAGACGCGCTTCTAAAGATACAAACGAGATCCTCTAAACCCAGCTAGCAATAGACATGTAATAAATTGCTCTGTGGAATAAAAAAGCACGCGCTGTCGACGCGTCGCCATCGTGTTTAAAACCCACAGTAAGCAGGGCTTAGACTTAAAACTTAAATTGAATGGAGAACCTTGATTGTTTTTTAACAGATTGATATATTTAGTTCTTACACTTCCGCGCACATCCTGTGATCACAGCTCCTGTAAAGGAGTCGAAACGTCAGGATTTAATATAAAATAAAATATGCACAAAATCTGTAATAAATAAATAAATAAATATTTCTTACATTCACACCAATTAGCCTAAACCCAAAGTAAGCACTGTAAAGGCTTGTGTTATGGATACTAGGTTAACGGATAGACATACATATATGATACATAGATATGTAATATTCATAGAAATATATAAAAACACCCATGACTTAGGTACAAATGCTCGTGTTCATCATACAAACATTTGCCCCTTCCAGGATTTGAACCCGGGACCGTCGGTGCGAAAGGCAGGATCACTACCGTTGCACCAAACGGTCGTCAAAAAAAAAAAAAAATTTGTAAAAAAATTGTTTTATTCAGACTATTGACTGTACAATCTTAATATATATAACTTAAGTGTCACGTTGTTTGTCCGCGATGGACTCCTAAACTACATAACCGATTTTGAGCAAACTTCGTAACTATCTGTTATTTGATCTAACTTAAAAGATAGGATAGGTTTTATTTCAATTTATAACACATCAACGCGTGGCTGGGTCAGCTAGTATTAGTATAGATTGTCTTTCACCCATGCAGACCAGTAAGTATTTTCTTTACAGTATTATTAAAAAGGTTGAGTACACCTGATGTCAAAGTTCGGATAAATTAACAAACATGATTTGGTTAATTAAATACAAAAAAACGAAGCAAATGCGATTATAATTGGTAATGAGTTACAAAAGTTCAAGTTTCTTTTTGTTCATGCATATTAATGTATAATAAGTAGATAGATACATACTTAGTACATCAGACTACCAATATTATTGAATTATATATAATAGGTACTTCTTTTCAAAGATCTATTGCAGCTTAATTTTTGTACTAGTTTTATTTAAGACTAGCTGACCTAGCCACGCGTTGCTGTGGCACAGTAATTTTATTTTTCTAAAATAAAAGATTTTATCTAAAATTAAAGTAGCCTTAGTTACTCACCTTACTACATCAGTTGCCTGCCAATAAAAATCTCGTCGAAATCGGTCGGAGATTAGCCGGAACAAACAGACAGACAAAAAATATAAAAAATGTTATTTTGATGTATGTACCGTATATATATTTATATGCATGTAGTAAGAAACGGTTATTTCAATATTACAAACAGACACGCCAATTTTATATATATGTATAGAAGTAATCAGAGTTGTTTCTTAGTCTTTAATGTAAAAAAAAAACAACTATATAAGCTAAATTTACAAATTAAACTAAACCGGAAATACTCATTAAGAAATAGTGTTGTAAATAATTCTAAGACTCAGAGTAAACAGGACTGGAGTAGCCTTTGCCTAACATTACCCCTCTGCCAAATGCACAAGCATCGGATGCCTGTGCGTTATATAAAACTAGTTGAGCCGCCATTATAAAACCACAATAATCAGAACGTCTTACCGTGCAGAGCTCCCACGAAAACGCCTGCCTGTGCTGTTTTCTACTGTAAAAAAAAATCGAAAATATCTAGTATGCAAAAAGATGGCGTCACCTTTCATTTGTAAGTATAATTTTTAGGATTTGATTATTATTTAATTCATAATTTCATGTTTTAGCAGACTACAATTTCAAATTTCGCGCTCAAAGTTCGTTTGATGACGTCACGGCCGCACTCCCCACGAGACTACCTAGGGTTGACCATTATCGCATTTCAATTAATTAAGACAAAAATTAGAAAAAGTTTGTTGGTAATAAATAACTGTAATTTTGTATTAATTAATTACCAATTATATTTTCGTTTTAACAATGTACGTTGCGTGTTTATTTTTAGTTTAGTATTAAGTACATACCTACACTTTTGCGGCTGCTTGAAGCCTATTCTTTGCCACACAACATGGAAATATAAAATAACAAATAAAATAATAAATTATAATAATAATCAAACTATTTGCCCTTTTATTCATGCTGGGCGGCGCTCAATAACATTAAGAGTACTAATGCTGTATATACTTACAGTGTCCCTGACTTCATAAAAAAGCACGGTTAAAAGGTTACCATCGCCTAACCAGCACACCCGATCATTTTCGAGAAACCAAAATTTTTTTTCGAGCCACAGGACAAATTGTTTTTATTTTGTAATCAGCAACCCTTATTAATTTGTATAATATTTATTTGCACAATAGTGATGTCAACTTCATCGATATTGTGATTTTACGAGTGAGTAATGAATGAATGAATGAATGCAAGTAACATACTTAAATTGAAAATATATATATTTTTAATTTAAATCTATATGTCGCAGGGAAATTGTATAATTCCGCAGTTTACATTCGGCGTCATCAGTTTAAAAAACACATACCCTATTCTTAGTTATTTTTCATAACGATAATAAAACACAGGTTAGATAAATTACAGTTTGTTTCGGTAATAATTACCAGGTATTAATGATGATTTCAAATAAGAATAAGGGATGTGATTTTAAACTGATGACGCCGTATGTAAAGTTCGGAATTATACTATTTTCCTGCGATATTATACATACGAGAATAAAACTGTAAAGATATAGAATAAAATAGGTCCACCTTAAACCAAATGGCTAGTAATGAGCGTAGAGGAAGCGAAATCACTAATTTTTGAACATTTTGTCTGTCTGTATGTATGTTTGAGCACGCATCACGCAAAAACTACGCGACGGACTTTGATGACATTTTAGTATGGTAATAGCTAAATGTCATCGTCAACATTTAAGTTTATTAATATTGTAGCATTTATAGCTCCTTTTAAAAACCGTCTTGTCCAACTGCAATACTTCAAGATACTAGGAGTAAGATATATGGTGCCAAAAGTCCTTTGTACATAAATGAAAGCTATTGGAAGATAGTATTGCAGTATTAACATTAGAAATGATCGGTATGTGTAGTTCAGGCAAATATACTCTACCCCTAGGCGGTATACTAATTGTTGGTATTTATACTTTAAGCTTTGACATGCCCGGAAACATTTAATTTTTCATATTCAGTTTTCCTAAAGCAACAGCATACGAAAAAAATGGATTCATGCTTGTAATAGGTAATAGGGCATCTTCAAGAACAAGTACTATATGTTCCATGCATTTTGAGCCGTCTCAGTTTCAAAAATTATCTAACAATAGAAGAAGATTAGTTGCCCATGCTGTGCCAACGTTATTCTTGAATGATCCTCTTAGTTTATTATATAACTAGTTATGTTTCAAATAGATATCAACATGTTATATTATAACAGTTTTAGTTTATTACATTGAAATGTATTAATTTTAGGTTAAAGAATAAGTTGAAAAGGAAATACCTGCAAAAGGTGATGTAAGCAAATCGCAAAAAAATACAAATAATCAATCGGTCATAGTAAAAATCTGAGAAAACTAACTATATTCACTATCGCTTTGTTAAAAATATTGTTTCAGTGTTCCTCCTTTCCATTGTGGTTATACGCGAAAGGGTCCACAGTGAATTCTGTATATATAATAACACCTATTGTAAATATCTTTTAAATGCAATAAACTATTAAGTTTCAATTTGTATTTTATGGAAATAGCCTTCGAAACTGACTGTTGTAGCGTGTAATATCATCATTAATTTAATTTAATTTTTAATACATAATGTAGGAATACTAGCGCAAAGTTAATTGTAGCGGAGCGAAGCGAAGCTCCCATGGATCAGCTTCAATGGCACAATGTCTGTTACGCCATAACTTCCCGAGATCTTAACCGATTTTAATATTTTTGTGTGGAATCGAATCAACAGGTTTAGGACCAGATTGTGACGGAGCCCGAATTTTGAAATTCGCAAAAATTCCCATCGGATTTTTTTTTCTTTTTTAGGTATTACGCTCCGCTTCAATATATGGTGCTAGCGTAGCTTTATGCTTAGCGACTGCATCGCCTAGTACATTCATTCATTGAACGAAACTGATTTATCGATATCGATATTCTCGTGCTATGTCATGTCACTTCTCACACAATGACATTCGTGTGTTTGAATAGAACGTTAACACACTATTTCAAGCACGTGTGCGTGTATTTTAAATATGTTTGTCGTATTATGCATGTGTGCGTTTGTAAACACGCAAAGAGTTTTTGTTCCTGTGTGCTGGCATTGAATGTAGTAGTAACTTCACCCCCCGCAAAAAATGGCAGAAAAATATGCTCAGAACAATAACTAAAGCTATAGAAGGAGCGCTAAAATAAAAACTGTATAACAGCTCTCGTATTCACTTAGAGTAATCTAACATACATGGGTAAGAGCGAAATAGACAACAATTGTAAGGTTTTATTTTCACGTCATTGTCACAAACTCTCAAAGTACAAATGTCAAATGGTTGTAATTTGGTTGTAATTTATACTACTAAATTAAAGAACGTTGTTTCTGAAGTAAGACCAAATTCAATGCGGTCGTATTACAGTGGCCGTACAGCTTTGTGAGCGGCTAGCGTGAAATTATAATATTTTACAAGGAAGTTCGTGATAAAATAACAGGAAAGTGTGCATATAGACGCTTCAGACATCTTAGAGTCCGCGTCCAGGATGGCTTGTGTTGTTCCAGACTGCAAGTCTCATATATCACGAAAAGAAAATACGGATAAGGTGTTATCATTTCATCGGTGAGTTTTGTTTCTAAATTCTCATATTTTGACAATATAACAACGGTATATTCAGAAAATTGTAATCAATTAATATTACAAGTAGATTTCTCCATGAGTTTTGGTTTAAATTGTCTTATTTTCATGCCTTCTGTTTTGTATATGATAGTGTGATAGTGATGTGTTTTTTGTTATCGATGTCAATATTTTTGGTTTTTACTTTTTGCTTTAGTTTTCCCAAAGATGGACCTATTAGAACTGAATGGATACGCCGTATATCAAGGATCAATTGGACACCGAAAGCGCACAGTCACATTTGTTCGAAACATTTTAGACTACATTCATTTGAGCCACATGAAAACATTTAATTTCTGCGGCTGAAAGCAAATGCTATACCCACATTACATTTACAGAACAATTGCTCCTTTTTTATTCCAAACATTATCTTAGTCTTGCTTTGTCATATAATTATTTCGATCCTACCAATAAATATTCAGATTTGCAATTAACAATTTGTCACCGGTTATCCCAAATAATAATGATAGCTTATTTACAATAATATTTTTGTGTTTCAGAAAACCACTATCGTATTAATAAGGAATTATGAACCACCAAGTAAACGCCCCAAATCAATGACCACAGTTGAAACAAATACTGATTCCGAAGTAGTAGGGATTCGTGGGTTCTGGCGCACTTATTTCTAACGCATTTTTGTCGAACTTCGGTGAAGGTCTGCTAAAAAAAAAAAAAAAAAAAAAAGTGAAACACCCCATCTAAAGCGTTTGCGCTGGGTCCCAGAGCGCTACGAGCTCTCGTTTTTGCTGTATGGCTTCTCTTTCTAAAGCTAATCGCTTATCTAATCACCTATTCCGATTCCATTATTCCCGACCCTTCCTCATTGTTAATTACCTCATTACTTAAGCACCCTTTTGTACTATGCTCGGCTCGCTTTCTTTGTATTGCTAATAGCCTACTGTGGCCAAGGTTATGGGGCCTTGGATATCATTAGGTTTGCAATATTCCAATGCTGCCTAGCCGAACTTACTCATACCTACTGTTTTAGATGAATCTGTCAGGTGTTCAGCCAATCAGAGGGTTTGTGGGTTCTGGCGCTAGTAGTAGGGATTTCTGGGTTCTGGCGCTTCAGGATACTAGCGCATAAAACAAGCTCCGGGTGAGCTTGTTTTATGCGCTCCACTAACCTAACCCAACCAGTTTCTTGAATGATTGTCATAGGCAACCTAACCTCGCATGCTTTTCATAGGAAACCTAATCTAACCTATCCTAACCTCTACCTTGAATTATGCTTTTCATAACAAGCTAACCTAACCTAACCCGTACCCTGTATGCTTGTTACAGAAAGCCTAACCTAACCTAACCCGTACCTTGTATGCTTGTTTGTTGAATAAAACCATTTTCTACCAGCCTTTAAAACTTCATAAATTAAACAACCAAGTCATGTTGCTAAACACATTTATTCAAAAATCATATTAAACATCTTACTTATAATTAAATCATTACTTATTCTATTGACAGTAGAGAATTCATTTACAAAATCGTTCATCAATACACCATACATTTTTGCATAAAGAAATACTAGACAATATTTTCCACATACTGACGTAAAGTAACTTTGCAGTTGCTTATGATTGTATACCCACTTCTTTGTATTTTTTTCCAAGAACAATTTATGAAACCCCACCGGTTTTCGTCCGAAAGAATCAAAGTACTCGCCAACTCCATTACTATCAATGTGAATACCCACCCAGTGAGAACCAGGCTTGGAATCCGGATCCAAATTGGCTACAATGAAAGCAGGTAATTGAACAATCATAGGCAATCTGTTCGCTGCAAATACATTAGATGTTAATCTGTTATCAATTTTACTCATAAAGTATTTTATTTCTTGACTATCCATCATAGCTCATGTTAGCGGTACGATAGAATTCGTATTTCCAATTGAATGGAATTGTATGCTCCACCCGTATTTAACTATTGTAATCGACACTCACATCGCGGTTTTTGTTAATTTCCACAACATTATCGAACTCTGCATAAATAATACAATTGAGTGTTGTTGTCAAAGCTGTATCAAAGCGAACCTCTAGTCTTACACTTCCATGTCTAACTAAGTTCCAATGTGAGCTCGAACTGGCCGAAAGATCTGGAGTTAAGTCAAAAGCTAATAAACAGTATCCTCCTCCATAGTCTTCTCTTGCTATTGAATTGCCTTCGTTCAAAAAGTGAATGCCGGTGCCAGAAAACAATGTTTGATAGGTCGATGTAATCAATCCATCTTTGAAGGATGGTTGTAATGTTTTTGAATGGACCTGTTGGCCATCCACATATAAACTAAATAAATTTATACCATGGTTATCAAAATTAAATGGATTCTGTGTTATACAGCCATTAAATGCTGAATTTTTAATAAAGCCTATAATACATCTTTTAGGTACTTGTCCGAGGAATATGTTATCCAAAGTTTTGCCTTGAACTCCCGATGGAATAGTTAGAACTTTAACTTCAGCTCGAGTAATCGGATATTTAGCTGTTGTCGTTGCTAAGACTTTTTGATGTGCTATTAGGACAGATGGATTTATTCGAGCCTTACGAACAATGAGACTGGCGTCAGTGATTTTAACCTTAATTTTGGCATCAGATGTATTACAAATTAAATTGAATGTTTCTTTGCTACGAACTAATTTGACACGCATCTCTACACCATTTAGTAAGAATTTTTCTTGGTTAAAAATATCTCCATGTAAATGACCGATCATATCAATATCTTCGTTTAATTTTACTAACTCCTGTCTCTTGGTAAATCCTTTATTTGTGTCATCTGTAGCGTCCATTTTGTAAGGAGTGTCACCATACCACAAACCACAGGTCAGATGAGAGTTTTTTGCTGCAGGGCCGTAGTTAAGTAAAGTTTCCAAATATGCACGATATGCATATGTATTATTTGGGGGAGACACAAGTTTTTGATTTAAGTACACATCTAATTGACTGAATAGAGAATGTAACCAATTATTAACTGGCGCAATTCGAGTAGTTCCTTGGACATCATTTGAAGCAGAATATTCAATCTTTGCTTTTATATGAAGCATGGTATGCGACAAGTCTATATAATCATCACCAGTACCAGGCACTTGAAATTCTAATGGACCATCATCACTTAATGATGAAATTGGTTTATAATGGATCCATTGTCCACTTTCAATACTTGTTTGAGTTGATGGTAAAGCGAATAAATCCAACTCTGACTTGGCACATTCACATGAATGATTATGTAAAAAAGACATAGTTATTCACTATTTTAGTTTGAAAAAATATCTTCAAATTTTGTTTTCTTGGATGATTTAGACCGACTTCCTCGCAGTGTTTTACGTGAAATGAGTGACAAGCTCGACTTTCTGCTTCTTTTATACCCAGACCCGCGCATAAGTGAGTCTATTTTATCATCGGCCTTTCTTTTCAAGTTGGTTGTAGCATTTTTGAAACGCGACTTTATTGACTCTTCAACGGGATGCGAGTTCACCATATCTGATAATAATCCAACCCCAGCACTAAGAGCTTCTTTTCCTACAGTTCGAAGTCCATTGGATAACAAAGGAAGAACGGTCCTAAACAAACCTCCTAAGAAACTTCCAATACCGTGTCCACGTTGATGAGCAGCGCCCTTATATATAATCCCAACTCCAGATCCTGCCTGATGAGAATAATAATTCTGATACGGACAAGGGCTATTAACTATTGCTCTATTCATCTTATGCGCCGAAAATGTAGTTTAACACACGATGTACCGAACTGAAATGGAACTCTACCACCCACGCTTGTTCTTATATCTATTTCTATTGTATCAAATTCTCTGCGCATAACTGGTAAATAGTGTGCGGGTGAAAATGTGTGCACTTTGTATGCTCCGTAGATGTACTTTGTTGGATCCAAAGGTATGATTCGTACCAACGATGCCATCACATCACCTATTATTTGCGGTTGAATAATATCCGAATAAATGAAGAGTTGGGATGGTAACCTTAAATATAAATTAATCGGATATTTTCCATTCGGTTTTGCTACTAAGTCGACATGAGGTGCAAAACCTAGTTGAAGACTCAATTGAGGTAATAACATTACAGATATCAAGTCTGTGTTATGACGAGTTGCTGTAACCAGCTTCGATATTTCATCATACCTTAGTCTAAAATGATTTTTCAACAATGAGTGTTCATTAAAGGCACTTAAAAAATTATTAATACTGTCATACGTCGTTGCTGGAATATGAGACTTGAATTCTGCAATTATATCTAGCTCCTTTTTTGAATCCTGGGCATCTTGTACGAGTGTTCTTTTCTTTATGTATATAATGTTTTCATGTTCTTGTACATTAAACATTGTACATGGATAATGAAACTCCACCAAACCAACGTCCCATTCACCTTCTAACTTTATAGTTTTTGGTAGTTTTGTTAAGAAATTGGCGGTTGTATTTTCTGGATAGTATGAAGTTGAACTATTGCTCAAAAGAGTTAAACAAAAACTGTCCTCGCTCATGTCTCTTCTAAATCTGATACCGGGATCCAACTATTAAACTTGTTAGGATAACCTTTCCATTTGACTAACACTTCTCTTCTACCTTGAATGCGTCGTGATCGTATAATTTTATCTATTTTATATTTAGTGGAGGGATCATAGACAACTTTTTGTAGCTCTTTTGTGTAAAACGTTCCTGTGATTGGTTCACCTTCCAAGTCTTTTAATGTGTATACAACCCAAGGAGCCCGTTCAATAATGGAATTGATCACAAATATTTCATCACTCCAATTGGTTTCATACCCTTTTTGAAATATATGTTTATATTTAGTTATTCTAACATGATCACCTATTCGAAGTGATGGATATTCATTTATCTGTATTTTCTTTTTCTTAGCTCCGTATAAATTTTCCCAAACGGTCATAATATTGTCATTGTTCACTTCGCATGGACACATCTTTATGCTGGAGTGAAAGCTATGGTTGTATGAATTTATTAAATCTTGTAAGATGTCGATGTATTTGTACGTATTTTTATAAGTAAAGTAACGCCACATCTTAGTTTTGAGAGTTCGTTGAAACCTTTCAATAACACTAGCTTTTATGTCAGGATTGTTTGTTGTGTAGTAATTAATATTTTTACTTTTGAAATAGTCCCTAACAACTTTTGATACAAACTCTGTACCTTTGTCAGATTGAATGTGACGAGGAGTGGCATTAACTTCGGCAAATATACTCTCAAAACAGCTTTTGACAACTTCAGAGGTCTTACTTCTCATTGCTCGTGCAAAGGCATATTTACTAAATACATCAATAACACACAAAATATATTTAAAACCATCATTATATTTACTATATGTACGCATGTCGCTCAAATCAGCTTGCCATAGTTCATTATAATTAGATAAAATATACTTATTTCTTGGGAATCGTTTTTGAATAGGTTTATGGAGTGTGTAAGTTTCTTGCGACTGTAACCAAGTTTTTACGTCATCGCGGTTCAATTTGCCTTTCATTGCTTTGGCTAAATTATTTATGCTACTAAATCCAGTGGGATGTGAAACATCATAGTAAATGTTTGCTAAATCTAGTAGGGGCTCCATTTTTCCCAAGCAATCGTTCTTTTTGACCTTTTATTAGTAGTAGTTGTCACAGGAGTTGAGTATTGAGTGTCCGAATCAGTGTCCTTATCACTTTGTATCAGCTCTTTCGTCTGCAACTGTGTCATATATTCTAGAGATGTAGGATTACCAATGCAGGAAAAAGGTACTCGTATGTCCACTAACGCCGATGCAAATTTTTCCCAGCCCACCGGTTTTGGGCGTTTAAGTGGTCTCACAAAATCACTTACTAAATCGAATATATTGCTTCCAGGTACAACTGTATTATTTAAAACTACTTCTCCATTCTCTTTCCACCAGATTTTCGGATGACTTTGTAAGATATAATGCAACAATACTCCACCTCTTTTTTTGTAAGTTTTAGGGATCAATTCAAGTATTTTCGACGGACTGTTTTGATATTTAATAGCGATCGTTCCTTTATTTTGACGGGTCACATCTTCATTGATCGGAGTAGGTTTTACAACTGGAATGGTACCCTCTTGTTTTTCTTCTTTAATTGTATCTTTAGTATCATCAGACCTCACTGTTTCATCATCGGTATCGGTCAATAATGAAATTTTAAGTGGTTTTCTACCTTCTTCAACAACGTGTAAATATCGTTGCAAAACTTGAGAATACAAAGCCCATTTTTCGTGATCATTAAGTGAACTCTTTAAGATTTTTTGCATTTCATCATCGAGTCGTGATAATGAATTGTCAGGTTCGTGAATATTATGAGCCTTTAGTTTGTTCATAAGTTCCGGCTCTACAAGTAACATTTTTTTCGCGTGCTGCATGTTTAATTTATTATCGAAGACAGTAAACCGTTTATCACAGCACCTAGTATTATGGGTAGAAAGGCTCCCCCTTTCTGCACGATGATGTTTTTTCTTGCTATATTTTTACCTTTGGATATAATTTTCCGTAAAATGTGTTTATATTTCTTCAAATGTTTCTTTTCCTTTTCTTTAAGTGGAATTTTACCTTTTAAAATGTTGTAGATGCACTCGCAGATAACGTTTACTTCTTCTTCATCACATGCTTTCAATATCAGTTTTTGATATTTTGGTTTCAGAGTATGTAATGCTTTCAATAGATGTTGGTGCGTTTTTACTCTCCTATGCATGGTTTCACAATGATTAGCATTGTATGTGATGCGACTATTTATAGCTTTTCTTGGGAATATAGACTGTGCAATATTTTGTTGAAGAAAGTACATTCGTTTTGATTCGATAGCTGTCATCAGTATTTTGCTTCAGATCAATCATTAAGTATCCATGAGCAACTTTGGTGGCATCTTTATAAGCTTCTTCAATAAATTTTGTATTTTCTGGACATACTTGACGAGCTAAATATCTGACTTGCGTCTTGTCTCTTGGGTTTTTAAAGTAAATTATATAATTAGCATTTAATGATATGTCACGTTGACCTCTCCCTTGATGAAATAAATTCTGGGTTATGTAAAATACACTAAGATTTCTGTGATGACTGCCTTTTGTAAAAATATCGACTATCCTGCCGTCAGATTCTCTCATTAGGTCATCTATGATAAGCAGTTGAGGTAGTTTACCATCAAACATGCTTAAATCGGGTATTCCTTGGACATATTCCACATTACTTAAATTGTACAGTGGCTGCATTTCATCATAACACCATAATGTTTTATGAAATGTTTGATCACAAACATCATTCACACAATTTAAGAAAGTAGTAACAAAATTAGATTTACCACATCCACTTGGACCAGCCACAATAGCTGTGAATGGATGAATAAAATGTTTCATGTTGAACAAAATCTATGTCTTGCTTGTTTAAAATCTATGTTAGGAATGAATGGATAAGGAAATGTGGATTGATTTAAAAATACTCAAATTTTTCAGATAGTAAATTATTTATTATACTAAATATCTTAAATCTAAATCACAAAATATTAAGAAGTGTGTCTAAGTACAAAGTGTTATATTTCTGAAGTCTACAAAATAGCGGTAAGTTTTAAAATGATTATTGAACAAAAAATCTTAATTATATAATACATTACCATAAAAATGAAGAAAGTCACAGAAAACAACTTACAAAATATTTCTTAATTTATAATGCCCCCATGCTAGTGTGTCTGTGGAGTTGGGTAAAATACATATTTTTGTGTCGTTATACGATAGACTAGTTTTGTTAATTTTTTGAGTAAATATTATATGTTTTATTGTCCGGAATCTATACATTTTTGAAAATTTGATTTGTTTATCGAAGAGACATTGCTTGTCTTTTTTTATTCAACCTAGGGAAACCAAAGATATTATCTTCTGTATAATCAGAAGTGTCAAAAAATTCATTTAGGTCAGGTTTTATATCAAAATATAAATTTTCTGTAAAATATTGATAAATAAGACTATCTGTATCAGTATATAATAACTTAACATTTTCTTTAAATTTTTTCTTCATGTAATTATAATGAAAGTCGTACATAAGGGTTTTAGATATATCTAAAATACAAAACCCTAAATAAATTGGCTTGTTGTAGTACAACTTTGTTTTGCGCAATTGAACTGCAATCAAGTTCTCTGAAAATATACTTAAACTATGAAACTCTGGTTTGGATATTAATGATTGGGCACCTTGCACTTTACCTCTGCTATCCCAGTGAGTAATTAATTTCACATTTACGCGTTTCTCTATATTTTCCATGGTCTTGCCAAAAACAGCGTTATTCATTAATTTATAAAAATCTTTTTCAAAATCTGTTTTTGCTTGTTTTCTTAACTGCGTGTTTAAATCAATATATTTTCTTAGCCATGGACTCTGTTTAAACTTCAACACCCTATGCACTTTAGTTAACTTTAACCCTAAATTAACACATTGTTTGAGGTTTCTGTAATGAATTACATATTTAGTTTTATTGTTTAAATTCGGGACTAACTTTTGTGTTTTACATTCGCCGATAACTATGTTTTCCGCACAAAGTGGTAAATCAGAGTGTAAATCATGCAGATCGTTGGGATATTCAAGATCTACTTCCAGAATATAACCATAATCACAAGTGTCGGATATGTTAAAATCAACTTTAGTATTTTCCCATTCAAAATTTCCGGTAGGTAAATATTGAGACATAGCCCACCCATATAAATTATTAGCATCAAAATAAGCTATGAAAGATGTAGGTTCATTTGGATTGTAATCTTCCAAATACATGTTGTTAGCCTTTCCATATCGATTACTACATTGCGATATTCCTCCTCTGATGCCAGCTTTGATGAAAGCTATTTTATCAAAGTCAGTTAATAACTCTAACTTAGCATCAGTGTATTTAAGCATCGCATCCCAGCTCAACCCAGGTGCAGTGTAATAATGTGATGGATCCAAATCATATGTTGCTAAACAAATATTACGGAAATTTTCAAATATGTCTGTTAGTAGCATTACATCTGTCTTTAAATATAAATTTGAATAGTCAAGCATTGTTTCACATCTAAAATGATTCCAAACATCTTGAGCATGAGCATAGTCTTCATCAGAAACATTACTATCGCTTAAGGAATTGTAAAAATCTTCTTTGGTGGGAAGTGTTGAACTCTCTAAAGAATCAAATGACTTCACGAATTCGTATGGAAATATCCCCTTTCTGATTAAACGTTTAAAGTCCTCATAAGGGGAAATTGCTTTTTTAGTTCTGTGAATTCATCCAATTTTAGATTTTTGGCCAGACTATCTAAGCTGGAAGACATGAATTTAAAGGAATCTAAAAAACGTATACTTATTTGTTGTCCGTCCACAAAAATTTGTTTAGAAAATGAGATGTATTTCTCTTTATTTTGAGGAATTACATCTACCACACCTTGTTGAAAGTCTAAGGCATGGACAATAAAATGCGCATCGTAATTACTCAAGTTATGTAAAAATACAGGTATGTAACGTGGATATTTAAATTTAGTTTTGCATAGGGAGTGCACCATTCCTTGAAATTTACCAGTAGACCATTCAAAATATTCTACAGAGTCAGAACCTAAATCATTACTGCATATGAAACAAGTTTTGGAATGATCTGTTTTATCGTGTTCAGTTTGAAACGATGCGGAAGAAGGTTTATGAAAAAATATTCTTCTTTGAATATTCGAAATATTACTACTTATGCTTTCCATGAAATGTCTAGCACAGTCGGGGCCGGTATATGAATGATATTTCGACAGTTTATCATCATAGGAACATTTCAAGTAATAACCATAACTATAAACATTATGTTTATGAACATTATTTGTATACGCATTTGTAGGATCTTGATCACAAGTGTGAATCGGATTAAGGAACGATTCAAAATCTGCATAAATAACAAAAGGTAATTTAAGTTTTCGCTCAAACTGATTAAATAAAATTTTGTCAGATGGCTGGTTCTCATTGAACCAATTTTTAAAAGTTTTTTGAGAGCTTGGAACTTCTGTAACAATATGAGCACAGTCATGTTTCTGATGATCATTTAATTTTTTTAGTGTTGCAAAATGTAGAAGGCATCCATCACAAATATGGATTGCTTCATTTCGACCAGTTACTTGTTTGCTAACAAGTCGTGACAGGTTTTTAATGAAGCAGTAATGACCATTGGAACCGTTAGTTAAGTACAACAAATTTACGTGCTGCTCCTTCCTCGTTTTTGTGAAGTGTAGAGGACCAATTACGGTATTTGATTTAGTGTTAGAATTGTACTCTAATCCAAAAACATTTATACTTATATTATTCAAAAGCTCAACCTTTTTAATGTCTTGTAATTTTACTGGAAATCTTTTATTACAAAAATTTAATTTGCTCTTATGAGGTAAATACGAAGATATTCTGTTAGCATCTTTTGACACCGGGTACAAAGCAGATAGTAGAGCCCACCTAAGACATTCGTAATCTTTATTTTTGACATTTATGACCGCCTTTTTATTTTGTATATCTTTCGGTACTTCTATATACGATGATCCTTTTAAAGGACTAAATTTATTTATGTTCATATCTAAATATTGTATTTTATTCAAAGTCCATCCACTATCTTTTTTTTCGAAGTCACTCATTTTGTCAGAAAAGTATTCGCAGATTTTATGCATAAGAGCTTCAAATTCGTCTCCTAGGGCAAATGTGTAATTCATACTTTGAAAATCAAAAGTGTTTTTTAAATCTTTGGTTTCCTGGGTGAAATCAGCATGAATGATAAAATTCACTTTAATTAAAGTCAATTCATCTAAGCATGATTTGAGCAAGAAGATAATTTTGTCTTTATTATTATTCAAAAACTTTTCGGGGGTTTCTAATGTCTCTTGGCTACCTAAATATATTCTATATGTTCTAACACGAGATCCAAAAGCAGAGTCAATCAAACTTACATTATTCAATTCCTGACATGTTGAAATGACTTTGTTTTTATGAGCTTTACTCTTTAAATGGTTAGCAAAGTATTTTTTTCTCACCCAAACATTACACGCTTCACATAAAGTTCGCTCACTATGACTTTCGTCCGGCAAAGCAGATGAATTGGATGGTCCAGCTTCTAAATGATCTTCTGCTTTTCTTTTGATTCCCCTCCCAGATTGGAGACTATTACTGAAATGAAAAACATGTAACATAAAATAAATGTCAAAATATTATGAGAAAGTCGACGATTAGAAGTTACGAGAGAAAAATCAATAAAATACTAAACGTCTATTCTTAAAAAAAGTATTGTTTGGTAGTGAAAATAAGAAATAATATAGGTAAAGCTCACCTAGGTGTATTGTTCTCGTTTCCTTCAAAACAGCACAGCTCCCAAAATCTTTGCGTTGTTTCATGTACGTATTGAATATCTTCAATTTCTTGACATAATTTGAACATTTCTTGTTCAAAGCTGTCCTCGCTTTCTATAGTGTCCATGTTGAACGACATCTCGATTGAAATTAGTGATTCTTATAGAAGGCAAAGTGGTATTTATATGCATAAAAATTCAATACTTATAATGATAAAAGGTATCCTAAATTAGTTGAATAATCATTAGTAAATGAGCTTATTGTGCTCATGAGTTGAAATGGTATTTTTTGCAGCCCGCTTTCTCTGCAATTCCTTTAGTTATGTTGTAAACCACTTCCTTGGTTTTACTAAAGTTGATATTATTTTCATTCGTATAATATTTTACACGAACTTCTGCGTGCTTCCAATGTTCTTGTAAAGGTATTTTAGAAAGTTTTTTCAAATCAAATAATTCGATTTTTATCAAATGTGTCGAAGTTTTCAAATCGTCTTCATTTGATGATATGCATGAAACTCCGCCCCCCTGACAACTACGTCCCACGGTCGAAGAAACTTTCTTCTTCTTAGCCTTCTGGTCAAAGAAGGCATCAAGGTCGGGAGTATTTGCTTTTCTTTTTACCGGCATGGGAGAAGATTCTTGACTATCAGATATTGGGTAATAAAAGTGTTTTAATGTATTGCATTCTTGATCATCGATTATGTCATTTGGAGAGTACTGCAACAATACAAATAACTCAACTTAATACACACAATCTTGCTCATACATTAAAATCAAAGCATTGTAAGAACAAGTAAATAAAAAAGAAAAAAATAAAGGTCACTTACCGACATTTTGTAGACTTCAGAAGCACAACACTTTGCACTACACACAAATATTAAAGTACTGATGTAGCTCTAGTTTGTTCTATGCGTTTTATAGTGCTTCCGTATCGTTGGAATGCAGTAATATCAGTAGCCCATAGTAGCAAAAACGAAAGTTTAGGTGATTAGTTGGTAATTAGATAAGTAATGAGGTAGCTCACCATTATGATTGCAACAATAACAGGGACAGTCATCAGTAATGGAATATTTTTGCGATTACAAATGAGGTGGTCATAGTTCTTACTAAATGGTGTAGAGTCGATCTATCAAACATTGTTTTCTAGCAATGGAATGAAGTCACTGACGCCAGTCTCATTGTTCGTAAGGCTCGAATAAATCCATCTGTCCTAATAGCACATCAAAAATCTTAGCAACGACAACAGCTAAATATCCGATTACTCGAGCTGAAGTTAAAGTTCTAACTATTCCATCGGGAGTTCAAGGCAAAACTTTGGATAACATATTCCTCGGACAAGTACCTAAAAGATGTATTATAGGCTTTATTAAAAATTCAGCATTTAATGGCTGTATAACACAGAATCCATTTAATTTTGATAACCATGGTATAAATTTATTTAGTTTATATGTGGATGGCCAACAGGTCCATTCAAAAACATTACAACCATCCTTCAAAGATGGATTGATTACATCGACCTATCAAACATTGTTTTCTGGCACCGGCATTCACTTTTTGAACGAAGGCAATTCAATAGCAAGAGAAGACTATGGAGGAGGATACTGTTTATTAGCTTTTGACTTAACTCCAGATCTTTCGGCCAGTTCGAGCTCACATTGGAACTTAGTTAGACATGGAAGTGTAAGACTAGAGGTTCGCTTTGATACAGCTTTGACAACAACACTCAATTGTATTATTTATGCAGAGTTCGATAATGTTGTGGAAATTAACAAAAACCGCGATGTGAGTGTCGATTACAATAGTTAAATACGGGTGGAGCATACAATTCCATTCAATTGGAAATACGAATTCTATCGTACCGCTAACATGAGCTATGATGGATAGTCAAGAAATAAAATACTTTATGAGTAAAATTGATAACAGATTAACATCTAATGTATTTGCAGCGAACAGATTGCCTATGATTGTTCAATTACCTGCTTTCATTGTAGCCAATTTGGATCCGGATTCCAAGCCTGGTTCTCACTGGGTGGGTATTCACATTGATAGTAATGGAGTTGGCGAGTACTTTGATTCTTTCGGACGAAAACCGGTGGGGTTTCATAAATTGTTCTTGGAAAAAAATACAAAGAAGTGGGTATACAATCATAAGCAACTGCAAAGTTACTTTACGTCAGTATGTGGAAAATATTGTCTAGTATTTCTTTATGCAAAAATGTATGGTGTATTGATGAACGATTTTGTAAATGAATTCTCTACTGTCAATAGAATAAGTAATGATTTAATTATAAGTAAGATGTTTAATATGATTTTTGAATAAATGTGTTTAGCAACATGACTTGGTTGTTTAATTTATGAAGTTTTAAAGGCTGGTAGAAAATGGTTTTATTCAACAAACAAGCATACAAGGTACGGGTTAGGTTAGGTTAGGCTTTCTGTAACAAGCATACAGGGTACGGGTTAGGTTAGGTTAGCTTGTTATGAAAAGCATAATTCAAGGTAGAGGTTAGGATAGGTTAGATTAGGTTTCCTATGAAAAGCATGCGAGGTTAGGTTGCCTATGACAATCATTCAAGAAACTGGTTGGGTTAGGTTAGTGGAGCGCATAAAACAAGCTCACCCGGAGCTTGTTTTATGCGCTAGTATCCTGAAGCGCCAGAACCCAGAAATCCCTACTACTAGCGCCAGAACCCACAAACCCTCTGATTGGCTGAACACCTGACAGATTCATCTAAAACAGTAGGTATGAGTAAGTTCGGCTAGGCAGCATTGGAATATTGCAAACCTAATGATATCCAAGGCCCCATAACCTTGGCCACAGTAGGCTATTAGCAATACAAAGAAAGCGAGCCGAGCATAGTACAAAAGGGTGCTTAAGTAATGAGGTAATTAACAATGAGGAAGGGTCGGGAATAATGGAATCGGAATAGGTGATTAGATAAGCGATTAGCTTTAGAAAGAGAAGCCATACAGCAAAAACGAGAGCTCGTAGCGCTCTGGGACCCAGCGCAAACGCTTTAGATGGGGTGTTTCACTTTTTTTTTTTTTTTTTTTTTTTAGCAGACCTTCACCGAAGTTCGACAAAAATGCGTTAGAAATAAGTGCGCCAGAACCCACGAATCCCTACTACTTTCCGATATCTCTGAACTGATATCTAATTTACAGAAAATTATAGCAGATTATAAAAAACCAAATTGGAATATTAAAAAAAGAGTTAGAAAGGGTTAAAAAGACAAGCAAGTGACGTCTTCGCAAAATAAACACTAACAAAGAGAAATCTCAACTCTATAACATATTGATAGAAAAATTGAAACAAGAACATGTTCAAGCCGAATACCTAGCACTTTTAGAGTGTGTAAACAAAAATGACAAAAATTCGCGGCGAGAACTGAACTCAATTCCGGAAACAGCGTTTAAAAAATGTTTTGATGATTGGATTAAGTTAGCGTAAGTGTATCGTTTCTGAAGGAGCATACTTTGAAGGTGATAAAATAAATTTGGATGAATAACAAACATTGTGTATATTATTGATCTTTTCCCGGTACTTTCTTGACAGAGTAGTATATAAAAATATGAAAATAATAAGTAAATATGTATAAAATAATAGTTGGTTAATTTAATTTAAATAATCGATTAATTTTCTTTTAAAATTTTTCCTCTTTTTTAATCTATACCTATAAAAAATATAATGTTGAATGCAGTGTTCACTAATGTACTGCTAGAGGTCTAACTTAAAATAGAAACATGTAGCCTAATATGATATATCTATACAAAGTGCATTTTTTTAACTGTACCTATCTGGTTTCTCTAGATGCTGAAGACTGCAAATCTAATAAATAAATTGGTTCGCGTCCAAAATTCTACTCATGAATACTGCATTATAAAATGTTCATATTGCAGATTCTACACGTGTTTATTATGACACATTACCGTCCGTTCTAGTGTCATAGACATACCAACAGCATATTTTTTTTACATGTTTTTAATTTTATTTTTATCGATAGTAATATCGATGCCGTTACATCATTGACGTAAGGGAAACTAGTGACTACCTTATAAATTACAAGACAAAATTTGTATACTTATTTCTTTCTTACACATTTACAACTGTATAAGTCAAAATAGTACGAACTAACGTATTGTGTTGTTATTTTAGCACGGCTTCTATAGCTTTAGTTATTGTTCTGAGAAAATATGTACGAGAAATTGACTAATGGCTACTCCAGTCCTGTTTACTCTGAGTTCTAAGAAGACCTTTTTGAAAAGACTAGATTCACTCTATGACGCTCGACTCGAAAATTTAACCTTAAAAATCTTCCTTAGAAAAGAAGCTAAATCTCCGTTGTAACAGAATAAGAGAACAACAACGGTAGATACCTCAGAACAATAACTAAAGCTATAGAAGGAGTGCTAAAATAACAACACAATACGTTAGTTCGTACTATTTTGACTTATACAGTTGTAAATGTGTAAGAAAGAAATAAGTATACTGATTTTCTCTTACGTCAGTGATGTAACGGCATCGATATAACTATCGATAAAAATAAAAACATTTAAACTTTTTTTTATGTTGTTGGTATGTCAATGATACTAGAACGGACGGTAATGTGTCAAAATAAACACGTGTAGAATCTGCAATATGAACATTTTATAATGCAGTATTCATGGGTAGAATTTTGGACCAGAACCAATTTATTTATTAGATTTGCTGTCTTCAGTATCTAGAGAAACCAGGTAGGTACAGTAAAAAAAATGCATCTTGTATAGGTAAATCATATTAGCCTACATGTTTCTATTTTAAGATAAACCTCTAGCAGTACATTGGTGAACACTGCATTCAACATCATATTTTTTATAGGTATACATTAAAAAAGAAGAAAAAATTTAAAAGAAAATTAATCGATTATTTAAATTTAATTAACCAACTATTATTTTATACATATTTACTTATTATTTTTATATACTACTCTGTCCAGAAAGTACTGGGAAAAGATCAATGATATACACAATGTTTGTTATTCATCCAAATTTATTTTATCACCTTCAAAGTATGCTCCTTTAGAAACGATACACTCACGCCAACTTTCTTACTCTTTTTTAATATTCCAATTTGGATTTTATAATCTGCTACAATTTTATGTAAATTAGATATCAGTTCAGAGATATCGGAATCAGTATTTGTTTCAACTATGGTCATAGATTTGGGGCGTTTACTTGGTGGTTCATAATTCCTTCTGAATCCGATAGTGGTTTCTGAAACACAAAAATATTATTGTAAATAAGCTATCATTATTATTTGGAATACACGGTGCCAAAATGTTACTTAAAAATATGAATATTTATTGGTAGGATCGAAAAAATTATATGACAAAGCAAGACTAAGATAATGTTTGGAATAAAAAAGGAGCAATTTCATGTTCTGTAAATGTAATGTGGTATAGCATTTGCTTTCATTCACCGAAATTTACTGTTTTTTTGTGGCTCAATGACTGTAGTCTAAAATGATTCGAACAAATGTGACTGTGCGCTTTCGGTGTCCAATTGATCCTTGATATACGGTGTATCCATTCATTTTTAATAGTTTAATCTTTAGGAAATCTAAAGCAAAAAGTAAAAACCAAAAATGTTGACATCGATAACAAAAAACACATCACTATCATATACAAAACAAAAGGCATGAAAATAAGACAATTTAAACCAAAACTCATGGAGAAATCTATTTGTAATATTAATTTACTACAATTTTCTGAATATACCGTTGTTATATTGTCAAAATATGAGAATTTAGAAACAAAACTCACCGATGAAATGATAACACCTTATCCGTATTTTCTTTTCGTGATGTATGAGGCTTGCAGTCTGGAACAACACAAGCCATCCTGCACGCGGACTCTAAGATGTCTGAAGCGTCTATATGCACACTTTCCTGTTATTTTATCACGAACTTCCTTGTAAAATAATATAATTTCACGCTAGCCGCTCACAAAGCTGTACGGCCACTGTAATACGACCGCATTGAATTTGGTCTTACTTCAGAAACAACGTTCATCAAACACGTACTTTTAATTTGGTAGTATAAATTACAACCATTTGACATTTGTACTTTGAGAGTTTGTGACAATGACGTGAAAATAAAACCTTACAATTGTTGTCTATTTCGCTCTTACCCATGTATGTTAGATTACTTTAAATGAATACGAGAGCTGTTATACAGTTTTTATTTTAGCGCTCCTTCTATAGCTTTAGTTATTGTTCTGAGGTAGATACCATATCCACCCAAGTCATCTGTGTGGACATAAAGAAGATTATAACGAAAAAGGATAGAAACTCTTTGGAACACGAAATTTAAATTTTCGTAGACAAGGAGGACAGTTAATATTCCGTTAAATATTATGATGGCAAAAGTCAAGTACTAGGTCTGAAATGCATGCTTCTGTTTGCAATTACTGAGCGAAGCACTACCTTGCCTTCGTTTGTGACTTTTGGCGCCAAATTTTATCAATGTAGTTTCAGCGGTTTGGCTGTGATCAGCTTTTGAATTTTTCTTTCGGTGATTATTCCTCCATGGTAAAGTCTATTTTTTTTTACATAGCCTATGTCCGTCAGGTTATAATCATGTATGTTCATACCAAAATTCGTTCGAATCGGTTGAACCGCTAAGTAGCAAGAGGGACACAAGCGAAATTTGTGAGTTGCCTAAAAGAGAGCTTCGCTCAATAATACTAGGCGATGCAGTCGCTAAGCATAAAGCTACGCTAGCACCATATATTAGAGCGGAGCGTAATACCAAAAAAATGTTTTTTTGTTTCGATGGGAATTTTTGCGAATTTTAAAATTCTAAAAATCTCCGTCACAATCTGGTCCTAAACCTGTTGATTCGATTCCACACAAAAAATATTAAAATCGGTTAAGAACTCTGGAAGTTATGGCGTAACAGACATTGTGCCATTGAAGCTGATCCATGGGAGCTTCGCTTCGCTCCGCTAGAATAATATAGACATATCGCTTTGAATTTTTAAGTATTCAAATACAATCTGCGAAAAAAGACCCTTTGTTTTGAAATATACAATGTCTCAAATATGTGCTAACTTAATCACCAATTGAATTAAAATCAAATACCAGCTTATTTATAATAATACTAGCCTTTAACTGCGGCTTCGCCCGCATTTTTTTTCAATAAAATGTAATAAATAAATAAATATTACTTACATTCACACCAATTAGCCTAGCCTAAAGTAAGCACTGTAAGGCTTGTGTTATGGATACTAGGCTAACGGATAGACATAGATATGTAATATTCATAGAAATATATATAAACACCCATGACTAGGTACAAATGCTCGTATTCATCATACAAACATCTGCCTCTTCCGGGATTCGAACTCAGGACCGTCGGTGCGAAAGGCAGGATCGCTACCGTTGCACCAAACGGTCGTCGAAGTACCCTATAGTACCCCATAGTACCCTATGTTAAGAAGTTTCATGATGACCGGTTTAGTAGTTTTTGCGTAAAAGCATAACAAAGCAAGCACTGTAGGGCTTGTTCAAGATACTACAGTAACTGATAAATAGACAAATGTGATACATAGATATGTTTTAATATTTTATACGGCCTGGGTACACGCCCTTTAATTCTATCTCTTCATATTCAGTAGTTTGTTTTCTTAATTATTATGATGAATAATGATAAGAGTTCATTTATAATGATAAAGGATCAGTCAATGATTAATTAATAATGAGATCCTCTTTCCCTATGTTTCAGTAAAGGTGAGGAGTTTTACAATCTCCCCGTGGACTCCTTGAGAGAGCGTGAAAAGACACTCATGCATATTCACAGACACTTAGTACTTAATACTACTTTTTTGTTAATTCCATCGTTCTTACACAACAATATCCACCAAAATATATGTTTTAACAAGAAAACCATAACCACTAGAGTGACGCTTCCCGCTCCCGCCAAAAAGTCCATGTACGAGTGTTAATATCTCCATGTTTTGGCATAGACCATGGAGGTTAGAGAGAAGGAGAACAATCGCTAACGTGCTAAAGCATTAGCTCGCCTGTCCCTGAAAATTTGTAGAATTTAAAGTTCATGTTTCAGCCACCAGCCGCGCTGCCGTCTGTAAGTATTACTGCGAAGTTAGCTGTTTATGAGTACAAGTAGATGAAGTTAGTTGAATAATGTATTTAACAACAGCCCGCTTTTATTGAGACAACTTAGCGATAGCAGCGCCTCATTTATTTTGTCTATACATATTTCTGGGACACTATTTTCTACAGCGATCGTTCTCCTTCTCTCTAACCTCCATGACATAGACCTTGATATTTTGGCAGACTCGTGAATTTTTCCATCTATCGCCAGCGCCATCTATCATGATCTAGATATTACTACATTCAATATAGAGTGTAATAATTTTTCAATTATCGAACAATTAACAAAGAAGTTATTATTACATATTAAATTGGCTTTAAAACATTTAAATTTAACATTTAACATTAATTTAACATTTTTTTTAAATGCTAGATTTTTATATCTAAAAAAATATTGCATGATAAAATCCAACTTCTCTCAGGTGTGTGCGGGACTCGAATCCACATCTCCTCGCTATTGCTACGCTCGAAATCACAGTCTTATTTATAACGCCATTAAAAGCGAATATTTGGTTTTCAAGGCCCAGGGTAAGTCGCCGTTAACTGTACCCGCTATAAAGTTGATTGGTATTGTATTAAAGCGGATTTAATAGTTTAAGTATCTTGGCCATTATGTTACCGAGGAACTTGATGACCAATTAGATGGTAACAAGGAGCGTAGGGCGTTGACGTAATGTAAATGATGACGTTGCGTAAACGTATCTATCTATCTATATATATATATACATTCCTTTCTAAGTATTCCAACACTATTTGGAACACATAATTAAAACCTGAAGAGTCAATGATACCGATATTTTTTTAGGGTTCCGTACTCCGAACCAAAAACGCAGAACCCTTATAGGATCACTCCGTTGTCCATCTGTCAAAACCCTTTTTCACAGTAACGCATGAAGGTATGAAGTTCAAATTTATATCGAATACTAAATCTACGGTCCCTCGTTGGTGTAAAAAAAACAAGCTTCTTAGTCAACGTAGTCAAAAGATATTACCATTTATGGCGCAAATTTTGCCACTCGCAAGGGAATCAAAAGCTTTAAGATACTTTCGGTTGACCATAAATCGTGAAATTTTGCATAAAAATATTCTCTAATAGCACAAGGAAAAAATCGGAAAACCATTAATTTGTCATAATATCACATAAAAATGTGCATGCAAACTTACCTTTGCAGCTGTAATGTATGGAAGTTCATATATTTCAACTACAAAATTAAGTTTCTTTTTGGATTAGAATCAAGAACATAGATCTATAACATTTTTGTCGTATGGAATCCTTTCCGCGCGAGTTCCATTCGCACTTGTCCAATTTCTATCATTGAAGGCAGTTAAAGGTCTTTCTGCGTCCCACAGATTGCTAATATGTTCTGCGCATCGACTCGCACGATGTTCCGTGTCGGCATTAAGTTTATATCAGAAATAGCGTCCCGTCCCGGCTTCGCACGGGTGGACAAAATTCTTTAAATTTTTTCTAGCATTCAATATAACCTATGACACTCAGCAATAATGTGCCTTTCTATTGGTGAAAGAATTTTTAAAATCGGTTCAGTAGATCCCGAGATTACCCCTTACAATTTAACAAATATACAAACACACAAACTTTACCTCTTTATAATATTAGTATAGATAAAAAAAACAAAGATAAATTATTATAATAGAAAATACTAGAAACTCGGATCACAAGTGAATTCTCAGGCGGGAAACGAACCCGCAACCTTTGGAAATCCGGTCCAATGCTCTCCCAGTTGAGCTACCGAGCCTTGTGAACACTCGTAGAAATTTTCTAGTACCTTTCTTATTTTACGCTGTAGCGTTGTTCCATCAATGAGAGGAACATCCTCTCGTATTCGAAAGAAACATTTTTACAAATGTTTGAGCAATCGATTAAGATGAAACAGCCGTTTAGTTTTATATTTTTTTATATATTTTATGCATTTTCAATGCGATCTTATAAGATAAACTATTATAATAGAAAAATACTAGAAAAAATCGACTCGGGCGACCGACCCGTGTCGATAAAAAAAAACAAAACTCTTTATTTCTTACTGTAAATATACTTAGTTCAAGGGACTTTCTTTTTAGGCAAAACCATGCCCTTGCAACGAGACAACGCTTTGTATAACAATAAATATGTTATTTTAATAATTAAAAATGTATTTGCTTATTGCATCGGACTATACATCGAGATATAATGGACATGCCCTAGCGGTAAGAATTGCACTACGAAAGAAGGAGATAAAACTAAGTTTCGGACTATCGTTACCTCTCTTAAAGTACATGCCTTACCTGTCATGAAAATTGAGAGCCAATCGTCTATAAGGAAAGAGATAACGTTAGTCCGAAAGCATATGCCATCTTCGTCACTCTTCTCAAACCATGAAATTAATGCACGTTATATAGGTACAAAAGGTGGACCCTCAAGTCCACCGGATGGACCGGTCCAAAAGGCAAAAGGAAAGTAGGCAGACCCAGAAAACGATGGTCTGGCGATATTGTGTCTGTGGCAGGCAAGGGCTGGCTGAAAGCGGGGAAAGATAGAGAAAAATGGAAAGAAATGGAGGAGGCTTTTACCCAGAACGGGATCCATGTCTGGAACTATACTAACAAATACTAATAATCAGCATAAGGTTTAGGTCTACTAACAAAATAACACAAATATAAATGTAAAGTACCTACATACTAGTTATGGAGTAAGAAAGCTTTTTATTTATTTATTATTATTATTATTATTATTATTATTATTATATAGGTACGGCATGTCCTTTAGTATATGTCGATGAGGACAGGTTAGCTTACGTCAAAATAGGTCAAAATGACAATTCTTCAGTGATATTAAATACGATATACGGGTAAAACAAGAGGAAAGATTAGGAAAATTGTCATATTTGATTGATTTTTATATTGCCTAAATGGTTTACATACACATTATTTTAGTACTTTCACCTTAGTCATGCTATGATCACGGCCCTTGGAAAGGAGTCGAAACGTCAGGATTAAAGAAAAAATCAAAAAAAATAAACAAAAGAGTAAACGCGTCGCTTCATGTTATGTAACACCTGGATATTAAACTATAAATGCAGTAGCAATTAAACATATTTTATAGTTTTTAAGCAAATAAATTTGTGGATTTAATAAAAAAAAAGAACATTTAAAAGTAAGAAAATAATAAGCGAGGAAGACTTCTATGTTCTTAGTTATGGATTTTATTATAAGATTATTAAAAAGAAAATAGTTTATATCTATTGAACTGTTTTCTTATTAAAAGAATATATAATTTTACGTTTTGTTCTGCACATTAAATAGGGTGCGTGACACGAAACGCAAAATGCACCCCTAGGGCGAATGACTCAGTTTCACCCCAACCCGAGTATACCCGAACACAACCGAACACCCCGGCAGCCCGCGTACGGTCACGGAAAACATTTCCACAAAGTCCTCAATAATTATATTATGTAACATATAAAAAAATTAAATCGTAAAAAAAATCTACTTAAAATGACTAACTCTACTCGTGGTATAATAAAAATCAATCGCGAACATTGTGTTTGAAGTGATACAAATGTGTTGAAGACAGCAAATATTGATTTTCTTGTGACGTGTTGAAGAAACGTTGTATGCGGATTATACAGTGTTATTATTAGAAGTGTAGTGTTATAAATTATTTAGTAAGTGCAAAACGGAACACAATATTTAGTGTGGAAAGAATTTAAAAATAAAACAGCAAATTTAAAATTGGAACACTTTCGATGCCTCGATTTATTAAAAAAATATTTTTTTCTTATTTTTGACAATAGATTAATAAAACAAATGAGTTCTGTAAATATTAGCTATTATTGTTATCATATTGAATCATAGTTTTGCGATAAGTCAAAATGTTGTGGTACCTAGCCAATAAAGGCGCCATATTATTTACATTTTGCCGAATTTTATAATATAAAATAGCAATGGTATAATTCAAAATTGATATAAAGTAATACATTTACTAATTTCGCTTATAATTAACTTAAAGAACATCATATCTTACACTAACCAAATTATTCGAATTTCATATTATTTATTTATAACAAACCTCAAAGAAAACCATGTTAAAAAAAAAAGTGACAGGTTAAACATATATTTCAAAAGAAATGCGACGAAAGCATTCTACCTCTCTTCAACTTTTAGATTTTTTCACCTGTATTAGAAAAAAATAACAAAATTTTGCAGCATGAATTATCGAAATCAAATTTTGACATGATTATGTATTTAAAACTGGCACCCAACATGTTGATAATACTAAAAACAAAAACATTTTTTTTATAATTTCCTAACAATAGCTAACCTAACAGTGTGTTGTCACGTTCCAAATTCCATAAAACTTGATTTATACATAAATACTCCAACAAAAGTTCACTAGAAGTGTTTTTAATTATAAAATATTTCTTATCCTTTAAACCTTATTTTGACCATAAACAACATTTAAAAAAAAGGTTAACTACAGACTAAATTTATTTTTTATTTGTAAAGCTCTGTTTTACAATGCATAGAACATTGAGATGCATAGAGCTTAACCTAAGCAAATATTTTAATAATCTATAGTAAAAAAATGGAGTCTATGCTGTCCTTAACTAAGTGATACAAGATTATTTTCTCATTTAAAATTTCCTTTCGCTACTTTAATCATAATTGCTTCACTTAAAATTCTACGTAATCGTTTTTTAATAAGAGAACCAATAAACTCATATTATGATATTTAATATCAAGAAACCTAAGAATACCTTTGAGGAGCGTTTGGTGCAACTGTAGCGATCCTTCACATTGACAGTCCTGGGTTCGAGTCAGATATTTGTGTGATGAATACGAGCAATCAAACCAATTTCTATTTATACTATTTATTCGTCTACCCGTTACCCTAGTATCCATAACACAAGCCTTACAATGCTTATTTTCGGCTAGGCTAATTAGTTTTATTGTAAGAAATATTATTATATTGTCGTATAGATATCAACAGTTATATATAACAGAAACACGCACTGTTGTGCCGAAGTGATCGATGAATTTTCTTATAAAACTCAATCAAACTTTTGAGTACCATTAACGTAATAAGCTAAGTTGACTTTGTCGTTACAATCTCTTTAAAAGGAGAAAATAGCGAAGTCCGCGAGTTGCTAACTCACTTCAACTCAAATACACACACTCGTCATCGATGGATAAGTATAAAAACATACATTATTTATTTATTAAAAGTTTTTTTGTAAATTTCAACGCATAAATTATATACTTAAGAAACGCTTCGTATTTTAAATCTACTCTTTATTTATTTGTAGCTATGGCAAGGTAAAGAAAGAAAGAAAAGAAAGAAAGAAAGAGAGAAAAGAGAAAGGTATCTATGTATTCACATTTTCTTACCGTGAATAGGTAAACTCTTCACTGCTATCTAGCCTGATAGTAAGAGACGATGCGATCTAGGATGTGACGCGCTTGCCTAGATGATACCTATTCACACGTGACTTGAAGACCCGTAAATTGTATTTATAAGGAAACACAGACTCAAGCAAAGAGTTTATATTACGTAACGGGCTTTTTATTAAACAAACTAATGTAGAAATTTAATTAAGTTCCAACTAAAAAACAGAACGTAGTACAGATTATAAAAATACATGGATATGTTGTAAAAAATATGAAAGTGACATCTTAATGAGATTTTACAAGATAAATTATTATATGTAGTAACATTTTCTACAATTGTCTGCTATCAGACTGGATCTTTAGAAAAAACAATTGTTGCCAATAGTAGCTTCTTTGAAATTGAAATTAAAATTTATTTATTTGCAAAAGACATGGTTTTACATGATGGTAAATTAGAATTAAGTTTCTTATCATATCTTGCCTGTTCAGCATGCAAAATGGCACATATTAAATATGTATTACTCGAAATACCATTTATTGACGTGATAACGTCTTATAAATTGGTTGCGGCTGGGAGTCACTTATGAAAAAGTGTAACGCTCGGTAACGTTACGATGAGTCACCGAACGAGAGAGAGGCCCGCCGAATGCCTTGCGTCTCTCTCCCACTCAACTATGATCGGTCTGCCGCGCGCATTGTGCAATTTAATTATATTCATATCAATAAATATTCTACCGAGAAAAAGACGTTGTCACGTAAAATCTTCGCCCGTAAAACCGACTTTAAAGGCAAAAAAAAAAAAAAAAAAAAAATAAAAAAATAAAAAAAAAAAAAAACCGACTTTTTTTTTACATTATTTAATTATGATTTTATTTTTATTAATTTATACACATTCACAAGCCACATATTCAATATTTTTTTGGAATTGAATAAATTAATGAATTAGGAACGAAGTACCGAATTAATGTTTTTGTAAATGAGATATTCATTTGTTTTCATTATTTCAGTTACACGGTATCCTTTAGATATTGGGCTTATTTCACAGTATTGCCTGTGCAAGTTTTATATTTTATAAATGTACCACTGCTTTTGAATACAAAAATCATTTACAGAGGCCCAGCTATATTTAGCGGGGAGACAAGTATAATTTTAAACCTGTCTAATTGGAAAAATGGATAAATGAAAACCTCCTTAAATGATATAAAATCTTTGGTACCTTGAGATCTCAATTAACCAGGTTTCACTGTAATAGGAAAATACTAGAAAATATCGACCCGAATAATTTATCTTAATGTGAGATACATTTTCGAGGGTCGTTGGGTTGTGGTACCGTCGTGGTAAAGTAGCGAGACAATATCGATATTTGTTCTTACATTTTCGCGCCATTACAGATTTAAATAAAATAATGTTTTAACGGATACTAGCGCTACAATTAGACACAAACAAAATAACAAAATAAAATTATCTAAAATGCCTACGATTATAACAACAAAATAACTAAATGAAACGCAAAATCAAACTATTTTGATTTGTATAAACTAGTGACCTTTCCTGGCTTCGCACGGGTGGACAAAATTCTTTAATTTTTTTCTATTATTAAATATTTTTCCGTTAGTGCCATCTAGCGTCCAGTAGACGAACTACTTGCGGTTAACGCGTTGCTATGGTAACGCATATACAATGGAAAAAGGGCGGACAGACAAACACACAAACCACTGTGATCTTAGATTATAGATTTTAACATTTAGGAACGTGCCTGATTAATATATTGTGATGGCGGCACATGTATGACATCAGTCATCATATGATCACGGCTCCTGTAAAGGAGTCTTGTGGAGTTCCTATGGATGAAAACACAGTAGGGAATGGGACAAACAGAATACGCGGGCCTAATGCGGATTTATAGGTGGTAACGACTACATATTATAATAATGATATATATAAATTTATTCCCAATCAAGTAATAGTAATATGATTCCTGGAGAGATCAAAAATTTTCATAGTACCTAACATAAGTTAAATACGGAATTGTTACCATGTACCTTTTATTGAGTTTCCGATATTGTTGTTATCATGGCGCTTGCAACAGTGCCTAAATATCGGAAACTCAATACAAGGTACATGGTAACAATCCCGTATATAACTTATATTACTATAAATTTTTTTGATCTCTCTAGTTGTCATATTACTATTACTTCTAGTTTTTGAAATAGTTCTAGAATATATATAATAATATTATAAAAATATTTATTCTGCATTTTCGCTGACATTTCAAAAAATGATTTTGTGGTTTAGCATCATTTTCTTATATAATAATAATAATAATAATAAATATATTCTACATTCACACCAATTAACCTAGCCCAAAATAAGCACTTTAAGACTTGTTTTATGGATACTAGGGTAAAGGATAGACATACATATATATCATACATAAATAAGTAATACTCAAAGAAATATATACAAACATCCATGACTCAGGTACAAATGCTCGTATTCATCATACAAACATCTGCCCCATCCGGGATTCGAACCCAGGACCGTCGGTGCGAAAGGCAGGATCGCTACCGTTGAACCAAACAATAACACAGGTCAACAAAAAATTTTCCCAGAGACGTGAGTATACTTTTCCGAAGGATTTTGGTGTGCTAAATCCAAATCCGGTCGCAGAATTGCTCTATCACGTCAGGTTTTTGAGATATTCTAACCTAAAAGTGCAAAAACGCCGTTTTCGCCCATTTTTGAGGTTATGTGCTCCTTCAGTTTTTAGTATACCTAAAAAATTACAGGGGTCATCTTAAAGTACAAGTCTTGAACTTTCAAATGGCGTTGAGTTTGTTTACAAATTATTTTTTTTTTTGCTGAGATATCGTATTTTGAAGTTCATTTTTCTCAATTTTGCTTCATGCTACCTATACTGTCATCAGTTTAGTTAAGATCAGTTTCAGTGACGTGATAGAGCAATTCTGCGACCGGATTTGGATTCAGCACACCAAAATCCTTCGGGAAAATATACTCAGGTGTCTGGGTAAGAAACTTTGTCAAATTTTGTTGGCTTGTGATCTTATCATTCTAGTGCTTGTAAATCACAATTTTTGAGTACTAGTCTTTTTACTACAAGCTTACTAGGTTAAAACTTCTTATTGGCTATTCTCAGTAGCGACTGCAGCAAAGTTTTACATCCACTAAGAACTTGTTCCATCTGGCACTTATCCAAATGTTACCGAACATATTTGACATGTATGGATTTAGCGTATTGTGTAGGTACTGTGGTTAAAAACTCTGCATAACAATGAAAATTACAAGACACTTGCAAAACATCACTTTTTAAAAATCTATGATCTAAGATAACAGTTGTTTGTGTTTGTCTGTCCGCTCTTTTCCCCGCTCTTTTTCCATTGTATCAATAACGTTACCATAGCAACGCGTTAATCACAAGTAGTTCGTCTAACGGACGCTAGATGGCGCTAACGGAAAAATATTTAATAATAGAAGAAAAATTAAAGAATTTAGTCCACCCGTGCGAAGCCGGGACGGGCCGCTAGTACATACTAATCAATGTATCTTTATGTAAAACGCCTAATGTAACTATTGGTGATAAAGCTTATACAAAATTAACATGTAAAGAAATTACTACTAGTATAAGTCAATTTGACTCAGGTTTAAGGCGTGAACCTTGAGATATTTCTAGTAATATTCCATCAGATACAAAATTCTAGCATTGAAAGGCTTAAATATAAAAAAAATAAAAAAATACTTTCAATATTTTTAGAGTTACTTAACAATATTATTGGAGCGGAGCGAGCGAAGTTCCCATCGATCAGCTTCAATGACGAAATATCTGTTACGCCATAACTTCCCGAGTTCTTAACCGATTTCAATAATTTTTGAGTGGAAGCGACATTTAGGACCAGATTGCAGCTGAGATATTTTTTGAAATAAACAAAAAAAAAGACCAAAACCATTGGCTCTATGGGATTTCCCATCCCTCGCGTTTTTTGAATGATTTCATTCTTATGGAATTTTAAAATTTACTAAACATTGAATTTTATTTAGTAAGTATTACGCTCCGCTCCACGTTGTGGTACTTGCGAAGCTTTATGCTTAGCGACTGCATCGCCTAGTATGTATATTTTCATAAAGGCACAATCATAGACAACAGACAAAATGCACAATAAAAACACGATTAACATCGAGCACGTCTGCGCATAAGAACAATTGTGCACAGAACTATTAAAATTTAATTACAATTAAATTAAACAATACAATAAACAATGCAATAATACATTAAACAATATAATAACAGGATAGCTTAAAAAAACACTACCGAAGAAGAAAAATAAAATCAATGAAAAAGCCACAAAACAGAGTGCTATGTGTGAGTTTGTAATTATGGTACAACTGCTTTATGAAAAGTACTGATATATATGTCACTATATTGCATTACAAATTATCTTAGTATATTCCAAATAATTCCCCACATTATAATAAAAATATTATAATGCAATTGTAAAATATAATAATATAATATTAATTATATCTACTAGATATAAAAAGGTGAAAATCAGCTTCACTGCTGCTGCCCAAAAGGCTGGTAGCGTTTTCTCGTTGGATAGCTATACTTAAACATTGGCCTAAGAAGCTGCCCGATCTTTTGTCCCCAGTAGCTTCAATTAAATACTAGAGAAAAGAAAGAGAAAAATGGAGAAAAACTAAACATTATATCAACTAATATAGTAACTATGTTGTCAGTGGTAGTCCATCAGCGATAAGTGTCCATGAAAATTGTTATTAAGTGATTTGTACCATATTTTCATAAATAAGGTTTCCTCCAGTATTTTACTCTCGCGTATAACTATAGTTTTTTACTGTACTGTAATCGCTAACCCTTCTGCAGTTTAAGATTATGGCAATATATTTTTTAAGGAATGGATATCTCTCTGCTGAGATGATTAGTTTTCAAGTTAAGAATTTCTTCTACTTTTATTATATAAATGCATCTATGGAGAGAACTTTACACAACTCAAATAAACCTCGGCTGATTCATTATATAGGTATAACCTTTTTCAAGGAGGAAGTATGGAAATTGCCATTTTGCCACTTTTATATTTAAAAAATAAAAACAACAATAACCAACTCTACATTATTACAATTAATAAATATATGAGCTTAAGTGAATAATATGAAAATGTATAAATATTTAAATATCAAATTATAATTAATCGTGGCTTTGAAAGTGTCTAATTTTGTGAAACAAAAATCTTATATAATTGTATATCTTAAAGAATTAAAATCGGCTGTGATTAATCATCTGGGTTAATTATATATAAAAAAACTGGACCGTGTGTGACATATTACTGTAAAAAAAAATAAAGTAAAAAGTCATATTAAATTTATGAACGAAACGAACAACTAAGAGTAATGATCTTCGTCATTTCTCCGGTTCGAAAATCGAACGGTACACCACGATGAAGTCGAGTAGTGTTGCGAAAATATGACCAACGTTTTATGATTTAGCAAGCGATGTGTGGGCTGGCTTACTGTGTTTCTGGGGCGCCCTGAAGAGCGAAAATGGAGAGCGGTGGAGCCTCATCGGCCACCGAGGCCTACCAATATGTGGGGCCGTTCAGATTGGAGAAGACCTTGGGGAAAGGGCAGACAGGTATGTTAATTTATTAATCTGTAATAAACAATATATAAAAATCCAGTGTCACAATGTTTGTTCCCAGTGAACTCTTCACCAACTCAACCAATATTGATGAAAGTTGGTATTTATGTGTAATTTGGTCCAACTGAAGAGATAGGATAGTTTTTTTTTTTTAATTCATAACAGCAACGCGTGGCCGGATCAGCAAGTCTGTAATAAACAACTATAAGAAGGCCAAAGGGAAGATTTTCCACCGGCAACTGCATTCAACCGATGTGTTTTTTTTTTATTATATTTATATTATCAGTAGGGCGTCATTCATTCAGGCCCTGCCAGAATATCAGCGCTTCTGCGGTGTATCTCTGCTCGCAGTGGCCTATGCTGAGGCAGGGTCCTGGTTGATCGTAGGTGTTAATATATTTATATTAAGCACAATTGTTCTTATTTTAATAATTTGAATGTTGTTATTGTTTGTTTTCCTACAATCAATAAATTCTTTCTTTCTTTCAATTCAATTGTTACAAGGTTATTTGTTGATTGTTATTAATATTATACAAAATACGGATTGATATCTTTTTTCATGTACCATTATTTCTGCAACGAAAAATGTATAGCGTTCTTTAATTGCCCAAAATCAGATTCGGTTGAAGTAAAAAGAGTTTTGAAATTATTTGTTTTTTATTGAAATACTTCTATTAAAAGTCTTCCAAACCCTCCCAAAAAATGAGTACCTAGTTGAAGGATAAGAAAACACGAAATATATATTGTTTTAAACTTTCATGGTCACTAACATTAAAATAATATAAGTTATTTACGGGATTGCTAACATGTACCTCGGAGTCGCTCCGTGATCATAGCACTTGCAACGGTGCCGAAATATCGGAAACTCAAAAACAAGGTACATGGTAGCAATCCCGTAAATTACTATTAGGTACTATTTAAGTAGGTACTATTTATTTATTTTAAGCACAATTGTTTTTATTTCTTATGTTGTTATTATTTGTTTTCCTTCGATCAATAAAGTCTTTCTTTCTTAAAAAAACTGCAATATCTAGCTTTTTCCGCAAAATGCACAAGATGCACCGTCCGCTCAAATGGACATGCACAAACGGCGAATAAATGCAAATATTCGCAGATACCAGGACAGCGCCACAACTTGCATATTTGACCCTCATACTGAAAATCAAGCATTTAAGCAAGAAAGTTAGCACTACAAATAGGTACTCTATTTCTTGAATTATAAGCTGAAAATCGAATAGAGTTTTGACAGGTTAATTCAGCAGCAAGACTATCTCGAAATACGAAATAACTCTTAGGGGAGAGCGGGCTGAAAGTGCCGGGGGTAAATTGTGCCGACGCGAATATCTCAAAAACAGAAAGAGATAGATATACGATCGTATTGTGTCGCGTAAGGCCTAACAGTCGCGCACACGCGGCTGCCATTTTAGTTGCGTCAGCGACCCGGACCGAGTCGCACTGTATGTGAGGGTCCTCCAGCGCCACGTAAGTAAATATTTTCGTTTCGATACTTTTTGGTCTCAAGCTAGCATTTTTCGTGCTTTTAATATGTGAGTTTTTGTAAAATGTTTGTTATTTATCCTAGTTTGTTATGCAGTGTAATTTTAATGCTTTGTGTACAGTGATTTTTATATGTGAGACAAAATATCACACTATCATAAACGGGGTAAAATGTGCCGTTCATGTGGGGCTGCTTGTGCCGCGGCACAACCAACCCCTAACCAACCTATATTGTTTCAGTATTGTTTATATTTACGCGAGCAATTATGAAAGAAAGAAAATACTTTTGGACATGATACTTTATACTGCATTTATTTTCTTTGACAGAATGAGGACATACAAGCGAAAAACTGAAAGGGGAACTACATCTCAGGATCTTTTACAAAGGGCTGCTGATGCAGTCATCAAGGATGGACGTAAATTAAAAACTGTTGCATGTGAATTACAAATTTGTCACACAACTTTACAACGCTATGTCAAAAAAATTAAAAGTGGACTTACTCCTGCGGTTGGATACAAACCAAGACTAGTGTTCAATGAGGAACAAGAGGCACTACTGTCGAAGTACATCTTAAAAAGCGCTTCTATTTACTTCGGTCTTCTACCGGAAGAAGTACGACAACTTGCATACCAGTGTGCCGTACAAATGGTGAGGCTGGGAAGGATTGGTTGACAAACTTTCTGAAGAGGAACCCTACACTTTCTATCAGAACACCCGAAGCTACCAGTGCAGGACGCGCGAGCTCATTCAACCGACATAACGTAAATCAATTTTTCGAGAAACTTGGTGATTTAATTACGAAGCATAATCTTACACCTTCACGTATCTGGAATTTGGACGAGACTGGTGTTCAAACTGTGCTCAAACCGAAGAAAATTTTGGCTGAAAAAGGATCAAAGCAAGTAGGAGCAATTGTTTCAGCAGAGCGTAGAACTTTAGTCACAGTTGAGCTAGCGGTAAGTGCTCTGGGAAACTCGATTCCACCGATGTTTGTATTTCCCCGTTTGAAATATAAAGACCTGTTTATCCGCGACGGTCCCCCTGAGTGTATTGGGGCTGGTAATAAATCCGGTTGGATGACAAGCACAGAGTTCTTAGTGTTTATGGATCATTTCATAAAACACACTAAGCCTAGTCCTGAAGAGCCAGTGCTATTACTCCTAGACAATCATTCATCTCACATTGATATTGATGTGATTGAAAAGGCCAAGAGAAATTCTGTTATATTACTATCATTCCCACCACACTGCACCCACCGTCTGCAACCCCTGGACGTTGGTGTTAATGGCCCTTTTAAAACATACTGCTCTAAAGCTCAAAATAACTGGCTGAGAACTAATCCCGGGAAGATTATGAGCATTTACGAAATACCAGGTATAGTGAAATATGCTTTCCCATTGGCAGCAACACCTATCAATATATGCAACGCATTTAAAAAGACTGGCATATGGCCCTATGATTCAAACGTATTTACAGACGAAGATTATGCACCGTCTTTTGTCACTGATCGCCCGATGCCAGAAAACCGACTCTCACAAAGTACAGACAACTTGCCTGTCCCTCAAAACAATCAAGAAAGGACTCCTGATTATCTTGATGAGTCAAATTATGTGGGCAGCAATGTTGAGATTGAGACTAGTCCATCAATACTACAGCATGTTCCTGGGCCAAGTGACTGCAGCGTTGAGTGTACAAGAGCACCATCAGGTAATCAAGAGCAAGAGACACGTCAGTGCTCTCCGGAACCTATCCCTTGCTGCAGTTTCCAGCCTCCTCAATCAGTTGATAATAACACAGGAGATAAAAATGCAGCAGTTTTCTCACCAGAGCTAATAAGACCACTGCCTAAAGCACCTCCCCAACTAATTGGACATACTAAAGCACGTAAAAGAAAGACAGCTGTTCTTACGGACACTCTAGAGAAAAATGCTTTAGCAGAAGAACAGGCTAGTAAAAAGAAGAAAAAAGAAAGCGAAACTAAAAAGAAGGTTAAGAGAAAAGGGACGGGAAGATTCAAGGGAAAGGGTAAACAAACAAAAAAGCCGACTAAAAACCCCGCTAAGAGAAGAGTATTGCAAGATGACGACAGTTCTGATGACGAACAAGAATGGTTCTGTATCATTTGTTGTGATGCCTATTCTAACTCTGCCCCTGGAGAACAATGGATTAAATGCAGAGAATGTAAGAATTGGGCCCATTTGCAATGTATTGAAGATGAAGAAAACCAAGCATTTGTATGTCCTAATTGTTATTCTGATCAATCACCTGGAGAGTAACTAGTTTTGGTATATTTTTTATTTCTTAAAAAGACTCGAGACTGATTAAAAAGTTAATAATTTTGGAACATAGTAATGAAAGAGAAATCTTTACTGTTTATAGCAGGTAGTTTACTAGTCCGTATAGACTGATATTTTTAATAATTGATCTCATTTGCATAAAAATAAGTATAAACTATTGATTAAAAATACGTTTTTATGTTTGAATAATTACATAAGAAGGTTCCTTGTTTTTTTTTTATTATAATACTTAGTATTATACAATTAAACTTTAAAAACTGTTGATTTATATTAAAAAATATAACGAATAAATATATTATTATAAAACTGGTGTGTTTTAATTTCCTAATTAATTTTCATTCATATAAAACTCCCAGCATTATCAACGGCACAACCGACCTCAGCTACGGCACAACTTGCCCCAGATTGGGGTTGGTAGTGCCTTGCCGCCTCTGTTTAAAAAAATCGCATTTTCATAAAAACTATTAAAAATGTGCAAAATCTGAAGTTAAATTCGTAAAATAGATTAAATTTGGCTTAGGATGAACCACTACTTTCAGACATAGTACTTGTTTTATGTCCGTTTCAACCGCGCGGCCACCTCATAATATTTGATGAAACTTTGCCAGGAATTAGTGCTAATTTGTTACTTTACACACCTCTTTTCGTGAATTTGTTACAAAAAAAACTAAGACGCTATCACAAAAAATAGGTGGCCGCTAGAACCGCCACTTGCCGTAGTCATCGTCCGTGATTACACAGAAACTATATAATGCAGATAGACGAATGATGCATCAAAAGAATGGTCTTAATTTGTTCAATTTGTTACAAAAATAAAAAACGTGAAAACGTACATAAACAAAAAGTTATGCAATATTTAGTTTTCAGGTTATGAGTAGGTAGGTATGTCACCATAAATATCAAATTAATAGAGGCTAATGTGTATGGATAATTAGTTACTAATTTGTTACAGCGAATAAACGTAAAAATACTAGAAAGTGGGTTCAATAATTTGTTAGAGTCGATTTTAGTTGGCCGCTCGGACGGCAATATGCCTAAAATACAATGGCATTTATCTCGTTATTAAAAGTAGGTTTAAGCTTAGTTAGAGTACTAGTCGACGGGTAACGTAACCTAGTTTAGATAAATATGGCGAATATAACTGCAGCATTCATATTTTAGAAAATATTTGCAAAAAACGGTAATATGAAACCGTATGAGAGTAGGGTGACTATGATTATTGGAATTTTCGATATTCATATCTTATTTTTTTAGGGAGAGTGCTTATATAAATACATTTTAAGTTAAGACATACTTTATATTACCATTTTTGATATTTGCTTTAAAATATGCTTATAGTATTTCTGTTAATAATGTTAGTGTGAGTGGAGTAAGAAATTAAGCTATTATCTATCTATCCTATGTATACAATGTGTCCCGTCACCAGTGTCGGAGCCTTTAATGATGTGAAATATTTGGCATTTTTGGCTCTGACGGCCGCCATTTTGTTTTCTTGATAACCAAGACCTGGGCTCTCAAAATAATTCGACCACCACTACCCATGTAAATAATCAGCATTAAAAAGGTGTCATTTGATAGCTCAACATGTAGACAACAGTTACACAGCCATCATGTTTCAATTGTCATGGAATAAAAAATAGAAAAAAATAATGAAAGAAAAACAAATATGTATATGCAACCAACGTTTAAATAACGCGGGCGTTTACGGCCGGCTGGTATTGAAGGAGAAATATTACGATTAGTTGCATCCAAAGGAATAGAACTCCACACACAATCACATAGAGCGCGTGGGGGCACGGGCCAGTTGCGGCGCAACGGCATCGGCTTGGATCGCATGGCTACTGTAAAATTTTCTTTTATTAAGGCACCAATATGTTAACAAGAACATATAATTGGACGTATTTACATGGTAAAGATCCAACCCACAACTTCACTTAAATTGACGTAAGTATGACATAATGGCCTTAATGTCATATACTTACACGTCACGAAAACAGCTGTCGCAATAAAGTAATAACTTTATTCACGTCATCATAAAATTGTAAAAATCAAACTTACCGTAGTAAATTTGGATCCCTCTGCAATACACTTTTTGGTGGTGACTTCTATATTAACAAATCATATAAGTGGGCACAACTCATAGCTAAGCACTTTTAGACACTTCTGGATTTACTGATAATTGTAACTTAGTAGTATGAAAATCACGGGAATTAAATACGTACGAGCACACACTTCAAAATCCAGCACAATAATGACAGACAATATTCACAACGGACAATAATCGCTTTTTAAACCCCTTCCGACAAATATTTTTAACAATAATTTGGAAACAAAAGAGATCCTTTTTCGGGAATCGTGGCCATCATAAAACACCTGCGGAATGTCAATGAAACGAAAATCTTATCAGTAAATACTTTAAAGAATTAAGAACAATAGACATCAATATGGCTGCAAAACTGCATATTCCTTCAAACAGAGTACAACATTAAAAACATGCCTTTGTACTAATATATTCATAGTCACCCTACTCTCATACGGTTTCATATTACGGTTTTTTGCAAATATTTTCTAAAATATGAATGCTGCAGTTATATTCGCCATATTTATCTAAACTAGGTTACGTTACCCGTCGACTAGTACTCTAACTAAGCTTAAACCTACTTTTAATAACGAGATAAATGCCATTGTATTTTAGGCATATTGCCGTCCGAGCGGCCAACTAAAATCGACTCTAACAAATTATTGAACCCACTTTCTAGTATTTTTTTACGTTTATTCGCTGTAACAAATTAGTAACTAATTATCCATACACATTAGCCTCTATTAATTTGATATTTATGGTGACATACCTACCTACTCATAACCTGAAAACTAAATATTGCATAACTTTTTGTTTATGTACGTTTTCACGTTTTTTATTTTTGTAACAAATTGAACAAATTAAGACCTTTCTTTTGATGCATCATTCGTCTATCTGCATTATATAGTTTCTGTGTAATCACGGACGATGACTACGGCAAGTGGCGGTTCTAGCGGCCACCTATTTTTTGTGATAGCGTCTTAGTTTTTTTTGTAACAAATTCACGAAAAGAGGTGTGTAAAGTAACAAATTAGCACTAATTCCTGGCAAAGTTTCATCAAATATTATGAGGTGGCCGCGCGGTTGAAACGGACATCTTGTTTTATCCGAATCTTAAAAGGATTTGTCAAAATCGGCACTTTCAGCCCGCTCTCCCCTACTCGGTAATGGATATTAGTACAGTCTAACAGTTCCTTGTAATGATCACACGAAACACGCGTAAAGAGGTTTCAACGTAAGTTTTTAAATGGGCAAAGTTTACTATCGCCTCCGAATTATTATTTGTATAACGGACCTTAACAATATGAAAATAGGGTCCTATTTTTAAATCTTAACTAGAACGCGATACTTACATTTGCATATTTGAAAACTTACACTCAGCGTTCTGATGTCTGCAAGTAACTGCATTTTATATTATGCATTAACTTGCACGGTGCATCTTGCATATTTTATTTAATGACAATGATTCACCAACATTTGCAATCTTAATATATATAAATTACGTGTCACGTTGTTTGTCCGCGATGGACTCCTAAACTACTTAACCGATTTTGAACAAACTTCGTAACTATCTGTTATTTGATCTAACTTAAAAGATAGGATAGGTTTTATTTTAATTTACAACACAGCAACGCGTGGCTGGATCAGCTAGTAATATAAAAAAATTCCAAAGTGCAAACAGCATTTTTAAGTAAATACTTACAATCATGCAATAAAAACAAAATCGCATTTTATTAGTATATCAAGTATTTTGCGGAAATACGATAGGTTTTCAGTTTTCTAATAAACATGGACTTCCGCTAGGTGACGGTTGATTTAATTTATACAAGTAGTTGAACGTTGTATATATTTTATGTCTTAAAAACTGCGACTGTGCGATGTAGGTTCCCATACCAATGCGCTTACTTGAAGCTAGCGCCATCTGTGGTACGAAGTGTCAATCTTGTTGCACATTGTAGCAATGTTAAATGCGGCTTTGTGTAGGGGTCACACTCTATCACCTTATTTATGGACTTACAGCTGAGACACTATGGATGGAAATATCATAGGGAATCTACCGTAACCTACTACGTTGGCACAGTGTAATTTGATAGGTGCTGACTTACAATTGCATATGCCATCGGGGCCATTGACTTTTAGAGTTAGTCTTTTTGGTCACCCATCCAATGGCAGGCCATTTCAAAAGTTACTTAACATTCGCTTACCACTACACCATCAAGCTCCTCCCTTTTTTTTACTTACATGTAAGCAGGTTCTCTCCTGCAACGAGTTCAAGGCAGCTGCAGCGGTATTATGGAGCGTATAGTGGGGACTGTCAGCTGATTAAACATTTAGTGTCTAGGGTTAAATCAGTTTTTAATACAATTTACTACTAGTAAATAAAAATATTATTATTGTTATTTCTTTTTTATTTATTATCCATTGGTTTTCATTCATTTATAAATGTTAATCAGCTCTCAATATCAATTAAATAAAAAAAGAAATCACTGAAGACGAGGCTGTATGGGACTTGTACCTTTTTCCTTTCCTTATGAGTACAGCTAACATAAAAATACTTTAATGACCCTCCTTCCGAGATTTCTTATAAAAATAAACATCAATACGAAGAATGCTGTATTCAGCCTTATTAACCTTCCATTGTCCCCACAGGAAAAGCTCAGGCTTTTCAATTCAATCATTTTATTTCAATACCAAATGATCAAATTTGTTAGTACAAAAAAAATGAATTTTGTTATCAAATTAAATTTTCATTATGATAAATAAAATAATATATCATAATTATTATGTGGCACGATAGTAAGACACTGCGTGCGAAGTGATTATGGCAGCAAAACCTGTACTCTTCAGTAAACATTGCTGATGCACTGCAGTAGCGTGGCAGCCTTCCTATGGATGAAAACACAGTCATAACTTACAACGCGTGCTCTATACAAGTAGGGACCAAAGGCTTTACGTGGCTTCTGAGCTGGAGTCTGACCACCAATCTGTAAACCAGCCTTGCAAAAGACCAGAAAAAAAGCATTTACCGCCACCAAATTCGTATAATAACAAAATCGTATAATAAAAAAATGCAGGTGAATGGATTATTGAAGAGTTTTAAAGACCACTGAAACTGTCGAGAGAACTTGCTGAATAACACAAACCATGAAGGAGGAAAAGAAGATCTTTATCCCCCAACCTATAAATGATCTCAACGAAAACTGCTTAACATTACGAATCGAAGATCTATCAAGCTAATTATCGCGTCATCGAGGTCTCTTTATAAAATATCCTCAAAGGTCAGATTATCCCAGTTTATTATTAGTAGCCTCTTCCTAATTAACTTCTTAGATTTTTCGGAAAAGAGTGGATTCTGGATCTTGTAATAAGTATTTATGGCGTAGGGCTAGGTGAGATTTAGAATACCCGAGGGAACGAAACGGCCAAAGTCATTGAGCGAAAGCATTTCATCTTAGGGGTAAAAAATTAGGGTTGTCAAAAAGACAACAAGTAACATCAGTGACCGCAAATATACGTTACTTGGCTTAATTATTAAGTTATATACCAATTAGATTATTTCAGATTCGCTTATTGAAAATGTGTTCTTTACCGTGTTGTTTATTTTTGAGATTTAAATGTTTCCGCGATGTTGCATCGTCACTGATAATCAGAACATCAAATATATTGATCTTAGTGACTATGAGAATTTTAAATAATCTATTGGGTTATTTTACTTTTTATTATGTTAATTATATTGAAAACAATTCAAATAAGCAATAATAATTAAATTTTAGTATTATTAAAAGGGAATTTTTGCCGTGTATCATTACGTATATGGCTTCGATATTTCGATGCAGTTGCATGCATTTTGTAACAATATACACTAAAAATATATCTATATCTCTTTCTGTTAATTATTTTCACCTCATAAGTGATCCTAACTAGCCGGTGAACTTAAAAACAATAATCTATTAATCGAGAAGTAATAATAATAGTATCGCCTAGTTGTCTATTCCTGTTCTTAGTCATATTTTCTTTAATCATATATAGGTATCTACATAATACATCACCGCTACTGTGAGTGAGACGTACCTGCCTCACATCAGCGCCTAACCTATTTTACTTAATAATTATAACGCTGTAAAATGTTCGGAAAATACTTAGAATAATATCAACCCTTTACGCTTCAGTGTGCCGTTAAAGACGACTTTTTATGCTGTAGGTAATCACCACACATACACCTGTAGATCACAAAATGAGCAACAGCGTTTTCCAAATCATGTTTTTCTACTCCGATCTCCAACCTAGCTGCCAAGCACAGAGATAATGGCAAAACCCTCCAATTTCGGAGGAGGCTGCCGTCTATCTGTGGACGTCTTTCGGTTGAGATAACCTTCATCATGATAATATATAACTATAATAATGATTTAACGTGTACATTGTTCTGAACCGAAGTAGAGTAGCTAAAATACTTTTCTTATGAAAATCACGACACGACAATCAGAAACAACGATGGTAACACGGCACCAAGAGTTGAACCGACATAGAAATCGATCGATCGGCCGGTGAGCGGCTTAAAGAAGAATGGACTTCAACTTGTTATATCATACCCAGAACTATATACAATTATTGTTTACTTTAGATATATGTTCTTTGCTCACTATTTTGTTTACCTATTTACATCTTTTAACGTATTACCTTATTTACTAAACTCTATTGTACTGTATCATCCAAAACTTTCCAGAGCCCTATGAACCTTTCTATGGTAATAAAGTAATAGCGTTTGCCTTTCTCAGGACTCTTTAACTGTGAATGTTCAAGTCTGTTCAAAGAGCAGTTAGTTATAATTCACACCATATCTGTGTAACTCCTAGTTCTTGATGTGTTTATAATTTTTTTAATTAGTTTTTCCATGAGCGATATAACAACCTTGACGGCAGATACAGCCACTACCAACGGGTTAACAACTATTCCTAAACACAAAGTTTAAGATTAATATTTTCGGTCACCTAAACAAACATTGGCCCTTGCAAAAGGCGTTTAACGTACTTGTAAGCGTAACTCAGCTGTCCAATTCGTCGGTAACGTAAGGTTCGTCATAAAGCATTTGGCAAAAACGACTTGAGAGTGATAAGTTATCTGCATTTTCTATAACTACTTCACCGATCACTTATCTCGATTATTCTTCCAGAATAGTAAGTTCTCCAGTGTCGTGTCGATCGGTTATATATAAGTGTTCCACTCAGAATTACTTGTACGTATTTTGGTAGTTCAGTAGTTATGGACTGTTATATTTTCGTTAGGAAATTAAAATATTTAGTTTATTTCGAAAATATTAATGATATTACATCCACCAGCCCGCAAACGAAAATACCCGTAGATACTAGGAAACAACTTGCACCTTCTCTATTCACTCCTAATGTGCTTTGCCTTCATACAAAGCATCGTCAGCATTTGTAAAAGTTTGCAATATGGAACGCCGAATTGCTGGACCGAACGGTCGCGGGAAGTGATCTTGAATATTTCGCTAAAGTAAGCTAAATATTTTAGTTATCCAATGAATATAAACTTTCGCTATATGGTGCTTGCTTTATTTTTCAATTAAAAACCCAATTAGGACAACTGAACATGGTACGTAGCATAAGATTAAGAATACTAAAAGACATAAAATCATTGAAAAAATAAAATCCTTTCTCTACCCTTTCCTTTCTCTTCTCTTCTTCCTTCTCCTTCTCTTTCCTCTCCTTTCTAGTATATATATTTTTGAAATCTGTAAATTTGTCAGAAAACGCACAGGGTTATATACTAAACGCAAGGATGCCCAGTCAGAGTATTCATTACGGCACAGATACAAGCTAAAGGCTCCAACCGCTCGCATGAATTTGTGCTCATCTAGTGCACATAATATGGCTGTAAAAATCTATAATAAATTGCCAGGAAAATTATTAAATTAAGAAAATAACAAACACTTTAACAACATTTTAAAAGAGATATTGTTAAATAAATGTTACTATAGTCTTAAAGAATATTTAAATGATAAAATAACCGTTTAAGGATATATATTAACATATATAATATATATTTAGTTCTTACACTTCCGCGCACATTACACATCAGAATAAAACACTTTTTTACGGATTTTTGCGCATGTTTTATTTTATTTTATATTTAAGGGGGAGGTCGGTCCCCCTGCCCGAGTTTCTTTCGCCAGTTCTTCTCGGAAGGCCCTCCCAATTTCCGAACTGGTAGTAGACTCAGTAGTATACAATGTAATCGTAGTGAGAATTAATTAAATAACTAAATAATGTTTTAATATAAAATAAAACAACTTGATTTATATAAAATAATTTAATAATTAGGAACGTGCCCGATTAAAATATTGTGAAGGTAGTAGAAAATACATGACAACCATCATCTTAGTCATCCTGTGATCACGGCTCCTGTAAAGGAGTCGAAACGTCAGGATTAAATATAAAATAAAATAAAACATGCGCAAAAATCCGTAAAAAAGTGTTTTATTCTGATATATATAATATACACATATATAATTCAATTGCCTACTTATAATGATTTATTTATATTTTATCTATTAATTTGGTATAAGCATTTTTAATATGCAAAATTATAATAAGACATCCTCTCCTCCCTCAGTTGCTAAACCCTGCTGGGTCCATAATGTACTTTTTATAAAATGACCACCTTTGTATTCACTTTATGGTATGCAATAAAGATTGAATTGAATTGAATTGAATATTGAAATGAAATTAAAAAATGTCTCTTTAAATAACGCTAATAAAGTCTTCAGCTATATATTTCATACATAATTATTTAAAGCACAAAGAAAATCTTCTGTTTTTTTGTGTTGACAACCCTGTTTAGGATCGCAATTCAATGTACCTTGACAAATTGCGGTTTTAAGTTATTGAGGATAAAAATCCTTTTTCACTGGATCCGTTTCTATGTTTCTGACCAGAAGTAATACGTTTTGAACAAAAGTCGTTGTACAAAAGTTTTTATGTATTAGGCAATGCCTGGCGCATTTTAATTACCTATTAAAAATATATATTTATAAACGTATTTCAACTTCTTTTATGAGTTATTTCGTTCCACTAATGTTTACTACCTTCAACATCGAAAGTAATCTATAATCTAAGATCACAAATTGGTTGTTTGTCTGTCCGCTCTTTTTCCCGCTCTTGTTACATTGTATACGCGTTACCATAGCAACGCGTTAACCGCAAGTAGTTCGTCTACCGGACGCTAGATGGCGCTAACGGAAAAATATTTAATAATAGAAAAAAATTAAAGAATTTTGTCCACCCGTGCGAAGCCGGGACGGGCCGCTAGTATTTTTACAAATATCAAACATTCGATTATGATGAAACCAGTTATTATAATGTATTTGATTTTATTTTTTGAATTAACAATGCCATATTTCTATAAGATACTAGGCGATGCAGTCGCTAAGCATAAAGCTACGCTAGCACCATATATTGGAGCGGAGCGCAATACCTAAAAAAATATTTTTTTTTGGTTCGATGGGAATTTTTGTGAATTTCAAAATTCAGGCTCCGTCACCATCTGGTCCTAAACCTGTTGATTAGATTCCACACAAAAAATATTAAAATCGGTTAAGAACTCGGTTAGTTATGGCGTAACAGACATTGCGCCATTGAAGCTGATCCATGGGAGCTTCGCTTCGCTCCGCTCCAATAAAATACGAAATTCGTTTGCAATATTTTACCTTGTTTTAAACGACACACAGCGCCATCTACAATCCCTCCATCAAGCAAACAATATTTTTGTTTTTCCTCGGGAATATCAATTTTTTTCCAGGATAAAAAGTACTCTATTATTTAATCCGGACTTTTATCTTTACGTCTGCAAAATTTCAACGCAATCGGTTCAGTAGTTACGGCGTGAAAGCGTAACAAACAAACAAACTCACTTTCCGATTTATAATATTAGTAAGGATAAATAAAATATATTATACTTTTTTTCTTTTATTCTTTTATGTGATAAATTTTATGTTTTTATATGATAAATTAACGTCAAATAAAATGTTTTTATCCTTGTGATTTTTGTCTTTAAACTCAATAGTTTTTGAGTAAATTTTTTTAACGGCGGTCGCCGGCCGCTGGTGTATAAAAAATTTCAAGTAAAATAATAAATGAAATAATCTTGGTAAAGAACAAAAAGTATTTAATTTACACAAAACAATATTATTCTAAAAAAATAATCAAAAATCGTCATCAGAATAAATTATTGGCTCTATGCCTGTCATTGACTCTTCGTTGTCGCTGTCGCTTATCTCGCCATCGGAACTCTCCTCGCCTAGGGATATGATTATTTATTTAGTATCGGCAACGAAACTGCTAACCGTACTGACGCGACAGGGCGAGCGCGGGGAGGTGACAAGAGAACGGGGAGGGGGCTTGACAATCCAGCGAGGTCCACAGATGTTGTAACCGAGTTGTAGTTGTTTTTTACAGACGTATTTTAAATGTTAAAGAAACTAGATGTCGTTGTACCGAAATAAATCGCGCTAACGTTTCGGTTCTACGACTACGACTTTTTAAGTCGAGAGTTAACCTTTGAAGTTGCCTACAAATGAAAAGTTTATTTTGAAACAAATCTTTCTGCCGCTTTTGAAGAGTCTGAAAACGAAATTTCCTTAAAATTCTTTCTTAAGAACTTCACACGAATCTTTTGAAGTAAGTATTTAAATATTAGTTGAATTAAAAAGTGATCAAACAAAATTTTCACTTGTAACAAACATGTCTGAGGTAAGAGTCTAATCCATAACCTCTTGCTATCCTGGCGAATGCTCTGCCAATTAAATTACCCAGATTTTTATGGACCCGTTAAAGTTTTCAGCGTTGCAAAAGCCAGCTATCTTTTTATAATCTAAGTAACTCCATACACCATCGAAAGTCATACTTACTTTGACAAGTACTAAACAATAAACATCTGTGGTCGACTGGTTCGCATATTAGTTTCCATGGTAATGCCACTCCGAAGTCCCGGGTTCGATCCCCAGCCATGTCCATGTAGAAAACAAGTAGGTGCGTGTACTTATGTACGCGCGTGAGAAGTTATAGTTCTTTGGCATCATTAAAAATTAGTTTTTAATTGCATACAAATAAAAATAATTAATTAAAATAATCTATATATCTGTATACATAATCAAGTAATATATCAAATCCATTAAAATAAACTGTTTAACCAATAGTAATGTAAAAATAATAATAATTTATATTATAAACAAATAAAAAGAATGCCTACCTACAGTTAACCTCAAATCAATAAACGCACTTAAAAAAGTTTATAAAATAAAAACCACTTTTCAATAAAATTGTGATATTGTTATTATATAATATAAAATTTTTATAATAAATAAAATAATTACCTCAAAATAACGTTATAATGAGCAAAAGGATGTTAAATACAAATTATAAAAGTTCTCCGCAAACAGTTCATTATGTGATCTGCTCCACCGGAGATTTTAAGGTTGAATGCATGTATTTTAATGTGAAGAAAACCTCACTACCAGGTTAGGGTTATAATTAGTGCGAATTACCATAACACTATAAAAATAAGGTCTAATTTAAAATCTTATCTTTAATCTCATAGTAACAACTTACACGAAAAAAGAACAGGTTAAAATTACCCTTAACCGACGAGCTTGTATGAAAAGTCTAAAGAGAGTTGAAGAAGGGAGAGATGCATGTCAGGATCGTAGAAAAGGGATATCTTATACCTACCCCTACAGGAAAAATAAGGGAATATACAAGGTATTACAAAAATACCCGTAAAGCGAAAACGGGGTTAAATGGTCCCTTATAAAGAGTGAATTTACAATATTTGAGAACCGCAGTATCGCAGGATGCTTTACCGAAATTTTTTTTTTTTAGTTATGTGCCAACCCTATACCCATATAATTAAAGAGTAAATAACACAGACTGTTTATTTACATTTTTACCCAATATCCGCGGAACGACATAGAGTCAATAACAAAATGTACAGAAGCCGCTTAGATCGATATTACAAGTCAAAGAAAATGTTAAAAGACCTGACATAGGTACTTTATGTTAGGTCTCTTTCAACCTAAACTAACACTTATTTTTTCTTAGAGAACAACAAATTTACAGAAAAGGCTCAAAGCATGCTCCGCCTTGCTTAATGCATAACCTCGCATTCGCATCATCGTCGGTATTATTTACGCGAAAACAGATCTTACACGCTGCCCCATCTCTAAAACAGTTGAGCAATTGGAGAAATAGACTTTGTCCTTCGCATAATCCCATAAGAAGAAGTCCAAGGGTGTGAGGTCCGGAGAACGAGCAGGCTTCGCCACCGGTCCCGCACGACGGATCAGAACATTGTTTGCGTAATCAGGATTCTTACTTACCCTTAACTGCCTGAGGTACCACTCGCAGAAGTTCCTTCGTACGGCAATAAGGGTGACGATTGTCGTCACGAAGAATTCGCCAAACTGCAACATGGTTCATTCATATCGAGTCTTGCTGCGGCTCGTCGTACTCGTGGTTGGCTCTTCTTCAAAATGCTGCAACACTGATTCAGCCTGTCTGGGATCGACTATGCTTGGACGTAATAACATAACGTCCACTTGCAGTGAACCGATGAAAGGACCCGATGGAATGTAGGCGTCTTGACATGTTGAGAAAGCATTAGTACGAAGGTAGCCGTCGCTGTTCAACGGGGTGTCTACCATCAATAAATTTTTGGCGATACAGTTCGCTAGCACGATTTAAGTTGCCATCTTCATGGCCTACGCATAACATCATATTGTCATATTCAGAGTAAGAAAACATAGCCAAGTTTTCACTTTAGAAATAAGGTTAGTTAAAATACGAAATAATTGTAAGATATCGATTAGAAGATTTGAAATTGCAAACATAACGTTTTTTTTTGACTTAACGTTTTGCAAAGCCATTAATTCCTCTTATTAAGTATGCAAACCTTTTTGAATGAAAAACTTAAAATCAGTTAAAGAGTACATACACTCTGTAAAATAATCTATGATAACTTCAGTTCTATGCAGTGACAGCTTACTAGGGTTGACAATATTTTTCGCTTTCATAATTTATTACATTTTTTTACGGGGTTTTTTGTAACACGTTGTATACAAGGAGAATGAAATAATCTTACTGGTCTAATTTTTTCGTCGCGAACCGCTAATCCGTCTCACAAATCTCTGGTGGCACCCTAATTCTGATAAATCGACTTTAAAGAACAGGTTTATAAGAATCAGAGCTGAATATATTCAACTTTAAAAAAATCAAAACGTATTAAAGCTCTTAAAGTTAGACTTTAATACTGTTTAGACGGTCCAGGCGACATTATTATTGCAACAAAGATAAGAATTACTTTGTATGATCCAGTTGTCTATGCCTATGCTGTTTGGTGTATCATAATCATCATCATCATATCAGCCGTACGACGCCCACTGCTGGACATAGGCCTCCCCCAAGGATCTCCACAACGATCGGTCCTGTGCTGCCCGCATCCAGCAGAGGATGATAATGATGAGAGTATATTCTACTAACAATTCTGAATGTAATCAACATACATACACAAATAACCGAAGACCAAAAAATGGGCAGCGTCGTTTTCCCATTATTTTCAGTAGCGGCGTTAAGGTTAAGGAGCGGTGGGACTACCGCCCAGGGCGCCATAAAGGGGCGTTATAAAATTAAAAATCTTTTTGGAGCGGAACTCCCATGGATCAGCTTCAATGACGCAATGTCTGTTGCGCCATAACTTCCCGAGTTCTCAACCGATTTTAATATTTTTTGTTTGGAATCGAATTTTGAAATTTGCAAAATAAAAAAAGTTATAACCAAAAAACATGTGCTCTATGCTCAGAGTAAACAGGACTGGAGTAGCCATTAGTCAATTTCTCGTACATATTTTTCTGCCATTTTTTGCGGGGGGTGAGGTTACTACTACATTCAATGCCAGCACACAGGAACAAAAACTCTTTGCGTGTTTACAAACGCACACATGCATAATACTAAAAACATATTTAAAATACACGCACACGTGCTTAAAATAGTGTGTTAACGTTCTATTCAAACACACGAATGTCATTGTGTGAGAAGTGACATGACATAGCACGAGAATATCGATATCGATAAATCAGTTTGTGTGTCAGTGAATTTATTAACTTTGCGTTAGTATTCCTACATTATGTATTAAAAATTAAATTAAATTAATGATGATATTACACGCTACAACAGTCAGTTTCGAAGGCTACAATATCCATAAAATACAAATTGAAACTTAATAGTTTATTGCATTTAAGAGATATTTACAATAGGTGTTATTATATATATAGAATTTACTGTGGACCCTTTCGCGTATAACCATAATGGAAAAGAGGAACTCTGAAACATTATTTTTAACAAAGCGATAGTGAATATAGTTATAATTCTCAGATTTTTACTTTGACCGATTGATTATTTGTATTTTTTTGCGATTTGCTTACATCACTTTTTGCAGGTATTTCCTTTTCAACTTATTCTTTAACCTAAAATTAATACATTTAAATGTAATAAACTAAAGCTGTTAATATCTATTTGAAACATAACTAGTTATATAATAAACTAAGAGGATCATTCAAGAATAACGTTGGCACAGCATGGGCAACAAATCTTCTTCTATTGTTAGATAATTTTTGAAACTGAGACGGCTCAAAATGTATGGAAAATATAGTACTTGTTCTTGAAGATGCCCAAGATGCCCTATTACCTATTACAAGCATGAATCCATTTTTTTCGTATGCTGTATTCTTTAGGAAAACTGGATATGAAAAATTAGATGTTTCCGGGCATGTCAAAGCTTAAAGTATAAATACCAACAATTAGTATACCGCCTAGGGGCAGAGTATATTTGCCTGAACTACACATACCGATCATTTCTAATTTTAATACTGCAATACTATCTTCCAATAGCTTTCATTTATGTACAAATGACTTTTGGCACCACATACCTTACTCCTAGTATCTTGAAGTATTGCAGTTGGACAAGCCGGTTTTTAAAAAGAGCTATAAATGCTACAATATTAATAAAAAAACTTAACTTAAATGTTGACGATGACATTTAGCTATTACCATACTAAAATGTCATCAAAATCCGTCGAGTAGTTTTTGCGTGATGCGTGCTCAAACATACATACAGACAGACAAAATGTTCAAAAATTAGTGATTTCGCTTCCTCTACTCTCATTACTAGCCATTTGGTTTAAGGTGGACTTGACCTGTTTTATTCTATATCTTTACAGTTTTATTCTCGTATGTATAATATCGCAGGTAAATAGTATAATTCCGCACTTTACATACGGCGTCATCAGTTCAAAATCACATATCTTATTCTTATTTGAAATCATCATTAATACCTGGTAATAATTACTGAAACAAACTGTAATTTATCTAAGCTGTTTTTTATTATCGTTAAGAAAAAGCATTCATTCACTCATTCATTACTCACTCGTAAAATCACAATATCGATGAAGTTGACATCACTATTGTGCAAATTAATATTGTACAAATTAATAAGGGTTGCTGATTACAAAATAAAAACAATTTGTCCTGTGGCTCGAAAAAAAATTTTGGTTTCTCGGAAATGATCGGGTGTGCTGGTTAGGCGATGGTACCCTTTTAACCGTGCTTTTTTATGAAGTCAGGGACACTGTAGGTATATACAGCATTAGTACTCTTAATGTTTATGAGCGCCGCCCAGCATGAATAAAAGGGCAAATAGTTTGATTATTATTTTAATTAATTATTTTATTTATTATTTTATATTTCCATGTTGTGTAGCAAAGAATAGGCTTCAAGCAGCCGCAAAATTGTAGGTATGTACTTAATACTGAACTAAAAATAAACACGCAACGTACATTGTTAAAACGAAATTATAATTGGTAATTAATTAATACAAAATTACAGTTATTTATTACCAACAAACTATTTCTAATTTTTGTCTTAATTAATTGAAATGCGATAATGGTCAACCCTAGGTAGTCTCGTGGGGAGTGCAGCCATGACGTCATCAAACGAACTTTGAACGCGAAATTTGAAATTGTAGTCTGCTAAAACATGAAATTATGAATTAAATAATAATCAAAACCTAAAAATTATGCTTACAAATGAAAGGTGACGCCATCTTTTTGCATACCAGATATTTTCGAATTTTTTTTACAGTAGAAAACAGCACAGGCAGGCATTTTCGTGGGAGCTCTGCACGGTAAGACGTTCTGATTATTGTGGTTTTAAAATGGCGGCTCAACTAGTTTTATATAACGCACAGGATTCCGATGCTTGTGCATTTGGCAGAGGGGTAATGTTAGGCAAAGGCTACTCCAGTCCTGTTTACTCTGAGGCTCTATGGAATTTCCCAATGACACAAAAAGTGCGCGCTTTTTTAAAGTTTTCATTCTTATGGAATTTTAAAATTTACTAAACATTATTGAATTTTGTTTAATCATTTTTTTAGTATTACGATCCGCTCCAATATATAGTGTTAGCGAAGTTTTATGCTTAGCAACTGCATCTTAGATAAGTAGGCTCATGAGAATCTTGTACGTCAGTTCTCGGTGTTTCATTAGCCAAAGTAATTAAACTGTCATAGATGGCACTAATTTGACAACGGACTGCCTTAACACTTCTTATTCTTGCTACCCAACGCATACCTATCACTGAGCTATTTTATAATGTATAATCCCAAATGATTGGTTAAAATATATTTTATTAAATGGGTATTTTATTATATCCTTTGTCTTTTTTCGTATAGTTGAGCGAAGCTCTCTTTTAGGCAACTCACAAATTTCGCTTGTCTCCCTCCTGCTACTTAACGGTTCAACCGATTCGAACGAATTTTGGCATGAACATACATGCGTAAGCCATGCTAGCAATTGTTCAGTAATTATTATTATCAAAAGGAAATTATGAATATGAGTACAATTATTAAATGAGTATAACGGTGTTTGAAAGTCACTAAACGATTACGTGTAATTGGCAGATTGCGTTGATTGGTCGTGTGCTGTGATTGGCTATTTATCAAAGTAATGGTTTCCCCCCCCACCATTTGATGTTATAAAAGGTTTGCCTTGCTGTCAATTGAGCCCTTTTTTCTTCGGTCTGTCGACGAGAAATAACCTCATGCTGTTATTCTGCTAGTTTGACTTAGTACGTGCTTACACATGATTATAACCTGACGGACTAGGCTATGTAAAAAAAATATAGACTTTACTATGAAGGAAAAATCACCGAAAGAAAAATTCAAAAGCTGATCACAGCCAAACCGCTGATACTACATTGATGAAATTTGGCGCCAAAACTCACATCGTGGTCGTGACTAATGTGCAAAAAAAGTTTTGAAAATGGACATACCTACCATGGAAAAATAATCACCGAAAGAAAAATTCAAAAGCCAAATTTCATCAATGTAGTATCAGGTTAGGTAAGGTAGTGCTTCGCTCAGTATTTGCAAACAGTAGCATGCATTGCAGACCTAGTATAGGTTTGAATTGCAGTTAGGAGGATCCGTAGAAATCGCGCCCGGGGCCTGGGTATTTTACTGTAATACATAACCCGCCTTCCAAGCGTGGTGCGTATTTTATTTTACTTTATTTGGAAAACAAATAGTGATAATATGTATATAAAGTTACAAACTAAAATTTGATCTAAACACCAATTAAATGTTTTCACATATAATTACTAAAACAACACGCTTATCACTACTACTAGGAGATAGAAAACAATTAAACACAATAAAATATAACTTTAGTGATACAATAAATATGGCAAATCTCCTGATTTTTGAAGTAAAATTTCTTAACGCAAGCTTGACTTGGAAAGCAAGATCGTCAAGTGCGTTACGAAAATTGTGATCGGGCGAGGCAAACGGAAGTTGAGAGGAATATACAAGTTAGTGAAGATAGAAAGAGAGAGAGTTACGTTTCGTATATTACTGTAGGGGCAAGAGAGAGTATCTTATACAATGTGTCCCGTCACTAGTGTCGGAACCTTTAATGGTGTGAAATATGGCATTTTTTATCGACAAATTGACCCTCAAATATGGTTTTTCTCAAAAAGCCAATAATTAAAAAATACACAAAAAGGAATCTTTTTGTTTTTCTTTCATTATTTTTTTCTATTTTTTATTCCATGACAATTGAAACATGATGGCTGTGTAACTGTTGTCTACATGTTTAGCCATCAAATAGCACCTTTTTAATGTTGATAGGACATTTACATGAGTAGTGGTGGTCGAATTAGTATGAGAGCCCAGGTCTTGGTTATCAAGAAAACAAAATGGCGGCCGTAAGAGAAAAACAAAATTTGAGGGGCAATTTGTCGATAAAAAATGCCATATTTCACACCATTAAAGGCTCCGACACTGGTGACGGGACACATTGTATATATCTACATATAGATGGAGCTAAAGAAGTCAGTCGTGTGGTGGAAGCACACTCGCTTTTATTTTGGAGTATAGGAGTTTTCGGATGAAATGAGGGCATTATTCATGACACTTCGTGCTTCGAGAACTTGCTCCCTACGTCCTCATTAACAGTTCACCCTTTCTGCATTGGTCACCTAGCAGCTCGTCTGGTTTCCCCTATTACTGAGGGCGAGGACTTCCGCAATCGCAGAATGAACCCTGCTTACTATGACGTCATCACAATCTCATATCAATATAATCGATCGAATAAAACTGCACCTAACGTTCCCCTTACACAAACAAAGTGTGTGTGTATAGAAGGAACTAAATTCAACATCATTTGATAATTGTGTACTTACCCACTTTAGTCAGGCCGTCTTTAACCTATTGGAGGTCCTGGGCATATAAGAATAACGGGACCCCTACGACTTTGACAGAACACTTTTTTATTACTAGAATAGACAATGAAAGTAGATAACCAAGATTTTTTTTTATTGACAGTCAATAAAAACATAAACTTCAATTTAAATGGTGCGATTCTCACATATTTAAAGTTATCTAAGCATGCTGAAATTCGATAGCCTTATTTTCGCCTTATATATAGCTTCGCGCACGCAAAAGCTAATAAGCAAGACGAAAATATAGTCTCTAATTGAGGTTCGATTAACTCTAATTAAATAAGTTTTTCAGTAATAAATGTCGGTATTGGTTTAGTGATCTGGCAGGAGCTAGGGGGCCCCTTTCGATCACGGGGCCCTGGGCATTTGCCCAGAGTGCCCAGTGGGAAAGAGGGGTCTGACTTTAGTAAGACATATCATATGATTATCATTATATATACAAGGGTTTGGTAGTGTAATCCTACCTTATTAATTATCAAGGTAGGCTGAAAATTAATTCTTGTGATTTTCAATTTATAAAGTCTTAATTTAGATAGATATATCATTTATTTGCATCAAAGGCACACACATACAAAAACACATGAAAACAGCAAAGTGAATAAGAAAAAAAGTTTTACGTGACAACGACTTTGAGTGGTAAAATAATTTTAATGTGAATATTCATTCGTATAGTAGGAAGAAGGATGAAATAATAGTAACAATTTAAAACATTTATTTATACAAAGAATTATATTTAAAACATTAATTTATAGGCACGCGTCCCTTCCACTTTTTATGTCTGTCTCTCTCGCTCTTAGGCGGGCTAACCATGCCCGAGTGGAAGGGACGCGTGCCTCTCACTCGCTCTCATTGTAAGCGCATAACGTGAGCGGAGCGTAACGCAGTTTCTTGAAGTGTCACCCGGCAAACCAATTTATAAGACGTTGTCACGTCAAAAAAACAAACACAACTAATATACATAACACTCTACTGACAAAGAGTGTCACAGCGATGCAAAAAGGCCAAAGGTCAGCGATATATTTGCAATAATAAAGCAAAACGCTGGTTTTCAGCTTTTGCCCGTAGTGAGACGCGAGGACCGGGTAACGAAACCGGCCGTGTTTTCCACTATTATATATGTCAAAGATAAAAATAATTAATATATCTGTTAATAATAATTTTAAATAACAATATAAAATTAATAGTATGAAATGTGTAAATATAAATAAAACAATAAATATCAAATATATTGAGTAAAATTGAATAATAGTATGAGAGCATAATAAGTTCTAATAAAAAATGTATAATTAATAACCATGCACAATGGTACAAACCTTTTTCGAGACTTACTTGAGTTTTGATCTGAGAAGTCGAGAGATTTAATTGATTGAGAAAAGTCCTCTGTCTATTATGACTTTGTCATAGAATCGGACAAATTCCCTGCGATCTGTAACCAGCGCCACAGCGTGTATCGGACACCCTTGTATTTATGATGTAAACTGAATAGCACATTAATCTCCTTTTATTTTCTTCTATCCGTCATCGAGACTTTATGTTTGGCCCTAGTTTAATTGAAAAGAGAATTATAAAACAAATGAACAACATAAGTAATGTTATGCAGTTATGTATTCCGTAACAGTTCAGGCTTGGATGAAATCCGCCATTTTGGATTTATCTAAACACTAGCTTTCCGCCCGCGGCTTCGCCCGCGTGGAATTCGGTTATATTGCGGTATAAAGCACAACTATAAGAAAATTTCTCATTCCCACGGAAAAATCTAAGAAGCGCGATGTAACGCTGGATACAATTAGTTGTTAAACCAAAACTGAATGGTACACTATATTATATATTTTCCCTCGTGGAGCAAAAACATGCAGATTTTGGGCACTGGAAACCCGGGAACACACTACATAGAGCTGACCATGCGAAAAACAATGTTTTTCCAAGTGTACTCCAGCAACCCTTAGAGTTTGGCCTTGTGCTTTATTAATGGTCATTGCAAATGAAACCCTTATAGGAAATTGTAGTCTTTTAAATTGAAATGGGAGGTCTGTTGGAATAATCGGAATCCGAGAAATGAGTCATTTAGTGAATCATTTAGCTTCAAAATTTACATGTTCATATTCGTTTGCAACATATAAGTAGATAAAACACTTTTTTACGGATTTTTGCGCATGTTTTATTTTATTTTATATTTAATCCTGACGTTTCGACTCCTTTACAGGAGCCGTGATCACAGGATCACGGCTTCCTGTGATCACGGCTCCTGTAAAGGAGTCGAAACGTCAGGATTAAATATAAAATAAAATAAAACATGCGCAAAAATCCGTAAAAAAGTGTTTTATTCTGATGTGTAATGTGCGCGGAAGTGTAAGAACTAAATATATAAGTAGATGTAAAAAAAACAGTTTAGACGATAAAACAAATTGTACGTCATCCCTCGGGAATTCCTCATTTTCGGGGATTCATTATCGTATCATTTAGCTTCTAAATTTACATGTTTATATTCGTTTGCAATATTTTACGTTGTTTTAAACGACACACAGCGCCATCTACAATCCATCCATCAAGCAAACAATAATTTTGTTTTTCCTCGGGAATATCAATTTTTTCCAGGATAAAAAGTACCCTATTATTTAATCCGGACTTTTATCTTTACGTCTGCAAAATTTCAAAGCAATCGGTACAGTAGTTACGGCGTGAAAGCGGAACAAACAAACAAACAGACAAACTCACTTTCCCATTTATAATATTAGTAAGGATTTATGTCTATGGTGAAAATACTAATCAATAATAGTTCATAATTACTGTGACTACTTACATAATATAATCATTATTGTATCAATTAATAACTAATGCAGTTGCTTAGCATAAAGTTTCGTTAGCACCACATATTGGAGCGGAGCGTAATACAAAAAGCACAAAAATTAAAAAAATAATAAAAATAAAATTTTAGTAAATTTTAAAATTTCATAAGATTGAACATTTTCGAAAAACGCGTGCTTTTTGTTTGAATGGGAAATCCCATAGAGCCAATGTTTTTGGTCAAAATTTTTTTATTTTTACGAATTTTAAAATTTGGGTTCCATCACGATTTAGTCCTAAACTATTAGTTGGATTCATTACAAAAAATATGAAAATCGGCTAAGAACTCATGGAGTTATAGCTTCACATACATTTCATCATTGAAGCTGATCCATGGGATCTTCGTTCGCTCCGCTCCGATAATGGCAAAATTTCAGCGAATGAATAGAATTAGCTACTACTGATAAGTTCATAAAAAAGACTTAAATGATTTACGAATTATTTTATTACCACTTAAATATACATTTATAATACCATAATATTAGACACCTACAGTTTAAATTAAATACAACAAAAAAGGAAACGAATATGAATCTAAAGTAAAACATTCTTATGATTTACTTTTAAACAAATATTGCACTAAAATACTTTACACCACGAAGAATTATATTTATCCATAATCAAGAACAATTGTACATAAATATTACTCGGTTTGTAGAAATAGCAGATTAATATCTATAAAGAAATATATATAAAACAAAACAAAGGTGCCCACAAGGCTGACAGCGTTTCCTCTTTGAGCGTATAAATATTGGCCGAAGAAGCTGCCACTTTACAGATATGAAAAAACCGTGATTTTGTTAAAAAAATCCCAAATCACTGGAAATTAATGATATTGTAAAGAATATCTCTACATAATACTAGGGTTTTCCTACTAGATAACTGGTAACATCTCTATATCGTTGAATTCGCTTCTTATTCTCAGAATCTTCTGTCAAAGCGTCCAACAGAGAGTTCGCCATGAATAGATCTGGAAATAAACAGCTCATTTAAATGAAGGAACATTTATAGTATTGACGACGCGTTTATAAAGGAGCTGAACATCAAAATAAAAAATACGTTTCATGACTTTGAAAATTGGTTTTCATGAAACATATTTTTTATTTTGATATTCAGCTCCTTTATATTACTCGCAGATACCACAGCGCTAGTGTCATCTGCATAAATAGTTAAGTTTATATCCGGCTGTCTTGCTCTCATGTAATCAGCTAAGTCACTCAAAAATATTATAAATAAGATGGGTCCCAATATTGAACCCTGCGGAACGCCTCTTTTTATTCTTGTTAATCATAATTTACATGTTGTTTCCATACCATTAGGTGTTTCTTTAATTTCAATAAACTAGTTGCGATCAGTTTAGTAAGATTTAAATAACCTCAAGCTTGTATCTCTAATCCCGTAATGTTCCAATTTTTGTAACAAAATATTATGGTCTATTGTATCAAAAGCAGAGCTTAAATCTAAAAACAGTCTTCCTACTTTCAAATTCTCATTTAATCTACATACAATATCGTCAACTAAATTATTTATAGCATCCACAGTTCCTACACCGGTCTGATACCCAAACTGACTTCTCTTTGAAATGTATTTCCTTTTTTTATATATCGTAATAACTCTTGCTAACTTAAGTTGAGCAGGAAATAAGTTTTGCTCAATACATTTATTTAAATCATTCTTCTGTAACGATGGCGGTTGCAACGACGCCGAAATATCGAAGCCACAAAAATAAATAAAAAAACATGGTCATAATCCTCTTTAATGATAAACCTTATTCTATTCTTTTTTTTACGAAAAAAGGCAAACATAGAATAAGTTTAATTAAATTAAAGCAGAGGTCACAACCTTTTTAGTCTCGTAGACCGCTTGCCATGTTTTTTTGGTATTTTACTGATAAAGACTTTTGTAAATTCGAAATTTTTCGACAGCTATAATAGTGCTACTGACTGTTTTACCGTTGACACGACGTTAAGGGGTCCATCCCCTTGCAGATTGTCGTCAACCCTTAGGAGTGGATATAGACCACTTTGAGAATCACTGATTTAAACCATTTTACTTACCAATGTCAACAACAGGTACCAATGAAGTTGGTTCATCTCTTGAGGACCTTACAGGTGGTACTGCCCTAAGTGCATCCATTTCCATGGTAACTGCACTACTTATTAAATCCACTAAAAATAAAGGCAATAGTAGACTGAAACGGAAAATAATTATTAGTTGTCATATTAAGGTTTTGAAAATGAAAATGAAAATAACTTTATTCAAATGCACTTAAAATAAGTTGTTTTGAATCGTCCAACATTTTTACCTACCACCCATTCAGGACGTCTTTTTACTGACAAGAAGAATGAGCGCAAGAAACTCGTCAGCTTTAACAATATATATAAAAAATTACGTGTCACGTTGTTTGTCCGCGATGGACTCCTAAACTACTTAACCAATTGTGATCAAACTACGTAACTATCTGTTATTTGATCTTACTTAAAAGATAGGATAGATTTAATTTTAATTTATAACACAGCAACGCGTGGTTGGGGCAGCTATAATACGTCGATATAATACGTCGTCACCATACATAATCCACAAAATAAAAAACAAAATTATTTAAAAAATATATTATAAACGACTTTAAGAAAACAACTAGATGTATGTTATTCTTTTAACCCACAGTTTCGTATTAAAACTAAGTTAAACAGAGATGCTTTATTCCCAGGAATATGGTACACATTACGAACAAAATTTAATACAAGATATAAATCATCCTGTGATCACTGCTTCTGTAAAGGAGTCGAAACTTACATAAACGCGTCGTTTAATCCGTCAGTTTTATTTAAATGTGCGATGCTAATTATAAATAACATTGTATTTAATAGTACTTAATTAAATAAACAATTATTTTATGTACTTACCAGTAAACTAAAGATGTCATTTTTTAAATAATCTAGATTCTAGTTGTCTAGATATCTCTTGTATTGCCGAGCTTCAACTGACAACTGTAGTGACGCGATTGTTAGTTCAAGTCTCAAATCACATAGAAATGATATAACCGCTCAGTGAACATATTGTTAACCGAAAAAAATAATTAAATTTCTCTTCGAATCCACATTGTGGCCGTTCAAAGACTGATGATAAAAAAAAATAGTAATGGAAAATAATAATGCAAAAAAACAATAAAATGATTTACATTCGAAGAGCTTCATTAGGTTAGCGGCAATAGCGTAAGTTGAATGAGTAGAACTCCCTCCCTGCGTTTGTATTTCCGAGTACTTATAACCCGTTCGTTTTCAAAGCCAAGGTGAATAGGCACCGTCTGAGTTAGATCGTTCCATCGTGGATCCATAAGATTCTAATAAAATATGTAACAAGCCAATTGCATGTTTTCAATCAAACATGTAAAGGGAATGAATTATTGTATTATTTCTTATTTAAACGTGAATGGACTATACTTTTCTCATTTCGTTTTGAGCGATATCACATGTTGAGTGTGTTTATTTATTGCCTGCGTTTAACTCCAACATTTAGTTGGATATTCTTAAAAAAATATTTTTTTCAATATCAATATCATGATTCTTTATTTCTTAGTAAAAACGTTAACTATGTAGGTACGGAACCTCCTTTTAGACAAAATTATGCATGTAACAAGAGACAGCACTCTGCATAACAACAAGTAAATTATTAAAATATAAAGTATATATTATTTCTATTTATAATTTAAAAAATAAGCTGATTTAAGGTAAGTCGATCATAACCATCATCATTTCAAAAAAAAAAATTCCATTTCACAGTTCTCAAATTGCAAGTTTTCAGAGATAATTTATCATCGTTTTTCCTTTCAAATATTAATTTCATTCTGTTACACCCCAGGCCCAAGTTTATATAAAAGTCGCTCATATTTCTTTAGAGCTTATCTACAAAAAAATACAATAATACGTATCGATATATCAAGATTTGAATCTTTAGGCTACCTCTCAAACTCTGATGATGATGACCACAACCACAGATTACTATCCTTCTGCTAAGGTCAGCTTAAACCCGGAGTCAAAATTCCAGATTCGAATAACGGTTGTACGGTTAAAATCTGAATCTTTTTTATTATACAAGGTGTTACAAAAATACCCGTAAAGCGGAAATGGGGTTAAATGGTACCTAACAAAGTCTTAATTTACAATAAATAAATAAAAAACCTTCATGTGCCAACCCTATTTCCATACAATTAAAGAGTAAATAAACACAGAATATTTATGTACACATTTACCTAATATCCGCGGAACACCATGACTCACTAACAAAATGTACAGAAGCCGCTCAGATCGATATTACAAGTCGAAGAAAATTTTAAAAGACCTGACACAGGTACTTTATGTTAGGTCTCTTTCAAACTAAACTAACACTTATTTTTTCGTGCCGAACAACAAATTTACAGAGACGGCTCAAAGTGTGCTCCGCCTTGCTCAATGCACAACCTCGCTCGCCAGGATATGGCTTGTGTGGCATTTCACACCATCGTCGGTGTTATTTTCGCGAAAACAGATCTTACACGCTGCTCCATCTCTAAAACAGTTGGACTTGACCTTTTTCAAAGCCTTCATTTCAAATCTTTATAATTGAGTTTGCAAACCTTTTTGAATGAAAAACTTAAAATCCGTTATCCGTTAAACACTCTGTTAAATAATCTATGATAACTTCAGTTCCTCAGAACAATAGCTTTAGTTATTGTTCTGAGTTCAGTTCTATACAGTGACAGCTTACTAGGGTTGACAATATTTTTCGCTTAGATTATTTATTGCATTTTTACGGGATTTTTTTGTAACACGTTGTATACAAAGAAACATAGTTGATTTATAAAAAAAATTAAACTATTTAAAGAAATGTTTATAATATATGTCGGGTGATGGGTGTAATTTTTGATCGTTATTCTTGGTCATGGTTTTTAACTATCAGGTGAACGTACATGAGGTAGTGTTGGTTGACATTACGAGTCTCAATATGTTTAAGTGAACTGCAATTCTTATCACAAATTCATCCTAGGGCACTTCTGCTTGAAGTGCTGGTTAGGACGAAAGCTAACCGAGTTTAACGCCACGCAACTGGCTACCTAGACTCTGTACAGCCCCGATAGTCAGCGCCTGCGTTCCGGAGCAACTTCAGGCAGGTCATTAGTGTCCGTACTAATGACCTGCCTGAAGTTCCGCTCATGACATTAAAGCAACCGTGATCATGACCAAGATCCAACATATAAAATTAATATACCATATTATAGATACCATTAAATAAAAAAAATGCCCTAGATCATCCTCATCGGGTAAAGTACCGGGCAAACTAATGGCATTGTCTCGCCGGAGGGCGAAACGTCTTATTTGTGCCAAATAGTTCTCAGCTCTGTAATGTCGGGTACTTTCAGTTGTTTTTGAGACTTTCCAAATAACTTTATAGATTACTATGACCTATAGCAAAGGTGTTTCACTTTTGTTTAAGACCTGAGCCTCAATCTGAATTATATAATTTTAGTACAAACAAAAAAATTCAAATGGTTTAACGTGAAAGAATAACGACGAAAAAATGATACGATCGCAGATTAGTTACAAAAGATGCGGCTACAAACTTGACCTTACTCTGTGTAATTTATGGTCTTAATTGGATCATTACTAAAACTTTAAATAAGACGCAGTTTTGGACTTTTTGGCGGGATCGCGAAGCGTCACTTTAATGGTTTTGGTTTTCTTGTTAAATTTAGTATTGTGGTTGATATTAGTGTGTAATAATGGTGGGTTATTAACCACTGAGTGTTTGTGAATATGCATGAGTGTTAACAAGTAAAACAAATCAGGTTGGAAGGTGTCTTTTCGCGCTCTCTCAAGAAAGCCACGAGGAGGTTTCAGTTAAACCCCACTTCTTTACTGAAACCTAGGAAATTACTTAAGAACATAGAAGAAAGATTATACTTACTTGACATTGGCTAAATGCACAAATTGTATAAGCCAGAGATAAAGAAAATAAATAAAAATAAATAAGACGTAGGTACTATTTAATGGATATAATATTTAACAATTATGTTTGCTTTCTGAAATCATAATTTTGTTTTTAAGTGCTACAAGTGCAGGCTCAAAATCTCCTTTAGCTTTTGTTTCAATTTCGTTTTAACAGCTCTATAAAAACGTTCGTACAGCCAATTACAGGAAACCAATGATGTTCTCTACTTTCTCGTGTAATGTTGATAACGTAACTTGAGTGCAGATACATCGGAAAAGACAATGCAACGACTGAGGGAAGGATAGTTAGTCATAAAATATCTACGACATAAAAGTAAAAATTTCAGTTTCTTTGTTATCGAATACTATAGTTTTTATCCTGAAAAAAGATTAAAATAAAGATTAAACTTTGTATGTACAGTATGTATTTTACCCATAAAAACAAGCGCCAGAAATTAAGGTAGAGAAAAAAGGGGTCAAGTAGTAAATTTCATTGTTTTTTTATTCGATTCCAAAGCCCTTTTTTCTCCGAAAATAAATACTAATGAAATACAAATTAGGCTTTATAAAATACTGTACGTTATTTTTATTTCCTCTTGAAATCTTTTAATAGACTTTTTCTTCCTTCCCCTATGGATAGATGACATTGTGAGTTATTTCCGAATGTCATTCAAAATGCATTCTGTAGTTAAGAATCACATGATATGACCAATTATGAGAAAGAGTAATATTTCTGATTATTTTATTGTTTTTTTTAAAGTGCCTTTATATTGTAATAATATTGATAAAAAAACTATACATTTACTGAAAAAAGGCTAATTTATAATATAAATAATATAATTTTGATTCACGATCATTCATTGATCTATGAATGAAATTTTATTTATATTTTGTACTAGCTGACCCAGCCACTGTCCGCTGCTGTGGCACAGTAATTTAATTTTTCTAAATTAAAAGTTGCCTAAGTACTCTTTATTATATCAACTACCTGCCAATAAAAGTCCCGTCAAAATCGGTCCAGCCATTTCAGAGATTAGCCGGAACGAACAGACAGACAGAGAGACAAAACTTGTAAAAAATGTTATTTTGGTGTATGTACCGTATATATATTCATATGCATATCGTAAAAAACGGTTATTTCAATATTACAAACAGACACTCCAATTTTATTTATATGTATAGATTAAATAAACAATAAAATGTATTACAAATATTATCTACTCATTTGGTAACATTTAAATATCCTTATATTATAATATAAATACGAAAGTGAGATTGTTTGTAACACTTTCACACAAACCCCTCTTTCCCACTGGGCACTCTGGGCAAATGCCCAGGGCCCCGCGATCGATAGGTGCCCCCTAGTTCCTGCCAGATCACTAAACCAATACCGACATTTATTACTGAAAAACTTATTTAATTAGAGTAAATCTAACCTCAATTAGGGACTATTTTATCGACTTGCTTATTAGCTTTTGCGTGCGCGAAGCTATTCTACTCTCGCCCAAAATAAGGCTATCGAATTTCAGCATGCTTAGATAATTTTAAATATGTGGGAATCGTCCCATTTAAATTAAAGATTATCTATTCATCTATTGACTGTCGAAAAATAATCTGAAACCTTGTTTATCTACTTTCATTGTCTATTCTGGTAATAAAAAAGTGTTCTGACAAAGTCATAGGGGCCCCATTATTCTTATATACCCAGGGCCTCCAATAGGTTAAAGACGCTTTGACGCCTTAATTTCTTAACGAATCATCATTTTGCATACACTTTGTCAGGGGTACAGAAAAGGATCTGGGTATCTTTTATACATTAAAAGTACTCTCCCCGAGGGATAGAAATATAATAATAATAATAATATTTCCCACAATCACACCAATTAGCCTAGCCCAAAGTAAGCACCTTAAGGCTTGTGTTATGGATACTAGGGTAACGGATAGACATACTTATATGATACATAGATATGTAATATTCATAGAAATATATGTAAATATCCATGACCCAGGTACAAATGCTCGTATTCATCATACAAACATCTGCCCCTTCCGGGATTCGAACCCAGGACCGTCGGCGCGAAAGGTGGGAGCGCTAACGTTGCACCAAACAGTCGTCATATAAACAGGACGAAACAGGGGCTAGTAGTTTATAGAGATTAATCCTATTTATCTACTATTGTGTTAATCTAGGTACTTTAAGAGCCTATACTTAAATTAGTAAAAATAAGTATTTATTTACGTATCGACAAGAGAATAAATCTCAATTTAGGTAATAATTGTTCCATTCGGGATTCGGGTAAATAAAATAATTAGAAATATTGCGCTAAACTTTTATCTTCGTAGCCAAATATAGCATGAGAATCTTAAGAAGGTATAAATTTTCATGACATACCTACGCAAATAACTCACAATTTGGCAACGAGGACTAAAATATCTCAGCTCTCCGGTTGACTGGTATTAAAATTAAATGTCAAATGGCATTCAATCTGCCATTTGTACTGTTTTGTGTAGAAGAAAGTATAAAAAAAATAAAAATAAATATCCTCGTCTTCTTATCATCAAATCGCAAATCAGTTTGACTACAAAGAAGGGGTAGCTGGTGTTAAGCAATTCTCGCAAAGGCTAGCTTTCGGATGGATAACCAAAAAAATAAAATCTCGATTAAAGTCACTTTAAACCATTGGTCCCAGATACATCTGTCCCTTCTCAAATATAAAAGTTATTGTTAACCGATTCGTTGCTACATACAATTACCAGAAACCAAGGCTACGAGCTTGATTTACCTAAAAAATGAAGATAGTTTTATTCAGGGTAGATTTACCTAAAACCTAATTTAAAGGGAGTTATCATCGATTTAAAAATGACACGGCTCCAGTGGCTAGCGCCACACGCAAAAGAAAGTAATGGCACACCTGACATGCCATCCGCAACGAATCGGTGAAAGCGGTCGTTTACTCTTGATTAAACTCCTTTTCAATGCGGAAACGCCAAATACCCAGCGATCGTTTGTCATTCGATTGAAAGACCTGTGCCGCAGCAGAATACCGTGTGGTATTCTCTTTTTGCAAATAGTAAAAGTAAGATAGAGGGCGTTCTTCCTACCCAAGTTCTTTCGCCAGTTATCGAAAGGGCCTCCCAATTTCCGAAATGGTGGTAGACTCAGCAGTATACACCGTTATCATAGTGAAAAATTAATAACAGTTATTTAGTATCCGATCCAATCATTGGGAAGGTAGTAGAAAATATATGACGACCATTGCTTTAGCCATCCTGTGGTCATGGCTCCTGGAGTTAACAGGTCAAATTTAAATATAAATGATGCGCAAAAAACCCGAAATGAGTTGTGTCTGGCAAAGTAGTGCAGCACCACCCCTTCAAACTTAAAGGTATAGTTAAAGGCGTACTGGAGGCAATCACGATACGCTTCCCGTAGACCACATAATGTGCTGCAGCGTTGTCCAAATTATGGTCTTTCAGAAGTTTTTATACCCCCCCCCCCCCTCAAAACTATACCCCCCTTTTTTCAACACGTACTCAAATAAAACTACTCATTTAGGGGTTTTTTGCGCATAATTTATATTTAATCCTTGTGCAACTTGAAGTTGTAAATCTCAGCCTACAGAATTGAAACCGCGAGATACCTTGTACAAGCATATATTGAAAACACAGTTAAAAGCAAAACGTGGAATAAAAAAAATAGACTCGAGTGCCTATAAACGCCCGTCAGTAAACGTTAGCGCGGTTTAACAGACTAGTAGTGCCATCTATTAAAAATATTTAGGAACTAAAATAAGAACTAGAAACTAAAAACAAATCACTTTCTCTTCTCATCAATTACTCCTTTACAGAAGCCGTGATCACAGGATGACTAAGGCAATGGTCGTCATATATTTTCTACTAAATTCACAATATTGTAATATTTTAAAACAATTTTGATTTATATCAATTTTAACAATTAGGAACGTGCCCGATTAAGATATTGTGAAGGCAGTTGAAATATATCACATGTATTTATTTAATTAAAACAACTTACAAATGTAGAAACATTTTATATAGGTATAAATATTATGTTATTAACAATCGTTTCCTAACAAATAAGTTCAAAATTTTGGTTTAATTGAGTTTCCACCTTTCTTAATTGAGTACCTTTAAAAATTATATATTTACATGGTACTTTTTTTCCTCTCAATATGCGCACCAACTTCATTATTATCCTTTTATCTTTATTTATTCTTTTCACCCAAGGTTGCCCGGAAGAGATTGCTGTTTAGCAATAAGGCTGCCTGTTTATATATTTTTCTTTGTTAATTATTTTTCTCTGTAACCTATCTGTGTGTGCAATAAAATTATTGTTATTGAGTGGATACCGGTTTACTTAAAGTAATGTCTTACTGCAGCTCACGGCAACGCCCCGTCTCATATTGTGATCCATAGTGATCTTTTCCAAAGCTATTTAGAGCTCACGAGGTTAATGGATGACCCGTTACCGCGAGTTTAGAGATTACGACCAAACCTCCCGTTTTTGGAAGAGGCTTCCGTCTCAACAGTAGATGTCTTTCAACTAAGATGATTATGCGACCTACGAGGGCGGGTCAAAAAGTTCGCAGAATGAGGGGCATGGAGCGGGGAAAGGTGACTTTTTACTACCTGCACTAGTTGTGACACTCATTAAGAGTACAAATACTAAGTTTAAAAAAAATAGGTCATAATTATCAACGAGTCAATCCGGAAGAAAATTTGCAACATGGAGAAAATAGAGTTTCGCGCAGTCATGGCTGCTGTTCAAAGAGTGGGCTTCGAAATCTTGGAACATCCTCCCTATAGCCCAGATTTAGCCCCAAGTGATTACTATTTGTTCCCAAAAAGGAAAAAAGAGCTTCGAGGGAAGAAATTTTCCAGCGATGTAGAAGTGAAGAGCGCAATTTCGGCCTATTATGACGACAAAGAGAAATCATTTCTTTCGAAGGTATTAATAAATTAATTGATAGGTCTAATAAATGTATGAGAGTTAAGAGGGAATACATTGGGAAGGAAAAATAATTTTGTGTTTTATATCGTACTTTTTACTCTCCATTCCGCGAACTTTTTGACCCACACTCGTAAGTGGATTAAGAATGATAACTGAAGACATTTAAAACGATTTTTAGTTTAATTCAATTTCTTTTTTATTGCAGGTTTGGTAAAGCTGGGAGTCCACTGCGTAACGGGCAAGAAAGTGGCTATAAAGATCATCAACAGAGAGAAACTCAGCGAATCTGTGCTTATGAAGGTAATTTAATCGAATTAGTTCTTTTTTATTTAATCAGGCCTGGAAAGGAAACTTTTGGTTGAAATCTCATTAATCATATCAAACTACAGTGTTTCCAGATATATTTTCAGTATTTTATTTTACAATCCTCAAAGTTTCTACCTTTGAACAGGAAAGTTAGTAATTTCTATGTCTTAAACCTGAATGCAAGTAAACTATAACGTTTGTCTACGAAAATAAGTTCAGAATTTCTTATCTTAATTCAAATATAAAATAACAGCCCTTGTAGAGTTTTTTGCGGCTTCTTCTCGATACAAGTTCTCACGACGTAGGATACGAAACCAAGGCGTAGCTTTACGTTCAATACACGCATTGTGAATGCTGATATTGAATAAAAATATTTTATCTTTATCATATATCGACTTATCCATGGATCACATCAAATTCTGTTCTACGGATAAGTCGATTTTTTTATTTAATTTAATGAGATAAGGTCTCATTTTGCTAAAAAACTAGTCATGATCATGATCACATCGAACTCTGTTCTATGGATAAGTCGATATATGTCTGCGTATCAATAATACAAGCCATACAGTGCCTTCTTTGAGCTAGGCTAATTGGTATGATGTAAGAAATATAATTATTATGCTTTCTCTGTCTAAATACTAGTTATATGCTTGAATCCATCTATCCAACTTTTTAATTCAGAATGTTCATTGTGGTTTCTTGAATAAAATATTGAGAATTGAGTATTTACTTTCGACCCACGTTTTATTTATTTCCTTAAACCTTGCATAGAAAAAAATCATAAAGTTGTTCATAATCTAAGAGATTAATTTAGTATTTGTTTCAATCAGTGTTATGGAGGCTCTCAAACCACCAGTAGTTGTAACCACTTGACAGTCCGCTACTGCGTGCCCCACCCCTCTCAACAGTCCCAATGCTGCGGGTATTGTGAAAAAAATGTCGCATTCTTAGATAAAAATGCTATTTTCTCCCTAAATAATGAAGCTATGTCCTAACAAAAAATACTACCGTAAAGCTGATTAAATAAAGAATCCACCACAGAATATTTGGATCTCTGTAATTCAAAAATTAATCGTGATTAAAAAAATCAGAAGGCCACGCGGAAAGGAGGAGGGTCAATAAGGCGGGTTTTCGGCCCCTTTCATTTATGACCTAAAAAATAAAAAAATAAAAAATTTTATCTACTATATGGACTAACAAAACGATTCGACCCCAAACGGAACCACCCCCAATCCCCCTCCCACTCCCACCTCCCCAAGAAGCAGAATAGTCATATATGACTTAATACATAAAAAATATATTTTTTTGCGGAGCTACTTAGAGTACAGAGTTTTGAAAGTTTATATTATTTTTGAGCTAAAAAATATTTTTTTAATGTAGGTATTAAGTTCCGTTTGGGGTGGAATCGATTTGTTAGTCCATATAGTAGATAAAATTTTTTATTCTTTTATATTTTTTCATAGGGGGTAATAAAGTATATCTTAATAGTATAATAAATAAAAAAGGCAAGTGCGTGTTGGGCCACGCACACTGCGGGGTTCCGAATCCGAAGTAGCCCAATGCGTACTTGGAAAACAATTTTACAACGTTTTAAAGCTACTTACTACTATGAATGAATACATATTCTTTACACACAGGAATACAGTAATGAATAATCACTTTTCGTCTTTATGTTCCTCTCGTCATCTTGGAAAACTTTTCCCTGGCCCGTGCGAGGTAAATCAGTCCTGCTGCGCTCGTAACTCTAGTCCATTTCCGCACGTTACGCGACTGCCTTTTTAATGCGGCCAAATCCACGTTTTCCGTGATTTTTTCCATCATTATCGTATATCTTGTGTACGTCGTATATCTAAAGACGTAACCATACAACCTTTCGTGTTTTGATGGTTTGCATCAATTTGCGGTTTTGGCCAACACGTCTCAAAAAGTCATTTGAGACTATTTGTCCACCTTATAGAGAGCATGCATCGATAAGTCCTATGGGCCAAATGTAGCATTGAAATAGACGCGTGCGCAAGGGAATACTGATGCTTCGACTGGAATCTCCATATCATCATTTGAATAATCATTTAATTGTCTACTAGATTGTAATGGGGTAATTATCTACTAATCAGTATTTGCACATTGACATGAGCAATAGAATATGCTGGAATTTATAAATAAGATCTGTAACTACATTCTTGGAGATAATTACATATATATTAATTTATTGTATTTGCAGTCGTTAGCACTCATTGGACTAGAGTGTTGAGCTATGACCGCAGAAATAGGGCCCGTTTTCCATAAGGTCCTGTGCCATAGCAGTGGCGATATTTAGGCTGATAATAAAAACATTTTTAATTTATTTGTTGCAGGTGGAACGGGAGATAGCCATCATGAAATTGATAGAACATCCTCACGTGCTGGGACTCTCTGATGTGTACGAGAATAAAAAATATTTGTAAGTATATAACGATATAATTGAAGTATAACTATAGATTTTATATCGTTACTTCTGTTAAAGCTGACGAGTTTCGCTCCTTCTGTCTGTCAGTTAAAAGACATCCTGAATGGGAGGTAGGTAAATAAAAATATGGACGGTTTAAAATAAAAAAAACTTTTAGTACATTTGAATAAGGTTTATTTTCATTTGACTGCATAATTAAGTAAGTACAAATCAACTGCATATCATGTTATATTACACTTTGACGGTTGGACAAACTTGTCCCACAGTCGCCGACGGAAAAGCGATTATATCTCGACTATTTTCTTGATCAAGTACAGTACGATAGATCTATATGCTATTTCAATAAAAGAGAAACATATACTATTACTTGATCGCTGTTCACACTGCCAACAGAACTCCCTTTATTCACTAATTTGTAGCAGCGACAAGAACTATCAAAGATAAAATATAATGGTTTAACTTCATTTATTTTAATATAATTACATGACATAAGTAGTAAAAATACACTTCGAATAATCTATACTTCATTTGACTTTTTTTATTTGATTTAAATTAATGTGACATCATTTTCAATTTAAACTAAATTGTTGTTTTTAAACTATGCAAAAGTAAATTTAAATTTCGGGCGTTTTAATTTGGGCCACATTTACCCATACCCTACTTACGAGTACATATCCCCACTGGACTTTTTCCTATATTTGTTTTACCTGAAAGTTTCTTATAATTATAGAAGATAATTGTTATATCCCAACCTTACAGATATCTAGTACTGGAGCACGTCAGCGGCGGAGAGTTGTTTGACTATCTGGTTAAAAAGGGACGACTTACGCCCAAAGAAGCTAGAAGATTCTTTAGACAGATCATCTCAGCGTTGGATTTTTGTCATAGCCATTCCATTTGGTGAGTTTGTTATTTCGTTTTTCGTAATAAAACAATGGAAAACATATAATTTTGCTTAAAAACTGTTTTGAATAATCCAATTAAAAATAGAGTGACAGCAAATTGGTGAAGAGCAAGCTTCACACCTTAGCTCACCGCCGTAAAGTTGCCTGTGACTGTATTTTGGGTGTTCAGGAGCTGCATTTGCTCATACCGCCATCCCCTTTTTTCCATTGGACATCTAGATGCACTGCGGATTACCACCCTTTCTTTGTTGCTATTCCTACCTGTCGCACCAAGCGCTTAGCAACATCATTTATAATGCGCATAGCAAAGGACTGGAACTCCCTCCCTACGTCTGTATTTCCGAGTACTTATAACCCGTCCATTTTCAAAGCCAGGGCGAATAGGCACCATTTGGGTTAGCTCGTTCCATCGTGGACCCTGTCTTGGCCTCCGGGCTTGATTGGGATCAAGAGCGAACCCATTCTAAATAAAAAAAGAGTAAAAATTAAGGTAGAATGACTTTTTCTCTTTGTCTTCATTACTGGAGAAATGTAACTTTGACAAGATAATGACAACTCTGATCAATCTTTTTTTACTTTTCTGGACAAATGTATAAAGGCATTCTGCCGAAAAATATTTTACTAATAAGTTCGGCACATATACTATGATCAAAAAGCACAAGAAGAAAGTTAAACAACGGCTGCACTTCCTCCCATTAAAAGTGCACCTCGCGAACATCAGAGGAACACATCTTGGCTCATAGATTACCTCACAGAGACGGCAGACTTGGCAACTCTGCGAGAGATTGTTTTTGGGGGACTTCAAGTCCCCAAATGATTGTTTTTAGTAGGTTGCTAGGTTTTGCTGTTAGTTTACCTTAATATTATTTAACAAAACCATTTAGCAGCTTGTAAATGCAGTAACAAAAAATCTCCCAATCGTCAATATTTCATTTCTAGACCCGTTTTTATTAATTAACTTACGCTTCGTATTTCATTCGTGTGCTGTTTGGTTTCTCGCAGAAAGTCTAAGTCATTAAGTCGGGCTTCTACAGGAACACTGAAAATTTTGCGGATATTTAACTATCCAACTTATAATGCAGCATATAAAGTTGCCAACATTTCATCCCAACTTTTACATTAATAATATTATTAGGATTTGGAAAAAAGTATATTTTTTGTTTGATTGATATATTTTACTCATTTCGCAGTCACCGCGACTTAAAACCAGAAAATTTACTGTTGGACGAAAGGAACAACATCAAGATTGCAGATTTCGGTATGGCGTCGCTACAACCGGCCGGTTCATTACTAGAAACGTCCTGTGGGAGTCCGCATTACGCCTGCCCAGAAGTGATACGAGTAAGAAAGATAAATAAACTACCTTATTGTAAATAATAAACATCCTTTATATTGTATTTGTTTCCCCTTTCTAGTTAAGTCACCACGCCTTCTAGGGGGCTGGTTAAATATCAGGCTTTTCGTTGGCATTCTGCGTAATGCCACAAAAGCACAGCTGTAACAGGTACCCACAGGTTGGCCCACACTTATCAGATTTGCTTAAAAAAATGCGAAAAATACATAATTAATATTCTCGTTAAACCCCTCGTCATTGTGTAATAAAAAAACCGGCCAAGTACGAGTCGGAATCGCGCACGAAGGGTTCCGTACCATTGACTAGGGAAACAATAGTAGGTACACAAATTTCATATTATTCATTATTAAAGTAAAAACACAACTGAGTATTTTGTGAATATTTCAAGTGCCTACCTGTTGCAATGATTGATATCGAGCAAAAAAGGGCAAAAAAAAGTCGCGTTTGTTGTACCTTTGGGTACGGAACCCTAAAAATGAGTCTAGTGTATAGGCAGGGGTTAAACTCGGTGCGCGTGTTTAAACTCGGTGCGCGAGGGTTAAACTCGATGCGCGGGGTTAAACTCGGTGCGCGGTAGTTAATCTCGGTGCGCGGGGGTTAAACTCGGTGCGCGAGTGTTAAACTCGGTGCGTGATAGTTAATCTCGGTTCGCGGGTGTTAAACTCGGTGCGCGTGGATTAAAGCTGACATCTCAATCGATGGGCTACGATCGCCATAATTAAGTTTATTTTGCTCATTTGTTTTTATTCTTGTGTGAGGTCAACAAATGTTTCTTTCTTTCTCCATTAACAATAGGAAACCCCATAGTCAAATGATGGTAAGACCTGGTAGGTAACCACTGGTACATTCCAGTAACCTCCATGTGAATTTTTCCTACTACCCCCGATAGTTGTGTAGTAATAAAAGTTGTAATTATTTATTAAAGTTAAATTGCTTTGATATAGATTAGCAGTCTGAATTGATTTACAACATATCAACTTATATCTGTCAAGATTATGTATTTAGTGCCACTATTTACGTGACATTTAAAACAACAGCATGTTCTGAGCATAGGGTATTTAATACAGCCACAATGTTATTACAACTATGTTTAAATACAAGTTAATAATAATATTAAACTAAACCCTTCACATCATATTAACTAATTAAGTACTTTTTATAACAAAATGGCAGATCTATAAATTCTGATTACCACAAAGATGCGACTTTAATTAAATTTTAAACCATTTACGTAACGAGACCTAGCAAAAAACACACCTTCGTATTAGCTTTTATGAATAGAATAACGATAATTAGACACATTGTTTAACGTTAAGCGCCTGATATAGGGATATACACAAGATAGGAAAATATATAAGAGACACATCTGAAAACATGAGTTTTACACATATTTGATAAGGTCGAAAATCGTATGCATTAACTGCTTATTTCTTAATAAGCAAATTAGGAAATAAACTCCGATTGATATCAGTTTTCTTATATGATTTAAAAGAGATATTACAAAACATATAATGTTGTTTTGTCGCATCGGTGTGGCAACCCAGTCATAAATTATAAAGTCTGTCCGTGTTTACTCTCTTTTTACGGAATCCTATATAGAAACTAGCAAATATCTAAATCTAGTTGTAACAGCAAGCACAAAGATTGAGAGCAGCCCAAAAAGGATATTTTGTTACCAAAAAATCTCCCTTCGTCAAGTGGAAAAATTGTTATTTCTTAACACAACACGAACAGTTTGAATTGCCATTCAATGTCTTATATTTACTTCTATCCACTACCCTCGTTTTGTGCTTGGCTAATACAATCAACATTGTTCTTACAAATAAATTATTTTATTAAATGAACAATATTTTACAGTATAATCACAGTCAAAAACAAAAAAAACTACATTAGTAAGTTAATTATTTTTTAAAAGGGTAACATATAAGAAAAAAAATAAACCCTCACGCGTCGCAAGTACACGACACCCACATCGAGCGAGGCGGGAAGGAGGGAATAATTTGGAATTTAATTCAAATGAAGAATCAAATACCAGCGATGTTTGCCAGTATACAAATCTTTTACAAAGGTAGTAGAATATACGATTCTACGAGTATTACTGGAATTCAGTTTATTAGAAGTTGTATAATTTGCTCAAGTAAATACAAATCAGAAAAAAAAGCTTTAGATGCAGATCTAAGTAAAAGTTACATTTTAGCAGTTTCCGCAACTACAGACAAAATGAAAAAATCAAAAAATATTTTCATTTTACAGACAAATCATATTTTTAATGTTTTTTTTTTATAATAAGTCAATCAATTGTTAAGTGACCGTAACAATATTATTAAATTAATTTTTTAGTTATAAACCAAAGTGATCAAAAAACATATCTAAATTGATTATAAAAACACTTTGAAAATGTCAGAAAATTTCAGAATTATTAAATTTTATATCATTGTAATTTAAGCAATTAACTCTTAGATTTTATAAAAAAAAAAACAATTTATCTCAGCATCGACACTGTAATCTAATTACATAATACCTGTACTTGTTTCTTACTTGAAACTTATTGCTATTAATGTTGAAGGTTCATTATTTAGAAGCTTACATGAAACTGATACTCAGCCAAACAAATATTGAAAATATTCAATAGATTTGACAAGTTGTTGGTAGCTTAGTTGAGGTAATTTCTGTATGGGTTAATTCCTAATTTCAAAACAAGTTTGATATTGCCTAAAAAAAAGCCTTGATTTTGTTGCCTGCTAATTAAGCTAATTGGCTGCAGCCAATATGTATAGAATATTATCACTGATTTAAAAAGTTTAACTGCTCTGATAATTTCCACCACTTTGTATCTAAATATTTAAACATTTCGGTCAATACTTTGGATTGGACACTGACTGTATCTGACAACAAGTAAATTGCATGAAGCAGAAGTATTACAATTGTTGTGAAAGCATTAATGTTAACCTCTGGTGTCAGAAGACAAAAGAATATGACATTAACTCTAACCATATACTCTATAATTAATTGTACAAAAAATTATACATTACCCTAAGAAGAAAATTGGTTAAAACACTTTCTGGTTTTAGTTGTCGTCAAATCGTTGCTTCTTGCTAGTATTAGAGGGAGTTTGTGGCGGGGAGTAAGTAGTATCTCTTCTCTTACCAGAATGCCTCGCACAGGTGGTTCCCGTAGCAGAAACTCTTGACTGTGAGTCTCTATTTGGTGAAAACTGTTTCAACATTTCCACATCGTTAAATATTACTTGCGCACCTCCTCCACTTGTTGGGACAATATCTCCTTTGTATAACTTAGTTTCTAACTCTCCATCGGTGTCCTGTTCTTGTGAAATCAAACAGTATTTAGAAGTCTTTGAATTGGCTATATCTTTGACAGATTTTAATTTATTAACAACCTTACAGTTTGAAATACTTGGCTTCATTACGGTTCCCATTGGGACTAGCTTGTTTGGAGCATGCTCGACCCAACCTCGACCATCTGCAGATAAAGATCGTCGATGCCTGGGGTTGGCAACTGCTACTCCTCGTCTTGAAGAAACAGGAGTGTCTTGTGTTTGAGGTGCAATGCTGAATGGGGTCAATAAATGAGATGGTAATGCTCTAGGTGTTGACCCTGGAGTGAAATCTCTCACAGTTTGAGCAGCTACATCACCTGTACTCTTTGGCATTATTTCATTATCCCCTCTTTCTGAATGCAAAGCTTCAGCAATAATCCTCAAACGATTTTCCTTTTCTTCGTTAGCATTTTTCAATCTTTCTTTCTCAGTATGTATTTCTTTAGCCTTTTCATGTTCCGCTGCTATTTTATGATTGTATTTCCTTTCCAAGATCTTTTTCTGTTTCTCTTTTTCCAACTTATTCTGGCTTAGGAGCATATCTTTTTCTTGTAATTCACGTTTTAAAGATGATGAGTATTCTGTCAATTCTGCTAATTTACGTTGGTGCGTCAATGAAGCATTCTGTGTAGCTGTCAAGTTTTCTTCTAAAGTTCTCACCCGACGCTCAGCAGCTGCTAGTTGCCCTTTCAAAGACACATTTTCACTTCTAACTTCTAATGAATCTTTAACTAAATCCAACAAAGCCGATCTGAGCTTTTCATCTTTGATTGCTTTACTTCTTTTCAAAGCTTCTCTCCTGCTTAGTCGCATTTCTAAATGTGCCATCAATTCTTTTATAATGTGCGTTGCTTGTGAACTATTTAATTCTAAGCTAGGGAAATCAGGACCTAAGCTGTAAACTAATCCTAAATCTAATTCTAAATCTTTAGCTTCTTGACGTATAATATTATCCCTTGCAGTTGTAAATAGTCTATTGGCTTTACGTCTCCCAGACATGAGACCGATCGAAGCTGCAACATTGTTGATTTGTGGTTTGGCTACTTCAACTTCAGCAGCAATTTCAGCAAACCTCATTACTTGTAAATTTTCATCATAATCTTCAGCTCGAGGATTAGCACACACAATCATGCGAACTTGACCTTCGCCCTCAAAGAAGTTTTTGAATAAATGTGTGATTTTTGATTCACGATAAGGTACCATTGCTGTTTCACCAGATTGATTTTCCCTGAGGATTTCTAAACAAGTCCGCAAAGTCATTAGCGATTTGTTAATGTTGCCTGCTTCTCTTAGCCTTTGGCCAGTATTTTTGGTGCGGTTTGTACGTTCGCTGCCAGCTAAATCTACTAAGCTCAACTGGCTTATAGAGAGAAACTTCTTATTTTGAATTACTGCTTCCCCCATCTCATCTACTGGTGCCTGCACCAATCGAATTGTAAAAACGGAATGACTGCGACTTGATTCAGCATTCAATGTTGTGTGAGCCATTCTTTTCCGCTTCAAACCTAAGTAAAATGCCTCAAAGGCCTCTTCTGCAGATTTTATCTCTATTTCAGTGACACCATGTACATACATATTGTGTGCAGCATCTTCTCTTATAAGCTTCACTGGTAAATTTTTACCTTTTGAAGCATCTTCGAGTAAATCAAATACACTGTTATTATAAATCTCAATGTAAGTAACAAATACAGCATATTGATTGTCTTCTCTAATTCCTTCCACTTTTGTAATGTCAGAAGAAGACATAGCCAAATCAGGGTTAGAATTATTCTTTCTATTAATTTTTAACTTGTTGAGCTCCTGCTGCCTTTCCAACATGGCTTCAGCTTCAGTTTGTATATCGAACATATTCATTTTATCTGGTTTGAAAACGTATTTGTGCGCTTGGAAGTCATTTATGGTTTTGAAAATTATATTCAGGGCCCTTGGTAGTATGCCACAATTTTGCGGTTCACCGGTCATTGTGAACGTCTTACCGCTACCGGTTATTCCGTAAGTAAATAATAAGCCATTTTTACCTTTTATCAGACCTTCGACTAGGGGCGAAGCGACTCTGTCGAAAACTTCTTGTTGCGAAGTTTCAGGCGGGAAAACTTCCTTGAAAGTGTATTCCATAGTCTTATTACTTTCATTTCTATAAGTTATAGACGAACTAGGAGGTGTAAGAAGCACTGTCGTAGGTGAAATTATTTTCATACAAGCTATATCAGTGGCTTTTTGCATAGGACGCAATCTACAATAAACGTGTACCGGATCTCGTTCTCCCGTGCATAAATTCTGTTTACTTCTGGCCGGTGTCCGCATTTCATTCAGCCTTTGTTTCGATTTTGCCGATTTCATATTGAATTTTCAACAAAACACACACGTTAACACTTTATTTCACAATCTTATTTTACACGATTCAGACGGTTGGTCGAGAAATCAAAGCAACGGTCGTTCGAAAATTACAATTAGATGTAGCTCAATTTAATTTCTGTAATGGTATTTTGTGTCTCTTTTATATATTACCTAACTACGCTTGCTATCTCAAGAAACGGTTGCCTATAGCATACATTTAAATTTAGTTGGTTAATAAATGACCTTCAATCTGATTTTGACATTTTAACAAACATAGTTGCCAGAATAATTCTGAAAACTCCACTTCGTAATAATTTTGTTTTTGTTAATTTTGATTTATTGTCATTTCATAAATATTCTAGTATCTACATTGAGTTTTCATTGAGTAAGGTTAATAAGCATGATGACCCTGTGACGCTATCATCCGTGCAATAAAGTAAAGAAGTGCTAGTTTCAATAATCACAATGCCTATACGTTGCCTTATAGTTACTATATAAATTCTATCATATATAAATGAGATACATATTTTTTTGATTATGGTGCTGTTCTCGTTTGAGAATAAAAATAAGATTTACCTGTGGCGTCACACAACTCTAACTTAAAATAATAATGAACAATGATTTCAGTAATGAAAACCTTGAAACGTCGATAGATATTGCAATTTTTCAACATTACATATTATACCTTTACATAATAATTACATAATAAATGTGTTCTTAATGTTCTTCTTCGCTCCGTATGTTTTTTCTTTAGTAGTCGGTATGCAGTTAAAGTTATCTCTGATTTGAAATATAGCTATAGAGGTATTCAGACATCTCCAGAACAGGAATCGATGTCTGTGTTCAATATAATATATTGGGTAATAGTTATTAGCTGGCAATTCTGAACAAAAACGTTCCATTTCATAAACTGTTTGTTTTAACAACTGTTCATAACGATAGAAAGGTCTATTGTCTTTTACTCCTTATTATTGAATTTACCATAAGTTGATTTTTAAATAAAAATTATCTACAAATTAAAATAAATTGAAAGCCTTGCGTGTGCGATTGTGTTCAGACTAATATTGTTTGTGCCATTTAATTAATGTAAATGTAATGGCATCTGTCATTTTTTGAGTTTGTTTACATCCGTCTTAAAGGTTATTTTTCTTTGGCGGTGGAATGAATGATATAAGTTAATAAAGATAATAGCTTAAATGTTTTTCTTTGGTATCAGGGGGAAAAATATGATGGTCGACGGGCAGATGTTTGGTCTTGTGGAGTCATCCTTTACGCTTTGCTGGTTGGAGCTTTGCCATTTGATGATGATAACCTCCGTCAATTACTCGAAAAGGTAAAGCTAGTTTGGTTATAATTATAATGTGCATTGCTCATGTTTACTTATTATTATTATTATTGATTTACTAACATTTGAGTACATTATTACATTCATAGACAGTTTGTTCCACAGGTTGAAATACAATTTTATTTATTTGTTTGCTGTCACAAAATCCACAGCATATAATTTTTAATATTAATACTTTTACTAACTTTAATCCGTAAACATATAAAATAACATGAGAAATAAGCAGAACAGCCATGCAAACATTCCAATTATTCCAAAACAACCAAATAACACCAAGTATTATTCTTATCAAACTTATTATTTGTAAACCGCTTATTGTACAGACAGTTTCATTATTTGTCTATTATAACTAAGTGCAAGTAAAATTCTTACTGAGAGTATGAAGTTTTAATGGAATATCTATTTATCTATTAAAGAATCACCAACAAGGTTGCATTAAAACAATTATAAAACAGATACATTACTTCATCAAGTAAAACTTAAGTTAGAAGTGACAACAGCATGCAATACACAACATAACAGCAATAGCATTACAAGTACACAGATTTACATTCTTTTACAGGTTAAGCAAAAGTAAAACTCCTATAATTATAAGTAGCGATTCTGCCTTTCCCACCGACGGTCCTGGGTTCGAATCCCGGTAGGGGCAGATGTTTGTATGATGAATACGAGCATTTGTACCTGAGTCATGGGTGTTTATACATATTTCTATGAATATTACATATCTATGTATAATATATGTATGTCTATCCGTTACCCTAGTATCCATAACATAAGCCTTACAGTGCTTATTTGGGCTAGGCTAATTGGTGTGAAAAAAAAACTAACTTAGTTCATACACATCATTCTTTAATATTTATTTCTTTAAGTAATGTAGGTTTGCTGAGACATAAGAATATAGCAAATGGTGTATCAAAGACTTTTGATTATCACAGTTTTAATCTTAAATGTGTTTTTATTATAACAGTTTTAAACTAAATTGAGTGTATGGTTCATCAAAACTAAAAACCGCACTTGTTTCATCTTGACTGAAATACGTTTCAACCGAAATAACTCGCATACTGTATATACTTACTTTTAAGTCCCATGTGCTTTGCAAAGCTTTTTGCTCTTACTAAATCCTCCTGAGGGTATATAGTTAATGCAGAGCTATGTCAGTTCATATTCAGATTTTTACCTAAACTAACTGATATGTAAACAAGATTTTGGAATGGCTTTGTAAATCAACAACTAATAACCGAATTGTTAAAATATGGGCCCATAATATACACTATTTATTACAAAATAAATTATTATCTATACTAATATTATAAAGAAGTAAAGTTTGTGTGTTTGTATATTTGTTAAATTGTAAGGGGTAATCTCGGGATCTACTGAACCGATTTTAAAAATTCTTTCACCAATAGAAAGGCACATTATTGCTGAGTGTCATAGGCTATATTGAATGCTAGAAAAAATTTAAAGAATTTTGTCCAACCGTGCGAAGCCGGGACGGGCCGCTAGTCCTCTAATAATAACGAATAAATGTTTCAGGTCAAAAGAGGTGTGTTTCACGTCCCTCACTTTGTGCCACCGGACTGCCAGCAGCTATTGCGGGGAATGATTGAAGTCAATCCAGAGAAAAGAATGACGGTGAGTGACACATGCACATTCTATTACAAAATTAAACTATTATTAACTATTTAACTAGACTCATCCAGGATGCCTCAGTATTCTTCGTCCACCTGTGACCATAACTAGTATAACCTAGCAAAATATCTGGTTAAAAAGGTGTCCAAATACCATTTCCCGTGTTTTTAATGCTGACTTTATGATAGTGTTACTTGTTTCATCTGCTATTACTGTTGTCCCTACAGAGAAAGTGCCACATGTACTCAGGGCATGCAGTCAAATAATACTTTCCTCACTAAGGTCAATATATAATAAGTAATAAACTGTTACAATTTCATTAAATAAATTAGAACTCAAACTGTCTTCCCTAATTGAGCTAAGCTCTCTTTTAGGCAACTCATAAATTTCACTTGTGTCCCTCCTGCTACTTAACGGTTCAACCGATTCAAATGAATTTTAGTATGAACATACATGACCTAGTATTTAGTAAGGGTTTCTTACTTCTATAAAGCAGTCAAAATGTAAGGATTAAATAGAATAAATGTGTCATTTATCAGGTAAAAATGGTTTAATTTAAATGTACGATAGATGCTGAACTGTGTTTATATAAGATATAAAATCCTGAGGGATCTGAGGCGTGGTTGTATTCTGCAGGCATATTTTGTCTATATATATATATAAATATCTTGTCCCAGTTTTTGACTGCATTGAACTCTGAAACTACTCAACTGATTAAGATGATTCTTTTTTTATTTTGTTGGATCTGTTTCTACTTAGGACATAGGATAGGTTTCATTTAATTAAAAAAAAAAATTTGAAAATTATAATAATTGAGCCACAGCAATTCTTGGGCAGATAGTATCTTATAAAGTCTGTTCATTCTAAATTGTCCTATTTGGTAAACAATCTTAGCACAACTTTTTAACGAAATCACCCTTTTAAAAATAAAAAAAATAACAAAGTCAGTAATCTATTACAATAAATAGTTATTATAGACTGAAACCTATTGAATCTAGTTATCAGTTGATTTTCAATGCTGCATTTTTAATAAAAAGGAGTGCCACGATTTTTTACCAAATAGGACAAGTTAGGATGAACAGACTGTAGAAATATGAATTGTGGATGCAAAAAAAAATACAATGTGTTTATATGTTATAAACAAGACTCTGTCATTTTGTTTACTCTGTGATCACAGGATGACAGGATCCTGTGATCATGGCATTTTATACATCGTCCTAAAGCTGTCATGTGTAGGTTAAATATAAAATGGTAATAAAAATATCAATCATTCTGTAAATGAATGGCTGATGTAAACAGGTTAAATTAAATATAATAATAATAAAATATAGTTCAAAAAACTAAAAAACAGGCTTTAATTGACTTTTTTTCGTATTCCTGACAGCAAACCATTTCATTTGATACCCATATCATGGAAGTGCATTTCAAACAGCCAGTTCGCCATCTTGGGGAGGCCGCCATATTTGATTTGTAATGACGTTTCTTAGCTAGTCATGTATTGTCATCAGAACTCAGAGCGTGTGCAAAATTTCATCCTAATCAAAGACCGGAAAGTGGGTCAAATTAAGATTCCAAGATTTTCTTACATAGTTACAAGTGAAGCTAATAAAAGCGTGTTAAAAAACAAGAATAAACTCATTGTTTATATGGTAAAATTGGTTTCATTTTAATGTGTGACCCTTAAATAGATATTTTGCTTGTAAAAGTTAATAACATAAAAAATAAAATAATATAACAGGATTACAAAATAATCATGTTACATTACACTTTTTATTAATTTTATGAGGCAGTCAGTACATTGCATATTAATTAAATGAGTCGTAGTTCAATTTCTTGTCTGATTAAAATATTGTAAATGTAGGTAGCAAGTAGGTAGCACATGTGAGAGGTTTGGTATCAGAGTTCCACTGGATAATTACGTATTGATAATTATCGTTGATAATAACGAGTAACTGTTATTGCACACAACAAAATAATAGTACATTGTTGTCGAGGCGCGGAAAACCAGCAATTGCTGGACGAGTAGGGTTTGTCAGGCAATTGCTAGTCCCGCCGTGATTACATAGCGCTTGTGTTAAGAAAAAAAACAAGGAAATATATAAAAATTCTGTAGAAAAATAAATCACAAATCCTAATAAACAATTATCAAATCAATCAATGTTATTTGATTTGATAGTTGGATAATTATCAGATAATTATCGGATAATTATCTGATTATTATCAGAGAAAATAATTATCTTGATAATTTGCAACCCTGTTTGGTATCAAAAGCGGCCTACCTAACCTAATTCCGTACATTGCAGCGCTTTTTATGTAGAATGTTAAGCGCGTGTGATTTATATTAGTTTTTCCATATATTTTGTTAATAAAAAACATTAGTCCTATACAAATATATGTGAAAATCCTTAATTAAAATTTGGATTTGACCGTTATTGATATGTAAGCATGGATGTATGACGACCATTACCTTAGTCATCCTGTGATACCAGCTTTTGTAATGGAGTCGAAACGTCAGGATTAAATATAAAGTATGCTTCCGTATCGGATAAAAAACTTTTTGTCTATTTAAATGTATATTATTGACCATAACTTCAACCTAACATAAATCTTCCCTTTCTAGTTGGCTGAAATAACGCGGCATCCGTGGGTAACGGCGGGAGGCCGAGGCGAATTAGAACAAGAGCTGCCGATGATGGAAGTAGTACAGACGAGAGTGCTGCCCTCTGCAGACTCCATCGATCCTGATGTTTTACAGGTATATTTTTCTTTCCCAAACGTGATTAGCTGAAACAGGAAAGTGAAACAGGCAACATGGAATTGTTTACAATTTTTTTTAATTGAACTTTATCCGATTCGTTGCTACATACAATTACCAGAAATTATAGCTACAATCTTGATTTACGTGAAGTATGAAGATAGTTTTATTCTGGGTAGATTTCCCTTAAAACTTAATTAGGAGGAGTTATCATCGATTTAAAAATGACACTGCTCCAGTGGCTAGCGCCACACGTAAAAGAAAATGATGGCACGCTAGACGTGCCATCAGCAACGAATCGGTTAAATGGATTATTTGTACATCGAAATCATTATAGAATATGTTAGAAAATAGTTATTTAAGATTAATATGTAACCATATTCAAGGAAATAATTATATCTTTAATGGAACTACAATATATTCATCTTAAGAAACACTTCAACCGAATATCCGTAAACCAATATCCGACTCCTATTTGAGTTTTTAATGGCTACCTATATAGTGTAATAATACTATTTATGTCTATCTGTGTAATGTATAAAAAATTTTCAATCTCGACTACTAAGGGGCATGGTCAAACTCGGATGAGTTTATGATTGCACTCAACCTATGTATTATCATTGTGGTTTTTTTATATAATAAATAAATAAAAAAAATCGACAAATCTGTCAACACCCCAGTAGCGCAATTAAAAGAGCACTTGTTAAGATAGCTAAAGGGTTGCTGGTTTAAGTCCCGCTAAACGCCTGAGACAAAAATAGTTAAATACAAAAAATATAATAATGGTCTTATTATTTTTCAATTATTTCGGAAAGGGCAGAAATGGCATTAAGTAATGTCTTTCTGATAATTCACAATGGCGACGAAAACATACTACTATGTGACAGTGTTAAAACACATAACACCACATTTTCATATATCGCACCTTGAAAACCAAAACGTCACTAAACGAAATTCGTCAATTTTGAACTAATAATGCCATCTACTTGCTGTAATTGGAAACTAAATAATGCAAAGATACCTACAATTTTAGTTCAAACTAGCTGACCCAGCCACGCGTTGCTGTGGCACAGTAATTTTAAAGAATTTTTCTTAAATAAAAGTAGCCTAAGTTTCTCCTCATTACATCAGCTACCTGGCAATAAAAGTCCCGTCAAAATCGGTTCAGCCATTTCAGAGATTAGCCGGAACAAACAGACAGACAGACAGACAAAAATTGTAAAAAATGATGTTTTGGTGTATGTACCGTATATATATTCAAATGCATGTAGTAAAAAACAATTATTTCAATATTACAAACAGACACTCCAATTTTATTTATATGTATAGATGGATATTTGGCGCAAAGACATTATGACATTCATCCGTCATCTTATCGATAAACTGTCATTATGTATAAAATGATTATATTTCCTAAAAGTATATCTACTTAAATTTACTAAAACAGACTTTTATTCGTATTTCTTTTATTTATTTTATTCCATTTCAAAACAGTTTATTTTCCTATAATGACAACACAGTTATAATACAAAACTAAAGATTCGTGAAGTAACAATAAATTTAAATCAAAAAATGGAACAGTGACACTTCTGGGTTTTTTTTTAAAAGCTTAAATTCTGCAAAATCTACTCAAAATATTAATAAAACGTTAGCAGGAATATAAATAAGAAAAAAACCGTTGTGTGTACCTATGTACGCACATAAGAAGTTATACTTCTTTATCGTTACTGAACAAAGATAACTTATATTATAATTTTATGTAAATTATTGATAACTACCATATATAATTTTAAATCGCAGACACACACATTCATAATTAGCGGCCAACTTCATCCTGCTGGTTTATTCTATGTCCTTTTGCGGCCAACTTCAACATGATAATTTTGTGCCACAGTGATACGCGCGCATCTTAAAATTTCACTCTCATCATTTTTTCATAACGCGCCTAAAGAAGTATAACTTCAAAAAGAAGTATAACTTCAAAAAGAAGTATAACTTCAAAAAGAAGTATAACTTCAAGAAAAAGTATAACTTCAAAAAGAAGTATAACTTCAAAAAGAAGTATAACTTCAAAAAGAAGTATAACTTCAAAAAGAAGTATAACTTCAATAAACGATAAGCCTAAGTTTAATCGAGAAGTGACCCTAATCCATTTTAAATGTCTTATCTAAAGGCAATGGTTAAAAAAAAACTTTAAATGAAATTTCCTAAAAAACGTGATTTTGGTTTTGTGACGGTTTTGTTATCAAGGTGCAATATGTTTAAACATGCTTCTGTTCCACAAACATGAGTGTTCAATAATTATTTACGAATGTTCATTCATCTTTCCAGGCGATTTGCAGTTTAGGATGTTTCAAGCAAAGGGATAAGCTTATACAGGAACTATTAAGTCCACAGTAAGTATACAAATCCACTTATAATATAGTAACTTGATTAATAAATTGGTTCTAATAATTTTAATAAAAAAGAATGAAAACATAGCATTAAGACATGTTGTTTTAACTTGTAAATAAATAAAAGTTCCTTATTATAAAAATATTAATTTTAAGTTCTATTCGAGGTATAAAGAAAATAATTATTCGGGTATACATTTCTTATTATTATTTTATTATCGATAAAAAGCAAAGAAACTACTTTACAAAATTATCTTAACACCTTTATCTTATTTACAATGTTATATAAAAATATATAATAACAGTCATCACGTAGACTATACATTAGACACTGTATAACCATCCCACATAGCCTATACATAAAAATCTTACGCTTTTTTTTAACGCTACGGAGGTTTTTTCCTGGTGAGGGTATCCTTCCGCAACGCTCCATAAGGAACTTCGTTCCAATAAAATTAAATTTGTATTTTGCTCTCTATTTTTTTTTCTAGTTAGGCAAATGGTAGTTTATACCATTTCGTTCTTCACTTTAATATCGACTGTCATATTGAATCGGCCGAAAGAAATATTATTATTCAATATTTGTGTCCAAATTTCAGTCATAACACAGAGAAGGTGATATACTTCCTGTTATTGGAGCGGAAACGGCGTCGTCCAGCGAGAGATGATGAGCCACGCCCACCGGCACCCGCACCACCCGCCGACCCGCCTCGGAAGCGGCTCGACACCTGCCGGGTATGATATCACCAACATTCCCACACTACCCACCCTCACATCACACACAATACCCATTCTTATGTTCACTACCCACACACAAACATTACCCACTTTCACAAACATTACCCGTTCTCACAAACATTACCCACCCTCACAAACATTACCCACCCTCAAAAATATTACCCATCCTCACAAATATTACCCATCCTCAAGCACGCTACCTACTTTCACGCATACTACCCACATTCACAAACATTACTCATCCTCACAAATACTACCCGTCCTCACACACACTACCTATTCTCACGCAATACGTATACCGTAAGAATTATACTTGTAAATAAAGTTTAGTTAAGAATCAAAGAAATGTTTAATTCAAACCCTGATAATAAATGTAAAAAACAAAATAAAAAAATGACATGTATAATTTTGATATATATTTAACTATCAAAGTCGAGCAGATCACATTTGCCATAATGACGTAATCACCATTTATCTCGGATTAATAAGCAATATTGATATTTTTATTGTGTTGGTTTTTAGGTGAACGGCCAATCAACCCATTTCGGACAAATAAGCGAGGGTTCACCGATTACACCACGAAGATCACAGTTCAGGTAAAAAGAAATTGACACATCAACTATTTAAAATGTAATTCCAAAAGGGCCAAAGATTAGTGAAGAGAACATGATTTTTATCAACTTGAAATCCCATTACACCCAGATTTGGGGGAGGGTAGCCAGGGCTATAACCCTAAGGCATCCACAAGAGAGCGTCCCCCTCAATAGAGATAAAAAAATTACAAATTTCCTGGCTTTTTCCAGATTTTTTTAAATTTTTAGGTAGTAAAATATAGAAGAACTTTGAACATTGTTCTAACAAATACTTCAACCATATTTGCAATAAACAATTAAGATTTAGAATTTTTATTCTAAAATAATTAGGGGCTTTCGTTGCCTTACTACCTCCAGACCTCTAAATCCGGCCATGAATGCCATGATTTCTCTAAGTTCTAAATCGCTAAATCTTGTACCGAGAAGAAACCGAATTATACTCGGCAAGGACTTTCTTTTGGGTTTCGGAAAAAAGAATTACCTGACATCCTGTATCTAACACAAAAGTGTCTGCGTATGCGCATTTCCTAATGGATATTGTCTAACCCTAATATGTAATCAAATCGCATAGTGATTATGTTGTTTTCACGTAAAGAAAAGGCTATTTTTTTAAATAAGCAACTCTAACATTGTGTTAACACAAAATTTTTGAGAGTTGAAAATAAGTAATACACAACAAATCACAAGTGTTGACAAATAGGCAGTAAATTAATAAAAAAATTTACTTATCAACTAATGCTTATACAAATTATATTCAATTACATTAAGGTCCAATCATAATGAAGTCGATTTAAATAAAAAAAAAAAACTGCCTGTTTGTGGGGAAATTAATACCACTAAAGACATTCATTTTGACATTGTACAAATATATTTCTTACGATTCCGCGCCTATTTCAATACTTTCACCGGTTAAACAACGCGTCATTTCTTGTTTTCCTAATCATTCTGTGATAACAAATTTAATTATTAAATATAGAAAACAAAAATAAACGCGTCGTTTACCCGGCAATAATTTATTTAAGTGTACCAATTGTCAAGTATGGTGGGCGTGACGGAATAGGTTTATCAAGCCAAAAGCCAGCGTTCATTAATTAAATAAAAACTTTTATACTTTGCGAACATAAAATTCAGTTGATTCCGTATCAAGAATAGAAATTTCAATCGTCAAATAGAAATTATGCCCTGAAAATAAATCTTTGACTTGATTTTTTTCTTACTGGTTCTATTATCTAGGAACAATAGAACTAATGGGAATAGTGTTTGGAAATTTGTCACTAGTTCATTATATTCCTTTTTTTATTACATTAAATCTAATTTAATTTAATGAGAGTTATTCTATTAAATATGGTAAAAAATAAAAAAATATATTATTAAATAATTAATGAAATCGTTTTATATAGCATTTAAATACACATACAGATAAAATCTAGTGATGTGATTCAGACCTATCGTTAACATTACTATAGTAAGGCAAGCGTGTTACATCCTAGATCGCATCGTCGCTTACCATCAGGCGAGATAGTGGTCAAGTATTAAAAAATATTTATAATGTTTTCATCAAACCATTATAATAGAACTAATGGGAAAAAACTCACTAGTTCAACCACTGAACTGTTCAATGTAACTACTAAGAATGAAGGCGAAAACACGAATACTTTACGGTTCTAAGTCGTTAATTCAACTTTAAATCCTATTTATTAAAGTACTATTTATATTTACTGGCTTTACGCTCGATAATCATTTCCGTAACGCCATTTATAACGGGCTATGTACTGAGGGCAGGCTTGCCCGCAGCAGATCGGCGTCGAGTCGCCGTGCCGAGGGACGCAGTTCTCCACAACTACCCGCAAGTCCTCCAGGTAACTATAATGTGACCAACAGACTAGTGTTGCCGATCGATATTAAACTGTCGATAATTAATCGATAGAAAGAAAGAAAGATTATTATTGGCCCATAACACAGTCATTTTATAAATTACTAGCGGCCCGTCCCGGCTTCGCACGGGTGGACAAAATTCTTTAAATTTTTTCTAGCATTCAATATAGTCTATTGACACTCAGCAATAATGTGCCTTTCTATTGGTAAAAGAATTTTTAAAATCGGTTCAGTAGATCCCGAGATTGCCCCTTAAAATTTAACAAATATACAAACACACAAACTTTACTTCTTTATAATATTAGTATAGATAAAATAAAAAATAAAACAAACAACATTTATGATGGCCAATTAGGACCCTTTCTCAGCATAATGCCATTACACTGTGACGATAGGGGATAGATAGCATGACATCGATCTTAGTATCAATACTATCGATACTAATAGCTTGGAACGTGTCAATACCATTGAAGGATTGCAATACTATCGATATATCTAGTATCGGCATATCAATACTACGGCATCACTACTACGTTATTTTTCAGAAGAAAAAATCGATAGAAATACTATCGATAGTCTGGCAACACTACAACAAACCAGTAGTGAGGATGGATGAAAGGATATTGATAAAACAAGTTTATGAGACAAATGTGTATGGGCACGTTGGTAAAGACAGACCAGGGCGAATTTTCAGAGACCAAATAGAAGATGGCCAGGTCAAAAGTACCCCTAACCGACGAGCTTGTATGAAAGGCGATGACGAAAGTTGAAGAAGCGAGAGATGTATGTCTGGATCGTGGAAAGTGAAAATATTTGATCTACGCCTAAAGTGGACAAAATGTGTTGGCGCGTGAGAGACGCGCTCGGCTACCTCCGACAGTCATTGCCGACCGAAGCCGAAGGACACTCGCCAACATATGTATCGTTGTTACGCGTGAAAGAGTCGCTGTGTTTTCTTAAAAAATGTTTTAGCTCTGTGAATTATAACACTTAACGTGTATATATGGAAATTTCGAAGTATGAATGTCACATGAAACTCATTAAATATTTAATTTATTACATAGTTGTTTTTACAGTATGTGTGCATTGAAATAACGATCAATACTGCGTAAAAATCTGAAAATAGTTAAATGACACATAGCGATTTTTGCACGCGCAACGACGGTATGTAATAACCCACTTAATAATGACGTAATTGCGAGTTAAGTTTACATTAAGAACCTTTAAAATGAAATTCTGATATAATGCATTCAGCTTAAAGCTCAATTTACGTCGTCGCAAAAGAGAAGGTTGAATTTCAACATACTCCGTTCAAATTCGGAAGAATCCTCGAGCATTTCGTAGACTCTGCTCTGCCATTCCATCTTCACATTATTTGCTACGAATTCTTAGGCGATCCTAATAGTAGCAGTGGTGTCTAGTTTGTTATATAATTGACGAAACTGTAATCCGTAAATGTAACTGAAATCTTATGGAACAATAACTTAAGGGAAACGGTTCGATTTAAAAGTTTACATCTTAAGTTATTTCTACCTCTTTTTGAATTAAAGTTACAAGTTAAATTTGTTCTTATAACAATTGCTTCAGTTGAAAAGGAAACATTCCGTGTGTTTGGCAGAAAAAAGCGCTTGCGAGCGCTTACCAGCGCTGAAAAACAAACTATACAGTTTTCGGCCAGGACACGCTTGCTAACTTTAGGTGCGCTGACACAATCCGCCATTTTGCTTTTTATCCCTTAGCGATCGACATTTTTCTTACAAGCGCTCTCAAGCGCTTTTTTCTGCCAAACACACGGATTATAATCAGTTTTTGCACATTACTGAATCGTCAGTCACAATCAATTTGCATTGTGAGCTATTTTCCTGTATTCTACCAAATTAATACTATTATGTGTTCTATTCTGTTATTAAATATTACTCTAATGCATTTATATAAATGTATATAGCAGGTCACACACCTCACCGAGTTTCCTCATTGGGCGGGACGCCTGCAACACCTGGCTCACCATTAGGTAAGCAAAAATATATCTTAATATATTGTCTCAAAGTTCAATTCAGTAAATTACGTTGTTCATATTAGCAAAATTTAATACTGCCGGTTACTTTACCCTGGTGTGCAATATAATATTGAGTTACTTTTCGGTTCTTAATTAAGCTAAGAATCATTCGCCCTATAGGTTTATAGAAATAGCAGCTTTCGTTATGTGGTTATAAAGTACTAGGCGATGCAGTCGCTAAGCATAAAGCTACGCTAGCACCATATATTGGAGCGGAGCGTTACACCTAAAAAAAAAAATCCGATGGAATTTTTGCGAATTTCCAAATTCGGGCTCCGTCACAATCTGGTCCTAAACCTGTAGATTCGATTCCACACAAAAAATATTAAAATCGGTTAAGAATTCGGGAAGTTATGGCGTAACAGACATTGCGCCATTGAAGCTGATCCATGGGAGCTCCAATAAAATACTTTAAGGCATCAAACGATAACCGGTGTACATGTCTTGAGAAATAAGATGTATCATCTGTAGAACCATGTAATAAATAATAAATAAATAAATTGTTTATTTACTAATTAGCTTACAAAACATACATGACTTAACTAACCCCCACACTAGGCTTTGCCTGTTCTATGGGAGAAATACAATACGACTTAACCCCTTGAAGCCCAGCTTTGTGTTAAATGCGTTATTTCTCTCTCTATCTGGGAAAAAATATCATTCAATCAAAAAGAACCATTACCAAAGCTGTAATAACGATTTAATCAGACTGCGCGCTATAGAGCATTATATAATGCTCGCGGGTTTTGAGGGGTTAAGGCTGAAACAGAAAAGAAGAATGTCACATTACATCAATTATTTATTTCTGAACAGTTGTCTCTTGGCTTTCGGCCGATTAAGTGTGACATGATTCTATGATATTTATTTATTTATTTATTCTTTTTGCACAAATTGTACAAAGGCGGACTTAATGCCTTAGGCATTTTCTACCAGATATTGCTCATGCTTCAGTCAGAATTCACGGGAAGTATACTATATGTATCAATGTGTTTCAGCTTCACCATCGATACGGGAACATCATCATCAAAGAGCTAACTCGACCGGTCCTACGATAAGCCTCAACATTAGTGAGTTTTTTTTTATTATTTATATATATTTATATATATTTTATATATTATTATTTTAGTGATTTAGCCCCTGGGATTTACGGCTAAGGATGTTTTTAGTATTACAGAAAGTATAAAGAGGGGGCTTGACGGGCTGAGTATAGAGCATATATATTTACCATAATCAAACCACATGTTTGATGAACAAGCTGAATAGATGCAGTAGTAATTTATAAAATTAAAAAATATATAATAATAGGGGTTAAAGTATGAAATTGCCGTTTTATTGCAATAGGTTCTTTGAATTGACATAGAATCTTCATGGTTTGAGGTTTTCGAATGAAACTTTTTTTAAATGGTTTCTATGATGTTCTTTTTTTAAAAAATGTAAAACATTTGAATATCGACTTTCAATTGTTTTTGTTATTCAATTTAGACAAGAAAGATGGATACTGCGAAAATTCGAGTTATTTTTGAATACGAGTTCCGACGCGGAACTAACGCGGCAGAAACAGCCCGCAATATCAATGCTGCGTTTGGAGAGGGGTCTACTAATGAACGCACCGTGCGATTTTGGTTTAAACGCTTTCGTGATGGAAATTTCGACTTAAAGAACGAGCCACGAGGAAGACCGCCCACACAGGTAAATAACGATGAATTAAGAGAGATAGTGGAAGCCGATCCTAGTCAAAGTACCCAGGAATTAGCGGCATGGTTTAACGTTACCTTACCCACAATATTGACTCACTTGCGTCAAATCAATAAAATAAAAAAATACGAAAAATGGGTGCCTCATGATTTGACTGATCTGCAGAAAGAAACGCGTGTTGAAACTTGTGTTGCCTTGTTGAACCGGTACAGAAATGAAGGAATATTGGATCGAATTGTAACATGTGATGAAAAGTGGATTCTTTATGATAACCGGAAAAGAAAAATGCAATGGCTGACCCCAGGTCAAATGCCACAACAGTGTCCTAAAGCAAAACTTACCAATAAAAAGGTAATGGTAACTGTTTGGTGGTCTCAGCATGGTGTTATTCACTATAGTTTTCTCCGATCTGGTCAAGCAATAACGGCAGATGTCTATTGTGCCGAACTCCGAACCATGTTGACAAAACTAGCAGTAAAACAGCCCCGACTCATGAATCGATCTTCACCATTATTGCTCCACGACAACGCGAGACCTCACACAGCACGAGAAACCATTTTGACCCTTCAGGAACTGCAGTTAGAAACCATTCGTCATCCTCCGTATTCACCAGACCTTGCTCCAACGGACTACCATTTTTTTCGTGATTTGGACAATTATCTACGTGACAAGAAGTTTTCTTCCCAGGAGGCAGTACAAAATGCTTTCACACAGTTTGTGCAGTCTAGATCGTCGGAATTCTATCGCAAAGGCATTAATGACCTTCCCATTAGATGGCAGCAATGTATAGATAATAATGGCAACTATTTTGATTAAATAAATTTGTTAAAAATTTAAAAAATAAACAATATAGATTTTCAGTACAAATCGGCAATTTCATACTTTAACCCCTAATATAACCACTTGTCAGTCCACCGTAGCAATTGCTACCATATTCTTATTTCCGCGTGACCTGCTGTTTTTTATTAATTACGATTAGTTTTTGAGTTACAAAGATCCAAATATTCTGTGGTGGATTCTTTATTTAATCAGCTTTGCGGTAATATTTTTTTTTTGTCTTAGCTTCATTATTTAGCGAGAAAATGGCATTTTTATCTAAGAGTCCGACATTTTTTTCTCAATTCGCGCAGCATTCAGACTGTTGAAAGGGGCGGGGCGCGCTGTAGCGGAATGACAAGTGGATTATTATCCACTACTGAAATTAAATTGTTTTAAACTGTACTGAATTTAATTAAATATTACTATTAAATAAAGCCTGAAATAAAAGATTATTTTTATTAAAATTGTATTGTGTATTTTGATCGCAAAATACTGAAACTTGTAGTCAATGGAATTTTGAACGTTAATTATGAATCTTTAAGGTTGCTTTTAATTTGACCTCTATTAAGCTACAAAGCCTTCTCCCCTTTGTGCTGATATTGTAACTATTTAAATATTTTTTTATATGCATTAATTATTATTATTTTAGGCGGGGAACCAGGCGAAGCTGTAATTATAATAAATGAGTCGCCAATAATGGGCTCTTCTGTCGCTCATAGACCTCACAGTCCTTCACAGTCAAGTAGGGGTAAGTGAATATTTTTATTTATTATTTCTATTCTTATTGTAATTAATAAAAATGTATCTCATAAAAGAAGTATAGAAAAGAAAAAATATTTCTTGAAGTCGTGTGGTGTCGAGCAGTTAAAAGGGTCTTAGAGACTTTTTGACGGGAGCTCGAAGCGTCATTTAATAGTTTTGGTTTTCTTGTTAAATTTTGTGATGTGGTTGATATTAGTGTGTAATAATGGTGGGTTATTAACCACTGAGTGTTTCTGAATATTGTTGGCAAGTGAAACAAAACAGTGGAAGGTGTCTTTTCGCGCTCTCTCAAGAAGGCCACGAGGAGGTTTCAGTAAAACTCCACATTTGCTGAAACCTAGGAAATGACTCAAGAACTGGCGATTATACTTCCTTGACACTTGCTAAATGCACAAATCGTGCAAGCCACAAATAAAGAATAAAAGAGGGTGTCGTAAATGGTCACTAATAATAATGGAGGTAATCACTATACACTTCCCGCAGACTACATAAGTAGGCAACAGCGTTTCCCAAATTATGGACTTTTACAATAAACTCCCACCCGCCTACCAAACGTGGAAATTACAGTAAAACTCCCCATTTTTGGGGAAGGCTTTCGGTCAGCAGCAGTTTTGGTTGACTTGTGTTATTAGAAATATTATTATCTTAAGCTCAAGTAAAAGTAATAGTCGGCTTAACAGAGTCAATAGTAATGTCAAAGATTTTGTTTCCTCAAAAGTGACATGCAATAATATAAAATTTTATTTTTTTTGTTATAAAAAAATCCGATTAATTACCATGTTTTAAAATTAGCCCTTGGTTGAGATTAGCTGTATCTATAATGACATCACAGGACACTAAATTATTTCACTACTGTCTGACGTAATTGAAGCTAATGCACTCCATATTGCTTACAATGGCGTTTTGACAGCTTATTAAAGCCGCATTTTGTTTCCTATTTGAAAAAAAAAACACACACACACAACAAAACACATACACAGTAAATTGAATATCTACTTTTTATGAGTTCTCTAAATCCCACTATAAGGAAATTAGTGAAATTAGCATTTGTGGAATATAACCGGCGAACCAGGCAAATTAATCCCAATAGTTCTATTACAAAAGATAATGAATAACAATAGGACCAATGGGAACTTTAGTTGGAAATTCCTTTTTTCTTATATGCATATTCGTATAAGTATTGATTTCTTTTGATTAACTAATCTCATTATTAGCTAGTCTGTTATTTACTAAGCAAAGTCAGGGATTGATTTTTATATGAACTAGATGGCGCTGTAGCGCGTAGAAACACGCTATCGTATTGTTTTTGCAGGAGTACGTAGGGGCAAGTTTAGTTTTGCAATGTTAGGATAGCGAGACAATATGGTAACAAACACACAAAGTATTGTCATAATATAATTAGAATGGATGGATAAGATTTAGTGCTTAGATGTTTCAAACTAGCGAGAGAACTAGTGAGAAAAATCCTTCCTGGTTCATCAACTAGACTGATCAATTTTACTACTGGCAATATAGTGACGAGGTTATGTTCTGTCTGCAATGTTTAAAAGTATGTTAACTCTTAAATTTTTTTTTCAGTGAGAGAAAGATCATCTCTCCCAGGCCCCACGAGTACAAGTCAGTCCCCTGCGCAGCCGTCATTGTTCCCTAACTTGGGGACGATCACAGGTAAAAGCAGCATGAAAACTAGGTCCATTGGAATAGGAAGATTTTAGTTTTAGAAAAATATGCCTTTACGAAAAAAAGACTCATTTTCAATTCAAAAATAATTTATATTTAGATTTTTACAAGGCCAGAATGATTTATTGTCATAAACATTATAATTTACGCTAGTTTTTAGATACAAAGCCGATAGCTTTCTTTCAATTTAAAACTTCTTAACCATAAGAAACTAAGTTATACTCCTTCCTTCCTCTTCCCCTCGGACCGCGTAAGCGTTTAGACGTGTGGACTCGTGTTAATCTTTATAAAAGAAAAATAATCCTTAGAAATTTTAATTATTTTTAAATAAATTAGCTCAGTTTAATTCCGCGAAGTACCAGGCGCTCATAACCCGCAAGCAGCATAGTGCGGCGGCAGACAAGGACGACAACAGTGACAACAACAATTTGAAGAACTACGCTGCGCGCTTCACCGTGTTTACGTCATACGCTGTTGGCTGGCGCAGTGCATAAGCATAAGCGGAGGAGTAGACGGCTCAATTCATACACTGACTGCGCTGGGACTTATTTTCTTTTATTTGTGGATATGGCAAATGTGTTGCGCTCTCAACCAATGGATAAAACACAGAGTGTATCAGAACCTAATGTTGCTAAAATAAAAACTCTTAATACAGGGGAACCCAGTTATGTTCATCAACGGCAAAAAAGGAGTCGGGAACATGGGCTTGAGGATGAACTGAACGATTTTAAAACGGAAATAAAAAGTATGATTACATCACTTTTCAAAGCACAGAAAGACGAATTATCAAAAATTTCCACTACACAAATAGAAATAAAACAAACAAATAATAACATAGAGTGCTCCCTAGCTTTTCTAATGGCACAAAACGAAGACTTGAAAAAGAAAATAGAGCAACTTGAAGTCCAGTCAAAGAAAGACAAAGAGTATATAACAATTTTAGAAGAAAAAATGGAAGACCTACAGCGCGGAAGCCGTAAGAGTAATATAGAAATAAAAAATATGCCAAAATTGCCTAAGGAGACCAAGGAGGATCTCTTGAATATGGTATTGCGACTTTCAAACACCTTAAATTGCAATATTAGGAATGAAGATATAAGGGATTTATACCGAGTGCAGAGCAAAAAAGATGGCAATTCTAACACACCAATAGTAGTAGAGTTATCATCAACGTTATTAAAAACTGAAATCCTAAAAACAGTAAAGATCTTTAATATAAAACATAAGGAAAAGCTGCGCGCTAAGCACTTGGGAGCAACTAAAAGTGAAGAAACAGCTGTATTTATCTCCGAGCAGCTGACTGCTAAAGGCGCCAGACTACACTTCGTCACCCGAGATCTCGCAAAATCAAAAGGCTACAAGTTTTGCTGGACTGCATATGGCCGTATATACCTACGAAGAAATGAAAATTCGCCAATAATACTGGTCAGAAACGAACTCCAAGTACAAAATTTAATGCAAGCAGATTGACTAGGTATTGTTATTCTTTTTCACATAAATCTAATTTTATTTCTATATGTCATAGTTGTAGAAAATATATTGTTTATAATCACGAAACAGTCTAAAACGCAACATAACATAACACACAAATACACTAAACATACAAATACACACATCTATAAATATTTATCTTTATACACATACTACGATGTAAGTACATATTTACTTTTGGAAACGTATAAGGCCTGCAAAATAACAATAATATACTATACTTTCTATACCCATAGACTAACTGGCAAACCTATTACATATTTTCTTCGTAATCATAAAATAATACATAAACATTCACAAATTTCCAAATGTTAAGCACCCTAATAAACTCGAATGAGATAGACAACACTTACATAGCTCAGGCCTCTGCATGTCATATTGAAGACTTTACAAAGCTCACAAATGTGTGCGAATCAGATTTTACAATAATTGCACAAAACATTAGAAGTGTTTACGCCAATATGTATGACTTGCAGCTGAACTTAAGTCAATTTAGCTTCGAACCAGATCTGATTGTCCTAAGTGAGTGTAGACTAGATCAAAACAAAAATATTCCTCAGCTAGAGCATTATAGGGGAAACTATACGACTAAGCACCTGACCCAAGCTGATGGAGTAGTGAGTTATACTGAAAACAAACATAAAGCTACTATCACTGAAATAAATCTAACTCATGCGTCAGGTTTGCGGATAGACACTGCTGACCTTTCCATTATTGCAATTTACCGTTCTCCTTCTATACCAAACGCAGAATATTTCATACAATCGTTAAATAATCATCTACAAAGCATTAAACTTAATAAAAACGTAATTATAACGGGCGATATAAATATTAATTTAATATCTAAACCTGATGAACGCACACAAGATCGCTATAATAGAATGAACTACTTGAATATGTTGGCTATGCACGGTTTACTCCCTGGCCATCAATTACCAACAAGAATTGACAACTGCCTAGATCATTTCATGTTAAAATTACATAATGGAGAGCGTTCAGCTGTCATCTCAATAATAGATACATCTATTACAGATCATTCTATGATTTTTCTTAAAATAATAAATTTGAAAAATACATACATAAATAAGACTAAGAAATATAAAACTGTGATTGACTACGAAAAGGCTCTAAACTCTCTCAAAACTGAAAACTTAACCGACTTATTAACATATACTGACCCTAATAATATTACAAACATACTAATTGATACTATCCAGCTTTGTGTCTCTATTAATATCAAAACAATCCTAATATCACGGAATAATCGAGTTATCAAGCCCTGGATAACTGCAGGAGTCCTGCGATGTATTCGTAACAGAAACAACATGCAGAGAAGAGTTAAATTAGAACCTGGAAATCAAACACTAAAAATTACATATAAACGCTACCGTAATTTTTGTAACAATATTATCAAAAAACTTAAACGAAATTACGATAAAATGCAATTAAAAACAGCCCTACGAAACCCAAAGAAACTATGGCAGACCATCGACAATATCACACAGCGTAAGCCATCGAAATCGCGAAATTTGGAGCTACTAGAATTATCCTCATCTCCACAAGAGTCTATAGATAATGTAAATTATTATTTTGCTAACGTTGGTCGCTTATTGGCCGAGAATTTAACTATAAACACTAGCACACTTAACTATAACCTATCAACAACATCACAAGCCTCGTCTTTTGTACTCTATGATACTGACTATAAGGAAGTACATACGGTACTCATGTCTATGCGGTCTGATAGTTCACCTGGATGGGATAAAATACCAACTAGTTTCTTAAAACTTGCACATAAAGAAATAGTCCCAATCATAGTGCATCTAACGAATTCATGTTTTCAACAAGGCGTCTTTCCAATCGCACTCAAAGAAGCCATAATCACGCCTGTACATAAGGGTGGAAATAAGTCCGATCCATCTAATTACAGACCAATATCGGTATTATCTGTTATAGCTAAAATTTTAGAAAAACTTATAAACAAAAGATTAATAGGATACCTATCAACTTTTAACTTACTTTCAACCTCGCAATTCGGTTTTCGGCAGAACGTTTCCACGGAAGATGCAGTTATAGCACTGACTTCGAAAATAGTAAAAAGTGTTGACTCGGGCAAAAAATGTCTAGCAGTCTTTTTAGACCTTAAAAAAGCCTTTGACACGGTGTCTGTCTCAATTCTTTTGAGTAACCTTCAGAATATGGGCATCAGAGGTACTCCACTGCAACTATTCAAAGATTATCTTAGCAACCGCAGAAACCGTGTTAAAATAGACTCTTATGTCAGTTCAGAATCTACTATTACTTATGGAGTCCCTCAAGGCAGTGTGCTGGGACCAACGCTTTTTCTCACATATATCAATGACCTTTGTGATATGAAACTTGATGGTGGGGGAGAAATTTTTTCGTATGCAGATGATACTGCGATCGTCTTTTCGGCTAATAATTGGGAAGAGTTGAAGAATTACAGCGAAGCAGGACTTATAAAGATAGCAGCCTGGCTGAACCGAAACCAATTAACTTTAAATGTAATAAAAAGTAACTTTATCTGTTTCACTAAATATAACAATACACAGCCTTTAGAAAACTATAAAATAGTGCTACACAACTGTGGACAATCTTCTAACACTACCTGTGCATGTGAGGAACTTAAAAAATTAACACACACTAAATATCTAGGCGTTACAATTGACCAACGTTTATCATGGCATAACCATATTGACATACTTATCGGCAGAGTTAGGAAACTAATGTGGACATTTAAAACACTGCGCCATGTGGCTACTAAAAGCCTTTTGCACCAAATTTACAGTTTATTAGCCCAACCAGTAATAACATACGGTGTGACAGTGTGGGGTGGTGCCAATAAAACGAGATTTTTAGATATAGAAATCGCACACAGAGCACTACTTAAGGTAATGTTTTTCAAACCCTATAGATTTCGTACTGAAATTCTATACAAGATGAGTGGCATCCTATCTGTAAGAAAGCTTTATTTGCTGAACGCTATACTGAGGAAGCATAAATCCCTTTCATACGACCCAAACATACTATGCAGAAGGAGAAAAAACAATGTTGCACCACAACCCCAAATAAAATCAGTATTCGCTAAACGACAATTCAACTACCAGTCATCCTTGTTATATAACAACATTAATAAAATTTTAAATATCTATCCTCTTACATACTACAAAACTAAATTAGCAGTGACAGAATGGCTAAAAACAATAAATTATGAAGAAGTCGAATGCATTATTAGTACCAACTAAAGAAATTCAAAAAAAATAAAACAAAACCAAAACTTAAACAAACACAATCTCATACATACAACGCGCACGCACACACATACGCCAAACACACACGCACGCACACACCAAACACACACACACGCACACACCAAACACACACACACGCACACACCAAACACACATACACACGAACATTTGTAGTAATAATATAACATTATGTTCCTCAAAACTACAAAGTGTATAATAGTAGTATTTATGCATTGTTAAGGAAGAGCGGAGCTTCCTAACACAAGCAAATCTCTTGCTTAAAAGGAAACTCCGGCCACAATATACTGTAAATTTAAACCTAAGTTGATGAAATAAATATATTTGATTTGATTTTGATTTGACTGTTTTATAAAAAAAAAATGTTTCTCATTTAAGTTATTTCTTAATTTTTCTTATTTTTAGCATAAAATTCACACTTTTTGCGATTAGTAAAAACGCATTTTTTAGTAATATTTTTTGTTCCTACTCCTTTTCAGAAGTCGTAAAAAGTGTTTATTTAAAACGAGTAAACGTGAAATTGTAAAAATAACAATAAAATGTAATGGTTTACATATATATATTTTTAATAAATCGACTACCAAATCGCATTCATCATAAATGATTTTCTACTATGCCAGGGGTACCGCCGGGCGCAGGGTCGGCAGCCGGTGCATCAGCCCCCTGGCGGGTACGGTTGGCAACTATCAAGAATTCATTCCTCGGCTCGCCTAGATTCCACAGAAGAAAAATGCAGAGTAAGCAAACTTTTACACCCATTCTTTACCATCATCATATCATCAAATGAGCTTCTTCGCTTCTGGGATGCAACCCTCCTTACAGCTAGAAACATCATTGGATCGGACAGTGCTAATAACTGCAAATGCAGTCGGTACCAATGCCTATGCCGTGAACTTTGGTCACCCATCCGATTATTAGCCACTGCGAAAGTTGCTTAACATATGAAATTATAGAGCTTCTCAATATTAATAGTGCCGGTAAAGCACGTTTTTACCTACTAAATAAGAAGAAAGAATAGGGTCATACAGTTGATAATAATTAGTAGAATATATGCTAAAAGAGATGGATAAGTTTTTTAGCTACTTAACTTGGGTTCAGAACAATGTTTATGATGTAGTGTTATTTTTTTTCTATTTTGTGTTCCAGCGTCATCAGAAGAAGTACACTTAACGCCCGAATCATCGCCGGAGCTGACGAAACGGTCCTGGTTCGGTTCCCTGTTGCTGTCGGCCGATAAAGAGGAGACATTCACAGCTTTGGTTAAAGGGAAACCATTGGCGACTGTCAAAGCGGATCTGATACACGCATTTCTAAGTGTAAGTTTATATCAGTTTTTAAAGAATCCGGCTCGAAGGACCAAAAAAGACGGGTTGTACACCTTTTTATGATAAATAGTGAAAGTGAAAGTCTTGATATGAAATAAATGATAGATATGATTTAACCGAATTAGTTTAATAACTACTAACTAATAAATAATATGATAGTTGATATGAGTACGCACAGCGTGATTGATTACCGATAACGAACTAACTCTAAAATGACCTAGATTAACGAATGTGGTGTAAAATGCTTACAAGACAGAACTGTACGAGTTAGCTCGTACAGGTTTAATAAATAAAAAAAATAAAAAATAAAAAATGGTGTATAAGGCAACAACCATTTGTTGGCTACAATATATTTAACAATATATGAGGTTGAATTCTATTTTTGAATATAAAATATTGTATCAGTCACAGTATTTGACCGTAATGAATTTTGAAACTAGTCGATCGATTTTGATATTTTTTTTAATTTTGCTGAATTTGTTCCAACTTAGGAGATAGGCTAGGCTTCATTTTATTCATAACAAAAAAGAAATGCCTAGTCAGCTAGTAGTTTATAAATACAAAGGCACTGGGGATGTTCCATTTTTCCTTTTTTTTCCGTAAAGGCGTTGTAGGGAGAGGATATGATATTTCAATAAAATAAAGAATTGAATAATCACTTAATTTATTATTAAGTTAATCACACTTGTCCGTTACGATTAATTACAAAAGATGCTTTAGATAATTCGCGATTTAAAATAATGTCCACTAAGTTCGTGAATGCGTGCGTTCTCCGCAACGACTCGATCCGAACTGAACTACTAAATTGCAGTTTAGGCGCAGTTTGAATGCAGATGATATGACTGAAATGAAAATACCAGTCAGATTGCAGTCAGTTGTTGACAGTTTCGTTGCAGTCGTATCAACTGCATTCAAAATATATCTGAACTGCTATTTGGCAGTTTCAATGCAGTCCGTCCTAGAGCCTTAAATAAAATACACCCCGTCATTGTAAGGACACGGTATTAGCAAATACATAATTTTATTCTTATTTTCTTACCAAAAATGTGGTTACCCACTTGCTTTAATTAGAAGCATAAGATTTCCCTAATTATCACAGCTCATCCATTGGTCGCGAGGGGATGTCAAACCGATTACCTAGCTCAATTTGTGATCAAAATTCAGGTGAAGAATTTTTATAACCATGTTTTCATGGGATGAATTTGACAAAAAATATATTTTATTTATATATCCAGTGGTTGGTGTTCGATCTGTAGTCTTAATAATCAAATGTAGGTGGCGCTTTTTTTATTTTACTATTATTTTTTTCAACAAAGGTTGCCCGAAACTGATTGCTGTTTAGCAATAAGGTCGCCTGTTTCTGTACTTTTCTGTGTCGTACTTGCCTTTTTCTGTATTATGTGTGTGCAATAAAGCGTAATTCATTATTATTATTTAAATTGTGTTTTTCCTGTTTGTACAGATAGCGGAGTTATCCCACAGCGTGTTGAGTCCGATGTCGTTTCGAGTTGAATACAAAAGGGGATCCAATGCGCCCGCCATGTTCCAGAGGCATGTCAGATTTCAGGTGAGACTTAAACATTAATCGGAATAAGTAAAATTGATTTACGACAAAGTTGGAAAAACTCGTAAGTATAATATTGAGGAATATCTTCGAAGCTGAACAGCCCTGATACAAATTACAGCAACTGGCTATTTGGCCTATATAACCCCCATTAATGCCGTGTTTATAATAATACATTACTGTAACGACCGGCAAAACAGGCATTGGTGGCCGAAGTGATAACGCAGGCCGAAAACAAGCTATAACACACAAGCTTAGCCCATCAATACCTGATAACGATCAAGCCTTTAGGCGGATGATTATGATTTTAAACTACTGCATCGGCCGGCAAAATAGGCGTCGGTGGCCGAACATAACAACGTGCCAAAGCCAAGCAAACTTCGTAAGTATATTAACGCGGTGATTCGGTGATTACAGATATTAGTGGCCCAACGTTATAACGTGGGCCAAAACCAAGCCGAAGCGCACTGGCTAAGTCCATCAAAAACTGGTTACGGCAAAGAATTTAAGCTGATTATTATGATATTACAATACTGCAGCGGCTGGCAAAACAGGCATTGATGGCCGAACGAAATATCGTAGCCTAAGCAAAGTACCCAACGCAACTAGGGTAGAAGTAGAGGCTCATTCATCATCATCATTGCAGCCCTTGGTTTGTCCGCCTTCGAACATAGTTCTCCTCCATTTTCTTCCACGACTCTATCTCTAGCCTTTTGCATCCAGTTGTGGCCAGCAAAGGTCCTTATGTCGTTAACCCATCGCTCTGGCGAACGACCTCTTCCTCTCGTGGTTTCTCTGGGTCTCCATTCTAGCACTCTTCTGGTCCACCGTACTGTATCCATACATGAAACATGCCCCGCCCATCTCCACTTTCGTTGCTCTGTGGTGGTTATCACGTCCACAACCTTAGATTTCTACCTGATCCACTAATTACGTTTTCGTCTGTCGGTCTTCTACAGATTGTATTTTGAAGCGTATGCTCAGGAACTACATGTGCTCATACCACCATCTCCCTTTTTCCATCTCACATTCAGACGTACTGCGGGCTACCACGCCTTCTTGGTTGCTATTCCTACCTGTCACACAAAACGCTTCTCAACACCTTTAATAATGAGCACAGCAAAGGAGTGGAACTCCCTCCCTGCGTCTGTATTTCCGAGTACTTGTAACCCGTCCGTTTTCAAAGCCAGGATGAATAGGCACCTTCTGGGTTAGCTCGTTCCATCGTAGATTCTGTCTTGGTTCCCGGGCTTGATTGGGAACAAGAGCGAACCATTTTTGGGCCATAGCTTGTATAGTACTTTTCCCAAATAATGCGCGGGAATTCAAACTAAACCATAGTAACGTCTAAGACGACTAAGACGTCTAAGATGACTAAGATGACGTAACGTCATCTTAGTCATCCTGTGATCACGGCTCCTGTAAAGGAGTCGAAACGTCAGGATTAAATATAAAATAAAATAAAACATGCGCAAAAATCCGTAAAAAAGTGTTTTATTCTGACATAGTAACGTCTGATATTGAGTTCAGCTGGATTGGTCAAATGAAAAGATCATTATTCTGGTACGTCACCAGTCCAATGAATTTTTTTAAATCACCAAATTCACACACACTCAACTTAATGGTATAAAATTCACAATTACACTTTATCTAGTAGGATCTTTTGCTCCGGGTCTACCCAAAAAACTGGTTGGTTGCCTGTAAAGTCGGTATACGGGCGAAAGTTTTACGTGACAACGACTTTGAGTGGTAAAATAATTTTAATGTGAATATTCATTCGTATAGTAGGAAGAAGGATGAAATAATAGTAACAATTTAAAACATTTATTTATACAAAGAATTATATTTAAAACATTAATTTATAGGCACGCGTCCCTTCCACTTTTTATGTCTGTCTCTCTCGCTCTTAGGCGGGCTAACCATGCCCGAGTGGAAGGGACGCGTGCCTCTCACTCGCTCTCATTGTAAGCGCATAACGTGAGCGGAGCGTAACGCAGTTTCTTGAAGTGTCACCCGGCAAACCAATTTATAAGACGTTGTCACGTCAAAATAATGGGATAATTACTACAACTAACTGGTCAAATGACTGTCATTGGTTAATATGTAATTAAAAAGCAGCTAAAACTGGATATAACAACATCATCATCATCATCACGGCCCTTCGTTCTTCGTCTTCGGACGTAGGCCTCCTTCAAATCTTTCCATCTCTGCCTACTTCTTGCCACTGTCATCCAATTCGGTCCAGCTGTTTTGGATATTTCATCGACCCATCTCATAGGGGGACGGCCTCTACCGCGACGATTTTCCCGCGGTTGCCATTCCAGTAATCGCCTGGTCCACCTGAACTGGCAATGTGTCCTGCCCACCTCCACGTGGAGGTGGATATAACAGTTCGATGTCAAATAAAAACTATTATACGCGCGTTAAGACCTATATTTATGTTTTTCTATCTTACTATTTGCAACAGTAAGGATTTTAAGTTACATCATTGATGAGTACATCCGTGGTTGACGTGTTTCCTTGTAATTTATTTCCATTATATATTACACGATCAATGTGAGTTCTTATAATGACATTGCCGGCCCAAAAACTGCAGATAAATTTTTGAAGTAAAAACTTCTTTAGCATCGTTGTGATTTGAAAAAGCGACAGTAAAAAGAGACAGACGCAAAAATTTATAAAATATAACTTAGGAGAAAATTAGATAGGAACCATTATGTACTATCGAGGTCTCTCGCGCCTTACCACTTTGTAGAAATATTCGTTTGAACTGATCGCATCGGACACGCCCACACGACCCCTAATTGGCTTCGTATTTTCCTACGATTTATACTACGGCCAATCATAAACAACTATTTCTAAAATCGCCGTTGATGTCAGTACTTTCAACTGTCACTCTGCTCTCACTTGCTTGTTTGCGCACGTGCGCCATTGTTGAATGAATGGAACGGGGCGTGGCCTGAAGCGATAGGCATCGTGCAGTGTGCTAGCGACTTTCGACTTAGGACTGATAAGGCGCCAGAGGCCTCGATAGTACGTGTGTTAATGTATGTTTATGTGCGCATGCGTAGTACAAAGATTGAGAGAAGGCATCACAACAACCGTGGTATTTTGTATACGTGTACGTATTATATTTGAATATGCAATTTCGAAAAGGGCACATGTCGGATATTTTGTCAAATACGTTTTTTTATACCAATGTGACGTAAATGTTTGTCTACACCCATTATGATCTAAACCAGCACATCTCTGGTATCGATTCTACTATAAACTTCATGGCCTGTACAGAAACAATTTCGGAAAGGTCATATCTAGGAGATGTGCCCTTTTTGAACATGAATGAACATGAACAATATATTGATCTGATTATAAAATGGAGCAACACCGCCAAATTAAACGTGGAAAAAGTTTATACAGACGACATTAAAGATTTCAAAAATGGGCTCGAATAAAATTTTAAATCTAAACCTTTATCAGTGAGAAGTTACGGAAAAGCTGTACCGAAAAATCAAAAGGTTACTTTTTAAGTGTCGACTTATTATGAATTTGTTTTTGACCCAAGTAAACCTGGTGAAGTTATCGCAAAAAAACTGTATAGATAGTGACATTTCCCAAGAATTTTACATTCTTTCAAAAGTAAAAGGTACTTGTAGTAGCTTATCTAACCAAGCAAATTTACGTTATAATGGCAAAGTACCTGTAAATCATCTAAAAATTGCTGACATTTCAAAGGTGAAACAATATGTACCGGCAGAATTTATAGACTTTAATGAAGAAATTCTACAATGGCCAACTACTACCGAAAGAGAGCCTTCAGAAGAAGATTTTTAATAAAAGTTCATTACTCATCATTCATATTAGTAATATTTTTAAATTTAGATGGCACAAATAAAGTTTTTTTTTGTTATTTATTGTACTCAAATCAGTAAATTTCGAAAAGGGCACATCTCACAAATATAAAGTATCTAATAACACTTTGATATTAATTTTAAAATAAATTAATTTAGCATTTTTCGAAGGCTTATTAACATCAAAATATAACTCAATACTCACTTTTAGAAATTATGCACTAGTTAGAAATATTATCAGATTTTTTCAATTCCTGAACATTTAAAATTTTCAGAGATGTGCCCTTTTCGAAATTGCATATTCATTTGAAGGTTTCACTTCTACCACATGTGAATTGCACACATGCTTTCTTTTATACTAATTTTGTACTTGTTCGATTTATCTTTGAAAAGGTCAAAATTATGATCTGATTCCCAAGTATGATTGAGAAAAAAATTATTCATGTATACTTTTTTCAGGTGGATATTTCGACAATAACGAAAGCGCCAGGCGAGAACGGAAAAGAGTATTTATATGCCATCACTTTCACGTTATTATCAGGTAAGTTATTTCACTTCTAAGCTTTATTGCCTTTCGATAGGGTTCAAAATAATTATAGTACATTATGGACCCTGTCGGACATAGCATTGATTATTTTTTTATATCATACTAGCTGACCCGGTAACGCGTTGCTATGGTAACGCGTATACAATGGAAAAAGAGCGGACAGACAAACACACAAACAACAAATTTGTGTTCTTAGATAATATTATAGATTAGACAACATCACATGCACTGATAGCTATATAGTGTTAACGACCCTATTCACAGACTAGCTAGGATGTGAAGTAAAAATAATGAATTATGTAATTTAATGGATTTATTCGGGATAATTAAAACCTGCACTCTAAATTTAACTTATAATTCCAATACAATATCTCATCATGTAAATAACTTTAAATCTTTAACATCAACTTAGTAAGACTTACAATGCTCACCAGAATATTTATATACAAAGAGTTACATACCTTCACGATGTGCTCAAGGCGACGTTCACACAACGAATGACGCTCGGACGGCTGTTGCGCCATTTATATACTCTCAAAGCAGACGTAAACAACAAGATGGCGGCCGTACGAGAGTCATCGTTTAACAACTTTTAATGGATCAATCTTAAACAATTTAATCAAGCCGAACAGCTAATTTATAATTTTAAAACAATAAAATGTTAACAATAAGGTATTCCAGTGTAGTTGCTAACAGATTCGGCCATCCAAGATAAAGTGTGTCCTCACACTTAACATTATAATTGTTAATAACAAAATATCTTTGCAAAATAAAAGTGGACCTTATTGTCCCTAAACACTTTACAAAGGTTAACATAATTGTTAATAACAAAAATCTCTGAAAAATAAAAGTGGGCCTCATTGTCCCCAAAACAATTTATAATAGTAGTAGATACCACAGACCTCTTTGTTCTGGGTTTAAAATATTTTGCTGTAAAAGAAAAAAAAGGTTAACATTTCTCTGAAAAATAAAAGTGGGCCTCATTGTCCCCAAAATACTTTAGTAATTGATACCACAGACCTCTTTGTTCTGGGTTCAATGAATATATTTGTAAATCACAGGCCTCATTGTCCTGTTTCATATATTAATAGACTTACAGACCTCTTTGTTCTGTGTCTAAAATATTTTGCTGTAAAAGAAAAGGTTATTAACCTATTAATCAATAGTTACGCTATATATATATATACATTTGTCTTTATAATAAAGCATGCAAACTAATCAGTTTTAATTAACAAAGAATATTCACTGCCTAGGTTGATAAAACTTTCCATAGGTATTTTGTTGACCAGTGTGGTTTCTAGGGATTTTATCCCTAGAGACTTTCTCTTTTCAAGCCTCAAATGTACCTTGGTAAAAGTAATTTGAAAATATTCAATTAGATTTTTGGAAGGACAATATAACACTAAAAAATATACACTAAATCACAACCGCGTAGAAAGACACTATCAGTGCGGTGTTGACGGGACAGACTGACATAAAAAAAAAACAGTGACAGTTGTCTCCAGGGATTCAAAAACACCTTTATAAGGATACACTTTCGTAGGGGTTAGACATTAAATCTGTTACAGAATTATTCCTGTATCACTTATTTGGGTGTTTTGAACCTGTTTTGCGTCGAACACTTATAAAAGTGTAACAGATATAACGCTTTCTGTTACCAATCTGTTAGAAACTATTTTACTTTTAACTATCTATGTGTATACACAGTACACCAACATAGGCATTTCAAAGTACCCAAATCATTAGTGAGCTGTCGCATAGTTATGCCAATGTGAACCTTATTGACTGTAACAGATATGAACTTATGAACCGGTATTTTCTAAAACAGATTCAAAGTGTAACAGTTTCTTTCAGTTTTACTTTTAAAACAGAAATGAAAAACAGTGTTCATAACACTATTCGGATACCGTAACAGTCCCTGGTTGTCACGCCGATTGATGTTTTGTTTTTAGATTTGTATATTATTAATAATCAGAAATTATATTTTATAAGGCTGAATGTAAATAGTACTCGACCATAACCTTGACATTTACTTTAATTGCTTTTTTGGCTAGTTTTCGTTGCAACACTCAATTTACCATTTACGTTTAAGTAACTTTTGTTGACATCAGACTTACCCATTAATTATTAGAGAGTGATATTATTCTGAACCATAATAAATAGTATAATTATCTGTTAAAAGTAGATTGTTATTCTTAGCTACACTTACATAGAGTTATTGAATAACAATAAAGATTTTGTAATAAAACCATACATATAATACTTTTTTATTCAATTACTTCGTTTCCTACATCTTATGGGTCTTACACAATTCTTATAAAATAATATTGAATCAGAATCTAGTAGGTAGGTAAGCACAAGTTGTCGAGAATTATTAACAGTAGTCAAATCACCAAAGTGTACGAATCCAAGTTAATATAGCCAGGTCATTAGAGTAAGTGAAACGAAAATCCAGAAAGAACAACCGATTTTAAATGAAATAAACACCACGAACAAATAGCACTCCTAGAGATAGCAAAATACCTAAAAGGGAATTATACTGAACGGAATGTATAAATAAATAAAAGGCTTTCTTTTTACTGTGACAGTCGGTCAGGTTTTAAGTTTTTCACGGGTCCATATTGGCTCGCCTAAAGTTATTTGCCCGAAATTGTTCCTCCCAATGATCCGCAATCCGAACGATCACTCTTCCCAAAATCTTTCATCCCAAAGTTTTCATTCATACTATTTGTAGTGCTACCGGCGATGTTCATAACACTCACGTCTCCGAAAATCGTAATTAATAATATCATTAATGTAAATATATTTAAACTCTTACTGTTTTTTATCATAATATTTTCACTCATACTAAGAAAGAAACGTTTACCAAGTGTAATAAAAAATGTGGGTAGAAAAAGATATTTATAGTTTTGATAGTATAATTATTATTTGGGGGTATTCTTTACATTACGTACTGAGTATCTATTGCTCTATGTATTCTATATATCTATTGTATCTATTGCTAAGTTCATGTCGGTGTATTATCATAACGTGCATGTTTGTGTTAATGCTTTATTAATATGGAGAGAATTTATTTAAAAATCATTCAAAACCAGTCGTGGAGGATTAAAATTAGATGTACATGGATTTATATATGAAAAAAAACCCGAATAACAGTGGATAAACAATATTGGGCGTGTGAATTAAGAAGCAACAAAAAGTATAAGTGTAAGGCGAGATTAATCACCACTTTCGATAAGGAAGTCAATAAGTATGAATTACTGGAAGGAACGCACCAAGAACATAATCATGAACCAGATGCTTTGAAGGAAAGGGCTTGTTTTTAAACTATTTCTTGTGATTACTAAACAACTTTTCACATTTTTACATTTGGCCATTTTATATTTGGTTATGGATGTTACATACATAATACTATAACTATTCCTGAGATAATTATGTCAAAAAAAACCAGCTGCTTAGAATGAATAGAGGTCGTTTCACTGATCTTTGTCTTAAATGAATAAAATTCATAAAACACGACTTATTCACGGTTATGTTTATGGCCTGGGAGTTTATACCGCAGTTTTAACCGTACCTAAACCAATAACTATAGAACCGATTCGGTTCTGGCACTTCGCCGGCCGCTGCTGCGGCACGCTCGCTACGCTCGCTCGGCTCGTGCGTTGTGGTCAGAGTTCTAACCTAACCTAACCAAAATTAATGTATATAATACTGATTATTATGAATAAAAAGAAATCTAAACAAAAAAGATATGACTTTGAATAATAGTTTAAAAGATGGTTATGTTGAGTAAATATAGGATAACAACAAAGTATAATAAATGTTTATTGCTAATGACATTATGAAGTTGAATGCTTCGGAATCATGAACATCAAAGACAGAGTAGTTAGGAATTGTGATCGCTAGGATAGAAAATTTTAGGAAGAACACCCTCGGATTGCCAATTATCGGAGTTGAAAATTTAGGTGAACTTTGGCGCACCTGTAGTTTGTTGTTCGCTGGATGATTGTTGCGGATTTATTTCACACCTGCACTACGTGGCTTGAACGCCGATACCAGTGCAGTGCCCGCACAACAGACACGATGACAGCACTCGTGCCCTGGATCCTGGATATCGCTAGCGCACAGGCGCAGCGACAGCACTCGAGGACCCGCGCGACGGTAGCACTCGAGGATCCGCGCGATGGCAGCACTCGAGGATCCATGCGATGGCAGCACTCGAGGATCCGCGCGATGGCAGCACTAGAGGATCCGCGCGATGGCAGCACTAGAGGATCCATGTGATGGCAGCACTCGAGGATCGCGCGATGGCAGCACTCGCGCACAGGCGCGACGACAGCTCAGTCTCTCTCACCGGTCGCGCCACCCCACGACTAGGCGTCTGCCAGCAACGCTCGTCGATATTGGGTTGGCGTGGATATTAGAGAAAGAAAAATGTTAATACAGTGTTAATGACGATCGAAATAATAATTAAGAGTTATTGCTGTTTACCGCAGCGTGTATATGAAGAAAAATGTAAAATGCAATAACATATTGATGAAAATCTATAAATTGTATCAAGTCATTTCACGAAGATGAGAGATATCTAACACATCTGTTCTACTATCAAATCAACATAATTAATTTTATGGTTATTTTATTTTCAAAGGTTTTTTTCTTTGTCCCTTTTTAACCTCAAAAACATTTTTTTTTGAAGATAATATCATTCGTATTTGCGTAATCTGTTAACCCAGAGGGTTGTAAAATGTTTTACATTTCACAAAACAATAAATGTGCTTTTGGCGCGCTGAACGTAGCAGCTTTCATTTTTTGATAATTAATGAAGGTTCCTCAATATTTAACTAGATGGCGTCTTAATGCGCAAGGTTTAATAAAAGTTGACTTGTACTTATTGTCAGTATTATTACAATTTACACTGTGCAATTGTTTGCATAAACCTTTATTTAATATCACCAGTAACATCAATGTGTCAATAATGCAATTTCAGTTATTAACAATAAGCTTCATGCTGCTAATGAAATTTAGGAAATAAATCATGATAAAAACTAGCAATATTGATACTCTTATTCAATCACGCTCGTCACAGAGATTTAGCGAGTATTGTCTATACCTTTACTTTGTATGTGACGTTGATCAAATTCATTATGTTTCTATTATAAACTACCTTTAAAAAAAATAGACGGTTTTTCTTTTTACGTGGGCTTGAAGTTGATCCCGCTTCTGATATGTTAACGACCCTATTCACAGACTAGCTAGGATGTGAAGTAAAAATAATGAATTATGTAATTTAATGGATTTATTCGGGATAATTAAAACCTGCACTCTAAATTTAACTTATAATTCCAATACAATATCTCATCATGTAAATAACTTTAAATCTTTAACATCAACTTAGTAAGACTTACAATGCTCACCAGAATATTTATATACAAAGAGTTACATACCTTCACGATGTGCTCAAGGCGACGTTCACACAACGAATGACGCTCGGACGGCTGTTGCGCCATTTATATACTCTCAAAGCAGACGTAAACAACAAGATGGCGGCCGTACGAGAGTCATCGTTTAACAACTTTTAATGGATCAATCTTAAACAATTTAATCAAGCCGAACAGCTAATTTATAATTTTAAAACAATAAAATGTTAACAATAAGGTATTCCAGTGTAGTTGCTAACAATAGCTAAATCACTTGTGTTATGGAATTCAGGAACAATGACGGTACCACAACACCCAGACTCGAGCCAATGTAGAAAACTTTTCTAGACTGACCCGATCGGGGATCGAACCCGGGACCTCGGAGTGATAAACCATGAAAACCGGTATGCGAGCCACTACGCCATGGAGGTCATCAATTAGTTGTTTGATTTATTTATTACTAGCGGCCCGTTCCGGCTTCGCACGGGTAGACTTTCTTTAATTTTTTTCTATTATTAAATATTTTTCCGTTAGCGCCATCTAGTGTCCGGTAGACGAACTACTTGCGGTTAACGCGTTGCTATGGTAAAGTTATTGATATAATGGAAAAAAAGCGGGATAAAGAGCGGACAGACAAACACACAAACAACTGTGATCTTAAATTATAGATTAAAAGGGTATATATACAAACAGTTTTTGACGACCGTTTGGTGCAACAGTAGCTATCCTGCCTTTCGCACCGACGGTACTGGGTTCGAATCCCGGAAGGGGTAGATGTTTTTATGACGAATACGAGCATTTGTACTTGAGTCATGGGTGTTTATATATATTTATATTAATATTAAATATTTATGTATCATATATGTATGTCTATCCGTTACCCCAGTATCCTTAACACAAGCCTTACAGTGCTTACTTTGGGCTAGGCTAATTGGTGTGAATGTAAGATATATTAAAGTTTTTTTTTAACGATAATTAAATTGATATTATATAAAAACATCTTTTGAACGACAATGTCGTTACTCGAAAAAAATCATTTGTAAGAAGTTAAGAAAATGAAACAATTAAAAAACTTTGGTACAGGTAATTTAATATTTTATTATAAGGACTATTTTATTTATTAAAATATAAGTACATAACCGGAGGATAGTCTATTCTTGGTGCTCTGTATATTGGAGTGAATTCGTTAATGAGATAAAAAAAATAAAAGCGCCTTTAGGGACGCCCGAAAGAAGCGAAGCATTACAGTACAAAGTGTTAAAAAATGTGACTGGCGTGGATGCATAGACTAGAAAAAAGGATAGAAAGCCACGCAACCACGCACACTGACATAAGAGAAAGCGAGACAGAAGGCCACGCACACTGAGGACGAGCTGGCTCCTATATATATTGTGTAACGGTACTAAATGTATCGCTGTCGTGTAACGGTCAAATCTGACGCTTAGCACGTATAAAGTGGCCGCGTGGCTTCGCTTCAAAAAAATATTTGCGTTCGATAGGCAAAAACAGAAAAAACAGCAATTTATAAAGAATACAAACGTGCGTATCCTATAGCTTTGGTTGTTAAGATGGCGTTACTATAAAACAGAATGAAATGTCACCGTAACTGCGTGGGTCTTATTTAATTTTGTCGAAATGATTGCTTCTCTGACGTGATTGGTGTATATCATCAGGCAACATCCGCCGGTTCCGGCGCGTGTGCGAGGTGGTGCAGGCGGCGGTGTGCCGCGCTCCTGGGGCGGGTAGGGCGCCCGCGCTGCACCCGCCAGAGCCACGGGCCAGGAGGCGCGCGTTGCCACCCAGGGGTGAGCACATATACATACACCCTGAATACTCGCTATACACTTCTATACACATTTTGTACACACACTATTAACAATCTGTATATATACACTACACACCAGATACTTACTATACACACCCTGTACATACATTGAACGCACGCTATACACCACACACACACACACAGTACACACATAATACTCACACTGTACACACGTTGGACACACTGAACACACACAGAAAATTATCATTTTCTTCAACTCCTTGATTTCTTGATCTCCTTCAACAATATGATACTATGAGCTAACTCGGAGATGAGCTTTTTTAAAGACGTTTTTTTATATTTGAAATCTTATAGAAATGCAATTATACAGGTACTGGTGAAATCCCAGATAGTCCAGAGACGCCACTTCAGCAGTCAGATCACGATAGCGATTCGTCGGTGTTCGATACCCATAAGAGTCCCAGCCACGCTTCCATAGAACAATTAGATCAGGTATGTATTTATTTAAAATGTAACAATCACAGATATCAGACAAAATAACAACAACTTTACACCATGTTTAAAAATACATAGTTCATTTCACACAAATAAAGTTTGTATTTTCTTATAGTTTTTTTAACAAGGTTGACTTCGGTGAGATGTCCGTCTGTAAGGATCTCTTGAAAGAAAGGGTACTGCAATTAAATATATCATAGTCAGAGCTAAGGTTATTAGGAGGGAAGTTCCCATGGATCAGCTCAGATGGACGTAAAATCTGTTACGCCATTACTTCCCGAGTTCTTAACCGTTTTTAATAATTTTTGTGTAAAAACGAATCAACACATTTGGGACTAGATTGCGACGGTCGAATATTGAAATTCACCAAAAATAAAAAAAATATGATTAAAAAACATTGGCTCTATGGGATTTCCCATTCAAAACAAAAAGCGCGAGCTTTCATTCTTATGGCATTTTAAAATTTACTAAACATTTCTGTTTTTGTTTTTTAATATTACGCTCCGTTCCATTAAATGGTGTTAGCGAAGCTTTATGCTAAGCGACTGCAACGACCTACTATAATATGAACACATTCTATTTAACGGATTGTTCATGGATACATTCCGTGTGTTTGGCAGAAAAAAACGCTTTCGAGCGCTTACCAGCGCTGAAAAACAAACTATACAATTTTCGGCCAGGACGCGTTTGCTAACTTCAGTTGCGCTGACACAATCCGCCATTTTGCTTGTTATCGCTTAGCGATCGCCATTTTGCTTACAAGCGCTCTCAAGCGCTTTTTTCTGCCAGACACACGGATTGTTTGTGCAAAGTGGCATACAGAATAGTTGTGGTACAAACCGAGTCGGTATTGACAATCCGATAAAGCCAGCAAAAATCTCAAGCAAGAATGAGGCATTTAATAATATAGATTTACTGCAGCAGCTAGGAAAACAGGTATCAATGGATTTAAATAAAACAATTTTTGACGGATATTTGCGCGTACTTTATATTTTATCCTGACGTTTCCACTCCTTTGCAGGAGCCGTGATAACAGGATGACTAAAGTAATGGTCGTCACACTAGCTGACCCGGCCACGCGTTGCTGTGTTATCAGTAGAAATAAAACGTCTCTATCCTAATATAATTTATATACACAGTCGAAACAAATCCAGCAAAATGAAAAATAAACATCAAAATCATTTCAGTGGTTTCGCGGTCAAGCACCGTGACAGGGAATTTTTATATGTAAAGATTATTATTATTATTTATTTTATTCAAAAAAATTTCATTTGTGTAAATTTTAGCCGTGCCCGATTAAAATACTGTGATCACGGTTCCAGTAAAAGAGTCGAAACGTTAGGTTTATATATTAAGTATGCGCTAGTATCCGTTAAAAAGTTATTTTATTTTATTTAAATCGATTGATATCTGATTCCCTAGCTAATGTAAATCTATATTGTCTACATTTTTTTTATTTATTTATATATAAAAAGAAAAATCTTTTTTCCAATTTTTTTTGATACATGAAAATGCGAGTCAATCTTATTTGACATACAGGATTCTTTTTCTATTTTTCAAAGAGTTTTAAATGCAAAAATACTTACTTACTGCACAAAAATAGCTAAATATTATAATAAAAAATTTCTTTACAGAACGGTACGCATCCTTTGGGGTCTAGCTCTTCAGTGACTAGTGGATCAAGTGGTTATAAGGTAACTATTCACAACTTCATTTTTGTACATATTTTTTCAATCAAATAGAATTATTATAGTAATGCGATTTATTTAAACATTTAAGTTATGAGATAAATTTTGTTGAATAATGTATTCAAATCTCCGTTAGCAGCATATAAGAAACACTTTGACAACTAGCTGACCCGGTAAAGCGTTGCTATGGTAACGTTAATTGATACAGAAATCATACATATAAAGGCCGATAAAATATAATTATATAAAAAAACAATAATTGTTTTATAAATATCTTTATATAAAAAAAATCCTATCACAGTGTTAGTCACAGAAATTACTCAACCGATTTTCATGATTTTTTTTCATTTTGTTGGATTTGTTCCAACTAAGGACATTAGGTTTCATTTTAACTTATAATAAAAAAAAATATTGCAAATTATTATAACTGAGCCACAACGCGTGGCCGAGTCAGCTAGTTTTCAAATCGGTACATTATATTACCATAATAGTTTGTGTGTTTGTTACCATAGTTACCATAAGCCTAAGAATAACAGTTTTTATAATCAATTAACGTTACCATAGCAAAGCGTGGCCGGGTCAGCTAGTAAAATATAAAAATTTTATATTTTCAATTGCTCAAAACAACTCATTTTGAATGTGCCACTTCTGTTTCCGGTCGAAGTATATATACTTTCATTTGTATTCAGTAAAAAGAAGTTATTTGACATCATAGATACATAATTTTATTTATTCGTGTATTGTCAACACAATGCAGATATAAGATAGATGCGAAGTGATTATTTTTATTAGTTCTGTATAGTTTCCTTTGACTAAACTATTTGTTTCGTTTTAATATTTCTGATACAGGTCTTTGGATATCATTTTGATTATAACTTATTAAATGAAATGACTAGGAAATTCGTATTTTGACTAAAAGTAAAAAGACATTATTTTTTTCGTTTACAGCAGTTTTAAAAATGTGTAAAATCCAAATTTTTGCGTATACGCAAGTATTCATAAAATATATTTTTTTGTATTTTTATAAGGTGGCTACTTTCTAAAAATACATAAACTTATGATCTAATTGAACAATCTATTACAGACAAACACCGCATGCACCTAAATACTTAGTTCAGTAAAGAAAAACAATACTTACAACTAAATATGACTGTTTCTTATTCGGTAATATCTTATTATATTTACTATACAATTGAATATATTAACTGATTTAATGTCAGTCGTGCGATTATAGCAAAGCGTGCGGCGTCGCCCAACCGAGCCCGCCTCCGCTTCCCTCGACCACGAGATCATGAGCTGCGGCCGAGATTTGCCCGGTGAGATATATACATCGTTGGCCCATTTTCTTCACACTTGATTGATAAAGGAGATTGTCCACTCTCTATAGACACCTTGGCCACTCATGGACAGAACATTTAGCTAATCATATGTGATAGATTGAATAGCTTACATCATTAAAAGACAAAATATAAGCCTAGCTTTGTATCAGAAATTATATTAAGATGTTTTTCTATGCATAAAAATGCAGAAAACAAAGTGAATGAAGTCTCACATTTTGACACGACCTAATTGTCATTTTTTGTTTTTTATTGCCATGTCGAAAAAAATGATCATTTTGAAAATCGATGATTCGATTACACGTTTACAATTTATTCCAAAAAATGTTAATATACCAATTCAGTCATCAAATCATTTAAATATTTGTAAAATCTACAATTCTATATTCACTGAATTCAAAATCTTGCGGAATTTTTCCGCAAGTGTGTAGTAATACAACAGAGGCATCAACTACTATCGATACGAATTGGTCGATTTTTGATGTCTTATGTTAGCAACACTGGAACCAAATTGCCAAAGCAGATTATTGACTTGCAGAATTTACACAAACTTTTTGGTAAATAACATTATCTAAAATAAAAATAAAAATATTGCTAAATATGTTTTTTTCATACCATCGTGTCTACAAATGGCCAAAATTAGACAATGTCCTTTAACTATTTAGGGCCTATGCACACTGCGTTTTTTAAACGCGCGTTTTATTTTATCCCACAGAGCAGTTTATTGCATGTCTTATTCGTTTGTATCGATCTAATATCGACACAGATACCGATTCAAGTGCGAGACTGAATTTATGCAGCTATTCAAAGAACTTTGAACACCCACTATAAATGCATAGTCAAGCTGAGTTTGACTCGTATAAGTGTCGCATTTGAATAGATACAAGTGCATATCGACTGCGCTTTTAAAAACTTGGTGTGCAAAGGTCCTTACGGTACATACCATCTACAGGACCACACACACAGAAACACACAATGAGAGAGAGAGAGAAAGAGAGGAAGAGATGAACGAGAGAGAAAAAGAAAAGAGTCGTTAACGTCTTAAAAAAGTGATTTACCGTAATACCGTAGAATTTGACATTGAGTCCTGACTTTTTAAGCAAGATTTTTACAGCTGTAGTAGTAGCTGTGTGTATATTTAAAACAGTTTTGCCAGTATATAAATCTTAAATCTGCCAAACATATTTCAATCGCATAGTTTTTGTAAACGCTTTCAAATATCAGGTTTGAGCACGTTTAAAAGAGTCAGAATATCAATATAAAATCTGTGTGGGGATATTTATTTCACAGATTACTGTATTTAGTATATATTGTCTTACGTGCTTTTTTCTTTTTGTGTTTGTGGATTGCTGTCTAGGTTTTATCATTCCTCAGATCGCAAACATCAAGACAAATGTTGATATTTAGAATTGTCTTTGATATTTATCTTGTTTTCTTGATCCTTTTTGGTCACATTGATAATTTAAAAAATATTTTTGAACATAGAAATATTTTGTCTTTACTACACTCTATATTTACCTGTAACTTCAATTAAATGACAAAAAACTAATTTCAGGCTGAAATAGTTTAATTTTAGTACTTAATAAGTCCCACGAGCGCATGTGTTCTTTGCCTTTCTGGATTTCATTTGCTTGTTATCTAAAAAAAAACAACAATGTTACTGATTACTTTTATTTTTTATCCTGACAACGCGAGGACTACTGTGAAATGACAGAAGTCTTAGCGTTGATTTCTAAGTTACTGAAGGTCATATATATTTATAGGAACTCATACTAAGCGTTCGTCGTCCGAATGCCGCGATGCCACATCGTCGCCAAGACGCGGTCTCGATTCTCGAGATAGCTCCATCAAAGACGAGTTACGAAGAAACAATTCTTTGCGCGACAATCGACGCGACGTCCTCAGAGATAGAGATTCCGTACCCACCACGTCTATTGCGTGAGACTGAGAATACACCTATTTGTGGACAATTATTACTATGCTGTGGTATTCTGACACACACAGTGGAAGGCTATTCTCGATTCTAGGTGATTTCGAATGGAATCGCATACATCGTTTCCAATTTTAAATATAAAACTTCTTGTTGAGACGTTTTTGAATTGGCCGTTTCGAAAATGGAACGTTATATATCATTGTTTGTATAGTTTGAAAAAGGAATGCCATGTTGATGTTGTAGTTTTCTTTTTTTGTATAACCTCTTTTCTGTTTCCAAGTCAGTTAAGAAAAAGATTATTGGACTTCTATAATTGTCTATGAAATAAAGCATTTTTTCGTTGTTAATATGCAAACTCTAGGAAATTAAATAATTGATATTCACTTAGCTTCCTTTGTAAACTTGCGTATTTCTATAATTTTCTTTTAAAATATTGTCTAAAACGAATTTTGGCTTCCATTTTGCCCTTTTTAAGCCAAAGTGTTAGAAAAACGATTTCACATTGTAAGTTGTGAAATTCAAAATCTTTAATTAATATTGCAGTGCGGAATTGTTTATCGGCAATTTAAATATAAAATTATAAAACGCGCCCAACCAAATAGCGAATGATTTTTATAATTATACAAATAGCTGTATCTAGTAAGCTTAAAATGTGTGTTAATATTAATTATAAAAAAAGTAAATGGTATATAAAAAATTTGAAACCGGCCATGTAATTTAAAATGTTTAAAAATGCTACCCATGTACTGATTTTTCGCTGTGTAAGTTAAGGCCTGAGAATAAGTTGTATTTTTGCAAAAAAAATATAATAAATGAATTATATGATGTATTTAAAATAGTATATTATATGTATGCTATAACAAGATCCATTAACTATCTACTGCCATGTTGTACTAACCATTTTGTAGTTTTATGGGTGTAACTATTTTTAAAAATGTTAGGAATATCGTAAAATGACTAGGCGATTCGTAATAATGCAAAAATACATTAAATTCACTTGGTATTTAAAATGTTCTAGAATTATCGACACGTTTAAAGCTAGAAACTTATAGATATGCATCTCATTGTTGTTATAGAAAACCTTAACACATGTGCTTTTCCATTTTTGGGATCGGAGTAATTTATATCATGTAAAGATTATATTTGCTTCAAAGTTAGTCCGACAATTTAAATATCATAGAAAAATATTTACTGTTATATTTTATTTAAAAAATCGACTCGGCCGAATCGGTTTTTCGTATTAAAATTTATATTATGTATACTGAAAAAGAACTTTTTTTTACTGGCAACATTTGTAATCAAACTTATTACATACACACAAGCACACACACCGTACGGATATTCCATAATTCAAATTCCATATTTAAAAATAGTTACACCCATTTTGAATATGTAGTGAGTGTAGACTGCACCATTTGGCTTTCTACAACTATTTGTACTTTTTTCTTTTCACTGTGATATATTACAGAAATTGTTCTTAAATCATAATAATTTGAACGGTCAAATGTCTATATTTATTATATATTTAAATTTCAAATACAGATACATGTCAACGCGCTAGACATGTGGTGAGTGTGGTTTTTAATTATAATTATAGAAATGTTTAACTTGTGTACTTATTAAAAACTTACTGAATCTATGTATCTTTTTTTCTTTTTTGGTTTTGTGGTTTGGCTTAAAACTACCAAAAACATGAGAGATGAATGGAATAAATAATTTGAATTTATTTATGCACTGTATATAAAAGAATTATCATTTTTTACTAGACTTATGATCGTTCTTGGCAAAAGCAAAATATATGAAATAAACATTGTGAATGAATGTTTTAAATTGCCACAAACCTTTTATGTCTGCGCGTTGATATACTGGTATATATAAAACATATAATATACAATAAAAGTATGTATGTATTTGTGTATCCTAACCCCCAAAGGACAGTGAAATATATATTCTCGTATGTGTTCGATATAATTATTGTAATTTAATTTTTCAATGTAAATAGCCATAGAAAATGTGTGATTTAGTGACATTCAATATAGTATGAATGCGGTACGTACGCACAGGAAATAAAATTTTGTACATATAAATCAAAGCGAAACCATTATAAGCCGTTTAAAAACTCGTGAAAAAAAGTGTGATGCCAATAACACACTTCCATGCTTTCGTGCAATATATTTGACGCAATAATTACATTTATTTTATTTATTTTTATGTTTTTTTAAACAATAATAATATACACTATCAACTAAAATTCTTGATATGACTGTGTTAAAATTTAATGCGTAAAATGGATTATTTTCTATAATTTAACTTTAAACGTTCTATTACTTTCAAAGTATCAATAACCGGATTTATATAAAATGTGCCTATGAAATGTATTTTCCGCGTTTTATGCATCCTACGAACATAAATAAATAATTCCGTCAATTAGGAATACTTACTTATGAATATAATTTAGTCTGATATTTCTGCTGTCAAATAAAATTGCTGTTCTCAGCGGGGTAGAACATAAGATTGCGGTGGCAGTATGCCAATTATGTCGTATGCCATCCACTTTAAAAAAAATACTGGACCCGAAATCATAGATAATACCACTACACGCTCTAGTACCATGCTAATGAAAATTCAATCGAAGAGGTTATTTTGTCAGGAATTTTGATCAGGGCAAATAGGGTTGCCACCGGCCACTGCGTGATTTAAGGGTTACCATAATAAAAACGGGTTTCAGTCTTTTTTACGGAAGACAATTACAATAGCATTTTTATGAGAAAATCTTTTATTTTTTTAATTGTTATTCGCAACATTTTGAAAAATCTCCGTTTTGCTCAGCTAATCGATAAAAATATGGAAATGTTTACCCCATATTCAATTATCCTAATTAAGGATAATTAAACTTGTATCCGAAAAAAAACAGGGTAACCCGTAAAAACCGGGGCATCTGGCAAGCCTAGGTGCTCATACTACGTCCATAAATCTCGAAAGCAGTGTGCGATTGGGTTGCATTAGTCCAATGCTTTTTTGTAAAATGTAAAATGCCCCACCATATGCTGTCGTTGTTTTATTGATTTGATTAAATCTATTATTTTAATAATACTCTAATAGTAGATATCAACTTAAGGTGACCTTTAATCATGTCGTTTTCAGTTTCCTTAAAAATTTCACCGAAATGTAATTCACAGTAGTGAAAGAAAACCTTTAGTGGTATTTAGATAGGTAATTTTGTATAGAATTCGTGAAGTGCTTTTGTAAAATATGATGGTATAGAAATGGATTTGAGGTGCACAGAATGTTTAGCTTTTTTTATTAAATTCAATATATGATAAAATAAATAACTTTATTAAAGTCCATTTGAAAGAAGAAATAAAAATGTCACAACTGTCGATATTATGATCTTAGTGAAACCACTTTTGCTTTGTAGGACGCTCAATAACAGCTATGCATTCTGTGCTTAAGATAGTCAATAGCATGTTTTTTTTAAGGAAATAATAATATTGTGATATGTTTATCATATGTTGGTTTAGCAAAAGGTACTTTACATCACATGACCTGTTTTATTTATTGAAACCACGTATAAGTTATTCAGTCACATAATGAAAAAGACGACATTAAAAATACTCTTTTTTTAATTTTTTTTAGAAAAAGCGTTATGTCAAATGTTGTATTGTGCCTTTTGTCTTATTCGTATAATCTTCATCAGGTAGGTGCTAGTTTTTAATTATATTTGTTTGTGTTACATGATTGTTTTGTCTTAATATGTTATTTGTTTTATTGATATTATTAGGTTGTAGTTTTATAATATTTAAATTAAATATACATACATAATTATTTTATTAACTTTGAAAAAAACTGCTTGGTGAGTCAGAAAAATCTATAACAAAACCTGTCTAAACTTTTCTTTAACCACAAAATTAAATATTGCTACGGAGGTAGGTCATCCAATATTATTATAATTATTGTTTTATTAAAGTTATTTTCTAACTATTTCAAATATAATATTAATTTGTACTAGGCATTCGTATAAACTAATATTCCTATTTAATTCGGTTTCCCTTTTAACGTAAAATGAAAAATATTAATTGTGATGGAAATTATCACATGCACTTTTTGTTGCGCCATCATATGATGTATTTCATACGACCTGATTACAAACATATCACAGAATGATATATGTATATGATTTGCGTTTAACAAGTGCAAATAAACATATATAATATTGTATAGAAATGATTCGCTGCCTAAATCAGTCATGCAATTAAATGGCTAGTCAAATTGTTAAATTTTAACAATTGTATTTTTTACAGCTGACCATCTAGTTTATGCAAACATATTTTCATAATCTGCCTTGTTATTTTACAAAAAGGCGCATATTAAAAACACAACGGTGTATGTCATAAAAATGTTAGACACATTTAATTCATTCAAATAAAATAACTTATTTACTGTTTATTGCGCATTATTCATATTGACTGACGTTTCCTCTACAGGGGCCGTGATGACAAGGCAATCCTTGTGTTTGGCCTTGAAATAAGCGCTTGCGAGCCCTTGTAAGAAAAATGGCGATACTGAGCAATAATAAGCAAAATGGATGTTACGATAATAAACTGAAGTTAGCAAACGTGTCCTGGCCGAAAACTGTTTAGTTTGTTTTTCAGCGCTGATAAGCGCTCGTAAGCGCTTTTTTCTGCCAAACACAAGGAATGGTCGTCATATATTTTCTACTACCTTCACGTTATTTTGATCAGACACCTCCCTAAAACAGTAAAAATATTGTGAAGTTAATAATAAATATATGAGGACCATTGCCTTAGTCATCCTGTGATCACGGCTCCTGTAAAGGAGTCGAAACGTCAGGATTAAATATAAAATATGCACAAAAAAACGTAAATAACTTGTTTTATTTAAATGTGTAATGTGTAAGAAATAAATACACTCAATATTATGTATCTATAATGCAACTAATAAAAATAATTCATGTAATGCCTTCACAAATGAATGTATCGTTAAACTGAGAAGGATATATTATATTTTAAATTAAAATAAAACGGAGAAAAAGTAATTTTGTACTCTGAATAATTTTATATAATATATGTTTTCTTTTTTCCACTTTCAACTTGTATATTTCGGAAATTGTTAATGTATGTACACTATTGATTATTTATTTATATTTAAACATTGTTATGTGTTCGTAAGGATGTAAAATAATGTTAATATCTTTTTTTTACTAATCATGATGGGATATAGTTGGTTGTACGGAGATGACACTCTTTGTCGATGTTTTATTAGTCTGTGGAATTCTTTTAAAGAGTTTTTTTTTTGTATTCTGCCCTTTTTGGAACATCAGTGACGTAGAAGAGCATCTAGGAGAGAAGAGATAGGAATTTTGGTTCTTAACAATCGAAACATTTTGATGTTCATTATAAAATGCCTTATATTATGAATTTAATAAAAAAACTAGCTGACCCGGTAACGCGTTGCTATGGTAACGCGTATACAATGGAAAAAGAGCGGGGAAAAAGAGCGGACAGACAAACACAAACAACAAATTTGTGTTCTTAGATTTTAGATTATATAGTGCTTTTCTATAAAAGAAGATTGATTAAAATTTCACAGAGAAGTGTCATCTGCGTTAATCCTGATGCTTTATTTATTTTTTTGTAACGCCAATTGCTGTACATGGATATCTATAAGTACCTACTATAACTACGCTATCTATACTATAACTGCTTAAGGGACTTACTGGTTAATATTGAAAAAACAATAAAATGAAAAAATCATTCGTTTCTTTTTTATTCTTTCCTCATAACCTCTATAGTGGATTAACCCCTTGAAGCCCATTTTTGTGTTAAATGCGTTATTTCTCTCTATCGGGGAAAAAATAACATTCAATAAAAAAAAACCTTTACCAAAGCCGTAATAAGGATTAAATCAGACTACGAGCTATAGAGCATCGCGGATTTTAGGTATCGTTGTCGCGCGCATGTTATAATGCTCTCGGGTTTTAAGGGGTTAATGGATCAGCTTCAATGTCGCAAGGTGTGTTACGCCATAACTTCCAGAGTTCTTTACCGATTTAATATTTTTTGTGTTTAAGCGAATCAACAGGTTTAGGAATAGATCGCGTTTAGAAATTTGAAATTCGCAAAAATAAAAAAGTTATGACCAAAAACATTGGCTCTATGGGATTTCCCATTGAAACAAAAAGCGCGCGCTTTTTGAAGCTTTCCATTCTTACGGTATTTTAAAATTTCACTAAACATTGAATTTTTTATTATTATTTTTTTATAGTTTTACGCTTTGCTTAGCGACTACATCGACCTAGTATATTGTGTACACAATTAAAGTTTCTTGCTATATTTCTTTAAAAACTTCTTAATTTAAACGGGCATTTTGTTCGGACCTGTGACCCACCAGCGACCACTAACGAAACTAGTTGGAGTATGTCAAAGACCATGAATGAAACCCAATGAGATAAGTCGCATTCCTCAAAAGCATGGGAAACTTTTTTTTAGCATAACAAGAATTAATATTAAAAAAAATTAATTTTCGTATATCCATATGCTTCTGAGTGAATCAAATGCTCATAAAAATGCACAATATCTTCCTACGTCTTTTTTTTATCCACAATAGCACGCGGGAAAGCGCGTATCGCTTCAAAGGAGTGGGGTAGATTTATGAATAGCTCTTGCCCCAGTCACTATTGTCCCCGGCAAATAAGTTGAACATGATTTTGAAATCACGTGACATGCGCAGTAGTGAATAATGTACCTAAGCTTGCTACTGGGCATGTCACGTGATTTCAAACTTCACTGTGTAGAATCGGACACCCCTTTGATTGCCCAGTTTAAATTTGACTACATATAGTAACAGTGCCTTTATTGTTTACTAGTACAGAAAGAATCTTATCATTTATATCTGTAATTTGTCGGATTACAAACATTACTATTTCAAAAAAATCCCGGACTATAGGGGGATCTTAGGCAGTACTCTACTAGGCGATGCAGTCGCTAAGCATAAAGCTACGCTGGCACCATATATTGGAGCGGAGCGTAATACCAAAAAAAATTTTTTTTTGTATTGAAATTCGGGCTCCATCACAATTTGGTCCTAAACCTGTTGAGTCGATTCCATGCAAAAATATTAAAATCGGTTAAGAACTCGGGAGGTTATGGCGTAACAGACATGACGCCATTGAAGCTGATCCATGGGAGCTTCGCTCGCTCCGCTCCTATAATCCGACAAATTCGATAGTCTGACACTGCCCGACAAAAAGTTTGTCGTATTACTCATATTCCACTGTATAGTCAGCATAAAAACGCATTGCGAAGCTCTCCGAGCACATCTAGTAATTAAATAAAACAAATAGTTTTGATTTTCAAATATATTTCAGTAATCAAAATATAATAATAGCCTTACACATTAATAGTTACGAATCGTATCTCGTGACATGACCGAATGTTTTACAAAAAAAATGTATATAGCAAGACATTAAATAATACCCACAATAATAATTCCACGAAGCTAAAACATCATTTTTATCACAAAAAATGTAAACACTAAATCAAATTAAAAATTAATATTTACAAGCCGTTAAATTTAGAGTATTATAGGTTTTTTTTTTACATAAATCCTTAGTGCACATTATTCACATTGTGAATTCTCGCTTATTTAATGAATTAACGAAAAGCCATCTTAAATTCTAGACCGTGAATTACTGTTAACATTTTCCGTGCACTTAAACATTTTTAAACAAGTTCAAAATTAGTTTTATTGTAACTTTTTTCATAATAAAATGGCTGCAATATGTTATATTTCAAATTATCCTCTTCGATATAACCTATAACTATTTATTATCATCGGTTATTTGAAAAAATTAATACTTCTGTCCTGATTTTTTTTTCTTCTTATTAAAAATGGGTTTACATTTATAAAATATTCAGTATATAAATTATTTTCAGCTAAATTTATGTACAATAGTCTTGTTGGCTAAATATTTTAATATTATTTTTTTTTCTTTTAAAACAACTAGGTTCTTTTTAATAGGCAAGCATGTCGATTTCTCAATTCTCATAGTCTTAAATAAAAAAAAGCTGACAGATTATCACAAAAAAGTCAGAAAAAGAAAGTGCGTTCAGGAACTTGATTCTAGAATATTTACATATTTTTATATATCTTAGAAATAATTTTATATCACAAATTAAAATTCCGAACTATTTTTTTTCGTATGAGCAATTATATTTTTTAAACTACTATTGGTCAATATTGATACAAAGATTTTAATAAAAGAAGTGTTTAATATATTTAAAAAACCCAAAATAAATACTTAGTATACAAGCAAAAAATTTTGTTCGATAACCAGGGATCATATTGGTACTTCGATGTTTAAGATTTTTAAATAAAATTAAAGACTGTTTAATATCAATAATATTTATATTTTCATAATATTAAAAGTGAATAAAACGTTAAAAAAATCTTCTTCCAAAAATATGATTCACGATCCATAGTTATTGAACAAAAAAAAACAAAATCACAAGTTTATAAAACTTAAAAAAGAAAAAGAGTAATATGGACGTATCAAAAAAAAAACAAGAAAGAAAAAACAAATGCTGAGCATAATTCTTTCTACATTAGGTCTATCTAATTAATTTAGTCTTAAATTTAATCTGTATAATTAATATTTTTAGCATACAGTACAAATTTTTATGTATACTTCAAAAGCGTTTTTCTCTATAAATAATATAATGTATATTGTTTATAAGTATTGTACAAACAACTCTGCCATATTTTTCATAAACAAAACATTTTTCATATTTACTTTTTAAAAACTAGGGCAGAGGCATCGATTACGTCCTATTTAAAAAAAAGGAAACACATTATCTCAAGTACATAAGTAACATTACTTAAATCGCATATTATTTTTCTCGTCAACTTTTATAAGTTTTAATGTACAAATTTGATCACTTTTCCTTCGTTTCATTTTAACATTGTTTTGTTATCTCCTAACCTAAATCACGTCACAAATGTCAAGGATACCATGATATTTTATCTATAGAGGAAATTGTTGATTATCGCCAAGCTTGTCCAATTTTATATATTTCAAAACTATTGGATCAGTTGTAAAATTCACTTGAATTATCTCAAGATAAAATATAATAATGCCTTCTCGCGTGAGACGTGTTTATAAATTATACTTAGGTATTAACAATACATGTATTTCGAGAAATACTTGCGTCAATTAAATAATTAAACATTGGATTTCAATATGCCTATACATTTTTTTGCTTTAATTATCAACAATTATAATCGCAATACAATAAATAGAAAAAAAGCTGCCATAATCACAAACAAGACATAAAAGTTGCCACATTTTTGGTAGAATTACTACTGTGAAATGGTAGAAAATATTAAAAACAAATACTTTCATCAATGATGGTTAATTTCATTATTTGCAAAATTTCTTGCTTAATACTTTGAGCCCAACATGGTCGTTAACAAATCTTCTATACATACTTTTAATTGTATTTAAAACCCGGTTAAGCTTAAACTTTTAGCTTAAATCTTAAATTTAAAGTCTTATTCCACTGGATGCTGGTATCACAATAAAAGCAAATTCTAATTTTAATCAAGTACATACAATTGTTATCTAAAAAGTTCGGTGATGGTTTGTTTTAAAAAGTGTTGTTATATTTTTCTACTACACGAAAAAATAGTAGAAAATCGGTGTTATTTGGGGAACTTTGGTGGTAACTATGATATAAATATTTTTTCATTATTAGATTACTTTAGACTTAATCAATGGACTACTGAAGCTTCGGTGTAAAAGTTTGTCAGCATTATTAAAACTTACGTTGTTTTTATTTTATATTATAAGTTTATTAATAAAATCGTTTTCACCAATACTTCGGTAGCCCAATAGTTAAATCAGCCGCCTGGAAGATGTGTAGTTCCTAACCGTCTGAGTACGAATCAATTATCAAAAACTATATTGGTTATTATTGCGTTTAAAAGTAGTATTATATATATGGGACACTGGGAATCCCCGTTTTCATTGATGAGTCGTATTAATGTAAATTTTTTAAGACACATTATTACAAAAAAAAAAATTGCTTGTTTTGGGTGTCAATAAACCTTTTCTGGTGTTAATTTCTTTTTAAATAAAAATATAGCCTTTGATTTGCCTAAATGACAAAAAATTTTTTTTTTCTATTTTTGTTCTATGAGTTCAATAAACGTCTCATTTGGACTACCTTAATAAAAAACCTCTTATTATTTAATCCAGTTGTTTAATCTCAAGCTAAGCAAAATACCAAAATAACGGATTTAATAAAGAAATTAATATACTGGATATAGAGAAATCCCTTCACTAAGTTGCTAGATAATTAGTGTTACATGAAAATTATTAAGGTTACCAAAAGCAATTAAATGGTAATAAATAACTTTTATGTATTGAAAACTTAATAACAATTATGCCTGTGTGTATATTTCATAATTGGCATATGCAATAATGATATTTTAATATAATTAAATACCCATAACTATCTATTTCTTAAATATGAGGACCTATTTTGAATCGCTCGAGCTCGACCCAAATGCGAAATTTGCGTTCTGTCCTTTTTATTCCCTTCATAGCGAGAAAGAGACATCGCATGCATACCGGACTCTAGCATTTTGAAAATAGGGACAGAGGCATCGGATGCAAAATGTATCCTAGCATTTTAAAAATAGGGTCCATGGTATTTTCAATGGTTTTCAATAACCCATTAACCGATTCGTTGCTACATACAATTACCAGAAACGAAGGCCACGAGCTTGATTTACGTAAAAAATTAAGATAGTTTTATTCTGGGTAGATTTCCCTAAAACTTAATTTGAAGGAGTTATCATCGATGTAAAAATGACACCGCTCCAGTGGGTAGAGCCACACGCAAAAGACAGTGATGGCACGCCAGACGTGCCATCAGCAACGAATCGGTTAAGAGACAGAGCTGCTGTCTCTGTGTTGTTTAGATATTTCTGTAACATAGCGGCAAAGGTTGCCTAGCAACCGAATTAAAGTTCATTGAACTCATCAACTATGCGATGCGACACGCAGATAATGACTATAATTTATTATTTACTTTATTTTTTTTCCTTTTTGGCATCAGACACACCATATTTGTATTTATTTATAATTTTCTTATTTAAATGTATCTGCCTTTTTTAAGTTGTCACTCCTGTTAATTAAATTTTGTTGTTGTTTTGTTATTTTGTTGTTGTGCGTTTGAGTCCCAAATAAATGTTTTTTCTCTTTTTCTTTCAATAATTTGAAACAAAAAATTACAAAACATTAAAAATACACATTATGGGGTTTACAATATCTTCAAATCAGGTCTCCAACTCCAAATCTAGTATGTGTCCTGTATCTTAAGAGTTAGGGATTCCTCAAATACATATGTAATAATATTTTAAAAGAGTAAATGAGTCTGGTTAGTATTGTTTAGTTGAGTTTTGTTTGGAAGTGGGTTTTTAGTTGACTTCTCAGGGATATATTAATCTTTATTAAATTTTATTATGAAGCAAAGCAAAAAACGGTCTTTAAAAAAATATTTTATCCGCTGATAAATCCACTTTGTTTAATTAGAGCTTTGATTTCATGCTCATCTTTTTAAAACTTTTAGTGCAAACTTTCAAAACATATATTTTCATTTCATCGTTATTTTGTATCATAAGATACAAAAATTAATGGACTTTTGCCTTAAACACTGATACATATGTACAATGTGTCCAGTCACCAGTGTCGGCCTTGTGTGTGCCTTTACTGGTGTGAAATATGGCATTTTTTATCGACAAATTGCCCCGCAAAATTGGTTTTTCTCAAAAAGCCAATAATTAAAAAATACACAAAAAAGAATCTATTTGTTTTTCTTTAATTATTTTTTTCTATTTCTTATTCCATGACAATTGAAACATGATGGCTGTGTAACTGTTGTCTACATGTTTAGCTATCAAATGACACCTTTTTAATGTTGATAGGACATTTACGTGAGTAGTGGTGGTCGAATTAGTTGGTTACCAAGAAAACAAAATGGCGGCCGTGAGAGAAAAACAAAATTTGAGCGGCAATTTGTCGATAAAAAATGCCATATATTACACCATTAAGGCTCCGACACTGGTGACGGGACACATTGTATATAAATACAGCGACATTATACCTTTTTTGCCTCCATAGGGCAAGTCTATGCAATGGCATTGAAACCTAAATTTCACGTCTCTACGTTCAGCAGTTTCAGCTGTGCGTTGTCTGTCAGTCTGTTAGTTAGGAACCGGTTATAATAATCTGGATTAAACTACATAGCATAGTTACCAACCAATTTTATTTTATTTTTTTAATAATGACAAATGCATTAAAATTATTTATTTATACACTCGGCGTCAAAAAAATCGCACCTCTAAGAAAATCACGTTCAAATGGCATTAACTCTGGATATGCACATGCAGTCGTATTAATTATAATTTTATTTAAAAGGTTACTTAATTAACTTAATAAAAAAACATTATTTTTCATTATCAAATAAAACCTAAAGCAACAAATAAAGGGTCACAAAAATTCTAAGGAAATTTTGCTGCTCGGGAGAGTCGCGAGTTGCGCTAACTTTGTGGGTATAAAGAGGTCAACACGGGTTCAATGTGGGTCATTCGCTATTAAACCGTTGAAGGGGACACACGCACTGATTTTACTGAAGAAAGAACATCTGGAAAATGGACACTACAGCTGATGAGGCCGCTCAAGTGGTTGCACTACTGCAAGCAGGGGTGCGGCAGTGTGATGTCGCCCGGCAACTGAATCTGAGCCGTTTTTCGGTTCGTAGAGTCTACCAGCGCTTTTTAGAGACCGGTGGCTATATCCGGCGACATGGGTCCGGTAGACGTCGCTGCACTTCGGAAAGAGACGACCGGTTCGTTGTGTCGTACTCTTTGAGAAATCGCTTCTCAAACGCTGTTCAGCTGCAACAGGAGCTCCAGGCAGTTCGCAGACGCACCGTGAGTGTATCCACGGTTAGAAGAAGACTGAAGGAGAAGAACATAGCAGCCCGCAGAGCTGCTACAGGTCCAAAATTGACTGCAGCGCACCGACGAGCCCGCTTGCAGTTTGCTCGCGACCACGTCGATTGGACCATTGAGCAGTGGGGAGCTGTTCTCTTCTCAGACGAGACACGAGTGTGTCTTTTCTGCAACGACCGACGAAGAAGAGTATACCGGAGGCAGGGTGAACGTTTCGCTCAAGCCTGCATCCAGGAGACGGTGGAATATGGAGGCGGATCCTGCATGTTCTGGGGCGGTATGTCGGCTGCCGGCAAAACCGACCTGGTCTGCGTCTCCCGGACCGGAGGTGCTCGCGGACAAGGGTCGCTGACTGCGCGCCGCTATATCACAGAGATCCTGGATGTGCATGTGGTCCCTTTTGCCGAATCTTTTGGCGAGGGGTTCACATTAATGCACGACAACGCTCGCGCACACACTGCAGCCATCGTGAACGACTTCCTGCGGAGGTCCCAAATTCCTGTGATGCAGTGGCCAGCGAGAAGTCCTGATCTGAATCCGATAGAGCACCTCTGGGACCATCTTAAACGTAAGGTTCGATCTCGGGATCCGGCTCCTTCGACTCTAGAGGAACTCCAAACCGCGGTGATTGAAGAATGGGGTCTTATCCCTCAAGAAGAGCTCCTGAAGTTGGTGAGGTCTATGAGGGACCGTATGGAAGCCGTCATCAGGGCAAGGGGGGGTAACACTAGATTTTGAGTTAATTTTAAGACACTTTTTGTACATTTTTTTTGTAAATTATCGATTATTAATTAGGACTTAATTAAGATTTTTTATTATTTTTCAAATTTTTATGCTTTTTGTATAATTTTAATTAAAAAAAAGATTGCACTTAATTGTTGTTTGATGCTCCTTTTTGTTACCTTTCTAATGATACCTAACACTATCCTCTATATAAGGTTTAGGAATTTTTGAATAAGATTTTTATAAGGTGCGATTTTTTTGACGCCGAGTTTAGTTACCATCTATTCCCGTGTGTTATATGTGTGCCACTAAACGCAAACCATGACCGAACGAAGAGTGAGGCATCATCTGACGACGAGCAATGTTGCCAGCAACAAAACAGCGGCTGTTGGTCGACACGCGCCACTGTTGTACTTGCTGCTTTGCTCGCATGTACCTGAAATACCGATATATTTTTTAAACATTCATATTCCAGTTCATCCTTCGTGGAACGATAAATGCTTAGGAGTGGGTCCAAGTTCGCAATACATCGGCGAGGATAATACTCGGTTCGATTGGCTTAAAGCTGATAACTAACTGCCTCTTAAAGGAGGAGGGTTAATAAGGCGGGTTTTCGGCTACTTTCGTTTTTGACCTAAAAGTTCCGAAAAAAATTTTTTTTTTTCTACTATATGGGCTAACAAATCCACCCAAACGGAACAACCCCCAACGAAAATTTGCCACATAAGCCATTCTATGAAAGAAACACTCATATTCATTGCACGACAAAAACATTGTTCCAACCCCAAGCAGTTAAAATCAATGTCAGTCTATTTGAATAGGTGAGTATTTATTAAAAAAAACAGATTACTTTTATTATATTTGTGTCTATAATGCAATAATAGTTAAAGTTATGTATGTAAGTATTATGTGTGTCATACAGTGCTTACTTTGGGCTAAGCTTATTGGTAAGTAAGAAATATTTTTTAATTATTGTGATTGTACATTCAAATTATAACTTTTGATTGAAAACCACCAGTCGGTCAGTTCAGGTCAGTCGTCCAGGATTATTTTATTTTTTACTTTCCTGTCCAAGCAAAGATTGTCTGGTTGCCTGTTTTAGCGATTTGTACTTTGTCAGTATGTTTGTATAGTTGCATTTAACACCATTACCATTGATGGTGAGGTTGTAGGCCTTATCCCCGCCCACTCCGGCCACCACTCCCCGGTCGCAAGCCCCGCCCACGCCTGACAACGCCAGCTGGCCCCCACCACGAGTATCTGAAACAACCAACACGGTATAACCTCACCCCATTCACATCATCCATTATAAATAAATAAACATTAGATACTATCAAATACATTATTTTGAACCGTGCTGCATTGACATCACAATTTTTTGGCGGCTTGCGTTGCATTTTTTCCTTTTTGTAATAAAATTTTAAAATGTATCTAACTTCTTCATTCGATTCGCTCATTTTAACAGAAAGAAAAACAAATGAAAAATAGTTGGAAAAAAAATTCCTATTTTGATTCTTTTTTTGAAATGTCACCTTTTTAATGTCATGAAAACCAGCCAGGTACAAATAGTACAGCCAAAGATATTTTATTACAAGTTTATTCATACTATATGCGAAAATACTTTTTCCCTGATCTATTATGAGCCGGCATAGAACAGCATCAACCTTTCACACTTAAAGATTCAGTCATGAAAGGCAACTTTTTAATTATGTTATTTACTGCGAATTCCAACCCGCCTTATTTTTAAGGAAAGCTTCAGTATAATAACGAAAGTCTTTTGGCTGAGGTGCTATGTATGTATCAAACGAGAAAAAGTGCGATTCCCGATTTCGGGTGCTTTTCTAGCTCCTTTAACTAGACCTATATTACTTCCCCATTTTTTGGAAAGAAAAGAAAGTCCTTTTTTACTTTTATTTTAATTTACTTTTACTGGTGTCAATTCTAACCTTATCTCACCATGTTGTTTTTAGTCATTGTAATAAGGGCCTACGCACATTGCAAATTTTTTTTATTCCATTGAGCAATTTTTTGCATGTAAAGCTCTGAAATACTATAGGAATAAACGTAAAAGGTGTGGTGAGGTTAAAACAGTGACCTGCAAAAAATAAATAAAAAAATTTGATGAGTTTAAGTTTTTTTGTTTGTTGAATGAGCGCATTAAGAGTTATATCTCACCGTTGCTCTGCCTAGTGTGGTACATAAAGCACAGAGTCCGTGGGTGGCCGGAGGCTCGGGCCACGGGAGCGGCGATCAGGAACCCGCTATCCCCACTCGACCAACCACCGTAGCACGTGTACACTGCAAACATACACATAAACTTCAATGTTAAAGATAACCTAAAAATGAACTACCATTAAATAAACTAATGTTTTCAATTTAATTTTTGCATTCACAATGCCTTATTTTTATAAGATATAAATATGCATGTAAAAAACGACCACATCTCCGATTATACCTGAGGGCTTGGAGGCGTGGTTGTTTTTTAAGTAGGCCATCTTTGTCTCATCAATGAGAGGAACATCCTCTCGTATTTAAAAGAAAGATTTTTACAAATGTTTGGGTAATCGGTAACATTGCAACAGCCACTTATATTAGTTTTACAATTATATATATTTTTTTGCATTTTTTCAATGATCTAAATACATTTTAATCAAATAAAAATCTTGTTCTGCAAGGAAAGAAAATAATAATATTTATTTTAACCACTAAAGAAAAAATTCTTTAAAAATATTTTTCTCACCTGTTGTAGTGCAGTGCGATGAGAACTCGATGGTGTCTTGTGTGTTACCGCAGCCGAAACTAACGGTGGAGTACTCCCCCGAGACACACTCCGCTGCACTTTCAACACCGGTCTCTGAACCTGAACAAAAAAAAAATCATATAATTAATTTCAATGACAAAAATCTAAATAATCAAGTCCACTTTAATATCAATTTTCATGGACACTGTTTATTATATTTACATTAGTTTCAGTAATTTAATTTTAATTTAATGGTATGCGCAGGGATTCAAAAACACCTTTATAAGGATACACTTTCATAAGGGTTACACATTGAATCTGTTACAGAATTATTCCTGTATCACTTATTTGGGTGTTTTGAACCTGTTTTGCGTCGAACACTTATAAAAGTGTAACAGATATAATGTTTTCTGTTACCAATCTGTTAGAAACTGTTTTACGTTTAACTATCTATGTGTACACACAGTACGCCAACATAGGCATTTCAAAGTACCCAAATCATTAGTGAGCTGTCGCATAGTTATGCCAATGTGAACCTTATTGACTGTAACACATATTAACACTTATGAACCGGTATTTTCTAAAACAGATTCAAAGTGTTACAGTTTCTTTTTGTTTATCTTTTAAAACAGAAATGAAAAGCAGTGTTCAGAACACTCTATTCGGATACCGCTAAAATCCCTGGGTATGCGAACCATTATTATTATAGCTATGATATACCTATAGTGGCTTGTTGTCTTCTCCGCCGGCGGTCCGCTAATGAATTGACAACGTTGTATCGGCCGAATATAGGACACCGCATCGGTACTAGGTTTGTCGCTGAAAAGAATAAAATATTTTTTGCTTAAAACAATGAAAACCAAAAACAAATCTTTGTATAAGATATAAAATACGCGTGTTAAAAATAACTACGCCTCCGAGCCCACAGGTGGGATTCGAACCCACGACCTTTCGCTATCTGGGCGAGTGCTCTTATCTCTGAGCTACTGAGACGCTGCCAATTTTACAAACGTATTTCATCTTCTACTATGAGCTAGTATCGTTCCACCAATGTTGAACGCTAACTACCTTTAACATCGAAAGTAATATTTTTACGAATATTAAACAATCGATTAAAATGGAACCAGCTATAATTATGTATTTATTTAATTTTTTGCATTCACAATGCATTATTTCTATAAGATATAAACAACTACGACTCCGAATATTTTATATCTTATAGAAACATTGCATTGTGAATGCAAAAGAAATTAATAAAAACACAAATCTTATGAACTCCCATACATTTCGACTTCGTAAAGACAGACCAAGGCGAACTTTCAGGGACCAAATAGAAGATGATCAGGTCAAAAGTACTCTGAATCGACGAGCTGGTATGAAAGATCTGATTAGAGCTGAAGAAGCGAGAGATATATGAAGAATCGTGGAAAGTGGAAATCTAGGAGTATGTATACATTTCAACTGCAAATCTAAGTTTGTATTTATAAAAAATATTTATGATTATACTTTATCCAATGTAGGATGATACTTTTGACAGGTGTCACTTCCTTATTGCTACGTACTAAGGTTGCGTTTGTTTCCTTATGTTTGGCTTGACATTGCAATAGCAACTTTATACCCACTATATAGGTGTCAACTGTCAAAAGTATCATCCTATATTGGACAAAGTATAATTGACGGTTCTCGGATTTTTTCCTTTACCTTGCTTCATGCTAAATTTTATGATTCTACGTTGAAGGATTTAACCCTATAGGTATTGATTCCCTTAAGAGTGTCAAAATTTGCGGCATAATGATTGCGTTGACATAGTAGCTTGGTTTTTTTACACAACCAAGGTGTCGTATATTTAAATATTCGATATAAATAACTTCATATCTTCACGCGTTCTTGACAACAACGGAACGGAGTACGGAACCCTAAAATAACAAAATACGGGAATCGAACACGTGTCTTCTATCTGGGCCGCTACACAGAATATTATTCTACCGAGATATCAGTTGAACACTTGGTATTTATGTTTGTATACCAATATCATATTAGGTATATAATTTAAGAAGTTTGCTGTCCTACAAATCCGTGTGAAATATTTTTTTTATATATTTAAACATTCAATGGATTACACTTTTACTGGATATGATAAAGATGGCTAGATTACTTCTAAGAATATATTTCAATTTTTATATTTTAACTAGCGGCCCGTCCCGGCTTCGCACAGGTGGACAAAATTCTTTAAATTTTCTCTATTATCAAATATTTTTCCGTTAGCGCCATCTAGCGTCCGGTAGACGAGCTACTTGCGATTGAGGCGTTGCTATTGTAACGCATATACAATGGAAAAGGAGCGGGAAAAAGAGCGGACAGACAAACACACAAACCACTGGGATCTTAGATTATAGATCAAAACTAAACTAGCAAAGATAAATAATTGATATTAATCTTAAAATTTGCGGCTTGTTCAAGCCTATCGAATTGCTTATTAATGAATTAAAATGATCTATTTTTAATAAATTTAGGTTATATTTAAAGATTTTGTATTTTTTTGTAATGTTACAGACAATTCGAACAAATTCTATAGCGTTTCTGATATTTACTTATAACTTTGCTCACATCTATATAACGTAAATCGACGATCATGTTACACCCCTTATCTATAATAATAAATTATTTTACGTACTCAAAAGGACTTATTGGTTTCAATAAAAAAACTTAACCGTTAAATTTAAAACCTAGCCTTAAATGTGATTCATAATCCGGGTTAAATTTTTATATCTTTAATTGCAATCCATTAAAAAAACACTAAACGATAAAGCTGGTCCTTCGAGCCGGATTTTACTGAAATAATTATCGTTATTTCATGTTTTGAAATGAGTTTGTCATTTAAAAAATGTCCACTTCTTTATTTTATTAGCTTTTCCCTCGGCTTCGCACACGTTAATGTAGACTACCTATTAAAAGTTATATTTCTATCGATCGGGAGTAGTACTCTTTTAATAGATTAAAGTTACCTGTCCTTTCCTGTACTCCTGACAAAGTGTACGCAAAATCTCATGATGATCAATTTTATTGAGTAATTAACCCCTTGAAGCCCGGCTTTGTGTTGATTGAAAAAATATCATTCAATCAAAAAGAACCATTACCGAAGCCGTAATATGGATTAAATCAGACTGCGCGCTATAAAGCATTATATGATGCTCGCGGATTTTGATTCTAGGTCATCCACCCGACTGCCGACCGAACGGCCGATTATCCCCGACCGATCGGCAGACCATTTTTTTTTCTAAAATCGGCAGTTCAAACGCCCGACCGAACGGCAGACTAAAACGGCCGATTCGGCCCGATCGAACGGCCGACAAAAAAAATCACCCGATTGATCGCCCGACCGAACGGCAGACTCGGCCGATTTCACCCGATTGATCGGCCGATCAAAAATTTTTTGATTTTAATTTTTATTTAAAAAATGATTGACATGTGTCGAACTAACCGACTATTTAAACGGTCGGGCGTTTGAACTGCCGATTTTAGAAAAAAATTGGTCTGCCGATCGGTCTGCAGTATTCGGCAGGAACCGGCCGATTGAGTCGGCAGAAATCGGTCGGGTGGATGACCTACAATCGCAGATTTTAGGTATCGTTATCACGCGCATGATATAATGTTCTCGCGTTTTAAGGGGTTAAAACGTGAATGTGTAACAAACAAACAATTCACTTTCGTTTTTATAATTTTAGTTAGGGTTATGACTTTTTAAAACTTTAATTTGCATTCAACCAATCGTCACAATTATAAAAAGCAGATTATACGAACTCTTTAATAGAATAACTTACTTATAAGAGTGATGAAGGGCGGCTGGCTAGTGGGAAGACTGCAGGCATCCTCAGGGCTCTCCCAAAGCTCGGAGCCCTGTTGGAGCTCTAGGACACCACCCTCTCGTCGGTAGAACTTCAAGCACACGTGACCAGACTCGCTGCAACATTTTTTATAATTAAAACGAGGTGGTAAACACTTTAGAATTACTTTTTTATTATTTATTCATTACATATTTTAAATACATAGTTGTATTTCTTGCAAAAAAAGTCCTTGTGGATTATTGGGATACTTATGTTATTGTTGTTTGCTAATAAACTTAGTTATTTCCAGTAATTTACAGGAATATTTTAATAAACATATCAAAAAAAGGAACATTACAGAATTGGGGCAAACCAATGTTAGATGTTCTTTTTTTTGTTAAACCAAGGAACTCCTATGAATTATGATTTTTTCTTAAGATATAGAAAATGTGTAGGAATGAAATCTACACAAGTGAGAGTAGTGCTAGATTTGGTAATGCTGTTTTTGCAGACATACTGTTATTTCATTAATCATCATTATTTTCTTTATCCTTTAATTTAATTTGACCTTAACTTTATTTTGACTACACTATGATATTCTTCCGTTGCACAATGAAAAATAAAAAATATTTAAGTTGAAATATCATTATTACAACAACAAGTGGTCGGAATCTTCCTTTGAGCATCAAAAAACTTGTGTAAGAAGGCTCTGCTTTTCATATAACTGATATTTGACCAAAGAAAAGATGTGTATAGCTGCAAAACTGTCTGCCGGACACGTAATGGGGGGCAGAAATTGCCGGCCGCCAAAAGCAAGAGGAAAGCCGATGATAGGGCGGATCTAGGCAGTACAGGCGTCCGACGATGACGCAACGGAGGGCAGAATGTCTCTCTAAGAAACGGCTTACGCACACTTGCCCCTACATTAGCCGCTTCTCCCCCCCTCTCTCAAATGAGAGCGGAACGGCAAGCGAAGAGACAGGTTGGTGGACTGTAGACGCGGGCCAAGGGGATGGGGGCTGCGCCGCGCAAGCGAACGTAGCCTCCTACCCCGGGCAAGGCTAGCCGACGGAGGATTGGGAGTCCGACTGTCGGCATTGCACAGCCTTGCCAGCCTGGGGGGACCCCGGAATGTACCACGGGGTCCCCCGTTGCCAACCCGTCGCTCTCCAGGGTGGTGAGTGCCACCGGAATGCGACGGAGCTGAGGGTACATCGTGTGTTTTTAGTGGGTAAGCCTCCAATCCTCCATCGGGCACTAGTGCGGGTGGGGGAATGGAGGAGGGTCCCACATAACGTTCGCCACGCTCCCAACGGCGGCGTACGCGCAACGCATTTTTCACACGTAAATAAAAAAAAAAGGGTAAATTATAGTGTCCGACCGAAGCTTCGGCTTCGGCTTCGGCTTCTGCCACCTTCGGCCAAAAAAGCACCTTCGGCCAAATCTTCGGCTTCGGCCAAATCTTCGGCTTCGGCCAAAAATTTGCCGAAGGTTTGGCCGAAGCCGAAGGTTTGCTAGTTGTCAAAATTTGAAATTTACTGAACGATGCTAGAGCGAGACGGAGAGTGTGCAGAGCAGCAGAGTTTCGCCGCGCCGCCGCACCGGCCCAAACGAATCGCAGTTAGTAAACTAAACGAGTCAAAACAAACAAGTTTGAGAGCGCGTCTTAAAATCTAATAAGTGTTTTGTTTTTAAATATTTCATATTTGTTATTACAAATTAGAAATTATTTTATTTATTACTGTGAGTAGTACCTGTGGTGATACGTTCATTATTGTGAGGCACTCTAAGAACCAAAAAACCGTAAGTATTGTCTGGTTTTAAAATATTTTATGTTATCTAACGTTAGGTAGGAAACTTGATGGAAACAATGTTATTTTTATATGGTATGTTTTTTTATGCAATTTTTAGATAAAAAGAGATGTGAAGATTGTTTACTTTTAGTTAACTACCTAAACCGATAGGATATAGGCGCATCCGCGTTGCAGAGTCCTACTTCGAGTACGGGGCGGTCGGTTCGGCTCGGTAGGTACTTGTGCCGGCGCATGAGTTACGTTGGTGGGCGGCCGCGTCTCGTTATTGGGCTAAATCTCTTAAGCTCTCGCAATATGTATCTAGTATATTCTGAGATCAAAGTAACTATCGTATTTCTCAAGGTCAATGACACCTTCGGCTTCGGCTTCGGCCGAAGGTTTTGGTGAATACCGATTAATCGGCTTCGGCTTCGGCTTCGGCCAGAATTGCACCTTCGGTCGGACACTAGTAAATTATTACATCGAGCCTTGATCATCAATCTACCCAAACTTTCTTCGAAATCTTCTCAGACTCCGTAACAAGTAATCTCTATAAATCTCATAGATAAATCAGTAATATTAACTTACCATCCCCTAGTCACGTGGGCGACCAGTTTGATGTGCTTCTTCTCTTTCTGCTCCAAAATGGAGTGGCACACCAATCGCTTTTCTTCATAAGACCCATCCGCATTCATCACCTGTAAAGATATTTAAAAAATCCTGATTATTTAGGATAATAAACAAGATACAGATACAAAATACACACAAATTTAAAAAAAATATCTCCATCCACTTATTAATAGTAATAGACCAAATAATTTAAAGAATCAAGTAGTTTATAAATAAATTTGAGTAATTAAAAAAAACATCAACACATTACGAAATTTTTATTCTTCATAATTATAATTGGTCACTGAAAAATACTTTCATCTGCTACGACACGTTCGAAATACTTTTGAAGTGATAACTTCTTATGGGAGGGTGAACCACTTCGTTACGTAACGCGTTACGGCGCCAGTCTGTCTGGCTTCCTTTCCTATCACACATACGGCAGCGGTAGGCACTCCTCTCTCACTCTAACCCGCAGCGCTAGCCGTATTTCAGACAGACGCTTTCTCCTCTTTCTACTCAGTGTTTAGTGTTAAATAAATAACCTTTTCTTACAGTATCATATAAATATACATCAAATTTAAGTAGTAACCTAAGCTTTTATCAAGGTAAACAAATTCAATATTAAATAGTTCAACTTAGATTAAACTATCACTTCTGTTGTGCGTCCGGAGATGCACACGCTTTTTTTTATTAAATTTTAGTGTTAATAATCCTAAAAAAAACAAAAGTGACAGTACTGCGACGTTCGCTTAGAGGTCTTGTTGAGGCGTTCCTCTGTGTGAATGCTCTATATCCGCTTATATAATCCGTTTCGATCGATTGCACGTAGATACCTTACTTCTTTAGCTATATATATTGTGACTAGGGTAACTATTATTACCTTGAGCGTAGCATTCCTTGTAGTGAAATGGTACTGGTGTGTATGATCCAGGCTGAACCATTTGTGATGTTCCAAGATCCACGAGGGGAAGTGGCAGCGGTTGTGTTCGTCGTCGCCTTAAAAAGAATTTAAAAAATCTTATTTATAATGAATACAATTTAATTTTTAATACCGTTAACCTAAGTAAACAGTTTCTAAGACGAGTGAGGACTTTTGGTTTACAAGTGGCAGACTTATTAATTTATTGGGTTCCCTATTCCCTATGTTACTATGTCCTTATATTCAGATCTCCTTATAGGTATGAGCTAAGAAGACGCGTTTGCAAGTGGCATACTCGTTCATTTATTCATGAATATATATCTATTTATTGTCTTAATTAAGTTTTTGTATTTTTGTAAAAAGCTGTTGTTTCCTAAGTAACCTCTCTATGAGTTAAATGACAAGTGGTGAGCTTTACAATGCAGCTGTTATTGATGAGCAAGGTCAAGCGCTGACACGTTGGGACCACAAATTAATTATTTTTGGTGTATTATATCCCTACGCCACTATCTTACATGAATATATTGACTTGTAGTGAATTTCCCGACAAGGACACGCTACAATTACAAGTGGGCCATAGTCTCCTTTATATTTCGAGTTCTATACCCTTATACCCCTATCTAGCTAAAAGTATACAACTAGTGGTAAATTTCGTGGTGCGTCTATCGTCGCTGAACGAAGACCAACTATTCGAATGAAGGTCAACAAACTCTTGTCCCTATTTCCCTATACTACCATGCCCTTATATTCCCATCTCCTTACGAGTTGTGGTAATCATCACGAAAGACGTTGAAACGCAGTACCTTATATCCGATATATTCGTGTATGTCCCTATAATCTTATGCCGCTATCAGGCTGTATACTGACTGGTGGACAAGTATCCGATATACTCGTGTATGTCTCTATATCCCTATTACCTTATACCCCTATCAGGTAATGAGTATACTTACTGGTGGTGAGTTTCATGATTCGGCTGCCGTCGGTGGGCGAGGAGACGCCATTGCAGGTAGCGTCACCGGATTGAGCGATGGCATACGTCATACTGCGTTCGCTATGCTGCCCTTTGTATATGAAGCACCTGCATACAAAAACAAACGTTTAATCACTTTAGCTGTGTTGCCAGTAGCCGATACTCAAAGGTAAGACAGTATACTTATTTAAAACAGATACTTGTTGACTTTGTTGTAATCTATAACACTACTCTTATTATTATACTTAATAGCGGCCCGTCCCGGCTTCGCACGGGTGGACTAAATTCTTTTAATTTATTCTATTATTAAATATTTTTCCGTTAGCGCTATCTAGTGTCCGGTAGACGAACTACTTGCGGTTAACGCGTTGTTATGGTAACACATATACAATGGCAAAAACAGCGGGGGAAAAGAGCGGACAGACAAACAACAAATTTGTGATCTTAGATTATAAATATATAAAACAAACCTCCGCGCTGATTCACACACATACCGACACGTGCACATACATAATAGATACACTCACACACATACACACAATCGAACAAACATACCTTCAAACACTTACACACACCTTCATATACACTCTTCTGCACGGTACCTGTTCGGGAGGGGGCCTGGAGTCCCGAAATACGGGGCACCAGTCCTTCCAAATACCATGCGTATTAAGTCCCAATTTTGTACTATCTTGTGTTAGTTTATTTATTTTTAAGTTGTATTTAATATGTTAATCCAAAAATTGTTGTACCTTGATTGTAACACATGTATTTTGGTGGAAAATAAAATGAATTTATTTTATTTTTATTATTGTTATAATGGAATATTGAATTGTCTTTTGTGGATTATGTATGGTGACGACGTATAATATTGCAAATATCGTTACTTCTATTAAAACTGACTACCTAGTTTCTTGCGCTCATTCTTCTTGTGGTAGGTAAAAATGTTGGACGTTTCGAAACAATTTATTTTAAGGCCATTAGAAATAAAGGAACTATCATATCATAAAAAAAATTGCATGTGTGCAATTCACACGTGGTAGAAATGAAACCTTCAAAAATAATACCTACACGTATACTTAATACCACGGTTGATGTGATGCCTTCTCTCAACACACGTACATAATGCTTCCTATCTCATTTTCTCCTACGTTAAATCTTATGAATTTATGTGTGTCTCTTTTTACTGTCGCTTTTTCGTTTCATCAACTTTCAAACCACAACGATAAGGAAGTTTTCACTTTAAAAAAATATCTTTCAGTCACTCGAATAATTTTTGCCACTTACCTGTAAGTGTCTTCATCGGAAGCTATAGAATTTCTTCTTTGCACCTGTTGTATTTGCCCAACAAGGTATCTTGTAGATCCTTCTTTCCATGTCGCTAGACAAACTAGTTCCTCCACTGAAATGAAAGGAAAATTTAATAACAAAGGGGTTAGAAATCAAAGCAGATGGCAGCACTGCTGAGCAGAGAAAATCTATGTTTACTAAGCAAAAGACTAACATTAAATTTTAAAAATGTTTATTTTGTATTGTTTTTTGTTTATTTATTAAATTACCTGATATCTTATAAATTAGGCATTTTTTTTTCTATAGGCAAAATGTAAAAATAACTAAGTTTTAAAAGGATAAAATTTGACATTATTTTAATAAATATAACTTGTATATTAATTATTAATAAATTATGATTTCAATTAATACAACAAGCACAATGCAAAAGGACAACACGTTAGAATATATTGGAAATTAATAATGTCATATAAATGATTAATGAATTTATATTTGTGTGTTTAAGTGTTTGTTTCTACCTGATCTTTTTTCAGGACATCTCCAATTCGATCCCTAAAACTTCGCATTGATCTGCTCTTACAGACTTGCCTCCAAACATTTGCCTCATATACTTTCTTTCATCCATGCCCTCTACACGTCCAAACCATGTATGCATCTCTATTTCTATTTTATCACTATGTCTTCTATATATTCTATTTATTTACCATAAATATAGTACGTTTGTGGATAATACTATGGGTGTAATGGATTGCCGAATCTTTTTTATTCTATTTGTCACTTGGAATAGAACTTTTGGCGCAATAGATACGAGTATAGCTTGCTGGCAGGTTATAAAGAAAAATATTTAACCTAACCCTACTTGTATCGTATATCAAATTAGATCAAGTGATCACAAGCAATCCTAACTGACAAGCATTTATGAAAGTTCTGAAGAGGGTTGAAAAAGCGAGAGATGTATGCCAGGATCGTGAAAATAGAAATCCGTCTCTGCTTACCCCTACGGGAAAAAGGTGTTTGTATGTTTCTTTGTATGTATGTAAGTTTATAGATGTATATAAGTGTATGTATTTGTGCATTTATAAACTCTTGAACATTGCAATCGTTGGAGTAATTACCGTTGAAGATTTTGGTATAACTTTTGATAGCAAATTGTTGTTCGATTGTTGATAAAATTGTAGCAAAAGCATCTAAAGCCCGCGGGTTTATAATGCGGATGTCGCATGATTTTAAGTCTATTAAAACATTCAAAATATTGTACTGTGCATATGTACTATCGAAGCCTCTGGCGCCTTATCAGTCCTAAGTCGAAAGTCGCTTGCACACTGCACGATGCCTATCGCTTCAGGCCACGCCCCGCTCCATTCATTCTACAATGGCGCCACGAACGCGTAAAGCAGATTGACAGTTGACAGTACTGACATCAAGTGCGATTTTAAAACTAGTTGTTTATGATTGGCCGTAGTATAAACCGTAGTAAAATACGAAGCCAATTAGGGGTCGTGTGGGCGTGTCCGATGCGATCAGTTCAAACGAATATTTGTACGAAGTGGTAAGGCACGAGAGACCTCGATAGTACGTAGTCATTTAGAATATTGCTCACAAATCTGGAACCCCTATTATAACATATATAAATTGCGGATTGAAAGGATGCAGAAACGTTTCATTTCTGACTATCATAAACGATACCGAAAGTTTTATTTACTGCCGCTGTATGAAAGGAGGCGTATTGCTGACGTAACACATTTACTCAATATAGCAGGTTGGTCAGTAGATTGCCCAGAGCTTTTAGGAAGTATTGGCTTGCGAGTTCCCGTGGTGTCTCTCAGAAAACCTAATACGCTCCATGTTCCTTTGGTCAAATCAAATTACAGGCGCTATTAATTGTTAACTCGAGCAAGCGAGTGTTTTAACACATTAGTGAAGCAACATGACATTCCTTGTGTTTGGCAGAAAAAAGCGCTTGCGAGCGCTTGTAAGAAAAATGGCGATTGCTGAGCGATAATAAGCAAAATTGCGGATTGTGTCAGCGCAACTGAAGTTAGCAAACGTGTCCTGGCCGAAAACTGTATGGTTTGTTTTTCAGTGCTGGTAAGCGCTTTTTTCTGCCAAACACAAGGATTGACTTCTTCAACATTTCTTCTTGTCGTATTAAGCGATTACTTAGCAATTTTTTTTCTCATTTCTCTTATTAAATAGACTTCTTTAGCACGATTATTAACCTACACTATTTGATATGATAAATAGTCATACTAGTTCTACTTGTAGAAACTTGTGAGTGGTCTTCTGTATTTATTTCATGCTTCTGTACTTTTACCTAGCTGTAAGTTTCCCTAAAATTGTTGAATAAATAAATGTATATAAGTGCATATATTGGAGTGTGTTTCATTACCATTGCTCTCTGTGCCTGGCACATCTGGACAAGCCATGTACCGCAGCAGCAGCCTGGAGTTGTCGGTGCAGGCTTCTGCCCGAGACGGAGGGTTCGCGCAGTCGCCAGTACCTCTGGAATGCACCAAATAATTTTAATAGTAAATGTCAGACCTAAAATATAATAAATTATAATAGCAACACTATGTAACTGAACTGCCTTATAAGAAATTTAAAACTATTGTTAAAAAAACTCTTATGAGCAAAGGTTTGATAAGATTGAAAATTATTTATAGGACAAAACGGCATGAGTTAATGGTGTAACGAGGCGCCATAGCTATATTGGCGACTCGTTGCTTTCATTGCGCTCTTCTCTTGCCATTTTTCATATTTTCTTTTCTCTTCGTTTCCTATTTTAAATTTACTGTCTGTCTCTGTTTATTTGTTTTGTTCGAAGTTTATTCTTACCAGAGTCAGCGCGTAGAGTGGTTGACTCACCGATAACAAATTATTTAAATATATTTATAGTGCTGAGCAGTTATAATAAGCTCACAAGTATAATAAGCTCATAAGCATAATTCACAAGATTTCCTGTATATATATTCTGTACCACCAGTTCCTGTTTATAAGTCTATAAGTTTCTTTAAGGCACTTTTGTAAGTAGCCCTACCTTTTATAATATATTTTAGTGATAAATGTGAAATTGTTTTTGTATTAAGTGTAATTTACCTTTTTTTATATAATTGTTTCAGTTGTGCCTTAATTCCTTAAATATAAAAACAAGTGACCTTTTTGTGTGAGCTTTTACTTCTCCGGCTGCACCCCGTCACAATGGCATTTGCTTTAAGAACTATACTTCTAATTCATATTTTGTAAAATATTTATATATCAGTATAATAAATTTATCCGTAATTATGTTTATATTTTTTATCAGTGAATCATATAATACCCATTTCATATAACTACATATCTGTAATTGATTTTTATTTTTTTTGCTATGTTCCACAAATTCGACCCTTATGTTAACTTAAACATGTAATAACTAACTAATTAACAAATAAAATATATTTTTTTGTTAGGTGTAGCACTGGGGGTTGGTATAAAAACCTACCCCCAAAAAATATACTTCTCATTTTTTACAGTTTCTAATATTTCAAAACTTCTAAAAAATATATTATAATTCGTTTATTGATAGTCATGTACAGTTTCAATTTCACGAAGATATCTTTAATAGGTACTGAGGATAAAAATATTTACATTCAGGGTTTGTTACCCCCATTATTCCCTTACTTTAGGGGTTAGGGGTGTGAGATTAAGTGTTTAGCTATTCTCGATAAAAAACAATAAAAACAAGGTAGTCCTTCATCGAACGCGAGTGCAATTTTCATATGCTTAACCTTTCCTTTCTTTTCTTACTTGAGTGAATCGCGCTGGGCCGGTGATACAAGATATTTAACTTGTGAAAACTTTTATAATTAAATTATTCAAAAAGTATACTTTTGAAAGCAGGTTTATGTCAAAGGAAAATATGTAAATGATAATATTGATTCAAACTTTGTTTCAAAAATGCTTTTAATTAGAATATTTATTCATATTATTAAGTATCAGGTTTTGGGGCCAAAAAGTCCGGGTTTTTTAGGGGTTATCTCCGGCACCGCTTCTCAGACAAAGACACTTAAATACGCACACATATATATTGTCCTCATTGTACCATATACATACATACATACATACACACACACACACACATATATATATATGCAAATTTAGTATTATTTATCCGTCATTCCATGTAAGAATTGTAAATGAATAGGATGAAAATGGTTATATGAAGATTGAAGCTGAGCGTATTATCAATTACGGAAATGTGGTTGTTTTATATATATAAGCGTATTTTAAATCTATTGCCGTTCTAACGAAAAACGCAGTAAGAAGTAGTGACGTGAGTGATTTGGAGAAAATGGCAGGCAAAGTTTTTTTGTTATAATTTGCTTTTTGAAGAGTTTAAAATGTTTTCATTTTTTTACAAAAAAATCTAGTCACTAATCCAAAAGATAAAAAACTTTGCCCGCAATTTTCTCAAAATTACGTCACTACTTCTTACTGCGTCTCGTTAGGACGGCAGTAGACGATAGTGATTGCAACCCTCGCACATAAGACACCTTAACGTGCGAGGGTTTGGTATTATTTTTCCTTGCCGGACGTCACACAAAGTGTCCTTAAACATTCAATCTAAAATTGCCTAAAAATTACTTTTTTTTTTAATTTTCAATGGGTTCACTCTTGTTCCCAATCATGCCCGGGGGCCAAGACAGAATCCTCGATGGAACGAGCTAACCCAGAAGGTGCCTATTCACCCTGGCCTTGAAAACGGGTTATAAGTATTCGGAATTCCAGACGCAGGGGGAGTTCCACTCTTTTGCTGTGAGCATTATGAAATATGTTGAGAAGCGCTTGGTGCGACAGGTAGGGATAGCAACCAAGAAAGGGTGGTAGCCCGCAATGCGTCTGGATGTCCGATGGAAAAAGGGAGATGTCGGTATAAGCACACGCAGCTCCTGCACTTGCTATTACATACCTGTTGTATGTGAATGTGAACGGTGCTGGATGGAAGGGGCATTCCTGTGGTACAGGGCGGGGTTCTTTTCGGAACATCGAGTATAGAGGCGCGTCGCCGCTGATCTGCTCGCATGTCGACGACAAAGAATCCTTGGGCCAGGTCGGACCTGAAACATTTACCGAGTACTTTTTTAAGACTGTGACTCTTTATTACTTTTATTTAACCATATATCAAAAATGTATTATTTAAAGACATATTTAAAAAAAAACGCATACGATGGCAAACCGGAAAATAATACCCGTTTGTGCCGTGCGGAGCGCTGGCGAATAGAGTAACCGCCGGACAAATTCTAACACGTTCAGTTGTTTATTAGCTGTCTGCGTGCGAAGTTGCGTTTCACATGGTATTAACTGTGTTATTTATGTGATTGTTAGTAATATTCAAGAAAATAGAGTACGCCATCAGTTGTGAAATTAGCACTGTGATTAAATTCCCACCATTCCGACCGAACTTTCACCCTAAAGTTCGACTTAGCTCCGACAAACTAGCATCTATTTACAAAACTGAAGGAGTTTTTGACAAGAAAGAAATTTGAATCAGTTGAAAAATAACGTATCTCAATGCACTGACGGCGTATTAATATGAAGATGGGATACCAAAAGTTACGATAAATGCTTAAATTAAGAGGAGACTACGGAGAGAAATATTTACAAATAAAACGTCAATATTTGTAAATATGCCAGTTTTTTTATATTCCTAAACGGGTTATACTTTCCGGATGGGCCTTGTATCTACGGTTGAATACGATCCCACATTTTTCTGGTTAACTGAGCCAGATGGTGTAACCGCAATGCTACTAAAGCTCTAACCCACATTGGCCACATTCTATATCACTACTATCTTTGATTTGTCAATTTGCCTTATTCACTTACATACACCAGAACAATAGAATTGCAATGAAGATCAGAATCAGAAGTTTTATTTTAAAAATATCGGGTAAGAACACTGGGAAACTTTAATTTGGGACTAAGGTCGCCAATGGTCGGAAAATCCCGGAATTTCCGATAACTAGTTTTTAACCACACGGCACCGCAGTGGCCAAAGGTCAAACCAAGCATACTTGATTGTCGACCAACATTTATTTAATAAGATTTAGTAATTACAGTTTATTGTCTATAAGTCTCCTTTCCGCGGGCAGGGCACTAGACTTCACATAATCTTTCTAGCAACTAACTACACATTTTATTTGTGACTAGCTGACCCGGCCACACGTTGCCGTGGCTCAGTTATTATAATTTGCAATATATTTTTTTATTAAAAATCAGCAATAGCCCGCTCGCGCGTACTGTGCCCGCGCGATAGGCAGCCTTTGTGATATTGATTCGTTGGCGAGAAAAGTAGCCTAAGTTACACCTTATTACATCAGCTACCTGCCAATAACAGTCCCGTCAAAATTGGCCCAGCCATTTCCGAGATTAGCCGGAACAAACAGACAGACAGACAGACAAAAATTGTAAAAAATATTATTTTGTTGTATGTACCGTATTAGTGTAAAAGTGTAAGGAATTTAAAAAAAACACAAAGACACTTCAGTTAGTTATTTGCTTGGTTGCTTGGTTGTTTGGTCAGTGTCATCTTATCTCTTAAGTAAGGCACCTGCAGAGTTCCAATGCCGAGATGATTTGCATTGCCACGGTTTAAAGGTACACTAATCAGAGGACTACTGTTACATATCTCTAGGTTTTTATCTTGAAGTCTTTATTTTTTATCTTATTATATTGCGAATCTTATAATTTTGTTACATATTTCATGTAAGAATACCAAATAAAATTTCATTCATTAATTTTGTATTTCCTTTGATTTTAAGGATTTTTCGAAATTTTCTAAGTTGTAATACCGTGTGTTGACAAACAAGCAAGCAAGCAATTTTATACTAGCATTTGCCAGCGGTTTCGTCCGCGTTAATGTGGTATATATTATTAAAAGTTATACTTTTCCCTCAGGAAGAGTACTTTTTTCAAGATGAAAGCTACTCTAATTTCATAATGATCGGTTAAGTAGTTGAGGCATGAGTGAGTAACAATCAAACAAACTCATTTTCGTATATAATAATATTACTTAAGATTTACTTACTTTCCTTGTACTGTAGTACATATTTGTGTTTTTCATGTATCACCATGCATTTGTAGGAGTCGTCACTCCTGAAACATAACATTTCAAGATGTCAGGAAGGTCATATAAAATATTTATTTAAAACTAAGAGACTATGCACACTGTGTTTTTAAAAACGCCGCGTTTCTTTATTCCACAGAGCAATTTTTACATGTCTAATGCGGTTGCGATATAAACGCGCGTTAGTAATCGCGTCTGTACCGATTCAAGCGCGACACTGAATTTATGCAGGTATTCAAAGGAAGAGCTTCTTCTTCTTCTTTTGGTTAATGGCTTGTTTTGTGACTTCACAATTCCGCCAAAGGGAAGAGCTTAGAACACCTACATACATTTGTCAAGCTGCGTTTGACTTGTGTGAGTATTGCCTTTAAATAGATATAAGCGTGCGTCGACGGCGCGTTAAAAAAACGTGGTGTGCACAGGCTAAGTATTAAGTTGGTTTACGATCGGCTTTTTGATTAGTTTTTATGGGTGACTTTGTGAAGGACACGATGCATATGGCTGAAGCTTCATCGGAAGCATTTGAAATACATACCACATCATAAAGTTATGGTTGGATGATGGATAATAAGATATATCACGGATAATAAAATAATAAGACATTCAGCCTATTACAAAATTAACAATAAAATCGATCGTATGCTAAAGCTTATACTTAAAAGATAATTGAACTTGTCTGACGCAGGATGATCGAGTAACATCATATCAACTTATAACCAAATTGAAATTTTATTATCACGTTACATACTTTTTGTTAATTTAAGATTTATGGTTTTTATTTTGGATTTTCAATGCTATTTTATATAATACATTTAGAAAAAATACTAGAAAATTCGACTCTGTTCACACGTTGTGCTCAGGTGGAACTTGAACTTTTTGCACCAAGCGCTTCTCAACATCCTTCATAATGCGTACAGCAAAGGAGTGGAACTCCCTCCCTGCGTCTGTATTTCCGAGTACTAATCACCCGTCCGATTTCAAGGCCAGGGTGAATAGGCGCCTTCTGGGTTAGCTCGTTTAAGTGGGATCAAGAGGAAACCCTTTCTAAATAAAAAAACCTTTACTGAATGAAAACAACTTATGAGCCGAGTCGATTTTCTGTCGTATCTTTCTATTAAAATTGATTTGAGCTTATTTTGACTGACGTTTGTCATGTGATATATACTTTGATATCACGTGACAAACTCGATAACGCACTTGTCACTGCGTTCGGATTACGTTGGCGAAGGTTTAAAACTTTCGCAAAGGCGAATCATACGATGGGTGACCAAAAGCTAGCATTCACGTGATGGGTTATAGCCCCTCCTTCATATAATAATATCAACCATAGGAAAGCCAGTGCGTCACAAGTGGGGACATTAAAAAGCTTATTTCAGAAATAGATTATAATGATGATGCGAGACGTTTCTCAATTGATATTTTCTTTTAGAACTATCGTCTTGTAGAAACGTGTTGTTGAATACTTTTTAACTGATCTAAGTTTTAAGACTGGCGTTTGACACGAGATATCGCACCTTCAACTTCGGTAGAACAAGGGCACAATAGTATGATATATATTTTATGAACAAAATAATTACTTTAAAGCAGTATAATCTAAACAATAACATATTATGTAAAAGTTAAAATACAAAAATATTTCTCAGAAAACTGTCAAAACGTGTCCCTGTTCCACCGAGGATGCGATTCACTTTGATGCTTGACGTTTGTCATGTGATATTTACTACGTTTTCAAGGTCCATCACTTGATATTTTCCGCTCACCTGTCGTATAGTAGAAACTTGTCGTATGAGTCAGTCTCGGAACACTCCCCCTTGGACTGTATGTGTGTGGAGTTGATTGCTATGAGTCCAGGGTATCCGGATAGAAACCAGCTACCCGTCCAGCTCTCGGGAAACGTGCAACCTCCACCTATAATAAAAGTTAAAAACATTAGAATATACTGCTTAAATTTTTGTGTTTTAACAGATGGATATATACAGGGTGGGCCATGAATTAGTTAACAATTTAAAAAATCATATAAAAAAAACCATTTGACATATTTTTTAAATTGTTTATTGATAAGAAAGTTAATGATTTGGAATTTATTTTTTAAAAATAACATTATCTAAATGACCACCGTTTCGATTTTTGCACTCTTCTAAGCGAGCACCGAAGTTTTCGAATACTCGCCGACAAAGAGACCGCGTGATTGCCGACATTTCCTCGCTAATTTTTTCCTTTAATTCACATAGTGTTTTTGGTTTATGGATGTAAACACGACTCTTCAAATAACCCCATAAAAAGAAGTCTGCTGGGGTTAAATCCGGACTCCTGGGTGGCCATGGGATGTCGCCTCGTCTGGAAATCAGCTTTTCCGGAAACATTTCTTTGACCACCGGCAGGGACTCGTTAGATGTGTGACAAGTGGCTCCATCTTGCTGAAGCCATGTGTTACTATTGTAGCCAGCAAATTCCATTAGCTTCGGTGCCAAGAACTCCCGTAACATTTTCACATACTCAGCAGAATTCACAGTAACCGAACGGCCGCGAGAGTCTTCGAAAAAGTAGGGCCCAATGATTCCTTTTGCTGAAATTGCAGCCCATACCGTAACCTTGGGAGAATGAAGTGGCCTCTCGTGTTTAGATTTGGGATTTTCGCTGCTCCAATATCTGCAATTCTGTTTATTTACGTGTCCGTTTAGATGGAAATGCGCTTCGTCGGAAAATAAGAGGTTGTCAAAATTATTGAATCGATCTAACATTGTTTCGGCATACGACTTGCGCAAATTTAAATCATTAGGTTTTAATTCCTGCACTAACTGGATCTTATATGGATGTAAATTCAAATCTAATTTCAAAATTCGGCGCAGTGATGTACGGGATAATCCTAATTCAGCCGAACGTTTGCGCGTCGATAAATGTGGATCACGTCGAACTGATGCGGAAACTCGCTGCACGTTCTCTTCGCTCCGAGAAGTCCGTGGGCCGCCGGTTTGCTTCACGTTTAGTGTAGATCCCGTCTCTTCGAACTTCTTAACCCATTTCTTTATTAATGGAGCACTCGGACACTGATTTAAATCGTGTAAATCGTATTCAACGCGAAATAAGCGTCTCACAGTAATGAGCGAACTGTTGTTTAGATAAAATTGTTTCACACAATAAGCGCGCTGCGGCCCCGTGAAGTGATCCATTGCGACTAAATTTCCGAGAAGCGAGCTAGTGGTCAGTTCCCTCCCCGCTCCCCGCGCGGCTTGTATTAGCGCGGGATGTTAGGTTTAAATGTTAACGAATTCTTGGCCCACCCTGTATCTTCATCGTAATTAACATTATTTTTTTTTCAGCAGCGTTCGGGAAGCTGCGATACATTTTGGCGTCCAAAATACCTCAGTGCCTTAAGACGAAAGTCTTTAACCAGTGTGTGTTGCCAGTGATGACTTATGGCAGTGAAACGTGGTCGTTCACTATGGGTCTTGTAAGAAGGCTCAAGGTCGCCCAGCGGACAATGGAGAGAGCTATGCTTGGTGTTTCCCTACGCAATCGAATCAGAAATGAGGAGATCCGTAGGAGAACAAAAACCGCCGACATAGCTCAAAGAATTGCGAAGCTGAAGTGGCAATGGGCAGGACACATAGCAAGGAGAACTGACGGCCGTTGAGGCGGGAAGGTTCTCGAATGGCGACCGCGTGCCGGACGACGCTCAGTGGGTAGGCCCGCTACGAGGTGGACCGACGATCTGGTTAAGGTCGCGGGAAAACGCTGGATGCGGGCAGCACAGGACCCATCGTTGTGGAGATCCTTGGGGGAGGCCTATGTCCAGCAGTGGGCGTCGTACGGCTGATATGATGATGATGATTTATTTATTTTACACATTTATTTAAATTGGTAATATTAACTCCGCAACACATACATTTACCTAAGATACAAACATCCCGTCAATCCTTTCGAAGGTAATAGCACTTTCTATAGATTATCGCGACAGTTTACCACACAAGATTTTCCTAAGCCACCATTAGTAAAATCCTACACAAAATCTACTTACCGATAGTATTTTGTCCTATGTCATAATTGGTTCCCGATTAGAAGCGTTACGAAAACGCCCACCAATGAGCCTACCAAGGTCTCATTAATTGTTTTTAGAGCAGCGGGCCCGGAATTTCAGGATACACGGCTTAGAAGTCTTAGAAAAATATTAAACTATGTAGTATGCCGGCCGCACATAATATCCTAACAAAAAAGATTGACGCTTCGTATCACAGATGGCGTTAGGTTCAAAAGAGCGAATAAGTATTAAAACCATGGAGGTTACAGAGAAGGAGAACGATCGCTACGTGCTAAATCAGAGCAGTACCCCTACTGTCCCTGAAAATTTGTAGAATTTTTAGTTCATTTTTCAGCCACCAGCCGCGCTACCGTTGCGGTAAGTAGGTAAGTAAGTAGGTAAGGTAAGTAGGTATCTGCGAAGTTAGCTGTTTATCGGTACAAGTTTATTAAGTTAGTTGAATAATGTACAAAAACAACAGCCCGCTTTTATTGAGACAACTTAGCGATCGCAGCGCCTTACTTACTTATTTCGTCCATATTTCTGGGACACTATTTTCTACAGCGATCGTTCTCCTCTCTAACCTACACGATTAAAACCCTCATGACGCATTCACAGATTTGAAGTTATGTCAAAAACATAATAAAGTCCGTCCCATATGAGTAGCCCCATAATTCCCGTGCAAAGATCACCTACCACGGAGAAGTATTATCTCTAATTTGTTATTAAGTGCTTCCCCTTGTTTTGGCAGAATATTATAAGGTATAATTTTAAGAGGCATAATCTGTTATAAATTGCTGGTTTGGTAATAGAAAAGAAAGTGTTATCTAACCTCTCAAGAAATAAAATCAGTTTATGCCAAAGTAAATTGGAAATACAAAAATTATATGAATGAAGCATTTCCGTATTAAGTTTATCAATCATTAAACTAGCTGACCCGGTAACGCGTTGCTATGGTAACGTTAACTGATACAAAGGAACTGATACAACAAATTTGTGTTCTTAGAGTATATACTAGTTGACCTGGTAACGCGTTGCTATGGTAACAATGGAAAAAAAGCGAGAGAAAGAGCGGGCAGACAAACACACAAACAACAAATTTATGTTCTTAGATTATAGATTTGCTATTCGTTGCAGACAATGTCCATAATAGTCTTGTCTATAGTTATAACTTTACCACCTTTTTCTGTATGTGGTTACATTATGGTCGCAATAAAATATTGATTGATTAATTTTTCTCTGCAAAGATTTGTGATTTTTTTCCTGGATTACACCTTTATATATAAGCAGGCCCTGATTAACCCTTAGGCTAATTAGGCTGCAGCCTAGGGCGCGAGAATCGAGGGGGGGCGCACTAAGATCGTGTTTCGCATGCACTAATCTAGCATTATTGCATCTAGCCTACATGCAATTCAACTAGACCGAGACAAAACACTAACACTAAATGCACTTGAGAGTCCCTGAATTTAACAATAAATCTTGAATTTTTAAAAAGCACGCGATAATTAGCCTAGGGCCATCAGAATTCTTGATCAGTCATTGTATATAAGACAAATTAGAAAAGTTATATTTGACACTTCGCAGGTTTTACTGGAACTAAAAACTTTTTATTTAATAGAATAAGGTTTTCAAATTTCTTATTAAATCTTTTATCGCATACGAAAATATGTAATTGTATTTCTTTCGAGCGAACGGTGGCGTGATATCTGTGTTGAGTCTCTGTTCACGATAAAATATCAAAGATTCGTTTAGCATATTTAGTTCAATTTGACAGATTTTTGAGTTGCGTCGATATTCTCGCAAACCAGCGACTTGTATTTAGTCAAGTTATAATAAAATGCTTTGTAAAAGAATCCGAGGATTAATTATCAACTTTAAAAGTTTTTTTTATTAATTGGTAATAATAAACATAAACACTTCTTTATTTCGTACTGACACAGGACTTTAACATACAATAAAAAGACAGTACATAAATAATAAAAAAAAATAAACTAAAAGAAAACAAAACAAAATGGAACAATTATGATTAACCTAAAACTTTAAACAAACAAAAAATACTTAATTTAAACTTAATATGTCCCTCGTCTCTGTACCAAATGGGTGAGCAATTCAGCTTTATGTCAGCTTGATGGCATAACTGAATATATCTTCTTAGAAAATTGGCTATATAAAAACATAATCTATAATTCTGTCTATCATCAATGGCGAACGCTATTATGAAGTTTACATTTCTTAAATGTTTACATAACTTCATCTGCTACCACTGGACATGGTTATAAACTCCCATATTTGTAACCAATAGAAAAGCAAGTATATAAAGAAAACAGATAAATATAATACAAGAGTTTGAAAAATTTATTGTCATTTTTATTATAAAACCGCGGCATTATATAATTTTATTACAGCATAACGTACCTATTGCTGCAGAAGATATCTCTAAAAAGCGCCCACCACTTTTACTGCACACCATAAAGTGCAGGATCTGTGTTCTTGTGTCGTAAATCCACCATTACCCTCTCTTAGTACAATAGTTTTATAGTGGTGTTGCAGCTTATCAATTTCATTTGTCCGAGTAACAACGTGATATAGCCGGACAGATTAAAAATATGGCTACTGTTTTCGCGCCATTTCTGTCACGTGATATTTAGGCATCGAGTTCCGTCACTCGATATTTTTTTGAATAAATTATAAGTTCGAAAATAAAAGCTAGAAGATGCTCATTTTCATAAATGTTATCAAATTATGCAAGCGGGTCGCTCGCTTCCCTTGCGATATTTTCAGTCACCCTTGCATTAAAAAATAATCATTTTATAAATTAAAAATAAAGAAGAATGGTGGATTGATGGATGACGTTGAATATTGAATATTGGTATATTTAGCTCGTGCTTGAGAAAAATATCGATATTTCTTTAAGATTATGATAAATTTGTTTGGATTAATTTTTTTAACACAATAAATATTTTACGCAATCTCATATAAGACAATATTAACCGATTCGTTGCTACATACAATTACAGAAACGAAGGCTTAAGAGCTTAATTTACGTGAAAAATTTAGATAGTTTTATTCTGGGTTGTTTTCCCTAAAACTTGATTTGATGGAGTTATCATCGATTTAAAAATGACACGGTTTCAGTGGCTAACGCCGCACGCAAGAAAAGTGATGGCACGACAGACGTGTCATCAGCAACGAATCGGTTAAGGCGCCATTGCGCCATAAAAACTACATTGCAAAAAGGAAAGCACACAAAAAATACCGTCTACATAGCCTGTAAGTCATGGGTCAATAGTCTAACCACTTAAACAGCCAACCGGAAACTGCTTTTTTTATAAATAAAAAAAAAACCCCGCCCACGTTTCGTTTATGCATTGCGACGCATTGCATTTAAAAGTAGTATTGTTTTCAGTGGCGTTGCGTTTTGTTTTTGCATTGAATGGCACCAGGTGTTTGCAGGAAACGGCTTCGGACGATCACCGAAGCCGTTTCCGATTCGAAGGACGATGTGTGTTGATTATTAGGGTTCAATAGACGACATTATTATTATCAATTTTAATTAAAAAAATATTTATTTATTAAATATAATAAAAATATTTTACACTGAGATTTCCCATTAAGTATTAAAAGATACTTGTAATAGAAATGTCTCGTGCCTTTCGATTCTAATTTTTTTAACCCCTTAAAATCCGCGAGCATTATATAATGCTCTATAGCGCGCAGTCTGATTTAATCCTTATTACGGCTTAAGTAATGGTTCTTTTTGATTGAATGATATTATTCCCCGATAGAGAGAGAAATAACGCATTTAACATATACATAACTGGGCGTTAAGGCAGTGGGGGTTCACTTTCCTTTCTGAAGGCGGAATATGCTTTGAATCGAACGGATTGAATTCGATCTTCGCCGATGTCCGATGTACTACGTAATCATAACACAAGCGTTCAGATTATCTCGTAGGATTAACAGTTTGGTTAGTGATTTGTTGAAAAAAAAAACACACCGGATTAATTGCGCTTTTAATATTTGATATTTAATCCTGTCGTTTCGACTCCTGTACAGGAGTCGTGACCACAGGATGACTAAGGTAACGGTCGTCATACAGATGCCACTTCCCAATATTTTATTAGGACAAGTTCATTACTGTTCTATATTAAAAAAAACAACAATTTTATTCATATCAACTGGCGGCCCGTCCCGGCTTCGCACGGGTGGACAAAATTCTTAATTTTTTTTCTATTATTAAATATGTTCCGTTAGCGCCATCTAGCGTCCGGTAGACGAACTACAACCCGGTTACAATATCTGTGGACCTGATGACGTCACGTCAGCGCTTAGGTACGGTGCACAAAACATGCATCATGGGGATAGTATTGTAAACAATAATAATTATGAACTATAAATAAAATAATTATATTATTTTTCAAGAGAACGGGGAGGGGGCCTGACAATCCAGCGAGGTCCACAGATATTGTAACCGAGTTGTACTTGCGGTTAACGCGTTGCTATGGTAACGCATATACAATGGAAAAAGAGCGGACAGACAAACAACAAATTTGTGATCTTAGATTATAGATTTAGAGGTTAGGAAAGAGCTCGATTAATATATTGGAAAGTATCTACCAGCATGGTAGGTACAGAAGAAAGAATAGAATATTTTAAAAAGTTGCTTGTACTGATTATATGTTCAACTAGTAGAACCCGGTTCAAATCCCGCCTGAGGCTTATCATTCTAAACATTTCTCTTTGCTTGTAATAATCCGCTTCCATTTGTTTGATGTTTAAGGGCAGTTACTATCACAAGGGTGACTAAACAAGACTGACTGAGCTAGTCATTAGGGAAATACAAAAGTTCAATTATAATTATAGAAATAAGCCAATAAAAAAATACAGTTAATATTAACACAAGAAGAGAATGTAAAAGTGATTATGAAAAAATATTTAATATACACTTACAGGTATGTATGTGAAAAATGCACTATCAAAATAATTATACACTATCTCGTGTATTAATATAACAATAGTTCAAATTTTATTCTATAATCATGTAATAAAGGACAGATACAGCCTAGTGTGCGGTTTAGTAAAGTATATAATCTACACGTTTAATAAAAAATAAATATCATTAAATAAACAATTAAATTATTATAATAGAGAAATACTAGAAAATAACGATTTGGGTCACAATTGAATTCTCAGGCGGGAACGAACCCGTAACCTTTGGAAATCCGGTCCAATGCTCTCCCAATTAAGCTACCGAGCCTTGTGACCACTGGTCGAAATTTTCTAGTACCTTTCAGATTTTACGCTGTAGGCCAGCGTTGTTTTATCAATGAGACGAACATACTCTCGTATTCGAAAGAAACATTTTTACAAATGTTTAGGCAATGGATTAAGATAAAACAGCCATTTACCTAGTTTTATATTTTTTTATATATTTTTATGCATTTTTCAATGCAATCTTTTCAGAAAAATTATTATAATAGAAAAATACCAGAAAAAATCGACTCGGGTCACAATTGAATGCAATTAAATTAAAATTGGAAACGTTTTCTTGCGTATTTCGTACTTATTTACAACATCACTTATAATAAATACCATTATACACAATAGTAAAACAAAGGATACGTAGTTTAATAAGCCTACAGCAATTTCAGTTTAACACAAATTATGTAATTTCGTAGTTTGCTAACAATAATAATAGAATCTCCCCACAAAATCACAGTTTAAATCAAACTCTAAAACATTCCTAAGGCCTGACAAGTTGATATACTTCAAAGAGATGTTAATACAAAGTACAATGTCAGAACAAAGAGCCTAAATTACTTATAATATAAATTAAATTTAGTAATCTATAAAGTCATAGAATATTTGAATTAATTACCGTCGTATCATTTATTAAAATTAATTAACAAGTCTTTTAGTAAAACGGACTATATTAAGGGTTGTCACTGCCAGATAAAGATGTTTGTTTCTTTAAATGTTCACTAGCTGACCCGGTAACTCGTTGCTATGGTAACGTTAATTGATACAATGGAAAAAGAACGGGAAAAAGAGCAGACAGACAAACACACAAACAACAAATTTGTGTTCTTAAATTATAGACTAGCGGCCCGTCCCGGCTTCGCACGGGTGGACAAAATTCTTTATTTTTTTTCTATTATTAAATATTTTCCGTTAGCGCCATCTAGCGTCCGATAGACGAATTACTTACGGTTAACACGTTGCTATGGTAACTTTAATTGATACAATGGAAAAAAAGCGGGAAAAAGAGCGGATAGACAAACACACAAACAACAAATTTGTGTTCTTATATTATAGACTAGCGGCCCGTACCGGCTTCGCACGGGTGGACAAAATTCTTTAATTTTCTTCTATTTTTAAATATTTTCCGTAAGCGCCATTTAGCGTCCGGTAGACGAATTACTTACGGTTAACACGTTGCTATGGTAACTTTAATTGATACAATGGAAAAAGAGCGGATAGACAAACACACAAACCACTGTAATCTTAGATTATAGATTAATAGTAGTTTATGATACTGTTGCATAATAAGGGTTCTTATAACATGAGTGTGTTTTAAAAAAACGAGCCGTAGGCGAGTTTTTTTATAGTATCACACGAGTGTTATAAGACCAAGTTATGGACAGTGTCATACACTACTTTATCTACTCTCATACTATAATACGTAAAACAATGTTGCAAACAAAACCAAACTTTGTTTAAATATTGAAAAGATTTTTTAAATGTCAAATGTTGGCGCCAAGGTGCAAACATCGATTGTGAATGCGTGTTGCGTCGTCGCGGACTCGTTCATTGAAACCTTTTTAAAGTAGAGGTTCAACCTCCTTGGTCCAGCTGGAGGTTGTATAGGTGTATCGTTATGATTAAAAAGTTATATTATGATACAGGTGTCCATACAAGACCTGTATCGTAATGAAACTTTTTTTTTATTATTTTTGGCCTGTACGTAATGTTTGTCATAAGCATTTTGTTTTCAGTTTTAGAATCTTTGTATTATAGTATCAGAGTAGATAATAGTAGTTTATGATACTGTTGCATAATAAGGGTTCTTATAACATGAGTGTGTTTTAAAAAAACGAGCCGTAGGCGAGTTTTTTTATAGTATCACACGAGTGTTATAAGACCAAGTTATGTACAGTGTCATACACTACTTTATCTACTCTCATACTATATTACGTAAAACAATGTTGCAAACAAAACCAAACTTTGTTTAAATATTGAAAAGATTTTTTAAATGTCAAATGTTGGCGCCAAGGTGCAAACATCGATTGTGAATGCGTGTTGCGTCGTCGCGGACTCGTTCATTGAAACCTTTTTAAAGTAGAGGTTCAACCTCCTTGGTCCAGCTGGAGGTTGTATAGGTGTATCGTTATGATTAAAAAGTTATATTATGATACAGGTGTCCATACAAGACCTGTATCGTAATTAAACTTTTTTTTTTATTATTTTTGGCCTGTACGTAATGTTTGTCATAAGCATTTGTTTTCAGTTTTAGAATCTTTGTATTATAGTATCAGAGTAGATAATAGTAGTTTATGATACTGTTGCATAATAAGGGTTCTTATAACATGAGTGTGTTTTAAAAAAACGAGCCGTAGGCGAGTTTTTTTATAGTATCACACGAGTGTTATAAGACCAAGTTATGTACAGTGTCATACACTACTTTATCTACTCTCATACTATATTACGTAAAACAATGTTGCAAACAAAACCAAACTTTGTTTAAATATTGAAAAGATTTTTTAAATGTCAAATGTTGGCGCCAAGGTGCAAACATCGATTGTGAATGCGTGTTGCGTCGTCGCGGACTCGTTCATTGAAACCTTTTTAAAGTAGAGGTTCAACCTCCTTGGTCCAGCTGGAGGTTGTATAGGTGTATCGTTATGATTAAAAAGTTATATTATGATACAGGTGTCCATACAAGACCTGTATCGTAATTAAACTTTTTTTTTTATTATTTTTGGCCTGTACGTAATGTTTGTCATAAGCATTTGTTTTCAGTTTTAGAATCTTTGTATTATAGTATCAGAGTAGATAATAGTAGTTTATGATACTGTTGCATAATAAGGGTTCTTATAACATGAGTGTGTTTTAAAAAAACGAGCCGTAGGCGAGTTTTTTTATAGTATCACACGAGTGTTATAAGACCAAGTTATGTACAGTGTCATACACTACTTTATCTACTCTCATACTATATTACGTAAAACAATGTTGCAAACAAAACCAAACTTTGTTTAAATATTGAAAAGATTTTTTAAATGTCAAATGTTGGCGCCAAGGTGCAAACATCGATTGTGAATGCGTGTTGCGTCGTCGCGGACTCGTTCATTGAAACCTTTTTAAAGTAGAGGTTCAACCTCCTTGGTCCAGCTGGAGGTTGTATAGGTGTATCGTTATGATTAAAAAGTTATATTATGATACAGGTGTCCATACAAGACCTGTATCGTAATTAAACTTTTTTTTTTATTATTTTTGGCCTGTACGTAATGTTTGTCATAAGCATTTTGTTTTCAGTTTTAGAATCTTTGTATTATAGTATCAGAGTAGATAATAGTAGTTTATGATACTGTTGCATAATAAGGGTTCTTATAACATGAGTGTGTTTTAAAAAAACGAGCCGTAGGCGAGTTTTTTTATAGTATCACACGAGTGTTATAAGACCAAGTTATGTACAGTGTCATACACTACTTTATCTACTCTCATACTATATTACGTAAAACAATGTTGCAAACAAAACCAAACTTTGTTTAAATATTGAAAAGATTTTTTAAATGTCAAATGTTGGCGCCAAGGTGCAAACATCGATTGTGAATGCGTGTTGCGTCGTCGCGGACTCGTTCATTGAAACCTTTTTAAAGTAGAGGTTCAACCTCCTTGGTCCAGCTGGAGGTTGTATAGGTGTATCGTTATGATTAAAAAGTTATATTATGATACAGGTGTCCATACAAGACCTGTATCGTAATTAAACTTTTTTTTTTATTATTTTTGGCCTGTACGTAATGTTTGTCATAAGCATTTGTTTTCAGTTTTAGAATCTTTGTATTATAGTATCAGAGTAGATAAACTTGTTAATAATACAGCACTTATTACCCGTCCGCTTTTAAAGCCAGGGTGAATAGGCACTTTCTGGGTTAGCTCGTTCCATCGTGGATCCTATCTTGGCCCCCGGGCTTGATTGGGAACAAGCAGGGATTTTAGCGGTATCCGAATAGAGTGTTCTGAACACTGTTTTTCATTTCTGTTTTAAAAGTTAAACAGAAAGAAACTGTAACACTTTGAATCTGTTTTAGAAAATACCGGTTCATAAGTGTTAATATCTGTTACAGTCAATAAGGTTCACATTGGCATAATTATGCGACAGCTCACTTATGATTTGGGTACTTTGAAATGCCTATGTTGGTGTACTGTGTGTACACATAGATAGTTAAACGTAAAACAGTTTCTAAGAGATTGGTAACAGAAAACATTATATCTGTTACACTTTTATAAGTGTTCGACGCAAAACAGGTTCAAAACACCCAAATAAGTGATACAGGAATAATTCTGTAACAGATTCAATGTGTAACCCTTATGAAAGTGTATCCTTATAAAGGTGTTTTTGAATCCCTGGGAACAAGAGCGAAGCCATTAAAAAAATATGGATAACCAACAATGAATACACAATAAAATCGACATAAACTTAAAAGCTAAGGTTTTAAGTTTATGCCGATTTTATTATTTATTTTATTTTGATTATTTAATTGAATTTAAATTGATTACTGATCGACTTAGACATTATTTGATGTAGGTAGTTACAATAATCATTTTTAATGTTATTAATATTTTGTGTAATTGTAATTTGTATTTATTAATGTAATTATTTTTTTTTTATTGCTGAAAGTTGGCAAACAAGCAAACTGCCCATCTGATGGTAAGTGGTAACAGTCACCTATAATACATGTGGCTCATGTGAGATTCGCAGCAAAACTGCAACACAGTGTACGTTGCCAACTTGTGACACAAGATGTAAAGTCACTGTACCCAGTAATTTCACTGCCATATCTTACCCTTCAAACCGGAACACAGCAATGCAAGCACTGCTGCTTTGCGGCAGAAAAAGGTAAGACGGAGGTACCTAAGCAGACGACCCTGGTAGAGAGTCTCCCTCCAGTGATGTTAATAATAATCGTAATAAATTTGTTGGTCGTAATAAATGAATTTGTGTTAATGTTCCATTAATTATAGCTGCCACGACATGCACTAATAAAAAAAGCATGTGTGCAATTCACACGTGGTAGAAGTGAAACCTTCAAAAATGTTGGTTTCAAGATAATGAGGCGTATGTAAATTTCAGGAAGGGGATAATTGTAGGTTTTATTAATGATCAGAGTGATACAAAGTTAGATAATTATTTTACATTTTATTCGTATATATTACACAGATTTATTCAGACTCAGAGGAGCTTACATTTTCGATAAATGACACAAGAGGCTTATGGTAACTAAAATACATACCACGAACATAAGAGACACTGTAAAATCCTGCCTATCTCATTTTCTCCTACGTTAAATCTTATGAATTTATGTGTCTGCTTCTCTTTACTGTCGCTTTTTCGTTTCATCGACTTTCAATAAATAATATTAAAAATCATTATACAATATGATCAACGAATAACATAGTAAACCTGTTATATTGTTGATTAGATGCAGGAATCTTTAGTAAAATGCTTGACAATAAACACTTGGAGGTTATTTATTTTAATTTCTCACAGGAAAGTGCATGTATTGCGTTACAGGTTCCAGTAGCAAGTTGCAAATCAAACGACCCTTGTTACAAAATTCATTTCTAACCGTCTGTAGTTAGCAACATGCAAAGAACTGCCACACATTTCTAGGTTATGTAACTACATATGCACATTGATTATGCTAAGTATGTGCACAAAATATAATCTATCTATACGGCTGACAAAGACCGTGAGAAAGCCCTCGCAGTCAGAGAGTAACTTGTAAAGCACACTGTATTGTACATGAGTCTTTCTAATGAAAATATAATTTCACTCTTCAGTTGGGTCTTTATTTGGACTCTTACTTAGCCAAAGTGATATAATTTAAAATATGCAAACCACATCTTTGAGAACTCAGGTAAGATTCGAACTTACGATCTTTCGCTATCCGGGCGAGTGGTCTGACCGCTGAATTACCGAGATGCTGGTGGACGCGTCGAAATTTACAAACGCATTTCAACTTCTACTATGAGCTAGTATAAAATAAAAAAAAATAAAAAAATAATTCTTACATTCACACAAATTAGCCTAGCCCAAAGTAAGCTCTGTAAGGCTTGTGTTATGGATACTAGGGTAACGGATAAACATACATATATGATACATAGATATGTAATACTCATAGAAATATATATAAACATCCATGACTCAGGTACAAATGCTCGAATTCATCATAAAAACATCTGCCCCTTCCGGGATTCGAACCCAGGACCATCGGTGCGAAAGGCAGGATCGCTACCGTTGCACCAAACGGTCGTCATAGTATAGTTAGTATAGTTCCATCAATGTTGAACGTTAACTAACTACCTTCAACATCAAAAATCTAACAATCAAATTGGAAGAAACCAGCTATAATAATGTATTTATTTTATTGACGTGACAACGTCTTATAATTCGATGGAGCCGGCTGCACGCACGAAAAAACATGACTCATGCGACGTTACCTAGCTCTGAGGCGTTCCATTTAAGGCTTGAAGTGCAAGCGAGAGCGCGTAACGAGCGACAAAGAGGCAGAATCGGCCTCCGCGTTCGGCAGCGTTCGACATCTGTCTCTCTCCTACTTGAGTGAGCGATGCGTCCGCCTGTACAGCTGCTATACAATAATACATTTACATGTTTTTGTCAAGTATGAAGTGCAGTGAAAAGTGAATGTGGTGACAATTTTTTATAGCAACGATAATTGCGGCGATAAAGGTAATGATTCTTTCGATATTAAATATATGTTCAGTGATATATTGCCGAATATTCGTGCTTTCATCATTAAAATAAATAGCATCGGTCCGCTAGTGCAGCGATTATAGGTTATGCTATAATTGACAAATCTATAACAATAAGTTAACAGAACTATTTCACGATGAGTACAAATCAATGGCTTTACATAATTGTATTTATGCGTACAAATAAATGTAACTTGATCAATTCAATTGTGATTTCCATTTACCTCCTTCTCTATATCCATACAAAATATCTATCAAACAAATAAAATTAAAATTTTCTTTTGGAAAATGCAAACATTCCATCAGTATTTTCTTATGACGTTGTCACGTTCAACTATCGTCAGTGAACCGACTTTACAGACAACCGATTTTTTTTTGCATTCACACTGCCTTCTACAAGATTTAAAATACCCCTATAAACTCTACACTCCGAGGTAGCGGGTTCGAACCCCGGTCCGATCAATGTAGAATGAAATTTCCATATGGAATCGGGTCTGGGTGATGTGGTACCGCCATTGTTTCTATATTCCATAACACAAGTGCTTAAGTAGCTTAATTATTATATGTAGGAAAAACACCAAATACTTTGAGGGAGAAAGATCAAAAACATTCCAGTGTAAACCAGAAAAATCAGTGAGTTCCTTAAGTGTGTAGCCACTGCTATAAAGAATTATACAATTAAAAATTTAATTATTCACTGCCAACCTTTATCGTCAAGTACAACCCGGTACCGAACCATGATTAAATTATTGAAACTGGCACACAATCACGGTGACGCTCAGAATCAGGCAAACGTTGGCAAATAAAACCTTTGTTTTCGATGCAATAACGAAACGCCGCCGCATTGATTCGACATCAATATGCCGGATTAAAGCCTCCTGTTGAGGAGCTTTTTAGCACGTTCGGCATTTAATTGCGAAAGTTAAGCAACTTTAATAATGGTCGGACATGGGATGGGTGACCGAAAATATATTATCTCGAGCTTCTCCGTGCTTAATAATTTTATTTATTTATTTCTTTTCAATACATTAAGTTACAATTATTTTACCATTACAGAACTCGTGGTTTACATGCTAATGTGAGTTTGCAAACAAATTAAAGAAAAAAAAGTTTCGGAAGGTATGACAGACAAATCGTTGGCTGGCTATAAAAAAATAGTCATATTATTACTGTTTTTTATTTCAATTTATTGAGGAGCTTTTGACTGACATGCTAGCTCCATCTATTAATCAAGAATAATAACTACATGAGTTTTTGTCAACATTGGCAGAATACCAATTTACACAAGCACAAAGCTACTTCAGATTCGGAATTTCTCAGAATGCTCTGAGCAATCCCTACATATATCCAGTCTATTTATTCGCAATAATCTTAAAAATATTTGTCTTTAAGCTTTGTTCCGCTCACATTCCATCGAAAGATGATGCACGTCCTCAATTTGTCCACATATCATAACTGTACTTGAACTTTTTGAGGCAACTTGGCAGGTTGAAGAACATAATTCGGAAAACGCCGCTGCCCATATTGCTGTCTACGGAATAATATGTAAGTACGGAATTTGTATCGTAAAACACGAGTTTTGTGGACACTCTGTCCGATATCACACAGATTGAAAATACATACATACATACCAGAGGTGTTTCAGAAATGCGGAATATTCGCTTTATTTCGAACATCTTCGTCCGCATTCGCATCCGTATCAAACACAAGTAAAGAAGGCCGCGTGTGTTAGTGCGCAGTGTAACCATCACAGTAATGTTAATAATAAAATAAACCTTATTACTTTCCCTCACCTTACAAACATTTAATAAATGAGAAATCCTCTGACAAAAGATAAATGTTGCCAGTTCAGTAAAATAACTACCTAATAAATAATACAAAAGTTAATAAAGTGATAGAAAAATAAAAGTATTCTATTTGTATTTCATTATTGCTGGCACTTCACATAGCTCTTCGTATTTGACTAACTAAATTTGACAGCAGTATATTCTTAGTATGATCTTTAGGGAATGAAAAGGAGAGACGCTGTCAATTTTAGTTAAGCAAATACGAATAGCCATGTGAAATGCCAGCATAAGAATTTCCCAGTAGAAATCTGCCAAATACTGCCTACTTGGATTTTCAGCTTATTCTGCCAGAGTTAAGATTTAGGAGCCAAATCTGCCAAAATTGCAGAAATTGCCACAAATGGCCTCACTGCTCGCCCGTGTTTGCTAGTTCCTTATTCACTTCATTAATTTATGTACTTGAATTAGAAATATATAAAAAAATATGCTGAAATCCGTATTTTGCATCCGTAACAACACTGATATACAATGTGTCCCGTCACCAGTGTCGGAGCCTTTAATGGTGTGAAATACGGCATTTTTATCGACAAATTGAAAAAAGCCAATAATGAAAAAATACACAAAAAAGAATCTATTTATTTTTCTTTAATTATTTTTTTGCTATTTTTTATTCCATGACAATTAAAACATGATGGCTGTGTAACTGTTGTCTACATGTTTAGCTATCAAATGACCCCTTTTTAATGTTGATAGGACATCTACATGAGTAGTGGTGGCCGAATTAGCATTAGTATTCTAATTCGGCCAGCCCAGGTCTTGGTTACCAAGGAAACAAAATGGCGGCCATTTTATGACCGTAAGAGAAAAACAAAATTTGAGGGGCGATTTGTCGATAAAAAAAGGCCATATTTCACACCATTAAAGGCTCCGACACTGGTGACAGGACACATTGAATATACATACATGCCTTTTTTTCCGGCAGGGAGTATGCATAGATCACAGATTTCCACTTTCAACGATCCTGAGATACATCTCTCGCTTCTTTAACTGTCATCAGGCCTTTCATACAAGCTTGTCGGTTAAGGGTGCTTTTGACCTGGCCTTTTTCAGGACATCCTCTATTTGGTCCCTAAAAGCTAGCCTTGGTCTGCCTTTACCTACTTACCCATGCACATAACTGAAAATACGTGCGTTATCTTAATATATATAAATTACGTGTCACGTTGTTTGTCCGCGATGGACTCCTAAACTACTTAACCGATTTTGATCAAACTTCGTAACTATCTGTTATTTGATCTAACTTAAAAGATAGGATAGATTTTATTTTAATTTAAAACACAGCAACGCGTGGCTGAGTCAGCTAGTTATGATATAAAAAAAAAACTCTCCTAATACAGAAGTAGCTTTGAATAAACTTATTCTATTTACAAGTTATTCAGATGATAACAAGTTACATTGACAAAAGACAGGTTCCAACAGCTACGTGGTGCCTGTGCCATAATTTGAACAGTAATCAAGTTAACTCATGCCAAAGCTTTTCCTAATTTTATTTCTGAAGCTTGTACGGAACGGTTGTATGCGTGATAGAACCAACATCTGTTTTGTGTGGAAATAAAAAAGACTTTACGAAAACTAAAGCCAGCGAGTCTACTTATAATTAACTAACATTTTTCCATTCGATATTTGGGCATTGAGTTATTTTAAATCAATCGACGATTTTATGAAGTCCCTTTAGAAACTGAGAAACATTACTGAACATGACTAATTAACAAGTGTTATATTGAATGTTAAAGCCCGAGCTTAGAGGAATATTATAATTATAATTGGTTCTTACCGTTACCTAATATAACACGCGTATATTCTTGTTAAAAATAAAATAAAATCGAAAAATTGTTCTTACTAGGCGATGCAGTCGCTAAGCATAAAGCTGCGCTAGCACCATGTATTGGAGCGGAGCGTAATACCTAAAAAAAGAAATAAAAAAAGTTTCTGTTTCGATGGGAATTTCTGTCAATTTCAAAATTCGGGCACCGACACGATCTGGTACTAAACCTGTTGCTTCGGTTCCACACAAAAAATATTAACTCGGGCAGTTATGGCGTCACAGACATTGCGCCATTTAAGCTGATCCATGGGAGCTTCGCTCGCTTCGCACGTTCCGCTCCAATAATGTAATGTAATATTTATAAAAATAACTATTATCATTGATGTGTCCTTCCGATTGCAAGTAGGCGAAATGGATGGTTCGCTAGTTTGAATGATAATTATGCTAAAATATCTAAGTGTTCAGTGTTGCAACGAAATATTCCCGGGCGCTGAACACAATAACAAAGTTATAAAAAAAAAGGATTGGTTTTGATGATTAGACGAGATTATAAGACAAGTGAGGCAATTTCTTGTTAGTATGTTTTTCTAATACAAATACAGAAATGAAAAATTATTCCTATAAAATATCTTTCTATCTATGTGTTGCGGATTCGAGAAAGGTCTTTTAATGACTCTTACCTATGGTATTTAAAGCTTGACCATAGCCGTGTTGTGGAAACTATAGAACATTTCTTGCTCTTGGAATTGACGTAAATTTGGCATAATCACAATGAAAAGTATATTTTCCAATCAGATTTTACTTCTTACAGTTGCATGTTTACTAATTTAAATTAAACCTATTTAATCGAATAACTAACACATTATCTTCTTTTATGTATTTAACCCAGATATTTGGACTCACAGAAGCAGTGATCACAGAGAAAAGCCTTGCATTTAAATTTACTAAAATTTCAATTTTAAATTATTAAAAAAAGGTTCGTTATCTGCAATATTTAGAGCAATCGTATATTATAATTATAAAAGTCTACTTAATATATAACACTTACATAATCGTTCATAATATTTAAAAAAATATGATAAAAAATATTTTAAAATAAAATGGTTCTCTTCTGCATATCCCAGTCCCTTTTTAAACGCGTCGGAAAATAATATGATCGAGTTTCATATTCTGAATGCCTAATGAATGTCGCTCATTCACATCCGTCTCTTTCACTCTTACGACCAGCGGTCCGATAGAAAGAAACAGCTAAATGTGCCCTCGTTCTTTTACACTCCACGACTCAGCCACACGATTTTCTCATATTGTAAAAGGAATCAATTAATTTTCTGATTGGTTTGACTTCAAATTGAAAAATATTCGTTGTGAGTGAAGCATGTTCCGTTTAAGTTAAAATTTGTTTAATAATATTAACGACATCCGCGGTGAAGTTGGCCACGTACCGATTTTTATGGTAACTCCAATCCGAAGTCCCGGGTTTAAACCCCGGTTGAGTCAAATGTAGATTACAGACTTTTCTGTGTTGGCACAAGTACTTAAGCTACTTAACATGGATTCAGAACAATATATGTTGTCTTATCTATTATCTAAGATCACAGTGGTTTGTGTGTTTGTCTGTCCGCTCTTTTTCCCGCTCTTTTTCCATTGTATCAATAATGTTACCATAGCAATGCGTTAACCGATAGTAGTTCGTCTACCGGACGCTAGATGGCGCTAACGGAAAAATATTTAATAACAGAAAAAAAAAGTTTGTCCACCCGTGCGAAGCCGGGACGGGACGCTAGTATAAATGTATATAAAATTTTCGCGTCACAGTGTTTGACTGCGTTGAACTCTGAAAGTACTCAACCGATTTTGATAATTGCTAATTTGCTAGATTTGTTTCAACTAAGGACAAAGGATCGGTTTTATTTTAATTCATTTCACGACTCTTGATTGACAACCATTTGGTGCAACGGTAGCGACCCTGTCGTTCACACCGACGGTCCTGGGTTGGAATCCCGGAAGGGGCAGATGTTTGTATGATGAATACGCGCATTTTGTACCTGAGTCATGGGTGTTTATATATATTACTATCAAAATTATATATCTATGTATCATATATGTATGTCTATCCGTTACCCTAGTATCCATATCACAAGCCTTACAGTGCTTACTTTGGACTAGGCTAATTGGTGTGAATATAAGAAATATTTATTTATTTGTATTCATAACCAAAAAAAAATGTGCCCATTATAATAATTGAGCCACAGCGACACGTGGCCGGGTCAGCGAGTCCTATAAATAAAAAATCCCTATCAGTGTTTGATCGCGATGAACTCCGTAACCATCAACCGATTTTGATGATTTTTTTTTCATCCACAGCAACAGCTTTCTTAATCTATAATCTAAGATCACAGTGGTTTGTGAGTTTGTCTGTCCGCTCTTTTTCCCTCTGTTTTTCCATTGTATTAATAACGTTACCATAGCAACGCGTTAACCGCAAGTAGTTCGTCTACCGGACGCTAGATGGCGCTAACGGAAAAATATTTAATAATATAAAAAAATTTAAAGAATTTTGTCCACCCGTGTGAAGCCGGGACGGGCCGCTAGTAATAATAAATGATTTAATTAAGGCCAAAAAAGAAGATTGAAGAAAGCTACTGGAGTGTTGACCAAGAACTGTCAATTATAAATGTGTTTTTTTTCACTCATGTCATTCAAGGAAGAGAGTTTTTTAAATCTTTATTTATTTAGGAGCTTTTATCTCCAGACATGCCAGCTGATGATGAGGAAATAAAAACCTGATTATTTTTTTATTTAATTAAAACTGTCTTTACACTTCTTCCTTTATCTTGTGTAAATAAACCTTATAATAATAAAAATTATGCAGTTTGATGAAAACACTACAACCCCACGCCTCTCATCAAATATATCACTGAATCACCACACCCTGTAATTTACTTGGCCTAGGCTAAAGTTACAGAGTAAAAACCAGCTTAATATGTTATACTGCGAAAAATTATTTTTAACGCAAATAATATTCTATATATATAAAAAAATATTTTATTAGAAAAATACTAGAAAAAAACGACTCAGCTTACAAGTGAATTCTCAAGCGGGAATCGAACCCGCAACCTTTGGAAGTCCGGTTCAATGCTATCCCAATTTTCTCTAGTAGTTTCTAGTAGTCAAAATGTATTCAAGAATAGACTTAAGAAATTTATAGCGGAATCTGAAACCCTACTAAAATTAAAAATAACTTAATGTGTGCGTGTGTGTGTGTGTATGTATGTATGTATATATATGTGTATGTATGTATGTATATATATATGTATATATATGTATGTATATGTTTGTGTATGTGTGAAGAAGAATTTTACTTGTTGGATGTAACATAAAGAAAATTTTAATTTGTTTGTGTATACGTTTCCGGCCAGTCTTTTGGGCTGTGTGAACTTGGCACCCGACTTTGGAAAATTTCGTTTTTTTTATTTTTTTTCGAAAGATATTGATTAGTAGTGGATAGTAGTGAAGTTATTTTCGTTAGTAGTAATGCCAAAAAAATAAAAAAAAAATAATAAAAAAATGTCATCCCCCGAAATTAGAAAAAAATGTTTTTTCCGACTGTTTCTCATAGATGGACGTTAGTAGTGGATTGTAGTGCAATTTTATTCGTTAGTAGTAAAATAGAAAAATAAAAAAAATAAAAATGTTTCGGAGCATTTTTGAAAGACTTTTTTATGGCGTAAATACTGTTTCAAGGCTTATATGATTACTACAAACGTTGGAATTGAGTAAGGGGGGTTCGTAGAGGTTGGTAGTGAAGGAATTTTTGATAGTAGTAAAGAAAAAATATCACTAGGAGCACTTGAATTGAGTCAAACCTGTTTCGGAGCAATATTCATTGAATAAAATCTGTTTGAAGATAAATACGCTTACTACAAACGTTGGAATTGATAAGAAGGGTTCGTAGAGGTTTGTAGTGAAATGAATTTTTGATAGTAGTAAAGAAAAAAAATTACTAGGAGCACTTGAATTGAGTCAAATCTGTTTCGCAGCAATATTCATTGAATAAAATCTGTTTGAAGATAAATACGATTACTACAAACGTTGGAATTGAGTAAGAAGGTTTCGTAGAGGTTTGTAGTGAAATAATTTTTGATAGTAGTAAAGAAAAAAAATTACTAGGAGCACTTGAATTGAGTCAAACCTGTTTCGGAGCAATATTCATTGAATAAAATCTGTTTGAAGATAAATACGATTTCTACAAACGTTGGAATTGAGTAAGAAGGGTTCGTAGAGGTTTGTAGTGAAAGAATTTTTGATAGTAGTAAAGAAAAAAAATTACTAGAGCCACTTGAATTGAGTCTGTATGAAGATAAATACGATTACTACAAACGTTGGAATTGACTAAGAAGGGTTCGTAGAGGTTTATAGTGAAAGAATTTTTGATAGTAGTAAAGAAAAAAAATTACTAGCAGCACTTGAATTGAGTCAAACCTGTTTCGGAGCAATATTCATTGAATAAAATCTGTTTGAAGATAAATACGATTACAACAAACGTTGGAATTGACTAAGAAGGGTTCGTAGAGGTTTGTAGTGAAAGAATTTTTGATAGTAGTAAAGAAAAAAAAATACTAGAAGCACTTGAATTGAGTCAAACCTGTTTCGGAGCAATATTTATTGAATAAAATCTGTTTGAAGATAAATACGATTACTACAAACGTTGGAATTGAGTAAGAAGGGTTCGTAGAGGTTAGTAGTGAAAGAATTTTTGATAGTAGTAAAGAAACAAACTTACTAGGAGCACTTGAATTGAGTCAAACCTGTTTTGGAGCAATATTCATTGAATAAAATCTGTTTGAAGATAAATACGATTACTACAAACGTTGGAATTGAGTAAGAATGGTTCGTAGAGGTTTGTAGTGAAAGAATTTTTGATAGTAGTAAAGAAACAAACTTACTAGGAGCACTTGAATTGAGTCAAACCTGTTTTGGAGCAATATTCATTGAATAAAATCTGTTTGAAGATAAATACGATTACTACAAACGTTGGAATTGAGTAAGAATGGTTCGTAGAGGTTTGTAGTGAAAGAATTTTTGATAGTAGTAAAGAAAAAAAATTACTAGGAGCACTTGAATTGAGTCAAACCTGTTTCGGAGCAATATTCATTGAATAAAATCTGTTTGAAGATAAATACGATTACTACAAACGTTGGAATTGACTAAGAAGGGTTCGTAGAGGTTTGTAGTGAAAGAATTTTTGATAGTAGTAAAGAAAAAAACTTACTAGGAGCACTTGAATTGAGTCAAACCTGTTTTGGAGCAATATTCATTGATTAAAATCTGTTTGAAGATAAATGCGATCACTATAAACGTTGGAATTGACTAAGAAGGGTTCGTAGAGGTTTGTAGTGAAAGAATTTTTGATAATAGTAAAGAAAAAAAATCACTAGGAGCACTTGAATTGAGTCAAACCTGTTTCGGAGCAATATTCATTGAATAAAATCTTTTTGAAGATAAATACGCTTACTACAAACGTTGGAATTGATAAGAAGGGTTCGTAGAGGTTTGTAGTGAAAGAATTTTTGATAGTAGTAAAGAAAAAAAATCACTAGGAGCACTTGAATTGAGTCAAACCTTATTCGGAGCAATATTCATTGAATAAAATCTGTTTTAAGATAAATACGCTTACTACAAACGTTGGAATTGAGTAAGAGGGATTCGTAGAGGTTTGTAGTGAAAGAATTTTTGATAGTAGTAAAGAAAAAAAATTACTAGGAGCACTTGAATTGAGTCAAACCTGTTTCGGAGCAATTTTCATTGAATAAAATCTGTTTGAAGATAAATACGATTACTACAAACGTTGGAATTGAGTAAGAAGGGTTCGTAGAAGTTTGTAGTGAAAGAATTTTTGATAGTAGTAAAGAAAAAAAATCACTAGGAGCACTTGAATTGAGTCAAACCTGTTTCGAAGCAATATTCATTGAATAAAATCTGTTTGAAGATAAATACGATTACTACAAACGTTGGAATTGAGTAAGAAGGGTTCGTAGAGGTTTGTAGTGAAAGAATTTTTGATAGTAGTAAAGAAAAAAAATTACTAGGAGCACTTGAATTGAGTCAAACCTGTTTCGGAGCAATATTTATTGAATAAAATCTGTTTGAAGATAAATGCGATTACTACAAACGTTCGAATTGACTAAGAAGGGTTTGTAGAGGTTTGTAGTGAAAGAATTTTTGATAGTAGTAAAGAAAAAATATCACTAGGAGCACTTGAATTGAGTCAAACCTGTTTCGGAGCAATATTCATTGAATAAAATCTTTTTGAAGATAAATACGATTACTACAAACGTTGGAATTGAGTAAGAATGGTTCGTAGAGGTTTGTAGTGAAAGAATTTTTGAAAGTAGTAAAGAAAAAAAATCACTAGGAGCACTTGAATTGAGTCAAACCTGTTTCGGAGCAATATTCATTGAATAAAATCTGTTTGAAGATAAATACGATTACTACAAACGTTGGAATTGAGTAAGGAGGGTTCGTAGAGGTTTGTAGTGAAAGAATTTTTGATAGTAGTAAAGAAAAAAAATTACTAGGAGCACTTGAATTGAGTCAAACCTGTTTCGGAGCAATTTTCATTGAATAAAATCTGTTTGAAGATAAATACGATTACTACAAACGTTGGAATTGAGTAAGAAGGGTTCGTAGAAGTTTGTAGTGAAAGAATTTTTGATAGTAGTAAAGAAAAAAAATTACTAGGAGCACTTGAATTGAGTCAAACCTGTTTCGGAGCAATATTCATTGAATAAAATCTGTTTGAAGATAAATACGATTACTACAAACGTTGGAATTGAGTAAGAAGGGTTCGTAGAGGTTTGTAGTGAAAGAATTTTTGATAGTAGTAAAGAAAAAAAATTACTAGGAGCACTTAAATTGAGTCAAACCTGTTTCGGAGCAATATTCATTGAATAAAATCTGTTTGAAGATAAATACGCTTACTACAAACGTTGGAATTGAGTAAGAAGGGTTCGTAGAGGTTTGTAGTGAAAGAATTTTTGATAGTAGTAAAGAAAAAAAATTACTAGGAGCACTTGAATTGAGTCAAACCTGTTTCGGAGCAATATTTATTGAATAAAATCTGTTTGAAGATAAATGCGATTACTACAAACGTTCGAATTGACTAAGAAGGGTTTGTAGCGGTTTGTAGTGAAAGAATTTTTGACATTAGTAAAGAAAAAATATCACTAGGAGCACTTGAATTGAGTCAAATCTGTTTCGGAGCAATATTCATTGAATAAAATCTTTTTGAAGATAAATACGATTACTACAAACGTTGGAATTGAGTAAGAATGGTTCGTAGAGGTTTGTAGGGAAAGAATTTTTGATAGTAGTAAAGAAAAAATATCACTAGGAGCACTTGAATTGAGTCAAACCTGTTTCGGAGCAATATTCATTGAATAAAATCTGTTTGAAGATAAATACGATTACTACAAACGTTGGAATTGAGTAAGAATGGTTCGTAGAGGTTTGTAGTGAAAGAATTTTTGAAAGTAGTAAAGAAAAAAAATCACTAGGAGCACTTGAATTGAGTCAAACCTGTTTCGGAGCAATATTCATTGAATAAAATCTGTTTGAAGATAAATACGATTACTACAAACGTTGGAATTGAGTAAGGAGGGTTCGTAGAGGTTTGTAGTGAAAGAATTTTTGATAGTAGTAAAGAAAAAAAATTACTAGGAGCACTTGAATTGAGTCAAACCTGTTTCGGAGCAATTTTCATTGAATAAAATCTGTTTGAAGATAAATACGATTACTACAAACGTTGGAATTGAGTAAGAAGGGTTCGTAGAAGTTTGTAGTGAAAGAATTTTTGATAGTAGTAAAGAAAAAAAATTACTAGGAGCACTTGAATTGAGTCAAACCTGTTTCGGAGCAATATTCATTGAATAAAATCTGTTTGAAGATAAATACGATTACTACAAACGTTGGAATTGAGTAAGAAGGGTTCGTAGAGGTTTGTAGTGAAAGAATTTTTGATAGTAGTAAAGAAAAAAAATTACTAGGAGCACTTGAATTGAGTCAAACCTGTTTCGGAGCAATATTCATTGAATAAAATCTGTTTGAAGATAAATACGCTTACTACAAACGTTGGAATTGAGTAAGAAGGGTTCGTAGAGGTTTGTAGTGAAAGAATTTTTGATAGTAGTAAAGAAAAAAAATTACTAGGAGCACTTGAATTGAGTCAAACCTGTTTCGGAGCAATATTTATTGAATAAAATCTGTTTGAAGATAAATGCGATTACTACAAACGTTCGAATTGACTAAGAAGGGTTTGTAGAGGTTTGTAGTGAAAGAATTTTTGACATTAGTAAAGAAAAAATATCACTAGGAGCACTTGAATTGAGTCAAATCTGTTTCGGAGCAATATTCATTGAATAAAATCTTTTTGAAGATAAATACGATTACTACAAACGTTGGAATTGAGTAAGAATGGTTCGTAGAGGTTTGTAGGGAAAGAATGTTTGATAGTAGTAAAGAAAAAATATCACTAGGAGCACTTGAATTGAGTCAAACCTGTTTCGGAGCAATATTCATTGAATAAAATCTTTTTGAAGATAAATACGATTACTACAAACGTTGGAATTGAGTAAGAATGGTTCGTAGAGGTTTGTAGTGAAAGAATTTTTGAAAGTAGTAAAGAAAAAAAATCACTAGGAGCACTTGAATTGAGTCAAACCTGTTTCGGAGCAATATTCATTGAATAACATCTGTTTGAAGATAAATACGATTACTACAAACGTTGGAATTGAGTAAGAAGGGTTCGTAGAGGTTTGTAGTGAAAGAATTTATGATAGTAGTAAAGAAAAAAAATTACTAGGAGCACTTGAATTGAGTCTAACCTGTTTCGGAGCAATATTCATTGAATAAAATCTGTTTGAAGATAAATACGATTACTACAAACGTTGGAATTGAGTAAGAAGGGTTCGTAGAGGTTTGTAGTGAAAGAATTTTTGATAGTAGTAAAGAAAAAAAATCACTAGGAGCACTTGAATTGAGTCAGACCTGTTTCGGAGCAATATTTATTGAATAAAATCTGTTTGAAGATAAATGCGATTACTGCAAACGTTGGAATTGACTAAGAAGGGTTCGTAGAGGTTTGTAGTGAAAGAATTTTTGATAGAAGTAAAGAAAAAATATCACTAGGAGCACTTGAATTGAGTCAAACCTGTTTCGGAGCAATTTTCATTGAATACAATCATTTTGAAGATAAATACGATTACTACAAACGTTGGAATTGAGTAAGAAGGGTTCGTAGAGGTTTGTAGTGAAAGAATTTTTGCTAGTAGTAAAGAAAAAAAATCACTAGGAGCACTTGAATTGAGTCAAACCTCATTCGGAGCAATATTCATTGAATAAAATCTGTTTGAAGATAAATACGATTACTACAAACGTTGGAATTGAGTAAGAAGGGTTCGTAGAGGTTTGTAGTGAATAAATTTTTGATAGTAGTAAACAAAAAAAATCACTAGGAGCACTTGAATTGAGTCAAACCTGTTTCGGAGCAATATTCATTGAATAAAATCTGTTTGAAGATAAATACGCTTACTACAAACGTTGGAATTGAGTAAGAAGGGTTCGTAGAGGTTTGTAGTGAAAGAATTTTTGATAGTAGTAAAGAAAAAAAATTACTAGGAGCACTTGAATTGAGTCAAACCTGTTTCGGAGCAATATTCATTGAATAAAATCTGTTTGAAGATAAATACGCTTTCTACAAACGTTGGAATTGAGTAAGAAGGGTTCGTAGAGGTTTGTAGGGAAAGAATTTTTGATAGTAGTAAAGAAAAAAAATTACTAGGAGCACTTGAATTGAGTCAAACCTGTTTCGGAGCAATATTCATTGAATAAAATCTGTTTGAAGATAAATACGCTTACTACAAACGTTGGAATTGAGTAAGAAGGGTTCGTAGAGGTTTGTAGGGAAAGAATTTTTGATAGTAGTAAAGAAAAAAAATTACTAGGAGCACTTGAATTGAGTCAAACCTGTTTCGGAGCAATATTTATTGAATAAAATCTGTTTGAAGATAAATACGATTACTACAAACGTTGGAATTGAGTAAGAAGGGTTCGTAGAGGTTTGTAGTGAAAGAAGTTTTGATAGAAGTAAAGAAAAAAAATGACTAGGAGCACTTGAATTGAGTCAAACCTGTTTCGCAGCAATATTCATTGAATAAAATCTGTTTGAAGATAAATACGCTTACTACAAACGTTGGAATTGAGTAAGGGGGGTTCGTAGAGGTTTGTAGTGAAAGAATTTTTGATAGTAGTAAAGAAAAAAAATTACTTGGAGCACTTGAATTGAGTCAAACCTGTTTCGGAGCAATATTCGTTGAATAAAATCTGTTTGAAGATAAATACGATTACTACAAATGTTGGAATTGAGTAAGAAGGGTTCGTAGAGGTTTGTAGTGAATGAATTTTTGATAGTAGTAAAGAAAAAAAATCACTAGGAGCACTTGAATTGAGTCAAACCTGTTTCGGAGCAATATTCATTGAATAAAATCTGTTTGAAGATAAATACGCTTACTACAAACGTCGGAATTGAGTAAGAAGGGTTCGTAGAGGTTTGTAGTGAAAGAATTTTTGATAGTAGTAAAGAAAAAAAATCACTAGGAGCACTTGAATTGAGTCAAACCTGTTTCGGAGCAATATTCATTGAATAAAATCTGTTTGAAGATAAATACGCTTACTACAAACGTTGGAATTGAGTAAGAAGGGTTCGTAGAGGTTTGTAGTGAAAGAATTTTTGATAGTAGTAAAGAAAAAATAATACTAGGAGCACTTGAATTGAGTCAAACCTGTTTCGGAGCAATATTCATTGAATAAAATCTGTTTGAAGATAAATACGCTTACTACAAACGTTGGAATTGAGTAAGAAGGGTTCGTAGAGGTTTGTAGGGAAAGAATTTTTGATAGTAGTAAAGAAAAAAAATTACTAGGAGCACTTGAATTGAGTCAAACCTGTTTCGGAGCAATATTTATTGAATAAAATCTGTTTGAAGATAAATACGATTACTACAAACGTTGGAATTGAGTAAGAAGGGTTCGTAGAGGTTTGTAGTGAAAGAAGTTTTGATAGAAGTAAAGAAAAAAAATGACTAGGAGCACTTGAATTGAGTCAAACCTGTTTCGCAGCAATATTCATTGAATAAAATCTGTTTGAAGATAAATACGCTTACTACAAACGTTGGAATTGAGTAAGGGGGGTTCGTAGAGGTTTGTAGTGAAAGAATTTTTGATAGTAGTAAAGAAAAAAAATTACTTGGAGCACTTGAATTGAGTCAAACCTGTTTCGGAGCAATATTCGTTGAATAAAATCTGTTTGAAGATAAATACGATTACTACAAATGTTGGAATTGAGTAAGAAGGGTTCGTAGAGGTTTGTAGTGAATGAATTTTTGATAGTAGTAAAGAAAAAAAATCACTAGGAGCACTTGAATTGAGTCAAACCTGTTTCGGAGCAATATTCATTGAATAAAATCTGTTTGAAGATAAATACGCTTACTACAAACGTCGGAATTGAGTAAGAAGGGTTCGTAGAGGTTTGTAGTGAAAGAATTTTTGATAGTAGTAAAGAAAAAAAATCACTAGGAGCACTTGAATTGAGTCAAACCTGTTTCGGAGCAATATTCATTGAATAAAATCTGTTTGAAGATAAATACGCTTACTACAAACGTTGGAATTGACTAAGAAGGGTTCGTAGAGGTTTGTAGTGAAAGAATTTTTGATAGTAGTTAAGAAAAAAAATTACTAGGAGCACTTGAATTGAGTCAAACCTGTTTCGGAGCAATATTTATTGAATAAAATCTGTTTGAAGATAAATACGATTACTACAAACGTTGGAATTGAGTAAGAAGGGTTCGTAGAGGTTTGTAGTGAAAGAAGTTTTGATAGTAGTAAAGAAAAAAAATGACTAGGAGCACTTGAATTGAGTCAAACCTGTTTCGCAGCAATATTCATTGAATAAAATCTGTTTGAAGATAAATACGCTTACTACAAACGTTGGAATTGAGTAAGAAGGGTTCGTAGAGGTTTGTAGTGAAGGAATTTTGATAGTAGTAAAGAAAAAAAATTACTAGGAGCACTTGAATTGAGCCAAACCTGTTTCGGAGCAATATTCATTGAATAAAATCTGTTTGAAGATAAATACGATTACTACAAACGTTGGAATTGAGTAAGAAGGGTTCGTAGAGGTTTGTAGTGAAAGAAGTTTTGATAGTAGTAAAGAAAAAAAATTACTAGGAGCACTTGAATTGAGTCAAACCTGTTTCGCAGCAATATTCATTGAATAAAATCTGTTTGAAGATAAATACGCTTACTACAAACATTGGAATTGAGTAAGAAGGGTTCGTAGAGGTTTGTAGTGAAAGAATTTTTGATAGTAGTAAAGAAAAAAAATTACTAGGAGCACTTGAATTGAGTCAAACCTGTTTCGGAGCAATATTCATTGAATAAAATCTGTTTGAAGATAAATACGATTACTACAAACGTTGGAATTGAGTAAGAAGGGTTCGTAGAGGTTTGTAGTGAATGAATTTTTAATAGTAGTAAAGAAAAAAAATCACTAGGAGCACTTGAATTGAGTCAAACCTGTTTCGGAGCAATATTCATTGAATAAAATCTGTTTGAAGATAAATACGCTTACTACAAACGTTGGAATTGAGTAAGAACGGTTCGTAGAAGTTTGTAGTGAAAGAATTTTTGATAGTAGTAAAGAAAAAAAATCACTAGGAGCACTTAAATTGAGTCAAACCTGTTTCGGAGCAATATTCATTGAATAAAATCTGTTTGAAGATAAATACGCTTACTACAAACGTTGGAATTGAGTAAGAAGGGTTCGTAGAGGTTTGTAGTGAAAGAATTTTTGATAGTAGTAAAGAAAAAAAATTACTAGGAGCACTTGAATTGAGTCTGTATGAAGATAAATACGATTACTACAAACGTTGGAATTGACTAAGAAGGGTTCGTAGAGGTTTGTAGTGAAAGAAGTTTTGATAGTAGTAAAGAAAAAAAATGACTAGGAGCACTTGAATTGAGTCAAACCTGTTTCGCAGCAGTATTCATGGAATAAAATCTGTTTGAAGATAAATACGATTACTACAAACGTTGGAATTGAGTAAGAAGGGTTCGTAGAGGTTTGTAGTGAAAGAATTTTTGATAGTAGTAAAGAAAAAAAAATACTCGGAGCACTTGAATTGAGTCAAACCTGTTTCGCAGCAATATTCATTGAATAAAATCTGTTTGAAGATAAATACGATTACTACAAACGTTGGAATTGACTAAGAAGGGTTCGTAGAGGTTTGTAGTGAAAGAATTTTTGATAGTAGTAAAGAAAAAAAATCACTAGGAGCACTTGAATTGAGTCAAACCTGTTTCGGAGCAATATTCATTGAATAAAATCTGTTTGAAGATAAATACGATTTTTTAAAAATGCTCCGAAACATTTTTTTTTTTATTTATTTTTTTACTACTCACGAATAAAATTGCACTACAATCCACTACTAACGTCCATCTATGAGAAACAGTCGGAAAAAACAATTTTTTCTAATTTCGGGGGATGACATTTTTTTACTATTTTTTATTTTATTTTTTTGGCATTACTACTAACGAAAATAACTTCACTACTATCCACTACTAATCAAAATCTTTCGAAAAAAAAATAAAAAAAACGAAATTTTCCAAAGTCGGGTGCCAAGTTCACACAGGTAGTCTTTTGTTTTTATTTTAAAGAATCCGTTGCTTTAGATGTAGCCATAAGCCAATATTATTATGTATAAAAAAAATGTTTTTCTCATTTTGTGTAAACCAAGTGTTTTTATGGGAAATAAACTCTTGGAACCTATAAATATATAAATATTACCTGTCAGTGTTATGCCAGATTATGACCGCGATAAACTCTGAAACTACTCAACCGATTTTGATGACTTTTTTCATTTTGCTAGATTTATTCAGACTTAGGATATAGGATAGATTTAAACACAGCAATGCGTGGCCGGGTCCGCTAGTATCATATATGTTTCAATATCTATATTATTTATTAATACTAGCTGACTCGGTAATGGCGTTGCTATGGTAACGCGTGTACAATGGAAAAAGAGCGGATAGACAAGCAACAAATTTGTGTTCTTAGATTATAGACTAGCGGCCCGTCCCGCATTCGCATGGGTGGACAAAATTCTTTAATTTTTTTCAATTATTAAATATTGTTCCGTTAGCGCCATCTAGCGTCCGGTAGACGAACTACTTGCGGTTAACGCGTTGCTATGGTAACGCATATACAATGGGAAAAGAGCGGACAGACAAACAAGTGATCTTAGATTATAGATATATTGGACATTATAATAAAAATGGCTTTAATTTTTAGCCGAAATTTCCTTTTGCAATTTCCGAGAAATCATTTTATAGAGAAATTTACGCCATAAATGAAAGGTAGGCACTTATTGAAATAAGCTGATTTAAATAATCCGATAACAACATGTATTTCATATTGCAAAAAAGGGATCTGGAGGATTAATTAAATGTTCTAAGCAAGAGCTTCCATTTTCCTGATAAACAACTAAAATGCAGCGGCCATTTTCATGTAAACAAGCCGCCATCTTGGAAGCCAATTATTGGATAGTGAAAAACAAGATGTTTTTAAACTGCACTATTGAAGTATTATGTTTTTGAAGTATTGGAGTAGAAGGGGTGTGCTAAGGAGGATTATTTCAAGACAATTTTCATACTTGGCAACACGCCTATTTGAAACGTAAAGATGTTTTTAACGAGCTTAAAGGTTGACTTGGATGATTTAAACTTATTAATATTACAGGCTTAAACATTTAATTTCAGTTTTTTTCTACATAATACCTAGTATTAAGGATTAGGTAGTGTTGAAAAAGATTTTATCCTTAGCTCTCCGAAAATTAGAAGAAAAGTGCTTTGAGAACCAAAATAATAAATGAAATGAAAATAACTTCATTGAAATGCACTTTAAAATAAGTTGTTTTGAATCGTCCAACATTTTTACCTACCACCCATTCAGGACGTCTTTTAAGTGACAAGAAGAATGGGCGCAAGAAACTCGTCAGCTTTAACAGAAGTAACGACATTAACAATATAATACGTCGTCACCATGCATACTCCATATAATGATAACAATCCTAATTATATTATGACAATTCTTTGAGTGTGTGTTTTTTACCATATAGTCTCGCTATCCTAACATTGTAACATTGCAAAACTAAACTTGCCCTTACGTACTCCCGTAAAAACAATACGAATATTAACTATCGTCCTTTCCTCCCCGGCGTCTCCAGACGCGCAGGGGATTCAACGGTCACCCATCCCGACCGTGACCAGACCCAACATCAGCGACATGGATTGCGAATTCCTCGCATCCAAGCGCTCGGCCCCGAGGCACACGCCTCCCTTCTCGTCCGACTCTGCCGACGAGTCTTCCTCCACGCTCACCGATGGTTTCACCACGGTAGAGGGAAAACGTTCGAAGCGCATTAAGCGCAGGAAGAACGTTTCTCCGCCCGCCACTCCAGTGGCTTCCACCACCACCTCAGCCGCCCCGGTTAAGGCAGCCCCTACGGCCCCGAGCAGGTCCACCGGGGACCTGCCCCGCGCCGCCCCGACTCCACGCCCATCCACCTCGCGTCCACTTTCAAGGTGCGACGCGCAACCTACAAAGGTTGCTGCCCCCCCGCCGATCCAACTTCAGGACAAGGCCAAGTGGGGCTTAGTGTCCGCCTTATGTGTACAGGAGAAAATCCAGTACACAAAGGCCGTCAACAAGGGTTTGACCATCGAGGTCAACACCCCCACGATCGCGGACTTTAGGTCTCTGACCCGACTTCTTGCCAACAAAGGCATATCTTACTACACCTTTGCGCTCCCCGAGGAGCGCAAAGTCAAGGCCGTTCTTAGGGGCATCCCCGAAGAACTTCCGAACGAGGACATCCTAAATGACCTCGTTCGACAGGGCTACCCTGTTGTCGGCGTGCACAAGTTGCACGCGAGCAATGGGAGGCTCTGGCCCCTCGCTTTGGTCATAATGACCAACAACGAAAAGGCCAAACCCATCTTCCGCGCCAAAGACCTCGTGGTCTGCGGCCTTTCTGGCATTAAAGCCGAGCCCCCCAACAAGCGTGGGTATCCTGGGCAGTGTCACCGCTGCCAGCTTTACGGCCATGCAGCGGCGAACTGCAACGCTTCACCGAGGTGCGTCAAGTGCCTCATTCCACACCTGACCAAGGAGTGCTCTCGCACGAGAGACTCCCCCACCCCTCCCGACTGTGTGCTGTGTAGCCAATCCGGCCACCCAACGAACTATAGGGGTTGCTCTCGCGCCCCTCGCCCCAAGCCTCCAAAGGCTAAAAAGCCTAACCGGGGACCAAAGGCATCTTCTTCTCAGAAGAAGAGGCCTTCTGGCCCCCCGGCCCCTCCTAAGCCTTCGCTGGCAAATTTCCCACCCCTACCTAAAGGGGTGGGACAGCCGGCTACCACCACTCCAGCCCCCCCCTTGCCGGCCTCCGGACCGGCCTGGGGACCAGCCCCTCCGGCACCGGCCCCTGGGCCGGCCTGGGGCCCGGCTCCCAAGGCGACGCCGCCTAAGGCGGCTCTCGCCTCCCAAGCCCCGAAGTCATCCCTTATGGATGACTGCTCTATCATCTTCACCACGATGCAAGGCATCAATATCAATGAGATATCGGCCTTGGCATCCAAACTCAGGATGGCCCAAAACGCCCAACAACGGCTTCTAGCTCTCTGTGAGCACGAAGCCCTTCTCCGGTCCCTTAACTAAGGTCCGCAATGCCAGGAAGGATCCCATCTTCTTCTTCTTCTTCTCCGACTGTACCAGTCGCTCCTCTCACCGGTCGAGTGAAACCTAGAGGTGTTTCGCTTATCTCTTTCAATACCCGCTCCCTGCGCAAAAACATTCCCGAGCTAAGGGTGTTTCTGCGCGAAAGGGACCCCGACCTTGTCCTCCTTCAGGAAACATGGCTCAAACCGTCTATACGGAAAGGGCTATCGATTCCTTCATACTCCCTAGTCAGAAATGACAACTTCACCCCAGCGGACCAGAACCGCAGGGAAATTGTCTCTGGTGGCACGGCGATCTACTACAAAAGATCGCTTCACTGCTCACCAATCCCCACTCCTGCTCTCTCTAACATGGAAGCCACGGTATGCAGACTGGCTATGTCGGGTCACAGAACACTGATCATAGCTTCTGTCTACATACACGCTGGCACCACTCCATTGCGGAGCGACTTCGAGTCCCTTCTGTCTTTGGGCGACTCAGTCATTCTGTTTGGAGACTTTAACTCCAAGCACACTGACTGGACCTGCCGTAAGACAAACACCGGCGGGCGGCGTCTGCTTCAGATCACACATGATCTCGAATTAGACGTCTTCAGCCCGTACGAACCCACCCACTACCCAGACAACCCACAGAATGATCCCGACGTACTAGACTTCGCTCTAGTCAAGGGAGTCTCCCTCCCATTTAGGACGATTGAGACCCTCCAAGACCTCGGGTCCGATCACAGGCCGGTTTCCCTCATTATGGGAAACCAAGAGCCAACCCCTCCCTCCTTCAAAACCATTACTGACTGGGATCGGTTCAGATCGTCCCTCAAGTCGGCAATGGAAGTAGGCAACCCTTCGCTCTCTATGGACCCCGACTATTACGATAGTTCGGAGAAAATAGATGCAGCCTTTTCCGAATTTACTCTTTTGGTCCAAAGAAAGACTGCGGACAGTGCGAGGAAGGTACCTGTGAAAAATCACAATGCCATTCCTCCCACCCTCCGCAACCTGATGAGGGCCAAAAACGCAGCTCTCCGGAGAGCTACTAGGTACCCGACCCCTGAGTACAGAGCCAGAGCTAACCGTCTTCAACGGTTAGTAAGATCTCAGTTGAACGACCTGAGGAATAACCAATTTGGTGACCTCATGGCGGACATCACTCCCTCCCATGTAGCCTACTACCGAGTGGCCAGAGCCCTCCGTAGTGACACCTCCAACTTCACACCCCCTCTCCTCCGTCCCGATGGCTCCACAGCCTTCGACGACGAGGAGAAGGCGGAGTGTTTTGCTGACAGCATTGCTTCACAATGCTCAGTCAGCACTCAGACTTGCGACCCATCCCACCTTCAGTCGATTGAGAAGGAGCTCAGCGAGCTGAACTCCAAACCTCTAGACTCTGATCCCATCACAGTGTCCCCTGATGAAGTCCATTCCTTCATCAAGGGCCTCAAGACCAAAAAGGCCCCTGGCGCCGACGGCGACTCCAACATGGCCCTTAAGCACCTACCATCTCAAGTGCTGGTCTTACTGTCCCTTTTATTCAACGCCTGCTTCGATCTCTGCTACTTTCCAGCAGCCTGGAAAGAAGCAATCGTAATAGGCATCCCCAAGCCGGGGAAACCCTTAAACCTCCCTGCGAGCCACCGCCCCATCAGCCTCCTCAAGGCAATGGGGAAACTCTTTGAAAGGTGTATCCTCGCCCGCCTAAAAGACCATCTCTTTACCAATGACCTTATCATACCCCATCAGTTTGGCTTTCGAACCAAACACTCATGCCCCCAACACGTTCACCGCATAGTCGAGTACATCTCGAGCGGCTTTTTCCCTAGGAAATATAAGACCGTGGCGGTTTTCTTTGATGTAGCCAAGGCCTTCGATAAGGCCGGCACGCTGGACTAACTGTCAAGCTGTACAGACTTAATCTGTCAGTGAGACTGGTCCGGCTAGTAGCATCATTTCTCCAGCATCGTACCTTCCGTTTCAGATACGAAGGTACTCTCTCAACTCCGCGTAACATAACAGCGGGCGTGCCTCAGGGCTCTGTCCTGGCTCCTCTGCTGTATGTTATATACACCAATGACATTCCCGTCCCAACAAACGGGGTACAACTGTCCCTGTTTGCAGACGATACTGCTCTGTATCTCAAGGGCTCATCATGTAGGAATATCCTCCCGAGGCTTCAGACCTCCATCAACTCCTTAGGCGACTGGTTCCGCGAGTGGCGTATCGATGTAAACCCGGATAAGTCATCCGCTGTTTGCTTCGACGCAAAACGCACGCGTGTACCGGCCCGCCACAACCCACCCCGACTCCAGGGGAAGTCCATTCCATGGCAACGCACTGCCAAATTTCTAGGCGTCACCCTTGACCAAAAACTGACATTCTCTCCTCACGTCAAGAGAGTGTCTCGTAACGCGCGGTTTTACTTGGGGCGTCTCAACCCTATGTTGGGGCGTCACAGCCGCATGTCACTTCGAAACAAGCGAACACTTTATAAGGTTTGCATACGACCGGTGATAACCTACGCGTCCCCGATCTTCTCACATGCAAAGGCATCAGTCCTTTATAAATTGCAGGTGATTCAAAACCTATTCATACGTAGGGCCTCAAATTCTCCCTGGTATGTCCGCAACGCGGACTTGCACAGGGACTTTGAACTCCCTACTCTCCAACAATACTTCATAAAGGCCTCTGAACGTTTCTTCGAAACAGCAGAGAGCCACTCTAATCCACTTATCCGGGGCGCATCCAACTACACTCCTTCCTCATCCATGAACCCTCTGTCTAGGCGACCTAGGTCTGTCCTGACAGACCAACCCAATCAATTGTCAGCTGACCTGAACCTCCTCTTAGAGGCACAGGAATCAGCCAAACGTAGAGCCAATACAGACCCATCAGGTCTACCCCAGTCCTCTCAGATGCCGACTGGCCCCCCTTCTGGGAGCCAGCCGACTTAACTTCATTCACGACTGACCCCCCTCTGGGAGTCAATCGTTTTTTCTATGCGCTCTCTCACCTAGGTGAGTAGCGCTTGCACCACCCCTCTCTAGAGGGGTGGTCGCCTCAGATGACGGCTTATGACCTTCTCCGGGTGCAAGCCAATCCCAGGTGGTGTTTAGTCAGTACGAGTCTGACATAACTATCGGGCCGGCCCGAAGTATCCATAGAGGATTCACCACCTCCCTCCCCCGTGTCCGGAGGGTGCATTTTGCATAAAAAAAAAAAAAGATATCATTATTTCATTGATTACAACAAAGTCAACAATTATTTGTTTTAAGTAATAAGACTGACGACGTCCGTAGTCGACTTGCATTCCAGTTTACATAATAGAGCCAATCAGAGATCCAAAGGTTCAATCCCCGGCTGGATCAATGAATCGTCGTTGTTTTTAAATTCCATTACACAAATGTTTTAGGTATAAAACTTGGATTGAGAATAATCTATGTGATGTTTTCTATATGTACCTATTTATATTTATTTTGTAAGACTGTAGTCTAAAATAAAAATCTTTTTTATATACTCGAGACTTAACATACAAAACTTGGAAACATTTCAAAAAGTACTGATAATCGAGTTGTTAAGTATCAGCCCAATCTTTTGAAGGATTCGAAAACAGACTTACAATATAAGCAGTTTCATCTTAACTGAATGTTTTTAGCGGTATATATAGTCGTCAGGCATAAAAACAAATATAAATAAAATAATAAATTTCATGTTAGTCCTGTTATTTTAAATTATTAAATCTCAGAACTCAATTTAATTTCAAAGAACTTAAAGGACCGGAGTCTTAAAATAAGGACTGAAGCCTTAAATTTTATTTCAATATACCTTTTTATATAAATATTTGCTTAATATAACCAACTAAAAAATCGGACAATTACAAGAAAACTATGAAGTCATTATTTTAAAAATTTAACGTTATCTGAAAAACTGATACTGGTATCAATATTTATTGTCTCTTTTATAACACAATAGTAAATCGATGGAAGTCCCAAGTAATTGTAAAGGACAATGCTATAATTACGATCCATTAAGCATATTGTAATATATAGGGGAGGTTTATCTATCTAATGACACTACAATTATGTGTCGAGTCCTACTGGGCGACCGGCTCGGTTAATTTGTGTCGTTTCAGTTTACGTATTGGACGATTACGTAATTAAACTGAACGAGTACGTTGGGGATCGATCATGGGACATCAGTGATGACGATGAAATCAGGGAGCCACTTGACCAAGGAGGTTGTTAAAAACTCGCTTATAAGATGTTTTCTTAGTTCTAAATGTTATCGCTCTTGGTGCCAATCAAACCCGAGTGGCAAGCCAAGATCCACGATGAGCCTGAAATTACGTTTTCTGACAGATACAAATTCTTCAAGTCACGAGTAGGAGGTATCTTCTAGGCAAGCACGTTACATCTCGCTCGACCGCTTAACACTTTCGCTGCGGACGAAAATAAGTAAGCGTTCGCCGGTAGTTGAAATTAGAACGAAAATTTGTCAAAAGTGGCTAATCACTACACTAAATACAAAATAACAGCGCTTCACGAATGCTTGCACCGTACTGACTGTCTAAATAAGGCCAAATATGTCTAAATAAGCAGAGGACGCGTATGAGCGTCATCCGCACATGGCAAGGGCTCAGTTACACGCGCATGTGCGTCGTCAGCAACGAGAGTGTTAAATGAGTCTTCGCCCCAGGGGTACAGGGGCGCAGGGGTACAGCGACAAAGGGGATGGATTGAGGAGCGGGCGGATCGACCTAAAAATCGCATCATGGCTTGCCATCAGGCGAGAAACGGCCTAGCACTTACCTATTTACACTAATATCATAAAGAGGAACGATTTGAATTTTTGTATGTTTGCAATGAATAAACTCAAAAACTACTAAGCCGGTTTCAAAAATTCTTTCACCATTAGAAAGCTACATTCACGAGTAACATAGGCTATATTGAATGCTGGAAAAAATTTAAAGAATTTTGTCCACCCGTGCGAAGCCAGGACGGGCCGCTAGTTTACAATAAAAAAACAAGCTAACCCAAAGCCTATTTACGCTGGCTTTGAAAACGGACGAGTTGTATGTACTCGGAAATACAGATACAGTTTCACTCCTTTGCTGCGCATTATAAAGGATGTTAAGAAACCCTTATTACGATTGTTAGGAATATCAAGAAAGGGTGGTAGCCCGCAGTGAATTTGCATGTCTGATAGAAGAAGGGGAGATGGTGGTATGAGCTTATGCAGGTCCTGAGCACAATCTTAAAAGTATTATCTTTAAAAGACCGACAGACAAGCAACTTTGTGGCGGTGAGCTAAGGTGTGAAGCTTGTTCTTTAACTTTGTTTGGAACCAGTTTTTATTGCATGAAAAACGTACGGTTTTTCCCGCCGGATACAAGCATAAGCTCTTCTAGCTTCAAGAAATATTTATACGATATTTCATGAAAATATAAGCTGTTTCGTTGTATAAACGTAACAGACAGACAGTTACTATCATATTTATAATATTAGGTATGGATGTTCATCATTTTCAGCATATTTAATAATTATCATGTCTCCTTTGACTGCCTAAATATTCTTTAGATGGCTAGTTTTGCAAAATAAATAAAATAATCTTAGAGAACATAACATATCATTGAATTGCACAATGAAACCTTAAAAAAAATACGTACACGTATACAAAATACCATGGTTGTGATGCCTTCTCTCAAGCTTTGTCATACGTATGCGCCCACAAACAAGTATTAACACACGTACATAATGCTTCCCATCTCATTTTCTCCTATTATGAATTTATGTGTTTCTTTTTACTGTCGCTTTTTCGTTTCATCGACTTTCAAATCACAATGAAGCTAAAGAAGTTTTCACTTCAAAAATATATCATTTATTGCTTTGATTTATTAGTATTATGGAAATCATAAACCACAACAGTAACCCAACTTCAAACAGGAGCCAATATAGAATTTCAACACGAGAATCGGGCCCGGGACGTCAGTGTTGACGACACAGTATCAAAATATTTCGCTTATACGCTATAACAGCATATCAAATTCAAAGGAAACAACCACGTCTCATTATACAATTGAACTTGTCAAACACAATTGTAGCTGGATCAATTTAAATGATACTTGAGATTCAATTTAGGATTCATCTTCGAGTGGTTCCCACACCCATCGCTAGGTGATGTAAAGTGTCGTAATGTCATACGATAACTCTGATCAGTGACACTTAAAATTACTGTAATACTCAAGGAGGAAATTATAACAAATAATAATCCTAATTAACTAAGATAATGTAATTCTATCTGTCACATTTTCTGTAATGATATTCAACTCTATGGCTTTCACTTTAAGCTCATAATTGTTTGGAGGAATTTTCACATTTTTGTACAACTGCCGTTATGACTACACTTTACTTAAATTTATTAAGACATCCCGCGCGTATTGTAAGCGACTATATTAGGGAAGTAGTAGGCTTAAAATATTTAAATATAAAAAATAACATTAAACAATAATTATAACTACACACCTATTAGTAATTAGAATACAAATCAATTTTATTTTGAGTTTGACTGGATTTATTGAGATTTTGTCAGAATTTAATTTAGCCAGATTTCGACAATTACCTACCTAAATCAAGAGGAGTGATAGATTTCTTTGAATAACCTTATTACTACAACTCTTATTTATTAAACACAACATAATTTTCTATACATTATTAATAACAAAATTGCAAATGGTGCTAAAAGTCTTAGAAATGTCATACCATCTTTATTATTATATTCATTACCTATGTAATAATTTGTAGCTGCCCGTTTGAAATAACAAAGCGATATGCTCTTGAGAGAAAAATCTATCAAAACTAAAAAAATATTTCGTTTTCATCATCGTAGCCGAAAAACTTACACTGAGAGTCGAGATTGTTCAAGAAACGTTACCATCATAATTATTATTTATTTATTTATTACTAGCGACCGCCCACGACTTCGCGTGGAACATTGCACCATTACTTTAATTTTCTAAAATAAAAGTAGCCTAAGTTAGGTACTCCTTATTACATCAGCTACCTGCCAAAAAATTCCCGTCAAAATGCGTCCAGCCATTTCAGAGATAAGCCGGAACAAACAGACAGACAAAAATTGTAAAAATGTTATTTTGGTTTATGTACCTACCGTATATATATTCATATGCATGTAGTAAAAAACGGTTATTTCAATATTACAAACAGACACTCCAATTTTATTTATATGTATAGAATAATAGCTTAGTCTATACATAGTTTTGAATCCATTAGTTTTATAAGACAAGCTGTTGGTATTCTGACTAAAATAAAATAAAAACATTAGTAAAATGGGCGGTGCCCCATTACATTACCAACACAACAGAACAAAGTTATCTGATTACTCATGCGAATCTGCACTGGACCAGCATAATGGATAAGGATCATCCCAAAGGTGTTATCCAAAGCTTATTACCCACCAGTGGGGAAAATAATAGACTTACAGCGATACTCTATCTACAAACAGAAATATCTTCAATACCCACCCAGAGTGCAGCGGCGCTTATTTAAATTTGAGGGGCGAAACGATAATAAAATAAAGATGTAAAATAAATATAAATTAATAATAGGTATGGATGTAATTGTTTCCTAGGTGGCTTAGGTTGCGCACCTGCGCTGTACTGCGCTCTAATAACGTTGATACTTGAGTGCCTATTTTGTAATGTAATCGGGTCGTTGATTTGGCATATTTTCTGGTAGAATATTGATGAGCATAATTATAAAATAAATGATTTTATAATTATGCTTGCTGGCTGGTCATATATATTAATAAAAATTTAACATAACCTGCAATTTATGCCTTTTCATTTTATGCCAAAGTAAATTATGAATAATTATATTATGCAAAAAAAGGGATCCTATATTATCTTTAATGTTCCAGAAAAACGTTAACACATGTAGTTTGGTTACGAAATAATAGTAGATTTTTGCTAATCGTATAAATAGTGTGAGGGGAGATTGCGTTCATTTGTTTGTTTGTATCTTCGAAACCAACGAGTCTATTTGAAAAATTCTTTTCACATATTAAAGTACGATAGATGTCTTTAAGCTATTTATAGCAATTATACGTACCAGCTCTTAAAAAAGTAAGAGGAAGAGAAAAAGATATTTAACCAAGCCGGTAATCACAAAATATCCTATATATAAAAATTTCATGCCACAGTGCTTGACCGCGATGAAGTCCGAAGCTACTAAACCGATAGTGATGGTTTTTTTTTCATTTTGCTGTATTTATTCCGACATATTAATTGGATGCTCCCATGGATTAGCTTCAATGGCGCAATGTCTGTTACGCCATAACTTCCCGAGTTCTTAACCGATTTTAATATTTTTTGTGTGGAATCGAATCACCAGGTTTAGGACCAGATTGTGACGGAGAATTATGAAATTCGCTAAAATTCCCATCGATTTTTTTTTCTTTTTTTAGGTATTACGCGTCGCTTCAATATATGGTGCTAACGAAGCTTTATGCTTAGCGATTGCGTCGCCTAGTTTATAATAATTTTAATTCCATTCATTTTAATTTATAATAAAAAAGTAACATTATAATAACTGAGTCACAGCAAGGCGTGAGCGGGTCAGCTAGTAAATTATAAATATTGGCTAAAATTCAAAACACGTAACACAACAACCAGGCCTAATTTATTACATGAGTTAGTAATAGATTAGTATTAGTAATAGATCTATCGCATCGCATTGAATCCGCGTCCGATGTCAATATATTATAGCCCGTTCTCCTTATGGTAATTTTACCAATACAAGTAAAGCACATACCTAGTATCGGGGTAATTATTCGTCTGGTTATGAAAAGGGCATGCTACTATCCATCATTTAAAACATTCACACAGTTTTTTATTAAAATTGTCAGCATTAAAAAAATATTTTAAAAATTAAGACTCTCTATTTTGTAAGCTGCAGTTTATTTATTTAGATTTAAATTTAACTTAGTTGCATCTAAGCAAGATTAAAGTATCAAGCTCGCTCGGTCGCATAAACCAAGGCCCAGGTGTGTTGTAAAGACGTTTTTCTTGTGTCGCGGTCTCAGCAAGCCACCGTGCTAGTGATGGGAATCATCGTTTCAATTATAAAATCGACATCGATAAATGAGTAGATAATTAAATATAGAACCGGGTCACAATATCTTTATGCGTCGGCCCAAGAAAGCTTTTAACGAATTTAATTAACACCTTCTTAGTTCAGTCAGTATCATATTTACTTTTATTAAAATACGACACTGTAGCCTATTTATACATTTATAGTTACATTCACAAAATGGTTTTGCATTATTTGATGCTAAAACAATGATATCAAAGTATTAATTGATAACCAGTTAGAGAAAACTAGCGATCCTGTCTACTGCACCAGCAGTACTGGGTTGAAATCCTGGTGAGGGGCAACTGTTTGTGTGATGACCATAAATGTTCTCCAGTCATGGTTGTTCAAATAATTTAGGTATTAGATCCAATATTTAGTATATCTAGTACAACTTCTGCTTATACTGTACGAAACTATTTATATTTATTTTATTTATTAATAATATAAATCTATTCTACAGTCTGTTAAAAATATAATAAGTTAAAAATACATTCAACATCACATAAATCATCTTAAGGAGGTTGACTGTGAAATTATTAGTAATCTTCAAAACTTTATAATCTCGAACTCGTTCGTGATTCGGAAGCAAAAATTTTACGTGAAGTATGACAGTTTTCGTTCTAATTATTCGTTTAATACTTTCATTCATGTGCCGTCTCCATAGAAAACACCAGTTTTTGAATGGACAAAAGTTGAATTGAGCGGGACTACTCCCTAACAAGCGGACGATGATGAATCTGAACGTATTTAATTACATTTATGTATTGACTACAATGAGATATCGATATGTCGATAAAACGAAATAGCGTATAACTAAACTGCAGGCATCTATCAAAGTATGACAAATATTGTTTTTACTGTGTGCCGGGCATCCCTCGGAACTCTTGGGAATGCCAACTACTGGGAAGACGGATTTTAAACATTCCTTATAATAAAATACAGCGACATGCCAGTGCTGGTTGAATTTACTTTATGACATAAATATTGAAGAGGATTTATACTATACTAGCGACTGCCCGCGACTTCGATCACGTGGGATTAGGTTTTATTAAGCAGTGTTGTGCCTGGAAGAGTAGCATAGCGCAAGCCCTTCACACTTAAGGGTCGTAAAAAGAGACTAATAATACTAATGAGACCACAAGATTGGAAGTAGCGTTTTCATAATCCTTTTAATGCGATCTCCAACTCGCCTACGAAGCAAGGAGATTATGGCAATACTCCCAATTTTTAAGGAAAAGTGGATGTCTTTCGGTTGGGTGATTTTTTCCCAGCAACGATAAAGATGCCTATGTCCTTGCCCATGAATCAAACATGTTCATACAAAATTCATCAAAATCATAAAGTATTCATTTCTGATTTATATTACATAGTAAGGCTCAAATCAAGAAAATCACAAATAAGTTGACCTTCTCGGTAGGGGGAAATCTGTAAATAATTCAGGCGGGCGTAGCTCATCAGTTGAAATGTCCAAGCGGAGATCCGAACTACGGACGTGGAAGTTTTGTAACACAAGCATGTAGATAACACCGATGAGTCGAGAACTATATATTATTTGTGACACATGCCAAATATTCTTTAAAAAGGTAAAAGAATAGCAAAATTACACTTTCTTCATCAACAAATAGAGATTAAAAAATATTGACTTGGAAACGGGCAGGATAATCAAAACTATGTTTGACAAACTCCTTGTGACTGCCTCTATACCACAAGGTATCGCTTTGGGATGTAACCTGTTCCTTATTTACATAAATAGTCTCGCAAGGATGTTAGACGAGTTTTGTGATCTATTTGCTACTGACATTTCCATCTTATTCCCTTGTTCTATTAATAATGGGCTATAATATATTACAACATTTAACTTAGCCCAAAGTAGGCACTGTATGGCTTGTGTTATGGATACTAGGGTAACGAATATACACATATATGATACCCATGACTCATGAACAAATACAAAAACGTCTGCCCTATCAAGACTCAAAGCCAAGACCGTCGGGGCGTAAGGCAGGAAAACTACCGCTGCACCCAAACAGTCGTCATTGAAGTTAAAATAAACTTGTATTTTCGTCCGAACTAGTATCAGCCAACTACATATGTGAAATATCGTCAATGACAAGTGAATTTTAACAGTAGTTTCGCATCAAACGTCACTCGAGCTCATATGAGAGTGCGATCCCGATCGTCTCTATACGTAGTCCTTAAAATCCTGAAATCTGACATTCGATGCTTCGGAGCTGTCAGTCCGTCATGGTGGACAGCAAGGATTGCATATTCGAACTCATTCGTGTTATTGACAATTTCTGATCATTCAATTTTAATCGATTTTCAAATTGACTTTTGAATCAATTGGTTAAAAATTGTGTTGTCGTATGCCATTTCAGTCATAATCCACTACAAAATCCAATGAAATCGATATTCCGTATTTTTTACAGACACCACCTCTATAGATTTTTACCAATTAAATTTTACCCCGTTTATAAAGTACAACACGCAATTTGGCTATTCTAGAAATATTTTTACTTTAAAAGTAACAAATTAGTGTGTCACATTCAAGGTCGATCACCAAATGACGAGTGATTTACAAGAAGGAAATTTATAAGATATAAAGTATGCCTGTGAAAAACACCCACGCCTCCAATTTATAACATTTTTTGTTATTTAAAAGATTGTGTAATGTAAAGAACCTTTTACTAGAAAATACAATTGCTGTAAAAATATCATTAATATCACAAATACCACCGCTGAATAAGAAAAAGCGCTTGTTTTCTTCTGCGAAAGCCTTAAAACGAATAGAAAATGCATATTAATGGGTAGCAATTATGCTAACTAGGCGTAATTAAAAGTCAAAAGATGTGATGAAATACTGGTCTTTGGACATTTTAAGAATTGTCACAGTTAAAATATTGCTGCGACTTGAGTTTCTCTAATCTTAAAAATAGGCTAACATCATTATTGTAAAGGAGTTTTAATGGATCGGGTGAACTTGGAAGTCTCGAGTTCATCAGTCGGACTAATGAGAAAAGCTTTTGATATCTTGTCTCCTTGTTTCATAATACACTTTGAACCGTTGGTCTCGAGCTCTGTTGTCATTAGCAGCTAATAATCCGTACTGGTCCCGCGTCTTAATTAAGGCCCATTAATAAACAAAGTTGACCTGTGCTCCGTGGAAGCATAAGTATAGGTTATTAATGAGAATGTCATCTAAGTAAACATTTATTTTACATTAATTATTGAATTCAACCAAAACTTCTATAGTAACAGCATATTTGGTTGCGTGACCACATTTTCAAAACCAATTGTAATGGATGTAATATATATTATCTGTAGTATCATCGTCTACACACAATGTATTCACTTAACTGCCTTTGAGTAGCAATCGTTTTAATTCAACCCGCATAGTCTGCGGTAGGTTAATAACTGTCCTAAACGAGTCTAGTGATTTTTATTAATTATTAATGGCTTGTTTTTTCGTATACATGACAACTACTAAGTGAATGGTGATAGATGTGATTAAATAAGACCTTTCAACTTTTTAAGTATTAAGTATATTGGGGTTGTCACTTAATATTTGGTGGGTTAAGAGAGCGTTGATAGTGATGTGGATAATGTGAGTTATAGAATACTCCTTATACTAATAATGACTCCACTGCTAGGTACAAGCCCTCTCTGGGTAATATAAAAACATCGCAGTGAGAATAGGCCATAAATCACCTTACAGACGCCGGCAATATTCTAGATTCCCTTCTTTTGAATCTCTCGTCTGGTAAGTGCTCAACGTTGGATGTGACACAATAATATGTCAGTGTCCCAGTAAAAATATTTCTAGAATAGCCAAATGCAAATTTCAGTTTTAAAATAGAATTGCAGAGTACTAACGACTGCAGATACAGTTGGAAACGATGTCTTTATGGACTACATTTTTTGGCCAACTGTACGATGACCGGCCCTTAAGAAAGTTGAATGATCTCAAGCAACAAGCAAAAACATCTCATTGGTAATCTGAATTGAACAAACTGATTGAAACACAATTCAGTAATTGGTGGAAAAAAAATAAAAACGTTTCATATTACCGGAACTAGTGACAGTTGGAAACTGGCTGGTCAGCATACCCAGTTTATAGTTCTTTTTTTTTCTATGGTGTTTGCTTTTCGATATCATATAGGTTTTAACTGGTCCGAAACTATCTACTTTTGCCACATTATGCACTATTTTTTTAATTTTCCTCATTTCCTATACAGTCAAAAATATCTCTCTACATTCTAGAACTCCGATAAGATAAATTCCCTCACCCATTGGAAGGGGAATATTTTATATGTCATTCTTAAAACACTTTGTAGATAAAAAATCTCAGTTTATTTCATGACAATGATCGATAAAACGAAAAAAAGCTTTTTGAAATAACTAATAATTAATCATCCCTTGATAATCCAACATTTATAAAACAATTATTTCCATTCTTTTTTGTCATGTATGTTTTCTTTAGAATGATCTTTACAAGTAAAGGCTTACATATTATTATTCTTCTATTCTTTTAAATTAAATAAATAAACCATTAAAATAAAAAAAAAACCAAGCCGAGTTTGTATGGGTTTCAAACCTTTGCATTCTCCTTTCGAAAACACATAACAAAAATAATCGACAAAAAGTACCTATAATTTTCTATATTTAGCAAAAACAAATCAATCATGTTAATCTATCACATACACATATTAATGTATCGTTCGAAAGCCACTATCCCAATATATTAATCGACCCAATTGATAAAACAATAGGTCTAATTCATTCTGTTCATATATACATTTCGCCCCTCCTTTTCCGACACACTGACCCATCTGAATGAGCCACCCTCTATATACATGAGTGTACATAATCTTTAAGCGTAGACACGATGACTATGATATGGTGAATTAATTTGTAAAATGATAGGATTCTCAAGATTCTTATTACCGTATTGAATTTCTTTTCGAGTTATTCTTGTTACCAAATAGTTCGTACCTGAAACAAGTAAATTACGTTTTTATTAAAAACATTCAATTTAAATAAGACATTATTATTTTAATATATTTTATGCATTTTTCAATGCTATCATATAAGATAAATTATTATAATTAAAAAATACTAGAAAAAATCGACTCGGGTCACAAGTGAATTCTCGGGCGGGAAACGAACCCGCAACCTTCGGAAATCCGGTCCAATGCTGAGTTGAGCTACCGAGCCTTGTGAACACTTGTCGAAATTTTCTAGTACCTTTCTGATTTTACGCTGTAGGCCAGCGCTGTTACATCAATGAGAGGAACATCCTCTCGTATTCGAAAGAAACATATTTACAAATGTTTGGGCAATCGATTAAGATGAAACAGCCATTTAGTTTTATATATTTTATGCATTTTCAATCCTATCTTATAAGATTAATTACCGCCTGAGAATTCAGTTCGATTTTTTCTGGAATTATTTTCCTATTATAATAATTTAAGACATTATTATATCAACACAACTTATTATAACAACAATCCTACACGAAACAACAGTAATATTCCATGGAAAAAATGGCATTAGCTCCACTTTGTAAGACAAAAACATGTATTAGTATTGAAGTCTACATCGCGCATACGGAATCAGGTCAAACAATCACAAAATTTGAACTAAATCAATTTTATTACGGACCCCTGGTAAAGATCTCAAATATTCCATTTCGGCCTTTCTCCATTCATTATCTTCATCATCATCACCATTTTATATTCCCCATGGTTAAGGCACATGCCTTGTCCTATTGACTAAATCATCGCATAATTCACCACGTGGGCGCAATGCGGAATGGTGAGTAATAACTACAGTGACTGCAATTGCAAAAACTGCAAGTCCTTTTTAATAATCATGTTATTTGAAGTTGTTTTTCATTTCTACACGTTGTAGGTAATCAAAGCAATCAAATGCTTATCTGTACACAATGCTAGGCTAACCATGTCGCCCACAGTACTACAGAACACCGTAATAATGTTTATGGAAAGCAGAAATGTACCAGGAAACGAGGAATGGCGGGAAAACCGGACGCGACGGCCCGAGCGACTATTTGTCAGAAGTGTATACTCCGACCGGTGTGTTTGGTACTTGACGGACTTCAAATAACTGTCGGGCAGCATCATAATACATTGTTACGACACCGAGATAAGCAGCTTAAACACATATGATTATGGAGTTTGGAAACAATGACACGCTTACATACAGAGATACGAAATATTACGCATATGGAACGCTGGTATAATAGTACTTTGTTCCCTGATAGCCCTCTGTGCAGAGGCTGCATGGAGGCGGAGGAAACGCCACATCACGTGCTCTTGGAGTGCAGGAGCGTGGCCGATCAACGGGCACGTTTTCTCCAGTCTCCAAAATCACTACCGGAAGCTTGTAGTAACCTGAAAAGGCTACTCGCCTTCTGGAATGGACTAGGATGGCTGGAGTAAAGGAAGAATAATCAATCACGTACAATGGCCCAATCAGGAGGCTAAGTGCGGAAAATGCCCCGTAAAACTAACTACTAACTAACTAGTACTTTGTTCACGGGCACGTAACAGAAAACAGAGGTAAAGAAGGGGTAAACATATCATTGGATTTAAAAACCAACATAGCATTACACGCGTTGACATATGTACTGTAGGGTTACACATTATAAAGGTAAGATAAGAAATACAAATTCATTCGAGAACTTTTCACGAATGTAAAATATAAATAGATAAAAACTTTGGACTTTGAATTGACTTTAGACATTGTATCACGCGGATGAATTCTCAAATTACATCAGTGTCATATCACCATTACAAACACACACACACACTTTTTGCATGCATAATATTATTAATTAATAACTACGTAATTAAGTGTAATTTGAATTTACAATTGGAAAATAAACAATAATAATAAATATGTAAAAGATAATGAGATATGCCTTAATAATCTTTAAAATCTTTTTTGTTATGGAGGAGCGGTGCCCCCTAATACAGACATTGTTATGTTTGAAAGGGGACACCAGCTCTTTACTGTTAAGGCTTCAATCGTAAAAAAGATTTCCGTATTTTTTTTGTACGATATGAGGATGTTAAGCAATATTGCAAGTCCAACTTAAGATACAAAATGCAATGAATATGCTCTATGATTTATGATGATACCTATAATGGTTCTTTTTCATGCTGTTCTATATGGCTAAATAGGTTCAAAGTTTCTATTTATTTCTAAACTTAACACCAACATTCATGTGTACTTACCCTATTTAATAGCAAATAAAGCATTTGTATTTATAATAGCATGTCATAGAGTGCCGTTACATCATACTATGACATACTTCCCCATTTTCAAATTAGAACGTGAGAAGAACAATAATTATGTTATCTCTTTATCTGTATACAGGTCAATGACTGTATGCAACTTTAGAATACTCTAAATATTATTAAATACACAACACAGCAGTAGTACTATCAACACTAGCAATACAAGTATGAAAAGTAATAACAGTTTTTTTAACATAAAGCATCATACAAAAATAAGAAAACAGTCCTAGTCTTCATGTCCTCATCATCTCAGACGAATGACGTCCAATCCTGGGCTGAAGCCTCCCCTCCAAAATGGATAAGTAGTGCCAAAACCTTCACGTTTAGCAGATGGGTAGAAGATAGCAGTAAAATATCTTTGTCATTTTAATTCATTGTCAACAAGTAGGTATATGGCGTTTACAGACTTAAGTGTGAAAAGTTGATTTAAAATTATAACGTAGTATTTACAGTCTTAGTAAGTAATACAATACTTGTACACTTTACAATATTATTATAACAAATTAAATTAGAATTAAAATAATAGGGGTTAAAGTATGAAATTGCCGTTTTATTGCAATAGGTTCTTTGAATTGACATAGAATCTTCATGGTTTGAGGTTTTCGAATGAAACTTTTTTTAAATGGTTTCTATGATGTTCTTTTTTTAAAAAATGTAAAACATTTGAATATCGACTTTCAATTGTTTTTGTTATTCAATTTAGACAAGAAAGATGGATACTGCGAAAATTCGAGTTATTTTTGAATACGAGTTCCGACGCGGAACTAACGCGGCAGAAACAGCCCGCAATATCAATGCTGCGTTTGGAGAGGGGTCTACTAATGAACGCACCGTGCGATTTTGGTTTAAACGCTTTCGTGATGGAAATTTCGACTTAAAGAACGAGCCACGAGGAAGACCGCCCACACAGGTAAATAACGATGAATTAAGAGAGATAGTGGAAGCCGATCCTAGTCAAAGTACCCAGGAATTAGCGGCATGGTTTAACGTTACCTTACCCACAATATTGACTCACTTGCGTCAAATCAATAAAATAAAAAAATACGAAAAATGGGTGCCTCATGATTTGACTGATCTGCAGAAAGAAACGCGTGTTGAAACTTGTGTTGCCTTGTTGAACCGGTACAGAAATGAAGGAATATTGGATCGAATTGTAACATGTGATGAAAAGTGGATTCTTTATGATAACCGGAAAAGAAAAATGCAATGGCTGACCCCAGGTCAAATGCCACAACAGTGTCCTAAAGCAAAACTTACCAATAAAAAGGTAATGGTAACTGTTTGGTGGTCTCAGCATGGTGTTATTCACTATAGTTTTCTCCGATCTGGTCAAGCAATAACGGCAGATGTCTATTGTGCCGAACTCCGAACCATGTTGACAAAACTAGCAGTAAAACAGCCCCGACTCATGAATCGATCTTCACCATTATTGCTCCACGACAACGCGAGACCTCACACAGCACGAGAAACCATTTTGACCCTTCAGGAACTGCAGTTAGAAACCATTCGTCATCCTCCGTATTCACCAGACCTTGCTCCAACGGACTACCATTTTTTTCGTGATTTGGACAATTATCTACGTGACAAGAAGTTTTCTTCCCAGGAGGCAGTACAAAATGCTTTCACACAGTTTGTGCAGTCTAGATCGTCGGAATTCTATCGCAAAGGCATTAATGACCTTCCCATTAGATGGCAGCAATGTATAGATAATAATGGCAACTATTTTGATTAAATAAATTTGTTAAAAATTTAAAAAATAAACAATATAGATTTTCAGTACAAATCGGCAATTTCATACTTTAACCCCTAATAATATTATGTTAGTATTGTATTAAGTATAGTTTATCACTTCAAAATTTACATGAGGTATAAACATGTTACGTTATATAAATAGCAACTTATATTACCCTGACGTTTCGGCCGCAGTCGGCACGCGATCATATCCATATTTCTTTTTAAAATGCATAACGGAAGTTTAGAAGTGTAGTACAGTTTTTAAGCTATGGCTAGTATCAAAACGATTCGGTCGCACTACAGTCACTTCCCAAGTTTTGATCGTTACTACGCGTCGTTAAGTGATTGGCTCAGCGACGAACTGACAAAACGATTTTTTTTTTGTATTTATTGTATTTTAGAATCTGCGAAAATCTTATACATCCATAGTAAACATTGCGAAACTATGCGAAATAAGTCCTTATAATTTTGTTTTTCTTACCGTAAATATACAGATATTCTAACCAAATTTTAACTCTATATGTAAGACGGAAAAGTAAACTTATAAATAAATAACAACGCAGATAAATTTTAACAAAATTTCGGTATTTCAATTAAACACTTTTTACGGATTTTGCATTGATTCTGTTCTCATTTATAATAATAAATATAACTATAAAACTATCTTTAAATATATTATTCCCAGAAAAAAAAAATTGTTTCAGTCATCAGGCGGTCCTCGAACCTACATCCCTTGCCAAGGTTAGTACTCTTCCAATTGAGGTACTGACAACTTAACAAAACTTTCGAACTTCTCCAAGTATTTCTTTAGCTGACTCAAGCCTCATCTCTTCATGGATTTAGATACTACTGTCTTTAACATAGAACGTAATAATTTTACAAGTATCCAACAATCAGTAATGCATACATATATTTTCACACCTTTTACCCGTAGGAGTAGGCAGAGATCAAAGATTTCCACTCTCTACGATTCTAACATACATATCTCGCTTCTTCGACTCTCATGAGACCTTTTATACGAGCTCATCGATTAAAGGTGTTTTTACCTGGCCTTTTTAGGCTATCTTCTATTCAGTCCATGAAAGCTCGCCTTGGTCGGACTTCCCCATGCACATTTGCCACGTAAACTTATCTTGTCAATTTTTTTCTTCCATACATTTTTTTTTATTTAGGATGGGTTAGCTCTTGATCCCAATCAAGCCTGGGGGCCAAGACAGAATCCACGATGGAACGAGCTAACCCAGAAGGTGCCTATTCACCCTGGCTTTGAAAATGGACGGGTTACAAGTTCTCGAAAATACAGACGCAGGACGGGAGTTCCACTCCTTTGCTGTGCGCATTATGAACCATCTAAGCATCCTTATTTCTGTCTTTATTACTATATCTTATTCTATTTATTTATAAAGCTTGTGTTTTTGGGTACTATATATACCTATGATTCAGGTGCAATCACACAAACCACACCTTCCGGGATTCGAACCGAGGAACGTCGGTTACCGTTACACCAAACGTTGCAATGATATAATGAAAAAGTGTTCTATTTGATCTTATCAATAACTCCCTATCTTTCCATATCCCTTTTATCATCATGTCATCTGAAAGACGACCACTGCTGAAGGAAAGTCTCCCAAGGAGAGGTATCGTCATAATCTATACCAGGTTTGTTGTCTTCGGTTTTTGTCAACGTATCACAAACAGTAATTTTTACTCAAACGATATTGAACCTTTAAGTTTGGACCTTAAATTGAAAATCTAATTGAGAAAATTGCCATTTTTACATAGGTTACCTGTTGTTATTTCTACAACAAAACAGTCGCATCTTAATAGTAAAAAATTACCAACAGAGAACCGTCATTTTACTAATGATAGTAAAACGGAATCATCTAACTTAGCTACAATATGGTAAACAAAATGTAGTGTTGACTCACGGACACGCTATAATAAGAAAGAGAGGTCGATACAGGATCCCTAAGGAGCGTCCCTCACAAATGGAAAGCCCATGTTTTATCCCGCGGGAATACTGTAATATACCAAGGAACGGACATCGCACAAAGGAAAAGACGTAACAGAAACGTAACTTTATAAGTTTTAAAAATAGTATGTAATATCTATACCTAAGCCGGTTTCACTAGTATTATGTAAAATTATTCGTATTTGGCTTTGTTCTGTAATCTGTAAGCTTTAAATTTAGTACAATATTTCTCTTTTAAAATTATATGACGACCATTGCCTTAGTCATCCTGTGATCACGGCTCCTGTGAAAGAGTCGAAACGTAAGGATTAAATATAAATTATTCGCAAAAACCGTAAAAAACGTTGTTTTATTTAAACTAGCTGACCCAGCCACGCGTTGCTATGGTAACGTTAATTGATGACCCGGCCACGCGTTGCTATGGTAACGTTAATTGATGACCCGGCCACGCGTTAATTGAATGTTATGGTAACAAACACACAAAGGTATTGTCTTTATATAGTAGAGATTAGAAAGATGCCATATTTAAAAAGTAACATTAATAATTATGTCATTTATAAAAATAATTATTGAATAAGAGATGAAATAATAATATGACATGTATATTTTATTTTTTGGCATTAACTCCAAAAGGTCTTGGAGATGTGGTTCTTTAAATAGGCTTATTTAGAAACTTCGAATTTTATAATATGACATGTTCATCACAGGAATATTTTACGACAAATCAAATAATTCGGCATGTTATTAAATATCTCTACACACACGAATTTCTATTAGATATATCACTTAGATATTTCGGCAATACTAGATTTTATTAAGCAAGTTTAAATGTGGTGTGTGTTCCATATAAACACTCTTCTCTTTCTCATTTAATCTACAATATAAGAATACAAATTTGTTGTTTGTGTGTTTGTCTGTCCGCTCTTTTTTCCCCGCTCTTTTTCCATTGTATCAATTAACGTTGCCATAGCAACGCGTTACCATAGCAACGCTTTACCGGGTCAGCTAGTAATAATAATAATATTAGTTTATATCCACGCAGTTACCGTTTCTTACTAGTTAACTATGAGTTGCTTCCTATACTTTGCATTGTTGACGTTTAAAACTAAACTTTCTAAAAGGTCCTTTTATTGTTGCTCCCATGAGTAAGAATTGTTCAAAAAGATTTCTTCCATAGATTTATATTGACGTAAATACACAGTGGGATTGAACCTTATCTGTATGTATTTAGCATTTGAATGTGGAGGTAAAGCAATTTATACAAGGGCCAGAAATAGGATGGGTGACCGAAAAAAACAATGTTAAACTCTTAGTCTTAGTTTTATCTGCAGTCTTTACAGGACATGTAGGTAGGTAAGTAAGTAATAGTTAATGATAACTATTTTAATAAAAAAAGATAAGTTCCACGAATTTTAACTAATTTTAGTTAAAATTGCCACGTATTTACGTGGTCAGTGTCGTCTTAACTATGCATCTAAAACATTTTTTCATGTAAATTTTAGTCTTAACAACATTATACACTCATTTGCAAAAAAAACGGGCGGTTTTGATTTTCATTCATCTTTAAAAAGATACAATACAAAAAAGGTTTCAATCGTTTGTACACGTTACTAGCCGGTTTTAAAAATGCCGTGGTATTTAAAAAAGTACGTTCTAAATTCAAATTTTCATTTGATGCTCATTTTTACAGGAAACCCCTTTTTATCCTACATTTTTGGCGCGAAGTTCCAGAAGTTAACATCGACTTTTATAACTTTTATTTAATTTTCATCGATTAATTTCATATCCTTGACTGTCAAAGCTTTATTTATTGCTGTTTGGCTGTATCAAAAATGGTAGATAAAGTGGTAAAAGCTACCAAAATTATCGCGCTGCTTGAAGAGGGTTTCAGCCAATGCTTCGTGGCTAGGAGGCTAAATGTTAGTCGCTCGACGGTCCAAAGGACCTGGCAGCGATATCAGGAGACTGGTTCCGTCGAGAGAAGGCCTGGTTCTGGAAGAAAACCATGTACCCAACCACAGGATGATCGTTTTCTTGTGAGTTGCGCATTGAGAAATCGCAAATCTTCGAATGTGGATCTTAAGAACAACCTCCAAGAAGTAAGAAATGTACATATTAGTCTATGGACGGTCAGGAAGAGGCTTCTCGCTGCCAATATACGCAGTCACCGCCCGGCCCACGGCCCAAAATTACTCCGTGAGCACCGAGTTCGCAGGCTTAGGTTCGCTAGAAAATGTGAATCATGGACTCAAGAAGATTGGAATAGGGTTTGATCTCTGATGAAGCCAGGATATCTCTGTTCGGTGAAGATCGACGTCGGCGAGTGCTAAGAAGACAAGGAGAACGCTTTGCAGAGGCATGTTTCGAAGAAATACGCCTTATGGTGGGGGCTCTGTTATGTTTTGGGCAGGAATAAATTCAATGGATCGTACAGAGTTAGTCTTCATTGAAAACGGCTCACTGACTGGGCATCGATACATAACGGAAGTTCTAATTCCTCATGCACAACCCGCATTATCCGCTCTAGGTGAAGACTCGATTTTTATGGACAACAATGCTCGCGCCCACCGATCTCGCGATGTTAAAGCGTATGTGCAAGAGGTCGGCATTCGTCGTTTGGATTGGCCAGCTCGAAGTCCCGACCTCAATCCCATAGAGCATGTCTGGGACGTTCTGAAACGGCGTGTGAGATCAGTACAACCGGCTCCGCAGACCATCAGAGAGCTGAAGAATGAGATTACTGCGGAGTGGGAACGTTTTCCGCAAGCAAGTATCCGGGATATACTCGCTAGCATGCCCATACGAATTCAAGCTGTGATTTTAGCTAGAGGGGGTCACACTCGATACTAAACATTTATCTGCTTTTACTTTATTAAAGAAAAACAAACAAAAAAAACTTTTTTATTTTTACTTCATGAGCATATGCACTACTAGCGAACATACACTACTAGTGAGGTTTAGCATTATTTCCCATAAATTGTATCAAAATTTTATGAAATACTGATGAAAACGATTATTTTCTTATTAATTTACCAAATTGTGAGGATAAAACTACTTATAATTATCAAACAGAGCAATATTAACATTTAAAATGGTTCATTGCTTAGGTGCCCGTTTTTTGCAAATGAGTTTATATGTATAGCTTACGTTTTTCATGTTACTTTTGATAATAAATAAATACTTCTTACATTCACACCAATTAGCCTAGCTCAAAGTAAGTACTGTAAGATTTGTGTTATGGATACTAGAGTAATGGATAGACATACATATACGATACATAGATATGTAATATTCATAGAAATATATATAAACACCTATGACTCAGATACAAATGCTCGTATAAAAAAGAAAAAAATATATGTAAAAATAATATTTTTTTACATATTTTTTCCTTTTTTACATGGTACTCAGATGATATTACTAACATTTTATATAAGACTAGCTTTCCGCCCGCGGCTTCGCCCGCGTGGAATTCGGTTATATTGCGGTATAAAACACAACTATAAGAAAACTTCTCATTCCCACGGAAAAATCTAAAAAGCGCGATGTAACGCTGGATACAATTAGTTGTTAAACCAAAACTGAATGGTACACTATATTATATGTTTTCCCTTGTGGAGCAAAAACATGCAGATTTTGGGCACTGGAAACCCGGGAACACGCTACATAGAGCTGACCATGCGAAAAACAATGTTTTTCCAAGTGTACTCCAGCAACCCTTAGAGTTTGGCCTTGTGCTTTATTAATGGTCATTGCAAATGAAACCCTTATAGAAATTGTAGTCTTTTAAATTGAAATGGGAGCTCTGTTGGAATAATCGGAATCCGAGGAATGAGTCATTTAATGAATAATTTAGCTTCAAAATTTACATGTTCATATTCGTTTGCAACATATAAGTAGATGTAAAAAAAACAGTTTAGACGATAAAACAAATTGTACGTCATCCCTCGGGAATTCTTCATTTTCGGGGATTCATTATCGTATCATTTAGCTTCTAAATTTACATGTTTATATTCGTTTGCAATATTTTACCTTGTTTTAAACGACACACAGCGCCATCTACAATCCATCCATCAAGCAAACAATATTTTTGTTTTTCCTCAGGACAAATTTTTTCCAGGATAAATGTACCCTATTATTTAATCCGGACTTTTATCTTTACGTCTGAAAAATTTCAAAGTAATCGGTTCAGTAGTTACGGCGTGAAAGCGGAACAAACAAACAAACTCACTTTCCGATTTATAATATTAGTATGGATAATGCTCTTTTTGTATATAATCTAAATTCAAGCAATACCAAGTTTTGCTCGCTTTGCTCGCTCCGCTAGCGTGTTCACAAGTCTAACCTAACCTTACCGTCAGCTTTATTTTTGTATTCATTGTTTTTTATAGCAAGGGTTTCGTCTCCCACCTAATATCGTATCTTAGTAATGGCTATTATTTATTTATACTTCATTGCACACCAAACCGTACAAATGGCAGTCTTAATGCCATTAGATTTTCTCTACCAGTCCATCGGAGAGCTGAGTACAGAAACAGTTAACGGTGCATACTACATAATTAATATCTATACATTTTATCCAGAAAAAATTACTGTTCTCAAGGGATAGAAATATAACTTTTTGTCGGTCGTCTACATTAATGCGAGCGAAGACGTGGGTAAAAGCTAGTACTTTTATAAATAGGACAAACTGTAAAACTATAAAAATTTACCTATATTACATAAATTTGCATGCATGCATGATTGTTTAAAATATTTCTTTGAATGTTATACATGTAAGTATATTAGTAAATGCATGTCTATTCGTTATCCTAGTATCCATAACACATGCTTACTTTTGCTAAGCTGATTGGGGTAAATGTCAGAAATGAAAGAGAATGGTGGGAAAATGTAATAATTACTATTTTTAAATATTAAGATAAAGATCATTTAGGTTTTAAATTTTATGTAAAGATAAAGATCATTATATAAATTTTAAAACCTAAAAGACAGATTGTATTGTAAAACTACTATTTCTCAATAGTCTTCGCTAGACGTGTCGCTATAAAAAAATTTCTGATCTATAATTACCAACATACTCCTTTGAAAATTCCAGAAAGTTAAATTACGGGCTAGCTTGCACCGCTTTGTATAAGGGAATACATATCGCTTCAGTTAATATCCTTTTTTACAATAACGATCATGACATAATTATGACGGTACAGATTTCTATTCAAAAACTTGGTTTAATTTTTTTTGTTTATTCAGGAAAGAACAGCTTTTTGCAAATAACATGTAAACTAAATTAGTATAACAGATTGGCATAATCAAACTTATTGTTTCCACCTCTAGTTGGAACAGTTGAACGTTGAGTGACAAAACTGCGAATATACTACATATTACTTAGTTAAGACTATTTAATAAATTTGATTAATATTAAAAACAAAAAATATTTATTTTATTTAATTAATTAATTACAACGAAGTTATTACAATTAGGATTATTTTAGTTATTTTGGTATGAGGTGATTGTTAGTGGAACTATTAGATTTGTTGATTTGAAGTTATTGAAAATGTGACTTGGTTAATTTTTCGGTGCCATAATTGATGAGCGCCTCCAATTTATGGAGGTTATTTTGATGGATCGGGCACTGGTTAGACGTGGAAGGGTGATTTGTTATAAGATAAAGTTTAGGATTTAAGTGTTAGCGTTAAAACAGTTTGTGCACTTTGGATACGGAGTCTTTGTTTGGGCAGGTCTCAAAGTAATGGCCGCTGTCTGAGCAGTGGCTGCATTGGGGTTGTTCTTTAGTTCAGTGCTTGCCTGTGTGACCGCACTTAAAGCATTGGATGTATGGTGATTAACCCATTCGGGAAAGGGCCTTTTGGCCACCCCATCGTTGTCACCGGTGGCGAAGACCAACACTGGTCCCACCTGATTTCTACGAAGCAGAGGATATATTGGAGTGTTTTTAGTAGGTAGTCCACCCGGGCTGGCCGGGGGAGTAACTCTCCCGACGAGGTTTGTTAGGAGCCCTGGACTTCAGCCGCCTCACTATGCGGCCAGGCTTATAAATCGGGGTTCTCCTCATCAACAAAAAAAAATGTATGCTGATTGGTTCCAGTATCATTAGTCGCCTTTCACACACTCTTTCTTTAAGGATTAGTGCTATCCTACTCTGCCGGACGCCATACGATATGGCACGGTAATTACAGATTACCTTTATTTCATCCAACTTCAAGCAATTCAAAACCAACCCCTGTGGCGTAACCATGATCTGTTAGCGTGATGCAAGTGCGATTGTGGAAATGGGATATCGCTATACGCGATCTATAGCGTCTCTTTTCAACAGTGGAACTTGAACTGGAATTCAAGGTGATGGTAGACCCCTGGATTGGCTAGTGAAAATATTTTAGAAACACATTGACATACACGCACAGATTTTTAGTTTGAAGTAAATGACGTGACATTAAATAGCAGAAAAATATTCGGTCCGAATATTTTAGTTTCAAACTGAGCAGTGCTACTCATTTGAGCAATACGTAAATAAGTATATCGACGGCGAAGTGCCAATACCACCTGACTGCTAATTTCAAAATAATACACAAGCTGAAAAAAACGTGTAATTACTTGGCAAGTTAATAATTATTTCAAAAAAAAATTATTTTTTTAACATGATGCGATTGTAACTGAATATACGCTTAAGAAGTTTCATTAAAACATGCAAATAACGAATTTTAATGCGAAATGATAAAAAAGTAAATTTTTCGACGAATTTCAGTTAAGAGGTCTTGGCACTTCGCCGTAGATATGACAACCGTGGTTAAGGAAATAATGCTTTTTCTCCTCACAAAAATACTCTTAACATGATTCCATCCGTTGAAGAAATGAGCATGTAAAACATGATATATAGACTTTATTTATCCTGGCATAGTTGACTATTAATGAGAATACATTTTTTTTCATTTATTTATTTAATAAAAAACATAACTTTTGATCTTTATATTTTTATCTCGGCGTTTATTATTCAAAAGCCGTGTCCACATTGCATAATTTAATAATGCATCTACTAAGAAACTAGTATCACTCAGGATTATAATTCACAAATGTCCCACTGAGGACTTAATAAACAACAAGTGAAATTGCCAACAGTACAAACGCGTGCAGATAACTGCGCCCTCTGGCGGGTCAAACGAAAGTTGCCGGGACAAACATGAGTGCGCTTAATTAGCTGGTACACAGCGGGACAGGAAAACGTAGCACCCGCTTTAGAGATTACTTTAATTAAGATGGAATTTTGGTTGGTGTGGATGTGTTACAGTTTCCGTAGTAATGTAATCAAAAACATCAAAAAACTTTATAAGTATATGTTACAAGTTTTAATTATTATAATTATATGAATTTTATACTGATAACTAAATACAGTAGTTTTTGATATTTAATAATGTGGTTATATGTCAATCGCCAAAAATACTTGAAAAACTAAGCAATGATTGTTGAGTTAACACAGATACTTTATTATGTTTATATTATAATTTTTATGGTTATTGAGTTCTCTTCTTGTCAACCATTGAAAATAATATGTTTTATTTTAAACGGATCGCTAAAGAAAGGTGTTTGTTTTGAGGTTTTTTTTATGTTAAATCCTGACATTTCGACATCATTTTGGAGCCCGAGATCACGGTTCTATATTAATGCAAATGAAACGCTAAAAATATACGTTGAAAATACGTTGTCTCTTCCGACAGCACTCGGCTCATCGTTTGCTTTTCATTTTTATTAATTCAGGTATTCTGCACGCATTCACGTCATATTCCACAGCTTTATTTTTAATTTCATACTATTATAATTGATAACTAAAAGTCATCGCATAAATAGAATAAAAAAACTTGATATTTTTATGTAGGTATACAAAGTAAATTCTTTTACTCGGCACGCAGTGTACTCTCTCGCATTAAGTACAATGAACCACATATTACTGTTTGTCTGAGTTTTAGGGCCACTATCTTTTTAGGGGTCAATTAAGGCAGTGCCTTGAACAATTCGAGGGGACCGCTAATAGTCAGTTTACAAATGATTTTGATCCGACTTTCAGTCGCCAGTTCGTTGTTTCGTTTTGTTTGACAATAACAGTCGCAAAGGTAGGCATAGGAAATAATCCAAAAATAGATTAGGTAAATTGTCAAGATAAATTATTATAATAGAAAAATACTAGAGGAAATCGACTTGGGTCTCAAGTGAATTCTCAGGCGGGAATCGAACCCGCAACCTTTGAAAATCCGGTCCAATGCTCTCCCAATTGAGCTACTGAGCCTTGTGAACACTCGTCGAAATTTTCTAGTACCTTTCTGATTTTACGCTATAGGCCAGCGTTGTATCATCAATGAGAGGAACATCCTCTCGTATTCTAAAGAAACATTTTTACAAATGTTCAGGCAATCGATTAAGATGAGACAGCCATTTACTTTTATAATTTTTAAATATTATATGCATTTTTCAATGCTCTTATAAAATTTAAAATTATAAAAGTATAATTATCAAGTTATACAAGGTTATAAATATACCTTAACCCCTTAAAACTCACTTGCCTAAATTTGTATTACCAGAACGTTCGTGGACTGAGAACCAAAACTGTAGATTTTTACAATAATCTGTGTATTAGTAACTACGATATTATAATACTTACAGAAACTTGGCTAAACGAGAGTTTTTTTAATAGTGAACTCTTCGATGACAGGTACGTGGTCTACCGAAGGGACAGAGATAAAACAAACAGCAGTAAATCTATTGGAGGGGGGGTTATATTAGCAATATCAAAGAAAATTAATTCGTTTAGGATCATGCAATCTGAAAGTGGTTGTGAGGACCTTTGGGTGTCAGTGGTCGCGCCTTTTGGCGAACAAGTTTATAATATAACTTTCTGCATTGTATATTTGCCTCCACCTGTGACTACAAAATTGTTAAATGACTTTTTGTGTAGTTGCAATAAGGCATTGGAATGTATAGAGGGAACTGTGTGTATAGTGGGAGACTTTAATCTAGGACTAATTAAATGGAGTAATAGTGTAAATCTTAACAAAAATATAACACCTGTGGAGTATTTACTGAGGGATTTCATGCATCTTAATAGCTTATGTCAAATGAATTATAATCTTAACGAAAGCGGTAATATTCTCGATCTATTCCTTACCAATGATCCAAACTGCATTGTTGTAACCGCTACCGACATCCTTTCCAAAATTGATCCCCTGCATCCCCCCCTGGAGATATACTTCGGCTCATCGTTATCGAAAAAATACTTACCTTATAAAAACGACACCCCTAGCTATAACTTTTACAAAGCTGATTACGAGGGCATAAATACATTTATTAAAAGTAAATCATGGGCTAATATTTTTGAGCACATGAAGGATGTAAATGAGATGGTGGAAGCTCTGTATGACGTTCTTTGGGAATCTATTGCCCTGTTGGTACCGCTTAAAAACAGTAAGAAATCTAAATACCCGCCTTGGTTTACTCAAAAATTAATCAACTTACTCCACGAGAAAAACAATTTTAGAAAAAAATACAAAAAACACAGAAATCCATTGGATGAAATATCATTTCACATATTAAGATCACGATGTGAAAAACTTGCATCTTTGTGTCACAGACACTATCAAAATGCAATGGAGGATTCAATAAAACATAATCCAAAAATGTTTTGGTCACTGGTGCGGGGAAAAAGAAATGGGAAAAGTTCTTACCCAGAAACTATGCACGATTCCACCAACTCGGCTTCTACAGGCAAAGATATCTGCGAACTGTTCGCCGGTTTTTTTGCATCTGTTTACGAACCATCGGACATTAGCGAAGACTACACAACACAAGAACAGCAACACAACAACATTCTTCACAGCACTACTATTTCATATAAAGATATTTTACAGAAATTAAAAAAACTAGATGTTAGTAAGAGCTGCGGATCTGATGAAATTCCGGTTGTTTATATAAAAGAGTGTGCTGAAAGCCTTGCTGAACCACTCTACTTAATTTATAATACCTCTTTGAGATCGGGAACTTTTCCAGATAAGTGGAAAATGGCTAAAGTGGTACCGATACACAAAGGTGGAGACATAGCCTGTGTCAAAGACTATCGACCAATCTCACTACTTTCTATATTCGCGAAGATCTTGGAATCCTTGATTTGCCCCATTATTCGTAATCACTGTAAACAGCTCCTTACAGATCATCAACATGGCTTTGTGGAGGGGAAGTCAACTAATACCAACCTTGTGTGTTTTGAAAATTTCCTATCACAAGCAATTGATTCTAAGGAACAGGTAGATGTCATTTACACGGATTTTTGTAAGGCCTTCGACAAAGTCTGTCATGGAGTGCTCATTAGCAAATTGAAGTCCATTGGTATAACCGGATCTGTGTTAAAATGGATAAAATCTTATCTTGCAAATAGGAAGTTTTACGTGGTCGTAAATGGGTATAGTTCCACATTCCGTAGAGCCCCCTCTGGTGTACCTCAAGGTTCGCATTTAGGACCAATATTATTCAATATTTTCATCAATGATCTGCCAAATTGTTTTAAATACGCAACTCCATTTCTTTATGCTGACGATTTAAAAACAGCACTGATAATACGAACAGAAAACGATGCTCTGAAGTTGCAAGAGGATTTAAACCGTTTAGTTGACTGGTGCACAAAAAATAAAATGCAATTAAATCCCTTAAAATGCCAACAAGTTCATTTTACACGAAAGATTAGTAAAATTATAACTAAACAGTATTTCATTGGCAATATTGCATTGCAAACCTCTGATTTGGTCAAGGATCTCGGAGTATATTTTGACCAAAAGCTAACTTTTATCCCCCAACTAGATCATGTGATCAAAAAGGCAACTAAGATGCTTGGATTTATTATTAGAAACGTCAAAATGTTCAGAAACGCAGAAACTAAAATTCTTCTGTACAACACATTGGTCTGAAGCATTTTGGAGTACGGTAGTGTAGTGTGGCGGCCACATTATTCAACTCACATTCTTCGCCTTGAAAGAATACAAAAGAGATTCTTATGGCACCTTGCGTACTCCCAAGGAATCGCCAAAAAAATTAAAGGATATAGAGATAGGCTCAGATACTTTGAGATGATATCACTGGACAAGAGACGGGACACCTTGGATTTGATATTCACTCATAAGGTGCTTACGGGTAGGATGAACTGTCCAACACTGCTATCTCTATTTAAAATTAAAGTTCCGCGTAAGGTACCGCGTAAGCCTATCACACCGCTCTGTCTCCCATTAAGAACCACTGTTATGGGTGATAATTCCTCCATCCCTCGTTTATCCAGAATCATTAACCGAGTCAGTGACCAAATTGACATATTCCATGACTCCGTTCATAAAATTCGGATTAAAGCAGTCCACGATGACGTTACCTTGGTGTAATAGAGGTAAATCTCTTTTAACTTTTTGGTGTTAGCTCAGTTTTTTTGTGTGAGCTGTTATTATTAATCATACCATTTTTTTTTTTAATATTGCATTTAATTGGAGAAGTAAAAACTAAAAAATACCTATTGTAATTCATGAAACGAAGTTGTGTCTATTTGTAATTAGTATATAAGCTAACGTATTTTAGATAGACCATTATTTTTTAGCATGTGTAAGTTTATATATTGTAAATAGACCTTAAATAAATAAAAAAAAAAAAAAAAAAAACCCGAGAGCATTATATCATGCGCGCGACAACGATACCAAAAATCCGCGAGCATTATATAATGCTCTATAGCGCGCAGTCTGATTTAATCCTTTTTACGGCTTTGGTAATGGTTATTTTTGATTGAATGATATTTTTTCCCCGACAAAGAGAGAAATAACGCATTTAACACAAAGCTGGGCTTCAAGGGATTAAAAGCTAAGAATTGTAAAGTCAGTGGTAAATTAGTATAGGTGCTGCCTTAATTAAAAGTTGGCACGAAGACTAATAAGTACAGTCTATTCATCCTAACTTGTCCTATTTGGTAAACAATCTTGGCACTCCTTTTTATTGAAAATGCAGCATTAAAAATCAACTGATAACTTGATTCAATAGGTTTCAGTCTATAATAACGATTTATTGTAATAGATTTTTGACTTTGTTATTATTTTAAATTTAAATTGGTGATTTTGTTAAAAAGTTGTGCCAAGATTGTTTACAAAATAGGACAAGTTAGAATGAACAGGCTTTAGAGGTAATTGGGAGCGTATGGCATCCCTGAACTTTAAGCATCACATCACATACATTGCTGTGGACCCAAAGTACTTAAAGCACTTGTGTTCAAGAAATCAGAGATAATGACTGTACCACAACATCCAGACCGAATATAAAAGTTCGTTTTCTATATTGACCCAACCGGGAACCGAACCCGGGACCTCAGGGTAGACTTACCGTGAAAACTGGCATGCGAATCAATCGGATAGTTACGCTATTTTAGTCTTATAAAGGAATCCGTTGTGATTATAAATTTTGGAGAAAAAAAAATGTTTATTCGCATAATTTTGGGCACAGGATAAAAAAATATGTTTATTCGCAAAATTTTGGGCACAGGATAAAAAAAATTCTCATTACACTTTTATCATCACCATCGTAGCAGATTACGGAGATTAAAAAAATTACATTTATTAAGAAAAAAAATAAAGTTAATTAAATATTTATTTTTAGAACTATAATTAAGATATACCCAAAATTGGCTTATTTAAATTTTAAGGTGTGTAAATAATATTAGCTTTATACTATATTTCCGAAGTTAATATTTTTGGCAAAAAATATTTGCATTTGTATAACTTCGTTAAAAGAGGGTGTCGCTCTGATAAGTTTCAAGTTCCTGATGCTAGAATAACACACTAAAAATAGGCAATAATTCAAAACCTATTAAATATCAACACTTAATTATTATTAAAGCTCCCATGGATCAGTTTGCCGATTTCGTATTTTTTCAATGAATCGAACTACGCATTTTGAAATACGCAAAAATAAAAAAGTGATGACTGAAAACATTGGATTTATGGGATTTCCCATTGAAACAAAAAGGGCGCGCTTTTTGAAAGTTTTCATTGTAATGGAATTTTAAAATTTACTAAACTTTATCGATTTTTTTGTATATTTTTTTTTTTTTTGTATAACGCTCTGCTTCAGTATATGGTGTTAGCGAAGCTTTATGCTTAGCAACCGCATCGACCTAGTTAATATTAAAATAAACTGAATTATAAACCAACAGAAAAGAAATGCATTAATTAAGTTCAATAAAACTCGTTGAATAAACGAAAACATCCCGTCAGCAAAAACTGACTAAATATAGTTTTATATAAATTATGAACGCTCTCCGTTGCCATGTTCCCAAAATAAATAATTTTAATTTAATAATAATTTATTTATAGCATTGTCCTATTTGGTCAGTCACTCCACGTACTCTTACACACAAAAAAAAAACCGGCGGTTTCAAATCCAGTTAAGGACCTTTCAGACTGCTCCAGACATGCGGTGCGACAGAGTGGATATCTATTGGTCCGATCGGGTTGCACAGACGAGCAGTCGAAACGCGTTTCGAGATAGCGTGGGTAGATAAAAATGCTTTTTAAACTGAGACTTTAAAAAAGGTTGTAATCCATGACTAAGGGTATCATAGTTAAAGGGTTAATATCTGAAGTGATTTACTCAATAGAAGTACCTATACGGTTTAATTTGGAAAATACATATAAATTAAATAAATAAAATTATTCTCAAGGTATAAAGTTTACGATTTGTTTCACATTTATTACATAATATATATTTATTTATTTATATAAGGCTTATCAACTAAACACATACATGGCATTAGTTAATATAAAAAAAAACAATAATTATATATAACAGTTTAAATTAAAAGCATTTAAAATTGAGTTTCAAGTAAAAAAGTATATATGTATAACAAATACGAGTTACTATATAGATACATATAAATCTATAGAATTATATAATTGAAATAAAATATAAGTTTAAGAAACATGGCCGTTTTTGTTCAAAATTAGAAATTAATTTAAAAATAGGAAATGGTTTTTATTTAAATCATATGCTTCTTCGTTGGTAGAGAAGAGTATGATATTCTCTATATACTGTCATTCATTTAATACTCGCTTCCTAGTTAAGTTTGTTTCAATGTTAAGGTGTTTTTTTTTTTTGTGTAGAATAAAATGTATAAGTGGGAAATAAACAAGATAATCTTACACTATTGGTTAATTAGACTGTACCAATAAACATTCGGAAATATAACAATAGCTTTCTGCATTATTATCGATATATATAGATGTTAAAAGAAAAAGTAGGGAGAATGAACTATTTCTCCATCAAATGGGCTTAAGATCATTGGGAGCTAGCGTCTGCAGAGTTGTAGAAATGTGTTTTCGTGCCTTTTGTAGCACGGATAAGCTGGCAATCATAAATGTACCCATTCGATTGCAGACTCGCGCTATACAGTCTTCACATAATGATATATTTTTAGCAGTTTTTGATTTAAAGGGTATTGGGTTAAATACTGTTATTCTTAATAGGTACTTATAAATATGTTATAAATATGAAGTAGCAGACAGATTATTGTATATTATTAATAAAATATGTGTTTATGTCAACAAATTATTATTTCATTTGAGTTATGATATGAGCAATATATCTGTAAGAAAATATCATAGGAATCCATTAAGCACTGTATCAAAGATAAGATAAAAAAATTAAGGACTCTTTAGGATTAAAAATTTAGGATTAAGGAATTTTTGTTGTTCGACAAATAAAAAAAATGAGTATTTAAATGCAATATTTGGCAAGAGCGTATCAAACGCCCGTCTGCAACGCCAATTTGCCATCTCCTACGTCTGGGCGGTAACCTAATCACACAAGGTCCCATCTATGCTTGGCTCACATTGAATGGTGGTACTTTGGCAAATGACTAGCTCTATTAGTTAATTTTCTGACGGACCTTCAATGCGGCTTCTTTGAAATCGGTTTAAAAAGTACGTCAGCGACGTAGCCGGTTTGTAATGCAGCGAGGGTTCCGAAAGTGGATATTTCAAAGAGCATTCATACGCCGTGTGGTGTTATGGCACTTCACACACTTGGACAGCCCTTCAAACTTACAGGTTTTTATAGGATATATTCAGAAGAGTGTGCAGCAGAATTGCACAGCCTTGTTCCTCCGTCTCCATTTTTTTTTCGTATAACCCGACAAAGAGACGCCATCGTTATATGGTTGATATACCAAAGAGTCGTTCCAAGTGTTTGGTTCCAATTTTGTAATCCGTACCGCTAAAGAGTGGAACTCTTTGCCCGAGTCTATGTTTTCTGATAAATACAATTTAGGGGTCTTTGAGTTACGAGTGAATATACATCCTAGATCGCATCTTCGCTTACCTTCAGGCGAGGCGAGGTAGCGGTCAAGTGCTTACCTATGGAGGCAATCACCGTTTGACCGCAAATTTTCGAAATAAAAGTTTTTAAATCATGGCTGTATAAGCTGTATTGCTTATATTTCAAATGTAACACTGAAATGTTTAAGTTTGTTGTAATTAGTTAATCTTTATATACGAATCGAAAGGACATTAATTTATTTATATTAATTTTATTTATTATAATCATATATTATGTTCGACAACCGTTTGGTACAAGGGTATTTATGCTGCCTTCGCACCAACGGGCCTGTGTTCAAGTCTCGCAAGTGGTAGTAGTTTGGGCAATGAATACGAGCATTTATCCCTGCATCATGGGTATTTATATTTGTTAGATTTATAAACATCAATACCATAGTAACGGCAACACTATTGTACCCGGAGCTTTTTTAATCTATGGACGACTACGGGTAGAAAAGAGGATCTGTGAAAACAACGTAATACGCAAATAAACGAAAATTAACTTGGATTTGTGGTTTTCATTGAAATATTAATTTGCCCAATCAAGACGAGAAGAGAAATAACCCATCCAGTTATTATATTAATTCTATAAATATTCAATATCTATGTATTATATCCGTTACCCTAATATCCATAACACAAGCCTTACCCTGCTTACTTATTTGCTAGGCTAATTGGTATAGATGTAAGAAATATTATTATTATGTGATAACAGAGGTGAGGGCAATGAAAGGACGTTTTTTAAACATTTTTGAGGTTATCCGGGTCCATTCGGGAGATAAGAATTGCCGAAAATTTGGCCACCATATTTTTTTTTTACATTGTGATTATTTTATTTCAATATTATTTAATTCACTTATTCAGACTGTCAAATAAGTAACCAAACCAAAATAAGTAAATTTTGTTTTCTTTTACTAGCTGACCCTTTAACGCGTTGCTATGGTAACGTTAATTGATACAAAGGAAAAAGAGCGGAAAAAGGAGCGGACAGACAAACACAAAAACAACTGTGATCTTAGATTATAGACTAGCGGCCCGTCCCGGCTACGCACGGGTGGACAAAATTCTTTAATCTTTTTCTATTATTAAATATTTTTCCGTTAGCGCCATCTAGCGTCCGGTAGACGAACTACTTGCGGTTAATGCGTTGCTATGGTAACGTTATTGATACACTGGAAAAAGAGCGGTGAAAAGAGCGGACAGACAAACACACAAATAACTGTGATCTTAGATTATAGATTTATAATCATGTTCACTATAAAAATGTAAAATTCATCCTTTTTGATATATAAATATGTATTTATATGTAGACATATATATGTAGACATATATATATATTTATAGGCAGATATCACAAATTTCTACTTTCTACTTAAAACATCTCTCGCTACTTTGACTTTCATCAAACCTATTTGATTTGATTGACTACAGACTAGCCTATGAACATTTGCCTCATAAACTTGTCAATCTCCTTACGTCCATTCTAACTTCTCGTCGACCATCATAACTAAATCTCCTATCTTCTAGATCCAGTAAATGGCGTTCCCGGGCTACAGAATTGGATGCAACATGAGAAAATACGATGAACTTCCGCATCAACAAATGTAGGTTAAACCTAAATAAAAACAACTATACATTTTAATATAAAATTTTTACTGCTACAATAATAAGCCTCACAACGTGTGATGCTGAATCTAATAGATATAAACCATATGTATTTGCAACCGTAAAACCAACGGCGTTGAATTTAAATCTACATACACGTTAAAGTTAGTGCGGAATCCTAGACGAACCTATTATGTTTTCAGAAAGTAATAAAAGTTTTATGCCATCATAAAATCCCCTATAGCTATGATGATAACTATTTGTTTTATAGGGCATAAACCCCTTAGTCTAGCTGGAAATTGGAAAAAAGAGTGAGATACAGAAACACAAAAAAGTTCACTAGTGACCTAAGTATAAGTAAGTTAAGGATCACTTTTACAAAGCAAAAAAAAAATCACCAGGTTGAAGTTGTTACGAACGAGTTCGGTTCTCGCCTATACGTTACGCTTATAATTAGCGAAGTTCAGACTGTCAGCTTTGAACTAAGTGAACTTTGCTGATGTACAGTCGATAGCACAGGAAATACAAATAATATAGATAATTTATTTCATCAAAAACCAACACGATACAACATAAATACATGGGTTGATCTCTAAAATTAAGTATAGCGGCCCGTCCCGGCTTCGCACGGGTGGAGAAAAATCTGTAAATTTTTTCTAGCATTAAATAAAGCCTATGTTACTCAGCGTGAATGTAGCTTTCCAATGGTGAAAGAATTTTTGAAATCGGCTTAATAGTTTTTGAGTTTATCCATTTCAAACATACAAAAATACAAATCTTTCCTCTTTATAATATTAGTGTACAAAATAAGCCAGTGTTACCAGCGGCCTATAATCAAAAGTAACAGGAGTCAGCTCAAACAGTAAAATTCCGCGAGGAAAGTAACATTAGCTTATTTTACTACTCTAATTTTGTGAACTTCAAACATGCAATGGGAAGAAGAAAGACAATAGCACACAATTAAGTGCAATATCACGACGAACGAAAACATCCTTTGGTGCGTTTGACGATTATGATATGTCTTCTAAAAGATATTTGTAAATTCTAAAAGAAATATTTAAAATAAACTTTTGGAGTTGTTGTTGAGAAGTAAAATGAGATGGTCAAAAGCAACCTGCAACTGCAAGAAGCACCTTTGCTAAAAGACGCAAAGTGGCCTCATCACAACAGCACATTCTTACAAATGTAACAATAAAAGAGCATATGATTGACTACATGTGTGTGTGTGTGTGTCTGTGTGTGAATACGTGTATATGTGAGTTTCAAATAAACGTTCTATTCCCAAAAGAAGCTTAAGTAGAAATTCAGTTTCTTGATTGTCTACGGTTTTAAGCCAGGCAGTTATACTCTTTATCGCAATGGCATAAGGTTCATCGAAATGTCACAGTGTTTAGCTTCCGTTTTCGACTGTAGTATGGTCGATCGTGGGCTCAGTCGTAACCCAAACTTTTAACTTAACACGAGGTATGGTGTCCAAACAAGTAGAATAGCACCAACCTTTCACAGTTAGGGGTGTCGTAAACGTCGACTAATGATATTGGAGCCGATCACCATATACGTCCTGTCAGACCACAAAATGAACAGGAGCGTTGTCCGAATTATATTTTTATCGATCTTAGATCATTCTGCTAAGCGTGGTAAAACCCTTCATATTTGAAAGTTTCCGTAAAGTAATGAACGTCTTTAGGCTGAGATGGTTGCCTTATTGATTTTAAAGTTATATTGTGTCAACAATACTTTTATGAAACCGAATTTGTAGAATTGGTCTTAAAGTCATGAGTGAATGGGTGTCTTTTAGGCAAGCGTGGCACATCCTTTATCGTAGCGTTGCTTACCATCAGGCGAGATAGCGGTCAAGCGCTTAACAATTCACGATAAAAAGACTAAACCGATAGTTTTATAGTTGAATACCATTCCTCTCTTCCAAGTGTGTAGTAAGGTGCGTGCCCGACAAGGTTCAATACAGGTCTCATATTATCTTGTAAAATCCTCGTCCATATTTAAACCACAAATATAACACTTTGGCTGTACACTTCAGTTATCAGACCATCCATAACCTACGGCTCAGTTGTATGGTGGCCCAGAACACAACTGGCCACGGTAAAAACAAAACTCCAAAGCCTACAACGCTTAGCAAGCATTGCGGCAACTGGATGCATGAGAACCACCCCATCAATCGCCCTTGAATACTTGCTCAATCTAAGACCCCTACACCTCGCTATTCAAGAAGAGGCACAGGCGGCCGCACTTAGATTAAGAGCAAACGGATTATGGAAACAAAACATAGAAACACCACACTCAACTGTTCTAAAGGATATCTTTAAAGAAAACCCACTCTTTGAGGCACCTACGGACAGTATACAGTGTCATCACGTTTTCGATCGAAGATACAATATCCAACTTACAGCAGAAAAAGATGATAACTCTGGCACAAGAGAAGTAAGGATATACACAGACGGCTCCAAAACCTCACAGGGCACTGGAGCCGGTGTCTTCTCGAACGACCTAAACATCAAAATCTCGACCACCTTAGATAAACTCAACACTATATTCCAAGCAGAATGTATAGGTATCACCAAAGCTGCACAGGCGGTTGCAGCCAGAGATGTCAGAGACCATAATATCAAAATCGTCTCCGACAGTGCATCCGTACTTCAAGCTCTGCAAAGTAACACCATAACATCTGTCCTAGTACTGGAGTGTCACAATACACTCCAGTACATTGCAAACACAAACAGCATAACTTTGCAATGGATCAAAGGACATAGCAACTCACTAGGCAACGACGCGGCAGATGAACTAGCCAAAAGGGGTTCAAATGGAACGGTGTATGGACCGGAACCATTACTGCCCATACCCATGGCACAAATTAGAACATGGCTGCGTATAAAAACAGAGGAAAACCACCAAACAGAATGGAACAATAGTGTAGGCTGCAGGCAAACAAAGAATGCCATTCCGGTGGCTTCGAAGAAGCTTGCCCGCAACCTCACCAGACTAAACAGGGACGAAATCCGCAAAGTACTAGGTACTATAACCGGACACAGTCCTCTGAATAAACATCTATTTACCATAGGTGTGACGGATAGCCCTCTGTGCAGAGGCTGCATGGAGGCGGAGGAAACGCCACATCACGTGCTCTTGGAGTGCAGGAGCGTGGCCGATCAACGGGCACGTTTTCTCCAGTCTCCAAAATCACTACCGGAAGCTTGTAGTAACCTGAAAAGGCTACTCGCCTTCTGGAATGGACTAGGATGGCTGGAGTAAAGGAAGAATAATCAATCACGTACAATGGCCCAATCAGGAGGCTAAGTGCGGAAAATGCCCCGTAAAACTAACTAACTAACTAACTAATCCTCGTCCATAAATTATTGAGTATCGAAATAAATGTCTTAAAGATCTCTCAAACTATAAAAAAATGACAATAATATAGGACCTCCTTAATATTATTTATCTGTATATGATAAAAGGCATGAATTAATTTACTTCGCTCATAATAACCAGAGAAGTAAAGCCAGCAAAACAACTCAACATTCCTGACACATACGTATTCAAAATCAATTACACACCCATAAGGGCACGTACGTATGTGCGCTGATTAGCCCAGTGTGTTCGCGGCCTTATTAATATTCCGATCGCGTATGGCCCTCCAGAATTATTATGGATCCAGTATGTTTGTTAAATTATAACGGTTTCGTTCCATAGTTATAATTGTGTCCCATTTGCTGGGGTTTGAGATTATATTGTGGCGGTGCCATCTAGCGGTAGGGAAGGGGACTACGTGCTTATAGAATTACTCTGTGCTTTGTCAAACGATTGGATGTAGTGGAATATAAAATTATTATATTCGAATGCACTTTAAATAAGTTGTTTAGAATCTTCCAACATTTTGACGACCGTTTGGTGCAATGGCAGGTAGGGTAAGATGTTTGTGTGATGAATAGGAGCATTTGTACCTGAGTCATAGGTGTTTATACAATGTGTCCCGTCACCAGTGTCGGAGCCTTTAATGGTGTGAAATATGGCATTTTTTTTCGACAAATTGCTCCTGAAATTTTGTTTTTCTCTTATGGCCGCCATTTTGTTTTCTTGGTTACCAAGACCTGGGCTCTCATACTAATTCGACCACCACTACTCATGTAAAAGTCCTATCAACATTAAAAACGTGTCATTTGATAGCTAAACATGTAGACAACAGTTACACAGACATCATGTTTCAATTGTCATGGAATAAACAATAGAAAAAATAATTAAAGAAAAACAAATAGATACTTTTTGGTGTATTTTTAATTATTAGTTTTTTGAGAAAAACCAAATTTGAGAACCAAAACCAATTTGTCGATAAAAAATGCCATATTTCACACCATTAAAGGCTCCGACACTGGTGACGGGATACATTGTATATGTATGTCTATCCGTTACCCTAGTATCTATAACACAAGAATTACAGTGTTTTGGGGTAGGCTAATCGGTGTGAATTTAAGATATATTTATTTTTACCAACAACCCATTCTGATCTCGAGTTCAGGTAGGGACAAATGTTCACATGATTAATACGAGCCTGTGTACCTGAGTCATGGGTATTACATGTATAATATATGTATATCTATACGTTACCCCGGTATCGATAACACACGCCTTACAGTTCTCATTCTGGGCTAGGATAATTGGTATGAATGTAAGAAATATTATCAATTACTTTAAACGATACAATCAAAATTATGACCTATTCCAATACAACAAGGATGACTTTCACACGAAGATAAAGTTGCAATAAATAAATTGAAAGGAACTCTTGTTTCCGTTATAAAGAAATATCACAGATTAACTCGATATAAAATGTCAATGAACTCACAGGCGTCATATAGGTAAACATCCTCCAATTATCTCCCCAAGTGTGTCCAGTCTATTGATAGACAAACAATTATTTTGTTTGAACGTGGCCATTATTTGTGTACCATAGACACAACTAACATAGAAGTGCCATAGAGCATGTTATAAATTGTAGCTTTCGATTCACAGCATCATTATAGTGTACTCTAATGATAAGGTAGACATTTGGATATGACTTTCTACAACTGGCGAAAAATGCGACTCTAGCAATTTTGCATATAAAGTTTTATCGTCCATAGTGAAACCAGTAGTACAAGATTATTTGTTAACGTCCGGTGTACTGAAGCATTACAAGCCTTAAACGACTTCAAGAAAGATGGCGGAGTAAGTGGTTATGAATAACGAAGAGATGTAGGATCAGCGAAAAATACAAATGCGTGAATATAGCGAGTAACTGTGACGCGATGTGTGACGTATGGGCAAAACAAAAGATACCTGAGACATGCTCGCAAAGTAATGACATCTGCTGAAATAAATACAAGATCTAATGCAGAATTTTGCGGTACGGCTAATATAAAACAGCATGTGTGCATTTCACACGTGGTAGAAGTGAAACGTTGAAAAATATTACGTACACGTAAACAAAATACCACGGTTGTTGTGATGCCTTCTCTCAAGCTTTGTACTACGCATGCGCGCAGAAACACGAATTAACACACGTACAACAATGAGGCCCAAGCAAACTCCCACTATGCCTTGGTAAACACGAGTGGAGGGGAAACGAAGCAGAGCACAAAGAAAACCACGAACATAGGAGACACTGTATAATGCTTCCTATCTCATTTCCTCCTACGTTAAATCTTATAAATTTACTTGTCTGTCTCCTTTTACTGTCGCTTTTTCGTTTCATTGACTTTCAAATCACAACGATGCTAAAGAAGTTTTCACTTAAAAAATTTAAAAATAATACATTTATTATAATCAGAGTTCCTTAAAAGTATAGAAATATTGAACAGTGAAACTTTCAATCTAACATTTTTAAAATTAGCTTGGTTAATACACGATCTTTGGTTACGAAACTTTGTGGTCTATTGTTCGTTATCTCGGTATGTATAGAAGGGAATAAAAAGATAATCTGTGTATTTAAAAAGTAACCTAGTATCAATGTTTAAATACAGCCAAATAAAAAAGTCATATACATGTATATTTCGAAATCAATCTTTTCAAATAACTGAATGTTGTATAAGGTTTTGTCTTAAAATGTAGTCTGGCTTCCAAAACAATAACAGAAACTGAAGATGCTATTGTTTTACAGGAGTAAGGCCATAAAAGTGTGTAGAAAGAAAATGACAAAATCCTAAATAAGAACCTAGATATGTTTTTAAAAGGTAGGTTTTAACAAAAATTTAATATTGTCAATTTTAAAAGAGGCTCGTCTATTTGTATAGCAGTCTATGGTGTGTGCAGAGCGTGTTAGGCGCTCATTAGACGCAGGTTCCGCATAATAACATTTCCTCACGTTTACTTACGTTGGAAGTTTTTTTTTTATAGCAAACAGTTAGTTATCTCGAAACGGTGTTACTTAGCTACAAGCGAATGCGTAAATCTACTTTTTTACAAGTGTACGTACCGACAGAGTTCGTCAAGCTACCACATAATGTATTTTTTTCTCAATGGATATTGAACTCTAGATGTGGGCCCTTAAGATGAAAATGATTTCTAGAAATTTGACAGAACATTCGGCTCGATTCATGATGAGCCTGGTCGTCATGTTGACACATATGACACCAAGTTTCTCGTTAGTTAGTTTACCGCTCTGACACTTATAGCTCTATTGGGGAACTTGACATTAAGGGAATTTGACATTTTGAAACCACTTGACATTTTGGGACTGTCACATTCTCTGAAAGGCTTTAATAGTTGAAGCGTAGGTTTGAACAAAAAATTTAATAATAATAATATATATTTGTATATAATGTAGGATTTTTTAAAAAAAAAATATGGTAATGCCACTCCGAAGTTTAATCTCACGCAGGGTCAATGTTTAATCCCCGCGGCGAAAGCCAACAACGACCCCGCGGGACCAACGGCAGTGTGAGGGTATAGTCTCCGGCAAATAAGTTGAACATGATTTTGAAATCACGTGACATGCGCAGTAGCAAGTTAAGGTACATTATTCACTACTGCGCGTGTCACGTGATTTCAAAATCATGTTCAACATATTTGCTGGGAACAATACTCAGGTTTTTAGTGGGTAGACCTCCAACCCCCCATCGGGCACTAGGCCGGGTGCGTAACGCATTTTCCTAAGTATAAAAAAGGGTCAATGTTTAATGGTGATTTCCACAAATCCACACGGTGAAGGGAAGAACCTACAGCTGGGGGTTTTCAGTGGGTATGCCCGGCAGCCTTAGTGGTTAGTGGCGAGTACCACATAACGCCACCGTCCACCCAACGGTGGGGTATGCGTAAGGCATTTCCCCTCGAGAAAAACAGGCAGGGTAAATGTTTCTGAAAACGTTTTTCTGAATTTTACAAGTGCTTTAGATACTTGATTTCAGAGCAATGTTGTGTAGAGCAGTGTAATGTTGTGTAATATTATATTATACTAGCTGACCCGGCCACGCGATGCTATGGTAATGTTTTGATTATAAAAACTTATTCTTAGGCTTATGGTAACAATGGTAACTATTCGGTCTGACCCGGCGAACTTCGTACCGCCTTAGCGTAGCTTTTATGCACTACTTTATTTTGTATAGCTGACCTATCTTATGTATGAGTACCTATTCAATTTGAACTGGAATCTATAATATCCTCCATATAAAAATGAATCCTATTATTGTTAGCGTGGTTATGGATGTGTTGTCACAGATTACCACAGATTTTTTTGTTTTAAATTGAATGACGTTGACATTTGTCAGCTCGGTTATCGATGTGGTGTCACAGATTACCACAGATTTTTTGTTTTAAATTGAATGACGTTGACATTCATTACGTTATATTTTTCAATGTTTCTGAGAGATTTTCTTTATATTTTTTTCCGTAAGAACCTTGTACAGAGTATTAGAAAACTACAAAAAAAAATCAGCCAAATCGGTCAAGCCGTCTTCATGTTATGTCGTGACAACGGAAAACGGGTTTCATTTTTATATATATAGATGTACTGATTATATACAAGGTTATTTTATAAACACCATCCAAATTTTTTCTAGGCATTAGATATCATTCAAACACTTCATTTATGAAAAAAAATTGGTAGGTAAAATTTCCGCAAAAATATTATTTTGTCCGAGCGAATTATTACAACAGCTGGTTACTGGTCAAAAGAAAGGTCGCCCGAAAGGTCAAACACGGCCGAAATGTTTTGAATGAAACAGCGGGGTGGGGTCGCGGGGTGTTGATGCCGAGGTACAGTAAGAAAGAACGACGTAACTTTCTTTTTCCAAAATTGAGTTGTTAGAAAGTCAATCTGTCGAAGAAAAAATCGTTTGAGTGAGAAAATTGCCGAATGGGTGAAAGTTGTTTTATTTGCTGTAAAATGGTGTTAGTTATCTACCTTGAAGGTGGCCACACGCCATCTTGGTGCGTCTTTTTGCAAACTCCAAAAACGAGCCAAAAAAAATTGAAATGCATTTTTCTCGGAATGTATGCATTTCACAGAAAAATCGATTGATTATAAAATGTAGAGGACGTCAAGATCTACAAAAAATGTCATTGCTGCAATCCCGTACACCAACAAATGCACACAGTAGGTGGCGCCAAAGTCTTCAAACGGTGTTTTTTTATTTTTCACCTTGAAAATACATTTTTATTGCAAAAATGTAAATGTAAAAGTTGTTCCTTAGGATTTTGTCAACGACTTTTGTTTGAACAATTTTTTTATACAACTTACCGTTTTGAAGCTGGACCTCGAAAAAGAATGAAAAGTCCAATAATACGGTTGCCTGCAGTATAAGTCCACATGTGTAGTGCACTTTTTGACCACGATTCATTTATTTGTATTAATTAATGTCATTCTAACAATTTAAATTTGTTAATTATTTAAATTTGTTTCGCATTAAACCATTTCTTGCTAAATAATTAAAAAAATACTGTTGCCTGTTTGTTTAAAAGAGGAAAAATAATGAATATTTTTTTTCCATTTATTGCAAAACGGTCAGTTGTATAAAATTAAAATAATAATGTTTACCGTAAATTTGTTATGTTACGTTGAAATAGTAAATTTTGATTATTTCATAAAAGAAAAAAATAAAAATCAATAATTCAATAGCCTTATAAATACTACTATTTCTATTAGAACAATGAAGGGAAATAAAATATTGTTTGTTTTTGCCGAAAACCGTAATAACTTTGAAGTCGATGTTTTTATAACTTGCAAAAAGTTAGAACAATGACTTACTCAATTTAAATACTCGAAGCGCATGCGGCGAGCCGCGATCGTGGCTGCGCGCGCAGGTTGTGGCTAGGGTTGCCACCTTTTATTTTTGTAGTTAAAGTACTCTGGTTATTATAGGTAAGAAAAAAAAGTACATAGTATGAAAATAAAGTACAATTTATTTTCCTTTATCATTATGTTTAAAAGCATATTTTTTATTGCTTTTTGCAGTTTGTATCAAATTAGTATTTCTATTAAACAATTGCAAACACAGCATCTTTACAGTCTAGCATAGCATAGTTTAGTTTGGATATTTAATGCAACCATATCAATTCACACACACACACAGAAAAAGAAAATTTGTCTTCTTACTTGTCCTACTCCTATACTGAAGCAATTGTAAATGTAATTCCACACAATTTGCATTTTCCATTATATTCGTTCTGTGGATCATAAATTAACCAATCACCATGTCCGTTTTCCCACGTACTTTTATACTTTACTGCAATCGTTTATTTTTCTTTTTGACCTATCATTTCTTTTAAACATTTTTTCGGTGTAACATATTCACTATCTGTTCCGAGAGAGAGTTCTGTTCTGTGCGAGAACCGATACGGTAGGTTTTGTTCATGATGAAACCCAGGATAAAGAAATATCACGTAAAACACACTAGAATAACAATTGACTTCTTAACTAAGCAAAAAATTAGTCAACCTCTTGACAGTTTTGACAGATAAGGAAGTGTTGCCAACAAAAAGTGTACATTAGTTGCGGAATATTTTTTGTCAACTCTTTATTGTCGAGCTGTACTACTAAAATTTTCAAAATCCCAAAAAAATCAAATCATTCGAAATAAAGTATTTTCGTACGGGTGGCAACCCTAGTTGTGGCGACACCTGTGCAATGAAATCAGTCACGCGGGAACCTCCCGCGACGTACGTCTTGTGCTCCCGCGAGCTTACATCACATAAATACCTACCTAACAAAATGTATTCAAATCGCGAGTATTACGAGATGGTACGGTGCTATATTTTAAGTGGAGAAAGCTTAAACGGTGCCTGTGCACTGTACGAAGCTGAAAGTCTTCCTCGTCTTCGAAATAGTGGTTTCGTAAATGCTACAACACCGATTCGTCAAACCATTTTAGCTGCGAATCAACGCTTACTTGACCACGGACAATTTACGACGCCATCACACGCTCGAGGAGGTGGTAGAAGGAGACTTGCAATTGAAATCGAAGACGAAATCTTTGATTTCTTTGATCGAAATCCCAGAGCAAGTACGAATGACGCAGCAAGACGGTTCGGCGTAAGTCAACCCGCGGTGTGGAAATTACTTAACGCCGCAACCATGCATCCTTATCACTATCAGAAAGTGCAGTCTTTAGGTGAAGCAGATGCCGTGCCTCGCCGTGCCTTTTGTGAGTGGCTGATTGAACATCCTGGTGCTGTTATTTTATGGACTGATGAATCTTTATTCACTCGCGTGGGACTGTATAACCAACACAACGAGCATTGGTGGTCGTTCCGGAACCCGCACGTGATAAGGGAGAACCATCATCAAGTGCGTTTTAGTGCAAATGTGTGGGCGGGTATTATCGGTAACCAAGTACTGGGGCCGTTCTTTATTGAAGGGCGGTTGACCGGAAGCACGTATCTTGATATGTTACGCACTGTAATATCCGACTTTATGGACGAAGTACCACTCGCGCTTATTCAAAATCGCGTGTTTTATTTCCAACAAGACGGAGCACCACCTCATTATGCGGCCGCAGTTCGCGATTATTTAAACACCGAACATGGTGATCGCTGGATCGGTCGTGGAGGCCCCGTCCCATGGCCGCCCCGATCACCAGACCTCACGCCTTGTGACTTTTTTTTGTGGGGCGAAATTTAACGGCGGGTTTATGTGGAGGAGGCCCAAAGCCTCGAGGACTTAAAAATAAAAATAATCCGTGCATTTGACGAAGTGAAAAATGACACTGTAGTGCTTAATAAAATTAAAGACAATGTTCGTAAACGTGCAAGACTCTGTTTGGAGAGAAATGGTCTACATTTTGAACAGTTAATGAAGTACTCTTAAAACGATTGTTTTCAAACTTTATGTAAGTGTATTATGATTGGTTCTTTTATTTATTATTGGGTTTGAGTATAGCAAAGGTGTGCAGGGCGTTTAGACTTCAAAAAATATGTTTTTAATTTAATTATTTTGCATTCGCAATGCAATATTTTCTATGAGATATAAAATACGTGTGTAAAAAACAACTACGCCTCCGAGCCCTCAGGTAGGATTCGAACCCACGACCTTTCGCAATCCGGGCAAGTGCTCTGACCACTGAGCTACCGAGACGCTGGCAAACGTGTCGAATTTTACAAACGTATTTCAACTTCTATTATGAGTTCAACATCGAAAGTAATATTTTTACAAATATTAAACAATCGATTAAGATGGAACCAGCTATAATTATGTGCTTTTTATTTAATTTTTTGCATTCATGATGCAATATTTCTATAAGATATAAAATACGTATGAAAAAACAACTACGTCTTCGAGCCCTAAGGTGGGATTCGAACCCACGACCTTTCGCAATCCGGGTGAGTCATAAAAATTATAAAATCTAATAATAATTTTACTCTTTCTATTTTTTCATCCGGCTTCGGATTAGTATTAAATGAGCGATGTTAATGTTTAGGACTAGGAAAAGTATTGAAATGTGTTATCAGTGAATTTATTGCTTTTTAATACCGATTTTCGTATTGCGTATGCGATTCCTGTGTTTTTTTAGTTTCTGTTGTTAATACCTAGTTCTCTTAGTTTTGTATGTTTCAGTGAGACAAAAAAAATCTTAAGTTCTAGACGCCTTGCACAGCCATTGCTATACTCCAACCAATTTTTGTACCTAAGTTGTTCCAGATTTTTTAAATACGCCTTATTGCAAAAAGTATGGTTTACTTTTACGTTCAAAGTTTTTATCTGTTATTAGAAAACAACTCATACCTTCTGCAATTTGACGGTCCTAAGCCCGATCAAGTATGAAGGAAAAATTTGGAACTTATGACAATTATTGTTATGTATTAATGAAATATGCGAGAGCGGGGAGCGGGAGCGGCGGCGGCGGCGGGGGGGGTGGGGGAGGTCATGTAGTCATCTGCTACAACACCGTGCGCAGCGTAATGTATCAATGAAATACGGGGGGAGGGGCGGGGGTTGTGTAATCATCTGCTCCAACACCGTGCGTAGCGTGATTGTGACAGTAAATCGGTAGTTTTCCTCGGATAACTTTGTATAGCCTTAACTTAATATTTTAGTACTGAGTGATATTAAAAGAAAAAAATCTTGTTTCGTAACTCTCTTCAAAGAATATCATTTATAAATTTGGATGGTGTTTATATAATGACCTTGTATATATATACTAGCTGACCCGGCCACGCGTTGCTGTGCCGACTGCAGCGCCATCTGCCTGGCTGATATGTGAATCTAAATCATCCAGGGCGCCACCCAAACGTATACAAAAAAAATCATTCAAATCGGTCCAGCCGTTTCGGAGTTCAGTGACATACACACGTACAGTTGAATTATATATAAAGATTGGTGGTATGCGGTAATCTCCTATGTCATAAAAAAACAATATGGCAACAAATGTATCATATTTATCATACAATATAGTGATATCATCAACTTCACTTGATTTATATGAGAAGTCAACTATGCTCTTAATGTATTACGTAATGGCGAATATTGATATGTCTGTAATGGTGTAAGTGTGTGATTTATTTTCCCATTAGGACGTGAATATGTTTTAGGGTCCAACTGATAATAATATAAACTTGAAGCACCTTTAGCTCATGCCAAAAAGAGGATGGGTTAAAAACAGGTTACAGTTTTGTTACTAGTAGAAAAGAAGCAATTGACCCGCTTAATTATAAGATTTTTTTGACAAAATTCTCCCCATTTGGGAAAACAATGGTTTATGCAACGTGTTTTTTTAATTATTTATTTTATCTTCTGAAGTTTAGAAATTGTTTTCCTTAAGCGGAATGGAACCTACGCCATCTGGGCCACTACTACCGGTTCCCCTTGTTTTGGTATAAACATTTTTGGCAAAATATTGAAAGGCATAATTTTAAAAGGTTTAATTGGAGTGGAGCTAGCGAAGCTTCCATGGATCAGCTTCAATGGCGCAATGCCTGTTACGCCATAACTTCCCGAGTTCTTAACCGATTTTAATATTTTTTGTATGGAATCGAATCAACAGGTTTAGAACCAGATTGTGATTGTACCGAACTTTGAATTCGAAAAATTCCCATAGAAACAAAAAGATTTTTTTCTTTTTTAGGTATTACGCTCCGCCCCAATATATGGTGCTAGCTTAGCTTTATGCTTAGTGACTGCGTCGCCTAGTTTAATATAAACATGAAATTTAAAGCATTTTATACTTTTTGATTTAATGCGAAAGTAAATTAGGTATAAAACATTATGCGAAATAAGAGGGATCCCGTTTTAACTCGTCTTTATTCCTCTATGCTCCGTACTTTTATATCAAACTAGTCAGAAAAGATAGGTCTACTATTTTTGAATGACAGGAAATAATAAAGATTGTCTAACAACTGAAAGTGCGACTGACGACAGGTTAATAAAAACCAGCTTAATTTACCTTTTACCGAAGGTAATAACTTGATGATCTGTTGGTCATTTCGCTTCCCTACTTATTGTCGCCAGTCGTGACAGTCTAAAAAGAGGAGGCTTATATCTATCAGTGCACTCGTAACGACTGATGATGATAATTTCACATTACAATTTATAAATACCCATGAGTATCTACTCTGCGATACACACGCAACCAGTTGCTGCGCGCGTGTCATACGTCATATTGAATTGATTGATTCTTTTCGTTCTGGTATATTTTTTTTTGCATAATATTAAAATGCATAAAGGTAAATTATTTGATATAACTTGCTGGCTGGTATTCAATAAAAAAATATGTTACTTAACCTGAAATGTATATAATTTATGCCTTTTCATTTTATGCCAAATTTATGCGAAAGATAGGGATCCCGAATTCAATATATTACTCTAAAGTTTCACATACTCTATGATTAAGTTGTGATTTCCTTAAGGATACAAAGTATCGCTACACTAGACGTAAATGGTAAAAGAATTCTCTCTATCAGTGACCTATTTTATTATTACTAGCGGTCACATCAATCAACTATACATTTCATTATACATTATACATTTCATACTTCCAACCTCTCCTATTAAAAATGTCGAATGTTGAAAATTATTTTAATAGAAATACCCGCATGAGAATACTTGTGTTCCGAGTCGAGTTTTTCTATTATACTTTTAATAAAATATTTTATTATAGCATCGAAAAATGCAAAAAATATATAAAAATCTTATAAAAAAATATTGTTTCTTTTTTACGCTTTTAATGTTCGCAAACACATTTTTTTCCTCTGTCTCAGTCAAAGAAACTTCACTTTGATATGACATCGAAGAATCTGCCAGATCTTATACACTTTCCTTATAAAGACAAAGGCAACGTTTCATTTAGCTTAAAGATGCAAGATAAATAATAAAATCAAATACAATAAAAACAAAAAAATACGCTTTCCTTTTTTTCCTTATTTTCAAACTGAAATAACAAAACAGAAAGTTAAAACATGAAATGCTGCCAATTGTCTTAACTCCTAAACTTTGTTCTTTTGTAGGAACGCAATATCCATGGAACAAAATCTACTGAACTACCTATAGGCTTTCCCGGAACCGCTATGACGTCACAGGCGGAGCTATTTCCGTTAGCCATTATCCAATCTCGCAACGGAAATGATTCCGTATGTAACAGTATTGTGTAGAATTCGAGAATGGACTAAGCTTCTTTTTTTTTCATTGGGTCAGTGGAAAGCTAACTTTTCTAGGTCAGTTACAGTACTGATTGGACTTTGTCTACCATTTTCGGTTATCGACAGGTTGATAAATTATTCCTATTTACACAAGACTCGTGTTTATATTCAAAGACTAGCTGTCCCGGCCACACGTTGCCGTGGCTCAGTTATGATAATTTGCAATATATATTTTTTATTAAAAATCAGCAATAGCCCGCTCGCGCGTTCTGAGCCCGCGCAATATGATATTGATTCGTTGGTGGGAGGCGCCCGACGTGACAGCACAGTGGTGGCATGCGCGTGAGCTGCGCGCGGTATTGGACAGTACTTGGACATGGCAACATTACTTTATTATACTAAAAAAAAAACTTAAATAAAAGTAGCCTAAGTTACTCCTTATTACATCAGCTACCTGCCAATAAAAGTCCCGTCAAAATCGGTCCAGCCATTTCAGAGATTAGCCGGAACAAACAGACAGACAAAAATTGTTTATTTTAAGCAATAAAGTATTATTATAATTATTAAAAATGTCATTTTGCTGTATGTTACGTATCTATATCCATATGCATGTAGTAAAAAACGGTTATTTCAAGTTTACAAACAGACACTCCAATTTTATTTATATGTATAGATAAGTATATAAAACAAAATGAGTATTTAAAATTCATCCTGAACACGTGTACTACCAAGGAAAAGATCAAATAAACTCCATGTTTTCGCGTAACCAAATTGCAAAATAATATTTTCCGAATTAATAGGGTTCCGTCGGGGTTCCGTAGCTAAATTAAAACACTGCACTACGCCCCGGGCTCACCAGAACTCCCGTTACGGTCATCGCATTCTATACACATCATTGGAACGGAAAAAATGCGTTCAGACTTTGTTCCAGTGCTCATTAAAAGCTGATCATGGTTGACTGGTTAAGATCCTTTGTTTTTTTTCTGCATTGTTTTATCAACTGATACGTCTTTGTTTTCGATTCACCTATAAATCGGAAGTGTTATTAACGAACGATTGAAGAGAACCTCCTGGTTTTATCTTCAGTTAAAAATCTGGTAAACGAACACAGAATTTTTAACGCTAAGTGAAAAATCGGCGGTTTTCTATAAATAACGAGTCATGGGTTTTAAATATAAGTAAATCTTTGTCCTATTGTTAATATGAACAGAGATAGTTACATATAGACACAGTTAAATATCGATCACGCAATTTGTTCCTCAGCATATGAACCATTGAAAATTTATCACATACTGAACATCATGCCTACTCCAAAACATGCTCAGGATTCCGTGAGAGCAAGCCCGACATTATTAAGGATATGCACCACATCATCATAGTGCATCGGGCATCGTCATACACATTAAGTGTAAAAGCACATGTTTCATGACACACCAAAAGTGTATGTGTCAAGTGTATTAATCTAATTGAAATTTTAATGTCTTGTGATTATTTTTACATTACTTAAATATTACGAAGATGGAAGCAAAAAATTAAATAAGCGGCGGAGATGACAATTTTGAATCAGTTAAAACGAGATAGAACCATCACGATAAACTAAAGACTTGGACATTTATCATACCACGAGGTGTTAATGGGATAATCAATGATGTTTGACACTTAAAATGAGTCTTCATCATTTTCTCAGTTGTGTTAAAGGCATAATTATAATAATGCGCCTATTTGCCTTTTCGATCAATTCGAGGAATTTTTAGTGCCTGATGCATGCGACACAGCATTGGCTGTTTGCGCCTAATATGTGTCGCACTGTGGCGGCCGCGCAATCACCGCTGCTGTGTCGCATGCATCAGGCACTAAAAATTCCTTGTAGCTTACCAGATTTTTGAGGCGTCTGTTGAATACACTAAATGTTTTCTTAACAAAATACACTAACTCATAAGTTCATATCTTATCGTATACATAACTTTCATATAGTTGTAATAGGGTTACATAGATTAATTATGTTAAGATAAATAATTATATAACTGCTCCAAATGGCGGATTTAATGCTACTAGGCATTCTCTACCATTTAAATAAAAAAACTTATTTACAGTGTTTTGCGCATAATTTATATTGAATCCTGTCGTTTCGACCCCTTTACAGGAGCCGTGATCACAGGATGGCTCATGCAATGATCGTCATATATTTTCCACTACCTTCACAATATTTTAATCGGGCACGTTCCTAACTGATTATATTTATATAAATCAAAATTAAAAAATTCTCTACCAGTCAACCGGAGAGCTAAATACAGAAAGAGTAAAAGGCGGTGCATGATTAGTTATTCTTTCAGGTATTGTGTGTAACAAAACTCTTTATTTGACGCGAAAGTAAAAAAAATCCATTTTATATTTAAAGACACTTTTCATCGCCATTTGATATTCAATCGAATTAAAGTTCAGTGTCGAATGAACCAACGTTAACAAGAAATCCCCTTTTATTAGGACCTACGTTTTTTCACTCTGTCCATGCGAGATAATCGAATACCGACAGATTCTGCCAATCGAGAAATATGATTCTGATTTAATAGTGCCGATCGATTGCGCTCGCCTTTCGATTTAGTAATGCATTAAAGTCCAACTGCGTCGAAGATTTTGACTTGTTATCTTATTTATATATTTTACTTTAACATATCAAAGTGTGTAATTATCATAATTAATTTATTTACTAGCTGACCCGGTAACACGTTCTCTCTCTCTCTCGTTGCTATGGTAACGCGTATACAATGGAAAAAGAGCGGGAAAAGAGCGGACAGACAAACACACAAACCACTGTGATCTTAGATTATAGACTAGTTGACCCAGCCACGCGTTGTTGTGTCTCAGTTATATGTAGATGTCGCTGTACCGAAATGAATCGCGCTAACGTTTCGGTTCTACGACTACACATATAGCTTACCGTTCTTAGCCTTCTTTAATGTTATTCTTCGGCACTATGGTAACGCGTATACAATGGAAAAAAGAGCGGGAAGACAAACACACAAACCACTGTGATCTTAGATTATAGATTTAATAATTTATTGCCACTCACAGCTTTTTCAACCACAAATACAAACTTCCAATAATTTCCGATACGAAGTATAACATATTACAATCCTTATACTTGAGTCGATCACTCGATATTCAACTAAAAAAAATATTAAATGTAACCAAGCTGAACTTAAATTAAACTGCACTTTTAAAGAAATAAAAATTACTACAGGTTATGCTGAAATGGCGGTGATTGTATGTGTGTGGTGTGTTTCATCTATTAATTAATCTGAAAGTTAAATCAAAACTGCTTTCAATTATGGAAATAATGTTGTTGAATGATGAAAGATACTGTATGGTTATACACAAATTAATGAAAAATACGAGGTGCTACTATAGGCGGTCTTATCGCTTAGAACGATCTCTACCAAACAACCTTTGGATGGAGACAAATAACGCAATTATACTCTGTCCAATGTAGGATGACACTTTTGACAGGTGTCACTTCCTTATTGCTACGTACTTTATTTTGCGTTTGCTTCCTTATGTTTGGCTTGACATTGCAATAGCAACTTTATACCCTCTATATAGGTGTCAACTGTCAAAAGTATCATCCTACATTGGACGAAGTATAATAACGCATTTTTTTAGCATAAATAAAAAATAAGAGAACGTCACATTTCAAAGTTTGAAAAATTAAATTACTAGATATAAGTAGTCATTATAAATACATGAAATATTTAAGTGGTTTTAAGGTTAAGTATGGGCGGTTATATTTTGTAATTTGGCACAAGTAATAGTCCGTACAGACTGCCCGCCTGCAGGCAATGAATCTGTCTATTATTTTGAAACAATAGCCAAAATCTAAATCTACTTTTGGAAGACAAACTTGGTGCTTGTACTTATGTACAAGCGTTAGAAGTTCTTTGGCGTAGCTAAGAAAATGATAAGTTGCAAAAATGATCAAAGACAAATATATTTAAATTATTTTTATTTTTATAGTAATATAAGTTATAGTGACCATGAAAGTATAAAACAATATATTTTTATTTTTATACAGTTAAATCGATTATAAAAATATCAATGCGTTTTGTTAGATAATTTGGGGCTAGTATGTATCTGAGCGAACTCAGTAAATAAAATAAATATATAATTTTAATTATATTTGATGGCCAACTTTATACTGTCGGATTGCCATAACAGTGTGCTCACGCCGTTCTCAATTTTACTCTCACTCAAAGAAAAAAAAAAAAAATATATTATCCCGTTATACGGTGGATATGCCAAAGAGTCGCACTAAGCGTTTTGGTTCCAATTTTGTGATACGTACCGCTAAGGAGTGAAACTCTTTGCCTGAGTCTGTGTTTCCTGACAAATACAATTTAGGGGTCTTCAAGTCACGAGTGAATAGGTACCTTCTAGGCAAGCGCGTCACATCCTAGATCGCATCGACGCTTACCATCAGGCGAGATAGTGGTCAAGCGCATGCCTATTTTCTATAAAAAAAAAAAAAAATAACTAAAAAAAAGATTTTATATATTATTTGTATTTTCCTATGTTTTCTTATATGAAATGTTAATTTCAATAGACAAACACTAAAAAAATCGACTCTGCTCACAATTTATACTCAGACGGGAATCGCACCCGCGACCATTTATTTTTTATTTTTTTATTTTACTTTATTTTATACTATGGACAACAAAACAGATTACAATCACAAATACATTAAGGTATACAATAAATAGTTATGTGCTAGTTTGTAACCCTAACTATGTTGACACATCATTTACAAAGTAGGTTATAACAAGTAAAATCTACTCTTCAAAAACAAACACATGAATAAAACTTATTATAAATTAATTAAATTTTTAACATTATTATGAACTACTCGTGACTGCGAGAATTGGGCGAGTGTTAAGCCAGCTTAAGATCTTTTACTAACTTTCTAAAAATTCTGGATCTTGGATTAAAGATATCAATATGCGTATGCCGGACAGATATCTCGTTGTAAAGCCGACACATTCTTACGAGGGGGTTATAAAAGGAAGTGTTATTTTTATAGGTTTGCAAATAAAAAGTTTTGTTAGGTATTCGGGGGTTGCGCTTTGTGGTTATATTAAGCTTACTTAGAAGGTAGGGAGAGTCGATATTGCCATGCAGAATATTATGCAAATGAATCAAGTCCTGTTTCTTGCGGCGAGCAAATAAAGTGGTTACTTTAAATTTATCAAGTCGGGCACTGTATCCAACCAGACTGCGACCGAAACCGCACCTGTAACTGAGAATCCTAAGAGCTCTTTTCTGAACACCTTCTATGGAATCCGAGTGAACTGCGTAGCAGGGAGACCAAACAACACTGGCATATTCCAGAATACTACGAGAAAGGCTGTAATAAACGGTGAGGAAACTTTGAGGCTGCTTGAAACCCTTCGTGCACCTTGTAATAAAGCCGAGTAATTGAAGTGATTTGTTCTTAATATATGCGTAATGATCTCGGAATGTTAATTTCGTATCAAACAATACACCAAGGTCCCTGGCCACTATTTTTCTATTTAATGACATCCCCCTAAGTTGATATTCGTGAGTACGTTCATATCGCTTATTAGTGAAAGTCATGACAAAGCATTTTTGTACATTGAGTTGCATATCATTTTGTTCGCACCATTCAGAAACTGCGTTTACATCATTCTGTAGCTCACAACTGTCGGATGAGTCCCGTATTACGCGGTATATTTTCAGGTCATCAGCATATAGTAAGCAGGGGCAGGAGAGCTCACTGATCAAATTATTAATAAAAACTATGAAAAATAAAGGACCGAGATGTGAGCCCTGCGGAACACCAGATTTTATTATAACAGGTGATGACTTGAAGCCTTTAAGGGCAACCAGTTGACTTCTATTACTAAGATAAGAATGAACCCACCGAAGAAGATTTCCGTGAATACGAAACATCGACAGTTTTTTACACAGCAACGAATGATTCACCTTGTCAAATGCTTTTGTGAAGTCGGTGTACACTGCATCAACCTGTCCACGCTCAGCGTAAGCCTCACACAAATAATTCCTGTACTCCAGCAGATTAGTCACAGTAGATCTACCCCTAACAAATCCATGTTGATTGTTTGAGATAAACGGTTTAATTTGAGAGTAAAAGTATTCATATACAGCTGATTCGAATACCTTAGCGATGCAGCATAGTATACTTATAGGTCTATAATTTTCACAATCAGTTTTACTCCCGGATTTGTGAATGGGCATGATATGAGCCGTTTTCCAAATGGAGGGGAAAACGCCCGATCTCAAAGATTTATTAAACAACATTGTCAATGGTACACATAATTCTTTGGCGCAATGAGTGAGAAATAAGGCAGGTATACCATCATGACCCGAACCTTTGCGCACATCTAACTTTTTCAAAATGTCCAGTATATTATCCTGACTAAGCTCAATGTTAGACATACTGTTAATATAACGATTTTCATCACTATCACTATACTTAGGAGTATGAATATTGTTGACATCTTCATCCTGATGATTGCCGGTTTGCAAGGTACCAAAAACTGACCCAAAGTACTTAGAAAAAAATTCGCATATTTCTTTTGTGTTAGAGGAAGATTCTGAACCTAGAGTCATTGTTTGAGGCATACCAGAACTTTTCTTCTTATTGTTAACAAAACTCCAAAATGCCTTAGTATTCTCAGATAAATTCTTTTCAATGGAGGCAATAAAAGAGGCATACGCCGAGTTCATGAGTTTTTGACATCTTGTGCGTAATAGTGCAAAATGATCATAGTCCCTAGGATTATAATACCTTTTAAAACGACAATGATATTTATTTTTTTCATTAAGACACTTTATCAATTCTTGTGTAAACCAAGTTGGATACTTGCAACTGGTTTTGCTCATTAGCGGTGCATTCTTAGCTATTAACTTATTCACAATGGCATAGAATACATCGACAGCAACCTCTATATCTGTATCAACCAATAAGCTAGACCAATCCATGTTTGCCAAATCATTTTTTAAATCAGTATAATTACACTTGTAAAAATTGTACCTCAATTTAGGAGCCTCTTTCATTTTTCTAAACTTAGTATTTACTAACAACCTAACTTTTAATGGAGGGTGATGAGAATCCATACGACTAATCGGATCAGCTGATGTCACGGTTACCTTGCTGATGTAGACAAAACGAGATCAAGAAGTCGGCTATTTGCATTATAGACTGAGTTAAATTGAAGAAGATCGCAAAGATTCATCATATCAACAAGGTAATTCGCTTTAAAGTCGGATGAGATATCAGGTATCATAACGTTGCTATGAGTATCAGCGGACCAACTCAAGTATGGAGTATTAAAATACCAACCAATAAGTAAGAATGTGTCATTATTCTCGCTACAAGACGTGACTTTATAAACGTTTTCATAGAAAATTTGCAAATTATCACGAGTTATATCGGGTGGTAGATAACACAAACATAAGTGAATCTTAGAATAGGATTTATTCAACGGCAGAATAGTTATCCACAGGTCCTCAACTGCACTCTCCCAACCTGCCTGCCTAATAACATTAAATGTATTTTTTACAGCTATTAACACACCGCCGCCTTCACGCTTAGATATACAGGTTGTATGACGATCCCTCCTAAATACATTATATTGAGAATTAAACATTTCAGAATCAAACACACTGTCATTTAAATTAGTCTCGGTGAGACATACTATATCGTAATTACTGTTTGCGGTATTTAAATAAATATCTGTAACTTTCGATCTAATCCTATTGACATTTTGGTAGTAAATATCCATAACTAGTTGTAGAAAAGATAATACATCAAGTTAAAGGTAATAAAAAATTATATAAATAACAAAAAAGAACAATAGTAGAACAATATTATTTTAAAGTGTTAAGAGTATCAGCATTTTTTACATAAATGGCGTTGGAATTATCGTCCTTCCTCATGTAGACGCGTCCATACTTCACCCAAACGTATTTATACGATAGCTTTTTACCGGCTATTCGTGCCGCAGCGTGTAACTGTTTGGTGTCCGGTGCCAAATGATCAGAAACGTAAACGAGGCAACGCTCACCAGGAACACCCAAGTGAACTGAGCTCAACTGATTAGCTTTGTTGTTCTTATTGTAGCGTTTATAAGCAGATATGATGTTATCTCGTTCGCGCTCCGACGGTAAGGTAACAAGTATTCCACGGGGTCTCTCTGAATTTTTGTCCATTTTTGCAACTCTTCTTACAGCTTTAATATTAGTCTCACATGTGGATATATGTAACTCAGTCAACAAGTTATTCACTAAAGAGATCAAATTTTCGTTTTTCCTTTCTGGTACACACTGTAATTCTAAATTACAGGACCTTGAATTTTTTTCTAATGTGGAGATACGACTGTTTAACTTGTGTATCTGCGATTCCAGTGCCGTCTTTTCCGTTTCCAATTTAGTAATATTTTTGTTAGCAATATCTAATTTTATTTTCATATCAGACTGTAATCCCGCCAAGTGATCTGTCGTTTCGGTGAACTCCGCCTTCAACTTGTTTATAGCACAGTTAATGTCCTCCCTAATTGCCGACCGCATATTTAAAAGTTTGCTATCGAGAAGTGAACTAAACTGATCGTATGTTATGGTCGCAGCTGAGCTTTCTTTATTGGAGCTGTGATGACGACAAGCGCTTTTCTCCAAATCATCAACTGTCTGCGATATTACATCGTCACACAACATATCTGGGATGTCAGGTGAAGGTGATGAGAGGTGCTTGCGGATTGGAGTATTGTCATCTTTACGACGCGTAACTTGACTACATGACTGGCACTTCCATTGTCGTTTTAAATCTTGTAGATTAGCTTTATAAAAGGAAGTGGTCAAATTGTAGCACTTGTAATGGTAACAGCCTTTGCAAGCGATACATTTAAGTTGTTCTTCGCTTCGACATAATTTGTTGCACGCTAAACAATTCATTTTAATATTGGCGTAGGTAAACAGCTATTAGTCAGTTTAATAAACAGAAAACAGAACTCACTTTAACAATAACAGGTCCGTTGACAATGCAGCCAAAACAGCTTAGTGCGCAGCGCAGATCGTTTTACCGAACAGACAGAATGCAGCGCTTTAGCACTTTGTTCTTCAATACAGCGTATTAGGCACAAGTAAGCACAAAAAGCACTCTACAAGTAAACACTGCGTTCCACGGAAGATTACCACAGTAAGCGCTGTAGCGAAGTTGTTTTGGTGCTGAACCATTTGCTGAACCATTGGATGTCCTTTGTGAGCCGAATAATTTTTTTCTAATATTTATCTATTGAAATAATTTATTTTAGGTTTGTAGACTCAAACCACCAATCTTTCATTACCCGTACATAAAGTTTTTCGTTCAATGAAGCTAATGAAAATTTATAAGCTTAGAAATGAAAATTGCTAATTATCTGTATGAAGCAAATCGAATTTCCCAACATACACGTATGCCTAGTTCGGCGCAGAAATCGAATGATCCGCAATGAACCAGTTCATCGAATAAGCAAATGTTGGCCTAGTTTCCAATCTGCTCTGGTTTTTGACCCGGGCAAATAGACACGGGAATGCTTTCCCAATTCAGCCAAAATTAACAGCAAATTTTGGGTTTTAATTCTATATATTAAAGGTATAGAATCGTTTGTAATATGTACACAATTACAACAGTTCTTGAAGTTTGTGTGAAACAAATGAAAATCGTTCTCTTTTCAAAAAAAATAACTTATTATTTCAATTTTATTCGAACTCAAACGACGGAATCTAAAATGGCGGCCGATTTTTATCTGCCGTTTTGTTGTTTTATAAAGGGACAGTTATTTCGCACCCTTAAAAGAAGAATGTTCTTAGATGTAAAATAAAAAAATGTAATTTGTTGGAAAGAATTGGAAAAATGTCGAGTGGAAAGAAAATTTAATAAATTTTACTAAGATTTTTCTAGTATTTTATTTGAATTCCGTTTTTTGTCGATTTGTATAATTGACATATTTTCTTTTTTTTAAATTAAATCAAATTGTATTTATTGACAGGAAACACAGTAAAAACCTGATTAAGACACTATTTATCAAAAGTATAGTATCGTACGTTTAAACTATCACCTTTATTGGATAAACGACGCGTTTATTTTTCGTTTTTTTTAATCCCGACGTTTCGATTTCTTTACGGGATTCGTGATCAAAAGAGGCCTTAGTCATTAATTTCAAATTATATTAGGTCTTTTCTGCTTATTAATAAGCTAACTAACGGTCGCCAGTTCGAATCATGTTAGTGAATCACATGTTTGAGTGATGAGCAAAAGCGTTTGGTTTCGACCGTCCGTGCGCAATACGACAAACGCACCAATTCGGTACCGCAGCGGTCCGACACGAAACGTCTAAATTGAACGCGCCCTAAATTAGGATGAAATATGTAAGATGGTAAGTTTATAATGATTTAGATTTCTACAAAAAGTAAGGTTATATGAAGGCCACACCATTATGCATATTGTAGATATGGTATGAGGTGCAAAAAATTATAAATATGATAAAAACTTATTAAAATGCGGATAAAAATGGCTATTAATTATTAAAATGGTATTAAAAAAGGGGAAATTTCTTGTTACTATTCAACAAACATTATCGCTTCCAGCTAATTAATAAATTACAAAACATTCTCAGAATCAAAGGCTGTCTCAAAAACAAAAATATCTAAGAAGAGACAATACTATTATTAAAAACAAAAAATTGTTAGTCTGCGGTTTCATAAAAAAGGAGAATTCAAAAAGAGAATCTAACATCCAACCATAGAGTAAAATACAAAATGGACCCCACGTTGAAAACAAAAAGGTTCCATAAGTAGTACAATGAACTCACGCATCGTTGCTTACAAATAAATGCGCGCATAAGCGGTTCGTGCTTGACAATGGGTTTTGAGGGGGAACTTGTGGGGTACGTAAAATAAGTACAGACAGATTATTCTATATATTTGTGAGTGCGAATTGTTTGGAATATCGCTGGGGTTGATTTTTAATACAATTGTAGATTGAACGAAGCGTAGTTCAATTACGAGGAAGTTTTTTTTTTAATTATACATCGAAAAATTACCAATTTTAAAAGTTGTGATGGCCGGTAAGAAAAAGTTTGGAACTTTTTGACATGTTTTTCTTGTTGTTGTAAATGAAACAAATTTGGACAGACAACATCGCTAAAGATGGTTTATTTTTGTGTTTATTTAAATACAACTCTGGCTTTAAGAATTCCTTTTAAGGAGCTGTCTTTATAGGATGACTAAGGCAAATAATTAGACATGGGCGTTTTTGGTTGTGAACGCAAACTGATATATAACCGATTTCAGATTTCAAAATCGATTTCAAAATCCGTTTTTAGATATCTGATTTCAGAAGTGCCAATTCACTAGTTTGTGTTAAGATTTGGTTTTAATAGCTAACGATAACGATACTAGTAGATTTGCGCGATTCTCCTTCATGCTTTAATCTAGGCTTAGGACTAGCAGAAAAGTTACGTTTAAATACTGACTCGTAGGACTATATTGATCGCATATATTCAATGGCAAGTGAATGCCGCAAACAACAAACCGAAATCGGATCGGGCATCAGAAATTCGCGCTATCTTTTTTACTCCGCTTTGTTACTATTGGTTAGAAAGTGACAAAGCGAATTTTTCCGATGCTTCGATTTACGTTTGGATACGCAGACATAGTACGTTTGGTGGTTTTAGATCGTTCGTATGCGTTTTGGTTCGGTTAGATTTCTGAGATCGGATTTTCTTGTTGAGAAATCGATTCGAATCGATTTGTGTTTAAAATCGGATTTTGGATTCGTTATGATATATCGGCCACATGCCTACAAATAATTCAATTTGACGGCCTCTAGACAACGGTAGCGATCTTCCTTCTGCGTCAAAGATCCTGGTTGGGGCATATGTTTGTGTGACAAACATAAGTACTTTTTTATGTTTTCTATATTTATTAAGTACTCATAATACAACCTCTGCTTAATTAAGGATTAAATAAATTGTCGTGGGTTGTTCGGAATTGATACTATTCTAATGAAGAAGGTATTTTTTTTATACACATCGACTGAAATTCGTCGAGATATTCACTTTTTTCTTATTTCGAATTAAAATTAGTTATTTGCAGGTTTTAATTAAATTCACTAAGCGTATTTTCAGTTGCAAGCGCATCATGTAATAAAATAAATAAACAATTTTTTTAACTGGTCAAGAAATTAAACTTTTTTATCAGCTTGTGTATAATACACTTTGATTTGAAATTAGCAGTTAGGTGTTATTGGCACTTCGCCGTCGATATAACTTTATTGGCAACAATATAACATTAGTACAATAGGCGGACTTAATACTAAAAGCACTGTGTACCTGTCTACCTTTGGTTAAAAAAAACTAATTCATTAATGCGGCAAAATAGACTATATAAACTTATTACAGCACATATAAGATAAACATGAATAAAAATACATAAAATATAACAACACATATACACACACTAGTAAGAAACTGACGAATGAAGATTTTTATCACTATACTAAATAGTAAACTATGGGCTTAGGTTAGAACTCGTCCAAATAAATATAGACTATAAATTTGTACCTATTTTAGTATAAAATGTGTCCCGTCACCAGTGTCGGAGCCTTTAATAGCATTTTTAATCGACAAATTGCCCCTCAAATTTGGTTTTTCTCAAAAAGACAATAATTAAAAAATACACAAAAAGAATCTATTTGTTTTTCTTTAATTATTTTTTTCTATTTTTTATTCCATGACAATTGAAACATGATAGCTGTGTAACTGTTGTCTACATGTTCAGCTATCAAATGACACCTTTTTAATGTTGATAGGACATTCACATGAGTAGTGGTGGTCGAATTAGTATGAGAGGCCAAATCTTGGTTAGCAAGAAAACAAAATGGCGGCCGTAAGAGAAAAACAAAATTAGAGGGGCAATTTGTCGATAAAAAATGCCATATTTCACACCATTTAAGACTCCAACACTGGTGACGGGACACATTGTATAATATTTTTGTAACTTAATCTCACCAAGCTTAATTTAAAAAATACCCTTTCGTATTATAATAAAATTTATTTATGTTTCGTTTAAAAATTTGATTAAAAAAAAACAAAACAAAATAGCTGTCGGATGTGATATGATCGATTATTAATTTACAGTTATAAATCGCAAAAACTCTTAAAAAACATTCTTATCATTATTTATTTTAACATTATCATTTTTAGGGTTCCATACCCAAAGGATAAAACGGGGTTCCCGTTACTAAGACTTCGCTGTCTGCCCGTCCGTCTATCCGTCAGATGTATCTCAAGAACCGCGATAGCTAGACGGTTGAAATTTTCACAAATTATGTATTTCTGTTGCCGCTACAACAATAAATACTAAAAACAAAATAAAATAAATATTTAATGGGGCTCCCACACAACAAACGCGATCTTTTCCCCCTTTTTTGCTCGATATCAATAATGGCAACAGGTAGGCACTTGAAATATGCACAAAATACTCAGTTGTGTTTTTACTTTAATAATAAATAATATGAAATTTATTATAATAGAAAAATACTAGAAAAATCGACTAGAAAATTTCGACGAGTGTTCACAAGGCTTGGTAGCTCAATTGGGAGAGCATTGGACCGGACTTCCAAAGGTTGCAGGTTCGATTCCCGCCTAATAATTCACTTGTGACCCGAGTCGATTTTTCTAGTATTTTTCTATTATAATAATTTATTTTATAAGATCGCATTGCATAAAATGCATAAAATATATAAAAATTATAAAATATGAAATTTGTGTGCCTACTGTTGTTTACCTAGTCAATGGTACGGAACCCTTCGTGCGCAAATCCAACTCGCACTTGGCCGATTTTTTTTTATTTTGTTTTAATTTTTATTAGAAACAAACAATTAAGTAAACCAGACATCAAATCGTGCAAATTGTTTTGTGTTTATTATAAACAAATATCACGTTAAATACATTTTTTTTACAAGAGGATAACTTATAGAGCTTAACTAATGCCGCCGATAGTATTCCGGAAGTGATTATTTATTTTTTACACAATTGAAACGGAAATTGCTCCAAAGTTGCCAGTGTAAAAAATATTTTACTAACTTTAATGTACGATTTGTAAACAAATATTATACTAATAAAGATATTATTTGATTTATTTCGATGCATTATAAGCCATTCAATAAAGCAAGTTTATTTGTTTAGCCATATTTAACCGAACAGCTTCCGTTTGAATCGCAAATTGAAACTGACATGCGTAGCCCGCGGCAAGACTGTATTAAACGGTACAAAGGCCTTTTTTGTTTCAGGTTTGTTCTTTAATCTGTGGATTTTAAAATGCAGAGGTCGCCTGTTACGAACATTTTGAATTTCACCGTAAACAAAAGTACTTTTTTATTAAAGATTTTTGTTTTAAATTTATTTTTTTTTCGTTTTTGATAAGCGAAAAACAATTTTGAAATTAAGTATTTTGCGTTAAGATATACAAAAATTATTGCAGTACTTGATTAACAAGAAAATAAACGAATAAATTTAAATAGTAAAAATTCGTAGAATACCTCTAAAAAGCTGATCACAATAATTGTGAAAACCTCGGTATTTACATCGACACAATTATAAATCTATTACATTTAACATGTTACTTATATATTCAAAATAACAATAACTTTTACTAACATGGGGTGTTTAAATGTTTTTGCTGTGAAGGTGGTGAGTACGAGAATCAGGTCCAGTGTTTATCCTTTTTATTGCTTTCCCAATTTTTTTTGCCACTAGGTATCAATAGTATCATTTATACAAAATAAACATTTATTTATTTCATATTAGTTATTATTTACATTACCTAAAGTTGTATGTATGTATTGTAGTTTTACTATACAATACGTATGTAATTTAATTAATAAAATAATATTAATATCCGCTGCACGAGTAAGGCTTCCCTTGGGTATAAATACTTTTTTTTTCTTACTTGGTTTCGGTTTCATTGCTGTTCTTGTGATTTGGAATGTTATCTGCAGTAAAGTTTTTATTTTGTAATGGTGATAATATCTTCAATATTTCGAGCCCGAATTTGTAAATCGTTGAAAAGTCGTATTTGGCCTACAAAATTAAATGTAAAATTTATTATAAGCAATGCTATTTAAGCTGTGTACTATCCCTATTATAAACAAATAAATAATAAATAAAATATAAGTTCCGATAGTCGAACAAACACTTAAGAATAGAGAAGTCAAGAACGTTTTCACGTGTCAATAAAAAAAGAAAAAAGGGCATCGCTATTTAATCTATTCAGCCACAACTGTCACTTTTATTTTACGCATGAGAAACGTAAAACATTATGCCTAAAACGTCAAGGAAGACACTAAAGCCGTCTAAGCCCATAAAATCGAAGGAACACCTACTAAAACGAGTGCCACTCCGAAAAACTGTCTATCAAACGAAGAACGCTTAATGTATTAAACGGTTCGCCTCTCGGGGAGTATTTTGGTGATATACATCTACTAGGGGAAACGAAACGCATTTAATATGAGTTAAACACGACAAGTACATTTATTCAGCATACAATTTCTTTATTGCTTGACCATTTTTGGGTGTTTTTATTAAGAATACTATTCGACTAGAACATTTTCGATTGCTTTGAAATATTTTAAGATTACTGCATCTTTTGTCAGTTCAGATATTATTGATATGTAAAATAATATCTTATTATTACTAAAAACTTGGTTATTTCTTTGAAAGCCAGGGTCTTACTTATGACATAGTCCATTTTTAACACACTTAAAAAAGGCGGTTATCAATTCGACCCGGGTGTATGTAATATAATCAGAATTGCTTTAGTTCTCGCTCATGTCAGTCTGTACCAGCTTCTTAACATGGTTGCTAAATTTCATAAGTGTATGTATGTATATTCGTCTGCGCATATCTCAAAAACTGTAAGTCGTAGGCATGACAACGTTATACCAAAACGTAACTAAAAACCGTTTTGAGTTTCATACCGAAACGTAACGTTACCGCAAAACATAAAACTGTTTTTCTCATAACCAATGCAATGCAACCAAAACTGAAAACCGCGCTGCCACGGGTAAATGCGCCAAAAAAAGATATAAGCAATAAAAAAACAAATAATTTTGTAAATAATTTAAATGATCAGAAATATTATCAAAAAAAATCGAACCATAAATTACTATAAATATAACGACTTTTAAATGTGCCAGAAAAGTTTTTAGGTTCTCATTTATTCACATTACATTAAAAATTACTAGTTTTTAATTTTTAGTTTTAAAATACTAGTCCTAAGCCTACTAAAAGCATGAAGGCATATCGTCATAACCATAATTACGTAAAACTAAAACAAAAACTTGCGTTACGTTAACTAACAGCGTTTGTGTTTTCATTCGTTTTGCTGTAGCCAAACCAACTCGTCAACTGCGGTAGTGATAACCAAAACTGAAAACGGTTTTTAATAACGTTATGGAAACTACAAAACAGTTACGTAACGGTTTTCAAAAAATACCCATAACGCCCATCTCTAGTAAGTCGGAATGCATTTTTTTTAAGTAGGACTAGATATATTCCTACTTATGGACACTTCCCAGTCACTAAGAGAAAGTGTCCTTGCAATTCTGATTCATCTCATTATGCACGTTGTTTCAATAAACATTGAAAAAAAAAATACAAATAAATAAAAATAAACCTGAAATAAACATAAGCCAGACAAAACACATATTGGGAATAAATAAAAGCTAAAAAGGTGATAATCAGCTTTACCGCTGCTGTTGAGAAAACCCTTCATCTAACTTTGTACATTTGTACTCGAACGAGGAAATGATTATTAGTTTCAACTAGCGGCCCGACCCGGATTCGCACGGGTGGACAAAATTCTTTAAATTTTTCTAATATTAAATATTTTTCCGTTAGCGCCATCTAGCATCCGGTAGACGAACTACTTGCGGTTAACGCGTTGTTACGGTAACGTTATTGATACAATAGAAAACGAGCGGGAAAAAGAGCGGACAGACAAACACACAAACCACTGTGATCTTAGATTATAGATTACAACTAAAATTAAAAAAATATAAGAGTCCAAAACAATACGCGATCCGAGGGAGCGAAGCGAGCTTACTGCGGCGGCGGGCGGCGAAACGCAAGAGACTCATTCTGTTATATCCGTCCGCCTGTCACAGCCACTTTTCTCCGAATCCGATTAATTAATAGTCGCTGATTAATTATAACACTCTGTATTTTTAATTTTAAATGTAGAACTTTTGACTTTATGACTCCGAACCATTATGATTTTTAATTGTTATACATTTTGACCAAGATCCATTCCAAGTTTACCAATTACCGGATGAACAAGAACCGTGATAACAGGGTGACTAAACTAATTGGAGCGTAGCGAGCGAAGTTCCCATGGATCAGCTTCAATGGCGCAATGTCTGTTACGCCATAACTTCCCGAGTTCTTAACCTATTTTAATATTTTTTTGTGTGGAATCGAATCAACAGGTTGAGGACCAGATTGTGACAGAGCCCGAATTTTGAAATTCGCAAAAAAAATTTTTTATCTTTTTTAGGTATGACGTTCCGCTCCAATATATGGTGCTAGCGTAGCTTTATGCTTAGCGACTGCATCGCCTAGTAGTCTTTTTCTGTATCCTACGTGTGTATGAACGTCTGATTGGATCCCATGGATCAGCTTCAATGGCGCAATGTCTGTTACGCCATAACTTCCCGAGTTCTTAACCGATTTTAATATTTTTTGTGTGGAATCGAATCAACAGGTTTAGGAACAGATTGTGACGGAGCCCGAATTTTGAAAGTAACAAAAAAAAAATCTTATTTTAGGTATTACGTTCCGCTCTAATATATGGTGCCAGCGTAGCTTTATGCTTAGCGACTGCATCGCCTAGTATAATCTTTACAATGATAATGATATTTACAATGTATTAATGTTATTGATTGATTTGCTTCAATTTTAATATTTTGATGATTTTAACGACTTTTAATTGTACTAACTTATGTAAATATTTAACAATTGTTACTGACGAGATATGGATTATTCCCAAAACTTTCATTTTAAACTTTCATGGTCACTAACATTATAGTAATATAAGTTATTTGCGGGATTGTTACCATGTACCTTGTTATTGAGTTTCCGATATTTCGGCACTGTTGCAAGTGCCATGATTCGTATGTGAAAAAATCAAAAATGTGTCGTGTCGCGATCCGATACTGTAAGTGTTGTGTGTCGAGAACAATCCCAAGTGAATAGTGAGAATGTGAACAGTGGTACGGGTAACGAACGCAATAAGAGACTTCGTCGGAGGGTAGACCGATATTTCTGCAATAACAGCCTACCCGCAATTACTTCAGTCGCTCCGTGATCATGGCACTTGCAACAGTGCCGAAATATCGGAAACTCAATAACAAGGTACATGGTAACAATCCCGCAAATAACTTATATTACTATAGATACTTCTAATTTAATTTTGATTTTTAGTAGTTTAATTGCAGGAATTCCAATCGTATTTAGATTTTATTGTCAGCACACAGTGCTCAATATCACTTGAGAAAATGTAACATTTTGTGGTAGCTTATCGTGTGTCCATGCATAACCGAGGTTTGGACTCGTTCCGCTTGGTCCAAAACTGTCAACCGATAGGCTACAAACTAGTGTTTTAAATACTTGAGTGTTGCAGTCTGGAATCTCCAGCGTACCTGGAAAAAAGAAAAAAACGATCAGCATACATTTCCAAAACTTTAGTATTACTCCATTTGTGTGGTCTACCTACCAAACCACATCAATAGACTAAGGACTTAACCCCTTAAAACTAAGGACCGAGAGCATTATATCATGCGCGCGACAACGATACCTAAAATACGCAAGCATTATATAATGCTCTAAAGCGCGCAGTCTGATTTAATCCTTATTACGACTTTGGTAATGGTTCTTTTTGATTGAATGATATTTTTTCCCCGACAGAGAGAGAAATAACGCATTTAACACAAAGCTTGTCTTCAAGGGGTTAATCTAACATAAAACCTCGATTTTATGACATTTATATATTTTATGCATTTTTTCAATGCTATCTTATCTGATAAATTATTATAATAGGAAATACTAGAAAATATCGACTCGTCTCACAAATATACGGACATCCAAAGGTTGCGGGTTCGATTCCCGCCTGAGAATTGTCAGGCGAGACTCAAATCCACACCCTCTCGCTATTCGGGCGAGTACTCTTCTAATTAATCTATCGAGACGTCCTTAGCAGAACCATCGAACATTTCCAAGTATTTCCTTAGCTGAAACCAGCGCCATCTCTTAATGTAACATGTCACCTCCTTTACTTTTATGTAAACCTACTTCTTATGTAGTGTACATAGAAATTATATACCTAAAGCCTACACAAACATACTCCACTCACATCAATAAATCATAATACAATAGTTGCAACGCAATGTTTGCGTACACAATCCCCGGGATTAGGCCGAATCCCGCGCCCGGGTTTACGGGATCAAACAGACCGGATCAGTTATCTTCGGAAACAAATTAGTGTTTGTTGATATTTAACTTTGTGTAACAGTTTTAACTAAGAATCGACATCGCTTATCTTCAACTAAGAAACTAAGTCGAATTAGGATTATTCGGTAATAATAACCCAAGGTTTATTTGTAGGCACGCAGACCGTGAGTCAGTCAGAGAAGGATTCTCAATAATCCAAAAAAGAAGACTGTCATCCTAATTATATTACTGTTCACCATAATTATTGTCCCGCCATCCTAACATTGCAAAGCCCTTACGTACTCTCGCAAAAACAATACGATAGCGTGTTGTTGGAGACATTTCACCATGTATAGTTTAACATTCTAAGAGCTATTCAAGCCCTCTTGAATACCTACTATACTGCTATTTCAACACGTAAAGTTCTAGAAATTTTGGTCGTTGCAAAAAGCTGCTGTTTTTCTGCTGCCAGTATCAGCCTCATCCTAGTATTTAGAACACAAGTCTTACAGTGCTTACTTTGGGCTAGGCTAATTGGTGTGAACATAATAATAATAATTATTACTATTATTTCTCTCAATATGTTGATTTTTAAGTGTAATAAAGAAATTCGACAGTTTTGTAAAGGTTGTGTTGATATACTGTCTACTGTACGGCACAGATATTACGAAATGCCTAATTTAAGGGTCTTTGTACTGCCTAATATTAATTTTATATTTTTATCGAAAAGAAAGAATGATCGTTATTTATTTGCGATTCAGTGACGTAGAAATAAAATTAGAAAAAAATTCACTAGAAATGCTAAAAACTCCGCATGTTTTAGATATCTCAGACAATTGGAACTCTAGAATGAAATAAAAGAAATTAAGACTGATTTAAACTAGCTAACCCAGTAACGCGCTGTTATGGTAACGTTAATTGATACAAAGAGAGGGAAAAAGAGCGAGCGTACAAATACACAAACAACAAATTTGTGTTCTTATATTATAGACTAGCTGACCCGGTAACGCGTTGTTTTGGTAACGTTAATTGATACAATGGAAAAAAGAGCGGACAGATAAACACAAACATCAAATTTGTGTTCTTAGATTATAGATTTATTACTATTATTACAAATTTACTTTTTAATATCCACAGTATTCAATTCCGTAAAGTGTGTTTATATGATTAATTTGCTTCAGGAACTTAAAACTCGTCTGATGACAAACCTCCACAAGAGTTTCTTACACCGTAACTCGAATTAATTAACCTTTATATCATAAACCTTATTTCAACTCTTTAGGGAATCCATAGAACCCGTACCCCGCAAACAAATTCCAAACTTTTATTAATCAAAATAAGTTTTAAATTTGAACCTCGCATCGCAACATGTCAGAGCTATACTCGTATCCAATATTTCAGATCCCGATTAAAGGCGTTATCAGCGATCTAGATTCAATCAATATGTAATCCCGGGGGACTTTAATTTGTACCAAACGTGGGATGAAGAAAGAAATCTTATACTTACAAGAGTAAGACGAAATACATTGATATATATATACTATAAATACGATGCCAGAAAACGCGTCCAAAGAATCCGAACCAATTTTTAAATCATCATCATCTTATTTGATAGAATCAGTCGTTACTTGGTGGAAGTCCATATCCATTAAAAATTTTTTTCGATGGGAATTTTTGCGAATTTCAAAATTCTGGCTCCGTCACAATCTGGTCCTAAACCTGTAGATTCGATTCCACACAAAAAAATATTAAAATCGGTTAAGAACTCGGGTAGTTATGGCGTAACAGACATTGCGCCATTGAAGCTGATCCATGGGAGCTTCGCTTCGCTCTGCTCCAAAACTAGGCGATGCAGTCGCTAAGCATAAAGCTCCGCTAGCACCATATATTGGAGCGGAGCGTAATACTTACTTAAAAAAGAAAAAAAATGTTTTTTGTTTCTGTTAAAATAAAATGTATCATAAATTTCACGCCTTGTATAATGCATTATATTATCTGTGGTTATGCACTACAGCGTCACCTTTTAATTATTATTGGCAACACTGTTTTAATGGCCATCGGTCTATATGTAACATATTTTCTACTTACGTTGTACGCACAGTTTTTCTAATCAATAAATAAGTTAAACACTTTTAATAGTATTTTTGTCCACAAAAGTTAACATGGTAGCAGAGCGTGGTTCTGGTTATTGATGTGGACACAATTCGTCAGTAATACGAACCGGCAAAAACTTAACCTAAAAGTGCACGTGAACATTTTTTCTTTTCTGAAAAATAAGACTCAGTTCAACAAAATATACGTTGAAAATGTCTTCAAACAACTCACTAGCCGTGATTGAGAAACTAACCGGTCGGGAGAACTACAACACATGGAGATTCGCAGTTAAAACTTACCTCGAGCACGAGGAGCTATGGGATTGTATCGAATCGAAAACTAGTGACCCTGTTGATCCAAAACGCGACCTGAAAGCTAAGTCAAAAATCATCTTATTAGTGGACTCAGTGAACTACGTCCACATACAGGAGGCAACCTCCGCAAAAGAAGTTTGGAACAAATTGGCAAGCGCCTTTGATGACTCGGGACTGACACGTCGCGTGGGACTGCTACGAGATCTATGTACAACTAATCTAGATGGATGCAGCAATTTAGAAGAATATGTAAGCAAAATAATGACCACAGCTCACAAGCTCCGTAATATTGGCTTCAAAGTAGACGACGAGTGGTTAGGCACACTACTCCTCTCCGGTCTTCCAGAAAGTTATAAACCTATGATCATTGCCATAGAAAGTTCAGGCATGACAATAAGTGCAGACTCCGTTAAAGCAAAAATTTTACAAGATGTCAGATCTACTGAGATTAACTCGAATGCATTTTCAGTAAATCATAGAAGCAAAGGATACCATAATAAACCATTCAACAAGGGACCTCGGTGCTTCAATTGTAATAAATATGGACATGTGGGTGCTCAGTGCAAGTCAAAAACAAAACAGAAGAAACCACAAAGCTCAAGCTATGCTGCTGCTTTCATAGCTTCTGAAAGCTCCGGTGGTGACTCATGGTTTATTGACTCTGGTGCGACAATGCACATGACCAAATGCAATAACTTGCTGAAAAATGAAAAAACATCTGTCATAAAAACAATAAAGGTAGCAAATGACAAGTTATTATCAGTTCACAGTTCGGGACAGTTGATTTTAGACATATGCAATGATAAAGGTCACTACAATAAAATATTGTTCCAAGATGTACTTTATGTGCCGGAGCTGGCCACAAACCTACTATCTGTTAGTCAGATCATCAAGAATGGAGGTCAAGTAAAATTCAACAGCAAAGGCTGTGTTATAATGAATAAAAACAATATGATTGTTGCTTCTGCCAGTTTAATCAACAATATGTACCGGTTAAATGTAAAAAGTGAACATGCATACATATCAGATGTTGATGAACAGAATGCTTATATATGGCATCAACGCATGGGTCATTTGAATTTTCAAGATTTGATTAAAATAGTAGAAAACACTAATGGTGTGAAAATATCTAAGAAAGATAATAAATTAACTTGTATAACATGCCTAGAAGGGAAACAAAAACGATTACCATTTAAACATAGTGAATCTAAAACTACAAAATTATTAGAATTAGTGCATTCAGATATATGTGGTCCAATGGAGACTAGATCTCTAGGAGGTGCAAATTATTTCATGACGTTTATTGATGACTATTCTAAAAAGGTATTTTTATATTTTTTACATAAAAAGTCAGAAGCTTTAGAAAAATTCAAAGAGTTTAAAAACCAAGTGGAAAAACAGTTAGAATGTCACATCAAATATTTACGCTCGGATAATGGCCTTGAATATGTCAACTCTAGTCTCTCTGAGTTTCTTAAAAGTAATGGAATAATACATCAAACCACTACTCCATACACTCCTCAACAAAATGGGGTGTCAGAACGCATGAACCGAACATTGGTAGAGAAAGCAAAGTGTCTATTAATTAATGCCAACTTACCTAAAATGTACTGGGCGGAGGCCATACACACTGCCGCTTATCTCACCAACAAGATCACTGAAATATAAGACTCCAGAAGAAATATGGACAGGAAAGAAACCAAATATACATCATTTGAAAGTATTTGGATGCGAAGCTATGATTCACCTTCCCAAAGAAAAGAGGAGAAAATGGGATCCCAAGGCTCAAAATGCTATATTTGTAGGATATTGTGATCACACAAAAGGCTACAGATTTTTATTACCAGGTTCCAGAACAGTAATAAAAAGTAAAGATGCAGTGTTCCTAGAATCAACTGTAAAAAGAAATTATGTTCCGGTAGAGTTGACGATGGACAGTTCTATGAATGATTTATCTTCTGAACCAAATGACAAGCATACATCTAAAATTTCAAATGCTAATGAAACGTCACAAACTACAAATACAGATTATTCCTCTGAAATAAATACCTCATCAAGTAGTGAATACTCACCAAACCAAACATTTGAGACACCTCCTCCATCAAACATCACTTTGAGACCCAGAAACAGAGAATTAGCTGCAAAATTGAATGATGAACGAAGCTACTTGTGTTATAATGAAGATGTTAGTGTTCCATTCAATTACAGTGAAGCAATTGCATCACCTGATTCAGTAAAATGGAAGACATCAATAAGAAAGGAACTTGAAGCTCATCATCAGAATGGAACTTGGACTTTGATAGAAAAGCCTACGAATGCCAAACTAATTGGAAGCAAATGGGTATTCAGAATAAAAGATGATACAACAGGTCCTCAATATAAAGCTCGATTGTGTGCTAAAGGATATGCACAACAGGAAGGGATTGATTATGATGAAACCTTTTCACCAACCGTCAGGTATGACTCTATTCGATTACTAATATCTATTGCAGCCCAAGAGAAATTGGAGATCATCCAATTTGATGTCACCACAGCCTTCTTGTATGGGCAACTGAATGAGAACATACTGATGACGCCACCTGAGGGACTGGACTGCAAACCAAACATGGTATGTAAACTAGTTAAATCTCTATATGGATTAAAGCAAGCACCCAGGTGTTGGAATCATAAATTTGATTCAGCCTTAAAATGCCTTGGATTTGAGAAAAGTAATGCAGATCAATGTGTGTATATTGCACAAATAAAAGGGCTCATATGCTACTTATGTCTATATGTTGATGATGGATTATTGCTCTGTAGAGATAAATCAGTGATTATGGAAGTGATCAACAATCTTCAATCTAATTTTGATCTAAAAGTATGTCCTCATTTAACAAACTTTATTGGTATGCAAATTAAAAGACATGAGAATGGTATTTTCATTCATCAAACAAATTATATCAACCTATTATTAAAGAAATTTAACATGCAAAATGCAAACTCCAACAGTATTCCTGCTGATCCTCATGTAAGACTCCAGAAAGCAGATGCTGATAAGCCGAAGAAGGATCATCCATATCGAGAAGCAGTCGGATCTCTTATACATGCGACTACTGTAAGCAGACCCGATATAATGTTTGCTGTAAGTCAGGTCAGTCGATACTTACATTCTTATGATGACTCACACTGGAATGCTGTAACGAAGATATTAAAATATCTGAAAGAAACTAAAGATTATGGTTTAAATTATATATCTGAGCCAGAGAATACTGATTTAATTGGATATAGTGATGCTGATTTCGCAAATGACATAGAGACCAGGAGATCAACAACTGGATATGTTTTTCTCAAAAATGGAGCTGCTGTCACATGGTCTACACAGCGACAACAAACGGTGGCATTATCAACTACCGAATCGGAATTCATGGCTGTATGTGCAGCCACCAAAGAAGCTATTTGGTTAAGACAGCTACTTTGCGATATCTGTGAATACAAGCAGAACTCTGTGTGTATAAACATTGACAATCAGAGCGCTATAAGTGTTATTAAAAATAGTGAATTCCATAAGAGATGTAAACACATTGATATTAAGTACAATTTTGTTAAAGAGAAATACCATAACAAGATAATAAGTTTAAATTATGTACACAGTTCTAACCAATTTGCTGATATTTTTACAAAAGCATTGCCTAAAGATAAATTTAAATTCATGAAAAATAATATTGGAATGTCAAAGTTTGTTACTTAATTGTTACTGTCAGGTATAAAATAGTCAATAGTCAGTAACTCTCACTGTTTGTAATTCATTTCTCTTATAAGGCTCGAATTTAGGAAGAGTGTTAAAATAAAATGTATCATAAATTTCACGCCTTGTATAATGCATTATATTATCTGTGGTTATGCACTACAGCGTCACCTTTTAATTATTATTGGCAACACTGTTTTAATTGCCATCGGTCTATATGTAACATATTTTCTACTTACGTTGTACGCACAGTTTTTCTAATCAATAAATAAGTTAAACACTTTTAATAGTATTTTTGTCCACAAAAGTTAACAGTTTCGATGGGAATTTTAAAATTTCAAAATTCAGGCTCCGTCACCATCTGGTCCTAAACCTGTTGATTCCATTCCACACAAAAAATATTAAAATCAGTAAAGAACTCGGGAAGTTATGGCGTAACAGACATTGCGCCCTTGAAGCTGATCCATGGGAGCTTCGCTTCGCTCCGCTCCTAATATGTAGTCTACTTCCGCAAAACTCAACAAGCACTCACTTGCACTCACAAGCACTGAGCAAATAAATGCAGAAACCGCAGACACCGGCACCTTCAGCAACTACTCTACACGTGTTTCGCCCCCACACGGAGCATCATCAGGAGCTGTTAGACCGTGCAATAATGTGCTCGTTATTACACGGTAGAGTAGTTGGTGAAGGTACCGGTGTCTGCGGTTTCTACGTTTATTTGCGGGTGGGCGGGCGGTGCACACTGCTTGAGTTTTGCGGAAGTAAGCTACATATTTTTATTTTATTTTACCACATCATCATCTTAGACGAAACACATCCACTGCTGGACGAAACCTACTCCCGATGATAGGGGAGGCTGCCATTTGGTCTTTATCTCTAAGCTTGGCCAGAGGGCTGGAGATTACCCTTGTTTTTTATATTTTATCCTAGTCGAAAACTCCTTTACTGGAGGCGCGATCACAGGATATTTTTGGTAACCTAGTAATTGTGATCGAATCGTAATGTATGAGAACGATAGGCACTGAAGTGTAATAATTACCTCCAGCATCATTGTTTATTTTGTTTATTTACTTAAATTTTGTTATCAAGTCAAAAATCGTCAAAATCGGTTGAGTAGTTTCGGAGTTCATCGCATCGCAAAATCATAATGTTCTATGTATACATAAGAATAATATGCTTTGATTATCATTGAAGCTTTTTTATCAGTGCCTGTACATTTGTTTTATATTAGAATTCATTGTAAGTACTACTCATCTACTCGTGAAACAGAAAAACAATAATTGTAGAGTCTTATCAATGTTTAAGAAAATAAAAAAGTCGCACTCTCCATCCTTTTTTCTAATTACACTCACGTAAACACCGTGCATCGGGTCTCTTAATCCCGTAATCCCGGTTACCCGGGATCTTCCTACTACAACGGGATTGTGTTAAGCTTTGTCTACAGGATTGTACATGTTGTGTAGTGACAATATGTCTGATGTGAAAAAAAGATTACACAGGATTCAGCAAAGAGTTAATAACTGTACTAGAGAACCTGGTAGACGTTGAGACATCAAATTCCGTTTAGGAATTCTGTGACATATGAACTGAAAAATGATAATGTGTATATATTATTTTTCTGTACATATATATACAGAACAATGTATGTGAAGATGTCTTATATTATTTTAATTATTTATTAATAAACAGTCGGAGTTATGTTTATTATTCCAATACTGAGATTTCGTACTAATATATGACAGCTTATGCCCCAGCAGTGGAAACAAAAAAAAATTGCAAATTTGCCCGGAAAATTGGGGAAACAATAGAACTGGTGCACACGCATTAGGTTTTACCATCTCAAACACTACTGCTCTCGAAATAATTGCTATATTCGCTTGTCAGGCGATTACTTAAGGATGAAGGGTAATCAAGCTTTTTGGAAGATTATGACGTGCGTTGGCCAACCGTTGGAAGCATTTGAATCTTAGTCAAAAACAAGGCATCATCCTAAAGGTTCTGTCCGGAATCGCGCCCTCCCCCTTCGATTTTCGATTCGGGTACCTCATTTTGTTCCTCTCCTCGAGAGGTGACTCGAGTGCAATTTTGAGCCCCCTACCCTTACACTGTGAGGAGATATCCGCCCCAGACCGCAAAACTAGAAATGCGGATAACTCGAGAACCATTTGAGCTACAGAGTCGATAGACCCGGTTTTGGAAAGCTCTCGGCGAGCACTACTTGAGAAAAATATCAGATCGGACGATTTACGAAAATTCGACCCAAAAAAATGGAAAAGTAGTTTTTGGCGATTTTTTTCCCCTTGATGCAGTTGAGACTCAATCACCACAAACCACTCAGAATGTAGTCCCAACACCCCACTATGCACTCAAGAAGTTTCATCAAAATCGGTGCATGGCCCGATAGTTTAATTTTTTTTTTTCTGGAGCGGGCCAGGGATTTTCCATCCAATGAGGCGTACTGAAAATGCTCATAACTCAGAAACGCTTTGAGTTACCGGGTCGAACGACATCTTATCAAAATCCTCTCAGGCCGGCCTGATCAATGACTTTGATTTGGCGTTCCTGGAAAATCAGAGTTCGTCATTCCCCATCAGAAGATCGGTTCGAATTAAGAATGAATGAAAACACGAGGTTTCGCAAGCTGCGAAATCATACAAGCTCTCCGGTTAAGGGCAATTTTGACCGACAAGCTTGTATGAAAATATTACTTTTGAGGCTCCAAACTAGTTATGTAAAATACAAAATAGTTGCTATCTTTTTAGCGTTGACCATATGCACGCTATGAATAATGTTTTACAAAAAAAAACAACAAAAGATACCGCCAAACCACTAAATCGTCATACAAAAAATAACTCCGTATACAACAGAATACTATCCGCAAACCCATTTCGCATACATGCACCTGTGTGACAGTTCGTGTCGCGGTGAAACTCGCAAAATGGGCACGTAGACGAATGGCTGGCATAGTTAAAACATAAACAGTATTAACCTTTCGTAATACTTTTAACTTTTTGACATTAAGTAATAAAAATGGCACAAACTAGACAGTTATAAGAAGACAGGAAGTTGTTTTAAATGCAAAATTTTAAAGATATATGATCCATTTTAACATGTTATTAAATTCTATTATTACTATTTTACCAGCTATTTAATGAGCAAAGGCCTTAGTGCGATATTCGGTATCGTCTGCGTAAAATATTACTATGGATTTTGTATAAGCGCCCTTAGCGGTAACCAACAGGAACTATGAATCTTCATAGAAATCTGTAACGCGCTCGATAAAGACTATCGAATGCGTAAACTTACGCTGAGGGCTCTGGTAAAATAGTAGGCACATCAAGCTATACACCCAATAATGAATAATACATGAATTACCGAAAACAGTTTATTGTTACACACAGAACATTAGCTTAATTGAGACCATACCAGGTGCTATAATAAGAAGTCTTATCGCTTAGAGCGATCTATATCAGACAATGATAGGCTGGACCGAAATAACGCCTTTAATGATTTGTGTGAAACATTTTTCTGCAATAAAACCTATTACCATAGTAAATAGATAAATAATAAAAATAACATACAAAATATTTTTTTGTCTATTACAATGGCACGAAATTGTAACAAACTTCAAAAAGCAAGCTTCATGTGCTGTCGACTCCACATAGATCATCATGGTCCATATGGGCATAAATTTTATCATTAAAATATTCCCGCACGGTATAACAATGTTCAACTAACTATATTTTTATTTCTTTTATTCAACCATAATCTTCACTAATTTTCATGGATCAGCTTCAATGGCGCAATGTCTGTTACGCCATAACTTTCCGAGTTCTTAACCGATTTTTAATATTTTTTGTGTGAAATCGAATCAACAGGTTTAGGACCAGATTTTGAAATTCGCAAAAATTCCCATCGAAACAAAAAAAAATCTTTTTATAATATATGGTGCTAGCGTAGCTTTATGCTTAGCGACTGCATCGCCTAGTATCATACGACATTAAAAACCGAACGCCGAACTTTCATACAATTTTCAGTAAGGCACAGAAAATTGTTGTCATACCGTCGTTTTGTTAACTATGCGTCCGGTGGTGACATAAATAATAATGTATTCCGTTTCCCTATATTTTTTATGGTCCACCGCTGAGCAATTCTTGTAAGTGACCGGGTAGGGCGCTTGGAATACCGTTCAATGCCCAAGATATTATATATTTAGTGAAGACTTTTAGCTCTTAGTATAAATATTTAAATAAACTTTTTGCGCAAACTATGTACAGTCACGAGCGATAAGATCTATACACCTTAGAACTATGTTATATTACACCAATCATTTATTTTATACTCAGTGTTACCAACTCTTAAAAATATTTATCCCTAAAAATAAATTCCAAAACCCCTTAAATTGTCCTAATTGATTGGAAATCCCCCTTAAAAATAAATTGTATGATATCATATTTTTGTGAAATTTTTATTAATAAAAATTAATTAAATTTATTACGTCAAATATTATTTCATTTTCTTCTGACGAATCAGATTTTATAAAGTCATACATGTTGACATTGAATAAGCCTAACATTTTAGGAGGTGAGTAGAATATTGTACAAGATTCACCATTTCGATTTAAAAATTCCAACTACTGCAGTTGGATTATAAGTACACTATATGTCTCTAAGTCCGAGGTCGCTAGGTAAAAAATAAATTTGATTGGCTAGTTAGTACTATCCCAGGGCGTATACTTTACATCTTTATTTTTCTCGGTAAATAAAATATTAAAAAAAATTATGAAGTGTCACGAAAACCCTAAAAATATACCTAAACATATAAAACCCCTAAAAATCCCGTCTCACTTATTAACCCCCTAAATTTAGGGGGAAAACAAAAGTTGGGAACCCTGTCTATACTGTCGTCTTTTTGCTTTCGGCCGATTTAGTGTGACATGGTACATCTTATTACTCGTGACTGTATTACTATCTGTCATATATTCTCTTTTCACTTTCAAAAAGCGCTCGATTTTTGTTTCAATGTGAAATCCCATAGAGCCAATGTTTTTGGTCATAACTTATTTATATTTGCGATTTCAATCCGTCACGATCTAGTCCTAAACCTGGTGATTCGATTCCACACAAAAATTATCAAAATCGGTTAAGAACTCGGGAAGTTATGGCGTAACAGACATTGCGCCATTGAAGCTGATCCATGGGAGCTCCTCTCCAAAAAAGACTTATTTCACTGTCGTTAAAACCCGAAGAAAACCTTAAACTCGTATGTAAAAGATTGGTACGTGTTCTGAACGGGTCCCATGGGCGAGTCGCCGACGTATCCTTATTTCTGGAGCGACGTCCAAATAATTGTTTGCGCAGTTTTGTAATAGGAAAGTAGATTGCAAAGACTGGAGAAACAATATTGTTGTAGAAACACAGCCTGGACACTTTTTAAGAAATAAGAGTGGGAGACAAGCAACAATCAAAATGGGATGCGTTTAACAATTGTTAAGGCTCTATGGGGAACTGATATCCGAGCTTTAAAAAGCTCGCAACGACGACGTCGAGCTGCTGCTGCTGTGATTTTTGATTTGACAGAGATCACATTAGCATAGTATGTGACGACGTAGCAAGATGATCTACTCAAATTCTCGTCCTTTTGACCCGATCCTACCTGCACAGGATGCTTAGAAAATGAAATTGTTTGGTGTAAAGGTAGCGATTCTACGGTCCATTACCGATTCAAAATCAGCGATGTTTGTGTGATATGCATTTGTTCCAGTCGCATGGTTGTTCATATATTTAGTTTTTTAAGATCTTAGTTAGTTTAAAGATGGCATAGCCTGATATTAAATAGAGTACGTACCAATGTGTCTTGTGAAGATATATTTGTTATTACTGGAAGCTGCGAGACGGTTCCAACATTAATGGGAAGCCATAAAAATTGTTAACATAATTTTGATTCGCTTTTAATGTGGTACTTAAGTATTTTTTATCAATTAATCCTCAATTTTTCACTAAAAAAAGCTAAAAACTACCGTCTAATCGAATTCGCATTATAAACATGTGATGTGGTGTTCGGCAGAGCAGATTAGTAAGAAACCTTCACTCGCAAAGGTGTCGTGAAAAGCGACTAATACTAGGGGTTATCACCATGCTTACTTCCCATAAACCACAAGATGCAAAGCTCGCCCGCTCGCAAATAAATGCAGCTTTCGAAAATACTATGACCGGGCAATATCGAGCATATAGTTGGTAAAGGTGCAGGGTGTCTGTCTTAGTGACTGCGGTATCTGCATTTAGGCAAGCAGATGGTACATGCTATAATTTAAAAAAAATATTAAAATATAAGAAGTAAAACCGATGAGCCAGATAATACATTTCCTTGTTTCCATCTGCCAACCTACTGTGTAGTTTTTGGCAGCAGTACTGTTGACATTTAGAATCAGGCATTTAAATAATTCCACATTTCACGACCTTCGTGCTCGAGTAGCTAGCATACCGATGGATTCATGGAGACGCTACTCGCAGCCGGTTCAACATTTGGTCAAATCAATGTTAGAAACAAATTTTCTCCAAAAAATTCTTCGGCTGTTATGAAGTCGATGATCGACCATTAGTAGTCAAAAGATACAGAATGGGTAAAGCACATCGATGCTAATAAAAGGTTCACATTTAGACTTTCTCGTTTTTCAGATTGTATTAACAATCGGGTTTGTCAGTCTCTTGTGCAACTGTGATGTTTAGAAGGTAATACGCTCATTTCTTTACGACGCTAAGTAATGGAATTTTCTTACAGCTCGATCACATGTTCTCCCCTGCAATATGGCGGCTTTAAGACGAGTCGTAAAGGGGAACCAAGATGACTGGCTACACAGTGTTTCATGAACCGGTTTCTTGAAAACACGGCAAAAAGTAAAATAGTGGAATTAAGAGTGACAGACAAGGAAAAAAGATACTTTCAATGATATTAAACTTATAATACCTAGAAATAAAAGTTACATAGTCCAAAGGGAGAACAAATAAACTCTTGAAAAGTTTTTCGCGGCTTTTTCTCGATGCAAGGTCTCACGACGTATTGGTGCATTGTAAATACAGAGATTACATACACAGCATTTTATCTCTATCTTAATTTATCTTTGCGATTTTTTAATTTACAGAATATATTGATAAAATTATCGTCATAATAATTAAACTATTAACGTTACCTTTTTTTAAATAAATAGGCAGGCGATTAACCACTATTTCGGATAATGGTAAGCGACGAGGATATGACGTCTCGCTTGCCTAGAAGATACCTATTCACTCGTGACTTGAAGACCCCTAAATTGTATTTATAAGGAAACAGAGACTAAGGCAAAGAGTTCCACTGCTTAGAGGTACGTATCACAAAATTTAAACCAAAATGCTTAGTGCGACTCTTTGGTATATTAACCATAAAATAGTGGTGCCTATTTGTAAGTCTGGTAGTCCGATGAAAAAATAAGGACGGCAGAACAAGGGTGTGCAATTCTTGCACGAACACAAGCTTTCGTTATGAATTGATATACAGGAGGCATAATTGAGCCAACACCATTCACCCTGTTTTTCACCATTCACGAATTATATTACAGCCTTCGCATGTTCTAAACCTGTTACTTGTCGGTTTTTATTTTATTATTCCGAAAATTTGGCTCGCTGGTAGAAACTAGCCATCGAACATAATAATTCCTATAAGAACTAGCCAAATCAGACCTTAGGCTACAATATATTATCCTAAGTTATAAGAAGAAATGATATTTTATGTTGTTATAAATAAATTTCAGGACTGATCATTGAACTTGGCACCTATTTAGATCTCACTTCTTTTGTCGTTGAAGTCATCAACCAAGGCTTGAACTTGGCTCTCATTTCACATTTATGTTTTTGATGGGATAAATTATTTATAGACGCCGGCGCTATCGCTTTGCCCGAGTTGGATTCCTTTTGTTTCTCTCTGTGCTTTGTTTGTTTTATAATTGGTTATCAAGTCTGGATTCAACTATTACCTCGCGTAAATCGTTAACACTATCAAGTGATCTTTGTTAAAATCATCGAAGAAATCGCTGGGTATATTATTTACAGTATCGCCAGGATCACCATCTGACATATTATCTTTTTGCGAATCCATACCTTCTTTGTTACGGATATTAAGTTGTGTGTTATGTATGTGTCTTTCTCTCAAATAAATATTTTTAGTCACCCATCCGATTACTAGCATTCACGTGCTAACCCCAGGATACCACAAAAAAGTCTTTTACAGAAACGTTTCCATTTTTCATTTGGTGTGAAAAAACAGGTGAGCTAAGGTATATAATTAAAATGTTTTGTGGTATCCGTAAGAAGTATTCCATTTCAATTAATGGACGAAAGTAAAAAAGCAGAAGCAAAGAAGAAAAAGAAATAAGTATAAAAAGAATTGACAAGGAGATTGTTTTCTTTTTCTTTCAGTTACACCGCCGTAGTGCATGCTGCCTGATTAACCCCTCCATCCACAGGTTTTAAAAGATTATCTGTTTTTTTTTTTTTGTATAAATAAACGTGTTTTGGTATTGAAAAGGCTAGAGCACCTCTGTGGTTCAAGATTTATTTTAAGCTATTAGATATAAATACAGTCAGAGCCCTCGCCCGGATAGCGAAAGGTCGTGGGATCGAATCCTACCTGAGGGATCGGAGTCGTGGTCGTTTTTAACATGCATATTTTATATCTAATTGAAATATGACATTGTGAATGCAAAATATTAAATTAAAATAATTGTATTTTAAGCTGTTTGTCCCAGCTGCATCTACTTACGATTTCCTCATTTTACTTACATTCATAAGCAAATACAAAGTCCCACCAGTGGACTATAATGTGGACAGTAATAATGATATCATTAAGGGGCATATATTTTGTAATCTGAATGAATTTAATGAATGGTTCGCCTGTACTCTTAACATTAACACCACACGAAATACCTCAGGGAATGAGTGAGCTCTGCAAGATCGCTTAAAGTGACACCTGTTCTCTACGGCTCTTGAGGGATTAATGGAGAATACAAAGAAAAAACCTTCTTGTATATCCACGGTTAAAGTTCAAATTAGAGTACACTTTCACATTATACATTCATCGCATGTCGCTCCAACAAAAAAGAATCATATATCTTGTCACGTAAAGTTACATTTCGCTTGGACAGGGCGACGTTATTCAGTATACGGAGTTTAAAGCGAACAAGCTCTTGAAAATGGGCGGTAAGGTTGATTTTTGATTGTAAGGTGTGTTGCTTTAGGTAATTGTAATTGAATTTAGTTTGTAGACAAGTAATTTGGATTTATTGGTGACGTCACTTGGTCTTTATACGAAGAAATAAACACTGTTGTTAGTTTATTTAGTTTTAAATTATTTAGGTGAATATACACGTGAAAACAAATAAATAAATATTACAAAAAATATACTTAAACTTGAAAAGCAAAAATAGGCGAATGTGGAAGTTAAGCGACGTTCGAAAGGACCGGATATGAGATCGGTGACCGGAAATTTATCATCTTCGTGCATAGGATGATACGTTAAACCTTTTTTGCCAGCTACTACATATCTTCCTACAGTTGTTAGCACCTACATATCCTAATTAGGCCCGCGTGTTCATGGAGCCCATTCTCCGTATATTTATTGAGCAAAGGCAACTCACAAATTTCGCTTGTTTCCCTCCTGCTACTTAACGGTTCAACCGATTCGAACGAATTTTGGCATTAACATACATGATTATAACCTGACGGACATAGGCTATGCAAAAAAATTATAGACTTTACCGTGGAGGAGTAATCACCGAAAGAAAAATTCAAAAACTGATCACAGCCAAACCGCTGATACCACATTGATGAAATTTGGCGCCAAAACTCATTTCGTAGTCGTGACTACGATACCTAGACCTAGTTTATTTATAATAGGAAAAGTTTATAGCACAAAGATCATTGCTAATAACAATTATTAACGTGTAATTTTCGAATGGTTTACAAATCGGGCTCGAAATATAACATTTTAAAGTTATCATAAAACAATATCGTATAACATTCAAAATAATAATCGCAACATTCACACAATTAATAAAAGTAGTTAAGCCTTAGTTATGCAACGGATATTAATATTATTTCATAAATTCAATATACAATCTAGGTAGGGTGATCCATTTCTGCAAAAAAAAAAAATTTTTGGGTGCACAAGCATTTTGCTTAATCTACATATAGAAAAAAAAATCTCACCAAGATTGAGGTCTTAATTCCAATTTTAAGTGCTTACAATTTAAATATGAAGTTTTCCTTTAAAATGTACGTTTTTTTTTTTGTAAATTTCTAATGTTTAGACACCTTTTGTCATATTGGGAATCGGTTTGATGGACCTTACGGGGAAATTCACGCTCCTTATAATTTCCTCCTTCTTAAAGTTGTTTTTAACATTTTTTAATACACCTAGGGCTTTGTTCCCGGCAATATTTTTAGTCTGTGGGTTCATGACCAACTTTCCTTAAAGTTATTTGATGATAACGAACGATAGGTTTAATTTAAATAATAAAAAAATGTAATGCAATTTGTCAGTGTTACCCTCAGTAAGTATATGTTTGTGAACTGTGCTCTTTTATCTATGGTTCGCATAAACTGTGGCTGAATTAATCACGCACTCACATCAAAGCGAGCTGCGGTGCAACTCGTAAATCTGCAGTTCCGCGAAATGTCCGGTTTCACATAAAACCGGGTTAGGGTTGACACAAAATACTCGGACGTCGTGAATTGTTTACGATGATTCTTTTATGTTATGTTTAAAAAATAATATCTGTTCAAATCAATATCAAAGTATTGTATAGGAACTTAGTAAAATCACAGAGTAAATAAATTGCGGAAATGGTTTAACCCCTTAAAACCCGAGAGCATTATATCATGCGCGCGACAACGATACCTAAAATGCGCGAGCTCTATAGCGCGCAGTCTGATTTAATCCTTATTACAACTTTGGTAATGGTTCTTTTTGATTGAATGATATTTTTACCGATGGAGAGAGAAAGAACGCATTTAACACATAGCTGGGCATCAAGGGGTTAACATTTCGAATAATGAATCGAACCAAATGTGTTTTACAAGCTTTTATTTACTTTCACTTGTTGCGGTGTCTGTAATGAAATCTTGTACATTAAATTTGACCCACTTCCCGGTTTTCACGAAATCACGTGACAATACAATATTATGATGACATGAAACTGATGCTAGAAGGTGGTCATAGGAACTACACAATAAAACGACACAAGACCAAGCATTGGATCGGACTTCCAACGGATGCGGGTTTCGATTCCCGCCTGAGAATTCACTTGTGAGCCAAGTCAATCTTTTCTAGTAGTTTTCTATTCTTATAAGATATCATAAAAAATACAAAAAATATATAAAAATTATAGAAAAAAATATGTCATATTATATTAAATTTATTAATAATCATAAACATTATGGTAACAACCCTATCTCACCTCTGTTTTGTTCCGGTCATGTTCAGTATGACGAATGTTCTTAATACCTATGCACTTTTACGACTCCGCCGGTTTTGAGCTTTGTGTCCAAAATAGTATGACATTTAACACACCGATGTTAAATAATTAATTTATTTATTAAAAAAAATAAAAAAAAATTTAAGTACTCCGTGGTTGTGTGGCTCGCCGGTTTTCATGATAACGCCACTCCGTCGTTCCGGGTTCGATTCCCGGTAGGGTTGGTGTGGAAAACAAATATTTCTATATTGACTCAGGTACGGCTGTTGTGTCGGCGTCGTCGTTTTTGAATTTCATAACATAAGTGTAATATATAAATAGCAATATATGTTGTGTCTAATATTTATTAATTTATTTATAAATAGATATAGTTACACGTTTAGTTAAACCACTAAGAAAGACATTTTTTTTTATCAAACTTTTTTTTTATTATCTTTTCCGTTTCTCACAGAAATTTCGCCAATTTCTTGTAGTGAGAGATACACGGAGTGCTGCGTTAAAAATATCCAAGGAATTGGTTCATCATCATCATCATATCAGCCGTACGACGCCCACTGCTGGACATAGGCCTCCCCCAAGGATCTCCACAACGATCGGTCCTGTGCTCCCCGCATCCAGCGTTTTTCCGCGACCTTAACCAGATCGTCGGTCCACCTCGTAGCGGGCCTACCCACTGAGCGTAGTCCGGCACGCGGTCGCCATTCGAGAACCTTTCCGCCCCAACGGCCATCGGTTCTCCTTGCTATGTGTACTGCCCATTGCCATTTCAGCTTCGCAATTCTTTGAGCTATGTCAGCGGTTTTTGTTCTCCTACGGATCTCCTAATTTCTGAAAATGTATCGCAGCTTCGTGAACGCTGCCCACCCGAGTTGGATTCGACGAGAGATCTCTTTCTCGAAGTTGGACTTACCCAACTGTATTGTATGTCTTAGGAAGGAATTGGTTATCAAACTGTTTTAAATCGATTATTATCTCATAATATTTTTGTTGATTAATTATATATAACTAATCTACTGTTAGTACTTAGTTACTTTGACAATCGTTTTGTGCAACAGAAGCAATCCTGCCTTTTGCACTAACGATCCTGGGTTCGAATACCGGAAGGTGTTTTTGTGGTGAATACAATTATTTGTATCCGAGTAGTGGGCATTGATATAGATATCTATGTATCATATATGCATGCGATTTTTTTGTTGACGTGAGGGCAAAATCCGGTTATAAACCCGCGGCGCCAATGGCAGCTCCGCTGGCTAGTCCAGGCCTTCCCGGTGGCGCCATATGAGTCGTCACTATGCGCCACCGATATACCTACTATAACCCCACGTGTGCCCTACACTGTCCTTCGGCCTTGTGGGTGCCTTTCTAGAAATCACCACTCTATCATATACAATGTGTCCCGTCACCAGTGTCGGACCCTTAAATGATGTGAAATATGGCTTTTTTTATCAAAAAATTGCCCCTCAAATTCTGTTTTTCTCTTACGGCTGCCATTTTGTTTTCTTGGTAACCAAGACCTGGGCTATCATACTAATTCGACCACCACTACTCATGTAAATGTCCTATCAACATTAAAAACGTGTCATTTGATAGCTAAACATGTAAGGTAGACAATAGTTACACAGCCATCGCGTTTCAATTGTCATGGAATAAAAAATAGAAAAAAAAATAGATTCTTTTTTGTGTATTTTTAATTATTGGTTTTTTGAGAAAAACCAAATTTTAGGGGCAATATGTCGATAAAAAATGCCATATTTCATACCATTAAAGGCTCCGACATTGGTGACGGGACACATTGTATACATGCCTATCAGTTACCATAGTATCTATAACACAATCCTTATAGTGCTTATTAGGCTAATTGGTGTGAAAGTAAGATGACATTAATAAACATCAAAGACGTATCGTAACATTTTATAATCATATATTTTATATATTTTTTTAATTCTACCGTCAATAATTCATTTATATCAATAGGCTGTTAATGATAAAATCTTTTTGTTTTCCTTTCCCCTAACATATTCAATCGTTACTCACATAGGATACGTATGTTTCGCTCGGACATTTAGTTACGCTTAATAATCGCCGAAATAACTTAATTTAGCTAAAACCAACAGATTGCGATCCGTGATTTATCTTCTACAATCGAATGACTTGCGTTTACCAGTGTACTGACGTAGTGACATATGCTGTTAAATAGTTACACACTGGATTGGAAAATTGCGCGTTTATATAGCATCGCGAATTCACTTAGAAATGTATTCTATTTATTTATTTAAACATTATGCACATATGATACAGGGGCGGATATAATGCCAATGACATTCGCTACCAGTCAACCTTAGGGTGACGTAGAGATAAAAAGTGGCAGATATGGTCGGTACTCCAAATATGTAAGAAAATTATACACACACACGCATATCTATTTTTTTAATATACCTTCAATATCATAACTCAGGTAAAAATCGTAGTCTAAAGTATTTATTTTATTATTTGCATTCACAATGCCAAATTGATTGTTTTTTACAAGCGTATTTAAATGTCATGAATAATCATCTAAATTAAATAATACTATTAATGATTTTAATAAAAAATATCTAATGGATATTGTACAAACTTAAAGCTTGATTAAATACTTTTTGGGTGAAGTAATAAGTGCTAAAAGAAACTGCCAAATAATTTAAATATGGAACTAATTTCTTTTAATAAATTCTTTTTTTTTTCTTTTCATAAACATTTTTGGTTATATATTTACGAAATATATTTTTAGCCACCGCGGTTCAGCAGAGTACACCGCCATCTCTTAATACGATTTATAGACATATTTCTATACTTCATTTTATTTATTTTATTCATTTAATGTATTATAAATATTATATATTATGGCTTGTACAGATATTAAAGTAAAAACTATACGTTAACAATACTCACAAATAGATTTACTGTATAAACGCATGGCGAGACACGCTCGTTTCTCTAACACAGTGTGTGATTTCAATACTCGCAGAGGAAAAAAACATCAAAAAGGGTCAAAATCGCGAAGTCACGAGTGGGGTTAATATTGTACAATCTGGAATCGTAACCACAATTAATCTTAGTAGTGTTGTAGAGACCACAAGGAGAACCACGGTAAGCTGGAGTGTAACGGCTGGCGTTGTGATTATAATATCTTTTTTTAATTAATTGGGAAACGAGATGGATGATTCGTAATGGGCGATATATTAATGCAGTGTCATTCCAGTGCATCCATTCGAATTCAAAACTAGAATGCAAATGGAACCATCTGAACACATTATAGTAATATATGTTATTTACGGGATTGCTACCATGTACCTTGTTATTGAGTTTCCGATATTTCGGCACTGTTGAACAGTGGTACGGGTAACGAACGCAATAAGAGACTTCGTCGGAGGGTAGACCGATATTTCTGACAATAACAGCCTACCCGCAATTACTTCAGTCGCTCCGTGATCATGGCACTTGCAACAGTGCCGAAATATCGGAAACTCAATAACAAGTTACATGGTAGCAATCCCGTAAATAAGATATTTTACTATAATGTTAGTGACCATGAAAGTTTAAAACAATATATGTGAACACATATTTAACGCACTAAATTACAAATGTAATCTGTATCTTACCCGCCAAAGTTGATATTCATTATGGGTACAACTCGACTCTTTTGATTCCTTTTTATAAAGATTATCTTTTATAAGGACAACACAATATGAATTTTCTATAAAAAGCTCAAAAGCCTTGAGCATATACGGAAGGTAGCAAGCCTATCCGTATTTTATAGGATACATTTCGGAGAGTGTGCAGCGGAACTGCACAACCTTTCTCCGCCGTCCCCATTTTTTCATCGGACAACCAGACTTACAAATAGGCAACACCATTATATAGTAGATATACCAAAGAGTCGCACTAAGCGTTTTATTTCCAATTTTGTGATACGTACCGCTAAGGAGTGGAACTCTTTGCCTAAGTCTGTGTTTCCTGATAAATACAATTTAGGGGTCTTCAAGTCACGAGTGAATAGGTATCTTCTAGGCAAGCGCGTCACATCCTAGATCGCATCGTCGCTTACTATCAGGCGATATAGTGGTCAAGTACATGGCTATTTTCTATAAAAAAAATTGAATCTTTCGAACGTACAAAACGAGACGTAAGGCCGGTAATACTGCTTTACTCTTGTGACACCATGAACTGAATGCAGCCCTTTTATAGACAAAATATAGATAAAAAAAACTACGAATATGACATTTACATATGATTATGTTTGACAATTAGTTATACTTACCAATCTGAATTACTGTAAAATGCTCGCTTTTATGGAAGAGTGGAATCTCCCGACACAGGCCTATGAGCTTAAAAGGGGATTCCAATTCCTAGCATTCATGTAACTTGTTTTTTGAAAATAAAATATTTAGTATTTTTGTATTTGTATTTAGTAAGGCCGTATTAAATCTAGTATCCAGTTTGACCAGAGACTTTATTGAGTTTAGGTATAAAAATATATTTAGTGGTGTAAAAAACTGGAGTCTGTTAGTCTAAATTGCTCAACTCGACTTAATTTTGCGTGCTAGGTTGAATAAAACGTTCATGATTTCAGAGTCGAGTAGCGCATCAGTCATTGAAGCACGTGACATAAAGCAACTTCTACTCAACAAACTACTTAATTTAATTCAATTTTATTACTTCTAATGCATATTACATAAAATAATTAGCTGTATCAAATTACATGAGGGTCCGTCCAAGTAATTTTTAAAATGGGTGCAAAGTTTAGCTTCACGTGTAAATATATAGATTAGTAGGTAACTATAACTTAATTTGATAATTGTTATATTCTCTTTTTATATACATTTAATTGATAGAAAATTAAAAAAAGGATAAAATTCGGCTTGACACCTAAAACAAATAGATTCTTTCCTTGCCATACTTCCTTGATTTTTTTTATTTTGATATCCAAATGACGCCATCGATATCACTGGCTAAGCTGGACTTCATGACTTAGAACACGAGCACATTAGTGTGTGCAAACAATTGCAGATGCTACTAGCTTAACTAAACTTAAACAGAGGAGCCCGAGAAAAATACATTTTCGGCCACCCATCCAAAAACTGGCCTACACGAAAGTTGCTTAACTTCCGCAATCGGAGGGCGAACGTCTCTCTTTCTATCTCTCTCCCTTAGATGTGTTTTCGTTTCCACTAGTGATTACGTGGCGTTGCTAAGTGCGCAGTCGATATGTCACGGGGAAATTATTTGGCCCCTTCTATTTTTATCCTACACTAAATAGGGTTTGCACTCACAGAAAAACTTATTTTTACACGAAGAAAAAAGGTTTTGTACGAAAAGTTTTTTTTAATATTATCCCAGCGAAAATTGAAGCAACTTTTGTTATGATACCACGGTTAAATATAGCCATTGCTTTCGAATTTGTATAAAGTCATATTCTGATTATATAAATAAACTAGTTTTTACTGGAAATGAGTTGTTTATATCCAGTAAAAACTAGTTTATTCTGATCTTCAAAACAAGTCAAATAACCTGGTTGATTTTTTTACAGCATGGGCAGGTCGGTAGACAAAAGCGAACTTTCTCTAATAGAAGATTTCGTGAAAACAGGCCAAGTCAAAAGCACCCTTGACTGATGAGCTTATATGAAAGATCTGATGGGAGTTGATGAAGCGAAAATTGCATCAGGTTGGAGAGTGGAAATCTGTGATCTCTACGGGAAAAGGGCGTTATTTTATGTATATATTCAAATATATAATATGTATTGATAATAATAATTATTTTATAATCATAATATATTTATTGCAAGTCACATACAGTATCGAGGTGACATAACAATATTTAGCTAATGGGCTTTCTACATTAATTACAGAAGATTCATGATAATACTATAATTATAAGTTTTTGAATGGGTACGCTCCTGATCCCAATCAAACTTGGGGGCCAAGACAGCATCCACGATGGAACGAGCTTACCCAGAAGGAGCCTTTTTTCTGGCTTAGAATATAGACGGGTTACAAGTACTCGGAAATAAAGACGCAGGGAGGAAGTCCCAATCCTTTGCTGTGCACATTATAAAAATGTTGAATAGCGCTTGGTGCGACAGGTAGGAATAGCAACCAAGAAAAGGTGATAGTCCGCTCAGTGCGTTTGGATGTCCGTTGGAAGAAGGGGGATGGCAGTATGAACACATGCAATTCCTGACCAGAGTATATTTTGTAGAAGACCGACAGACAGGCAACTTTGCGGCGACGAGCATTAAACCACAGATAATGTAATACTCTCAAATATATCACAATATAATTAGGGTTATCTAAAGAACAAGCAAAATGAGACAATGTTGAATCTGTTAAATTAATAATAATAAAATTATATTAAGTGCTTACCTATAACATTAATAATTTGTGTGGATATATTCGGAAGTTTTATTTTTATAACAAATTCTAAATTAAACATAGTAATTCATTGAGAAATTTTATGTATATAGTCGGTCGTTATATGAATGTAAAGCTGAAGGAAAGGAAGTCTGTGTATTCAATAAATTACAAAGTACCCAAGAATTAATTTCGCGAAAGCATTACGAATCCATAGCAATGCATTTCTCAATATCAATCATTTAAGAACGACTTAAGTTTGTCTGGACTCCAAATTAATGGATTATTTTCGTGGTTGAGTGGCTTGTATACCGGTATATGGTGAAGCCCTGCTCAATGTAGAAAACTGACTTCTATATAAACTCGGATCTGAGTGTTGTAATAGTGCTGAACAGATCCAGCGTCATAGAGAGACGATGGTCAGCCGCATGAACCTATTTCTGCAGGCAGTCTCCGAATAGGACGATGCCAATCTGGTAAGGTTCAATCCGTCAAAGACCCAGGCGTGTCTTTTCTCCGCTAACAGGAGTCCTTTCGACTTGAATCCTACTTTCCGATGTGTATCCGTAACCACCTTGAGCTTCTCGGTATGTCTTTGTCACCAACTCTCAATTTTGGCTCTTTTATTGAGAGCGAGACTCCAGTAGCTTCAAAACAACTTGGCATTCTGGCTAAGGTGAGAAGACTCTTCACGCCGGAACAGTTGCTCATCCTTTACCATGTGCAAGTATAATCGTGTATGGAATATTGTTCTCATCTTTAGGACGGTTTCGCCCGATAACAGCTCCAGATGCTTAAGACCATTAACTGACGGCCAAGAGGCTCATCGGCAATAACGATGTTTTTATAAAAATCTCAAAAGCCTTAAGCATAGACTAAAGGTAGCTAGCCTATCCGTTTTTTATAGGATACATTTCGAAGAATGTGCAGCAGAATTGTTCCGCCGTCCCCATTTTTTCATCGGACAACCAGACTTACTAATAGGCGACATCATTATATGGTAGATATACTAAAGAGTCGCACGAAGCGTTTTAGTTCCAATTTTGAGATCTTCTTCAAGTGTCGCGTGAATAGATATCTTCTAGACAAGCGCGTCACATCCTAGATCGCATCGTCGCTTACCATCAGGCGAGATAGTGGTCCAGCGCCTATCTATCTCTACTATATAAAAAAAGGACTTTGTATGTTTGTTACCATATATAGTTACCATAAGCCTAAGAATAACAGTTTTTATAATCAATTAACGTTACCATAGCAACGCGTGGCAGGGTCAGCTAGTTATCTATAAGACAACATTACGAGAATCAGAAATACCGTCGTTATTTCTGATTCTCGTAATGTTGTCTTATATTTATTTCTTAGCTACACAAACAGTAATTTATACTACCTTACAGAAGATAATGTGTATAAAAAGAAATATTAGTTTTATAAATAAAAGCCTAATTATTTAAGCACTCCAAAGATAATAACTTTGCAATACTGCTGTTAGGAGGTCTATGTTCTATTATCTCCACGCTTGGCAAGGAGATAGGACACCATAAATTCGGAAGACACGGTCGAGCGCTTAAATAAGTCTTCGCCCGCGCGGTACAGGGGCGCCGGGGCACGGCGACACAAGGGGGAGCGCTATGCGCGCTTCCGCCCGCTCTTCAGTCGGTCGCTTTTATCGCAGTATCCCCGCACCCCTGTACTGCACGGGCGAAGAGTCTATAGAGTTACTTGTCTGCTTTCACGCAGGGTGTCGTGAAGTGTTAAGGTTTGGTATTATTCCACACTGCCTGCCGCACAACACACGATTCATTGTTAAAGTATCATAACAGTTGATTTACCAGGTGGTAATCATATTTTGTTAAAGAATTTAGAATCATCAGCACACCGCTTTAGCACAAAATGTCAAATATTCATAATTATACTGTAACCGCTAACAAGAACGAATTTGTAAATAAAATAACGCCATTTAATTTTCTTTTAAGTATTCTTGTTATCTCACTCAAATCGATTCATTACATTAAATCCTGCGTCTTACGACGCATCGAGTTTTATAGGAAATTCACCAAATTACTTTCATAAATTTGGGTCTGTATTCTTATTGAATGCAAACCATGAACTCTATGTAATGGACTTTAAGTTGGAAATCGTTTGGGACAATTTTTCATAGCGGTGACTGTATACTTATTCGTATAATAATGTTTCTTACACTCCCTCCCATTACCCCAGCCCAAAGTAAGTACTGTAAGCTTTGTTTTATGACTACTAAGGTAACGGATAGACGTATATATATCATACACAAAAAGTAATATACATAAATATATATAAATCTGGTTCAGGTTCATTATTAGCCATTAATATCCTCGCTGGGACACCGGCATTCCCAATGTTATAAATAGGCCGAATAAACTATAATTGTAAGAAAATAATAACAAAAATAAAACAACTTATCTCTAGTAAGAGAAAATGAAGAGAGATGGCGCTGCCGTTCGTGTTCATCACACAAACATCTGCCACTTCCGGGATTTAAACCCAGGACAGTGCAAAACGCAGGATCGCTACTGTTAATTTTGCTTGTTTTTGCGGGAGTAAGCGACATATTTTTGTTTTATTAATTTTAATTAGAAAATTTTAAAGGGTCTGTTAAGAGCTCGGTAGCTAACATCGCTAACCCTAACGGGAATCCCCCTAATATAGCCATATAAACAGCTAACAGAAAAATGAAACAAATTTTCATACTTTATTCATATTAGAATAACAAAGTTTCAAGTTCAGTTCGTAATTTTGTTAAGCTGCGAGTGCCAACCCTGCCACCCCTCCGGTTCGTGATTAATGACACTTTTCTACCGATAGTCCAAGGTTCGATTAGTGTTAATATTGTTAGTGGACTAATACATTTAGATGAAAATGAGAGTTATCGTGGAAAATTACGTATTTCACTTGTTTGTCGTATAAAAACTGGAAGTTTCAAAGCTTTAAGAAATCAATACGAGGATCGACCTTACGTAGGATAAAAGTAAAAGAACTTCTTTGAAAAGTTAAATGAAATGTCTTCGATTGTACACAATCACACATCAATATTGATTTGTATTGACTATCATTATTATTGATTGATTATTGACCTCATTCATGTGTCCGACAACTTTAGATTCCTAGGACAAGATTAACTATAGATTATATATCCAATACTTGATTAAATGTTGAATATTTGCAATTTTTGTATATTAATTATTAGAGGAAAGAGGGGAGTTATATTGTTAATAATATGTATTTATTTGTTGTATAATTAAAAAATGTTTTTTCGCCCCGCTACCCTAGGTGCGATCGCTCCTATTAAAGGAAAGCCGTGATTGTATGTATGTGTGTAACAAAGCTGCTTTAAGATATAAAATACATGTGTAAAAAACAACTACGCCTCCGAGCCCTCAGGAGGGATTCGAACCCACGACCTTTCGCTATCCGAGCGATTGCTCTGACCGCTGAGCTACCGAGTCGCTGGCAAACGTATCGAATTTTACAAACGTATTTCAACTTCTACTATGAGCTAGTATCGTTCCACCAATGTTGAGTGCTAACTACATTCAACATGGAAAGTAATATTTTTACAAATATCAAACAATCGATTAAGATGGAACCAGCTATAATTATGTTTTATTTTTTGCATTCACAATGCAATCTATACTAATATTACGTCTTTATAACGTAAAGTTTGTGTGTTTGTATATTTGTTAAATTGTAAGGGGTAATCTCGAGATCTACTGAACCGATTTTAAAAATTCTTTCACCAATAGGCACATTACTGCTGAGTGTCATAGGCTATATTGAATGTTAGAATTTTTTTTAAGAATTTTGTCCACCCGTGCGAAGCTGGGACGGGCCGCTAGTCTTTCTATAAGGTATAAAATACGTGTGTAAAAAAGGAGGCGTAGTTGTTTTTAGACGTATGTTGTTTAAGACGTATTTTATATCTTATAGAAATATTGCATTGTGAATGCAAAAAATTAAATAAAAATATAAGAGCTGCTTTAGTTAAAACTGTGTCCAAGCGACTAACGCCCTCCCATAGAAAATTACAAATGCAATAATTACATGCGTCATATACATTATTGATACCCCCTTTAACCCCTCGTAGTAAGCTGAATGCTTGCTTAACGTGTGGCTCACACATTAATATTTGATATAAATAAATAATGACCTGCGTTGTCGTTGCGTTATTGTAACGCAAGTTTTTTAGCTCCTTAACTTTGGTTCCAATCAATATACATATATAATGTTACTAGCGACCCGCCCCGGCTTCGCACGGATGCAATGCTCTACTTTATTATGCAAACCTTCCTCTTGGATTACTCTATCTATTAAAAAAAACCGCATCAAAATCCGTTGCGTAGTTTTAAAGATTTGAACATACAAATGGATATAGGGACAGAGAAAGCGACTTTGTTTTATACTATGTAGTGATTAACTGCACCGGCCACGCGTTGCTGTTTTAAATAAAAATGAACCCTATCCTATGTCCTTAGTTGCAAAAAATCCACTAAAATAAAAAGAAAATCATTAAAATCAGATGAATAGTTTAGAGTTCATCGCGGTCAAACACTGTGACAATTGTGTTAACTCGCCAATAAGTCAGAATTTTAATTCTATTCTTTGTGATCATCATGAGGAACTTAGTATTTTTTGCGATTTGCTAATTAAGATGCTCACTATAGGAGTTAGGCGGGATTCGAATAGCCCACAACATCTCACTATCCAGCAGGGTTGCACAGGATAATTACTTATTGATAATTCTATTACTCGTTGATAATAACGAGTAACTGTTAATGTACTAAACAAAATAATAGTACATTGTTGTCGAGGTGCGGAAAACCAGCAATTGATGGACGAGTAGAGTTTGAAGTCCGAGCCGTTGGCAAGGACTTACATAATACGAGCCAGGCAATTGCTAGTTCCGCCGAGACTTACATAGTGCTTTTCTCGAAAAAATGCAAGGAAATAAATAAAAATTCTGTAGAAAAATAAATCAGAAATCCCCAGTTGTTTTAGTTTTCCCACTAGTCTTCGTATCTTTTTAGTCTATCTATCATAGGGCAAAGATTACAGCCTAATTAGTAATAGCAGTAAAAATTACAATAATTAAGACGTACACATATCAAAATTAATAGTTTTTTTAACAAAGTAGTCTCAGACTCTCCGGTAAAAGTAATGTCTAAAAATAGAAAAAATCTTTCATTTATATCGACTTATCCATAGAAGAGAGTTCGATGTGAGCTAAGGCAACAACTAGTTTTATAGCTAAATGAGACCTTATCTCATTAAATTAAATTAAAAAATCGACTTATCCATAGAACAGAGTTCGATGTGATCATGACGCAAAAACTAGTTTTTAGCAAAAATGACATAAGGTCTCTATGGATAAGTCGATACATATGTAATTTGATTTGATAGTTGGATAATTATCAGAGAAAATAATTTTCTTGATAATTTGCAACCCTGCTATCCAGGCTATCTTTCGATTGAGCTACCGAGATGATAACAGACCCGTCATGTTTATCTAAGTGTTTCCTAATCTGATTCCCAAAGCCATATCTTCGTGTTCTAAGTGACAGAGCATTAAAAGGTGCCTGATTCGAGACAAATTGAAATTTTTCTTGTTAGTTTTTTTTATTTTAAAAGTGGTTTTCATAATCATAAAAAGAACAACATCTATTTAAGCTATATATATATATATATATCTGTGGCCTAGTGCTAAAAGGGCCAAAGTACGTTTTTGTATAAAATGAGATTGTAATGCCAGTTTATTGAAAAAGTATGATATTTTATTACCACGTTTTTCTTATCTCACTTTTCTTATTTGTTTGTTTGTCTGTCCGGGCAAAATCTTGCAACTTAAATTTGAGGCACTTTCCGATAAGCTAGAAAGCTGAAACTTTCAGGATAGTTCAGAACTCGATGACAATGCACTCTAAAGCAACTTTCAACTTTCCAGATGCACTTTCAGGTCCACTTTCGGCAACTTTCACTTTTGTATGGGGCTTATCCGATTGTTGCGTAACACATGGTTACTTCGTTGAGTTAATAATTAAAAAGAATAAAATAATTATACTAGATTTAAAAAATCTAAAAATCCCACGTTTTTCAATGTCCTAAAAAGAATAAAATAACCCTGCGGGGCAAAGCGAGGGGCCACTCAAAACGTGGGGGTGCATCTTTACAATAATCGGCATCAATGCATGTCATTCATCTCTTTAAAATCTCCTCTTAGTAATATGCGCCCCCACGTTTTGAGTGGCCCCTCGCTTTGCCCCGCAGGGTTATTTTATTCTTTTTCGGACATTGAAAAACGTGGGATTTTTAGATTTTTTAAATCTAGTATAATTTTTGGTGCTAAAAGGCCATAAATTATCAACAATCTGTCAAAAGTTACTTTGTAAAAAGGCCATTGTAATCTGCGCTTTTATACAGTTTAGTAAAAATATATGTGATAAAAGGGCTGTAGTGTACTTAACTATTACTAGGTACAATCTCATTTTATACAAAAACGTACTTTGGCCCTTTTAGCACGAGGCCACAGATACCTATATTTTTTAGGTTTTTAGTTTTGGGTTAATTTTAGATAAATTTTAACATTATTTTATTATTAGTATGTTATTGTATTTTTAGTGATATTTACATATATATTTAGTTTCAGATCAATTGTTATGTAATATAAATAGCTAATATATAGCTGTGGATAATGTTGCTGGTTATATAATTATTAATTTATATACTGTTCTCCTTTAAGCGCTACGGTAAATGGTTCAATATAAAACTACCTTTATGTATAAATATTTTGTAAACACTTTTACTTTTTTAATAAATTTATAACAAAATTCTTAGCATTTTCATGATTAGTACTAACGAATTTTCAGCACAAATTTTGACATTTTGTCTAGGCACGTACAGAAAAAGGGAAACAAAGAGTAAAAACAATACGCAATTATTTAGAGTGGAAAAACTGTGAACAGTTGTCATGGCATCAATTCTACGAAACGAAAAAGCTTTCTTAATATATTTTATTATGTAATAAATTTTTTAACTGTATTTTATTCGTAGAAATGTTTTGTAAAATGTGATCTGGGTTCCATATTAGTTGCACAAACTTAAATTACTTATTGTCTTACAGGAGTCATGCCAATCGCATCAGAGAGTAAGATATTTTTTTTTTATAAGGGGTTTTGGCTTGGTTACAAAGACCTTTGAGCCATTTCTTCATATTATGTCCATTCTTGTTTAAAGAGTTGATTTATGAATGATATGAATGATAGATTATCAATGGATGATGAATGAAAAGTGAAATACCTTAACCTAGGTTTCAGTAAAGATGTGGGGTTTTACTGAAAATTTCTCGTGGACTTCTTGAGAGAGCGAAAAGACACCAAGCATTGTTTTGTTTCACTTGCAAACACTCGTGCATATACAGAAATACTTAGTGGTTTATAACCCACCATTATTACACACTAATATCAACCACAACACAAAACACCACAAACGAGAAAAACAAGACCAACATAGTGACGCTTCCCGCTCCCGCCAAAAAGTCCCGAGAGTAAGATACAAATCGGCATTTCATAGATAATATCAAAAACTGACCGATACAACCTTTATTTTTTCAGAAAAATTATTCTGTCTATGACATACATTAAAAAAAAAGGACAAAAAGAATTCAAACGATCTCTATTATAATTTATGTTGCCATAAAGTAAGGCAAAGGCTAAAAAACACATACAGCTTTGTCTTCAAGAATAATTTTCTTAATTTTATGGTGATAAATGATAACAAGAATGATGATAATAACCTTTTTCCCTAGGCTTCGGAAAAGGTGTGTGTTTTTATTGAAATCTCCTTAGAATTCTTGAGAGAGTGTCTGAGAGTTACATTTGCCTGCACTTGTGTTACATGTTTACGAACACTCAATAGTTAACAGCCCACTATTAATACACTAATATACGCCATAACATAATTTTTAACAACAAAACCAAAACTACTATACTGACACTTCCCACTCCCGCCAATCTTTATTAAGATCATTTAGTGCTACGGTAGCGATACTGCCTTTCGCACCGACCGTCCTAGGTTCAGGTCCCGTTAGATTAGATGTTTATATGATGACAACGAGCATTTGTACCTTAGCCACGGGTTTATATATATGAATATTACATATCCTAGTATTCATAGCACTAGCCTTACTGTGATTACTTTGGGTAAGTCCATAATCTAAGATCACAAATTTGTTGTTTGTCTGTCCGTTCTTTTTCCATTGTATATGCGTTACCATAGCAACGCGTTAACCGCAAGTAGTTCGTCTACCGGACGCTAGATGGCGCTAACGGAAAAATATTTAATAATAGAAAAAAATTAAAGAATTTTGTCCACCCGTACGAAGCCGGGATGGCCGCTAGTTGGTATAAATGAAATAAATATTATTATTACTATTATTACTATAGTCTTTACTGCGTTCCAAATGACAGATGGAACTTCAAAAATCAAACGCGCCTCTTGATCGCTCATTACATGTATATTGAATTTAAAAAAGAATGCTACCCAATTGCAAAACTTTTTTTTAACTTATAACTATTATTTCCACCCCTAACCACTTAAATTCGAATGAAAACATCAAAAGAGAACGATCAATCATAGAACAGTTAAGTCACTGTGGTCGATTCGGACCGCTTTGTGCATTTGACAGATAAAAAAAAAGTATGATATTGGCGGGGTTTTTGGGAAGAGCAGTTTCGAACAAATATTATGTACGTGCTGTTGCCCGCGACTTCGTCCGCGTCAATATCTGTTATTATGATTTTTCACTGATGCTTCGCTGCTATTGGTCGCAGCGTGATTTCATATAGCCTAAAGTCTTCCTCAATAAATGGACTATCCAACACAAAAAGATTTTTTCAATTCGAACCAGTAGTTCCTGAGATTAGCGCGTTCAAACAAACAAACTCTTCAACTTTATAATATTAGTATAGATAACAGGAGCATAGTTTTAGATTATGTATGTTCCGGCCCAAAGTTAAGAAACTAAAGCAGTTTTGTTTTGGAAAGCAGAAACAAGTTCCTTTTTTTTTAATTTTATGCATTTTTCAATGCAATCTTATAAGATAAATTATTATAATAGAAAATTAATAGAAAATATCGGGTCGGGTCTCAAGTGAATTCTTCAAGTGTTTTCGAGACTCGAACCTAAGCCCGTCGGTGCAAAAGACAGACGATACGAATAATACTATTCTGTAACAAGAAGTCTGTTGCTCCTTTCCCTAACATTGAAAGTTTTATGTACATCTTTTCTATATATAAAAAAATGTAAATAAGTCACACCCATTATTTCGTTCCAAACTAAGTGAAGATATACTCAAAATATTTATGTCCCCACTGCTGGGACATAAATATGGCCTATGCCATCTCTATGGACCAAAAACCCTGTAATGGGCAGTAATCCACCGCGCCCAATACTTATAGAAATTATAATAAAATCATGATGGGTACTGAAAAAGTAAATTTCAAGAAAGAATTTCAAATTTGATTATTATTAATGGGTTTCAGCTGTAAGTCATAACTGAGAGAACAGCCGGGCCAGGTAGTAAAAAGAAACAATAATTAATAAATGTGATGACTTTAATATAGTATGACGATTAGTTTTAACTTCCGTACAATAAAGATGGGGGTACAGTGAGAGCAAGAAAATTATGAATATTTGAACATTCACGCCATTGAATGGAGATGTCAATTATTTGCCTTTATCCCTGGTAGAAGCGGGGTAAATTGGTTGAAAAACAAAGCGGATATAAGTCTTTGGTGGGCTGTAGAAAAAAATGTTTCCCTCTCTCTCTGACTATGAAAATTTTGCTGATTGGCACCACAAAAAGACCATCGCTATATACCACCCACTCGAATTGTTCACATTAAATGAACTCGATGTGACCCTGCCCTTACGCCTCCATCTTAACATTAGTATTTTGATGCCCCGCGTGAATTATTCACAAATTTATAATTCACCCTCCTACCTCCCCATACTAAATCATCTAGGGAAAACACGGGCTGATATTCGGTATGGCAAAGAAAACATAGTGACAACAATATCGACAGAAATGCATTTAATTCCATTTTATATTCGTTTGGCAGAAGAAGCAAGAATGTAATATTGATGCAGTGGAAATGGGAGCTTTAAGAAGTATAGCTGGAGTGAATTTGATGGATAAAATAAGGAATGATGTGATAAGAGAGTGGTGTGCTGTGGAAGAACAAAAATCCCACGTTTTTCAGTGACCAGAAAAAAATAAAATAACCCGGCGGGGCCAAGCGAGGGGCCACTCAAAACGTGGGGGCGCATCTTTACAAATACTCTCAACATCTATGCATATCATACATCTCAATACATCTCCATAAGTAACATGCGTCCCCACGTTTTGAGTGGCCCCTCGCTTGGCCCCGCCGGGTTATTTTATTCTTTTTTGGTCACTGAAAAACGTGGGATTTTTAGATTTTTAAATCTAGTATTATTATTTTATTCTTTTTAATTATTAACTCAACGAACTAACCATGTGTTAATCAACAATCGGATAAGCCCCATACAAAAGTGAATGATGCCGAAAGTTGACCTGAAAGTGCACCTAGAAAGTTGAAAGTTGTTGAAGCGTGCATTGTCATCGGGTTCTGAGCTACCCTGAAAGTTTCAACTCGCTAGGTGGTCGGGAAGTGCCTCAAAATTGATATACAAGATTCCAACCGGACAGACAAGACGACAGACAAGCAAACAGACAAGAAAGCGACCTAAGAAAAACATTTAGATATGTAGAGGGGATGGAGGAATGAAAATTGACAGGGCAAATATATGAGGTAAATCGATAAAGGTAAACCAATACCAGGTCAAAAGTACCCTTAACCGACGAGTTCGTATGAAAAGGCTAATGAGAGTTGAAGAACTGATAGATTTATATGAGGATCTTAGGAGGTGGAAATTTGTGACTCTGCTTACCCGTACGGGAAATTACTGTGATTTTATGTATGTATATTTGAATAAATAATTTTATTTTTATTTAATAACTAGCGGCCCGTCCCGGCTTCGCACGGGTGGACAAAATTCTTTAAATTTTTTCTATTATTAAAAAAAAATCCGTTAGCGCCATCTAGCGTCCGGTAGACGAACTACTTGCGGTTAACGCGTTGCTATGGTAACGTTAATTGATACAATGGAAAAAGAGCGGACAGACAAACACAAACCACCGTGATCTTAGATTATAGACTAGCGGCCCGTCCTGGCTTTTCACGGGTGGACAAAATTCTTTAATTTTTTTCTACTATAAAAAAAACCCGTTAGCGCCATCTAGCGTCCCGTAGACAAACTACTTACGGTTAACGCGTTGCTATGGTAACGTTATTTGAAACAATGGAAAAAGAGCGGGGAAAAGAGCGGACAGACAAATACACAAACCACTGTGATTTTTTACATTAATTCTTATATAATATAACTGTTTCTTAGCATAAAAATAGACCAAACCTGCCTACCTAAATTAACTAATAATAATAAATATATAATGCATTGCTATTACACAACTCCAATTAACAAAATGTTAAATATTTAATTGGGCATATTATCTAAAATATTTCTTCGGAAACTGTGTAGTAATCGTTTATTACAAACAAATGATCCAGAGTAACGGTAGTAGGTTTTATTTATCTATCTTTTGTATACAATAAATACATATTGTTTACAATAATAGGTAGCTCGCAGTGCGTTTGGATGTCCGATGGAAAAAAGGCGATGGCGGTATGAGCATATGCAGCTCCTGAGCACAATCTCCAAATACAATCTGTAGAAGACCGACAGACAGGCAATTTAGTGACGGTGACCTAAGGTGTAAAGCTTACTCTCCACCAATAACAGATCAGAAATAACAGAATCTCCACCATCAGGGTAGGTCAACTGAACCTAAATGGCTGTATTGAGTTCGGTTCGTAGTGGTGCTTGCCGGCAAATGGCACAATGGCAATGGAAGAGATGTGTTACGTCCCAGTGATTTTAGTTCTTGGGTATGTGCCTGTATTGACGACTTCCATGGTCGAGTGGCTCACATACCGGTTTTCATGGTCACGCCACTTCGAAATCGCAGTTTCAATCCCCGGCCGAGTCAGTGTAAAGAACAAATTAATTCACCCACCTTAAAATAATTAATTGATATACTTAAAGTACGAAATCATATAGGTTAAGAAAGGTCGATTGAAGTGACTAGGTTATGCTGGTGATGACAGCACTGACTCCACAGTTTTTTTTAATACTAAATAGGCCGTCGCTTGACCACTATCTCGATTACCTGATGGTAAACGCCGATGCGATCTAGTATGTGACGCGCTTGCCTAGAAAATACCTATCACTCGTGACTTGAAGACCCTTCAATTATATATGTCAGGAAACACATACTCAGGCAAAGAGTTCCACTCCTTAGCGATACGTATAACAAAATTGAAAGCAATACGCTTAGTGCGACTCTTTAGTATATCAACCCTGATATAATGGTGGCGCCTATTTGTAAGTCTGGTTGTCCGATGAAAAAATGGGGACGGCGGAACAAGATTGTGCAATTCTGTTGTACACTCTTGGAAATGTATCCTTTAAAAATAGAGAGCCCTTTGGCAGAGCTATGGGGCCAAACACTGGTTTTTACTGGGCGCTAAGCCGAATATGTGGGTAAAGGAGAGTACCACATAACTTCGATGTTCATTCGCGGCAGAAAATAATAACGCATTTCCCGTGTATAAAAAAGGGTTAGGTTAGGTTATATACTCTGTAATTTCATTGTTCGGTGCTGCGTACTTTCGAACTGGCCTACATAGTACTCCTACATTTTTCAAGTAACGTTCGTCGAAATTCTACACCTCGAAATTAAGTATCGGATTCGTAAGACACACGTAGCGACAGACTGCTTCCTGCGTGCCTAAAGTACCCATGTGTTTATGAATTAGAATTTACAATAAGAGTCATGCTCATATAAATCCATGTCTCCCTTATAAGAAGCATAGTGAAAGCGCAAGTTGTAATCAACTTTACACAATTTCCTCCCGTATGTGCGCGCTTTAAATCATCAAGATAATTTTGTTTGTCAACGCCAGATAAAGGTGGCTCCTAGAGTGACTCGGCACAAATTGGCCGACAGAAAACAAATACTTGGCAGGAATAATTGTTTAATGTCGTTATTTACAACCCCCGGGAAATAAAAGCGACTCAATGAATACAGCAAAAAGTACTTTTTTCAAATGAAGCCAGTGGCTAAAAAGGAATAGCTGGCAACGCTATAGAAACAAACGAAGATCTTTGAGAATTTTCAAGAATTCCTTAGCTAATCCTTGGGTATATGTGAATATGAATATGACAAATCCCAATTATATTATGACAATACTTTGTGTGTGTGTTTGTTACAATATTGTCAGTGTTTGACCGCGATGAACTGCGAAATTACTCAACCGATTTTCATGATTTTTTATTTTCTTGTATTTGTGTTAAGTTAGGACATAGAATAGGTTTCATTTTTAAAACAGCAACGCGTGCCCGGGTCAGATAGTATGAAATAAAGAGAAAAGAAAAGTGGATTAAGCTGGTGTGAGTTTATAAAAATTATTTCCGTTATAGTGAGATTTATATTCATTACATTTTTTCTTTATTACCATATGGGTATACCTGAGTTCATTCAAAACCTGTCGCTTAGTTCGAAAACTGTCGCACCATCTCAAGTAGCAGGAACTAACCAACTTACATACATGGGTGGTTTCTCCCCCTGCGTTCTTTATACAGTTCCATGTAGATAACCAATTCTTTCTAATAAAGCCACCATACATATAACAAACAAACGTCAGTGCCAACCAGAGATTAGCTTTACAGGTGTTCACGCAAACATGACGCGTACCAGTAGCCTTAAATCCTTTTTTGACGATCAAGTTCTATCAGTGGAAGACGACGTTCTGCCCTTTGCTTAGAATCCACCGACGTTGATACCTGTATCTTATTTTTCACTTCATGCTTATTTATAGAAGGTAAACGTAAGAATCCCCTGGTATCCACTGCATCTGTACGATATCGGTACGGGATCCCAAAATCCGCGAGTTGAATTAATAAAACTTTAAACTCAGAACGAAGACATCTTTATTTAATTGATAATAGCCTTAATACTAACTGACAACCCAAATCATAGCCCGATTCAAAATACATGCAACGCCATCTTTTGAGAGAATGAGGAACTAAACTTACATATGTACAAACACGAGACTCAAGTTTCAATAATTTGTTTCATATTTCTGTGTGCATATTTTCTGTATTTTGATCTTTTTTCTCTGTTTTAAAGATTCTTAATAGAAAACCGGCCTGTACTATTTTGTTTTACCTATGTATTCATTGTATTTTAGGCAGAAAATTATTTTGTCAGGAAAGCAAAAAAAAGGGTCCGTCACACTTGGCTTTGTTATATCCAAATGACGTTTCTGTCACTGATACAAAGGAAAAATATGATTCTATCTCTACTATTTATTAATATTATTTTACACGTATAGAACACAAATATAAACGATAAAATATAGTTGACTTAGTAACTACATTTTCTATGAAACGATAAAATAAGTTTCTGGAAATAATTAAGGGTCATTAAATGTATAACGGATACATTTAAGTTTTAAATTTTTTTAATAGAAATATACTGGAAAAAATCGACTCGGCTGACAAGTGAATTCTCAGGCGGGAAGAGGCCTCACACAGTATATTTCTATTAAAAAATGTATAGTACATAAGATAGCATTAAAAATGCAAATGATATATAAAATTACAAAAAAATACATTTAAATTGTTTTCTTAAGTATAAACAAGTTCCAAAACAAATTATTGTAACAAATTAATTATGACTTCTAAAGAATTTATTATGAGAAAATCATCAACTTTTCTCAGGTGTCCTGTTTGACACATTTGATTTGGAGAGCATTGGAGCGGACTTCTAAAGGTGGCAGGTTCGATTCCCGTCTAACAATTCACTAGGGAACCGAGTTATTTTTTTCTAGTATTTTTCTATTAAAATAATTTATCGCATTGAAGAGGTGTATAAAATATATAATATTATAAAACTGCAGACAATTCAATTGTTTTCTTATAATTACTTCTTTAGATAAAGATAAAAATTAAAATGCTTTTGTTCAATATGAGCATTTCCAATGCATTTATTGAAAGTCAACAATGCGATGGCTTCATAGGTCTTACGCCGCAAGAAACTCGGCAAAGGATATTTTTCTTTCTCCCATTAATGTGTTACAGATTTTTTAAAGTTAAAACTTTTCTAGCGTTTGTATATTAGATATAAAAAAATATCAGTAAAATTCTCAAATAATGAAAAACATAATGACTAGTTTTTATATTTTTTTATATGTTTTATTTCATTTTCTCAATGCTATCTTATAAGATAAATTATTTGAATAGAAAGATACTAGAAAAAATCGACTCGGCTCATAAGTGAATTTTCAGGCGGGAACCGAACCCTTTGGAAATGCGGTCCTTTTTTCTTGTACCTTTCTGGTTTAACGTTGTAGGCCAGCGTTTTCTCATCACTAAGAGGAACATCCTTTCGTATTCGAAGGAAACATTTTTAAAAATGTTCGGACAATTGATTAAAATGTAACAGCCATTTAGTTTTTATATTTTTATATGTTTTATTGTATTCAATGCTATTCTTATAAAATAAATTATTTGAATAGAAAAAATCGACTCGGTTTACAAGTAAATTCTTAGGCGGTAATTCCCGCCTCATAATGATAAGTATTATTCCTCTAATTTTTTTATCGGATAAGTAAACTTACCTGCGGCAATTAATCCTTATGAAAATCCTAATATGTAATAGTAATAATAATTATTAGCCTAGCTCAAAGTAAACACTGTAAGGCTTGTGTTATGGATACTAGGGTAACAGATTGACATACACAGATATTTTATATTAATAGAAATATACTAGCTGACCTGGTAACGCGTTGTTATGGTAACGCGTTGTTATGGTAACGCGTTGCTATGGTAACGCGTATACATTGGAAAAAGAGCGGACAGACAAACACAAATAACAAATTTGTGTTCTTAGATTAAAGACAAGCCGCCCGACCCGGCTTCGCACGGGTGGACAAAATTCTTTATTTTTTTTCTATTATTAAATATTTTTCCATTAGCGCCATCTAGCGTCCGGTAGACGAACTACTTGCGGTTAACGCGTTGCTATGGTAACGTTATTGATACAATGGAAAAAGAGCGGACAGACAATCACACAAACCACTGTGATATTAGATTAAAAATTAATAGCCATGACCCAGGTACAAATGCTCGTATTCACCACACAAACATTAGCCTCCTCCAGGACTCGAACCGAGGATCGTATCACAATACCCAGCCCCGAGCCAATATTGAAAAATGCGTTTTAACATTAACCCGGCTGATGATCAAACTCGGGACCTCGAAGTGGAGACATCATGAAAACTCGCCAACCACTCGACCATTGAGGTAGTCGGTCAAAGGTCTATAAACCAGACATCCCAGTTATAATTAGAGTTGTTTCAGTATGAAAATAGTATGGGGCAGTTAAATCGATCTGCGGTTTGTGTCAAACCAACTTTTGATTTGAATTGCGTTTTGCATAGATATTGTTTCAACCTGTTTCTGAATTAGTTTTCGAAACAATAGATACACATGCTGGACACAAGTCTTCTTAATAGCAGGTTCAAATATTGTATGTGGTATTTTTTTCTATATTTCTTTATTGAGCGAAGCTCTCTTTTAGGCAACTCACAAATTTCGCTTATATCCCTCCTGCTACTTAACTGTTTAACCAATTCGAATCGAATTTTGGCATGAACATACATGATTATAACCTGACGGACATAGGCTATGCAAAAAAATATAGACTTTACCATGGAAGAATAATCACCGAAAGAAAAATTCAAAAGCTGATCACAGCCCAACCGCTGAGACTACATTGATGAAATTTAGGTGAGGTTAGGTAAGGTAGTGCTTCGCTCAGTATTTGCAAACAGCAGCAGCATTGCAGACCTAGTTTTAGTTAAGGTTTTTATTGTTCTTGTTCATAATGGCAAAAGCAAAATGCTTTTGAAATCTAAAAAATAAAAAAATGTGATTTATTTGATGTAAAAAACAAATCAGAGATTAGAATTAATGAATAATTCTGCTTATAGTTTGTCCGTACTTTTAATTGAGAGAATCAAGTTAATCTACACTACTTGTAGTATAATCTTAAATAAAATATCTTTATTATTAATATATATTTGATACTATAAAATAATTTTCAAAGAGATCAAATTTTTAACAATAATATGAATAAAATAATTCAATAAATAATGTTTAATCACTAACTAGCTCAATAATTAATTTAACCATTATTAGAATATTATTAACTTTGCGATTCCAATTTATTACTTTCAAAGTAAATATATATTTTTATCATAATTAAAATAAAATACGTAATATAGCTTCTTCATGTTTATTTCAATTCAATTTATTTATTTGTGATAGAATCCTATAAAAGTTTTGTTTGTTTTCGTAATATAAATTAAATTCGCAGTATTTATTTTAGTATTCTCAATGCTATATCTCTACTATTTAAAGACAATACTTTGTGTGTTTGTTACCATAACATTCAATTAACGTAACCATAGCAACGCGTGGCCGGGTCAGCCAGTTTATATAAGATTTAAAATACGTAAAAAAAACAACCACATCACCACCTGGGAGCTAGGAAATGTGGTTGGCTTATAGGCGCATTTTATTTTTTTGCCACTCTATCCGAGCTAAGCGTCAGATTTTACCGTTTCACGAGAGCGTCGGGTTTAGTACCGTTATAGTACCGTTACGCGCGATATATATAGGAGCCAGCTGCTTTTTTTATTTTTTTTTGTTTTCGCAGGAAATGGCATAAGGCATTCCCTCGTGCCGGGAGAACACGAGGGATATGTGGGACTCTCCTCCATGCCCCTACCCGGCTTAGTGCCCGGTAAATGCTTGGAGGCCTACCCACTAAAACCTGCGGTGTCCCACAAGACATTGGTGGGGGCCGCGTGATCCCTTACCGGAAGCGGCCTCCTATGCTCCGTGGGGGACGGAGCAACAGGGTGAGCCGTGATGCCCTGAACAACCCCCACGCCTGAGGACCAAGTGCAATGCAGCTGCCGGTTTCTAGGAGCCAGCTGCCTCCCCACCTCAGTGTGCGTGGCTGGCGTGGCTTTCTATCTCTTTTCTACTCTATACAACCCCGCCAGGCACTTGAATATCCGTTGCGATCAGCTCTTACGTTTATCCTTTTTTGATTATTAATAAACCGTCTAAATCGTAGTTTTTTAACAATTATTTCCTTCACTTTATGCTATAAAGCTTTTGCTTCTTTCGGGTGTCCCTAGAGGGCACTGTTATTTTTTTTAATTAGATGTCCATGTCTTTTGTCTTCTGTTTTACACCACACAATAACTAAATTAAAATGAGACAGTCTAATGTAATAATATCACTTTCAATTTTCTTCCTAAAACAAAGAGAATTCCCTGTTACATACATTCAATTTGCAATAAATTTGTCTGGACAAAAAACACAATTTTAAATGCTTCCCCCAATTTAAGACATGCGTCTAAATATTAAGGTCCAATTTCGCACACCACCCGGTAAATGAAAGGGAATTGTTTAATTAAAAAACAGTGGTCAATGACCCCTTTGTTTTAGAGTCCGGGGCAGACGAGCATATACGTCATAATTGAGGTAGAATTAATTAATTTAGAGTGAGATAATTAAACTGTGCGAGTAACTCTTTGGTGAGAGAAATGCGGTGAAATTTCCCGTTTATTGTTAAAGTCGGTCCGTTTTCATAAACACATAATTATTTATTACACAAAATACTATAGGTACGTGTATGATTTGGTTATATCGTTGGTTTGGATAAACAGGGTATTAACTTAAAACTATCGATATTTTCTTGAAATAAATTATACTGTGTTTAGTTTCACGATTTTCTCAAAACTACGAAACTGAATAAAAATAATAAGAATTCAAAAATACTGCTACATGTCGGCTTTAAATATATATATTATAATATCACCCAAATAATTCTAAAAAGACTTTATAATTCATAGCCACCGTTTGGTGCAATGGTAACAATCGTGCCTTTCGCAGAGACGATTTGGGTCTGAGTCACGGAAGGGCCAAAAGTTTGTGATGAATACGAGTTTTTGTGGTGCTTACATATATTTCTATTAATATTACTTATTAATGTATGGTACATGTATGTCTATCCGTTAACCTAGTATCCATAACACAAGCTTTACAGCGCTAACTTTGGGTTAGGCTAATTGGTGTGAATGAAAGAGATATTACCAATAATAATAATAATAAATAATTTATTGTCCAATAATGGCACAAAAACAATATTATTATTATTGAGCGAAGCTCTCTTTTAGGCAACTCACAAATTTCGCTTGTCTCCCTCCTGCTACTTAACGTCTTAACCGATTCGAACGAATTTTGGCTTGAACATACATGATTATAATCTGACGGACATAGGCTATATAAATAAAATATAGACTTTACCATGGAGGAATAATCACCGAAAGAAAAATTCAAAAGCTGATAACAGCCAAACCGCTGATACTACATTGATGAAATTTGGCACCAAAACTCACATCGTGGTCATGACTAATGTGCAATAAAATGTTTTGAAATCGGACATAACATGGAGGAATAATCACCGAAAGAAAAATTCAAAAGCTGATCACAGCCAAACCGCTGAGATTACATTAATGAAATTTGGCGCCAAAACTCACATCGTGGTCGTGACTAATGTGCAAAAAAAAGTTTTGAAATCGGACATACCATCGAGGAATAATCACCCTTCAAAAATCTAATTGCTTCGCTCAGTATTTGCAAACAGCAGCATGTATTGCAGACCTAGTTATATAATGTTTTAAACTTTCATGGTCGCTAACATTATAGTCATATAAGTTATATACAGGATTGTTACCATGTACCTTGTTTTTATTGAGTGTCCGATATTCGACGGACGTTGTTCGTCGGAGAGTAGACCGATATTTCTGCCAATAACAGCCTACCCGCAATTACTTCAGTCGCTCCGTGATCATGGCACTTGCAACAGTGCCGAAATATCGGAAACTCAATAACAAGGTACATGGTAACAATCCCGTATATAACTATTATTACTATAATTATTATTATTATGTGGGCTGCATTAACTTTTTCATATTATTTATTTTTACTTTAATATAACGTGCTTTAGTGTTCAAAATATATCTGTTTGACATTAGTATGATTGACTTAAAATAACAAATGCCGATTACCGTTTACTATTTGTCTTTTATCTTTTATCAATTAACTAGCGTCCCGTCCCGGCTTCGCACGCGTGGACAAAATTCTTTAATTTATTTTCTATTATTCAATATTTTTTCCGTTAGCGCCATCTAGCGTCCGGTAGACGAACTACTTGCGGTTAATATGGTAACAAACACATAAAGTATTGTCATAATATGATTAGTATAATGATTATTGTCAAATAATGTTGAAATCTATAATCTAATATCACAGTGGTTTGTGTGTTTGTCTGTCCGCTCTTTTTCCATTGTATACGCGTTACCATAGTGCCTAAGAATAACATTTAAGAAGGCTAAGAACGGTTAGCTATATGTGTAGTTGTAGAACCGAAACGTTAGCGCGATTCATTTCGGTACAGCGACATCTATAACTGAGACACAACAACGCGTGGCCGGGTTATTGTTTTGAACCCAAGTTAAGTAGCCAAACTTCTGTTACGGGAATTAGAGACATCGACCGTATTACAATACCCGAGACCCGAGCTTATAGAGAAAAGTTCGTTTTCAACATTGATCCGGCAGGTGATCAAAACCAGGGACCTGGCTGGCTTTACCTGAACCGGTATGCGAGCGACCCGACGTCGGAGAAAATAATTAATTAATTTCAAGTCCAGACAAACTTAAGTCGCTTTAAAGTAATTGATATTGAAAATTTAATTTATATGGATTCGTAATGCTTTCGCAGAATTAGTGCTTTGATACTTCGACAAATTAAATATACAGTTTTTCTTTCAAACTGCTATATCACGCCATGTTTTCACATCTATGTTATGTGCACCATCGCTTTATATTCGTAGTTATTCATTTCAGTAGCAGCTTTTCCTCGTGGTTCATTCTTTTAAACAAAGTTTCCAGTACGGAATCGGTTAAACCAAAAAAGCACGCTGCGTTCATTAGCCGTGTCCTCTCCGAACAGCTTTCGCGAGCTGTTTCTGCTGCATTAGTTCCACGTCGGATTTCGTATTGAAAAATCACTCTTAATTTCGATGTTTCCTCTACATTTAAAGTGTAATTAAAAACAATTGAAAGTCAAACATACGATCGTCATTTTTTTTAATTTTGAATGTCGTCTTTATCGTGTGAAAAGTTCGATTTTGAAATATCACACCTGCTTGATATAATTTTAATTAAAAGTGACCAGCGGGCCTACCATCATCTTTTAGCGCGATGCAACTTCGATTGTCAAAGTGAGACACCGCTATACGCGGTCTGTAGTGGCGTCTCTTTTCAACAGCTAAACTTGAATCGCCATAAGACGTGATGATACGGCCTCTGAGGCCCTACCATCATCTCTTATTGCGATTCAATGTTGAAGAGAGACGCCACTAATGCCGCGAATAGCAATGTCTCACTTTGACAACCGGACTTGCATCGCGCTAAATGATCATGGTAGGCGCTCTGTACGTTCAAACGGCAATTTTATAATTTAGGTGTTCAAAATATATGCTAATAAATTGTATTATGCCTAAAACCTTCGCGAAAGTGCAAGCAACGAGTGAGCAAAGTTTTATCGCAATTGGATGAACAGTAAAGCAACGCATTAAATACAAACAAACATTTATTTTAATATTATTATACGGTAACATTCACTCTGTACTTTGCAACATGTTTTTGAATATTTTCAAATAACTCTTAAAACCGTTAAATGTAAAATATATTTTTTATGGGTACGCTCTTGATCCCAATCATGCTAGGGGGCTAACACAGGGTCCTCAAAGGAGCGAGCTAACCCAGAAGGGTGCCTATTCACCCAAGCTTTAGAAACGGACGGGTTATAAGTGCTTGGAAATACAGACACAGGGTGGAAAGTTCCACGTTGAAAAGATTTAGAGTAGCGCTCGGAGCGACAGGTAGGAATAGCAGCCAATATGGGGTGCCCGCAGTGCGTCTTAATGTCCAATGGAAGAATGGCGGTGGTGGTATAAGCACATGCAGCTTAATCTCCCAAAGTCTGTAAAAGACCAACAGACAGGCCACTTTGCTGCGTTCAGCTAAGGTATGAAGCTGGCTTTTCATCAAATTGCTGTCACTGATGAGCCTCTTAGCGCTATGGTGAATTGTGTCTAGTGCATTACAGTAAAAGAGAAACAATAGCATTTTCCCCAATCGAAATGGCTCTCCATCTCAGCGTATTTTAAGAAATGCAATGTCGTCAATTCTTCACGGATTTATATAACAGCTTTTAGTTTATCCCAATATCAATTTCAATCGTTTTATCTCCGACATTCTGTAATATTGATGTTTACTTGGGAATGCATCATTTTCTTGTATATATTTATTCTTTTTTGCAACAAAAAGTTGACTCAATGCGTCGTTATCTACTAGTGCATTTTATCACATTTTATAAATCCTCTTTGATTCTTTTAATAAGTTTTTTTAAATGTCTTAGAAATTAAGATGTGCGATATTTTATGCGTGAAATCATAAATGAGGGTCCTGATTCTGAATTATCGTCCCTCGTCGTTTTGTATTCATTTTCATTCGATATAGTTCATCTGTTGGATGTTTCGGAAAGCATGTTATGTTTTCGGCCCGCATTGTGTTTAGGAAGGACAAGCTGGTTATATTTCTTACAAAACTTTACGAAAGTAATTTTTACTCATTAAATTAATAAAATTCTTTACAAATAAACATAATGGGTGAGATTAGGTTAAACATATTATCTGTAAAAAATACTCAAAGTTTTGGCTGAATTTGACCCATCTGTGTCCCAATTTATTCATTCCGATTCAGCAATATTTGTAAATTCTATAATATTCTAGCTAATTTTTACAAACTATCTAAAGCTAGTTATCCGATTCGTTGCTACATACAATTACCAGAAATGAAGGCTACGAGCTTTATTAACGTGAAAAGTGAAGATAGTTTTATTCTGGGTAGATTGCCTTAAAACTTAATTTGAAGGAGTTATCATCGATTTAAAAATGACACGGCTCCAGTGGCTAGCGCCACACGCAAAAGAAAGTGATGGCACCCCAGACGTGCCATCCACAACGAATCGGTTAAATACAACAGACGTAACCAGCTTTAAGCATATAATGTAAGTCTAAATAATCCCAATAGTGTGGAAATGCAGCCATTGATCTGTGCCAGTATTATTCAAAAGAATAAGAGAAAAACTTTTTCGGAAGCTGGAAGCATCACTTTATTGGTTTTTGTTTTCTTGTTAAAATTCATGTTGTGGTAAATTTTAGTATGTAATTATGGTGGATTATTAACCACTAAGTGTTTGTGAACATGCACGAGTATTGGCAAACGAAACAAAACAGTGGGAGTTGTCTTCTCCTGCTCTTAGAAGTCCACGGGGAGGTTTTTCTTTACTGGAACTTATGGAAACTAGTATTTCATTGTTCATTCTTTGATTATCATTATCATTCATGGATCGGCTCTCATCACGACATGCAACCAGGTCATAGAATCTTATTAAAAGTAAGAAGAGAAGCAATGCATATCATAATTTGGTCCATATAGGTATCTATTTCAAAAATTATTTTACCATTATAAAAGTATGTTGGCATACAATCCTGGTAGCTATGCACGTGTGTATGCAGGAATGTTGCACCATATACCCATATATAATTTCTATACATGATCTTGATAACATAGCTGTATTATTATTTTCAAACTGGAACTGACCGTATGTATATATACTATACTTTGAGAAAAAGTACGCTGTCATTGCGCGCCAGTCTTGGCCGTGACCCAAAATCCTGTTTCATTTCCATACCTTCTAAACTCCTAAAGCTGTTTATTATAAGCTGGGTAATAGGTAGATAGCCCAAATCACCTAACAAGTACATTATTCCAGATGTTCCAGATTAAGTTTGGCTGCCCCTAATAGGTTGATGACGTTAACAAAATATTCATAATTCTATTCTCGGATACGCAATTTAAAATTCACGTGGAATTAAGTGTTTTTCTAACGGTAAAAGCGCCGTGCCACGCCGCCCGTTACTTTTTAATTTCCGAACGGAAACTACGAAGTCAAAAATTAAGCTTCCCACACGAAGATAGGTGACAGACTCAATTTGCGTTATCGATCCCTACACGGACTAATATTACTACCCTAAAAACAAAATGTCCACAAGCAAAAGACAACCCTAACCCAAAAACACAGAGATGACTCTCCCTAAGCATGTTTTACGTTAACGTCCATTTTGACGACAAGCGTAGTTCTCGTAGCTTATCTGTTGCGCGACATAAAACTTTTTACGTTAAGAAATACGGTGGGTAATTGAATGAACGAATCGAAGGACATATGTCGTTATGCGGCTGAGCGGATAAGGATTCCCCTTCAGTAGGCATTGTAAACAAAACGCCTATTATAATGGGACAGCATTGCGTTGGTGTTGTACTTTGAGATTAAATTATCGATAAATTTGGTGTCGATAAAATATTCACTGTATATTGCACCAAATAAACTTAATAAAAAGTAGATATAGCATGTTTTATGCTAAAGTAATATCATCAAAATACACAATAAGAGAATCTAATGTTTATAGTAAGATTCAGAGTAGTTATTACTATATACTAGGGCCTTTTTTTATTAAAATATTTACTAGCTGTACACCGCGGTTACTTTTCGTTTAGACAGCTACCACGCGCCGCTGTCTTAAGCATTAAGCTATCAAATGCAGAATACTTGAAAAGCAAATGGAAGTTTCATGTATTAGCGCATTCAAGCAAACTCTTAACTTTTATCTCATAAATATAATAATGATAAAAACTGTGAATATTAATTCAGTTCTGAAAAAGACATATTTTAATTGTGTTATCAATTTAAAAGCAGTCGACTTCCTATTCTATAAATGTATCGATATTTTTAAAGACAATAAAAATATCGATATATTTATTGACACCTCCCATCACTAAACCCGAAAAAATTTTGTAACACGAACCGTTACCCACCGATGATATATGAATGTGTTATTTGATTGTCGCCTACCAATAATTGCTAGCGTGTGACGAACGTACGGACAATGCCTGTGTATACAGATTACGATCTATGGTCCCTGGTTATTAAATTGCGCAAGTGTTTTATCGATTATTTTAGTGATGGGAACTTATATAAATATAAAGGATATGTTTACAAAATAAAACTTTTAATATTAGCAGTTTTGAATTCTGAATCATATAATTTGAGTACAAATTGAAAATTTAATGGTTAATGACGTAAGAGAATAACGCCGAGAGAGTGATGAGGATCACAGATTAGTTATGAAGATATCGTCAGAAACGTGACCTTACTCTGTGCAGACTGTCTTAATTTGGTTTTTACTAAAACTAAATAATGCGTACTAATTTATGATTAAATCTATAATCTAAGATCACAGTAGTTTGTCTGTCCGCTCTTTTTCCATTGTATCATTAACGTTACCATAGCAACGCGTTAACCGCAAGTAGTTCGTCTACCGGACGCTAGATGGCGCTAACAGAAAATATTTAATAATAAAAAAAATTAAAGAATTTTGTCCACCCGTGCGAAAACGGGACGGGCCGCTAGTTTATTAAAAAATATTGTTGTTTTCTGAATTTATTTTGTTAAACTGCTACAATTATATAATAAATATAGCTGTACCCGGCGCTATTTCTTTTTTTGGTGACCTTATTTTTGCTGACCATACATAAACATACTCTGGCATGCGTACAACTTAGCAAAGTATCGTCGTAATAAATAGACCAGTTCTCGAGTTTTTGCGAAACTAAAGCATGGTCCTTGATTTATATGTGACATGTCGTGACATGTTTCTTTGCGCCTTTTGAATGGAAATAACATCAAAAACAACGATACGGGAAAGTACAGTTAAGTAAATCAAGTTTCTTTTTATCAGCTATCAAAATGGAAAATATTCATACATTTTTGGGAAGATAATGGACTATGACGTCATCCGGACAGTCAATTAACAGACTAGATATGAATGTCGTGGCTTAAAATGTAATTATGCAAACTAATTGCTTAAAACGTAACATTGTCACTCTATGTTATCCCATGAAAATAAAGTAAAATAAAATAAATAATTTTATCTTTAAGGGTATTTTGAATAAAACACTTTTTTACGGATTAAGCGCATAATTGAGTGAAGCTCTTTTTTAGGCAACTCACAAATTTCGCTTGTCTCCCTCCTGCTACTAAACGGTTCAACCGATTTGAACAAATTTCGGCATGAACATACATGATTATAACCTGACGGACATAGGCTATGTAAAAAAAATATAGACTTTACCATGAAGGAATAATCACCGAAAGAAAAATTCGAAAGCTAATCATGGCCAAACCACTGATACTACATTGATGAAATTTGGCACCAAATTTCATCAATGTAGTATCAGGTTAGGTAAGGTAGTGCTTCGCTCAGTATTTGCAAACAGTAGCATGCATTGCAGACCTAGTTTATGTTATATTTAATCTTGACGTTTTGACTCCTTTACAGGAGCCGTGATCACAGGATGACTAAGATAATGGTTGTCATATATTTTCTACTACCTTCACAATATTTTAATCGGGCTCGTTCCTATTTTTTTTATATGAATCAAATTGTTTAATTTTACATTTTATTTAGTTATTAAATTCTCACTACGATTACATTGTATACTACTGAGTCTACTACCAGTTCGGAAATTCGGAGGCCCTTCCGAGAAAACTGGCAAAAGAAACTCGGACAGGGGGAACGACCTCCATCTTACTGTTATTATTTACAAAAAGAGCTAACTACATCATCAGGTCTTACAATGTGTGTTTTTGGAGGTATTAATTATTAGATCCCAAGCAGATGGAACGCTCCAACCTTCGTTTCTATTAAAATTAGGATGTTTCCTGATTTCAATAGCCTCGCGTAGCATCCTAGGAACAAATCTTTATTCTCTAGTGAGAATTTGAGGTATATAGAAACATTTACGGGACTTGCTTTCAGTAGCTAGGTTTTTTTTTTACCTTCTATACCTATTTACCTTCATTTCGATTGACATTGATTTTTTTTTTACTAAATAGGCAGGCGCTTCACCACTATCTCAAAATTTGCAAATGTTACTTAATCTAGCCTCCATCAACTGCACTAAAGAGGCGAAATTACTGAATGCCATTGCTTTAAAAAAAACTGCCACGGCCCTCACTGGTTTACAATTGTAATCCATATATTGGCTTGCCACCACCCCAAAATTTTAACAACCCTTCACAATTAAACCCGACAAATCGAATAATATAATATATTAATGTTTATTGTAAATATAGTTATGAATAAAATATTGCGTGTCACCCTTCCGATTCGATATTAAAAATGGACAGTAGTTTTGGATTACACAACGTTAGGGGAACTTTTACTTATTGCGATTCAAGACACACACATACAAAGGAACCATTAAATTATCTATGAATACTTAATATTCTTACCTAACGTGTACTGAAAGATCTACCGTCAACTTTTATGTCGTTTTTTTATTTTTGTTTTACTCTTGATCTGCCCGTTATTAATATTAAGTTAAAACGGTGGTTAATTGAAAAAAATATTTTACAGTCTGGATGAATATTATGCATTCAAAACATAATTTAATTTGCACGTTATATAGGTATATAAATGATGTTAAGTAGTCTAATAAGTGTGTCATAAATAGTTTTAATTAAATATATTGTAAGGAACTTAGACATTGCATGCCCGGTGTGGATACACTGTTGTTACTTATGTAAACCTATCGCATTTCAATCTGCAAATTGTACACAGTATGGCAATAAAGAATTATTCTATTTAATATTCTCTTCTTGCATCTGAGAGTCAAATCAAAGCTAAACAGAGAGAAACAGAGAGTAGAGAGGAAGAGTAACAGGATGACAGAAAAGAAAGAGAACAAAAAAATAAAGTGTAGCTTCATTTGAAGCTTAAAGTTATTTAGCAAAATAAGGTTGTCCTGTTCCTAACTGTTAAATTTATATCAACAAAAATTTTATTTTGCATTTTTAACTTAACAAATAGATATAATTTCGATGCAATCTCCGTCCAAACCCTCTACAGAACACGTAATAGATAAAGCTTCCTGCCCCGAAACGTAGCGAGTAGCTCGTTGCCCGAGATATTAGTGCCAGGTACAGCCAAATTTCCATATTAGACACTTTATCGACAGGCCTGCACATATATAACAGTGAGACGCCATTCCCGTAAACCGAATTGACAACCCATCACATTTCGTGTGCTCACAAAACTATTATGACAAAAGAAATATAAATTTCTTATTGTAAAAATACCACAGGTCAACAAATTTTTTTCCCAGAGACGTGAGTATACTTTTCCGTGTTTATTTTGGTGTGCTGAACCCAAATCCGTCGCAGAATTGCTCTATCACGTCAGGTTTTTGAGATATTCTAACCTTAATGTGCAAAAAACGCCGTTTTCGCCCATTTTTGAGGTTATGTAATCCTTTAGTTTTTAATATACCTAAAAAACTACAGGTGTCATCTTAAAGTACAAGTCTTAAACTTTCAAATGGCGTTGAGTTTGTTAACAAATTCTTTTGCTGAGATATCGTATTTTGAAGTTCATTTTTCTCAATTTTGCTTCATGCTACCTATACTGTCATCAGTTTAGTTTAGATCAGTTTCAGATCTCATAAACCTGACGTGATAGAGCAATTCTGCATCTGCAAAGAGCGGTTCAGCACACCAAAATCCTTCAGGAAAATATACTCAGGTGTCTGGGTAAGAAACTTTGTCAAATTTTGTTGGCTTGTGAATCGAAGACCATTTGGTGCAACGGTAGCGATTCTGCCTTGAGATTTGAACTAAATCTCGGAATTGGCAAATGTTTGTTTGATGAATACGAGCACTTGTACCGGATTCATGGGTATTTATTTACATATATACTAGCGGCCCGTCCCGGCTTCGCACGGGTTGACAAAATTCTTTAATTTTTTTCTATTATTAAATATTGTTCCGTTAGCGCCATCTAGCGTCCGGTAGATGAACTACTTGCGGTAACCGCGTTGCTATGGTCACGTTATTGATACAATGGAAAAAGAGCGGGAAAAAGAGCAGACAGACAAACACAGAACGCACTGTGATCTTAGATTATAGACTAGCGGGCCGTCACGGTTTCGCACGGGTGGACAAAATTCTATATTTTTTTTCTATTATAAAATATTTTCCGTTAGCGCCGAAAAAAAAGCCGATTTCAAAAATTTACTCTACAATTGCAAGCACCACTAAAAAGTTAAAAATAATATTTTTTTTGTCTATTTTATGCTTTTACTACATTAATACTAATAGTTATTTTTGGAGTCGGTTTTTTATTAATTTGTGAATACGCCGTCAAGTCAAAGTCGTGTTTAGGAACACGGGACTTTTTGGCGGGAGCGGGAAGCGTCACTATGGTGGTCTTGTTTTTCTTGTTAAAATTTGTGTTGTGGTTGATATTAGTGTGTAATAATGGTGGGTTATTAACCACTTAGTATTTCTGTATATGCACGAGTGTTTGCAAGTGAAACAAAACAATGGATGGTGTCTTTTCGCTCTCTCAAGAAGTCCACGAGAAATTTTCAGTAAAACCCCACATCTTTACTGAAACCTAGGTTAAGGTATTTCACTTTTCATTCATCATCCATTGATAATCTATCATTCATATCATTCATAAATCAACTCTTTAAACAAAAATGGACATAATATGAAGAAATGGCTCAAAGGTCTTTGTAACCAAGCCAAAACCCCTTATAAAAAAAAATTTAGGAACACGATCGACATGTAAAGTAACGCCTCCTGCACGGAAAGAAAAGTCTCGTATAGGTAACCAGAATCATGTAATTAACACAATGCATTCTTGTTATATATGTGACGACAAAACACTTTGTGCACACAAACAAACAGTTCTAGTAAAATCTGATTTGTAACTTTAAAGTTTCGTATTGTAATTATTACGATGCGGAAATGTTCGCCTTACAAAATGACATTTTAGGTTGACTGAATAGTATGGTATTCATGACTATATATTATAATCATTAGTACTGTTTATACCGTAGTGATAACAAGATTTTTAGTGAGCCTAAATGTTTTATTCTGTTTATTCAACTAAATATATTGTTCACGGAACAATAATGATTTGTAATGATTACAATAAATTTTGTAACGGGGACTAGATGTATTGTGTAGGTAGGGGAAGATATCGCCCAAATCACAATCGCCCAAAATTTTGATATTTTTTGCTGGCTACAGTTCAAACCGAACCTTACCAAGTTATTTTAAGTCATTATATTAACATATTATAGACATAAACGTAATTGGTAAGGTTAGGTTAAAACTGATCTGCAAAAAAATATCAAAATTTTGTGTGAGTGTGATTTGTGCGATATCGACCCGTTGGCGAGTAGTGTGTACCTTTAGTCACTTAGACAATTAGTTAAGGTTGCATTTACACAACAGCCTCCATCACTTATTGGAATATTTCCTTAATAAAAAAAATATTCCTTATTAATGATAATGCCCAGTCCACAACCAAGTCAATGGGCTTCTACGGAAGATTACTTGAAAAGTTTGTAATTTATAATCTTTGAAACACAGTATGATGTTAAATATATGAATATAGAATACCAGCAAATATTTTAATATTATAGGTTATAAATCAAAAACAGATGATAGAGGCACCGTCAATGATGGCTAAATGGGAAGTAACCATTTATTACAATTCTAACTCATTTTTATCAAACAATTATATAAGTGACCAACTGTACAAAAAAAATAATAGAAAACATAATCCAAATTAACGTTTATTGAGAATAAGTATTTAAAGAGAATAATAAAGTTTTAAATCGAAAATGTAAATATAACATAAAAGATAAATCATATTTGCAAACATCTTCCAATAGATTGTGCATGATATCTACACCAACATTATCTATGATAGAAAAACCGTCGATATCATGCCAAATTGCATTCTTCTTTGATACCTGTGGCTGAAACATCATTTTGGGCTAAATCAGTCAAATATTGTTCAATGGTATGATATAATTCACAGGCACATTCATGAGCATATTTCAGGTCGTCTTTACATATTTTAGTAGTGATAACATATAAAACGCTATAATATTTTCAACTTCTGCATTTCCTTGATCTGAGAACAAATAATAATATCTGTATTACTAAGTACTTAGTCGTACTATGAGCAAATAAATAATAGACATAATCACATACATTGCTCTGAACCATAGTTAAGTAGCTAAAGCAATTATGTTATGAAATTCAGAAACAATGAACACCTAGACCCGAGCCCGCCCGTATTCGAGCCACTTGACCACCAAAGTCGTATTTAAATGAAAAAATTAATAATAGTCAATATTTTGCCAACCAGTGACTCCAGCCTACTCTAAGAGAGGGATTAGACTTAAATATATAGATATGTTAAACAAAATACAACAATCACATAATATTTAAAATTGCAAAGATAAAATAATAACGAGGACAATATAAGCACCTCTTATTTAAAAAAATCAAATAACATTAAGCTAAATAGGTTAAAATCTAAGTCAATATCTAAATACTGCAAATAAAGCTAGTGAAATCTGTAAATTAATAATAAAATACATATAGCATATACCTGTATGCCGCTGGTTGAAATACGTGCTGATGTTCTCTTTCTTAAAAATATATTTTATTTGACAAGTGATGTTGGAAATAATTAAACTTGGTATGGTTTTTGTTTCGGGGTCATCACCAAGTAATTCCTTGATAATTATGTTGCAAAGCTTTCTTCTTGAGTAACTACTTAGCAAACCTTCTTCACGGTGCAATTTGAGTATAGTCCTCCTCAAGCAACTTCTAAAAAAAATGTAGATACTTATGTAATCATGATGATTTACTTTAAAAAATATATGAGGAATTTATAATAAAATTTTATAATAGGCAAAGTACAGAAAACATATGATCATCAGAAAATTCTATCATTGCTGGAATAACCTGTCTAAGAAGTTATAGATTCATAATTCAATTTCACTTCTTATTCATTTATACAAATCACTACTAAAACATTATCAGTGCTAGATGTTACCTTGGAGCTTCTTGTGCCTTAAACTTAAAAAACAAGTATACATACATTGACATATATGATGTTATAAATTTTACATCAGTGTATGTATATAAAATGATAGTTAATGGTACCTAAGAATAATAAAAACTGTTCTACATACCAACTCCTTATGGCTGTGTTGGTTATCATCTTTGGGTGTCAATATACAGGAAGTGTTATTTGGATCCAGTGTATTCTCAAGTTTGCTAGAAGATGTACTAGGTGATGATATATATAATATCACCGAATCATTTTGTTTTTTAGTCTCCAAATTAAATAACTCCATATCAGTTATATCAGTAAATGGATCACGATGGTTTTCAGATAATATATCAACATTTTCAACAGATTCATCTATTGTCTCCAAAGTCTGTAACAAACACAACAATACAGCGAGTATTCAAAAAGCAGATTGCAAATTTACCATTTCGCCACACGGGACATCTAATACTAATTTAGTAATGTAGGTATAATGTAGACAGTTAGCTTCGACAAGGTCCACCCACCTGCTGATTTTCTTTTTGAGTAATAGAATTGTAATTTTCTAAATTCTTCGTAAATATTGCCCTGTCTCCAATGAGTGGGAACAATTCCTTGATCATGTGTTGATCACCAAAACTAAGGCAGTCTGAAGATATTTTGTTTTCTGAAAAGATATACAACCGTTTTAATATTTGCCGTTGAAAATGTTGATCTATAAACTAATTTGACTGAATTAGTACAGATATAGGTAGTACCTATATCTTGTTAAAACTCTAGGCTTATTTTAGCTGTTGTGTTCCATAAACTTAGATAGGTACAATTTAGGCAACATTTTGTTTCAAGACGTTAATAAATCAGTACCTAGTAGGTAAGGGTAGAGGTTCACAACTGTATAAAAGCGACCAACCAACGAAATGATGGCGGTGCGAAAAAATAATTTTGAAGTAGCGCTTCCACACACTTTATATGTTTCATGTTATATTCGGAAAAATAGACAAGCTTCAGAAATAGAGACAGTGACAATGCTGTCTCATAATTACAAGCCTTTTTTTAATCAACTTCAAATAATTAGGTATGAATTAACTTACTTTCAAAAACACCAATATACTGTTGTAGATTCCACGCTAACAATATAAATATTGTAAATTACGTACCTACGTCTTCGTCCATGTTGAATAGAAATCCATACACCTAGCACGGAAACAGAACACATTTCTTTTATTTATTTTATTATTCATAAGTTTACAAACGAGATGTTACGCTGCGCCTGAGGTGAAAAAAAATGGCGATTAGGCCGCGACACGCGGGAAACGAGAGTACGCCCCTCTCCTCATTCCCCTTCGTCGTCCTATACAACTAAATGAAGCGTTCGTAACACAATTCGCCTTGTAATAAAAACTAAATGATTGTAAACATTATTAAAATTTCGTATTAAGCACAATTGCATAGTTAACAATATTATAAATTTGTAATGAATACAAAATTTTGTTTTACTAGAATCAGAAAGTATCCATTACTGATCGTTTTATAAATGATACAATTTTTTTTTTATTCACCACGATTTTCTTGTAGGAAGAACAATTAATTTTACAACAATACGTTCTTGTTGTATTGTAGCATTTTTGTTTTTTCAGTGTGTCGTCACAATAAACATATTATGAGACATTACAATAAAAAAGGAGACAAAACAGCCCTTGTCGAATTTCTTGGGGCTTCTTCTTGGTACAAGGTCTCCCAACGTAGGAGCCATGCCATGAAAGATGCCATGACGTAACTCTGACGTCCAAAACACGCATTGTAAATTCTCATATTGAATAAAAAATATATTGTTTTAAACTTACATAGTCACTAACATTATAGTAATATAAGTTATTTACGGGATTGTTACCATGTACCTTGTTATTGAGTTTCCGATATTTCGGCACTGTTGCAAGTGCCATGATCACGGAGCGACTGAAGTAATTGCGGGTAGGCTGTCATTGGCAGAAATATCGGTCTAAAATATAAAATACATATCTAAAATACACTTACAGTATCGGATCGCGATCCGCTACTGTAAGTGTTGTGTGTCGAGAACAATCCAAAGTGTGACAATGTGAACAGTGGTACGGGTAACAAACGCAATAAGAGACTTCGTCGGAGGGTAGACCGATATTTCTGCCAATAACAGCCTACCCGCAATTACTTCAGTCGCTCCGTGATCATGCCAGTTGCAACAGTGCCGAAATATCGGACACTCAATAACAAGGTACATGGTAACAATCCCGTAAATAAATTATATTACTATAATGAATAAAAAATATTTTATTTTATCTTTATCCTAATTGCATATTTTATTAAACAAATTAATTATGAAATCTTCATAAATCGTTTTCTCAAAATTAAGTTCTTGTATATCAAACTAAAATACTTGCTTTTCGTATTTGTCAACGCACTACTACGGCATTTATGTCATGAATCATAACGTTATTAATGGGGAAGTGACAAAAGATTTCTATAGAACTATAATATCTAACATATTTTTTTTTCTTACGTTCACACCAATTAGCCTAGCCCAAAGTAAGCACTATAAAGCTTGTGTTATGGATACTAGGGTAACGGATATACATACGTATATGATACATACGAGGGCGGGTCAAAAAGTTCGCGGAATGAGGGGCATGGAGGGGGGAAAGCTGACTTTTTACTACCTGCACTAGTTGTGACACTCATTAAGAGTATAAAGACTAAGTTGAAAAAAAAAAGGTCATAATTACCTGAGCTACACATCAACCAACAAGTCAATCCGGAAAACAATTTGCAACATGGAGAAAATTGGCAAAGCAACATGGAGTTGCGATGGCTGCTGTTCAAAGAGTGGGCTTCGAAATCTTGGAACATCCTCCCTATAGCCAAGATTTAGCCCCAAGTTATTATTATTTGTTTCCAAAAATGAAAAAAGAGCTTCGAGGGAAGAAATCCAGCGATGAAGAAGTGAAGAGCGCAATTTCGGCCTATTTTGACGACAAAGAGAAATCATTTTTTTTCGAAGGTATTAATAAATTAATTGATAGGTCTAATAAATGTATTAGAGTTAAGGGGGAATACATTGAGAAGGAAAAGTAATGTTGTGTTTATTTCTTACTTTTTACCCTCCATTCCGCTAACTTTTTGACTCACCCTCGTAGATAAGAAATATTCATAGAAATATACATAAACACCCATGACTCAGGCACAAATGCTCGCATGCGTCACACAAACATCTGCCCCTTCCGGGATTCGAACCCAGGACCGTCGGTGCGAAAGGCAGGATCGCTACCATTGCACCAAACGATCGTCACTTTTTCTACTCAATAAGACGATGATAATAAACAGCACCTTTGTTGTGTTTTTTTCCGTAGTCGTATATCAATACGTCGTTGCGCGTGAACGAGTCGCTATGTGTTTTTTACTTACTTTACAGGAGACGCAAAAAACTAATATTCGAAACTCTTTAAATATTTCATTTATTACATAGCTGTTTTTACAGTATGTGTGCACTGAAATAACGATCAACACGACATCAAAATCGGAAAATAGCTAAATAACACTTAGCGATTTTTGCACACGCAACGACGAATAGAAGAAAATCAGTTTTCTTAATTAAGAAACTTAAAAAGTATCAATATAATTATTCTTCTGTGCATGTTATTGTCACAAAATGAGCTAGTGCTGTAGTGTGCGTACCACGCATACATACACCTCTTTCTGATATATAATATTATTATGTAAATGAGATATTACCTTAATGCTTAGAAATCTAGCTAATCTTGCATTAATTATTATCTGTTGGGTCGAACCCTTTTTGCTAATATAATCTTCATTAAAATATCATGAGAACCAGCGTCCAGTAGCAACGTTCAAGGTTCATAATGAGTCATTGTTAATGTGTTGTTTATAGTACAATTATAGGTTCAACGTACAGAAAGTGCAAATAATGCGTACATAAGGTAATTGCAAACAGTACGAAAGAATTGTTAATTGTATCCGATGCATTCTGTGTGGTACAAGTGATAAGAATACTGTTGTGAATATTTGGATCAAGAAGATATAATTAAGTCATTTGCTTTATTTTTTTTTATGGGATGGCTCTCGATGCCAATAAAGCCCGAGGCCAAGACAGGATCTTAAATGGAGCGAGCTAACCTAGAAGGTCAGGTACCTTGGCTCTGAAGACACAGCTGCAGTGAGGAAGTTCTACTCCTTTGCATTGAATGTAGTTTCAAACAATCGATAGTGAAGAACTAACATACCATGCTCCTTACTTCAATGTTAACTTACCTGAAACAAAAATTAATAACAATCAATCAATAAATTTATCAATATATACAACAAAATTATATACAATCTATAAATCGTTCATTTGGCGCAACATTTACGTAATGGTAAATTTTGTGTTTTTGAAGAAGAGATAAATAAATTTTAAATACATTTTCCTTTTCAAATTAGCATTACCTTAAAATGTTTCTATAAACGCATACTTTTCTTCTAGGGTCATATAGCTTCTAGCGAAGACTATAAGAACTACAATTCTGTCGATGTTCTTCAGAAATATATGAAAATTCCCTCTCACAATGTTTGACCGCGATGGACTCCGAAACTATTCTACCGATTTTGATGTTTTTTTTTTACATTTTGCTGGATTTGTACCGTCTTGGGATATAGGATAGATTTCATTCTAATTTATAATAAAAAAATATTGCAAATGTATGATAACTGAGCTACGGTAACGCGATGCCCGGTCAGCAAAAAAATAATTTTAATTAATAATATCAAAATAACTGGCCTTAAAGAATTCCTTACATGTTGTCTTTTCTGAAACGCGGAAGAACTGTTCTTCTCTTCTTCAGTTTCTGATGATGGTGCATGCAATTGCGTCGAATTATCAGAGCTTCAAAAATAAGTAAAAAACTTTGTAATAACCTTGTTTTAATTAATACTAATGTGTATGATTATGAAAGTTTTGTGTATTTTATTGATAAGCAAAAGGAATAAAAGACAAAAACGGAGTAATCAAAAATTAGTCACATAGACTTTTTTCCTAATAATAATGATAGTTATATTAAAGTACACCCGAAAATGTATCATATATTCATTTTAACGTAAAACATTGTTTAACGTAGTTTTCCGGATACAATTATTTAATCAATTTTATCTGAATTAACATTATTTATAACAGAAAAAAGAAACTAAAACTAAAAATTATTCATACTATTATCTCAAATTAATATTAAAAGCAAGCTTTTGATTAAAAAAAAATTGAAATAACAGGTTATAATTTTGCAGCGACGAAAAATTTGATTATCCGAAATTTGTGTTGAAAGAGGAACTCAATGAAATCGCTTCAGCTTATATCTTAAAATCGCTGTGTTAAGTTTACGCTGAATCAACGAGCCGACGGATAACACTCATCACATGTTAAGCAAACACACTAAATATAGTTAGCGGTTCGCCCACGCAAACAAATATGACTAACAAGAGTTAAAATCATTTACTTAAAGAGGTCAAGTTAAAACCATTTTTAATTTGTCTGTTTAATAGCACATTAAATCGGCATCATTTAATCTTTCTGACCAACAGTTTTTATCGGAACACAAAGACATTTTATAGTAATTTTATTGCAATGACGATTAGCGGTAATTTTGATTATCACCACACACATTTTTAATTTCTTTGTTCAATGGCACTTGCGTGGTAGTGCAGCCCTACATAGGATCCTAATGTTCAAGCAAGTAAACGCACCAAGTTACGTATATATGTATAAAACCGTCATAAGACCAATAATCATGTACGGGTGCGAAGCTTAGACACTCACTCAAAAGGAAGAGAGCAAGCTTCTGGTAAACTGAACGCAAAATACTCCGCAAAATTCTTGGCACGGCCCGAAGAGAAGACTGTAGCCGGAGAGTGAGAAAAAACGCCGAGATTGAAGAACTTGTGGCAGAACCTAACATACTAGGCGAGATCAAGGCTCACAGGCTGCGCTGGCTTGGCGACGTTGTGAGGATGGGGAAGGATCGGGCGGTGAAGAGGGCGTATCTGGGACGACCGGACGAATGAAGACCAGTCGGACATCCCAGGTACCGCTGGAGAGACCAAGTGGAGTAGGATCTTCGCACACTCCAGGCCACCCAGTGGCAGGAGAAGGTGCTGAACCGTACCGAATGGCGTTTCGATGCGCCATCTTAGTTTTGGCACTTTGAATAAGTATCATTTAGTTTTTTTCCCCATCAGTTTTAATCAAAACAATTGAAATAACATAGTAGAACCAAAAGTGATCTTATTTTTTGTTTGAAATGTATATATTTTATTCAAAAATGAGCTTATCTCGGCAACATAATAAAGCCTTCGTCTACTTCTCAGAAAAGTAAAAATGTTTATCAGAATCACTCAGAAGTCATTGCCGTGTCGAAACTAAAGTTTTTTGTCTAAGTCAAAGGGAAATAAGTGATTATGCCTGTGATCTGAAAAGAAAATAAACACGTTATAATATAAAAAAATACAGGGAACTTAATTTTTACTATTGCTTGGAAAAGTAGACTAAAACAAATAAAAATCTTTAAAATTCTAAAACATGAGTACTTCTATAATAATAAATAAAGTTACTATATGCACATATATGCATTCAATAAAGCAGAACTCGCACAATCATCCCCTTACAAGGATAGGAAGTCATATTTTCACTAATCGACCGAATATTTACATACTTGTTTCGATAGCAAAATCGCTTTAAGATTTAAATACATTTAAATCAAAAATGTTTGTCTTCTTACCCTATAAAGCTCTTTAAATTATAGAAACAAAATTCTTTACTGAGGAATATTATCAACCTACTTTTATATGCAAAATATGGTGTTAAGAGATAATTTTACGAAGTTAACAAGACCAAAGTCTGTTCACCTTTTTAACAGTTTCTTTAGGAAACGGACTATAAATACAACAGTCATACTACTTACAACTGCATAGCATCCTACCCTTCAGCTCAGCCCCAGTAATCTTCTTATCGTCTGATCCCCTTCTGGAAGTCCACCGATCTTACTTTTCTTCATCCCGACCGATTCCCCTTCTGGACATGGTCAACGCTTTTTATGCGGAACTTCGCCTAAGTGAGTAGAACGCCGTCCCTCTCTAGTAAAGCGGTCGCAACCGATAAAGGCAGGGTCAGCAGCCTTGTACAAGTCAACCGCAGGTGGTGCTTAGTCAGTGAGAATCTGACATAACCTTGATTCACCACCTCCGTCCCCTGACTCGGGAGGCCTAAGTTGCCAGGGATGCAAAAAATACTACAAACTTCTTGCTATACAATCTACTTATACCTACAAATACGTTTGTAGCGATTATTTTGTGGCAGGACAAAGAAGAAATAAATAAACGCTATTCTATTTATCTAAACATAAATAAATCATACAAATATAAGACAAAATCACATACCCAAGTAGCTGGAGCACTTGTCTTATAGAATTCAGAAACGACAAGGTTGCTAAACCCCAGCCAATATAGACACACCTATCCGGGGATCGGAACTAGGATCTCCGAGAGGCGTGACCATGAAACCCATTTATGCGAGCCACTCCATGGCCATGACCGGCCATGACCGGCCTGAAAGTTTCTTAACCACCTCCATATTTATAACGCGCTTGCTAATGCCCAACTAAGCTCCAATCGTATTAAAAATTATAGTAATATATATTCCTCCAAAATTACAAAACAATTACCCCCCAGTTGAGACTTTAAGCCGGCTCCGAGGAGCCATATCGTATCACTTACAACCATCAAAATGTTATCTGCATATATAATTTGATAACCAGAGATTTCTGTTAACTTGAGTTGAAATATACGGGTTAGAATTCAACTTCCTCTCGCTTAGATAACGCAGGATTATACAGAATTGTTGATTTTTGTGATGCATATATGTTTATTTTCATCAATTCCGGTACAATATATGACTAATAAAAGATTATATAAGTATACAATTACCCTGAATAAAGGAAAGTCATAAAACGAGTCGTCAGAAGCAACTAATAAATATTATTAGATCCTGCCATACTAATAAAATTGTCGATTATTTTCAATACAATCTTTTCTGTAAGTCAACAGTAACTTCAGTTCCTGTATTAATTTTGAATTCCAAACCATAAATTGATTGAAATGAAAAAATACATTATCTGGATATTATTATTCTAATAAGATAGAATCGCAGAATTGATTCTTTGAGTGACTAGTAAGTTTATATAAATGGCGAAAATAGCTGTTCAATATCCAGCAGAGTATATAATAGCGCCAACCCTTCACTCCAAGGATATCGTCAAAGGCGACTAATAACACTGTAGGTTATCACCATTCACCTCTGGTAAACCACAAAATGGGCAGCAGTGTCTTCTACTAGGATCTAATACGCCTGCAAATCGTTATGGCAAGATTTCCTAATTTTTTTGAAAGAGATAACCGTTCGGCTTTGGACGTTTTTCGGCTGAAATAATGATTATAATACCATTTAAAACGCGGCGTTTCTATTCATAATTCTCACCCGTATGTTTCTCAAGTTCGGTAAACTTACGTCTGTCCCTTGGGCCTGTCGAGACTTCGGGTTAATCACATTATGTATGGGTCAGAGGAGGATCTTTACACTGCAAACTGTTAAATTATACCTCTTCTGCAAGCGTTTAGTTAAAGGGAAATTCTGGCTCTGTTTTTTTGTAGGTACCTGCTTCATGACGTCATGCTTCAGCCTGTGGAGATAGGGCTTCTCTGCCTTAAATATCTGCTTATAGCAAGCGTTAATTCAAAGTCAAATGCTGGTAGTTTTAGGTAGTAGGTAGGTCAGGAATATTTTGCTTCAAATGTCAGGCGTTAAAGAGCAAGAGCATTGTTTCCTTATACATCGTCATGCTCGTGAACAAGTGTAGTCTGCAGAGATAAGCGAAAGCCTGCTCTTGATTTCCGACACAATTTGAACTCTAAAATGTCACCTAATTTAGGATAAAATTTCTATTTTACCGTCTCTATATCACTGTAATTAAAACTTTGTAAATTTGAAACAAGAAATTAACTTGTTCCTCGTTTATTTATAACATCCACAACATTGTAATAATTGTGATATCAATATGATATTTTAAGGTGATTACATAAATTAAATTATTTCTGAGAATTTCAATTCTCAATAAGTTGTTACCACCATTTGCTAAAATTAAGCCACATTCGCAAAGGTTTATCACCGGATGGGTAATCTACAGTTCGTTTGGGCTTCAGAAGACATGTTAAGCAGTTCTGGTTGCATCTAACAAATCAACACTGAGTGTGAGGGTGACCCTGGCACCTTGTGGTGGTCTACCCAACGGTTTACGGTCACCATTCGAGAAGTTTTCTACCCCAACAGCCATCGGTCTTTTCGCTATGAGTCTCGCTCTCTTCCTTCTTTATTAGAGCAATTCTCTGAGTATTGTCTTTACATAATTACTTAAGTTCTCCCACGGATCTCCTCATTTTTGATTCCATTACGCGGAGAAGCACCAGACAGACCTCTCTCCATTACCCGCTGGATGACCTCAAGCCTTTTTATGAGATCTGTAGTTAGCATCCAAGTCTCACTCCCATATGTAATCACTAGCAACACATAATGATCAAAAACTTTCATCTTAAGCAAGTAGGGATACAGAAAATAAAGAAACCTATTGCTTCTTTATTTGCTTGTAGTCTTTTACTTTCTTTTTCATCCTACATCGACCAGATCAGGTAGTATCTGATGCGTCTATTCCGTCCTGTTTGACTAACTAAAGCGACGTGATGAACAAAGCGTCAAAATAAAGATTATCGGGTTTTACTCCGCTAAGAAACCGGTCACCCACCGAGCTACAACCATTGCGAAGCGAGCTTCACATTCGCGATTCACAATATAACAAAAGCTAAACCGAAACTACATACATATCGCAATACATTTTTATCGCATTAGTTTAGATTACATAACGTAGACTTGTATAGAAATATTTGCGAATTTCTGCAACTACATCTTGCGCAAAATTCAACCTTACGGCTATTGTAAAAAGGTATATTACAGTACTATATGTGTAGTCAGCACACAAATGTTGTACCCATAAATTGTATTCATTTCAGAATACGTCGATGCGAGTACGTGACCTTTATAGGAATGGTGGAGGGTCGATAAAAACTTTTCACTGATATCGACAAAAGAAACTGTTTTAATATAGTAACACTAATAGACAAAAAATGTAATATATGAACACTAGACACTATTAAAGCGACTCGAAGCAAAAAATGTAATATATGAACACCAGACACTTTTATATATGTCAAAAGTCAAATAATAGCTCCAATTTATGTGATAAATTTGGAAACCTGGCCATATTTAGACGCTTTATATTTAGAAGCAATAATGTGTCAACCCACAAAAGGTCAATTCGTAGTTATGGATGAATTTTGATAGTGAGTCACGTATTTAATATTATGCATAAAAGTTTCAAAACGCAAATAAGTATAGAGAAAATTTTATCTTTATGACAAATAGGAAATCGCTCATACATCATTTGTGAATACGTCGTCAAAGTAACGCCATCTGTCGTCACAATAAAATATTATAAGGCTTTACATATTATGTTTTAATCTAATTAATTACAAAGAGGTATGATATCTCCATTCGTAATTTTCTCAAAATGAAGTTCGTATGGTTTGCCGTTATATTGCTTAGCAGCGTCCATGTCCAGATATTTCAACAAAGTCCATTCATTCCAAACGTTATTACGAAAGCATTTTTTAGATCAATTGACAACAGCATTTTGATTAGTAACCTATTATCAAAACCGAAGAGGTTATAATCCTTATAAGGACGAAGAGATAATTGTTTAATAACGGTTTAAAAATGTTATTTACCTAAAATATGAAATAAAAATATGATAAAAATATATAGAAAAAAATACACAAGAGGAAAAATTGGAGATTTTTGGAGCGGAGCTCCCGTGGATCAGCTTCAATGACCCAATGTCTGTTACGCCATAACTTCCAGAGTTCTTAACCGATTATAATAATTTTTGTGTGGAATCGAATCGAGTCCGTGTTTTGAAATTCACAAAAATAAAAAGTTATGACCAAAAAATATTGGCTGTATGGGATTGCCCATTGAAACAAAAAGCGTATTTATTCTTATGGAATTTTAAAATTTCCTTAACATTGAATTTTATCACCTTTTTTTCGGTATTACGCTCCGCTCCAATATATGGTGCTAGCAAAGCTTTATGCTTAGCGACTGCATTCTAACTTAGGTCTGACTCCAGAATTGAAAAATCTAGAGACAAAAAGACTACAAACAACACTTACAAGTCAGTTCTTACGCCAATTCTTTACAATATTCTACATTTTATAGGCCAATGTGAATAGGCTCCAGCTGGGTTAGCTCGTTAAATCGTGGATTCTGTCTGGACCCAGGGCTTGATTGGGATCAAGAGCGAACCCATTCTAAATAAAAAAAAAATTGGTTGCCTGTAAAGTCGGTATACGGGCGAAAGTTTTACGTGACAACGACTTTGAGTGGTAAAATAATTTAAATGTGAATATTCATTCGTATAGTAGGAAGAAGGATGAAATAATAGTAACAATTTAAAACATTTATTTATACAAAGAATTATATTTAAAACATTAATTTATAGGCACGCGTCCCTTCCACTTTTTATGTCTGTCTCTCTCGCTCTTAGGCGGGCTAACCATGCCCGAGTGGAAGGGACGCGTGCCTCTCACTCGCTCTCATTGTGAGCGCATAACGTGAGCGGAACGTAACGCAGTTTCTTGAAGTGTCACCCGGCAAACCAATTTATAAGACGTTGTCACGTCAAAAAAAACTATGTAGCATCAAGTGGTAAGTTAAATAGTAAATCTCTTTTTTTTTCTTTTTATTATAGTAAAGTTTTAAGTATTTATATTTTTTTATTTTTTATTTTTATTTTATGTTGTGTGGTAGTTTGTGATTATTATAGTGATTGTTGTTGTGTATGTAATTCGTTTTTGTTTGTAAAAGTTATTTTATATATGTTTTTTTTCTTTTTTTATAATTTTTTAACGGTGACGTCTACTCAAGAGCCCTGTCAGAATAACAGCATGCTGAGACAGGGTCCTTTTTTGGCCTCAGACACCATATTTGTATTTTTTTTTTATTTTCTTTTTACTATTTTACATGTTTCTTTGTCTTTTAAGTTGTTACTCATATTGATTATATTCATTTATTTTGTTTTGTTATTTTGTTGTTCTTGTGTTTGAGTCCAAAATAAATGTTTTTCTTTCTTTTCTTCTTTCTTTCTAAATACCAGTACGTTAAAAAAATCAGCAGTTACGAAATGGCTTCGAAGTCCTACGTACAGTAGCCTTCAACTGCGAAGTCGTACGAAAACTCGCCAAGGTTTTCATTTTTCTCTTTTATATTATTCATTACAAGGTTTAAAATAGATAACATACTCCAATAAGATAAACTATAATCTTAATATATATATATAAATTATGTGTCACGTTGTTTGTCTGCGATGGACTCCTAAACTACTTAACTGATTTTAATCAAATTTGTACACCGTGTACAGTTTGATCCAACTTGAAAGATAGGATAGGTTTCAATTTATAACAGCATCGCGTGGCTCGCTCAGCTAGTAGAGAATAAATTTTATACAACCCTCTATCAAAAATGTGTATATTTCTGTCAAATAGGTCAGATTAATTTCGGTACTGATGCTTTTTTCATATCATTAGATTAATTTAGAAGTAGTTTAAATGATAGTTAGAAAAAAAAGTTTTGTTATTTTCTATTGTACAGCGTAATTAAAACTATCTTTAAACAAAAAAAAATTATGGGGAGCTTTAACCCAAGATGGCCGAGTTACATCCGAGTTAGTACATTGGCTAGTACTATAGACGTTAACTATTGATTACGTTAACGGGTTAATTTAATATTAATTAAAATAACGGGAATATTTATTATGTGTTTGACGCATTGTTAACAATCTTCAGAAAAAAACATGGCTCTTCAAACTTAGATATATAAGCACATGTCGCAGCCGAAATCGTCCACTACTCGATGGAAGCTTTCACCAAAAAAAGGGCATGTTGATATTGGGTCCGATTGCGTTTCTTCGTCGCACTTATTTAATGCCGTATAATGTACTTAATTTAGTTTAAAATTCGTACTAAAATGTTTAGTTCACATACGTATTTCGTTTGTAGACGAATTAGGTTCACAACACTATTTATGACGATTTTGAACCTATTTTAGTCTACCGTATGTCTATTGCTATTCCGTTTCTGACAGTTTGACAGCTGGTCGGCGTTAAATGAACCTATTTTTTAAACAGTGAACTTGTTTAAGGTCGCTCTTAATTAGTCCGTACGTAAATTAATTTCTAAAGTAAATAATAAGAAAGAAAGAAAAATCAGAAAATAACTTTTAATTTACATTTTAATCGACTGTTATAAAAAGTATACTAACTCAATATGTTTGAATAATTTTCAAAAATTATAAAATAAATATAAAGTTATGAAAAGAAAATTAATTTCATTGTAAAAAGTTTGGGGTGCTCGATATTGACTGTTGTAAATATATAATTAAAACATTTGTAAACATAAAGTTAGTATAGAAATTTGATATAAAACGCTTTTTTACAATGAAATTAATTAATTTATTTTCATAACTTTATTTTTATTTTACAATTTTTGAAAATTATTTAAACATATTTTTAAACTATATTTTATTAGTAGATAGTAATATTTTTTGTGTCCATTTTCAATCCAATAAAACTATACGTTCCGATAGTCCTAATAAATAAAACAACACAAGTTTTCTCTCCACAAACAATGCACACGCGCGATAACAGCGTAAGTTCGACGTTTTTTTTGTCATTCGACGCAGATGTTGTCATTTTCGGCGTAGAAACGAACTAAATTAGGTTCAAAACCATAGACACAGCAGTAAGTTAAAATTTAGTGACATGGACGTAATTTAACAGATACGTAATAGCTCTTAGATAAAGACATGGACATAATTAGTAAAATTTTAGTCCATCACTAATTAGGTTCGAAGAGAAACGCAATCGGACCCACTATCTCCACATTTGGCAGAAAATAAAAGACGTTGATTCGGAAAAACGCTACCGTTGCTGCATATTAGTGGTTTAGATGAATGGTGGCTTTCCAACGTATTCTAAAGTCTTCTCAGCCCTTGCCGAGTTTCTTTCGGCTTCTTCTCAGTACGTCTCCTAACGTAGGACTTACAAAACCATAACGTACCTATTGACGTTCAATACAAGCATTGTAAATGCTCAAATTGAATAAAAAGCATTTTATCTTATCTTTATTATAGTAGCCTTTTACGTCGTCTACTCAGAAGAAATGTTAAGAATTACTCCTTTTCTAGTTATGTTAATGTTAGATTAAGGTTAAATTGTAGATAATGTATCTGTTGACTTCGCATATACTGTGGTCTAAGGCCTAAGCGACCGACCATAAATGTTTGACCTGTCACCTGTGTGTATGTACTGCTGTGAGTATGCCAAATTGTAGTGTCTTTTACGCCATAACTTCCCGAATTCTTAACCGATTTTAATATTTTTTGTGTGGAACGAATCATCTGGATTAGGACCAGATTGTGACGGAGCCCGAATTTTGACATTCGCAATAATTCCTATCGAAACAAAAAAAAACTTTTTTTCTTTTTTAGGTATTACGCTCCGCTCCAATATATGGTGCTAGCGTAGCTTTATGCTTAGCGACTGCATCGCCTAGTAACTATGCCACTTGTATTTAATATGGCTGTTTTCTACAATCTATACATATAAATAAAATTGGAGTGTATGTTTGTAATATTGAAATAACCCCGTTTTTTACTACATGCATATGAATATATATACGGTAGGTACATCAACCAAAATAACATTTTTACAATTTTTGTCTGTATGGCTGTCTGTTTGTTCCGACTAATCTTTGAAATAGCTAACCGCATTTTTTTTGGCAGGTAGCTGATGTAATAAGGAGTAACTTAGGCTACTTTTATTTTAGAAAAATTCTTTTGTTTTAGAAAAATAAAGTAATGTAGCAATGTTCCACGCGGACGAAGTCGCGGGCTGCCGCTAGTTTAATATATAAATTATCATAACTATTATTTTACGACTTAAGTGCGAATGAAAGGTTAGTGCTATTCCGCTCTGCCGGGTACAACATTGTCAACGCACTTACCAACTTTAAAAAAGTATTGTAAAATATGTTACTTATTCTTTAATGTGACTTGTGACTGTAATATATTCTAACCTGCGTCAAACGCTTTAACGAAACGTATTGCAAGTTTTCTACGGAGAGGTACCTTGATAGATAGGGTTGAACAATTCATGAGAATTATTTTTTGGGTTATATATTTTTATGGCGCATAAGGGGGGAAATTTTTCATGTAACGGAAGTTGAGAAGTATGCAACGAAAAAGCGACACCATGAAGTTAGCCGTAAAATGAATAGGCATGAATATCTTATTTATAATGTATAATAAAAAAATGATGTGTGCAATTCACACGTGTTAGAAGTGAAACCTTCAAAAATAATACTTACACATATACAAAATACAACGGTTGTTGTGATGCCTTCCCTCAAGCTTTGTACTACGCATACGCACACAAACACGTATTAACACACGTACATAATGCTTCCTATCTCATTTTCTCTTACGTTAAATCTTATGAATTTATTTGTCTGTCTCTTTTTGCTGTCGCTTTTTTGTTTCATCGAATTTCAAATCACAACAATGCTAATGAAGTTTTCACTTCTAAAAAAAAACTGCCGCACGTACATAAGTAACCGCACGCTTTTTTTAATTTCTGAGCTGAGCATAAACAGTTATAGTAATACTACGTTTATTTGCCAGGAGATAGTTACATACAAGTTTTATACATAAGCCAAGCTCTTCTTCAAAGAAATGTCCGACCGTTTAATTGAAGCTACTAATGACAAAAGAGCTAACAGATGCTTCGGACAACGTATAAGTATAGTTATCCAACAAGGAAACGCTGTCAGCCTTTTTGGCACCTTTCTCAATGTAACGGTGAGGCTGATTTTCAGCTTTTTTAGTTTTTGTTATTTCCAATATTTCTTTTGTCATTATTGATTGCAAATATTTTTATCGGATTGTATATGTTGTATATCAAATCAAACAAAGATTGTTATGTATACTAGCTAACCCGGCCACGCGTTGCTGGTATAACCCGGCCACGCGTTGCTATGGTAACGTTAATTGAGTATAAAAACTGTTATTCTTAGGCTTATGGTAACTATATATGGTAACAAACCCACAAAGTCCTTCATTTATATAGTAGAGAATTAAGAATAAGAACAACATGAAATGTCAAATTAGTCAACGTGCAAATATTTTTAAAATTAAAAATATCTAATCACTACATAGTATAAAACAAAGTTGCTTTCTCTGTCCTTATATCCCTATGTATGCTTAAATTTTAAAAAATACGCAACGTATTTTGATGCTGTTTTTTTTTAATAGATAGAGTATTTCAAGAGGAAGGTTTATATGTATAATACATGCATAATATAGTAGAACATTGCATCCGTGCGAAGCCGGGGCGGGTCACTGGTTTAACTTATAAAATGTCACTTTAAAATTTTTAATCGTTATAAATTAAGTGTCGCATTACCCATTTTAATCAATACAAATGTCAAATATTATAATAAATTAAAAATGAAAATACATAATTGCTATATCGATATAAAAAGAGTGCATTATCATTCTTATTTAAATTAACTTATTTTATTAATTTAACAAATCCACATCGTGTACATTCAACAATTGACGTTTCCGCCTACCTCATGCTATTGCATGCATGCATTTAATTTTTATGGTTTTTTATTTTAACTTGATCTGCTATCGATCGAATTTTACCATTACATTTATAATTTAGTCCAAAAAAGGCGCTGTACTATGGATATTAATTAACGGATAGAAACCGTGACTTTAAAGCAAATGCTTTTGCTCATCATCAGACAAACTTATGTTCCAACTAGGATTTGAACCGGTTAGCAATCCTGCTATCCAGCTAGCGTTACACCAATCGTTCAACGTAGGGGTTTGAAGGGTTGGGGCCCTAACATTAGCCGCCATTGAAATGGCGGTGCACAGTTAATGGCATATAACCTAACATCATAAAGCGTCACGTTTCTGAGTTATTCAAAGATAAAAATAACAGTTGTTATAACGAATTTATTTATTTATTATGTAGTTAGGTATTTTATGTTGTTTAAGTTTTTACTGTGATCTGAATCAGACAAAGAATGAAAACAAATATTTTAATAATAATAATTGATTTTGTTCATTAATTAATATAATTATTTTGGTGAATAACTCCGAAACGTGACGCTTTAGGATATCATGTTATATAACATTTTTTGTTTGTATAGGTTTCCTCCATATATAAAATCAAAATGGCGGCCGACGTTAGGGCCACCAAAGTCTTCAAACTCTTTTAACCCGATAGATTATTTAAAGCACTTGTGTAAATGAAATAAAATAATTGCTATTATTCATTTGAAGTTGTTTAGCCCGGGCCGAGTGGGTGTGACTTGAGAAGCTAACTGTTTCCAAGTTCGAGTTCCGGGCAGATAATTGTGCGATGAATACCAGTATTTGCACTTGAGTCATAGCTATTTATATATAATTCTATTAATATTACTTTAGTATATATTTTATGTATATAAATTATCTTTCTGTTATCTGTAACACAAGCCTTTCAGATGAGGCTGAAACTGGCAGCAGAAAAACAGCAGCTTTTTGCAACGACCAAATTTTCTAGAACTTTATGCTTTAGCTATTGAAGCCCACTTGAATACCTACTAGAATGTTAAATTATACATGTTGAAATGTCTCCAAAAAGTTCTAGTAAATTTGGTCGTTGCAAAAAGCTGCTGTTTTTCTGCTGCCAGTTTCAGCCTCATCATTTCAGGGCTTACTATGAGCTAAACTAAATGGTAATTGTAGAAAATATTAACGTTTTATAATAATTATTATTTCACACATTTCTGCCACATGTATGCCATATAAACACCAATTTTGTACATACTTTTTTACACCAATATATATTTGTCATACGTAAGAGACATCCCTAACATCTTGAAAGTGGTCCGCAAGATCGCAGCATGATACAGACAGGGCCACAACTTATTTCATTACGAACAGCACGTGATCCTGCACTAGTGAGGTGCTCTTATCGATTAAACTTTTGTCCTCTAATACTTCTATAAAAACGTTACGGTAATAAAGTGTTGGAAAAGGCGTTTCAAAGAAAAATAAAGCGTTATCTTTAAAAATCAGCAGCCAACGGCTATGCAGACATTTTATATTCAAAACGCAAATTTAGTGAAAAAATACACCGTTCCTTCTGTGTAAGTATTTGTACAGGGTGTCTGATATAAAGGCGTGGTGAGGTTTTATTGCATGAGCGAAGCGATTTTTGGTCTACTTGGGACAATACTAAAGGATATTGTTGTTTCAATTTTAGTAATTTGACATTTATAATGTATATTACAACATATTATGTAATAAAATAAGTTTAGAACATTTTACTTTGATCATCTTTCTTCATGTTTTCACCTTCTTAGCGCACACACATACACGCACATAAGGGGCTCATAAAAAAGTAAAAAGGCATAATACCAATAGCTTCAGGCCTCTTAATTTTTAAACCAATGGGATTTGGTGGGAACTCGTCCAAATAAATCATTTTGACAATGTTATATCTTTAGTTCCTGGTCAAAGTTCTATCATGAATTTTGTTAGTATTATAACTAAAATTAATTCGTATGTTTAGGTTGAAATTGTGACTGCTACTGCGACACTTTACATCAATACTATAAAAATTAAAGAAATTGTTTAAAAAAATACTATATATATTTAAAAGATACATTTTACAGCTAATTCTGGTGTATTAAATGACATATTTAATTTTAACGTATTTTATAATTTGACCAGGGCCGTGCCTGGGTATATGGCCGCCTGCGTGCCAGTCTGTATGGCCGCCCCCAGGATAACATTAAAAAAAACTACTTTAATTTTTAATGTTTATTATTATACACAGGGCATCAAACCGGGAAAAAAATCAGTTTTTGGTTAACCGAAATCGAGAACGAAAAAAAATATTGGTTTTGTTCCCAAAACCGGTTTCTGAAAAGAAAAACCGGCTAAAAACCGGTTTTATGAGATTTATATGTTTGGATGAAATTTAAGAAAAAAAAATGCACAAAATAAACATTTTTTTATTTAAAATTTAAACAAAAATAATAACATGAAAAAAATTATGGTATTGGTTTTATAATCACAGACAAAATTATCAAACATAAAGAACAAGGAATAACCCTTAAATCTATACTAACATTTAGGATAACAAAGCTCAGTGGCCAATGGCAGATCTGGGCTGACTTGCAACTTGGGAGGTATACAAAATAGAATTAATTTACTTACTTTAATAATAACATGAAAAAAAGTAATTATGGTATTGGTATTATAATCACAGACAAAATTATCAAACATAAAGAACATAGGAATACGATAATTTAAAATTCTAGGTGTCGCTCAGTGACAATTTAAAATTATTTGATTTAAAAAAATCAAATCTTACGTATTATTTATTGATATTGAAAATAGTAAAGGTTTTTGGTTAATTAACCGGTTTCATAAAATTATTTCGGTTAGGTTACCGGTTAATTAGGGAAATCTTTCAATCTTTCAATTATCGCGATTGAAAGTGAAATTGCTGAATCTTCACGAAGCAATTATTAAATAAAGTACATATTAAAAGTTAATCCTACGGGATTTTTTACTGACAAAATCGTCAATTGCTTCGTGAATATTTAAAGATTCAGCAATTTCACTTTCAATCGCGATAATTGAAAGATTGCTCATACGTTCTTGCGTCATGGAAGTACGTAGGTAATTTTTTATGATTTTCAATTTAGAAAAACTACGTTCTCCAGACGCAACTGATACAGGCATGGTCAATAATAGTTTTAAGCTTGTAGATACATTTGGAAATGAATTTTGTAAATTGTGTTTGTACAAATACTTTAGGAGTTCTTCGGGTTGTTTCCTATCTTTTATAATTATTTTCAATGAAATTAACTCTTCGTATAATTCTGCTCCGTTTATGTCGCACGATTCGCCATCCTTGAATTTATTATGAAAGTCGAAGCAACTTTTTTTTATGTCGTCCTCTCCTATTTCAACAAATTTATATAAAAATCCGAAAGACTGTTCGAAATTGGATAATGTTTCAAATCGGGTAGTAACAGATGAAATGGCTGTATCCAATATTACATAGAAAAAATTAATTTTGAAATTTTCTTTAGCAGTTAACTGAATATCCTCATCTCCTTCATAGTCAAATTGTTTTCGCTTATGGCGTCGACGTAGATTAATTTCAACAGGAAATTCCGGTTGTATTTCAAGTGATTCACATAATTCATCAGCAATTTTCAAATACTTTTCGAAATTTTCATCATTTCTAATACTTTGGAAAAAAATTAAAATATTATTAATAGATTCAGCACATGAAGTAAGATTCCAAGAAACGGTCTGCATCATTTTACTAATAATATTTACTTTTTCTAAGATTTCGTACCATATTACTGTGGAACAAATAAATTTGTACGATTTAATTTTCATTGCCAAACATTTAGCTTCATGTTGACCTATTGGTGTTGAACATTCTTCCGCTAGTTCTATTAGGCTGTCATAAATTTCACCTAATTCATGACGCAGTGGTCTAATCGCCTTAATCCTTGATTCCCACCGGGTTACGCTAACTTGTTTTACTGTTAACGATTTTACATGTTTTTTTAAAATTTGCCATCGAAAAGGTGATCCGGAAAAGTAATTGTATATTGCTGACACATTACTAAAAAAATCCACAGTTGAAAAAGAAACTTTCGCTGCATCATTGACGACCAAATTTAATGTATGCGCGTTGCATGGCATAAACAAAGCTCGTGGATAATTGTCCAAAATTCGTTTCTGCAATCCAATATGTTTTCCAGTCATATTTGATCCATTATCATACCCCTGGCCTCTCATATCGTTAACATTTAATTTAAGAGAGCTTAATTTTTCAATTAAAAAGTCGTAAAAAGCTTCTCCAGTACTTTTTTGAGCTGGAGAAAAACCAACGAAATTTTCTCTCACTTCTACTTCGTCATTTTGAATATGCACATATCTCAAAATTATTGTAATTTGCTCGACATGTCCCATGTCCGGCGTACAATCCAAAATTACTGAAAAATATTTGGCGTCTTTTATTGCTGACAAAATATATTTTTGAATTTGCGCTGCAAGGATACTAATTATTTCATTTTGGAAGCGATTTCCCGCATAATGTGGCATATGGTTCTTTAAAGCAACTGATTGTTGAATGCGATTTATGTGATCTGCCATAACATCATCAAATTTTCCTATCATTTCAATTGCTTTTAGAAAATTTCCATTATTGTTTTCATACAATCTGCTCGAGCTACCTCTAAACGCTAAACCCTGTACTGCCAGAAATTGTACCACAGATATCATGCGTACGACAATTTGATACCATCGTTTTTTCTCTGCGTCATAATACCGTTGCAAATTTTTATCAATTGTAGCTTTGTTTTTTAAATTTAATTCCAAATTTTTCCAATTGGTGCAATTTCCGATATGCAGCGATGTTTTTTCATGACGAGATAAATTATCAGATGTGTGTTGCCAATCATTGAAGCCTTCATTAACTAATTTTATTTCTTGTTTGCCAAATAATTTACAACAGAAGCAAAATATGGAATCCGTTTTTGGAGAATAGATTAACCACTCACGATTAAATTTTTCACCATTTGGCATTTTTCTATAGAAATAAGTTGATGAAAATGATCTTCCCAATTCATTAATTGGATATGTAGATTGTTTATTTTGTATGGGTCCTTTTTCGATTAATATATCCAATATTTTAGTGGTAATTGTTAAAGGCCAGCAAGCTGGATCATTTAAATCCATACACATAGCAAAATATGCTTTATCAATTTCAGCAGTATCGGTATTGTATAGATCGATATCCTTATTATCTTCTGTTTCCATTTCGTCGGTACTACTAGTATTGTCATTAGCCTTTTCATTTTCGACAGATAATTCATTTTCATTTTTATCGCAAAACAAATCATCAATTGGATTTAATTGGCTACTACAACTACTTTCCGGTTCTGGCGATTTTACTAAAAACTTTGTTAATGAGCCAAACATTTTTTTAGCTTCATTTTGCTTTTCCTCTCGCTTTCTTTTATATTGCGCTCCAGACAATCTTTTCGTTTTCCTTTCAGACATTCGTAGGCCTTTAAAAATGTTTAAAAAATAAAAAATTAAAAAAAATAAATAAATAATAATTAAAATAAATAATAAAATAGCGCAATTTAATATTAAATTACTTAAAATCTATAATTAATGTATATTTTAATGCGCATAGGATGACATGATAAGAAAATCATTTATAAGCTTTTTAAGTAAAACATATTTTTAAACATAAATATGTCAAGATTTATTTTGAAAATGAAAACGGAGAGGAAAATTCAACCACATATAACTGTTTTCTAGTTCAATGTCAGGTAAATTTCTTCCATTTAATAACAATAACATTGCTATTATAAAAAGGAATCATAAGCTTAATTTAAAGAGTTGCTTTCGGCTACACAAGTTCAAATGCTTGATTTTCCATCGGCGGGTTGTGAGCGATTTAAACAGAGAATCTCGTATGCAAACAAACAACTTTTAATTATTATATAAATGCATTCAAAATGAGAAAGATATTCATTTTTTAGTATAAATTAAGGAAGATTTTAAGTAATTTAATATTAAATTGCACTATTTTATTATTTATTTTAATTATTATTTAATTTTTTTTTTTAATTTTTTTTTAATATTATTTAATTTTTTTTAATATTTATTTAAGAATTTCATATCAAAAGGCCTTTTCCCTCCAAAAAGACCCGCCAAAATTTCCCGGGCCCAAAATTGAAAGTCTACCCAAATTTTACATTTTTTGTGTATTACCTTTTTCAGTCTTTGTCGAGTAAATAAACTTTTTATTAAATTTCACCACACGAACACACAACTAAAAGTTTTCAGGAATTAAGCAATTTATTTTTATTCGTTAAATCAGGGGTCGGCGCGACCGTGCACGATCGAGCTGATTTTCGAAAAGCTCCGCCTCCCACCACCCCCTTACGTTCTCACTTCCGCGCGATACCTACAAGCCTCCAGAGCCTCAAGAGCGTAGTCTTAACGTAGTGTAATGCGGGGCCTTCATATTACGAAAATATTATCAAAATTACAAAAATATTATTCAGTTTTAAATTTTAAACTATTGATTTTTAAATTTTAGATTTTGCTTTAAAATAATTGAATGAAATTTTTGTAATTTTGATAATATTTTCGTAATATGAAGGCCCCGCGTTACTCTACGTTAAGAGTACACTCTTGAGGCTCTGGAGGCTTGTAGGTATCGCGCGGAAGTGAGAACGTAAGGGGGTGGTGGGAGGCGGAGCTTTTCGAAAATCAGCTCGATCGTGCACGGTCGCGCCGACCCCTGCGTTAAATTAAAGACTTTAATAATATCGGATCATACACAGGACACAAATAACGATTTATCCTCGCTAGTCTATAGACTAATACGACTAATAAGACGAATAAGACCGCTTACGCGACGCCGGTCAATTGAAAAAACTATTTCGGCTCTTCGCTCGTGCAATGTTCGAAAAAATTCGGATTAGCTGCATGACTACAGATAGCGCGCGAGTTGAATGCCGTCGGGGCCTGAGGTGAAGAGCGGGAGCATCTCCCCCCGCCGTCCGCACGCCGCGTCTCGCGCGCCTGCAGTGTAGTGCTGTGCTGTCCTTGACAACTATCATACGCTTACTGTGTTATCGTGTGAATATAAAGTTGCAGCCGCGTGTTATTTTTGTTTTTAATTATGTCTGATCCGTGTACGTCAAGTTCTGTTACAAAAAAACGAGTTTTTATTCATCGCCAAGCACGGGAAATGGCGAAAATTGTTCTAGACATGTGTGTTGAAGAAAGGCAGAACAACAATTTAACATTCACATTAAATAATGCTTACGATCGCGCAAGCCGTTACACTGGACTTTCGAAGAGAACATTGTCTGCAATTCAAAATGAAGCCAAAAAAGGGCCTCTTTGTTCGCCTTCTAAAAAGAAAAGACAGTGTAACAAGAAGACAAATTTAAACGTCGATGATTTTGATCGAGGTGTTATACACAGAATTATTGAAGAATTTTATTTAACTAAAAAAATTGTTCCGACCTGCATTAAACTCCTCGCAGCTATTCGAGAAAAAATCGAGTTTCCATGGGGAGTGACGAGTTTAAGAAAATTGTTAAAAGACATGGGATATAGATGGCTTAAATGTCATAATAAACGTAGAATTTTGGTGGAGAGGCCAGCTGTCGTATATGCACGGTCAATTTATTTGCGGAAAATTCGTCAATATAGGCAAGAAGATCGAAATATTTTTTTCTCGATGAAACATGGATAGACAACAACCTCACATTTAAAAAATGCTGGAGAAATGAAATGATCGACGCCGTGTTGACGGATACGAGCTCCACGAACAGGCTCATTCTTGTCCACGCAGGATCGAGAGGAGGGTTTTAAAATGGTGCAAAGTTACTTTTTGGGGCCACTGATATGTTAATCCCTAATCTACCACAATCCAGCGTTGTTGTGATAGACAACGCACCGTATCATAGTGTACAAGAAAATAAATTCCCAACAAAGTCCAGCACCAAATCAGTAATGTTGGAATGGTTAACCAAGAACAATATCGAAGCTTCACTTACTATGAGAAAAGATCAGCTGTTTCACTTGGTTCAGTTACATAAACCTACGGAAAAATCTTACAAAATCGATGAATTCATCAGAAGTCAAGGCCATATCGTAGTAAGACTACCACCGTACATGTGCGACCTCAACCCTATTGAGTTGGCTTGGGCAAAAGTAAAAAGAATTGTAAGGCATCACAATGTTACTTCTGATTTCTCCCTAAAAAGGTTAAAAGAAGTTACGGAGCTGGCTCTCTCTCAGGTCACAGAGGAAGATTGGCGTGGCTTCGACGATCACGTCATAATTTTAGAAGAAAATTATTGGCAAAGAGATGGATTAATGGAAGATACCATAGATCGATTCGTAATTGAAGTCAGCGATGGTGAGGATAGTGACACCGATTCAACCAAGTCTGCCATTTCAGAATCTGATGCTGCATAAATTATTTTTTTTTTATTGATTTTGATGTGTAAAATAATAAAAAATGTGTAATAATTATTACGTTGTTTTTTCTAAACTTAAAACGTTACACTTAAAACAATGTTGAAATTTATCGACATATTGTCATCATAAATTCTAATTAGGTCACTGCACTATCTCATTCCTGAGCTCGGCATTCAACTCGCGCGCTATCTGTAGGTATATAAATACTACAACGACATAATCAGTTTTTATACATTTCTTATTTCTGAGAAACTCTTTTTAGATAGATTAGATTAGAGAAACTGTTTTTACTTCGTATCTTAATGAAAACAAACCGATTGTATTTTTGCCCAGTAAACAACTTGTAACGATTTGGCCGCCTCTTAATTTCGGCCGCCTGCGTGCGGTGCACGCAATGAACGCCCGTCAGGCACGGCCCTGAATTTGACTTATGATTTGTTTTGTAAATTTTGACATTTTTTTTTATTTCTGAATTTTCAATGTCAGAAAGGCAGGATATGGTTGAACTATTTATATACCTCTACTATGTAACACTATTGCCACATGTTTTCGCAATGGGGTATATTTGATTTAAAAAGATCAAAATACTATACTTCTATCTATATTTCTAAAGTCATTGTTTTTTATTTAAAAATAATCAAATAGCTAATACTTCCATAACAAACTATATATTAAAAAAATAAGAGGCCCAAAATCGCTTGTCGCTTATATTCCTATGACCACAGCTTTATTCACAAGTTATAAGATTTTACAATGTAAATGGCGATCCCCTTCATTTATATTTAATTACTAATTTGTAAAAGGAAAGATTAATCTACTCGGGAACCATTTTAATTATAAATTAAACCTATCTCTACACTTTTAATAAGCTCTGTACCAATTATAATTATTAGCCTTGTATTTCCGGGAAAAAGATTTAAATATATTTTTTATTTATAAATTAATTAACTTTCGATTGCTTATATAAAATATTCCCTTTAGGGATACCTATTAGAACGCATCGCATCTCCGTGTGATCTAGAAGAGTAGAATAGAACCAATCCCTGGTACTTAAGGGACTCGGAAAAGGCGACACGTGATATTGAAAATAATCACGGTACACCACAATTAAATCACAAATGGGCAGCGGCGATATCCATTTTATGATATTTTACTCCAACGTGCCTGTCAATCGTGGAGATTGTAACACTCCCTTCCTTCCCCCTGAGATACTTATAAAAATATATAAATGCGGTACTTTAAACAAATTTTTGGTACTTAAAACATTTTTTTTTATTCTCGTCTGTCTGTTTGTTCGGACTAACCTTGAAAATGGCTGAATTGATTTTGACGAGACTTTTACAGGCAGATAGCGAGAAACTTGAAATTATTTTGTTGTATGATCAGCAAAAAATGGAACGTTGTAACTGTACATTAATCTTTTTTCTATTTATTCATATTTTGCGCTAAAAATAAGAATAGCTGTGCGTAACATAGGTACTTACCTATGTACGTACTTTAACACTAAGCATCTATAAATAGAAAAAAGATATGGTAATATAAGTTATATACGGGATTGTTACCATGTACCTTGTTTTTAGTGAGTTTTCGATATTTCGGCACTGTTGCAAGCGGCATGATCACGGAGCAACACGGAGCAACTCACGGAGCACGGGGTGCCGATATATCGGAAACTCGTTAAATACAAGGTAAATGATAACAATCCCGTATATAACTTATATTACTATAATGTTAGTGACCATGAAAGTTTAAAACAAGAAAAAATATAATTTAAATAAATTTGAAATGCCCCGACGTAAAAACAGCTGAACTAATTTTCATAAAACATGTCTTAGGACGACCGTTAGAAAACATGCTTTAAAAAAAACACATCTAAATCAGTTCCAAACATACACACATTAACAATCACACACAGTCAACCTGATAACACTCATCTTTTTGAGTTCGGGGTTAAAAAATAAGCTCACAAAATAGAATAAGATCCACCACGTTCAAGCATATATCGACAGGAAATTAAAATTATGCAGCTTTAAAATCTATTACCACTAAATCAGCTTAGCTCAATAACCGTTTAAACCGATACTATAACGTATACGGTATCAGCGCCATATTGGAAAAGTTTTCGGGCGCGATTAAAAAGCTATTATCATTTTTTATATAGCAAATAGGTAAGCCTTTGCACTCTGTCTACCCTGATGGTAAACGACGATGCGATCTAGGATGTGACGCGCTTGCCTAGAAGATACCTATTCAATCGTGACTTGAAGACCGCTATATTGTTTGTGGCAAAGAATTCCACTCTTTAGCGGTAAGGAACACAAAATGTAAAAAAAATGTCGCTTAGAGATATGGTCACCCATCCCATGCCACTCCTTTATGAAACTTGCTTAACATCCTTTATTGATTAAAGCTTTAGAACGATGTATTTAATTACAGATACATAAACTTAAACCATAGACTAAACTCATTACGAACCATTGAATATTGGGGATAATACACGGAGTACAGCATCAGAATATGGCATTTAACCAATCCGCTTACCGGCTTACGTGTAGTTACAAATCCGAAGATATATCCTGAGTTAGATTGGTATGCAATTTAAAGGGTATCGATGCTCCGATACGTACCTATACTAGGTGAAATTATGTTTCATAGTAATAACTAAATTTGAATTCATTCAAATTTAGTTATTACTATGATAAATCTAAATTACTATAAAATCCCCAGACCAAGAGCAATACTTAATACTTTATTCAATAAAGTCAATATCCCCACTGTGATTGATGAAGATAGCAACGAGGACTAGTCACAAATTCATAAGAAGATTTTACTATTAACAGATTATTATAATTAATACATTTTCAATCGTTTATAATTAAATATTAATATTAAAGTTATTGAATAAAGAACAATTATTTTTATATGAGTGTTCCTAATTTATTCTGTTGTTTTCATAAGTACAGTAATTGCAAACGTTCTGTATTTTATCATTACAAGAGTTAAATCATAATAAGAAAACGATTTTTAACTAATTGGTTTTTATTTTTTTTTCAATATGGCGTATCGTTTTAAAAACTTCACCAAGATCATTATTTCATCGAAAATTTAATGAGGAATAAAAAAAAAATAGTTTCATATTTTTAGCGTTACCGTAACATGATTAAAAATTAAAATCAAGAAAATAAACTCGTTTTTTTAAAGGTTCTTATGAACCGATATTGCTTATATTTTTTTTCTTAGAAGCTACCACCATGCCCCAAAAGATATCCTGTATTTAGATCAATCGATTCACAAGGTGCTGAGAATGAAATTTTTTACTGATTTTCAGTATTTTTCGATTTATTCAGAAACGGTAATAGATAAAAATCTGAAACTTGCAGCATCGATGTATCTTATGAGTATCAACATTTCCTAAAATTATGAGCCAGATACCTCTCTGGGGCTGATTCGATATTCTTATCGTCCTATGGCCTTTACATTTAAAAAAAAATTAAAATGTTCAGGCCAACTATAAAGAAAAATACTGTAAATACCAAATGTAATCTTTTATGCGCCCCCCGTTTTTCGTATTGGACACATGGCAGAGAATTATTTTTTTCTTTTAAGTTGACCTGAAAAAAGAGGTTATTTTTACTTTTTTTTTAGTGTAAATTATTTTCATCTTATTAGTTTTGTGTGTATGTTTTCCAATTGCTCGATCTAAAATGTCAAGTAGCAGTTAGTATGTCATTATGCAACATTTGTTGCCTCGATTTTAGCGCCATCTGTGGATTTTTTCGAAACTAAAATTTTTCCAATTGAAATTAAATTATTGCTTTGAATCGTCCAACATTTTACCTACCACCCATTCAAGACGTCTTTTAACTGACAAGAAGAATGTGCGCAAGAAACTCGTCAGCTTTAACAGAAGTAACGACATTTACAATATAATACGTCGTCATCATACATAATCCACAAAATAAAAAAAAACAAAATTATTTTCTAAAAAAAACAAAATTATTGCTCAATTGGGAGAGCATTGGACCGGATTTCCAAAGGTTACGGGTTCGTTTCCCGCCTGAGAATTCACTTGTGACCCGAGTCGATATTTCTAGTATTTTTCTATTATAATAATTTATCTTATAAAATTATTTTGTTATTATAATAGTTATGACAATACTTACAGTGTTATGATATCATTATTTCGTTGATTACAACAAAGTCAACAAGTATCTGTACTTACTTAAGTAACTATCCCTGAACATTGCAATAACATACAGGGAATAAACGACAAATTTAAGAAAGCAACAAAATGTATGTATGTTGGATGTATGTACGTGGCTCATACCAAATTTTGTTACCTACGTCATTGCACCGTATCACATTAATTACGAAACGTAACTAAATTTCCATAGTATTTTGATGAACTTTTTCTTTATTACGAATAACTTTTTTTTATTATTAGGATTCACTATTGTAATATCATTTTGAAATCGGTATTTAGTAGGCATGTTTTAAAGTTTATGGGCACTAAGCGTGTAGTACATTTTTTTTGCAAAAATCGCGTCTGATTATCCATGATAAGTTACAGTTTGGTTTAAAAATTAAGAATAAGCTATTTTTGCAATAAAATCTGAAAATTTACATCAAAGATAGTATTTTTTTAAGATAGCTAATGTATCCAGCAGTAACAAACAGAAAACGGAATAAGAAAAGAACATTTATTGTGAAAACTGCATCCATTTTTATGAAAAAGGGTAAAAAAAAAAAATTGGGTAAAAATAGTGGTATGTTATAGTTGAATACCTAGTACGCCGAACCCTTAGCTTTGGACCACTATTTACGCCACACCCTGTATATACAGAACATATGAAAACAAACGTTAAACATGTATTGAATTAGTAAAATCCATGTGTCCAGCTGCTCCGCTGAGTGTTCAATATCAAAAAATACTTATGGCAGACGGCCCGCTTTTTCATAGACTAACTACTTTGTTATAAATAAATAAAAAAACATCAGCTTTTTCTTTCAGTCACGTATGAGTGTGTAAGTCTACACGTAAGATATAACTTTCAGATGACTCTAGTCTATTTTTGCGCTACCAGAAACATTATAATGGCTAAGAAATATGATTCAACCGTTTCGATAAGACTGTTTAAACAAACTGTGAATAATTTCATAGTAACATGAATCAGTGTTATCTTGAGGATGTTGACTAATTTCTTTTCCGTCAAAGGTGTGAGAATATCAACATATTTAATTATAAGACGAAGAAACTTAATACCACTTTGTATTAAATAAATTGATATCTTTATTTTAATACTAGATGGCGCTGTAGCGCGTAGAAACACGCTATCGTATTGTTTTTGCTAAGGGCATGTTTAGTTTTGCAATGTTAGGATCGCGACAATATGATAATAACAAACACACACACACACAAAGTATTGTCATAATATGGATATAATTAGGATAACTAGCTGAACCGGTCACGCGTTGCTATGGTAACGTTAATTGATTATAAAAACTGTTATTCTTAGGCTTATGGTAACTATATATGGTAACAAACACAAAGTATTGTTATTATTTAATGTACTGATTTAAACTTAATTAAAGATAAACTCTAGCTATGGCTTAATGGCCTTAAAACCATTTTTTTTGAGAATTTATAATCATAATTAGAAATAAATTTAATTTGCATTTTAATTACTTTTGCTGCACCACGATTGGTGATAAACGTATAAACGCACCTACCGAAGTTACAATTTGATATTTTAATATTTTTGTTAAATATAAATAAACAATGATAAAAAAACAAGAATAAGATCATAAATAAGAGAGTGGTTTAGTGTGTAAAAAAACCGTTGTGTGTACTTATGTACGCACGTAAAAAGTTATACTTCTTTATCGTTACTAAACAAAGATAACTAAAAATTTCCTCCCATGGTCTCCTATTCAATAAGAAGCATCAATAGATTAACAGATATATCTGTATACAGAATCAAGTAATATTTCAAAAACCATTAAAATAAACTGTTTAACCAATAGTAATCTAAAAATAATAATAATTTATATTATAAACAAATAAAAAGAATACATACCGACAGTTAACCTCAAATCAATAAACGCACTTAAAAAAGTTTATAAAATAAAAACCACTTAAATAAAATTATTATTTATTATTTTATAATACAAAATTGTTATTATAATTTTATATAAACTATTGTTAACTACCATATATAATTTAAGATCACACACACCCACACATTAATAATTAGCGGCCAACTTCATCCTGCTGGTTTATTCTATGTCGCTGTTGCGGTCAACTTCAACATGATAATTTTGTGTCGCAATGAAGCGCGCGCATCTTAATAATGCGCCTATGAAGTATAACTTCAAAAGATATAGTGACAACGATAGAAAAAGGGATGCTTAGATGGTTTGGATATGTAGAGAGGAAGACGCAAGAAAATTGACAAGACAAGGTAATGAGGCAAATGTGAACCGGCAAGTCTGTAAAGACAGACCAAGGCGAACTTTCAGGGACCAAATATGAGACGTGTCCAAAAAAAGTTAGGTCAAAAGCACCCTTAACCGACGAGCTTGTATGAAAGATCTGATGAGAGTTAAATAAGCAAGGGATGAATGTCATAATCGTATGTGTAGGCGTGATTGTATTTATGTATTAAAAAGAAAATATCTTACTTCTGAAAAAACAAGCAAAATGCACCACCCGCTCGCTCGCTAATGAATGCAGATACCGCAGACACCAAGACACGCGTGGCACCTTGCACCCTCAGTATTGTTTAATAGAAGTTAAATATTCTGGTTTTCTATACAATATGTCCCGTCACCAGTGACGGAGCCTTTAATGGTGTGAAATATGGCATTTTTAACGACAAATTGCCCCTCAAATTTGGTTTTCTTAAAAAGCCAACAATTGAAAAATACACAAAAAAGAATCTATTTACTTTTCTTTAATTATTTTTTTCTATTATTTATTGCATGACAATTTAAACATGATGGTTCTGTAACTGTTGTCTACATGTTTAGCTATCAAATGACACCATTTTTATGTTGTTAGGACATTTACATGAGTAGTTTTGGTCGGATTAGTATGAGAGCCCTGCGGGCCTACCATCATCTTTTAGCGCGATTCAAGTTCGATTGCCAAAGTGAGACATCGCTATACCCGGTCTATAGTGGCGTCTTTTTTTAACAGCTAAACTTGAATCGCTATAAGACGTGATGGTAGGGCCTCAGGTCTTTGTTACCAAGAATACCAAAATGGCGGCCGTAAGAGAAAAACAAAATTTGAGGGGCAATTTGTTAATTAAAAAATGCCATATTTTACACCATTAAAGGCTCCGACATTGGTGACGGGACACATTGTATAATTAATAAAATTAGACTTCATAAGTAGACGCGTAAGTAAATCAACATAACAACCGTGATAATTTAGTCCCAATCTAAGCAGAAGTTATAATACAGATACTGCACAATAATTACTAAAATATTAAAGGAAACAAATGCTCATGTTTACCACACGCGCCTCTGCTAAGATTCGAACGTAGGACGTTTGGCGTATGCAAATTGGAACTGTTTATCGTTCTATTCATGACAATTTATTTGCCCTACTTGCTTTAAACCCATTTTTAGCCGACAATTTTTCGCTGACTATGCAATACCGTATTATAATTTACTGCTAATAACATCAGCTATCTGCCAGTGGAAGCCCCTTCATAATCGGTCCAGTCGTTTCGGGAGATAAGCCGGAACAAACAGACATATTTTTTTTTTGTTATTAGTACCTTCCGTATATACATTCGTATGCATTAATTAAAAATTGTTATTTTGATATTACAAAAATACATCAATGCTATTTCTTTATATTGGTAATTTTTATGAAAAAAATAATAGTAGGTATTTAATATATATTATCTACTATGAAAATCAAATAACCTGTAACGTGAATTAGTTAAAATTAATTTGGTTTTTTGATGATCAATATAATATTATATTTATTAACTTTGGTTCACTGTAGAGTTTTAGTGATTTGTTTTTCTGACCCTTATACTATATAAAACAAAATTCACTAAAGTAATTTACATTAAATCCTCATTTTTAAAACAACGTAAACAGCGCGCGAATACCAACCGACTGACAGCTGTCATCTGTCCATAAATGATAACTAGTGCTGTCGAAATATAGCTCTAACTCTAGGGATGTAATTTATCGGTATTAGCTTCTCGCCTTATACTAAGTATAGTTATTAGAGGTTGTAATGATAATTACAACCAATCTTCATGATAAATATTTCTATATTAAAATCTAATCACTAATCAGTAAATACAGAGTGAAAATGTTAACATAACAGCTCCGAGCAAAATATTAATTAACTTGTAATTATTTTTGTAAGGTGTTGTTGTATAAGCGAAATAGTTCTGAAACGTCTGATAAACACAGGTTAGAATTATTAACGGCATAGAAAGTAATTAGAAGAATTTGATGGCGCAGGTCGTTCTGGGTATTTTTGCAGATGTTAAGCATGTTTTTATTTAATTTTTTGCATTCACAATGCAATATTTCTATAAGATATAAAATACGTGTGTAAAAAACAACCACGCCTCCGAGCCCTCAGATGGGATTTTTACACACGTATTTTATATCTTATAGATGTTAAGCAGTTAAAGAAGGAATCAAACAATACTTTAGATACCGAGTAGGTATTGATACTTTTGATAGTGATACTAGATACTGAGTCCAAAGCCCGACACTAACTCGCAACGACTTATACTAATAGCTAGTATCAAGTACCTATTCTTCTCCACATTTGGCATTCGGTTATTCGGGATACTATAATTTTTCGTAAACTTCTTGCAACAGTAAGAGTAATAATTGTTCGAGTTCTGAGAAGATATGAAGTAAGGTTTTCAGGTATTTATGATAATAATAATGACTAGCTGACCTGGCCACGTGTTGTTGTGTCTCAGTTATAGATGTCGCTGTACCGAAATGAATCGCGCTAACGTTTCGGTTCTACGACTACACATATAGCTAACCGTATTTAGCCTTCTTAAATGTTATTCTTAGGCACTGGTAACGCGTATACTATGGAAAAAGAGCAGGATAAAGAGCGGACAAACAAACACACAAAGCACTGTGATCTTAGATTATAGATTTATTTGCACATGACATGGTATATGTGATGAGAAGTCTTTTTACAAGAAATTTAGTCGTCACGATAGCGTGACTTCTATTCGAGCCAAAAGAGTATTTTCGATATAATGCCCGATAATCGATGCCCAAACACGCAAGCACGTCTCCATTTATTTCTATACCCGGATCATACTTATTATTATGCTTCTCAAATTAAAAATGGTGGATTTATTATATAAACTTTCACGCTTTACAACTTCATTCCTTTAAAACACTTTTGCAACTTTAACCTTCGAGTTTGAATTTTATATAACACTGAAATACGACTCTTTATATGTCTGCCCACATATAGAAAGCATTTCCAAATAAATATATGTGAGAATATTACAATGAGAGATCATTTTCAAAAGGTATCTGGTATAAGAAAATTCAACCAAATTTAAATGGAATCCCTTGGTTTAATGATGCTGGCATGACTAGGGAAGCTTTGCATACCTAATGAAAAAAACAGAATCCCCTAATTGCTGTAAGTGTGGAATCATTGAAGATGCTTACCATATTATGATGGAATGTCAGCGAAACGTGGCGGAGTGATCAAGACTCTTTTCCTATACCCAGTTTAAGGGGAGATAGGTTTTTGTTATAGCATTTTGGCAACCCCGCTATCAAAAACGGCCAAGATCCTATATTTTACTGTGCAGTGTGGCCTAAAGCGTGAGATATTTAATGATTTATTTTTGTGTTACCTATGAGGGTGGCATTTCCTAAGGAAAAACCTTACACTTCCACGTACATTTTTACACATTATATATTTAAATAAACTTGTAATTGCCTTAGTCATCCTGTGATCACGACTCGTGTAAAGGAGTCGAAACGTCAGGATTATATAAAAAATATGCGCAAAAATCTGTGAAAAAGTTGTTTTCTTATATATCTACCTATGCATCAAAATATTTCCACTCCGTGGTCACTCCTTTAAAGTACAATTTTCTAAAATGCTGAAGCATTTGTCCTTGTTACCAGGAACTTGGAACCATATTTTATAATTCTTACTTTAAAACTAAAAGAATTACAAATAATAATTTATACTTTTACTTCACTCAATGAGGGGAAATATTACTAAAACCAAAGAAATACACGTACATTCATTTTTAATTCAAAGCCTCAATACTTAGTTCTTCGCTTCTGACTTTAATAATAGTGGAATCTTTACACAAAGTTTCATTACTTCCATATATGTATAAGGGTAAATTATGAAAAATTCCGATGCCCATTGTGTTTCCTGACACATACAATTTAGGACTCGTCAAGACACTGGTGAACAGGTACCTTTTAAGCAATCCTAGATAACTGACCTTATTCAAAAATGGAAAATATGTGTATTAAATTTCTGCAACTTCTTTGAAAATAAAAGATTTTTATACAACTTGCCTCCCTTAGGGATTGAATTTTCCAAAATCCTTTCTCCACTAACGTTTTCACCCTTTTAGAAAATAAACACTAGTAGGTAATTCGTAAATTTTATTTAGCTTTCAGTACAGTCAATATGTAAGAAAAAAAATTTAAGAAAGAAAATGTAGTACTCAGTGTCCTCTTTAATTAAAAAAAAAAACCGGTCGCTAGCACTTATGCTTGCTGAGATAAATGCATTTTATTTTTTTTTTTGGATTTTCTTAAAAACAGCAGGAGGAAGGACATCGGAAATCTGACATTAAGTTTATTACTTGCTCCTCTAACGATTCGCGTCGTCAAATCTAGGTTTGTCATTTTTCGGCGCAAAAATTGCTGATTGACTGTACTATTTGTTAATTATGATTGTAAATATTTATAATATTTGTAATTTCTATTATTAACTCTATTTATGTTTGACAAAAAAAAATTACCTTACCCGTCTTGTCTTTTTCAAACGGCGAATTTTTCTGAACTCTGAACCACATAACTTGAATTGTATACAGAAACACGACAGCAGTACGTACCTGAAACAAAGAATGTATACACTTTAATAAAAAGAAAATCTCTAGTTGTATTTGTAAAACTACGTTACAAGGTACAAAATACAAACATGTATCCTTTGTTTCCAGCGGCATCTTTCAGAGCATTGTTCTGTTCTATTACAGCGTGGAATATTTTCTCTGTGAATTTCCACTGTATTCCATTAGATAATGTTGCCCACTATACTCGGAAATACAATTATTACCCAACTATCACACTCTTTGTTAAAAGGGTGTTTTGGGCAAATTGTATTTTTACAAATTTGAAAATATACGCTTCGCCAATTCAACTAAGTCAAAAAGCGACACATTGGAGATTTTACCATTTTTCTCGTAAAGAAAATATAATTTGTAAAATAAAAAATGAATCTATGGAACTTTAATGTAACTCGTCCAGCGAATTACGGATATGGATAAAGAAGAAACAGCTATGTACTCGCAATTAATTGATTTTTGTTATTCGACTGTTAATTTTAAATAAAATCTAGGAATAAATAGTTAGATAACGAAATATATAGTAATCCATCATATGGAGTTTAATATTGATTAGGAAAGTGTGACAATAATTAAATCGATAATTGTTAACTGTAAATCTCTTACGGCACTGATAGATAGGCCTATTTTAAAAGGATCGTAATTTAAAAGATATACTATCTAAGAAAAGGAAAAGAAGGGGTGGGGGGAGGCAATTTAAAATCAGGGTCAGCCCTAAAGCTGACATAAAGTTGAATTGGTCACCCATATGGTACAGACATGGGACATATGTTTATATTAAGTTTTTATAAGTAATTTTTGTTTGTTTTATTTTTTTTATCTATGTACTGTCTTTGTATTGTATGTTAAAGTCCTGTGTTAGTACCAAATAAAAAAGTATTTATATTTTTGTAACAAAACTACAAGTGAAAACACATAAAGCACTAATTTATCTTTTAATCAACATTTTTGTCACTTAATCGACCTTGTTTACAAATACATAAATTCGTTCCCATTAAAAAAAATACAAAAAAGCTACTATACTTTGTCCAATGTAGGATGTTACATTTGACAGTTGACACTTATATAGAGGGTATAAAGTTGCTATTGCAATGTCAAGCCAAATATAAGAAAACAAATGCAACCTTAGTACGTAGCAATAAGGAAGTGACACCTGTCAAAAGTATCATCCTACATTGGATAAAGTATATTGAAGCTCAAAGAAGGTTCTGATTGACATGGAATCTGCTTATTTGAAATCTAATTGCTTAAAATTGCCCTTCATGTTAGGGACAAGTTATTACAAAGGGTTAATCTTCTGATGCAGTACCCAATTGCATCAGCTGATCTCATTGGATAGACCAAACATGATTCAATCAGAAAGTTTACTGTTGCCTCTGGCCGTTGTTAAATTATTTTGCAACCTGCGTGTTCATAGTTACTTACTGTGCACTAAGAACATAGTTAAATACTGAACAGTAGTATATATGAAACCAGATATTTTCTGATAAGATTTGTTATTCAATTAAAATTTTTTTCATCCTCAGTCTAGGGCTGGAAAGGTCTGACAAAACTTTACTTTCGTATAATATTTTTATTGCTAATTTACTTTAGCATAAAATGAAAAGGCATATATTGATATACATTGCAAATTAGGTTAAATATTTTTATTCCATTACCAGCCAGCAAGTTATATTCAATTATGCCTAAAAATATTCTTATAAAATAACTAGCGGCCCGTCCCGGCTTCGCAAGGGTGGAAAAAATTCTATAAATTTTTTCTATTATTAAATATATTTTTCTGTTAGCGCCATCTAGCGTCCGGTAGACGAACTACTTTCGGTTAAAGCGTTGCTTGGTAACGTTATTGATACAATGGAAAAATAGCGGACAGACAAACACACAAACCACTGTGATCTTAGATTATAGATTTATGCAAAACAAAGGAACCTTCTCAGACGCCGTCCGTCCGATTTATTGTTTAATCCCGCAGCAATGCGTAAGAGTAAGTAGGTACTATTCTAAAACATTTTGGACAGATGCGTCTGACAGCGCTGTCCAAATAAGTCTGACAGCGCCGGCGCCGTCCAAATGAGTTTGACAGCGTTGACCAAATGCGTGTCAAACGCGTCACTAAGAAAGCAGCTTATTTTGTCCATGGACATAATAATTATGTCCATGGACAAAATCGAACTTACAAGACAAATCAATTAAAGAATAATAATTCAAATAAAAAAACATAGTTTTTGTGTCGAATTAAGATACCTTCAAATAGAAAGTATTTTTTTCTAGATAGTCATTTTAGTGTAAATAGTAGGTACTACATATCAGTTTATTTCCTTATTCGCTTCTATTTACCTATATGAATATTTTCTAAATATATTATTAAACCTACTGTCTACAAAATTAATCATTAACTACATACGAGAACAATACAAATTTTATGTTTTAATATTCGTTAACATACGTATCTACGTACACCTGAGATCTCTTTAAGCGATAAGACCGCACATTGTAACTCTCTCTTCTGTTATTTTCTCAATGTGTAATACAACAAAAGTTGACAAGACAATGAGGGCATTAATAGTTTAAGTTATTATAAATAAATAAATTTTGGACAATTCATACCAATTATTTGGTCTCAAACCAAGGAGAGCTCATTCTTTGAAAACTATATAACGGATATAATAATATATTTCAAAATAGTTTTGGTTTTTAGAACAAGTTTAAATACGTGCATTGAAACCTCTTTTGATACATTACCAAAAAAAAATCGCGTCATTAATAATTATGTTTGACTTTTTGGCGGGAGCGGGAAGCGCCACGTTGGTGGTTTTGTTTCTCTTGATGAAATTTGTGTTGACCACAACACAAATTTCATCAAATAATTCACCATTATTACGCACTAATATCCACCAGATATTAGTGCGTAATAATGGTGAATTATTGACTACTAAGTGTTTGTGAACATACAAGAGTGTTGGCAAGTATAACAAAGCAGCGGAAGTTGTCTTTTCCTGCTCTCTCAAGAAGTCCACGGGAGGTTTGAAAACACTTCACATTTACTGAAACCTAGCAAAAAAAATATAAATATATAACTGACAATCATACTTACTTGACCCTGGCTAAATGCACCAATCGTGCAAGCCATAAATAAAGAAAAAAATTTTTTTAATATAAAAAATAATACTTTACTACTATGTATTTCTTTTTGAAATCTGAGAGATACCTATAGCCATAAAATGTAAATAAAATTAAAGTAACTTTATTAAACTACTTCTATAAACTTAGAACTTGAATGTCCAAAGTTGACTCTAATTGGTTAGTAGAAGTAACCTGTGACCTGGATTCGGCCTAAACCCATAGGTATTATTATAGAGCAGTAGATATCACGAATAGTCTAGAGGTTAGTGTTTAATACGGTTACGACACAAGTCACAATTCATTATTCCATAGATTAATAATGTCTAACTACCTAGTTAAAGCATGTAAGTGTAACTGTTTGCGTGTTTGTGTATGTGTGTGTTCGTGTTTTAATTATATTATATCGTTGTGTTTGTATTATGTTTATTAAAACCCATTACATTATCTTACTAGTGTCATTTCACGTCGATATTTAAAGTCAAGAAGAAATTGAACACGCCTAGATGATTATAGTAATATAAGTTGTGTACGGGATTTTTACCATGTACCTTGTTTTTGTTTTTATTGAGTTTCCAATTAACAGTGGTATGGGTATCGAACGCAATAGAAGACTTCGTCAGAGGGTAGATCGATATGTATGACAATAACAGCCTACCCGCAATTACTTCAGTTGCTCCGTGATCATGGCACTTGCAACAGTGCCGCAATATCGGACACTCAATAAAAACAAAAACAAGGTACATGGTAAAAATCTCGTATATAACTTATATTACTATAATGTCAGTGACCATGAAAATTTAAAACGCCCAGATTATGTTGCAGCGAAGAGTTTTTAACAGTTTCCAACCTAATTTGATCATAGAGGAACAACTTTTGCATCATTTTCAAAGGATATGTGACTTCATTCTTCAACAAGATATAACAACGCTAATTTTAAGTATGAGTAACTGTTACAGATGTTTTATTAATGTTAGTGAAAGCAATACAATATTACTAGCATTCTAATCCGATTAGTTGTTTTTTCTACATTTCCTATGAGTATTAAATATCTATGTATCATATATGTATGTTGATCCTTTACTCTAGTATCCATAACATAAGCCTTACAGAGCTTACTTTGAGCTAATTGGTGTGTATGTAAGAAATATTATTATTATTACACGTACACCTGAACTGAACTGAATAATGGCGAAGCGATGGCTGTATCATGCGTCATGCTCGTGAACGGGTGCTGCCTTGGGAAATGGGTCTGCTTTAACCTTCAGTATTCAGTATTGACTAATACTAAACATAAATCTTGTTGCTTTCTTAAATTTGTCGTTTATTCCCTGTATGTTATTGCAATGTTCAGGGATACTTACTTTAAGTAAGAACAGATACTTGTTGACTTTGTTGTAATCAACTAAATAATGATATCATTACACTATTAGTATTGTCATAACAAAATAATTTAGTGGTTTTTTTTTGTGGATTGTGTATGGTGACGACGTATTATATTGTAAATGTCGTTACTTCTGTTCAAGCTGACGAGTTTCTTGCTGCGCCCATTGTTCTTGTCACTTAAAAGACGTCCTGCAACCTATTCAGGTAGGAAAAAATGTTGGACGATTCAAAACTACTTATTTTTAAGTGCATTTGAATAAAGTTATTTTCATTTTCATTTTCATAAGGGGAAGCGCGATGGCAAAGTGATTACCTAGTGTTTTCAGCCTGCAATTGCAGAAATTTAGCAACATTTGGAAGAACAGGTCATCTTTTTTTAGATAAATTTAATGCAATAAATAAAAACATTAGAAAATTAGCACACCTCTGTAATCTACACTGTGTACTGTCGTGTTGGGGGTACAGAGATCGTGCCTGCCTCAACTTCGGGAGGCTTAAAGGGAAATGTAGTCACACAGACTTTGTTTCAAGGCTCTTTTGATGTCTCGGCATGGCCAAAGACAATATTTACGTTTAACCAAGAAAAGTGTTGATTCTGTTTATTATAAGATTAAGTTAGATAGAAACCAGTGTTAAAGAATCTAATAACTTATGTATTTAATAAATTAATTTTAATAACTATCCGATGTATACCGCGTTGAAGTTTGCCGTTCTCAAACACATTGGTTGACTGGTAGATAATGCTATTAGTATTTAGTCTACTTACTAGAAACCACTTGCCATAGACAAATAAAAACTAGTGAGCCGAATCAATATTTTCTAGTATTTTTCATATAAGATGACATTAAAATGTAAAATATCAAAATCATAACTTGATTTTCTTTTAGTTCTAACTTCTTTAGATATTTAAATATAGCTGTTCATTACTTGTTACAACAACTGCAATTTATGGGTATATGAAGATTTTTAAATAAAGATAATATTATATACAGCGTGTAATTTATGTTCAGTAAGAACGTAAACTCGAAATTGGTAAATTAATGGGGAAATTAAATAAAAACTGCTGATACTATCAATGTAAAGGGCGTTTAATTAATCCAATAAGTTGAGTGAGTTAACTACATAGGTTGATAAAACATCCTGTAATTACGATAATTCGAGTTAGATTTGTTACACATCTAAATTGGAAATCACAACCCGGGCCGGGAACTAAATACCAATTCACCGGTTTTACACGGATTTATTTCACGTTATAAAATATTATCATTAAAGTAAAATATATTTTTGACATAGTTGTCTTTCAAAAAATGCATTGTCAATGCTCATATCGAATAAAAAGTATTTTATATTTATTGAGCGAAGCTCTCTTTTAGGCAACTCACAAATTTCGCTTGTCTCCCTCCTGCTACTTAACGGTTCAACCGATTTGAACGAATTTTGGCATGAACATACATGATTATAACCTGACGGACATAGGCTATGTAAAAAAAATATAGACTTTACCATGGAGGAATAATCACCGAACGAAAAATTCAAAAGCTGATCACAGCCAAATCGCTGAGACTACATTGATGAAATTTGGCGCCAAAACTCACAAACGAAGGTAAGGTTGTGCTTCGCTCAGTATTTGCAAACAGCAGCATGCATTGCAGACCTAGTTAGAAATGTATCTTTTGGACATTTTTTATTTATTTATACTTTTGGATTTCTATATGCACTATACCTATTACCTTCAGATTTATTAGAGCGGAGCGAGCGAAGCTCCCATGGATTAGCTTCAATGACGCAATGTCTGTTACGTCATAATTTCCCGATTTCTTAACCGATTTTAATAATTTTCAACATATTTAGGACTGAATTTTCAAATTCACAAAAATAAAAAAGTTATGACCAATACATATTAGCTCTATGGGATTTCCATCGAAACAAAAAGCGCGCGCTTTTAGAAAGTTTTCATTCTTATGGAATTTTAAAATTTACTAAACATTATTGATTTTTATTTTAGTATAACGCTCCGCTCCAATACATGGTGCTAGCGAAGCTTTATGCTTAGCGACGGCATAACCTAGTATTTTTTGTTTTTAAATAATTAACTGCTGGATTATTATAACTTATGAAATTTGAAAGCAATTAAGTGTTCAAATAAGATAAAACAAAATATAAACATAGCTGTTTCTTCTTTATCCATTGTTTGATTCTTGTGAAAGTATAACATTAATTGTTGTAGGTAGTATCTAAAACATAACGAGATTATGCTGGCGTCATCTCAAGAGATAAGGTAAAGCTGCCTCATTGGACCACTTAACAATGAACAGGCATTAAATAGCTACCCACAGCTACTATTCCAGATTTTTCAAAAAGGTATTTAGTCACTAAATGCCTATGATTCTTTTGTTTCAGTTTCCTTATTTGGGCCACCGTTACTTTAAATGTCTTATCAAACCTTCTTTTTAAGCTGCGAATTGACGATCAGTTTTTCGCATCACTTGAACTGACGTCCATCCAAAATTTGATCGTGAGTTTCGAATCATCACTCCAGAGTTTTAACTGACGATGCGCCACGTATTTCCGAGACTATCATAAATCCAACACAAACAGGTAGTACACTTCCTAACAGCACGGCCGATCGAAAACTGAAGAGCCGGAGTGACGCCAGTGAATGCGGAAATCGAGTTGGCCTAAAACCATTTGGAGGGACGCCACAGTTTTACGAAAAACTGATCATCAATGAGCTCTGGGCACGCGTAAAATTCTACTTCCTTCATTTAAGCCAACCTCTCTTCTACTTAAAGCTTGTCGCTTATCTTATACTGGCCTCGATCCAGACATGTTAAAAGAAAAAAATATATATTACAACCAAAATTTTAAGAGTTGCTATGATTGGGCGGTCAAATTAAAACGCCATGAGTCAGTTCATTGATGGCAATTCAGTATTATCGCTCAAAAATATTAATAACTTTAAAAAATAAGATGATTCTCAACAAAGTAGCTACATATATAGGTACGTCGGTCATCTAGAAAGTGATTCGATGTAACGAATAGTTTTAAATATTATTATATTCGAAGTTACTAAAGTAAGTTCAATGAAATTGCTGATCCAATAATAGCAACTTTAATCTATAATATTAGATCACAGTGGTTTGTGTGTTTGTCTGTCCGCTCTTTTCCCCGCTCTTTTAATGTTAACATAGCAACGCGGAACCATAGCAACGCGTTTTTTCCATTGTTGGGCGAAAATGGGAAAAAGTCATTGTTTGCATACTGCGCAGTGCTGCCCCCGACATGTCTGTACTGCCTAGTGCTCTCCCCACATGTCTGTACTGCCCAGTGCTCCCCCCCACATGTCTGTACTGCCCAGTGCTGCCCCCCACATGTCAGTTTCCATAGCAACGCGTTACCGGGTCAGCTAGTCTACTTAGAAAAATTCAACAGATCTATCAGGATCTCAGTGACTCAATCGGGAGAGTACTCGCCTGAATAGCGAGAGGATTTGGATTTGTGTCCCGCCGGTAACCTGAGAAGTTGATTTCCTTATAGTAATAATTATTTCTTAAGATATTATCAGCTTTATTTATCATTTAAGTGCTTACAGCCGTAACGCAAAACTATGCTTGGAAAAGCTGATACGAATCACTACCACAGAATGCCGGCGAAATGGAGAATATATTTCATGGGTTTTAGTGTTAGGGTAAATACTTCAGCCTACGGAATGATAGAGGGAGTTCCACATATGCTCGCCGTCAACCCGTGGTGGAAAAATTTGCCTCTCGGTCTACAAAAATAGGTTTAATATCTCACAAAACTGTTGTGTCGAAACCAATTAATGTGTTATTTTATTCTTAATCCTTACTAATATTATAAATCGGAAAGTGAGTTTGTTTGTTTGTTTGTTTGTTTGTTCCGCTTTCACGCCGTAACTACTGCACCGATTGCTTTGAAATTTTGCAGACGTAAAGATAAAAGTCCGGATTAAATAATAGGGTACTTTTTTATCCTGGAAAAAATTGATATTCCCGAGGAAAAACAAAAATATTGTTTGCTTGATGGATGGATGGATTGTAGATGGCGCTGTGTGTCGTTTAAAACAAGGTAAAATATTGCAAACGAATATAAACATGTAAATTTAGAAGCTAAATCATACGATAATGAATCCCCGAAAATGAGGAATTCCCGAGGGATGACGTACAATTTGTTTTATCGTCTAAACTGTTTTTTTTACAACTACTTATATGTTGCAAACGAATATGAACATGTAAATTTTGAAGCAAAATGATTCACTAAATGACTCATTCCTCGGATTCCGATTATTCCAACAGACCTCCCATTTCAATTTCAAAGACTACAATTTCCTATAAGGGTTTCATTTGCAATGACCATTAATAAAGCACAAGGCCAAACTCTAAGGGTTGCTGGAGTACACTTGGAAAAACATTGTTTTTCGCATGGTCAGCTCTATGTAGCGTGTTCCCGGGTTTCCAGTGCCCAAAATCTGCATGTTTTTGCTCCACAAGGGAAAACATATTATATAGTGTACCATTCAGTTTTGGTTTAACAACTAATTGTATCCAGCGTTACATCGCGCTTCTTAGATTTTTCCGTGGGAATAAGAAGTTTTCTTATAGTTGTGCTTTATACCGCAATATAACCAAATTCCACGCGGGCGAAGCCGCGGGCGGAAAGCTAGTAACTATTTATAAATTAAGTTGATATTATCAATAGATGCAGACGATATCAGATAATTTAAATATTATTCACATAGAAATTAAAGGTAATTTTAGTTACAAATCATCATCAATTTCCTTTTAATTACGATTTGAGTTTAAAAAAAGAACACAAAACTACTATAACTAAAATAGGTTTATAGTCATTTTACTTTTTTATCTATACATATAAATAAAAATGGAGAGACTGTTTGTAATATTGAAATAACCGTTTTTTACTACATGCATATGAATATATATAACATGGAATCAAATTAACTGCCAGGACTTCGTGGAGTGGTTGGGTCAAGTGTAAAGAATATGCTTAATTAGGATTTTATATTGTAAAAAAATTAAAAGCTTTTTTCGTTTTTTTTCATACCATGACTTCATTTTATTACTTTTACTGTCATTTCCTATACCTAATCTGTTTTTTAGTTCACCTATTAACTATAAAATAAATCAAACTATCTTCAAATTAAAAGTAGGCATAATCGCGCACAGCTGATGCGTGCGGTACAATGAACCGCAGCGCGGCGATCGCAGCGCGCGCTCCTTTTATTACAACACTTGAAAAGAACGTTGAACTTAAAAATTTTAGAATTGCTACTTCATTTAATAACTATCTATACTCTGATCGCACTATTAGGTAAAGCCTGTACTGTAGTTAAACCTGTACCTTATAGTTCGATTGTAGGCAAGTTCAATGATTCTTGGATAATATATTCGTAACTCTTACATAAGCAAAGAAACAAACTATCACAAGTCTAAATACTACATTCAGTGACACTGGCGTGGAAATTAAATATCTAATTTATTATACTGTATAGGAAACACTTACAAGTTCGGTGAATTTGGTGTAAGGTCTTGGTAGTCGATACACTCACATCACATCACATCACAGCACAAAGAATCTAGTTTATAGTTTTAGGCGTTAAAAGTTCATTGCTTTTTTACAAATGTTATTGGATACCGTAAGTATTTTAAATACTTAAAGTTGGAAGTATGTCTTAACAAGTTATCACAAAACATCACAGAATTAGCATTTTTTATCTAGGTTGTTAATACCGTAGACAAAATACACTACACGCAGAAATCGAGATGGTATTCCTTTTTCATTTGACACAATTACAAAGTGCTATAATATCAAACTACTATTTTTAAGTCATTCACAGACACATCATTATGTTATGTTATGATTATGATTATTAGGACATATTAACAAACTGCGTGCGCTAGTGTTGCCAGTAGCCGATAGTCAAAACTAACATGAGACGTCTAAAAAAAGTAACATCTTATTTGGAAAAAAAAACTGTAATAATTAAAACTCGCTAAATTTGTCTAGTAGCAAAGAGAATGCAAAACAAATCCAAATTCTACCACTGTGCTGAATGGTACATAGCTTGGACTTTATTGTATTTATTTATTAGCATTCACAATGCCATAGTTCTATGAAATAAAATACGACTATAAAAAACAACATCGCAGTGTCCTCAAGTGGATTTCGAACACACGACCTCTCGCTATCTAGGCGACCGCTGAGCTACCGTGACGCTGGTAGACGCGTCGAAATTTACAAGTGCATTTTACTATGACCCAATTTATAAATTAATATCTGCAAAGACATACACTGCGAGACCTAGTGATATAGTTAGCTCTTTTTGTTAATAATATAAGTAAGATGGAGTTCGGTCCCTCATATGCAAGTTTCTTTCGCCAGTTATTCTGCGACGGGCCTCCCGATTGCGGAGTTGGTGGTTAACTCATTAGTTTTATAGTAATCGATATAATAAAAAAAATAAAAAACAAAAATATTTTTTTGTATAAATTGATCAGTAAGGAAGCACATGCAGGACGATCATTACCTTAGTCATCCTGTGATCACGGCTCTTGTAAAGGAGTCGAAACATGAATATTAAATATTGAAAAAAAAATAAATTTAAATGCGCAATTTATCTGGTAAAAGTGTTTTTATTTAAATTGTGTAGCTTGTTTTTTTTTTCAATTTTAGTAGTTAATTCTTACTTGTTAGTAAAAGTACCATTTAGAACCGTGAAACATAGAAGTAACATGTAACGGTCAAAAATAACTAAAACTGTTAAAAAATAACATTCTGGCAATACTGGCGTATGCACACACACACAGTAGGTGTACATGCTGAGTGCGGGACAGAGAGAGCGCTAGATCAAAGATGCCGCAACATTAGATTCTTGGAAATACACACGGGGTTCTCGGAAACACATACATAAGGCTGACTACACTTTATAAACATTGTCGATTTTTGGATGTTGCTTTTTCACTTCAGAGAGACGTAATCTTTAAATATGAATGTAAATTTAACACGCATTCTATGAGTCGAACTCAATAAATTAATTAAAAATAGAGCAAATTATTCAGACAAATTAGGTGCTGTCATTCAATCAAACTTACATATTCACTTTTTGTATAGTAAGTTGATAGCTGCTTTGTACATAACTAGCAGTTGTACATAACTAGTAGAGTGTAGGCAACTGAGATAGTGATGTTTTCACGATAATTTTCTATAAATATTGGATAGTTCTAAAAACGAATTCTCAACCAATTTGCATTCTTTTTTTTTTAGTTAGCTTAGTGTTTAGCTTAGTCCGAAATTACAATTACGAAAGAATACTTCTAAAAAATTAAAATAGTTTTCACTAATTTTAGTTTTACCTTGTTTAAGGTAAAACTAAAATTAGTGAAACAATATTCCGCAGTTGATCTAAAATAATAAACACGAATATGATTTTTGTTTCCGAACTCAATTTTACTTGTTTTTATAGTAAAGAAAAATCTGTATTTACCTTTTTAAATCAAATCTAATTGAAAATCGAAGCCTAAAAAGTCTTATAGACACATGTTTAATCAACATATTATTAAGGTGTAACGACGCCCTAAACAATCACTCAGCCATGCTTTACAAGTAGGTATACACCTGTGCTTCAAGCAATAATTTTGCGAATCGCAGTCGCTCTGTAGTCAGCGTCCACGTCTTTTGTTGTGTGGTATCGTAAGTGAACCGATGTTAATCATGCTTCGTCATACTAACCAGGAGTACAGGGAAATGGTGTTTTGCTACCGTGAATGTAATGAGGTGTTCAGTACTGCCGTAAGACGGCATGAAGAAAGGTTTGAGAAAATAAGAGGTAGACACAACGCTTTGTATGGATTCCGTAAACATAGCCGCTTCGACCCACCGGCGACCGACGACGCTGGTAGACCTCGCGGTCCTGCCGCATTGGTAAGGAATATGATAGATTACTAATATTACTATCGGCTACCAAGACCTACTCCGAACTCGTAAGTGTTTACTATACAGTATAATAAATTAGATATTTCCAACTACTTCTTTAATTTCCACGCCAGTGTCATTAATTGTAGTACTTAGAGTTTTGATGGTTTGTTTCTTTGCTTATGTAAGAGTTACGAAGATATTATCCAAGAATCATTGAACTTACCTACACTCGAACTATTAGGTACCTAGGTAATCCGTTATAACTATCAGAGTTTAAATAATTATTCAAGGAAGCAGCAATTCAGAATTTAACGTTTTTTAAGTGTTGTAATAAAAGGAGCGCGCGCTGCGAAGGCCGCGCTGCGGTTCATTGTACCGCGCGGATCAGCTGTGCTCGATCATGCCTACTTTTAATTGAAGATAGTTTGATTTATTTTATAATTAATAGGTGAACTGGAAAAAACGATTAGGTATAGGAAATGACAGTAAAAGTAATAAAATGAAGTCATGGTATGAAAAAAAAACGAAAAAAGCTTTTATTTTTTTACAATATAAAATCCTAATTAAGCATATTCTTTACACTTGACCCAACCACTCCACGAAGTCCTGGCAGTTAATTTGATTCCACCTTATATACGGGACATACATCAAAATGACATTTTTTACAATTTTTGTCTGTCTGTCTGTTTGTTCCGGCTAATCTCTGAAATGACTGGACCGATTTTGACGGCACTTTTATTGGCAGGTAGCTGATGTAATAAGGAGTAACTTAGGCTACATTTACAACAACGGAAAGGAAAGGTTCTTGAATGGCGACCGCGTGCCGGACGACGCTCAGTGGGTAGGCCCGCTACGAGGTGGACCGACGATCTGGTTAAGGTCGCGGGAAAACGCTGGATGCGGGCAGCACAGGACCGATCGTTGTGGAGATCCTTGGGGGAGGCCTATGTCCAGCAGTGGGCGTCACACGGCTGATATGATGATAGGCTACATTTATTTAAGAAAAATTCTTTTATTTGAGAAAAATAATGCTGCAATGTTCCACGCGGACGAAGTCGCGGGCGGCCGCTAGTAAATAATATAGTAAGTTTATTTTGATTGACATTAACTTATTTATAACTGAATGGAAGTGCTTAATAATTCCAGTTTAAAACGCCTCAGTTCGGTTACACAACAAAAACAAAACTCATTGGACGAGATTTTATTTAAAACCACAAACACCTGCACAATAAAAGAATTTATTTTGATTGAATAAAACGCCGTCGTAAGAACGGGCCATTTAAAACTGAAGAGATCTTACACTGGACAAACAATAATATTTACCGAAGGCGAAACAGGACATCTTGCGTTAAGCTCTGCCGTTTAAATTTGAAATGCGCTAAATGAGGTTTTATATTTTTTTATTGCATTTTAAACTCATAGACAAAATGGGGCATGTGTTAACAGAGCGGGACTTTTTGGCGGGAGATTTAAAACGTTCGTTCCAGTGGATTTGGTTAATTTGTAAAAAAACGTGCTTTTTGGTTTTAAATGGGTATTGTAGCTAGGCATGTGATGACGTCATTCTTTATAGAAGTAAATAAGGTTTTTTTTTTATTATATAAAAGAACATTATTATAGCTGGTTCCATCTTAATCGATTGTTTAATATTTGTAAAAATATTACTTTCGATGTTGAAGGCAGTTAGCGTTCAACATTGGTGGAACGATACTAGCTCATAGAAGAAGTTGAAATGCGTTTATATAAAAGAGGTTTAATGCAATAGATTTCTGGCAAATCAATACGGTGCTTTAGAAGCAATTACGGCGTCTCCTCCTGTTTCCTAGGACGATGTTCGAATCCCATTTGTGTAGATTTTTTCAACAGATATATAATCTACAATTTTTTTAAATCTCACTGTGCCAGTGGTTTACTAAATGCGTGACAAAGACTAATACAAAACCTGCAATAATTCATAGTCTATAAGTTTATTCGCTTAATTACAGAAATTTTCCGTTACATGAACACTCATTTTCCTTTTTATATTTTTATCGATTGAACCAAAAATAGACCTTATTACTTGTTATTAAAGGATCATCATTACACTTAATTAACGTCCTCACTGATGGAGTAGTTGACATAGGACTCCGCAAACATTCACGAGATTTCACTCGACTCACCCACGAGATTTATGAATGATCAAATGGATGTGTAATGAAAAATTATGCTATCACATTTACCCGGACTTCGGAGGTATAGGGATAATTATAATAAATGTTTCGTGGACTTTTAAGACAGCGCGCAAAGGACACTTATTTTGTTTCACTTGTAAACATTCTTGCATGTCCACGAACACTTTACGTTTAATAAACTACCATTATAAAACATTAGCGGTAAAACTGTTTTAACAATAAAAAATAAAAACTACTAAAGGGACGTTTTACCTTCCCGCCAAAAATATTTACGATAGAAAAGTGACCATAGATTATTTGTTTTCTTTATTTATGGCTTGCACGATTTGTGCATTTAGCCAGTCAGTGTCAAGTAAGTATAATTGTCAGTTATATATTTATACATTTTTTGCTAGGTTTCAATAAATGTGGGGGGTTTTACTGAAACCTTCCCGTGGACTTCTTGAGAGAGCAGGAAAATACAACTTCCGCTGCTTTGTTACACTTGCCAATACTCTTGTATGCCCACAAACACGCACTAATATCCACCACAACACAAATTTCAACAAGAGAAACAAAACTACCAACGTGACGCTTCCCGCTCCCGCCAAAAAGTCCTGGCCATAGATTACTTAAAAACAGCTATTTTTTCTTTAAAACCTTATTACTGCCGATAGGCAGTTTTAAATAATAAATGAGTAAGTTTTCGTTTAAATTAGTAGAAATGTATTAAAGCGTTTGATGTCTTGCTGAATATCTAATAACACTTTGATTACGTTTCTTCAAAAAGGGTATCCATTAGTTTAATGTTTATTTTTCATTAAAATGTTTTTACTTGTAGGATAGATTATTACTTAACTAATCACTTAGAATTAAGTACTCATGCCAAATTATATTGTTTTAAACTTTCATGGTCACTAATATAATAGTAATATAAGTTATATACGGGATTATTACCATGTACCTTGTTTGTAAAACTGTTTTTGTAAACTGTAAGTTTTGTAACTGTAACTGTAAGCAAGTGAATAGTGAGAATGTGAACAGTGGTACGGATATCGACCGCAATAAAAGACTTCGTTGGAGGGTAGACCGATATGTCTGCCAATAAAAGCCTACCGTCAATTACTTCAGTTGCTCCGTGATCATGGCGCTTGCAACAGTGCTGAAATATCGGAAACTCAATAAAAACACAAGGTACATAGTAACAATCCCGTATATAATTAACTCGTACTAAATTTATGTTCACACTGGTGTTGTAAAAGACCACAAATGATAAAGAAGGTAATCATCACAGACTTCACGTAGACCAAAATAAGGGGCAGCAGTATTATCGAATTATTTTCTCTTGCTGAAAAATTCAACCCGCCTGTCAATCAAAAAACTCCCCATTTTGGGAGGCCTCCGTACAATAAATGATGAAAAGCTTATGATGGTCTACAGCGTAAAAAGGAGAGCAGTTGAATGTTCGGTACATTCAAAGGTTTGAGTCCCACCTGACGATTTCTTGCGAGCCGTGTTTTTCTAGTATTTTTCCTATATATACTAGCGGCCCGTACCGGCCTCGCGCGGGTGAACAAAATTCTTTAATATTTTTTCTATTATTAAATATTTTTCCGTTAGCGCCATCTAGCGTCCGGTAGACGAACTACTTGCGGTTAACGCGTTGCTATGGTAACGCATATACAATGGAAAAAGAGCGGGGAAAAGAGCGGACAGACAAACAAATTTGTGATCTTAGATTATAGATTTTTGTAAAATAAAGTAATATCGATCGCAAGAAGACGTCTTGCCAATCAAGAAAAACACGGTAGAACTCGCAAACAGCATTTCAATTCAAAACCCAGCTCCAAAGAGTGAAAATTAAGAAAGGCATATATTTAACTATGTTTCATATTTTTTAACCTGACTAATGTTTTTTTCTAACTTCTATTTAACTTATGACGAACCCCGTAGTAAAGTGGCTCACATACCGATTTTCATGGTCAATGAAGAAATCGAACTTTTCTATCAGTGTTAGAAAGAAAGAAAGAAAGAAAGAAAAGCATTTACTTGAAACTCACACACACAACAACAAAATATGTATATAATTAAAAAGAGGAACAACTTAAAAAAAAAGAAATATACATATAAAATAGGGAAAAAAAACTGTTGTTTGTGGTTCCATCGTTGTTTATGAATTCCGTAACGTAAAGTGCTTGAGCTAGTTCAGAACAATGCATGTGATGTTGTCTTATACAGGGATTCAAAAACACCTTTATAAGGATACACTTTCATAAGGGAATATTCACATTGAATCTGTAACAGAATTATTCCTGTATCACTTATTTGGGTGTTTTGCACCTGTTTTGCGTCGAACACTTATAAAAGTGTAACAGATATAATGTTTTCTGTTACCAATCTGTTAGAAACTGTTTTACGTTTAACTCAATAATGATTTGGGTACTTTGAAATGCCCATGTTGGTGTACTGTGTATACACATAGATATGTGTATGTATCATTATTGAGCTGTCGCATAGTTATGCCAATGTGAAACTTATTGACTGTAACAGATATTAACACTTATGAACCGGTATTTTCTAAAACAGATTCAAAGTGTTACAGTTTCTTTCTGTTTAACTTTTAAAACAGAAATGAAAAATAGTGTTCAGAGAACACTCTATTCGGATACCGCTAAAATCCCTGGGCTTATATTTGTTTGTGACTTAGTATTATAGCGTGATGCTTTGTAAAATTGACACGTATTATTTTTATTTGAATCAGCCATAATCTTAAATAAAGGATAGGAAGTGTTCATTGACATAAAAAAAAAAATCATGAAACAAAAACCATTTACCGCCATACATATTAGTTTTAAATAGATTAAAGGCAAAGGAACACCAGCGGCAGCCACGTCCGTAGTTTTTTTTTTCTTAAATTGTTCAGAATCATAAACATTGTGTTGACAACTCCAAACATTACTAAGTTTGTCTTTGAAATCGTTTGGAATCGTGAGAATCTTTATGGTTTCCGATCGCAGTTATCTCTTATTTGGTATTTCCTTTAATTTATTACGATTGATTGGTTTACTCATTCGTAAATTTGTAGCGTTCTTTAAATCTTTGAACTGGGATATATTTTATGGTTCGAAGATAAATTGAGACGTTTATTATCGGCTTTTAGTAATTTTCCTTCGCCGAAATGGCGGCCATTTTTAAGTCGTATGTAGCTTCATGAGTCATGTCAGTTAGCTTGAAAGATAAATAGGTTAAATATTTTCTAAGTGTTTATTATTTTTATGTTTCAAATACAATATCAAAGTAAAATCTATCTTTTTAAAATAACAAATTAAGATATTTTCACAAAGCCATTTTTATCATAGAATAAAAAAATATAGTTTTGTTACTTACGTAAGTAAAAGACATACTTTTATAAATTTGATTTTTTTTTTCTATTCAATACCTGATAACTCGCAAAAACCTCTTCTTTGTCTATGCTCACCAGTTTGTTGACCCCGTAACTATGTCAAAGGCTTCTATATGATATTTCACCCTAGAGTGCTTTCATTTCCGGTGTCGTGTACCTCTATATTGTCTATGAAACCCTATGGAAACTGCTGTTAACACAAATGGTTAGTAATATTTTATATGCTATTTCTATAAGTCACTTACGAGAACAATAAACGTAAGTATAAAAAAATATTTTGTTTATTTTTCAGCATCACAAATTAAATATTTAGTATTGTCGCTATATTTATTAGAAATTTTATAAATATATAAAATTAATATAAAACTCGTATCTGGTAAATTTAATTAAAATTAAAACTGTTTGACGAAATCAGAAAGTTGTTGACTATTAAGTGACGTCCAAGCCAAGGCATCATGGCGGTTAGTGATTTCGCGCGCAAAAAATATTAAAAAGTATAAAAAAACGCTTTTGCATGATAGTTATAAATTAAAAAAAAAGAATAAAAAGTGACTCAGAATACTATCCAAGTCACGATATCTGACTTGAAAATGCTGTCATGGCGCGAAAGACCACAGATCTAAATAATTTTCCCTAAACCTAACTTAAATTTATAAGCAAATTATTGGTGTATAGTGCAACAGTAGCGGTCCTGCTTTTCGCACTTATGCTCCTTGAGTCCCGGAAGGGGCAGATGTTTGTGTGATGAATACGAGCATCTGTATCTTAGTCACGGGTGTTTATATATATATATATATATATTTCTATTAATATTACATAATTGTATATTTATCCGTTACAATGGTACCATAACAAAAACCTTACTGTGCTTAATTTGAGCTAGGTGTGTAAACTACACTGTTCAAACAAAATGTCCTGTTAAAATATAAAAAGGAAACAAAAAATAACAAACAAAAAAAACTCACAGAAATAGAGACTTAGCATCTTCATTCTGTTTAACGACGAAAATAAGAACAAAACGTGATACCGGCCAAATGGCTGGTTCTCCGTTCCGCGTAAAACAGTTATAAAAAAAATATCTTAACAAATCTTACTGATTTGACGAAGGAAAACAACACTGATGAAATTTGATTCGGCCAGTTATAAAAAATAATAAGCTATGAAAAATACCATTCATTTTCTGTGGACCGCGTTCTGAATTTAAATGATGCTAATTCTTTGGATCAACTCGGAAAATGTCGAGAATCGAGTAGGACTTATGTCTTGTCACCTTTTTTTAAACACGAAAGAAGCTCTCTTGTTATCATTCCTTCGTCTGAAAAAAAAAATATAACTCTCGACTGTATTTAAAAATCGAAGGTATGTTTTAAGTGTTTATGGTTGGAACGTAAAGCGTCTATTGATTGAGAAGGTTATGTTTTATTTGTGAAAGTTTATCAATAATATATGCTTAAGATTATTAACTTTTAAGTGTACAGGAACACACGAGTGTGTTTTGCAAGTGAAATAAAAAAGGCTGTAGGTTTTTTTTATAGTCTGTTACGGTTGGACCTAAACAGCTGGACAGTCAGCAAAACAAAAGTGTTGTAAAGCACGCCGGGCACAGTTAGTCATCCGTAAATCAGCATTCATCATCGAAACTATACTGAAAAAATTAACACTGGCAGAAATAATGCTTGAAGAGTTAATTGACATTTTATTAACAAAAAACCACTTTTGATAATTGTAGCAATCTAAAGACAGCTACGTATCAAGGAGTCGAGACATCATTCTAATTTGAAAGGTAACTTGGTGGTATTTTTGCGAGAAACGGAATAAGCTACTATACAAAAAAAAGCTTAATCGTGAACACTATTGGTTCTAAAATTAATTAGGTGTGCAGAAAGTTAATTGAAAATTCTGTAAGACGAATATCTAAAAATAAGACACGTAGACCTAAGAATGTTTTAGAAGTGTTTTAAATCCGTGTAAACTTAAATATAGCTTATAGAAATATCTTCGTTTTTACATGCTGAATTGAGTAATATGCGGGAGTTATGAAGCCAAAATAATATACTTAATATTTTACATTTTTTTTCCCCTGTCCGGACGCGAGGGAGGGAGGTGGTGAATCCTACATGGATACATCGGCCGGCCGAGAGGTTATGTCAGACTCATACAGACTAAACACCTTCTGAAGTAGGTGCCTAAGCCTGGGAAGGCTATACAGGCTTAGTAACTTATTTTACCGTCTGGACGCACTGTTAAATGTGTTACTAGCTTATAGCTGGTAAGGCAGTAGATAGGTAGGTAGGTGCAGTAGGTAGGCTCGTTACTATTTGCCCTCCCGTTTACAGTGATAACTACACTCAGAGGCACAATTAACCGCCCACTTACATTTTTCAGTGTAATTTCAAAATATAATTTTAGAATGACTTTTTTTCTTAACAATCTAATAAATTTGATAATTTAAAATGAAATAAGTGAAAAAATTCAGTTGCTGTTGCTTTCGTTTTTTTAATTTTGAAAAAGTTTGAAATTACCGTTTAACAAACAAAATTAAAGGAGATGACAAACAAGCTAAAACTTTATGTTTACATTAAAAACCTTACTTTTAATAATGAGTATTGCCTCCTCTGGCTCTTATGACCTCGACCAGTCGATTTGGAAGACCATCCATAATGTCTTGAATTTATGACTGCGGTATATTCTCGCACTCCTCCATCAAGGCAATCTTCAACTCATTAATGGAGCTAGGAGCGGGAATCCGACTTCGTACCCGCCTTTTGAGATTGTCCCAAACGTGTTCGATAGGGTTTAGGTCTGGGCTCCGAGCTGGCCATGGTAGCCGTGGTATACCCACAGCATCAAGGTACTCCGTAACCGCTCTAGCGACGTGAGCACGGGCGTTGTCGTGCATTAAAAGAAAATCTTCTGCAATAAATGGGGCAAAAGGGATAACATGCGGTTCTAAGATCTCTTCCACATACCTCTGAGCATTTATACTACCTCTTTCAACCAAAACCAACTCTGTACGAGCCTCATAAGAAATTTCACTCCATACCATTACTGAGCCACCTTGGTAGCCCAATGTTTCGACTACAGCACACTGTGCAAACCGCTCACCCGGCCGTCGATACACTCGCTGGCGTCCATCAGGACCTCTTAAAACTATTCTCGACTCATCAGAGAAGAGAACGTTCTTCCATTGCTCCATTGTCCAATTTCGGTATTGTTGAGCAAATCGAAGTCTAGCTCTCTGGTGCTCTGTGGTCAACGCGGGTACTCAAGCCGGCCGGAAACCAGTCAAATTACGTTCTGCAAGCCTTCTTCTTATTGTTCTAACGCTAACACTTACATTTCGTACCGTAAATAGGCGATTACGAGCCTCCGGAGCCGTAGTGAAGCGATTTCTTAAAACATTGGATACAATAAAGTGGTCATCTCTCTCAGAAGTGCACCTTGTTCGACCTTGTCCGGATCTTCTGTTGTAAGATCCAGTTTCTCGGTATCGTCGAATGGCATCTCGTATCGTGGTTCGAGGAAATCCCAGCTTACGGCCTATAGGACGCTGGCTAAACCCAGCACCGGAAAGCGCCATCGCTCTAGCTGCATCAACTGCACCCAATGGCATTTTACTGAGTAATAAGCAAATGACAAACTCTGCCACAACTTAAGAACAAAGAAATTTGTTTATAAACTTCACAAGCAACATTTTATGTACGTACGAAAAGAATCAGTTCGATAATCAATATTCGACTGAACTCAATAAAAGTGACCCAGACTTGAGGGTATCTCTAAAAAAAGGGTAATAATTCTCTCATTTTATCATAAACTACCCACTTAACAAATTGTTAGTCAACGTTATAAGCTTTTCGTTATTGTAAACAAAGTTATGCCACTTTAGCCGGGTGGGCGGTTAATTGTGCCTCTGAGTGTACATTAGTTTAAATATTAAGTTCTTACACTTTCGCGACCACTCAATTAAGTAAAAACTTTCCACAAGATTATGATTATCATAAAGTGCAACCGACGGTAACGGTAATGGACCTATAATTCGAACCCACGAACCCGAATTCGAGTTCCGAAAGGGGCAGAATGTTTGTATTGTGATGATGACTGTAATATGTTATACAAGCATTTGTACCTGAGTTATGAATATTTTTATCAATTTTACATATGTCCTTTACGTCTATCCGTTACCCTAGTACTCATAACAAAACATTCAATCATATAGAAACTACTGCCAAAAATTACCCCTATCAATATAGGGTTATGATCCATTCCACTTATGGTATTTTATCCATAAGGACGACCGTAGTCTCTGCAATGGGAACAGAATAGGGAGCTGATGTAATTTTATGCAAAAAGTCTAAAAAAATATTGATTCTAAAGAAGTGGACATGGCTGATATGCTTCTATGTGACTACTAAAAGAAATTGATTGATTATGAGCAAATTAGACCAGGATTGAATTAAGAACTGTCGATTTCATATTCCGAAACGGAAAAACAAAACACAAGCAAACATTGCAGTATTACACGACTAAAGTTGCAGGAGAGGCGCCATCTAGTGGCTTATTTATACAACGTAAGGTGACAATATAAATTGTTTGGTTTAAACTCAACAAAAATCTTCTAAATCTAAATACGTCATCCATATAAGTTTATCCCTTCCTCACCTTCTTGCGGGGGACCTGCATTATCATCTCCATCAACTTGAAGTAAACTTGCAACTATTGATAACTTCCATTCGTGAACTCGGCTTGATCCAGTTAAAACTAACCGAGGCAATTAAAACTGGTAACTAACTCCGTGTTCGCTTGTTTGCAAGCAGTTTCGGGAGACAGCTTTTGTTGTACCACTACTTTGTTTGCGTATTGAAGTTATCATGTTCGTGTGCACGCTGTACACAAAATTACAGACATGACTTATGAACAGCTTAGGTACATTTTAAGATGTTGCAACATGATCATAGAGGTATCACGACCCCAGTCGAATGTCTTTAAAAAAAGCATCAAATTTACTCTTTTTCATTAAGATACAATTTACAATTTCACTTTTTGGAGTGGATCTCCCATGGATCAGCTTCAATAATGATGTATGTAACGCCATAACTCTATAAGTTCGTAGCCGATTTTCGTATTTTTTGTAATGAATCGAACCAACAGATTTAGGATCGTGACGGAGACCGGAATTTTGAAACTCGCAAAAATTAAAAAAGCTAAAAGTAAAATAATGCCCAAAAAATATAGGCTTATGGGATTTCCCATTGCAAGTTTTCATTCTTATGGAATTTTAAAATTCACGAAACATTTTGCAAACATTATTGAATACTTTTTTTATTAGTATTTCGCTCCGCTTCAATATATGGTGCTAGCGAGGCATCGACCTAGTATTACGGAGGATCTCACTTTTCCCTAATCTATTGCGCCGGGACTCCCAAATATAACGGGATAATTACGGATTGTGTTTTACTGCAACTGAACTGACCGCATGACTGCATTTGGTTTTTATGTAATTAAAAATGCAGCGTATCAATTAGATCTTAGTGTGGATCTTAGATTGGACATGACAGAATGTTCTGTCGCTTGTCCCATAGTAAAAATTTGCCTGGTCATAGAGTCAATCAAAAGCAAACAAATCTTTAAATTAAGGTTAATAGTAAATAACCCTAAGTAATAACCTATGTGGCATATAAATTCTGTAGATTTTAAATGTCTATGTATATACTTTATTGCAAAACATACGAAATAGCACAAGTGCAAAAAATCTACAGCAGATCTTTTGGCGCATTGCTTTTCTTTAATATGTGATTATAAAAATAAAATAATTTCAATATGAAAATACAATTAAACATTAACAATACCTTGCCATCAATTAACACAATGTAAATCCTTAAGTTAAATAAAAAGAATATTTCCTCATATTGATCTTATACCTTTTTCTATCTTACGTCATCTTAAAGCACCGAGAATTATATGTCATCAAATAATGTCTCGACAGTTTTCAAAACGGTCATGTCGCATCAGTATTCATCGTTATCTTAAGTTGATTTCTTTATATTTTCACTGGAGTAACGGCAACTTGCACATAAACCATCGGTTACAACTATACTCCGTAAAATACAACCGTGTCTAACCAAGTTTCATGGTGCACAAAACATATGGCCACGACGTGTCTCTCGTGATTTGAACGTTGGGAAATAATCTTAAATCATAATGTGAGTTCTGTTACCTTTCGAAACGCGAAACATTTGACTATCCTAAAATAACTTGATTATCATAAAATTAGTATACGTATTGATATTCAGCAACAATAACGAAACGCATAAATATTTCTTTGCTAATTTTTAAAGGTCATTCCTAATTTGCTTCAGACACACAAATGTTATTTGAACTTTAATAAATCTAAACAAAAAAAAACAAAGATACAAGGTTAGGTTTCAATATTTATGCTTCATAAATCCTGTGTTATGATACTATGCGATATCAAATTATGTTTTTGATACTGTAAATAATGTAATAAAGATATAATCAAAGACAAACCTTTTTTAAGATTAGGACAAAAAAATGTGTTCAAATGTGCAGCAAGACATGATTAAAAATGGCCAATACATTTATATTTCACTCAATTTGCCCTGTCTGGTAGATAACTTCAAAATAATATATGATTCAATATAATCTAGAAAATTTGTTACGGTTTTGTGAAAAATGCATTCATCAATTCTATACCTTGAGACTATGGATCTAAAAGTATTGCTTGAACGAGATGCGTTTTGTTTATTCTTCTTATATGCAGTAATAATTGAAATCTACGTACAATTCAACTACGTATCAAAAGTAATACGTCATAATGGTATTTATACTTCAAATTCATAAAATAAATAGGAAAAAAAAATTTATTACTTTCTTAAGTCAAACTTGTCTTATATTCTCTGTATATCATTAGATTGTTTAAATATACTTAACGAAAACAAATACTTGTTGGTTTTGTTGTAATCAACGATGTAATGAAACCAAAACACTTATTGTTGACATAAAAGAATAATATTGTTTTGTGTGGATTATGTATGGTGACGATGTATAATATTGTAAATATCGTTACTTGTGTTAAAGCTGAGGAGCTTCTAGCGTCCGTCTTGTCTATTTCTTGTCAGCTAAAATAAGTTCTAAATAATAGTAGGTTAAAATTATAAGACTAAAAAACTTATTTTGACTCTAATTTGAATTCTTAATGGGTGGTAGGTTAAAAAGATTAGACTATCCAAAAAACGTATTTTAAGTGGAATTTCAATATAATTATTTTCATTTCATTTCAACTAATATCAACAATATTGAGTTTATTCGAAATATCAAACATTTGGTAAAGGATTGTAATTATTTTTGAATTCGTAAATTATTAAACTAATAACAACATCAACTATTATAATAATAGTATAACGATTTAATAATTACTTGGCGCTAAAACGACTACAATACTTTTCCTAGTCTATTCTACGCATTACTAGTTCTATGGCATTAATAATTAACAACGAATTACGTACGCGCCTATCTAATATTCTCTTAATTCCAATTGTAATGTTTACACAAATTCCTCTGCGTTTGTAAAAATTAATCCGAACCCTTGGGTACCACCAGATGTTGTATAAAATGGAATTAGTAATGGGCATATTATTAAATGAATCCATAAATTTTCAAAGATAGCGCATTCGGTCCGCAATTAAGATAACTTTTGGAAAGGACTGTCGTCAAATGGGTGGGTGATCATTTTTCTCCTCGAGCTTCTCCATTCGGCGTCTCTCGTATTCAATAATTTCTTTTCTTAATTTTGATGATGATCAAAGCTGATTTTTTTGGAATGATGGATAAACAATTGATGATAAATAAAAAAATGGTTGTCTCTAAAGTCAGTTTACGGACGATAATTTTACGTGATAACGTCATAAGAAAACATTGCTGAAAAATTTCATACTTTTATGAATTGAATTGAATAATTATCACTGAATTATCATTATTTTGTATAATACAAAGGAGTTAATGGAAATTTATTATTTTTTTGATAAATTAACATTAAGTTGTTGTAACAAACAATGGCAACCACATTAACTTTTCATTTCATGAAGTGGAAGAGCGATAGATGCGCCACAAGTCGAACGCTTAGACCGATCGTGCCTCTCTATCGCTTGTTCCGCGCTCTCGCTTGCACGCTCGGAACGTTACACTTTTTCGTGCGTGCAGCCGGCGTTCATTGATTTATAAGACCTCAGAACAATAACTAAAGCTATAGAAGGAGCGCTAAAATAAAAACTGTATAACAGCTCTCGTATTCACTTAAAGTAATCTAACATACATGGGTAAGAGCGAAATAGACAACAATTGTAAGGTTTTATTTTCACGTCATTGTCACAAACTCTCAAAGTAAAAATGTCAAATGGTTGTAATTTGGTTGTATATTATACTAGCAAATTAAAAGTACGTCTTTGATGAACGTTGTTTCTGAAGTAATACCAAATTCAATGCGGTCGTATTACAGTGGCCGAACAGCTTTGAGAGCGGCTAGCGTGAAATTTTATTATTTTGCAAGGAAGTTCGTGATAAAATAACAGGAAAGTGTGCATAAAGACGCTTCAGACATCTGAGAGTCCGCGTCCAGGATGGCTTGTGTTGTTTCAGACTGCAAGTCTCATACATCACGAAAAGAAAATACGGATAAGGTGCTATCATTTCATCGGTGAGTTTTGTTTCTAAATTCTCATATTTTGACAATATAACAACGGTAAATTCAGAAAATTGTAGTAAATTAATATTACAAATAGATTTCTCCATGACTTTTGGTTTAAATTGTCTTATTTTCATGCCTTTTGTTTTGTATATGATAGTATGATAGTGATGTGTTTTTTGTTATCGATGTCAACATTATTTGGTTTTTACTTTTTGCTTTAGTTTTCCCAAAGATGAACCTATTAGAACTGAATGGATACGCTGTATATCAAGGAACAATTGGACACCGAAAGCGCACAGTCACATTTGTTCGAAACATTTTAGACTGCTGTCATTTCAGTCACATGAAAACATTAAATTTCGGCGGCTGAAAGCAAATGCTATACCCACATTACATTTACAGAACCTGAAATTGCTCCTTTTTTATTCCAAACATTATCTTAGTTTTGATTTGTCATATAATTGTTTCGATCCTACCAATAAATATTCAGATTGTTAATTAACATTGTGGCAGCGTGTATCCCAAATAATAATGATAGCTTATTTACAATAATATTTTTGTGTTTCAGAAACCACTATCGCATTCAGAAGGAATTATGAACCACCAAGTAAACGCCCCAAATCTATGACCACAGTTGAAACAAATACTGATTCCGATATATCTGAACTAATATCTAATTTACAGAAAATGGCACCCGTTTTTAATCGGTAGAAGACATAAAGGAGAATTCGCGGCGAGAACTGAAGTCAATTCCGGAAACAGCGTTTAAAAAATGTTATGTTGATTACATTATTCGTTGGCGTAAGTGTTTCGTTTCTGAAGGAGCATACTTTGAAGTTGATGAAATAAATTTGGATGAATAACAAACATTTTGTATATTATTGATCTTTTTCCGGTACTTTCTTGACAGAGTGGTATATAGAAATAGGTAAACAATAAGTAAATATGTAAAAAATTATAGTCTGTTAATTTAATTTACATAATCGATTAATTTTCTTTTTTTTTTCCTCTTTTTCATCTATACCTATAAAAAATATAATTTTAAATGCAGTGTTCACCAATGTACTAGAGCTAGAGGTCTAACTTAAAATATAAACATGTAGCCTAATAGGATATGCCTATACAAGGTGCAATTTTTTAACTGTACCTACCTGGTTTCTCTAGATACACGCAAATTCTAATAAATAAATTGGTACGGGTCAAAAATTCTACCCATGAATACTGCATTATAAAATGTTCATATTGAAGGTTCTACACGTGTTTATTATAACTAATTACCGTCCGTTCTAGTGTCATTGACATACCAACAGCATAAGAAAAATGTTAAGTATGTTTTTGATTTTATTTTTATCGATAGTAATATCGATGCCATTGCATCACTGACGTAAGGGAAACTAGTGACGACCTTGTAAATTACGAAACAAAATCTGTATACTTATTTCTTTCTTACACATTTGCAACTGTATAAGTAAAAATAGTACGAATTAACGTATTGTGTTGTTATTTAAGCGCGGCTTCTATAGCTTTAGTTATTATTCTGAGTATAAGACGTTATCATGTCAAAAATGACTCTCTAGTAAAGATGTGGGGAATTACTAAAGGGTTATGTTCTTGAGGAAGAGCTAAAAGACACTGCTGCTCTGTTTCAATAGTAAAATTGAGAACTTAACTTAGTTAGGAAACCTCAAGCAGTCAATTGAGGAAATAGAAAATGGGATAGGTAATGAAAAAAATGTGAAAAAAAAAAAACCTTTTGAAGTGAAAACTTCTTTAGCGGCGTTGTGCACTTTTTGGGATGGGTAAAAAATGATAAACTCACGTCAGGACACGTGACCTGATCGAAAATTCGTAAGACGGAGGGAGAGTAGACCGCCGGCGCGGCGTAGGAAAGAAAGTATTATCCCCCTCTTTTTCTACCACGCGGCGAAAATGTATGCCTGCTCCTGCTGTTTCGTTTCAGCGCCGCAGGACGCTTGCGCGATTGTGCGTGTGTGTTTGTTGTCATGTTTGTGTACGATAGCGCAATAAAAGAATATTGTATTTTACCACATAAATGAAAGTAATTTTATACTGATAATTAAAGCAATTCGTGCCAAATTATTCCCTAACAATTCCAAAATATCAAAATTTACAACATTAATGTTCATGTATTCACTTCTGCCGGCACTCCCGCAGAGCAACACGTTGTTTTTTTATGAGAACTTGCTTTTAACGACATAAAACAAAATTGGCGATTAATATGGGTATTTACAGAAGCTTTGGTATTTCTTATTAGTATTCTAAAAATAAAATAGTTACATAATTCTACAAATTGTGCGATTTTAAGTAAAATTTCGTATATATACAGTTAGTGCGAAACCATAAATTCTGTGAAACCAGTATTAAGTCAATAAATGCCTTTGTTTGTAAAGATACCTTAAACGTTTGGTGCAACGGTAGCGATCCTGCCTTTCGCACCGACGGTTTAGCCCGCCTAGCATACGCAACACGACAAAATTCGAACCGTTTTCTCGTGTTTTAGTCATTTGTCGTCAGTCGTCTCTATCATGGCTGCGCTTGGAAGTCGATTTCTTATGTCAAAAGAGTAGTTTTACTTAGCCGCGGATTTTTGTCTTCAAACTCTAACATGGCCATTGCGTTTTGTCGACATTTTAACCGATATTGTCGACATATTTCTCGTCTTTGTGTCAATACGTAGAGAAGAGACGACAAGTGGTTTGTGTAATAATTCGATTGGAGCGATGACGGTGTTTTATTACAATTATGTACTCAAAGTATATTAAGGGCGAACGAAACGTAAATATATGTTTTAGTCACATGCGTTTTACGCATAATGGTGTATTGGATAAATCCTCAGAAAAATATGCAACAAAACTATAAGAGATTATAAAGCTAAAACTGAAACGTAATGCCAGTGATTGAAAGTTAAAATAAAACAAACAACGTTTAAGTATCAAATAATTATAAATAAGATTCCAATAAAGAAATAAGTAAACTAAATAAGAAAGCCATTAAAAGCGGGAATCAAAATAAAGTTCGCAGTGGGCGTGTCTATTTGATCTACAGCTCTGCGTTTTTGCCCGCGTCGATATTTCAGGAGTGGGCGTCGCTGTCTGGACCATGGACAACGTAGACTTATTGTCACCACAATAAATAGACAGCGGTTGACGTTTTTCCCGTCACTAAACTTTCCACGGTTTGCGTCTTGTTCTTGTAATCATGGAGGGAAATTAAGTGTTGCTATGTCAAAAATAATGCTTCTTTTTCTGCCGGTTAGCCATACTCTTTACTTAATACACGAGTAGTGAGTATCTTTTCCACATAAACTTAAAAGTAAAAATTAAGTTCAATCTTCTTCAGTGGATGTAATGATTGACGGAAATTAAGTGTTGCCATGTCGAAAATAATGCTTCTTTTGTCTTTTGGTTAATCATACTCTTAACTAAATACAGGAGTTCCTTTACCCCATAAAGAGTAAGAATTTTTTTGTTAAGTTTTCCCATTGGTTCAAAGACGGTACAGTATCGCGTGCAGTTATTTTTTTATTAATACTAGATGACTCGGCTACGCGTTTCTGGTTTATTATAAATTAAAATGAAACCTATACTGTCCTAAGTCGGGGCAAATCCAGCGAATTAATTGTTGGTATAACCCGGCCACGCGTTGCTGTGGTAACGTTAATTGCTGGTATAACCCGGCCACGCGTTGTTGGTATGGTAACAAACACATAAAGTCCTTCTTTTATATAGTAGAGATAATGATAAATGGTGATGAGAGTTAATATAGGAATGATGAATATTAATATCAATAAATAATTCAGACTTATAGTTGTCCATATCTAGATCAAAATTAGTTCTGAAAACAATTTAGGAACTAATGTTATCTACCTATTTGAATAGCTATATTTACTTATAATAGGAGAGAGATACCAATTAACAATTAAAGGAAATTCTAGTATTAGCATAGACTAAAATACCTATTTTATGTACTTTTGGTATTTGCTTAAACTAACTTTTATTAACCTAGTCCTGAGTAAGCACTATAAGGCTTGTGTTACAGATACTAGAAAGACATATAATAAAGAGATATGATATATTATAATGACTTAGATACAAATAATCGTATTCAAAATACAAACATCTGCCCTTTCCGGGACTCGAACCAAGGACCGTCGGTCGGTGCGAAAAGCAGGATCTCTACCGTTGCATCAAACGATCGTCAAAATAATTAAGTAGGTTATATTATGTAATATGATAATATTTTTTACATTCACTTACTTGTGTTATGAATACTGGGGTAACGGATAGACATACATATATGATACATAGATTATTTAATATTTATAGAAATATTTATAAATACCCATGACTCAAGTACAAAGGCTCGTATTCATCACACAAACATCTGCCCCTTCCGGGATTCGAACCCAGGACCGTCGGTGCGAAAGGCAGGATCGCTACCGTTGGACCAAACGGTCGTCATTAAAATTAAAATTAATATTTGTATGATTTTTGTGATTGTGATGAGGCGATTTGACGCTGTATGCATGCCAGGAAAGTTTGATATGTAGTCAAAAAAATGTGAGCAAAAAAGAGCATTGTAAAGCATATCGGGTATACCCCTAGCTATAGCTAGAATATATTAAAATTTCGAAAGTGATAAAAATTGAAGGAATTATCGATTCATTTAAAAAAAATAAAGTAATATTGTAATTAATATAATAATATATTAATAATAATTAATTGTAAATAAAGAAATATTGTTATTAATATAATAGTGTCCGGATATAGTGTACGTAACATATTAGGTATTTTTACGTCACATTAGAGATGTATGTCAGGATCTTGGAAAGCTGAAATCTGTTTTCTCTACCTATCCCTTTGAGAAAGGAGTATGATTGTAATTATGATTTATGGAATATTGTCACATTTTTTGGTCAACATTGATCTTTGAAAGCTCTGAAAACTTACTTCTATATCACCCATCACCATTAAATCAATCTTGTCTTTCCGAAATATTTTCTTATTAAAAAGTTCTGCTGCATATCATATCGTATCATACATTATATTATGACAATACTTTGTGTGTTTGTTACCATACCAGCAACGCGTGGCTGGGTTATACCAGCAACACGTGGCCGGGTTAGCTAGTAACATTAAAATTACTTATGACAAAAGGTCTTCATTTATTTGCCTCGTTACTAAATGTTCAATAAAAGTGATCTCCTATTTTAAAGACCATTAAGTTCAATTTGCCGAGCGAATGCTCTTGTTTTTACACCATTTTTAGTTTCTAAATCGAATATTGCACATAAAATCGTCCTCGTGCACACCATCTGGAAGTATGATGGATGACGGTGTACCAACTAAAAAAACTGCGCCACACTAAAAGTAGCTACTGAAAAAAGTCTTTAAAAAAAGGTGTTGCATTGTGACGACGTGAGATATGAGAGCGGCATCCTCAACCCATTCATTATGAGTCCGCACAATCTTCTGAAGTTCCAAAATCAGTGGAGTAACTAATACTGCACAGCTTTCATAGACTGCATCCTGCTATCAATATCGCCAATTATTATATCGCTAATAATAAAACAAAAGAATATTGATGTTTTTCTTTTTAATTTTTGAAATTTGACTGTTTAATGCAGCGGCGGCGTTTCTGCTTATCGCACCGACGGCCCTGGGTTCGAATGAAGCGGCAGATGTTTGTGTGACGAATAAATTAATAAATGAACATGAATCATGGGTCTTTATATTTGTTTCTATAAATATTTAATATCTATGAATATATCTATATCCGTTACCTTATATAGTATATATAACACAAGACTTACAGTGCTTACTAAGGGCTAGGCCAGGCTAATCGGTTTGATTGTAAGAAATATTTTAATTACTCATTGAACACTGGTGGTAAATAAAATTAAGGACCTTGGCATTCAAACCTGGAAATTCAAGAACTTATGGGTCCAATTATGTAGAAGCCTGCAATATCAGAGAGATCGCGTGCATATAACGTACACTATTGAAAATTTTCCATGAGAAATGAATCTGATTAAGGCTCTAGACAGACAGATTGCATTTCAACTTCACTCCAACTTCAAAACTGCAATGCATATGCAGTTCGATTGCCAGTTCCATTACGGATTACAGACAGAGCACAGCAGTTGAAATACAGTCCGTCTATCTAGAGCCTACACTATTTATAGTTAAAGTCTGAGGCTCAAACCAAAATTACTGTGTACACAATTAACTACATCTACACTAATATTATAAAGAGGAACGATTTGTATTTTTGTATGTTTGCAATGAATAAACCCAAAAACTACAAAGCCGATTTCAAAAATTCTTTCACCATTGGAATGCTACATTCACGCTGAGTAACATAAGCTATATTTAATGCTAAAAAAATATAAAGAATTTGGCCACCCGTGCGAAGCCGGGACGGGCCGCTAGTTTATAATAGCGAGAAAACGAGATTTGTGGCATATCAGAGTTCTGAAAGCTTAAGTATCCTAAATACTTAAACACTGATTGTTAGACCATAAAGTGCGGTAAACGACGAAAATAAATTAAATTGTTGATATTTGTGAATTGTGATAGCTTTTAGATATTTTTTTATGGAAGCCACAGATTACAAAAACGACACTTTATTATCTTAATTATATTATGACAATACTTTGTGTGTGTGTGTGTTTGTTACCATATTGTCAGTCAAAGCCTAAGAATAACATTCAAGAAGGCTAAGAACGGTTAGCTATTTGTGTAGTCGTAGAACCGAATCGTAAGCGGGATTCATTTCGGTACAGCGACATCTATTTACCAATAATAGGGTAATTTAGTTATTAAACTTTCGCGCCTATCACACTAATGTTTTATAATACCAAATCACTTTTAGAGTACTAACGTGTTAAATCTTGTTTTATTTTTAATGAAATGCTGACGTAGCGTCTACTTTTCAGGAGGCGTGATCACAGGATAACTGATTTAATGATCGTCAGACATGTGCTACTAACTTCCAATATTTTATTCAGGCACGTTTATCACTACTAAAATATCTTCCTTCTCCTCCATCTTACATTTATTATTTACTAGATTTTTTTTTAAATAATAAATGTTAGATGGAGGTAGGTCGGATAGGGGACGAGTTTCTTTCGCCAGTTCTTCTCAGAAGGACCTCCCAATTTCCGAACCAGTGTTGCCAGATCAAAAATCCGATTGAGTGCTAAAACAATACAAAAATGGCAAAATTACAGAAAAAATGCATTTTAAAAAAGCGCTGGAAGGCTAAGCCATCACGTTAGACTGTGATCACGTCTCCTATAATGGAGTACTAAGGTCAGATTCACGTATACAAAATACCACGGTTATTTTGATGCCTTCTCTCAAGCTTGCGCACACAAACACGTATTAACACTCGTACATAATGCTTCCTATCTCATTTTCTCCTACGTTAAATCTTATGAATTTATGTGTTTGTCTCTTTTGACTTCGTTTCGTTTCATCGACTTTCAAATCACAACGATGCTAAAGAAGTCTTCACTTCAAAAATTAGGATAAACCATTTAAAGTGGTTTTATTTAATTAATAGCGTAAATCAAATTTGTCGAGATCGTAAAACCCATTTGTCTTTTTTACCAAAAAAATGTTTTAAGAAAAATGTGCATCACTACATAGTATAAAAGAAAGTCGCTTTCACTGGCCCTATATCCCTATGTATGCTTAAATCTTTAAAACTACGAAACGGATTTTAATGTGATTTTTTTTAATAGAGTAATTCAAAAGGAAGGTTTCTATGTATAATACATGCATAACATAGTAGAGCATCGCATCCGTGCGAAGCCGGGGCGGGTCGCTAGTTAGTATGTATAAATAGTCTTGCACTCAATCTGCACTAATGGTCTACTCCACGGGTTTCCTGTGCAAGCATATGCCTCACACGTGCTCTCAACACCCATGTTCGAACAGATTTCAGGAAATAACAGTTGAAGTATTAATAGTTCCAGCTCATTACTTTATATTTAGACGTAAAAGCTTAATTAACTGATGGTGGGCGTCCTAATTGGTTATAAGATATGGCTGGATATTTTATTGTTTAATTAAATGTAAAAGGAGGAGGGTCAATAAGGCGGGTTTTCGGCCCCTTTCATTTTAGACCAAAAAATTCCAAAATATTTTTTTTCTATGGACTAACAAATCGATTCCACCCCAAACGGAACCACCCCCAACCCCCCTCTGACCCCCCCTAGAAGCAGAATAATCATATATAATTTAATACATAAAAAAGTATTTTTTTAGCTTAAAAAATAATATAACCTTAACTCTGTACTCTAAGAAGCTCCGCAAAAAAAATTTTTTTGATTTATTAAGTCATATATGATTATTCTGCTTCTTGGGCAAGTGGGAGGTCGGAGGGGGGTTGGGGATGGTTCCGTTTGGGGTGGAATCGATTTGTTAGTCCATAAAGCAGATATAATTTTTTTTTTTTAATTTTTAGGTCAAAAATGAAAGGGGCCGAAAACCCGCCTTATTGACCCTCCTCCTTTAACGGACGGTTATTGATACCTTAAAATTTAAACAAATATCAAATATGGGTAAAATAGTAATACACTCAGGAGTAAAGATATTTTTAGAAATAATTTACTACCCTTCTGAAATTAAATGTCTATTTAAATTAGTTAAATGAAATATTTTCGTAGATCTAAGTATTCTTTGCTTTTAAAAAGTTCTCTCAGATTTAAAGCCTGTTTTTTTATTGTGACCCTTTTTTATTTTTGCCTTGTTTAATTATTTTAAGTTTAATTAATAAGTTATTATATTAACAATATTGTACTATACCCATTTCATTAAAATACCAACTAATTAATATCATTAATATTTTTTATGAAAAAAAAATGTAGAATTGAAGTCTTAGGGCGATTTGTGAAGGATAATTTTATAATACAAGTACCTCAAGAAAATCTTGTTAATTTACTCTTAAAACCAAGAATTATATTGTCATTACTATTTCCAACGTTACACAAGGAAGAGAGAATTAAGACTTAAGTAGAACAATTTAGCAGCAAGTCGCTGACGGTAATTGGGACCGCAGATTAAATAATTCAAAACAAACGTCACTAAAACGGGAATTAAACACCCCAGACAACTTAGAACGTCTGAAGCAATGAACGCAGAATAAATAATAGGATGGTACACGTCTCAACAAATTACCCTGAACGGGCGGCTAGAATTGATGGCAACACTGGAGTGCCGCCATGTCAACTCTGGCCATCTGAGTGAGTTTTCTTTTTTCGAAGAATTTGAAATTAGAAGGCAAAGAGTATTTATACTGTGGGCTGTCTGCTTTGTATGTTACTTTGTTTATAGATGGTTTGTATTAGCTTACAGCTACGGATAATCTAAAAATAATAACGGATACTATTTATTTCTTTGGGAGACAGATAATTGTACCATTTACAATTTAGTAATACAGAAATATTTATAATTTCCACATACATAGAAGTATCCATATACAAAGTGAAGTGGCATAGTAATGCCTAATTATTAGCCACTAACAAGTATTATTTATTTAGCTCTCATATGATTTTACCTTGACTCGACCTTGCCTCGAACAGGCATTTAGTTGAAATATTTCATTTTTATTTTGAATCTATTATCTAAGATCACAGTGGTTTGTGTGTTTGTCTGTCCGCTCTTTTCCCCGCTCTATTTTCATTGTATCAATTAACGTTACCATAGCAACGCGTTAACCGCAAGTAGTTCGTCTACCGGACGCTAAATGGCCCTTACGGAAAAATATTTAATAATAGAAAAAAATTAAAGAATTTTGTCCACCCGTGCGAAGCAGGGACGGGACGCTAGTGTAATAATAAGTTTCTAGTCAGCTTATATCATGTAGGAGGTTTATCAGCCAAGTAACCTTTAGAGTTCGGCTTGCCACCATGTCGAGCTAGGGGATAATGAATTCTTGTCTGTTTTATATACCCACATATTTTTTGTTCAGTAAAAATGTGTCAGTATATGTTGAATTTTACAGCAATTACATCATTTAGACACAATAATAGCAGTTATCAATTAGTAATGCCATAAAAAGAAATAAAACAATAAATAAATATTTTCCAAACGTAGGTATACCTTCATCCACAGATTAATAATTGTATCTTATGGCACTTACTATAGGAATCAAGAATAAAACAAAGTCGAAACAATCATGTTATGTTTAAGTAAGGCGTTGTTACCACTAAAAATCTTTGTAACAGCTTTGAAAGAGGATGAGCTTGCGTTAAATATATTTTTTAGGAGTTTTATTGTAATATATGTCAGTGAAACGTGCTAGAGGAAAATGTTTACCTGCTTAGGTTAGCAAAAAAATAATATGTTCGACAGGTAAGCAATTAAGGTCTGACTGGCACGTGATAAGAAATTCTACTGATACCATTAATATTAATGCAATAAATATATTATTTTAAAAATCATACTTCAACATAACCATAGAATAGAACAAAAGAGAATAAAATAGAATAGGCGTTCTGAAATATATCATCCCCATTTGAAATGGTATATCCCAGTTTTGTGCGTATTATGGACTTAAACGGGGTATAAATAGGGATTAGAATGTTCACTATTTTTATATGTAATTAAAAAAGACTGCACTGGACATGTCTTTATTGATAAAAATAAACAATCTTGAAAACTGAAAATGCACCCATATACCCACACATTAGACTATTATGTACTTTTCCTTAGCCAGTTTCATCATAAAGTTCGGTTATAATTATGTTTAAATAAGTATTTAGATATAACAATCATAAATTAACCTAAAAATAAATTATACTTATATACACCGACTAGCGTCCCGGCTTCGCACGGGTGGACAAAATTCTTAAAAAAAAAAAAAAATTGCATTAATTATAGCCTATGTTACTCAGCGTGAATGTAGCTTTCCAATAGTGAAAGAATTATTGCAATCGGCTTAGTAGTTTTTGAGTTTATTCATTTCAAACATACAAAAATACAAATCTTTCCTGTTTATAACATTAGTGTAGATAAGACCAAGGTAGTGTAGATAGGTTGAAACGATCATTAATCTTCATCAACATAGTTATAAATAAAATCAGTTCCACAAAAACCAATAAGTACCACAATTACCAAACTTTAAAAAAAAACTCCCACAAACAAACATCAAAGGGTTTATTCAAACCAAACCACAAGATTCTTTTAAATTTATTTTTAGATAAAAACGGGGAGATAATGCATTTAACTGGTAATTCTTAATGGCGTTGTATATTTTATTGATAAAAGGTAGTAATGTTATCTCAAGAATAACACAGCCGTTCGAAATAAACTCCAAACTAATTAAGTTACGATCAAAAGAGGCTTTTGTTCTACTTACAATAATTTAAGTTAAATAACTTAGTAATAAGTAACACCGAAACAATGTAAGTAATTGCCAGACTCGAAAATAATAATTCTACTTGATTTGATATTTTAGTTGAAAACATACTTTGTACATTAGCGAGTAAATCAAAAACTCTTTTGTGTTTGGACTTACCTTATGCCCATAGTGATAGGGATTATTTCAGTTGCTTCTACAGATTAAACAATATTTTTATCTATTTTATCTATGACCTCATTTAAAAAGCAAATAGGTGTGCTACCAAATATATAATTTATCATCACTTTTTAACAGTGGTAACACAAAGAGGCTTTGTGTCATTTTTATGGAGTTTTTAGCTATAACAGAAAATATATCTATAACTATGTCCTTTTCTCCCTATGGTATTTCACAGGGAAAGTCTGGACCCCAGCAGTTGTGACATATTAATTAAGAGATCATTATTTTATTTATTCAAAAGTACAACTCTTTGATGCAACGGGAGCGACCCTACCTTTCGTACCGGCGGTCCCGTGTTCGATTCCCCGAAGGCAGATGTTTGTGTAATAAATATGAGCAGTTGTACTTGAGTTTTGATATTTATATTTCTATAAATATTACATATCTATTAATCATATTATATGTATGTCTTTCCGTTACCCTAGTATCCATAACACAAGCTTAATTTTAGTGCCTACTTTAGGCTAGGCTAATTAGTAAGAATGTAAGAAATATTATTATTATTTTATTTTATAATTGTTTACACAACATCTCGCGTTAAAATGAAAACTGTATAGAAAGGTTTATAATTGTTTTCTTTCTCTTTATTGTTCATTAACGAGAATCGTACCATGTTTCTGCAAAGAAACGTAATTACGAGAAGGACACTTGCGGCCGCACGAACATATTTCCTTCGCCCATTTCTCAAACGTTAGTGACGACGAAAAAAAAGTCAATAATGGCGGGACGGTTGGGTGACAATTTTACTATAAAATACATGTACAGAACAAAATTATCTTTCAATTAGCTGAGTTTGGTATGCTTTGCGACGCTCGTTTTTTGCTGACCATACAATTAAAGGAGCCTTAGTTAGTTCTCATAGAATTATATATCTGCCAGTTTAATTCCTGTCTTTGGTTACCCTTTCGGAGGTAATTAGCCAAAACAAACAATTAAATATTTGACAGGTTTTGCTAAAATGTCTCAGTTCGTTACAGCATAAAACATTTGCCCTTTGATCTTTGTCAATTTCACTATCCTAATTATATTATGACAATACTTTGTGTGTGTGTTTGTTACCACATTGTTTCGCTATCCTAACATTGCAAAACTAAACTTGCCCTTACGTACTCCCGCAAAAACAATACGATAGCGTGTTTCTACGTGCTACAGCGCCATCTAGTTTTCTATAAAAATCAACATGAAAGTTTATATGAACAAAAAATGTCATGATGTCACCTGTTTTTTTTTCTCTTTATTAATTTGATGTTTTTATCCACATGGATACGTCAGCCATCGTATCTTCTGAATTACATGTCAGATGTCTTAGAATAGATACAAAAGTATTATATACCATACCTGTTAAACGCAAATAAATATTATGAATTATAATAAAATATTATCCTTACGATTACTTTACAAACATGGAAGCACTATTAATAATACTTAACTGCCATCTTGTTTTGTTAAATGTTCACCGTACAACGCACATTTCCAGTCTGTACGTTTTATATGTCTATTTTTTCGTTCGATTAGCCATTTTGGAAGCTTTATCCATTGTATTTTTGTCGGAAAAATTATAATGATATGTGATTTCTAGTAAGTACTGAAAACAATTGAATACGACTCCTGTTTCTTTTATGGATGACATCATAAGTACTTGTGAATGTTACGTTTTGGAGTATACTCTCAAATTGAGGCACAAGTACCTACTTTATGTAAATTATATAAGCATAGAAAAATAATACAGCTACGTATGATTTCAAACCCAACTATGCTGTACACTTAAGATAATTTTTAGAATAGAAACACGCATCTTACACATAAAAAAAGCAACCGGATTGCAACTTAATTGTTATGTCAATAAGGTATACTTTAAATAATTTATAAATTAATGTTATAAATACTAGGCGATGCAGTCGCTAAGCATAAAGCTACGCTAGCACTATATATTGGAGCGAAGCGTAATACCTAACAAAAGAAACAAAAAAATTTTTGTAACGATGGAAATTTTTGCGAATTTCAAAATTCGGGCTGGTCACAATATGGTCCTAAACCTGTTGATTCGATTTTACACAAAAAATATTAAAATCGGCTAAGTTATGGGAGTTATGGCGTAACAGACATTGCGCCATTGAAGCTGATCCATGGGAGCTTCGCTCGCTCCGCTCCAATAATATAAAATGGAGCCGGGGCTGCTGCAGCAGCTGCAGAAAGTGACGATTCGAAAGTATGCAGCCACTGCAAGCAGTTACATCTTTGTTCCCTTAGGTATGGAGAATAGTCATAGGGACTAAACACAAAAGATCAGGTAGCTTCTTCGGCCAACGTATAAGTATAGCTATTCAACGAGAAAACGCTGCCAGCCGTTCGCGCACCTTTCAGAATAGCAGTGGTGAGGCTGATTTTCATCTTTTTTAGTTTTTTGAAGCGAAGTTTCTGTACGGACGTTTGGTCCACTCACACTATCCGTGCTAAGCGTCAGATTATACCGTTACACGAGAGCGTCAAATTTAGTACCGTTACACGATATATACAAGGTTATTTTATAAACACCATCCAAATTTTTTCTAGGCATTAGATATCATTCAAACACTTCATTTATGAAAAAAAATTGGTAGGTAAAATTTCCGCAAAAATATTATTTTGTCCGAGCGAATTATTACAACAGCTGGTTACTGGTCAAAAGAAAGGTCGCCCGAAAGGTCAAACACGGCCGAAATGTTTTGAATGAAACAGCGGGGTGGGGTCGCGGGGTGTTGATGCCGAGGTACAGTAAGAAAGAACGACGTAACTTTCTTTTTCCAAAATTGAGTTGTTAGAAAGTCAATCTGTCGAAGAAAAAATCGTTTGAGTGAGAAAATTGCCGAATGGGTGAAAGTTGTTTTATTTGCTGTAAAATGGTGTTAGTTATCTACCTTGAAGGTGGCCACGCGCCATCTTGGTGCGTCTTTTTGCAAACTCCAAAAACGAGCCAAAAAAATTTGAAATGCATTTTTCTCGGAATGTATGCATTTCACAGAAAAATCGATTGATTATAAAATGTAGAGGACGTCAAAATCTACAAAAAATGTCATTGCTGCAATCCCGTACACCAACAAATGCACACAGTAGGTGGCGCCAAAGTCGTCAAACGGTGTTTTTTTATTTTTCACCTTGAAAATACATTTTTATTGCAAAAATGTAAATGTAAAAGTTGTTCCTTAGGATTTTGTCAACGACTTTTGTTTGAACAATTTTTTTATACAACTTACCGTTTTGAAACTGGACCTCGAAAAAGAATGAAAAGTCCAATAATACGGTTGCCTGCAGTATAAGTCCACATGTGTAGTGCACTTTTTGACCACGATTCATTTATTTGTATTAATTAATGTCATTCTAACAATTTAAATTTGTTAATTATTTGAATTTGTTTCGCATTAAACCATTTCTTGCTAAATAATTAAAAAAATACTGTTGCCTGTTTGTTTAAAAGAGGAAAAATAATCAATATTTTTTTTCCATTTATTGCAAAACGGACAGTTGTATAAAATTAAAATAATAATGTTTACCGTAAATTTGTTATGTTACGTTGAAATAGTAAATTTTGATTATTTCATAAAAGAAAAAAATAAAAATCAATAATTCAATAGCCTTATAAATACTACTATTTCTATTAGAACAATGAAGGGAAATAAAATATTGTTTGTTTTTGCCGAAAACCGTAATAACTTTGAAGTCGATGTTTTTATAACTTGCAAAAAGTTAGAACAATGACTTACTCAATTTAAATACTCGAAGCGCATGCGGCGAGCCGCGATCGTGGCTGCGCGCGCAGGTTGTGGCTAGGGTTGCCACCTTTTATTTTTGTAGTTAAAGTACACTGGTTATTATAGGTAAGAAAAAAAAGTACATAGAATGAAAATAAAGTACAATTTATTTTCCTTTATCATTATGTTTAAAAGCATATTTTTTATTGCTTTTTGCAGTTTGTATCAAATTAGTATTTCTATTTAACAATTGCAAACACAGCATCTTTACAGTCTAGCATAGCATAGTTTAGTTTGGATATTTAATGCAACCATATCAATTCACACACACACACAGAAAAAGAAAATTTGTCTTCTTACTTGTCCTACTCCTATACTGAAGCAATTGTAATTCCACACAATTTTCATTTTCCATTATATTGTACTTTTATACTTTACTGCAATCGTTTATTTTTCTTTTTGACCTATCATTTCTTTTAAACATTTTTTCGGTGTAACATATTCACTATCTGTTCCGAGAGAGAGTTCTGTTCTGTGCGAGAACCGATACGGTAGGTTTTGTTCATGATGAAACCCAGGATAAAGAAATATCACGTAAAACACACTAGAATAACAATTGACTTCTTAACTAAGCAAAAAATTAGTCAACCTCTTGACAGTTTTGACAGATAAGGAAGTGTTGCCAACAAAAAGTGTACATTAGTTGCGGAATATTTTTTGTCAACTCTTTATTGTCGAGCTGTACTACTAAAATTTTCAAAATCCCAAAAAAATCAAATCATTCGAAATAAAGTATTTTCGTACGGGTGGCAACCCTAGTTGTGGCGACACCTGTGCAATGAAATCAGTCACGCGGGAACCTCCCGCGACGTACGTCTTGTGCTCCCGCGAGCTTACATCACATAAATACCTACCTAACAAAATGTATTCAAATCGCGAGTATTACGAGATGGTACGGTGCTATATTTTAAGTGGAGAAAGCTTAAACGGTGCCTGTGCACTGTACGAAGCTGAAAGTCTTCCTCGTCTTCGAAATAGTGGTTTCGTAAATGCTACAACACCGAATCGTCAAACCATTTTAGCTGCGAATCAACGCTTACTTGACCACGGACAATTTACGACGCCATCACACGCTCGAGGAGGTGGTAGAAGGAGACTTGCAATTGAAATCGAAGACGAAATCTTTGATTTCTTTGATCGAAATCCCAGAGCAAGTACGAATGACGCAGCAAGACGGTTCGGCGTAAGTCAACCCGCGGTGTGGAAATTACTTAACGCCGCAACCATGCATCCTTATCACTATCAGAAAGTGCAGTCTTTAGGTGAAGCAGATGCCGTGCCTCGCCGTGCCTTTTGTGAGTGGCTGATTGAACATCCTGGTGCTGTTATTTTATGGACTGATGAATCTTTATTCACTCGCGTGGGACTGTATAACCAACACAACGAGCATTGGTGGTCGTTCCGGAACCCGCACGTGATAAGGGAGAACCATCATCAAGTGCGTTTTAGTGCAAATGTGTGGGCGGGTATTATCGGTAACCAAGTACTGGGGCCGTTCTTTATTGAAGGGCGGTTGACCGGAAGCACGTATCTTGATATGTTACGCACTGTAATATCCGACTTTATGGACGAAGTACCACTCGCGCTTATTCAAAATCGCGTGTTTTATTTCCAACAAGACGGAGCACCACCTCATTATGCGGCCGCAGTTCGCGATTATTTAAACACCGAACATGGTGATCGCTGGATCGGTCGTGGAGGCCCCGTCCCATGGCCGCCCCGATCACCAGACCTCACGCCTTGTGACTTTTTTTTGTGGGGCGAAATTAAACGGCGGGTTTATGTGGAGGAGGCCCAAAGCCTCGAGGACTTAAAAATAAAAATAATCCGTGCATTTGACGAAGTGAAAAATGACACTGTAGTGCTTAATAAAATTAAAGACAATGTTTGTAAACGTGCAAGACTCTGTTTGGAGAGAAATGGTCTACATTTTGAACAGTTAATGAAGTACTCTTAAAACGATTGTTTTCAAACTTTATGTAAGTGTATTATGATTGGTTCTTTTATTTATTATTGGGTTTGAGTATAGCAAAGGTGTGCAGGGCGTTTAGGCTTCAAAAAATATGTTTTTAATTTAATTATTTTGCATTCGCAATGCAATATTTTCTATGAGATATAAAATACGTGTGTAAAAAACAACTACGCCTCCGAGCCCTCAGGTAGGATTCGAACCCACGACCTTTCGCAATCCGGGCAAGTGCTCTGACCACTGAGCTACCGAGACGCTGGCAAACGTGTCGAATTTTACAAACGTATTTCAACTTCTATTATGAGTTCAACATCGAAAGTAATATTTTTACAAATATTAAACAATCGATTAAGATGGAACCAGCTATAATTATGTGCTTTTTATTTAATTTTTTGCATTCATGATGCAATATTTCTATAAGATATAAAATACGTATGAAAAAACAACTACGTCTCCGAGCCCTAAGGTGGGATTCGAACCCACGACCTTTCGCAATCCGGGTGAGTCATAAAAATTAAAAAATCTAATAATAATTTTACTCTTTCTATTTTTCATCCGGCTTCGGATTAGTATTAAATGAGCGATGTTAATGTTTAGGACTAGGAAAAGTATTGAAATGTGTTATCAGTGAATTTATTGCTTTTTAATACCGATTTTCGTATTGCGTATGCGATTCCTGTGTTTTTTTAGTTTCTGTTGTTAATAGTTCTCTTAGTTTTGTATGTTTCAGTGAGACAAAAAAAATCTTAAGTTCTAGACGCCTTGCACAGCCATTGCTATACTCCAACCAATTTTTGTACCTAAGTTGTTCCAGATTTTTTAAATACGCCTTATTGCAAAAAGTATGGTTTACTTTTACGTTCAAAGTTTTTATCTGTTATTAGAAAACAACTCATACCTTCTGCAATTTGACGGTCCTAAGCCCGATCAAGTATGAAGGAAAAATTTGGAACTTATGACAATTATTGTTATGTATTAATGAAATATGCGAGAGCGGGGAGCGGGAGCGGCGGCGGCGGCGGGGGGGTGGGGGAGGTCATGTAGTCATCTGCTACAACACCGTGCGCAGCGTAATGTATCAATGAAATACGGGGGGAGGGGCGGGGGTTGTGTAATCATCTGCTCCAACACCGTGCGTAGCGTGATTGTGACAGTAAATCGGTAGTTTTCCTCGGATAACTTTGTATAGCCTTAACTTAATATTTTAGTACTGAGTGATATTAAAAGAAAAAAATCTTGTTTCGTAACTCTCTTCAAAGAATATCATTTATAAATTTGGATGGTGTTTATATAATGACCTTGTATATAGGAGCCAGCTGCTTCCCCATCTCAGTGTGCGTGGCCTTCTGTCTCGCTTTCACTTAAGTCACTGTGAATGGCTAGTGTGGCTTTCTAACTCTTTTTCTACTCTATGCATCCCCGCCAGTCACTTTTGAATATCCGTTACAATCAGCTGTTTCGTTCATCCTTTTTGTTGATTATAAATAAACCGGGTAAATCGTAGTTTTGAAGTACGCATGCCTGACTTGGGAAGTAAGCTGGTGAATGCGTGACTAGAACGTTACGAAAAGTGTGATCGGGCGCGGCGAACGGAAGTTGAGAGGGAGATATAAGTTAGTGAAGATAGAAACAGAGAGAGTTACGTTTCGTATTGTACTGTAGGGACAAGAGAGAAAAGTGCGAGCATACATTTTCTCTCTCTTTCTCTCATAGCTTTGTTTCGTATATCCAATATATATCTATATGTATATAGATGAAGCTAAAGAAGTGTTATTTCAATCGTGTGGTGTTAAGCACACTCTTTTTCTTTAACGCTTATTTCCTACGCTTAAACTATAAAGCTTCGCTTCTTTCGGGCGTCCCTAGACGACGCTGTTTTTTTTTTTTCAATATTTCGTTTGTCTTATGAATTGGTTTTAAGTTCTTACTTATTTCTTTTATGTTGAAGGTACCTACATAGTTTATTACAATGAAGTTGAATACATTAATTTAGTATCATCAGTTTACATCATATATGTAAAAGGTTTTATTCTTTGTTTCTGTATTAAAACACACACATAGGTATCCAACCAAATATTCCCAACGCTCCATTCCTGATAATTGCTACAAAATGTCACTGAATAAAATCATGGCAGTCGTTGGGTTTAACAAATTTAAATTTGGAACGTAACGAGCGGCGAGAGCTAATAAATTAAACGCTCAAACACTTGGGCGGTTCGTGCTTGACAGAAACCAGTTCTATTTTCAATTTTCAAAGAGTTAGAATTATGCTCGTCTAGAGGGTTGACAGTCTAAAGGATATTGTCTTTGATTTTAATTTGAGCACTTTGATTTTAATGAATAATGCAGACCATAGACAAATTCATGAATAATGAAATAATGTTTTCGTGACTAACAGTGATCGCGTTCATTGTTATTATTTAAATATAATTATGATTGGAATAAGCAAACGTCATTTTCAATTTCTAAAAGAGATCACAAAAGAGTCCCTCAATTTATAATATTCATTAAAATCGAAATTGCTAAAGAATTTAGAAGGTAGCGTGAACAATAAGGAAATACATAGTTGAAAAGAGATTGTTTTAAGAGGGAAAGATCTGGACCACAGACAAAAAGACACAGAGAAAACTTATAACAGTTGTTATGACCCAAGCTAATTTGATGTTATAGTTTGGACGAAAAAAAGAATATGCGTCAATATGTCAATTTGAGAACTACCACCAGGATTTGAATCTGGGGCTTTCGGAACCGGTAAAATGCTGCAGTTGTGATAAAAAAAGAAATCAATTTTTTTTATTATTATTTATTCTATAAGAACTAGGAGACAATATATTAAATTTGGTCAGAAACCTAGTTTTAAATAAAAAAAAACTGTATTTTCAAATATAGTCATCATTCTTTGACGATCTGATGATGCAGCGGTAGCGATTCTGCCTAATAAACATAAAACATAAACATAAACACTTTTTTTATTTGGTACTAACACAGGACATTAACAAACAACACAAAGACAGTACATAAATAATAATAATAAAAATTTAAACTAAAAGAAAATAAAACAAAACAAGACAATTAAGATTAAACTAAAACTTTAAAACAACAAAAATAAAAACTTAATTTTAACTTAATAATTATGTCCCACGTCTGTACCAAATAGGTGACCAATTCAGCTTAATGTCAGTTTGAGGGCTGACGCTGATTTTCAATTTCAATGCATCAACGGTTCTATATTCCAATCTTGTTAGAGGCATATATAATATATTTTTATGATAAGAACAAGCATTTGTCCCCGAGTCACAGTTTTAACATACTTATTTATATCCACGAACGTGGCACTACGAAAGAAAGAGACAAAACTAAATTTCGGACTATCTTTATCTCTCTCAAAATATATGCCGTACCTGTCATGAAAATTGAGAGCCAATCGCCTATAAGGAAAGAGATAGCGTTAGTGCGAAAGCATATGCCATCTTCGTCACTCTTCTCAAACCAAGAAATTACTGCACGTTATACGGGTACGGCATGTCCATTAGTATATGTCGATGATGATATAGGCTAATTAATTACTGTGACTTTTCTGATTTATAATTTACTATCTTTTAGCCGCGGCTTAGCCCGAATTTAGACGGATTTTTTTTCGATAAAAAGTATCCTATGTTACTTCTAATACCTCCAAGATTATATGTACGAAGTTTCATGATGATCGGTTTTGTAGTTTTTGCGTGAAAGCGTAACAAACAAACTTAAATTCACATTTATAATATTAGTAGGGAAGACAGGCTTTGTGCTTAGTTTGGGACTAATTAATTACTGTGACTTTTCTGATTTATTTATCTGAATTGTCGCTATTTAAAAGCTAAATGTCAATCCTTAAATACAATCAAATCTTTCTTTTCTGACAGCAACATTTAAAACATACTCAATAAATTAAATGTCATTTCCCCATTAGTATAATCCCGGTAGTTGGCATAACCTGTTCCATTTTCAAATTCAGAATCGATCGTGATGATCGCGCAGATGGCGTTCGCGTGTTATGCCTTTGCCGCCGCTTCGCCCGATGTCACCGATTTAAAAAGTTATGTTGACACATATTAGGCTAAGGTATTACAGTTTGAGTTTATGGTTGTTCTTAGGGCTTCGTTTTATTATAGATATTTTTATTCTTAAGTAAATATTTATACATATTCCTTTGATATGCCGTGTGGTGTCTGGCAGGGCAGAATACATCTAACCCTACATACAGGTGTCAGAGAAGGCGATACTATGATACTCTTATGATACTAGGATACTCTTATGATACTATGATACTCTTATGATACTATGATACTTTTATGATACTGATAATCATAATAAACCTCTCGAAGATAAAAAAGCAGCAGCACCGTTTTCCGGATTATGATCTCTGACTATTTCCTACCTACCAAGCAGCCCGATTTTTGGCATTATATTCTATTTTCTAAACAATGCAAGTCATCGTAATGGCACATAGTATTTGAGATAAAATCTTTTAATTATTAAGTTTAGCGCCATTAAACGATGTTAAACGCAAAAAATGCATTTTTTCATGTCTTTTAACATTATATTAATATAAGTTATTTACGGGATTTCTCCATGTACCTTGTTATTGAGTTTCCGATATTTCGGCACTGTTGCAAGTGCCATGATCACGGAGCGACTGAAGTAATTTCAGGAAGGCTGTTAACATGTTTAAAAACTGTTTTAAATTAGCTAAATTCCTGTTATTGATTATCTAAATTACTGATTTGTATTATATTTAATTTCAATTATTTTTCTTTTTAAGTTTGCTGTATTTAAATTTGTAAGTTTGTTAAAAAAAAATCAATTTCAGATGTGTATGTTGAGCAATCTATAAGTATCTGTAACATTTAAATTTGTTAACAATATTTTTTGTACCAAGTATTATTGTGTACAGGTGTTGGTTAGCCTAATAAATAAATAAAAAATAAAATAATACTAACTTTTCGACTCTTTTACCGGAGCCTTCTTACATTTTTCGGTATCGAGCACATTCCTAACTATTCAGTTTAACATAAGTTGAAATTAAGTTTCTCTTGTAACAGTTTTGATTTTAGATATTAAAATCGTAAAGGTAAATTTACCGTAGGTATATTGTAAAACAAAATATGGAGTCCTATAAGCCATTTCGGAACCTATACGAAACAAAACTTCAGATAGACTGAAATTCTAAAAAAAAATCATTTTATTTAGTATCCTATCAATAGCAGACATTAAAATCAAAAGCTTACAGTTGTAATTTGTATGGATCTAATATTGCCTATATTCAACAAATTGGATTAAAAAAAAACAAAAGTAAATAAATGTATAATTAATTATCATTAACCCTATAAAATAGTTAAATTTTTGTCATTTCTGTGTAGGTATTAAATATTTACTTTTTACGAATTATAAATGGAAAAAAGGCCATTTGCATTTATTATAATAAAAAGTTTCTTGGTAAGTAACACAAAATAATCCTTACCTAAGAATAATATTATAGATTCTTGAAGCCCATTTGCGTTAGGGCTGTCGAAAAATAACTTAAAAAAATAAAATAAAAAATGGTATTTGTATATCAGACTGTGAAGCACTGTAAAGTGTTTCGTTCAATACTGGAAACTTATTACTACATAGTATAAAACATAGTCGCTTTCTCTGTCCCTATATCCCTATGTATGCTTAAATCTTTAAAACTACGCAACGGATTTTGATGCGGTTTTTTTTAATAGATAGAGTAATTCAAGAGGAACGTTTATATGTATAATACATGCATAATATAGTCGAGCATTGCATTCGTGCGAAGCCGGGCGGGTCGCTAGTTCAGTATATATTCAGTCCTACATTTGGTACAATTGATATATCTTGCTGGCTGGTAATGGATAGCAAAATATCTAACCAGCAATGTACGGTGCCACAAACTTATTTGGCCCGGCGGCAAAAATTAGAACTACAGTTTTCCCATAGATTTGACATTTATTTGACACTCTTTGTTCACCACTAGCGACACCAACAACATAACAGTTAAGTTTGTCATACTGTATATTAAAATATGCCGAGTTATTAGCGTGTAAAATGAAATTCGGCCCAATTATTTTAGGCGAATTAAAGGACTTCTTATTTGGAAACTACTGAGTCTTAACACCAATTCGGAAATTATTAGGCTCTTCCAAGAAAAACAAATATGCTGGAACAGGGGACCGGCTACAAAATAAAAAATAAACTTCAATACTATTTTATGAATAACGGGAAGCCAAGCAGGGGGTACGATCCAACTATCATCTCTATTGAAATTAGGATACTTCCTGTCCTTGACAACCTCGTGTAGCACTGGGAACAAACCTCAGGAATTTAGCATGTATTTGTGATTTTATCAAAATTTATTTACGGGTAGGCCCTTCTAAATGTAGAAATACTGGAGACTTATTATAAGACATACACAAATATATTCGTTCTGACTTAGCTACTGAGTTCACGGTCAGAGAGTTAGGGTTCGACACCCAAGGGATTTGTGCAAGGTTTGGTTGGTAGGACATGTTTTTTTTCTAAAGGAATCTACTGCTAATGCACTCACAATCATGTAGGTTTAGCACGTTTTTTCTGCTTTTAAAAAGAATGCGGTAAGTTTGAATAGTAATTATAATAATAATATTAATTTCAAGTTGTTTGCTGAATGACAACCCTATTCATAACCAATCTGCAGTTTCTTCGGAAGCGTTCTATTTTTAAAACGTTTCACTGTCAACTGTCAAACCCGATGACAGATGGCGCCGTGAGCGGGATAAGGCGGGATTTCTGAAAACACCGCCAACTCGGTGCGTTCCATATTTGAAATTAAGCATGGAGGCACGTTTCGGCTATTAGCGACGAGGTGCTACGATTTTAAACATGGAACTTTATGGTTGCTTTTTTTTCTTTATTAACTGCATGTGATATTGTTATTGTTAAGCTTTGCACTCATAACGGATTTAAATATTTTATCTAGTATTATATAAAACCAATAAATTAATAAATATTTGTAAAAAAAAAAAAAAAACCAATGCAATACTTTGAAAAACAAAGACCAATATTAAAGATAAAAAAAAACAACTTACCTAACTAGTTAAATTGATGGCGATAAACGTAAAAGATTTAAATGTCACAATGTTTCTGGTTATTACTATACCAAGGTTATAAATAGAGGGGTCCTGCTTTAGTATTATGGAAATAACTTCGAAATAAATCCACGGAGTTTAAAATGCACTTTAAGAAGGAATAATGTTAGCATGGAGTCGTTAAGAATTCAATGACATCACATATTTATTTTAAAGACAGAATTTTAGAATTTTAAAATGCGTAAAACAAGTTATCGTTCAGTTTGAAGGTTATTATTTGAAATCCTTGAAATATTATGGAGGTAAAAATTACTTAAATTGTTTGGTAATTTTTTGATCAAATTATATCATTGCGAGAATTGGTGAATAATTGCTATAAGTAAGCAATTCAAACACACAATTTTTAACACAAATAATTGTTTGCCTCACATAACCGTTATTATTAAGACATTATTTTTAAACGTTTTTTTCTTTATTTATGGCTAGCACGATTTGTGCATTAGGCCAGTGTCAAGTAAGTATAATTGTCAGTTATATATTTATATATTCGTTGCTTCAGTAAATGTGTGGGGTTTTACTGTAACCTCTCCGTGGTTTCTTGAGAGAAAAAGCCAGGCAGGAAAAGCCAACTTCCTTGTCTGTTCACAAACACTAAATGGTAATCCACCATTATTACGCACCAATATCAACAACAACACAAATTTCAACGAGAGAAACAAAACCACCAACGTGACGCTTCCCGCTCCCGCCAAAAAGTCCTTTTGAAACGTTATAGTTCAAGGCGGCAGTAGACCATCCGTTGAAATGTCAGCTTTAACCGAACTAGACCGAGACCAACCCTAGCCGATGTTCCAACGGACATAAACTAACTCATCATAACACAAGCATTTAGCTTAAAACGAGGAGTTAAATGGAATATTGATAATACGTTTAAAAACAATCGTAAAAAAACAATACAGTGTACAAAATAAAGGAAAGCATTGTATAACCATTGTATATTGAGATGGTTTCCATTTATCACTACGACTTAGATATTTACTTGTCATTCTACGAAAAAAAAACTCATAATAAATAGAACTTTTTGAAGAACTGACATTTACGTGACAGCCGAGGCACTTAGCAAATGACGTGTTTTTTTTAAAAATATTTTATACGGACGCGACTCCATTTGAATTTTGTTCCATTGATACATTACGAGGAGCAGCGTTCACGAATTTATGACAATCGAGTATCCCTTAAGTTCAGTTTAAGCACAGCTTTAAGGTAAATAACTTGAACTTAGTAACTTAGGGCTTACGCACTGATTTATAACTGGAGTTCGCGAAGATTATGACTTTAAGTGTTTTATTTATTCTTTTTTAAAACTTCGTACTTGTGAGAAATATTGCTTCCGTTTATTTAAATAGCTTGTTACGGATCGATCCTCGAAGCACACCTTAAAGTTTATAATCTAACTTATTTGTGTAACTTGCTAAGTAACTAGATAGTTTACTGATTACTTACTAAAATTGGCGAAGATAATGACTTAAGTGATAATTATTAGTTTTTAAAACATATTATTTTAATTGCGTTTATTTTATTGTCTTGTCACTTAAAATAATTCTATCATAAGATTAAGAGCATAGACGGAAGGTAGCGATCCTATCCGTATTTTATAGGATACATTTCGAAGAGCGTGCAGCTGAATTGCACAACCTTGTTCCGCCGTCCCCAATTTTTCATCGGAAAACCAGACTTACAAATTGGCGACACCGTTATATGGTGGATATACCAAAGAGTCGCACCAAGCGTTTTGGTTTCAATTTTATGATACGTACCGCTAAGGAGTGGAACTCTTTGCCTGAGTCTGTGTTTCCTGACAAATACAATTTAGGGGTCTTCAAGTCACGAGTGAATAGGTATATTCTAGGCAAGTGCGTCACATCCTAGATCACATCGACGCTTACCATCAGGCGAGATAGTGGTCAACCGCATGCCTATTTTCTATAAAAAAAAAAAAAATAAGTGACAAGACGAAAAAACAAAATAGTAAACCATTGACATACTGAGGTGGTTTTCATTTATCATTATGACTTAAGTATTCTTTTGTCGTTTTAGGGAAAAACCATAGTAAATAGAATTTTTTGAAGAAATGACATATGTGTGACAGCAGAGGCATTTAGTAAATGACGTATTTCAAAATATTCGGATATTTTTGTTTTATCACTTAAAAAATCTATTAGACAAATATACAGAGAAATCTGGAAAATCTTTATTTAATATACGTTACTTATAGTACTGGCAATATCTGAAATTAACTGTTTTAATCTTAAAATTACAGACAATACTAAAAACATGATTTAACAATTTCACAACTTTTGTTGAGGTATTGTGTATAATGAAGAATGTGCAATAGTCTACATATTAAATGCTGTTAATATGATAATATATGTAACTAGCTGACTCAGCCACGCGTTGCTGTGGTACAGTAATTTTAAAGAATTTTTCTGAAATAAAAGTAGCCCAAGTTACTCCTTATTACATCAGCTACCTGCCAATAAAAGTCCCGTCAAAATCGGTCTAGCCATTTCAGAGATTAGCCGGAACAAACAGACAAAAATTGTGGAAAATGTTATTTTGGTGTATATATCGTAATTATATTCATATGCATGTAGTAAAAAACGGTTATTTCAATGTTACAGACATTCCAATTTTATTTATATGTATAGATAATCAGGAAAATCAAACAATTTAAATGAATATTCTAGTGTGTTATTTGTTAGTGATCCTTCGAATCTCAAACATTTCAAAATTAATTAATAATTGCAATATTATTTTACAATGAGATTTACGAAATAATAATAAGTGATGTGGCAATGAGGCAAAGTGTTATTGCCTCATTTCTACTGGGATTTTTAATCCTTTTAAGAAAACTGAAGCATTGAATACTCCCGAAATTACGACGGACGATTTATACAAGATCATTCCTTGAGAATTGATTAAATTTAAGATCAAATCGATCACAATTTAAATATTAAAAAAAAATGCTTTTTAAATTATCTATATTGCAAATTCTAACTACTAAACAAACAATGGTATAGGCCTCCTCTTGCCTCACCTTATTAGTTAAACTGGTTTTGAGTTCACAGACATGCGCAGTAGGCAATTCAGGTACAATATCCAATTTCTGCGCAGGTTTATTGTCTATGATTCAGCTCAAGTTACACGCGACATGGACGCGACCTATTCTACGACACATCGCAGTCTGTGGCTAAGTCATCAGTATAAGAGAATATAATTTAATTACAACCTCTTTTGTATAAAATGCTTATACTATGTAGATAATAAAAAGTATTAAACTTGGATTCTCATAAAACTAGACAATGCAGTCGCTAAGCATAAAGCTACGCTGGCACCATATATTGGAGCGGAGCGTACCTATTACCTAAAAAAAGGTTTTTTTTTTTGTTTCAATGGTAATTTTTGCGAATTTCAAAATTCGGGTCACAATCTGGTCTTAAACCTATTGATTCGATTCCACCCAAAAACTATTAAAATCGGTTAAGAACTCGGGAAGTTATGGCGTAACAGACATTGCGCTATTGAAGCTGATCCATGGGAGCTTCGCTCGCTACGATTTATCATTTGTTGTATTTACGACGACCGTTTGGTGCAACAGTAACGATCCTACTTTTCGCGCCGGCGGTCCTGGGTTCGAATCCCGATGTTTGTATGATGAATACGAGCATTTGTACCTGGGTCATGGATATTTACATATATTTCTATGAATATTACCTACATATCTATGTATCGAATTCAACGAATTTAATGTAATCAATCATCATAAAAATCATCAAAGTAAATTTTGGTGAGAGACTACTGATTCTAGAAGTCGATACAAAGGCATTTCAAATTCCGTCAACCTTATGATAGTGAATTATTATATCCTTTTATTTACGAGTAAAAATTACTCATTAAGTGAGAGTTTTACTAAACCTGTCTGTCTTGGTAGTGAACAGAAAAAACTAAAGTTTCTGTACATAATCTGCATACAAGTCAATCCCCCGAGAGGTTATGCGACAATGAACAATATACCGAGAGTCGAACCTATCTAAAAATAAATATTTTTTTTTATTTATTTAAGCATTTAACCCTTTTAGTGACAAGGTGCGCCGTCACGCTGCTCTCGCTAGTTGTGACAAATGCCAGCGTCGCGATAGGCCATGTTACCGTGTTCGTATTTTTATTCATTATATTGCATTCTAACCATCTTCGATCGCATATTTTTTATATAAACATCATTCATATAACTCTGGTTCATATAAAATACCTATAAAATGCACTTTTTTACTGGCATTTTTAGCATATATTGGTAAAATATGTATGGCACTAAAAGGGTTAATGCTGGATTTTTTTAAACAATTAACCAGAACTTGTCTTCTTGAGTCAGGCGGGACACGAACTCATATCCTCTCGCTGTCCGGGCTAGTAATCTTCCAATTCTGCCACCGAAATTTAGACCACTGACCCGTTCAATTTTTCCAAGTGTTTCTTAGCCAAATAAAAAAAACATAACTCTTCTCCAGAGATAGAAGAGTCATGTTCGTAAATAAATAGCAAAAACGAAATAAATCTACACTAATATTATAAAAAGGAAAGATTTGTATATTTGTATGTTTGCAATGAATAAACTCAAAAACTACTAAGCCAATTTCAAAAATTCTTTCATCATTGGAAAGCTACATTCACGCTGAGTAACATAGGCTATATTTAATGCTAGAAAAAATTAAAGAATTTTTTCCACCCGTGCGAAGCCGGGATGGGCCGCTAGTAATAAATAAAGAAGAAATTGCTATGACTTTTTTCATTCCCGCCTGAGATTTCACTTGTGAGCGAGTCGATTTTTTCTAGTATTTGTCTATTAAAATAATTTATCTTATAAAAACTTATAGCTATATAAATTCCTAGCAGACAAATGCTTTTAAAAAACAAAGAAAAAGTCACATAGCCATTTCTTCTTTAATTATTATTATTTATTTCGTTGTAGCTATCAATTTATAAACATGACTCTTCTAGCTCACAAGTGAATTCCTGCCTGAGAATTCACTTATGAGCCGAGTAGATTTTTTCTAGTATTTTTCTACTAAAAGATTTTATCTTTAAGATAGCATTGAAAAAAATGCAAAAAAAAAACATATAAGAGTAAAAAATATAAGTTTTTTAATTTAAATTTCTCTCCACATAAAAATAAATACAACATAACATTTCGTTTAACCAATGATTAGAGAAAGCGTTTCTTAGGGTACGTTTGATCTATAGATTTCGCTAGTATCTGCAGACGCTAGCACCAATCAATTTCTTGACTATTGTGGTGGGTTTACGACCTACATTTAATGGTGCACTATGTCGTGGGAGTCCCATATAACTACTTTTATTTTCCAGCGAAACAGTACCTAAGCCAAAAGCATTTTCTCCTTATAAAAAAAATGCTGGAGCCCCAACATATAGACGATATCTTTCGCTATCCGGGCGAGTGCTCTGACCGCTGAGCTACCGAGACGCTGACAAACGTGTCGAAAGGAGATTGCTCAAATTGGCCCAAATGAAAAAAAAATATTGACTTATACGGTAATTCTTGGCGTAATTTATATTTTATTATCCAGTCATTAGATTTTAACGGACACTTCTGTATAATATATTCATTTTAAAAAGGAATTTCACTTTACCGGTTTGGAAAACATACGAACGAATCATTTTTGATGGCTATGGGTGTAGTAACATACAGCCAAAGACTGATCGAAGTTGTTTATATAAAATAAAAACAAATCTATTTTGTACAGATCAGTAAGATAAAATATTTTTTAATATTACACTGTGGTATTAATATACTCAACTATATTATCATTTTCACTACATGCAAATGTGCTAAGACAATTATTATAGATGGTAGGCGACATCATAAAGTCTATTGCCATACATTGTTCGCCAAACACCTTCATAAACACATTATAAGGTATAATACACTAAAAATGTAAAATATAGTTCTAATAGAAACATAACAAAAATAATTAAGCTACTGTAGATATGGCTGTATAGCCTAAATCTCTTAGCTTTCTTTGGTTAACGAGAGTTTATTAAAAATTCTGTAGATGTAGATGATATGTAATATTAAACACAACATAATAGTACTTAAGTTGTTTTATTTCATTAATCTACCTTATCAGAATATTTAAAGTATATCAGGAATATATTTCACATTAGAACAAAGCATTAGAATTACCTTTTACCATTATAAACCGAATTATTACTATTGTTTTTTTATAAAATTATGACAACAGTTCCAGTTTCACATTTCATAGGTAGGTACCTACTAGTTCCGTGACATGCATTTTTTGTTAGACACTTCTATACAATTTGCTCTATCTAATCACAATTTCTAAATGAAACAAGCAAGATTGCTTCTGGAAGTCGCAATCACATGACATACTTACCTGATTTTAAATGTTACCCTTGTGCATTAATTTCAAAAACAGGCAACTATCTGTTAATCTACATGCTCTAAATATAATCTAATACCCACGTAATTACGGTACCTTTGGCTTGATTTCCCTAGTTTACTTATTTGTTTTTTTATTATTTTGATACCTATGTAGGTGAGGTACCTTTTTAGGTTTGCAAACATAACCTCAAAATCATTCAGTGTATATGGTTTATAGAAGTTCTCAGGGGTGTCCGTCAATAATATTTGTTTCTACAGTCATTTATACATAATTTCGATTCTAGGAAATAAGTTTTCATGATTATTGGTCTTTAGGCCAAACATGTATGAAAGCTGAGCAATCTCCTTTACAAACGTATTTCAACTTCTACTATGAGGTAGTATCGTTCCACCAATGTTGAACGCTTACTACCTTCAACATCAAAAGTAATATTTATCCCACCTGAGGGCTCGGAGGCGTAGTTGTTTTTTACACACGTATTTTATACCTTATACAGATATTGCATCGTGAATGCACAAAATAAATAAAAAACATATAGACGACATAATAATGTTACAGAAATAGTATTATTCAGTGTAATATATACCTATTTGTGTTAGTAATTTACTGTGGCAATACTGTATCTTAATTACACTGTGTACCTACCCCTTCCACATTCCTCGAATGCCGAAGTGTGTTTAGTTGGTCACTCAGACCTACCAAGTCGGCGCGGTTACAAGTTAGGGTTAATTATTGAATAACTGTGGCGGGGTGTTAAGATTAATGTAATTAGTTTGTACACTACAATGTATTGTTTGTTACGTCCATTATTGTTCTGTTGATATTTCCCTGATTTACCTAAGCAAAGTTCTTATAAAAAACGTATGTATGCCATCAGATACTTTAAGAAAGCGCTCATCATTAATTTTATTAAAATAAATGTAGAAATATACAAATTTTCACATATCTAATATCCAGATCAACAGGGTATTATCTCAAAAACTCATATTTCTAAGGAAAGCAAATTTAAAGTCTCTTGTGCAGTCATTGAAGCATTATTGCTCCGAATTTTTTTACTGTGAACCGAATTGCATACAATTTTGGAATTAGGTTCATCTTACCCCTAACTTCAAAAGTGAAAATGATTTGAACTCCGCAACCACCCTGGGGGTGGTTGCCACCCCTTCTCGGGGGTGAATTTTTTTTTGCAAAATAACCTCGGATGTGGATAGAAGGCCTAATTTTAAGCAAAAAATCATCTATAAAGTTTTTCAAAAAATCCAATTGTTTTCGAGTTATTGGCAATTGAAAATTCGCAATTTTTTCACGTTTTTCATCGGTTTTTTGCAAATATCTCCAAAAATATACGTTTTATAGAAAATTTTATAAAGAACAAAATTGTAGCAGGTAAAACAATGAACAATTTGGTTTTTTATAAAGTATTCTAAGTGCAATATTAAGCTAGATATTAAAGATCAAAGCCGTTTTTTATTTTGTCTGAAATTTAATCGATGTGGTCAATGCCATCTAGCGGCGAGCAGATGCATTTAATGCATTCTAATACAAAAGGGTTTTGTAGTGCTTGAAATAAGCTTTAAAATGAGCACTATTAAAAGTCTTTTGCACGTAAAATAAGTGAGCTGTATTGCAAATAAGGGGAGCATCTAATGTTTTTTCTTTTAAATCAATGGGTTTCAAAAGTGCCATTTCCACCAAAATTAAAATTGATCGTATTCCGCCTAGAATTAACTTTATTATGAAGAGTTTGATAGATAGTATCAGTTTGGCTGCTTCAGGACACATGTTTTTCAAAAAAGTCACGATTTTAAAATAAAACAAAATTTCATTTTTTTTTTAAAAAACCCACTTTTTTTTCTTAATATCTCAAAAATGACGACAGATACGTATAAAAGTGTACGGATTAAAAATTTAGGTATTTTTCTGACAAACAATTTGGTTTTTTTGTTTTTTCTGTCAAACAAAAATTGACGGAGATATAATTGTTTAAAGAGCGCGTGGTAGCGCAATCACAGCCTCTCTTAAGCCCTTTAACCCTTCACCGTATTAGAAAACGGTTTTTTACTATACATATATTGCAATGAAGGATGTTGTAGCTCTCTTAGTTATCTTTACAATGGTTTTTTATAAATAATGCTAGCATGAAAATTGAAGGAGTTATGGTCCAAAAACTTATCATATTTTTTTTTTACTTAGTAACTGAAAATTTCGGAGTGTGAATATTTGGAGCAATGTGAAAGTACGCAGTATAATAGAGACCCACAACTATTGTAATGTGTATATATATACATAATATGGCTCATATATTTTGGAAACGTAGGCATGAATACATACCAACGTTCTTATTATGTATATATAACACATTTGAGTGAAGGGGCCAACGAAAAAGCCATGTGATCAGTTGTGCGTGCACCGTTTATTCGTTATAATGTGACCAGTATATTTCCGTCTGCAAAGGAATGAGCACATTTTTAATATAATATAAAACTAGACACCCAATTTCAATACATTTTGTTTAATAAAAAAAAATTTAACAATTTTTTATCAAAGGGTAGTTTTCAAGGGTTGAAAGGGGGTTAAAAATTTGATAATTATTATAGAGAATATAAAAAATTACTTACTCTATACTTACATCTTTTTATGTCATACCAAAGTATTTTTTTGTGATTTTTTCAATTTAGGGGTTGTTTGCAAGGGTTGTATGATTTTCAAGGAGTTGAAAATGATTTTAATATGAGGTAATTATGTTAGAAAATACTTTACAATTTCACCACTTACTTTTTGACATGTTTTCTAGCGATAAAATGGATCAATGTCAATTTTTCCATTAAGGGGTTGTTTAGACCCCTTAAAAGTAATAGGCGGAGCTCAGATCATTTTCACTTTTGAAGTTAAGGGTAAGACGAGCATAATTCCAAAATTCGATGCAAATCGGTTCACAGTAAAAAAAATCAGAGGTAAGACCCTATTTTTCGCTTCAATGACTGCACTATTAGGATTTTTGCAAGCTTTATTATATGAGTGACATCACCTAGTATGTTGAATCTAAAATCTAAGAACACAAATTTGTTGTTTGTTGTTTGTCTGTCCGCTCTTTTTCCATTGTATCAATTAACGTTACCATAGCAACGCGTTACCGGGTCAGCTAGTACTTATTATTTTTATTCAGTTTGGTAGTAGAACCATGTTGCACTAAAATGGCCGAAAGCAAAGAGACAACAATACGGAAATAAATAATTTCTGTAATGTGTCATAGTTCTATGGTGAATACATCTTATTCTTCGTCACTGCACTTATTAATTCACATTAGGCCCGATATATACCCAAAGGACAAGGCTAATAATAATAATTCTTACATTCACACAAATTAGCCTAGTCCAAAGTAAGCATTATAAGGCTTGTGTGATGGATACTAGAGAAACGGATAGATAGATTGCAATATTTATAGAGAGATATATATATTCATAACACTCGACCGCCGCCGCGCCGGTGCGAAAGGCAGAAGGATCATTACCGTCTTTTTTTTGTATCTTATTTGTTCAATATTTCGATTGGTAAAAGTTTTTGCAGTTCAGGGATGTGTTATTATCATGATATCCGGGGGTTGGAGCGAGGGATACTCTTCGCTTTAGAGTAACAACATGGAGAGAAAAAGAGAGTAGAAAGATAAAGGGACAGAATAATAGGAAAGAAAGAAAAACAAGATCTGATCACTACCGTTGCACCAATCGGTCGTAAAATATTTGATTAAGCGTAAAACATTATCCATGCAAGTAAAGGTACTTGTGTCTCGGTGAAAAATATCGCTATCTTTTAACTCGGTATGAATTATACTCAAAAATACTACATGTGTGTGCAGTATTCAAAAGTACTCTTTCCGTGCCAGTATTTTTAATTTGGAAAAGATATACGATTTATTCCCTGGACAGTAGTTTGTCCCTCTCATATTTTGAATTTCGAACCTCAGAAGTTTTAAAAGTTGCCAGTAAATGTATTTCAAAATGAAAAAAAAGGCGGAAAACAACTTTTTAATAAGTTTCATTCCATATTGGTACTAAACATATGACACCTCTCATCAACATCCAGCGTCTCAATTTGCCGACTTCCATCCGAAGCAACTGGCAATATCCCAAGAAATAAACGTATCGCAAACTTCTATAATTTTGCCTGGTAAATCAATAATAATATCTTTTGTAATTGATATGTTTTAAATAAGAGTAATAATTATTTATTTCTTCTTACACAATAAGATACATAAGGCTTAAGCTTAATCAAAGATATAATATATTTTATTCAAAATGAGTATTAACAATCAGTCTATTTAACTTTAGAACTAGGCCATCGCTTCGTAAGTCCTACGTCGAGAGACCTTACACTGTATTATGTTATAAATTATTTTAATAGAAAAATACTAAAAAAAATCGACTCGGGTCACAAGTGAATTCCCGCCTTAGAATTCACTTGTTACCCGAGTCGATTTTTTCTAGGATTTTTCTATTATAATAATTTATTCTCACCTAAGGAGATGGGCAGCAGCATCTCTTTATGCGTACGGGTCATACTGCGATCGCCAACCCGCCTGCCAAGCGTGGCGATTATGGCAAAACCCCTTATGGATAGGCACACAAAGAAACGGCCCCTAGTCCCCGGCAGCCAAACCATTCCTAGCTACGGTAGCGGCTACGGTAACGGTGCGGCAGGGGGTGTGAAGAATCACCGGGTAGGTTGCGGCTACCAACACCGACGACTGGACCTGGCAACATATAACACGCGCACATTGAGGACCGACGCGAAAATTACAGAGTTGGAAGAAGTTATCGGCAAGTTACACTGGGACGTAATCGGGTTGTCTGAAGTCCGAAGAGAGGGAGAGGACACGATAATTTTGGACTCCGGTAACTTGCTGTACTTCCGGGAGGGCGACCAACTGTCCGTGGGTGGTGTCGGGTTTATCGTCCACAAGTCCCTCGTCAACAACGTGCTATCCATCGGTAGTGTTTCCAGCAGAGTGGCATACTTGGTACTCAGAATATCATCACGGTATTCGTTGACGGTCATCCAGGTATACGCTCCAACCTCGAAACACGACGATGACGAAGTGGAGGCTATGTATGAGGAGATTTCTAGGGCCATACATAGTCACAAATCCCACTACACGGTTGTGATGGGGGACTTCAATGCAAAGTTGGGGAAGCGCTGCGGTGACGAGTTGAGAGTGGGGCAATTTGGATTTGGGGAACGGAACGACAGAGGCCAGATGCTGGCGGACTTTATGGAGAGGGAGAACCTCTATATGATGAACTCCTTTTTCAGAAAGCCCGTAACTCGCAAATGGACCTGGATAAGTCCCGACGGCAAGGTCAAAAATGAGATCGATTTTATCATGTCAACGAGGAAGCAAATATTCAATGACGTCTCTGTGATCAACGCTGTTAAGACAGGGAGCGATCACCGACTGGTAAGAGGCACATTGAATATCAAAGTAAAGCTTGAAAGATCGCGACTGATAAAATCTACGCTCCGACCAGTGCCGACCCAGATTCAAAACCCCGAGCGCTTTCAGCTCGAGCTCCAGAACCGCTTCGAGACCCTTGATAACAGCATAGATGTGGACGATCTGAACGACCTGGTGGTGGATGCTGTCCGTACGGTAGGGTCAAAATACTTCAAAACCCACCGTCCCAAATTGAAGAAACTCTCCGCACATACACTCGAACTCATGGATAGGAGACATGAAATGAGACTGCAAGTCTGTGGCTAAGTCATCAGTATAAGAGAATATAATTTAATTACAACCTCTTTTGTATAAAATGCTTATACTATGTAGATAATAAAAAGTATTAAACTTGGATTCTCATAAAACTAGACAATGCAGTCGCTAAGCATAAAGCTACGCTGGCACCATATATTGGAGCGGAGCGTACCTATTACCTAAAAAAAGGTTTTTTTTTTTGTTTCAATGGTAATTCTTGCGAATTTCAAAATTCGGGTCACAATCTGGTCTTAAACCTATTGATTCGATTCCACCCAAAAACTATTAAAATCGGTTAAGAACTCGGGAAGTTATGGCGTAACAGACATTGCGCTATTGAAGCTGATCCATGGGAGCTTCGCTCGCTACGATTTATCATTTGTTGTATTTACGACGACCGTTTGGTGCAACAGTAACGATCCTACTTTTCGCGCCGGCGGTCCTGGGTTCGAATCCCGATGTTTGTATGATGAATACGAGCATTTGTACCTGGGTCATGGATATTTACATATATTTCTATGAATATTACCTACATATCTATGTATCGAATTCAACGAATTTAATGTAATCAATCATCATAAAAATCATGAAACTAAATTTTGGTGAGAGACTACTGATTCTAGAAGTCGATACAAAGGCATTTCAAATTCCGTCAACCTTATGATAGTGAATTATTATATCCTTTTATTTACGAGTAAAAATTACTCATTAAGTGAGAGTTTTACTAAACCTGTCTGTCTTGGTAGTGAACAGAAAAAACTAAAGTTTCTGTACATAATCTGCATACAAGTCAATCCCCCGAGAGGTTATGCGACAATGAACAATATACCGAGAGTCGAACCTATCTAAAAATAAATATTTTTTTTTATTTATTTAAGCATTTAACCCTTTTAGTGACAAGGTGCGCCGTCACGCTGCTCTCGCTAGTTGTGACAAATGCCAGCGTCGCGATAGGCCATGTTACCGTGTTCGTATTTTTATTCATTATATTGCATTCTAACCATCTTCGATCGCATATTTTTTATATAAACATCATTCATATAACTCTGGTTCATATAAAATACCTATAAAATGCACTTTTTTACTGGCATTTTTAGCATATATTGGTAAAATATGTATGGCACTAAAAGGGTTAATGCTGGATTTTTTTAAACAATTAACCAGAACTTGTCTTCTTGAGTCAGGCGGGACACGAACTCATATCCTCTCGCTGTCCGGGCTAGTAATCTTCCAATTCTGCCACCGAAATTTAGACCACTGACCCGTTCAATTTTTCCAAGTGTTTCTTAGCCAAATAAAAAAAACATAACTCTTCTCCAGAGATAGAAGAGTCATGTTCGTAAATAAATAGCAAAAACGAAATAAATCTACACTAATATTATAAAAAGGAAAGATTTGTATATTTGTATGTTTGCAATGAATAAACTCAAAAACTACTAAGCCAATTTCAAAAATTCTTTCATCATTGGAAAGCTACATTCACGCTGAGTAACATAGGCTATATTTAATGCTAGAAAAAATTAAAGAATTTTTTCCACCCGTGCGAAGCCGGGATGGGCCGCTAGTAATAAATAAAGAAGAAATTGCTATGACTTTTTTCATTCCCGCCTGAGATTTCACTTGTGAGCGAGTCGATTTTTTCTAGTATTTGTCTATTAAAATAATTTATCTTATAAAAACTTATAGCTATATAAATTCCTAGCAGACAAATGCTTTTAAAAAACAAAGAAAAAGTCACATAGCCATTTCTTCTTTAATTATTATTATTTATTTCGTTGTAGCTATCAATTTATAAACATGACTCTTCTAGCTCACAAGTGAATTCCTGCCTGAGAATTCACTTATGAGCCGAGTAGATTTTTTCTAGTATTTTTCTACTAAAAGATTTTATCTTTAAGATAGCATTGAAAAAAATGCAAAAAAAAAACATATAAGAGTAAAAAATATAAGTTTTTTAATTTAAATTTCTCTCCACATAAAAATAAATACAACATAACATTTCGTTTAACCAATGATTAGAGAAAGCGTTTCTTAGGGTACGTTTGATCTATAGATTTCGCTAGTATCTGCAGACGCTAGCACCAATCAATTTCTTGACTATTGTGGTGGGTTTACGACCTACATTTAATGGTGCACTATGTCGTGGGAGTCCCATATAACTACTTTTATTTTCCAGCGAAACAGTACCTAAGCCAAAAGCATTTTCTCCTTATAAAAAAAATGCTGGAGCCCCAACATATAGACGATATCTTTCGCTATCCGGGCGAGTGCTCTGACCGCTGAGCTACCGAGACGCTGACAAACGTGTCGAAAGGAGATTGCTCAAATTGGCCCAAATGAAAAAAAAATATTGACTTATACGGTAATTCTTGGCGTAATTTATATTTTATTATCCAGTCATTAGATTTTAACGGACACTTCTGTATAATATATTCATTTTAAAAAGGAATTTCACTTTACCGGTTTGGAAAACATACGAACGAATCATTTTTGATGGCTATGGGTGTAGTAACATACAGCCAAAGACTGATCGAAGTTGTTTATATAAAATAAAAACAAATCTATTTTGTACAGATCAGTAAGATAAAATATTTTTTAATATTACACTGTGGTATTAATATACTCAACTATATTATCATTTTCACTACATGCAAATGTGCTAAGACAATTATTATAGATGGTAGGCGACATCATAAAGTCTATTGCCATACATTGTTCGCCAAACACCTTCATAAACACATTATAAGGTATAATACACTAAAAATGTAAAATATAGTTCTAATAGAAACATAACAAAAATAATTAAGCTACTGTAGATATGGCTGTATAGCCTAAATCTCTTAGCTTTCTTTGGTTAACGAGAGTTTATTAAAAATTCTGTAGATGTAGATGATATGTAATATTAAACACAACATAATAGTACTTAAGTTGTTTTATTTCATTAATCTACCTTATCAGAATATTTAAAGTATATCAGGAATATATTTCACATTAGAACAAAGCATTAGAATTACCTTTTACCATTATAAACCGAATTATTACTATTGTTTTTTTATAAAATTATGACAACAGTTCCAGTTTCACATTTCATAGGTAGGTACCTACTAGTTCCGTGACATGCATTTTTTGTTAGACACTTCTATACAATTTGCTCTATCTAATCACAATTTCTAAATGAAACAAGCAAGATTGCTTCTGGAAGTCGCAATCACATGACATACTTACCTGATTTTAAATGTTACCCTTGTGCATTAATTTCAAAAACAGGCAACTATCTGTTAATCTACATGCTCTAAATATAATCTAATACCCACGTAATTACGGTACCTTTGGCTTGATTTCCCTAGTTTACTTATTTGTTTTTTTATTATTTTGATACCTATGTAGGTGAGGTACCTTTTTAGGTTTGCAAACATAACCTCAAAATCATTCAGTGTATATGGTTTATAGAAGTTCTCAGGGGTGTCCGTCAATAATATTTGTTTCTACAGTCATTTATACATAATTTCGATTCTAGGAAATAAGTTTTCATGATTATTGGTCTTTAGGCCAAACATGTATGAAAGCTGAGCAATCTCCTTTACAAACGTATTTCAACTTCTACTATGAGGTAGTATCGTTCCACCAATGTTGAACGCTTACTACCTTCAACATCAAAAGTAATATTTATCCCACCTGAGGGCTCGGAGGCGTAGTTGTTTTTTACACACGTATTTTATACCTTATACAGATATTGCATCGTGAATGCACAAAATAAATAAAAAACATATAGACGACATAATAATGTTACAGAAATAGTATTATTCAGTGTAATATATACCTATTTGTGTTAGTAATTTACTGTGGCAATACTGTATCTTAATTACACTGTGTACCTACCCCTTCCACATTCCTCGAATGCCGAAGTGTGTTTAGTTGGTCACTCAGACCTACCAAGTCGGCGCGGTTACAAGTTAGGGTTAATTATTGAATAACTGTGGCGGGGTGTTAAGATTAATGTAATTAGTTTGTACACTACAATGTATTGTTTGTTACGTCCATTATTGTTCTGTTGATATTTCCCTGATTTACCTAAGCAAAGTTCTTATAAAAAACGTATGTATGCCATCAGATACTTTAAGAAAGCGCTCATCATTAATTTTATTAAAATAAATGTAGAAATATACAAATTTTCACATATCTAATATCCAGATCAACAGGGTATTATCTCAAAAACTCATATTTCTAAGGAAAGCAAATTTAAAGTCTCTTGTGCAGTCATTGAAGCATTATTGCTCCGAATTTTTTTACTGTGAACCGAATTGCATACAATTTTGGAATTAGGTTCATCTTACCCCTAACTTCAAAAGTGAAAATGATTTGAACTCCGCAACCACCCTGGGGGTGGTTGCCACCCCTTCTCGGGGGTGAATTTTTTTTTGCAAAATAACCTCGGATGTGGATAGAAGGCCTAATTTTAAGCAAAAAATCATCTATAAAGTTTTTCAAAAAATCCAATTGTTTTCGAGTTATTGGCAATTGAAAATTCGCAATTTTTTCACGTTTTTCATCGGTTTTTTGCAAATATCTCCAAAAATATACGTTTTATAGAAAATTTTATAAAGAACAAAATTGTAGCAGGTAAAACAATGAACAATTTGGTTTTTTATAAAGTATTCTAAGTGCAATATTAAGCTAGATATTAAAGATCAAAGCCGTTTTTTATTTTGTCTGAAATTTAATCGATGTGGTCAATGCCATCTAGCGGCGAGCAGATGCATTTAATGCATTCTAATACAAAAGGGTTTTGTAGTGCTTGAAATAAGCTTTAAAATGAGCACTATTAAAAGTCTTTTGCACGTAAAATAAGTGAGCTGTATTGCAAATAAGGGGAGCATCTAATGTTTTTTCTTTTAAATCAATGGGTTTCAAAAGTGCCATTTCCACCAAAATTAAAATTGATCGTATTCCGCCTAGAATTAACTTTATTATGAAGAGTTTGATAGATAGTATCAGTTTGGCTGCTTCAAGACACATGTTTTTCAAAAAAGTCACGATTTTAAAATAAAACAAAATTTCATTTTTTTTTTAAAAAACCCACTTTTTTTTCTTAATATCTCAAAAATGACGACAGATACGTATAAAAGTGTACGGATTAAAAATTTAGGTATTTTTCTGACAAACAATTTGGTTTTTTTGTTTTTTCTGTCAAACAAAAATTGACGGAGATATAATTGTTTAAAGAGCGCGTGGTAGCGCAATCACAGCCTCTCTTAAGCCCTTTAACCCTTCACCGTATTAGAAAACGGTTTTTTACTATACATATATTGCAATGAAGGATGTTGTAGCTCTCTTAGTTATCTTTACAATGGTTTTTTATAAATAATGCTAGCATGAAAATTGAAGGAGTTATGGTCCAAAAACTTATCATATTTTTTTTTTACTTAGTAACTGAAAATTTCGGAGTGTGAATATTTGGAGCAATGTGAAAGTACGCAGTATAATAGAGACCCACAACTATTGTAATGTGTATATATATACATAATATGGCTCATATATTTTGGAAACGTAGGCATGAATACATACCAACGTTCTTATTATGTATATATAACACATTTGAGTGAAGGGGCCAACGAAAAAGCCATGTGATCAGTTGTGCGTGCACCGTTTATTCGTTATAATGTGACCAGTATATTTCCGTCTGCAAAGGAATGAGCACATTTTTAATATAATATAAAACTAGACACCCAATTTCAATACATTTTGTTTAATAAAAAAAAATTTAACAATTTTTTATCAAAGGGTAGTTTTCAAGGGTTGAAAGGGGGTTAAAAATTTGATAATTATTATAGAGAATATAAAAAATTACTTACTCTATACTTACATCTTTTTATGTCATACCAAAGTATTTTTTTGTGATTTTTTCAATTTAGGGGTTGTTTGCAAGGGTTGTATGATTTTCAAGGAGTTGAAAATGATTTTAATATGAGGTAATTATGTTAGAAAATACTTTACAATTTCACCACTTACTTTTTGACATGTTTTCTAGCGATAAAATGGATCAATGTCAATTTTTCCATTAAGGGGTTGTTTAGACCCCTTAAAAGTAATAGGCGGAGCTCAGATCATTTTCACTTTTGAAGTTAAGGGTAAGACGAGCATAATTCCAAAATTCGATGCAAATCGGTTCACAGTAAAAAAAATCAGAGGTAAGACCCTATTTTTCGCTTCAATGACTGCACTATTAGGATTTTTGCAAGCTTTATTATATGAGTGACATCACCTAGTATGTTGAATCTAAAATCTAAGAACACAAATTTGTTGTTTGTTGTTTGTCTGTCCGCTCTTTTTCCATTGTATCAATTAACGTTACCATAGCAACGCGTTACCGGGTCAGCTAGTACTTATTATTTTTATTCAGTTTGGTAGTAGAACCATGTTGCACTAAAATGGCCGAAAGCAAAGAGACAACAATACGGAAATAAATAATTTCTGTAATGTGTCATAGTTCTATGGTGAATACATCTTATTCTTCGTCACTGCACTTATTAATTCACATTAGGCCCGATATATACCCAAAGGACAAGGCTAATAATAATAATTCTTACATTCACACAAATTAGCCTAGTCCAAAGTAAGCATTATAAGGCTTGTGTGATGGATACTAGAGAAACGGATAGATAGATTGCAATATTTATAGAGAGATATATATATTCATAACACTCGACCGCCGCCGCGCCGGTGCGAAAGGCAGAAGGATCATTACCGTCTTTTTTTTGTATCTTATTTGTTCAATATTTCGATTGGTAAAAGTTTTTGCAGTTCAGGGATGTGTTATTATCATGATATCCGGGGGTTGGAGCGAGGGATACTCTTCGCTTTAGAGTAACAACATGGAGAGAAAAAGAGAGTAGAAAGATAAAGGGACAGAATAATAGGAAAGAAAGAAAAACAAGATCTGATCACTACCGTTGCACCAATCGGTCGTAAAATATTTGATTAAGCGTAAAACATTATCCATGCAAGTAAAGGTACTTGTGTCTCGGTGAAAAATATCGCTATCTTTTAACTCGGTATGAATTATACTCAAAAATACTACATGTGTGTGCAGTATTCAAAAGTACTCTTTCCGTGCCAGTATTTTTAATTTGGAAAAGATATACGATTTATTCCCTGGACAGTAGTTTGTCCCTCTCATATTTTGAATTTCGAACCTCAGAAGTTTTAAAAGTTGCCAGTAAATGTATTTCAAAATGAAAAAAAAGGCGGAAAACAACTTTTTAATAAGTTTCATTCCATATTGGTACTAAACATATGACACCTCTCATCAACATCCAGCGTCTCAATTTGCCGACTTCCATCCGAAGCAACTGGCAATATCCCAAGAAATAAACGTATCGCAAACTTCTATAATTTTGCCTGGTAAATCAATAATAATATCTTTTGTAATTGATATGTTTTAAATAAGAGTAATAATTATTTATTTCTTCTTACACAATAAGATACATAAGGCTTAAGCTTAATCAAAGATATAATATATTTTATTCAAAATGAGTATTAACAATCAGTCTATTTAACTTTAGAACTAGGCCATCGCTTCGTAAGTCCTACGTCGAGAGACCTTACACTGTATTATGTTATAAATTATTTTAATAGAAAAATACTAAAAAAAATCGACTCGGGTCACAAGTGAATTCCCGCCTTAGAATTCACTTGTTACCCGAGTCGATTTTTTCTAGGATTTTTCTATTATAATAATTTATTCTCACCTAAGGAGATGGGCAGCAGCATCTCTTTATGCGTACGGGTCATACTGCGATCGCCAACCCGCCTGCCAAGCGTGGCGATTATGGCAAAACCCCTTATGGATAGGCACACAAAGAAACGGCCCCTAGTCCCCGGCAGCCAAACCATTCCTAGCTACGGTAGCGGCTACGGTAACGGTGCGGCAGGGGGTGTGAAGAATCACCGGGTAGGTTGCGGCTACCAACACCGACGACTGGACCTGGCAACATATAACACGCGCACATTGAGGACCGACGCGAAAATTACAGAGTTGGAAGAAGTTATCGGCAAGTTACACTGGGACGTAATCGGGTTGTCTGAAGTCCGAAGAGAGGGAGAGGACACGATAATTTTGGACTCCGGTAACTTGCTGTACTTCCGGGAGGGCGACCAACTGTCCGTGGGTGGTGTCGGGTTTATCGTCCACAAGTCCCTCGTCAACAACGTGCTATCCATCGGTAGTGTTTCCAGCAGAGTGGCATACTTGGTACTCAGAATATCATCACGGTATTCGTTGACGGTCATCCAGGTATACGCTCCAACCTCGAAACACGACGATGACGAAGTGGAGGCTATGTATGAGGAGATTTCTAGGGCCATACATAGTCACAAATCCCACTACACGGTTGTGATGGGGGACTTCAATGCAAAGTTGGGGAAGCGCTGCGGTGACGAGTTGAGAGTGGGGCAATTTGGATTTGGGGAACGGAACGACAGAGGCCAGATGCTGGCGGACTTTATGGAGAGGGAGAACCTCTATATGATGAACTCCTTTTTCAGAAAGCCCGTAACTCGCAAATGGACCTGGATAAGTCCCGACGGCAAGGTCAAAAATGAGATCGATTTTATCATGTCAACGAGGAAGCAAATATTCAATGACGTCTCTGTGATCAACGCTGTTAAGACAGGGAGCGATCACCGACTGGTAAGAGGCACATTGAATATCAAAGTAAAGCTTGAAAGATCGCGACTGATAAAATCTACGCTCCGACCAGTGCCGACCCAGATTCAAAACCCCGAGCGCTTTCAGCTCGAGCTCCAGAACCGCTTCGAGACCCTTGATAACAGCATAGATGTGGACGATCTGAACGACCTGGTGGTGGATGCTGTCCGTACGGTAGGGTCAAAATACTTCAAAACCCACCGTCCCAAATTGAAGAAACTCTCCGCACATACACTCGAACTCATGGATAGGAGACATGAAATGAGACTGCAAGACTCAGCGGATGTCCTACGTTATAGACAGCTTAATAGACAGATTTCGAAGTCGCTGACGAGCGACCTTCTCCAATTTAATACCGAGCGTATCAAAGAGGCCATAGAGCGGAACAAAGGCTCCAAAGTGTTCGCTAGAGATCTGTCTATTGGGCAAAGTCAACTGACGAGGCTGAAAACTGAAGACGGCAGTATCATTTCATCGACTCCTGAAATCCTGAGAGAGATTGAGAGTTTCTATAGGCAGCTGTATTCCAGTATCACACCAGGCCAAAGCAGAGCTCGAGATCCTAGAGGCAAGCTTACCCGACACTATACCGAAGATATCCCGGACGTCAGCCTGTACGAGATTAGAATGGCCCTCAAACAGCTAAAGAACAACAAGGCGGCGGGAGATGACGGAATTACAACAAAGCTTCTGAGAGCGGGCGGCACGCCGGTACTTAAAGTCCTCCAGAAGCTCTTCAATTCTGTCATCGTCCAGGGCAAAACGCCGAAGGCTTGGAGCGGAAGCGAAGTGATTTTGTTCTTCAAAAAGGGCGATAAACCCTACTGAAGAACTACAGACCCATCTCGCTTCTGAGCCATGTCTACAAGCTGTTTTCGAGGGTCATCACGAATCGTCTTGCTCGCAGGTTTGACGACTTCCAACCTCCCGAACAAGCCGGTTTCCGAAAAGGCTTTAGCACCATAGACCACATTCATACGCTGCGGCAGGTTATACATAAGACCGAAGAGTATAATCGGCCACTTTGCTTGGCGTTTGTGGACTATGAGAAGGCCTTTGATTCGATCGAGACTTGGGCGGTGCTGCAGTCTCTCCAGAGGTGCCAAGTGGACTTACCTGTTAAGGTGCCTGTACCAAAACGCCACTATGTCGGTCCGAGTACAGAGCCAGAGCTCTAATCCTATCCAACTACAGCGAGGAGTGAGACAGGGAGACGTTATCTCTCCGAAACTGTTCACTGCTGCGTTGGAGGATATTTTTAAGCTTCTGGACTGGAATGGACTTGGCATCAACATCAACGGCGAGTACCTGACGCATCTTCGGTTTGCCGATGATGTGGTCCTAATGGCTGAGACCTTGGAAGACCTGAGCACCATGCTCGAAGATCTCAGTAACGCATGCCAACGAGTGGGTCTTAAGATGAACATGGACAAGACGAAAATTATGTCCAACACCCATGTTACACCCGCTCCAGTAAATGTTGGGAATGTTACACTCGAAGTTGTTGACCACTATGTTTACCTAGGACATACAATACAGTTAGGTAAGTCCAACTTCGAGAAAGAGACCTCTCGTCGAATCCAACTCGGGTGGGGAGCGTTTGGGAAGCTGCGATACATTTTCGCGTCCAAAATACCTCAGGTCCTTAAGACGAAAGTCTTTAACCAGTGTGTGTTGCCAGTGATGACTTATGGCAGTGAAACGTGGTTGTTCACTATTGGTCTTGTAAGAAGGCTCAAGGTCGCCCAGCGGGCAATGGAGAGAGCTATGCTTGGTGTTTCCCTACGCGATCGAATCAGAAATGAGGAGTTCCGTAGGAGAACATAAACCGCCGACATAGCTCAAAGAATTGCGAAGCTGAAATGGCAGTGGGCAGGACACATAGCAAGGAGAACTGATGGCCGTTGGGGCGGAAAGGTTCTCGAATGGCGACCGCGTGCCGGACGACGCTCAGTGGGTAGGCCCGCTACGAGGTGGACCGACGATCTGGTTAAGGTCGCGGGAAAACGCTGGATGCGGGCAGCACAGGACCGATCGTTGTGAAGATCCATGGGGGAGGCCTATGTCCAGCAGTGGGCGTCGTACGGCTGATATGATGATGATAATAATTTATCTTATAAGACCGCATTGAAAAATGCATAAAATATATAAAAATTATAAAACTGTATTATGTGTTACATTACATAGTTAGACAAGATTTACGTTAACTTTTCTTGTACTTTCAAGAAGTATCAGAAAAAAATACTATTACAATGATCGGATGTCATACAGTTATCATCTCTCATGACAAAAACATTGATACAAAGCTATTAAACTCCCAGGTTTCGTGTCTTTTTAATAATCACCGAAACAAACATTATTTAGTTTTTACAGACCCTTGCGTACTGCTGCGGCACCCACTTTCTTGTATTCTATCTTAAGAAATGATCATTTTATTTTTGTTAAAATATGTGTGTGTTTGTGTGTGTGTGTGTGTGTGTGTGTGTGTGTGTGTGTGTAATGTGGGAAATAAAGCTATATCTATCTACTTTGATTCTATATGTTATTCAGGGTCTGATGTTGGAACTAGAGGGTGGCCATAGAAAGTTCGCACTACAACGAGACAACCCCATCGAGATTCGGCTCTTCACTTTTTAGCTTGTTTTTAAGTTTTTTTACATATATCTTGTTTTACTTGTTAAGTATAAGGACACGAAAGATTGCATGAAATGTGACCGTTGACGCTTTTAATTCATGCAGGACTCATTATGGCACCAGACTTTATTTAGGTGGTTTAGCTCACCAGATCCCGTAATTAGCCCCAGCTCTCAACATATTATTACATGAATAATAAAAAACAACAGGTTTTAGTACAACGCCCGTGATGTTTCATAAAATGGTCAGTTTGTAAATACCTCTTCATTTCAAACCATTTCATAGCACCATCTAAAATCCATTACAATTTTCGACCATAGACTTAAAAATGTGATAGAAAAACCACTTTAAAAATTATATCTCCCAAGTTCTTTTCTCTATGTTAACTTAAAATACATAAGTCAATGTAAGAGAATTTTGTATAGATGTGTTAATGAGCAAATTTTAACTAAGTAAGGATGACACGTGGACAGAAAAAAATGGCGGCTATGGGCTCTAAGTAAACAACTGATTAACACCGATAACAAATATTTTTTTATAATCCCCACATACTGAAATTTTTAAATTTTTTATAATTTTAGTATTACTACGGATTATAATTTTTTGTATTTAATTAGAAAAATATTGATCGCTACGCTAAGTCTATTTAATAATTAAGCGGCTATTGAAATAAAAATCTGCAAAATATGTAAATATGAAAGTATTAGCAATTTGATGAATAGAAAACTAGCATAATTACTTTTTCATGACCTACTTTTGGGTGGTTTTAGTTTTAGATTTAAAACTATATACCTAAATACAATACCGAACACGTTTTAGTAGTTTCCATATAACTGTTTTAATTATGGGGAATGAGTTGTTGCAAGGGTTAATGCGTTTAGCCTAAGATTACCAAAGCTAAGCAACTTTCGCATTGGTCTAGCATCGGATGGGTGCCCATTTTTATTACCTCCAGATCGTCCATGATAAGAAAAAAACGATAAGCCGTTCTTGTTTATTTCCTTATGATGAGAAACCTGTGTTTGTTATAAGGCATTTGATTGGCAGACAGTTATAATTATTATCATTTCAGCCAAAAACGTCTACTGCTAGATGAAAGCCTCCCCCAGAAGGAGGGTTTTTGGCATAGTCTTCAAGCTTTGCAGGTGCGGGTTGGAGAATCCCAGTAATAGACCATAATTCGGAAAGCTCTGCTGCCCATTTTGTGATCTTAAGGTGTACGATATTTACCTCCACTATACTCAGTTGCATTTTAAGCTCCCCTCCACGACAAGGCGTACCATAACCGAGGTCCGAGCCCTTAGAGACGCCCTGTGGCACCCAGTGCTCCCTTTCCAAGTAGAGCGTCGTTGTGAATCTATGTTTGTTTGGAGATCATGGGAGATGCCGGCCATCTAAAAAAACACTATGGTGGCCGCTACCCTGGGCTTGAGGTCAATTTAAGGATCTCGCCGTCCCAAAACCGGCTATCATTGTTGAGTTCATCTGCGACTTACATCAATCACACACCAAAAAAAGTGTCAAGAGCTGGTGTCAAATTACTCTGCTTAGCACTTCATGGCACTTGTATGATGATGATGATCGGTATTACTAACACGCCTATTCAAATCCTCTAACCACTAACCAGATATCTAGTGTTAAAAATAATCAATTCTTTTTTGTGACTTTTTTACTGGCCCTGTACAATATTACACCATGTATCGTTTGTAATTAAACATAATAAATTAGCGAGTCGCGTGCTCAAATTACTGTAAAGCACTTTTTCTTTTAGAAATTACTTTTTCACATGTTATGGATAATTAATACTATTTTACATGAAATTGGATAGTATAAAAACATTATTTATATCTTTCATGTTTATTCTATATCTATCGCCCAATTTACGGGATCTACTCTTAATTGCTTTTAATTATATTATAAAGTATATTTTTAATGTAAAAACTTTAATATCGCGTTTCTGTTATTATTTTATCTTTATAAGAAACAGTTTGTTCGTTGCCCCAGTTTTAAGTTTGGCATCTGAAAACATATGTAGACACACTTATAATTTTTTAATCTGGACTCTTTTCTTGCACGGGAACTTGGTGACTTCTCAACATTAAATCAATTAATCAAACAAAGTCTTTTTCTAGGAATTGAGGGATCAGGCCAAAGTCTCTTTTAATTAATCGTCTTAATAAAAGTCAGGATTTATTAGTCTTCACATCTCTTTTTAGTTAATATAATAGTAAAGTAAAGCGAAAGTATGCAGCTCTTGCAAGCTGTTACGTCTTTGTTCCCTTCGTTGTGGAGAGTATGAGTACATGGGGCGCGAGAGCCAAGCTCTTTTTCAAAGAAATGGCCGACCGTTTAATTGAAGCGATTGGAAACAAAAGAGCTTGAAGTTTCTACAGCCAAAGTATAAGAATAGCTATTCAAAGAGGAAACGCTGCCAGCCTTTTGGACACCTCTCTCTACAGCTGCGGTGAGGCTAATTTTCATCTTTTAAAAGTATTTTTCCTATGTTTCTTTTTGTCTCATGTTTTAATTAAGGTTCATAACCGTTTGGTTTGTGTTGCATCTAGGTTAAGTTATGAATTTACTGTAATGTATAATGAATCCTCAATTCCGTTATTTGTTTTGATTCTTCTGTCTTGTACCATGTTTCGTTGATATTTTAATTTTGATCTTATCATAGACAACATCTATTTAATATTGTACCTTTAGCTTGAAAAGTATCATGAGTTCGAAAATCCGTTATTTCCTTTTATTTGAAAAGTGACTGGTCTGGGTAGTCTAAGATATGGACATTCTGAACCTTACGGATTAATAAGTCTTAACTAATTAGATATTTGAATTAATTCATGTTTTATTCGGTTTTATTGTAAAATGTAGCGCGTGAAATTATTTTCATTGTAATGTTCTGATTTTTTTTGTTGGATATTAAAAAAATAGTCCTCTTACATTGATAATTCTATTTCTTCCTAACTCTACATACAAGATACGGAAATTATATAAAATAATAGGTATAATCGTTCACGAATTGTAGTAGAAATGCTTGGGATGTGTAATTCGTGTGAGGACCAATTTATTTTATTGTGGACCCGCTCATAGAGTAACTACACGTGATGGCAGTATGCAAACTATGATTAGAAAAGTCACTTGTTTACATATACAAGGTCATTTTATAAACACCATCCAAATTTATATATTATATTCTTTGAAGAAAATAACGAAACAAGATTTTTTTCTTTTAATATCACTCAGTACTAAAATATTAAGTTAAGCCTACACAAAGTTATCCGAGGAAAACTACCGATTGCTGTCACAGTCACGCTACGCACGGTGTTGTAGCAGATGATTACACGACCCCCGCCCCGCCCTCCCGTATTTCATTGATACATTACAATGATTTTCATAAGTTGCAAATTTAAACGAAAAAAAATAGGAACGTCAAATTGAAGAAGAGATAAGTTGATTTGTTCTTTGATTATAACAATATTAATCGATAACTCTTTTAATAAATAAAAAATGAACATAAAAGTAAACCACACCTTAGGCACTTACGTCGCATTTTTTTAAATTTAATCAACTTATGTAGAATAATTGGTTGGAGTAAAGCAAAGGGTGTTTATTAACCACAGAATCTAAAAAAACACAGGGATCGCAAAGGCAATTCGAAAATCGCAAAAACAAATGCAGTGCCAAAACCTTAGTACCTACCTACCTAAGTTATTTTTGTCTATTTTACACGATAGGATAAAGAAATGTATAATTAATAGTTCTATATTTTTGTGAAAAATTTCACAAGTCTTAGTCGCCCTGCACACATTTTGCTTTACTCCAACAAAATAATTAATTAAAAATCCAAAAAAAATACACTTACATGAAGTTTGAAAACAATCACTTTACCTTAAAGTGTAGGTAATTTCTCTCTAAACAGTCTTGCACGTTTATGAACATTGTCTTTTATTGTATTACTTGTTTTTTCACTTTGTCACTTCGTTAAATGCACGGATTATATTTATATTAAGTTCTCGAGGCTTTGGGCCTTCTTCACATAAACCCGTCGTTCAATTTCGCCCTCGATTTCAATTGCAAGTGTGAACACATTTCGTTAGGTAGATAATTATGCGACGTAAATGCGTGAACGCAACATTGTACATCGCGGAAAGCCCGCGGCTGACTGATTTCATTGCGCCGATGTAGTTACAACTTGCGCGCGCAGCTCGGTGAGGCGCTTCGGGCGGTCGGTCGTTCAACTGTAAGTACCTATTTTGCCAGTAACCAACTGTTGTAATAATTCGCTCGGACAAAATTTTTTTTTGCGGAAATTTTACCTACCAATTTTTTTCATAAATGAAGTGTTTGAATGATATCTAATGCCTAGAAAAAATTTGGATGGTGTTTATAAAATAACCTTGTATATGAAACGATTTATGTTAATATAAAGTTGTTTTGTACTTAATTAATTGCTGATTGGCATTGATTGGTATGGATATCTTCTGAATAGGTTTGTGTATCTTCCAAAGTTTGTGTTTTACTGTTCGTCATCAAGGCTCGTATTCGCAAAACAAAGCCAAAACCGGTGTTTTGTACACCGAAAGTCTGCAAGACTTAAAAGAAATATTTTTTAACATCAATAACATTTATTGTATAACTTAATTTCGTACGTTGTAACTGCTATAGTTTTACAGTAGTTATGCGCATAAGTGTAGGTATGTGTGTAATGTCACAAGATAAAAGCTTTTTTCGATTTGTGATCTTGCGAAACCCATAGGAAATCAGCCTCAGATGATAACTGCACATACACAGTTTTGTACCCAAGTTAAGAAGCACATGCGTTATAGAAATCAGAAACAATGATGATACCATAACATCCGGAACCTCGCCAATAAAGAAAAAATAGTCTTGTAAATTGATCGGGGAGTGACCTTGGAAGGGCCTCACCACGAAAACCAATACACAAGACCAAGGAGCTATTCAAAAGATGGCGAAGATCAAACAAGATACAGACATTATGGTCAATTCTAAATAATTGTCCCTATTTTTACCGTAAACCTAAAATACTACTATTTTGATGTATTTTGTTTGGTTTTCTCTTAATTTCTATTGTAAACGCCTTAGGTTATTAGAAATGGCAATACATGTTATTACTACGCGATGCAGGCGCTAAGCATAAAGCGAATTTTGAAGCGGTGCGTTAAACTGTAATAAAAAAAAAAAAATATTCAATAATGTTAAGTAAATTTTAAAATTCCATCAGAAAGAAAATAAAAAAAAGCGCGCTATTTTTATAAATGGGAAATCTCATGTGTTGATTCGATTCCACACAAAAATTATTAAAATCGGTTTTAATAATTTTTGTGTGGACTCGGGAAGTTATGGCGTAACAGACATTGCGTCATTGAAGCTGATCCATGGGAGCTACGCTCGCTTCGCTTCAAAAAATTAAAACGAAACCTACACATGGCCAAAGTCGAAACAAATTCAACATCGAAATCGGTTGTATATTTTCGGAGTTTATCATGATTAAACACTGTGAAACGGAATTTTTAGATTTAAATCGATAGATAATCAACTATAATCGTTAAACGCCTACAGCTAACCGTTGACCAGTTTTATTTTAACCTTCAGAATAGGATATTGATTATTAAATAATAAATTAAATCATGCAGACGTAGAAGGGTACATATAATTTTTTTTTGTTCGGAATTATGGAATAATATATTTCCATATATACCCTTGTACCATAAACAGTTAAATTATAATAATAATATCTCTGCATTGTTGCCATTGCGCAGATGTTGCTATACACAGAAATGTACGTGATGTTATATCCTCCCTTTTACAAATTAAAAAATACATTTTGGTGACGATGTATGATATATACCCTTCACATCTACCTATATAAAAACTAGTTTATGCCTTACTGACTATACACTTGACTATGGAACGCGTGGTCAGTTTTTACGCCTGCATTCTAATGAGGGTAAAATATTTTAGTATCATTATCACATCAAGAATATCTAGTCCATTTTTTATGACATATAATGAGAAATATAATGTGAATATATTATCAGTAATAATGAATTTTTAAAACGTGGCATCGACTGTTTATTAAATTAACTGGTTCATTTTTAACACAGTTGTCTGTTGGATATAAAAATACGTGTGAAAAAAACAACTACGCCTCCGAGACCTCAGGTAGGATTCGAACCCACGACCTTTTATATCTTATAGAAATAAAGCATAGTGAATGCAAAATATAAAATAAAAAATATAAAGGAAACTGTTTAAAACCGTTTCATTTTAGTACTAGTATCTTTGGTTTTCTCCATTCATTTCTAAGATTGATAATGACAGATACAGTTTTTCACAGCTTTCGTTCCAGTAGTTATGTTGATAAATCTGCACCCGCAAGTGGGTTACCAACCTTCCGGATATGTGAGGACATGTACGGAATTTTAGTCTTCTTCCGGACGGAATTTGAGTCGATCGTTGATGTCCAAGCTTTCAAATAAAGTACAGATTCCTCAATAACAATAGATAACAGATTATTGCATATAAACATACCTATTTTGATTTGACAGTGAACATAAGTAATATCAAATAACATCACTTCAATACAAATATTTAAGATAAATTATTTTGATAGATAAATATTCACCGGAGAATTCACTTGTGAGGCGATTCGATTTTTTCCAGTATTTTTCTATTGTAATAATTTAGCCATTTAATTTATAATTTCGTGATGAAAAAATAGTTTGAAAATAACTTTCAGCCGAGTCCTTTTTTCTAGTATTTTTCTACTGCATTAAAAATTCAAAAATATTGCATTCATTATTAAAAAATATTAAGGGTTTACCTGTGAATTCACATGTGACCCGAGTCGATTTTTTCTAGTATTTTTCTATTATAATAATTTATCTTATAAGATCGCATTGAAAATGCATAAAATATTTAAAAATTATAAAATTAAATTGCTGTTTTCTTTCTTTCTTTCGAATGCGAGGATATTACTCTCATATGTAGCGTGAGTCACTATAGTGCATGAATCACCTGCCTCTTCGTATTGTAAGATAGCAATTAAGGATTAGTAATAAATGGTACACCTAAAGAAACACTCGTTTTTATTGTCCTCTTCCGGTCACCACATTGCACATTGATGAAGCAACGCTGGCCTACAGCGTAAAAAAAATAACAAGTACAAAAAAAATTCGTAACGCTCATAACGCTCCGTAGCTCAATTGGAAGAGCAGTGGCCCGAATATCCAAAGGTTACGGGTTCGATACGTTTGTATGTTTTTGTTAAACGTATTGGGTTGTGAAAAAACTTGAGTTTTTATTTAAATGTCCAAGAGAACGTATGATTATTATCACCAGTAAAGGAGCTGTTCTTCCCCAGGGTTCAAGCAATCTTCATAGCATCCGTTCAGTTGTCGCGGTGAAAACTTTAATAGAGAAATAGAGCTATTCACATGTATGGTACGAGTATTAAGGTGGATTTTATTCAAACTTATTTTTACTCACATGAACATTGCACCTTATATTAAATCTGTGGCTTAAAGATTCAATGCCTTTGCCAGTTATTTAAAGAAAATTAAACAAATGTCAGATACATTAAAATGTCATGACAATTTTTACATTTTCTTTTCAAACAACTATGGCGACCAATTTGGAAATTGAATTGAAAGATTGTGTTTTGTTTTCTATCATTAGTTTGTTTATTAAAAAAAAATAGTTTTCAACATACATGTATCCAAAAGGAGATAATGGTACCTTGACCGCTTCTTCGTCAATCTTGAGAACTACCTCATAAAACTGTGTCTATCTCTTTATGTATATACTAGGTCTGCAATGCATGCTGCTGTTTGCAAATACTGAGCGAAGCACTTACATTACCTTACCTCACCACTAGATATGGGCATTTTGGTTACTTTTTGAAAACCGTTACGTAACGTTTTTGAATTTTCCATAACGTTATTAAAAACCGTTTTCAGTTTTGATTTTCACTACCGTGGTTGAAGAGATGGTTTGGCTACTGCAAAACGAATGAAAACTAAAACGCTGTTAGCTAACGTAACGCAAGTTTTTGTTTTAGTTTTACGTTATTATGGATATGACGATATCCATTTGTTTTTACTAGACTTAGGACTAGTTTGTTAAAATTAAAATATATGAACTAGTAATCTTTAATGGGAACTAATTTTTTGAGCTGTTCTTTAAATATTCGAGATGTTATTATGATGAGTTGGAAAACATATTGAGCAGTTATTTAATTTAATGGCGGTTGATTAATCATTGCGACAGTAAAACATGGACAGGAATAAAAAATCAATTAGTCGGTTATTTTGTCATAAAATGTCAATTCTAAAAGTAATTGAGCAGTTCAATAACTAAATGAGCGGTAAAAATGATGGAATGAGCGGTTCGATAAATAGTTCGGTAGATCATAGCGAGCGGTGAGACCCGAACTCAAATTCATTGAGATGAGAAGTGGCGGAAACGACCAATCACAGGGTTGGTTAGGTTAGGTTAGGTTATAATTATAATTGCTTAGAATGAGATTTCTTACCGACAAATTCCGATTTATTACTGCCCACACGTAACCACTCGTTCAATAATTCTTACCGTCCATTTAATTATTTTCCTGCTCAATGATATATTCACTGATCCATTTAATTATTTTTTATATCTCATTTTTGTTTACTTTACTGCTTAGTTTTAACTGCTGAACTAGTTATTAAACGTGCCATTTATAACTTTTAACTTACCAAAACTGCTATTTACAATTGCCTCTTCAAATCACTGCCATCTTTAATGTAACGTGAATAAATGAGATTTATGAATAAAAATCGTCATATTTACAATAATTTTTATTTCGATTTTTTTTTTTAATATTTCTGATAAAATTACAAAATTATTTGTTTTATTATTGCATTTACCACTCTTTTGGCTCATTTACGCGATCGTGGCGGCCGGCGCGGCGCGGCGCGCGGATTATAGTTTTGGTTGCATTGCGTTGGTTATGAGAAAACGGTTTTATGTTTTGCGGTAACGTGACGTTTCGATATGAAATTCAAAACGGTTTTTAGTTACGTTTTGGTATAACGTTCTCATGCCTACTCACCACCTGACCTTAGCTAACCTAACCTCACCTTAATCATTAACAATTGCCTCGAAAATATCGCGCACCAAACTGGTTGCCTCTCGCGGCTACCGCCGCTCGAAGCGAGAAGTTCTGTGAGGCAGAGCTAATACAAGATGAACCGAAAAGGGCTTCGCCGGACTTTGCACATTTGAAATTGAAAGATTTTATTTTGATCTTTTTTTCAATGGTTTTGAATGAGATTATTGAAGGGTTATTATTCCTCGATGGTATGTCCGATTTCAAATCTTTTTTTGCACATTAGTCACGACCACGATGTGAGTTTTGGCGCCAAATTTCATCAATGTAGTCTCAGCGGTTTGGCTGTGATCAGCTTTTGAATTTTTCTTTCGGTGATTATTCCTCCATGGTATGTCCGATTTCAAAACTTATTTTTGCACATTAGTCACGAACACAATGTGAGTTTTGGCGCTAAATTTCATCAATATAGTATCAGCGGTTTGGCTGTGATCAGCTTATGAATTTTTCTTTCGGTGATTATTCCTCCATGGTATGTCCGATTTCAAAAATTTTTTTGCACATTAGTCACGACCACAATGTGAGTTTTTGCGCCAAATTTTATCAATGTAGTATCAGCGGTTTGGCTGTGATAAGCTTTTGAATTTTTCTTTTGGTGATTATTCCTCCATGGTAAAGTCTATATTTTTTTTACATAGCCTATGTCCGTCAGGGTATAATCATGTATGTTTATGCCAAAATTTGTTCGAATAGGTTGAACCGTTAAGTAGTAGGAGGGAGACAAGCGAAATTTGTGAGTTGTCTAAAAGAGAGTTTCACTCTTTCAGAGCTTCACTCAATAAAACAAACTGGTTCATTAAAATATAATATTCATTTTAATTTTTTTCTTAAAAAAAGATAAAAAAAGGATTTAAAGAATCTTAGGAAGAAAAGGGATCTGAAATACCATTTTTATTCTAAGAATAACGTTGGAAAATTGTTTATTGTTTACAAGGAAATTTGGATATACATTTTTATAATCTGGTGGAATAGTAATCCTTTTAAAAGTATAAAAAGAAAATAAAAAAATAACTTAAGATAACTTCAAAAACTTTCACTCAAATCATAGGAATTATTTCGTCTCAAACTAAGCCGAGATTATGCTATGAATGATTATGTTCAAAACACAAGGACCCAGGACCGTTAGCGCAAATAGCAGAGTAGCTAAAGTTGCACCAACAAATCTTCAGGTGGCGCTGTTTTCCAGCAACACTTAGAAAACTTTAACGTGTCTATCTAGGTCTCAATTCAATGGAAGAGCTCTCGCTCGCGTGGTGATAAATTGTGGGTTCGAGTCTCGTCTGAAGAATTTATTCTAGTAAAAATTGGGTATATTAACGTAAACCTTATCAGGTTTATCCCGCCCCTCTCTAGAGGTCGCCTCAGACGAAGGCTTATGACCCTTCCCGGGTACAAGCCAATCTCAAATGGTGTTTAGTCAGTACGAGTCTAACATAACTTCAAAGCCGGGCCGGAGTATCCATGTAGGATTCACCATCTCCCCCGAGTCCGAAGGGTGCATTTAGCATAAAAAAAACAAGTTTACCGGCATTTATGCAGCATTCATCATAGGATCCATCGCAAGCATCAAAATTTTTTTAATAATTAAAATGAAGTGATACAAATTCATAAACATGTTTATTAAAATGCGACTTCTACAGTATCATGTAATTGTAATTAAATTTTTACAATAATTTTATTCTTAACATTGTATTTTTTTATAATTTTAGATATATTTGCATGCTATTTGTTTTAGCTGAACAGGCTAAAAATATTTATTCAAACGCAAATAAATGATCATATCAAACAGCATATGATTTTTTATTTTTGTTTTTTTTACATCGTGAAATCACTAAAGTCAACGAATTACTAATTGGTATAAGTATTTGTTACGTTATTTAGTTCTTGAGGTATGCGATAGATGGCGCTGGGTGTTTTTTAAAACATGGTAACGATGTGTTTTTTAAAATACATAAGAAGTGGAATGATAGCTTACGCTATTTAGTTCTTGAGGAATGCGATAGATGGCGCTGGGTGTTTTAAAACATGGTAACGATGTGTTTTTTTAAAATACATAAGAAGTGGAATGATAGCTTACGCTATTTAGTTCTTGAGGTATGCGATAGATGGCGCTGGGTGTTTTTTAAAACATGGTAACGATGTGTTTTTTAAAATACATAAGAAGTGGAATGATAGCTTACGCTATTTAGTTCTTGAGGTATGCGATAGATGGCGCTGGGTGTTTTTTAAAACATGGTAACGATGTGTTTTTTAAAATACATAAGAAGTGGAATGATAGCTTACGCTATTTAGTTCTTGAGGTATGCGATAGATGGCGCTGGGTGTTTTTTAAAACATGGTAACGATGTGTTTTTTAAAATACATAAGAAGTGGAATGATAGCTAACGCTATTTAGTTCTTGAGGTATGCGATAGATGGCGCTGGGTGTTTTTTAAAACATGGTAACGATGTGTTTTTTTAAATACATAAGAAGTGGAATGATAGCTTACGCTATTTAGTTCTTGAGGTATGCGATAGATGGCGCTGGGTGTTTTTTTAAAACATCGTAACGATGTGTCTTTTAAAATACGTAAGAAGTGGAATGATAGCTTACGCTATTTATTTCTAGAGGTATGCGAAAGATGGCGCTGGGTGTTTTTTAAAACGTGGGTACGAAGTGTTTTTTTAAGATACGTAAGAAGTGGAATGAATTATATGAATTTTGTATCCAGCGTTACATCGCGCTTCTTAGATTTTTCCGTGGGAATGAGAAGTTTTCTTATAGTTGTGCTTTATACCGCAATATAACCGAATTCCACGCGGGCGAAGCCGCGGGCGGAAAGCTAGTGATGTATAAATCAAAGTAGATCTTATATACGAGTTTATATAAACTGTTATTTAACGTGTTTTGTCATATTTATCAAGTATTTTTAATCCTGCTGTTCCATAGAAAATAAGTTATAGAAAGAAAGAGACAACTTACCGTATGATGAATAAACTCCCAAAGTCAGCAGCAGAACGGCTTGCGCGAACAAATCGCCGACTCTCGTAAAATACAAAATGGTGCCCATTTTCAAAATGGCCGCTACGTAGAAACTAATTCACTACACAGAACACTTATCACATAGTACTGGTTTGTTTGTTGATTTTAATTTCACTGGAGTTCTTGGTGTTGATGTTTCGTATGATGTCATTCGTTAGGCGAAGATCCTGGAAAGAAGAGAAAATACAATATTAATAAAATTAAAGAATAAATCAAATCGGTAAAGGTAGACTTAGGGCAAATATTCAAGGACCAAATATGAGGTCATATTGAAAAAAGGGCAGGTTAAAAGCATCTTTAACCGACGAGCTTGACGACAAGTATGAAAGGTCTGATGAGATGAAGAAGCGAGAGATGGAGAGATGGAGGATGGTCGGTCCCCCTACCCGAGTTTCTTTCGCCAGTTCTTCTAGGAAGGGCCTCCAAATATCCGAACTGGTAGTAAACTTAGTAGTGTACAATGTAATCGCAGTGAGAATTTAATAACTAAATAAAATGTAAAAATAAAACGATTTGATTTATATAAAATAATTTTAACCCTTTCCGTGCCAGCTACGAGAATACTCGTAGTGCGGTACTGTAACATAGTGCCGACTACGAGTATGCTCGCAGATTTGTTTGGCATCCTATACAAAAAAATATTTCTTGGCACTAGGTTAGAGTTTGGCATTAGGAATAAAAATACATGTTACTTAAGTGTTTAAATGGACGGCGCTCAGTGGATAGACCCGCTACGAGGTGGACCGACGATCTGGTTAAGGTCGCGGGAAAACGCTGGATGCGGGCAGCACAGGACCGATTGTGGAGATCCTTGGGGGAGGCCTATGTCCAGCAGTTCGTACGGCTGATATGATGATGATGATAAGTGTTTAAATAGTATTTTCGTAGCTGGCACGGAAAGGGTTAACAATTAGGAACGTGCCCGATTAAAATATTGTGAAGGTAGTATTAAATACATGACAACCATTATCTAGTCATCCTGTAATCACGATGTAAAGGAGTCGAAAATTCAGGATTAAATATAAAATAAAATATGCGCAAAAATCTGTAAAAAATGGTTTTATTCTAATGTGTTATGTGCGCGGAAGTGTAAGAACTAAAGAAGCGAGAGATATATGTCAGGATCACAGAAACCGGAAATTGTCTATACCAAACCCCTACGGGAAAAACGCCGTGATTGTATGCATGTTCAGAATAAGTAATAAGCAGAGATGTTATACAATTCTGATGCCAACCAGGAAACCTGAGGTATACCACTTCATCTTAGCTGAAAAAGACCGACTGCAGGACTGAAGTCTTCCCCGAAAAAGGAGGGTTTTGCATTAATCTCTTACGCTTGACAGGCGGGTTAGAGGTCGCAGAGAAAGACCACAATTTGAAAATATGCTGCTGGCATCATGTTTGACGACCGTTTGGTGCAACGGTAGCGATCCTGCCTTTCGCACCGACGGTCCTGGGTTCAAATCCCGGAAGGGGCAGATGTTTGTATGATGAATACGAGCATTTGTACCTGAGTCATGGGTGTTTTTATATATTTCTATGAATATTACATATATATGTATCATATATGTATGTCTATCCGTTACCCTAGAATCCATTACACAAGCCTTACAGTGCTTACTTTGGGCTAGGCTAATTGGTGTGAACGTAAGAAATATTTATTTATTTTATTTATCATGTTTGAGTGACTAGTATACTGGTTTCCATGTCTAAGCTATTATGAATATGAGTTCAACTATTAAATGAATATCACGGTGTTTGAAAGTCACTAAACGATTACGTGTAATTGGCTGATTGCGGTGATTGGTCGTGAGTTGTGATTGGTTATTAGTCAAAGAAAGGGTTTCCCCCCACCATCTGATGTTATAAAAGGTTTGTCTTGCTGTCAATTGTGGCATTATACTTCGGTTTGTAGACGAGAAATAAACTCTTGCTGTTATTCTGCTAGTTTGACTTAGTACGTGCTTCCACATGGTAATACCACTTCGAGCTAGCTACTTTGCTCAGGTTCAGAATAGGTAATGTATGTGATGTTACCAAATATTATCATTATTATTCTATCATTAGTGGCATTTTACGAATTCCTTAGTTGTCATGCAGACGTATACCACTTGACTGAAATATTCCACTTAGATCAGCTTCACATTTTCACCAATTAATTTAAGTGGAACAATAAATCATTTTCCTCATCCTGTAATCCCGTGATAACAATAAGTCATCTTGTAAAGGAGTCAAAACATCAGTATTAAATATAAAAAAAGAAAAAAAAATACTCGTAAATCGTAAAGAGGTTTTATTTAAATGAACAATAAAATTATTAAATTGTATACAATATTATTGCTACTTGATCTGTGAAGTGGAACAATGGAAATATGATAATGAGGTATTCTTAGATAAACTCAGTGAATAGCAACAGAAATATATTAAGTAAATTATCAACTTGCAATATTTTCGCTTGTTGATATTAACGGGAAAATAAATATAAATATAATAATATATATAAATATAATATAAATGCAATGTCTGCAATACATGCTGCTGTTTGCAAATACTGAGCGAAGCAATTAGATTTTTGAAGGGTGATTATTCCTCCATGGTATGTCCGATTTCAAAACTTTTTTTTGCACATTAGTCACGACCACGATGTGAGTTTTGGCGCCAAATTTCATCAATGTAGTATCAGCGGTTTGGCTGTGATCAGCTTTTGAATTTTCCTTTCGGTGATTATTCCTCCATGGTTAAGTCTATATTTTTTTACATAGCCTATGTCCGTCAGGTTATAATCATGTTTGTTCATGCCAAAATTCGTTCGAATTGGTTGAACTGTTAAGTAGCAGGAGGGAGACAAGCGAAATTTGTGAGTTGTCTAAAAGAGAGCTTCGCTCAATAAATAAGATAAACAACTAAGACAACTTCCAACAATTAAACCAGTTAATATTATCAAGTTATTGTATAGTGTTAAGTAAACGTTGCTGTTAATAATGTAAAACTGGGTGACCCGGCCACGCGTTATTGTGTTATAAAATAAAATGAAACCTAAACTTTAACCTTAATCGGAACAAATCCAGAAGAATTAAAAAAACTCATCAAAATCGGTTAAGTAGTTTCGGAGTTCATCGCGATTAAACACTGTGGTTACGCCAGTATTAAATTTTAATGTGCAGCGTTATTTATTTGTATGTTGTTGTAATTTTGATTGGTTTGGTCGAAATTCCTAGCTTCACCTCTATTTACCCCATTTCCCCTTCGCACATACCTTGTCTCGCATATGGAAGAAGAGCGAGACGACCGCGCCATCTATTGGTGCCAAATCATACCGCAATGTGGCCAACATGCGGGCAAGAGAGAAAAAGTCGACTAAGGGCCGCTAGCGTGCGTGGATGTATGTACGGATGCGGAGTTCCAGAATATTAAATTGTTATGTGAAGGTGTCGTCGTGTGTGCAACAATAAGGAACAGCAAATCCCAGGGACGCCCTCGGCAACCTCCAGCATATCACACCACGTGGCGGTCAAGTGCCCTTATCATCTTATGTGCCGTGCCCCCATCATCTTCCTCTCATATTTGTTGTCGACATTAATTTTCTCATACCGCAATACAGTCCACTAAATTAGAATCGTCCGCACAACCACACTTAGACATGGAAATTTTTATATAGGTATATAGATTGTTTCGAATAATAATTTTAGTCAAATTTTACTAATTATATAAAAAGTACCTTTCGCCGATACATCGTGACTTATGACAGTTCTTAACATTCGGCGTAAAAAAATTCACACGTGGTAGAAGTAAAACCTTCAAAAATAATACGTACACGTATACAAAATACCACGGTTGTTGTGATGCCTTCTCTCAAGCTTTGTACTTCGCATGCGCACACAAACACGTATTAACACATGTACATTATGCTTCCTATCTTATTTTCTCCTACGTTAAATCTTATGAATTTGGGCTAGGCTAATTGGTGTGAATGTAGGAAATATTTATTTATTTATTTATGTGTCTCTCTTTTTACTGTCGCTTTTTCGTTTCATCAACTTTCAAACCCCAACGATGCTGAAAAGTTTTCACCTCAAAAACTATGTACTTGCTAAAAATTAATCATTAACGTTGTTTGCATATACCCTGTAACCTGTATTGCATGCCGTGGCAACTTTTAATAGACAAAGCACTAAAGCTCGAGTCACATAATCAGAAACTGTATCATTCTTTCCTTTGTGTATGTTTTTAAGTTGTGTTTATAAATAGATTAATATGTGTGGAACATTAACAAAATTAATTGGTATTCCAATCAGATCAACTTCAATATTCCACTTAGTTCAACTTTCAACATTTTCGTCAGTTAATCTGAAAGGAACAATTAAAAATTCCATTGTATTCCAATCACCTATATCAACCAGCAATATTATTAGCAATCCAATCAAAGTATATTAGTAATTTACAGAATACAATTTTTATCTGTTCGTGTTCAATCATCGACTTTCATCTCGTCGAATTTAAAACGTCTTTAAATAAACACAATATCCGTTTGTGTTTTATTCAAAATTTAATTAATTTCAATAGAAAATTTTGTTTTATACAACGATCGACATTAATTTGTTTTACGTTAAAACTGATTATTAATTAATGAAATTTAAATTAATTCATCGCCATATGTATTCAAAGTGATTTGCATGTTGAATTTCCGGTGTAATAAGCAAGTTATGAATAAAAATAGAAATTGTTTACTTATGTTATAAGTATCAAAAAAGAAGGATATTTTGCCACTGGCGGCGAACCGCTACTAATCCCACAGGACTCATGGAAAAGTTGAGGGTATATACGAGTTTTTAGTAGGTATATTTCCAAACCCTTACCGGGCATTAAGCCAGGTACTATAAAAACACTTAAAACTGTTAAAAATACACTCATGAACAAAGACTATTAAGGTATCGGTGATCATTTAAAAGACAAGGATGCATTTAGCTGTTTTCTTTATTATTCAGAATGGGTTCGCTCTTGATCCCAATCAAGCCCGGGGGCCAAGACAGAATCCACGATGGAACGAGCTAACCCAGAAGGTGCCTATTCACCCTGGGTTTGAAAATGGACGGGTTATAAGTTCTCGGAAATACAGACGCAGGGAGGGAGTTCCACTCCTTTGCTGTGCGCATTATGAAGGATGTTCAAAAGCGCTTGGTGCGACAGGTAGGAATATCAACAAGGGAAGGGTGGTCCATTCATTGTAATAGTATTTTTTTTATAACTATGTAATGTAACAAAATATAAAATGCTGAAACAACAGCTCTTGCAATTTCTTGCGGTTTTTTCTCGGTGCAAGGTCTCCTAACGTAGGATATACGAACCATGGTGTAGCTTTGGCGTTCAATACACGCATTGTAAATGATCATATTAAAAAAAAACTTTTATCTTATCTCCTTCGCCCTTTACCCGTGGCGGAATATGCGTAACGCATTTTCCTGGGTATAGAAAAAAGGAGGAACTCAGAAACAAGGAATGTACCAACAAAACAGTCACGTCACGAGTCAATACAGAAAAGTTCGATTTCTATTTTGACCTGGCCGGGGAACAAACCTCGGAGTGTTACCATGAAATCCGGTATGCAAACCACTTGACCTCGGTGGTCGTTTAAACAGGACGATTACCATTTTTAGGGTTCTCTACCCAAAGGGTAAAACGGGACCCTATTACTAAGACTTCGCTGTCTGTTCGTACGTCTGTCTGTCGATAGCTAGACAGTTGAAATTTTTACAAATTTTGTATTTCTGTTGCCGCTATAACAACAAATACGAAAAACAAAATACAATAAATCCTATACAACAAACGCGTTTTTTTTTCTCTTTTTTGCTCGATATCAATGATGGCAACAGGTAGGCACTTGAAATATTAATACTCAGTTGTATTTTTCCTTTAATAATAAATAGTATGAAATTTGTGTACCTACTGTTATTTACCTAGTCAATGGTACGGAACCCTTCGTGCGCGAGTCCGACTCGCTCTTGGCTGGTTATTTATTTATTCTGAGGCTCCTATATTTAGCGTATGTAATAAAAGTCTACAAAGGAGGATAAATGCCAATTCATAACTAGAAAAAAAAACAATACAAAAGAGGTTTTTATCTGAAATCTTTGAGGTAAATGGACAGGATTGTAAGAAAGGCGTTTCTTTAAAACTCCCTCACAAATTCTATTAAGTTTCTTGTAGAATATAATGTGAACTTAATACAAGAACTTCAAGCGAAGCAAACTACTTACGTGATAAAATTAAAAATTTATTTCACTCGACCCACTTATAACGTAACGCGGCGGAAGGAGTTGAGCGTAATATTCTTCAAAGGAGATTTCTTTGTAACAATTGCATTTATGTAACTGGGCAACACTTGTAAACTGAACGTTTAAAAAACAGGACAAACTCGAAACCGATAAACGCAAAAAAGGTTCCGTAGATTTTTTTTATGTAGACTTAACGGCCTGCGTGGTCCAGTGGCTCGCATACCGATATTTATAGTGACGCTACTACTACCACTACTACTACTACTTTAAGGTACTGGGTTCAATCCCCGGACAGGTCAATGTAGAAAATTAACTTTATGATCAGGGTGTTAAGGAACCGTAGTTGTTTCTAATTTACATAATGCAAATGAATTAGCTATAATTGAACAGTTATTGTTCATGATATCTCGAAATTGGTTATCATTGTCTAATCTCATGTGCGTTGCGAGCGGTAGGCCCCCTCACCCCTGTCGCCAACTAAGGCGCGGCCAACGAGTTCCGCGCGCACTATTCTTAACTATCGCACCGACGATCCTTGGTTCGAGTTCCGGAAGGGGCAAACAAATGCATTTATCTCATCTTTTATTAATATTAAATATCTATGTACCATATATCCATCTGTCACCCTAGTATCCATAACTCAAGCCATGCAGTGCTTTCTTTGAAATAGGCCAATTGGCGTGTAAGATTTTTTTGACGTGACAACGTCTTATAAATTGGTTTGCCGGGTGACACTTCAAGAAACTGCGTTACGCTCCGCTCACGTTATGCGCTCACAATGAGAGCGAGTGAGAGGCACGCGTCCCTTCCACTCGGGCATGGTTAGCCCGCCTAAGAGCGAGAGAGACAGACATAAAAAGTGGAAGGGACGCGTGCCTATAAATTAATGTTTTAAATATAATTCTTTGTATAAATAAATGTTTTAAATTGTTACTATTATTTCATCCTTCTTCCTACTATACGAATGAATATTCACATTAAAATTATTTTACCACTCAAAGTCCTTGTCACGTAAAACTTTCGCCCGTATACCGACTTTACAGGCAACCAATTTTTTATTTTCTTATCAGTGTAATTTTTTCTTTGTCTTGTGTTATATTATTTAGTCTTCTAGCTTAGTGACCTGCACAATGGCACATCATCGTCTATTTTAATACAAAACATCATAATATATTTCCATTCAAGTCTACCATACCTAATAACGTCACTTCACCCCTCCTACGTTTATCCATTGTACTTGCGCCTCTACTGTCATATAAACAAAGTGCTATAAATGTAAAGATGCATTAACTCTTAATAAGCTTGTTCTTATATTCTTATAATATCAGATTTCTGCTCAGGCCGTGTAAAAGCTGTGCTAATGACGGATAGGCCAGGGGATAGGGGACTTGCATTAAACCAGATAGAACCGCTGAGCCGATGGACAGGTGCACTCAAGTATAAAAATTGATTTTTGATTTCGTATTTTTTTTCATTAATGATAATTGTACCATACATAGCTTGTTCCCTAAGGTAAAGCTTTAAAAACCTTACCTTTTTTAATTTCGTACTTTATTATTGGGAAAAAATTAGTTTCGAAAAATGTTTTATGATTAACTAGACCGTATGTGTTAAAACTGTCAATATGACATTTAATCTACATTTTCGTGAACCTACATGGCTCAGCATTTAACATGTTTGGCCTATGATTGTGAAGGTTAAGCACTTTCGCAAAGAAGGAACGCCAAGCCAAAGGTACGACCTGTATTAGCCCTCATTTGCACCTGCCAATTCGAGCCGGGGCGTACTGAGATATTTTATGGTCCATTCTTACTCAATTTGTGGTGGTAGTCACGTAGTAAGGTCGTTGTAAGATATATAGATTAATAAGCTAATGATGAAAAATAAAATCATTTAAAGTATTATATTTAACAATGACTGATCTTAAAAAATCCTTAAGAGTTAGTCAATATTACCTATAATAACATTTCAACACAAAAGTTGACAGAATTGATTTTATTTCCCAAGCTAATGGAAGATACAGGTACAAACTGTACCGCCTAAGGCGTAATTCTATCACACTTTTTCAATTAAAAAGCCATTTTCTTTATATAAATAGTTAATGCTTAGGATAAAAATATAAAAGGAAGTAAGGTTTTATTGCTCTATTTAATACTGATGGTTCCTTTTTAGTTGTTACACTACACGAAAAGTGTTTTAAGTAAAGAGAGAGATAAGAAGTCCATTACAATTACTTAATTAAAAATTAAGTATAATACATTTTTTCTAACATGATAGATAAAGTATTTTTTTTAAGTTTGTGATGGATTTATAAACCATGTCTTTAATAGGTGTTTTTTTAAAAATCAAATTGCAAAAAAAAAATTATTCAGAAAAGGTGTCAGAGTTGCCGCGGACATCTCCCCTGGACTACACCTAAGGGCTCTCACGCAGCCAGTAGGAGTGCAGTATTTTCGTTTCATCACAGACAACAGGCTTTTAATTAATTATTTTGCCGTCTGTACAGCGCTGGAACGCATTTGCCGGTACGTTTTTTTGACGGACTGTACCACTCGCTCCATTAAGTTTCGTAATAATAAAATACTCACAGTAAAACTATTCATTTACGTTTTAAAAAGAATTTTAAAACTGAATGTATTAAATAACTTTGTGAAATCCAATGTAATGTTTTATTCAGGCTCACTTTACAAGTACGCAAATAAAAGTAAAGGCTAAAACTTAACCATGACTGATTCTAATTCAACTTATATTTGTAAAAAAAGACATTTTATTTTATGATTTATATATTTTTATTTTTAAATGGCTACTTATATATTGAAAAAAATAAAAAGATACAAAAAATAAACGACTTGGCTCACAATAACTAGAATAACATTAGAACCGAGTAATTTTTTTCTACTTTATTTCATAAAAAAAATTCTATATATAAAACACGAGTTATTCAAACTTTTAAGACTAAACCCTTTAAAATAAGGAAACTAATTATTATGAAGTCTAATTTTCTTAAAATAGCTCGAATTTAAAATATAATCTTATTTGTTTATATACATATTTGAAGTATGTGTATTTGTTAAGTCGAATATGAAATTATTTGTTAAGTTTTCATCGAAGAGGTATAATGATAAACTGTGTCAAATACCACATACAACTGCTTTATTTGGAAATAATGTTTATGGTATTGCTCCAGTAATATACAATAAGTTGCCGAAAGGTATAAAAGAAATTGATAATTTGATGAATTATAAATTGTCACTTAAATATTTTTTGATAAATAAAGCCTATTATACGTTGACCGAATATCTACGTGACTCTGACGTTTAAACTGATTATGATTATTATGTGACATTTATTTAATATTAATATTTCTAAAGTGTGTTCATATTACATTATTTTGATTATTTTGTGAATAAATCAACTTTGAACATCCTTTGGGTAAGAATACAGCGCTCAAATCTTGTGAATCGACACCAATTATTGTAAACCTATATTCTGCAAATAAATAATTTGAATTTGAATTTAAAACGCCCCTACCTGGATTAAACTCAGTACGACGGTGCATTAGACAACTCGCGTCCCCAAGCAAAATCGTAAGGCGAGCAGCTAATATCAATTTCAACTGTCTAGCAAAGCATATCCAATATCCACTTTCCATTGACCAATTAATATCTTCCCTACCACTTCGTCGTCCTGAGCTGAAAGAAGGTATTTTGACAAAAGGTTTTTTTTTATGCTAAATGCACCCCCTCCGGACGGGGGGAGGGAGGTGGTGAATCCATCATGGATACATCGGGCGGCCGAGAAGTTATGTCCGACTCGTACTAACTAAACACCACCTGGAATTTTCGCTGGAATTGCTTCCTGTTTTGAAAAAAAAAATACAGTACTTCAAGATATAAAATACGTGTGTAAAAAAACAACTAAGCCTCCGAGCCCTCAGGTGGGATCGGAGGCGTAGTTGTTTTTACACACGTATTTTATATCTTATAGAAATATTGCATTGTGAATGCAAAAAAATTGAATTAAAAGCATACAGTACTTCAGGTGGAAATTTTGATTCTTCGTAACTCGAAAACTGAAGCACCGGAGTGACGCCAGTGAGTGGGGAAATCTAGTGGCGATGGCGCCACATTTTTACGTCTAGACTGACCGTCAATACCCAGCTTTAGTAGTAGTAGTGTTAGTTTAGTAGTAGTGTAGTTCAAAGTTTGGAATCTATCGAAGTGATTTGAACATCTTCGTAGCGAATTAAAGAGTGATTTTAGAAGCGACCGCAGCAAGTTATTAAGCTGCTCTGACCGTGGTTTCAGCATGCGATTGGGAAATATCTTAGAAATATCGCAGAATACTGCGACAGTTTGAGGGTTAATTTTTTGACGTGACAACGTCTTATAATTCGATGGAGCCGGCTGCACGCACGAAAAAACATGACTCATGCGACGTTACCTCACTCTGTGCTGTTAGACCGTGCAATAACGAGCTTGACTTAGTGCTCGGAAGTATGCTATATATTTTTATTTTACTAGAGGAGGCATATGTCCACCAGTGGACTCGTGGTGCCTTCATCCATAGGGAATATCTATACCCATCAGCGGAGATATTCCCAGGCTGAAGACAACTGACCGGCAGTTGCATTGCACTTGGCCCTCAGGCGTGTGGGGTGTTCAGGGCGTCACGGCTCACCCCGTTGCTCCGTCCCTCACGGAGCATAGGCAACGACCCACACTGGTCCGGGTCGCGGCCGCTTCCGGTAAGGGGCCACGCAACCCCAAACTAATGTGGACTGGGACGCCGCAATTTTTAGTGGGTAGGCCTCCAAGCCTTTACCGGGCACTAAGCCGGGTAGGGGCATGGAGGAGAGTCCCACATATCCATCGTTTTCTCCCGGCACCATGGAATGCCTAATGCCATTTTCTGCGATAAAAAAAAGGCTGAAGACAACAAAAGTTAACAGGTGGAACTCTTCGCTGTCACTCTATCAATAAGAACTAAACCTTACTGGGGAGTAAGGTTTAGTTCTTATTCCTACGATTCCTACGATAACTTCGTATTAGAGGGGTCTAATACGAAGTTATCGTAGGCAAAAAGAAAAAAATAATAAAATATTTTTCCACTTAATTAACCACCAGAAAGGAGACGTATGTTCTAAAAAGTCGTGCTTAAATAAATAGTTCTCTTCAGGCAATTTTGTGATAACATTGTTTAGAAATGGTTAGTAAAAATATTATTGGCTATAACGTCATGTTTATAGAGTAACTAGATAGATTTAAAGTATGTTGTTACAAGAATTTTTGTGTGTTTAACTACGCAGTTTAGCTTTGCTCGGATACTCAGAAATTGGCTTTGCTCGTAGCTTCCTTCGCGATATTATTCAAAGAAGACAATATTGATATCATTTAAAGATATAGTTAAAAAGGTGACCCATTTTTATTATATTTTTTTTGTTATTTGAGCATTTAATTGGTACATATATCTATGTATATAAAAAATCCCTGTCACATTGTTTGACCGCGATGAACTCTGAAACTACTTAACCGATTAGGATGTTATTTTTTCATTTTGCTGTATAATTTCCAACTTAGGACATAGAATAGGTTTCATTTTTATTTAAAACACAACGCGTGGCCGGGCCAGGTTATTTTTATATCTAAAGAAATTATTACAAAAAAATTTTAACTTATACTCACTCACTTATACACACTAGTGTCTAAGCGAGACCCGAACCCAAATCCCATCGCTGTCCGGTCGAGTACTCTGGAAGAGTATTGGGCTACCGAAACCTTGACAAACCCTTCGAATTGTTGCCAATTATTTCTTAATCTGACATCATCGCCAAAATTATGTGACTTCGAGTCCTGCCTTTCACATGACAACCCATATTTGTTTATTGTAATGCGCAGTATCACTTTTTGTCATTGTCAAAGAATAAAAAATATAGGGCCATTTCAATAACAAGACTAGTAAAATTATAGTAATATAAGTTGCTTACGGGATTGTTACCATGTAACTTGTTTTTGTTTTTATTAAGCTTCCGATATTTCGGCACTGTTGCAAGCGCCATGATCACGGAGCAACTCACGGAGCACGGGGTGCCGAAATATCGGAAACTCGTTAAAAACAAGGTACATAGTAACAATCCCGTATATAACTTATATTACTATAATGTTAGTGACCATGAAAGTTTAAAACAAGACTAGTTAAAACCCGTGACAACATATATTTGTTGTACGTAACCTAAAACGTACTTCAATTACGTACGTAAAATTTCATGAAGATCAGTTGAGTGATTATAGCGTGATAGCGTATCAAACATATATACTTGTGCATATAAAATATTAGCTATGGAAGTCAGGATTCCACACAATGATACAGCCCTAAAACAGACTAGTCTTTGTACCTTTTTTTTAAACAATACTGCATTACTTTTCGGCGGGAGCGGGATGAGTCGCTTTAGTGGTTTTGGATATTTCTGTTAAAACTTGTGTTGTTGTGAGTTATATATAATAGTGGATTTATTAACCACAAATAAAACAGCAGTAGGTGTCTTTAAACGCTCTCTCAGTAAGTCAGACATTATTTCTTAAACCAAGGAAAAGAGGTAATATCAATATTACCATTAAACCAATATTATTTCACGACCGTTTGGTGAAACGGTAATGCCTTTCGCACCGACCGGCGGTACTGGGTTCAAATCCCGGAAGGGGCAGATGTTTGTATGATGAATATTCTGTCATGGGTGTTTTTGAATTTCTATGAATATTACATATCTATGTATCATATATGTATGTCTATCCGTTACCCTAGTATCCATAACTCAAGCCTTACAGTGCTTACTTTGGGTGATTGGTGTGAATGTAAGAAATATTTATTTTATTTATTTAAATATTAATTCATCATCCATTGGTGCCCATCATTCATAAATTAACTGTAATCATCATTCATCATCATCTTATTTAGAGAGAAAAAATGTGACTATCAAAACATGGCATAAAAGGCCATAAAATCTTATAAAATATTGCATTATTAAAAAAACAAGAAAAAATTTCTTTTGCACCTTCAGTAGCAGGAAAAAGTTTCCGTAAACTTAAAAATTGTAACACATTTATTAACGAAACTTGCCATGTTTTTTGCCGCTTCTCGGTAAACAGTCTACCGTCGTATTTACGAAGCCATCGCGAAGTTGTTGACTTTGATTGAACGAATAGTAAAATAATGTTTAAAAGTTTATTTGTTGGTTTTACCGTGGTAATCTCTCAAACTACTATTCATTATACATTTGACATATTTTGAGAAAAGTGGATTACAAAAGCTGTACGTAATTTTTACGGAGTAGGTACTGTTCGTCGAAAGATCGTTTCACGGAATAAGGTAATTTTGTTTTTCATTATTACTGATAGATTTGTCTCGAAATAATAACGAATTAAAATAATTATTATTACAATAATATTTACTTATATTCACTACAATTAGCCTAGACCAAAGTAAGCACTGTAAGGCTTGTGTTATGGTTATTAGCTGGGTAAATTTTAGAACGATATAATGTAGTTTTATACTTTGTCCAATGTAGGATGATACTTTTGACAGTTGACACCTATATAGTATAAAGTTGCTATTGCAATGTCAAGCCAAACATAAGGAAACGAACGCAACTTAGTACGTAGCAATAAGGAAGTGACACCTGTCAAAAGTATCATCCTACATTGGAAAAAGTATAGTATTTTATTTGATTGTACTCACTTTTGTAAACCTTATATTTCTATAATTTTACTAGTCTTCTTATTAAAATGGCAATTTTGGGCTCTATTTTTTTATTCTTTGACAAAAAGTGATATTGCGCATTACAATAAACAAATATGGGTTGTCATGTGTCAGGCAGGACTCGAAGTCGCATCATTTTGGCGATGATGACAGATTAAGAAATAATTGGCAACAATTCAACTTATTTGCCGGGGACTATACCAAGGAACGCAGAATCCGTCCTCTTTACTATCATAATTTAATAATATCATTTTAAAGGCATACTTTGATATAACTTACTTGTTGGTAATGGATAAAATATATCTAGCCTAATTTATGTCTATTTATTTTATGCTAAGGTAAATTAAGAACAAAGGTACTAGGCGATGCAGTCGCTAAGCATAAAGCTACGCTAGCACCATATATTGGAGCGGAGCGTAATACCTAAAATTATTATTTTTTTGTTTCGATGGGAATTTTTGTGAATTTCAAAATTCCGTTACAATCTGGTCCTAAATCTGTTGATTCGATTCCACAAAAAAAATCAAAATCGGTTAAGAACTCGGGAAGTTATGGCGTAACAGACATTGCGCCATTGAAGCTGATCCATGGCAGCAATTATGCGAAAGAATAGGATACCGTATTTACGCAATATTTATTATATTTAATGGGATAGTTATATATAACAAAAACAGGACAAGTGCGAGTCGGACTTGCCAAATTAGGGTTCCTTATAATTTTTAGGTACATATTATTAAATGTATTGTAGTGTTTTCAGATTGTTCCCTGTACTTGTAGCATAAGAAGATAACATGCCGAATTTCGTAGTTCTAGGTCAGCAGAAAGTACCCTATATTTTGATTCGATTAAGTGTCGAAATATACGTTTTTGCGGCATAAACGGCCGTATTCTTTTTCCACGTTAACTTGGAAGTTTGATTTTTTCACAGCTACAAGGTACTGTAGACCTGATTATAAGGTTGTTATTTCAACTCAACATCTCAACGCATTCCCGAGATATAGCATCTTGACTAACATACGGACAGACAGATATAAGGACAACAAAGTGATCCTAAGTGTTCCGTTTTTGCTTTTGAGGTACGGAACCCTAAAAGACATCTTATATTTGTATACTTTATATATGTAACAAGTGTCCGGTGTTGTGCTATCATCTGATATTAATTTAGTTGTGTCTTTACCCTTTTACGGTCCACATATTAGCAATCTAAATACTTTTCCAAGACCACGATCAAAGGTAGTTGGATGTAAAAGGGATTATTTTCCACTTTTATAAATAAAGTATTATACTTATTGAAGACTAGCGGCCCGTCCCGGCTTCGCACGGGTGGACAAAATTCTTTAAATTTTTTCTATTCTTAAATATTTATCCATTAGCGCCATCTAGCGTCCAGTAGACGAACTACTTGCGGTTAACGCGTTGCTATGGTAACGCATATACAATGGAAAAAGTGCGGACAGACAAACCACTGTGATCTTAGATTATAGATTTGGCAATTTTACAATCTTTCAAAATGGCCGGCAGACCTTTTATTATACGAGAACTAAAAAGTTTTTATCGTTCAAAATGAAGTTTTGTTTAACTCGTTACTAAACATTATCCTCAGTATAATCAGTCTCATAATACATTATAGATGACCTCCGTGGTCGAGTGATTTGCATAGCAATTTTGATAGTAAAGCCACTCCAAAGTCCTGGGTTCGATCTCCCATCAAAATCAAAAAAATCAAATTTCTTGGTTTATCCGTGGTGCGCCCCTTGAAAACGCTGCATATCCTCGACAATCACAGGCGGCAACGCGCTAATTTGTGCGTCATCGACTTCCCCTTTGTTAAAATAGTACAAAACAAAACATTCAATTAGCTAAAGCAATGAGGTTTATTTTCAAACTTATGTACGCACGGCAGAAATTATACTTTTTAATAAAATTTTAAATGAGATATCTTGAAGTTAGCCTATTCACATTAATAGCTAACTTCATGATGTCGCTTTTTGTATGCTGCATTCGCAACTTCCGTTACATGAAAAATTTCACCCTCAAAGTTTACTTACCTGCCTTTTGACGAAAGAAATTTAATACCGCCTTCAATTAACCATAGTATTCAAAGAATAATACTGACAAATAAACAAACCTGGCCGAACTCAAGAGTTAAAAAAAGAAAGAAAAAACAAAAACTCGTCGCGACGATCCTTGATGAAAGGGCCCGCTAACTCGAAAAGGCGGGAGAAAAAGCAAGATGGCTGTCATAAATCATTCGTTTGACTGTGACGACTGCAATACTTTTGTTTGTGACTGCAGCCAGTATTTGGAGAGTTTGTTTTTTTGGTCAGTCGATTTATGTTTGTGCTAGCGACAGAGCGATGATGTGATGTTGTTTAAATATAAATAAATGAAACAATAATTTATATCTAACCTTTGCAAGCTCTTGTTCTAAGGAAACCAGCTTACCTAACATACGTCAACATACCTATCAACCTCTTTTTCATCTATCTTTACGATGAAGGTTTACTTTTACATTTTTTTTTCAATTTTTTCATGACTGTGGATACAAAGTCCTTTAGTCGATTAAGTATGGCACAAAAACCATTTACTTTTACATACTAAATAGTGTTGCCAGGTTTTTTTATTCAGGAGTGGAATTTTAAAATAAAGCGGGGCATAGTAAAAAAAGTTAACAAAAAATAGTTTTCAACTTTAAGGAATTCTAGAGGAATTTCAATTTAAGTTAACAATGATCATAGATAGCCATGAAAAACATTTATGACGAAAAAAACGTTTCCATAACCCACCTATGACAACAGCATGGTAGAAGGGCATATTTTTGTGTTATATGCATAAGTATTTATTGCACTTAGGGCCTATATACTTGGCAAGTTACCGAAAATTTATTATCCAGAAATATTTATTATATTCATATCTTTGCGCTGGGCGCAGTAAACAAGTATTTAAAAAAAAGTTAAAATGAAAAAGCTTAAACTCCTATGATTCGATGATTCTTCTGAATCGATTTCAAATAATGCTTTCATTGATATAAAGGACTAGAAATTTTCTCCGTTGTGAAAGGAAAATGGCGGATCATTTTCATTTAAATCGAGCTATAGTAATACGGTTTTTATCATCTTAAGCGTCAGTCGATTTCTTACAGTTTCCTTAGCATATCCGTTCTTCAAAGTGATTTTTAACCTCATATAAATTGTTATCCGGTCAATCTTTTTTTATTTTAAATAGTTCCACTTTTAATCCCAATCAAGCCCGGGGGCCAGGACAGGATCCACGATGGAACGAGCTAACCCAGAAGGTGCCTATTTACCCTGGCTTTGAAAATGGGCGGGGTATAAGTTCTCGGAAATACAGACGCATGGAGATAGTTCCATTCCTTTGCTGTGCGCATTATGAAGGATTTTGAGAAGCGCTTGGTGCGACAGGTAGCAATAGCGACCTAGAAAGGGTGGTAGCAGCAGTGTGTCTGGACACAGTAAAGAACAGTAAAACATCTTCATTCAAACGTGCCGCTCTCGGTTTGAATGTGTGCGTGCGCGCCGCGCGCCGTGTCGGCACGCGATTTCACGCGCACGCTAGCATAATATATGGGGGAATAAGGTGACGGCAGTACGGGCTGTGCCGCGCGACTGTGAGCATGCGCGTACGTCACATGACCGCTCGCGATCGTCAACTCTCGCCGGCCACTTACCATAATGTTAATTATTACATGACTTCAAAAAGGGGAAAAAATATTGTAGTGTTTTCGGGTGCCTCAATAACGATTTCGCAAACAAATATTCAATCATCATATGCTTTTTATTACATAAATTTAGATCAAGTGCTGCTTGTTCGAAAATATTAACTAAAAGTAAAAGTGACGACCCTGGGGATCAACGCAAGAGTAGGCTAATAACTCGGCGGGCGGCCTTAGATAACCTACTGTTCTGTTTACTGTGGTCTGGATGTCCGATGGAAAAAGGAAATGGCGGTATGAGCAAATGCAGCTCCCGAACACACTCTCCAAATGTATATTACATCTTAATAAAAAAAACTCCATTGTGTTTATTCTAGTATTCGTAACAAAAGCCTTACAGTGCTTTCTTTCGGCTTTGCTAGTTATTGTGAATATAAGCAAATATCATTTTTGTTACTATTTATTTAATATTTAACGATTTATTTATTATTTAATTTGTATTTTCTTATTATTATTATTATTATATTTAAAAATATCACAACAATATTATATTTAGTTCTTACACTTCCGCGCACATTACACATTTGATTATCCGTAAAAAAGTGTTTTATATAAACAATAATATTATTCAATTGAAAAATATAATTATACCATATTGATTATATCTCTACTATATAAAAAGAAGGAGTTTGTGGGTTTGTTACCATATATAGTTACCATAATCCTAAGAATAACAGTTTTTATAATCAATTGATGTTACCATAGCAACGCCGGGTTATACCAGCAACGCGTGGCCAGGTTAGCTAGTCTACATAAAATAAATGTAGCTTCATTTATTTTATATGGATAAAATTAATGTTTTATTTTTATATTTTTCATTTAACACTTAATAATATACATATTTATCAAGCTATTAGGTTCTTTATGTAATGTAAAAGCCTATTTTTTCCAACAAACTATTACGCGCGTAACTCCTGTTAGAATTTCAGAGAATTTCAGTTTGCGTAATTAATTTGGAATCCAGAGTATCATTTTAATATACAAGGCCATTTTATAAACACCATCCAAATTTATATATTATATTCTTTGAAGAAAATAACGAAACAAGATTTTTTTCTTTTAATATCACTCAGTACTAAAATATTAAGTTAAGCCTACACAAAGTTATCCGAGGAAAACTACCGATTGCTGTCACAGTCACGCTACGCACGGTGTTGTAGCAGATGATTACACGACCCCCGCCCCGCCCTCCCGTATTTCATTGATACATTACAATGATTTTCATAAGTTGCAAATTTAAACGAAAAAAAATAGGAACGTCAAATTGAAGAAGAGATAAGTTGATTTGTTCTTTGATTATAACAATATTAATCGATAACACTTTTAATAAATAAAAAATGAACATAAAAGTAAACCACACCTTAGGCACTTACGTCGCATTTTTTAAAATTTAATCAACTTATGTAGAATAATTGGTTGGAGTAAAGCAAAGGGTGTTTATTAACCACAGAATCTAAAAAAACACAGGGATCGCAAAGGCAATTCGAAAATCGCAAAAAAAAATGCAGTGCCAAAACCTTAGTACCTACCTACCTAAGTTGTTTTTGTCTATTTTACACGATAGGATAAAGAAATGTATAATTAATAGTTCTATATTTTTGTGAAAAATTTCACAAGTCTTAGCCGCCCTGCACACATTTTGCTTTACTCCAACAAAATAATTAATTAAAAATCCAAACAAAATACACTTACATGAAGTTTGAAAACAATCACTTTACCTTAAAGTGTAGGTAATTTCTCTCTAAACAGTCTTGCACGTTTATGAACATTGTCTTTTATTGTATTACTTGTTTTTTCACTTTGTCACTTCGTTAAATGCACGGATTATATTTATATTAAGTTCTTGAGGCTTTGGGCCTTCTTCACATAAACCCGTCGTTCAATTTCGCCCTCGATTTCAATTGCAAGTGTGAACACATTTCGTTAGGTAGATAATTATGCGACGTAAATGCGTGAACGCAACATTGTACATCGCGGAAAGTCCGCGGCTGACTGATTTCATTGCGTCGATGTCGTTACAACTTGCGCGCGCAGCTCGGTGGGGCGCTTCGGGCGGTCGGTCGTTCAACTGTAAGTACCTATTTTGCCAGTAACCAGCTCTTGTAATAATTCGCTCGGACAAAATTTTTTTTTGCGGAAATTTTACCTACCAATTTTTTTTCATAAATTAAGTGTTTGAATGATATCTAATGCCTAGAAAAAATTTGGATGGTGTTTATAAAATAACCTTGTATTTCTACAAAGAAAATTCAGTAACTAATATTTTAATTATGTCGGAACTGATGTATATGGATTCTTTTTGGTTTCGCAGAATTGTTGATCAGGATATTTTGAATACATACTTTTTCTCTTTAATTAATTTTATTATTCTATACGTTTTTAAATTATAACCAATTTAACACATAACAATACATAATGAAGAAGCACGTAGTTGTTAATTTAAAAAAATCATAATTAATTACTTTTAATTGTATATCAAGACTTATTTCAAAAATAAGATATCCAACCTGTGCCCTAAACAACAGAAAGAAGAAAAAGTAAGTAATAGAAAAAAATATATAACTATTCTCTTAAGGATTGTAGCAGAATACAATAAGAGTTCATTAAATAAAGAATAAATTTAACAACTGTAAAGTATTAGGTATACATGTCAATATTTTTCCTGTAAAACATTGAAATATGGTTTAGTAACATCAGTGACAATACTACTATAATATCACCCACATCAAACAATATCGAGTATTCAAACTGGTAACATAATTAAACTTATTGAAAAAATACTTATCAGCTTTTATAATAGTAACATTTCCTACAATTGTCTGCTATCAGACTGTTACCTACCTGTACCGGTTTTGTATCCTTTGTCTTCCTCTAAATGGGAACTCTTAAAAAAATAATATTTTAATTGTAAGGGATTTAACTGCTACATTTTTATACCTAATGAAGGTTGTATTAAAAGAGATACAAGTTGTATATAAACTAGTAATAAAAAATATAACAATGAGAAAGTAATAAATTTAATAAGTGCTATTTTTCCCGTCAAAATTGCAAACAACCTCTTCAAAAGAAACGAGGTTTATACAAAGCATGTATCATTCAAAATGCAAATCTGATGTACTTCGTTTTAGGTTCAATATCGTTTGATATTCCTCAATGTCAATGTGACACCTGCTCTCGAGCCATTTCCAAGTAATCGAATATTTTTGTGGCCCTTCCCAACCTTTTTTGTGATGCTTGGTAGTTTTTTTTTAAACTTACGGACGCGGAGGCGAGATTTGTAAACAAATAGAACTTTTTTCAAAAGCTCAAATTTGCCCCGCTTTTTAAGAAGCTATTTTTTTATATTGCTATCCGTTTAGAATGAAATCTAGTGGACGACTCCACTTAATTTAAAATTCAATCGAAACGGTTATTTCATTAAAAGAACTTTAACCGGATTCACGACGCCTTATTTATTTTTTATATTTTATACTGACATTTGGACTCCTTTACTTACGTGAAAGCCGTGGTCACCTACTATTTTAAACGTGGCACATTCCTGATTTTTTTTTTATTTCACATGTTATCGTGTTATTTTATATCTACGAAATATATATATATATATATATATATATATAAATAAAAGTGTTTTATGTTAAAATGTGATAGACGCAGAAGTATAAGAACAAATATAAAACAGTAGATTTTATTGCTAACTATTGTACAAGATTTTTTTTGGCACTATTTCGAATTCAAAAATTCTACTTAACCTTTTTTTATTAGTCTAACAAGAGTTTAATAAATAGCAACTTTAAATTATAAATAGGAGAAGAGTGAAACAAATAAATTGTGGAAGTGTGACTAATTAGGACCCAGACCTAGCGTCTAGAACTCAATCCCGAGTCCTTCTAACCGGGTATGACACCATAACCACTAGACCACTGAGGATCTTAAGGCGGTTAACCCACTGCACCGCGCCCCGTCGCGTAACGCGTGGCCGCAGATTTTACCATTGTATGCAAGAATCTGAATTAATATAGAAAACACACCTATGACAACACACTGCCGACGCGGGAACGCGCGGGTAGGCGTCCCGTGTGCAGATTCTGCGCGGGAGCGCGGGGCGTGCCGCGCGCGTTTTCTGTCGTATCGTGCACCGCGGCGGGACGCATCTCTAGTCGGTGAACCGCCTAACCGATTGTCAAAGCGACTTACATATTGCCAGTGAAATACGTTATGTAAGCACGTACTAAGTCAAACTAGCAGAATAACAGCAAGAGGTTATTTCTCGTCGACAAATCGAAACATAATGCCTCAATTGACAGCAAGACAAACCTTTTATAACATCAAATGGTGGGGGGGACCCTAACTTTGACAATAACCAATCACAAATCACGACCAATCACCGCAATCGGCCAAAAACGTAATCGTTTCAGTGACTTTCAAACATCGCGATACTCATTTAGTAATTGAACTCGTATTCAGAATTTCGCTTTGATAATGATAATTACTGAATAATTGCTAGCATAGCTTACAGTTACAGCAACCATTTAACGAGTTTTTTCCAATTTAATACAAAAAACAATATTGAAATAATTAACGTAGCTTGTGCGAGAAAGACAACCTATTCGAGTGGCTCCAATAACGGTTTTCATGGTAATCCCACTCCGAGGTTCCAGGTTTCATTTCCAGCCTGGTCTATGTATAAAACGAAATCATCTAAATCAGCTCGGGTCTTTTCTGAACTCCGTAACACAAGTGCTTTAGCTATCAGCTTGATTCAAAAAAATGTAAGTGACATTGTCTATTATTTCTTTTATATTTATACTAGATGGCGCTGTAGCGCGTAGAAACACGCTATCATATTGTTTTTGAGGGAGTACGTAAGGGCAAGTTTAGTTTTGCAATGTTTGCAATATACTGCGCCGCCGCGGGTTCCTCCGAGGCGGTCGCTTAGATGAAACCTTAACAGCCTCAACGGCTAAAGGTACTTACTATGTGGTGTTTAGTCAGTCTAGCCTGACATAACAACTGTGGCTTAGCCATGAAGGATTCACCACTATATAAAAATAAAAATCAATGTTAGGTTAGCGAGAAAATATGGTAACAAACACACACACACACAAAGTATTGTCATAATATAATTAGGATGTAAAACACAGGGATAATATAGTTGTTATTGACTGATTTTCAGAAGATATACATGATATAATATTTTTTTTGATCGCCCATTCAATAACGGACCATCTGAAAATGACTTAACGTGCACAACTGTGGGTTGAACGTGTTTACCTCACCTCTACACCCCTTATCGAACACACGATAATACACAATTTTTTTTACATACAACGGTAGGGTGATGCACGCTTCAATTTCCCGCCAAAAATCCTAAAAATAATCATATAACAATATCATCAATTGAACCAGTCACTGACCTCCCAAAACCTATTGTGACACAATCAGTACATCTCTCAATACCATCGTTACATCAAAGATTACATAGATCTCGCATTTACTCCATTGACTTAGGGTCTACATTCCCTTAATATTTGTATATGCGTGTAGTAAAATACAGTTCCCCCTATAAAATCTGAGATAATTGAATGAATTGATAACGATTTTATTGTTCAATTTAAATCTTTACAAGGACCTTAATTTGTTAATATTAATAATACCCTCAATATGAAAAGAACGCTTGGAGCATGCATAATCAAGTGAACCAAAAATATTTTGACTTATTTTAACTAATAATTAAATTTAAAAAAAAACAAAACTCCGACGCCAAAAGAATAGCAAATTTTTTTTATAATGTTTACTATTTTACATAACAACTATACATAGTTTTTATTCGTGTGTAAGTAAGATAAATCAGTTATACCCTTAAGCATCAAAGATCCCCCTTTTTTTTCTTTTCTCTTTTTTTCCGGGGGGAAATGCTTTACGCATGCCGCACCGTTGGGAAGACGGTGGGGTTATGTGGGACTCACCCGTCAGTAAAAGTCTGACGGGCATACCCACTAAAACCCCCCGCTGTACTTCACAACACCGGTGGGCCTTGTGGGACCCTTCTTAGGAATCACCACTATAGCCCGGTGATTAGTCCATTTGGACTCCTCCACGAATCGGTGATGCCTGAGTACAATCAGGTATCACCACAGGCCAGCGAGGTGTGTGTTATGCTACCAACGGATACCCGGTCCACTGATGGCCACCCCACTGCCTTCTCCCAGTTATATCGGGATTTGCACGGCATAAACAAGCCGCCGTCTCCCGATTCTCTTCCTCCTCATTAAGGCCGCATTTTGGTCAAAGATCCCCCTACCGTATATGACAAAAAAGCTAATAACCTTTTTTTTAAGTATATAATAACAACTATAGTTCAGTTAAAATACAAAAAATCAGTACTTGATAGTACAAAGATACAGTATAAGCTAATAAATCAAACAAATTCAAGTTCAAGTTCCTTCAGTTTGTTGTAATTCAGTGTAAATCCAATTATTGTTCATTTAACTGTACTTGATACAGTTATAGTTGTATTATATACATAATTATAAGCTTAAGAGACTAAAGATTCCTTAGTCAAAACGACAAGTCGGTTTTGTGGGATTTATGAAATAAATAAGGTATTTAAGTGAATAATGAATCCAATCGTATACAAAAAATATATAAAACATAATTGTGGTCAAACTGGTGAATTAGCAAATAAACATCGACAGTTATAGTTGACGTAAGAAAAAGGTTTTAAGGAATTACAAAAAAAAAAAAGAAAAATAATTATTCTACTAAATTCAAGTGGGAGTACAAAGCGAAATTTATAACCCAGGTGAGGTAATTCGAAACGCTGGTGAACAAATGCTACTCACAGAACCTGTAACCAGTCGGTTAAATGTAGTGGTTTTGAGTGAATTTTATTGTTTAACTGAAACAGGTATTTTGACAATGGGTGCCCTTTTGTTTCGCGTAAAATAATTTAGTCCTAATTACATTTACATCGACTACCTCCATGGTAGAGTGGCTCGCTCGTGGCATTGACGTGAAGAAAAACCGAGTTCTATTCCAAAATAACAATACTTTTACATTTAAGTATCGTAATAATTTGATTATTTCTTCTTTTAACGTTCGTTTGATGCAAGGGTAGCGACACTGCCTTTCACACGGTCCTGGGTTCGAGTCCCGGAAGGGGCAAATGTTTGTACGATAAATACGAGCATTTGTACCCGAGTCATGTGTAGTTAGTTATATACAATGTGTACCGTCAACAGTGTCGGAGCCTTTAATGGTGTGAAATATGGCATTTTTTATTGTCAAATTGCCCCTCAAATTTTGTTTTTCTCTTACGGCCGCCATTTTGTTTCCTTGGTAACCAAGACCTGTGCTCTCATACTAATTCGACCACCACTAATGTAAATGTCCTATCCACATTAAAAAGGTGTCATTTGATAGCTAAACATGTAGACAACAGTTACACAGCCAACATGTTTCAATTGTCATGGAATAAAAAATAGAAAAAATAATTTAAGAAAAACAAATACATTCCTTTTTGTGTATTTTTAATTACGGGTTTTTTGAAACCAAATTTGAGGAGCAATTTGTCAATAAAAAATGCCATATTTCACACCATTAAAGGCTCCGACACTGGTGACGGGACACATTGTATATTTCATTATCCCTTTCATCCCTTATTTAGTATGCTATATGTACGTCTTCGATATCCTAGTATCCATAATACAATGCTTACAGTGCTTACATTGGGCTAAGCTAATTGGTGTGAATTAAAGAATTATTATTATACGTAAAAATGCTTGATTTAAATGTGTATTGCTGACGATGTTGCCTGACATATCGGTTTTTTTGGTATTGATAAAATTTAATTATAACTGTAACATTAAAATAAAAGGAATAAGTGATCCGTTTGAAATTATTTAAATTCAATAGTTTTTTTAATATTTTTTTCCAATACTTCATTCATCCCACTTACGTTTATATTTGTTTCTAGTAAGTTTATTATAATTACTTCTGTACACTTTATAATTTAATTAAACTCTTATTTTAATGAATTCTTTTATAATATTTTTTTAAAATATATTATCTCAGATTTATCATCTGACTACCAGGAGAGCATTAACTAAAGGCCGTAGAAAAAAAATTTAAGTGTGACACGAAAGAGGGCGCTGCGAGGAGGCTGCAGTGAAGGACTCTTGAGATTATCCAGGTGAAACCGTAGTGATGTAAACAAAGACGGGAATTTATCGATTAATTTGTAAATTCGTAAAAGCTTAATGTATTATTCTGTTAGATAATTAAAAAAAGTTCAAGCTTTTTAAAATCTCTTTGTTCTCAGTTTAGTACTGTTATCTTTTTTTATTAAGTAATGAATACCAACTTGAAAATCATTCATGTTTAATATTTATATTATGTATTTATTTAATGTATATGTATCTGAAATAGTGTATATTTTGTATAAAAACTTTGGAGTTAGTAGCTGTGCTACGTGCTGCTAGACTATGATCTATAATATTGTTGTCATTGTCACAAACTTCATATTGAACTATTGTGCAATAATTGTTAAAATAACATTATCATTATACTGAAAACGTAAAATAAATAATTCTTTAATATAAAAAAGAGGTAAAAAAAATCACTATTGTTCTTCAAATAACAAAAACGAAATAGATTAAGTCAAATTCTATTAAAATAATTTATCAGATAAAGACAAATTTTCGAAAAGTGTCACTGTTTCCAGCCGAAAGATTTAAATCTATCCAAACTAATTAATATCAGCATTGTTTGATTAATTGGATCTTTTATCAAAAAAATATATAAAAAAAACGTTTAAAACTGACGGTGGAATCCAAAACAAAGGAGTGCTCATCTTAAAATGGGTCGAGTTTGAGAGTGCAGGCAAGGGCCCTTCAAATTAAACAGGTGAAATGGTGAAAGGACGCTCGGAGTTTTATCGATGTCGATAAATTTTAAAAATATCAGTGGATCTAGTATGAGTTTATGCAAGCAGTTTTCGTCTTCGCAATCTATCAGAAATACTGTCAATATAAATATTGACTTACAAAGTAACATATATTTTTACATGATCAATTAACTGCTACATTACATAAGCAAATTTTAATGGACAATTAAATGTTATATACACTTGCCGCACGTTATGGAAGTTTTTATCGGACAATATTCTCTTACTACAGCAGTCACGCACGACCAATAAAATGTGGGTAGACTGTAAAACTGTATCACTGGCTCGACTAAAAGTCAAGAAAAAACAAATAATATATGTGACAATTTTTACCAAAGTTTGCTTACTTTCGTCGTCTTTATACTAAAATATAGGATTAATTCAAAAGTCAAAGATACACCATGCGTATTTTGTTACAAGATAGTTAAGCTTTTTTGATAGATCATTTTGTAATAGAAACAAACACAATTTCTGTTTCTTTCCCGCCTTTTCACAGCGTGTTCCATCGACAACGAATATGGCGCCCACCACTAACCTCTTGACTCGGTGGCAAGACTTTTTTCTGCTAGCGTTCGCCTAAAAAGGGGAAAAGGTCACGAGGTCACACGACGTTCTCGGGAAACCAACGTAGCCGAAAATCGGCAATTTTCGCGTACATTGTTGTTCCATTGTTACAGTTTAACAAAGTGTTCGTCACACAAACGACGTAAAGTTAATTTCTTGTGTGTGTAACAATCTAAAGACGCGACAACTGAGAAGTAAAAAAAAGGTTTTAAGATTTGTTTTTTTCCTTATCACTTTTTTTAGAAAAATATATTTTTTAATTATTATTTAAACGTAATCGTATTTAGTTTTTCCGTAACTATTGTGCATACATGCCGAAATATGTATCTCGTTCCTATCCCTTTGCATATGAAATGATAACACACAAAAGTTAAAGCCAGTTTTAGTGATCACGTACTTCGTAGAGGATGGTAGATAGAAAGACGAAAATTATTTACGTCTCGCCAGAGCAATCAATTAGTTTATTGTAACACGAACAAATACTATTTTCTTTATTAGAACAACTAACCATTTTGTACATATGGCAATTATATGGCAATAAGTGTTGCCTTACTTAAAAGCTGCTACAGAAAGTATAAAAAAATAAAAGCTTAATAAACACAAGCCATCTTAGTCTAAGTTAATAACCACGAGCTAACATAATTTTCAATGCAAATTATTTGGTTTTATTAACATTCTATTTAAATTATTCCAAGTGTTTCATTACTAATCCAAAAAAAAGTTATTTAATAAAGACTCACAATTTCAGAATTCAAAACATTTCAGTATATTGGTGAACGTTTTCTTAAACAGTGGTAATTATAACCAGAAGATATCAAGATCATTGTTGTATTTTTCGACTAAAATGTCGCCTAAAACATCGAACTCCATCTGTCTGTAGTTTTCAATCTGTCAATAATGTATCATAAACCTTGGTAATGTAATATAAATTAGAAAATAAATAACTGAAGAATTAGCTGTATGGGTATAATACCCTTTGTTTCCGTTAAGGGAGAACTTGACAGAAAAAAAAAATCAGAAAGAGTAACGAAGTAATAGTTGGTAGTTTTATTTTTATATATATTATAGTTCAACCTTTTTGAAGTAGTTTTTCGTTACATCTTTTTCATTATAACCCCATTTGGCCAGGGTTAGTCAGATTATATTTTACCCAAATCATACCCAGGCTGAATGTTTACCAGTTTGCTAACAGTAAAGCGTACTTATATAAAAAAGAAAAAAATAAGTTCTTGAATGAGTTCCGTAAATCCAAGGCACTTTAAAACTGGTAGCATAAGTGAAAACGTAGCCTACAACAAGTGACATTTAAAAAAGTATTTTAAAAATCAAGTCTCGTTTGGTTTTGGCGATACCATTTTACAATTATCGGTTATTGGAAGATACTAATAGCTTGTCATTCTTTTCAACCTTTTTTTTGCGTACAATGTTCATTGTGTAAGGGAGAGTGATTGTATTTGGGCGTTTCTCTGTAAACTGGGCAACTCATTGTCTCAGGCCAATATTATACAAAAAAAGTACTGATAATATATATTTTGTAGATAAATTTTAAAGATAAAAACCTAATCTACCTCTGCTAAGCCTACAATATCCAATAAAATAAACTTTACTACATGAAGTAAACAGTCCCCTGATATGTTACCAAACCAGTTTAGCCACTTCAGATTATATTAATTAAGAGAATAACTATAGGAACCAAACAAAATGTTTGATTATTAAAACAACACTAGGTATATCAGAATTTAGAGACCAGTTATTTTATAAATATTATTTCATAATACCAAAAAATTAAATTAAAGTATGTCTCCGCATTTTGTGAACATTTCCTCTGCCTATATTTTAAATAACGTGATACATAGCAAAGGCATTGATGCATGTAACGAAAAGTAAACCATCTGAGATTTTCTATGGCTTCTGCCGTTAGCGACCGGGCGCTATTTTATTAGTGCTGCATGAGCGTCCCTTCGTGAATCTGACGTTGTAACCACACAGGCGACAGTCCTCTGGTAAGGTTTATTATATTGCCTTTTATATAATAAATTGGTACTATAGAAAATGTATATTGTTATAATAGAATATTATATTAGTTACAGAATAGATAAACATCCCCCGAGGACAGCAAAATGGCAACAGATCATGGTACTGTTTTCGCCTCCATGGGACTGTTTTTATATAAGTATTGTTACTGTTTTAGTTACACGTATTTTGAGTAGTGTTGCCCAAATTCAGTCTTGGTCTTGCAGTCTTGGTCTTGTTCTTGCGTTTTTGCAAGACCAAGACCAAGAACAAGACCGCGTATTTTTAGCAAGACCAAGACCAAGACTGACCGTGCAAGACTTGAGCAAGAACAAGACTAAGCCTGCAAGACTCTTGCGTCTTGCAGCTAGGACTTAGCGCTATTTCACGGAGTAGTTAGGTGTAACAGTTCGGTGTATAGGTACGCTTAGGAATTCTATGAGACGCAAAAAACTGTATCAAAGAATATGAAAAACTGGATCTATGCGCATTACGACTAATACCATAAACATACCTACATAGCGAATAAAAAAATATCCATTAAAATCAAACTGAGTGCATGCATAGTTATGTTTTAACCATCGGCACTTTGATAATGCGGCATCAAAGGTTTTGTACTTACTTCTCAAAGAAATTTGCTGCTTTTCGGAAGCACATGGTTATAATACACGCGCCGGCGGCTTCTTTTGAAATCATATACAACAATCGTTGCCGCCGCGCCGAAATCACAACATTTGACACTATTTGATTGCCGCCACAGGGCGTAGGCGTAGGTATACTCATGCAAAATAATTTCGAATTTTAAGAGTACCTACAGGTGTTCCAAAGAATAAATAAGTTTCAGAGTGCTTATAATGAAAATGAATACATTATACTGATCACGCAAGTAGTATTATGATTAGAATAAAATGGTAAGGATAGGTAGTAGATGTCATAATAATTTATTCTAGTAAGTATATATTATAATATTGATTATATGGTTTTAAACTAATTACTTAGGTACTATTATTGTACATTTAGTCATTATATTTCTTAAGTTTTTACAAGAAAAAATAGCAAAAAAGTGTTCAAATATCACCCGTTTGATAAATATTGTAGCCACTTTTAAATATACTTGAAACGTGTAAAAAAATTCTACATAATTAATAAAATAATATAAAAAGCGTAGGTACTTACCTACTAATAAAATAAAAAGCCTGCGATTTATTATTAGTAAATAATCACGGCAGCCGAGAGTGTGTCTCCACTTTTGAATACATAAATCATAACCAGATCACTAGAGCCACTTCAAAAAAGAAATTTGTAATTCCTAGGGTTCAAAATTATTTTGGTGACAGAACTTTACAGAAGCGTATACCATATCTTCTTAATTCGTTGCCCGAAACTATTAGATGTGAAACGGATAAAAATAAATTTAAAAAAATATTAAAAGATTATCTGATGACTACTATTTAACACAACAATTGTATGTTTTTATTTATTTTTTTGCATTCACAATGCAATATTTCTATAAGATATAAAATACGTGTGTAAAAAACAACCACGCCTCCGAGCCCATCTGAGGGCTCGGAGGCGTGGTTGTTTTTTACACACGTATTTTATATCTTACAACAATTGTATCTTATTATTATCACCGCTAAATTTTCCTTCAGTTTGTTGTAATTCAGTCTAAATCCAATTATTGTGCACTTAACTTTACCTGATACAGTTATAGTTGTATTATATACCTACATAATTATAATTATAAGCTAAGAGACTAAAGATCCCTCAGTCAAACCGACAAGTCGGTTTTGTGGGACTAAATTGTATCTTTGTATTTTTTTTTCTTGTATATGAAATAAATAAATAAAAAAAAATAAATAAAAAAAAAAAAAAAGTATTTACAAGCAGTGCCCGCGACTTCGCCCACGAAGAATAGTAACTTTGGAGGTATAGTGACGTTCAGGATTTATTTATTTATTTTAAAACTTCTGTCATCAAACATACAAACAAACTCTTCAGCTTTATAATATTAGTATAGATTAGTATAGATGTACGCCAAAACATTCACTTATATGTAAAGAATAGTGATTGGCACTAATTCTTTACATATATTTTATTCACGCGTCGCGTCTGTACAAGTAGGTAATAATCTGTGTTTGTACGCCGCACGCGGCATCGTTTGATTTGCGGCGGCATCCTTTTAATAGAGCCGGCACGTGGCGAGGCGGCGCGGTAGAAAGCAAGGAAACGTACTATAAACAAAGGAATTATTTTAATTCCAGTCATTTCCAATTGAGCTGTGCTTCGAGTCTAACTTAATAATTGTTTTTACTAATTCTTGTTGTTTTCTAAAAACGTATCACGTGTACAATTTAATATGAGTGACGAAGATTCAAATTATTCTAGTCCGAGTAACGAGAGTTTGAGTCACAGATCTAAAAGACCCAAAAGCAAATTTGAGGAGTTTTTCGAAATAATTCATGCATCCCAAACTGCCTTGTGTAAATTGTGCCAACATAAAAAGACTGAAATAAAAATGAAAAACAGAAACACTTCAGGCTTAAGGAAACATCTAATATCTTTCCACAAAAAGGAATCACAAATATTTCTTCCTGTTAAACCAAAATTAAGTGGAGATATCACAAGCTTTTTAGTAACCGCTGGAAGAAGTGGACAGGTAAGAATATATTTTTTTTATATGAAAACTCCAGGAACTCAAAAAAGTCTTTTTTGAACAAATGACTTTAAACTGACTTCGGAATATTTTATAGATATTGATAAAATAGTAATACATAGGTACATATTTCGCGTCATTTTTAACAATGGTCGAAATTGTCGCTACGGGAATTTTAACTCCGCGTAGCTGTTCATGCGATACTTTCAAAAACGCCATTAACTTACGTAAGTATTTTTGAGTTAGTGGTGTTTTCATCTAGGGGTGCGACATATTAAGTATGTAATTATCGTCTTAAATATTTTTATAAACACCTATATTTTCATTTGTTTTCATAATCGGCCAGTAACAACTAAGTACTTTATTTTGGTAAATTACAGTACAGTGCAACCTTAATATAACAAATGTCAATTTAACGATTTTCTCGATTTAACAACAACAAACCTCCTCCTCCTAAACGCTCAAACCTAGTATGTTTTAAATAATAACACAAGATTTATTGTTTTATTTCAGTCGGAAAACAGCAGTGACAACATCACGACAGCTACAGTTGATTGGGTAGTGAAAAAATATCTTCCCTTCTCATTTTTCGATGACGAAGCTACACAAGTATATTTTCGACGTATTTGCCCTAATATGGAGTTTCCTAAAAGGTCTACACTTAGAAGGAAAGTCAAAGAGCGATTTGAAGAGCTCCAATTTAATCTCAAGGAACGACTTCAACAATTATCATCTAAAATGTCATTTACCATTGATGGGTGGACGTCAATTGCTGGTAGGAGTTACTACGGGGTTACTATGCATTATATAGACAACGAATGGAAGTATCGATCTGTAGTTCTTGATTTTATACCATCACGCGGTCGACATACTGGGGAAGATATTGCAACGATTTTCCATGAATGTTTATTGGAATATGGCATAATTGATAAAATACAAGGTATCACGGTCGACAACGCAACTGCAAATACCAAATTTATGTATGAACTGGGCAAACAGTTGCCACACTTTGATTCAGACAATCAACATTTCCGGTGCTTTGCTCACATTTTAAACCTTGGTGTACAAGATTTATTAGAGACCTTAGCATTACACTGTGAGTCTGACACTAACGCGCAAGATCAGCAGTATGAAGACTATGCAGACGAAACTGAGGAAGATGAAGAATATGCACCAAATATTGCTGACTCGCGTACATCTGTAACAAAGTTACGCAGTATTTCCAGTAAAATAAAAAGAAGTGAGATAGTGAAGAAGAAGTTTCAGTCTGCTTGTGAAGCAGCTGGCGTGCCATCAAATCTAAATGCCATTCTTGACTGTCCAACAAGATGGAATTCCACACATGATATGATTGGATTTGGTTTAAAAGTGAGAGCGGGCATTAACATATTGTGCAGTTCTGTCACCGAATTGAATGATTTTCAAATCACAGCTAGTGAATGGCAGGTACTCGAAAAATTACATAAATTTCTAATAAACTTTAAACTTTTAAGTACAAAACTTGGTGGAGACAAATATGTTACATTACCGCTAGTCATTGTATCATTCAATCTCTTGCTAGATAAAATTGAATCCATGGTAAAACAGTTAGATGAGAAACCTAATCGATCTGAAGTGGATGAAAGGCTCATTCTAGCTTTCCAAGCAGCTCGAGACAAAATGCTTAAACATTATAAGAAGAGCAACTGGATTTATTGTACTTCTTTAATTTTAGACCCAAGGCATAAGGCTCAGACTTTTGACCTGACAATGTGGGGGAAGCAACTTAAAACAGAAAGTCTGCGCAAGTTCAATGAACTTTATGAAGAATATAAAAGTCTACACTCACTGAACAAATCTCTGGAATTGCCAAGAAAAGAAAATAAAGTATGTGATGAAGATGAAGACATTATAGACTTTGATAAACTCTATGAATGTCCCTCGACGTCATCTGGATCTTGTCTTCAAGGCTTAGTGATAGACGAGTTGGAGGAGTACCTGAGAAAACCAAGAACTGCCAGCTCGGAAGACATTTTAGATTGGTGGAGGACGCATGAGACAGAGTATCCGACTTTATCGAAGATGGCCCGTGATTTTCTCTCAATACCTGCAACTTCAGTACCTGCTGAGAGATTATTTTCTAAAGCATCATTAGTAATTAGAAAACATAGAAATAGGTTAAGTGATGAGTCAGCCAGATGGTTACTTTGTATTAATTCTTGGTCAAAAGAATTGATATAAAGTAACATAACCTAATGATAAAGCTGTTGTGTACTGTTATGTTTGATTTGTGTTGTATTTTATTTTTGATTGAAATAAATGATAAATCATAAAACTCTTTTATTAAATTTCATGCAAGTTGAGGGTTCAATCTCTTTCTAGACAGACATTGTTATTTAAAATACAGTCAAGTTATTGTAATTAATTTGTTTTTTTACATGTTTTAGCAAATGTAAGCTTATAAATCATAAATGTTTATTAAGAAACAGTTACTTCCATGGAAAACGACATATAGGTCAGTTGATTTTTCGACTTTCTTATCAAATCTTCAGTTATTTATTAATCTGATTGATCTTTACTATGGCTATGTTAATTCAAGCTCACAATGTTCCAATTCTAATACGTTTTTCTAAGATTTAAAGTAAACTTTAATAAATAGCAATAGACTAATAGGTAATTGCAAGACTTGCAAGACTCTTGCTGCAAGACCAAGACCAAGACCAAGACTGCAAGCGCAAGACCAAGACCAAGACCAAGACCAGGTGTATTGGCGCAAGACCAAGACCAAGACTGGCTAAGTCTCGTCTTGTTCTTGCATTTGGGCAACACTAATTTTGAGTATGGGGGTTAAGAAAAAAAAATTAGACGCCAAGGAGAACCTCTACGTAAACATAGACGATGTTATCAACTTTATACAATAGCAAATTTTTAATATATAGCAGCCATCACAAATTGCTTCAAGAGCTGTTATAATGATTGTTCAAATGTGCACTGATTTACAAGACAATGTGGGTAATGTGTTTATTAGACTCCTTCGTACATAATGTTCGATGATGGAAGACAAAAAAGAAAAACTGAAATAAGATGAAAAAACTGGATAAGAAATCCAGTATTTCCTAAAATTTAAAAAAGATACGTCGACATATTCATTAAGAAGGGTTTTTGTTATTGAATTGCAAAACGACTTTTGCATTTTATAATAACTTGCATTTTATGTTTGCAAATTTCAATACTAGAGAAAATCGCCTCGGGTCACAGGTAAATTCTAAGGCGGGAATCGAACCCCCAACCTTTGGATGTCCGGTCCAATGCTCACCCAATTGAGCTACCGAACCTTGTGAACACCTATCGAAACTTTCTAGTACTTTTCTACTTTTTAAAAATATTTTTTCCCTGTCTTTTCTGGAGCTATCTTACACTATTAATATATTTGTAAGCAAATATTGTCCGCACTAAGGGGACTCAAACCTTTCCTACGGACAGTGTTACCAGGCATCCCGATAAAGCCAGCGTTGGGGATTTGAATGCGTATCCAGCCAATTTAAATGGAGTACGATACCTGTCCGACGTTTGTCAAGTCATTTTAGTTTCCACCAAGCCCTGGTCTAAAATGTCCTTTAGGACTTGACTGAAAGACTAACTAATGCACTATACATTATAGTAATATAAGTTATATGCGGGATTTTTACTAAGTACCTACCTTGTTTTTGTTTTTATTGAGTCTCCGATATTTCAGCACTGTTGCAAGCGCCATGATCACAGAGCAACTGGTAAAAATCCCGTATATAACTTATATTACTATAATGTTAGTGACCATGAGAGTTTAAAAGCATATAATGCACTAAATATAAATAATACCTTCTCCACTATAAGACAGATGACGTCCCGAGTTTTGAAAATCGCCTAAATAAATTGGTTCTGAAAATGCAAAAGCAGGATTAAGCATCAGTGAGTAGTCGTCTCGTGCAGATTTTCGCACTAACTAATTATAGTCAGAAAATGTGTGAAAATCAGCATGACACAAAAATTATTCAATGATATGTAATAGTTATTTTAATAAGTTTTTATTTAGCACGAATTATCTTAATATATATAAATTACGTGTCACGTTGTTTGTCCGCGATGGACTCCTAAACTACTTAACCGATTTTAATCAAATTTGTACACCGTGTGCAGACTGATCCAACTTGAAAGATAGGATAGATATAATTTAAATTTATAACACAGCAACGCGTGGCTGGGTCAGCTAGTTTAATATATTTTTTTTTATATGTAATATGATTTCATCATCATATCAGCCGAACGACGCCCACTGCTGGTCATAGGCCTCCGCCAAGGATCTCCACAACGATCGGTCCTGTGCTGCCCGCATCCAGCGTTTCCTTAACCAGATCGTCGGTCCACCTCGTAGCGGGCCTACCCACTGAGCGTCGTCCGGCACGCGGTCGCCATTCGAGAACCTTTCCGCCCCAACGGCCATCAGTTCTCCTTGCTGTGTCCTGCCCACTGCCATTTCAGCTTCGCAATTTTTTGAGCTATGTCGGCGGTTTTTGTTCTCCTACGGATCTCCTCATTTCTGATTCGATCGCGTACGGAAACACCAAGCATAGCTCTCTCCATTGCCCGCTGAGCGACCTTGAGCCTTCCCACAAGACCCATAGTGAATGACCACGTTTCACTGCCATAAGTCATCACTGGCAACACACACTGGTTAAAGACTTTCGTCTTAATATAATTTTTCGTCAATATAATTTAATATTATAATTTAATCTATTCTCTTATTAATTAATTTTCATCTACACTCGAGAGCAATGAATCCGGGTCACTTAAAGAATCCTAAAAATCTCGGAAACTAAAAATGCTAGGTTAATGCAATAAATTGTATTGAATAGACAATGTAATACTCCTTAAATGAAGGTATTAAAAGTTCTTAGTTATTGTAAAGTTATATCATAAAAAAATCAAATTTGAAAAAGGGCCACTTTCGAAGATGGAACTACGAAATTACAGCATTTGGTTTTGCTTTTGTTTGTAATCTGTCATTTATGTGGGTACATAAACCATGTTGATAGTGCTCTATATTCATTATTCAAGCTGAAATTATGTCGCTTACGCCTGAAGAATGCACCAGAATACTTACAATGCTGGAAACCGGCCGGAGTCAGCGCGATACAGCCAGGACTGTCGGTGTGTTGCTGTCAACAGTACAAAGAGTTCTCCGACGTTACGAAGAAACTGGTTCTAACCTACGCAGACCAGGAACGGGCAGAACCAGGTGTACCACAGCACGAGAAGACCGATACTTGGTGAACACCATGCTTCGAAATCGCTTTCTCACAGGAACTGAACTCACCAATCAGTTTCGACGCCTCGGAGGAAGTAACCCAAGTGCATGGACAGTAAGACGTCGGCTTGCTGAATCTTACTTAAAACCCCTTAGACCTGCAAACGGCCCTAAACTGGAGCGTGGGCATCGTATTTCAAGACTAAGATATGCCCAGAGCCACGTTAATTGGAGTATTGAAGATTGGTCAAAAGTTATGTTCTCCGACGAATCAAAATTTATGCTCTACAAGCACGATGGAAGAGACAGAGTGTATCGAAGACCAGGGGAAAGATTTAAGCAAGCACGCATCGAAGAAAAAGTAGCCTACGGTGGTGGGTCTGTACTTGTGTGGGCCGGAATTTCTTCTGAAAGTCGCACAGAGCTGGTGATCATAGAAAACGGCTCTTTAACTAGCGTAAGATATGTGGAAGAAATCCTCAATGATCACGTTGGTCCATTTATGGTCAATTTAGGTGAGGATGCTTTATTTATGCATGACAATGCCCGACCTCATACAGGTAGGATTGTGAATGACTACCTTCAAGAGATGAACATTACTCGTATGGAGTGGCCAGCGCGCAGCCCGGATATCAACCCGATCGAGCATGCTTGGGACGAGCTAGGCAGATGCGTAAAACAACGAAACCCTCCCCCAATCACGCTTCGTGAGCTCAAAATTGCTCTCACAGAGGAATGGGAGAATATTCCCCAAAATCGTATAAGGAACTTGGTGTACAGCAGGCCAAACCGCGTAAACGCAGTAATGGAAGCACGAGGAGGTAATACGAAGTATTAAAATTCAAGAAAATCGTAATAAAGTTCAAACATTTCATGTTTCCTATTTTTGTTTTAAGGAGAGATCAGCAGTTTTTTTCTTTATGTAATTTTGTGTTAATAAAATGTATGGTGACTCATATTTTTTTTACTTTCATTTAAGGAGTATTACATTGTCTATTCAATACAATTTATTGCATTAACCTATCATTTTTAGTTTCCGAGATTTTTAACATTCTTTAAGTGACCCGGATTCATTGCTCTCGAGTGTATTACCCGTAACAGTCCTATTTTTTATTTGTTTAAATATAATTGTTATTGTGTAGGCTTCCCGTCCGCACTTTTGCATGTAGTTTTGTGAGTTCTTTTGGTAGGAGTTGAAAATCAGTGCTTTTCTCTCAGAACAAAGGAATCGCTGAGCTGTTCCCCTTTGCGTCGTTGCGGTACGCACTCTTAAATCTAAAATCATTAAAATTTTAAGATTGCAACTAATCCAGCAGAAATGAAAAATAAAAACCGGCCAAGTGCGAGTCGGACTCGCGCACCGATGGTTCGGTAAAATATTTTTATTGTATGACGTAACTAAAAAATTACGGTTTTCGCAATTTTTCCTTTATGTGTGCTATAAGACGTTGCTTCGTACCAAATTTCAAGATTCTGAGTCAACGGGAAGTATCCTGTAGGTTTTAATTCCCTTGCGAGTGTCTTAAATTTTGCAGAACCCTAAAAATCAAAAATCGGTTCAGTAATTTTGGACTTCATCGTGGTATTTTTATATATATAGAAGGTATTTAAGCGTTATCTCCTTCAAGGTGAAGTACGTCACTAATCTCAGATTTTTATTTTAACGAAAAAAAATTGCTGTTACCCACCTCTCTTGCATGCAAAGGATATTATCATAACTGCATTGTATTATACACAGAAATGACTTTCTTCGCAAACTGGTGTAGATTACGACACTTTTATATCGCGTTAAAGCAGCATTGGCGTATTCTAATAACGCTTACGCTGTAAAGGATTCTACAAATTTTGCAATCTTTCGAGTGTTGCCAACATTACACGATGCTATACAAATTGATCCTTATGCCCTTGGAGAAAAGATATCAAATACTCTTTGTTTGGACTTTTTTTATTTAAGAAACAAAGTTACATTGATTACTAACAATGGAACTTAAAGGTGGGTAAGTACATAATATTTTTATTTTCCAAATTAAAATGAAATTATTAAGATTAAAGGAGAACGCGCACTGACGTACAACCCCTTATTGTGAATGTTTTGGTATCATTTTTGCATAGTTTTTTCCTTTATTTTTTAGCATAATTTTCCAGTAAATTTTATATTTTTAAATGTTGGGGTTAAAGAAAAATCCTACAGTGAAATCATAATACAAAAACTAGTAACGAAACGCATTTTTAAATAACTGAACTATACGCGAAACACGAAACTGCTGTCAGACTTGCCATGCGTAAAAACTTTTAATAATCGATTTTGTAATCGATTATCATATGGCTAATACGTATTAACTTATTTTATAGTTTAGATTGATAGATTTTATCTGTGTGGTTGCACAGATGCCACAATTACAAATTCGCGCGAGTGGTGAGGCGAATAACGAGCCCGCATGTGTAGATAGTAACCTCACTATTTTCCTCTCACTCGCGCGCTCGCGTTGAGAGTGGCATTTCGGATGCGAAACAAAGGGCAGTAGCGGTCCTTACAGTGTGGAAAATATACTCTATGGTCTCGTGCGAGCGTCCAAAATCCAAATGAAGACCACCGCGCGAATGTGTAAACAGTGCACCAGTACACGAATGTTTCATCGAGACGTGTGATTCGCGCGAGTGGCGAGGCCAATAGCGAGCACGATTGTCTGATCGTGGTATTGGAGCATTAAATACAATCACACATTTTCATAAATAATGACTGAGTGAGTTGGTCATTTTTATGGTCAATCGATTTACTTATCGATTTTTTTATCTTGTAAAATAACGAATGACATTTAATTGCAACACTGTCAATGTCAGTCAACTTGACGGCGTCTGTCTGAGGTTTGTGTTTGTGCTAGTGGATGTTACTTCCGTTGATACGTTGAGTTTGAACCGCGCCGTTCCTCCGTATTTAATTGTGAATGTTGTTGTTAGATATTTTGCGAAAGGACGCTTTTTAGTGTTAGTGAACACAATCTGTGTTGTGCTTGCGCAGTGTACGTACTTTTAGTGTTATCTTAGTACTGACTGGCTGACTGGGTGATACAATCACAATGTCGAATTTTCAATGCATTAATTGCAACGTTCGATTGGATCGCATCAAGCGACATTTACTGATGAACGAGAGTGAAGCCTTAGTCGACACTATTCGCTTTTGGACCTATCCCAGAGAGGTAAGTCGTACTACGTAGTAATTATTGAACCATAAGTAGTAAACGTTTCTAATGCCGAAAATACACGGTTCCACCAAATTGATTCATTTTGCCTGCAAGGTTCAATTCGAGAAATAACATTATAAAAAAAAATACTGATAATAACAGTAAAAGTATGTGGCTGGGTTAATAGAGTTAGCAAGTATAGTTTTATCTCATTATTTTTTATTAGCCAGGCTATTATTATTCTTGTTTTTTATATTTAGTGCAATGGTTTATGCCAGACCATAAGCTAGCTTGGTCAGTTAATATACTTCATACTTTTATTGTTTCAGATAACACCTTCTGACCATATTTGTCATGCTTGCTGGGAATTAGCAATCCATTCGTCAACATCTGAAAGTACAACTACAAGGCAAGTTGGCCATCGCCATGTGTGTGTTGTATGTGGACGCTCAATACTAAGAATGAGTAGACGTAGAATTGTCGTTCAAGAGCCAAATGAGCAGGATCAAAGGATAATTGACATAACTTCTAACTGGATTCGACCACGAGAGGTATCATCTCACACTGTACTTATCTTCTTTTTTATTAATCTTAAATAAGTGCTGGAATTATTTACATATTAAAAACTATCATCCATACATTTAGTAGCTTTTGTAATATAATTGGGATTGTTTGTTTCAGCTTTCTTCAGAAGATGAAGCTTGTATTCCTTGTTGGCTTCGAGCACAAAGAGCTTCACATAGAAGTGGGCAGCCAGAGCCACAAGAAATGATCCAGCCTGAAAATGTACCAGATGATAGGCAGCATGAAATAACAAGAACATGTTGTCTATGTAGCAACACATTTGAATTTACTTATGAAAGGCAATCTATGAGTAATGAAAATGAAAGGCAGATAATAGAAATTATCTCTGAATTGATGGAGCACCGGCAGGTGAGAACCATGTAATCAATGTGGAAAGTAAAAGTAGGCCCTGTACTAAAAAGTCTTCTGCATTGCTACATTGCTTGTTGAATGAAATGTCTAAATAAATAAAAAGACAGCAAGTTAAGATCCGATATGTACATATGTACATTGAATAGAAAACCAAGGTACTATACTTGTCACATTATAACATTAATCTCATTATTTACAGGTGCCCTCAGCAAGTGAAGTTTGCTCGTTATGTTGGGAAAGAGCACAAGGAATATTAAACTCCAGAATAAGTGTTAGAGAACCTCGGTACATAACATTACCGAATATACGGAGAGCAGCTGAAACACCAGGTCACTGTATTTTTCGAGGATGTACTGGCTCCAAACGCCATATTGTGCCTGAAGATACACGACGTCGTATACTTTTACAATATTATTATTTTATACCTCATGGTGCACGCATATGCAATCTTCATTTGCATGAAGAACAATATGGAGATCTTTATGCTGCAGAGTACAGCTTAGATACTTTTTCCTCAAATCATATAGAGGAAATTGTTTTTATTTTAATGGAAGGATTATCCAATGTTAGTTATGAGAACATACAAAACTACCCTGAACACCAAGTACAATATTTTATTGGACTAACAAAAAGGCAACACCAGCAGATATTAGAGGCAACACCCAGCCTAAGAGATCTCCATCGGGGTAGTTTTGCTCTAACAGCACTTCTGTGCAAGTTAAGGACTGGAGACTCAGGGGATAGGTTGTCTATTTTATTTCAAGTCCCCCGAAGAACATTGGAAACCTTAATGTCTGTAGCTAGAGGCATTTTGATTAGAGAATATGTACCGCAACATTTAGGGTTTGAACATATAAGAAGAGAGCAAGTAGTTCAAAAAAATTCAATAATTGCAGAAGGTATTTTTGGTGAGCCTGAAGCACCTCAAGATCAAAAACCAGCAATCACCATTGCAGATGCAACATATTTATACACCCAAAAAAGTTCAAATTATTTGTTCCAGAAGGATACATACTCGCTTCATAAATACAGGAATTTGCTCAAACCATTCATATTATGTGCTTGTAATGGTTATATTATAGATGTTAGGGGACCATATAGTGCCACAACCAACGACGCCACAATAATGCGGGAATTATTAAATGAGACAGGATTTAACGATTTTTACAGGGAAAATGACGTATTCATTTTAGATCGAGGTTTTCGTGACTGCATGGATAGCCTCCATGACAAAGGTTATTTGGGTTTTATGCCAGAATCTAAAGATGAAGGCCATTCACAGCTTACGACCCTACAAGCTAATAGATCGCGTTGTGTTACTATTAATAGATGGGTTATAGAAGCTGTGAATGGTCGTTTCAAACGCGATTTTAAAATATTTCGGCATGAATATTTTAACCGTGCATGTCGTCACTTAATGGACGATTTTAAAATCGCCGCTGCACTTTTGAATGCTTTCTGTACTCAATATACAGACTCGGAGAACGCAGAGCAGTATCTCAATATTATTAATGAACGACTGTTCTTGCAAAACACCATTGCAGATTTAGTAGCGCAATTGAATTTGAATAGGCGTAGTTCCTTTTTTATACCGATTGACGGTACAACCATGCCATTTCCAAGGCTGTCCATGCAGGATTTAGTGTTATTTGCATGTGGTACATACCAAATAAGACAGGCGAGATCGTATGTGGGTGAGCATTTTCGGTTTCATGGAGTATATACATTAGAAATATGCCGGGAACAAATAACTGGACTAGAGGGTGTGAATCCTATGTTGGTCCGAGCAAAAATAAAGTCTCGGCATTCTTCGGCTAAGACATATTTCGTCTTCATAACTATAGAAAGGGGTGTAAACGGACGTGAAGCAATATTAAGTTACTGTTGCAACTGCATTGTGGGGCTACGAACTGTTGGGTGCTGCTCGCACGTAATGAGTATTATCTGGTACTTAGGGTATGCTCGTCACGAAGGCATGACTAGACCTGCTCCCTTCTTAGATGAAGTTATTTTAAGAGTGCCTTAAGTTCGTCAATATTATTTTAAAAATATATTTATTACCAAATCAAACGATTGTTTATTTCTACAAACGACACCTGATATAAGTAGACACATTTTCTATGATGTGTTCAATTCATTAATCGTGTTTGTATGTACTAAAATACTAATTGTATACCGTACTATATTGTACGGTATACAATTGTATACCGTACTATATTGTACGGTATACAATATGAGCAGTATTAGATTAAGTTAGGAGATGATAGTAAGAGATTTCAATTTCTTACACAAGCGATAAGTAGTCTAATGTATCTATTAAATAAGAATTACTAGTGGCATATCTCATGCATCATGTCATGTTATCTATTTGATTTGTATCTAAACACCATGAAGTTCCAGATAGGTACCTATTTCAAGTCTAGAAAGAAAATACGACGACGTAGAGTGACCATACATTATTAAAATGCAATTAAGTAATTCGCTTTATTAAAAACTGTAACCCGTGCGGATTATAGAAACAATCTGTAAATGGTGGCCATTCTGAAATGCTATGTTGCTAGCACATACCGTCATGCGGCATGACTCATGATACAACATAAACACGTTGGTGGGTCATGCTATCGCGCTCTCACTCTTAATGTCTCTATAAGGTCTCACAGACAGAGGCGAGCTGCAGCCGCGGCAAGCCCTTATTAGTCGCTCATATTTGTGCACTCGCTTACAGTGCAAGCGAATACAACTGGCTGTGAGACATTTTATCTGCAGTACGAATTCGAACTAACGGAAGTACAATTTGTATAATAAGCTGTCACTATCACTCAACTGTCACTGTCAGTCAATTGTCACTGTCAGTCAATTGTCACTGTCAGTCAATTGTCACTGTCAGTCAATTGTCACTGTCAGTCAATTGTCACTGTCAGTCAACTGTCGAATATGGAGAAAATCAACCTCAAAACATGATTGGAAATACAATTATAACTTTTAAACCCCAACATTTAAAATTCTGTTAATTTATGTAATAATTAACAATAATATTATTTACCAAATGTATAAATCTCATTGCCAAACATGAAAGTTGTGTACCTGTACAATATTTCCATAGTACCCTGCCATTCTCCTTTGAATACCACTACTTTTCCCTTTGGATTGTGACACTTCTGTTTAATTTAGTTAATTAATCCATAATCTAAGATCACAGTGGTTTGTGTGTTTGACTGTCCGCTCTTTTTCCATTGTATATGTGTTACCATAGCAACGCGTTAATCGCAAGTAGTTCGTCTACCGGACGCTAGATGGCGCTAACGGAAAATATTTAATAATAGAAAAAATTAAAAGAATTTTGTCCACCCGTGCGAAGCCGGGACGTGCCGCTAGTAGATAACAAATATTACACAAAATATCAAGTTGAATAAACAAATATTAGACAAAATATAAAATTGAATTAGCTAAAACACTTTATGGCATTCAGAAACAACGACGATACCACAACACCCAGAGTCCCAGACCCAAAAAAGGCTATTTTCTTTATTGACCTGGCCGGGAATCGTGCGCGGGACCTCGGAGTTACCATTATAACCGGTATGCAAGCTACTCGACCACGGAATACTGTCTCTAATTGTTTGTATGCATCATTGATTATCCCCATAAAGGACAAGGGTAGCTATTGAAGCAGATGTCTTACAACTTCACATCCGCAATAATGAAATAAAAAAACGCCACCTACTGCACCAGTAAGCTTTTAAATTTTTTTATTTATTTATTCAAAGGAAACGCAGTTTTATAATAGTCTAAAATAAATAAAAAAGTCTACAACTAAACCTTAAGCTCCATTATAAAATTAAGTATGAACTAGCTGACCCGGTAACGCGTTGCTATGGTAACGCGTATACTATGAAAAAAGAGCGGACAGACAAACACACAAACAACAAATTTGTGTTCTTAGATTATAGACTAGCTGATCCGGTAACGCGTTGATATAGTAACGCGTTGCTATGGTAACGCGTATACAATGGAAAAAGAGCGGACAGACAAACACAGAAACAACAGATTTGTGTTCTTAGAGTATATATTATCTAGACCCGTTATTTTGTAAATAAGTTTTGAAATGAACTATAATTTTTAAATAACATTTCAAGATATAATATGAGTTAGTATCAACAAACTTAAGAGTTAGATTCACAAACAACCGTAGCAAATCAGCCTTGTACTTGCCAATTTTGGTCGAAAAACTGACAATTTTACTAAACAAATTGTTGTAATTGTCACAAGAGCGAAATAAGAAAGTATTTTTAGCGTACTTTGAGTTACTAAAGGGCTATTTTTTCTTTAGTTTCTAATAATAACACGGCTGAATGTTTTCTATACTTTAAAAGCAGACAGGTGAAAATTTCAAAGCAGCGCTTTCATGGTTTAATTTCATGATAACATGTGTTGAACAAGGGTTAGATCCTCGATGCTGCGTCGGACGCACGTCAGCAAGCTTGCCTGATATGGGTCAGTTTATACTCTGTGGTCCAATTGACAAGATTAGGACGAGAACATTGAAAACCCGGGAAAAATTACGGTTTACTGGAATAAACATTTCTGGCCCGGTGTTAACACAAATTTGGACACTTTACGAGATTACATATATAGAATATAGTGTAACACAGAATTGTACGAACCTACTCTATATACGGACATCAACCAATTAATTTTGTTACATTGTATTCATATATTCTCACAATCGAGGTTTCAGCCTTCATATTTGTTTTATAACCATTGTTACGATGCAGACAAAAATATTACAATGACTTTGAAATTAGGCAGTAATGGATATTTAATTATTGTAAGTCTACGAACGAAGCAAGTTACAGAATCAAGGGAGCACAAAAAGAACTGTTATTGGAGCTCCCATAGATCAGCTTCAATGGCGCAATGTCTGTTACGCCATAACTTCCCGAGTTCTTAACCGATTTTAATATTTTTTGTGTGGAATCGAATCAACAGGTTTAGGACCAAATTGTGACGGAGCCCAAATTTTGAAATTCGCAAAAATTCCCATCGAAACCAATTTTTTCTTTTTTTAGGAAATACGCTCCGCTCCAATATATGGTGCTAGCGTAGCTTTATGCTTAGCGACTGCATCGCCTAGTTTTATTAGATTTCATCTTCATTATTTGTATTTAATCCTGACGTGTCGACTTCTTTACAAGAGCCATGATCATAGGATGACTAAGGTAATTGTCGTCATAAATGTATCTTCCAGTATTTTTATCGGGCACATTCCTGACTGTTAATGGACACTGCCAACTATCCATAGTAACTTTGGCTTAACATAAAATTGTCACGAACGGCGATTCCTCAAACTTTTCCATATCATTAAATATTAGATCAAACTTATAAGATTAAAACTGTTTTGTTTTCCCTTTAATTTAGTTCTTTTATTATATCTACGATTACTGTACACTGAGTTGACATATGTTCCCTAAATCGCTAGCTCTATTGACTTGGACCAAACACCCACATTAACGTCCACGCAGATCACCTTTGTGGCTCTTTGATACAAAGTGAATGCGAATAATCAGTTTAAAGCACTAAATTATGACATAATATTAACTTTGATGACAGTCAGGTTTAAGTACCTACGAGCAACAAAATTAATTACATACAATATAGAAGCATTGCCATTATATTATTTTATAGCCACGCCGGCCACGCGTCGCTGTGCTAAAAAATAAAACCTGTCCTATGCCCTAAGTCGGAACAAATCCAGAAAAAAGAAAAAAATCATCAATCGTGATGATTTTTTTGTTTGTGTGTTTTCGGAGTCTATAGCGGTATAAATCTTCCCTTGAGATTGTCATTTGTTAAGTTATAATTCTTAGCCTTGGCTTTGACTGTGATCTTTTTTATTTAATATTTGTACTTATGAATAATGATAACCTCTTAAAACAATATAGAGAAGAGAAAATAATAATCACACATTCATATTGAAATTATATTTAGTCTATTTATTGATAAGCAACTTGGCACATAAATCTCTGTCATCACAAATCCTGGAATTTGAAGCGATTCCAACAAATTTCTTCTGATATAATCTAAATATTAAAAAACGCTTAAATAAAAAAAATATCTTCTTAAAATTTGTGTTGCAGCGGATATTATTGTGTACTAAGGATGAATTATTAACCAATACCTGTTTCTGAACGTGGACGTTGACAATTGAAGCAAAATAGCGGATGGTGTCTTTTCATGCGCTTTTAATAAATTTAAAGTGTCAATAAATCTCCACGCCTTTACTGAAACCTAGGAAAAGGTATATTTTCAAAATTCATTCGTTATTCATTGGCCATCCACCATTTCTAAATTAGCTCTAATCATCATTCATCATAATCTAATTAAGAAATTACTGAAGACGACGCTGTATGGGTTTTGTACCCTTTGCGTTCCTTTAAGGGAAAACTAAACAAAAGTTTTCAAACATTTAAATTACATTAGCAATCGGAACGTGACCGTTGTTAATTCCTTATCCTGTTTTACAGTTTAGCTTTATAGTCCAGTAGGTAAACTTTTGAAAAACTTTCTTTTGTTTTTAATCAGTCATTAATCCGCGCGCTTGAAAAACTAGGTTTTATCTAGTACCACAGACTAAGTCACGGCCTCGGAACACGATTAATTCAGCCAGGCTAGGAGCCAGCGCGTAATTACGGCAATTTGGCTAAATCGTTGCCGCAATTATCACGGGGAGGTAGAAAGCAGTACTCCTTATGTGTGGGGTTACCACACGAGATAATGGGGTAGATAAAAACGGTGTTCATCGCTTAAAAACAAGGGCCTTTTTTAAATCAAAATACTAAATGATGAGGTAACACCGAATACATGTAAATTACACTTAATTTACCTTATAAATAACACTTTATTAATTGAGAATTACACTGTAGTGAAGATTTATAATTAATTTCAATTTACTTCAGTATTTTACCCTCGGGTTTTGAATAAAGTTTGATATATATAGAATTACACGATTGCTCATCAAAAATAAGTTATCAGAATACAGATATGTTATATATATGTATAATATTATTTGTATGAATTTAAGCACTTTCTACAAGATTCTTTTACTGATACCTAAATCACTATATTTTAATAGAAAAATCATGTTTCACAATCGATTAGAATGACAAACATTTGTAAAAATATTTCTTTTGAATGCAAGGAATATTCCTCTCATTGATGAAACAACATTGGCCTTCAGCGTAGAAAAAAATGTAAAAAGTATTAGAAAATTTCGATTGGTGTTCACAAGGATCGGTAGCTCAATTAGGAGGCTCTGCACCGGACGTCTAACGGTTGCAGGTTCGTGTCCCGCCTTAGAATAACTTGTGCGCCGATTTTTTCTAGTATTATTCCATCAAAAAATATTATCATATAATATTTTTGATATCATTTTATAAGATTTTGCATTGCACTTTGCAATTAAAATGTAAGTAATATAAACCTAGAGTTATTGACAATACATATTCTGAGATGTTCATTTATAAAATGTCCTACGATTAAGGAATATTTTAACAATTTATATATTTTGGTAATAATTTAGGGATTTTCAAGTCACGAGTGAATAGGTATCATCAGGCGAGATAGTGGTCAAGCGAATGCCTATTTTACTATAAAAAAAAGTTATTATTTTAACGATGAATTTGGATACTATAAGTAAAATGTGACAATTTTTCGAACCCAGGACCGTCAGTGCGAAAAGCAGGACCGTTGTACCAAACGGCCGTCAACGGTTTATACTTATGGTTTGCAATAAGTTGATTGAATTGAGATATACATGTACCGGAACTACTAATAAATTTTGTGTAATCGAAAATCTTTTTTTTTATTGTAACTTAAGATATCAAATAATTATATTTTCAATATTAGATTATATTACAATACTAAGTCAAGCGTACAACCCCACACCAATAGTAACGAAATAAGTGCTCATGGAATTTGAGTAATTCTTTGCACTTAACGTAGAATGGTAGCAATCCCGTCTTTCGCACCAAGGGTCCTGGGTTGGAGTTCTGGAAGAACTCTTTTTGAATTACTTTATTCAATAAATGTTAATTATTGATGTACAAGGGCGGGTCAAAAAGTTCGCGGAATGAGGGGCATGGAGGGGGGAAAGGTGACTTTTTACTACCTGCACTAGTTGTGACACTAATTAAGAGTATAAATACTAAGTTTAAAAAAAAATAGGTCATAACTACCTGAGCTACACATCAATCAACAAGTCAATCCGGAAGAAAATTTGCAACATGGAGAAAATTGAGTTTCGCGCAGTCATCGCTGCTGTTCAAAGAGTGGGCTTTGAAATCTTGGATCATCCTCCCTATAGCCCTGATGTAGCCCTAAGAGATTATTATTTTTTCCCAAAAAAGAACAAAAAGGGCTTCGAGGCAAGAAATTTTCCAGCGATGAAGAAGTGAAGAGCGCAATTTCGGCCTATTATGACGACAAAGAGAAATCATTTCTTTTTCAAATGTATTAATAAATTAATTGATAGGGCTAATAAATGTATTAGAGTTAAGGGGGAATACATTGAGAAGGAAAAATAATTTTGTGTTTTATTTCTTACTTTTTACCCTCCATTCCGGGAAGTTTTTGACCCACCCTCGTATGTCTATCCGTTACCCTAGCATACATCATACAAGCCTTACGTGCTTACTTTGGGCTAGACTTGTGAATGTAAAAAAAAAAATATTTCAGTTAATAACTATTTTGTCGCCTGCTATCACCGTTCTAGATAAAGTAATAACATAAAATAATGCTCTTAATTATGTCCTAGGAGACAAAAAAGATATGGTATCTTCACTTGTGGTAAAAGCACAGAGCACAGGCGCAGTTGTGTTAATAATTGAGTGATCTCGTGACAGATAGATTGACGGTGATCTCTGATATTCTAGTAACATTGCGGCGCATTCGGTATAGTTAAGCAACCGTAGTGTTGGTTACGATTGAATGGTGACCATGTTGCTTAAAATTTATAGACGCACTAATGCATGAGCGTTTCGTAGATAAGTTACTAAGGGATTATGCACAATGCGTTTTTTTTACAGTGAACATTTTTGCATGTCTTGCATGTTTGTACGGGTTCAAGCGTGAGACTAAATTTATGCAGGTATTCAAAGAGTTGTGTACACCTATTTAAATTCACAATCAAGCTGAATTTGACTTATGTAAATATGGCGTTTGAATGACGGCTCTTTAAGAAAAAGTGGTGAGCACAGGCTGAAATTTTTATTTTATACTAGATGGCGCTGTAGCGCGTAGAAACACACTATCGTATTGTTTTTGCGGGAGTACGAAAGGACAAGTTTAGTTTTGCAATGTTAGGATAACGAGACAATATGGTAACAAACACACACACGCACACACACACAAAGTATTGTCATAAAATAATTAGGATATGAACAACTCACGTATCACAACCACATTAAACTAATTATTTATTTCCAAATTAAACCAATTTTGTACCTGCAATGATCTCTTAACGCGATTTAAGTTTGATCGTCAAATTAAGATACTTCTTTACAAATTCGTTCCGAAAAAAATATTACTAACTTTTTCATGTTCGGAAGGAACGTTAAGTTGGTCCCGGCTGCATTACCCAATAATCTGGTCTCGACCTGTGTGATTGGTTATAGTTAATTCTTCATGTAATGTTTTTTTATGAGAAAGGCCTCTGTCACAGCATTGGGGACGCTTATGGGCTTATAAAGATGATAGTAAAATAAATGTTTTTTTTTAAACATGGGAACAAGAAGTCTAATAAAGGTTGAGAATCTCTGATTTACTTGTCGTATCTTTAATTTCGTTATTTGTATAAAAACAAGCTGATCCGGTAACGCGTAAACAATGTAAAAAGAGCGGACAGACAAACAACAAATTTGTGTTCTTAGAGTATATACTAGCGGCCCGCCCCGGCTTCGCACGGGTGGACAAAGTTCTTTAATTTTTTTCTATTATTAAATATTTTTCCGTTTGCACCATCTAGCGTCCGGAAGACGAACTACTTGCGCTTAACGCGTTGCTGTGGTAACGTTATTGGTACAATGGAAAAAGAGCGGACAGACAAACACACAAACCACTGTGCTTATAGATTATGTTATTTTTCGTCGTTTAAGACAACATTTTTCTTTACAGGTCCAATTAATACTTATTACTCTCAAGTAAACTGTACTTTTACAATTTATTTTACATAATTTAATTTATTATGATAGTTAACAAAGCAATCTACAACAAAATATAGCAGAATTGTAATTGCGTTTATATATATTTTGCGAAATAACTTAATTGTTTTTAGAAATTAGAAATTAAGAAAGTACGTAGGTAGTACAAAATAATTGCATTACAAGATTTTGGACAATACGATATTTCGTTAATGAATTTGGAACGTACACTGCCTAAATCTGTATTTAATCACAGACAATTTAGAGGTACAACCCGGTTACAATATCTGTGGACCTGATGACGTCACGTCAGCGCTTAGGTACGGTGCACAAAACAAGCATCATGGGGATAGTATTGTAAACAATAATAATTATTAACTATAAATAAAATATATTATACTTTTATTATTCTATTTTTTTATTCTTTTTCAAGAGAACGGGGAGGGGGCTTGACATTCCAGCGAGGTCCACAGATATTGTAACCGAGTTATATTCAAGTCACGAGTCCATCTGAGATGTTCATTTATAAAATGTGATGCGATTGAGGAATCTTTGAAATATATTTTAATACTTTACTTTGGCGACGTTTGGTGCAACGGTAGCGATCCTGCTTTTCGCCCAGACGGTTCTAGGTTTAAATCCCGGTAGGGGCAGATGTTTGTATGATGAATACGAGCATTTGTACCTGAGTCATAGGTGTTTATATATATTTCTATGAATATTACATAACTTTGTATTATATAAGTATGTCTATCCGTTACCCTAGTATCCATAACACAAGCCTTACAGTGTTTACTTAGGGATAGGCTAATTGTTGTAAATGTAGGAAATATTTATTTCTTTAATATTCATAGTTTTCTTTTTGCTAATAATTTAGAGGTCTTCAAGTTACGAGTGAATAGGTATCTTCTAGACAAGCGAGTCACATCCTGGATAGCATCGTTGCTTACCATCAGGCGAGATAGTGGTCAAGCGCTGCCTGTTTATTATAAAAAAATAGCGATTTAAGCTATACGCACTTTTAATTAAACTTGCAAAACAATTATTCAATTAGAAGAGTATACGCCTGAATAGCGAGATGTGAACTCGGGTCCCGTCAAAATGTTGTTGACTTGTTTCTAGTAAAAAAAATTACACATCAAAAATCTGGTCTTATAATGCCCGAATAAAACAATAAAATAATTCTGCTTTCCGTTAGCTAAAACCGTTAGGTAAACGGATTAGCGAATCACAAAACTTTTGTGAAAAACCGAAAACCGCGGAAAGTATTTAAAATTTATATTTTTGCAAAAAACTATTTTAAAAACTATATTAGCAAACGCACCAATTTTTTTGTGGTGATGGTGGCTTTCTGCTACTTTTGGGACTGGACTCACGTTAAGTCCTCGATAAAACGAAACGATGTTCATGTACCATTGAGACACATATAATGCAGTCACGTACGTTAATCTGCCACTGCTCGCGCTGACTTCCAGTTTCTCCTTCACCAGCTGGTTAGGACTACACTTGCACTGCTTGAAAGTTTCTTGAGAATTTTTGGGTTGAAACTGTAAATTGAATAATGTGGCGATCGAGATACGTTGCGTCCACACGATGGCGACCGAATAATGTTTCTACCCTCGTCCAGCACACAATCAGGAGTGAACGCATGACAACCGTTAAATTTGCGTTTTGTCATTGCTCCCGAGGTAGATGAACATCAATTTGACAATTGCGTTTAGTTAAATGATTAAAATTATACGAAAATTTATGGTAACGAAACACTACAAGTAACAGAAATATGATTTCTAAACCGATCTAAAGAGATAATTTTTATATATGCCCCTGAGGTTTAGCGACCTCTTAGCTAACGGACTGCAGAATTATATAAATTACATACCTTAGGTCCTACTATCACATCTTAATGCGATTCAAGTGTTGAAGAGAGATACCACTATTAGACAGCGTATATCGCTGTCTCACTTTAACAATCGAACTTGCATCACGCTAAGAGATCATTGTAGGGCCTCTGTTCCTTATTTATTGATTGTTTAAAAACTTATAAAAGTATTATTTTCTATTTTGTTGGTAGTTACCTATAAAATGAAGAGATGGCGCTAGTAGTCAGCTTAAAAAGCACTAAAAAAATACAACGAGTCTGTCGGTAGCTTAAATAGAAGATCTCTTGTCCGTATAGCGAGAAGATGTGAGTTTGAATCTTCCCCTTACTCCCGAAACAAGTTTTCGGTAAATAATCTTCAAATGTAGCAATAAATGTTTAAATAACCGAAAGACATAGACAACGACAGACATTATGTTTGACTGATCAATTTTTTTTTGTTAGTTATAATCATATATAATAGTTGACTGGTAGAGAATGCTTTAAATATTAGGTATATACAATTAATTTAAAAACAACAAAGAGTACCTAAATAATAACATAAAATAATTGTTTTAGGAAAGTTTTTTTTATTACACACAATGGTAAATAAAATTAATTATAATAATAAAAGCCACTTCTTGAGATTAAATTAAGATAATATATAATTAAACCTAATTTGTAATTAAAGTTGGATCAGAATCAAATTTTGGAATAATACTTACATTTTTATACTATGTATATATAACAATTGATTTTTGTTAGTTTCGTAAAAACTCTAAAAAGCAGTACATAGATTTATCGCCAAAGAAGTTTTATGTAAGGCCAAAAAAGAGAGCAGCGAGCACAACTACTAGATGCATAACTAGCAGTAAAGTACAAAATTTATTGCAAATAAAGTAATGAACATCCTTAAATGTATACATATTATTTTAATAGTTTAAATCATGATTAAATTACGTAAATTGATTTGTTCCAAGATAAGTCTCATTTGATATACGACCTGAATATAAATCTATTCGTGTTGTCAGAGCGAACTCTATTTTGGCGAGAACATGAAACTTTTAAATTTGAAAATTCGAATTTGGAACGTTCAGAAAAGCGCCTGGGTTGCATCGCGTAATCAGATACCGTGCGCTAATGCATTCGTAGTAGTACGGATTTGGAGTAACGAAACGCATCGCTAATGGATGTAGAACGACGGATTAGGTCTTTCTTTTTTAAACGTGTTCTTAGTTTAAAATTTAAAAAAGAGGTTGTAATATTCTATTATTTTATCTGCAAGTTTTTGGTTAAAGTATTAAAACTTTTTGTATAGCAGGTATAAACATTGTATACACTATCGCAAGTTAAACTTAGCTCAAAAGTTTTACCGTTGGCTGTGAAAAAGCGAATGAACGTTCACAGGTCATTTGGCGCTTGTAAAATTCAAATTAGTGTTCCAACTTCGAAAGCTGGTGACTTTAGAACAAGTCTGACGTTGTTTTTGAATGCAATTATGATTTATCTTCATGGAACTACGTGCATGACGTGTGAGAAAAACTTTTATTTTCACAGCGTAGGACATAATGACATTTAGAAAAATACAATAAATTAGCTGACCTGGCCACACGTTGCCGTGGCTCAGTTATTATAAAAGATTTTTTCTAAAATAAAAGTAGCCTAAGTTACTCCTTATTACATCAGCTACCTGCCAATAAAAGTCCCGTCAAAATCGGTTCAGCCATTTCAGAGATTAGCTGGAACAAACAGACAGACAAAAATGGTAAAAAAAAATATTTTGTTGTATGTACCGTAAAAAACGGTTATTTCAATATTACAAACAGACATTTCAATTTTATTTATATGTATAGATTACTGCTATTGGATAAAAAGCTAAAAATTTTATATTGTAATGTAAACATTTCTAACTCAAAGAAATTGTTTATAAATAAAGATTAGCGATTAGCTATAAGTGATAAGTAAATATACGCTATCAGATTCTAACTCTCCGGTTGACTGGTAGAGAATGCCTAATGGCATTAAGTCCGCCATTTGTACATATTTTATGTGCAACAAAGTTTAAATAAATAAAAATAAATAAGTATAATTGTTATTTCTTGAAAGTATTTCTATCAACAATCGTTCTCAAAACAGGTCGGTCATAGAAATAATGCTCTATCTCGAAGATACTGTTAAATTCACAATGGATTTTGGCAGAAGTAGGTCCAAATTCTACCTAAAGTAAATTTTTCTACATATTATTTGGAAAAAAAAATGGTTGTCTGTAAAGTCAGTTTACGGACGATAATATTACGTGATAACGTCATAAGAAAACATCGATCAAAAATTGCATACTTTTATGAATTGAATTGAATTATTATCACTGAATTATCATTATTTTGTATAATACAAAGAAGTTAATTGAAATTTTTTTTTTAGAAAAATAACAATAAGTTGTAATAAACAATGGACACCACATAAACTTTCCACTTCATGAAGTGGAAGAGAGATAGATGCGCCACAAGTCGGACGCTTAGTCCAATCGTGCCTCTCTCTCGTTTGTTCCGCGCTCTCGCTTGCACGTTCGGCTCAGGCGGAACGTTACACTTTTTCGTGAATGCAGCCGGTGTTCATCGATTTATAAGACGTTATCACGTCAAAATCACGATTTAATTTGACGATATCTATTTATAAAAGGATATATATGTTTTACAAGTGCCGTTTATAGGATCATAAGATCGGTCGCTGGGTAATTTGCGGGAGAGATACTATTGCAGCAGTGGAGGCAAGACTGCTTAAATACAGAATTATGACAGTAGAAAACAGGAGAGGCTGACAAATCTTAAATCAAGCTTGATATTGTAATAATTAAAACTTTTAAATTTTATTTTATTTTTATCGCACGTTAAAAGTTTGAGCAATTAATTAAGAACAAAAAGTTCTACGAATCGAATAACTTGAAAAAAAATGAACGAGATTAAGAAAAAAAACTCAAATTCCTCACCCGGATCCTCTACTGATTGTGATGATAATTGTAAATTACTAGCGGCCCGTCCCGGCTTCGCACGGGTGGACAAAATTCTTAATTTTTTTCTATTAAGTATTAAATATATTTACGTTTGCGCCATCTAGCGTCCGGTAGACAAACTACTTGCCGTTAATGCGTTGCTATGGTAACGCATTTACAATGGACAGACAGACAAACAACAAATTTGTGATCTTAGACTATAGATTGCAATGTGTTCTGATTCTTGGCGATTGAAATCTCTGGACAGCATTTCGCGTAAATGACCCCTGTGTGTTTAAGGAATCAGACACGAACATCCAAAATACTGATCAACACTAAGACCAAATGCTTACTGCCTGCATGGTGGATAGACCATTGCCAATTTTCTCTACTGAGTTATCTATCAGCCAAAGCCTATTCCTTAATAGGAAAACTAATGAAATACCAACATAAAACAAAAAAAAATCAAATTAAAACATCAAAACAAGGTGGGCAATAAGAAAAAACTATTCCATAGACATACAGAGGAATCCCACCACAACCTAAAAATGTTAACACCCACTCCAATAACATCAAAAGTAGTTTCCGCTTCGACTTCCCTTTGATGTTACCGACCCAGTTATGTTTTAACCACATACTATAACGTAAACATTAAGTTAACTGCGTACGTGTTTGTGACTTTAATGGCTTCACCGTATTTGTATTTATTAATGTGATTCGTTTGCGCATTTTTTATAATAATTCAAGTTCATAATTTTATGTAGCAGAAATTACAGGAACTAACTTCATTTTGTCCATTGAATTGCAAAATTCAATTGTTTGACGGCACGTAAAAGTGACACTTCAAAAATGGCACGTTTCTCTAAAGATGTTAGTTCGCCATCCCTACCCTAGCCTTCTGTACTTTTTTTCTTAAGTATATCCCATGGGGAGGCAAAGGATGCCAAGGAATACGCTTACTAGACTACTTCTGAACTACTATAGTCCATTTTTTTAGCATTAGAAATTATGTAAACAAAGAAGTACCTAGTGGTGGCTAACCTTGTGCTGGAGTCCACTTTGACCGGCTTCAGGTTCGTCCATTGTTGAACAGATTAAATAACAAATAACAACATAAACTTTTAACAAAAAACAAATAGTAAAAACAGATCAATGCAGACGTTGACATTTGCCGCTATTGTTGCAAATGGCGGCCATGTTAATCGACCATTTTAAAAATCACCTGATATGGTACGTATTACAACATCGGCATGTACTTTACAATTTTGTCGTGTTAAACTGACCAACGTTTCGTTCCACAAGTTTGCAACTTCTGCTTCTTAAGGTACTTTTTAGTGTAAACTAAGTACCCAAATTTTGTTCTTTCTAATGCTAAAAAAACGGACTATAGAATACTACTAGAATATTTCCACAACCTGTTTTAAAAAAGGATTGATTGTATTTTACATTAAAGAGAGTGAAGACTGATTTGGTAGCGAAAGATTATAAAAGAATAATATGTAAATATACTTTTAATTTATGATTAATATTTTTAATTGCTATTCCAAAGAACTAGGGAATATAAAAATTACCTCTTTTATAAAGGATTGTTTGGAAATTTGATTAGATAACAGTGTACTGATTAAATAAAATAAAAGGTTTTTTGTAACGTCTATGATACTTTTACACTATTTTATTAAAAACTAGCTGACCCAGCCACGTGTTGCTGTGGCACGGTAATTTTAATTTGCTATATTTTTTTAAAATAAAAGTAGCCTAAGTTACTCCCTATTTCATAAGCTGCCTGCCAATAAAAGTCCCGTCAAAATCGGTCCAGCAGTTTCAGAGATTAGCCGGAACAAACAGACAGACAGACAAAAATCGTAAAAAATGTTATTTTGGTGTATGAACCGTATATATATTCATATGCATGTAGTAAAAAACGGTTATTTCAATATAACAAACAGATACTCCAATTTTATTTATATGTATAGATATACTATTTTTAAGTGTGATTCCAAAGAGTTTTGCTAGGTTATCATTGTTACGGATATTAGTTACAAAAGAGTGAAGACTGATCATTAAAGAATAATAAAAAGTCATGTTATTGTTATATTTTCATTACTTTTTTCTACACTATTATTAATTTATATGAATAAAATAATAAATAAATAAATATTTCTTAAATTCACACCTAGCCTAGCCATTAGCCTAGCCCAAAGTTAGCACTGTAAGGCTTGTGTTATGGATACTAGGGTAACGGATAGACATACATATATTATACCTACATAGATATGTAATATTTATAGAAAAATAGATAAATAAACATCCATGACTTAGGTACAAATGCTCGTATTCATCATACAAACATCTGCCCCTTCCGGGATTCGAACCCAGGACCGTCAGTGCGAAAGGCAGGATCGCTACCGTTGCACCAAACTGTCGTCAAATCATCTTAAATTAAAGATATGTCCGCCCGTTTAATTGAAGTGACAGGGGACAAAAGATATGGCAGCTTCTTCGGCAACCGCTTAAGTATACCTAAGATAACAATGAGAAAGCGCTGTCAGCCTTTTGGACACCTTTTTCAACAGCATCGGTGAGGCTGGTTTTCACCTTTTTTAAAAATCTAGATTTAATTAATAAATTATATTTAGTATCCCTACTTATATTATAAATGTGAATGTAAGTTCTTTTGTTATGCTTTCACGCAAAAACTACTAAACTGATCATCATGAAACTTCGTACATATATTTTTGGAGGTATTAGAAGTAACATAGGATACTTTTTATTTAAATAAAAAATTTAAAAAATGCGGGCGAAGCCGCGTGTAAAATCTAGTAATAATATATGTGCAATAGCTCTAAATACTACGAAAAGTTCTGAATTTAAAATGTCATGACATTTTGTCTTGAAAACCTGTTGTTCAGACGAAGTCACCGGTAGATCTTCACATTTCCTCATGAGCTTAATGGTTTCTTTTGAAAACGTCTACTTCCTGCCTTTACGCTGAATATTGCAAAACTCCCTTCCTGTCAGAGTATTTCGACATTATTAAGGGCATGATTGACGGCAACAACATTAGTGTCCACGACAACGAATTGTTCTCTAGGTTTGGCTGGAATGTTTAAAATCCTACGATAGTTTGGAGGAAGTTAGGACGAAGCTTGGATTTTATCAAGCGGACACGTTCACGTTTATATTAAGAGAGTCTCGAAAAGTAGCTGGTTACTGTCGGTATTGAACCTGTTCATCACCGAGACGTCTTTTAATATGTGCTTTTATTATTTTGTCTTTCCATTGGGCAGGGTTGCACTGGATAATTATCGTGATAATTACGTATTGATAATTAACGTCGATAATAACGAGTAACTGTTATTGTACAAAACAATATAGGTAATACATTGTTGTCGAGGCGCGGAAAACCAGCAATTGCTGGACGAGTGAAGTTTGAAGTCCGAGCCGTAATATATGAATAAATTTACAATTGCATTATAAATAGTAGACATTACATTAGTAATAGCAGTCAAAAATTACAATAATTAAGTCGTACACATATCAAAATTAATAGTATTTTTTAACAAAAGTAATCTCAGGCTCTCAGGTAAAAGTAATGTCTAAAATAGAAAAAATCTTTCATTTATATATATGTTATTTGATTTGATAGTTGGATAATCATCAGATAATTATCGGCTAATTATCTGATAATTATCTGTTTATTAACAGAGAAAATAATTATCTTGATACTTTGCAACCCTGCCATTGGGGCTACATTATGCTCACTTTCTTTAAGGTATTTCTTTGTTTCCTTTCGCTGTTTCTTGAAGAAATAACTAATCACGAAAAACTATCTTTTAGAAACAGTTGACAAGCATTCGCCCCATTGCATTTTCCTTGTTAAAGCCATGGTATCCTACTACCGATTCACCGCAATTCTATAGTTCCATTAAAGACCCCCATGAAAATGTTATAGCTGGTCATGGTAGCGAATTGTAAGATCCTTGGATATGTCTTCAAATATAATTTATTCCACTTCATCGTCTGCGTGTGTTGAGATCGATGTGTAAACCTGGACAATTGAGTCTACATCTCTCGGTTAATTTGATCATGACGTCACAATAGGCTTTGTTTACCATGAATCCAGAGCCACTCTGGGATAGTTGTCCCTCTCGGAAAAAACGGAAGTGGCCCGATTCAAGGGTCATAGTGTCCCAATCTCATCGGATTTCGCTTAGCCCAAGAATGTACTTATATTCAGACACTCATAAAACTAAAAATGTAGGTATAGTACAGATAGCATCCCATAAGAAATCGTTGGATCATCACAACCAAACCAAAGAATGTAAGGTGTGTAAAGCTTTAAAAAAGTCGGTTTACAATAGAAAAATAAAGGTTTTTATTATATTTTTTATTATTTAAGCTGTCACCTGTCAAGATCAATTTTTTCGTGTAATACTTTCTTGAGATATATTTTTTTTCTCTTTATTAAATTGGGGCTTCTATCCACATGGTTAGCCCCATCGTATCTTCTCAATGACATGTCAGATATCTTGGAATTCGGATACAAAAGTATTATATAGACGAAAAGGAATCACTGTTCGGTCAGTTTCACTAGAGCGAATGCTTTTTCAGCTACATCAGATTTCGGTTGTACCAAGATGTTTTGTACCAAACCTACATATCAAATTTTTTGATGAAACTCCTCAAACAGTGACTCCCTCTCGGCCCCGTTCTTGACACAGTCCATTAGCATATGTTGTACATCTTCGATTTTGTCACAAGCGATGAAATTAGGTATAATAGTCTGTTTCATTAAGAATGCAAACTTTACCGATGGATAGTGCTTCTTTAGATATATAAATTCAAGTTGTCCAGGTGTACCGCCTAACACAGTAGATTTTTTTACATTGAGACACAGGTAAGAAAAAATTTTTATTTAATTTTACTTATTGTATTTTTCACAGAAGAACAAATTGAGTAAAACGTGCTAAACGCAGCACTTTCGGTGTGCATTAATGAGACTAAGTATTGTCCCCGGCAAATAAGTTGAACATGATTTTGAAATCACGTGACATGCGCAGTAGTGAATAATGTACCTAAACTTGCTACTGCGCATGTCACGTGATTTCAACATCATGTTCAACTTATTTGCCGGAGACTATAACTATATCAAAAGTCAGTCATCGAATGGACGATCAAAAACGTTTTATCTCGATTTCTCTGTATTTTACAGTGCAAGACGTCAATCTATTGACCCTTATGGCGTACCTTACCCTTACTTCTATGTTTCGCCTATTCTGCTCTATTTCAGATGTTAACGCATAGCTAAAAATGCATCGGTAGCTTCTTACATATCAATATTGTAACGAAAAAACACTTGAAGAATTCAATGAAAATTCTAAATGTAACCAATTTTAGTAAATGCAAATTTTCGAAGGCATATGCACACAAAACCGAGCTTGAAGTCATAAATTACTAAATTAATAATTTACGTTAAAAAACTTTATTAATATTATTTATCTTCTGAACAGTATTAGTTAAATTAAAACACTAAATGTTAACTGTAAAGAATGTTCAATTTCTGAACAGTCCAAAATGTGTAACTAAGTATACAGATTTTAAGAGGAAATACTTTATTTTAATTTAAAGACTGTTGAAATATTGAAAAGAAAAAAACTTAAAACACAAACACAACTTACTGACAAATAAAATTAAAAAATTAAAAAAAATCTTAGAAGAGCATGTGTGGTTAAAACAAAACTTATTTTGAATAAATAAAACTGATTATTCCACTGCTTTATTAACAAAATAATCCAATTAAAATAGAACTTATACTTTCTGACTAAAAAGTAATATTATTTTGTGTTATTTAATTTATTTTTTGTGATTTGGTTATTCTTTAAAGTAGACATTGTTCAAATTGGATATTTAGCAAATGATTATAACTACTAAATAAACTTTTATTAACAAAATATTGTTTAATTTCTTGTACAAATTGCAGAACAAGGTTGGGGATTGTTTTGGCTTTAAAACATTGTAATATAAAATAAAAGTAACATTATTTCTATGTTTTTCAGGATTGTATATTTTCAGGTACCTATAAGAAGTATTTATTTTTAATTTATTTTGCCATTTTCTTACATAAAATACAGGCTTAACTATTTCAGTAAAACTTACATTCTTCTTTTGTAGATTTACATAGAATAGAAGCGGTTTATCAAGTTGAAATTAAATAGTAGATAAGTAAGTAGCCAGACATTATTACATTCCAGCATTCCACACACAAGTCCCATAACAAAATTATCTATGTGACAAATAGGTAGTTATGGATGAAGATTTTAAATTTGAACATTAATTTATCAATATATGTTTCATTATTAAAAAAACTTGTAAAAGATAAATTTCAAACATCTTTATACATTATAGAAAACTATTTCTTCAAAAAAAAACCTTTTAAAAGGTTATAAATTCTAATTCTAAAGTTTTTATTGCACTCATGTGTGCACTCATGTAAGAATAATAAAAAAAATTAGACTTACTAAAATATGAAGAACCAACATCTTATCAAATTTCAAGTCAATATAAATTCTAACTGAATAAGAATGGAATTAATACAAATCAAATCAAATCATTATTGCCAACTAAGTGTACACTGGTATTAATAATAAATGGAACTTAACAAACTTAGTCCCTTTTCGGACACAGCAAATAAGACAAGGGCTGCCCATGTTTCGATTACTTAGAAATTATAAAATTTTATTAAAGAGAACTAAAAATCCAGGTCCAGTACATGTAGTATCCCACAGGAAAGAGTTGTATTGTTACAACACTAGGGAATAAAAGATGTTTTAGGTATTAAAAAAAAACAGTTAACAATAGAAAAAAGTGTGTTTAAAAAGGTTATTATTATATTTTATGTAATTAAAGCTGGCACCTAAGACTAATTAAAGTATTTCATGTAATCATTTCTTTAGATATTATCTTACAAGCTGTCTGTATGTACCTCACTTTTTTAATTTTCTTGTTATAATTTCTTTACATATAAAAGAAGATTAGTTAAAAAATTAACTTGCAATAGGGGAATACAAACATTTTTTTCTTAAACGATTAATCCTGTAAATTGAAATCATTTTATTGCTATAACTTCTTTTTTTGATTGCTGTATTATTTTATTATGCTAATAAGTTTTTAAAGACATTGAATTCAGCCAGTATAATTTTTGTCTTTGCCTCTCTATGAAAAATAAAAAGGATCTGTCAGAATCATTCAAAATTGTCATTATCATTTTAACATGAGACAAAGAAAAGAGGACAAAATTTAAACAAATAAAATATGGGTGTCTCTCTTATGTTTTATTTCATTCTTAAAGATTTAGTTTAGTCAGTGGTCAGAAAAGTTACTGATTTTTACGTAATTTTTTATGTTATAGTATTTTCAGCACATTTTGTGTTGCAGGTATCCTCCAATATAGGCCTTTATATTTGTAATAAAGTAAACCAGTATGTCTCTCATGATACACAGCTACATTGATCTGTATTCATTGTATGCTACAAAACATCAGGTTCAGAAATCTTATATAAATTAATTTTATACTAAATGTATTAAAACTGAAAATCTTATCATAGTTCACAATATGAACATAAAATAAAAAAGAAGATACTAGTATCCAAATGTGCTTAACTTTTCAAAATTATGAGTCTTAGTGTTTTTTTTTTAATATATTGTGAAATATAATACAAAAATACGTTTTTGTCCCTAAATAAAAACTTAATTGTCACTACAACAAGAATGTTTAGAGATCCACATAGATAGAAGGCACGCGATGGCTTTTGTTTTGTCAGATCTATTAGAACATAAAACTTATCTTTATTATCTGTGTCACATAGGTGAAATAAAAAAAAAATAATGCAAAACAGTTAATGCACGCCCAATCGCGAATTAATAATAAAAAGTATAAAAACGAATCGATTTCTTCGTCAGCTGATTAAATTTTTAAAATACGAACACAGGTACATAATCAAAGACATGCTATCATAGAATAAAAATCAGAAAGTCAAGGTCTTTATCTTTAAAACTAATACTAAAAATTAAACAAAATGTTTTTGTTTACTAACCTTCTCGGAAACCAGAACACTGCACAGCACGAACGAACGAAATCATCACATCACACTAATAATCATGACATAAACGGTCACACTATTATCAAAACAATTGTATCAGCAGATAAAGAAAAAAATTCGATTGATATCGCAACATTCGAACCGGCAACACGGTATTGACCCGATCCTTTATGAAACCATGGGGAAAATATGCATTTTTTATCAACTTTATATCGATTCTAAGCGGGGCACAGCCATAGTAGCAACGACTGGCTGCGTAACCATATGCTCAGGAAAACAGGTTCTTTTATATAACAGTATCACTCGCGAGCACCTTTGTAATTTCATTAATAACACCTAAAAATCGATCCCACAACAAGGTTCACGACAATTCAAACAGAAGACTGCGGCGGCGTGTCAAATTCATTATTTTACTAACTAAAACGGCAATAAAATAGTGCACAGTAGAAATATTACTTAATACACTTTAGTAAGATTACGATCCGAGAATAAGGTAAGCTTTCCGACGGCACACAGCGATTTTCCATGTCATATTCATAATACAATGGTTGCAAACAATATAAATATCCGCGAGTCAAACACACGACTCAAGCGATGCACGCTCGCGATGACACTAAACTCGGCATAGATGTCGCGTTTCTCGCGGCCATAATGGAAAATGGCGGCGGACACAATCCGTCAAAATAACTACAAGCTATATTAGTTCTTATTACAATAGTTCACAGTGTAAAATCGATTACTCATAGATATCCCTCACCACTATTCGATCGTATAAGACGGCCAATTTGAAAAGTCTCAAGTGTTCTTAACTTTGATTTGGTGAGATGTGCGCTTTGTCAGTTCGCCTTATAAGAGGGATCTTTTTTGTCTCTTTTTCTTGTACGCGATTTGGAACAATTTAATACATTTTATTCTACGCTTGCGCGAATGTCTTCCAACGATCATAATGTTATACCATATTAACCTTTATATCAATGGAATAGGATTTAATATTAAAACGTATATTAGGGTAGATAATTATTTTTGAATTGGATGACCAATAGTAAAAATTTACTCTGTAGTAAAACCAAAATCACGGACAAAGATTAAGAGTACTTATAGAATATAGCAAAAAATCTCAGGCCCTGTATAGGAAACAGGTATTGGTAGACAAATGTAAGTAATTGTTAAGTGCTTTTGACTGTACCTTTTTTCAAAAGTACAGTCAAAAGTATATAAACATACCATATACTGTCAACTTTCTTTAATAAATATTCAACTTTAATGACAATACATATATGTTCAATGCCGATTGGGAAAATTCGTAAGGTTTTCGTAGACTAATGTAGAGTATTCTATACCTTAAAATCGGTTCATTATACAACATAGTGTTAGCCAAAGAAGTAACATGGTTGAGGAGCACCACCGATTAATGGGATTAAGCAACTTTCTCTATGGCGGGTTATCGGATGGGTGATCAAGATATTTATTACCCCTAGCTCCTTCGGGCTTTGGAAGGCACGTTAAGCCGTAGGACCCGATTGTGTCTGCAGTCGTTAGCACTTATCAAACCACATTAGGCCAGCATAGGGAATTATCGCCTCTTCTTCCATCGATATATTTGTAATATAGTAAGCATGTTTTCCTCGAGAAGGACTATGATTTGTTTTTATACGACAACGCTTATTTAAATACATACATAAATCTTTCTCTATTTTTATACAATAGGTCAAGAAAAACAGGGTAACGTAGGATTTGGTATCAGTTCAAGAGATAAAACTAGTGCATAAGCGACGAATTTCGAAAACCACCGTATTTATGTTGATGATGATATGGTATCAGCAAGAAAATGAAAAGAGTTCAATAATATGTTTGTAGAATAAGAATATCAAAATAGAAAAACAACGATGCTTTATTAAATACCTATTTATTTTTCTATATAATGTAATAGTTTCGTTACCTTAAAATTGTCCCAAAACTAATAAGCTTATATTTGGCAACCCTTATTTCTTCCCGCGCTTTTTCTTGTAGGTAAAGTTAGAGTTAAAACAGTCTACTCTACCTTCTTTTCGATAAGTTAATCTCACCAAAACTTTTTTTAACTCTATGGCTGTTATTCTGCTCAATGGTTGCTAACATTTTATTTTTTAATTATAAAATAACAAAAAAGGTTTTATGATCTTTAAAAAATAAATGTTCGAAACATTCTTTTGACCAATTATTCACTAAGGCGTAATAATTTGTGTAGCTTACCTGGATTGAGAGTACAAAGTAAGCAAGACATACGCCTCAGGCAATGAATGCAGTGTTAAAAATATTTTCTCTGTGACCATAATTTTGGGTCTTTTTGCGTCGTAAACGTAAATTACATTTAAAATATTAGGGGATTAAAAATATTTTAAATATAGCTTTTTAACAGACAGAACAGAATTCTTTATTTAATTTGAAAATAAATATAACCTCTTTTCTTAAACAACGGCACATTTATCGAGGTATTTTATTATTCTTTTTTTATATTTCATTTTGACTTTTCCTATCGTAATAGAAGCCGTGATTATAGGATGTCCTTAGCCATCCTATCATAGGATTAAATATAAAAAATTGGTTGTCTGTAAAGTCAATTTTCAACCGACTTCAAAAAGGAGGAGGTTCTCAATTCGACCCGTATGTTTTTTTTTATGTGATAGCGTCATAACAACGGAACAATCATACGATAAATTATTTTAATAGAAAATAATAGTAAAATACTGGAAAAAATCGACTCGGCTCACATGTGAATTCTCAGGCGGGAGCCGAACACGCAACCTTTGGAAGTATGGTAAAAAGCTCTCCCAATTGAGCTACCGAGCTTTGTGCTGCCTGATATAAAATCACTACATTTACGATTATGTTAATATATGTCTAAAGTGTATTACTGTCATTTAAAGTTTTATTTGACACGTTCTACGTCACTTGGTTTATTTTAATAAAAGAGAATAAATAATTTTTGTTTTATTTTTCATTTTATTTAGTTCTTACTACGTAAACTATGGAATGAAATTTGAGCAGACACACCGTCGGTTTAATTAATTTATTTACTTACCTATATCAAATATTAAGTCGTATTATACTGGTCTTTTTATGCCCTGATGAATGAATCATTGGCTCAACTATATGGCCACACTCTCACAATTCAACACAGTTCACGGCTTACACAACTTTTACTATATACTATGTCATACTCCGCCTCCTTTCTAACTATGGACAAGGAACTTCTATGAAAAAGTTACCTTTTTAAAAATGGAACTGGCGCTAATTTAAAAAAAAAATTGTTGTGCTGCTGAAAATTACAATCAGCAGAGAGACAAAATTATAAGTTCGCTATATTGCGGTTTGGGGTGAGTTTAGAATATAAATTTATTTATATATTTTTATGAGTTCTATCTAAGTGAACAACGGCATACTGCATCTAGCAAAGACTTAAACCAGCGACCTTAACGTTGCTTTCGGTTTGAACTTAAACCATAAGATCAAAACATAGGTACCGAGGTAAGTTTCCGCAACAGGAAAGGGTCCTATGAAATTGCCTATTTGTATAGATATTTTCTAAAAGTAATATTTTTATAAACTAACTTATTATTTGTTTTTTTTTTCCTCTCAGTTGGAAACCATAATAGGTAATCCCCCTTTAGATTGTTTTTTTATCTAGGCACTTATAGCAAAAAGAAAAAAATGAGAAAAATTGTTTTTTTTTTTAAGTTACGAAGTATCATCGAGCTCTTTTACTGGTGTAAGAATAGAAAAGAATGGTTTATTATTGCCGTTTGCAGATTGAAATGTGGTACGTAAGTAACAAATGTGGTACGTAAGTATCCACACCGCACATGAAATGTGTATGTTCCTTACAGTAAATTTTAATGAATCTATTTATTTACATATTTATTCAAGTACTCAACAACATTTACAACTTAATTTATAAGGTGCAAATTAAATTTGGTTTTAAATGCGTAACTTAGACTGTAAAATAAATTCTTAATTAACCACCGTTTTAACTTAATTTTAAAGATAGGCAGATCAAGAGTTTTTGGGCAGGTCCAAAGTACCCTTAACAGACGAGTTTGTATGAAAGGTGGGTTGAAGAAGCGTCAGATGTATGTTGGGACAGTGGAAAGTGGAATTCATATTCTACGAGGGTGGGTCAAAAAGTTCGCGGAATGGAGGGTAAAAAGTAAGAAATAAAACACAAAATTATTTTTCCTTTTCAATGTATTCCCCCTTCACACTAATACATTTATTCTAATAAATTAATTAATTTAATAAATTAATTTAATTAAATTAATAAATGAATTGAGAGGTCTACCTCTCAATTAATACCTTCGAAAAAAAATGATTTCTCTTTGGCGTCAAAATAGGCCGAAATTGCGCTCTTCACTTCTTCATCGCTGGAAAATTTCTTCCCTCGCCTCGAAGCTCTTTTTTCATTTTTGGTAACAAATAATAATCACTTGGGGCTAAATCTGGGCTATAGGGAGGATGTTCCAAGATTTCGAAGACCACTCTTTGAACAGCACTAATTTTCTGAAAACCTCAATTTTCTCCATGTTGCAAATTTTCTTACGGATTGACTTGTTGATTGATGTGTAGCTCAGGTAATTATGACCTATTTTTTTTTAAACTTAGTATTTATTCTCTTAATTGAGTGTCGCAACTAGTGCAGGTAGTAAAAAGTCACCCTTCCCCCCTCCATGCCCCTCATTCCGCGAACTTTTTGACCCGCCCTCGTATTACAAAACGTTTAAATAGAAATTTTGTGATCTTTGCCAACCCCTGTGCGAAAAAGGCGTGATTTTATGTTTAATCAATCTATAATCTAAGATCACAGTGGTTTGTTTGTCCGCTCTTTTCCCGCTCATTTTCCATTGTATCAATAACGTTACCATAGCAACGCGTTAACCGCAAGTAGTTCGTTTACCGGACGCTAGATGGCGCTAACGGAATAATATTTAATAATAGAAAAAAAATAAAGAATTTTGTCCACCCGTGCGAAGCCGGGACAGGCCGCTAATATTTAATTAATATAATAACATTTATTTTCTAATAAAATAAATGTTTAGCTTTTGTATAATGCTTTTTTGTACTGTCATTATGGACCCGGTTGATTTAGAAGACGTTAGCGTTCTTAGTCTCCTAGTAAAATCTATCTTGACCTTACAATACGCACACCTGTTCCCCTCAGGATATATGTTTTAGTTGAACACTAAGGATTTCGCCCCACCAAAACCCGATGGCGGTCATCTGCCGCCTACACGCATTCCCACATCAAAACAAAATCACTCCCCTATTTTCATTAAATCTTTATTATTTTCCCCAAGATTACCTGGAAGATATTATGTTTTTAATTTAATTTTTTGCGTTCACAATGCAATATTTCTATGATATAAAATACGTGTGTAAAAAACAGCTACGCCTCCGAGCCCTCAGGTGGGATTCGAACCCACGTCCTTTCGCTATCCGGGCGAGTGCTCTGCTCGCTGAGCTACCGAGACGCTGGAAAAGGTGTCGAATTTTACAAACGTATTTCAACTTCTACTATGAGCTAGTGGAAGATATTGTTTTTCTATTTGTTATTTTATTGCGACTTCATCCCCGTCAATTTCTGTTATTATGATTTTTCACTGATGCTTCGCTCCTATTGGTCGCAATGTGATTTTATATAGCCTAAAGCCTTTCTCGATAAATGGACTATCCAACACGAAAAGAATTTTTCAATTCGAACCAGTAGTTCCTGAGATTAGCGCGTTCAAACAAACAAACTCTTCAGCTTTATAATATGAGTATAGATAGTACCTACAGTAAATATCTCGCCTGATGGTAAGCGATAATGCGATCCAGGATGTTACACGCTTGCCTAGAAAATACCTATTCACTCGTGACTTGAAGACCTCAAAATTGTGTCTGGAAGTCAGGCCCTGATTAACCCTTAGGCTAATTAGGCTGCAGCCTAAGACGCGAGAATCGAGGGGGGGCGCGTTAAGATCGTGTCTTCGCATGCACTAATCTAGCATCATTGCATCTACCCTACATGCAATTCAACTAGACCGAGATAAAACACTAAAACTAAATGCACTTGAGGGTCCCTGAATTTAACAATAAATTTTGAATTTTTAAAAAGCACGCGATAATTAGCCTAGGGCGGTCAGAATTCTTGATCAGTCATTGCTGGAAGTATAGACACAGACCGCCTGCTTAAATACTGCTATTTACTGTAATAATCTTTTTCTGTATCCTATGTGTGTATGAACGTCTGATTGGATCCAATGGATCAGCTTCAATGGCGCAATGTCTGTTACGCCATAACTTCCCGAGTTCTCAACCGATTTAAATATTTTTTGTGTGGAATCAAATCAACAGGTTTAGGGTCAAATTGTGACGGAGCCCAAATTTTGAAATTCCCAAAAATTCCCATAGAAACAAAAAAAAAAATCTTTTTTTATATATTACGCTCCGCTCCAATATATGGTGCTAGCGTAGCTTTATGCTTAGCGACTGCATCGTCTAGTTATTATTATTATTATCTTGCATATTTTTGTATTGCAAACTCGGTGATTCAGACCTGGTGAGACCTGGTGTCCTGAAATACAGGGTCTTTACTAGTTTAGGCTCCAGATCAAACCATAGAACATTTTTCCCTAAATGCTATGTATTTACTTGGTGTGACAATTAAAACTATATTTACCAACCGTTTGGTGCAACACGGTAGCGATCTTGCCTTTCGCACCGATGGTCCTGGTTTCAAATCCCGGAAGGGGCAAATGTTTGTATGATGAATACGAGCATTTGTACCTGAGTCATGGGTGTTTATATATATTTCTATGAATTTTACATTTCTATGTATCATATATGTATGTCTATCCGTTACCCTTGTATACATAACACAATCCTTACAGTGCTTACTTTGGGCTAGGCTAATTGGTGTGAGTATAAGAAGTATATTTAAAATATAAATACATATTTATAAATAGATAATTATGTTTTGATAGTTTTTTATCTCTTTGACATTGTAATAATGGAGGGCACAGCTGGTTTCGTTACCCGGTCCTCGCGGGGCAAGGTTTTCAAAACGAGCATTTTGCTCTATTAGAGCAAATATACCGCTGAGCTTTGGCCTATTTGCATCGCTGTGACACGCCCGCTAAATGATTATCACATTAGAGTGCCATGTCCTGAGTTTATTTATTGAATATGTATTTTTATCCGCTCTTTGTTGTTTTCGTGTGTTCCTTGATGCTTTTTTCATGTGTCAGCTTTAGATGCTAATAATTAATCTGTCTAGCTATTCATTATAAATCAATAGAATTCATTATTCTTTGTCCAATGTAGGATGATACTTTTGACAGGTGTCACTTCCTTATTGCTACGTACTAAGGTTGCGTTTGTTTCCTTATGATTGGTTTGACATTGCAATAGCAACTTTTTACCCTCTATATAGGTGTCAACTGTCAAAAGTATCATCCTACATTGGACAAAGTATAAAACGTATTTCAGACGCACTGCGGGCTACAATCCTTTCTTGGTTGCTATTCCTACCTGTCGCATATTTCATAATACTCACAGCAAAAGAGTGGAACTCCTTCCCTGCGTCTATTATTACACGTCCGTTTTCAAAGCTAGGATGAATAGGCCCCTTCTGTGTTAGTTCGTTCCATCGTGGATTTTGTCTTGGCCCCCGGACTTGATTGAGATCAAGAGCGAATCCGTTCGAAATAAAAAAAAAACTAATTATTATAAGATTTCTTGAAGTTTAATTTCTTTAGCATCGTTGAGATTTGAAAGTCGATGAAACGAAAAAGCGACAGTAAAAAGAGACGGACACATAAATTCATAAGATTTAACGTAGGAGAAAATAAGATAGGAAGCATTATGTACGTGTGTTAATTGGTGTTTGTGGAATACAAAGCTTGAGAGAATCTAGATTGTTAAGAAAATCTAATTATTTTTTTTTTGTACTAGCTTAAAGGGTTTATTATATAATTTACAAAGCTTAATCGTATTATTAGTTATATAAAGAGTTTTTTATATTTGGTTTTTTATTGTACTGCGTCACATTCTGGAATATACTAGTGCCATCTATTGGTTGATAATATGGAGAGTTGTTCCAACAAGGAACGGGAAGGAATTTTGTTTCAAAAGCATCCGACAGATGCTGCTTAACTATCAGAATGGTGTTTTGTATGGTAACGAACAGATGGAGACACCTTAAATTTATCAAATTGTTGCAGTATTATGTTTTTTATTAGAGCTTCAAACGAAAACGAAGAGGTGGTGTTATTAAATCAAATAAGAATTTAATTTTGGAAAATACCTACCGATAATAAATTTCAATAGGTAGAGAGAAAATTCGGAAATCTCAACTACTCTCGCAGCTTGTTATAGTTACGTCGCGTCAATGCTCAGATATGAGATTTTTAATTTGATTAAATTCATCGGACATAGACAGGCTAACAGCCAACCGCAAAAAACTTCAGTTCTTCCGCGACAATAACTAATGCAATTGCGCCAAAATATCGGAGACTCAAAAATAATAATAATAAAACAGAGAAATAATCCCGTTAGAATTGATACTTATTAAATTCCTTCCTCGTAAACTCATGAGTTCTTGTTCGCTGAATTAAAATTAAAGTTATGGGAAATGCTTTCATTTTTGTTTTATTGTGCATTTTACTAATGAAAATTTCCGATCACTTCGTTACTGAATGCTAGTGAGTCTGAATTCATTGAATTTATGGAATGCAATATTTTATATTTAGCATTCACAATGGCAAATTTCTATAAGTTAACATTACGCCTGTAGAAAACAACCACGCCTCTCATATTTACAGGCGCATATAAATACATAAATACAATTTGTATTTTATTTCTGTGTAGGTACCTCTCAAATGTAGAATCTGTTTTTATGGATTTCTAATATCAAAAGCAGAAAAATGTCTGCAAAATATTAACTAGAAGAAAATAACCTACTAATAGATGGCGCCACAAGCATATTCACTTCGAGCACTTAGTATTTAATATAAATCAGGCGTCACTTGGTTAAAGTCGGGTCGTTTTTCTTTTTAACCGACAGTGAAACGACGTTTTTCTGTTTTTTTGGTTTTTGAACTATCCATTATTGTAGTTTCTGTGTGTAATTTAAAATAAATTGCATCTGTGTTGTCATAAGGACTAATTAAAGTTTCCTTTGCGGCAAATATTAATTCTTTTTTAATGTTGGTTTTTTAAAAAATATGTGACAGAATGGCCTTTTTCTGTGGAGACCACATTTCGGTTTACCACTCTGTCACGGCATTCTACATTAAACAAACGAAAAAATATGTTGGTTGGAGAAAATGAAAAATTACATAATATTAATCGATAAGAAAAATATGGACGTTATTCGAACCGAATTAAAAAACCGTAAATATCAATACTCCAACGAGATGCCATAATAAGACGAAGGACAGACCATTGTCGGTAGAAAAGTAGAACGACCCAGTCATATTTATTTATACTTCATTTCATAAAAAAACGGTATGGATGGCGGACTTAATGCCATTAAACTTTCTCTATCAGTCAATCGGAGAGCCTTTGACATAGTGCCTTTTACTGTTTATATTCTCAATATAAACAGTAAAAGGCACTATATACTGATATAAATAAATACCTTATAAATGTAAAAAAATATCAATAAATTACATATCTACACTAATATTATAAGGAGGAAAGATTTGTATTTTTGTATGTTTGTATTTTTGTATGTTTGCAATGAATATACTCAAAAACTACTAAGCTGATTTTAAAAATTCTTTCACCATTGGAAAGCTACATTCACGCTGAGAAACATAGGCTATATTTAATGCTAGAAAAAATTAAAAGAATTTTGTCTACCCGTGCGAAGCCGGGACGGGCCGCTAGTCAAAAATTACTAATAAACTATAAAGAACCAAATGTAAATGATGCATAAAAGTGGGTTTAATCGCCCGAAATATTGTTTGTAGTTTAAAATAGCTATACTATACAGAAAGAAATAATATTTATTTTCTTTTCAACAAAGAATACATTAATTTAAATTAAATGATATATAAACGAGAAATATAAATAATATTTATTCTATTTTTTACTTTATTCCAGTGCTATAGGGCAGATAATATATTCTGTTTGATTTTATATTGCGTAACTTCAAATAGAGATAATTCCATTGAACGCATTTTTGTGATAACTGACAAAAAAAATATTGTTAACTGAATTCATAATATCAAAGCAAGCGAATTTTATGTTTTATTATAGAAATTAGATGAAAAATAATAGAAAATAACTTTAATAAAATTCAAACGTCTGATAAATTACGTAAAAAATATTTATCTTACCTTGACTACCGACTGTCCTTGGTTCGAATTTCGGAAAGGTCAGATGTACCTGAGTCATGGTTATTTGTATGTATTTCTATATATATTACATATATGTATATCTATCCGTTATCCTGGTATCAATAACATAAGCCTTACAGTGCTTACTTTGGGATGGGCTAATTGTTATAATATCTATAGTTTTATTTTTGTAAGGTTAGCGAAATCGCCCGTTACCTGTATGATTTGTAAACTAGAGAAAGACTGTCTGTTAGAAATCGTATTAAGCGATAAGGCCTTTCATTATGTTTTTAATTTAATTTTTTGCATTTACAATGCAATATATCTATAAGATATAAAATACGTGTGTAAAAAACAACTATGCCTTCGAGCCCTCAGATGGGATTCGAACCCACGACCTTTCGCTATCCGGACGCTAGCGTCTCGGTAGCTCAGCGGTTAGAGCAGTCGCCCGGATAGCGAAAGGTCGTTAGTTTGAATCCCATCTGAGGGCTCGCAGGCGTAGTTGCCTTTCATTATGTTAACTGGTGTATGTATTTTAATTCTGTTATTATTTGTATTTTTGTATGTGATAATATATTTTGTTGATTGAGCGAGCACTTGCCCGAATAACTAGACATTGTAGGTTTGAGTCCCGTTTGACAAATGAGACAGTAAAATGCCTAAATAAAATGAAGCGTACATGTTTAATAAGTGTATTATAATATTTGCCATAATTATCCTCATTTTCTGGTTCTCCATATTAGGAATAGGGTGACCATGATTGTAATTAAACCAACAAAGTTAACGGAAATTTTTTACGACGTTTCTATTGACTGCATATTCGAATTCTATATACTTACTCTGCTTATACTTTTCGCGACTTTTGTAAACGAGCCTAGAGCTGCTTATTTTGATCAAGTTTTGCTTATTTATATTATCATAATTTAGGGAAACTCTGTCAATGTCCCGTCAACATTAATCTTCTTAAAAGATAATTTCGTATTATATAAATATATATAAAATATTTATTTGTTCCAAATTAAAAATTTGCAATTAATCAATAAAAACTATGTGAGTATGACCTAAACGGGAACTTTAAAAGATAACCCTCAAAACGAGCAATCTCACATAGCCACTTGTCAGTCCGCGGTAGCAAATGCTACCGATAGCCAATACCCCTCATCAGTTGCTACCAGGGACTAGTTGTTGTTTTTTTTAATTATGCTTAATTTTTGAGTTGCAAAGATCCAAATATTCTGTGGCGGATTCTTTATTTAATCAGCTTTACGGTAGTATTTTTTGTTTGGTTCTGGTATCAAAATATTTTATGACCTACCTTATGAATAAAAAAAACTTTCAATTAAACCTTTAAACCTGGTTAATAAAAAATGTAAATTTATAGAGCAAAAGTGCCATTTGGTATCCAGCAGAGAAGAAAAGCAGCAATCCTTTATACCTTAGTGTGCTTCCATCCAGCATTGTCTTCTGCTTTCTTCTTTCTTCTTCTATCGGCTGGGATGATGATATTCTGATAGAATATTCTAATGCCAAACTATTAAAAGTCGATACTTGTTTGAGTTTATCTACGATTATTTTTGTTTACTATTTTTTTTTATTATAGTTTTAAAATTGCAAACCGATTATAGGTGCCATGTTATACTACATAATATGCAAAATCACACAATGTACACAGTAATGGAAGTATACATTCTATTTTCCTTACATTTAAAAAGTTTATGATTCACACACTTTAAAAACTTTGTCCATCGTTTTCCGACCTGTGTAGCCACCCTAGTATTATATTTTTTTACATAAACATATTATTACTCATTCCGTCCGCGTTTAGTCTTAAAATAGAGGACTATTGTTACAACAATGGCCGTGTTCAATAGTGCACATTACTTATTTATCGTGTATATTTTATGTATTGTTGACGAATTATTTGCAAGTAAGTCATAATTTAAACATTTATTTAATATCAATGTAATAATTTGGGGAACTACATTGATGTTATTAGTTGGCTTTGGTTGGATGATGAATTCCTATCTCTGTGCTTTGGAATGAAAGTTAAGCCCGTCACCAAATTTTTTACCAGTGTCAGTGGCGTAGATACCGAAGGGATAGATGGTGTTGTACTCAGAAGTCCCCAAGCTCAGAGGGCCTTTAGACCTTAACCAGCAAAACACGTATTGAACCTGCTAAAAAATCTCTTTAGAATAAGTAACGGTAAAAAAATTGGCAATATTGACTTGATGAAATTCTATTCATTGCTTAATACCATTATTATTTTTCTAAGTATACTCCTAAACTTATCACCTGTAGAACCTAGTCGATTACTAAAGCTCACACAAGAAACTTATGCACATACATGTGGTAACTAATGCAGTGCCGGATTTACCATAGAAGCTGAAAAAGCTGAAGCTTAGGGCGGCAAAATTAGGGAGTGGCAAAATTGGCCCAGAAAAAAAGAAGTAATAGTGCAGTAAAAACAAAGCTTTGCTTTTCTTAGCCTAAAAATATACCCAAAAAGTTGTAAAAATAATCTTGAAACTAGATTATTCCCTAAAAATAGAATTAACGTTATTGTGAACAGTGAATCTAATATTAGAGGTCAGTAGGGGCGGCAAAAATTTTGTAGCTTCGGGGCGGCAAATGTGTAAATTCAGCACTGAACTTATGTTTACAGTGCAAGATAAAGAGCTGATTATCAACTAGTAGATTTGTATCTTTAAAGTATTTATATCAAGAATGAACTGATTAAACCAAAACAGTTTAGTGAGGGCTATGCCTCCGACCAGAGTACAGTTCGCCGAAAACACGTTTCACCGAATAATGTAATTTTTCTTTGCAATATTTCTCAACATTCCCGGTCTAGTTCTAGGTTCAATTTAATACTGTAAGGATTTTGAAATATATAACTAAATCATTCGGCAACAAGATCTTTCGTCGATAAAAACTTCTATAGACAGAATAAAATGTAAAAATAAAAAAAAAATGATTTACATAAAATAATTTTAGTAATTAGGAACGTTAAATTCCTATTCTTACACGAATTAAAATATTGTGAAGGTAGTAGAAAATACATGACAACCATCATCTTAGTCATCCTGTGATCACGGCTCCTGTAAAGGAGTCGAAAGGTCAGGATTAAATCCTTATCCTTACTAATATTATACATCGGAAAGTGAGTTTGTTTGTTTGTTCCGCTTTCACGCCGTAACTACTGAACAGATTGCTTTGAAATTTTGCAGACGTAAAGATAAAAGTCCGGATTAAATAATAGGGTACTTTTTATCCTGGAAAAAAATTGATATTCCCGAGGAAAAACTAAAATATTGTTTGCTCAATGGATGGATTGTAGATGGTGCTGTGTGTCGTTTAAAACAAGGTAAAATATTGCAAACGAATATAAACATGTAAATTTAGAAGCTAAATGATACGATAATGAATCCCCGAAAATGAGGAATTCCCGAGGGATGACGTACAATTTGTTTTATCGTCTAAACTGTTTTTTTACATCTACTTATATGTTGCAAACGAATATGAACATGTTAATTTTGAAGCTAAATGATACGAAAATGAATCCTCGAAAGATGACGTACAATTTGTTTTATCGGCTAAATTGTTTTTTTACATCTACTTATCCTGAAATCACTAAAGTCAACGAATTACTAATTGGTATAAGTATTAGTTACGTTATTTAGTTCTTGAGGAGTGCTATAGATGGCGCTGGGTGTTTTTTAAAACATGGTAACGATGTGTTTTTTTAAATACATAAGAAGTGGAATGATAGCTTACGCTATTTAGTTCTTGAGGTATGCGATAGATGGCGCTGGGTGTTTTTTAAAACAAGGTAACGATGTGTTTTTTAAAATACGTAAGAAGTGGAATGATCCAGCGTTACATCGTGCTTCTTAGATTTTTCCGTGGGAATGAGAAGTTTTCTTATAGTTGTGCTTTATACCGCAATATAACCGAATTCCACGCGGGCGAAGCCGCGGGCGGAAAGCTAGTATAAAATAAAACATGCGCAAAAATCCGTAAAAAAAGTGTTTTATTCTAATGTGTAATGTGCGCGGAAGTGTAATAACTAAATATTCTGTAAACAATTTTAGAACTCAGTTAAACTGTTAATGCCGTCTACATCTTTAGTAGTTTATGGCCCCTTTCTTCTTCCACAATTTTTCATCCGTAACCGTAGACAGTCTATGTTCCAACAGCGAGGATATTATTATTTTAATGATGTCATACCGCAGCCAGTAACGCCTATCCAAAAGCAAAGCAAACTCATGACGATAATAAAACAAATGTAAAGTACATTTGAAACAAAAAAAATAAAAAAGTCAACAAACTTAATATTCTGTGGTTCATTAGTTAAAACGTAGCAAAGCTAAAAATTCATTTTGTGAGATATGAGCGAAAAACGCAGGAAATTTAAATTTAATTTAATTTTTTTTTGCTAGATCTATATCAAAAACTACATTTGGCTGGCATTTATATTTATATAACAATAATTTTTCTTACATTTACAAAAATAAGCCTAACCCAAATTAAGCACTGTAAGGCTTGTGTTATGGATACTAGGATAACGGATAGACGGATAGTACATAGGTTATACATAAAGAAGTAATAATCATATATGTATTAACACTTCTGGAAATAATTGAGGGATCAAAAAAATATTCCAAATATTTGGGCAAATTTCAACAGGCCGTAACTTGGAGAGGAATGGTCGTTCAGGAAATCAAAAAAAGGAAATTGTAGCTCCAAGTGTCTAGTTTTTGGATTACAACTTAAAATTTTTGTGACCTCCGCGGTTTTTGAGAAATCTTAGAAAAACCAGCAACATAAAAAAAAACTTTTTTTTTAGTTTTACTTTTTGTCTACGGGCGTTGAATTTTTTTTTTGTTTAACCACTATAAGGATCGGATACTTTAATCGATACCAGTGTACCAAACAGTCGTCAAATTTTAAAACACAAAATCGACCCCTTGAGGCTTTACGAACTCTCATCTAACAGACTGCAGTAAAATACTAATAACTCTCTTGTTACTTCTACAGATACTAAATTAAGTGGGACTGTCAGTATTGTAAAAGAAAGGAACAATACGATGCGCTTAAAATGTAAAGACACAATAACTGCTGTAGAAAATAGTAATATCTACATTAGTTTTGAAAGTTCTAAATACATCAACTATGTATGGTAAGTTATATAATAAACTAGCGATATATAATCATAGGAATTGAATTATGTTGTAAACTTCCTTTTTTATCACCGGATATGCCACCAAATGATATGCATAATTTATTTTTTGAGTCATTTTGTAACCAATTTAACAAAATTTTCAAAACCAAAGAGATCACCGTTACTGTTAATCCAATGTTTAGCGAATGGGCCACTGCAGGAATACACAAAAGTAAGCAAAAATTTTATGAGCTGTACTCAGAAAGACAGTTTAATAGAACGGATTATTTTCAAAATTATGTCAAGTCATACTCAAAATGTTTTAAGCAGGTTTGTCAAACTGCAAAAATTAAATATATTAGTTCTCAAATTTATAACAGTACTGACAAAGTCAAATCTACTTGGAAAATTATAAATGCAGAGACTGGCCGAACAAAAACTTTAGCAAATAATTATAAAGTTAAAATTGATGGTAAATTTATTAGCTCGGACTCAGATGTTGCGAATGAATTTGAAATTTTTTTTACTCGAATTCCAGTAGATTTGACAAGCACTTTAGGCTCTCCCACCCTCATTGCAGAATCCTTGTTGAAAGAAAATGTTCCTTGTTGTAATACTGTATTTAAATTTAATTATGTTACTGAACGTGACATCATAGACACTTTTAAATCGTTGAACATTAAAAAAACTGCCGATCTTTGGGGAATATCTGTATATATGGTAAAGAATGTTATTGAAATAGTTGCTACACATTTAGCCTTAGTTTTCAACAACTGTATTGATAGTGGTGTGTTTCCTGATTTGATGAAACTTAGCAAAATAACTCCATTGTTTAAATCTGGTAGTACTTCAGATCCCTCTAACTTTCGTCCAATATCCGTACTATCAACATTCAGTAAAATTTTTGAAAAAACCGCGTTTAAGCAATTACAGAAATATTTTAGTAATAATAACTTACTACACATTAAACAATTTGGTTTTACCCGCGGACGGTCCACGACTGATGCTGGAATAAAATTGTTAGAATGCATTTATGAGGCCTGGGTGGAGTCGCAGGATGCCTATGGTGTTTTTTGTGACTTATCAAAGGCTTTTGACTGTGTCCAACATCAGACGTTAATCAGGAAATTACACTATTACGGTATCCGTGGTACCGCTTTGGATTTTCTCACTTCTTACCTAAGTGACAGGATTCAAAAGGTAGTCATCAATGGAGAGCAGTCGCTGGATCATTTGTAACAATGGGGGTGCCGCAGGGCTCAATATTGGGTCCATTTCTATTTCTGGTATATATTAATGACCTCCCTCACCTTGTAAGACGCGACCATGAGATAGTCTTGTTTGCAGATGACACGTCTTTAATATTTAAAGTTAAACGTGGACAAATTAATATTGACGAAGTAAACATTGCACTCTCCAAGGTCGTTCACGCGCATAGTGCCCGCAAGGGCCTATGAAATAAAGTTATTTTGATTTTTTTTTAATTTTTATACTAGGTCTGCAATACATGCTGCTGTTTGCAAATACTGAGCGAAGTAATTAGATTTTTAAAGGGTGATTATTCCTCTATGGTATGTGCGATTTCAAAACTTTTTTTGCACATTAGTCACGACCACAATGTGAGTTTTAGCGCCAAATTTCATCAGTGTAGTCTCAGCGATTTGGCTGTGATTTGGAAAAAACTTTTTTTATATGAAAGTGTATACCTTCAGATTGGTTCCATTTTATTTTCATATCATAAAATTTAGTTCTTGTATCATAGGTAACATATAACGATTTCGGTGTTTATAGCAATCATCATCATCATATCAGCCGTACGACGCCCACTGCTGGACATAGGCCTCCCCCAAGGATCTTCACAACGATCGGTCCTGTGCTGCCCGCATCCAGCGTTTTCCCGCGACCTTAACCAGATCGTCGGTCCACCTCGTAGCGGGCCTACCCACTGAGCGTCGTCCGGCACGCGGTCGCCATTCGAGAACCTTTCCGCCCCAACGGCCATCAGTTCTCCTTGCTATGTGTCCTGCCCACTGCCATTTCAGCTTCGCAATTCTTTGAGCTATGTCGGCGGTTTATGTTCTCCTACGGAACTCCTCATTTCTGATTCGATCGCGTAGGGAAACACCAAGCATAGCTCTCTCCATTGCCCGCTGAGCGACCCTTGAGTTTATAGCAAACTAAATAATAAATAAAAATAAAAAAATCTTCAAAAAGCTAGTTGCAAAATAACGCACTAAAAAGCAAGAAATAATAAAAAATTAACAAAAAAAAACCAACTCCAAAAATTACTCTACAATTGCAAGCACCACTAAAAAGTTAAAAATAATTTTTTTTTGTCCATTCTATGCTTTTAGTTATTTACAGTTAAATTATATTTGATATAAAAAGTCATGGATAATTGTTAGTTTGGCCTTTTTAGGAAAGTTGTGGCCTTACAAAGAACGGACCCATAAGAAGGCCATTTTACGTAAAAAAACTTTTTAATTTCATTATAAAACGCTTTGGCAAGTTATTTGATATCAAAATAACGCTCATTACTACTATTTTTAAATAATTTCCATTAAGTTATTCTTATAATAGTTATACGATAGTGTTCAAGTAATATTCGTTGAGTTTTTTATAGGTGATAAAAATATATTGAGCATTTAATGTTTCGCTTAAATGAAAGAGCTTATTATGTAGTTTTAGTAAGTAAAAAAAATATTAATTGTTACAGCTCTATATTTATGTTGAACGACTTGGCCATTTGGAAGAGCTTAATTAAACTTAAGCTTAATAAATAGTGATTAAAGTTAGGTTAAAAAAATGATTTGTATGGTACACAAAAAAACAAAGTATTACTCAATATTTTTTTTCCTTCATTTATCCAGTAAATAAACGAATAAAAAATGTTTACTCGTTATAGTGGCCTCTCATGATCCACTCACCTTATGAACTTCAGTTTTCCAAAATGGAGTCGTAGTTTTGATAAATGTTCTCCGGGCTATCTGAGTCGTGCAGTTAATAAATTATATATTTTTTTTATTTCAGGGCTAGGAATATGGATCACAATGAGTCGCAGAGTCTAATTTATACTGACAGATATCATATTTCTACTGTAAGTAATAATTTGGTGTATATTAAACCGCCTTGAGCACATCGGTTCAAATAAACATTTTAAACATCAAACAAAAGATGAATTAAAAACTAATATTAATAACTTTATCTATTATGTATAATTAAAAATATTATTTTATTACTCTGTGGGGCTATAGATGAGGAGAATTAATCAGCTGTAGAGTACGACAAGCTTTAAGGAGTCTTACCACGCGGGTTTAAGGATAATATTAATAATGTATTTGATGTATTATTAATATTTATTTTAGACAGAAGATAAAAAAAAGACGGAATAACTTAAGTAACAGACGATATGTCGATCTGATATTAGATTATAAGGAAAAGCAATTGGGGATAATTTAAACGCAGTAAGATATTAAAAATGCATTATATTTTTGTATTTTGTGATAATTTTTAATAAATATGGAAAATTATTATTCCTCACAAAGACTCAGAATTAATGATGCCAAGAATTAACTACGCTAAGTCCATAGGAAACCTTATTTTTTATATATGTCTATGAAGGAACGTTACTATTTTTATTAAGAGTCACCGAAATATTATTTATTTTTTGAGATTTATTTATTTATTACTTAAGTGAAATGTGGATCGAGTTGTTGCGTACTTTTCTTACAAGTTGCCTCGACGTATGTGTTTAATTTTATTTAAGAAAATTTTAATTCTAAATAATTCATCAATATCAAATTAATATTAACTTTATTTTTGTTAATTTTATATTTTTAAATAGCGGTATTACACAACGAGAAAAATTTTGAACAATCAGCTATAATGTATTTCTTTTATAAAAATTTTAAAATATTAAGCTTCAATTAAAAGGACTTGGTCGAAATTTAATTGAGTACTTTTAGGCGAGTTTAGAATATAGTTATAAATATAAGAAATTCTTTCATGACAACCTCCATGGTCCATTGGTTTTCTTATGGATTTTCATATTGACGCCACTAACTCCGGGTTCTATATCCGGCCGGTCCGGTATGATCTACATTTACCATCTTTCTTTAGTGATTACCATAACACAAGAGCTTTATTTAGATAGATAGATAGATAAAAGCTTTATTTCCTACTTTACACACACACACACACATATATTTACAAAAATAAAAAATGACCATATCTTAGGTAGAACACAAAGTCATCCTTAAAAACTATGTGTGTGTGTGCTGCAGCAGTACGCAAGGGTCGCAGCTTAGCATCGTGTTTACCCGCATCGCGAGTAAATTGCTGATTTTCAGCTACAACCACGAGTGACTAACAAAGACGATGACCAGCAACATCAGTGTGTGTGATATTTTAAAACATATATAAAATAGAAGCTCAATAATAAAGTACTTATATAATGGCGAATGTGTAATATATTTTTATACATTTAATAAGTGTTAAGTATATGTCTATTATAAATAAATAAATAAAACTGTGATGGATATCATAAGGGACATAAAAGGATAACATCATTAAAAAACCATGAATTACGGCAGACCTATTTTTATTCAAATCAACATTTAGGTTCCGCTACCTGCTAAAGAACCTGGGAATACCTAACTTTTGCTTTGAAAAAATATATGCCTTCATTTGGCATTTAAAGTTGTTCTTATTCTTTTATTCTTTGAATTACTTAATTGGGTTCAGAAAAATGTATGTGAAATTATTGTCTCACGTTTTGATCTTTTAAATCTCTAATACATGTGGGTTTCTTATTTGTAGAATAGTCTGAACTCTTTTGTAGACCGTGTTATAAGAATGTGCAGTTACAGTTCCAACTGTAATTATTCAATTACTATTTGTATATACTGTAACTGTGAAAACTGTAACTGCAAAAACTGTTGCTTTGCAAACTGTATAACTGATTATGTATAGTTTTAATATACACTTTGCCATGTGGTGTCCAGCAGAGTTGACTACCACTCTTCACATTTGATCTCCTGAAAACATCCGCACTTGAAAAGTAGGATCGTTTTTAATAACTTTTACACGCCGCTCGTCTTTTGTTTTTGTGATACCTTAGGACCTTGAGAGTTGTATTTCTGAGAAACTAATGGAACAAGCACGCTCTAGAGCATTCTAGAATGCTCTCGGGATTTAACGTATCAGTTTCGAGCATGTATACATGCTCTCGGGACTTCAGGGGTGAGTATCGTAAAAGGCTAATTATCCTGCAGATAATTACTGAGTACTACAAAATGAACAGAAACTTTCAGCCTTGGCAAACGCCATGCGTGGAGATCAACGCAAAACCCTCTATGTTCGAAAGAGCCTTCCGTCCAGCAATGGACGTCTTTTGGCCGAGATAATGATGAATTTTGTGCGACGGTAGCTATCCTGCCTTTCGCACCGACAGTCCTGGGTTCGAGTCCCGGAAGGGGCAGATGTTTGTGTGATGAAAACGATCATATACACCTATGTATATTTTTCTATGAATATTACACATCTATGTATCATAAATGTATATGTATTCGTTATCCTAATATTCATAACAAGAATGTAAGAGATATTATTATTATTTCTAGATGATAAGAGCAGTTGACCGCTACGCTGGGCTATTGAATTTCACATTCTTAACTAATAAAGACACTCTTCCATATGCCACCTACAATTATCAAGGCAACTTTTATATGAATACTTTTTGCGCGATATACATACATGTGGACTGTAAGTAGTTACTTTTAATACATACTTTGTGTGTTTATAATAAGATTCAATTTCCTAACCCCCTTTTTTATTGGTTAAGATAATATTAATTGACTAGTAAATTTTATTTTATTGTTTTTTCTATTTTTAACTTGCCTTTATGTCCTATGGCAAAATATAAAAACGATAAAAATATATTTGTAGCGTTACTTTCGAGAAAAACCCGCAAATAAAAGCAGGTAATGCTGTCACCAACACACCTTGCAGCATCACCTTAGTGCTCGATATTGCACAATCTAACAGATCCTTATGCTCTGTGTGAGGGCAAAACACGTAAAGATTAGTTGGTGAATTTCTACATATTTTTGTTATGTTAATGGATATAAACTTCCGCCAAGACTCCTGATTCGATCAACTTGATCAAATTAAATTATCCTAGGAGTTCTTTTTGTTACAGATAAACTCGAAATGCAGTTTGTTAACTCTGATAAAAACATAATTTCTCTGCAATCGGCAAATGGAACATATAGATTCAAGGAGGGTGACAAGTTAATTGTGGCTTGTTATCGACCTGAGTACAAGAGTGACGTATTTCCGGAAGGCTCCAGCCTTCGCCTTTATTACTGTGAAAATGGTAACATTACTAATTCATTAGCGCCTTCTTTTTCTCTTGTCAATTAATATGGGCAGTGGCGTAAATAAGGGGGGGGCAGAGGGTGCAAATGCCCCGGGCGGCACATTACCTCTACGGTAAAAAGATAAGGCACGTGGTACCCACCGGAAGAACGTTCCAAAGGGCGGCGCAGCCTTCTGACAGGGGCGGCAAAATTGGTAAACTGCCCCGGGCGGCAACGGATCTATTTATGCCACTGAATATGGGTATTGTTTCATGTTTATTATTACCTTTAGTCTGTTTCTGTTACTTTCATTTGTATTAACCAATATTATTGTAAAAACATTTGAACTATTGTATTTGCAATATCTTAAACCATGCTGTGGGTATAGTTCCTGGCGAACCTAGTATTTGAGATGGGAATTTCTTGATAATATAAATATATTGAGATCGTCAAGGTTCGGTATTCACCTAAGGTGTTTTTGATACTAAATAAATTCTGTAATTGGAAACAGGCAGGACTTCACTATAAATAAGTTAACACTTTCGCTGCGGACGAAAATAAATACGCGTTCGCCGGGAGTTGAAATTAGAACGAAAGTTTGTCAAAAGTGGCTAATCACTACACTGAACACAAAAGAACAGCCCTTCACGAATGCTTGCACCGTACTGACTGTCTAAATAAGGCCAAATATGTCTAAATAAGCAGAGGACGCGTATGAGCGTCATCCGCACATGCCAAGGGCTCAGTTGGACGCGCATGTGCGTCGTCCGCAACGAAAGTGTTAATGATAGATAAATCTAATCTGAAATTATGAAATTTTCAGAAATGGATCGATATAAAAACTCACCGGTTTGCGTATCACCAGAATCTGCAGAAAAGAATTTCTTAGCAATAAAATTGTCATTAAATATGAATGAAAATAACAGTCAATGTATCTGTGAGTTTACAAGTGACATCAGATATAAATCCAGATTGTTGACAACTTTTGTCCTAGTGCCTGATGGTAAGTTACGTATTTTAATTTTAAATGCTTAATAAGAATTGGTTTTCGTAATAATTATAATTATTTCATATAATAATATATTGTCATTTCGTGCAATATTAATAATCATGTCACATACATTAGTTACTTTGGAATCGTTCGTGGATCTCAATACTAGAGCACCCAGAGATTGTGGATCCTATTAAATAAATAAATATTGGACAACATTACAACTACATTGTTCCAAATCAGAAGTTAAGTAGATAAAGCTCTTGTCTTATGGAAACCTGGGTTAATTTCGCTTTCATGTGATATAGGTTCTTAACTTTAATAATCAATTTTATTCGAAAATTATTTATTTAAACAGCTGACTTATTACTTAGTCCTTAGTCGTCCAATAGACTATCTTTGACCTCCGGGCTAGATTGGGATCAAGAGCGAACCCAGTAAAAAAAAAAACTTGATATAATTGTTCCGAATGAATTGTTAGGCTGTTGCAGAATACCCCAATTGTCTGCATGAATCACAGTCGTAACAGTAAAATAAATCTCGTTAACTATTATTCAGTGTTACCAACACTTTGAAATATTTAACCCTAAATTAAATATAAAAACCCCTGAAATTGCCCTAATTACTTGGAAATCCCCCTAAAAATAAATTGTATGATATAATTTTGTAAATATTTATTTATATTAATAAATTATATTTATTACGTCAAATATTATTTCATTTTCTTCTGACTAATCAGATTTTATAAAGTCATACATGTTGACTTTCAATAAGCCTAATATTTTAAAGATGGGTTGAATATTGAACTATACAACATCATTTCATCCACCATTACGATTGAAAATTCCAAGTACTGTACTTGGATTTTAAGTACACTAGATGTCACTAAGTCCGAGGTCGCTAGGTAAAATATAAATTTGATTAGCTAGTTAAGACTGTCCCAGGGCCTATACTTTAAATCTTTATTTTTCTCGATAAATAAAATATAAAAAAATATGAAGGTTCACAAAAACCCTAAAAATAACCCTAAACATATAAAACCCCTAAAAAAATCCCATCTCACTTAATTTCCCCCTAAATTTAGGGGGAAAACCCTAAGTTGGTTTTTATGAAGTTAAGGCGTATATAGGTTTGCCAGAAAAAGCGATTTTAAAACCCACTTGAGGTATTTTATAGGCATTTTCTCTCATAATAACTAAAGCAGATCCTTTACTACATTTATTTTTGTGTTTTATGTATAATCCTGACATAAATCCGCACTGCGGGCTACCGCCCTTACTTGGTTTACCACCTGTCACACCAAGCGCTTTGCAATATCTTTTATAATACGCACAGCATAGGAGTGAAACTCCCTCCCTGTGTCTGTATTTCCGAGTACTTATAACCCGTACGTTTTAAAAGCCAGGGTGGATAGGCATCTTCTGGGTTAGCTCGTTCCATATTAGATTTTTCTTGGTCCCTGGGCTTGACGGGGATCATGAGTGAACCCATTAAAAATAATACTAGATTTAAAAATCTAAAAATCCCACGTTTTTACCCGTAATAACCCGGCAGGGCCAAGCGAGGGGCCACTCAAAAAGTGGGGGCGCATGTTACTTATGGAGATGTAATGAGATGTATGATATGCATAGATGTTGAGAGTATTTGTAAAGATGCGCCCCCACGTTTTCCTTCGGCCCCTCGCTTGGCCCCGCCGGGTTATTTTATTCTTTTTTGGTCACTGAAAAAAGTGGGATTTTCAGATTTTTAAATCTAGTATTATTATTTTATTCTTTTTAATTATTAATTCAACGAAGTAACCCTGTGTTACGCAACAATCGGATAAGCCCCATACAAAAATGAAAGTTGCCGAAAGTTGACCTGAAAGTGCACCTAGAAAGTTGAAAGTTTTAAGCGTGCATTGTCATCGGGTTCTAAGCTACCCTGAAAGTTTCAACTCGCTAGGTGGTCGGGAAGTGCCTCAAAATTGAGATACAAGATTCCAACCGGACAGACAAGACGACAGACAAGCAAACAGACAAGAAAGCGACCTAAGAAAAACGTGGGAAAATTAAAGGTACATTACCTTACTAGGTGACTAAGATAACATGAACATTAGTCATCCTGTGTTCACAATCCTGTCAAATTGCTTATACTCAAACATTGAAATATTTCCCATTTTTTTTTCAGTTGCTCCTACAATAATCGTGAAAATTTGGGAGTATTCCGATAATTTCGGTACTAATGTTTACCAAGGTATGATCGGAGAAAAATTAGAAATAACTTGCAAGAATAATGAAGGTGTGTGTTATTTGAATGATTTCAAATAAATTTTATGAGTAATTATTTTATAAATAGAAAGCTAATTATGTATTTCGGTTTATATGGGGAATCTCTTAAATTCTTTCACCATTTGTAAAGTATATTATTTCAGATGGTTTTATATATGTTGAACATTGTTTCTTTTTAAAATAACCGTTAGCTATTTTACAAAACATCTCCGTTTTGTATAACATAGAAATGATATTTATTGGCTTTTCATAATGACTGCACTTTGCGATGTGATAATGCAAAAACGTTTTGGATTAATCAAGGCATTATAAATAAACAAATATATGACAATATCAGATATGTTCTGATACTAAGTTATGTAGCTTGTGTATTTCTTATGGTATTACAGAAGTAAAGTATTACAGTCAGTGGCGTAGCGTAGTGAGGGCGGCAGGGGCGTTCCGCCCCGGGCGGCACTTTTTAGGGGGCGGCAAAATTTTACAATAAATAATAAAAATATTTCAACCATTTCATATTTTTATCACAACTACGGCCCAATTGAAAAGACAACGAAATTTTTCATTACTTATTCTGTGACGAATTCAGGGAATCCCCTTTCTTTGAATAATATATCGTTGCGACTGCTGACAACTACGTCTATTCTGACTTGCGGGGATTCCCCGTAGTTTATTTTGTGCTTGAATTGTTTATGTCTAATGATCAGCGAGAATGTCTTTGACAATTGAAAGAAAGTTTTATTGTTGGATACTCAGTTGTGCAATTCACATTGTCTCGTATCGAAATTTAAGTTACGCTTTAAAACTGTGACTTTTGAGCAAATAAAGGTAAACTTTGTTATTTAAAATATAAACTGTATAATGCAAAGTAATGACTGTTGTTGCCGAAAAGTTATCTAGAATTAATGTACCTATGTAATGTATAGTATACATTAAATTGAAATACCTAAATAAGAGGGAGGCAAAATTGTCCTTTGTCCCGGGCGGCTGACACCCACGCTACGCCGCTGATTACAGTAGACAACACGGTATAGTTTCCGGTAAATAAGTTGAACATGATTTTGAAATAGCGTGACATGCGCAGTAGCAAGTTTAGGTACATTATTCACTACTGCGCATGTCACGTGATTTCAAAATCATGTTCAACTTATTTGCCGGGGACAATACCGTTGTGGTACCGTACCCAGAGATAATATAGAAAATTTCGTTTTCTACATTGACCGGGGAAAAAACTTAGAAACTCGGAGTAGCGCTATCATGAAAGCTGGTATATGAACCATGTGGTTCGTCTAGATTGATTGAAGAGTTTTATTCAAAATTTTGTCTCTCATGGGTGTATTACTCATAAGAATAATAATAGCGTCCCTTTGTCCGCAGTCTATACACTAGATCCAATCTCTCCACGAAGTCCTGGAAGATAATTTAATTACACCTTGCTTACGTTGAGTTTAACCCAGGCGAAGTTATTGTCTGCTATTATTCTTAAAAAACATAATAAAATTAATTTTAAAATTATTACAAATTTCATCATTGATTTGTTTCTATTACAGATGGAAGAGGGACTTTACATTGGTATTACTGCGAAAATAACACACTAGGTAGTAGATAATATTAACACATTTCATTTCTCTCATTTAGTATCATATGTAAAGACATATAGAATCAATTAAATAACGCATTATATTGACAAAAAATCTCTTTAATTTTCTATAATCATAAATATAACTATTACGTACTATCGAGGTCTCTCGTGCCTTACCACTTTGTAGAAATATTCATTTGAACTGATCGCATCGGACACGCCCACACGACCCATACCTATCCCTAATTGGCTTCGTATTTTACTACGATTTATACTACGGCCAATCATAAACAACTGGTTTTAAAATCGCCCTTGATGTCAGTACTGTCAACTGTCAATCTGCTTTTTCTGCTTGTTTGCGCATGCGCGCCATTGTTGAATTAATGGAGCGGGGCGTAGCCTGAAGCGATAGGCATCGTGCAGTGTGCTAGCGACTTTCGTCTTAGGACTGATAAGGCGCTAGAGGCTTCGATAGTACATATTACTTCTATTATCATATTAAAAATAAGCATATTTTATCTATAATAAATTAATAATGAAATAAACGTATATATTTCCGAACTGTTCTGTTTCAGGTACATCTTGTTTTACAAATAAAATTAATGCGTCCTCAATTCGTTACCCTGATTTCACTTTAAAGCAACACATGAATGGAACTCGAATGAAATGCGTTTTCACCAATCCAGTGGGACGAGAGACCACAACAACTGTTACATTCAAATTTGGACCTGTCTACTGTAATGGTAAGTCATATTTCCGAATACCAGATAAAGATATCAATATGAACGGAAATAATTATAATTCTTACATTCATACCAATTAATTTAGCCTAAAGTAAGCACTGTAATTTTACGCTGTACTGATGTAGGCCAGCGTTGTACTGATGATACGGTAGCTCAATTGGGAGAGCATTGGACTGGATTTCCAAAGGTTGCGGGTTCGATTCCCGCCTGAGAATTCACTTGTGACCTGAGTCGATTTTTTCTAGTATTTTTCGATTAAATAATTTATCTTATAAGACCGCATCGAAAAATGCATAATATATGTTAAAATTATAAAAACGTTGAGATATGTCATGATATATTATGCTTGCCATGCGTGCCATTTTTATTATTATTAACTATTTCTTTTTCTTTCTACTTATACGTACTATCGAGGCCTCTGGCGCTTTATCAGTCCTAAGTCGAAAGTCGCTAGCACATTGCACGATGCCTATAGCTTCAGGCCACGCCCAACTTCATTCAGTAGATCTGAGTATTTGATATAAATTTCAGCTTGATACATCCACGTGTTCCTGAGAAAAAGGGTCTTGACAGACGGACGGACGGACAACAAAGTAATCCTATAAGGGTTCCGTTTTTTCCTTTCGAGGAACGGAACCCTAAAAAGCATACGTAATGCATTTTCAACTCGTCAAATATGTTTAATTGGCAACGTCCCTGATCAATTGTCTTAAGTATTGGTTTTCGGCTCGGCTGGGTCACTACAATACAAACTTTCCTATATTTGCTCGGGTCGGCTCATGGTACTATCATCTTTTCTCAATTCCAAAACACAATTAGCTAATGAACTTAGGTTCAGTAGAATCTATCTCATGTGTTACATAGTATCGTCCTGCACCGTCACACTAATTTTCCAACTACCACCGTTTCAAGCAAAACTAACTATGCCCGCATTGTAGTACGCTGTCATATTCTAGCCGTATTTAATGCGAAATTAAAAGAGATGAAGTTTTTGGAAATAGTAAATTCCACGCTGCAGAATTTTTGTCTGTCTCCGCGATTTAACTTATAAAATAGGAAAATAAACTTTATTTAAAAGCACTTGAAATAAGTTGTTTTGAATCGTCGTATTTTAACTAACAAGAAGTACGGGCGTAACCAATTCTTCAGCTTTAATGGAAAGAACAATATTTTCAATAATATATTTCGTTACCATAAATAAATGACACAGAAAAATATTATTTCGGAAATGTAATCAAGTAGGTGTACTCAGACGACCGTTTGGTTCAACGGTAGCGATTCTGTCTTTCGCATCGACGGTCCTGGGTTCGATTCCCGGAAAAAGATATTTGTTTGTAAGATGAATACGACCATTTGTACCTTCAGTCATGGGTATTTATTTTATTAATATTGAATATTTATATATCCCATTATTTGTATGATTATCGGTTACCCTAGTATCCATAACACAAGCCTTACGGTGCTTATTTTGGGCTAGGCCAATTCGTGTATATGTTAGAAATTTTTTTTTTTATTAAATAAAGCTAAAGCTATGACGTATAGAGGATAATAAAACAACACTATTTGTACTAGTACTTCAACTTCATTAATATTTTTAACTTAAAAATTATTATTATTTTCTATACTTCAAAGTTGATCCATCTCCCAAGGCAACACTCGTATAGGAATCATGCTTGTAGCAAGTCATCGCTTCACTCAACCATCTTTTAGGGAATGTAAAGACCAGTGATGTATAAGATACCTTATACAAAGTATCTGAAATACTAGATGCAAGATACTTAAAAAAAAGCATTTCAGATACCAGATACAAATAATTTTCTAAAAAGGTATCTGAAATACTAGATACAAAATACCTATCTTTCAACTACTTTTTAAAGATAAAATACTTTTGTAAGAAAACAACATTTAATTGAATTTAAGTTTACCTATTTGTTCGAGAAAACATTTTTCGAATAGATCGCGTTGATAACAAGGATCAGGAAAATGTGACGACAAAATATGAAGGTATTAAAATTGAGACTTTTTATGTTTTAGTTGAAATTTGAGTAAAACCAATTCCTCATATATATTGTCGCTCATCATCCTTCGATGAGGCCTCATTATCATGTCTCCAAAGGAGAAGATTCGCTCCACAGGGGCAGAGCGTCCTATTCCTTCTTTTCATGATGGTGAATGTTGGGGGGTAGGATTTTTAGTCGAGACGCTACTTAGTCTACCAATGGAAGTTTTCTTGGGCTAAGCTGACCAAAAAGAGAACTCACCTGGAAACTGCGGGGACGCCCGAACCCCCCCGAAATGGCCACTGGGTCCTCCCGTCCAGTCGTCAACTGGCACGGTGGAGCATTTCGGGATTTTTCGCGAGTTGGCGGGGCAGCCTTTCACGCGTGGCTAGCGCGCTAGTTGGGCCTCCTACTAACTGCGGTCGGCTAAAACCAGTGGCTAAAACCGTGCTTCGGATCTCGCTACCCTCCAGAATGAGTTACCAAGACCGAGGTCAGACAGGATCGCCAGGAGTGACGGTGGGTGGGACATCTTAGCCGTTAAAACGTAGTGATTTCTTGCTCAGTGTCTTAGGCGTTGACATTTTTAGAAAGATAATGTCGCCATCTGATATTAAGTTCCCGACAATATCGACAATTTTCTTTATTCATGACTTGCACAATTTGCGCATTTAGCCAGTGTCAAATAAGTATAATCTTTCTTCTATGTTCTTGAGTAATTTCCGAGGTTTCAGTAAAGAAGTGAGGTTTTACTGAAACCTCTTCGTGGCCTTCTTGAGAGAGCGCGAACCTTTCAACCTGTTTTGTTTCACTTGCCAACACACATGCATATTTAGAAACACTCAGTGGTTAATAACACGCCATTATTACACACTAATATCAACCACAACACAAAATTTAACAAGAAAACCAAAACCATTAAAGTGACACTTCGCGCTCCCGCCAAAAAGTCCTATGTCGACTAAATAAACGACGCGTTGCGTTCAGTTGCGTTAGGAGAGAAAAACTGCGAAGTTCATTTTAGTAAAAGTACTTATCTTTGGGAACAAAGTATCTTCAAAATACTAAGATACCAGGAAAATGTATCTAAATATAAGATAGAAAATAAAATATTTAGAAAGTATTTCAAATACAAGATGCAAATACGTATTTTGTATCTTGTATCTGTATTTCAGATACTTTTATCTAAGATAAGTCACATCACTGGTAAAGACCCATGTCACACGCCAGCATCTGAGAAAGTTTTTTGGAGCGGAGCGAGCGAAACGAGTGGAGCTCCCATGGATCAGCTTCAATGACGCAATGTCTCTTACGCTATAACTTCCCGAGTTCTTAACCCATTTTAATATTTGTTGTGTGGAATCTAATCAACACATTTAGGACCAGATTGTGACGGAGACCCGAATTTTGAAATGAACAAAAATAAACAAGTTATGACCAAAAACCATTGGCTCTATGGGATATCCATATGGAATTTTAAAATTTACCAAATATTATTGATTTAATTTTCTTAAATTTTTAAGATCTGCTCCAATTTATGGTGCTAGCGAAGCTTTATGCTTAGCGACTGCATCGCCTAGTAAGAGCTCATGTTATACTCGAACTTAATTTCCCAAGCATCAAAAATGTGTTTAATCATTTCTGTATTAATTATTTCTTTCGCCTGTTAATTAAAGCTTTGTTACTTTAAAAAGATTTGATATCATTTGTCAAAATCTAAAAATGCACGATAAACAAAAACATCACATTTCTTATAGTCCGCACTCGTTATGAAGATTTATTTTTTCAGAAACCATAACTGGTAGTAATACAGTTATTGAAGATCTTTTTTTACGGCTGATCTTACAATAAAAATTTGAGATGTTCCTAAAAAATCAGCTAGGTATCTACCAGTGAAGGTCGTGTCAAAAAAAGATTGGTAAAAAATAAATAGATTAAAAAAGTTTTTAACAATTCTACTGTATGTCACTGAACTCCTCGTAAACGGTTGGACCGATTTGAATGAATTTTTTGTATGCGTTTGGGTGACGCCCTGGATGGTTTAGATTCACAAATCAGCCCGGCAGATGGCGCTGCAGTCGGCACAGCAACGCATGGCCGGGTCAGCTAGTGAAAGTATATTGTATAAATATTAGTTATAGATCAAACAGATCAGAGGTAAAGATTGTTACCTCATTGCCATGAGATCTTATTTAAAATGAGAAGCTTATCACTTTTTAATGTTAAATCTTATTTTGTTTAGTCAACAGCGAATCAAGCAGTGACAAATCAGGGATTACTTCTGCAGAGAAGACTTCGATTGGTAAGCTCAAAGACTTTTTTATTTTTAGAAAAACGACTATTGTCGGCAATATGCTAAAACGGAGGCCTATTTTACCTTGCATCCATTTTCGCTGATATAAGATGTATGGATGACACCACATTAACCTAGGTATACAAACTAACACTTTTTGTCCAAATATAAAATTTTTGTACAATATTTTTTAAACTAAAAAAAACTTTAAGTACTTTTAAAAATTGAATTAAAAAATATAATTTTATAAAACATAAATTAGAAATATAGTTTTTAAAGCAAATGCTATTAACTCCACGCTGTTTTGTCCTTCAAATAATCACCAATTTTGTAATAGCTTTTGCCCATAAGAGTTTTTATAACAACTTTTTTAAATTTCTTTAATGGCAGTTCAGTTACATGGTGTGATACCTTCCTTCTTCTTCCTAAAGATGAGCCTCTCGTTTTTTATCTGAAGCTACGAAGTAATCATTAACCCGATACCTCAGATGGAGCCACGCGCTCCGAATAGACGAGTTTTTGTGTTGCATGAGCAAGTGTCATGGAAACCGAAAACGAATCACTACATACGTTTCCTTGTCCAACAATATATGAAATTAACGGAGTGCTATGGGACTTCAGATATTCTGATTATTACAACAAATATTAAAAAGGAAGATGCATCACAGATTCGTTACGATCACAAGCAGGGATTCAAAAGCACCTTTATAAGGATACACTTTTATAAGGGTTACACATTGAATCTGTTACAGAATTATTCCTGTATCACTTATTTGGGTGTTTTGAACCTGTTTTGCGTCAAACACTTATAAAAGTGTAACAGATATAATGTTTTCTGTTACCAATCTGTTAGAAACTGTTTTACGTTAAACTATCTATGTGTACACACAGTACATCAACATAGGCATTTCAAAGTACCCCAAATCATTAATGAGCTGTTGCATAGTTATGCCAATGTGAACCTTATTGACTGTAACAGATATTAACACTTATGAACCGGTATTTTCTAAAACAGATTCAAAGTGTTACAGTTTCTTTCTGTTTGACTTTTAAAACCGAAATGAAAAACAGTGTTCAGAACACTCTATTCGGCTACCGCTAAAATCCCTGATCACAAGTGCCGTCCCCCCTTTTTTTGTTAAATAAATACCTGAATGGGTCGCTTTTGCGATATAAACCTGTAGCATTGTGGGAGGTATTTTTTTCTGTCTAAATATCGTTTCTTGTTGTTGTTTGTGTTCTCAACTTGAGCATGTGCCGTATCGGAGGCATGCTATAAATCTTACACGCATGCTGGGCGACGAATGCTTTGTTTTTTGATGTTATATTCATATTTTGTTTAGTTTATTTTATTACAAATCAAGCAGTAAAATAACAACGGCTCCTGTCTCGAATAGTTTGAGTATTACTAAAAGTAAGTATCAATTTGCTTAATTCCCATTTATAATCAGAATTTAAGATGTCCTTACCTATGTCCCTTATAAATAAGGTATTTTTCAAATGGTGAACAAAACTTTGAAATGCTTTGAAAAATATTGGAACATATCCTCCATATACAAACAATTTAAAAAATCCTACCCATCAATATTATAAAAGATATTATAATTTTTTCTAAATTGTAATCACTTTACTAAAGGTACAAAGGTCATTGTCTGTTTTCCGTCTGCTTTATTTTATTCAGATAGAAGAGATATCTTCTAATTGATATCTTATAATTATTTCATGTTTTAACCAACCTTATTTCTAAAGTGAAAAAATGGCTATGTTTTTTACTGAATATTACGATATGATGTTATGTGTGGGCCATGAAGATGGCAACTTAAATCGTCCTCGCGAACTGTATCGGCAACGATTTATTTGTGGTAGACCCCGTTGAACATCGACAGCTACCATCGTACCAATGCTTTCTCAACATGTCAAGACGCCTACATTCCACCGGCTCCTTTCATCGGTCCACTGGAAGTGGACGTCCAAGCACAGTCGATCCCTACATTTTTTTTTTAATATCTTACAGGCAACCGATTTCAATGAAACTTATATCAACTAAATCTAGACACTAAGTCCTATTTTTCAGATTTTATTGGAAGTTGTCGCTTTGTTAGAACTCACCAATAATAGCCGAGAAAATAATATAACTATTGAAAAATTTATTTGTTATTAGTAAAATAATTAAGATAGTTGTGTAATATTTATCATAATATTGTCTACAGTTTGGCGTTGGAATGAAATTACTAGCCCTATTGGTTGTAGAGAACGAAAAGTTTTAAAAAATGATAGAGATAGAGATATGCAGCTAAAAACTGCATAAATAGTAATGTCAGTGAGTAACGTACTTAACAATATGATATTCATTACATTTGGCTCGGGGGCACATTCTCAATATTTAACCTGCATGCTTTATATCTGAATTCCAAATAAATTGAATGAACATGAGCCCAATATTATTTCCATAACAATATCACATTTAGTTTCCAACGTTGCTTTAAAATGCGCTGTGCTCGGGTTAGGTGATAATTTATTATTTTGTATAATAATTAATTTAATGAGGAATTATCCTGTGAAAACGAAACCGACCAGTGACACATCCCAGGCTGAGTCACTCTGCCCTTTCTCATAACAATATTATTTACCACGTTCACAAATAGTGCATGAAAATTGGTGTTAATAATGTATATTTCGGTGTTTTATTTCATATTTTTATTCGCATTTGTTGAAGGTAAGTCGAGTTTATTTGTACTGACTAATTTATTAACTATTATTAAATCAATTCATGTCTGATTTTTCGTTCGAAATAAGATAAAAAGTTACACCAGAAAAGAGCTAAACTATGGACATTATAAATAAGTTTCTTTTATGTTCCAATCGTTTTGTGTGATAAAAAAGTGTTAAAAAACGTAAATAAAAAGTACTTGAGTGCAAAGCAGGTCAGTCTTTCAAAGGCTTTCTTAAAAGAAATACCACAAATTTGACATCAAGGGTCTATGTACACTGCGTTTTTAAATGTGCGTTTTTTTATTCCACAAAGGAATTTTTTCACATGTCTTACGTGTTTGTATCCGATACACTCACGTCATCATCGCGTCCTTAACCCTTTGAACATCACCATAAGTTCAAAGTCAAGCCGCGTTTGACTCGCCTGAAGTTCACGTTCGTATAGATACACGAACGCGTCGACAATGATGATTTAAAAACAGGTGTTCACAGTGCAGTACAGTACTGAACGTGTTATGAAAACAAAGTTCACAAACTTTTTTTTTTGGATGCATGTAGGTACACTAAATGCTGATCACTGTAAATGATTTTGATATTCATCAAATCCCAGACCAGTGTTATATATGCTCTCAATGAGCTTAGTAAGGAGGCAAAAGTTCCAAATAAAATGGGCATTGCTCCATCTTGAATTACGTATACTCAAGAAGTAATAACATTATTGTTTATAATTTTATTAATTATATATTTTGACTTTCAACACTCTTATAAATAATGTATTACATTAAATTATTTTATGAGAGGCTCATCAGTGACAGCAAATTGGTGAAGAGCAAACTGCACACCTTAGCTTATTGCCGCAAAGTTGCCTGTCTGTCGGTCTTCTACAGACTGTACTTTGGAGAGTGTGCTCAAGAGCTGTATTTGCTCATACCGCCATCTCCTTTTTTCCACCGGACATCCAGATGCACTGCAGGCTACCACCCTCTGTTGGTTGCTATTCCTACCTGTCGCACCAAGCGCGTTTCAACATCCTTCATAATGCGCACAGCAAAGGAGTGGAACTCCCTCCCTGCGTCTATATTTCTGAGAACACTTTCCGAGAACAGTTCATTCCCGTCCATTTTCAAAGCCAGGGTGAATAGGCACCTTCTGGGTTAACTCCTTCCATCGTGGATTCTGTCTTGGCCCCCGGGCTTGATTAGGATCAAGAGCTAACCCATTCTAAATAATATATATATACTAGCAGCCCCAGGCACGCGTTGCTGTGTTATAAATTAAAATCAAATCTATCCTATCTTTTAAGTTGGATCAAATAACAGATACTTACGAAGTTTGATCAAAATTGGTTAAGTAGTTTAGGAGTCCATCGCGGACAAACAACGTGACACGTAATTTATATATATTATGATATACTCATAGTGCCGGTTATACCAATAAAAAAGTTACGAAAACTAATGATATACTTACTATGTTTTTAAATTTAGGACACAATACAGCAAATAATAAATAAACTTGAAAATAATCAATTGATATCTTGATTATTGCTATGTCGTTTATGCTTACATCGTCAAACAGATATCGGCTTTGAAAAGTTTATCAAATTAAGAAACAAACTATACAATAAAAATTCTTTGTGATATACTGATTAACATTAAAATTATTATTTTTTATTAAATAAGCTTAAATAACGTAATTAACAAACCTTGCTAGAACGAACTAAAAATTAAAAATCGATTTGTATTGTTTAATCTCTTTAAATGAAACAAACAAACGAAAGGTTATTAACTTAATGACAACAAAGATACACATATTAGTCGTTGCAGTTATGTTGAACATTTTTAATCTTAGTTTCCCATTCTAACATGATTTTATATAGATTGTGGTGCTAAAGTTTTTCATAACTTCATTCATTTTATCTTAACACAAATAAACCACTTTAATTTAATAAGTTAGTATAACGTGCGACTTCATCAAAGATATATACAATGTGTCCCGTCACCAGTGTCGGAGCCTTTAATGGTGTGAAATATGACATTTTTTATCGACAAATTGCTCCTCAAATTTGGTTTTTCTCAAAAAAGCCAATAATTAAAAAATACACCAAAAAGAATCTATTTATTTATCTTTAATTATTTTTTTCTATTTCTTATTCTATGACAATTGAAACATGATGGCTGTTTAACTGTTATCTACATGTTTAGCTATCAAATGACACCTTTTTAATGTTGATAGGACATTTACATAAGTAGTGGTGGTCGAATTAGTATGAGAGCCCAGGTCTTGGTTACCAAGAAAACAAAATGGCGGCCGTAAGAGAAAAACCAAAATTGAGGCACAATTTGTCGATAAAAAATGCCATATTTCACACCATTAAAGGCTCCGACACTGGTGACGGGACACATTGTATATATATAATCGACAGATATTCTCAGAAAATGATGGCGTTGTTTTAATTTCGAAGTTGAATATTTAAAATTTTATATTAAAATAAATAAAACGCATTCTATAATTTTTTTATTTGATCAATAAAAATAGGAGTTTTGCAAACTCTTAATTTTGTCTATTGAATGTCTACAATAATAGCAATGGACCGTCAGATTATATTTTTTCAACAAGCTTATCCTGGCTTTGCCCGGCGTGCTTCTTTTTATTACTGTGAATAGGTGAGCACTTAACCGCTATCTCGCCTGATGGTCAGCGCCTGCCTAAAAGATGCCTAGGCCCCCCAGACGTGTAGTTCTAGAATACATACCTGGATAAATTACCAAATTTTTGTAGCGATCACTTGTTATCTTTTTTTCGGATCATCAATTCCCGTAAAAGCGATAATCTTGCAATTTTAAGCGTTTTCATCCGAGTTTAAATGTTTAAAGGAGAAGGGGCAATTTTAATCAAAATGTAGCAAGTTGCATTATTTAAATAAAAAAAGATTCTGTAATAGTAATGTACAATCCAAAATTAATCCTGAACCGCAATCTGGGGAAAATGAAAATGACATTAGAAGTACAATAATAGTTAATACAATCGCTACAAGTGTCTCAAGCTTGGTGCCAGGTGTATTCTACCTCTTGTGGTGCCAATGTATCATATCTTTATAAGTATGAGTGTATGAATATGTGCATGAACTCTGTCGGAATGTTCTATAAGTTATAAAGAAGTGGTTTTGTTTCATTTTTCTAACTACCACTTTGAACTAACTCTTTAAAATATAGTATTTTGTCTTAATATTTGTTCTTAATATTAAATAGATAAATTTAATATCTCAGTAATTCATGTAGCTATATCGATGGGTAGAGTGACTGTTTTTCTTCGTCTTAATCTAATATACATTAGTTAACATGACAATAAAAATTCTGACCGACGTATTTAACTTTTCTTACAGAGATCAAGTCATAAATTTATTCTGTTTAAACAATCGTCCTCTTCTTTAAATATTTTTTTTTGAAATAATAGTATAAACATAAAATACTGGTCGCTTTAGTTAACCAAGCTCGATGACGCAATTGGTTACCGTGTTCTTCCTACGGTAGCGCAATTAATGCTTTTTCGCTAGAGCATAAATTATTGACTTCTTAACGAGCAGTTGCAATTTAATTGTATGAAAAAGAAAATTATGTTGCTGTATACACTAGAGCTGTAACAAACCGTATGTATTCGTTACTAAGTAACGGGTGCGCCATTTAGTACCGAGTAACGAAACGTTACACACGAATGCATTTCGTTACTCGCATGTTTCGTATTATGAGTACCTACACTATTTCAGTTTATACAAGTACCGTTGATGCGTATAATTAAACTTTGCTGATCGTATGTTTTACGTATGCCCGCGCTTATTCAGTGAATTTATAAACGTACGTTACAAATAACGATGTTTGTTTATTAAGTAAAGTATAATTTGGAAATTTGTAGTCCAAGTTTTTTACTGTTTATTTAAGGTATTGTGTGTGTATACAAAGTTTGAGATTGTAACAGAAACAAGGTAGGAAAGTAGTTTTTACAAATTAGAAATGTGTTTTTTTTTATTATTGGGTATTTTCACGGTTTTTTTGTTCTTATCTTAAAAGAGATGTGTCTAAATGAGCTCTAATGAGATTTAATTGTTTCTTGGTTAACAAAAGCTGTTAATTACCAAAAGTCTGGTTCAAAATACAGAAAAGTGAAAAAATTATCTGATGCAGCTTGGTATGTAATGTATAAGTATGTTTTCTACAAATCACGAATGTTGCGACGTCGCGACGTCATACTGTACGCGTACACAGTGCGTTTTCTAATATACATAACATAGCATGTTATAAGGTAATTGAAGTAACGAGTAACGATACGATAGTAACGAGTACTAATTGTCATAGTAACGAATACATACGGGTACACTTTATTTCGTTACGTTTACAGCTCTAGTATACACACCGCGCGCGCACATCATAACTCTTATCATTTTTTATTGCCCATTTTATTTCTGCCCTGTACTTATGCTGCCATAATACTCTGGTAACAGCATCGGTAATGCATGTTCTTATTGATGATTGATATCCAATAAAAATAATCTGGTACAAAACTAATACATACTATAGTATTTAACTGGTCCTTTTTCATAACTTAATGCGAAATAAGTGACTTAACTTATAGTTAATCACTATTATTTGGCCATTGCCGAGAACTTAGAAAATTGGGCTTATTTATCTTTTTAGATTATTTGTAATTGATGGCCAATTTTCAGCTGTAATATCTGGGCCCATATATAAACGAAGGTTCTCCTTTAGAACTTCAAGCTCAACCAGGCTTTTGAAGGCCAAACATGTCCCGGCTGTATTTGCAGTTGTTATCATCTACCAATTCGCATTGCACCTACTTAGTAGGTCCATTTTCTTTACGGTTTTTCCAGCTATAGCGATAGTATAGGGATATCTGTAGAAATGATAACTATTTAAGTACAACACGGTTTTATTATGAGAAAAGTATAAAACAAGTTAGCATGACACGACACAAAAAACTGTTAGAGCGTACAAGAAGGGCGCCACCAAGCGGAGGAGAGACGAATAATATAAACTCTTTTTTTTGGCAATTGGTTAGTTAGGGTTTTCTCTACATTCATCCAAAAATATCGAAAGGTCGAATAATGATAACTTTATTTTTACTATACATGGCACACAGAAAGTATTGAGAACTCAAATACCAACTTATATGAGTAATATATTTTCATTGAATATTTTCAAGGAACTCTCCACTGTCTCTATATCAAGTATGGGTTCGAACCAATTTTAGAAACACCTGTTCTATTGTTCTTCTCGAGCGCTGGTAGCGCATCTTCCGCCGATAAAAAAATGTATCCCTTTAAGTTGATTTTTATTTTAAGAAATAAAAAGTAGTCACACGTTGTTAGATCAGACTGCAAGGAAGGTGACCCAAGGCTTATGGCCAGTGTGGTGATCAGGAAATCCCTCGTGTTAAACGTTGAGAGCGCGCGCGCGTTGCAATCTGTAATGCAACAATACTTAATTAATTAATTATTCTTTTTTATTTTGTCTTTTCTAGTAACGAAACAGTGTTCTGTTAAATTCATGTCCAGGGCATATTAGGATAAGTATGCCCAGGGTTCCAATAGGTTCAAAACTAGAGATAGATAGATTGTTCGTAAACGTGCACTTATTTCTACAAGAGATATCTTCCTGTCAAGCCAGAATAAGTGTGGTATGTGGTACAAGTGGGTGTCAGACCTCTCTGCCCCGCATCCGGAGGGTGCCCAAGTTGCCAAGCAGAAAAGCAGTCTAGTAAAATAAATTCTTTAATATTATGAATGTAAGAAAATACTATGACACTGTAAAAAAACCGAGTGATTTTCGTAAAATAAAATATATCATGTTTCAATTATTGATTTATTTAACCAAAAAAAGAAGTTGTTAGGAAATTTAAAGTTTGTCAATTGTAAGTTAAAAAGCTAATGCATTTTGCACGTGGTTTTATCTGGATGAATAAAATATACCGACTTAAGAACTTTATCCAGAGCTTTCGGCGCTCTACGTACTTTCGATCGCTGCACGTACATTATTTTCGCTTATGCTCACTCATGTCATGTCTGTCCTGTAGCTAGTCAGGCGGTGATTGGCCAAATGATTTGGAGTTTATTTAAGTGATTGGATTGGATATGTCACCGTAAAATTGTATACACCGTAAGGGTCAGGCCACAACACTGCGTTGCGGCGTCGCATCGTAAAAATCTGCGACGCGTAACACGCGTAGTACGGTGCATGTCTCACTAGAAACTAAACCGTTGGTTAGCGTGTTGTTGTACGATGTCGGGTCCGAAATGAAATTTTTGCGTTGCGACATCGCATCGCATTGCTGTGCGATGTTGTTTTTCCCACGTTTTTCTTAGGTCGCTTTCTTGTCTGTTTGCTTGTCTGTCGTCTTGTCTGTCCGGTTGGAATCTTGTATCTCAATTTTGAGGCACTTCCCGACCACCGAGCGAGTTGAAACTTTCAGGGTAGCTCAGAACCCGATGACAATGCACGCTTAAACAACTTTCAACTTTCTAGGTGCACTTTCAGGTCAACTTTCGGCAACTTTCACTTTTGTATGGGGCTTATCCGATTGTTGCGTAACACATGGTTACTTCGTTGAGTTAATAATTAAAAAGAATATAATAATAATACTAGATTTAAAAATCTAAAAATCCCACGTTTTTCAGGGACCAAAAAAGAATAAAATAACCCGGCGGGGCCAAGCGAGGGGGCACTCAAAACGTGGGGGCGCATGTTACTTATGGAGATGTAATGAGATGTATGATATGCATAGATGTTGAGAGTATTTGTAAAGATGCGCCCCCACGTTTTGAGTGGCCCCTCACTTGGCCCCGCCGGGTTATTTTATTCTTTTTTGGTCACTGAAAACGTGGGATTTTTAGATTTTTAAATCTATTATTATTACGATACGACGCCGCAACGCAGTGTTGTGGCCTGGCCCTAAGTTTAGGTTAGGTTAGATATTTAATAATATAATATAAGCAATTAACTGTAAGCAGTATGTTACGGTTCACAATCTTTCGATAGTTTACAATCTCGCGGAATAGATTATAATCTAACGGTATTTACAAATTTACGGTGACATATATACTGTATATACCTTAAAGATATAACTGAGTTCAGTGTTACACGAGTGTACTTTTGTAACATTTTCCATTACTTTTAATCTTCTAACGTTACCTCCATGTAACACGACTCTAAATTTATTCATTTAAATTATTAAAATATGAAAAAACAAACTACACAAACTACGATTCGATGAGAAAAATAATTTTATCTGTGATTTAACTTTGTTGATTTTTTTAAATGTTTCGTTTAAAATGGTTGGTTTGCTTGCTATTGACCTGTGTACTAATAATAATTGGTGCAAAAATAAATATTTTAAGTAAGCATTTTAGGGAATCAAGAATTCAATAAGAAAATCCAAGCTAAGTATCAGCCAACACAGCCGTAGAATTTTGTTTTCTGTTGCATTCCTTTTGCTACAATTTCAATTTAGCGAGTTTTCCTGTATTAGAGATTTTTTTATATAAATCAAAGTAATGTTATTTTCCCGTGAAAATGGTCCTTATGACTATCGCCTACTGGCAACACTGCCTGTTTGATGACCAATCCCCTTTCTGGAAACCAGCCAAATTGTGATGGTGACCAACCGCGTGCTGGATTATGCCCCAATCTCCCTATGCTATTATGATCCACAGAAAAGTCTAGAAGATCGCTACCCCAGCAGCGGGAATATTTATAAACTGATAATGATTATAGTTTTCTTTTGTTCAGGGTGTCGGTCGTATGACAATTATATTACACCGCAACTGAAAGCACTTCCGGTTACGCCATCTTCACCAATCGTGGTCACCACAACTGATGTGTCTCAACAGGATTTTGATGAGTGTAATATTTTTTACTATTTAATGGTTATTTCATATAAGTATGATGTTATAGTAAGTCCATTGCTACACTATAAGTGATTGTAAAGTCTATTTCTTTAAAAAACAATTAAACTACTTTAGAAACTACCCCTTTTTGGGTCTATTTAAAATGTTTAGAAATTATCATGGTAGTCCTGGAGTATGGAGGATGGTAGTAATGGAGTTTTTTAAAGGCACATTTACATAACGATATTGATTGAATTCTACAATAATAATAAAGATGTTTCATTTCGGACCTGCTTTTATAGCATAGAAATTAAGTACTATTAATATTAAATATGTAATATACTCGTTTTTTTAATAATTCAGTCAGTCAATATCTTCACAATTTTATAAACTTTAAGCATATATTTTTTTGCGATAATTAACAGTATCACGACAGGGACAACTTCTCATCACCATCAACAATTATAAGTTTTTTCAAGTTTTTTCTTAAACTTTTCTGTTTCATTGTAACCTTTTCTTATTCAGTTCAGAATAGTTCTTCTTGCTTTCTCTTACGTACTATCGAAGCCTCTGGCACCTTATCAGTCTTCAGTCGAAAGTCGCTAGCACACTGCACGATGCCTATCGCTTCAGGCCACGCCCCGCTCCATTCATTCAACAATGGCGCGCGAGCGCAAGCAAGCAAGTGAGAGCAGATTGACAGTTGACAGTACTGACATCAAGGGCGATTTTAAAACTAGTTGTTTATGATTGGCCGTAGTATAAATCGTAGTAAAATACGAAGCTAATTAGGGGTCGTGTGGGCGTGTCCGATGCGATCAGTTCAAACGAATATTTCTACAAAGTGGTAAGACACGAGAGACCTCGATAGTACATACTATCTCAGATTTCCCATGACACAAATATTATTGATAATAATCCTCTTTAGAACACTTCATTACTCCCATCTAGCATATTAACGTGAGTACACGCGTACGAAATCGCGGACAACAGCTAGTGCTCAGATTAAATCCTTGTATACGTTATCTGTGGTTACTATGACAACCATTTCCTTTTTTTTTCCTTTATCAAACTTTTTACTGTAGCCAATTTGATTTCGAGAAAAGTTTATTTACTTCGGTTAAATGTTATTACTTATAATAAATTTAAAAAATAATTCAAGCCTCACGGGTGCTTTCTTTGGCTCCATTCCTAAACATTAAATTTAATAAGATTTTATCCGTTAGTATTAAATCTCAATCAAATGTCCAAACATTTGTAAAAATGTTTCCTTCGAATGCGAGAGGATATTCCTCTCATTGATAAAACAATGCTGGCCTACAGTGTCAAAAAGAACTGGAAAATGTCGACTGGTGTTGACACGGCTCAGTAACTCAATTGGGAGAGCAGTAGACATCCAAAATCCATTCGTTCGTCTCGCTTGAGAATAGCTTGTGATTGAGTCGATTTTTCAATGAAAATAATTTATCATTTAAAATAGCATAGCATATTTTTACGACTGCTAGAACGAACGATTCCGAAGTGGAGTTTCCTTTTCTCACCATTTGAAAAGTATTTTATTCCAAATGGATATAGATTAAATAATATAGTAAATAAATAGTTAATAATAATATAGTAAATAAATAGTAAAAAATGGTTCTTATTTGAGTAGAATATATGTATATGTATGTATTTATATATGTATGTATGTTGTATTTATATATAAATTAGTTTAGTCTATGTATTATTATACTCGTCATTTATTACCTTTTTTTTTACACTGGTTGTGCACCCTACCTCTAATTTGTCTCCACATCACCTTAAGGTTGACTGGTAGAAAATGCCTAAGGCATTAATTCCGCCTTTGTACAATTTGTGCAAAAAGAATAAATAAATAAAAAATAAATAAATATGTATAAATAATGTTTAATCTGAAATTGGGGAGGGGGGGGGGGGGTTAACTAAGTTTTGTAGGGAACAACGTTATGGGAGGACAAAGGGAAGATCCTCTACCTGGCGCCCCTGGCAGCTTGGTCACCCTTCGGACGAGGGGGAGGGAGGTGGTGAATCCTCATTGGATACTCCGACCCGTACTGACTGAACACTACCTAGGAAGTGTCATAGCTTGGTAAAGCTATACCTAGTCCGTCCGGCCATAATGAAAATGCATTTTTTTTATGAACTTATGTAATATTACTAAAAGTTACATGTACATATTTATTAAAGTCTCAGCAAAAATTAAAAAAAAAAAATCTTTTCGAAATGGCCACATTTGGTTTTTATAAAGGCTTTTAATCTGTCTGGCCATGAATCTATGGATGTACGCACTGTTTCCATGGGAAATTTCGCCTCCATGTCGACTTATGTATGAGGCTATGTCCTCTAAAACTAACCATAATTTGTAGTCTAAAGGGTTGAGGCCTGAGCTAGATCAGGGCCAGTCTTCAGCTCTAATAAAGTCCCGAAAAATGTATTGCTGAGAGGTTGCACAACACGATCCTATCTTGTTACACTTTGGCTGAAGTTTTCACTTCTTTTCCACAAAAATGTAGCTTTGTGACGCCTTGATAACACACGCTCCACCAAACAATCACTGACGCAGGATGATGACCACGTTGTGCCTTTCTGACCACTTGAGCTGCTTCTTTAGAACTGTGAACGTACACTTTATCATTTTACTTATTGTAGTGCTCTTCAATCGTGAAAATAAATACCTTTTCTGCAATACAAAATTTAGGTTCATTGAATAACATTCTGTAAACATAGACTTTTCATTTATGGTTTAACTCTTAAATTTTCCAATTTCCCAGATGTATTTTGATTACAAAAAGTTTGTGGAACACTGCTCTATGCGACAGTGTGAAAAATAAGCGTCTTTGGTATTTGTAAAAGTGTTCATTAGAGTATTTGAAGTTTTAAACAGCGATATCTTTAATTGTTCGTTATATTTCTATTTTCTATAAAAATCGCCATCAAAGTTGACATTAATAAAAACCCGGCAAAATGCTAAAACATCTTTATGTAGGTAACTTGATGATGTCACCTCCTTCTGAACAAACTGTACTAAAACGTTGACATTTAATGTAAACAAGCAAGTGATGTCACTCCAGATCCAGCTGATCCCGTGCATTTTCAATCATATAAACTCGGCGTCAAAAAAATCGCACCTTATAAAAATCTTATTCAAAAATTCCTAAACCTTATATAGAGGATAGTGTTAGGTATCATTAGAAAGGTAACAAAAAGGAGCATCAAACAACAATTAAGTGCAATCTTTTTTTTAATTAAAATTATACAAAAAGCATAAAAATTTGAAAAATAATAAAAAATCTTAATTAAGTCCTAATTAATAATCGATAATTTACAAAAAAAATGTACAAAAAGTGTCTTAAAATTAACTCAAAATCTAGTGTTACCCCCCCTTGCCCTGATGACGGCTTCCATACGGTCCCTCATAGACCTCACCAACTTCAGGAGCTCTTCTTGAGGGATAAGACCCCATTCTTCAATCACCGCGGTTTGGAGTTCCTCTAGAGTCGAAGGAGCCGGATCCCGAGATCGAACCTTACGTTTAAGATGGTCCCAGAGGTGCTCTATCGGATTCAGATCAGGACTTCTCGCTGGCCACTGCATCACAGGAATTTGGGACCTCCGCAGGAAGTCGTTCACGATGGCTGCAGTGTGTGCGCGAGCGTTGTCGTGCATTAATGTGAACCCCTCGCCAAAAGATTCGGCAAAAGGGACCACATGCACATCCAGGATCTCTGTGATATAGCGGCGCGCAGTCAGCGACCCTTGTCCGCGAGCACCTCCGGTCCGGGAGACGCAGACCAGGTCGGTTTTGCCGGCAGCCGACATACCGCCCCAGAACATGCAGGATCCGCCTCCATATTCCACCGTCTCCTGGATGCAGGCTTGAGCGAAACGTTCACCCTGCCTCCGGTATACTCTTCTTCGTCGGTCGTTGCAGAAAAGACACACTCGTGTCTCGTCTGAGAAGAGAACAGCTCCCCACTGCTCAATGGTCCAATCGACGTGGTCGCGAGCAAACTGCAAGCGGGCTCGTCGGTGCGCTGCAGTCAATTTTGGACCTGTAGCAGCTCTGCGGGCTGCTATGTTCTTCTCCTTCAGTCTTCTTCTAACCGTGGATACACTCACGGTGCGTCTGCGAACTGCCTGGAGCTCCTGTTGCAGCTGAACAGCGTTTGAGAAGCGATTTCTCAAAGAGTACGACACAACGAACCGGTCGTCTCTTTCCGAAGTGCAGCGACGTCTACCGGACCCATGTCGCCGGATATAGCCACCGGTCTCTAAAAAGCGCTGGTAGACTCTACGAACCGAAAAACGGCTCAGATTCAGTTGCCGGGCGACATCACACTGCCGCACCCCTGCTTGCAGTAGTGCAACCACTTGAGCGGCCTCATCAGCTGTAGTGTCCATTTTCCAGATGTTCTTTCTTCAGTAAAATCAGTGCGTGTGTCCCCTTCAACGGTTTAATAGCGAATGACCCACATTGAACCCGTGTTGACCTCTTTATACCCACAAAGTTAGCGCAACTCGCGACTCTCCCGAGCAGCAAAATTTCCTTAGAATTTTTGTGACCCTTTATTTGTTGCTTTAGGTTTTATTTGATAATGAAAAATAATGTTTTTTTATTAAGTTAATTAAGTAACCTTTTAAATAAAATTATAATTAATACGACTGCATGTGCATATCCAGAGTTAATGCCATTTGAACGTGATTTTCTTAGAGGTGCGATTTTTTTGACGCCGAGTGTAGTTGTTACAGTCAAAACTCATACACAGTCAAAACCACTTATGACTGCAAAAATTAGGCAAAAGTACTTTTGACCAACGACCTTAGTTAAAACCACTTTTTACTGATTTTCGCAGTCAAAAGTGGTTTTAACTGAGGACGTTGGTCAAAAGTACTTTTAACTGCAAAATATTGGGTAATAGTGTTTGCGACCAAATTGTTTTAGTTAAAAGTGGTTCTGACAAAGAATGTTAGTCAAAACTTCTTGGAGTGGGAATTTTTAATTTATTCTTTTTATTCTTCCTTTGCCATTACATTATAATGACTATTCTTCATTTCTTCATTCTTTTCGTTTCCACTCATTTTCTTTGAATTCCAATTTCTGCTACAATATTTTAGGTTACAGTGTAACGTATAAGTCACTTTTGTACGTGTTGCAAAATTCATGCATCAACCATTAAATACAGCCATTTAATGTGTTTAATAACTTTTTCAAGGACTAGCATCAATAGTTCCAAATAACATATTTTCATTAAAATGAGATTTTGATTTAGATCAATAATAAAAAGAGAATAACCTAACCTAACCTATTACCTCAATTACCTTATTACCTATTACCTCAACTATTTATAAGTTTTGACTGACAATCTAAATTTTAAATCAGGAAAACCACTTTTGACTGTTTTTGCAATTAAAAGTACCTTTGACCGATGCCCTAAGTAAAACCACTTTTGACTGCAAAAATCAGTCAAAAGTTGTTTTAACTAAGGTCGTTGGTCAAAAGTACTTTTGCCTTGTTTTTGCAGTCAAAAGTGGTTTTGACTGGTTATGAGTTTTGACTGTAACATAGTCAAACGTCAAAAATATAAGCTGTATTAACCCAAACGCGGACCGTCCTTTTTAAGAAAAACTGTTATCCTAGTATCGTGCAAATTTACAATAAGTTGCCACATTCTTTAACTGAACTTAATATGACCATATTCAGGAGAAAGCTGTTTGACTGGCTTAAAACAATTTTTTTTTACTCAGTTAAGGAATTTTAAAATTGTAAAATTGACATAAGTGTAAGACAGTCGAGATTACATGTGTCTTTGCCACGTTTGAAGTGGGGTTAAATGAAAATACGTAATCGCAATATCATGTCTTTATATTCCATTTATAATTTACAATAGAGAATAAAACAAAGAATGTACATTTAATCATACCTTATATATTACACAAAACAGTCTTGAAAGAGTTGTGTACGCTTCGACGACTGCTAACGCAATGAGGCCCGCTCGCTTTTTTTTTTTTTTTCCCCTCCGGACGCGAGGGAGGGAGGTGGTGAATCCTACATGGATACATCGGCCGGCCGAGAGGTTATGTCAGACTCATACTGACTAAACACCACCTGAAGTAGGTGCCTTAGCCTGGGAAGGCTATACAGGCTTACAATGAGCGATCGCACCCGGGAATGAGGGGCGACGCAACGCCGCGTTAGCTTAAGCTAGCGCATGCGTGAGAAATCGGGCCACGCCCCTATTGGACGTGGTCCGCAGATGCGGGTTTAACGAGCTGCGGAAGGCCGCTCGTTCTTATTGCTTGGTCATGCGAGTGTGGGCCGATGATAGGCGTTCCACAGCTTGCGATAAAGGGTCAGGCTCCTCCGTAAGCACATGTTTGGGCCTACGGAATTGGTGCCTTGAAGGGGCGAGCGGGACATAGTCCGCTGCCTCTAATATGAGGGATTTGAATGCTCCTCTGCGGCTTTGAAAAACCGCTCGGAGCATTTCTGCATGTGGGATTGAACGGTCGGTAGGGACAGGTCGCGGTGTAGGTCCGCGTTTCGGACGTACCAAGGTGCGCCTGTTGCCCTACGGCAAAAGTTGCTCTGCACGACTTGCAGCGGCTTTAATCGGACGGGACCCGCGTGTGCAAATACTGGAGACGCGTATGTCATGACTGGTCGTATACAAACTTTGTAGAGGGTTATTTTATTTTTTAAGGACATTCTACTATCCCGCCCCAACATAGGGTTAAGACGGTTTAGGTAGAAGCGGGCGTTTCTAGTGACTCTACGGATATGAGGCCCGAAAGTGAGGCCTTTATCGAGGGTAACGCCTAGATACTTGGTGGCGCGTTGCCACGGTATCGGGGCGCCTAGTAGCCTTAAGGACCGTGTCCCGTAAGGGACCACTGGGGACCTACGTTTAGCGTCAAATATTATTGCTGCGCTTTTATCTGGGTTGACGTCTAGCCCGCTCGCTCGCTTATCCGACGCCATATTTATATCGGTAAAGGGGTAACTTTGACACACGCACATAGCTATGTATGCGTGTGGTATTTGATCGCACAAACAAGCGGGCTTTGACATTGTTTTATCATAATAATTAATAATAATAATAATTTGATAATTCGGAGTTATTATAGTAAATTTCTAAGTCAAAATTCACATGCCCTTGTTGGTAAAATAGACGGAATTTATATGAAGTAACACCTATTCTGTACTCTATTTTCAGTGAATAAATAACATTTCATTTCGTACATGAAATTTTTATCATTTTTTTAGTTATTCTTATGAAAAAATATATATATATTTTAAAATAACGAGTGGGCTCAATTGGTTTAAAAAAACGTTGACTATTAAGCTAACAACAGTTTGATTAATATTTTCATTATAGTCAAATACTTTATTGTCATAAGAAATACAATAGGCGTGTAAAAAAAAAAGCCGTTGTGTGCACGTAATAAGTTATACTTCTTTATCGTTACTAAACAAAGATAACTAAAAATTTCCCCCCGTGTGCTCGTATTCTTCGTGAAAAGAAAGATAAATTTATAAATTATATAGTGATCAGTATGAAGCGTCAAAAGATATACAGTTTTACTATATATTTGTACAGAATCAAGTAATATATCAAAAACCATTAAAATAAACTGTTTAACCAATAGTAATGTAAATATAATAATAATTTATTTTACAAACAAATAAAAATAATACATACCAACAGCTAACCTCAAATCAATAAACGCACTTAAAAAAGTTTAGAAAATATGAATCACTTTTAAATGTTATATTGTTATGATATAATATAAATTTGTTATTATAATTGTAAATAAAATACTTTTAACTACCATATATAATTTAAAATCACACACACACACCCACACATTCATAATTGGTTTATTCTATGTCGCTTTTGCGGCCAACTTCACACTGTAACTTTTGTGTTGCAGTGATGCGCGCGCATCGTAAAATTTCACTCTCAATATTTTTTCATAACGCGCCTAAAGAAGTATAACTTCAAAACAACTACGCCTCCAAGCCCTCAGGTGGGAGGCGTAGTTGTTTTTTACACGAGTATTTTATATGTTATAGAAATATTGCATTGTGAATGCAAAAAATTAAATAAAAACATACTTTATTGTTACTAGTGAATACAATTAATTCTATTTTCTATATTACAGTTTAATAATTTCAAATTTTACGCCTTAACTTTGATATTTAAATATAAATTTTTATTTTGTATCAAAATGTATTAATAAAACTCTGTATTTCTTTTTCAGCCGAATTATCAATCTCTGTGTCAAAAAATTTTTCCGACAATGAAGTTATACAATTTGGTTGTTCTATACCAAAAAAAGTCAAAGCCAGCATTTCTATGTATTTTAATGAGTCAGGTAAAGTATAGCCATCAATGCATGATCTAAAAAAGAGCTTTGTATGCACTAGTCTGGCTAAAACCTAGATTAGTACAAAGCGAAATGCCTTGCTAGGTAGCTTCTACAGTATATTAATACTGGCCAGTCGTAATAAACGTCATGAATCGACGCCGTGCCGTTGATTTGATTGTGTTGGTACTACTGAGAAAAAAAAAATTGTCTTTGCACAAACTAGTCAATGGAAAAATATATTGTAGCAGGAGAAATTAAAATTTAAAGTAATCTGGCGCCTGAGAACGCCGGCGTTCTATTGAGCCTTAACTAAACTTTGGGTAAAAAAAAAAAGGAATAAACTTTTTATTGAGATGTTTGCGTAGGGCGGGGTTTAACGTGCCGATTTCACTAAAACGCAGGATAATTTCCGCATTATCTTAGTAAAAAATATTTTTTTTGAAGTATGTTTTGTGAATTTCATGTAGTTTTTGAAATAATAGGCTGTCTTTAATCATATGCACAGTTAATTAAATTATAAGCAATGTTATACAGAAAGTCAGAAGAGCACAACTTACCCCATTAAGGGGCGGGTTGTGTCGATGATGAGGTAAGTTGTGCCACTTATATTTATAATATGTTAAAGTAGACTTTTTGGGTTTTAAAAGAGCAATAAAATGTGCAAATTAATAATAGCGTATATTTATCAAAAATTTAAGAACTTGTAACTTAAATAAATGTTTATACGTAAAAACATTGTACTTTTTTAATGAGATCAACAGAGCAACTTGGCTATTTGAAACAAAACTTCAAAAAATAAACATAAAACTTATTATTTAGCCATTTTTTTTCTAAATTAACACAATAAACATATGTTTCTTCTTATAACACACATTTTCTAATGTAGTAATTTACATATCACAACAGGATATCACATGTTACCTTATTTAAAAAATCTACATAACGTTAATCAGTCATAAGTTTATAAAATAAACATGAGGTAGTGTCTTTTTAGATATTACAGAGTTATAATACTTTCCCACGTTTTTCTTAGGTCGCTTTCTTGTCTGTTTGCTTGTCTGTCGTCTTGTCTGTCCGGTTGGAATCTTGTATCACAATTTTGAGGCACTTCCCGACCACCTAGCGAGTTGAAACTTTCAGGGTAGCTCAGAACCCGATGACAATGCATGCTTAAACAACTTTCAACTTTCTAGGTGCACTTTCCAGTCAACTTTCGGCAACTTTCACTTTTGTATGGGGCTTATCCGATTGTTGTGTAACACATGGTTACTTCGTTGAGTTAATAATTAAAAAGAATAAAATAATAATACTTGATTTAAAAATCTAAAAATTCCACGTTTTTCAGTGACCAAAAAAGAATAAAATAACCCGGCGGGGCCAAGCGAGGGGCCACTCAAAACGTGGGGGCGCATGTTACTTATGGAGATGTAATGAGATGTATGATATGCATAGATGTTGAGAGTATTTGTAAAGTTGCGCCCCCACGTTTTGAGTGGCCCCTCGCTTGGCCCGCCGGGTTATTTTATTCTTTTTTGGTCACTGAAAAACGTGGGATTTTTAGATTTTTAAATCTACTATTATTATTTAATATTCTTTTGAGTCAGAAACATCAGAAATGCAATTTGGGCAAGTATATATCGTGCAATACAATAGACATATTTCCAGTTCACGAGCTACAGTTTTTAATTTTCGCCCGTCATTTATAACAGTTTCAGCGGCTTTTTGAGTAATTCTTGAGATGTGGTACCTCTATTAATCTTCCTTTTGTAAACTCTCATCCTAAAAACAATACAAATAATAATTAGATTCATGTGGGGTTCGTTGTGCCGCGGCACAATGTACCTCCAACCATCGGCACTTTTAACCCCCTTAGCAACACAACAACCAACAAACTGATATAAAAAAACAAGTCGAACACATCGTTATTACACATTATCCTCACGATTCTTTAGTAAACTGTCAACAGTTTATCCACACACTTTAAACAAAAGGTTGCAAAATGACAGAAACAGACCAAAAAACATAAACGAGAAAATATTTACTTACGTGGCACCGGGCAGGCACGTGCTGGCTAGGTACTCAGACCGCAGCGCTGACGCAACTAAAATGGCCGCCGAATGTGCGCGTGGGTAAAGCAGTTTTCGACGCAACAACGGAATATATCTATCTGTTTTCCTCTTTGAGATATTCGCATCGGCACAACCTACCCGCGGCACGTTGAACCCGCTTTCCCCTACACTTTTTTACTCAGACTTCGTAGTCTGTACAGATATATATTAAATACTTTTGAGCAAGATGTCAAATGTCAAGATGACAAAGCTGCCTTGCAGGGCAAAATGGTTTAATTTATTCCATCTTTATTTACGCATTTAACTTTAATTCTTTGACTGTAATAAATGTAAATTACTGCGTTTTCCAGGTACACGGTATAATATTATTGGGACAACATATGAAGAAGGCAAGTTTAAAACGTTTAACGGTTCGTTTAAAATGAATTTTTCGAGTGATTTGGTTAAGGTATATTGTGAAGCGAAAAAATCGGGACACGTTATAGGATATAATTTCGAAAAAATATTTCGCATACAAATAAGCACAGGTACAAGTATATTTAACTATTTAATTTTTTATTATGTTTTTATTACAAGAAAAAAATAAACTTGTTCCAGAGGTTCCAGAGGAAGCGGGATTCGTACTCACACCCTTCGCGACAATCCGATACTTGTAAATGTTAATTGACGATCAGTTTTTCGCATCAATTGAACTGACGTCCATCCAAAATTTGGTCGTGAGTGTCGAATCATCACTCCAGAGTTTAAACTGACGACGCGCCACGTATTTCCGAGACTATCATAAACCCAACTCGGCGCGTAGCGCCAAACTGATCGTGAGTACATGATCGTCAATCCAACACAAACAGGTAGTACACTTCCTAACAGCCCGGCCGATCGAAAACTGAAGAGCCGGAGTGACGTCAGTAAATGCGGAAATCCAGTTGGCCTAAAACCATTTGGAGTGACGCCACAATTTTACGTTTGGACTGACTCGAAAAACTGATCGTCAATGCCCACTTTTACGTACCTTACGTATATGGTGCTGGCGTCAGCTTAAGAAATACTTTGAAAAATTCGATGAGTATGTCGAGGTCCTGGTAGCTTGATCGGATGAGCACTTTCTCGGATAGAGAGGGGTGTGAGTACGAATCCCGCCTGTTTATTTTTTTCTTGTAAAAATTTCTTAAGTTATTGAGCGAAGCTCTCTTTTAGGCAACTCACAAATTTCGCTTGTCTCCCTCATGCTACTTAACAGTTCAACCGATTCGAACGAATTTTGGCATGAACATACATGATTATAACCTGACGGACATAGGCTATTATGCGAACTCGCTAACCACGAAAATCTTTCGTTGTTCACTATCCATTGATATTTTAATTCTTTGTTTCATTGTATTTAAATACAAAAAGTCGGCAATGTATGTTGTAATCTAATCATATATTTTTTTCTATTTATTTTATTGATTCTTTTAAATATAGTTTTAAATAAACAGTTAATATTAGTTTTTTCTTGTATTTTACTTTTAATCATCACAATATTGTTTTTATATACCAGTGCAACTTGATTTTATAAGTATATTTTAAAATAAGTCCATAAAAATATTAGTTAGCATCCAATAGTTGTAAATTATTACCCATTCATTAGATATAATAATCTAGCAATCCGGTTTCAAGCAAATAAATATATCTTATTATTTGGGTAGGGCTACCCAAATCATCTCAATTTAAGTTACGCCACACAAAAAAAGTTAAATATTTGTCAAAAAATATGAAAAAAAATTAAAGAAAAACTTACATGGGGTTGATTTGTAGCCTTTATGATGCTTTAACTCTGGTCTATCGCTTTACCATATTTTTTTGATGCCGACTTTTAAATGTCAGTGTTTAATTTAACTACTAAACTGAGTATAAATAATGACTATTTAAAAATACTTTTAAATGTGTAAGTTATAACTATATATAGGTATAAGTTTGAAAAAATCTTTAAGAGAAACTTTAAAAGACTTTCGTTAAAAATCTGTTTTTTTCGATACCTTGTGTAAATGGAGCAACAATAGCTGAATCGGCCAAGCGTTACTGTAGCTTTATTATTATAATTGGCATAAGATTGCATTTTATAAGATAATAAAAAAAATATATAAAAAATCATCAAAAGTTTAGGTGAAGGGAATTTTTATGTACACAGATATGTATACAATAAGTATGTGTACATAATATGTATACAATTTTATTTAATGATGATTAGTTTTTGAGAATAGCCATAACGGAATTAATTTAAAATCTGTAGCTTATCAGTGAGGTAAAATTTCAAGTTTATTACGAATTAACTTTCAAATCTACTAATACGACATATTACTAACTTTTTATTTTTTTACAGAAGCACCTTTACTGAGATCGACGACCCTAGGTAGGTGAAGAAAAATAAATTGTAGCTATTTTAAACATAACTTCATTTTTATATCATTTTGTGTCGATATCATTTTGACGCACTCAACCGGATAGCGAAAGGTCGTAGGTTCAGAGAACTGGTTGTTTTTACAGGCGTATTTTAAATCTTATATTAATATTTCTCATCTAAAAAAGATACTTCCTTATTTAAATGTCAAATTCAATTTTAATACAAAATTTTTGGTTTAATTATGTAAAAAAAATCATATTTTTTAGAAAATTTGTTAATTTCTTATAATAAAATTCGTAATGAAAGATCGTAATTCATTAAATATATGGATTGCAGTGTGTATGCATTTGTTTTTTATAATTATTAATAAATTTTAATTATTCCAAATTTTAAATCTTAAGTAATCTAAACGATATTTCTAGTATGAACCAAAAAGTTTGTAATAGAGTACGGGCGCTACAATGCCGTGGACGTATCCCACCCATAGATATAGAGAAAATCTCTATGACTATGTCTATGATCCCACTACACGGGCCGAATGCAGATTAGTGGGTTATTTCTGCATATTTCAATTCTAAATACTCATATGTATATAACTTTCTTTTCAGCTTCATTTAGTGATATAACTGATTCTTTAAATGGAAAACGTGGTGAGTAAATACCTAATACTTTTAATTATAAGAATGAGTTTAAAATTTTAGTAAAAATAAGTTTAACGTTGTTAGCAACATTTATTTCTTAACGAGAAAGTAACTGTGTTAAGTTGTCACGCCAAAACAGCTGAACTGTTTTTGAAGAGGTGTAACGAATTTTTGAACCTTCGGGAAAAACATAGGCTTGATTATCAAGGCTATATTGTTTTGATGACGTTTGAGCCATAGTTCAAAGTAATTGTCAAAGTTTTCAGTTTAGAAACAGCGGGACTGGGTTGACCTAAAACCGGACATGATTATATTTTGCCGGACACGGCTGTAAAAAGCCGGACACCTGACAATCTTATGCAGATCTAGTATAACAAAAAAAAAATCGACTTATCCATAGAACAGAGTTCGATGTGATCATGTGATCATGACTAGTTTTTTAGCGAAATGAGACCTTATCTCATTTAGCTAAAAAAACTAGTTTTTGCGTCATGATCACATCGAACTCTGTTCTATGGATAAGTCGATTTATTAATTTAATTAAATGAGATAAGGTCTCATTTAGCTAAAAAACTAGTCATGATCACATGATCACATCGAACTCTGTTCTATGGATAAGTCGAAATATTCATTTTTAAAATAAAAAACAATTCTTGACTAAGATTATTCTATTTAATATGCTTGTCTGTTTTTTCCAGAACCAGTGTCATTTTTTATCTGGATAATAATAGGTATTGTTACCATCATCGTCATATGTCTGTTTATTGTGTTCATCAAAGTGTGCAAGACAAGAACAGTGGACACGGGAATGGTGAGAACATAAAAGAAAGAAATTACAAATACTAACAAGACGACTGTTTGGTACAACAGCGATCATGCCTTTAGCACTGACGGTCCTGAGTTCTAGTTGTGTGAATGTTTATTTGATGAATACGAGCATTTGTACCTGAGTCATTGGGTATTTATATGTATTTCTATTAATATTACTTATATATGTATCATACCGGAAATGTATGAAATCAATGAATTGTATACAAATCCTAGGAAATGTGTACAAATCCGATATTATTTAGGATATGTATAAAATATTGTTTGAAAAACTATTTAATGCTTTGATATCCTAGGAAATGTGTAAATTTCCTCGGAATTGTATACAATTCCAATATCGTATTAGGAAATTCATAAAATAAATGCTTTCTGTAATAAAACATGTTGTTAAAATGAGAATAATAATTTTTATTATAGTACTCATTGGGGCAATGACAGTCATACCGTAAAATATAATATGTTCATATTATCTTACTAATTAATGCTTCAAAAATCAACTACTTATCTATTAACTTTTAACGTATCACAAAATCAACTTATATTATTCTTATAACCTAACCTAACCTTTTTTTTATACCTAACCTAAAGCAATACCCTCCCCTCGTCCCGCTGTCTCCGCGTGCTCATCAATATCTCAAATGTTTTACATTTCCGATCGCTATTTAGGAAATATATAGATTTCCTAGGAAATTAGTAAAATATAATTTATTTCACACATTTCCGTGCGATTTTAGGAATTACATACATTTCCCAGGAATTGTATACAATGACGGATTACATACATTTCCGTTAACATAGATATATATAAAAAAATATATATATCAATTACCTTAGTATCCACAACACAAGCTTACAGTGCTTAATTTTGGCTAGTCTAATCGGTCTAAATGTAAGAAATAAGAAATATTATTAACAGTTATTACCTAACATTTAACCTCTAAATTGAAATTAGTAATTATACAATGTTACTAGATCTGTTATCTTTCAAATATACATTTAAAAAGACTTATTGAGAGGTCTAGTGATTGCTGCACCGCTCAGCAAATCCCCTGAGGCGGTCACTTCGATGAAGCTTATACAGCCTAGGCTATGGCACTTACAAGGTTCTATTTAGGCAGTACGAGTCTGACATAACCTCCCAAGCTGGCCGATGTATCCGTGTAAGATTCACCACCTCTCTCCGCCGCTTCTGGAGGGTGCCCACGTCGCTTAGGGCGGAAATAAAGGTCAAGTGATAAGAAGGCCTTGTCCACAGAATATGTTACAATACAACGGGTTAACGCTATCACCTATATTTTTACCATCCTTGTAAAAATGTATACATACCATGTGAAAATGCAATGAAGTTATTCAGTGCTGACTTTACACATTTTCCGCCCTAAAGCTATAAAATTATTGCCGCCCCTACTGACCTCTATAATTAGAATCACTGTTCATAATAACGTTAATTCCTTTTTAGGAAATAATCTAGTTTGAAGATATTTTTACAACTTTTTGGGTATATTTTTAAGCTAAGAAAAACAAAGCTTTGTTTTTACTGCACTATTACTTACTTTTTTCTGTACCAATTTTCTGGGCAAATTTTGCCGCCCTAAGCTTCAGCTTTTTCAGCTTCTATGGTAAATTCGGCACTGAAGCTAATAAATAAAGCATCAGTGTTCTCGGCACATTACGTACGAACAAAGATTTAGGTGATATTTTTATTTAGTTTTTTTCTACAGTCTTATTTTTATGTTCGGTTTTGATTGTGTTTATACTTTTAGATTACATAAATATCTTCCATATTCACAGAGAAAAAATAGTAAGTAAACATGGAAATCGCGCTTTTTGCAAGGATAGTTAAAAGTGATAACTAAACATTTATTAATTGGAGATAATAATAATAATGTTTTATTGACAGAAACTATTACAATTTGTGCTTGATTCCCCTGTATTCCAATGCCTGTAGTATGGAACACAGTGTCCCCTCCCATTTGATACTTAAATTTGTCATTTTCACAATAGTACATATGTAGGTATATTGTTTTAACTTAAATTACAACAATCGAAAGTTGAAAAAAGAAGTGTGTGTATGTGTGCGCGTGTGTTTGTGTATTTATAGATTTATTTGTAGATATATTAAGCCAGTTAAGTAAACGAGTGCAGTCATATTTTTATGCGATGTTTTTATTATTTGGAACGCTAAATTTAGGATTTTGAGCGAGTCTTGAACCTTCAGTAGAAGGCAGGCAGTGTTTTCCGAATATTGGTCTTTTACTATGATTTCTAACCCGCCTGCCGAGCGTGCTCAAATCCCCAGTTTTCGGTGAAAGTTCCCGTCCATAATTGGATGTCTTTTCGCTAAGGTTTTGGCCGAAGCGTCTCTAACCCATGTGGCGCCCATGTGCCCTAGCGCCCTCTAGTAAGCGCGAGGTCAAAATGGAATAAGTATAAATAACAGTACATTACTACAAACTGTCAAATTTCTCCAATAGTTAATAAACTCAAATGTTTGAAGATTAAATTGAAAATTGATTAAACAAGTTTGCCAGTGTTGGATGCCATGAAGTGCTGACTGACTGCATTTAGAATTGACAGGGTAAACATCCCTAACAAGCTAAAACGTACACATGAATTTATGTGTTTTATCTATTTCTGTTATAATTTTGTGTAACTGTATTTTTTTAATGTAATGTGCTTTATTTTTTTTATGATGATATTTGTTATTTGTTTCCCAATAATGTCTAATGAATTTTTAATTATTATTATTAACTTTTTAATTCATTCTTTTTTATATTTTTGTTTATATTTCTGACGATGATTGTGTAATATAATTAATGTTATGTACGCCTTAACTGTGGTACATATTGGACAAAAAACAAAATGTGTATTTAATTAACAATATATTAATATGTACCATGTGGCAGTACTGATTAAATAAATAAATAAATAAATAAATATAGATGTTAGGTATATCAATGACATTTTAAATTGTAAACTAAACGATATTCTATTCTCATTCGATCAACCGTTTTGTATGGCGAGTCCATTTTTTTACGATTTCCTTTTAATGACATTGAAGTGACTGAAAGTGCTCGGCGCCCCCTAGCTCCCGTGTGCAACACACACCCTGCACCAAAGGTAAAAGCGCCTCTGGCTTTTGGAAGAGACACATTGAGTACACATACTAGGCGCAGACACGGATTGCATCAAATATATCATATTACTAATTTTATTTTTAAAATAAATAAGGTACATATAAAAAATAAAAGTACCTTTTTTGTTTTCTACTTGATTGATTTTGTGTGTTTGTTTATATGTAGTCAGGACCGTCCGGAAAGCAGGACCTATTTTTTTTTAAATATTCACCTTTTGTAATTACATTAAGATCTTTAGCGTTCTACCCTGCGAACAGAAGAGCTATTAAATTTCTTACATTCACACCAATTAGCCTAACCCAAAATAAGATTTGTAAAGCTTGTGTTATGGATACTAGGGTAACGGATAGACGTAGATATATGATACATGAATAAGTAATATTAATAGAAATATATATAAATACCCATGACTCAGGTACAAATGCTCGTATTCATTACACAAACATCTGCCCCTTCCGCGACTCGAACCCAGGACTGTCGGTGCCAACACAAGATAGCTACCGTTGCACCAAAGGACCGTCTAAATTGGTTAATTTAAGCATTTGTCCTTACATGCTGGCTAATTTAAATAATTAATATAGAAGACAGTTTCTCTACTATATTTTAGAACACGATTAACTTACATTTTATCGAGTGTTCTGCGAAATAGGACGGCGAAGAATAATTGTCCTATTATTTACAGAATCACGATCACGGCACATACGAGAATCTCTACAATGAACCCGTTCCTCCATTTCCGAAAAGTGCAAAACTGGAGGAAACATATTTAAAACCGTCAGATTGTCGTGAATACGCCGTTCCAATAAGAGTTACTGACAACGTCACATACGCGTTACCATACGTGGAGACGAACATTGAAAACCTTTACACTAAGCCAGTTCCCAAATCTTTGAGGAAACCTTCGCCGTTGAACGCTACAAGTACGAGAAGTGATAAAAAAAGCGAACCGACATACGCGGATATCGAAACGTACGCAAATAAAGATAATCAATTTAAAAAGGATACTGGACCGGAGTATGCAACTATTGGAGGTGTTATGGATGGTTCTAACTATACGAATGTTTTTAATAATCAGTCATATGTTAATAGCAAAGATAAAAGAAAAGATAACACGCAATACGATGATTATGCAGAACCTAGTTATTGCGAAATAGGGAAATCATGAAAAATATTAATACTAAGATAAATCTTCTATAGACGCGACTATGCGGATTAAATATTTTCATCTACATAATATTTCGTCTATTATTGTAATGCAGTATTGATCTGTAATGTCCTGCTATGCGAGGGTTGCCAGGCGTCGGGATAAAGCGGGACACAGACAGGCTTCTTAATTTAGTGTGCGGCCAAATTAGACTGAATCGGGCCTGTCCGGATTTGCTGGGCTTTTTAATTTTACCGTTTTTTACATTTATCATGTGTTGATTTGCAATTATTGAAATTAACTTTGTAATGAATATTAAATGGTTAACTCATTCACGGACACTCCGCCTATAGCCGTAAATCTAAGTGCTTACAATATGACACAACGCCTTAGGCCGGTAAAGTTCAAACAGCCAAAACGGGCATATCGCCTGTAGCCGGTCCAATTACTTTAACTATTGGCGTGTTGTGACACTTGATCACGTAGGTCCATTTGATGCTAGTAATTGGACCGGCTACAGGCGATATGCCCGTTTTGGCTGTTTGAACTTTACCAGCCTAAGGCGTTGTCATATTGTAATCACTTAGGTTTACGGCTATAGGCGGAGTGTCCGTGAATGAGTTAATACAAAAAGAGGAAAGTATTTGATAAAAAAAATCCTTATTTCACTCTAATAAATTTAGCGTGTTGTAGTAAGACTAAAGAATTGTGTGTCCGGCTAAATAGGCTGGTTTGTCCGACTTTTTGGTTTTATAACCTGGCAACCCTAGCTATGCAAATAGTTTATATCATGTAAAATTTACATTCTTATTTAAAATATTATAATTAGACACCACTAAAACCTACCTTTTACTTTGCGATTTATCATATCTACTCAATTACATAATTTCGTAAATAGTACAATACAGAAATGTCATAAAATGCTATAGATAACAAAATTGTAATTTTTATAATAATATCATAAATTCTACTATTTATCTCTCGCTGGAGGAGAAACTAGTTATTATATATTTCATTTGGAATATAACCCAAAAAATAATAAGAATATTATGTGAGAAACAACCCTTCACTTAATATTCTGAATTTAGCGTAAATATTTTTAATTTTTTCGCTAGAATGTGAAAATTTTTAGGTTGAAAATGTATCGTATAATGGTAGAAAGAGAAAGTTGCAGATAAGATCATCTTCTTCAAGTTCCGCTTCCGGGGCTCTGCTAACTTCCGTTTTCATCCCAATTCCGCTGCCTAACTGATACTCTAATCTTTATTTAATACATTTATATTAATTATATTTGTATATATGTGCAGTTCCTTATCATAATTTGATACTTTAGAAATATTATGCTTATTGTAATTTAGATTTTTAATTGTGAGCAATTATATTTATTAATAATAAATGAATTCAACCAACATTATAATAATGATTTAGGCAAATTGGATTTAATTAGTTTATTGGTAAAATTAATTGTCATTTTGAACGTGCCCATATGTATTGTGGTTGACCATAATATGTTTCCTTTAGAAATCAACTACAGAACTGAAAATATTACATTTTATTTATCATTCTGAACTTATGCACTATGTTGTCAAAGAATAATATAATTCTGCTAGCCTGCTACGGCTATTTTATTTCTAAGAATACAAAATAAGTATACCGATTTCATTTGTGTTAGGCTATGTCTGTTTGTCTGTATGTAGCACCTTAACTCTAAAACGACGAACCGTTTTGGATGTTTTTTATTTTTATTCAAAGCCAGGTTTTCTAGCGGTGGTTCTAAAATTCGTTTTATTAAAATCGGTTCACCGTTTCTGCGTCGGGGATTTTTAAAATTTTGTTATTTTTTGCCAAGGACGTTACTTATCTGTCCGATTTCTGTATCATCGTTTAGTTTAAGATTAAATTATGTATTTGTGTAAATAATTAAATAAAAATATGTTAAAACAAAAATCTTTTGATGTTTCATCTATGTAAGGTGCCTGTTAAAACGAATCTGGCATAAAATATGCACAATAAAACATACTTACTACACATTGAGTACAAAAGTTACACAGCGAACATAAAAAAATATTTCACACAAAATAACAATTTCTTAGGTATTTTTTACTTCTATTAAATTACGTGCTAGTTTACAGAGTAACCTGTAACACATAAGCAATATTTACCAAAGTGAGTTATATAACAAAATGAATACCATGTTTTTATTTTATTTTCATTTTAAATTGCCATATTTCTTTAAGATTTAAAATGGGCCTTTAAAAAACAACCACATCTCCGATACCTCTGGTAAAATTCACACATACGATTTTATAGCTGTATTTAAAATCTTATAGAAATATGGCATTAATGATGCATATAATAAGATAACAGTATTTTATAGCTGGTTTCATCTTTATCGATTTTTAGAATAATCATATTAAATATAAATTTATAAACTAGGCTCCGAATATGATTTTGTCCCATTTGGTGTCGAGACCCTTGGTCCGTTTGGTCCTAGCGCAATAAGGCTTTTTAAAGAAATATCAAAAAGTTTAGTCGACATCACAGGAGACCGAAGAGCTGGCAGCTACCTCGGACAAAGAATTAGTTTAGCTATTCAATGGGGGAATGCTGCCAGTATCTTTGGAACCTTGCCTAAAGGGACTCCTCTTAGTAATATATTTTAGATATTATACTCGTATTATATTTTTTAAGGTTTTTAGTTTTTAGGTTTAGACATAGTAGTTTGAACTTAATTATTTCTGTATTATAGTTTTTAATTCATTATATAATTACTTAGTTATTGTTTTCGAAATGTTATTAATATAGCAGAGTAGCAACTTATAAACACTAAATCAGTTATTGCTTATTTCACTATTAAATAATTGATTGAAATATTAAAATACAATTACAATAACCCAGACTAAACTTCGTCCAAAATTAAAAGAAAAAAAACCTTAATCTATTAGCCCGTCACGCGACACCCCCAACACAGACGTACCCATGATGCCTGCGGCTTTGCCACGCTGTATCGCCATGGACAGCCTCTGGACTAGTTATGACCCCCAACGGCGATCACAGCCCCGTTCAACTAAACGCTTGCTTAACTTTTTTATAAAAGCCTTTGCCTCCGATCCCCACACAACAGAAGTCTCAACCGCATAAGGGCCAAATGTCGTCCACTGCTGCACAAAGGCTACCCCAAGGATCACCACAACGACCGGTTCTGCGCTGCCCGCAGCCAGGTGCTTCCTGCGACCTTCACCAGATCGTCGGTCCACCGAGTAGGAGGCCTGCATACACTGCGTTTTTCGGCCGTGATCGCTATTCGAGAACTTTTCTGCCCGTCAGTATCAGTCATCAGTTCTACGAGCTATGTGCCCCGCTCACTGCCACTTAAGTTCGGCAATTCTGCGGAATATGTCTCTTAAGGATCTCCTCATTTTTTCTTGAATCACGTATGGAAACTCCGAGCATAGCAGACCTTGAGCCTCTTTATTAGGCATTATTAATTACCATTATTAGGTATTATTAACAAAGAAGTTAGTTACTTTTTAGTTATAGAATGTTTTCTCTTCTTTCTAATTCAACTCTTCGTTTTTTTAACTAAGATGGTACTGCTACTATTTTGTAGCTACGACCGTGGAGTATTCCCGTAGCAATGAATTTGATTTGACTTGTAGCCGTAGCGGGCGTAGTCGCTTTATCGTAGCTAGGTACTACGGTGGGCGAGACTACATTGGATGTTTCTCGTGAATGCGAGTCGGTATTCTTTACTTGGGTGATTTACAGTATGTACCTATTTGCCGGTATGATACACCAAACAACTTTTTGAGATGAGAAGGTATGAAAATGTAACAAAGGCGTTGACGAGTGGCTAAGACCGACGTGTATTCACAACTTTATTTTTTAAAGTGTATGATATGTACATATAGGTCATCATGTATAGAATTTATACAAAGGTATGTAGGAATCTAGCCTACAAGTTAAGACTAGTGACCCATCATTGTAAAGGACGTCACCTTCACACTCACAGGGAACCTCTAATAAAAGAAATTTGTAACAAAGCAATGTGACGTTCTCGGATAAGTATATTTGTGTGTCATTGACTAGTAAGGTTCATTAGAATAAATAAATAAATCTAGTTCTGACCCCAAGGTGAGTAGCTAAAACATTTGTGGTATGTTATTAAAACACAAAGATGTTGCCGCAGCACCCTAACCCAATTCAATACAGAAAAGTTTGTTTTCTACGTTGGCCCGGCCGGGGATCAAACCCGGGACCATGGCGTTACCATAACAATTAAATATTTAGTATTAAGTTAATTATAAGCAATAAGTACCGTGTAGAATGAAAATAAACAGTTCATATAGGTAATAAGTTAAGGTAGGTATTTAATAAAGGCATATTATTAGCAAATATAATAAAATATTTGGAATTCTTCCGCTTTCAGTAAATCGATCTTTATTTGAAAAAAAGAAAAGGGGTATTTAGTTTTCCATTATTAAATTCATCATTCATAAACTCTTACTATAATCTAATAAAAAAAAGAAAAAAAAATAACTGACAAGGATTATCTGAAATGTTGAATAAGTGCTGACATCTAGCGAGGAAAAGACACATTGATTATTACTCATACATTTAATTTATTTATTAACACCAACAAGACATACACTGACATAAGTACATGATGCTAAATACGTAAATAGAATTGCTAATATTTACTATTGCATAAAAACAGAATTTAGAGTACCTATTAACAACTTAAAAAAATTCCAGTAATAAGATCTTTCATTCATAATACTAATGACACAATATTCTTGGAAAAAAATGAGAAACTATGGTAAAAATGTCCATTTTTTTATTTTCTAACTTAATATTACCTTACATATTTCCTTAGAGTTTAGTTATTAAATTTGATTGTAACTTTCATCAAACTGTTGTTAGCTTAAACCACAAAGTAGATAATATACAGAGACACCACTTAGTACAAGAAAATGGTTACACCCTAAAACTGGTTATTCAACTGGCTATATTGCTTTCCTTCTATTTTACGATAGATGACACTAGTGAGAACACAAATAACACGATACGTATTGCCATCTAGTGAGACACTAAGAATAAGGTTATCGCTTGTTGTTGTTAGATGGCGCTTCGTTATAGCCTACTCACAGACGTTGGTGGATGCGTAATCAATCGAAGTTTCGTATGTCAGTAACAGTACCTACATTAAAATATCTTTATTCACGGTCGCGGGGTTTAACGTTCCAAAAATATGCCGCGGATATAGAAACTGTGAATATGGAATGGTAATTAGTATGGAATCATAGGGGATGCGTTACAAGTTACAAAATAAAACGAATATTTATAAAAATAAAATCAATTTGAGCTGTAGCATTATAAATTTACCTTTTAAGAGTAAGGCTCCTTTCCATAGATCGATCAGCTTTCATGATCACAAAGTTAATTTGCGTATAAACCTTCACTCAGACTTTTTAAATTTAATGTAGGTATTCCTTACCAAGCGGACCTATGAGTAGTTCGATCCTCGTCGATGTACTACGAACGTAAAACTACTCTATTACCACGAGGGGTAATATTCTTTTTTTAACTTGCTTTTGTATTGTGTCGGTAAGGTTTGTTTTAATTGACATTAGTCCACTTGGTCAAATCTTTCATGAAAGCCGCCTGGGCATATACCAGAACTGAAATAATGCCGCTACTTTAATAAAAGACTGAATCTCTTTCTATTTACTGTTTTTATCCTCGAATAATGAAATTTTTAGCCGCGAATACAGGAACTGTGTTGCAATTTTTTCTCTCTCGGATAAGGAAACCGTGAATGGGGAACTTTTACTGTATTGGCGGAACATTGCGAACGATTTTAGGAAACCACTTACTTAGCTATTCTAACTATGTATTTTTTACTCATGTTTGGCTCAGGTTTAAGAACGTGTCGCGTATTATACCTATTTGGAAAATTGTTTTTTTGTTTCAAATGAAACTAAAAAAAAAACTCTAGTTTATTCCTTTGTTATCAGGTCAGGGCCAGGTGACGTGATCCTGGAGAAATTGAGGGAAATAAAATATTAGAGGCACACCTATCGAGATTTAGGTATTTTAAATAGTAACTGGTGCAGTTGTTACTGAAAACACCCGTGGCCGTAATAGGTATGGTTGCATTTTATTGACGGACAAAACATTTGTCACTATCACATGTACGTACCTACTTTTCAGTGAGTGAGAGTTATTTTATTCGTCGATAAAATGTCGACCATCTTAAAGGGTTTCAGGATTTCATGATTGGGCCTACTATTGTACTTCCGATTGGTCTAACATAGCACAGTGTTTTATGGAACCAAAAAAATTTACACAATACAAATTGAGGTTTTTACATAAATATATTATTTATACCCTAAAAAAGCATGAGTTCAATTCCCAGAAGTCTAACTCCAATACTTTTTGAGAAAAAAAAATCATGAACTTATCGTGACCTTTCACCTATGAAATCTAAAATATTTTTTATAAAATGAATAGAAAGTGAATAGGATAGTAGTTTATGAAATTGGTACATAATGAGGGGTGTAAAACCTAGTTATGTGCAGTTTCATACAATACTTTATCTAATCTCATACATTGAATATATCAAATAAAAGATAGAGATTGATACAGTTTATTTATTGGTTATTGTAAGTGTTAACATTTTGTATATTACAATGACTTTACTGTTAGTAGATTAATAGTGACTGCTGCCGCAGTCTAAAATGTCGGGCTGCGTTAAATTTTCTTCACTTTCAGTATCAGATATTTTAATAAACAATAATAATTATCCAGCGAAACACAACAAAGAATTGCAAGAAAACTTATTATGGCGCCAAAATTTCCGATATCACCGCGCATGCGCCAAAGCGTGCTCAGCCACAGATAAAAAATGAAAAAAATGAAACAGTGCTATACGAATTGGCGCAGTATTATATCAATGGTCTGTAATCAAAACGTAATGAAAAAAAAATTATTATAACATTATTTTGTTAGACAAATAGTGTTGTATTAATTTTTTTTAATTTCATTACGATATACTATTTGTAAAGTTCGTCAATATCGTTTTGAGTTTAATATTTTGAATTTTACGATGTGAGAGGGGGGTCATTCATGGGGTACCATTTCATACAAAAGATTTTTAATTCTAAAAAACCGCAATAGATGTCACTACCATTAACATTTGTAAATTATAACATTTCACATGTTTAGAAATAAGACGAATTAAGTAAAAATATTGAGATTAAAATAAAGACTAGCATATTTTATATATACAACTTCACATCAAACTTAATTCGACTCCTAAATTTGAAGATAAGAAACACCGTAAATAATCAATTGAGAATACGAAAGTATAGGCTACATGTGACTACTTTTCAGCTATGAGGCTTACGAAGTGTTTTGCAATTGTAACGCTAGATGGCGGGTTTTATGGAAACAAAATAATTTACACCTTAAGGTTTTTGCATAAATCGATTATTTATACCCTAATAAAGGCAAGAGTTCAATTTTCAAATCACTTTTTTCAGTAAAAAACTATATGAAGTAGTAAAGTTTTTAAAATTTGCGCATATAAAAAAATAACAATTTAATTTCTTCAAACGACTTCCATCTCTCTTCTATCCAAATAAGGTTCCATATCTGTCCATGAGATATTTGCCACTTGATAATGAATTATTGGAGGCATAATGTCGCAATTTTATTTTATTCATAAGTGTCCTACTTTCTGAGTAATGCGTATTTTTTTAATTTTTTTTTTCTCCAATAATCGGCAAAAGTGGAACCTGGATTTAGTATAGAAAGGTTCTATAAACAAAATCCCACTTTTGCGGTTTTAAGAAGTTATGATAGAATTTACATAAAGGTCAACTTTCATGATCTGGGGTTGTCACAAAGATCAACTATGTGTTAAATGAAAATGTTTCATTTTGTTTGTTAATTGATACCGTCAATGAATTGAATAAATTAACAACACTTATAGACGAATACAATATACCTACCTAATGTAGATGTGGTAATGTAGGAATACTTTATGTATGTTCGACCACATCTTTAATTTTGTACCTTACACGCCAAATGGTCGAAAAAATAAACTATGTTGATTGAAATAATTTAACACATATACACACATCCTATACTTTAAACGAGCAATTCTTGCATGTACCTATATAAATATGTTGGTATGTAATTGGTTTCTTGGAAACGGGTCTAACGATTGTGATGAAATTTTAGATTTAGAAATTCATTCACATTTAAAATCGATCTAGGTAAATCTCATCACCTGCCGGCACCTTTTTAGTGCACCACGTCTACTTTAACTTGACGCCAGAATTTATTTCAGGACTCAGTCGCCTTGTAATGAGGGACAGGCTGGGTATCCTCTCCTATTAAGATCTGCCCTTATTTGTTTACATGTCACTTAACTGTCTATCTATTATCATATTAAGAGCTTCTTTAGGCGTATAAGGTTGTGGCTTTGCCGCTTTACAAGTAGGGTTATTGTGCCTTTCTACATCGCTCGAAAAAATACTAGTGGCGAAGGCTTTAATAATTTTACCAGTGGCTGAGATGGGCCCGGTGAGGTATAGTCTTTGGCTATGGCTCTCAGTAGGTTGGGTAAGCCCCTGCTGAGGCAATACGGTGCCATGGGTCTGTGACCCCGCGAAAAAGTAACTTCTCATACAAATCAATCTAATCAGTTGATCGCATCTTTAAAAAAAATTGCATTCGATCAGAAAATAAAAGCTTAGTACAAAGTCGTGGGCATAAATCGGTTAACAGGTATGTACCTATTTTTGTAACAAAAAACCTTAGAAGCAAGCAGGCATGAACTTGTGTCTAATTGGGTCTCCGAAACACACAAAACAAACAATTAACAGTTAACACCCAGACCCGAAAACGAAAATCGATGTTCTCGTTCAAAAATAATACACATATTAATATTTTAAACATTTTCGACGAGATCAAGTTCGGTGACAACCCTAGCATAAAAATTTAAAAATGAATATCTTCTAATCGCCGCAATAGTGGGACGTGGCTCATTTATGTATATTTCTATTTAAGTTGTAGGTTCCACTTTTTCGTTTTTAGGGAGAGAAAATAATAAATACGAAATATAAAAAATGCTGCTCCCAAACCAATGGATTTTTAAGCTAAAGAAACGCGTTTATATGCGTGTGATTATGTCCGATTCACTCATCACTACATGTATAAAACAAAGTCGCTTTCTCTGTCCCTATATCCCTTTGTATGCTTAAATCTTTAAAACAACGCAACGGATTTTGATGCGGTTTTTTTTAATATATAGAGTAATTCAAGAGGAAGGTTTATATGTATAATACATGCATAATATAGTAGAGCATTGCATCCGTGCGAAGCCGGGGCGGGTCGCTAGTATTTATTAAAATATATATTCTTTTATCTACTCTCACATCGTAAAATTCAAAATATTAAACTCAAAACGATATTGACGAACTTTACAAATAGTATATCGTAATGAAATTAAAAAAAATTAATACAACACTATTTGTCTAACAAAATAATGTTATAATAATTTTTTTTTCATTACGTTTTGATTACAGACCATTGATATAATACTGCGCCAATTCGTATAGCACTGTTTCATTTTTTTCATTTTTTATCTGTGGCTGAGCACGCTTTGGCGCATGCGCGGTGATATCGGAAATTTTGGCGCCATAATACGTTTTCTTGCAATTCTTTGTTGTGTTTCGCTGGATAATTATTATTGTTTATTAAAATATCTGATACTGAAAGTGAAGAAAATTTAACGCAGCCCGACATTTTAGACTGCGGCAGCAGTCACTATTAATCTACTAACAGTAAAGTCATTGTAATATACAAAATGTTAACACTTACAATAACCAATAAATAAACTGTATCAATCTCTATCTTTTATTTGATATATTCAATGTATGAGATTAGATAAAGTATTGTATGAAACTGCACATAACTAGGTTTTACACCCCTCATTATGTACCAATTTCATAAACTACTATCCTATTCACTTTCTATTCATTTTATAAAAAATATTTTAGATTTCATAGGTGAAAGGTCACGATAAGTTCATGATTTTTTTTTCTCAAAAAGTATTGGAGTTAGACTTCTGGGAATTGAACTCATGCTTTTTTAGGGTATAAATAATATATTTATGTAAAAACCTCAATTTGTATTGTGTAAATTTTTTTGGTTCCATAAAACACTGTGCTATGTTAGACCAATCGGAAGTACAATAGTAGGCCCAATCATGAAATCCTGAAACCCTTTAAGATGGTCGACATTTTATCGACGAATAAAATAACTCTCACTCACTGAAAAGTAGGTACGTACATGTGATAGTGACAAATGTTTTGTCCGTCAATAAAATGCAACCATACCTATTACGGCCACGGGTGTTTTCAGTAACAACTGCACCAGTTACTATTTAAAATACCTAAATCTCGATAGGTGTGCCTCTAATATTTTATTTCCCTCAATTTCTCCAGGATCACGTCACCTGGCCCTGACCTGATAACAAAGGAATAAACTAGAGTTTTTTTTTTAGTTTCATTTGAAACAAAAAAACAATTTTCCAAATAGGTATAATACGCGACACGTTCTTAAACCTGAGCCAAACATGAGTAAAAAATACATAGTTAGAATAGCTAAGTAAGTGGTTTCCTAAAATCGTTCGCAATGTTCCGCCAATACAGTAAAAGTTCCCCATTCACGGTTTCCTTATCCGAGAGAGAAAAAATTGCAACACAGTTCCTGTATTCGCGGCTAAAAATTTCATTATTCGAGGATAAAAACAGTAAATAGAAAGAGATTCAGTCTTTTATTAAAGTAGCGGCATTATTTCAGTTCTGGTATATTATTATTATTATTATTATTATTTCATTTATTTCAGGCAATGCCCATAGAATGTGTTAGTAACAATAATCTTAGACTAGGGTTAGTATAATACAGTAAAACAGACAAGAAGAGACATGAAAACAAACATAAAATAAATTAAGCTGTGTGCAGCTGAACCCAAACCCGTGGTAGTGGTAACTCCCATCTGTCTATGAACACCTTAAGGATACCACTCGCGCTGTTGCGTAAGCGAGACAGTGCAGAGGCACAACGTTTCCGCATTATAGCAGCAAAACCATCTATTCCTGCTTCCGCGAACATATTAGATGCACTGCAACGCCTAGGCAGCCCCAGTAGTATCCTCAAGGCGTTATTATATTGGATACGGAGGTCACTGTACGCCCGCTGCGTATAGCTAACCCATAAGCTGCACGTGTGGAAGGATTGGCAATACGCTTTGAAAAGTGTCAGCTTAACTGATGGCGTACACCGTGCGAACCTACGAGCCAGCATATTACAGCGAACAGCCAACGACCTACGTTCCCTCTCTATGTCCATATTATCTTTCATGTCTTCTGTAACCCAGTGACCCAAGTATTTAAAGCTCTGTACTCTCTTTAGAGGCTGTCCACTTAAGGATATAGTCGGTAAGCTGTTGTATATTTCCCACCCCGATGACTTAAAGAGAATCCATTCACTTTTACTGGTGTTGTACTTAAGTCCATGGGCTAACGCATATTTTTCGCAAACAGATAGGAGCATCCTCAACCCACTTACAGAGGGGGCCAATAGGACCATATCGTCCGCATAACTGAAGTTGTTCATAGAAACACCATCTATATAACAACCAACGTTGGTACCATTGAGCTCTCCAATCAGTTGGTTCATATATAAATTGAATAAGAGAGGAGAGCTCAACCCTCCCTGCCTTACACCACATTTTTGATGGTAAATTTCGTGTCCCGGAACTCAACGTCAAGCCAAAACGGGGTGACAGGATTAGTTGTAACCATCATGAGAAAAATCAGAAAAAAAATCTATCCTATGTAGTTTGAAAATTTAAGTATTTAGTATGGGCATTTAAGACTTTACACTTTGAAACCGTTACCCTAAATAACTTTTCTAGAACCAAGGTCAAAATAATGACACAATTGCCCCAAGTTTTCTAGAATTATGACTATTTGTTAAACTATGAATTTAAAATTTGTCGACTTTGAAAGGCCCTTCTTTAAAAAAAATGTACTAAAATGCCTTGGCAAGTGCCATCAAAAGTTCGCGCATTTAATCAGGATTGTAAAATTGTACAATACTAGTTAATTTCATATTAAAAAAAACGAGTAAAAAATAAAAACCTCAAGTAACCCGATTTTTGCTAACCCATTTTACTCAGTTCAAATATTTACTATTCGCACCAGGGATGTTGCGAATATTCGCATCCGCATCCGCATATGCGGAACTTCCGCATCGATTTAGACATCCGCATCTGCATCCGCATCCGCATAAATCGATGCGGAGCTGATGCGGATGCGGATGCGACAAGAAAGAAAGAGGAGGGGCCGGCGAGTGGCACGTGTCGACCGAGTAAAAGATTGAAGATGATACGTGGGTACCACTGAAAATGTTTAGAACTGACCAGTTAGAAACATTGCTAATGAAAACTTTTTCGAATTTCAATTTTAAAACTCTTTGGTAATCTAATGTAGTGTATTGCATTCATTTGTCATTTGTTTTTGTGAATTGGCGGCAAATCTAACACTCTTGTTACAAGTGAAAATTAACGCGAGAAAACTTTCGTTCAATAATTTATTATGACTTTCGTTTTGGGCTAACTCAATAACAAAGCTATGATAGGCTGCGAATAGCATTTTTTAATGAAGCCCCATCTCGTGCCACTATTTACAATTGGTTTAACGAGTTTAAGCGTGGACGTATTAATCTCAATGATGATCCGCGTGAAGGACGTCCTTTAACAGCGACTACTGAAGATAACATCAGTACTGTGCGACGCATGATAGAGGATGATACGAGAGTGACCTATCAGCAGATACGGGCAAGCCTAGGCATTGGTATGAATCAAGTTCAAAAAATATTACACGAACATTTAGGCGTCAAGAAGCTTTGTACCATATGGATTCCCCATACTTTAACCGACGGCCAGGAACACCTTCGCATGGACTGGTGTCGGAATGTTAGATAAGTTTAACGGCGGTGACTCAAATGCTGTATTTGACATCGTAACAGGTGATGAAAGCTCGATATATTGCTATGAACCCAAAAACAAAAGACAATCAGCTCAGTGGGTGTTTCCTTTCGAGGATCGGCCAACTAAGGTAAAGAAAGGTAGATGTCAAGGAAAAAAGATGATTGCCTCATTCTTTGGTCGGAAGGGTCATTTCGCGACAGTTGTGTTAGAAGATGGAAGGACAGTTACTGCAGACTGATATGTCAATCGCTGTTTGCCTGTTGTTTTAGAAAAAATTCGACAGCAGCGCCCTCGAAGCAGGATCCTCCTTCACCACGACAATGCTTCAGCGCACTCCGCAGAACGGACTGTTGAATATTTGACTATGGCAGGTGTCGAGATAATGAGTCATCCACCATACAGTCCTGACCTGGCGCCCTGCGAATTTTATTTATTCCCAAGAACTAAACATAAAATTCGAGTTATTCGCTTTACGAGCCCTGAAGATGCGGTGAAAGCGTACGAAAATGCTAAAGAAGAGACCCCTAAGGACGAATGGGCCCACTGCTTTTCTCAGTGGTTCCCTCGAATGCGACGATGTGTAGAGAGGAACGGAGATTACTTCGAAAAACAATAAAAGTATTGGCAACTTCCTTCATTAAGCCGTTTTTATTTTTCTAAACATTTTCCGTGTTACCTAAGTATATTGAAGATTAACAGAAACACGAAAGACATCGTGGCTTCTCGAACAATATCTCTAAGTACCGAAAGAGCGAAGAAAATGAGAATGACAGATTTCATGGAAACAGAACGGAACGACTAGAGACCTCAGGTTACAGGACGTCAGTCCTGTTTAATTAGTAATCTTACCATGATGCTCGATTCATAAAGTGATGTTGAGGAGAGTCAGGAAACACCAGAAATTGTCAGCCCTGACACAATTAGGAGTTACTTACTTTTCGTAATAAAATAAAATAAAATAAAAAGAGTCCTCTTAAATGTTGGAGTGTTAATTAAAGTGAGTTCAAACTGCTACCTAAAAAAGCACGCAAATTCTTATCAGCGCCACCAGCCAGTGTTCCAAGTGAACAGTTATTTAGTAGCGCAGGATTAATACACGAACCCCTGCGATACAGACTGGAGTCCGCAAAGGCGGCCATTCTACTTTTCATTAAATATAATGCTCCAATATTTTAATTTTATTACTAAAACAATTAATCAATAATAGTAATTCACTCATTACTTTATTATTAAACTAGCTGACCCGGCCACACGTTGCCGTGGCTCAGTTATTATAATTTGTTTTTATTACAAATCAGCAATAGCCCGCTCGCGCGTTCTGAACCAGCGCAATAGGCAGCCTTTGTGATATTGTTTCATTGGTGGGAGAAGTGGTGGGAGGTGCCCGACGTGACGGCACAGTGGTGGCATGTGCGTGGGTTGCGGGCGGTACTGGACAGTACTTGGACATGGCAATATTACTTTAATTTTCTATTTTTTTTTTAAATAAAAGTAGCCTAACTTACTTCCTTATTTCATCAGCTACCTGCCAGTAAAAGTCCCGTCAAAACCGGTCCAGCTATTTTAGAGTTTAGCCCGAACAAACAGACAAACAAATTGTAAAACATGTTATTTTGGTGTATGTACCGTATATATATTCATATGCATGTAGTAAAAAACGGTTATTTCAATATTACAAATCGACACTCCAATTTTATTTATATGTATAGATAAAGAAAGGATAAATATTACTGCTTTTTACCCTACCAAACCAACACTTAAGTTTTTTGTACAGTTCCGCATCCGCATCCGCTTCCGCGGATGTGAGCCTCCTAAAATCCGCATCCGCATCCGCATCCGCGGATGTGAAAAAAATTACATCCGCAACATCCCTAATTCGCACAAGCTCTTGGTAGGTTCTTAATTTTACGGCAAAATGATGAGTGATGGATAGTGGACATGTTTGTCATGAGCGAGCGAGACAGATAGTGACGCCACACAGTGAGACGGAGATGCTTCATTTAAACGCTTTACTTTATTATTAAATAAAGAAAGGATAAATATTACTGTGTTTTTTTACCCTACCAAACCAACACTTAGGTTTTTGTACAGATCCGCATCCGCATCCGCTTCCGCGGATGTGAGCCTCTTAAAATCCGCATCCGCATCCGCGGATGTGAAAAAAAACGCATCCGCAACATCCCTGATCGAAACCAAAAATACCGATACCTTCTTAGAAGCGGTATCAAAATAAGTGTCTAATGAGTAAAAGTATCAAGTGAGCGTCAAGATGGCGGGATCAAGTCCCCAATTTGAAATGTATCACATTAAAATGTTTGTGCTACATATGTTCTATTTGTACCCCAAACCAGACATTTGTACCTCTAAAGGTAAATGAAGTATGTAAAGATCTCCCTGATACCGCCAATTTGACGTCAAAGTGGCGGGACCTTCTGAAAGCTCTACTCAGAGGCAGGCAATTCACACCCGAAAACTTAGTACTACATATGTACTTGTATATACTTAGTATTCAACACAGTTGTAAGTGCCAAATTAAAGTAATGTGATTAAAACATTGGTCCCGCCAATTTGATGATTCATGTTATCGCTGAATTTATATGAACATTGTTACAACTCGCGCAAAATCAAATGTGGAAACTTAGTACGGCCTAAGTACATGAACTTGTGTAATTTTCATGTTCATAATTTAAGTACATCAAAAGTTATCTATCTATCATCAGGGAGATCTTTACATACTTCATTTACCTTTAGAGTGCAATGTGGCTGGTTCGGGGTGTAAATGATAAGTCTGACTGCGATCAAGAACTCATTTATTGGAGTACTGAATTCAGTTTATATATGAGGAGAGATGTGTGTGTAAGACATATTCGTACACACACTACACCTCCCCCCTAAAAAGAAGAATAAATATTGGAAAAAATATTTTTTTAACTAGTAGGTACACTGTTATACCTTTTTTTTTTTTTTTTTTTTTTTTTTGTTTTCGTAGAAAATGGCATTAGGCATTCACACCGTGTCGGGAGAACACGGTGGATATGTGGGACTCTCCTCCATGCCCCTACCCGGCCGAGTGCCCGGTAAAGGCTTGGAGGCCTACCCACTAAAAACTACGGCGTCCCAATACACAGTGGTGCGGGTCGCGGGGTCCCTTGTCGGACTCGGCCGCGGCCCGGACCAGTGTGGGTCCGCGCTCGTGGGCGGACCTCGCCTATGCTCCGTGAGGGACGGAGCAACGGGGTGAACCGTGACGCCCTGAACACCCCGCACGCCTGAGGGCCAAGTGCAATGCGACTGCCGGTCTCCCGCTCCGACAGCCGCTGGCCCCCTTTCGGTGAGGGAAGGAATAAACCACACCCCCCGACCGACCCCGACCCACACAGGACGAGACTCCCGCGCCCGCGATGATCACCCAAGAACAAGTCTCAAGAACAAGTTCCCGGGCGCCATCGCAGGCGGCGCGGTTGCCCCGCCCAGTGCGGGCCGGAGGCGGCCGAGGTGTGCCAACGGCCTTCCCCCCCCCACCTCATCGGAATGTGCGTCCGCGGAAGTCCTCCGGAAACAAAAGTTCCCGGAGGGCTTCCGCGGTCGCCATCCCATCGGACCCCCTCTCGGCCACGACGGGTGATAACGGAGAAAACTCCGGTATCACCCGTAGTTTCCGAGTGAGGCTCCTACCCTCGGGGAAGCCGTTCCCGAGGGTCCTCCTCAAGCGCATTCCGCTCGCGAGGCATTCATCCCGCGAGCCTGCGCTGCTGGCCTCTTGACCCAAAGCCCTTCCCAGCGGGGAAGGGTGGGAAGAGACCCTCTCCCCCTTCGTGCGTTTTCACGTGGGGGGTGGACACCCAGGCAGAATGGGTGCCCCTTCCGCCATTTGGGGCGTCTCTAGAGGAGAAGCGGAGCTCCATCCTCTAGATGGGGATGCGGGTGGCATAACGCCGCCACCTTCTCCCCCGACGCCTGCGCCTTATGAGGGAGGAGTCTAAGTCCTCCTCCCTCCGCCTTTCGGCGGCCTCCTTCTGCGAGAGGACGTCCTCGCAGAAGGTGGCCACCCCCTCCCAGGACCCATCGCTCGTCACCATAGCTCGCGCCACGGCGGCGAGCGAGAGGTCACTCCCAATCGTCGCGACAAGATTGCCGCGCTGAGGAGACCACGCCGGACACACCTCAAGGGTGTGCTGGGCAGTGTCCTCCGCAGCGCCGCAATGATGGAACGACGGGGTCGGCTCCCTTCTAATCCGGTGCAGGTATTTACCGAAGCACCCGTGCCCGGTAAAGACCTGCGCCAGCCTGAAGGTCACCGACCCTTGGCGCCGAGCGCACCACTCCCGAAGCACCGGTCTCAGTGCCTCGAGGGTGCGCTTCCCAAATGGCGGGTCGACGAGAGACTCCTCCCACTCCCTCATCAGCCGTTCTTCGGCATCCCTCCTAGCTCGCCGGGCCTCCTCGGGTGCGGGCCTATCTCCACGCACCCGGGCCTCCACCTTTCGCAGATACACCTCCCGTAGGACACGTGCCTCCAGTTCCCACGGTGGTGTACCTGCGAGCGCGCAAGCCGCCGATCGCGACACCGTCCTGTACCCTCGTACAAGGCGGGTCGCAATCACCCTTTGGGACCGCCGGAGATCTGCCTTTCCTTTGGTCCCTACGGCTTCTGCCCACACCGGGGCCCCATAGAGGGCCATGCTCCGGATTACTCCCGCATAGAGCCGGCGGCACGTGGTACCTGGTCCGCCGACGTTCGGCAGGAGCTTCCCTAGGGCCAGAGAGGCCTTCACCAACCTGGGGGCTAGCCGCTTGAAGTGCTCGCTGAAGTCCCAGCGAGCGTCCAGCAGCAGCCCCAGGTACTTGATGTGGCGAAGCACTGGAAGCCTCACCCCATCTAGCACGACCTCCCTAGCCCTCACCGGTGGGGCTCTCCTCGGGCCATGGAAGAAGATGCACTCGGTTTTATCTACCGAGACATCTAGTCCCATGGCCCGGATGCGCGCTATGGCCACCTCCGCCACCTCCTTGGCCCGGCGGCGCGCCTCGAGGTAAGTCGTCCCCCTCGCGGCGACAAGTGTGTCGTCAGCGTAACACACTATCGCCGCGCGGGGGAGGATCGTCCCCCTGAGGAGCCAGTCGTACCCCATGTTCCACAGGAGCGGACCCAGAACCGCTCCCTGCGGAACACCGCACGACATGCTCCTCTCCACCAGCTCCCCATTCGAGTCACCGTACAGCACCACCCTATCCTGCAGGTAGTGCTCCACGATGACCCGGAGATAGGGGGGAAGCTGGTGGAACCTCAAGGCGTCCCTGATCACTTCGTACGGCAGGGAGTTGAATGCGTTGCGGATGTCCAATGACACCGCAAACACTCCCTGCCCCAGCCGTTCTGCTGTGTCGATGACACCCCTCAGGGCTAGGATGGCATCGACCGTGGACCGCCCGCGCCTGAACCCGAACTGTCGCTCCGATAAGTTCGGGCCCAGGTGCCCTCCTCAAGGTGCTGCACTATGCGCTCGGCAATGATGCGCTCCAACCCCTTGCCGAGCTCGTCGAGCAGCACCACCGGCCTAAAGGCGGAAGGCAAATCTGCCGGACGCCCCTCCTTCCTCAGCAGGCAGAGTCTACCCCTCTTCCACTGCCTAGGGAATTCCCCCTCTCGAGACAGAGACTGTACGTCTCGCGGAGGAACTCACCTAGGTGCTCCTGGGCAATGGGGATGACTCTGCCCGGGACTCCGTCCGGCCCTGGCGCCTTCCGCCGGCCTTTGAGGCGGTCCATGACCAACTCCACCTCCTCCGTGGTCACCGGCTGGTATCCCGACGGCTGCTCGCGAGGGATGGGCGGGAGGACCATCCTGGGCGGGAGGATCGGCGACGTCTCGGGGAAGAGGCCCGACACCACCCTGGCCAGAAGCTCTGGCTCCAGCGTCTCCGTTGCTGGAGCCTGGCTCTTCAGCCTCTGCCTAACCATCCGGTAAGGACGGCCCCACGGGTCCCTGTCAAGTGACGACAGGAACTGGGCCCAGGCCTCGTCCTTCGCCTGCCGGATGGCTAGATTGAGCCTCTTCTTGGCCTGCCGATAGGTGGTGTCCAGGGCTTCCTCCTCGCCCTCCACCTTCCTCCGTCACCGACGGCACCTCTGCAACGCCCTCCGTGCCCGAACACAGGCTGTCCTGAGCGACGCGATTTGATCGGACCACCAGTATACGGCGGTCTTGTCGGGTCGCCCAGTCACCTTCGGCATGGAGGCGTTGCACATTGCCGTGAAGGCCTCCCTTAGCCTTTCCACCCGCTCCTCAACCGTCCATCCCTCGCTGTCCTCGTCTTGCAGCCGCCAAGCCTCCACCACCGCCGCCTCCTCCGCCAGGTCCCTGTTTAGCCTGGCGAGGGCCCACCTGGGGAAACGTGATTGTGTTCCCCCCCCTGGGCGCCCGCCAGATCCACCCCTCAGGTCGGCTTCAAACCTGATGTAGGGGTGGTCGGACAGGGACTCCTCCTCCGACAGGACGCGCCATCCGGAGATTTTGGTTGACAACGACGGGGTCGCCAGGGTGATGTCCACGCGGGAGCCCCCGCTGCCCCTGACGCAAGTGAAAGCGGTGCCCCTATTTAGCACCGCTAGCCCCGCCGCTATCACCCAATTTGACACCACCACCCCCTTTGGATCGTTCGAGGGGTGGCCCCACGCTATACACTGTTATACCTAAATTTTCTGATAGAAGTAAGTAGTTAAATAAGTATACTATATTTTCGTCCTAAACAAATTTCGAAGATTAAACAATCTTATTTTTCTTAACAATTCATTTAAGAAATATTATTTTTCAACACAAAATTTACTTATTTAAAATATTTGGAATATATAAATTCACATTTAAGTTATTAGTATTAACAATAAAAACCAAGTTGTTTACTTTAAAATACATTGAAACATGAACATTATAATATTTTGAATACCCAATTATTGTAAAACAAAACATGTATGTATTACCTACTTATTACATATAATATAAAATTTATTTGATGCAAATGAAATCTTACAGAAAATCTTAATTGTATTATAATAGAACACTTAAATTTAAATATATTTCAAATAATTTTACGTAATATATATTTTCCTAATTATTATGGATTTGCCAAGTTACAAATCACACACCTTATACATACAAAATAAGCTAAGTATTTATTCAATTATTTTACTTATGTCACTGTTGCTGATAAACCTAACCTTTTTAAACTTTCATATCATAAAATTCACATTAAATTTCAAATACAAAAAAGTATACTTTAGTCCATTATACATGTAATTTATACTGGTATAAGTAGATTGCATTGCACAGACTCATATTTCGTAATATAATTAAAAACTTTATATTTTCCCTTTAAAAAAACATCCTGTTTTCTTTTATTCAATAGTTGAGAAAAGAAAAGGTAACTAAATAAAATATGAACTTTTTTTTTTAAAACTACTTTTATTTACTTATTTATGCTTCTGTCACAAATGAAACTTTGATATCAAGATTATTTTCGCTAACATACTTAAATGAAACTTTCACTATGCAATCATTCCTCACTTTGATTTTTCCCTGTTATTTAAAAAAAAATATCTTTTATATATCTTATCATCAACTACAAACAAAAAATATTCCTTTCTTCAAACCATTTCATCAAATTATAATCATTCATCATCTTCCTAATATAAATATCTTCAAATCTTTCTTGTTTATCACATAACCTCCTATTTTGTAATATTCCTATCTCTCAATATTCTCTTCTAAATTATCCTGTGTCAATAACAATATTCCAATATATTTTCTTCACTTTAAATCCTACTCTTGCTCGTTATAAACTTCATTTTCATAATTACACTATCGGTACACTATACACATTTCACATTACCTACTAGGTACTCACATAATCATAATTCGCCCGGCGCCGGCGTACTTTCATTTTTATTTAACTCATCATTATTTTTCTTTGGTACATACTTTATCATATTTATTTATAGTCGACTTCATTATTATAATACATAATATAAAAATGGACAACTTCCATTTGGACTGTGCCATTTGGGCTGTGCGCACAGCCTTATCATTGATGGGGCCAGTTTTAAGTCTCTAGACTCCAACTTATCTCACAGAGGAAATCTCGTTCGCACCATGATCGAATGGAAGGATCTGACACCCCACGTATGTACCATTATTAATAGGGTCATGAATTAAGACACATACTAATTTGGTCTCCAAACAGGATTCAAAGGGGAATCTCGTTCACACCTTGATGCAACTGAAGGACCTGATCCCTATAGTACCTCTCCTTTAATGTGTACCGTATCGAGCTTTTATCTTAACCATTTCATTCCAAAACCTATCAAATAAACTAACAATCCTAAATTGAATATAAGGTAAATAAAAGATTCATCGCTCTTGGGTGATCAATCCAACTGCATGTGAAATTTTAGAAACCGTATATTCCCTAACTTGTATAAATAAATATTTTTCATCATTCCAAATCCTACATAAAAATCGCATCACATTACCTTTACCTAAACCATACTGTACCTAATTGCAAACTAAAAGCTACAAAAAGATTTTTAATACAGCTACGAGTACATTATCCTACCTATTCCTTCGATTTATTTCTAATCATTGACTAATCTTTGAAACTTTTCCTCTTACTTTTTCCTTTTAAACCACAACTAAGTATAATTTCCACAAACATAAATATCCCAATCATACCTCAACATAAACTTCCACATCCAAAATTAATAAGTAAGTTCCTTAAAGTTTTATTTTTTTCACCAAATTAATACTCATTGTCTTTTCCTTTTAAAACAATGTTTTATATTACAGCTTAACCAGCGAACTCGTGTGATATTTTGCGACAAGATTAATGTAACTGCTTCATCTAAATAACAACTTGCATAAATGTAGCTGCGCTAACTCTTTGTAATCTACCGATATCGATATACAACACATTACATTCCAATGCCTTGTTCGTTAAGTTTATCAAAACAATATCATTGCATCACTTCTAATTAGAAATTTTGTCACATTTTAAATCACTTAGTACCGATACTTATTAAATTGAAATGCGTAGATATTAAAAATTTAAAGTCGAACAAGTTAACAAAATTACAAATTCAGGAAAAAATGAAAAAAAAAAATAGAATAAGAACATTATTAGTTAAAATCAAATATATTTTCAATAGTACCAAAATAGCTACCTAATCACTATTTTCGATTATTAATTACTAAAACAGAAACTAAATGAATGAATTTCGTATACCCACTAAAATGAAGACAAAAGATAGTCTTTTAGCTAATTTATCTAATCAGTTACGTTTAAAATTAAAATTGGTTTTAAAAATTTTTAACCAGTCAAACAAGTTGAAAAAAATAGTGATCTACTACCTATTCATGCCGTTTGTAACCTTATGAAATCATTTATATGAAAATTTTATTTATACTATACACTAATTAATTTACGACAAAATAAAATCACCCAAACGGTATTTTAATTCTTTTGTCTTAACAAAAATGATACCTATTTAGTTCATTGTTACAATATCACACGTGTTGCTATGTCAGCAATTTCGATGTCTTTTACATTGAATACTATGTATATATCAATTACGAAATCCAAACTTTGTACCTTACATGAAGCTAATTAAATGAAATCGATAAAATAATTATTTATAAAAATGTATTTAAGAAAAGGGAATTCGCAAATTACTTTCTCTTAGTTATACCGACAAAATTAATTTTTAGAATCACGAAAAAAAATAACCATTAGGTATTATAATAAGATTATAAAATCAATTTAAAATAATCACAACTTTATACTTGCAAAATAAGAGTTACCTTTATCAAGGATCGATCTCCGGAAAACTTACTGTAAAATAAAATAAAAACAAAAATAAATACCAACACAATTTAAAAATCTGTCATGGACGAGGAAATAATCTGTGCAATCAATCGTACCTATATATAAATGAGAAACTAAGTTACATAAATCAATAAAAACAAGCCGTAAAACGTTATCAACTTTTAGAAATCGTCTTTCCTTATTGAAATATTAATTACGCCTAAACATGTTATAAAAAGAGTAAATACTTAATAAAATCTCAATCAATTTAAAATAAATTCTTCAAAACCTTTAAAGTTAAACCGTAACAAAAATATATGAGTAATAATTAATTTCCAAAAAACAAAATTTTTTAATTAAACTATCCACAGGTAAATTAAAATTCCAAAATTAGTCTCCTAAAGAGAGCGGGATAAAAAAAATTCAATGTTCCACTTAATGTTTAAAAATTTTAAATCTTGTCCGAAGTCCTCTGGTTGGCCACTTTCTGTTGGTTAACTCTTCAGCTCCCTGCTGCATCGACCTCCTTTGACACCATCATCTGCCGGCTGGTCCACATCCGACACCATCGTCTCCCGGCACCCTGCTTTTCATCTCCAACCTTATCAGCATCACAGCAGCAACACAGTACGCGGCAACGAATAATTGTTTCACATAAACTTAATTGTTCATAAAATCATTTTTCCATCTCGGGATTTGAAGAATTTATTTAAGTATTATCAATTGATATTTAGGTTAACATTATATTATAGTTCATATTTATGTAAAGTACTAAACATGTATATATTTCACCCACATCACTTTAATGGTCCAAAAAATTATTTAAATATTCTTAACATTATTCTCATTAAATAACCGTCTGCGCAGCGCCGCCGATAGGCAGCACTGGCAGGGTCGCCATGCAATGTGGCCGGTTCGGGGTGTAAATGATAAGTCTGACTGCGATCAAGAACTCATTTATTGGAGTACTGAATTCAGTTTTTATATGAGGAGAGATGTGTGTGTAAGATATATTCGTACACACACTACAAGAGGTACAAATGTCTGGTTCGGGGTACAAATAGAACATATGTAGCACAAACACTTTAATGTGATACATTTCAAATTGGGGACTTGATCCCGCCATCTTGAAGCTCACCAATGTCTGGTTCGGGGTACAAATAGAACATATGTAGCACAAACATTTTAATGTGATACATTTCAAATTGGGGACTTGATCCCGCCATCTTGATGTTCACAACCAATCTTGGGCTTCAGTCTCTTTAGGCACGAATTTCCACAGAGTATAATCTTATGAGTATTGCTATTCCTGATCAAGATATATTTTGTAACAACTTTAAAAAATTTAAACCTTTGATTTTAAGAGTATTCAGCAGGCCAAACTTTGTGCTGATGGGTACTGGTTTTTTTTCCACTCTAACGTAATGAATTAAACGCAAGTGTTATGTACGCCGTTATTTTGGTGCATATGAGAATATTTTTTTAGATTAAGTATCGTAATGTTGTATTAATATGTACCATGTGGTCTGTACTTATTTAAATAAATAAATAAAACCTCATCTAAGTACTCTGTACTTTAATTGTAGGAACCCAAGGTCTAATTTGTCGAGCAATTGGTCAATTTCGTTCTTAGCAAAATCTGGCTTGCATAGTGAGCGCATTTTTCTAATATTCTATATTATCTACACTAAGTGCGTGTTCACACGAAACGTATAGTCAGCCGCCGATTGTGCGCAGGCTCACTATAAGCCTCAGTGTGAACGTAAAAATAAATGGTATTTTTTGTTCACATTAAGCTTACAATACGCTGTAGCTGACAATACGCCATTGGTGTGAACAAAACAGTCGGCTTGTATACGTTCACACCAAATGCGTACGCTGAGCGGCCGACTATTTTTCATATAAAAGAGCTGAATGGCTTGAGTTTCGCGCAGTATATCTCAGTTCACATTTCAAAACTGGTGACTCGAGTGTTAACTAAATAATGTTCGTTAATATATTGGCTATTCACGAAGCTCTTGAGGAAGATGAAGAAAGTAGTAAGAGAAAAAATTGGGTACATCCTCTAAATTTAAAGAGATATCATCTTGGTCAGTTTCATCGTTTATATTTGGAATACAGATGTTACCCTGATAAATTCAAGAAATATTTTCGCATGTCTCTAAAATCTTTTGATGAATTATTGTCATTAATACGTACCAAAATATATAAAAAGGATACTAACTATAGACGTGCTATTGAGCCAGAAGAAAGATTAATGATTACTTTGAGGTAAGTAAATTAAAAATATAGTAAGTTTAAATCAACATTTACTAATTATATATAAATCACAATTTCTCACACAATAGGAACATGTTTTAAATAGACACATCTTGGCTTAGTAATATAAAGTCCTCCTCATCAATTTCGATGAAGGCGACCCTAGACTGAATATTAAGTAAGTAATAGTTATTTCTGGTGTTTGGCTCGCTAGACCGAATTTGCCACTGACTGTATTGAGTTCAAATAGTTTTATAAACCCCCTTGGATAATTCGCTCAAAATCTTCAACAGAATCAGACTCTGATTGTTCATCTAATGTTGCTCTTTCTTCAAAAACGTTAGAATTTGATGGCGATGATGCCAAGGGCTCATTGGCGTTGCTTTGTAAAGGTGAGGCACTGTTTTGATATGGTTGGGATGAATTTGGTTGTGGTCGGTTACTGTATGTTGATGACATGTATCCATAACCCACCCTATTATATTCATAATGTGGTTGATCCTCATATGCACTACTCGAAAGACCCGATCCGTAACTGCCATAGTTATCACTGTATTTAATTTTTTGTAAGACCTTCATTATCTCAAATTTGAATTCAAATAATTGCCTTTCAGACATCGTTTGCATGTCTGGTAACAAAGATAAAAGAAAATTAAGATGTGGATTCATATTCTTTTCTTCTTGTTTTTTCATGGAATTCAACAAACTTTCCTGAAATAATGTCAATCCCTTTTCCTTTCTAGTTGTTTTTGAAGCAGACGACTGCTCCGATGAGCTTTCTAAAATATCAACACTGTCTTCATTGATATTGAAAGAACTGTCACTTTCTTGTGAATGTGATGATGTTGGTTGTAAATTTGAGATAGAAGTATTCGAAGTCCGTGACGTCATCAAAAACTGGAGCATGTCCAAATACGGTGTTTTACGTTTTTTTGAGGCACCACTTCCACTTCTCATATTATTTTCTTTATTTTTTTCTCGAACAAAATAATCTCTGAGATGTTTCCATTTTTTTTGAAGTTCTTGAACTGTAATAAATGACTGGATGATAAGGATAATAATAAATATACCTATACGGAAAAACGAAACGCTAGCCCCAAAGTAAGGCCGGTCACATACATTCGGAATTTCGATTCGAAATACTGTTTCGGGATTCCGTTAATATATCACACATATACGTTTATTTCCGTTCGGAATAACAAGGCTCAGTTGAACGATCATACGGAATTCCGAATCAGATTAAATTTCGAACGGAAAACAACTGAGTATGTGGTTGATTGATAGATGTGTACATGGATTTAATGCGTTCGATATTACGAATCGATATTTCGAATCGGAATTCCGAAACGTAATTCCGAATGTATGTGACCGGCCTAAGTTCGAAGCTTGTGTTATAGGATATTGATTCAACAATACTATATTTTATAACAAATATATGTAAAAACAAACATCCAAGACCCAGGTCCATCTGAAAAAGTACAAACATCCATTCATCCAAACATCCTCACAAACTTTCGCATTTATAATATTAGTAAGATAATAATTTTGTTTACAGGTTTTTAGCTACAGGAGCAACCTATGGTACCTTAAGCGAAGACTTTTTAACGGGGAAATCTACAATATCTGCAATTGTTTGTGAAACCTGCTCGGTTTTGTGGGAAATATTAATGCCTTTGGAATTACCCCAGCCCACAGAAGAAATGTGGATAAACATATCTAACACGTTTTACAAAAAAACTGATTATCCGAATTGTCTAGGCGCTATAGACGGCAAACATGTTCGAATAAGGAAACCAGCTCACAGTGGTTCAAACTTTTACAACTATAAAAAATTCTTTTCAATCGTCCTTTTTGCTTTAGCTGATGCAAACTGTTTATTTACTGCTGTTGATATTGGATCATGTGGAAGAGAAGCAGACAGTAACATTTTTAAAAAAAGTAACTTAGGCAAAATGATAGCTCTTGGACAACTAAATATACCAAAATCTGCCAAACTACCTAATTCCAGTGGACCTGAACAACCATATGTGTTTATAGGGGACGAAGCGTTTAGTTTAAAATCAAATTTAATGAGACCTTTCCCAAATCGCAACTTGACTTTAGAACAGCGCACATATAATTTTCGTCATTGTCGAGCAAGGAGATGTGTTGAATGTGCATTTGGTATTTTGTCTAATAAGTGGAGAGTATTACATTCAAGTATAAATACTGATGTCAAAAATGTTATTAAAATAATACAAGCCACTTGCGTGCTTCACAATTTTGTTCGTAGAAGAGAAGGCATCAATTTCAAAGATCAATTAAGGACTTGTAGTCTTCGAGATGTACGAACATCGCGATTTGTTATGTCCACATCAGGTCAGAGGGTGAGGGACTTCTATAAAGAATATTTTGTAAATGAGGGTAAATTGGACTGGCAAAATAGATATATCTAAAATATCTATTTTGCCATTCAAAGTGAATATTTTTTATGTATGCATGGTCACCCTACTCAATTTTCTCTCATAAAAATATAATATACTCGATAATTGCCAAAATACACAAATTTTAATTTTGTAGATTCTCCTTCGAAAAGCAATCAAATGATTCATACTGACCTTTGATTGATACAATGTAACAAATGATGATGGGCTCTAAAGGATGTATATCTAGGGCTTTTATTTTGTCTGCTATCAGCATCTAACTAATTAAATTGAATTTAAACAGTGAATTTGGTTTTACTGTTTAGTTCTTAATAAAAAAAAACACTCACTAGTCTCGTTTTTTTTCTTTGTACCATATGTTCCCCATTCCTCGTACATAATGGACCCTATTTCCTCCCAAGCCAATCGACGTAAGTTTCTGTCACTATATTGTTTTAAATTTGTATTCCAAATACATTCTCTTGTATGTATTTCGGCAATAAATTTTTCGGTGTCGAACATACTTAACGTATGTTCCGTGCAAAATACTTGACTGAACTGAATTGAAAACAATCCGCCGGCCGATTTGAATCCAATACGCTGGCGTTCAGCCGCGTAGCCAATCAGCGTCCGCGGCACGTAGTGACGCACTTTATTAGTCGGCCGCCGACTATCAGCGTCTACGCATAGCGTCATGGCGTATTGTCGGTTTGGTGTGAACGAAAAAGCGAATATGTATGGAATTACAATACACTGCGTAACGCTCGCTCACTGTCGGCGGCTGACAGTCAGTTTGGTGTGAACACTGCCTAAGTGCGTGCATAATATTTTACGATCAAACGTTTAGTTGATTTAACCTTTCGTATGCCGGAACGTGGATCCGCGTTATCCCGTTATACTGCCGAAACGCGGATCCACGCTAAAACGACTCCACGCGATTTTTTCCATTTTTCTATAATATTCACATGCAGACAAGGTTGCGAATCATAGAATAAAGTTCCTATTAAATCAAGTTATCGTCTCATTCAACCAAACCATTCATGTTCGTTCATAACTTGTGTCAAAAGTATTCGAAATGTTCAATCCTTTTCCTTGTTCCCTGGCGTAAGTCACTGTGCGTGTTTAAAAGGTTTTTATAAAGAAAAATAATAAGCTATTTTATTATGTATTACGTACACAATATATTCAAGAATCCAATGAAATTAAAAAAGTCAAATGAAAATATCGAACTTTTTATTATCCGTATTTTACCGCAGTACTAACAAATTTTGCCGTTTCATAAGAAATAATGGGTTATAACCGATATTCGACTGATGATATTCTAATAAATTATGCACTAACAAAAAGGTAGATTCATGGTGTTTTAAAAACAAAAATCAGATAAAAGTTACGTTTTCTAATCTAAGTGATAATTGATGTAAAAACTTCAAGTTGTGCAGTCGCGCTACATGCGATATTTTTCGGCATTTAGCGGTAGCGTCGCTGTGCCAGTCGCGGCATACGAAAGGTTAATCGTTATTGTGGGGTTAGTCTTTATATTAAGTCGGGATGTATTTGAACAATGATTTTACCCAAGGTGTAACTTAACCTTTCGTATGCCGGAACTTGGATCATGGTGTTTTAAAAACAAAAATCAGATAAAAGTTACGTTTTCTAATCTAAGTGATAATTGATGTAAAAACTTCAAGTTGCGCAGTCGCGCTACATGCGATATTTCTCGGCATTTAGCGGTAGCGTCGCTGTGCCAGTCGCGGCATACGAAAGGTTAACGGGAACACAGCGGTCTGTTGTGTTACATTGTTACTCAAAGGGAAAAAAAATGTGTCCTTGAGTTACAGTGTTACTAATCGGTAAATTTTTTCCCAATGAGTAACAGTGTGACACAAAATGGTGTAACTCAACGGGAACAAATCAAAATATCTATGTAATATTAATTGTTTATGCAAATTATTGTTGCCATAAATAAAATAAAACTCATAAACTCGTTTATCCTTAAACATTTATTTAGACGCTCTCCTGCACTGGTGGCTCATAACCTTCAGGACGTTCAGATTTATCACCAGCTTCGCCCCTCTTGCCACCACCGCCCTCTCCGTGCAACTCCATAAGCTTGGCGATCTCGAACCTGGGTCTCTTCAGCACTTTTACCTGGAAAAGGGACTGTATTAATAAGGGAACTACTACTGGAATTTAAGAGGGCAAAATAATGGTCTTCAGAGGTAAATCAAAAGGGAACATGAGTTTTCATCATGTATGTATCATTGCGAGCTAGGTGTGTCATCATTCAATTCAATACATTTTATTGTAACAATTCAGATGATTGGTTGTCATCAAATGACATTAATGATTTGACAAAGGTTTTTTATTATTATCGTTTAAAGAGGAAACAGGAAGGATGTGCATAGAACTTAAAAGCCCGAGTAAATAGAGCAGTTTTTAATTTAAATAAATATTTTCAAAGTTCTATTGATTTGGGTATCAATGCTAGTAAGATGAACTGAAATTTTTAAACACATTCAAAACAAAAATAATTACATTTCATTATTTAAATTAGTGACAAAAAGATTTGTCTTAAACACAATAAGCTAATCTAACCCTGATGATGCATGCATTCAGATAGATGATAAAATTATCATTTCACTATATTGGGCTCAAAATTCAAGAGGTGAGGGAACGTTTTCTGCTAAAAACCTTACCTACTTTCTAAGTTGCAACTGCAAGTCCCAAACAGATCTTGCCGACATCAAACAAATTTTGCTGTTCCTATGAGTCTTACCAAACGTGGGCAAAACTCATATTTCAACAGACCTGAGTTTTCTTTTAATCAGCTGACTAACTGTCCCAATCTCAATATATTTAATTCTAGCCCTGACTCATTTAAAAAGGCCTTATCTGACCGTTGGTTTGAGTCGGTCCCAATGTAGTGAAACTATGGTGACTTTTTTTGTTTTTTTTCTTATTGTATTCACTAAAGTTATATTTTACTGTGTTTAATTGTTATTTTATCTTCTTATTAAGATTTATCTCCTAAGTAGTAGTAGTAGTAAAAGGTGTGTTGTTTTAGTAATTAAATGTAAAAACATTTAATTGGTGTTTAGATAAAATTTTAGTTTGTAACTTTATATACATATTATCTCTATTTGTTTTCCAAATAAAATAAAATAAAACTACTTAAATGTTTCATTAAGGGTCAATAAATTGTATATATTTTCCATTAATAAAATATAAGTGGAAATAATAAGTATTGTATTAAGTTTTTTTTACAAGAGTGGATATAAATCATACCTTCCTGATGCATACATCCCGGAGTGGGTAGATGCCATGGCAGGACTTCTCGATGTCCTTGGCGATAGAGTCAGGAATCAATTTGTTGACAACTTCGCGCAACTCGGAATTGGTCACGTCGCGTGTGATAATCTCGCACATCTTTTTGCGGATCGCTCGGACCTGAGGAGACGAAAATAAATGAAATATTCTTATATTAACACCAACTGTTATTCTATTCTATTATTTCTATGAATATTACATATCTATGTATCATATATGTATGTCTATCCGTTACCCTAGTATCCATAACACAAGCCTTATAGTGCTTACTTTGGGCTAGGCTAATTGGTGTGAATGTAAGAAATATTTATTTATTTAACTAACTCAGCTCAAAGAGCTCAAAGACTTGTGGTTTAGATACTAGCATAAGGGATAGACATACATATATGATACAAAACCAATTATAAAAATAAACCCTGCCTTTCGGGGACTCATACTTAGGGACAATTTGACTAGAAATATAGGGTCACTACATCTTGGGCAAATTGATAGTCATATATTTATGCACTGTTTGAAATATAGTTTCAAATAAAATTGTTATGGTGAAGTAACATAAGCTTTAAAATCGTACAAAAAAAATAGGTTCTTCCCTGAATGTGGAGTTTATATAACATTGAATTTCTTATAACTTTGGTTGAGGTTTTGTGGTAAAAATACGTTAAATTAAATACATAAAATAACCCCTAGAAGCCCAGCTTTGTGTTAAATGCGTTATTTCTGACTCTATCGGGGAAAAAATATAATTCAATCTAAAACAACCATTACCAAAGCCGTTATAAGGATTGAATCAGACTGCGCGCTATAGAGCATTATATAATGCTCGCGGATTTTAGTTAACGTTGTCGCGCGCATGACATAATTGCTCTCGGGTTTTAAGGGGTTAAGAGACATTTCTAATTTTGATTTGATGCACTTACAGTCAATCATTTGACTTAAAAGATTTACAGACATTTATGCAATTTGAACCTTGTTAACTTAAACTGGAGTTATGAAAATAAATTGGTATCAATCCAATGTATATTATGTGATATTTTATCATTATCTTAAATTACAAATTTTAATAAATTTAGTTGCTTTGTGAATCATGGTAGGGGCATAAGGTTTGTGTGCTGAGACTCGAAGTATAATCAATATTGTATTTTTTGTAAAATGTAACATTTCCTATTTTTTATACATAAGACCGATACTTTTCGAAGAGAAAAACGATAGATTTATTATTAAAACCCATTATTGGACAAACGGTAATATATAATAATTTAATTTCTGCCCCAAAAAAAGGAGAAGTATTCAAATTAAATTTTACACTAATGTTATAAAGAGGAAAGTTTTGTATGTTTGCAATGAATAAACTCAAAAACTACTAAGCCGATTTCAAAAATTCTTTCACCATTGGAAAGCTACATTCACGCTGAGTAGCATAGGCTATATTTATTGATAGAAATTTTTTAATTAAATTTAAATTAGTTATAAAACTGCGTTATAAAGTGTCTAAAACCATTAAGTTAATTTTTAATAAGAAATCGATATATAGCATTAGGTGCTTCTACTTCCTATACTATAATAACGCCATCTTACCACTGATTTAAAAATAAGTATAGCTAAGTGTAGTCAGGTGTAGCAAACCCACAAATAGCCAACGGCAGACCCGAGAGCCGCGTTTGCAGAATTGCGTTTCTTTACGCAGTAATGTCGTTGTTGAGATTATAAATAGAAACCACAACATCGTGAAAGCTGCGTCATAATTAATCAATGAAGAAATCAAATCTCCATAAATAACTACCTCTTTAATCCTCCAAAAATTTACCCCCTGTTCGGATTTGTGGAGCGTTCGGATTACTGTACAGAGGATTTAATAAGCAATTTTTTATAAAATAAAGCTATGTAACTACTGTTGCGAAATTTCCAATAATATATTCATATATAAACATTACATTTATTAAACATTTTTTAAGAAATCCAATATTTTAGTTTGTCGGGAGGTAGGTCAAATAAAAAGCTTTGTCTCGCAATTTGCGAAAAGCATTTTTTCTGGCAAAGGAATATCCACAGGTGTGGGACGTTCGGATTAGAAGGGTTAGAAGGGTTCGGATTATAGAGGTCCTGCTGTACTTCATTTCAGCCTTCTACACGTTTTTCAGAATATCTAAAGTCCATTTAATGCACAAAACCAATAAAGTACTGTTTCAAACAATAATAAAATATTAACTATTTAGTTTACTAAAACTCAATTCCTTATAGAATGTCAACAAAATTTTGCAAGATGTCAAATGGCAATGGAGAAAGTTGGAAGTTTAAACTTAACCGATTGTGGATGGCATTTCTGCCGTGCCATCACTTCTTTTGCGTATGGCGCTAGCCACTGGAGCCGTGTCATTTTTAAAACGGTGATAATTCCTTCAAATTAAGTTTTAGGGAAATCTATCCAGAATAAAACTATCTTCATTTTTCATGTAGCTCGTAGCCTTCGTTTCTGGTAATTGTATGTAGCAACGAATCGGTTAAGAACAAAACCAAAACAAGTATTACCTTTACTAGTCATTGAATAAGGGAGTCCATTATGGAGTTTACCTCGAAAAAATAGTTCAAATTGTCAAACCTAAAAAGTTTGAAGCACATGGTTGTGCTTCAAACTTTTTAGGAACAAACCCTGAATAAAGTTTAGCTAGTTTAAGCCCCTTGGTGTCATAGAGTAATATTGCACCTATGGTAAAAAAAGAGCACATTTGCACTGTTTAAGAGCTATTTAAATAGTTTTTTAAAGCTCATGAAACAAAAATCTTGCTGTTTCCAAAGCATTTTGTAATGCTTAACAATGTTTTCTGAGTGTCGGCAATGGTTTCCCTTTTTCGATTACTGGCAAATATATACATAAGGATTCCTTTCCAAAATACAGACCTGTGTATGCTGAGCATAGCACGTCTTGCGCTGGCTAAGTGTGTCTTTATTGGTGAAACCGATACAGAACACACGCAGCAGGTAACCGTCAGTTGTTTTTACGTCAATGTTGGCTTCCACAAGTGTCTGCCATTTCTTCACCATCCATCTATGGAAAAAAATTATAGCACATTTTTAAATTTATGTAACTAGTGTGATAAGCAAGTTTATAGATTGCTGATTTTTTTATTTATTTATGAACCAGTAAATTGATTACCAGCCTCCCTCACTCCATGGGGCCTTTTTCTATGATAATAATGTTTGTCTATGAATATAGAATGTTAGTATGAATGGATTAAACGGTTCCAATGTGGATTGTTGGGTTTTGACAAAGGCAGATGAAACCGAAACAAACTGCTAATGTAAGGCACATTAGGGTTAGTAATTTTTTGGTTACTGAGCTGATGAACAGCTCTAGCAAATGATGTGAAGATATAGGTACTCTAATGAAATGTAGCAGTGACACAAAAGACCTTTATAAATATATAGAGGCACTACATTGTGTGACAGCGTTAATATTTGCAGCTTGAAACGATACGAAGACCATAAAGGTAACCTTCATATAGCTGGTCTGCATTAGAAATATTTTGATGTAATTAATATCCCAATCAAGAACATAAATGTGAAATGAGAGCCAAGTTCAATGTTATGATAAATGCCTTGGTTGTTGACTTCAACGACAAAAGAAGTGAGATCTTAATGGGTGCCAAGTTCAATGGTCAGTCCTGAAATGTATTTATAAGTAACAGTATAACATATCATATCTTCTTATAACATAAGATAGTGTATTGTAGCCTTCGCAAGTTCTAAACCTACAAGTATTTGTCGGTTCTTATTTTATAATTCCGAAAATTTGGATTGTTAGTAGAAACTAGCGATCGAACATAATAATTCATTGGTAGGTTTATAAAAACTAGCCAAGACAGACCTTAGGCTACAATACATTATCTTATGTTATAAGAAGATATATGTTATACTGTTACTTATAAATACGTTTCAGGACTGACCATTGAACTTGGCACCCATTAAGATCTCACTTCTTTTGTTGTTGAAGTCAACAACCAAGGCATTTATCATCATATTGAACTTGGCTCTCATTTCACATTTATGTTTTTGATTGGGATATCATTAATTTTTGTAGATAAGTACATATCCTCGTAACGCCGTGGGTCCCATTAGTTTTGATTACTTACTGATTCTTACGTCTATAGTTAGGTACAGGCACTAATTAGGTATTTATGTTAAGCGTTCATAATAGAATCTAATTATTTAAAAATTGTCAGTTTTTTATTTATTCCTTTGTATTCATCTAATTACCTATCTGCATACCAAATTTTAACTCTCTAGGTCATCTGGAACTGGGTTAGAGTTTTGATCTATAGGTCAGTCAGTCAATGATAAAAATGAGGATTTTTGGACATTAATATCTAAATAACTGTTTGAGATAAGCTTATGAAATTTAGAACACATATGTTTCTAGCAAGTCTCAATCGCATAATATACAATTATATTATAAATTTTAATAGAAAATACCAGAAAATAATTTGGGGGTGTATTAACCAGGTGGTCTACAATCAAACAGAGAAGAACCTGTACCTAGTCTCTCTTAAGAACTAAACACTAAATACCTGAGCTTATCAGTCGTGAGGTCCATGCCATGGAAATTGCAGAGGACATTGCGACCCTGGACATCTTCAGCAATCAAACGGAATTTGCGGAAAGACCTGTCAGCAAAATGAAGTATTAAGATAAGTAATAAAAAATCAGAATTGTGTTCATTTTGCATTAAAGATAGTGTTTTTAATGTCTGGCAACATAAAATCTTATTAGATGTAACAATTTATATCATTAAAACTATTTCAATTTTAATTCTGTACTTCACCAAAATACAATAAAATAACTGAATGAACGTAACATATGGTACGGTATGGTACTATACATAACAAAACAGGAATCTGCAGTTTGAAATTATATAAGCCATTATAAGCAATAAAGTTGTCTTTCTAATTTATCCTCTATTGGCAAATACCCTGCATCTTTCATATATTTCTTGAGCCTAAAGTTGACCACTGTGTATTTGCCATGTAATATTACAAGATTTTTTTTTACAGCAGATAGCACACTGCACAACAAAATTGTTGGAATATACTCTCTAAATCAGTGGAATATTACAGGTATAAGCTTATTATCATTGATACTTATCAAAACATAATAATTAATTTATCTAACCCTCATTAGAATCAATGTTATGCTACCAGGAACTTGGTTACTTAACCTCGTAAGTCCTGTGTTTTTTTTAACATCACTCGTTATATCTGCCGGCTGTACTATACAAAGTGTGAATCAAAACTTCAGACCGCGACAAAGAGATGTCGGTTTTAGGCAATTTTGGAAGTGAATTACTGTTGTCTTTATTTTTTACGGTATGTTTGTGGTGTATAACACCTCCTTAAGAAGGAAATCATTTTGTATTTGGTTAAGTACGTTAGGTAGCTATGTAGTTAAAATGTCAGGTCTGAACTGCTATCATTAAATTGTACTTGTATAAGTATGCGGGGACTTACGAAGTTAAATAATTTGGTAACACAGCAAACATGCTTGGGAAGTGTGCATCACGAAAATTAAGATATCATATAAAGATCAGGTAATAGTATGGTAGTTTCTATTTACCTTTCTGCATCAGTGTCAGCTTGGAGATCAGCCAGCGATACTTCAAAGACACGTCCCTTCAAGCCTTCCGAAGCAATTTTGGTACCCTAAAATATAACATTACATTGGGTCACTATTCGCACTTAAGAAAATTATAAAGAGTATTATGGTGACTTTTTAAAATCAGTGAAATAATAATGGGAACAGATGTTTTCATCAGTTATGTATCATTGCGAGCTAGGTAGATCATCATTCAAACCTACACATGGTCAAAAATAATGTATACAGTAATAACAAACATGAAAGTAAGCAATTTTGATTAATATTTACTTTCATCCCAGGTAACCGAAAATAATGTTTCACAAAATGCCACTAACACCATCGGTACATTTATCGTAATCTAAAAGCTCTTCGGCAAGTCTTAATTTAAATAATATAGGTATTAATTATTCTTATACAAATTTTTAAAATTAATAAATATTAAGAGGTTAGTTTACATACACAAAAAATACCACGTGACCAAGGTTTCGTGAGTCAAAAAAGGAATCGGAGAGGACCCCCGTTTCTTTCCTTTTTATTTAGGTTATTATAACTTTCAGCATGTAAATAATTACATAGAAAAAAACCCACCTGAGTACGGTTGACAAGGGTGGTGCCCACTTGCCTCTTCGTGAACATAGACGGGGCTTTGACATCATACCAGTCCTTACGTGTGAAGGGGTCCACACTGCAAAGAATACAGAAATGAAATTAACCTCAAAAGTTTCTCACCAGTTCATCCTGCCATGTAAACAGATTTTCAGTTATTAATCACAATAAACTGTTTACTAAATAAGAACCGATTTATGATATGGGGGACACGGCCAGTTATTTCAAACTTTTAATAGTAATTGTACCTATGAATGAAAGTACGAAATTGACACGAGATGTCCTAGTTGTATCTCAAAATATTTCCGCAATCATATTTCTCAGTCTTCAAATTACATGGTTATAATAAACAAACTAAAGTATTTAAGTAGTATCTTCACTTATTACAGACTTACATCTTCTTTTTCACGCCCTTTTTGCCGCCTTTCGAGAGGCCCTTATTTTTACCGACCGCCATGTTCACACACAAACTTTGGAAAGACTTTTGTTTGTGGTGGCAAAACGTCAAAATACTGTCATTTTCTTTGTCTATGGTTCACACCAATCATTTTAATACAAAGTTAACTTCTCCGGGTATAGTATTTTTGGTGTTTTTCTAAATATTTAAAAAAAAAAAGCGCACAACGTCACTAAATAAGTTTTCACTTCAAAAAAGGAATCAAGTCAATAAAATTTTAATTCACTATAATAAAAAAAATCTCAAGTATAATCACCCTGAGTTGTTTGTTCTTAATTTCATATTTATGAGTAAGGCACCCGTGTAGTGGTACAATTGGCATATTTGTTATAAAACAAAATATAGTAACACTATAGTATACAAAAGCACTACAACAATGTTTTTATTAATTCTATTAACACTTTAGATTTGTTTTTTTTAACACAATACCATAGCAGCAACACAAGTCAAATGAAATATTTAAATAAATAAATTTTCCGTTTAATATTCATTTATAAAATAAATATAAAAACTCTCAATCTCGTCTGTCGCGAGGGCACGAACGAATGCCCATGCAAAGACTGCGTATAGCGTGCAGCGCTCTCGCATACCTATACACTCTGAGTATACATATAGGTATGTAATCTCGTCTGTCGCGAGAGCACGAACGAATGCCCATGCAAAGAGCGCGTATAGTATACATATATTATAAGAATACACGCGGAGTATATCTGTGTAAAATCTCATCTGTCGCGAGAACGGCTGAAAATGCTCACCCACAAAAGTGCCCAACGCGCCATAAGAAGTTTTCACTTCAAAAAAAGATGCGGTAGATATTTATTGCCATCGTTGAAGATGCTAAATACCTATATACTTTCTGTGCATTTGTCTTTATCTATATACGATAGAATCAGTAGTGTTGCAATATTCTCGATAGCAGCTATTCTACTAAGATTTAAAAAATACAAAATATAGATTCACACATGTTAGCATTTGCGGTGAAATTCTGTGAAATAGCAAGTATCGATCAAAAACTGTTAATAATGTGTTTAGATCGGTCTGCTAGTTACAAATAATCTTCTCATAAATGCAATAATGATAAGTTCATGTTGCTAAATATTCACAAACAATATATTGGGTGATAGAAACATAAATATTATAAAAAATAACCGTAATATTTTTAAAGTACTTTTTTGGATAAATAAATTAATTATTTTATATGACAATCTGATACCTACAGCAAGTAACAATATCAAATCTGTAAACATGATTATTAAGATAGATTTCTATTAATTGATTGCGTAAGTAATGCAACATGGAGCAATATACCTAATTATATAGAATTAGGCTTATTTATATATAGCATTTTGCAAATGTCAGTGCTCTTGAGATGCTTTGAATGGGTGGAAGAAAATAACGGGTGATTTAAAAGCGCTTAATTATAAGTTCATTTTATTTTGTAAGAATATTAAGTCTATTTTGATTTAGACTTCAAAAATTTTTTTTTTTTTTATTTATTTACTTTACTTCACTACTCAATCAATCCTCCACTTTTAAAATATATAACTGAGGATTTCTGGAATACGCACAAAATTATATTAAGTCAATAGTTGTATTCACCACATTTTTGAACATTGGATTTGGTCTATATAAAAATTACTTCATTAGAGTATAAAAATACTAACAACCTGTACAAATTAAAAAAGGAAAACAATATACATCCTTTTATGTCGTAAGCAAATAAACAATGAATTTATGCTCTTTGCTGATATTTTAGCATGGTTTATATGTTTTAGTTATTGTTTTGAAGTGTTTCTTTTTTAGTGAATCGTAGTGATTACACTCTTTGTCGTATTTTGACTTTAATTTTCTTGTTTTTTGTGTTGTAATGGATATGAGTGTGTAATAAGAGTTGATTATTACTCATTCAGATTAAAAAATAACAACAAAAACCTATGAAAAAGGGTAATTGCATTATTAGTCGACCATCAATCATTATTTTATCAGTTTTCGTCATCTATTTAAAAAAGAAATTATTGAAGGCAAGTTTGTATGGGCATTGTACCCTTTGCCTGCCCTTATAGTATAATATCACTCAACTGTTATCTGTTCTGTGCTGAAGTGTCATCTGCATTTCTTGTGTCATCTATATTCTGTTACTGATTTCTGTAAGCGCGGACGTGCTGTTCATTTTGAAAGCCTCTTAATTGGATTTTGAAATCCAAATCAATTTGGACTAACAGTGAAAGACATCCTTTTTAATGCTTTTGTGATTACCTTTCGTGTATCTTGAAAATATTGTTGTATTACAATTTTTAAGACGTGTATCTAGTAGCCCAAAATGGGTGCCAAAGTGTCTAGGACTGATTTCGAGTGGGTTTACACCGAAGAACCACACGCTAGCCGCCGAAAAATCATATTGGGTATGTCATTCATTACGTCATGTATTAATTTGTGCTATTCTATAAGGCTACGGTTACCGGCTCACGTAAAAAAATTTTGTAGATCTGTTGCTGTGTCGGTAACTTTTTTTTTTATTATCAGCAGCCCGAATTGGATTTATGTTCCTTCCATAAAATCATTTAATGAGTTACAAAGATTTTTCAAGGAAATAAGTTCATATGTAAGCTATCCATCTTGTTTAATTTAAAAATAAACTATGGGTGGTGCAGTATATTATAGTTAGTGTAAACATTCACGTGCTTCATCCTCTATAACTATAGATACATTGTTATGTATTATGTACCTAGTACAATGCTGTTATGACAAGTAGTTATTACTGACGAAGTAGTTTACACCTAAAAACAAACTATTATTATAACTGTGATGACCGTTTGGTGCAACTGTAGCGATCCCAGAAGGGGCAGAGGTTTGTATGTTGAATACGAGCATTTGTAACTGAGTTATGGATGTTTATATATATTTATATGAATATCTATGTATTATCATATATGTATATCTATCCATTACCCTTGTATCCATAACACAATCCTTACAGTGCTTACTTTGGGCTAGGCTAATTGGTGTGAGTGTAAATATTTATTTTTTCCAAGCAGCCATCCCTGTACAAGAGCAGTGTGTAACTTTAACTTATGATATGATTAAATTTTAAACAATTGCTCTAAGTCACTTTAAATAGCAAAAAGAATTAAATATTGTTGAATTAATAAAACTAAATACTCTATCTAGCAAACAAGCTCTAATACGCAACAAAGTTAATTTTGTTTAGTGTTTTATTAAAAACTAATGGCTTGTAAATAATAACCATAACACTCCAAACAGATTTTATATGAAATATTAAAAATTAAACTGTACATTACTTATCATTTAATTAAACAAAGGCCTATTTTAACATATATTTATTTTAATAATTAGTAGTGGGAATATGTACATGAAAATGATAAGATGTATATTTTAAGTAATATGTGAATAATTATAATATAATCAGGGCTAGGTTACTTACCTTATTTAGCAACTGTTGAATTTTGTTAATAACATTAAATGTGTTAATTATAATTATGAAAAAATAATATTAATGGAATGTAGCGAAGTATTACAAAATAAATTAAATGTGACAAAGGTAATAATAATAAATTTGCATGCAAGACTGTCTGTAACATCAAATATACCATGTTAAAAGCACATAAATTATCCTTACTTAAAAAATAATAATTTATATTAGGCCGAAGTAAGCACTATGAGACTTCTGCTATGGAGAAAGCTATTCATATCTATATATAATTTTACTCACCAATATATCATATGATATATATATTGATAAAGATAACTATACTGCCCTCCTAACGAAAAACGCAGTAAGAAGCAGTGACGTCATTTGGAGAAAATGGCGTGCAAAGTATTTTTAGTTTATTTTTGAAAAAATTGAAAACACAAAGTCGTCAAAACGCAAAAAAAAAAAAAATACTTTGCCTGCCATTTTCTCCAAATTACGTCACTAATTCTTACTGCGTTTTTCGTTAGGACGGCAGTATAATAGTCATAGAAATGTGTATGAATAATGAGTCAGGTACAAATGTTCATATACCTACATTACACAAACCTTTCTCTATTGAGTCTACTTATCACAATTTGGTTTAGTATTTCGCAAATGAGATCCACTTAAAGTTACTTTATGGTCACAGTTCTAATAATCCAATCTATAAAGTTATAAAAATATATATTATAAAAGGAAAAGAGGTAGACCATCAGGAAGATGGGTTGTTGAAATAATTTTTAACTCCACTGGCTACACATTGTTTGCTTAATATTACATTTCATGTTTTATTTTCACAAAAAAACGAAGATCTATAGCTAATGATTTAATCATAATCTTCGGTATAGAAAACCTCTTGTTTTAAAATATTGCTATTAACTATTATCTTTTCTACATATAAATGCTATACTGAATCACTTGGTAAATAATAGTCACAAGTCATAACTTTGGTTATACACCTATACCATGAGTCATGATTGTATTGTCGCTTCACACCTCTAAGAAAACTGCAATATAAATAACATTTCCTGAAGTGGCATTTTATCAGAAGTATGTGGAATTCAGTGCACGTAATTCTTATATGTTCCAAGTTATTGAATTGAAATTTTTTTTCCACAATAATGAACATTTTTTTTTTTTTTTTATTATGTGGCTTTTTCCGTTTCTCACAGAAATTTCGCCAGTGTCCTGTAGTGAGAGATACACGGAGTACTGCCTTAAAAATATCCAATTGGTTAACTTTTGATTGCTACTTTCTTTCTTGAGTAAACCTCTTTCTGGGTCCTAAAAACAACACAATTAAACACGTCACAACACAAAGGGTTATTAAAATATGTATATAATAAATGTAAGGGTTGTCGTACAGTAAAGGGCTATAGGGAATGGGCTAGAGTTTAATGTTATTTTTTTTAATATGGTTACATACACATAAAAAGCCCGATTTGTTAGAAGTGGATTGGAGAGTGTTAAGGTTAACTGGACGGGGAATGTTGCTAGGAAGTTGGTCGTAAAGGGATGGGTATTTCAAGCAGTTAAAAAAGATGTGGTCAGTAGTACCCTCTTCTTGAACGCCACATGAGTAATGATTGTATTGTCGCTTCACACCTCTAAGTAAACTGCAATATAGATAACATTTCCTGAAGTGGCATTTTATCAGAAGTATGTGGAATTCAGTGCATGTAATACTTATATGTTCCAAGTTATTGAATTGAAAATTATTTTCCACAATAATGAACATTGAAATGAAAATTGCCCTTTTTTAAAATCCAATTGCAGTTGATTCTCATTTACTTCATTATTTTTATGTACCTCTGTATCTTGTTCTGTATTTGTCAGTTTTTTTGTAATTATTATATGTTCATAAAGTTGTTTTTGATGACATATAATTGGGGCCGCTTGCTATTTCAACATGTAAAAAAAGAACATTTTTCCAACACTTTTATACCAGACCATTCATAGGATGGTAAAGTATTCCATTTTCCTCTCTAAATCCAATACTTAGTGTTAAATATCAATTGACAATATTTACAGTTTGTGGTGGGTTTAAATACTGTTCTTCTATCTTGCTAAGAAACCAGGATTCGAACCCAGGACTATTGGCGCAATATTTATTTATTTATTCACTATTAAAAATAGTTTCCTGACTTTCAGTAACTTCGAAACTTCAGCAAGTTAATTATACAGTAAACAAGAACTATTTATGGATAAATCGATTTTTAAAAATGTCAGGAAGAAATAATGATCTCCGCCATCTCCTTTTTTCCATCGGACATCCAGACTCACTGCAGGCTACCACCTTTGGTTGCTATTCCTACCTGTCTCGCGCCAAGCTCACGACAAAGGAGTGGAACTCCCTTCCTGCGTCTGTTCCGAAAACTTATAACCCGTCCATTTTCAAAGTCAGGGTGAATAGGCACCTTCTGGGTTAGCTCGTGGATCCATCGTGGATTCTGTCTTTGCCCCTGGGCTTGATTGGGATCAATAGGTAACCTATCCTAAATAAATAAATAATAATAAATATTTCCAACATTTACACCAATTATCCTAGCCCAAAGTAAGCAATTTTAAGGCTTGTGTTATGGATACTAGGGTAACGGATAGACATACATATATCATACATAAATAAGTAATATTCATAGAAATATATACAAACATCCATGACTCAGGTACAAATACTTGTATTCATCATACAAACATCTGCCCCTACCGGGATTCGAACCCAGGACCGTCGGTGCGAAAGGCAGGATCGCTACCGTTGCACCAAACTAAATAAAAGAAAAATGTCAAAATTATTATTACAGTGGACTGGATTGCCATTGCACATGGCTATAGCGTCTGCTTTTGGATTTTCCCTATATAAATAACATTATGAATCAATTCTGTGGCTATTTTGTGCTGCATTAGATCTATGAATTTTTCTTATACTACATAAGTGGCCTTCATTATTTTTAACCGACTTCAAAAAAGGAGGAGGTTCTCAATTCGTCTGTATGTATAATATTTTTTTTTATGTATGTTCACCGATATTTTCGTCAATTATAGACGAATTTCAAAAAATTTTTTTTTGTTGGATAGAGTTCACTTCTGAGGTGGTCCCATTTTCACCAGTCCAGGTTCTGATGATGGGATCCAGGAGAAATCGAGGGCAACCACCGAAAATTGTATGCTTGTATGGTGTTTTTCTTACGTAATCATGTATTACTCAGGTATATGCTTCAGGGTGTCAACATCTGATGCTGCTGTGCTAATGATGAAGCTACAGTACTCTTTAACGGTTAGGAGTTGGAAGGCAGTACTGCAATTGGTCGATGGAAACTATTTAGTAGTATGTAGGGCTAACATGTTGCTTGTGAGGTATGCTTGAATCAACATCTGATGCTGCTGTGCTGATGATGAAGCAACAGTACTCCTTAACGATTAGGAGTTGATACTTGTAATACTTGATACTTGTATATACCATCCAGACTCACGGCGAGAAATCTCGCCGACAAGTCTCGCCGGGCCTTCTCGCGAGAACAAGCAATTTATCCACACTCTCATTTTTCTCAATCGTGATCTGTTTCCTATGCAGTATGGACGACATTGACGAAATTGAAACTGCAACAGGTTTGGCTCTGTGTGCCATTGCATATTATAACTTTGTCAATGTCGTAACTAAAAATAAAGTTTAAAAAAATAGAAAAGCCAGACGGTGGTGGGTAACGCAAATTCATCGAAACAGAACAGGGTTAGAATTTTTTTTTATCTAATTTTTTATCGTTATTATTATTATAATCATGTATTCATAATGCAAAAGCACTTGGATGAACTAGGTAGTTGCTGAACCTAGTTGTTGAATCGTGAATGTAGTAGCCTTCTCTCTTCTCGCCCGAGAAATCCTTTGTCACGGCCAAAAATACCGACACCGATCGAAGAACAGACGAACGCGAGAACGAGACGGCGAGAAACTCCTCACATTCACGTTCTCGGGTGTTCTCGGTGTTTCCGGCCGTGAACGTGGTAATTATTGACTATATATTTAATAAACTGAAATCCTTAAGTAAATGAACTAGCATCTATTTAAGTTCACAACGCATTAACACAACTAAAAATCGAGAAATAAACTGACTTTTTAAAAAAAATTAAACCGACTTCAAAAAAAACACAAACGACAAAAACTTTAACCAGACAAAAGCAGTACCTACATAACTAAAAAGCGATAAATAACCTAATTTATCTTATTAATGCATATTATATCTACAATTATTTTAAATATTTACTACTTAATAACTAATACTTTAACAAAGTCATCTTTAACTATTTAATTATTTACAGTTATCACTTATTTTTGAAGTCGGTGCCAGCCAAACAAATAAATGTAATTGAGAAAACTGACCGACACTAAAATTCAAAGCAAAACTAAGAATAGGAAATTGCATAAGCGCGCTGAAATAATCTATTAATGGAAGCGACCGTCAACGACGTCTACCTTCACGCGTCTGCCCGCGTTCGGGTAGCACACTCAACCGGATGCCCGGCCGCCCCCGCGCCCCGCGCCCCCAGGCGCCCCGTATGTGTGGCTTTGCGTTTGCCGGCCGCGCGCGTCAAACAACACAACAGACTACGTTACCTAGGCTGCAGGCTGGCACCGACTTCAAAAATAAGTGATAACTGTAAATATTTAAATAGTTAAAGATGACTTTGTTAAAGTATTAGTTATTAAGTAGTAAATATTTAAAATAATTGTAGATATAATATGCATTAATAAGATAAATTAGGTTATTTATCGCTTTTTAGTTATGTAGGTACTGCTTTTGTCTGGTTAAAGTTTTTGTCGTTTGTGTTTTTTTTGGTCGGTTTAATTTTTTTTAAAAAGTCATTCACTTACCGTGACAACCTTGAATATATACTTTGAATATAGATGACAAATGGATGATTTTATAAGTAAGCGCGATTAAAATGTGCTGTGGTCTAAATTATTATATTGTTTAATTTTGCCATTATCAACCTTTGTTCCCCATACTGGGCTTGGGATTTCCTATGGAATGGAATGGATCACATACTGCCACGTTGTGTGCTAAAGACTGCAATGGTAGCCTGGATTTGCTCCCTAAACAAAGTAGAAATTGAGATGAAATATTTTTAATGACGCTCACTCGCTAACTCTTTGTATCTTAAAAATAATAGGTACACCTCATTGTGGACCCTACAATGAGCTGTATCTGTTATTTTTAAGATCATTCATACCTTGTAAAATAGCAATAAATAAATATGAAATACATTGTACGTTAATATATAATTATTTGTATCCTCGTAATGTCATTGTTTTTTTTAATAATATTTATAAGTTATACACTTACGCCAATCAGCCCAGCCCAAAGTAAGCACTGTAAGGCTTGAGTTATGGATACTAGGGTAATGGATATACATACATATACGAAACTTACATATTTAATATATGTAGATTTATGTATATATGTACCATAACTCAGGTGCAAATGTTCGTATTCTTCACACAAACTTCTGCTCCTTCTGGGACTTGAACCCAGGACCGTCTGTGCGAAAGGCAAGATCGCTACCGTCGCTCAAAAATGGTCTTCAATATTTGAAATTTAAAATTACTTAATTGGCTGCATCGATCTAAACATACATTTGAAGCAAGTGTTTTGATCAATGGTTACTTTGAATGAGTGATGTAATCGTAATAGACGCGCTATCTTATCACGATAAAATATATGTCAAGTCATTCATAATATAACAAATGTATTTGAATCACGTAGACATTCGTTTAAAAATACTTAGGTATCGAACCCGAGAACAGGGGAGTAGCATCACCGTTTAACAGGCATAAGTCACTCGACACGTACGTCATCATCTGTTGAAACAGTTTCGTCAAATCAAGAGCTCCACTAACAAAATTAACGTTGTTTTAGCATTACGCACCTACTCATAACACCGCTGAACTAACAAGTAAATTACCAGTGTGAGGTGCGGGTAGTTTACTACTAGCAATTAGAAATTCTTACCACCTGACTGTGAAATTATGACTACCGATGTATAGTGTTAGAACAACAGTATGATAACTTTTTTTATAACATAGTATTTTTTTTAATCTGTGATCTATGCCTACTTCTACAGAAAAAAGGACTTTTTGGCGGGAGCGGGAAACGTCACTATGGTGGTCTTGTTTTTGTTTTTAACATTTGTGTTGTGGTTGATATTAGTGTGTAATAATGGTGGGTTATTAACCACTAAGTATTTCTGTATATGCACGAGTGTTTGCAAGTGAAACAAAACAATGGATGGTGTCTTTTCGCTCTCTCAAGAAGTCCACGAGAAATTTTCAGTAAAACCCCACATCTTTACTGAAACCTAGGTTAAGGTATTTCACTTTTCATTCATCATCCATTGATAATCTATCATTCATAAATCAACTCTTTAAACAAGAATGGACATAATATGAAGAAATGGCTCAAAGGTCTTTGTAACCAAGCCAAAACCCCTTATAAAAAAAAAAATCTACAGAAAAAAGGCGGTTATTATATGTATGAATACTTTTTGAGGTATATTAACTTTGCGTCAAACATATTATCAGTATAACCGTTTACTTGCTAATTCGCTTGTGTTACGTGTAGACACGTCTTTATACATCGGCGAAGTTGTGACTAGTTTCGCTAGGAAAAGAGTTTAAATTTCAATCAATGGTTCGAATCATGGCAGAACCTGTATCTCTATTACTTTTGGATAAATCTTTTTATAATACATCATCCATTGAAGTACTTTATTTTATGACTTTACGCAAAATAACGTGTACATACTCGAATTCATCGAACAAGGCAATAAGTCATTTTAGGTACAGTGTATTTCGAAATATAAAACTGCTTTGTAGCATGACAAAGCATAGCTAAACCACAGTAAAGAACAGTAAAATATCTTCATACAAACGTGCCGCTCTCGGTTTGAATGTGTGCGTGCGCGCCGCGCGCCGTTTCGGCACGCGATTTCACGCACACGCTAGCATAATATATGGGGGAATAAGGTGGCGGCAGTACGGGCTGTGCTGCGCGACTGTGAGCATGCGCGTACGTCACATGACCGCTCGCGATCGTCAATGAGAATTTACTTTACATTAAGAAATAATAATAAAGCATTCCGGACGTGCAGAAACCGGAGAAAAAATTTCTCGGTATCAAATTTGTAACTTAATATAATGAATGTTATATGAATAAAGGCTTTTATCTTTACTAAATTTATAAACTGGTAATATATTCAATCATAATATGCTTTTTATTACATAAATTTAGATCAAGTGCTGCTTGTTCGAAAATATTAACTAAAAGTAAAAGTGACAACCCTGGGGATCAACGCAAGAGTAGGCTAATAACTCGGCGGGCGGCCTTAGATAACCTACTTTTCTGTATTTACTGTGGCTAAACATTTGACAGTCAAAACATTCAACAAAATATGCCGCAAAAAAATTATCCGCTTTTTGTGTATCATGTTTTTGCAAATAATCAAATAATCATGTCTGAAAGTACGTTATAATATTGATTATGAATCCAAGAGGGGTACTTTATAATTCAAAATGATTTTAGCATATTTTTAATAGTTTACCTTTTGTAATTTCTAATGACGTAATAGTTTTTATATTAATAAATTAACCGATTCGTTGCTACATACAATTACCAAAAACGAAGGCTACGAGCTTGATTTACTTGAGAAATGAAGATAGTTTTATTACCACGTTTTTCTTATCTCACTTTTCTTATTTGTTTGTTTGTCTGTCCGGGCAAAATCTTGCAACTTAAATTTGAGGCACTTTCCGATAAGCTAGAAAGCTGAAACTTTCAGGATAGTTCAGAACCCGATGACAATGCACTCTAAAGCAACTTTCAACTTTCCAGATGCACTTTCAGGTCCACTTTCGGCAACTTTCACTTTTGTATGGGGCTTATCCGATTGTTGCGTAACACATGGTTACTTCGTTGAGTTAATAATTAAAAAGAATAAAATAATTATACTAGATTTAAAAAATCTAAAAATCCCACGTTTTTCAATGTCCTAAAAAGAATAAAATAACCCTGCGGGGCAAAGCGAGGGGCCACTCAAAACGTGGGGGCGCATCTTTACAATAATCGGCATCAATGCATGTCATTCATCTCTTTAAAATCTCCTCTTAGTAATATGCGCCACCACGTTATGAGTGGCCCCTCGCTTTGCCCCGCAGGGTTATTTTATTCTTTTTAGGACATTGAAAAACGTGGGATTTTTAGATTTTTTAAATCTAGTATAATTATTCTGGGTAGATTTCCCTAAAGTTATCATCGATTTAAAAATGACAGGGCTCCAGTGGCTAGCGCGACACGCAAAAGAAAGTGATGGCACGTCAGACGTACTATCCGCAACGAATCAGTTGACAACATGCTTGTTGTTTTAAAAATTTTTTAATTTATTATTACAGAGTATGTTATATTGTAAAAAATATTTGAATGCTTGTTTTAGGGCAGAAATGAGAAAATCTGTGCATACTTTCGTGACTTGTACTATGACAAAAAAAGAATAGTTATCTTGAGTCAATAAACTGTAACGATTAACTGTTTTATCTGAAAAAACAAACATGAGATTTTATGCAAGGATAGCAGAACGCCAACCAAACCCAACGTTAAATGAGAAAGAAATTTAGATTTTTTCTACACACCATTGTGCACATAACTCCTGTAAACCAAATAGTAACTTAACCGATTCGTTGCGGATGGCACGTCTGCCGTGCCATCCCGTGTGGTGTTAGGCACGGGAGCCGTGTCATTTTTTAAATCGATTATAACTTCTTAAAATTTAGTTTTATGGAAATCTACCCAGAATAAAACTATCTTCATTTTTCACGTAGGTAAATCAAGCTCATAGCCTTCTTTTCTGGTAATTGTATGGTCGCAACGAATCGGTTAAGTTTGTGTAATTCATTTGGAATCTAGGTCATATTTTTAAGTTCTACAAACAAAATTCAGTCATTGATATATTTATTAATATTGAGAAATTGGTTTTGTAGATGCTTTGATACTTTATAATTTACTAGCTTTAACCCGTGGCTTGGTTCTCAAAAATGTAGACTACCGATTCAAAGTTATACTTCTAACCCTCGGGAACACTACTTTTTTCTGGAAAATAGGTACCCCATGTTCTTTTCTGTAACCCTGGAAAAGTGTATACAAAATTTTATGATGATCGATTGAGTAGTTAAGGCGCGAAAGCGTAACAAACAGACACACTTTAGTATTTATAATATTAGATAAGATTTTTATCGATATGATAGGCTATCTTATGCGCAATCACAACGGACATACAGATAGACTGACAACCAAAAATTTGTATCAGTGAGTCATAAAATGAATATTTATCATAAAATTTGCCCCAAAAACAGACAGACAGAGCCTACAGATTTATACAATGTGTCCCGTCACCAGTGTCGGAGCCTTTAATGGTGTGAAATATGGCATTTTTTTATCGACAAATGCCCCTATGATGGCTGGGGATATTTTTTATCGCCATAGCACTACACACATTATTGTATTTTTTGATAGTCTGTTTTTATCTCTAAATATTCATACAAATCGGATATATCATATCTGTTTCCAAATAATATTCACTTCGTACTCTCTAGGCCCCCTTGTAAGCTGCTTCGCACCTTGTAGCTTATTAAGAGAGAAAGGAAGACAAAGAAATTGTTCAAAAGTATACAACATAAACGAAATAATAACAATAAAACACATACAAAACAATTGTAATTACCATACATTAATATGAAGATTTATATCTAAGATAAGATAATAAGTTAATTCATTTATTTTGCATTGTAATACAGTTTAACTATTACATTAATTATGATACAAAGGATATGATTATAGGATGTTAAAAATTTATACTTATAACTTAGACTTTTTTTTAATTATTTAAAGATTTGTTCAATTAACCTATTCGTTGCTACATACAATTACCAGAAATGAAGGCTACGAGCTTGATTTATGTGAAAAATTAAGATAGTTTTATTCTAAGTAAATTCCCCTAAAACTTAATTTGAAGGAATTATCATCAATTTAAAAATGACGGCTCTAGTGGCTACCGCCACACGCAAAAGAAAGTGATGACACGCCAGACGTGCCATCCGCAACGAATCGGTTAATAAAATTATATAAATATTTTGATTATTTGAATTTGTCACACATGTATTCTCGTACTGATTTATAGCACTTAACCAATACATTTCGAAATACCTTAAAACAGTTTTCCCTTGCTACCTTTTGACTTTAACATATCTATCTAGGATACCAAATGTCCTTCATTATTCATCCACAAGTTTATTTTTTTTGTTAAAAATCTAATTTCTTTTTACAGAAAAATACCCGCAAATAAAGCAACTCTTCGGGTACGATCCCCTCTTCAAATGGGTGGTGACCGGAATGGTGATCCTCCAGCTGATTACCCTACCTATAGTCCAGCACCTCAGTTGGCCGGTCATGTTGCTGATGGCATATTGCTTCGGTGGAGTAATCAACCATTCACTTATGTTGGGTAAGTACAATACGACTGTATCCTCATTACGCGAGTAATTTGTTGACAGAAGCTGAGTAACGAATAGCTTGCAAACTTTTCGTCAAGTGAACGGCGCACGCTTAGCTGAGCTTAAAAAAGAGCTGAGCTTAACTTGGGAAGGAGTACCCCCCGCAGCACCCAGTTCCACAGGAGTGGTTCTAGCACCGACCCCTGTGGAACTCCGCACGACATCCCTCTGCTCTCAATTCCTATTCCCGCGACCCCGTAAAGTACCACCCTATCCAGCATATAGTTTTCCAGGATATTAATTAGATACCCTGGTAGTCTGTGGTACCTCAGCGCCTGTATAATCACGTCATATGGGAGGGTGTTGAAGGCGTTTTTTATATCGAGAGAAACGGCGATAACCCCCTCCCCCCTACCCTATATAGGGTTGCCACCTGGCAATGGACCGGAGAGCCGAATAATAGCTAAATTAACTTATACATAACTTAATAAACTTTGAAACACAAAGAAGGGAGAAAGCAACAGTTCTTACCGAGTTTTTAGCGGATTCTTCTCGGTACAAAGTCTCCCGCCATAGGACTTACGAAGCCAAAGCATAGTTGTTGACTTTTAAGAAAGGCATTGTAATTGCTAATATATAAAAAACATTTTTCTTTTATCTTCTTTGCAAAGATGCTATAAACAATGTGTTGTCAAAGCACATTGAGAAGTTCTCCTTTCAAGCCATGGATATTCTAGAGATGATAGCTATCTTGGGGTCCATACATGATGATAAAATATGCCAGCATTCATCGAGCTGACTGAAGCAATCACAAAATCGGTAAAAAATCACTAAAATTATTAGTCGTGTGCAGGAACACTTATGTTTCGGTGTTAAAATATTTGAGTCAGCAAGCGAATGGCCGCAAACAGAATAAGCTGTATGGACAGTTCCTTTAAAATAACTTAAGAAGGCGAATACAAGTGATATGATAACGGTTCTCTGATTACAGGCATACATTTTTATTAACCGATTCGTCGCTACATACTATTACAGAAACGAAGGCTACGAGCTTGATTTACGTGAAAAATGAAGATAGCTTTATTCTGGGTTGATCTCCCTAAAACTTGATTTGAAGGAGTTATCATCGATTTAAAAATGACACGGTTTCAGTGACTAATGCCACACGCAAAAAAAGTGATGGCACGACAGGCGTGCCGTCAGCAACGAATCGTTTAATTTGTTGTTGTTTAAGCTTTTAATTGCTAAATTTATTATTCGGTATAAAACATTTGTGATCGGTTAGGTTATTTCGTATACTATATATGTGCACCTGCAAATGCTTATCTGATTACTTATCGAATAATAACTCTGTGATATCATTACTTTGTTTTTTGTCGTAGTGTGACCAATAACCGCCTTTGCCGCGCATTTGTTGTTGTATTTTTTTTGTATTAGAAACTTGATGGAGCAGATGTTAGATCGTTCAGCCTACGATAGCAAAGATTAAGCCTTGGTCAGGTCATCTGTAGAGTTTGTCTTTGATTCGGAATCCTGACTCTTTAGACAAGTTGAATTTTTTATTTTATTTTATAGAGTAAATAAAAATCTTTGCATGATAAAATCTAACAGTCACATGCTTTAATAACTATAAATTCTTACACTATTTTCTGACACTAAATTATATATTCGTCACCAAAGTATACTTTATATCAATGCTTGTTTAAACAATGAATTAACTACAGGATTAAGAATATTCGTTTCAAAGGTACAAAAATATAATTCTGTCTGTAGTCGCCTTGAATTATGTCTCCACACGGAATAGAATTGCTCGTTCCAATTCTGTTTTGAGAAATAAATTTTAAGGTTAACTTAAATAATTATATACTCTTAAAATATAAATTTGTTGTTTGTGTGTTTGTCTGTCCGCTCTTTTTCCATTGTATCAATTAACATTACCCTAGGGTAACGCGTTACCATAGCAACGCGTTTAAAAAAAATATTAATCACCCGACATAACTTGTATACAGTATGTATAATAATAAACTGCTATCTTCGTACGTGACTTGAGTTTTAAAAGTCCAATTGTTCTGATTATAAAAAAAAACGCTTAATCGATAATACGTTATCACCTTATCGTAAGTGGTGTGATAATTACTTAATCATAAAGGAAAGGCTAGCCGCCTCAATGGGTTTACTCTCAGAGGCCCCGAGTCCTATCTCCAAGGTGCGATAGGGCTTGTTTTAAGTACGCCTGTCTAGCCGTCCACCACCATCGCTTTATCTAATTGTGCCGCCATAACAACAATTTGAAGATTTATTTGTGTTTCGGCAGTTATATAGCTGTGAGAGCCAGTTCCTCTTTGGTTCAAATTCAAAACAAGCACAGTCAAGACAAAAATCATTATTGAACTCAAACTCATTATTGAACTCAAATTAATTTTAATACGTTTTCCCAACAGTCATCTTTTTTGAATTGTGCCCCTATAGTATTAAAGCTGCGAAATATTACATATCAATGTATCATATAAGTAGGTCTATCCTTTAAAAAAATCTTACATTCACACCAATTAGCCTAGACCAAAGTATGCACTGTAATACTTGTCTGTTATGGACATAGTTACGGATAGATATACATAATGATACATAGATATGTAATATTCATAGAAATATATATAAACACCCATGACTCAGGTACAAATGCTCGAATTCATAAAAACATCTGCCCCTTCCGGGATTCGAACCCAGGCCCGTGGTTGAGAAAGGCAGGATCGTTGCACCAAACGGTCGTCATCATACTTTAAACTAGTATCCTTAAAACAAGTCTTACAGTGCTTACTTTGGGCTGGGCAAATCTATCTACATTATATTATGACAATACTTTGTGTGTGTGTGTGTTTGTTACCATACCAGCAACGTGTGGCCGGGTTATACCAGCAATGCGTGGCCGGCTTATACCAGCAACGCGTGGTCGGGTTATACCAGCAATGCGTGGCCGGCTTATACCAGCAACGCGTGGTCGGGTTATAACAGCAACGCGTGGCCGACTTATACCAGCCAATCTTTATATATATAATTCTTCTGTGTGTATGTCACTGAACTCCTCCTAAACGGCTGGACCGATTTGAATGAATTTTTTTGTGTGTGTTCAAGGGGATCTGAGAATGTTTTAGATTCACAAATCAGTCCGGTAGATGACGCTGCAGTCGGCACAGCAAGGCGTGGCCGGTTCAGCTAGTATAATTATATATTATTAAGTCTATGTGCTGGCATAAAGAAACTTTCTCCGATAGTATTATGTAACCGTGACGATAAAGCTAACAGCTGGTCAATCGAACTCCATATTAATGCCTTCATGTGTCTACACTCTCAAGCAATATAATAGTTTGATTTAGCAGGTTTATGTCGGTATTAACCTGTTTTGATTTCGTTCTTTGATCATTTGGTTGCATAAGAGCGAGGCCACACGATGCGTTAACGGTGCGGTGCGGTGCCTGAGCGGTGTCGCTGCGTCATCCTACATACAAATCACTATACCATGTAACCCTGACCTGAGAGACGAAGCGGGGAGGGGTAATGCGCCCGCAGCGCAACGCTGTTCACCGAGGTGCGGTGCGGCGCCGCACCACCCGTGTGACACCCTATACCTCGAATTCATTACGATGCCGCACGGCACCGTTAACGCATCGTGTGGCCTCGCTCTAAGAAATCGGTTCTCCCAAAATCATAATAATATTGTTACTGGTTACTTTTGTGGATGCTATTTTAAACTTTGCACTTACTGATACAAGATTAATCCCCCAAAATAGTTATTATTAATAACTATTTTTGTATAAAAAAGTCATATAATAGCTTTGAAAATGCAAAAATATTTTAATTAAAAATATTTAGGTCTGGTTCAGGGAGGGTGCCCGTTGCATTGTCGACTACTGATCGAAAGTGCCTGCACATGCATTTTCTAATGATTTGGGAATGACGTTGTAATAGAACTTTTTTTTAATGCCAATAGTATGGTGCAACGGTTGCGATCCTGTCTTTCGCCTCAATGGTCCTGGGTTCGAATCCCGGAAGGGGCAGATGTTTGTATGATGAATTCGAGCATTTGTACCTGAGTCATGGGTGTTTGTATATATTTCTTTGAATATTACATATCTATGTGTAATATATGTATGTCTATCCGTTAGCCTAGTATCCATAACACAAGCCTTACTGTGCTTAATTTGGGCAAGGCTAATTGGTGTGAATGTTAGAAATATTTATTATTATGTATTATAGTATTAAAAGAAACCTGTTTATTCCAAAATTACCTACCTACATAACAAAAAAAACAGCAAAAATAACCGTTATGGTTATCTAAACCTTAACAGTAAGGATTTTCGGTTTTAGGTAAAAAATTTAACCTATTACCGAACCCGCGAGTTTATACAAATTTTTAGAGTAACTTTTTACAAAAAGTTCTTATAAAGACAAAGTTCTTTTTAAGAATGTATCGATAATTGTGTGAACGACCCAGCTCGTAAATAATCATTAATTTATATCAACGACCGTCCTAAATTGAGCGTTACTGAAATGCTGACCTGAAAGTATAAGTCATGCAAATGGTAGTGATGTATGCTAGTATATATCGATAATTTTGTATTGATGATTGTTTATATATTTTTTGGTTTTGCTTTAGATGCTAATATAAGAATTATCTTAAGTGAATGGCGAGTTTATTAAAGAATTATTTCTATTTTAATGATTGCTTCAATTACAGTCGACCACAACAAAAATATTGTTTGATTTATACGGCTACCTTAAATTAAGATTCTTCTCTGGAAGTAAAGTATGCGATAAAATGTTACAGAATGTATGGTTAAAGTAAGTCACTTACAGACAAAATAAACGGTCCAATGAAGATGAGGATAGTCGTAGTGACCAATATGCATTTCAAACACTTTATTGCTTTAACACTTTCCGTTGGTCAAGTTTTAAATTAGATTTAGATAATCAATTAAAGAAGTGAGGAAAGGGCCCTACTTACCAAGCTGGATGAGAGGTCTTTACTTCACGAATACGAGCATTTTTAACTGAGTCATAGATATTTATTTATCTATCATAATTATATACAAGATTTTAAGTCCAATTAACATAATGATGCTTATTTAATCGTAATCAATGTCATTGAAATAAGTTAGATATTATTTCAGATTAACAACAAATATATCGAAGACAGTTTATATTACTTATCAAATTATTTTGTATTTTATTTATAAAAAAATCCCCCAGCTCTTAAAGTAAATTTATATCATAAACTTTCTATAGTGCTTACAGTCAATAACAGATTTACATGTATCTTATATTTTAAACGTTAAACCGTTAAATAAACGTTACCCTGGTATTCAAAACACAAGTCTTAGTTACCTTAGAGTAGGCTGGGTGTGAATGTTAGAAATATTATTGAAATTATTGCTTACAGTTTCGATATCGACAAACTCATTGGACATCACTATTATATGAGGTCAATGTCAACACCAAAAGACATTGTAATTATGACGTCGTTCAGTACCTAATGCTTTTTTTATGTATTTACAAAAATCGTTACACTGTTACAAATCTTCTAGCACGTTCTATGGCTTTAGGTTTTATGGTTTGTATTGAAGAGGCGTATTCGACTTATGGGCATCAGGTACGGTCAACAAAAGCATTGAGTTAATATATAAAGCTTAAACAGTACTGAAACTAGGCCTATTTGTTGAGATAAATACCTACGTGCCATTAGAGGGTTTGGCTTGGTTGTATTTTATTTAAAACTAGCGGCCCGTCCCGGCTTCGCATGGGTGGACAAAATTCTTTAAATTTTTCTAGCATTAAATATAGCCTATGTTACTCAGCGCGAATGTAGCAAATATTCTTTTAGATACTAAGTTTAATAGTTCTAGTTTCAATGACAATATTTACGATAATAATGATGAATGCCAAACCCATCTTGTTCTTCAGTTTAACACGAATTTCTACCGAGTATAATAGTATGAGTAACGTTACTCTTCATTTGGATATATTTTTCAACAATTTTATTTGATCTTCGAATATTTGTCAGGCCAAACTTTGGGCTGATGGGTACTATGAGATTAGTCAATCCATTTTTAAACATATCGCACCTTTAAAGACAAACCGTTACTAAACGAAATTTTTGTAAAATTGAGTTATCAATGCCATATATCTTAAAATTTCGTAAGCTACAAGATGACATTAACATTTTTTGAAGTTCCGCTCAAATACGCTAGATGGCGTTATTTTTTTTCGTTACCAATCAAAATTTGGTTGGCTTACTAAATACAATATTGTGTCTATACCAGTTGGAACGTGTTTGTCGAAGAGAGATGATAAAAGTTTAAAAGAAAAGTGTAATTATTTGGATAAATACGACTTAACGTCAGGAAAAAGGTAATTGTTTAATTATTTTAATTGGTAAAATGTTACTTTTAGTATAACATCCATTTACTTTTATGCTTGGGGATATTTGCAAAATAATATTTTTCGCTAAAGAGTGATTATTGCTTTAGTCTCAGTTTTGTTTTTAATGAAGAGTAAACTTAGTAAAATATTTAATTATAATTGCGGGATATTTCATATAGTTGCGTTTTATCACTTCATACAATGCAAATTTGCACTATAATGACATAGGTAAAATATTACATTTCGTTGAAATACCATTTCACTTTAAAAACAATTTGATAATACCTATAGTCTTTAATATAGTGAAAATAGTTTATTTTCATTAAGTATCACTTTATATACAATTGGAAATCGAAGTAAATTTTAATGTTGTAGTTTGTTGTATTATTAGTATAACAGAAACTTTAGATCTCCTTCTCTGTTACAAGCACACGAACTATCTCAGTCAGTTAATCATGTTTCAGCATAAGAGTATTGTGATAAAGATAGTGAAAGAATCCCAATTTCATGTTAGGAAGAAATAATTGACCCAGGTCCAAGTAACAGAGGCAGGTCAAATTCAACTTCAAGTTCATCTTCGTCTAGTTCATCATCTTCATCTAGAACATCTAAATCGGGAAAATAATTTTCCCCCTATGATGAAGATCGTGATCCAGATTATGTACTGCCAACGCCACCTAGACGTGTAACATTCGGTCCAACTGTTGGAAGAGACCACAATATTAAGCAGCAGGTTAGCGATTTAAATTCAAAGAAATCCATTCATGGATCTATCCATACCTTGAATATCCTTACTAATATTATAAATCGGAAAGTGAGTTTGTTTGTTTGTTTGTTTGTTTGTTTGTTCCGCTTTCACGCCGTAACTACTGAACCGATTGCTTTGAAATTTTGCAGACGTAAAGATAAAAGTCCGGATTAAATAATAGGGTACTTTTTATCCTGGAAAAAAATTGATATTCCCGAGGGAAAACAAAAATATTGTTTGCTTGATGGATGGATTGTAGATGGCGCTGTGTGTCGTTTAAAACAAGGTAAAATCTTGCAAACGAATATAAACATGTAAATTTAGAAGCTAAATGACACGAAAATGAATCCCCGAAAATGAGGAATTCCCGAGGGATGACGTACAATTTGTTTTATCGTCTAAACTGTTTTTTTTACATCTACTTATATGTTGCAAACGAATATGAACATGTAAATTTTGAAGCTAAATGATTGACTAAATGACTCATTCCTCGGATTCCGATTATTCCAACAGAACTCCTATTTCAATTTAAAATACTACAATTTCCTATAAGGGTTTCATTTGCAGTGACCATTAATAAAGCACAAGGCCAAACTCTAAGGGTTGCTGGAGTACACTTGGATAAACATTGTTTTTCGCATGGTCAGCTCTATGTAGCGTGTTCCCGGGTTTCCAGTGCCCAAAATCTGCATGTTTTTGCTCCACAAGGGAAAACATATAATATAGTGTACCATTCAGTTTTGGTTTAACAACTAATTGTATCCAGCGTTACATCGCGCTTATTAGATTTTTCCGTGGGAATGTGAAGTTTTCTTATAGTTGTGCTTTATACCGCAATATAACCGAATTTCACGCGGGCGAAGCCGCGGACGGAAAGCTAGTACTGAATAAACGAAAGCGCAAAGGAACAAAAATCCGTCCAATAGGCAAATGAAATGAAATGTGTTTTTCTGACTTTATTGATATAAAAAATCTCACAGTGGCGTGTGGTGGACGATTTTCAAAAAATATTCAGGGTTAATCAGTTCGATTAGCCGATATCAAGATAATTAAGTTTGAAAAACATCAAATTCAGAGCAAGTTTTTATTTACTACAAAAATATGTAGATACAGACTTTAAAGTAATACAATACTTTAATAATCACAACATCAACATACACACGTACGGCTCTTGGCACAAGCCTTAAAAATTACGAACTGGTGCCTTTGTATCAGTCTGGATTAAAGTTAAGTGAGAGGAAAAAAAAGTGGTTTAAAGAGCTTAATCGACAGTAATATAATACCACAGAGTTACGCGTTGTCTTATTATAATAATATCTTGCATTGATTGCAGCCTGGTGTTTAATTGTATATTTTATACTTTATGAGATATTTTGTTTGTTATAAAAATCCAGTGGATGATTTATTTTAGAAGATTTTTATGTTTTAAAAGACAGTTTTAGGTTTGTGACAAAGACTATCTGTTTATTTTGAATATTATTTTGACAATAGGATTGCCTTTATTATTTTTGAGTATAAGTATCGTGCAGAAAAATGTGATACTAAGGCCTAAAGGTAATTAACGTTTAGAGTTTTTGTTTATTTTTATTTTGATAACATAATTTTACTGACACTGATTCCAAAGATAGGTATTAAATAGTCTTAAGCTTAAACTTTTCGTGATTTTATAAGTACAAACTAATTATTAAGAAATACCGCCAAATAATTCAGCCAAACAAATGTATGGAAGTTACTCTTTGATTTTAAATAATAAATGATTACCATTAATTTCGATTCTTTTTTATTTCACCCAACGTTATCCTTAAAAGAAACGTGTGTAAACTTTATTAATTACTTATATAAAAATAATAGTTTATGGATAGATTTCTTATATAACAAATATTTTTCGGATAAATACATTTTTTACACCTTGATTTTATAGAAATATACTATATTGAAAAAAAAATATATGGTAAAGTGTTACTATAAAATTTCAAAATCATAAAAAAATGTGTTTTTATTGATAAATTATGATTTTGTATATTGTGTGTGATAATGTACAGAAAGACCTGTAATAATAGCCCTCAAAGATGTCTCAAAACATCATAGGCAGGGATTTATTGCAAAAAGATATAATTTTTTACCGTATATTTGCTCTCGTGTAAAATTTTATATTTTTGTATAGGAACGGTTTGTCTTTAAAGGTGCGATATGATTTTTTGTTTTTCTTTTCGTACTAAATTTTACACAAGTTAACACTTGTACATACATAACTGTATGCTAGCGATGGGCGTTTTGGCTATCTTTTGGAAACCCAAACCGTTACGTAACGGTTTTGAAGTTTTCATAACGTTATTAAAAACCGTTTTCAGTTTTGTTTATCACTACCGCGGTTGTCGAGATGGTTTGGCAACTGCAAAACGAATGAAAACAAAAACGCTGTTAGCTACCGTAACGCAAGTTTTTGTTTTAGTTTTGCGTAATTATGGTTGTGACGATATCCTTTGTGCTTTTACTAGGCTTAGGACTAGTTTGTTGAAACTTTAATATATGAATTAGTAATTTTTCATAATGTGAATAAATGGGAACTTAAAAGCGTTTCTGGTGCATTTAAAAATCGTGGCGGCGTGGTGCGGCGCGTGGTTTTCGGTTTTGGTTGCATTGCGTTTGTTATGAGAAAAACGGTTTTATGTTTTGCGTTACCGTAACGTTTCGGTATGAAATTCAAAACGGTTTTTAGTTACGTTTTAGTATAACGTTCTCATGCCTACTGTATGCCCTTATTTTGGTGCATACCTATATAATGTACTGTTTTTTGCAATAAAGTATAAATAAATATGATATTGTCTATGATATTTTTTTTATTATTTATTTCAACACCGAACAAAGTCAGAAACGTCGGATTTGTATTACTTGTCACCTATATTTACTACCATATTCTTAGAAATAAAAGTCATCTTATTTAGATTATACTAGCATTCCGCCCGCGGCTTCGCCCGCGTGGAATTCGGTTCTATTGCGGTATAAAGCAATAGCGTAAGCTATCATTCCACTTCTTACGTATTTTAAAAAACACATCGTTACCATGTTTTAAAAAACACCTAGCGCCATCTATCGCATACCTCAAGAACTAAATAGCGTAAGCTATCATTCCACTTCTTATGTATTTAAAAAAACACATCGTTACCATGTTTTAAAAACCACCCAGCGCCATCTATCGCATATCTTAAGAACTAAATAACGTAACTAATACTTGTACCAATTAGTAATTCGTTGACTTTAGTGATTTCAGGATAAGTAGATATAAAAAAACAATTTAGACGATAAAACAAATTGTACGTCATCCCTCGAGAATTCCTCATTTTCGAGGATTTATTTTCGTATCATTTAGCTTCAAAATTTACATGTTCATATTCGTTTGCAATATTTTACCTTGTTTTAAACGACACACAGCGCCATCTACAATCCTTCCATCAAGCAAACAATTTTTTTGTTTTTCCTCGGGAATATCAATTTTTTTTCAGGATAAAAAGTACCCTATTATTTAATCCGGACTTTTATCTTTACGTCTGCAAAATTTCAAAGCAATCGGTTCAGTAGTTACGGCGTGAAAGCGGAACAAACTAACAAACAAACAAACTCACTTTCCGATTTATAATATTAGTAAGGATATTAGTATTATTAACAATAAACGTACTGTAATGTACCACGTGGCCTGAACTTATATATAAAAATGTATATGTGTGTTTGTTTCAGCTATCCACGAGATCGCTCACAACCTGGCCTTTGGTCACAATCGACCGTTCCACAATCGAATGTTCGGGTTCTTCGCGAACCTGCCCATCGGAATACCCATATCAATTAGCTTCAAAAAGTACCATTTGGAACATCATAGGGTATGTATTTATTTTATTTTTTAGCATTCATAATGCCATATTTCTATAAGACTTACAAGACACATTTCCGAGCCCAACTGAGGGTTTTTTTGGTATGAAAACATATTTTGTTATTGTATCAACTGTAAGCTGAAACACATATATTTGTTGACTAAATGCTTACCGATAATTCATAAAACAAAAAAACCTATTGTAGTTAAAATGGGATTTGTCAATTATATTCGCATTTTGGTTCGAGTTTGAAAGAAAGAGAAAAAAAGCACTATACTTAGAATAGGTGCACATTACGTGCATAATAAAAATATAGAGAGTTAAAAACGTAAGTTTACATAATGATCTTTTAACAGGCGTTTGTGAATAAATTATAATTAATGTATTTACATAACAAATTCAAACTGTAAATCAATGTCATTAAATTGCAATTTCCATTTGAAAAATATGAGTTTAGCCAACATATGTTCTATGAAATAACATCAAAAATCGTTAAATGTTTTCCCACTTATCTCTATGGGCAAATCAACAAAATTTGACAAAGTTTCTTACCCAGACACCTGAGTATATTTCCCCGAAGGATTTTGGTGTGCTGAATCCAAATCCGGTCGCAGAATTGCTCTATCACGTCAGGTTTATGAGATATGAAACTGATCTAAACTAAACTGATGACAGTATAGGTAGCATGAAGCAAAATTGAGAAAAATGAACTTCAAAATACGATATATCAGCAAAAAAAAAGTGGCAAAACAGAAGAATTTGTAAACAAACTCAACGCCATTTGAAAGTTCGAGACTTGTACTTTAAGATGACCCCTGTAGTTTTTTAGGTATACTAAAAACTGAAGGATCACGTAACCTCAAAAATGGGCGATAACGGCGTTTTTTGCACTTTTAGGTTAGAATATCTCAAAAACCTGACGTGATAGAGCAATTCTGCGACCGGATTTGGGTTCAGCACACCAAAATCCTTCGGAAAAGTATACTCACGTCTCTGGATAAAATTTTTGTTGACCTGTGTTATTATATATATTTCTATAAATATTACATATCTATATATTTATTTACTACCCTAGTATTTTTTATAACACAAGCCTTACAGGGTTAGACTAATAGTGATTTTTGAAGAATATTATTATTATGATATTTTTCCAACAGTACCAAGGCGATGAGCTTGCAGACACCGATCTGCCTACCTTGCTTGAAGCCAAATTGTTCTGCACAACTGGTGGGAAATTGATGTGGCTGTTCCTGCAGCCTTTATTCTACGCGATTCGCCCGTTGGTAGTAAGACCTAAACCACCGACGCCATTGGAGCTCATGAACTTGGTCATACAACTGTTCTTTGATGCTGTTGTTGTTCAATTATTCGGTAAGTGGATTATGTTATGGGAAAATAAATTTTAATATCTTTCGCTAAAAGTGTAAAATTCGGTAAGCGCGTTCGTGGAGACAAGAGGCGGCAGTTTACAACTTTATGGTGATGTTAATAAAATTCAATTTTAAGTGTCTGTTATAATGTTTCCTAATTTATCAATTTCAACAACTTAAAAGGCAATCAGGTGTCATGCATACATGCAGGCATGCAACATGAATCCTGATTCTGAACCTGTAAATAAACATGTTGGGATGAATAAGTGTTATTCCTATATTAAGAGAAAAAAGTAATAAAAAAATGTATTATGCCAAGATGTTTCACATTTTCAATGCCTCAAGCCAAAATGTTAGTTATTCAGATTTCACATACACCGAAATATTTTTTTTTTACAATTTTCGTCTGTCTGTCTGTTTGTTCCGGCTAATCTCTGAAATGGCTGGACCGATTTTGACGGGACTTTTATTGGCAGGTAGCTGATGTAACAAGGAGTAACTTAGGCTACTTTTATTTTAGAAAAAATCTGTAATGTTGCAATGTCCAAGTACTGCCCAGTACCGCGGGTAGCTCGCGCGCATGCCACCACAGTGCCGTCGCGTCGAGCGCCTCCCACCACTTCTCCCACCAACGAATCAATATCACAAAGGCTGCCTGTCGCGCAAAATTGATTTCCAGTGCTTATGTCATACTTTCGATTGATAGTTTGATTTGATTGATCTTTTATAATCGTTCATATAACACACACATTAAACCACACAACACAGCGGTTTTAGAGTATAACAAAATTTAGTTCTTACACTTCGAATAAATTCACTTTACCGGATCCACGACGCATCTATACTCCGAAACTACTCGACCAATTTGATGATTTTTTTAAGGGGCTTGGGCCTTATATAGAAAGACCTAATCCTATTTTAATAGAGATCATTTGTCGTGTTTTTAGTTGATGAGCTCTAAAAAGAATAGGGTAGATGACAAAAAAAAAATTTTTGCTTATATAGAAGCTTATTTCTATAATAAACAGACAGAAAAAATCGGTTATCGAATAACTTAAAAAACAAGCAAGATATAAGGTATTGAATATTTTGTTCCATCTCTCTCTAGCAAAACGGAAATTAACATGGTGTTTATATGGCCGTACTAAACAGTGACGTCACTGTTAATGTCGGATCTCTCTGTCTAATCGCTTCCAAATGAACAACTTAAAATGCTTGTATCTAATGTATTTCTAAGCCGATTTTAATTCTGATTTCACAGGATTGTATCTTTTTTTTTCCCCCTCGGATGTCCCTCTTCCCCTCGGATGTCACTGTGAGTGGACGTGTATATTGCAAGCGAGTGTTAGAAATAATTAAATTCTAAATAAATTAAAAGTGAAAAAAATTATTGTGTTGTCGGATTCGATCTTGTGATTTGTGCTCCTGTGGTCCGTATGCGTCTCGTCTCGGCTACCGAAACAATAATCATTGACGCCAATATAGTCTCCACTTCAACGACGTGCTACGATCACCTGTTGCTACGGAGCAGCTACGACACGGTCAGTGCACAACGAGACCCACCTAACATTTAAGAAATTCTGTTAGCTGTGCCATAAGAATAGAAACTGTATTACGATGCCTCTTAAGCGTACGCCGCCACATGCATCGGCATCCGCCTCTCCGTTACTTCACAGCGAATCGGAACCAAACTTAAGTGTGGAGTTTGAGAACGAGTCATCCTCAACTATTAATATAGCAACGCGTAAAAGGAAGCGCTAGCTTGCACAGAAAGATTTTATGGAACTGTTTTTGTCATACAAAGAGGAACAAGATAAAAAGCTAACAGTTATCCTTTCTACTATAGAGGAAGTTAAAGCGCAAAATGTAGAAATCCAAAATTCAATGGACTTTATGTCGGAGAAATATGATCAGGCTATAAAAAGAATCGAAGAGCTCGAAGCGGGTCGGAAGTTAACAAATAGCTATATACGAAATTTGGAAGATAAAGTAGAATTCTTTGAGAGTAAAATACGCTCGTCTTGTTTCGAATTAAAAAATGTGCCGAAGAAGTTAAATGAAACTAAGGAGGATCTTGTTTCGACTGTTCAGTCTCTGGGTAAAGCTGTGAATGTGCCTATTCAATTGGCAGACATTCAAAATGTATATCGTATTAAAACAAAAACATCTGAAAGCTCACCCATCATAGTTGAGTTGACAAGAGCTCTGTTACGAAATAACATTATAAAATCTGTAAGGAGGTACAATAACACTAACACAAGTAATAAATTGAATTACATGAACTTAAACAGAGATGGTCCGTCGCTACCAATTTTCGTCGCTGAAAACCTCACTCATAAATGCAGAAAACTTTTTGCAGTTGCTAGAGACTTCGCTAAAGGAAATAATTTCATGTACTGTTGGACTAACCATGGCAAAGTTTATTTAAGAAAAAAGGAAAACTTGCCCTGGGTGCGCATTGATTGCGAGGAAGACCTGAAAAAAATTCCTAAGGATTGACTAGTAAAGAGACTATTAGTTCTAGTTATAGATAAAAAATGTTATTACACTTCACATTCAATAATTATTCACGTAAGTCTTACACACTCTTACTCTTTTTTCATTACAGCATATTTATTAATTCTAACACACAACACGTGTCATCCCACACTGAAACTAAGTAAAACTTATCAGTTAATGTCACCTTCGCGTTACTGTATATCTTATACAGTTGATATTACGTACATCTTTGTAACCATAATCACATATCTTGTAGTTACCGAACCCCCACTGTGCCAGTTCTTTGAGTCTCATTTATTTTCCACTTGCAATGGTTTGAAATCACGACACACAATCCCAGTTTCTTATAGGAAATGTTTAAGGAAAAATAAGGCTATTTATACATTCTGCATGAACCAAGTGTTGTTTCTCCTTAGAAACTGTGGTCCTTCTGAGTTTTCAATGTTTGGATATGTCTCATTTCAGGAGACATTTGGGAAACTGCCATTAGAATTTTCGTGGTTGTCTACTAATATAATTCGATAATCTTAATCCCAGTTGTAATCAACTTAACTCGAATTTGGACGCATTAAAAACGATTCCGGCGTACATGTGTGACCCTGAGGATTGCTTAAATGTGATCCCTGTCGCTTCTAAATCATTTAACATACTCACACAAAATATAAGAAGCATCACATGCAATTTCGACAGTTTCGCAACACTTTTGACTAGGACTAATATTAATTGGGACATGTTAGTACTGACTGAATGTTGGCTGCCTTCTGCAAAATATATTCCGCAGTTGCCTGGATATAAAAATGTCACCACAAAATCTAACTTGACACAAAATGAAGGAGTTGTGGTATATTATAGTAACCACCTAAACCCGTCTGTCGAAGAGCCTATCTTTAATCATGGTAACTGTTTGGTTTTAAAAATCAATAGTTCTACTGTTATTATTGCCTTGTATCGCCCTCCCGGGTATAAGGATATGCAAATATTTCTGAAATCACTAGACACAGTAGTATCTCAGCTTTCTTATTATAAAAACATTGTTTTGATTGGTGATATTAACATCGACGTAGTACAAAACACTAAAGATACTCGATCATGGGATTACCTTGACCTCCTTGCTACTTTTGATATACACCCTGGCCATACATTTCCTACACACGGTCGCACTTGCCTGGATCATATCATGGTAAAAATATCTGATAATGCCAATTGTTTCGTGATTCAGTTTTCTGCTACTGACCATGATTGTGCTGCAATTAATTTAATGCTGCTGCAGGAACCTCCGCCTTGTCATACGTTTTTATCTCAAACTGACTTCACTAATTTAGACATTGAGATGAATGGACTAAACCTGGAACCACTATACAATATTCTTGACCCCAATGGTGCTACAGAGTTCTTAATTAATATTCTCAGAAATGCTATTTTAGAGAATACCAAGACAAGAAAGGTCTCTCATCGCAAATTTATTAAAAAGCCCTGGATAACACCTGGACTTCTGAGGTGCATGAGACATAGAGATAAGCTAAACAAAAAATCGAAAAAAAAAACCCTAATGACATGGAGGCAGTCACTATTTATAGGAGATACAGAAATTATTGTAACTCTCTCCTGAAAAAGGTCAGACAGGCCTATGAAAGTACGGAGATTCGTAAAGCTGGCACTAACTGTAAAAAACTTTGGGAAACTGTCACAAATATAACTCAACGCAAACGTACAAATAATGACTTAAACAACCTAATTGCAAATGATGATCCACAGACCAGCGTAAATAAAATAAATTTATTCTTCGTCGATATCGGTAGAGATCTTGCCTCCAGGCTACTGAGACCCATTGATAATAATTATTCATTGACTACTTCTCATCTATCTCTTGCCCTCTTCCCTACGTATGAAGAAGAAGTGAGAAATCTGATACAGGGCCTCAAATCAAGTTGCACAGTGGGAGTTGACCAAATCTCGAGCCGTTTTGTAAAGCGTTACATTGATCTTTTAGTTACTCCCGTTACGTATATATGCAACCTTTGTCTGGATACTGGAATTTTCCCGGAGTGTTTTAAGAAATCTTTCATCATACCAATATATAAGGGTGGGACTCGGGACTGTGTCAACAATTATAGGCCGATCTCCTTACTTCCTGTCTTGTCAAAAATACTCGAACGCATCTTGAGTAGACGTCTGACGAGCTTCTTAGAGTCTAATAACTAACTGTCTTCCGCTCAATTTGGGTTTCGTTCAGGAAGGTCGACAGAAGACGCTGTTCATGTGTTGACTGATTTTATTGCGACAAATTTGGACGGCGGTAAGAAAGTTCTTGCAGTATTTCTAGATTTAGCGAAAGCATTTGACACAGTCTTAATCCCAATTCTTATTCACAAGCTTGAAGCAATTGGTGTCAGAGGGCTAGCTCTTAAACTTTTTACAGATTATCTGTCCAATAGGCGTCAAGTGGTGAAAATTGAGGGTTGGACTAGTGAAGAGTTACCAGTCACCGTTGGCGTGCCGCAGGGCAGTGTCCTTGGACCAATACTATTTTTGATCTATATCAATGACCTGTGCCAGTTGAAACTGACTGACGGTAAAATTCTGACATTCGCTGACGACACAGTTCTATTGTTTCAGGCAAATTGTTGGTCTGATGTCTTCGACCGTGCACAGCGGGGACTGAATGCGGTTTCAAGATGGTTATTAGGTAATCAGCTAACCATAAATGTTGACAAAACTAAATTTATTGCTTTTTCCTCTAGACGCCCAATTCTCCCCGATGGTCTGTCTCTGTCGGTACACTCGTGCTCATCTACTCTTGGATGTAACTGCCCTAAACTTTTGAGGACAGAAACCATTAAGTATCTAGGTGTGATGATTGACTCAGCGCTTAGTTTCTATCCTCATCTGGAGCTGCTAGCCGGTAGAGTGAGGAAACTCATATATATTTTCAGGACTCTTAGAAATATTGCAGATTTACCTATTATCAAAACTGTTTACCTTGGATTGTGTTAGTCGATTCTGGGTTATTGTATTTCATCTTGGGGTGGCGCTGCTAAGACACACCTTATAAAAGTTGAAAGAGCTCAAAGAGCTGTGCTAAAGGTTGGCGCCTCACTTCCTATGCTCTGTCCCACGACCGAAGTTTACAAATTCTGGGAGGTGCTTACTGTTCGGCAGCTCTTCATTCGCTCAATCATTCTACGACAACACTCCCAACTTGAGTATAACCCAAAACTTTTAAGTGACAAGCGACGTAAAGGCACGGTGTGTTCCTATCTCCCGCTAAAGACCATGCTATCTCATAGATTTTATTGCTTCTTGGGCAGCTATCTCTACAACAAATTAAATTCTATGCTCACTTTATATCCAATGCAAAAAAAGGAATTAAAAACAAAACTTACCACATGGTTACTACATCTAAATTATGATGAAACTGAAAGTCTATTGCTAACTACGGGTTAGAAGTAACTGCATCGTGCATATATGCACGAAAGTTTTACACACACACACACACACACACACACACACACACACACACACACACACATTCATACACACACTTTTACATAGATACGTCAATTCAATGCAATATACACGACCCTACATGAAAATAGTCTGTATTTCTTGTTATAATAGTAAGAGTACTTTTCTTTTCTTTCTTTTGTTAATGTAGTCAGAATATAGTCGCCCTGGGGTGGGAGCCTGATGACCTGTAACACAGGCTTTTTCCTAGCACAGGCATCAGTCTCGCACAAACATTAAATACACTAAGAAATGTATAATACCCTAGATTATGTAAGTTTGTGACGAGAAAGAAATAAATGAATATTATTATATATTATTATTATTTTTCTGCGGTATTTTAATATTTTATGACGAGACGTGAAAATTAAAATTCAGTCATCATCCCAATTGTGTGGGCTACCATATAAAGTTGACTTTCTTATGTCGCAGGTTGGAAGGTGCTGGCATATTTAGTTCTTGGTTCCCTTATGGCGATGGGTATACATCCAGTGGCTGGTGATTATATTTTTATTATATTATCTTAGTTACATTAGTAATTGTCAATTTATTATCTTTTTATCAATAAATATAGAAAAAATATAAAATAAATATATTTTTTTAATCTAGCTAATATGATAATGTTGTCAGCTTGCAATTAACTTTATTTACTGATTTCCAATGGTTAGTAATTGTAACATGCTTGATTTTATTACATCATACCACTGTCTTTATTGGCGCTGTTTCTCTCCATTAAAAAATTGTGTGATAGAGATTGCTTTAAGCAATAAAATCGCCTATTGTAACACCAGACTATAGTTCTTCTTTCTAGTATTTATTTTGATCTTACTCAATGCTTGACAATAGAGAATTTTCACTAATTGATTCTTTTTTACCTTAAAAATCAAGTTAATAACTGCCTGTAGACATAATATATAAAATTAAATTAATGGTAAATACCCTAACTTATTGTTAGGTGAGCTATGAACTGTAAGGGACTAATAATAAGGATCAAAATGATTTTTCTATTAGCTGTACTGAGTAATTTAATAAACCTAAAAATCTTTATATACAAGTAGTTTGAATTAAAGATCTCTATAGTGCGATTAAAAGAACACGTAACGCCATCTATTGCCACGACTTAGTACTAAATGTTCTTATATGACGTGAAGCCCTGTCAGATACGACAAGGACTTGAACAATTATGCAAAAATATATCTATATCCCACTAATAAGTGCTAATTTCGATTTTCTCCATTAACAGGTCATTTCGTATCCGAACACTACATGTTCAAGAAAGGATTCGAAACGTATTCATACTACGGACCCCTAAATTGGATTACATTCAACGTGGGATACCATAACGAGCACCACGACTTCCCAGCGGTGCCTGGACGCAGATTGCCCGAGGTAAGGAACAGTATTTGATAATCGGTTGAACTACTGCCTATTGATGATCTCTTATGTTCTGCCTTTCATTAGCTAAAAAGTCGCTAAGCCTGAGGGGTCGATTTTAAGTTTTAATTGCCAGCATATGTAAAAAAAAGCTTCGGTCTATCTAGGAATCATATTTCTATTGCAGTTTTTAAAATAGTTCTAGCAAAAACATCTATTTAAATGTTTTTCTCTCATATCTGCAAACAATATTTTGTAGCTTACCGATGTTTAAGGCAACGGACGGTTGCATAGTTATCAAAAATCACTTCAAGGTGCTTTTGCACTGGACTAAAAGCTTTGCGAGGTAACTAAGCAAATCCAACCAATACTGCACGAAACCGAAAATCCTATTCCCCGGATATTGACGGTAGCTAATCACCCGTACAGTATTAATTTATATTATAATGTAATATTTTCCTTTCAGGTGAAACGCATAGCTCCAGAGTTCTACGACAATCTACCACAACATAACAGTTGGTCCAGTGTTTTATACGACTTCGTTATGGACCCAGACATCGGACCGTACGCAAGAATCAAACGCAAGCACGTCGGTCTCGATAGCTAGATAAAAACTAGGTATGATATTAAAATTATAATCACATTATACACTGGAAAAAGCTACTAAAAACTACCAGTTTCTACCATTGTGTACCAGTGTTGCTAGTTTTATACCAAAAATTTCTACCTTTTTTCTTTAATGTAGAAATAGTTATATGACGAATTTACACATCTGTGCTTCTCCAGTGTAAATATTTAATACAAATATTATTGATATTATGTAAAGTCTGTTCATTCTAACTTGTTCCATTTGGTCAACAATCATGGCACAACTTTTTAACAATTCACCCATTTAAAAATAAAATAATAACAAAGTCAATAATCTATTAAAGTAAATCCTTATTATAGACTGAAACCAATTGAATCTAGTTATCAATTGATTTTAAATGCTGTATTTTCAATACAAAGGAGTGCCAAGATTGTTTACCAAATGGGACAAGTTAGAATGAACAGACTGTACTGATAAATTGAATTTACATCATGGGCCCAGGATTGAATACAGAGGTTATGTATATAGAAATATATGTGTATAGAAAAAAATATGTTATGAAAATGAACCATTTTGGGGTTTGAATTCGCGCTTCCTAGCTTACCGGGTCAATCGCCCTAACTAGAGCATGGAATTTTGGAAGGATTTTGTAATATCGGTATTTTTTCTATCATCATCATCAGACCTTTCATACAAGCTTGTCGGTTAAGGGTGATATACAATGTGTCCCGTCACCAGTGTCGGAGCCTTTAATGGTGTGAAATATGGCATTTTTTATCGACAAATTGCTCCTCTAATTTGTTTTTTCTCAAAAAGCCAATAATAAAAAATACACTAAAAAGAATCTATTTGTTTTTCTTTATTTTTTTTTGTATTTTTTATTCCATGACAATTGAAACATGAAGTCTGTGTAACTGTTGTCTACATGTTTAGCTATCAAATGACACCTTTTAATGTTGATAGGACATTTACATGAGTAGTGGTGGTCATTCGACCACTACAATTAGTATGAGAGCTCAGGTCTTGGTCAAATGGCGGCCATTTTATATTGCCATTTTTCACACCATTAAAGGTTCCGACACTGGTGACGGGACACATTGTATATGTATATATAATATTCCATAAATAAATAAACACCAGGTGTAACAAACTTGCAAATAATAAGAAATTGCTAGATATGCAATTATTATATTTATTTAGATACCTGTAGATTTTTATATCGAAAGCAAACCTCTCATTTTAGGGGGTGGTTACTGTCCAACTCTTGACTTTTGGTTGAGATGATGGATGATGACAGATTTCGAAAATACCTGTAAAGCATTATAATTGACATTTGTAATAAAAAGTGAGTGATGACGGATTGAAGCTCATTATTCATTAACAATTTATGTCACTTTGACAAGACAAAGAATGCTGATACAGTGTTGGTTATATACTCCAAGGTGGATAACGGGACTCGGTAGCCTAGCTTTTACAGAAAGCGCGGGTTTGAATCCCGTCTGATGAATGTCTTTTCGGCACGTTTTTATGTATAAAAAATTAATGTTAAAACGCTTAAAGCATTTTTTATTATACACTTCTTTTCCTTGAAATAATTGTAATCGGTTCTAAATAAATTACTTTCAAATTTTCTGTTATTATTTGTTTATTTAACGAAATTTAGGTTTTATTATAATTAAAATGGTCATAATATTCACCGTGACTTCTTTAATCTGTCCAAATGTTGCAGTATTTGCATTTATTTATTATTATTTAATGATAAGCTACATATATTCAGACTCAATTCTGCTATCTCAAAAATACATTTTAGTATAACCCTATATGTAGATATTTTTCCGTATGAATACAGGAATAATGTAACATATTATGTAAATTATGTGAAATTCGTTTAACCATAAGCGGTAAGTATTACACAAATTCCATTCTAAATGTTTTCTAACAAAGAAGAGCCTTTATTTTTGTTATTTTAAAAATAATATTTTCTATATTTAATTAATTTAAATATGATAAATACACACAATTGGCTCTTAGACAGTTGTAATGAAAAAACATGAAATATGTTTGCAAACGTAGATTAGTGGTTAATTATGATTATACAATAGGTATTTTTCCAAAAAAATTAAAGTATTTTGATTTTTTGAAAAAAATGTCTGTTTTTATCTGTGAGTTACAAAAACCGAAACGCGGGCGGCTATGACTAAGCATCGGATGACGTCACATCACAAGCAGCGTCAGAGCTTCATATCAAACTTGTTGCGTTTTATGTGATGTGACGTCATAGCCAGCAAATGATACGTGACCGGCTGGTTTCGAGCGAATTTTAACTCCAGCTTCGCTTGCTCCGTTCCAATTAAAATTCTTTATACAACTACGACTGTGACTGCTAGCAATAATACGTATACATTGAAGAACCATCTCACATTATAGCAGTTATTTATTTCTTTACTGTGGTCTTTTTGCTTTCGGAAGATTTAGTGCGACATGGTTCTAATTATTGTTAGTGACTGTACCTTGTCTTGATGCCAATAAAGGCATTTGAGCACAGATATTTGCTGGAATGATTAAATTAAACGTTAAAATTTCAGTTACCATGAACGAGGTTTCCTTTATCTTATATTTATGCATAAATTTTTCAAAATATTTTTTAACATTTTTATGTAATCTCAAATTAATATTTTTTGACTGGTTTCTAATTTTTTGTGGTAAATTATGTGTATTTTAATTTTAGGTGCTTTTTTTTTGTATTTGGAATTTCTGGTAAATGAGGGTGAATTTACAAAATGGTTTGTCAGCATAATCTCATATCTATTGGCTTTTAATGGAACTAAATTTGCTATACTGGATTTATTTTAGTTCTATTGAATTGTACAGTCAACATAAGTGTTGTCTCTTTATTATAAATTCTATTATTAATTCCAAATAACCAATCTTCAGTAAGAGATGGCCTTCATTTAGTTTAGTCGCTAGGCAATAAAAAATAAGCTGCATTGCCATAAACTTATTTGATCTGATTTTGACATTTCTACGTCTCTTTGTTCAACACTAGTAATGGATAACAGCCAACGGTGAGTTTACTAAAGTTTATACAAATAATTTTCGGTAGCGAAAACTAATAGAAATACTGCTCACAATACGAGTAAAAGAGATGGAGCGATAGTTTTCATTGTGTTGGAAATTATACATATTAAAAAAATACAAACTATAGTTAAGACAAAATAGAAAAAAAAATACACTTACAATTTATTTACTGATAGTCAAAAATTATGTATGGCTTCGAAAATTCGACGGAAGTCTTCAGCAAGGGATGTTATTTTCTAATTTTAATATGTTACATATTTTTTAAAATTATGGTATTGTTTCTAGCGCTAATGATAAAGAATTAGAAAAGTTAACTTCACCAAACATTAATTAGCAGTATTGTCATTTAAGTGTTTATATATTTATTTAGCTAATTGCCCAGAGAGGTAATTTTTTAAACAACCTTTTTTTAAGTTCTCTGTAAACAGTTCGGTTATAAAATGTGACAGCTTATACGCAATACATCTCCTTAAAAATTAGCGTACCGTTTTTTTTTTGTTATTGTAATTTTGTTATTGTAAATGCTGTATATGTCAATTAATAAAATAAAAGTTATTTAAAAATGATGCATTGTGAATATACTGTGTTTGTTATGTCGATATAAAAAAGCAATTAATTCAGGTGATTAAATACATGCACATGCAAACTATTTTAATGACGACCGTTTGGTGCAACGGTAGCGATCCTGCCTTTCGCACCGACGGTCCTGGGTTCGAATCCCGGTAGGGGCAGATGTTTTTATGATGAATACGAGCATTTGTACCTGAGTCATGGGTGTTTATATATATTTCTTTGAATATTACATATCTATGTATTATATATGTATGTCTATCCGTTGCCCTACTATCCATAACACAAGCCTTATAGTGCTTACTTTGGGCTAAGCTAATTGGTGTGAATGTAAAAAAAAAAAAAGATAATAATGCCATAATGAACTAAATACTAGGCCCATGTCTCACTGAATAATGATTATTGGAATTATCGAAACTATGTCTACTATGCTCTAGCGAGTATGAGATGATATAAGTACGACACCAGTGCGTGTTATTTCAATTTTAAATAAACTCGCAATGTGTAATCGCCCTAAAGTCAATGTTATTAAAGTTGCTTTTTATTATTACGCAATGTTGATATTATCTTGATATTATTGTAGTGAAGTTTTATCCTAAAGTTTCGTATCAAAAATGCTTAATCGTTGATATGATTTTTGTATGTCCGCTAGACACAAAGAAACGAAGCTTGAGGTTGAAATTAACATTATACTTTAAAATAAACTGTATTATAATGTTTTCTGAAATTATAACTTATTCGTTTAGCGTTGCATTTTTAATCCAGTGTACATATTATATAGATACATAAGATGTAATTTTTTTAAATAAATATATAAATTTATTTCTTTATTGTTTTTTTATTATTATTATATTCAAGGACGATAATAATTATAGGAAGAAAAAACGGCTTTACAACCATACGTCAACTAAATCAGTATTTCAGGAAAGAGAAATTTTATTGCTAAGCTAAATGTCTGTTGCTACTGGTCCTGCAATATTTATTTATGTTCCAGAGAATAAATAATTAAAAATGTTTCCTTGTATTATCCCTATTAATATTATAAATGTGAATGTAAGTTTGTTTGTTATGCTTTCACGCAAAAACTACTAAATCGATCATCATGAAACTTCGTACATATATTCTTGGAGGTATTAGAAGTAACAGGATACTTTTTATTGAAAAAAAATGCGGGCGAAACCGCGGGTAAAAGCTAAGCTAGCATTACATAAAATAGTTTATTTTATGTAATGCAATACAATAATTGTTAGAATTACAATTAAATTGATAGATATTTCGTCACTTTATAAATATTTTTTATTAATAATTACAAATTCTAATAAGAATGAATGTATGAAGAATTATTGAAAATTGATCTAATGTAACTTCGGCTCGTGAGATGGCGTGGCAGTAGTGGCCAGGCAGTGAGAGGGTTCGCACGAATGCACGCTTCCAGTATTACTATTAACGTTCCTCTTTAGTGTACGATAAGGAAGTAAAAGAAATAAAAGCAAGGCCTGAGAATTGTACCATTTTTCATTTCAATAGTAAGTAAAGCTTGTTAGATTATATTAGTAATTAGCGATGCAATAATTATATACAATTTCTTAATTATATACTGGAATTTAAATGTGAGAAATCATTAGTATGAGTACATTTGAAAACACCGTAAAGAGAATGACCACAATCAATGGGCCCAATGTGCATTGTTAGGTGTTATTGAATGTAGATACAGCTACGACCAACTTACAGTAGCACCAAAATGGTCTTGTCCTCTCTGAATGTAGAATAAAGTACAGATTAGGCTATTATTATACCGGAAGCACAAATTCTGTAGTTAATAAATGTATTATTATTTATATTCATGAACTAGTTGATTAACACAACAATATCAAACTAAAAACTTATCATTAAAAATCAACCCTATTTATAGTCATATTCACAAAAATAATATGTCATCCAAAATTCCAATTTGGGGCATGTTACCCATAACACTGGCAGCATTACCTCGCTGATAATTACTTAGTTAATTAATCTGAAAAAAATCTTTTTTAACACGCTTTTATTAGCTTCACTTGTAACTATGTAAGAAAATCTTGGAATCTTAATTTGACCCACTTTCCGGTCTTTGATTAGGATGAAATTTTGCACACGCTCTGAGTTCTGATGACAAGAAACGTCATTACAAATCAAATATGGCGGCCTCCCCAAGATGGCGAACTGGCTGTTTGAAATGCACTTCCATGATATGGGTATCAAATGAAAGGGTTTGCTGCCAGGAATACGAAAAAAATAGTCACGTGACTTAAATCCAACATGGCGGACGTCTAAAATGGCGGGCAGGCTATTTGAAATGCACCCCTTTTCCACTTTTTAGTTTCTTTCATCATTAAAGCGTGTTTTTTAGTTTTTTGAACTATATTTTTTTGAAAAAGCAAGCGTATCGATGACGACTATTCTGCCTGAGTCGTAAGTGATGGCTAAGCGTGTTTTTGCACGTTAAAATGCAGCATAAAATCACGAAATTTTGAATTCTATTACGAAGGCAATAAATATAGAGTCATTATAATCTTATGTCTCTACAATGTTTGAATATAAGAAAGAATGAGTCATAAGGGATGGGAAATTAACTGAAAATGCTTTTCGGGATACAGAGGCGGTAATGCCAGAAAAAAGTCATTCTAGTAGCACCATCGCCCCTATTTCCCTTTATATACACAGTCCAAGTTACTTTGGTCCCGTGGTACAAAAGATCGGCATGGCGGACTTATAGTCTGAGAATTGAACTACAACAACAACGCCATCTGTGCGACGAAGTTTAAATCTGCAATGTTATGTGCTATAGTGGGTAGGTGGTATCACCCCAACATTTTAAAAGCAACAATAGTTTGTTATGCGAGACTGGAAAGTTGCGTTTTGGCCGCGAGTTACCTCTAATGAAACTTAAGCAAGCGAAGGATTCTAGGATTGATCCAAAGATCCTTTCAAGGGTACGAGACGCTAAAAACTTTGCTGCTGAGCGAAACACAATGTTTCATCTCACCACAGCGAGGAAAATTTTACGTGCAAGAAAAAAAGGCTTAAATAAAACGGTAAATTTCTTTATCTAATTATAAACTAGGCGATGCAGTCGCTAAGAATAAAACTACGCTAGCACCATATATTGGAGCGTTATACCTAAAATTTTATTTTTTTGTTTCGATGGGAATTTTTGCGAATTTCAAAATTCGGGCTCCGTCATAATCTGGTCCTAAACCTGTTGATTCGATTCGACACAAAAAAACATTAAAATCGGTTAAGAACTCGGGAAGTTTTGGCATCAGACAAACAGACAAACTTTTCCAAGCGTATGAGATATATTAATGTTTTCAAGTTTGTTTTGTGTCCAAAATCTTTAAAACAAAAATGTATCACGACTAGTTTTAATTTAAGTTCTACACGGGTGGTCTATGGGTCAATTTCACACAAAGGCACATATAATGTGCTTAAAGTTCAGTACAATAACATTTTTATTGCGCTAGTGAGGCTGCTGCGCTACTGTAGCGCATTGGGCATGTTTGCGGAGGCTAGGGTAGATGATTTCTATACTATCATGCGCAAAAAGACTGCTTCGTTGATGCTGTGGTTGAGTGGTAACACATCACTGTTCTAAGTATGATAGCTTAGAGGACGGACTACGATCCACGGTAGGTTTACTGATCTGCACATAATTAAATGTCAGCATCAATAAATCTATCGATGGACAGTTTTTTATTTATCCTTTTCTTGATTGGAGCGGAGCGAAGCGAAGCTCCCATGGATCAGCTTCAATGGCGCAATGTCTGTTACGCCATAACTTCCCGAGTTCTTAACCGATTTTAATATTTTTGTGTGGAATCGAATCAACAGGTTTAGAACCAGATTGTGACCCGAATTTTAAAATTCGCAAAAATATTTTTTTTTTCTTTTTTTAGGTATTACGTTCCGCTCCAATATATGGTGCTAGCGTAGCTTTATGCTTAGCGACTGCATCGCCTAGTATTAAAGGAAATGCTTCTTACATAGGGATAAGGAAATTGTTACTAACAGTTACTAACAAAATAGACTGTGACTGAAAAAGATTTATTTAACACGCTCAGCGCCTTGTGTATAGTTTTCGATACACACTGTACTAACACTTGTGTATCTTTTTCGATACACATGGCCCACGAAAATGTTTTGCGTGTAAACTATTTTCACAGGCCTTCGTATCGAAAAAGATACACACACTAGAAGGGGGGGTAGTAGAAGGGTGGTTATAGAAAAAAATGATCATCTATAACATTTAGATGGTTTAAAAAAAACTTTTTTTCAAAGAAGTCAAATTTTGTTAGTTTTCGCATATAGGGCTTGGCACTGAGCGTGTTAATATTATTTAAAGATTGACAAATAAGTTATTTTGGCGAAGAATGCTTTGGTAAACGATTCGCAGTATGTTCGCTAAGTTCATCAACTTGTCAATGAACGATTCTTTTGATCAGAATGGAATAAAAGCTGAAAAAAGTATCAATACCATTATAATAAAAACTAATACTGTTCCAAATACAAAAAAAGATAAAAATTCAAAAAAATTCTATCAGAGAACGTCAACTTCTTTTGTTCAGATCATTTTCACATACCTGTCATGGCTACATCTTGCTGATTCTGTAACCAAATTATAATAAAACAGTATTTATTCATTTTAATATAATCAAAATTCAGTGGTAAACAATGGACAAGGAACAGGAGTCATCGAAAAAATGCTTTTGCGCACGATGTTTTTTACCCATCGACGGAAACGATCAAGTGGAGATAGAGGGGCAGCATTTCCATAGGATGTGCAGTATGTGTTGTAAGTAGACTACACTAGTTTATTAAGAAAACAGTTTTTGCCTTTTTAGCAAATTTCCGCACTGATGAGAGTTAAAGTATGAGCGGTATGTCAGGAATACAGGACACCACAAAGCACTTATGCTAAGACATTTTGGTGCCTAGGTATTTCTCTCAAATGACAGGAAAATACAAAGGTCGCTAAACAACTGGACTAAAATAGGCGTTCATACTGAGATAACTAGGTAAACTATATTGAAATTGGCCGTTAAGGCGTTTCGCGTCAACAGAATAAATTATAAATGATAGCACACAGCATAACTATTTAAAATCATTTTTTAACAATTTCTAAAGAAGCTGCTCTTCCTTTCATTTCTATCTTGTTTTTCTTTCTTTCCTGTCGTTCTGTCGCTCTACCTTTCTATTTTTCTTTTTCTTGCAATATTATTGCTCTCGGGCGAAGAGTATCTTTGGCTCCAACCCCCTGATGCAACAACATCATAATAATGAACCCCCGAAACTATAAAAACTTCCTTAATATGAATCAGTTACCCCAAAATTGAATAAATAATAGCAAAATAAAACACACATAGCTTAAATTCCAACCAAACACCATCCAGAGATGTCAGGATTGTGAAAAGTGGAAATCTGTGATCTCTGCTTATTCGTGCAGGAAAAGACGTGATTTTATGTATGTATGTTCTTCACTGCTTGTAAAATACCTTCACTTTAAAAGCATAAGAGTACTAGCAGTCTTGGAATTGAGTTCAGCCTTTTTATTAAATGGCGCAGTCCAACCATATTAAGCTAACATAGGCAAAGAGCGCTAATATGTAATATTTAATGACTTGCCTAGCTAAACGTATTTTTTTGTTGCTTGGCCCCAAGAAGCTGTTTCTTGCATGACCTCTAGTCGCTGAACCCCAAACTGCCAATATGGCGTCGACATTTTGTAAATATGTTCGGTTTTATTTCTGGTGTTTATAACAAACTAAATGAGTTTATATAAGAAAATATAATTTAATGCGTCGTGAAATTATATTTCTTGCATCTATTAAAGAGAATTTTTAAATATCAAATCTCATTTTAGATAAAACAGTTCCAAGATTTTTAATCTATATATTTATTCATATATTTACTCGGGGACCTGAATGCGTTTCTCCGAGTTGTTAAATATCAATTCTAGACAGATGGATTTTTTTTTTTAACATTTTGACATTTAAAATTCAAAATCGACGCCCTGACGGTTAGCGATATATTAGCTAATGAACGGTAGTACAATGGAGGACTTAATGCACTTAGGCATTCTTTATTAGTCAACCGGAGAGCTGAGTACAAGAAAATCAGTATCAAGGTAATGTGAAATTTACTGATCTGCTTTCAGGTATCTGTAGAACAATTCCCACGTCGCTCAAGATGTTCTATGGGCACGTGTTTTGTAGCGAGTGCTTCAAGACGCATGTGATGTCTAGGCTCAAAGGGGATTCCCCGCGTATGTACAGCAATAGCTGGTGGATGCACTGGGCACCCGGGATGAGGCCACAGGGGAGTAAGGATGAGAAGAGTGAAGGTGGGTCGATTCGTACTTGATTACAAACGAGGTGGCTACTTACGATTTTTTAATCAATTATGCCCAGTAGTGAGGAAATTTATAATCTTATGATAATATTAGGAACAACACCTTAATTTTGTTCATTCCTTCATTCAACGTTCTTATTGAACGTACCTTTGATACTAAATGTAATCTGTCGAATGTGAAATCAGTGATTGCTGTTTCGTCATCAGTTTCAAAATTGTGACCTATTCGGACAAAAGAGGTTATCTAACCAAAACTAAATCTGACGGATGAGGAAACTATTAACAGTGGAATTACTATAATAGCAATGTTGTGATGAAACAGTTTCCAAATTCTGATGTATATGGAAATGCGAAAGCGCATTCTAACAGATGTGTTCAAAAGCGTAGGAATTGACCTGCTGCTTTTGCATAGCTTACCTTATTTATTATAATATATCATTTACAGAATCCAAGAGTTCTTCGCAATCCGAGGAACAGTGCAAGCGATGCATATGTGCTCGTTGCCTGCAAGCCGTCAGTGAGAACAATAAAGTGGATATTGGTGGACAGAGCTTCCATACGCAGTGTGCGAAATGCTGTAAGTATTTTTGACTAGCCGCTTCTGAGGGTCTTTAAACCGCTTGAGCCGGACTCGCATGGGAATATCGTGTGCCGTCTTTTATTCCTTGCATCGCGAGAAACAGACAGCCCGAGTCTCTGCATCGTTCAGGCGTAGAAAGTCGCAAAATGTTTAGTGATAGCGAAACTCCTTTCTCTCGTTTTTTTGCTTTTACAGAATAACGAATAACTTTTCCGCACAACGTCTTTCGCAGAATGTTGCTTTAGAAAAATTCGCAGAATATCTACTTTTCCTTTTAATTACTGATTTATTGAACACATCTCTCGAGAGACAATGTTAAAATTATTATTCATAGTTGTTTTCAATTGTGTCATACACAATTTATATAAAACGATCAAAGAGTATCTGATATTTTGGTGGATAAAAATGTAACTTTTTCTAAAAGAATCCAGACATTGTATAATGTTGCAGCAGTTTAAAAACGGATTTATCGCATATCTGAAAATAAACAATAGTATGATTTTAAATTAATCTTCATTAAGTATAGAAATAAATAACTATACAGATTTTTGATTCGTTACAAATATGTCGGGATGTTAAAACCCACACTAGGGTTTTATTAAATTATCCTTATTTTTCATAATAATAGGTACTATAAAAGGTAGAATAATAGGTACTTGTCTATCTATAGGTTGACCGTTCAAAACGGATTGAGAAACGGGCGCAAGTCGCGCATAGTGCAAATATAAAATATTTCCTACAATTGATCTTTATTCTTACTTAATCAACTTTTTCTCCCCTTAGATTTTTGTCAGTCAGTGCCAAAGGACAACGTAAAGATCTATTACGGCCAAGTGTTCTGCGAAGAATGTTTCCACAAGCACGTGATGAATCGCTCCCGTGATAATCCTACAGAATTTTTCAAGAACTGTTTCGAACAGTGGCAGACGAATGCCCAATTCGCTGAAACGATGCGCGAGATGATGGCGGGAAACAAGGACACGACGCCATTTGTATTTATGGCGGGAGGGCAACCGCCATTTTGTCGGTGCGGAAACACGTCTGAATTTACGCAGCCTAACGAGGCGAGGAAGTGTAAGTGATTTGCTTAAAATTGGAAAGATAATTAATTCGTTTATGATGATTGAGACAAACTTGAATATTGCTCGTACCTCAGTGCATTTGATTCTTCGATCTTCGACAAACTTAAATATTGCACTTAACTCACACATCCTACTAATATTATAAATGCATTCACATTAAGTTTGTTTGTTATGCTTTCATGCAAAACCTACTAAACCGATCATCATGAAACTTCGTACATATATTCTTGGAGGTATTAGAAGTAACATAGGATACTTTTTATTGAAAAAAACATGCGGGCGAAGCCGCGGGTAAAAGCTAGTTATTCTATAAACATGTTAGCAAAATAGTAAGGCAGCAAATATTATTATTAGTTATTTTGCAAGGAACGGTTAGAATTGATATTACTAATTGGCCAACCACTACATCAAGTGTCCTCACTAGTTAAATATCGTTTATTTCCTAACCGATCACCAAATTATTTATTTTAGTTTTCGACATGACTAACTGGCACTTTCTATAACATAGCCACGTGGAAAATCGGTAGATTATCATTTATCTTCAGTATAGGTAACACCAACTTATCTTTTTATAGGTGCGTAAGAGTTAAAAATTTTCACAGCTGCGACGCCGGCTCTGTCGGTCGGGGATGATTCGGTCGCTACATGGGATGTGATCGAGAATCGAACCGAAACTCCCGACACGTCAGGCTCACATGAATCAGCAGTAGAAAACATCACCATAGGCGCAGTTGAAAAAATAGAAAAGCTTACAAAATACCTTCATGAACGATCGGCGAACATTCCAGAAAAAGAGAAAAAATGGAAAAGCTTCGAAGATTCTAATCATTGCTGGGTCGATTTGCAGGACCCCAAAGTAAACGTGGACTGTCCTAGATGTCTGTGGCAATGTGGCACCATTTATGTTAAAAGTGAATTATTGCAAAGTGTTTGTTGTGGTGATTGATTGTCTATTGAAAGAAATTAAATAAGTAGTCTGATTTTCAGTTTGTTTCATTTTTACAGTAGTAAAAATAAGATCAAAGGAATTTCTTATTGCCCCCCTACGGAGCAGTCACCAGATTTACAACTTATCAGATTTTCAACTCAGCAGACTAAAATAACCAGATTTTGTAATAACAAAAGCATTTAATTTTTAAACTTACTATAACATCAATATGCACATAGGTACTTAGAATGGCGCTGCTCTGAATACCCGGACTGGGCCCCCAAGGGTACGACAAACTCGAAATCTCCGTTGTGCCCCTTGTGATTTAGATTTAGCCCTTTGAGACGGTGCTCACGCTCACGCTCGCTCAAAATGCTGTGGAACGTGGCGTCATTCCTGGAGATGCTGCATCACGTGAGACGCATAGGTCTTCATGTCAAAAATATTTAGAAGGTTAAATCTAGCCGTTACAGCTTTGAAGATAATTCACCATGCCGGGGAAGCCGTGTCTGTGAGCCGTAAGTTCTTACATCGTTTTCTGGTTAACTGAACTCCCCAACTGTTTTCTGATAAATTTTTACCTTTTATTTTATATTTTATTTCTCTACAAGTCAACTATTAAGATCATCGGTAAGGATATGTACAGTCGCCGTCAGATATTTCGTAGCAGACAAGGTGGCCAAATACTTCTGAACAGTTTCAAATGTCAATAAGTTCTATACGCTACAAGTGACCATTAATATCTGAACATTCATTACTGCATTAATATCTCAGCAGATGCTAGTCATTAACTTCTAAACACACAACTTACCAATAATATCTGAACACTCATCACATCAAATGTATCTACGCTGATAAACACTGGGCTTAACAATTCTTTTTTAATTAATTGTTTTTATTTAATTAATTTATTTATTTTTTTATACGACACTAGCTCATAGTAGAAGTTGAAATACGTTTGTAATTTTCGACACGTTTGCCAGCGTCTCGGTAGCTCAGCGGTCAGAGCACTCGCCCGGATAGCGAAAGGTCGTGGGTTCGAATCCCACCGGAGGGCTCGGAGGCGTAGTTGTTTTTTACACACGTATTTTATACCTGCACTCTCTTATTAGTGCGATATATTATGCTTGAATGTAAGTCTTATGACATGAAATAGATATTGGATTTTAATGAAGTTAATAATTCTTAATATACTTTTATTAATAACATTTAATAATTAATAACCATCACGGGGTGTAAATTTTATCGATTTTTTTAGATGCTAATTTTTTTTTTTAATGAATGACAGTTTTTTTTTATATTTTTCTGATAACTTACCTGAGTTAGTCTATCAGCCGATTTCGGCTTGACGTCAGCTTCTAGGACACCTTGTATAAATTATCAAAAGAGTTCCTATTAAAATGGTAATTACAGTAAAGGTAGAAGGACTTCCAACTGCAATAGTTCCTCAACTGCTCAGATGATTCAGACTACACTATGTGCATAGATACATTTGATGTGATGAGTGTTCAGATATTATTGGTAAGTTGTGTGTTTAGAAGTTAATGACTAGCATCTGCTGAGATATTAATGCAGTAATGAATGTTCAGATATTAATGGTCACTTGTAGCGTATAGAACTTATTGACATTTGAAACTGTTCAGAAGTATTTGGCCACCTTGTCTGCTACGAAATATCTGACGGCGACTGTACTAGTCAACTGTTTTACAAGCAGGTAAAATATAGGTGGTAGTCCTTCATTTCCTAGTTGTCTTACCAGCAATGTATTTGCTTGCCTTTTTTACGCGGAAATAGTGTTTCTACTAGGAAATTGCAATTTTTGATCATACTAATATCTTCAAGAGATTGATAGAAAATGCGATAACACTTATTGCGTTCTAGCGTAACTAGAACGCAATAAGGAAAGTCAACGGAGTCACAGAAAATTTTGTGTTCAAGGAAAAGAGAAATAAATAAATTAAGCCGAAGCCGTCTAAGATTTAAATATGCCTATAAAAATAATGTGAATGCAAAAAATAAAATAAACACATCAAGCTTAGTCTGACAAAGGACCTTCGCAAAACCTTAGCCAAAGCTTGTCTCTTGGTCCTGCTGGCGTTACTAATTAGTAAGACCATAGCGAAACACGTTATTCCCAGGGTCGTCTTAAACCTATTGGAGGCCCTGGGCATATAAGAATAATGGGGCGCCTATGACTTTGACAGAACACTTTTTTATTACTAGAATAGACAATAAAAGTAGATAAACAAGGCTTCAGATTTTTTGTTGACAGTCAATAGATAAATAGATAATCTTTAATTTAAATGAGGCGATTCTCACATATTTAAAATTATCTAAGCATACTGAAATTCGATAGCCTTATTTTGAGCTAGAGTAGAGTAGCTTCACGCATGCAAGAGCTAATAAGCGAGTCGATAATATAGCCCCTAGTTCGATTTACTCTAATTAAATAAGTTTTTCAGTAATAAATGTTGGTATTGGTTTAGTGATCTGGCAGGATCGCCCCTATCGATCGCGGGGCCCTGGGCATTTTCCCAAAGTGCCCAGTGGGAAAGAGGGGTCTGGTTATTCCGGGTCTGTATCAAATCTTTTCATAAATCACAAACAAAGCCACTTTTCAATTTTTATATTTTTACTACACACCAATGTTTTTCACAACTGTCCTTTTTCATTTGGCCACTGCATTTTGCAAAACAAACGTTGTATGATCAGTTTCATTCTTTTGTTTCTTTATGTCTCCAGAGCAGTCCCGTTTTGTTGGCGTAAAAATATATTTATGAAAGCAGTCTGAACAGAAAACACGTCCATAGTATGTTCTAGAATGTGCTAGCAGATTGTGGCATACACCTGGAACAATTTACAGACATACGTCATTAAATATTTGTTTACTGGTCGTCAACTTGGGTAGGTGTGTGTGTAAGGTAGTCGATGGCATTTTAGGGTTCCGTAGACAAATGGCAGAAAACGTACCCCATATGGATTCATCATGTCTGTCTGTCTGTCTGTCCGTCCGTATGTCACAGCCAATTTTTTTCCGAAACTATAAGAACTATACTGTTGAAACTTGGTAAGTAGATGTATTCTGTGAACCGCAATAAGATTTCCACACAAAAATAGAAAAAAAGAACAATAAATTTCGGTGGTTCTCCATACTTAGAACTGAAACTCAAAAAATTTTTTCATCAAAGCCATACGTGTGGGGTATCTATGGATAGGTCTTTAAAAATGATATTGAGGTTTTTAATAGCATTTTATTCTAAACTGAATAGTTTGCGCGAGAGACGCTTCCAAAGTGGTAAAATGGGGGCCCCTGTAACTTCTAAAATAAGAGAATGATAGAACTAAAAAAATACATGATGTACATTACCATGCAAACATCCACCAAAAATTGGTTTGAACGAGATCTAGTAAGTAGTTTTTTAATTTACTTAACTAGTTTGTATAGAACCCTTCGAGCGCGAGTCCCGACTCGCACTTGACCGATTTTTTTATTAAACTATTCAAGGCATACGAAAATGAAAGGCAATAAGTTTCACTAGACAAAGGCTGTATTCCATAATACATATACATCAGTTTACTGACCAGTCGTAATATCCGTCGCCATTTTGTACTGGTCAGTACAGTGTGATGTACCTTGCCGTGCTTTTTTCCTCTCGCTCTCACACTATTGTAAATACGGCATCGATTTCTGACGTCAACGCGTTGGCCACTATTTTGCGAAACAAATCAAGAGCATGGCGTCAGCATGACGTTATTACCATTGGCCAATATACTGATGTATATTTTGGAACAAAACCCTGATTGCGCAGTTTGTATGCATGCTCAGCCGGTCCTATACGATTAAATATTGAATGATTTAAATGTCAATTGATTTGCTTATTATATTGAGCGCAATGGTAGACACTTAGTGGAAATAAAAGTGGCCACCAAATAAGATAAATCGCTTTTTGATTGAGGAAGGAGTTCTATTCTAATACACGAAATTATGTAATGGTAGAACTAGTGGGACAAATCAATGGAGACCGTGGACTGTCCGTCACACCATCCCGTTATCACCATGACACTAGATTTGAACTGCCACCATATACTGTAGTTAGAATGATGTAGAAAATGTGTTCTATGCCATCACCTCCGATAGTATTATAGTTACCACGCAGCCCTGAAACCTAATTTTCTCTTTTTCCGGCCTACGATTGCAGAAGTAAAGCAACGTTCACAAAGGTCGGGATTGGGATGGGTGACCAAAAAAATACTATCTCGAACTCCTTCGTGGTTTGGAAGGCATCGTTATCGTTAACAACCAAGGCGTGCATGGGCTCATGTATGGCTTAGTGTCCCAACGAATTTTATATCCATAGTCGACCTCCGTGGTCAAGTGGCTGGCATACAAGTTTTCCTGGTAACGAGGTCTCGGGTACGATCCCGGCCGGGTCGATGTAAAAAACGAACTTTTCTATTTGCTCGGGTTTGGGTATTTTGTTGTTTCTAAATTCCGTAACACAGTGCTGTAGCTACATAGGTTCAAAGAACCTGTTTATATATTTATAGGGTCTGTGCACTAACAATAGGAATGATTAGTCCGATGATGATGATGATGATGTTTATATATATACATACATACAACCACAACTTCTCCCGTAAGGGTAGGCAGAGATAACAGATTTCCACTTTCCACAATCCTGACATACATCTCTGGATGGTGTTTGGTTGGAATTTAAGCTACTTATATGTGGTTTTTTTTTTCCTCTTTATTCAATTTTGGGGAAACTGAATTATATTAAGAAAGTTTTTATAGTTTCGGGGGTTCATTATTATAATGTTGTTGCATCAGGGGGTTGGAGCCAAAGATACTTCTCGCCCAAGAGCAATAATATTGCAAGAAAAAGAAAATAGAAATGTAGAGCTACAAAACGACAGGAAAGAAGAAAAAACAAGATAGAAATGAAAAGAAGAGCAGCTTCTTTAGAAACTGCTCGACAATATAAGACTTCCGAATCACATATAGTATTTAACCAGCTTGCTTGGACTTTGGTGAATTTTGGAGGTCTTCCGACTTTTCCGTCTAGCAGTGGACATCGTTCGGCTGTGATGATGACCTTAGCAACTTTGTGAAAATGTAGAAACTTAAGAGTTCGTCATGCTGTGAAACTTACAGCACAGTCCACTATTAGTACGCTGAACTTGGTTATCCATAGGTTTTAAATCTGATCCTTGGTCATAATTATCTAATTTGTATTCATAAATTTGATTATCAAATTCTTCCATTTTTTTACTTATTTAAAATTATCTTGTACAATTTTTTTTCATTGCTTTATTGATTGTTGACAATAGTATAGTCAAAAGTTATTTGTTTTTAATTTGTTTTGGATTTGACGTAAATAATTTTTAAGAAGGTCACTAAACAAAAAAGGAATTATAACATCTGTTGGAAATAAAACATACTTATTAAATAAAATGTGTAGTTTTGTAACTTTGTAGATACAGGTAGGTATATACCTAACATTTAGTAATATGTTAGGTTAGGTTAGGTTCCTACCTGTATATCAGGAGTACCTAGATTTCATTTTTTTACAAATGAAAGCACGTCCAGGTTTTGAAACCACGGTCTCTAACACTCCAAACCGGTATACTACTTATAGAAAATATTTTACTGAGGTAGTACCTAGTAGGTATTCACAAACGTACTTGTGATTACATACCTAATTACTCTCTGACATTCACACGGAATTGATTCCGTGATGTGAAATGACTTTGCTTGGTTTTAAGGTAGATGGGTAGTCTGGAAGTTTTTTTTAATGTTGTCAGTCAATATTTCATGGGAATACCCAAACGTATCATAGAAATAACTACAGGAGGCGAAAGGGAAGATTTCCAGGAGGGGGCTGGTTATAGAACCAATGTGTAACGAATTTATTTTCCTTCCGCCATAGCGTGTAGGAATATTTTATTAAATAACTAATACAAAATTATGTTTTATATTTAATTTTTTGCATTTACAATGCTATATTTCTTTAATATATAAAATAATGTTTTTAATTTATTATAAATCAATAACCTTTGACTCTCCCGCCTATGCAACTCCATGTTTTGTATGCACAGAGTATTTTTATAAATGTAAGCTTGGTTAACGTTTAACTAATTAATACGAGGTAGGCGAGCACATCAACCTGCCTAAAATGGCATTAAAAATTAAAATCCCTTAAGTCGTCGTTTGTAAAATACTTAAATAACGATAGTTTTTCAAACAATTACTTATTTAAAAAAACAGCATTTTATTTCGTAGATAGACGAATAAACAGAACAAACTTAATATTGTCATAATCATATGTTAATCATATACTTTAACTATGAAACTAAAATGTACTACATACCAGGGATGTTGCGAATATTCGCATCCGCATCCGCATATTCGGAACATTCGCATCGATTTATACGGATGCGGCTGTAGCTGTGTAAGGGGGGGGGGCAGCGAGTGGTGCGTGTCGACCGAGTAAAAGATTAAAGATGATACATTGAAGATTTAGCAGAAACACCGAAGATATCTTGGCTTCTCGAACAATATCTCCAAGCACCGAAAGAGCGAAGAAAATGAGAACAGACAGATTTCATGGAAACAGAACGGAACGACTAGAGACCTCAGGTACAGGACGTCAGTGCTTTCCATTCATCAAGTGATGTTGAGGAGAGTCAGGACACACTAGAAATTGTCAGCCCAGACACAATTCACAAGAAGGAGTTACTTTCTTTCCATATTATAAATGAATTAATTTAAATGAGAGTCCTCTTAAATGGTGGAGTGTTAATCAAAGCGAGTTCAAACTGTTACCTAAAAAAGCACGCAAATTCTTATTAGCGCCAACAGCCAGTGTTCCAAGTGAATAGTTATTTAGTAGCGCAGAATTAATACACGAACCCTTGCGAAACAGAAAAGGCGGCCGTTCTACTTTTCATTAAATATAATGCTCCAATATTTAAATTTCATTACTAAAACAATTAATCAGTAATTGTAATTCACTCACTAGGTACTTTATTATTAAACTAGCTGACCCGGCCACACGTTGTCGTGGTTCAGTTATTATAATTTGCAAATTATTTTTTATTAAAAATCATTAATAGCCCGCTCGCGCGTTCGGAGCCCGCGCGATAGGCAGCCTTTGTGATATTGATTCGTTGGTCGGAGAAGTGGTGGGAGGAGTCGGACGTGACGGCACAGTGGTGGCATGCGCGTGAGCTGCGCGCGGTACAATAAAGTAATGTTGCTATTTCAAAGTACTGTCCATACTTGGACATAGCAACATTACTTTATTTTTCTAAAATAATACATCAGCTACCTGCCAATAAAAGTTCCGTCAAAATCGGTCCAGCCATTTCAGAGTTTAGCCCGAACAAACAGACAGACAAAAATTGTAAAAAAAGTTATTTTGGTGTATGTACTGTATATATATTCATATGCATGTAGTAAAAAACGGTAATTTCAATATTACAAACAGACACTCCAATTTTATTTATATTTATAGATAAAGAAAGGATAAATATTACTGCTTTTTTACCCTACCAAACCAACACTTAATTATTTTCTACAGATCCGCATCCGCATTCGCTTCCGCGGATGTGAGCCTCCTGTGTGATGTGAAAAAAAATGCATCCGCAACATCTCTACTACATACATCCGTAGTGCGTACTTGTTCTATTCTATCCCATGTTTTTATTATTTAGATAAACTGCTGAGAAGTCAAAAATAAATCTTACTTTGTAAACGTTCTTTTGATTATTATACTACAAAATTAAATTGGTTATAAGTTAAACGTTCCTCCACGCCTTTAGTGGCAACATTTATTAATTTAAGATACTTTTTAAATATGCCGTAATATATCTGTCAAACAACAAACTGTATCAAACAACATATTCAGGCGTGGCCTTTTTCTTGTTTTTGAATGAAAACAAGCGGTTTTTTATAAGAAATCAATTAGAAAACAATAAATATTGTTAACTATATGTTGTAATACTTTGGCATTTAAAAAAGTTTCAGTTTTAAAGTGTAACGATAGATTTACAAGGAAATTGTAAGGGCGTTGACTTCGATTAGATATATCGTGAAATTAGCTCTATTTCACCATGTATGGACGTAAAACACCTTCTACATATAGATCTACACCTTCTGTGTATTCTCATTACACTGGAAAGTAAGTGAAACATTATTTAAAATATTTCTAATAAGACGACACAAATTGTCATTTTTTGTCAGCGGCATAGAATTCAAATAAAATACTGTCGTGTTACAGTGGCTTCTGGGCCACTCCTCCTGGGCTGCAGTACGACTTATTTTCTTTATTTAGCTTATGTGGTGATTGATAATGCTGTAACTTAAGGCAACCCAATAGGAAGTTAATTCCTACCATTCACATATCCACAAAATGAAATCTTAATATATATAAAGTGTAAAAGTGGGGCCCTTTTTCCATGGGATTGAAAACATCCATAGGCTTGGGTAACAGCATTATATCTTTAATGTTAAAAAATCCATTATTGATTACGTTTACAAATAGTAGCCTCAATATTGGGAAACAATATTGGGGGTGTGCATAGTGATTTAATGATGAACTCTATAATGATGTTTATTTCCAGAGTGGTTGTTTCATTAAAAATTGATTTCAATTTTGTTTATTAATGTATAAAAAATGTGGAGATTTGTGAAATTAAATATTTGACCTTTGTTTCGGATAAACTTTCCAATATTGCAAAGCCGCGGCAGCGGCTGGCGAAGTGCCAGAACCGAATTGGTCCTATAGTTATTGGTTTAGGTACGGTTAAAACTAAATAGCGCTATTCTAACCTTAAAACTTTAAACATGAATATCTTCATAACCATGGGGTTGCGCAGGGTGGGGATGGCACGGGGGGGTAGCCCTCCTCCCTCCCACCCCTCAAACCTCATATATCGACGGTCCATATTGTGTTATTTGCCAATTTGTAGGAAAAGTTTAAAAAAATATATCTCATGAACCATAAGTTTTCACAACCTTAAACTTTGCAAAACGCTTTCTTTTAGTGAGATCTACAAAAGAAATATGGGCATTTAAATCGACGGTCCATATTGGAAAGTTTAACCTTTGTTTCTTTTGTTTTATGTTTATTGTTGTCTAGTGTGATTTTTGTGATAGTGTCAATGTCTGTAATTTACGACCCGGACGGCATATAGAATTTTAGATGAATATGTCACTTCTAGCTTATGTACAATTAATTTGCTTATAAAACTATGTATTCCCATTAAAATCCTTCAGTGACACTACTCATTTCTTTCTTCATTCATAGGAAATCTAAAAAAAAGTACAATGAGCCGTATTGTCAGCACAGCTGCAACAAAATCCATTCATATTAATAAAAACAATTGGGGAAACCATATAATTAATATTTAAAATTAATGAATTACTAGATAAAATTGCTTATTAATGATTATATTTATAAGTCAATCAAGTAAGAAAACACTGATTTTTATAGGTTATTTACGGGATTGTTACCATGTACCTTGTTATTGAGTTTCCGATATTTCGGCACTGTTGCAAGTGCCATGATGACGGAGCGACTGAAGTAATTGCAGGTAGGCTGTTATTGGCAGAAATATCGGTCTACCCTCCGACGAAGTCTCTTATTGCGTTCCACCATATACCACTGTTCACAATAACAGCCTACCCACAATTACTTCAGTCGCTCCGTGATCATGGCACTTTCAACAGTGCCAAAATATCGGAAACTCAATAACAAGGTACATGGTAACAATCCCGTAAATAACTTATATTACTATAGTGTTAGTGACCATGAAAGTTTAAAACAATATACTGATTTTTATGTTAGGTATGTTATATTATATGATCTCTAATAAATCACATGGTACTAGATCTAATAATCATGCTAAATATATATAAATTAATATTAATTCTCTTTAATGTTGCAGATCTTCAACAAACTTGCGTTCGTCAAAATCGATTCGGTCATTACGAGTGCCATGGTATCAGAAGCCTATCCTCCACGATGCATATTTTCTTGATCTACAGAGAGGCTCTTTGTTAACCGGGCTAATTTCTCTTGTGAGTATGACTACAATATTTTATTAATTATCTAGTTGGTTCTTTTCTTAATTTAATTACTAAGTAATGAGAAAAGTTTCATGATTTAATACTTGTTTGCAAAAACTGGTCTTTACAGGAGTTGTTTATCTTTTACTTTTGAAAACCAAACAATCAATCAACTGTTGCACCAAAGTAATCCATTGTACATGCAATAGTGAGTTAATAGTATGAGCTAATAGCGGTGGGATTTAATTGGCTCTTATCTAGTTCCCTCAAAGCCTTCTTTTGGCTTTGAATTGAGTTTGAATGTTACACAATCCTTCCAAACCATTCCGCTGCAATGTAAATGAAACGTTACGGTCATTGCAAAGCGCTTAAGGACTTGTTTCATTAACATCATCCTACATGTCTTCATTGGGTTCTACCTGATAAATAAAAATACCGTTAGGAGTACAGACACATTACCCACAGTTACCATTGCAGGCGCAGCCAAAACTAAAGGAATAATGTGTTGTCCAAAGCATGGAAGACCTCTTCTGATTACCAACTCTTGTTAAATTTGCTCAACCTTAGGCTGAATACACTATTGTGAGCACATTGTAATTATATAAAAGAAATAACAATTATATTATTGTTTCAGTTCATAGCGTTGTTTACATTTGCGCACAGCGTCTTCGATCTGTATTGCCTCGGTATGGCTGCACCAGGGTCTGTGCATTACGGTTACTACGTCATCAGCTTCCAGTTTGTTTACGTTGGAAGCGCACCAGGTACATAGCCAGAACATTTTAAGACAGTTTTTTAACTGCTAATGGTAAGAGGTCACCGTATCTAATAGAAACCTGAATCCAAGTAATGCCTAACTGCGGGCAATAATTGTTTCTCTGTCAGAGAATTGTTACTGGTATGATAATGACAATTCTGTGTAATTCCTACAGACTTTTTTCACTAATTTGACCGAGACAAATATCCTTAATCGAAAAAATATTAAAACATAACAATTCTCAAATGTATCAATAGAAATAGGTGTATAAAAAATGGAATTTAGTCAATTATCTAATAAAAAGGCTTTTGGGTTTTTAGTCTGTGTGAAATATTAAAAAATTATATTAAGAAAAACAAAACATTTTCTATTTACAGTTCGTAATGTTCTCATCGTGTTCTCCCTCTTTTCGTGGATCGGCTCTGTTGCTGTCATAGTAACCAGTATCATACTTATCAATGCGTTGAGGAAGGTAAATTAAATTTAGCAAACATTATCCAATAACTCTTTGCACCAGACCATCTGTTTATGTCAACAATTTAATATATGAATCTGATATCTTTGTAAGAAACAGACCACGTTACACCAATTATTGCATTGGTAATGTGATACGGTACTAAAGTGTTACTTTACTTCTGAAGGTGAATATAATAAGCTGTAAAAAAGTCTTAATTGCACTTTATCAGCTTGTGACTTTTATTACAAAGGGATAAGGTAACAGGTTGTCAACATTTATCAATGCACATATACATCTGAATGCACACCAAAATAAAACATTCAATCATTATAAATTCATCTGATTATCACTGAAAAGAAAGAAAGAAAAAATATTTATCCGGAGCATAATACACTTATTATCTATATATAAAAGTACATTTTTATAGGTAGAAGTTAAAAATATGCTACCGAATTGGCCTACACTCAGCATAATGCCACAGCATGTTACTGCCATGGCGCTGGTGTTATGTGGAACCCGTCAGAGAGGGCATAAAACAATATACAATCTGTTACACTTTTAAAATATTTAAACCATTATGAAGCAGTGGGAATTATTTTTAATTATATAGGTATAATTTATTAATAACTTAGCATTTTTAACTGGCAACCATGGGTTCTATATTGACCTGCAAATTTGCCTGTCCACAGTAAATTCAATTTACTACTTTTTATTCAGTCAAGTGTATTTAATGTCTTCATATAGATATATAATAATTAATGTACATTAATGAAGAAAACTAGTTTGCGAGTTATTAATATAATTTATTTTCTTTAATTCTAATCATTCACTCATGCATTGCACTTTACATGCCGCCACCAGTATGTGACTCAAAATAAGAACAAGGTACATCATTCACTCATCATTTCATTAATTCATTCGTAAAGTAGTAGATGCACATTTTTAAAGAATAAATTTATGATTTTGTTGAAGCGAGATTAAAAAAAATGCTTTCTAACTAAGCCATGCATGCATATACTATGTCACTATTGTTTTGTTAGATTTTTTTATCTAATTGATGAAAATACATCAATTATTCTGTGTAAAGTGCTCTGGTTATTTGATAATTTAATTATATATTAAGAATAATGCTGATATTTCTTTTAAGTACGTAATTAAAAAATGTTCTAATGCTTATCAGCATAAACCTATTAAAAACTGCCTTTTCTACATTGAAATTAAATCCTGTGAGTTTAGTGTTGCTATCTCTAAAAAACCGGGCTTTTGGGTCTCACGCTCGGAGGGACGCCAAAAAAAAGAGTTTTCTGTGCCAAAATATTTACAATTTCTGAAACTTTACTCCATTTGAGTATATTCCACTCGGGTAGAGTGAAATGTATCTGCGTCTTGATTGCGTCATAATAAAAAAAGTTTAACAACGGACGGTCCGGATGCAGTCCATAAAATCAAAAAGCCTAACACTGTCCGCCTTTATCCGGACGAATAGCAACACGATGTGAGTTGGAGTCAAAGTTGAAATCAGTTAACAAAATGAGACATTTTTAGGTATGTTGATATGATTGATCAAAAATATTATATACGCTGAAATTTTAATGGCTGTTTTCTCGCAGTGAAATTATTGAGTCTTGGTATTACAATCGAAATATATATTTAACTTGCGGCCGCCCGCGACTTCGCCCACGTGAAAAAGAATTTTTATAAAATAAAAGTAGCCTAAGTTACTCCTTATTACATCAGCTTCCTGCCAAAAAAAGTCCCGTCAAAATGCGTCCAGCCATTTCAAAGATTAGCCGGAACAAACAGACCGACAAAAATTGTAAAAATGTAATTTTGGTTTATGTACCTAACGTATATTCATATGCATGTAGCAAAAAACGGTTATTTCAATATTACAAACAGACACTTCAATTTTATTTATATGTATAGATTAAGCTTCAAACAGTATTTAAGGTTACAATCATACATTGTTTATAATAAGGTATCGCCATTAACATGCAAACTCATAAAAAATTTCGTAATATATACTCTAAGAACACAAATTTGTTGTTTGTGTGTTTGTCTGTCCGCTCTTTTTCCATTGTATCAATTAACGTTACCATAGCAACGCGTTACCGGGTCGGCTCGTTTATAATCCAAGAACACAAATTTGTTATTTTTGTGTTTGTCTGTCCGCTCTTTTTCCATTGTATCAATTAACGTTACCATAGCAACGCGTTACCGGGTCATCTAGTAATTAATAATTGTTGGATTGGAGATGGTTTGGACATGTCGAGAGGATAGACAAAAGAAGATTGACAAGACAAGTTTATGAGGCAAATCTTCCTGGGCAAGTCGGTAAAGACAGACCAAGGCGAACCTTCAGGGACCAAATAGAAGATGCCCTGAAAAAAGGCCTGGTCAAAAAGGTCTGAAAGGTCTGGTGAGAGAAAGAAGCGAGAGATGTATGTCTGGATCGTAAATCTTAGTAAATTCTGTGATCTCTGCTTATCCCTACGGGAAGAAGCGTCACTGTACGTATTAAATTACATTACTGTGGTAAAACATTCATTAAAATATCAGCATGTATATCCTCAATTTTAAACATCTTTGACGAACGTTTGGTGCAACGGTAGCAATCTTGCCTCTCGCACCGACTGTCCTGGGTTTGAATCCCGGAGTAGACAGATGCTTGTGTGATGAATACGAGCATTTATATGGGTATTTATATATATTTCTATGAATATAAGATCTATGTATCCTATATGTATGTCCACCCGTTACTCTAAAGTCTGTTCATTCTAACTTGTCCCATTTGGTAAACAAACTTGGCAGAACTATTTAACAAAATCACCCATTTAGAAATGAAATAATAACAAAGTCAATAATCTATTACAATAAATCGTTATTATAGACTGAAACCCATTGAATCTAGTTATCATTTGATTTTTAATGCTGCATTTTGAATAAAAAGGAGTGCCAAAATTGTTTACCAAATAGGACAAGTTAGGATGAACAGACTGTAGTACCCATAACGCAAGCCTTACAGTGCTTACTTTGGGCTAGGCCAATTGGTGTGAATCAGAAGTGTTACGAATGTTCGCATCTTAAATATTTAAAAAATGCTGAAATCCACATCCACAGATGAGAACCTCAAATAATCCCCATTCACAGGTTTATGTATGAAATATTGCTATTTTTATTGTTGATGGCTTAATAGGCAATGAATAACTTGTAAATTACACTATCTTGTACCTTATTAAAAAGCAAATTAAGATTATTCTATTCATCTGTTCGCAGGAGTACGAGAAACGAGTTGTACCCTGGCTGTACTCCTTTGGCATCTTCATATGCTTCCGATTGATAGCATTCGTCTTCGCTTCGATCGTCAATGATATGATATTTGCATATAACGTGTTGATGTGCCTGATTTGGATCGTGTTCTGTATCGTCGGTGTCTACGGCTGGCTGTTGGTCTATAGTCTTTACTTGGAACTTGCTGATCTGACCAAGTTGGAGGACTTAGCTCATTTGAGGGTGAGTTTTCCGTTTTAATTTAATAACATGCATTGTGTAAAGAAATAAGAAAAAAAGATGGATGGTAACAACTGCTGATGCAGCCTGAACCAACTGCTTTATGTGCCTTCAGAGGACTTACTTATTTACTTCACTGGCTCAGCATCCTCTGATGTCAAAGTATGTCTTTTGTCAGTCTTATGCCAGTTGCGAATATTCAGATTTGAGTTTCGTCAATTTTGGATTTTATATTCCCGATTAAGGATAGCTTGGATACTAGTTCATCCATATTAAGAATGAACCTCGCCTTTCAGTTTCCGTCTTCTCTTTGTTGGCCCTAAGAATCTTTCGAAATATTTGTTCCACCACTAAACATCTGGTTCTCCTCTTTCAACAATCAAGTTATGAAGATCTGAATCTTGTAGCTCTGCTAAATAATTGAGTCAGCAATACTTTATGAAGAGCTGCGGTGCATCTTAGAGCGTTATACTATACAATACAATATTAGTGCCACAAAGCCTATAATATAGTAAAGTTACGTTTTCTACATTGGATTGGCCAGGGACTCCATATGATGCCAATGCTGCGGCCCATACCTTCTAAACGGAATGAATGAATAAACAAATGAATGAATGAATGATTTTTTTTATATTTTGTCAATCGATGAAAACACGAAAGCTCTTCAAGGAGGTGTAGGAAAAGCCCAATTTCGCCCCTAAAAGGTTAGAAGGAAATTGAAAATGTTTAACTTATTTAAATTTGTCTTTCTTTCTCTATTATTTTTTGAACTTCTATTGCATTCATAAAAACCCTGTTTTTTTCAAAGAAGTTAAAGAATAAAATAATGTTCCAACACAACACTGACCATCATAGTTATTTCCAATGCATCAAAATAAGTTTATTTAACATTTCATTTAATTCCCAGATGGGAACAATGGCGTCTCTCAACGCTTCCCTTGCTGGATCCAGGCCTACCACCCCTCATAGCACAGTATCCACCATGCCAGCCTCGCAGATATGATGCGAGGATCCAAGAGGCCATTCCTTCGACACTAAGCCCGCTGAGAACAAGGCCGGTGAGACAAAACCCGAAGCGGAGGCCTCGGATGTCGATGAGACCACGCCCCTTTCTTTAGACGCTGAAAATAGTTTAGAAACGCCTGTGTAAATTAACAAATTATTATTTTAAAGTTTATAACGCAAGGCTGCTTCAGAACTCTTCGTTTAGTTCGTATGGACTCCGCTAGCAGAGCTATTTAAGGGCTCATGCAGACGTGCAGCACTGCTGTCGACAGCTGCAGTTGACTTGTTCACAGCAAAAGTGCTGCTCGTGTGTGTGATGCCTAACCAGTATTAAAGCAATCAATGAACTCTGTACAACAATGTCCTAAGCCTTTAAGCATATCTCTGTTCCGGATGTCCGCACGAACTTCAGTCTATATACATACGCATTGCTCTGAAGCCAGCCTAAGTCTCATTGTGTGACATAGCTGTATTTTTAAATTTATGTTTACCACGAGTTTGTTAAGTGATAATGGGTTTTATTTATAACATAATTAATGTTACATTCGAACGCGCAAAATATAAAAATTCAGGGAATGCGAAACTCTTGCAAATTGTGATTCGGTGCATTGTTGACTGCACCCGTGTGAACATAATTTCAGGTGATAATACCTTTTTAGTACATGAATAGTTCTTGCGCTATTATGTTGTTTATTTCCATGGAAAAACATTAAAGTATCTTGTATAATTACTATTATATCTTTGCCGCTAAGAAAACTTCGAAAGTCAAAGAAAAAAAGTATGATGACAATAATTAAGATTTACCGTATTAGTGTTGTGTGTGTTTCTTTCTTACTCAAATCATAATTAAATGAATTTGTCAAAACACTTCTTATCTAAAATAAGTCTAAGAGGGATACTGTTGATGTTTAGTCAATATTAAATTAATTTCAACACTAATTACATAAATATGATTTTAAATATTTATAATTATCAATGTTAAACATTTTTAAGCACAAGCACATGTTTTATTGATTCATTTAATAATACAGTAAAAATAGTAATTCTGCTTAACAACCATAAAGAAAGAATTACCTTGTGCCTTATGTGTATATAAAAAAAGTAAACAATGTTGTTCAGAATTGTCATTGTTGTGTCAAAGTGACGTTCGACACAAAGATAAAAAAGATATTCAGCCTAGACTTTTAATGTTTAAAATATATTTAACACATAAAAATAAAGTATGTGCCACATTTTTTTACTCTATTTTAAAATGAATCAACGAAACAAAAAATTAATAGTTTTGAGAAAATTTTCCAACAATGATGAAAGAGAGAGATGCGAATATTTTACTGGACTAATTATGATTTCTATAAAACTTTATCGCTTAATAAACACGTGGTTTTAAAATAACAAATATTGTATGAAATAGAACTGATTTATTAAGACTATCAAGTAGCTATATTAACTTAGAATAATAAGAGGAATTGAACGACGCCTTATAAAAAAATCGTAGATGTTTTATCAAATAAGTTTAAGAAGCCGATATCTACTTATATCTGCTTTGGCGGATTTCAACGGGTCTGCCCGACCCCCTGTCTGACATCTTTTAAAGACAAAGGCTCACAATTACTGTGCCTAAAGGTTTAACATTTTTTTTATATTAAATAAATGAAATATAAGTCATTTTATTTTTACTAATAATTATAAAATATAAATATTTTTTTTCCATTGAGTACAAAAAAGAATGTTCTTAATTCTTTAGAGTTATAAACTGCGTCATACCACTTGCTTGATTTCAGGAATATTGACAATACTGAAGCATGTATAATGTATAGGTTTCGGTAAACTAATTCGTAAGTTTTAAGTAATTGAATCTCGAGTGACTTATCATAGCTTTTTAATAAAACTAGGTCCTTTACAACTGTTAATATGTGGCTTCTGATATTTATCTGAATACGTAAAGAAAAACGAAATAAAGATTAAAAAACTATGTATTAAAAAAGTAAGAATCCCTAAAAAAGATATATAAATGAATATACTAATAAATTTTATTTTAACTATCACGGAAGAATTTATCCGTTAAGATGTTAACCGATTCGTTGCTACATACAATTACCAGAAACGAAGGCTACGAGCTTGATTTGTGTGAAAAATGAAGATAGTTTTATTCTGGGTTGATTTCCCTAAAACTTGATTTGAAGGAGTTATCATCGTTTTAAAAATGACACGGCTCCAGTGGCTAGCGCCATACGCAAAAGAAAGTGATGGCACACCAGACGTGCCATCCGCAACGAATCGATTAATATCAGATCATCAACAGCGAAAAACATTGTTATAATCACGTTTGGCATGACACAAAACTGGATGTTGTGAAAATATTTAAAAAAATATGTGGTATGGGTACTAAATTAACCGATTCGTTGCTACATACAATTACAGAAACGAAGGCTACGACCTTGATTTACGTGAAAAATGAAGATAGTTTTATTCTGGGTTGATTTCCCTAAAACTTGATTTGCAGAAGTTATTATTGATTTAAAAATGACACGGTTTCAGTGGCTAACGCCACACGCAAAAAAAAGTGATGAAGCAACGAATCGGTTAATTACACGAACTGAACTATTGCTTTAAAGGAGTTATGTTTATAACTGTGTAAGACAAACTCTACAGTTTCAAAGATTTATCTAATATTACAATGACCTTAATGTCTATACTGGATCGCTGAACTCGTTTTACCTTTTTCATAGGCACACAAACTTTTGGCATAATTTGATATAGCTTGCTGACTGGTAATGGGAAAAAAAAAATATGTTACCTAACCTTACTGGCAATGTATATCAAATTATGCGTATTAAAATTAGGACGAATAATTTTAGACCAATCGAAGTGCATTCGAGCTTAATTTAGGCACGTCTACTTATATCATAAACGAAATTGTAACGTTTGCCGTCCATTATATCGTTAATATAACAATATTTATAGTGCCTTAATATTATGTAATGCTTATTTTATATTTAAAAGCATTTTAGAGTGAAACTGCTAAATTTATCGATATTTTTCTGTAATAAATCAATAGATATTTTTATAATTAGTGTAATTGTGAATTTGGATTTATAATTTTGATTATGTGAACGATTTATAATTAGATTATAATTATCACAATGATGAATTCCCACCAATAGTTTCGAATTTCTATTTTATATGTCACATTTATTAAATTTTTGTTTCATCTGATTTACGGATGTACCATATTTACTCCATTGATATTGAACTTTATATGTTGGACTTAAAGCTGAAAATCGAATGGAGAAATTTGACAGCCTTATATAGGTTATATTGCTGTTGACTGCAGTCAGCGTCAAATAATATTATCAGTAATGTCCTTACTTCTGAGCACATTTTATCCACGGATAGAAATATAGGAAGAATAAGAAAAATCCACCTCGAGGATTGGAGTGCCGGTGCAGTTAGGATTGTGCCTAACATGCTTTCCGAATCGAATGAGGTTGATATAGTAAATTTTTGGTAGGCGATCTGACAATGGGATGAGTATCTTTAAAATTGCAAAATACAATACAATCCTGACATATATCGCAAATTCTCATCCGTTAAAGGTGCGTTTGACTTGGCTTTTTTCTAGGACATCTCCTATTTGGTCCCTGAAAGTTCGCTTTGGTATGCCTAAATAAATAAGTTTAATTGTTTGTCAAAGTTATAAATATATCAATACAACTACCTTTCTATTAGAGAACTAAAGTTAAACCTTATAAAAGAATATCTGTCTGTTTCTTTTTGTTGGTAACTGGCTGGACCTCAGACCTCTTTTGATACTTTTTCTTTATACCACGTTTTTGTAAATATTTCAAAATTCTCATTGTCACTGTCATTATTTAATCTTTTCTGTTCACAACTGATTGCTACAAATTATATTTATCTTATCGAAAATACGTGTTTCCATCATCAGCCTCACGCCCATTCTCAATATTGGTCCTTCGTTAGCCTAAATTAATCGTTCACCAGCATTTTCGGTAACTTTTGCACATTTTTTTCCACTTCTCATTTTTTTCACGCATACGTCATCTCATAAATTTTCACAATGGTGCAAACACGTAGTAAAAGCAAATCAGTGGTGGATATGTCGTCATCTGGAGTCGATTGCATGCAGCATCATAGCTCCGCGCATCCGCCTATCAACATTCAAGCGACTCCAGGTGGCCAATATAGTAGCGCTTCGGCACCATCATCGAGCGCGTGCCCTCACCCAGGGCTCCCACAGCGCCCAATGTTTGATGATGGCAATGTACTAGCTACTAAAGATCTATCTGTTCGCAGCGCAAGCTCTGTAGAGGAACATACCCATTCCTCTCATTCGTCAGCTACGGTACGTGCAAAAAAACTAGCCATCGAAACGGAGCACCTTCGACGGCGCGTACAGCTGGCACAGCAGCAGGCGGAACGTGAACGTTTGCTTGCCCAGCAGGAGGCCGAGCGCGAACGTATGCTTGCCCAGCGGGAGGCCGAGCGCGAACGTATGCTGGCTCGCCTACAGCTCGACGCCGAAGAATCGGAACTACAGGCGAAGCTCGCCGCCCTGGATGCGGATAAGTCAGATAAGTCATCTCGACGTTCATCACGCACCTCACGTGGTACTGCAAAACGTACTGAGTCGTGGGTGATGAACAATGACGTACAATTAGCTGATTTAGTTCAACCGGCACTTATGCCTGAACTACCAATGACGTCAGTGGTCAACCTGCCACCGCCGCTACCTACCGCGCCCCTGAATATTGCACAGGACACTCAAGCACGGTTGGTCCCTTCAGCGACGGTAACTCAACCAGGCCCCCCTATTGTTACGTCATCACATCCGCATGACCCTGCAATCAAAGAACATCCTTCGATGAACCGCGGCTGTGCCGACTCCAATTCGCAACTAGCTAAGGCCATCCTTACCTTAGCAGAACGGCCAGAACGTCCAAAACGGCCAGAGCTCACACCAATTACTGGAGACTTAGACCAATGGATGTCTTTTAAGACTACTTATGACAAAACAAAACATCTTTTCTCTTCAGCTGAAAACCTAACGCGTTTGAACAACGCGGTCCGCGGTCCAGCGTATCAAGCCATCGCCTCTCACTTGTGGGGTTCGAGCGATCCAGAGCACGTGATGAGCACGCTGGAACAGAACTTCGCGAGATCCGAGAGCCTTGTCGCACGCGAGATTGCTGGACTACGAAATATTAAGATAAGTAACGTAGAGCATCTTAATAATCTTGCAAACAAGTTACGTAACTGTGTGTGCACTATAAAGTATTTAAGACAGTACGAGTCACTATATTCTCCCGAGCTGTTCCGTACCGTACTCACAAAATTGAGTGAACACACAAGAAGTCGGTTTACGGACTATGCAGCCACACATGTTATGTCATTCGGTCAGAATATGCCCAAACTGGAAATGTTGTCAGAGTTTTTATTAGTCAAGGCAGATCGACAACTTAAATTCAATTTCGCTTTCGATCCCACGACAGCCTCGTTAAGTAATAAATATACTCCTTTCCAACCCACTTTTTCCAATCTTAGTAAGCCTAAACCCCCAACAATGGAATCTATACATGCGACTGTCACCAAAAATAATACCGTCCAGTGTGTATACTGCAAACAAGGGGAACACATAATAAATAAGTGTAAGGCTTTTAGTCAGCTTACTATCGCAAGCCGTTGGCAGTGGATACGGGAACATAGTGTTTGCTATAGGTGTTTGAAGTCGCATCCACATAGATGGAACTTTTGTCGCGCAAAACCGTGTGGCACCGACGGTTGTACCAGACGTCACCATGCTCTCCTTCATGGTACCTCTGAAACAACGTCACGCCCTAACGACCATCCACCTACTGCCACCCCAGGGAGCAGTAACACTGCTTCCAAAGGGATCGTTGCCACTACTATTTTAAATACAGACTCCGCGGATGGCAACGCAAGCATCCTAGTTGCGAACCTGTCTGAAAGTCCTTCTATAACGACAGTTCCACAGCCGCGACTACCAACGCGAGGGTTACTCAAGGTACTGCCGGTCGTATTAGAGGGTCCAACAGGTCAATTTGCTACTACTGCCCTCTTTGATGAAGGCAGCACCGCAACATTGATAGATAGTGACGTAGCTGCTCGTATCGGTGCGAAAAGTAATCGAAAAGATCAGCTTCGTATCGTGGGCGTTAGTGGCATGTCAACTGACGTAGATGTAAGTTATGTAGATTTTCGTATTAGGGGACGCAATTCAAAAGATTGCTACCTAGTTCAAAACGCTCGAGCAATCGCCCCATTAGGTCTGCGAACACAACATATGGGCAAAATCAATTATTCTGATTTTCCTCATCTAGCCGACTTGTCCGATGAATTGTCATACGAGCACATTAACCCAACTGTGCTTATTGGCGCCGCAGACTGGTATTTGTCTGTAAGCCGCGAAATCAGGGAGGGCAAAAAGAACGAGCCAGTAGCGTCGAGAACTCTTTTGGGTTGGGTGCTACATGGTGCAATTTCAACTACATCTAAAGCTGTAGACTTTATACACTATACCGCCGTCGACAACATCGAAACATGTGCAAGGAGCGAATATGATGAATTAGAGCGTCTTATTAAATTTCAATACGATATTGATGCCATAGGTATTAAGAGATTTACTCTACAATCCGACGATGAAAAACGCGCCATAGAAATTATCGAATCGACAGCTCATAGACTTAGCGATGGCCGTTTCGAAGTGGGTCTCCCATGGAAACAAAACCTACCCAAAATAATCCCAGACAGCTACCCACAAGCGCTGTCTCGTCTCAAAGCATTAGAGCGACAGATGTCTAAGAACCAAGATTTTGCGACGGCTTTTCGGCGTTTTTTGAACGACATATTGTTAAAGGGCTATGCCGAAAAATGCGACGTCACAACATTCCACGGGGACTTCTCAGGCATTTCTACCATCAACTCAGATAGTGGTATTCGTTGGTATTTACCAATATTCGGCGTGTATCACCCACAAAAAAGAAAGCTGAGAGCCGTGCATGACGCAGCAGCAAAAACTAAAGGCGTGTGTTTGAATAGCCTTTTACTACAAGGCCCTGACCTTCTTCAGCCTCTACTAGACATATTATTTCGGTTTAGGGAAGGGGCAGTAGCACTGAATGCCGACATCAGGGAAATGTTTCCCCAAATAAAGATAAGTCCTAAAGACAGAGACGCTCAGCGTTTCTTGTGGCGCAACGACGACGGTACCATAGGTGAATACCGAATGGCCTCCATGATCTTCGGGGCAGTCTCCAGCCCGTTCATTGCGCAGTATCTTAAAAACAAAAACGCAAAAGAACTGGAGACCACCTACCCAGAAGCCTGCAACGCAATTTTACGTGACCACTATATGGACGACTATCTAGGTAGCCATTCTGACGTCACGGAAGCAGCCCGTATAGCAGCCGATATATTAACGGTTCATAAAAACTGCTGTTACGAGATGCGCTCCTGGACGTCTAATGAACCAAAGGCACTTAATCTTATCCCTAAAGAGTTTCATAGCCAATCCAACTCAGAAGTTCATCTTCCTCCAAACAACAGTGAAGTAGGCGTGTTAGGGGTAAGATGGAACCCACTCGAGGACACCCTGAGTTTTCGTACAGTCACTAACTTTCCTCGTGGCACATTAACAAAACGTATGGTTCTATCTAACGTCATGAAAGTATACGATCCTCTAGGTTTTTTGACACCTATTTCCATTCGCGGTCGCATACTCATTCAAAAACTTTGGCGTGAAGGCACCGACTGGGACGCACCCTTGCCTGAAACATATGCGATCGAGAGTAGAAATTGGTTTCAACAATTACAAAAGGCCGTAATTATTAGGATTCCTCGCTGGTACTTGACTAAGCCAGACCCCGTAGATACCCAACTACACTTACTAGCAGACGGCGGGGAGCAAGCCTATGCCTGTGTTGCCTATTGGCGTTTTGCGTACGAAAACGGTTCTATTTCGCTAGCCTTAATAGGTAGTAAGGCTAGAGTCGCGCCGTTAAAGCCTTTATCTATACCGCGCTTAGAACTTCAAGCAGCTTTAATCGCGTGTAGACTTGCCCGTACAATTTTAAACGCTCACCGCATAAAACCGTCTGCCGTATTTTATTGGACCGATTCTACTACCGTATTAAAATGGATAAGGAGCGATGCTAGGTCTTTCAAGCCTTTCGTGGCACACCGCTTAGGTGAAATCTTGGAGTTAACGAACCCCTCTAATTGGAGATGGGTTCCTAGTCTCCTCAATAACGCCGACGATGCCACGAAACCTAAATCGTTTGACTTTAATATTTCACACCGTTGGTTTACCGGTCCCGCTTTTCTCCTACAACCCGATTATGACTGGCCGGTCGAAGTGACTTCCGATATGGAAGAAGTCACACCAGCGTCTGAAGTAGAGTCTGAGCTGGTGGGGCTTCTTATCGATGCCTCCACAATTGATATGAGCATACCTGAATCCGCACGTTTTAGTAAATGGTTACGATTAGTAAGAACCACAGCCCGCGTAATACAAGCAGCGCGTATTTTTAGATCATTTTTGCGAAAGCCTCTAACACAAGACCCTATTTTATACACAGATGGCACCACGTCTCCCTCGGAGCTAACAGCCACGGACATCGCGCGAGCGGAGTTACTGCTTTTTCGACGCGCACAAGCCGACCAATTCCCGGAAGAGGTGCAGAGGTTGCGCTCATCCCAGCCAGTGCCGAGGAGTAGCAAGCTCGCAGCACTACACCCGGTGTTGGACGACGACGGCCTGATTAAACTAGACTCCCGAATCAAAGCCGCCCCGGGGGTGAGTGAGAGTGCAAAACAGCCTATAGTATTAGACGGCCGCCATCACATCGTCCGTCTCATGATCATGCATTATCATTGCAAGACAGCCCACTCTTTCAACGAATTAGTACTGAACGAACTCCGACAAAAATTTTGGATCTTAAAGGCTAGAAGCACAATCAGAAGTGTCACTAATACATGCCTAGCATGCAAGAGACAAAAAGCCCATCCGAGCATTCCACAAACAGGAGACCTACCGCTGCAAAGACTTGAACATCACAAGAGGGCGTTCACCAACGTTGGTCTAGACTACTTCGGCCCAATTGACGTCACAGTCATGCGTCACCACGAGAAGCGATACGTCGCCCTCTACACATGCCTCGTGACCAGAGCTATACATTTGGAGGTGGTTAGCTCGTTATCTACTAATTCAGCGCTGCTAAGTCTGAGACGGTTTATAGCTCGCCGTGGATCGCCATCAGTCATCTTCTCAGATAACGGGACTAATTTTGTCGGGGCGAGTAGAGCTCTTATGTCGCTGCATGGAGAAGACGTTCGCGAGTTCGCCACAAACCATAAGATCGAGTGGCGTTTTATCCCTCCAGCATCACCTTTCATGGGTGGAGCCTGGGAGCGGCTAGTACGCACTGTCAAAAGCGCCCTGAAAAACACCCTTCGAAGCCGAGCTCCCAAAGAAGAGGTTCTGACAACCTTATTAATGGAGGCAGAATCGATCATTAATTCACGACCACTCACCTACGTATCATCTTCGCCCGAGGTTCCAGAATCCATAACGCCATTCCATTTTATTCTTGGATCATCATCGGTAGCACCGTGGACGTCCTCGCTCACCGATGCGGACCTGGTACGGAGATGTGATTGGCGGTCTACTCTTCGCCTTGCTGACCATTTTTGGGCACGCTGGCTACAAGAATATCTGCCCACCCTACGACTAACTCCCAAAACCTCGCCAAGGGAGACGTAGTGCTCATCGCGGATCCTTCCCTGCCGCGTGGCCTTTGGCCGTTGGGAAGGATTACAAGAACGTTCATAGGAGCTGACGGAACGGTACGGGTGGCCGACGTTTTAACTAAAGGGGGAATTTTGCGACGGCCCGTCCGAAAGTTACTCCTCATGACCTCTGACGCCCAGCCACTTACCAGCTAGAGCTTGAGTGTTCCACTGGGGGCGGGAATGTTGGTAACTGGCTGGACCTCAGACCTCTTTTGATACTTTTTCTTTATACCACGTTTTTGTAAATATTTCAAAATTCTCATTGTCACTGTCATTATTTAATCTTTTCTGTTCACAACTGATTGCTACAAATTATATTTATCTTATCGAAAATACGTGTTTCCATCATCAGCCTCACGCCCATTCTCAATACTTTTGTTTGTTTAAAGGGTGATAGAGACAACATCATTTTTAAACCAGGCGTATACAATTTCACTGTCGAACTTTGAATGTTCATCTCTGTCTACTCGCGGATATATAGGTAGATAAATCATAAAAACGCACACTGCTGGTTGTATTCTTAGCACTTTTTTAGAAAGCAACCTCACAATACTAATCAATATAAACGTAAAACTTCGTTAGTGAGTTTTAAAATCGAGCAGCGCCATCTAGTGACACTAACTTAAATTACAATGGATTTCTACATATAATGATTTTAGACAATCTCACTGGCGGTCGATATTATTAAATATCCCAATATCTTTGATCCGGATTAATAACTACATAAACTTTATCTAATATTTGATGCTGACTGTATTAGAAATATAAATGCGTCCTTATTACAACAGTAATAAAGACGTCTTTACGTGTTTTTGTCTTTCATTATTTGTATGTATATTAGTATCTAGATGTGCATATATAAAATGTTCTTTTAACTGTCATATTAGATTACAACGCACATATTATCAACATTCTTAACATTAAACATCACATAGAAAAAGCTTCTTTAAATTCTAGGCATTAGGTTTTAGTATTCATTATGTATGAGTTACTTTTATTATGTTGAAATAGAGGCCTATTTATTTTAATTATTTAAACAACCCTTTATACATGAGGTTGTTACTATAAATATTATATATTTCAAAACCTGTACCTCTTGGCAGGTACGAAAACTGGTATTGGTAACCCCTATTTCATTTCGGGTATTACCCTTTTGCGATTGAAGCCAAGCTGTTAAAGAGAGACGTCACTATAGACTGCGTATAGCGCTATCTCACTTTGGCAATGGAACTTGCATCACATTTAGAGATCATAGATCATAGTAATAAAAATACAACATTTTTCAATAACCGTACCGTTATAAAAATTGCATCTTACACATATTGTGTCGCCTCTGTCGACTATTCTATATCTTTCTCTTTTATATTATTCATGCTATTTTCTGTTACCGGATCACGGGAATCTTAATCGTGGTAAAATGTTTTTTTCTATATTGGTACTGTAATTTTTTGAAGTTTTCACTCCTGGTGATTTCGAATATGCAATAAATAAAATTTGTTTGCATATAAACCTCTGCATGATTTTGAGATAATACTTAATTAATCTAAATAGGACTTTAAAGGGGTTTGAAGATTTTTGTATGGAGGGTGGCCCTAACGTCGGCCGCCATTTTGATTTTTTTTTTCAAAATCGCGGTGCACAATGAAAGTTATATATTTAGATGGAGGACACTTATACAAACAAAAAATGTTATACAACATGATATCCTAAAGCGTCACGTTTCGAAGTTATTCACCAAAATAAAGTATAAGTAATATAACAAATCAATTGTATTAAAAAGTTATTAATGAACAAAATCAATTAGTAGTATTAAAATATTTGTTTTCATTCTTTGTCTGATTCAGATTAAAAGTAAAAACTTAAACAACATGAAATAACTACAAAATAAATAAATAAATTCGTTATAACAACTGATATTTTTATCTTCGAATAACTCAGAAACGTGACGCTTTATGATGTTATGTTATATAACATTTTATGCAACATTTTATCCAAATATATGACATTTATTGTGCACCGCGATTTTGAAAAAAAAATCAAAATGGCGGCTTATTTTAGGGCCAAAACCTTCAAACCCCTTTGAAAAAAAGACTAAATTATATTAATTTGTAATAAGCCCTTGTTTGTTAATAACTTCCGTCCAATGCGTTTAAAACTTTACTTTTATTATTAATGATAATTCTGTAATACTGAAAATGTGATCTTACAATCTTTTTTTTTTACATGTATACATACATTAAAACTTTATTAAACGATTATGAGAAATTTAGTTATTTTGACCACAATTATATGGCTTATTTATACTGTAGTAAGTACTAAAATATATATTTTATGATATTTGAGAAAATGTACAAGTTTTTAAAACAAATGCTTTATGTATAGAGGATTTACAGTTCTGACATTTACTTTTTTTTATTGTAAATTAATACACCAGTAAGCGTAACAAGCTATATATTAAGCTGTTTTATAACTGGCATTCGCTTTCTTTGCAATATTCGTGAAAAACGTAGAATATTTCTGTTGAGAATTAATTGTATGAATTTATATGAACAAATTGCTTCCTTAGAAGAATAGGAAGAAGAAACTGGTAGATGCTAACTGTTAGCAGTCGCTTGATGTAGTCATACGCCCAGCCATCGACATATACTAATGGACATGCCCTACCCGTATAACGTGCAGTAATTTCTTGGTTTGAAAAGAGTGACGGAAGATGGCATATGCTTTCGGACTAACGCTATCTCTTTCCTTATAGGCGATTGACTCTCAATTTTCATGACAGGTACAGAATATATTTTGAGAGAGATAAAGATAGTCCGAAACTTAGTTTTATCTCTTTCTTTCGTAATGCCACAATTCTCACCGCTAGGGCATATTCATTGTCGACATAATGTCGATGTGCCCAGCTATAACCATAGACAATGATGGCGATGACACCATAATTATCTTTACGAAGATCACAATAAAAAAAGAACTTGTTATTCTACTCTTAAAGTAATTTTTTTTAGTCTGTAGCTCAACTTTGGTCTTGATACACTAAATATTTATTATCGTGTGCCTTAGTTATGTTTAAGGAAATGTTTAGTCTTTATCTGTTCCTTAATAGCAAATAATACGCATTTTTTTTACCTTTATGAAAATGTACTCATGTTTATAAAAAAGAAAAACCTTTCTTCCTTCATCACTTATGAAAGAAGTTTGGATGCTATAAAATACTACCTGAATGTTATCAAGACCATGTGGGCCCATTTTTAAATCCTTGTGAAATAATTGAAAAAAATAAACGTTATTTAAAACTGTTATATGACCAAATGACTTAAGCAACGTGCTTACGGATATGGGTCAACCCTAAAACGTCTTTGACAAGATAATGATTATGAGAGGTCGATTTGTGTAAACAATATTAGGGCGGTGTAAAATAAATAGCTTTGACTTGTTTCGCATTGATTAAGTAATTTTCGATTGCTACTCAACTACAAAACTTGTATTTACCACTTCTCTTGCTTTCTTGTGTTTTCTTATGTATTATTTGAATAATTATTGAATGAAATAAATAAATTTTGTAATATTCAACACTATTTTTATTCCGCTTTGTCCAAAGAATAGACTAACTTTAATTTCCTTGCTTTTTCGTTTGAACTCTAATGCTTATAATTACTGATTTTGATTATTTTAAAGGCCTTACAGGTTAAGTTGAAAGGAAAATGAACTGCTATTTTCTATGGCAGCAGATGTTGAAAAAAGACGCCACCCTAGACCGCGTATAGCGGTGATCACTTTTACAATCGAATTTGCATCGCGCTAACAGATCATGGTCAAATCGTTTGCTCGTGATGCCATAGATTATGTGATCTCTGCTATAAAGAATTTTTTTTGATGTGGTCCCTACCACGTCCATACATACCTTGAACTTGTCCGGTCTCAGGCCGTACCGAGAATGAGATGTGACTGGTTCTAAAATAATGTAAAGTAATAATCAACATATATACTACTTAATGCAAAAAATATTGTGTACCTACTTTCTCGAACATTAATAACGATGTTTCATATAGGGCCCGGAAAAAATTTAAATTCAAAACACTAAAATAATTGTTTGTTACTTTTGTTCTTATTTAAAGTTTTTGTAAATTAAGACTTTTAGGTACACAGAGTAAAATCACGTTTATGGCGGTATCTTAATATGTAATCATCGTTCTTATGGTTATATAATTGCTTATTCGATTGCTTACGATTATTTGCAGCTAAAGCAGAATACTCTAAAGTTGTATGTTAAATGTATTACGGACCGACAACATCAATCTGTCAATTTTTGACTTGTCTTTTGTTTATCACTTTGATATCGGAAGCAAAATCAGTTTGCACTTTATTTAGCCACAATGCAGTTATGTTTGCTTTGAGACAAATGAACGTCTTTTTAGGTTATCTAAAAGTCATTCATGATTGCCAATGATGTTTCCCTCACGTCAAACCATTCGTATAATCAGTTTCTACTAAAATCATACGATTTAGAAATGAAAACTACTGATATCAATCGTTTTATTTATAAATTTAAATGTTTTTTTTATGCTACACTTAACGCCCACGTCTTATACAAAACTGAAACATCTCCTTCGTCTTTTGCATATATATCGTAGAGTAAATGTGTCGCTAGAGTAAATTCTATGCTTTTGATATCCTGTTTGTACGTGGCAAAACGTATTTCCCAATCGTCCTTTGGTAACATGTCTACTTGTTATTTGTATTTTATTTTTGAGAAATAATTTGCGAATAGTCAATATTCATATCTATTACAATGAAATGAAAGTTCAAACCTTCTTTGTAAACAACTTATAGACTAAGCGTTATTTTGCACATCACTATTCTGGAATGACGAATACCATCGATTCATAGATTATGGAATCACTAGTAAATGCCTATGTGTGTAGTGGAGTTCGTTGTTTGTGTTATCTATCATGTTTTTATCAAAAAAGTGATGTTTACGGACTTGTTTCGGATAAAATCTACTCATTTTCAGTGGTAAAGTCAATATTCTATCTTATCTCAGTGGTTTTTTTGATGAGAGGCCAGTATTTAAGAGCTTGCATAGGTTATCTCGATAGGTGTTTCGTCTGGGAGACAAGCCCATGTTTTTGCATTTTTATCATAGAAAAGGCTGCGCTGATACTTAAATAACTCTTTTAGGCTATAAACCGGATACGTATGAAGCTTTGCGTGATGTGGATATATATTGGAAGTCATGGTTTTCAGATAGGAATGTGAATAACAGTGCTACTGGTTTTTTGATTACCGTTTTTATATTCTACGTTAGAAATGACCTAAATGTTATGTTTTTCATGAATGAATGACCTTCGACAGAGGAGAACATCATCTGTGTTGCATAAATACATTTATATGAAGATGTTACTTCATTCTTGAATAATTTATGCTAATAGAAAAGTTTTGTTTATCAACTGTTTCTTAGCTTCAGAAGTTGATTTAGTAATTAGAGAGAAATATAATTATGCCGTTTTTATAAATAGTGTTAATGTGATATATTCTAGAATCTATCACTTTTATATCTTCAATTATCATAGATTTGTATAGTACATATCTAAAATATAGTATTTGACACCTTAAAAACAGTTGTAAATACTTTAATAAACTAGAGATAATTTTAAAAATGTTGTTATTCGCATTAAAACGAGAAAAATCTCAGTATGTTTATTACATAAGCTTGCTGTGTGGAGTCTGGCAGACTAGAATATGACCTTTCCCACTGAATAGCATTTCAAGAAATATTACATCCCCTAAAGATGACAAAATGTGCAGTAGCATATTTATTTATTTATTTTAAAATTATACATCAATACAAGATTCATATCCATTCTCCAGTGCTGCCGTCCTTACGATAAGTGCATTAATTCAAGTTTTCAGGCAAATTGACTTACAGACAATTTACGTACAAAGGTGTGTAGAAATATAAAATACTACATAAAATTTCGCTTCATTTTATAGTCGTATAGTAAAAGTTTCAAGTCAATAGCAATTATAGTTACGATGTTACACAAAACAACATAAATTAAATCTTTAATCGCAGTTATTTCGAAAGTAGCTGAAACTACTTATTGCACTTATCGTAAGGACGGCAGAGTACTACCCAGATGCTATTTTAATTATAAGTCGCCATCGCATACATTTCTTAAATAGGCAAGCAAAATATAAGTATTTAAAATATAAAAATGGACAATTTAATTACATAAATAAAAACAATTGGATTTTAATTTTTATTTTTATAACATTTAATTTTAAAAAAGTTTTAAAAATTATGATCTTTTACTGCTATAATTACTAACATACTAAACTTATACAGTGGAATCTCTATAACTCGAATGTCAAGGGAAATGCAAGAAAAATCGAGTTAACAAGTATTCGACTTAACAAGAACTTCGAGATACATATGCTTAACTGCTGAAATTTCGACTAACAGAGGCGCATATAAGTGTATATTACTATTTGTAGAGTTTGTCAAATTTGAAAAATTATTCAATTTACAATATTTATATGTATATTTTTTTACATATTAAAACAAATTACATATGAATGATGTAAACTGTACTCAAAAAATCCATTATCTTTTTTTAATTCAAACAATTTGCAGATTTTTTATCAATAATTTTTTCAAGCTCAAACAATGAACCGAATACATGATCCTCGATATCATCACAACAACATAAGTTCGTAGAGTGTTGATTGCAGCTCTGGCGTCTTTATTTGTTATTGTTGGTTCAAAACTTGCTGGATCAGTATGATCAACGTCATTTTCATTAACATCATCATCACCTATATTCCGATTAACTGTGTCGATGATTTCAGCATCAGTTAGTCTTCCAGTAGTAGCTAGCCCTTCATCACATGTCACATAATCTTCAAATTAAACTTCTATATTCTGAAGTTTATTCCAGTCAGCCTCTACACTCAAGGGGTTCTTCCGAAGCTTCTTCTTGTGGCATCGAAAATCCACAGCTTTTGAAACAATTTGATATTGTAGTTCTCTCCACTGCCACAATTCTCCAAGCCTTGTCTGTCATCCTAATTGCATGCAATACATTAATAGATGAAGCTGACTGCTGTTCCATATCTGTTATCAGTTTCCTAACAACTTCCTTTCTGTAAGCGGATTTGAAGTTATTTATTATTCCTTGATCTGAGGGCTGTAGCTTAGATGTTGTATTGGGTGGAAGAAATTTAACTTTCACGGCTTTTAATGGCGGAATTATGTTGTGAGCTGTACAGTTGTCAATGAAAAGTAATATTTTTCGTTTCTCCTTAATCATTTTCTTGTCGACTTTGATGAGCCATCCTTTGAATATTTCAGCTGTCATCCAAGCTTTCTTGTTAGCATCATAATCTAGTGGTAGAGATTTACAACCAGAAAAACAATGAGGCTTTTTAGCCTTTCCTATAACTAATGGTTTAAGTTTTTCGGAGCCTGTCATGTTTGTTGCTAGCAATAGTGTTAATCGCTCTTTACTGTGCTTACCGCCATGATACTTTTCATTTTATAAATAAGTGTTTTATCAGGTAAGCACTTGAAAAAAAGGCCAGTCTCGTCGGCATTAAAGACATCTTTTACTTCATAATCCTTCAATAAACTCTGCAACTCAATTATCCATTCATCACATATCTCGTTATTGACACTTGCACTTTCGCCGGTCAAAGTTTTCTAAACACAAGTTCATGACGCTTCTTAAAATTCACCAACCAACCGTTGCTGGAACGAAAAGAACTGTGTCCCAGTGATTTTGAAAATTCTTCTGCCTTTGCGCGTAAGATAGGCCCAGATACGCTTATGTTTTTGTCCCGACACTGTTTGAACCAGGTGAGTAAGCATTCTTCTAAATCAGGAAAGTCATCTAGGCACCGTCTTTTGCTAGATAAATTGCTACTTGATTCATATCTTCGCAATATTTCGGCTTCATTCTTAATTATTGTAGACAAAGTGCTTGCTGGCAATCCGTATTGAGCTGCGACGTCTTTTTTTTCATGTCACTTTTTACCGCATTGATAACATCGCTTTTTTCACGTAGAGTCAAAGTCTTTAGTACTTACTTAGAAAGTTTCATGAATTCATTGCACGTGTACAAGACAAAAGCAATAGATTTGAAGCCCCGAACCCGAAGATTCATTTTGGATTTCATTGCTATTGTTTCGGGGAATTCCAAGACGTCATTATATTTTACGAACTACGACTTACGGAGTCTTCTTTTTGTAATTCGAGTTATAGAGTATTAAATATGTATCATCAATACTTCGTAGGGAAATAACATTTTGTTCGAGTTACAAAGTCTAAATAATTCGAGATACCGCGTATTTAGGCGTTCAGAGGAAGGGAATCGCAAGTTTTTTCGACTTACTGAGGATTTCGACTTAACGAGGTTCGAGTTATAGAGATTCCACTGTATTTTGTTTTAATAAAAAGCTCAAATTAGCACTGAATGTTATTATAAAACAAAAGACTTTGTGGTATACTAAACATTAATAACTATTAATGGTAACCAGGGTTTCATTGGATAATTATGGGACTAACTGTTATTGTACAAAACAAAATAATAGTACATTGTTGTCGAGGCGCGGAAAACCAGCAATTGCTGGACGAGTGGAGTTTAAAGTCCGAGCCGTAATATATGAATAAATTTAAAATTGCATATATTTAATTAAAACATTAGTAAAAGCAGTAAAAAATTATTGTAATTTTTTACTGCTTTTACTAATGTTTTAATTAAATAAAAAATTACAATAGTTAAGTCGTACACATATCAAAAGTAATAGTTTTTTTTTAACAAAAGTAGTCTCAGAATCTCAGGTAAAAGTAATGTCTAAAAATATAAAAAATCTTTCATTTATATATATGTTATTTGATTTGATACTTGGATATTTATCAGATAAGTATAGGTTAACTATCGGATAATTATCTGATTATTATCAGAGAAAATAATTATCTTGATAATTTGCAACCCTGATGGTAACATAACTAATCAGTATCTTCCATTAAACTATTTATTGCACTCTCAAAATATTGTACACATAGATATATTAGTGAGCAATGGTGAGCTTATCTCAAAAATATAGTATTTTATAGGGTACATTTTGGAGAGTGTGCAGTATTATTGCTGTCCCCATTTTTCATCAGAAAACTAGACTTACAAATAGACACCACCGTTACATCGTTGATTTACCAAAGAGTCACACTAAGATTATTGGTTCCAATTTTGATGTCCATACTGCTAAAGAGTGGAACTCTTTGTCTCAGCATTTGTTTCCTGATACATGCAATTTAGGGGTCTTCGAGTCACAAGTGAATTGGTACCTTCTAGGTAGGTGCGTGACAGTCTATATCGCATTGTCGCTTACCACCAGGCGATATAGAAGTAAAGCGCTTACTTATTCATGGTAAACAAAGAGACCTTACATGAGAAAAAATTAAGAGGCGGTGTGAGGCAAACTTCTACACTTGTTTAGTTATAGAATACTTAAAAAAAATTAACAGTATAGTGTTTGAATAAACGTGTCTTTTAAGAAGCTCAATAGCACAGGAAAAATTGCTTGTTAATATAAAAAAAATGCAACAACATTAGAGACCTTGCCAAACACTGGCAAGGTTGGCAAAGAGTAGTATGCACTTTGCGAAACTGGTCACAGTCATCCATTAAGTCATTGCACAGGTAGTGTTTAGTATAAATAAGGTTTTATTACTTTCGAAAGAGCTGGCCTATGTAATTTTATTCTGCCGTATTATAAAACATGACTATTGTTAGACCAGGGTTAAAATTGATGCTGTTTCTGGATTATATTAGCGCATTATGCATTACCCCTTTTTTCTAAGATTAGTTGCTATTGAAAAATGTTTAGAATTCTTTCTAAAGAGGTTGCTAAAGTGATTTTATGATTCTACAACTGTATAAGCTGTTCTTGAATTGTACTTTGTCCATCCCTGCATACCACTGTAAATGTATGTTATTCATTATTTTTTCCAGAATGGTTCATCTGAATGTCAAGAATAGAAAAATGTCCCGCCATGAGAAAGCAAAAAGTGGCTTTGTAAGTATTTTATAAATGCTAAAGTATTTATTTTGTTAAGTTTTCTGATGCATATGAATACTAGTGTTCCTCATATATGCATTGGTACTATCGAGGTCTCTCGTGCCTTACCGTTATAAGTTATAATAATATTCGTTTGAACTGATCGCATCGGACACGCCCACACGACCCCTAATTGGCTTCGTATTTTACTACGATTTATACTACGGCCATTCATAAGCAACTAGTTTTAAAATCGCCCTTGATGTCAGTACTGTCAACTGTCAATCTATGTCTCTAATACTCACTTGCTTGTTTGCGCACGCGCGCCATTATTGAATGAATGGAGCGGGGCGTGGCCTGAAGCGATAGGCATCGTGCCGTGTGCAAGGGACTTTCGACTTAGGACTGATAAGGCGCCAGAGGCTTCGATAGTGCATACACAGCAACAACTGAATTAATGCATACGGGATATAAATAGCTAGATCCTCCATCGAACCTGCTATATGTGAATTGTGGAGCCAAACCGTTTATCAGAACTCACTAAAAGTGCTAAAATGGACCACGCACACGATGCATGGGATCCGTGGCATCTGTCAATTGATATATTTCACAGCTCACATGCTTGATGAAATGCGTACGGAGTATTTCCCCCCAGTGATATATCAAGGAGGTAAAAACAGCCCTTAAATGCTTTAGGCATAAGTAGACGCAGATTTTTTTTCTATTATTAGTGAATATCCCATATAGATCCCATTACAATAAATATCTCGACATCGGCAAGCATCAGTAACTGGTTAACCTCCTGTTGAAAAAGAAATCAAATATTAATATTATTATCTCAGACTAAATATATTATAATACTTTTTTTATTACTACATAATATAATACATATTGTTTTCAAAACAATATAAGGAGACCATAAGCTTTCCAAAAATATATAATACTTATATACTTAGATAGAAAATTTTTAAGTTATGTGGCATTGAATTGTAGTAACGTATTGCAACAAAAATCACCAAATCGAGCGTGAGCTAGGTCTGTCCGTCCGTCTGTCGGTCACTAGGCTGTATCGATAGCTAGACAGTTGAAATTTTCACAAATTATGCATTTCTGTTGCCGCTATAACAACAAATACTAAAAACAATATAAATAAATATTTAAGGGGGGCTCCCATACATCAAACGCGCTTTATTTCCCCTTTTTTGTTCGATATCAATAATGGCAACAGGTAAATTGCACTTGAAATATTCACAAAATACTCAGTTGTATTTTTAGTTTAATAATAAATAATAAAATCAAAATAAAATAAATATTTAAGGGGGGCTCCCATACAACAAACGTTACTTAACTAAAATTTGTACGGAACCCTTCGTGCGCGAGTCCGACTCGCACTTGGCCAGTTTTTTATAAACCTTGATATTAAATGAAAATTTCAAAGTTTTCATGTCTTTTTACTGATTTGAATACAACAACTTTTTTACGGATTTTGTTCATAATTTATTTTATATTTTATCCTGTCGTTTAATTTAATCTTTTTACTGGTTTTATGAAGTAAAAACAAATATTTACGAGATCATTATCTTAACATAATTTACTAATATGCTAAAATTTAAACAGTAAATCTCTAACCGCCAGTACTACCTTAAAGTCGTGTTGCAAGCCTATTTTATTAACATTGCGAAGGTGGGAAGATTTTAGTTTGATACGAGGTTTGCCGGTCAGAGTCCAAAGCCCCTTTGAGCTTGAGGGTCCTGGTGCACAGCAACGGCTAGCCCTTTTTTTGGGGTAGTGTTTAAAATCCATTACGGATCACCCCGCCGCGGATTGTTGGACTAGTAGATGTGGAACTCTCACTTTAACATTGCATGCCCGGTGTGGGTACACTGTTGTTACTTATGTAAACCTACAACCCGGTTACAATATCTGTGGACCTGATGACGTCACGTCAGCGCTTAGGTACGGTGTACAAAACAAAAGCGCGGGGAGGTGACAAGAGAACGGGGCGGAGGCTTGACATTCCAGCGAGGTCCACAGATATTGTTACAGAGTTATACCGCATTTCAATCTGCAAACTGTACACAGTATGGCAATAAAGAAATATTATATTCTACTGAGCGTAGGTATGGGTATACCCAAGGTCACAAAGCACGACGTACCACCACTATACGTCAGGGTTAATGGCGGAAACTTGTTACCACGCATCACGATACTGTCTAGCCCTTTGGTAGCTAGGTGGTGTTTTCATCCATAAGTTGGTCCAACAGTGGGAATTTTTATAGCTTCATGTTTCGTCACTTGGTTTGTACTTAATGACTAAAACACGGCGACCATGACTTCATACGCTATGAAAAGAAGTAAGGTTGACAAAAAAACAAAAAATAGTCCTGACAAATCATTGAAAAATTAGGTAGTATACGTATTTATGTATGTTGCGATTATCATGTTCTGCTCATATGATATGCATTGACAAAAGTGTGTGTGTATATGTTGTATATATCTATAAGGTTAGATTTTTATATAAAAAAGTCAGTTTACGGACGATCATTTTACGTGTTAGCGTCGGAGATAACATTGATGAAAAATTGTATACTTTTATCAATTGAATTGAACTATTATCACTGAATTATCATTATTTTGCATGATACAAAGAAGAAGTCAATTGAATTTTTTTTTTCCATAAATTAACATTAAGTTGTTGTAATAAACAATGGAAACCACATAAACTTATCACTTCATGAAGTGGAAGAGAGATAAATGCGCCAGAAGACGAACGCTTAGGCCGATTGGGCCTCTCTATCGCTTGTTTCGCGCTCTCGCTTGCACGCTCGGCTCAGGGGGAACGTTACACTTTTTCGTGCATGCAGCCGGTGTCACTTTGTGACGTCAAAATATTTTAAACTAAATATAATTAATTTCCTCGGTTTAGAAAATTGTGTTGGTATGTTTGCACGTTCTATTTTTAGATTCTTGTTTCCTCTTCTTTTTCTCCGCCTCTGGCAGTAAATGTTTTTGTCAATTTACTACTATTTGTACTTTTCTGTGCAATATAAAGCAAAGTGAACAAAGAAAATTGCTTGATGAAATCGAAAGAGTTTTCTATATCGCGATAAAGTTGCTCTGTATGAAACAATTTATAGAAAGAGTAAAGGATAAATCTTCCTCTGGGCTAAGTAATGTGTACCCTGGGATCAGATCAACCGATGCAGGTCGAACTTTCTCAGAGAATATGCCTAAGAAATTGCGAATCAGTGATGTACATTTCCACACTAATTCGCATTTTTGGAGCTAGCGCCATCTGTGATATAATATGTCAATCTCGTTGCTTCGTAAAATAGGTGTGGCACTGGTAGTTGTCGCCGCCACAGCAACACTTCTGTATGTAGATACAGTGGTACTGTTTTTATATACTGTTGGGTATTCAACAAAGCATCGCTACTGGTCAACTGGCTGTATCGAGATAGAAATTTTTTTCTCGAGATTGTCATGCTTTGCGTGTTAATTTGTTTCTCTATATTCCTTTCGCTCACATCTACACCAATATTATAAAGAGGAAAGATTTGTATTTTTGTATGTTTGCAATGAATAAACTTAAAAACTACTAAGCCGATTTAAATTTTTTTTTGGAACTGGAAAGCTACATTTATGATGAGTAACATAGGCTATATTTGATGCTAGAAAAAATTTAAATAATTTTGTCCACCCGTGCGAAGCCGGGACGGGCCGCCAGTCACATATAAGACCGTATGATAATAAAATAGTTTGCCCTGACGTTTTGACCTTAAAAGTTTATTGAGTATAATACTTTTTTTTTTGCTATCCGTACTGTCAATAGTGACGTCACTTTACACACGCCTTTAGTCATGATATTGTCGTTATCTTAACGACTTAACAGTTTTCAAAGGATCCTTTGCCAGTGTAATTGTGCTGAAAATGTGATGTTTTTATTTTGTGTTGAGTTTAACAGTTCGGAGTTTCATTAAAATTGAGATAACGTTCGATATAGACGTGCTTGTTTATAGTCACGATGACAAATGTCAATTTTTGGCGCCAAAATTCTCTACCATAAACAAATTAATATTAGATAACATAAAATAAACTAGCGATATAGAAATAATTAACAAAGGTACTTTAAACTCGATAGAGTATAGCAAAGCTCATTTTCTATATGAGATAAAACCTTTTCTTTAATAAAATAAATTCTAGAGAATGAAGGTTCCAATTTATTATTGCAATAAAAAAGCGACCACAGATAATTTACTTTGTCGCGGCGTAGATAATAAATCGACTTCTATATAATATCATACGCAAAGATATATATTGAAAATAACTAAAACATCTGTATTTGATCAAATTGTGGCAATAACATGATTTACAAAGCAAACTTAATAGCCAATTACAAATCGATTGCTTATTATTCAAATTTAATTATCATAATAATAAAGAAAGCATGTGTGCAATTCACACGTGGTAGAAGTGAAACCTTCAAAAATAATACGCACACGTATACAAAATACCACGGTTGTTGTGATGCCTTCTCTCAAGCTTTGCACTACGCATGCGCACACAAACACGTATTAACACACGTACATAATGCTTCCTATCTCATTTTCTCCTACGTTAAATCTTATGAATTTCTGTGTCAGTTTCTTTTTACTGTCGCTTTTTCGTTTCAAAAAGACACTGTATAATGCTTCCTATCTCATTTTCTCCTACGTTAAATCTTATTAATTTATGTGTGTCTCTTTTTACTGTCGCTTTTTCGTTTCAAAGAGATACTGTATAATGCTTCCTATCTCATTTTCTCCTACGTTAAATCTTATGAATTTACGTGTCTCTTTTTACTGTCGCTTTTTCGTTTCAAAGAGACACTGTATAATGCTTCCTATCTCATTTTCTCCTACGTTAAATGTTATTAATTTATGTGTGTCTCTTTTTAGTGTCGCTTTTTCGTTTCAAAGAGACACTGTATAATGCTTCCTATCTCATTTTCTCCTACGTTAAACCTTATGAATTTATGTATCTGTCTCTTTACTGTCGCTTTTTCGTTTCATCGACAAATCACAACGATGCTAAAGAAGTTTTCACTTTTAAAAGTAGTAATTTCAAAAACATGGGAGAGACTATGCCGAAATGTTTTTCATTTGATATATTTATCATGTTGTGACAGTCTACTGCTTAATAAAACCTATTTTAAATAGTAAAGTTTTTGTCTTTTTCTATAAAGCATAGTTTCAACTTGACGGAAAGAGACAAAACAGGACATAAGTTAAAATAGGTTAAATAGGCGTTTCACGTTTTTATGAAAAACACGGCTTATCTATAGACAAATAGGGTTTAATATTTTATTGTATTTTTTACTACCTCTAACATATCCTCGGAAAAATACCTTGGTTTTGTTTAAACTAATATTACCTTCGAATAGGTAAGTTGTTATCAAAAAGGTCTTATTATCTAAACAGAGACGTACGCAAGTTGTTACTATGCAACATATGTATAGTATGAAAAAAAGCATAAACGGAAGGTGCGAGCCTATCCGTATTTTATAGGATACATTTCGGAGAGTGTGCAGCTGAATTGCACAACCTTGTTCCGCCGTCCCCATTTTTTCATCGGACAACCAGACTTACAAATTGGCGACACCGTTATATGGTGGATATACCAAAGAGTCGCACTAAGCGTTTTGGTTTCAATTTTATGATACGTACCGCTAAGGAGTGCAACTCTTTGCCTGAGTCTGTGTTTCCTGACAAATACAATTTAGGGGTCTTCAAATCACGAGTGAATAGGTATATTCTAGGCAAGCGCGTCACATCCTAGATCGCATCGACGCTTACCATCAGGCAAGATAGTGGTCAAGCGCATGCCTATTTTCTATAAAAAAAAAATTGGTAAATACATATAACATTTTAATTTCATATAATTAGAAAGAAAGAGTTTATTGACCCATTGCATACATTTTAAACAAGACATAGAATTTAATAATAAAAGTTTAGAAAACAAAATAATAATAATAAAAACATGGGGGCCAATCAGGACCCTGCCTCAGCATAATGTCATTACACTGTGATACGTCACAGTGCAGCGGCGCTGGTATTCCGGCAAGGCCTGAGAGAGGTACTGCATTATATACAATGTGTCCCGTCACCACTGTCGGAGTCTTTAATGGTGTGAAATATGGCATTTTTTATCGACAAATTGCCCTTCAAATTTGACTTTTCTCAAAAAGCCAATAACTAAAAAATACACAAAAAAAATCTATTTGTTTTTCTTTAATTATTTTTTCTATTTTTTATTCCATGACAATTGAAACATGATGGATGTAACTGTTTTTTAATGTTGATAGGACATTTACATGAGTAGTGGTGCTCAAATTAGCATGAGAACCCAGGTCTTGGTTACCAAGAACACAAAATGGCGGCCGTAAGAGAAAAACAAAATTTGAGGGGCAATTTGTCAATAAAAAAATGCTATATTTCACACCATTAAGGGTTCCGACACTGGTGACGGGACACATTGTATAATAAAATTTACAATTTTACACAAACAAAAAACAAGACACAATTAAAAAGAAAAACAGAATTGAAAAAGAAAAAAATATATGTAACAACTATTTGACAATTTAATTAATGTTGTTATTAAATGGAGTTCTTTTGTTTAATTATGTATCGATATCGCTTCACTAATTAATGAAATATTAACCGATTCGTTGCTACATACAATTACAGAAACGAAGGCTACGAGCTTGATTTACGTGAAAAATTAAGATAGTTTTATTCTGGGTTGATTTCCCTAAAACTTGATTTGAAGGAGTTATCATCGATTTATAAATGACACGGTTTCAGTGGCTAAAAAAAGTTATGACACGACAGGTCTAACCTTTAGTGTTGTATTATGAAATTTTTTTTACAATTTTTTACAATTACTCTGGAACAATATCAATTCGAATTATTCCATAAATTCGACTGTACGCCAAACTCTTCCTTCATTGTACATTCGTCATAAATAATGACAATGTTTGACTTACGTCATTCTTGCATCAGAGTCTTGGTTGTATAGTAGCAAATAAGATCCGCAAATAGTATTAAGGATGTGTTTATTTTATTATTTAAAATATTTACACAGAAAAATTTTTGAATTTGTAAAGTATTATCGTAACTTCCTTCCTCTTTCCACAATAAAAGGATTAGGATTTGGTAACGTACCAACAGACACGCGTTTCAATATATAGTTTGAACAACAGGAATAAATGTTACTTTTCTAAGCATAGGACAAGATTTACAAAGCAAGCTAATTAATAATCGATTGCTTATATCGATTTTTAATTAGCTTAATAAAAAAAAACGTAATTTCTGTTACAACATGGGAGAGACTATTCCAATTTTTATTTTATTTCTTATATTTATCGTCTTATTAATGAAAAAATTCAATGCGAGCGTTAAATTTCACAGTGCATCATCTTGAAAATACTTTTTTACACATCCCTATTGTGTAAATTCTAAAGCATCATCCTGATAATGTTTAGTAAACACAAATTTCACAGATTACGCTATTCCTCACTGTACTATTACATTTGTTTGTAAACTATCGTCTCTTCAGTAGTAGACAAATCGATAATTGAATATTCAGTGTAGCGTTAACTTTCAATGGAAATTAAACAATTAATATTTACTTTTGCAATCAAAAAGCCATGTTTAAATAGTGAAAGTGTCGTTATTACATTTATCGTCGAAATGTGACTTTTTAAAAGTTAATAAATTGAAAAGTATTTAAAAGAAAAAGTTCATTGCTCTCACTTCAGCAACCTTTGAAGTCACTTATCGAACTGCGACAAAAAAGCAACAATGGCATTTTGATTTTATCAAGTTTTTATCGAACACTATCAGATTGCACAATTATATCGGTGCTTGATTTAGTTCTCGAATCAACATTACAGATCGTATACGTTAAGTGACAGAATTAGTGTTAAAAGTGTGAAAGAAAAGTGAAAAATAATTTTACGAGTGTTATACAATTTTGAAGTCAGTTATGTTTATTACCACAATGATAATATTGTTAAGTTTTAATTATGATATGACTATGCAGTTCTTAAAAGGCGTTTCTCTTCTATACAATGTAAAGTTAAATAAAACGTGAGGTGTCTTTTAAGTTTCTTTACAATTGTTTGAAGGCAAGTCGTGGAATCAAAATCTATTTGTGATTGCTAGCACTTCCGAATTATGATAGACAATGTACAACTGATAATTTGTTAAATTTAAAATTTATTTACATTTGAAATTGCTCGCTTTGTGGTATGTTCGATAGGAAAATATATTTTTAACGTATGGAATGCAGAATTGATTTTATATTTTATCACACGAATGACTGATCAGATCAGATATGATTCATTATTTGTCTGTGGTAGCAATATGAAGTGTTTTTTTTTTCTAAAATCTCTAAGAAGGTTGAATTAAAAAAGTTTTTAGTAAAAGATAAATCAATTATATGGATGTGTAAAATGTTTAAAACCCTACTTCTAGTTATTGTGACTCTTTTTAAGTTATGACTGAATAGTGTAATTGCAATAGTGACACTATGAGTGAGCCACAGAAAGTGTACACCAGTCAAACGCTGCCTCGTTTGAGGAGAAAAGAAACGTGGAGGAAAAAGAAGGTTGGTTTATTTTTTTCTTTGCTTTTCACTAATTATCCTTATATAAAAGTTGTTACTAAGTGTTTTGTCGGACATTTTGTGGTGGGAGCGCGAAGTGTCACTTTAATGATTTTGTTAATTTTTGTGTTGTGGTTGATATTGGTGTGTAATAATGGTGGGTTATTAACCACTGAGTGTTTCTGAATATGCATGAGTGTTGGCAAGTGAAACAAAACAGGTTGGAAGATGTCTTTTCGCGCTCTCTCAAGAAGGCCACGAGGAGGTTTCAGTAAAACCCCACTTCTTTACTGAAATTACTCAAGAACATAGAAGAAAGATTATACTTACTTGACACTGGCTAAATGCACAAATTGTGCAAGCCATAAATAAAGAAAATAAAAAAGTGTTTTATCCCAGTCACGTAAACGTCATTATGATTTAGAACCAAAAAGACACATAAATATACAATTTTGGTACTATGTTTATTAGAGAAGTTATGACGTTTTTAACCAGCTTGAATAAACATACTTAATTTATTTGAAATATACTTAATTCTGTTTTTCTCTTAATAAGTCTCGAATATCTCTCACAGACTTTCCATATTAATAAAAAATCTGTAGACAGCATATGCCTTGTATTAGGGCCCACAACGCGGGCCGAGTGCGGATATGTGGGTGTTTACGATTTCTTGTGCAGTTGACCCAAACGTGCGTCCTGATTTTTTTTAATCGCCTTTCTGATGGTTGAATTATACAAAAGTTGCTTAACCCGTGTTATTGCCGGTTGAATACTCTTACCACTGCGCAATTGCGCTCACCTAAGTTAATAGATTAATACTAGCTGACCTGGTAACGCGTTGCTGTGGTAACGCGTTGCTATGGTAACGCGTTTACAATGGACAAAGAGCGGGGTAAAGAGCGGACAGACAAACACACAGGGGTTTGGTGGTGGTTTCGTTTGGGGTGGAATCGATTTGTTAGTCCATATAGTAGATAAAAAACTTTTTTTTGGAATTTTTAGGTCAATAATGAAAGGGGCCGAAAACCCGCCTTATTGGCCCTCCTCCTTTCTGTGTTAGAACTTTTTATTTCATTTTAATAATCATATCTTCATTTATAGCTGCATTTATGCTGCATATTATTGAAACTGCAGTTTCGTGCAGCACCACAATTTCAATAGTTGCTATCGAGTAAAAGCTCGGGCAGATGTTAATGTTATAATTATAAAGTTTGATAATGATCAAAATGTAATACACACTTATCCTACGACCTTAAAACGGTCACGACTGGTATGCATATCATGTCCCTTGGATTAAAACCTTTTGCTTTTAATTGTTGACTGCTTACAAAGTGCGGATATCCCATTACCAATATGACCTTTGTAACGTCGAAATCCAATCACTAAATTCCGTCTGTTCTTTTTATGGTGTTTGATGACCCTTGTTCTGTACTGTTAGTATTATTAACACATTTTTTTTTCTTCCACAATCTGTAGTCTAGAGAAATAAAAAAAAGTTTCGATAAAGTGTAAGGTTCTTGTAATTTTATCATGGTATTTGTATTTAAATTATTATAATAAAAAAATACTAGAAAAAATTTACTCGGGTCACAAATGAATTCTCAGGCGGGAATCGAACCCGCAACCTTTGGAAATCCGGTCCAATGCTCTCCCAATTGAGTTACCGAGCCTTGTGAACACTTGTCGAAATTTTCTAGTACCTTCCTGATTTTACGCTGTAGGCCAGCGTTGTTTCATCAATGAGAGGAACATCCTCTCGTATTCGAAAGAAACATTTTTAGAAATGTTTGGGCATTCGATTAAGATGAAACAGCCATTTAGTTGTATATTTTTATATATTTTATGCATTTTTCAATGTTGTCTTATAAAATAAATTATTATAATAGAAAAATACTAGAAAAAAATCTACTCGGGTCACAGGTGAATTCTCAGGCAAGAATCGAACCCGCAACCTTTGGAAATCCGGTCCAATGCATTTGTATTTTCCCTGTTTTCGATAGTTATTATGTAATTACAATTTAAATTTTTCTTATTCTTTTATTCTTATAATGTCATCAATACTAAATGAGGAATTGTCAATTAATAAACTAAAATAATGTCTTCTAAAAATGATAAGTTCCGGTAAAAACGGTTAGCGAAGATGGCGCCCTAGAGGGGAACGGTAAGAGTCAGTCGTGGTTCGACAGCGGTAGTAAGCGGTGTTTAGAGTTGTGTCTAAAAAAATAGAGTGACAAATGTAACAATAAGTCAGTGTGAGTAGTATAATAAAGAGAGATAAAGTGTTGTCGCAAGATTTTTATTTGGGGATTATCTTACAATAGAATAATTATAAATTTCTAATAATCCTAAGTAAAAAAAAATCATTTGCGTTTTAGTTTCGTTAATGTTCTAACCTAACCTAACTAACCTAAGCAGTTGTCTTTACTTTGACGTTTCGCATATGAGTATTGAGAATGACAAAATAAAAATTTCATTATTTATTATTAAGTATCCAGTTTTAGTCGATCTTATTAGTATTATTAAAGTACTAGCTGCACTCTGTTTTACAAGCTGATCTTTTTTTTTCTGACTCTACTTATTTATCACATATATCACAATCTGATCAATGCTTTCGGAACCCATGGGGAACTAACATACAGACATTGATTTTTGTAGATAGATAAAAACGTCAATAATTAAAGTAGGAAAATATATAATTAGGATTAATAAATATTACGACAATTTTATTTACGACTAGCGGCCCGTCCCAGCTTCGCACAGGTGGACAAAATCTTAAAATTTTTTCTACCATTAAATATAGCCTATGTTACTCAGCGTGAATGCAGCTTTCCAATGGTGAAAGAATATTTGAAATCGGCTTAGTAGTTTTTGAGTTTATTCATTGCAAACATACAAAAATACAAATCTTTCCTCTTTATAATATTAGTGTAGAGTTTAGACATACAAAATGCACTGTACTGCATTTGCACTAGCTTCAAGACCATAAACCCACTAGTATCACACACAACGAAGGTTGTTCGGATTCCAGCCCGAAGAATTCCTCGATTGATTTATTGTTACCCGTTAGGACATATTTGTCTTTAAGAGTTTACCTTGCCATACTTGTCTTACGTTACGATACTTAAGGCGTGTGGTATGCCTTCTGATTTAACCATTTTAAAATAGTTGATACGTTATGATAGGTCATACGTTTGGATAACGAACTGTTAAATTCCATTATTTAGTCACTATAGAACCTATAGTAGATAGGTAAGCGCTTAACCGCTATCTCGCCTAAAGCTGCGAATTGACGATCAGTTTTTCGCATCAGTTGAACTGACGTCAATCCAAAATTTGATCGTGAGTGTTGAATCATCACTCCAGAGCTTTAACTGACGACGCGCCATGTATTTCTGAGACCTGCATAAATCCAACTCGGCGCGTCGCGCCAAACTGATCGTGAGTGAGTGATCGTCAATCCAATGAAGTCAGTTCTTTCGAAGCGCCCGCGGTGAATGATCGAAAACTGAAGAGCCGGAGTGACGCCAGTGAATGCGGCAATCGAGTTGGCCTTAAACCATTTTGAGTTTTACGTCTGGACTGACGCGAACAACTGATCGTCAATGCCCACTTTAAGGGTATGCGGCGATGCGATTTAGGATGTGACACGCTTGCCTAGTAGACACTTATTCACACGTGACTTGAAGACCCCTATATTGTATTTGTCGGAAACAGACTCAAGCAAAGAGTTCCACCTTCAGCGGTACGGATCACAAAATTGGAACCAAAACGCTTTGTGCGACAATAATGGTGGCCACTATTTGTAAGTCTGGTTGTCCAATAAAAAATGAGAAAACAAGGTTGTGGAATTATACACATCTCCGTACTAACTTCCAAATAATACTCTAGGTACGCTAAAATTGAACTAAATAAAAAATATCCGCTTAATACACTCGAGAGCAATGAATCCGGGTCACTTAAAGAATCCTAAAAATCTCGGAAACTATAAATGCTAGGTTAATGCAATAAATTGTATTTAATAGACAATGTAATACTCCTTAAATGAAGGTATTAAAACTTCTTAGTTATTGTAAAGTTATATCATAAAAAAATCAAATTTGAAAAAGGGCCACTTTCGAAGATGGAACTACGAAATTACAGCATTTGGTTTTGCTTTTGTTTGTAATCTGTCATTTATGTGGGTACATAAACCATGTTGATAGTGCTCTATATTCATTATTCAAGCTGAAATTATGTCGCTTACGCCTGAAGAATGCACCAGAATACTTACAATGCTGGAAACCGGCCGGAGTCAGCGCGATACAGCCAGGACTGTCGGTGTGTCGCTGTCAACAGTACAAAGAGTTCTCCGACGTTACGAAGAAACTGGTTCTAACCTACGCAGACCAGGAACGGGCAGAACCAGGTGTACCACAGCACGAGAAGACCGATACTTGGTGAACACCATGCTTCGAAATCGCTTTCTCACAGGAACTGAACTCACCAATCAGTTTCGACGCCTCGGAGGAAGTAACCCAAGTGCATGGACAGTAAGACGTCGGCTTGCTGAATCTAACTTAAAACCCCTTAGACCTGCAAACGGCCCTAAACTGGAGCGTGGGCATCGTATTTCAAGACTAAGATATGCCCAGAGCCACGTAAATTGGAGTATTGAAGATTGGTCAAAAGTTATGTTCTCCGACGAATCAAAATTTATGCTCTACAAGCACGATGGAAGACACAGAGTGTATCGAAGACCAGGGGAAAGATTCAAGCAAGCATGCATCGAAGAAAAAGTAGCCTACGGTGGTGGGTCTGTACTTGTGTGGGCCGGAATTTCTTCTGAAAGTCGCACAGAGCTGGTGATCATAGAAAACGGCTCTTTAACTAGCGTAAGATATGTGGAAGAAATCCTCAATGATCACGTTGGTCCATTTATGGTCAATTTAGGTGAGGATGCTATATTTATGCATGACAATGCCCGACCTCATACAGGTAGGATTGTGAATGACTACCTTCAAGAGATGAACATTACTCGTATGGAGTGGCCAGTGCGCAGCCCGGATATCAACCCGATCGAGCATGCTTGGGACGAGCTAGGCAGATGCGTAAAACAACGAAACCCTCCCCCAATCACGCTTCGTGAGCTCAAAATTGCTCTCACAGAGGAATGGGAGAATAGTCCCCAAAATCGTATAAGGAACTTGGTGTACAGCATGCCAAACCGCGTAAACGCAGTAATGGAAGCACGAGGAGGCAATACGAAGTATTAAAATTCAAGAAAATCGTAATAAAGTTCAAACATTTCATGTTTCCTATTTTTGTTTTAAGGAGAGATCAGCAGTTTTTTTCTTTATGTAATTTTGTGTTAATAAAATGTATGGTGACTCATATTTTTTTTACTTTCATTTAAGGAGTATTACATTGTCTATTAAATACAATTTATTGCATTAACCTATCATTTTTAGTTTCCGAGATTTTTAACATTCTTTAAGTGACCCGGATTTATTGCCCTCGAGTGTATTTGCTCGTAGGTAATGTGCCCAGAAGACTGATAGAGTATTGTATGAAACTAATTCTAGAGACGAGGTACCTACAAACCGATCACTTGACAGATAGTTCTCTATATGTTAGAGTTACTCTCGATAAGTTTTTTCAAGGTCTTTGTATATTCGGTGGGCCCCAGGAGTGGTTATAATCTGTATCTCATCATTATCAGTCATATAAACACTTCTCCGTGAAATTATTTTTAAGCAATGTGCATTAAAGTCTACAACAGAATCTCAAAGCAGTTTTACCTTTCCGACCACTTGAGCAGCTTTACTGCGAACTGTGAGCGTACACTTTATCATTTTTCTTATTATCACTTCAATCGTGAAATTTCTTGAAATTTCATTGTTTTCAATTAAATCGGGAAAGAGGATATTTCTGTGTCTTTCATTGTAAAGATTGATTTAGGGCATGTCTGGTATATCGACGATAAGCAATGAGCTTCAGGTTTTGTTTAATAATACGCGACAGAGTCCTAGCGGGCATCTTTATTTCTCGCAATAAGATTTTTTGCTTCCTAATGGGTTTTCGACGAATTCTGGCTTTAACAGCTTTAGCAGCTTTTGTAGTTCTAACAGCACGCGGCCGCCCCGGTCTTTTATGGTCTTCGACAGAGGAAGTGTTGTTGTTTCTGTTGATAGTACGATATACGAACATACGGCTGATACCAAACGAACATACGGTGAAGTGTCTGGAATATGACCGATGGCTCCATACCCACTTTGTGCAAGAGGATCACTGCAATCCTATTTTCTTTATCACTCTATTCCATACATATTGTAATTTAATAATGAACACGAAAAAATATGCGAAATGGTGCGAAATCGAAAGAAGTTTTTAAAATAATAAACACGTTCCAAATTCGAAATAATTAAAAAGTAAAAAAAAAAAATTTTTATGCAACAGTATTTTTATGGCCAGACTAGTTATATACAAAGATATGTATAATAATATATATAAATATATATAAATACCTATGATTCCGATACGATTGCTCGTATTCATCGCAAAAACTCCTATCGGGATTCAAACCCCGGGCTCCCGTCCTTTAGACCGCTAAACCTCAGGCGGTCAATTTAGCAATCAATTAAACTCTATCTATCTACGAATCAAAGTTCTATTACATGTAGTATTTTTTTAAATAGTTCCAGCAAAAAAGAAAAAATATTTTCCGCTCTTTCTTACCTTAGCGATGTTTTATCTAAAGGACCGTCGTCGATGCGAAAAGCAGAATGGCTTCCTTTGCGCTAAACGGTCGTCCTTAATTATTACTCCGTCCTTATTATCAATTACTCCTAGATCTTTCTAGAAGAAAATCAAATGTTTTCATGTGTCAAACGGACCTCGAGCCCTCTAGCCTTTCGCTTTCGGACGGTTTTCTATGAAACCTTAATTTCGTAAGGAAATATGCACATAATGTTAGTACGTATTGTAACTTAATGATATCACCGTGATGTCATCAATGTCAACTTGAAGCAAAGTGGGTGTTTTAATTGCCTGACTGTCGAGTCTAAATACATATATTCCTGAGGAATATGGCATTTAATACTAAGAGTTTTGGTTTTAATTTAAGTATTGTATTTTGTTTTTCTGACACCTCAAAAAATTATTTTGAAGTGAAATTTCTTTAGCATCTTTGTGATTTGAAAGTCGATGAAAAATGAAAAAAGAAAGAAACGAAAAAGCGATAGTATAAAGAGACAGACACATAAATTCATAAGATTAAACGTAGGAGAAAAGAGATAGCATTATGTATGTGTGTTATACGTGTTTGTGTGCGCATGCGCAGTACATAGCTTGAGAGAAGGTATCACAACAACCGTGGTATTTTTTATACATGTGACATGCTCTCTTAATAAATTTCTTGGGTGGTGGCATATGGTGCGGGTCGTTGCGTTCCATATCTTAATATGGTTGAGCGAAACGATGGCTCCATCATGCTTCATGCTCGTGAACGGTTGCTGCCTTGGGAAATGGGTCTGCTTTAACGTTCAGTATTATTGACTAATACTAAACATACATCTTGTTGCTTTCTTAAATTTTGGGATACTTACTTTAACTAAGTACAGATACTTGTTGACTTCGTTATAATCAACAAAATAATGATATCATAACACTGTTAGTATTGTCATAACAAAATAATGTTGTTTTTTATTTATTTTGTGAATTATGTATGGTGACGACGTATTATATTGTAAATGTCGTTACTTGTTAAAGCTGACGAGTTTCTTGCGACCATTCTTCTTGTCACTTAAAAAACGTCCTGAATGGGTGGTAGGTAAAAATGTTGGACGATTCAAAACAACTTATTTTAAGTGCATTCGAATAAATTTATTTTTATTTTCATTTCGTGTCAAAAAGCGACACCAAAAAGAGACTAACTAAAGTTAGATTCTGAAATTTCACTAATTTCACACACTAATTATTCATTGAAATACAAGTTTCACTAAGCTGCTAGTAACAGTGGATTTTTCTTATAATTCCTTTGAATAGTCCGGTATTCTTTCTTCGAAGGTCACTGTAGGTATTGACGACACTGGCCTTAAGTAATTGCACAATGATTGATGTGTTTGTAACCATCGCACGTGCCAAATCGGTTGAAGGCTGGTGCATTGGCTACGAGGAAATGCCGTCGAAATTTTACAATGGTTCTCATTCGTCCTATAATGATGGGTGAGCAAAAATTTACAGAAGCAAAGCGGTTGTTTAACGTTGTTCCGGTTTCGTCTGCAATCGCCTTTAGATGCGAAATGCCCATGTCTCAAAATAATCCCAAACATTTTGGGGACATTCCGCCATTTTTGAATTTCCGAAATTTTGATAATTCTGTCTTTTTGTAGTAATATTAATAACAATAGGTTTAGAATAACTATATACTGTCAATGACGACCGTTTGGTGCAACGGTAGCGATCCTGCCTTTCGCACCGACGGTCCGGGTTCGAATCCCGGTAGGGGCAGATGTTTGTATGATGAATACGAGCATTTGTATCTGAGTCATGGATATTTATATATATTTATATGAATATTACATATCTATGTATAATATATGTATGTTTATCCGTTACTCCTAGCATCCATAACACAAGCCTTACAGTGCTTACTTTGGGCTAGGCTAATTGGTGTGAATGTAAAAAATATTTATTTATTTATTTATAATGATGGGTTAAGAGAAATGTCATCAGTCTAGAAAGCCTTTACAAGTGGGTGTCTTATTCCCGCGTGTGGTATCGTCTCTTGGTGGGACGTCCCGTTGCGTTTAGTAATTTTAGCCCGAACGTTTTATTCTCGATTGTATAGCGTGCAGCACCCAAGATGACGTAACATCTATGTCATTCGAGTTACTCACGCGCACCTTTTTGCCGATGTCCGTATATCAAGGTCGTTCGTTAATATTACATCCTAATTTGATCTTTATTCATACAGTCTAGTCAGAGATAACAGAAACATGACTATTCGGAGAAAGAATTTTAAATATGTGAGCTTATCTCGAGTCCTCTTTCAGCAGACCTTGGTAATAGTAATATTATTTACATTCACATCAATTAGCCTAGCCCAAAGTAAGCACTGTTAGGCTAATATTATTAATAGTAAAGAAACGGATAGATACGCATATGTAATATTTATAGAAATGTACCCATGACTCAACTAAAAGTGCTCGTATTCATCACACAAAAATTGCCTCTTCCGGGGTTCAAATTGAGGCCCTTCGGTGCACAACGCAGGAACGTTACCGTTGCAACGAAAGGTCGTCAAGACCCACCGACCTTGGTATAACAGAACGTGATACGGTAATTGAGAAAAAAAGTATAATTAATAAGAAACTCTTTTCAATCTATAATCTAAGATCACAGTGGTTTGTGTGTTTGTCTGTCCGCTCTTTTTTCCCGCTCTTTTTCCATTGTATCAACCACGTTACCATAGCAACGCGTTACTAATAGAACTCATTAATAATAGAAAAAAAAATTGTCCACTCGTGCAAAGCCGGGACGGGCCGCTAGTTATAATAGAATATTTTATACAAAACTATTGAAGAACTGGCAAAAGAAACTCGGGCAGGGGGACCAACCTCCATCTTACTGTTATTTGCAAAAAGAGCTAACTACATCATCAGGTCTTGGAGTGTGTTTTTGGAGGTATTAATTTATTAATTATTGGATCCCAAGCAGATGGAACGCTCCAACCTTCGTCTCTATTGAGATAAGAATGTTTCCTTATTTCAATAGCCTTGCGTAGCATCCTAGGAACAAATTAAACCGACTCCATAATTGTGTCGTATATAATTATTAACTGAAATGGAAGTATAAAGTAAATATTTTTTATTAAATAAAACTAATAAAAATTGCTATAAATGATTACACCCCATTATACACAAAACGCTATTATTAATCTATACTAATATTATAAAGAAGTAAAGTTTGTGTGTTTGTATATTTGTTAAATTGTAAGGGGTAATCTCGGCATCTACTGAACCGATTTTAAACATTCTTTCACCAATAGAAAGGCACATTATTGCTGAGTGTCATATTGAATGCTAGAAAAAAATTAAAGAATTTTGTCCACCCGTGCGAAGCCGGAACGGGCCGCTAGTACTAAATATCCATAACTTTCTTTTCTAAAGGTTGTGTAGACATCTTATTTTATAAATAACATAATACACTAAACGAGTCTATACATGTTTGTAATAATTACTCCAGCAATTACAGTAATGAAATTGCGCGGTGGCATGTTTGTCTCTCTCTAATTTATGATATAACTAGCTCGGTCTCACTCTACACTTACCATTTCTATTATGGGTAGCGAATGCAATTAGGTCACTAGAACATTGTCCCCTGCTGTCTTTATTTTTTATTTCTCCTATTGTAAAAAACATATGATGCACTGTCTTATGAACGCTTATATTCAAAGAAATGTATTTACATTTGGTGCTTTTTTCTTCAAACTTGTTTATTTCATATTACTATTAATAATCCCACTGTCTGATCTTTAATCCTACGGAAGTTAAAGTAGAAATATTTATTTATGTAACCAATATACTATTGATTGTATTTTGAAAACTGTGTATTTATACGTCAACGGTAACTAATAAATAAAATATCCCATTTTTTGCCTCCGCGGTTGTTTCGTTAAAGCAAACAACGAAATGTGTTTACATGTCATGTGAAGAATTTTATCTTATTATTTGTAAATAATAATTCTTACATACACACTAATTATCCTAAAGTTAGCATTGTAAGGCTTGTGTTATGGATACAAGGCTAACGCAAAAGCATATATAAATCGTATATAAATATGTAAGATTATTGGAGCGGAACGAGCGAAGCGAGCGAAGCTCCCATGGATCATCTTCAATGGCGCAATGTCTGTTACGCCATAACTTCCCGAGTTCTTAACCGATTTTAATATTTTTTGTGTGGAATCGAATCAACAGGTTTTAGTCCAGAAGGTGACGGAGTCCGAATTTTGTTATTCGCAAAAATTTCTATGGTAACAATTTTTTTTTCCTTTTTTAGGTATTACTCTTATTATGCTAGCGTAGCTTTATGCTTAGCGACTGCATCGCCTAGTATATAAATACCCATGACTCAGGAGCAAATGCTCGTATTCATCACACAAATATCTGCCCCTTGCGGGACTGGAACCCAGGACTGTTGGTGCGAAAGGCAAGACCGCATTTAACAAGAAAATGCGGTCTTGCCTTTCGCACCAACGAGACTTCTGCCACACAACCTTCTCGCGGTGTCTACCGGCTTGCTTTCGGAAGCATTCCATCTAGTCTGTAATTTTTAAAATCTTAGAAAGTTCGATTCGTCTTTTTTTTCATTCTAAAACTTGAATGATGTTATTTTCAGGGGTTCAAAAACACATTTATCAGGATACACTTTCATAAGGTTTACACATTGAACCTGTTTTGCTACGAACACTTATAAAAGTGTAACAGATATAATGTTTTCTGTTACCAATCTGTTAAAAACTGTTTTACGTTTAACTATCTATGTGTATACACAGTACACCAACATAGGCATTTCAAAGTACCCAAATCAATAGTGAGCTGTCGCATAGTTATGCCAATGTGAACCTTATTGACTGTAACAGATATTAACACTCATGAACCGGTATTTTCAAAAACAGATTCAAAGTGTTACAGTTTCTTTCTGTTTAACTTTTAAAACAGAAATGAAAAGCAGTGTTCAGAACACTCTATTCGGATACCGCTAAAATCACTGGTTATTTTCCAAAGTCTGTTTGTAAAATCATAAATCGTTCTTTACAAAGATAGTTAGAAAGTGAACGATGTTTTATTTTCTTAGAGATTCGTTATAGCTGTGGTAGCACCATACGGGCGTCAATAGACAGTAGGTAATTAACGAAATACCAGTAATAAAAGATACCTATTTATATTTCATATGGCTAAATAATATGTTATTAATCCGGGGTAGTATAGTCTGAATACTGGAGAATCCGAGAATGTCCAGGGTTTCTGTCGTAAAATTCCTACACTTCGATTTTTCATACATTTGTCCAAGTCCCTCTTTCTCTTCTGTCTATGACGAAATGACCTCATGGGATGGAAGATTGAGAGTGGATGAGCGCTTGGTCACATTTTCATTTTAAGAAAGTTTATAAGTATTATATACTTACTGTACGGTCTTACACCGCACATTCCTTATGCTTAAATTAGGTTACTCGTTAGCATTTTAAGTTTACCTTTTATCTGCTGTAATGAAACATTATGAGATTACGATCGGCCACAGTCGTGGAAGGACCCATATTTTAACTACCTTTTTACCTGTAACTTAACCAAACTACGTTTATAACTTTATTAAACTTAGTGAAGAAATCCTTTCGTTTTATCTCTGCAACAACGCAACTTTCAACATCGTGCCAGCCACCACTTACTTCGTGAATAACAAGCAACGAAAATAACTACAACATCTACCTGTACGGTGTTCGTGGTCAACTAAGCGAACATCCTACACTTAAATTTTATTGACTTTTATAGGATTTTGTCACGCTGAATTGAGCAATGTTCGTAACTGTCCATAATACTTTATAAGCTATTTTAATATTTTAGTCCTCTGCTGCGTTTCAGCTAATAAATACGAAAAACTAACACTATTGTTTATATTTACAATTATTTATGCATACCTAATAACGGATAGAATATATAAATATAAAAATAAGTGTTCTTACTACTATTATTCGTAAGCAAATGCTTATTATCATCACACAAACATGGTACGAGACCAAGTTACTAACCAACGACCATTAGTGTAGGCTGGATCAAATTAAGATGTCAACCAGTCGCCAAGCTAACAATAGTCGTATAACGAGAAACCATATTTTTCTATTTATCACATCCTTTTATTTGCGTACCTTAAAATTTACTAGGCGATGCAGTCGCTAAGCATAAAGCTACGCTAGCACCATATATTTGAGCGGAGCGTAATACAAAAAAAAAAGAAAAAGCTTTTGTTTCGATGGGAATTTTTACATATTTCAAAATTCGAGCTCAGTCACAATCTGGTCCTAAACCTGTTGATTCGATTCCTCACAAAAAATATAAAAATCGATTAAGAATTAGGGACGGCGTAACAGACATTGCTCCATAGAAGCTGATCCTCCGCTCCAATTATACTACATTTCGGAACCCTCCTTGCAAAATTTGGGATTTTTTTGCTGTAATCTCTTTGTTTGGCGATCTCAATAGGAGACCATAATTCGGAAAAGGCTGCTTCACATTTATTCTACTTTTCCAAGCACACATGGTATTATAACTTTACATACATATCTGCAGAATAAATAAAACAAGTAAAATTAATACTCTTAGCATTTCCGCGTAATTATCAAAAGAATTTCAATAAAATGTCTCCGTGAAAACTTTTCGCACGCATTCCCCGGGCGGCCATTAAAATACGTTTGTGACGTCAGGAGCGCACGCGCGCGCGAAACGCAACCGACTATCAATCAGTCGTAATCACGGGATCGCTTGCAGTTTACGCGCGTAATGATCGATTGTTTCGTATTTATCGATTATTCATGATAAACTATATCTAATCGAGTTATTTTTTGCGATGCTTACTTTTCTTCGTGTAAATAGTGGGTTGTTGTTACGGTTGTTGGAAGGAGATTATTTGTTTGTTTAATTATGTTACTAAATTAGTATTGTGATGTTTGTAATGTGGTAGCGGCGTTATGGCGCGATTTAGCAAAATTCTTCATTGGATTGCAATATGTCCGCGCCTACAGTGGCGAAAATGTGGGGTAATATTATTTTATTTTATTTGAATTAATTAAACTTTCAGTGTGGGCGAAAAACAGAGTGTTGCCGAAGCTTGAAGTCTTAATTTATTCCACAAATGATACATAATTAGTAGAGATTTATAAATACTGGTCAAACAAGTCAATCGACTTTCGATTGCGGTTCTACTTACGTTTTTGCGCATGCATGGAATGTCGAATGGAATTTTTTATTTATTTAATATAAGGTTTTGCAGACCTCAAAGAAGTTTTGCTAATGTCGCAAAATATGAAGGAGAATTATAATTAAGCTTTGTAATGACTGGCAGGGTGAAATATCACCAACTTTATTTTTAAGGGAGGACTATAACATACGGAAGCTAACGGAAAAAATATTTATTTTTTCCGTTAGCTCCCGTAAATGCTGGTAAATTAATAGATAGTCAATGAATTGAAGGGTCTGATTTACTCAGTGGCACCCCGCTGCCATTTGAACGAGCAAACCTTATCGTGCCATTCATCCATTTCTATAGTTATAACATTATATAGATAATAGCGGCCCGACCCGACTTCGCATGGGTGGACAAAATGCTTTAATTTTTTGTTAGCGCCATCTAGCGTCCGGTAGACGAACTACTTGCGGTTAACGCGTTGCTATGGTAACGTAATTGATACAATGGAAAAATAGCGGACAGACAAACACTCAAACAACTGTGATCTTAGATTTTAGATTTGTACATCCAGATAAAATTATTTTTGTTATTTAGATAAATAATCTTTGTCACAAAAATAACAAATGTGATAATAACTGACTAATAATTGACGACCGTTTGGTGCAACGGTAGCGATCCTGCCTTTCGCACCGACGGACCTGGGTTCGAATCCCGGAAGGGACAGATGTTTGTATGACGAATACGAGCATTTGCATGCATACATATATGTATCATATATGTATGTCTATCCGTTACCCTAGTATCCATAACACAAGCCTTACAGTGCTTACTTTGGGCTAGGCTAATTGGTGTGAATGTAAAAAATATTTATTTATTATTATTATTTACTTTAGTTATTATTATAACTAAACATTTTACAAAAAAAAACTATGCCACCTATCACTTCATCACGTGTTTAAATAAAACGATTTTACCGATATAATGACGCTTTTAGTTTTTTTTTATATATATATTTAATCCGTACTCCTTTTGTTTCCGAGTCGTGGTCACAGCTCCCGTAAAGGAGTCGGAATGTCAGGATTAAAAATTAAAAAAAAAATTGGTTGTTGTTTTTTAAAAAAGTGTTCTTAATGTCTTTTAACTTTTAAATTCTTATTCTGTTGGTTTATCAGTTTGTTGTGATTATAAGTAATACCTAATATCTTATCGGTGTTCATGGTACATCCAAGTGTGAAATTCCATTCCATAAGCGTGACTCATAAAAAAAGAAAACATTGAAATATTTTAAAGTAAAAAAACTGGTTACTTTTTTATTATCTGTGTTTATTCGCCGCATCGTATAATATAAAGCCGTATTTTCACTAGGGAACATTTGTCGCGCGACTCTGTCGCTCGACACCTAATTCACATGTCCCGCGCGATGTCGCCCGACCACGTCCGACGTCGCTTGGGACATTTACGGGTCGCACAACTTGTCGCTAGTCGATGCTTCGTGTTCCTCGACAGTCGCCAGTCAGGCTTTGAGTCGTGAGAACGTGTGTCGCTTTGTGTTCTGAAAATGGCAGTAGTGTGGGCCAACGAGAATACATTGACCCTGATCGAGTTGTATCAGAATTCGCAAGTACTGTGGGACACTTCACGGAATGGGTGGTAGGTAAAAATGTTGGATGATTCAAAAGAACTTATTTTAAGTGCATTTGAATAAAGTTATTTTCATTTCATTTCATTTATTTTTTTGTCATTATCTTTTTTTCGGGCGCATCAGTGCCAAACCGTCTGCCGGTCGAAGTGATCGCCAAAATAGAAATCATCATCAAATTATCGAAATACGTCCACTGCGAGACGGAAGTTTCCTCCAAAAATAGTTTTGCCATAATCACCATATTTAATAGGCGGATTGGAGAACGTATGAAATATCATAATCTGGAAAACTCTACTGTTAGTTGTCGCCTTATGGGCCTGCGTGACGTCATTCAAGACGCCATGTCTAGAGCGGTTTCAAGGAAAAGGGGGTAGCGGGATAAGAATGGTCCAGCGGCCCCCACCGGATTCACAAGAATCGACCATTAATTCTCGAAGAGGCTCGAAAAAATATTTTTGAGATTTTTTTATGGTCCCAACCCATGGTCCCAACCGAAAATCCCATAACCGCGAAAAATATGTTTTTTAGATATTTTATTTTTTTCGAGCTTTCAAATTGTTTTTAAAGAGGTCAAAACCCATCTTAAAATTTGTTTTGGGTGTGTAGATGTTACCTGTATTATTTCAGATTTTTTTGTCAAGTATAAATATGTGAAAAATAAGTTTGAATGCAAATAAAACGTGAAAATTACGTTATTTCGAAGGAATAAGTCTATGGTTTCTGGGTTTATTTTCATTTTTATTATGGGTGCCCAATAGCATTGATAGCGACAGTCTTCCTCTTTCAAATTGTTGACAGCGTTTTTGACAGCTGTCATAAGTCAAAAGTATTTTTTGACATCAAATTCGTAATTGGCAACCTCCAAAAACCCTATTTTGATTTATTTTCCATAGTGTCGACGTTCTGTAATAAAAACACTTCTTTTCTGTCGAAGAATCATCAATCTTTAATGACAAAGAAATAAATGAAATGAAATGAAAATAACTATTCAAATGCACTTAAAAATTAGTTGTTTTGAATCGTCCAACATTTTTACTTACCACCCATTCAGGACGTCTTTTAACTGACAAGAAGAATTGGCGCAAGAAACTCGTCAGCTTTAACAGAAGTAACGACATTTACGATATAAGTCGTCACCATACATAATCCACAAAATAAAATAAATAACAGAATTATTTTGTTATGACAATGTTAATAATGTTATGATATCATTATTTCGTTAATTACAACAAAGTCAACAAGTATCTGTTTCAAGAAGTATCCCTAAACATTGCAATAACATACAGGGAATAAACGACAAATTTAAGAAAGCAACAAGATGTAGGTATGTTTAGTACAAACTGCTTACTTTGGGCGTTTTGGATAATTAGTGTAAATTAAATATTATTATAAGTCAAAACATCATTAGACGGAAAGTCTCTTAAGCCAGTCAACGACCTGATGCTGTCATTAGTAAATACAGAATTGGCACAACCACGAATACAGTTGAAAAAATAAACTTTGAGACTTATAACGAGGTGTTAAGACGAATTTTCAAATGATGTCAAGTGTAAAGTCGTTTTTATCTTTGTGTGACAAATTTTAGACGATATTATAATTACGTATGAGTGTTGACATCTGTATGGAATGACAAAAACGAAGCGATTGGTTATTGGTAGTTATGTTTTGAGGAGCTCGGTTAAAGCTTTATTGCCTATGATAGCGAAGATTGCAATTTTAGTATGGAATGTTCATTGGATGGGTGACCGTAAATATTTACTATCTCGGCACGCCAACTGCTGGGTCGTCATAGTTTTTATGGCCCATTTGTTTAAAACCCAGGGTCACTATTGTTTGTTCTAAACAAAATAAAAACTGCACTCGAATTATTATAATTACAAGCCCATATAAAATAATTTACAACATCTTAAAGTAAACTAGCTGACCCGAACAACAAATTTGTGTTCTTAGATTATAGATTTGATACAGTCTAATACTGCGATTTAACACGTAACAGCGACATCTAGTAATGAACTCGAGAACTAAAATGTTACTATGGCCATTTATAGATTTCAGATAAGTGAAACGATATCGCGATCTAGTTGGACAGAACGCCATCTAGTGGTAAGATATAGCTTTACAACATTAACACCATTTTCTGGCCAAAATGATTTCAAATCCATAGTGTCCGCTCAGCATCAGAGATTTTAATAACTAGTAATCACTAATCGATTATCTATGAAATTAATAGATCTTGCAATTGGCAATAACCCGCTTGTGATTTCATCAATTGAATCAAAAATTTTTTTTAATACTTACAGCTGGAGATTTTTAAATCAATCTCGTAGAAGATATTAATAAGTATTCTATAGCCATATTTTTATATTTTATGTGCTTAAATTTCGTCAATGTATGTAAATTTTTGATAATCAAATAAATAAAAAAAGTATCTTATATATTAACACATTGCGGGTCCCGAGTTAACTCGTCGTATCGCTTTTTATACTAATGCGCGGGTAACGAGTTAACTCGTTTTGTTTCGCTAAGCCGTGGGGCGCGGAAAACTTGTAATGAAGGGCGCCAAACGGGTGACGGACTACGCATTTTCTATTGTCAGCGGTACCCTATGCGTCTACCTGTCGATACAATTAATTTGGGATCGGAGCGATTTGGTGAGAAAATGCCCGCTTACAAAGTCGTAATCAAGATTCAAATCCGTGAAGCCGTTTTCAAGTTATTCAGTAACAAACGTTACAAACTTTTTTTTTTCTAATAGTAATAAAATAATGTAATAAAGATGTCAAAACCTGATTTTGAAATGGCGCCGAAATATCTCAACCTCAAAAATAAGAAGAGGTAATAATCGCGTTATAATTGATATTAACTAGTGGGATATACTAGAAACATATTTTAAAAACCCACATACACCCACATGTAATTATCATCGGTCTCTGTTGCTAGCTTAATGAAATACCTAGTGTATAGAAAACCATCATCAAATTTTTGGACACACGATTGCTGTTTGACCAATTTTTTCGCCAACATTTTCACCCTTTTTTTACCGGATTTTATAGAAGTACAATTAAGAACCGTAATAGTTATACAGGGATAAGTGTATGGTGTGAATACTCAATAGATTGACAAACGGACTAACCTAGACCAATAGTAAGCTCTATAGGACTTGTTTTATGTATTCTCGGGTAATCATACATGATACGTAGATATGTAACTCAGGTACAAGTGCTCATAATAGAATAAATAGCAATACAAAGATGCTTACATTACAACAAGAAAAAATCTGAGGCAAAAGCTACAGTATAAAGCTAGAACAGTAAAGTAAATACGTACTGTCAGTACAATCGCAGTTCTGTCAGTCGCGGTTGCCGAGTCGAAACGTATGGTCATTTTGTATATCTTTATTGCTATTCATTAGAATGAGTATTGTTTTACAATATTTTGATAATAAAGCATTCAGAACTTGTCCTTTCATTGATTAATTACTATAACTTCTTTAAATGTTGATCTTTAGGGTTCCGTACCTCGAAAGGTAAAAACGGAACCCTTATAGGATCACTTTGTTGTCCGTCTGTCATGACCGTTTTTCTCAGGAACTCGTGGAGGTATCAAGCTGGAATTTATATCAAATACTCAGATCTACTGTCCCTTGGAGCTGTGAAAAACTCAAACTTCTAAGCCAATGCAATTAAAAGATACAGCCGTTTATGCCGCATCCGCATATTTTCGACACTCGTAAAGGAATCAAAACCTGCAGGGTACTTTCCGTGAACTCAGAATCTTGAAATTTGGTACGAAGCAACGTCTTATAGCACAGATTTTGAAACTTGCGAAAACCGTAAATTTTTAGTCACATTATATAATAAAAAAAAAATTACGGAACCCTCGGTGCGCGAGTCCGACTCGCACTTGACCTGTTTTTATTACTGATATTTATTTGTTAACTAGTTGATACATTCAATTATTTGATCATTTCAAAAATCATATAGTTTTAATAAATAAATTCCGGACAAATCACAACAATTATTTAATTCTAAACTAACCTCAGCTTGTTCTATGGGTACTTAATATACTTTTTTATATACTACGTTTATATACTTTTTATATATGTATAGAATATATAAAAAGTATATAAACGACCATGACTCGGGAGCAAATGATTATGTTCATCTCACAAACATATGCCCTTACCGGGATTCGAACCTGGGACCTTAGGAGCGCTACCGTTACATCAAGCGGCCAGCTTTTAAATTTAATGGAACGTAAGTATTTATCACAATAAAGAGACCTAAAAAGCTTAAAAGCCTTGAGCATAGATGGAAGGTAGCAAGCCTATCCGTATTTTATTGGATACATTTCGGAGAGTGTGCAGCGGAACTGCACAACCTTGTTCCGCCCTCCCCATTTTTACCACGTTTTTCTTATCTCACTTTTCTTATTTGTTTGTCTGTCCGGGCAAAATCTTGCAACTTAAATTTGAGGCACTTTCCGATAAGCTAGAAAGCTGAAACTTTCAGGATAGTTCAGAACCCGATGACAATGCACTCTAAAGCAACTTTCAACTTTCCAGATGCACTTTCAGGTCCACTTTCGGCAACTTTCACTTTTGTATGGGGCTTATCCGATTGTTGCGTAACACATGGTTACTTCGTTGAGTTAATAATTAAAAAGAATAAAATAATTATACTAGATTTAAAAAATCTAAAAATCCCACGTTTTTCAATGTCCTAAAAAGAATAAAATAACCCTGCGGGGCAAAGCGAGGGGCCACTCAAAACGTGGGGGCGCATCTTTACAATAATCGGCATCAATGCATGTCATTCATCTCTTTAAAATCTCCTCTTAGTAATATGCGCCCCCACGTTTTGAGTGGCCCCTCGCTTTGCCCCGCAGGATTATTTTATTCTTTTTAGGACATTGAAAAACGTGGGATTTTTAGATTTTTTAAATCTAGTATAATTATTTCATCGGACAACAAGACTTACAAATAGGCGACACCATTATTTGGTAGATATACCAAAGAGTCGCACTAAGTGTTTTAGTTCTAATTTTATGATACGTACCGCTAGGGAGTGGAACTCTTTGCCTGAGTCTGTGTTTCCTGACAAATACAATTTAGGGGTCTTCAAGTCACAAGTGAATTGTTATCTTCTTGGCAAGCGTGACACATCGTTGCTTACCAGGCGAGATAGTGGTCAAGCGCATGCCAATTTTCTATACAAAAAAAAATAGTTTCTTTACTGCTTCATTTATTTACTGTGGAAAAGCGGTCATAATTGTTTAATCGTATTGGAAGCTGGCGGAGTTTAGTACTAAAATATAAATAGTTGATAGTGAAGGTAATATTTTAATTGATGACATCATAGGTCAAGTTACATCTTAACAAGGTCTTCGCTATTGAGGTTATGGTTTCGTTACATCTGTTTTGACGAAAACCAGTTTATTTTGAATAATTAAAAGCCAATATCTTTGTTTTAGTGTTAAGATAAATATTAATCAGAAATTAAACACTTTAAATATTGATTCACAATAATCTATCCTTAGTAAAAACTTGGTCTACGTAAGTTTAGTTGGTATTAATGTTATTTTCCGCCATTAAACAATGCCGCTAAGACTAAAACAGGGAATTTCCTAACTCTAAGCGCTCCCAGACTTAACAGTTTAGCACCGTTTGTAATGAGATTTGCTACAAAAATGCTAGTAAATTAATAGATAGTCTATGAATTGAAGGGTCTGATTTACTCAGTGACACCCCGCTGCCATTTGAACGAGCAAACCTTATCGTGCCATTCATCAATTTCTATAGTTATAACATTATATAGATAATTGCGACCCGTGCCGGCTTCGCACGGGTGGACAAAATTCTTTAAATTTTTTCTATTATTAAATATTTTCCGTTAGCGCCATCTAGCGTCCGGTAGACGAACTACTTGCGGTTAACGCGTTGCTATGGTAACGTTATTGATACAATGGAAAAAGAGCGGGAAAAAGAGCGGACAGACAAACGCACAAACCACTGTGACCTTATAGATTCTCAATAGAATTTGTATCTTTTATGGGCACTCGTGTAGGAACTGTAAATTTGGTATTTTAGATTGTGTATACATGTTTGCTGTTAATGTACCTTAACAAGAGTTGCATTTGCTCATACCGCCATCTCCTTTTTTCCACCGGACATCCAGAAGCACTGCAGGCTACCACCCTTTCTTGGTTGCTATTCCTGCCTGTCGAACCAAGCGCTTTTCAACATCCTTCATAATGCGCACAGCAAAGAAGTGGAACTCTCTCTCTGCGTCTGTATCCGAGAACTTATAACCCGTCCATTTTCAAAGCCAGGGTGAATAGGCATCTTCAGGGTTAGCTCGTTCCATCGTGTATTCTATCTTGGTCCCCGGGCTTGATGGGGATCAAGAGCTAACCCATCCTTAAAAAAAAAATAGAATAATTGACTTTTGAAATGTTCACTTTTCTTTTTTGCCCTTTTTTATTGAATTTTTACATATATTTGTTTTATTACTATTTGTAAATAATATGTTATAATGTATTAAGTCTATAAATGTCCTCATTGCTGGGAGAGGTGTTCCTTATGGATAAAGAGAGAATGGGTCATAACCCATGCAGGGCAGTTACTGTTAGGGTGCCTTACGACAAGAGTATTTTGTTAAAATACTTTGTCCACAAATTGAGAAAGGTAACCAGTGTTAAGATGATCTTTACAGTCTATCGGGGATATATTGCATCAGCTTAAAAATGGGATAATAAGGTTAAATTAAGTAAATATCAAATTTGTATGAGTAAATTAATACAAATTATCAGATTTCATATTACATGTAATATTAACATTTACAATTGAAGTATTTATCTTGTGTATAATTTTTTTTTAACTAATTCAATATTTAATAATTATAAATTCTATATTACCTCTTAAAAAATTAACATGATAAGATTATGCTTTCCTGTAATCTATCTATATCTAATTCTTGTAATACCCATGCATATGAACTAAACTGCGATTGAAAACCAATTTTGAACCTTTGCCAAAGAAACTAAAGTCGATTTTCAATTGATAACGAATTAGTGTTTTCGCTAGCTCTTAGTATTCTAATTTTCATCATCGTTACTTTAGTCTGTGGTCCATCTTATTGATTACGCACTCGTGTCACCTTTTATCACAAGGTCGGTGGACATCATCGGCTATTCTTTCACTAGTCATCACCAGCTGTGTTAATAATAGTTTTGCATCAGCACTTACATTATTTTTGGCGATTATGTTGTTGTGACTTCATTTCAGACAGTGCAAAACGAGTTTTCTGTGTGGGTAGTCGTATTGTGACATTCGAAGTTATTTTGTGGTGCAGTGTTTTTGTTTTTGATACATTTCAGTTTAAACATTGTGATATTGAGAGGAAATTATGTACATTCAAAGGTAAAAATATATAGCCACAACCAGAGCCAATCATATGTATTCAATTTACAAAAATCAACATTATATCATTTAATTTAAGACGCATATTTAATTGTTTTTATTTATTAATTAAAAATGTATCTTATGGACATTTTATTAGAGTTAACTTTTGTCAAATATATACCAATTTTTGGCATATTAGATGTGTATATATGTTTACCTTTGACTGTAAAAAATTGCGTAGACAAAACATAATAGTTCATCATTATTATTGTTTTCAATTATGCGTAGATACAATTACTCGAGTGTGCAGAATAACTCACAACTCCTGAGATGAGTCACAACTTGAGCTTGCAGCGATCATTTACTGCTCAAATATATAAAAGATGAACTTACAACTCTACTTCTGACTTCTGTATTCGCCTAGTGCTCGAGTGAGTTATGCTCACTCACGACTCTACCGAGCAGAGACATATCTTGAACCTGCAGGCGATTCACAATTCATGTCTGTAGCAGTCGCTCAAGGCTCAAATGAGTAGAATGCGACCAAACAACTCTACCCAATAAATGAGTCATGATTCGAGCTTGTAATTATCGCTGCTTCAGTGTTTAAAGTCGTATATAGCTTTTGCTTTTACCATTCACTCAATCCTCAAAAGTGTAGAAGACGAGCACACAATTCTACACAGCAGACGAGACACAACTCGAGCGTTCAGTGTTCGTCCACCTGTTTCAATATGACACTGAAACTGGCAGGAGAAAAACAGCAGCTTTTTGCAACTCCTCTTGAATACCTACTAGAATGTTAAATTATACATGTTGAAATGCCTCCAAAAAGTTCTAGAAAATTTGGTCGTTGCAAAAAGCTGCTGTTTTTCTGCTGAAAGTTTCAGCATCATGTTTAAATTAATAGAATACAAACTCGCTACTCTTCCGAGCAAATCAGTCCGGTCTCGTGCTTGCAATGATTTTCCGAGCCGAACAACATTGAATTTATGTTGGATACTAATGTTGAAAAAATAGTAAAATATTTTTCTCTAGGACAGTGGATTAATTGTGTATCTTCTAATCCTTATCCGTCACGGTCTCGCTCGATAGCACTTAGTAGCAGCATAAGGGCATACACGAAATACGAATTTTGCGTATGCAAGAAGTGTCTTGCATACACAAAATTAAAAAAAAAATCAACATTGCACTTTACTGCTAAACTGTTCAGAAAGTGAACAGCTGAGAAAATTGAAAGGCTTGATTTTATAAAGCTAGTTTGATGCTAGATTTTTGGGATCAATTGAGGGCTTAGCTTCAATTTTTCTCTTAGTATGCTAGTTTAATCATAAAATATTTAATTTGGTTAAACGGTTATTTTGCACACTCTTTTTCGTTACTATTTTTTATCTATAATTAGTTTTAGATCTTAGTTCTACAACATAAATGAAATAGGAATTGTGACATGATAACAAAATTGGGTGTTCATAATGGATACGATTAAAGTTGTTGGAGATTTTGTGAAAGAAAAGTCGCCATTTTCGGTGAGTAAAAGAATTTTTAATATTTATATTCATGAATATAATAAGTAAATAGTTGGGTGCAATATTTAATGCATTTGATCTGCGATTGAAGTGACAAAACTCTGTGTGCATCAATTGTCCAAAATGATCTTCCGAATTTTTTCTCTTCTCCGCAAGTCCTTACAAATTATTGATAATTTCGGTAATCCCACTCTTCAATTAAATTCATCCAACGATCAATTTTTTGAGTTTCACGGACCTAAACTTACGAAGGCTGTGTTTTACTAGTGTTAAAAAACCGACTTCAAATGCAAAGGACAAGTGGTTGTAGAGATTCCATGTTTAGTCATAAATTGAAAAGTTGATTAGTATATAAATAGAATATGCAATATAGTTAAAGAAACGTGTTTTTATTATTTTTATCTAGCTGCAACCGGCATGCTTTGCAATTCTGTTCTTTGTTCATCTTTTTTGTTACCTACACATATAATCTTAACAAAGTTTTTTTCACAGTAGTTTTCTATTACTTTTCAATACTTGTCTTGTCTTTTTCGATTATAATAGAAATTAATAAAAAGCCTTTATTATTTCCCACCAATTAATTTTTTACATTGTTTTTCTTTTAAGGTTTAATAACTAAGTTTATGTAATGATATTTAAACACTCATAACATAATTAACTTTTGACTTAATACCTGCTTAGTTTGTTTCCTTTTTTTTAGTATTTTAACTTAAATATAAACTAACATAACTCAATTTGATTATACATAAATCTTATAAATATATATAAATTTTTAGGAACCCCATTTGTCGGGTGAAGGCCTCCAAAACTGCCCAGATGTCTCTATCTTGTGCTGTCTGTTTCCAGTTTGAACCGGCTATCTCTTCGTCCCAGCGTGGTCTTCCTCTGCTTCTCTTACCTGAAGGTCCCTTCCAAAACGTCACTTTTTTGGTACATCTCATATCTTTTAGCTTTGCGACATGACCTGCCCATTTCCATTTAAGTTTTTGTTGCGTTGGTTATTGGCCTTATCTTTGTGTGTCGTATTTTGTCAACTTTCTTTATTTTTAGCATGCTACGCTCTAGTCCTCTTGGACAAGTAGTGATTAGGTTTTTTATTTTTGAAGTGAATTTCCATGTCTGGCAACCGTACGTCAAACTTTTGATATTTTTTCGTCGTCGTCTTTTTCGATTATAGCATTAAAAATATACACCACCATTGCTCACTAATATTGTGCCGTTTCATTATCTATGTTGTAAGTTCAATAAATAAACATAATACAATACAAAACATTTTATTAATGATACGCAAACAAGAATGAACCCTCATTACACAATTTTTGGATATTAATATGAGAAGGAAACGTATGATACTGTTTATGAAAAGTTTAAAGACATTGTAATAAAAGGCCGATTTGAGTGGATTTTAAGTCGCGTATTGTAAAACGACATAAAGTGAAAAAGTGTCTATTTAAAAATTATAAAGTTTCAAAGCGGAACAAAGATAATATATAAATGGTATTTTTGCATTTTTTTAATATTGATCAATTTGAAATAGCCGGTTTTTTTTTGTAGAAATATTATAACACATGTTGATATCTACAATACTGGTGTTATACGTCCAAAGGTGTGTAGGTAATCAGTAATTTTATATGTAAGTACAGCTAAGACCAAAAATATTATAAATTGTACTAACTACCCCGGCCAGGCGTTGCTGTGTTATAAATTAAAATCAAATTTATCCTATCTTTTAAGTTAGATCAAATAACATATAGTTAGGAAGTTATATCAAAATTGGTTAAGTAGTATAGTAGTCCATCGCGGACAAACAACGTGACACGTAATTTATATATATTAAGACTAGCTGCCCGTCCCGGCTTCGCGCGGGTGGACAAAATTCTTTAAATTTTTTCTAGCATTCAATATAGCCTATGACACTCAGCAATAATGTGCCTTACTATTGGTGAAAGAATTTTTAAAATCGGTTCAGTAGATCCCGAGATTACTCCTTACAATTTAATAAATATACAAACACACAAACTTTATTTCTTTATAATATTAGTATAGATAACCATTTCACATTGAATTGACAGCAAAAAAAACCAACAGCGGTAAGGAAGTAATCTAATAACGTATTATGATATAGCTTTTTTTTAATTTTAATAGGGTTCGCTCTTGATCCCAATGGAACGAGCTAACTCGGAAAATGCCTATTCACCTTGACTTTAAAAACGGACGGGTTATAAGTACTCGGAAATACAGATGCAAGGAGATGTATACATATCGGTCCTAAATTATTTTTTACTAGCGCACCGCCCCGGCTTCGCACGGATGCAATGGTCTACTATATTATGCATGTATTATACATATTAACCTTCCTCTTGAATTACTCTATCTATTAAAAAACCGCATCAAAATCCATTGCGTAGTTTTAAAGATTTAAGCATACGTAGGGATATAGAGACAGTGAAAGCGACTTTGTTTTATACTATGTAGTGATTTTTTATATTATATTAACAACGTCAGCGATTCTACTTTTCGCACCGAAGGTCCTAGGTTCGAATCGCGGAAGATGTTTGTGTGATAAATACAAACATTTGTACCTCAGTCATGGGTTTATATATATATTTCTAGAAATATTACTTATTTATGTTAACGTTAACCGAGTCTACATAACACAAGCCTTGGGCTTACTTTGGGCTGGGCTAATTGAATTAACGTAACAAACAATTTATTATATACTAGCGTCCCGTCCCGGCTTCGCACGGGTAGACAAAATTCTTTAAATTCATTAAATATAGCCTATGTTACTCAGCGTGAACGTAGCTTTCCAATGGTGAAAGAATTTTTGAAATCGGCTTAGTAGTTTTTGAGTTTATTCATTTCAAACATACAAAAATACAAAACTTTCCTCTTTATAATATTAGTTAACTAAGTGCTTCTGTATTATTAGTAGCTATATATATTATACTGTTAACAGTTCTAGAGATCATAGATAATAAATAGAAGTTTAAAACAGATAAGGATCATTATTCTATAAACAATGCTCATGACATGACGGTATATCACCGAAACCTTCAATCCCATTGCGGTCAATCGATTAACCCGTAATCGATTACGTATCGATCCAAACAATGGTTCACAATGCAACAATGATTCGTGACGCGTTTCGACTCGATTGTCTAGTTATAAAAACTGTTTAGTTCGTTGTTTTTTTTTTAATTAAGTTGTAAGTTGAACTATTTAAAGTTACTGTAAACTAGTTTGCGGCGTGGTTAGCAAAGCTCTTTTTTTACTGTCCGTTAAAGAAAGCTAAACCCCTCTGGATCGAATTTGAATTTAAAATGCCAGCATAATAAAAACAAAATCTCTTTCGAACGGTCTAGAAAGCTTATTTCTATTTTTGAAAATGAAAATAACTTTATTCAAATGCACTTAAAAATAAGTAGTTTTGAATCGTCCAACATTTTTACCTACCACCCATTCCGGACGTCTTCTAACTTACAAGAAGAATGGGCCCAAGAAACTCGTCAGCTTTAACAGAAGTAACGACATTTACAATATAATACCGTCGTCACCATACATAATCCACAAAAAAAAAAAATATTTTGTTACTACAATACTAATAGTGTTATGATATCATTATTTCGTTGATTACAATATATTTTTTGTAGAATTTGAAAAAGTTCTGTTAAAATCGTAAATTTTAATTATTTTACATGTTTTTTCAATCATGTCACAAAAAAAGATTTTGTGGCTTAGCGACATTATAGCTAACGTACGACAGTTTTGCTGATAGTTTAATCAAAGGCACTTAATCCTTATGACATCAGCTAGCTATCCAATGAAAGAAACGTCAAAATAGGTCCAGCCATTTCGGAGACTATCAGGAACAAACAACCATATTAGCAATTATTTCATTATACTTTGTCCAATGTAGGATGATACTTTTGACAGTTGACACCTATATAGAGGGTATAAAGTTGCTATTGAAATGTCTAGCCAAACATAAGGAAACAAACGCAACCTTAGTACGTAGCAATAAGGAAGTGACACCTGTCAAAAGTATCATCCTACATTGGACAAAGTATAATACGTTATTATTATTAATAACCAATTACAGGGAATTCATATCATTAATTTTGTTCCAAACTAAGCCGAGCTTACAAACGTTTCGTTGTATAGTTGTCACAGTGTACTGTGGATACTAAATAACTGATGGAACACATAAATAATAAATGCTTATCCTCACAAACATATGCCCCTACCGGGATTCGAATCCCACGACCGTTGAGGCAGTATACGAAATCGCAATTTATCTTAAACTACTTGTCTACGTAGTCACCTTCTTTTAAATATTTATCCCAGTCTTTCTCAAAGTGGGCGATAACGCCCCCTTGTGGGCTGGTTGGAGACCTAAATTAGGGGCGTTAAGGGGCCCAGAAAAAAAATCTAGTTTAAAATGTAAGTTTAAACACCAGAACCGTCTAATATAGCACATTATAACTAAATTAATTAAAGTAATGACATTGTGGTTTTTGAGTTTTAGGAGTGTATAAAAAATCGGGGGCGCTGAAAAATAATTGATTTTCAAAGGGGGTGGTAAAAGAAATAAGTTTTATTATCTCTGATATTAGATGATTATGTGATATTTCATTGAATATGATATATTTGTCATATATGTATGTCTATCTGTTAACCTATGACTTATATCCAACACAAATCTTACACTTCTTATTTTGGGCTAGGCTAATGTAATTGTGAGGAATATTATTATTGTTGTTGGTGTTAATACTTAAATAAACAAATGACCATCACCGAAATAGACCCTTGCCTTGCCCCACTTGTTAAATGGCTGATGATTGTGACTAATGATTTCCTGAGTATACAGTGGTTTGTGAACGGACAAGGTTTTGTTTAAAAATTAAGTGACAATTAAAAAAATAGAACATTTTTTATTTAATAACTAAATTTTTTCACAACTCCTTCTCATTTCGAGCGGCACAACTCTGGAACAAACAACCTTTAGGCATCCAAGACTGTCCGTCCATCACTTCCTTTAAAACCAAACTTAAAGATCACTTTCTAACACAGTTATCATAGTCTGAACGTAACCAACTTAAACCTTTACTATAGTTATCTACTTTATCTCTTTACTCAATGTGTAATTTTATTTATTTATTGTATTTATGTAGTATATAGTTAGTTCCTATTTATGTAGTATATTGACATAGAGATTATAATTTTTTACTTTTATTTTATTTTATGAATATTATATGATCTGCATTCTTAGGTTGTCCCGCTTACCTGTCTAATCACCCACATACCCTTGGTTGGCTGGAAGAGATCTCTTTTAGAGATAAGCCCACCATTGCTCACAAATATATGTAAATGTACTGTTTAATTACTTTATAAGTGCAATAAAGAGTATATATACTAAATATATTATTAAAAGGAGTATTAGGCAAGGTTCCGAAGATACTGGCAGCGTTCCCCCTTTGAATAGCTAGACTTATTCTTTGTCCGAGGTAGCTGCCAGCTCTTCGGTCTCCTGTGATGTCGACTAACCTTTTTGCTATTTTATATTTTTTATTGATACATAGTTATACACTACCGTCCAAAAGTTTGGAAGCATACTTGTATTTTCCATTTTGGCTAAGTTACTTTTTGTTTAATTTTTAATTTTATATCAATAAAAGTAATTGGAGACGGCTTAATTTTGTTTTGTTTGATTTTACCTCGCTGCTTCCAAACTTTTGGACTTTAGTGTACATATTTTACAAAAATCAACAGAAAAAGTAACAGGCAAAAAATGATATATTGAATTCAATAAAAAACAAAACTAAAATAAAATAATACTTTACACTTAACAATAACCTTAAACTTAACACTTCCTTCCGGGTCCGGAGGGTGCCCACGTCGCTAAGGGCTAAAAAAAGACAATTTGGTGCAACAGTAGCGATTCTGCCTTTCGTATCGACGGTCCTGGCTTCTAATCCCGGAAAGGACACATGTTAGTGTGATGTGATGTGTGTTTCTTTAAATATTACATATCTATGTATCATATATGTATGTCTATTCGTTACCCTAGTATCCATAACACAAGATTTATAGTGCTTACTTTGGGTTAGGATAATCTTAAATCTAAGAACACAAAATTGTTGTTTGTGTGTTTGTAAGTCCGCTCTTTTAACGTTACCATAGCAACGCGTTACCGGGACAGCTAGTATATACTCTAAAAACACCAATTTGTTGTTTGTCTGTCCGCTCTTTTTTCCGCTGTTTTTCCATTGTATCAATAACGTTACCATAGCAACGCGTTACCGGGTTATTTACTTAGTTATAAGAAATATCATTATTATTAATGGTAGTAACATCGTAGTTTTTTTTATATAAAGACGTTTTGTTTTAATTGAATTGTAGAAGTACGTGATGTTATTCCATGTTGTCATTTGTTTTATGAATAAAAACAATAAGTTTTAATATTAGTAAACCGTGCGTGCTCTAGAAAAGGATTACAATAGAACAATTGAGTCCTGCTTTCTGCTTTACTAAAATAGTTGAGCGAGAGTGCTTTGTTTTAATTAGAAATTATTTGACTCCGGGGGGACTTGACGAAATTCCTTGCGAATGCATTTTTTATAAGTGTTAAAAATCGTTCATTAATCATTTTTTATTGGATAAGTTTAATAATAATAATCAAATGGTGTAGTTATTGAGTCGTTTTTGCAAGAAAGAAAAAAAATTATTTGGGACTCAAACACAACAACAAAATAACAACAACAACAAAATGTTTATAATTAAAAGAAGTATCATCTTAAAAAAAGAAAGATACATATAAAATAGTAAAAAGAAAATTAAAACAAATAAATAAATACAAATATGGTGTGTCTGAGGCCAACAACAATCACTAAAATAATCACAAACAACCACACAACATTAAAAAATATATATATAAAAACTTAAAAAATTACTTAAAGAAAAAAAAAATATTTCATTTTTAAATTTATTAGTTTGCGCCTTATAAATGGATAACATATAAAAGGAAGGAAGGACAAAAGCCTTTGTCGTCGAGTGGCTCGTGTACCGGTTTTCATGGAACCCGAGACGGGTTCGATACCAGGCCGGGTCAATGTAGAAAACTAACTTTTCTATATTGTTTCGAGTCTGGGTGTTGTGGTTCCGTTTTTGTTTCTAAATGCCATAATACAAGTGCTTTAGTTATTTAACTTTGGTTTAAAACAATATATATGATAAAAACCATGGTAATTTCATGACGCCCATTTCTGAAAAGAATAAATGTAATATAGGTTTATATGTGTTTTTCTAATGTGAACACAATAATTTTTATAATATTTGGCTTTTTGTGGCAATTTATTATATTTTCAATATTTTAAAATAAATAATAATAATAGTAGTACTTTTAATATGAATACGTGTTTTGCCAAATTGGACTTAAAAGCCTCTTACGTAACTCAATATGCGTATGTCGCTTCTGAATCAAGAATAAAAATATGTACTGGCAAATACCACTTCAACCTACTCAAAAATGACAAATACTATTCGAATTACAACTTAAAGTGCCAACGTATAATGTTCAAAATCAACTGTGGAAATTTATTTAGAAATTTGTTCTTCTTTATGATGAGTTGATGATGTCTGTACGGGCTGCAAGGTAATTTATTGTTCATGGATTTATTTCTTCCGTCTCTGGTAAAGACTGATGATACAAACATCATTTTTTTCATATTTCGCCGAAAGACGTCCACTGAGTACGGAACCGTGCCCCCAAAAGGGGGTTTTGCCATTGCCATCTTCGCGCTTTGCGGGCGGGTTGGAGATCACCAGGAATTCAAAAACACCTTTATTAGGATACACTTTCATAAGGGTTACACATTGAATTTGTTACAGAATTATTCCTGTAACACTTATTTGGGTCTTTTGAACCTGTTTTGCGTCGAACACTTATAAAAGTCTAACAGATATAATGTTTTCTGTTTCCAATCTGTTAGAAACTGTTTTACGTTTAACTATCTATGTGTATACACAGTACACCAACATAGGCATTTCAAAGTTCCGAAATCATTAGTGACCTGTCGCATAGTTATGCCAATGTGAACCTTATTGACTGTAACAGATATTAACACTTATGAACCGGTATTTTCTAAAACAGATTCAAAGTGTTAGTTTCTTTCTGTTTAACTTTTAAAACAGAAATGAAAAACAGTGTTCAGAACACTCTATTCGAATACCGCTAAAATCCCTGGAGATCACATTAAAAAACTCTTCACGCCACTGCTCTTTTCGTGGTCTACGGAAGGGGATGATTACCTTCAGTATCATTAGTTGCCTTTCACCCTTAAATGTAAAGAGTTTGTGCTATTCTACAATGTTGGTAGCCACACGGCTAAAAAAAATAACAAACTTTATTTAGATCAGAGCTCGATAGTTAGCGAGTTCGGCTTAAACTCAAAGTTTAGCAACTTAAGCAAAGGCTGGATCACATGCGTGACAAAAACTTCTCTGTCTCCTAGAATACAGGTTGATCTAACGTGGGGGCATAGTAATATTGTTTGAGTTCAGCATTGTACTTTAAACTATTTCTCTAAGTATACTGTTTTTATGTTGTCACAAACATACAATTATAAATCACAGATATTCACTTTCCACGATCCAGATAAACGTCTCTCATTTCTTCAACTCTCATCAGACCATTTTCTTTGCGTCCACATCAAATTTTAGTTAAGTAATTTGTTGTATTTGGTAAGTAAGTGCTGTAGCTGTCATTTAATTAAAATTGTGTTTTGTCACCAGCTGGACACATGGTTCGGGCGTCCGAAGAAAACTGGCGGGGGCGTGGAACGAGGTTACGACACGGTGCCGAGGGGCGCCGAGCCTCGTGCAGACGACGAGGAGCCGTCCGCCGCCGCCGAGTACCGGAACAAGGTGGACGCTCTCGACGACAACCAGCTGCAGAGGCGTTTTGAGGAGATGCTGGTCAGTAGATGAACAGGATTGCCGTTCAACAATAAACGAAAAATATCGATAGGCTATTATTAAAATATCGATACTCCTAGCACATAACTAATTTTATTAACATTATCCATAGTATAATAACAAAGAAATTTAAACAAACTCAAGCGACGGCGACGTGATAGCCATAGGCGCCTCTCTAGGTTCCACTTGTTTTAACATAAATTTTGTTGGCATTATATTGTCAGGCATAATTTTAAATGGTTTTAGGGAATAGAATTATCAGAAGTGAGACTAATAAAAGAAAAACACCTACTATCACTCAAGTTCTTTAATAAAATATGGGTTACAATTTAAAAGCACCAAATTGTTGCGTTAGGTACGATTCAGACCGACCGGCCCGCATCAGCTCTGACCGAAACGGATGCGGACGCATGCCGCGGCAGCCGTACGGGTGCCGCGAGTGCCGTATGCGTGCTGCGGCAGCCGACAGCCGACATTATAACGACAATCGTATTGTTGAACTAAGAAAATAAGTTTTTCTTCGGTGTCCATTATTTATTTAAGTTATTACGTCCTTATCCTTTAGTGTACACAACTTCAAATGTCTCGTCTCGCTACACCGCTAATCTCCATTCGCGTTTGACAGCCGATGGAGCTGTCGCGGTATCCGTCGGGAACCGCTCGGATCCGAACGGCGCCGACCGGAGCCGACCAGAGACGTATTGCCGTCGCGGAATGTATATGTGGCAGAAATATGAACTTTTATTTGTTGTTACAAGTTTCCATTTCCTTTACCGCATTGTGAAATGCATTCCAGGCCGGGCCGATGCGAGCCGATCGGTCTGAATCGTACCTTAAAGCTCGCGCGCGCACACGTCTGTCCCACACCGAGTCCCGAAAGACGCTCTCCCATCCTCAGCCCGCGGGCTGAGGATGGGAGAGCGTCTTTCGGGTCCCTACGACCCCTGCCTCGGCTCTCCTTACAATGGCATAACTTGATATAACTTGCTAGTTGGTATTCGATAAACCACCTAATATGTTAATACCTTCAATGTATGTATATCAAATGCCAGAGTAAATTAGAAAAAAAAACATGCAAAAGAAAGGGTTCCCGCTTTTCTGGAACTTATAAAGAACATTTTGATAAAGCTTTTAAGATTTACCAATCCTGTCATTGACGGGTTGGTAGAAGTGAAAAAATGAGCATACTTTGCATTGAACTCCAATGGACAATAGATGTGGGTAGTAACCATCTTTTACATCATTTTGTACAAAAAACGTACACTTTTTTGGACCTTTTTCACCATAAGCTTATATATGTCTTCATGGGCTTACATAAGCGTTAATATATTATACTCTATTTTGCTTCTACTAAGTTTATGTACATGAAGGGTCCGGGTTTTTTTGTCTTTGATCTTTTAAGCGTTTAGGAGGAGGTCCAAGCGAAAGTCTATTGGAGCTAATAGCAAAAAAATCCATTGTTTTTCCCACTGAAACGTAACTACTGCGCGATTCATAAAGAAGCAGCGCCATCTATGACATTTTGACAAAGCAACTACGCTAACATCCCATTCGCGAAAACATACGAACCTATTATTGATTAAGACAATAAGAAAAGAAAACTGCGTATTCCACTATGGTCACCCAGGTGTCTTTTGATGGAATGCGCTAACCCAGAAGGTGCCTATTTAGCCTGGCTTTAAAACATTTATGCGGTGATCGTAGGGGAATAACCAAGAAATTGCACAGTCGAATTGAACTCTTTCTATTAAAAAAAAAAACATTTGGTTTGTTTCAAAGTTCTTAGTTAAAAGGAAATTTTACAAAAATTGGGTATGATTTTTTTTATTTAATTGTTTCTTTTCTCTCCCCGTTTATTGTAATGGAATCATTATTTAACGGCCTTTGTGATCGAGTAGCTCGCATACTATTTTCATAAAAACGCCACTCCGAGGTCCCCAGTTTGATCCCCGGCCAGGTCAATGTCTGATTTCCATAAAAACAAGTGCTTTAGCTACTTGGATTAAGTATTTATATTTATTTATAAGTTAATACTCTCATGTTTGAATAAAACACATTTTTACGGATTTTGCGCATATTTTATTTTATAGGTAACCCTGACTTTTTTATATTCAGATAAAAATAATGTTTTCTCAAATTAAACTCGTTGTTTTACAGTCGGATATGAACCTTAGTGAAGAGAAGAAGGCGCCGCTTAGGAAATACTCAAGAGACCAGAAGAAACAGATGTTGGTTGCGTATAAATTCGTCAATGCACAAGTTAGTACCTTGTTAATGTATTGTTATTGTTTTGTTTCTGTCGGAATGCTTTAAAAGATTTGATCTCACTAGCTGAGCCGGTAACGCGTTGGTATGGCAACGCGTTGCTATGGTAACGCGTATACAATGGAAAAAGAGCGGGGGAAAAGCTGACAGACAAACACACAAACAACAAATTTGTGTTCTTAGAGTACATACTAGCAGCCCGTCCCGGCTTCGCATGTTTGGACAAAATTCTTTAATTTTTTTCTACTATTAAATATTTCGTCATCGAGCGTCCGGTAGACGAACTACTTGCGGTTAACGCGTTGCTATGGTAACGCATATACAATGGAAAAAGAGCGGACAGACAAACACACAAACCACTGTAATCTTAGATTAAAATTAATTACCCCTGGGTTTATACACGTATATTATGACGACTGTCTATTGTAACGGTAGTAATGCTGCTCACACCGTTGGTGATTAGTTTTTCCCGGAAGGGTAGATTTTTGTATGATGAATGCGTGCATATGTACCTGAGTTAGGCATTTATTTATATCAATCTACACTATTATTATAAAGAGGAGAGATTTGTATTTTTGTATGTTTGCAATGAATAAACTCAAAAACTACTGAGCCGATTTCAAGAATTCTTTCACCATTGGAAAACTACAGTCACGCTGAGTAACATGGGCTATATTTAATACTAGAAAAAAAAATAAAGAATTTTATCCACCCGTGCGAAGCCGGGACGGGCTGCTAGTATTATATAATCTAAGTATCATATTTGTAACTCTAGCCGTTAGCCTAGTATCTATAACACGAGCCTAACAGTACTCGGTGTGAATGTAAGATATATTATTATAATATTTTTCTTGACGACCTTCATGGTCGAGTGGCTGGCATACCAGATTTCATGGTGAAGCCACTCCGAGGGCCCGGGTTCGGTCTCCGGCCGGGTTAAAGTAGATTTTTTTAAAATTGGCTCGGGTCTTGGTGTTCTGATACCGTCGTTGTTTCTGAATTCCTTAACACAAGTCTTTCAGCTACTTGGGTTCAGAACAATGTATGTCACCGTAAAATCTATCTCGCGAGATTGTAAACTGTCGAAAGATTGTAAACCGTAAATTAGTTGTTACAATTTAACTTATCATTATCAGGTAGATTATATATTACCTATTTTATAGATATTACCTAACCTAAACTAACTTAAGGACACAGAAAAACAATGCGTTAAATTATAAGCTCTATGTTACGGTTCACAATGTTTCGACAGTTTACAATTTTAACGGTATTTACAATTTTACGGTGACATATATAATGTTGTCTAAGCATTATTTAATTATTTATTTATTTAATATGATGTCCTAATAGTAATCAAAGCAGTTTTTAGTTCATCGTTGGGGCTACCATTATAATGTATATATTACTCACAAAATAATCATTTGTGTGTATTATGCTAGAGAACATTTTTGTTCTTAAAATAAATCTAAAATTCTTTCTTATAAATTCAAATGATGTCGTTGATATTTATATACTCAACAACCATTGATTTAGCAACAAATAAGTCCATTTCGTCCAAGTTTAATAAGTGTTGTGAATAAATGAGAAAAAAAAATTATAGGACAAGAAAAATGCAAACTTTGATAATACTAGCGGCCCGTCCCGGCTTCGCACGGGTGGGCAAAATTCTTTAAATTTGTTTTTTTATTAAATATTTTCCGTTAGCGCCATCTAGCGTCCGGTAGACGAACTACTTGCTATGGTAACGTTATTATCAATATACAATACAATACAATCAATTGAAAAAGTGTGAGAAAAAGAGCGGACAGACAAACGAATAAACAACTGTGATCTTAGATTATAGATTAGTAGGATATTCTACTAATACTCTCTCTCTACGATAACTCCTGGTACCAACTGCAGAGTAATTTTCCATAGTTTTACCAACAGAAACCAAGGGGTATAACCATGAGGAAGTTCCCTACATGTGGTCCTTTGAAATACGTTCTAATTTACTCTAAAACCTATTTTCTCCAACAGGAAGGCCGTTCGAAATTCGAAAAGCCATCAGACTACGTAGCATACCTATCCCAGCCAGAATTATCGGTGGGGAAGCTCCACAGTTGCTTGGAGAATCTCAGGATAGCCCTCACTAACAATCCGCTGTCTTGGATCGAAGAGTTCGGAACGAAAGGCATTGAAACCCTTTTGAGTACACTCAACCTGTGTTATACCAAGTGAGTTATTTGTATTACTTCTTAATCCTGCTGGTAGGCAGAGACCACAGATTTCCACTTTCCATAATCCTGATAAACATGTCTCGCTTCTTCAACTCTTAGACCTTACAAGCTCGTCGGTTCAGGGCACTTTTGACCTGGTCTTTTTTCAGGACATCTTCTATTTGGTCCTTGAAAGTTCAGCTTGGTCTGCCTTTACCGACTTATCCATGCACATTTGCCTCATATAACTGTCTCGTCAATCTTCTTTTGTCCATCCTCTATATGTCCAAACCATCCATTTTTCTATCTTTGTCACTATATCTTCTTTCACACCGCACCACTCTCGTATCACATCATACCTTATTTTATCCACCAAATTCACTCCAGCCCTACTTATTAAAGTTCTCATTTCCTCAGCATTAATCATAATCCGTGCTTGTTCTACCAAACCTAAGATTCACTTCTATACGTTACACCCTCTATTTTTGACACCTGGCTGCTCATAAAAGAGTGCAGTGACCCATTCACTCGTTTTTACTCTTCTTTCAATATCACTCAATTTCCATCCTTTTTAAACATTGACTCAATGTACATAAACTTTTCCACTAGATCCACTTTTTCTTTTTTATCCTATTCGCACATTCAGTCAGATTTTCTTCTCTTTCAAAAATCACTATTTAATTTGACTTACCTTCACTTTCATGACTTTCCTTCATCATCAGCATAATAATGTCCTCTCAGGTGGGACACAAGCTTCCCTTTGGACCATTAACCACCACGTGGGCCTAGTTCGAACTAGTGAATGCTAACTTCTGTAGATACTGCCAAGATCACAACCATAATGGGACTGCCGTAGTTCAAAGGAGTTCAGGAAATCAGGTAGCGATCTTACCTTCTCCGCCAAAGGTCACGGGTTCGAATCCTGGTAGAAGGCATATGTTTTTGTGATGAGCACAAGTATTTGTCCACGAGTCATATAGTACTCCTTTTTTTATCACAAAGCTGCTAGACTTATTAAACCAAAATAGATTTTACTCTTTTAACTATAAAGTTTGTTTTTATACATGCTAACAGTGGGAGTGGTTTTTATCGGTAAGTTTTAGAATTATAACCAGAGAGTAAGATAGAGATAAGAAGAATGTGGTAGAAATGTGAAGGCGAAGAAAGGGAGATAGGGCAAAAATAATTTCTATTGAGTTGTAAAAAAAATTTAAGCAATTTTTACTACAAAAAAATTAACTTACTTCAGGTACCCACCGGAAGAACGTTCCAAGGGGCGGCACAGCCCTCTGACAGGGGTGATAAAATTGATCTATATATATATATATATATATATATATATATATAGCAAAATATACAACTTATCTTAAGTGTAAGGCAGGACTCTTTTGTCAATTATTCTTCAATTGGAAACTTGGCATAAAGTTCTACCAAGAGCTCAGCAATAACGAATAAGAAGAGTACTTGATAGATAGATATTTATCATATGTTTGTTACTTGTTAAAGTATAACATCTGATGTTGTAGGTTAGTTACGGAGAACATGAAGAGATGACGCTTATACTCAATTTAAGAAACACTTCGTAGCACAATTGGAAAAACAGTCTCATAGATAAAGTTGTGGGTTCGAGTCCCATTTCACATCAGGGACTAGTTGATTTATTTTATAATAAAAATTGATTTAAATATAAAACTAGAAAAATACTGCAACTAGATGCTAATTTTTTTTTAATGAAAATGATTAATTTCAGTTTTTATCTTTAACTTTATGGCATAGAGTCTAATATTGGTAGAGAAAATTATACAGTTTGTATCAGTCAAATGAGCTATTCTCTAAGATTTATAATATATTAAATACTTTCTTTTTTTTCCAGTGACTCCCGGTACGATCGCGTCCAATACGAGTGCATACGTTGTCTGTCAGCCATCTTGAATAACACTGTCGGGATTCGAACTGTGTTCGAGTGTAGGGAAGCACTACCCGTTTTGGCAAGAAGTCTGGACGCTAGGAAGCCCCATTGCGCAATGGAAGCAGCTAAAGTGAGTTTTACTCATCTTAATTTTTAAGCCTATTAGTGGCCCCATTTCTGGGCACAGGTCATCCCTATTTATTTATAACCAAAGTTTGTGCAGCTTTCGTGTACTAATAAAATATATAAAAGTGTAAGTGTCCAATTACAGAAATTCGTTATGTTTACAATCAATATTAACAAAATAGTGTGAAGGTGTTTATGTGTGTGTGTGTACGTGCGTGCGTGCGTGCGTGCGTGAGTGTGTACGTGCGTGCGTGCGTGCGTGAGTGGGTGTGTTCGTGCCTATAATATTTTTATCTTTTACTTTTGATGTTAAAGGTAGTTAGCGTTCAACATTGGTGGAACGATACTAGCTCAGAGCTAGTAGCTCTTAGTAGTAGTTGAAATGGGTTTGTAAATTTCGACGCGTCTGCCAGCGTCTCGGTAGCTCAGCGGTCTGAGCACTCGCACGGATAGCAAAAGGTCGTGGGTTCGAATCCTACCCGAGGACTTGGAGGCGTGGTCGTTATTTACATGCGTATTTTATATCTTATGCTTCTATAAGTTTTATTTTGACATTCACAGGTGTTAGCGGCCATTTGCCTTATTCCTAATGGACACGAGAAGGTTCTCGAAGCGATCACTATGGCAGGTGAATCGAGCAGGAAGCCCAGAATGTTGCCCATCGTCGAAGGTTTAGATACTAAAGCGCCCGAGAGTTTGAAGGTAAGCTGTATATTTAATATTATGTTAGGGCAACTTTGCCCATGGAGAACAAATTTGCCTATAAGAAAAAAAAAGCATGTGTGCAATTCACACGTGGTAGAAGTGAAACCTTCAAAATAATACGTACACGTATACAAAATACCACGGTTGTTGTGATGCCTTCTCTCGAGCTTTGTACTACGTATGTGCACACGTATTAATACACATACATAATAATTCCTATCTCATTTTCTCCTACGTTAAATTTTATGAATTTAAGTGTCTGTCTCTTTTTACTGTCGCTTTTTCGTTTCATCGACTTTCAAATCACAACTATGCTAAAGAAATTTTTACTTCAAAAAGATCTCTAAGTATTACCACATATTACAATATATTAATATGATAAAACGAAGACACTAAACTTTAACTCTTCTGTACGATGATAAAATATTGACTGAAGTCATCTTTTGACTTATGGTATAAATAGAGAATTCGTTTTTGTATGGCGGGAAAAATCTACCCCCCTGGGCAAAGTTGAAAGTTTTTAAGTAATTTCCTATACTTTCTAAAATGTATTTCATATTATATTTGGACATAATATGAAATAATATTGCGCATAGAAGATAATTTGGCCCAATGTTGCCTGGCAGAGAAAACTTTTTCTTTATACTAAGTATATACATATTAATCTCCACTCAGATATGGGCCAAAAGTTTCTCGATACCCATTAGTGTCAGTATTGTACTTTTTTTTTATACTAAGGAAAATGCATTACGAATATTAAGGCACAGATACAGTTATGTGGTTAAAAACCTTCAAGAATGGCAGTATGAAATAAATAAATTAAAATATGATAACAATTGATTTCAGAATGGCTGCATGCAACTTATGAATGCAATTATCACAGAACCTGAAGAATTGGAGTTCAGATTACATCTGCGGAGCGAATTCATGAGGACTGGACTCTATGATATGATCGGTAAGAGCCAATAAACTGATATGATTTAACCCCTTGAAGCCCAGCTTTGTGTTAAATGCGTTATTTCTCTCTCTCTATCGGGGAAATAAATATCATTCAATCAAAAAGAACCATTACCAAAGCCGTAATAAGGATTAAATCAGACTGCGCGCTATAGAGCATTAAATCATGCTCGCGGATTTTAGGTATCGTTGTCGCGCGCATGATATAATGCTCTCGGGTTTGAAGGGGTTAAAACAATTATTGCTAGAAAATATAAACAGGCGGGATATGAACCCGTAGCCTATCCGGATCAACACTGAATGTAATACTTTTACAAGTATTGAACAATGTTCGTCGAATCCCGGGTTCATAGCCCGTCTCTTTATATTTTCTAGTAAATTTTCTCGAGGAATATATGACAATTTTCACTAGACAAAATTGCTTTACATATGAAAATCTGGCAGTCAATTTTTTAAATAATAAAAAAATATAATATCGTACGTGTAAATTCTAGGTTATATGGGGCGATGTTTTGCAACTCGCCAGTTATTTAATGGATGTCGTAATTGTTATTTCCAAATATTCTTGTGCAATTAACAATCGCATAAAAAAGTGAACAGGGGGTCGATATCGGCCAAATCAAAAGAAAAAAAAAATTAAATCACTATTTTACCAATCATATAATTTTTTTAGTTATTTGTTTCTATAATAACTAAAAATTACTTGGTAATGTCAGCACTGTAATAAGAAATAAATTATCAATCTTTTCTACCCCGGATCTTTTTTTTAAAGAGTATTAACAATGCGGGAAACAAATTATTGATAGTCCATTTAACAACTCGTGGTAAGCTTAATGCATGTTACTAGTAGTTATATGTAGTACATCGGTGAGCTTTGTTCGGTTTAAAACAAAACTGACAATGAATTTCGGTCCGCCCAAATTTGCACCTAAAATATTAATCAATAAATGCTATTTTCAGATGAGCTACGAGCGGGCGCGGAAGGATCTAGGCAGATACAAATGACCGTATTCGATACGCACGCGGCCGCCGATCAGGACGAATTTCTGGCTAAATTTGATGACGTCAGGTATAATTTTTTTTATAAAACATTAAAAAGAATTGATACAAGCAAATAATGAAAAATGCACCTTAAATACAGTAGTATAATGTTGACTTTTGTCTGATGAATGCATATTTTTGTAATTTTGTGTACTATCGAAGCCTCTGGCGCCTTATCAGTCCTAAGTCGAAAGTCGCTTGCACACTGCACGATGCCTATCGCTTCAGGCCACGCCTCGCTCCATTCATTCAACGAACGCGTAAAGCAGATTGACAGTTGACAGTACTGACATCAAGGGCGATTTTAAAACTAGTTGTTTATGATTGACCGTAGTATAAACCGTAGCAAAATAAGAAGCCAATTAGGGTCGTGTGGGCGTGTCCGATGCGATCAGTTCAAACGAATATTTCTACAAAGTGGTAAAGCGCGAGAGACCTCGATAGTACATAATTTAATTCTTGACTATACAAAAATTGTTATCGAATAATTACTTAATTACATGGACTTGTGGACGTGGATTGTCATTAAATAACAACAATAATATTATTATAAATTTTAAATAGTTTTTTCTATGAGCCAATTTAACAGTCTTTATTAAACAAATTTATTAAGTGGCCTAAAATCGAAGCACCAATTTGAGTTCTACTCAATAGCCTTCCAATAAGAGTTACTATTTAATAATGTATATTTTTTTTTATGATTTTCAGAGTTGATTTCCACGATGCTAATGAATGCTTCGAATTAGTGAAGAATCTTGTTATGGATACTCCAGCCGAACCATACTTATTATCAATACTACAACATCTTTTATTTATAAGGGATGACGAATTAATAAGGTAAATCTATAATCTAATATCACAGTGGTTTGTGTTTGTCTGTCCGCTCTTTTTCCCGATCTTTTTCCATTGTATATGCGTTACCATAGCAACGCGTTAACCGCAAGTAGTTCGTCTACCGGACGCTAGATGGCGCTAATGAAAAAATATTTAATAATAGAAAAAAATTAAAGAATTTTGTCCACCCGTGCGAAGCCGGGACGGGCCGCTAGTCTATAATCTAAGAACACAAATTTGTTGTTTGTGTGTTTGTCTGTCCGCTTTCCCCCCGCTCTTTTTCCATTGTATACGCGTTACCATAGCAACACGTAACCGGGTCAGCTAGTTATAATAATGATAAGTATGTTCTTATTTATTCACAACGTTAATTTGGAACTAATTAGCAGAACTATATGATTTTTTATATATTTTTTGCTTTTTTCAATGCTATCTTATTTGATAAATTATTACAATACAAAAATTCTAGAAAAAATTGACTCTGCTCACAAGTTATTGATTCCGCCTGAGAATAAGATATAAGATGAGAATATTTTCTGTTAAAATAATTTAGCAGAGCTTGTTCCATGGACGCTAACTAACGAATACAACCATGGCACGTAAGAAATGCTTATGGTGATAAACACGAGGATTTGAAACCGAAACGTTTGCCGCAAAAGCAAGATCACTACCAATGCATGATGTGGTCATTTATTATCTACAATAATATTATAAAGAGGAAAGATTTGTATTTTTGTATTTTTATATGTTTGCAATGAATAAATTCAAAAACTACTAAGCCGATTTCAAAAATTCTTCCACCATTGGAAAGCTACATTTACGCTTAGTAACATAGGCTATATTTAATGCTAGAAAAATTTTAAAGAATTTTGTCCACCCGTGAGAAGTCGGGACGGGCCGCTAGTAAATAAATAAAAAGAAATACTTTAAAAAATATTTAAAGCGAAAAGTGCACCTTTTACAAAGAGTGAATAATTGCAAACGGTACTTGAATTCGGAAGGTGAAGGTGTTAACTTATTTTAATATATTGACCACTGTTTTTTGCAATGGTCGGTCCTGGGTTCGAGTCCCGTAAAGGGCACTGGTGTGGTGAATGAATGGTGTGATGAATAAGAGCATTTGTACCTGAGTAACAGATTCATTGAATATACCATGTATATCTTTCTATCTATCCGTTAGCCTAGTATACTGGATCATAAGAATTATTATTATTTTAGTTTGAAAAAGGAAATATATCATGAATCATAATTTTACAAAGAAAAGACATACTTCTTTATAAAAAACTCTTTAAGCCAGATTTATCACAAGAAACAGAATATATATAGCTTTAAGAGATCAGGGGAATTTACTATAATTAACTCACGAATATAAAATCGACAATCTTATAAAAGACATTATAAAGGTGGTAGTGTTTTGGTTACAGCTAAACTAGATATTTAAAATCTTCACCGTTTTTCTTTTTGGTGATATTATAATCAAATATTATCTTTTTTTCATTATTAGTACCGTGTTAAATCGATGTCTGTTAAGGCTGACATATTTCCTTATGGTGCACAAAATGCTAGTTTTCTGACTCAAACTCCAGAAAACTGGCAGAATGTAAAGAAGTTGGTGAAGAGCAAGCTTCACACCTTAGCTCATCGCCGTAAAGTTGCCTGTCTGGCGGTCTTCTACAGACTGTACTTTGGAGAGTGTGCTCAAGAGCTGCATCTGCTCATACCGCCATCTCCTTTTTTCCATCGGACATCCAGACGCACTGCAGGCTACCACCCTTTGTTGGTTGCTATTCCTACCTGTCGCACCAACCGCTTTTCAACATCCTTCATAATGCGCACAGCAAAGGAGTGGAACTCCCTCCCTGCGTCTGCATTTCCGAGAACTTATAACCCGTCTATTTTCAAAGCCAGGGTGAATAGGCACCTTCTGGGTTAGCTCGTTCCATAGTGGATTCTGTCATGGCCCCCGGGCTTGATTGGGATCAAGAGCAAACCCATCCTAAATAAAAAAAAAAGAAGTAAGGATTTCGTTTTTTAAGAGAGTCTAAAGTAGCAGTCCTGCAAATAGGTGCATTTCACTAACAACAAAAGTTAGTAAAAAAAAGTGCACCGACAATAATAATTACTATTAATTTTTGTTTCAGGCCGGCCTACTACAAGTTAATTGAGGAGTGTGTGACGCAAATAGTTCTACATAAAAATGGTTACGATCCCGATTTTAGAGCAACACAAAGATTTAATATTGATGTGCAACCACTAATTGACGGATTGATAGGTATGTGTATAAATGTATTTAAAACTATTAAGTAAACGGTGAATAAAAAGGTTATAAATCTGAACCGTGAGTTATGATTATGAATCCAGTATAAAAAAAAAAATATTTTGCATATACAATGTGTCCCGTCATAATTTGAGGGGCAATTTGTCGATAAAAAATGCCATATTTCACACCATTTAAGGCTCCGACACTGGTGACGGGACGCATTGTATACTATCTGAGACCAGAGATTTAAAAACAATACTAGACAGTAGACTGATTTAGCTGACAAATTAAAAGTATACACATCGTCCTTTCCATCTTGTTTTATTACTACTAATTCGAGCGGACACTGCGACAATTCATGAATGACAGATTCCATATTTTACAAGGGAGAACGCGGGGATTAAATAAGTAATATTTATACTATCGCTCAAGAGTATTAAAGACTGAGAGGACCAAATGTTTCTATCTTTTCTCTTTCTCGCATTGCAAGTGGTCCATCGAGCTGGATAAATGTTGTGTTCATTAATATGTACCGATTTGTATTCTAAATGGGATCTATATCTTAACAACCCTTGTATTTGAGATGCCAATAGTTAAATTACAACGATTCAGTATTAATTCTGCCAATTTCTGATTGTAGAAGAAAGATTGTCATTTTTATGCGTTGCCAAAAACAAATATGAACGTTCAATAAATTACATACATGTTGTAATAAATAATTCTCCCAACTAATTCAAGTATCCTTTGTAGAAAAATCACGAGCAGAAGAGGAACGTAAGGTAGAAGAATTAAAGTCCAAATTAGAAGCAGCGATAGCGGCAAGACAAGAAGCGGAAGCTAGGGCTGCACATTTGGAAGACAGGTTGAAACAGTCTGCCAGTCCGCAGGGCCCGGGCGGTGTGTCGCAAGGGAATATCGCCGCTATTGCTAAGGTCATAAAATCTAAATTCATATTTGTCTTTTGATACATTCATATTAAAATTATATATTACTATTATATATTGATGATAGTACTGTGTTACTGACAATGGGTCGTTGACTACAACCCGCTTTGTAGTCTACGACCCATTGTTCATGGGAGTATATTTATCCATTAAGGGGAGCAATAAGGGACTATTTATAAAGTGTTTTTGTATAAATAATATCGTATTGAAATTTGACATTTTCCAAAAAGTTTATGGACTATATTCAGGGTGTTCTAATTTTAATTAAATTAGTGCTACTATGCACACTTTTCAAGATATAATCGACTGTGTGAATCTTACATTTTTTATTTAAACTGGACACACAAGCTAATGAGAGGGTGCGTTGCGCAGGCGCATAAGATTTGAACTCTCACAACTAAGAACACCGTGTGACAAAACATGTTTTTGCAATAAATCGCAATATAGAGGTAAAATGAGCTCTATAACTTAGCATATTGAGTCTATGATTGCGGATGTTAAGTGACTTAACCGGCCATTTGTAAGATGGGTGACCGAAGAAAAATCTTGAGCTTCCTTGTGATTCGACAAACAAGTTAGCTGCTGATCCCGGCTGCATTTGCATTCGTTAGGGTAACCATTCATATTAGAACATCCTCATCTATAGAGCCCCAGTGCACAAGCATCATTAATAGGTTAGTTTTATTATTTTTTTTATTTGAATGGGTTAGCTCTTGATCTGAATCAAGCCCGGGGGCCAAAATAGGATCCACGATGGAACGAGCTAACCCAGAAGGTGCCTTTTCACTTGTGCTTACTTTGGGCTAGATTAATTGGTGTGAATGTAAAAAATATTTATTTATTAAAAAACTATTTATTATTGTCAACAGGCGATAGGCAGCCCTGGAGGACCAGCACCTCCCCCACCACCCCCCATGCCAGGAGGTAAGTCAACGTAATATCATCTAAATATAATCCCACATCAATAATTTATCCAATCTACTCGAGACATTTACAGAATTAATATAATATTGTCTTATTTATGTGTTTGATAACATTGCATTTAAAATGCTCTAATATACGGTCGACAGCACATTTGGATACACTCTCAAAAAAATATTAATCTCTATTACAACGGTATAAGGTATATTAGTGTGGTGTTGTACCTTCATCACGACTTTTTCCCGTCCTGACATATATCTATCGCTTCTTCATCAGACGTTACATACAATTTTAATCGGTTACCGATACTTTTGACGTGATGCAAGTTCGATTCTCAAAGTAAGACAATGCTTTACACGGTCTATATTGGCGTCTCTCTTCAACGGCTGAAATTAACTTATTTGGTCCCTGAAACTTCGCCTTGGTCTTTCTTTACCGACTTGCCAATGCACATTTGCCTCATATACTTGTCATGTCAATCTTCTTTCTTCTATCCTCTCTTCATGCACAAACCGTCTATAATACTGGAGATGGTCATCATATATATTATTAAAATAAAAATATGTAGCCTATTTCCGCAAAACTTAAGCAGTGTGCACCGCCCGCCCGCAAAAAAATACAGGAACCGCAGACACCGGCACCTTCACCGACTACTCTACACGTGTTTCGGCCCCACACGGAGCATCTTCAGGAGTTGTTAGACCGTGCAATAACGAGCACTTAGAGTAGTTGGTGAAGGTGCCGGTGTCTGCGGTTCCCGCATTTTTTTGCGGGCGGGCGGGCGGTGCACACTGCTTGAGTTTTGCGGAAGTAAGGTACATATTTTTATTTTAATAATGGATATGGACTTCCGCCAAGTAACACCTGATTCGATCAAATATCATCATATATCTCTATATTTATGGTCTAAAAGGGCAGCAACGTTTTCCGAATTGTGGTATATCACCGCGCTCTCCGACCTTCATGCCAAGCATAGAGGTTATGACACTCAATTAATGGTCTATCAAAGTGTAAAGATTGATGTGTTGTCTACTGTACATAATAAATGAAAAGTGGTAATGTGTATTTTTTATATACACTTTAAATAAGTAAAGAAAAGATAGCTTTCAATTTTCTTCAAGTTTAAAGTTTAATACAATATTTATATATTCTGTCAGTGTCTTATTTCGTGTAGCATGATTCATGTTTTAAACGCATGCAACATTTTATTGATTTTTTTTGCTATGTGCTTTTCCATTCCACTCTTAACTAAATATTACTTTGTTTCCTTTTTTTAATTGACTTTTGACTCTTATTTCAAAGACTTATAGATAAGTAATCAATAATCTTACAAACGATTACAAATAATCAGAGTTTATAAATATTTTTTATGGCGATGAAAGTGAGTTTTTCTTTATTCAAGTAGATGCCATTAGCAATTGGCTATTAGACAGTGTTCGAAAAAATATTGTAATGATTGCGTGGGTTTATCTTATACCTGATACTGTTATTTTTTCGCAAAAAAGTACTATTAATTAGGAAAAAATAAATAAATAAATATTTCCTACATTCACGCCAATTAGCCTAGCCCAAAGTAAGCACTTTAAGGCTTGTGTTATGGATACTAGGGTAACGGATAGACATACATATATGATACATAGATATGTAATTTTTATAGAAATATATATAAACACCCATGACTCAGGTACAAATGCTCGTATTCATCATACAAACATCTGCCCCTTCCGGGATTCGAACCCAGGACCGTCGGTGCGAAAGGCAGGATCGCTACTGTTGCACCAAACGATCGTCGACGATTTTAATTTGTTAGCTAAAAAGAACATTTTAGCTAACAAATTATAATTCACGCGAAAACAGCCGGTCACGTGATATTTTCTGAATGTGACGTCACATCACATAAAAGCAACAAGTTTGTTATAAAGCTCTGACAAAGCACACGACGCTGTTTTGTGCGATCTGACGTCATCCGATGCTTAGTTGAGTGCGAGCCAATGGAATAATAAATAGTCAAAACTAAAACTCAACTACCAAAAATTTTCGGTTTAACTAAACTGCACTTCAAGTTTTCCCCTTCCTTTTTTTAGACCCATGCACTCTTAGTTCGCTTAAAGAGCTTTTTTTTAGTATATTATGTATAATAAAGAAAATAATAACAATAAAGGAAACAAAGATAAACTCAAGTTTTTTTTTGAAAATTAAATATCACTGTAATTTTAATTTAATAAGTCAAAGGAAGTGAGGATGGCTTCACTTAAAAATTACTATGCTTAGAAGATAGATTGCCAAAGAAAGTGCAATGGAAACGAACATAATTTTCTCTTAATAATCATCACTGTTTTCCTTCTTGTTCGCACATATGCATGTATTTTACCCGTCTCTCTCGGTGTAGGAGGCGGACCGCCACCCCCACCGCCGCCGCCGATGCCAATGGGTGGGTATTTTTTCTTTTATCATATTTTGTTTTGCCATTGACTGGTTTATTTCACCATAATCTAACTCGATCATTATAAATATGGAAAAAACATGGGTATAAAATTCACCTCAGTCGAAATTCTAATTTATTTCACTAGCAGTATAGTTTTAAGCACATTCCTACGATTACGAAAGTTAAGCAATTTTTGCAAAGGCGTATCGTTGGATGGGTGACCAAAAAATTTAATGTTCCGAGCTTTTTTTTAAGTTTTTGATTAATATTGTTGATGTGAAAGTATGTCGTGCCCATTAAAATCTGCTAGAATTCTTTGGCATTGTTTTATTTACAATTTTCGAATTTATAATGCACTGAATTTTTACCATTTTTTTTTCTATATTTACTTACGATACGGTTTCACCAAACTACAACTGCTCTGAATGAAACTGTGTACTCCATTAATTATCTCATAAGGTGTCCGAAAGTACTCAAATACACATAAAGTTAAGCGTGATCGCGTGTATTTGTGTGTGTTACATAACCGGGTGAAAAAAGATCCGTAACGATGTCTCGTAAATGAAACTAAGTAAGGTTACCAAAAATTTTTATGTGTGTCTTCTTTTATGTCATCCGGAAAGTAGTTTGTGGCGTACTGGCGAATAGAGTAGCCGCCGGATAAGTTCTAACACGTTCGTATATAAGCTGTTTGTGTGGAAAGTTGTTGATTAGGAAAAAGACATTCTAGCTAACAAATTAAAATTTACGCGAAAACAGCCGGTTACGTGATATTTGCTGTACGTGATGTCACATCACATAAAAGCAACAAGTTTGTTATAAAGCTCTGACAAAGCACACGACGCTGTTTTGTGTGATGTGACGTCATCCGTTGCTTAGTCGAGTGCCAACCAATGGAATAATAAATAGTCAAAACTAAAACTCAACTACCTAAAATTTTCGGTTTAACTAAACCTGTAGTTACTGGTATTACCCGTAGTTAGTAATTTTCAGGAAAAAAGAGAACGCCGCCAGTATTAAAGTTAGGACGGTGATTGAAATTTCAACCATTCCAACTGCGGTATCGCGAACGCTCAACAATACGTGTTCATTTCGCACCGCACGCTTTGTATGAAAACAAACGACCGTCCGTGCGCAATACGACAAACGCACCGATTCAGTATCGCAACGGTCCGACACGAAACGTCTAAATTGAAAGCGCCCTTAGAGTCGCAGTTATATTCAGAGCAGTAAAAATTGGTGTGAAGTGTATAGGTTGGGTTTTTATGTAATTGTTGTTTTGCATGGGATCACCATTAGTCTAATCTTTGAATATAACGTTAGAGTATTATTGAAAAGCGTATTAAGTAAAAATTCAGGCAACGAATCCATCTTAAGAAAATATATCATTTAATTTTTTATTAATTTTGAACTTTTGTGTAATGGTCTTTAGAATTCAAAATCTATGAAGTTAATTTGTTTTTTATGTTGTTGAATTCATACTAGTACAGTTATTGGGAGTATATTGGGTAACTGTTAAAATAAGTTTTATTGAATAATTAAATTGTGTGGTGTTTGGCAAAGTAGCCACTTGTCAGTCTGTTACTGCACGCCCCACCCCTCTCAACAGTCACAATCTAAGATAAAAATGCCATTTTCTCGTTACATAATGAAGCTAGGACCAAACAAAAAATACTACTGTAATGCTGATTAAATAAATTATCCATCACAGAATATTTGGATCTCTGTAAATCAAAAATTAATCGTTGTTAAAAAAAAAAAAACACGTCACGGAGAAATTTGAATATGGTAGCAACTGCTACCAGGGACTGAAGAAGGGTGTTGGCTATCGGTAGCAATTGCTACCGTACACTGACTGACAAGCGGGTAAAATAGCACCAACGTACTTTTTAAATGCATAGCAGGTGGAGGCGGACCGCCCCCTCCGCCGCCGCCCCCTATGCCGGGTGGGCCCCGCGGACCGCCCCCGCCTCCCATGCCGGGTGGTGGGCCCCCGCCCCCGCCACCGATGATGGGCGGCCCTGCGCCCCCACCGCCGCCTGGAGGATTTATGGCACCGAGAATGGTAAATAGAAGCCTAACACTATAAGGTCGATCACTGTTCGTTCTCGGTCCGATATCGGTCTGGTAAAATATTATAAAATGAAAACAATGTGTCATACTATCCGTAACAGTCAAATTTCTGTCGAATCGCTTTCCAGTCGCGATCAGTCTTGAAGAAATTTTGTTTGAACGAGATCGATCCGGTTCAGCGGTTGAAGCGACAATCGCATCAAATGTAATTAAAGTGCATTTGAAAGATTTTATTAAATTACTATTGTATGTTATTGCAATGTTCAGGGATACTTACTTTAAGTAAGTACAGATACTTGTTGACTTTTTTGTAATCAACGAAATAATGATATCATAACACTATTAGTATTGTCATAACAAAATAATATAATTTATTTTTTTTGTGGATTGTGTATGGTGACGACGTATATTGTAAATGTCGTTACTTCTGTTAAAGCTGACGAGTTTCTTGCGCCCATTCTTCTTATCAGTTAAAAGACGTAGGTAAAAATGTTGGACGATTCAAAACTACATATTTTTAAGTGCATTTGAATAAAGGTATTTTCATTTTCATTGAAAAAATGATTATTTACGTTAACTCTAAGTAATAATGATGTCTAAACATATTTTTTTATACCAAAAGCAAAAGCCTTTAATAATTTGTTTTATTTAAACATATATTTTTCAAAACTTATTTACTTTATACACTTGAAGACAATTTATAATTAATGACGAATAATTGATTTCGTTGTAGCCCCAGCCGGATATATTACCACACGGTCTTAAGCCCAAGAAGAAGTGGGAGGTTGAGGGACCCCTCAAACGAGCGAATTGGAAGACAATAGTGCCGCAGAAAATGTCTGAGAAAGCCTTCTGGGTTAAAGTAAGTCTGGGTTAAAATGCAGCCATTAGACTTAAGCTGTTGTTAGTATTATTCTAGAATACGCTATCCTCTTGTGAAAATATTATTTATTGCACTTTTTTATATTTTCTCTGTATGTTATGTTTTAAAGACACTTTGTTTACGTTGAAATAAAAACTAAAATAATGTTTGTAATATTTTGTTGACATTAGAATATTTATGAATATAAGTATATATATCTTGCCTGAGAAAAGAAAAAATGATAAAACTACATTTCACAAGTTTATATTTTACTAGATGGCGCTGTAAAGCGTAGAAACGCGCTATCGTATTGTTTTTGCGAGATAAAATCTGGCTAGATATCAAAGTTAGTTCTTGTTTCATGTATTTATAACACTTAAAATGTTTCGCTTGAAGAAATTAAAAGTTTTTTTTCTATCTACAGTTCCTTATTGCATCTATAAATTTTAATTTTATTTATTATTTATTTTTATTAACAATTCTTCAGGTGCAAGAAGACAAATTCGCGTCACCGGATATCCTGTCTGGGCTAGCGCAGAAGTTCTCAAGTAAACCAGTTGCTAAGAAGAACGAAGATGCCGTTGATAAGTAAGAATTATTTATACATTGCGTGATATATATATTATTTTAATAGAAAAATATTATAAAATCTACTCGGCTCACAACTGAATTCCAATGGTGGGTTCGATTCCCGCCTGAGAATTCGATTCTAGGCGATTTTTTTATAGTATTTTTCTATTTAAATAATTTATCTTATAAGATAGCGTTGACAAATGCAAAAAATATATAAAATTGTAAAATCAAAAGAATGAAAATTTTAGTCTATCTTTTTCTTTTTTATTGAGAACAAGAGGTTCTCTCTCTCGCTCACACGTCTACTATCGTTACGCTATATTTTAAGTATTTGTATATCCCATATATCTTTTAAACCTATTTATTTATTTATTTTTTAGGTCCTTATGATATGTTATTCGAATGAACGTAACGAAACTGACTAAATTGCGCATAGAGATAAAACAGAGCCTTCTTACAGCCCCACGATGATACGAACCCGAGCCTTATTATCTGTGTTTTTTTAACCCCTCAAAACCAGAGAGCATTATATCATGCGCGCGACAACGATACCTAAAATTCGCGAGCATAATATAATGTTTTATAGCGCGCAGTCTGATATAATCCTTATTACGGCTTTGGTAATGGTTCTTTTTGATTGAATGATATATTTTCCCCGACAGAGAGAGAAATAACGCATTTAACACAAAGCTGGGCTTCAAGTTAATCCAAGTTTTTCGTTACAGGGTTCACACGTTAAAGAAAGTTAAAGATCTGAAAGTGTTGGATGGAAAAGCGGCCCAGTCCCTATCTATATTATTGGGGGGTTCCCTTAAGCACATGTCGTACGAACGTATAAGGACGTGCATACTACGCTGCGATACGGACGTGCTCACTGCGAATGTTCTAGATCTACTTATACAGGTGAGTCGACAATCCTTAAATTACATTTTCTTGTCTTTACATTGTCACAACAATAGTTAATAGTTGTCAATAGCTAGTTAAAGTAAGCGCTATATAACCATATACCAAGCCTTCGAAATCGCAAGCAACTTTCAAATGTATTTCGGTATTTCTACTACTTTTTATTTTGTTTATAAATCGCTCAAGAAAATTTTGAAAATTTTGTTACTAAGGCTTTTCAACATTTTTTATAACACAATAGTACCATAATCTATTTTATTTATATTGCATAAATGTTGCATGTATGTTATTAACCTAATTTAAAAAGTAAGTACAACTGGATAATTGATGTTTGAATAAAAAAATCCCACAACAAAGATGGACGCGATTCTGATTGCCCTAGTGACGCTCTACCTCTGAACTTCCGCTTGAATCTATTTATGAGACTTCCTGTTTTTTTCTATATTAACAATGAGTCATCAGTTCAAAATGCCCTCACTGCTGATTAAGGTTGTTTCTGTAGATAAAAAACAGCTTAAAAAGAATTTTCAATAACTCACAACACAGTCATAGACTTATCATTGCATATACATACGAAGAAGCTCGAAGGACCAGTGGCTCAGCGTAAATAATTTTACCAAATAACTGACGACCGCAATGGACGAGAGAATTGGATACCGGTTGTCATAGTGATGCTACTCTGAGAACGAACGACGAACGAACAATATAAATAAAACGAACTTTTCTGTTTAGCCTCGGGTTTAGGTGTAGGACCTTCGTTGTTTCTGTTTTCCATAGCCAAAGTGCTTTACATACTTGGGTTAAGAATGTGATTTTGTCTAATATTATTAAGATACATTATTATAATAGAAAAATACTAGAAAAAATCGACAGCTGAATTCTCAAGTGAATTCTCCGGCGGAATTATTCTATTATAATAATTTATCTTGTAAGATCGAATTGAAAAATGCATAAAATTAAATGGCTGTTTCATCTTAATCGATTGCCCAAACATTTGTAAAAATGTTTCTTTCGAATACGAGAGGATGTTCCTCTCATTGATGAAACAACGCTGGCCTACAACGTAAAATCAGAAAGGTACTAGAAATTTTCGACGAGTGTTCACAAGGCTCGGTAGTTCAATTGGGAGAGCACTGGACCGAATTTCCAAAGGTTCCGGGTTCGATTCCCGCCTAAGCATTGAAAAATGCATAAAATATATAAAAATTGCTTTCATTGCATGCTAAGAATTGTGGGTATAAAAATAATATTATTTAATTATTTGTGTCATTACTTTTTTACCAGTATCTTCCGCCAGCGGATCAGATGAAGAAGTTAGCGGAACTGAAAGGAAACAGCGAGGAATTAACGGAAGCGGAACAGTTCGCTGCGACAGTGGCCGATATCAAGCGATTAGTACCGAGACTAAGGAGTCTGGCTTTCAGGGAACATTATGCGGAGATCATATCTGAAGTGAAGCCGGTACGTATGCAAAAAGAAACGTTAAGGTCAAGAGCATAAGGATATATATCTAATGCTTTTGATATTAACATTCGAATGAAATTCGTTCTGCTGTTTAAGCGCTATCTAGTGTTAAGATGATGTCATGCATTACTAGTAAGTAATAGAAAATACAAGAGCATGACAGCAAATTAACAAAAATATTTAAACAAATAAATCTGTGTCACATTATTATATTTTATTTTTAAAAGAAGCTTTAAATTGAGGGTAAAAAAAAATTAAAGATTACTCTTTATAAAACTGCGAATTTCGTAAAAAGTATTCCAGACATTTTTTTAGAGAATAGTTCGTACCCTTAGAAGTAAAATGACTGAAAATTATAAGTTTTTGGATTTTTTCTACATAAACTATAATATAAAAGTAACATTTGTAATTTTTGACTTATTTAATTACAATTAATTATGCAAAGTTTATATAAAAAATATCTATTTTATATTAGGGGTTAAAGTATGAAATTGCCGATTTGTACTGAAAATCTATATTGTTTATTTTTTAAATTTTTAACAAATTTATTTAATCAAAATAGTTGCCATTATTATCTATACATTGCTGCCATCTAATGGGAAGGTCATTAATGCCTTTGCGATAGAATTCCGACGATCTAGACTGCACAAACTGTGTGAAAGCATTTTGTACTGCCTCCTGGGAAGAAAACTTCTTGTCACGTAGATAATTGTCCAAATCACGAAAAAAATGGTAGTCCGTTGGAGCAAGGTCTGGTGAATACGGAGGATGACGAATGGTTTCTAACTGCAGTTCCTGAAGGGTCAAAATGGTTTCTCGTGCTGTGTGAGGTCTCGCGTTGTCGTGGAGCAATAATGGTGAAGATCGATTCATGAGTCGGGGCTGTTTTACTGCTAGTTTTGTCAACATGGTTCGGAGTTCGGCACAATAGACATCTGCCGTTATTGCTTGACCAGATCGGAGAAAACTATAGTGAATAACACCATGCTGAGACCACCAAACAGTTACCATTACCTTTTTATTGGTAAGTTTTGCTTTAGGACACTGTTGTGGCATTTGACCTGGGGTCAGCCATTGCATTTTTCTTTTCCGGTTATCATAAAGAATCCACTTTTCATCACATGTTACAATTCGATCCAATATTCCTTCATTTCTGTACCGGTTCAACAAGGCAACACAAGTTTCAACACGCGTTTCTTTCTGCAGATCAGTCAAATCATGAGGCACCCATTTTTCGTATTTTTTTATTTTATTGATTTGACGCAAGTGAGTCAATATTGTGGGTAAGGTAACGTTAAACCATGCCGCTAATTCCTGGGTACTTTGACTAGGATCGGCTTCCACTATCTCTCTTAATTCATCGTTATTTACCTGTGTGGGCGGTCTTCCTCGTGGCTCGTTCTTTAAGTCGAAATTTCCATCACGAAAGCGTTTAAACCAAAATCGCACGGTGCGTTCATTAGTAGACCCCTCTCCAAACGCAGCATTGATATTGCGGGCTGTTTCTGCCGCGTTAGTTCCGCGTCGGAACTCGTATTCAAAAATAACTCGAATTTTCGCAGTATCCATCTTTCTTGTCTAAATTGAATAACAAAAACAATTGAAAGTCGATATTCAAATGTTTTACATTTTTTAAAAAAAGAACATCATAGAAACCATTTAAAAAAAGTTTCATTCGAAAACCTCAAACCATGAAGATTCTATGTCAATTCAAAGAACCTATTGCAATAAAACGGCAATTTCATACTTTAACCCCTATTACTTTGTCCAATGTAGGATGATACTTTTGACAGTTGACACCTCTATATAGAGGGTATAAAGTTGCTATTGCCATGTCAAGCCAAACATAAGGAAACAAACGCAACCTTAGTACGTAGCAATAAGGAAGTGACACCTGTCAAAAGTATCATCCTACATTGGACAAAGTATAGGTACAAAAACATTGGCTTTTACTTTGAAATCAACATAATTCCAATTAACTGTCCTTCATATTTATCAAATCACATGGTTCAGAAAATAAATAAAATGAAAATCATTAATTTTCAGGCGATTAAACCATAAATAGAATTGATATTTTGCGACCTATTTTTCCACAAATGTAATTTTATTTATTATTGATTTATGGTTTAAAATATGTTAAGGGTACTTGTATATTTTTTTGTTTAGTTATTTTGCCATTGATTGTGTTTATTTCATACATAGGATATAGTGTCAGGCACAGCGGCGTGTGAGGAAGTGAAATCGAGTGGAAAATTCGCGCAAATCTTAGAATTACTATTGTTGCTAGGCAACTATATGAACACAGGGTCCAATAACGCGGGGGCCTACGGATTTGAAATTAGCTTCCTTACGAAGGTGAGTTAATAATCATATTTTTTTTTATTTAAAAAACACAACCATATAGGTAACTACGCTATGACAGATTTAACTACTTAACTTTAAATAAAATCAAATTATTTGATTTTTATTGCTATTTAAAAAATCTATATGACTTCTTTTTAGTTTCCTAGAATATATTCTTTGGAACATTTTTTGTAACGGTTTGCCTGTGCCTATACTTATTAAAGTCACAAGAGTACGTAACGAAAAATCGTGTACTTGCTAAGAAAAAATAATGTTTAGTAAAATGCACGCACGCACACGCGCACGCACGCGCGCACACACACACACACACACACACACACGCACACACACACATGCACATGCACGCACATACACACACACATGCACATGCACGCGCACGCACACACACACACACACACACACACACACTAGAGCATCATTCTTAAACATGTAAAAACTGTCAGTATTCAAGATTTAAGATTTGAATAGGTTTTTAAATTGTACTTTAAAGATCTTTGGTATTTTCTCAATAAATAAATGTTATATTTTAATTTGCAGTTGACAGCGACAAAAGATCTGGAAAACAAACAAACCCTCCTTCATTATTTAGTAGAAACCATAGAGAATAAATTCCCCGATGTGCTCACCTTTGCCGAAGAAATGCCTCATATTGACAGGTGACTATAAAACAACTCGTACTAATGTAAAAATACGTAAGGAACGAAAGGAAGAAACAGTCATTTTTTCACTATTATCCTATTAAAAAAGCTTTGTATTGGATATTTCTAACGGATTGTATAACATGAACTCGCAAAAAACCTATGTTCTTCCATGAAGATGGCGCATACAACTGTGCCATAATATGGAAGCTTCAAAAATAACATGGTAATTGTATACTGTGGGAGCTCAAGAATGGTAATAACACGCACCAAATGATTCGAAAATCATGTATTTACACGTTTTCGGTGAAAAACAGAAACAACACGGTAAGTAAACTTATTGCTAGCGCGGACAAGAGCAGACTGACTCAACATTCAAAAGGTCAGTTAAATTTGTATTTTTTTCATAACTACCTTCTAACATTAATATAACTTAGAAACTAAGTTTACCGATGAGCCACCGTTAACACTCCCCACCCCTAGTGCTGAAGCAGCACTAATCTAGTAAAGAAACGGGTGCAACGCGTGCTACAGACCGCCGAAATGTGCCAGTGCTCGTCTTCACATCAACGACACGAATTCGGCCGTCCTTTCCAGGGTACACTCGTACCACGAGCCCCTTTTGCCACAGGTTGCGAGGACCATTAGGATCGACGATCAGAACCAAGTCATTCACCTGTAGTGGTTTCTGTTCTTCGTTCCACTTCTTCCGTGGACGCAGCTCCGGCAACACTTCCTTGACCCATCTTTGCCAGTACATATCTGCCAACCTCTGTGACTTTCGCCAAAGCTTTCTTAGGTAAAGGTCTGAGTCGTCAAATTTTCCAAGCGTGGGCAAGTTTGAGGAGCTACCCAAAAGAAAGTGGTTTGGTGTCAGTGTTTCGGCATCACCTGGCTCAACTGAAACGTGCATCAAGGGACGACTGTTGACTATGTTCTCAACCTCAGCCATCAACGTGTTCAAAACTTCTTCTCGTGGGGCACGTTCCTTGAGTATGACTCGCAGCGACGACTTGACAGAACGAATTAGTCGTTCCCACGCCCCACCCCAGTGAGGACTTGCAGGGGGAATGAAGTTCCACTGAACTGCATTGTTTGCAGCTACATTTTCTAAAGGTCCGAAATCAATTTCTCTTATGGACTTTCGCAGTTCCGTGTCTGAGCCTCTCAGATTAGTTCCGTTATCGGAGTACAAGTGACTGGGCCATCCACGGCGAGCCGCCATACGACGCAATGCCATAATAAGCGGATCCGACGAAAGCGAACTAACTAATTCAATATGCACGGCTCGAACCGTAAGACAAGTGAATAAAACGCCATATCGCTTCGACCGTTGCCTGCCAACTGCAACCTCCATTGGGCCAAATAAATCTAAACCACAATGAGTAAAGGCTCTTTCATGATGGGCCATGCGAGCCGGGGGAAGGTCACCCATCCTTGGGACCTGCGGCTTGCTCCTTCTCAATCTACAGAACGTACATTTGAAAACGACTTGCTTCACTGTAGGTCGTAAACGAAGCACCCAGTACCTTTGTTTTACTTCATTTACCACAGCTTCTTGACTTCCGTGTGCAGCCAAGACATGATAACGACGCACAAGAAGTTGCGCAACTGGATGTCCGCCGTCCAAAATAATAGGTCGTTTAACTTCCAGACCAACCTCAGAAACGGCGTCGATACGCCCACCGACACGAAGAATCTCATATTCATCTAAATACGGCGACAAGGTAAGCAGTTTGCTAGTGGGCGGTAAGGGTTTACCTTTTCTTATTGCAGTAACTTCATGCGGGAAGGAATCTGCCTGTGCTTGCAAAAGTAACAGGCGTTCAGCATGTTCCATTAGGGCGCAGTCTACTTTAATGGTAAGTCCCTTAAATCTTTTTACTGCTTTTAATAAAACTGCAGTAGCACGCTGTAATCTCAGAAACGACGAGAACCTTTCTGCTTCAGGTATAGGTAACCCTGTTGGTACATCACTACTCAACACAACCACACATTCGACGCTCGCCTCAGCCATAGCTGTCACAATGTCGACGGGCCACAACTGTTCATCACCATATAAAAACCCAGGACCGTTAAGCCAATCCCTATTAAATAAGGAAACGTCAAAGTTGTCCTTAGTAGCCAAGTCGGCAACGTTAAGCCCGGTAGGTATATAACGCCACTCCTGCATTTGCGTTAAATCGTCAATCTCACCTAACCGGTTTGCTACGAACGCTTTGTAAGTACGTGTGTTATTTCTTATCCATTGCAAAACGGTAGTCGAGTCGCACCAAAAATATCGACGCACGGCTTTTATTCTGTGTTCGTTTGCAATAGTATCAGCCAGCCTTGCTGCCAACAAAGCCGCCTGCAACTCTGCTCGAGGAATGGTTATGGGCTTGACAGGCAAAACACGACATTTGCTGGCTATAAATGCGACACGTATTTTGCTATTATAATGCCATCGCCAGTACGCAACCGCACACATTGCCTTCGATGACGCATCACAAAAAATATGAAGTTGAACATCGCTGTAACTTGCCGTAGCAGTAGCCGGCGTCGTAGCTGCGTAGCCGCCCGTAGCAGTGTCTGTAGTAGCGGACGTCGCAGGGGGTGCGGTGTGCGAGTCGGGACAGGCTAGGCGCCCGATAGTCGCCGGCGCCGAGCAGCAACTGTTTACGTTTTCTCGCTTGCTCGCACTGAACGTTGGAATATAGCACCTCGGTATACGTATGTGGTTTATTACCTTTAACAGATCGATCCACTCGCACCATTTTTTGTAAATATCGTCTGGAATAAAATCGTCCCAGCCGATGCTCAGTCGCCACGTATCTTGAAGCATTATTCTACCTTTAATTGTAAACGGCGCTAAAAAACCAAACACATCAAAAATTGACATAATTATTCGTAACATTAATCGCTTAGTAGGCCTTTCCTTCCTTTGAATAACGTTGTCAGGAATTTTTTTTAAAGACAGATCAAAACCGAGTTCGTCGTCGCCCGGGTACCAGATAAGGCCGAGCGTTCGTTCGCCTCGAAACTGCTGATCTATTTTAAACCTTACTGCAGCACTACCTAAGACCTCATTTGGTATACTATTCAAAACGGGCACGCTGTTACTCGTCCAGTTACACATCTCAAAGCCGCCAGCCTTATAAATATAAGCAATATTTTTTACCATTTCGATTGCGGTTTTCTCTTCTGGCAAACTATGTATGTAATCATCTACATAATGACAATTATGTATAGCGTCGACAGCGTCTGGCATTGACGATTGAAAACGTTGTGCATTTTTATTTTTAATAAACTGTGCAATAAAGGGTGAACAGTTGGCACCAAATATAAGAGACGTCATGACAAAGGTTTTTATTGGTTCGTCGGGTGACTGACTGTTTCTCCATAAAAACCTAAGGGCGTTCTGGTCTTCAGGGCGTATCTTCACCCGAAGAAACATATCTTTAATGTCGCCGGTTACTGCTATTTTGTATTCCCTAAAGCGCAGCATAATACCTAAAAGTGACGACAATAGATCTGGTCCCTTAAGTAAATAGTCATTTAAACATTTACCATCAGTTTTGTCTGCCGCGTCAAAAACAAGACGTAATTTTTTCTTGTTAAGGTTGTCAACCCCAAAGTGAGACAAATACCACGTTCTCGGTGTGACACTAATATTAATTAGTTCTTTAGCAAAATCGTTTTGAAATAAATGATTTACTCTCTCCACATACCTTTCGGCGTACCCGCTATCTCTTTCCATCTTCCTTTCCACACCCTTGAGCCTTTTTAGAGCACTCGGGAACGAATTAGGCATCGTGCAGTTCTCGTCCCTCCAAGGCAACCCTACCTGCCAACGACCATCTACAAGTTGAGCTGACTGCTCCAACAGCGCCACAGCGCGAGCGTCATCAGCGTTCTCCCGTTTTTTCCCCGATACTCCCATCGCGTCAAGAGAAAAATACCTTTTGACTTCTTCGTGCAGACGATCCGTCGCCGTCGCCTCAACGCTTTCAATGTTTGACACCGAAAGGGCAGCGTGTTCGAACAAGGCGGCGTTGTAGCTGGTGGTCTGCAGCGCGCGCTGCTGTACGCGCACGCTACCATGAAGGCACCAACCAAGTGGAGTAAGTGTAGCGGATGGCTCATTAATTTTACCTAATTGTACTTTTATCGGATACAATAAATGATAATTGTCTTGACCTATCAACATTTCAGGTATTTTATCAAAATTACATAATTGATCTTTTATATTTAACAAGTTAGCATAATTATTACAATTAATCATCGACAGATTTTGTACAGGCAAACTTAATTCAGAAACACTGCGCGCGCGAACCGTATAAATCTTATTGTCCTTACCAGAGAGATGCACCGTCATAACCATTGCGTCACAAACCAGTTTGTTATCGATCCATGCGCCGCGGACGCACATAGCTTCCCGGCGGCCGCGCAGCCCTGCGCGCTCCGCCAAGTTAGCACTTATCAAAGTCACTGTCGAACCGTCGTCAAGCAACGCACAAGAATCTATAACACCATTGGGTCCGTGTATACGTATAGGTACTACCTTTAATAAAACTTTGCTTTCACTTTTACTGTCACTGATATGAGCAATAACTTCCGAAGACGTAGATGCGGGCGAGGGCGACGCCGGCGTCACCGGCACTGGGAGGGGGGGATCCTGTGCGCTCGTTCGTCGCCCGTCGCTCCCGTTGTTGTGGTAGCTTGCGTAGTGAAGCATGTTATGATGAGACTGCCCGCAATTTTCTTTGTTGCATAGCGGTGCGGTGCATGTTTGCCGATCGTGGCGTGCGAGTAAACATTTAAAACATAGACCACTGCGTTTAACATACTGCCATCTGACTTTCAATAATGACCGTTTAAATTTTCTACAGTCTGTTAATTTGTGTTTTGATACACGACAGAATAGACACTTATCACTGTGATCATTATGTTGTATTAATACTGTCTGCGGCTGATCTTGTATTTTATATTTTTGATAATCGGTTCGCGCACTCACTATGCAGCTGTTTGCGGTAGTAGATATTTTTACCGCTTCTTCGTTTAAGAAATCTGACATAATTTCCATTCGTGACCTCTTGTCTTTGGAAATAAGCGGGAAGCTATAATCAGACCATTTTGATATTAACACGGTCGGAAGTTTAGATAAAATTATAGACACTAAACTCATTCCTTGTAGGTATTCCTCGCGACCGACGGCTTGAACAGCGGCAATAAAATTTTGAACTTTCACTGAGAATATGACGATATCCCTGTGATAATCTGGAGACATGGGCGGGAGCTTCTTTATATCTTGCATAATTCTGGATACAATGGTGTCAGGATTACCAAATCTTAGCGCCAACGTAGACATTATTTTGTCAGGGTCTGTTGCCGTTATTAAAAGCGATGAAACGGCATCTTTAGCGGGCCCACGTAGACATTTTTGTAACCTCCAAAGGTTTTCTTTAGGACTAAAACTGCACACTTGTGTAGACTCGACATATGCCTGTTTAAATAGTAGCCAATCCATAGGGTCGCCTGAAAAAATAGGTAGTTCTTTCGGCGTACATATTCGGCTTAACAGGTTAGTATCCGAATAACTTTTAGCTCGATTCGTGGAAGCGGCCATATCCTTAAGTGCAGCAGCAAGCATCTGAATTGTTCCATCGGATGTACCAGCGCCTGTGACCACCGGCGGGCATAAGTTACCCTTTATAATTCCAGGATCGGCGTCTGGCTGCGTCTGTTCCAGTTCTACCTGGCTGCGATCTAACCACTTTTCCACTTCAATATTCGTACAAGTATCTGTGCGTTTTTCTAAGTGTGAACTGTATTTTTCATCTTCGAGTTCTGCTAGGTCCGCCTCTAATTTCTTATCGATTAATTCCATTTGAATTCTAGCTTTTTCACGTGCTGCTTCCAACTCAAGCTGTTTTTTCCTAGCCAACATAGACGACGTGGTGGATTTTTTACTTGTAACGGACGCGGGCGGTTGTGATAATGACGGTTGAGGATCAAACTTCAAACTTGTGCCTTCTATTACTCGCGTCTGGCTTAAACCAGGTAAAATCCGTTGTTTGTGCTTGTGCTCGAGTTGGCTATCCATTTCGGTAGACACTTGCTTGTGCTCGAGTTGGTCATCCATTTTGTTTTTCTTCGATTGGCTACGAGTACTGACCATTCTAGGTGGCGTATGGTACATAATAATCCGGCTCGAAGACCACTTTGTATACTGTGGGAGCTCAAGAATGGTAATAACACGCACCAAATGATTCGAAAATCATGTATTTACACGTTTTCGGTGAAAAACAGAAACAACACGGTAAGTAAACTTATTGCTAGCGCGGACAAGAGCAGACTGACTCAACATTCAAAAGGTCAGTTAAATTTGTATTTTTTTCATAACTACCTTCTAACATTAATATAACTTAGAAACTAAGTTTACCGATGAGCCACCGTTAACAGTAATAAAACCGTTATGTTTACCACTAATGACACTATTGTAAGTGACCATGAAATTTCCAAACATTTTTGCGGCCAGATTGGGCCACCATGGAACTTTTGTGTAATAATAATAGTTATTTTGCCATACATATTGTATTAATATACATTTACAAGCAAAAAGGACAGACAGATAGACAGAGACAGCGATAATACGATAGCAAAACTTAATTGTACATATTTCACTTTAAAATAGCTCTTTTTGCACCGTCTTTTCTGTTACATAGAAGCATAGTATTCTAGAGCGAATGAGGTGGCTACAACAGATCTTCTCACAGATGCATTTTGTAGTTTTACTCACTCACTCACTCTATAGTACTACCTTTTTTATGTGATAGAAAGAGGTGGAGCAACGAAAATTGCGAAAGACGACTATAGATGTGGAGACTGTCTTAAAGTGAAATAGTGTCAAGTTTTTTTTTTTATTATGTGACGCATTCTTTGTCTTTTGATCCGTAAAGCTTCAGGCGAGTAAAGTAGCTGTATAACGTAATACGGTAGTCTGCCATATGACAATGATAAAAACACCACACGCTATATGTAACGGAATAAGTTTACAAAAGAAAATCTTTTCTCGCAATGAATTTAAAAACGAGTGTTATCGGTTATTGACCCTCTCGTCTCCATTCTAATCTTGTTTGGGGTATTGACTCCATCATACGTTTTTACCTTCATAATTTAAGTCTCCTAATTCCTAACAGCACCGAATTTGGAAAGTGCTAGAAGATACCTTTAAGTACCGACGTGCATTTTTTGTAACGTTAGTACCGATGTGAGGTCTGAGAGGCCGCGTTTATAATATGGAGTTTTTTAGAGAAAGTGATGAGTTAACTATTTTTCCTTGCATTATGATGAAAAATAAAGGGTTTAAAAAATAATAAGTATAGAAAGAAAATCAACTTTATAATATTTTTTAATATAACACTACAATAATATTTGGCTTTATTTTTGGAGAAAAATCAGACTTATCCATAAAAAATGTAAACACAAAAAATACTCCTTTTAGAATAACAAAAAATAATATTTCTTACTTACAACTAATATAAATCTTAGGGGAAAAAATGGAGTAACATAAACCTTCTGAAAGTAACAATGTCTACAGTCCAACTACAACTTAAATTCTAAGCACAGTCAGGGCACACTTGTTTCGCTTACTGCAAACAAACGTAATTTTTGCACGAATAGCATCTATAAGGATGACGGTGCTTCGAGGTGTTCAGGTTAAATTCCTTCAGTATTAGAAATATCAGTACTAGTATTCATATCATGCTCACTGTGCTCCGGACAAAAATCTTAGCCAACGCCGCCAAACTCTGATCCTCTGGAATCTTCATCCATAAGCCAGATCTCAATCACTCGCTCACTATTTGGATCCTATGTATTTATAATGCTGTAAATCTGTCGCACAAATATTTCGTTTGCTACCGGAATTCTCTGGTGTACCCATAGTTCATAATATCTGTGAAAATAATAGAAATAAAACAAAATACTTACGTTAGTACCGACGTGAGGCCTGATAGGCCGTGTCGGAATTTCAAAGCGTAATAAAATAACTCACCAAATACGCGCGCGAAGACAACACAGCCTGTTCCAACGTCAATGTGGGCACTGTCCTTACAGCTACTTACAAGCGGGGATCGGTATTGTGTGGGGAAAGGGGTAAACTAACAAATCAAGTACCGGCCGGGGCCTCTCAGACCGCACGCCGATACTTAAAGGTTAAGTTAGAAAAGGTAGCATTCAACCGAAGAAGTCAATAGATATTTTTTTTGTTGCTTCTTGATAGAACTAGTGTGGCATATTCGTATGGAAAAAATCCTCCTTAAATATTAAAAGATAAAAAAAAACAATCTATTACGTAAAGCTTATATAAATGCCCGATAGTATTTTTTTCCCCTTCCTCTTTTCCAACAACCTAAAATCGCGCGAATACCAACTCACTCTCAGATGGCAGCTAGTGGAGAAATATAGCGCTTAACTCTAGAATTGTTACTTATTGGTATTTTTTTCCATATAACACTTCATAATGTTTTATGGTGCAGAGCCGCTCGTGTGTCTATGGAAAATCTCCAGAAGGCGCTAAAGAAAATGGAGAATGATATAAGAGCATTGGAAACTGATCTGAACAATTCGCGAGTGCAGCAATGTCCAGATGATCTGTTCCACGAGAAGATGAGCGTATCCTTTTAATATGAATAAAACAGTAGATAGCTTTTTTACCGTGAATAGGTAAGCGCTTGACCACTATCTAGCCTAATGGCAAGCGACGATGCGATCACTCTTGACTTAAAGACCCCTAAATTAAAATCAGGAAACATCGACTCAGGTAAAGAGTAGGATAGTTTATAAAAAAAAAAAAATCTACTTAAAATGTTTAGTTTTGTTAAGTAATCTCTGTGTCAGTTAATGAAGTTTTCTATATTATTTTACGATTTCCTTAAAATAGAAAAACTTCTTATATAATTATTTTATATGTATAATAGTATATTATTAATATAGGTAATTACTGGATTATGTTGTTTAATATAGTTATTGTAAACCTACCTATATTCTACGAATAGTATTTTGAATTTGATTTTGAAGTGTCTTATGTACTATCGAAGACTCTCGAACCTTACCACTTTGTAGAAATATTCGTTTGAACTGATCGCATCGGACACGCCCACACGACCCCTAATTGGCTTCGTATTTTACTACGATTTATACTACGGCCAATCATAAACAACTGGTTTTAAAATCGCCATTGATGTCAGCACTGTCAACTGTCAATCTGCTCTCACTTGCTTGTTTGCGCACGCGCGCCATTGTTGAATGAATGGAGTGGGGCGTGGCCTGAAGCGATAGGCATCTTGCAATGTGCTAGCGACTTTCGACTTAGGACTGATAAGGCGCCAGAGGCCTCGATAGTACTGCTTATGGTATATAAAACACATTGACTAAACAAAGAAAGTAGATAGGTTTACCAAAGTGTATATTAGCCACTACAGACTACCAGTTACGGTCCGGTTAGACAGAAAAAAGGATTTGAATCTCACATGATTGTTTTTTTACGATTTTTTTCTAGTTTACCTGTTTTACTATGTCTATAGTTTACTCTAGGTTGTAGGAGTACATTTTTCTTCTCATATCCAAACACAAGTGTTAGCTATTTGGATTCGTACTTATATGACATACCTTTATAGATATTTTATATTATACTGCCGTCCGTCATCTAAAAGATTGCTCAGCCCCAGACTCGTTTTAGTTTTAAAAACCTGCATACGTTAAAATATAAAATCTTTTTCGATCTATCTTGGAATTGGCATCCCAGCAAAAAAAAAATATATTTTAAATATTTTCCGCGTTTTTCGCTTATATCTCAAAAAATGGTTTCTGGCTTAGCAACGTTTTTACTAACAGACGACAGAATAACGCTCTTAACAATAAGTCATAGGGTTTAATTTTGTTTAATTGCCTTTTTAATACCCTTAACATATTATACGTAGTCATTTGCAAAAGAGGCGCGTGAGCAATGCGATCTTCTGCATTCGATGTTCAGAAAAATGGCCGCATTGTACAGCGAACTAGCCGAGTACTACGTATTCGATCCACAGAAATACACGTTAGAAGAGTTCTTCTCGGATATCAAGACGTTTAAGGATTCGTTTGTGGTGAGTAAAAGTCAAATTGGACCTTATTTACCCTGAGAATAATTTTCGGAGTTGATCTTATTTACAGCTCGATAGGGTTTAAATTATAACCTTCATGATGAGTGACAGTGATAGCCTATAAATCATCTTTTACTTATGTAATATATATTTTGTTATTTAAGCATTTCACTATTCTTAGGAGCAAGGCAGGATTATATGTATCAGTAAATTTTCTAAAATTTAACAAGCTTTTTCCTAATCGCTAAAGTAAAAATTGTAGACATACAACTAGGATGTATTAAAGAAAGTTAGGTTCATAATTCGCTTGAATATAGCTTCACTTGTAGGAAACGGACCTAACAATACGTTGTCCTGTCGATAATTTGAGATGCAGGGATTAAGCAGAAATATGAAAGTGATATTGAAAGAATTGTGAATGCAGGAAATCGAGTGAATGGGGCTTTGCACGCATTTATGACCAGCCAGAAGGAGTCAAAAAGGCCCGAGTTGGGTTTGGCGGAAACACGAATCTATGATTAATGTAGTGGAAATGAAAGCTTTAAAGAGTAAAGCTGGAATTGAGTGAATTTGATGGATAAAATAATAATACTAGATTTAAAAATCTAAAAATCCCACGTTTTTCAGTGACCAAAAAAGAATAAAATAACCCGGCGGGGCCAAGCGAGAGCCATTCAAAACGTGGGGGCGCATCTTTACAAATACTCTCAACATCTATGCATATCATACATCTCATTACAACCCCATAAGTAACATGTTATTATTTTGTTCTTTTTAATTATTAACTCCACGAAGTAACCATGTATTACGCAACAATCGGATAAGCCCCATACAAATTTGAAAGTGGCCGAAAGTTGACCTGAAAGTGCACCTAGAAAGTTGAAAGTTGTTTAAGCGTGCATTGTCATCGGGTTCTGAGTTACCCTGAAAGTTTCAACTCGCTAGGTGGTCGGGAAGTGCCTCAAAATTAAGATACAAGATTCCAACCGGACAGAAAAGACGACAGGCAAGCAAACAGACAAGAAAGCAACCTAAGAAAAACGTGGGAATAACAAATGATATGATAAGTAATGAGAGTGGTGTGGTGAGGTAGAAGATATAGCGACAAAGATAGAAAAAGGGATGCTTAGATGGTTTGTACATGTAGAGAGGATGGACGAAAAGAGATTGACAAAACGAGTTTATAAGGCAAATGTGGATGGGCACGTCGATAAAGGCAGACCAAGGCGAACTCAGGGAGTAAATAGATGTCATGAAAAAATGCCAGGTCAAAAGTACCCTTAGTGCGAGGCCACACGATGCGTTAACAGTGCGGTGCGGTGCCTGAGCGGGCGGTGCCGCTGCGTCATCCTACATACAAATCACTATACCATGTCACACGACGCGTCATTTCGTCGTGCGGCGTCGCACCGCAGCGCGCCGGACTTGGGATGTCATAGACGAAGCGGGTAGGGGTAAAGCGCAACGCTGTTCACCGCGGTGCGGTGCCGCACTACCTGTGTGGCACCCTATACGTCGAATTCATTATAATGCGGTGCCGCATCGCACCGCATCGTGTGGCCTCGCAATTAATCGACGAGCTTGTATGATGATGATGCTAAGATGTATGTCAATACGCCAAAGATGTATGTCAGGACGGTGGAAAGTGGAAATCTGTGGATCTCTGCCTACCTCTGCGGGGAAAAGGCGTGATTATATGTATGTAGATTCATTTAGATACACTACTCTTGCAACCGTCAACCAATTTCATTTCTAAGTTACACAAAAACTATATCGCTTCATTAAAATTCACTAAATTTCCTAACAGTTAAACTGTTAGGGAATTTTACCGTTCAAATTGGTTGACAAATTAATATGTCGCAATTGTCAGATTTATTGCAAGAAGCTTTTAGACTGACCTTCATATTGATTGTCTGTATATTGACTACTAACCTGGTTAAGTCGCTTGCATATTGGTTTTCCTGGTAACCCCGTACCGAGGTCCCTATTCAATCTATGGCCAGATTAATTTAGATAGCGAAATTTCTGAGTGTTGTGGTATAGTTCCCGGCATTTAAGTTGAACATGATATTGAAATCACGTGACATGCGCAGCATTGCTACTGTGCATGTCACGTGATTTCAAAATCATGTTCAACTTAAAAGCCGGCGATTATACCGTTGTTGTTTCTAAATTTAATACCATAAGTGCTTTATCTATTTGGTTTGGGATCAATATACGAGTATATCAGATTTAGTATACACCTATGTATGTTAAACAACCAGATCTCCGAGCCCTCAGATACGATAGGTGGTTGTTTTTTTGGCTTATTTAAATCTTATATTAATACGGCATTATGTATGAAAAAAATTAAATAACTACAAAATATATATCGTTTAACAGACGGCCCACCAAGAGAACGTAGTGTCCCGAGAAACGGAGGAACGTGCTAGACGAGCTAGAGAAGCGCGTGCGCAAGCCGAACGGGAGAGGCGGGATCGGCAGCATCGGTACAAGCAGCTGGTGGACATGGACCAAGCCCAGGATGGCGTCATGGACAGGTAGCTCTCTCTCCTCAGCCATCTCAGTGCCAGCTTCAGTCGAACGGGAGAGGCGAGATCGGCAGCATCGGTACAAGCAGCTGGTGGACATGGACCAAGCTCAGGTTTGGCGTCATGGACAGGTAGCTTTCTCTCCTCAGCCATCTCAGTACCAGCTTCAGTCGAACGGGAGAGGCGAGATCGGCAGCATCGATATAAGCAGCTGGTGGACATGGACCAAGCCCAGGATGGCGTCATGGACAGGTAGCTCTCTTTCCTCAGCCATCTCAGTGCCAGCTTCAGTGGAACGGTAAAGGAGGGTTCGGCAGCATCGGTACAAGCAGCTGGTGAATATGGACTGCGCCCAGGATGGCGTCATGGACAGGTAGCTCTCTCTCCTCAGCCATCTCAAAGCCAGCTTCAGTCGAAAGAAAACTAAAATTTAAAATACAAGTCGAAACTTGGTTTTTGATTTAAGACTTGACTCGTGACTAGGTCTGTGATTTCAGACTTGATCCGTGATATGACTAAGTAAGTGATTTGTGGCTTATCCTATGTCTGGACGTACCCTGTATTTAAACAGGCAGCATAAATAAGAAAAGCTAGTTAACATTAAACGTGCGCTGATCAGCATCATTGATACTGAGAGTTATTTCTTAGTGGTTTGGGTCTTGGCTCGTAACGAGGTACGTGGTCTTAGACTTGACTCGTGACTGATGCTTGACCTGCGTTGGTATACGCTTTGAGACTTGACATAAGGAATTTGAGACTTTTCCGGTGTTTTTTTAGGTAGCCTTTCTTCGTTCCCGTCCTTAAACAGAAAACATATTTAATGAGTCAATTTCTTATTAGAGATAGGTTACTTAATTTGATCGTTGGAATTCTGAAACTATGTTTATCTTTAATTCTTTATTACTAAATTAATTTGAATATCTTTGTGAACAGTTTGATGGAAGCCTTGCAAAGCGGATCAGCGTTTAGCAGAGAGCGACCGAGGAAGAAGGCAAATCCGAGGGTAGCGGGAGGTAAGGGATCACTCACTTATTTCGTAATTTATTCAATTGACATTATTACCAAAAATTTATGTAGTGTCCATTATGATAAGCTGAAAATTGTTTAAAATAATGTTACAACTACAGTGTTAATTAAATTGTTGCGGTATATCCATAGAAAAATCAGTTTTAGTTTAATAATTTATATTTCGTTGTTCTGATGCACTTCTCGACATAAATAATCACTTTATATGATAAAAGGACATCCTTACATTTTTGGTCCAAAATAAAAAGTGCCGGCCAAAGAAAATAAATGCTATATTTTCTTAGAATATGTCCATCTGAACAATTGTTATTATCGGGCCAACAGTGTAGGATTAAAATCTTTGGTGTTATTAGAGGTTGAAAATATAACTAACTTAAAATAACATTGTACTAATAAACATGTTTGTTTTGACAAATATTTTTCAACGATAATGTATGAAAAGATATATTTTCAACCTCTAATAACACCAAAGATTTTGATCCTACACTGTTGGCCCCATAATAACAATTTCTCTGAGTAATAACCCCATAATAACTCTAGCAAAATATAGCATTTATTTTCTTTGGCCGGCACTTTCAAAATTTGGACCAGAATGGATGATGTCCTTTGTAAACATTTTATAAATGGGTAGCTAGCGCTCAAATTTATCGCTGTCAGTATTATATCAAAATACCAGTAACGCCATCTATTATGTTATTAAGAACTATTGTATGATTGTATGACAATTACGTTCTGAAATACATTCATTCACTCGCTCGCTGTCTCACAGTTAAAACGTTGTTTAATTTATAATCGCCCACAATATTGTTTTTTCTGGTTAGATATTTATTTTATTCTAATTAATTTGCGTTTATTTAAAATACTAAAAACCTCATTAGTTAGACCAGGTAATAACTATAAATCAGCAAAACAAAAATTGTGGACGAATTTGATTTCGACCAATTTACAAATCTTTTATCGATTCTGTAAACAATGTTATCAATTAAAATATCACTAATTTACTTCAAACTTCGTGTTATACCAATCATCAATTTAATACTAATAAAAATTAAATTATTTGTATAAAAAGATCAGTAAAGATTGTTTACTGAATACAAGTGTCATTCACGATGTGTTGGTCACCGTACTCGAATCATTTCACGCACACACTAGTAGAGGAGCTGAGTGATGAAGAAGGAATAGTAAATGCTATCCTTTACCATTTAGAAGGTAATTGAAAATGTGTAGCCGACAGACAATCATCAATCTATAACGAAAAGATAAGTTTTCTCAACGACAATTATAATAATTTACTGAATATCTCATATTAACACTTATGAGTGTGCAAGCCATAGAGTAATTATGCATAGATGTTTGCTTTCATGATGAAAAAAGTAGATTCGTCCATTTGTGACGAATGTGGAACAAAGGAGGAGGGTGAATAAAGCGGGTTTTCGGCCCCTTTCATTTTCACTTGTACACACAATTTGCACAAAATTTTTTATCTACTATATGGTCATAGTCATCTCGATACAGATCGATTCCACCTCAAACGGAACCACCCCCAACCCACCTCCCCCTCCCATCCTCCTAAGAAGCAGAATAATAATTAATGCATAAAAAAATATTTGTTTAGCTCAAAAATAATATAACCTTTCAAAACTCTACTCTAATTAGCTCAGCAAAAAAAATGTATTAAGTCATATATGATTATTCTGCTTCTTGGGGAGGTGGGAGGGGAGAGGAGGTTGGGACTGGTTCCGTTTGGGGTGGGATCGATTTGTTAGTCCATATAGTAGATAAAAAATTTTTTTTTGAATTTTTAGGTCTAAAATGAAAGGGGCCGAAAACCCGCCTTATTGACCTTCCTCCTTTAAGATGTTCAGCACTTGCTGTCACAGTGCGATAAATACGTAACTGCTTTGAATATCAACAAATTAGATTTAGGCATTGCTTAGTAAATCTACCAGCAGTTTAGCCAGATACATTTGTGACATAGTCAGTCACCGGTGTTCTATGCCATCGCAATCAATTAACTGTTCTATTTATATTTATTAAGCCTGTGTTTAGGATACGACAAGACAGGCAGCCACTTTTATTTCTATATAACTTTACTTATAATATTTTTATGGTTAACACACTGACAAGTGCTGTCGCCTGATTTGAGGTTTTACTCGTAAATCAGTTTTGATTAAAAAATGGAAAACTTTTTTTTAGATTGATGTATTGTTGGCGCTAGAAACATACAACAAAAAGTTTTTACACATCGAAGATACGATACTTTATTACTTGTCATAAAATCCAATGAGTAATCACATGTAGCTACAAAAAGAAATATTTCTTTTCGCCTTAAAGAATTTTGAATGTTTGTGAGAAAATGTATAAAATACAGGGTGTTATAAAAATAACCGTATGATGTCGTTGACAGTAGTTGCGTCATAGAACTGTAATAGTGGCTGATGTTTTTATGCTGTAACCATTGTAGGTGTGAAAAAAGTTAATATACCAGAAACTTCTGGAAGATCTTTCTTTTCGTAGTTTGAGGAAAGCGATAGTAATTATAATCCTTGCAAGGTTACGAACCTTAAAAAGTGTCGTACCTTAACATAGTCGATATTTAAAAATAGTATTGGAATAGCCAATATTTTTATTATTCATTATTTATAGCAACTGGTTTTTTGTAACACCCTGTATAATTTATTTCGCATTATAAAATTTGCAAGAATATTATCGTATTTTTGACGTTCTAGATCCCTTGCACTTTATGTCTGCTATCACTTAATTTTAGAACCAAATTTTAGTTACAAACGCACATATTTATTTTTTCAATTCTTTGCCTTTTCATTTTATGAGAAGCTTATGTTAAACACTGACTTTTAATGACTTATGACGAATGATGATAAATTAATACTGTGATAGTAGACTTTGTTGTTATATAGCGTATTAAAACAGGAATATTTATATTAAAACGCTGCCAGCCTTTTGAGCACATTTCTCAATAACAGCAGTGAGGGTGGTATTTACCTTTTTAAAATATTTATTTTATCTTACTTATCTTTTAGTTTAGGTTCATAAAAGTTTATTTTAAGTTTTATCTAGTTTATTAAAGTAACTATATAATTAATGTATATTATTATGAAGTAATTATGTATAACATCAGTTATTTAGTGTCCATAGAATAAGCTCCGCTTAGTATGGGACTAAATAGTTGGTGTATGTTGAAAGGGGTTTGAAGGTTTGGCCTTAACATCAGCCGCCATTTTGATTATTTTTTTCAATATGGCGGTGCACAATAAATGTCATATATTTGGTTAGGGGTCACTTATACAAGCATAAAAAGCGTCACGTTTCTGAGTTATTCAAAGATAAAAATAACGGTTGTTATAACGAATTTATTTATTTATTTTGTAGTTATTTCACGGTGTTTAAGTTTTTTCTTTTAATCTGAATCGGACAAAGAAAGAAAACAAATATTTTTGTACTAATAATTGATTTTGTTCATTACTAACTTTTTTATACAATTCAGTATGGGAATCAGATTTAAATGTGTTTAATTATAATGATTTGTTATATTACCTATACTTTTATTTTGGTGAATAACTCCGAAACGTGACGCTTTAGGATATCATGTTGTATAACATTTTTTGTTTGTATAAGTGTCCTCTATCTAAATATGTAACTTTCGTTGTGCACCGCGATTTAAAAAAAAAACAAAATGGCGGCCGACGTTAGGGCCACCCTCCATACAAAAATCTTCCAACCCTTTTATTATAATTATTTATTAACGACTACTCCGACACAGATTCTGTGATGCAATGCGGTCGTCGAGCGAGACGAAAGAGGACATCTTCTCCTAAACTAAAGACTTATAGACAAGTGCAGAGAGTTTTAAATGTTGTCGGCTTTAGATGTTTTTAAATTTATTATAGGTCCACACGATACAGATTTTAGTCCTTACAGACTACTAAGTCTTAGTTAAAAAGTGTACGCAAACGTGTCAATACAATGTTTACGCTTTCATTAGCTCAGACCAGTTTATCGAGAAGTACAGTTTTTCCAAAATGTCACTAGAATTTTAGTGAGTGGTTGTAAAGAAACTTGGATAAAATTTATTAATGATTTAATTTTTTATTAAATTGTTAACTTATTATCAGTAATTAAATAAGAAAGTTTCGAAAATAAATAAATAATTATCATTCATTATCATCATATCATTTTTCTATCCCAAATAATGCACAGACAACACTTATCTTCAACTTTCATGCACACCTCCGATTTTTTGTCTGTACTGCTAACTACTAACTAAGAAACACAGACTAAATCCTATAGAAAAACCTAAGTCTGTATCGTGTGGATCCACCCTAGTTGAAAGAAAACAAAATGGCGCTTTTGATGTTATGCGATTAGATGTTTAACCTTAGTGTAATGCCTAAAAATAGGTTTCATATACCTTAAACATATTGCGTATTTTATGGATATTTTCTCTGAACACTTTTTTCATTCAATATTTATTTATTCATCTATTTATTATTTGTTCTTTTTTTAGATCTTGTCGACCAGTTTTCTACAATATAATTTGGATATTATCTCTGTATTTTAAGTATTTATTTTATATTTATTGATTTTTTGCTTATATCATAACATTTCATTAAAACTATTATAAATTATCATCATCATATAATTATCCTTTTTTGAGTTTTTTTTTATAGTTTTCTTGATTTTATCGTGCAGAATTAAAAAGAAGTTAATCTTTTTTCTTTATTTTTATTGCAAGTAATTGGACGCACTCACGTTTCCTACCGGCTACGGCTTATCATGTAATTCACTTTGTCGTTTGAAACTTGACCCTATCCTATATTCAACCCTATGTCATCGTAATAAAGACTATTTCAAACTTCATGTAACGTCGACTGTACTTTCTACGATTTTTTAAAAGAGATGCATGCTTATGCGACATTATAGAGACATATGATAGAACAACAGATATTTATTTTCTTACTTAAAAAGCATGTTTTTTATTTATGTCGTCGTAGCTTTAAATATTGTCTCGTTTTTGGCTTTTATTTTACTTTTATTCATTTTAAAATTGTGTAAAGAATTAAACCTCGTCCGCCTGAACTGGTGAAGCGTTTCCAAAACCTTCACAGATTATTAACACTGAGTGAGACTGTGTATCTGTCAGTAAGATGCCAAACCAATTAAGGCAGAGGAGATATCAATAGTCCTATTTTTGTACGCTCGAGTTTTGTTCATTCGTAAAACTGGCATGCGAGCTGAATTCGAGCATTTCAAAATTGAACCTTAGGGGTTCTATACTTTGTCCAATGTAGGATGATACTTTTGACAGTTGACACCTATATAGAGGGTATAAATTGCTATTGCAATGTCAAGCCAAACATAAGGAAACAAACGCAACCTTAGTACGTAGCAATAAGGAAGTGACATTTGTCAAAAGTATCATCCTACATTGGACAAAGTATACCGCCTAACTTGATTGCTTTGGCTATTGCTATATTTTATACCGCCATAATAACATACACACTAAGCAGTCTCTAAAAGACTTATATTTCTCAAAGTCTTAAAGGACTTGCAAGTTCTTTTTCCCAGAAGAATAACTTGAGTTCTTATTTCGCTCTCGTAAAACTCTGAAGCCTTTGAGTTCTAAGAGTTCTACTGTATCGAGTCTAGTCTTATTATATGTCTAACTTACAAGACTCCTTTATACAATACTAAATGACACAATAAACTAAAGCAATAGTGAAAGCAATCCAAATAAGCTGCAAGTCCTTCAGGTTTGTGTGACTAGCTGATTTCTCCTGATTCTGATTTAAACTAGTCCATAGATAAAAAAAAAAGATAGTTGTTCCTTTCGTACAAAATCTCGGTTATTAAACAAAATACATTGTGCTGGCGTGAACTTGCTACAAGTATTTTTTGTTCTGAAAAAGTCACGATTTTTTAATTATTGTAATCTGAGTACAATATTTCTATATATAGCAATTGTGAAAATAATAATTTTACCAGTTAAACTATTGATTGATCTAGAGGAGCTAATTGTGCTCCGTACCAGTAGATGGTGCTTATTTAATATTTGCATTAGTGGAACTTTGTAATCAAAAGTTTTTGTGATTTTGTTCCATTAACCCAAAATTACGCTTAACCGTGATATTTTCAATACCGTGAAAGTAGCTTTCACTATATAAACTCGAGTTAGAGTTTCATTTAACATTAATAGATGGCACTTAATAAAACATATAGGTTGACTTAGTATAGTAACGCCATCTAGCCAAAAAAATAGTAAAGTAGATTAGTAAAGCAAATATAATAAATGTTATATGAACATTGTACAACGAAGTGAACAGTCTATCCTTCACATTTCACTTCACTTCACATCAAAAAAATACGCTTCTAAATAATACCTTGTGGCCATTGCATTAATGTCGTTTTTTATTTCCACAGCTGAGCGAAGAGCACAGTTGAGTAGGTCTAGATCGCGGTCAGGATTGACTGGCGCGATGACTACGCGGGAACTAACCAAGTGAGTTAAAGAAATTGTCAGGTATTTTTTGATGCAATATTAGCGAACCTGCCTTTCGCACAGATGGTCCTGGGTTCGAGTCCTTGAGTTATGAGTATTTCTATAATTATTATTTATTTATGTATGTCTATCCGTTACCCTAGCATCCATAACACTAGCCTTACAGTACTTACTTTAGGCTAGGCTATAATTGCTGTGTTTGTAAGAATTATTACTATTATTATTACCAAAATTATTAGTCGATACCCACAGAAGATACAGCAAGCAGTTACTTTGGTTGAGTTATTGAAGTAAAGCGTACCAAGGCGGTTCTAAGGCGTAGCGGTGTTTGTACCGCTTCGAATTAATTTGAATATTATTTAATAATAAATTAGGTGCAGAATGCGTGTGCACATATAGGTCTCGCTCATCAACTCCTGTTCGCGTCTTTGCTAACTATCCTATTATTATAGTAATATAAGTTACTAGCTGTCCCGGCCACGCGTTGCTGTGCCGACTGCAGTGCCATCTGCCGGACTGATTTGTGAATCTAAACCATTCTCAGATCCCCTTGAACACACACAAAAAAATTCATTCAAATCGGTCCAGCCGTTTAGGAGGAGTTCAGTGACATACACACTCACAGAAGAATTATATATATAAAGATTTACGAGATTGTTACCATGTACCTTGTTATTGAGTTTCCGATATTAGGCAATTACTTCAGTCGCTCCGTGATCATGGCACTTGCAACAGTGCCGAAATATCGGAAACTCAATAACAAGGTACATGGTAACAATCCCGTAAATAACTTATATTACTATAATGTTAGTGACCATGAAAGTTTAAAACAATATATTATCCTATTATTTCTCAAGTTTGTTTTAATTTTGTTTAAAATGAATAACATTTATTACTGATACAATATTTTTTTCTTTCCAGCGAGCTTCTTGGCAACGCGTGATCTTCAAACGCTCATATCAAGTGATACTAGTGTTAACTTAGTTTTAAGTCCGTAAATTATACAACTTAACGACCATATATAAATTAACATACAAAAAAGAATATACAGTAAGCGCTAAAGACTAAAATTTGATTGGATACTTCAAGTCGGATTTTTCAATTTTCAGAAAAAGCTCTAGTTAGTTTAATATCATATTACGCTGACAAATTCAAAATGTTTCAATTTAGTGTCCTTTATTAAGTTACGGGTGACATTTCGATTTGGTAAGGTAATAATTTATCTGAGTTTTATTTGAGAACTGAAATGTTTGGGCTTATACTTTTTTAATAATGACTTCTTCCAACTTAACTTTAGGTTGCGTTTTTGTTTTCTTAATATATAGAAACTAAACGTAGTACGAACTACAAAATAATTGAAATTTTAATACAGTAATCGTTTGACTTTTTGCGACAAATATATCTTACAACTCCCGAATAATACCACTATACTGAATAGATTCAGGAGCCTTGCTCTCTATATGCAAATTCTAATAAAAAAAAAACTCATACATGGTTAATTTGACAAACCTATATTGAGATAAATCGAAGTTGCTGTACAGACATGCTAAAAGCGGTCGGAAAAGTTTGATTTAAAAATGGAATAGTACATTGTTTAGCGAGGGTTGAAAATGGTCGATTTTTAACCTTTTATAAATTGAAGACATAATGTCATAATATTGGTACTTTTTCGTATTGATATACTTCTAAACTTGAGAATGTAATTACTGCTTTGGCGGCATATATTCTTCGCCGTCAATTTCAATTTGGATATTTATTTAATTATTTTGAACTAAAGCTACATCATCGAGCACATACCCCAATAGAGCAGAAATGACAATTATTTTGTTTGAAAACAATTCCGCTAATTCGCCGCTTTTCACACTGCGCTCCGATTGGCTATCCTAAGGTCAACTAACACTCTAGAGATGTGGTAGTGCCCAAGTATCTAAGGTTTATCGATATCGATAGCCAATGCATCAGTAATTATAGCAATAGTGAATAATACAAACGTGTTCTCTTATGGAAATAAATGCTTATAAATGCTGCTAGTGATCAAATAAGAAGATATTAACCGCTGAATTGCACCTCAACAAGAACCAGACCAATTATCAAATTACATTTATTTAGTTGTATTAAAAGTAAAGATGAAATAATCAATTAACCATTCATTGGTTTACTGCTTGTTTCTCATCATGTCTTTCTATTGCTAAGAAAACTAATAAAAAAAAAAACAATTTCTTTGTTACAAACCTATTTATTGAAAAAGTATTAAATCCGTTCAACCGTTTATTTCAACTACACTAGATACCTAATATATCGGTATAATCGATCAAGATTTATATAATCGATAATGCAGAACACTATCAATTAGATTATTAATGCAAATTTTACAATTTCAAAATTACTTTTATGTTTGAATAAAATATGTAATAAGCTACAATAATGTCATTTATCGATTCACCCCTTGATCTTTTGAATGCAGCACTAGTGATGAGAGCGTAGACTAGAAAGAGATGGCGTAATGGGAAATTGTGTTATGTGGAAGCAGGACGCATAGACACCTGAACACGTGTGTCAACCATTTCACTTTGATTGTCCAGTTTAACTTGAGCCCTGACATATTTTTATAAAAAGTAATTTTTAACTATAACTTACCAATGGAAGGTTATTCCGTCGGTTTTATAATTTGAAGTTCTGCAGTTTTTTTCAAGTTTTTCACACCACCGAATAGAACAGCACGCCATTATGTAACTATTTAATTGAAATTAAATTTCGAAATAAGCAGACACGTACGCACAGATCCAATACTGGTTTTGTACTGTTTTAGTGGGAGCTCGCGTTAATATTTATAAGTGCAAAATCACTTATCAGTTGTGGAGGCGGACAGCCCAATATTACCACTCTATTGGGATATGTGCTCGATGAGCTACATAGAGGAAATAAAATTAAAAAATATCGCGCAATTTTCGTCTTATTAAATTAGAATAGAATGCGAATATTATCTATGCTTAACAAAATTTCTTTTTAATTTTGAAAAAAGAACTAGATTATGATATTTATTCTGTTTATAAGAAAAGGTCATAGAACTTTACCTCCCGCCATCTCTCCATAAATGAGTATTTTCAGACCTGGCATAAGTAACAGCTTACTTTCCAATAAGGTTAATTATAAAGAACTTTTTACTTAAACAAGGTAATCAAATAGGTAACTCATCACTTTTTTAAATTTCGAACTGGCTTATAATTGAAATGTTTTATGAATTAAAAATAAACGAATGAGCGCTTTGGCACGTAAAAAAAAAATTGCTGTATGTCATTGAACAATGAATGTGGTACATATTAATTTATAAAAATTAATTCAAATTGATGATAAGTTTTAATTTCCGCGCATTATTTCAGAAAAGCATAATACAAACCTTTGCTTCTACCAGTTATTAATGGTTTACAGGCGAATAGAAAACCAGGTTATCCTCGTTTCCTTGATATCCGGCCGCTGCAGTAATGTCCTATTATTCCTTGTGTTTGGCAGAAAAAAGCGCTTATAAGAAAAATGGCGATCGCAAAGCGATAATAAGCAAAATGGCGGATAGTGTCAGCGCAACTGAAGTTAGCAAACGTGTTCTGGCCGAAAACTGCATAGTTTGTTTTTCAGCTCTGGTAAGCGCTCGCAAGCGCTTTTTTCTGCTAAACACACGGATTGATCGCATCTAAAATAAAATCACGAATAGTTTGCAAACTTTTTAAAATGTTTTACGGTTTACCAGTCACCTCTTACTCCTTATTAAGTTAATAAAATATTAATATAAATACACCTGACAAAATTAATGTTTGAATACATTAAAATAATGTAAATATATATAACTTAACATTATTGTTTATAATCATCTCCAGTTATATAATATTTATGTGATTTCTAAATATATTTTTACTTAAAAATTCTGCTTAAAGCTTTCTATAATCTATTTCGCGTAAATTTATTCATCATTTATTTCATATCATTTAAATTCATTTCATTAAAATTGTTTTGGGAATATAGATATTTTGAATTCCATACATTGTCGAAAGGAAATAGAAAATCTTTTCCTAAAGAAGAAAATGTGGTCTTCGCTATTTAAAATTAAATTTGAGATTTTAATTTAATATCATTGTATATACATTTTAAAAATGCCTCTATAAAATAAATAATTTCTTTTTGAGCTATGTTACTCGAAATTTAGTTCGAGTCTGTATTTAAAAGTGAATTCAATTTAACGATCAGTTAATTTACTAAAAAAAAATTAATTGAACTTTCTGCGTGAGATAATCTACAATAAAAAACATTTTTTTTTTATAATTCATCTCTACCTCTGGTTATATTAAATAGGAATTCATAGGAAATATCAAGGAATTCAGTTATCAAGATGTTTACGCTTTCCTAAAGTCAATTTTATTCTTTAATCTTATACCGATACAATTCCTTTTTCGGTGACAATAAAAATTGTGAAAGGATTACGTTTTCTAATAAAAAACAAAAATTGACTAATTAAATATAATTAAAGCCTCAGATATTTTTTATTAGTCCATAATATAACAAAATAGCGTTTTTCGTATTAGTTTAGTGAACTGACTTAATATGCTACTTTTAACGTTGGTCAGCAAAAAATCAATTAAACTAAACACTTCTGTCGACAGATGGAGTTGTTCGTTCAGCAAAGCTATACTGTAAAAAAACCAATGTTATTTATTTAAATGGATTTCCAAAATAAATACACATTCATAAGTAAAAGATAAATTCAATTTTATCTTGTTAAATGCAGACTTATTTATAAATGTAATCCATAACATGTAAAATGTTAAAAAGATTTTTTTTTTTTATAATATTAAATTATATTGCATATTTGAAATTCTATAAATAAAAAGAAGTAATTTTAATTTGGCAATTAATGGTTTTTAACTATTTCTGTATTTAGATCTTTTTTGTTTCATAAACAGCGCCTTTTATAACTGATTAATTAGATTGTTTACCTTTGGGACATTTTTATGTCACGACGTGTATATATTTAAAACTAAAAATATCTTTATTACAATGACATAAGGTATATATTTATAAGTCAAAGTGTGCAGCATGATGTTTTGCAACAACATGCAACATTTTTATCCGATCACTGATAATATAGGATATTGTAGACCATCGCAGAGTTTTTTGCTCGCATTTTCCAGAGGTTAGTTATCAAAGTTAAAAGACCCCACTTGTGATAACGAGCATAATTAACTGAGTTATTCCGTAAATCCCCCCATTGGGTGGACTTTAGGATTTAAGATTTTAAATAAATTTCCTGAAATCTACCCGAAAAATAAAAGGTGAAATTGCGGAATAACTAAAAAAAAATAAGAATGGCCTTTTTATAAACTATTTAAAATTGTGATAGATTTGTAATATTTTTTCAAGTGCATTATAAAAGTTAGATTTTAAACTAAAGACGTTTTGTTAGATAGTGTTTTAAAAAACATTGGCCGAATAAAATTAATTTTTAGTCGTTAACATAAAATATGTAAATCCGTGTCATTTTAAATATGCTATCTTTTAAATGAAAACTCGTAATTATAAACAACGAAAATTGTCGTTTGAAATATATGCAATAATTGTAAAATACCACGAAATAAGCAATAAAATGGACTAGATTCTGAAAATACTATCTATAATTATTTAAACATTGTCAAAGCGACATAAGTATGATTTTTATATTTCGTTATATTCTCAATGCTAATTTTCTTGAAAAATTTTTATAGAAAAATTTACTCGGTTCACACTCTAATACCACCTAATATACGACTACAAATAATATAATCTCATGTGACAGTATTTTGACAGATGACATATGAACTGTTAACTTAGATTTGACGATGATTGTACAGTTAACATCACATGCGACAAAACTATCAAATTTGAGCTGAAAGGTCAAATACATAAAGTTCAATCTTAAAATATATAAAATCCGGATATCCCACAACAATTATTCAGACCCCAAGGTAAGCAGACCATAGTCGTCAAATTAACAAAAAAAAAATTACAATTTGTAATGGATTGACAACTTTGTTTGTACCAGAATCAAGTCCAATTTAAACTTCGTATATTTACAAACGACTCGATAATCTTTTCCTTATTTCAAACGAGTAAAATATTTTTCTAAGTTTAATATTACGATTTTAGGTATTTCAACTTATAAATGTGAGTCCACACTATATTATACTCTATGTTCAACAACATACTACATAAATTCTTGGCGGGAAACTACTTATATTTATAGGTTTTAAAAAGAAAATATTTCGTCTGACATGCAAAGTGACGCACGTAACGACAGACTGCGTGAGACAAAGTATCAACATGTTTTTGTTTATTAGAATGTGCAGTAATGACCATGTGAACTTGACTTAATAAATAAATATTGAAATAGTGGTCTATAGCTGTACACCCCTCCTCAGATTTTGTTTGTAGAGTCATGGGATTATAGGGTCGAAACTGGGTACGGCCATATTTGTCAACTATATTTATATAATCTTTGGATTTTAGTTTATGGTATAAAACAAGTGTGGACGCCCCTTTAGAAATCTTGAAAGCCAATTGGTAGCGAAGTTGATATATTAATGCTTTTGCAAAGAAGGTAGTAAGACTGCCATTAAACGCTTTGATATTTAAAATAATTCTGATAAATATAGTTGAGGTAATAATTTGACATTAAGATTTGTCTTAGTATTGTATAAAACCTTTTTATATAGTTTTTAAATGCATTTGTTCTCTCTTTCACTAAGATAATGCTAAAAAGGGATGTAAATGTATTTTTTTCTAATTAAGACAAAGGGTAGTTTTTTTTTAAATGATAATTGTATAAGTTGCGTAATGTAACAGTATACTTATATATTATATTACACGTGTAAATATATTTTTGTAAATGTTACATTTTTAATTGAATAAAATGTTTTTTGAAATTATTTGTTGTTTTTACTTTAAAAAAAATGCAGAAAATTAACGTTGATGTTTATAGTCGCTTTGAATATACTTTGAGAGGTTAAGGTATAAATCTGGTTCCTAGATTGGAGTGGACTCAGACGAGAAATCCGAGTCCACTCCAAACGATAAATACTGATTTTATTTAAGCTACTAGATTTTACCCGCGGATTCACTTTTGTTATTGTAGACTTTTATTAAAGTTATATTTCGATCCCTAGAGAGCAGTGTTTTTTTTGAGAAAGGTACCCTTATTCCTTTTTCGTTCCCTTGAAGTGTAAAAGTGTAAAAAAGTGTGCAAAATTAACTATGATTGGTTGAGTGGTGAAAGTGTAACAAACAATCAAACTCACTTTGGTATTTATATTATTAGTGTTTGGGTCAATTTATTCTATAGCAGAGACAAAGCGCTTCGATACAGTCGTCTCGAACCCGAGTGCAATCATTACCATAGCGCCCTCTAGTAAGCGCGTGGTCAAAATGAAATGAGTACAAATAACAACACATCACAAACTGTCAAAATTCGTCAATGTATATTATAGTTTATTATTGTTTGAAGATTTAATTTAAAATCGATCGAAGCAATTTGCAAATTTTGGATGCCATTATGTGCTGACTGTATTTAGAATTATACAAGGTAATTAAACCTAATAAGCCAAAACGTACCCATGTTAACATGTCTTTATAGATGTTAGGTATATCAATGTTAAAAAATATTTTTTTTAAACAAAAGACTCCATTATCACGTGTTCAGCTGATCTGTCATTTTATATGGAGAGGCCCTTTTTTACGATTTCCATTTATTCCCACGTTTTTCTTAGGTCGCTTTCTTGTCTGTTTGCTTGTGTGTCGTCTTGTCTGTCCGGTTGGAATCTTGTATCTCAATTTTGAGGCACTTCCTGACCACCTAGCGGGTTGAAAATTTCAGGGTAGCTCAGAACCCGATGACAATCCATGCTTAAACAACTTTCTAGGTCCACTTTCAGGTCAACTTTCGGCAACTTTCACTTTTGTATGGGGCTTATCCGACTGTTGCGTGACACATGGTTACTTCGTTGAGTTATTAATTAAAAAGAAAAAAATAATAATACTAGATTTAAAAATCTAAAAATCCCACGTTTTTCAGTGACCAAAAAAGAATAAAATAACCCGGTGGGGCTAAGCGAGGGGCCACTCAAAACGTGAGGGCGCATATTTACTTATGGAGATGTAATGAGGTGTATGATATGCATAGATGTTGAGATTATTTGTAAAGATGCGCCCCCACGTTTTGAGTGGTCCCTCGCTTGGCCCCGCCGGGTTATTTTATTCTTTTTTGGTCACTGAAAAACGTCAGATTTTTAGATTTTTAAATCTAGTATTTTGACATTACAGTGATTGAAAGCCCACTAGTATTGCGGCCCCCGTGTGCAACGTACACCCTGCACCATACGCAAAGACGCGTCTACGCATCGAAGCGTCAATCTGAAACTTAACATAGCATATCCACCCTTATCTCCACAATATAATACACATTATTTCTTCTTATTCGTTAATAGATCCAAGAGGTCGACGAATACATTATATCTCACTAGGACATATGAAAAAAATATTGACCTGTCAATGCTGAACTAAAAATTTTAGCGAAGTTTAAATTTAGCCTTCTTCGCCGAATGATTGTTTTATATCTGAAGAAGATTCTAACCTGACCTAACCTTATTAAATTGAACTTATACCTCGACATTTTTTGTTATACGGGGTGTTGAGTACTAAAAGACCCCTAGGTGGACATTACAAGTATTCCTACATTATCACATCTACATTAGGTAGGTAGTATATGTAAGTATATTGTATTCGTCTATAAGTGTTATTAATTTATTCAATTGATTGACGGTATCAATTTACAAACAAAAAATGAAACATTTAACACGTAGTTGATCTTTGTGACAACCCTAGATCATGAAAGTTGACCTTTATGTAAATTCTACCATAGCTTCTCAAAACCGCAAAAGTGGGACTTGGTTAATAGAACCTTTCTATACTAAATCCAGGTTCCAGTTTGCCGATTTTTGGAGAAAAAAAATAAAATCAAAATTTTAAGAAATATTTATTACTCAGAAAGTAGGACACTTATAAATAAAATAAAATTGCGAAATTTTGCCTTCAATAATTCCTTATCAAGTGGCAAATATCTCATGGACAGAGATGGAACTTTTTTGGATAGAAGAGAGATGGAAGTCTTTTGAAGAAATTCAATTGTTATTTTTTTTATATGCGCAAATTTTAAAACTTTACTACTTCATATAGTTTTTTACTGAAAAAAGTGATCTGGAAATTGAACTCTTGCCTTTATTAGGGTATAAATAATCGATTTATGCAAAAACCTCAAGGTGTAAATTTTTTTGTATCCATAAAACACTGTGCATAGATAACGATAGACGATTAGACGAATGTGTGCAAGCCGCGCGCCATCCGGTTATTCGCCATCTAGTGTCACAATTGCAAAACACTTCGTAAGCCTCATAGCTGAAATGTAGTCACATGTAGCCTATACTTTCGTATTCTCAATTGATTATTTATGGTGTTTCTTATCTTCAAATTTAGGAGTCGAATTAAGGTTGATGTGAAGTTGTATATATAAAATAACCTAGTCTTTATTTTAATCTCAATATTTCTACTTAATTCGTCTTATTTCTAAACATGTGAAATGTTATAATTTACAAATGTTAATGGTAGTGACATCTATTGCGGTTTTTTAGAATTAAAAATCTCTTGTATGAAATGGTACCCCATGCCTACGCCTTCAATAAAACACAGTGGTAATATAAATAATATTTATATTATTTGTACAGAAAAGCGCCCTCTGTCATAGTACAATATAACTAAATAGACAAACCGTTAAGTAGCAGGAGGGAGACAAGCGAAATTTTTGAGTTGCCTAAAAGAGAGCTTCGCTCAATAAACACGTTGAAGGATAAAAATAAAAAGAGACTATGTACCTAAAATAAAACATAAGTCAGACAAAACAAATATTGGAAATTAAACTGAAAAAGGTGGAAATAAACTTCACCGCTGCTGTTGAGAAAGGTGCCCAAAGGACTGGCAGCGTTTCCTCGTTGGATAGCTATACTTATACGTTGGCCGAAGAAGCTGCCTCTTTTGTCCCCAGTCGCTTCAAAACGGCATAACTTTGGTTACATTTTAATAATATTATATTGCACAAGAATGGCACAACCTTATTCCGCCATCCCCATTTTTTCATCGGACAACCAGACTTACAAATAGGCGCCACCATTATAAGGTTGATATACCAAAGAGTCCCACTAAGTATTTTAGTTCCAATTTTGTGATACGTACTACTAAGGAACTCCTTGCCTGATAAATACAATTGAGGGGTCTTCAAGTCACGAGTGAATAGGTGTCTTCTAGATAAGCGCGTCCCATCCTAGATCGCAATTTCGCTAACCATCAGGCATATAGCGTTCAAGCGCTTTCTTATTCGCGATAAAAAAAAATATTCGCACAAAGAGTTTTAGTTCCAATTTTGTGATCCGTAACGCTAAAGAGCAGAACTCCTTGCCTGGGTATGTGTTTCCTGGCCCATATAATTTAGGCGTCTTCAAGCGACTACCTATTTACAATTAAAAAAAAAACGAACAATAATAGGGATAAAAAAAGATGAAAAACATTCTCATACGTGTGTTCAGTGAATAATATAAATTAAGTCTATAAATAGATGTATCCATTGACAATAGTGGGTGGCGCCGAGCATAGATAAAAAATGGCTGAAATACATCATGTTGAGTTGTAGTGGCCAGTATACGGTCGCCAAGAGTTAGTGGGTGGATCGCGACGCTTATAAACGACATCTGATAAATGGGTGCAATAGAACGGGTTTATATTGAGAACCCTTTGTTTGATTTTTTATATTCCTAATTTATAATGAGTTGGATATATTTTTTTTTTCATAATAATACTTTGACATAATTGTGTTTCGGTAATATTTTTTGTAGGTCAACTATGATTTAGGGTAACTGTAATTTTTTATCTAACCTGCGGCCCGTCCCGGCTTCACACGGGTGGACAAAATTCTTTAATTTTTTTCTATTTTTAAATATTTTTCCTATAGCGCCATCTAGCGTCCGGTAGACGGACTACTTGCGGTTAACGCGTTGCTATGGTAACGTGTAACGTTATTGATACAATGAAAAAAGAGCGGGAAAAAGAACGAACAGACAAACACACAAACCACTGTGATCTTAGATTATAGATTTCAATTCGCATAATGTTGTTTATTCGTTTAATAAATTATTAAATATTAGACATCACATTGTTCCGAATCCAAGTTTAGTGGGTAAAGCATAGTTATGGAATGAAAAACGACCATACCGCAACCCCTGAATTAATATAGAAAAGTTCGTTTCCTTCATTGATTCGGCTGAGAATCGAAGCCAGGACCAAAGTGGCTTTACAATGAAGACCACGGAGGTCCAATTCTGATTTATACCATTCTAAGATTCGACTTTTGTAGCCCAGTTTTGCAAGTTATAATCGAAACTCGATAAAACTACGAAGAGGGTCATATAAATTTTCTCAAAGTAGGTACTCGTCTCCAGCATTTTATCCGAGAGATAAGGGAATGTGTCAAGTAAACAACGAACGGTTATACTTTGTCCAATGTAGGATGATACTTTTGACAGTTGACACCTATATATAGTGTATAAAGTTGCTATTGCAATGTAAGCCAAACATAAGGAAACAAACGCAACCTTAGTACGTAGCAATAAGGTAGTGACACCTGTCAAAAGTATCATCCTACATTGGACAAAGTATAGAAACTCAATGTCTGTTATTATTATTCGGAGTTGGCATCCATCAATTAAGACGTTGACTGCCACTGCAATGTCATTTCATCATATTATATTATTAAAAACTCTAATTTATAGTACATATTTATTAAGCCAGCATTGAATTTTTGTTCTCTTCCCGGAAGTCATTATCCATAATAGCACTGATATACTACGAGTTTAATTGTAGCTGCACGAATATGACCAGCACACTACGAGATAACTCGTAGTCGGCGTCCTAGCAAAGAACGCAATCTACGAGTTATATCGTAAACGTCGTCACGTCACGTCGGCAGTCAACGTGTTAATTAAAAATAAATACTTGTATTATAGAATTCAGAAATAACGACGTTACCACAACACCCAGACCCTACCCAATATATAAAAGTTCGATTTCTACATTGACCAGGCCGGGAATCGAACTCTGGACCTCGAGGTGACTTTACCATGAAACTCGGATTTCGAGCTACTGATTTGATTAATTTTATACAAATTAAACTAATCATGTTTAAAAAAGTAGTTTTAATCATGATTATTTTCGTTAATAATTTATCAGTAATTCATAAACTTGATTTATGATTAAACTCGTACGTCCAACTAAGTTAAAAAATAATGGAATATAATGACACAGTTCTTTCATAACGTTTTAAAAAAATATTTCTAATTATTATTCTCAAAAAAAATTGTTTTAAGTACCTACGCTAAATAAAAAAACAATAACCTCATAAGATATAAAATACGTGTGTAAAAAACAACTACGCCTCCGAGCCCTCAGATGGGATTCGAACCCACGACCTTTCGCTATCCGGGCGACTGCTCTGACCGCTGAGCTACCGAGACGCTGGCAAACGTGTCGAATTTTACAAACGTATTTCAACTTCTACTATGAGCTAGTATCGTTCCACCAATGTTGAACGCTAACTACCTTCAACATCGAAAGTAATATTTTTAATATAATATAATATAAAAACATAAAAACAATAACCTCGTCAGATCTAATAGTAATTTAGTGCTGTAGGCAGTAAGAGACAGAAGCTAAGCTAAAGTAAAGTATTTCGTCCTCCCACCCCCAGTGTTTACGCAGTAAATAGTCTATAATGGAATGACAGTTGTGGGCATAAGAAAGGTTTAGTTTTGATTTAATGTTACATTATACATTTTATATTTAGACATAGGTACTACAGTTGGATATAGTTCATAGTTAATCAAATTAACGATTTTTATTGATTTACTAGCGGCCGGCCCGGCTTCGCACGAGTGTACAAAATTCTTTATTTTTTCTATAATAAATATTTTTCCGTTAGCGCCATCTAGCGTCCGGTAAAAAACTAATTGCGGTTAACGTGTGGCTATGGTAACGCGTATACAATGGAAAAAAAGCGGGAAAAAGAGCTGACAGACAAACATACAAACCACTGTGATCTTATATTATAGATTATTCTTTAAAAAAATGTTTATGCCTTTTAATCATTTATTTATTCTTCGCCACCGCCGCGCTCTATGAATACATATAGACGAAATTTCTATTGATTGTTTTACGAAGCTAAAAAATAAAAAAATAGTGATTCTAAACTATCCTACACATTTATTAGAAAGCAACATATACCTACAGTCAGATGCTCAAGTGATGACTCTCACCAATGGTTAGCTACCGTAGGGAAATCTATTTCAGAGAGCTAGCGGCATCTGAGAGCGATAACATCTGACTGTCGAGCTTCAGCATGTTAAGCAAGTTGCGAGTGACAGTCGAAATTATTTATTATTTATTTAATTATTATTAAATTAAAGTGCAGTATCTAGTCCTAAAATATGGGTATTTATTTAATATTGACGTAGAATTTTATAAAAAAAAATTTTTTTTTATTATATTTAAGTAAAGTGCGGATGCGGCGAATCCGAGATATCAAGTTCCATCAAATCAATGTTTACGTAAAATAAAACGATTCATCTACAGTCAGCGTTTCGCATAATATGTGTTAAAACGCGATTTTATGTGTATAAACATCCTATTTATTATTATATACAAGGTAGGCATGTTTACAAGACGGAAGATATGAAAGTTATATTGAAAAAAAAGGAAATCGAATAAATGGGGCTTTACCCGCTTTTACGACCAGCCAGAAAGGTGTCAAAAAGGCCCGAAAGCACAAATGTATGATCATTTCACTGGAAATGAGAGCTTTAAGAAGTATAGCTGGAATTGAGTGAATTTGATGGATAAAATAGAGAATGATGTTATTAGAAAGTTGTGTGGTGTGGAACAAGATATAGTGACAAAGATGAAAAAGGGATGTTTAGATGGTTTGGACATGTAGAGAGGATGGACGAAAGGACAGACCAAGGCGAACTTTCAGTAAGCAAATAGAAGATTTCCTGAAAAAAGTCCAGAGGCCCTACCATCACGTCTTACAGCGATTCAAGTTGAGCTGTTAAAAAAAGACGCCGCTATAGACTACTTATAGCGGTGTCCCACTTTGACAATCGAACTTGCATCGCGATAAGAGATCATGGTAGACTCTCAGGTCAAAAGTACTCTTAACCAACGAGCTTGTGGTTAAGAGTACTGAAGTATGAAAAGGCTGTTGAGGGTTGAAGTTAGAAATGTATGGAATCGTTGTAAGTGGAAATTTGTGATCTCTGCCTACCTGTGCGTGAAAAATGAGTTATTTTGTGTATGTATGTATTATGATATAACCGTAATATATATTGTGATGTACCTACTTATATAAAGAATGTATATCGTAATCTATAATCTAAGATCACAGTGGTTTATGTGTTTCTCTGTCCGCTCTTTTTCCATTGTATCAATAACGTTACCATAGCAACGCGTTAACCGCAAGTAGTTCGTCTACCGGACGCTAGATAAAGGAAAAATATTTAATAATAGAAAAAAAATTAAAAAAATTGTCCACCTGTGCGAAGCCGTGATTATGATTAAAATTGTCCAAAAATGCCATCGCAACGCCATCGGAATCCTGAGGCATTCAATAATTCATTAAAATAGTTTCATTTCAACGACCGACGTAAAAGTGTAACAACTTAATATAAAGATTAGGTATATTGAACTAAATAGATATTTGAAATGTATATTTGATATTTTCATATCTCTGTAACGTTTATATCCGTCAATTTGATCTATCTACTTATTAGTACTCTCTACTTCCAAAATATAAGACAAAACATAAGTTTGGTTATATTACACATTAATGATACTTCAGTTGGAGCATGAAATAGTTGCTTTGTTCATTCATTCATTCACCTTTAGTTTTTTTAATTAATATATAATGTAAGCAGTATACTCACTTAGTGTACGTAAACTCGCAAGAGTGTTGACAAGACAAACAAAACATCTGAAGAAATATTTTCGCGTTCTATCAAGAAGTTCGTACCTGTTCTAACCATCAAATTACAAACCTCATTCAATTCATAAATACAAACTATGACAGAAAGATACTTACCTAGTACACAATACTTCGGCATCTGAGCTCGATTCTAATACATATATATCAGTAGGTAATTGACCTAGAAACTTGTCGATAGTTATATACATATCTATACAAAACTCCGCGGTGTTTGACCGCGATGAACTCTGAAGCAACTCAACCGATTTTGAAGATTTTTCCTCATTTTGCTAGATTAGTTCCGATTTAGGACATAGAATAGGTTTCATTTTTATTTATAACACAGCAACACTTGGCCGGGTCAGCTAATATCCCTATTTCGCTACTAATATTATAAATGTGAATGTTAGTTTGTTTGTTATACTTACACGCAAAAACTATGAAAGCGATCATCATGAAACTTAGTACATATATTCTTGGAGGTATTAAAAGTAACATAGGATACTTTTTATTGAAAAAAATACGCTTAAATTCCTTAAATTATCACGTTCTTCTTATGTTGATTCGATATAATCTTCGCAACATTAGCCGCAAACAGTAATAAGCTTCAATGAATCTGCGTCTGTATTTTAACAGTCCAAGAGATACGGATTGCAGCGCAAGCGCAAGGGGCGTGGTTTGGCAGCTGGCTGGCACCGCCCATTGCTACTCGTTTGATCATAAACTAATCGTTATAGACCAACTACAGGCCTGTCTATGGTGTTTTGCATAGTAGAATAATATTCATTGACGTATCTACTATTTTTTTTTTCAGGGGGCCTAGTCTATGACATGCCATGGCCAATGTTATGAAGCAGAGTCAACATTCAATGTACAGTATATAGGTGCGATTAGTATTATAGATAGCTCATAAATAACTTTACACTTACTAAATTTACTATGTCGTTACGTAAATTCATACAGTCAGCGTCAAATAGTTTGTGACGCTGTGTATTTAAAAGTAACTAAATGGAATGTACTGTAGTATATAATAATAAGTGTGTAAATTTCTCGTTCGTTCGAATGACTTAGAGAAGAAAAGCTACAAATAGAAAATTATGGCAAAGTCTAGGGGAGGCCTATGGCAGAGGGTAAACTGATTCGGATGTCGACAATGAGAATTTATAATAGAATAGAAAAAATAAAATATTATTTTTTAATCAAGAGAGATGTGGAAATAAATATAGCTCGTTTTAAATATAACAAGTATACTTTTAATATCGCGTATTGCTAATATTCTAATCTTGAAGAACATTTGACATTTTCAATATAATTTTTTTACTTTTTTTAATGCTACAAACAAAAATTCCACAATACTTAATCATCAAAAATGTTGCACCATCCTATCATCAAGGCTCCTGTAAAGGAGTCGAAATGTCAGGATAAATCTACAAAAAATAGATGCGTCGTTAATCCGTTAATACTGTTTTTTATTTAAATGTGAGATAGTCGACGAATGTGTAATATCAAAATACTTAATTTGAGAAAAACAAAAAAAAAGACCTTAGCGGAACATTAAAGAAAGAACTGATTCCTAAGTGTGAGTTTACATGTCGATATTCGATATCATCTGCGTAAAATATTATCTATGGATTTTTGTATGAGCGCCCCTAGCGGTAACCATGACGAACTACGAATCATCATAGAAATCTGTAACGCGTTCGATAACTAAATATTAAATCGATAAGTATCGAATGTGTCGTTCAAAATTATCTAAAATTGGCGAGAATTTATAAGGATAAGATAGGGAGCAAAGGCAACACTTAAATATCGCAGGAAATGGAAAGAGTGGTTAACAATCCTAATTATATTATGACAATACTTTGTGTGTGTTTGTTACCATATTGTTTCGCTATCTTAACATTGCAGTTGTGGTTTCATCCTCTTCACTATGGTGACGTGGGAACTACGGGCTTTGAGTTATTGCTCTTTTCCGAGCCTCTTCTCGCGGGGGTACGCCCCCACGATTTTTTGGTGCCGCTGAACAGCGGCTGTCGTAGCGACGATGTGCAGTGCTCACTCGTAGGAGTAACATTGCACACAACGGGTTTTTTCAGCATACTGTACGGGTTCGAACGAATTAAACATTGCAAATTTTTTTTTTTTTTTTTTTTTTTTCCCCTCCGGACGCGAGGGAGGGAGGTGGTGAATCCTACATGGATACATCGGCCGGCCGAGAGGTTATGTCAGACTCGTACTGACTAAACACCACCTGAAGTAGGTGCCTTAGCCTGGGAAGGCTATACAGGCTTTATATGAGCGATCGCACCCGGGAATGAAGGGCGACGCAACGCCGCGTTAGCTTAAGCTAGCGCATGCGTGAGAAATCGGGCCACGCCCCTATTGGACGTGGTCCGCAGATGCGGGATTAACGAGCTGCGGAAGGCCGCTCGTTTTTATTGCTGGGTCATGCGAGTGTGGGCCGATGATAGGCGTTCCACAGCTTGCGCTAAAGGGTCAGGCTCATCCGTAAGCACATGTTTGGGCCTACGGACTTTGTGCCTAGAGGGGGCGAGCGGGACGTAGTCCGCTGCCTCTAATATGAGGGGATTTGCATGCTCCTCTGCGGCTTTGAAAAAGCGCTCGGAGCATTTTTGCAGGTGAGATTGGACGGTCGGTAGGGACAGGTCGCGGTGTAGGTCCGCGTTTCGGACGTACCAAGGTGCGCCTGTTGCCCTACGGCAAAAATTGCTCTGCACGACTTGCAGCGGCTTTAATCGGACGGGGCACATTGCAAAACTAAAGTTGCCCTTACGTACTCCCGCAAAAACAATACGATAGCGTGTTTCTACGCGCTACAGCGCCATCTAGTTATAATTATATTTGACAACAGTACATACATTGCTCTGAACCCAAGTAATTAGAGCATTTGTGTTATTTAATTCAGAGATAACGACGATACCACAATACGTAGACCAGAGCCAATATAGAAATGTCCAATTTCTACATTGACCAGGCTGTAGATCGAACTCCGGAGATCGGACTGGCATTACCATGAAAACCGGTATGCCTTTCCGTAAGTGAACAGATCTCTGTTCACTTACGGAAAGGCATCTATATATGGGGTCGTAAATTAATCATGTGAGGTTTTCAGACCACTTTTTACACTCCCCCTTCTCTCTGGTGGTTCCAATTTTTCCCCCTCCCTCTTTCTTACATCACGTGTATTTATTTCATTAAAAAGATATTTTTTTTAATATTAATGACTTAAAGAACAATACCTTAAATACCTTAATTTAGATCTCACGTGATTAATAGATGTCCCCTAAGTATGTTTATTTATTTAATTCATATAGATAAGAGTCTTATTTAATGAATACAACAATATAAGGTATATTTGTATTAAAATATTACTTTATTGTTCTTACAAATTCATTACATTCATTTTTAAAAATATTTACATGTAAAAATAAGAGATTGTACATCTCTTATAATTATTAATAACTAGCGAGCCGCCTCGGCTTCGCACGGATGCAATGCCCTACTATATTATGCATGTATTAGGGGTTAAAGTATGAAATTGCCGATTTGTACTGAAAATCTATATTGTTTATTTTTTAAATTTTTAACAAATTTATTTAATCAAAATAGTTGCCATTATTATCTATACATTGCTGCCATCTAATGGGAAGGTCATTAATGCCTTTGCGATAGAATTCCGACGATCTAGACTGCACAAACTGTGTGAAAGCATTTTGTACTGCCTCCTGGGAAGAAAACTTCTTGTCACGTAGATAATTGTCCAAATCACGAAAAAAATGGTAGTCCGTTGGAGCAAGGTCTGGTGAATACGGAGGATGACGAATGGTTTCTAACTGCAGTTCCTGAAGGGTCAAAATGGTTTCTCGTGCTGTGTGAGGTCTCGCGTTGTCGTGGAGCAATAATGGTGAAGATCGATTCATGAGTCGGGGCTGTTTTACTGCTAGTTTTGTCAACATGGTTCGGAGTTCGGCACAATAGACATCTGCCGTTATTGCTTGACCAGATCGGAGAAAACTATAGTGAATAACACCATGCTGAGACCACCAAACAGTTACCATTACCTTTTTATTGGTAAGTTTTGCTTTAGGACACTGTTGTGGCATTTGACCTGGGGTCAGCCATTGCATTTTTCTTTTCCGGTTATCATAAAGAATCCACTTTTCATCACATGTTACAATTCGATCCAATATTCCTTCATTTCTGTACCGGTTCAACAAGGCAACACAAGTTTCAACACGCGTTTCTTTCTGCAGATCAGTCAAATCATGAGGCACCCATTTTTCGTATTTTTTTATTTTATTGATTTGACGCAAGTGAGTCAATATTGTGGGTAAGGTAACGTTAAACCATGCCGCTAATTCCTGGGTACTTTGACTAGGATCGGCTTCCACTATCTCTCTTAATTCATCGTTATTTACCTGTGTGGGCGGTCTTCCTCGTGGCTCGTTCTTTAAGTCGAAATTTCCATCACGAAAGCGTTTAAACCAAAATCGCACGGTGCGTTCATTAGTAGACCCCTCTCCAAACGCAGCATTGATATTGCGGGCTGTTTCTGCCGCGTTAGTTCCGCGTCGGAACTCGTATTCAAAAATAACTCGAATTTTCGCAGTATCCATCTTTCTTGTCTAAATTGAATAACAAAAACAATTGAAAGTCGATATTCAAATGTTTTACATTTTTTAAAAAAAGAACATCATAGAAACCATTTAAAAAAAGTTTCATTCGAAAACCTCAAACCATGAAGATTCTATGTCAATTCAAAGAACCTATTGCAATAAAACGGCAATTTCATACTTTAACCCCTATTATTATACATATAAACCTTCCTCTTGAATTACTCTATCTATTATAAAAACCCGCATCACAATCCGTTGCGTAGTTTTAAAGATTTAAGCATACATAGGGATATAGGGACAGAGAAAGCGACTTTGATTTATACTATGTAGTGATGCTAAATATTACAATTAAGTTTACACAATTTGCTAATGCTATGTCTAAAATACACATTTGTTATTTTTAATTAATATGAGATATGAACAAATTATATTTTGTTAGATTGAAGACATTTTTACTAGAAAATCGCTTAAACAACTAAATATTTACATTGCTGTTTATTATTCATCGATTGTTTTTGCAAAATAATTACATTCGATGTTGTAGTTGTACTAAGTAGTACCAACGACATAAAGAGATGGCGCTGGCGACAGTTTTAGAAACTCTCGGAAAAAGTCAACGGGTCTATCGAAGTCTCGGTACTTCTATTAGAAGAGCAGTCTCCTAGTTAGCAAAAGGCTGTAGGATCGAGTGACACGTGGGACCTCAAACAAGCAGAGTTTTTTAGTAAAAGTTTCTTACCTACAAACTAAAATATAATTCAAGGAACTTTTTCTATGAAAAACCTTTGGTATAATACTATTGAAAAAATAAAAATCTTTTAAAATATTTAATTTGTATATGATTGCTGGTTGAGTGACTATGGTTACGCCTCCGAATACCGTCGTAATTTTCAGTGACGCTTCACTAACTGAGCGCCATTTAATCGGGTTAAAACAAACAAGGGAATCGTGAGATGTGAATTAAACGGATTTGCAAAAAGCCAAATAAAAAAAAACTGAAGACGATCTTGAGTTCGATTCGATTCGATTGAACGTTATTCTTTACGGCATAAAGATAAAGCGTCGCCATCTCAGGATTGGGAGTGGGTGAAAGACGGAGAAGGGGAACTATCTACTACATTTGCCAATAGATGGCGCTAATGAAGGTTATATTTTACTAACTACGTTTTTAAAATATTAGATTCATACAAAATCTTTACATATGTTTAAATTGTGTATTTTGTCTGAGGCAGTATTATGTACATAACTTCTTCAAGGTGTATGGAATTCAGACCACATTTTCTAGGTATTTCTGCAAAACAAATTAAGTTATTTATTTAAATAAAAGAATATATATGACTTTTACATTTCGAATACATAATTGATACTTTTAAAATACATAGTTGTTATATTTATTTAATTTTGAAGATACCTAGTGAACGACCAACAGTTAGTGATATTCTAAAAAATAGCCAAAAATGTTAGTAAGAATAATATAATTTTTTAGAACTTTTTAAAATATCAAAACAAATATTAAATTTTATAGGTGAGCATTTCATATTATATACATCATGCATTAACTTTGAGCAATCGTTGAGCATATTCAATAGCTGAAAATACAATTTAAAATTTTACCCTTATTCATGCCACGTGGTGGGAAAGTACCTAGGTACATTAAATATTATAGAATATAAATATTATTTAAATGAGAATTCACGTTAGCAGCACACCGGGACTTTACAGTCAACAGCACATCAACCTAAATAAAACACAAAATTATCCCTAATTGCAACACAGTACAGGTAGACAAGACAATTTATTTTCAACTTGATCGTTTATTCACTTGTCTGTATTAGACGATTTTAAATTTCAATGCAAAAAATATATTTTTGTTAACAGTAATCAGTGCAACCAAACCATATCGAGATGTGATTGGGTTCAGCGCCATCTATTAGTATATTATGGAACTAAAATGTCAATATACAACGAATAACGCTGATGCTGTTGAAAAGCGCTACGATATAATAATACTCAAACAATAGAACGCATAAGGTTTAATATAAGTAGAGAAAATTTACAGTTCGTGTTAGTTTGACGTGCCATGCCCCGTAGTAACTTACTTTTAATATTATGGATAAGAAGTCTTATAGGAAAGGGTTATTATATAATTTATCAAAAAAAAATTGTATTATATACAATAATCTTGAAATTGACTTGCACAATCTTGAATGTAGTCCGCCAAAAGTGAAATAAAACTTCACGTTTTCAATCAAATTCATCTTAAATTAAAGATATATAAGGCTTTGGTGCACTAGTAGTGCAGCACTACCCACATACACCCTTTCATATTATACCTAGGTAAATTTCCTTTAAACCTACTTCTGTTTCCGTATTTTGCACTTCCAAAAACACTTTATTCTATACTCAAACTATTTGAGTCTATGGTCTTCACAATACTGGCAGCACTTGAGCAAAATTTCCCGCGCAAAATTTTCTTTTTTTAATGTGTCATGGCGTACGATCCTTCACCGAGAGTGCCTGCACGATGCACCGTAACCTTGCGAGACTGTTCGCACCGCATCCAATGGTTTCGTCTGGAATTAAAATAATACAATAATCTCTTACTTATATCAAGATCACTAATATTAGTCTTATTTAGAATATAATTTTTACAATGTTTTTTTAAAGCTAATTCTGGGAAATGCATTCGCCATTGTCATGAAATAAATGGAGTTTTTTTACTAAAACTAAAGTTTACTGTGAACATGGCACATGCCTAGAAAATGAAACAAAAATTATAAAAAAACTTGTTTTAAATAATACTAAATCAAATAAAGTAAAGAATATTTATGTAAAAATGAACAAGTAGGTAAGTATAATCTGTCAAGGAAGTCGTTATATTGCCGTGTAAGGGTAAAGCAGGAGATCTTCCATCAAGGAGAGTGATCTATGCCTAGTGACCATATATTATACTATATATATTGACAAGCCATAGAAACTGTGAATGCGTGATGTAGGTTTCCATACTGATACGGTCTTTTAGCGCCATCTTGTATACGAAGTGCCAATCTAACATCGCGTTACGATGTTATGTACGGCGGTGCCCTATAGGTGTAGTCACCACAATACGGAGCTAAAATTATTTCTTCTAGCAACACTTGGTTTTCCATACAAAAGTATGGTAACGCACTTCAACAAAAATAACAATATATGCGTTGTTACTACTTTACGCTTTCCTGGCAACTGCTTTATTATAAAGATGAATATTTCTATGAGTTTTGCATATCTATGTTGCTTATATGTATGTCTATCTATCCGTCACCCTAGTATCCATTACACAAGTCTTACTTTGGGGGTAAGCTAATTGGCGAGAATGTAAAAAATATTGTTATTATTATTTTTGATACTAAAGAATAAATATAATTCAATATAATTATATTTATTGTTTAAATATAATTCAAAGTAAATAAACAGCTATGACTCGCAAAGAAATATAAATTGCCCATTACTCAATTATTTTGTTACTGGCCTACCAGCGTATATTTTTTGTAATAGCAGGCAAGTATTCAAACTGGGACCTCAGACGAATAGACAGAATCGCCATTGCATCAACCAACCGGCAAAAGACTATATTTTTGAAGCTTAGTTACTTACTACCTATGAAAGGTTTCTCTTTGTCTGTCTTCGGCTCTCTGGTGTTACGATCCCTTGACATAGTAACTGGCGCCTCAATGTACCCTTTGCAAGTTTCCGACTCCAACTGTGGAGAAAAAAAATATGGCTAATGATCATAATCATAGTCATAATCATACTTTTATTCATAGTCATAGTCAAATTAGTAGTCATAGTCACAGCCAGAGTTATAGTCATAGTCGTAATCATATTCACAATTACTTTCACAATCACAATCATAATTACAATTCTTTATTAGCATAAAATATGATACAAAGGAGGTTATTACTATAACTTAGCACTTATAAGTTTCATCGATCTGAGACCCTAGTGCGAGTTTACGCGCCGAGACTCGATACAGTCTGCGTAAAATATAACTATGGATTTTTGATGAGCGCCCCTAGCGGTAACCATCAGGAGCTATAAATCTTCATAGAAATCTGTTACGCGCTCGATAACGAGTTGCGAATGCGTAAACTCGCACTAGTGTCTCTGTTGATATGCAAAGATTTCGTCCTAAGCGTGTTTTAAAAAATATATTTTTTTATAATTTTCTTAATTCTTAATTAATACCAGTTACAAATAACAATTACGGCAATGTCAACAACAATTTTAATTATAACATTATAAAAATGAAATCAAATAAAAATAAATTATTTTATTTATCGTTCAATTCAGTTACAATTATTTTTACAGAACTCTTCAGTAAATATCTCATAGACTTATGAGCAAATGTGAATTTGAGGAAAAAAGAGAGAAAAACAAATAATAAAATTAATTTCAGTAAACCCTGCTATGCACACGAACATCTGTAGTTATTTGTAGTTGTTATCTAAATGGGAAACTTTTTAAAACACATATTTTCCCATCAAACAAAAAACTGGTAAAATGCATTGATACATACATATTCCGGATTTCGTATCAAAGGAATTGAAAAGTAATTATATTTTAGCATTATATTGACGGCGTTTGGTGCAACGCTAGCGATCGTGCCTTTTGCACCGACGGTCTTGAGTTCGTGTGCCGGAATGGGCAGATGTTCGTGTGATTAATACGGGCATTTGTACCTGAGTTATGGTTGAGTCATGATTATTAGTTATTTATGCATCATATACCTATGTATGTCTATCCATTACCGTAGTATCCATAACACAAACCTTACAGTGCTTACTTTGGGCTAGGCTAATTTGTGTGAATGTAAGAGATATTATTATTATTGTTATATGTTGGCATAACAAACGCAATAATGAACATTATCTCCAAATTTCAAGTTCCTAGGTAAATGGGAAGTTATAAAATCCTTCGGCACATTTATTCCCTTTGTGAAAAATACTGTCTTTTGTGACTTCTTATTCCTTTGTTTTCCAATATTATAAAAAGTATGTACTCAAAGAGCTTTAAAAAACCCTTATCTTCCTTTAGCTGTATGAGAATTTCCCCCTTAAAAACACCGTGGAAATTAGAAAATTGTAGCTTCTGTATGACAGATGATTGACAGGCGGATACGTAAGTAAGTACAGCAATGGGCCTCCGTTTAGACAGTTCGGGACTTTGGGTACGGAACCCTAATAATGAATAATATGATACAAGAACGAAATATACGAGTATTGTGTCAGTGTAAGGCTCTGCGATTTTTCGCCATTGATTCAGCTAAAATTGAAGTATTTCCGCTACTAAGTGTCTCTGCTCGGTAAACACGATCCGATCTTTTTTTAACCACCTAAGTCCCCGCGTACTTATACAAGTGCAAATTAATGATAGCAGTTCAGACCTGACATTTTAACTACATGGATAGAGTAGTTACTCTACGTGCATAACGTACTTACCCAAGTACAACATATTTTCAATGTTTTCCTTCTTAAGGAGGTGCTATACATTACAAACATACCGTAAAAAATACAGACGACAGTAATTCACTTCTAAAATTGCCAACAACCGACATCTCTTTGTCGTTGTCTGAAGTTTTGATTCGTACTTGGTATAGTACAGCCGGCAGATATGACTACTAATGTTAAAAAAACACTGGACTTACGAGGTTAATATCTGATTCTTGTTAGTCGCAGATGATCTCAACAAGGATACCGAATTTTGGGACGGCGAGATCCCTAAATGGACCTGAAGCTGAGAGTAGCGAGGCACCATACTGGTTTTCTAGATGGACGATATTTCCCATGAGGAAGCATAACCACTAATAACGAACGAATATCAATAACAAACCAGCAAAGATTCACTACAGCGCCAGCGTTCTAACCGGAAAGGAGCAGAGTCTTTTTCGTTAGAACTTGTATTTATGTCAGCCGGCGTAAAAACTTTGCTAGCGTGTTTTAGGTTTTGTCAGTATTACTTTCACGTCAAACATTACATCAAGGCTACGCGCTATGTTTACCTTTGTTCTTTTCGTTGATCCTGCATTACTTCGTTATTCACAGCTATTTATGTAGCGATATGAGTAGGGTCGGATTTGGAGGTCTGAAAGCAACGGAGGACCCTAATTACAGATTAAAGATTGCTCTTCGCCGAGATTGGAACAAAATACCAGCAGACCACATTCGTGCAGCGTGTGAAGCCTTCTCGGAGAGACTCGATGCTGTTTATCCGCGCTAAAGGTAGCGACATCGTGCAAAAACTTTTTCTTTTTAATTTTTTTTTTTTTATATATTGAAGTTTTTAAATAAAAAAAAACAAAATTGACAAAATTACAGCATTTTTAATTGGTAACACTTCTAGTGCCGACCCCTGTATATTAGAATAAAAGTTCATAATCAAAATCGTTAATTGCAAATATGGGTAACACAGTTAAAAGCTCTTCTATATTCTGCCATTTAAACATTAAAAAAAGACTATTTACAAGAAAACTGATTAGTTGTTGACTCATAGAAATTTGCATTTTTCTATCTCTATTGTGGGGGACCCTCTCCTGTGGAGGCCTCCCGCCTCCCACTCCAAATTCAGCTCTGATTATGAGACAGACGCTATACCCTTCAGCACACGAAAGATAGAAACCAGCGATACGTGTTCCGTTCTCAGAACAAAAGGACGAGATTTACCGTCCTGATATTGATGGGACCACAGCCTTCTAAACAATACCTGTTTGAAATAGTAATATAACTTCTAAGACAAGGAGCGTTGACGCGCAGTGTTCACACACGCACAATAAACAACAATGAGACTTGTTAATTTTTCCCTGAACATGTCTTGAACATGTTTGCCATACTAAGATAATATCATTAGATATTTTCATCATCATCATCATATCAGCCGTACGACGCCCACTGCTGGACATAGGCCTCCCCCAAGGATCTCCACAACGATCGGTCCTGTGCTGCCCGCATCCATTATTTTATTTACGTTTAAATATTAAAATAATGTATAAAATCGGTTGTTAGCTGATTTTCGGGAAGTTATTCTTAAGAAGTTATCTTAAATTGTGTACGGTGACGACGTATTTTAATGTAAATGTCGTTACTTCTGTTAAAGCTGACGAGTTTCTTGCGCCCATTCTTCTTGTCAGTTAAAAGACGTCCTGAATGGGTGGTAGGTAAAAATGTTGGACGATTCAAAACTACTTATTTTTTAAGTGCATTTGAATAAAGTTATTTTCATTTTCATTGGCAAGTTGTCAATAACGGTAGGAATATATTTTATTAAATTTTAAATTTGTTTTTTTTTAACATTGTCACTTTTTTTAACGACGAAAACATTTTTTAATTTGATTTTAAATTTGTCTTTAATAAATTAAAAAATAAATAATAAAATGAAAATATAACATATTTATTTCTGGCAGTTACTACCAATTTTACTAATTATGTAAGAGGGGTTGAAACAATATGCCCACGGGTTCTTGAGCCAAATATACAAGGACCTGAAAAAAACTTATCGAGACCACAAGTGATGGTAAGGCTGGTTTGTACCTTGCCAAGAGAATAAGTTTGGCCATACAACGCCGCTTCTGGTCACAATATTTGGGAGCAAAGATTTAGGGAATATTTTTATTCAGTTACGTTTAAGTTTGTTAACATATTCTTTTTCATTACTTACTATGGTAGAAGCCTATTGTAATTCTTTATATTATGGAGCCCAACCTAATAAAACTAATAATGACATCTGTATAGTCAGTGCTGGTTGTACACATTTGCCGCCCCAAAGCTATAAAATTTTTGCCGCCTCTACTGACCTCTAAAATTAGATACACTGTTCACAATAACGTTAATACCTTTTTTAGGGAATAATCTAGTTTCAAGTTTATTTTTATAACTTTTTGGGTTTATTTTTAAACTAAGAAAAGCAAAGCTTTGTTTTTACTGCACTACTCATAAGGTGTGGCGGGCTAAGGAAGATAGGTATGGCCCGCTAAGGGCTAAAGATTTTAATTTACGCCTTACTTTTTTTCTGTACTTATTTTGCCGCTCTAATGTCGCCGCCCTAAGCTTCAGCTTTTTCAGCTTCTATGGTAAATCCGGCACTGTGTATAGTGATAAAGGGCGTACAAAACAATCCACGCAGTAGTCTGCAAACATGTCAATTGAGCTGCAGCTCAACACAATTTCTGCATACATTTCTATCACAAACAACACGAATAGTGTACAAAATTAAAGGGATTCGATATTAACTGGTACCGTACATCATTTGAATCTGTGTGTCATCATATTAGCTCTATTTGCCAACGCCCTGCGTTCACATATCATATCTGCGTGATATTTCAGATCGTCCGCCACATATGACCCAAATATCTTAAGAGGTTTAAGTGTAATTATAGGAAATCAATTAATTTGCTTCATAGGTGAGGGACAGTAATACCCGCTTTGAAAATTAAAAATATTACATTATTTTTTAACCCTGATTGGCCACATATCTTTCATTAACATGTATGAGCTAAAGTAGAACCTTTTTTAATGAAATTGGTGTTTCTCATAAAACCAAGAAATAAATCTTGACTTAAAGAAAGCGTTTGATGTTAACCGTAATACAAGATTATGTGTATAACATATACTATAACATTGTATATAAGAATATGTTACGAATAACAATAAAATATAAGTTTAACCTTTAATATTTGTTATAATAATATTAACGATAATTGTATAGGTATTAAAATTACTTACATTCTATAAAAAATAAATTTCGAAGTTTTTTGATCGTTTCCCCTTAAATAGTTGAAATTTTGAAGTGCCTGAATGAGGCTTATCGTTGAGATAAGCTAATACAAAAGAAAAAAGGATTTTTTTTTTTACAATACAAAGTCCATTTTTGTTAGTAATTTATCCCTATGTTAATAGCATTTTTTTTACATTTTACCTAAAATGTCCATAGATAGACTCACCGATGCTTACGTTTAAAATGTCATATGTTCTGTAGACATTTTGAATTTGTCATAATAATAATAGAGGAACTTAGAAATATATTTTTAGGTATCAACTATGGACCTACAATTCAAATTCCTTTTCACTAAAATAGCCTTAAAAAAAACTAAATCTGTCACAAGCAATAAAAAAACAAAAGAGAACCGAATCAGAGATATTCCCGCGTCGGAAATGTGATGGCAATTAAAATAATTCCGTCGCTTCGCGGTACGCTATTCCTGTGCACGCGGCTGATAGATAATCTTGGGACGGAGATTAATCGCGACATAACATTATACAAGATCTTACCATCGCGATGATGTAGGGCTGCTCTCTAACTTTTTTATTGGCGGGAAATATTGGCGCGAATTTTCGATTTTGGGCGCGTAATTCAAATGTCACTAGTTGAGCTAAGCTGAGCGATAGAACAAAACACAAGGTTGATAAAGCGTCAGTTTCGCACTTCACCATTTCGTAATTTTTTTATCTTTCCTCTTTTTAACACTTTGACTCACCATATCAGCTCTGCAGAGCCCTTTAATTTCCTTAAATTTCATACAAATGGACATTTTCTTAAATTGTTATTTTTAATATTACCACAAAATATCACCGAACTGTTTTATTTAGAAGGTGATAGTAGCCACGTCTACCCACTCACCATGAACGTGGAGATGAATAAAGATTTAATGCATTCCTATTCTTTAACAAAATCTACTATTTATCTGCTTGCTGCTTGTTTTTAATAATAAAAATAAAAAAAAAATTATATCGTGTTTCCATAAGTGTAACAAAATGGTATAATAACGAATAGTGAAATTCCGTGATCGGAACTCAACAATGGGTGCGTTTGGCATAAAAAGCACTCAACAGCGCTCGAAAGCAAAATGGCGATAGCAGTAAGCGCTGCTGAGCACTAAGGGACGCAAACTTAGCGGTCACTAGGGAACATAACCTCAATTAAATATATTTTTATCAAATGCAGTGAAGAGTTTTAAACTATGAATTATATATTTAATAATTTAGTGAATGACAATATTGAAGAAGACGAGATTACTACTATTATTTTAATGATTGCACAAAACCACCCGTTAACTTAAGTTTGTAAACAAACTTATCTAAGCAAAATGGCGGAAAACGTCAGCGCTGAGAAAGTTAGAAAACGTGTCCTTGCCGAAAACTGTAGGTATAGTATGTTTCTCAGCGCTAGCGAGCGCCGTCAAACGCTTTTTTCTGCCAAACGCACCCAATTACATAGCGACATGCTTGAGGTGATGAAATAATAGTTCATTCGATCTTTTTATTAAATTGTAACTTCTTGTTCTTGTGTTGTATATACAAAAAGAAGTTACAATATATTTACATACATCCATACGCTAATTTTCCGTAGCGGTAGGCAGATATCACAGTTTTCCACTTTCTACAATACTGACACACATCTTTCGCCTTTTATAATAATAATAATAATAATCTTTATTTCAATAAGCCTTATACATACTAAGATCTCTATTCCCCACACTGGGCATAGCCTGTCCTGTGAGGAAAGTAATCGGTTTACATAGCAAATTGCGGCAAAATAAGACACCATTTGTTAATAATTTAATTGAAATGAGGTTTTTAACTCTCATAAGACCTTTTAGACAAGTTTCTCGTTGACGCTGATTGTGATGTGAAACTGAATATGAGAGGTGATATTTTACAAAGTTTAAGAAGTTTGTAAGATTCGACAAGTTTGCCAGCGTCTCGGTAGCTTAGCGGTCAGAGCATTCGCCCAGATAGCGAAAGGTCGTGGGTTCGAATCTCTGAGGGCTCGGAGGCGTAGTTGTTTTTTACACGCGTATTTTATATCTTAAAATTAAGTTTGACACCCTTTAACTCCCTCCCTGCGTCTGTATTTCCGAGTACTTATAACCCGTCTGTTTTTAAGCCAAGGTAAATAGGCACCTTCTGGGTTAGCTCTTTCCATCGTGGATTCTGTCTTTGCCTACTGGCTTGATTGGGATCAAGAGCGAATCCATTCTAAATAAAAAAAAATACAATTAAATAAATTAAACAGAACAAATACAGCATGTTATACCAATGAGCCCATTCTGTATACATTCAGGAACCATAGCCAAAAAAAAATTGCGACTATTTGGCTGGGTTAAGCATAATGTATACAGTACGCCCATCTATAATAATATACTTGTGAAATTATGATAGAAAGTTTAAAATAGTTTCTGGAGTATGCTTTAAACATATACAAATTTACTAAATCTTCTCTCATTCTTTATAATATTAGCTAGATTTGTCCGACGTGCTTTGCTACCCTTTTTGATTTTTGCTCTATGGTCCGCACATAAACTACACGCTATACGTACAACAACACAGAAAAGTCACAGGTACAAAACAAGGCCTACTTGTTGAAATAAATAAATACGTTCCGTTACAACATAAAGGGAGTCAATCTTGATTTTTGTAAAATTTAACTAGGCGATGCAGTCGCTAAGCATAAAGCTACGCTGGCACCATATACTGGAGCGTAGCGTAATACCTAAAAAAAGAAAAAAAATGCGAATTTCAAAACTCCGTCACAATCTGGTCCTAAGCCTGTTGATTCGATTAAACATAAAAAAATATTAAAATCATGGGGTAACAGACATTGCGCCATTGAATCTAATCCATGGGAGCTTCGCTCGCTCCGCTCCAATTAAAACTGTTATTTTGTGCTCTATAATCATGTTACATTTGAGTGTATGAACTAGTTCACAAATAAAATTAGGTAATAAAAAAATATTAACATTTAAGAACTCTGCTCTTTGTTATTACGAATTGATTATTGAAAATACTTTAGTCTGCGACGACGCGTTCGGAATGATTCAGTTTTAATTTTGTTATTCTAAAAAATCATCATTCTAATAATTAGCAAAAAGGTAAACAAACGTTACCGTTTCGACGCGGCACCAGTGACTGACAGCACTGCGACGTACGTTTAAGGGTCTTGTTGAGGAGTGCGTATATGTTAGTGGACTGGACTGGTTTTCTGGCAAACCAGGGAAATCATTGGTTGATAACACTGGACGCGCACGGAAGTCCGTCTAAGCTCCATGAGCTAGATGTGGGAAAGAACCATAGAATTTTTCCACTGTGACAAAAAGAAACAATTGATAGCGGCATCTGTTGTTTGTTATGTTTTTTACGTATTTACCCCATACAATGTTGTTAAAACTATGACAATACTTTGTGTGTGTGTGTTTGTTACCATATAGTCATCAAAAGCCTAAGAATAACATTCAAGGAGGCTAAGAACGGTTAGCTATATGTGTAATCGTAGAAACGAAACGTTAGCGCGATTCATTTCGGTACAGCGACATCTAGTGTTGTTAATTTGGAAACTATAGGTTTCTGATGTGTTTTTGTTATCCTACCTTATATAAAACTTTTTGTTCCGAGTTTCTTACACTTTTACGCCATAACTACTTATCCGATCTTCATAAACGGACATAAGGTACCTTTTCCCCAAAGTTAAGTTAGTTAGTACCGTTCCCGAGAGATGGAATAATAAATAATAATAGTAAATAAATAAATATTTCTTACATTCACACCAATTAGCCTAGCCCAAAGTTAGGCTTGTGTTATGGATACTACGGTAACGGATAGACATACATATATCATACATAGATATGTAATATTCATAGAAATATTATACAAACACCCATGACTCAGGTACAAATGCTCGAATTCATCATCCAAACATCTGCCCCTTCCGGGATTCGAACCCAGGACCATTGGTGCAAAAGGCAGGATCGCTACCGTTGCACCAAACGGTCGTTATATAGAAATATACCTTATAATCGGTAGTCAACATTAACGCGAGCAAAGCCGCGGGTAAATGCAAGTAAAAGATAAAAAAGAAAATAGTATATATAAATCGTGGCCGGATTTCTAAGTAACTGAAGTGGTTTCACAAAAAAATATGTAAAATTTTCTAAAACGTATATCAAACTGCGAATGTAGAAGCTAATTCCATTATTGATGGCATCTGTATGAGTTATTAAATAAGATGGACGGCCCGTATCAAACGTGGTGTGCAGGAATAGCCGACGGCAAATATAACATGGCGGACGTTGCCAGCTGTTTATTGAATGAACCGAACGAAATTAATGTTGTTGATCAAAGTTTTAGAATATGAAATATTCGAAGGTCTACGTAGTCGAGTGACTGGTATATCGGTTTTATGGTAACGCCACTTCGAGGTCCCAGGTTCGATACCCGGGCGGATTAATGTAGAAATAGTTATTTGTTATGCAAGGCTGGAAAGTGAGGATTTGTTACGCAAGTTATCGCTGGTTTCTAAGGTACGTGACGGTAAAAATTTTGTTGCCGAGCGAAGCACATTTTTTTACCTAGGAAAATTTTTAGGATCAAGAAAAACAGCTTAAATAAAATAGTAAGTCGGTTAATTTAAATTAAAAATTAAAAGTAAAATCTCTACCATTAGTAATGTTAATTTAAATTGTAAAAAATATTTTTAAACTGGTTTCTAATTGTTCATTTAATATGAATTGACTAAGAGTACCATAATCACTTTGACAGTTTCTTTTGGGGTGCGGTAAGGATAAATATAAAATAACTTAATAAAACCAAAAATAAAATGTTACTTGTAAAGACTATAATGACGATTCGGAACGTACCATGTGTGTTTTTCTCTGAATAGAAAGTTTCTAATTTTTAAAACACTTCCACGCTAGCGGATAAAACGCAGTTTTCCACGGAAAAATTAAATGATAACTATTCCGAGTGTGTGAGGTGAAAGCGAACTTTTCTACATTGGCTCGCGTCTGGGTGATATGATGCCGGCGTTGTTTCTGAATTTCATAACACAAACGCGGAACAAGCGATAGAGAGGCACGATCGTTGGCGAGGCGTTCGACTTGTGGCGCATCTATCTCTCATCCACTTCATAAAGTGAAAAGTTAATGTGGTTTCCATTGTTTATTACAACAACTTAATGTTAATTTATCGAAAGAAATATAATTTTCAATTAACTCCTTTGTATAATACAAAATCATGATAATTCAGTGATAATAATTCAATTCAATTCATTAAAGTTTGCAATTTTTCTTCAATGTTTTCTTATGACGCTATCACGTAAAATTATCGTCCGTAAGCTGACTTTACAGACGACCAATTTTTTTTTCCAGATTAACTATTATAGTTTCATTTTAATATGTACCATGTAGTATTTACTTTTATTAATAAAAAAATATATATGATTTTAATCTAAATATATTTCTTTCGGAACCATTTTTCCTAATAGAAAAAGGTATACTTTACTTTTCTTATTCATTTGATTTTCTTTTAATTCAAAAATTAGCATCACTGAATTTAAGTATTCAAACAATTTTGTGATCAAAATCCAGCTCCACAAATTACTAGTATTGCGTTTCGTAGCTTTAGTTCGTAGTTCGTAGCAATATTATGACCTACTACGGCTACATTTCGTAGTGAGGCTCGTAGTCGTCCTTTTGTTATCTGTATAGCAAGGGTTCGTAGTATCAGGTGTCTGTTCTATAAGTAACTTTTACAAAAAAAGTATAGCTTTTAATAAGAATTTAAATAAACATTGAATACATCAACAAAAATACTCTTAGTTTTATATTTTAAGTTGAATTTAGTAATTATTTAAACCATCCTCATTTTTTTAAATTATAACTAAAATATACCTTGGTTAGTATCAACACTCCGTGTGAAGTCGAGCAGCCTGAAGCCTGAAGATGCTTACTTTGAGTAAGGCTAATTGGTTTAATTGTGGGAAGTATTATTATTATATTCTTATTACTATTATTAGACCAAAGTGTGCTAAATATCTATGCGTGGGGAATGATCGTCAAGATATCTTAAAACGTAATTGCCTTAATAAATTCCTATGAAATAACCCATTAGAGATACGATGTAGCAAATTCAAATCACCTGTCCACGTCTCTCTAAACTTAGCATTTGGAAGTAATTCCACAGTCAAACAAACGGTCACTATAATATAAGAGATTTCTAGCCAAGCAAACCTGTTACAAAATGCCTATTTCTTTAATTACTAGCTCTTTCCCGCGGCTTCACTCGCGTCAATGTAGACTGCCGATTAAAAGTTAATTTTCAATCCCTCAGGAAGTATAATTTTTATATATGAAAGATACTATATGTCCTTTTCTTTATGACAAAGTGTAAGCAAAATTTCATGTCGATCGGTTCAATGGTTAACCCCTTGAAGCCTAACTTTGTGTTAAATGCATTATTTCTCTCTGTATCGGGGAAAAAATATCATTCAATCAAAAAGAACCATTACCTAAGCCGTAATAAGGATTAAATCAGACTGCGCGCTATACAGCATTATATAATGCTCGCGGGTTTTAAGGGGTTAGACGTGAAAGTGTGACAAACAAACCAACTAATTATTCTTATTTAAATAATAGTAAGGATATAATTTTTATTCTTTGATTACAGGACCCGTTTGCGTTTAATTTTACGATTTTTTGTTTACTTATTACGAACACGACTTATCCCTGATATAATAGGTGTAGCCTTCCCCCGGCGAGGCTGCCGATGGAGGATGGATGATCCGACCATCGGGCATACATATCCCCTGATTCATCAACTATACTCGAGCATTCCTATGCTCGTGCTATACAGCATGATATAGAATGCCAGCAGAATAAAATAAAGAAGAAAAGAATAAAATATAGTTTAAAAAACTAAAAAACACGCTTTAATGATGAAAGAAACTAAAAAGTGGGTATTCCTGACAGCAAACCCTTTCATTTGATACCCATATCATGGAAGTGCATTTCAAACAGCCAGTTCGCCATCTTGGGGAGGCCGCCATATTTGATTTGTAATGACGTTTCTTAGCTAGTCATGTATTGTCATCAGAACTCAGAGCGTGTGCAAAATTTCATCCTAATCAAAGACCGGAAAGTGGGTCAAATTAAGATTCCAAGATTTTCTTACATAGTTACAAGTGAAGCTAATAAAAGCGTGTTAAAAAGAGAACCGTAACAATAACATAAATACTCGTAAATGCAACGCACTTCCCCATGTATCAAAAAGGTGTCTGTTTGCTTGGTGACTTAAAGATAATAATTTCGTATAACTGAAATTTGACATATACGGTACAAACTATTATTACATATTATAATTAATACGTATATATAATATATCACAGAATTGACTAAAAAATAAAACATAAGATGTCGTTGAAGCATTACTTGATAAAAAAATAAAAAATCGGCCAAGTGCGAGTCGGACTCGCACACGAAGGGTTACAAACTTTTAGTTAAGTGAAAAAATTACGTTTTTTATATGGGAGCCTCCCTCAAATATTTATTTTATTTTAATTTTATTATTTATTATTTAAGTCAAAATACAACTGAGTATTTTGTGAATATTTCAAGTGCCTACCTGTTGCCATTATTTGTATCGAACAAAAAGGGCAAAAAAAGTCGCTTTTCTTGTATGGGAGCCCCCCTTAAATACTTATTACATTTCGTTTTTAGTATTTGTTGGTATAGCGGCAACAGAAATACATAATTTGTGAAAATTTCAACTGTCTAGCTATCTAGCTAGCAAGAACCGTCTTGAGATACAGCCCGGTGACAGACAGACGGACGGGCAGACAGCGAAATCTTAGTAATAGGGTTCCGTTTTTACCCTTTGGATACGGAACCCTAAAAAGGTGCAAAGGTATAACATAATATACATCTCATTAAGCCATACATACACACACGCAGACCGGAAGTACGCACAAATAAATGCGTAAATAGTATAAATTTTAATGGTACTGTTAAATTTAATATGTAACTTATTTTTAATGGATAGTGGTTCCCCCTAACAAAGGCATGTCAGCTTAAAAGGGTACCAGCCACTTTTGTAATGTATATGTTTAATAGTTTGTCCGGCAAAGCCTCTAAGAGATATATTTTAAACGTTACGTTTTTATAACGATTTTTTTTTTCAACGTTATTTTGTAGATTTGTATCATGTTGAATTGGATAGTAATTTAATAAACTCCTCAAAACACACACTCCTCAAAACTATCTATTCACCCCAGGGAATCCGTCACTTTGTGTGACATCGCGGCTGCCGCACGAGAGGTTATTATTATAACTTACCACTGCAGCAGCTCTCAGCGCTGCTTGGAGACGCTCAATGTGTTGTATGGCGGCGCGAAGTATCTCTAACTTGGGGAGTCGCCCACTGCCCGCTCTAGCTCGTATTCGTAGCTCTTCAAACGCCGCATTTACCTGGCAAAAGAAGAGTATTATTACAATGGTAAATATTTCATTCGTGCATAATAGACGGCTAAGAGAAATGAAAAAAAGCCTCATCAAGTTCTTTCAATTTTTTTTAAATAAGCTTTTATTATTATAATGCTACTATAATAAAGGGAGAGTAATTGAAGGTTTAGTTTAGAAGATATTGAGCTATGTTTTTTTGTGGACGAATGGTAGTGAGATTTTAAACTGATGGTAATAAGATATCTATTTATGGTAATGAAGCACATCTAAATGGTAATTAGAAAGGATAAATGTTTTCCAATCCCAATAAAATAGGTAACTAGCATTGCTTCTGGAGTGCTTGATTAACCTTCTTTAAAAATATTCCAATCTTTGAAAATCGTTTACAAAATAAAATATAGAAAAATCTTGCCGACTGGTCAATAACAGATGTTTGGTATTGACTAGTCCGGCCCCAGGTTGGGCGCCATTAAAGAAGTGTACATTTTATTTAAATATATATTATATCTTAATTCCAAATATAAAATATTTAATAGAATAGGCAACTCCAAAGTATCGAGGCTAGTTTTATCACAACACCATTGGAAAGTATTTAACCATTGCTTGATTAGTTTAATACAATATCCATAACATTTTCTAAAATCTATAATCTAAGATCACAAATTTGTTGTTTGTCTGTCCGCTCTTTTTCCATTGTATATGCGATACCAAAGCAACGCTTTAACCGCAAGTAGTTCGTCTGCCGAACGCTAGATGGCGCTAACGGAAAATATTTAATAATAGAAAAAAATTAAAGAATTTTGTCCACCCGTGCGAAGCCGGGACGGGCCGCTAGTTATATTAAATCACATTTAATCTTTAATACAAATGAAGAATACTTCGAGAAGTAACATAATCAATTTTTATACCTATCTGAATCTATCCACCTTATTTATGCATTTGGCATAAACTTAATTAATTTTCAATATATCCACATCAGGTGAAGCGTATCATACGAAGTTGGCTATTCCATCTAAATGTTTAGCCAGATTAATGTTTTAGATTAATTATACTCAATCTTAGTATCTTTTCAAATCAGTGCTTACGTCAATGGTTTTAATGCCAGTCATTAATTAGTGTTGTATTATAAGCTGTTAAATATAATATACAGTAACTAATTTATCAATCTGTGAAGTTAGGCTTTGACTCTGCTAATCTAATGCTTTTTTGCTAATGTTAGATCACCTTAGGTTATGGTTCGTATAAGTGAACAATTCAATGCAGTCATATAACATATAATAAAAAACGACGGGTTGCACTCCGGGAGTGCCGGCAGAAGTGAAAACTTGAATATTAACGTTGTGCATTTTTGATATTTTGAAATGGTTAAGGAATAATTTCGCACGAATTGCTTTAATGATCAGTATAAAAGTGCTATCATTTATGTGGTAAAATACAATATTCATTTATTGTGCTATCCTATACAAACATGTCAACAAACACACCAAGTCGTGTTGGTTGCATTTTTTGTGCGCATGTGCAGGATTTTGCACATGCGCAATGAATAAAATCAGTTGAACGCATGCGTTCTCATGACATTACCTGCCATTTTAAAATTTCATAATGTCAGTTTAAAAAATAATAATAATGTAACTGTCACTATGAAGTTTAAAAATGACACGACTATACGCACATCGCGCAAGCGCCCTACGCCGTCTTACGAATTTTCGATCAGGTCACGTGTCCTGACGCGAGTTTAGAAATTTTTACCCATTCCAAAAAAGTACACAGCGCCGCTAAAGAAGTTTTCACTTCAAAAATACAAAATATAAAAGACATGTTATTTCATGCCTTTTAATAATTTTCTATTAAAATACGTCGATGCAGTCACTAAGCATAAAGCTTCGCTAGCACCATATATTGGAGCGGAGCGCTTTTGACGTGATAACGTCTTATAAATCAATGAACACCGGCTGCATGCACGAAAAAGTATAACGTTCCGCCTGAGCCGACGTGCAAGCGAGAGCGCGGAACAAGCGATAAAGAGGCACGATCGGCCTAAGCGTTCGACTTATAGCGCATCTATCTCTCTTCCACTTGAAAAATTAATGTGGTTTCCATTGTTTATTACAACTTAATTGCAAAAAAAACTCAATTAACTCCTTATTTGTATTATACAAAATAATGATAATTCAGTGATAATAATTCAATTCAATTCATAAAAGTATGCAATTTCATCAATGTTTTCTTATGACGCTATCACGTAAAATTATCGTCCGTAAACTCACTTAACAGACAACCAATTTTTTTTTGTTTAAATGGGAGACCCGTAGAGCCAATGTTATTTTGTTCATAACTATTTTATTTTTGCAAAATTCAAAATTTAAAAAAAAAAAACGAAAATCCACTAAGAGTTCATAGAGATATGGCGTCACATACATTTTGTCATTGAAACTGATCCATGGGATAAATTTAAATTTTATAAAAAAATAAAACAAAATTTAATGGAAAAACTACTTGTAACAATCGATTAATTAGCTCACAAGTAATTTTCATTTTTTTTATGTTAATGTTTGACTAACCACTTGTCAGTCCGCTACCGCGCGCCTCACCCCTCTCAACAGCCCCAATGCAGCGCGATTTGTAAAAAAAATGTCGGTCTCTTAGATAAAAATGCCTTTTTCTCGCTAAATAATGAAGCTACGATATAAAAAATACTTCCGTAAAGCTGATTAAATAAAGAATCCACCATAGAATATTTGGATCTTTGTAACTTAAAAATTAATTGTAATAAAAGCAAGCTGCGCGGAGATTTGAATATAGTAGCAATTGCTACCACGGACTGGCGAGGGGTGTTAGCTATCGGTGGCAATTGCTACCGTCGACTGACAAGAGAGGTTATTTTGGAGATAGTAGCACTAGTGTTGTCAATTTAACATATTTTAAGGTATATTTATTTGCCATATATTTTGTTCTTGTACAGACTATATTTTGTGCTTAGAAAATTCTATAAGTTGAATTATAAATTTATATCAAAACGTTTACATGTAAACGGATTTTTACTAGGAAAATAACCTGTCGCAGAAGTCAGGCGGGATTTGAAACCGGTTATTCTGTACTGACGACTGACTGTAAGACCTGGAGAGACAATTTGATACTGTCATAATCAACGGTTTGGTCCAAAGGTAGTGATCCTGCCTTTGGCATCGACGATCCTGGATTCGAGTCCCGGAAGGCGCAGATGCTTGTGTGATGCATGTTTACCTAGGACATGAGTATTCCTATGAATATTACCTATCTGTTAGCCTAGTATCCATAACACAATGCTTCCTTTAGGCTAGGCTAATTGGCGTGAATATAAGAAATATTATTATTATTAATACTTACAAAAGAAGTAATAAAAAATTGACCAACTTTAAAACTCATTTATTTAATTAATAATTAAAAAGGGAGAAATAAATTTTTTATGTTTTAATCTAAAAATATATGCCAAATATTTTTTTGGATCTGTGCCAGCCTAATATTGCGATTACCTAAATGTTGTCGTATACTACGGGCAAGTAACAAGTCACAAAGTTTATTACAAATATTGACGCTGGCACCGATCTCAAAACATAGTTGACATATTTAAAATAGAAAACCATCTACCTAATCTATAATCTAAGATCACAGTTGTTTGTGTGTCTGTCTGTCCGCTCTTTTTCCCGCTCTCTTTTCATTGTATCAATAACGTTACCATAGCAACCCGCAAGTAATTCGTCTACCGGACGCTAGATGGCGCTAACGGAAAAATATTTAATAATAATTAAAAAAAAGAATTTTGTCCACACGTGCGAAGCCGGGACGGGCCGCTAGCCATAATCTAAGATCACAAATTTGTTGTTTGTCTGTCCGCTCTTTTTACCGCTCTTTTCCATTGTATATGCGTTATCATAGCAACGCGTTACCGGGTCAGCTAGTCTAGTCTAGTCTCAAAGCCCTCCAAGATTGAAAATTAATAGCCAAATCTTTTTACAACATGAAAGAATATTTCGAATGTTAATTGTAATACTGCATTTCTCGAATTGTTAAATGAGAAGATTTTTTTAATAAGTATATTTATTTATTATTTATTAAATAATTTAAATAATTGTTAAGAGTTGAATTTTTATTTGTTTTTTGAAGTGAACACTTTTTTAGCATCGTTGTGATTTGAAAGTCGATTTAACGAAAAAGCGACAGTAAAAAGAGAGATACATAAATTCATAAGATTTAACGTAGGAGAAATTGAGATAGGAAGCATTATGTACGTGTGTTAATACGTCTTTGTGTGCGCATGCGTAGTACAAAGCTTGAGAGGGCATCACAACAACCGTAATATTTTGTATACGTGTACGTATTATTTTTGAAGGTTTTACTTCTACGACGTGTGTATTGCACACATGCTTTCTTTTCTCTTTAAGTGACGATATTTAGTTTTAATCATTAGTTAATAGGCTTTCATCTCAATACTCTCAAGAGATGAATTTATAGCGTAAACAAACACTTGTGATCACTAACATCCTGTATGTTATGTACTGTCATTACAAATTTGTGAAAATTAAATGAATATGAGTATTAAGATTTTAACAAAATGCTTTTTTTAGTTATTAATATATTATCTAAGATCACAGTGGTATGTATGTTTGTCTGTCCGCTCTATTTCCCGCTCTTTTTCCATTGTATTAATAACATTACCATAGCAACGCGTTAACCGCAAGTAGTTCGTCAGTAGTAGGGATTTGTGGGTTCTGGCGCTTCAGGATACTAGCGCATAAAACAAGCTCCGGGTGGGCTTGTTTTATGCGCTCCACTAACCTAACCCAACCAGTTTCTTGAATGATTGTCATAGGCAACCTAACCTCGCATGCTTTTCATAGGAAACCTAATCTAACCTATCCTAACCTCTACCTTGAATTATGCTTTTCATAACAAGCTAACCTAACCTAACCCGTACCCTGTATGCTTGTTACAGAAAGCCTAACCTAACCTAACCCGTACCTTGTATGCTTGTTTGTTGAATAAAACCATTTTCTACCAGCCTTTAAAACTTCATAAATTAAACAACCAAGTCATGTTGCTAAACACATTTATTCAAAAATCATATTAAACATCTTACTTATAATTAAATCATTACTTATTCTATTGACAGTAGAGAATTCATTTACAAAATCGTTCATCAATACACCATACATTTTTGCATAAAGAAATACTAGACAATATTTTCCACATACTGACGTAAAGTAACTTTGCAGTTGCTTATGATTGTATACCCACTTCTTTGTATTTTTTTCCAAGAACAATTTATGAAACCCCACCGGTTTTCGTCCGAAAGAATCAAAGTACTCGCCAACTCCATTACTATCATTGTGAATACCCACCCAGTGAGAACCAGGCTTGGAATCCGGATCCAAATTGGCTACAATGAAAGCAGGTAATTGAACAATCATAGGCAATCTGTTCGCTGCAAATACATTAGATGTTAATCTGTTATCAATTTTACTCATAAAGTATTTTATTTCTTGACTATCCATCATAGCTCATGTTAGCGGTACGATAGAATTCGTATTTCCAATTGAATGGAATTGTATGCTCCACCCGTATTTAACTATTGTAATCGACACTCACATCGCGGTTTTTGTTAATTTCCACAACATTATCGAACTCTGCATAAATAATACAATTGAGTGTTGTTGTCAAAGCTGTATCAAAGCGAACCTCTAGTCTTACACTTCCATGTCTAACTAAGTTCCAATGTGAGCTCGAACTGGCCGAAAGATCTGGAGTTAAGTCAAAAGCTAATAAACAGTATCCTCCTCCATAGTCTTCTCTTGCTATTGAATTGCCTTCGTTCAAAAAGTGAATGCCGGTGCCAGAAAACAATGTTTGATAGGTCGATGTAATCAATCCATCTTTGAAGGATGGTTGTAATGTTTTTGAATGGACCTGTTGGCCATCCACATATAAACTAAATAAATTTATACCATGGTTATCAAAATTAAATGGATTCTGTGTTATACAGCCATTAAATGCTGAATTTTTAATAAAGCCTTAAAAAAAAGGCTTTATTAAAAATTCTGTATGATGTATGAAATGAATTCATACAATGATGTATGATTCATACATCTTTGTATGAATTCATTCGTTTAATGAATTCATACAAAGATGTATGAATTCATTAAACGAATTCATACATCTTTTAGGTACTTGTCCGAGGAATATGTTATCCAAAGTTTTGCCTTGAACTCCCGATGGAATAGTTAGAACTTTAACTTCAGCTCGAGTAATCGGATATTTAGCTGTTGTCGTTGCTAAGACTTTTTGATGTGCTATTAGGACAGATGGATTTATTCGAGCCTTACGAACAATGAGACTGGCGTCAGTGACTTCATTCCATTGCTAGAAAACAATGTTTGATAGATCGACTCTACACCATTTAGTAAGAACTATGACTACCTCATTTGTAATCGCAAAAATATTCCATTACTGATGACTGTCCCTGTTATTGTTGCAATCATAATGGTGAGCTACCTCATTACTTATCTAATTACCAACTAATCACCTAAACTTTCGTTTTTGCTACTATGGGCTACTGATATTACTGCATTCCAACGATACGGAAGCACTATAAAACGCTTAGAACAAACTAGAGCTACATCAGTACTTTAATATTTGTGTGTAGTGCAAAGTGTTGTGCTTCTGAAGTCTACAAAATGTCGGTAAGTGACCTTTATTTTTTTCTTTTTTATTTACTTGTTCTTACAATGCTTTGATTTTAATGTATGAGCAAGATTGTGTGTATTAAGTTGAGTTATTTGTATTGTTGCAGTACTCTCCAAATGACATAATCGATGATCAAGAATGCAATACATTAAAACACTTTTATTACCCAATATCTGATAGTCAAGAATCTTCTCCCATGCCGGTAAAAAGAAAAGCAAATACTCCCGACCTTGATGCCTTCTTTGACCAGAAGGCTAAGAAGAAGAAAGTTTCTTCGACCGTGGGACGTAGTTGTCAGGGGGGCGGAGTTTCATGCATATCATCAAATGAAGACGATTTGAAAACTTCGACACATTTGATAAAAATCGAATTATTTGATTTGAAAAAACTTTCTAAAATACCTTTACAAGAACATTGGAAGCACGCAGAAGTTCGTGTAAAATATTATACGAATGAAAATAATATCAACTTTAGTAAAACCAAGGAAGTGGTTTACAACATAACTAAAGGAATTGCAGAGAAAGCGGGCTGCAAAAAATACCATTTCAACTCATGAGCACAATAAGCTCATTTACTAATGATTATTCAACTAATTTAGGATACCTTTTATCATTATAAGTATTGAATTTTTATGCATATAAATACCACTTTGCCTTCTATAAGAATCACTAATTTCAATCGAGATGTCGTTCAACATGGACACTATAGAAAGCGAGGACAGCTTTGAACAAGAAATGTTCAAATTATGTCAAGAAATTGAAGATATTCAATACGTACATGAAACAACGCAAAGATTTTGGGAGCTGTGCTGTTTTGAAGGAAACGAGAACAATACACCTAGGTGAGCTTTACCTATATTATTTCTTATTTTCACTACCAAACAATACTTTTTTTAAGAATAGACGTTTAGTATTTTATTGATTATTCTCTCGTAACTTCTAATCGTCGACTTTCTCATAATATTTTGACATTTATTTTATGTTACATGTTTTTCATTTCAGTAATAGTCTCCAATCTGGGAGGGGAATCAAAAGAAAAGCAGAAGATCATTTAGAAGCTGGACCATCCAATTCATCTGCTTTGCCGGACGAAAGTCATAGTGAGCGAACTTTATGTGAAGCGTGTAATGTTTGGGTGAGAAAAAAATACTTTGCTAACCATTTAAAGAGTAAAGCTCATAAAAACAAAGTCATTTCAACATGTCAGGAATTGAATAATGTAAGTTTGATTGACTCTGCTTTTGGATCTCGTGTTAGAACATATAGAATATATTTAGGTAGCCAAGAGACATTAGAAACCCCCGAAAAGTTTTTGAATAATAATAAAGACAAAATTATCTTCTTGCTCAAATCATGCTTAGATGAATTGACTTTAATTAAAGTGAATTTTATCATTCATGCTGATTTCACCCAGGAAACCAAAGATTTAAAAAACACTTTTGATTTTCAAAGTATGAATTACACATTTGCCCTAGGAGACGAATTTGAAGCTCTTATGCATAAAATCTGCGAATACTTTTCTGTCAAAATGAGTGACTTCGAAAAAAAAGATAGTGGATGGACTTTGAATAAAATACAATATTTAGATATGAACATAAATAAATTTAGTCCTTTAAAAGGATCATCGTATATAGAAGTACCGAAAGATATACAAAATAAAAAGGCGGTCATAAATGTCAAAAATAAAGATTACGAATGTCTTAGGTGGGCTCTACTATCTGCTTTGTACCCGGTGTCAAAAGATGCTAACAGAATATCTTCGTATTTACCTCATAAGAGCAAATTAAATTTTTGTAATATAAGATTTCCAGTAAAATTACAAGACATTAAAAAGGTTGAGCTTTTGAATAATATAAGTATAAATGTTTTTGGATTAGAGTACAATTCTAACACTAAATCAAATACCGTAATTGGTCCTCTACACTTCACAAAAACGAGGAAGGAGCAGCACGTAAATTTGTTGTACTTAACTAACGGTTCCAATGGTCATTACTGCTTCATTAAAAACCTGTCACGACTTGTTAGCAAACAAGTAACTGGTCGAAATGAAGCAATCCATATTTGTGATGGATGCCTTCTACATTTTGCAACACTAAAAAAATTAAATGATCATCAGAAACATGACTGTGCTCATATTGTTACAGAAGTTCCAAGCTCTCAAAAAACTTTTAAAAATTGGTTCAATGAGAACCAGCCATCTGACAAAATTTTATTTAATCAGTTTGAGCGAAAACTTAAATTACCTTTTGTTATTTATGCAGATTTTGAATCGTTCCTTAATCCGATTCACACTTGTGATCAAGATCCTACAAATGCGTATACAAATAATGTTCATAAACATAATGTTTATAGTTATGGTTATTACTTGAAATGTTCCTATGATGATAAACTGTCGAAATATCATTCATATACCGGCCCCGACTGTGCTAGACATTTCATGGAAAGCATAAGTAGTAATATTTCGAATATTCAAAGAAGAATATTGTTTCATAAACCTTCTTCCGCATCGTTTCAAACTGAACACGTTAAAACAGATCATTCCAAAACTTGTTTCATATGCAGTAATGATTTAGGTTCTGACTCTGTAGAATATTTTGAATGGTCTACTGGTAAATTTCAAGGAATGGTGCACTCCCTATGCAAAACTAAATTTAAATATCCACGTTACATACCTGTATTTTTACATAACTTGAGTAATTACGATGCGCATTTTATTGTCCATGCCTTAGACTTTCAACAAGGTGTGGTAGATGTAATTCCTCAAAATAAAGAGAAATACATCTCATTTTCTAAACAAATTTTTGTGGACGGACAACAAATAAGTATACGTTTTTTAGATTCCTTTAAATTCATGTCTTCCAGCTTAGATAGTCTGGATAGTCTGGTCAGTCTAAATCTAAAATTGGATGAATTCACAGAACTAAAAAAGCAATTTCCCCTTTATGAGGACTTTAAACGTTTAATCAGAAAGGGGATATTTCCATACGAATTCGTGAAGTCATTTGATTCTTTAGAGAGTTCAACACTTCCCACCAAAGAAGATTTTTACAATTCCTTAAGCGATAGTAATGTTTCTGATGAAGACTATGCTCATGCTCAAGATGTTTGGAATCATTTTAGATGTGAAACAATGCTTGACTATTCAAATTTATATTTAAAGACAGATGTAATGCTACTAACAGACATATTTGAAAATTTCCGTAATATTTGTTTAGCAACATATGATTTGGATCCATCACATTATTACACTGCACCTGGGTTGAGCTGGGATGCGATGCTTAAATACACTGATGCTAAGTTAGAGTTATTAACTGACTTTGATAAAATAGCTTTCATCAAAGCTGGCATCAGAGGAGGAATATCGCAATGTAGTAATCGATATGGAAAGGCTAACAACATGTATTTGGAAGATTACAATCCAAATGAACCTACATCTTTCATAGCTTATTTTGATGCTAATAATTTATATGGGTGGGCTATGTCTCAATATTTACCTACCGGAAATTTTGAATGGGAAAATACTAAAGTTGATTTTAACATATCCGACACTTGTGATTATGGTTATATTCTGGAAGTAGATCTTGAATATCCCAACGATCTGCATGATTTACACTCTGATTTACCACTTTGTGCGGAAAACATAGTTATCGGCGAATGTAAAACACAAAAGTTAGTCCCGAATTTAAACAATAAAACTAAATATGTAATTCATTACAGAAACCTCAAACAATGTGTTAATTTAGGGTTAAAGTTAACTAAAGTGCATAGGGTGTTGAAGTTTAAACAGAGTCCATGGCTAAGAAAATATATTGATTTAAACACGCAGTTAAGAACACAAGCAAAAACAGATTTTGAAAAAGATTTTTATAAATTAATGAATAACGCTGTTTTTGGCAAGACCATGGAAAATATAGAGAAACGGGTAAATGTGAAATTAATTACTCACTGGGATAGCAGAGGTAAAGTGCAAGGTGCCCAATCATTAATATCCAAACCAGAGTTTCATAGTTTAAGTATATTTTCAGAGAACTTGATTGCAGTTCAATTGCGCAAAACAAAGTTGTACTACAACAAGCCAATTTATTTAGGGTTTTGTATTTTAGATATATCTAAAACCCTTATGTACGACTTTCATTATAATTACATGAAGAAAAAATTTAAAGAAAATGTTAAGTTATTATATACTGATACAGATAGTCTTATTTATCAATATTTTACAGAAAATTTATATTTTGATATAAAACCTGACCTAAATGAATTTTTTGACACTTCTGATTATACAGAAGATAATATCTTTGGTTTCCCTAGGTTGAATAAAAAAAGGTTAGGTTTCTTTAAAGATGAAAACAATGGAAAAATATTAAAAGAGTTTGTGGGGTTGAGGTCTAAATTGTATGCAATAACAGTAGAAGATAAATTCATTGCACGAGCGAAAGGAGTGAATAAATGTGTAACAAAGAAAATGAATATGAATAACTACAAGCAATGTCTCTTCGATAAACAAATCAAATTTTCAAAAATGTATAGATTCCGGACAATAAAACATGTAATATTTACTCAAAAAATTAACAAAACTAGTCTATCGTATAACGACACAAAAAGATGTATTTTACCCAACTCCACAGACACACTAGCATGGGGGCATTATAAATTAAGAAATATTTTGTAAGTTGTTTTCTGTGACTTTCTTCATTTTTATGGTAATGTATTATATAATTAAGATTTTTTGTTCAATAATCATTTTAAAACTTACCGCTATTTTGTAGACTTCAGAAATATAACACTTTGTACTTAGACACACTTCTTAATATTTTGTGATTTAGATTTAAGATATTTAGTATAATAAATAATTTACTATCTGAAAAATTTGAGTATTTTTAAATCAATCCACATTTCCTTATCCATTCATTCCTAACATAGATTTTAAACAAGCAAGACATAGATTTTGTTCAACATGAAACATTTTATTCATCCATTCACAGCTATTGTGGCTGGTCCAAGTGGATGTGGTAAATCTAATTTTGTTACTACTTTCTTAAATTGTGTGAATGATGTTTGTGATCAAACATTTCATAAAACATTATGGTGTTATGATGAAATGCAGCCACTGTACAATTTAAGTGATGTGGAATATGTCCAAGGAATACCCGATTTAAGCATGTTTGATGGTAAACTACCTCAACTGCTTATCATAGATGACCTAATGAGAGAATCTGACGGCAGGATAGTCGATATTTTTACAAAAGGCAGTCATCACAGAAATCTTAGTGTATTTTACATAACCCAGAATTTATTTCATCAAGGGAGAGGTCAACGTGACATATCATTAAATGCTAATTATATAATTTACTTTAAAAACCCAAGAGACAAGACGCAAGTCAGATATTTAGCTCGTCAAGTATGTCCAGAAAATACAAAATTTATTGAAGCTTATAAAGATGCCACCAAAGTTGCTCATGGATACTTAATGATTGATCTGAAGCAAAATACTGATGACAGCTATCGAATCAAAACGAATGTACTTTCTTCAACAAAATATTGCACAGTCTATATTCCCAAGAAAAGCTATAAATAGTCGCATCACATACAATGCTAATCATTGTGAAACCATGCATAGGAGAGTAAAAACGCACCAACATCTATTGAAAGCATTACATACTCTGAAACCAAAATATCAAAAACTGATATTGAAAGCATGTGATGAAGAAGAAGTAAACGTTATCTGCGAGTGCATCTACAACATTTTAAAAGGTAAAATTCCACTTAAAGAAAAGGAAAAGAAACATTTAAAGAAATATAAACACATTTTACGGAAAATTATATCCAAAGGTAAAAATATAGCAAGAAAAAACATCATCGTGCAGAAAGGGGGAGCCTTTCTACCCATAATACTAGGTGCTGTGATAAACGGTTTACTGTCTTCGATAATAAATTAAACATGCAGCACGCGAAAAAAATGTTACTTGTAGAGCCGGAACTTATGAACAAACTAAAGGCTCATAATATTCACGAACCTGACAATTCATTATCACGACTCGATGATGAAATGCAAAAAATCTTAAAGAGTTCACTTAATGATCACGAAAAATGGGCTTTGTATTCTCAAGTTTTGCAACGATATTTACACGTTGTTGAAGAAGGTAGAAAACCACTTAAAATTTCATTATTGACCGATACCGATGATGAAACAGTGAGGTCTGATGATACTAAAGATACAATTAAAGAAGAAAAACAAGAGGGTACCATTCCAGTTGTAAAACCTACTCCGATCAATGAAGATGTGACCCGTCAAAATAAAGGAACGATCGCTATTAAATATCAAAACAGTCCGTCGAAAATACTTGAATTGATCCCTAAAACTTACAAAAAAAGAGGTGGAGTATTGTTGCATTATATCTTACAAAGTCATCCGAAAATCTGGTGGAAAGAGAATGGAGAAGTAGTTTTAAATAATACAGTTGTACCTGGAAGCAATATATTCGATTTAGTAAGTGATTTTGTGAGACCACTTAAACGCCCAAAACCGGTGGGCTGGGAAAAATTTGCATCGGCGTTAGTGGACATACGAGTACCTTTTTCCTGCATTGGTAATCCTACATCTCTAGAATATATGACACAGTTGCAGACGAAAGAGCTGATACAAAGTGATAAGGACACTGATTCGGACACTCAATACTCAACTCCTGTGACAACTACTACTAATAAAAGGTCAAAAAGAACGATTGCTTGGGAAAAATGGAGCCCCTACTAGATTTAGCAAACATTTACTATGATGTTTCACATCCCGCTGGATTTAGTAGCATAAATAATTTAGCCAAAGCAATGAAAGGCAAATTGAACCGCGATGACGTAAAAACTTGGTTACAGTCGCAAGAAACTTACACACTCCATAAACCTATTCAAAAACGATTCCCAAGAAATAAGTATATTTTATCTAATTATAATGAACTATGGCAAGCTGATTTGAGCGACATGCGTACATATAGTAAATATAATGATGGTTATAAATATATTTTGTGTGTTATTGATGTATTTAGTAAATATGCCTTTGCACGAGCAATGAGAAGTAAGACCTCTGAAGTTGTCAAAAGCTGTTTTGAGAGTATATTTGCCGAAGTTAATGCCACTCCTCGTCACATTCAATCTGACAAAGGTACAGAGTTTGTATCAAAAGTTGTTAGGGACTATTTCAAAAGTAAAAATATTAATTACTACACAACAAACAATCCTGACATAAAAGCTAGTGTTATTGAAAGGTTTCAACGAACTCTCAAAACTAAGATGTGGCGTTACTTTACTTATAAAAATACGTACAAATACATCGACATCTTACAAGATTTAATAAATTCATACAACCATAGCTTTCACTCCAGCATAAAGATGTGTCCATGCGAAGTGAACAATGACAATATTATGACCGTTTGGGAAAATTTATACGGAGCTAAGAAAAAGAAAATACAGATAAATGAATATCCATCACTTCGAATAGGTGATCATGTTAGAATAACTAAATATAAACATATATTTCAAAAAGGGTATGAAACCAATTGGAGTGATGAAATATTTGTGATCAATTCCATTATTGAACGGGCTCCTTGGGTTGTATACACATTAAAAGACTTGGAAGGTGAACCAATCACAGGAACGTTTTACACAAAAGAGCTACAAAAAGTTGTCTATGATCCCTCCACTAAATATAAAATAGATAAAATTATACGATCACGACGCATTCAAGGTAGAAGAGAAGTGTTAGTCAAATGGAAAGGTTATCCTAACAAGTTTAATAGTTGGATCCCGGTATCAGATTTAGAAGAGACATGAGCGAGGACAGTTTTTATTTAACTCTTTTGAGCAATAGTTCAACTTCATACTATCCAGAAAATACAACCGCCAATTTCTTAACAAAACTACCAAAAACTACAAAGTTAGAAGGTGAATGGGACGTTGGTTTGGTGGAGTTTCATTATCCATGTACAATGTTTAATGTACAAGAACATGAAAACATTATATACATAAAGAAAAGAACACTCGTACAAGATGCCCAGGATTCAAAAAAGGAGCTAAATATAATTGCAGAATTCAAGTCTCATATTCCAGCAACGACGTATGACAGTATTAATAATTTTTTAAGTGCCTTTAATGAACACTCATTGTTGAAAAATCATTTTAGACTAAGGTATGATGAAATATCGAAGCTGGTTACAGCAACTCGTCATAACACAGACTTGATATCTGTAATGTTATCACCTCAATTGAGTCTTCAACTAGGTTTTGCACCTCATGTCGACTTAGTAGCAAAACCGAATGGAAAATATCCGATTAATTTATATTTAGGGTTACCATCCCAACTCTTCATTTATTCGGATATTATTCAACCGCAAATAATAGGTGATGTGATGGCATCGTTGGTACGAATCATACCTTTGGATCCAACAAAGTACATCTACGGAGCATACAAAGTGCACACATTTTCACCCGCACACTATTTACCAGTTATGCGCAGAGAATTTGATACAATAGAAATAGATATAAGAACAAGCGTGGGTGGTAGAGTTCCATTTCAGTTCGGTACATCGTGTGTTAAACTACATTTTCGGCGCATAAGATGAATAGAGCAATAGTTAATAGCCCTTGTCCGTATCAGAATTATTATTCTCATCAGGCAGGATCTGGAGTTGGGATTATATATAAGGGCGCTGCTCATCAACGTGGACACGGTATTGGAAGTTTCTTAGGAGGTTTGTTTAGGACCGTTCTTCCTTTGTTATCCAATGGACTTCGAACTGTAGGAAAAGAAGCTCTTAGTGCTGGGGTTGGATTATTATCAGATATGGTGAACTCGCATCCCGTTGAAGAGTCAATAAAGTCGCGTTTCAAAAATGCTACAACCAACTTGAAAAGAAAGGCCGATGATAAAATAGACTCACTTATGCGCGGGTCTGGGTATAAAAGAAGCAGAAAGTCGAGCTTGTCACTCATTTCACGTAAAACACTGCGAGGAAGTCGGTCTAAATCATCCAAGAAAACAAAATTTGAAGATATTTTTTCAAACTAAAATAGTGAATAACTATGTCTTTTTTACATAATCATTCATGTGAATGTGCCAAGTCAGAGTTGGATTTATTCGCTTTACCATCAACTCAAACAAGTATTGAAAGTGGACAATGGATCCATTATAAACCAATTTCATCATTAAGTGATGATGGTCCATTAGAATTTCAAGTGCCTGGTACTGGTGATGATTATATAGACTTGTCGCATACCATGCTTCATATAAAAGCAAAGATTGAATATTCTGCTTCAAATGATGTCCAAGGAACTACTCGAATTGCGCCAGTTAATAATTGGTTACATTCTCTATTCAGTCAATTAGATGTGTACTTAAATCAAAAACTTGTGTCTCCCCCAAATAATACATATGCATATCGTGCATATTTGGAAACTTTACTTAACTACGGCCCTGCAGCAAAAAACTCTCATCTGACCTGTGGTTTGTGGTATGGTGACACTCCTTACAAAATGGACGCTACAGATGACACAAATAAAGGATTTACCAAGAGACAGGAGTTAGTAAAATTAAACGAAGATATTGATATGATCGGTCATTTACATGGAGATATTTTTAACCAAGAAAAATTCTTACTAAATGGTGTAGAGATGCGTGTCAAATTAGTTCGTAGCAAAGAAACATTCAATTTAATTTGTAATACATCTGATGCCAAAATTAAGGTTAAAATCACTGACGCCAGTCTCATTGTTCGTAAGGCTCGAATAAATCCATCTGTCCTAATAGCACATCAAAAAGTCTTAGCAACGACAACAGCTAAATATCCGATTACTCGAGCTGAAGTTAAAGTTCTAACTATTCCATCGGGAGTTCAAGGCAAAACTTTGGATAACATATTCCTCGGACAAGTACCTAAAAGATGTATTATAGGCTTTATTAAAAATTCAGCATTTAATGGCTGTATAACACAGAATCCATTTAATTTTGATAACCATGGTATAAATTTATTTAGTTTATATGTGGATGGCCAACAGGTCCATTCAAAAACATTACAACCATCCTTCAAAGATGGATTGATTACATCGACCTATCAAACATTGTTTTCTGGCACCGGCATTCACTTTTTGAACGAAGGCAATTCAATAGCAAGAGAAGACTATGGAGGAGGATACTGTTTATTAGCTTTTGACTTAACTCCAGATCTTTCGGCCAGTTCGAGCTCACATTGGAACTTAGTTAGACATGGAAGTGTAAGACTAGAGGTTCGCTTTGATACAGCTTTGACAACAACACTCAATTGTATTATTTATGCAGAGTTCGATAATGTTGTGGAAATTAACAAAAACCGCGATGTGAGTGTCGATTACAATAGTTAAATACGGGTGGAGCATACAATTCCATTCAATTGGAAATACGAATTCTATCGTACCGCTAACATGAGCTATGATGGATAGTCAAGAAATAAAATACTTTATGAGTAAAATTGATAACAGATTAACATCTAATGTATTTGCAGCGAACAGATTGCCTATGATTGTTCAATTACCTGCTTTCATTGTAGCCAATTTGGATCCGGATTCCAAGCCTGGTTCTCACTGGGTGGGTATTCACATTGATAGTAATGGAGTTGGCGAGTACTTTGATTCTTTCGGACGAAAACCAGTGGGGTTTCATAAATAGTTCTTGGAAAAAAATACAAAGAAGTGGGTATACAATCATAAGCAACTGCAAAGTTACTTTACGTCAGTATGTGGAAAATATTGTCTAGTATTTCTTTATGCAAAAATGTATGGTGTATTGATGAACGATTTTGTAAATGAATTCTCTACTGTCAATAGAATAAGTAATGATTTAATTATAAGTAAGATGTTTAATATGATTTTTGAATAAATGTGTTTAGCAACATGACTTGGTTGTTTAATTTATGAAGTTTTAAAGGCTGGTAGAAAATGGTTTTATTCAACAAACAAGCATACAAGGTACGGGTTAGGTTAGGTTAGGCTTTCTGTAACAAGCATACAGGGTACGGGTTAGGTTAGGTTAGCTTGTTATGAAAAGCATAATTCAAGGTAGAGGTTAGGATAGGTTAGATTAGGTTTCCTATGAAAAGCATGCGAGGTTAGGTTGCCTATGACAATCATTCAAGAAACTGGTTGGGTTAGGTTAGTGGAGCGCATAAAACAAGCTCACCCGGAGCTTGTTTTATGCGCTAGTATCCTGAAGCGCCAGAACCCACAAATCCCTACTACTAGCGCCAGAACCCACAAACCCTCTGATTGGCTGAACACCTGACAGATTCATCTAAAACAGTAGGTATGAGTAAGTTCGGCTAGGCAGCATTGGAATATTGCAAACCTAATGATATCCAAAGCCCCATAACCTCGGCCACAGTAGGCTATTAGCAATACAAAGAAAGCGAGCCGAGCATAGTACAAAAGGGTGCTTAAGTAATGAGGTAATTAACAATGAGGAAGGGTCGGGAATAATGGAATCGGAATAGGTGATTAGATAAGCGATTAGCTTTAGAAAGAGAAGCCATACAGCAAAAACGAGAGCTCGTAGCGCTCTGGGACCCAGCGCAAACGCTTTAGATGGGGTGTTTCTTTTTTTTTTTTTTTTTTTTTTTTTTTTCTTTTTTTTTTTTTTTTTTTTCACCGAAGTTCGACAAAAATGCGTTAGAAATAAGTGCGCCAGAACCCACGAATCCCTACTACTTTCGTCTACGGGACGCTAGATGACGCTAACGGAAAAATATTTAATAATAGGATAGAAAAAAAATAAAGAATTTTGTCCACCCGTGTGAAGCCGGGACGGGCCGCTCGTGATTATATAATTACAGTTTTAAGGTTGGTTAATTTTTTTTTAATTACTTTTTATGTCTTCATGTTTTAATTTCAGTTTTTATTAAAACTAATGACTTAATCATTTCTTCGAGTATTTACTCATTAAAATTTTTGTCTTGTTTTTATTGAAAAAACATGTATAATGGCATGTTTCAGAAATTATGCTGTTATGCCAACGACACACATCTCAGAAACTACTGACCCGATTTTTAAAAAACTTGCATAGTTAACTACGTCAGGTTGCCTGTTAGGCATTATCTAACAGTCAACCTAAGAGTTAGAAACTGATAGCGTTTTGGTGGTGCATTGGTTGGGAAAATAGAAAATTGGAGCTTGAGACTATATAAACATACTTTTACATACATATAATGTCATATATAAAATAATAAACTACCAAAATATCGATACACTAAACCAATATACTAGAAATAATGTAAAAGTGAGATTAAGTGGATTTTATCGGTTGTAACGATACTATTGATGCAACTCTTACATCGATAACATCGTTAGTATCGAGCTATCGATTTAATACTTGATTACAGTCGGGACTATCGATTGTTGGATAATCGATTTTTTGTAATTTTTTTGTTCACCCCGCCACCACCATTACACCTCTTGTATCATTTGTCGCCTTCTTACGACACCATTAAGGTTTAATATTATCCTGCTACTCTACCGGACACTTAATGGCTGACGGCTGTTACTTTATCATCTAACTAATACAAAAAAAAAATACAAAATATTTTTGTTTCAATAAGACAAATTAGAATTATATTAGGAATTGGAATCCCTTTTACACTTATATGCCTGTCTCAGAGACTCCACACTTCCAAATAAGCAGGTATTTTACTTTTCATTAAGGTTAGTTAGTACTTTTTAAACATTCATTATAAATAGGCGATGCAGTCGCTAAGCATAAAGCTACGCTAGCACCATATATTGGAGCGGAGCGTAATACCTAAAAAAATTTTTTTTTGGTTCGATGGGAATTTTTTCGAATTACAAAATTCGGGCTCCGTCACAATCTGCTCCTAAACCTGTTGATTCAATTCCACACAAAAAATATTAAAATTGGTTAAGAACTCGGGAAGTTATGGCGTAACGAGATTGCGCCATTGAAGCTGATCCATGGGAGTTCCAATTATTTTAGTTTCAATTAATCTATACTAAGGATTAAGTTTAAGATATTTTTTTTTTGGTCACCCATACAAAGGCAACCATTTCAAAAGTTGCTTCACATCCTCAATCAAACGCCGGACTCGCTAGCCACTACTCCACAAATAAGATTATGAAATAACGTTTTTATAAAAGTCAAAACATTTATATTTATAACATAAACAATATCTTTAGTAAACGGGTCAGTTATAACAAACGGAGCGTAGCTAATAAGCTACGTATGATTTCGAGAGAAGCTCTAACGAACCGAGCCTGGCCGAAATACTCCAAGCCAGACAGATGTTACATTAAATAAAACGTAAAAAAGATAAAGTAACCATTAATTTAAAATATAGAAATGTCTTTGACCATCCCTTTATCTACCTTTTACTAATTAGTAATTATAAATTAAAAGAAAAGAAAGACAATTAAGAAGAAATTTTATAACCAAAAAGTGAAAAATAAAACATTTTTAATTTGTATACTTTTTAACGTGCCCTATTAAAATATTATGAAAGTAGTAGAAAATATATGACGACCATTACCTTAGTCACCCTATGATCACGGCTCCTGTAAAGGAGTCGAAACGTTAGAATTTAAAATAAATTATGCGTAAAAACTTTACATAAGCTGTTCTCCGTAAATTAAAAAGAACTTTAAATGGTTATTATACAGATCAATTTGTAACTCTCATTAAAACTATTTACAATATATCAAATACATTATTGTTTTCGTTATTTTAAAGGTTTTTGTTATGAGTCCGTAGTACATCGGCGAGATCCGAACTCTGTACGTTTGATTTGAAGCTCAATAAGATGGTTGCCCTTGCTTTGGCATTTTTTGGAGGCGCACACGTATTATGTAATGAAATTTGGGGGAGTGGGGTACAGAAACAGTACGTGCATTTCAAATTAAAGCTAATCGTCTCTAATACATAGTTTTTATTTTTGATTGATTTAAACTTTTTGCCTCCTTTATTTCGAGGCCGTGAGCGAGAGGCCGCTTCGTCTACACCTAGTCAAGCCACTAACCATATTATATAAACATTTAGAAAATATTATAACGTTTTTATAAAGAAGATTGATTCTTCTTACAATAAATACAAAAGCAAGAATATAGGCTAATTGGTGTGAATGTAAGAAATATTTAGAGACCCATTTTTTTGGTTGCTTGTCATAACAAAGATCCACACAAAGTCACTGAACTACCTATTGAAAAGTTTAAAAATGTAAAAATACACTCATGAACAAAAGCTATTACAAAATCGGTGATTATTTAAAAACAAGAACGCGTGGAGTTAATGGCCTTGTTTCTATTTATACTATTATTGTTATGCCAGTACAGTATAAAATTGCGTTCATTGAAATAGTTTTTTCGACGTTTTTATACAATAACAAATGTTTTTTTTTTTCAATTTTATTCACTATCAGCGGCCCGTCCCACCTTCGCACGAGTGGACAAAACCCTTTTAATTTTTTCTAGCATGAAATGTAGCCTATGTTACTCAGCGTGAATGTAGCTTTCCAATGGTGAAATCGGCTTAGTAGTTTTTGAGTTTGTCCATTTCAAACATACAAAAATACAAACATACAAATCTTTCCTCTTTATGTAGATGTAATGGTACACATACTTAAAAGGTGAGCGTCTTTGCCGAGTTTCTTTCGACTTCTCAGTAGAAGATCTTCCGACGTAAAACTCACAAAATAATAGCATAAAATAAAAAATATATTTTATCTTTATTGCTACAGGTAACATTTGATTGGCATTTCTATGTATCTAATGAAGGGACTCTAAAAACAAAATTTTCCCGCCATCTTTACAAATTAGTTCCCCATACAAGAGACTTGACAGATTTATCGTTCAACAATCACAATATTTTATGTCCCCGACAAAACGGTACTCGTTCAGAAATAAAAATATGTCGCATCGCTTTCTGAGTGAACACTAAATTACGTTTTATGTGAAATTAAGATGTTCATCGTAAATTCTAATGTTTATTGACGGTGTTCGGGCTATTTTTGTAATTTTGTGTGTGGTTGTACACGTGCGATTGCTTAGTCATGAAAATAATATGGACCTTTTTATCGTTATATGGTAATTTAATTGAATTTTTCATACGCATATTAATCATTAATCATTGTTTAAGTAAACCTACATTATATATACATAAAACAAAAATGCTTATACATCAAGCTTGTTTTTTTTAGTAATTAAAAATAGAGTAATTTTAATTATATTTTTATAACATCTATAAATTTTTAATTTCTAATCTAAACATAAATATACATTTAAAAAAAACAATGGGTTGTACTCCGGGCGTGCCGGCACAAGTGAAAACATGAACATTAACGTTGTGCGTTTTTGATATTTTGCAATGGTTAGGGAATTGCTTTAATTATCAGTATAAAAGTACTATCATTTATGTGGCAAAATACAATATTCATTTCGTACACAAACATAACTACAAACACACACGCACACTCGCGCAAGCGCACTACGCCGCTTAAACGAAACAGCAGGAGCAGGCATACATTTTCGCCGCGCGGTAAAAAGAGAGGGGGATATGACTTTCGCTCCTACGCCACGCCGGCGGTCTCCTCTCCCTCCGTCTTACGAATTTTCGATCAGGTCACGTGTCCTAACGCGAGTTTAACATTTTTACCCATCCCAAAAAGTGCACAACGCCGCTAAAGGAGCTTACACTTCAAATATTTTTTTTATTTACATATTTTTAAAACAAGTTACAAAGAGAGGAAGTATTGTTTAAAAATGTGGATTCATCTCTATAAGAGATCTCTTCCAGTTTACCCAAATTCAGTATTATTGGCCGTATAAGTGGGTGTCACAAAGCGCAAAAAAAAATTGTTTTTTTTTTTTTTTTTTTTTGCCTGTAAAGTCGGTTTTACGGGCGAAGATTTTACGTGACAACGTCTTTTTCTCGGTAGAATATTTATTGATATGAATATAATTAAATTGCACAATGCGCGCGGCAGACCGATCATAGTTGAGTGGGAGAGAGACGCAAGGCATTCGGCGGGCCTCTCTCTCGTTCGGTGACTCATCGTAACGTTACCGAGCGTTACACTTTTTCATAAGTGACTCCCAGCCGCAACCTAATTTAAGACGTTGTCACGTCAAAAGTAGTTAAGTCAAGTGAAATATTTTATACAGACAGATGATATACACAAGTAAACGAATAAATACAAAATAAATATACTCACATATCCCAATAAGTTAAATACAATTAATTTATTTGATAAAATATTACAAAAATGTACCCTAATACTTTTTATATGTGTTTTCATTTTACTAAGACGAATTCTATGTTTGTGCACAATTTACCCATTTTAACATTAGTAACAATCTTTTGGGTAGAACAATGGGGTGATTTATTATATTGTCTATTATTGTTAAAATATTTTACATTGTGTAGATATGTCGCAAGTCTGTGTTCGGCTTTATGTGAAATAAAATCGCTTGGTAGCTTTGTTGTTGTATTTATTTGCGTCTTTGGAACCACTAATATTACTCTTTGATGAACACAAATGTATTCCTTGTAATAGTTTTACATTTTGATTCGCCCTTCTTTGTCTGTAAATATTATTTAAGTCAACACATTTATATGCTCTTAGTGGTAAATTATGCCTCTTATTTATATGTAAGCAGGACTTTATAACGAACTAACTAACACGGCCACGCGTTGCTGTGCCGACTGCAGCGCTATCTGCCGGGCTGATTTGTGAATCTAAACCATCCAGGGCGCCATTCAAACGCATACAAAAAATAATTCAAATCGTTTAGGAGGAGTTCAGTGTCATATACACGTACAGTAGAATTATACATATAAAGATTATTTACATTATTTATAAAAAATATTAAGAAATAATAAAAAAGAATCATGTTTTGTTTTCTTTTGTGTTATTTTTGTGGGATCAATATCATAATTATCAGGAACGTGATGAGGTTATATATACTGAGGGCCTACCATGATCTCTTAGCGCGATGCAAATTCGATTGTCAAAGTGAGATACCGCTATACGCGGTCTATAGTGGCGTCTCTTTTCAACAGCTAAACTTGAATCGCTATAAGACGTGATGGTACGGCCTCTGTTGGCAAAACTCAACCAAAGAGTTTATGTTTTTTAAGTTTTGGTCAAGCTCTAAGTACTTGTATAGGTACTTTACCTATATTTCCTACGAGAGGGGACGACATGAGACTATGCGAGACGACACGACATGACACCACAAAACGGAACAGTAGAGAAGAGCAGACAGCCTATTTAGCCATCAACAAAAGCGTTCAAATATGTGAAATGAAAATATCTTTATTCAAATGCACTTAAAAATAAGTTTTTTTGATTCGTCCAACATTTTTACGTCAGGACGTCTTTTAACTGACAAGAAGAATGGGCGCAAGAAACTCGTCAGCTTCAATAGAAGCAACTATATTTACAATATAATACGTCGTCACCATTCATAATCCATAACATATAAAAAACAAAATTATATTGTTATGACAATACTAATAGTGTTATGATATCATTATTTCGTTGATCACAACAAAGTCGACAAGTATCTGTACTTACTTATGAAAGTATCCCTGAACAATGCAGTAACATACAGGGAATAAACGACAAATTTAAGAAAGCAACAAGATGTATGTTTTTTATTAGTCAATAATACTGAAGGTTAAAGCAGAACCATTTCCCAAGGCAGCACCCGTTCACGAGCATGACGCATGATTCAGCCATCGCTTCGCTCAACCATATCTTAGGGAACGCAACGACCCGCACCACATGCCACCATCCAAGAAATGTATTTCAATGCAAAAGTGTCGGGATCTTATTGTAATTATTAATAACAGATGTTTTTTACATATCTAAAGCACAGTTAAACAGGTTTTACTGTAATTCCCAGTAGACGATATAATAAATAGAAGTGCGGACTAACAAGAAGAAAACAATTTTTTTATTCCCAGAATTGTGATGTAAAAATTCTTTTCCCGGAATCATAAAAATTTCAAAGATATGAGTATATGTTCAAGTACTAAGATGTAATATGACTAAAAACGTGGGGCGGGCGGGCGTTTTTCTTCACATTTAATTCACTCATTTTCTAATTCGTTATTTGTAAATACTATATTATAGCTCTTAAAAAAACCTATTAATTATTAAGGCTTAAAAACGTAAACGTAACGCTATATAGCCTTTAGGTTCGTTGAGGTTAGAGTTATATTATAGCACTGAAAAAGCTTAATAAATAAATAATTATAGCTTACAGCTTTTAGCGTGTTATCGGGAATTAGCCGTTATGGACACATAGCTGGTTATTAAGCCCGGGACATCGGAGTGGGATTACCATAAAAACCGGCATATGAGTCAAGAAAACGGAGGTCGTTAAACCACCAGCTTTAACAGATGTAATGACATTAACAATACTATTCATGATCCAAACAAAAGAAAATTATTCTACTAGCCAACCCGGCCACGCGTTGCTGGTATAACCCGGCCACGCGTTGCTGGTATAACCCGGCCACGCGTTGCTAGTATAACCCTGCCACGCGTTGCTATGGTAACGTTAATTGAGTATAGAAACTGTTATTCTTAGGCTTATGGTAACTATGGTTTTTTATATAGTAGAGATTATCTAATATTATTCTATTCTATTTTTTTCCGCTTATTTTTCTACTATAATAATTTATCTTATTATAAGATAGCATTGAAAAATGCATAAAATATATAAAAAATATAAAAAACGTTCAATAAAATTATATACTATCGTTGATTTATAACATAATATTACATTTAGTTGCCGCATTGTATCGCTGATTTTTTGAAGTAGATTTGCACTTATTTGTTGGCCTGTATGCATGCGTGTTGACGTTTTTTGTTACTTTACATAGCAATGACCGCAGTATTTTGTTAAATATTTACGTTTCACAATATTCATTGATAAAATTCTAATAATAAAGTTTATCACCATAATATCAGTGTTAACCTTCCACTACATCATTGATTAAAAGTTACTAGCTAACCCGGCCACGCGTTGCTGGTTTAACCCGGTCACGCGTTGCTGGTATAACCCGGCCACGCGTTGCTGGTATGGTAACAAACACACACAAAGTATTGTCACAATATAACGTAGATAAAAAAGTCTCAAGGTATAAAGAGGATAAAAATTATTAAAATAGCAATAAGAAGGACTTTAAAATTAAAGTTTATTTGTTTCAATCGATAATAACCCATATTAAGTGCATTGAATAAGGATGAAAATATAATAATACTTCTTACATTCACACCAATTAGCCTAGCCTAAAAAAACACTGCAAGTTTTTTGTTATGGATACTAGGGTAACGGATAGAAATACATATAGGATACATAGATATATGTATTGATATACATATAAAAAACCATGACTCAGGTAGAAATGCTCGTATTCATTACACATACATTTGCCCCTTCCGGGAATCGAACCCAGAACCGTCGGTGCGAAAGGCAGGATCGCTACCGTTTCACCAAATCATTAAGTCGAAGGAACTTTAAGTACAGGTAAGTTTCGCTTATACTTCTTGCTAGTTTATAGCCATTTTTATGCTTCTAGGTAAACATATATAAGATGTACAGACAACAACACCTACCTATCACAAACTGTCAAATTTTTCCATTCGATTATTAAATTTATACCTCAGTAATAAGGTTGAAAATCGATACAATACGTTTAACATTTTTGTAAATGTGATGTCTGCTGTAAATCCAAGGATTTATCAATTTAAATTCTATATTTAACATCCCATGAGCAAGCCGTAACATAATCAATTCTGTATGAGTGCGAACTGTCGGGCGCCATATTTAAACTGGATGTTCAAATGCGCGCGACTTGACAGCGCGTAAAGTGGGTAATGAATCGTGGCAGTCAGACTAAAAAGAAAAAAAATTAAACGTCAAAGAGCCACAGATAGAGTAGAGATTATTTTGTTTTTAATAACAAAGAGTTTGTATGTTATAATAATTTACAAGGTTTTATGTCCATAATAGCTTGTGCCCTTTTTTTTAAATCTCCTGTTGTTCCTTTTTTGTTAACCCCACAAGAACCTTACATTATTCCGTTAATAACCTAGTGTTTGTCATATATCCAAATCTATTCAGCCATTTTTGCGTAATTGAGTTACAAACATCCAAACAAACAAACTTTTACATTTATAGTAGTAGTAGAATTTTTGTATTTACTATTTTAAATACGAAAGACATAATAAAGAAAAAATATTTTGATTAAAACCACGAGTTTCGGCTCCTTCAAAGGTAAAAATCAAGTTTATTTTTGTTTAGCGCTTATTTGTGCCAAACACATATTGTTTTTTTTTAGTTCTTGCAGCTTAATACTAAATGTCTTTTAATTGAAATCCTACGCAATCAAAGCAATGGTGGACTTATCACTAAAAGAGAGATCTCTTCCAGCCAACCAAACTATTTTCTGTAGATCATTAAAGTAAGCAGTTTTAGCAACAAAATTATGAAAGATTTCATAATTATGTTAGTTTTAGCATATGTTAGTTCGTTAATTACTTTGGCATAAAATCAAGAAGTATAAAATTATAAACAATGCAAGTTAGGTTAAGGTAGCTGTTTTTTACTGTTACCAGCCAGCAAGTTATGTTAAATTATGCCATTCAAAGTTATGCCAAAATCAGGGGAACTATAAAATCTGACAATTCCCCTAAAATTGAGGAGATTTCTATTTTCCCTACTCTTATGAATCGTTCGGGTGTTCGGCCGTTAATCTAATAATAGCTTAAAACAGTGTCTCCTGAAAGGTGCGCGTGAGTGGTACGCTTAATTGCGTTTTAAATGTTTCTTTTCCCATAAGGCGGGTTGTCACAACAAATTAACCATTTTACGTGACGGCTGCGCGACATCGCGGGGTTAATCACGCTTTCGTATAGTGTTGCCATATTATCGATAGTTTTAATCCATTTTAAGTTTGACCACATTATCATCATGCCTTTATTGATGAATTGGGCGGACAAAGGATCAAGGTCCTGTTTTTTTTGTTAAATTGTTTTTTTTTCTTTTCTTGAATAATTTCTATGAAATTATTTTTTTTATATTTATATTTTTTAGTATGAAACTAGGTGAAAAATTGCCTTAACATTTTATTTATTTTATTCTTTCGTTTTATTTTTATATTCATATATTTTATTGCTTACTTGTTTTTATTCTAGTTATATTGGTCTTAAAAAAAAAAGTTTCTAACAGGAATCCCATAAGGGCACTGAAAATTTCTTAAAAAGTAAGTAAATTATATTAAGTGGTAATATTCTAGTTTTTTACCTTATAATATTTTTTTTTTCTATAATTGTTTGTAAGTATAACACAACTTTATAAACTTTAAACATATACAACATATATTACTTTATTAAACTGTAAATACCAAATTAAAAATAATAAAAACACAGAAAGAATTAAAGCCTGTCATCTTATACCTTTTGATAGTATAATAGGCTTTTTCTCAAAGAATTTTTTTGGCGCTTGCAACAATGCCGAAATGTCGGAAACTCACTAAAAGCAAGATAAATGGCAACAATCCCGTAAATAACTTATATTACTGACCATGTTAGTTAGTTGACATATGTTAGTGACCATTAAAGTTTAAAACAATATAGATTTTGTTTTATTGGATGTAGTGTTTACCTAAAAGTAATTGTAACTTAGGTCGAGTTCATGTGTGAGTACGGATTGGTGGGTATTAATTTCAGAACAATTTATGCGATGTTCATTTATGAAAAAAAAGGTATAAGTTGCAGCAGAGATCAATAGCTTAATTTGACTTATGAAGCACAAACAAGTTCCAAAAAGTATTTTTATCACCCATCCAAAAACCAGCCGGAAGTTGTTTAACCTTTAAAATAAAAGGATATAGACAATGCAATAAATACATTATAAACATTTCCGTTAATCCCTTATAGTAAGCTAAGTGCCTGTAAGCAACCCCCCTCTTTCCCACTGGGTACTCAGGGCAAATGCCCAGGGCTCCGCGATCGATATCTTCTAGTTCCTACCAGATCACTAAACCAATACCGACATTTATTACTGAAAATCTTATTTAATTAGAGTAAATCGAACCTCAATTAGGGACTATATTATCGACTTGCTTATTAGCTTTTGCATGCGCGAAGCTTGCTTAGATAATTTTAAATATGTGAGAATCGCCCCGTTCAGATTAAAGATTACACAAGTCTGCAAAAAAACAAAATTGAGAGCTGTTTCGATTTTTTCGCGTAATTCATATGACTTAAGGTGTGTTGAATCCGAAAATGACTTTCATTTTGTCACAAAACGTCACGTTTTCTGACAATGTGGGTATCAATGTTAAACAATTTATCATCTTCAAATAAAAAATTAAAACTATTTTTTTTATTTATAATTGCGTATCAAAACTATTTTTTTATCAAAAATACATTGATTAGTAAGCACTTAATATCTTTTCTCCAGTGAGAATCCTTTTGGTACATTTTCACTTGTGGGAAGCATCTGGAATGTCTCTCTTTAGCGTCCAACAGTAGTTTGCCATCATTGAGACGATCCATCTTCCATGGTATCACAGGACGTTCTTTATTAAAAAGAAATGATAGTTTTGGCCCGTATACATTAAAAAACAGTAATCAAAATAAAATTGTACCTATTATTTATGACTTTAAGTTAGCCCACAAACACCTTTTTATAATAAAATTTTGCGTTTTGCAAATGAACCTGACGATCTGGAATTTTTTTAGTATTTTTTTAGTTTTCAGAACACCTAAACACATAGAAATCAGTTTTATAATTTTTATATATTTTATGCATTTTTAATGCAATCTTATAAGATAATTTATTATACTTAATAGAAAAATACTAGAAAAAACTTCCCGCCTGAGATTTCACTTGTGACCTGAGTCGATTTTTTTCTAGTATTTTTCTATTATAATAATTTATCTTATAAGATCAGATTAAAAATGCATAAAATATATAAAAATTATAAAACTAAAATGGCTGTTTCATCTTAATCGATTGACCAAACATTTGTAAAAATGTTTCCTTCGAATACGAGCGGATGTTCCTCTCATTGATGAAACAATGCTGGCCTACAGCGTAAAATCGGGAAGGTACTAGAAAATTTCGACGAGTGGTTCACAAGGCTCGGTAGCTCAATTGGGAGAGCATTGGACCGGATTTCCAAAGGTTGTGGGTTCGTTTTCCGCCTGAGATTTCACTTGTGACCTGAGTCGATTTTTTCTAGTATTTTTCTATTATAATAATTTATCTTACATAGAAATCAGTTGAAAACATCCAGACAGCATTTTTGTTGCAGACCTGTGTTATCTATTTATCAATTGACTATCAATAAAAAAGTCTAAAACCTTGTTTATCTACTTTCATTGTCTGTTCTAGCAATAAAAATAGTGTTCTGCCAAAGTCATAGGGGCCCCATTATTCTTATATGCTCAGGGCCTCCAATAGATTAAAGACGGCCCTGCCTGTAGGTAAATTATAATAGAAAAACAAACTAGAAAAATTCTACTCGGCTCACAAATTATTCTTAGGGAATGCTTGTTTTGCGAGTGGTTCCACATCCGTAGTACATAGGCGAGGATCGATCTAGGTCCATTTGCATTAAAGCTGATATTTCAACCAATGGTAAAAGGCCGTCTTTCAATTCATAAGCTGAACGCGGTGACCATAAAGCTGTTCCATTTACTGATCATTTATTAATTTATTTAATTTTATTATTTTTACATTCACAATGCCATATTTCTATAAGATATAAAATAAACCTGTAAAAAAGAACTACGCCTCCGAGCCCTCAGGTGGGATTCGAATCAACGACCTTTCGCTATCCGGGCGAGTGCTCTGACCGCTGAGCTACCAAGACGCTGGCAGGCGCGTCGAACTTTACAAACGTATTACAACTTCTGCTATGAGCTAGTATCGTTCCACCAATGTTGAAAGTTAAATCCCACCTGAGGGTTCAGAGGCGTGGTTGTTTTTTACAAGCGTACTTTACATCTTATGATCATTTATTAACAAAACAAGTGTTTTGTTTTGTCGACCGTTTGGTACAACGGTACTTCTTTAGGCTCGTTATGAAAAAATGATGAGAGTGAAATTTTAAGATGCGCGCGCATCACTGTGACACAAAATAATCATGCTGAAGTTGGCTGCAAAAGCGACATAGAATAAACCAGCAGGATGAAGTTGGCCGCTAATTATGAATGTGTGTGTGTGATTTGAAATTATATGTGGTAGTTAACAATAATTTATATAAAATTATAATATCATATAAAGTTATCTTTGTTTAGTAACGATAAAGAAGTATAACTTCTTACGTGCGTACATAAGTACACACTGTTGTGTGTATGTTATTATTTTTTCTTCTTTTGTAATAAGTGATAGTAACTATATAAAGTCCGTTCTGTGTACAGACAAGTACGATAAAAGTTGTACTTGTCTCTTGAAACATATAAAAAGGGGAAAAAACAGCCCTTGCCGAGTTTCTAAGGGTTTCTTCTCGGTACAGTGTCTTCCAATGTAGGTCTCCCGAAGCCATGGCGCAGCTTTGACATTGAATACACGCATTGTAAATGCTCATATTTAACAAAAAAATATTGTATCATTATATGTGTGCCAGTCGACGTACAGACGTACAGACGGATACATGAATGACAGCAACGCAACGTTACAGAATCTTAAAACATGATTAAAAGTCTCGTTTTCAATTATACTAACACTTTCGAGGGAAAGCTGGGTAAATGTTCCTTCCCAGAGTTCAAGCAATCTCGATACCGAATATCATAAGAATCAGTTCATCTGTTTCGCCGTAAAAATCACATGACAAACAACAAAATACATTATCCACTTTGTGTAGACGGTTTGACTTAAGATGAACATGTGTTTTAAATAGTATAACTATATTAGTTTGTAGGTTTACACCACCAAGAAACTACTTAAAAGCTCTTAAATAAATAAAGAGAAAAAAAAGAAATCACATAACGTATTTGTTTTGTGACAATATTCCTAAAAAAATTCATGTCGATTCGTTTAAGATTATATAACAGACAATAAAACTACCATTTCTTGTTGTTCTTGTTCTTTTTCTCTTTTTACTCTAATTTATAATGAACTCTCATTAGCTTAAAAACCCTCAATGTTTTTACTGATGAGTTCTGTAATGGTAAAATAATTGTAACTCAATTAATGTAGAGAATCTTATAGAGTACATATAAATAAAAATGGAGTGTCTGTTTGTAATATTGAAATAACTGTTTTTAACTACATGCATATGAATATTTATACGGTACATAAACCAAAACAACATTTTTTACAATTTTTGTCTGTCTTTCTGTCTGTTTGTTCCAGCTAATCTCTGAAATGGCTGGACCGATTTTGACGGGACTTTTATTGGCAGGTAGCTGATGTAATAAGGAGTAACTTAGGCTACTTTTATTGTAGAAAAAAACCTTTTATTAAAAATAATACTGTGCCACAGCAATGCATGGCTGGGTCAGCTAGTAATTAATAAAAAGGATACTAAGGAGGCCGTAAAAAGGAGTTTGATCCTCGCCGATATACAATAGTGGACCCACTATTAACATCAGAGTTTAGCTTACCACAAGGGGTTTACGGGAATATTAATAAAGTGTTTAGCACATTGTGACTTTTATAATTTAAGCATTTCATTTAATTCATTTTCTCAGTTCATACATATTGCTTTTTATTTAAGTCAATTATTCGTTTTCTTATTTTTGTTAACTTAATTGACTACTTCTAAATTTTACCTGATATGTGAACCATATGACCTATACTGTGTTAACTGATTTGTCTCTTGTTGTCCATAATAATTTAAAAAGAAATTATTACAATTTAAAAATTTACTTGTGTGAGACGGCAAGCGGGACCGGAACCCACAAGTACTTGTATGATAAACGTAAATATATGTTAAATAAAAATACTACTACAAATAACTCCAACCCAATAATGATATTATAACACTACTATTATTTTAACTAGATGTCGCTGTACCGAAATGAATCGCGCTAACGTTTCGGTTCTACGACTACACATATATAGCTAACCGTTTTGAGCCTTATTAATGTTATTCTTAGGCTTTCACTGACAATATGGTAACAAATACACACAAAGTGTTGTCATAATATTATGTAGATAGATAACAGAATATTTTTTATTTTTTTATTTTCTGGATTATGTATGGTGACTACGTATTGTATAGTAAACTAGCTGACCCAACCACGCGTTGCTGTGGCAGTAATATTATTTTTCTGAAACAAAAGATTTTTTCTAAAATAAAAGTAGCCTAAGTTACTTCTCTTTACATCAGCTACCTGCCAATACAAGTCCCGTCAAAATCGGTCCAGCCATTTCAGAGATTAGCCGGAATAAACAGACAGACAGACAAAAATTGTAAAACATGTTAGTTTGGTGTATATACCGTATAAATACCTATTCATATGCATGTAGTAAAAAACGGTTATTTCAATATTACAAACAGACACTCCAATTTTATTTATATGCATAGATGTCTTTACTTCTGTTAAAGCTGACGAGTTTCTTGCGCCCATTCTTCTCGTCAGTTAAAAGACGTCCTGAATGGGTGGTAGGTAAAAATGTTGGATGATTCAAAACAACTTATTTTAAGTGCATTTGAATAAAGTTATTTTCATTTCATTTCCAAGGTCGCATTTGAAAATCAGCTCAGGCGGTAACATATGCTGAGATGTGCCCGTTTCAGCATAAATATTATTGTGCACAATTTGTTTATTATAATGTAATATAAATGTAACATTTTGTGCTGAACAAAAACATTACTAATCTATTCTACTTTCTTCGCTATTCGGGTGAGCTCTCGTTCAATTAAGCTACCAAGACCTTGATAAAATCCCTTTCTTTCTTTATCTGTGGCTTGCACGATTTGTGCATTTGGCCAGTGTCAAGTAATTATAATTGTCAGTTCTTGAGTAATTTCCTAGGTTTCAGTAAAGAAGTGGGGTTTAACTGAAACCTCCTCGTGGCCTTCTTGAGAGAGCACGAAAAGACACCTTCCAACCTGTTTTGTTTTACTAGCCAACACTCATGCATATTCAGAAACACTCAGTGGTTAATAACCCACCATTATTACACACTAATATCAAGCACAACACAAAATTTAACAAGAAAACCAAAACCATTAAAGTGCCGCTTCGCGCTCCCGCCAAAAAGTCCTGATAAAATCCCACCTGACACAATTACATTTTTTTTATGTCCGTTTCAACCGCGCGGCCACCTCATAATATTTGATGAAACTTTGCCAGGAATTAGTGCTAATTTGTTACTTTACACACCTCTTTTCGTGAATTTGTTACAAAAAAAACTAAGACGCTATCACAAAAAATAGGTGGCCGCTAGAACCGCCACTTGCCGTAGTCATCGTCCGTGATTACACAGAAACTATATAATGCAGATAGACGAATGATGCATCAAAAGAAAGGTCTTAATTTGTTCAATTTGTTACAAAAATAAAAAACGTGAAAACGTACATAAACAAAAAGTTATGCAATATTTAGTTTTCAGGTTATGAGTAGGTAGGTATGTCACCATAAATATCAAATTAATAGAGGCTAATGTGTATGGATAATTAGTTACTAATTTGTTACAGCGAATAAACGTAAAAAAATACTAGAAAGTGGGTTCAATAATTTGTTAGAGTCGATTTTAGTTGGCCGCTCGGACGGCAATATGCCTAAAATACAATGGCATTTATCTCGTTATTAAAAGTAGGTATAAGCTTAGTTAGAGTACTAATCGACGGGTAACGTAACCTAGTTTAGATAAATATGGCGAATATAACTGCAGCATTCATATTTTAGAAAATATTTGCAAAAAACCGTAACATGAAACCGTATGAGAGTAGGGTGACTATGAATATATTAGTACAAAGGCATGTTTTTAATGTTGTACTCTGTTTGAAGGAATATGCAGTTTTGCAGCCATATTGATGTCTATTGTTCTTAATTCTTTAAAGTATTTACTGATAAGATTTTCGTTTCATTGACATTCCGCAGGTGTTTTATGATGGCCACGATTCCCGAAAAAGGATTTCTTTTGTTTCCAAATTATTGTTAAAAATATTTGTCGGAAGGGGTTTAAAAAGCGATTATTGTCCGTTGTGAATATTGTCTGTCATTATTGTGCTGGATTTTGAAGTGTGTGCTCGTACGTATTTAATTCCCGTGATTTTCATACTACTAAGTTACAATTATCAGTAAATCCAGAAGTGTCTAAAAGTGCTTAGCTATGAGTTGTGCCCACTTATATGATTTGTTAATATAGAAGTCACCACCAAAAAGTGTATTGCAGAGGGATCCAAATTGACTACGGTAAGTTTGATTTTTACAATTTTATGATGACGTGAATAAAGTTATTACTTTATTGCGACAGCTGTTTTCGTGACGTGTAAGTATATGACATTAAGGCCATTTTGTCATACTTACGTCAATTTAAGTGAAGTTGTGGGTTGGATCTTTACCATGTAAATACGTCCAATTATATGTTCTTGTTAACATATTGGTGCCTTAATAAAAGAAAATTTTACAGTAGCCATGCGATCCAAGCCGATGCCGTTGCGCCGCAACTGGCCCGTGCCCCCACGCGCTCTATGTGATTGTGTGTGGAGTTCTATTCCTTTGGATGCAACTAATCGTAATATTTCTCCTTCAATACCAGCCGGCCGTAAACGCCCGCGTTATTTAAACGTTGGTTGCATATACATATTTGTTTTTCTTTCATTATTTTTTTTTATTTTTTATTCCATGACAATTGAAAAATGATGGCTGTGTAACTGTTGTCTACATGTTGAGCTATCAAATGACACCTTTTTAATGCTGATTATTTACATGGGTAGTGGTGGTCGAATTATTTTGAGAGCCCAGGTCTTGGTTATCAAGAAAACAAAATGGCGGCCGTCAGAGCCAAAAATGCCAAATATTTCACATCATTAAAGGCTCCGACACTGGTGACGGGACACATTGTATACATAGGATAGATAGATAATAGCTTAATTTCTTACTCCACTCACACTAACATTATTAACAGAAATACTATAAGCATATTTTAAAGCAAATATCAAAAATGGTAATATAAAGTATGTCTTAACTTAAAATGTATTTATATAAGCACTCTCCCTAAAAAAATAAGATATGAATATCGAAAATTCCAATAATCATAGTCACCCTACTCTCATACGGTTTCATATTACCGTTTTTTGCAAATATTTTCTAAAATATGAATGCTGCAGTTATATTCGCCATATTTATCTAAACTAGGTTACGTTACCCGTCGACTAGTACTCTAACTAAGCTTAAACCTACTTTTAATAACGAGATAAATGCCATTGTATTTTAGGCATATTGCCGTCCGAGCGGCCAACTAAAATCGACTCTAACAAATTATTGAACCCACTTTCTAGTATTTTTTTACGTTTATTCGCTGTAACAAATTAGTAACTAATTATCCATACACATTAGCCTCTATTAATTTGATATTTATGGTGACATACCTACCTACTCATAACCTGAAAACTAAATATTGCATAACTTTTTGTTTATGTACGTTTTCACGTTTTTTATTTTTGTAACAAATTGAACAAATTAAGACCTTTCTTTTGATGCATCATTCGTCTATCTGCATTATATAGTTTCTGTGTAATCACGGACGATGACTACGGCAAGTGGCGGTTCTAGCGGCCACCTATTTTTTGTGATAGCGTCTTAGTTTTTTTTGTAACAAATTCACGAAAAGAGGTGTGTAAAGTAACAAATTAGCACTAATTCCTGGAAAAGTTTCATCAAATATTATGAGGTGGCCGCGCGGTTGAAACGGACATTTTTTTTTGTACTATCATTGTGAATATCTAAACATAATAGATATGAAAATGAAAATAACTTTATTCAAATGCACTTAAAAATAAGTAGTTTTGAATCGTCCAACATTTTTACCTACCACCCATTAAGGACGTCTTTTAACTTACAAGAAGAATGGGCGCAAGAAACTCGTCAGCTTTAACAGAAGTAACGACATTTACAATATAATACGTCGTCACCATACACAATCCACAAAAAAAAAACAAAATTATTTTGTTATGACAATACTAATAGTGTTATGATATCATTATTTCGTTGATTACAACAAAGTCAACAAGTATCTATACTTACTTAAAGTAAGTATCCCTGAACACTGCAATAACATACAGGGAATAAACGACAAATTTAATATTAATAATTTGATAGAGCAATAAAGGTAAAATTATCATAAATATTATAATACCTAACTATATCCAAATGACAAGAGTAGTTTTCAAGTCTGGTGTCGTTCAAATCCTTTAATCCAAAGAACGTGCCTGTTTCATTCCGCCACTGTAATGGCGGAGACATGAGATTAAAGAGTTAATTTTATACGGTTCCGTGTTGTGGGCTCAGTTATAAAGATTAGTCGATACTTGAAGTTTATTTATTTTTATTAGAAACATATATTTTGCTTACATGTAAGTAAATGTAACAGTTTTTACAGGATCACTAATGTGTTAAGTTAACATTATTGTCTTAATGTTTTAGTTATTTCATCTTTATAGAAAAATACTATAAATCATTGACTCGGCTTAGAAGTTTAAGCTAGTATTTGTCTTTTAAAAAAAATGTAACATTACCTATTGTATCCTTGTTATTATTTAATATATCTTTGGGGAACTTGTTGGAGCAGGTGTTGTCTCCAAATAAGAATTTTGAAGCCTTGACGAGAATGCATCTTGTCGTGTATGTCGTAACGTAAATTGTGTATCTCTATAATTTTCATGCGAAGTCTTTCAGTAAAAGACTCAAAACTAAGTCCAGAGTTTTAAAATCAGAACTAGAATCGTCTGACGTGGCACTATGTGCTGTAGACACAGTGAAACCGTAGAAAATAGACAAGTGTGGAATATAAAATAAATAAATAAAATAAATATTTCTTCATTCACACCAATTAGCCTAGCCCAAAGTAAGCACTGTAAGGCTTGTGTTATGGATACAAGGTACAAATGCTTGTATTCATCATACAAACATCTGCCCCCACCGGGATTCGAACCCAGGACCGTCGGTGCGAAAGGCAGAATCGCTACCGTTGCACCAAATGGTCGTCATATTCTAATATATTTCTATGAATACTTCATATCTATGTATCATCATATAATTTATGTCTATCCGTTACCTTAGTATCCATAACACAAGCCTTGTAGTGTTTCTTAGAGCTTATTGGGGTCCAACGTAAAAAAATAATATTCTTAACATTTTTTATTTAAAAAATGTTTTCTTTCATCAAAGGTAGATACTGTATTAAATTTTATAATTTTGTACTATAGGTAAGCTTTTCATATGACCTTTCTAGAATCATTTTGCTAATATTTAACTATCGTTTTTCATCGTCATATAATTTCAATAAAATAAAGCCGAAATCTTCTCTAACCAATTGGCGATTCAAAGATTATAACTAGCGCCTCAAGCGTCAAAATTGTGAAGCTGTCTAAGGACGACACTTTGACAGATTTCCATACAATTTACGTCATGGAAAAAAAATATTTATTAAATATAAATCAGATTTATGTGGTTTAATGCTGGACGAGACAATAATTACTTATGTTGTCATGTAATTAAAGTGTCTGCAGGAAACACAAAACCAATGGTTTCTGGAGAAGAATTATTACAGAGTGGTATGGTGATTTCTGTAGGCAAAAAAAGGAAAATAAATAATTTAATCCATGTACAAGCACTGGTACTGCGCACGTTGGAAAATAGTTTGAAGCTTGATAATGATGAAGAAACGCTCATTGCTGGTGAAATCGGCTTGCCTATTCTTAAAGCAGTATCCCATTTTCTCTTCATCATTTTTTCTTTTGAAACAAATGAAAACTTATTCCCAAATCTCCGTAATTACTACATTGAGGAACGCCACAACATTTCATATTTAAAGCAGTGTCTTTCACAGACAACTACTAAATTTCGCTGCTAGAGGCGCGCGGATAATCTTTGCATCGTCTGTTTAATCTAACTATATACATACATTCACACATACACGCCTTTTTCCCTGGAGTAGGCAGAGATAACAGATTTCCACTTGCGATACTGACATACATCTCTCGCTTCTTCAATTCTCATTAGATTTTTCATACAGGCTCGTTGGTTAAGTGCGCTTTTGTTCTGGTCTCTTTTCGGGACATCCCCTATTTGGTCCCTGAAAGTTCGCCTTTGTCTGCCTAGCTGTAACTATATATTGCCAGAAAATATGTTGTGTAGTATCGGAAGTTAGAGTGTACAATTAACTAAAATTACGATAAATAGGGTAAGTACACATGAATGTTGGTGTTAAGTTTAGAAATAATTAGAAGCTTTGGACCTGTTTAGCCATATAAAACAGCATGCAAAAGAACCATAATAGGTATCATCATAGAGCTAATCATAATAAGTTTTAAAAGCTAAAGAATATGTTCTCTAAATACCAATTTTAATTACGATTAAATTATTATTATTACAATGTTATTAAATTAAATTGCTTTTCTTCAGTTGAAACTAAATCTAATAAATGCGTCAGTCTCACGAAAATTTTATATAGAGTGATTTTATTAATCCATGTCAATTTGTATTTTAAAAATTCGTCAATAAATTAAATAAAATAATTTTACAACACCTTTGCTCGTAAAGCTGATGTAATTCCACCGGTTTTAAATATGTAAAGCGGGTCATAACAAACGCGTGTGTTATCAAAGCAAATAGTTAAGTTATAGTCCATACAAATTCCATAACAGCATTATTTGCCATTTCGCTCGCTGTTCCTATTCAAATTTCGAACTAATCCCCGCTCGTTAAAATCGCGGGAAAGCAACAGTGTACATTCACAGATTGAGTTTATTTAATAATAATAACATAATTAAAAAATTTGGACGACCGTTTGGTGCAACGTTAGCGATCCTGCCTTTCGCACCGACGGTCCTGGGTTCGAATCCCGGAAGGGGCAGATGTTTGTATGATGAATACGAGCATTTGTATCTAAGTCATGGGTGTTTACATATATTTCTATGAATATTACATATCTATGTATCATATAATTGTATGTCTATCCTTTAGCCTAGTATTCATAACACAAGCCCTACTGTGCTACTTTGGGCTAGGCTAATTGCTGTGAATGTAAGAAATATTTATTTATTTTGTAAAAAAAAAAAAAAACTATTATGATTTGAATTTGAAAGAAGAAGACAAAACTCTGTAATTAAAATAGGTTTCAATCGTTTTGGTTTTTTTATGAATAATATAATAAATGTTGTTCCAAGCTGAACTTAATCTGTTAAATAGTTTTGGAGGTTTTATAAATGGAACACTTACATTAGGTTTTTGCTATAGTATGGTGACACAGTATTTCTTATATTCTCTTTTCAAAATCTAAAATTTTTTGTTAATTTATAATAAAAATATTAAAAACATGTATAATTTAGTTATTTAGTAATAGAATGACCTTACCATAAGAAACAAAATGTTATGGAAGAGTGGTTCCACACTTAATAGAGGGAACCCTCCCTGGTTAATAATTGTTGTGATACTTGATAACGAAATAAATATTTTTATTTTATTTATTTATATCACGATCATTTATTTTATTTATTAATGAACACACACGGTTTCTACTGCTTTGTTATATGTAAGTAAAGACATAACCCTTGATAAGCAGTCGAAATGTTAAGGTTGTAAACAATCATAAAAAAATTAAAGCCTTAATTAGGCAGAATAATTTTATGCTCGTCTCTGTCACAAAAGAAAAAAAGTCAGTCAGTATTGCCATTGTGTGTTCGGTATCCGTGAAAATTGATTTACTTCAAAGAAATCTAATTGATATGGTTATTTAAAGACTATTTTTTAGAATGTAACGTTAGTGATTTAATTACCGCAAACTCGCTGCGTTTCAATGGCTTTTGCGTGTCCGATTATAAATTGATCGCATTCATTCTTGAAGACCCATCGACGTAATTTCAGTCTTCTCCTTCACCTCTTACGAATCCAATAAAAATCAGTAGAAAAGTCGGCGAAGAAATCGATACTTTAAGGAATCGATATGGAAGATAATCGACAATAATACTATTAGATGTATTAATCGATATTAATGGTAAAAAACACAGCTTACTTTTCGTAGTCGGCGTCGCTCTCTCAGCGTGGCAGCTTTCCGTCGGTCAACAGCCGCGGTTTTTCTTTTACAAGCCTTACAAGCCCAAGCCAAACACCTTTTGCTTGGGCCCAATACGTGTTGTACGTGCTCTTCCTCCACATCGTCGCCATTTTGAGTTTCTACGCCTTTATTCTCATTTTTCACTTGGCAACACTCATCTGATATTTTGTCTCGGTCCGCTTTTTCGAATTCGAACTCTTTGTAACTATTTGTGTAATTTTCGTAGATCGCACTGTAACTCATATTTGTGTTTCTTATAATAATTTTAACGTATTTATTTTGTTATGAACATTTTGTATCATTTAAATAATAACAGTAAAATGAAATGTTAAAATCTTTTACATAACAAATGAGGATTGATACAAATTATCACCAAGAAAAATGGAGTTGACAAAAATGGAATTTCCCGCCAACTTTGACAGTTTACGCGGGCGGCCGTATCTTTTTTTTTTCGGGTGCCTCGCGTCGCGGCAAAGACGACACTGAGTTGAGGGTGGGATTTGAGAAAATATGCCCGTCTATTAATACACTGTCTAGCTTGTACCCGTGTCGTTGAGAGATGCCAATTTATTAGTGTTTGGATTGAAATTGATGCCGGCAATAATTTTCCTCTGAATTTGTTGCGTTGAAAGCGTCCGGACATTTTTATTCACGCGCTCATCTTCGTTTTGTGGATCGGTTCTTAACACGTGTCTCGGACATCATAAATTAATGGCAGTTACTAAAACAATGAAATATAACAAATTTATTTCGCAAGAATAAACAATGATCATCCATATATATGATTCGATAAACCTGTTTAAAGAAATTCTTACATAATATTTATATTTCTTATTATAGATTATTACTGTCTCTGTTTATAAAATAGCTGGTCTTCATATCATGTATGAATTTGATGATTTATAAAAAGCAGTGTTCAACGCAATGCAATAAAATATTTTTATGTATATTTTTTATAATATAATGTATAATAACAATATTTCTTGCATTCACACCAATTAGTCTAGCCCAAAGTAAGCACTATAAGGTTTGTGTTATGGATACTAGGATAAAGGATAGCCATAAATAATATATGATACATGAGAATGAAAAATGAAAATGAAAAATATTTATTGCAGTACCAAGAGCATGATGATTGACTCTCTCTCTCTGCAATATTAATAGAAATATATATATATATACCCATGACTCAGGTACGAATGCTCGTATTCATCACACAAACATCTGCCCCTTCAGGAATTCGAACCCAGGACCGTCGGTGCTAAAGGCAGGGTCGCTAATGTTGCACTAATCGGTCGTTGATTTCGGAGTGCATAGGAAACCATCATAAAAACAATGATTTTTAATTAAATAGTTAACTAGCCGACACGACCACGCGTTGCTGTATTTTAAATAAAACCTATCCTATGTATGAAGTAGGATCAAATGCAACAAAATGAAAAAATTAACATCATTATCGGTTGAGTAGATTCGAAGTTCATCGCGGTCAAACACGGATTTTTTTATATACAAGGTTATTTTATAAACACCATCCAAATTTTTTCTAGGCATTAGATATCATTCAAACACTTCATTTATGAAAAAAAATTGGTAGGTAAAATTTCCGCAAAAAAAAATTTTGTCCGAGCGAATTATTACAACAGTTGGTTACTGGCAAAATAGGTACTTACAGTTGAACGACCGACCGCCCGAAGCGCCTCACCGAGCTGCGCGCGCAAGTTGTAACTACATCGGCGCAATGAAATCAGTCAGCCGCGGGCTTTCCGCGATGTACAATGTTGCGTTCACGCATTTACGTCGCATAATTATCTACCTAACGAAATGTGTTCACACTTGCAATTGAAATCGAGGGCGAAATTGAACGACGGGTTTATGTGAAGAAGGCCCAAAGCCTCGAGAACTTAAATATGCATTTAACGAAGTGACAAAGTGAAAAAACAAGTAATACAATTAAAGACAATGTTCATAAACGTGCAATACTGTTTAGAGAGAAATTACCTACACTTTAAGGTAAAGTGATTGTTTTCAAACTTCATGTAAGTGTATTTTGTTTGGATTTTTAATTAATTATTTTGTTGGAGTAAAGCAAAATGTGTGCAGGGCGGCTAAGACTTGTGAAATTTTTCACAAAAATATTTTTAGAACTATTAATTATACATTTCTTTATCCTATCGTGTAAAATAGACAAAAATAACTTAGGTAGGTAGGTACTAAGGTTTTGGCACAGCATTTTTTTTTGCGAATTGCCTTTGCGATCGCTGTGTTTTTTTAGATTCTGTGGTTAAGAAACACCCTTTGCTTTACTCCAACCAATTATTGTACATAAGTTGATTAAATTTAAAAAAATGCGACGTAAGTGCATAAGGTGTGGCTTACTTTTATGTTCATTTTTTATTTATTAAAAGTGTTATCGATTAATATTGTTATAATCAAAGAACAAATCAACTTATCTCTTCTTCAATTTGACGTTCCTATTTTTTTTCGTTTAAATTTGCAACTTATGAAAATCATTGTAATGTATCAATGAAATACGGGAGGGCGGGGCGGGGGTCGTGTAATCATCTGCTACAACACCGTGCGTAGCGTGACTGTGACAGCAATCGGTAGTTTTCCTCGGATAACTTTGTGTAGGCTTAACTTAATATTTTAGTACTGAGTGATATTAAAAGAAAAAAATCTTGTTTCGTTATTTTCTTCAAAGAATATAATATATAAATTTGGATGGTGTTTATAAAATGACCTTGTATATACCTAGATATGAATATTTTTTTTTTATATTCAAATTAGGTTTCAACGAAACCCTTTATACTTACTTTTTATCTATATTTAGTTTAATCAAAGCGGAACTGATATACTAATAGAGCATAATCTAATTTCAATTTGTAAAATTTCATTCGAAGTGAACCGAGGCTGTAGGAAATGGTAACTGTTGCAGAAAAATTAAAAAAGTGCGACTCTGACACATACACTGTGTCGGACACTGTGTCAAGATGGCGGGCTAAGGGCGGTAGCACGCACGCGCGCAACGCGAATGAGAAAGACGGATGCTGTGGTGGAACTGTGAAATACGTAGAGTAGACTTAACTTTTTTAGGCAATTAATAAATTTTACGGCAATAAAAAATTATGTAGGTAAGCAGACAATATAGTCTAAAACTTTTCAAATACGAGTGTTTTGAAAGTAATTATAAATTAGTAATTAGGAAGCTAGCTAGCACCAATTCAAACTCAAATAAATAATTTTAATGAGACAATTTATGCCTCAAATATTTTTATAATTATATTTATAGTCGAACTGTCATATTCTTTATATTTATTCCTTGGGTAAGTAGTTATTGACAAGCTGAAGACTAGTTCTATTATTTTTAAACAAGAAAGAAATAAATGGTGCCAAAAAATTCTTAAATTATTGTTCTCGTCTTGTCATAAAAGATTAAAACTCATTCATGTCTGCTTATTTTCAAATGCGTCACTTAAAAACGACTGATTTGGTTTGGCTCATTTATTTTTTGTTGTTAAATACTTCTTATAGTCGGATTATACTATAAGATTAATAGGGAAATAAAAGTAGGTAATTTTATGAGAAAAATTAGAAAATATTAAAAAAAAATTTTTGGCTGATCTAGCAAATTGAAATGAGAGAATGGTCTCAACTTAATTTATGTAATTTAACATCAGTTGTGTCAGCAGGCAGTAAATAAAACAATTGATCCCTGAAAAAATAAGGCTGATATTGTTCTGCGTTGAAAACTAACCCCGCTTAACGAAAAGTTTAATTTGAATAGAGATCATATTTAGTTCATCACTACTCCACTGCATTCTATGTTCCGCAACACAACATCCCGATGATTGGGGTGTGATCCATCGGCAAGGACACTGGCACTATAAAATTAACAATAAAACACCTCAGTGAAAAACAAAACCATTAAAAAAAATAGATAAACAGTACATTCCTCCCTTCGATTCATGTGTAATGCAAGAGAAGCAATAGAAACAGTTTCTGGACCTACAGAAAGATGCTGAACGTGAGTTAACGATTTTTTGTTAATCTTATTTTTAAATCACATTGAAACCTATTTTTAAGTCAAACCACTTGATTTTTTTTCTTTTTATTATTTAGAAAAAAACGCTATTCTTTTTTTTAATATGATAAACTAAATAAGTTTTAATTCCAAATTATGTCTTTACTAATTAATTAAAACCTTTTTTAATTTTATTTTTTATTTTGCTATATTTTACAATTGTATATGTGTTGGCGTAATAGGTCGTAAAGATCGAAGTAAGAGTGACCTAAATTTGTGTGCAAGATGACATTACCTAGCTTAGTAGATAGGCGACCTAGGTCATTGAGATCTCTGGATTGATTTTAGGTCACAAAATCGCTTGTTTTTAACCTATTGTTAAATTGAACTAAAGTTATAAGATTGAATGGTTTGTTAACGCATCATATTTCGTTTTTGTAAGTTCTCCGTTTCTGGTTATTTTTTTTTATTAAATATGATACGTAAGTAAACCTAAGTAGACTTATTTTAAGTATATCATATTTTAATACAAAATAGGTAAGAAATACTATTACATTTAGTTTAATATAAGAAATTTTTAATTTAAGTAATGGGAGTAGTGAAATTACTAAAAGTTAATTTTTAAGCTTTTTTAAACTTTCGTGGTTTGTTATGTTATGACAAATCTTGTTATCACTAGCCCTGATTTTAAATCCCGGGTGAGTGGGTGTAGAAATAGCACTCTTCTATATTTCCTCGTATATGGATGGTTATGACATTGTAATTATTTCGACAGGCATGCCAACTTTAGCTGCTTGATTCTAAATTAAAAAAAAATCGATGTCAAATATTTTATCATCTACACTAATATTAAAAAGAGGAAAGATTTGTAGTTTTGTATGTTTGCAATGATAAACTCAAAAACTACTAAGCCGATTTCAAAAATTGTTTCACCATTGGAAAGCTACATTCACGCTGAGTAACATAGGCTATATTTAATGCTAGAAAAAAGTTAAAGAATTTTGTCCATCCGTGCGAAGCCGGGACGGGCTGCTAATTATTTTATAGAATTATTCTATTCGTTCCACGTTGGGCGCCAATATAATACGCAAAACAGAAATTCTATATATGTGATTTATTAATAATAAAAGTTAAACGATATTTTATAAAAAACTCGTAAAGTTTTTGGGTGGTATTTTTTCTTCCAGATGTCAATTGACAAGAATTTCATCAGCTTTTAATAGAAGTAGAAGAAAAAAAAAATCTTTATCATACAAAATTAAATTACTACTAGCTGACCCGGCCACGCGTTGCTGTGTTATAAACTAAAATGAAACCTATTCTATGTCCTAAGTCCGAATAAATCCAGCACAATGAAAAAAGAAATATCAAAATCGGTTTAGTTGTGTCGGAGTTCATCACGGTCAAATACGGTGACAGTGATTACTTATATACCTTTATTATTTTTATCATCACTAGCGGCCCGTCCCGGCTTTGCACGGGTGGACAAAATTCTTTAATTTTTTTCTATTATTAAATATTCTTCCGTTAGCGCCATCTAGCGTGCAGTAGACGAACTACTTGCGGTTAATATAGTAACAAACACACACACAAAGTATTGTCATAATATAATTAGGATAATAAACACAGTAATGCCATATGGTGCCCGCCTTAGTAAAATAGCACCATCCCTTAAGGATTGAGGGCGTTGTAAAAGACAAATGTTGTAAATGATACTGAAGCTTATCATCATACACCTTCCGTAGACCCCTCTTTCCCACTGGGCATACTGGGCAAATGCCCAGGGCCCCGCGATCGATAGGGGCCCCCTAGTTTCTGCCAGATCACTAAACCAATATGAACATTTATTACTGAAAAACTTATTTAATTAGAGTAAATCGAACCTCAATTAGGGACTATATTATCGACTTGCTTATTAGCTTTTGCATGCACGAAGCTACTCTACTGTCGCCCAAAATAAGGCTGTCTAATTTCAGCATGCTTTGATAATTTTAAATATGTGAGATTCGCCCCATTTAAATTAAGGATTATGTATTGACTGTAGATAAATAAAATCTGAAACCTTGTTTATCTACTTTCATTGTGTATTCTAGTAAGAAAAAAGTGTTGTGTCAAAGTCATAGCGGCCCGATTATTCTTATTGGCCCAGGGCCTCCAATAGGTTAAGGACGGCCCTGAACAGAGGCGTTCTCCAAATTATGGTCTTACAGTGGTATCGCCAAACGCTTGCCAATCGTGTAGATTATGAAACCCACCATTTGGGAGGGGGGAGATGTCCTGCAGTGGACGTCTAAGTAATTACGGTGGCGAATTCATTAATCAATTGATTAATATCTCAGAATAAAACACTTTTTTACGGATTTTTGCGCATGTTTTATTTTATTTTATATTTAATCCTGACGTTTCGACTCCTTTACAGGAGCCGTGATCACAGGATGACTAAGATGATGGTTGTCATGTATTTTCTACTACCTTCACAATATTTTAATCGGGCACGTTCCTAATTATTAAATTATTTTATATAAATCAAGTTGTTTTATTTTATTTTAAAACATTATTTAGTTATTTAATTAATTCTCACTACAATTACATTGTATACTACTGAGTCTACTACCAGTTCGGAAATTGGGAGGGCCTTCCGAGAAGAACTGGCGAAAGAAACTCGGGCAGGGGGACCGACCTCCATCTTACTGTTTAATTATTTGCAAAAAGAGCTAACTACATCATCAGGTCTTGCAGTGTGTGTTTTTGTAGGTATTAATTTATTAATTATGGGGTCCCAAGCAGATGGAACGCTCCAACCTTCGTCTCTATTGAAATTAGGATGTTTCTTAATTTCAATAGCCTCGCGTAGCATCCTAGGAACAAATCTTTGTTCTCTAGCGAGAATTTGTGGTTTATCAAAACGAATATAGTGGTTTGGCCCCTCAAAAGCATGCTCACACACTGCAGACCTATTATCGCGCCTATGTTTCATGTCAGCTACGTGTTCTTTAATGCGCGTCCCTATACTTCTCTTTGTTTGCCCGATGTATGAGAGCCCACAGTCACAATCGATTTTGTAGACACCCGCTGCCTGAAGGGGTATATTACACTTGACCGATCGTAAGAATTGGTCAATCTTCCTGGCTGGTTTAAAGTAAGTTTTAAGAACTATTAAATCTTCCTGGCTGGTTTAAAGTAAGTTTTAATAGTAATTAGTAATGTATAATAATTGTCATAGTCGTTGACTTTCAATCAATGCTTTGCATATGCTCATCTATCTATTATATACTAGGCGATGCAGTCGCTAAGCATAAAGCTACGCTAGCACCATATATTGGAGCTGAGCGTAATACCTAAAATAAGAAAAAAAAATTGAGTTTGAGAAATTTTAAGAATGCGAATTTCAAAATTCGTCACCATCTGGTCCTAAGCCTGTTGATTCGATTTCACACAAAAAATATTAAAATCGGTTTAGAACTCGGGAAGTTATTGCGTAACAGACATTGCGCCATTGAAGCTGATCCATGGGAGCTTCGCTCGCTCCGCTCCAATTAAAAAGACTGACTCCTCGTTGAGGGTTGTGTATATGCGTGATATTTGGCGGTCACTTTAGTGAAGAATAACTTTAGGCTATTCAATAAGTATATAATTTATAAAGTACAACTGTTCTCGACAGAGTGTGTAGGATGACTACCCTAAATTACACAGTACACAGTGTAACATAAAGTAGTGACAAAGAAAAATAATAATGTACTTATTGTGCTATTATTATTACACGAGTAGGTTCCTAAAGTAGGGAAATAGATGCAGAGTAGGCACATTTTGACCGCGATGAACTCCAAAACTGCTCAACCGATTTTGTAGATTTCTTTTAATTTTACTAAATTTGTTTCGATTTCGCTGGCGTGAACGGGCCAGCTAGTATTGAATAAAAAGTATTTTATCTATATCTTATTAAGTTCTAACGGAGAACTGAAAATCAATTGCAAAAACATTTTTAACGTATTAAAAGAAAAAAAATTAACTCTTCAGAGGTGACAGGTGAGACTAGAACTCATATCTCTTCGCTATCCGGGCGATTACTCTTCCGATAATCCTTGAAACTCGTTGAATTTCACTAAGTACTTCTTACTCTGACTTTTGTTTAATTCTTTTTTTAAATCTTGCAGTTAAATGATTATATAACAGAAAGTATAATAAAAACCTTTTTTTTGCAGCTTGAAGCTCCCGAGTAGACTGATGCCAGAGGTAGAACGATGTACCGCCAACGTGCCCCTTTCACCTTAACTTTTATTTGAACCAGGTAAATTATATAATAGAAATCTAATTGGTGTAACTCAAGTTCGAATCAGAGGCGTCTTTTACCTATGTTGCAGATCTCGCGGCCGCGATCCTAGAGACCCTCCCTGCGTCTGTAATACCGAGTACCTATAACCCGTCCGTTTTTAAAGCCAGAGTGTATAGGCACCTTCTGGGTTAGCTCGTTCCATTGTCGATCTTGTCTTAGCCTCCTGGGCTTAATTGGACCAAGAGCTAACCCATTAAATAGCATCAAAAATATATTGAATAGTATTGAAAATCATGAAAAACTTTGCTCGCACAACGTGCACAAGTCATGAATTTTTATAGTACACTAATCACTATATAAACGGGATTGTCGCCTTTTATCACCGTTTTTATGACGTACTTAACAAACATGTCTTATTGTCGTGTAAGAGAACACTTAACTGGTGCACTCAGAGACGTTCACAAAATTAGTGCTCATAAGCATTTATCTTATTATAATTTAAACCACTCATTAGCTGTAGCTCTCTCGGTACTTACGTATCAGTTGCGCGCGCATGTATACATGCTTCCGGGACTCAAGGGATTGGTTCAGTTAATGACAACTTTAAGTAAGTGCACGGGGAACCTTGATTCCGTCCGTCGGTATTGTACAGTCTCGCTCGTCTGAGGAGAGGCTGAGGTGTACCCGAGCATTTTATACAGGATGTCTCCCGTTCGTAAAGAGGCCGAAAGCCTCGCTTGCCCAAGGAGGTGATTACCAATGAATGCCGGGCGGCGAAAACGGGGAAGTTCCTTCGCTTATCACATGGCCCTCGTGGTTGTGTGTGTTTGTGTTTCCGCGCACCCACATTGTAGGAGGTAGCTATAGAGCTCCACGATGCTGAGGTCCCACCACCTTTATCGACAGACGATGACCGCGGTAGCATACTTAATTCCCGTGGTTCGGGACTTGCGGTAAACGGAACACCTTTGGTTTTTTGTGGTTACACCACATAACTATCCAGTTTTCCTGTGGTTGAGGAAAAAAAGGCGGTGGTGAATTGCCCCATCGGACCTTTGGCAAAGTTTTGGTACATAACGAGTTTTCAGTGGGCTATCCACTTTTACTCTTCTACTTTCAGCGCTCTTAAGAGCTATTTGGCAGTTCTGAACTCTTAGCGGCAAATTGCCCGCCAGTTCGGGCTGATAAATCGAGTTTGTTCTTGTAATAAAACGATAAACATCCTTTGGAAACGTAGGTCGATAAAGTCCTATATTGCCACATGTATAAAGTCATTGGAATTACATCATAAGATTAAGTGGTCACACCAGGGAAATCGACAATAGCTAAGTCACAAGAAGGGTGACAAAAAACCAAAAAATCGGTCAAAAAGAAAGTCGTGTGGGATTGTTTAAACATTTGTTCCCGAGTCGTGTAGTTTTATACAGGATGTTTTGTTAATACTTATATAACCCTGAATACGGTTAATATAGTGTTATATACAATAATCCTGCAAAATTAGTCAAAAATTTGTTTGTTTGTGACTTAGGAACTTTTTTTAAGAAGAACTGCATTGTGGCTACACAAACCCAAAATGATGTATTGTTCTGAAGATATATCGAGAAAACCTTATTTATGACTCTTCATTGCATTTGCAAAGTAGTTAAATAGTTCAGTAAAATATATTGGTGAGAAATGGTAAGCTTATCTCTAAAGGACTCTAAAGGATCTAAGGCTAAACCACCCGATTTAAAAGCTAAGCGGAAGAACTTAGAGTACAGTTAAAACAAAATGTATTTATTATATATAACACTAATTTATCTTTTTATCTTCATTTAAATTTATACAGGTTAAATTTTTTTACACCTTGTATAAAAGAATATAGCGCGTGTTTTGTTTATACTCGTATAATCCAAATACGGTAGACTACATACGATGAACCTGCAAAATTATCATACCATTCAAAAATGATTTTTGGTTGTGTTTTGTGATCTCGGATTTTTGTAAAGAAGCTGCTTTGTGGTGACCATAAATCATAATAATGTATTCTTCTGAATCAATCACGGAAAGTATTGTCGAAAAAATTGCCAGTTCCATTTAGTGCGTTTAACCGACTTAGATGTAATTAAATCCAGGGACATTCAAATACTTCAATAAAATTAAAATTTTGGTAGCAGTTCAGTGACATACACACATACAAAAGAATGATATAGGCATATGATGATAATTCACCCGGTTTGTGTTCTTTGTTGTAATAAGTTGATTATACAGGTATAATATACCAAACACCCTGTATATATTTTCGTCATACTTATTTAACTTGTACATTTTTGTCTGAAGCATTGGTTGCTAAAAAAATCAACATGTCTTGAACCCGTGACCTGTTATTGTCCGGGCTATTGCTCTTCCAATTAAGCAACTCACTTGATAAAATTCAAAGTCCAAAAGGTTTTGGTAGCTCATTCAGAAAAGCAATTGTCCAGACAGCGGGGGTAGTTGCGCGTTCAAGTCTCGTTTGCCTCCTGAGAGTAGTCTATTATTTTAGTAAAAATTACTTTCGCAATCAAGAAATCTTTATGTTCCCATTCAAGTTTCGTTGACATTTACTCTATATAAAAAGTATATGGTCTTTGTCAGTGGCGGATTAGGCTTATTGCCGCCATAGGCCCTGTCTGATATGCCTATTTGATCAACAAAATTCTATATATTTTGATTCACAATTGTTATAAAAGTATAGCTTTTATTTTTTACACGACACGACATTAGACAGTGTTCTATTTTTTATTCAAATATAATTATTAACTAACACAAAAAAAATATTAAACTCTAGCTAGCATAACAAATGATAATAAACATTTTTTTCAAATTATAATGTAATGCTCAATTTGTAAATCTCTTCTACCTGGCTTTTGTCAGAGCTAAAGCATCAACTATGTCATCGTAATCAATTTCTTATAAGTTTTTGGAATATTTCTTCGGCTCTTAAATTTTTAATTTTCTGAAATTTTTGCCGCCCCCCAAATCGTGCCACCCTAGGCCCGGGCCTCACGAGCCTATGACTTAATCCATCACTGGTCTTTGTGTTAAATGTGTCTGTGATATGTGATCAGATCTATAAAAAAAAATATACATATTGTCTTTGCTCTAAAATACGACACTTTTGTGAAACGGAAAGGATGGAAATTTCCATCGTGGGAAAAATGTGGAAGGACGCTTATTAAAGATATGTATTAACCTTTATACTACAATATTTCATCTCTTGCCTCCCAGTAAGCTTGCACAACGTGCGAGCGAGAGGACGCAATGCACCCCACCGCCAGGTGACGCTGCCGCCTGCACCCGCGGAACATGTCATGGGACTCAATAGAGTCGCGAGACTTCCTCGGGTAAGACAACACAATTTCAACTTTATTAAATCGTGAGATGGTTCAATTACGTCTGTACGAATTGGCGTCCTAAGTTTAAAACGCTCGAGCCCGTTTCGCTTGCAAAAATCGCGTGACATCTTTTCTATTCCCTGTATCACGAGAAAGAGACGGCGGCGCACAACTCACACATTTAAGCGTTACACACTTCCACCTGTAACAAGACATGGTTTGCAACTATGAGATCGAAACAGACATAAGTTAACACGGAAAGAAATACTAAAACAACAATTGTATTATGTTTTCCAGCGGGGCGCCGGCGCACCAATTGTCGGCGACGCGACTCCTCAGCTCGCCTGATCCATCGCGGCACCATCTCGAAGAGGCACCAGGTATGTGATAAGTACTAAATGGGTAAATACTTCGTTATGAGAGACGAGCATACTACGTAGAAAAAACTGGTAGACTAACTGCATCTCAATGCTAGTTAACGTATCGACATCGTCTGCGTAAAATTATAATTTGGATTTCAAATTGAACTATCAAAAACTACAGCGTCTACTCGCTGAGCTCTAATCCCGTAGACCCTGTTAAATGATGACACGGTGAATCTCTCTTCGCCACTTTTAAATTCAAACTCATTTTATAAGGTCTTTTGCATAGTATTGTTGTAATCTAAAGCTGGTTTTTACTCGAAGAACATTATGTGAGAATTAGGAATTTAAATATCCATTTTTGAACTTCAAAATGTGATATATGAGGAGAGGTAAAGATGCAGACATAGTCAAGGTCAACGGCTTAAAGTTCCGTCCAGAACATTAAGGAGCACAAGATAATAAAAAAAAGGTCATAGTTTGGATGACCGGCCTTTGTTAAAGTTGCTAACACCTACAATTGCAGTCTTTGTAGGGTCCGGTAAACGGTGGAACACTAAAAGCGGTCTTTTACAGAAGTGTGCCAATTCACAGAGGACTACGGTTCGCGGAACGGAGCGCTACCACGGTGGGGCTCACGCTTCGGACCTGCTTACAGGCCCTCCGCTGGCGTATTGGACTGCTTCAACTTGTGTAAAGCGAGGATCGATCAGTATTTGGCTAGGAGAAAGGTAGGTGTTATCCAATTTGCCAGTTCTTTCTAGGATTTGCGTAGTGATGTAGAGATCTAGAAAGAATACTGGTTGTTTTTAATCGGCTTCAAAAAGGCTTGAAATACTTTTGTTAATAATTTCGAAATGTCCACCAGAGTCTCGGTAGCTCAGCAGTCAGACCACTAGCCTGGATGGCGAAGGATCATAGGTTCGAATCCTATCTGAGGGCTCGGAAATGTGGTTGTTTTTTAAAGGCGTATTTTAAAAATCTTAAGTAAGCTAAAGAATCGACTTTCGATTCGATTCGAACTCGAAATTCACTGAGCACTTGATAGTCGTAGAAGACGACGATGTTAATTCCAAATATTTTTAAAGCTATTCGATACCACAAAAGTACTGTCTTAGTTTTTTAGGTCTTTTGTGGTCTTTTGACTGAGATGAGAGTTAGAAGCTATGAATATTTATGATTCTTGGATACAGATCGAGCGCGGGGTGCGTCTGTACAATTCTAATGAGCAACGGCAGGCGGTTAAAGTATGGCTGTCGGCGCTACGAGGCATTCGTCACCGAAGCGACAAGTTCGCTTTACTTGGCCACCTGTATCAAGCTTACATGGATTTTGGGAAATACAGGTAACTTAATGCAATATAGTGTACCGCAGAGTAACTTTAACAACGACTCTTTACAATTAAGGCCGTCGTAGCAAGTAATTAATAAATGATACTGAAGATGTACAAGTGACACAGCTGTCAATTTTATTTGTTTAAATATGTATCAATAGATGGCGCAAACATTCATTTTAGATCACGCTGTTCTAAAACACTGCACTCTAACATAAAAATGTTAGAGTTTTTAAGAGGTCAATGTGTTCACAAAAATATATGAGAACAATTTAAGAACATACAGTCGACTTGGTTTTATTTACATAGTTCAGATTTATTCAGAAGGTATAACTATACACCTCTCGTGAAGCACAAAATGGGCAGCCGAGGGCGGTGGCGGGCATCTACTAAGTGGGTTAGATAATTTATGCTTTTAATATACTATAGGATATATGGTGTAGGGAAGATTGAAGACTTTGGAGTCGTAATTCACAAAAAACCCCTTTCCCTGATCGGTAGACTATAACCGATATTCACGGAAACCATTTCCTTAATCGCTCTTGGCACGTGTAAGTGTACCTAACTGAAATAAAAATAGCTCTTTATTGCGAGTGCCATCATCCCAAAGTTCATTAATGCTGAATAGAGATTCGTCTGCAAAATTTGATTTACCGTCCTCTGAATTTGCCGCATGGACCATGGCTTTTAAAAATCCTGTTTCTTTTAGGGAATCATTGGAGTTTGCGAAGAGTCAGCTTGGCATATCGGAGGAGCTGGACTCCGCCCCAATGAGAGCGGAGGCCTACCTCAATTTGGCGAGGGCGCATCAGACCTTAGGCAGCTTGGACAGGTGAGATAGATGTCTCCATCTCATGATTTAAATAAGGGGTATTACTATAAATCGCCATTCCAGTAATCTCCTGGTTCACTTGGACTGTTCCATTCTGGCTATGTGTCCTGCCCACCTTCACTTCTGTCGCTCTATTGTAACAACAACATCTCTAACACGAGTCTTTACTCGGATCCATACATACAAATACATGAAGCATACATGTTACCTGTGGTTGTGGTTTAGTGGTGTGTGGTGGTTGGCCTTGTGGTGACCAGTATAGTGAAATAGCACCAACCCATCACCCTAAAAAGTGTCGTGAAAGGCGACAAATTATTCTGGAAGTAATCTCCACATACCTTCAGTAGACCATAAAATGTGTAACAGCGTTATTTGAATTATGATCTTAAAGTGCAATCTCCAACATGCCAAATGTTGAGATTATGGCAAGATCCCTTTATGAAGTCTCCCTTGAAAATCTCGTAAGACTGACACAGTCTTAAAATCATATGTTTAATTCATACAAACCTCCTTGCTATACGTACAAACAGCAACACTCTTAACTGCCCCTTCAAGACCCAACAGACAGAAAGGTAGAAAGAGATGAAATTATTTTTCTCATGACAACTTCATAACAAAAACTAAAGTTTTTATGACATAATATCTTTGTGTGTGTGGTGTGTGTCACTTGGCGCCATAGAACTGTCACTGCTTGACGCAGAGTCTTGACATGCCAGATGACGTGCTTTCAGTTGTTGCCGCTCTTCCAAAACAAAGAGCAACGGCAACGTCGCATGCTTTTGGATGAAATAATGATAAAAATTAATTTTACTTATCCTGCATCCATAGACTTAGAAAGGTATAGATGCAGCAAGCAAATAATAATAAAGATTTCTTACACTTGCATTATAAAAAATTATTATTAATATTATATTACTCAAATAAAACATATACTAACTTAACAAATAAACAAATCGAAATAGCGCATTATTATTGTGATTTTTTATTACACAAACATTTGTCCTTACCGGGACTCTAACTCAAAATCTTTTCTGATTATAATTAGTAGGATCATTGCCAAACTCGACCTCATGTAGTTTGTCCTTAGCTCTTATTCCACCACGCATATGGTTTCCTCCGTTCCCAAAACTTTATAATTTCTGTTATTTAAAATATGAAGTAATAATTTTTCAGACATGCGGTAATTTATTCAATTCTACTCGAATTTTATATCTGTGACAGCGTGTCCTTTTCTGTTCAAAAACCTCGGTGTTCAAAATGCAAATATTAGAATGGTTTTAAGGTTCAAATGTGTCTTGCTTTTAAATTTCAGGTAAACAATTTTTGTTGTGCAATATGAAATAATATTTTATTAAATATACCTATTCTTTTGCTTTAATGTTAGAGCGCAAAGCACGTAAATAATATGTTCGCCAGTCTGACTAAAAGTAAAATAAAAAACCAACACTTTTTTTGTAGCAATATATAATTATAAACTTTAAAAACCTTACTTACACAAAAGCACAAAGAAGATAGAATCGCCTTTTGTCTTCAATATTATAATTTTGATTGGACGGATAATATCGTAGTCCTGGTAATTTTAAAAACCAATACGCTTATCAGTAAAAATATATTATTACCAGTTCATAACAATGTTCAAACATTATTATGAAAAACCAACCGTTTGTGCGTTCTGCCTTTTAAAAATCGCTATCATATGAAGATAACTGGGACCAACAGAAATAAAAAACTGATGTTGTGTAAGTGACAATTTTCGGGCTGGTACGAGGGCGGCACTGAAAATGGGAATCAAGAAAGTGACACAACTTTACTATTTAAAAATGTATTTATTGCTTTTCGAAGTATTCTCCGCGAAATTTGACATATTTTTCCATACGATGGAAGCAATCATTGAAGCAACCATTCCATTCGGAAGTTGGGTTCTCCAAAATGGCCGTTTTGTAGGCGTCCACAGCTTCTTCAGGTGATGAAAATCTCTGACCATGCAATTTATTCTTTATTTTAGGGTAAGTATAGTAATCATTAGAGCTTAGGTCGGGGCTGTACGGCAGACGGTCTAATAATTCTATGGTTTCTTGCTCCAAAAACTCTTTTGTTCTGTGCGCGGTGTGAGAACTCGCATTGTCGTGATGGAGGATAATGCGGCGGTTGCAGTTCTCTTTACGGAGTTCAGAAAAGACCTGTGGCAAACAAATGCTAGCATACCATTCTGCATTAACCGTTCTTTGTCCCTCAAGAGGAATAGTCAAACATGGCCGGTTTTGGAGACAAACGTGATCACCATTTTTTTGGAACACTCCGTGAACGAACAATTTTTGTTGGCTTTAACTCATTTTCGAACACCTAAACTCGTGACTGGTTTTTTGTTTCGGGTTCGTACGCGTATATCCAGGATTCGTTACCTGATACGATGTTGTATACAGCATTTGAGGATCCTTCGTGGAATCTTTCGAGTGTTCTGACGCACCAAGTAACTCGAGCCGCTTTTTGCTTTTCACAGAGCGAATGCGGTACCCATCGGGAAAACAATTTTTTTACACCTAATTGTTCATGCAAGATTATTTGTATTTGACTCATGCCAATATCTAAAGCTGCCACATGTCAATCGCGGTATGTCACATGTCGATCTTTCTCAATCAGCTTACGCACAGCATCAAGGTTTTCTTGGGTGACTGCAGTTTTTGGACGACCTTGACTGGGAACATCACTGAGCTTGACACGTCCACGTTAAAATTCAGCAAACCAGCGATAAATTGTGGTTTTGGATGGGGCTTCATCACCAAATGCAGAAAGCATCCGATCAACACACTGTTTTTGTGTTAAACCACGTCGAAAGTCATAATAAATCATCGCTCTTGATTTTTCTCGAGTCAATTCCATTTTCTCAACGACTAAGTTTGACAAGACCTTGTGACAAGACCGAGAATCTTTTTTTTGATTCTGACATTACTCTTATTATTGAATTGAAACAATCCCACCTTTTTCATGCGAAACTCATTAGGGTCTTAGAAAAAAGTAATAGTTTCAGTTATTATGGTTCATTTCAAAACTTTGTAACGTTACACACACATCTACAATAAAAATGACATTTATGAAGACGTCATACATCTATTCTCACTTTCTTTCAAAAAGTTGGTAGACACGTGACAGGGGCAGTAAAGGTTGTTGCTGTTTGTACATTTTATAAAAAAAGTTTCTAATATGTGTATGTTTCTGTACAATAAATTACCTGACTCTATAAAAACACTGAATGGAAACGTTTTTAAACATTTGTAACAAAATGGCTTATTGAAAAGTGTTTTTAAAGTATTAAAGAATATTTAGATTTTAGGGGCAATATAGAATGAGGTTAATTTAATTGATTTAATAGTTTTGATATACCATTTGCTTATAATAAAATTGTACAATAATGAAAGTTTGCACGCCTGCCTAGTAGGCTGATCACATGACCTAAACAAAATTTTTACCTTATTGTTATTTATAATATTTGCTCATGTAAAAAAATGATGATTTGATTTGATTTACAATGTTGACAGCGCAGTTCACTGAAATTCGACGCAGCTATCTTTTTATTATTTTAATTTGGCAACACAACGGATATCAATCATGCACGAAGCACGCAATTAAATTAAACTGATATTTCATCCAACGTTTATGTCTTTAAGCGAAGCCAACTGTTTGACCATTCACGATTTATTTGTGAACTTTTAATTGAACTAAATATATAAGCAGGTACATTGGAGGCAAATTAAAGAAAAACAGAGCTAGAGAAAACACTCCGAGGCTCGGTGAGTGTCGTTACAAAAGCTGAAAGCAATCACCAATGTTTTAAACGAAGATTTACCTTTTTTCAGCGGATTATTTTTTGTAAGATGTTCCCGTAAGTGAAGGGAAAGTTTACAATCACGAAACAATTTAGGCTTCAATTATTGATTTTCTTATATAGATGATTTTGGCGTTTTATTGAAACCTCTGCATTGACTGCATAAGAGAGAGTGAAAAGACACCTTCCATTGTTTTGTTTCACTTGAAGACATTAGTACGTATTCACGAACACTTAATGGCTATCCACCATTATTTTATCCATCACAATAAAAATAAATAAAAAGAAAACCAAAACTATTAATATACTCTTCACGCTCCCGGTTTTTTGGTTTACTTTTTTTTTAAAGAAAAAGTAGAGGGTATGTATACGACCCATGTAGCTTTTCTTGTCTTTTTCCTCTTTTTTGGGAATATTCTTATGATCAGTGTTTTTTTTTTAATGAATAAGTTACATTTAACGATAATCTTCGGTCTCAGTAAAAATCATACACTGAATTGAATCTAATGAAACACTCGTAGCTTCTTGAGAGATTCCGAAAAAAAGTTCACGATCACTTAATTTTCTATCATCCACCCTTATTTATAACACAGATAAATATTAGAAAAACACAAATTTCAATCAATAAAATTACTATCCTGCCAAATATATCACTTGGTAATTTACACAGAGCAGTTTTCAACATACATAAATGATGAATTAATGACTTACAGGGCACTGTCCTACGCTCGCCATGCCCTCTACAACGATTGTGGTGGTGGATCTATAGCGGGATGCGTGCACTTGACTGTCGCCAGCGTCAGCCTGGAGCTTGGCGCCTTCTCAAAGGCGATGGACGGCTTCCAGAAAGCGTTAGCAGCTGCACAAGCACACAGCGATAACACGCTACTGCTTCAAGTATGTGTCTTGACTTCATGATAGCCTGGTACATCAATTGAACTGCATTTGATTTTCCAGCTAGTGGTTAGACACAGACAGGTTTCTTTACTTAATTTGAAGCCAGTTTTTTGCTACGTATGGTTTTTAGAGTTCCGTACCCAAAGGGTAAAAACGGGACCCTATTACTAAGACTTCGCTGTCTGTCCGTCTGTCTGTCTGTCACCAGGCTGTATATCAAAAACCGCGATAGCTAGACAGTTGAAATTTTCACAAATTGTGTATTACTGTTGTCACTATCACAAACAATATTAAAAACAAAATAATGTAAACATTTAAGGGGGGTTTCCGTACAACAAACGTGATTTTTTTTTACTTTACTAAAAGTTTTGACGGAACCCTTCGTGCGCGAGTTTGACTCGCACTTGGCTAGTTTTTAAAAAATTATTTCAGCTACGCAAGCGTATAGCGTATGTCTATACAGAGCGTAAGATATAGCTTGACGAAGTAAAAACATTATTGTATGTTCAAATAAAACCAAGGAAAGTACAAAATACAAAAAAATAGAAATGGATATTACCAAAAAAACTAAACGCTATATAACATAACGCACGTAGCACCAAAGTTTAATTATTTTAGTTTATTAAATTTAAACATTCAATAATGATATTTCATAAAATGTCATTAATTTTCGTAAAGGGTCTTTTAAAACATGTTGGTATGCCATGCATGTTATTACTTAAATATCGATGGCGAAGTGCCAAGACCTAAAATAATAAGACCTCGTCGAGAAATTCACTTTTTTGTCATTTCGAATTAAAATTCATTATTCGCATGTTTTAATGAAATTTCCTAAGCGTATTTTCAGTTGCAAGCGCATCATGTTAAAAATAAAAAAACAAATTTTTAACTAATTTTATAACTTGTCACGAAATTAAACGTTTCTTTCAGCTTGCCCATTATTTTGAAATTTGCAGTAAGGTGTTATTGGCACTTCGCCGTCGATATGACATTTGACAATACATTATCAACTTATTTCTTTGTATCCACGAAGTTTTGACGTAACTGATGGTATTAAATTAATACGTGATGGTAAAAATACTCCTAAAACATTAATTATGGTATCTTCATATTATCGTTATCAGAACTTCGCTTCATGGAAAAGACGGTAGAGCAAATAGAAAATAATCTACCCACGCGGGTCTAATCCGAATTGATGAGTGCATAGAGACTTTAAATGTAACTAGGTCTGCAATGCATGCTGCTGTTTGCAAATACTGAGCGAAGCACTACCTTACCTTACCTCACCACTAGATATGGGCGTTTTGGGGTAATTTTCAATTTTGGGGCCAAAAGCATAACCATGGATATAACTTTTGAGTGACAACTGTATATATAAATATGACTACTATAATTTGACTATATTTTTGAACATCACAAGGACCAAATACAGTAACAGTCATTGTACTATAAATCAAATAGATACATTGATATAAATAGCCAATTTCTCATTAGTGTCACTGGTTCTAAACGCTTATTTGTTTTTGTTTTCTTAATAAAACAAAAACAAATGCAGGAAATTAAAATTTCTTTTTTTCACAGTCAAATATACTTATAATAAAAGATTAATCGATAGTTAAGACCGTCTTGAGTATGAAGACAATAAGATTTCGAAGCTTTCTAAAAAAATACGTTTTTTAAATATCATTAATGTAACTTAACCAAACGCATCAATAAACACTGTTGGTGTCCTGCTATACCATGCCCCTCACCCCGTACATTTCCGGTGAACTCAGTGAGCGTCCGACGCCAGTAGTGTTTAGTTGTGTACGTTCGAGAATTGAGAAAAAAATATAATATCAGGTAAGATTTCGAAATGTGTAATAAAATGTTATCATTAGTGTTGGACGACATAACGTGCCTAATTGCGTATTGTTTTGTTTTTGTTTTATTTGATTAATTACACATCAAAAGCATAGTTTGTTCTCAACGGAAAGATATATTCTAGAATTTTCTATCTAGGCGGCAAATTCAAAATACTACCGAAAGTCTCATTTGTGTTACTCTCATTCGTGTAGATTTGAGAGTCACATTAATGATATATCATTGCACACAAATGATAAAATATAATTACTCTTAATATTATTTTTTTTGTTTTAGTAAAAAATCTCGATACGTAATAATGGGAAAGCAAAAGAAACAAAAGACTGAAGAAGAGTTAGAGCGACGAAGAATAGCTAGAAGAGAGAAATATAAACATATTAAAATGAATCCCGAACTTTATGCTCTTGAACAAGAAAAAAAAAGACAATACTATTTAAAACAAAAACAGAACAAAAAAATTAAAAGCATTAACGAATTGAGTCTACGCGAACAGCGCATTCAAAGAAGAAAGTGGAAAGAGAGTGCCAAAAAGTATTATAGAAAGAAAGTAAACCAAAGAACTATTGAGAAGGTTGCAGTAAGTGAAGAAAGTAACTATGAAGAAAATGTGATCTCTAATGTAGATCCATTATATGCAGTACAAAGACAAGAAAAATCAAACCGAAATAAAACTGAACTAAATCTTATTGAAAAAATCAAGACATTAAAAATGCAACACAGAAAAGAGAAACAAAATCTTATGTGTTTATTAAATAGATACCGGAACCAAATTAAGATTTTACAACGAAAAATATCTAAATTGACAAATCACACCAATAATGAGTCAGAAAATAATAAAGAAGAACACAAAAAACAATTATTTGATAAGCTTTTAAGTAACGAAATAACACAAAAATTTGTTACAATCAAAAGTAGAAAAGATAAAAGAATAGTCTCCAACTTAATTGACAAAAAGAAATTCAAAGATTTCAAGCTTTCTACTGATCTTCGTAAAGTGTGCCTTCGAGAAAGATTAAAGAAAAATACACAAAATAATATTATAAATATTCATGAATTGATACAAAGCTTTTATGACGATGATATTAATAGCCGCATAGCTCCCGGCAAGAAACAATATAAGAAGAAACACGGAACTGTCAAACAAATAAGATAACTTTTAGATACAATGAAAAATTTACATATTAAATTTTTGGCCGAAAATCCGAACATCAGAGTGAGTTACACTACCTTTACCAGACTTAGAACTTTTTGGATTTCTCTTCCCGTTGATGACCGTGATACATGTGCCTGTACATTGCATACAAATTTAAACTTATTAATAAAAGTTCTTTATGAAAATAATATTCTTCATGTAAAAGATAGCCAGAATTTAATTATGCAAATCTGCTGTGACAAATATTATTTAGATTGCCTTAATCGTGTATGTATTAACTGTAAAGACAAGACAGTAGCGTATAAAGAATTCAGAAATGATATAAAAGTGCAATACATGGAATGGGAGAGAGATTTAAAGAAAGTAGATACTAAAGAAATAAAAATAATCAAGAAGAAGCCAAAGACCTCTGACCCTCGTAATTTGATTATAAAATAAGAAAACATATTGCCTAAATTCTTTTCACACACAAGTAATATCGTCAACCAGTATGCTTCTATTAAACGTTTGAAAGAATCACTAAATTCTTACGAATCGCTGATTCACATGGATTTCTCCGAAAATTATGCATATAAATATGCAGAGGAAGTTCAGAGTATGCATTTTGGTGGAAGCCGTGGTCAAGTCTGTTTACATACTGCGGTAATTTATTTAAAAAATGATTTGCGAGAGAGTAAAACCTACTCCCTTTGTACAGCTAGTGAATGCACCCGCCACGATGCAGCCGCCGTTTGGGCTCACCTTAATTATCTGATAACATTTGTTTTCAATAAATCACCACAAGTTAATCGTATCCACATTCTGACTGATGGTCCTTCTAGTCAATATAGAAACAAATCTATTTTCTATATTTTAACTCAATTGAAAAATGACTTCCCACAATTAAGCCTTGTTACTTGGAATTATCAAGAAGCCGGGCATGGCAAGGGTGCCCCTGATGGCATTGGTGCCGTAGTCAAAAGGACAGCTGATTATCAACTTAAGTGCCAGCAGGATGTGGGAACCTTTGCTGCATTTATAGACATTATCCAAAAAAACGTGAAAAACGTGGTTATTGGAATAATTAACGAGAATGAAATTCATTTAAAGGAAATCATACTGCCCAAAGATATTGCTACATTCAAGGGCACCATGAATGTTCATCAGGTAAATACAATTCTTAGTAATAATAATATTATTATTTAATATCGCTTGATGTTAAACAATATGATATTTGTATTTTTTTAGGTCGTCTGGTCTTCAGACTCAACATATTTGGAATTCAGGAAGCAAAGCTGTTTCGAATGTTTAGGTGTAGCGTGCACACATAATAAACATATCCGATTTTTTAAGATATACAAAACGCCCATTGAAACAGCAACAAATAATGTCAAAATAGTGCCAGAAAAAAAAAGAGTCCAAATACTAAGCGATATAACAATTAATTATGGTAATATAGCTTCAACGTCAAAAAACTATGCACCATCAGTTACAAGTCTTCGCAGCGTAAGACACAATTGGACAAACCAAACTTTTATAGGAGATTGTACTAAAGTCTCTAGGCACGAGAGAGAATTCCTTAAATTTATTGGAAAACCTAAGATGGATGATGACCTGAATGATTCTTTATCTAAATAATTACTTTAAAAACCTAATCATCATGCGGTAAAATAAATAGATAAATACTACTATAAGAACGAAAATTAAGATAATTATTCAATCTGTGGCTGAACTTTCAATACGTAGGTAGTTGTTTTTGACGTGACAACGTCTTAAATTAGGTTGCGGCTGGGAGTCACTTATGAAAAAGTGTAACGCTCGGTAACGTTACGATGAGTCACCGAACGAGAGAGAGGCCCGCCGAATGCCTTGCGTCTCTCTCCCACTCAACTATGATCGGTCTGCCGCGCGCATTGTGCAATTTAATTATATTCATATCAATAAATATTCTACCGAGAAAAAGACGTTGTCACGTAAAATCTTCGCCCGTAAAACCGACTTTACAGGCAAAAAAAAAAAAAAAAAAAAAAAAAAAAAAAAAAAAAAAAATGGTTTTTTTTTTATTTAATTAAAAAAACAGCACTAATTCTAATTATTCAGATAAATCATTCATTTCAGATTTTCCAATAAATTCATATTTATTTAGTGTATCTATTTTATTTAAAGATTAGCAAATGACAAACATCGATTTTAAACTACATAATTAACTTAATTTGTATTTTTCTTTAAGTTACAATTTTTGTTGATTTGATTGTTAAGTTTATTTCAATGTTTTATCATGAAGACTGGAGTCAAAATGTATGCCAGTGACTAACTAGATTTTAACTAAAATGTTTATTTCTACAACCCTTAATAACTAAATTAACAGGGCAATTTGTTTACAATTATTAAACTTCTAAAAGGTCTCTAATTTTATATTATTTTATTTATAACGAAATAAATAAAAATAGATATAATATTATCATTAGTGTATCCCGAATTCTCATCGGTAAATCACAAAATATCATTAGAGTAATAATGTTGCTCATTTGTGTAGCCAAAAATCTAAAATTATTTGTATTCTTAAAATAAACGAATTAAATATTTGATTGTTATATGGTTTTTAATTTCATCGATTCATCTAAATGCTAAAAAATGAAAATATATCATAAATTTCAAATTCATGAAATTACTGTCTTTTTGGCCCTAAATTTGAAAACGACCCTTTGGCTACTTTTTGAAAACCGTTACGTAACGTTTTTGAAGTTTCAATAAAGTTATTAAAAACCGTTTTCAGTTTTGGTGTTCACTACCGCGGTTGACGAGATGGTTTGGCTATTGCAAAACGAATGAAAACTAAAACGCTGTTAGCTAACGTAACGCAAGTTTTTGTTTTAGTTTTACATTATTATGGTTATGACGATATCCCTTTGTGTTTTTACTAGACTTAGGACTAGTTTGTTAAAATTAAAATATATGAACTAGTAATCTTTAATGGGAACTAATTTTTTGAGCTGTTTTTTAAATATTCGAGATGTTATTATGATCAGTTGGAAAACATATTGAGCAGTTATTTAATTTAATGGCGGTTGATTAATCATTGCGACAGTAAAACATGGACAGGAATAAAAAATCAATTAGTCGGTTATTTTGTCATACAATGTCAATCCTAAAAAAAAAATTGAGCAGTCCGATAACTGAATGAGCGGTTAAAATGATGGAATGAGTGGTTCGATAAATAGTTCGGCAGATCATAGCGAGCGGTGACACCCGAACTCAATTTCATTGAGATGAGAAGTGGCGGAAACGACCAATCACAGGGTTGGTTAGGGTAGGTTAGGTTAGGTTTTTTTTTTTTTTTGCTTAGAATGAGATTTCTTACCGACAAATTCCGATTTATTACTGCCCACACGTAACCGCTCGTTCAATAATTTTTACCGTCCATTTTTTTTTTTTTTTTTTTTTTTTTTTTTTTTTTTTTTTTTTTTTTTTTATAGAAAATAGGCATGCGCTTGACCACTCTCTCGCCTGATGGTAAGCGTCGATGCGATCTAGGATGTGACGCGCCTGCCTAGAAGATACCTATTTACTCGTGACTTGAAGACCCCCAAATTGTATTTGTCAGGAAACACAGACTCAGGCAAAGAGTTCCACTCCTTAGCGGTACGCATCATAAAATTGAAACCAAAACGCTTAGTGCGACTCTTTGGTGTATCCACCATATAACGGTGTCGCCAATTTGTTAGTCTGGTTGTCCGATGAAAAAATGGGGATGGCGGAACAAGGTTGTGCAATTCAGCTGCACACTCTCCGAAATGTATCCTATAAAATACTGATAGGCTTGCAACTTTCCGCCTATGCTCAAGGCTTTTGAGCTTTTTACAGAAAAGATCTTCATCGCCGATGAGCCTCTCGGCCCTCCTCTCGATGGACTCAAGCGTCTGGAGCTGGTATCGGGCGGAACCGTCCCAAAGATGAGAACAATACTCCATACACGATCGAACTTGTGCTTGGTAAAGGGTGAGCAACTGTTCCGGTGTGAAGTATTTTCTCACCTTCGCCAGAATGCCAAGTTTTTTTGAAGCCACTTGAGCCTTGCTCTCAATGAAAGAGCCAAAATTGAGCGTCGGCGACAAAGACATACCGAGAAGCTCAAGATGGTCAGTGATCGGCAAGGATACACCTCGGAAAGTAGGAGTCAAGTTGAAAGGACTCCTTTTAGCGGAGAAAAGACACGCCTGGGTCTTTGACGGATTGAACCCCACTAGATTGGCATCGCCCCATTCAGAGACAGCCTGCAGAGATAGGTTCATACGGCTAACCATCGCCTCTCTATGACACTGGATCTGTTCAGCACTGGCTCGTGCATCAGACATATAGGTCTCTACAACAGTGCTGTCATCTGCGTACCCCAAAATACCGGGCAAAAGCAGGTCATTTATATGCAGCAGAAAAAGAGTTGCAGAGAGAACGGAACCCTGAGGGACGCCGGCATTGATAGCCAAATGGTCAGACGAGCTACCGTCAATGACAACTCGTATTGACCGATCCCTCAGGAAGTCCGATATCCAGACACACAAACCAGTGGGAAGACCATATGACGGAAGCTTACTAATAAGGCCCTCATGCCACACCCTATCAAAAGCCTTCGAGATATCAAGAGAGACGGCAAGCGCCTCACCATGCCTCTCGATGGCTTCGCTCCATTTGTAAGTGGCGTATGCTAGAAGATCTCCGGCAGACCGGTTCCTGCGAAACCCATATTGCCGGTCACTAAGGAGGTCATTTTCTTCTAGATACGACAGGAGCCTGTGGTTCAGTACACGTTCCATTATCTTGCAGAGAATGGACGTGACCGAGATGGGCCTATAATTGATAGGATCAGCACGACTGCCCTTTTTAGGCACAGGTTGCACGTTGGCCAGCTTCCAGGACTTTGGCACTTGTCCTTTAGCCAAAGATAAACGATATAGGCGTGTCAATACCGGAGCTAACTCAGGAGCGCAAGTCCTTAGTACTATGGCTGGTATACCATCCGGACCACTGGCTTTATTCAAGTCCAGTTCCCGCAATGCCTTTCTGACTTCGGTTTGTCTTATACGAATTTCAGACATAAAAGTCCCACAACTTGACAAACCGGAAGGTACAGCATTGCCAGGGTCCAAACGCGAACTTTCGGCAAATAATTCGGCAAATAAATCGGCCTTTTCCTTGGCCGTGTGTGCCAATGATCCGTCAGGTTTCAGCAAGGGAGGCACTGAAGTACGGCAGAAGTTGCCCTCGATCGACTTAGCCAGGGACCAAAACGCTTTACTACCCGAGGGGTAAGAGGCAAGCTTCTTCCCAATGCGGCCTATGTGATCGAAGCGAGCTGTCTTTACAACCTTCTTGCAGGACTTGGCGGCTTTATTAAAGGCTTTCTTCTTTTCGCGCGTATTACTAGCTTTGCGGGATCGAGCTTCAACCCAGGCCAAATATGCTTTGTATTTTGATGCCACCGCATCACGACATTTGGCATTATACCACGGGCGAGCTTTGCCGGCCAGTGATATGTCAGAGAAGGGAATAAAATACTCCATACCCTGACGAAGCACATTGGTCACAGCATCCGCGCAAACTGAGGGGTCGCTAGAAGAAAAGCAAACCTGCCGCCAAGGATAAGATGCAAAAAAACAACGCATCTCATCCCAATCTGCTGATTTAAAACGCCAAATCCGCCGGGAGCCTTTTGGGCTTGGGTCGGGCGGAGAATACATCGACATACATACATACATTCCACCACACAATGGTCAGAACTGCCAAGGGGTGGTGTAACCGACACCGAGTAACTGTCGGGATTTGTCGTCAGCAGAAGGTCCAAGCAATTGGCTGTTTGTCCGTCAGAGTCTGGCACTCTAGTGGCTTCCATTTAGTTATTTTCCTGCTCAATTATATATTCACTGATCCATTTCTTTCTCATTTTTGTTTACTTTACTGCTTTGTTTTATTTTAACTACTGAACTAGTTATTACTAGATAAATGAATAAAAATCTTCATATTTACAATAATTTGTATTTCGATTTTGTTTTGATAATATTTTTGTTAAATTTACAAAATTATTTGTTTTATTATTGAATTTACCACTTTTTTGGCTCATTTACGCGATCGTGGCGCGGCGCAGGGCGCGGTTTTTAGTTTTGGTTGCATTGCGTTGGTTATGAGAAAAACGGTTTTATGTTTTGCGGTAACGTGACGTTTCGGTATGAAAATCAAAACGGTTTTTAAGTTACGTTTTGGTATAACGTTCTCATGCCTACTCACCACCTGACCTTACCTAACCTAACCTCACCTTAATCATTAACAATTGCCTCGAAAATATCGCGCACCAAACTGGTTGCCTCTCGCGGCTACCGCCGCTCGAAGCTAGAAGTTCTGTGAGGCAGAGCTAATACAAGATTATCCGAAAAGGGCTTCGCCGGACTTTGCACTATTGAATTTGAAAAATTTTATTGTGCACGTGAACATTTTTTCAATGGTTTTGAATTAGATTATTGAAGGGTGATTATTCCTCGATGGTATGTCCGATTTCAAAACTTTTTTTGCACATTAGTCACGACAACGATGTGAGTTTTGGCGCCAAATTTCATCAATGTAGTCTCAGCGGTTTGACTGTGATCAGCCTTTGAATTTTTCTTTCGGTGATTATTCCTCCATGGTATGGCCGATTTCAAAACTTTTTTGCACATTAGTCACGACCACAATGTGAGTTTGGGCGCTAAATTTCATATATATAGTTTTAGCGGTTTGGCTGTGATCGGCTTTTGAATTTTTCTTTCGGTGATTATTCCTTCATGGTATGTCCGATTTCAAAACTTTTTTTTGCACATTAGTCAAGACCACAATGTGAGTTTTGGGGCCAAATTTCATCAATGTAATATTAGCGGTTTGGCTGTGATAAGCTTTTGAATTTTTCTTTCGGTGATTATTCCTCCATGGTAAAGTCTATATTTTTTTTACATAGCCTATGTCCGTCAGGTTATAATCATGTATGTTCATGCCAAAATTTGTTCGAATAGGTTGAACCGTTAAGTAGCAGGAGGGAGACAAGCGAAATTTGTGAGTTGTCTAAAAGAGAGTTTCACTCTTTCAGAGCTTCACTCAATAATTTGATGTCTCCCGAAGCATGAAAGAGATCATGATATAGATATTATTTTAGTCACATACGGGAAAATGTTTAGCATCCCCTATTTAAGGCTAAAATACCATCAAGTTTCGAGTAGTCATCTGGCTCTGTATACTATATTATAGGGTTTTAAAAAGTAAAAAAAATATGAGCTACGTACACTAATGTAGGAAAGCGGGATAACCCTCTTTTACCATAACTGAAATTCTTTTATTATAATAGAAAAATACTAGAAAAAATCGACTCTGATCACAAGTGAATTCTCAGACAGGAAACGAACCCGCAACCTTTGGAAATCCGGTCCAATGTTCTCCCAATTGAACTACCGAGCCTTGTGAACACTCGTCGAAATTTTCTAGTACCTTTCTCATTTTACGCTGTAGGCCAGCGTTGTTTCATCAATGAGAGGAACATCCTCTCGTATTCGAAAGAAACATTTTTACAAATGTTGTAGCATTATAAAATGCATAAAATATATAAAAAATATAAAATGAAATTCTTTTTAATTAATAAATTATTATTTAATGCCATTCTTTCCCCATTATAATTATAAACATTATTATTCGTAATCGTTCCAGGTTTACGTAGGTTTATCCGAGTTGTGGCGTCGCCTCCGTGATTGTGAGCGGGCAGTTGCCTGTGCAGCTCGCGCCTGTGACTTGGGCAGAGGCCCAAGATCGGCTGACTTGAACACAAGACACCATCGCACAGCATTGCTGCAGATGGCAGCGGCTTTACGAGCGAGACAAGAACTTGGAGACGCCCATGATTACTGCAATGTAAGACATTGTATCGATTCGCTCGTGATTTGAAGACCCCGAAATTGTATGTGTCAGGTAACACAGACAGGCAGTTAATGTATGACCGCTAACGTCTGGGTATTTGTACGTTTACTTACACCTTTTATAAATCTAAATTAGAAACTAGAAAGCCTGACTTTGAAGGCGATAATTTTTTACGTCGTGCTGTGTCTGTCAGAAACCAGCGACACCCAACAACCCTTCTAAGCGATTAATGATACTGATTAAATCATTCAACATAGCAGCAGAACACCACCTTTAGAACGGCTGCATAGTTTCAAATTTCGCAATTCACATGAGACAAGTAGAATTTCTTGTAGTAACATTTTCTTTAGAGTAATAACTAACAGCACAATCATAAAGATAAGCAGATAACTTATGCATTTGTCTAGCGTATACACACCACGAAATATTTGTTTGTTTTTTCAGGAGGCACTTCGATTGGCTGCGGTGGCCGGGGATCAGGGGTGCTACGCGAGAGCGGTGCGCATTGCGGGTGACGTTTACAGACGAAAATGCGATGTTGGGAAGGCACTCAGGTATACCTAAAGACCTAAAGATTTGCCTATATATATTTTGCCTACAGTCAAAGATTCTTTTTAAAGTTGCTTACTTTATGTGATTAGAATCCAAATGTAAAAAATGTGAATTTACATTTTAGTTACACTTCGGTGATGTTGCATGTGCCATTGTCATGGAAGAACTGAAGTTTTTTACGATAGATGGACGGTGTTTATCATCGGTACAGGATATTTTATTGAACTTTGCTATTTTCGAAGGCATTACGAGGTAGCTATGGGAGCCGGACAGGCGTTGGGCGATCGACTGGCGCAGATGGAAGCGATGGATGGCGCCGCGCGATGCCTAGAGGCGCTGCGTCTACAAGGGAGGATTTGCAACTGTCGCCCGCTAGAGTTCAACACGCGTTTGCTAGAGGTCGCCACTTCTGTCGGGTCGAAGGTCAGTGTTGTTTATATTTCTGGAATTGTTTAGTTAATATCTACTACTAAAACTTTGTAATGAAGTTCACTTTTAACCCCTCTGTTTGAAATGATGCATTAATAGAAAAAAATTGCCCTTTTTATGTTTTTTTACATTACAAAAATTGAGTATTATTAGGCAGAATATATTTCTGTATACAGAAAAAATATCCCTGTTAGAATCAACCAGAAGTATCATTGTCATATCACACCGAGATTTTATATAAAAAAAATGTTATTGTTATTTTTTGCAATAATATACATAAATATAAAACATAGGTGAGTAATTTAAGAAATCCGGTCCAATGCTCGCTCAATTGGGAGAGCATTGGACCGGATTTCCAAAGGTTGCGGGTTCGATTCCCGCCTGAGAATTCACTTGTGACCCGAGTCGATTTTTTCTAGTATTTTTCTATTATAATAATTTATCTTATAAGATCGCATTAAAAATGCATAAAATATAAAAATTATAAATCTGAGTAATTTAATTTGAATTAATTCAAATGAGGTAATAAAGTAGGGGACTGGAAAACTTTAATGTTGTTGTAGGGAACAATTTCTACTCTGAATGTTGCACTGTTATATGTTGTTGTATGTACTAGTTATAGACAGCTGTAAGTAAATTATAACTAACGTGATGTCACTGCCCAGTGGTTTTATTGCATCAAAAATAGGAACAATGAGTATTAGTATCGTTAATGAAGGTTGCGCCAATGCAGTGTCATCAAAACAATAATGTCGAGTGTACATTTACAGTTGTCAATTGAATTTTTTCCGTGGGTCACAATTTAAACCTGTCAATACAGTTTCCTAACTGAATATTATTAATATATTGTGTTGACACCGCCAAAAAATGTGCGGGACCTCACTAAACACATAATTTGCTCAGATAAATCAGTATTTTCTATGAAGTATTTCGATTTCTTTTATAAGGATGGAAAGCTAAATAACATGAAATTTCTGCACAATTGGAACTAAAAATTTAGTTTGAAACGAAGCAACGTTTGTATTATGATGATATGCTAGTCGCAAAAACATATGGACAATCTAGGATGCGAACCATCACAACCGATGCACCAGTCAGCCGACTGCCTAATAGAGTTATTTTTTTATGATTAACTTTCTTTTTACGGCTTGTATAGCTTGGAGAATAGAAGAACGCTTTTGGATCAGATGTTTTTGTACAAGTTAGTAAATGGAAATCTGGACTGCCCCGAACTTTTGCAGGGTCTTCATTTTAACACTCCATTTTAATTGCCGCGACCATCTGCGTATAACCTTTTCTCCTTTCGCGCTTGCAAAACTAACTCCGCCCACTTTTCAAGTTTACGAAGGTCACAAAAACTGTTTAATATATTAGCAAAAAAACAAGACATTGATATTTTTGCAAACAAAAAGCAAGAGTTCAAACGGCATGTCTCTAATATTATTAAGGATCTATAATTCTTCTTTTCCTTGATTTTGACTGTTGTTCGTTTTTGTTTATATCATATAGGTAACAGAACATATGGTCTGTTTTTGTCCATATTTTATGTTATGTTTATATGAATTAATTATTTTAGTTTAAAATAAATCTCTTTTACTTGAATTGTGTAACTTAGGTAAATGATTACAACTATTTCTTTGTGTATTCTCGTTGGTGCATGTCGTGACTGCCTTTAATTAAGACAGCACTTAGCTATATGATGAAATTGTATGTTTTTTTTAAATGTTATAGTGTATGTTTTGTTGGTTGTTACGCATGCCTAGTATATGCAATTCGTCGTGTAGGCATCGCCCCCGATTCCGCAACACAACAACCGAATGCACGAGCCGCTGACACCGCGCAACGTGACCAGGCGGCTGACGTCGTTCACCGCATCGTGGTTATTTGGATTGTATTCTTGTACCTACCATCGGTCGAGTATCATTCATATTTTATTGTAATTTTAATTATAAGTTTTTATTAAATAAAATTGATTTTTTTTGGACCTTCCGCTGCGAAGTAACTTAATTGGCGCAGTCGGTAGGATACCCGCGGGCTGGATCGGGTATTTAAGGGTAAATTCACCACAAACTCATCCCCAAGCCGCCCAAGTGGCTATCGCGTCGCGTTTCGGGTATCACGAATCTACATCAAGAACTGGCAGCAGAAGGGAATCAAGACATAGATTCATCCAAAAAAAGATACCAGAATATGTTGTAAGTACCTTGAATCTTTCAAGTACCAATTTCCTTTATTACCTAGAAATTTTCCTTATATCTTATATATATTAATCGTAACTTATCTTAATAACCTTTTTTTTTATCTTTCTCTTTGTAAGTGTTAGTATAATCCTTCAAAATTTTTCATCCAAGAGCCTCGCGAGATAAGAAAAGCAGTAGGGGTAGAGATAATTGTATGGACGAAAGTAGGCAATTAGATTCGATTGACATAATTGAAGAACCGACTCCGACCATGGCTAGTGACGCACTTGACATGATTTTTAAATCCCTTAGGTTGGTGCCCGAGTTTGACGGGAACCCACACGTTCTTACGCGTTTTATTAATATATGTGATCAATTAGTTATCACTCATTTTAAAACGACTGTAGGGAACGAGTTAAACAATTTAGCCCTTATTAACGGCATATTAAATAAAGTGACAGGCCCCGCGGCCCGACTTATAAATTCAAACGGTATCCCAGAGACTTGGGATGGGATACGCAGTGCTCTGATAAATAATTTCGCTGATCATCGCGACGAAACAGCGCTGTACAATGACTTGTCGATGTTAACCCAGGGTTCTAGCACCCCACAGGAATTCTATGAGCGGTGCCAGAATCTTTACAGTACTATAATGACTTATGTATCCCTTCACGAGACAGTGCGTAGTACAATAGATGCTAAGCGCGACTTATATAGAAAACTAACCCTACAAGCATACCTACGGGGCTTAAAGGATCCCTTAGGTTGCCGTATTAGGTGCATGCGCCCCGCGAGTGTCGAGCAGGCTCTTGAATTTGTACAGGAGGAACTAAATACCCTTTATATGCAGCAACGCAATGAAGGGCCTAGTCGAAAAGAATATCAACCTCAGTTGCCTCCAAGTAATAATTTTAACCTACCATTAAATAACTTTTCTCAGCGGATGCCTATCCTTAACATGCCTGGTCCATCTAGACAAAATGTAGTTAATGTGCCTGGACCGTCCAAGCCTTTGGCTATGCAGTACCAACTTAATCAAGGTTGGAAACCTAATTGGCAACAACCACCCCGAGGGCCAACCCGAACTCAGCAGATGTTCCGGGCGCCTCCACCAAATTACAACCCCCAAAGCAACGTTTTTAGGATGCCTAATAGGAATCAACCGCAACAGTCTTTTAGATTCGGTGCACCGCGCCCTATGAGTGGAGTTGCTCCTTTCGTAACAAAGCCGCTACCCCCCTCGGGACATGACTGGAATAAATTCGGAAACCCACCACCAAGTAATTATTTCAAATCACGCGAAATAAACTTCAATGATTTTTATTACGACAACCCTTACTATGACTATGACTATAATCAAGTTGACTACTACAATAATGACTATAGTAATTATGATCAGTACTATGATTGCGGTTATGTTGAGGAGCAGTCATGGTGCGAGGACACTTCAGTTGAGGAGGTAGACCAAAAGGCTCCCTCATCTGAGGATCAGAATTTTCAGAAAGTTTCCAAATCCGACATACAAAAATAGAAGTTAATTTCCACATTCAAAGACAACTTGGCTATATCCAGATAAAAAACCCTCCGCTTAAATTTCTTATTGATACGGGAGCTAACCAATCGTTTATTAGCCCCCAGGCCGTAGAAAAATATTTTAGTCATATCCAGTTAAACTATGAACCATTTCAAGTAACTAATATTCATGCTACTAGTAAAAACGATTATTCAATAACCTTGCCTATTTTTCCAGAGTTCAAGGAATCGGGAGACATTACTTTGTTCGTTTACGATTTTCACAATTACTTTGATGGGTTATTAGGCTTCGATTTACTTGACGCGTGGAAATCCAATATCGATTTAAGAAATAAACTTCTTATTACACGTAAAACATCCATTCCGATAGAAATGTATGATTCGCGTAATGCCAACTTATATGAGGAGATAATTCCGGCTAACAGTTCCAAATTAATTCGGTTGCCTATAAATAGTCGTGACGGTGAAGTATTGGTAGATAATCAGGTTATATGTAACTGTTTAATTTCAGAATGTTTGACTCAAGTTAAGAATAATAGGGGTTGGGTCCAAATTACTAACGATTCTCCTAATGACATTATATTTTCCATGGACCGCCCAGTATCAGCTGAATTGTTTAATATAGAATATGATAGTACTGAAATTTTATCCGATCGAGTTAGCGAAGTTTTATCTCGCCTTCGCACAGAACATTTAAATGCGGAAGAGCTAGCAAATTTACGAAATATTTGTGCGAATTACGCCGATGTGTTTTACCTTGAGGATGAACCATTAACATTCACCAACAAGATAAAACATAAAATAAGAACTACGGATGAAATTCCAGTACACACGAAAAGTTATCGCTATCCTTACGTCCATTATCTGTCTTATCCTATCGTTACCGACAAGAAGTCCGAGATCAGATAGAAAAGATGCTTAATCAAAATATAATTAGACCTTCGGAATCTGCATGGAGCTCGCCTATCTGGGTCGTCCCCAAAAAGGCTGACGCGTCCGGCAAGGTCAAATGGCGTCTTGTGGTGGATTTCAGGAAAGTTAACGAGAAAACGATTGACGACAAATATCCTATCCCGAGCATTACTGATGTACTGGATAAGTTAGGTATATGTCAGTATTTTACTACTCTTGATTTGGCCAGTGGATTCTACCAAGTCGAGATGGATCCAACAGACATTCCTAAGACCGCGTTTAACGTAGAAAACGGGCATTACGAATTTCTAAGAATGCCGATGGGTCTTAAGAATTCTCCATCAACCTTTCAAAGGGTGATGGACAATGTCTTAAGAGGCCTTCAGAACGAAGTCTGTTTGGTTTATCTCGATGATATTATCGTATTCAGCACCTCCCTACAGGAACATATTATAAATCTAGAAAAAGTATTCAAAAAACTACGCGAATCCAACTTTAAAATACAGATGGATAAATCTGAATTTTTAAAGTTGGAAACCGAATTTCTAGGTCATGTGATTTGTAAAGATGGCGTGAAACCTAATCCCGGTAAGATAGCAGCCATCGAAAAATATCCACTGCCCAAAACGACTACAGAAATCAAACGTTTTCTCGGCTTATTGGGATATTACCGAAAATTTATCCCAAATTTCGCTAAACTAACCAAGCCACTAACACAATGCTTAAAAAAGGGTTCCAAAATTACTCTCGATCAAAATTACATTAGTTGTTTCGAACATTGTAAAATATTATTAACAAATGACCCGATACTTCAATACCCGGACTTCTCTAAAGAATTTTTATTAACAACCGATGCTTCAAACGTAGCGATAGGTGCAGTTTTATCTCAGGGAATTGTGGGCTCGGACAAACCTATCGCTTACGCCTCACGCACATTAAATTCAAGCGAACTTAATTACAGTACCATTGAGAAGGAGCTTTTAGCAATCGTATGGGCAACAAAATATTTTAGACCCTATCTTTTTGGCCGCAAATTTAAAATCATAACCGACCACAAGCCTTTACAATGGATAATGAATTTAAAAGAACCCAACTCGCGTTTGACAAGGTGGCGGTTGAAATTAAGCGAATACGATTTTACGATACTTTATAAGCAAGGTAAATCTAACACTAACGCGGATGCCTTGTCACGAGTTGAAATTAATAACGACGAAATAAGTTCGATTATAGTTAACCCTACGGAAAAAACTCCCTCTCTTGATGCTTCCAGAACCATCACAGCTCCGGAGCTTGATGATTCTAGAACCATTACAGTACACACTGATAAAGAGAACCCTATTCTAGAGGTACCCATTACGGATGATCCTTTGAACAAATTTACTAAACAATTAATATTGAATGTAGTAGGCGACATCAAAGGACGTCCCGTAGTGACTAAGCCGTTCGAGACGCATACGCGTATATCTATTCAACTATCCCAATCAAATCTAGACGAAGACGTTATTAACGCCATCAAGGAATATGTTCATCCCAAGATTAAGACAGGAATCTTTATACATCCTTCCGAAGCTATGTATGCGATAGTCCCTATAATACAGAAAACCTTTAAAAATTCCGCTATGAATCTTATGATAGCTAAACGTGAACTAGAAAACGTGAGAGAGTATCTAAGACAGCAGGATATTATCAATAAATATCACGATGGTAAGACCAACCATCGCGGTATCAATGAAACCTATCTAACATTGTCGCATAAATACTATTGGCCGAAAATGCGCGAGCACATAGTCAAATTTATTAACGAATGTACTGTTTGCGGTCAGGCTAAGTACGACCGCAACCCAATAAATCAACAGTATCGTATAGTTCCCCCGGCAAATAAACCATTTGAATTAGTTCATTTAGATCTTTTAACAATTCAAAGCGAGAAATTCTTAACTATAGTTGATGCCTTTTCTAAGTACGCACAGGCCTACTACCTGAGAGACGGGACAGCTGTAAGCGTAGTACAAGCGTTACTTAAGTATTGTACTCACCATTCTATACCAATCACTCTAGTTACAGATAATGGCACAGAATTTAATAATCAGTTATTCAGTGAATTTACGAGATTGCATAAGATACAGCATCACCGTGTTGCACCTCATGCCCCGAATGAAAACGGCATCGTTGAAAGGTTTCATTCAACTGTCTTAGAACATCTGCGTGTCCTAAAGATCGACAAAAAATCGGAATCCGTCATAAATCTCATGCCATACGCTATACTTGGATATAATAGCAGCATACATAGTTTCACTAAATGTAGGCCAATTGAAGTAATTACAGGTCACTTCGATCCCCGCGACCCCTTTGATATTGATTTATCAGTCCACCTTTTGCAACAATATATTACTAAACATCGGAATCTGCGGAGTAGAACATCCCCGGACTGCATTCACCAGCTGATCGTCACCCAACAAAGGAGTACGGTATGTCGTCCGATTACTGTCCAGTTGGAGAATCCAGCCTTCGAGGAACTTGATGACAGGCACTACACAGTCAGCTTCCCGAAGCCAACCAAGGTTCACTTATCATGCGGACAAGATCTGCACCTGACACTTCAGGGTAGTTACCTCCTCACCCTACCACACAAATGCTTCATTGAAACACCGGAGTTCCTGATTACGAATACCAAGGATCGCCTTAAGGGCCAAGCTATGAAGATCATGGACCTACCAAAATCCAACAGCGTCTTAACAACTAAGGCATTACCATTTAAACTTACTTCAATAAACTTAGATCATCTTCACGCAACAAGCTCTAAGATAGCGATGCAGAATCCAATGCAACCGGTCACACTCACCGACTACAGCCTATATCACACCACTATTCCGATGTACATATTACTATTCGGTGCATGTGTTCTAATAACAGTTGCGATAATATATCGCAAATACATAAATCGGAAAAGGGACAAGCCAGGTGAATCTTCCGAGACTCAACATCAGCTTCCAAGAATCTATGCTGTCCCCATCGCTTCGAGATCATCATCCGTCGCTACGCAGCTTCCAGCTCAATTTACGACAAAAGTCTTCAATACTCGCTGCACTACGGGGGGAGGTGTTACGCATGCCTAGTATATGCAATTCGTCGTGTAGGCATCGCCCCCGATTCCGCAACACAACAACCGAATGCACGAGCCGCTGACACCGCGCAACGTGACCAGGCGGCTGACGTCGTTCACCGCATCGTGGTTATTTGGATTGTATTCTTGTACCTACCATCGGTCGAGTATCATTCATATTTTATTGTAATTTTAATTATAAGTTTTTATTAAATAAAATTGATTTTTTTTGGACCTTCCGCTGCGAAGTAACTTAATTTGGTGGTCCTTATAAATAAATAAATAAATAAATAAACTTTCTATAATTGGCGCCCAAACATGTAGCTCATTGGCGCCCAATGTGTTACTTATTTGTATTCTACATAATTTTGATGTCAAAAGAGGATTTTGATGGAGCAGTAATTAGCTGTTCGGCGTAATATTAAAGAGGTTTTGCAAATGTTACAAGTTCCTTTCATCAGGCGAGTGAATGAATGAAGCCAAGTACACAACTCCCTTAACCACTATGGGATAGCATGGTGGGTGATGGGCTATTCTTCCTACGACCTTTTTATTCATAGCAAAAACTATGTCCCAGCAGTGGGGACATTATTCAACATTCGTGATGATAATATAGATGTTAGTTTATACATTATTAATTTTGTAATAGCTAGCAATAAGCTTGCGGTCAATCCTGGAATAGGCGTCTCATCTGTTGGTACTTCAAAACCATAAATATATTATAACATTCAAAAGACAACAAAAGCCGTATACTAAAGAGTCGCACTACAGCGTTTTGGTTCCAATTTTGTGATATGTACCACTAAGGACTGGAACTCTTTGCCTGAGTCTGTGCTTCTGACTAATACAATTTAGGGGGTCTTTAAGTTACGTGTGAAAAGGTATCTTCTAGGTACATCCTATATCGCATCGTCGCTTACCAATCAGGTGAGATAAAGGTCAAGCAGCTGCCTTTTTAGTATTAAAATTCTTTCCAGATGTTAGTACGTCGCGTGCGTCTCCGCTTGGCGGACATATATACAGCTTTGGGTGACAACAACGCCGCGGCCAAACTGAAGAGATCCGCTGCCACGTGGGCGGCCCCGACTTGTGCTCGATGCAGGGAACCGTTGGCGGAGACGCCGGAACCACTGGCTGCTTTACCTTGCGCTCATATTGTTCATCATGCGTGAGTACTTAAACTAGGCGATGTAGTCGCTAAGCATAAAGCTTCGCTAGTACCATATATTCGAGCGGAGCGGATTAGTGGTTTCAAAAATATAAGCTCTGGAGAGTTCGGTGTATATACTGAAGCTTGAATTTCATTTTTGCGAATTTTAAAATTCTGGCTTCGTCACGATCTAGTGCACAACCTGTTGGTTCGATTTATTACAAAAAATACCAAAATCGGCAAAAAACTCATAGAGTTATGGCGTCCCATACCTTTCGTCATTGAAGTTGATCCATGGGAGAGTCGCTCGCTCCGCTCCAATAAAGGATCACTGCTATCCGTAACCTTTGTTATATCTACGCGTAAAGCAATGAATGACGCCTTCCGTTGCCATCACACTGTTTACTTTTAATTTGTTCTAGCGATTCCGATGCAGACAATGTGTAGAGAAAGTCGGTAAAGCATTTTGGCGCTCTTTCTTATTCTTGTTTTTAAACAGCAAACCAACGAGGACTTAGATTTTCAAACAACACGATTTGCCTTGCCAGCATAAATGCAATAAATTTTATTGACATCGATTATAATAGATTAGATTAAAATAGTAGAAACATTTTTGGAAATGTTCAAACGTTTGATGTTTAATATCATCAAATTGTTCTTATTTAAAGTATGCAAAAACTTATCCAAAATGTTTTTTATAGGTCGCGCCATGTAACTTGACCCAAACATAAACAATGAACTTGCGCAGAAAATGAATAATGTACCTAAATTTGCTACTGCGCGTGTCACGTGATTTCAAAACCAGGTTCAACTTATATGCTGGGGACTATACTATCTTTTTAACACTATGTATCTTTCTCAAGTGTATAAAGTTTAATAAGAATCAGCTTTTTTGATTTAAAGTATTTAGACTTGAGAGTTTGTGTGAGACGTACTTTTCTGTGTTTGTCGGCAGTTGCATGCCCGAATCGTGGTCAAGGCGTTCAGGACGAAGCGTAGCGGGTGGCGCAGGCGCCGAATGTGCGGAATGCGCTTCCCCCCGCGCACCTCGCGCTCCACCACCCGCACCCCCTGCCCCACCCGCTCCCAGGCATTTGCCCGCACAGGTATTTTAATTTTAATTTATTCTCTTAGAACAATTGAACAGCACAGGACCGATTATTGTGGAGATCTTTGGGGGAGGCCTATGTCCAGCAGCGGGCGTCGTACGGCTGATATGATGATGATGATGAGAATAATTGGACGTATTTCCATGGTAAGGATCCAACCCACAACTTCACTTAAATTGACGTAAGTATACCAAAATGGCCTTAATGCCATATACGTTCACGTCACGAAAACAGCTGTAGCAAAATGTCAGAGCGAAGGGTCCTTTTCCACTTATGCTACTTTCTATTTGCTACAGCTGTTTTCGTGACGTGAAAGTATACCATTTTAGTATAGGTACTTACGTCAATTTAAGTGAAGTTGTGGGTTGGATTCTTACCATGGAAATATTTTTTTTTTTTTATAAGGAGTTTTGGCTTGGTTACAAAGACCTTTGAGCCATTTCTTCATATTATGTCCATTCTTGTTTAAAGAGTTGATTTATGAATGATATGAATGATAGATTATCAATGGATGATGAATGAAAAGTGAAATACCTTAACCTAGGTTTCAGTAAAGATGTGGGGTTTTACTGAAAATTTTTCGTGGACTTCTTGAGAGAGCGAAAAGACACCATCCATTGTTTTGTTTCACTTGCAAACACTCGTGCATATACAGAAATACTTAGTGGTTAATAACCCACCATTATTACACATTAATATCAACCACAACACAAATTTTAACAAGAAAAACAAGACCACCATAGTGACGCTTCCCGCTCCCGCCAAAAAGTCCTACCATGGAAATACGTCCAATTATACCACAGACTTAATAGTGATGTTTTACATCACGACGCGCGATTATGACTAATCTGTGTACATTTTTTTTTATTAAGTTTTTCCATAAGGGAAGGCAAAGTGTACAAAGCTTAATCTTATTGTAAGTACGGGAAAACAAGTGACTGCCGCCACTGTGGCGTAGTATCTACGCAGTTTATTACAGGTGCTGTAGATTTACATCCTTGCATCATTTTGTCAATCTTTTTTTGTAGATTCAATAAACTAATAGTAAGTAAACTGGTAAGGTAAATAACTTCACCGATACTGTTGAGAAAGTTGCCCCAAAGGTTGGAACTGTTTTTTCGTTAAATACCTATATACCTCATTTGCTTGAAAAAATGTGTACTCATAATAAAAGTAAAGATTTCAAAACTATTCATATAAAAAACAAAAGAAAAGTTCAATTTTTTTATAAGACATAAGTTCATTATTAGTTATTGTAAATAGTTAATACAATTGGGATGATGACTCAATTTTAATTTTCACGCCTCGTCATAATATATTAAAATACCGTAGAAAAAGATACAATACTGTGAAATCAGAATTAAAATCGGCTAAGAAATAAATAACATACAAGCATTTTAAGTTGTTCATTTGGAAACGATTAGACAGAGAGTTCCGACATCAACAGTGACGTCACTGTTTAGTACGGCCATATAAACTCCATGTAAATTTCCGTTTTGCTAGAGAGAGATGGAGCAAAATATTCAATACCTTATGTCTTGCTTGTTTTTTAAGTTATTCGAAAACCGATTTTTTTCTGTCTGTTTATTATAGAAATGAACTTCTATTAAAGCAAAAAAAATTTTTTGTCATCTAGCCTATTGCTATTTTTTTAGCTTATTTTTTTAATAATTGTGTTGACGAACCGGTTTTCCTTTTCCTAATTAATAATAGCAAATTAAATCCCCTCTCTGAAAAAGGAAACCTCACATTCTACCAATCTTTATACCACTAATGTTGATTAAATTTTGGAAAAAAATCTATACCACGAATAAATAAATAATTATTTATGAACTTCGAATTTTATTAATGATTTCATCACGTCACTTTTAAAGTCATTCGAATTATAAGAATAAACGAAAGATTCGAATAAATACAGATTCATAATCGAGTACATTATGATTGCATGACTGATTGCATTACATATAACATTATAGAAGCAAAAACAAATTCAACGGCTGTATTGGCTGGTACTTATTTGGATTTTCTCATTAAATTGTTGATTCCCTTAATGCTTACTGAAAATATCTACTTAGATACCAATTATTGTGAGCACACACAAGTTCACGGCTAACAAACGAAACATATAAAATATGTATAAAAACTCAATAAAGATAAATTACAGATTAAAATCGTTTCTATCTTCGAATCGAAATTTGTGTAGCTTAATTTTTCATGTTTTAATAGTTTTTAGTTAATAGTTATAGTTAAAAAGTAACATTTAGAGTCGTGTAACATGGAGGTCCCATGAGAAGGTCAAAAAACCGTAAAATGTTACTAAAATAACATTCTGGCAACACTGGTTCGCTGTATGCGATTCCCTTTGTTGTATCATTCATGTTGAAATAATCCGGCCCGCCCTGCCCCGTCGTCTGTGACGCCCCTAAGTGTGAGTGCGTGTATATAAGACATATTTACATATTTCATTGTCTTATCTACAGGATTTCCCTTTCGGCACACCGCCCATACTGCGAGATTCGGACCTCAACTCAATATTTTCAGACCACAGCAGCCAGCAAGCCACATCAAGTGTCTAATTTATTCAATCATGTATTTTAAGTATACCTACCTACTTTAAGTGTAAATTACTTTAAAAGTATTTGTCCTACACCGTTCCTTGAAAAGGGGATATGCATGAACCAATGAAGATGACTTCGAATATTCCAATAACTGTTTATTATTACTTATTGATTCTATCCATAGATATAACAATTAAAAGGCATAATACAATAAATTGCCAATGGATGGATCAAAGATTCAGATCTAATGTATTGAATGATTATTATTTAATTATAAAATAACAAGTGGAACTGACAGACGTTGTCCTGCCTGTTATTTTTGCAGTATAGATAAATAACCTAGATACCGTCTGCAGCGCCATCTGCCGGGCTGATTTCTGAATCTAAACCATTCTCAGATCCCCTTGAACACACACAAAAAAATTCATTCAAATCGGTCCAGCCGTTAAGGAGGAGTTCAGTGACATACACACTCACAGAAGAATTATATATATAAAGATAATCATGAATCAATAAAATCATACTTATCAAAGCCTAACCATAACCAAGGAAAAAAACACTTCGCCATCTTGTGGAAAACAATGGAACTAATTTTCACTAGCGATATTGACTTTTATTTGATAGGAATTATGAAAGACGCGTATGTCTGCCTTTTCGTATAGAGTCATATAGGTACATAAGCATTCTTTAATTATTTAATTTCAAATTTTGAACTACATGCAAATTCCCTTTTCTGCTGATTAACTTTTTTCATTCAAAATTCAAGGCTATTTACATCCAGTTAAAGACGAAAATCCAGAAAATCATCTTAATTGTATACAACGTTAAAATTTATGAAATTGCATGTGTTATCACGAGTGTAATAGATATGGTTTGTTTGTTTGTTTCCAAAACTAAAAATATTTATAAGAAATCCATTGTAAATTCAACTTGATGTAAATAGCCATAAGGTGCATTTCACAACAAATCCCGACCCAACAAACTTGAGGAGTGGAAAGCAAAAGCACGTAAGTCAATAATTTTTCTTTTTAAAATCACATTGTAAATTATTATGGAAAGTAAGTTTACCGTCGGTAAGATCAAGTCCTAGACGATGGACTATTTTGGTCTTTATTACTAAGAGATTAAAGTTGAACTATTCTGCATGATATTTAAAGGTGGACGAGTTCAACTTTTACTCGCTCAGTAATACAAATTATGGCGAACTGGATCGTTGAACAAGTGTGCAGGTCCTTATAAATGTATTTAACACGCGAGAAAATCCAGTAGTGAACGAAATGAAGGAACGAATGTCCATATCCTTTTAAATTAAATATTAATTAAAATTAACTATAGGATATGATTCCTTTAAATATGCGCTTTATTAAAAATTACCTTTGTTTTGTACAAAATAATATTTATTTTATATATATTAATGAATAAATAATTTAATATTGATGTATGCATAATGAATGGTAATTAAATCTACTAATTATATGATTATTTATTTACAATGAAAATATATACGCTTATAATTATTATTAAATAAATATTTGTTGCGTGTTCATTATTTTGTTGTAGTACATATTATGATGTAGGAGTTTCATTCGATTTAATCGACTTTAATGTCTTGTAAGAATAAAGTCAGAATGGTACCAGTTTTGACATATGGAGGAGAGAGAAATATTTATATAGATTGGATAATACAATTGACAACTATATGATAAAACAAATGAGAAAAACCAGTCGTACTTACTTATACTATCTAGTAACTGTTGAGTTATTTGAATACTTTATTGAATTCGTTGAACAATCGTGGCATCGATATATATATATATATATATATATATGGTTTATATATGTAGTGTAATATAATATTGTAATATGTATGTTAAATTGATAAGCTTAAGTATATATCTCCATTGTATCCGCTTTTAAGTTACTTTTTCCCAATGGTTGACTGAGAGCGAATGCAATTAACATTAAGTCCGCCTTTTATATCATTTTATATTTATGGTCATTTTTTTTAAATAAATAAATAAAATAAATTAGATACCTGCGCACCTTAAAAAATTAGCAATAAGTCACATTCTCATAAACACATATTTATATATGCTCATACATGAAACAGAATAGCAACAGACAGAGCAGAGGAAGAAAAATAAAAAAATGTTATTAAAAATTAATTATTAAACTAAAATTAATTAATTAATTATTTAACTGAAAGTAAAGCAAGGCCAATATAGAACCTGTATCAAAAAGCTCCTGCCCCGTTCATAGGTGCGCAGAATACGACAGCAGCGTTCTTTTCAGACAGACAGACAATAGACAAATCAGTATGAGATATTAATGAAGATTTTAACAATTTTATTTAAACAACGTTTATTGAATAAATCACTTTAAACAGTACGTGGAAATTCGACAAGCGAAGTGTCAATATTTTATTTGTGTTATACTTGTATACACTACCAAAATTAGTGTACTTTACATGTATAGATATATGTATATTGGATATACGAAGCGTAACTGGCTTTGAGAGAAAGAGAGAAAGGAAATGTGTGCTCGCACCTCTCTCTCTTGCTCCTGCTCTACATGAGAGCAATTACTCTCTCTCTTTCTATCTTCACTAAATTATATCTCCCTCACAACTTCCGTTCGCTTCGTCCGATCACACTTTTCGTAACGCTCTCGTCACGCATTCCAGCTTACTCCCCAAGTCAAGCGTGAGTAGTTATACTTCAATAATAAAAATGTCAATGCTTTTCATAAATTCCCTTCAGGTATATTCAGTCGGATTTCTCTCAGTTTTTCTTGTCATTTTGTCTGATGCCTGTGCTGATTATCGCCCATGGTTGTAGCTGAAAATCAAAGACTTGCTCTTGTTGGGGGTAAATATGAGTGAACGAATATTTTGAACGGCTAATTAATTTATGTATCCAATGTTTTGAGCGTTTAATGCGATAACTGCTTTTTCCTGCACCTGTAATGTGGTTTCTTAACATTTTCTGAATAATTGTATTCTTTGTATGTATTAGTGGAATCAAATAAGGATATCTAATTATCTATATTATGGATACATTAAACAGGTTCATTAATAAAATAAAAATATGTAACTTACTTCCGCAAAACTCAGCAGTGTGCACCGCCCGCCCGCCCGCAAATTAATGCAGAAACCGCAGACACCGCCACCTTCACCTACTAATCTCCATGTGCTTCGTCCCACGCGGATCATCATCAGGAGCTGTTAGACCGTGTAATAACGAGCACTAAGTGCTAAGGGCGGACGGTTCACACTGCTTGAGTTTTGCGGAAGTAAGCTACATATTTTTATTTTACAAATGGATATAGAATTCCGCCAAGTAACTCCTGATTCTATCAAATATTTAACAGGATGTAATAAATAAAACCTGTCGTTGCAAAGGTGAAATGTGTTTATAATACTCTTCCAGTCAACCCAGGTTGTGTTTTGGATGTATAAGTGGGTACACGGGTAGCAACTTACACTAGTTCGTCCAATAAAACAAAAAATATTAAACTGAAACAGATATAATATACATAATTCTACACATAACTGGTACCATTTAGACAAAAAAGTTTACGAAACAAAGTATTAATTAAAAAAAATTAAAGTCACAATTGAATCTTATGAAACTCAATAGTTTACACTTGTGTAAATTTTATTAGGCATTTCTTTAGAAATGCTATTATAGAAAAGTAATATAAAATATCTGCATTAACCCAAAAACTAAATATCACAAACTGCCAAATAGGTATATGGTCAATTACGAGGTAAACACATTAATAAAGTGAAATATTAAACAAAATACTCTCATAGGTGCACTGGTTTAAACAAAAAGCACAAACTTTGGAGTAGTGAAAAAGTTAATGCAAAACATCGATATTTATGCGCAAAATGGGTAAATAATTATTATAAGTATTTATAATATTATATAACACCTACATATTATAAAATTACTTCATATTATATTATTACAGTTGGATCCTGTTATGCGGATTAGTTCCAAGCATTTACTTTATGAAATTTAAAAAAATAAAATAATAAAAAAATAAAATATAATACATGTAAAATCAAATTATTACTTGGATCTTTTACGCATAACAAGTTTCAGTGAATAATTGTAATATAATGTTTGGCTTTTATAATTTTGATACATTACTTTGCATTTTATATCGTACTGCAATATGCATACGCAAGTATTTAAGTATAAAAGTATCGTGTTTACGTTAAATACACGCATTGTGAATGCTCTTAATATTTTTTATCTGTATCTGTAATTCACAGGTTAGAAATGGATTAATTAATACAATTTATATAAAGTATTTACTAATACTAACGTTACAATATAGTGCGAAGTACCTATTTCGATAGTAAATTCATTAAAAATAAAACCATTTATAAATACAAAGGAATTGATTGACTTTGAATCTTAACAGTCCATTATGCTACATATTCGATGTAGGTCTTTTAATTTTTTCTATACATAACTTGTATTTACTTAACTATTTTTTATACAAAAATAAACCATAATACTGTATGGATTCAGTTTTTATAGAAATATTGTATTAACGGTATATATCTAGGGGAAATGATCTGCTAACAAAAACACGTCGGGATGGTTAAAAAAACAATTTAAATGCTACAGCAAAAAAAATATTACATCTTTATTTTAAGGAAGGCAGGAATAAAATCTCTAAGGACGTACAAATGTATGTACTTAGAGATCTTGGCCTCTGAAACTGTATCCCTTATCAGTTTTGTTTTTTTTTGTCACGTGAAAAGTTGTTTTTTTTGAGTTGCGTGGTTTTAGCAATCAAGTGATGAAATTCATCGTTTACTTATTACTACTTACTCATGCTTAGATATAATACTACGTATAAAACGAACTGACAACGTCGTCAAGGCTTATATTCATTTTCCGGGGTTGATGGTAGACCTCCAGCGTGTCTTGTACGTATTTTTAATTTTATTCAAGCTGTTACTCAATGCGTATAACAAGAATGAAATGATAATCTTCAACAGTGAAAATAGTCTGATAAAACATTCCAGACCCCTAGGTCTATATATTCCGCTCCTTTTTTGTAAGTTTATTAAATATATTTTATAAATAATATTGTCCTCAATCTGCCATCCGTTTTTTGACTTTTACACTACTCCTACCTACCACACTTACTATGTCATAGAGAATAGAAAAAAATATATAAGTACTAAGTATATTATATATGGGCGTATCTAGCTTTAGACTCAGGGGGAGGGGGGTATCATAATATGACTATTGTAACTTTTATCACCAACAGTAAGTACACAGGTAAATCTGTGAGGGGCAAATTCATGGGTGACAATTCCATGGGTGGCTAATACGTGGAGGGCAAATTCATGGCTGGCAAATCCATGAGAGGGCAAATTCATGGGTGGCAAATCCATGAGGGAAAAATGCCGTTCCCTGCCTCCTCCGCGATACGCCCGTGATATTATAGTTTATCATCGTTACTAACATTCCATTTTGATCTCCTACGGAGCTGTTTAAAGACTGTAAAATTAATTTAACACGAGTAATATTTATATTTACCATTGGTTAATATTCTTATAGAGATACCCTTATTTATCAAAGTTATTTAAAACATTATTTATTGAGCCCAGATAATATTATAAGATTGAAAATATATTATATTAATAGTTAGAGCTATAAAAATGTATTGAGAAATACCTTAAACTTTAATAATTAACAAGAATAAAAAAGTTAAAACTTACTGTATGTGTAAAAGTTTGTGACAGCTTTATTAAAAAAAAATGTTCTCATAGCTAGGGAGCTGGTGGCAGTAATTTTTGATGTGTAACATCTTTCCTCTCGCTTTCCTGCAATTTGTGGGATTAATTTCGTGAAATGGGACGGATGTGTGTAACAGGAAATCGTGAAAGCGCGCGCTTTTCGATTTGACGATTGAGCGCGCGGTTTTAGAGTTGACCGTCAGATAGTACCAACCAATTTTCCTAGAGGTCGGTACTGTCAGCCATCAGCTGTGCACTTAAGTTACAGTGTTGTAAGTGTAAATACGGTATTTAAGTTTGCTGTTATATAAATCAATTTATATACTTAAACTACATAAATAAACATTGACTGCTGATAATAAGTCTCAATAAAGTGCAGATCATTGGAAAAAATTCAAGTAAGTAATAATAAATAATTATTCGAATAAATTATTTCAGTATTTAGCTTTTTTTATATTATTTCATCGTCTGACAGAGGATGATTATATAACAGGATTAAGTAAAATAAATATTTTAAACAATATCTGCCATTCATTAATTGCTGCAATATCAAATAGGAGCTTGCAATATGTTCATAAAAATAAGTGTATTATACGATATTATCGCTTCTGTCGATAATCTTAATAAATTAGATTTAATAAAATAAACATTTTAATGCTAGTAGCAGAAGTTTTTCTCTCTGTGTTTTTAAGTAATTAATTTTTTTTTTCTAATTATTGTGATATATAAAAAAATACTTAATCGGCATACAGATTAGAATAATTATTGAAATTATTTTATGAGAAAAAAAATATTTCTGCCACTATGATGATGTTGCATTAATAATCTGTATTGTTAAAAATAGTTTAAAAAAACAAAAAACATCGTTTCTGCTTTTAAGTCAAATTTTTCTATTAGCGAAAAAAAAATGAAAAAGGCAGAGAAAATTGATACTGTCTTTTCGAAGGCAGAAGTATTTTACTATACTAAAATACACAATTTCATACTCCCTTGCTATATAATTTGTATAGCGAGAGAGTACAAATACACACTTACTGATATTATTTGTACTACATACTATATACATACGATACATACGATATACTAGCGGCCCGTCCCGGCTTCGCACGGGTGGACAAAATTCTTTTAAATTTTTCTATTATTAAATATTTTTCCGTTAGCGCCATCTAGCGTCCGGTAGACGAACTACTTGCGGTTAACGCGTTGCTATGGTAACGTTATTGATACAATGGAAAAAGAGAGGCCAGACAAACACACAAACCACTGTGATCTTAGATTATAGATTATATTTGGTCGCATGGAAAAGAAAACGATGTAGCGCGTTTTAAATCCCGTAAGGCGGTTAACACACTGCACCGCGCCCCGTCGCGTAGCGCGTGGCCGCAGATTTTATCATTGTATGCAAGAATCTCAATTAATATAGAAAACACGCCTATGACAACACACTGCCGACGCGGGAACGCGCGGGTAGGCGCCACGCGCGCAGATTCTGCGCGGGAGCGCGGGGCGTGAAGAAGTAGGGTCAACTTGTATTGCTACTCCGCGCGGGGAAGCTTGCTACTCCGCGCGGGGAAGCAGATTACACCGCTAAGTTAGGCAAATCTGCGCCTCCGCGCGGGGGCGCGTTTTCTGTCGCTACGCGCACCGCGGCGGGACGCATCTCTAGTGTGTGAACCGCCTAAGTCCCGAGAGAATGTATACATGTATGCATACATAATTTGCTGTATATATCAGCAAATTATGGAAGCAGTTATACTCAAAAGATTCAACAGAAGGTTGTGAACCAATAAATTATGACTGGACACAAATAAACGATCATTTAAATTTCAACTTTTTCGAAGGAGAGCAATTACCATTGTCATACAGCAACATAATTCGGGAGCTAGTATAAAAATATTGTTTGTAAAGACGATGGAATGACATAGCATTAGTTATTTTTTATACAGTTTGATAATTGTTTTCGTAAAAACTCCCACCATCCTGACTTCTGCCAGCTTTAATTTCACTATCAATAAAATGTATTTAATGGATATAATTGAAGACAGAAACGATAATATAATTTTTGACAGTTTATTTTAATTTACAATTTTGAAATTATTTATAATGATATATGAATATATATACGATGAAATCATATAGCTAAATTGCCACCAGCTCCCTAGCTAACAGTTTTCTTTTTAATAATACTGTTAAAACTCCATTCAAAACTTCGGCAAAGGTTTTGCTGTGAAGTTGGTATTTTTATGTACTTCTTATCCAATCTCATAGTAATACTTCGAACACTGTTAATTTCTATCAATTATTTTCTTTTAATTAAATGTGTTTTGTGCCATTAGTTCTTAAAGGAGTCTCAATACAGACCCAATTAAAAGTATCTCCCGTAAAACCTGTGTTTTTACATGTGCTCATTTTTATAGAAAAAACAGTTTCATTTTGGGGTAAATAAAAAGAATACATCTGCATTAAGTTTCAACTTTTTTAACGAATCAGAGCACTAAAAAAAATATAATATTAACTGTAATTCTAAGCAATTAATTTATGACCCATTAGATGTTAGATGGAGAAACGGATATACATATAAAAATGAAAATAAGTTTTTGTGAAGACGTTTAATTGGTTATGAATATTATTCAAAATTGTTTAATGGCATATAAGTGAAAACCATCGAGCACAGTGCTCGATGGTGAAAACTAATGAACCACCAAAAAGTATTTATTTGAAAAAAAAAACCCGCCCAAAAGCTGTCATAAACAATATGGCTTCTGATACTTCACAGTAAATAGTTTAATAAATTTAAGAAAAAACTAAATGATCACAAAATGTTGCCATACCCTTTATTTGCTGTTATGTAACATTATTCCAAAAATGTGGCGCCTAGTTAAATAAATATGTTTTCCTTTTCTTGATATATCTTTACTGTCAAAAAACCTTTTTAATGACTATGTCTAAGAGTGTTAAATGACGATTTAATAAAATAAAATGTTAAGTTTTGACGACCATCCAAAAAAATATATAAACTGAATATTGTATTACTTATTCATTACACATATGTATTAACTGTCTTTCAAATGTATGTACCTGCACACCTAAATAGTATTATGTACTATTGTAAAAGTGTATATAATTAATTATATTATATGATATTCTTATATAATTTTTCTTAAATATCATCTACGATATTATTATGTATATAAATTAAAATGATTAAACATTGTTTTTCTAGTGATCTAAAGCAATATAAAATTCTTTTTCTAGCTTTATACCTAAAAAGACAATCAAAGGAGTTCATTTAAAAAAATATAATATTAACAATGGCAACACCATTATTTATATTTTACTTTAACCCCTCGTGGTAAGCCCATCTGATAGAGGAGGATTTAACTCATTCCACTAGTTTCGAAGCTAACATCACATCTGGGCTTCGGCCACTTTAGCAAGTATAAGTAGATCTATTATTATCAAATTAGCGTCTTTTCTCACATAAAATATGTCGTTTTTCATACTATCAAATCCCACAACCAGGGAACCATATTTGATTTACGATTTCGTAAATGAAGGCTTATAATCTATTTATTGAAAAAATTTGATGAGTCTATATGTGACTGCCAAATAAATGCATTTACAAAATATCTAAGTACAATATACGTACCATACAATCACACTGCTGTCACTCACTTCTGTTTCATATATTTTTCTCGTCGAACTCTTTTCAATTATTCTTTCTACATGACTAAACTATCTGACCTCTTAATCCTTGTCTCAATTTATTCTTTCGAACCACATTTCTCTTTTTGATGAGTAGAGAAAAATTCCCTTAAATAATTAAAAAAGAAAAAGTATTGTTTTTTTGTCAGTGCGTTTACGTGCGTTTTGCTTGCACCAGACTGTACGTACAGTACTATTCATCCTAACTTGTCGTATTTGGTAAACAATCTTGGCACTCCTTTTTATTGAAAATGCAGCATTAAAAATCAAATGATAACTAGATTCAATAGGTTTCAGTCTATAATAACGATTTATTGTAATAGATTATTGACTCTGTTATTATTTTATTTTAAAATGGGTGATTTTGTTAAAAAGTTGTGCCAAGATTGTTTACAAAATAGGACAAGTTAGAATGAACAGATTATATTCGAGTGAATACTTCAGAAAGCACGCATCTCTGTCGCGTTAGTTTTTTTAAGTAATTAACAGAACCAGGCGTTACTCCGCGAAAGTTCATATCCATTTATAAAGCAAAAATATGTAGATTTATTCCGCAAAAAACAAGCAAATTGGAAAATCAATGCAGACACACACACACATCACACCTTGCACATTCAACAACTAGGTAATTTACACGTGTTTGATACATGTGTGTGTATGTTATGACATGATTTTGGCAGACGCCGCTGCTTTGAGGGTGGGCGAGCGATACATTTGGCTTGTTTTTTATGGAAATAAGCAACTTTTGTACTTATGTACTCGTTGTTTGTTTCATTAATTAAGATTTTAAATTCAGAACTTATATTTAGTATTAGGTTGTATTATTTAGTTCTAAAATAAATATTAATATAAACAAGATAAAAAATATCCTTGTTTCTTTTGTTTATTATAATATTTTAGTATCGTTTGCACATTTATAACTTACACCTAGTATAAAGTATTAATCATAATGCAAAATACGAGCGTATAACGGATGGAAAAAGGCCAATCTGAAACAGCTCAAAGATAATAATTCTATTTGGAGTTTTAATTCTAAAATGATAATAATTTAAGAAGATTTATAAAATTGATTAAAACAGTCTTTAACAGGGTTGAAGTAGTTATTCAAACGAAAAAAATATGTAGTTGAATATCGAACAAGGAATATGACAAACTTTTTTTGCGAATTCAATTGTTTACATGTTATTTAAAAAAAAAAACGGGGGCCGGTCACACAGCTGTCACACTTTCACGTCGCGGATGAGGACTAACCATAGAGGCCTTGTGCAAATTCGTCGTCGGCGTAAAATATTTACTATGGATTTATGTATGAGCGCCCCTAGTGGTAAACATCGGAAACTACGAATCTTCATATAATTATGATACGCTTAATAACGAGTGTCAAACGCGTGAATTCGCACTAAGTTTTCAGATCTATCTTTAGAAACAGATAGAACTACTATTGTTTTGTTGTCTTTATATTTATATAGTTATATATATTCATCTCTTAATGAAAAGAGGCTGTTGTAAATGGCCGTTAAATATTTCAGCTTTAAGTTATATTGTGACAATCTCACTTATTTACATTTTCGCTGTGTTTCAATTGTTTCAATCATCATTTTATTTATTATTTATTAATAGAACAAGGCTAGTTCCCTTAAAAATCAAAATTATATCTTTCACACTAAAAACTAGCTATCGTAGTAAATATAATGCACCTAATTAGATGTTTCATCAGATTTTTTGTTTTAAAGTTTATTACGTGTTGATATTGTTTTTAAAATGACTTAGAAAAGACACTTATCACCTTCCTTGGTTCCCTTTTTAATAATAATAGCAAATAAATTTATCGTTTAAAATGCAATAATAAATTGTGTGTATAAAGTATCTGTTATTTAAATTTATATTACACTGAGCTAATTATCACTTTATATGTTTGTAAGATAGTTATATAATCGTGTGTCGAAGCTGATTGGCGTATATTATAATTGTGATAATGTTGAAGACCGAATAGATTAAATTATGAATGTTTTCCTTCACACCGCTATTGCCTTTGATTCGTAAAACCTAAGGAAGCGATCGTTTAATTTCGAAATTATGAAATTATAATGTCTGCCTTACTATCATTACTTATAGTATGTTCAAGAACCTCAGTGTTGCCATTAAGAAAAAAAGTCAACTATCTATATTGTTTTAGTTGAAAACTTCCTTTTTATTTAAATTTAGGTACCCTAATGTAGTTAATTTAATATGTATGCTTGATAGTTCCTAGCAATATCTATTTTTGAAGAAAACTATCGCTTCCTAAACGTCGATTACCATTCCAACTTTCAGTTGGATTTTACGATTAAGACGCGATTTTAGTTAGCAATAATACCTTAAATATATAATTATATTATTAAATATATATACAATTCACATTTTATTTGTATAACTTACTAACTTAACACACAAATTGCATTTATCTAATGAAGTAAAAACACGCTAAAGTACCCATGTGATTTTGAACAAAATAAAAATCGTTGTTATAGTAAAGATTAAAAAAACATGTAGTTGTGAAATTGGCGTTGTGTTAATCAGTCATATAAATTAGATAAAGTTAAAAATTGATTGTTCGTTATATTTTAAAATTTTAATTGAAATATTATTAATTTAAAAAATGTGTCTGTTGTTTCATTTTCCCTTTTTTTCCTAGAGCAAATATATATTACGTACAAATGGATGTCAAAAATAATAATCAACAAAAGTAGGTAAGAAAACTGACGATGATACTAATAGTAGAACTGAAATATTTAAAGCTCTCATTTTAGCTAAATGAACAGTTATGCAAAAAAGTAAGTGTATCCACATTTCAAATTAAAGCGCCGAGCTAAGAAACGTCGTCTGTCATTATAATTAACGTTCCATTTCATAAAAACTCAGTTACCAAAAAGTGTCCTGTCCAAACTTTAATTCAGATTGATGATTTTAATTTTAAATAATTATTACGATCGAAGTGAACTTTATACACTATATTGTAATAAAAACGGTAAAAAGTAATAAAACGTATCATTACTTAAGTCTAAGTATCATTACTTGATGGCTGAATAGCTAAATGTCAAAGTCTGCATGAAAAACAACAAAAGTTGTTTATAAAAAAAGTACATTTGTATTGATTTTTGTCGCTGTCTGGCAATTTTCTTGTGAAAATTCTGAAATATTTTTATTTTGTCAATCTATATTTGTTGTGCAGAAACCAGGGTAAATAAGAATGTTTTTAAAAAATAGCTATACACCGCTTTTCGCTCTCATTATGAATTGCGTACCCAGCCGTAACGTTTAGAGTGAATAAATTTACTTTTACAGAGTGTTTTATACTAAATTACGTTGTTTTAGGTGAAAATGAGTGCTATAGCGCAGCAGGAATCTCTCGTCAAGGAGAGTTTATTTCAGTTCATCACTAAAAACTTCCCCAGTGCTGATTTAAACGTGATAGATGATATCGTTCTTTCATACGTGATTTCAATTTTAGAAGAAGCTTCTCAAGACCCTTGCTTCGATGTAGAAGGTAAGAATATTCACATAAATGTCCTAAACTAATCTGTTTCCATTTCCATTCTTAATAAACTCGTTAAATTGCCTTTACATAAGCTTTACATGAATTTGTTCATCTGGGTGTACTCTCCTCACTTGGTTTATTGTTTCCATATTCCATTGTTCTAAGTCGTACGAGAACTTGTTTTATTTACAGTTTAATGTGACCTATTTGATGATTTTTCCCTCGCTGTGTTGTACTGAATAAGATTTTCTTTAGTATTATTATTCAATAGGCTTTTTTGTGAAGGATTTCAAAGTAGTTTGGATATATTTATTATTTGCATAATTAAGCAAAAATAGAACTATTTCCTACTTGTTTTCAATTTTTTAAGCATTTTGTTAGTCTTTCCTTTGCAAGACAGGATATTGTTTTTTTATTAGTTTAGTTTATTAAGATATATAACACAAAACTATAATTTACCTAAATTAAAATTTAGATGTTTTATTTGCCTCCCGTGCAGATACAAGATATTATGTTTTAATTAATTTTGATTCTCTACATTTTATCTTATAAATGAGTGTGCTAATTATATTTAATGTAAATATTTTACAGATTAAAAAGCTGATAAACTAAATATTTATTAAATAAACTAATAGTATTCAAGTGTTTACTTTCTTACCAGTACACTACAAAGTGTAAATATTTTTCTTTTTTGACAGTAGACAAGAAACTGTAGATGTATTTTCTCTTAATGGCTTGTCTTGTTTAAAACAATGCATAGGTATATAAAAAAAAAATTATATTCTTAATCCTTCAGTTACATCAAAAATGTTTAAAATTGTAGAGCTAGGAACAGTGGAAAATGAAATAGTAGACATATATCAGAAACAGTAATGAAACATCTTAAAAAATTATCATATTTCCAAAACAAATTAAAGTTAACAAACATCTGTCATTGATTAGATATAGATATAGAATTAATATACATAAAGGCAAAATAAAATGTAACTATATAAAATAACAATAATTATTGATAAATTAAATATATATTTTTTTAATTTTTAATAATTCAGAACAACTCATTTTTATATGTTTCACTACTGTTTCCAACCAATGATATTATAATACCCTTGCAAAATTGTGGTAAAACGAAACTGACATGGTGTATAATAACCAGTTTTCCAAGAAAATGTCAATAGACATTATTAGATAAATTATTTTAATAGAAAAATACTGGAAAAAAATTGACACGGCTCACAAGTGAATTCTCAGGCGGGAATCGAACCTGCAACCTTTGGAAGTACTGTCCAATGCTCGCCCAATTGAGCTACTGAGCCTATTCTATTAAAATAATTTACCTTATAAGTTAGCATTGGATTGACATTGCCTGTAAGAAATTGCTTCTTAGTGATAAGAGTAATATTTGTGGTATCATTATTTCTAATGAGATATGTTGTTTACAACATACCTTCATTAATTCACTTACGGTGACTGTCTATTTGTATCTTGTGTATCTCTGAAGTACAATGGAATTTGAGATAAACAGAATTGGCCACCCATCTGATAATCAGCCTTTTGAGAAATTTGTTTAATAATTGCAATGGTATTCTAAATCCACCAAGCTAGTGCACTATTCAATAATAATATTTCTTACATTCACACCAATTAGCCTAGCCCAAATTAAGCACCGTAAGACTTGTGTTATGGATACTAGGGTAACAGATAAACATACATATATTATACATAAATAACTTATATTAATAGAAATATATATAAATGCCTATGACTCAGGTACAAATGCCTGTATTCATCACACAAACATCTGCCCCTTCAGGGATTCGAACACAGGACCGTCGATGCGAAAGGCAGGATCGTTACCGTTGCATCAATGGTCTTTTAATACTTATTATTTTAATTAACTAACTTATTAATATTTTGCAGGTTTTATTGAAATGATGGCAGCCTATGTGCCTGAATTTGCCCGAATAGATGCTGGACAAGTATGCTCCTGGGTTCTGGAGTTGGAAGCTGAGCTGTCACGCAGGGAGGAGTCAGATTCTATCTCTAACAATGGTATGATGACAACATTGATTTGAGTAATAATAAAATGTATTAGTGGTTGCATGTGACTTTGTTCACCTGTTATTATTCTATCTCTTGGCACCACCACTTTTTTCTGGATGAATAGTCCACTGTGTCCTTTTCTATACTTTTAAAAAATGAATGTAAAATTTCACAATAATGAGTTGAGTAGTTTAAGCGTGAATGTTTAGAAGAGAAGTTTTTTTACCTTCATCCAATCTGTGTAAGCAATAAAACATAATTTATCATTATTAATAGCACCAACCAACAAAGAAAAAGATTTTGCATACCTAGCGAAATCTTTTTTTTTGTTGGTTGTTCGATACTTGTGAAATTATTACATTTGCTGTTGTAGGATAACCTAGACCATTCAGCTTAAGAAACATTTGAAAAATTGGATAACGCGATTGGATGAGCAATCGCCCGGAGAGTGAGAAGTTATGGGTTGGAGTCCCGTCTGACTCCTCAGACCAGTTGAATTGTTCCATATAAAATTTTCTCTAGATATAAGATCTAGCCAGAAAAATGCTTTACTAAAATAAGTAACTTTGAATACATTTTTAATTATATACTGATTTCAATACAAGGTGTTACAGAAATACCCGTTAAGAGAAAACAGGGTTAAATGGTCCCTTATAAAGAGTCAATTTACAATATTTGAACACCGTAGTATCGCAATATGACTTACCGCCAAAATTAATAATAAAAAAAATGACATTTATGTGCCAACCCTATTTCCATTAAATTAAAGAGTAAATAACACAGAATGCTTCTGTACATTTTTACCTAATATCCGCAGAACGACAAAGAGTCAATAACAAAATGTACAGTAGCTCAGTGCTCAGATCGATATTACAAGTCAACGAAAATAAAAGACCTGACATAGGCACTTTATGTTAGGTTTCTTTCAACCTAAACGAACACTTCCTTTTTTGTAACGAACAAAAAATTAACAGAAACGGCTCAAAGTGTACTCCTCCTTGCTCAATGCACAACCTCATTCGCTGGGATATGGCTTGTGTGGCACCATCGTCGGTGTTGTTGACGCGAAAACAGATCTTGCTGCTCCATCTCTAAAACAGTTGGGCAATAGAAGAAATAGACTTTGTCCTTCACATAAATATATATATAATCCCATGCATAAGAAGAAGTCCAAGGATGTGAGGTCCGGAGAACGAGCAGGCCACGCCACCGGTCCCGCATGGCCGTTCCATCCTCGCGGAAAGCGACCGTGAGTTCGCGAGCACGATTTAAGTTGCCATCTTCATGGCCTACGCATAACATCATATCGTAATATTCAGAGATAGAAAACATAGCCATTTTTCCACTTTAGAAATAATGTTGTTTAAAACACGAAATAATTGTAAGATATCGATTAGAAGATTTGAAATTGCCAACATAACGTTTCTTTTTCCGTTTTAACGTTTTTAGAAGCCATTAATTCCTCTTATTGAGTTTGCAAACTTTTTTGAATGAAAAATTTAAAATCCGTTAAAGAGTACACTCTGTTTAATCTATGATAACTTCAGTTCTATGCAGTGACAGCTTACTAGGGTTGACAATATTTTTCGCTTTGATAAATTATAACATTTTATGGGGTTTTTTGTAACACGTTGTATAAAGAAATTTAACATAAATAATATTTAGTTTTTTAAGTCAATTATATCTGTGTATTAACAGATCTGCCACATACAATAGTATAAGTCATTATTTACAAAGCGCTTATTACTCAACCGATTCGTTGCGAATGGCACGTCTGGCGTGCCATCACTTTCTTTTGCGTGTGGCTCTAGCCACTGAAGCCGTGTCATTTTTACATCGATGATAATTCCTTCTAATTAGGTTTTAGAAAAATCTACCCAGAATAAAACTATCTGCATTTTTCACGTAAATCAAGCTCGTAGCCTTCGTTTCTGGTAATTGTATGTAGCAACGAATCGGTTAAATGGTGTCCTGTTAGCATAAGCTCCAACACATGAAACCTGATTATTTTACTCAGGATTATTGAGTCAATGTAGACACACGAATCTGCGATTTATTGACTTGCACACCAGGTGCTTGTAGAAAACGTTTGAATGCACAAAACAAACTATTTTCAAAGTGACTTGAGTCTAGTCTGTGGTACTATTGTTATTTCTGAGCTCTATTCTTGATACCACATTGTTGCAGACTCTTGAAATCCATGATTTCGATCAGCGAAATATAGAAAGGTTTAAATAAAAAGGCATTCGCTATAGGTGTTTTCATTATTTAAAAAAATGACTCTTTGAAACTATAAAACTCTTTACATATCTATACATATAAATAAAATTTGAATGTCTGTTTGTAATATTGGAATAACCGTTTTTTACTACATACATATGAATATATATACGGTAGGTACATAAACCAAAATAATATTTTTTACAATTTTTGTCTGTCTGTTTGTTCCGGCTAATCTCTGAAATTGCTGGCCGCATTTTGACGGGACTTTTTTTGGCAGGAAGCTGATGTAATAAGCAGTAACTTAGGCTACTTTTATTTTAAAAATATAAAGTAATGTGTCAATGTTCCACGCGGACGAAGTCGCGGGCGCCCGCTAGTTAAATAATATATACTAAAATACTTTTGTCGATAGTGATGAATTAACATCAAATTCTTGTTTCAGATGACTCAGCCGGCAGCGATAAGATCAGCCTCACCCTGCAAAGCCTCAGTGATATGTTGCCTTCTGTACCCACCAAGAACAATCGGTATTATTCACGTATTATTTTTAGAAGGTCGATTAAAGTGTTCGACTTATGATTGCGAAAGTTAAGCAACATTGGCATAAGCCTGTAATCAACAATAGTATGATCGTCATCCCTACTAATATTATAAATGTGAATGTAAGTTTGTTTGTTATGCTTTCACGCAAAAACTACTAAACCGATCATCATGAAACTTCGTACATATATTCTTGGAGGTATTAGAAGTAACATAGGATACTTTTTATTGAAAAATTTGCGGGCGAAGCCGCGCGTAAAAGTTAGTAATATAAATGCTTATGTTCTTTACACAAACTTATGCCCCTACCGGGATTCAAACCCAGGACCTTTCGCGCAGAAGGTAAGATTACTATCGTTGCATCCAGTGGCCGTCAATAATCATTTTTCATTTAAAATGTAAAATTTTGTTACGTGTTATTACTTATTAGATGGTCAAATAAAATAATCAATTCCGAGATTTAATAACATAAACAGTATAAAATCTTCCTAAAAAGTCCAAAACAAATTAGCTAATAAATTCCAATTGTCCAATAAACTTGCCGAAGTTGTCCGAAATAAACTTAAATTCCGTCACAGAATATCCCAGGCGCGTGCGTAAGCCTCGGTCATAGTATTCCAATAACTCGCTGAAGTCACTAATTAAATCACTCTTTAAATCTCTTCGAAGATTACTTCCAAATCTCTCAGATCATTTCCAAAATCAATCTATTGAAATCGCTCTGTTTTACATATGTGCGAGAACTAAGACGACACAGTCGCGAACGTTCCGAAGCGTCTCTGTCCCATGTACAGCCCGAGTGCAATTATTACCCTAGCGCCCTCTAGTAAGTGCAACACAAACTGTTAAAATTCCCCAGTGTATATTAAACTTTATTGTTTGAAGATTAAATTGAAAATCGATTAAATTTGCCAGCTTTGGATGCCATTATGTACTGACTGACTGTATTTAGAGTGATCAACCCTAACAAGCCAAAACGTACTCATTTTAACATGTCATATAGTTGTTAGGTATGTCAATGTCAAAAAATAAATTGTAAACAAAACTGCTTTCCATTCTCACTCAATAAGCTGATCGGTCATTCTGTATGGAGAGTCCATTTTTTTATGATTCCCATTTATTGATATTGAAGTAATTGAAAATGCTTGGCCCCCCGCCGGCGCCCTCTAGGATCGCAGCGCCCACGTGCATAGCATACCCTGCACCTAGTTAGAATTACAGCGTCTAGTCGACATAAATCTCGAACAGCGTTCGCGGCGCTCTTCCTCATTCACGACTGCTAATAAAGGGGCATCACGAAACCTTATTAGTGCGTCAGCAATCTCAATAATTTATGGTTGGATCCCATCCAAATTCCGCTATCTTTATAATAATTTTAAAATAATCCTTTTCCATTTCCCTAATTTTTATTTTATACTTGACATTGGCGAAATGCACAAATCATGCAAGCCACAAAGAAAGAAAAAAAAATTGTTGGGATATTTTGGCGGGAACGGGAAGCGTCAGTAATGGTTTTGTTTTTCTTGTTATAATTTATGTTGTGAATATTATTGCGTAATAATGGTAGATTTTTAATTACTAAGTGAACATAAAATAGTGTTGGCAAGTGTAACAAAGCAGCGGAAGTTGTCTTTTCTTACTCTCTCAAGTAGTCCACTGGAGGTTTCTGTAACAACACCCCACACATTTGACACACACTGAAACATAAGCAAAGGGATATTCCACTGTTCATTCATTATCATCTAATTGAGAAAAGAAATTACTCAAGAACTGGCATTTATACGCACAAATTGTGCCATGAAACCAATAAAGAAAAAACAAACCGCGTATGTGTACTTATATACGCACATAAAAAGTTATACTTCTTTACCGTAACTAAACAACCGGTACACTTTGTTTGTGGAAAGAACGATACTTATATAGTGATCAGTAAGGAAGCATCAAAATATTAATCGATTTTCTGTATATCTGTATACAGAATCAAGTATATGAAAACCATTAAAATAAACTATTTATCCTATATGTAAATGAATAATAATGTATACTGTTAACAAATGAAAAAGAATACATACACACAGTAAATCTCAAATCACTAAATGTTCTTAAAAAAGTTTATAAAATAAAAAACACTTTTATCACGATTATTACATAAAATTATTATTATATAATTATAATGTAATATATAGTTGTTATTATAATGTTATATAAATTATTGTTAACCACCATATATAATTTAAAATCACACACACACATTCATAAATATTTCAGTAACTACCTTGAAATATATATCACGTAAACTTGAGACAATTAGCGGCCAACTTCATCCTGTCGCTTTTAGGTGTCTGTGTGCGCGCGCATCATAAAAATTCACTTTCATCATTTTTCGCAAACGCGCCAAAAGAAGTATAACTTCAAAAATCATAATTGATTTATTGATTGGCAGATCTCACTCCAATTCCGAGAGTTCAGAGACGGCGGAGGGAGGAAGACGCGCAGTTTTAGAAAGCGATGAACACGCATCGCAGTGTCGCGCCCTACACGAGATGTTCCCTAACACCTGTGCCATGGAGGTAAATATTTATCTATAATACTATGTAATAAATAAAGCTTATATAAAATTCGTTCAGCGGTAATTCTCCTTTGGGTAGTGAATTAATTGTATGGTCAGTAACATAAATAAATGAGCAGTTTTGAATTTGCTTAAATAATGTATGTATATATTTAGCTTAATAACGCTTCACCTTATGTACGCAAAACGCTTTTTAAAGGGATTATAATGAAACGATACGTTTTCGCTCTAGGCATAATAACTTCTATGCCTGCTTTGTACTTTTTTTAGATTTTGTATTTATAAGTAATTCTCAACTGATACATTATTTAATAGAAATATTTGATTTCAATTCGCGGAGTCGACATTTTCGAATATATTTCTATTTTAAAGAATATTATAAGATAACATTGAAAATGCAAAAATATATACAATGTGTCCCGTCACCAGTGTCGGAGCCTTTAATGGTGTAATATGGCATTTTTTATCGACAAATTTGCCCCTCAAATTTGGTTTTTCTCAAAAAGCCAATAATTAAAAATACACAAAAAAGAATCTATTTGTTTTTCTTTAATTATTTTTTTCTATTTTTCTATTCCATGACAATTGAACCATGATGACTCTGTAACTGTTGACTACATGTTTAGCTATCAAATGACACCTTTTTAATGTTGATAGGACATTTACATGAGTAGTGGTGGTCGAATTAGTATGAGAGCCCAGATTTTGGTTACCAAGAAAACAAAATGGCGGCAGTAAAAGAAAAACAAAATTTGAGAGGCAATTTGTAGATAAAAAATGCCATATTTCACACCATTAAAGGCTCCGACACTGGTGACGGGACACATTGTATATCATAAATTCACAACTGATTAAGTTTCCTTACTTCTCAGTAACTACATACTTAAATAGAAAAATTTATAAAAATATCGATTAAAATTGTTATTTCCTAACTTGTTCTACTTTCACTAAGCAGTGTTTTTTTATGTGGGTGTAGATAAAGCATTGTGTTTCAATCGGCGGCGGGGACGTAGAGAGGGCTGCTGCGACTCTTCTGCTACGTAGGGAACAGGGGCAGGCCTTAGCGCCCGCTCTACTGGCCGCTCGCCCTGGCGCCCGATGCGACGAGTCCGAGCTCAAGAACCGTATCATAGCGCGGTGAGTGTGTTCACAAAGGGCGTGGTGACTCTACTTTTGCTTTTGAAATGTGGACGCTCTTTGGCGTCTATGCAACGGTTCCGAGCTCAAGAGTGTGTTTACACAAGGCGCGGTGATTACACTTCTGCGTGTGCAATATAAGCGTTCTCTGACATCCGCTGCTTGGAGTACTAGCTCAGGATCAGCAATATAGTGTGGTGAGTGTGTTCATACAGGGCGTGGTGACTCTACTTTTGCTTTTGAAATGTAGACGCTCCCAGGCGTCTGTGCGACGATTCCGAGTTTGAAATTGTATTTTCAAAAGGCGCGGTGACTGCATTTCTGCGTGTATAATATAAGACTTTTCTGACGTCTGTTGCAAGGAATTCTAGCTTAGGATCAGCATCATAGCGCGATGAGTGTGTTCACACAATACACGGTGAATCTACTTTTGCTTTTGAAATGTGGGCGCACCCTGGCGTCTGTGCAACAATACCGAACTCAAGAATGTGTTCACACAAGGCGCGGTGATTGCACTTCTGCGTGTGTAATATAAGCATTCTTTGACGTCCGCTACGAGGAATCCTAGCTCACCTCAAGAACCGCATCATAGTGGGGTGAGTGTATTCGTACAGGGCGCGGTGACACTACTTCTGCGCTTGAAATATGGGCGTACCCTGGCATCTATGCGACCAGTCCGAGCTCAAGGTTGTGTCTACACAAGGTCATACGTACGTTGTACACGCGTGTGTAATATAAGCGTTCTCTGACGTCCGCTGTGAGGGTTTCTATAAGTAGACTACTTAAATAAGTCTTCGCCCGCGGGGCACAGGGGCGCGGGGGTACGGCGACAAAGGTGGTACGGAAAAAGGGGGGACGGGGCGCACGCTCCTTTCTCGATCTCACCCCTGTACCGCGCGGGCGTTTTCATTTAAGCGGTAGAACCATAGCTCAAGGCCAGCATCATAGTGCGGTGAGTGTGTAACGTAACTAGTATTGGGCGTACACAAGTACAGCGCGCGCTGACTCCACTTCTGCGTTTAGAACATGGCCGCTATTAAGCGTCAATTTCAACGAGTCCGAGCTCGAAATCTGCTGAGATAGTACTGTTAGTGATCACACAGGGCGTAGTGACACTATTACTGCGTATGGAATAGGGAAGGTTCTTAGCGCCCCTTGCGTCGAGTACGAACTCAAGAATCGCATCAAATCGCGGTTACAGAAGACGCAGTATCTCTACTATTGCATATGAAATAGGGGTTTTTTTCTAGCACCATTACCATTACTACAAACTCAAGGATCGCGTCATATCGCGGTAAGTGTTTAAACAGAGTGCGGTGACTCTACTTACTGCGTAAGGAAACTATTGTTTGTTATAGGTACATATAAAGCGGTGTTTTGGTATGGTGTGTTAAACGACAGCATTAATATTGATTTGGTGTGGTTCTTGGAAAAATATGTATCTAAGAAATAACAAAAATTCTATTGATAAGAGCTCAGTATCACGAATGTCTCGTAGACTGGATATTAATTGTCTGATAAAACCCTGCTTATGGTACTCGAGACTTATAGTCCGTTTTTTTTAGCATTAGAAAGAACAAAATTTGGGTACTTTATTGTACACATATAATAAAAAGCTTGTTTCATTATATAATGTAACAAGCAAAACGTAACATCGTGAAAAGTTTACACTAAATGAAGTCGGTTAAAAATACCTTAAGAAACAAAAGTTGCAAACTTGTGGAACGAAACGTTGGTCAGTTGGACACGACAAAATTGAAAAGTACATGCCGATGTTGTGATACGTACCATATTAGGTGATTTTTAAAATGGTCGCTTAACATGGCCGCCATTTGCAACAATAGCGGCAAATGTCAACGTCTGCATTTATCTGTTTTGACTATTTTCTTTGGTTTACTGTTAACTTTCCATTGTTTTTGTTGAAGTGTTTTGTTAAAAGTTTTTGTTGTTATTTGTTATTTAATCTGTTCAACAATGGACGAGCCTGAAGCCGGTCCAAGTGGACTCTAGCACAAGGCTAGCCACCACTGCTTCTTTGTTTACATAATTTCTAATGCTAAAAAAAATGGACTATAGTTGAGTAGAAGTCGCTTCGAATCGAGACTGAAACTCTAGATTTGTTTAAAATTCGAACTAGGTAAGCGACTCTTTCCCTTTTAGACTGGAGTCTCTCTAAGCTCATGAGCGTTTAAATTTAAACTGTCCAGCCACGCAACATTGAAAAGAGTTTATAATTTTAGACTCTCGGACTCAAGTATTAATTAAAACGGAATCATTACTATGTTTTTTACTTTCCTTCGATATTGGGGCGCAATTGGGAAAAACGAGACATAAAAGTATGAGTATTGACTGGAACCTGCATTTACATAGATGAGTTAGTTTATTGACAAATTTATTCAGCTATTATTATGATTCTGTAACATTACTTGCATATTAAAAATGTTATTTCTTATATTAACTCATTCACGGACACTCCGCCTATAGCCGTAAATCTAAGTGCTTACAATATGCCACAACGCCTTAGGCCGGTAAAGTTCAAACAGCCAAAACGGGCATATCGCCTGTAGCCGGTCCAATTACTTAGCATCAAAGGGACCCACGTGATCAAGTGTCACAACACGCCAATAGTTAAAGTAATTGGACTAGCTACAGGCGATATGCCCGTTTTGGCTGTTTGAACTTTACCGGCCTAAGGCGTTGTGTCATATTGTAAGCACTTAGATTTACGGCTATAGGCGAAGTGTCCGTGAATGAGTTAATAGAAATATGTAGCTTTCCTCTTTATATAATGGACAGTTAGTATCCCAAGTTTTAGGATTGTCTAGTTTAGGGACTTCAGCTTAATTACTGATATAATTACGAACTTAAGTTTTTACTACACTAGACAAAGTAATAATAATAATATTCCTTATACTCACACCAATTACCCTAGCCCAAACTAAGCACTCTAAGGCTTGTGTTATGGATACTATTGCAACAGCTAAACATACGTAAAGAATACATAGATTATAGATATGTAATGTAATATTCATAAAAATATATATAAATACCGATGAGTCAGGTAAAAATACTAGTTGTTTTCCCTTCAGCTAATAACGACTTTTATGTTACAGTTATTCCTACGTGGACAAAAATTCGGACACGAAAGAGCACAAGCCATTAGCCCCGAAAATCGAGCCAAAGAAATTGGTCCGTTACAGAGACAATAAAATTGTCTCCTTGAAGGGCGAGCGGTACACTGAGGTGAGTATTTATTCGTTTATCCATCAAATCTTTTGTTTGGGGCTATCCATGATCTACGTCATTTTAATTTTAGGATTTTTATCCCCTCCTTGTCACAGCTTGTCACACTTCAAGAACCCTCTCCCCCTCGATGTGACGTCACTCATTTTACAATTTTATGCATGTATTTAAAAATAAAAGAAAACAGATTTTTTATTATTTTTTTAACAAATAATCTACACTAATTTTATAAAGAGGAAAGATTTGTATTTTTATATTTTTGCAATGAATAAACTCAAAGCTACAAGTCGATTACAAAAATTCTTTCACCATTTGGAAAGCTACATTCACGCTTAGTAACATAGGCTATATTTAATGCTAGAAAACATTTAAAGAATTTTGTCCATCCGTGCGAAGCTGGGACGGGCCGCTATCTTTTATAAAATGGACATATTAGACTAGCGGCCCGTCCCGGCTTCGCACGGGTGAACAAACATCTTTATATTTTTTCTAGCATTCAATATAGCCTATGACACTCAGCAATAATGTGCCTTTCTATTGGCGAAAGAATTTTTAAAATCTGTTCAGTAGATCCCGAGATTACCCCTTACAATTTAACAAATATACAAACACACAAACTTTACTTCTTTATAATATTAGTATAGATGAGTGGCAGACAGTGATAGTAATAAACATGTGACGTCACAAAGCTTTTGAATTTGAAAATGACTGGCATACAGGTTTTCGTAGTAACGCTACTCCGAGGTCCCGGGTTCGATTCCTGGCCTTCTCGAACTTCTCTATATTGATTCGGGTCTGGGTGTTGTTGGTACCATCGTTGTTTCTGGATTCCAAAACAAAAGTTTTAGATTCAGAACTAAATTGTGATATTGTCTAACATTTATTTATTTATTAATAAAAACTAACTTTATATTGTTTTAAATTTGTTCTCTATTGATCTGAATCTATAATTATATGAGCCCATGGGCTTTATTAACCGATTCGTTGCTACATACAATTACAGAAACGAAGGCTGCGGGCTTGATTTACGTGAAAAATTAAGATAAGTTTTATTCTGGGTTGATTTCCCTAAAACATTATTTGAAGGAGTTATCATCGATTCAAAAATGACACGGTTTCAGTGGCTAACGCCACACGCAAATAAAGGTGATGACACGACAGGCGTGCCTAAAGCAACGAATGGGTTAAGCACGGATTTGTCTCAGACATACATTCCCACTCTGTGAGACTTTATCTCACTTGTGTTAAGAACTAACATACTATTAATATCGAGTTAGCCTGACCGCGAACTTGGTCGGGTTTGACTAATTATATATATATTTACTTTGATTGAACTTGTAGGTACCAAAATCCGGTATCGACGAGGAACACTTGAAGAAGCCCAAAAAACAACATTGCCCTTAACCATTAAAACCACGTCAGTACGGTTTAAAAGCGGCCCCTCGCGCCGCCATAGTCCCTAACCCCGCACGCCCGTTAGATAATTGTAAGCGCGATAAATATCACTCGAAACGTGAAAAGACTTATTATAATCCCGCGAACTGTAACTGTGAACATGCGAACTGTAACTCGCGCGATGTAAACTGTAACTGCGCGAATTGTAATGAGTGTTTCCCGTGCATGTGTTATTGCGCTCTCCCTATATGTGTAAATGTGAATTCTCTTAATGTTAAGCGTAGCGTAGTTATGATTCTCGTCGTTTTTACGTGTTTTTTGACGCGCGTAATCCGTTTTACTAGTCATTTGTTATTGAATCTCATTGATATTTGCACAACTTTGACGACTGATTTACCATTGGTATTGACAAGCGCTGTTGCGCGCAAAGCTCTGACAGCTGTCACACTGACAGATCGAATAATGACAGTGAACTTAAATTATGTTCGCTTAAATTTGACAGGCTCGACTCATGTCATTTACACGGCAACGACGGTTTATACAATAGCTTTAAATAAAAGCGAAAAGACTTTTGCAAACATTTGCAGTGGTTTTAAAGAAATCACAAGTGGAACTCTGACTTATGTCACTTACATCGTTAGTATTACGAGTCGGCTCACCATGACAGCTATTGTAATTTTGACAAATTTTGTCGCGAGTGCGAACCTCCTATTGGCGTTTGCCATGTTATCATTGATAACATTTATACACGTTGCATTGTTAATCCGTGTTATTTTAACACATGTTATATATTTAGCTAGCGCTATTTTTGCTTCGTCTGGCAATTCGTGCAGCGCGGTATTAATTTTCACTTATGTGACAGCACTCGCTGTCAATGTCAAATTGACACTTGTAATATCAACTGTCAACGTAACAGTTGAGGCATTTAAATACTTAACTCACACAATTAGGTTTAACAGTTCACTAATTTTAGCAAAACTAATTAAACACGTAAAATATGCTCTCCAATCGTTGACAAACAAAATGCCGCGTTTTGTCACTTCAAATGTGAAGTTGACATCTCGCGTTATTGTGAAACTTGTCAAATTTGAAAGCTTCTCGGTAGTCGGGCGTGCGTTTCGTGTATGTGTTAGTGTAGGAGCGCGTGATTCGCAATTTTTTTACCCGCTTTTCACCGTTACTGATTTTTTTACGTGGACAACACTTAAACTGTATAAGTTGGTTTATTATTTTATAATTTTCATATTTATTGTTAATTGTAAGCTATTCTGTAGGCAGCTGGAATACAGTATTAGATCTGGGCAATCGGCGAAGTGTGTTCAATTTAGAAAATTGTATGGAAAGATATGTGATCTAGATAATCTTGTATGCGCCGATTCATCAGTTGTGAACTTTAAGTATGGTCAAATCTTCACTTATTCGTTCCCGTTAGTTTTAAGCGTAGATAACTTAACACCTGTGATTATTTATTGTTATTATTATAATTTTATAATTATAAATGTGATTCCTAATGTAGTTTTATGGTTTTTGTACGGGTCTGTGATTTTGATGCCATTTTATCTTAAAATAATTTTAATGTACCCTGTAAGCGGTTTTTTAAGTTTAGTGTTTTTGTTCGTCTTTGACTCTAATGCCATGGACGTATCGTTGTGATGCTGGTTATTTTTTAGTCTGTCGAGCTTGCTAGTGATCTTGGCGAATTAATGGTTTTGAATTAACTTTCTCTCTTAGAAAACATTTTTATTTTAATATTACCATTATTCTAATATATAGAATAAATCGATAAAAAGTTTTTTTTTTATTCCTATGTAACAATTACTAAACATAAATGTATTATACAAACGTGGATGTAATTGCCTATGGTTTTTATTATATTTCAAATTCCTCATTCGCCAAGAGGCACTAACATACTTTGAACAAATTTTAGAATCGTACCAACAATTCGGATAGACTGATTTATTCACAAATATGATCTCATTCAATGAGGAAAGAAATCTTCTTATTTATTTAATATTTAGATAACTATTATATCGATCTATCTGTTATGTTATTTGTGTCTTTGACGACTTGAGTCCGTTACATTTTATGGTATTAAAAATACGATTTTCTATACTCGCGATTGACAAATTAATTAAAATTATTTAATTTTCTACATTAAAAACCCTGTGGCTATGTGGTCATATAATCGATAAGCTTGTACATAACCCAATAAACACTCATACACAGTGCTAAATTTACACATTTGCCGCCCCAAAGCTATAAAATTTTTGCCGCCCCTACTGACCTCTAAAATTAGATTCACTGTTCACAATAACGTTAATTCCTTTTTTAGGGAATAATCTAGTTTCAAGATTATTTTTACAACTTTTTGGGTATATTTGTAAGCTAAGAAAAGCAAAGCTTTGTTTTTACTGCACTATTACTTACTGAATAAAGTAAGTAATAGTGCAATTTTCTGGACCAAATTTTGCCGCCTTAAGCTTCAGCTTTTTCAGCTTCTATGGTAAATCCGGCACTGCTCATACAAACTTTACAAACCGATCGTGTGAAGTATATTACTTGGTATACTACATAATTTTGTGAATTAATTCTTTATTGCACTGAATACAAAAAAAAAACAAAACAAAACACAACACATAAATCCGCCTTAGTTTTAGGTTAGTAACCTAAAATATATTTTTTATATTTCATGGTACCAGTCGGTACACGCCTTTTTGTTTTTCATAAATCCGCGTGGCCTGCTTTTTTTTAAATTACGATTTATTTTTGAATTACAAAGATTCAAATATGCTGTGGTGGATTCTCTATTTAATCAGCTTTACGGTAATATTTTTGTTTGGTCCTAGCTTCATTTTTTAGCGAAAAAATGGCATTTTTATCTAATAGTCCGACATTTTCTTTTCACGATTTGCGCAGTATTGGGACTGTTGAGATTGGTAGGGCGCGCGGTAAATTTTCCTGACATGCTCGATAGTACGTCTGTAAAGCTGAGCGCGAGTTGCACTTAATCAAGCTTATCACGGTGTAGCAATGTCATCGAATTTCCAGTGACCTGAGACTCTATTTTAACTCCCCGGGTTAAAGGAAGGAGATAAAAAACAAGACAGACATTTAGACGGTATTTCGTCTAATCAAAATTAATCCAAAATATTATATATGTGTATCTATATAAAATGTAACGGACTCAGGTCGACGCATCATCTCTGTACTAATTTGGCGTGATAATATAAATTTTAATTGTTGATTATGGCGTGGAATCGTTCCAATGTTGGTGTTTTATTAAATTATGTATACAAAATATTGTAAAATAAATTCATCCAAAAAATAAAACAGCGGTGAATAAATATATGTGTCATATATATAAGCTGTGCACAGATCAAGAAACATAGGGGTTTGAGTGTAGATCGTGAAATATGTTAACTATCGCTTTTGAGTTAAAAACTCGAAATTCAGTACTTATTGTCATAGTACTTAGGTCTATCACACATATATTAACTTAAACCGCCATAGACCGGTTTGCACATTAGAAAAACTAACACTCATGCCCCAGAATCTCAGAAAATTCAATGACAAATATCGAAATTGATAAAAAAGCATCAATTGTTTGAGACTAGATAAATTCTCGAGTGGATCAATAAAAGTCATTTTAATCACAGTAACTAATTAACTGATAGAACTGTAAGTGGGAGCTATTAATTTGTAGAACTGTTTTTAAACAGTTCATTGAGTTATTGACAGTCAGACTTAATAATTAAAACGTCACATTTTATAACTTATTTTGTTTTGATTGTTTTACCAACATCGGAACGATAACACGATGCAATTTAGCCAAAATTCGGTGCTAAATTAGTATTCAAAATGCCAAAACGTTAGTTAATTGATAACGCTAATTATAACTGTTTATTTATTTTATATATTCTTTTTACTCTTGCGCTTCTAAAGCTTATTGGGGCAACACAGAAAATACAGATAAACTTTCAGTACCAATAGATTTTATCAAAAGGAGAAATACAACAAATTAATTATTAAAATTATGATAAAATCTATTAGTACTTCGAATTTAATAAACGAATTGACATTATCGGTATTGATAAAATAGATCCATTCAAAGTGTCACTGACTTCAATAATTAAAAGAACAAGAGATTTCAGATCTCTTGGTTACAAAGATGAGATTTAATCTTTGTAAACATCGATGGTATATACTTATATATATTGCAGGTACTATCGAGGTCTCTCGTGCCTTACCACTTTGTAGAAATATTCGTTTGAACTGATCGCATCGGACACGCCAACACGATCCCTAATTGGCTACGTATTTACTACGATTTATACTACGGCCAATCATAAACAACTAGTTTTAAAATCACCCTTGATGTCAGTTCTGTCAACTGTCAATCTGCTTTTTCTGCTTTTTTGCGCACTCCATTCATTCAACGCCATTGTTGAATGAATGGAGCGGGGCGTGGCCTGAAGCGATAGGCATCGTGCAGTGTGCAAGCGACTTTCGACTTAGGACTGATAAGGCGCCAGAGGCTTCGATAGTACGTGTAAGACCAATTGGTAAGTAATACGTATCTGTTTTTTTTTTAATTTACAACGACGAACAAAGTTTATTTAATTTACAGCCAAATTGGTTAGATGATTAGCGACCCTGACTAAGTCCACGGTCGTTGGTTGGAATCACGCAAGGGGCAAATATCTGTGATGAAAATAAGATACATTTATGTGTATTAAACGGTTAATATCCTTAGATCACAAATTAATGGCGTGAGTTGCCTGGAATTTTATAATTATTTTTTACTTGTAGATTCGCGCTTTTTACCAATCATTGCTACGCGGTGTCAGATGCGTTCTGACGATATAATATATAAGTTTATGTATGAACAATTGAAGTCTGTGACACACTTGACATGCTATGCAAAGTGCAGTAATATTTTTAGTAAGGCGGTAATGAACAACTTGCATGTAATTTAATCATTTTGAGGAAGTGCATTTTGTTAGCGCGTTCGGTCTAGTTTGTAAACGTTGCTACACGCGCAGGCGCGTGAGTAACTAAATATTATTATTTTAAGCTGTTTCGGAATGTATGAACGCCGTTCGTCCCGTCTTTAGGACATCAATCATTTAACATCATCCATTTTCAGCCGTAAAGGTTGTGCCTTTTACTTTTATAGGCTGTTGATGAATTTTAAATAAACGGGTCCTAACACTACACGGACCTAATGCGGATTCAAACATTTTGATAGAATCAGGCGTTACTTGGCGGAAGTCCATATCCATTAGTAAAATAAAAATATGTAGCTTACTTCCGTAAAACTCAAGCAGTGTGCACCGCCCGCCCGCCCGCAAATAATGCTCTACACGTGTTTCACGTAGTGTAGAGTAGTTGGTGAAGGTGCCGGTGTCTGCGATTCCTGCATTTATTTTCGGGCGGGCGGGCGGTGCACACTGCTTGAGTTTTGCGAAAGTAAGCTACATATTTTTATTTTACTAGCAGATTCAAACGTTTGGTTTTTAAGCCGGAGAAATACGGCCAGGGATACGAAACAGGGATAATAATATTATGATTTAAAAGGAATTTTAGTATTAATTGTAAGATATTAGTTTTGACGTAAATTATCTTTTGATGTTTATTTTTTGTGTTTTTTGTTTTACTAGTTATATTAAAAAGGTAATACAAATTCCATTCAACGCAATGGCAGCTACCGAATATTTTTATACAAACTTAGTATTATATTTTTGTGATTTCATTTACCGCCTTATTAAAATTTGAAAAACGCTATTAGCCACCTGACTTCGAAGTCATAAGTAGCCGACTACTCAGTCATCGATTCTACTGACTTTAAAGTCGTACTCGGTGACTATTTAATTGTATCTGACTTTGAAGTCGGCAATAATTGGCGTCAAAATCGCAGACAGATGGAACCGTTAAAACTATCGACCGCATTTATTTTCGATACTTTATTATGAATTTACGTTTACATTTGTATGATTATTGATTTATTGTAAGTTATTAATATGTAGATAATGCGATGAGCGCGCGTTTTGATGTCATATCTCTATTTCAAGTGTGAACAAGAACAATGTATTCAATATATCGTTAAATACCCCTACTGATTGTTTTATTCCACACCCTATCATTTTAAAAGTCGAGACGTTTGGCTAGTAACAATTCTATGCTTTTCTCATCATCAGCATACTTCCCTATAGATAAAAGTACCACAGGGGATTGGTGGGTGCCAACTTCTGTGTATGCAGCCTTAACCAAAGGTTTAACTTGCCTTCCAAACATGGAGGAACTCGAGATAGTAATTTTTGTTGCCCATCCAATGGCCATCCATTGCGAAAGTTGCAACTTAACTTGCGCAAACATATGAAGAACGCGCTCGATACACCAACTCATCATTCTCATTTCATTCCGTACATTATACTTTCAGTATTGTATGACATTTTCAGGGCCATTGCACACTGCGTTTTTAAACACGCTACATACACGCGTCCTTTTTTACTTTTCATTCCATTAGAGCCATCGCAAACTGGGCGACTTGTCGCGGCGTTATCGTTCGCATTTGGCATCTTGTCGCCGCGACTAGACGCCGAGCTGTCGCTTGCGTCGGCGACTGGTCAGATGCCGTACAGGAACGATCATTATTAGTAGAGTACTTACCTAGTTATCTGACCTAATTTTTAAAGTTAAATTAGTGATCATAGTAAGAATAGATAGAATTATTTATATATTACATAAAATAGAGTTGTTCATTGAGAGATAATTAAATCTTGAGGCTGACGCAGTGCTGCCATCGTGTGTGCGCGAGCACAGCGCCACTAGACGCGGCGACAAATAGAGAGCGCGCGCGAATCCCCTAGCTTATCGTCGCGACTCCGCGACTCCGACGCCAAGTGTGTGACGCCAAGCTTTGAACAAAATATATGAAATTGTCGGCCGCAGTCTGTCGTCACGTCTAGTCGCCGAGCGTGTAGCGTGTCGCCTAGTGTCCGCCTAAGTTAAAGCAATTTTTGCATGTCCTATACGTCTGTATCGACACAAATGTGCGTTCTCATCACGTCTATAACGATTCAAGCGCGAGGCTGGATTTATGCAAGTTTTTTTTATAGAAAATAGGTATGCGCTAGACCACTATCTCGCCTGATATCAAGGGACGATGCGATCTAGGATATGACGCACTTGCCTAGAAGATACCTATTCACTCGTGACTTGAAGGCCCCTAAATTGTATTTGTCAAAAAACAGATTCAGGCAAAGAGTTCCACTCCGTAGCGGTACGTATCACAAAATTGGAACTAAAACGCTTAGTGCGACTCTTTGGTATATCTACCATATAATGGTGTCGCCTATTGGTAAGTCTGGTTGTCCGGTATAAAAATGGGGACGGTGAAACAAGGTTGTGCAATTCTGCAGCACACTCACCGAAATGTATCCTATAAAAAACGGATAGGCTTGCTATCTTCCGTATATGCTCAAGGCTTTTGAGCTTTTTAAAAAAAAGATCATCATTGCCTACGAGCCTCTTGGCCCTCCTCTCCATGAGCTCGTCTCGACTCTGGAGCGTCTGGGGCTGGTATCGGGCGGAACCGTAACAAAGATGAGGACAATACTCCATACACGATCGAACTTGTGCTTGGTAACGGATGAGCAACTGTTCCGGCGTGAAGTATCTTCTCACCTTCGCCAGAATGTCAAGTATTTTTTAACCTACTTGAGCCTTGCTCTCAATGAAAGAGCCAAAATTGAGAATTGGAAAATCTTAGAACACCTGCATAAATTCATAATCAAACTGCATTTGACTTTTGTTTGCGTGACTATCGCGTTTGTGTCAATACAAGGGCGCGTAGGCAGCACATTTAAAAAACGTGATGTGCAAGTCGATAAACTTTTTTCATTATAACATAATATATAGGTACATATTCCAATTGCAGTATCTACTTTTCACATAATATTAGAAAAGTCGTCAGCATATTTATGTATTCTTTGATATTGGGAACTAGTGTCGACCTAAAAAATTGCTAATTATTTATATTAAGTAAAAAAAGTATTTACTTCCTAAACTGGCGCCAGCACCATCTCTTCATTTTTCTAGATACTACTACTTACAATGTTGAATGTAATACTATTACAAGTATCCAACAATCGAAAAAGAAGAAATAGCTATGCAATTATTGTTCTAGGACTGTCTAAAACAAGAGATGTTTTTCTAGTAATATTTATGAAGTGAAAACTTCTTTAGCATCGTTGTGATTTGAAAGTCGATGAAACGAAAAGCGACAGTAAAAAGAGACAGACACATAAATTCATAATATTTAACGTAGGAGAAAATGAGATAGGAAGTATTATGTAGGTACGGGTGGTAATACGTTTTTGTGTGCGAATGCGAAGTACAAAGCTTAAGGGAAGGCATCACAACAACCGTGGTATTTTGTATACGTGTACGTATTATTTTTGAAGGTTTCACTTTTACCACGTGTGAATTGCACACATGGTTAATTTCTTTTTTTAAATAGAAACCTGCAATGAAATACTTAAAAATAAAGAATGCTGAGTACTTACTTACTTATTTATTCCTGTTCTACATAAATAAATAATATAGTTTTTGTAAGTTTTCTTAATCATTTTCTACGTCACAGATTTTACAAGGAGACGGCAATTTTCTGAAAAAAAAAACAAAATATTAGGGTCGTCTGATCCTATATACAAGACGGCTATCGAACCTTCCAATTGATTCCTAAATAAAACTGGTTTTCCTACCTTCCACACTAGTAGTGGCAAATGCACAAACCGTGCGAGCCACAATAAAAAAAGACCGCTAGCAAATTTGTTTAACAAACAGCTGTACTATCGAAGCCTCTGGCGCCTTATCAGTCCTAAGTCAAAAGTCGCTAGCACACTGCACGATGCCTATCGCTTCAGGCCACGCCCTGCACCATTCATTCAACAATGGCGCGCGTGCGCAAACAAGCAAGTGAGAGTAGATTGACAGTTGATAGTACTGACATCAAGGGCGATTTTAAAACTAGTTGTTTATGATTGGCCGTAGTATAAATCGTAGTAAAATACGAAGCCAATTAGGGGTCGTGTGGGCGTGTCCGATGCGATCAGTTAAAACGAATATTTCTACAAAGTGGTAAGGCACGAGAGAACTCGATAGTACATGGATACAACAAATTTAAATAATAGGGGTTAAAGTATGAAATTGCCGTTTTATTGCAATAGGTTCTTTGAATTGACATAGAATCTTCATGGTTTGAGGTTTTCGAATGAAACTTTTTTTAAATGGTTTCTATGATGTTCTTTTTTTAAAAAATGTAAAACATTTGAATATCGACTTTCAATTGTTTTTGTTATTCAATTTAGACAAGAAAGATGGATACTGCGAAAATTCGAGTTATTTTTGAATACGAGTTCCGACGCGGAACTAACGCGGCAGAAACAGCCCGCAATATCAATGCTGCGTTTGGAGAGGGGTCTACTAATGAACGCACCGTGCGATTTTGGTTTAAACGCTTTCGTGATGGAAATTTCGACTTAAAGAACGAGCCACGAGGAAGACCGCCCACACAGGTAAATAACGATGAATTAAGAGAGATAGTGGAAGCCGATCCTAGTCAAAGTACCCAGGAATTAGCGGCATGGTTTAACGTTACCTTACCCACAATATTGACTCACTTGCGTCAAATCAATAAAATAAAAAAATACGAAAAATGGGTGCCTCATGATTTGACTGATCTGCAGAAAGAAACGCGTGTTGAAACTTGTGTTGCCTTGTTGAACCGGTACAGAAATGAAGGAATATTGGATCGAATTGTAACATGTGATGAAAAGTGGATTCTTTATGATAACCGGAAAAGAAAAATGCAATGGCTGACCCCAGGTCAAATGCCACAACAGTGTCCTAAAGCAAAACTTACCAATAAAAAGGTAATGGTAACTGTTTGGTGGTCTCAGCATGGTGTTATTCACTATAGTTTTCTCCGATCTGGTCAAGCAATAACGGCAGATGTCTATTGTGCCGAACTCCGAACCATGTTGACAAAACTAGCAGTAAAACAGCCCCGACTCATGAATCGATCTTCACCATTATTGCTCCACGACAACGCGAGACCTCACACAGCACGAGAAACCATTTTGACCCTTCAGGAACTGCAGTTAGAAACCATTCGTCATCCTCCGTATTCACCAGACCTTGCTCCAACGGACTACCATTTTTTTCGTGATTTGGACAATTATCTACGTGACAAGAAGTTTTCTTCCCAGGAGGCAGTACAAAATGCTTTCACACAGTTTGTGCAGTCTAGATCGTCGGAATTCTATCGCAAAGGCATTAATGACCTTCCCATTAGATGGCAGCAATGTATAGATAATAATGGCAACTATTTTGATTAAATAAATTTGTTAAAAATTTAAAAAATAAACAATATAGATTTTCAGTACAAATCGGCAATTTCATACTTTAACCCCTAATAACTATAGACCAATAATGCCAGTAATATAAATATTATTTACAATACTTGGTGGTCGTGGAAGGTTGTCACAGATCATTTAACTTGTAATTGGTTTTATGATAATTATTGGACAGCGCAAACCCTTACTAAGTACTATTAGAAAGAGAAAAGGGGTCTCTAAAGAGCAGGACAGCGCTATGTTAGTTTTTGGATCAAATAGGTATTAGAAATGTTGTCTCCACGTTAACCTTCACTATATATGTAATTTGAAATCTTTTGTAATCTAATTTGCCTTATTTGGGACAAATTGTGTATGTTATGGTTGTATTCCGAAATATACATCAGTATACTGGCCAGTGGTAATAACGTCAGGAATCGACGCCATGCTGTTGATTTGTTCCGCAATATACTGGCCAGCGTTTTGACGTCAGATCTACGCCATATTTAAAATAGTGTAAGCTCGAGAGAGAAGAAAGAGGCACGGCAAGATACGTCACACTATTTATCACTACAAAATGGCGTCAAATTTGTATGTATACTGATATACATTTCGGAATACAGCCTATAAAAGAGATATATTGTGTATGGTATAAAAATACTTCGATCTTTACTAGAAATGAAAATTATTGTATACAGAACATCTGTCAAAGGAAAGGATTTGTGGATAATCGGGTGATTGTTTTTCTGGAAAATGGAATATACGATTATTATACCTGACATATTAAATGAGCAATGAAATAACTTTTTTAACTGAAAATGGTTTATTTCAACAACTACACAAAATAAATAAATTACATTGTTAATACTTTCAACTGGTAACATTCGTAACAGCCAAATAAATGTTGCCAGTAATACATACAAATTCATTGAAAATAAAGATTAAAATGCTACGAGTATCCTTACAGCTAAATGTTTAATTTGTTCCATCTAAATAATGGTAAAAGATCTACGAGAATACTTAATAACGAAGTATTTTTTTACAATTTTCTACTTAAAATGACACATGAATAAAATAAAATAGATGGGAATTTATCTTGTTCAATTACACCTGTGTAATTTTGGTACTGGTAACATTATGTATACATACATAAATATGGTAATACTAGATGCATTTACACAGGTATATATGAACAAACACAATGATAATTATTGTCATATCGTCGTAACGTTTACAAACAGGAAATAAATTTGTTTTTGAAGTTTGCAGTTTTTACATAAAAAGTCCATCTTGAATAATAGAAATTAGATAAGTATCATTTTAGATGATATTGTAACAGTTTTTATTATTGCTGGTACTTTCAAATTGTGTATGCAAAAATTACTAATTAAATGGCTACATTAAAATGATAAATATTGTCAAATTCAAACTAATCTACGATGTGATAATTTATCTACATTTACAGTTTATAATTTACAAAATTGATTTCAATATACAATCGTATGATTTTACAAAACCAAATTCTAGTTTATATTTTCATACTTATTTGTGATATTTATGCAAAATGTATTGTTTGTACAGTACACTGCTTATATTTTACTGTTTTTTTTAACTGTCGAAGTTATCTTAAGATTTTCCTCGTATTTCAAGTTTTAAACCAATTTTAAATAACAAGGATACCATTCTGTAATTTTTTACAAAAAAAATTTTTGCAATTTTTTTTACAAAAAAAATTTTTTGGTCATTTAATGATCCAAACCGATGTTACCTATGATAGCGTTGACGACGTCTGTAGAAGATGCGGTACCACCCACATCCGGCGTCATAATGCGATCAATATTGATGGTTTTGTGCACCGCCTTCCTCAGTAGTTCAGCGTGAAAATGATGTCCGAGATGCTCCAACATGTCAATGGACGCGTTTATCATGGCTACTGGGTTAGCTACGTTTTTACCGGCGATGGCAGTACCTGAAGAATAGAATTGATTTAAATAGCCGTGTAAAAAACGTATTGTAGACACGTTTTTAAAACTGGCAACATTTAATTTTAACAATCTCAATATTTTTATTGTTTCATTTAAAAATAAAGTTATTACTATTTGTTATCTACTTTAAATGTTTTTTTTTAGTAAGTCTATAATTATAGCAGTCACCGTGTTCTTCCTACGCCTCAATTTGAGAAACTTTATTTTTACAATTCTGATTGATTCTGTGACAGATCTTTATTACTTTTCTAACAAAGGTAAAAAAAAAATCTGCCCGATGATCGTAATATTTTTCAAATAAATGTTAAAATACGAAATACAATCTAAACGAAAACAAAACAGCAAACACTTTATTTCTACTATATTTTTTAAATGAATTAATAAAAATAGGGGGTCATAAAAAGAAAAATGTTGTCATTTCAAAGATATATTTACACGATAAAATTCAACTTGAGACAGGCGGAATTCGAACCCACAACCTCTCGCTATTCGGGCAAATGCGCTCCCAATCAAACTTGACAGACCAGTTGAATCTTTCCAAGTGTTTTGCAAGTTGAATACAGCGCCATCTCTTCAAGTTCTAGGTAACTACTATCTACAATATCGAAAATATTACTTTTGAAAGTATTTAATAATCGATAAAGGATATCTCCAGAAGATTTTCACACTACACCGATGATTTGTTATACAATGTGTCCCGTCACCAGTGTCAGAGACTTTAATGGTGTGAAATATGGCATTTTTTATCGACAAATTACCCCTGAAATTTGGTTTTTCTCAAAAAACCAATAATTAAAAAATATACAAAAAAGAATCTATTTGTGTTTCTTTAATTTTTTTTCTATTTTTTATTCCATGACTACTGAAACATGATGGCTGTGTAACTGTTGTCTACATGTTAACCTATCAAATGACACCTTTTTAATGTTGATAGGACATTTACATGAGTAGTGGTGGTCGAATTAGTAGGAGAGTCTAGGTCTTGGTTACCAAGAAAACAAAATGGCGGCCGTAAGAGAAAAACCAAATTTGAGGGGCTATTCGTCGATAAAAAATGCCATATTTCACACCATTAAAGGCTCCGACACTGGTGACGGGACACATTGTATAAAGGGGTTCCATATAGTCAATATGATAAACATCCTCACCGGTGTTCCTAGTTCCTGGTTCGAACACGGCGTAGTGATCGCCATAGTTGCGACCAGAGAGCAAACCCGCGCCACCGAGCAAACCACAGACTACGTTGGATACGATTGAACCGTATAAATTGGTCATCAGCATAACGTCGAACTGGTGCGGTCTGTTAAAATATAAAATGATTTTTAATAAATATCAGCATTTATTGAGTGAAGCTCTCTTTCAGGCAACTCACAAATTTAGCTTGTCTCCCTCCTGCTACTTAACGGTTCAACTGATTCGAACAAATTTTGGCATACATGATTATAACCTGACAGACATAGGCTATGTAAAAAAAATATAGACTTTGCCATGGAGGAATAATCACCGAAAGAAAAATTCAAAAGCTGATCACAGCCAAACCACTGAAACTACATTGTTGAAATTTGACGCAAAATTTCATCAATGTAGTATCAGCAACCAGTTTGGTGCATGATATTTTCGAGGCAATTATTAATGATTAAGGTGAGGTTAGGTAAGGTAGTGCTTCGCTCAGTATTTTCAATCAGCAGCATTGCATTGCAGACCTAGTAATGCATGTATTGAATATCAAAGCTGCGCCATGGCTTTTAAGTCCTAAGTCGGGAGACCATGTACCGAGAAGAAGTTGCAAGGTACTCGGCAAGGGCTGTTTTTGCTCCTTTTTTATTATGTGAAAAAACTGAAAAATATTTATTCGGTATCTTTTAAATACATATCATAACTAGTGGCTGGTTTCCTCTTTTAAGTATAAAACCTTCCCCGCTCCTTCTAAAATTACAAAAGATATCTTTACCTTAACAGTACTTAAATGAACTAGGGATATAACCATATCTTATTCAATGAATGAATTAAAAAACAAAAAAAAGAATGTGTTACATTACATTGTTATAAAACATAAAAAACACGTTTCTTGTAACACCAAAGCGCTATAATAAATTTGTAACACTATATATTTAGGGGTTTTGGTTGATGAAAGGCAATAGTGGAATATTGGTGAATTACACATCAATGGCCTGCCTTCAGGCATAAGAATATTTGAAATGTCAATAATTTATATTAAAGTCAAAATATTAAAAAAAGTAATTATAAAGAATAAAAAAATCACAAATACATATTAACTAAGAATCTATTATATTAGAATTAAGTTCAAATAAATGAAACGATTTCACATTATAATTAATTAAGTATACTATAAATTAAATTAATAATAGTATTGTGGCTACCAGAAATTAAGTAAAATTGTTACTAATATCTATGGACTAAGTCTGATAATAAATTATTATTATATTTTATTTATTATATTGAACTTAGCAATAAAACAGTAGATCCTGTCTAGCAATAGTTGATTAAGTTGTTTTTTTTGATATAGACTAGCGGCCCGTCCCGGCTTCGCACGGGTGGACAAAATTCTTTAATTTTTTTATATTATTAAATATTTTTCCGTTAGCGCCATCTAGCGTCCGATAGACGAACTACTTGCGGTTAACGCGTTGCTTTGGTAATGCATATACAATGGAAAAAGAGCGGACAACAGACAAACAACAAATTTGTGATCTATGATTATAGATTTGTCGCTTTAGATTAGGGAGATTCCGAATGTTTATTATCCAACCCTAACAAAAATGACAAGCGTAAAAAAAAAACTTTTAACTAGAAAAATAAATTATTTTAATAGAAAAATATTAGAAAAAATTGACTCGGATTCTCACCTAAGAATTCACTTGTGAGCCGAGTCGATTTTCTCTAGTATTTTTGTATTAAAATAATGAATATTATAAGATAGCATTGAAAAATGCGAAAAATAATTACGATATTTATATAATCAACAAACATAATAATAATAGTATGGGTACTCACTTGGCCACTAGCTGCATGCAACAGTTGTCTATGATCATGTCATTGTGCTCGATCTCTGGATACTCTTTGGCTAAGCGTCTTGATGTTTCTAAGAATAGACCATCGGATAGTTTCATTATGTTGGCCTTGTGAACTGTTGTTACCTGAAATAGTACAAATGCAATCAGAGCAAAAACAATTTTCAATGAGGATTTTATGAGTTTTGCTTTAAATATGGGTTGTTTATTTACATTTTTGAATTTATACTTCTTTAGGAGCGTTATGAAAAAATTATGAGAGTAAAATTTTAAGATGCGCGCGCATCACTGTGACATAAAATTATCATGTTGAAGTTGGCCGCAAAAGCGACATAGAATAAACCAGCAGGATGAAGTTGACCGCTTATTACGGATGTGTATGTTATTTTAAATGATATATGGTAGTTAACAATAATTGATATAAAATCATAATATTAGCTTTCTTTGTTTAGTAACGATAAAGAATTATAATTCTTACGTGCGTACATAAGTACACACAACGGTTTTTATATTAAGAATTATCTCATTAAATATTTTTACAGCCATATAATATGGGCAACATATTAACTTTGGATAACCTGCTTTTCTGATGAGTATAAATATTATGAGTCTCATGAACTTTCTTAACTTTTTCGATATTTTTAAAAATAAATGTAAATAGGTCAAGAAAAAACTTAATTGTATAATACCGGAAAGTGTTTTTTATATAATCGACTTACTGATTGAATGGTGCAGAATTATTTTTGCACTGCTATTTGTATATTTTTTCTAGTAAATATAAACATAACATTAGATATTTATTAGACATACGTCGCGACTACCATACAGGGATGCATTAGTCAGATGTATAAGTCTTAAAACATACCCATTCACATATCAAAAACTAAGTTCTAAGACTGTGCGTTTATGTAAAATTAGGATAATAAATAAAATAATGTCTACAATCAACAACGATAATTGTTGTTCATAATAGCAACTAATCTTTAATTATTCTTTATTTCACGAAAAAAAATATTCAAATAATGAAGTTGAATCTTAGAAAATTTAAGCCTTGTACTATCGAGGTCTCTCGAGCCTTACCACTTTGTAGAAATATTCGTTTGAACTGATCGCATCGGACACGCCCACACGACCCATACCATCCCTAATTGGCTTCGTATTTTACTACGATTTATACTACAGCCAATCATAAACAACTAGTTTTAAAATCGCCCTTGATGTCAGTACTGTCAACTGTCAATCTGCTTTACGCGTTCGTGAATTGCTTGTTTGCGCACGCGCGCCATTGTTGAATGAATGAAGCGGGGCGTGGCCTGAAGCGATAGGCATCGTGCAGTGTGCAAGCGACTTTCGACTTACGACTGATAAGGCGCCAGAGGCTTCGATAGTACATGATTTTAACTTGGTAAATAATTTAAATTTTAAAATAGTCTCCCATCTTGGCTGTGGATTAGGGCTAAAAACATTTATTATAAAAAAAACGTTACACATGATTTTGCTAAATGCTAGTTAAGCTGAATGCTGAGTAACACCAAAATGATGTTTTGTTTTTTACAATATTCTTATCATCATTTTTACTTATCATTTTTACTCAAGTTCGTCGTTGAGATCACGAAAGTAAACACTGACTTTCAAAAGTCGAAAGTTATGAGTTGATACTCTGTAATATATATAATGATAAATCCAAGCCAACAATTACTAAAACTTGGAATAGGGTATTTTATTCATCGTGAAGAGAAAATTGTATCTCACAACTGTTTCTGAGTTAGTAGCGATGAATATTCAGTAACATTGTATATTTCTTTTACACAAGCAAAATGGCACCTTATTTCACATAGTGTAAGGTACCTTCTTCCTATTGTTCCTCCTCGCAAACTCGAACGCGAATCGTGCAACCCGTTCGGAGTTCGAAGCTGTCACCACTTTCATGGACTCGATGACTCCATGGACCGATTCATGCTCCAACATAGCGTACTCGCCTTCAGTATTCTGTCTGTTGACAATACAGAAGTTTTTAATATGGAAAGACATGTAATTTAACTTTAGAAGATAAAGATAAAATGCTTTTTATTTGATACTAGCTTTCCGCCCGCGGCTTCGCTCGCGTGGAATTCGGTTATATTGCGGTATAAAGCACAACTATAAGAAAACTTCTCATTCCCACGGAAAAATTTAAGAAGCGCCATGTAACGCTGGATACAAAATTCATATAATTCATTTCACTTTTTACGTATCTTAAAAAAAACACTTCGTTACCACGTGTTAAAAAACACCCAGCGCCATCTTTTGCATACCTCTAGAACTAAATAGCGTAAGCTATCATTCCACTTCTTACGTATTTTAAAAAACACATCGTTACCATGTTTAAAAAAACACCCAGCGCCATCTATCGCATACCTCAAGAACTAATTAGCGTAAGCTATCATTCCACTTCTTATGTATTTTAAAAAACACATCGTTACCATGTTTTAAAAACACCCAGCGCCATCTATCGCATACCTCAAGAACTAAATAACGTAACAAATACTTATACCAATTAGTAATTCGTTGAATTTAGTGATTTCAGGATAAGTAGATGTAAAAAAAACAATTTAGACGATAAATCAAATTGTACGTCATCCCTCGAGAATTCCTCATTTTCGAGGATTCATTTTCGTATAATTTAGCTTCAAAATTTACATGTTCATATTCGTTTGCAACATATAAGTAGATGTAAAAAAAACAGTTTAGACGATAAAACAAATTGTACGTCATATTATCGTATCATTTAGCTTCTAAATTTACATGTTTATATTCGTTATTTTAAACGACACACAGCGCCATCTACAATCCATCCATCAAGTAAACAATATTTTTGATTTTCCTCGGGAATATCATTTTTTCCAGGATAAAAAGTACCCTATTATTTAATCCGGACTTTTATCTTTACGTCTGCAAAATTTCAAAGCAATCGGTTCAGTAGTTACGGCGTGAAAGCGGAACAAATAAACAAACTCACTTTCCGATTTATAATATTAGTAAGGATGAGCAGACAACAACTATGTCATAATATAGCGTAGAAATTAATGGGGTAACTGACACCCCACTGGGAAACGTGGCTCAACCTCTGGTTTGTTCGCTCAACCATGGCCTCTCTCATCAACATCACTTTGTCACATACATTCAAGTAAGTATATTAGATAGAAATTAGCACCAACATACTGTTTCCTCTAAAAGCTGGATTATATGTCAACATATGATAGTCAAAACTACTTAAAATATCCTCAGCTGTGTAAGAAACAAAATCTCTAGACCACCAAGAGACTATTATAATGATAATAATAATATTTCCCACAATCACACCAATCAGCCTAGCCCAAAGTAAGCACCTTAAGGCTTGTGTTATGGATACTAGGGTAAAGGATAAAAATACTTATACAATACATAGATAATGTAATATTCATAGAAATATATATAAATATCCATGGCTCAGGTACAAATCCTCGTATTCATCATACAAACATCAGCCTCTTCCGGGATTCGAACCCAGGAACGTCTGTGCGAAAGGTAGGATCGCTACCGTTGCACCAAACTGTCTTCAAATGTTCAAAATCAAATATTATGAGTTCATCAACTCAAGAACATTGGTACTGTTATATGAATTCATGTAAAAATTAGGCACCTACAATTCCACCTACAATTTACAGTATACAAGATTAGTGACCTGACTCTTAGATGCAATCAAATGGTAAATCTTAAGACTATACCTGATGATGACCACATCAATGTCCTTATGTCTGGTAGGGACACCAGGGAAGGACTTGCAGTTCAGAGCATAAGCATACATGTCAAGTTCGTTACGAAGAGCCACATTGCGTGATGTTACGTAAGCTGCTTCACTCTTTGTCTCAATGTTACCCTGGAAAAAATAAAAACACATAAAAGATTATCTTTTTTATCATTGGTTTAAGTACAATAGCTTTATTAATGACTTGCAGCCCATCCCGGCTTCGCACGGGTGGACAAAATTCTTTAAATTTTTCTAGCATTAAATATAGCCTATGTTACTCAGCGTGAATGTAGCTTTCCAATGGTGAAAGAATTTTTTAAATCGGCTTAGTAGTATTTGAGTTTATTCATTGCAAACATACAAAAATATAAATCTTTCCTCTTTATAATATTAGCGTAGATAATGTAGAAAAGAAGACCATGACAAAAAAATTAAGTGGCCTGCATTTTTATTTCTATATTAATGTTAAAAGTTTTATTATGGATCTTTAGGCAGAATTTATTTTTGCCTTGGTTTTAAATTAGAGAAGTAAAAGGAATCAGTTAGAATTGTCATTTTAATATAGAAAAGACGTTTTGGTGACAGAAATAAAGGCAAAAAATATAAAATAAAAAATGAAAAAATGTTATAGAATAGATATACTAGCTGAGCCGGCAACGCGATGCTGTCGCTCATTTATTATAATTTGCAATAATTTTTTTACTATAAATTAATATGAAGTCTATCCTATGTCAGAACAAATTCTGCAAAATTAAAAAAAAAATCATCAAAATTTGTTGAGTATTTTTGGACTTCATAATAATAATAATAATCTGTATTAACATAAACCATATTTACGATTTATTTGAAGACTCTGACGCCCAAACTAGGCTTAATGCCTGTATCTCAGGTGTCAGTGGCCTCTACCAATTTTTTGCAACATGAGTGTCAAATTTTTTTATCCACAATAGAAAATTAGCAATGCACTTATAATTAGTATATAATACCTTAATACATAAACATTATAATAAGGGTAGATATAAAGATAGATAGATATATATACCTACATGTATAAATTATACATATGTATATGTAGATATAAGATAGATAAGAAAAATCCAATGATTGTATCCAACTATTGTATCAAATGGTGCATGTTGATTGTGTTACATAAGCCATGCAAGTGGATTATGTAACATGCAATCTCTCTATAAAGATTAAAAACATTCAAATGTTTTACACATTTGTCAAATATCCATTGCCAAGTTGCACATTAAAATGTCACAATATGACAACTTAATCAGCTAGTAATATTCTACTACTTATCATTTAATTATCGTCAAACGTAGAATCCATCATAGGTCGAAGGTGAGATTATAAGTTACAGAACTGACAAGCAAAAGTCTAGTTTGTAGCGAATCAATGTCTTGGGTAAAACATTATGCCTATTATTTATCTACAATATAATATTATAAAGAGAAAAGATTTGTATGTTTGTAATGAATAAACTCAAAAACTATTAAGCCGATTTAAAAAATTCTTTCATCATTGGAAAGCTACATTCACACTGTGTAACATAGGCTATTTTATACTTTTATTATATGTATGCCAGTAGATTATGCTAATAAGCACTGACCATTTCTGGCTCACAATTAAATAAGTTTTCAAATTATGTGTTAAATTACAAAAGAAAAACAAAGGTTTTATAACAGAATAAATTTTAAGGCCTTCTTTGCTGAAGCTACTGAATCATGAAAATTATCATAATCGGATTTAATAGTTATATGTATGACATATTCAATACATTGGTGAGTGAATACCAAGTCTTGTCCTCATTAATTAGTAAGTCTCTAATCATTAATTTTATATTGATAATAATCTTTCAAACTATTTACAGATACATTTAACTATTCAAACTTTTGAAAATCCAGAGTTTGCCAACATGGTCTAGGTTTATTGGTATGCATCATTTAAATCGTTTGTGACATATGTAATGATTATATTGAGATATAGGGATATGTTAGTGGGAAGAATTCCCTAGGTATTGATACAATAACTTTTGTCTTAAATATTTTTGTTACTTTGCAAAAACATATATATATATATATTAAAGGTTATATTAAAGTTAAACAACGAGGCTTCTAATTACTTAAACTATAAACAATTATATTAATGTTGTGTAGCAATGAATTTTGTTAAGTATTTCATTGATTTCCCTGAAAAGGTACATAGTGAAAATACTTGATGTGAATAACAGACAAGGAAACATTTCTTACCTTAAGACCAACACCGTTTCTTTTGATTGTGGTGATGGCATATAAAACATCATCATCGTTATCAACGGTAGGATCAATATCCACTACTTCGAAGTCAACTGGCGCACCAATGTATCTGTGAAAGATTTTTATATACAGTTTACAAAAGAACTGGACGTTAGCTTTATTTCTATTGTATTGTTTAAACTATTAGATTTATTGGCAATAGATTTTATGAAAGATTATTTAAAAAGTAACATCTTTTTAAATAATCTTTCTATTACCCTTTGTATGGCTAGCAGTGTAGTTAAACAAAAAACACAACAGATACTTCATTGTAATCAACAATGTGATTACAACTATTATTGTGATAACAGAATAATATTGTTTTTGTGTATTATGTAAGCTGACCACAAATATAATATTTTAAATGTTGTTACTTATGTTTAAACAGACTGAGTTAAAAAATGGCTTTAATGAGGGTTACATAAAAAAATTTTGGATGATTAATTGAACTTTTTTTCATTTAATTTTATTTGTGAAATGAAAATAACATTATTCAACACATCCAATAATTTGTATTGAATCATCCATCTTTATTACCTACCCATTCAGAATGTCTTTGACAAGAAAAATGGGCACAAAAAAAATAAAACAAAATTATTCTATTATCACAATTATAGTAGTTCCATTAAATCGTTGATTACAACATAATCAACAAGTATCTGTTTTAAGTAAGTATCCTTAAACATTGCAATAATATGGGCACAAGAAACTTGTCAGTTTTAACTGAAGAAAACTGACAAGAAACAATATTATTCTACTATCACTAGCAGTTATGGTTTCATTATATCCTTGATTGCAACAAAGTCAACAAGTATCAGTTTTCCATAAATATATGTGATAAGTCATTAAAGAATGTTTACCCACCATTCCTACTGGGTTTGCCTGGTGTGTTACAGCACATTTTCCCTACAGTATTTTAATCAATAGAAAAGGGCATAGGACAATGTTAGGCTAATAATGACCAGAGCACATATAGTACTGACAGATGTAATTTTGTAATTTTAGTAAAAAGTAGTGATGAGCCGGATCGTCAAAAATGTAGATCGGCGGATACGGATCTAAATACGGATATTTGGTGTCAAGATCCGCAGATACGGATACGGATAGGGATCTTATCTTTCTTGCACAATTGCTGTCAGTGCACGATCTTGAGTTGAGACATGTTTCGTCTTGCATTGCGTGGGGGTCTTTCTTTTGTTTTGTTTTAGTTTAATGTGACACTGGGCAGCATAGATAATGCTTGTGCTTGGTATTGGTACACGAGTTTAAAAAATGTCTACAAAGAAGTTTAGTAGTGTAATTTGGAATTATTTTGTGATAATAAATTATGGCTGGATTTTAGTTCAAAAATTAATAAAAATGCTGAAGCCTTTTGAAAATTTGAAAAATTGAGCTCACAAAACACAATTGAATAAAATCTAAGACGAGATTCAGAAAAATTTGCATGTCAGTGTATCCGCAGTTGTGACTTTTGTGTCTGCTTTGAATTAGAGTATAGTTTTTCTGAAATCGATAAAAATGTTTTGTTTCAAGTAAAATGATCGCTTAAAGAATTTCATCTATAAATTTAAAATTAATAAGGTAAATAGATCCGTAAAAGATCCGCCAAAAAGTAACGGATACGGACACAGATACGGATCTTTCTTCTGCCTCGGATATCGGCGGATACGGATATGGATATCGGCGGATACGGATACGGATATCCGGCACATCACTAGTAAAAAGATTCATTAAATCAAAGATCAGTGTCTTGATTGATCTAAACATTGCTTTTTAAGATAAATTATTTTAAAAGAAAAATATTAGAAACAATTTTTTTTTTTTCAAGTAGTTAGCATTGAAAAATGCATAAAATATACCTATATAAATTATAAAATTGATTTTTAAGCTAAATTGCCACTACATGACATTTTTAGCCACATTATCACACATGATTATATTCTAGATTACAATCTTAAGCTTGTGTTAAGCTTAGAAAATATATTTATCATCAGGAAGTAATCTTAATCTGATGGGGAAACTTGTATCAATGACAATTATCAAGATTGATTATTATTTTGGATCTCACTATAAGGCTTTTTCGACGAGGTAAAACTGATCAATAACTTTTGTAATAACGCTAATGAATACCTATATATTATTAATATTGAAATTTTTATGTAAAGGTATGTAAAATTAAGAACCTTATCGCTGGAATTGTGCTAAAAAGGGTAACCAAGACCAGGTTATTTATACTCACTTAAATATGTCTCTCACGTAACCCATGCACTCTGGGCCGATACCACCACCTGGCAGCATCGTAACTGCATGCCTTCCTCCATACTGAGCCTTGGGAATCGGCTGCTGTTTCCTGATAACTGGAGTTTTGTGCTGAAGATCGAAATCGGAAAGCTGAGGAGCTGCTGCCGCTGCAGAACTGGCGTATGCAGCCTTAACCTCCGGAAGAACCTTCAATTTAGAGAACAATCTTACTGCCATCCTGATTTGTCTTCACAAGGCCACGAAAATCCTATATTTTCAGATGACAGATGTTAAATAACCACAGGAAGAGGAAAGCAGGAAAATTGCTCTGAGATTTTTCTCCGCGAGATGGCGGGTATACGTCAAAGATTTGAAAAGATGGCGCTAGTTGCTCGTGGTGAAAATATAAAGCTATCTAACACACAACACACAACAGAATTTATCAATATTTTTAATGTAAAATTTAAGAATTTTTGCAAACAAAATATATTTCTTCACACTTTTATAGTTATTGCATGATTTTACTACAAATTTTCTAAGCAAGAGTTTATACCAAAATTTGCACTAAAAACTGCAATTTGCGTATGGCAACTTTGAGGTGAATGACTTTTTTATAAAATGACGTGTGTGGCAACTTTTCTTTTATAATAGTTGGACGGAGTAATCTGTGGTGGCGGAGTTCTCGAGTGCGAGCAACTGAAGAGTGGGCGTCCATTTTGCTTCGCCATATTGAATTTGGTCGGACATCTTTGGACGCCATGTTTAGTCGGACATATTTTATAAACATTTTCGCGTAAATTTCAAATATTTTTGAGCCTAAATACCGAACTTTTTTTCACTGAAAACTGTGGCATTGATTGAGGTGATAATTGACCTGAAAAATTCTGTGCCTACGTAGCAGTCCGTATCTATCTCCAGGGGGCCGTGCAGCTTTTGTTACAAGTTAAATAGAGGTAAAATAATTTCACAAAACACTCCGCACTTTTTGACATATCGTAACAAGTGTTTTCATTTTTCTCTAAAATTACGCTTAGATATAACTCAAAATATTAGTAAACGAAGGTCGTGGAATGATCTTTCTATCTTTACGCCGTTTGGCGTGGCCGCGTTATATTTATCACAATTGTTTTCTGTTGGTCCCCGGCCGGTATGAAATACTGCACCTGCTACAGCCATCGTATAATAATGATGTTAGAAAAACATGATTTTCTCAAAAACTTTTTATTTTACCCTTCAAATGATAAGTATCTCGGTTTTGCGTCGCATGAAACTTGATATCGGTGTGAAAAATTATTTCATTATCATGTCAATATTGTATGAGACTTGTGGTTTAACACAATTTACATCAAAACAATGCACACAATATTTTATCCCGCTGGCTAAATACTGATTTCTTAAAATAAGGAAAATTGTCAAATGTTTGCCTTAAAATTATTATTGTTTAAAATTTATGTACTAAGACACATCGATTGCATCGAATTGATTACTAATTTAAGAAAACATGTCATTTTTTTATTTTAGCAAAGGAATTTAAATTTCATGCTTCCAATCACAATATCATGTTATGAGTAGGAAAACTAAATAGATGTTATTGTTATCTATCACTACTTACTATCTAAATAAATAAACAGCTTTCAAAAGATAAAATAAGTTGGTAATTTATAGCTCTCAGTCAGTGTCAGTGACATAGATTAAACAAAGTGTAGTGATAACAGAATTAAAAATATACATACACAATTTGCTTTTATTTAAGCTAAATATATTCATGTTCTGAAGTACATAGTGTATAGGTTAATATCAACGAGTATTTATTTATAATTTTAAATATGATTATGTGCCACAAGTTTTCCACTATGCTAACATATTTTTCTAAATTTAGTACAAACACTTTTTTTTATTAAACAGTTAATAAATAATTTTGTCAAGTGTGAAGTTCACTGCTTTTGCAATTCAAGTGGTTGCGTTTATTTTTATTTTAGCAAATAATAAAAGCTTTAGATACTGAAATAATATCTTGGCACCATATCTGATATTGGCAGTAATCTTGTTTATTTTATATTAGAATAACACATATATATTATGTACGAAAAAGTGACATATATTTATGAAAACAAAATCAATTATAAACATATAACCCACTACATCATCCACAAATTTTAAATTAGCTATGTTGTTAAGCTTATACTTTGTCCAATGTAGGATGATACTTTTGACAGTTGACACCTATATAGAGGGTATAAAGTTGCTATTGCAATGTCAAGCAAAACATAAGGAATCAAAAACAACCTGTCAAAAGTATCATCTTACATTGGACAAAGTATCATCTTACATTGGACAAAGTATAGTACTTATACACTCATTTGCAAAAAAAAGGGCGGTTTTGATTTTCATTCATCTTTAAAAAGATATAATACAAAAAAGGTTTCAATCGTTTGTACACGATACTGGGCGGTTTTAAAAATGCCGTGGTATTTAAAAAAGTACGTTCTTAATTCAAATTTTCATTTGATGCTCATTTTTACAGAAAACCCCTTTTTATCCTACATTTTTGGCGCGAAGTTCCAGAAGTTAACTTCGACTTTCATAACTTTTATTAAATTTTCATCGATTAATTTCATATCCTTGACTGTCAAAGCTTTATTTATTGCTGTTTGGCTGTATCGAAAATGTTAGATAAAATGGTAAAAGCTACCAAAATTATCGCACTGCTTCAAAAGGGTTGCAGCCAATGCTTCGTGGCTAGGAGGCTAAATGTTAGTCGCTCGGCGGTCCAAAGGACTTGGGACCGCTATCAGGAGACTGGTTCCGTCGAGAGAAGGCCTGGTTCTGGAAGAAAACCATGTACTCAACTACGGGATGATCGTTTTCTTGTGAGTCGCGCATTGAGAAATCGCAAATCTTCGTATGTGGATCTTAAGAACATCCTCCAAGAAGTAAGAAATGTGCATATTAGTTTATGGACGGTCAGGAGGAGGCTTCTCGCTGCCAATATACGCAGTCACCACCCGGCCCGCGGCCCCAAATTACTCCGTGAGCACCGAGTTCACAGGCTTAGGTTCGCTAGAAATTGTGAATCATGGACTCATGAAGATTGGAATAGGGTTTTGTTCTCTGATGATGCCAGGATATCTCTATTCGGTGAAGATAGACGTCGGCGAGTGCTAAGAAGACAAGGAGAACGCTTTGCAGAGGCATGTTTCGAAGAAATCACACCTTATGGTGGGGGCTCTGTTATGTTTTGGGCAGGAATAAATTCAATGGATCGTACAGAGTTAGTCTTCATTGAAAACGGCTCACTGACTGGGCATCGATACATAACGGAAGTTCTAATTCCTCATGCACAACACGCATTGGCCGCTCTAGGTGAAGACTCGATTCTTATGGATGACAATGCTCGCGCCCACCGATCTCGCGATGTTAAAGCGTATGTGCAAGAGGTCGGCATTCGTCGTTTGGATTGGCCAGCTCGAAGTCCCGACCTCAATCCCATAGAGCATGTCTGGGACGTTCTGAAACGGCGTGTGAGATCAGTACAACCGGCTCCGCAGACCATCAGAGAGCTGAAGAATGTAATTACTGCGGAGTGGGAACGTATTCCGCAAGCAAGTATCCGGGATATACTCACTAGCATGCCCAGACGAATTCAAGCTGTGATTTTAGCTAGAGGGGGTCACACTCGATACTAAACATTTATCTGCTTTTACTTTATTAAAGAAAAACAAACAAAAAAACTTTTTTATTTTTACTTCATGAGCATATGAACTACTAGCGAACATACACTACTAGTGAGGTTTAGCATTATTTCCCATAAATTGTATCAAAATTTTATGAAATACTGATGAAAACGATTATTTTCTTATTAATTTACCAAATTGTAAGGATAAAACTACCTATAATTATCAAACAAAGCAATATTAGCATTTGAAATGGTTCATTGCTTAGGTGCCCGTTTTTTTTGCAAATGAGTTTATAAAACAAGGCTATGACACAGACTTTAACATATTCTAGAACAGGAATGGTTGCCTACCGTTCCTATACCTGCACATCACACACAGTTTTCCAGTAAATATGCATAGTATATAAATTTTTTTATTATAAAACAAACAGCATGTTTAAATGCAAGTTAATACTTGTTACAAATATATATTGTACTAACTAATAGTGGGTTGGTACTAGTTCCTTAAATTACTGGTCCATATAAATTAATGTTCAATAGCAGAATCAAGGGATTCATTTGCAACTTGAATTCTAATGAGAAACAAGACAAAAGAAGCTCACATAAGTCTGTTTTTGCTGTAAAAACTGAAATAAAATAAAATCGATTTTTTTTCACACTTACTTAAACATAAATAAGGCATATTTTGTAGCGCATTTATTATACATGCAACATATACAATCAAGTGGGTTGCTGTCGTAGTGAAGCAATGTGTAACAAAGCTTTCACAGTATACACAATGAATAATAAAAGTTATTATTTTTACTAATTTTTACCTAAATTGAATTGGTATATTTATTTGAATTCAAACATAATCATCAATAAATTGTCATCAATATTGTTTATATTGTAAAAAAAAAAATTCTTATAGTATTAAATGAAAATTTTAGTAAGTGAAATTATTTTATTATAAATTTAATAAATGGGATATTAATATATATCTATATTATAACTTGTATCAGTGCTTCTTTGTTTCTAATTGCTTTCATTAACTGATATCCCATTTATTAAATTTATAATAAACTGATCCATTAACTCATCACTAAGATCATTTTTGTAGTTATCTTCTTCAACCTTCTTTATGTGACACATATTTTTGCCATTTTTCCACTGAATAATTAGTTTCAAAACATTTGTCATGGGTTCTCTATCCATATTACTGAGTCATAGGTATAGTAAGTATAACAATTGCTGAGTTAGGAGGTAAGCAAGCCAAAAGGTTTTTCTTTTGGGTGCAATAAATTCACATATATTGCCTACAAAAGTGTCCACATTTGATAACTCTATCTGCCTTTAAAACTTTTCTTCGTATATTGATCATAGGAAGATCTTTTTTTACTATGTAGAATTCTGTATAACCTAAAAGGTGTTGTCACCTTTAATAAAATCATCAATTTTTTACCTTTCTTCGAATGCACAATGGCCTAATTAAGAGCCAAAACCACCACTGAACTAACTAACGTTCATGCCCAGCAGACTTGAGATCAAAATATCCTTAAGAAGGTAATAATGTCTTGCCTGAAGATATTCATACACTTTATAAAACAACTTCTTCGTTTGAGTTTCAATCAGAGGACTCAACTTCGGTTTGCATATGCATTTATATCAAAGCGGCCTGTCCAGTCCAAATAACACACGTGGTAGCCTAAGAATTTATTGTGTATCTATAGTATCAAAGGGCCCCAAATCACTTCACAAATCATCTCTTATTGATAGTGCTATTAATACTTCAAAAATAATGATAGCTATGTATACATAGCTATCAATATTTTTGAAGTATTTTCACGATGGTCTCCATGATTGGTACAATTAAAGCAATTCTTGAGATACTATCAATAGAATAGATTTAGTGGACGGAAGCTCGTGGCTTTTGGCGTAACAAAAAAACGTAATCACAGAATGCGTTAAGTCTGTAGTAATCTATTATGTCAGCCCGCACTGATTTTGCGGAGTGAGACGGACAGTATTTCATAGCGTCATGACGACACTACAAAACGAAGCAAGAGTTAAAAATGTATATATTAAAAAATAAGTTATTTCAGGCTATTTACTATAAAAGATTATAAACAAATCTAAGGTGACAATATAAATCGAATACATGCAATTAAACTTTCAAGTAGTTTTTGTTTAAAGTTTTTTTTAGATGTTAATTTAAGAAAGGCACTAGTTATAAAATAAAATTACATATTAGACTCATATGTTCTATCTCACCAGAACCATAGGAGAGAATATAGTGGAAACTAAAGTTGACAGTATAAGTACACACTGAAGAAAAAATAGTATACCCAAGGATAATTTAACCAATTCTACATACAATTACAGAAACGAAGGCTACGAGCTTGATTTACGTGAAAAATGAAGATAGTTTTAATCTGGGTTGATTTCCCTAAAACTTGATTTGAAGGAGTTATCATCGATTTAAAAATGACACGGTTTCAGAGACTAACGCCACACGCAAAAAAAAAATGATGACACGACAGGAGTGTCATCAGCAAAGAATCGGTTAATGACATGTTTTTAATTTGAAAGTACCTACTATATTTGTTTTTAATGCCTATATCATAGACAAATACAGGTAGTTCCTGCAATATCAGTGTAAATATGAGTGCTTACTTTATTACTTGCATCTGCACTACTAAAGTTATAACTTTAATGTGCTGTTTCAGGCGCAAGGACTGGTTCAAAATGATGAACCAGGAGATAATGTGTGAGGTGGAGATAGGCACCCACGGCTCCATGGTTGAGATTGACGGAGACGATCAAGTTGGTGTCAAGGTAAGCCTCTTCTTACACTTAGTTTTTAAACTTCCACGCACATTACCACATTTAAAAAAAACAACTTTTTCATGGTTATTTTCGGCAATAAGGCAATGGTCGTCATATATGTTCTACTACCTTCACAATATTTTAATCGGCCACATTCCTACCACTAAAAATGTTAATACATTTTTTTATATAGCCTTAGTCATCCTTTGATCGCGGCTCGAGTCGACAGGTAAAGATTAAATTTTGATTATGTCCAAAAAAATCGTGATTTTTTTTCTTGTTACAAAAGCCTCTTCCTCTTTAAGTCTTATTACGAAATGGAACACTTGTCTAGAACTAGTTCTATTCAAGTTATAAATAAATAAAGAAATCCGACATCAACCTAGATGTGATGTTAATATTACACTTGTTTCCTGGTAAATAACGATTCTAAGATTATTTGACAATTGGACACTCGTCAATTGTTGTTGTTATACTTTGTCCAATGTAGGATGATACTTTGGCAGTTGACACCTATATAGAGGGTATAAAGTTGCTATTGCAATGTCTAGCCAAACATAAGGAAACAAACGCAACCTTAATACGTAGCAATAAGGAAGTGACACCTGTCAAAAGTATCATCCAACATTGGACAAGTGTAGATACAAATGTCACTGCAATATTTAAATCGTGTATTTTTTTTCGAATCTTATGACTCATATAAATCAAGGAAATTACATACAAAATATAGGATAAAAAATATCAGGCACCACAAATTCGGGAAGTAGGAAAAATGTTATATTTTTAAATCAGCTTTGTAAAAACTTATATTTATTTTAATACTTCCGCATATGCCGAATGGATAGTTTAAGTTTACCGGTGTACTTGATGTGGGAATGACTATCCGTACATTTTCAACAAACAGGTCGGTCGTATCTTAATTTTTAATAAAATTCTCAATATGTGTTGAGATGACATTTACTCTATATGATTTGTTCAATAATTAGCTTTTATAGTGATAGAACTGATTTAGTTGGCTATTGATTTAAAATCTTATTGTAACATGTTTTCAATTTCAAATTAAAAATCGATTTAGTAAATTGAACATTTTGTGGTAACCTCTTCTTAAATTTACTATCGCTAATGACAGATCGCTCTAACTATTACAACTGTCAGATATTTAAATATTTCTTATTGAAACGCATCGTTTGTATCCCAAAAAACAGGAAAGTATGTAATACGCGGGGGCTAAAGAAGGCGAGACTGTATGTTGTAATAAAGCATAGATCTAATCAATTTATTTTGTTGGTATTCATTGACTACCAACCTAAATTTTACAGGTCTCGGCTCAATGATTCATATGTAAACTTTCAAGAAACGATCGATCCATTGCTCAAGATGAATAAATATAACTATTTTTTTTATTTCTAAATCAATTCTACTAGTGGTAGTAGTTAATATTCGTCCTTTTCGGGACAGGCGAAGGTCTAAGCCATACTGCCAGTTCTTGAGTAATTTCTCTTCTTAATTAAATGATGATGAGAGCCGATCCTTGAGTGATAAATAATCAGTGAAATATTTCAATTCTTCTATTAATCTATCTCAGATCGCCATCTAATGTCGATAAGTTTTGTTTCGGTTCGGATTTCTTACTGATTTAAACCGTTCAACCGTTAAAATATTACTTCGCTTTCTGATAACGATATCCGAAATTACTTTATTATAATTTTCATGGATTATGAAAATATTGTAATTATTGTTTCTTTGACAGAAAAGAGTTTCACTTCATTTCAATCAAAATTTATTTCTAGTTTACAAGAAGTTTCATATGGCAAGTTTTTTGGTTTCTTAGTTTTTTAAATGTTAAATTTTGTATGTTAAATTTTCTTAGAGCTCTGTATTGGTTGTTTTCCATGAGGCCAATTCTATGTAGCTGTTTCGCATGCATAGAATACCAGGAAAGTTTTTGTCTTCAAGACACATCCAAAATCGATATCGTTAACAAAGAAACACTTGCTTAATGTAAAGCAATTTTCTTCCTGCAAGTCCTCAAGCACTACTTTGCACCAAGACAATAGGGTATTTGACAAGTTTTAAAATATCTCAAATTATTCGTTATAACATAATAAATTAGCCCTTTGATTATTTTTTTTAATTTTTAAATTAAATAAAAAAGTTCACCAAAACTCTAAAGACAACTTTATACCGGTTAGTGGATGTCATAACGTCTTCTTCTTCTTCTTCTTTATTTAAATGGCGCTGTCCTTATGGATTCCGCCAATATCGAGTTTTCTGCTAAGACATTTGTTACACTGACTCTGCTTGCTTGAAAAGTGTCATGAATGCACAATTTGTTTTCATATTTAAGTGAAATTATAACGATTGTGAAACTGTTGATTTATCTGAAAAGCAAACATACACAATATATACACCGTTGTTAGTGGGTTAATTTAGACAAACAAATTAGAGTCTAATTTTATTGGAGGTTAGGTAATCACACAGAACATAAACGAACTTGGTATTGACATATGTAAGAAGGGATTTAAAGTTAATGGGTCTGGGGATATATGGAGGGAGCAGGTCATACAGGGAACTAGGAAACTTAGGGCATTCAAAGAAAATATGATCCGTTGATCCTTCGTCCAAACCGCATTCACACAAAGATGAGTCCCTAACTCTTATTTTAGCTAGATGAACAGGTGTACAGGATTGGCCTAACCTGAGGCGACAAATAGTAGATATGCAAGTTTTAGTCGCGTTTATGAATTTAAAGAACCATGGTTTTACGAGTATAGACTTTTGAATATCAGAGTAATGCTTTCCTACAACACTGCTAGATTTTCTCCACTGAGAGTCCCACGCAAGAGCCAATTGTTGCTTTGCCAGCAAAGTAAGGTCATGGGAGAACAACCTAAAATGCACGTCACATCCATTACGGGTAGCTTCCTTTGCAATACGGTCAACTGTTTCGTTCCCTTCTATGCCCGAGTGTCCTGGTATCCAAGCAAGGCACACATCAAGACCCTGCTGGTTGCATCTATATAGAGCACTTCTGATGTTGAGTATACACGGGAACTTGGTTTTAGACCTAAAGGGATTAGACAATATAGCCTGAAGGCAGCTTTTGGAGTCCGATAGGATAATCGTCTTGTTAAGTTTATGTGATTCCACATATAACAGAGCCTCAAGTAACCCAACAGCTTCACCGGTAAAAACAGATGTGGCAGGTGGTAATTTGTAATTTAAAATAATACTATATTTAGGGATCCAAACAGCAGTACCTACACACTCACAATCATTAATCTTTGAAGCATCTGTGTACATCACCAGCCAATCGCTCCAATTCTTGTTTATATATGATTGTAACAGGGAGTTAGCATTAGGAGAGTCTTTATAAATACCAAGATCGAGTATAATTTGAGGTTGAAAGACTAGTGAGTTAAATGGACAGTCAAACAGGGGATTTAGGGTGCATTGATAAACGGGGCAGGGAAGACGAATAAATTTAACAAAACTATTAAATAAACAGGGAGTGTTTTTATGGGTCCAGTATCTATCAAATGATATGTATTCTGAAAGCTGATGGAGTTTACCAATCAAAGGGTGGAAAGAATTTTGGATAATTTTGAATAAGTACCTATCTGATAGGTATTGTCTCCTGAGTGATAAGGGAGGCTCAGCACATTCCACTTGAAGAGCGTTTATAGGAGAGGATTTCATAGCGCCGACTATTATGCGGAGGCACTTAGATTGTAACTTGTCCAAAGAGTATAGGGACATTTTTAAACATGGCTCTAAAAGGAAAGATCCATAATCTAAATGGCTACGAACTAGGGCATTGTATAGAAGTCTTTGTGAGAATGGGTGGGCACCCCACCAAGATCCTGATACTGAGCGAAGGACATTAATATTTTTCTCACATTTTCCAGCAATGTGGGCAATGTGAGAAGCTCCTGTCATCCTAGAGTCAAAAATGATTCCCAAAAACCGAGCTTTATCTTTAAGCGGAATGATCTCATCCTCATACCTAATAGAAATTTCAGAAGGGAGACTAGAACGGTTGAAGTGGACTACATTCGATTTTTGTACAGATATCGAAAGACCATGTTCATCAAGCCAATCCTGTAAGTAATTCATAGCTGAGTTAAGACGAGCAGTGGCTACATCTACATCACTGTTAGATATGTAAAGAGCTAAATCATCAGCATACTGTAGAACATTGCAGAAGGAATTCAGAGATAGCTCGAGATCATATGTATAAATCGAGTATAGTAAGGGACTTAACACTGACCCTTGGGGAAGACCTTTCCACAAAATTCTAGGCGGTAGAAGGGAGTTGTTCACGCAAACTTGAATAGATCGTGACGAGAGAAGGTTGGAGATAAGATTTACAAGCCTCACAGGGATACTCAGATTGAGCAATTTTTGCCTGAGTATTGGAAGCAAAACATTATCATAGGCTGATGCTACATCCAAAAAGACTCCAATCACGGATTCACGCTTGGAAAGACCTAACCAGATGTCTGTGACAAAGATACTGAGACTGTCCATGGTGCTCATACCCTTTCGAAATCCAAATTGACTCTTTGCAAGTATACCCTTATTTTCAACTATCCATTCCAGCCGGTTTTTTACAATGTGTTCCAAGACTTTGGCCATTGTGCAGGATAAAGCAATAGGTCTGTAACCATTATGATCATTGCTGAGTTTACCTGGCTTTAGGATAGGAATGATGATTTGGGTCTTCCATTCCTCTGGAGGAACTCCAGAAAGAAAGATATTGTTGAGGATCTTTAGAAACATGCTTTTGGTATTTGGGCTGCTGTTAACAAGAAAGGAATAAGGAATCCCATCAATTCCTGGAGAGGTATCTTTAAGTCCATTCAAAGCGGTTGTAAGCTCCTCCATAGAGAATAAGGCATCAAATTCATTAGATTTGGGGCAGAAAGCAGATCGATATATTGTAGCTTCTTGTAAAGTAGGTACTGAGGGTGGTGTCAGTTTGTTGGAAAAGGGTTCCAACCACACTGATGTGTCATTAGAAGTTATGTTGCCTATTCCAGATGTAGAGCCTCGGAATCTTCTAATATTTTTCCAAACCATTGATGGAGGGGATCTAGGTGAAAGCCCTTCACAGAATTTGTACCAACCTGCTTTTTTCTTCTCTGACAAGATTCTTACTGTCCTAGCAGAAATTTCACGGAATTTTATATAGTTAGCCTCGGTCATTGATTTCGAGTATGTAAACTCGGCTAGTTTCCGTTCTTTACAAATATTGGTGCACTCAGAGTCCCACCAAGGGAGGGAAGGTGATTTGTGCTGGAAGATATTTTTTTCCGGAATAGATCTGCTAGCAGCCAACAAAATTGAGTCTCTAAAATGTGAGTAGACTGTGAGAGCATTATTAATATCGACATTCGGAATGGAGTCAATTTGTCTGTCTAATGTGGACCGAAATAGGGGCCAATCTGCTTTTGTTACATTAAATTTCAGTTGAGGACGGAGCGTTTCGAGGGGATTAGGGCGACAGGACTCTGACATTGAAATCACTATAGGGAAGTGATCACTTCCATGGGATGTAGGTAGGATTGACCAGTGAAAACGCGGGGAAATGGAAGGAGAGCAAAGAGATAAATCAACTGCACTTTTAGGGTTTTGTGAAGGATATACTCTACGAGTAGGTGATCCATCATTCAGTAGGCAGATGTCGAAATTATCACACAGGCCCAAGAAAGATGAAGAGAGGCTGTCACAGTAGTAAGAACCCCATGAAGTGTGATGGATGTTGAAATCACCTAAAATAACAAATGGGGGGGGAATAGTGGACAGGATAGTAGACAACTCTGACAGACATGCCACATCTGGATAAGGAATATATATGGATAGGAAGGAGATGTTAAAGGCTCTTAATGCAACTGCATTAATATTTTCAGTATGGGGAGGGAGAGGAAGTTGTGTAAAGACTATTTTTCTAGAAACAAGTAATGTAGCACCTGCATGTCCATCACTCCTGTCATCCCGGAGACATGAAAAGCCTGAAACCCGGAAAATGGATCCAGGCTTCAGTCGCATCTCCTGGACAGCAAAAATAATGGGGGACTATTTTTGGATTAAAAAAACTAATTCATTCTTTTTATTTTTACTGCTGCGACAGTTCCATTGCAGAATTATTGGCGACATCGTGACCGACTTGAAGAAGCTTAGACAGTTTGTTTCGGATATTGTTCGGTAATTCTATGTCACTAAAACGGTCAAGAATATTGATAGTGGTTGTCAGTAACAGGTAAATAAGGTTATCATCCGAGTCCGGTTTATCATCAGGGATAGCACAGCCGTTATCCAGCTGAGATTTAGGGGTTGCAACTATCTCTCTGTGGGCCTGACGGTCATATCCTGGGGTGGAGGCAGGCATATGGGGCTGTTTACGGGTTGTAAGAGTTTTCCTGTATGAGGTTGAAGGCAAACTATTACCTAATTGGGAATTTTGAGGGATTGAGACTGCCATATTTTCGGGGATACGTCTAGCTGTGTTAGCAAAAGATCTTCGTACTTGTGGGAAGCGAGCTGCTGCTTCAGAGTAAGACAAACTCTCTTGTGACATTACCAATTTTATTTGTTTCTGTCTGGACTGTTCTGGGCAGGAAGGATCATTTGATCTGTGGTAACCTGTACAATATAGGCAGGTGGGAGTAGTTTTTTATGAGGCATGAGTACCTTCATGAGGCTGGGCACAAACAAAGCATCTGGCTTGCGATCTACACTGAGATTGTATGTGGCCGAATCTGCAGCACTTGTTACACTGGATGGTTGGTAATATATAGGTTTCAATTGGGAGTGATGTATAGAAGCAGTAGACATGTGATGGTAGCTTTTGGCCCGTAAATGTGAGAACTACTGTTTGCGTTGGTATCCACACTGTGATTCCATCTAAAACAGTTTTCCTATTCAGTCTGCGTGCTTTAATAATTGTCCCAAAACCTATAGGTACCTCTATAGATTCTACCAGTTCCTCAAGGGTCCACTCTACTGGTATCTGACGAACAATACCCATTCTTGTGATGCTATAGCTAGGGATAATTGCCTCATATTTAGCAGGAGAGAGAGCTGGGTGTTCTAGGAAAGCATTAGCATCTACAAAAGATTTAAACTCAACTGAAATTCGGTTTCTCCCAATGAGTTTCACACCATCACACACTACATTTTTAATATTGTTGCGAAACAAAAAATGACCAAATTTAATAGGGCGTAATGCAGTACCAGAGGATGGATCACTTATTAATTTATTAATGTGCACTACGAAAGGAGCTTTGTCTTGGGCAGTATATTTAATTTTATTATTTAGGAAATCAGGTTTGGTGTAAGTAGACTGAATTGAGGGAGAGGATTGTGATGAGTTGGTTTTTTTAGGCGGTTGAGATGCATTTAAGTCTGTTGGGGCACGTTTTCTAGAGCTGACATTGTTAATATCAACTTCCATTTGTGAGGTTTGGCTAAACATTGGAGGAGATAATTGAGCACATGGCTCGCCGTCTCCTCCTCCCGGATCGGGAGGATCTGACATTAATTAAAATTAAGACTTAACGGTTAACTACTTACATGCACAAAATACAAACACCACCGTTAATAAAACGTACACAAAAATAATAATTCAACAGGGATATATAACTTAAGAAAACTATGATAAACGAAAATTTCACAATAACACGTTGTGACAAACACTCGACCAAAAGCAGAGTCCTGTCATAACGTCAGCTGCTTTAAGTAAAAGCAGGTGACATCACCCCAGATTCAGTCAATCCCGTGTATCCCGAGAATTTCTTATAAAAATCATATTTTAAAATAAGGTCTTCTGTTAAGCTAACATCAGTTTGCTTCATGTTTTCATTTTAGTCAAAATTATTACAAGTACTACTTGATAAATAGTCATTTTCCGAAATCTAGTAGCAACGCAGATGAATGATAACTAGGAATATTTTAAAAGATCATCTAAAATATTTGTAAACACCAACATTTAATTTTACTTTTGACAGGTGTCACTTCCTTATTGCTACGTACTCAGGTTGTGTTTGTTTCCTTATGTTTGACTTGACATTGCAATAGCAACTTTATACCCTCTATATAGGTGTCAACTGTCAAAAGTATCATCCTACATTGGACAAAGTATAATAATTGTATTTGTAATTTGTATTTATTTTATTTATAAATTGATCTTTGATGGTTGAAATGAATTTGAATTTAAAACAAGTTGAATTTTTGTTATAATTTCTTGAGATATAAAATCTACCTGTTAAATAACAAAAATTTAATAAACTAAAAGTTTCATAAATTGTCTGTCAACTGTGGGGGTGGTGATAAGGTAACTGTTTCCCGTCTTTCCACAGTATGAGGAGATAGAAGCTGGTCAGTATGAAGAGTATATCACTGATGATCAATATGAGGAAGTGGAGGAGCAAGTCATTGGGATGCAACATCTCGAAGAAGGTCAGTCACGTCCACCTTTAACATGTTAAAAAATCTTTTTTTTTTTAACCCTTTCCGCCAGCTACGAAAATACTATTTAAACACTTAACATGTATTTTTATTCCTAATGCCAAACTCTAAAAAACCGATGTTACTTGTAGTGCCAAGAAATATTTTTTTGTATAGGATGCCCAAAGAATCCACGAGCATACTCGTAGTAACGCATTACGAGTATTCTCGTAGCTGGCACGGAAAGGGTTAATAACATTTTACTTATTTTATACAACTTCAGTTTATTAATAATTTATTCTTTACCAAAATATCTACCGTTCATTAGAAATATACTGTCTCTTAGATTTAAATAAGTAAAAACAATTTTTATTTTAAATTTTTGGTTAACCCATTCAGTGCCGTGAAACTTTTTTACTGACACGCCAAGCCCGCCCATGGGCGGTTGTATTTCAAACTTCTATATCTAAGCTAAAAACCTTTTGAAAAAAGGAAGATTTTGTGGAATGATTTGTTTTACTAAAATTGATTCGTAACCAAAACGGCCTGCAGATATCTAAGGTTTTGTAAATGCGGGCGGGTATGGATACTTTATCAAGAGGCCGGGACAACCTGGTAATGTCGTTTCTTTTCAGGAAGGCAGTGAATGGGTTAACATCCATTACTTGTTTCATTTTACTCTTATCTCACTAAAAAAAAAGACAATGAATGAAACGCCAACTTACTAGTTAAGGTAACAAGAATCACAGAAATATTCTGCATAATTAATATATAATTATATATTATAGTTAATATATAATTTTATTAACTATTATTTAATATTGTCTAACAATGCAAAAACTGTCGGTTCTACTGACAGATTATAAAATTTCAGTCGGAAGCGAAGAAGTCATCCTGCCAGGTATATCCGGGGAAGAGGTGTTACACGCCAGTGTGGATAATCCGTATGACCCGGTTTACCCAACTCCACCCTCAACTAGCAGGTGGGTTGAAAAGCGTTGGCATCATACAGCGAATAACTTAGATACCAAAAAACCTGTTCTCGATTTTCAGAAACAAGAACACTTTCGATTGGATGTAGTTAACCAAAAACTGTTTCAATCGGCAAATCAACCAAAATTGAGATAGTGATCAGTTTTTCTTTTCAGACATCTTACGTCATTCAAGTGTTTTATTTCCAATGGCACAATAACAGGCATTAGATAGAAAGTTTATATATATACAAATAAATGCAATGAAAAGGTATATCTGTGCCCAATTATAATTGTGCACAACATTTTTTACAAAACTTTTATTTTATTTTTATTTAATAGGGCTTACCTACTAAATACATAAAGATAAGTTACATAAAAAGTATCGCACTTAGCGAAAATGTATCATATATGTATTTAACTTAAAGGTGAGCACAACATTATTATACATAGAAGACGTTTTCAGTTGCTTACATAATTAATTAATTATTTAATATTAGATACTTGAAAATAGGACATTATTAATAACAGAATAATAACTAAAAATTAATCCAACAACAGTCCAAAATTGTTAAATTATTATTTTAAATTGAATGAATGAATTTTGAACTTATCAAATTTTACTAATAATTTTACTAAATTTACAGTTATGTTTAAAATTTTCCGAACATAGCGTTTATTGTTTTTGCAATAATTCTAGAAGTGAACTTTTTAATGAATTAATAAAACAACCAAATATTTGATTAGAGCAAATCTCATTGTAGTAATGGCACATTCTATGCAAAGGATTATTTTTTGAAACATTCATTTGAAAAGGGTACAAAAATAATTGCGGATTACGCACTGTCCGAGTCGGTACCCTAAATGATAATATTGCCAAAAATCTCTCATCATACAATCCATTGGCAATCTGGTGAAATGTGAGTAGTTCACTCATCCATCTACTCCTCTCCAGGGTTATTTTTGACCGTCTGAAGTATTTTAATATAAAATACTTCAGACGGTCAAAAAATGTTGTCCTTATATCTTATTTTTATTATATAATCTCTTAATGATGTAAAAGGTCTGAAAAGAAATTAATTACAACAAGAAATTAATGTGAATGTAAATATTGTTTCTCTATATTAGTAAAAAAATACCATTTATGGTGCCTTACTACAAAACTGCAGAGACTTGTTCTCTATATCCTGCCTGTTAAAATGGTTTGTTTTAACCCTTTCGAGGTGCTTTGCTATTTTTACCCATAAGGTAAATTACACTCGGGAAAACAATGTAGGATGTTTATAATTCGCTACTCAATAATTTATTTATTAAATAATTAAAATCTATTCAAAAGATTTGCCTCTCTTTGTTAAATTTATATAAAATTGTAAATATTTATCATATCTTTTTATCATATCTTCTACCTCCAAGAATATATCGAGCCATTACCGCCAAATTATCGTAAGCGACACTTTTGTCGAAAATGCGTTTTTTGTCGAAACTAGTATTTTAAGCCGTAACAGACCCATCTCTATTGATACTTCCCTCCAATAAAAAACCGTTATAAAGTTATAGCAAGTGCTAAAATTATCGTGAATACATATATTTTTAAAGCCGTAACGTAAGCGACAACGAGCAATTTTTATCCTACTACACTTACACTAATACACTCTACTTACACTATTGTCGCAATAAAAGCACTAAAGTATATTTACCTCCAAAATTTCAGCATATATCGTTTTTGTATATACTCTATGTTGATCATTTGAAAGAAAAAATCTAGAGTCATCAGTGTTCTTAAAAAGAGTATTTCGTAATATTTTCAAAACAGATCTTAATATTGGATTTCACATACCTAAAAAAGATAAATGTCCTTTTTGTGACAAGTGCAAAATTTGCCACCTGAGGAGAAACATATTTTTGAGCAAACCTCTAAATATAAAAATCACATTCTGGATAAAGAAAAATGCAAGCAACTGCTTTTAGAAGACCAAAAACTTTGCAAAGAAGCTGATTCTAACTCCTTATGTGTGACCTTATATTACTCTAGAAAACATGTATATTATAGAAAACATTAACAGTATTAGAAATGAAAGTAAAGTACAAGGGATGGATATTGTTACGTGTGGGGGCGAATGCCAAAGAAAAAGGGGCTGCAAAGAAATAGTTCTTTTTAAGTATTTGAATATGATAGACCAAAAAGGTACCCATACTGTTGTCAATCTGTATTCTGATAACTGTGCTGGGCAAAACAGAAACCGTGGAATGACATTAATGTTAATTTATTTCTTGAAAACCGCAATAGCAATTACACAAATAAAGGTAACTTATTTTTTACCTGGATACACCATGATGCCCGTTGACTCTATTCATAGCACCATTGAAAGTTTTGTTCGTAATAAAATAGTATGGGTTCCTTCTGAGTGGCCAACTATGATTACTAATGCTAGACATAATCCTAAAAGTTACATTGTAATTTTTTTAAAGAATGGAGACTTCACTTTCACAAGCTTTATTGCCAGCTAAATTTAAAATTAAATTTAATCTTTAAGAGTGGTGCAATTACATAAAAATAATTCTATTGTTAAATTTAAATACGGTTTTTGAAGAAAGTGAAAATTACGAAATTAATTTCGATTCCATCATCAAGATCGAGAGCAAACAATGCTGCTGTTCAAAAAGGACCAACACCTTTATACGTCGAAGAGCTTAAAGTTTCAGCAACTAAATGCAAAGATTTGCAGGAGCTAGGCAAGAAAATAAAATAGCAAACAGATACCATCAAGAATATTTAAGTATAAGGCATAATGGAACCATACGTGATGCTTTAGATGTAACGGACGAAGATGACTCGGATAAGGAGAGTTAAAAATCTTTTACTTTGTTTTATTTCCTTATTCCAAATGTTTAATATAAAAAATATTTTTATAATTATAATATGGCAATTTCATTTAAGAAAGATTTAAAATAACTATTATTATTAATTTATCAGATACAGTTTTTAGAACATGGTAATTTTAATATATATTTTTATCGTAAACACCAAAATAACCTAAGATTATGACAGCAAAAATAATGTAAGCGCCATAAATAACATAAATACTTATTGTTTTTATTTCTTCTTCAATTATATATGTAAATGTCTAAAAATTATTAACGTATGATAAAAAAAAAAATTTAAAACATTTCTGTTGGAAATTATTTAAAAAAAACCTTCTCCTGAAAAGTTTGGTTTTTGTCGGTTGCGCTAAAACGGCGGTAAAGGCTCGATATGTACGAAGTTTCATAATGATCGGTTTAATAGTTTTTGCGTGAAAGCATAAAAAACAAACTTACATTCACATTTATAATATTAATAGGGATGACACTATTGACAAGATTCAATATTCAATCTGAATCCGGTAGAGAGTTGTTCTCAGGGCCTTGCAAAAGCTTTTCATTTGGTTAAATTTACCAACCGCTATGACATTAAAATAGTAATAATATTACTTCTATATTTATTGTATTATTTTATTATATTGTATATATTATACAATTATTAAAATGTGTGAACTCGAGCTAGGGTTGCTTCGTATTTCAGGACTCCAGGCCGAATCTCATGTGTGTTTGTCTTAGTACATACAACAACACGACCTGTCGAATTTCCCAAAAGACATTGAATGTTAATCTTTATAGAATTATTATTTTCTTTATTTATTTTTTTCACCTCCTACAAAAAAAGTTACAGCTATAATCACAGTTATTGGAAACAAAATATTAACTGGAAACATGTGTTTGCCTCTCCACAAATATGTATAAATAGCATGCATATTCATAAAGACCGCGCCATAAAATTAATAAGAATGTAAATTTATGAAGTTTATATAAGAAAAAAGTAATCATAAAAACTGTATATCTAACCATATAAATAAAATTGTAGTGTCTGTTTGTAATATTGAAATAACCGTTTTTTACTACATGCATATGAATATATATATATGGTACATACACCAAAATAACATTTTTTACAATTTTTGTCTGTCTGTCTGTCTGTTTGTTCCGGGTAATCTCTGAAATGGCTAGACCGATTTTGACAAGATTTTTATTGGCAGGTAGCTGATGTAATAAGGAGTAACTTAGGCTACTTTTATTTTAGAAAAATTCTTATTTTATTAAAAAAAATATAACAAATTGAAATTACTGTGCCACAGCAACGCGTGGCTGGGTCAGCTAGTAATAAATAAGATTTGAGATTAAATAAAAACAAAGGATGAGCTTAAATAAATTTACATTAAACAAATAATTTTAAACTAAATGGTGAGATTTAAAATAATTAAAATCATTATCAACCTAGCCAATGGAATTTTTTAAAAGTTATTGTTGATTGTACATTAAAATACAAAAACCATTGATTAACCGATTCGTTGCTACATACAATTACCAGAAACGAAGGCGCCAATGGAATTTTTTAAAAGTTATTGTTGACGGTACATTATAATACAAAAACCATTGATTAACCGATTCGTTGCTACATACAATTACCAGAAACGAAGGCTACGAGCTTGATTTACGTGAAAAATGAAGATAGTTTTATTCTGGGTAGACTTCCCTAAAACTTTATAAGAAGGAGTTGTCATCGATTTAAAAAGGACACGGTACAGTGGCTAGCACCACATGCAAAAGAAAGTGATGGCACGCCAGACGTGCCATCAGCAACGAATCGGTTAAAATAAATATCAGTTTAACTATATATAATAAATTTATTCTAGAAGGGGTCGCGGGCGGCCCCGAGCTTCTGCCAATAATGCAACCAATATACACCATCTGATGCCCATAGGTGAGTCCGGTGAAGGTAATGTGTATCATATTTCTTTACATCTAAACATCTAGCTGTTGTATAAGACATGAATGCAAAATTCACATAACACACCATAGAGAATAGAGGAATATTTTTTAACAAAATTACAAAATATAATAACATTTTTTATAAATTTACAAAAATAGCTAACTAATTGGGATATTCTAGTCGCATGTGCTATATCAAGAATTCAAAAGTTAAATCTTTACATTTATAAAACTGTAGAATAATTATCTACACATCAAAAATAGAACAAGATTTTAAATAAAAAAGAAAAATATGAGTAACTTAATTTATATTATGTTTAAAATATTTATGATTAAATAAATAAATACTACATTACTTCATTTATATAAAAATAAATATGCTCATTGTCTAGTAATATATTACTACATAATGTATTTTGTGCAATAAAAGAATTTATATTTCATTTATAAGCTAAACTCAATTATATTGTAATTTTATATTAATATGTTATACTATTGAGGTCTTAAACTGCAAACACCTTTACAGGGTGTCACAAGTACAAGAAAATGTAACTCCCGTTTTTGTAAAAATATAAACATACCATATGACAATGCAATAAAGTAAATAAATAAATTAAAAAAATAAAAAACGGGGTAGTCCAAGTCGATTGTTGTCAGGTATCAGATTGTTTTCTCTTTTAATAAAAAGGCTTATCTACCTTCTTTCTAGGGGAAGTTCCAATGGGTTTAATGGAGAACACCGGCAGCGGTAGAGGTACACGTCGGTGGGAACAGAAACAAGTTCAAATTAAGACTATGGAGGGGGAATTCAGTGTTACCATGTGGGCTACTGGGGACGATGATGGTGAGTAAGATTATGCACCTTTATACAGATACTAGCTGTCCCGGCCACGCGTTGCTGTGCCGACTGCAGTGCCATCTGCCGGACTGATTTGTGAATCTAAACCATTCTCTGATCCCCTTGAACACACACAAAAAAATTCATTCAAATCGGTCCAGCCGTTTAGGAGGAGTTCAGTGACATACACACTCACAGAAGAATTATATATATACAGATATAACTCTGATGCTAACCATTCTCGTTTGAAATCGATCAACCGATTCGTTGCTGGTGGCACGCCTGTCGTGTCATCACTTTTTTTTTGCGTGTGGCGTTAGCGACTGAAACCATGTCATTTTAAAATCGATGATAACTCCTTCAAATAAAGTTTTAGGGAAATCAACCCAGAATAAAACTCATCTTCATTTTTCACGTAAATCAAGCTCGTAGCCTTCGTTTCTGTAATTATATGTAGCAACGAAGCGGTAAAATTGTTACTTTGTGATTATTGATGAACAATTTGACAGTTTCAGAGTGTTTCTGTCTGCAACCTGATTATAACAACAATTTCATTGATTTCAAACGATAATTGTTTCCAATAGAGTTACATAATTAGCATGTTTAAAATTATCTTCATTTATTTATATAGAAAATCAAAAATCATCAAATCAATCAATCAAAACCATTGCTACCAATAGCCAACACCTTGTTTGTCCTTGGTAGAAAAAAAAACTATCCATCATAAAACGAGTATAAAAAAATTTAAGTATTGCATTAAGCCATTATGAACCTTATGGCACAGATATAAGGTTGGCAGTTGAGATGACCACATCTAAATTTTCTTGATAGTAGGTAAGGTATTATGAATGTAAATAATAAGCTTTGTATTATCTTACAGATGATGGATCGAATCCGGAGCCCGATCCTGATTACACGGAGTATATGACGGGAAAGAAGAATATACTGGGAAACGAAACTATGCCAGGTATAATTAAAATATAGGCCACATGGTACATATTAAAACAATACTATATTACTTCATATAGAAATCGGATATGCACCTAAATAACGGCGTACGTAACACTTGCGTTAAATTATTTACTTAATAATTAGAGAAAAATCAATCTTACCAAAATACATATTTCCTCAGATGATAGTTTAAATCTGAAAATTCAAAACTAACTCCTAATTTTGCCTTAAAGCTTAATGTTAAATAGAATATATACTGGTCCAATTCCTTGAAGCATTTTAATAAAATTAATGAAAAATATTTTTGTTTTTATTTTAGGTTTAGACCTATCGGATCCTAAACAGTTAGCAGAGTTCGCAAGACCAGGCCATAAGATACGGCTAAAGAAGCCCTCTCCCGAATCCTCAGACAGAACTATAGGTATGTTATTTCAATTTCAGACCTTATTTATGCTCAGGTAGGTCTAATTCTCTTTGAATTTCTCTATAAAAATGTTTTGTTTATTATCTGAATACTAAATCCTCCTTAAAATATAATGAGAGGAACTCCATAGAGTAGTGGTTAAGTGTTCGAACAAGTTACCAATAATACTTTAACAATTATTACTTGACCAATTGACGGTATACACAGGACCTTCTTTAACCTATTGGGGGCCCTGGGCATACAAGAATAATGGGGCCCCTATGACTTTGACAGAACACTTTTTTATAACTAGAATAGACAAAGAAAGTAGATAAACAAGATTTCAGATTTTTATTGACAGTCAGTAGTGGAATAGATAGTCTTTAATTTAAATGGGGTGATTCAAACATATTTAAAATTATCTAAGCATGCTGAAATTTGATAAACATTTTTTGGGCGAGAGTAGAGTAGTTTCGTACGTACATGCAAAAGCAAAAAAGCAAGTCGATAATATAGTCCCTAATTGAGGTTCGATTTACTCTAATTAAATAAGTTTTCGGTAATAACTGTCAGTATTCCTTTAGTGATCTAGGAGGCAGGAACTAGCGGGGTAACTATCAATCACGGGGCCCTGCGCATTTGCCCAGAGGTCTGTGTATACAATAAACGTAATTTTTTTACCAAGATTTTTACAGTAAGATAAGAATCTCGCTCCAGAATAACTTTAATTCTATATTTTTAAGGACCACAGTCTCATTAGGATTGTAATAGTGCGATTACAAAAGTGATAACGAGTAGCTAAGTTAGTCTAGAAATGTAGTATATGCAAAAAATCAGATAATTAAGCAACCTTTGCAATTATTTGAATTTATTGTTTCAAATTCTTCCTTTCTTAGTGCTTAAAACCCACCAAATCCTTACTTGATCTTGCGTGGTCATCCTATGGTGTTGACCCTCAGACAAGATCGTATGTCTTACTTAATTTATTTTATACAAGTTTATACTACCCTGCATTAAACGTATATCTAGTTATATTTTCGTAAATATTTTTTTTTTTAATCTGAAAAAATACTAATATATATTTTAGTCTGCAAATTCCGAATTCGTCAAAACAGTAAAAAGTATAGCACCATATAAGCACTTTACCCACTTTTTACATGTAATTTTTTCCTATAAAAAAAAGTAGCGGACACTTAAAAAAAGTAGGCGATTGAATACACTTGTGAATCTAAACCATCCAGGGATCCATGTAAACACATACAAACAATTTTATTAAAATTGAGCCAGTTGTTTAAGGGAAGTTCAGTGACATATACATGAATAATTATATAAAAATAAGCTTGTTTCTAACACACTCAGAGCAATGCTTCGATTGCCAAAATTAAGCTTGTCACGATTTGCCAATAGTCAGTCAGCCATACCTCGCCGAACTAGGTATTTTCGGTTGATGAGAAGCAGACAGACAAAGGAAATCTATGCTATCAAAACGATCAAAGAAATGAAAATAATATACTTATATTCAGTAATTCCCAAACTAGAGAAGTAAGCCCCCTTTTGCAAGCAAAATTTTACGTATCAAAGCAATGATTAAATTTAATTACTTCTTTATATTGGTAATAATAGTTACATTTGACAAAATAATAACATTTACATTTAATTACTTGAAATTTTTATTGATTTTGATTCTGTTTCGTTTATTGCAGCGTGTCCACACAAGGGTTGCACCAAAATGTTTCGTGACAATTCCGCGATGCGGAAACATCTGCACACTCACGGGCCACGTGTACACGTGTGTGCTGAATGTGGTAAGTATCATTTATCTATTTATTATTTTAATTGGAAGAGCATTGGACCGGACTTCCTCAGGTTGCGGGTTCGGTTTCCGCCTGAGAATTAACTTGTGAGACAATTCGATTTTTTCTAGTATCCTATTAAAATAATTTACCTTGTAATATAAGATTAGGATTTGTTAGGAATGTGCCCAAATCAAATATTGGGAAAATTTTAGTACATATATGACGACTATCTTCTTAGTTATCCTGTGATCACTGCACTTAAGTGTAATTAGTAAAGGAGTCGACACGGCACGATTCAATATGAAGTATGCGCAAGTATCCGTTAAAAAGTTGTTTTATTTAAATGTGTCATGTGCAAGAAGTGTTAATACTAAATAAAGTTACTACAGATTTCATATATGTAGCAATAAAATATATAATACTAAATTACAGTATATCAACTAATTACAGAAACTCATTACACGAGCAATATATACGCTAAGAACACTAATTTGTTGATTGTGTGTTTGTCTGTCCGCTCTTTTTGTATTGTATCAATTAACGTTACCATAGCAACGCGTTACCGGGTCAGCTAATATTAACAAATAACTGAATATTCTATTTTTAAAAAGTCTAATCTTAAAAAGTTTACTAATTAAACAAAGTGTTCATGTGTATTTGTGAGTGGGTATATGTATGTGTGTATGTGTATGAAGCCTCCTTAATTACATTAACAAACTAACTAACATATAATTAGTTAATTTCACAGGGCTGTTTCTACTCTTGGTCTCTTAGATTGGTCTAGATCCTCGACTAGATCATCCTAGAAAGCTAGCAGCCTTTTCAGACTAGAATAGTCTTCCAGAAACGATGTTGGCGATTAAAGAAGCTTTGCCCATTAAATAAATTAACTGGTTACTAATTAGTAGCGGCCCAGCCTACACTATTGGTCTTGGGTTCAAATCCTGGTAGCGACTTATTTTTAAATTGGATTTAGCCTAAATTTTTTTTATCACTGTTTATGTAAACACATAAACACTTAGTGTAGAGGGATCAAGCACGTTTTTGCTGATTTCTAAAAATCTGTTATTTACTCTATTTTTTCTAACATCATGGATACTTAACAAAAAAACAAACTTTAATAAACATTATATTTAATCAATCTTTAAATTTTTATTTAACTACAAAAACAATAAAATAATATTTTAAATATCTTGTTCCCTATTCACTTATATATTGGAGTTGATACAAATTATTTTGTTTCATTTCATTTATTTTATTATTTTTTTCAGGTAAAGCATTTGTAGAAAGTTCCAAGCTAAAACGGCATCAACTAGTCCATACGGGGGAGAAGCCATTCCAATGTACCTTTGAAGGCTGCGGCAAGAGGTTCTCATTAGACTTTAATCTCAGGTAAGTGAATAAGGTTTGAGACCATTTCATATTATGCAGTGATCCTCAAAGTGGTCTATATCGACCCCCAGGGGTTCATCTCAGCGAAAAATAAAATTAGTAGCATTATACTAGCTGTCAAAAACACAGAAGTTGATTTTTTCTACCCGAAAACTATAGACTATTAATATCCAGAATATGAAGTGTATCTTTTACCAAGCTGTGACTTATCTATATTATACAAGAAATTCAGTTAGATTACCAGAGATAACTGATGGAAAAGTACTTTTTTATAAAGTTAAAAAAATTTGTGAATTTGCAGTGTGTGATTGATTGGAATTTGTGTCATATGCATTTTCCATGTGGTGTTGGGTAAAGTAGAATAGCACCAATTCCTTATGGTGTCGTAAAAAGTGACTAATGATATTGATGGTTATAAGCACACTCCTATAAACAGAATAAGCAGAAGTCTTTTAAATTATGGTTGTCTACTACGATATGAGACCCTCCTGCTAAGCGTTTAGTTTAGGGCAACTCTTCTGTTCAATTATTAATTGGTAATGGTATCGCTGATTTGGTATAAAATAGTTTAGTGTAGTGGCAATATTGCTTTTTGTTTTCATTTAATTGTCTATGTTCCCAGGTGCATCACCTCTATAATAAAATATAAAATAAAAAATTGACAGAAACACCAAGTTACAGTTAAAAATCCAGTTTGATTATGCACCTCCTACTCGAAAGGAGGCTTCCTATCAGCAGTGGCTGTCTTTTTGCTTATATGATATGCTCACAATGGTTTTATAATAAGGTCTCTTTATAATTGACAGCTTTCTATGGTTTCAGAACGCATGTGAGGATTCACACGGGTGACCGTCCATACGTTTGTCCTTTTGATGGTTGCAACAAGAAGTTCGCTCAAAGCACCAACCTCAAGTCGCACATACTTACGCATGCCAAAGCCAAGTTAGTATTTTGTAGGGCTCTGAGTTTTGTAAAACATATTAATATGTATTTCTCAGACTTATGAACCTATATCCTAGACCCACAGCCCGGGACTTAACTCTTTCTTATTAACTATTCAATCAAATAGTAGATTTCCATAGCTAACATTACAAATAGCAGGTCTCTACAGTTACTAAATTATAACTGTTGGTTTCCTACATTGGGTAATAATAATAATAATTCTTACAATCACACCAATTACCCTAGTCCAAAGTAAGCACTGTAAGGCTTGTGTTATGGATACTAGGGTAACATATAAATATACAGCGAAGTGCCAAGACCTCCTGAAACTGAAATTCGTTCAAAAAATTCCCTTTTTTGTCATTTCGAGTTAAACTTCGTTATTTGCATGTTTTACTGAAATTTCCTAAGCGTATTTTCAATATACAAAAAATAAACAAATTTTTAACTAATTATTAACTTGTCAACAAATTAAACGTTTTTTTAAGCTTGTGTATTATTTTGAAATTAGCAGTTATGTGTAATTGGCACTTCGCCGTCGATATATGATACATAGACATATATGTAAAAACCCATGACTCAGGCACAAGTGTTCATAATATCATACAAACATTTGCCCCTTCTGAGACTCAAACCCAGGACCATCGGTGTAAAAGGCATAATCGTTACCGTTGCACCAAACGGTCTTCAGCAACGGCAATGTCTCCTACATTAATGTATTTAGCTAACAATTATTTGGTCCCAACCAAAGCAAAGCTTGCATAGATACTAGTGACCAGATAGAACTTATAAAAGGAAAAAAAATGTAATACCTTTGGTATCATAACAAAAGAATATAGAATTAATTATTGTCTGTCAATCAGTTTATTTCATAAAATCACTAAATGAATGATTACATGATCATATACATCTACCAGGATTCAAACTCAAGACTAGACAAGTAGTAACTAATCACATAATAATTCAAATATGTTTATATTTACAGATCAAGAAACTCTCTGTCACGCAACGGAGGCAACACATATGAATCTGCACGAACTACACCGCAATTTGTGCAACTTGAAATGTCACCAGATGACTCAAATCCACAACTCATCTTTTACACGCACGAATGAAGCAAATAACACTACGATTCATGTGAAGTAACTTTACACAGTGAATTGTTTTGTGTACGTACAGAGTCGAGTGATAAGAGACTTTGGACAGTGAAAGTGATAATGTGAACACCAATCAATTGTCAATAGTGTTAATAAAAGTGTTGTGTTTAATACGAAGAATAAGGCGAGAGTATTGAAATGAATTAAGTTTTGTATAGTGTTGCCAGGTTTTTGATAATAAAGACCTGACTTAATAATGTACATTAGATTTGTAGATATTTTAAAATTTCTCAAAAGTGTCTTAGACATTGGGTAGTTTTGTGGGTGAAAAGTGATAACACGAAAAGACTTTACAAGTCTTAAGACTGGACTATGTATGGTAATTTAATTTTAACATTGAAATGCAGTTTTTTAAAGAGTGAAACTATATATGCTTAAAACTTCAAAAAACCTACAAAAAGTAAACCATGGTCTTTTTATCTTTTTAATAAAAAATGGCTAGCAACATTAAAAGTTATCTATGCACACCCTCTTATACATTTGATCAGCAATATTGACAAAAGTCTTATCTCATAATTCTGAAATTGGTGATCTGAAATCCTTCTGGATAAGTTCTAAGTAAAAATTATGTGTTGATACGTCAGCTAAATTAATTGGAGTTAGTTATTTTTTCTGTGAAACGTGAATTGTTTTCACATACAAATAGTTTATGTATTGTTTTTCCAGAAACCTCTTTAATTTTACCAGTTATTTGGTCTGTACTGTAATGCCATTTTAACATCAATTAGCTTTGTTCATCACTAACTGCTTATATATATATTTTTAAAATACAATTCATTGTAATACATTTATTGTAATTGTAACATATCAAAACGATAGTCATACTATTTTTTTATCACTTGTTTTCTAAAGGTGTGTTTACATGGGTAATTAAAATTTGAGAAATCTGAGCAATTGCACGATAAAATGAAAACTGCAAGTAATGAACATTAAATAAACAGTTGGTAGGGTTAATACATAATAAGCAACTTAATATACTTTATTAGGAACGTAATAGGAATTACCTTCAACCAAAGAGGGCTTATTATTGTTGCATAACTGATGCCTGTTTAATTAAAATTTGCTTTGTTTTTATTCAACAATTACCCATGTGAACCGAACTTTACTCAGTCTGTTTTTCTTTACCATTACTTTAAAATATCTGTCATATAATAAATCCAGGTATTGACCAAAACTTACTTGTGGAATACAGAATTTTGTTTTGCCAAATATGTCTGAGCGCTAAATCTATTTTCCTAAAAATTAATTACATTCTTCAAAGCTAAACCACTGGAGCAATGCATTTTTCAAAGATGATGCATAGCCTATGCTGCTATTAAGCTCATGCTGTATAATCCCAATTGACATCCCAATTTGTCACAGCATTTCCATGAGTCTTTTGCGTTTTGATGGACAAATATTTCGGAAAAGTTATATGTTTACGTTTGTGTCTGTATCTGGCAGCCAAGAAATATCTTTATGTGTAATGTGCGTGTAAGTGTAAGAACTAAATATGATTAATTAATCTTTCTAAAAGACATTTACAGTAAATATCTGCAAATTCTGTTTCAAACTGTACAAATTACAATTCACTTATCCGGTCAGACTACGTCACAATTGTAGATTTTTCCAAATTTTACTTGTTAACAAAGTGATGTTGAATATTAATAACCTCTGATAAATTGAGTTTTGGGAAAAACTGCAAATGCAATGTTATTTTAATCAAATACTTAAATGAGTGAACTGATATTTCTGTAAAATGACCAGTGGGAAACAAATTATCATGATTTCCATTGATGGCCAAAATTGCGCCGGTCTCTTGCTCTGTCGCTTGCTTGAAATAAGGGAAAACAAATATTTTCGCATTTATACTAGTATAGATGAGATCCAAAGATTTAGATATTATAGTAAAATGACATCGATAACTCAATACATTATAGTGCATATCGTCTTATAAATGAAATAAAATGCCATTTGTTTTATAAGCATAATGATTGTGAACTTCTGAATTAAAGATTTTAGTGAAAAAATAGCTAAATATATTTGTTTATTATTGTGATAATGCATTGAGTTTGTTATTTACCAAAAAAAAATTTTTATTAATGAACTATTTTAAAGTCCATCGCTATTGGTATGTGTATGCATTACAATTATTTTTCACTTTATTTCTTAGGTCATCTTGTAATAAATTCTTGCTACTTACTAGCAGCTAGTACCGCATCGCCTCTCCTATCTAAAAAGTCATCTCAGAAAATCTATGAAATATTAGAAATAAGAGCTTCCAATAACGTTGAAGCATAGCACTCATTGGTTTTTTTGCCCTAAGCTTTATAATTAGTTACAGCTACAGATGTTTTCTAAATTACAAAGTTGATAAGAAATAAAGTGTTATGAAAATCATTGAAAAAAAAGAAAAACAGATGAGTTTTCACTTTTATAGAAAGATGTGAAATTAAGAGATGAAACTGTAATGTTTTGAAAGAGTATTTGTCCAGTTGTTGTAGGTATTATGGATGGTATTGAACTTAGATGTAACGCGAATAGTCTTTGACACCAATACTGTGCAACTGATGTTAGATATATGAACGGAGATGTAGAAATATTAGAAGCATATAGTGATATATTAGTAATGCCATAAGGCCCGCATTTAACAGCCGATAGGCTTTAGTGGTACGGAAGGCTACTGCGATATCCTACTAATGTATTATTTCTATTCACTTGCTGTTAAACGGCTAGATCACCGATGAACTGTTTCACTAATCATTATCAAGCCTACGGGAAGTTCTCTCAAGTTATATATCGACTCAAGTATCAACCAATGAAACTTCCTTCTATAACTTTTGGGTATAACAGGTTTAAAAAAAGATATGACTTTGACTGTCTTAACATTTATAGGAACAATCTTAAAAAAATTAACTGATGGCGGAGTATCTGTAAACAATTTTTCTGACGTTAATAGGTATGTAATAATCGAGAACCAATAAGTTACACAAAACAGTGGAAGGTCTCGTTCTCGTTTATTGAAACCAGGAAAAAGGACTTCCATTTTATCACCACCATTAATGAGACATCACTACATCATGAACGTTTTCCATTTAGACAAAATTGTCGACACTGTGTTGCACTGTGTCGACCATACATAGCAAAAACCTATTGGCACACACACACATACACACACACATACATACACACACATACACACACAAAAAGTTGACACAGCGCAACACAGTTTCGACTTTTTTTTTAATGGAAAACTCTCTATGTCATCATGAAATATCAAGTCGAGATTGTATGAGATTTGTACCTCTTGCCTTGACCATTTAAAAAAAAGAAAATTATTACATTCTTTTCTCCAAGTCTCTAAGGTCGACCAATAAATTTTATTTCGGTCTACCGTAGACATAACCAAGCTCAGATCGATTTCATCGTACCATACTCGCTGTAAATAGTTTTTAAACTAGAGCTGATTACATTTTTATTGTTTACAGAAAATAACACAGTATCAGCCGTTCCGATGTTAAGGGAAGAGAATTTATATGATCAGAGCTGTCCCCCTATTATTTGTGATAAAGCAAGGGTTCAAATTAGGTGCACAGTATCTTGGTATCAGTCAAAAGGTTAATTTTACCTTTAAACTGCCTGAAGTTTTACGCTTGATAAAATATTCTTGTACATTTTGTACTATAGGTATGCCAAAAAATAATATTTGTAACATAGAAGTTAACTTTTAAGATTTGGGAATGTGTACTAGTAACTGAAGGCAAATAGCTTTTGCGGAAAAACTTAAGAGATGTTTTTTTTGTGAAATTAATTTGACAAAATTAACCGTTACAAAGTGTCTCATATAAACTCATTTTATTTACTTGGCTTGCTAAGGTTACGCTTTTATTTGTTGTAAACGACTTGGAACAAAAAAGATCTGGCATACTGATGAAAATTTGTTATTAAAGTATACATTCCCTGATACTGTCTATATGGAAAAATGTTTACAAAATATAAATTCCAATATGGGGAAAGAAATATTCCCGTAATGCCCTACTCCTTACTTTGACAGATGACTCATTCCTTGTGTTTGGCAGAAAAAAGCGCTTGCGAGCGCTTGTAAGGAAAATGGCGATCGCTGAGCGATAATAAGCAAAATGGCGGATTGTGTCAGCGCAACTGAAGTTAGCAAACGTGTCCAGGCCGAACACTGTATAGTTTGTTTATCAGCGCTGGTAAGCGCTCGCAAGCGCTTTTTTCTGCCAAACACAAGGATTGACAGCTGTTTTTCGAATTTGTCAAGCAGTTTGAAATTCAAACTTTGCTATACTGTTTTTTTTTTGGCGCGAAAATGTATTCTGTGAGTGAGCAAATGGGAATATCCTTCAAAATTAACCTTCTCACGTTCTAAATATTTTTCCATGCAAACAATGTTTATTTTTAATAAAGTAAGTGTACGTACTAACTTGGCGATGATTCGTCTAGAGAGATATATAAGGTTTTTGTAATGACTGATGTAAATAGCTATTTCCTTTTTACTAACTAACGTTTCGACCATATTGTATTAGTTCTATTAGGAATCTTAAATTGTTTAAGTATATTTTAATAAGGTCAATCCAAACTAAATTAGATGGGATTCATAAAATTAATTCAACTCTTTTTATACTTTATGAGATCACAATATCTCAGTTAAGTAACTATCAGATATATTGTTAAACAATCTATAAGAACAGACATGTTTGATTCTATGCATTATTATCGTCGTATCCCATTATCAATGGATAAAACACACAATATTTTATCTGTAGGCAACATTGTAGTGTAGAAAAAATGTGATTAACACAATATGGCCGAATTTGTGAACGAAGAAATGAGGGACGAACCAGAATAATATGTAAATATTTATATAATACTGTGTTTTATTTCTTTATCGATCATTTTCAGAAAATGCAACGACATGGTGAAAACAAAAGTTTTAAAGCTTTAGGTGCGCCTTTCATACAAATTTTCAAGTCCAAAAATATTAGATTTTCACATATATTTTGTAACTGTTAAATATAAAAGTGTAAGTTAAGTCTGTTATAATTAAATCTTAAAATTAATCTAATTTAGAGTATCAATCTTATTGAAAATGTCTTCCAACAACTAGTTTGATTTTGTATTTTAAAGTAGTCTTATTTGGATTTATTAAGTTGTATGCAACATGATGCAGCGTAACGCAAGTCAAATAAACTTTGAAACCTGGCCGACGTATTCCTCAAGTCCATCCGTCTATAGGTGTTGCTGTAATCCATCAGTGCACTATGGGACGTTTCGCCTATTTTCTGGCCAAAAGTGGCAAAAATCAAAGTCGAAATTCGTAATGTTTAACGACTGGAAAGGTTTCTATAAACATTAGTGAGACCTGGGGAAAAATTTAAGACCATTTGTTCCACGCAAAGTATTTTTTCTGTCGCATTTTGTGTTCGAAAGTGTGTAAAAATGTACCTTGAAATCACGAAAGATTATTGCTTCTTTTATCTTTTTTTTCTCCTCCAATGTTGAAGGCGTACAAACCACTGCTTGAAATACTTGTTTAGCCTAAGTTAATGCTTGAAAATAATAAGAATAAATTAAGCTTTGGCGATTCTAGGGGAGAAAACTTTAAACTTAAATTACAGAAAAGTAATGATTTTATCAGTTTCTAATATTTAAAAGAATAGAACTTCCGAATAACAGACAATAACAAGGCGATCTTTGGCTTGAATATTAGGTGGGACTCGACTCTTCCTAAAACCGTTTCGTAAATTACCCGATAGAACCCTATCCGGGAGATATAATATTTTAAAGTAAAAGCAATCGACTATGTGTTTCTTAACAAGTTCGTTATAAAGCTAAGCGATATCACAGTGGATCGTTATATAAGGGTTTTTTTGAGGTTGCTGATTTTGAATATGACATTAAAAATTAGAAATACAAAATGGCGGATCTAATATGGCGCCCAAAAATATGAAAAACTGCTTTTTTGCATAAAAATGAAATGTAGGCTATTTCCAAAGTTTGTTGAGTTCGTTAAATTCTAATTTGAAATCAAAGTAAATGTATATAGAAAGTATATAGAAGAAATGCAATCGTTATGATATAAATATGTGTATTTCGTGCCATGTGGGTATGTCATCCATTCTTAACCTTTAAAATCTCCGGTAAAGGGCTTTACAGCCTACTCGTGATGATTCCTAAATGGAGAGTAAGGAAGAGCCCCTGTGCTGTAAATAAACCCTTACCCGATGAAATTTAGGATGAAAATATTGAATAAGTCGTTATTAATTAATAAGTTTTAACAGTCATTTTCAATTTCAAGTCTTGATAGACAATTTTTTAATTTTGTTGGGCGCCATATTGGATTCGTCATTTTGTATTTCTAATTTTTAAAGTCGTATTCAAAATCAGCGACCTCGAAAACCCCTTAGAAACCCTCCAGGTTTCATTTTTATGCGAAACAAGCAATTTTTAATATCTTCGGACGCCATATTGGATCTGCCATTTTGTATTTCTAATTTTTAATGTCATATTCAAAATCAGCGACCCCAAAAACCCCAATATATAGACATTTAACTCAAGAACACGAATCTTTGATATTTTGGCCAGAAAATAGGCGAAACGTCCCATAGTGCAGTGGGGACTTAAAAGCTGTATTCCGATATATACATGAGTATACTGGCCAGTCGTAATGACGTCATGAATCCGTCGCCATTTTGTACAGGGCAACGTGTTTACGTGTCACACTTCTCGCCAGGCGTTTTTCCTCTCGCTCTCACACTAAATATGTCGTCGACGTTCTGGCCAGTATCCTGATGTATTTTGGAATACAACCAAAAGCTGTGTGCGGACTCCGACGATAATCACGACTAGATATGACAAGATTTGTGCAGTCCGTGGAATAATATGGATATGTTCACGCGATAGACAATGTTTGTCGGCGAAGGGTGGGTGTCTTCGTAACAGCGATGGACACGCCGCGACAGTATCGACACTTCAATTTAATTATTATAGTTTGGATGTAACCTATTCGAGTGCCTTAACAAATAAAAATCCTGCTGTTTTTATTTACTACTCTATTTTTTAGTCTTGAGGTCCTTCTTTACTTGCATTTTCATAAAGCGGCATTATTTTTTTTCCTCTGTCTTCAGGGGCGCCGACTCCGTGGGTGCTCGGGTGCTCCAGCACCCACGAGAGGCAATTAGTGGGTGCCGAGCACCCACGATTATGAATATCTAAAATAAATATCTTTCTCGTCTTTTAACTAAATCCAAATAATATAGATACCGAAATAATATACGTAATACGCGCGCCAGCTGAAAGATCATTTTCAGCATTACGAAGAATAAAGACTTGCTTGAGGACTACTATGACTCAGCAAAGACTTAATAATTACATGGTAGTGCATGTAAACTAGGGATGGCGATCTGAGATCGATTAATCGAAGAATCGATTTTTCAGGTCGAAAAGATCGATTTTTTAAATCGATATGCAGTACTGAATCGATCCGGTGAATCGATATTTCACCCTTGAAAATCGGCATTCGATTTTTTTATTTTGGTAAAAACCATAAAATTATTTACAATTAGTTGAATGTTCCCGTAATATTGCGGTTTTGCCGGTTAAAGGGTTAATTACTTAAAAACTCACTGGATGGCTGTGAGGCTCACGTTCACTCAATAGCCATGTTGTATATAAGTATCGTGGGATCATCTTTTCCTTGTGAGCGCCTTTTTTCAATTGCCGGCAACATTGGAAGTGATGAGCGGAACCGCTTGGATCCAAAAAGACTGGACAAACTGTTATTTTTAAAAAGTTTAGATTTTAAGCATTGGGAATTAAAACGTTTCCATGAAATAAATACATTTTGAAAAAAAAACATCTTTCATATCTGATATAAATAATTGTATTTATCGAATTCCCTGAACTAAAAAAAACTAAATTTACTGGTTAGAGATAATTTGTTATGGTATGTTTCTTGTTATTCATAAAATGGATTTATATTTAAATTATGAATGTCAACTTGGAAAAAAAACGATATTTTGGAAATCGATCTTTTTGGCCTTGATTTTTTTGTGAATCGATTCATCAGCTTACGATTCAGATCGATTTAAAAATCGATCTTTTTCGGAAAGAATCGCCATCCCTTATGTAAACAGATAAATAGCGGATGATTTGGAACTTGAAAACATTGCCGACATATTTATAAATAGAGCAGTAGTTCGTCAAAATACATTCGCATTGAATAAAAAATAATGTTAAGATAAATAAGATATTTATTAACAGGTGCACATGTCAAACTGTTGTGTAATATAATAAATTATCTTTTCTAAATATCTTGTATTTTCTTGTGTATATTAAATAACAAAAATAGGTAAGTACATATAAGTAGCTAGGTATGTCATTAAAAAAGCTGGAGCACCCACGGGAATTTTAAAAACTCGGCGCCCCTGGTCTCAATCAAATAAATGATACTGACATTATACTTACAGATTTTTGGCAGGAATGGCTAATAGTTTTGGTTTTCTTGTTAAATCTTGCAGAGGTTATTAAAAATGTAAAATGTTTTTAATTTTATTTTTATCGGTAGTAATATCGATGCTGTTACATCACTGACGTAAGGGAAACTAGTGACAACTTTATTGATTACGAAACAAAAGCCTGTATACTTATTTCTTTCTTACAATTTTACAACTGTATAAGTCAATATAGTACGAACTAACCTATTGTGTTGTTATTTTAGCACGGCTTCTATAGCTTTAGTTATTGTTCTAAGGAAACAAACAGTTGAAGGTGCCTTCTCATATTCTATCGAGAAGTCTACGGAGGTTTCAATAAACGTTCACAGATTTCATTTAAGCCAAGGGAAATGGGTTATTTAATTTTTCATCATCTAGTCATTCATAAATCAGCTCTCATCATCATATATATATATAAGAAAAAATCTACTCAAGACGAGGCCGTATGGGTTTTGTACCCTGTGCCTTCCCTTATGGGAAAACTGGTAAAACTTATCAAAAATGTTATTTTCTTTACATTTCCGACAGAGACGAAGACAAAATAATTATTGTTCCTTGTGCAGTAGACACAAAATAGTATAATAATTATACCAATTATTGGGAAACACACGTATGGAATGTACGAGTATAGCAAGTATTAGGATAGTGCAAAGGACCGTGTAAAGAAACGCAGCATTTGACATTTCGTCAATTGATTGACACAAGTGACGTGTAAACTGTATCCTTTGGTGCCACATAATTTTATAATAAACAGCAAGAAAAAGCTCAAAATGAGCGTTTTCAAGCGTGACAAGAAGGAAGAAGAAGATGGCGGTGGGAACCCATATCAGAATTTGGATAAAACCATCGTTTTACAAGAATCTAGGTACTTTAATCAGACCCCGGTTAACCCGAGGAAATGCAGCCTTATTTTGACGAGAATCCTTTATTTATTAAATCAGGGCGAGAAATTTACGACTCAAGAGGCAACAGATGCTTTTTTCGCTACCACTAAACTATTTCAATCTAAGGATGTGATGTTACGTCGTATGGTGTACCTTTGTATTAAGGAGTTGAGTACTTTAGCTCAAGATGTAATTATTGTCACCTCATCTTTGACGAAAGACATGACTGGGAAGGAAGATCTTTACAGGGCGGCCGCTATACGAGCTTTGTGTAGCATTACAGACAGTTCAATGTTGCAAGCCATTGAGAGATATATGAAACAAGCAATTGTAGATAAGAACCCAGCTGTCAGCTCAGCAGCGTTAGTTTCTGCATTGCATTTGTCTTCGACGGCGCCAGATCTTGTTCGCCGATGGGCTAATGAAGCACAGGTTAGTTATTATGATTCATTATTAATATTTTTGTAATATTATTTATTGGTACTTCCTAATCCTGTCTGATTTAACTAAAATAGCCTCATAACTTTGACCCTATTACCAAACTCCCAATAACTCAATGGTACTAGACATTTGCCTTTACCCTTATATAAGTTTTCACTTAAAACAATTCTAACCACTCGATTTCAATTAGTCAGATAGACCAAACTATTTAATTTCCAGGTCTCAATGACTAATATACAAGCCCAAGATGAAAAATTGATACAAAACACATATATGACTTGTTTCAATTATTTAATTTATTATTTAAGTTAAACTTTTTATTTTTGGTAAGATGTAATAGAACTATTTCCATTCTTAAGTTGTGTAAAAGTGACATATATGGTGGTTATTAAATAATTATAAAAAATATAAGAAAGTTTTCTGATGACTCATGCACATTTGTGTTGAGATACAACTGAATTTTATATTAAAGTAAAATATTTAGGGTTTTTGACCCCTATTTATTAATAGTGTGTGGTTTGCTATATGTTTTGGCTTAATTAGATTATTATGCAGTTAAGGCATATGCATTAGTATGCATATATATGCAAATGAGTCACAATTCCCCGTTTTCCCCCTTACATTTTCTATGTCAGCAGTGAGGAAAACTTACTATCTAACCTAAAATATATTCCACTCATATAATAGTATAAAATTCAATGTAAGTTATGTGTCATTTTAACTGTTTTTAAAATATCAGTATACAATATATTTAGAAAATATTTTTAATATTATTAATATTATAAATATTTTTAATTTTAGCAATAATCTGGAAGATTTTTATATCTTAACAATTTATACTAGCAGAAATTCAACTTGACACAGCTGTCAGGTATCCCACCTGATATTTTCTAGTAATAAATTCTTCAGCTATATTATTAGATATTATTAGCGAATCACATTAATTTAAAAATATACCATATTTACTATTTTCTTATTCATCAGAATGACTGGTCATCCGTCATGAGTCATCCTGTGATCACGGCTCCTGTAAAGGAGTCGAAACGTCAGGATTAAATATAAAATAAAATAAAACATGCGCAAAAATCCGTAAAAAAGTGTTTTATTCTGATGTGTAATGTGCGCGGAAGTGTAAGAACTAAATATTTTCTTATTGTATACATCTTGTGGGTATCAATGTATAATTTGAGGTATGAATCATTTGGAACAAGTTTAAGAAGTTGTCTAAAGGTGTAACAAATCAAATTTAAGGTCAACCAAATTTTGACTTGATCAAATTTTAATAAAGCATATATTTAAAGCATCATACTGATAAATAAATATTTTGAACAATTGTTACTTAAAACAACTGGTTTCAAACTTACTTTTAATGTATCAATTGCCATACTGAAGAAGAAATGTTTGATATATTTTTGTTGGGATAAATCCATCTCTGTCTGGACAAAAGTTAAAGACAAACTGCTTACAAAAAAATAAAACAAAAACTGCTTATATAAATCAAAGCAGTAAGTTATTCCAATATTAATTGTTAATATTTTAGTCTAACACTGTTATGTGTATTTTTTTGAAATGTGTATGGGTCTACATATAGTGTAATAGATGTTCATGTATTTCTGATTATATTCTGGTGACAATAATTTGCCATCGGAAAATTACATTTTTAATAGATAGCTTTCAATATATTGTATTGATATGAATTTTAAAGTATTTCATTTGATTGTTTGTGACTTTAAATGGATGTAAAAATGTATATCATTATATTGCGATTTTTGCAAAGGTAAACACTTATTTTTCTCTTTTACAGGAGGCAATCGCATCTGATAATGCCATGGTGTCTTACCACGCCCTCGGCGTAGTCGCCGGCTCCAGGAAGAACGACAAATTGTCAACTGTCAAGTTGGTGAGTCGTCTTAGCCGCGCTTCGTTGAAATCGCCCTATGCTCTTTGTCTGCTAATTCGTTTAGCTGCCCAACTCGTAGAAGATGATGAATCTGATGCTTCACAACCTTATATCGACTTTATAGAGTGCTGCTTAAGGCACAAGTCTGAAATGGTGATATACGAAGCAGCCCATGCAATTGTTAACCTGAGAAAGACAGCTAGAGATCTTGCACCTGCTGTTTCTGTATTGCAGCTGTTTTGTGGATCTTCTAAAGCCAGTCTAAGACTTGCCGGCGCTAGGACTCTCGCCAGGCTGACGGCGAAACATCCTACTGCAGTCGCCGCCTGTGCTGTTGACTTAGAAAACCTCATATCGGATCCTAATCGATCCGTAGCCACTTTAGCGGTAACAACTTTATTAGCCACTGGTGCTGAAAGCTCCGTAGATAGGCTGATGAAACAAATATCGAGTTTCGTCTCTGAAATATCGGATGAATTCAAGATAGTCGTTGTTAGAGCTATCCGGCGTCTTTGCACAAAGTTCCCAAGGAAACATCAATCTTTAGCCGCCTTTCTGGCTGGCATGTTGAGAGATGAAGGTGGTTTGGAATACAAAGCGGCTATCGCTGACGCTATCATCGCTTTAGTCGAAGAGAACCCAGATGCTAAGGAAACAGGACTAGCCCACTTGTGTGAGTTCATTGAGGATTGTGAGCATACAGCTTTAGCTGTTCGCATCTTACATTTGCTAGGCCGTGAAGGTCCAAAATCCCGTCAACCATCCCGTTACATCAGATTCATATACAACAGAGTTATTCTGGAATCCGGACCGGTACGTGCCGCTGCTGTATCTGCCGTAGCTCAATTTGGCGCTCAAAGACCTGAGCTGCTACCTAATATTAGAGTACTGTTGAGTCGATGCCAATTGGATGATGAAGACGAAGTTCGCGACAGAGCTATCTACTACAGCGCTATATTGGATACAGGGGACCAGCAATTGATCAACGATTACATAGTAAACGTGCCGAAGCCCAACCCAGTGTTACTAGAAAAGGCGTTGAGAGACCATTTAGCTACAGACCCTGAGAAACCTTTTGATTTGACATCGGTTCCATCTGAAGAAGAGCAGAAAGAAAGTAAGGAGGCGGTCGTTGAAATAGAAGTGCGCAAACCGGTGCAGATGTCTTTGGAAGAATTATACTCTGAACAATTATCCAAGATACCTGGTATAGAACGTATCGGTCCACTTTTCAAGACCAATCTACCCGTGGATTTGACAGAAGCCGAAACGGAATATAGAGTCCGCCTACTGAAGCACGTGTACGGTCGCCATGTGGTTTTACAGTTCGAATGCGTTAACACATTAAGCGATCAAATCTTGGAAGATGTTCACGTTAGATTGGAAGTTCCTCCGGAATACGAGATAAAGTCTATAGTCCCTTGCCAGAAACTGGTGTACGATAAGCCTGGGAATGTTTTCGTGGTGGTCGAATATCCATGCGCATTTCTGGATAGTTTGGGTACTTTCGGGGCTACTTTAGAGTTTACTGTGCGTGATTGTGACCCCACAACTGGCGTACCAGATCCGGGAGAAGGTTACGCAGATATTTATCCTTTAGAAGAATTCGATATGGGATGTTCTGATCAGATCAGGGCGAGAGCAGCTGCAGATGATTGGGACCAAACTTGGGAACGTTCTTCTAACGCTCCGCAAGCATCAGACACCTTTGTTTTATCACAGAATGACGTAAACGACGCAGCGAAAGCTGTTTGTGAACATCTAGGGTTGCCCAAAGCGGCTATTGTGGGAGATGCGATAAAAGAAATCCGTGGCGGTGGTATATTTAGAGGGGGAGCTCCCGTATTGGTCAGAGCTAGGCTTGTCTGTAGTGCCGGGAGTGTTACCATGCAGCTAGCCGCAAGATCGCCACGAGAAGATGTCGCCCAACTTCTTCTAGCCGCTGTCGGATAAAGAGTGTTTTGTGTCAATAGCTATTCTCATCCAAGCCTAAATTAAGATAATATATTTAATTAATGAAGTCGATGTTCAAATTTTATATTTCATGTTTTTTTTGCATTTTAAAGGAATACTGTTAGGTGGGTAGGGTATTCAAGTTGTTTTGCCATTATCAGACTTCGATTTAGCAAAATAAGGTGCAGTTTTATTGTTTGAAAAGAAAAGTAGTTTTGGGAATCCTGCATTCCTTCGATACGGAAACCATGCGAGTAACGGAGAACTTACGTACTATTTTTATTCTATATCTTTGAGAAACAACAAAATCATTTCAATAGTTTCATTATTATTCTTACAATGAAACACTAGTTAACATGTTTTGATCTAATTAAACAAAAGTGCGCCTTACTTTATAACCATGTATGTTTTTTAAATAAATATTTATCTTAGTTATTATAATTTTTTCAAATATTGAAATATATAATAAAACTAAGTAATATTACTAGCAATGGTACGATTCCGTTTGCTGTCATATATTTGCTAAACAGATAAAAGAGCTAGATTACTGAATACGTAGAAAAAATGAAGTTTCCCATTAAAAAAATAAGCCCACCCAATGAAAAATTTAAAGAAGTTTGAGTACCATTCCAATTTTATTTTTTGATCTTAGTTTCATATTTTATATAGGGTAAACTTCCAGTCATTGGACAGTTAAGGAGCATATGAAGGCAATTAATAGTTCATGATCACGTTTATAAAGCTTTCTCCTAAATTTTTGTTTTGTTACTAGTTTAATGTGCATATTAATGGAATACATTCTTAAAATCGATATGTAACAGCAATAATGTGGAAAAAGAACCCACTGAAAAAAAATTTGCAAAATATATAGTTATTGGACAGATTTTTTATTGTTGGACAACAGAAACTAGTTAATGGACAGTACTTTAATGAACTTATAAATCGTCAAAAACATTTTTTATAGGGAATAAATGAATAGAAAATTGTTTTTAATCATTTATTAGCATATATTCTTACATCTTAGAATAAACTTTTTAATCACATTGGACAACAAAACTTATAATATTCAGTCTTACCGAATCATTTAGTAAACTTTTCCTTCTTTATATAAAAACATAAAATAAAATTAAATCATAAAATTTACTTCAAACAAAAAAAAACAATTGTTCTTCGTTAAACCAGTAGTCTTAATAAGCATTTTTCTTTTCGTCAATTAACATATCATATAATGTTTTTGCCTCATCACTATCTTCGCTATTCCCTTCAGAGCTGAGATCAAAGGTATCATTGTTATTATCCTCTTTATAGCAAACATGGCATACAAAAAGATCGATTCTTAAATCTTCAGGCACATGCTGTTGATGCTTAACTGGTACACACTTAACGTGAAATATCGCCGAACACATATCACATACGACTCGATTTGATGTTTTAGTCGCCTTACAACATACTTTACACGCATTTGTTGAAACTGCTTGAGAACGTTTGTTAGCATTCTTCTTTGCTTTTTCTATTTTTTCCTTTTCTTTCTGTAGTTTGGTTTCTTCCTTTTTCCTCTTTTTCTCCTCCCTAGCTTCTGTTTCTAGTTCTTTTTTTTGTATTTGTTCTTTAAACATTGCTCTGTATTTAGCAGACGTTATTGCATATGGCATTCTCACTGTGTTTCTTTTACCTTTCCTTTCGGGTGTTTTTGGCAAAGTTAGAAAATTACCCAAAAGAGTATTTGTAATGACTTTAAAAGCAGGGCTAGTATCACATAGAGTTGGCTGAATATTTTGTGCTGAGTTTACAGAAATATTGCTAAAACTAACAACTTGTTTGACTGGAGTCGTGTATTTTGTACTTTCTGGATCAATGTCGGAAAGAGGTGGATTTTCATTTAAAATATTCGAAAATGTAGGTTGTAAGTCAGTCACCTCGTTTGTTTCGTATACATCAAAAACTTCACTTGTCATGCCTTCATCACAGTGACCTTCGAATTCATTATTAATTTCTATTTCTTCATTGAGCTGAATAGTCAACGGCGGTTCTGTACTCTCTGTATGAATATTTTCTTTATCACAGGTTGCAATATTTTGTACTGACGATGGCTGAGAGGAGTTCACTTGAAATACCGAGTAGAGGCGGTGTAAAATATTCAAATTTTCGTCGGCATTCTCTTCATAAGCATATAGTTTTGACATTATTGATGGTCCTACTAGTTCTGTAAATTTTGCCAAAGTAATAACATTTGAAGAACTTGTTTCTGTTTGTTGTTGAATAATTTGAACATCAGTACCTGAAGTGCCAGAATTATTGTTGTTCATTCCACCGAGGCACTTGGAATAGTCTACTGCGTTAGGATCAAATGGTACTAAACCACAACAACGAAATCCATTTATCAAAGTGTCTGGTTTAATAGATTTTTGTAGAGCTAGCTCCAGAACACATGCAAAGTTTACTTTAGTAATAGGTTCTCCGTTATTTTCTAAATGCCACAACTTTACAGCATCCTTCCAGGCGGACTTTACTGGCCTAAAGACTGCTACGTCGGCTGGTTGGAGGATCCTAGTAGCATTCGGATACAGTGCTATTACTTCAATGCCCAACTCTTTACACAGCTTACTTACACCATACGTAAGATGGGTTTTATGCCCATCCAAAAAGTATATGACGGGAAATTGTATGCCTTTCGCAATCAAATGAGGGTGAAATATGTTCGCTATATATTCGAAGAATAATTCGGACGTCATCCATCCGTTTTCACTTCTACCAATTCCCCATTCTTTGGGAACTCCGTCCGCAATTTTTTGCGGTATTCTTTGATAATTGTAGACCACCATAGGTGGACACGCGCTTCCGTCAGCGGAAAAAGTAAACATAACTGTAACTGATTCCTTGGCATTACCTTGATCAACTTTGTATACATTTCGTGTTCCTTTTTCCGCTAACACTTTGCCTGTTTTCGGGCATAACTGAAATCCACTTTCATCTCCATTGTAGATCCTAGATGGTTCATTGAAAATATTTAGCAGGTTGTTTTGCGATAAATAGTCATGAATTTCAGAGAACCATTTCCTAATATCGGATTCAGAAACACACGCACTGGATTGCGTTACACCTTCACTTGTACGCAGAACGATGTCTGGGTGTCTTCTTAGAAATCCTCTGACCCATCCATCTCCAGGATAATTATTAACAAACTTATTAGGTCGTGGATTTTCAGTCAAAAACTTAGAAACACTTTGCTTCAAATCGTCAGTTTTCAATGGGAAACCTTTTCTCATAACTTCCTTTATCCAAACTTCTAATGTACGCTCTTCTTCTTCAGTTAGAACAGGTGGTGGACCGAAAGATGTTTTATGGCTTGGATTTTTGAGTTTAAAATGTAAAGTTGATTTGGGGATATTGTACTTTCGAGCTATTTGTCGGATTTTGCCAGTTTCTCTTATTTCATTGAGTGCTAAATTTAAAGTATTAGGATCGTAGTCTTTCTTTTTCCCTTTAGGCATCTTTATTTCCTGTTTCAAAACCGTTGTCAAAGAGTACCTGCAGTCAACGAATTATTGGACACATTAATATGAGTCGTTGGACAACCTGTCCAAAGACTAGTACAAGATGCCTATAAGCGGTAATATAAAATATAGTTACTTCAACTTTAATCTAAAGACAAGAGAGTAAAAAATAGTATAAATTCATTTAAATTTCTAAAACACAGTTATTGGACACGTGTCCATTGATTAGATTTCAAACAAAAAATAAATTAATTACTGGACAGCACATTATAACCTAATATTTGTGTTTTATTTTACTAATTCCTTTTCAGTTCTACACAAAATATGATAGTATTTTACTGTGTAAACGCCTAAGCCCATAGCATTCACGTTAAGAAAATTAATTGTTATAAACTTCGCTGATAAACTTACCAATTTCGTTATTTTTCACTAGAAAGACCGCTGGCCGTGAGGACGCCGAAAAAAGTAAATATTTTTAACTACTGCTGCCATCTATTACACAAGTTTTGAACTATTTAGTGTCGCCAAAAAGCAGAGTTTGAAAATAGATAAGTGGCTGTGTTGCTGCTTTAATAGCAACCTTAATAAATGAGGTTTAATGGTGTTCCGTCCAATAACTGTAAGTGTCCAATGACTAGAAGTTTACCCTATTAGAATTAATATTAATGTCTGTGCAATGAATTTTGAATATGGCAATTATTTACTTAACATGTTTATATCACTATCTCGTCAGCTTACTGAGGCTGTATAACAAAATACATATACTGGCCAATCGTAATGACGCCATGAATCCGTCGCCATTTTGTTCTGGCTTTTTCCCTCTCTCAGTCTCACAATATTTTCAATATGGCGTCGATTCTTGACGTCATCACCACTGCCCAGTATACCTGATGCATTATAGGGAATACAACCTGAATGTGTTGAATATTCTCTTGATTCAGCTGAGGTCTTCGCCATATTTTGGGCAGGTTCATCTGCTGTTAATAATAGTATTGTAAAATTGACTTGCAAAATATATCCGAATATATGAAATAAAAACAATAATATGATTTATCGTTTTATTTTGTTAATGATAATAAAGAATTTGAATGTCAACCAAAAATAGAATCAACCTTAGTATATAAAAAAATAACTGGGTACACTTATGCTAACATTAAAGTAAAATCATATACTATCTAACAATATGGAACAAGAAAAAATAAGGCCGAGGTTAAAAAAAAATCCGCATTCACTGGTCTCAATCTCACTCAACTAAAGGTGGGAGTCAAAATGGCGGGTGAATCATAGCGGATTGAATTATACTTATTACCAAAAAATGCACTATTAAATATCTATCTTAAAAAATCTGTACCTCCTTCATAACTAAACTATTTCGAAATTAAGGTTCATCATTTCTATTCTGTATTTCGACCTCTATGAGCCCGGTAATGGCTGTCTCTTTGTTTTTACTTAAGGTACTTTTTACCTTAAGTAAAAACAAAGAGACAGCCATTATAACAAACAAATAAAAAGAAATTATTTTAATAAAAAAATCAAAAATTCATTTTTTGACCCGACCGCCTAAGAATAAATTGTGAGCAGAGTAAATTTTTTCTAGTTTTCAATGAAAATAATTTATCATAATTACTTTTTGGTTATTCTTGATTTTAATAAAGTATATCAACGCGGACCTACAGCGAGTCAATTTATGTGTGATAGTTAAATATTGATATATTATAGATATCTCAAATACTGGCTAATTTTGGTCGAAATACAGATTGGATACGTTTTGAAGATCTTAATAATTTTATAACTAAAACTCCTTACACATTTATCGTTAATTGTATTATGTATGAACAAAAATAAAGAGGTTATTAGGCATCTTTCTTAAGAAAAAAAAATTATTGTACCTTTAAATATTTCAAATTTATTAATTATCGCTAAATTAAAAATCAGTAATACTTAATAATAATAATAACATAATTTAGGTAACATTAGTCACACAAAGCCGGATCAAACCTAATAAGAATTCGTAAGAATAATTAACATTAGTAAACGAAATAAGATTGTTTTATTTCTCAGGAACTACCTATCTGATCAAGCGTCTGTTTATTTTTACTGGCGTTACTTTTTAGGTACATTTTTTTGTGGAGGTACTTTTAGGTACATCTTTGTGGAGGTACTTTTTAGATAAATTATATGGGGGTACACTTTTTGGGAAAAAATTTTGTGGCGGTACTGTTTAGGTACATCTTTTGTGGCGGTACTGTTTAGGTACATCTTTTGTGGAGGTACTTTTTAGGTTTATTTTTTGTGAAGGGAAAATTTTAGGTACATTTTTTGTGGTGGTACTTTTTAGGTACATCTTTTGTGAAGGTACTTTTTAGGTACATTTTTTGTGGAGGTACTTTTTAGGTACATCTTTTGTGAAGGGAAAATTTTAGGTACATTTTTTGTGGCGGTACTTTTTAGGTACATTTTCTTACGCAATTACATTTCATGTGTAATATTAACGCGGACACCCGCTATATTGATGTCAATATACCTTCACTTCGAAATTATTTTGTTCCGAAGGAGGACCAAATTTTTGGTGCTAAGTACTGAATAGTACATCTTTTTGCTAATTTGTAACTCTCAAAACTAAATGTCAATTCTCCTGTGCAAAGACGATCAGTGAAGGGGTCATTGTACGGGATTCTTCGTTATCCTCGACCGGATTATAATAATCTAATGTCTTTTAACTTAAGCTAAAGGATTTGAACAAATCTATTTATCGCTAAGGTTAGGAACTTGAAAAAAGGAGTTATTAGCTTCTTACTACTTTAGATTCCACCATTGTAGTGGTCTAGCCTATAATATAAAAAAATGTATCTGTGTTTTATTTCTAACCTAGTTTTTCTTCGCACTTACATTCCACGAAGAATTAAGGTCCTTAATCTATTGTACTTCGTCCATTGTAAGATGGCACTTTTGACAGTTGACACCTATATAGAGGGTATAAAGTTGCTACTACAATGTCAAGCCAAACAAGGAAACAAACGCAACCTTAGTACGTAGCAATAAGGAAGTGACACCTGTCAAAAGTATCATCCTACATTGGACATGTATAGACGCCTAACTTAACCTATTAAAAGATAAGGCGTAGATGTTTGCAGCGTTTCCTTTAATGCTATATTATATGATAAATTATTTTAATAAAAAATGCAAAAAAAAGAAACCCGACTGCCTGAGACCAAATTGTGAGCCGAGTATTTTTTTTATAGTTTACAATTAAAATTATTTATCATAATTATTTTTTGGTTAATTCTTGATTTTAATAAAATATGTGAGCGCGGACTTAACCTACAGCGAGTCAATTTGGATGGCACTTATAATTTAACAATGGGTGCAACTATATCTATAGAAAAGAAATCTTATACATGCATAATGATCTTAAATAGATAAATATCTATAAAATATAAAATACGTGTGTAAAACACAACTACGCCTCCGAACCCTCAGGTGGGTTTTGAACCTTTTGCTATCCCCCAGTGCTCTAACCGCTGAGCTATCTAGGAGCTGGCAGACGCGTTGAAATTTACAAACTTATTTCAATTTTTACTTTGAGAATTATATAAGATAAATAAATATCTTTTGCAAAATTGAGAAAACAGGATAAAATTGTTTTCATTCTATATTGATTTCGTTAAAATATGAACTATATATAAAGAGAGATAAGGTTGAAAATAAATGCAAAAAATCAATTCTATGTCATGTAAATAATTTTATATAAATAAAATCTATAGTCACTATAAATGGAAAATGTAATCTACACTAATATTATAACAAGGAAATATTTGTATGTTTGTAATGAATAAACTCAAAAACTACTAAGCCGATTCCAAAAATTCTTTCACCATTGGAAAGCTACATTCACGCTTAGTAACATAGGCTATAGTTAATGCTAGAAAAAAATTTAAAGAATCTTGTCTACCCGTGCGAAGCCGGGACGGGCCGCTAGTATTACATATACTGCAAACAACATATTTATATTTTCTATAACTAAATAACTTATATGAAACTAATTTAATTTAAATTTATTTTGACTTCGATTTGTAAATATATACAAAACAGATCTTATCATTCGAATATGTTTAAGTATCTTAAATTAGTGTCTATAGTACAAGTGCTTATACTCCCGTCGCAGTCATCGCCAGTCAAATTAAGCATTATTTTTAAAGTATTCTCCAAAATTCGGGCTTGCTCCAAGCATTTTGTAACCACTTGCCTGAAAAAAGAAATATAATGTGATGTATTATATTTTTTTTTAAACCAACTGGGGTTTTTTATTTGAATATAAAAAAATAAGTGTCACAGTGAATAAAGGTAAAGCAACCAAAACTAAGCCTATTTGCTGAGATAAATACCAACTAATATATTGACATTGTACTGGCAGGCAATCAATATGACATTTAACCGATTCATTGCCACCCTCATTTTCATAACTTTTTTACGCAGGCCCTAACAATAATCGAATGACGCGCTATCGCGTCATTGGCCTAGCTGAAAGTTGAAGCGCTTTCGCGTCAAGGGCCCCTGACAATGTTTTGTTCATTTTCTTATTAACTGTCTGTTCTTATTAACAGAATCACTTAGGAAATCCCTAAGTGATTCTGTGTTTACAAAAATTTTTAAATGACGCGTTTGTGCGTCAATGGCCTTCCTAAAGGTTTCTTCATCACGCAACAGGTACGTCATTGGCCACGAATCGGTAGATTACACTTTATTTTCACTTTTATTCAAAACTTATTTTAATACAAATAAAAATAATTTATTTGCTATTAAATAGGGTAAGTACACATGAATGTTGGTGTTAAGTTTAGAAATAAATAGAAGCTTTGGACCTATTTAGCCACATAGAACAGCATGCAAAAGAACCATAATAATCTCGTAAAAAGAGCTTATCGTAATTAATTTTACAAGCTAAAGAAAATGTACTATAAATAGCAATTTTATACTTTGTCCAATGTAGGATGATACTTTTGACAGGTGTCACTTCCTTGTTGCTGCGTACTAAGGTTGCGTTTGTTTCCTTATGTTTGGCTTGACATTGCAATAGCAACTTTATACCCTCTATATAGGTGTCAACTGTCAAAAGTATCATCCTACATTGGACAAAGTATAATTACGATTAAATCATTATTATTATTATTACATTGTTATTAAACTAAATTGCTATCATTTATTTGAAACTAAATGTAATAGATGCATCAGTGTCATGAAAATTTTATATAGTAGGTATGATTTTATTAATCCATGTCATTTGTATTTTAAAAATTTTGTCAATAGAATAAAATGCTTTTTCTAGTAACCATTTGCGTAATGTTTTATGGAACATGTTGGATGGGAGCTGTTTAAAGTCATCTGGTATTTTATTATAAATTCAGCTACACGCGGCTTAACCATTTATTATACTTTGTCCAATGTAGGATGATACTTTTGACAGTTGACACCTATATAGAGGGTATAAAGTTGCTATTGCAATGTCAAGCCAAACATAAGGAAACAAACGCAACCTTAGTACGCAGCAATAAGGAAGTGACACCTGTCAAAAGTGTCATCCTACATTGGACAAAGTATAGGAATCGCTTTGTTATTGGAACAGTCTCAAGGATAATTTTGTTAGGGCGCCTAAGACTTCTCGTTCACTTGTTGAGCTTGCGTGAACAAATGGTTGTTACTTTTAACAAATTTGCCAATTTCAAATATGTAAAGACAGGTAACAGTTAAAATTAATCCAATTCACTCGTTATACTTCTTTATAGTGTAACTAGTTGACCCGGCCACGCGTTGCTGTGCCGACTGCAGCGTCATCTGCCGGACTGATTTGTGAATCTAAACCATTCTCAGATCCCCTTGAACACACACAAAAAAATTCATTCAAATCGGTCCAGCCGTTTAGGAGGAGTTCAGTGACATACACACTCACAGAAGAATTATATATATAAAGACTAGTTGACCCAGACACGCGTTGCTGTGCCGCCTGCAGCGTCATCTGCCGGACTGATTTGTGAATCTAAACCATTCTCAGATCCCCTTGAACACACACAAAGAATTTCATTCAAATCGGTCCAGCCGTTTAGGAGGAGTTCAGTGACATACACACTCACAGAAGAATTATATATATAAAGATATGCAATGCAATGAATAGCAACAAAGAACAAAGGTGACCACTAGTGTCGTGGTTAAGGGTACTTTTGACTTGGCCTTTTTTCATGACATTTTCTATTTGGTCGTGAAAGTTCGTCTCGGTTGCACATTTGCCTCATAAACTTGTTTTGGTTGCTTCTGTGTGCGTATATGGGTCGTTCTACTATTTTATCGACAATGGTCTGTCCTTCGTCTTATTATGGCATCTCGTTGGAGTATTGATATATACGGTTTTTTAATTCGGTTCCAATAAACGTCCATATTTTTCTTATCTATTAATATTATGTAATTTTTCATTTTCTCCAACCAACATATTTTTTCGTTTGTTTTCCGTAGAATGCCGTGACAGAGTGGTAAACCGAAATGTCGTCTCCACAGAAAAAGGCCACTCTGTCACATTTTTTTTTTAAAAACCAACAATAAAAAAGAAATAATATTTGCCGCAAAGGAAACTTTAATTAGTCCTAATGACAACACAGATGCAATTTCTTTTAAATTCCACACAGAAACCACAATTATGGATAGTTCAAAAACCAAAAAAAAAAACAGAAAAACGTTGTTTCACTGTCGGTAGAAAAGAAGAACGACCCATATGTATTTGTGTGAATGTGTGGTGTGTATATGGGTGCGTTATGTGATATTGGTGACAGTAGAAAGTAACTGAATGTTTGGTGCGTAAAAGATTTGAAATATTAGATGGTCATACCTGTATCTTGTCATTCGTTTGTCTTTGAATGCTTTGGCACTTAGCATCGCTTTCAGTGCCGTATTGTCGTTAGATTCTCTTTGAATTATTCTAAAAAAATATTTGAATGATTAAAAAAATTACTTAAAATTCTGTGGCAAAGCGGTTTTTGATTCACTTTTCCAACCCTAAATTTCTAGGCGGCTTTCCAACCCATAGATATATTGCTGAACTACTAGTAAAATTTAATCATCAAAAATCCATATTAATGTGTTTCGGGTTATTACCATACAAAGAACAATGGCGAAATATTCTTTGAGATATTTTTGAGCGTTTTGAAATATTCTTTCTATAGAACGAAATAAAATAATTTTCTACATTTTTACATCAAAAGCTTATAACTAGTAAGAGCCAGAATAAAAGAGCACTGCTTTTTGGGACATATCATTAATTGTTAAATGAAACATCGAAATTCCGCTAGGTACCATTTTCTTTCGTGTTGCCATTTTATTATAATTGTTCGAGTTATGTAAAAATCGGTTTCAAGATATCCTGATAAGTTCATTTAATTGTTTACTAATATAATATATCTATACTATACTTTGTGTTATTTAAAAATAAATCAAGTACTGATATTAAGAAATATGTAGTGTTTTCTTCTTTTATTGCAACATTCTTATAGCAACACTGCTATTTTTTTTCTTCAATGAAACAGGTGCAACATACTCACCTACTTAATGAGTATATTATAATTCTATTTATTATTTAAGTAGCTACTAACAGGCAGAAATAAGATGGCATACACTCGATTTTAAGCGACCTATTAGTAACGATAGCATTGCCAAAAATGTGGTTAAATATGTTGATATTCTAACAGACGTTGATTGAATTTAAAAGAAAAAGATTACCATAATTGTCTGGATATATCGATTACGGCGATAAAATCGAATTTTATCGATAGTAGGTAACATTTCAGTAGCAACTTAAACGATAGTTACCTATTGATGTGCCTCCGGAAAACATACAGCATTGTATAATGAAGAAGCAATGTATACTTAGCCATGAAGTGCGATACATACCGAGTGAAATAGTTCCTCTTAATACAATAGATGGCGCTGTAATCGCCTCAACTTCATACTTATCTTTACCAGCTAGGACGTTGTCATTTCCACAGTCATAGCGTTGTGTACTTTCGCCGCGTGCGGTCAAAACCGAAACGACTCAATATTAACAGTAAATAAGTGCATAGTCAATTTTACAATAGACTTTCTTAGTGTTAATTATTAGCATACCGCATTATACAAGGTTATTTTATAAACACCATCCAAATTTTTTCTAGGCATTAGATATCATTCAAACACTTCATTTATGAAAAAAAATTGGTAGGTAAAATTTCCGCAAAAAAAAATTTTGTCCGAGCGAATTATTACAACAGTTGGTTACTGGCAAAATAGGTACTTACAGTTGAACGACCGACCGCCCGAAGCGCCTCACCGAGCTGCGCGCGCAAGTTGTAACTACATCGGCGCAATGAAATCAGTCAGCCGCGGGCTTTCCGCGATGTACAATGTTGCGTTCACGCATTTACGTCGCATAATTATCTACCTAACGAAATGTGTTCACACTTGCAATTGAAATCGAGGGCGAAATTGAACGACGGGTTTATGTGAAGAAGGCCCAAAGCCTCGAGAACTTAAATATGCATTTAACGAAGTGACAAAGTGAAAAAACAAGTAATACAATTAAAGACAATGTTCATAAACGTGCAATACTGTTTAGAGAGAAATTACCTACACTTTAAGGTAAAGTGATTGTTTTCAAACTTCATGTAAGTGTATTTTGTTTGGATTTTTAATTAATTATTTTGTTGGAGTAAAGCAAAATGTGTGCAGGGCGGCTAAGACTTGTGAAATTTTTCACAAAAATATTTTTAGAACTATTAATTATACATTTCTTTATCCTATCGTGTAAAATAGACAAAAATAACTTAGTTAGGTAGGTACTAAGGTTTTGGCACAGCATTATTTTTTTGCGAATTGCCTTTGCGATCGCTGTGTTTTTTTAGATTCTGTGGTTAAGAAACACCCTTTGCTTTACTCCAACCAATTATTGTACATAAGTTGATCAAATTTTAAAAAATGCGACGTAAGTGCATAAGGTGTGGCTTACTTTTATGTTCATTTTTTATTTATTAAAAGTGTTATCGATTAATATTGTTATAATCAAAGAACAAATCAACTTATCTCTTCTTCAATTTGACGTTCCTATTTTTTTTCGTTTAAATTTGCAACTTATGAAAATCATTGTAATGTATCAATGAAATACGGGAGGGCGGGGCGGGGGTCGTGTAATCATCTGCTACAACACCGTGCGTAGCGTGACTGTGACAGCAATCGGTAGTTTTCCTCGGATAACTTTGTGTAGGCTTAACTTAATATTTTAGTACTGAGTGATATTAAAAGAAAAAAATCTTGTTTCGTTATTTTCTTCAAAGAATATAATATATAAATTTGGATGGTGTTTATAAAATGACCTTGTATATACATTATCCGTGCGTTATGGACTCCGCGCCGACTTACGATGCCGATGAGGCCGCCGGCGGGGCCGATCAGGCAGGTAGGCTAAAAAGTGTCGAGCAAGGACAAGACAAAGGGGACTCCACGTGCACCAGCAGCGCGTCTGATAGCGACTCGGAGCGCGAGGAACCGCCACGAAAGAAAAGGAAACGAGTACCACAGGTAACGGTCGATCCCCGGATCGATGCGTTATATAATCAGGTGAGTTTCCTTACAAATATTATAATGCATCAACAATATGTACCAAATGTCAATGCCAGTGCGTCCAATGCCGAGGACACTCACCAACAAACGAACTACGATAGCGATTTTTTAATTAATCCGTCGATCGAAAAATCGAAATCCCTGGACTTGGGGGTAGGTAGCACAAATATTGATGATAAAAAGATTATTAAAACGGCCGATGAAAAACGATTACGTCAGCTTATAAAACTCCAACATTTTAATACTCCCACGTGGCAACATATTAGATACAAAAAAGCCCTGGTAGACATGCTGGCGTCTCCAGGCTTTTGTAATCTGAAAATTAACGATGAAATATGTTGTCTAAACAAAGGAAAAGATTTCTTGGCCTCAACAGAGGAAATTATGGCTGCGACCACCCACGCGCTCTTAGGTCAAAGGGAATTACTACAATCTGGATTACAAACAATCATAGACTGGGCTCATAATAACCCAACGGAATTAAAACCCGAAAACCTTTTCACAAAAATATCCGATATTTTCGGTAGTGACTCACCTTCTCACAAATTACATGAACAAACCCTGCAAATTGTATGCGGAAAACGAGCGGAATGTATAGAAACTAGGCGTAAAAGATTAATAAACGAGATTTCGGATAAAAGTATTCAAACTGCGCTTAGTAACATACCTCCTAACGAGGAATTTTTGTTTGACAAAAATAAACTCGCGTCCCTCATACAATCCCTCGGTGGGCCGCAATTCTGGTTATCCCCGCCGCAACCTTCAAGAGTGAGAGAGCTTTATAAACCTAGATACAAAGAATCGACAGCATCTACATCCAAATACAGACCCCAGGCACAAAATGGAAAAAATAATTTTCGTGATACCCACAAAAAACAACAAACGAAGCGAACGTTTATCAGGAAAATCGATAGTCATAAACAAGTTAAAAACTACCCATTTCCTAACAAAGACGGAAAAAAATGACTATCCAACACAATTCAAGGGAGGTTGCTTAACTTTTTTCAAAAAACGTTGGCAGGCCCTGGGTGCCAACAAATTTATAATATCCGCAATTACAGGATTCCGCATACCTCTGTACAAGAAACCGCCCTTGTTAATGCCAACAAATCGAATTATAAATCAATACGCAACCGAACCGTCACCTGCGACATCGCAGATAATCAAAGAACTCCTGAATCAAGGTATCCTACAAACAGTTCTCAACAAAACTCCCAGTTTTATATCCAAAATGTTTCTTCGGAAGAAAAGCGACGGCTCGATGCGTCCGATTGTAGATTTGCGAGAACTAAACCGATTCGTGAAGACAAAACATTTTCGTTTAATCTCCCACGGCTCAGTCCCAGACTTTCTTCAACCCGGGGACTGGATGATAAAAATAGATTTATCACAAGCCTATTTCCATCTACCGGCAGCGAGATCACACCGACCTTTCCTAAGAATCAGCTACAAAGGACAGTTATACGAAATGACATGCCTTCCTTTTGGGCTAGCGTCGGCACCACACCTTTTCTCTGCAGTATCATGTTGGGTCGCGGAGACTTTACGTGCGAAGGGATGTCGAGTGCTAGTCTTCCTAGACGACTACCTTCTGGTCAACCAAGACCACTCCAAGTTAGCTTCTCAGGCCGCGGAGGCCGTGAGACACTTGGAACACCTGGGTTGGAAAATCAATTACCAAAAATCCGTATTGGTACCAACCCAAAATTTAGAATACCTTGGAATTCGCTGGAATACTACGGACAATGTGATGTCGCTACCCAAGGTAAAAATACAGCGCATAAAGAATACAATAGAACGGACGCTGTCAAAAAATCGCACCAACCTCCGCGAGTTACAAAGTCTGCTAGGGCAACTAAACTTCGCAAACTTCGTCGTGCCCCGCGGGAGGCTTCATTGTCGCCAGGTACAGATCTTTCTGCGACAACTCAACAAGATGCGACCTCGACAATGTCAACTGCTGCCTCAGATTGTAAGGCAGGAACTGACGTGGTGGCTCGGAGCTACTCATCAGACGACGCCTATACACAAAGATCCTGCAACCCACTTCCTAGCGACGGACGCTTCGGATTGGGGTTGGGGGGCACATCTAGACGGGAACCTTATGTCAGGAAAATGGTCATACCAACAGAAAAGATGGCACTGCAACAAAAAGGAACTATATGCAGTAATAGCAGCAATAAAAATAAATGTAAAAATATTACAAAACTCACACGTGTTAATACAATCGGACAACCGAACTCTGATTGCATACATTCAAAAAGAAGGTGGTACGAAATCAATAGGGTTACTGACACTAACCTTCAAATTATTGCACCTGACGGACAAATTCAACATAACTCTGTCGGCACATCACCTACCAGGGAGATACAACATCATAGCAGACAGATTATCAAGGGGAAAAAAGCCTGCGGAATGGCACCTTCTTCCTCAAGCAACAGCCGAGATCTTTCGGAAGTGGGGACATCCGGAGATAGACCTATTTGCAACAAAGGAGACTGCAGTAGTAAGAAACTACGTATCAATAAATTGCAGAGATCGATCCGCAAATTACATAGATGCCTTCAGCAGAACATGGCATTATCGTCTAGCATGGGTGTTCCCCCCTCCAAGTCTGTTACCCAGAGTTTTAGCACACCTGAACCGGGCGACGGGAACCTATCTGATAGTTGCTCCAGATTGGCCGCGAGGTTTCTGGCTTCAGGACCTGAAATCCAGATCTCTAGATCACCCCCACGAAATTCAACACCTATCGGAGACACTCCTAGATATGACAACTTCACTGCCTCCTCCACAAATACAAGCATTGACCCTAAAAGTTTGGAAAATTGGGGGTGGGGTGCCCAAATAAAAGACTGGTCCACACAGGAAAAAGACCTACTTTTGAAGAGTTGGCGTCACTCCACCTTGTCCACCTATTTACCCGCAATCAAAAGATGGCTCTTATGGTGTGGCAACTCTCAGGTGAACCCAAAATCTCCTCAACCAGCCGATATTGCAAAATTTTTAATGTCACTTTTTCTAAAAGAAAACTTATCCTATGCAACCATCCTTGTTCACAAATCGGCAGTTTTAACTTTTTGTGGTCCCCATGTAGAACAACAAACATTTTCAAATTTTATTATTAAACATACCCTCAGGGCAATCGGAGTAGCTAAACCAAGAGTCATGAAATCATCAGTCACGTGGGACCCGCGGATAGTACTAGACTGGCTTTCTTCCAACCCTCCTAGGGACACTTTATTCGATACGGCTCGCAGAACAGCCACTGTATTGCTTCTAGCATCGGGCCGCAGGGTCCACGATCTAACTTTATTAAAAATTACTGACGAGCATTTCGTGGATGATGGTGATAACATTTATTTAACACCGGCATTCGGATCTAAGACAGACACACACTCAAGACGCCAGTCAACATGGAAGCTTTCTAAACACCACGATATAAACATATGCCCTGTCACTTTAGTTAGACTCCAAATAGCTAGGAGTAATTCAAGAAGATCTCAAGAAAAAAATTTAGACAATCTTTTTATATCTATCAACAGCAAAATTAAAGCTGCTTCACGAACCATAATCGGAAATTGGGTGCGCACGATCCTCAAAGATAGTGGAATCTATGCATCTCCAGGGAGTTGTAGAGCAGCAGTAGCCTCTTTGGGTTGGGTCGAAAATCAACCAATAGATGACATTTTAGCAAGGGGTAATTGGAAATCTTCAAATACATTCTTCAACCATTACTGCCGTGAGATAGACTCTCGTAGAGAAAATTGCAGCTCTTTCTTTAAAACATTTGCACCATCGTAATTATAGAAATACTTTGTTATGATTATAGGAAGTTTTTATTATTATGTTAATTGTAAATCTCAATCAAATAGCTATATTTATACCGTAACCAAGAATAATAATTGTACTTATGCTTTGATTAAGATTATTGGCAAGTAAATAAAATAATTATGTAAACAAAAACGGTTTTAACTAAAGCCCTGACTATAATTCTTCATAATCATCATAGCGTTGTGTTTTATACTGTACTCTATACTTTCACCAGCAGATAACAAACACGTCTTCATTATACAATGCTGTATGTTTTCCGGAGGCACATCAATATGACGGTTTTACATAAAAATAAAACCGATATTATGTGCCGAGAAGGAAAACATACAGCATTGTAGGAAGTTCTTCCTGGTGAAGACTCTATGACTGTGGAAATGACAACGTCCTAGCTGGTAAAGATAAGTATGAAGTTGAGGCGATTACAGCGCCATCTATTGTATTAAGAGGAACTATTTCACTCGGTATGTATCGCACTTCATGGCTAAGTATACATTGCTTCTTCATTATACAATGCTGTATGTTTTCCTTCTCGGCACATAATATCGGTTTTATTTTTATGTAAAACCGTCATATTAATTTCAACAACATTGCATACCTAATTACCTACATATATAACAGATTATAATAGATACATTTTCAAACACGTTGGTCTTGATAATAACTATTTGTTTATTAATCAGAATGAATGTTATCGATTGATATAATCGATTTTGTGACAACACTACCGTAACTTAATCTTAAAAACTTCGAAGCTTAATATCTTTTTTTCCTGTCCTCTTAAATAAAAAATTCTAAGACACGCAGTTTCAGGAATTAATGGTTGATCATTTTAGTATTTATTAATCTAAAGACGCATCAATTTTAGGTGAAAGAAAATGATGTATGGGAGTTCGCCTTTGTTCTTTATGGGGCATATATCTGATAAAATTTGAAAGTGAATTTGGAATTTTAACTAAGCACATTTTTTCGTGATAAAATAGTATATACTTTGACCAAAATTTTTTTTGTTAGTTCACGTAAATAAAAAAATAACGAGTACCTATCTTAATAATTAAGTGGATAGCCCTTTGTTATAGGTACACCAAAAAATAATTTAGGTGAAAAGAAAAGAAATTAAAATTAAATACGAGAAATAAGTATGTATATTATACAATAAAATTGGATGGTCACTGATGCTTATAGAACAGTTGTTCTATTTTAAGGTCAGCAGCTAAATAAATAAGTGAACCGGGTTCAAATCTCAGTAGGGGCATATGTATGTTTAGAACTAAATAATTATTGTAATTTGAAAAAAAAAAATATTATTTTACTAATCTGTTTTTATTTTTTTATCTATGGTTATTTAGTCAAAATAGGATCTTATACAAGAGCAATAATGTTGAAATTTCAAATAACTTTTATTTACCTCTGTAGGTTGACTATGATGGCTGCGATTATATTGAGTAATTTATTAACTTTAGTGTATAAATACTTCTTTTGGTTTTCTTCAATTCTATCTTCTTTGAAATCTGTTGTGTTTTGAACACTGAAATAAAAAATAACATTATTTTTTTTAGTATTTTCAATTACAACTTTGAAAACATCAATCAGATGAACGATTTTGAATCGTCCAACATTCTTACCTACCATCAGTGATGTATTGGTAAAATAAGAAGTAAGGGAACGCATAGTGGGAGCAAAAAAATGTCCTTTTTTCAGTAAACTATTTTTTTCCATGTAAATTTTTATATTTTCATAAAAAGAAATTCAAAAAAGAAGAAAATCAGAAAGATATTATTGTGTAGTACACTTATTGTGTTTTTGTCAAGCAAGATAAATACTCTGTTAGTTAACATATTTTTTGAAATGTTTTTCAAAGTCGCCAATTTAAAATATAATTTGTAAATAAAAAAAAATCTACTAAAAAAGTACTGGAACGCGTTCCGGTTCTGAAAAAAGGTAAGGGAACGCCGTTCCACCGCGTTCCCCTCCCAATACACCACTGCCTACCACCCATTCTGACTGATAAGATTGGGCGCAAGAAACTCGTCAGTTTTTACTTTCTTTGTAACGACATTTACAATATTATACGTCGTCACCATACATAATGCACAAAAAAACAGTATATTAATCTAATAACAGTGTTATGGTTTCATTGCATAATTGTTTACAACAAAGTCAACAAGTATCTGTTTTAAGTAAGTATCCTTAAACATATAAGAGTCGTTCTTCTTTTTTACCGACAATGAAACGACGTTTTCTGTTTCTTTGGTTTTTGAACTATACATAATCGTGGTTTCTGTGTGGAATTTAAAATAAATTGCATCTGTGTTGTCATTAGGACTAATCAAAGTTTCCTTTGCGGCAAATATTAATTCTTTTTTAAAGGTGGTTTTAAAAAAAGAAATATGTGACAGATTGGCTTTTTTCTGTGGAGACCACATTTCGGTTTACCACTCTGTCACGGCATTCTACGGAAAACTAACGAAAAAATATGTTGGTTGGAGAAAATGAAAAATTACATAATATTAATAGATAAGAAAAATATGGACGTTTTTTTGAACCGAATTAAAAAACCGTAAATATCAATACTCCAACGAGATGCCATAATAAGACGAAGGACATACCATTGTCAGTAAAAAAGTAGAACGACCCATAAATAATATACAGGGAATAAACGACAAATTTAAGAAATCAACAAAGATGTATGTCAATAATACTGAAGGTTAAAGCAGACCCATCTCCCAAGGCAGCACCCGTTCACGAGCATGACGCATGATGCAGCCATCGCTTCGCTCAACCATACCTTAAAGAACTTAACGACCCGCACCACATGCCACTACCCAAGAGATGGTTTAGAAGAGCATATACTCCAACTAACAGTAATAAATTAAATTATTATAATAGAAAAATACTAGAAAAAATCGACTCGGGTCACAAGTGAATACTCAGGCGGTATTTCACTTGTAAATGAGAATTCACTTGTGACCCGAGTCGATTTTTTCTAGTATTTTTCTATTATAATAATTTATCTTATAAGATCGCATTGAAAATGCATAAAATATAAAAAAGTAATAAATTAGTGTTAAAATTAACACTATCCGAATAGCTGTAATAAATGAGTGTTATGTTTAAACGATACATATTACTTCCATGCATTGCGATCTATTAAATAGGCCTCTTGGCGTATCTTGGCTACGTTTCTTCCTTATTAGGGTATGGTATTGTACTATAATTATATTCCAAAAGACTGCAATTATAGTCCAAAAATTGCTTTTGGATGGCCATTAGGATTTTCAACAAACCCCCATCTGAATTGACAAGTTTAACGCTATTTAAATTAAAATAAAGGAAAATAATTAAAGCATTTTTATATTTTTCATTTGATAACTTAATTATTAAATTATTTTTCTGAAATCCTAATAATTCAATGTTTTCTATTGTTATGTGCAGGTATTAATTATGAAAAAATATTAATAAATTTAATATATTTTTATCTGACAATATAATTATTTCTTTGACATCCTATTAAAAGTTTAATTTTGTTATGTGACTTATTTAAGTGGTTATATCAATGTAACCCATGAAAAGTAAGTGCAATTTTCGGGATTTTTTTTCAAAACAAAGTACTCGATAGAATGTTTTTAAGTTTTTTGTAAAATAAAGTCGCACGGGTGGACAAAATTCTTTAATTTTTTTATTATTAAATATTTTTCCGTCAGCGCCATCTAGCGTCCGGTAGACGAACTACTTGCGGTTAACGCGTTGCTATGGTAACGCATATATAATGGAAAAAGAGTGGACAGACAAACACACAAAGATATAGATTAGATTATAGATTATCTTTTTTTACAAACTATGAATATGCATATTTATTATATAAATATACTAGTGGACCCGACAGACGTTGTCCTGCCTGTTATTTTTGCAGTATAGATAAATAACCTAGATACCGTCTGCAGCGCCATCTGCCGGGCTGATTTGTGAATCTAAACCATTCTCAAATCCCCTTGAACACACACAAAAAAAATCATTCAAATCGGTCCAGCCGTTTAGGAGGAGTTCAGTGACATACACACTCACAGAAGAATTATATATATAAAGATTTAAAAAGCATTAAGATAAAGCAGAAACAAAGAAGCAACAATAAAATAAATAAAACTAAGCTACACAATACAAAATTAAGCCGCCACATTTATATTGCTAATTCCATAATAATGATCTGCACATGGAATATTTGTACCAATGAATTTGTGCCATATTCTTGCAAATAAAAAAATATTTCAAATATTATATGCATGCTATTGACTGTTACTCGAATAATAACAATATTATATGATGCTGATAATTTTTATTATATCTTGAATTTATAAATGATAGTCATATGCATGTTTTCTTTTCAATTAAATATTTATTAAAACAATCGTAGACATTTTAAAATTATGTAAAACATTAAATTAAGTTTGCATGCTATATTTTCATGTCTAAATAGTAAGGCTCGACCGAGATGGGTTTTTCGTTCTCGGCCGAGACCGAGAATAAAATAATATCTCGGCCGAGACCGAGAATAGACAAAGCGTGAAAAAAGTTTTTTGATACACTACTAATTGTTTAACAAAATTAACTGTTTTAATAATAAAAAATAAATAACATTATATTAGAACATAAAAAAACAACTTTTCGGCATTTTCGCCCTTCAACGTATGTCGCCTCTCGTCATACGATTGTCCAGCTTTGCTAAACAGTTGTTCATTTGCTACGCTAGTAGGCGGCGCAAATAAAAACTTATTTGCTGCAGGCTTAAGCACCTTATAAGGCGATGAAAACCAATACTCAAAAATATTAGCATTTTTTTGCAGTCTTGGCTCTCTAAGAAAGCGTTCTAGTGCTATTTCGATCACAGAGCTTGAACAGTATTCGTCATTGGTCATTGGCTCGTCTTCCAACTCTATCGAATTATGAGCTGACCATAAGTTTGATTGATTTGTTGCAGTCATGTTTGACGAGTGAGTTGAAGATGCCCATGTCGTCTCACGAGAATCTGATCCTATATACTTTCATTGAGAGTGAGAGTGAGCGTGGCCACGTGCAGCAATATTTGAATGCCGAGCCGAACAAAGTTACAATCTCGGTCATGACCGAGAAACTCGGCTATAATTAGCCGAGAACCGAGACAAATTTCTCGGTTGGATTTGTAGCCGAGAATACCGAGACCGAGATCTCGGTCGAGCCTTACTAAATAGGTTACGAAACGTCAAAATTGTTACTGATCTGTGTACCACCATTTTATACAATCCTATTTAACGCAAATAAAGATAATCTGTGATTTTCTATCCTATATTACCTTATTTCGTAATAACTACTTATAAAAGTTTAAAATACTTACATAAATCCGTGTATGGACATAAAAGAACTGCTTAGCTCAGATAAAAACGTTTTAGCGAAAGAATGGGCATGTATACTTTCATTCTCGAAACCGCTGTCATTTGTGCTCTCATCTTTACACGTCGAAGTTTCAGTGTCAAGAATGTCATATTTGACAGCTGAAACGTCATTTGTCATCAAAATGTTGACGACGGAATCGTAGGCAGGGTTATTCTTCATTTTGACATCAATATTTTGTGTGTCGATTTTGGCATTTTTTGGTTTGATTTTGTATACGAAACTCATTGCGTCGCCATTAGAAATATCACTATAATTATCTCTGTTATCGTTACCCTCAATTACTGCAGATACATTTCTACTTTCCATTGTTTCATCTTGAATATCTGAATTATGTAAAGCCTCTCCATCCATCATATTTGAATTTTTTCTAAATTTCTCTTTATAAATGTCTATTGTTTTCAAATTTCTTATTACTTTTGGCCCATCTTTGTTTTCCATTGTACCAAAAGTGTTACCGGGTTTGGGAATATTCGAATCATCTAATGATTGTGTTGGCACAATATGGTTAGAAACATTTTCCAAGTTACTTGTCTCATCATTTTTGCAAGTGTTTTTAGATTCAACTGTTTTTAAATAAAAATCTTCACGGTTTGGTATTTCTTTATCGTTGTCTGTCATAGTTAATCCTTTAAAAATGTTCTCCCGCTTTTTATTAATGTTGCAAGATAAGACTGATATATTTAATTCTTCCATAGTAGTTTTTAAAGTATTAGCAGTTCTCTTATCTTCCTGAGTGTTGCCAGTATTCTCTTGGTGATTGGTTTCAATAGTTTTTCTAACGGTAATAGTTTTATTGCCAGCTATATTCAATAATTTTAAATTGCGACCGAAAGTGCGAAGTATTTTTAAATTACCAGTAATATTTTCTTCAAACTGTAAAAAGGGTTTTTTAGAAACATTTCATAACTATGTGAGATTAAGTGGAGAAGGAGGATATTACGAAGGTAAAGCGTCGTTTGTAAAAGTCTGTGGACGGATTGGTGACCATAAATTTATTGTCTCAAGAACCTCTATGCAGAAATCGCAATGACAGACTTTTAGAACCGACCTACAGAAAAGACTACAAAGAGTTCGCAATTAGTAAAAAGCCTTTTTCAAAATACTGACCATGATAAAAAGAACGAATGGTTGTTTAAAAAAAACGATACACAATGAGGAGTTTTCAATGTATATATTTTTTTAATATACGGCGGTTTTTTTAAATACGGCTAGACTCGCCTCACGGTTCGCACGCTAGCCGAGTCATTGAGTATTGTTAGGTTTGTAGCATTCAATTCACCGCGCGTTCTCATTAGCAAATGGGTTAAATATTCACTTTTTTAAAACAACCTTCGAAATTTTAACCCAGTGAACAGTCATGTTAAAAGGTTAAAAATCGGAAGTTTAACTTTTAACAGACTAGATTCAAGAATTTTTAGGGCTAGAAGATTTTTATGGAAAAAAAAGTCTAAAAAGTTTAACGTTTTCTAGTTATAATTTCTTTAACGTTATAGGTTTTTAGCTCCGTAGCCGTTTAAAAGTGTCTAGCCTGAAAACAGGAGTTTATGCCTAAGCTTTTTGAGACGTATATGTAATAAGAGTTAGTCATAGCTAAACATAAGGAAGTTTTATCGCAATTATTTTCAATTCTCTTTTCTGTACTTGTTTCTTTCCGTAACCTAACTGTATGTGCAAGTTATTATTAATTTTAATTTTATTATAAAAAAAATATTTGACTACAATGAAAATATGGATTAAACCGTTGTTAGCTTAACAGTAAGCTCACATATAAATTTAAAATATATTTGATTTAAAAAAAAAATCATTAATAGAATAATTAATATTTCATGTGCGACCACGTGATTGGAAATGCACGGAATTGGCCGAATGATAGTGACGTCACTTGCTTGTTTACAGTAATTGTCAGTCTATGGAATTTTCACACTGCGTTTTTTAACGCGTTTTTTTTGTCCACAGAGCAATTGTCTAATGCGTTGGTATATGATACAGATCAGTGCCGAATTTACCATAGAAGCTGAAAAAGCTGAAGCTTAAGGCGGCAAAATTGGCCCAGAAAATTGGCACAGAAAAAAAAGAAGTAATAGTGCAGTTAAAACAAAGCTTTGCTTTTCTTAGCTTAAAAATATATCCAAAAAGTTGTAAAAATAATCTTGAAACTAGATTATTCCCTAAAAAGGAACAACGTTATTGTGAACAGAGAATCTAATTTTAGAGGTCAGTAGGGGCGGCAAAAATTTTATAGCTTTGGGGCGGCAAATGTGTAAATTCAGATTTTTTTCTATCTAATATTGATGTCCCATATCTAATAATAGTTATATACAAACCGATTGTCTATGGAAATTTTCTTGCTCTTGTGGCTCTTCATAGTTTTTCCATTCGTCAAAATGTTTTTTTAAATAGTCTATTATTTCCGATGGCTGCTTTATGTCTGAAAAATAATAAGAAAATGTAAATTAATATTTCAGTCCATTGATGTATAAATTCAAAAATAACTCAGTCTGTCTATGAGGTTTTCTCTGCAAAATAGGTGAACCGACTTTAATAAAACTTGAACCTTTAATTAACCCTGACAAATGGGTAACATATCATTTGGAAGAATTTTACTTTTTCGAGATAGTTTTGCAATTTTTGTTTTCTATAACAAATGATAAAGTTTTTAAATTCCAATTTTTATGTCAAGTTTTCTTGTTCTATATGATCCGAAGTACCAATATATGCGATGATTTGGTTTCCTGAAACATGTTTCTAAAACAGTTTTTTTTATCTACACACACATGGTTCTCGTAACGACTTTTTTTGAACTGGTCGCATCAATAACTGGCACAACTATTAACCGATGTCTAATTTTTTTTTGTATTGTACGTCTTAGTAGTGGTTAAGGTTAAGCGTAGCAGATTTGAACAATTTTGTTTTTTACTATTTTTTAATCTAATTTATTATCTTTTAAATGTAACTGGTCGCCATTTTGTGAAAAATCAAAATAAAAAGAAAACGGCTACGTACAACGATAACTACATTCATACACATTACAATTAATTTGGAGTACTGCAGCGTTGTATGGAGACCGCACTATGCATGTCATTCTTTGAGGTTGGAACATATTCAAAAGAGATATCTTTGGCACCTAGCTTATTCAGCCAGAGCGAGCAGATTTCTGAACTGGTATGGAAATGCTATTGACATAAATGCTGTAACTTTCTATAAATTTCGTAAGCATTTGCAAGAAAACATCGTTGATTTATAGGATTTTGATTATTGTTTATGTTTTATTGTCATTAAGTATTATTTCTATCCTTAAGTGCAATTGTAAATTCGTTTTTGTTACTCGTAACAATACACTGAGCATGTTGTGTTTACCTTTAATTAATTTTGCATCTAGCTATAGAACTGAGCTCCTGAGTGTTATGTAATAAATGTATAATTGTTACAATTGTTGGTAAACCAAATAAAGAAAATAAATAAAAATAAAATAAATATTTTTTTTCTTTTTCGTCAACACATACGCTTTTCTTTTACTGGCCATGTTAAGAGTTTCAAAGTTGGTTTGCGACTGATAATACGATAGGTACCTTTTTTTTCCGACGAGAAATGAATACGTTAGGTACCTGGTGTGTTTATTTCGAGACCATCTTTTTCAAGCAAACTAACAACAAAAGCAAGACGGCTGTTCACGACCTCAGAAGTTTCGGTACCTCAAAGGTTTAGTTGGCGTCTTTTGTAACCTGATCATCACAGTGCCGGATTTACCATAGAAGCTGAAAAAGCTGAAGCTAAGAGCGGCGAAATTAGGGGGCGGCAAAATTGGCCCAAAAAAGAGGTACAGAAAAAAAATAAAGGCTGCGGACAGGAGGTGGGGCTGGGTGGGAGTAGTGCAGTAAACTGATTATTGAAACTAGATTATTCCCTAAAAAAGGGAATTAACGTTATTGTGAACAGTGCATCTAATTTTAGAGGTCAGTAGGGGCGGCAAAAATTTTATAGCTTTGGGGCGGCAAATGTGTAAATTCAGCGCTATGATAACATAAACAATTACACCGTTATTGAATATTTTCTGTGTGTTAATATGAACACATTTCTTCGTAATAGAGAATGGCTGCTGCGCTACAAAGAGTGTATCAATGTGTAGGTTTTAAGGTAAACCAACCAAATAGTGCTCTTTTCTACGTTATAGAGAGCTTATCGTTACAAAGAATATACACTGTATCTGTAGATATATATACATACAGTTACGCCGCATTCTGCTGTCGACGATGACTTCAGATCGGCTCAGTACAGGCGTGTTGAACATCTGAGTGATATATTCCTCTGAAGGATTTTTCATCTCTTTCAAAAGAATATAAAGAGACTTTTCACCGTCTAATAACTCCGGATACGTAGGTTCATGTTTCTGAAAAATATACATACATATCACGACTTTTTCCCGCACGGTTAGGTTAGGTTAGGTTAGATCAGATCTCAAATTTCCACTTTATACGATCCTGAGATACATCTCTCGCTTCTTTCACTCTCGTCAGAATGTTCATACAAGCTCGTAAAATATGTACAAATAAATTATTTTAATAGAAAAATACTGGAAAATATCGACTCGTAAATTACTCGTACACAAGTAAATTCTCAGGCGGGAATCGAACCCGCATCCTTTAGAAGTCCGGTCCAATGCTCTCCCGATGGAGCTACCGAGGCTTGTGAACACCTGTCGAAATTTTCCAGTACCTTTCTAATTTTACGCTGTAGGCCAGCGTTGTCTCATCAACGAGGAAGCAAGGTATCCGGCGGAATCGTCCCAAAGATGAGAACGATACTCCATACAAGATGGAACATGCGCTTAGTAAAGGATTAGCAACTGTGCCGGTCAAAGCTTTAAGTACATCTGGTTGACTCACCTTCAAAATTTGTAAAAGAGAAGATCCACATTCGAGTAACTTCACAAAGTCGCACGGTTCCATTGAAGATTTCAATTTACCTGAAAAAAAAACGCAGTACATATCAACATATACAAACATAACTCAATTTTTAATAATATGTCATAATTATCACTATATACTATATAAAACAAAGTCGCTTTTTCTGTCCCTATATCCCTATGTATGCTTAAATCTTTAAAACTACGCAACGGATTTTGATGCGGTTTTTTTTAATAGATAGAGTAATTCAAGAGGAAGGTTTATATGTATAATACATGCATAATATAGTAGAGCATTGCATCCGTGCGAAGCCGGGGCGGGTCGCTAGTATTATTATATTTATCAACCGAAAAAATATTTGCCAGGGTGTTAAGTAAATATTTATAAATATTAGAAAACCATTTATACATTACATACATTTGACGACCGTTTGGTGCAACGGTAGTGATCCTGCCTTTCGCACCAACGGTTCTGGGTTCAATTCCCGGAAGGGGCAGATGTTTGTATGATAAATTATTATAATAGAAAAATACTAGAAAAAATCGACTCGGGTCACAAGTGAATCTCAGGCGGGAATTCACCTGAGATTCACTATTATAATAATTTATCTTATAAGATCGCATTGAAAATGCATAAAATATATAAAAAAAATTATAGATGTTTGTATGATGAACACAAACATTTGTACCTGAGTCATGGGTGTTTTTATATATTTCTATGAATATTACATATCTATGTATCATATATGTATGTCTATCCGTTACCCTAGTATCCATAACACAAGCCTTACAGTGCTTACTTTGGGCTAGGCTAATTGGTTTGAATGTAAAGAAATATTTATTTATTTATTATTATTTATTACATTGTTCTGAACCAAAGTAGCTAAAGCACTTGTGTTTTGTTAATTCAGAAACGACGGTCTCACCACACCCAGACACGAGTCAATATTGTAAAGTTCGTTTCGTACATTGACCGGGAATCGAACCCGAAACCTCGGAGTGCTGTGAACATGAAAATCAATATGCGAGCGACTCGACCGACAATATTCATAAAGTTATTAGAATAGAATACTACTAGCTGACCCGGTAACGCGTTGCTATGGTAACGTTAATTGATACAATGGAAAAAGAGCGGACAGACAAACACACAAACAACAAATTTGTGTTTTTAGAGTATATACTAGCTGACCCGGTAACGCGTTGCTATGGTAACGCGTATACAATGGGAAAAAGAACGGATAGACAAACACACAAACAACAAATTTGTGTTCTTATACTTTGTCCAATGTAGGATGACACTTTTGACAGGTGTCACTTCCTTATTGCTAAGTACTAAGGTTGCGTTTGTTTCCTTATGTTTGGCTTGACATCGCAATAGCAACTTTATACCCTCTATATAGGTGTCAACTGTCAAAAGTATTGTCATACATTGGACAAAGTATAGATTATAGATTTGTCTAAAACATGGTATATAAAGTTCTTACATATATTTTTAAGTTACTCATGTTTTGCCAAATTTTGTGGCATTCAAATTAACTACACACATCAAAGAATTTAATAGATGTTACACAAAATTATTAATAAGCTCTCTTTCGACGTAGAAGGCCTTATTACAGAGACAGTCATACAATTTTCTTTAAAAACGACGGATTTTATTGCACATACTTATATCCTATATATTACATAATAATTGCTCACCTTTAACAAACTCCTTAATAAGCATCGTGGTAAAGTTATCTGCTAAAGTTTGCACTTCTGCATTAGACCCATACAATTTTTTAATACCTTCCACGACGTCATACAAAACCCATTGTGATGTAAAGTTGTCGTTGACTTTTTTATGTCTCTAAAAATAAAATGGCACATAAAAATTATCACATACATCGTTAGAGCAAAGGAAAAGATTCTTTATGCCAATATTATAGAGTATAATTTTGCATTTATTTTACTAACATATTTCCATAAGATATAAAATACAGGTGGAATTGGAATCCACGACCTTTCGCTATCCGGGCGAGTGCTCTCACTTCTGAGCTACCGAGACGCTGGCAGACGCGTCGAAAACAAACAAAATTATTTCAACTTCTACTATGAGCTTAGTATCTTTTCACCAATGTTAAACGTTTACCGATTCGTTGCTACATACAATTACAGAAACGAAGGCTACGAGCTTGATTTACGTGAAAAATGAAGATAGTTAGATGAAGATAGTTTTATTCTGGGTGGATTTCCCTAAAACTTGATTTGGAGGAGTTATCATCGATTTAAAAATGACACAGTTTCAGTGGCTAACGCCACACGCAAAAAAAAAGTGATGGCATGACAGGCGTGCCATCAGCAACGAATCGGTTAATCACTCAGCGGTCAGAGCAATTGTCGTGCAAGGTCGTGGGTTAGAATCCTCCCTGAAGGCTCGGAGAAGTGGTTGTTTTTTATAGGCGTATTTAATATCTTATAATACATTTTTTGTTTAAATAAGTAACTTGGAAATACTGGATCATATCAGAATAACTGTAATACAAACGATATAACTTTCTGAAATATTTATGTCATGGGATAGATGAATAAAATAAACTGCAATAAATGTCATATATGTTTGAAAATAAATATTTAAAGGAAAAAGCTCAAACCACACTAAAGAACTTTGATAAATATTTTAACATTACAGTCAAATAGGCATTCTGTTGTTGACTGTACAGCAAGATTACAGAAGTAGCCTATCAAGCTAACTGTTACATACAATTAAAAATTTAAAGGTAAATTACTTACTACTAGTACTTGCGTTAAAGTATCTTCAATTATCTGCGAGAACCAGCATGACCATTCATCCAATCTATGTCTTATTACATCTTCCATTGAGTTGTTTTTTATATAACACCTCGTTGCATCATCGTCTTCCGGACTTTTATCTTTTTCAATAGCTGTAACCTTTTTCTTTTCAATACTAGACGTAGCGTTTTGAATTTCGAATTTATTTTTTATTTCTTTTTCTTTAATGGCTTTGAAACTTTGTGGTTCTTTTTCTAGATCACTTATGGACAGATTTTGAATATTTATGTTTATATCTGAAACAGCTGTCTCGCAAAATAAATTTCCTTCAGTTACTGCATTGGTTTTTGTAACTTTTTTGCGAGTAATATCTATCAACCTATCAGTGCGTATAGGAGAAGTATTAGCGTCTACTGTTTTCGGTCCACTGACCTTATTTTTGGTTTTAAAAAGCGGTGTTTTAAAAGAGACCACTGGAACATGATCGTTTTTCTCAAACATAAATGGTTTGAATTCGCTTGGCGGTTTCAAAAATATGTTCTCTTGTTTCCTTTCATTTGAAATGCTGAATTTGATTTTTTTCAAGTCGAAAGTAATTTCGGGTGTTGCGATTGTATTTTCTAATTTGATGTCTTTGGTTTTTATGCAAGGTATATTTAATAAATCGGCGTCATTGAATAATTTAGGACTATTCGTTACAAATACCTGAGAAAAAAAAAGTTATATCAATCTGATCAAATGTTATAAACTGAAAACCATTTGAAGAACTAATGTTATCTTCACCCAAGAGTGCTTGTAAGAGATTGCTACTTAACAATAAGACTTCAAACTTCAAGCTTAAATATGGATTTCCATTATTGTTACGAACATGTTCAACTTTTTTCTTAAATTTACATAAACTCGAAATTTTCTAGAACTTTTTTTTTCGCTGTAGGCCTGCATTATTGTCTCATCAACGAGAGGAACATCCTCTCGTATTCGAAAGAAACCTTTTTAAAAATATTTGGTCAGTCGATGTAGTATTATTATTTTTTTTTGCATTTTGAAATGCTGTCTCATAAAAGAATAACTTGCCAGCAGTAAACTTTTTCTTATATATTCCTATTAAAATAATTTTCAAAATCCAAAATAGGAATCTAAATATTCAGTTGTAGTGTTATGAAAAATATCTTACCAGTTCATTTCCATTTTTTATTACTTGTAAGCAATATTTTAATACATCGCTTACGTCTTCGGTATTGTTCGATATATCAATTGCGGGTAGTGTCACTGAAAGAAATGAAGTATATAAATGACACATTTTATCACTTTGGTCTCTCGCGCAAACTATTCAGATTAGAAAAAAATGATATTAGAAACCTCAATATCATTTTTGAAGACCTATCCATAGACACCCCACACGTATGGGTTTTATGAAAAAAAATTTTTGAGTTTCAGTTCTAAGTATGGGGAATCCCCAAAATTTATTGTTTTTTTTTTCTATTTTTCCAAGTTTTAACAGTATAGTTCTATAGTTTCGGAAAAAGTGGTTGTGACATACGGACGGACAGACAGACAGACATGACGTATCCATAAGGGTTCCGTTTTTTGCTATTTGGCTACGGAACCCTAAAAAGGGAGAAAAATACAGCTCTTGCCGAGTTTATTGCGGCTTCTTTTCAGTAAAAGGTCTCTCGACGTAGGACTTACGGAGCCATGGGGTAGCTTTGACATTCAATATACGCATTTAATGCTAATACAGAATAGAAATTGTTTTATCTTTTTTTATAATTTTGCATACAAATACGTCGTATAATCTGAAACTTCCACTAACGTTCTTTAACTGATCCCCATACAGATTTATCAAATTAATATAATCAATAAATAATAAATAATAGAAAACACCGCATACATAGTTCTGAACCAAATTAGCTTAAGAACTTGTTTTATGTTTTTTTAATTTAGAATCGGTTCGCTTTTGATCCCAATCCAGCCCGGGGACCAAGACAGAATCCACGGTGGAAAGAGCTAACCCAAAAGGTGCTTATTCACCCTGGCTTTGAAAACGAAAAATAAGTTCTCGGAAATACAGACGCGGGGAGGGAGTTCCACTCCTTTGCTGTGCGCATTATGAAGGATGTTGAGAAGCGCTTGGTGCGACAGGTAGGAATAGCAACCAAGAAAGGGTGGTAGCTCGTGCGTCTGGATGTCCGATGGAGAAAAGGAGATGGCGGTATGAGCAAATGTAGTTCTTGAGCACACTCTCCAAAGTACAGTCTGTAGAAGACCGACGGCAGCCGATATAGAGAAGTTCTTTTTCAACATTGACCAGACCGGGGATGAAAACCGAGGACCAGTTTTATACATTACCAGCCAGCAAGTTATATCAAATGATGCTATAGTATTTTAAAATTATTCTTTTTAAACCAGCAAAAATACATCATTACAATACACAAGAACGCCTTTTTAATTCTGATTGTATCAAAGTTCTCTTTCTCGACTGTTTCTTTTGACAACCTCTGTATTCATGTGGCTCGTCACTCCGAGGTCCCGGATTCGATGCCCGGGTCAAATTTGAACACGAACTTTTCTGTACTGGCTCAGGGTTGGGTGTTCTGATACCGTTGTTGTTTCTGAATTCCATGACACTAGACCTTAACACATTGACCGCTTGTCAGTCATGGGTGACTGACACTGGAATACTCCAATGGGGCTATGTCAGTCACCAGTGACTGACACTGAGTAACTACTTTAACTTGCCAACGAGTTCTGTGTTAAAAAATCATATCTCTACATAATTTATTAAATATAACTTAAAAACAAAGACTTTTTTTTTACATGTTATGAAAACACTTGTGGGCGGTGAACGTGTTAAGCTAATTAACTTAAGTTCAAGACAAAATATGTTATATCATTTAATATTAAAAGGAAATAGTTAATTAGATAAATTATTTTTATAGAAAAATACTAGAAAAAAATGACACGGCTCATGAGTTATTTAGAGACGGAACTGAGAATACTTTTGAGCCGTATCGATTTTTGTTATTAATTATTTTTACCAATATAAGGCAGAGGCGATGCCAACTTCCTGGCGCTTTGACGCGCGACCATAACGCGCTGTCGCCCGCGACAGTCGCCCAAGCACATCTTTTCGATTTCCAATTGAAGGCAACGAGGTAGTAACAAACGGCAATTTTCATCTAGAACACAACGTTAAGATAAATTTAACATAATTATACAAACTAAATAACGCATACTATATACAATGTGTCCCGTCACCAGTGTCGGAGCCTTTAATGGTGTGAAATATGGCATTTTTTATCGACAAATTGCCCCTCAAATTTTGTTTTTCTCTTACGGCCGCCATTTTGTTTTCTTGATAACCAAGACCTGGGCTCTCATACTAATTCGACCACCACTACTCATGTAAATGTCCTATCATCATAAAAAAGGTGTCATTTGATAGCTAAACATGTAGACAACAGTTACACAGCCATCATTTTTCAATTGTCATGGAATAAAAAATATAAAAAAATAAACAAAAACAAAAAAGATTATTTTTTGTGTATTTTTTAATTATTGACTTTTTGGCAATTTGTCGATAAAAATGCCATATTTCACACCATTAAAGGCTCCGACACTGGTGGCGGGACACATTGTATATGCGCTTACTATATACAGTAGAACTAGCGTTGCCAGATTTTTATTTGACATGTCGGGATTTTGACTTTTTGAGTGAAAAAAAGCGGGATTCTTTCGTGGAAAGCGGGACATAGTAAAATATACATATAAAATCAGATGTTTTAAATATTTATCTTTTTATTTGAGTTTTTATTATGTTTACATAATGATAGCAAAAATAGCCATCTTCGTCTTCTGAATAAAGAATAATAAAAAATCAAAATCAAAATCAAAAAAATTATGTGTTTTAAACAAAAGTCTGAGCGTTATCCTCCCGCCGCACAGTGGGTCGAAAGAGTAATATGAGGGACATAGAGGTTTTTTTTGTCAAATCGTATTTTTTTGGATGCCGATCGATAGTCCTTCAGACACTCGTAAAGACATGTTATATAACATTTTTCATTAAACCTAATAGTTTGGCTATAAAAAAATAATTTGTTTTTTTTGTATGAAACAAGACCTAAAGTACTAAATATCTCCCAGGAACTGCTTGACCGTGCCTTATAATGACTTAGGTTGGCATAAGTGCATTATGTACAAACATCCTAATCTATTTTTAGCTGCTCCAAACAGCAATTTTGCCTGTTAAACAGTTCGGAAAAAATATATTTTGACTAATCCTATTATGGGGTTATAATTACAATTCTAAGAAGAAGCATCGATTAGGGTACTAGGAACTAATCACGTAGTTATTCTACATTGTTCTGTACTATCAGCATCTTTTAAAACCATTTTTTGGTACCATCGGATGACTTTAAAGTAATAATGATGTCTGGTCATTAGGATATTAATTATGCGAATAAAGAGATTATGGTTTGGGGTTTTACGTGCTCCTGTTAAAAAAAGCAACGATTAGGGTTCCAGGAACTAATTACGTAGTTTACATTGTTCTGTATTAACAGATTCTTTTAAAACCCTTTTTTCTTAGAACCGGATGACTTTAAAATAAAAATGATGTCAGGTAATTAGGGTATTATGCGAATAACAATGATGATTTGGGGTAAGAAAACAGAGAATAGTGGTTCCATAAAATATTAATATAATTTCTACAAAATAACACACATTTATAAATATTTGTTTCATAGTAATTAAAATATAAAATAAATGAAAAAATGTTTAAAAACTTAGATACAATGCTAGCTTAAAATATAAAAAAACTTATCTAAAACTATAACAAAAACAAATATTAAACAATATGTACAAAAAATACAAAGCTTAAATTCTATGGCACCCATGATAATATTAGAGCTTAAAAGAAGATTGTTCGATATACTGTTTGTTATAATTAAATAATACATAATTATTAAAACACATTTTACGTTTTTTTTATGAAGAAAGAAAACAAAACAAGTAAAATATTCAATAAGAAATTACATACAAAACAACATCAAATGAAACTACCTAACTTATTTACTATCGTTAAAGTTATCCTGTAGTGAGTCTTTGTCAATAAATCCCATTTGATTTGGTTCGGTAGGGAGAAGCATTAGAAGTTCAATGGTTTGAGAAGAAAGAGGCATCCTAGTCTGTTTTGCCATTTTTGGCCTTATACTTGTTAACACTGGATCTGAAGATAAAAGAAGATTGTGCAAAGTATCTTCATTTGTCGCTAAACGGCTTAATTTCCGAGAATGGCCCTTCTGAAATTTCTAAAATCTTTATTACGAGCTTCTGATGCTTCTTCCGAGAGTTTACCAATAGGAATCATACCAAAACTACACGTCTTCTTTTCTGCTTCGAACTTATATGAAACCGTTTGAAGAATCAAACGGTTTCCTCGGGGTAAAAGAAGAAGTGGAAGCATTCTCTGTAGATGATAGCACATTTTCTATATTTTCCTCTATACTTGACGGTATTTCTTCTACATTTTCAATAACTGGATCAATATTGTGCTCAATATTTTCTTCATTTATAATTTGTGGACAATTAATTAGGGTTTCTAACCAATCTCCGTTCCTTCTTAAAAATTGGGGAAACGATCAATGGGATTTTGTCCACCTTACTATTAATATTAACACAAAAATAGTGGCAAAACTTTTTTAATTGAACACTATTTTCTTCCCATCCCATTTTCTGCATAAGATGATTATATAACTTTTCACTGTCTGTCAAAGATTCTAACGTTTCCCTGAGGATTACGAATAAATCTAAATTATTTACAATGGCCTCCATTGTAATCGTAAGTGTAATCGTAAGCATCGCAAATCAAGTTTAGTGTTACTGGTAAAGTTTCACTGCACAAACTAATTTTTAAATTAATACATCTTCATTATATAACAAAATTCCAGGTTACTTACCCGCAACCCCTACACCATTGTCTCTTTATTCGCATAATTATTAATATCATAATGACCTGACATCATTATTACTTTAAAGTGATCCGATGATAACAAAAAAAAGGTTTAAAAAGATTCTGATAGTACAGAACAATGTAGACTAATTACGTTATTAGTTCCTAGTACCCTAATCGACGCTTCTTCTTAGAATTGTAATAAGTCAAAATATTTTTTTTCCGAATTGTTTAACAGGCAAAATTGCTGTTTGGAGCAGCTAAAAATAGATTAGGATGTTAGTACATAATGCACTTATGCCAACCTTAGTCATTAAAAGGCACGGTCAAGCAGTTCCTGGGAGATATTTAGTACTTTAGGTCCTGTTTCATACAAATAAAAACACAAATTATTTTTTTATAGCCAAACTATTAGGTTTAATGAAAAATGTTATATAACATGTCTTTACGAGTGTCTGAAGGACTATCGATCGGCATCCAAAAAAATACGATTTGTCAAAAAAAACCTCTATGTCCCTCATATTACTGTTACGACCCACTGTGCGCCGGGTTATTCTCGAAAAGCGGGACTGAGTCTGTTCCGCGCGGGACATTTAATTTTGATTTAAAAATCGGGACGTCCCGCCAAAATCGGCGACATCTGGCAACGCTCAGTAGAACTCACTTAATACGATTACGCTTAATACGATTTCTCGCATAATACGCTAATTTACGGCAGTCCTTGCACCTTGAGATATGTTTGTATACATTTCTTAACGCTTAATACGTATGTATCTCTCGCAGCAGTAGTTAGCGACGACGAAAATGTGAATAACAGTCAAAAACAGGGCACAACCTTGTCACTTAGACAAATGATGAAGACGAAGATGACTCATCTCCGATTTTGTCAAACGCCCAGACACTAACAGCAGTTAACGATTTAAGACGCTTTAGCTTCTTTGAGTCAAAGCAAAAGACGAAGCAGAAGACGCACTGTAAAAGTTAAATTAAGTTGAAAATCTTGTAATGCATCAAAATCTTTTCTCAAAGTAATTTAAGTGATTTCTTTAACGTATAAAACGTATAATTCAATAACTACATATGTATACCAAATTAGAACTAACATACTACGTTTTATTCATTTTATCTATCCCGCTTATTACGCTTTATCGCTTAAAACGCGATTTTGGTTGGGTCCCTCGGAAATCGTCTTCAACGAGTTCTACTGTATATTATAAATCAGCGAGTGCCGTATTATTAGAATGTGTTAATTTCCTGCACGTTTTTTATAGCTGTAACTTTTTTTTTTCTCACAATTAACAAATAAAATAATTGTAAAATAATCCTTAATTAAGGTCTGTATTTGTGCATATTTAATGACCATGTTTCGAAGAATTTATAATATGTTAAGAGCCATCGCTAACTGGGCGACTTATCGCCGCGTCTTGTCGCGGCGTTATCGTTTGCATTTGGCGTCTTGTCCGCCACTATAGTCCGTTTTTTTTAGCATTAGAAAGAACAAAATTTGGGTACTTTATTGTACACATATAATGTAACTAGCAAAACGTAACATCGTGAAAAGTTTACACTAAATATACCTTCTTCTTAAAAGCAGAAGTTGCAAACTTGTGGAACGAAACGTTGGTCAGTTTGACACGACAAAATTAAAAAGTACATGTCGATGTTGTAATACGTACCATATTAGGTGATTTTTAAAATGGTCGCTTAACATGGCCGCCATTTGCAACAATAGCGGCAAATGTCAACGTCTGCATTTATCTGTTTTGACTATTTTCTTTGGTTTATTGTTAAGTTTCTATTGTTTTTGATGAAGTTTTTTGTTAAAAGTTTTTGTTGTTATTTGTTATTTAATCTGTTCAACAATGGACGAACCTGAAGCCGGTCAAAGTGGACTCCAGCACAAGGTTAGCCACCACTGCTTCTTTGTTTACATAATTTCAAATGCTAAAAAAATGGACTATAGACGCGGCGACAATTAGAGAGAGCACGCGCGAGTCCCCTAGCTTGTCGTCGCGACACCGCGACTCTGACTGAAATTGTCGGCCGCAGCCTGTCGTCGCGTCTAGTCGCCGAGCTGTCGCTGTCGCGTGTCGCCTAGTGTGCGCCTACACTTAGCAGATACACAGTTAACTTTAGACTCTGTTATATATTGAATGAAATGTTGTATCTGGTTTTATTTTTATAGTTGTAGTAGTTGGTGGCTCCTATATATTTCTACAAACGGAGGACTTACTACTTAATATTATAAATGTGAATGTAAGTTTGTTTGTTATGCTTACACGCAAAAACTACTAAACCGATCATCATGAAACTTGGTACATATATTCTTGGAGGTATTAGAAGTAACATAGGATACCTTTTATTGAAAAAAAAAAATTGCGGGCGAAGCTGCGGGTAAAAGCTAATATGTATATATAGCTACTACTCTCATCAGAACTTTCATACAACCATCGGTTAGTGGTACTTTTGACCTGACAACGACTGGGGAACAAAAAATCTTGACTTACCAGTTTGTATATACTCCTCAATTAGCTGGTACTCCTCCACCAGGGTATCAGAGTCCACCATAATATACCATAAATCAGTAGAAAGGTTCAACTGGTGGCTATTAACTTCGTATTCTTTTGACGGCTGTAAACAATATATATAAATGAAGCACAGGAAGTGTCGTCTGTAACTTTTGCCACTTCCAATTATTGGGTGCGTTTGGCAGAAAAAAGCGTTTGACGGCGCTCGCTGGCGCTGAGAAACAAACTATACAGTTTTCCGCAAAGAACACGTTTTCTAACTTTCGCAGCGATGACGTTTTCCGCCATTTTGCTTAAATAAGTTTGTTTACAAACTTAAGTTAACCGGTAGTTTTGTGCAATCATTAAAATAATAATAGTAATCTCGTCTTCTTCACCATTGTCATTGACTTAATTATTTAATATACATATTATTCACTAGCGGCCCGTCCCGGCTTCGCACGGGTGGACAAAATTCTTTAAATTTTTTCTAGCATTCAATATAGCCTATGACACTCAGCAATAATGTGCCTTTCTATTAGTAGTAGGGATTTGTGGGTTCTGGCGCTTCAGGATACTAGCGCATAAAACAAGCTCCGGGTGAGCTTGTTTTATGCGCTCCACTAACCTAACCCAACCAGTTTCTTGAATGATTGTCATAGGCAACCTAACCTCGCATGCTTTTCATAGGAAACCTAATCTAACCTATCCTAACCTCTACCTTGAATTATGCTTTTCATAACAAGCTAACCTAACCTAACCCGTACCCTGTATGCTTGTTACAGAAAGCCTAACCTAACCTAACCCGTACCTTGTATGCTTGTTTGTTGAATAAAACCATTTTCTACCAGCCTTTAAAACTTCATAAATTAAACAACCAAGTCATGTTGCTAAACACATTTATTCAAAAATCATATTAAACATCTTACTTATAATTAAATCATTACTTATTCTATTGACAGTAGAGAATTCATTTACAAAATCGTTCATCAATACACCATACATTTTTGCATAAAGAAATACTAGACAATATTTTCCACATACTGACGTAAAGTAACTTTGCAGTTGCTTATGATTGTATACCCACTTCTTTGTATTTTTTTCCAAGAACAATTTATGAAACCCCACCGGTTTTCGTCCGAAAGAATCAAAGTACTCGCCAACTCCATTACTATCAATGTGAATACCCACCCAGTGAGAACCAGGCTTGGAATCCGGATCCAAATTGGCTACAATGAAAGCAGGTAATTCAACAATCATAGGCAATCTGTTCGCTGCAAATAATCTGTTATCAATTTTACTCATAAAGTATTTTATTTCTTGACTATCCATCATAGCTCATGTTAGCGGTACGATAGAATTCGTATTTCCAATTGAATGGAATTGTATACTCCACCCGTATTTAACTATTGTAATCGACACTCACATCGCGGTTTTTGTTAATTTCCACAACATTATCGAACTCTGCATAAATAATACAATTGAGTGTTGTTGTCAAAGCTGTATCAAAGCGAACCTCTAGTCTTACACTTCCATGTCTAACTAAGTTCCAATGTGAGCTCGAACTGGCCGAAAGATCTGGAGTTAAGTCAAAAGCTAATAAACAGTATCCTCCTCCATAGTCTTCTCTTGCTATTGAATTGCCTTCGTTCAAAAAGTGAATGCCGGTGCCAGAAAACAATGTTTGATAGGTCGATGTAATCAATCCATCTTTGAAGGATGGTTGTAATGTTTTTAAATGGACCTGTTGGCCATCCACATATAAACTAAATAAATTTATACCATGGTTATCAAAATTAAATGGATTCTGTGTTATACAGCCATTAAATGCTGAATTTTTAATAAAGCCTATAATACATCTTTTAGGTACTTGTCCAAGGAATATGTTATCCAAAGTTTTGCCTTGAACTCCCGATGGAATAGTTAGAACTTTAACTTCAGCTCGAGTAATCGGATATTTAGCTGTTGTCGTTGCTAAGACTTTTTGATGTGCTATTAGGACAGATGGATTTATTCGAGCCTTACGAACAATGAGACTGGCGTCAGTGACTTCATTCCATTGCTAGAAAACAATGTTTGATAGATCGACTCTACACCATTTAGTAAGAACTATGACCACCTCATTTGTAATCGCAAAAATATTCCATTACTGATGACTGTCCCTGTTATTGTTGCAATCATAATGGTGAGCTACCTCATTACTTATCTAATTACCAACTAATCACCTAAACTTTCGTTTTTGCTAATATGGGCTACTGATATTACTGCATTCCAACGATACGGAAGCACTATAAAACGCATAGAACAAACTAGAGCTACATCAGTACTTTAATATTTGTGTGTAGTGCAAAGTGTTGTGCTTCTGAAGTCTACAAAATGTCGGTAAGTGACCTTTATTGTTTTCTTTTTTATTTACTTGTTCTTACAATGCTTTGATTTTAATGTATGAGCAAGATTGTGTGTATTAAGTTGAGTTATTTGTATTGTTGCAGTACTCTCCAATTGACATAATCGATGATCAAGAATGCAATACATTAAAACACTTTTATTACCCAATATCTGATAGTCAAGAGTCTTCTCCCATGCCGGTAAAAAGAAAAGCAAATACTCCCGACCTTGATGCCTTCTTTGACCAGAAGGCTAAGAAGAAGAAAGTTTCTTCGACCGTGGGACGTAGTTGTCAGGGGGGCGGAGTTTCATACATATCATCAAATGAAGACGATTTGAAAACTTCGACACATTTGATAAAAATCGAATTATTTGATTTGAAAAAACTTTCTGAAATACCTTTACAAGAACATTGGAAGCACGCAGAAGTTCGTGTAAAATATTATACGAATGAAAATAATATCAACTTTAGTAAAACCAAGGAAGTGGTTTACAACATAACTAAAGGAATTGCAGAGAAAGCGGGCTGCAAAAAATACCATTTCAACTCATGAGCACAATAAGCTCATTTACTAATGATTATTCAACTAATTTAGGATACCTTTTATCATTATAAGTATTGAATTTTTATGCATATAAATACCACTTTGCCTTTTATAAGAATCACTAATTTCAATCGAGATGTCGTTCAACATGGACACTATAGAAAGCGAGGACAGCTTTGAACAAGAAATGTTCAAATTATGTCAAGAAATTGAAGATATTCAATACGTACATGAAACAACGCAAAGATTTTGGGAGCTGTGCTGTTTTGAAGGAAACGAGAACAATACACCTAGGTGAGCTTTACCTATATTATTTCTTATTTTCACTACCAAACAATACTTTTTTTAAGAATAGACGTTTAGTATTTTATTGATTTTTCTCTCGTAACTTCTAATCGTCGACTTTCTCATAATATTTTGACATTTATTTTATGTTACATGTTTTTCATTTCAGTAATAGTCTCCAATCTGGGAGGGGAATCAAAAGAAAAGCAGAAGATCATTTAGAAGCTGGACCATCCAATTCATCTGCTTTGCCGGACGAAAGTCATAGTGAGCGAACTTTATGTGAAGCGTGTAATGTTTGGGTGAGATTTTTTGCATTTCATCATCGAGTCGTGATAATGAATTGTCAGGTTCGTGAATATTATGAGCCTTTAGTTTGTTCATAAGTTCCGGCTCTACAAGTAACATTTTTTTCGCGTGCTGCATGTTTAATTTATTATCGAAGACAGTAAACCGTTTATCACAGCACCTAGTATTATGGGTAGAAAGGCTCCCCCTTTCTGCACGATGATGTTTTTTCTTGCTATATTTTTACCTTTGGATATAATTTTCCGTAAAATGTGTTTATATTTCTTTAAATGTTTCTTTTCCTTTTCTTTAAGTGGAATTTTACCTTTTAAAATGTTGTAGATGCACTCGCAGATAACGTTTACTTCTTCTTCATCACATGCTTTCAATATCAGTTTTTGATATTTTGGTTTCAGAGTATGTAATGCTTTCAATAGATGTTGGTGCGTTTTTACTCTCCTATGCATGGTTTCACAATGATTAGCATTGTATGTGATGCGACTATTTATAGCTTTTCTTGGGAATATAGACTGTGCAATATTTTGTTGAAGAAAGTACATTCGTTTTGATTCGATAGCTGTCATCAGTATTTTGCTTCAGATCAATCATTAAGTATCCATGAGCAACTTTGGTGGCATCTTTATAAGCTTCAATAAATTTTGTATTTTCTGGACATACTTGACGAGCTAAATATCTGACTTGCGTCTTGTCTCTTGGGTTTTTAAAGTAAATTATATAATTAGCATTTAATGATATGTCACGTTGACCTCTCCCTTGATGTAATAAATTCTGGGTTATGTAAAATACACTAAGATTTCTGTGATGACTGCCTTTTGTAAAAATATCGACTATCCTGCCGTCAGATTCTCTCATTAGGTCATCTATGATAAGCAGTTGAGGTAGTTTACCATCAAACATGCTTAAATCGGGTATTCCTTGGACATATTCCACATTACTTAAATTGTACAGTGGCTGCATTTCATCATAACACCATAATGTTTTATGAAATGTTTGATCACAAACATCATTCACACAATTTAAGAAAGTAGTAACAAAATTAGATTTACCACATCCACTTGGACCAGCCACAATAGCTGTGAATGGATGAATAAAATGTTTCATGTTGCACAAAATCTATGTCTTGCTTCTTAAAAATCTATGTTAGGAATGAATGGATAAGGAAATGTGGATTGATTTAAAAATACACAAATTTTTCAGATAGTAAATTATTTATTATACTAAATATCTTAAATCTAAATCACAAAATATTAAGAAGTGTGTCTAAGTACAAAGTGTTATATTTCTGAAGTCTACAAAATGTCGGTAAGTTTTAAAATGATTATTGAACAAAAAATCTTAATTATATAATACATTACCATAAAAATGAAGAAAGTCACAGAAAACAACTTACAAAATATTTCTTAATTTATAATGCCCCCATGCTAGTGTGTCTGTGGAGTTGGGTAAAATACATCTTTTTGTGTCGTTATACGATAGACTAGTTTTGTTAATTTTTTGAGTAAATATTACATGTTTTATTGTCCGGAATCTATACATTTTTGAAAATTTGATTTGTTTATCGAAGAGACATTGCTTGTAGTTATTCATATTCATTTTCTTTGTTACACATTTATTCACTCCTTTCGCTCGTGCAATGAATTTATCTTCTACTGTTATTGCATACAATTTAGACCTCAACCCCACAAACTCTTTTAATATTTTTCCATTGTTTTCATCTTTAAAGAAACCTAACCTTTTTTTATTCAACCTAGGGAAACCAAAGATATTATCTTCTGTATAATCAGAAGTGTCAAAAAATTCATTTAGGTCAGGTTTTATATCAAAATATAAATTTTCTGTAAAATATTGATAAATAAGACTATCTGTATCAGTATATAATAACTTAACATTTTCTTTAAATTTTTTCTTCATATAATTATAATGAAAGTCGTACATAAGGGTTTTAGATATATCTAAAATACAAAACCCTAAATAAATTGGCTTGTTGTAGTACAACTTTGTTTTGCGCAATTGAACTGCAATCAAGTTCTCTGAAAATATACTTAAACTATGAAACTCTGGTTTGGATATTAATGATTGGGCACCTTGCACTTTACCTCTGCTATCCCAGTGAGTAATTAATTTCACATTTACCCGTTTCTCTATATTTTCCATGGTCTTGCCAAAAACAGCGTTATTCATTAATTTATAAAAATCTTTTTCAAAATCTGTTTTTGCTTGTGTTCTTAACTGCGTGTTTAAATCAATATATTTTCTTAGCCATGGACTCTGTTTAAACTTCAACACCCTATGCACTTTAGTTAACTTTAACCCTAAATTAACACATTGTTTGAGGTTTCTGTAATGAATTACATATTTAGTTTTATTGTTTAAATTCGGGACTAACTTTTGTGTTTTACATTCGCCGATAACTATGTTTTCCGCACAAAGTGGTAAATCAGAGTGTAAATCATGCAGATCGTTGGGATATTCAAGATCTACTTCCAGAATATAACCATAATCACAAGTGTCGGATATGTTAAAATCAACTTTAGTATTTTCCCATTCAAAATTTCCGGTAGGTAAATATTGAGACATAGCCCACCCATATAAATTATTAGCATCAAAATAAGCTATGAAAGATGTAGGTTCATTTGGATTGTAATCTTCCAAATACATGTTGTTAGCCTTTCCATATCGATTACTACATTGCGATATTCCTCCTCTGATGCCAGCGTTGATGAAAGCTATTTTATCAAAGTCAGTTAATAACTCTAACTTAGCATCAGTGTATTTAAGCATCGCATCCCAGCTCAACCCAGGTGCAGTGTAATAATGTGATGGATCCAAATCATATGTTGCTAAACAAATATTATGGAAATTTTCAAATATGTCTGTTAGTAGCATTACATCTGTCTTTAAATATAAATTTGAATAGTCAAGCATTGTTTCACATCTAAAATGATTCCAAACATCTTGAGCATGAGCATAGTCTTCATCAGAAACATTACTATCGCTTAAGGAATTGTAAAAATCTTCTTTGGTGGGAAGTGTTGAACTCTCTAAAGAATCAAATGACTTCACGAATTCGTATGGAAATATCCCCTTTCTGATTAAACGTTTAAAGTCCTCATAAAGGGGAAATTGCTTTTTTAGTTCTGTGAATTCATCCAATTTTAGATTTTTGGCCAGACTATCTAAGCTGGAAGACATGAATTTAAAGGAATCTAAAAAACGTATACTTATTTGTTGTCCGTCCACAAAAATTTGTTTAGAAAATGAGATGTATTTCTCTTTATTTTGAGGAATTACATCTACCACACCTTGTTGAAAGTCTAAGGCATGGACAATAAAGTGCGCATCGTAATTACTTAAGTTATGTAAAAATACAGGTATGTAACGTGGATATTTAAATTTAGTTTTGCATAGGGAGTGCACCATTCCTTGAAATTTACCAGTAGACCATTCAAAATATTCTACAGAGTCAGAACCTAAATCATTACTGCATATGAAACAAGTTTTGGAATGATCTGTTTTATCGTGTTCAGTTTGAAACGATGCGGAAGAAGGTTTATGAAAAAATATTCTTCTTTGAATATTCGAAATATTACTACTTATGCTTTCCATGAAATGTCTAGGACAGTCGGGGCCGGTATATGAATGATATTTCGACAGTTTATCATCATAGGAACATTTCAAGTAATAACCATAACTATAAACATTATGTTTATGAACATTATTTGTATACGCATTTGTAGGATCTTGATCACAAGTGTGAATCGGATTAAGGAACGATTCAAAATCTGCATAAATAACAAAAGGTAATTTAAGTTTTCGCTCAAACTGATTAAATAAAATTTTGTCAGATGGCTGGTTCTCATTGAACCAATTTTTAAAAGTTTTTTGAGAGCTTGGAACTTCTGTAACAATATGAGCACAGTCATGTTTCTGATGATCATTTAATTTTTTTAGTGTTGCAAAATGTAGAAGGCATCCATCACAAATATGGATTGCTTCATTTCGACCAGTTACTTGTTTGCTAACAAGTCGTGACAGGTTTTTAATGAAGCAGTAATGACCATTAGAACCGTTAGTTAAGTACAACAAATTTACGTGCTGCTCCTTCCTCGTTTTTGTGAAGTGTAGAGGACCAATTACGGTATTTGATTTAGTGTTAGAATTGTACTCTAATCCAAAAACATTTATACTTATATTATTCAAAAGCTCAACCTTTTTAATGTCTTGTAATTTTACTGGAAATCTTATATTACAAAAATTTAATTTGCTCTTATGAGGTAAATACGAAGATATTCTGTTAGCATCTTTTGACACCGGGTACAAAGCAGATAGTAGAGCCCACCTAAGACATTCGTAATCTTTATTTTTGACATTTATGACCGCCTTTTTATTTTGTATATCTTTCGGTACTTCTATATACGATGATCCTTTTAAAGGACTAAATTTATTTATGTTCATATCTAAATATTGTATTTTATTCAAAGTCCATCCACTATCTTTTTTTTTCGAAGTCACTCATTTTGACAGAAAAGTATTCGCAGATTTTATGCATAAGAGCTTCAAATTCGTCTCCTAGGGCAAATGTGTAATTCATACTTTGAAAATCAAAAGTGTTTTTTAAATCTTTGGTTTCCTGGGTGAAATCAGCATGAATGATAAAATTCACTTTAATTAAAGTCAATTCATCTAAGCATGATTTGAGCAAGAACATAATTTTGTCTTTATTATTATTCAAAAACTTTTCGGGGGTTTCTAATGTCTCATGGCTACCTAAATATATTCTATATGTTCTAACACGAGATCCAAAAGCAGAGTCAATCAAACTTACATTATTCAATTCCTGACATGTTGAAATGACTTTGTTTTTATGAGCTTTACTCTTTAAATGGTTAGCAAAGTATTTTTTTCTCACCCAAACATTACACGCTTCACATAAAGTTCGCTCACTATGACTTTCGTCCGGCAAAGCAGATGAATTGGATGGTCCAGCTTCTAAATGATCTTCTGCTTTTCTTTTGATTCCCCTCCCAGATTGGAGACTATTACTGAAATGAAAAACATGTAACATAAAATAAATGTCAAAATATTATGAGAAAGTCGACGATTAGAAGTTACGAGAGAAAAATCAATAAAATACTAAACGTCTATTCTTAAAAAAAGTATTGTTTGGTAGTGAAAATAAGAAATAATATAGGTAAAGCTCACCTAGGTGTATTGTTCTCGTTTCCTTCAAAACAGCACAGCTCCCAAAATCTTTGCGTTGTTTCATGTACGTATTGAATATCTTCAATTTCTTGACATAATTTGAACATTTCTTGTTCAAAGCTGTCCTCGCTTTCTATAGTGTCCATGTTGAACGACATCTCGATTGAAATTAGTGATTCTTATAGAAGGCAAAGTGGTATTTATATGCATAAAAATTCAATACTTATAATGATAAAAGGTATCCTAAATTAGTTGAATAATCATTAGTAAATGAGCTTATTGTGCTCATGAGTTGAAATGGTATTTTTTGCAGCCCGCTTTCTCTGCAATTCCTTTAGTTATGTTGTGAACCACTTCCTTGGTTTTACTAAAGTTGATATTATTTTCATTCGTATAATATTTTACACGAACTTCTGCGTGCTTCCAATGTTCTTGTAAAGGTATTTTAGAAAGTTTTTTCAAATCAAATAATTCGATTTTTATCAAATGTGTCGAATTTTTCAAATCGTCTTCATTTGATGATATGTATGAAACTCCGCCCCCCTGACAACTACGTCCCACGGTCGAAGAAACTTTCTTCTTCTTAGCCTTCTGGTCAAAGAAGGCATCAAGGTCGGGAGTATTTGCTTTTCTTTTTACCGGCATGGGAGAAGACTCTTGACTATCAGATATTGGGTAATAAAAGTGTTTTAATGTATTGCATTCTTGATCATCGATTATGTCAATTGGAGAGTACTGCAACAATACAAATAACTCAACTTAATACACACAATCTTGCTCATACATTAAAATCAAAGCATTGTAAGAACAAGTAAATAAAAAAGAAAACAATAAAGGTCACTTACCGACATTTTGTAGACTTCAGAAGCACAACACTTTGCACTACACACAAATATTAAAGTACTGATGTAGCTCTAGTTTGTTCTATGCGTTTTATAGTGCTTCCGTATCGTTGGAATGCAGTAATATCAGTAGCCCATAGTAGCAAAAACGAAAGTTTAGGTGATTAGTTGGTAATTAGATAAGTAATGAGGTAGCTCACCATTATGATTGCAACAATAACAGGGACAGTCATCAGTAATGGAATATTTTTGCGATTACAAATGAGGTGGTCATAGTTCTTACTAAATGGTGTAGAGTCGATCTATCAAACATTGTTTTCTAGCAATGGAATGAAGTCACTGACGCCAGTCTCATTGTTCGTAAGGCTCGAATAAATCCATCTGTCCTAATAGCACATCAAAAAGTCTTAGCAACGACAACAGCTAAATATCCGATTACTCGAGCTGAAGTTAAAGTTCTAACTATTCCATCGGGAGTTCAAGGCAAAACTTTGGATAACATATTCCTTGGACAAGTACCTAAAAGATGTATTATAGGCTTTATTAAAAATTCAGCATTTAATGGCTGTATAACACAGAATCCATTTAATTTTGATAACCATGGTATAAATTTATTTAGTTTATATGTGGATGGCCAACAGGTCCATTTAAAAACATTACAACCATCCTTCAAAGATGGATTGATTACATCGACCTATCAAACATTGTTTTCTGGCACCGGCATTCACTTTTTGAACGAAGGCAATTCAATAGCAAGAGAAGACTATGGAGGAGGATACTGTTTATTAGCTTTTGACTTAACTCCAGATCTTTCGGCCAGTTCGAGCTCACATTGGAACTTAGTTAGACATGGAAGTGTAAGACTAGAGGTTCGCTTTGATACAGCTTTGACAACAACACTCAATTGTATTATTTATGCAGAGTTCGATAATGTTGTGGAAATTAACAAAAACCGCGATGTGAGTGTCGATTACAATAGTTAAATACGGGTGGAGCATACAATTCCATTCAATTGGAAATACGAATTCTATCGTACCGCTAACATGAGCTATGATGGATAGTCAAGAAATAAAATACTTTATGAGTAAAATTGATAACAGATTAACATCTAATGTATTTGCAGCGAACAGATTGCCTATGATTGTTCAATTACCTGCTTTCATTGTAGCCAATTTGGATCCGGATTCCAAGCCTGGTTCTCACTGGGTGGGTATTCACATTGATAGTAATGGAGTTGGCGAGTACTTTGATTCTTTCGGACGAAAACCGGTGGGGTTTCATAAATTGTTCTTGGAAAAAAATACAAAGAAGTGGGTATACAATCATAAGCAACTGCAAAGTTACTTTACGTCAGTATGTGGAAAATATTGTCTAGTATTTCTTTATGCAAAAATGTATGGTGTATTGATGAACGATTTTGTAAATGAATTCTCTACTGTCAATAGAATAAGTAATGATTTAATTATAAGTAAGATGTTTAATATGATTTTTGAATAAATGTGTTTAGCAACATGACTTGGTTGTTTAATTTATGAAGTTTTAAAGGCTGGTAGAAAATGGTTTTATTCAACAAACAAGCATACAAGGTACGGGTTAGGTTAGGTTAGGCTTTCTGTAACAAGCATACAGGGTACGGGTTAGGTTAGGTTAGCTTGTTATGAAAAGCATAATTCAAGGTAGAGGTTAGGATAGGTTAGATTAGGTTTCCTATGAAAAGCATGCGAGGTTAGGTTGCCTATGACAATCATTCAAGAAACTGGTTGGGTTAGGTTAGTGGAGCGCATAAAACAAGCTCACCCGGAGCTTGTTTTATGCGCTAGTATCCTGAAGCGCCAGAACCCACAAATCCCTACTACTTCTATTGGTGAAAGAATTTTTAAAATCGGTTCAGTAGATCCCGAGATTACCCCTTACAATTTAACAAATATACAAACACACAAACTTTACTTCATTATAATATTAGTATAGATAGTTAAAAACTTTTCACTGCATTTGATAAAAATATATTTAATTGAGGTTATGTCCCCATTGACCGCTAAGTTTGCGTCATAACAGAAAATAGTCATTTAGCGCTCAGCATCGATTACTGCTGAGCGGTCGCCATTTTGTTCTCGAGCGCTTTTTTTCTGCCAAAGGCACTGATTGTCTTCGTATACAATTTTGTTACTTAATGGCTTTCTAGAAACATTAATTACATTAAAACAAGTACTGATTGTAAGAATATTATTACAGTATATTATCTTAATATCTTGACCACAACCCATAAATAACAATCTTACCATATTTTGAAGATCACTGGCATCACTATTGTCTTGATGTTCAATATTGAAAGTAACCCGTTTCTTTGGCGTGCTTGTTACTACTTTGTGGTCTTCTTCATATGTTTTTATCTTCTTAGCTGCAAGTGTATAAGGTTTTAAGTAATTTAATTTTATGTTTAAAAGGTTAAGAAAGCGCGTGGCCTGTTGATTTGAACAGGGGTCTAGGGTTATCGCGGACAAAGTGAATCAGGGAATCCTTGACAATGAAATGTCATATTTATTACTCGCCGTATAAAGAGCAAAATCCCAAATCTATGTGCAAACAACATGCTTGAAGTCTTTGCATATAAAATGTATTCAATATTTGTAGGTACACAAATGGAATGCAATAACACCAGATAGCGCAAGTTTCCGCGTTCGAATCCCGTCTTAAACCTGAGACACATCAATTTTTTGTAATAAAAATCGTTTTATGTACAAAAAAGATTTTTTTTTCAGTTTTACCATCCTCTTTTCTAAGAGACTTTGTATTCGCCGACAAAAAATTAGTCACTGATTAATTGTATAGTAATTTATGTATATTATTCATAGTATATAGTATAATAGTGTGTGTGTGTGTGTGTATATATATATATACTAGCGGCCCGTCCCGGCTTCGCGCGGGTGGACAAAATTCTTTGAATTTTTTCTAGCATTCAATATAGCCTATGACACTCAGCAATAATGTGCCTTTCTATTGGTGAAAGAATTTTTAAAATCGGTCCAGTAGATCCCGAGATTACCCCTTACAATTTAACAAATATACAAACACACAAACTTTACCTCTTTATAATATTAGTATAGATTTATTATGTATGTTTACATTATAATGCATATTTATTTTTTGTTGTTTTTAAATTACTATATTCCTTTAAGATAAGTAGCTCAATTGGGAGAGCATTGGACCGGATTTCCAAAGGTTGCGGGTTCGATTCCCGCCTGAGAATTCACTTGTGACCCGAGTCGATTTTTTCTATTATAATAATTTATCTTATAAGATCGCATTGAAAATGCATAAAATATATAAAATACTTTATTCCTTATTATCCTCTCCATCGAAATGTTGTCTGATAGAAATGGCTTTTAGCGATAATGTCGCCTATTGTTACACGTTAATTTTTAGCAATTATGTTTGTGTTTCCTTTTGTTTTTGTGGTGTAAACAATAAAGTTCTTTTGTATTGTATATTGATATGTTTGTTTTATTGAAATTTATTTACCGTAGCTTAAGATGATTGTTACTAACACATACTATTGGCTTACACTTTGTCCAATGTAGGACGATACTTTTGTCAGGTGTCACTTCCTTATTGCTACGTACTAAGGTTGCGTTTGTTTCCTTATGTTTGGCTTGACATTGCAATAGCAACTTTATACCCTCTATATAGGTGTCAACTGTCAAAAGTATCATCCTACATTGGACAAAGTATAGGTTACTGCCGTAGTCAGCAAAAGAAAATCTTTTGGGCGATATTTACCCTACAATGGGTTGTACGTACACACTTCAATGCAGGAAAACAATAATGCAGCGCAAGAGGTTGGTTTGTATTATTTTTTTTATTTTTTGCGTATTTCTATATTATATAAAATAGGCTTTAAAAAAAAAATAACCACGCCTCCGAGCCCTTAGATGGAATCCAATACGAGGCATGTTTTTTAAGTAGGTACCGCTTTAAAAATAAAAAAGGACGTGCTAAGATATCTCAATAATTTTATTTTTACATGAAAGCCTGTACCTTAATCTACTTTACTACATAATTGCCGTCAATATTGAGGCACCTTTCATAACGTTGTACAGGTTTTTGAATGCCCTCCTCATAGAAGTTTGCCGCCTGACTTTTTAAAAACTGCATCACAAATGTTTTGACTTCGTCATCGTCTTGAAGACGCTGACCGCCTTCAAGACGCCTTCTTCAAGTGCAGAAACAGATGGTAGTCACTGGGCGCCAGATCAGGGCTGTACGGAGGATGATCTAGAGTTTCCCATCGAAAAGGTGTGATGAGATCTTTGGTCTGATTGGCCACATGCGGACGGGCATTATCATGCAGCAAAACGATGCCCTTACTGAACCTGCCACCTCTTTTGTTCTCGATTGAACGACGCAGATTGTGCAATGTCTTACAATAAGCTGCTGCATTAATTGTCTCATTACGAGGCAGAAATTCCACAAGCAATACTCCTTCGGCGGCAGACTTGTATGAGGAGGGCATTCAAAAACTGGTACAACGTTATGATAAGTGCCTCAATATTGACGAAAATTATGTAGTAAAAGAGGTAAAGGTACAGGCTTCCATGTTAAAATAAAATTATTGAGATATCTTAGCACATCTTTTTTTAATATCAAAACGGTACTTACTTAAAAAACACGCCTCGTATTATAGCTGGTTCCATCTTAATCGAATGTTTAATATTTGTAAAAATATTACTCTCCATGTTGAAGGTAGTTAGCATTAAATATTGGTGGAACGATACTAGCTCATAGTAGAAGTTGAAATAGGTTTGTAAATTTAACGCGTCTGCCAACGTCTCGGTAGGTTAGCGGTCGGAGTTATCGCCCGGATATCGAAACGTAATGGGTTCGGATCCCACCTGAGGACTCGGAGGCGTGGTTGAACATCACATGTTTGAGTTAAATTGACTTATCTATACTAATATTATAAAGAAGTAAAGTTTGTGTATTTGTATATTTGTTAAATTGTAAGGGGTAATCTCGGGATCTACTGAACCGATTTTAAAAATTCTTTCACCAATAGAAAGGCACATTATTGCTGAGTGTCATAGGCTATATTGAATGCTAGAAAAAATTTAAAGAATTTTGTCCACCCGTGCGAAGCCGGGACGGGCCGCTAGTCTATGGTATAAAGCTTTTTATTAAAAATCTAGTTTTACATTACATTACACTTTGAATGAAACAACTCTTTTACGGATTTTGGGCATAATATATTTTATATTTTATCCAGACGTTTCAAGCAATGGGCGTCATATATTTTATACTACCTGCACAATATTTAATGGGACACAATCCTGATATTTTTTTATATAAAGAAATAAATTATGCAAAATCCGTAAAATAGTTGTTTGATTCAAAACTTTTCTATTTTAAAAAAAAAGATGATGTAATAATACAGCAGTTATTGTCCCCGGCAAACATGATTTTGAAATTACGTGACATGCGCAGTAGCAAGTTTAGGTACATTATTCACTACTGCGCATGTCACGTGATTTCAAAATCATGTTCAACTTATTTGACGGAAGGTATAACAACAGTATTATAATCATTTAGATTTTTTTTTATTGTAGTAGACTTCAGATTGCACAGGGTTAACCCTTAGTAGTTTTTTGTTGATATTATTTTAAGCAATATATATATTTCTTTGTAGAAACGATAAATAAATAAAAATATATGCCTATGGGCCATATAGGACCAGCTACAAAAAAAAAAATCATTCTGTAATTCGTCTCAATTTTTTTTGTATGGAAATTAAATTTTCATCAGCACTTGATTTGTAAGGCAAGATATAAAAAGATTTTATATAAAAAAAAAATTACAAAATTATTTATATATTAAAAAAAAAATGTAACTCATGTGTTCAATCTAATTTGTTCATTTATTTAAAAAATATAAATGTAACATACCTACAAATCCTTCAGTTTCCCCCAAATCAACCGATTTTCTTCTCTTTGTTAAAAGAAACAATCTCAAATCATTGTTATTCAACTTTGATACAGGTGTATTAGTAACTTTGTTTATGTTCATTGAAAGTGTAACGGAGTTTGTAAAACGGTTTGTCAACTCTGTGGTTTCTTTGTCAACTCGGTTGACAGTTTGGGTATCTCTGTCTATTTTCCTTGTGACATCTACAGCATTATTTACATACACTGGAGTTGGTAACTGTACTGGTGCCCAAACTATATTGGGCATATAAGGTTCTACACTTGAAAAACGGAACGCTGATTGGCCAAATGTTGGGCATGCAGTTTTTGTTGATGAAATTTGATGTATGAAATTAGGAAAAAATTGTCTCTCTGTAAATTCTGCTTTTTTACCAAACTCCGGTCTCTTGAACGTTTCGGGTATGACAAAAGATGTACTTGGACTATTTTGTGGACTGGTTGGTTCTGGGTAGCAGTGGCTTTTGCCAGGTATTCTATTAATGCTTGTATTTTTGGGAAAACTTTTCTGTGAAAAAAGATTAATAATGGATACTAGTAAGATATTTATTCTACTAGCCTAGCTTACATCCTCTCGGCACAGAAAGCTCTTTTTGCCAAATGTAATTTTGTTTTTAAATATATTTCAACATTCTCCATAGACTAAGCTTAAAATAAAAATAAACTAGGTCTTAGTTCAATTAAATATGGTTATGTAAGAACATAGTTATTGTTATGTCTATTAAAACACTAAATATTATTATTCATTTATTGAGCTATGTAGCAAACAACGTATGACAAGTAAAAGTGTATATTATTCTTCTACCCACATGTATTTTAAATCTTATTCGAAAATACATGTCCAGTGCTGTTATATCTTTGTTTTAGTTAAACCTGAGCTAAGAGCTTACATCAAGTCTCTACTCTTATTTATAATTTAATGCAGAATATTCCCGCACGTGTAAAGGCTACTCACGTGACATTGGCGGAATTGTGAAGTCACAAAACAAGCCATTAACCAAAAGAAGAAGAAGAAGATCACCATCTGGATTACATATATAGTACAATTTATAACTATAATTATACACAACAGTTATAAACATTACAAATCTTGAGACATTAAATATAATCCATTCAGGGTAACAATGTTTTGGCAAAGAAAGCTTTGGTAAACAATTTGGATTTCAGATATTCTAAAGTACTAGTGGTCATTTATATATTTTTCATTATTTTCATCCAATTCTAAAATAAACAACAATGTGATGCAATAGGTAAAACCATAACACTTATCTGGAATTCTTACGAGTTCTCAAAAGGTAATGATAATATAATTAAATACTCATTATAATAATAATTGATAAGTTTCAATAAAAGTAAACAATAACTCAATCGTAATAAAACAAATTAAATTTTTTCACTTTACCATTTACATCTCAAAAAAATTTTAGATTTTATATTAATATGTCATGTCATATTACCACTTAAATGGTTTTTGATAAAAACACAAAAGAATTACTTGCAAGTTGCAACACACTTATTATTTTAAAGAAATTAAAAAAAAAATTTACCTCCCTAAAATTAATTCACACCTATAGTTGGATTAATATTAATAAAATAAAAAATAAACACTTTTATTTTCAAACTACTAGTGTTAGAAAAAGACAATATATTAAATCACCCTGCGCACCATACCTGTCTACAAGGGTGAAGTGAACCTATCGGCCACCGTCTACAGAATGCTTTTGCGACTACCACGCAGTCTGTGTATCAAAGATGCTGTCTTTTTGTAATTTATGGCATGGAAGCCATCAGTGTGATAATGCGCAAACATTTCTGATGAGTGGCAGTCCCAACAACATCCTGAAGATATTGTTATATTGGACTCACAGGGCATCAAGCGATCTTTTGGCATGATTAACCCACAGACTCCCCTTGTAAAAACTTTGACAGTATGCTTTAAAAAGTGTGATTTTGACTTCAGTGTTGCATCGGGAAACTATTGTATACCTACTTTTTTGTTTTCATAATTATTTTAATCACAATAAAAATTTAAAAAGTCTAACCAGATCAAAGGCTATTTTTTTAAATAATATTTCACATCATATGGAATGTATAAGCTTTGAAAAAGGGTATATATAACAATAATATTATTATCTACATCACTTATATACAGAAGTCAGGGACAACGAAATGCAGTGACATATTAGTAATTATAATCCATTCAACATAGAGGCCAAACATTTTTGAATAATTTTTAAGAAACTATGAATACTTACCTCTGCTTCCAAACTCCATACGGTTTCGCCAGTGGCAACGTTGAAATAATAAAATTCGCCAGGATAAGTTTTAGATGCGCACAAGATCCAACGGATATTTTTCTTATTAGCATTCATATTTTTACTGCAAAACCCGGATTTCTAATAGATATAACGAGAATACAGTTTTTTTTCCATTTATGAACCACTTAGCAATGTGAGATTTATCCATCAATCATTTGAAAACCCCATAAAGCATGTCAAAATTATTTGCTTACACCCGCGAAAAACTTTGAAGGTTTGAAGTTTCAATTGCGTGTGAAAAAGATACAAAAACATTTGACAAACACAAGTTGTTGTACTGCGTTTTGTTTTATTTCATACTCCTTTAAATGTCGTAACGGTAGCGGACTGAAGAAACTAATTTCTACTATTTCAGAAGAAGAAAGACATCTTATTCAAGATACTAAAATTAATTGTGTTTGGTTACAACTTTATTAATCAAAATTATTATTCTTAAAGGTTATGTCAAAATAAAACGCACAATGATACCATGCCAACAAAAAAATTCCTACTAGGTTAGTTAATCTAGTTTTACTTGCGCCTATCACACATTTAAATACATACTCTTTCTGTTTAATTTCTGTTTTTTTTCATTTAATTTTGTGTGTGTGTGCAATTCCTTTACAGGAGCCGTGATCACAGGATGTTTAAGGCAACGTTCGTCATACATGTGTGATGTATTACTTTACTACCTTCCAATATTTTAATCCGGCACGTTTCTAACTGTTAAATTTATACAAATAAAATTGTTTTATTTTTATTTTACTTAGTTATTTTATTATATATACGATAACTGTAAACTACAGAGTCCACCACCACCTAACGGGCTAAAAAAAACTAAGACAGGGGGACCGACTTCCATATTACATTTATTAAAGAGCTAACTATATTACTAGGTCTCGCAGTGTGTGTCTTTGGAGATTTTATTCTATTAACTATAGGATTTCACCCAAGCAGGTGGAACGCAATCTAACGTTCACCACCACCAAACTGTCACTTACTTTGAATGTTGTCTACATTCAAAATTTATTGCCGATATATCGATGTACTACGGACGCTGACCAACTCGTAATCAAACATTTCGCTTACCACGCGGAGTAAACAGAAATATTAAGTTATATTTTAATGCATTGTATGTTATAAAAATAAGTTAGTGTCACGTTATGAGTGCACGAGGAAAACTCACAAAAACAATCAGCAGGGCCTGATAGTGACTTATCATATTTTATTATATATGATAATTATCCTTTGGTATAGCTAAAGACTTTTAAAAGGAATAAGGTAAAACAATGAAATGCAAAGTATTAGAAGTAACTTCTCATATAATTGTTTTAATACAAAACATGTGAGCAATAAGTTTATAAAACTTCTAATATTAGGAACAATCACACCTACAAACTAATCCCTTTTACTTAAATTAATCGCCTAAAATAATATCACATTATACATTTTCATTCCAAGTCCTTAAATCCGATAAGTCAAATACATTTATATTCCCGAGAAGTAAGTAATAATGAAAGTCTAATTAAGCTACTTATTTCAAAACATAAGTATAATAATATTCTTAGTATTGACCTAAACATAATATGTAACCTCAAAATTGCTTTATTAAGTCTTATTTCTAAACAATATGATACTTCATTTTATTGAATAACTATCAAACATGGTGTCCACAGCACTAACGGTGTGATTAGCACAAATCTATTTGAGGTGTGAACATAAGGCGCCTATCACACCCTTATAGTGATTGCAAGATTAAAAATAATATAATTACCAAATATAATAATGAGCTTTGGCAATTACTTTTAAATTATTAGCTTATATGTTGTAATAAAGGTTGTATTACGTAAATAAAAAATGTTTATTAAATAAGGCAAGTAAAAAAAATATTTTAGAAATACAATGTTTCTCATGGGTACCTATTGTATATTTAACTTTGGCAGTTACTACAAGTATGTTAAAGTACAGACACCAGTAAAATCGTTTCAAATTTTGTCGTTTATGTATAAAGATACATATAATGAACACCATTGCTGTAATACATATAATTAATGGTCCAACATACACAGATAACAGGAAATTATTATTACTTTATACTTTATTTGGAACAAAAAGTTAAGTTTCCGTGCAATAGAGGGTGCTGTCATTTTCCTAAAGGCACTACATAGATCAGTCTTTCTTTATAGTTTAAATTTACAATGTTCAACAGTTTAAACAACATAAATGTAAAAAATTCTCAAAAATATTTTTCATTTTTGCTTTTCACATAGTCAGTTGCTTTATATTGTCTACTCAAAGATGGTTTATAGAGGTAAGATGGTAAATAGAACAGTTTTTATTTAAGTTTAAGTAAAAACGACTCACGATTTATTAGTAAGATATAATTAATGCCATCAATCCGCAATAACTAAGCCGGGCCGGGCCGGATTTGAAGATCTGGAGGCCCTTGGGCAACGGTAGCCCATAGTTCTATTAGAATGAAAATTTAAAATCGGTTACTGAGACTATAGGTAATACAGTTGTTATAACCTTATAACAAAGTTAAAAGCATTTTTATAGTCTACTAAAAATTCTAAAAAATCTATCTCTTACAGGCCCAAGGGCAGTGGCCCCGCCTACCCTCTCCCAAATCCGGCCTTGCTACGTCCTAATGTGGCACAGTCACATATTTTCACTTAAAATGTAAGTAAAATCTTTTGTTGCATTGGTACTTAAAAGTTTATATTATAAAGGGGTTTAAGTACACTCATTGGTATATGGGCTTCTCGAAGTCTATGTCTAAATCCATATTAACTTTGCCTCTTTTATAAAATTCAGTGTTATGTACTTCAGTTTGATAATACTCTTATGTATGCCTTCGAACAAAGCCAGTACACAAAAATAGGCGATGCAAGGATAACTTGTTATGCTGTCATCGATAGTCAGTCGTCATCAAAACATTTTAGTTTAGATAACGACTTGATAATTGTTGTTTGTATGCAATTATTAGCCTTTCCAGTGACTGACGTGTGTAAAAGTCTATGGTTCTATGTTTGAGTCGCTCCAGCTCGACTTCCATGCGAATATCGCGTGTCGTCCATCATTTTTATTGCCTGTATCATCGCGAGCGCTCGAGCATTTCAAAAATAGGGGCCTTAATAATTGCCTGATGTAGGTATAGTCAAATATTTGTCAATTAGAAGTTTTTGTTTACCAGACAGTTGTAAGTAATAAGGTTTGGATTACTTGTGGTAAATCTTGATGTTGCAAAATATCACAACTTCAGAATCAGTTCATGTTCATTTGGTACAGAAAAACATAAGAAATATAATTTAATTCAATTAACTAATCTTATTAATAGTTCAATAATATCGTATACTTAAATAACTTTAATTATTTTTCTTAAGATAAACATTAATTAACTAGGATTTTTTATAAAGGCCTCTTTTTCATACGTTAATATTTTATTGGATGTACACGTATTACTGTTTTTATTAAAATGTAATAACGAATTTATAGTTTCCTTTTTTAAACGATGTATGTAAAGATTCTTAGCTATAAGATAACTACCTAGAAGCAAAGTTATAGTAAGGACTAAGTAAGACACCGGTGGCAAAATCACGGTCATAAAATAGATAGTACTCTTTATGTGGGACGGTAGGTCTTCCTGGTTCTGTAACAAAAAAGGAAATAGTGATTATAAGCAAAAACTAATGATAATAAATATATTAGCTTAGTTTTTACATAATGATTATATTCACACATGAAATAAAATATTTGATGAGGGCAATCACGTCTTATCTTAATATTTTTTGATTTATATTATTTTGTATTTTCGAACTGATAAATTTTTATTTTTTTAATTATTCAAAGATAAAAGCTATGTGTATACTTACATATTCAGCCCAGAATAAAGGCAGTACAAGATTCGAGAACTTTCGGTACTCGTATGTGAAGCCAGATAAATCGTGGATACGCAAATTGCTCTGCATACGGGCTACTGACCGAAATGGTGTGCCTGATAACTGAAACAAAAACAATACACAAATTAAAAATTTAGCAGAAGCTAATGGAAGATTTTTTTAACATTTACATTGGCATCAGTGAGTTCGAGTAACCTTAGTGCTGGCCCACATAGCGTTACCAGAAAGTTAGATTTGCAATATTTTACTTTACTTTTGACCTTCTCACGTTACTTCTATGTTACACGAATCTAAGAACGTTTTCCATTCAACAAAATTGTCGACACTGTGTTGCATTGTGTCGACCATACTATAGCAAAAACCTATTGGCACACACACACACACACACAAAAAGTTGATACAGTGCAAAACAGTGTCGACTTTTTTTTCTAAATGGAAAAAGCTCTAAGTGTTAACTATTACATAAATAGTAATAATTTATATAAAAAAGAAAACACAAATTACGCGTACTAGATTCGAAGACAAGAATAGTTTTAAAACTCCATGCTAAGTACCGACCACAGCCGTATCATTTGATTTTTTTGTGTTCTTTACGCTACAGTAAAATTTAGCGAGGTTTATAGTATTTGAGTCATTTTCTATATAAAATAAGATAATGTTATTTTTCTCCTGAAAGTTTTACATTGTGATTTTTTTTATGTTACTTTTGGCTATCAGCTACTGGCAACACTAGGCCTACATTATAAAACAAAGATATAAAATCGAGCGCTTGTAGTCTCCGTTGGGTTTCAAATTATGCATATAAGTTAGTTTCTGTCAGTTAATCTATCGGGGTACCAACATAGGAGACTTTAAGGCGAGATAGTTATCATAATTTCAATTGAAGGATGAAATATTGATTGAAAGAAAAATAGAGGAGGCTCTCCTGTTCTCATTTCACTAGTGTAGACCAAACTGAGAGTATATTTTATGCAGTAATGGTAGTTAATCAATATGAAAATCTGACATCTCTTCTTAATGAAAATCTGAAAGTTGCATAAAAAATATGCAGGTTTATATCATCTAACTTTGATCAACACTAGATTCATGTGGTGGCTTTAAATTAAGTTTATAAATTCCCAGCCCGCGATTTACAACACAATTCATAGTCAGTGATTATTTAATTTATTTATTGTAAAGTAAGCATCATGATTTATCAACATAAAGTCCAGTGTTTGTTAATTAAGTGGTTTAATAAAATTCGACAAAAAGTTGTTAGTGGTTGTTGTCTTTATAGTCCATTACCATTACATTAAACTACTCAAAATTTAAAATTAATGTATTCTGAATTTTTAAAATGAATTCATAATTATTTATATTTGATGTATATAAAACAACGAAATATTACTTACTGGTTCAACGATAATATAGGAGTTGTGTTTATATCGGTCAGGCTGCATTCCGGTAACATATGTGTCTTTGGGTGGATGACCAGTATAAAAGTGAGGATACGATACCACCATAGGAAAGTCTGCAAGAAAAAAGTTGATAGAATAAAAGACTTCTGACTGAAGAACTGACGCGTAATTAAACCTAATACTCCAACACACTTCAAGAAGCGATCCCAGGTTGAATAAGATCAAAAGCTTAATTTATATGTCTAATTTTAATATTAATTGGATGGATGGATCAGCTTCAATGACGCAAAGACTGTTGCGCCATAATTTCCCGAGTTCTAAACCAATTTTAATAATTTTTGTGTGGAATCGAATCAACACATTTAGGAAAAGATCGTGCGGATTTTTGAAATTCGCAAAAATAAAAAAGTTATGACTATAAACATTGACTTTATGGGATTTTCCATTGAATCAAAAATCGCTTTTTGAAAGTTTTCATTCGTATGGAATTTTAAAATTTACTAAATACTATTGATATTTTTTTAGTTTTACGCTCCGCTCCAATATATGGTTCAAGCGAAGCTTTATACTTAGCGACTACATTGACCTAGTTATAATATGTTGAAGAAGGGTTAAAAATAAGAATAGAATAAATACAATATAAGATTATATGAAATATATGCGTTACTTCTCCGGTAAAAGTGATATTGTTAATTAAAAAAACGTGAAATGTAATATTCGTATTAACAATATTAAAAAAAAATAGATAATTCTTTAGAAAATCAACCTATCCTAATTTATAAAATACAAGTAAACGCTACTACAAATACAGGTGCACATTGAATTTGGAACCGTTGAACTTTTGTTTTCCGGTTACTTTTATATGATAAACTTACCAAAGTAACACTTCGATCCATCACTTAGTCCTCTAGGCAAACTTGGCACGGTATCGTAGCAGTCAGTACCGTTTGTAACTCGATCGAAAACATTTTCTGATAAGTTATATCTATAAACTGGCACGTCGTCTATTACCATCTCGTCTGAGGGAAAAAAATTGTTATAAAATAATGAATGTAACATAAATATAGTAACTTTCTTATACAAAATCATAATAATGGGCACTACTGTATTGACAGCTACTACGAATCTATGTAATATAAGAAATAGGTGGTATTATATCTGATCATATAAAAGAAAACACATTATTACGAAAAAAAAGAATAAATAAAAAACTGTAGACGTTTGATCACTAGATCGAGAGAGATTCTCTATGACTCTCTCTTGGCTTTATGAGACCGACGTTGATATTCAACAAAGCACAGTGCCATCAGCTGACTTGCATGATACCCATAAATATCTTGTTACAGTTGATGAAACTCAGGCTAATGCGTAGTCCGAGAACAATTCAAATTTCTCCAAACGATTTCTTGATTTAAATCCAACATATAGAGTTCAATATCAATTGAAAAAATGGCAACGTATACGACATGTTGTCATGACGTTGACTGTCTCAATAAACTACACGTTACTTTAGTCTAGCACCTTATCACGTATCACAAGAGGGGGGGAGGGGTCAAAACGTTGCTCAAACACCACGTTATAAAAGGCTGACCACTTGCAGAGGTGAAGAAAATGTTTATATGGTCACCTAGTTTCAAACAAAATAGAGCTTTCGTAGTCAACGGTACCGAACGTTTATCTAATTGGTCTCTGTAGAGTTGAATATCAAATGGCAAACTCTAATATTTTATCATACGTCAATGACGTTAAACGTTAAAGTGGCGATACAAAATAAGGGATAAATACATAAATACACATTATAGCTCAGATGTTGCATTTGTACTTGTAGAAAACGTGTATAATTCATGCAACCTTCTATCCTTAGTTTAATTTAAGAAAAAAGCGGCAGGTTCATAAACTGGGTCGTTAACGTCTTTATCAATTTGGCTCACTTAAGTTATACTTCTTGCAATGCCCTGAAAGATTTTTTTTTTCTACTAAACTAGTAGAAATTTATTAACACTGACAATCTTTACAATACTATTGCTTTAATTGGCCAATACAAAGGAAGTATATCCTTAATAATCAAATCACTATGTTTTAATCAAAGTTGTAGGACTGTTAGTAAGAAACCGCAAAAGATAAAACACTGAATATAATCTAAAAAATAAATAAAATTAAAGTCTTACCGGCAAAATATAGTGGCATAACTTTGCACACAGTTTTTCTCCAATATAACACAACGTCTTCTTTGCTTAGATGCTGATGGTACATTACTCCTTCCGTTGAACCGAAAATGCGATCAGGACATTCCTATTAAAATAAAATAATAATGTTATGCATAAAATAAATAAATTATAATACCTGTAAAATATATTGGCAATTTTCATGCCCTATAACGAATAAAAAAAAATTGGTATTATTCAGCTGGACATTTAATTAAGAAGGTTAGTAATCGTTTGCTTTTAAAAAAGTATTCTCAATGATATTATTTACGTCTTTTATTAACAACGAATTATTAGATAGCATAAGCTACCTACCACTCCCATCTTTCACGGTTGAAGATCTTAATAAAAGACCTTAATTTCGAAAACGGAAATGCATATTTGGTGGTGTTAAGTTGGTGTAAGTTGAACTAATTCCAGTATCATTATTTTATAGATCCGGCCACATGTTGCCGTGGCTCAGTTATTATAATTTGCAATATATTAACATTGTTGTAGCCTAAGTTACTCCTTATTACATCAGCTACCTGCCAATAAAAGTCCCGTCGAAATCTGTTCAGCCATTTCAGAGATTAGCCGGAACAAACAGACAGACAGACAAAAATTGTAAAAAATGTTATTTTGGTTTATGTACCGTATATATAGTCATATGCATGTAGTAAAAAACGGTTATTTCAATATTATAAACAGACACTCCAATTTTATTTATATGTAGGTATAGATGTAGCATGCTGGTCTGGTGATTTACAGCTAAAAGTAGTGACATCACTGGTTTATCAAGGCTACGGGGATCCATTACCCTCATGTAAGATGCTGGGTTTTGTGAAAAGCTTTTGTATACATCTTAACTCACTTCAGGGTCATATCCTGGTAGCTGAGGTTCGCCTCTAAACTGATCAATGTGGAAGAAGGCACGGTGGCCCCACTGGGGACCAATCTTCACCGTCACTTCGTCTGTGAAGTCTGCGTAAATCTGAAAACGTACAAAACACAGGCATGAATTATTAAATAGTTTTTGAAGACCTCTTTTGGCGCGTTTACGATAAATAATGAGTGTGAATGTTTACTATGCGCGCCCACACCGACACCTGAAAGAGACAGATGAAGTTTGCCGCTATTTGTCTCAACTTTTAGTGTGAACTGATAACTATTCAAGGTTAGGCCCGTCTTTAACATATTGGAGGCCCTGGGCATATAAGAATAATGGGGCCCCTATGAATTTGACAGAACACTTCAGACAATGAAAATAGATAAACAAGGTTTCAGATTTTTTTTATTGACAGTCAAGTCAATAAGACAGTCTTTAGTTTGAATGGCGCGATTTAAAATTATCTAAACATACTAAAATTCGATAGCCTTATTTTGAGCGAGATTAGAATAGCTTCGCGCATGCAAAAGCTAATAAGCAAGACGATAATATAGTCCCTAATTGAAGTTCGATTTACTCTAATGAAATTAGTTTTTCAGTAATAAATGTCGGTTTTGGTTTAGTGACCTGGCAGGAACTAGGGGGCTCTGGGCATTTGCCCAGAGCGTCCAGTGGGAAAGAGGGGTCAGTTCAAGGTCACTCAAATATTTATGAATGTGTAGGTATGTGTGATTTTAAATAATATATGATGGTTAATAATAATTTATATATTCACTTAGATAGATCGAGTTAAACGATTATGATACAGTACATATAAATGTGAAATGGCGCGAAATCGAAAGAAGTTTTTAAAATAATAAACGCGTTCCAAATACAAAATAATTAAAAAGTTGTAAAAGAAAAGGTTTTATGTAACATTATTTATGACCAGGTTTACGTTGTCATAACCTGTCAGTCATAATTCTTTGTCGTAGTAATATTAAGTCATGCATTATTGTTGGTTTGCATGGATACTTGCTTGTGTAGACAAAATGGGTATAACTCATATAGGTACTACACTGAGTGTGAGAATGTGACCTTGAACTGACCCCTCTTTCCCACTGGGCACACTGGGCAAATGCCCCCTAGTTTTTACATAAGAATGGGTATAACTTATACCCATTCTTATGTAAAAATAATATTTTAGGAACGTTTACATGAAATGTATGATAGTTATTATGATTATGATAAATAAAAGTCAGTCAAGATTTATTATAAAATTAAATTTTATGACTTGACAGGGAACGATTTATCCAACAGGAACTTGGTGACTCAATTAACCAGTTCCTTCAAAAGTTACATATCGACGGCGAAGTGCCAATACCACCTAACTAAAATTCGTCGAGAAATTCACTTTTTTGTCGTTTCGAATTGTAATTCGTTATTTGCATATTTTAATAAAATTTCTTAAGCGTATTTTCAATTGCAAGCACATCAAGTTAAAAAATAAATAAACGAATTTTTAATTTTTTTTTATTTTTTTTATTTATTAATTTCTTTACAATCAAGACTTGGTACATAAACATTTTTTTTTGCGTTAACAACTGTAGAAGTCAGAGACTATGTTACAGTTATAAGCGCCCACCTCATTAAGGACGAGCAACATGATTATAAATATACTGTCGTGCTTATTATAGACTGAACTTATTTGACTAGACAATATTATGTTATGTTAATATGCGTGCGTGCTTGTGTGTGTGTGTGTGTGTGTGTGTGTGTGTGTGTGTGTGTGCATGTATGCTTATGAGATTCAATTTAAACTTAACGTTACAGTACACTTATTTAATCAAAGATTCCGCAGTATCATAATCAAGCGCAAGAAGCCATTCAGTCAAAATCGCCTTACATTTATATTTCGAAAGAGGGTAAATATTCAGCTCTTTATTTACTTTATTATACAAGATTGAAGATATATAGTCATAGTGGTGTTTTATCAATATTATTCTAAATTTCCGAGTCTCACAGACTTTATGTTTCCTCCTATTGTTTACTAAGATAGAAGGATCATAGGGAACATCTACATGTTTGCACAAGATAACTTGTTGGACAAAAGGTTTACGGACAGAAAGAACTTCCCAAAAAGAGTAAATTAACTGTGTTGAGTATCTAATGGGCTTAAAAGCCATTACCTTCAAGACAGCTCTCTGTGCCCTTTCAAGAGTCAACATCTTAGTCTTACTGGCCCCACCCCAAATCGTGATACAGTGCGACAAGATCGACTGCGCCAGAGCAAAGTATGTAGTTCTGAGCGTGGCTAAATCAACAGATTTGCGCAACCTACTGAAGACAAAGATGAGCTTCCTGATTCGCGCTGTCAATGACCGTATATGTTCCGTCCATTGCATCGAGCTGTCAACTATAACACCCAGATACCTAATACTGTGTGTGCGAGAAATTGAGAGGCAAGAACAGACATTTCTGGGGGACATGCTACAATTATGTACAGTTAAAACAAATCTTGAGTCTGGCTGTGAGGACACTTGTGGCGCAAAAGTGATGAATTTTGTTTTATTCAGGTTGATAGTCAGGGAATTACTTGATAGCCACATCATGACTGCTCTCAGTGCCGACTCGGCGAAATGCCTAGCCTCGTCCCAAGTTCTCCCATGAGTTGTAATTGCTGTATCGTCGGCATACGTGATTATTTTGCAGTTTGGCAAACTTAACCGACACAGATTATTGATGTAAATCAAAAATAAGGTCGGACCAAGTACACTGCCTTGTGGTACGCCGCATTCAATTGATTCTTCATTGCTAGTTTTCATTTTAACTTGTCAAGAAATTAAACGTTTTTTTCAGCTTGTGTATTATTTTAAATTTAGCAGTTAGGTGTTATTGGCATTTCGCAGTCGATATATGTATCGTTTAAAAGACGCCATAACCTCCAAATACTCACTCTGGCCAGCATTCCCATGTTAGTAACTGGTACCATTCCAGGCACCAAGTTCTTGGAGGTGTCCAGTACTGAATCCTTTAGCTCCCACAGGTATTCGTAGACGGTCTTCTTGACGAACATCTTGCTGCCGTGCGAATTCACAAGCAAACGAAATCCGGTACGAACAAGATAGTTCGCGTCGTGGAGATAAGATGCGATGCCCTGAAAGGAATATAATATTTTATTATCATTAGTCTTTTATGAAATAAATGTCGTATTTACATTTTTTGTCCATTTGTATTTATTGTACATAGGTAATATATTTTTTATATAAATAACGAGGCGACGTCACGGCTTCAGTGGACAAGTTTAAACATGTTTTGTATTGCTGGCACTTCGGCCTGTCACAATCTCTGGCCGAATTCTAGCGGGAGCGCCGAACTGTGCGATACTTCGGCGGACGGGATGACGACGCTCGGGTGACGGCCGTGTGCTGGACCATAGTAAATGTATGTATTGCTAAATCGGTGGCGTCATCTCGTTGTCGGTGACGTCCCGGTGACGGTGGCGGTGGACGGCCTAAGAGGACGTTCATTTATTACGTAAGACGATTCAGGAGGGAAAGGAATCGACCATATCTTAATTTTAACACGCTTTTATTTATTTCACCTGTAAGTTTGTATGTTTGTTTGTAATGGAATCTTCTAACGCGATTTTTACCCACTTCAAAAAGAGAGAGTCAGAGATAAAAGATAGACAAATTTATTTTTTAACTTTTAGTTCGGTTTACCAATATACCGTGTTTTTAAGTTTTCTTCAACTATATTTTTCTGACAAAGGTGTGCAAGACTTGATAGTTCTTACATAAGGCCTGGTCATAAATACTGTTACGTAAAACCTTTTCTTTTTTCAACTTTTTAATTATTTTGTATTTGGAACACGTTTATTATTTTAAGAACTTCTTTAGATTTCGCGGCATTTCACATATTTTTTCGTGTTCATTATCTAATTACAATATGAAATGGTGTGTTAAAGAAAATAGTATTGCAGTGATCGCCTTGCACAAAGTGGGTATGGAGCCGTCGGTCATATTCCAGACACTTAAAAAGCTTGGTATCAGCTGTATGTTCGTATATCGTACTATCAACAGATACAACAACACTTCCTCTGTCGAAAACCATAATAGATCGGGACGGCCGTGTGCTGCTAGAACTACAAAGGCTGTTAATGCTGTCTAAGTCAGAATTCCTCGAAACCCCATTAGCAAGCAAATAATCTTATCGCGAGAAATAAAGATTCCCGCTAGGTCTGTGTCGCGTATAATAAAACATGACCTGAAGTTCGGTGCTTATCGTCGATATACAGGACATGGCCTGAAATCAATCTTTACAATAAAAGAGAGTGGATCAATCAAAATGCTGTCTGTCACGATACGCAGATGAAAGGCATAGAAATATCCTCTTTACCGATGAAAAAAAAATCACGATGGAAGAGCAAGCAAAATGATCAAGTGTACGCTCACAGTTCTTAAGAAGCTGCTTCAGTAGTCGGAAAGGTACAACGTGGTCATCATCCGGCATCAGTGATGGTTTGGTTGGGCGTGTGTCACAAAGCTACAATTTTATGAAAAAGTAATGTATCAAGAGAGTCTTGGATAGTGTTTTGAAACCTTTCAGCAATACACTTTTTACAAATTTACCGTGGACTTTCCAGCAGGACTCTGCACCTGGTCAGAAGGCACGAACTACCCAAGCCTGGCTCGAAACCAACGTTCCGGATTATAAGAGCTGAAGACTGGCCCTCATCTAGCCCAGATTTCAACCCTTTGGAGTACAAATTATAGTCAGTTTTAGAGAACATGGTCTGTTCTTAACGGCACGGTGACATCGAGACTCTTAAAAAAAATCTGGAACAAGCAGTGGTGAATTTCCCATAGAATCAGTGCGTAAATCCATACATTCGTGGCCAGACAGATCAAAGGCCGGTATAAAAGACAAAGGTAGCCATTTCGGATAATATATCTTTTAATTATTTGCTGAGACTAACAAATATGTACTTATAAGATATAAAATACGTGTGTAAAAAACAACTACGCCTCCGAGCCCTCAGGTGAGATTCGAACCCACGACCTTTCGCTAACCGGGCGAGTGCTCTGACCGCTGAACTACCGAGACGCTGATAAAATACAGAGCACTCGCCCGGATAGCGAAAGGTCGTGCGTGCGTGCGGGCCCCGGGGGTGTAGCCCCGGTTGCCCTCCCCTAAATCCAGCGTTGGCCAAATAACACGAAACTTTAGTAATCCTATAGACAATTTTATTATAAGGGATCTAAATACTATCACTATATGAAACTTAAATATTTTAAATGATTTTGTTTACGCATTATAATTTTTTTATGGCAACCCTGATTCGTTCGGGAAGAAACAAGGAAAATCTATTCAGACAATATACGAAATGTTTGCGGTTTTCAGGGATTCTGCCGTTTGTAAAACCATGGTGTATAAGTGCTGTAATGCTTACAACAAAACCTTGTGTAACTCTATCATTTTCAACCTTGAGAAAAACCATGTTTAATAATACGCCGCGAACGCATTACGCATTATATACATCACTTGGTGGCACGAAACGTTTGTTTAATATCAAAATCACGATCTGTCAAATCTTTAGCGTGTACCAGCTAATTATAAGCATAAGTTAATTGCCGCTTAAGACTGATTACTGTTGCTTGTATTGTAAAGTACTGTAATTACTTGCAGATCCTTGACCATGTTGACATAACGACAACTGTTATGTTATTGCGTGTAATGGAACGTTAGCTTTTTTATCTGTGAATACTATTGGCGCGAGAACTGTTGGCGGCAAATTCTAATAAGGTTATCGTTAGAATTATTAAGATGACTAACTTCTTATCGTTAGTTGAATGATATGTCTAAGGTCAAAATTTATTTACTATGCAACTTATTCTTTTTATAAAGTATTTTGGGCACTTGGCTGCTATAATTCCATAATATTGTTGTTCCACAGATTAAATAAATACTACGATTACTATGACGTTATGCTTATGATTGTTGGTGTCAAACTGAAAAAGAAACTCTTGAAAATGGTTTTATATAGTGGCACAACAGCACACTGTTATGAATCATATATTAAAAGTTAGTACATAAATAACATAACCGCAGTAGATATGTTTATTAATATATTTGTGATACTGATCAAGAGAGAAATGAAGAAGTCAAGAGAAAAATAAATGGGGGCCTATTGAAAATCAGCGTCAGCCCTCAAGCTGACATAAAGCTGAATTGTTCACCCATTTGGTACAGACGTGGGACATATTGAGTTTAAATTAAGTTTTTTTTTGTTTGTTTAAAGTTTTAGGTTAATCATAATTGTCTTGTTTTGTTTTATTTTGTTTTAGTTTAATTCTTTTATTATTATTATTTATGTACTGTCTTTGTGTTGTATGTTAAAGTCCTGTGTCAATACCAAATAAAAAAGTGTTTATGTAAAGTGTTTATGTTTATGATAACAAACATAAATAACACCATAGAGTAATAAAAAAAATAAACACAATTCTTACTTTAACGTGCTACTTATATGAAATTTGCCAGTCACTTTACTAAATTGCTAAGAATTATGATTGGACACTTTAGTTGACCTAGTTATAGGCAAAACAGGAAATTTTAAACGAGGTTGTGTGATTTTATATTTCCAATAGCTGTTCTCGGCGTGATTGCCAACGCTCTTTTTTATTATAACATTTTTGCTGACTATACAATAAAAGGAGCCTAGGACTCCTTATGAAATCAGCTACCAGTGAAATTGCCGTCAAAATTGATCCAGATATTTTTAGCAAAAATTACCTATACAAAACTATCACATTGACATTGGAATGGATTTCGAGAATATTATATGACTAGCTGACCCAGCCACGCGTAGCTCTGTTATAATTATAATTAAAACTTAACTTATCCTATGTTCTAAGTCAGAACAAATCTAGCAAAATGAAAAAGCAATCATCAAAATCGGTTGGATAGTTTCGGAGTTCAACACGGTCAAACATTGTAACAAAGAGTTTTTATGTAAATAGAAGATATATTATAGAATGCTGTTTAGCAATAAGACCGTCTGTTTGTATACTTTTTTTGATGTACTTGTCTTTTTCTGCATCCTATCCAGTGCTGACTTTACACATTTGCCGCCCCTACTGACCTCTATAATTAGATTCACTGTTCACAATAATGTTAATTCCTTTTTTAGGAAATAATATAGTTTCAAAATTATTTTTACAACTTTTTGGATATATTTTTAAGCTAAGAAAAGCAAAGCTTTGTTTTTACTGCACTATTACTTACTTTTTTTTCTGTACCAATTTTCTGGGCAAATTTTGCCGCCCCCTAATTTTTCCGCCCCCTAATTTTGCCGCCCTAAGCTTCAGCTTTTTTAGCTTCTATGGTAAATCCGGGACTGATCCTATCTAAAGTCTGTTCATTCTAACTTGTCCCATTTGGTAAACAATCTTGGCACAACTTTTTGACAAAATCACCCATTTAAAAATAAAATAATAACAAAGACAATAATCTATTACAATAAAAAGTTATTATAAACTGAAACCCATTGAATCTAGTTGTCAGTTGTTTTTAATGCTGTATTTTCAATAAAAAGGAATGCCAAGATTGTTTAGCAAATAGGACAAGTTAGGATGAACAGACTGTCATGTGTGCAATAACGCGTAATTTATTATTAATATATGTAATATATTTGCAAATTTTCTTACCAAGACCGCCAGATTGGGTACAATGAGAGTCGCGTTCATATCTACGGTGTTAAGGTCCGGTAGGTAGATGGGATGTCGCTTAGCCAGGTAGGTCATTGTGCTGTTCTCGTTGAACTGGATCTTGTCATGGACCAGCTTTTCTCTGGAAGGAGCAAATGTTGCGTATTTAATCTGTGGTAAAAGGCGGTTTATTTTATTTACAGACTTTTTGGCGGGAGCGGGAAGCGTCACTTTGGTGGTTTTGGTTTTCTTATTATTCATTCATTGATCATTAAATTATTCATAAATTAGTTCTCATCATCATAAGACATGGCTTAAAGGACACGCACCCAAACATTAATATCTTATTAAAAATAATTATTTTATTTTTTATCTATAAGACGATTTTAACGCCTACTCGAGTTTTCACAATATGGGTACGTGAATCTTCCTGTTCTTATTAACACATTTAAATTAAAGTAAACATTCTGTTATCTTTTTTGGTTATACTTTTTTATGTGAGATTCTATGACAAATGAACACAATTATTCTACCTAACGACGATGTGTGTTAGAAAAATTTGGTAATTGTAAAAGCATCCATCAGGATTGTGAAAGGTTGCGGGTTCAAGTTCACAAGGCACAAGTTTAGTATTCTCTAGTAAAAATTGTTCAAGGTATCATAGTTAACTTTATGTTTTTATCTCTAGAAGTCGAATTACGTGTTGTTATAACGTCATGGTTCGCGTTAGTCACATAATTGGAATAGCCCATAAGTCACTACTTAAGGGGACTGCGTAATATTTGTTGACTAGCGTAATAGATGTTCTTGCCATATACCAAATTTCATCGAAATCGGTTCACCTGTTCTTGATGAAGAACATACAGACAGACACTGTGACGGGGATTTTTTTTGGAGTGGAGCGAGCGAAGCAAGCTGAGCTCCCATGGATCAGCTTCAATGACGCAATGTCTGTTACGCCATAACTTCCCAAGTTCTTAACCGATTTTAATATTTTTTGTGTGGAATCGAATCAACACATTTAGGACCAGATTGTGACGGATAATTTTGAAATTCACAAAAATAAAAAAGTTATGACCAAAAAGCATTGGCTCTATAGGATTTCCCAAAGAAACAAAAAGAGTGCGCTTTTTAAAATTTTTCATTCTTATAGAATTTTTTAAATTTACTAAACATTTTTTTTTTAATATTAGGCTCTGCTCCAATATATGGTGCTAGCGAAGCTTTATGCTAAGCGACTGCATCGCCTAGTTATGTATATAGAAAGAAGAATATGTAAATTCTATCTGAGTCATTGGTACTCGTATGCTAGTATTCGTCAGATAAACATCGGATGGGACCGTTCAGTGCGAAATGCAGAATCGCTAGTGTTGCACCAAACGGTCTTCATAAATATAATTAAAATGAGGTTTTATAAAAAGGATAACATGATATTAAGGATCTTTTTTATATACGATCCAGCTACTAAATAACACCTATCGATAATAATAATCAAGGTCATTTTTATTTCACGGAAGTAAACCCATCCTTTTATCCAGACACAATTATGTTTTTGTTGAAATTCAACAGAAAAACTGAAGTGGAAAATTTTAACGGATACATAATATCAATGATGAAGAACCTTACTAGTATTTTTAATTTAATGATATTATTTTTAGCGTGGCATTTAATTTAAGATTTTTACATTTTGCATTTTAATGTAATAAAATACTACTAAAAATAAATCGGCCTTGCAACCTTTCGATGCGGGCCTGCTTTCTCAATTGAGCTACCGAGCTCTTCTAACCGAAATTTTGTGGTACGATTTTACTGTTTTATGCTGTAGGCCAGCGTTGCTTCATCAATGAGAGGAATATCCCCGTATTCGAAGGAAACATTTTAACAAATGTTTCACAATTGGTTGAGATGAAACGGCCATTCAATTAATGATTTTTATCTTTTATGTTATACTAGCTGACCCGGCCACGCGTTGCTATAGTAACGTTAATTGATTATAAAAACTGTTATTCTTGGGCTTATGTTAACTATGGTAACTATATAAGGTAACAAACACACAAAGTATTATTATTATATAATGAACTGAGTACTGATGATAAATTTTAATAAATAAATACTAGAAAAGATCGACTGGTCTCACGAGTTATTTTAATAGTATCTATTAAAATTTATCATAAAAGATAGCCAGGCCCGGATTTGGACGTGTCCTCCACACGTCCAAATCAGGGCCTGAGGCAACAGATAGCCCTAATTATATTCGAATAAAAATCGTTAATTGCGAATATGAGTGATACAGTTTTTACAACAATGTTAAAAGTTCTTCTATATTCTACACAAAAAAATACTGGCAAATCTTGATAGTCGAAAGTAACTCGTCGAAATTTGTATTTTTTTTTATCTCTGTTATGGGTGCCCCTCTCTTGTGGAGGCCACAGGGCAGTAGCCCCACCTGCCCTCCCCAAATCCGGCTCTGAAGTTAGCATTAGTAAACGGAAGTCTCCTTCAAAAATGGAGGGACTTTTCCATAATTTCTACGCTTAGCAGACTTATGAATATAAGCTATAATCTTTATTAACATAATCCATATTTACGATTTATTTGTAATTATCAATTAAAAGATTATTATTATTATTATTATTATTATTACATTATTACTTTATTACATTTAATTACATTTGACAATATTACATTTTGACAATATTAAATTTCAAGCCCCCACACTAGGCTCAGCCTGTCCTGTGGGGGAAGTGCACGATTTACAAAAAAGACAAACTAAACACAGCATCTTCTTACATAACAAAGTAATAAACAAGAGGCAAAAACAATACATTTCTATTACCTAATATTAACCTTAGGATTTTTCTGGTGGTGTGTGTGTGTGTGTGTGAGTGTGTGTCATGCAATGGTTTTTAACACATTTTCTGTTTCCATGTAATTCCATCTCATTACAGTGTAGGTGACAACTCTTTTGAAGACTCTGACGCCCAAATCTCAGGTGTCAGTGGCCTCTCCCAAGTTTTCGCAACATTAGTGTCAAAAAAAGTTTATCCATAATAGAAAATTAACAATGCACTTATAATTAGATATATAATACCTTAATACATAAATATTATAATAAGGATAGATATATAGAAAGATACATGTATATATGTATAAATTAATACGTATTTTATTTTATTTATTTATAATACCATAATGCATCTGGAATACCATATTTTATTTTTGTTTAGCCCGTTAGTCAAATAGATTTTCTGTTTCTTCATAGTTTAAGTACAAAAGCCATTTTTTACGATTTAAAAAAAATGTGTTCAGTTCATGAATAGTGTATATATGTATACATGCCTATTATTTAATAATTCGTGTGAACCTAACCGTTCATTCAAATATAATGACGGTGAGCTAATACATGCTTTTTGTTGGTGTTTTTTTATTTAGGTAATTCAATTTACAAATGTTCCTCATCTATTTGTGCTTTGGTAAGCTTTGTATCTGAAGCAATGCCATTGTGTGTTTTAATTACTCAAATAAATATTCTAAATTGCAGATTATTCTGTAAAGGTCATAGGTACTTTGCGTTAAGATTGCGGGAAGTTAATATCATGTTTTTAAAGAACGTAATATGAGGTTAGTTTTCCTATTTAATTTTGGGAAATCAGAACAGAGAAAAGATACTTAAATAAGGAAGGAAAAGAAAAAGCTAGTGAGTTAAATACAGCAGTGTCGTTATTTCAACATTTAATATTTTTGTATATACCAATTCCACTATTTTTAATATTTTTGTCTGTATGTCCTTCTATAAGTCAAGAACGAGTTAACCGATTTCGATGAAATTTTGTGTATGTAAAGGACATGAGATCGCGCAAATCATAGACAATATCTCATATCGATAAAAACCTTAGAATCCTAACTTATATTATAAATACGAAAGTGAGTTTGTTTGTTACACTCTTACGCCTTAACAACCCAATCGATTATCATGAACTTTTGATTACACTTTGTCAGGGGTACAGAAAAGTACATTGGGTACTTTTTATCCCGAATATTGTTCCTGAGGGATATAAATATAACTTTTAATTGGAAGTCTACATTAACGCGAGTGAAGCTGCGGTGAAAAGCTAGTTATATAATATTTTTTGTGTAATATAAGAAGTGGACTGAACTTATCTTCATTTGTAATGATTTTACATGACAGTTTCTAATTATTTAATTGTAATGAATGTACGTAACTTATATATAATTGATGACGTTTTGGGTAATTATTTAAGTCTCATATTTTAATCAACGCATGGTTATCTTCACTAGTTTACTACAGATTACATTACTCTAAAAATACACAATACTATTTTTTGTTTCACTATTGTAATTGGCGTGACATCGTTATAAAACATATCTATAAATATAAACATGGCGTCTAGCGTAGATGTGACGCCAAAAATTTTTAGCCTGTCACATATTTTATATTTAAAATGCAATACCCTTACGGGGTCGGTTTAAAGGTACTATTATATTTTGTCATAACTTATGTAACAAATACGTTGCAGATATATTATTGTAATAGAAAAATACTAGAAAAAATCGACTTGGGTCACAAGTGAATTCTCAGGCGAATCTGACCCGATTTTTTTAAGTATTTTTCTATTATCTTATAAGATCGCATTGAAAAATGCATAAAATATATAAAAATTATAAAAAATGTTGCAATAAATTATATGACTATCCTCCATTGTTATTTTTATTTCAAAGACCATTACTTTTTTGATTCAGAATTTTATAGAAAAGTGAAGCATCCTATAAATATGCGGGCAATTCTTCGAAGATCTGTTTGTACCATATTCTTGCAAATAAATTGATTTACACACGTTGTAACGAAGGCCTTAGTACGAATTTACGCGTCGATATCGTCTGCGTAAAATATTACCATGGATATTGGTATGAGCGTCCCTTTTTTATACTACGGAAAATGCCTTACGCATACTGCGCCGCCCGGGGGAGTTATGTGGTGCTCTCCTCCATTCCCCACCCGGCCTACTGCCCGATGGAGAATTGGAGGTCTACCCACTAAAAACCCTAGTATGCTCCCTCACACTGCCATTGGTCCCACGGGGCCGTTTTTGGCAATCACCGCGGGAAGCCGGCAGGTTGGCACGAAGGCCCCACCACGTTAGGGGATGTCCGTATGCATTTGGGCATCCCCTCAGACGGGCAAGACCGTGCAATGCCGGCTTAGGACTGCCCATCCTTTACCAGCTGGTCTTGTGAGGAGGGAGGATGGCAATACCTCCCCTCCCCCCTCCTCAGTATGAGGTCATCATTGCAACTGGAAATCTTCAAAGAAATCTGTGAGAGGAAGATTGCACGATAAGTATTTCACCAGTTTGATCCATCATTTTGGTATTGATTGACACCAGACTGATCGTGTAATACTCTGACTGTCATAAAAATGATTTAACTAGGTCTAAGTCGCTAAGCATGAAACTTCGCTAGCACTATATATTGGAGTAGAGCGTAATACTATATTTGATTTGATTCCACACAATAAGTGTTAAAATCGGTTAAGAACTCGGGAAGTTATGGCGTAACAGACATTGCGTCATTTAAGCTGATCCATGGGAGTTCCGCTCCAATAAATCCATCAGTCTGCCGTCAGTCAAGACTGTTGGATCCTTCTAAAGCGATCGTACTTTCATCCAGGATTTTCAGGAAGCGTGCCCCTGCCTGGGATACTCTCATTCTAATCCTGGCATTAAAGCCTAAATCAGCAAGCGAAAGAGAAGACCTTGAACAGTGGTGAAAATAGATCAATTGCCGCCCGGAGCAGTTTACCAATTTTGCCGCCCCTGTCAGAGGGCCGCGCCGCCTCTTGGAACGTCCTTCGGTGGTGTCTAATCTTTTAACCGTAGACGTTTCAAGTGGCGTCCCCTTGAAACGCACTGTGGGACATCCATAGGTCATAAATCTTAAAAACCTGCTTTCTAGTTTTACATTTTATTCCTTGTCGTTACATTGGATACCTTCGTTAGTTGCGGTACCTTCTGAAACTATAAATAGGTCAGTAATTAGAGTGCGCCTTCATTATCTATTGTGCATTCAAAGAGAGCGCATCGCCAATCGTAAATACTGTTGTCAGTGAGTCATTAAAAAGCGTGACGTCATTTGTTGTCATTGCGGGACCTGTGAGTGCTGTGTGTTTTTTCTGAAATGGATATCCAAGAACAGGGTATGTAATAATTAATATTTTTATTTTAATTGTATCTTAGTATATATTTTCTTTAGTATGTCATTGCTACGAGGCGACTTTTCTTGGAGTATTATATTTTAATATTCAAAGTTTGAATAAACTTTTAAATATGTTCCCACTCGCTCCGACTATGGAGGTATATTGCACCATAATCTTTAGACTTTCTTATCTTAGGAAAATTAAAACTTGGCTGCCCTTATCTGCCCTTTTGGCGATGACAAGGGTGCTACGGTTGCCAGATTATCTCGTAGCATTTGCTACGAAATTAGTTTATTTAGTCTTAGTGCTTTGTGTAGGTTTTGTGACTGAATTTTAACCGTTTTTTTTTGTTTTAGGTAATTTATATATATGCTCGTTTTCAAGAATGCATATTCTTGAAATATGGCTAACTGTCAATACCGATAATGACTCGGAAAAGTGTCGTCAAGTCCTACAAAGTTTGTTGACTACTCTGAACGATGCTGAGAACATTGATATTCATTATTTAGAGAAAATTGTTAATAATTTATGTAAAGCTATTGCTCGATTCTGGAAAAAATGTAATAGGGATAAAACCAAGCTTTTATATAAGAATTCCGATTGGTTTAATGTTATTGAAAAAATTCAACTTGTGAAAAACAATAAGCAATGTACTCCGTCTGAAACGTCGCCGTGTCATTCACGTGGTCGTCCTCGAAAACCTTTTACGCAATGTAGTAAAAGGACTAAACGTCGGAGAGTAGCTGATTTGTCAAAGTCTGATGATTCTACTGTGAGTGCATTGCTTGATGTTTCAGACTGTTCATTCGATTCGTGTATATCTAGAGTTAGCACTGATGATGTCTTGTCACTTGTGACTGATGCTCAGTTGACAAAACATCAGTATTTATTAATTAAAAACTTTGTTAATAGGCAGATTTCTCCTAATGTATTACCATGTTACCAACAAATTACTAAAGCGAAACAGAGATGTTACCCTTCTAATATAACTGTTTCCGAGTCTTCAGCTGAAGTTGAATTACAAAGTCTTTTTGATCACACAGCTTCTCGAATCCTTGAATCTCAAAAAGAGGTCTTAGATCAGATTCCTGATGATTGTTTGTCTAATATCTCTTTACTTGGGAAATGGGGATTCGATGGCAGCACTGGACATAGTGAATACAAACAATTTTTTTCAGATTCAACTTTAGAAGATAGTAGTTTGTTTGTAACATCTTATGTACCCCTTCAAATTATTGTAAAATTAGCTGAAGATAATTGTAAAATTTTATGGAAAAATCCTCGACCCTCTTCCACTTGGTACTGCCGTCCTATTCGATTTTAATTTTTGAAAGAAAGCACAGCAGTGTCTTTGCAAGAGGAAGCTTATTTTAAGGATAAAATTGAAAGTTTGCAACCTACTTTTATTCAGATCGACAATCGTGAATTGGTCGTTTCTCATAAGTTGCAGCTTTCAATGGTAGATGGTAAAATTTGTAGTGCTTTAAGTGAAACATCTACAAGTAGATGTTATATATGTAATGCTACCCCTAAAGAGATGAATAAAATAGACGAATGTTTACAAAAACCTGTAATAGAGAGTAGATACCAATTTGGATTATCACCACTACATTCTTGGATACGTTTCTTCGAATGTTTTATTCATCTTTCATATAGATTAGACATAAAAAATTGGCAAGTTAGGCTAGATAGTGATAAACAATTGTTATCAAATAAAAAACAATATGTACAGTCCCAGTTTAGGGAACGATTAGGTTTAATAGTTGACAAGCCGCGTAGTGGTGGAAGCGGGACGTCTAACGACGGAAACACGGCCAGGAAGTTTTTTTTGGAATCAGCTGTATCTGCTGAAATTACAGCTTTGAATAAGGATCTCATAGATCGTTGTTGTGTAATATTACAAACGTTATCTTCTGGACATAAAATTAATGAATGCAAGTTTAAAGACTATGCATTACAAACAGCATACAGCCTGGTCGAGGAATATCCGTGGTATAGTCTTCCTGCTTCTGTCCACAAGGTGCTCGTACATGGATCAGATATTATAAGTTATGCATTGTTATCTATAGGAGAACTTTCCGAAGAAGCTGCTGAAGCGACAAATAAGTATATCAAAATTTATAGACGAAGTCACACTCGAAAAATGTCACGTGAAGTTACCAATCAAGATTTAATACAACGACTATTATTACATTCAGATCCTTATATTACAAGTCTTCGGAAACTTCCCCCTAAAAAGAAAAATACTCTGTCACAAAGTGTAATAGAATTGTTACATGTTTAATATTGTTAGAATAAGAATAATTTATTTGTATTTTGTTAGTTGTTTTGTTTTTTTTTTGTATTTAATTAATTTTAATTTATTTATTTCTATTATTTTATTATAATTAAATAATGTTATCAATGTTTTGACTCTACTTTTATTTAAAATATATGTTTTACATTCCAATTTTTAAGTGTTTGTTCATGATAAATTTAGGTAAAAGTATGTTATTGTTTATATTTGTTTTTTACTGAAGTAAACGTTTTTTATTCCGTAAATACATGTACTTCTTTCATTTTAATGTTCCTAAAACACTTTTACAACTATAAGTCACTAAAATAATACAATGTATTGATAGTAACAGGACTTTAACTATTTATGACCGCCCTTGTATGGAGCGTGTCCCTCCGTGGAACGTGCCGCCCAGGGCATTCGCACCCTCTGCCCCCCCCCCTTTTGACGCCACTGCCCTTGCCCTTCTAAGAATGTGGGCGTATGTTTCGCCACACTTCATCGCTTCCGGCCGTTTGAAACGTGCAGTTCTCTCGCCGTACCTGAGTTCTCAGTGCGCGCATTCGTTACTCCTTTAATAGTACGTTAAAGGGAATTTACACGATCACTATTTTATCAGTTTGATCCATCAGTCTTGACTGAAGGCAGACTGATAATTTATTTAAATTACCAAAATATTAAAATTTAATCATTATTTTGTCAGCCAGTGTGAGATACACGATCAGTCTGGTGTCAGTCAATACCAAAATTATGGATCAAACTGATGAAATACTTACTGATCATGTAGCAAGATTCCTAGTTCCTATGATTACCGCTAGGGACGCTCATACAAAATATATAGTAATTTTTTACTCGGACGATATCGAGTACCGACGCGTACACTCGCATTGAGGCTTTTGTTGTTAGTACGTCTGCATAGGTGTTCTCGAAGGATTGCCCGCGTATTTGCACTTTTTTATAAAATTCGGAACCAAGTCAAGGTTTTTCTGGAAACTATATGAATGGAGGCTATATATCACACGAGCCAAGTTTTTTTTCTCTGCCTGTTCGGTTAATAACCGCACATATTTCGTTTCAGTGTTGTCAGCACTATTGTAAAATAACATTTATTAATTTAATAAGTTAGGAAACTGTATCGATAGGTATAAGTTGTGGCTCACGTAATAAATTCAAGTGAAAAATCATTCGAGTTATAATTTCAAGAAAACCTAATTCATGAACTTCATTAAAAAGTTTGTATAGTAGCAAGAAACCATACATCTTGTTTGGTCTTTCGAGTCGGATTTGAACAAGCTACCTTTGGATTTACAGTCCACTTTGTAAATGGCTTGGCTTTACGTTTCACAAAGCGTAACTTCTACTCTACCTACACACCATGTTTTTATTTATAGATTTGTTTTATAACGACGTCACGCCAATTAGACTAGGGAAATAAAAAATCTTATTCTGTATTTTTTACATCAACGTAATCTGTAATAAAGTTGGGAAGACCATTCGTTGATGTAAACATGATACTTACAGAATTACCCAAAACGTCATCTATTATATATAAATTACGTAAATTTATACAACTAGATGACCTGGTAACGCGTTGCTATGGTAACGCGTATACAATGGATAAAGAGCGGGGAAAAGAGCGGAAGACAAACACACAAACAACAAATTTGTGTTCTTAGAATATATATTTTAATAATAAAAATAGTCATGTAAAAATATTACAAATAAAAGAAAGTCCAGTCAACTACTTATAACCTTAATTATTATAATAGAAAAATTCTAGAAAAAATCGACTCGGCTCACAAGACAATTCTCAGGGGGGAATCGAACCCGCAACCTTTGGAAGTCCGGTCCAATGCTCTCCCAATTGACGAAACAACGCTGGCCTACAGCGTAAAATTAGAAAGGTCTAGAAAATTTCGACGAGTGTTCACAAGGCTCGGTAGCACAATTGAGAGAGCATTGGATCGGACTTCCAAAGGTTGCAGGTTCGATTCCCGTCTGAGAATCCACTTGTGAACCGAGTCCATTTTTTCTAGTATTTTCTATTATAATAATTTATCTTATAAGATAGCATTGAAAAAATGCGTAAAATATAAAAATTATAATACTTATAACCTACAAATATTATTATAATGTTAGATTCTATTTATAAGACGACCGTTTGGTGCAACGGTAGCGATCCTGCCTTTCGCACCGACGGTCCTGGGTTCAAATCCCGGAAGGGGCAGATGTTTGTATGATGAATACAAGCATTTGTACCTGAGTCATGGGTGTTTATATATATTTCTATGAATATTATGTATGTATCATATATGTATGTATATCCGTTACCCTAGTATCCATAACACAAGCCTTACAGTGCTTACTTTGGGCTAGGCTAATTGGTGTGAATGTAAGAAATATTTATTATTTATTATTTTATTATAATTTACACTGAAATATATTTATAAACCCAATATTTTTATATGTTCTCATATTTTCCAAATTATATTTAACTTAAATCTTAAGTTCAAATTAAACTACGGAAGTACTGTGCATTTACTTATTATGCAAATAAAATATAAACGGGTAACGGAAAAAAATAAGTATGAAAAAAATCGAAATAGGGGGTACTTCGATTTTTTTCATCTTGAAAAGAAATGAAAGATGACGCACTGATTACTTTTTTTATTTAGGATGGGTTAGCTCTTGATCCCAATCAAGCCCGGGGGTAAAGACAGAAACCACGATGGAACGAGTTAACCCAGAAGGTGCCATCCCATCCTGGCCCATCACCCTGGCTTTGAAAATGGACGGGTTATAAGTTCTCGGAAATACAGTTTCACTTAAAAATCCTGTACTCACAAGTAAACTATAGGTCCTATTTCATTTACATCCATCTTCTCATCCAGACCTTCTAGGAACCTCTCGTGATTCGTCACGTTGAACACGTAGACCCGCAGCTTCACCTCATCAGGGGGGTCCGCCCACCATTCAAACGGGGGAAAACCTGGGGAAAAATAATAAATTGAACTTACATTTGTACGGTATTTTGGACATGATTTTATAAATGTTACATTATATACAAAAAAAAAGAGAAAGAAAATGATTTTAATTCAATAAAAGCATTTACAATCCTTGTGTTTGGCAAAAAAGCGCTTGCGAGCGCTTACCAGCGCTGATAAACAAACTATACAGTTTTCGGCCAGGACACGTTTGCTAACTTCAGTTGCGCTGACACAATCTGCCATTTTGCTTATTATCGCTTAGCGATCGCTATTTTTCTTACAAGCGCTCGCAAGCGCTTTTTCCAAACACTGTTGTTAAAGGTGTCAAAGCCACATCATGGCTTCGTTAGTTCTACTTAGGGAGAACTTGTACCGAGAAGAAGTCACAAGAAACTCGGCAAGGGCTGTGTTTTTCTTCTCTTTATTGTCTTAAGTTACCTTTTTTACTACTAAGTCTTATAAGAAAATTACAATGAACGCATTGTATACAGTGCTCTCATTACAAGAAAAACAACGGGTTGCACTCCGGGAGTGCCGGCAGAAGTAAAAATTTAAACATTGTGTATTATTGATATTTTGGAATGCTTAGCTTAGCTAAATTGCTTTCATTATCAGTATAAAATTACGATAATTTATGTGGTAAAATACAATATTCATTTATTGCGCTATCGCACACAAACATGACAACAAACACACACGCACACTCGAACAAGTGCCCCACGTCGCTTACGAATTTTCGATCAGGTCACGTGTCCTGACGCGAGTTTAACATTTTTTACCCATCCCAAAAAGTGCACTACGCCGCTAAAGAAGTTTTCACTTCAATAAATAGCAACAAGGCTATTAATTCTACGCATTCTGGTATTTTAAATATTCACCGATTCTGTAATAGTCTTTGTTCATGAGTGTACTTTTAACAACATTTTTGAACTTCAAAGTAAAACCTCTACCCAAAAATGAGCCTCTTGATTTTTGAAGTGACTTGTTACAGCAAGTTTACTTTCATTTATTATAAGTATTGTATAAACATCGAAAGGGTCAAAGTATATCCTTACATACATAATATTTTCTCAAAAATGACTTTTATTAAATTGATTTCATGAAATGTTCTTCATAAGTCACCGCACACGGGCCACCGGCCACAGCCACAAACGCCGCCACGAGAAGCTGGAAGTGGCCGCAAAGGTAGCAGTAGCACGCGACACCCACTTGTAGCCTGTGGTCGACACTTGCGGTCGGTGGCTGCTACTGTTTTTAATTAACTATGCGCGCAGTATCATAATGGACTCAGACGAAGACGGTTTGATTGCGTAGCTTCTAATAAAAAAACGTGGGGTGTGGTGGCGTTTAGTGGCCGATGTGGCCCACGAGAAGCGGGAAGCGACGATTTGTAGCGTGTGGTAGCCACCGGCGTTAACCGTGTGCGGCGAATCCATATAAAATGTATGAAAATTACAGGAAATATGCCGGTGGCGGCGTTTGCTTTTGTGGCTGTGGTCGGTGGCCCGTGTGCTCATTTTGAGCACTTGACGATATAGTACTGGTGACATATGATATATTTTAAACACTGAGTTCGTTGATAATAAAAAAGAATAATTTACATCAATTATTCTAAGTATATTATACTATTTCGAACTAAATCCCATTAAAAACATAAATGTGAAATGAGAGCCAAGTTCAATGTTATGATAAATGCCTTGGTTGTTGACTTCAACGACAAAAGAAGTGAGATCTTAATGGGTGCCAAGTTCAATGGTCAGTCCTGAAAGGTATTTATAAGTAACAGTATAACATATCATATCTTCTTATAACATAAGATAGTGTATTGTAGCCTTCGCAAGTTCTAAACCTACAAGTATTTGTCGGTTCTTATTTTATAATTCCGAAAATTTGGATTGTTGGTAGAAACTAGCGATCGAACATAATAATTCGTTGGTAGGTTTATAAAAACTAGCCAAGACAGACCTTAGGCTACAATACATTATCTTATGTTATAAGAAGATATATGTTATACTGTTACTTATAAATACATTTCAGGACTGACCATTGAACTTGGCACCCATTAAGATCTCACTTCTTTTGTCGTTGAAGTCAACAACCAAGGCATTTATCATAATATTGAACTTGGCTCTCATTTCACATTTATGTTTTTTAATGGGATATCATTACTTTTTGTAGGTAGGTACATATCCTCGTAACGCCGTGGGTCCCATGAGTTTTGATTACTTACTGATTCTTACGTCTATAGTTAGGTACAGGCACTAATTAGGTATTTATGTTAAGCGTTCATAATAGAATCTAATTATTTAAAAATTGCCAGTTTTTTATTTATTCCTTTGTATTCATCTAATTACCTATCTGCATACCAAATTTTAACTCTCTAGGTCATCGGGAACTGGGTTAGAGTTTTGATCTATAGGTCAGTCAGTCAGTCAATGATAAAAATGAGGATATTTGGACATTAATATCTAGATAACCGTTTGAGATAAGCTTATGAAATTTAGAACATATATGTATCTCGCAAGTCTCAATACATGAGACAAATTTGATAAGTTTATGTGAAATAGTTTTTGATTTATGAGGGGGTCAAAAGTGGCTCCAAATGGTTCGTGTAATATTAGTAATATTACACACGGTGCGGCTCGCCAGTTCTGTTTCTTGAACTTGGCTTGACACGCTACCGCGTGTCTAGATATGATAAAATCATAATTCGCGAGTCGCCATTGACTTATGATTTTGGAATGATTCATTGATGTCGCAAATGAACTAAATGTATAAATGCTTTTAGTACAAAAGTACAAAGGTGTTCGGTTGGGTAAGTAGGGTTGCACAGAAACTATATTTTCACGAATATATTGAAGAGTAACTGTTAAATTTTGATTTCCTTTAAAATAAATTATATCATCTATAATAATGTACAATTTATAAATTAGTTTAAATTGTTTGGCGTCGGTCCGGCAAAGTAGAATAGAAAAGATCCTAATTATATTATGTCAATACTTTGTGTGTGTGTTTGTTACCATATTAACCGCAAGTAGTTCGTCTGCCGGACGCTAGATGGCGCTAACGAGAAAATATTTAAAAATAGAAAAAATTTAAAGAAATTTGTCAACCCGTGCGAGTATAGATAAAAGATTTTTTGATCAATATGAGCACTAACAATGCGCCTTTTAAATGTCAAAGCTATACTATAGTTTCTTAAGTTCTACGTTGGGAGACCTTGTACCAAGCAGCCGCAAGAAGCTCGCCAAAGGATTTTTTTTCAAGTTTTTATTATGTACTGATCTTTCGTACTCAAAGTGTCGAAAAAGGCGACTAATTATTGGAGGATGGATGGATCCCATGGATCAACTTCAATGGCACAATGTCTGTTACGCCATAACTTCCCGAGTTCTCAACCGATTTTAATATTTTTTGCGTGGAATCGAATCATTTATGTATTTTTTATTTACTTTGTTTGTTCCTTAAACAATAACAATTGTATTGGAAACTGATGATGATGATGAAATTTAATAGCGATATAATAACCTTGGCAATAGTAATGAAATTATAAACAATGTAATGTGAAAAAATTGAATAAATTAATGTCAAATTATCTTAAAATTAAGTCTATAAAATTACTAAAATATCATTTATATAATAATTATTCATTATTTAAATATAGCCAATAAATTCTTTAATATCATAGAAGCATTTTTCTAACAAGAAGCACTTTAGTTGCTTTTTAAAGAGATTAACATTATGTATAGATTTCAGTCGGTTGGGAAGACAATTGAACATTCTCACAGCCTGATGTCTCACACTGTGCTCAACGACTTTAAATTTAGGAATGAAAGTTGACTGAATGTCCTTTCGCCGAGTTTCCAGTCTTATTACTCTTTGCTCTGGAGTTTCATACTGATCTGGCCATTTTACAAGGTGAACAAGCACTACATAAATATATAAACTTGGGACTGTTAATATACCCAGCTTACTGAAGTGTTCTTTGCACGATTCCCATTGAGGAATGCGGACCATAGTCCGTATGGCCCTTTTCTGCAAAACAAAGGCTTGTCTAATATTATAAGCATAACTATTCCCCCAAAACATTATACTATACCGCAGGTGCGACTCGACCAGTGCATCAACAGGTTTAGAACCAGATTGTGAAGGACCCGAATTTTAAAATTCGCATAAATTCCCATCAACGCATTTTTTTTTCTTTTTTTAAAGTATTACGCTCCGCTCCAATATATGGTGCTAGCGTAGCTTTATGCTTAGCGACTGCATCGCCTAGTACAGAAGGTAATCATAAACCTTCTGTAGTCACAAAATGGGCAGTAGCGTTATTCCGAATTATGGCTTATAACTGCGATCTTCAACCAGCCTCCCCAAGTGAGATCATGTTATGTGCTTTATTTTTATTTTTGCATTCACAATGCAATATTTCTATAAGATATAAAATACGGAGACGTAATTGTTGTTTAAAGGAGTATATTATATCTTAAAGATCATATAATATTGAAAATATTATACTTAATAAAAAATATCCGCTAAATCTTTGCTCGTAGGTTATTTATGAGCCTAGAAGGCTGAGAACGTTACTTCACTGTATTGCCAAACTTACTTTCTGGGCAAGATACAAACTAAAAATCTCTTACATTCACACTAATTAGCCTAGCTCAAAGTAAGCACTAACACAACCCTTGTGTTATGGATACTAGGGTAACGGATAGACATAAATTAAATATATGATACATAAACAAGTAATATTAATAGAAATATATATAAATACCCATGATTCAAATACAAATGCTCGTATTCGTCATACAAACATCTGCCCCTTCTGGGATTCGAACCCAGGACCGTCGGTGCGAAAGACAGAATCGCCACCGTTACACCAAACGGTAACCAAAACAAAATAAAAGTAATAAATTAATTTGTTTTATCAAAACCAACCAATCAACATCAAGTATGATGAGTGGTTATAAGAGGAGACTAGCTATATTTACCGCGCAGAAAAAATTGATTAGGATTATGATGAATATCGATCAGACCGACTCTTGTAAACCCCATTTTCAGAGATTCAAAATAATGACTGTAACCTGCTTATACATTTTTGAAATATGTAAGTTTGTACGTAAATACCCAGAGTTTTACACACTGCGAAGTAACATTCATACCAAAAAAATATTACGGCATAAAAACAGATTAAACCTTCCAATTTCCCGATTAACAATGCACTCTTCAGGCCCTTTAGTTATGTCTATTAAGATATATAACAAATTACCAATGGTCATAAAAAATGAAAGTAATTACAATACCTTTTTAAACAATTTAAAAGCATTTCTTGTTGACAAAAGCTACTATAGTATATATGAATATTTTAATGACAAACAAACATAATGATTATACAATAATAGGCTAAATATAATATAATATTAGAATAATCAATGTAAAATTGACATTTACGAATATGAATAATAACTGTGATATAAATAAATTATAATAATAATATTAACAATAACAATGAATATATAGAAATTTATCTAAAATAATTCAAAGCTTCAGAATTTAAATTAATTATTTATTTATTTAAAACAAATATATAATATAGGGATTAAATTTCCAATAACCTAAAAATTATTGGAAATTTAATATCAATAAAAACTGTACATAAAATTATAAAAATCATAAAAAAGTTTTAACAATATAATTTTAAATCATTTAATTAAATTCGAACGAAAATCAACCTTAATTTATTAGCTTTAGAATTTACTTCCTCTCTCCTATCTAACTGCCGTGCCCAACAGGGCCCATAATTGATTCAAAACATTTCTATGTAATATCTTTAAGTAACATTATGGAGTGCAATAAAGAATTGAGTATTGAGTATTGACCCGGTAACGCGTTGCTATGGTAACGTTAATTGATGCAATGGAAAAAGAGCGGGGAAAAGAGCGGACAGACAAACACACAAACAACAAATTTGTGTTCTTAGAGTATTTACTAGCGGCCCGTCCCGGCTTCGCAGGGGTGGACAAAATTCTTTATTTTTTTCTATTATTAAATATTTTTCCGCTAGCGCCATCTAGCGTCCGGTAGACGAACTACTTGCGGTTAACGCGTTGCTATGGTAACGTTAATTGATAAAATGGAAAACGCTGGAAAAAGAATGGACAGACAAACACCCAAACCACTGTGATCTTAGATAATAGATTCAGCAAAAGGAGTATCATTAACCGAAGGCAGTCAAATACAAAGTGGTAACATTTAAATAATGTAATTCATCAAATCAAAGTATGCAATTTTTTAATGTTACGACTTAGCGAGTAAATGTGATCGCCCTTGACATAGTAATGTTGCGATTTTGAACTTGGCAACATTAGAATATGAACATTTCCGAAATGGCATCGTGCATAAGCGTGAGCGAGAACATTTATTGACATTAATGAGCCTGACATTAATGAGAAACATTAGGGAGCCGAGACAAATATCTGACTGCTAAAGGTGTCTCGACTACAGTGAGAAAATCCAATCCTCTTATAAAGGATTAGAATAATCAGGATTAAATAAAAAAAAGAATAAACGCTTATAATAAAAAAATCGACTCGGGTCACAAGTGAATTCTCAGGCGGGAATAGAACCCGCAAATTAAATTTTTTCTAGTATTTTTCTATTATAATAATTTATCGTATAAGATTGCATTGAAAAATGCATAAAATATAAAAAAAATATAAAACTAAATAGCTGTTTCATTTTAATCGATTGCCCAAACATTTGTAAAAATGTAACTTTCGAATACGAGAGGACGTTCCTCTCATTGATGAAACAACGCTGGCCTATAGCGTTAAACGGAAAGGTACTAGAAAATTTCGACGAGTGTTCACAAGACTCGGTAGCTCAATTGGGAGAGCATTGAACCGGATTTTCAAAGGTTTTATTATTGCTAAACATGTTTTGTTATTGCTAAACATGTTTTACTGAGCAAAAATAAAAACAATTTTATAGGATCTCAGCATAACCCAAAAAAACCATACCTACATATATATGTCACATAAACAATTTATAATTAATATTATATTATAAACAAATATTTAACATAAAGTAAAAGGATGTTGAACGAACGAGATAAAGAAGAAAATATTCTATTCGCTACATATATTATTAAAAAAATAATACTACGTTTTGAGTGGCCCCTCGCTTGGCCCCGCCGGGTTATTTTATTATTTTTTGGTCACTGACAAACGTGGGATTTCTAGATTTTTAAATCTAGTATTATTATTTTATTCTTTTTAATTATTAACTCAACGAAGTAACCATGTGTTACGCAACAATCGGATAAGCCCCATACAAAAGTGAAAGTTGCCGAAAGTTGACCTGAAAGTGCACCTAGAAAGTTGAAAGTTGTTTAAGCGTGCATTGTCATCGGGTTCTGAGCTACCCTGAAAGTTTCAACTCGCTAGGTGGTCGGCAAGTGCCTCAAAATTGAGATACAAGATTCCAACCGGACAGACAAGACGACAGACAAGCAAACAGACATAAAGCGACCTAAGAAAAACGTGGAAAAATGCTGTGTTCCTACAATCGTTGACTTACGTTTATATTTGGCAAACCATCGGACTTAGGCCTTGTTATATTATATACACATAGTTTATGTAAACAGCTTTATTTTCTATTGTAGGTCATTGTTTATTTTATTTGCCGTAACACAAATTGTTTATTTTACTGCTCTTTCAAGAACTCACAGACTGCGAAAATATTTAAGTAATTAACCGGTAAACAATTTTAAAACAAGTACAGTTACACACAGCAAATGCAATCTGCAAAGAATTGACAGCATTCAACCGTAACTTAAATTGAAAACATAATAAATAATAAAAATTCCCTGTTTTTCCTTTAAATATTTAATAAGTTTTAAATAAACTTAAATAACTTTGACCGTGTTATTTCATGAAGGCCTTGTTTCTATGAGACATTGTGACAGTTATAGGATATAACACAATTGATTTCTCAGTAAGTTATAAATTTCAGTTTATAGCAATACGCTATCAGTTTCTAACTCTCTGGTTCACTAGAAAATGCCTATTGTCATTAAGTCTGCCATTTGTAAATATTTTTATATGCAACAAAGTTAAAATAAATAAATAAAAATATTTTTAATTATTAACTAATACCACATGACATATATTATCACAATAGCATAGTTTTATAGACAAGCATAGAAAATTTCTAATATATATCAGAATAATGTAAAATTTATAGAAATAATATATCATAATAATGATTATAAAGTATTTAATTTGTTAATTACTTTATTTATTTTGGGGCATAATGACTCAAGACCTTTGACATTGACAGCATGAAGATTAAAAATTAACCAATGCTTGTTACTTTTGACTCGATAACGTCTTATAAACTGGAACACCGGCTGCATGCACGAAAAAGTGTAACGTTCCGCCTGAGCCGAGCGTACAAGCGAGAGCGCGGAACAAGCGATAGAGAGGCACGATGGACCTAAGCGTTCGACTTGTGGCGCATCTATCTCTCTTCCACTTCATCAAGTGAAAAGTTAATGTGGTTTCCATTATTGCAACAACTTAATGTTAATTTATCGAAAAAAAGAAAATAAAAAAAAGGAAAATTTTCAATTAACTCCTTCTTTGTATTTACCTACAGAATAATGATAATTCAGTGATAATAATTCAATTCAATTCATAAAAGTATGCAATTTTTCATCAATGTTTTCTTATGACGCTATCACGTAAAATTATCGTCCGTAAACTGACTTTACAGACAACAATTTTCTTTAATTGACACTATGTTAAAATACACAATTTAATTACGCCTCATTGTGCCTGATAATTAATATGGTATTAATAGGTAATTTCCAAATAGTTTTCGATTCTTTATAATTCTATTACAGAATAAAATGTTTTCAGTTATTCTGAGGAGCCCGATTGCACAGTAGTAAACGTTAGGCCTAAGTCAATTTTGCGGGGCTAGTTATTGGATTGGTGACCAAAAGTTTATTATTTCACGATCTTACTTGCTTAGACTACTAAGGGCGTTGACTGCATCTGTGACTGTCAGCACCTACCAAAGCGTACTGAACGTGTGTGGCGGTGTTGCAGGCAACATTATAAGTTTAATATTTATTATTAAGTATAGCAACATTTTGTTTTCTCGTTCACTTACTTCCTTGCAATCTCGTTGTACATGGTGTCGGTGAGTCGATAATATATTTTTTTTTTAAATCAAGCCTTCTTCATTGTTTTCAACCCTTGAACATCCAGCCCTACAAAAAGCACTGGCTACTCTGCTGCGCTACAGCGGACTATGAACCTTATGCATGCCACAACGTTGGGTGGACGGTGGGTTATGTGGAACTTATCCGTCACTAAGGCTTACGGGTATACCCCCACAGTACTTCTCTCCACCTTTGTGGGTCCCTTTTTGGGAGTAACCACTACGGCCCGGTGGTCGGCCCGCTTCGGGCCCCTCGCGGATCGGTGATACCAACGGATACCCGATTCAGTGATGGCCAGCCCACATGGCCTAAATCCCTGCAGTAGGATCATTTATATTCTAATAATATCATCAATCAATTAATATAATCAAGATATTTTAATCATAATTATCAAATAAATATATAATGTCAAATTACCATAAATATATATATGAAATTAAAATTAATAAAATAAAAAATATGTAGCTTCCTTTCGCAAAAAGAAGCAAAATGAACCGTAAAAATAAATGCAGACAACGAAACACCTTCAGTGGCGTAAATAGATCAATTGCCGCCCGGGGCAGTTTACCAATTTTTCCGCCCCTGGCAGAGGGCTACGCCGACCCTTGGAACGTTCTTCCGGTGGGTACCACGTGTCCCATCTTTTTACCGTAGACGTTCGGAGTGGCGGCGTCGCCGCCCCTATGAACGTGCCGCCCGGGGCTTTTGCACCCTCTGCTCCCCCCCCCCCCTATTTACGCCACTGCACCGTGCACAACTGTCACAACTACACTTTTTGCACCCCCACACGGAACATCATCAGGAGCTGTTATAAAGCATAAGCATTTTTTTTTTATTATTAATGGATATGGACTTCCACCAAGTAACTCCTGATTGTCTCAAATATTCTATTAAAAGGTTGTTACAGCGAGGTGTTCCGAAGAGATTGTGAGAAAAACATTTTTTCAGCCGCTACACATTACAGGAATATATCATTTAGTTAAGGTATGTTTCTACTGTAAGCTAAGTAATTGCAAAGAAATAACTGCCTTAATGCCAACATACCTGGTCTCATATTAAGTTTCTCCCATAGCATGAAGTCGAGCGGTGTGAAGATGAACCCCCCTATTGAGATGAAAAGCATCAGCACGCCCCAAACGTACTGACTCACTGTGTCTGTAACAAAATATAACAGATCTAATCAGCTATGAACAATGCGTATTTTAAACTCGCTGTCGTCGCGCGATTTAGAAACGCGCGTCAGACGTGCCTAGCGCGTTTCTTTTACAAATACGTTTATTTTTTATGAGTTTTGCATGGTAGTAATATTAATAAAAGTATCATCATGAACAGACCCCTCTTTCCCACTGGGCACTCTAGGCAAATGCCCAGGGCCCCGCGATCGATAGGGGCCCCCTAGTTCCTGCCAGATCACTAAATCAAAAACCGACATTTATTACAAAAATACTTATTTAATTAGAGTTAATCGAACCTCAATTACGACCTATATTATCAGCTTGCTTATTTGCTTTTGCATGCACGAAGCTACTCTATTCTCGCCCAAAATAAGGCAATCGAATTTCAGCATGCTTAGATAATTTTAAATATGTGAGAATCGCCCCATTTAAATTAAAGATTATGTATTCATCTATTGACTGTCAATAAAAAAATCTGAAACCTTGTTTATCTATTTTCATTGTCTATTCTTGTAATAAAAAACTGTTCTGTCAAAGTCATAGGGGCATTTTTCTTATATGCCCAAGGCCTCCAATAGGTTAAAGACGGCCCTGATCATGAACCCCGTCAGGGCACTTTAATATTTAAAATTAAAAAAATTTAATTTTACATTTAATTTTCAATAAAATTAAAATAATTTAATATTAAATAAAATTAAAATAATTAAATTTGAAATTAAATTTTAAATAAAATTAAAATAATTTAATTTTAAATATATATAAATATAATTAGGTAGGTACATTTTTATTTCAGTTCAGGCACTCGAATTATTCCATAGAGCAATTTTATTCACGTCTAATGCGTTTGTTACAATACAGACCGATAGCGCTTGAGCGCGAGATTACATTTATGCAGGTATTCAAAGGTATAGTCCCCGGCATATAAGTTGAACCTGGTTTTGAAATCACGTGACATGCGCAGTAACAAGTTTAGGTACATTATTCACTACTGCGCATGTCACGTGTTTTCAAAACCAGGTTCAACTTATATGCCGGGAATGGCTGCATTGCTGATGAGCTGCAGCTCAAAAGAGCTTCGTTTGACTCGCGTTTGTATCGATACAAGCGCGCGTAGGCGGTGCATTTAAAAAAGTGTGAGTCGGACTACGGACTACGGCGCACGAAGGGTTCTGTACAAACTATAAGTTAAGTAAATTATAAAAGTAACGAACATTGCTCTAACGAAATGAACAACGGATTGAGGGACAAACTTAACTTTGCTGTTGGAAAACTGTTGCCCTCATATATCGACATAGGTTGCGGTTAATTTACCAACTGCAAATAACTTTGTAATCGCAAATGGTGGGGGGGAAAAGCCCTACTTTACAAATAACCAATCACAGTGCACTTAGTGCGTTTAGTGACTTTCAATCACCAGACACTTATTTAATAATTGTAATCATATTCATAATTTTATTTTGATAATAATAATTACTGAACAATTGCTAGCATAGCTTACAAGAGTAATTTCTGTTGAACTTGAACTATGTTTCGAAGTAATATCGTCTTATATTACCAGTAAAGGGAAACATCTGAAAACTATATACATCCTTACTAATATTATAAATCGGAATGTGAGTTTGTTTGTTTGTTCCGCTTTCACGCCGTAACTACTGAACCGATTGCTTTGAAATTTTGCAGACGTAAAGATAAAAGTCCGGATTAAATAATAGGGTACTTTTTATCCTGGAAAAATTGATATTCCCGAGGAAAAACAAAAATATTGTTTGCTTGATGGATGGATTGTAGATGGCGCTGTGTGTCGTTTAAAACAAGGTAAAATATTGCAAACGAATATAAACATGTAAATTTAGAAGCTAAATGATACGATAATGAATCCCTGAAAATGCGGAATTCCCGAGGAATGACGTACAATTTGTTTTATCGTCTAAACTGTTTTTTTTACATCTACTTATATGTTGCAAACGAATATGAACATGTAAATTTTGAAGCTAAATGATTCCCTAAATGACTCATTCCTCGGATTCCGATTATTCCAACAGACCTCCCATTTCAATTTAAAAGAGTACAATTTCCTATAAGGGTTTCATTTGCAATAATCGTTAATAAAGCACAAGGCCAAACTCTAAGGGTTGCTGGAGTACACAAGGAAAAACATTGTTTTTCGCATGGTCAGCTCTATGTAGCGTGTTTCCGGGTTTCCAGTGCCCAAAATCTGCATGTTTTTGCTCCACAAGGGAAAACATATAATATAGTGTACCATTCAGTTTTGGTTTAACAAGTAATTGTATCCAGCGTTACATCGCGCTTCTTAGATTTTTCCGTGGGAATGAGAAGTTTTCTTATAGTTGTGCTTTATACCGCAATATAACCGAATTCCACGCGGGCGAAGCCGCGGGCGGAAAGCTAGTACAAAATATAGTCTTCATTTCATATTTAAGAAAACAACAACTTTTATTAGGTTTCCTAACTAATTTAGGTATGAACTGTTAGTATCACTACAATTTCACTTATAAAACACAATAACATAAGTAATTATAGGTTATGGAAACTGTAAGGGAACTGGAACTGAACGATAATGGTGCGGAAAAAACTGCAAGTCTCAATTTCTAAACTATTTACTTTCATACAAAAGCCTCGTGGACAACCGTCAGAGCCTATGCACACTGTATTTTTGAAACGCGCTGTCGACACGCGATTTAGAACAGTGCGTCAGACGCGCCTCGGCAGCGCATTTCTTTTTATTCTATAGAGCAAATTTCTTTGTCTCATGCTTTTGTATCGATACAATCATGGATTCAAAAACACCTTTATTTTCTTTCATAAGGGTTACACATTGAATCTGTTACCGAATTATTCCTGTATCACTTATTTGGGTGTTTTGAACCTGTTTTGCGTCGAACACTTATAAAAGTGTAACAGATATAATGTTTTCTGTTACCAATCTGTTAGAAACTGTTTACGTTTAACTATCTATGTGTATACACAGTGCACCAACATAGGCATTTCAAAGTACCCAAATCATTAGTGAGCTGTCGCATAGTTATGCCAATGTAAACCTTATTGACTGTAACAGATATTAACATTTATGAACCGGTATTTTCTAAAACAGATTCAAAGTGTTACAGTTCCTTTCTGTTTAACTTTTAAAACAGAAATGAAAAACAGTGTTCAGAACACTCTATTCGGATACCGCTAAAATCCCTGGATACAATATCGATACAGATACCGATTCAAGCGCGAGACTAAATTCATGCAGGTATTCAAAGGTATAACTTTGAGCATTTACATAAATTCATAGTTTTATATTCATTCATAGTTTTTTAGCTAAGGCTTTTAGGGAGATAACTAAGAGGCCAATTAAAATGAACACTTAAATCGTAGGACGACCTTTTGCAACACAAAACAATCATACATAAGATATTATACTTAAATACAGCGCTTTACAACGTTGTTTCATATTTCTTGTGAAATATTTAAACACAATCAGAGAATCTAACATGAGTTTCTTTTATCTTTATGTCATGATGTGTGTATTTCGTCTTTGTACAGAATTTCTGGAACAGGAACTGTGTGAAGTAGATTAGATTCGTATTAAACGCATTTCTGAGTACTCTATTTTCCTAAACATTGAAAAGAGTAGAATTTACGATAGCTGTCTACGCCAATTATTCCATAAAGACAACTTTCGAAGTGCGACCTATTTGCATCTACTTATTGAAGTGAAAACTTCTTTAGCGGCGCTGTGTATTTTTTTTGGAATGGGTAAAAATTTCTAAACTCGGGTCAGGACACGTGATCTGATCAAAAATTCGTAAGACGGCGTAGGGCGCTTGCGCGAAGTGCGTATAGTCGTGTCATTTTTAAAATTCATAGTGACAGTTACATTATTATTTTTTTTTAAACTGTCATTATGAATTTTAAAATAGCAGGTAATGTCATGAGGACGCATGCGTTCAACTGATTTTATTCATTGCGCATGTGCAAAATCCTGCACATGCGCACAAAAAAATGCAACGAACACGACTTGGTGTGTTCGTTGACATGTTTGTATACGATAGCGCAATAAATGAATATTGTATTTTACCACATAAATGATAGCACTTTTATACTGATCATTAAAGCAATTCGTGTGAAATGATTCCTTAACCATTTCAAAATATCAAAAATACACAACGTTAATATTCAAGTTTTCACTTCTGCTGGTACTCCCGGAGTGCAACCCGTCGTTTTTTTTTTATCTATGGTCAACTCTTCTACACCTCTTCATATTTTTCGGCGCGAAAGGAGTACTTGTATTTTTAAATTTTTATGTTCAAATATATCATTGAATATTCTGCGTAATAATACGATTTATTTCAAATGCTATAATTATTTCCAAGAATCCTCCACGACTACAATAGCTATAGATTAAACCGGGATAACCTGCTTTAACAAATTGCTACACAGAATGAAGTCGTAATACAATTTGTATCCTAGAATTCAGTTCAATGTTTCTCCTGTTGATGTTTTCGACATTAAAAATGTACCTACTACATACTACTTTATACTTAATACCACGTTCATTTGCAAATCTATAATTAACTTTATAAATTAATATGATTTGTGCTCCTCAAAATAATAACTTTTATAACAAAACCACAATTTTTCTATACATATAAATAAAATTGGGGTGTCTGTTTTTAATATTGACATAACCGTTTTTTACTACATGCATATGAATATATATACGGTACATACACCAAAATAATTTTTTTTACAATTTTTGTCTGTCTGTCTGTCTGTTTGTTCCGACTAATCTCTGAAATGGCTGGACGAATTTTGACGGGACTTTTTTTGGCAGGTAGCTGAGGTTATAAGGAGTAACTAAGGCAACTTTTATTTTAGAAAAATAATGTTACAATATTCCACGCGGACGAAGTCGCGGAAGAAGTCGCGGGCGGCCGCTAGTATTAAATAAAATACAAAAAACTTACTGCAACGCGTAACATTTCGCGGTCTCATCGCACATTTTATTATAAAAACAATGTTTAATGTCATAAATTGGCTAATGGTATATTTATTTATATTTATGCGTTTTTCACTGCCTCATTTTATATTTAAAACAATTTAACAAGAATTCAACTTCTTTTGGGTGTCAGAATTGAGAAAATTGTTTAATGTTTTTCATATATTGAAAATATTCCCTGGGGAAGCACGATAAAAGACTTTCTGTGGCAAACTTAAAACCGCGAGTGGATTCGTGATCGAACGCTAGTTTTACATAGCAAATAAAATAATGATGTAGTTGCTTAGGTATTCCAACGCGTTGATGTCTAATGTATGGAAAATTAGAATTCATCTCCAGCCTTGTAAAATGTGGTAAATAATGTTACGATGGCGGAATGTGACGTATTGCGAATTGTTGTTTGTTTATAAAATCTTTCAGAGACGGAGCTGCAGCACATGAGTAAAGAACGGAACAGAGACAAAGCTTCTAAAGAGCTAGAAAAATTTATACCTATTTTGGTAGGGTTGGCACAATTGCATAAATTAAAAATATAAATGTTCTTTTTTTTCACATTTTTTTTTAAATAGGTTATTTTTTACAAATTACATACTCTAAATTTTTTTTTATCACTTTTGGTTTTTAATAATTTGTTTTGTCTTTTAATCGAATGATAAATTCTAAATCTAATATAAAGTATTTTCAAATAATCCAATGGGAAACACTCACATGGCGTATGAAATGTACAATATTGCAAACGTGCTAATATGTCATTACCAATATTAACAATTTGTACATGAAGATCAAAATATTCGCTTTGGGAATGATACCAGAGGGAAGCCCCCTCTCCCACTTGCGAAATCCTGCGCTCCGATTCAATATATTTCCAAAAAAAGTTATTGTAGGTATCTATTCAGAATTACTTACTGTTCCGTACTTTCGTTATGGTTTAGTTTATCATCGCACAAACAATACTACATCCAATTCTTCTTTTTTTTTTAATAATATCAGAGGCACAATCCCTTTGGCTCAAAGCCGTAACAAAGCCAGCCATCAGTGCTGCCGTCTTGAACATACTCACTTGAACTATACACTTCGATCGACCCGATCCTCGCGGCGCGCAGCCCAATAAATTATTTCTCATAAAACTAAATCTACAGTGCAATCAGTGTAAAAATCGTGAATTAGGCCAGGAGACCATCGTAGAACAATACAGCTGGATCAAGGATACGGAGGTACCTCCAAGAAGACGACCGGCAGATTCCAAGGTGAGTGCCTCTGAGTTCAAATCCAAAATTAAGTAAGAAACGGGTAAAGATAAATCATAAACTAAATTCTCATACACTTACACAATTTTACCGAAATGTCTGGTAAAATTTCCGTAAAATATATAATAATGAGTATTGAGTAGTTTTGATTATAGAGTTGTATACCTTTCAATCTACATAACACATTATAAATATAAATTAAGTTTCAAGTACAAACTTACCTAGTAGACTCCTTGGGATAATTAAAATAAGAAATATATTTAGTCTTTCTATTATTATTCATGCACACAGTACAATGTACAACCATATTCACAACACTTTTTAAATACTAAAACTGAAATATTACTACGTATTATGTGAGAAACTCGAAAACAAAAACAAAACACGCACAACGTTCGAGCGTCGCGTCACGCCTGCACGCCCTGAGATTGACCACTGACTGATCTAGTTTGAAGCGGTTTCGGCTTATACGTGACAAGCGGCCAGTGGTCACGCACACACACGCGTTGCACTTGTAGTGATGTACCTATCACAGCGCATTCGTATGTAGCTTTGTCTCTGTTCAGTTTCTTTACTCATGTGGCTGCAGTGAAAGAACGTAGTGGGTAGGTATAAAATTGTAGTAGTAGGAAATGAAGAAAGAGATAGCCAGAGAGCGTGGTGCCACGCGAGCGAGTGAGCGAGACGGCTCTCGAACGTGAATCGTGATTTACGTTGACCCAACACGGTGATTCTGGAACGTTCGCGACTGCGCGGTCTTAGCTCCTGCGTATGTAAAGCAAAGCGCGAAACGATCGAAGCGAAGGATTATTGATGTTAAGATTACACTCTCTTTTGCACTAGTACGAGAAACACATGCACCAATAGATACACCAATAATTTTTTCTCCTTTTATAATTTTTTTTTTATCATGATTGGGTTCGCTTTTGATCCCAATCAAGCCCGGGGACCAAGACCGAATCCACGATGGAACGAACTAAGCCAGAAGGTGCATATTCACCCTGGCTATGAAAACGGACGGGTTATAAGCACTCGGAAGTACATATACAGGGAGATAGTTCCACTCCTTTGCTGTGCGCATTATGAAAACGAACTTGAATGGGAACTTTGTGTGTTTATAACAATTATTCAATTCTATTTGTGTTTGGCTTAAAATCATATTGTGTTAATCGTAGAACCAAAGGACAGGCATAGCCTAGTGTACCCATGTCTATGCATTACCCTGGTATCCATAACACAAGCCTTAAAATGTTTACTTTGAATCATGGAAAATTGTAAGAAATATTATTATTATTATTTTATTACAGGCAAGACCTGATATGCCATTGATTTAGGCTTTATGTTTTATTTGGCTTTTTGCTTTTCTGACAAAAATAGTGAGAGATACACGAAATGTATGCAATTTAAGCGGGTTCGATTCCCGCCTAAGAATTCACTTGTGACCCCAGTCGATTTTTTCTAGTATTTTTCTATTATAATAATTTATTTTATAAGATCGCATTGAAAACACATAAAATATATAAAAATTATATAAATAATAACATGACCCGTTACACGACAAGCGTCACTTTAAACTAAAATCGTCAATTGTCATTTATTTTTAGGAATTTGTCGTTCAAAAGCTAAAAATAAAATAATAAATTCAAATGAAATCCACATCTCGTACATACTGGCGACCTTAAAGCAATTTCCGTTTTTACCTTATATATTAGCTTACGGAATGATATCGGCGTAATTAGTTAATTTATGTAAATAAAACTACTTTTACCGGATTAGTTGGGCATTAATATTTACGGTTTAATCCTAACGTTTAGACTCCTTCATAGGAGCCGTAATCAGGACCATTTACACCACCTTAGAGTACTAATCATCGCCTTGGAGGCCGCGCTCTCACATTTTTTCGTTCTAACCAGAGGTCAGAATAAGGTAGAGCTACTAATGTGCTTGCGTCGAAATGTTAATAATAATATGGATGTTCCCGGGATTTCTAATAGACAATCCCGTGTGGCCAACAATATTACAAATACATGATAAAAAAAACCTCAGAGATATATAAGACAAATAAAACAAAGACAATTAATATACAATCTTTATTAGTACTAGCGGCCCGTCCCGGCTTCGTACGGGTGGACAAAATTCTTTAATTTTTTTCTATTATTAAATATTTTTTCCGTTAGCGCCATCTAGCGTCCGGTAGACGAACTACTTGCGGTTAACGCGTTGCTATGGTAACGTTATTGATACAATGGAAAAAGGGCGGGAGAAAGAGCGGACAGACACACACAAACAACTGTGATCTTATATTATAGATTTACATTAATTCACAATACAAATTATTAATAGTCTTAAGCAAATTCTCATACTTATACTTTGCCTTTTTTTATAAATATGAGTATTAAACGATATTTAACGATAACGAGTAGTAAATACTTTTGCTTCTGGCCTAGACTCGTGGGGTTTTGACACATGTTCCGGTTCTCAAGACCAAAGGGGATGTCGACACATTTGGTCAAATGCGTGGCCGTTTTAGTCCTAATCGCAAAGTTGGCCACTCTGTCTTTTTTGTAATTATTGCACTTTGAACAGCAGCAACAATATTATAAGTCGAAAATTTCAGAATGCGAAAAATAAACTCTATAAATAAAAGACAATATTTGAAAGCACTAAGAGACGAATTCATCTGTCCGCGGCGAGGAAAGGCCTAAGATGCGAAAACGAGGGAGAGAGGCTGTACAACCTCAATAAGGTCCAAAATACTGTCGCTATATATGAAAGTAATAAGGTCAAGGATAATCTATTAGGTGTATCGACAAGACTATATACACGCATAATAACATTGGGTACGTTGCCATCTACCGACAACATGTAGAACTTATATACTTCTATAACAACTTAACAGAGACTATTGAGGATATTTTATATAAAGATAATGCAAAAAATGTTGAAGAAAACGTCATAAAAAGGGAAAAGACGTATGTGTAACTACTGCCCCGCAAAAAACAGACGCATAAGTGTGTATTACTGTGCAAAATGCACCAAATCATATTGTCTGGAAAATCGCTCGCCCAATTGCTTCTCTTTGTAAGAATAAAAACACTTGATTTGATGCTTACTATTAATTTTTTTTAAATGATCTCAACAGATAATTATTGCATTTTTATAAACATGTTTGTTTTTAAGAATTTTTTTAGGAAATAAAAATGTTTTCGTTCATTTAAGATATCTCTGTTTTGCCAAAAAAAGTAATGTATGTGTTAAGATTAAAGCAACATTCTAGACTCTGTTGATTTGGAAAAAATATTTCTTGTTATTGTATTTTAAAAAGTAGAAGTTGGTCTTTAATGTACTCATATATTTTCCATATTTTAATAAACACTTAAAAAAGGCTAGTTTATATAAAAATAGCCTCCCAAGCAATGGATTAACTAGGGTTAAGGCCCTTTCTTCGCGGTCCGGGATTATAAGAATGGTTTTTTAACTGTTCGCCTACATTGGTTTAGTTGAAAAGACAACCTTCTTTATAACTATTGCAGCTTAGTCGCCAAGGCACTGGATATTGTCTATTGTCATCCCACAAACATATGCCAGAATTTGAATCCGTTGGTGTTGGCAGAATGGCATGGCCCCGGCACTTGTTTGTGACGCCGCGCACCCGCACAGCGGCGCGTGCGCAGTCTTCTTTGCCGCATACTGACAGAAATTAATTCTTTCCTTGCTAACCAACCCGAGTGTGATGTGTTTGTGGATGATTGGCAGGTTTTTTTAAACGTTGTCTTTCCTATTGTGAAAACTTTGATCCAGAGTCAACCTGTTTATGACTGCTTTCATATCTTTGCTTATTTTATTTTTCACTAATACCTTTTGTATTGTTAATAACTGTAAGTGGTGTTGCCGTTGTAATTAATTAAATAAATAAATGTAGGTACAACCCGGTTACAATATCTGTGGACCTGATGACGTCACGTCAGCGCTTAGGTACGGTGCACAAAACAAAAGCGCGGGGAGGTGACAAGAGAACGGGGAGGGGGCTTGACATTCCAGCGAGGTCCACAGTATTGTAACCGAGATATAATGCCAGCACATTACCCGAAATGTATTTAAGATAATAATAATATTCGTTATATTTACACAAATTAGCCTAGCCCAAAATAAGCACTGCAAGGGAAGCACTGTGTTTTGGATACTGGGGTAACGAATAGATATAAAAAATTGATAAATAGGTATATATTTATAGAAATATGTATCAATGCCCATGACTTAGCTACCTGCCTCCTCCGGGACTAGAACCAAGGTCCATCAGTGCAAAAGGTAGTATCAGTATCGTTGCGCCAAACGGTCGTCAAACAATATACATAATATAAATAAAATAAATAAATAAATATTTCTTACATTCACACCAATTAGCCTAGCCCAAAGTAAGCACTGTAAGGCTTGTGTAATGGATACTAGGGTAACGGATAGACATACATATATGATACACAAATATGTAATATTCATAGAAATATATATAAACACCCATGACTCAGGTGCAAATACTCGTATTCATCGGTGCGAAAGGCAGGATCGTTACCGTTGCACCAAACGGTCGTCAACAATATAGAAAATTATATGAAGCCATATGGAACTAGATGGCGCTGTAGTCCACCGAATCGCGGTATGAATATTTTTACTTTAAATGCAATTATGTTGAGTAATAAAAACACAAGTTTAATTCGTTTCGTTCAGACTGCCGACAAAATATTATGTGCTAGATGATAATTGTTAAAATTAAAATAAATATGCTATTGATGTCATTTATTATTCTTTATTTCTCTCACAAATAACGACCTGGAAATATTGTTAATAAAAATAGTTACGAAATCTCTCGCATCATGATGTCACCGTGTCTATGCCCAAATCGTCCATGGACAATTTTTTTTTCTGCGGTCCGTCAAACAAAAAATATTCACTGTTGCATCGATTTAAAGCTTACATTCGAATTGAAAATCTGTTTAGAACGCTAATGGAGTGACTTATATTTTATATGGGATGTTTCGGTATTTGTATGCGTAGCACGAAACATATATGCATCCAATGCTAGGTCACATCGTCAGCTGATTAGTTGATTCCTTTGTCATTGTTATAGCATAGAAATAAAATTGCGACTGACGACTGACATAGAATCAGTTGGCAGGATTTGTTTATTTATAAGGTTTTGTAGGCTTGTTACAAGATGAGCGTTTTCCATTTAGAAAAAAATGTCGACACTGTGTCGCATTGTATCGACTTTGTATAAATGGCACTTACATTAGGTTTTTGCTATAGTATGGTCGACACAGCGCAACAAAACGCTCGTTGTTGAAAGAAGAATATATACCTATAATAGCTCACCCGGCCAAGTTTTACTTAAATTTAAAATTAAAACCTATCCTATGTCCAAACTGAGGCAAATCCAGCAAAATGAAAAAGAAACCTCAAAATCGAGCATTTTCAGAGTTCATCGCGGTCAAACATTGTGGTCAAATATTCAACAGCCTCACATACATTGTTCTGAGTCTAATTGTATTATTATTATAATATCTGAACGTGAAATCTATCATCATGAATGTGTGTGTCATAGCGAATATATTTTTTATCTATCCATCTAATTTAAATAACTGAAACAGTCGTGTTAGATAAAGAATAATTAGTTCCCACGTTTCTCTTAGGTCGCTTTCTTGTCTGTCGTCTTGTCTGTCCGGTTGGAATCTTGTATCTCAATTTTGAGGCACTTTCCGACCACCTAGCGAGTTGAAACTTTTAGGGTAGCTTAGAACCCGATGATTATGCACGCTTAAACAACTTTCAACTTTCTAGCCGCACTTTCAGGTCAACTTTCGGCAACTTCCACTTTTGTATGGGGCTTATCCGATTGTTGCGTAACACATGGTTACTTCGTTGAGTTAATGATTAAAAAGAATAAAATAATAAAACTAGATTTAAAAATCTAAAAATCCCACGTTTTTCAGTGACCAAAAAAGAATAAAATAACCCGGCGGGGCCAAGCGAGGCGCCACTCAAAACGTGGGGGCACATCTTTAAAAATACTCTCAACATCTATGCATATCATACAATTCATTACATCTCCATAAGTAACATGCGCCCCCACGTTTTGAGTGGCCCCTCGCTTGGCCCCGCCGGGTTTTTATTCTTTTTTGTTCACTGAAAAACGTGGGATTTTTAGATTTTTTAAACTAGTATTTTGTTTTTTATATTGACCCGACCGGGAAATCGAATCTGGAACCTCAGAGTGGTGTTGCCATGAATACCGGTATTCGAACAACTCTATCATGGAGGTCGTCAAGATAAGATAAGATAATAATTTATTTGCAAAAATATGAATACAGTACTGCATCCAATACATGATTCTGCTGCTATATCAACGAGATTTATATTAACAACAAGTTACGAACGGGTTTTCTATTTTAAATGGCATAATATATCATGACATACTTTTAATTTATTTGAATTATTAACAAAAACTCTTAAATTAAATATAAATCATAAACTTACTAAGTGCTTACAACGAATAACGGATTTCAATTTTATGAAAGAATTGTGAAAAATATAAGATGCAGAAAGATTTTAAAGAAAGATTTTAGTATAGTACCTGTGTATCAGAATCAAAATAAATTTATTGCGTAAAAATTTAATATATGTTACAGGTTGGTAAATATACATTTTTTGGAGCGGAGCGAACGAAGAGGATCAGCTTCAATGGCGCAATGTCTGTTACGCCATAACTTCCCGAGTTCGATCTTAATCGATTTTAATGTTTTTTGTGTGGAATCGAATTAAAAGGTTAAGGACCGACTTTTGAAATTCGCAGAAATTCCCATCCAAATATGTATTTTTTTCTTTTTTTTAGGTATTACGCTCCGCTCCAATATATGGTGCTAGCGTGGCTCTATGCTTAGCGACTGCATCGCCTAGTAGTATCAATAGTTTACCTTAACAGACATGCAACATATATTAAAATTGTCATTAACAATATTTATACTAGATTTAAAAACTCTAAAAATCCCACGTTTTTCAATGTCCTAAAAAGAATAAAATAACCCTGCGGGGCAAAGCGAGGGGCCACTCAAAACGTGGGGGCGCATATTACTAAGAGGAGATTTTAAAGAGATGAATGACATGCATTGATGCCGATTATTGTAAAGATGCGCCCCCACGTTTTGAGTGGCCCCTCGCTTTGCCCCGCAGGGTTATTTTATTCTTTTTAGGACATTGAAAAACGTGGGATTTTTAGATTTTTTAAATCTAGTATAATTATTATATTCTTTTTAATTATTAACTCAACGAAGTAACCATGTGTTACGCAACAATCGGATAAGCCCCATACAAAAGTGAAAGTTGCCGAAAGTGGACCTGAAAGTGCATCTGGAAAGTTGAAAGTTGCTTTAGAGTGCATTGTCATCGGGTTCTGAACTATCCTGAAAGTTTCAGCTTTCTAGCTTATCGGAAAGTGCCTCAAATTTAAGTCTCAAGATTTTGCCCGGACAGACAAACAAATAAGAAAAGTGAGATAAAAAAAACGTGGTAAATAAAAGCACATACTCTCAAATTGTGTTAAAATTGAAATATCTATGCAGAGTAAAAAACCAGTTTTTTAGGTTTCGTCAGATTTACGACCATCTAATGCTTTAATATAGGAAGGCAAATGATTAAAAACATTAGTGTCATATAAATATAAAAGTACTCTTGTAATAGATATTATTATTTACATAAGAATAGTTTAGATTTAATTTATATTTATCAAGACCGTTTCGAGAAGATCTGAGACGGTTAAATAATTCCATATTATTCGTGATAAATAACCATATTTTAAGGGTGTAAATGAACGGCATTTTGTGCATAGTAACAGCGAAGAAGACAAAAGAGACCAGTGTATCTCGTCCATTTGATTTTGACTTATTACTCTCTAATATTAATTATACACAATTAACTGTATTAACTCCTAAAATTAGAATTTATATTATATCGTATGTAACATAAACATGTTAGCTTTGTTACACTGTATTTAATTTATTTATTAGGGAAACATACAGCGTAACATGGAACATTGATTAATAAAACAGAATTTTAGTACAAAAGCCAAAAGAGTTTCCACCACTAACTAATACATCATATTGAACAGACAAAAGGTTCAACCTACCAAGACTATACTAGAGATAATTAATAATAATAATACATAAAGTAATAACTGTACGATAAAAACAATAACAAATTAAGGTTTTAACTTACTTAAACAAGTTTTAAGAATTTCATTTTTGAATGTCGCAAGTTTGGTATTAAACATATCTATATGATTGAAATTTACATTATAATTTCTTGCAGCTCTTAGGATGTAGCGATTTTTACCGTAATTGGTTTTGCAATGAGATATCGAAAATGTATCACACGAACGCAGTTTAGCTCCAGAACATTTAAACAAAATCTTACTTAATAAATATGGAGAATCAATCTGGTTATTCAAAATTTTGTACAAAAAAGTTTGATCACGTATTTCTCTGCATGATTCAAGAGGTATTATTAATTTATCAAATTTCTTGAACTTATATCTAAGCCTTTTCATTAATTTATCTTGTATTTTTTCAACCATCATTTTGTATTCGGAATACTGCGGGTTCCAAACAGTAGATGCATGTTCTAAGAGAGATCTAACAAGAGAATTATATAACACTAGAAGAGTAACAGGGTCTGTAAAATCAATGGTTTGTCTAAAAATAAACCCGAGCATTTTATACGCTTTGCTTGTGATATAATTTAAGTGCGATGAAAAGAGTAGACCATTATCTAGAATAACACCGAATTTAATTAATGTATACAGAAACTTTATACAAAACAGTTATTATGACTAACTATTATTATGACATCAAAATCATGACTCACAACATACAGAAATACAAACTTTATGTGAAGCAAAGGGATTTTTTATAAAAGATACTTAGCTTGCTGGCAAATATCACGTGTGTAAAATGCCTCGGAAATAAATAGTAATTGTCACGTAGGTCGAACTTTGTATAGATTGTGGAATCGTAGAATAACTTATTCGTTTTGCAGAAGACATGGCTTTGAAACTGCAATTGGACGATGTAACCATACTAATTCGCGTTTAGATATTAAATTTTTACGACTATCTTGCTTCGTGTAGTAATGTTATACGGGATGCGTAGATGCTGCTGCTACATAAGTTTTAAAGGATTTACCTAAAATGTTGTCGTCCGAATTCACTAGTGTTAAATGTAACGTAAAAAAGTTAAAAAAAAAGCGTGAGTGTGCTTATGTACGCGCGGTAGAAGTTATACTTTTTTATTATATTTTTTAATAAAATATCTTGAAGTTAGCCTATTCACTTTAACGGATAACTTCATGGTGTCGCTTTTTCGTTGCATGCTGCGCGCGTAACTTTCGTTACATGAAAAATTTCACCCCCAAAGCGCAAAAAGAAGTATAAATTCAAAAATTGATAACTAACAAGTAAAAGTATCAATTTTAGAATTTCTAATTTTCCTTCACATTTTTTGTGAGCTAAATTGAATTATCACGTTTCATTAATAAATGGTTCTGTGTCGGAAACATTTTCAGGCGCAGTTTTGTTATGGATTGACCATCTTTAAATAGCATTTATGGATGAAAGTCCCTTCAAAGCAACTATCTACCGTTGGCATAACAAAATCAAGCGCAATGATCAACTTTAGAGGAAAAAGAAGGGTGTGGTCAACCTTCGTTGGTTATTACTGAAAAAAACGTGCGGGCAAGTAAATAATTAATTCAAGAAAATGAAAAATTACGTACCCAAGAAATTCAACATAAATTATAGATTGGATCGTGAAGTATTCACAAGATATTACAAGAGTATATTTACACGAGAAGGATAGTTCCGTGCTGAGTGCCGCGCAACCTCAAAAGCTCAGTTGCTATAGTCTCCGGCGAATAAGTTGAACATGATTTTGAAATCACGTGACATGCGCAGTAGCAAGTTTAGGTACATTATTCACTACTGCGCATGTCACGTGATTAGAAAATCATGTTCAACTTATTTGCCGGGGACAATACATTATGTTATGTATGACACTTATGATAGATAAACATACCTTTATCTTAATTTAACGCGCAACTACTTAGAGGTGAATACAACATGCAATTTTATGTTAATACAATACAGTTCAAGTATTGGCATAAGCTTGAGTGTGCGAGTGTGTATAAATCGTAGTTCTATGTAAGTGTGTGTGAGTGAGTGTATATGAGTAGTATGAGAAAAAAAAATGATATGATTAACTGATTGATTCTGAAAAAGTTTAGGCCTAAATTAAATGGATAAGTGATTGATTAGTTTTTCGAATGAAGCCGGCGGAATCATGATAGACGTATAAAAAATGTTGCTATATTTATTAAGGGTTTGGCATAACCTCGAGACCGGTGATCTGGAACCAAAAACTGAAACTGATCTCTTAGAGCGATGTAAGTTCGATTGTCAAAGAGAGACACCGCTATACGCGGTTTATAGTGGCATCTCTGTTCAACAGTCGAACTTGAATCGCATTAAGAGGTGATGGTAGGTCCTCTGTTCTTCTAAGTGGAGGACAAAGAGGTGTGATGGGCTTGCATGCTATTTTAGCTGACGCTGGGTATTTTAAAAGTGATAGAAGCTGCGTGCAATTTACGATGTCTTTCACAATATTGGTTATGAAAGTAATATCCATAATATCACGTCTTTCAGACAAGGACAAGATATCAAAAAGCTACGCCTGTCAGCGTAAGAACAAAATTCTTTAGCCTTGCCAATAGAGAAGGTCAGATGTCTTGTAAAGCGGTTTTGAAGTTTTTCTATGCGAAGGGAATGAACGACGTAATGAGGTCGCCAGACTACACTACCATACTCAAGAATACTTTTAATAAGACTATTGTATAGAATTACCTACTTTGGTCTATAAGTTTCGAAAGGGTTTACTCTTTCTCAAAATGAAACCCAGCAATAGGTTTCTTGCATGTAATTTAAAGAAAAACTTATATTATTAAAAAATATTCTTCAAATATGTAATAAACTGACGGCATTCGTTAAAACCGATAATTTCTATTATTTTTTAAGATTATTTTTTTCGGTTAAAAATTATGCATAAACGACAGTAAATTTCAAAACAAACTGAGCGCCTTCCCACTGGCTGTGACGTCACATGACATGAAGCCATGCGTTTGCCGGCAACATATATCATTACAATGTATGTAGATTCACCCATATTAACGTGGCGAGTCATGTTATGTGACGCCATTAAAAGCGCGTGAAAATGGCGGCTGTTTAAATTACGATTAATGCACTGACCCAAAAAAAAAATTATTTAACAAAAATTAATAGTACAAATTTTTTTAAAAGTATTGTTCTATTAAAAATGACTTGATTTAACGATTTATACAATAAAAAATTTTCATGCAAGAAACCTATTTTGAAGCCCTTTTGTAAAACACTGTGTGCCAAATTTCATTAAAAATCCATCAATCAATCAACAAACATCCAAACATCAAAACATACATTATAATATAAGAATTATGCAACATGGTATGACCGCTAGCTTATTTGACCTTGCATCAAATAAGCTAGCGGTCATTAATAACCCGTTTTCATCGAGATGTCATCATGCACTTCTATTTCGTCACAGTTGTCCTTGATGACGTAACGAAATCTTGCAAAACTATTCTTAACGGCATCGAATGCTAATTTAAGTGATAGACAGACAACATATTCTAATAATACATTATTTTATACCTGTGTAATGCCCTCATGAATAAATGTATATACATTAAACTTGTAAGCTTACTATAAATAGTTCATTAGAAACGAATTTTATTTATTTAATGGATAACCAACGAACAGTCGTACAAAATAAAAAATTATAAGAATTTATGGCCGACTGTTCTTACTATTATAGGCAGGGATTTTAGTTTGTCATTTCTGTTTTAAAAGTTAAACAGAAGGAAACTGTAACACTTTGAATCTGTTTTAGAAAATACCGGTTCATAAGTGTTAATAACTGTTACAGACAATAAGGTTCACATTGGCATAACTATGCGACAGCTCACTAATGATTTGGGTACTTTGAAATGCCTATGTTGGTGTACTGTGTATACACATAGATAAATAAACGTAAAACAGTTTCTAACAGACTGGTAACAGAAAACATTATATCTGTTACACTTTTATAAGTGTTCGACGCAAAACAGGTTCAAAACACCCACATAAGTGATACAGGAATAATTCTGTAACAGATTCAATGTGTAAACCTTATGAAAGTGTAGCCTTATAAAGGTGTTTTTGAATGCCTGATTATAGGTTATAACAGCTTGCAATCAATATCCCCACGACGCACGGGGTACCAAAGCCAAGATCCGAACCTTTAGAGGCGCCCTATGGCACCCTATACTCCCTTTCCGGCTAGAGCGCTGTAGTGATTCTATGCTGTTTCGGTTTCCCTCATGGGAGATGCCGTCCAGCTAGAAAATCACTATGGTGGCTCGCTACTCTCGGCTTGAGGTCCATTTAAGGATTTCGCCGTCCCAAAACCCGGTATGTTGTTAAGGTCATCAGCGACCAACATCAATCATCAAACGTTGCACGCATCAAAAACCGTTGTGTGTACTTATGTACGATTAAGAAGTTATACTTCTTTATCGTTACTAAACAAATTTAAATTATATAGTGATCAGTAAGAAGCAGCAAAAGATTAACAGATTTTCTATATATCTGTATACAGAATCAAGTAATATATCAAAAACCATTAAAGTAAACTGTTTTTTTTTCTTTTTTTTTTGATAATAGGCATGCCCTTGACCACTATCTCGCCTGATGGTAAGCGTCGATGCGATCTAGGATGTGACGCGCTTGCCTAGAAGATACCTATTCACTCGTGACTTGAAGACCCCTAAATTGTATTTGTCAGGAAACACAGACTCGGGCAAAGAGTTCCACTCCTTAGCGGTACTTATCATAAAATTGAAACCAAAACGCTTAGTGCGACTCTTTGGTATATCCACCATATAACAGTGTCGCCAATTTGTAAGTCTGGTTGTCCGATGAAAAAATGGGGACGGCGGAACAAGGTTGTGCAATTAACTGTTATTAACTGTTTAACTAATAGTAATGTAAAAATAATAATAATTTATATTATAAACAATAAAAAAAAATACATACCGACAGTTTACCTCAAATTAATAGACGCACTTAAAAAAGATTATAAAATAAAAACCACTTTTAAATAAAATTGTTATACTGTTATTATACTCCTCCATCCTACTGGTTTATTCTATGTTGCTTTTGCGGCTAACTTCAACATGATAATTTAGTGTCATAGTGATGCGCGCGTATCTTAAAATTTCCCTCTCATCGTTTTTTTGGGCTATGTGCTCGATGTTTTTTCATAACGGGCCTAAAGAAGTATAACTTCAAAAAATGCAATAAATATGAAATTACATAATTTAAAAGTGCATATACAATTTTTAACATGTTTATTATGGAATTTAAATATTCATTTAAATATAACACTGAGTACTGATGCAGAGCAGTAGCACATAAATAAAAAAAAACATCTTAGTCACCCTATGATCACGGCTCCTGGAGGAGGTATGTTAGGATGAAATATACAAAAACAAAATAATAATGCAACTAATCCGGAAAAAATAGTTTTATTCAAATGTGTGAACGGCGCGGAAGTGAAAGAATTAAATATTTACATATTCAATCGTTGATTACTAAAGTAGTACTGTTTAAAAAAATGTTTTTATATTTTAAAAGTCATAATTCATTTTGAACATCAAATAATCTTCAACAACTCCAAACTAATAACTTTCCAGATATATGAGCGTTACTTTTTTTTACATTTCACAAATAAAACTTCCCGAGTCCTCAACCGATTTTAATAATTGGAGCGGAGCGAAGCAAAGCTCCCATGGATCAGCTTCAATGGCGCAATGTCTGTTACGCCATAACTCCCCGAGTTCTTAACCGATTTTAATATTTTGTTGATGTGGAATCGAATCAACAAATTTAGGACCAGATTGTGACGGAGCCCGAATTTTGAAATTCACAAAAATAAAAAAGTTGTGACCAAAAAATATTGGCAAAATTTTTACGATCCGCTCCAATTAATGGTGCTAGCGAAGCTTTATGCTTAGCGACTGCATCGCCTAGTAATATAATATGGAGAGGTTAAGTTAAACAGAAAGGGTGACGAATGAGGAAATGTTACAAAGAAGAAGGAGAAGTTAGGAAGAGTAAAGGAACAAAGAACTACTTATAATAGACAATATTGTCACTTGATACGCTATGACAACTTCATCAAAAATAGAAAAATTACTAAGAATGGCTAAGCAAAAGCAAAGACACAATCGACTTAGACAGAACTTGTGCTTAACATCATGAGTGATTTCGGTTCACAATCAGCCTATTGATGTCCACTGCCGAGATGTTGATAAGCTAATGGCAAATTAAAAACATAATAATAACAGTATATCACTGTTGATAAATTTATTTTAGGTCGAACATTATTTTTTAATGTTTTTGTTATAAATCATAAACGGTGATGTAACTTTTAATTTGAATATTGAGTTCTTCAATTTATCAATAAGACTAGCGGCCCGTCCCGGCTTCACACGGGTGTACAAAATTCTTTAAATTTTTTCCAGCATTAAATATAGCCTATGTTATTCAACGTGAATGTAGTTTAGCTTGCAAACATACAAAAATACAAATCTTTCCTCTTTATAACATTAGTGTAGATGTTCCATGATAACGCTTTTAGAATAAGCACAAATATCCAGATCTGTCAATTTAATTGAATTATAGTGAAATTATTATTAAAATACGTTTAAATAATATGGCAGAACGTTTCTACATATGCCAAGTGAATAAATAGCTCGCGAAAGGAAAGAGAAAAAAGAGAATAATTCACCTAACAGGAATAATATATCTTTTGTAACAATTACATCTCTATATCCCAAAGATTAAGATTAACGGAGTCAAACAAAATACTGAACAGAACTGCAGATACATACAGTTACACTGAGTTTATACAAAGCAAGACATTTAAGTTGTTATCTGTCAAACGTAGGTACTGCACTAAATCTAGACATAACTATAAATAAACCGCTTTATAACAGCTTACATTTAAAAAAACCCACAATTACCAAAAAAGTCCGCATAATTTGAATTTAATACTGCATTTCGATTCCTTTACAGCAGCCGTGATCACAGGATAACTAAGGTAATGGTCGACATACATGTTAAACCACCTTTATAATATTTAATTCAGGATACGTTTCTAATTGTTACATTAGACAAATTAAAATTGTTTTATCTTAATAAAACAATGCACTTACTGGCTAACAGCTTGTTTTCCGGTGGAAAAAGGGAGATTGCGGTATGAGCAATATACAGCTCCTGAGCATACTCTCCAAAGTACATTCTGTACAAGACCAACAGACAGGCAACTTTGCGGCGGTGAGCTAAGCTTGCTCTTCACCAATTTGCTGTCACTAATAAGCCTCTCAGCTCTGCGCTGAGTTTGTTTAGAGGAAGCAGCAACACGATCCTGAAGATCATAGCTGATGACTCAGCAATCTTCCGGAGGTTCACTGAATTGCATGTTCTGCATGCAAGTCGGTGAGTACTCCGATTGGAATGTGGTGTTATTATTTAATTACTTAAACTTGTTACTAAGATATTATATTTATTTTTGTTTATTTTATGTCTAATAAATTTTATGTATTTCATCATTAATTTTAAATTTTCTGAATATGAGATATAAGGAAAATGGATGACGTATTTTATTTTAATTTATTTAAAAGCTAGTGAGCTGAAGATAAAGATACGACTGGTATTAGATTGAAAAGGTTTATTATTTCTATCTTCTTTTTATTATATATTGCACAGGCTTAACTACGGGACGAATTGATCATAAGCACAGATTAGTAAATAGTAAACCATAAAGCACTGCTCTTCTTTAGCGGATATTTTTAGTTGCCTAGTTGGAGCGGAGCGAGCGAAGCTCCCATGGATCATTTTTAATGGCGCAATGTTTGTTACGCCATAACTTCCAGAGTTCTTAACTGATTTTAATATTTATTGTGTAGAATCGAATCAACAGGTTTAGGACCAGATTGTGACGAAGCCCGAATTTTGAAATTTGCAAAAATTCCTATAGTTTTTTTTCTTTTTAAGGTATTACGCTCCCCTCCAATATATGGTTTATATATATATTGTTTTAAACTTTCATGGTCACTAACATTATAGTAATATAAGTTATTTACGGGATTGCTACCATGTACCTTGTTTTTGAGTTTCCTTTTCGTGGTTCCGCGAGTATTCTGCGAAACGCGAGTGTAAAATTATTGCGAAAAGGAAACTCAAAAACAAGGTACATGGTAGCAATCCCGTAAATAACTTATATTACTATATGGTTTATATAGCTTTATGCTTAGCGAATGCATCGCCTAGTTTTATAAAAAAACATAAAAACAAAAACTTACTGCAGCAATAAGACTTCGTTCTCTTTTCCGAGGATCTATTTTCGCAAGTTGCCGAACAGTCTTCTGCTAAAGAGCATTTGACATCTGTACAGTCTACAACGCCGTGATTCGTTTTCCCGCCAAGCAGATTGTTGAGAGAATCTGCACTCTCTCTAGAATCTGTGTCGCATCTCGTGGAATCTGTGTCGCATCTCGTGGAATCTGTTCTGGATGTGTCTGTGGCGGCCAAAGATTCGGCAGACATTTTGGTTTTCTTTGGTATCCTGTAGGAGAAATAAAATTGGACAAAATAAATACTGTGGGAAGAATGAATATAATTATTATTTTACCAACTAGCTGTATTGGGCATGCTTTGCAATGCTCATTTTTTGGTTATATTTCTGGTCATAAACCTTCTTTGACATGCGTTTAAAAGGGATTTCATGGGCTCTAGTTTTAGGCTTAACTCTAATTATTTTTCTTTATTCTACTTCCTTTCAATTTCTCTAAAGAGGCAAGAGTGCTGAAAGTAGCACTAAGAAAACCCTTTGCCCCCAACGAACGGGTCTAAATCGCTAAATTATAATTCTAAACTATATGGGACATCACTGCATTCGATCTATAATTGATTTTATGGGATGGGACAGCGAATTAGTGCGTATGACGGGTACGGTGAGTTGGTACTTTGAGAGCAATTTGTTCAAGGAGCTCAGGGTAGTCAAATAACAAACTCATGTCGAGGACCAATCGGTGCTTCCGAAGTGTCAAAATTTCTAGATCATGACAGATAGATAGCTTATTAAAAAGAAATCCTAATTATATTATGACAATACTTTGTGTGTGTGTTTGTTACCATATCGTTAGTAAAAGCCTAAGAATAACATTCAAGAAGGCTAAGAATGGTTAGCTATATGTGTAGTCGTAGAACCGAAACGTTAGCGCGATTCATTTCGGTAAAGCGACATCTAGTAATAAATAAATATTAGAAAACATCACATACATTGTTCTCAACCCAACATAAGTAGCTAAACCACTTGTGTTATGGAATTCAGAAACAACGACAGTACCACAACACCCAGACTCGAGTTAATATAGAAAAGTCCGCTTTTCTACATTGACTCTGCCTTTTTTTTTAAGTAACGTAATGCTTTTATATATGCTTTTAATAGAACGCTGTTATTTTAATAAAAAACTGGTCACAGGTATCAGGTGGAATATGATTGGAAGATCACTCGCCCGGATAGCGACAGGGTTTAGGTTCAAATCCGGATAGAGACAACTTAAATTTTTTCTTGCCTATTCATTTCTTGAGTTGCATCAAAACTACCAGTGTTTTCATGAGAAGCGTAGATATCTTTCGTTATATTAGAAAAAATATTAAGTTTGATTTCTTGCCAGTTTTTCTCGATTGAAACAGGTTCTTGTTTTAGGGACAAGTTGATTTTTGAAGTGAAAACTTCTTTAGCATCGTTGTGATTTGAAAGTCGATGAAACGAAAAAGCGACAGTAAAAAGAGACAGACATAGAAATTCATAAGATTTAACGTAAGAGAAAATGAGATAGGAAGCATTATACAGCGTCTCTTATGTTCGTGGTTCTCCTTGTGCTCTAATTCGTACCCCCTCCACTCGTGTTTACCAAGGCATACTGGGAGTTTGCTTTGGCCTCAGTGTTGTAGGTACGTGTGTTAATACGTGTCTGTGTGCGCAGTCGTAGTACAAAGCTTGAGAGAAAGCATCACAACAACCGTGGTATTTTGTATACGTGTACGTATTATTTTTGAAAGTTTCACTTTTACCACGTTTGAATTGCACACATGGTTTTCTTATTTTCTAGTAATTTCTTTAGATTTTTCTAAGACTCTTGATTAATATATTTACATCCTTCTGATTCCTTGATGGTTGCCGATCTTAAAAGTACCTTTATCTATAAAACAGGTTAAAACGAAAGAAACGTGATTACTCCGTTCGCTGTTGTGAAATATGATAAATAAGCCTTTCAAGGGTATACAGTCCATAACACAGAAAGCATATGCAGTTTATACTGACTTTATGCACTTGTAATAAAGACCATTTCATTTTAAAAGTGTAACAGCTTCACGTGCTAAAGTTGGTATGAATGAATTAAAATATTTTATTTAATTATTAATTATTTTAATAAAACATGTTTCGTCACTTTACGATTTCATCATCCTATACGTTCATATGAAGAGATTTCAAGAATCTATACATATAAATAAAATTGGAGTGTCTGTTTGTAATATTGAAATAACCGTTTTTTACTACATGCATATGAATATATATATACGGTAAATACACCAAAATAATTTTTTTTACAATTTTTGTCTGTCTGTCTGTCTGTTTGTTCCGGCTAATTGGGGCTTCCGGGACTTTTATTGGTAGGTAGTTGATGTAATAAGGAGTAACTTAGGCTACTTTTATTTTAGAAAAATTCTTTAAAATTACTGTGCCACAGCAACGCGTGGCTGGGTCAGCTAGTATACAATATGTTTAGTTCTTACACTTTCAAAACATTACATATTTGAATAAAACACTTTTTTTTACTTATTTGTAATCGTAGTTAGAGTTTAATAACTAAATAAAATGTTAAAAATAAAACAATTTAATCTATAATCTAAGATCACAGTGGTTTGTGTGTTTGTCTGTCCGCTCTTTTTCCCCGCTCTTTTTCTATTGTATATACGTTACCATAGCAACGCGTTAACCGCAAGTAGTTCATCTACCGGACGCTAGATGGCGGTAACGGAAAAAATATTTAATAATAGAAAGAAATTAAAGAATTTTGTCCACCCGTGCGAAGCCGCGACGGGCCGCTAGTTTATATAAAACTTTTAACAATTAGGAAGGTTCCCGATTAAAATATTGTTAAGGCAGTAGAAAATACATGACAACCATTATCTTCGTCATCCTGTGATCGTGATAAGGAGTCGAAACGATAGGATTCCTAATTAAATTATGACAATACTTTGTGTGTGTGTTTGTTACCATATTGTCTCGCTATCCTAACATTATAATTTGTTTTAGGCAACATGCACCCTCCGGACACGGGGGAGGGAGGTGATGAATCCTCCATGGATACTTCGGGCCGGCCCGAGAGTTATGTCAGACTCGTACTGACTAAACACCACCTGAGATTGGCTTGCACCCGGGAAGCTTGACCCGGGAAGTCATAAGCCATCGTTTGAGGCGACCACCCCTCTAGAGAGGGGTGGCGCAAGCGCTACTCACTTAGGTAAGAGAGCACATAGAAAAAATGGACCGGCTCCCAGAAGGGGGGGTCTGTCGTGATGATGAAATTAAGTCGGCTGGCTCCCAGAAGGGGGGCCAGTCGGCAACTGAGAGAACTGGGGTAGACCTGAAGGGTCTGTGTTAAGCTGATTCTTGTGCCTCTTAAAGGAGGTTCAGGTCAGCGGACAATAAAACTAAACTTGCCCTTACGTACTCCCGCAAAAACAATACGATAGCGTGTTTCTACGCGATACAGCGCCATCTAGTTATATATAAAATAAAATATGCGCAAAATCCGTAAAAAAAGTGTTTTATTAAAATATACAATATGTTTGTTTGATCTGATGAGAGCTGACCAAGCGAGAGATGTACCGAATCAATGAATACACAAAACAGATAATATTCTTAAGTCCTCAGGAAAAATCACGATATTGATGATTTTATTTATTAAAAAAATTGTTTGTCTTGAAAAGGACCAGCTTTTTCTTTCTATAAATACACAAATCAGAAACCTTTTTTAGTAAGGACGGAATTATGCATGTTGTTTAAACAATATCAATATTTATTGGAGCGGAGCGAAGCGAAGCTCCCATGGATCAGCTTCAATGGTGCAATGTCTGTTACGCCATAACTTCCCGAGTTCTTAACCGATTTTAATATTTTTTGGGTGGAATCGAATCAACAGGTTTAGGACCAGATTGTGACGGAGTCCGAATTTTGAAATTCGCAAAAAATTTTTTTTCCCTTTTTTAGGTATTACGCTCCGCTCCAGTAGATGGTGCTAGCGTAGCTTTATGCTTAGCGACTGCATCGCCTAGTTGGAGCGGAGCGAAGCGAAGGTCCCATGGATCAGCTGGAATGGCGCAATGTCTGTTACGCCATAACTTCCAGAGTTCTTAACCGATTTTAATATTTTTTATGGTGAATCAAATCAACAGGTTTAGGACCAGATGGTGATGGAGCCGGAATTTTGAAATTCGCAAAAAAAAATTTTTTTTTTTTTAGGTATTACGTTCCGCTCCAATATACGGTGCTAGCGTAGCTTTATGCTTAGCGACTGCATCACCTAGTGTAGATAACTTTTTATTACACTATCCCTCAAAAAGTAAGGAAAAAGAGATATCATGTAATTTTTATGAGCTATTGTTAGATTGTTTAGTTATGTTAAGTGTTTCAAATTATATGTTAAATTATTATAAATATTATAACCAAGCTACAAGTTTTTTACATGTAATAATGATTGGGAATAATTTTTGGAACAAAATAGGATTTTTTTATTAACTAGATTAAAGTTATTATAATATTGTCAAAATTCTTATTTTATTTACAAAAGAAAGAAACTTAGTAATCTTCTTTAAGTGGTGGGTGGTTATTACAGTCACTTCCACTGCAAACAGTGCAGGCTGGTAACCAATGAAGGCCACTTTTTCTGCAGCCACACGCTAAATCGCATCCTGTTTTACAAGAGCAAAATATGATTTATAAAACGTTATTCGCCGCTGCTGGTTGCGTCATTTTGATTGGTTTTAATCAACTATCGTTTTTGGATAAAACTCCTTTTTTACGGATTTCGCACATAAATTAATCTATACCCAGGGCCGTCTTTAACCTACTGGAGTCCCTGGGCATATAAGAATAATGGGGCCCCTATGACTTCGATAAAACACTTTTTTTATTACTAGAATAGACAATGAAAGTAGATAAACAAGGTTTGAGATTTTTTTATTGACAGTCAATAGATGAATACATAATCTTTAATTAAAATGGGGCGATTCTTACATATTTCAAATTATTTTTGCTTGTTAAAATTCGATTCGATTTGCGCATCATAAAGCTTATAAACAAGTCGATAATATAGTCCCTAATTGAGGTTCGATTTACTGTAATTAGATAAGTTTATCAGTAATAAATGTCGGTATTGGTTTAGTGATCTGGCAGGAACTAGGGGGGCCCTATCGATCGCGGGGCCCTGGGCACTTGCCCAGAGTGCCCAGTGGGAAAGAGGGTTCTGTCTATACCTTTTTAATCCTGACGTTTCGAATCCTTTACCGGAGCCGTGATCACGGGATGGCCAGAAGGGAATGTAGAAATATATGGTCGTCATATATTTTCTACTACCTTCATAATATTTTAATCATAATAATAATCAATATAATTTATGCGCAAAATCCGTAATAAAGTTGTTTTATTCATATATTTATTAAGTGTTAGAACTATCGTTTTGCCAACCCCATTTTTCAGAAGGAATTAAAGAATTATTTTTCCATTACTGAACTCGCAAGTAGACTCTTTTCGTCTCCCGGAAGGGCAGATGTTTGTGTAATGAATACGAGCATAATATATGTATATTTCTATTAATCTATAATCTAAGATCACAGTGGTTTGTGTGTTTGTCTGTCCGCTCTTTTCTAGTCTCTTTTTCCTTTGTATCAATAAAATTACCAAAGCAACGCGTTAACCGCAAGTAGTTCGTCTACCGGACGCTAGATGGAGCTAACGGAAAAATATTTAATAAAAGAAAAAAATTAAAGAATTTTGTCCACCCGTGCGAAGCCGGGACGGGCCGCTTGTCTATTATCTAAGAACACAAATTTGTTGTTTGTGTGTTTGTCTGTCCGCTCTTTTTCCCGCTCTTTTTCCATTGTATCAATAACGTTCCCATAGCAACGCGTTTTCCATAGCAATTACTTATTTATGTATCACATATGTGTGTATCCGTTACCCTAATATCCATCACACGAACTTTACAGTGCTTACTTTAAGCTAGGCTAATTGGTGTGAATATAAGAAATATTACATACATACATATTTATTTCATTAAAATGCGTAAAAACAATATAATTCTAAGTTATGACAAAAATACTTTCAAGGTTGTTTTGTTTTGTTTTGATTTCCTTGACTGCATTCAATGATGCATTTCGATCCGCTAAATAATTGATATCGTCTGCAAATATTGACTACCAATGATGAGGAACTATTATTCTTAATCAAAACGACGTTGTCTGGCCTGGATGTTATATTGACCTGAATATGACCACTTAATACGATGTACTGGCCAATGTTGTAGGAAGAATCAATATGCAAATTTATTAGTGTATCAATTTGATTGTTTTATTTCACTTCCTTACTGAACTGGTAGCCAAAAAAGTTATAGGTTTGCAGAATATGTGGGGATTTTATGATAAATTTCACAAGTTATTTTGAGGCAGGACAAAAACCTTTCAGCGCAGAGCTCATTCGTGACAGCAACTTTGCGAAGAGCAAACTTCACACCTTAGCTCACCATTACAAAGTTGCCTGTCTGTCGGTATTTTACAGATTGTGCCTCAGGAGCTGCATATGCTCATACCGCCATCATCCTTCTTTCATCGGACATCCAGACGCTCTGCGGGCTACCCTACCACCCTTTCTTGGTTGCTATTCCTACCTGTCGCACCAAGCGCTTCTCAACTTTTATAATGCGCACAGCAAAGAAGCAGAACTCGCTCACTACGTCTGTATTTCCAAGTACTTATAACCCGACCGTTTTTAAAGTCAGGTTGAATAGGCACCTTCTGGGTTAGCTCGTTCCACCGTGAATCCTGTCTTGGCCCCCCAGCTGGATTGGGATTAAGAGCGAATACAATCAATATAAATGAAAAAAAAAATTACCACAGTAGTCAGATGCTGTAACTCTGGCTACTGTGGTTTTTAAACCCATTAAAAATATATATGTGAAATGAGACCCAAGTTTAATATTATGATATATGCCTTGGTTGTTGACTTCAACGACAAAAGAAGTGAGATCTAAATGGGTGCCAAGTTATATTATATATAGCCTTGGCAAGTTCTGAACCTGTTACTTGTGTACCTGCTAACTGTTACTTAAAATGATAAAAATCGCAAGTCTCAATATATGAGCCAAATTTGACACGTTTTTGTGAAATAGTTTTTGAGTTATGAGGGGGTCAAAAGTGGCTCCAATTGGTTCGTGTAATATTACACACGGTGCTGCTCGCCAGTTCTGTTCTTGAACTTGGCTTGATACGCTTCTGCGTGTCTAGATGGCCTTGCTATCTTTGATTTGGGATATCTACTGTAACAGTATGGTAATTAGGCGGTTGTAGCCCAGCCCATTAGTTGATATGACAGCTTTAGACCAAGTAGACCGAATACAAACCTCGCATATTACTACGGATGTAAAAGACGCGGACCCACTGGTAAAAAATCGTTTAGCTTACTACCAGAGGTAAGCAGGAATATAGAAAGTGTTTGAAATATTAACAAAAGCAATGCACGCTAGAAAACATAAATAACAAGCACAAGGAGATGTTCAGATGATGGCATTATCGCTAGAACCAATTTAATTATAAAACTGCTATGGGTTATTTCTACTAAATAACACGAATTCTACATATTATCATGTATATGATATACTCGAAATATATATTTCGTACTAGCTTTTGCCCGCGGCTTCGCTCGCGTTAAATTCGGGGTAGCACTGTTCCCCTTTCCTGAACACAGAAGAGAACTCGGAACAGAATTTTACACATTATTTATTTCATTTCAACACTGCCATCTGTTATTAATTTTTGAACTAAATAATTAAACCTATCGTGAACATAATATACAATAAACATATCAGAATAAAACACTTTTTTACGGATTTTTGCGCATGTTTTATTTTATTTTATATTTAATCCTGACGTTTCGACTCCTTTACAGGAGCCGTGATCACAGGATGACTAAGATGATGGTTGTCATGTATTTTCTACTACCTTCACAATATTTTAATCGGGCACGTTCCTAATTATTAAATTATTTTATATAAATCAAGTTGTTTTATTTTATATTAAAACATTATTTAGTTATTTAATTAATTCTCACTACGATTACATTGTATACTACTGAGTCTACTACCAGTTCGGAAATTGGGAGGGCCTTCCGAGAAGAACTGGCGAAAGAAACTCGGGCAGGGGGACCGACCTCCATCTTACTGTTTAATTATTTGCAAAAAGAGCTAACTACATCATCAGGTCTTGCAGTGTGTGTTTTTGTAGGTATTAATTTATTAATTATGGGGTCCCAAGCAGGTGGAACGCTCCAACCTTCGTCTCTATTGAAATTAGGATGTTTCTTAATTTCAATAGCCTCGCGTAGCATCCTAGGAACAAATCTTTGTTCTCTAGCGAGAATTTGTGGTTTATCAAAACGAATATAGTGGTTTGGCCCCTCAAAAGCATGCTCACACACTGCAGACCTATTATCGCGCCTATGTTTCATGTCAGCTACGTGTTCTTTAATGCGCGTCCCTATACTTCTCTTTGTTTGCCCGATGTATGAGAGCCCACAGTCACAATCGATTTTGTAGACACCCGCTGCCTGAAGGGGTATATTACACTTGACCGATCGTAAGAATTGGTCAATCTTCCTGGCTGGTTTAAAGTAAGTTTTAATAGAAACCCGCTTCAGAATATTCCCAATCTTGTCAGTGACCCCCTTCATGTAGGGAAGGACAGCAGGTTGGCGCTCTACTGTGGCTGGTTTGGCGCGGCTTCTGTGACGCAGTCTTGGTACTCGCAACTTGTTATCTTGTAGTACTTGCTTGACATGCTGAAGCTCAGCAGTCAGATGTTGTTGGTCACAGATGCCGCGAGCTCTCTGAAACAAAGATTTCCCTACGGTAGCTAACTGTATAGGATGGTGGTGAGAGTCACCATTTAAATATCTATCGGTATGAGTTGCCTTTCTGTACACTGTATGACTAAGGGTTTGATTTGGATTCCTGCTGATTTGAATATCTAGGAAGGCTATTTTATTGTCTGTCTCTAATTCCATAGTAAATTGTATGTTGGGATGAACGGAATTAAGGTGACTTAAAAAGACAGAAACCATATCTCTTGGTAATATAGCAAATGTGTCATCTACATACCTTTTGTAAAAGCGTGGACACACCGGTGCCGTCGCTAGGGCCCTTTGCTCAAAGTCCTCCATGAATATGTCGGCGACTATGGGTGATACAGGAGAGCCCATTGCTACACCATCCACTTGTAGGTAGAATTCATCATTCCACAAGAGATAGCCCGATGTTAGGCAGTGTTCCAGTAATTTTGAATATTCACTTGGTATATTGTGTTTCTCTAGTCTCTTCCTAGTGACATCAATGCAATCTTGAACAGGTAAGCTTGTGAATAAAGATTGGACATCGAAGCTAACCATAGTTTCATCATCAGTGAGACGTAGGTGTTGTATCTCACTAACAAAATGGTAGGAATCCTTTACATAGGCAGTTGTTTTACCCCTTAGTGGTGATAGTATTTTAGCTACGTGTTTAGCCAAACGGTAGGTTGGTGAGTCAATTTGGCTAACGATGGGACGTAGCGGTACATCTTGTTTGTGTATTTTCGGCAACCCATACAACTTCGGCGGTTTAGGGCAGGAAGGAATAAGATAGTTGACGTCAAGATCTAATACCTCGGAATGCGTCTTGATGAGTTCACTGGTTTTCTTCAGTACCTTAGAAGTTTGGTCGTTTTTAACTTTTTTGTATGTGTTCTCATCCGACAAGAGCTGGAGCATTTTATCATTATAATCTGACGTATCCATTACTACCGTGGCATTGCGCGTTTTAGAAAAAGGATTAAACTTCGCGGTTGCCCCTCGCAGGATACCGTATGAGGACATTATATGTAACGTTGAGGATTGTTTGGTTAAAAATAACTTCAAAAAGGAGGATATGGAGGCAATCCGTCAAGACATTTCATCTGTTCTACGACGTAGTAAACCGCCGAAACCTAACCTCTCTTATAATGAATATAACGCATTAAAAAACCTGCGAAATAAATCTGATCTTACAATCCTCCGAGCAGACAAAGGCAATGCCACGGTAGTAATGGATACGTCAGATTATAATGATAAAATGCTCCAGCTCTTGTCGGATGAGAACACATACAAAAAAGTTAAAAACGACCAAACTTCTAAGGTACTGAAGAAAACCAGTGAACTCATCAAGACGCATTCCGAGGTATTAGATCTTGACGTCAACTATCTTATTCCTTCCTGCCCTAAACCGCCGAAGTTGTATGGGTTGCCGAAAATACACAAACAAGATGTACCGCTACGTCCCATCGTTAGCCAAATTGACTCACCAACCTACCGTTTGGCTAAACACGTAGCTAAAATACTATCACCACTAATGGGTAAAACAACTGCCTATGTAAAGGATTCCTACCATTTTGTTAGTGAGATACAACACCTACGTCTCACTGATGATGAAACTATGGTTAGCTTCGATGTCCAATCTTTATTCACAAGCTTACCTGTTCAAGATTGCATTGATGTCACTAGGAAGAGACTAGAGAAACACAATATACCAAGTGAATATTCAAAATTACTGGAACACTGCCTAACATCGGGCTATCTCTTGTGGAATGATGAATTCTACCTACAAGTGGATGGTGTAGCAATGGGCTCTCCTGTATCACCCATAGTCGCCGACATATTCATGGAGGACTTTGAGCAAAGGGCCCTAGCGACGGCACCGGTGTGTCCACGCTTTTACAAAAGGTATGTAGATGACACATTTGCTATATTACCAAGAGATATGGTTTCTGTCTTTTTAAGTCACCTTAATTCCGTTCATCCCAACATACAATTTACTATGGAATTAGAGACAGACAATAAAATAGCCTTCCTAGATATTCAAATCAGCAGGAATCCAAATCAAACCCTTAGTCATACAGTGTACAGAAAGGCAACTCATACCGATAGATATTTAAATGGTGACTCTCACCACCATCCTATACAGTTAGCTACCGTAGGGAAATCTTTGTTTCAGAGAGCTCGCGGCATCTGTGACCAACAACATCTGACTGCTGAGCTTCAGCATGTCAAGCAAGTACTACAAGATAACAAGTTGCGAGTACCAAGACTGCGTCACAGAAGCCGCGCCAAACCAGCCACAGTAGAGCGCCAACCTGCTGTCCTTCCCTACATGAAGGGGGTCACTGACAAGATTGGGAATATTCTGAAGCGGGTTTCTATTAAAACTTACTTTAAACCAGCCAGGAAGATTGACCAATTCTTACGATCGGTCAAGTGTAATATACCCCTTCAGGCAGCGGGTGTCTACAAAATCGATTGTGACTGTGGGTTCTCATACATCGGGCAAACAAAGAGAAGTATAGGGACGCGCATTAAAGAACACGTAGCTGACATGAAACATAGGCGCGATAATAGGTCTGCAGTGTGTGAGCATGCTTTTGAGGGGCCAAACCACTATATTCGTTTTGATAAACCACAAATTCTCGCTAGAGAACAAAGATTTGTTCCTAGGATGCTACGCGAGGCTATTGAAATTAAGAAACATCCTAATTTCAATAGAGACGAAGGTTGGAGCGTTCCACCTGCTTGGGACCCCATAATTAATAAATTAATACCTACAAAAACACACACTGCAAGACCTGATGATGTAGTTAGCTCTTTTTGCAAATAATTAAACAGTAAGATGGAGGTCGGTCCCCCTGCCCGAGTTTCTTTCGCCAGTTCTTCTCGGAAGGCCCTCCTAATTTCCGAACTGGTAGTAGACTCAGTAGTATACAATGTAATCGTAGTGAGAATTAATTAAATAACTAAATAATGTTTTAATATAAAATAAAACAACTTGATTTATATAAAATAATTTAATAATTAGGAACGTGCCCGATTAAAATATTGTGAAGGTAGTAGAAAATACATGACAACCATCATCTTAGTCATCCTGTGATCACGGCTCCTGTAAAGGAGTCGAAACGTCAGGATTAAATATAAAATAAAATAAAACATGCGCAAAAATCCGTAAAAAAGTGTTTTATTCTGATGTGTAATGTGCGCGGAAGTGTAAGAACTAAATATACAATAAACATATCAGCGCCATCTATCGGAATCCATGAGTTACACTTATTTATGTTTATAATGATTACTTTCTCAAAAGCTGATTGATTAATGGTAAGATTTAATGTTTTTAATATTGTTTTATTTAATTCGTTTTAATTAAATTATTTTATTATTCGTTTTAATTAAATTATTTTATTATTCGTTTGTATTAAAGAACCTGTTCTAATTTTTCGGAGTCTCACACACATTTCCATCCCCTATTTTAGGGGCTGGGGGAGGATTTCTAAAAAATGGCAGGTATTTTCGTTTGTTACAAAGAGTCTGTGTGCCGATTTTAGCTTCCTGCCTTGAAAACTGCGAAAGGTCTCATATAAAATTTCACCCCCTCTTTTAAGGGGTTGGATGCAGATTTAAAAAAAAAATGATGGGCGATTTTTTTGGTAGTCATAAATAGTCAGCATACCCTTTTTTAGCTTTCTACCTTGAAAATTGCGGAACGCTCCATACAAACTTCCACCCCCCATTTGGGAAGTGGGGGGTTAGAAAGGGGCAAAAAGTAGCCTATGTTACTCTCCATCCCTTCAACTATCTCCACTTAAAAAATCACGCCAATTCGTCGCTCCGTTTTGTCGTGAAAGAAAGACAAACAGACAGACACACTTTCCCATTTATAATATTAGTATGGATTGCGGATAATTCTGGGTACCATTGTTTTCTATGAATAGATACATTAATTATCGATATTTCGACAAGAATATTGATATTTAGAGAACGCATAAAAATAGCTATAGAAGACAAGTAGTCTATAATACTCCCATGAACATCAGATATCCGCCAGTAAAAGTCTCATCAAAATCAGTGCAGCAGTTTCGGAAATTACCCGGAACGAACAGACAGAAAGACGGACAACTATTTTAGTTTTATTGTTTTGTTGTTATGAGTACCTATCCTATATACTTTAATATGTATTTAGTAAAACGCTGTTATTTTGAATTACGAACACTTTGATTTAATTTGTCTGTGGTACATATAGATAATGAAAAATGCAACTAAGTTAGATTGCGGGCAAATACAACTAGCCCAGTGGAAATACTTCCCTTTTCGCTGAATTAGCCAGGAAAAATATTTCATTTCTACAAGATCTTTGTTCAGATAATAACATGTTAAGTAAACTTGCGAGTTAAGTAAATTCTACGTATGACGTTGACCTTCTTTTTTTAAATATAGACAAAGGAAGTCATTGACTTACAGCCATAATCCTAACATTATTACTGTTTTTTTAGAAAAGGTCAGGGGACGGCGTATTTTCGCCATTGGTAAAACTCGTCTTGTTTTTGGATAACTTGGGTTTCCTGGACAGTTTTTAAGTAGCGGCCTGGGTTTTTTCAAGCATCACGATAGTCAAAAAAGAGGAGTCAAAAATATTATAAAATTCATGAGATTACTGGAAGAGCACTCGCCTGGATAGCAAGAGGAAATGGGTTCAAATTCCGCCTGACTTACGACAAATTTAATTTTATCTAGTAAATACTTCTTTTGATATAAAAATCTAATAACCGAATGCTAAAAAAAACAAAATTATATTTTAAATGTAAGTTTCTTCTTTATCGATTGATTCTATCAAGGTCTCGATTGCTCAATTAGAAGTGCACTCGCCGTGCCGTTCAAATCCCGCCTGCCTCCTGAGATAACCTGTTTTCTAGTAAATGTGTAGATAAAAAAATTGATTATTAATTAAATACTCATTAGTCTGTGTATAATTATACCGTGTTAAAGAGAAGCGATTTATAAAAATAAGATTCCATTTTCAAGTTGGGTATTTTTTTTTTATTTGTTGATATTTTAATATACGGCATACGGCATAGAATTCCATTTTTAAATGCAATATTTTTTTTATCTTTCAACATGCCAGCTGCTTTACGTTCAGAAGTATACACTAACAAAACACAGACTATTCCACCTAATTTTAAGCGTATGAGCATTGCCTAGATTTATTATTACAAGGTCCCTCTCACCGCAAGCCAAGTACTCTTGTTTCTAGCTTAAAATGTACCGCTATAAAGTTTTAACTTGGTATATATCTAACGTAGGTATTATTTGTACGTTTATCTTGAATATTAATACATTCTTTTCGTTTTTTTCGTTGTATGAATGTGTGTGTGTGTGTGTGTTTGCTGCAAATAAATGATATATAATATATAATATGTCTATATGTATAATATAGCAACCAAATATTTTTTGGAACGAATTTCCTTATGGGGCGTTGTGAAGGGGTACCCTAGCCGGGAAAAAACGTCCGTAGTGTTAAACAAAAAGCGTAAGATATTTATGTATAGTCTATGTGGGATGGCTATACACTTATACAGTGTCTAATGTATAGTCTACGTGATGACTGTTATTATATATTTTTATAAACTAGCTTTTCCCACCGCTTTTCACAACCCGCGGCTACGCCCGAAAATATTATTTTTAATAAAAAGTATCCTATGTAACTTCTAATACCAAAAATATAGGTACGAAGTTTCATGATGATCGGTTTAGTGGTTTTTGCGTGATAGCATAACAAACAAACTTACTTTCACATTTATAATATTAGTAGGGATTGCAAATAAAATAAAAGTGTTAAGATAAATTTGTAAAGAAGTTTCTTTATCGATAAAAAAATCATAATAAATATGTATACCCGAATAATTTTTTTCTTTATACCTCAAATGGAACTAAAAATTAATATTTTTATAATAAGAAACTTCCTATTTTTTAAGTTTAGTTTTTTAATCTATTGCATAAATTTAGGACTGATTTTTGGTAAAGCTGATTTAATATAATCAAATTACAATATAAATAAACAAAAAATCGAATAAACAAATGAATTCCTTTATACCAATAAAGGAATTCATTTTTTTAAATGTTTTTGTTAACAGTGGTTAAGGTTTCATCTTTTACAAGGGTCTATTACTATATTGATTATTATGTTTATTAAAATAAGAACGATTATTTTCAGTATGTATTTGATAAATTTAATTCACAAAATATTTTTAGGCCTTTAATGAAATTATAAACAAAAAAAACAAAAAATATATATCACTTTATCATGACTATATTTTAAACGATACCTTGAAAATGGGGAGTTAGGTAATAATATCTAATCTATACATCTATACATATAAATAAAATTGGAGTGTCTGTTTGTAATATTGAAATAACCGTATTTTACTACATGCATATGAATATAATGAATATACAGTACATACACCAAAATAACATTTTTTACAATTTTTGTCTGTCTGTCTGTTTGTTCTGGCTAATCTCTGAAATGGCTGGACCCATTCTGACGGAACTTTTATTAGCAGGTAGCTGATGTAATTACGAGTAACTTAGGCTACTTTTATTATAGAAAAAATGTTTTATTTTAGAAAAATAAAGTAATGTTGCAATGTCCAAGTACTGTCCAGTACCGCGCGCAGATCACGCGCATGCCACCATTGTGCGTCACGTCGGTCGCCTCCCACCACTTCTCACACCAACGAATCAATATCACAATTTTAATAAAAAAATATATTGCAAATTATAATAACTAAGCCACGGCAACGTGTGGCCGTGTCAGACAAATATAAAACCACTTTCTATACCTACATTGCTCTGAATCCAAGTTAAGTAGCTAAAACACCTGTGTTATAATTCCGAAACAACGGAGGTACCATAACACCCAGACACGAGCCAATATAGAAAAGTTCGCTTTCTACGTTGATCCGACCGGGAATCGAACGCGGGATGACTAGAAATCGGATCGGAATGGCTTTACCGAAAACCGGTATGCGAGCCACTCGACCACAGAAGTCAACATCTAACTAGATAAATAAGTTCTAATAAGTTTTTATTTAAATTTAAAATTTAATTGCTTTTTATTACTTCCTTACTGAAAGTTGGTTTGCAGAATATGTGGGGATTTTATGATAAATTTTAATAGAAAATACTAGAAAATATTGATCCGGCACACAAGTTATTTTAAGGCAGGGTAAAAAACTTTCAGCGCAGAGCTGATTGGTGACAGCAATTTGGCGAAGAGCAAGCTACACACCTTAGCTCACCGTCACAAAGTTGCCTGTCTGTCGGTCTTTTACAGATTGTATTTTAGAGACTGTGCTCAGGAGCTATTATTTTCGATGGCTAGTTTCTACCAGCAAGCCAAATTTTCGGAATTATAAAATAAGAACCGACAAGTAATAGGTTTAGAACTTGCGAAGGCTATAATATAATTCGTTTATGAAAACTAGCCAAGTCAGACCTTAGGCTACAATATATTATCCTAAGTTATAAGAAGAAATTATATAGAAATATAGATATAGAAATGATGATAATGATTTGATAAAGATTCGAGAGCAATTGAAGGTCAGTCGATTTAAAGCATGTAAATAGTAATTATAGAGTTATAAATTAAAGTTCAACTTAACCTTATTTTTATTTATAGGCATAGGCATTCTAGCCTTAGTCTGTATTTCCTGAAAAATACAATTTAGGGGTCTTCAAGTCACGAGTGTCTTATAGGCAAGCGCGTCACATCCTAGATCGCATCGTCGCTTAACATCGGGTGAGATTCACCAAAGATGTGGTGAGATCACTAAACTTCTTTTGTAATGGTGGATGACCATTTAAAAATTAACGCCCGCGATCGTAAGTCACTTTCAATGATACTTGTCATGATTTTGACCTTTTTAACTGTAGTGTTCATGTCGTAAAAAAGTTTTAACGGATATATGAACTGTAAATTTTGATGGTATTTATTTTCGGCGTTTTTAATTTTAAAATACTTATTTTTGTGCTATTTTGTTTATGTTTTCATAGTAAAGCCACTCCGTTGTCCCAGATTCGATCCCCGGCCGGGTCAATGTAGAAATTATACTTTGTCCAATGTAGGATGATACTTTTGACAGTTGTCACCTATATAGAGGGTATAAAGTTGCTATTGCAATGTCAAGCCAAACATAAGGAAACAAACGCAACCTTAGTACGTAGCAATAAGATAGTGACACCTGTCAAAAGTATCATCCTACATTGGACAAAGTATAGTAGTAAGACCTAGGTCTGAAATTCGTCATTATGGTTAGCCCATAATGTACTATCTAGTAAAGGACAATGCCGATTTGTGACCGGAAATGTACAAGAATGAAATTACTACTAATACAATTTAAAAATAAAAATACAATTTTTAACGTATAGAACTTATCTAAAAGCAGATTACGAATCTTAAAACCAATAAAAAGTTGTTTTTTCTAAGCACTTCCTTGTAATATTGCTTTACTGCGCCATAGCTTTGGATATCAGCATTTTGGCCGTCCTTTATTTTTGATCAATATATTTACATACTTAAATAAACATTAAAATAAATATATGTGAAATATATACATATATTAATAGCCTAAATATGTTACTTTTCCCTTTCATAAGGAAATAATATATTATCATTTCACCGTTTGAGACCAAACGACATTGTTTAGTAAAAAAGAAGTGACGTTAGCAAGTTAGCGTCATTGAAAGTATTTTATACTATTGTATAATTGTGCTATTTTTTGTCTACTTGTAGCTAGTATAGATCACTAACAGTGTGTTTAGACCTACAGTATGTGGAAATATCATATCAAAAATATCTCAAGAACATGAATTCTCTTCTGGCCGAATGGTTAACATTTCAGGTAAATTATCAACGGTTTAGTTACAGATGTTTGCATACACACACACTATTTAGATATAAATATTAAATATATTTCTGTATGTCCTCAAAAATTAATTGTTTTGTATACTTTGTAAACAGATATAGGATTTGGTTTGTGGTGACTATCATGATTCCATTGAAAGATTCATTGCAACCAACTCAAGAGAAAAGACAATATGGGCATGCCAGTGTTTTGTTTGGTTGTGGAAGGTCTGTTGGTTGTGCTAGAAGACATTAGAAAGCAGTCCACGAACATCAGTTGCTTCATACTGGCATCATCGCAGAAATATAAGTGCCTATAAGTGCCACTATAATTTTTACTTAATCTGCTAATATTATTGTCATAGTTTCTTAAACAGTTGCCTTAAACATTGCAACAACTTTAAATGAAGCACTTTCATTATTTTACAGGTGAGACCGGCCAACTTTCTTTGTCATGCTTGCTTTGTGAGAGCTAATAGAGAAATAGCATGAATATAACTGATTTAAATATTGTGATGGTAGTGGAACATATATCACAACCATTGCCTTAATCATCCTGTCTCATGGCTCCTCTAAAGAAGTATAAACATCACGGATCCTGATAAGAAGTCAAAAGATCTTGATTTAATATAAATTATGCGCTAAAAACTAAAAAGTTGTTTTATTTACCGCAGGTGTTTAATTTTAATAACTGCCTTATTTGATTATATCCAGTGTGTTGAACCATTTATTCCTAATTGAATATTGGAAACTTAACAACATATAAGAGTACTATATACACACACACTAATAACATGCACTGTTTTATTAAAAACAATGAATAATATTAATTTGATCTTTCCTTTTGCAATTCAAAGCTAAGCTTATAAAAATCTACATAGGTATGTAGTACACACATCTAACTTTTATAAACTTAGTTTAATGTAAAAACAAGTATGTTTTTGCATTGATAAAAATACTTCAGGCTCTCTGCCTACCCCACCTACAGGACGGGCGTGAGCTGTATGTATGCATGTAACAAGATTCAAGTATGTATCTACGGGCAACCATTACATTGCACGATGAATAATTATTAGTTTTATAATGGATAAAAAGCTAGGATAGGTATCTTCATAAATATAAATCTCAAAACCAGTCATGAGTCATGAAAAGAATACGTTTATAGTCACAATATTGTTTTATTCGATTCCTTTACATTATTAGCACGAGAAAAGAGCGAAATAATAGGTAAAATACTAATTCAAATACTATTAAATAGGTATTAAAATGTTATGTTATATTTTCAGAAAAAATAGTTTTTCTAAGTAACAACCAATTCTTAATCTAGAAGACTTTGCTACGTATATTTGTTTGTATCGTCTCTGTACATTTCCGGTCACAAGTCCATACAAAAATCGGCATTTTTCTTTTTTCTATTATTAAATATTTTTCCGTTAGCGCCATCTAGCGTCCGTTAGACGAATTACTTACGGTTAATATGGTAACAAACACAAAGTATTGTCATAATATAATTAGGATAGGATTGAATACTGGTAACATAACAATATATAAGAGTACTATATATAGAAGGAAATATGAGAAGTAATAACATGCAATGTTTTATTAAAAACAATAAATACTAGTAATTTCCTCTTTCCTTTTGCAATTTAAAGCTAAGTATATAAAAATCATATGTGTACTGCATACTATGTTTGGACGGGACGTGCGTGAGCTTTATGTATGTACGTATGTAACAAGACATTCAAGTTACCTATGGTAACCTATTATATTGCACCATGAATAATTATTAGTTTTATAATGCATGAAAAATATCTTAGTCGGATAGGTTACTTCATATATATAAATCTCTAAATAAGTCATAAAAAGAATACGTTAATGGTCACAATATTATTTTATTCGATTCCTTTACATGATTAGTATGAGAAAAAAGCGAAATAAAAGGCAAAATACTAATTCAAGTATTGTAAAACACGTATTGAAATGTAAGGTTATGTTTTCAGAAAAGTTCGTTTTTCTCCAATACAAATCTGAAAATCAAAGTGAACCCAACGAATTCATAATCTGGAAGGCTTTAGCTGCTTATACTTGTTTGTTTCATCTGTGTACATTTTCGGTCACACGTCCATACAAAAATCGGCATTGTCCTTTAGCGATATTTTGTCTTGTGACAGATAGTCCCGCTTTTTAATAGCAGTAGCATGTTTACTGCAGAAGGAGAGCAGCCTTTGCCCGGTAAAAAAAACCGTGTAAAAAAAAAACAAAGCTCGGACTCTGAGTTTGGATTGTAAATCCCTGCTCTCAGGTTTATGATGAGGTAAGTCGATGTACTTATACTGTAGTTATAGGAAAAAATTATATGTTTTCATGTGAGTGGCTATGGAAAGACCCAGAAATCGAATGACGTAATAACGTAGATATAATAATCAAAATTACGGTTAAGTACCAACCCATACAAAGGAAGGAATCACGTATTTTACCAATCGGTACCCACGACCTCCAAATTAAAGCTTAGGTTTAAGCATATATGAATTCTGAACTCTAATACGATAGACTTACGTTTGAAAGCCAATAAGCACACTATACCATTCTAATTTTAGATCTGCGATAGGTACTTTGTCTATAAATAGCAGACGATTTAAACTTAAAGAACTTTTGAGGTGTAAGAATACGGATAAGTAAGGTGTATATTTGACACGCTCACAGATTATTATCAAAGCTATGTATAACAATAATAAGTAGGCTATACAAAGACCAAAGGCTATTAAAAAAAAAGTAGGTGCGTGTACTTATGTACGCGCGTGAGAAGTTATACTTCTTTGGCATCATTAAAAATTAGTTTTTAATTGCATACAAATAAAAATCATGAATTAAAATAATCTATATATCTTTATTAAGAATCAAGTAATATATCAAAAACCATTAAAATAAACTGTTTAACCAATAGTAATGTAAAAATAATAATAATTTATATTATAAACAAATAAAAAGAATACATAGCGACAGTTAACCTCAAATTAATAAACGCACTGAAGAAAGTTTATAAAATAAAAACCACTTTTAATAAAATTGTCATATTTTTATTATCTATACATATAAATAAAATTGGACTGTCTGTTTGAAATATTGAAATATCTGTTTTTTACTACATGCATATGAATATATAGGATACATACACCAAAATAACTTTTTTACAATTTTTGTCTGTCTGTCTGTCTGTTTGTTCCGGCTAATCTCTGAAATGGCTGGACGCATTTTGACGGGACTTTTTTGGAAGGTAGCTGATGTAATAAGGAGTAACTTAGGCTACTTTAATTTTAAGAGAAATAAAGTAATGTTGCAATGTTCCACGCGAACGAAGTCGCGGGCGGCCGCTAGTATAATATAAAATTGTTATTATAATTTTATATAAATTATTGTTAACTACCAAATATAATTTAAAATCACACACACACACACACATTCATAATTAGCAGTCATAATTAGTTGTTTTTGCGGCCAACTTCAACATGATAATTTTGTGTCACAGTGATGCGCGCGCATCTTAAAATTTCACTCTCATCATTTTTTCATAACGCGCCTAAAGAAATATAACTTCAAAAACTCGGGCTATAGCCTAAAAAAGCTGCGCAATCAAAAAAAATTAAAACTGTTTAGGTATTATAAAGCCAAAATTTATGCTTTTACCCGCGGCTTCGCTCGCGTTAACGTAGACAAGCGAAGATGTTCTTAACATATGCAAACATCGAAATCGGTCAACTGGTCCTAGATTTATAGAAGGACATACATATAAGCAGACGGACCAACAAAAATTTTAAAAATAGAATTAGTATTAGTGTGTCATAAAATGAATATTGATAATAAAATTTTTCCATAAACAAATATACAGACAGAACCTTAAGACTTATATAGTAATTTAAATATGAAATATAACCTATCATTTGCGCGATCATATGTTCTTACCATATACCAAATTATAACGAAATCGGTCAACACGTTCTTGACTTATAGAAGTACATACAGACAGATAGACAGACAGATCATTTGCGCAATCACATGTTCTTACAATATCCGAATTTTATCAAAATGAGTCAACTCCTGCTTGACTTATCAAAGGACATACAGACAGGCAAAAATTTTTAAAATATGGTATCAGTGCATCATAATTTGAATATTTATAATAAAATTTATCCAAAAAAATAAATGTACAGATTTATATATTATTATAGAAGATATACTTAAAAGGCACAAAGCTACTAATTTATGATCGGCTCTTAATTATTTTTTGTACGGTATTTAATTCGGACATTGGATAGAAAAAAAAAGCATATATTTGTTTATAACAAAACTAAGGGCAATCGGTAATAAAATTGAAACTTTACGGTAATTTGTGATTCGAGCGGACTTAAGGTCACTGACATAAAAACATTTGAGATTTGTTTATCAATCAAGTGAGATATTTCGCGGCAAATATCTTTGTGTCCTTTTTGGAAGTTATTTACTTAATAATATACATAAATATATTTTGCATTACATTTGGTTTTTTTGTAAAGCAATATGGCAAAGATATATTTATCTTACAGAAAAAGTTTTAAGAATAATATATTCAGACAATCGTTAAAAAATGTATTTAAAAAGGATATTCTCATATTAACTAATAACTAAGAGGCCAGAAATTTATTTAACGAAATCCTGATTATTTTAAATGTACAACACGTTACGTCCAAATACCCGCAATTAATATTACAAGTGCGAGTCGGACTCGCGCACGAAGGGTTCTGTACAAACTTTTAGTTAAGTAAAAAATTCACGTTTGTTGTATGGGAGCCCCCCTTAAATATTTATTTTATTTTAATTTTAATATTTATTATTAAATCAAAAAAACAACTGAGTATTTTGGGAATATTTCAAGTGCCTACCTGTTGCCATTATTAATATCGAGCAAAAAGGGGCAAAAAAAATCGCGTTTGTTGAATGGGAGTCCCCTTTTTTTTAGTATTTAATGTTATAGCGGCAACGGAAATACATAATTTGTGAAAATTTCAACTGTCTAGCTATCGCGGTTCTTGAGAAACGGCCTGGTGACAGACAAACGAACGGACAGACAGCAAAGTCTTAGTAATTTTTTACCCTTTGGGTACGGAACCTTAAAAAAGACCAAGGAGAAATAATCAATTGTATTACAATAGTGTTTTTAGTACTTACATAAAGATCTTCAATCATTTACTGTCAAAAATGTTCTTTATATACTTATCTTTACAATTAACTTAAAACGGAGATTTATTAATACGGTATACAGTCTGGATAAAACTTTGGATCCTTTGGTCAACAATAAGTATGGTATTTTGATAGAAGTTTGGATCTTCCAAAACCAAATTTTATTACTCATTTACCTTCATAAATAAAAACCAATATTTTTTGTTTGTTCTTTATGCGTTCCGTAGGCATTGATCAGATTGTGATAAAGCTGTTAAGTTGTTGTATGCATGTCAGGGAAGGTTTATATGTAGGTATAGTCGGCAAAGCATGCCGGGTACAGCTAGTATATAAATGAAAAAAAGCATGTGTGCAATTTACACGTGGTAGAAGTGAAACCTTCAAAAATAATACGTACACGTATACAAAACACAACGGTTGTTGTGATGCCTTCTCTCAAGCTTTGTACTACGCATGCGCACACAAATATTAACACTCGTATATAATGCTTCCTATTTAATTTTCTCCTACGTTAAATCTTATGAATTTATGTGTCTGTCTCTTTTTACTCTCGCTTTTTCGTTTCAAAGAGACACTTCATTATGTTTCCTATCTCATTTTCTCCCACGTTACATCTTATGAATTTATGTGTCTGTCTCTTTTTACTGTCGCTTTTTCGTTTCATCGACTTTCAAATCACAACGACGCTAAAGAAGTTTTTTACTTCAAAAATCAATGTTTGTAGGTATTTATTTTAGTTATTTATTATACAGTATGGCAATAAAAATACAGGATTACTGGTAATTAGATGCTACCCTCTCAGGGGGGTGTAGGTACTGTTATTTCGAATTTATTGAAGCCTATAATGTGTTATGCAAAAGTGAACCATTTTTGAGATATTTGATATTTTAATCTTTTTTTGCAATTGTTAACTTTTTTAAGTTTAATAAATTAAAAATAAAATCCAATCAGAATCAGTTTATTCCTACAGTTTATGAAGGATGATAATGTACCACTTACTATTCAATTATAATATCACAGATATTCTAAACCATTTATAACAGGAGTTCGAAACATATCATAAACATCTTTTATTTGCAAAAAATACCATATTAAATGCAAATTTTCTCAAAAATATCGATTATGATCAATTGTGCATAATATTAGAAAAACATCTACATTTTTTTAAGCTTTAAAACGCGGTATGAAACACTTAACTAAGTTTCCCAGTGGCAGAAAAATCGTAAAGACAAAGAGAGATTTTGGTGTCGTGTTAAATGTATTTGGGGAAAAATACGCATTCCTTTGAAATAAAACTATTGCTTCAAACAAAAACTCTTTATTTTTATACAGAAAACATGACATTTATCTCTACAGTTCATTTTCCTTTATATTACATACTATAGTTAATTTAAATTTGATTCCCTAATTATAATTGGCTGTCGGAGCTTATAGGTGCGGCACTATTTATTTATTTTAGTTTACTCATTACATTTACATAATGTTACTTCTCGGCAAACTGCAACGCAGTTTCTTGGCAATTTCAACATATTAAATAGTTACACCAGTTACACTCAAGTCTTTTATAATATTTGTACTTTAATGAATAACCTCCGTGGTTGAGTGGTTTCCGATTTTCATGGTTACGCCTCCCCCGGGTTCGATACCCTGCCAGATCAATGAGGAAAACGAACTTTTCAATATTTCCTCGGGTCTGAGTGCTGTGGTCCAATGTTCTTTTTTTATACTAAATAGAGATCATCTACAATTTAGGTACAATCTAGTACGTACTGTTATATATGAACCATGTATCGGGAATTGCAGACCTTTCTGCTGACCATGCATTTCGGTATGTGACGATGGTTCCACACACAAGGTATTGAGTCAGTCTAGCTCGAGCCGTCCTCTGTACCACTTGCCCTTCTAATTCAAAATAATCGATTATAAAAGTGAAACTAGTGGAAAGTTTTTTTTAAAACCTTAACCTCGACACGTCGTATAACATTGGTGGCAGCGCTGAAGGGATCAAAAGTGATCCTCGGTACGTCTCGCGAGAAGTTTTATGTTGTGTGTGTGTAGTTCAGTGCGGAAAATTATTATTCTTTCTATATCCTGTGTAACCACTGTGTCCCGTATCTGTGAAACTACCTCGCTACATCTATCCTGTCGAAGAGTTTTCCTCACTATCGTGAACTAAGTCGAAGACCTGCCCTGTATCCTGAAAAAGCCCTGAAAGTATACTCACCTGCTAGATCCAGTACCACTACCAGCCGTGCATCCTGACGAAGCTCTGAAAAGAAATCTACCAGCTAGACCCAGTACCTGTAAGAAAACTAACATCCACATTTACCTGAAGATGATTTATACCAAAACTGCCGTGCTCCTGTAAGTTTGAACATTTTCTTACCTCAGTGAATAAAAGTGAATCTTAAAGTGCTATAAATAGACTAACTTCGTAAATAATTTAAAACATAATTCATTGTTCATTTTAATCGGAGACCAGTGCAGCTTCTTATCGCTCCGCGTTCCGTATTAACGCCAAGCCATTTCTTATCTTTGTTTAGACTAAGTCTCGCCCGCATCCGTTGCAACAAATAAATGGGCAAAGACGAGCCCGGTACTAAACCAAGTTCAGTCAACATGTCTGATATAGATTTAAATATATTGATTAAATTTATTAATAAATTTGATGGCAACCGCGAAAAGTTAAACTCATTTTTGAACAATTGCCGAAATGCAATTAATTTAGCATCACAAACTCAACAAGATACATTATTAAAATATATTTTGAGTCAACTAGAAGGGCGCGCCGAAGTCGCATGCGCTATTAAAGAATTTGAAAACTGGCAACAACTTGAAGAATTCTTAAAGTCGCAATTTGGTGATAAAAAACATTATGCTGCACTGCTTTCTGATTTGCAAGAATGTCGTCAATCGAACAGCGAAACAGTCAATCAGTTCGCACTTCGGATCGAATCCTGCTTATCAAAATTATTGTCTGAAATAAATATATCGATTCCAACCAGTAAGAAAGGTGAACTGGCAGGCCGTGTCGCGGCAATGCAAGATCTAGCATTACATACTTTTGTAATAGGTTTAAACCAAAGATTGTCCACCGTGGTCAGATGTCGCGACCCTAAAACTTTGAACGACGCAATTAATTTCGCTGGATCAGAAGAAAAAATCTTTCAGATCTCATCGCGACGAAGTACGAGTCTACCTAACAATTCTAATTCCCAAAATCAAGGACGGTTCCGTCAATTCCAATATCAAAATCGACCAGTCCCACAACATGGAATGAATAACACCAATAATTATAATGTACCTCCCACGTTTAGATCAGATCCCTTAGTGTGCCGATATTGCAAAAACCTAGGGCACACCATCGAAACGTGCCGCAAACGCGAATATAATAACAATAGGAGACTTGGAAATTCTCAGCACGGATATAATAATCGACCAACACCCTCTACTTCCTTCCAAAGTCGCAACCAATCAATTCATGCTGTAGCTTCGCAAGAACAATATGGAATTGATGAAACTGATCATAGTCCTTTAAACGAGTAAAGGGCTCCCGACGGTGTCTCCCGAGTCCAAGAGTTCGACCTCCACAAACCCTAATTCTAAACGGCACCTCTAATTCCAATTCAAAGGTCACACAACAGGGTAACCAGTCCCAAAACGGAGACCTCATTACCAATTCCAATTCAAAGGTCACACAACAGGGTAATCAGTCCCAAAACGGAGACCTCAGTACCAATTCCAATTCAAAGGTCACACAACATGGTAACCAGTCCCAAAACGGAGACCTCATTACCAATTCCAATTCCAAGGTCACACAACAGGGTAACCAGTCCCAAAACGGAGACCTCACTATCAATTCCAATTCAAAGGTCACACAACAGGGTAACCAGTCCCAAAACGGAGACCTCATTACCAATTCCAATTCAAAGGTCACACGACAGGGTAACCAGCCCCAAGACGGAGACCACACTTCCAAATCTGATTTACAAAAGTCTCATGCATCTCGCCCCGAAGCTCCTGACACATCCACTACTATACCTGCTACTTCCAAGCCCATAGATCTTGCTGCTTTTAACCACTGTGCACCCCGTATTCTAGGCACAACACCTGTAAATAGTAAATATAAAATACATAACATAACATCGAATCCCTCTAGAAAATACTTACCTTTTGTCGAAGTCCAAACATCGGTGTCGACCAAACCATTAATGCTACTCGTCGATAGTGGTGCATCTATAAGCCTCATAAAAAAATCATCAGTGGAAAATATGCCTGAAATAAAAACCCACATTATAACTTTTACCGGAATAGATAGGACAACGAATCCCATGCGTTCATTAGGTCACATACTCATAGAGTTCAATTCGCTAAAGTGTGAATTTCACGTAGTAGATAACCTAGATTTCCCTTACGATGGTATTATTGGAAACGATATTTTATCAGAGAATCATTCGAAAATTGATTTCGATAAGGACACACTAACAGTAAACAATGTATTATTTCACTTAAAATTTAACGAACCGGTTTATGTGATTGCTCCTCGAACGGAGACAATTATAGAATGTTCTGTGCTTAACCCAGAGCTACGAGAAGGGCTTGTTATAGACCAGAATCCCGTTGACTCAATCCTTATCGCTAACTCCATTGTCAAAGTAAAGACCAACTGTAGAATAAATATTTCCGTCGTTAACGTTTCCGAATTTCCAATAACCCTGAACTCAGATCTCAAATTAACTCTATCACCTTTAGAAACTGAGAATAGTCACCAGATCTTCTACTCATCCCAAGCAGTCGATAATCAAACCAATACTGTAAACCGAACCGATCGAGTTCTAGACCTCTTAAGAGCGTCCCACTTAAATAGTGAAGAACGAAACTCCTTATATGACCTTTGTGCTAACTTCTCCGACATATTTCATATCCCTGGTGACAAACTGACTTGCACTAACGCTCTCAAACACGAAATACCTACTAATTCATCTATACCTATAAGTACGAAATCATACAGATTTCCCGATGTGCACAAACAGGAAGTACATTCCCAAATAAATAAAATGCTCGACGAAGGGATTATTAAACCTTCGACATCTCCATGGTCGTCCCCGATATGGGTGGTTCCCAAAAAGATTGATGCATCTGGCCAACGTAAATGGCGTGTAGTCATTGATTACCGCCGCTTAAATGACATCACCATTGGCGACTCTTACCCCATTCCGAATATTTCCGAGATCCTTGACCAACTAGGCAAATCCAAATATTTCAGCACACTTGACCTTGCATCTGGATTTCACCAAATTCAAATGTCCGAAGCCGACGCTCCTAAAACCGCTTTTTCCGTCCCACAAGGACACTTCGAATTCACACGAATGCCATTTGGGCTTAAGAATGCCCCTTCTACGTTTCAAAGATTAATGAATTCAGCTCTATCGGGCTTACAGGGCATCCAATGCTTCGTATATCTTGACGATATCGTTATATATTCCTACGAACTTGAAATCCACATGAAAAACCTGTCGAATATATTTGACAGACTCAGGCATTTTAACCTCAAACTTCAGCCCGATAAGTGTGAGTTTCTTCGTAAGGAAGTTTCCTACCTGGGTCACATTATAACTGACAAAGGTGTAAAACCGAATCCCGAAAAGATCAAGGCTGTTCGTGATTTTCCCCAACCTAAATGTCCCAAAGATATAAAATCCTTTATGGGATTAGTATCCTATTATCGCCGCTTCATACCAAATATATCTCAAATTGCTAAACCTCTAACTAATCTCCTGAAGAAAGACATCCCATTCGAATGGAGAAATGAGCAACAGCTAGCCTTTGAAACTCTAAAGAACAGCTTAATAACTGCTCCTTTATTAGCTTATCCTGACTTTTCCCAGCCATTCAACCTCACGTGCGACGCGTCAAATTACGCAATTTCCGCAATACTATCACAAGGTCCCATAGGGAAAGATCGCCCCATCGCTTACGCTTCCAGAACCCTGAATAAAGCTGAAAGTAACTATAGCGTTACCGAAAAGGAATGCTTAGCAATCATATGGGGAACAAAAACATTTAGGCCATATCTATACGGAAATCAATTTACTATCCTAACTGATCACAAACCTTTAAAATGGTTGTTCAATTGCAAAGACCCAGGTTCTAAGCTCGTTAGGTGGCGTCTAAAATTAGAAGAATTTGACTATAAAATCGAGTATAAAAAAGGCAAAATAAATAGTAACGCTGACGCTCTGTCCCGGTTCCCAGTTAACCCAGTTATTGAAAACCAACCTGACGAAGACCAAATCGCTCTTGACCAACGACCAAATCAAGAACCTCCACCGGTAGCATCAAACGATAGTAACCCGACATCTCCATTTAGCCCACTTACCTTGGGTGACCTAGACATACAGCTCCCTACTATTTCTGACGGTGATAATAGTACTAGCAACTTACCTTCCTTTGACCTATTAGAAAATGATGATCTGCCCTTTGCTGACTATAGCCCTGAAAATCAAAACAACTCACCTGTACAAGATCCTCTGCATCCTCCCTCTGTTCCTCAAATTCCTGAAAAGCAAGATCACTTACCTGAATGCTCTCCGCCCACGATTCAAACTTCTGACAGAACCTCTCCGAATCCCAATAATGACTATAATGACTTCCTGAAAACGTTTTCTAATAAAAATGAGACCTTCAACACATATATCAAAGAGCACAACGAAAGTCTTCTTAAAAGCAATTCCAAAGCCATCCTGATTCCAGTATCTATTGACCTCGACGACTCAAATCCTTACCTTCAAGATGTCCTTTCTAACGCAACAGATTCTTCCGATATCACTAACTCTGAAAGAGAATTACATTCATTTAAAAGAATCGAATTAAAAGAGAAAATCTATTACCTTCTCTTTACAAAGGTTTATTATTTTGATGCCTGCACGTACCCAGATATATTTAAAGCTCTAAAATCCGCTCGCGACGATATTCTGCTTTCTGCTGATATTGGCGAAATAGCAATATCAGATTTCAGAAACCTCTTCGAACAACATTCTTTCGTAAAAATATACGGTATGCTTATGTATCTATTTAATAACACTAATATAACAATTAATATACATCACAATACTATTATCTACCCTGTCCCGACCGAAGTTGCAAAAATCCTGAGAGAAAATCACGACATCCCAATTGCAGGACACTTAGGCTCTAACAGAATGTATAATAGAATAAAAGAACGCTACTATTGGAAGAATATGAGAACAGACATCGAAAACTATGTTCAAAATTGTAAATTATGTCAGTCAAATAAAGCTTTGCGAAAAATTAATCAGTCTCCAATGCAAATTACGACAACTTCTACACGCCCATTCGAGAGAATTAGTCTCGACATAGTAGGCCCTTTACCCGAAGCCGGACTCCAAAAGCTCAGATTCATACTTACCCTACAAGATGATCTGACAAAATTCTCTATTGCATATCCTATCTCGAACGCCACAGCAGAAGAAACGTGTGAGTGCTTAGTCCACTTCATCTCCTTGTTTGGAATCCCTAAATCTATATTGACCGACCAAGGAACCAACTTCACAGCTGAGCTATTTAAGCGCACCTGTGAGTTTCTCAAAATCAAACAAATTTGGTCTTCACCGTATCACCCGCAAACTCAGGGTGCTCTCGAAAGGAGCCATTCCACCCTAAAAGAGTATCTAAAATCATACGTAAATGAAAACCAAACAGACTGGCATAAATTCGTTTACACTGCCATGCTAACTTACAACAGCAGCGTCCACACAACAACGAGATTCACTCCCTACGAACTCCTTTTTGGCCATAAGCCGTATATTCCAGATTCGGTATTCGACTCGCGTCCTGATGTGACTTATCCCGAATACATAAAAATGCTCCATCACCGTCTAAAGGTGTCTCGCGAAAAAGCCATAGAAAATATAACCGCTTCGAAGGAAAGGTCGAAGTCTTATTATGACAAACATTCCCGTCCCATACGGTACAAAGTAGGTGACTACGTTTACCTAAAAAATCATGTCAGATTGCGTAAAGCCCTTTCGCCAATCTGGAAAGGCCCTTACAAAGTTGTGAAAATCCATGGAAATAATACCTTATCTCTTCTGATTAACCGACGTCACGTCAAACATCATTACGACGAAATCAAACCAGCTCACGATGATAAGGATTCAGTATTACATCAACTTATAATTAGAATTTAAGAACTTTTTACTTTACACATATGAATACATATATATATATATTTTTTTTATTATTATTATTATTTAACTATTTTTTCCAGAATGATCGCAGTTTATTGTAATGTCACCCTGGCAGAACATGAAAGTCGTTATATCGAAAATATCATCAAAAGCCCTGGTATTCTCTTCGATCCGGTCGGCACACTAAGGATCCTTAATGATCAATTTCATATCGTTATTCCTTCCGAAGTGATCCCTATACAGAATCATCTTGAAAATGTCCATGAAGTTATGAACACTGTTCGCTTTCATTGTAGAGAAAGTGACGAAATAAATACGTCACAATGTCAAAATATGTTACAACCAATAGAAGCCATTTACAAAGATATTCAGCGCGATTTTCGATCCGTTTCTCATATTATTTCTAACAGCTTAACAAAAAGATCCGCGTGGTTTTCTGGTATAGGTGTTGTATTTAAACACGTATTTGGCACATTGGATGAGGATGATGCCAAAAACTATGACAACGCTGTCCAAGCCCTTTATAGTAATGAGAAAAGGTTAGCGAATTCACTAACAAAAAGCATTATGGTCTCCGAATCCGCTATTTCTAATATTAACAACTCCTTACATGAACTTAACATAAATCAAGCGAAATTAAATGACGTCGTCGATCAACTATCTTTATCTCTTAGTAATGTAACACATATTGTTAATGGTATTAATTTTAAGAATAGATTAGATGATATTTTGAATATTTTACAATCAAATTTATTAACTCTTTCCTTTAAAGTAGAAGATCTACTAAACTCAATTTTATTTGTTAAAAGTAACACTCTGCATCCGTCAATAATGACACCAAACCAAATGTATAATGATATTGTAAATAATCTTAAGATAATTCCTAAATATAAAGATTTTCCCGTAAGCTTAGATATAAGTAATATACATACTCTCATAAATATAGCCGATCTAACATGTTACTATATAAGCGACAAATTAATGTTTATTGTAAAACTGCCTTTAATAGATTTACAGCAATTCAATGTCTATAAAAATATACCTTTGCCAACTCCACACGCTGAAGGGAATTTAAACTCCTTTGCTATGATCCCTCCTTCCGAACACTTTTTGGCCTTAAGCACTGACAAAATATCCTATACTTACCTCAAAGACCTAGATAAATGTAAAAAAATACCTACCGCAACTTACCTCTGTGAAATAACAGATGTCTATACAGTCCTTAGCAATCCTTCCTGTGAGATAGAAATAATTACCAAAGCCCTAACCTTCCTCCCTGAAAACTGTCCCTACAAAACAATCTTTGGCGATTTAGATATTTGGCATAGGCTCTACAATAACAAGTGGGTATTTGTTCAGTCGAAACCCACTAAATTGTCTGTAGAATGTGAACAAAATGTAACAGAAATTATAATAGCCGGTACCGGTGTATTAAACATCCCGTCTGAATGTGTAGCTTTTCATAGAAATTTGAAACTAACCACTAAAGTGTACCCTCGTATAAGAGTGCCTGCTGTATCCTCTGAATTCAACATTATAAACGATAATTGTTGTAAATACAGTCAAAGTAAGAAATTAATTGATAACATTCCTATCCCTAAGATAAAAAGTGTAAATTTAGATGATTTGAAAACGTTCAAGGTCGCTTCCGACCAAATAATAAAAAGTTTACAAGATATTGAAAATCCAACTAGCTTTAGTAATCATATTAGTTTTCCAATTTTAAGTATATTATCTTTAGTTGTAGGAATAAGTTTTATTGTAATTTACTTATACAAAAAGGGCAAGTGTTCCAGAAAATTTGACATTAAGAACTCTGATAGTATCCCAGTCCAAGATAGTAGTCCTGAGGACTCAAACAATATTTCATTAGCTCCCAGACTACGCATTGATTAATTTTAACGAAAACTTACTTTTCCGTAAGTTTCCTCTTAAGGAGGGGGTTGTTATATATGAACCATGTATCGGGAATTGCAGACCTTTCTGCTGACCATGCATTTCGGTATGTGACGATGGTTCCACACACAAGGTATTGAGTCAGTCTAGCTCGAGCCGTCCTCTGTACCACTTGCCCTTCTAATTCAAAATAATCGATTATAAAAGTGAAACTAGTGGAAAGTTTTTTTTAAAACCTTAACCTCGACACGTCGTATAACAGTACCTTTCTAATTTTACGCTGTACGCCAGCGTTGTCTCATCAATGAGAGGAACATCCTCTCGTATTCGAAAGAAACATTTTTACAAATGTTTGGGCAATCAATTAAGATGGAACAGCCATTTAGTTTTTTTTTTTTTTTTTTTTTGCCGATTTTTCTAAGGTTGCGGTTTCGATTCCCGCCTGAGAATTCACTTTTGAACCGAGTCGATATTTTCCAGTATATTTCTATTATAATAATTTATCTTATAAGATAGCATTAAAAAAGGAAAGATGCAAAAAAATATAAAATTTTAAAACTTTCTTGTTCTTACATTTGTTACTTCTTTAATCATTGTTTACCTGACTAGGGGTTACACTAATAGTTTGTTCTTACCCTATTTCCCTAACCTTATCACCTAACTTTCTATTCACGAATAGAACCACAAATAGCAAAAATATTACTTACGTACTTAACAACGACCTTCGGCAATCGGAATGGAAAAATACGATACAAGCAATCTCTTTTTTTAAACACTATTATGCGCATAGCCGGTCGTATCAAACCTAAAGGGTTATCTCTCCTTTCGTTCAAAGCAGGAAGCCTTAGACCTCACCTTCCGGAGCTCAAGCTCCTAGTCCAAAATTATCCGGTAGATTTGATTCTCTTTCAAGAGACGTGGCTTAAACCCCACGTCCTGAGGGGAACAAACATACCCAAATTCAAATTATTTAGGAATGACAGACCCCTCCAACAGGGAGGCGGTACTGCCATTTATTATAGGAAAGATTTTCACTGCTGCCCACTACCCACTCCACCCTTAATCAACATGGAGGCCACGGTATGTAAATTGGCAATGACCGGACACCCGTCTGTGATCATTGCATCAGTTTACCTTCCCTCTGGCTCCGAAATCCTCCGCAGCGACCTTGAGTCGCTACTCTCGTTAGGCCAGTCGGTAATCCTGTTTGGAGACTTTAACTCCAAACATACCGACTGGACATGTAGGGAACGGAACCCGAACGGTTCCAAACTTCTGCAAATGACACTAGACTTAGAGCTAGACGTCATATGTCCCCTTTCTCCTACCCACTACCCACGTATAGTCACCCATCTTCCGGATGTTCTTGACTTTGCCCTGCTTAAGAGAGTTTCTCTTAAGCTCGACGCGATAGAGTCGCTAGACGACTTAGGGTCTGACCACCGACCCGTATCGCTCGTTCTGGGCGGCCTCGAACCTCCGACTTCAACTATGAAGTACTTCACTAACTGGAAGGGCTATCAAGCCTCCCTAGAATCCGCGCTCGAGGATCCATCCTCACCCCTCCAACCAACGGCTGAACTGTTAGACAGTCCAGCCAAAATCGATACCGCGATCGACTCCTTTACCAAACTAGTCCAATCAACCACAGCGGATCACTCGCGCGAAGTCAAAGTGCCTAATAGGCCACTTCCGCCCCATATCCGGAACTTGATTAGGACTAAAAACAAGGCGCTTAGAGACGCCAGATTATGCCCAACTCCCACGTATAGAGCCGCAGCAAACCGTTTGCAGCGGGAAGTTAGGACTGCAGTTGCCGACCTTAGGAACTCCCGATGGAGTGACCTTATGGCGGACATCTCTCCTTCTCACCAAGCGTACTACCGGGTCGCTAGAGCCCTGCGTAGTGACGCTATTACGTATACCCCTCCGCTCGCTCGCCCCGATGGCACACATGCCTTCGAGGACGACGAAAAAGCCGAATGTTTCGCTGACAGCATTGCCTCACAATGCTCGCCCAGCACCCAAGCGGGTGACCCGGTCCATATCCGGGTCATCGAAGAGGCGGTCCGAGACAGGGCCTCCCTCCCGCTCCTCCCTGAAGACCCTCCATCCACCACTTCGGTGGATGAAATCCAATCCTTTATAAGGGGCCTTAAGCCCCGTAAAGCCCCGGGCGCCGATGGCATCTCCAACAAGGCGCTCAAACACCTTCCCGAAAGGGCACTCCTTTTGCTGTCCCTAATTATGAATGCCTGTTTCGAACATTGCCACTTTCCAGCCGCCTGGAAGGAGGCAATCGTCATAGGCATTCCCAAGCCCGGCAAGCCCCTTGACCAGCCGGCAAATCATCGCCCTATCAGCCTCTTAAAGGCCATGGGCAAGCTTTTCGAAAAGATTATACTCTCTCGCATGAGGGAGCATCTTTTCGGAAACAATCTCATTATCCCACACCAATTCGGCTTTAGAGCAAAGCATAGTTGTCCACAGCAAGTTCACCGCATCGTTGAGTACATACTCAGCGGGTTCAATAAAAGAAAATACAAAACAGGTGCTGTCTTCTTCGACGTCGCCAAAGCTTTTGATAAGGTTTGGCACGCCGGACTTATCCATAAACTCTACGACTTAGATATGCCCGACCGGTTAGTCCGCCTTATAGCCGCATTCCTCAGCGATCGCACCTTTCGCTTTCGCTACGAAGGAACCCTGTCAACGCACCGTCCGCTGAGAGCGGGCGTGCCGCAGGGGTCGGCTCTCTCCCCTCTCCTCTACAGCGTTTATACAAACGACTGTCCGATACCAACCAATGGTACCCAATTAGCCCTATTCGCCGATTACACCGCACTTTTTCTAAAAGCGCCGTCACACAAGGCCATCCTTGGTAGGCTTCAACAATCTATCTCCCAACTAGGCGACTGGTTTCGCAAGTGGAGAATAGACGTCAACCCAGATAAAAGCGCAGCAATTATATTTGACGTTAAACGTAGGTCCCGAGTGGTCCCTTCCAACCACCAAGTATCTAGGCGTTACCCTCAATAAAGGCCTCACTTTCGGGCCTCATATCCGTAGAGTCACTAGAAACGCCCGCTTCTACCTAAACCGTCTTAACCCTATGTTGGGGCGGGATAGTAGAATGTCCTTAAAAATAAAATAACCCTCTACAAAGTTTGTATACGACCAGTCATGACATACGCGTCTCCAGTATTTGCACACGCGGATCCCGTCCGATTAAAGCCGCTGCAAGTCGTGCAGAGCAACTTTTGCCGTAGGGCAACAGGCGCACCTTGGTACGTCCGAAACGCGGACCTACACCGCGACCTGTCCCTACCGACCGTCCAATCTCACATGCATAAATGCTCCGAGCGCTTTTTCAAAGCCGCAGAGGAGCATGCAAATCCCCTCATATTAGAGGCAGCGGACTACGTCCCGCTCGCCCCCTCTAGGCACAAAGTCCGTAGGCCCAAACATGTGCTTACGGATGAGCCTGACCCTTTATCGCAAGCTGTGGAACGCCTATCATCGGCCCACACTCGCATGACCCAGCAATAAGAACGAGCGGCCTTCCGCAGCTCGTTAAACCCGCATCTGCGGACCACGTCCAATAGGGGCGTGGCCCGATTTCTCACGCATGCGCTAGCTTAAGCTAACGCGGCGTTGCGTCGCCCTTCATTCCCGGGTGCGATCGCTCATATAAAGCCTGTATAGCCTTCCCAGGCTAAGGCACCTACTTCAGGTGGTGTTTAGTCAGTACGAGTCTGACATAACCTCTCGGCCGGCCGATGTATCCATGTAGGATTCACCACCTCCCTCCCTCGCGTCCGGAGGGAAAAAAAAAAAAAAAAAAAAAATCTTTTTTTAGATGTAAGATTTTTAGGCTAGTGAATTTGAAAGTATATTTAACCATTAACGACCTCCGTCAAGTGAATCGCATATCGGTAACATAGTGCCGACACTATGTGGTCCAACATTCGATTCCCGGATCAATGTAGAAAAACGAACTTATCTGATCTGGGTGTTGCGGTGTGCCATCATTGTTTCTGAATTCCACTTCCATAACAGCAATTCTGTTATGGAAGTGGTACTCAGCTACTTAACTTGAGTTCAGAATAATATACGTGATGTTATATATATATTTATGTCGTATATTTATATATATTTATGTCATTAATACAGGGAATAAATGAAAAATAAGTATTAAACGTGAACGTCGAGTCTTTTACAAAAAGAGATTGATATAGCTATCGTGTGCGAAAACCCTAAGAGCAAAGCCACACGATGCGTTAACAGTGCGGTGTGGCGCCGCATCGTAATGAATTCTAGGTATAGGGTGCGACACTGGTGTGGCGGCACCGCAGCGCAACACTGTTCACCGTGGTACGGTGCGCTTCAACGTCAATGACTCAGTGTGTAGGGTCACTCCAGTCTGTTAACGACAATGTAGCGAAAGCAACGTGTTTTATTACTTCTATTACTAATAAGATATAAGGTTATCAATATCAAAGTCATTGGTACTCATAGTAAGAAAGAATTATGTTAAATAATTGTAGCACACAATTTTTCACGTTCGAGACAAAAACAATACTGCGGTGGCGGCGCGTTGTCACTCCGGCGCTCGCCAGTCCGGCGCGCTTGCGGTGCGGCGCCGCACGGTGACCTAACGCGTCGTTTGACATGGTATAGTGATTTGTATGTAGGATGACGCAGCGGCACCGCTCCGGTACCGTACCGCACCGTTAACGCATCGTGTGGCCTCGCTCTTAGTCTTATTCTTAAGATATCGAGATGTTTGATAAATGTACTGAGTATCACCAGGATTATGATGAAATGACTAAATATGTATCTACAAGGCGATCACACATCGTTCACGATACAGATGATATCTTCCAATGATAGTTTAATCAACAACTATTAAATGGTTTTACTAAGATTAGATTGCTTCCTTCGATGAATCTAGAATCACAGATTAGGTTATAAAAGCGAGTCAAAGTTCAAGTTAATATTTATTTAATCTAGGAACGTGTAAATGATAATCGTATAAATATGATATTTTATGATGTTTACACAATGAAAGTTTGTTATGTATGACCATATTTTGTTAAACTACTTACATATTTGTAACATATATTATAAATAATTTATTCGGACAAATTTGAGTTGTTTATATATGAAAGGTATAGAAAAAAATAGCCAATTACATAGAAAAGACTGGAGGGAGATTCTGTACCAGGGTCGTCTGCTTAGGTACGTCCGTCTTACCTATTTCTGCCGCAAAGCAGCAGTGCTTGCATTGCTGTGTTCCGGTTTGAAGGGTAAGATATGGCAGTGAAATTACTGGGTACAGTGACTTTACATCTTGTGTCACAAGTTGGCAACGTACACAGTACACTGTGGTTCTTGTGGGGGTTGCAGTTTGCTGCGAATCTCACAAGAGCCACATGTATTATAGGTGACTGTTACCACTTACCATCAGGTGGGCAGTTTGCTTGTTTGCAAACTTTCTGCAATAAATAAAAAAAAAAAAAAAAGATCAGAAGACGAAGTTTATTTTATCGCTTGGACCTATTATTATAGCATTATAATAATGACAACTTAATGTAATCTTTAGTTTTAAATAAAGGAAAATATAAATTTTTGTTAAAATAAATAATTTAAGATTAATCTTAAAGAAGGTTGATAAAAGTGTGATGGATATTTATCTCTGACTGATTGACTGAATAACAATTATTTGATCATGGCGGTTTGCAATGACAAAGGCTGGTAGTCTCTTAAAAAAATGTACCATACATTTCATATAAGTCACTAACCTGGCTTTAAGAAAAATTCGCCTTTGCCCTCCTTAAAAAAAACAAGATTAGTAATCAGTCGAGTTTTAGGCCGAGTGATTATGTTTTTTTTTGTAATTAACAGTATATTGATTCATGTAGCAATGACTCCATTGACCTTTTTGACCTACAGAAAATTCTTTAAGGCAAGCAAACCACATGCTCTCAAATTGTCAGAATTTATGTTCAAAGCTTTAATCGCAATTAAGATTACTATTACTTTTTCGTCAATTTTAGGGTTCCGTTCCTCGAAAGGAAAAAACGGAACCCTTATAGGACCATTTTGTTGTCCGTCCGTCCGTCAAGACCCTTTTTCTCAGGAACATGTGGACGTATCAAGCTGAAATTTATATCAAATACTCAGGTCTACTGTCCCTTGGAGCTGTGAAAAACTCAAACTTCTAAGCCAACGCAATCAAAAGATACAAGAATTTACAATCAAATAATACGTTTATGCCGCAAAATTTCGAGACTCGCAAGGGAATCAAAACCTACACGATACTTCCCGTGAATTCAGAATCTTGAAATTTTGTACGAAGCAACGCCTTATAGCACAGATAAAGGAAAAATTGCGAAAACCGTAAATTTTTTGTTACATCATATAATAAAAATATTTTACGGAACCCTCGGTGCGCGAGTCCGACTCGCACTTGGCCGTTTTTTTGTATTACTATTAACTTTTTATAATAAAATACGACTAAAAAGTCTTTAAAAAATAATATGAGGTTATTAAGGTTTTTCATACACACTATTATACGAACAGTTCCTGTAAAATAGTAGTAACTTTAGTTTGTGTGATCAATTCGGAACGGTTGGACAAAATTCTTTAAATTTTTTCTATCATTAAATATCTTTCCGTTAGCGCCATATAGCGTCCGGTAGACGAACTACTTGCGGTTAACGCGTTGCTATGGTAACGTAATTAAAACAATGGAAAAAGTGCGGGAAAAAGAGCGGACAGACAAACACACAAACCACTGTGATCTTAGATTATAGATTTGCCTCTGCATAAATCTGAAATGCGTGTGAAAACTATGCAACTGTATTTGCAAAAGGTTATTTTAAGTCAACGGTTATCTGCTAAACTGTAATGTGTAGCAAACAAGTCACAATATCTAAACATCAAAATACCATTCTACCAAGACATTCCGGATTAAAACATATATACTTTTAAATCGCATGAAAACACGTGTAAATTAAATTACTTAGTGCGATGACCGAGTCAATATATTTATATAAAACAATAAAGATTTTTAATATTGATATGCGTCACTATAAGATGCTGTTAATTATTACGTAACAACTTAATGCTTCGATTACGGAGATTCCAGACACAATTGATTTTCAATTGTTATGGACCACGATCGTGGTCTTAGGGACTTGACGTATTAAGACAGAAATTCGCTTAAGTAGGGACTGAATAAATTAATAACCGACTTGGTATTACATGGATCTCACAACTTTTTACCGTAGAACAACTGAGTTGCGAGACTTGGTTTTTTTGACAAGTATTGTTTTTGATGGGATCTCATTGCTTTTTGTATTTTGTAGACAGTCTACTTTTTTCCTTTTCGGTACCTTCTACTTATTGTATATATGTATGTATATCTACCAGCAACGAATTTTCTTAAAGCCCTCTGTCTGACTTATGAACTTTTCTTATTTTTGTAGGTTTTTTTAGTTTTTTCTTGATTCATACACTAAACACTATTTATATTCCAAATTTGAAGCTTCTAGGTCTGCTAGAAGTGTCTTAGAATTTTGATGATCGGTGAGTCAGTGAGTGACAAAATTAAGAAATTTGACCCGTTATAATTCTTAAACTACTAGTTCAAATTAAATGAAATTTGAAATATACCGTGTCTTTACAATGCCTGCATGGTTATTGAAAATTCAGTCTTCTAGTTTTATCCACAACGAAGTTACAGGGGGTCGAAAATGACCTGAATTGCTTCGAGAAAAGGATGGTACGTCCGTGCCGATTTTTTGCTTGACTTGGTGGGGGCACTGCCGTGCCCCCAGATTAGCCTAGCCTAAAGTAAGCACTGTAAGGCTTGTGTTATGGGTACTAGAGTACATAACGGATAGACATACATATATGATAAATAGATATGTAATATTTATAGAAATATATATCCACCCATGACTCAGGTACAAATGCTCGTATTCATCACACAAACACTTGCCCCTTCTGGGACTCGAACCCAAGCAGGATCGCTACCGTTGCACTAAAAGGTCGTCTTAAAGTTTGTTTATACTTGTGCAAGACTATTAGAAAGTTATCTACACTTCTTTCTTTTCTCTTTCGTTCTTATCACTACTGTCACTCTTTCTTTCTTTTACTTTGTTTCTCTTCTTTCGTTATCGCTCTTGGGTGAGAGGTATCTCTAGCCTCAACCCCTGGAAGCGACAACGATGAAAAATATCTACCCGCACTCTAAAAAGTTTATGTAATTTTGAAACAGTTACCCCTAAATATAATTAATAAGATTTAAAAAAAAATATGCGGAAGGTAAAGTTGTATGAAAATCCATGGCCATGTTCTAATTTTGACCCGGGTTACATAAAGTTCTATGTATCACTCCAAAAAAATGCGAACCCGATCTGGGGGTACTTTTAAAACAAACTTTCATTTTCTCCCGTTCGTGAACAATATACCGAACTTTGAGATTCCGTAGATTACTCTCTACGTAAAAACAAAATCTGCTCTCTTTTTTAGATGCTAACCAATGAAATTTCGTATGGATATTTACTGAAAGAAAATTCAAATTATCCATTGAAATTATATCTTTATTGAGACAAGTGTGTGAAATGTAAATTAAAAGAAACAACGGTGTATATAAAGTACAAAGCATCGATTGTACGAAACCAAAATGAAATATGAATCAATTTTAAATAGGCACTTAATTTTTTTTTGTAGAAATAAATTTAACATTAGGTCTCGATTTAAAATTAATAACTACACAACTTAAGTAATGAATTTTTTAGGAATTAAACATTTATAACAGCACACCAACTTAGTATAAACATTCGAATTATCTCAATAGATATTAAACTCTTTTGGAGTTTGAAGTTGATAATTCGATGAAGAAATGTCTTTTCGGGTATGCTAATCACAGTCGACTTTACTAAATTTTAAAATGGGTTAACTGAACTATCGATTAAATTTTTATTTTTTTTTCCATTAGGGAGATCAAAGGAAACAAAGCCCATGCAGTCTAGTTGTCAGTAATTTTTGTTCTTATCTATATATAGATGATGAATGGTAGTGTCACATGATTTATCACTGGCGGATAATTAATGAAAATTTCGGATAATTAATGAAAATGGCGGATAATAAATGAATGAAAATGAAAAAATAACCTTTTTTCCTAGGTTTCCGTAAGATGTGGAGATCCACGTGAAAATACTCTTGAAACAGAACGAAAATACACCTGCTTTTTGTTACATTTGCCAAATCTCATGCATATTCACGAATATTTAAATGTTTACAATCTACCATTATTACACATTAATATGCGGAAGAGCAAAAACATTATATAAAAAAAACTACTGAAATGACGCATCATGCTCTCGCCATAAAGTCTTTAATTCATTATTCATTTATATTTTATATACGTAGGTAATAATAAGTAAATTTTTCACAGAGGGGAGAAAGCGACCCAATGACGATGTCCATGAAAGTAGTATTTGAAGCTCAGCTGTAGGCGAAATTAGTAAAAACAGCCGACGTCATGAGTCGCATATTCTCTCGAGTGATACATAATTGAGCGAAGCTCTCTTTTAGGCAACTCACAAAATTCGCTTGTGTCCCTCCTGCTACTTAGCTGATGAACTGATTTGAACGAATTTTGGCATGAACATACATGATTATAACCTGACGGACATAGGCTATGTAAAAAAATAGACTTTACCATGAAGGAATAATCACCGAAAGAAAAATTCAAAAGCTGATCACATCCAAACCGCTGAGACTACTTTGATGAAATTTGGCGCCAAAACTCACAAACGAAGGTAAGGCAGTGCTTTGCTCAGTATTTGCAAACAGAAGCATGCATTGCAGACCTAGTACTTCACACAACACCTACAAGGAAAATAAAAAACGTAATTCCCTTTATTTAAGTTGAAGATATTACATCACATTATATGTATTTGTCGTATTTATTTACTTTTAGACTAGGGAGTTAGTCAATTAGTGATAGCGCGACATGTTTTCTATCGGCGTCATTATAAAATCGTCACTAAAACTAATACATTTTATTTGTTGCAGTTACATCTATAGTCAAAACTAAATTGAAGAAGTCAGCCTACGCAATATCGTGCTATTCCAAAGACATAGAGAGTGGTCAATTTTGTGTGAGTTTTTCTCAATCCATTTCTCTATCTATGGCTAAAGCCTGACCAGAAATATAAAAAACCTGTCAGGAGGTCGCTTTCGTGTTTTAACTGTCAATCTTCTATCAAATTGTATGACGAAAATTAGTTCTTAAAAATTCCACAATATGGAAAGGTTTTTTTATTTTTCTGGTCAGGCTTTATATATACTATTATCACTTTTTAAATTTAGAACAGAATAAGAATATAATCTATGCGCAAAAGCAAGCCGTCAATATAATAATTTTTTCCGAATAAGAACTCTGTGAAATGGTTTTAAATTTACTATTATACCTACTGTAAAAAATAAAAATTAATACTAAATTGTTTGTTCTGCCGTATAAAGATTTTTTTATTTAAATTTGAAAAATACAGAAGGCAAGTAAAGGATTTTTATTATTGACTTTAATTTTTAGAGCAGGTAAGAGGTATAGAGGTAAATGACTCTTATATGATTATTCGGCCCGCAGGTAACGGATTTTCATACAAGTTTACCTCCCGCATATTTACATGACAGTAAACACGTACGTTCTGACCCGTACTTGTACAAATAACAACGTACTCACAGTCGAACCTCGATAGATCAAATTTTTGACATTTCTCATATATCCATTGCTGCGTTGCAGACAAAAAATATCATAATGACTTTTAAAGTAACCAGTCGTGGATATTACATTGACTGATAATAAGATTGTACAAGTATATAATGGAATCGACAAATGGTGTAAATATATTTACTGGTACAAGTTTCTTTTTATAATTTGAATTTACCTTCACATTAATGTTCTGTAACTACATAAGTACATAGGATATATGATCTATCTATACGGCCGTCAAGACTGTGTGAAAGCCCTCTCAGTCAGTTAGAGAGTAATTTGTAAAGCGCAATGTATTATACACGCGTCTTCCTAATAAAAATACAAATTTAACTTTGCAGTTGGTTTTCATTTGGACTCAAACAATATTAGTTACTCCGCTAAATGACCCCGACGTGATTTGAACACGCAACCTTCTTATCTGAAGTCAGATCTCCTCCGCGGAGTTTACTCCGCTAAAGTTCTTTCTGCCTGTCTAAATTTTTGTAAGAAGAATTATTGTCAGTCTTGAAAACACCTTATTGTATAAAATACCTTGCTAATTGCTACTAATGACTGCAGTCTTACTAAGGGCTTAACTTCCCTTTCCAAACACAGAGGAGCTTGAGATAGCAAATCTTTGACCACCCATCCAATTATAGTCCTCTTCAAAAGTTGCTTTACCTCAACAAAAATAGGCCGAATAAGCTAACATTGCGCTTCATCTTACTACTCGAGATTAAGAAATAAAAGTGGTGTAACTTGTCTTCACGGGTTTCAATATAAAGTGTGGTAATTTATCAAAAGCAACGCGGTCTTGATGAGAGATCGTACAAACACAGCAGCCGTTGCTCCATTTCACATGTCAACACTCTTGCAAGTTTACAACACATTATGGAAATTAAATAAAAAAAAGTTTGGTGCAACGGTAGCGATCCTGCCTCTCGCACCGATGGTCCTGGGTTCGATTCCCCGGTAGATGTTTGTGCGATGTATACGAACATTTGTACCTGAGTCAAGGATATTTATATATATATTTCTATAAATATAACATATCTATGTATCTTATATGTATGTCTATCCGTTACCCTAGTATTCATAACACAAACCTTTATATAGTCTTACTTTGGGCTAGGCTAATTAACGATCGATCGATTTATGGTAGGTCCAATAAAAAAATATTTTGGGTGCCCCTGGACAACTTGGTCATCTTCCGGACATGCAGGACAAAAGTGGTGAATCCGATGTCAAACTCTTACTGACTAAATACCACCTGCGATTGACTTTACTCGGGAAGGGTCAAAATCCTTCATCGGTTGCGCGTGCGCAACTCACCTAGACGAGGTTGCGCATGATAATTATAACCAATAAGCCTAGCCCAAAGTAGGCACTATAATGTTTCTTATATAGATACTAGGGTAACGAATAGACATACATATATGATACATAGATATATAATATTTATAAAAAATATATAGAAATACCCATGACTCAGGTACCAATGCTCGTATTCATCACACAAACATCACACTGCAGCCGTACGACTGCTACTTATGGGATTTGAACCCAGGACCGTCGGTGCGAAAGGTATCGTAAACAGACGAAAAATAGAAGCGTTGACTGGGCCCAGAAGGGAGGTTGGTTTGGGACGAAGGAAAATCAGTTCGGCTGACTACCAGGAGGGGGCAGTCGACAAATAAGAGGACTGGAAAACTTTATGGTGAATAATATGCATTTATCCGCACTGAAACAGTGTTATGGATTATTTCATCGTAGGTATTTATTAATGAAATTTTATGACCTGGATGCGTGTACTTTAAGCCATACCTTCATTTTTAGGGTTCCGTTCCTCGAAAGGAAAAAACGGAACCGTTATAGGATCACTTTGTTGTCCGTCCGTCTGTCAAGACCCTTTTTCTCAGGAACACGTGGACGTATCAAGCTGAAATTTATATCAAATACTCAGGTCTACTGTCCCTTGGAGCTGTGAAAAACTAAAACTTCTAAGCCAACGCAATCAAAAGATACAGCCGTTTATGCCGCAAAATTCCACAAATTTTCGACACTCGCAAGGAATCAAAACCTACAGGGTACTTCCCGTGAACTCAGACTCTTGAAATTTGGTAGAAAGCTACGTCTTATAGCACAGATAAAGGAAAAATTGCGAAAACCGTAAATTTTTAGTAACATCATATAATAAAAATATTTTACGGAACCCTCGGTGCGCGAGTCTGACTCGCACTTGGCCGTTTTTTTTTTGTTAATGGGTTCGCTCTTGATCCCAATCAAGCCCGGGGGTCAAGACAGGATTTTAATAAAGTCAACAAAATACGCAATATAAACCCTAAGACTTATGTAGTTACAAAAAAATAAATAAAAAATTGGTTACTTACACTGGATTATAATACCAATGAATCACTTTGTAAAGAACCCTTAAAGCTTATGCATCATTTGAACACACGAAATGTAATATGTACCTACTTTCCTATTCTTAGTTAATAGTCAAAAACCGCCGTTAATTTTAACAATTTGTAAAACCTCAGTTGTGAGAAGACACTGATTGCCGTAACACAGATACAATTCTAGCTCGGCAGTCAGGGACTTCATTCATTTTGTAAAATGTAAAGTCGAATAAATTATCACTATTATTAAGGATCCACAAAGAAACAAGCTAACCCAGAAGGTGCGTTTTCACCCTGGCTTTAAAAATGGACGGGTTATAAGTACTCGAAAATACAGACGCGGGGAAGGAGTTCCACTAATTTGCTGTGCGCATTTTAAAAGAAACTGAGAGGCGTTTGATGCGACAGGTAGGAATAGCAACCAAGAAAGGGTGGTAGCCCGCAGTTCAGTAATTTCTTTTGGTGATGATGAGAAATCCATCAATTAAATACCCCTTTCCCTAGGTTTCAGGTGTGGGGTTTCACTGAAACCTCCCCATGGATTTCTTGAAAAGGAGGTCAAGACAACTCTCGCAGCTTTTTTTACTAGCCAATACTCGTGCATATTCACAAACACTTAGTGGTTAATAATCCACCATTATTACGCACTGATATCCATCACAACACAAATTTTAAGAAGAAAACTAAAACCTTTAAAGAGACGCTTCTAGCCAAAAATACTCATGGTAGTTACATTTTTTTTTTATTTATTCAATTACACCCAAAAAAGAAACATTGGATTAGACATTTTCCAAACATTGTCACAAAAACCAGTTCAGATTTTACTGTACACTGTGAGACATTCATCACTATACTACATTATCTTATAAGTAGATCAATCTACTGCAACACATCTTTACAATAAAAAAATGTAGGGTATGCATATACTTGTCATCTTCTAACTGCTTAGTCTGGCCACCGCACCAACATTGGCGCGCACAAACTCTCCGGTGATTTTTCACAGCACTATTTTTCACATTTTTAAATTTATTAAAAATGTGAAAAATAGTAGTATTAATAATAATAAACAAACCAAATACATTTGATGCAGTAGTAATAGTATCGCGATTCCGCTCCGAGGTACCGTGTTCGTTCCTCGACCGGGCCAATGAAGAAAGCGAACTTTTCAATATTGGCTAGGGTCTGAGTGTTGTAGCGTCGTTCTCTTTGAATTCCATGACACAATTGTTTTAACTGTTTAATTTGGGTTTAGAACAGTGTATTTAATATTGTCTTATATTTTATTTCAACTAGCTGACCCGACCACGCGTTGCTATGGGAACGTTAATTGATGACCCAGCCACGCGTTGCTATGGTAACGTTAATTGATTATAATTATGGCTGTATATTATACTATACTGTTATTTTTAGGCTTATGGAAACTATATATGGTAACAAACCCACAAAGTCCTTCTTTTATATAGTAGAGATTTATTACTTATAATGGAAAAGGAATATAACAGGTACAGATAAAAACACTTAGCGGGCGGCCTATAACGCAATCTTAGAAAATGAGGTATGTTTTTGGACGATTATACATCTATCTTGACTATCATTTTTTAAAAATTCTAATGAGTGGAAGAAATTAACGTAAAGCAGATGCGGATTCAAATGATGTAGTTTGTAACAGTATTTTGGGTTTGACCTTACGTTTGGGAAGGTGAACGGAAATACTTATAAAATAAACAAACATAATAGCAAAAGATTATGCAGTTGGAAGGTATGTACCTCATACGACTGCGAATTAAATTATTTAGAATGACGTATGATTATTTTTTTGTAGCATTGATTTTAGGTTTAAAGAATTTATTACTCAAAAAAATATACAGAAAAGATCACTAAAAATGAGATTAACAATTAATAAATCTACACAGCGCAGCTATTTTATAAAATATCATGGTTTGATTGGATCCCATGGATCAGCTTCAATGGCGCAATGTCTGTTACGCCATAACTTCCCGAATTCTTAACCGATTTTAATATTCTTTTTAGTGCAATCGAATCAGACTGTGAAGGAGCCCGAATTTTGTAATTCGCAAAAATTCCCATAGATTTTTTTTTCTTTTTTTAGGTATTACGCTCCGCTCCAATATATGGTGCTAGCGTAGCTTAATGCTTAGCGACTGCAGCGCCTAGTATTATCAAGCACAATATAAACACGCAACAAGTAAGCAGTCACTTTTTATTCTACTACCCTCCGTTCTCCGTCCATACAATTTTAACGTAGTGAATGTCAAATTAATATAATTTCGCACCATTTTTCAAAAAGCTTATTTTTTTCCAGTTGTACCCGGCGTGGTATTTTTTAGGCTGACCATGCAATAAAAGTAGCATTAGTAATTATAAAAGAAAAAAAATTACTTGTCTTAAGTTTCAAACGGGATTCGATCCTATTTGGGCGACTTCGCTCGATACTAGGGTGTTCGCTCGAATACAGACTGTACTACCTTTTTTTATAATTAGGAAAATTTCGCATAACCCCGGTAAAGGGCGAAGATATGTGACTCCTATGGCCCTACCCAGCCAAGTTGCCAGTTTAAAAAACCTTTAGGTTTGGAGGTATACTCTCAACTCTGCCTTTCTCTCTCTTTGTGGGTCCAAAGCATAAACCATAGACCCTCTCCCCTACTCTTATGTAACAATGTCATGTTAATTCTGTAGATTTTAAACAAAAAAACAAAACCTACCACACAGATTACATTACTTGATATAAGAACACGGACTAGGTTAGAATGAGATTTTTTAATCATCGATAAAACGTCAATCAAGATTAATTCATGGGTTCGTATTGTTAGAGTTCCGTTCCTCGAAAGGAAAAAACGGAACCCTTATAGGATCACTTTGTTGTCCGTCCGTCCATCTGTCAAGACCCTTTTTCTCAGGAACACGTGGACGTATCAAGCTGAAATTTATATCAAATACTCAGGTCTACTGTCCCTTGGAGCTGTGAAAAACTCAAACTTCTAAGCCAGCGCAATCAAAAGATACAGCCGTTTATGCTGCAAAAGTCCGCAAAATTTCGACACTCGCAAGTGAATCAAAACCTACACGGTACTTCCCGTGAACTCAGAATCTTGAAATTTTGTACGAAGCAACGTTTTACAGCACAGATAAAGGAAAAATTGCGTTTTGTTTTGTTACATCATATAATAAAAATATTTAACGGAACCCTCGGTGCACGAGTCCGACTCGCACTTGGCCAGTTTTTTTTTAATGCAATTCTTGTCATGTTGGATGAACCATTGTGTATATAAAGAGTATTTTTCGTTTCTGTCACTCTTGTGAATCACACTTATCAATGAGTCTTATACAAACTTTATACTGAATTAAGTAATTATAAAGTTTAAATGTAACATGTTTGATAACGATACCATTTTTTATTATTTATTTTATAGATAATTGTATAATCCCTACTAATATTATAAATGTGAATGTAAGTTTGTTTGTTATGCTTTCACGCAAAATCTACTAAACCGATCATCATGAAATTTCGTATATATATTCTTGGAGGTATAAGAAGTAACATAGGATACATTTTATTTAAAAAAAAAAATAAAAAAATGCGGGCGAAGCCGCGGGTAAAAACTAGTACAACATATACTTGCCTATTGAAAAAATATATGACATAGACTGAAAAAAGATGAACTTATTTAAACAAATACTTGTTAACTTTGTTCTATTCGACGATGTAATGAAACCATAACACTGCGTTTATTACGATAATACAATAAGAATTCGTAAATATTTGACGACATATAACATTGTAAATGTCGTTACTTTAATTAATTATGACGAGTTTCTTGCGCCCATTATTCTTATCAGTTAACATATGAATAAAGTAATTTTCATTTCATTATGTCTCTAAGAGATCTCTTCCAGCGAACGATTGTTTCAACTCATTTAACAGAGCAAACCGGCTGCGTCAGAGAGAACACGCCGCGCTCGCTCAATTAAATTAACAGCACAATCGTGATAAATATTTTATTTATAACTATAATTATGATATGTAATTTGTGCTTACTTTTTAACGTAACTTACCTAGAATTACATCATCATCAGTGCAATTATGACTTAATTGAACTTAATTATTACGATAACTAAAATCTAATAAAAATCAATGTTTGTATGTTCCCAATGCGTTCAGAAACCATTGATCAGTTTGTGGTGAAACTTTGAAAGAGTGTTCTTAGGGAGCCCGCGACGGTTCCTGAATTTCTTTTTCGTTTTATTTGAACTTTTTCCACTATGGCATTGCAACCTATGTTGGGTATAGCTAATTATAAATGACTTGCAATCATAAAATGTGATCTACAATTAATTAAATATTTTGTTTTTATTACTCACTCCGTTAAATGAGTAAATAAGATAACATTAATGAATTGAGTTACTATAACAAACTTGTTCATACATTACATATAATACACATTTAATAGTTTTTATTTTTTTTTAATATTTATTAACCGCCTCATATAACTTATTTTAGATTTTTTAAGTGTTTGAATAGTTTTAAGCAGTTGTGTTAAGAGATATTATGTATATAGATGCTTATCCTAATTTAAGATGATAAAAAAGTGAATTTTAATTTTTAATCATGTTTACTTGTTTAAGAATATTTTTTTTTGGGATCACCCAATTAAATAATTTTATGAACAAGAAAATTATTGCGTTTAATATATTGTAATCAATTTTTAAATTAGTTATAAAAAGTTGTAAGTTAATAAAATATTAAATATAAATACCAACCGTAATAGCGCAGCTGAAAATCTAAATTTCACTGAACAAAATTTGAGACCACTGCAAATAAAATCCAAAGCCACGAAAAAAAACAAAACTCAACAAATAATTATCAAACTTTTTTAACACCTCGAACTTTTTAAAAATGGAACTTGCGTTTCGTAATTGTGATGTATTAGCCGCGCTCCGCGTTCGTCCATCGCGGTATACGTTACGAAATGTCTGTGGTTACCGATGGCCGTCTCTAAGCTAAACCATTCATCTGCCATGCGGCCTTTGGAAGTTCTTATAATTAAAATTAACAATTATTACTCCTTGACCGGACGATAGAACGCATAATAATTTTATTGTTCAAGCCTTTGGTGTTTGCATAGATCTCGATTAAGATAGGCCTGAAATGACTTGAAATCCACCTTTTTTTATAAATAAAAACTATGCTATTACAAAAATAATTTTAACAAGCGTTTTGTTTTACTTATGGAGGCGCCTATAAAGCGCCGAAGTCTGGCTGCGGACGCTGCCAAAAACATTCAGGCTGAATAGAATTAGGTCGAATCAATCCTGACGTTTCGACTCCTTTTCAGATGCTGTTATTTAAAACGTAACAATACTCTATGGTGTTCTCAGTCAGGATGATTATGCCATTGTTTGAAACATTCCGTAATAAAGACATATGTACTACATGCAACAGTATGTTTTTAGTTCCATGGTTACTAAAATCCAATATAAGTAAACACAATTAAAATTAGATTTGTGATTTTTTATTTATATATCAGGAAATTATACCATGTTTCGGTATCCGGTAAATACTAGTTCATTTTAAATGGTGAGCGGGAATGTTTAAGGTCTACATAGGTCAGTGATACTGGTTTGTAAGTTAAAAAAAATAACCGTGTTGGTCATTGACTCTAGCTCTGGATATGAAATATAAACACACCGATTTAAATTTAGAAACGTGTTTTAGTTTGAGTGATTAATTAATGATATTGTAATCTTATCTTAATGACATCCTATTTCCGTTTATTTATTCATTCGGTAATAATAAATTTTTTCATTTATTTATTTATATTTCAGCAGCGGTAGTGATTCTGCCTGTCGCTCCAACGGTCTTGTATTCGAGTCCCAGAAGGAGAAGCTGCAGCATGTGCACCTGAGTCATTGGTATTTCTATTTATTTTTATAAATACTAGATGGCGCTTTAGCGCGTAGAAACACGCTATCGTATTGTTTTTGCGGGAGTACGTAAGGGCAAGTTTAGTTTTGCAATGTTAGGATAGCGAGACAATATGGTAACAAACACACACACACACACAAAGTATTGTCATAATATAATTAGGATTACATATCTTTGTATCATATATGTGCCTATGTCTATCCGTTATCCCAGTATCCATAACACAAGCCTTACAGTGTTAACTTTGGGCGAAGCTTATTGGTGTGATATCTATACATATAAATAAAATTGGAGTGTCTGTTTGTAATATTGAAATATCCGTTTTTTACTACATGCATATTATGAATATATATACGGTACATACACCAAAATAACAAGTTTTACAATTTTTGTCTGTCTGTCTGTTTGTTTCGGCTAATCTCTGAAATAGCTCAACCAATTTTGACGGGACTTTTATTGGCAGGTAGCTGATGTAATAATAAGTAACTTAGGGTACTTTTTTTTTAGAAAAAAAACTTTTATTTTAGAAAAAATAATATTACTGCCACGGCAACGCGTGGCTGGGTCAGCTAGTAACATATATAATTTATTATTTATAGTATCCTGATGCATCGCCTGTTTATGAGCCTCAGCATGAGTTAAAAATGTGCTAGCGGAATCTATAACAATACCAGCATGTCAACCTATTAACAAATTGTCACATTTTCTAAATTAAAGTTAAAAGTCCTTTGATGAATATTGTAATTTTTTTATAACTTGTATTAATGTTGACTGTATAGATATATGTCATATAAATTGATTCAACATTGTAAAAACATTGTAAGCAGTTGTAATTAAGTTATTATCAGCGAATAAATAATTACTCAAATCGATGAGGTGTTTAATTTTAAGTGTCTCAAGTAACGATTTGTAAGTACTTATATCAAAGAGTTCAATGGCGTAATTGTTAGCGTGGTCGGTTTTCGATTGGTGATGTTAAGCGACTTTCGCAATGGTCAGTAGTTGGATGGGTGAGCAAAATATGAAATCTTAACTCAAACGCGTAAAGTTTGCACATTCATAAAGTAATTAGTAAGTAAAAGAAATAACCTTCAGCTTCGCAATCACTTTAATAAATTGTATTTTATTATAAAACTAGCGACCCGTCCCGGCTTCGCACGGATGCATTGCTCTACTATATTATGCATGTATTATATATATAAACCTTCCTATTCAATTACTCTATCTGTTAAAAAAACCGCATCAAAATCCGTTGCGTAGTTTTAAAGATTTTAGCATACATAGGGATATAGGGACAGAGAAAGTGACTTTGTTTTATACTATGTAATGATTAAATACGCTTATACAAAAACACCCACATCTCCGAACCCTCAGGTGAGATTCGAACGCACGACCTTTCGCTATCGAGGCGACTGCTTTTACCGCTGAGCTACTGAGAAGCCGGTAGACACGTCGAAATTTAAAAGCGCATATTAACTTCTACTATTTTAATTTTTTTTATATATTTTATGCATTTTCAATGCGATTTTACAAGATAAATTATTATAATAGAAAAATACTAGAAAAAATCGACTCTGAACACAAGTGTCACTTTCTAGTATTTTTCCATTCTTAATCGATTGCCCATACATTTGTGAAAATGTTTCTTTCGAATACGAGAGGATATTCCTCTCATTGATGAAACAACGCTGGCCTACAGCGTAAAACCAGAAAGGCACTAGAAAATTTCGACGAGTGTTCACAAGGAATAGAATTAGGTCGAATCAATCCTGACGTTTCGACTCCTTTTCAGATGCTGTTATTTAAAACGTAACAATACTCTATGGTGTTCTCAGTCAGGATGATTATGCCATTGTTTGAAACATTCCGTAATAAAGACATATGTACTACATGCAACAGTATGTTTTTAGTTCCATGGTTACTAAAATCCAATATAAGTAAACACAATTAAAATTAGATTTGTGATTTTTTATTTATATATCAGGAAATTATACCATGTTTCGGTATCCGGTAAATACTAGTTCATTTTAAATGGTGAGCGGGAATGTTTAAGGTCTACATAGGTCAGTGATACTGGTTTGTAAGTTAAAAAAAATAACCGTGTTGGTCATTGACTCTAGCTCTGGATATGAAATATAAACACACCGATTTAAATTTAGAAACGTGTTTTAGTTTGAGTGATTAATTAATGATATTGTAATCTTATCTTAATGACATCCTATTTCCGTTTATTTATTCATTCGGTAATAATAAATTTTTTCATTTATTTATTTATATTTCAGCAGCGGTAGTGATTCTGCCTGTCGCTCCAACGGTCTTGTATTCGAGTCCCAGAAGGAGAAGCTGCAGCATGTGCACCTGAGTCATTGGTATTTCTATTTATTTTTATAAATACTAGATGGCGCTTTAGCGCGTAGAAACACGCTATCGTATTGTTTTTGCGGGAGTACGTAAGGGCAAGTTTAGTTTTGCAATGTTAGGATAGCGAGACAATATGGTAACAAACACACACACACACACACACAAAGTATTGTCATAATATAATTAGGATTACATATCTTTGTATCATATATGTGCCTATGTCTATCCGTTATCCCAGTATCCATAACACAAGCCTTACAGTGTTAACTTTGGGCGAAGCTTATTGGTGTGATATCTATACATATAAATAAAATTGGAGTGTCTGTTTGTAATATTGAAATATCCGTTTTTTACTACATGCATATTATGAATATATATACGGTACATACACCAAAATAACAAGTTTTACAATTTTTGTCTGTCTGTCTGTTTGTTTCGGCTAATCTCTGAAATAGCTCAACCAATTTTGACGGGACTTTTATTGGCAGGTAGCTGATGTAATAATAAGTAACTTAGGGTACTTTTTTTTTAGAAAAAAAACTTTTATTTTAGAAAAAATAATATTACTGCCACGGCAACGCGTGGCTGGGTCAGCTAGTAACATATATAATTTATTATTTATAGTATCCTGATGCATCGCCTGTTTATGAGCCTCAGCATGAGTTAAAAATGTGCTAGCGGAATCTATAACAATACCAGCATGTCAACCTATTAACAAATTGTCACATTTTCTAAATTAAAGTTAAAAGTCCTTTGATGAATATTGTAATTTTTTTATAACTTGTATTAATGTTGACTGTATAGATATATGTCATATAAATTGATTCAACATTGTAAAAACATTGTAAGCAGTTGTAATTAAGTTATTATCAGCGAATAAATAATTACTCAAATCGATGAGGTGTTTAATTTTAAGTGTCTCAAGTAACGATTTGTAAGTACTTATATCAAAGAGTTCAATGGCGTAATTGTTAGCGTGGTCGGTTTTCGATTGGTGATGTTAAGCGACTTTCGCAATGGTCAGTAGTTGGATGGGTGAGCAAAATATGAAATCTTAACTCAAACGCGTAAAGTTTGCACATTCATAAAGTAATTAGTAAGTAAAAGAAATAACCTTCAGCTTCGCAATCACTTTAATAAATTGTATTTTATTATAAAACTAGCGACCCGTCCCGGCTTCGCACGGATGCATTGCTCTACTATATTATGCATGTATTATACATATAAACCTTCCTATTCAATTACTCTATCTGTTAAAAAAACCGCATCAAAATCCGTTGCGTAGTTTTAAAGATTTTAGCATACATAGGGATATAGGGACAGAGAAAGTGACTTTGTTTTATACTATGTAATGATTAAATACGCTTATACAAAAACACCCACATCTCCGAACCCTCAGGTGAGATTCGAACGCACGACCTTTCGCTATCGAGGCGACTGCTTTTACCGCTGAGCTACTGAGAAGCCGGTAGACACGTCGAAATTTAAAAGCGCATATTAACTTCTACTATTTTAATTTTTTTTATATATTTTATGCATTTTCAATGCGATTTTACAAGATAAATTATTATAATAGAAAAATACTAGAAAAAATCGACTCTGAACACAAGTGTCACTTTCTAGTATTTTTCCATTCTTAATCGATTGCCCATACATTTGTGAAAATGTTTCTTTCGAATACGAGAGGATATTCCTCTCATTGATGAAACAACGCTGGCCTACAGCGTAAAACCAGAAAGGCACTAGAAAATTTCGACGAGTGTTCACAAGGCTCGGTAGCTCAATTGGGATAGCATTGAACCGGATTTCTAAAGGTTGCGGGTTCGTTTCCCGCCTTAGAATTCACTTGTGACCCGAGTCGATTTTTTCCAGTATTTTTCTATTATAATAATTTATCTTCATCTACTATGATTTACAACTGTTACTTTTAATGAATATTATTAATATTTGTTTTATATGGATTTCTAAGTCTTTACTGATTTAATTTAACACATTTTCTTGTTAAAATGATTTTTGTATTTTTTGATTATTGCTGGAATTTTTGTATTTAAAAACAAATACGTTTATGACATTGTTATTTTCCTTGTCTCAATGAAATAAAATGTTTAACTGTAAATTTCTATTACACAGTATAATGTTTTATTTAATATAACTGTAGAGTTCAATGCAGTGTCAATGTGCATAAACTTGCATGCGGCACCCACCCATCCTTGGACCAAACCGCGTGAAACGCGACATTACATAACAACGACACAGTTCAAATGTACACAGTATGTGAAATATTAAATGGTTACATAAAGAAAATGCAGATTTGATCTTGAAATATTGTAATAGTTATTACGTTTTTTGTTACGAAGTATTGTGTTTTTATTAAGTACGAAATAAAAAAAACACAGTGCCATCTAGGGAGGCCCGTGATGATCTTTTTTTTCATTTTGCTGGATTTTTTCCAACTTAGAACATAGGATAAGTTCAGGAATAAATAAAATTCATTAAGGATAATATTATTTTTAAAAAAATATTTATTATCTATACATATGAATAAAATTGGAGTGTCTGTTTGTAATTTTGAAAAAAACCGTTTTTTACAACATGCATAGAAATATATATAGGGTAACGGCCCCAGTGGCCAGCCAGGCACCAGTGCTCAGCCTTTTACATCGTTTATTGGCCATAAATATCGCTATAATCAAAATAAACAAATCACTTGCACTTAAATAGACGCTTTGATTCCTCATTGGTTAATGTGTCACGCGACAGGAGCGGCAGGGGATCAGGGGGTAGAAATAAACTCGTTCATATCGGTGCTGTCCAACGACAAGAGCAATAGTGTCAAGTTCGCCATATTTTTTATTACACGTAGTGTTCTCTTAACAGGTAAGAAAGAACCTATTTTATTATGAAATGTGATTGTGTTTTCTACATGGTAGCTTCATAAATTAGTGCATGTATTAAATTATATTAAATTTTAATAAAAATATCGCTTTTTTACGTATAAATTGAGGCGGCTGACCATTGGATACCACTTTTTTACAAAAGATTCAATGGACAGCCCCGGGGCTGATAACTCAGTTTTTCGATTATTTTTGAAATGACAAGACGACCATTAGAACCGATAAATATAAATTTCCAAATTTAGTACGACAAACACAAACCGAATGGTCGAAAAACCCAGTGATCAGCCACATTTTAAATTATTTTTTATGCGGCTGATCACTGGTTGTTGAAGATCCAGTACTCAGCCACTATCTTATTTAGATAGTATTTTTAGGGACGAATGTGGTTATTTGTATGAGAATCTATAAGCAATACTTAAGTTTTACCTGAAATAGTTATAAGATGTATATTTATAACAATGATTATAAATATACATTTTACAACTATTTCATACTTACAAGCGCTGAGCACTGGGTTCATCGAGGCTGTTTACTGGTTTTTTGAGGCTGTCCACTGGGACAAAGTGCCATTTTTTGTTTAAACGGAATTATATATTTTATAAGGAAAATTATTGTTTTCGATATATATTTTGTTTAAAACTATAATAAACTATAAATCCAATCATGTTGTAGATTTCATTATCCGACATATGCTGTAGAAATGGCAACTGTTCAAACTTCATAAAGTCGTTATAAGGCTGACCACTGGTGCCTTTACCCTATACGGTACATACACCAAAATAACATTTTTTATAATTTTTGTCAGTCAGTCTGCCTGAAACGGCTGGACCGATTTTGACGGGAATTTTATTGGCAGGTAGCTGATGTAATACGGAGTAACTTGGGCTACTTTTATTTTAGAAAAAATATTTTATAATAACTCAGCCACGGCAACGTGTGGCCGGGTCAGCTATTAACAAAGTAGTCAGTATATTAACAAAGAAGGTCACATTATTTTTATTATATCTTCAAATTAATCAATAAAAAATAGGGAGTAAGAAAAATTAATCGTTGAATTTTGCGAATCTTATGTGGTATGGTTGATATGTTGTCTGCACAAAACAGCTATTAGGTAATCTGTGGCAATGCTGCCGCTCTTTTACTTTTGCTATGAAATTTGAAGTTAAGTGCATTGCTCAATGTTTCGTGTACATACATTAACTTTGGTTAATAATTATCTTATTTTATTATTTTTATGATTAATGTGGAACCTGTATATTACGTAAAATATAACCTCAATGTTAACAAGGTATGTTTTATAGCAGGTTCAGATATGTATATTTCTTAATATATATAAATTACGTGTCACGTTGTTTGTCCGCGATGGACTCCTAAACTACTTAACCGATTTTGAGCAAACTTCGTAACTATCTGTTAGTTGATCTAACTTAAAAGATAGGATAGATTTGATTTTAATTTATAACACAGCAACGCGTGGCCGGGTCAGCTAGTATACATATATACTAGCTGTCCCGGCCACGCGTTGCTGTGCCAACTGCAGTGCCATCTGCCGGACTGATTTGTGAATCTAAACCATTCTCAGATCCCCTTGAACACACACAAAAAAATTCATTCAAATCGGTCCAGCCGTTTAGGAGGAGTTTAGTGACATACACACTCACAGAAGAATTATATATATAAAGATTTGTTTGTTTGATAAGTTAAGAGAATAACTGTTTGAGGCTGATTGAGATTTTGTTTTGACCGGTTATCGCATCTGGGGGTCGAGGCTAAGGATACCTCTCGCCCCAGAGCAAGAACGAGGTAAAGAAAAGAAAATAGAAAGACAGAGTGACAGCGAAAATAGAAAAGAAAGAGGTTAAGGAAGGAAGAAGATAGAAAAATGACTTCTTCCGAAGCATTAACTTATCGAGTTTCGTTGTTCGCGGGTTATTATTATATTGTTAGGGAGATTCGAAAGTTTCTATAATAGATTATTGACAGTAATTCCAGGTTCAGATAAATTTGTATACTGAAAATCTGAATTTAGCTGCGAGTCTTGGTTGTTACATACTTATTTTTTTGTATAGTACGAGTAATGCTTAGTTAAGAATCAAGTAGATTCTATTCATATTAATTAATATGAATTCTTTTAGTACTTTCGTCGCAGTAAGATGGCTGAAGTTGTATCTTGAAATTTTTGCACAGCCTTGTTCCGCCGTCCCTATTTTTTCATCGGACAACCAGACTTACAAAAAGGCGCCACTAGTATATGGTTGTTATACCAAAGCGTCGCGTTAAGCGTTTTGGTGGAAATTTTGTGATCCGTACCGCTAAAGAATGGAACTCCATATCTAAGTCAGTGTTGGGACTAGAAGACTCAAGTTACGAGTGAATAGGTGTCTTCTAGGCAAGCGATCACATCCTAGATTGCATCATCGCTTACCATCAGGCGAGATAACGGTCAAGCGTTTACCTATTTGCAATAAAAAAATTACAAACGCAGTCCATATATAAATAGGCGCGAAAAAATCTTGTTTTGTATACAGCTTATGTATGCCACAGGACTTTCGGTAGTAGTGTGCCACAATGTCCCAAAAAATTTTAGGACATTCTAACATTGACAAATAAGTTACGGAAATTTCGACAATCTTGTATTAGTAGTACTGGTGGTGCGAATTATGTCAATCTAGTAGTTATCTGAATATAATGGAACTCCTTGCGTATGTCTGTGTTTCCTGAAATATACAATTTAGGAGTCTTCAAGTCCCAAGTGGATAGATGTTTTCTAGGTAAGTGGGTCACGTCCTAAATCGTATCATCGCTTACTATCAGAGGAGATAGAGGTCAAGCACTTACCTATCTCTACCATATAAAAGACGGACTTTGTGGGTTTGATACCATATATAGTTACCATAGTTACCATAAGCCTAAGAATAACAGTTTTTATAATCAATTAACGTTACCATAGCAACGCGTGGCCGGGTTATACCAGCAACGCGTGGCGGGGTTAGCTAGTTTACAATAAAAAAATGCAACTGTGTATATCACGACTTCGTCTATCTTACTGGGACACAGCGTTCGTTATTGATTTCATAATTAGTATCTTCTTGTTTATTTCTTTTATAAGTAGCACCGCCATAGTTCTTGCATCTATCCAAAGGTTGTCTGGTAGACGTCGCTCTAAGCGATAAGACCGTCCATTTTTACACGTCTTTTATTTTATATTCCTTTTGTTTTATGGTTATTAAGCAATAAAGTTCAATTATATTCTTTTATAATATTATTAATATCATATATTATTAACTGATGCTAGTTGTCCGGAATTGACTAGTGAATTAATCACTGCATTCCTCCTTCCCATAACCTTCTGCCGAAGTCGGGAAAAAATAGAATAAAAACCTGAGTATTCCAAATTCAATGAATGGACGAGAAAACATTAATAAGATAATTAATTAATACTAGCTGACCCGGTAACGTGTTGCTATGGTAACGCGTATACAATGGAAAAAGAGCGGGAGAAAAGAGCGGGAGAAAAGAGCGGACAGACAAACACACAAACAACAAATTTGTGTTTTTAGATAATAGATTTAGTCCTTACATGAATTGAATAAAACAACTTTTTTACAGATTTTGCGAATAATTTATTTTATATTTATTCCTGACGTTTCGACTACTATACAGGAGCCGTGATCAGAGGTTGACTAAGGCAATGGTCGTCATATATTTTCAACTACCTTCACAATATTTTAATCGGCCACGTTCCTAATTAATGTCACCATCCAACGCTCCCTTATGGTCGTGGCTGAAAATCAGCGATTTCTTCCGAGGCTCCTGTGAGTACATATTTATGTTTTAGGTTGTAATAATTATAAATTCTGATAATTTTCCTTTATGTATGTGTATCTATAGTATCAAATGGCCTAAGACTTTGGGATATATCGAAACTGAGAGCCCATTAAAAATTTAGTCAATACTTACCTTATTCGGATCATCATTAAAAACACTCCACCAAACCATTGTGCACAACACTTTCATCCATGATAGATCAATAAACACTCACACTTTCTCTCTTTAACACAACACAACACACACACACACACACACACCCACCCACACACACATTCACACGAACATTCACATACACACATACACGCGCGCGCGCGCACACACACACACGCACACACATGTATAAGTTATGGAAGAGACAGGTGTTAAACACTTAATAGAGGGATCTCACCCCGGTTAATAATTTTTATTTTATAGAGAATTTTAGAAATAAATATTTTTATTTTTTTTTATTAATTTTAAATACATTATCAAATAATCTAGCATTAAAACTCAATATAAACTATCTTAATATATATAAATCTCGTGTCACAATGTTTGTCCTCAATGGACTCCTAAACTACTTAACCGATTTTGATCAAACTTCGTAACTATCTGTTATTTGATCTAACTTAAAAGATAGGATAGATTTGATTTTAATTTATAACACAGCAACGCGTGGCCGGGGCAGCTAGTATATATATATATATATATATAAAAATATATGAGTGCTGTATATAAAAAACAAACATACTACACTGACCTAAGTTGAGTGTCTAAAACTGTGACAATTTTAGTGAAGGCAAATGTTAGACACAAGACTAACAGGTTTCCGAAGTAACGTTGTTTATGCTGTTCACAAGGTTACGTGTATTTGCCCTTAAAACGTTCAACGGGTTTAAAACTATTACAATTGACGAGCGACGTTTCATTTGGTTCAGTTATGATGGGTGTGCAATCAAAGTTAATAAAAATCGACATTTAGTGAGTTAATTAAAAAAGAATTTCATTAGGCTGACAGAAGAACCTAGTCAGTACATTATATTAAGATAATACTTTGTGTGTTTGTTACCATATATAGTTACCATAAGCCTAAGAATAACAGTTTTTTAATCAATTAAGGTTACCATAGCAACGCGTGGCCGAGTCATCAATTAACGTTACCTTAGCAACGCGTGGCCAGGTCAGCTAGTTAGTTAATAATAATAATCTGTATTAACATAAACCATATTTAAGATTTATTTGAAGACTGACGCCCAAACTAGGCTTAATGCCTGTATCTCAGATGTCAGTGGCCTCTCCCAATTTTTTGTGACATAAGTGTCAAAATTTTTTATTCATAATAGAAATAAGTATATAAATAGTAAATAAGTATTAACAATGCACTTATATTTTATTTTTTTATATATTTTATGCATTTTTAATGCGATCTTATCAGATAAATTATTATAATAGAAAAATACTAGAAAAAATCGACTACGAAAAAATTGAGCTACCGAGCCTTGTGAATACTCGTCAATTGGGAGAGCATTGGACCGGATTTCCAAAGGTTGCGGGTTCGATTCCCGCCTGAGAATTCACTTGTGACCCGAGTCGATTTTTTCTAGTATTTTTCTATTATAATAATTTATCTAATGCACTTATAATTAGATATATAATACCTTAATACATAAACATTATAATAAGGATAGATATATAGATAGATAGATATAAATACATGTATATAAGTATAAATTAATATTTATTTTATATTATTACGAATGTACAAGCAATGGCACACTGTACAAATATAGTTATCTCAATTACAATGATTAATGCAATTATAATTTTTACTTAAGTATATATTTTTGCTTATTTATATCGTTTACATCGCCTCTTACGCTTCCTTTCAGTTCTCAGTTTCAGAGATCGCTTTGAGCAATAAAACCGCCTATTGTAACGTAAAAAAATGTGGTGTTATCAATAAAGTGAAATGTATTGTACTGTATATATTAATAAGCAAGTTATAAAGGTCTTAAGTATAAATTTTTGGCACAAATATTCAACCTTATCTGTGTAGTTTCCGGTAGAGTTTTAGCGCGTTCAACATTAGCCCTTCACATTTGAGTATGTAGCCTTATTCTAATCTTATTTTCTAAAGAAGCAGAGAATACGATATTCGGTGTACTATCCTATTTATATTATGACAATACTTTGTGTGTGTGTTTGTTACCATATTCTCTCGCTTTTCTAACATTGCAAAACTAAATTTGCCCTTGCATACTCCCGCAAAAACAATACGAAAGCGTGTACGCGCTACAGCGCCATCTAGTATGAAATAAAAATGATTTAGTTCATAATTTCTTTTATATTTAGGTAACTACTAAATTGACATGATTCGCAACTCCAGTACTACAAAGATAAGATTGTCGAAATTTCCGTAACTTATTTGTCAATGCTAGAATGTCCTAAAAGTTTTTGGGACATTTTGGCACACTACTACCGAAAGTCCTGTGGCATACATAAGCTGTATACAAAACAAGATTTTTTTGCGCCTATTTATATATGGACTGCGTTTGTAATACTTTTTATTGCAAATAGGTAATAGCTTAACCGTTATCTCGCTTGATGGTAAGCAATGATGCTATCTAGGATGTGACCGCTTGCCTGGAAAACACCTATTCACTCGTGACTTGAGTCTTTAAGTTCCAACACTGACTTAAATATGAAGTTCCACTCTTTAGCGGTACGGATCACAAAATCGGAACCAAAACACTTAGGCGGTTAACACACTGCACCGCGCCCCGTCGCGTAGCGCGTGGCCGCAGATTTTATCATTGTATGCAGGAATCTCAATTAATATAGAAAACATGCCTATGACAACACACTGCCGACGCGGGAACGCGCGAGTAGGCGCCCCGCGCGCAGATTCTGCGCGGGAGCGCGGGGCGTGAAGAAGTAGGGTCAACTTCTATTGCTACTCCGCGCGGGGAAGCAGATTACACCGCTAAGTTAGGCAGATCTGCGCCTCCGTCCCCGTGCGCGTTTTCTGTCGCCACGCGCACCGCGGCGGGACGCATCTCTAGTGTGTGAACAGCCTAAGTGTGACTCTGGTATATCAACCATATAATGGTGGCGCCTATTTGTAAGTCTGGTTGTCAGATAAAAAATGGGGACGGCGAAACAAGGCTGTGCAACAACATTTTTTAATACTTGGCATGATCAAAACGGATTAGTGGATTTCTATAAATTAGATATAAGATTCGTCTTGACAATCCAAGAATACTTTTTCATCGATTTATAAGACGTTATCACGTCAAAAGTTTTACTTCAACCGCACGTATATAAGTGCACGCACATTTTTTGTTTATTATTTATTAGTAGACTAGCTTTCCGCCCGCGGCTTCGCCCGCGTGGAATTCCGTTATATTGCGGTATAAAGCACAACTATAAGAAAACTTCTCATTCCCACGGAAAAATCTAAGAAGCGCGATGTAACGCTGGATACAAAATTCATATAATTTATTCCACTTCTTACGTATCTTAAAAAAACACTTCGTTACCACGTTTTAAAAAACACCCTGCGCCATCTTTCGCATACCTCTAGAACTAAATAGCGTAAGCTATCATTCCACTTCTTACGTATTTTAAAAAACACATCGTTACCATGTTTTAAAAAAACACACAGCGCCATCTATCGCATACCTCTAGAACTAAATAGCATAAGCTATCATTCCACTTCTTATGTATTTTAAAAAACACATCGTTACCATGTTTTAAAAAACGCCCAGCGCCATCTAGCGCATACCTCAAGAACTGAATAACGTAAATAATACTTATACCAATTAGTAATTCGTTGACTTTAGTGATTTCAGGATAAGTAGATCTAAAAAAAACAATTTAGACGATAAAACAAATTGTACGTCATCCCTCGAGAATTCCTCATTTTGGAGGATTCATTTTCTTATCATCTAGCTTCAAAATTTACATGTTCATATTCGTTTGCAACATATAAGTAGATGTAAAAAAACAGTTTAGACGATAAAACAAATTGTACGTCATCCCTCGGGAATTCCTCATTTTCGGGGATTCATTATCGTATCATTTAGCTTCTAAATTTACATGTTTATATTCGTTTGCAATATTTTACGTTGTTTTAAACGACACACAGCGCCATCTACAATCCATCCATCAAGCAAACAATTTTTTTGTTTTTCCTCGGGAATATCAATATTTTTTCCAGGATAAAAAGTACCCTATTATTTAATCCGGACTTTTATCTTTACGTCTGCAAAATTTCAAAGCAATCGGTTCAGTAGTTACGGCGTGAAAGCGGAACAAACAAACAAACAAACAAACAAACAAACTTACTTTCCGATTTATAATATTAGTAAGGATTATATAAAATTAACTTTATCCGCAATCTAGGATAAAGAGAAAATAACTCTCTAGACTCTCTAAAGACAAAATAACAATCAAATACATATTACCAAATATGAACCGATTACACTGTTATCTTGGTAATTTAATGTCACTGAACCCATAGTTCTATTTTCAGATGAAATATTGAAAGATATGATTAACCACGTAAATGTTTTGTAACACGTCAATGTAACTATCAAATACGGAAGTTGGTTATTTTAACCGATTCATTGCAACCCTCATTTTCATAACTTTTTTACGCAGGCCCTAACAATAATCTAATGACGCACTATTGCGTCATTGGCCTAGCTGAAAGTTGACGCGCTTTCGCGTCAAGGGTGGCAATGTTTTGTTCATTTTCTTGTTAACTGCGTCCATTCGAGGAAATCCCTAAGTGATTCTGTGTGTTTACAAAAAATTTCAGATGACGCGTTTGTGCGTCATTGGCCTTCCTAAAAGTTTCTTCATGACGCAACAGGTGCGTCATTGGCCACGAATCGGTTAAAGATGGCATAAAAAAGAAAAATATTTTGATAGTTTAAGGAAAATGACAATGGTTGCTTCGTTTTGTGTTTTGATTTATTTTTGTTACATGATTTTTCCTATCTCTAGTTTGATGCATGAGAAAAAATTAGTTTTTTGTAAATTTGTTCATAGCCTTAATTTTTAAATCTTTTATGAGATATAAATCACTCAGATTCTGTATTTATTTTGATTCTGTATTCTGTATGAAAATGTAGAAAGCAAAACTTTTTTTTGTACTCGCACGGATGGCAAAGACAAGTGAATTTATTATTCACCTCACACGCTCGGAAAATTTTGGTTTGTCATTCAATTTCTGCGTAAAAAAATGCGTTTTATCCGCTAGCGTGGAAAAGCGTTTTAAAATAAGAACCTTTCTATTAAAAAAAAATACACACGGTATATTCCGAATCGTCGATATAGTCTTTATAAGTTACATTTTATTCTTTTTTTTTATAGAAAATAGGCATGCGCTTGACCACCATCTCGCCTGATGGTAAGCGTCGATGTGATCTAGGATGTGACGCGCTTGCCTAGAAGGTATTTATTTACTTGTGACTTGAAGACCCCTAAATTGTATTTGTCAGGAAACAGATTTAGGCAAAGAGTTCCACTCCTTAGGGGTACGTATCACAAAATTGGAACCAAAACGCTTAGTGCGACTCTTTGGTATATCCACCATATAACGGTGTCGCCAATTTGTAAGTCTGGTTGTCCGATGATAAAATGGGGACGGCGGAAGAAGATTGTACAATTCAGCTGCACACTCTCCGAAATGTATTCTATAAAATACGGATATGCTTGCTACCTTCCGTCTATGCTCAAGGCTTTTGAACTTTTTATATAATTATAATTAATTAATTCTTATTTAAATTACTACTATTATACTTCAATTTTGATTTATTCAATAATTTTAGTTCCTTAAATTATAAAAACAATAATAATAAATATAATTTAAAATATACTATTTATTATAAGAATTTTAAATGTATGGTGAAATTTCATTACATGTGATTGGATTTCGGACGGCACCCAAAAAAGGAACTGTCAAAGTGATTATGGTATTCTTAGTCAAATAACTTAACACAAATGATATTTGGGTCGTTCTTCTTTTTTACCGACAGTGAAACGTTTTTCTGTTTTTTTGGTTTTTGAACTATCCATAATTGTGGTTTCTGTGTGGAATTTAAAAGAAATTGCATCTGTGTTGTCATTAGGACTAATTAAAGTTTCCTTTGTGGCAAATATTAATTCTTTTTTAATGTTGGTTTTATAAAAAAATATGTGACAGAGTGGCCTTTTTCTGTGGAGATCACATTTCGGTTTACCACTCTGTCACGGCATTCTACGGAAAACAAACGAAAAGATATGTTGGTTGGAGAAAATGAAAAATTATATAATATAAATAGATAAGAAAAATATGAACGTTTATTCGTACCGAATTAAATCAATGTAAAAAAAAACTTTTAAAAAAAGCTTTTATTTCAATGCGCTAAAAAGAATAAAATAAACTTTTAATCTGGAACCTTTATTCACAATTTATACAAGCCATAAGATACCTACATAAAATATTAACTTTTTACTCTAAGCAACTGATGTGACATAAAAGCTTGTCGCGAATTACGATAGCTAGAATGCTTACTAGATAGATCTCGCGACAAGCTTTTATGTCACATCAGTTGCTTAGAGTAAAAAGTTAATATTTTATGTAGGTATCTTATGGCTTGTATAAATTGTGAATAAAGGTTCCAGATTAAAAGTTTATTTTATTCTTTTTAGCGCATTGAAATAAAAGCTTTTTTTAAAAGTTTTTTTTTACATTGATTTTTAAAAGTTTTTTTTTACATTGATTTTTTCTTTTTAGCGCATTGAAATAAAAGCTTTTTTTAAAAGTTTTTTTTTACATTGATTTTATTTTTTACTTTTTAGTCATGACCGGATAGGTTTCTCAGTCTGTTCATCTCATCCAAAGCCTCATTGTTACAAGGTCGTTTGCCGGTAAGCTTTGAACAGTCTAACTCTTCGATTAGGAGACCTTCTAATGATTTTACCCTACTCAATGCTACGTACGCTTGACCAGCAGCGAAGAGCTTCGAGCCTAAGTACACAACGGCATGGTCGACAGTACTACCCTGCATTTTGTGCACTGTGCAAGCCCAACATAATATGATTGGTAGCATTCTCCGTTCTGCAGTGCCGTGACCATATTTCGCTGGGAATTGCACAGACTTGGGTTGAATAGTATGAACACCGTCTTTGCCGAAATCTATCTGAACGGATGGTATATCGGTGTCATACATTTGTGCTCTCCGGAAGCAGGGCCAAATGATTTCTGTGATATGCCCAATGGCACCGTTGACTAGACCTTTGGACACATCTACATTGTATCGTAACATGACTTTGGCCCCAACGAATATCTCTAACTCCTTAGGTAGCCCGCCTGTCTTGTTTATATCCGATGGTATGATATTATTTAAATCTTTGTTATCATTTTTTCGAGTACTATCTATCAGACTATCCTGTGCTATTATTTTGTTTATTGTAACACCACGAGTTCGGAAATGTTCGAGGACCGTTTTGTTATGATTGTTCACTTGCTGATTTGTAGGGTAAATTCGCAGGGCCTTCTCAATAGCAAATTCACCTGTTGGTTCTTGGTTTAGTCGTTGCATTAAAATAGCAAAATGTTCCGATTGAAGTTCACCAATTCGTAATGCATTGAGGAGGTCTTTAAAAGTTGTGCTACCTTGTTGTCTCATATTTTCGGTCAATTCAATAAGTGCAAAAGAGCGCCACAGATGTGTTGCTGGGACAAATCTAGAAGGTTGATCAAATACTTGGTTTCCTCGCACAGGAGGTAACTGCATTAAGTCACCAAATACACAAATATTTATACCACCAAATAAACATTCATTGTTTTTAAGTTGTTTAAGTCGGGAATCCACCATACAAAGCATTTCATAGGGCACCATAGAGATTTCATCGATAAACAAAAACTCTATGTGCTGCCACTGTTGCCGCATTAAACGCAAGTAATTACCAGTAAGAATAGGCATTTGTACTATTCTGCCATCCTTTTGTACGGGTAATTTAAGAGTAGCATGTAATGTCGATCCTCCAACTAAACGTGCTGCCACTCCTGTAAGAGCACAAACTTTGACAACTTGCTTGCCGTAGCACCGATTGACCTGATTTTTTAATAAATTAAAGAGGAAGGTCTTCCCAGTACCAGCATTACCAGTTATAAACAATCGTAGACGTTCTTCGTAGACTTGGGTGTTTGGAGGAATACGCCACTTATTTCAGCTTGAAGCTTACTTGTGCCTGACGAAACACCGTCCCGGGTTTGATTTTGGAGTTGTCCTTCTCCTAGACAGGTTGCAAACCAATGCTGATGACGCCCATCCCGCCAAATCACACAAGTCAAGGTTAAAAAAAATTAACAGCAAAACTAAACTGCAATTTTTTACTTGTACCGCCATTTTTTTATTTTCCGCCATGTTGGGTTTGAAGTACCTAACATCTTTAAATTTTTCGTGTTATACTCAACGAGCTCTTTCATTTGATACCCATATTGTAGAGGTGAATCAAAAATACCTATTCCGCCATCTTATATTTTCCGCCATGTTGGATTTAGAATGACGTCACACAGCTTAAAATGCATTATCATCCGAACTAAACATATCTACAAAATTTCAGCCCAATTGGTTGAAGATATATGCTTCGAAAATGATTTTTGAACTTCATAAGTCCACCATATTGGATTTATAGCAAAGTCACATTTTTTTCGAGTTCTAGTTTATAGTATTCTATTTATAGTAATAATTTATAGTAGGGATCCATTATAAATTATTGGTCCGCCATTTTGCGAACGCCGCCATGTTGGATTTAGAACGACGTCACACAGTGAATCATGCATTGTCATCCGAACTGCACGTGTACACGAAATTTCAGCTCAATCGGTTGAAAATATCTGCTTCAAAATTAAGTTGCAAGATTCCACCCGAACAAACATACAGAGCAAGTTAAATAAAAGCTTTTAAAAACCGTAAATATCAATACTACAACGCGATGCCATAATAAGACGAAGGACAGACTATTGTCGGTAAAAAAGAAGAACGACCCATTTAACATTACTAATTGTAGCAACTTTACTTATAAGTTTTAATTTAAATAAACCAATTTACCATTTATTTAAGCTGTTTTTCTTGCACCCATAAATTTTACTCGCTGTAAGAAATGTGAAAAATTGTGTGTTTCGCTCGGCAGCAAAGTGTTAAGGGTCTCGTACCTTTGAACCACTCGCCTCTCTTTAATGGAGGTAAATTGCGGCCAAAATTCAACTTTGCAGCCTTGCATAACAAATAACTATGTTTTAAATATATACAAATATAGCAGTTTAATGCTTAAGTAACGAAAAATATAATAATTTCCATATATCGCACATACGGTGCTATAACCTCACTTATGCAAATGGTGTAATATTTCAGGGGAAGCATTTAAAAAATGAACATCCTTACAACATATAGTTTTTCTCGGTTAAACAAATAAAATAAGCTACAACTTAGAACTTCATTTTAGAGTAAAAGCAAGCAAAGTGAAGAGGTAGTGTAGAGGTAGGAGTATTTTCTCATACTCAGTTCACTTTGTCTTAAATTACATAAGTGACGTTATAGCACCGTATGTGCGATATACAAATCGATTTTTTTACAGGTAAGATAATCTTAATATGAAATTAAGAAAAACAGATAAAACATTTCGTTAATTTGTAAAATCGGTCAACTCTCTTGTAGGTTACGAGTAGTTGGAACCTAGTTTTCGCTTAATTTACCTATTTTAACCTATTTTTAAACATTACATTACATTAAACACAGTGGATGAGTGGACTACTAATGAATGAGTTGCTTTTCCCCGCGAATTCTAGACAGTCATTTCGACAAAATCTATGTGACTCGGTTTCAAATTGAATTATCTATTAGCCGTGCTTAAAATAAAATATTTCTGACTTTAAGTTCTAGTTTTGTTTCAATTTATTTGTCAACCTGACCCAAATGTATATTTAGCCACACAGCCCGTATCAAATCTCTTTCTTGTTCATACATGACAGACGCCATGAAACAGCTTTACAGCTCTAAGTATAGTATTTCTATATATCACTAGCTGCTCCGGCCACGCGTTGCTGTGTTATAAATTAAAATAAAATCTATCCTATCTTTTAAGTTAGATGAAATAACAGATAGTTACGAAGTTTGATCAAAATTGGTTAAGTAGTTTAGGAGTCCATCGCGGACAAACAACGTGACACGGAATTTATATATATATACTAGCTGACCCAGCCACGCGATGCTGTGGCACAGTAATTTTATTTTTCTAAAGTAAAAGATTTTTTTCTGAAATAAAAGAAGTTTAAGTTACTCCTTATTACATCAGCTACCTGCCAATAAAATTTTTGCCTGCCATACGCCCCCACATTTTGAGTGGCCCCTCGCTTGGCCCCACCGGGTTATTTTATTATTTTTTGGTCACTGAAAAACGTGGGATATTTAGATTTTTTCCTATACTGACTATTATGCTAGTCAAATAAGACGATGCTTTTCATTTGACTCTTGCCTACTATTACTTTAACATGACAACTCGTTTGAAAATATACAGGGGAACTCCCTAGAAGTTTAGTTAAGGCCCCAGTTTTTTTCCTTGCACCAGAAAGCCTTGGGCTACCTACCTACGCCTCTGAATATATTGTATTGTTATTGAGAAGAAATCATGACTCGTCCACACAAATATTGTGTGTAATCCTTTTTCAACAGCGACATAAATTTGTTGTGCGCCTTCCATTTCGGGCCATTAATCTGAAACAACTTGACAAATGGCATGCACTGCGCATCCGAGACGATACTTCGTGTTTAACAATTGTCGGCCTTCTATTCGGTGGCCAGCGCTACATAAGAAGTTATACGTAATTGATTGACTTTATTCCTATACAGTCTGTGTGCAGATCCTTAGGTAGAATCTTTTTTAGGATTCCGTACTAGATAGGGAAAAACGGAACCCTTATATGATCACTTCGTTGTCCGTCTGTCAAAACTCATTCTCACGAACGCGTTTAGGTATCAAGTTATAATTAATATCAAATACTAAGGTTAGCAATCCCTTGAAGCAGTGAAAAAAATAAACTTCTAAGTCAACTCGATCACAAGATACACTCGTTTATGCCGCATATTTTGACATTCGCAAGAAAATCGAAAGGATGAAACAAAAAAAGGAAAAAATATTATGTTTTTAGAAAACAAAATAAGTGTCGATTAGTTTTTTCATAAACCGCTGTTGAGTTAGTTACCCATGTATATAGGTTTTCTTATCTGGTTATGTAATGACAACTTTACAATGACTTTAAACAGTAGTTAAGCATCGAAGAAACCGGGCTTATTTGGCTGAATGATTTATCTACGATTTTATTATTCCACTCGCATACAGGACAACGCACTATAATAATTCTAATAGGTTACGAAGGATTTACGCACGTTGCTAATTAAAATATTATACAATGAAGTGCCCTTGGCGTTATTATGATGTCTACCGCTACCAAGTCCAGCAATAGCTTATAATTATGGTAAAGATTAACTTTTTACTTTTAACTGTAACGAGGCGTCATAGCTATATTGGCGACTCGTTGCTTTCGATGCGCTCTTCTCTGGCCATTTTTCATATTTTCTTTTTCTCTTGGTTTCCGTTTTTAAATTTACTGTCTGTCTCTTTTAATTTGTTTTGTTCTCGAAGTTCATTCTTACCAGAGTCAGCGCGTAGAGCGGTTGACTCACCGCTAACAATTATTTAAATATATTTATAGTGCTGATCAGTTATAATAAGCTCACAAGTATAACTGACAAGATTTCCTGTATCTGTATTCTGTACCACCGGTTCCTGTTATATAAAAGTCTATAAGTCTCTTTAAGGCACTAAAGAAGAAAGAAAAGGCTTGTAAGTAGCCCTACCTTTTATAATATGTTTTAGTGTTAAATGTGAAATTGTTTTTGTGTTCAGTATAAATTACCTTTTTTTATATAATTGTTTCAGTTGTGCCTTAATTCCATAATTATTAAAAATATAAGTGACGAAGTGACGAAGCCTTTTCATTTCTCCCGGCCGCACCCCGTCACATAAGTCAATAGTAGTTGCACCTGGCATGCTTTTTAATGCTCTTATTTGCTAATCTTTATGAAGTAAAGCTTCTTTACGCACGCTTGCGGTGCAAGCTGGTGAATGCGTGACGAGAGCGTTACGAAAAGTGTGATCGGGTGAGGCGAACGGAAGTTGAGAGAGATATAAGTTAGTGAAGATAGAAAGAGAAAGAGTTACGTTTCGTATTATTGTAGGGGCAAGAGAGAGGTTGAGGAGACATTTTCTTTCTGTCATAGCTCACGTTTGATCATAGCTTCAGATATAGATGGAGCTAAAGAAGTTAGTCGTGAAGAAGCGTGTGGTCTAATTTTACTGACTCATATAAACCTTAAAGTTTCATCACAATCTGATTAATGGTTTTGGAACGCATATAGAACTAACATACAAACACTTATTTTTGAAGTTATACGTGTTTGGGCGCGTTATGAAAAAATGATGCGCACGTATCACTGTGACGCAAAATTATCAAGTTGAAGTTGGCCGCAAAAGCGACATATAATAAACCAGCAGGATGAAGTTGGCCGCTAAATATGAATGTGTGTGTGTGCAGTGGCGAAAATAGATCAATTGCCGCCCGGGGCAGTTTAACAATTTTGCCGCCCCTGTCAGAGGGCTGCGCTGTCCCTTGGAACTATCGTCTAGAGGGTACCACATGCCTTATCTTTTTACCGTAGACGTTCCAAGTTGCCGCCCAGGGCATTTGCGCCCTCTCCCCCCCCCTATTTACGAGACTGTGTGTGTGTGAGTTTGAATGATTTTAAATTATATATAAGTTAGGTAGTTAATAATAATTTATATAAAATTATAATATTAGTTATCTTTGTTTAGTAACGATAAAGAAGTATAACTTCTTACGTGCGTACACAAGTACACACAACGGTTTTTATTTTGATGAGCATTTACTATATCGAATCGTAAATCGAATGTCAACAGGTACGCCATGGCTTTGTAAATTCTACGTTATGAGTTTGTTAGTACCGAGAAGAAACAGCGATAAACTCGGCACGGGCAGTTTTTTCCCTTTAATTATGGGTTAATTCATAAAGTTCCAAAATGAAAGAAAACTTTTCTTGTACAGTTAAAACGTATAAGAATTATTGCAATGAATGAATGGTACTACAAATGAAATCTATTTATAGGCATACGTAAAAGACAGTAAGTAAATACTGAAAAACTAAACTTAAAAGTAAAACTAATAATGCCAAACAGGCTTAAACACAGCATCATGTCACAGCTCATTGTGTATTGATTTAAGCGGTCACCTGTTTGGCAGGTCACTGTTTCAACCTTGTGTGTGTCATGGAACGAATTTCGCACCAACATCTCTATACTCAAAGAACTCGGAATTAAACAACGTCTATAGGCGGTTGTACAAAGTCATATTTTAAAATTTTTTGGACATATTTTTCGACGCGACAACGACTCCATCGAGCACCTCGTCGTACAGTGCAAGATAGAGGGGACCAGAGGGCGAGGCAGATCGCTCATGAGATGGACTGATCAAGTGAAGTCTGCTGTGGGTGGCTCCCTGAACGAATGCAGCAGGATGTCCGCCACCAGGGACAAATGGCAAATAATCGTGATGCGAGCATCATCTGCCTGAGCTGAAGACACGACCTCATGACCACGACCGCTCTGGCAAGAGTGTCACGAAGAAGAAAAAGTTTCAACCTTATCTCACAAGTTGTGTGTTACGGTTCCATTACATCGTTGATTACAATAAAGTCAACAAGTAAACAATATATAAGTATAATAACTATAATAACCAGATGATATAAGATACAATATTAAAATAGCAACATAAAGATGTTAGATCTTAAACTTTAGTGTCGATAATTACAGATAAACCTCCCAAGGCAGCATCCGCTCTAGAGTATAACGCATGATCCATAGAAAGGTAGAAGAATAAACTATGGACAGGTAGAAAACAGCATTAAGATAAAATTGAAAAGATTAGAAATGAGCATTTACCGATGTAAGAAGGTCTTATTGCCATCACGCGAAAATAGTGCGGATTTGTGTAAACCTTATCTATTTTTTGCTATAAAGAATATAAGCAATGCGATAAATATATTATAAATATTCCCGTTAACTTTACGTGGTACGCTAAATGCTTATGATACGAGTGAGCCCACGTCCGTAGCTAGTGCTTATGTTTAAGGTGAGTATCCACTGATCCGACCGTCCGTATCGACCGCCGGCAAATATAAGCAAAAATTAGCGTGCCGGTGACGTGATGTGGTGTTATGGTTAATTAAATAAGGTTTAAGTATATAGAGCAGATTCATTAATTCACATTTAGATAAGGGAATGTTATTAATTCATCTTTCTTTATCATGAAGTTAATTAATAATGAATGATACTTTTCAGACATAGATCGCTACAAGTTTATATCACGAACCCACGTTCTTCTTCTTCTTCTGCCAAAATGCATATGATAAAATGAATGAACTAAATTATGAAATTCAAAAACCAATTTTAATTTGTATAAAGATTTAACAGTTGGGAACGTGCCCGATTAAAATATTGTGAAGATAGTAAGTAGCACATGTATGAGGCGACACATTACTTTAGCCATCCTGTGATCACGACTCCTGCAAAGGAGTATATAAAGTAGGCGTATAAGTTATTGGAGCGGAGCGAGCGTAGCTCCCGTGGATCAGCTTCAATGACGCAATGTCTGTTACGCGATGACTTCCCGAGTTTTTAAACGATTTTAATAATTTTTATGTGGAATCGAATCAACACATTTAGGACCAGATTGTAACGAATTTAAAAACACAACACAACAACACAACAATAAAAAAAGTTATGAACAAAAAAAACGGCTCTATGAGATTTCCCATTGAAACAAAAAGCGCGCGCTTTTTGTAAGTTTTCATTCTTATGGAATTTTAAAATTTACTTCACAATTTATATATATATATTTATATTTTTAATATTACGCTCCGCTCCAATATATGGTGCTAGCGAAGCTTTATGCTTAATGCTTAGCGACTGCATCGCCTTGTAAAATAGTTTTATTTAAATGTGTTATGTGCGCGGTAGTGTAATAACTGAATAAGCAACTGATAATAATAATATCTTAGTCTATATCCATGACAAACGTCTACAGAATACTCATACTAAATTAAAAAATCCGGTCACAATGGTCGCATGTAATCGTCAAATCCGATCATTGCGTGCTGTGAGTGCGTTGCGACCGATACGGATCAGTGGACGCTTACCTTTTAGCTGACATCTCAACTGTTGTACTACGGCCCCCTTAAAATTTACCGCTACATAATCATAATTTCGATAAGCTTTATATGAGGATGTCGATGGCACAGTTAATGCGTTCGGCCTATGATTGCGGAGGTCAAACACTTTTTTCACAGGCCGGTCATCGAACTAACTGGTGAGTAAAAAAATGAGTAAGTATATCAATGATTTATAGCTGTAGGCATTACAACTATACACTTAAGATAATAAGAATGATCGAATTATAAGGATGGTCGAAGAAAATGATATAAGGAGACGAAATGACAGAATTCTTATATGAAAGAGAGACGTAGTGATTACATACAATTTTCTCCCGTGTGCTTGGCTTGTATTCTTTGTATGTGAAAAGTAAGAAGCATCAGAAGATTTTCTATATATCTGTATACAGAATTAAGTAATATATCAATACTGTTTAACCAATAGTAATGTAAAAATAATAATAATTTATATTGTAAACAAATAAAAAGAATACATACCGACAGTTAACCTCAAATCAATAAACGCACCTAAGAAAGTTTATAACATAAAAACCACTTTTAAATAAAATAGTTTTATTGTTATTATATAATATAAAATTGTTTTATATAATTTAAATTACACACATACACACATTCTTAATTAGCGGTCAACTTCATCCTGCTGGTTTATTCTATGTCGCTTTTGCGGCTAACTTCAACATGATAATTTTGTGTCACATTGAGGCGCGCGCATCGTAAAATAATATAACGCGCCTAAAGAAGTATAACTTCAAAAGTATAACTTCAATAAAAAAATAGTGAATGTAATCAAAATTGCAATCTTGCATCTCTTAAACGCACGAAATCGTATAATATATATCTATAAAAATCCCTGCCATAATGTTTGACCGCGCTAAACTCCAAAACTACTCAATCGATTTTGACGATTTTTGTTTGAATTGAAATTATCGTATTTTTGTTATTTAAGCACCTATCTGCTAGATTTGACTCAACACAAGTTGATTTGTTTCTTGTAATAGTTTCTTTAGATTATTTGTTGTACATAATATCATTTGTTATCTATTTTGCAACATTCATATATTTCATTATTCTCCCAAAAGTTGACTGGTAGGAAATGATTATAGCTTTAAATCTGCTATTGTACCAAGGCTATATTGTGGGCAATCAAGTTTTATAAATAAAACAACTCGTAGATCACGTCCGAATTTACAGGCGAAAACACCCACTAAACCATAGGGTGCCTGCATGGTGAATGAATTTTTTGTTAAATCCGTAAGAATTAATATGCTTTTTATTACTAATATACCTTTTACTAATACATTTGAGTATGTATGTATGAGGAAAATAAGAATATATAATATATATATTATACATTTTTCATCAAGGATCTACGCAACAATGCGTAAACGGTGCGCGTCACTGGTGCGCAGGGTGCGGAAGAGCGGTAACAGCATCCTGAATCTGATTGCTGGTAGACTGGACTGCATTTATGTGAGCCATTCTGGTGCCATTTCGGTGGGAGTGGTGCAGAACTGGCCGCTTTAGCTACCATTTCATTTTTTTGTTATTTTCTTATCTTAATGGTACTTACTAACATAGTTTATAAGTTTTACTAACAAAAATTGAGTCACTGTTACTTAACACATTGACCGCCTTGTCAGTCACGGGTGACTGACACTGGAATACTCCACTGACTGACAAACATACATATATCAAATATGGCCTGATTACTTAGACCAAAATAATTGGTCTTTGTACCATTGAAAATAAGGCAGAGCCTACTGCTTTACAACGCGCATGAAAAAACTTATAAATTTCCTACGCGTAATTGTTAACTATTCAACATATTTAGCCGTGAGTACCTACGACTTAGATTTAACACGAGTATTGCATTCATTAACTATTTCAAACGCTTATTTCTCATAACAGAACTATTTAAAGTACCTGTTTAACTATGTTTTGTGTTTCTTCATCTTTGGAGATTAATAAAGATCATATTTCATATCATATTTAAGCTTTCCTTAATAAATAAATATACAAGAAAGACTGTCAGCCAAGCGTTGCTGTGTTATAAATTAAAATAAAACCTATCCTATCTTTTAAGTTAGATCAAATAACAGATAATTACGAAGTTTGATCAAAATCGGTTAAGTAGTTTAGGAGTCCATCGCGGACAAACAACTTGACACGTAATGTATGTATATATATTAAGATAAATATAGGAGTATACGACCGTTTGGTGCAACGGTAGTGATCCTGCCTTTCGCACCGACGGTCCCGAGTTCAAATCCCGGAAAGGGCAAATATTTTTATGATGAATATGAGCATTTGTACCCGAGTCATGGGTGTTTTTATATATTTCTATGAATATTACATATCTATGTATCATATATGTATGTCTATCCGTTAACCTAGTATCCATAACACAAGTCTTACAGTGCATACTTTGGGCTAGGCTAATTGGTGTGAATGTAAGAAATAATTATTTTTATTTATTTTTTTATTTATATATACAGTAGACCAGACCAGACAACGCCGATTACAACCTGTTACAACAAAACAAAACAAAAATTACTTGGTTTTTATTTTTTATATTACGCTTAGGACCGATTCGGATAATCGGCGTTCGCGTAATCGGCGTTCTACTGTATATATATTTCTCCAGATTTCGTGTCAAAATTATCTTTACAAACACAATCACATTTAATTTTAAATTTTGGTGCAAAATATAATAATCTAGATCAGTGTTTCCCTATTAGTGGTACGCGTACCCCTAGGGGTACGGGAGATTGCATAAAGGGGTAAATCTCTAGACTAAAATATTAAATCCTTACAAAACAATAATGTCAACATTTGTCACATTAATAAAACATGTATTCATTAATGTGTGAATCTAATGACAGAGAACACATGTTTCGTTTGATGATAATAAATATAAAATACATCTGATTTCATTTTTTATTTAACATTCCTGCAATACGGGGTACGCAAGTTTGAGGTCTTTCTTGAAGTGGTACGTAGAAAAACATAATTGGGAACCACTGATCTAGATTGATGTCGTATCTGTTACCATATCGTACTGCTAGTTTTGAAATTTTGTCAGCCTTCTCCTTTCCCATGTATCCTTACTAATATTATAAATCGGAAAGTGAGTTTGTTTGTTTGTTTGTTTGTTTGTTCCGCTTTCACGCCGTAACTACTGAACCGATTGCTTTGAAATTTTGCAGACGTAAAGATAAAAGTCCGGATTAAATAATAGGGTACTTTTTATCATGGAAAAAATTGATATTCCCGAGGGAAAAAAAATTGTTTGCTTGATGGATGGATTGTAGATGGCGCTGTGTGTCGTTTAAAACAAGGTAAAATATTGCAAACGAATATAAACATGTAAATTTAGAAGCTAAATGATACGATAATGAATCCCCGAAAATGAGGAATTCCCGAGGGATGACGTACAATATGTTTTATCGTCTAAACTGTTTTTTTTACATCTACTTATCCTGAAATCACTAAAGTATACTATCCAGCGTTACATCGACGTTCTTAGATTTTTCCGTGGGAATGAGAAGTTTTCTTATAGTTGTGCTTCATACCGCAATATAACCGAATTCCACGCGGGCGAAGCCGCGGGCGCGGGCGGAAAGCTAGTACTTATCATACCTGGTCACAAAGCACTGCGCTCACTCGGTTTGGTGCGAACACCCGTAATTACGTATAAATAGTTAAATGTAAACGTAAATGGCGACCGCGTGCCGGACGACGCTCAGTGGGTAGGCCCGCTACGAGGTGGACCGACGATATGGTTAAGGTCGCGGGAAAACGCTGGATGCGGGCAGCACGGGACCGATCGTTGTGGAGATCCTTGGGGGAGGCCTATGTCCAGCAGTGGGCGTCGTACGGCTGATATGATGATGATGATGATGATGAAACGTTGTTAAACCCACGTAGATTTGTTCGATCGCATTTCCTCATATAATGCTATCTCCGATTATATAAACAACTGAATGACCTTATCATTGACAGACGCGTCAATGTTTACTCATTTTATCAAAGCACCAAGTTATTTGTATCGTAAATAACAAACACAATTTCATTAGATAAGTAATGATTACCAATTAAGTCTAATAATGGAAATTTCGAGATAGATTAATTCCCCATGATGTCACTGATACCTATCTCAGAAAGAAGATATCACTTCCGGACATAATTCTAATCATGTTTCTAAGCGTAATACGTGTATCAATTTTATAACTAGGTCTGCAATACATGCTGCTGTTTGCAAATATAATTGCAATAAATACTGAGCGAAGCAATTAGATTTTTGAAGGGTGATTATTCCTCGATGGTATGTCCGATTTCAAAACTGTTTTTTGCACATTAGTCACGACCACGATGTGAGTTTTGGCGCCAAATTTCATCAATGTAGTAACAGCGGTTTGGCTGTGATCAGCTTTTGAATTTTTCTTTCGGTGATTATTCCTCCATGGCAAAGTCTATATTTTTTTACATAGCCTATGTCCGTCAGGTTATAATCATGTATGTTCATGCCATAATTCGTCCGAATCGATTGAACCGTTAAGTAGCAGGATGGAGACAAGCGAAATTTGTAAGTGGCCTAAAAGAGAGCTTCGCTCAATTATTACATATTTTATGCATTTTTCAATGCGATCTTATAAGATAAATTATTATAATAGAAAAATACTTGAAAAAATCGACTCGGGTCACAAGTGAATTCGATTTTTTCTAGTATTTTTCTATTATAATAATTTATCTTGAATGAAAAATGCATAAAATATGTAATAATTATAAAACTAAATGGCTGTTTCATATTAATCGATTGCAAACATTTGTAAAAATGTTTATTTCGAATACGAGAGCATGTTCCTCTCATCGATGAAACAACGCTGGGCTACAGCGTTAACTCAGAAAAATACTAGAAAATTTCGACGAGTGTTCACAAGGCTCGGGAGCTCAACTGGGAGAGCATTGGACCGGATTTTCAAAGGTTGCCGCTTCGTTTCCCGACTGAGAGTTCCCTTGTGACCCGAGTCGATTTTTTCTAGTATTTTTCTATTATAATAATTTATCTTAAATATGTATCAATGTTGTTTAGTGGTATTTCTGTTTGGTATAGTGCTTTTAACTAAAATAACACATGCAAATACTAAAATTAGTTCTTCTACTTCGTTTAAATGCGCATTTAATTTTTTATACTTAACCCTGACGTTTTGACTCCTGTCGAGCCGTGGAGCTGAGGAGCCGTGATGTCATGATGACTGGATTTGGAACTGGATTAATTGTGCAATTAATCCAGTATAAGGTAGCCGGTTTTATTAAAATAACAAATAAACTTGTTATTTCTGTTTTATTACAAGAACTATGTTAAAATGTGGAATTTTCGAAAATTATCAGACCCTGGATAGACAGAAGGAAAAGCCATATTTACCATTGAAACGACGATTACAGCATTAACAAGTAATTATCATCAAAACAAGTATTATCAATTATACAAGTATTAACAATAATACCTAAATTGTGAAGTTCTAGTATTGACACGCTCGAATCCGGTTCTTATAAATAGTCTATGCCTAGCCCACGTGCGAAAGTCGCGTGCCGTTTTTTGTTTTGTCTATCGCTAGAAAGAGGTGGCATGAAAACGCGTTGCGAAACTAGTATCACAGAGGTGAGTGTCCCATTTTATAAACTCAGTAATTAATTAATTGGATAGTTCATGATAAACAGGTTAAAAGTCTTTGAGATAATATGACAATATTTAATTTTCTGATCCACTTTTTTTAGTTCGTGTTGCCTCATACACTAAAGGAATGCCGTGTAAACTGTTCTGTCTGGGTTCACTTTTGGTTGAATATGATTATCAAAAGCCTTTACAACGTCATCGTGATGTTCACATTTTGGTTCGAAAGTGTTGAATATAGAAATGCCCTTTTGTCCTAGTTGGTTTAACAAGATGGCTACTTTGATTTCACTTGACTTTTTCAGTGCTATCAAAAATATATTAAACGCTTAGTACCACCTCTTCCATTCACTTTTACAGTCCACGGCATCGTAATCAAAATCAGTGGTGGTTTTTCCATATTTTTTTAACAAGTATTGTCTTACAAAAATCTGGCAGAGAAGAATTGCTCCTACCCTTCACTTTTAAAGCTTTAAGGCAACTAAATGATAGGCGACTGGACCATATACCTTCCGTACACTACAAAACGGGCAGCGCAGCAGCATTTTCCCGAATTATAGTTTTTTATTTCAACCCACCTGCCATGCGTGGAGATTAAGGCGAATACTCCCTGGGAGATTTTATTTCAGTAGTACACGTTATTAACTAGGGGCAAGTTAGCAATGTACAACTAGGAGAGTTTGCGTGACCCATAGTACTATTCAAGAAGTGCTGAGAAAATTCCGTGTAATAGGACAACACTTGAGGAGATCTGCAAAATGTAGACCAAGATATACAACATCCAGAGAAGATCGTCTGATTGTTTCAACAATGTGACGAAATCGACTTCTGATTCTGTTTCAACAGGAATTGCTTTTGCTGACTCGAGGAGTAATTTGCAAGTGGACAGTCGGAAGAATACACGATATTAAATAATGTAATACACTGTTATTTGGAAATCTGTGGTTTTAAAATTAAGAGGCAAAAAATCGAAATACCTGCTCTTGGTTACAAAGAAATGTACATGGGCATCAGTTTTGTAATATTCTTCTCTTACGGGGGTGAAAAAGGGGTTGTATGAAAACTCGCCATTTAAGGGTTCAAATGGAATTGAATGTCATTCACGTGTCCGTTTATCACACAGCTTTAACAGCCAAATGGTTGATAGACTTTTTAATAAAAATAAATAAACATATTTCGTTGTTTTTAGAAATACTATTCGTAATTCTGTGTGTGAAATAGAGAAAAATTTTTTTTTAAATAAAGATTTCAAATTTAAAATATGTAGCATGAAACTCGATACTCAGGCCCTTGGTAAGAAATAAATGGACAAATGCTTAAGCGTTTTGAAAATTGTAGCCTTAAAGAGATGAAATATGGGTGAAAATGTTGTATGAAAATTCCACCAGTTTAGAAGTTTCGTTTAGGTATCAAAGCTTTTGATAAAAAATAATCAACGCTCATTTTGTCGTTTTTCTACATACTGTCTCTATATGGATAAAATAGGATTTTTTTTATACTGTGTTTTTGAAGTAGGAGACATGAAATTGCATATCAATAACATACCTAATAAATTGCAAAACATTCACTCTCGTTTTGTGTAGACACAGTTATCACTTACCACTTTATCGAATTTGATCTTTTTCATACATATCTTTATATATATAATTCTTCTGTGAGTGTGTATGTCACTGAACTCCTTCTAAACGGCTGGACCGATTTGAATGAATTTTTTTGTGTGTGTTCAACGGGATCTGAGAATGGTTTAGATTCACAAATCAGTCCGGCAGATGACGCTGCAGTCGGCACAGCAACGCGTGGCCGGGTCAACTAGTATCTCTATAAGATCCGATTTTGATATTTTTTTGGTTCTTAGCTTCAGCAAAGGAGGCCTTGAATATTCACTTATTCGCCTTTGCTTTTAATTTATGATTTAAGACATAATTTGTAAATTTTTTAAATTATTAATTACAAAGTACTTCCTGAACCGAAAATAGTCCGTGCTTATTAGCATAATCTACCCACGCATGTTGTGCTTACCGAGTAGGTTTAAATGAAGTGTAATAAGTTGTAAATGTATTTTTTGACTTGTTAATATGATCATTGTAAACCAATTAGCGGCTCCTCCCGGCTTCGCATGGGTGGACAAAATTCTTTAAATTTTTTCTATTATTAAATATTATTCCGTTAGCGCCATCTAGCGTCCGGTAGACGAACTACTTGCGATTAACGCGTTGCTATGGTAACGCATATACAATGGAAAAAGATCGGACAGACAAACAACAAATTTGTGATCTTAGATTATAGATTTGTAAGTCTGCTAAAAAAAATCAAATTTCTCTGGGGAAGCGCGATAAAGACTTACTGTTGCAATCCGAACACTATGCACGCAAACCTACGGACAGAAGCTAGTTTTATATAAATTCGTTGTTAGCAAATGCTGTTTTTCTTATCTACTTGTCAGTCCACGGTAGCAATTGCTACCGATAGCCAACACCCCTTGTCAGTACCTGGTAGCCATTGCTATCATATTCAAATTTCCGCGAGATTAATTTTTGAGTTACAGAGATAAAAAAATATTCTGTGGTGGATTCTTTATTTAATCAGCTTTAGGGTAGTATTTTTTGTTTGGTCCTAGCTTCATTATTTAGCGAGAAAATGGTATTTTTATCAAAGAGTCCGACAATTTTTTTCACAATTTGCGAAGCATTGGGACTGTTGAGAGGGGTGGGGCGCGCGGTAGTGGACTGACAAGTAGTAGTAGATACATGAATAAATACATTTCAATATTGATTTGATTTGATAGAACCATCTACAGTTGTTTAGGAAATGTCGTCATCTAATCAAGTTTATTTATTTTTGCTTGTCAATGCATTGCATTTACTATCTGGTTGAAAACCGTGATCAATCTCATCTACAATGAGCTGTTACATGCCTCGAACTCCGGATGATCTGTCCCCTCCTTTTTTTTCATGCTCCCCGCTTTGTGGCAGGACTGTTTTTTTTGTCTTTTTTGTTTCATTTGTCTTTTGTTATTTTCTTTGCTATATGTGCCTTTCTTTTCATCTATATATCTATACATATAAACAGAATTGGAATGTCTGTTTGTAATATTGAAATAACCGTTTTCTACTACATGCATATGAATATATGTATATACGGCACATACACCAAAATAACATTTTTTACAATTTATCTGTCTGTCTGTTTGTTTGTTCCGGCTAATCTCTGAAATGGCTATACCGATTTTGACGCGACTTCCTTAGCAGGTAGTTAGCAGCAATAAGGAGAAACTTGGGCCACTTTAATTTTAGAAAAATTCTTTTATTTTAGAAAAATAAAGTAATGTTGCAATGTCCAAGTACTGTCCCGTACCGCGCGCAGCTCACGCGCATGCCACCACTGTGCCGTCACGTCGGGCGCCTCCCACCAACGAATCAATATCACAAAGGCTGCCTATCGCGCGAGCTCAGAACGCGCGAGCGGGCTATTGTTGATTTTTAATAAAAAAATAAATAGTAAATTATAATAACTGAGCTACGGCAACATGTGGCCGGGTCAGTTACCACACACCACACGTCATAAATTCCATGTCACAGTGTTTGACCGCAATGAACTCCAATACTACTCAACCGATTGATATGTTTTTTACATTTTGCTGGATTCTCCAACTTAGAATATAGGATAGATTTCATTTTAATTCATACCTATATATCTTTTTATGAAAATTAAAATAACTGAGCCACAGCGACGCGTGGCCGGGTCAGCTAGTCTTTCATATATTCGCCTTACAATTTTTCCTTGTTGTTCACTATTTTATTACACATGTTGCTCTAGTTCTATTGTCAGTATACAATCATTTTACACAAATCAATATTGTTTAATTTTACATTAATTCTTACACACTAATACATCACTTCTTTGTTTCATTATTTCCTACTACTAGTCATTTACATTATCACATTATTTCCACTATTATATTTACTAGCTGACCCGGCCACGCGTTGCTATGGTAACGTTAATTGATTATAAAAACTGTTATTCTTAGGCTTATGGTCACTATGGTAACTATAAGGTAACAAACACACAAAGTATTATTATTATATAATGTACTGACTAGCTGACCCGGCCACGCGTTGCTATGGTAACGTTAATTGATGACCCGGCCACGCGTTGCTATGGTAACGTTAATCGATTATAAAAACTGTTATTCTTTGGCTTATGGTAACTATATATGGTAACAAACACACAAAGTATTATTATTACGTAATGTACTGATTATATCTCAACATTATTGTTATATCATCATCATATTTAGTACTCTCATTCCAGTTTGATGTCATGTGTCAACTTGAACCGGGCCATTTATATATCTAAAGGCTTCATTCTTGAGGTAAGATTCTACTGCTGAGCATACGCAATGACTGCGACCCTATTTTTCCTGTGTTCCCTTTACTTGATCCCTTGATCGTAAAGCGGACGATCAGTTTTAACCATCATACCCTTGGAAACTTTGTTGTTCTTGTGATAAACCTACACGTGACAGCCGTAGCATTGTTTAAATGGCGAGATTTATTTATGGAAATAATTCGTCATCATCATCAACTTATTAACGCCATTGCTGGGGCAAAGGCTGTCCCTATTGTTAAAAAACCTTTAGGACATTGGGCCCATAATCCACCCCACGGGCTTAGTGTAGTTTAGTGCTTAATATTGCAGACTTAGCAGAAACAAACGGCTTAACGTGGACTTCTGAAGCATAAAAAAACTCGTAAATTTTTGGTCACCCACCCTATTATCGGTCTTTGCTAATGTTGCTTAATCTCCGTTACCATACGTCCAATGCGTGTACTGCTACGCAATTGAGCTTCTCATATAAAAGGTTTATCAACATGGAAGATGGATTCGATGAATTTTTACGAAAAAAATTAGACAAATTGTTTTAAGAATTGATTGGACGGAGATAAGTGGAAAATAATTTGCAAGCTGCCCCAGAGGTTTTCAAGGAATTACAATTTGCAAAACTAAAATCGGATGGAATAGTTTATGAAAAATGAACTTTTTAAAATGTTTAGTGAGAAAAATTCACCCAAGGTTTTCCTAAGAAAAGACTTCAACGCGTGCACGATAAAAGAAAACTAATTTAATCAAGGTAAATGTTTTTTTTATACTCGTATAATTTTGCGTATCTTCTGCTTTTGTAAAGATCTTACTTTAAGAAATATCAATATCATGCTTCGATCATTCCTAAAGAAAAAGAGTGAGTAGGGTAGATGTGATATTTAATGAGACTGTTCTGATCAACTACCCTCATAAATTCTTATATTAACCTTTTATTTATTGTCTGGATGCATCAGACGCGACAACGTAGTTGTTACAGTTTTATGGTACAATAATTTATTTTACAGTGTTGTGTGGTAAATTTCGGTTTACTGATAACGTATAAAAACGTGAGTATCTTTTTAAATTATTTATCTAATTCGATTTTGAAATTAATACAACTTGTAAATGGCATTGACATTAGCTACTGATTACATTATAGTATATGATATTTATCTGTAAATCTTCCAACAAATAAATAAAATACACTAAATGTATTTTTTCTATCATACGATATGTACAAATGACGGCATATCAAGCTTAACACTGCGACACCTTAATTAGTAGAAATAGATATGATTATGCAACAAAAAATATATAATGATGTTATGCAGTACATTCTTTAAATTTTAGTAATGAATTGCAACAAAGATCTCTTACAGTTATACCATGTCTGCCGGTCTGTCTGTGCGCGGATTAGCTCAGAGATTCTTAATACTTGAAAGTTTATTTGGCAAACGCATACATTTTAATATCGCCGACTGCGATAAAATGTTAAAAACTTATTTTTTAGGGTGGATAGGTCTTTTAAAAATACTTCCTAGTCACAAAAACTTGAACATATTTCGAAGGCCGTAGACCATCAGGCAGCGGAGATACATGTGTCCAGCCAGCTTGAACTCAAACTGACTGGACATTAGTTTTTAATTGATTTCTCGTAAACCCTTACACGTGATGCCATAAATCAAACGTTATTACCGTCATAATTTGTGTCACATATTATTGGTAGAGGAACCATATTCGAAAACGTTCCCGTTGTCAAGATTCAGAAATGCCAGCCAGAAGTTTTATACGTAAATTCAGGCTGGCTGGACACAGATTTTTACATTTTTCTACTACACCGCAGTACGTATCACAAAACCTTTAGGACAATGATTTTTTTAACACATGACGTTGGTAAACAAAAAATCTGGGGAAAATATATATCGTTTTAGCTTTGCCAGAAAGTCACAAAAAAATTTGGGCAACTGCAACGTACATAACATATTTTAAGAAATAAAAATCTAATTTTATTTTTTTACACATGACGTCGGTGACCAAAAAATCTGTCAAAAATATATTTTATTCTTAGCCATGCCTGCCAAAAAAATTTGGGCAACTGTGCGATGCACATAACCTATTAAAAAAAATAAAAATTTACTTTTTATTTTTTTTACATATGACGTCGGTGAAAAAAAATTTTTTTTAATTATTTATACTGATGTAAAAAAGTTTTAGAACATCTTTTTGTAACTGTGCCTCGATTCAGTTGTTTAAAAAAAACTTTAAACAAGAACATTTTTTTTTAGAGGTTATGTTAAGAATTTCATTTCAACAATTTTTCTAGTGAAGTGTCTAGATGAAATCTAAAACGTCCTTAAATTTCAATCAAATCGCTTCACCCGTTCGAATCATAATTTTTTTTCATTTTTTTTTTTTAATTCTCATCTGGAAAGGGTTGATATTTGGGGCTGAAAATTTGAGGAATTACTCCTGGGGTGGGTAGCAATCATAGAAAAAAATACGGAGATAATTCGCGCGGGGGCACTTTACCCGTTCTTATCCTGCTATGGCCTTTATGTGACGCCCGTTGATATGCAAAAAGTCGTCAAAATCACTTCCGTTACCAAGATTGAGAGACCAGCGAAAAGTAGTTTTTAAGCTGGCTGGACACGTTTTCGATCGATTATCCAAGATTCTGTAGCGTCAACTATTCTGAAATAAGGGTGTTTAGCCATCACATAAAATGCCCTATTGACTTACTTAAATGAAAGCTATTTTGAAGATTTGTCCAGACAGCTTGAGCTACATAAAAATCTTTTAGAGGTACCTACCGACACCTTGACAGACCCGTCAAATTATTTCTGAAGATGTTCTAGGTGTTACAAACGAGTGTAGAGAGTGAAAAAGCATTCGCCCGGATAACAAGGGAAGTGGGTTCGAGTCCCGCTTAAAACTGTTATAATTTCATTAAATATAAAAAGCAAGCATTTAAATGGTAAAATAGCATGCGGGTTCGCGGGGGTGAAATTCGGGAATGGGAGGGGGCCCGCGTTGGTGAAGTTCGGGGGGTGGGGGCTGGTACCCTTACCACCCAGGCACGGTACCCTTAACACCCAGACACGATAAATTACAATTTACATTAAATTAGCGGCCAACTTCATCCTGCTGATTTATTCCATGTCGCTTTTGCGGCCAACTTCAACATGATAATTTTTTGTCACAGTGATGCGCGCGCTTTTTAAAATTTCACTCTCATAATTTTTTCATAACGCGCCTAAAGAAGTTTAACTTCAAAAATTACCTTTAGAGGTATTAGAAATTAACTTCTTAAAATAATTAAAAATAGTAAGGTTAAATAAAATACATTATAAACAACCACTGTTTTTATTCAAGATTAACATTTCTATTTTAGTTTTTTTTTTTATATAAATATCTACTGGAATTATGACTTACAGACATTTTATTTTCAGTAATAGGCAATTGGTACTAAAATAAACAAGAAGATACTAAAATATGAAGGTAGAAAACTATAAACACTGGCAAGAAATAATTTGAATATTTTAATTTACATTGATAGTTTTTTTATTGTATATATCAGACTGCTGAACCAAAACCAAAGATTGATTTTGGTGAATTATCTTATCTGTTAATTATGAAGAAGCTTAATAATACTAATCATATCACAATCACTTTTCAAGTTAATTCTTAAACGATCAAAGCAGTAGGTAACAATAATATAATATTTGGCCTGATTTTATCTTCGTCTATTAAAACGATATAATTTTTAAAAAAGATTTGCCATTTTTTATTAATTTTGTAATTAACCAGATTGTATTTACTGAAACTTGTATATATAATTAAATAAATATGTCATTCATATTTCGTATTCCAAAACACTAATGACCCTTACACACTACCTGATAAGTACGTTTTCATAAGTGACGATATCAGATCGTGTGTAGGGGCTTTAACTGTCCATAGACAATTTTCGAGGCAAAGGAATCAACTGACTCTGCCAATGATATTCCCAAATATGATGGCGGCACACATAATAATACCGACCCCTGTTAATATTTGATTTGGTTCTAGCGCTATTTTCGAATCTGCTGTTTCTTTTTCTTTGTCTGCTTCGTCTAAGTCTTGGTGTATGACGGATAATGCTTTTCCCAGATCTGCATCCGATTTTGCACTGGTAGCGGACGCTGAGATCACTATTCGCTTAAGTTCCCGTAACTGATTGTCTATTATGTTCTCTTGATGATTTATACGATCTGAAATAATAATAATAAATAAAAAAAAAGAAAGCAGCCATATTGAATACATGTCGCATAGTTCAATTTTTTTTAAGAAATATAAAACTATTTATATTATGACAATACTTTGTGTGTGTGTGTGTGTGTTTGTTACCATATTGTTTCGCTATCCTAACATTGCAAAACTAAACTTGCCCTTACGTACTCCCGCAAAAACAATACGATAGCGTGTTTCTACGCGCTAAAGCGCCATCTAGTAGTAATAATAGGAAAAATAATAGTCATTACTTGGTTTATATCCGTAGTGACTAATACCTATAATATTAATATTTTCTACAACACACCAATTATCCTAAGCTAAAGTAAGTACTGCAAGGGTTGCGTAATGGATACTAGGGTAACGGATAGACGTACTATCGAGGCCTCTGGCGCCTTATCAGTCCTAAGTCGAAAGTGGCTTGCACACTGCACGATGCCTATCGCGTCAGGCCACGCCCCGCTCCATTCATTCAACAATGGCGCGCGTGCGCAAACAAGCAGAAAAAGCAGATTGACAGTTGACAGTACTGACATCACGGGCGATTTCAAAACTAGTTGTTTATGATTGGCCGTAGTATAAATCGTAGTAAAATACGAAGCAAATTAGGTATGGGTCGTGTGGGCGTGTCCGATGCGATCAGTTCAAACGAATATTTCTACCAAGTGGTAAGGCGCGAGAGACCTCGATAGTACATATGTATATGATATATAGATATGTAATATTCATAGAAATTAATATAAATACTCATGACTCAGGTTATATATTAATATAAATACTTCCGGGACTCGAAGCCAGGACCGTCAGTACGAACAGGCGTCGTAATACATTAAAATATGATTCATTTTTCTTTAGCATAATTATCAAATATAGTATTATAACAGCAAAATTGAAAATTCGACACCGAATATTTAGCGCTTTCGGCCTACTATTGCGAAGGTTAAGTAACATTCACAAGAGATAAGATAAAAAATCATTTGTAGATAAGATTTGATCATGTGTTGCACCAGGCACGCAGATATTACATAATTAGTTTTGACGATAAATAAAAATAATAAATATGTTATAAAACTATTAATACAAGATGTCATATAATTTCACGTATGTCAATTTAAGATTTAGAATAAAATTATTCGCAATAACACAATATTTTAATATCTGAAGACAATTTTCAAGCCAGCGACCCGGATGGGTGATCAAAAAAATCGGAAGAGATGTTGGTTACGTCTGCATCTGTAGTCGTTAACACAACAACTCCCGCGAAAACAAAACAGTTTGTTAAGTATAATATAAGATTGATCTCTATAAGGGAAATTAAGTAGAGCAACCATCCGCACCCAAATGGTACGACGATGAAACAATTCCTTCTAGTGTCACTGGTGCAACGAGTTGGTGGTACGACGAGGAAACATGTTTTTTGAATGTTTCGATTATATCGTAAACAAAATAACAATATACTATAATCTTTCACAAAATAATAAATTTTTAGCTTTTACACTTCCGCTCATATCACAGATTTAAATAAACCACTTTTGCCGGATTGATATTGACGGATTAATTTCACATTTAGGTTTGTTTCTAATATTAAACGCTGACGTGTGATCTCAGCATCCAGTGAACTAAAATGCAATTTCCTATTAATACGGTAAAACTAATTTTACTTAAATCATTAATAATTTTGAAACACATTTTTTATCGTTATAAAGAAAGAGTGAGTTCTCAAGCTATAATATACAATGTGTCCCGTCACCAGTGTCTGAAAGAATCTGTTTTTTTTTTTTTGTTTAATTATTATTTTCTATTTTTTATTCCATGACAATTGAAACATGATGACTGTGTAACTGCTGTCTACATGTTTAGCTATCAAATGACACCTTTTTAATGTTGATAGGACATTTAAATGAGTAGTGGTGGTCGAATTAGTATGAGAGCCCAGGTCTTGGTTACCAAGAAAACAAAATGGCGGCCGTAAGAGAAAAACAAAATTTGAGGTGCAATTTGTCAATAAAATATGCCATATATCACACCATTAAAGGCTCCGACACTGGTGACGGGACACATTGTATACGGCGACAACTCACACTTGTTCGTCACGTTACTTACCTATTAAAGAAGTCTGCTTATTGACTAGATGGTCAATGTTTTCCTGCATTATTTTCAGGTTTTGTGCTAATTGTTCCTGTAAATAAAAGGAATAAGGTTTAAAATGCTTCACACAACATTTATATCTCATTATGTAATTAATATAAATTTACAACGGTCTTTTAAATCATATAAAAACTTTTTAATATTTGTAAATAACATTCTGAAAGAATTACCTAATAGAAGAAGAATACACGTGATCAACTTCTGAAACTCTTACCAACCTTCGTGAATTAAATCGTTTTTTTGGGCATCGAGTTTTGGGCAGAGAAGAATAGCTTATACTTATATTCACATTTGAGGGGCAACATATGATACATGAGGTAATGGGAGAAAGAGAGAAAAGTTTTTAACACCAAAGACAATAATGTTACAATAATAGAGCTGATTAAATAAAGAATCCACCACAGAATATTTAGACCTCTGTAATTCAAAAACTAATCGTAATTTAAAAAAAACAGCAGACCACGTGGATATTTGAATATGGTAACAATTGCTACCAGGGACTGAAAAGTGGCTAAGACAAGTGCTTAATCCCTTAAAACCAGAGAGCATTATATCATGCGCGCGACAACGATACCTAAAATCCGCGAGCATGATATAATGCTCTATAGCTCGTAATCTGATTTAATCCTTATTACGACTTTGGTAATGGTTCTTTTTGATTGAATAATATTTCTCCCCGATAGAGAGAGAAATAACGCATTTAACACAAAGCTGGGCTTCAAGGGGTTAAGCTACTTAACTTGGATCCAGAGCAATGTATGTAATATTGTCTAATATTTCTTTTTTTTTATTTACTTGCATTGAAAAATATTTACCTGATATTGGAACTCGGTTTTCATGGCCTCAGCGATCTCAGTTCTGTTGGCAGTGCCTCCCCCAGCGATCGTGTACAAGACACTCGCACTTCGCGCCATTTGCTGCTCCATCATGTCACGGAACTCCGCCATTTTGAGATGATTGTTTATGGTAGAGCCGGCTATACCGAGTATTGTACCTAAAAATAGAATTAACAAATTATTTTCTTATTATACATACATAAATCTAGGCCTTTATTTCGCAGAAGTAGGCAGAGATCACAGATCTCCACCTCTATTCTATCAATCAATACCTATAATTTTCTCTCTTAGCGAGCGGCCCGCCCCGGCTTCGCACGGGTGGAAAAAATTCTTTAAAATTTTATATTACTAAATATTTTTCCGTTAGCGCCATCTAGCGTCCGGTAGACGAACTACTTGCAATTAACGCGTTGCTATGGTGACGTTATTGATACAATGGAAAAAGAGCGGACAGACAAACACACAAACCACTGTGATCTTAGATTATAGACTAGCGGCCCGTCCCGGCTTCGTACGGGTGGACAAAATTCTTTAATTTTTTTCTATTATTAAATATTTTTCCGTTAGCGTTATCTAGCTTCCGGTAGACGAACTACTTGTGGTTAACGCGTTGCTATGGTAACGTTATAGATACAATGGAAAAAGAGCGGGAAAAAGAGCGGACAGACAAACACACAAACCACTGTGATCTTAGATTATAGATTACATATTGGTGCTACGATCAGCCTAATTTGAAGTATAGATACCTAATATAAATATTTTTCTACTTTCTAATTGAAAATAAATTTTTATAATCTCCAAGTAATGAAAACATGGGCAGCCCTCGCCCTTTTTGCTGTGTTCAATTTATATTTTAAGACCAGTGTACACTTAGTTGGCGATAAAGATTTGATTTGATTTCATTCATTCAAGCTCGTCGGTTAACACGTGCAATGCCACTGACTCGCATGATCTAATGTCAGTGAACTCGCCTAGTGGCATCGAACGTGTTAAGGGTACTTTTGTCTATATCTTATTATTATTATATAGCTAACAGTGTATTGTCAAAGATAAAAATAAATCAATACATTTATATTTGCCCGATGTTGACCTTAAGTCAACGTCTATATATTTTTGATTGATACATGAAAATAATAAAAAATGCATCTTAAATTCAAAGTCATAATGTTGATTTTTGTCAAATGGAACTATAATTTTTGGCAATTTGACTGCGTACATAATGTATTTTCTAGACTGTACAGACAAGAGCACATCAACATACAAGAAGCTTTTATTTTAATAGAAAAATACTGGAAAAAATCGACTCGGCTCCCAAGTGAATTCTCAGGCGGGAATCGTACCATTACGATATACATATATTACGAATTATCTTTAAAGATAGATTTTAAAAATGTTTCTTTCGAATATTAGAGGATGTTCCTCTCATTGATGAGACAACGCTGGCCTACAGCGTAAAATTAGAAATGAACTGGAAAATTTCGACGGGTGTTCACAAGACTCGGTAGCTCAATTGGGAGAGCATTGGACCGGACTTCCAAAGGTTGCGGATTCGATACCCGCCTGAGAATTCACTTGTGAGGAGAGTCGATTTTTCCAGCATTTTTCTATTAAAATAATTTGTGTTATGAGATAGCATTGAAAAATGCAAACAAAAAAATTATGAAATAGAAGTAACTGTCAATTTTTCTCAATTTATATTGACGACAATTTCGTGTAATGTCGGTCGTGTAATGATCACTACGATGATAGATTTCGCACCGACGACGGTCCAAATTCCGAGTCCCGTAAGGAGCCGATGTTTGTGTGATGAATACAAGAAAAGTATCTGCAAACATGTTAACCGATTCGTTGCGGATGTCACGTCTGTCGTGCCATCACTTTCTTTTGTGTGTGGCATTGGTCACTGGAGCCGTGTCATTTTTAAATCGATGATAATTCCTTCAAATTAAGATTTAGGGAAATCTACCCAGAATAAAACTATCTTAATTTTTCACGTAATTCAAGCTCGTAGCCTTCGTTTCTGGTAATTGTATATAGCAACGAATCGGTTAACAAAATGTTTGGAAAGACTTTTCATTAGCTCGACTTCAGTTTACTATAGTTCTTACATCAGTTTCTAATGCTCAGACATAAATACAATTCTACTTTTATGCATGCCTCCGACTTTCCCTATACTTTTTTTACTGTACTATTAAGTTGCAGAGACTTATATTGAAATCTAATCTGTATTGTGTAAAACATTTTTTTTCTTTTTTTTTTATAATACATAGTGTTAGACTATTAGACTAAGCTGAAAATTCAATGAAGAAGTTTGACAGTTTTGTAATGTTGTTACGCTGTCGACTGTAGCAACCGAAATTGAACTCTACTCACCGAATATAGAGGCGACGATGTACCAGTACTTGTTTCTCTCCGCATGGGCCCTTTCCCGCTCGTGGCCTAACTTGACGGCCGCCGACATAGTCGCGAACAGTTCGCGTTCCTCTCGTTCAGCGTCCCCGAAGAGGGTGCGAAGAGCTCTCTCTTGGATTATCAACTGAAGATGTATTTCATAATATTTAATAGAATTATTAACAACTTCGTTATTTAGCTGCTTTGCGGCAGAAATAGGTAAGACGAAGGTACCTAAGCAGACGACCCTGGTACAGTCTCCCTCCAGTGTTATATCTAAATAATTATCTTTTCATCCAATTAAAAAAAAATAAAAAATAATGAATCATTATCAATATGCTACTGGATGCATACTATACAGATCTAGTACAAGTTAGTGCTAACAACTGCAGATATCGCAAATGATGTGTAACATTTGACATCTCACCTTAGTAATAAGCAATTTTAAAATTATATTCTGAAAATTAAATTAGAATTATTAATATTCGAGAAATTTTTGATATCGAAGAAATGATCCATGTAAATAGCTAGTAATTTTCTTTATTTTTCAATCAAAATTAGAAATATTAATAGAGAACATTCCTAAACATTAGAATCAATTTTTTCTTTTTTTAATCATAAGATCATAAAAAGATCAAATTTAATAATTTTTTTTTAAGCAGTGAAAATTAACCTGAAAATGTAAAAAACCTAAATACTGAAATACTTTATTTGAATAATTATTTATTATTACTCATTTGAATTTTTTTCAATGATCTGCACTTTATTCAGACTTTTTATCAACAGTCAATGTTTATTAATGTAGTTGAAATATATAAATTGATTTATATAACAGCAAACTTTATACACCGTATTTACACTTACAACACTGTAACTTAAGTGCACAGTTGATGGTTGACAGTACCGACCTCTCTGAAAATTGGTTGGTACTATCTGACGGTCAACTGTAAAACCGCACGCTCATTCGTCAAATCGAATAGCGCGCGCTTTCGCGACTTCCTGTTACACACTTCTGTCCCATTTCAAAAAATCACTCCCACAAATTGCAGGAAAGTGAGAGGAAAGATGTTACACATCAAAAATTTACATGAAAAAGTTATAACCTTATGCTCCTCTGTGCACAACTGCAAGTACTTGTCATCTCCCTTCATTGTGTTCTGTATTTCTGAGTGGAGCTCCTTAAGCCGAGCCTCCACATTGGCTACCTGACGACCAAGGTCCCGTCTCCGCTCTTGTGCTGCCATAAACCTATCCTGAAAGTAGAACACAACATAATCATTTTAATTGATTCTATACAAATTAATAATGTAAGGTGTCTACATGTAATGTAAAAATTACATCTTTTTACTTAATGCATATGAAAGTATGTACAGTACTTACAAGATATATTTTTTTGGCTATGTGATTTATACCACAATATTTTAAGTACAACCTGTAATTAGAAACGTCAGCAGTGTATGCTGTTTCATGTGTGATTTTCCAATTGTAAACAGAATGTTCGAAATCTAAACTTACTCATTAGTCTTATTGAATTCAATATTTTTATACAGTGATGGCTTAACTGACAGGACAGTGTACATATTAGAACTAAAAGCACTTATAGTATCTAAAATATACCAATTAAATGCTATAATAACAAAATATAATAAAATACTTATAGTATGTTATAATATTTAAATAGTTCTATAAAAACCGACAATAGACATCCACAAGTATACAACATATGTGTTAGATCTATAATTTTTATATATTTTATGCATTTTCAATGCGATCTTATAAGATAAATTATTATAATAGAAAAATACTAGAAAAAATCGACTCGGGTCACAAGTGAATCTCAGGCGGGAATTCACTTGTGAGATTCGGCGGCGATTCTTGGGCGGGGATTCACCCGCCTGAGATTCACTTGTGACCCGAGTCGATTTTTTCTAGTATTTTTCTATTATAATAATTTAACATATGTGTTTCCTAGTCTACTACCTAACTACCTAACATATCACTGCATATACAAGTCACGTAAGATCAATTATATATTTATAATATGCATGTCAGATAAATATGTTTTAGTTAAGCTGAATTCAACTTCTCAAATAATAAACATTTTCAAAAGCAAATATAATCAGTAGGTCTTGTATATGGAGCCACAATGTTTGGAATTTCTTTGTTTTTCTCTCTTATCCATATTCAGTGCATAAGGCATAAATAACAAAAATTAACCATTCTAATCTATGGTTACAACAATAATTTTATAACATATATTACAATAATTTGCTTTATCCAAACACAAATCGACCAAGAATAGACCGACGCAACAGAACCTTGAACCTATGTCAAGAAATAAATGATAAATGCTAATACTGAATTATTACCTGAGCTTCTACAACAGTATTTTGTATGGCCATAATCTCTGCGACACCAGTAAATTTCTCGTATCTAGATACCAGTTCATGGACTCGCCTTGATATTGTTTCATGTTTGAACTTTTCCGCTATATCGCTGACTTTCTGTGCTGGGACATACTTATTTAAAAGTTGATCCACTTTTTCACGACTACTGGCATTTATCTGAGGAATCTGAGGCATGTGAACTCTTTCTTTTAGTCTTTGAGCGAACTGTCTGATTCGGTCAGCCATTCTTTCATGTTAAAATTCTTTTTCTAATTGAATTCTATTGTGAAATTAACATTTTAATCCCGGAATGATATCATCCCGAGCGGGACGAGACTTTGATTGTCAGTGACCGGATCAAGCACGACCATCACTCATGTGTTTTGTGACAGTAACTTAAAGCTGACATTTATGACACTGACATTTGTGTATGTCAAGCCGCGTCCCCTGCGCGTGTTTTTTACATATATGTAAGACTACAGTAGTAGTATGTATACAGTTATAGTATTACATAAGTATATGGTTTTTGGAACAACGCGTGTTTGCACAGAAAGATAGATAAAAAAACATTGGTTTTCTTACAACTACATTTTGTGTTGTGGCGGATATTAGAACGAATTGAGTAATTATTAATCAAATGTCTCTTAACTTGAAAGAATTTTCCAATCATGACAAAAAAATAAACTAAAGAATTTTTTTAACTGCTGAAGGCGTTACTTTAGTTCTTGTTAAATTAATGTTGTGAGTGATATTAGTGTGTAATTACCACCACTGATTTATTAATTACCAAGTATATATAAATATGCACGAGAATATGCACGAGAATGTGCACGAACAAATTAACGGAACATCTGTTCATACTCTCTCAAGAAGCTCATGAGCAGGTTTCAGTATAACTTCAAATCTTTTCCGAACCCGAAAGGACTAATTTCACTGTGCAAGCATCTCTCATAATTATTTATCACTATCTTATTAGGGAAAGGAGAAAATTCATAGATCGCCTCTCATCATCCTTCATCGTCTAATGAACAAGAAAAATTGAAGACTAGGATCTATGGGCTTTCTACCCTTTGCCTACCCTTATGGGAAATTTAACAAAGAAGAAAAAATAAACTGTCCATTTCATTCATTCATTCGGCGATGCGTTAGATTACATTATACTCTTTGATCAAAAAGCGCGGGAAACTTCGGTTGATCGGGTGTTTTTTTTTTCGTTGCAAATTTAAAAATAATTTTTTTCCTTGTAATTATCGATTTAGTAAGTTTGTAAACTGTAAATATTTAAAGTATATGTGTATAATTCATATTTATTGTAGAGTAGCTGTGCAGTAGGTGAGTTATTAGATATTTTTTATGTTGAAGCTGTCAGGAGGGTTGTATGAACGACCCGCCTTTAAATAAAGCGGGGGATTTGGACATTGATCCAAATCCCCCTGCTATAGCTAGCTATGTGACGATATCGGCTCATGATATGAGCGGAGTAGAAACAGATGTGAGTACAGACAATTCAAGTAAATGGACTGGTGTTTCATCTCGCAAACGTAGGCATAATAAATTATGCAAAAACTGTAACAAACGTAAAAAAGGTAGGAAGGGCATCGTTTTAGAAAAAGAATGTAATGAAAATGAATGTAGTTGTGTAATAAATTCAACTTTGAATGCTCCTAATTCTACATTTACTGTTCCTCGAACACCTCAACCTTCAGTATCGGTATCAGCTACTTCCCAAATTCAGTTAAATTTCGAACCAATTGGAAGGAAGGAGTACCTTCCCACAGATGTGGCCCCTTTCATTGTACATGTACAAAAAATTACAGATACGGAAAATAGTGGAACCACCATGCATCCCATTACATTTGGAAATTTTTTGAAGTGCAATAATTACCAAAATATTATTCCAGGTAGTGTTAAAAAAATAGGCCGGAATAAATGTGCGGTTGCGTTTTCCAATTATACTGATGCCAATTAATTCCTAACCAGCTCTTCCCTACAGATGAACAAATTCAAAGCATTCTTACCTACATTCAATGTTACTCGAATGGGCCTTGTTCGTGGAGTCCCGGAAGATTGGACTCTTGAACAAGTTCTAGAAAATATATCTACTCCAATTGGTTGTGGGCGTATTATTAAAGCAAGACGATTAAATTATAAGGTTAATGGTTCGTGGAAACCCTCCCAGACGATGGTACTAACCTTTGATGGCCAAGTCCTTCCAAAAAGAATATTTATTTGCTATAATGCATTAGCAGTTGATATTTACATATATCCTACCATTCAATGTTTCCGGTGTTGTAGATATGGCCATACAAAGGCTCAGTGCCGAGCATCTCTACCTAGGTGTTTTAAATGTGGGGACAATCATTCAGGGGAGTCATGTTCAGTAGAAGAGGATTCTGCATTTTGTGTTGTGTGCTCTGGATCTCATTATGCAACTAATAAAAGTTGTCCTGAATTTATTAGACAAAAGGAAATAAAACACACTAAAACATACTATACTCTTGTATCTCATATAATGAAGCCAGTAAAGTTCATCCGCCTGTTGCAAAGTCTTATGCTCATGCTCTCACTTCTGTCACAACCTCAAATCAACCTAAGCATACATGCAGTCCGACATTTTCTCAACTCTCATCAAAGCCATCCACCTCTCATAAAAAAACAGTTTTCCTAAAGCAACGTTCTCCTTCTAAACGACTTCAAGGTTATGATAAACAGGCCCATGAAAGAATAATTCGTGATTTTGAAATTCCATCTCCAGCGGATGGTTGTGCATATCCCTTAAATTCAGAGAGTACTCGTCAGTCGGATGATAGTAGTGAAATCCTGAAAGTTCTTATGAATTTAATTAACTTGCTGGTAGTTAAAAATGTAGTTAAACCGTCCAACGTTGACAATATATATGAATTAGCTAATAACAAGTACAACAATGGACAATATAATTCAATGGAACTGTAGATCTGTGGTTCCTAAAAAAACTGATTTGATTTATCTTGTAAATAGGTTCAAGCCAATTTTAATATCTTTGTCTGAAATTTGGTTACAAAAAGGTCAAATATTTGGCATTTTAGGTTACACTTGTGTAAGATCTGACCAAAGAGTATGTAATCACTACGTTTTAAGAGACGGCACTCTAGTACTTCAGGCTGAGCTCACTCGAACTGTACCGGAACTAATACCAATATCATAACACTAACTTGCCAGCCTCTGAGCCAGTATGGCCAACTTGACTATTTGGCACCTTAGTGATGGCAGATTTATCGACTAATTATCGAAAATAGTGTTGTAGCTCCATATCGATAACCTCCATTTCGTGGACCGGCTTTAGAAAATAATTTCAGATAAGAGGTAAGGTAAGAACATGGAAGACAGAAAGATACGAATAAGGATATTGTACATAATATAATTATTCTAAAATCTATGATCGATCTTCCGTCTGCCATATTGTGTACAAAAAATAATACTATGTATAATATAATTACTTTTCTTTATTTTGTTGTTGTGCTTTTTTAATTTTATCTGTAGTATCGCTCTCAGATTTAACAAAGTCATCATTGATAACTTTACATGATTTTCTAATGAACAATTTACTTAAAAAGTTAAATAAATATTCATTTACTAATTTCGAATGAATATTGCATTTAAACCACTTCATACTGCAGCAGATGCTTAGTTGCAAGGTACAATATTGAGCAATATGCTGTTGGTGTAACTCAGGCAAAATTTTAGTTTCGTACATTTGCTTTGCTTCATTAACTACAACACACAATTCTTTCTTGGGATAAGTTAATGATATCTTATCTTGCCACCATTCTTTAAGAGAAATAAATTTATATAATGGATCATCTAGATTTGGATTTTCTTCTTTTAAAGAAAGCTTACAATCTTCACAGTTAAATTTATCAAGAACTCTTGCAGCTAAATATCCACTAACATATACAATTGGTTGTTGTTCAAAGTTACAAAAAGAACTTTCAATATATTCAATTTCCGATTCGTCAGGCAAAGACAGCACAGGGTAACAAACATCAGTGTCAATGTTGGAATTCTGTTTCTGTTGTATAGCTTTCTGTTCAGATGCACACTTCGCATTTTTATTTAATTCTTGATGACTTATGAGCAACTTATTATAATCAGTTTCACAATTCGAGCCACGGATGTGTGGGTCTGTTAAACCAGATATTATACTAGATTTTAAAGCTGCATTAAAATGAGTACATGTTGGATTTCTGTTTGTTGTGCTGTCTAATGTTCCCGAATAGATTTTCTAAGGAATCTTGGTTTAGTTGGCGTAAATTCAAATATTTAAAATTTGCTTTTTCATTCAAAAGATTCCAAATACTTTTTAATGATTTCAAAGATATTTCCATACCCTTAATGCAACTTACATTTTTTAAACGTAATTGGGAATCTGACTTCAAAAATTTTATTGTGGGAATATACTTTAAATAATAATTCCAAGATTCCTCATGTTTAGTCTTTTTTGATACATTTTCTCGGATTCCTTTTTTTACATCTTTTGGTGACGCTGGTCCATTAGTGCAGTCGAAAAGTTTGTCCATTTCTTCAACAACAAAAGCTGTTTCCATGATTTCTTCTGAATGAGAATTGTTCCACGCCATCATCTTCAAGACTGCAGCCATCGTGTTGCTTAATGCGTGAGCTGCAAATTTAACACGCATTTTAGTTTTATATGTTGGGTTAACAACTGTTTGATTGATTTTCTTAAAGTTTAAAAAGTTCCTATTTCTCTCTTCCGCTTCTTTTAAATATTGCCATTTGGCCTTTTTTCCTTTATATTCCATAACACCAGCTTGAAAAAAATTATTTCGGACTGATTTAAAAAGATGAGGAATATCAAACATTATAAAAACTTTTTTCTCCTCAACAAAAAAGTAGTTTGCTTCTATAGACAGACCATCAAACTTTTTTAATAAATTCAGGGCACCTATGTTAGTAGGTCCTTGGTCACAAACGGTTGAAAGAACAATAAATCCAGCTTCATATATACGTCTCACAATGTTTTTTATCAGTACTACTAATTTTTCACTTTCTATAGTACCTTCAACAAAATAATGAGCCACTGGCTGTTTGAATTTTTGTTTTAAACCTTGGATCATAAAAACTAAAGCATGTCCAGCAATTTTATTTTTTCTGCCCATACTTTCTTCAGATCCAAGATCAACAAATCCTTCAACTTTATCCAGTGATTCATTATATATCAACCGTTTTTTCAAGGCATTCTCATCAAATAATAAGACACAATACTTATCTTTATCATCCATTTCTTGAGCTTTCTTCCTTAAAACATCTATTACCATGGCATGAATACCTGGTTCCATAGGAATTTCTTTTAACATCCTTTGAAGTGTTCTCGTGCTAGGCAATGGTAACATTTGTTGCATGTAGCGGTATGCCTTAGGAGAGCGCTTGAAAATCGAGAGAGCATAGATTTTGTTTCTTAGATCCCAACGATTGCCACGAGGTGCTTTTTTTAAGTTTTTCACTGCATTTTCTACAATTGATTTAAGGACTTTGGAGTCTAACTTGTCAAAATCTAACTTTAAATTTGCCATCCTCCTTAAAGTGACTTTAGACTCCTCTAGTCGTTTTACTAATTTTTCTTCCCTCTTTGTTAAAGGCCTTAAATCTGAAAAAATATAATCCATTTATAATGTAATTCTACTTAATAAGTAGTATAATAATTTAAAGTGGCTATTTCGCTAGTCTACAAGATCTCAGGTATATATATACCTACATATATATCTCATAAATCACACTGAAAAAAGAGCTAGTACTTCAGACTGAAACGAAGTGCTCTTTCACTATCAGGATGGTCTTAAGTATAATATGGGCTACCAGTATTGCTTCATCTATCGTATTTGCCAGTTCTTGGTGCTCACATTATTTACAAATAGTAGTAAAAGAAGCAAACAATATATTTGAAAAAAAAAACAATAAAGACAATAAATATACAAATGAATTAATATATAACAATAAGTATAAAGTATAAATAAATATTTCCTACATTCACACCAATTAGCCTAGCCCAAAGTAAGCACTGTAAGGCTTGTGTTATGGATACTAGGGTAACGGATAGACATACATATATTATACATAAATAAGTAATATTGATAGAAATATATATAAACACCCATGACTCAGGCACAAATGCTCGTATTCATCATACAAACATCTGCCCCTACCGGGATTCGAACCCAGGACCGTCGGTGCGAAAGGCAGGATCGCTACCGTTGCACCAAACGGTCGTCAGATTATTAAAACCAATTATTTGAGAAAATGTTGAAGTGCTATGTGAATCTAAAATACAAAGAAAAAATGTTATTCAGGAATGCAAGCACCAAGTGTTGACAAAATTTCAATAGAAAAAGTGAGCCCAAATGGCAAAATAGCACAGATAAGTGTTACAATTGCATTCTAAAATACTTTCTTTGTCACAAGGTTACATAAATTTCAATTTACTTACCAATTGCATTATTTGTTTTTTTAAATCTCTTATAGCTCTGAACAAATACTTCATCAGCATCTGGCCTAGATCTTTTCTCTGCAAAATTAAATCTAAGCTTAATATAGATATTTATTTTAGATCTCATCATAATAATATAAATTACTGTTCCATCCAATAAATTCCTTCAACATACATTATGATTAAAGAAATATTATTTCTGTGGTGTTTTCTGTTAAAGTCAACTACATATATGCTATAATTATCAATAAACATTATGCATAGGTACACTATTTTATGCTGTAACATGTCATTTGTCTCAGGGTTTGACTCGTGACTATTGCAGGGGTCGCCAGCAGTATAGCATTTTGATTAATTGCTATTTTTACCCCCTTGAACCAAAAACAGGGGTTTATAGCATTTTCACTTGAGTATTAGCTATTTTAACCCCCTCGACGCAAAAACAGGGGATTACAAATTCTTTGCTGTACCTAGCTAAATAGTCAGATCATTCCACAGAGTATATACTGTTTTTATAACACAGTTTTCCCAGTGCTAACAACAGCATCCCAAATAGCCATTATGTATTAAATGTTGGAGCTAATTGAATTACATAGTTTCTTTTACCTTCTTTTATTTTATATGTCAGATGTGAGGGAGCTTTAGAAGTTGATGGCATTGGTATTACTTCATTAACACTGCATGGATTGTGATCAGTTGACCGGACTGATTCCCCTGAAAGTTTATAAATATATTATTCATAAAATGCACCAACATAACTATATAATTTATAATACAGTGACATGATTGTTATTGTTACCTAAAATACTCAACCGAGATACTTTTTGGTATGTTATAATAAAGATAAAAACATTATTTATAAAAAAAACTGTAGAAAAAAACTGAACAAAGGGCTTTTAGACCAAAATCAAATAACATAACTTTCGCTTTCCAGGTGGTCTGCATTAAACATTAATTAGGCTACCAGTATTGATTTCCCCATCATATTTGGTGGCTGTTGGTGAATATTTATTACTAGATTTGGCTCATGTTAATATAGACTACCAATTAAAAGTTTTATTTCTATCTCTTGAATAGTACTTTTTTATCTGGATAAAAGGTACCATATGTACCCTTGGCAAAGTGTATGCAAAATTTAATGATTATGAATTAAGTAGTTAAGGCGTGAAAGTTTAAAAAACTCACTTTGGGTTTATAATATTATTTAGGACTAAAAGATTTTTAGCAATATGATATCGACGGCGAAGTGCCAGTACCTCCTAACTGAAATTCATCGAGAAATTCACTTTTTTGTCATTTTGAATTAAAATTCGTTATTTGCATGTTTTAATGAAATATCCTAAGCATAGTTTTAGTTGCAAGCGCTTCAAGTTAAAAAATAAACAAATTTAACAAACAATTTTTAACTTGTCAAGAAATTAAACATTTTATTTAGCTTGTGTATTATTTTGAATTTAGCAATTAGGAGTTATTGGTACTTCGCCGTCGATATATGGGCTATCATTTGCACAATCACATGTTCTTACAATATACCAAATTTCATTAATTGCAATCAATGAACCCGTTCTTAACTTATAGAAGGACATACAGATTTGAAATAATTATTTGTATATACCTTGTAATGTTTTATCCTTTTCTTCATTTTCTGCAGTGATAGTTTTAACTGCCAACTTGGAACTACCAATTAGTTCACCTGAAAAATTAAATTTAGAATATTTTTTATAGATACTTTTATGCTAGCACACCTACTAAATATGGATAACAATAACTTATTATTAATAACTCTAATAACAGTTATTACATTCACATTACATTTTTTATAAAAAATGTGAAGACAATGGGGATAATCTTAAAAAATGATTATTTAGTTTTTGGAGTGGAACTTTTTTAGAACCATTGTGATTTATAATGATCAGATTTCTGTGATTATTCTATGTCATATACTGTATTGTACACATGTAAAAAAAATGTGATATATATACATATATACTGAATTTTTCAATTGTTACTAACCTGACTTCTTTTCATAATATGTTTTCACATGCAAAGGAAACTCGGTTAAAATGTCATCAGATAAATATGGTCTAGTAAGTTTTTCAGTTGGCACAGCAGAGTTAAGCAACCGATTTCCTTTTTCGTTGAAGCATTCACTGGCAAAGTGAGTACCACAAATAAACTTATTTTGGTGTAATTTCTCAATTGGCACATAAGCAAAGTCTTCAATGCCTGATGCCTTAACCCACAATCGGCATCTGAAAAAAAGTTCGTCAATTTCTATTACGTTCTTTCTATAAAGAATGACTTAGATGAAAATAATTGTTCTTTATTTACATGAAAGTTAGAATGACAATAATATTAGACAAATATAAAGCTTGCTTTCAAATCAATAATTTGTCAATCATGTGGGTTGAATGGGTAACTTGTTACTAAAAATATATATGATATGACTGAACTACAGTAATTTAAGAAAGTTCAGATAGATAGTTACTACCCAGTTTAGACTTACCGATCAGGGTCGAGAGGAAAACTTGCAAAAAGTATGCCCGACTTGGGTAACTGTTGCATACCACAAATCGTACACTTTCTGTAACGCTTAACTTCCATGTTACCTTCAGTATCTCACCAATTTACACGCAAGTAAAGCGAGATTACCGGTATGATATTAGGTTATTAACAGAGACGGAGAAAATAATATTTACACAACAATCTCTGCACAACACAAGACAATGTAACAGGAAAAGCACAAAATAAAATAGGTGCAATGGTCTCTAAATCACACATAAAGTGAAATAGCGAATATTCATCAGTTTGAACTTTTGAATAAGTTATCTCAAAACCAAACGTCAGATAATGAGATATCGGCCATTTTTTCCAGTACCGCCATCATTAAAATGTTCGTTATTTTAGGTTGGTATTAATCATGTTTCAGGTCTTGACGAAACCTCTTCAATGAAATAGAGACCTTAATTACAAAACAATAAGAGAGTATTTTAAATAAACTAATTTCCCGAGGATTCGTTTCAAGGCAGTGTCGACCCACTGGATCTGACAGAATAGACGGATACGGTGGTGTTGCCATCCTAGTAAGGAATGATCTCCCTTTTTCACGCATTATTTTTGACAACTTAGTTCATGTAGATATGGTAGGTGTTACATTAAATAATATTGTATTCGTTTCGGGTTATATACCTCGTGCTTCTAATGCAGCTCTTGCAGAATTTAATAAAGTTATTACTACTTTGAACAGACCCTTTTTGGTCATGGGTGATTTTAATTGTCACCATCGATCTTGGGGGAGTGGTTCAACTAGAACAGAAGGTGTAAAGTTAATGGATATCTTAGATGATCATAATTTGTGTGTTTTAAATACAGGAACCCCAACTCGACGTACATCTCCGTCTGAAGGTGATAGTGCTGTTGACCTATCAATTTGCACACCAATTTTAGCCACTTCTTTGACTTGGTCTGTTTTTTCTACATCAACTTTCGGTAGTGATCATTTTCCTATTACGATTTCTTTTCCATTCAAAAGCCCAGTAGTTAACAAAAGAGCTCCTCGTCTAAAATACAAACTTAATGACGTAGATTGGGATAGGTTTAAAACGTTAGTTGATCAAAAGCTAAAAAATTTATCACAAGTCCGTAATGGAAATGAAGATGAGTGTATCAATGCGTTATCTAAAATCCTTATTGCAGTAGCCGATCAAACATTTCCACTTAAAAATATTGCGTCAGATAGGATTCCGATGCCACCTTGGTGGGATCGAGAATGTACAAATGCCATTAAGAAACGAAAACAAGCTGAGCGTAAATATGCTAATGACATGTCTGAGGAAAATTTAGATTTTCTTACCAAAGTCATAAAAGAAACTCGTGTCTTTCTTAAAGATAAAAAACGCCAAGGATGGCGAGATTTTTGCGCTTCTCTTTCTCCTAATACTTGTTCTTCGGAAGTTTGGCGTAGCATCAAAAGGTTCAGATCGGCATTTAATGATCAACTATCTGTTACACAATTATCCCCTTCTTTAACAGATAAGTTTCTTGATAAGCTAGCGCCCCCATCAGTTCAAGAGAACCTTGAAATATGTATGTTTCCCACAGATTCCCCTCAAATGGATTTCACTATTTATTCCTTGTCTTCACCATTTACTTTATCTGAACTAAAGGGTGTACTTTCGACAGTTAAGGATTCTGCCCCAGGAGAGGATGGAATTCCCTATTCTTTTTTTACTCATTTGAGTGATGATGCGTTATTGTACTATTTATATTTAATCAATTCTTCTTTAATGTCTGGCAACATACCTAATTCATGGCGTTCTCAGGAGATCATTCCCATTTTAAAACCGAGTAAACCATCGAATGAAGTGTCATCATTTAGACCTGTTGCACTTTCTTCTGTCCCTGCTAAAATTGCTGAACACTTAATTAAAAATCGATTAGAATGGCATAAAGAACATAATAAACTTTTAGCCAGAAGTCAGTTTGGATTCCGAAAGGGGATGAGCACAACAGATAGTTTAAGTATTTTTACTATCGATATTCATTTGGCTTTTTCTAATAATGAATCAATAGTTGCATCTTTTTTGGATATTTCGGCTGCCTATGACAGTGTCGTAATATCTGTTCTTAAGACTAAATTATTATCTTTAAATGTTCCTCATTTATTTGTGAATTTTATTATTAACATGTTGTTTATTCGTCACATAACTGTTATTGCTAATGATGGTGCTAAACTAACTCGAACCGTTGTGAAAGGATTACCTCAGGGTTCGGTGCTCAGCCCCTTGCTGTATAATATTTATTCTTATGATTTAACTCTTCACTGAACGGATTAGTTAGAGTTCTACAGTATGCAGATGATTTATTGTTATATTCAGTAGATAATTCAATTAGTAAGGCTTGTGATACATTATCGTCATCCCTTACGTTACTAAAGACTTGGTTGGATCGCAATGGATTAAACTTATCTGTTGATAAAAGCTCAGTAGTAGTTTTTACTAGGAAAAATATTTTTCCAGATCCTGTAGTACGTTTTGATAACTTATTGCTGACTGTGAATGATCACGCAAAGTTTTTAGGTGTCATATTGGACAGAAAATTAACTGGCAAACAGCATTTTCAATATATTGTTGAAAAGAGTGATCGGCTATTAAATATTATGAGATGCCTCTCAGGTGTATGGTGGGGAGCTCATCCTTCAACACTAAAATTAATATATAACGCTATCATTCGGAGTGTGCTTGATTACGGCACTTTCTTGTTGGAGGGAGGTAACAAGAAAGGTTTTAAAAAATTAGATCTCATCCAATCTAAAGCCCTTAGAATTTTATCTGGTGCGATGAAATCTACTCCTGTGAATGCATTACAAGTAGAATGTAACGAGCCTCCTCTTCATCTCAGGCGCCAGTATTTATCGGATAGGTTTTTAATGAAAGCAATGCAATTTAGCAATCACTTGTTGCACAATAATCTTTTTTTGCTAAATGAGTTAATAGATAGTGGTAGGTTTTGGAGACGGTCGAATGTGCCGTGTTTAATAAAAAGCCTCAATAAATATCTTTTGATCCAATCCAATATTCATCGTGCACCTACTTTACCTTTATATGCGGTTGATTATGGATCCTTGGTATTATCTCCTATGGTTATCTACGATGCAGGAATTGAAAAAGCTGATGTCGGAGCTAGGTTTAAGTTCAATTCTATTGTAGATGAAAATTGGCAATCATATCATTACATATTTACAGACTCGTCAAAAAATGGCAATAGTTGTGTAGGTGTTGGTGTTTGGCATGTTCAATATGATATTGTCCAGAAAATCAAGCTTCCTTCAGAAGCGTCTGTGTTTACGGGAGAATGTTTTAGTCTCTTTAAAGCATTAGAATATGTTTTATTAATGAAGCTAACTAAGGTTGTTATTTTTTCTGACTCTAAAAGTGCCCTTCAAACTATTACAAAATTTCCTTTCTCTATGAAACCGTACTATCCTATTATCTTTAAAATTAGGAAACTTCTCCTGCAATGTCAATATAATAAATATTCTATTATTTTTGTTTGGATCCCCAGCCATTGTGGAATAGCTGGAAATGAAAAGGTTGATCAACTTGCAAAGGATGCGGTGCATAGTGGTGACATTTTTCCGTATATAAATTTTAGCCATGATCTTGTTCAATTGTCTAGAGTTGATCTCAAGGATACTTGGAATCGGCTTTGGCGAGAATCGGGCAAAGTTAAGGGTAGATCTTATTGTAGTATTCAGCCTGAAATAGCTGTAAAACCCTGGTTTGCTAAAGTTAACTGTTCTAAACTTGTGACAAGTATGTTGATTAGAATGCGCGTAGGGCATGTATGTACTCCTTCCCATCTTTATAGACTGAAGATTGTGGAAACAGATTTGTGTGAGTGTGGTACTGGTGTTGGTGATATTGATCATATTTTCTTTTCCTGTCCTCGTTATGATCGCTCTTCCTTCCTTTGTTCGTTAATAGCAATGAAAGTTCCGTTTCCTACACGAATGTCCTATATTCTTATGTATCCTATAATATATTATTCTATTATTGATGAATTTGTATTTTGTAATAATATCAAATTATAATAAATTTATTCTATTAATTTATTATTATGTATTCTTAAGTCTATTTTACATGTTAAAGTATTTTCTATTTTGTAAATAAACTTACTAATCCTTCCAAATTCCAAATTACGCTATTCCTTTCCATTTCCCTATTAAATTCAGTTTCCCTACCTTTTACCTGACACTGGCACAAAGCAACACTAGTGCCATTATATATATATATATATATATATATATATATATATATATACTCTTTGATGCGTTATTTTTGCTAGCATTTCTTTTCTTATCATTTTCTCTATAGTAACGATCGTTTCGCATCTTTCAAGAAAAAAGTTTGAATCGTTAACAGTTGTTTTATTAATAGCAGCTAGCACAGAGAAAATATAATTAATCAGACTGCGAACAACGCCTGCCAGCGACACTGTTTTTATTGCGTTGTTTGTTTTTGGCGATAATATTATTGGTCTTGCATTCTTATTTTCGCAGAAAACGTGTTAGGCTAAGCTTAAATCAACATGCAGGATGGCAAGTTGCTTTGAATAGGTGTCATTTCCTGTAAGTTTTAACGTAACTTTTCCTCATAAATACTCGTTTCTTTTAGACTTGGAAGTCACTGGGATTTCGCGTAGTGGCAGAGTACGGAAGAAGAGCTCTAAGCTTATGGATTTCGAGTCCCCTGATGATATAGAAACAAGATTTCGAAGGCAAACTCCGGTAAAAGCTATGTCGGGATTTCGTCAGGACGAAACACCAGATTTTCCTATTCAGGAAACTCCAAGGCCGGTAGAAGAGGCTGGTACAGCGTCAGGAAGTGAATCTGATTACTATGAGAACAATGGAGATAACCCAGACAGGTATAGTATTATGTAATCAGCCAACTGTTGTAAATATCACAGTAATGATCAAATGACATCTCACTAAGATTTAATTTGTAGCATAGTTTTGGCAACCAGAAACTTAGTAACTAATTTAATTAATTATTAGCTAATTTTTATTTCTTAAAAAATATATATCCATATCAGTTTCAATATATTATAGTTATCATTTAATAGTTCCATCCCGAGCATGAGGTCAAATAAATATGGTTTACTTGAAAACAAAGTTATTACCTAGGATTTTGTAATTTGAAATTTAGGTATATTGAGTATTGTTAAAAAACTAAAAATTATTTAAAATATCAATATAAAATTGTATTATTAAAACAAATGCATTTTCTGTATCAGCATTTAGTTAAAAAAGTAGACGCTAAGTTGCATGCACTAAAAACATTTGTTGCGTATATACAATATTAGGTTATGTGACTACTTGGATATGCAGTGTTGCTCTCACTGTCATCAATTTCCACTATATATATAAGCTTAATTTCAATGAAAGCAAAATATCTGTCAAAACAATTAAAGAAGTTGCCATGGACAAATCAAAATCATTTTTTCCCTTTTACAGTATGGAGTCTGACAGTTCAGCATCAGATGAGGGATCTGCTCGTACTCCAGCAAACTCCTTGTATATGATGGAGAAGAGTAGCAAGAAAAAGTTGATTGTAAAAGATGGAAGAGTTGTTGGTAGAGCTAAAGCACAGAGAAAAGATAAAGGTTTGTATTGTATAGACTTTGTGTTAATTTATGGTACTTTCATTGGTGAAGATGAGCTTTTTCAGCTCTTAGTAGGTTTATTTCAACACTATCAAACTAAGCATTTTCTATATTTTGGAAAACTGTAAGAAAGCTATAATCCACCATATGGGGAGCTTAATGGGGATTGAATTACTAAAAGTGGCAATGGGTAAAATTTTGGTGCAAATAACCTGTTCTATAAATTGCTGCTTTTGCATATTATTATATTAATCGGCAAAGAATTTATTTCTTAGCGTATTTTTAAATCTTGTTGTAGGTAAAACCCGTATAACAGCATACATGCTGTGGGCTAAGGAAGCCCGCAATGAGATACTGCGTAAGCATCCAGATATGGACTTCTCCGCCATATCGAAGCGACTCGGTGAAATGTGGGCTAACGTAAGTCATTTACTTTTGTATGTCGAAAGTTAATATTGGAATAGTTAAAATAGAGTTTATTAATGATACAGAAATAACATATAACTACATTGAAATGTAGCTTTAAAAACATATCAAGTGAACTTTCAGAGATGAAATAGAAGATGTCCTGAAAAAAGATCGGGACAAAAGTATCTTTAACCTATGAGCTTCTATGAAAGGTCTTATGAGAGTTGAACAGGCGAGAGATGTATGTCAGGATTATGGAATGTGGAAATCTGTGATCTCTGCAGGAAAAAGGCGTGTTTGTATATATATCAAGCGTTGACAAACTTCATCGCTTTCGCGTCGCATCGGTTTAACTACTCGACCCGGTGGGGTAGCGACTTGCGAACTGACGGGATAGTTATGGGTTAATTTATGGGACCTACTCGGACTGATGATTTTTATTTTAAATATTTCTTTCACTAATAGCAAAGAAATTTACCTTAAATGGTATGAGCTAGAGTATCTTGAATTGGATGCGTGTGTACTGCACTGTAAGCATTTTATACACTGAGCTAAATTTGGACGGTTTAACACTAGTTTAATAGATATGTACACATCAATTTATACAAAAATGACGAATTTCTCCATTCTGTATTCAACTTTAAAGTCGTACATATAACATTCTATATTGATTGGGACAATTACACTTTATAGTTAACTTTATTGTGTTCATACGTCAAAGGTTTGAAATCCTCAAAAGTTATGAATTTTTAAACAAATTAATTACATAAATTTTTTATTGTATATAATTTCCTTTTTCCCATTTGTTTTAGGTGAACTACAATGAACGTTATTCATGGAAACGTAAAGCTAAAAGGTTTGCCATCCGCATGGAGCAGCAGAGCAACCAGCAGCAAGTCAACAAGATCATATCAAACCCAAGTAAGTAGTTTTTGGACCACTCATATTTCACCATTAATACTGCGTGGTCATTGAATGAACTATGAATCAATGACCACACAATATGAGTCCAATATGGTGCATATTAGTCAAACTTAAGGTTCCAAAACTCCACAATGTCGATTGATCGGGATTGAGTTCAACTATAATTGTGAAGACTTGAGATTCGGATTCCCATGGTTCTTTGGACCACATTCATGTGGTCGAACTGAGTAATTGCTCGACCACTGGTATCCTATATACAGTTGGACAATACAGTCTATATTCTTCTGATGTTTACGTAATGATTATATGTCGATGTGATTTAATTTAAAAAGAGTTAATATCTGTCAACTACTGCCAGTTTATTAGACGTCTGAGTAAATTAGCAGACTTGTTTGGGAATTGCGTTTGGAAGATTTTATGCTGTGTTTTACCTATTTAGGTAAATAAATATTTGTTTGTAACAGTATTAAACTGTTTACACAACAGGCATACGGCCAACGAACCCGGGCCCTGGGCGACCGCCGTCGAACCGCTCTGCCGCCGCCAAACAAGCCTCGCCACCTCAGCAGGCACTCGTCGTAAGTACTACACTATAACTAATGGAACTCAAACTATTAATGTACATGCATCCCAGCCATAAAACCTCCCCGAAAAATTATCTCAACTGTTTCACAGACCGTACTTTTCGCTACATCAGCGCAACTCGCTTTATAAATATATTGCGTATACTTACTACACTGAACGCGGAACAGACTAGCATCCTACTATTTACATAATATTATATTTGTTGTGGATATTAATTTTCTCTCATACCGGAATTCAGTCCACTAATTTTTAATCGCCGCACAGCCAACAACTATGAATAACGTGTATCACAGCTACAACTTACATCTACTCTACAACTACTCTCATGTACGGGCCCACTTAAACCCGTATTTAATGGTCCTTCGAAAAAAAAATAGGCCCTCTTTAGAGCGCCACAAGGCTGTTAGCAATTAGCGTGCAACGGCTTACCACAACCTTTACCAGATCATCAGTGCACCTAAAGTGGCATCCTCCCTACTCTGCGTCATCCAGTTCGTGGTCGCAACACGAGAACTTTCCTCCCTCAAAAGTAATCAGTTCTACAAACGATGTGGCCGATTGTCAGTTCAGCCAAGCAGCTCGAAGAGCTATTTTGGTTGTTTTGGTTCTCCTGCGTATTTTATCAGGCAAAGAACACCGAACACATTCGTCTCCATAGCACTCTGAGTGACTTCAGAATGTTTAGGAGACCAACAGTGAGACGTGGTCCGTCTCAGTGCCATATATCATCGCTGGTAATACACACTGCTCGAACACCTGTCTTCAGACTCGAGATAAATAACCATAAATTGAATAACGCTGCTGCACGTTTTGTGACCTATGGGATGCAGTGATTACCGCAAGTATCATTAACTGATTCGTTGCGGATAGCACGTCTGCCGTGCCATCACTTTTTTGCGTGTGGCGTTAGGCACGGGAGGCGTGTCATTTCTAAATCGATGATAACTCCTTCCAATTAAGTTTTAGGGAAATCTACCCAAAATAAAACTATTTATCTTCATTTTTTACGTAAATCAAGCTCGTAGCCTTTGTTTCTGCTAATTGTACGTCACAACGAATCGGTTAAGGGTTGGTGCTTTTCTACTCTGAAGAGTCTGTTCTATTATACTCTGTTGGACCATTTTACCACACGCCATGTTTTACACTGATTTGTATGAATTTTCTTTGGGCTATAAATTAAGTGCTAGAACATAACAGATTATTATTATGGTGAAAAAGGGGGCAAATGTGAATTTAGTGATACTCGCAAGCATGCTTACTGATCTTCACGAGTGTGATTGCAAACCGTAATATTAATAGTCGTTGTTGTATTGTATCACTAATTTATGTAAGGGCGCTTGCTTACCCGCAATTGTCGTGCAGATAATCTAGTTAATTTTGTTATGATCTCTTCTAAATATAAATAATGAGAATTCATATGTGAGTCGAGTTAATTTTTATTAGTAATTGCTATTAAAATAATTTATCTTATAAGATAGATTAAAATTGCAATAAACTTTTGTAACGCTCCTATTATTTTTTCTGAATTTACTAGTGAGAATTTTTCTTTTAAAACATTTTGCCCTATTACATTGTTAACAATTCATAATTCTAGGAATAATTGTTGCCATCATCTGTCGTCGTCGTGTATGTTCTTGCGAACTGCGGTTCAATTATTATGCAAGCGTGTTTCAGTTTTTCATTGTGTCACCTTCACATCACAAATGGAATCGCGTTTGTATTTGTAACTTTAGTTCTTCCTCAAATAGTTTAGGCATGGTATAGGAATGTAGTTGTATAATTTTATTTCTACAACCTATCTTTTAACAACCAATTTACTTTGTCCACAGCCGGTAGCTTCTAATGCTAGTGGCGCGGGCGTGTACAGGGTGACCGGTTGCGGCGCCGCTGACATCGCTGCACATTTACGATTGTTGGGCGAGAGTCTGGTTATTATAGGAGAGAGGCTAAAGGAACATGAGGTATATTTGTATAGTAGTATAGCAATAATTTATTTGTATAGTCTATTTTGAATTAATTTATTGTGGGTAATTTTGGCGTATTCAATGTAAATTATTAAGTTGGCATAATTTATTTATTACTGAAGACTAGCATTGAATTATCATCAGCGAATAACTGTCTATTAGGTCGTTTATATTAAATGAGAAACAACAATGGGCCGAGTATGCTCCCTTGCGGAACTCCCGTTCATTCAAAGCTAGGTCCGTATGTCTGCATACTGCGAGTATCTATTTATTCTATATCGGCAAATTGTAGCCCACTTTCTAAATACGAGTTGTAATAGGTCTCCTTATGCTGTTAAATTTCAGTTTGGTAAGTAGCTTGCCGTGTGCTACATGATCAAATGCCTTAGACATGTCAATAAAGTGAAAATTGAATTCGGACAGGGCCAGATCGCTGTATCGGGATCGGTGTCAGTACTCCTGGACACACTATTGTGCGCCCTGGGTCCGCTTCTTGGCGTGGCACGAGCTCTTCCAGCCATCGCCCCTCCACAGAGGCTCCTGCGAGATACGCTGCATAACGTCGCCTACATCATGCCAGGCCTCTGAAGAGACTACTTACCAATACACTGGTGTATAGTCCTGAATATGGTGAATATGGCATCGTTCATACAACCCCGTAAAATTAAATGGAGTTTAGAACCCACAATATTGCTGAAATATTTAATTTAGTTCTTACACTTCCGAACTCTTTTACCGGATAAGTTGGGCATTTTTTTAATGTAATCCTGACAGTTATGTGATTACGGCTCCTGTAAAGGAACTGAAAAGTCAGGATAAAATAATAAAAAATTAAATGCGCAACTAATCCGGTAGTGGTATTATTTAAATATTTTATTTTGTTGCTTGGATAACGGCAATAAGTGTCAACTTTAGTAATAGATGGATTTTGTGATAATCTATTTTTTTAATAGTCAATCTCAACATCATTGCAGTCTTTTGCCACGTTTAGTATTAAAAGTACTTTTTTGGTGTGGTGGTTTTCTGACTATAATTTACCAGGATTGTATGCATGGTACCATTCGGGATTATACAGGTTTTACCAAACACCCTGTACAAAAATGACGATCATCCACTAAGACGTCCACTATAGTCCATTTTTTTAGCATTAGAAATTATGTAAACAAAGAAGCAGTGGTGGCTAACCTTGTGCTGGAGTCCACTTTGACCGGCTTCAGGCTCGTCCATTGTTGAACAGATTAAATAACAAATAACAACAAAAACTTTTAACAACAAACTTCAAAAACAATAGAAACTTAACAATAAACCAAAGAAAATAGTCAAAACAGATAAATTCAGACGTTGACATTTGCCGCTATTGTTGCAAATGGCGGCCATGAAGGGCGACCATTTTAAAAATCACCTAATATGGTAGGTATTATAACATCGGCATGTACTTTTTAATTTTGTCGTGTCAAACTGACCAACGTTTCGTTCCACAAGTTTGCAACTTCTGCTTCTTAAGGTATTTTTAGTGTAAACTTTTCACGATGTTACGTTTTGCTTGTTACATTATATGTGTACAATAAAGTACCCAAATTTTGTTCTTTCTAATGCTAAAAAAACGGACTATAGTGGACGAAAGCTCCCCAAAATGGGAAGCGGATTTCTACGTGCCGAAGTAGAAAGCTTCTGTTATTTTTGATGAATGACAAATAAAACAATCAACTGATGCACGTTTTTTATTTCAATACAGCTACTTAATGCGATTTCATCTTAATTTAAATCGTAGTCAGACTATAAGATTACCTACTTAAATAAAAAGAGATGATTTCTTTTATCTTATCCGAACAACCAGGACCACAAATATAACTGTAATGTTGACAGATAATGAATCTTATTTGTCATGACATTACGGTTAAATATTCTCTATCAGTGGTTGTATATTTTAGCCTTGATTGGAGTTTTTTTATTTACATATTGAATGAGGACGTGAAAACTATAAGCCGAAAAGATTCAAAGGAACACAAATAAAAGATGATATTGCACCCTCAATTCGTCTTGATTTAGTAATACCTACAGACAATATAAATAAAGAATTGTCCCAGACGCCAAAATAGTTTTATTTTATTAAATTGATCTAGATAACAATTATTTATTTTCATAAACTACTGGTAAAGGTGTTTCTCAAGTTCTGATCTAATTCAATAACAGATAAATTACGGGAAATAACAAAAGGATACCCATTGATTAATAATAATAATTTGAGACAACTTACACCAATTCTTTCATCCCAAACTAAACAGAAATCTTGTAGAATCAACAAAACATCAGTCTATACAAAACTGCCATAAACCCATTCGCAAAGTCCCAACACAATTTGACTGCGGTATTTACATATGAAATAACATTTAAAATTATACAAAAATCATTGTTATTAATATCAACAGAACCGTAGAATCTATCTGTTATTGGTGTGGGTTATTGAATTAATTTACAAATCAATTTTATAGATTTTTTATTCACTGACAGTCGATAGTTTTTACATCTAACTTATACACTGCCTTTACTGTTTAGGCCTACCTTATGCCGTTGTAATAGTGATCATTTCATATTAAGTGTAACTTGATAGAATATCTACCGTAAATAGCAATAAATAATTATTGACTAGCATTAGGTAATGTTACTATAAGAAGGTTGATACTATATTGCATATAACAATCAATTGCCGTGAATAAGTTTTCCAAAAATTGTAAGTTGTTGTAGAGTAAAAAAAACACGTATCCGTTTGACAAAAGATAATCCTAAAAGTCAAAATGATTTGATGCACTTCATCGATATATGAAAATAATACAAAGTGCACTTAAAATTCAACATAGTTATATTTTTGGCACTTTGGTTGTGTATATATTTGTATCCTTGACTATAATCAAGTGCGTACAGGCGTACCAGAGAATTTTGATGTATGGTTACCAAAAAAGAGCGATGCAAAGCTCGCTGGGTACAGCTAGTTGGAAAAATCGATGTCAAACAAATTTATTTGAAATGAAAGAAAAGTTGTGTTTCCCGAGAGAGATACAAAATAGTTTAGAAGATCTACGGCCATTCGATAGTTACCATTAATTTATTATATTATTTAAACAGTCTATTATATACACTGGTATGTATTATCTGGATGGGGCGCGACAAATACAGCTAATTTGATCTAATCAATTTCTGAAAAAATGGGAAGCCATATACAAAATAAAATTATTAGAAAGCGTTCCCATAGAACACAAGATAAAAATGCTCTTTTTCGGTACTTTTATCGCATTTTCATTTTCAACAAATATCATTAAACTGCCTTTAAATAAATTTAAAAATAAAAACTATTACAGAATTTATGATTATTTTTTTTCGTAACGGCAGAGTTGTGTATATAATTGCAGTTGAATTTTTATTATTCGTTTGACCAGTACCCAAAAAATCTCAAATTTTTGGAATTATACACGTACAAGATCTCCATACAAAATTGTACTTACGAAATCATGGGGTACCTAGCTGTTGACTTTTGAATGCGATATTGTAAATGCTTATATCAAATAAAACATTTTTCTTTATTTAAGTGATAAATATTGTAATTTGGCACAAATCGACTGAACAAATCAACCATATTTTTTTATACATATTTGTCATCAACTACGTATCGGAGTAAACCAGCTCAAAAGTAACAACCCATCCAGAAATAACATCCAAGTGTTTACAACAAGCGCCCTCTACAATTAGGTGCGCCGCAGTAGCAATATAGTACTTTTCCCGGGACAGAGCCTACGTCATAGTTATAATTCCAGGTCAGTTCAGTACCGGCCTTTATGTGGCAGAGTGCGAAGAACGCCACCCAGGGGAAGCGGGGGTCGTGCGTGTCAACGAACACGTTTTGTACGAAAACATTGGGGGTGCAGGAGTGCTGGAAAACAAAAATTAATACAATTAATTCTTACACTTTCGTCCATATAACTATATTTTTTACAATATATTTGAGTTTTTCAAAACTAAATGATAATGACGACAACACAATAAGGTATTTGACAGGTTTAACGAAAATATTTAAAATTGTTTTGAGATTTATTCTTTGTTGATTTCTCTATTCTCTATAAAAATCACCACCAAAGTTTAAATGAATAAAGAAACCCGCTAAAGCGCTAAAGACACCTTTATGAAGGTTACTTAATGTCATAAGCAGTTAACGTCACTCCAAATTCAGCCAACCCCGTGCAATTTCAATCATTCCGTCGAATTGTGTTTATTTTATTAATGATTTTTTATAAAAACCATATATATTTTATAATAACGTGTGGGTTTTATCGGTTAACAATAATGTTTACTATGCTGCCGTGGTAGAACTAAAGGGTCTTTCAATAAGGACGGGTAGATGTTGACAGTGTGTAGCGGCCATGGTCTTTTGAGGACATCTGTCAAATCTGTTGTATTTTATTCAGTCACTGATGCCAAATCACCATGGCAAGTTACACGATCGAGCAGCATGTCCAAATGATTAAACTTTATTATCAAAATAAGTGTTCATTAGTGCAAACGATTGTGCTCATTGCGTCCATTTTACGGCAGACGCGGTAGCCCTTCAAAATCGACTCTCCAACGTTTGGTAGCCAAATTCAAGACAACCTGTTCGGTAAACAACCAACCTGTTCGGTAAACAACCAACCTGTTCGGTAAACAACCAACCAACACCCTTACGTCAATGGAACGCCAGGTCGGCCGATAACATCGACGCTGTCCGTTAGTGTGCAGGAGACTCCGAGGCAGTCGATTTCTCGCCGTGCACAAACACCCGTAGAAGATCCAACTGACCCAGCAGCTCAAAGTAAATGACCATAGGCAACGCCGTTTGTTCGCTCAGTGGACTTCGGTACGTTTGGAAGAGGACCCCGATTTTGGCTGAAAAATAATAGGGTTATCTCTCGCAGAAGTGATGTGAATTTGCCGCCAAGATCGTGCGATTTGACTCCACTAGACTTTATCTTGTGGGGTTTTCTGAAGTCGCAGGTCTATGTTAATAAGCCGCAATCGACCGATGACCTGAAAGTGAATATCACGCAAGGCATTGCTCAGATTCAGCCGGTTCTATGCAGCAGAGTCATTGAAAATTGGACCTCTCGGATCCGGGCCACTGTTCGAAGCCGCGGCGGACATTTGAACGACGTCATATGCCATAAATAATGGCATAAATGGGCCTTTCAAATAAAATAAAAAAGTCGTTAATATCTCACATACAGCAGGTTTTATTCAATTACAACATCGACCCGTCCTTGTTGAAAGACCCTTTATAATGCCGTTAACTACCAAATTCTAATTGGACCAATTAATACCTTATGATTATAACTATAAAGGTAATACACCAAATCCTTATTGGTAGTTAACGGCTTTATAGTAATACCACGGCAGTATGAAGATAACAGTTTCTGTGTGTAAAACACCATCTTTTGGCCCTTTGAGCCGGATATTCGAGCCCGAAAAATTTATTTGATTTTACCTAGGACACATTGAATGATAAATTATTTTAATGGAAAAATACTCAAAAAAAATCGACTCGACTCACAAGTTAATCTCAGGCGGGACTCAAAACCTTTGGATGTCTGGTCCGATTTTTTTTTCTATTTTTAATTGAATTTATCATACGTTAGCAAAAAAAAAATCATAAAAGTTAAGTAAGTCATATTAATCGATTGTCCAAACATTTGTAAAAATATTACTTTTGAATGGGATTCGAAATCCACCTGAGAATATTTCGAATATAACTTTAAACATGCTACATACTTACATTTAGGTACCGTCCAATATTCCCTTGAACCTTAGCGTCCATAATGTAACACGCCTCATCCCTTCCGAAGTATGAACGAACAGATCTAATAGAAAATAAATAAATATTATTTTTAAAACAAACACCATTAATGATAACTAGGGATTTTAGCGGTATCCGAATAGTGTTCATGGGGTCTAAAATAGTAACATTGTATAAGATATAAAATACGTGTACGCTACCGAGACGAGCGTCTCGGTAGCTCAGCGGTCAGAGCAGTCGCCCGGATTGCGAAAGGTCGTGGGTTCGAATCCCATCTGAGGGCTCGGAGGCGTGGTTGTTTTTTACACACGTATTTTATATCTTATAGAAATATTGCATTGTGAATGCAAAAAATTAAATAAAAACATAGTAACATTGTATGTTTCATATTCCGTCCATAATATGTTTCATTTGCGAAATCTTAAAATGGTAAGTTATTTGACCAATCATAAAATGAAACATAAACTGCAATTAATCTAAAGTGACAGTTTTGTATGGGAATGCGTAATATGATACACTTATATGAATTGCCATTTATGTCAAATTGAAGAATTGTTAGATGTTACTATTTGACCAACATTTTGCTCTCATATTTTTTATTTAAATCATTTTTGTCGCCTGTGTAGTGAAAAATCGCATGTTTTTAAATAATGGCAGACTTGGGACTTTACGAAAATTTTTTAGAACATGCTCGTCAAGAGGAAGCTCTTATATATAGAAGACGTAACGCTGGTCTTGGGAATTTGGAGTTGGCTTTTGAAATGCCCGACTCCGAGTTCATTGGTCTTTATAGACTTAATAAGTGTTTGGCTCTAGATTTAATAAAAGAATTGGAGCCCTTTATTATGTCCAATAAAGAATAAATAAATATTTCCTACATTCACACCAATTAGCCTAGCCCAAAGTAAGCACTGTAAGGCTTGTGTTATGGATACTAGGGAAACGAATAGACATACATATATATGATACATTGATATGTGATATTCATAGAAATGTATATAAACACCCATGCCTCATGTACAAATGCTCGTATTCATCATATAAACATCTGCCCCTACCGGGATTCGAACCCAGGACCGTCGGTGCGAAAGGCAGGGTCGCTACCGTTGCACCAAACAGTCGTCGTTAGGAAAGGAATATCAATTGTTTCCAAATTAGTATAAAATTATATGTATTGGTCTTATATATGATAAGATATGAGGTATATCATTAAGTAGTTGGTATTCGCTCTGTGACACTGGCCCTAAATAATGAGCATTTTTGAGGAAAGTTTATACATTTCCCTCAGAACAGGCAAGAACGAAATATATTAAATAATAGAATGTAAACTTTTGTCTTAAAATATTTATTTGCAGCTTATTATAAATATATCAAAATATTATCTAGGAGAGATCCTTTTTTTTATTTTGTGTTAAGTAGGGTATATATTATGGTATTCATTCTTATCAAAACATTATACAATACTTAATTTCAGTTAAAATTTTTACAATACTTCTCTAATTACGTTCATATCTAATCATACTTAAATGACTAATTTCTTAGAATATAATGTTGTTGTTATGATGCAGGAATCTTTCAGCTATGTCTGATAGCCGTCCCAATTTTGCCTTATCACATGGAAGGCACGAGGTATATCTGCATTTGCCTTCGCTATATCTCTTAGCCGCGCCAAACTCTGGCCGATAACTTACAAAGCACTAGTGAATTCGGCATCTGCAGTAGCTCGTTGCATCTCCACCAGCGATAATATTCTTCTGGCTTCATAATAATATATCAAAGATTTAAGACCGTTTGGCATATTTAGTTCAATTTGACAGAATTTTGAGTTCCGTCGATATTCTCGCAAACCAGCGAATTGTAGACATAAGCATTGTTGTAAACATTTTGTAAATGTTTATTTTGGAGTTATTCCCATATGAAGAAAAGTTGGTTTTTATTTAAACCACTTATAACACACAATAACAAAAGAAAATAAACTCTTCAATTCTTGAAAATCTCCACCGACTTTTAAACAAAACTAATAAATAATTTTTTGAAAGTTGTGTTCTCGTTGATAATTGACAAGCATGATGACAGACGCGCGCAATATTGCCAGTGCAGACATCAAGACATATAACGAAAATATTCACTTAAAGCCATATAAATCATTTTATAATACTTTTATTTAATAATATTCACTACTTAAAAATGAAGAATATTTAAGTAAACTTTTTTTTCACTATATTCATGGAAAATATAAGTTCAACTAAAACCGTAAAATTACGATTTGGCTCATCACTGTATTTTTAGGTGTAGCAATATCGCCGTTAAATATGTTTCAGATACCAAATGAATTGCAGATGTTTCATATATTAATTTCACCGTTTTAGGGTGTAAAAAATGTTTCTGCTACAAATCTGCAAATGAAACATTTTATAGATGTTTCATACAATGTTACTATTTTAGACCCCCTGAACACTGTTTTTCATTTCTGTTTTAAAAGTTAAACAGAAAGAAACTGTAACACTTTGAATCTGATTTAGAAAATACCGGTTCATAAGTGTTAATATCTGTTACAGTCAATAAGGTTCACATTGGCAGAACTATACGACAGCTCACTAATGATTTGGGTACTTTGAAATGCCTATGTTGGTGTACTGTGTATACACATAGATAGTTAAACGTAAAACAGTTTCTAACAGATTGGTTACAGAAAACATTATATCTGTTACACTTTTATAAGTGTTCGACGCAAAACAGGTTCAAAACACCCTAATAAGTGATACAGGAATAATTCTGTAACAGATTCAATACAATGTGTAACCCTTATAAAAGTGTATCCTTATAAAGGTGTTTTTGATATATCCCTGATTTTGATGTATCCCTGATGATAACATTATTATAAGTTTGTATTTGCCACTTCGAAAATATGGAATGATTTACAGTTTCCTTTGCATTATAGTATTTTAATGTCTGAGAACAATATTAAGGGTAAGGGAATACTGTGGTAATTGCCACTTCGAAAATATGGAACGATTTACCGTCTCCTTTGCGTTATAGTATTTTAATGTCTGAGAACAATATTAAGGGTAAGGGAATACTGTGGTAACTATATAGAAGAAAATTAAGAAGCGGCTGCAATATAAAATAATTTATAGTGAATGAAATCGAACTAGTATTTTTTTTTTCAAATTAATAAACAGAATGAAAAACATAGGAAACAATGCCCTGCAAAACTGTACTAACAATTTGACTGCAGGAGAGGGCGCAGTTGTCTTCCTGACTTGATATGGGTAATATTTATAATTGTAGAGTAAGCTTGTTGCAGAATATCAACAACATTTAAGTACTCGGTTTTCTTAATTTTGTTTGAAATTATATCCTTTTTTTGTTTTAATTAAGTAACAATGTGTAATGTTACCTATTAAATTTGCTATTCGTTTTTTTAAGAATATTGACAATGCTGTGTTACTAGTGTTATGCTCTTAGTACATTGGCAAGGATCAAACTCAGTGAGTTTGTTTCAAAACTGAGATATTTCAAAACTGAGATATTTCAACTGGTGGGCAATGGATCTAATCTATAATCTAAGATAACAGTGGTTTGTGCGTTTGTCTGTCCGCTATTTTCCCCGCTCTTTTTCCATTGTAAATGCATTACCATAGTGCCTAAGAATATCATTTAAGAACGCTAAGAACGGTTAGCTATATGTGTAGTCGTAGAACCGAAACGTTAGCGCGATTCATTTCGGTACAGCGACATTTATAACTGAGACACAACAATGCGTGGCCGGGTCAGCAGCAACGCGTTAACCACAAGTAGTTCGTCTACCGGACGCTAGATGGCGCTAAAGGATAAATATTTAATAATAGAAAAAAAAAATTTTGCCCACCCGGGACGGGCCGCTAGTTTATAATCTAAGAACACAAATTTGTTTTGCAACGCGTTACTGGGTCAGCTAGTACTTATAAAACGTAATAATTTAGTACTCACCGGTATTTAGACTTGAACTCGTTTGATTCCATTCCAGCTTGAGCCATGAAGCGAGACGGCTCGCGCACTAGAAAAATATGTATTAATTTAAGTTTTAAAATTTTAGTAAATTTAACTTAGCATTTTAGTGAAAATTTTCCTCCTCGAAATGACATTTGACATTGATGCAAAAAGTAGTTGATGTATTGTGTGAGTTAGAATGGCGAATTTGCTGGTGCATTATTGAATGTGTTATATATCAAAGTAGTGTAAGTATTGTACCTTTAATGGAATTCAATGTGCCTCCATGAAATAGTAACAATTACAATAATAAAGTGAGCTGCAGTATTGACAGTCATAATGTTGAGTAATACTAATATCGAATATAATATATACCATAGGGTTAACTCTATTCCCTAGACGAATGTACCTTTAACGTACTTCATAAAAATACAGCGAAACCTGTTTAACTGGGCCCTAGATATGTGAGAAGCCTCCTTTAATGATAATTACAATAAGATCCCTATACTTTTGCATTGAAATACCTCTATTACTGGGAATTTTCGAGACTGCTTACTGAGATTAGATTTCATACACTTTTTGTATGTTTACGTCTATAATTGGTACTTACTCCGTGTGTTTGGCAGAAAAAAGCGCTTGAGTTGAAAAACAAACTATACAGTTTTCAGCCAAGACACGTTTGCTTCCTTCAGTTGCACTGACACAATCCAATTTTGCTTATTATCGCTAAGCGATCGCCATTTTGTTTACAAGCCCTCTCAAGCGCTTTTTTCTGTCAAACACTCGGAATAGCTCAATAATCCATAAAAGTGGAACGTTTTACAGGTTCAAACATGTCACATGCTTGTTTATAAACAGTCTTATTTCCGCGAGAGTAGAGAAGAGTGGGGAACACTATAATAAGACAACAGATATGTTAACCTGCCTTAATGGGAAACTGAGTAAATAAAAAACCTCTGTAATTTCTGTAATTTTAGGTCTCTTGAGATCCCAGTAAGTGCGAGGCCACGCGATGCGTTAACGGTGCGGTGCCTGAGCGGTCCCGCTGCGTCATCCTACATACAAATCACTATACCATGTCACACGACGCATTATTTGGCCGTGCGGCATCGCACCGCAGCACGCCGGACTTGGGACCTGAGACCTGAGAGACGAAGCGGGGAGGGGTAAAGCGCAACGCGGTGCGGTGCCGCACTACCCGTGTGGCACCCTATACGTCGAATTCATTACGATGCGATGCCGCACCGCACCGCACCGCATCGTGTGGCCTCGCACTAAAACAGGTACACTGTATAACAATTATGCAGCAGTACACCCGTCATTCTGACTAAGACGATCGACTGCGCAACAAAACTTTGGTAAATTGTTGTACGCATGACAGAGGCATTACGTGTAAGGTCAGCTAAGAGGAGTGTTGCAAAACACGCCGAATAAAACTACAGTACAGTTCTGTAGTACCTAAACATCTTCACTTCGCATTGAATGTACTGACCTTCCTCATCATCGCTGATGGTGATGCAATCGTCTTCATCCTTCGGCTGCTGCTCCTCAGCCTCCTTCGCTTTCGCATCCGCTTTCAGCTTTTTCTTATCGCGTTTACGAAGTCGTTTGCTGTTAAAAATATTTCTAATATTGAGTATCATTTCCACAAAATGCCAATTGCTGTATTCGGGGGATTTCCCGATTATAAATAATAATAATAATAATAATATCATCACACAAATTAGCCTAGCCTTGTTCTAACTCTGGTTTTGGGAATTTGTCTTTACAATGTTATCAATAGGAATGGAAGGGAAGACCTTGTGTTTACACTCACATTGATAAAGATGATGAATATATATAATATCTAAGATCACAGTGGTTTGTGTGTTTGTCTGTCCGCTCTTTTTCCATTGTACCAATTAACGTTACCATAGCAACGCGTTAACCGCAAGTAGTTCGTCTACCGGACGTTAGATGGCGCTAACGGAAAAATATTTAATAATAGAAAAAATTTAAAGAATTTTGTCCAGCGGGCCGCTAGTATTTAATAAATACATAATTCCACTTTCCACGATCCTAACATACATCTCTCGCTTCTTAAACTCGCATCAGACTATCTGAAATCATTATATGTTCAATCAAATCCTTTGTAATTTAAGTCACAGTGTAATTTGTGTCACTAGATGGCGCTGATCAGTTTAAAAACTCGCTAACGAAATGGCACGTTTATAAGTATTCTGAGGTTGCTTTCTAAAATAGTTCTAAGAATAAAAGCAGCAGTGTGAGGGTGCGTTTTATTTATCTACCTTTACATCCGCGAGTAGATACAGATCTTTAAGCTCTTCGGTTAAGAGTGCTTTTGACCTGGTCTTTTTAGTACATCTCTTATTTGGACCCTTGTATGGGTCTTGAAGAGTGTAGAGAAGGTGGTAGTTAAGTTGATATTAGATACGTCTTGAAGTTAAAACACTTGATTAGAACTATAGTAAAATTTATTAAAATAAGTAAGTAAAAGTAACTGTTATTGTTAAGTCACGCTAGCAACTAACTGATTCTATTAGAATAAAACACTTTTTTACGGATTTTTGCGCATGTTTTATTTATATTTAATCATGACGTTTAGACTCCTTTACAGGAGCCTTGTATACAGGATGACGAATGTCATCCTGTGAAAATCCGTAAAAAAGTGTTTTATACTAATGTGTAATGTGCGCGGAAGTGTAAGAACTAAATAACTGATTCTATTTATATGATTTATTATTATTACACAAGGCCGAGCGCATCTAGGTTAGTTAGTTAGTAGGTTAGTAGGAAGTAGGTTGCATTATCAGCAGCTCTTTCTGTGCCTAATCTGTACGTTAATTTCACCTGAGTCTACCTCTATCTTGCGTCTCTTTTCTCTGTACGTCCAAACCATCTAAGCATCACTTATTCTCGCTTTGTAAAATAACTTCTTCCACACCACACTGCTCTCTTATGCTAATAATGGTAAAAATTATCTTCTCTTGCGTCTCTTACCTAAACTCGGAGACGCCGATGGGAACACTGAGGGCGGGCTTGAAGTCGTCGTCTTCTCTATCGTCTATCGTGAAATCCTCCTCTTCAGAACTGGACATCTCTTCAGAATCATCGTCCGATGGTTTCGCTTGATTTTTCTGTGGGATTACAGGTGTATTTAATAAAGATAAAAATAAAATATTATTTATTCAATATGAGCATTTACAATGAGTACTTGTACCGAGAAGTCGCAAGAAACTCGACAAGAAATTTACATGTTGTACAGAGGTTGTAGCTGATCAGCTTCTTTATTTTGAATAATTAATCTAACAATAGGTTTATGAGAAATAAAAAATACAAACACTCAACACCCAAAATTCCACGAAACAAAGTAAGCAAAAATGAGTCACATTTTGTTCAAGCCGTCAAAATATTGATTTTTGAAGCGAAGCTTTTGTACGAACGTTCGAGCCGCTCGCATATAGGCACTCGCCGGCGGCCCTTCTATACGCGCTAAGCGTCAGATTTTACTGTTACACGAGAGCGTTAGATTTTGTACCGTTACTTAAGAGTTCTATAGAATATATAAAAATCTTTAACCGTCACACGATATATTTAGGAGCCAGCTGACACCTCAGTGTGCGTGGCCTTCTGTCTCGCTTTCACTTATGTCAGTGTGCGTGGCTGGCGTGGCTTTCTATCTCTCTTTTTTTCATAACCATGACTGTGGGGTGGTTGTGTCCAGTTAATTTTTGTTAATGTAAAGTTTAATTTGGCTAAACTCATTTAGTATACAATGCATTCATGTTTTTTTAAGTTGTTTCTTGAACTTGCCAAGGTTTTCATCACTCAAAAATGTCTAACGGCCGTAGTTTTAACTGCCAAATTATTAAATCTAAATATGAAATTATAATTAGAAAAATATTAAGTGTCAGTATCGAAGCGGTGTTAATTATTATTTTTTGGTATGTAAAACAATTTGTAAGGTCAAGTCAACACATCAAGTTGAGTGCTCTGAAAATAAAACTATTTTAATTACAATGACATATTTCAATCATGAGTCAATCAAAGAGTATCACTTGTGCTATCGACTGTACCAAAAATATACAGACCTTATCTAATCGTTTGTCAGTTTCCGGTATGTCCTCCTCGTAACCCTCTTTCATTTGCTCCACCACTTCGATGTAGTCCAACTCAGCTAAGTATTCGTCGCCTTCGTTTAACCCGTCCTGACAACATAAATTTGACATTTATACTTTGTACATTATTGCAATGTTTACGTATACTCATTTAACCCCTTAAAACCCGAGAGCATTATATCATGTGCGCGACAACGATACCTAAAATCCGCGAGCATATATAATGCTCTATAGCGCGCAGTCTGATTTAATCCTTATTACGGCTTCGGTAGTGGTTCTTTTTGATTGAATGATATTTTTCCCCGATAGACAGCGAAATAACGCATTTAAAACATAGCTGGGCGTCAAGGGGTTAATACAGATATTTGTTGACTTTGTTGTAATCAAGTAATGAAAGCATAACACTAGTAGTGTAGTGATAAAAGAACATCATTTTTTTATGGATTATGTATTGTGATTTAGCTCCAAATGCTTGTATTTATCACATAAAAACCAGTACCGTCACTGTAAAAGGCAGGGTTAAAAGCTACCTTTAAGTCAAACGGTCGTCACCAAAGTCGACTCTTCTATCAATGTTCTTTCGATCATTAGTTAACCCATTTCTTTCTTTCATATCTTCTATAGAAATTCCATATCCCGAACGTCACCGTCACGTTCATGCTATGTGAAACGGAATATATTGTACAAAACAACGTCTTTATCTTACTTACCATATTCGCAGTTGCATCGGTGAGGAGATTCCCCGCGTACACACACAAGAATGATCCTTTTGGAACATCATTTAGAGCTCTAATTCCCCAACCACGATTCAATGTCTTGAACACCTAAACAAATTATTACTGTTTAGTATTTCATAGATAATATAAAATCTTTTTTTTAATATCGGTCATTTGGGTCGTTCTACTTTTTTACCGACAATGGTCTGTCCTTCGTCTTATTATGGCATCTCGTTGGAGTATTGATATTTAATTTTTTAATTCAGTTTCAGGTTTTTTAATTCAGTTCGAATAAACGTCCATATTTTTCTTATCTATTAATAGTATGTAATTTTTTATTTTCTACAACCACCATATATTTTCGTTTGTTTTCCGTAAAATGCCGTGACAGAGTGGTAAACCGAAATATGGTCTTCAGAGAAAAAGGCCACTTTGTCACATAATTTTAGTAAAAACCAACATTAAAAAAGAATTAAAATTTGCTTCAAAGGAAACTTTAATTAGGCCTAATGACAACACATATGCAATTTCTTTTAAATTCCACCCAGAAACCACAATTACGGATGGTTCAAAAACCAAAAAACAGAAAAACGTCGTTTCACTGTCGGTAGAAAAGAAGAACGACCCATTTATTAATACAATTACATACATTCATACATTGTGTATCTACGTATCCCTTGTACAATCAGTTCTAATATATATTGCATTTCATTATGGAGAAATGCCGTCGAGATGTATCTTCTCGATCTAGAAAGGGATAAAGATCGCTACTAAAGATAATGTATTTTAAAAATAAGATGTTTTCAACGGTATTAATATAAAAGAATGCTATCTTCTCTCGAAAAGACAATTAATTATATATACTAGATTGTGTCCTAAAAATGTAAATCCATAGAATCTAATACTTTAGCTCAAACACGCAGACGAAAAGATAAACTAGCAAATGTACCAAGAACTACGGCTAGTTTCGCACAAAGACATTAATATGTTAGATCTTCATTGTTATATAATAAAACTAGGTCTGCAATACATGCTGCTGTTTGCAAATACTGAGCGAAGCAATTAGATTTTTGAAGGGTGATTATTCCTCGATGGTATGTCCGATTTCAAAACTTTTTTTTGCACATTAGTCACGACCACGAAGTGAGTTTTGGTGCCAAATTTCATCAATGTAGTATCAGCGGTTTGGCTGTAATCAGCTTTTGAATTTGTCTTTCGGTGATTATTCCTCCATGGTAAAGTCTATATTTTTTTTACATAGCCTATGTCCGTCAGGTTATGATCATGTATGTTCATGCCAAAATTCGTTCGAATCGGTTGAACCGTTAAGTAGCAGGAGGGAGACAAGCGAAATTTGTGAGTTATCTAAAAGAGAGCTTCGCTCAATAAATGAAAAACTTAATATTTATAATAAATTATATATTGGCTGCAAAATAATAATAATTTTTGTGGCAGCTTTTATACACAAGAGTATCTTTAGCAAAATATTTTTTTTTTGTAGTGAAACTTTGACTTTGATTACAAATACCATGCTGTGAATTGTGCATAGGATTTAAGCTAGTCGACCATACACAAGATTTCAAATATATTTTGGACTAACCTGCAGTTTTAGTTGCAACGGGTGCTGAGCGACTCGATTCAAACAAGTCTGCTTGCATTTACACCTAAAATAGGAAAAATTCACATATTTTATTACGGTTCCAGCAAGTTTGTTTGCATTTACAGCTAAAATAAGGAAAAAACACTTTTTAACATCAGGATACGCTTGGGGGGCATCCATTAAATCTCATTTAAACCGGAGGGGGGATAATCGAAAATATCACGTCAACTTTAAAAAATATAAAATATACAGATAAAAAAAAACTATTTTAAGTGTTCAGTTGGCCAAAATTTTGTTGAAAATATTTTTAGCTCCAGTAAGGGGAGGGCGGGTCCAGGCAAATCTCACTTAATCTCACCTAAAGGGGGGGAGGAGTCTAACCTGATCGAAAAATAGTTCTACTGTACGTGTGTATGTCACTGAACTCCTCCTAAACAGCTGATTTGAATAATTCTTTGTATGCGTTTGGGTGGCGCCCTGGATGGTTTAGATTCACAAATCAGCCCGGCAGATGGCGTTGCAGTCGACACAGCAACGCGTAGCCGGGCAGATAATATACATATATATCTATACTTATACTACTTATGGAGAACTCGATTGTGTAGTTGTTTGAGCGTTTGACTCAATATAAAAGAGGATAAACTGATTTCTGTTAGCAAAAAAGTCGGCAAGCCACAATTAACAACGACCGATTTAGGTGACCAAAGCATTTGTAATTTCGAGTTACGGTGATTCGGGTTTACTTGCAGTCGTTAAAAACGACCATTCAGAGTTGAGACCGAGTAGTGAGTAATACTGACAACGTTCTAAGCAGTATTTAACTATATTGATTAATTCTTTATTGATAAAAAACACGAGAACAGTACACAGAAATCAGCTTAATCGCTTGATATTCGTTTATTGCTTTTAAACTAAAATTGTTCTTGAAAAACATATTGTAGCACAAGAAATTATAGCTTAAAATCGTCCAGGCGCGTGAGAACGCCGGCGTTCTATTGAGCCTTGATTAATCATTCGGTAAAAAACAAAGAGAGAACCGGAGGCGTTATCGCTAGAAGCGATTTCTTCCAGACTCACTTAGAGAAGAAGACAAAGTATGCCTGACCTGGAGTTGCACTCGTATATGCCGGTGGGCAGTGGCTCAGGCAGTCGCCGGTACACGTATCCAACGGTGGGGCCGTCCAGCCCAATGGTGTGAGCGCCCTCTAGCGTCATCTGCCAACACGCGCATTTGCTCTTGTCCTGCAATACGACATACATTACGAACATTGTATGTCACATAAAGTCACTTTTGGATATCACAGTACATTTAAAATGTAAAGAAAGAGACAGAGGGATAATAACGTATTCTCGTTGCTTGTAAAATCTATTTTAAAAGTGCAGATAGTGTGGGCGCCCTCTAGCGTCATCTGCCAACACGCGCATTTGCTCTTATCCTGGAATGCGACGTACATTACGACCATCGTGGGTGACAGTCACTTTCTTATGCCAAAGTACTTTTAAAATGTAAAGTAAAGGACAAAGGTATAAAAACATTTTATAGGTGCCTGGAAAATTTACTTTAAAAGATTAACTTATTACAAAAAATAAAAATAATAAACGCATGTTATTTGGTGCAGCGGTAGCGACCCTGCCTCTTGCAATTTCTATATTTTCTAAAAATGTTACCATCGAATTTTTAATAAATAAAAAAGCGCAAAAACTATTATGATGACATGACGTCAGCTGCTTGTAAACAAACTTTAGCTGTCAAATCGTAATACGATACACCGTACAAAAACTTTGGCATTTACTGTAACTAAGCAGGTGACATCACTCCAGATTCAGCTTAACCCATGTGTTATCAATAACTTGGTCGATAATAAAAATTAAATTAGTTTATTTATAAATTATAAAAATCCTATATCGGTAAGGTGCAGGATTTGTTGCCCCACACTCTTATAGAAGATCATAGTTGAGTTAAACGACGTCACTACTTTATAGTTTTATTGGGGTTCACAAAGTATAAAAAGTAAAGTTTTAATATTTAGTAACAGGTGGCTTACGATTAACTAATTATAATATTAATTAAAATTACATTTTTGCGGAAAATTCTGACACGCAAGACAACGTACTTTGAATTGACCTGTATTGTGCGGTTGGTAAAACGTACAATAACGATGTGTGAGCTACATTATTTTTAAAAAACAACAGTCAAATACCCTACTGGAAGTACAGTCACGCAAAAATTCACACAACACTCACCTCACAATCATCGGTACAGTCGCAGCCACACAAGAACTCCGGGTCTAAATTCAGCGGCACCCCAGCAGTGGGCGTCCGTTCTGTATTGTACGAACAGAATTCCGGCAGAGACTCGTCGTAATAATTCACGCAGGGCACTGGTACGCTCTCTTTGCCATGCGAGAGATCCTATAATAATAATAGTATATTTTAATAATATTTTTTACACACAAATTAGCCTAGCCCAAAGTAAGCACTGTAAGGCTTGCGTTATGGATACTAGAGTAACGGAAAGACATACTTTATTATACATAGATATGTAATCTTTAAATATATATATAAGGTGCAAATGCTCGTATTTAGCACACAAATATCTGGCTTTTCCGGGACTCGAACCCAGAACAAAAGGCAGGACCGCTACCATTGCACCAATAATAATATCATCACTTTAAAATAACGCCGGCAGAATTAGATAGCAAAATTGAAAAGTCATTGAGAATTCACTTTCTGAAAGAAGTAAACAAATTATATTTTATGCTATGAGAAAATAAGAAAAATGGGCCTTTGCATCATATAAACTTTAAATAAAAACAAATATGTCTTTAGTTTCGTCGTAGATATAATAAAAACAGCGCCCTCTTCGTTGGTTATCGGTCACTATCTCGATCAATAAAAAATAAAAAATTTAAGGGTAATAAATGAATAAATAAATAAAAAATACAACAATTAATATCCCATGAAGTTTTTTAAATTAAAAGTTTCTAATAATTAATTAATTGTTATATTGTAATTTAATTTTTCCTCTTAAGTAAATATATAAAAACGTATTTTTTAGGTTTTTCGATAAACGATGTTAACTCACCTTTTTAGCAACGAGACAGCTGTTGAGCACGAATTCAGCCAAGCAATGGGTACCGGGTGCGAAGTCGAACAGATCCACCGCCATATCGGAGTGAATGGCGCGCAAGTACCGGTGCAACTCGCGCATGTTGCGCACGCGCCGACCACAGGGGGCGCGGTACATCACCTCCTTGTGGCCTTTGAATCGGACTATTTGCCTACAAAACGGACATCCATTTATTTCTACAATATAGAAAATACGCCTGTAAAACAAATAACAGGGACGCCTGAAAGAAGCAGGCTTCTTTAAAATATAAAACGTAGGAACTAAGCGTTAAAAATAGAGTAAAAAAGGGATAGAAAGCCACGCACACTGATATGAGTGAAAGCGAGACAGAAAGCCACGCACACTGAGGTGGGGCAGCACCTGGCTTCTATATAGTGTGTAACGGTCAAAGAGTTCTATATGTTCTATAGAACTCTTTTGTAACGATACAAAATCTGACGCTCTCGTGTATCGGTAAAATCCGATTAGCACGGATAGAGTGGAGTGTAGAAGATTGGCTTCAAAACAACCACGCCTCCGAGCCCTCAGGTGGGATTCGAACCCAGGACCTTTCGTTATCCGGGCGAGTGCTCTGACCGCAGAGCTACCGAGACGCTGGCAAACGTGTCGAATTTTACAAACGTATTTCAACTTCTACTATGAGCTAGTATCGTTCCACCATTGTTGAACGCTACCTAACTTCAACATCGAAAGTAATATTTTTACGAATATTAAACAATCGATTAAGATGGAACCAGCTATAATTATGTATTTATTTGCAAAAATATTACTTTCGATGTTGAAGGTAGTTAGCTTTCAACGCATTTATTATGTTCTTTCTACTAAGCGTTTTGGTTCCAATTTTGTGACCCGTACCGATTTCTTTTTTTTTCTTTATTTATGACTTGCACGATTTGTGCATTTAGCCAGTGTCAAGTAAGTATAATTGCCAGTTCTTGAGTAATTTCTTAATTTAATGATGATGAATGAACTGTAAAATATATTTTTTCTAGGTTTATATAAAAGGTCTGATGAGAATTCAAGAAGCGAGAGATGGATGTCAGGATCGCGGAAGGTAGAAATCTACCTATCCCTGCATTATACATTTTAAATAAAAACCACTTGGACGACCGTTTGGTGCAACGGTCCTGGGTTTGAATTCCGGAAGGTTTTTCCAGTGTATCGCTATTGCTGTTTTGCGGCAAAAAATCCAGTGTGGAAAATGCCTTACATACCTTTCCCAGCCACTTAGCAACGGTTTCGCCAACGGGTTGTAAGTCCTCAGATCCTTCAGCGCTAGTACATCGGTCCTCTTACACATCGGTCCACAAGTATGAGCCACCATCTTGAATGGTTTCACCGCGTTCTTGGGGGTGTAGTACTAGAAATGGGTTAATTTAAAATTATTTAAAGAAATTTAAGATAATTTAAACACCATTTTAAACAATTTAAAACATTTTATAACCACTTGAAATAATGTTAAACAATTTAAAAAATAAAAAAAATAACTTAAATTTATTTAAAATAGTTGTCATTTTTTAAATACAGCTGCCAGCTTGTTAAACTCATTACCACTGCTGGGGCACAGGCATTCCACATAAATATACATAGCATACCACGTGGTCCGAATGCGGATTTGTAGGCAATATCGACTGCAATGTAGCCAGGACAAAATGCCTTCCGAAGCATATAGGAACTCAAATTAATTGAACTAGATGGGCCGGGCCCAGCTAAAGTTACTCAACTTCCACCATCACAGGACAAACAACTCAATTGTGCCATCCATTTATATAAATAAAAAGACTGATGAGTTAGTGAGCGAGTCTTTATGTGGAATGCCTAAAAGCTGTACAAAAAGCCACCTTTTCTTGGTTTCTATTCCTAATTGACGCACCAAGCAAGCGCTTCTCAACATCTTTTATAAGCTCGTTCCATCGTAGATCCTGCCTTGGCCCCGGTTTGAATCGGGATCAAGAGCGAACCCATTCAAAATTAAATAGATATGTAAACCGGCTGAGGTTTATAAGACCGCCTGGCGTTCTTTCTGTTTTTCACCAAAAGTTTAGTCAAGGCTCAATAGATCGCCGGCGTTCTCACGCGCCCAAACTAGTTTTAACTCTAATTCTTCCAGCTACATTTTATTTTTCTGTAAATAAGTTTTAGTTCAAAGGCAATAAAATATTTTTTTAAGTATTACCAACACAGAAAAGTCATTTTGGACTTCTTCCTTTTTTTTGTTATCGGAGGCCATTAGTGAGACACTTGACATTTGACATGTTACTTCATGTCCGATTTTTGAACAGTTCTAACGTAAGGATATTATTGTAAAGGTACTAACCACTACTCTACTGGTGACATTGTCTGTGGTCGGCGGAGGGGGTTGTGGCGCGGGGGCGACGGTGGTCGACTTCTTAGCCACTGCCCGTTGACGAGTCTCCCTCTACAAAACAAAAAAAAATATGGAAAATACTTAAGAACATACAATCTTTATATCTAAACAGGGTACAAACATACAACACATTTTTACTCAAAATTGTTACTGATCTGTGTAGGTACCAAAAGTATTCTTATTCTTAAAACAACCGCAGAATTAATATATAGAAACATGAGAAAGATTACGGCTTTACGTGTCGCATGCGCCGGTTTAGGTTTAGGATAAGTCCAGTACATTGATACAGCCAAGAGCTGCTATACTAATAATTCTGCCTATACCTAAGTGTATAAAGCACTTTAATGCTAAAATGAAGACTTAGACAATTGGTCGAACAAAAAGAGTTGTAATGTAATTATTAAGTTAAAAGTATTGCTTATTGTAAAAAAATATTGCAGCATTCGTGTTCGTTACATTTTTTTGTGCGCATGTGCAGGATTTTGCACATGCGCAATGAATAAAATCAGTTGAACGCATGCGTTCTCACGACATTACCTGCCATTTCTAAATTTCATAATGACAGTCTTTTTAAATAATAAATTTAGTCATGAACACGACGCGTTTATTTATACAGGATAAAGATTTGTGGATATAATAAGTTATTGTTAAAACAATATTTTATGTGTCCGTTAAAAATTCAGTCGTATAATATTTAAGCTATCATGTGCAATATTAAATAATATAATAAAATTGATATATGTAATTTTTAATACAAATTATTCTATTTTTATGATGCCATGCCCTTGCAGAAAGAGACATAGGCACTTTTTTTATGTACCACTTTTTTAAACCTAATGTGTGAGTAAAAATAATGAAATTTATCGATTCAACATTTAATAACTCCTTAACAAATTTTATCAATATATAGTGTTGTGCATAAATATTATATTGTAATTACTGAAATAATTTGTGGCTCTAGTTTTCTTTAATGATCTTGATACATCATATATTTTACTTTTTATAACGTGTTAACTGAATAATTTTATTATATTTTTTATTTTTTAAGTGTTAAACTGCAAAAAAATTATATGTAAAGATTTTTTCTAGAAAAAAAATATTTACTTTTCTCAGATTTCAAGCAGGACTCGAAAAATGATCTACAGAGATCAAATAATATTCTATGTCATTTTATAACAACATCGAATTGTATTATCTGATTTATGAATACAGTTTATTTTGAGATTTTTTTCATAAAAACACAAGAAAAAAAGAAACTTTGAAAGCATTTTACCTCGACAGATGGTTGTGGCGGCGATTGTTCAGTGGATTTGTTTTGTTCATCAGAGCGAGTATACTCTACATACGGCATGTTTATCTGTAAAAATAATATACACAAATTAATCAGCAGTTCCTTAAGGCTATATACAGTATTAAAACTGTATTTCTTAAAAACTGCGCACAGCATTCACTAAGATATCTTTTAATAATAATTGCAAATATTCGTTTCTAAATATAAGGGATTGGTACATATATATATATATATATATATACTTTTTAATGCCCCGGTAATATAAAAGTATTAAATATTAAAAGACAGCCAAATGGGTTCAAATGGGAAGAAAGTTGCTTTCTTACATATGACCATAAAAGTAATATTATAGTATGGTAGTGTAAGGTTTCGTTTAAAATTTAATTCTTTTTCTGACGGTACTTTATTATCCGTAAATATGAATATACCTGTATACTACACCTGTTCGTTACTTGTACAAGAAAGGGTCAGAAATTAAGACTTTATTGTCATATAAATAAGGGGCAGATTAATGATATAATAAGAATCCCAGAAAGAGATAGCAATATACATCAGACAATGAAAAAGACACTTAAATATATAAGGTATTCAAATCAAAATCGACTGAAGATAATTTTAAATGAAGTTAAGTGTTTAAAGATACACACAGCAGATATTTAATACGTAGTATTATAAAGAATTGAGTGATATTAGTTAAATAACAGTACGATAAAAAATATGTTTTCTTACGACATAGCTCCCAAGATGCGTCAAAGCATAAGGTCCAACAAAAACAGATTAAGCTTAAAGTTATCGCGACATTAACACTAGGCCTTACCCTAGGCTGGGCCTTAGTCCTAGGCATAGGCCTGGCCCTATGCCTTTCGGCGGCCTGAAGTTCTAAATAAAGTGGCGCGAGACGAGTAGATCCGCGATATATCCATTCAGTACGGTTGTCTTCTTCGAAATGTACTTGCACTAGAGAAGCGTCCACTTTTATAACGCGAGATGACCACCATTTGCCTGAAATAAAAAAATATTTAAAAAGGAAGCTAGATGGCGCTGTTTGCGCTACTGTATTAAAGCAATTTTTTTCTTTATTAATTTGGGGATTTTATCCACATGGATACGTCAGCCCTATCGAATCTTCTCAATTACATGACAGAAATGTCTTTGAATAAAAATTTATTATTACAGTAAAATCTCTTTATTCGCGGGGTTTACGTTCCGAGAATATGCCGCGAATGCGGAAACCGTAAATATGGAATGGTAATTAGTATGGAATCATAGGGATCCATTTGGTCAAATCTTTCATAAAAATCGCCTGGGCATGTTCCAGAACTCAAATGGTGCCGCTACTTTAATAAATGACTGAATCTCTTTCTATTTACCTATTTAGCCTCGAATACAGGAACTGGGTTGCAATTTTTTCACCCACGAATAATGAAAACGCGAATAAGGAAACCCTGAATAAGGAACTTATACTGTATATACGAATTGAAATGATTGTTCGATCAGTTTCACTAGAAGTATATTTTTTAACTACATCTGAATTTAGGTATTAGATTTCCGGTGGAAGACGAACCCACATCCACTCGCTATCCGTGTAAATAATCTTACAATTGAGCTACCAACACTTTGAGACACCAGTAGAATTTTTCAAAATATTTTATAAACTGGCGCCAGCGCCATCTCTTTATGTTCTAAGAACTACTTCCTACATCGAATGTAATACTTTTAAAAGTATCGATTAATCAATAAAGAAGAAAAAGCTTCGTAACTATTTATTCTTAGCTATTAAACCTCTTGACATGCAAGACAAGTTGATTTAATTACAAATAATTTCTTTAGATATTATGTTTTTTATATATAAAAAATAGACAAGAGCTTCACCACTATCTCGCCTGATGGTTCACTGGTGACTTGAAGACACCTAAATTGTATTTAGGAGGAAACACAGATTCAAACAAAGAGTTGCGCTCTTTAGCGGTACGCATCACAAAATTGGAACCAAAACCCTATGTGCGATTCGTTGGTATATCTACCATATATTGGAGGCGCCTATTTGTAAGTCTGGTTGTCCTATGAAAAAATGGGAACGGCGGAACAAGGTTGTGTAATACTGCTGCACACTCTCCCAAATAAATATTTATTTATCTATCTTCATCTTTATCTTTATCATCTCGAGCTTGTTCCACTTACCGTTCCACTCGGTCTTAAGACTCTGTCCAGCGTGTAGCCGCACCATAGGCCGTTCCGGGTATGCCATGAGGTATTCCCGTACGAACTCCCTGGAGAAGGGATGCACTTCCTCCCACACGAGGGAAGCGCATTCGCAAACGAGCCTAGTGTCTGCATGGCGAACGTACTGGGCGTAACCGTCATCGAAGAATACTAAATATCTGTATAAAAAAAACTATAGTTTTAAATATGTACACGGATATTTAGTTCTTATAATTCCGCACATACACATTTAAATAAAACAATTAATTTAAGTTTTTTTGCGCATAATTTATATTTAATTCTGACGTTTGGACTCATTTACAGGAGCCTTAGTCATCCTGTGATCACGTCTCTTGTAAAGGAGTCAGAATGAAAGGAAAATGCACAAAAACCCGTCAAAAAGTTGTTTTATTTGAATGTACACGGATTATTTTTGTTATTCCATAATTTAATTGTTAGCTTTTTATATCTGAAGAAATATTTACAAAAAAACATGATCTAATATTTTTTTCTTGTAATAATTTATTTATGTACACGGTAATTAAAAAACGAAAACACTGGAGAAAGACATTGAAAAAAAGGGGAATATTCTTCATTACACAGATAATTTAGCTTTGCTAGCTGTGTATGGCGTACTTTATAACGCTAATTTTGCTAACTATAAAGTCTAATACTTAGTAAGGTAAGAACAGTGATCAGTAAAAAAATTAGGCCATATTTACCCATAGGATGTCGAAATATATTTTATTTAAAGAGCTTTTGCCTTTTAACCCCTTGACGCCCAAATATGTGTTAAATGCATTCTTTCTCTCTCTATCGGGGAAAAATATCATTCAATCAAAAAGAACCATTACCAAAGCCGTAATAAGGATTAAATCAGACTGCGCGCTATAGAGCATTATATAATGCTCGCGGATTTTAGGTATTGTTGTCGCGCGGATGATATAATGCTCTCGGGTTTTAAGTTAAACGCCAAACTTATGTTGCTCAAGTCAGAAACAATTACTGATTAGTTGGAATTTTAAGGCTTAATATGACCTCTGTGGTCAAGTGGCAAGCATTACGGTTTTCATTATTCAGTTCCGAGGGCGTATACTGATCTCTTAGCGCGATGCAAGTTCGATTGTCAAAGTGAGACATCGCTATACGCGTTCTATATTGGCATCTCTTTTCAACAGCCTAACTTGAATCGCGATTAGAGGTGATGGTGGGGCCTCTGGTCAATGTAATAAACATACTTTTCTGTATTAGCCTTGAATCTGTTTCTGGGTATTGTGGTACCTTCGTTGTTTCTGTTTTTTTTTTAAACAAGCGCTATGGCTACTTAACTTGGATTCAGTACAATGTATTTGATGCGATCTAACCTATATAAATAAAAATTTGTATGTTATCTATGTGTTCCATTGACCATCTATACATATAAATAAAATTGGAGTGTCTGTTTGTAATATTGAAATTACCGTTTTTTACTACATGTACACAAATATATATACGATACATACACCAAAATAACATTTTCCACAATTTGTCTGTCTGTTTGTACCGGCTAATCGCTGAAATGGCTGGACCGATTTTGACGAGACTTTTATTGGCAGATAGCTGATGTAATAAGGAGTAATTTAGGCTACTTTATTTCAGAAAAATTCTTTAAAATTACTGTGACACAGCAACGCGTGGCTGCGTCAGCTAGTATTATGATAAAACTTTGTTCAGTTCTTGTACGCATGAAGCTTCCTTAGAAGGTTTATATGTATAGTCAGCAAAAAAGAGCATTGCAAAGCATGCCGGGTACAGCTACTATAAAATAATTAAAAAAACTTATAAATTAAGAAAGATACAAATCAATGGTAAAAACTAAACTAATTTTTTATTTAAAATGGCACTTTAACCTATTTCTGTACTATGGGGGAAATATTCATACCTGTATTTATTAACCGGATTAGGAACTTCAGATATGATACCGGAATAAAAGGAATCCCTTTTGTTGTCGTTGGTATCTTTGAACAGAGCTATAACACGAGTACCTGTAATTAAGAAAAAAAACAAACTATAGTACAGAAAAATTAAAAAACAAACACACTAGAAGCTGTTTTAAGAGCCAAAGTGCATGTATTAATCTTATATCAAACTGTTTATTGTCAATAAAAATTAATAATTTCATTCTTAAGCATAATCGGATGGCTTACGACTTTGAACTTTATTTACAAGGTTTTAAAATATAAATTGACAACATTTCATTTATGACTCTTTTTTTAACTAATTTAAAAATATCGTAAAAATCAAGGTATCTATATTTTTATGTACATTTTTTTAACAAACGTCACTTTGACATGGCAATGGCAATTGACTGATTCTGACGACCTTTTTTGTTTTCTGACAAGGGGAAAAATATTCTACCTGAAGATCTTATTTTCTTTAATATTAAAAAGACAATATAATTAAATACGAGAATTACACCGCGCCGACCACATCATTACCTAAGTAAAGCAAGCTACCCAGTTAAACCTCAACTTCAGTCTGTGTTGCAGTCAGCGCAACGTGCAGCTGCCTACATCATCAATGTTCCTCAGTTGCACGTTTTTTCAAAACAAATAAATCATTCGGTTTGTAACATTAACAATTACTTTTAGATAGTAAAAATTATTTAAATAATATTTTTTGTTTTTTTATAAATCCTCCGGCTGTAGCTTTCGTAATTCCTGCCACTTTATTCTACTACGTTTTCAAAGTACCATTAAAAACAATGGGTTAGAAAATTAAACGTGTTCGGGGAAGTATAATATTTGGGTAGGTTGATATGCTGTCAATTGTACTGAGCCTTTTAAATATTTTCTTTATAGAATAAGGCGTTACTTTTAGTTCCACTCACCTATAGTCATTCTTACGTCAGTGGGATCGCTATACGCTAAGCACCGAGCTGGGAGTAATTTGATGGGGTTTCTCGCCTTGCCCTCGAATTTCACTTTACAAATAGTGAACAAATGAGAACACTGTAACAAAATTGAAACTTTTTTACAACATAAGCTTGCAACACCAAATTATATTTGTGTCTTGTCTTTTCTAGATCTGTCCGAATACCATCACTCGACTTTTATTCTTATCTGAAAACATTTACTTACCCCTGGCACAGCGCTTTTCCCCTGCACCTCCATGATCCGGCATCGAACCCACGACCCGAAGACGTTGCGCATCCCGTAGACATAAGTGCCGACGCGCAACGGCGGTCGGGACAACTCGCCCGGCGGCGGTAATTCAGAGGGCGCCACCTCCGCTGACACTTGGAGCACGGATATATCTTTCTACAAAGGAAATAGTGACACTTTTTATATTCTAGACAATTAACAATCTGTTGCTTAGGAACCAATGACGAACATTCTTTGGACAGTTTTCGATTCTGATAACAATGGAATAGAATGCATTTGGATTTAAATGTGTTTATTTGTGAAACTACCCTTCAGTGATTTAATTCGCCTGTCGAATTAAAAAATATATTTTTGGCAATGATTACAAATCCAACATTCTAGTTAACTATAGTAATTTTGTTTTATATATTTTTCTAATTTTTGCGTAATATCTTTTTAATGTTGAAAATATTCAAGCGGAATCGCTGATTTCCTTTGTCTTAGTCAAAGAAACGTCACTTTGACAGAACAGTGACAAATGAGATTCAAACTGATTCTGTGAGATCTTTTTTACTTTTTTGACACCACAATCAAAAATGTGACAACGACGATAAATTATTCAGCACTAACATACTTGTTATTTATAATTAAAATATAAAATAAACATATGAATAACTGAATTTCTATTTTCAAATAAACCAATCAAAATCAGGGTTGAGAAAAAAATTATGTTGTCAATTCTTCGAGTAGCTTTTGATTAACATTACCCTACGATGTTAGCGGACGAGCAAAAAGAAAAAAAAAACATCTGAGAGGCGGGAAAATCGTGGGACACGGCTACTTTATTTAACACAATATAATTTTGAAATTACTTAACTAGATATTAAAGCAACAACTGAATAATGTTAATACAATGTCTTTATTGTTATTTTTCTCTAAGTAATTAACGGTTTTTCTTTGAAAGCAAAAAATAATTGAAATAAAGTGACATTTTAAATATAATTAAAAACTACCAATGAATAAAAGGTTTGTAAAAGTTGCACTATATTTTGTCCAATGTAGGATGATACTTTCGACAGTTGACACATATATAAAGGGTATAAAGTTGCTATTGCAATGTTAAGCCAAACATAAGGAAAGAAACACAACCTTAGTACGTAGCAATAAGAAAGTGACACCTGTCAAAAGTATCTTCCTACATTGGACAAGGTATAGTTTATTTCTGTGAAAGGTATAAGTTTTTTTTGTAATAACATATACAGCGTGCTTTTAAAATACCGTTATAACTATATACATATATCGAAAGGAGAATTTTATTGTGTTTAAGGCAACAAGAGGCCCTGGGTCGTTCAATCGGTTGTCTACTCCAAGCAGTTGCCCTCGGTCAGTTTTTTATATTATAGAAATGATTGAAATTGAATGAAACTTTAATTAAGCAAACGATTGATAAATTATTTTGACGCCCATTGAAATCAGTTATTGATAAATTCTTATTTGTATAATGTGTGTTATTTCACTTACGTCATCATCCAACTTTGAACTGTCTGCAACAGTCGCTTTCTCCTGCAAGATAAATATTAAACATCATTACATTCACAGCTCTTATACCAAGCTTATTAGCATTTGTGTTATGAGCTGTGATCTGAATCGATTGTGCAATTTAGTGGGATTTCGTGACGCTATTTTAAGTTGAATATATATAGGTAGGTAGGGATTTATATCTTAAATGATTCAAATATTATCAGTATAAATCTAAACTTATACTTTAAAATATTACAAAGTATTACTCGTAGGATAAACCACGAAATTATGTTTATATTGAAGACTTATCAAATAAAAAAATATATCGTTCCAATGTTACTTTTTGATCAATAAGTTACCACCGACAATACAAATAGACCAATACTTTAATTCTATTAATAACAAATTAAAAAAAATCTTATTCAAAAAATCTTTTATTCTGTGAAAGAATGCCTTGAAATGTTATATAAAGCCAGACCAGAAAAATAAAAAACCTTTCCATATTGCGGAATTTTTAAGAACTAATTTTCGTCATACAATTTGAAAGAAGATTGACAGTTAAAACACGAAAGCGACCTCGTGACAGGTTTTTTATATTTCTGGTCAGGCTTTATATAAGTAATTAACTGTACTGTATTATTAATGTTAGTTTTATTGTAAAAAAATAATTTAAAATTATCATATAATTGCCCAATATTTGATATTTTACATCAATAAGAAAATAGAGAACTTAACAAAGAATGATTCAAATGGCAGATTTATGTTATAAAGAACAATTTGAGATATTTCTATTAAAGCTGTCAAATACTCTATTGTGGTAACGATCACTGGCTAATGATAAATACCTGTGCATTAGAGTTTTCCTTGAATGCGTCTTTAGACGTGTCGATGGGGGCGTAGCCCAAAGGAATGGGGTCGCCATGGGGCCTCTTAGCGGGGGCCTCGCTGCCAGACGACAAACGCCTCTTGGCACCATTGGCCTATCCGTGAAAAGCAAACCAATGTGTTGGCAACATTAGAATTATACGCAATATTATATCGCTCATTTGGTGCAACACTGATGCAATAGTAGATTTTGTGTTTTTGAAGAAGAGGGAAATTTTAGGTAGGGATTTTAAATACATTTTCTTTTTTAAATTAGCATTATCTTAAAATATGACTACAAACGTATATTTTTCTTAGGTTAATTAAGCATCCAGCGAAAAATAGAAGACATACAATTCTGTCGATGTTTTTCAGATATATAATTATGACCAAAAGTGTAATTTCGTCACTGTTGCACCAAATGAGCGATATCCTGACACAAAAAGGGGTGTTATAAGTTGGGCCAATATGTGTGTGTCTGTCTGTGGCACCGTAGTTCTAAAACGGGTGAACCGATTTAAATACGGTTTTTTTATTCGAAAGCTGGTTATCTAACGGTGGTTCTTTTTTTTTTTTTTTTTTTTTTATAGAAAATAGGCATGCGCTTGACCACCATCTCGCCTGATGGTAAGCGTCGATGTGATCTAGGATGTGACGCGCTTGCCTAGAAGGTACCTATTTACTCGTGACTTGAAGACCCCTAAATTGTATTTGTCTGGAAACACAGACTCAGGCAAAGAGTTCCACTCCTTAGCGGTACGTATCACAAAATTGGAACCAAAACGCTTAGTGCGACTCTTTGGTATATCCACCATATAACGGTGTCGCCAGTTTGTAAGTCTGGTTGTCCGATGATAAAATGGGGACGGCGGAAGAAGATTGTACAATTCAGCTGCACACTCTCCGAAATGTATCCTATAAAATACGGATAGGCTTGCTACCTTCCGTCTATGCTCAAGGCTTTTGAGCTTTTTATAGAAAAGATCTTCATTGCCGATGAGCCTCTTTGCCCTCCTCTCAATGGACTCAAGCGTCTGGAGCTGGTATCGGGCGGAACCGTCCCAAAGATGAGAACAATACTCCATACACGATCGAACTTGTGCTTGGTATAGGTTGAGCAACTGTTCCGGTGTGAAGTATTTCCTCACCTTCGCCAGAATGCCAAGTTTTTTTGAAGCCACTTGAGCCATGCTCTCAATGAAAGAGCCAAAATTGAGAGTTGGTGACAAAGACATACCTAAAAGCTCAAGATGGTCAGTGATCGGCACGGATACACCTCGGAAAGTAGGAGTCAAGTTGAAAGGACTCCTTTTAGCGGAGAAAAGACACGCCTGGGTCTTTGCCGGATTGAACCCTACTAGATTCGCATCGCTCCATTCGGAGACTGCCTGCAGAGATAGGTTCATGCGGCTAACCATCGCCTCTCTATGACGCTGGATCTGTTCAGCACTGGCTCGTGCATCAGACATATAGGTCTCTACAACAGTGCTGTCATCTGCGTACCCCAAAATACCGGGCAACAGCAGATCATTTATATGCAGCAGAAAAAGTGTTGCAGAGAGAACGGAACCCTGAGGGACGCCGGCATTGATAGCCAAATGGTCAGACGAGCTGCCGTCAATGACAACTCGTATTGACCGATCTCTCAGGAAGTCCGATATCCAGACACACAAACCAGTGGGAAGACCATATGATGGAAGCCTGCCAATAAGGCCCTCATGCCACACCCTATCAAAAGCCTTCGAGATATCAAGAGAGACGGCAAGCGCCTCACCGTGCCTCTCGATGGCTTCGCTCCATATGTAAGTGGCGTATGCTAGAAGATCTCCAGTAGACCGGTTCCGGCGAAACCCATATTGCCGGTCACTAAGGAGGTCATTTTCTTCTAGATACGACAGGAGCCTGTGGTTCAGTACACGTTCCATTATCTTGCAGAGAATGGACGTGACCGAGATGGGCCTGTAATTGATAGGATCAGCACGACTGCCCCTTTTAGGCACAGGTTGCACGTTGGCCAGCTTCCAGGACTTTGGCACTTGTCCTTTAGCCATAGATAACCGATATAGGCGTGTCAATACCGGAGCTAACTCAGGAGCGCAAGTCCTTAGTACTATGGCTGGTATACCATCCGGACCACTGGCTTTATTCACGTCCAGTTCCCGCAATGCCTTTCTGACTTCGGTTTGTCTTATACGAATTTCAGACATAAAAGTCCTACATCTTGACAAACCGGAAGGTACAGCATTGCCAGGATCCAAACGCGAACTTTCGGCAAATAATTCGGCAAATATATCGGCCTTTTCCTTGGCCGTGTGTGCCAATGATCCGTCAGGTTTCAGCAAGGGAGGCACTGAGGAACGGCAGAAGTTACCCTCGATCGACTTAGCCAGGGACCAAAACGCTTTACTACCCGAAGGGTAAGAGGCAAGCTTCTTCCCAATGCGGCCTATGTGATCGAAGCGAGCTCTTTTTACAACCTTTTTGCAGGACTTGGCGGCTTTGTTAAAGGCTTTCTTCTTTTCGCGCGTATCAGTAGCTTTACGGGATCGAGCTTCAACCCAGGCCAAATATGCTTTGTGTTTAGATGCCACCGCATCACGGCATTTGGCATTATACCACGGGTGAGCTTTGCCGGCAAGTGATATGTCAGAGAAGGGAATAAAATACTCCATACCCTGACGAAGCACATCGGTCACAGCATCCGCGCAAACTGAGGGGTCGCTAGAAGAAAAGCAAACCTGCCGCCAAGGATAAGATGCAAAAAAAACAACGCATCTCATCCCAATCTGCTGATTTAAAACGCCAAACCCGCCGGGAGCCTTTTGGGCTTGGGTCGGTCGGAGAGTACACCGACATAGATTCCACCACACAATGGTCAGAACTGCCAAGGGGTGGCGTAACCGACACCGAGTAACTGTCGGGATTTGACGTCAGCAGAAGGTCCAAGCAATTAGCTGTCTGTCCATCAGAGTCCGGCACTCTAGTGGCTTCCTGGACAAGTTGGGTGAGATCAAGTGTCAAGGCTAGCTTTCGCGCTTCTCGACCAGCGTGGTCGGTTTTTTCGTAAGGGAACAGCCAGTCCTTGTGGTGTGCGTTGAAATCACCAAGAGCCACCAGTTGAGCGGATGGGTATCGCTGTTGGGCAATGTCAGCCTTCTCCATAAGTTGGTCGATAAGCCTGGTAGTCTCCGCGTCTCCACTATGCGAGCGATAGACACAAGCATAGATAATTTTTTCTAAACCTGTATCCACCAGAACCCAAATGATAGAAAGGGTGGGGTCTTCAAGATCACGGAGACGCAAATAACAAATGTCATCGCGTGCATACATGCAAACACCCGCATGAGCCCTAAAACAATGTTCAAGGACATAACCCGGGTAAGCCAGGTACGCCGCGTCAGTTGGACATTTTATCTGCGTCTCCGTGAGAAAGAACAGGTGCGGTTTTCTAGTCTCAAGATGGTGATGGACGGGGTCGAGATTAGAGTGCAAACCTCTTATATTAGAGACGTGCACTAGGAAGGAGAGGACGTGCGACCGCTGTTTAACCGGTTTCCTGTTGCTAACTTTCATTGTGTCGTGAGGGAAGGTAACGAAGGACGGAAGTAGTACGAGATGCTGATTGCGAAACAAATGAGAAGAGTCAGGGCCTCACACCTCGGGATAGCCAAACCGGAGACCGCGGGGACGCCCGAGCCCCCCCAAGGGTGTCCACCGGGTCCTCTCGTCCGGGCGCCAACCGGCACGATGGCGCACCCCCAGGATTTTTCGCGAGATGGCGGGGCAGCCTTTTGTGAGTGGCTAGCTCACTACTCGGGCCCCCAACTATCTGCGGTCGGCCAGCGGAAGAACCGTGCCTCGGATCCCGCTGCTCTCCGAATCTGGATATCCGATGCATTGCCCTAACACATCCCAAGAATTCGTCCATTGCAACCAGCACAACTGTACTGACCCGTCCTCCAATATGGCTTCACCAGACTTCAGCACTGGAACACGATCGGTTGGGACCGCTTGGCAGTGCTGTCTTTGTCTGGTGGGTGGTAACACGCCGCGGCCGAAGCCTACCACCTGAAAGAGGTTTACTCCTTTAGCACCACCCAGGGGCCACGTGTGGGACATCGAGGGTTAAATCCCACGGACGCGAGTAAACTAGGACCCCCTAAAAGATTTGTTTTATTAAAATCAGTTCAGCCGTTTCAAAATTATCAGCTCTTTTGTTGTAGTATTTATAGAAATACACATAAATACCCAAATCTTAGGTACTTTCGAAGCCTCTGGCGCCTTATCAGTCCTAAGTCGAAAGTCGCTTGCACACTGCAAGATGCCTATTGCTTCAGGCCACGCCCCGCTCTATTCATTCAACAATGGCGCGCGTGACAATTCACGAACGCGTAAAGCAGATGGACAGTACAGGACAGTACTGACATCAAAGGCGATTTTAAAACTAGTTATTTATGATTGGCCGTAGTATAAATCGTAGTAAAATACGAAGCCAATTAGGGTCGTGTGGGCGTGTCCGATGCGATCAGTTCAAACGAATATTTCTACAAAGTGGTAAGGCACGAGAGACCTCGATAGTACAAATGCTCGTATTAATCACACAAACATCTGCTCCTTCTGGGACTCGAACCCAGGACCGTCGTTGCGTAAGGCAGCATCGCTACCGTTACACCAAACGGTCGTCAAGATAACGTTAATATCTGTGGTCTAATGCTGTATGGTCTACGCAGAATAACAAAGTGGCGGCGGAGATATTAATTTATTAAGTCGACTATCATTACGTTAGCATGCAGTCACTCTGTCCAAAATAATCAAGGTACAAAATAAGATGGTACAATTTAAGGATTGTGAAGGGCTGATGCCCGAACTAGGTAGACCTTGTCTCTCAGGTTATCAACTTCAAACAATGATTAGTAAGCTATTAATAATACAGACGATTCATACAGTACATGCACATAAATACATACGTATAGATAGTATACAGCTAAAACATAAGTAGTATAAAATTAGTTATGCCATACTGTCACAAAGAAATCCAAAATCAATACACACCAATCATTCATTATACAAGGTTTGGGTTGAAATATGGTTGAATCTGTCGTTTAATGTTTTCATATCCTTCATCATGTATCTATCGCAGCCAACTGGTTAGAATAGCCGTTCAATCAAACAGCTAGCCCTTTGACTGAAAAACGCCATTCACCCACACGTCTAGCTTTTTAACTGAATATTTGAGTCGCTCAAAACGTTCAACAGTACAGCTGATTCAAAAGCCGCGCTTACCACCGCGGCGCTAGGTGCGTTTTGTTTTCAATATGGCGTCAACTAGCCGGTGTTTGTGATTGTTTCAAGATATTTTTGGGAAAGAAAGTAGTAAATATACGTTACTAGTGTTATTAAAGAGACAGAAATTATGGGGGCACTTACGAGTGATACGTGTGAAGTTGATTAGGTTAGGTTAGGTTAGTTTTAACTTTAAAAAAAAAATAAGGTTAGGTTAAACTTAATCCAAGAATAATCTTCCAAGAAATTACAAAGAGTGTTCCTATTCTCTCAAATTACATACTAAACTAATGGTCACCTTAGTTAATTTGCCATTGAACCAGTTGGCTAAGCGTCGTCTAGCTGTAGTGTTGAACGTTGCAGTCAACAAGTCGGCTAAATGACGTATAGCCGTGTGATTGAATGGCGTTGTTCAATCAAAGGGCTAGCTGTTTGATTGAACGGCTATTTTAACCATTGGCTGCGGCATATCTATAATAATAATATAAATGCATTGCGTTCTTACCGTTTCCGATTGGTTATTGGACTCCGCGTAGACGTACTGTTAAAGAAATTTAAAGGATATTAATATTTTATTACGCACTGGCAATATTTGACGAATGTCAAAACAGTTTAGCGGTTATTTTTTTTATTGTATTTTCCCACAAGGAAATGCAAAGGGCACAAAACTCATACAGCATCTTATCTCTTATCTCTTTTCTTAATTAGATGACGATGTCATACAATTTATGAATGATGATCTATCGATGATGAATGAATAATAAAATAACCGTCAGTCTAGAGAGAAGTCAATAGCACTACTTTTCATCAGCTGTCAAAATTATTCATGTATTTCGTAGGACAATAATGAACTATGACGCGATCGATTCAATAATTAATAGTTAGTCAGCTATTGAATATGTCTTCAACATCAAGTTTTATTGAATTCTTTGTAAATATGGTAAAAATATGGAGACCCGTTATTAGGGTTCCGTTCCTCGAAAGGAAAAAACGGAACCCTTATAGGATCACTTTGTTGTCCGTCCGTCCGTCTGTCAAGACCCTTTTTCTCAGGAACACGTGGACGTATCAAGCTGAAATTTATATCAAATACTCAGGTCTACTGTCCCTTGGAGCTGTGAAAAACTCAAACTTCTAAGCCAACGCAATCAAAAGATACAGTCGTTTATGCCGCAAAATTCCGCAAAATATCGACACTCGCAAGGGAATCAAAACCTACACGGTACTACCCGTGAACTCAGAATCTTGAAATCTTGTACGAAGCAACATCTTATAGCACAGATAAAGGAAAAATTGCGAAAACCGTAATTTTTTTTTATCATATTGTTAGGAACACACAAAGCGCAAAGAAACGAGCGCGGAACTACAAAAAAGTATAGTCTCGAAAACCGGGTACATGCGCGAACTTTCCAGACACGGCCGATCACGTTCGCGCGAGTCGGGTACGTTCCAGAAAGGAACTTACTGGAATGGTCTGGGGCTCGTCTCGGCCCATATAAATAGCCGCAGAGAGGCGAGCCAGTCAGTTCAGTTTGAGCTACCTTCGAGGCGACTTCGAAGTGAAAACCAGTGATCAAGAGTGATACTAGTGAAACTTACGACTTGGCTACGACCTAGGACATTGTTAGTGCTTAGTGTTTGGACCTAGTGCTTTGTGTTGGACCTAGTGCTTCGTGAATAAAGTCTTCAAAAGAGTCAGCAGGTCTTTCTCTCCGAATCTATCGAACCCTAGCACGTAACAATATAATAAAAATATTTTACGGAACCCTCGGTGCGCGAGTCCGACTCGCACTTGGCCGGTTTTTTTTTATATGCTTAACGCCTTTTTATATATGTTGATCTTTCGGCATTATCATTTTTTTTTGTATATGTATGGAAAATGCCACTTTGACTTGTCAATTATAATTCTGATCGTGTCTGACAGACAGAGAAAAAGGCAAAAAAATATTATGTCAAAATACCCCCAATTTCAGTAAAACGAATATAAAATGCAGTTAAAACCTCTGAGTGATGCTATATTTAATATATTTTTAAATTAATCACTAAAGATAAGGGAAATCAATATCGTTCCTTAGCTAACAACACCGCATAAGTCATTTTTACCAACTTTACAGGAGACGAAAAAATCGGTGGAATTTTAACTAAAGTATATATAATATACTTATTTTAATGTACGTATTATTATGATATACTTATTATATATACTTTAGTTATAAATCCACCGATTTTTTTTTAAATAGACAGTTTCCTTCGTCTCTTGTAAAGTTGGTAAAATGACTTATACGGTGTTCTTAGCTAAGGGACGATATGCAGTCCATTAAGAATCTTTATTTGCATATTACAGAAAAACAGGTTTATTACATAGCACCCTATTGCTACTCTTTTACTGCTCTTTTACAGTTTACGTTTTGATATCGATACTCTGTGGTATCAAGTATTACTTTACCTTATTCGTAGGGGTGTCATAAATGATCAGAGCATTCAATTCCTGTCTGTCGTGGTCGAAGGTGGCATATAAGTCGTTTCTCAGCTTGTCAGTGGCTATTTGGCACTCGTTTAGCAACGTATCTATCTCTTTGCTTTCCTCTGTAAATTAAAAAAATCTTTTTACTCTTTCTCTAATATAAAGTATTTAAGACTAAAATTGCTTATTTGCATATTTGTCAGTTTACTCTTAGATCGATGGTCTTTGTTTGATATTGGCGGTTCACTTTTTTCAAAAATAACTATAAAAATAATTATTGAGCGAAGCTCTCGTTTAGGCAACTCACAAATTTCGCTTGTCTCCCTCCTGCTACTTAATGGTTCAACCGATTCGAACGAATTTTGGCATGAACATACATGATTATAATCTGACAGACATAGGCTATGTAAAAAAAATATAGACTTTACCATGAATAATCACCGAAAGAAAAATTCAAAAGCTGATTACAGCCAAACCGCTGAGACTACATTCATGAAATTTGGCGTCAAAAATCACATCGCGGTCGTGACTAATGTGCAAAAAAAAGTTTTGAAATCGGATATACCATCGCTCAGTATTTGCAAACAGCAGCATGTATTACAGACAGGGGCGTGCATTGGTTTTCCAGCGCGGTAGGCACTGTTAGATCTACAGTGCCTACACACTGATACCTAATTCAACGCGATTTTTTCCAAAATTAAACATAGAGACACACGCTTGAATATGCTTGTCGGATTGATCATGTTTCTTAGCAAGGTTTATTAAATTATTCAAATCACCGTAACCAGTGTCATTCCACACAGTCTTTGTTGTAGAAAACAAAAGACAGGGAAAGCAAAACAATAAATTTGAATAGCGGCAACCAGCTAGCCAAGTATAACTGTCGTAATATTTGGTATTGAAATGTCTGATATTTTTACCTTTCCGTTGAATAAGCCCGATATTTGGAGTTGGTCTAGTAAAAGAATCGATTTTTAAAACTGTCCGAAAGGATAGGTACGTAGTTTTTGCACACAAATCGAATCGAATACACTACAAACACTCACACACAAAATTAACAAAAAACAACAAAAAAATGCTATCTTAATAGATAATATTGTAATGATTAAATAATCGGTCGCGCGCGAGTGATGAAGCCAACAACAATACAAAAACACGAACTAAAGGAAGGAGGCACTTGTCGGCGGCGTTATTACATTTTTCATACGTCTCAACACTTATGACATCGCAATAAAGTCGAAACTTGTTCAACTCATCCGGTCTCGTGCGGTAGCGTATCCATTTCATCTATTGCGTATAAGACCGAGTGAGACAGATATAGGGCAAGTAGGCTTGCTTACCTATGAAACTAAAATACTTTTAATTTGCGAAGGTGATGTTTTAGAACGATACACGGACAAAGAGCGCACTTTATATTGCGGCCGTATAAATTTGACCAATACTTTTATTAATTATGTTGTATGAATCGCTGCTCGCTTCGAATAGACAATCTTTAGGCGGTTAACACACTGCACCGCGCCCCGTCGCGTAGCGCGTGGCCGCAGATTTTATTATTGTATGCAAGAATCTCAATTAATATAGAAAACACGCCTATGACAACACACTGCCGACGCGGTAACGCGCGGGTAGGCGCCCCGCGCGCAGATTCTGCGCGGGAGCGCGGGGCGTGAAGAAGTAGGGTCAACTTGTATTGAAAATCTGCGCGGGGAAGCAGATTACACCGCTAAGTTAGGCAGATCTGCGCCTCCGCGCGGGGGCGCGTTTTCTGTCGCTACGCGCACCGCGGCGGGACGCATTTCTAGTGTGTGAACCGCCTCAGACTGCTTACCGCTACTGTACGTAGTAAGGAAAAACTTACTGGGCGGGTGCTCAATAGAAGTTTGGATGAGTATAGAATTACGGAACGAATTAAACTAAATTATTACTACTAATAGTATTAAATAATACTACTAGTATTAAAGTAATACTAGTAGTATATTATTTAGGTTCTTAATGAGGTAGGCACTGCCTAATTGCCTATATGGTATGCACGCCCCTGATTACAGACCTAGTATATCTAACATTCACACCAATCAGCCTAGCCTAAAGTAAGCACTGTAAGGCGTGTGTTATGGATACTAGATCCATAACACAAGTAGATCAAGCTATAAACCTCTTAAAATAAAACAATATTTTATTTTAAGAGGTTTATAGCTTAATCTACCGCTAAATGAGTATACTAACCTTCCAACATCTTCAGTTCCCCATTCAACATGTCCTGAGCCTCTGTTAGTCTGGCGTCCATTTTGAATTTCTTCCATGTTTGATTTATCATGTCTGCTAGATGCTCTTCAAGTAATCTGTATAAGATATTATTACTTTAAATGATCTTTTTAATGTTTATATATCCGGACGTATGAAAAACTGTCTAAATCTTAAGTTAAACTGACATTTTATTTCTAACTAGCTGACCCGGTAACGCGTATACAATGGAAAAAGAGATGGAAAAAGAACGGACAGACAAATACACAAACAACAAAATTGTGTTCTTAAATTATAGATTTACTCTTATACGAAATCAAAAGCCACATTGATATACATTGCAATTAAAGTAAGGTCAGATATTTTTTATACATACCCAGCCAACAAGTTATATCAAATTTGCCTTTTAAAGTGATGCCTATTTGTATTAGTATATAGTATTTAGCCCAAAATAATGTATAGTAAAACAAGGGAACCGTTAAAAGACATCCTAAATGGGTGGTAGGAAAAACATATCGGATGATTCAAAATAACATATTTTACATACGACAAATTATTTTAATAGACAAAATACTAGTGAAATCGACTCCGTTCTCTCGCCTACGAATAACTTGTGAGTTGAGTCGTTTTTAAATATTTTCTTATTAAGTTTTTATTTAATTTTTTGCGTTTACAATGCAATATTTATATAAGACAAAATACGCGTGTAAAAAACAACTACGCCTCCGAGCCACCTACCTGAGGGCTCGGAGGCGTAGTTGTTTTTACCCGCGTATTTTATATCTTATTTTTCTATTAAAATAATTTATCATATAAGGTAGCTATAAAAAATATATATATAAAACAAATAAAATATCATAAAATTAATTTCCATACATTTTAATAAAGATATTCCATTTTGATACTCACTTGACTCCTTTCTCTCCTATTTTCTCCTTTACTTCCTCCTTAGTTTCCGCCTCGTCTTCAGACTCCGAGTCGGAAATCTCCACCAGTTCTGAAGATTTCTTAACGATGTCAAGGTTTAATAGAGGCGTGAACTCCTTAATACCATTCACAAGGTTCTGTAAAGAAACCATATCTTCTAATGTTATTGTTCAATTTAAACAGGGTGTAAATAACTCTTAACCCCTTGACGCCCAGCTATGTGTTATTTCTCTCTCTATCGGGGAAAAAATATCATTCAATCAAAAACAACCATTACCGAAGCCGTAATAAGGATTAAATCAGACTGCGCGCTATAGAGCATTATAAAATGCTCGCGGATTTTAGGTATCGTTGTCGCGCGCATGATATAATGCTCTCAGGTTTTAAGGGGTTAACCTAGCGAGATTAACTTGAACAATAATTACACCAGCTATTAGTAAGGTTAAATTAATTTATTAAGTTTATTTTGTAGTGGTATGTGATGTTTTATTACTAGAAATGATTTCGTAACTTTGGAATTAAATTGTGAATATCAAATAAATAAAATAGTAGTTAAAAAAAGATTTTTAAAACCCACGTTTTTAATAGTGGACTAAAAAGAAAAAAATAAATATTTTCCCAGAATTGTGATGGATAAAAGTCTGAAAACCGCCCGTTTTCAGACTTTTAATACACTCATTTTCTAACTCGTTATTTATAAATACTAAACATCTCAGCTTAACGCCTGAAAACGAATTTACCAAGTGAATTTGAATTAGTTAAGCCTGAAAACCGCCCGCCCCACGTTTTTATCCAACATAATTCTAGGAAAATATTTATTTTCATCTTTTTAGTCCGCTTATAAAAAAGTAATTTTTAAAAATCTTTTTTTACTACTATTTTTTTTTACTTAAACTCCAGGTCTAATCCGAGGATTTATTGAATTTTTTCAAGGATTATATAGGTGTTTTAATTAATTTATTGTGGCTTATCTCACTATTAAGTTTATGTTGGTGAGGACTGAATAATGAACTGTCACCCATGATCTCCGTGTGGTAAAATTTTGAGCTCTTTAAGAGCATCAGAAGTGGTCTAATTTTAAGTTATAAGATGAGAAAATTTTGCGGACAGAAACAAACAAAAGCAAGTTGATAAAAACGTGGTAAAAACACAATATTGTGGGTAAATTTTGAGTGCTTAAATGTGCAATTTCCACATTAAATCAAAACCAGTTTTACCGGATTCATCACGCGTTTAATTTTGTTTTTTTTAGTCCTGACGTTTCGATTCTTTACAGGAACAGTTATCACGGGCTTACTAAGGTAATGCTCTTCATCAATGTGGATACCTTCCAAAATTTTAATCGGAAACGTTCCTAGCCGTCAAATATTAAGTTAAACAAATAAAATTGTTTGTGGTTTTATTAATAAGTTTTTTTTTAATTTTAAAACGCATTTTAAATTACTTGTTATAATAATAATAGCTGCTGACCCGGTATGGCGTTGCTATGGTAACGCGTTGCTATGGTAACGCGTATACAATGGAAAAGGGCCGGACAGACAAACACACAAACAACAAATTTGTGTTCTTATATTATAGATTAAAATCTTTTATTTCAGACAATACAGAGTCCGTTTTTGTAAGTAAAAATTTTCTTATCTCTTTATTAGAAACATTTTATCCAATATTTAACAATAAAATAATATAAAAAATGCTGACCTGAGTCCTTTTAGCGACTACGTAAGCGCATTCCTCGCAGACCATAGTGCGTTTCTTCCTGGCTGCGTCATAATATGCGACAGTAGCGGCATCTGCCTTCACGTAGTTACACTTCCTACCGGATTTGCAAGATAAGTTGATGCATTTGTTCGTCTCTTTGGTTTTAGTTTCCGTTGTCGATGGTTTGTCTTTTGCTTCGGCAATAATTTCTGAAGAGAATTTCAAAATTGCTATAATTCAAAGTATAATAACCTGTTTAATAATAAAATGTGGGGGCGGAGAATTTTGCTTGTTTTTTAACATTATTTTTGTTTTTTTTTTTAATGGATCTAGACTTCCGTATGTGACGCCTAATTCTATCAAATAGTTCCTCAATAGTAATTAGTTATATATCTAACTAGCGGCCCGACCCGGCCTCGCACGGGTAGACAAAATTCTTTTTTTTTTTTTAGCATTTAATATAGCCTGTAACTCGTGAATGTAGCTTTCCAATGGTGAAAGAATTTTTGAAATCGGCTTAGTAGTTTTTGAGTTTATTCATTGCAAATATACAAAAATACAAATCTTTCCTCTTTATAATATTAGTGTAGATTTTTCATATATATCTCACCCTCGGCAGCTTTGCTGGCGTCTTCTTCGTCCGAATCCAAATTGAAAACTTCAAGACCGAATTTAGGAGGCAATTTCTCCTCCGGTGGCTAAAATAAAAAAAAAAGATTGAGTGTGTGAAGCTGTTACTAATTCGTGAATAACATTTTGTGTTATTTAATTAATTGATCTACTGGAGATGTCATATATATTACGAAAAAAAGGGACTTTTTGATATCTGTAGGACTATTTTTATGTTAATTTCTTATCTAAGGTAAGAAATTTCCAAATTTTCCCACAATTACGAACCTAACTCTTGTAAGGCAATAAAAACAAACAACACTTTACAACAAAAGATCATGATAGTTATTAAGAAAATAATAAAAAACTTGTAACAAAGTTTTTTTTTTTATTCATCCGCGCAAATTGGTCGCTTCAAATGTAAACGCCTTACATTTTTCTCTTTTAAGTTTTTGATTGTATGAATTCCCATATAAAAACGCAAAAACTTATAGTTGTTAGTATAGAATCTATGTTTCCGCGTATATTACACATTTGAATAAAACAACTTTTTTGCCGATTTTACGCATAATTTTTTTTATATATTTTTTTCAATTAGGAACGTTTCCGATTAAAATATTTTGAAGTGGAAAGCATATGACGGCCATTGTCATCCTGTGATCACGGGTCCTGTAAAGGAGTCGAAATGGCGGGATTAAATATAAAATTAATTACATATGTGCAAAATCCGTAATAAAGTTGGTTTATTCAAATTTCGTTATAATGTTTTACCATAGACATATCAAAAAATATTTAAGTATAAACATTTTAGGGTATGACTCTATATTACTAGCAGCTTATTATTCCTTGTGTTTGGCAGAAAAAAGTGCTTGCGAGCGCTTGTGAGAAAAATGGCGATCGCTGAGCGATAATCAGCAAAATGGCGGATTGTGTCAGCGCAACTGAAGTTAGCAAACGTGTCCAGGCCGAAAACTGTATAGTTTGTTTATCAGCGCTGGTAAGCGCTCGCAAGCGCTTTTTTCTGCCAAACACAAGGAATGTTTCAACTTTAAGTACACAGGACTTAACTATTGATAAGAGACTAGGAAAAATAAGCCATATCATATGACACAGATTCACTCACCTTTATTTGGAGTTTAGCTGCAGCTTCTGCACTACTGATAGTTCTTATCGATATCTCGCTTGTATTAATGCGTGGCTGTAAAAAAAAAAAAATTAATATTACAGGCAGAGAAATAAAATAGAAGCACCCAAGAAAGCGATTTTGTATTTTTATCGTGCAGTTTATAACTTAAAGTATTTTGACTAAAGATATTCATAATAGCATGTTACCTTAAATTTACATTTGACAATAATAAAAGAAAGGTTACCGTGTTAAAATATTCCCAACTTTTTGCTTAGGAGCAAACACAGTCCAATTACAATCATACACTAGTTCTGCATGTGTGCTTTTTACAACACACTTTATACTTTGTCCAATGTAAGATGATACTTTTGACAGTTGACACCTATATAGAGGATATAAAGTTGCTATTGCAATGTCAAGCCAAACATAAGGAAACAAACGCAACCTTAGTACGTAGCAATAAGTGACACCTGTCAAAAGTATCATCCTACATTGGTCAAAGTATAATTTGCTGACCATACAATAAAAGTAGCCTAAGTTACTCCTTATGACATTGGCTATTTGCCAGAGTACCGTAAAATTGGTTGAGTAATTTCTGAAATTAGCCTGAACAAACAGGCAAATGTGACAAAGATTTTAAATATTGGTTGTTTGTTCTAAGTATTAAATAAGTATCGTAAGTATTTAGTAGAAAACGAAAGATTTGTGGCGTCTACCGCTGCTATGTACTCAGACTGAAACAAGAAAACTGTGCTAACTTTTTTTTAAACATAGATAAAGGTAAACTAAAATTTTAAATCCATTTTAAATCTTATAAACCAGTGTTAGTAAGTAGTATTTAAGGTATTAAGGTCACACTGGTGGGGATATTTTTGTGAAAGGATATTAACGAATCTGTATTTTCGCTGTGTGCGCGAAGATAGCGCCCCTAGCGACTACAATTGTTGAAATAAAAAATATATACTTTAATTTTATTTGTTTGTATAGAAAATCAAGATAGGTTTTGTTTTTTACTAGCTTTAATTTGGTTACACAACTTATAAATAATAACTTTTTACACTTAAAAAAAAGTAGCCAACAGAATAAGCTCAAGTAACATTTATTCAGATTTATTTCAAAATATCCAACTGTTGTAAATTAAGGCATAATAGGACGTATTGCATTAGCATACAGTCTATTAAATGAGTAATCTATTTATTATTTGTGCCATCAGTGTCAAATGGACTAGTGCAAATTGTAATTCTATAATTTTTCTAAATATTATGCTTTTGTTACAAATTCCTACACTCTACATAAGAAGTAAGATAATACCCAACTAGCAAAATGGTTATATAATACAATAATTATATCACTTCCAGTCCTTTAATGTTTTATAGTCGTTTTACCATTACTTATTAGTCGTATAGAAGTTGGAGATTTAACATAATAGTTGTATACCGAATTAGTCGTATTAGTACGTACATTAAACGTTTTACCAACTTTCTTATACGACGATCATATAATGGTCTAATAGAAAACGTTTACCTGACATCAATTTAGTCCTATAAACGTTTTGGTTAGATAAAAGTCATATAAAAGACAAAATCGTTTTATGGAAAACATTTATATAACGGAAATATAACAATTATATAATGTGGATAACCCTGACTACACTCGGCGTCAAAAAAATCGCACCTCTAAGAAAATCACGTTCAAATGGCATTAACTCTGGATATGCACATGCAGTCGTATTAATTATAATTTTATTTAAAAGGTTACTTAATTAACTTAATAAAAAAACATTATTTTTCATTATCAAATAAAACCTAAAGCAACAAATAAAGGGTCACAAAAATTCTAAGGAAATTTTGCTGCTCGGGAGAGTCGCGAGTTGCGCTAACTTTGTGGGTATAAAGAGGTCAACACGGGTTCAATGTGGGTCATTCGCTATTAAACCGTTGAAGGGGACACACGCACTGATTTTACTGAAGAAAGAACATCTGGAAAATGGACACTACAGCTGATGAGGCCGCTCAAGTGGTTGCACTACTGCAAGCAGGGGTGCGGCAGTGTGATGTCGCCCGGCAACTGAATCTGAGCCGTTTTTCGGTTCGTAGAGTCTACCAGCGCTTTTTAGAGACCGGTGGCTATATCCGGCGACATGGGTCCGGTAGACGTCGCTGCACTTCGGAAAGAGACGACCGGTTCGTTGTGTCGTACTCTTTGAGAAATCGCTTCTCAAACGCTGTTCAGCTGCAACAGGAGCTCCAGGCAGTTCGCAGACGCACCGTGAGTGTATCCACGGTTAGAAGAAGACTGAAGGAGAAGAACATAGCAGCCCGCAGAGCTGCTACAGGTCCAAAATTGACTGCAGCGCACCGACGAGCCCGCTTGCAGTTTGCTCGCGACCACGTCGATTGGACCATTGAGCAGTGGGGAGCTGTTCTCTTCTCAGACGAGACACGAGTGTGTCTTTTCTGCAACGACCGACGAAGAAGAGTATACCGGAGGCAGGGTGAACGTTTCGCTCAAGCCTGCATCCAGGAGACGGTGGAATATGGAGGCGGATCCTGCATGTTCTGGGGCGGTATGTCGGCTGCCGGCAAAACCGACCTGGTCTGCGTCTCCCGGACCGGAGGTGCTCGCGGACAAGGGTCGCTGACTGCGCGCCGCTATATCACAGAGATCCTGGATGTGCATGTGGTCCCTTTTGCCGAATCTTTTGGCGAGGGGTTCACATTAATGCACGACAACGCTCGCGCACACACTGCAGCCATCGTGAACGACTTCCTGCGGAGGTCCCAAATTCCTGTGATGCAGTGGCCAGCGAGAAGTCCTGATCTGAATCCGATAGAGCACCTCTGGGACCATCTTAAACGTAAGGTTCGATCTCGGGATCCGGCTCCTTCGACTCTAGAGGAACTCCAAACCGCGGTGATTGAAGAATGGGGTCTTATCCCTCAAGAAGAGCTCCTGAAGTTGGTGAGGTCTATGAGGGACCGTATGGAAGCCGTCATCAGGGCAAGGGGGGGTAACACTAGATTTTGAGTTAATTTTAAGACACTTTTTGTACATTTTTTTTGTAAATTATCGATTATTAATTAGGACTTAATTAAGATTTTTTATTATTTTTCAAATTTTTATGCTTTTTGTATAATTTTAATTAAAAAAAAGATTGCACTTAATTGTTGTTTGATGCTCCTTTTTGTTACCTTTCTAATGATACCTAACACTATCCTCTATATAAGGTTTAGGAATTTTTGAATAAGATTTTTATAAGGTGCGATTTTTTTGACGCCGAGTTTATTATAAAACATTTCAGTGTTTACAAAACTTTAATATAACACTTTTCCGACATTCAGTCATATAAATTTAACTCCAACAATGGTCAAGAAAGGTCACTGAAAGTTCAAAAGGTTCCGTACAAACACTTTTTGATAAAGATACACCAGATCTCGAAAGTACGTGTTAAATTACAATTTTGTAGCTTGCATTTGGTGTATTAATATTGGTAATATGTGTGGGTTAAAAGTTAGTAAATGTGGTGATTTTTTTTATTACGTTATACTTACCCATGAAAGTGAAATCTTATTTATTTTTTCCTTGCGAACAATTTTACAATTTTATGGTTGCGCAGTTGCACATGTATAAATTTGCTAGTTGTTAGGTACTAAAAGATTTTGAAAGATTATTCTTACGTATCAAAAATCTGCCCTAACAGATACATATATCGTACATACTGTACAAGATTTCGGTATTGTAAATCTAATCTGCCACGGGGTTCACTTATTCACCTCGAGAACCCTAGCGATAAAACATGGAGCTTATCAATAGTCACACCAAAACGTGTACATGACTATTTTGCTGTTTAGTAGTTGTATAGCAGTCTTTATATAACTAAAACAAAAATGGCTACTCTTATAGATTAATTTTATATGAAATTAGTATTCTCATACATCAGAAAAATCACGAATATCGAGAGGGCTTAAGGAAAATAGTACATATTGTCACATACATTACCGACAAAGTAAAGTTCCCATGAGAAACTAGTCCCCAAACGTGCTTAATTCCACATTCACTTGGTTATGTTAATAATAAATCTTAATAATTACCTTTTTATGTCAATACAATATTAAAATTTGAATTGGAGCACAATACAAACTGACAGTTAGTATGGAGGAAAAATGTTTTATAAATGTCATAGCTTAATATGAATAAACCATTTTAATCATATTGAAGTCTTATAACTTTTAATAAAACCTTTAATAAAACGTTTTAGTCGGTCTCACGACTTTTAATGGACTACTACATGACTATTTAGTTTTATAAAATGGGCCCTTTGACGTTTTATAAACGTTAGCTTGATGTCTATATGACCGTCGCATAATCACTTAAAGTCGCATAAGAAACGTTAACTTAACGTTTATATGACATTATTTTGCTAGTTGGGTATGTTATCCTAATGTATTTTGTCATAAATTGTTACTCATAATTTTTGAAGTCATAATAATAGTTAGTCATAATTCATTACAAACACGGGTTATTAAATAATTATGACAAGCTATATTATGACAACTATTATTATTATCAAAATATTGTCAATTATAACATGACTTACTGTTCGCGGTTTTGTAAGTGTCTTTGGTTGATCAGTAACTACAGTGGCGCCATCTTGCCGATCAAGCGTAGTTGCTTTTACTGGAGCTGGTGTCGACTCTTTTTTCTTCACTTCTTCTACGTCTACAGAAATACAATGGTTTAGAATCTACTTCATATTAATTCTATTGTATTCTTTTTAGTAAATAAGCAAGCGCTTGACCGCCATCTTGGCTTGATGGTAAGCGTTGATGCCATCTAGGATGTGACGCGCTTGTCTAGAAGATACTTATTCACTCGTGACTTGAAGACCCCTAAATTGTATTTGTCAGGAAACACAGACTCAAGCAAGGTGTTCCACTCTTTAGCGGTACGGACCACAGCTCTTTTTATATCAACCATATAATGGTGGGGCCTATTTGTAATTCTAGTTGTCCGATAAATAAGCGGAACAAGGGTGGCAATTCTGCTGCACTCTCCGAAATGTATCCTATAAAAATCGGGCAGGATAGCTACCTAGTATATGCTCAAGGTTTTAAAGTTTATTATAAAAAAGACCGTCTTTGCCCATTGCCGATGAGCTTCACGAAAATACCCTGGAGGTAACATGCTAAAATAACAAATCAAGCGGGCACAATACGATTTGCTGGCAACTACAGCTTCCGGGACCAATGACTTAAAGTGGCTTCCAGAGCAAAAGGCGCTACAGATTTTAAAATGATACCATTATTAATATAATAATTATTTCTTTACTGCTGCTAAATATAAATATACATACATTAATTTGAATATGCGTGCGCATCGTTAGTTCGAGAATTAGTCGCGTGGTGTCGCGTCAATCAGGCTCTCATTGTCAACGACAAATATGCTTAGTTCATTTAATTTTGTTATGATTTATAAAGTTTATTAATTTTGTAGTTTACTAGCGGCCCGTCCCCGCTTCGTACGGGTGGACAAAATTCTTAAAATTTTTTCTATTATTAAATATTTTTCCGTTAGCGCCATCTAGCGTCCGGTAGACGAACTACTTGCGGTTAACGCGTTGCTATGGTAACGTCATTGATACAATGGAAAAAGAGCGGGGAAAAGAGCGGACAGACAAACACACAAATCACTGTGATCTTAGATTATAGATTAAGCTGTGTGAATCGAGAGGTGATAACAATAAACTTTTATTGTCGTTTCTTTATTTACGGTGAAACAATTTGAAGTTTTATTTTACCTCTTGGAAATGAATTACAATTAATTGTCTTATATATATATACAACACAATTAGTGGCAACATTATTTTAGCTACTTTAAAATATAATATTCTTAATTTATCATTTAAAACCACCGTTACTGCTTTTGTAGCTGTATTTTAAGTTCTATGAGAAATAAATATTCATTTTACTGTTTTGATACGTATTATGATATATAAGAGAATATCAAGCAACAAAATCCACCTTTACCGTCTTCAGAAGAGCTCTCCTCCAAATCCACAAAATTGTATGATGTTTTACTTGTTCGTGTGATTTCCAATTTCTTTACTGGTTTCGCTTTTTCTGCCACCGAAGACGCTTCTAAAACAAAAACAATTTGTTATTTTAATTAAAAATCATTATTGGCCTACTTTTAAATATTTATTATTATTATTTTATATTAAACAGGCAGGCGCTTGACCGCTATCTCGCCTGATGGTAGTCGACGATGCGATCTAGGATATGACGCGCTTGACTAAAAAATGGGCTGGTCACCCTCAGTTTGAAGGCCTGACTTCTGCTACTAACGTAGCACCCTCCCAGGAGCTCTGGAAAACTTACTCACTCACAGGAACACAACAACACAAAAGTGATTGTTGTTTGGCTGCGGTCTTCTGTATGGTGAAGGTATTTCACCAGTTGGGCTGATCCAATTTGAGCGAAATAGTTCGCTAGCCCTACCTTTCTTAGAAATTTCCCTGATAACCCCTTGTGTAAGCCAAATGCTTGTATTACGCGTTACACTTGGGTTTTAAGCACAAAAAACTCAGAAAAACTTTCTTAGTGATCGTGACCTAAGACCTAAAGACCTTTCTTGAATTTGTCACTTTAGGACTTCGCGGCACAAAGAAAATACAAGATAAAGTAAAGCTGCGAATTGACGGTCAGTTTTTCGCATCAGTTGAACTGAGGTCAATACAAAATTTGATCGTGAGTGTCGAATCATCACTCCAGAGTTTTAACTGACGACGCGCCACTTATTTCCGAGATTATCATAAATCCAACTCGGCGCGTCGCGCCAAACTGATCGTGAGTAACATGATGGTCAATCCAACGCAAACAGGTAGTACACTTCCTAATAGCCCGGCCGATTGAGAACTGAAGAGCCGGAGTGACGCCAGTGAATGCGGAAATCGGGTTGGCCTAAAACCATTTGGAGTGACGCCACAGTTTTACGAAACACTGATCGTCAATGCCCACTATAACAAAAATGTAAAAAGTTTTTAATTTTATTTTATGCATTGACAATGCCATATTTCTATAAGATATAAAATACGCATTCGAGTGGCCTACCTGAGGACTCGGAGGCGTGGTCGTTTTTTTAGATGCGTATTTAAAATCTTAAAAAAGTTTTTTTATTTCATGAAATAATTGTACTACTGCTATAGGTGACGTGAAAAATTGGTTCGGGGTGCAAAAGGTGATACCCTAATCCCACAGTGATCACTTAAACATACCCTTTGTATCCTCCAACAAGGTTCTCAGCAATTTGGAGTCACCATCTACTTCATTGTCAGACGTATCAGATAGTTTCACCGTTTCTATGTCCATTGCTTGCTTTTCTTCTTTCGGCTTTTCCTAAACACAACAAAAAGAACAATGTATATTTATGACACGAGCAAGCTTAGTTTATTTTCGGTTACCAAACGACCTACTCTGACAGTCGTACAATAAATTACCAAAATTTCGACGCAATTCATCGACTATCACTTACATACCAAGTATTCAGCAAGTGACACTTAGCTGTATTTTATTTATTTATTTATTTATGGGAACAGTCTGATCCAGCGTCATTTAATTATACATTACAATGAAAAGCTTATTTTGGGTGACACATGTAAAAAGCATGTATTTAGAGGCAAATACAACACTTCTGATTATTTGTTGATTACAAAACGGAGGTACTAACATAATATTTTAAGAACAATATTTTAAGTTTAACAAAGTTAAATTTAAATTCGAAATTTTCTTGTATTTAAACAACACCATACATAATTTGTGAATCTACGTAATCTTCAGTATGTACTACGAGTGTTTTATATTGATTTCTTTTTGTTTTTGAGTCTTAATTGTGCCTATAAGTAATTGCATTGTGTATATCGTTTCATAATAAACCTGTGCTACAATTATCTACGTTTCCTGTCACCCGAGGAGCTGGAAAACAATAAAGATAAGTTGTGAATTTAACTCACAAATTGTGAAGTGATTGAACTACCCAATTTTTTTTAACTACCCACTTGATCAGTTATCATCATCTGGTCCGACAAACTCAATTGGCAGTATAGAATTTGATTTTGACAACTGTCAACATGAACTGACGGTATCCGTTTTCATTTTGACGGCTTGAAAGTGTTGCCATCTGATAAAAATAACTGCCGACTAGTAGATTTGGAAGGTTTAACTGGTCTCATATTTGACATTATGGATTTGTGCAACGGATGTCATCTCAACATTAATAACAGTGAACGGATCGCTTGCACTGTTTGTTCTAATGTATATCACTTTGCTTGTGTGAATATAACTAGAGGCAATTGTACCAAGCTGTCGGTTAGAGCTAAATGTTTATGGAAGTTCCCAGAATGTAAAGTTTTACGAAAAAAAGACGACAACACTAATACTCCAATTAAAGAAGATGCTGTTATCCTCGATGATCATCATCAGCTTCAAGAGCTGTTGGACAGGAAACTGGCTCAGTTTGAGACTTCTTTAATCACTTAAATCTTATCCATCTTTCGTTCCGAAATTGAAACACTTCAGAAAGATGTTAAACTTATCCCGGAATTAAAAGAAACCATTGAGTTTCTGTCAGGCAAATACGATGAAGTGAATTTGGAACTAAAAGAACTAAGGACTCTGACATCCGATCTTAGACGAGAGAACGCTAAGCTAACTGAAGGTATCAACGAGCTAGCATCAACTAGCGTCTAAGTGAATACCATCGAATAACTGGCGCGTGACTGCAATCTGGAAATCGAGTGCCTGCCGGAGTTTCCTAAAGAAAATCTGTCCAATACGGTGCTGCAATTGAGCAAGGTTCTATCTTGTCCCCTGGATGAAAGGGATATTTTGTCATGTGCGAGAGTGGCTAAATCAAATCCAAACTCAACGAGACTGTAAGCCATCATAGTCAAGCTGTCTTCACCTCGGGTGCGTCATACCATACTTGCTGCCAGTCTCACATATAATAAAGCGCACCCTAAAGACAAATTAAACAGCTCCCTCTTGGGTTTCACTGGTGAAAAACAATAAGTGTTCCTGTGTGAACACACTCTCCCCTAGTAACAGTTCCATACACGCTCAGGCCCGCTTATTTAGGAAGGAAGGAAAATATAAATATATATGGGTCCGAAATAATCGCATTTTGATGAGGAAAGACGACGAGTCTCCGGTGATTTGGATTCGTCACGTTGGGATGCTTCAATCCCTTTGGTGTTAACCAGTATCGGGTTTGATTCTAGATAAGAATAGTCTAATTAGTAATACTAGGCGATGCAATCGCTAAGCATAAAGCTACGCTAGCACCATATATTGGAGCGGAGAGTAATACTTAAAAAAGAAAAAAAATTTTTTTTTGTTTCGATGGGAATTTTTGCGAATTTCAAAATTCGGGTTTTAAACCTGTTGATTCGATTCCACACAAAAAATATTAAAATCGGTTAAGAACTCGGGAAGTTATGGCGTAACAGACATTGCGCCATTGAAGCAGATCCATGGTCGCTTCGCTCGCTCCGCTCCAATAATGTTTTATTGTAAACTTTATATTTACTATCAAAATGTTAGGAGTGTGCGTAAATTGCGTAATTAAGGTAAATTAAAGGAACTTTATTTATCTAGTCTTAATTATATATATGATATTATTGTTTTGACAGAGACATGGTTGAATGACAGTGTATTTGATGCGGAAGTTCTCAATTATACCTATCGTATTTACAGCAGAGATCGTGACTGCACGTCTTCTACGAAAAAGGACGGAGGCGGAGTTCTTATTGCGGTCTCTAAGGTTTTATACCTGCCTGCCACATTTGGAAGGTTTGGCTGAGGATTTATGGGTCTCAGTCAGGGACTCGTCATCATCAACAGATGCGTTAGTTATATGTGCTTTGTATTTTCCTCCTCCTGTATTCATAGTGAATCTGAAGGGTTGTATTCACTAAATGATGGTAACAATATATTGGTTGTAGGAGATTTTAATCTCGCCAATGTTGAATGGACCCCTTCTCCGTCTCTGTCCTCTTCAGCTATGTCTATGAAGTCAAGTAATTGTTCCGCCAATCAATTACTGTCTGACTGTATGTCGTTACATCACTTGTTACAATTGAATACAATTAAAAATAAAAATCTTAAGTTATTAGACTTGGTACTATCAAGTGTCACTTCTGTTGATACCGAGGCGGTCGACGACCCTCTCACAACTATTGATTCTCACCATCCATCTATTAATATCAATATCGATTTCACGATAAAAAGTTTTAAAAAAGGAAACCTGTTTCTAAGTATAATTTTCATTTGGCTGATTACTCTGAAATTAATAAGGCTTTAAGTTGTATTGACTGGAATTACGAACTTAAAAATGTGGGCTTGGTTGATGATATGGTTTGTATTTTTTACTCGCTTTTTAGCGATATTATTGAAGAACACGTTCCTAAATTACCCCCTAAGACTACCAGGTATAATGTGTGGTACTCAACGAATTTAATTAAACTCATTAAAGAAAAATAGAAATTACGAATTAAAGTTAAGTTGTACAATAACCCTATTCACAAGTTCTATTTTAAGGAAGCTAGATCTAGATGTCATTTACTAGTTGATAATTGTTACCGTCGCTACTTGAATAATATTTAAAATTCTATCAGCATGAATAATATTAAACCCTTTTGGTATTTCATTAGAAATAAACGTAAAACTATCGAAACAATACCCAGCGAAATACTGGGAAAATTTAATAATCCTCAGTCTGTGTGTAATGCTTTTGCCGAATTCTTCTCTTCTGTCTATATAGCTGACCATTCTGCGCCTTCACACGCGGATACCAGTAGCTTAAATACTAATAACATCCTTGATAACATATTTTTTTCAAATCATTCTATTGAGAAAGAGATGATGAAACTAGGTTCTAGGAAATGATCAGGGCCAGATGGTGTGCCAGCCTTATTTATTCGTAACTGTGCTTCGAATCTTTCATGTCCTCTTGGTCTTATATATAATCACTCCCCTTCTACCGGCAATTTCCTTCAGTTTGGAAAAAAGCCAATGTCTTACCGATTCCTAAAGAGGGCGATTCAAGGGATATTGGAAACTACAGACCCATTTCATTACTATCAGGATTTTCAAAACTGTTTGAATCCCTTGTGTGTCCTTACTTCACAAACCAATTCAAATATTTTAGCGTTCCACAACAACATGGCTTTCGTCAAAAGATGTCTACAGTTACGAATCTTGCATGTTATGTTAATGAGGTAAGCTGTGAGGTGGACCAAGGTCGGCAGGTGGACGCCATATATACCGATATAAGTAAAGCGTTTGATAAAGTTAATCATGCGTTACTGCTGAACAAGTTAAGTATGGCTGGAGTACACGGAACTCTATTGCACTGGTGTAGTTCGTATTTATCTCAGAGGTATCAAAAGGTAGTGACCTGCGGATACGAGTCGGGCTCCTTCCTCGTACCGTCAGGAGTTCCTCAAGGCTCCCATTTGGGACCAGTCTTCTTCTTGGTATTTATAAATGACCTAATTAATGTTGTACATCACTCCAAGTGCTTATTATTCGCTGATGATTTGAAAATTTATAAAAGTGTGAGTAATTTGAATGGCTCCTCCTTACTTCAGAGGGATCTTTATCAAATAACTGTTTGGTCAGAAGTCAACAAGCTTCCTTTCAACTTCAAGAAATGTAAACATATAAAGTTTACTAAGAAGCTCGCTCCTATTTGTTCTTCTTATTCAATAAACTGTCAAACTCTTGAGGAGGTATCGTCCATTCGTGATTTGCGGAATTATTCTGGACAATAAGCTGAATTTTATACCACACTTTGAAGGAATTATAACGAAAAGTTTGGAATTGGTTGGTTTCATTTGGCGTAACTGCAAAAAGTTCAAAGATCCTGTGTCTTTTAAATTTATTTACTTTGCCTTAATACGAAGTTCTTTAGAATGTTGCTCGTCTATTTGAAATCCTAATTACAAATGCCACATTGATAGGATTGAAAAGAATCCAAAAGAAATGTTTGCATTTTCTTACGTATCATCAGGGAATGCAGCATACTCTTAATTCATATAACGCCCGACAGAAGTATTTTAGGCTCTCCGTCTCTTCGACTTCGTCGGTTGGTCGTCGATCAGATTTTATTGTATAGAATTCTTAGAGGCTTCATAGACTGCCCTCAACTCCTTGGCGAAATGAAATTTAAGATACCAAAACTTGATTTCAGACTAGTTTACTATAAACCTTTTTACTTGAGGCCTTGTCGGACGAATTTGGGAAAACAGAGCGTTATAAACAGGTTGTGTGATGAGTATAACAAACTAAGTCCTCGAGTGACAGCGACTTATTCACCTTATCTTTAGTAAGCTTCAAAGTTTTTTATTTGATCTGAGGATTGCGAGATTTAGCTTCTTGATTATTATGTTTACCCTATTTTAAGTAGTTAATAAAGTCCAAGTTGTGTTTGCCTGTAATTGTTTTTTGCACTTTGCTTTTTATGTAAAAAATGTATTGTGTATAGTTTTAAGGGTAAAAAATGTTGGCAGACCTAATAAATAAATAAAATAAATAATTCAACTATTATAATCGAATGTTGCCAAAAGCTTTCTTTAAAACGCGTGATCGCAATCTTGAAAGAAGTCGATATCAGTATCCTTGAAATTATTGTAAGTCCGCATACACCGGTACAGTGAGGAGCACTTATCCAGGTTAGTTCTACAGTGAGGCAAATTAAAGATGTCTGTTAATAAAGGGTGCCTTGAAATATAGTAGGGAACAGCGAAATTGATTTTGTTTGTGCAACGTCGTTAGATCCAAGAGCTTGCGCCTATTTTCTAATGAACTCATTTTAAAATGAGAAAGGTGAGCTGAGTATTAGACCCTCGGGGACAGTCCTTACGTCTACGGATATAAGTATTATAAATCATAGCAAATCTTTAAAAAAAGTGAAACATTTTTTTATTCTGACCTCTGTTGTTTTCTCGTTGACTATATTGTCCGAAGCGGTTGCTTCCCCTGTTTCTTCACCAGTAGCTACATCACCTATTTGTTCTGGTGTCACTTCTACATCCTATAAAAAAATTACGTATTTCATATTTAACAGATGTAAGTAAACATTGTAAGGCATGTGTTACTAGAATACTAGGGTAACGGATAGACATACATATATCATACATAAATAAGTAATAGAAATATATAACTACCCATAACTTAGGACGAAATGCTTGTATTCATCACACAAACATCTGCCCCTTCTGGGACTCGAACCTAACTTACATCTTCAATATCGTCCACATCAATATCTCCATCCTTGTCTTGCACATCCACCTCCTTTCCTGGCGATAGCGTCACAACATCATTGATAGTAAAGTCAAATTCTGCCTTATCTTCTTGGGGTGACTCTTTCTCCTCTCGTTCTTTAGGTACATCGTTTTCAGAATGTTGCGCATTCGAGTCTTCGGAATGTTCTGCCGTCATTTGATTGCTACTTTCTGCAATTTTAACAGTGACTATTGTTAAAAAAAACAGACTAAGTGCGAATCGGACTCGCGCACCGAGGGAACCTGTAGGTATATAAGTAAAAAATCATCCATAAGTTTGATTTTGTTACAGCATAAAAGTATTATAGACCTGAGTATTTGATATTAATTTCAATTTAATATTTCTACGCGTTTGTGATGAAAGTGATAGTAAGTAAGTTTACACTTATTAAAAATATTTTGATTTTATGATTAACTAAAAATTTACGGTTTTCGCAATTTTTCCTTTATCTGTGCTATAAGACGTTGCTTCGTACCAAATTTCAAGATTCTAAGTTCACGGGAAGTACTCTGTAGGTTTTGACTCCCTTGCGAGTGTCGAAAATTTGCGGCATAACTGCTGTATTGCGTTGGCTTAGAAGTTTGATTTCACAGCTCCAAGGGACAGTAGACCTGAGTATTTGATATAAATTCCAGCTTGAAACATCCACGCGTTCCTGAGAAAAAGGGTCTTGACAGACAGACAGACAGACGGATGGACGGATGGACAACAAAGTGATCCTATAAGGGTTCCGTTTTTTCCTTACGAGGTACGGAACCCTAAAAACAAGTGTGCATGTTAATTTTGTGGTTTGCTAACATAATGACCGCTTACACAACCTAGCGTATTTTTATTAAAACATAATAAACAAATATAAGACAACGTCAAATATAATGTTCTGAACCCAAATAGCACTTGTGTTCTGGAATTCAGACACAACGGCTGTACCACAACGGTACCTAGACCTGAACCAGTACCTTGACCCGGCCGTGGATCGAACCCGAGACTTCGGAATGGCGTTACCATAACAACCAGTATGCAAACCACTTGACCACAGAGGTCATCAATCTAGGCATATCAAGAAAATAATTATCCATCAGTACATTATACAATGTTTTAATTTTACACTTGATCAAACGAAATGTGCGGATACTAGATAAAAAAATATCGATAAAAATACAAAAAAATATTTTTTAAGCAAGCAGTTTCTAAAATACAGTAAATTTGTTAAAAAAACTAATAAAATATTTTTTTTGTGACGAAATACTTTTTATTTTAATTTTTCATTTGTTATTTTAAAACTAGCACATTGACGTAACTTTCTTAGCATGTTTTATTAAACTACATGATTTACTCTACAAGTTCTTCAAAATAACATGGGTTCTATCTCTTTTTGTTGTTAAAGATAATCACTATTTAAATAAGGTAAGTAATATCAGCACGAAAATCAAACTTGATCTAATAATGATTTAATTGACATAAATTATGGAATAAAACAAAAAATAACAGAAGGAAAGTAAAATAATTTAAGTTATTAAATTTTCTAAATGACCACCAATCTCATCCATACAAACAGTTGCACGTAATGCTACACTACGTACTGTTTTTTTTTTTAATACAGTACGATTTTCTTTTATTTGACTAGCCGCAGACATTATATTTTGTAACAACTCTTCTCGTGTTCTAATTGAAGTGCTGTATACAATCTGCTTCATATGACCCCACAAACAAAAATCTAGGGGGGTCAGATCAAGGCTTCGTGCCGGTCACATTACTGGTCCGCCTTGTCCATTCCATCTATCTCCGTATCGTTCTTTTAAATAATCACGCACGATTGTGCTGTAGTGAGCAGGAGCACCGTCATATTGAAACCAAATCCTCCTCCTTGTTTGTAAATCCACATCACTCATCAGATCAGGTAGCTCTTCTTGTAAAAATTATAGGTAAGCTGGGCTTGTCAACCTTGACGGAAGAGTCCGATTAAATAATCTCCTATCATTCCAGCCCAAATGTTTATCGAAAATTCTACTTGAAAGGATGTTGGTCGAACTGCTAAAAGATTTTCTTCTTGCGGCATCCACAAGTGTAGGTTGCAAAAATTTGTAACTCCAGTCGGGTTAATTCATCTATCTCTTTCTATCTTTACCTTCTATTGTTGGAATATGGGACGGTGCACCGCTTAGCGCAAATCAGCGCAAATCAACAAACCGATGGCATTCTTTGATGATGATTATTTTAAAAACGAAAAGAGATAGAACCCATGTTATTTTGGAGAACTTGTAGAGTAAATCATGGAGTTTAATAAAACATGCTAAGAAAGTTATGTCAATGTGCTAGTTTTGAAATAACAAATGAAAATTTAAAACAAAAAGTATTTTTTCACAAAAAAAAAAAAAATTTTTTTTAACAAATTTGCTGCCCGAAATCGTAGGTTTTTTAAATTTTTGTTGATAGTTAGTCTTTCTAGCTTTCAAATAAGACTACTTTGAAAAAAATACACCGTTTACTTAAAGAGAAAATAATTTAAAACGGAAAGATAGGAATTTTATTAAAAAATAAATTAAAGTGCATTGATTTTAGAAATTGCTTGCTTAAAAAATATTTTTTCATATTTTTTGTCGATAATTTTTTATCTAGTATCCGCACATTTCGTTTGATCTAGTGTAAAATTAACAAATTGACAAACAACAAATTAATTAGCTGAACCAGCCACGCGTTGCTGTGGCACAGTAATTTTATTTTGCTAAAGTAAAGGTTTTTTATAAAATAAAAGTAGCCCAAATTACTCCTTATGACATCAGCTACCTGCCAATAAAAGTCCTGTCAAAATCGGTCCAGCCATTTCAGAGATTAGCCGGAACAAACAGACAGACAGACGGACAAAAATTGTAAAAAACATTATTTTGGTGTATGTACCGTATATATATTCATATGCTTGTAGTAAAAAACGGTTATTTCAATATTACAAACAGACACTTCAATTTTATTTATATGTATAGATAATACTTTGTGTTTGTTACCATATATAGTTACCTTAAGCCTAACGTTACCATAGCAACGCGTGGCTGGGTTATACCAGCAACGCGTGGCCGGGTTATACCAGCAACGCGTGACCGGGTTATACCAGCAACGCGTGGCCGGGTTATACCAGCAACGCGTGGCCGAATTATACCAGCATCGCGTGGCCGGATTAGCTAGTTTAGATAAGTCATTACTTTTCTGATTGATTTCTAGTTTGACATTTGGTATAAATACTATTAGTATTAAATCACGCCTTTTGTCCCGCAGGGGTAGGCAAATGTATTTGTTACATGTAGGTTTGTACATTCAATTATTATCACACATCCAGCTATATTTGGCTGTTTTATTATGCATAAATGGTATGTACCAGTCATTATTCGTAACTACTTCCTCATTTGTCAAGGGCTACTTTGCAACGGATGGGTCGATTTTAATTTGCAGCACCATAAGGAATAATGCCATACCAGTGGAATTAGGATTTGCCATTCTGTTACAGGACCTCATTATGGGTTGAATAACATTATGCCACAAAAATTGTTGAACCGCATGCTCAAAAGGTATGTCAAAAATATGGGAAAAAAAGCATTGTTTTTATATTAATAACATAAAAAACTACGAAAAATCGCGGATCATATAGGGGGTGATACAGTTAGATCTAGTGATGGTCTACCTCTGGACTTCTGCTTTGCCCTATTTTTAATGGCACATGTATATTAAATTAATATTAATGATAAATGCTCAAGCATTTAAAATTCTTTAGGAAGTTAAATAAAATGTATGTATTGATGATAAACTTACCATCTTGATCAAAATCATCATCTTCATCCTCTTCTTCTTGGTCTTCACCTTCCTCATCATCTTCCATCACTCTCGATGATTCAGCTAACAACCCCAAACTATCGGTTACCTCTGGAATTTCATCCGTTGAATCAGGTGCAACTTGTCGAGAAGCTTTTTCAGATTCATCAATTGCTTTGGAAGTTGATGGTTGTGGTTCAATAGTTGATGAGACCATTGTTATGTTCAGGTCTTTTGATGTAGGTGTATCTGCTTCATTTATGGCTGTAGTTGTAGTTTCTGATGATGGAACTTCTAAGTCAACAGTAGGTGATTTAATATCTCCCGGTTGATGTGTTATATCTGCTGGACAAGTACTTGTGACTTTGTCTTTTTCATTCTCAGTTAATCTATTTTGATCAGATATTGCAGATATTACAGTGTCTTTGTTTGTTACAACATTCTCTGCCATAGTTTCTGTAACATCCATTGTTTCAGTTACCTCATTGGTATTGTCACATTTTTCTAAAATATCCATAGATTGAGTAATATTTTTCTCTTCTTCCAAATTTTGTTTATTGGATTGTAGTTTATCATTTTGATTAAAACTCTCATTTTTATTTGGATCTACAGAAGTATCACTAGTAGATGCAACACTTTCAGTGTTCAGTTTTTCAAAAGTCTCATTAGACTTGATCACATCACCAGAGACGTCAGTATCATCTAGGAATTCAATGATTTCTTGCGTAGGTATTTCCAGCATCATATCAGGTTTATTCAAGCCATGCTGTAAATTAGTACTGACAGATGAACTGTCTAGCAAAGATTCATTTGGAGAACTGGTTACAATGTGTTTTTCAACATCCTTTGTATTAGTGTCTTTAGACTTATCACACTCACTATTAGAAGTGTCTATTTCTACTTCATTTCCCTTTAACACTTTGGAAGATTCAGTTTTATCAGGATCAGTGTCAGATTCATCCTCATCATCTTCAATGACAATTGATTTAATATCTTTAGGTCCATCTAGTTTATTTTTAGCTAAGTTTGCTTCCATATCATCTACATCCATAGCTAACTCTGTTTCTTTTGGAACATTAGTAATTTCTTTATCATCTTCTAAAACCAATTTTTCATTGCTGGTTTTATCACTTACTTCATTTGCTATATTTAAATTTATAATGTTGGATTCATTTTTCACTGTAGATTCAGTTACATTAGAGGGAATATTTTCTTCCATTTTATCATCATCCTCTATTAGAATCAAATCATCCATAGGACTAATAGGTTTATTTGCATTATCGGAAAAAACCTCTTGTTTACAATCTAAATTATCTATTTCATCAATATTATCCTTAATTTCAGCACAAATGCTGTCAATTTCCAACTGTATAGAATGTAAAGTTTCTTCTGGGCTGATTGGTTCAGTGATGTGACTTGTAACTTTATTTATTTCTTCATTGTCGTCTTTGTCTTTGTCAACAGAGGGATCTTCTGAGACATTTTTATGTACAGCCAAGGCTGTACTAAGTTCACCTTCTTTTTCATCTTTAGATGGCGATAAGGGAATGTCAAGTGATATAATATCTTGTTCAATATCATCATCATCCTCATCTTCCCATTTTAAATGAAGGTCTTCCTCATCATCTGCACTATCAAAAATCACCTCTACATCATCTGAAACTTTGAGATCAACAATTTCGTCTTTAGGTAATCGTTCTTGACTGATTTCTTTTTTTTCGATTTGAGAGTTTTCTTTATTGGAAGATGTAGGCACTAATGAAGAATCTAGTTTTAAATTTAGTGTGGCATCTCCCTCTGCCAGATTTTCTTGTTCAGAACTCATGGTACAACTCCTGAAAATAAAAAAGTTAAAATTTTTAACTACTAAGTAATTAGAGTTAAATAAGAACTTTAAGATAAACTTTAAACTGAACCAGGGACAGGTAAGTTGTATCACTTTTTTTACAAGTTCAAAATAAAAAAAATATCATTAAGTTTGAGTTCACATATTGAATCACTGTTTAACAAGACATTCAACTTCACTCAACTAAAATGTGATTTATTGAAATATACAGGGTATCCCTGAAATAGGGTAAAGCAGAATTCTACAGCATCACTTCTATATATGTTTTCAAGCTTTTACTTTTTTATTTTTGGGACACCCCTGAATACTGGCAATCTTGATGAAAGAACTGAATATAGGTATAGCCTTCTTATACAAAACCATACGTAAGAATATGTTTAAAACAAGCTTCATATTAAAAATCAGTACTGTATTGTCAATCAGCAAAATACTTGCTTTTAATTGAATTATTTTTCTTGAATCAGCAATAAATAAACGATTAGTAAGGTAAGGAAGATAAGGTACTATCGAGGTCTCTGGCGCCTTATCAGTCCTAAGTCGAAAGTTGCTTGCACACTGCACGATGCCTATCGCTTTAGGCCACGCCCCGCTCCATTCAAACAAGCAAGTGAGAGCATTTGGAAGTTTAAGCTCATATTTGGTTGAGTTTTGCTTGCGAAACAACTCCAAGGTATACGGTTTGGCAACATCGAATTTATTTAGGCGTAGGCACAGTAACGCAACACAAGAAAATGAAAATAGTGTAGATATAATATAGGTAATCTTGTTTGTCAGTATTAAGAGTTACGGGTGTTGAATGACATAACATTTTTAGTACTGTAAATATTTGTTTATTGATGCACGTATTTATTTTATTTGTTACGATTGTAGCAGTTTACAACACATAACATAAAACAATAAAACTTTGCATATATCTATCAAATTTTTTCAAATAGTTCTTAAATGAGGATATATTATTAAAAACAGAAGAACTTGTTACGGTTAGTTAAAACCCGTTTGAACGCTAGTAGTCTAGCGCTTCTTTCCACAGGTAAAAGTAGTTTTTACTAAATACCTGTTACTTGAATTTTATATATAAAACTTAAATTTAAATGCTAATGACTTTCAAGATAAGTGAAAATTGACAAAGGAGAAAAAATGTGAAAATATTTCAAAATAAAACAAAGTGTGTTTTTAAATATATATTTATAATTCTTCATTCTTCATTTCATTGATATAAGTTAAAACTTAATATTCTTACGCTAAAGAAACATTGTTCAGAAAACATGAGCCAACACTATAGCAGCAGTGTAATGCCGTTAATATAATTTAAAATAGGTAATTTAAGTAATCAACATAGCATGCTAGAAAATAAAAAACCTTACCACTAGCTATGAAGCTTAATTACCCAGCGCGATGAAGTGCCCTCCTTACAGTCCTTAAGCTGCAGTTGAATTGCTGGGCGAAGACTCTTGTAGATGTAAATGGCTCCACTGCAAACGTGTTGACCATTTCTTGAGCTTGGTGAGCATTTATTATATACGGATGCGGCGGGCGTGGTCGATCGTTAAGATGTCCCTCTTCTTCATATCGACGAATCCAAAGACGAATTGTGTATCTCTGAGAAACAAAAAAATATTGTTTAAATACCTAGGCCGGCACTACTGAACCATGAAAGCTGTCAAAAAGTGGTATCAGAGGACCCATCTATTAGCATGGGTATTTGATGCTAGCAGCTAATGAAATGCAGAGATGCTCAATATGCTGATATTTATGGCTAAAAATGCTTATCTGGTACGCGCCCCAATTTGAAGTGGTGGAATTAAAGATCTCATGTTATTGTGTAATACGACGCAATAGATAGACGAAAAAATTTGAGGATATGTAAAAAAAGTTTCACTTTTAAAAAGAAACGAAATTTTTATAACATTCATGATTTAAAATGTTATGATAATTAAATAAAACTTACCGAGAAACCAAGTTCTTGCGAAATTTGTGTAATATTCCTCCCGAGTTCATGAAGAGCAACAATTCTTGCTCTTTCTTCAATGGAAAGATTTCGTGAGGCCATAGTCCTTAATCGCGCACAAGTCAGTAAAAAGGCAATCAAACAGTCCAATTTCTAGCAGAGGTCCACACAAAACAAAATCGATCATTCCGGTAAGAAGGCAGAGGTCGTAGGGAGTACAAAAACAAGAACAGAGCACAAGAACCGCAGAAACGCCGACAATTCACGAACGCGTTAAGCAGATTGACAGTACAGTACTGACATCAAGGGCGATTTTAAAACTTGTTGTTTATGATTGGCCGTAGTATAAATCGTAGTAAAATACGAAGCCAATTAGGGATAGGTATGGGTCGTGTCCGATGCAATCAGTTCAAACGAATATTTCTACAAAGTAGTAAGGCACGAGAGACCTCGATAGTACCCTGACAGGCAAAACAAAAATAGAAAATATAATATACAGTACTCACGGTTATCAAATAAAATGACATATACAAGACATCGGTATCATAAACTTAAAACCTAAAATAATATTTCGTGACAATAATGTCTTAAAATATAATACGTTAAGTTTAATTAATTAACAATTGAGTATAAAATCGAACAAAACATCTATAATTAAACCTATTGCAATATCTGCAACTGCAAACTTGCTGCAAACAATCGACCGCAAAGGAGCGGAGCGGCGTTGACTTTGACTTTGTTGTTTTTTAGTTAGTTTTTCATAAATGGTAGGCAAAGGGTACAAAAACCATACCACATCATCTTTAATAATTGTTTTCTTATTAACAACCTTTTTAGATCCTGGAAGTAAGTCTATAATTACGTAAATCATAGCGTCTTATATTTTTTTTTATAGATGTAACGCGCAGACCCTCTGTTAAAACATCCCTACTGCTCGTGCGATACCCCGCACCCGTCGGTGTTATCTGCCGCCGCCTGCGCTTCGGTCGCTGGCGGCCGGCTCAGTCGTTCGGAGCTATCTTGCGGTGAGCCCGTACCGCGACCTCGAGCGCTCCGCTCCGTTATATACGCCACGTTAGATTTATATTGTCATGTACTGTGAACCTGAACTATATTGTGGAAAGTGTATGTATCGGTGATTTTCCTTACAATATATTGTAGTATACAATTCAGTGACTTTCATTACCACTAAATTGGCTCCCAACGTTTTGGCTGAGAATCCAGTTTGTTCAGTGCGCTCGAGGGTATTTCCATTATAAGAATAAAATGCCGCCGCGAAAAGTCCGAAATAACAGTGATTCTAGTACAGATGAACCTGCGACTCAAACACCTGTGGCACCTGTGCTTATGTCCGAAAAACAACTGTCGTCGCTTTTGGCTGCCTTTTCTACGGCACAGGCCGAGGCAAACCAGAAGCTCGTCGAGTCTCTTCTGTCATCGCACTTAGGAACGCCGCAAAGTGGGATCTGCGACGCCGCTACTGGTGTCATGTCGCCATCTTCGGGGTCGTCATCTATCAACTCAGGCAACCTAATTAAATGTACCGCACGGTTTGATGGATCGTCTCAACATCCAGATGCCGTTGAAGCCTTTATAGACGCGGTGGATATGTATAAAGATTGTGCGTCGGTCAGCGATGATATGGCGCTTCGAGGACTCCGCATGTTACTTCATGGAGACGCAGCAATATGGTGGCGTGGAATCCGCAATGAAATAGTGACATGGTCGGATGCTGTGAAACGTTTACGCTCGATGTACGGAGTACCACGACCCGCTTATAAGTTATTCCGAGATGTCTTTGCTGCCGAGCAAGGTTCAGAACGCGCTGATGTTTTTATCGTTAAAATACGAGCTCTGTTGGCCAGATTACCATATCAACTACCAGAGGAAGCAAGATTGGATATGATCTACGGGCTACTACATAAGAGAATAAGGAAGCGTTTACCTAGAGATATCGTGAGTGACGTCGAATCACTTATAGAAAGAACTAGAACTATAGAGGAGTCACTGTCTGAGAACTCCGAGCCGCCGCCGCCGCTGCAGCCACTTGGTACAATATCTACTAAGCCGTGCGAAGGCGCACGGACAGTCATCGCTCCAGGTTCGACGCCGCCAGTTCGTTCTGCCTCTGTTTCGCAGTTTACCCGTGACCGCACGCAGATGCCGCGTAGTGATCCATGTTTCAGCAAAGGTAGTGATAGTGATAAAAAGTTATTTTGTGTGTACTGCAAAACTCGAGGACACGTCCGGGACCATTGTGATAAGTTAAGTAAAAGATCTCTTTCATCTAATTCTGGTACAGTTTGTTATAATTGTGGCGAGAAAGGACACATTAGAATAAATTGCCCTAAATGTAAACTGAATAACTCTCCTGATAGTATTGTTAAGCAAGAAAATGTTTTTTCATCTATATGTATTGATAATAGAAAATCGATTTCGTGTAATGTAAATGAACAGGGTCGGCCTATCGTACGAGTCAGTATAGAGGGATATTCGGGTACCGCGTTATTAGATACAGCCGCACGTCGTAGCATTGCGAGTTGTTCTCTTTATTCTTTAATGAAACGTATTGGTTTAAACTTTCGCGCCGAAAATATGTCAGTAAAGCTTGCGGATGGCACAGTTAGGAATAGTGATGTATTATTAACCGTCGTCCATGTTCAACTTGCTTCAATATCGATACCTATTGAGTTCATTATTCTACCAGACGCCGTTAACAATGATACTTTGTTAGGCATTGATTTTATAACAAAGGCTAAAATGGTTATCGATTTTTCTAACTGGACTTGGCGTCAAGCCGATCAGTCCCAGACACATCATCCTCTGTCATGGGAGACTCGACACCAACCTATCGAGTGTGCATCGGTGAACGTGTTACGAGAGGACGAGGGCCTTGCACTGTCAGAGTCGGAGAGGTCTGCATTGGATAGTCTGTTATGTGAGTATTTGGATATTTTTAATGTAGTAGGAGAGCCTACATCATATAGATACAGGCGACCACCCGCCTATTGCTGTGCCCCCAAATCGCGTCACGCCTGCTAAGAAGGAAATCATGCATGCCGAGTTAGAAAAGATGTTGGCAGAGGACGTGATTGAAGAATGTGAATCTGCCTGGGCGGCGCCATGCGTCTTGGTACCAAAACCTAATGGTTCGTATAGATTTTGTGTGGACTATCGGAAGTTAAACGCGATTACTAAGACAGATGCATACCCGATGCCGCGTGTCGACGAGCTGTTACAATCGACCAAGATGGGCTGTGTGATGAGTTCGCTGGATCTCCGCAGTGGCTACTGGCAGGTTAGCACAGCGGATCGGGACAAAACTGCGTTTGTAACGCCTTTTGGCACTTATCGCTTCAAGCGTATGCCGTTTGGACTTAAAAACGCACCGGCAACGTTTCAGCGACTCATAGATCGCTTCAGATCAGGTCCAACACTTAGTGGTAAGACAATTCTAGGATACTTAGATGACCTCCTTGTAATCTCAGAGAATTTGGATTCCCATATATCAGATCTACGTGCGGTATTTGAGCGTCTCCGCGTATTTAAGCTCAGAGCAAATCGAGAGAAATGCGTATTTGCCAGAAACCGCCTCAAATACCTTGGTCACGTGATATCATATGATGGTATATCTCCTGATGAGGATAAGGTATGTGCTATACTACAGATGAAGGAACCGACCTGTATCCAGCAACTTCGTACCTTCTTGCAAACTTGCTCGTGGTTTAGGAAATTCATACCAGAGTTTGCACGGGTTGCCGAGCCTCTTACGCGGCTTACAAAAAAGTCACAGGTCTGGAATTGGGGTAAGGATCAAGTAAGTGCTTTCGTAAAGCTTAAGTCTCTTCTAGCTTCACCACCCATCCTTATTCAACCAGACTACTCAAAGCCTTTTATTCTTAGGACTGACGCCAGTAATTTCGCACTAGGCGCAGCTTTACTTCAGGGGGAGTCCCCACACGATGAACACCCAATTGAGTACGCTAGCCGACTCCTCACGCCAGCTGAACGAAACTATTCCACCACAGAGCGGGAAGCATTAGCCGTTGTCTGGGCGGTGGAAAGATTCCGCGGTTACATTGATGGTCACCAGGTATGGGTTAGAAGCGATCACCAGCCCCTTAAGTGGCTGTTGTCACTCAAGTCGCCTAGTGGTAGGCTTGTTCGTTGGGCTTTGAAACTACAATCTTTTGACTTACAAATTGAATACACTCCTGGAAAAGCTAATGTGCTAGCCGACACACTTAGCCGTCCCATTACAGATGATAAGTTGTCGAAATGTGAACTTTGTCCCGTTACTGTAGATATTCCGCATTGGGATGCTACGTCAGTTCGCGACTCCCAACTGGCTGACGGAAGTAGCCAAAATTCTCAATGATTTAGAAAGTTCTGATGAACTGTCAGTTCATCGGTGGTCTGAAAGAGGTTACGTGATAAACCAAGGGGTTTTGTACAGATTCGTATAGGATTTAGATTCCGAGGAGCCTCAACTGGTGGTGCCGGAAGGATTGCGAGCCAAAGTCCTCTATGAGTGTCACGATGCGCCGACCGCTGCTCATGGCGGTATTCAGAAAACTCTGTATCGCATATCTCAGCGATTCTATTTTCCTGGTATGAGGCGCTATATTACCGACTACCTGAAGACGATTGAATGTCAGCGATACAAGGCTTCCAATATGAAACCACCCGGTTTAATCCAGACTCCGGTACCCGCACAGCGATTCGAGGTCATCGCTGTCGATCTCTTTGGGCCTTTACCCAAGGGTCCTCAAGGGGAAAGGTGGGTCTTAATAGTAGAGGATGCTGCTAGCAAGTGGGTCGAACTCTTTGCCCTTACCGAAGCCACAGCAGAGGTATGCGCAAAAACTTTAGTTAGTGAAGTGTTCATGAGGTTTGGACTTCCAAGACGAATGATTTCAGATAACGGCGTTCAATTTGTAGCAGACGTTATGCAGAAGGCTCTGTTTGTATTAGGGATAAAACAGAATCTGGTCCCACTGTATCACCCAGAGGCCAACCCGGTGGAAAGAAAAAATAGAGACCTTAAAGGTCACCTCGCCATCCTCGTTGAGGGGAACCATAAACAGTGGGCGGAGGTATTACCTTTCGTACGATTTGCTCTTAATAGCTCCCTCACTATTTCCACCGGTTCCACTCCTGCTTTTTTGACTTTTGGTCGAGAGCTTCGTTCTCCTCTGTCTGTTCAGTCCGATTTACGTGCTGTTATCGAGTCTGAAAACTTTGTTCCGCAGATAACGCCTTACCTTGTGAAGTTAGTCGACTCGCTCTCACAGGCTAAGGAGAAAATTGAACATCAGCAAGACATTCGGAAGAACCACGCTGACTTAGGTCGCCGTGATCCAGATGCCATCGAGGAAGGTGACCTCGTACTTATGAAAACTCACGTGCTGAGTAATGCCGCTAAGGGTGTTACATCTAAGTTCATGCCAAAACAAGATGGTCCATATGTAGTCTCAAAAAAGGTGAGTCCTACTACCTACCTTCTAACTTCACAAAATACTGGTGATGTCGTCGGTAAGTACCACACGTCGGACCTTCGTAAATACCATGACAGGGGTGGTGAGTGTCCGGAGCCGGTCGCTCCGAAGCGTCGCCGAGGACGCCCTCGCAAAGATGGTTGTTAGGCGTTACTCGTTAGTTTTGACCGTTCGTGAAGTTCCCTCTCGGTCAAAAGGGGGAGTATGTAACGTGCAGACCCTCTGTTAAAACATCCCTACTGCTCGTGCGATACCCCGCACCCGTCGGTGTTATCTGCCGCCGCCTGCGCTTCGGTCGCTGGCGGCCGGCTCAGTCGTTCGGAGCTATCTTGCGGTGAGCCCGTACCGCGACCTCGAGCGCTCCGCTCCGTTATATACGCCACGTTAGATTTATATTGTCATGTACTGTGAACCTGAACTATATTGTGGAAAGTGTATGTATCGGTGATTTTCCTTACAATATATTGTAGTATACAATTCAGTGACTTTCATTACCACTAAATAGATTTATAACAGAATTTCCTATTTATTTTAAAAGTAGCTATCTTTTTCAGTTTTCATTTTAACGACACTTCACGAATATTGCTCTTATAAAAGTGACAGCGTCTATTTAAATAAATATTCACTAATTACAACAGAATAATAGAATTATCTAGTACTCTGCTCTTTGGTTGAACGCGTGTGACAAGTACTTTTTTAAAATCCCCTGTTTTCTGTACTGTTGAAGTACTATATTGCCTGTTTGTGATTGTTTTTTGTTTGTGATTGTCTTGTGTGTAGTATGCATAATAATAATACGAGAGTAGCTGACAACAGAAAATTCTTGGTACAATAGTGACAATGTCAGATACTCAGAACAATAACTTATTGTTCTGAGGTCAGATATAAACACAATAGACAATTAGCTGACTATGACAAAGAGTTTATGGTTTTCAGTACAGTAAGACATTACCACATTGTGATCGTTACATTGGTATCTGGTAAGTGTGTTAACCGCTTAATATACAATTTAGTACCGGTCTAAAAATGGATACCGATCCACTGGACCCCGGTAGCGGTAATGCGACTTCCCAAGATCTTTTTGACACCGCAACGGATAACACATCGTTGCACCTAAACAGAAAGCGTGCCAAAGATAATTCATCTTTCCCCCACCCTTTCCTGCAAAGAAAACAACATCTGCTCAAGTCACGGCATCGGCCTAAACAACATATATTCTTCCGGAATATTTGGACAACAAAAATAAATATTCTGATATGACACCGCTCCTTTCATCGTACATGTATTCAAAAACGAATCGGATACGTCTCACGGTACTGTCCTTCGCCCTATTAGCTTTGGAAAGTTTCTTCATTGTAATAAAATAAAAAACATAGTTTCTGATAGCATAAAAAGGGTAGGACGAAACCGCATTTCTGTGCAATTTAAATCGGGAGCAGATGCTAATGCTTTTATAAGTCACCCAGCTCATAATGATTTCTTAGTTTCTATCCCTTCATTAAATGTTTCCCGAATAGGTATAATTAGAGAGGTCCGGGTTGAGTGGTCAATGGAAGAGTTGATACAAAATGTCCAAATACCATGGGTTCAGGAAAAGCTTTTCGTGCTAGGCGTTTGAACAGAAAATCAATTTCTGCCTCAGGAGCTCCTACATGGATCCCAATTCAAACAGTTGTACTCACCTTCACTGGTAAAAAGCTACCTCAGTACATCTATTACTACTATACCTCTCTACCAGTTGAAATGTACAAACTCCCAGTAATACAATGCAACAAGTTCATGTGAAGTCCCAATGCCGGTCCAGGCCTCGTTGCTATAAATGTGGAGACTTACACGAAGGCGAAGACTGTCTCAGTCAAGCCCCTCCTAAATGTGTCTTATGCTCTGGTGATCACGTTGCTATATATTCATCCTGTCTAGAACATGTAAGACAAAAATCTATCAAACTGGTAATGTCACAGGAAAGTGTCTCATAAATGGAAGCCTCAGCTGGATTCCCGCCAGTGAGAAAGTCTTTCGCTGATACTACTAAATCCACCCTGGCTTCTCAGAGCCCACAGAGATCAACACCTCATAGAGCAGTCCATTCTCCGCCACCTACTCAATGGCACCGTAAAACTGTTGAACTCCCCAGGCATCATCGCTCTCCTGCCTCTAGCCATGGGTTCGACAATGATGCACACAACAATATTATTAGCACCCCTCCATGTTACCTAACGGATATGTATTATCAAACAATCCCCCGGTCTTCCCAGAACCTAATGATAACTTATTAGAAATGTTGTTTTCACAATTGTCAACTTAAATCAATTTCATTCAACGATTCAATGATGTAGAATTACCGTACAATATCAGACAAAAACTTACTGAGCTTACCTCAATTAATAATCTTCACACCACTGCTACAGTGAAACTGCAGGAGTACTAATCATAAGAAACATGATCTTTTATATCTTATTAATAACCATAAACCAGTTTTAATTGCCATCCAGGAAACGTGGCTTATGTCTGGATCTCGCTTCCGGATCAAAGACTACGCGTCCTTCCGGGATGACAGGAATGATGACAAAGCTGGAACCGCGATTTTCATTGCCAGACATTATACTTTCAACCCTATAACTCTCCCACCTCATGATAACAAAAAAATCAATATATTAGCGGTCAGATCCATGGATATATCCTTCGTGTTCTTGTACATTCCAAATCCTTCTCTTTCAATCTTATCAAATATTTCAACTATAATTGCTACAATTCCCAGATCACTTATTGTCTTAGGTGATTTCAATATACACAACCAAATGTGGGGCTGCCATACCTCTGACCCTCTCTCACCTAAACTCTTAGATATGTTAGATGAATTTGACCTTTGTATTTTAAATGATGGTTCACCAACTCGTCGAGTTGCCCCCACACAGAATCCAAAGAGTGCAGTTGACCTTAGCCTCTGCTTAGCCAATCTCACCTCTAGTCTCAATTGGCAAACTCTGGATAACACATATAGAAGCGATCATTTCCCAATTGTGGTGATGTTGCCCAGTCCTAGAAAGGAATTCCCGCAATATACACCTAGACAGAAATATATTCTGTCTGGGGCTGACCGGAATAAATATAGTCTCAGTGTAGATGATAAAATCAAAATATTACCTGATGTAACACTGAAGAATTTGGACTTGTGTTATGCTTAATTCAAAAACGCCCTTTTATCGGCCGCTGTTATTGCATCTCTCTCCCTTCTGGACGTCTCTCTTCACCACCCTGGCAGGATAAAGAATGCTCCGCTGCCTGTTAAGATAGCAAAGAAGCAGAAAGGAGGTATGCACAATCCATGACCACACAAAATTACCTCATCTATAAGAAAACAGCAGAAACCACCAAATTGCTTAAGCAAAAAAAGAAAGAGGGCTGGTCATCCTTTTGTCTTTCCCTTTCTCCTAAATCCCACCCATCCCTGATCTGGAAAAATATAAAAAAAAATCGACCGACCCCTCATCACGGATAATACCTTTTAGTAAAAAGATTGCACCCCTATCTGTTCCTAGCCTAGAAGAGTACTTTAAATTCCCCCCTGTACAAAGGTCACCTTCAAAATATTTGGACTGCCCCTTTTCGTATGAAGAAATATCTTTAGTTCTTTCAAGTCTTGTGGATTTCTCTCCCGGTATAGACGGCATCCCCTATTCCTTTATTGCTAAGAGTGGCAAGGACACTTAAATGTATTTTTTTTAAATAATCAACCTAATTTTCGATTCTGCTTGTCCACCTGATGACTGGAAGACTTATGTTGTAATTCCTATCCTAAAAACAGGAAAACCTGGCAACGACCCTTCCAGTTACCGCCCTATCGCTCTTTCCAACACCATGGCAAAAATTATAGAGCACCTCATCAAAAACCGGCTGGAGTGGTTCTTGGAGAATAAATCTAAGCTTGCCAAATCTCAATTTGGTTTTCGCAAGAGACTATCCACTATGGACAGTCTCAGCACCTTCGTGACAGACATTCGGATTGCTCTTTCGAAGTAAAAGTCAGCAGTGGGCGTTTTCCTCGACTTTGCGTCCGCGTAGAACAATGTCCTGTACTCAGGACAAAAATGCTACAGCTGAGTATACCTGAGAAGATAGTAAATTTCTTATCTAACTTCTTAAGTGACCGGTCGGTGCTGATAAACTACCAGAACACTACTCTTCCTCAAAGAAAGATCAGGGAAGGGCCTACCACAGGGCTCAGTTCTTAGCCCCCTTTTTCACAGCATCTATACTTATGATTTGGAGCTCACAGTAAATTCCTTCTGTAATGTACTGCAGTATGCGGATGACCTGGCTCTTTACCTACCTTAACTATTGGCTCCAATAGCATGGGCTATCACTCTCTATAGCAAAAAGTAGTGTTGTGGTTTTCTCTAGAGCTAGATCTATCCCTAGGGTAGATATGGTATGTGATGGTCGAACATTCCCTTTAAGGGGTAGCGTAAAATTTTTGGGTATGATTTTAGATTCAAGAATGACCGGAGCCCATCACATCGGTTACACTATCACGAAATGCGAAAGAAATATAAATATACTAAGGGCTCTCTCGGGAGTTTAGTGGGAAGCGCACATTTTCACACAAAAAATACTCTACAACGCCCTTGTTCGTAGCCTCTTGGACTATGGATCGTTCCTATTAGAACCTTGCTGCTTAATAGCCCTAAAATCTTTAGAGTAAATCCAGGCAAAATACCTTCGAATAATTCTTGGGGCCATGAAATCATCTCCCATTAACGCCATGCAGCTCGAGTGTGCCGAAACTCCCCCCCCAAATTAGAAGACAATTTATCTGAGATAAATTTCTTTTCAAATTATTTCAAGTTCCATCCCATCCATTGATCAATAAATTACGTATTCTCAACCAGCTTATATCGTCCAATGATTATTGGACACATAAAAACTACCTTGCTTATTAATAAGTTACAAAAAACTCATACAGCTGCCTTGTCCCGTGTATCAGTCTAGACTTAATCATCTTTTTGACTCCTCCGTATCATGTATTAATTCACCAGAAATCATTCTCGATCTAGGCATTGAAAAACATAGCATAGAAGCGCAAAACGAACTAAGTGCTATAATGGCAAATAAATGGTCTGATTGGATGCCTATTTACACGGATGTGTCGAAATTATCGGAAGACGGATACGTTGGGGCAGCGGCGTAGATTCCTATGTATAAAATTATTTTAAAATGTAAATGCTCGTCATATTCATCACTCTTTTCCGGTGAAGCTATTGCCATTTTGGAAACTCTAAAGTTTGTTCATTCGCACAACCTCAACAAGGTGTTAATATTTTCGGATTCAAGGAGTTGTCTACAAGCAATACTAAGTAACCAGTTCCGTTGTAAATTCAAATTCCAGTACGTATTGAAAATTTAAACTCTCCTCTTTGAGTGCCAAAAACAGGGATTACGCGTTGTGCTGTGGTGGATACCCGGACATGTGGGAATCTATGGCAACGAGTCTGCAGACGCATGAGCTGAGCAGGCCACAGTGAGTGGTTCTCAAACTCATGGTAACATATACCCAAATGACCTATCATCTTTGGCCAAAAAACATTGAACCTCTGAGTGGGCTAAACATTGGAAATGGAGCTCCACCACAATAGGCTGTCACTATGCTAGCATCCAACCAGAAATCCCCCAGATACCGTGGTTCTTTAAAATTCGCAGTTCCAATAAGAGAGTAACCTCCACTTTCTGTAGACTCAGATTAGAACATGTATGCACTCCAGTTTTTGTAGCCAAAATTAGGGTGAAGGACGATTCCCTATGTGAGTGTGGGCTTGATGAGGGTACTACAGGACATATATTTTTTAACTGCCCTAAAAATTCCCCTTCTTAATACACCCTATTCCCCACGTCCCTCCCCCTCCCTACAAATTTTAAAAGCATCCTACCATTGGTATACTCAGATTTTGTGAATAAAATTAAATTGTAATCTAATTGTGCACTAACAAAACGATTTAAATTTTTTCAGGTACCTCAACAGACCTCCTTTTTATTTCCATCTTATAAAACCAGTACAAAGTCATATATATTGTCTACTTGGCTCTTTCTGTAACCACTATCTTATACACTGCACAGACCCTGTTTGAGTTCCTAGCAGAGTTGACTACCGGACAAGCACAAACAATACTACAAGCCCTCCTTGAACTAGACATTGGCTAAATCATAAGAGAGAGCCATTTACCAAGAAATTGAATTGAATTGAACAGAATAATAACAAAATTAAACTAGATACAACATTAAAGAAAAAACTATGAACCTAAACTAAAACAAATCATACAAAAGAAATATTGAAATTTAAAAAAAAATAAAAAAATAAAAAAGGTTTAAATCAACTTCATCGTTGCTGTTGACGAAGGCTCCCAAATGGCTGGCAGCGTTTCCTCCTTGAATAGCTATACTTATACGTTGGCCGAAAAGTTACCAGACCTTTTGTCCCAGTCACTTCAACGACGAACATTTCTTTCTAAATAGCTTTTCTTTTGGGCCCCATGAACCCATAGTCTCCATACCGAAGGGAATAAAGATGTAACTGTTTGCAAGCATTTTTTTGAATCTTGTGACTTTCTGCAACTGCTGTCGTAGTCCTGACTTCCTTCGATGTAGCAGCTACATTATAATGGTGCCAGAGTGTCGACACAGGTTGCACCCCAAATCAAAGATAGACCGTGTCGCCAAGGGATAAATGTCATGCCATCCTATCTTTTTTCATCACCACATAATATACCATTTGGTTCTAGGACGGCTAGTAAATTAAGTAAAAAAAAAGCCCGATATAGAATATCGTTCAGGTTCTAATGACAAAAGATGCGACTCTTCTAGCACACGAGAGACCGTGGCAGCCAAGTGGTTCGACCGATTCACCACAAAAATACCCACGAGGGTCATAGGTTCTGGCTAAAGGCAGATGGAAGTATAAATTTAAGTTGCCAAGGACGGTGGGTCTGACGGAAGGGAGCGCATACAGCCAATATTATATAATATACAAAAACATTAGCGGTCGTGACGATGTTGTTGCGGGAAGAGAATAGTATAAGAAACAGTTATGAATCCAATATAACAAATGATAGTTTTGTATAAGTTGATGTGTTATTAACAGTGCTATGATTCCCACTTTTATGGTTACCACGTGGAAAATTATGAAGAAGAAGACTCAGGGAGCTAAAGCTTGACAGTTGTCAATTTGACATAACTCCTTGCACCTAATAGACAGCTTGACACAAATATTTTGACATTTATTTACAATAGATTTCACTTGCTGGTCGGTAAAGTTCCAAACTGCGAAATTTCTCTTTTTCTAAAAAATCTATTAGCGATGCGATAGAATTTAGAGCAATAATTCTATGTGCTTTTGTACCGTTTCTCGTACTCAACTTCATTACACCGTTTCGCATTAACAAGATAATTGAGGCATTTTTCATTGAATTTCTATGTAACTTTCAGTAATTTGCATATTTAGCATATTAATTGAAAATGCCGATTGTGTAAGTCCTCTGACAAGTCGTATACGTGAAGAAAAATAACGTTAAGCAACAAGAGTGATTGTGAATATTCACGATGAATGCCCAAAGTTTCCTCTCGCCCAGAGCCTTAATGGGGGCAGCAATCGTCGGCCTCGTTGGAGCAGCCGGCGTGTTCATTTACGAACAAGTCTATGCAGAGAAAAGGAGAGCAATGTTAGGTTAGTTTTATAACCTCTTTCATCCTGTGATAAGGTTTTTGCTTTATTATTAAAATCATGTACCTATAATGAAATAATTTATATTCTTTATGCTCTCATTTTACACTTGCTATTGAAAAACTATAGCAGTCTTTGTCACTGAATAGATTTGATATTATAAAGAAGCTTGGCCAGAAGTTATCCAGACTAGTTTTGATAAATCAGGTCAAAGGATTGTTTTAAATAAGTCTTTCCATTTAGATAGTTGATATCCCTTCAAGTTGTGAAACCTACAAAGCAAACAAAAATGTATTTATTAAATTACTATTTACAGTCAGCGAGGTTGCAAGATTGGACAGACAAGTGGCTACCATGAGGTCAGAGCTGGAAGCGTTAAGGGAGCTGCAAAAGGAAGCGTAAATATAAAAAAAAATAGCCCCATTAATATATAAATTAACATAGTTAAATGGCAAAAGCCTTCTCTTTTCAAGATAGCCATAGCCCATTGGTTGCGATGTCTCAAGCTTACTGAGTTCAATTCTGGCGGATATACTATGGATGTGGACCCACTGGTATCATAAACATTTAGCTTACCAAGAAGGGTTAATGGGAATATACCCATGGCACACCCCAAACATTCGGCTTTCTCTATTTTACGACGCACACACGCCGCATGTCTTTTATTTTTGTTATACCTTAGGACCTTGTGAGTTGTATTTTCGAGAAACTAATGAAACAAGTGCTATCCGGAATGCTATCTGGATTTAATATATCGGTTATGAGCATTTATAAATGCTTCCGGGTTTTAAGGGGTTATTCTATTAAGCGCCATGATCACGGAGCAACTGCTTTGGACCAGACTTCCAAAGGTTGTGGGTTTGATTCCTGTCTGAGAATTTACTTGTGATCTGAGTTGATTTTTTCTAGTATTTTTCTATTATAATAATTTAACTTATTTAGTGTTAGGCTCAGTTATTATTAAATGTGCTTATCCATACTAATATTATAAATGGGAAAGTGTGTCTGTCTCTTTGTCTTTCTTTCACGGCAAAACGGAGCGACAAATTGACGTGATTTTTTAAGTGGAGATAGTTGACCTGTGTGAACTTGGCACCCAACTTTGGAAAATTTCGTTTTTTTTATTTTTTTTCGAAAGATTTTGATTAGTAGTGGATAGTAGTGAAGTTATTTTCGTTAGTAGTAATGCCAAAAAAATAAAAAAAAATAGTAAAAAAATGTCATCCCCCCAAATTAGAAAAATTTGTTTTTTCCGACTGTTTCTCATAGATGGACGTTAGTAGTGGATTGTAGTGCAATTTTATTCGTTAGTAGTAAAATAGAAAAAATAAAAAAAATAAAAAATGTTTCGGAGCATATTTAAAAAACTTTTTTATGGCGTAAATACTGTTTCAAGGCTTATATGATTACTACAAACGTTGGAATTGAGTAAGGGGGGTTCGTAAAGGTTAGTAGTGAAGGAATTTTTGATAGTAGTAAAGAAAAAAAATCACTAGGAGCACTTGAATTGAGTCAAACCTGTTTCGGAGCAATATTTTCTGGATAAAGTCTGATTGAAGATGAATACGATTACTACAAACGTTTAATTTGACTAAGAGGGGATCGTAGAGGTTAGTAGTGAAAGAATGTTTGATAGTAGTAAAGAAAAAAAATACTAGGAGCACTTACTCAATTCCAACGTTTGTAGTAATCGTATTTATCTTCAAACAGATTTTATTCAATGAATATTGCTCCGAAACAGGTTTGACTCAATTCAAGTGCTCCTAGTAAGTTTTTTTCTTTACTACTATCAAAAATTCCTTCACTACTAACCTCTACGAACCCTTCTTACTCAATTCCAACGTTTGTAGTAATCGTATTTATCTTCAAACAGATTTTATTCAATGAATATTGCTCCGAAACAGGTTTGACTCAATTCAAGTGCTCCTAGTAATTTTTTTTCTTTACTACTATCAAAAATTCTTTCACTACAAACCTCTACGAACCCTTCTTACTCAATTCCAACGTTTGTAGTAATCGTATTTATCTTCAAACAGATTTTATTCAATGAATATTGCTCCGAAACAGGTTTGACTCAATTCAAGTGCTCCTAGTAATTTTTTTTCTTTACTACTATTAAAAATTCTTTCACTACAAACCTCTACGAACCCTTCTTACTCAATTCCAACGTTTGTAGTAATCGTATTGATCTTCAAACAGATTTTATTCAATGAATATTGCTCCGAAACAGGTTTGACTCAATTCAAGTGCACCTAGTAATTTTTTTTCTTTACTACTATCAAAAATTCTTTCACTACTAACCTCTACGAACCCTTCTTACTCAATTCCAACGTTTGTAGTAATCGTATTTATCTTCAAACAGATTTTATTCCATGAATATTGCTGCGGAACAGGTTTGACTCAATTCAAGTGCTCCTAGTAATTTTTTTTCTTTACTACTATCAAAAATTCTTTCACTACAAACCTCTACGAACCCCCCTTACTCAATTCCAACGTTTGTAGTAATCGTATTTATCTTCAAACAGATTTTATTCAATGAATATTGCTGCGAAACAGGTTTGACTCAATTCAAGTGCTCCTAGTAATTTTTTTTCTTAACTACTATCAAAAATTCTTTCACTACAAACCTCTACGAACCCTTCTTACTCAATTCCAACGTTTGTAGTAATCGTATTTATCTTCAAACAGATTTTATTCAATGAATATTGCTCCGAAACAGGTTTGACTCAATTCAAGTGCTCCTAGAAATTTTTTTTCTTTACTACTATCAAAAATTCTTTCACTACAAACCTCTACGAACCCCCCTTACTCAATTCCAACGTTTGTAGTAATCATATTTATCTTCAAACAGGTTTTATTCAATGAATATTGCTCCGAAACAGGTTTGACTCAATTCAAGTGCTCCTAGTAATTTTTTTTCTTTACTACTATCAAAAATTCTTTCACTACTAACCTCTACGAACCCTTCTTACTCAATTCCAACGTTTGTAGTAATCGTATTTATCTTCAAACAGATTTTATTCAATGAATATTGCTCCGAAACAGGTTTGACTCAATTCAAGTGCTCCTAGTAATTTTTTTTCTTTACTACTATCAAAAATTCTTTCACTACAAACCTCTACGAACCCTTCTTACTCAATTCCAACGTTTGTAGTAATCGTATTTATCTTCAAACAGATTTTATTCAATGAATATTGCTCCGAAACAGGTTTGACTCAATTCAAGTGCTCCTAGTAATTTTTTTTCTTACTACTATCAAAAATTCTTTCACTACAAACCTCTACGAACACTTCTTACTCAATTCCAACGTTTGTAGTAATCGTATTTATCTTCAAACAGATTTTATTCAATGAATATTGCTCCGAAACAGGTTTGACTCAATTCAAGTGCTCCTAGTAATTTTTTTTCTTTACTACTATCAAAAATTCTTTCACTACAAACCTCTACGAACCCTTCTTACTCAATTCCAACGTTTGTAGTAATCGTATTTATCTTCAAACAGATTTTATTCAATGAATATTGCTCCGAAACAGGTTTGACTCAATTCAAGTGCTCCTAGTAATTTTTTTTCTTACTACTATCAAAAATTCTTTCACTACAAACCTCTACGAACCCTTCTTACTCAATTCCAACGTTTGTAGTAATCGTATTTATCTTCAAACAGATTTTATTCAATGAATATTGCTCCGAAACAGGTTTGACTCAATTTAAGTGCTCCTAGTAATTTTTTTTCTTACTACTATCAAAAATTCTTTCACTACAAACCTCTACGAACACTTCTTACTCAATTCCAACGTTTGTAGTAATCGTATTTATCTTCAAACAGATTTTATTCAATGAATATTGCTGCGAAACAGGTTTGACTCAATTCAAGTGCTCCTAGTAATTTTTTTTCTTAACTACTATCAAAAATTCTTTCACTACAAACCTCTACGAACCCTTCTTACTCAATTCCAACGTTTGTAGTAATCGTATTTATCTTCAAACAGATTTTATTCAATGAATATTGCTCCGAAACAGGTTTGACTCAATTCAAGTGCTCCTAGTAATTTTTTTTCTTTACTACTATCAAAAATTCTTTCACTACAAACCTCTACGAACCCTTCTTACTCAATTCCAACGTTTGTAGTAATCGTATTTATCTTCAAACAGATTTTATTCAATGAATATTGCTCCGAAACAGGTTTGACTCAATTCAAGTGCTCCTAGTAATTTTTTTTCTTACTACTATCAAAAATTCTTTCACTACAAACCTCTACGAACCCTTCTTACTCAATTCCAACGTTTGTAGTAATCGTATTTATCTTCAAACAGATTTTATTCAATGAATATTGCTCCGAAACAGGTTTGACTCAATTCAAGTGCACCTAGTAATTTTTTTTCTTTACTACTATCAAAAATTCTTTCACTACTAACCTCTACGAACCCTTCTTACTCAATTCCAACGTTTGTAGTAATCGTATTTATCTCCAAACAGATTTTATTTCATGAATATTGCTGCGAAACAGGTTTGACTCAATTCAAGTGCTCCTAGTAATTTTTTTTCTTTACTACTATCAAAAATTCTTTCACTACAAACCTCTACGAACCCTTTTTACTCAATTCCAACGTTTGTAGTAATCGTATTTATCTTCAAACAGATTTTATTCAATGAATATTGCTGCGAAACAGGTTTGACTCAATTCAAGTGCTCCTAGTAATTTTTTTTCTTAACTACTATCAAAAATTCTTTTACTACAAACCTCTACGAACCCTTCTTACTCAATTCCAACGTTTGTAGTAATCGTATTTATCTTCAAACAGAGATTATTCAATGAATATTACTCCGAAACAGGTTTGACTCAATTCAAGTGCACCTAGTAATTTTTTTTCTTTACTACTATCAAAAATTCTTTCACTACTAACCTCTACGAACTCTTCTTACTCAATTCCAACGTTTGTAGTAATCGTATTTATCTTCAAACAGATTTTATTCAATGAATGTTGCTCCGAAACAGGTTTGACTCAATTCAAGTGCTCCTAGAAATTTTTTTTCTTTACTACTATCAAAAATTCTTTCACTACAAACCTCTACGAACCCTTCTTACTCAATTCCAACGTTTGTAGTAATCGTATTTATCTTCAAACAGATTTTATTCAATGAATATTGCTCCGAAACAGGTTTGACTCAATTCAAGTGCCCCTAGTAATTTTTTTTTCTTTACTACTATCAAAAATTCTTTCACTACAAACCTCTACGAACCCCCCTTACTCAATTCCAACGTTTGTAGTAATCGTATTTATCTTCAAACAGATTTTATTCAATGAATATTGCTGCGAAACAGGTTTGACTCAATTCAAGTGCTCCTAGTAATTTTTTTTCTTTACTACTATCAAAAATTCTTTCACTACAAACCTCTACGAACCCTTCTTACTCAATTCCAACGTTTGTAGTAATCGTATTTATCTTCAAACAGATTTTATTCAATGAATATTGCTCCGAAACAGGTTTGACTCAATTCAAGTGCTCCTAGTAATTTTTTTTTCTTTACTACTATCAAAAATTCTTTCACTACAAACCTCTACGAACCCCCCTTACTCAATTCCAACGTTTGTAGTAATCGTATTTATCTTCAAACAGATTTTATTCAATGAATATTGCTGCGAAACAGGTTTGACTCAATTCAAGTGCTCCTAGTAATTTTTTTTCTTTACTACTATCAAAAATTCTTTCACTACAAACCTCTACGAACCCTTCTTACTCAATTCCAACGTTTGTAGTAATCGTATTTATCTTCAAACAGATTTTATTCAATGAATATTGCTCCGAAACAGGTTTGACTCAATTCAAGTGCTCCTAGTAATTTTTTTTTCTTTACTACTATCAAAAATTCTTTCACTACAAACCTCTACGAACCCTTCTTACTCAATTCCAACGTTTGTAGTAATCGTATTTATCTTCAAACAGATTTTATTCAATGAATATTGCTCCGAAACAGGTTTGACTCAATTCAAGTGCTCCTAGTAATTTTTTTTCTTTACTACTATCAAAAATTCTTTCACTACAAACCTCTACGAACCCTTCTTACTCAATTCCAACGTTTGTAGTAATCCTATTTATCTTCAAACAGATTTTATCTAATGAATATTGCTCCGAAACAGGTTTGACTCAATTCAAGTGCTCCTAGTAATTTTTTTTCTTTACTACTATCAAAAATTCTATCACTACAAACCTCTACGAACCCTTCTTACTCAATTCCAACGTTTGTAGTAATCGTATTTATCTTCAAACAGATTTTATTCAATGAATATTGCTCCGAAACAGGTTTGACTCAATTCAAGTGCACCTAGTAATTTTTTTTCTTTACTACTATTAAAAATTCTTTCACTACTAACCTCTACGAACCCTTCTTACTCAATTCCAACGTTTGTAGTAATCGTATTTATCTTTAAACAGATTTTATTCCATGAATATTGCTGCGAAACAGGTTTGACTCAATTCAAGTGCTCCTAGTAATTTTTTTTCTTTACTACTATCAAAAATTCTTTCACTACAAACCTCTACGAACCCCCCTTACTCAATTCCAAAGTTTGTAGTAATCGTATTTATCTGCAAACAGATTTTATTCAATGAATATTGCTCCGAAACAGGTTTGACTCAATTCAAGTGCTCCTAGTGATATTTTTTCTTTACTACTATCAAAAATTCCTTCACTACTAACCTCTACGAACCCCCCTTACTCAAGTTCAACGTTTGTAGTAATCATATAAGCCTTGAAACAGTATTTACGCCATAATTTTTTTTTTTTAAATGCTCCGAAACATTTTTTATTTTTATTTTATTTTTTCTATTTTACTACTAACGAATAAAATTGCACTACAATCTACTCCTAACGTCCATCTATGAGAAACAGTCGGAAAAAACAAATTTTTCTAATTTCGGGGGATGACATTTTTTCACTATTTTTTTTTATTTTTTTGGCATTACTACTAACGAAAATAACTTCACTACTATCCACTACTAATCAAAATCTTTCGAAAAAAAATAAAAAAAAACGAAATTTTCCAAAGTCGGGTGCCAAGTTCACACAGCCAGATAGTTGAAGGGATGGAGAGTAACATAGGCTACTTTTTGCCCCTTTCTAACCCCCCACTTCCCAAAAATGGGGGGTGGAAGTTTGTATGGAGCATTCCGCAATTTTCACGGTAGAAAGCTAAAAATTGGAATGCTGACTATTTATGACTACCAAAAAATCGCCCATCATTTTTTTTTTCGAAATCTGTACCCAACCCCTTAAAAGAGGGGGTGAAATTTTATATGAGACCTTTCGCAAGGCAGGAAGCTAAAATCGGAACACAGACTCTTTGTTACTAACGAAAATACGTGCCATTTTTTAGAAATCCTCCCCTAGCCCCTAAAATAGGGGATGGAAATGTGTGTGAGACTCCGCAAAATTAGAACAGGTTCTTTAATACAAACGAATAATAAAATAATTTAATTAAAACAAATGAAATAAAACAATATTAAAAACATTAAATCTTACTTTAAATCAATCAGCTTTTGAGAAAATAAACATTATAAACATAAATAAGTGTAACTCATGGATTCCGATAGATGGCGCTGATATGTATATTGTATATTATGTTCACGATAGGTTTAATTGTTTAGTTCAAAAATTAATAACATGGCAGTGTTGAAATAAAATAAATAACGTGTAAAATTCTGTTAACTTCTGTGTTCAGGAAAGGGGAACAGTGCTACCCCGAATTTAACGCGAGCGAAGCCTCGGGCAAAAGCTAGTTACTAAACATACAGCAGATATTTTGCATGTATTCTGAAGTTACATAAGAAGAATATAAAACTCAATAAATTATTCTATATTTTTAGTTATTACTTTATATAATATGAAAAACTAAATTTATCTACTGGGTTTTTGTTACATAGTTATCTATAAAACAGCTGCAGAGTTGCATAAATATTAGTTTGAATAAATGGCAGTGCATTACCAACCCATGTTTGATTCACTCACCCTTAATTTATTTGTTTTCTTAGCTTAAAGTTTTGAATCCCACTATTTTTTTAGACAACAGCTGCGCCTAAAACAGCGCAAGACAAAGCGTGCGCGCGCCGTGGTCCGACCTGCGCAAGCGCCTGCTTCAGCGGGCGACGCGGTGGACGGCGCCGAACAAAGTTACGCGTCTGATAGCGAATACTTCACTGATTACCAATCTGTTTTAGGTAAGACACTAGACTTTGGGCACCATCCTGATATGTAGAAATCGCAATCATTAAGTCGGGAACCAATTACTTGTACAAAATTTGCTTTTCATAAATTCATATGATTAATAATTCATTTATTAGCTACAAACACGGTAATAATAATAAATTGTACATCATCTATTTAATTATTTCCCACCTGGGGGTGTGGTCGTTTTTTACATGCTATACGTCTTTTATATGTATAGCATATTTTATATGTTTTGTTGTCATGTTTTGTCTATAACTAAGCATGCAAATTCATAGTTTGTTAAAACATATAAAGTTCTGTGAGACTTATGAAATTTCCAGTGATGTATAAGATACCCTATACAAAGTATCTGAAATACTAGATGCAAGATACTTTAAAAAAAGTATTTCAGATACCAGATACAAATAATTTTCTAAAAAGGTATCTGAAATACTAGATACAAAATACCTATCTTTCAAATACTTTTTAAAGATAAAATACTTTTGCAGGAAAACAACATTTAGTTGAATTTAAGTTTATTTGTTCGAGAAAACAATTGTCGAATAGATCGCGTTGATAACAAGGATCAGGCAAATGTGACAAGACAAAATATGAAGGTATTAAAAAGTTTTAGTTGAGATTTGAGTAAAAGTAATTCCTCAAACATATTGTCGCTCATCTTCCTTCGATGAGGCCTCATTATCATGCCCCGAAAGGAGAAGAGTCGCTCCACAGGGGCAGAGCTTATATTTTAGAAGGTTTTATATTTTAGAAATATTTTTTTAATTGTAGGATAAGCATTTAAGCTTTTAAAGTTTGCATATTTAGTGTTGAGGTACTGGAGTGTCTCTAAATCACTGGTGCTGCTTCTGTTTTCGCCACCAGCAGTATAGAAATTGGAGTCCTCTAGAAAAATAGAGTCTGTAGAAGACCAACAGACAGGCAACTTGGCGGCGATGACCTAAGGTGTGAAGCTTGCTCTTCACCAATTTGCTGTCACCGATAAGCCTCTCAGCTCTGCGCTGAATCGTGTCCAGTGCAGCAAGTTGGTATTTTGCAGAGCAGGATGGCTCTGCAAAATACCAACTTGCTGCACGCAAAGGTGGATGCAATATTCCATGCAAGATCGGACTTGAGCTTTATAGAGAGTTAAAAGCTGTCCCGGCGTGAAATATCGCTTGACCTTATTTAGGACGCCCAGCTTTTTGGCTGCAATTTGAGCTTTGGATTCGATGTTGGCGCCGAATTTGAGGTCTGAAGACAGCTCCATGTAGGTCACAGGTACAGATGTACCCGGAAAGAGGGGTGAGGTGGAAGGAACTCCTTTTTGACGTGAAAAGACACGATTGTGTTTTGGAGGCGTTGAAATTAACGAGGTTACTGTCGCCCCACTGGGTAACATAGTTTAGCCTCTGCTTTATTCGCTCAACCATGGCCTCTCTCATGAACATCACGTCGTCACCGCTGGCTTTTGTGCTAGACAGGTATCTCTCTACAACAGTACTGTCGTCTGCATACCCAACAATTCCTGGTATTGCTGGTAACAGTTCATTGATGTGTAGCGGGAAAAGCGTCGCAGAAAGAATAGACCCCTGAGGAACTCCGGCATCAATATAGCCACTAAGTCAGAGGAGCAGCCATCGACAACTACTCTGATCAATCGTTCAGTCATGAACTCGACTATCCAACTGCAAAAGTCAGCGAGGATACCGTACGCAGTAAAGCTTGCGTGCCAGACCCTTTCAAAAGCCTTCGAGATGTCAAGTGAAACGGGAAGTGCTTCGCTGTGCATCTCGAGGGCCACGCCCCAGAAATGCGACTCATAAACTAGAAGATCCCCAGTTTAGCGTCCTCGGCGAAAACCATATTGATGATCACAGATCGTCGTCTTCTAGGTATGAGAGCAACTTGCTGTTCAGCACTCTTACAGAGTATGGAAGTGATGGCGATCGGTCGGCACGACTACCCTTTTTGGGTGCTGGTTGCACATTGACAAGCTTCCAGGATTTGGGGACGTCCGTCAAGAAGAATTGGTGTGGCTTCTCGGTCTCCAGATGGTGATGGACCATATGGTCATTTGAGTGCAGTCCTCTTATGTTCGCAAGGTGCACTTTAAATGGGAGGAAGTGCAGCCGTTGTTTAAAATCCTTCCTGTTCCTTCTCATCATGATGGTGAATGTTGGGGGGGAGGATTTTTAGTCGAGACGCTACTTAGTCGACCAATGGAAGTTTTCTTGGGCTAAGTTGACCAAAAAAGGGAACATACTAGAGACTGCGGGGATGCCCGAACCCCCGGATATGGCCACCGGGTCGTCCCGTCCAGTAGCCAACTGGCATGGTGGAGCATTTCGGGATTTTTTGCAAGTTGGCGGGGCAGCCGTTCACGTGTGACTAGCGTGCCAGTTGGGCCCCTTACTAACTACGGTCGGCCAGCGGCTAAAACCGTGTTTCGGATCTCGGTACCCTCCAGGATGAGTTACCAGGTACAGCATAGCCAAGATACCAAGACCGAGGACAGACAGTTGTAGAAAGATAGTGTCGCCATCTGTCATTTAGTTCCCGACAATATCGGCTATTTTCAAGTGTCAAGTAAGTATAATTTTTCTTCTATGTTCTTGAGTAATTTCCTAGGTTTCAGTAAAGAAGTGGGGTTTTACTGAAACCTCCTTCGGCATTCCTGACAGAGCGCGAAAAGACACCTTCCAACTGTTTTGTTTCACTTGCCAACACTCATGCATACTCAAAAACACTCAGTGGTTAATAACACGCCATTATTACACAGTAATATGAAACACAACACAAAATTTAACAAGAAAACCAAAACCATTAAAGTGAATCCCGCCAAAAAGTTCAATATCGACTAAATATACGACGCGCTGCGTTCAGTTGCGTTCGGAAAGAAAAACTGCGAAGTTCATTTTAGTAAAAGTATCTTAGGGAACAAAGTATCTTCAAAATACTAAGATACCAGGAAAATGTATCTAAATACAAGATACAAAATACAAAATTTGAAAAGTATATCAAATACAAGATGTAAATACGTATTTTGTATCTTGTATCTGTATTTCAGATACTTTTATCTAAGATAAGTCACATCATTGGAAATTTCATATATGTGCGTTAACTATTTATAAGTTGTAACTTGTCGCGCTAGTCACATGTCAGAGTGAGAACAATGATTATGACGCACTGCATTCCACAGTAAATCCGACTCCTATTTGAGGTGTTTTTAATGCCTACCTACATATTGTTATAATATTAATAATGTCTTTCTGTATAAAAAAAGGTCAATCTCGACGACTTAGGTGCACGGTAAAACTCCAATGAGATTATGATTGCACCTAACTTATTTTATTGTATTAGAATAAACTTCTAACCGAATAGTTGCGATATACAATTACCAGAAACGAAGGCTACGAGCTTGATTTACATGAAAAATGAAGATAAATAGTTTTATTCTGGGTATATTTTCCTAAAACGTAATTTGAAGGAGTTTTCATTGATTTAAAAATAACACGTCTCCCTTGCCTAACGCCACACGCAAAAAAGTTATGACACGGCAGACGTGCCATCCGCAACGAAACGATTAATATATATAGTGTAAAATGGTGTTCTCACACTTTACTACAATTTATTTAGTGCATCTTTTAGTAAAAAAAATCTTTAATGTCATAAAAGTTCTCCATCATTAGCCATTAAAACAGACAATTTCTTAAATGAATAATATGTAATGATTTTATGTCACCTGGAACATATAGACAGCTCTTCAGAGTACTGTATTGTTTGAGGTTTCAGACGTATCAGATACTAATTGTGTTTTCTTTTCACAGGTACAGACCGTGAGATGGACAGCGAAGAGTTCTATGACGTCCACACAGATGACGATGAAGACGACACGCTGCGGGACAGCGTTAATTATCCACTACCCAGCGTCCCGAAGGAGCCGTATGAGGTACTTATTCATTTATTAATTAGTGTTTTTTTTTAATCTCAACCATTAAAACTATATTCATCTGGTGATGCAATGTCTGTTACGCAATACAGCCAATTAAGGTCTTACTTTATATAAAATAATAGTTGATACGGCTTTCTTGCTCATTACTTTCTACCTGAAAAACCTAAAAATATGTCATTAAATGATATTCAATGATAATGATATTATGTCCAATAAAACCATGTATTTAGGTAAATACGTATATTGACCTAAGTAGCACACAAGATCTAAATCACAAATGACAATATCAAAGTACCCTCAACTTAACCAACATTATTTTATAACAAGGCTTGGTAAGTTCCTATGATTCATACACAACAGATATGATATTAAATGATAATAAAATCATGTATTTTTAACATTTGTATCCAATCATAGGTTTCAATAATAGAAGAACCTGATCAAAAATTCATCTATGAAATGCTTCAATAAATAAATATTTAATAAATATTTCTCACATTCACACCAATCAGCCTAGCCCAAAGTAAGCACTGTAAGGCTTGTGTTATGGATACTAGGGTAACGGATAGACATACATATATGATACATAGATATGTAATATTCATAGAAATATATATAAACACCCATGACTCAGGCACAAATGCTCGTATTCATCATACAAACATCTGCCCCTACCGGGATTCGAACCCAGGACCGTCGGTGCGAAAGGCAGGATCGCTACCGTTGCACCAAACGGTCGTCAATAAAACGAAAACTTATAATAAGAATATATTATATAAAAATTGTTTAAGAATAAAGTTTATAAATGTTTTATTTCAGGATCCATTAGACAGAGAGAGAATATTAAGGAACACAATGCCTTCAAATCAAGAGAAGAACACAACATAGTTGTCACAATTAAGGTAAATTTTATATTTAAATATATTTTCTAAAACATATTATTTATAATTTTCATTAAACCATCAACCAAATTGTACATAAAATATTCAATTTGTCTGAAACTAAGGAGTCATTTATAAATGACATCATACTTTAAAAGGGAGGAGGGTACGACCTGAATGTGACATTGTGTGACAAGGGGCAGGGGGAGGTCTAAAGCTTGTAAAATTCTCACATGTAAAATTTGTGACGTCACATGTTAAAATTTGTGACGACGAAAATCTGTGACGTCATATCAGGGGGAGGAAATTCTAAAAATGTGACAACTTGTGACAAAGACGGGGGAGGGGTTAGAAAGTCATAAAATTAATGTGACGAAATTTATGAATGGCCTCTAAGCCAATCAGAAAGAAGATAAGGTGTTCCTGTAAAATAGGAGGGAATATCTTTGTCTGGACTCGGTGACTTCCTTCCTCTGAACTGAACGATCTTCCTCTATAATATTATGGGCTGAATGATATTCCTCTAGGCTCAGTGATCTTTACCAAGTAAATTATTTTAATAGAAAAGTACTAGTAAATTCTCAGGCGGGAATCGAACCCGCAACCTTTTAATGTCCGGTCCATTGCTCTCCCAAATGAGCTACCGACCCTTGTGAACACCTGTCGAAATTTTCTGACTGTAAGCCAGTTTTGTCTCATTAATGAGAGAAACATCCTTTCATATTCAAAAGAAAGATTTTTACAAATTTTTAAAAATTTTTTGACAATCAGTTAAGATAAAATAGTAATTTAGTTGAAAAAATAATCATAATAACTTTCATAGGGTTTATTAATTTTCCTTTGGGTTGGGCGATCTCCGTATGAGGTAATCTTAGCTTGAGGACGTGGTTAAACCTTAGATTGGTCTTTATATATTATGTTGTGAGATGTATGTTATATGGAGTATAGCGCCATTGATATGAAATGTGAGTGTGGCTACGTATAGCGATACTGTTGTACAAGGCGTATCCAGAAAGTATGTGTACTGAGGCTCTCACGGCCGAATGAATTTTATTTTCGACATGTTGGCTACACTTACGTGTAGCCTGACTCTTCCCCTCCGCAACGAGACCGGTTCAAGGACAGTACTTTGAGAAGTGTCGACGCGACAACACGTTTCGTGAAAAATGTCAATCCAATTTCCCGCCAAGTGCGAAAATCGCGGCGTCATCCTTTATCTCGTTTGGAAGTGAAAGTCTCCGGTTGAGTCGACTATGTCGAAAAATAGCTTACATATGTACTAAGGTAGCCAGGTATTATTTTTGTTTCAAAAAAATATTTTGTAACCTACAAAAATTCAGTACACTTACTTTCTGGATATGCCTCGTATCTTGAGAACAACTATAGAGGTGTTCAAATCAACTGCCTTTAACATAATTTCTAGCAGTATATAAACTTCAGTTTGTTAAGGAAAATAAATTAGTACATATAATATTACATTCATGGAAATGGCTTCAAACCGAAATTGCGGATGCTTTTCAATGCGTTTTTTTGTTTGTTTTTACAAGTTATTTTTTTATTTCAGGTGAATCTTGTTGGGAGTTAGTCTGGTATGGGATATAGAACCAATGTTAGCTATTTAAAGGGATGTAATTATGATATTGGTTATTTCTTTTTAAAGTAGAGGGAAATGTAAAATTTGGGATACCACTGTTTATTATAGACTAGTGAATTCATGTTACTGTTCGCACCAAATGTTATGGTCGAAGAACTTACGAGTATAGGATCTTTTATTAGCGTGTTGGACTTTAAGAAACTCGATTATTACAATGACTATTCTTATCTGTTTCTTGTTTTGTATTCATTGCCTTGGCTTCACACATCGCGTCAGATTTCTGCGCCATATAACAAGAACAAAAAAATATTTATTTAAAGAAGAATACATTTAAGAGCATTATTAATGGTCAATATAGTTGGTAATATATTTAGCTATTAACATAGCACACAAATATACTAGGCGATGCAGTCGCTAAGCATAAAGCTACGCTAGCACTATATTTTGGAGCGGATAGTAATACTTAAAAAATTTTTTTTTTTTTGTTTCGATAGGAATTTTTGCGAATATCAAAATTCGGGCGAATATCACAATCTGGTCCTAAACCTGTTAATTCGATTCCACACAAAAAATATTAAGATCAGTTAAGAATTCGGGAAGCTATTGCTTAACAGACATTGCGTCATTGAAGCTGATCCATGGGAGCATCGCACGCTCCGCTCCAATAATATAAAAAAAAATTAACATATTGTATTTTCTATAATCCATTTTTATTTCTATAATATTTCAAAAGGTGAACAATCCTCCTCCAGTTTTTTATACATGACAGTTTTTTTTAATTCTAGAAACAAAATTATTCGTATATTAATTTTTAAATTAACTTTATAAATAGTGCCTTTGCCTTACATTAAACTGGACTGCCGAGATTTTTTTTACTTTTGAACAGAATTATACTTTGTCAAATGTAGGATGATACTTTTGTCAGTTGACACCTATATAGAGGGTATAAAGTTGCTATTGCAATGTCAAGCCAAACAAGGAAACAAACGCAACCTTAGTACGTAGCAATAAGGAAGTGACACCTGTCAAAAGTATCATCCTACATTGGCCAAAGTATAATATACTTGTTATATAAATTTACTTAATAGCGATGTGTAAATGTAGTAGTCGCTATAGATATCAATGAGGTGCAGAGGACTGTATGTGTGAGTGCTTCGTCTGTATACGAAACACGTTTCTATGTATTGTATCGAATCGAAGCTATGTTCAGACCGGTCATAATGTTTTGTGCGGTCAGTCAGTCACAGGTGTAGTTAGTTTTATGGTCAAATTATAACACTATAAGCAATTGTCACGGCCATTGCATTATAACTTAATTTGATTTTGAGAAATAGTTTGTTACTGAAAAACAATAATCAGTTATGTTGCCGCCATCTGAGTTCAGTTTTATATAAAATTACCTATTAGAAATATAGCATTGTGAATGCAAAAAAAAAAACCAAATACCTTATTGCTCAAACTTTTATTAAGTTTTAGGAAATCGAGTCATATAAAAAAAAGTTTATTTTTTTTATGTGTCTGTTTTTGTCAGAAGACGATTTATGAATTATTTGTACCATCTGACAGCTTTTGATATTAAAGAATACAGAATATTTGTTATTAGAACTTAATTACTTAGAATAGAAGCTCTCTAGATGGAGTAGTCCTTCAATTATCTTTAACGAATGATGAATGAATGAATGAAATATTTATATTCGTCTCTATTTTGGTCCAAAATATGGTGTTTGTAGACATCAGGTTTCATAAAAATCAACTTATACCTAAGCATGTATGAAAAACCCGACTGTCTACATTTGTACTAAAATATATATATAATATAACTATGTGTAGCTCTATTTTTCTCTCTCTCTCTCTCTATATATATACACACACACACACATATATATATATATATATGTGTATTGTATCTCTTACTGAGACGACTTATTTCTTTTAAGCTTTAACATTTCTGAAGATCTCCACATGATTCACTATCGCGATCCTGCTTTTCGCGCCGACAGCCCTGTACGAATCCCAAAAGGGGTAGATGTTTGTGTGACGAATACAGGCATTTTTACCTGAGTCATGGCTATTCATATATATTTCGATTATTACATATACATGTCTTTTCGTTATTCTGGTATCAATAACGCAATCCTTACAGTGCTTACTTTGGGCTAGGCTAATTTGTGTGAGTGTAAGAAATATTATTATTATTGTTTTAAAATTTCATGATCACTAACATTATAGTAATATAAGTTATTTACGGGATTGTTACCATGTACCTTGTTATTGAGTTTCCGATATTTCGGCACTGTTGCAAGTGCCATGATGACGGAGCGACTGAAGTAATTGCAGGTAGGCTGTTATTGGCAGAAATATCGGTGTACCCTCCGACGAAGTCTCTTATTGCGTTCGTTACCCGTACCACTGTTCACATTCTCACAATTCCCTTTCTACCTACCACTATATATTTCAATAATCTAACCTTTTTTCAACTCTTGTTTTTATCGTTGTCAATTTTGTTTGACAACAAATTAATAAAAAATATAGAAAATTGCAATCTATAATATGATGTTTTCACTTCTTTATTTATTCTGTGCTTTGGGGAGCAAGATAAGCCATTGTTTGTGACTACGATCATCCAACGCATCACTTTGGGCCTCCATAATTGGGTTGGCTCCGCTATCACTGCTTTGCGATTCGGTCGCAAAATGAGTGTATATGTGCACACAGAATTGTGTTGTATCTGTTTGTGTTTGTATACATATACATACATATGCATGCATATACATACATATGTATACATATACATACATATGTATACATATACATACATATGTATACATATACATACATATGTATACATATACATACATATACATAGTGCTGCTTAACTTTATATCGTTTTACTGTTTTTTTTTAGTTTTCCATTTAATTGTTTGTATGCGTTGGGTGTGTTCTGTGTTTATATGAGGAAGTCTGTGCTCATTGTGAAAATAAATGCTTAGTCATAAAGATGATTTTTGTGTTAATGAGACATTAAATGTACGGTCAATAACACATTAAGCTATACACTTTAAGAAATAAATGATTTTGGTTAAAAGTACAATCTTTGTAATGTATTTAACTTTTAGTTCTATAAACGAATGCATTTAACGATGCATACATAAAACGGATAACTACGCCATTGCGTCGAGAAACACAAGAGTTTTTGTCTCTCTTAAATTATATGTTGCTTTATAAAGTTTCATTTCATTGATATAAAGGAGGTCCAATGAAGAAAACATGATTTGATGTGTTGTCAACTGTACCTGATTTTTAACATCATTAAAAATTTAAAGTGATATCCATCTAGAGAGCTTGTAATCGATAATTAATCGATTTAATCAATAGTATATGAATTGATCTAATAATTACAAATTTTCTCAACCGATTTTCAACTTATAGTCTACTACACAGAGTTCAATATACAGAGTTGATTTGATATTTTGTGGTAAATCAATATGCTGTTGTCTACATTATAACTGTACGCGTTGTTGAGATCTGTTGTATGATACATGAGTGTGCAGTATTGAAGTTTCATATGTTATTTGGTTTTCAACTTTATCCTTTTGACTTTATGGTTTTTTTGGGATTGTGTAAAGCACACAACCCCTAAAAAAACCTTTCATATTCAACATAATACAGTAACTACCGAACACCCTGTATATGATGCGAAAATATAAACAAAATAACCAAAAATATCACCATCTAATAATTTTAAATGTCCGGGATTCTTTATCACCTTTATATTAAATAATAGTATTTTTATGGATATATTTCAATTATGTATATTTATTTATCTATCGATTTTTTCTATTATATCTATGGATATTTGTCAGAGTTATAGTTAGTAAAGTGACAAACATAATAATAATAAATCTTTTATTACAGACAAAAGGTAGTTCACAGAGTGTTAATACAATTATCCATAAAAATAATTTAAGTAAATTTATTTTGAATGCAGATGCAACCAATGTTTCAGTAGTACAGAGTTCCATTGATCAACCACTGCTTTCACGATGCTATTGGGTCTATTACTCCCTAGCAACGTCGCACAGCATTTTCTGATTATGAAAACCATTTATATGCGTCTTTGCAAACATAATTAGTAACACTGCAAAACCTAGGCAATCCCAATAGCACCTTGAAGGTATAATAGTCTTATATTTATATATACTAGCTGACCCGACCACGCTTTGCAGTGTTATAAATTAAAATGAAACCTATCTTATTTTCTAAGTAGGACCAAATTCAGTAAAATGAAAAAATAACTATCAAAATCGGTTGAGTAGTTTCACACGGGTGGACAAAATTCTTCAATTTTTTTTTTATTAATTAATATTTTTCCATTAGCGCCATCTAGCGTCCGGTAGACGAACTACTTGCGGTTAATATGGTAACAAACACAACTTCAATACTGCATTAAACTCGATTAGAATAATTTTTAGTGTACCTATGGTGCTATAGTGAACATAGATGCAGTTAACTGGCTACATTTTTTTTTCAATTTATTTCTGTGTTTACAAGTATTGGAATTTGTATATTGATTTAAGTATTAACTTATGGGATAATTATGGAACTGTTTTTGTTCGATATTTATAAGCTTCTAGCGGCGACTTCGTTCGTATCTGGGAATATTTAAATATTCACACAAAATTTCAACAAAATTTGTGCAGAAGTTTTAACCGATATTATAAATTTATGCTTTTTATATATCTTTAGAAGTCAGGAGCTCGATGCTGCGAGAAGAAAAATAATCTCATTTTACAATACATTTATAATATCAGTACAGAACGCTACAAAAACATTACTATTTTTGAATAAATAAAATATGTTTATTTAATGTTAATCTTAATTATTGAATGTCTATGCTACTCTATAGAAAGTATTGCCAGCACAAAAAAAGGAACAATAATATGGTATGAGTAAATTCCTTAAAGAGGACATCCAAAGTAATATTAAAATAATAATTATTTTAATTTTTTATCTGTTAAGAATAGGGGAAGCTACAAATAATTTCTTCTGTCAGTTTAACGGTCGAAACAATACAATTTATTTATTGGTATAATTTAATAAGTTGCAATCAAAATTGTATTATTTTCTGAAAAATAGCCATTAGAAAAAAAAAGTTTATCTCGGAACCACAGATTATAAATTTTTATACTGTCTGTTGTAATCGAAAAAAAAAAATAGTTATAAATTATTAGTGCATTAAAATCTGCCTTAGTTATGAGGATAAACAAATTGTAAGTTCATTTAGATAACAACTGTAAATAGAAATATGTTATGCAGATGTCGCCTCTATATTATATGGTTAGTGTTATTATGTAAAAAAAGATTGTGCATCTTTGATTGTGACAAATATAAAACTACTGCTCTTGGATTATCTTATATAACATTTTTTTTTTAAATTTGTTAGAAAAATCCTAGAAAATATCTACTCAGTTATAAGGAGGATTGTCTCGTGAGCCGAGTCGACATTTTCTAGTATTTTTATATTAAAATAATTTATTATATTAAAAATCATAAAATAAATACTTTGTTAACTATCTAGATCATAATTCACCTGCGGTTTTCTCATCTTGACATCACTTCCTCTTACAGGTAGTAAAGTAGTTAAGTGCTATAAAATATCTCATATTCAATATTAGAATGCAGTTTTTGTCATATGAAATACTTATTGAATTACTAAATCCTTAACAATAAATATACATAGTAATATTTGATGTTTTTTGGTATTTTGATTGTAGATATTATTTATAGACATACGTTCCAGAAAATTCTTACTATTCAAACCATGTTTATATTGTATATTTTGAGAAAATTTATTTTCATGTGTAATTTGTTAAATAACATTTTTTTGTACCGTTGATTATGGCAATATCGCTGTTATTATTACAATAAAAAAAAACCCTCATCGAACAATAAAACAATTGGAATGTATGACTTTCTCTACCATTTCATAGATCGTTAAACAACAATAACAATTCTTTAAAATGTCACTCTTTAAGGTGGCCAAGGAATTAAAACAATTCAATAAAAAGAATTGAGGGTTAAAAATAATTTGGTCTATATTAAATTTTGGAAATTCGCGCCACAAAATGTTGTATTATTATTTTTTAAACCATCCTCAATTGTAACGTACTTTGACACACCAGTAGAGTGTTCGAATCATTAAAACCTTTTACACATCCTTTTTTTTTCGGGCAGAAAATGTGTATGTATTTTAATATTACCGATGGTTCAAAATTATTTTTTATCTGTCAAGCGATCAGTGTCAAACGATGGTAGAGGTGTACATAGATGCCCGAAATTGTAAATGTAATCGCATTTTTGTTCTACATTTGACATGTTACTGGGGATTTTAGCGCGTGAAAATAATAGTTAAGTGTAATACTATTATACTTAATTACCATTTCCCACGCGATGCACCCGCGCGCATTATATTAATGTAGTAAAAAAGTTTAAACTGAACAGCCAAATCTGCCGTAGATAAAATAATTTATCTATGGAACAGATTTAACTTTAGTCGGTGTTATATATGGGAGTTTATGGTAGTGTTCCGAAATATACATCAGTAAACTGCTCGGTGCTAATGATGTTACGTATCGACGCCATGTTGTTGTTTTGTTCCACAATATACTGGCCTGCGCGTTGACGTCAGAAATCGACGTCATATTTATAATAGTGTGAGAGCGAGAGGGAGGGAAAATGCCCGCAAGATAATTCACATTTTCTTCCATTTGACCAGTACGAAATGGCGACGGATTCATAACTTCATTACAACTGGCTAGTATATTGATATGTTTTTCGCTATACAGCCTATGAGTAATGTGTTTTGTTTGACTTTTATCTGTGCTCAGAACTAAATAGTGTTTACTCATTTTTAGCTCAAATATTGTGATGTAAGGTAACATTTATTTTTCTTTAATTTAAAGTGATGTAATGTGCTTGTTATTTATCCTCACCTCGCGATAAGATGACAAACGACAGTTGTGGCATAATAAAGTAAACCTTATGTCAACTTGTTGAATAAAAAAAAACTACTGTCAACGTCAAGGTTAGCACTTTTTGCGATATGAACTCGTTTGTTTCTTTTTAGGCATGAAATATATCACTTTGCCGGAATTAGCTATTTTAATGTGTAGAAATGACTTATCATGAGATTGACATTCTCCATTAGTGTTGGGAACACAGCAAGTATTTTTCAAAAAAAACTATGCTCCCATTTTCCGGGCACAACTCAAAAATGAGGGAGATAAGTTTTTTTGTAATTATTAAGACTTAATTAGTCGCAACGATACATTATAAAATAGAAGATTTAATTAGGTATACTCAAATGCCTTATTTAATTTGAAGTCTATTTAAAGAATGTTTGATTTGGTCTTAAAGTGAAAATCATCTTTCACTTATCATCCATATATGATGATTATGTCATTTGGAAGAAATCGACCCACCGAGGTACGCTTTTGTTTTGTTTAAATTAGAAAATGACTAATTTTATAAGAATCGTGTTTATTATAAAAATTTGAGTTCTCTTTAGAACCCAGTTCTATGATACATTATTCCACTTTAGAGCTTATTAAGAGAACTTGAAATTTTGAACTCAATGCTCATTCGAGTCTCGTGGGTTCTGATAAGTTCACTTCTTAGAATACGACTTAGCACAAAGTTATTTAGCATTTAAAAAATATTAAATATGAATCAATTTCGTCAATACACGAAAAAATCAATATGTTATCATACGTCAACAAAATCCTTACCGTACCTAAGTAGCTCATGATCAATATTTTAGCTTTAAAGTCTGTACAAATAACGAGAATAACAAATTCATTATCATGGCAGCTCATAGAGGTCATACATTCACGCCTAAGGCGTCAGAAATTCTAGATATGACTCATTTAGCAGATTTTTTTGTGGACTCATCCTTAGTATTTTAGATTTATATACCGTGCCTCTTTCGGCTACGTCTTAGTGGCATTTAAGGCGCAACACAAGTAGTTCATGGGCATCCCGTAGGTTTAAATACGAGTATTCCACTGCCTATTAGTGAATGACCGCCCCCAACCCAAAAAGAGTTTTTTCTGAGTAAAATAAGGTCCGAAATTCTTAGCATACGTGATGATGTATCTAATCACAATAATAAAAAATAGTCAAAGTAAGATGTTGCTTTGCTCAGTATAATAGCGGTTTCGCACTACGTCCGATCCAAATCCGTGAAAATACGGATCTAGAAATCATGGACTGAATTCGGATACTGCCTACGCATTAGTCCGATCGCTGATCCAAATTCAAGCTATTCAGGGGCCAGATATCCGTGCCAAGCTACCTTTGATTCGATTCGGACAGGGTCAAGATGATGAGAGATCTCGGATGGGTCTAGTGCGTAAGCTACTATACAAATTATTCTACGGCTACATCGGACTGCCATTTGATGGTGACGGAACGGATACGGATCGGATGTAGTACGAAATCACTGCTTTACTTAATTGATCGCGTTTACAACACGTTAGGAGTTCATAATGCAGTCCCTGAATTTTTTATTATAAATCAACGTCTTCGTTAACAATTATATACAATCATTAATTATGAGAATTATTGTAATTAAATTTATTTATGCTCCTTAGGAACATATAAACTGAACTCAAATCACAGTTTGTGACTTATTGTTCTTATGTATAGTATAAAGTCATAAGATGTTAAAAAACACATAAATTTACATTGTCAGAGGATTTTGTTGTATACACACTGTTTATATTTGAATATGATGTGTCTTTTGGTAAAATTGTATTTGATTAAGATAACTATGTTATGTAATTTTGTTCTAATTGCTCATTATTATGTTTTGAAAATACATAAGAATACATAATATAAATAAATAATGTGGGAAATGTAAATTTGTATTGGGTCAACCTACCGGTATTTATTTTGTTAAAATAAATCGATTGAAGAAAAAACATATTTGTTATTATTGTTTACCTTTTCGGTAAGTACATTGCCATTCCGACGCAAAACGCCTAGCTAATTAAAGATGTCAGCACTGTAGTATAGTTGTACTACAGATTGTATAATATCCTATATTATCCACACTTGGATTCATGGACTGCGGTCCACAGATCAATAATGTGTCCACCCTTTGAAAATGTAAAACCATTTTATTATATCGATAGGGGATAGCAGGACTCGATCGTAGTATCCATTCTATCGATAGTACGTTATTTTTCAGAGGAAAAAAATCGATAGAAATACTATCCATAGTCTGGCAACACTGTTGACAACGCCATATTGCTTAGTGAGGCTATCGGTCTCAGTAAGTGGATCTTAACCCTAGCCACTAAAGTAAAAGCGAACACGGTCCATGTTACGCCTTCAGTGGTTAACACATTGACCGCCTTGTCAGTCAGTGGAGTATTCCAGTGTCAGTCACCCGTGACTGACAAGGCGGTCAATGTGTCAACTAGCCCAAGATGGCGTTACTTTGAATTTCGATCGTGTTATTCCATTTGTCATAAAGATGTAAATTTATTTTTTCTGTTCTTATTTGCTTTTTGTTGCTTGAAAATTTTCTGTAGAATGTTAAATAACTACGGATTTGATTTTTTGTGGGTTGATACATTGCTTTATAAGCGTTATATTCTCGAAACGGGTGCTGTCCATTTTTTGGTCTACGGGAGTAGGGTTGCCAGATCGAAAAGCCGGACAGACCAGCCAGTATAGCCGGACATTTGAGTAAAAAAGCTAAACAATATATATATTAGATATACGAAACGTAACTGGTTATGAGAGAAAGAAAATGTGTGCTCACACCTCTCCCTGTTGCTCCTCAGTAATATATGAAACATAACTCTCTCTTTCTTCACTAACTTATATCTCCCTCTCAACTTCCGTCCGCCTTACCCGAACACACTTTTCGCAATGCTCTCGTCACGTATTCACCAGCTTACTCCCCAAGGCAGCGGTGCGTGAAGAAGTTTTACTTCAAAAACGGTCAAATTTAAAAAACTGGTTGGTTGCCTGTAAAGTCGGTATACGGGCGAAAGTTTTACGTGACAACGACTTTGAGTGGTAAAATAATTTTAATGTGAATATTCATTCGTATAGTAGGAAGAAGGATGAAATAATAGTAACAATTTAAAACATTTATTTATACAAAGAATTATATTTAAAACATTAATTTATAGGCACGCGTCCCTTCCACTTTTTATGTCTGTCTCTCTCGCTCTTAGGCGGGCTAACCATGCCCGAGTGGAAGGGACGCGTGCCTCTCACTCGCTCTCATTGTAAGCGCATAACGTGAGCGGAGCGTAACGCAGTTTCTTGAAGTGTCACCCGGCAAACCAATTTATAAGACGTTGTCACGTCAAAAATCCTAGCAAAAGCCGGACATGCCGGATACTGTGTTCTTAGAGTATATACTAGCTAATCCGGTAACGCGTTGCTATGGTAACGTTAATTGATACAATGGAAAAAGAGCGGACAGACAAACACACAAACACCAAATTTGTTTTTTTAGATTATAAACTAGCGGCCCTTCCCTGCTTTGCACGGGTGGACAAAATTCTCTAAATTTTTTCTATTATTATATATTTTTCCGTTAGCGCCATCTAGCGTCCGGTAGACGAACTATTTGCGGTTAACGCGTTGCTATGGTAACGCATATACAATTTAAAAAGAGCGGACAGACAAACACAAACCACTGTCATCTTAGGTTATAGATTAAAGATGGAGACTGCAAGATTTGCAGGTAATTAAAAAAACAGATTTAAATAGTATTAATTTATTTTTTACTAAATACATCATTAGATATAGACACATTTGAAGATCATCAGCGTAAATTCTTACAAAATAGTAATACTGAACAAAAATATATAATGTTTATTAAATATAATAAATTGTATTGCATGTCAAATTGTGTACAACAAACTTAGCCTTTAGATTTTTTTTCTTACAAGCTAAATATTATAATAATTTTGTTTACCTTATACAAAAATCGTATCAAATCTTTTTAAAAGGAACCTTAAAAATTTTAATATAGTAAATATAATAAACGTAAAAAATCCACATTTATTTAACGCTAATTAATGGGCTTATTCAGTTGTGTCCTCAGCATTCGTAGTACTTTGATGATTAGTCAACTGTTAAAATATCCAGTAACAAAATGGTTAATTATATTGCAGTAATTCTTTCTATATCTGTCGATAAATAAAACAAAACAGAGTTATATGGAATATAGATACATAAAACATCGATTTAATTAATCATTAATTAACACGTTGAAGACCGCATTGAAAAATCTCATTTCTCACATAAGGGACCGGCATTGATTAAAAAAAAATCGTTTTAAAATAAGGGACCGGCGAATAGTCTACTGTACATAAATTGATATAAAATCTTGCCCACCGATGTAGAAGCGGTCGCCAGGTAAAATATGTCGTGTGCCCACCCGTGAGCACGCGGGCCGATAATGTTGTTGCGGAGTGACCCACAGGTGGGCATACGGTCTTTAACGTGTCAAGAATACCGTATTTGAAATATTTTGCGTAATTGTTAAAAAAAAACTTTCATCAAAGTTTTGTGTGTGGAAATTCCTTATTCCACTCCAAAAAGTTCGCGTAGCCGAGATTCCTACCTCATACCTTTCTTTCGCATGTTTTATTCCTAATTAACTTTGGCCTAAATTACCTAACCTAACATTTCAGGTTAGGTTAGGTAAGTCTTATTTCTATTACCAGCCAGCGAGTTATATCAAATATATGCATCAAAATATTCTGCCAAAATTGTTTGTACCAAGGTAGAACACGCGTAGCCCAATAAATACGAGATTTCTCGAGCACGATAAAGATGCTTAACCGATTCGTTGCTACATACAATTACCAGAAACGAAGGCTACGAGCTTGATTTACGTGAAGAATGAAGATAGTTTTATTCTGGGTAGATTAATTTGAAGGGACTTATCATCGATTTAAAAATGACACGGCTCCAGTAGCTAGCGCCACAGGCAAAAGAAAGTAATGGCACGCCAGACGTGCCATCTGCAACGAATCGGTTAATCGGTACCGATGCTTTGTTTGTCTTAACTTATACAGCTGAACCAGCTAAATATCTCACATGTTTGTTAGTAAGACCCACAATTCTGGTAAGTAGCTCTGTCGCGCTTGAAAAATGTCTCAACTTCGATAATCCACGCTTTCCAACGAACAGTACAAATAAAAAAAAGTAAAATTAGCTTTGTGGTGAAAATATAATACTGAAATAAGTAAGCATTTTGTCATAATTAACATGTTTTTCTAAATTTAATTTACCTTAATCATTCTGGTAATTTAAATATGTTTCAAGAGAAAATGTACGTTATAAGAAAAGTAGTCCGTGTTAAAACATTACATAATATTCTTTTCTGACGGGAGCAATATTATTTAAAATCATTAGATTTATGTTCTTTACATTTCATTTTCAGTGGTATTTTATATGATGAATTCCGCCTAAGAACAATTTGTGAGCCAATTCGATTTTTTCTAATATTTTCCTATGAAAATGTAAAAACAATTGGATTTAAATGTATTATGTACTATAAAAGCATTTTATTAATCAATATCTGTTTGATTCACCAAGAACCCTGAAACACAGGCCGCTATGTATAGAAATATCTACTCTGAGTTTTCTTATTCAAAGACAGGCCAATTATTAAAGAGAGCAATTGTAGAAGTTCATCGTAGCTCACAGGCAATTCAGGCCTGCACCACACGTGCTCGGAATGCTAAAGACTTATTTAATATGGATGGTGCGGCTCTGAGAGTAGACATCGGTAAATTTATATCAACATATTCCTTAGAATAAGTATTTACGAAAGCTATTCGAAACTTCCTTTATTTTATGATAGTACATTTATTAATAAGTAAATCAAAATTTAATAAACTATCAAATATAAATTACCAGTTACGATTAAAGTACATTTATTTCATAAATTATGACCTTATACTTTACCAAAATGTATAAAAATCGATCGTGAGTATAAAGCCACGACCTTCAAGTTTGACAGTAAAACTATTTTTAAAATAATCGTCATGTAAGTACGATATTTTTTTTATAAATATATACTGATGATAAATAAAGTAAATGCAGGGTAGTACCATTCATTACATTGTAAGTCTGAGTACACATTAAGCTGTATAGCTCTTAAAATAAAATGGTCTCTATTACAATGGCATAAAGGCGGCCACAACATATACAGCTGTCGACTATACAACTTAAGCAATGTAAATTTAAAAAGGTATTTTTACTCGATTATTCACAAAAAGTGTAATATGATGAATAGTTCCTTGGAATGCATATTGCTATTCGAGTGTCCTTTTTCAATTAATTTGGCATGCATCACAATTTAAAGTGATGGACAGATTGTCAGGTATATTTCTCATTAGTATTTTTTTTTATTATTTCAATGGCACAATGTTACAATCATGTTTTAAAAACACTGTATAGTCATCATTGAGCTACGAGTTCGTTACGGTGCGCGCAAGTGCTACGCATGCATGCTACGATCGTAACGCACGCTACATAGTTGGCTAGCGAGAAAAATAAAATTAAAATTGGTACAATTTAAATTCCACAGGCAAATCTTCTCAACTGTTAAGACTGTAACTGGAACTTTAGAAATACAGAAAAGACACGTGTTCAAATATATACTTTTAAGCTTTCTAACCTGCGTCTTTTTTTAATTTCTGTAACGCGTTTTTTTATATATTTATATAAATATTTACTCTTTATTGCTGAGTATAGATAAACCTTTCCTGGTGTGCATACAACTTACCAGTTTCTTCGCAATTTAGAATCTTGCGAAACTGATTATCAATTGATGTAAATCAAAGGCAATACTTGTATATATACTCCAATATACACATATTATGTATATGTATAGCGACAGATTGCGAAGAAACTGTGGTAAATTGTTATATATGGGTATGTAACCCACACACATCTATATATATCTCATATATTTATATGCATGAGATATATATATATATATATATATATAGATGTACGTATATTATGTGTACGTACGTGCACCGTAACGAAATAAAAAAATTGGCCGTAGATTACATCTATGCGTTATACACGTGACACTAGTAAACGAATCATTATTTTCGAATTCGTTGTTTCGAAACGTAGATTCTGGAAAATGACACCATAAAAATGTTTTTTTTAAATTGCGCGATGGGACATTCGCATAACATAATTTCTATTACTTGTGTCATCACAGTAGATAAATTACATTTAGGCCAAATAAGCAAATCTGAAAAGAAGATATAGGCCGATGCAATTTTAATGACGACTTAGTTGCGATTGCGGACGTACGCTGGTACAAGTGTGAGTGTATGCAGTATACAGAAGCAACACACACAGTGATAAAGATGTGTAACTCATGAGTGAATTAAGAAAAATATATTTATAAATAACTCACTCAATCTCTTAATCCCACCGTTCCCAAATACATCTTTTAACCTCTAAGAGCCAGTTTCTCCAGTTTATCTGCCATTTGACACTACCTAACAGATAAAGGTTGCTGATTCTAGCATATTTATCTGCCAGTTATTTTTATTTAAGATTTATGAAACCGAAATTTCTAGTTTATCTGGCAGATAAATTTCGAATAGGCTATCAGGGATATGCGCATAAGTTCGTTCAAGATTCATTGCACAACCGAATGAATAGTTCGTTCCAATGAATCGTAAAAAATGCGCTTAAATTTTTTTTATCGTATCATGTATGCATCTAAATGAAATCTTATGTAATTCACTCAATTTATTCAAAACAAACAATACTAATTAATGTGAAACGGTGATATTTTGGGATTTAAAAATGTTGAATAATTTAATCATTTCAATAAAAAAAATATATAAATATTTATTCTGTAAAATATTGATAACGCGCACGTCTACATTCGCTACGACGTATGGGACGACTGCGGGCGATAGAGCTGGGAGTGGGGGATGCCCCGCCCAATATTTTGTTCAGTACATTGTCTCGTACGATGTTCCGAGTCGTCGTTAAGTTTGCATCGGTCGGTACAAATGTTTTATCTGACAGTGGCTGGTTGGTTTAAGTTATTGGAGTTATAATAAGAGGCTACCTTTTTGCACGATACAAACTTAAATACTTTATAAAAAAAAAACTTTTAAAAAACCACGTTTTACTACGGGTTATAGATGTACTAAAAGAGAGAAAATATTTTTTTACAAATGGACTAAAAAGATAAAAATAAATTTTTGGTAATAATGAAAATTTACGATACATATATTCTAAAATTTATTGAATATTATGTATTGTTCTGAACGTTCATACGCAGAATTTGAAAAATTTCCAAAAAATTAAAACGTGGTGCGTAATTTAGATCAACAGCGTTATTGATATTATATTAATATTTACATTATCTTTCCTAAATCCCTTCCTAACTAAACCAATGCAATAGTAATGCTGTGGATGGCATTGAATAGTTTTTCAAGTATAATGCGCACCACGTTTTAATTTTTTGGAATTTTTTCAAATTCTGCGTATGAATGTTCAGAACAATACATTATATTCAATAAATTTTAGAATATTTGTATCGTAAATTTTCATTATTACCAAAAATTTATTTTTATCTTTTTACTCCATTTGTAAAAATTTATTTTCTCCTTTTTAGTACATCTATAACCCGTAGTAAAACGTGGTTTTTTAAGTTTTTTTTTTATAAAGTATTTATTTAACTCTTTTTAGTTTTAAATTATCTGAATTGTGCCTACTTAGTTCTTCAATATATACATGTAATATATATCAAATATCCAGACACACCACGTGGAGGTTAATTTAATTAAAGCCTAATTAAGTGGTTTTAGGATGTAAAACTGAAATTAAATATGAAATTGTTAGGTGAAACAAGCCTGTATACAAAATTTCAGCCAAATCGGATAAGAGGAAGAGGTCGAAATAAGGATCTCAAATTTTGGCGACAAACCAACAGACAGACAAGTGAAGTTAAGTAAAACGTGGTAAAATACACGTTGGTATTGTGACATTGTAAGATAGACGATTATCAACTCTAAGTCTTGTAATTAAGTAATATAATCAAATATATATTTACTTTATTTATGACGGGGAAAAACTTGGGTTTTATTTCACCTGATGTTAAGTTGCCTCAAATGATTGTTGTATTATCATCAAAATTGGAATACCTTTTTCTAACCCCCTTCATATTTATTTATTTGAAAACATAATAGAAAAAGAGTGACGCGTATTTCTTTATTTTTTTGTGATCTTTAACCAGATTTTTTTTTACCTTGTCGCTGTCAGAAAAGCCAATCAGACTTGCAATTGTCATGTCAAAATGACATTTCTCTGAGACAACGAAAAAAATGATTCTGCCCAATGAGCGTAGCTTTTTAGACAAAAAATATAGGAGATTTCTACCTTAAATTATAATAATTAAAGGTAATGAATTGAAAAGTACTATTTACCTACCTAACGCATTATTTGCATTTAAATTCGAGAGAGGTAGGGCATAGCGAACTATTTCGCTTAAATTGGAGCAGCCCAACTGGTGAAAAACCTCCACCTTCCAGAAGACCGCAGCCAAATAACAATCATTTTTGTGTTGTTGTGTTCCTGTGAGTGAGTAAGGCCGTATACAGAAAGAAAGCAGGAAACTTATAAGCGCTTACCGCCGCTTGACAGCGCTGGTAACCCGCGCAGGAAAATATATGAACGCGCGCCGATAAGCACTGAACGGTGCCGACAAGTTCCGACAAGTTGCAACACGCGCTGGTCAGCGCTGGTCAACAAAACCAAATCATCGTACGATGAGTCCGACATTTTGCTTGGTCTGCTTCAACCTGCTTCCTTTGTGTAGAACGGACCAGCGCTGACAAGCGCCGGTAAGCACTTATAAGTTTCCAGCTTTCTTTCTGTATACGGCCTAAGGTTTTCAGTGCTCCTAGGGGGGTGCTACGTTAGTAGCAGAGCTCAGGCCTTCAAGGTGAGGGTGACAAGCCCATTTTCTAGGCAGCGTCGCATCGCCGCTTACCATCAGGCGAGATAGCGGTCAAGCGCCTGCATATTTAGTATAAAAAGAAATTGTGACTTAACGCATCGTTTCTGGGCTTAATAGTTTAGGCTGATTTGATTTACAGAAATTACTGCTGAATTATATAATCATTGTACATGTACAGCCATCGTAAGATAAAACATTTGGAGAAACAATCTCTATTATATTGCAATAAATGAAATGGTAGCATGTATCGCAATATACAACAAACATATCACTGCGATTACAATATTTAAACTTAAGTTTAATAAAAATGTAGCAAAATCTTTTAAATTTAACTTAATTATTTAATTAACAGTTCTAGGGGTTACTAACATTCAAATATAATCAATATAATATTTGTTAGAAGCTTATTAAAGCAAAGCTTATCTAAACATCTAAACAATTATTTGATACAATATCGACACTCCACAAAACAATCTGGTGTCTCTTTATAGACCTCTTAACGGCAAATTATTTTTCGACATTCAGACATTTTTGACATTCAAATGTCAAACATTTTAATGTCAAACATCTTTTGACATTTTAATGTAAAACATTTTTTGACGTTCAAATGTCAAACATTTTGACATTTTAATGTCAAACATTTTGACATTTTAATGTAAAACATTTTTTGACATTCGAATTTCAAATATTTTTTGATTTTTAATGTAAAATATTTTTTTTACATTTCAATAATATAAGTAGTACTTGATCACATTTAGTAAACAGTAATTTGTCAACCATTAAAATTAATTAAGCGAATTTGTTTTCTAGACTATTTATACTAGTCGAACACTAACCCACCTATAACAAATAGTCAAAATATCTCGTTTGATAATCAACACTGTGCGTTAACACATAAGATTTAAAATCGATTAAGCTAATTTTTCATTTGTGTAAGTTGATGTTGACTGTTTATATTGCAATATTGCTCTGATCTCAAACAGTTAAAGTACATCATGTTATAGGAATAAGAGACAATTGTAACAAAATAATGTTGTATCTGAGATCTTGGGAGATCTTTAATATTCTTGTATTCTGCGAAAAATACTCGCCATCAAAAGTTGTGAACAAATATTTGCGATCAGAAAGTCCACAGCGTATAACGAGCGTTTCTTCCATTTTTCTTTTTTTTTAATTTATTAACAATTAGCCTAGCCAACAATGAGCACTGGAAGACTTGTGTTATGGGTACTAGCGTATCGGATAGACATACTTATATGATACATGTACAAATAAAATATACATGTACAAATGCTCGTATTGATCACACATACATCTGTCCCATCCGAACATAGAACTGTCGGTGCGAAAGGCAGGATCTCAACCTATGCACTAAACTGTCTTCCATTGTCATGAGCGTACCCAACTTCCTCTTTCCTCTACGACACGTCGTACCATAGTCAAGGGTCGAATCTGCAAGGGCGCCCTGTGGCAGTCCGTGTTCTCACCAGCTGGAGCGTTGTAGTGAATTTATATAAATTAGGAGATTCGCTCAGGGGAGACGCCTTCCGCCTACACGACCACTACGGCGGTTCGCTACTATCGGCTGGTCTACACAAGGATATCCGGTGTAGCGGTCATATGCGACCGACAGCAATCACACATAAAAATACTACAGAGTTGCTTTTTATTCAAACCAATTTCAACCATAAACTAAAGGAACTAAAGTCCATTTTAATTAGTTGATATTTTTATTTAAATGTTTGATGTTCGCAGTAGTGTCAGATCTAAATAACTCAAGTTCACTTTAAATTTATTACGAATTCAAACGTAAGTTAGCGACAAGCAACTCTAAGTCTTGTTATTAAGTTATATAATCAATTATATTTTTTTATTTATAATGGGAAAGTGCTTGGGTTTTATTTCATCTGATGTTAAGTTGCATCAAATGATCGTCGTTACAATGTTCGTTGCATAATATTATCGTATTTGAGAATAGAGCAATGTACGCGAATATTTAGTAAAACAATAGCCGCACAGACACAACGATAAATATATAAAATATATGCACCAAAAACCTCACTGATTTCAATAAATCTACAATTAAAATTTGTACATTAATTTTTTTAGAGATATCTTCAGCTCCATTAATATATAAAAATATATGTATATAATTAAAATATACAATACGTAGTGTAATATCTAAAAGCTTTTTAAGTATTACGAAATTATTACTTAGTAAATGGATAATAAATAATGGATATAATGCTCTTTTTTAAGCCACCGTAACTCGGAAATAAAAGCTTCACACAAGCATATGCTCGCTTTAAGCATATGCTACGCCCGCCAAATTATGAAATGCTTAGATCGAGATTGGGTAACGAGCTAATCTATATTTATTAGGCAAATCTATTTTATTACCAACTAGCCCCACGCGCGCCCCGAGCTCCGTAATGCGATATGGAGCATCAACCGATGCTACATAATTTGCCACTCACATCAGGAGTATATCAATTGCGGATAGTGTTTTGTTTTCGTAGAAATGCGAAAGCGTGGAAAATCTATTTTTATTTTTTTTCTTATTCCTGACAATATGATAACAAACACACACACAAAGTATTGTCATAATATAATTAGTATTAGAAAAACAGTTTAATCCGATTGAGATTCCCACCCCCTACAAACGTATGATACGGGACGTACGAAAATCTTTCGTATACTACACTCGTTTGTGCGCTAAAAGATAACTTTAAAAACAATATTTGTTTTTTTTCTTCCGTAGCCTAGCGAATACGGCACATCTAAACCGATAAGCTAAACAAAGTGGGATCGAATCTCACCTAAACTATCAAACATATTTTTTTTAAATAAGTTTTTTTTCGCAATTCAGTAGATATTAAACTAGGAATTGATTCATAGGATGTGAACTTATTGTAAGGTTAACCTCTTTATTTTAACGGGCAGTCTTACTTGTAACACTCTAATCTGTGAAGTGACTGTATCATGTCAGAGTATAAATCGTTTACCGACTAAAGTAAGACCATGAGTATTCGCTTACATCTGATTTAACGATCACAATAGCTCAAACAGTTACGCAACAATTATGTCTGTTTTATTGGAGCGGAGCGAAGCGAAGCTCCCATGGATCAGCTTCAATGGCGCAATGTCTGTTACGCCATAACTTCCAGAGTTCTTAACCGATTTTAATATTTTTTTGTGTGGAATCGAATCAACAGGTTTAGGACCAGATTGTGACGGAGCCCGAATTTTGAAATTCGCAAAAATTCCCATCGAAAAAAAATATTTTTTATTTTTTAGGTATTACGCTCCGCTCCAATATATGGTGCTAGCGTAGCTTTATGCTCAGCGACAGCACCGCCTAGTTGGAGCGTAGCTCCCATGGATCAGCTTCAATGAAGCAATGTCTGTTACGCCATAACTTAGCGAGTTCTTAACCGATTTTAATAATTTTTGTGTAGAATCGAATCAACACATTTAGGACCAGATTGTGACAGATAATTCACAAAAATTAAAAAAAATATTGGCTCTATTGGATTTCCCATTGAAAAAAGCGCGCGCTTTTTAAAAGTTTTCATTCTTATGGAATTTTAAAATTTATATAATATCATTATTTTTTTTTCTTTTTTTAGTATTACGCTCCGCACCAATATATGGTGCTAGTGAATCTTTATACTTAGCGACTGCATCGCCTAGTTTAGATTACGTAGACTGCAGAAAAGTATTAGAGAAGAAAATGTAGGAACAGGCTACATATGCAGTATATTTTTTGTTACCGTACGAGAGCAAATGCACACAATTTTCTTAATGGTGGATAATCTTCGTAAAATTATTTAACAACTTGCCTAGGCATTTCATATAAAGACGGCTTTAATATTCATTATATATTAATAAAGCTGATTGTACCTCATCTCACTATTTTCATATTAGACCTAAATCAACTAGATTAATTAATATTCTCTAACAAATTCAATGTGCTACTATTTTTGAAAATACATCAATATTTTTAATTGGATGAAAATTTTAGTAAATCTTTATAATACAACCAACTTCTTCATATGGGAACTCTGATATTGAAAAAAAAATCTCATTTAAACATTTTAGGCGAATAGGAAATAAAAATATTTATATTTCTTTCTAAAAAATTCAGAGTTCTTCTCATTTGTTCGTATCTATGACTTGCCATTGATAAGTTACTAAATCTAGGTTTCCACATTATATATCTTTTATTTATATATACTATAGCTTCGTATTCAGTGTTTTCTTGAATACAGAATGTATAAAACTAACAAATGAATATAAGTAAAAAATAAATTGTCCTAATTGAAGTAAGTTCAACTTCAAATTTATTTATAATCATTAGGAACCTAGAATCAGTAACTTGTCGCTGATTTCTCATAAAAACTATCATTGACCACTTTTTCCGTTTTTTTTTAACATCAGCGTGTAACACCATTATACTTTGTCCAATGTAGGATGATACTTTTGACAGTTGACACCTATATAGAGGGTATAAAGTTGCTATTGCAATGTCAAGCCAAACATAAGGAAACAAACGCAACCTTAGTACTTAGCAATTAGGAAGTGACACCTGTCAAAAGTTTCATCCTACATTGGACAAAGTATAGTTTAGGAATAAATTATTTCTCTTAGACAAACACAAAAAAAGCATTAAAAATACATAAATAACTATTGCTATGACTTAGTAACTATTTTTCAAGAATAAGGGCGTGGTCAAACTGTAACCTATCAACTAATTGAAAGTTATTTTACAGTCACCTTTTTCATTTCTATTAGAGTAATATGCATAACTCGGAGTCTAGTAAACTATTGAACAGTAAAACCTATCAAATTCTAACTAAGATAAAAGTCGAGACGACATTATGTACGAAAATTAACATTCAAATGTACAAAAATGGGTGTAATGCTCTTTTTCGAAAAGATGAAAAGTAAGAAAACTTTTTTTTTACATAATTTTCATGGCTGAATCGCTATCAATTTAAAATCGATATTAATAGCTTGTCAATACGGTTGAAAATTGTAGTCGGCGCTTGTCTTACGACCGCGCTTGGTTAGGAAAATTTGACTAATTATTTCACCGCCACTCTGTCGGTCTTCGATGAACAATAGACCTACTTTACCTTTATATGTAGGGAGGGGTTATAAATAAGGCCATATACCATATTTAAGGGTTACCAAAGAGTTCAGATTAATCGATTCACAGATTCACATGATTGAGGACATGCAAGTCAGTAGTTCGACTAAGAACTGCGGAGTCTATCATATCTATCATCTTTAGGAGTTCATTAACGTTCCCACGTATATGCAGGATCATAGATTTAATCTTTGGCATGAGAAAATGTTTTTATATATATTTTGTGATTAATTCCGTAATTTAATACGAGTAGTGTTTTTTATTTCAATAATTATTTGCTTGAAATACTGTTCAATGCGATGGCCATCAGATAATAGTTTACTATCACTGTCTACAAGTTAATAAGTTGCCAATGTGACCAGGCCCTTATATATTTTCTATTTGTGCAACACAGTATTAGTATTATTTTATACAAAATCAATACATGCTGATTTTTAAGTATTAATCAGATTTAGTATTAAAACACGAGTTGAAAATAATAAAAATATTTTTTAAATATTCTAATACAACCGATAAAATATTACAATTCCTTCAGAACTTTAAAATTCTAGTCATTAAGCATAAAATCGTTTGAAAAAGACTATCATTGATTGTACGTACGATTTATACAAAGATAACGTTTGTAATAAGTATTAAGTAATAATTTGTTGAAAATTAAATGTTGCTAATAAAATATCTAAAAATCAGCATGTATATAAACGTCATTGTCTATGGCACCATAGACTAACTCTAAGCATAACCACAGAGTACATTTGTAACGACACACATCTAACAGATGAACTAGTTGCCACGATGATAGTTTTTTTTTAATTAGTAAAAATTATAAATGTTAAAATGTGCTAGACATCTATACACTTATTATATAACTAAAAACTAAGGGTCACTGGTTTTACATATGTAAAACATGTAAATAATATTTATAAGGCATTGTGTTTACAAAATTTAAACCAAAATAATACATTATTGTTAATACAAAGAATAATCGTAATAAGTAAGAATTAACGGTGTTGCCACTTACTCCATTTACGGTTCTTGTCCAGGACAATATAGAGTTGGTTGTCTATGAACACCTACAAAAAAAAAAGGGTTTATTAACGTCACATTTTTACTACTTAAAATATTATTACAAATGAATTTTGTAATAATATTTTAAGGACCACAGGTGATGCATAGTGACAGTCTTACTTTTTTTTTTTTTATAAAATACTGGACTGTACCATGCGAGTGTATGCGTATGTGTAGTGTGTAATGTATGATGTACAGCAATGGTGTGTAATATAATGTCATACATATAAAAAATGTTTTATTTTTAATTTATATGAGTATTGATAGTTTTCGGCCACCTTGCCTTTTAAAAGAAAAGTAGGGCTAAGGTAATCTTGTAATGTTTAGTCTTAGTATGGTAGTTGTCTACACGTTCTTGTAAATTGCATGTTATACTAACTTTAAATATTTATGAACTAGTTAAAAACAAAATGTTTGAGAATTTCCTTCTTTTTTTTGTGGTTTGATAATATTTTAAACATGATTTTTATGTCAAATTATTAGTTTATTTTAAATTAGTCACATTTTTGGTAATGCATATTTTTGGGATTAGCTAACTTAATTCAATTTATTCTGTTAAGGTTCATGACTGTCTTTATTTGTTTTTTAAATTACTTGTGACACGTCCAAAAATGTTATGGATGATTTTGGGGGAAACCTGTAATTAGCTTTACCATAGACTTATTACTAATTAGGTTAAATGATATTGTTACACTGTTGGTTTTTCAAAAATACAAATAAATAAATTACTGTTTGAATGGATGTAATAACTGTTGATGTATCAAAATTAATAAATAAATATAATTACTTTATTATCCCCTCACTATCCGTTCTACTACTAACCAGTATATCGGTGATCGTCTTGAAGACAGGAGTCAGGGTCAGGGGGTGGTGGCCGAGCCAATGGCTCGTCTCCGGGTAGACAGGTCTCCACCATAGCCTCTAAGCAGTTCACAAACAGCTCGCTACTTTCCGCCGTGCACTGGTTCTGTCCAACATAAAATTACGGAAAATTGGTGAAGAGTAAGCTTCAAACCTTAGCTTACCGCCGCGAAGTTGCCTGTCTGTTAGTATTTTACACACTATATTATATTTATTTATTTTATTTATCTTTCATAATGCGCACAGCAAAGAAGTGGAACTCCCTCCCCGCGCCTGTATTTCCGAGCACTTATAACCCAGTCTTCAGAGCCAGGAATAGGCACCTTCTGGGTTAGCTAGCTCCATCGTAGGTACTGTCTTAGTCTCCGGGCTTGATTAGGATTAAGAGCAAACCCATTCAAAATATATTTTTTTTAATGAATAGGAGAACTTGATCGCGCTATGGTTAGTGTGTTCGAATTACTATAATGAAGGTTAAGCAACTTCCGCAAAAGGTTTGTCATCGGACGGATGGCCAGAAAATGTATTACCACAAGGTCTTACGACTCAAACGAACCGACAGATTTACTACTATTTTGAGTATAATTATGAATGATGCGTTTCATAGACAAATCCACGCCAAGCAGAGGGACTTATAAAAAAATTTAGACCACTCACAATATTTTTTTAGTTTCAAACTAAGCAGAGCATTTACAGTAGATACTAAATAACGTATAAAATAAGCATTTAAACGACTTTGACTCGAGAACAAGTGCTTATGCTCATCAAACTAACATATTTAGGATGAGTTTGCTCTTGATCCCAATCAAGCCCGGGGGCCATGACAGAATCCACGATGGAACGAGCTAACCCAGAAGGTGCCTATTCACCCTGGCCTTGAAAATAGACGGGTTATAATTTCTCGGAAATACAGACGCAGGGAGGGAGTTCCCCTCTTTTGCTGTGCGCATTATGAAGAATGTTAAAAATCTTAAGTGTTGATATAGTATCGCTACTGGTGCACTAAGTGGCGGTTAATAGGATGATATGTTGACGATGACGCTAAAACAATTGATTGCGTTACCTTAGTAAATGGTCCTGCGAACCGCCATAGCCCGCCAAAACCGCAGCTTTGCATATAGTGCAGTTGTTGTTGACTTGCATCCTCCGATGCTATCATGTTCTGACAATCAAAATTTATTAACCATATTAATAAATAGTAATATTTCTTACATACCTACCAATTAGCTCAGGCCAATATAAGCACTTTTGAGTCATATTTACCTACTAGGATCACAGATAGACATACAGAAAATTAATATACATACAATTTACTGTCGTCAAAGGTAAATAAAGAAATAAATAAAAAAGTCAAAAGGGTTAGTATTATAAATAAATATAATATATATAAATTATAGATAAAATATAAGAAATTGTTTATGAAATATATTAAACTTGTCTCAAAGTGTCGGTCGGGAAACGAATCTAAGTCCTCTCGTTATCTGGGCTCTTCCAATAGAGTAGTTTTTTTCCAGTAATGGTTTTTTAGAAATAAAAATTTGTAAAATCTAAATTTTACAACATGTCATGCAATGAATTTATTAATCTTAATATATATAAATCTCGTGTCACAATGTTTGTCCTCAATGGACTCCTAAACTACTTAACCAATTTTGATCAAACTTCGTAACTATCTGTTATAAGATCTAACTTAAAAGATAGGATAGATTTGATTTTAATTTATAACACAGCAACGCGTGGCCAGAGCAGCTAGTTTGAACAATATAAAAGCAACAAGTAACGCAATAATTTGTCAACATTTAAAGTACTATCAAAGCCTCTGGCGCCTTATCAGTCCTAAGTCGAAAGTCGCTTGCACACTGCACGATGCGATCGCTTCAGGCCACGCGCCGCTCCATTCATTCAACAATGGCGCGCGTGCGTAAACAAGCAGAAAAAGCAGATTAACAGTTGACAGTACTGACATCAAGGGCGATTTTAAAACTGGTTGTTTATGATTGGCCGTAGTATAAATCGTAGTAAAATACGAAGCCAATTAGGGATCGTGTGGGCGTGTCCGATGCGATCAGTTCAAACGAATATTTCTACAAAGTAAGGCACGAGAGACCTCGATAGTACATACCTGTATGATACTCTGTACTGCGCTCAATATGACTTGATCGTTGCAGTGCATCAAAACGTGGTTGATCTTCATATCCAACAGGCTGTGTCTGTTAAATATAATAAGCATTTGACAATTTTCTGTCTATCGCAGCGCCTAGAACGACTACAATTGTAAATTTAAAGTATCCAGAGTCGCAATGAAAACACAAAAAAAAGTTTTTTACACACGTATAAAAACAATTATATATAAAGACTGGACTCCCTACCACCCGGTACGGAACGCTGGAACATAGACTATATCAAATAAACATATTTTTTTATTAAATCAAATGAGTTGAGTTCACACTTAAAGATGAATCAAATGTCGAATTTTACAAATGTATTTCAGCTTCTACTATGAGCTAGTATCGTTCCACCAATGTTGATCGCTAACTACCTTCAAAATCGAAAGTAATATTTTTACAAATATTAAACAATCGATTAAGATGAAACCAGCTATAATCGAATCCCAACTGAGGGCTCGGAGGCGTAGTTGTTTTTTACACGCGTATTTTATATCTCATAAAAATATTGCATTGTGAATGCAAAAATTAAATAAAAAACACAAGTATATTTTGTTCTATTCTTTTTCATTAAAAGCACTTTCAATATTACTGCTTAGTGTGACAACTTTACAATGACTAACTGAGAGAAAACTTAACCTACTCTAATAGTCCTTTTACACGAAGCAAAGTTAAGGAGACGTTTGGATTTTTAATTTTGTAAAGATGTAGAATGATAAAGTGTAATATTAAATAATCGTATTTAGTTCTTGCACTGCATATCACACATTTAAATAAAACTACTTAAAAACGTTTAATTTTGTTTCTTAGATTTAATCCCGATGTTTCAACACTTTTACAGGTGGTTACAGAGCACGTTGCCAGATTTTTTTTGGCAAGTCCGGATTTTGAAACTTTTTGAGTGAAAAAAGCGGGATTCTTTCGTCGAAAGCGGGACATAAAAAAGACTTTGTAAATATTTATATTTTTATTATGTTTACATAATGATAGCTAGCATAAATAGTAATCTTCGTCTTTTGAATAAAACATAATAAAAAACAAAAATCGAAGTCAAAAAACGTGGTATTTTAAACAACAGTCTGAGAGTTATCCTCCTGCCGAGTTATTCCCGAAAAGCGGGACTAAGCCTATCCCGCGCGGGACATATAATTTTCATTGAAAAATCGGGACGTCCGGCCAAAATCGGGACGTCTGGCAACACTATCACAGAGTATAAAGGAAATGGCAGAATAAAATATGAAAAATTAAATTAAATGCGTCACTAAACTGATAAAAATGTTTTTTTTTTAAATTGATCTAGATCTTAAGTAATAGTGAATAAAAAGCAACTAAATTGAAGGGATTCAATTATTTATGAATTAATCATTATCTCCTTAAATTCAATATAAATAAGAATTATTAGTACATGTATCATAAAAACTTACATGACTGGAAATACTTTTGGAAACACAACAGATCCTTCTGCCAGATACTGGTATAGTATCCTTATTTCGTCTTCATCTGTAAAAAAAAATATATTTTTTTAAATCTATGTATATAACTAAAACAGCTTACTTCCGAAATACATGCAAGTTACGTTAAGGATGTTTTGAATATTGAACGGTCTATCAACTCCTCATGATGCTTCGTATGTAGAGTATTTAGTGAAGATGCAAGTTGTGTCCTGGTCGTTGTTTCTGAATCCATTTTTATTATTGTTTTATTGTCGAAGGCGAAATGTTTGGCCTTGATCTCATCTGATGAAGAGGATGGCAACCCGCTTCACTCGACTTACTTATTTAGCAGAAAGATACACAACGGTGTTGCCAGTAAAGAAAAACATATTTGTATGTTGGAATATTTATGTAGCATACATATATAGCGTATTTATAGTATAAATAAATTGTATCATTGTTGCGTATAAAGCTTCGTAGTCGGATCAAATTTTATTTCTAAATGTAAAATTAAAGTTAAATTGACTAAAAGAGATTGTTTTAAAGTAAAAACTTTTTAAGCATCGTTGTGATTTAAAAGACGATGAAACGAAAAAGCGACAGTAAATGGTTCACACATCAGTTCATAAGATTTAACGTAGAGAAAATGAGAAAGGAAGCATTATTCACGTGTTTGTGTGCGCATGCATAGAACAAAGCTTGAGATAAAGCATCACAACAACAGTGGTATTTTGTATACGTGTACATATTATCAAAAATAATAAAAGGTTTCACTTCTGCCACGTGTAAATTGTACACATGATTTTTTTTTATTTAGCTCACTAAACTGAGTACAATCCATTTAATATAGATATAAAAAAACTATAAAAAATTAACTTACTAGGATTTACCCTACTCGAAGTTAGCAGAGCAGACTTAGTTGGAATTCTAAAAGGACAACTACCTTATATGTAAATAATCTATTTTTAAATTTAAATTTAAGTATTACCCTAAAATGACAATCTATCATCACGATAAGGTCATCCTTTTTTATATTTGGTGCCGTGTGGTGTTCGGCGGAATAAATTAGCACAAACTTTTCACAGTTAAGGGTGTTGTTAAATGCGACTAATGAAGCTTAGGCATAGACACTTCATAATATGGCAGCAGAGTTTCTGTATTGCTATCTCTAACCCGCCTGTGTGGAGATTTTATGAAGAGGTGGAATGACGATGATGATATTATATCACACAAGCTGACCCGGTAACGCGTTGCTATGGTAACGAGTTGCTATGGTAACGCGTTGTCATGGTAACGCGTATACAATGGGAAAAGAGCGGACAGACAAACACACAAACAACAAATTTGTGTTCTTAGATTATACACTAGCGGCCCGTCCCTTACCGGGTAGATAAAAATCTTTTATTTTCTATTATTAAATATTTTTCCGTTAGCGCCATCTAGCGTCCGGTAGTCGAACTACGCGTAGCTATGGTAACGTTATTGATACAATGGAAAAAAAGCGGGAAAAATAGCGGACAGGCAAACACACGAACCACTGTGATCTAAGATTATAGATTTACTATAATATTTATCCAAAGATGATTTTGAGTTCTTAATAAAGACAGTTATATAACTTACCCGTGGTGTATTTGACGAGGGTAGCTAGTACAGTGAGTACGAGAGCTTGCGTCGTGAAGTCAGATAGAACTGAGGGATCTAGGAGACTGTTACTCTCTGGACTGGTGGTGTCTTTATCTGTTGATACTTGCTGTAAAGTTAATCATAATTTATTTGTTAGAATAATTATGACTAATAAGATATATGGATAAGAGAAAGCAACTTGTATAATATGAGCCTATGCGTAAATAACAAAAACGTACATTTACACAAATTAGCCTAGCCGAAAGTAAGCTCTTTAAGGCTTGTGTTATGGATAGACACATACACACAAATATATGATACATAGATATGTAATATTCATAGAAATATATATAATGTTAATCTTAGTAAACGCGAGTAAAAACTAAAATATTTATATTTGTAACATTTACACCACCTACGAGCCTAGTCACTAGTAAGCACTCTGAGGCTTCAAATTCAAATTTCATTATAGCGTGTCAGAATGGGAATGTTTGCAGTTATACTTTGTCCAATACAGGATGGTACTTTTGACAGGTGTCACTTCCTTATTGCTACGTACTAAGGTTGCGTTTGTTTCCTTATGTTTGGCTTGACATTGCAATAGCAACTCAATACCCTCTTTATAGGTGTCAACTGTCAAAAGTATCATCCTACATTGGACAAAGTATAGATCGTAAATAGCACACAAAAATGTGACGTCCCGTAAGGTCACAGCAACATTATATAATATTAAAACAATATAACAATTATTTTAACTTAAATATTAATTTATATTGATATTATACTTGTATTTTATTGTATAAAGGAGGAGGATACCTAATACTGGTTTTTGGCTTATTCTATTTTGACAAAAAAAAATATTTTTTACGAATAATAGACAGATCTCTGCGCAAGGGGTATTTTTGGGATCTGGGCAAGAAGCCAAGTCCATGGACACCATAAAGTGCAATATTGGACCATCGAAAAATAGACTATAGGGTGAATAAGGGGGGGGGGGGGGGGGGTTTGTGATCTATTAGTGTTTAGTCTGCGATATTATGCTCAATACAGAGGTATTTTTAAGTGTTATTTTAATTAATATTTTTTATTATTTATGTTTGGGTAACGGTAACAACACTAATAGAAATATTATAAATATATATAAATACCTATAATAAGTATAAATACTGGTATTCATCAAAAAAATGCTCCTACGAAATCTGGGATCGTTTGACCATTGCGTCACCCCCGCTCGGAGTCAAACTTGCGAGCATAAATAAAGATTTATGTATACCAACCTATAGTAACAATGGTACCTTAGTACTCGGCTCTGGATAATCGCTGTCACCGGATTTAGTTGAAGACGGTCTGTCTGTAACGTCATCAGCGCTCGCCGGTGAAACTCTTCCGTCGTCTTCCACCACCTTTAAAAATAATCATTTGAAAACAACAGTATTCCATGGAGATCACTATTCGAAGAAGGTCAAAGTCCAGTCGGATGAGATTTAAAAAAAAAAGAAATATGTCCTTGCGCATCAAGTAAAACGTGAATCCATTTGTAACACAAGCATAGAGGGGGGATTTACGAGCATATTGATTATGTGTTTAACGCATTATAAACTCATTTGCAAAAAAAACGGGCACCTAAGCAATGAACCATTTTAAATGTTAATATTGCTTTGTTTGATAATTATAAGTAGTTTTATCCTCACAATTTGGTAAATTAATAAGAATATAATCGTTTTCATCAGTATTTCATAAAATTTTGATACAATTTATGGGAAATAATGCTAAACCTCACTAGTAGTGTATGTTCGCTAGTAGTGCATATGCTCATGAAGTAAAAATAAAAAAGTTTTTTTTGTTTGTTTTTCTTTAATAAAGTAAAAGCAGATAAATGTTTAGTATCGAGTGTGACCCCCTCTAGCTAAAATCACAGCTTGAATTCGTCTGGGCATGCTAGCGAGTATATCCCGGATACTTGCTTGCGGAATACGTTCCCCCTCCGCAGTAATCACATTCTTCAGCTCTCTGATGGTCTGCGGAGCCGGTTGTACTGATCTCACACGCCGTTTCAGAACGTCCCAGACATGCTCTATGGGATTGAGGTCGGGACTTCGAGCTGGCCAATCCAAACGACGAATGCCGACCTCTTGCACATACGCTTTAACATCGCGAGATCGGTGGGCGCGAGCATTGTTGTTCATAAAAATCGAGTCTTCACCTAGAGCGGCCAATGCGGGTTGTGCATGAGGAATTAGAACTTCCGTTATGTATCGATGCCCAGTCAGTGAGCCGTTTTTAATGAAGACTAACTCTGTACGATCCATTGAATTTATTCCTGCCCAAAACATAACAGAGCCCCCACCATAAGGTGTGATTTCTTCGAAACATGCCTCTGCAAAGCGTTCTCCTTGTCTTCTTAGCACTCGCCGACGTCGATCTTCACCGAACAGAGATATCCTGGCTTCATCAGAGAACAAAACCCTATTCCAATCTTCTTGAGTCCATAATTCACATTTTCTAGCGAACCTAAGCCTGCGAACTCGGTGCTCACGGAGTAATTTTGGGCCGTGGGCCGGACGGTGACTGCGTATATTGGCAGCGAGAAGCCTCTTCCTGACCGTCCATAGACTAATATGCACATTTCTTACTTCTTGGAGGTTGTTCTTAAGATCCACATTCGAAGATTTGCGATTTCTCAATGCGCGACTCACAAGAAAACGATCATCCTGTGGTTGGGTACATGGTTTTCTTCCAGATCCAGGCCTTCTCTCGACGGAACCAGTCTCCTGATATCGCTGCCAGGTCCTTTGGACCGTCGAGCGACTAACATTTAGCCTCCTAGCCACGAAGCATTGGCTGAAACCCTCTTCAAGCAGCGCGATAATTTTGGTAGCTTTTACCACTTTATCTACCATTTTTGATACAGCCAAACAGCAATAAATAAAGCTTTGACAGTCAAGGATATGAAATTAATCGATGAAAATTGAATAAAAGTTATAAAAGTCGATGTTAACTTCTGGAACTTCGCGCCAAAAATGTAGGATAAAAAGGGGTTTTCTGTAAAAATGAGCATCAAATGAAAATTTGAATTTAGAACGTACTTTTTTAAATACCACGGCATTTTTAAAACCGGCCAGTAACGTGTACAAACGATTGAAACCTTTTTTGTATTGTATCTTTGTAAAGATGAATGAAAATCAAAACCGCCCGTTTTTTTTGCAAGTGAGTGTATAAGCAAAAAAAAACCCTTGATCCAGTGTTATCGAATGTGCCTATTAAACAATAAAATATATTATAGGTTGATTTTAGCATTGAAATTCAAATATAAAATATACTCCGATTCTTTAAACAAATAATAATGTGTCGTTTCAACATGACACTATTTATTACAGGTTTTGTATATTATGTGTGCCATACAACATTAGCAATTGTTAATTTGAACACTCATTTATTACTGGTAGTTAGAGTATGGCATGCTCTCTTAATACATTTCTTGGGTGGTGGCATCTGGTGCGGTTCATTACGTTCCCTAAGATATGGTTGAGCAAAGCGATTAAATAATAATGTATAAGTAAAGATATTATACTTTTATCCAATAATATGAACATTATAATAAAAATGCCATATTTAAAGTAAAGAGTTATGCCAAGGCTTTATAAGTCGGAAGACTTTGTACGTAGAAAAAGCTACAATATACACCCAGGGCTGTTTTTCTTATTTTTATTATATGTAATATGTTGCCTTTTCCAATTCTTCTAAGACGTATAAAAATACAATTAAAATATTATTAATAACTGGACGTATTTCCATACCCTTCGCTCTGACATATGTCACTTCGCTCTGATATATTTCCATAGTAAGGATCCAACCCACAACTTCACTTAAAATGAACTGACATATGTCAGAGCGAAGGATCATTTTCTACTTATGCTACTTCTATTTGCTACAGCTGTTTTCGTGACGTGAAAGTATATGACATTAAGGCCATTTTGGTATAACTACGTCAATTTAAGTGAAGTTGTGGGTTGGATCCTTACCATGGAAATATATCAGAGCTTAGTGACATATATCAGAGCGAAGGGTCATTTTCTATTTATGCTACTTCTGTTTGCTACAGCTGTTTTCGTGACGTGAAAGTATATGACATTAAGGCCATTTTGGTATACTTACGTCAATTTAAGTGAAGATGTGCGTTGGATCCTTATCATGGAAATACGTCCAATTGATCTATTCGATGCTGAAACGGAAAAAAAATCAGATTACTCACATCCAAACCGCTGTCGGCGTCACCCTGTTCTGACCTCGCCGCTTCGCCTGCGGCTCCGTGTTGCATACTATGCGCTCTTCCTTCGCTATCCTGTTATAACACTTGTGTTACTTGCATTGACAAGAAGTGTGGATACACATTTAAAGGGTAGGATACACGGATATTGAGGTCTTAGAAAGTTTAACGTTTTATTGTGAATAATTTATCTAGATTAGAATTTGAAATATTAACTTTTTAAAGAGAGCGTTTCCACAAGCAAGGATTGTATTCTCTGGAACCATTAATTCCATTTTTTTATTAAACATAATAGTCTTTATATTGCTGACTAGCGCACCAAAAACGCGAGGATTTATCGAGAATGTTTAGAATTATGTAAATACATTTAAACATTCTTTCACTTTTTGAAAAGTAAGTTATTACACTCGAGAGCAATGAATCCGGGTCACTTAAAGAATCCTAAAAATCTCGGAAACTAAAAATGCTAGGTTAATGCAATAAATTGTATTTAATAGACAATGTAATACTCCTTAAATGAAGGTATTAAAACTTCTTAGTTATTGTAAAGTTATATCATAAAAAAATCAAATTTGAAAAAGGGCCACTTTCGAAGATGGAATTACGAAATTACAGCATTTGGTTTTGCTTTTGTTTGTAATCTGTCATTTATGTGGGTACATAAACCATGTTGATAGTGCTCTATATTCATTATTCAAGCTGAAATTATGTCGCTTACGCCTGAAGAATGCACCAGAATACTTACAATGCTGGAAACCGGCCGGAGTCAGCGCGATACAGCCAGGACTGTCGGTGTGTCGCTGTCAACAGTACAAAGAGTTCTCCGACGTTACGAAGAAACTGGTTCTAACCTACGCAGACCAGGAACGGGCAGAACCAGGTGTACCACAGCACGAGAAGACCGATACTTGGTGAACACCATGCTTCGAAATCGCTTTCTCACAGGAACTGAACTCACCAATCAGTTTCGACGCCTCGGAGGAAGTAACCCAAGTGCATGGACAGTAAGACGTCGGCTTGCTGAATCTAACTTAAAACCCCTTAGACCTGCAAACGGCCCTAAACTGGAGCGTGAGCATCGTATTTCAAGACTAAGATATGCCCAGAGCCACGTAAATTGGAGTATTGAAGATTGGTCAAAAGTTATGTTCTCCGACGAATCAAAATTTATGCTCTACAAGCACGATGGAAGACACAGAGTGTATCGAAGACCAGGGGAAAGATTCAAGCAAGCATGCATCGAAGAAAAAGTAGCCTACGGTGGTGGGTCTGTACTTGTGTGGGCCGGAATTTCTTCTGAAAGTCGCACAGAGCTGGTGATCATAGAAAACGGCTCTTTAACTAGCGTAAGATATGTGGAAGAAATCCTCAATGATCACGTTGGTCCATTTATGGTCAATTTAGGTGAGGATGCTATATTTATGCATGACAATGCCCGACCTCATACAGGTAGGATTGTGAATGACTACCTTCAAGAGATGAACATTACTCGTATGGAGTGGCCAGCGCGCAGCCCGGATATCAACCCGATCGAGCATGCTTGGGACGAGCTAGGCAGATGCGTAAAACAACGAAACCCTCCCCCAATCACGCTTCGTGAGCTCAAAATTGCTCTCACAGAGGAATGGGAGAATATTCCCCAAAATCGTATAAGGAACTTGGTGTACAGCATGCCAAACCGCGTAAACGCAGTAATGGAAGCACGAGGAGGCAATACGAAGTATTAAAATTCAAGAAAATCGTAATAAAGTTCAAACATTTCATGTTTCCTATTTTTGTTTTAAGGAGAGATCAGCAGTATTTTTCTTTATGTAATGTTGTGTTAATAAAATGTATGGTGACTCATATTTTTTTTACTTTCATTTAAGGAGTATTACATTGTCTATTAAATACAATTTATTGCATTAACCTATCATTTTTAGTTTCCGAGATTTTTAACATTCTATAAGTGACCCGGATTCATTGCTCTCGAGTGTATATTAAAGCCTTCGCGAGTTCTAAACCTGTTACTTGACGATTCTTATTATTCACAAAATTTAGCTTGCTGGTAGAAACTAGCCATCGAACATAATAATTCGTATATGAGAACTAGCCAAGTCAGACCTTAGGCTACAATATATTATCCTAAGTTATAAGAAGAAGTGTTATTTTATGTTGTTATAAATAAATTTTAGGACTGACCATTGAACTTGGCACCCATTTAGATCTCACTTCTTCTGTCGTTTAAGTCAACAACCAAGGCATATATCATAATATTGAACTTGGCTCTCATTTCACATTTATGTTTTGAATGGGATTAACTTTACAAAGCTCATTTAACCATTATTATAAATCCTCAGCAGTTAAACAAAATAAACGTTACCAAGCTACTAATTGTATCGAGTATACTTAAAATCTATTGGCACTTCTCGACTTTAAGTAGTGCAGTCATTGAAGCGAAAAATAGGGTCTTACCTCCGATTTTTTTTACTGTGAACCGATTTCCATCGAATTTTGGAATTATGCTCGTCTTACCCTTAACTTCAAAAGTGAAAATGATCTGAGCTCCGCCTATTACTTTTAAGGGGTCTAAACAACCCCTTAATGGAAAAATTGACATTGATCCATTTTATCGCTAGAAAACATGTCTAATAGTAAGTGGTGAAATTGTAAAGTATTTTCTAACATAATTACCTCATATTTAAATTATTTTCAACCCCTTGAACATCTTACATCCCTTGCAAACAACCCCTAAATTGAAAAAATTACAAAAAAATACTTTGGTATGATATAAAAAGATGTAAGTAATGTAGAGTAAGTAATATTTTATATTCTCTATGATAATTATCAAATTTTTAACCCCCTTTCAACCCTTGAAAACTACCCCTTGATAAAAAAATTGTTATTTTTTTTTATAAAATGAAAAGGATTTAAATATTATTCCACTCTCGAAAATGATTATCATATTCTTAAGCTTTTCTACCCTTAAAACTACCCCTAAATTAAAACAGTAAATATATATGATTACATATTTAAAAATAATTGAATTTAGAGTAAAAAATTGCCATTTATTGAATAAAATATTTACAAATTATATAAAATTGTACTATTATTATTAAAATATAATATTATTATTCATGACTCAATGTCGCGACAATAGTTGTGGGTCTCTATTATACTGCGTACTTTCACATTGCTCTAAATATTCACACTCCGAAATTTTCAGTTAGTAAATAGAAAAAAATATGACAAGTTTTTGGACCATAACTCCTACAATTTTCATGCTATCACAATTTATAAAAAACCATTGTAAAGGTTATTAAGAGAGCTACAACATCCTTCATTGCAATATATAGTAAAAAACCTTTTTCTAAAACGGTGAAGGGTTAAAGGGCTTAAGAGAGGCTGTGATTGCGCTGCCACGCGCTCTTTAAACAATCATATCTCCGTCAATTTTTGTTTGACAGAAAAACAAAAAAACCAAATTGTTTGTCAGAAAAATACCTAAATTTTTAATCTGTACACTTTTATACGTATCTGTCGTCATTTTTGAGATATTATGAAAAAAAAGTGGGTTTTCTAAAAATTTGAAATTTTGTTTTTTGTTTTAATCGTGACCTTTTTGAAAAATATGTATCCTGAAGCAGCCAAACTGATACTATCTATCAAACTCCTTATAATAAAGTTAATTCTAGGCGGAATACGATTAATTTTAATTTTGGTGGAAATGGCACTTGAGAAACCCATTGATTTAAAAGAAAAAACATTAGATGCTCCCCTTATTTGCAATACAGCTCACTTATTTTACGTGCAAAGACTTTTAATAGTGCTCATTTTAAAGCTTATTTCAAGCACTACAAAACCCTTTTGTTTAAGAATGCATAAAATGCATCTGCTCGCCGCTAGATGGCATTGACCACATCGATTAAATTTCAGACAAAATAAAAAACGGCTTTGATCTTTAATATCTAGCTTAATATTGCACTTAGAATACTTTATAAAAAACCAAATTGTTCATTGTTTTACCTGCTACAACTTTGTTCTTTATAAAATTTTCGATCAAATGTATATTTTTGGAGATATTTGCAAAAAAACGATGAAAAACGTGAAAAAATTGCGAATTTTCAATTGCCAATAACTCGAAAACTATTGGATTTTTTGAAAAACTTTATAGATGATTTTTTGCTTAAAATTAGGCCTTCTATCTTTTTGAAGTTTTTGAACTTTTGAAGTTAAGGGTAAGATGAACCTAATTCCAAAAATGTATGCAAATCGGTTCACAGTAAAAAAATTCGGAGCAATAATGCTTCAATGACTGCACTAAAGCTTAAAATGCTATTCATTATATAATGTATAAATACACTTAACCTTGTATAATCGAGGAGTGATTAAATTATAATTATTCTCGATACAAAAAAAGTAGCTTGGCAACGATGGTAAGGATTTGTAAGACAGATGGTTATATGAGCTGTGTAAATTTTATTACACAGCTCATATAACCATAACTCAGAATTGGCTTCTATCATTTTCTGTTCATTATATGAACATAAGAATAAGTGTAAGCTCTCAAAATTGTTTAAGTACATAGACTTTACTTACATGAATATTTTATTGGCTAATAATTAAGTAAACAATTTTAACACAAGCTTATTGTTATAGCTGTGAGTTTTCCTGTAAAATAAATAATATCCTAATAAGAATATGACAAACTTCTCTGGGTTAGCAATTCTGTATTAATACGTGTTCTTGACAAAAGTTAATGTTAAATTACTTTGATGTACATCTAACACAGGCCTGGGTCGTTCTTCTTTTCTACCGACAGTGAAACGACGTTTTTCTGTTTTTTTGGTTTTTGAACTATACATAATTTGGTTTCTATGTAGAATTTCAAAGAAATTGCATCTGTGTTGTCATTAGGACTAATTAAAGTTTCCTTTGCGGCAAATATTAATTCTTTTATAATGTTGGTTTAAAAAAAAATGTGACAAAGTGGCCTTTTTCTGTGGAGACCACATTTCGGTTAACCACTCAGTCACGGCATTCTACAGAAAACAAACGAAAAAATATGTTGGTTGGAGAAAATGAAAATTACATAATATTAATAGATAAGAAAAATATGGACGTTTATTCGAATCGAATTAAAAAACCGCAAATATCAATACTACGAGATGCCATAATAAGACTGCTTCGCTCCTATTGGTCGCAGCATGATATTATATAGCCTAGCCTTCCTCGATAAATGGACTATCCAATACAAAAAGATTTTTTCAATTCGTACCAGTAGTTCCTGAGATTACCGCGTTCAAACAAACAAACTCTTCAGCTTTATAATATTAGTATAGATAGGTAAACTTTCTAAGACCTCATTTCGTCACATTGAATATGACTGGGAGATAAAAATGGGTGTATCCAGGATACAACAAAAGATTGGAATCGAAGCAACTATATTGTGCTGTCTCTCTTCTACGTGAAGCTCTCTTTCTTCGAGCTCCACCTTCTAGTATATCTAAAGCTATAAGCAGAGTTTGTGTCTTTTGCAACAGTGTTGTATATATGTCAATTTATATATATTTACAATTGATAATGAAAAAGTACTCATTCATTCATTCATTCATTTTGCAGTTCATTTGCTATATGGTGTTTGCTCGTTATGAATTGTTTATATGACAAAAAGTTAATATTACTTTAGATATGCCTTTAAGTTTTAATACTTAGTAATAATACTTTTTTATCTATTTTGTGAGTGCCTCTTTGCTATTTTTATAAGTGCTTTATTAGCTGTAGTTATATTTTTTAGTGAATGTTAATGTTTTTTTGTTAAATTAAGGTTAGGGGTATTGAATAGTATAAAAACTGTTTTTCTTCTAAGTCGTATTGATAATCTCGTAGCAAAAAAGTAAATAATTGGTGTTGCCAGTATAGAAAAACATATATGAAATAGTAGTAAGTAGGTCGTTCTTTTTTACATACGTATTTTATATCTTATAGAAATATTGCATTGTGATTGCAAAAACATAAATTAAAAACATAAACTAGAACAATAAGAAATAGGTAAATCTGAAAGATTTTACTTGGTTTTTTCACAATACAAATTTATAAATATACTGAATGAATTTTGTTCAAAGAATAGTAATATATTTATTTACTATATGATAACAGTTTTATAGTAGATTTCTCTCAATATACTGTGAACACTACCAGAGTTAATAACATATGGTTCTATTAATAATAATAGAGAAAAATGTGCCAACTTGATTAAATCCATACTGTCGTTTACAGTTCTTGTTTAGTTTGAGTACAAAAAAATAAAAAGTCAAAAAAAGGTTTTAAATATCTGTAATGTCACTTTGATAGTGACATTTCCTTGTTAACCTTTTTGCTACGAGATAATTAATTCGACACTACGGTTGTACGACATTGTGGCTGAATAGTTGGCTGCGTGCGGTTTCTAATATAATTATACTAATTATCGCAATAGGTATTGTAATCAATTTAGGTATAATATATTACTGTGCCCTAATTAATTAAAAGCGTACCATATAAAGTTTAGTGTTGTATCTGTTACGATATACTTTAGAACAAGTATTAGAAGTACTAGTTACAAATGAATGCTTAATATTTTTTACAAATTCTACTTATATTGTCTCAGGTATCATATGGGGCTTAAGATAAGATTAGATATGGTAGTAAATATAGGTGACAAACTATACAAATCCGGCATATTCTGCTTTTGTCCGGCGTGGAAATTAATAAATTATAAAAAAGCTAACAAAAAATAAATTATCTAAACATTAGTTAGTATCACAATCATATTTATACAATTGCATAATGATTGCCTGCCAGTACAATGACAACTTTATTAAACACTAACAAATATATATTATAGTTTTTGTCCTAGGAATTCGTTAACTGAATAATAACATTTCAAAACCATAGCCTCCCGCTATATGGCGATGTATCATTATAATATTAAATTCTAAGTTATTTTGCTAATAGCAGTATATCAAACCTTACGCTTCGTTGCATAATTACACAAGCCAACAAATTTTGACAAAGTTTCTTACCCAGACACCTGAGTATATTATCCCGAAGGATTTTGGTGTGCTGAATCCAAATCCGGACGTTGAGTTTGTTTACAAATTCTTCTTCTTTTGCTGAGATATCGTATTTTGAAGTTCATTTTTCTCAATTTTGCTTCATGCTACCTATACTGTCATCAGTTTAGTTTAGATCAGATTCAGGTCTTATAAACCTGACGTGATAGAGCAATTCTGCTACCGGATTTGGGTTCAGCACACCACCTTCGGAAATGTATACTCACGTCTCTGGGTAAAATTTTTGTTGACCTGTGTTATTATTATGCGTAACGATGATTAAGTAATTGGTAGGTGTATTTAAACCATAAATTATAAATACCATAGTGATTGTATTAAACCATAGTGAAGCAGTAAATAAATATAAGCAGACACGGAAGGTATGATCCATTTGTTTTTTAGGCACTGCCATATTTTATTTATAATATCAAAGGATTGATAAAGAAATTTACAAGTAAACAAGAGTGGAGCAGCTTTTATAATTAGGCAATAAGTATTTCTTAATCTTATTATTTGTGTTTTTAATAATTCCTTTTCGTAATACTGTTGTATTAGCGATTTTTAATATGGAACTCAATACCGATATAATCATAAATGTAAACTCAAACACTTTTTCAAGAAAAAGTAACACTATTAAAAGAGTTGTGTATTCCTAGCCATTTAAGTTACAAGATATCAACTGAAAAATTCGTAACAGCCTCAGTGTCGTACGTCTATCTAGTCTAAAACCATGCAGTTTTTTTGGATAGGGTCCATTTAGATTAGATCTAAGGGTATTTAAAATCCAATGGATTGTCATCTAAAGGTCTAAGGTTCGGTCAAAAAGCAATCTTAAAAACACCTTTTACAAATACCCTGGGTTAAACATTATTACTACATTTTTTTACGTTTGAGAGTAATTGTTAAAATTATCAAATACATTAAAAAAAATAATGATTTTCCTTGGTACTTAAAGTACATTAAATCAAAATTTATCTTAACATAAAAAAATCTAGCAACTGAATATTATCCTTTTGAATTGATTGTATTTTTTTCACCCTTGGTGGTCCAATAGTGTCCTTTGAAGTGGGCACAGAAAATGATCTTTGGGTTTTAAAAAGCATTCTGGCGGAAGCCTACAAATGTCAAATGCAACGCGAAGCACAAACGGTAAGATTATGCCGTACAGGATATAACACGATAGGTGATTGCAAGATATTCAACATTTCGAATGCATATAACATAAAAAAATAATAATTAATAGTGAAGTTAATAACGATATTATTATTGAAAAATAAAGAAAATAAAATACAGTTATCGAAATATCAAATATCGTAGCAAAAACAACAGCGGTGGATGAAAACGATATACGAATGCATACAAACGATAGTTATCAACCAAATCCAAGTATTAAGTTGCGTGAAAGAACAGAATGTGATATAGTATGGTTAGTAGTGTCCTACATACTGTAAGGTAGAAATATTAAATTCAATACCGTGGAAGTTGGAAGATCGTTAGAAAAACTTTGATGATAGATCTAATTTTAATTTTTTCGTATAAATTCAATACTGTATTTTATAGATCTTTAAGATTATTATACCCAGTCAACGTGAACTGTTGATACACCTGAAGTCCCGTATTCGAATCCGAACGTGTCACACTTTTATATTAGATATAGTAAATAAAGTGTTTTGGTAGAAATTGCAAAAGTTATTCAGTAATTAAGTAAATTAATCCAATTTGATGATTGGATTCCAATTAAAGGATTATGAACTTGATTTTTTACACGATTTCTTGTTTCACTTAATACTGAGGCAAAATCGCTTCTCTCTTAGGAACTATGTTCACAAGAGGGTAGCATTTTTCATCTTTGATTTCAAGAACCACCTATGAAATTGCCGATATTTCTTACACCTGTAAAACTTACTTTAATTTGAGTTATTAACTTGGAATACCGACCATATTTTAAGGTTATACAAATAAAATAAGGTTCTATAAATGTTAATTGAAACTAAGATTTATGGTTTCACAGAATGGATGTCAAGACGTTACACATTTGAACTTTTTAAATTCACAGTGTATCTTTTTTGTTTGATTTTGTTGTATGTACTATCGAAGCCTCTGGCGCCTTATCAGTTCTTAGTCGAAAGTCGCTTGCACACTGCACGATGCCTATCGCTTCAGGCCACGCCCCGCTCCATTCATTTAACAATGGCGCGCGTGCGCAAACAAGCAAGTGAGAGCAGATTGACAGTTGACAGTACTGACATCAAGGGCCATTTTAAAACTAGTTGTTTATGATTGGCCGTATATAAATCGTAGTAAAATACGAAGCCAATTAGGGTCGTGTGGGCGTGTCGGTTGGATCAGTTCAAAACAAATTTTCTACAAAGTGGTAAGGCACGAGAGACCTCGATAGTACTTAGAAAACGCCCAATAAAATATATAAAATTTCGTAATGAAGGTTCATGGAATAACTAAATAAATTTTACATATATTTGTATGTAATACCAAACTTTTGAAAATATACATAAAATCGGCATTTTCACTGGTGTACTAAATAATAAGATATCCTCTTTAGTTACGGTGGTCATTTACTAGTAATAATCTTCCATATACCACAGAGAAAGAAAATAGTAACATTAACTAATTCAACTAACTATAACAATGACTGCAATGGTCAGACATTATCATGAATGGAGCGTCCAATACAGAAGCTATCTGTCTCTTTCTAACAAGCCGATTCGTAAGTCTGCGTGGGAAAGGTTTGAGCGATTTCGAACTTTATTTCTATCGATAGAGAGATTCATTATAAACAGCCGTAGCTATAAGCTGTTTTAATTACAACATTGATACTACATAAAAATGCGATTTAATTCGGTAATAAATACCGAATTAAATTAAGTTCTTTATTTATTATAAACATAAATTCTGTCAATAAGATGGAATTCAATCTACGAAAAGAATAATGATTCTTAAACTTGTTATAAAATAACTACACTTTCTCCTATCTATAGCTATAGAAGATAAATTATTAATTATATATTTTAGTTACTTTACAAGTTAAAAACTATTCTAAAGGGTAGTAAGCTGACTTCTATTTTACATATAATAAGAATAAGGCATTCTGAGAATAAGCCACTTCAACGATTGAACAACTAAAAAATTGAGCGATTAATCAGAATTAAGAATTTTGAGAATTGGGCATTCGCCGCCCATGTCATTTGGCTCAATATTTTCTCTATCCCTTTCCCACGGTAGACGTCATACATTAGCACTAACACTGACGTGTATTACAAGTATTATAATGGTGATATTACCTGATGCGGCATGGTGACTAGATGCGGGCTGTGTCCTCCACTACTGGATTGCTGTAAGGTTGGAGACTTGCCTATGGAAGAAATCAATTAAGTTTGATTTTTTCTTATGCAATTAAAATTACGCATTGATAAATAGATAAAGTAAAAATAAGCCGAAAAAGATTCCTAATACAAAATGTAAAAAAAAAACTGTACCGATAATTAAAGCCACGAATTCTAACTGAAACTACCATAATTTTATTATGAGACTCCAGAAATTAACAGCTGTTATGGAGTTATTGACATTAGTATATGCCGTTTGTTTTGAACATAATTTTCACGCAATAAGGTTTTATTGAAAAATACAATTAAAAAGGTCACATAGATAAATCAACGCCAAACACGGAGTTTGTTGCTATGGGAGTTACATTACGTGACATGGCGAAGGCAGTTAAAAAATTTCCACATATAGGATGTATAAATATCCTCTACGAAAACTAAGCTCAAGAAAAATATATATTTTTTCCATTATATTCTATTTTTTCAGTTATGGAGTTATTCTTTAAATTTTTTATTGAATTTTCATGAAATAATGTTTTAAGCACAAGACAATTTATAAATCTATAATCTAAGATCACAGTTGTTTGTGTTTGTCTGTCCGCTCCTTTTCCCGATCTTTTTCCATTGTATATGCGTTACCATAGCAACGTGTTAACCGCAAGTAGATCGTCTACCGGGCGCTAGATGGCGCTAACGGAAAAATATTTAAAAATAGAAAAAAAATTAAGAATTTTGTCCACCCGTGCGAAGCCGGGACGGGCCGCTAGTATACACAAGTACTATAAGATATAAGCGGAATTTGTTGCTAAGTAAATTTCAACAATAGGAAAGGTATTTACCCCTGCAGTCAGAACATTAATATGTTGATAAAGATTATGTTACCACTATCTTCTGAACACGGCTTTTAAAACGGAGCCGTCACGTCATATATAAAAGGAAATAGGAAAAAAACTTCTTTTCGCTTCCTGAAATATGGAAAAATAAAATTTTGAACACCTGTTAAGAAACAATCTAAAGTTACTATTGTACTAACCTCCATGTGCAGAAGATAATGCGACTTGATCGAGAACGTCCCAAGATTTTTGCCGTCTGGAGCATACTGAATTGGCTGACGGCGGAGGATGGATCAGCATCGAAGACTTGAAAGAATAATATGAAATATATTTTAATATTATTGTGTCAATACCGTGAATAAGTTACGTAAGAATTTCACTAACAAGGAGCTCGATAGCGGAGTTGTTTACGCGTTGGACCGAGGTAATGAATGATAAGCCACTTTTGTAAGGACCTGTCATAATGAAAATCATTATGCGAGCCACTCGAAAAACGTTGACGTGCTTTTCGAACAGGTTTAGTATAAAAAACTATATGAAGGTCATGATAATAATGGGATTCTTTCATTTCCATAAACACAATAATAAATTATTTATTTTATTTTCCTCATGATTATCAGTATGGACACACACAGTTATACATGCGCACGCACGCACACACACACACACACAAACTCACACACGCACGCACGCACACACACACACACACACACACAAACACACACACGCACGCACGCACGCACGCACCCACACACAAACACACATTTAAGTAAAATTTTCTAAACAATCTTTTAGTGTGTTAATGGTGAAATGTATAAGTTCGAGGTGGGCGTTAATAACTGCGACACAGTCCTAGACTAATGCAGTTATTAACGTTGACTATGTTTTTTGACGTGACAACGTCTTAAATTAGGTTGCGGCTGGGAGTCACTTATGAAAAAGTGTAACGCTCGGTAACGTTACGATGAGTCACCGAACGAGAGAGAGGCCCGCCAAATGCCTTGCGTCTCTCTCCCACTCAACTATGATCGGTCTGCCGCGCGCATTGTGCAATTTAATTATATTCATATCAATAAATATTCTACCGAGAAAAAGACGTTGTCACGTAAAATCTTCGCCCGTAAAACCGACTTTACAGGCAAAAAAAAAAAAAAAAAAAAAAATGGTTTTTTTTATAAATTATTTATGGCACAGATAAAGATGATTATTTCTTTATTATTTTTAGTACCATATGTAATTCGAAAGAAAGTTTAATTATAGATTTCACTTTCAAAGTCATTTTCTCCCCTCGGCGAACAATGTGGTATTCCTCACCTGGTGGTAATCGCTGGTGGGGCAGTAATGGTCGCAGTTGTCTGGCAGCCACTTCGGTAGCGAGTGTTTTACGTGGCACCGCGACCTCACCTCCTCGCTCACACACACCAAAGCTGATGGAGTAAGCATTTGTATTTAATTTTGTTTTTTGCATTCACAATGCCATATTTCTATAAGATATAAAATATGCATGTTAAAAACGACCAACGAGCCCTCAGGTGGGATACGAACCTACGACCTTTCGTTATCCGGGCGAGTGCTCTGACCGCCGAGCTACCGAGACGCTGGCAGACGCATCGAAATTAACAACCGTTTTTCAACTTCTACTATGAGCTAGTATCGTTTCACCAATGTTGAATGCTAACTTTGTCTGTTTTATATCTTATAAGAGTAATCATTTATTTAGTGCTTTCCTTATAAAATGCCCACAATTAAAATAAAGTTTCTTAAGACTAAATTTCAGACAGAAATAACTGACGGCTTTCTAGCTCATTTCGTGTTGCAGCTTCTGTGCCCCAATGCTGATTTGCAACTGGGATTTTATTTTACACCGGAATTTAGTAAGTGATAATGAATCACGAATAGGTGTTCCATATTTTAACGGCGTCATACTTAAAGCTTCCTTGGAATGCTGCAGTTTTGTCTTTGAACTAGAAGTTTAGAAATATCGCAGTCGCCATCTTGTATTTATAGATGTTGGATAAATAATTCAAAAAGTCAAAACAGATATGATGATGCAATTTTGTTTCTCTTTTATAATTCGATTTCGCTCACATTCATCTTGTACGTCAAGCAATTGAATACGTACTAAGAATAAATAAATAAATATATTTATTACATAATAATTATTCATTATTGGAGAAGCGCCTGCTAATAAGTGCTTTCGCTTCTCAATGCCCAGAATGCCCAATACTCAAAAGAGTAAAGGACCAATTTTTTTTTAAATTCTTTCTGAGTCCTCGATATCAGATCAGACTACATTCCTTACCGGTGAGATAAGCCACAGTGTGATGAGTGACATGGAACTTGTCATGGTTCCGAGCGGTTATAGCCAGTAGGGCGGCTAGCACACGGCAGGTGCGGGATACGGTGCCCGCCGCGGGGTGGCGATATCCTTTTATAAGGTGACCGACGAGCGCAAAGTGGAAGTTCGCACGGAAACTGCAATGGAAATGTATTTTATTTATTTCCAATGGGTTCACTCTTGATCACAATCAAGCTCGGGGGCCAAGACAGGATCCACGTTTTAACAAGCTAACCCAGAAGGTACATATTCATCCTGGCTCTAAAGACGAACGGGTTATAAGTCGGAAAAACAGACGCAGGGAGGGAGTTCCACTCCTTTGCTGTGTACATTATGAAAGATGTTGAGAAGCCCTTGATGCGACAGGTAGGAATAGCACCTAAGAAACGGTGGTAGCCCGCAGTGCGTCGGGATGTCCGAAGGAAAAGAGAAATGGCGTATGAGCATATGCAGCTCCTGAATAAAAATATAAATGTAAGCTATCTGCACCCGGCATGCTTTGCAATGCTCTTTTTTTTTTAACTTAAACAAGTTTTATCACAATCTGATCAATGGTTTGGTAACGCTTAGGCAATAAACATACAAACATTTTTATTTATATAAGGTAGATATACAGTAGACGCTCCTTATTCGCGCTTCCTTCATTCGCGTTTTCACTATTCGCGGATTAAAAAAATGCGATCCAATTCCTATATTCGCGGCGAAAGATTTCTTTATTCACGGATCTAATCAGTAGATACATGATAATAAAAAGGATTCCAATAGGTATCCAACCCAATATCCTCTGTAAACGCCGTCAAATGGACTAATAAAAAAGTAAAATAGGCCTTATTACAACCTAAAATTTGTTTGTTATTAAATGATAGCCCCTGTATTGGTTCGGACTTTGACATAAGCCTTCGCGGCGACCGGTGTTTTTGAGAATGTAAACAAATAATGAAAGCAACCTTATTACTCAATGAATAAAGTATATTATTAAATGCTGTCGCATATAAAACGTTCCGACCTCTGGTAAGAGCCGCTTTGTGTGTTTTATTGTTTCGTCTTTCCATTTGTTACAAAAAATTGTGATCGAGTAACACGTCTCTACGAACTCTACACTAATGCTGGAAGAAATTTGACATAGCAAAATGCATTGTAAACATAAAAGAATCATTGGAAGAACACACATTGAAGTCATGCTGGAAAAAACTGTGGCCTGCTCTGACTGCGGAAAATGACGAAGAATATGTGCAAATTCAAACTTTGACTGCAAACATAACCGAATTGCAAATGGAATAGGACGAGATGGGTTCGAACTGATAGAATCAAGTGACATTCAGGAACTGCTTGAATCGCAAGATGAAAATTTAACTGAAACCGACTTGGGGAAAATGTTAAATTCACAGCCCATTGAAGAAGAGGCTCCAACAAGCACTGGAAAGGTGACATTTAATTTGAAAAATCTTAGTGAAGGTTTAGGAATGGCAAATGAGCTTTGTGAGTTCTTTATGAAAATTGATTCGTTTATGGAACGAAGTCTTATTTTTAAGAGGCAAATTGCTAATGCCGCTGCTGAATATCAGTCTGAATTGAAGGAGCTTTTAAAAACTGCTAAGCAAGAAAAAAAATACAAAATTCTTTAAACCATTGCCTAAGCTTGAAGATAATAATTGATCAATATAGTCAAAAACTTCAATTAAATCGACTATTTTATATATTTGTTTTTTTCCTTTGTCACCTAGGAACGTATCCCCTATAATACCATATAAATTACCGTTCCGTATTCACGGTTTCTCTATTCGCGGCATATTTATGGAACGTATATCCCGCGAATAAAGAGCTTTTACTGTATACAAAAAAAAAATTAAAACGTTTTCTATTATATTTAAGCATTTACGTGTCAACAACTACACTATGGTTTATAGTACTACGATATCGAGTAGATTGTTATGACAGTGGTAAGTGAGTTAAGTCTCCAATTACTGATGCTATGCACCTTTTCCAATACCCTGTTATTGGTGGTGATCAGAAAATTTAATCTCGAGATGGAAGCACCTAAAATGATGCAGCATTCACGTTTGCTTATGAGCTTATCCAGAATATCCAGTGATCGACTCAATATAATGTTGCGTGCTAGGGTTCGCTGGATTTGGAGAGAAAGACCTGCTGACTCTTGAAGACTTTATTCACGAAGCACTAGGTCCAACACAAAGCACTAGCTCCAAACACTAAGCACTAACGATGTCCTAGGTCGTAGCCAAGTCGTAGGTTTCACTAGTATCACTCTTGATCACTGGTTTTCGCCTCGAAGTCGCCTCGAAGGTAGCTCAAACTGAACTGACTGGCTCGCCTCTCAGCGGTTATTTATATGGGCCGAGACGAGCCCCAGACCATTCCAGTAAGTTCCTTCTGGAACGTACCCGACTCGCGCGAACGTGATCGGCCGTGTCTGGAAAGTTCGCGCATGTACCCGGTTTTCGAGACTATACTTCTATGTAGTGCCGCGCTTGTTTGTTTGCGCTTTGTGTGTTCGTAACACTACTCCCCTCTTAGAGATGCTCGTCCCGAGCATCGTTGTTACTGCCATGGTAGCGCGCCAGACGGTCTATGTGTACCACTTTGAATGTCCCTCTTGGTTGTTTTTTAATCCTATAAGTCACATCATTCAGTCGGGTAACCACTTTGTATGGACCGTCCCATTTGGTCTGCAACTTTGGAGATTTCCCTTTCCGGCGAATTGGGTTATGTAGCCACACCAGTGACCCTTCCTCGAAGCCGCTCGTGTTCGATTTCCGGTCGTATCTGGTTTTCATTTTCTCGCTTGACTGTAACCCATTTTCCCGGACCAAGGCATGTATATAGCGCATTTTTTCCCTTAAATCGCAGACATAATCTTGTACGGTGCTTGGTTCCTCAGGTGACCCTCCTGTCAATAGATCGACTGGTATTCGTAGTTCTCTACCGTAATTGACATACGCCGGGGTAGCTTTTATGCTCTCATGCTCGGCGGTGCGGTACGACAGAAGGAAGAGTGGTATATACTTGTCCCAATCCTTTTGTTTGTCGTCTACCAATTTCGGTGTCGGCTCCTGGGTGTGCCTTCCTGACAAGTTTTTCAATTTCCAACGCCCATTGTTGCAGTCCTTCTCCTGAGCGTTGGACTCTGTCACGCAGTTGGGCGCGGAACACGTGCTCCAGGTGTCGCTCCCCGTATCTGGATTCAAGTGCCTCCATCAGGTCTTGGAACCCATTTCCTGTATGTGGCAGTGCTTCCAGGACCGACAAAGCTTGCCCTCTGAGCGCAACAGTGAGAGCGGTCAGGCATTGTTCTTCCGTCCATCCGTTGGCAGTAGCAACAGTCTGAAATTGCTGACGATAAGCGTTCCAAGAAGTAGTACCGTCGTATGGCGGGACTTTCACTCTTGGTCCTTGCGCCACTCCAGTAGTTCCACTTGACATTGCAACTCCCGTGGTTTCAAGGCGCACTACTTTCTTTTGTAGTTCAGCGAGGCCGGTTTTCACATTTTCAACATCCAGTCCTAACCCGGTAACTCGTTCTTCCACTACGTCGACATCTCTACGAAGCTTAATCACCGTGTCACTAACATCATTTATAGGTTGAAGCGCTTTTTCTTGTTGCTCTTGAATCGTAGTCAGCTTGCGTTCTTGTGACTGTTGTGACTCTTGCAAAGCGCCGAGCTTGCATTCTTGTGACTCTTGCAAAGCGGCGAGCTTGCGTTCTTGTGACTCTTGCAGAGCGCCGAGCTTGCGTTCTTGTGACTCTTGCAAAGCGCAGAGCTTGCGTTCTTGTGACTCTTGCAAAGCGCAGAGCTTGCGTTCTTGTGACTGTTGTGACTCTTGCAAAGCGCCGAGCTTGCTTTCTTGTGATTCCTTTATTGCCCGAATTTCAGCCGTTTGCAGTTCCAATAATTCAATTAAAGTTCCTAATTGAAGAGCCACTTGAGGGGCTGTAGAAGCTTCGGTGCCGCTGGTAGGCGTGGCTTGTCTGGCGGGCGTGGCCTGTCTGGTGGGCGTAGACGGAGGAGGGTGGGCAAGGTGGGCGGAGCCAGTGGGCGGGGCTTGAGCCAAAGTGGGCGGGGCCTGAGGGGCGTGGTCAGTGGGCGTGGCCTGGTGGGCGGGGCCAGTGGGCGGGGCTCCACCCACAGTGGGCGGAGCTTGGTCCTCAGTGGGTGTGGCCTCCGCAGCTCCTTGTGCCCTCCTGACGCCCTCCTTAAAGTCCTCCTTGAAGTCCTCTCTCGGAGTCAATGGCATCTCCAAATCGCACTTCTGACACCAGTTGTTGCGTGCTAGGGTTCGCTGGATTTGGAGAGAAAGACCTGCTGACTCTTTTGAAGACTTTATTCACGAAGCACTAGGTCCAACACAAAGCACTAGGTCCAAACACTAAGCACTAACAATGTCCTAGGTCGTAGCCAAGTCGTAGGTTTCACTAGTATCACTCTTGATCACTGGTTTTCACTTCGAAGTCGCCTCGAAGGTAGCTCAAACTGAACTGACTGGCTCGCCTCTCTGCGGTTATTTATATGGGCCGAGACGAGCCCCAGACCATTCCAGTAAGTTCCTTTCTGGAACGTACCCGACTCGCGCGAACGTGATCGGCCGTGTCTGGAAAGTTCGCGCATGTACCCGGTTTTCGAGACTATACTTCTATGCAGTCCCGCGCTCGTTTGTTTGCGCTTTGTGTGTTCGTAACAATAAGAATTGTAATATGTCATACTTCGTAACTGGCTTTTCATGTATGTAATTGGAAGTTTGTATTTATGGTTGAAAAAAGCTGTGAAGTTTGCAATAAATTACTAAATTAAATAAATTTTATTCTGGTAACATCTAAATTGAGACCTACTTAAGAAGATCCATTGTGCTCATACCGCTGGCATAAGCGCCGAAATTTACGAACGTAATTCAACTTCTACTATGAGCTACTATCATTGTATGTTTTATCGAAGTTAAAGATAGTTTTTAAAAGATAACCTCTTTGGAAAAGGCCGTTAACGTTTACACATAACACAAACATAATTTTAATCTTATAACTCACCTCAATCCAACGGCGTGGTCAAGTTGCTTGAAATGCCACTCCAATGGTTCCCTGGTTTCCATCATCACTTGTTCTAAGCTCTGCAACAATATTTACAATTTAATCAAACATATGGACTCAGATTCAGTGAAATCATACATTTTAATTTAATAAAATAAAATTTAAGTTATTGAAATACATTTTTTTTTTATAGAAAATAGGCATGCACTTGACCACTTTCTCGCCTGATGGTAAGCGACGATGCGATATAGGATGTGACGCGCTTGCCTTCACTCGTGACTTGAAGACCCCTAAATTGTATTTGTCAGGAAACACACTCAGGCAAAGAGTTCCACTCCTTAGCGGTACGTATCACAAAATTGGAACTAAAACGCTTAAAGCTCTTTGGTATGTCTACCATATAATGGTGTCGCCTATATGTAAGTCTGGTTGTCTGATGAAAAAAACTCGCAAGGGAATCAAAACCTGCATATTTTTATTTACATTCCCACCAATTAGCCTAGCCCAAGGTAAGCAAGTAAAATGTGTGTTTTGTACTAGGGCAACGGATAAATATACTATCGAGGTCTCTCACGCCTTACCACTTTGTAAAAATATTCGTTTGAACTGATCGCATCGGACACGCCCACACGACCCCTAATTATCTTCGTATTTTACTTCGATTTATACTACGGCCAATCATAAACAACTAGTTTTAAAATCGCCCTTGATGTCAGTACTGTCAACTGTCAATCTGCTCTCACTTGATTGTTTGCGCACGCACGCCATTGTTGAATGAACGGAGTGGGGCGTGGCCTGAAGCGATAGGCATCGTGCAGTGTGCTAGCGACTTTCGACCTAGGATTGATAAGGCGCCAGAGGCCTCGATAGTACATATATGATACATAGATGTGTAATATCCATATAAACATATAGTAAGACTCGCTATCGTTCCACCAAACGATGGTAAAATATATATTTGGTCGTATAATAAATACCACATGTGTGAAAAAGGGCAAATTAAAAAGTTAAAAGCCGGTTTTCTTCTTACCTTATTGTCGAATTGTCCTTGTGAATCGAGTGTGTGTAGATTCTGTTCCATGAGGGCTAGGCCGGCGGCGTACAAAGTTGGATCATCGAGTTGGAGGACAGATAGTGATACCCAGAACAAAGCCTTGTGGATAGGCGATTCCTGAAAACAAAAAAATTACACAACTTCAAAAACGTTTACCTAGTTTAGACAAAAGTAGTTCGGGAATTGATAATGAAGATAGACTTAAATATTTTAAGCTAAGCAGTTTAGAGAATCGCCAAGACCTACTTGATCTGTCATTTCTCTTAAAGCTACTGACAAATGAGATAGATTATCCTCAATTATTAGGTCTAGTGAATTTTAGAATCTCTTTTCATCAACCTCGCCACATTGTCAAAAAACTGTTTGCGCCACCACCGCGTAAGACGAACTTCGGTCAAAATTCTCCAATCTCGCGGCTTTGTAGAATTTACAATCAGCACAGTTCTCAGCTGGACATATTATATTCTTACGTTAGAAATCGGAGGCTGTTTATTAACCTGCACCAACACACAAATAAATTTTAAAATATAGATAAAGTATTGTTCTTGTTTGCTGAACTAATTAATTAAGTGCATGTGGTGTCTGTAATAGATTGTACAATTAGTTGATAAGTTTGTGTATTTTTAGTAAGTATGAATAAATTGTAGCAATCTTTGACAAACCTTATAAATAAATAAATATAAAAATATAAATGTACTAGTTTATTGACAAAAATGTAATGCATATTTCGTTCAGTTTAGTATAATCTGTACCCCATTTTGCATAATGTGGTTGATACAGCAGGTACATAAAAATGACACAATATCGAGACGTTTGATTTCAACCAAGATTATCTTACGTTGGGCGTTCGTGAGGTAATCTTGGTTGAAATCACAAGTCTCGATGTTGTGTCACGCAATAACTGTAGCCGAGAATAACGATAAAAAAATTACCATTCAACCACATGTCGTTAAAGCTGAAGTCATAAAGACAGGATATCAGAAAAATAAAATAGGTAAGCGTAGTAGGGTGCGAAATGGAAGAACGAGAGGTAGCAAAATATAGAGCTGGTTCCAAAGAGAAACACAGCTGAATAATGACCGAACAAGAGTCCGAGAAATAAAAAATCTTTCAAACCCTGGCTTAACTAAAACGCACTATGCTCATCAATTGTTTTAATTACATTACTTTTTTGCTACAAAACGAGTAATCCTAATTATATTATAACATTACTTTGTGTGTGTGTGTTTGTTACCATATTGTCTCGCTATCCTAACATTAAAAATATACGAGCGTAGTCACTATGACTATACGAAACTGTACGACTATACGAAGTGTTTCGCCGTCTGCTTTTTGCTGATGTGTACACACTATATATATATATATATATATATATGTGTGTGTGTGTGTGTGTGTGTGTGTATATATATATATATTAGCAAAACTAAACAAACAATGCAACAAAAACAAACAATATATAAAAAATAATAAATATATATATTATATATTGTTTTTATTAGTGCTCTAATGTAGTAAATAGTCTTCACTAAGTAATTTGTAGTTTATTCGCACTTTTGTCACTCAACATAACTTTTAGCTATACCAACTAGAGGTCGAAATTATTAAGCTTATGTGCCAATCAATTATCTTAATTTAGATTATTTATTTTAAAAAAAAAATGTTGTTTATAGAATAAACAGTGAGGTGAATAATAGACTATTCTCCCTGCGGTATTTCCATCTATATGGATGTCCAGTTCCTGAAATGAGGACATTAAAAAAATTGAGAAAGATGACGACACTCACCGGGTGCAGCAGAGGTTGCAATCTTGTCAAACACATGATGAGTGCTTCTAACAGGGCTAAGTCATTGAACGACTCCAACGCCTTCACTAATATCCTGAGCAATTGTTTCATATCGTCGTCCGTTACGTTTTTACCTAGAATTAAAAAAAAACTCATTTAATATAAGCATATACAACGTGTGAATGGAATGTCAACAGATATGACTGTCTGGAGACCATGTAAGGAGAAGAAACCGCTACTCGGCAATGGCGTTTTTGGGAAAATCTGGCATTGTTAACTCGGTTTCGGAAATTATGACAATTCTGTCTTAGTAGTACTGGAGGTGTATGTCACACCTCCAGTAAAGTCAAAAAAGTACTGAATGAGTAACAAAATTAACTTACTAATACATCCAAAGACAATGAGAGCTCGTGGTTGAAGAGCAGGATTGAAGCAGAATGCAAAACTTTTTGCCAGCGAAGTCCTGTAGACAACATTAACAAATTGTATTATAAAAAGTACTGAACTCAGAGAAGGCTGTGCTGCAAGATTGCAGCTCCACCTATCGGATTGAATTATGGATTTACAGGAAAATTAACACTTTAAATAAATTAAACTAGACGAAAATCACACCAAAATATTTATTAATACAATAGCTTGTTCTAAAACTAATACATACACACACAAAGGCGAATAATGTCTACGGCGAAAGAACTACCGCTTACCTCGTACCGCGCTTGATAAATCAACTACCCGCAGATCTTGTTGATGGTTTGACTCAATTGAATTTAAGGTACGAATTGAATAAGTACTTTTTCAAGACCTTTTTATGCACCTAATTTGCTCCTTGTAAAAGAGTTTATCATTTGATTTCTTTTTTCTAGTGTATTTATTGTATCTTAACGCTTGCTTTAAACAGCGTTGCAATAAACCTTTGTGGATTTCTATACTTATTTATAATACGTTAAATAATAAATGAAAATGAAAAAAAAAAACATATATATATTTAATTTTGGAAAAATAAAATGTTGTCAATTTGATTATGGTTGATTATGACGATATACACGAATAGACTCACCATGTGTCCAACCAATCGCAGCCTGGTATATCCCTCATACACGCTTCCATTATTTCCAACAACGCATCAGTTATCGTCTCCAACGATTGTAGTGGTAATCTCTCTCTGTCTGTATGCGTTGGTGCGAGAGGGACAGCAGATGAAGTACTGGGTAAGACGGTACCTCCGCTGGAGGAATTGGATTCCGTGCAAGCTTGGTGGGAATGTTCCGCGAAACGGCTGTTAAAAACAGTAAGATACTTATAATTTTTATATATTTTTGCATTTTTAAATTCTATCTTATATGATAAAATTATTTTAAGAAAAACATACTATTCCCACCTGTGAATTTACTTGTGAGCTGAGTCAATTTTTTATAGTTTATTTCTATTAGAACAATGCAAAAAATATATAAAAATCATAAATCTAAATGGTTGTTTATCTTAATCGATTGTCCATACATTTGTAAAAATGTTCCTTTCGAATATGAGAGGATGTACCTCTCATTGATGAGACAACGCTGGCCTACAGCGTAAAAGAAGAAAGGTACTAGAAAATTTCAATGGGTGTTCACAAGGCTTGGTAGCTCAATTAGACCGGACATCTAAAGGTTGCGGGTTTGATTCTTGCCTGAGAATTTACTTGTGAGCCGAGTTAGGTTTTGCTTATATTTTTCTATTAAAATAATTTTATCATATGGAGATACTAACTTAAAATTTCAAGAAATCAGAAATAATCATAGAATACTATATGTAGTATGTGACAATGTTTAGATCCACTATTAATAATAAATTAATTATTACATTAATTGAATTTGAATTCAAAAGAGCGACTTATATTTACGTACCAAAGCGTACCAAACACGTGACGCGTAATATGTTATATTCACATATAGCTTTAAGCATCTCAAAAATTGTATGTCTGTTATCGGTACGCTTCTGTTATATAACTTGGTATATTTGAAATGATAACGGTACATAGTATTTTTTTTGCACATACAACGCCATCGCATATGATAAATTTAAATATAAAAAAAACCAATGAAGCTCACAAGTTATTCTCAGAACTCGTACCCGCAACCTTTGGATATCCAATCCAATTGAGCTACCGAGCCTTGTCAGCACCTATTGTTTTTTTTTTATTAAAATTTATTATGTACACTCTTCACGAGTGATTAGATATCTTCTAGGCAGGCGCGTCACATCCTTGATCGCATAGTCGCTTACCATCAGGCGAGATAGAGGTGAAGCGCGAAAAAAAAACACAGTATGGCGAGCGTGCCCGCAGAAACATGGATCGGCATAAGCAATTTTATTGTCTGTTCCCTTTCTACTATAGTCGTGTTCGTTACATTTTTTGTGCACATGTGCGGGACTTTGCACATGCGCAATGAATAAAATCAGTTGAACGCATGCGTTCTCATGACATTGCCTGCCACAATCCCATCTGAGGGCTCGGAGGCGTAGTTGTTTTTTACACACCTATTTTATATCTTATTGCCTGCCATTTTAAAATTTCATAATAACAGTTTTTGATGCGTTCAAATGACTTAATTTTTTTAGTTTTTACCACGTTTTTCTTATCTCACTTTTCTTATTTGTTTGTCTGTCCGGGCAAAATCTTGCAACTTAAATTTGAGGCACTTTCCGATAAGCTAGAAAGCTGAAACTTTCAGGATAGTTCAGAACCCGATGACAATGCACTCTAAAGCAACTTTCAACTTTCCAGATGCACTTTCAGGTCCACTTTCGGCAACTTTCACTTTTGTATGGGGCTTATCCGATTGTTGCGTAACACATGGTTACTTCGTTGAGTTAATAATTAAAAAGAATAAAATAATTATACTAGATTTAAAAAATCTAAAAATCCCACGTTTTTCAATGTCCTAAAAAGAATAAAACAACCCTGCGGGGCAAAGCGAGGGGCCACTCAAAACGTGGGGGCGCATCTTTACAATAATCGGCATCAATGCATGTCATTCATCTCTTTAAAAACTCCTCTTAGTAATATGCGCCCCCACGTTTTGAGTGGCCCCTCGCTTTGCCCCGCAGGGTTATTTTATTCTTTTTAGGACATTGAAAAACGTGGGATTTTTAGATTTTTTAAATCTAGTATAATTTAAAAACTGTTATTATGAAATTTAAAAATGGCAGGTAATGTCATGAGAACGCATGCGTTCAACTGATTTTATTCATTGTGCATGTGCAAAATCCCGCATATGCGCAAAGAAAAATGTAACGAACACGACTTATATACATGATGGACGCATTACGCGCTAGACATGTTACGTGCTGGAAACTTTACGTGCTGAAAGATATGAATACATCTTTACTTACCAGTCGTTAGCATGGCGGTTATATGGACTCCTGAAGGCGGTAACGGCAGCCGATTTGACTTTAGATATGCCAAACATTTGGTAGAATTTGGGTAGTGCGAATTCGTCCAAAGACAACATGAGGACTCGCTGTGTTTCCTCTGAAACATTTACTAATATCAATATGATAGTCGTAATGATATTGTCATTCCAAGCAAGAGAATATTTATGTCATAAATTATCAAAATTATGAAATACTAGCTGCATATCTTTTTTTCTGACTGTAATGTAAACATTCGCTGACATACGCATACATCCCTACTAATATTAAAAATGTGAATGTAAGTTTGTTTGTTATACTTTCACGCAGAAACTACTAAACTCATGATCATGAAACTTCGTACATATATTCTTGGAGGTATTAGAAGTAACATAGGATACTTTTTATTGAAAATAATTGTTTGTCAAGAAATCTCAAAATCTAGCTTCTTCAACGCCATCTAGCATTCCAGTTGTGAAGTTCTAACTCTGAGTACTGCATTACCGTCGGTCATGTCAAGCTAGCTAACTGTTAAAATATACTTTTCATATTGATATGTAACGATGTTTGATACTTATTTAATGGCTTAAATGCGGGCGAAGCCGCGGGTATAAGCTAGTAACTTAATAAAGTTTAATCACAATGTGATCAATGGTTTTAGAATGCATAGAAAACAAACAGACAATCATTGATTTTTATTCATACAAAAAATTGAAACACATGATTAAATAAAATAAATGCAGAATCATATTTCTCGCTACTACCTCTATTATTTATGGTAATATTTTTTTATGTAAAAAAAGATAGAAATAGTATAATCTTATTATACGTTGAATTAGAGTTGTTTCAAGGTTTCCACATTAAGTATTTTAAAATTGGTTTCTATTAACTTTTTAAACATATTATATCTTCCTTAAATATATATAAAATTTCACAATAATCAGTTTCTTAGTTCTTTTATTCTTGGGTCGAATATCATGTTCTGACAAATAAACGAATTCTTTTAAATTATGATTTTTTCGATGACCGTTTGGTACAACGGAAGCTATCCTGCCTTTCTCACCGACGGTCCTGGGTTCGAACCCCGGTAGGGGCAGATGTTTGTGTGATGAATACGAGCATTTGTACCTGAGTCATGGGTATTTATATATTTCTATTAATATTACATATTTATGTATCATATATGTATGTCTATCCGTTACCGTAGTATTCATAACACAAGCTTTATAGTGCTTACTTTGGGTTAGGCTAATTGGTATGAATGTAAGAAACAATATATTATTAAATATTTATTAATATAAATTAATTTAATATTAATATAAATTATTATATTATTAAATCATGTGAATTAAAAGTGTGGATTAACGCTCTGAATAGTTTTTATATGAAACGTAACTTACCACTAAAACTGGGTGTATTGCAAGTGCACAGCGAATGTATGATGTTGATGACGAGCCCGTGAGTGGCAGCACGCATAGACACCGTGCCCGAACACACTAGAAACGCCACTGCGTGGAACAGGTACGGCAAATGCACCGCCACGTCCAAGCAGTTGTTGAACGACAGCATCAGCTGGTACGCAAATAATAATAATTAATTTAGTATTATATTTGATTATTACACGTTACAAATTTGAATAAAACAATTTTTTTACGAATTTTGCGCATAATTTATTTTATATTTAACTAACTAAATAACTAGTACGTAATAAAATATAGTGTAATAAGAAAAGAAGTACAAGATGCCAATGTAATTTAAAGAATCAGAACGTAACAGAAAATAGACATGTAATAAATAAGTTAGTATAAGAATAGTAAAGAAGCACAGAATTAGAACAAATTGTAGTAGAGGAAAAGCTGTAAAACAGTCTAGCTACAAAACTCTGTATTAATATATTGTAATAGAAAAGAAAAAAAGGCAATCTAAGGATAAGCTGTAAAAACAAAGCATAAAAACTGGTCTTTAAATTATTTACTCAGTAAGAAATAATAAATAAATAAAGTTAAAATAATACTAGATTTAATAATCTAAAAATCCCACGTTTTTCAGTGACCAAAAAAGAATAAAATAACCAGGCGGGGCCAAGCGAGGGGCCACTCAAAACGTGGGGGCGCATGTTACTTATGGAGATGTAATGAGATGTATGATATGCATAGATGTTGAGAGTATTTGTAAAGATGCGCCCCCACGTTTTGAGTGGCCCCTCGCTTGGCCCCGCCGGGTTATTTTATTCTTTTTTGGTCACTGAAAAAAGTGGGATTTTTAGATTTTTAAATCTAGTATTATTATTTTATTCTTTTTAATTAGTAACTCAACGAACAGCAACAATCGGATAAGCCCCATACAAAAGTGAAAGTTGCCGAAAGTTGACCTGAAAGTGCACCTAGAAAGTTGAAAGTTGTTTAAGCGTGCATTGTCATCGGGTGCTGAGCTAACCTGAAAGTTTCAACTCGCTAGGTGGTCGGGAAGTGCCTCAAAATTGAGATACAAGATTCCAACCGGACAGACAAGACGACAGATAAGCAAACAAACAAGATAGCGACCTAAGAAAAACGTGGGAAAAATAGGCACAAAATAGGCGTTTTCCTCCCCTCCGTAGTTAAAGTATGAAAGGTAGTGGATGATCAAGTGTATGCGGTATGGAAGTACGAGCGGTAGTAACTGATGGAACTGGAATGAATGAGAAAATTAACCGAATAACGTCTCTGACCACCTTGTTAGAAGAGCAGTGAATACAAAAAAAAAGGCAATAAATGTCATATATTTTCTACTACCTTTACATTTTAATCGGGCACGTTCCTAACTGTTAAAACTTAGTATTAGACAAAACCAAATACATAATTCTCAACCTATGTTAAATAGACAACGCCACAGCACATAACCCGAAACAATATAGTAAAGTTCATCTTCTACTCGGCTGGGTGTTGAACTCGGGATAATTGAATAGCGTCACCATAAAAACCAGAGTGCAATTCACTCAACTACTATACTTTGTCTAATGTAGGATGATACTTTTGACAGTTGACACCTATATAGAGGATATAAAGTTGCTATTGCAATGTCAAGCCAAACATAAGGAAACAAACGCAACCTTAGTACGTAACAATAAGGAAGTGACACCTGTCAAAAGTATCATCCTACATTGGACAAGTATAAGGCCATAAAAAACTTTTTAAAGTAAACTAGTGTAGCGGTAGGGATCCAGTCACTACCGTTGTATCTGGTTCATAGATAAACACGCACTCTAACACATTATCAGACATATTATTCACATTCAGACACACTATTTACAGTCGATGAATAATTTTATAAGCCTTACTATGTAAGCCGATCACGGTCTGGTAAAATCTAATCATGTTAACTTTAGACAATCGGACTCAGTTCACGATTCAGTCTTGAACCGTCAATTATCGAAGTCAGATGTATTTTGCTCATAATTAATAAAAAAGAAACGTTAAAATATTTTATATCCTAAGCTGGCACTTTAAACAGTCTCCGTACGAAAAATGTTCTCCTAGATCTTCCCTACAGTTTCCCTTACTACAGATTGATATACATTTTTCATCGTTCACCTTTCATTCATTTATTTCTAAATGAAAATTACCACCCAAGAACTTTCTACATGTTAAATATAAATATCTGAATTATTCTTACCAAGTATCTGGCTAATATAGCTATGTCATCCCACATCATGTGCTGCTCCAGCATTGCCGTTGGCGCGTGGCAAGTCTTGTCCACCACCTGCAAAACGCCTGCTAGCATTACAACTGGTGCACACGAGATGGCCATTCATAATAATCTAGCCTCAATATAAACTTATTTTTCTTTAGTAGATAACCATTATTCATTAGATCTTTCCCTATCACCGGAATACTAATATGACTTTGGAATAATATATTAAATACCTAATAATTTAAATAATTAGTTAAATAAATAAAAAGCTCAGTATAGTTAAACTAGCGGCCCGTCCCAGCTTCGCACGGGTGGACAAAATTCTTTAGTTTTTTTCTATTATTAAATATTTTTCCGTTAGCGCCATCTAGCGTCCGGTAGACGAACTACTTGCGGTTAAAGCGTTGCTATGGTAACGCATATACAATGGAAAAAGAGCGGACAGACAACAAATATATGATCTTAGATTATAGATATACACAATCTGTCTGGTCTCCGGCAAAGCAATACGATTAATTTTATCGACAAATACACGCTAATAAAGATTATTGCCCCTACTGTTTTGATATGGCGACATTTTTAATCATTTTTGTTAGTGAGTTCGGGTGAGTTTATTTATTTAGCCAAATATGCCAAAATAGAGGTCCGACAAGAATAAAATTGTTTCGTTCGACAGTTACAAAAGTAGGCAATAAATCAACTTTAAAAGGTTTATCACAAACTCCCATCAAAAACCTTAAAAAATACTTGAAAAGTAAAAAGTAGAAAAAAATTGGTTATTTTCACAGACAGATAGTACATTAATCTACAATGAAACCACATTAACTTTTCACTTCATGAAGTAGAAGAGAGATAGATGCACCACAAGTCAAACGCTTAGGCCGATCGTGCCTCTCTATCGCTTGTTCCGCGCTCTCGCTTGCACGCTCGGCTCTAGCAGATCGTTACACTTTTTCGTGCGTGCAGCCGGTGTTCATCGATTTATAAGACGTTATTACGTCAAAAGCATTTTATCTTTTATCTTCAACAATGTTCTGCCAAAGCAAGGCATAATAGTAAGGTTATTGATATCAAGGCAACGAAATTTTAAGTGCCCTATCTATTACTGAGGATAGGTTATTGAAAACGACTGTAACTGGACGAATTGTATTTATAATATAGTGACACATATGCTGATGTTTTGCTTAATACTAATCCGCACTGAGCCCGTGTGTTTATGACCTATGCTTCCTACAATATTTTCATTGATAGAGAAGGTATGTGTTCTAGTAGAGGGTTCATTTAGAGCATCATATTTGATACATACAAATTTAAACACTGAGGAAATTGACTCTTATGAAATTATACATTTAAGATTCACAAGTCTAAAATGTTAGTAGCCAATTGTAAGTCCATGGTAGCAATTGCTACCGATAACCAACACCCCTCGTCAGTCCTAGTAGCAATTGCTACCATATTAAAATTTTCGCGTGGCCTTTACGATTAATTTTTGAGTTACAGAGATCCAAATATTTTGTGGTACATTCTTTAATTAATCAGCTTTACGGTAGTTTTTTTTTGGTCCCAGCTTTATTATTTAGCGAGAAAATGTCATTTTTATCTAAAAATCCGACATTTTTTTTCACAATTCGCACATCATTAAGACTGTTGAGAGGGGTGGGGCGCTCGGACTGACAAGTGGGTGGTAAACATTTTTGAATATAGAAATTTTATAAAATAAATTCCATGTCACTATGAAAATCATAACAATTAAAGTATAATAAATAATCTTTATCGAAATGTTTTCTACTAACTTTAGTTAGCTTATGTATCTTTCTTTAATATAAAAAATCATAAGAAATTATTTCCTTGTTTCAAGTAGACGTGATCTGAAGTAGAATTAAGTCAGCTAAAAAAGAATGACCGGGGGTGACAGATACTTGTTGAATACGAAGAGAACGTTAAGATATAAATTTTTCAATATTTACTAATTACTTGGAGTAAAACGTAGTATTTATTGAGAAAAATTCTAAATTAACAATGAACACAGAACAGTTTGGTATCTTACCATTAAAACTAGATTTTGGTTATCATCTAAAAAAAAAACCGTTTTTTTTTTCTTATTTAGAATGGGTTAGCTCTTGACCTCAATAAAGCCCGGGGGTCAAGACAGAACCTATGATGGAACGAGCTAACCCAGAAGGTGCCTATTCACACTGGCTTTGAAAATGGATGGGTTATAAGTTCTCAGAAATACAAAAGCAGGGAGGCTCCTTTGCTGTGCGCACCATAGTCCCGACCTAACTTTTATTTATGTTTTACAATTTATTGCACATAGAAGTACAGATGGTAGTATAATACTAGTAGGTATTCTCTGGTTGGGAATCTCCACCAGTCAACCATAGACTTACTGTTATATTATATACATCTTTTTTTTTATGCACCAACAATCCCAAAACCATACTCTTATCTTGTCAATTTTTTATAAGGAAATGATCCTGAAACTGTGTTACCAGCCCGATATAATATTAATGTAAAAAACTTATCAGAATGAAAGCAATTTGCAAAAAAAAAAAAAATTAAAAACCTTCTCATTGGAAGCTAAAATAAAATAAAATAATAAAAAGTATTAATAACAAATAAATAAAAAAATAATAAAAACTCACAGTGGCAGGAGTAACGGGACTCAGGATATTATTTGGCAGTTTTGTCAACGCCTGTGGGAAACCATTAACCCAACTTGCATAAAAAATAAAATTTAACAAAAAATATCTACTTTAACAGTATACATTAATAGCATTTTTCATTGCACTTCGGAATGCAACTTACTGCATTGTCGATATTAAGACACGTTTTTTTGGTGATTATTCCCAGAAATTTAAATGGAAATACTTCTGTAATAGAATTGAAAACATTTATTAATTTCCCCAACTACTTGATTTTATTGATTCGTTCTAAAATAAACTATTAAAGCGACACGTTGTAACACTTTTTTTTCAACCTATCTATAGGATAGCAAGCACTGGATTTTTAAAGTACTGTTTATGGTAGTATTCTCGCCATAGTTTCAAGTCTGATGCTGTGATACCTTGTGCCCAATGCTCTTTAGGATATTTTATCCGTGTTACATCCGTAGGGCTTGTTGCATTCGTGTAACCCACGAGTGATACCAAGGATGGTAACACCCCCAGTTAGCTTTGTCATGGTGTGATGATTTGCTTTTTCAGTTATTTTGGTGTTTAAGGGAAGTTGGATATTCCACTCCTCACACTTTGACTTTGGGAGTCACTGCTTTGCATACTTCAATATTTCGTGCAATTTATCCACCTTTGTGGTTGGGTAAATTATGTGCTGATTTTGTTTAACCAACCTGTGTTTAGCACTGGTTAGGGCTAGAACCATGATTAGCTTTCTTTTGTGTTATGGGAGTCTATGAAACGGTTCTACCTTTTTCACTTTAACTCTGGTGAGTTATTAGTGTTCCCTTAGAATGACTAAAACTTTTCTTATCTAGTTTTGAGTCTTGAGGTGGTTTATCGTTAAGTAAAGTAAGTTTAGGGCTTGTTTTGTTTAGCTTAGGTTGTAATTTTAGATTTCGTCGTTCCTTTTTGGCGAAAAATTTTATTCAAAATTTTCATTTTGAATAAAAATTTTCTTTCCCAACTGAGACGGTACTGTAACACTTTTTTTTCAACCTATCTATAGGATAGCAAGCACTGGATTTTTGAAGTACTGTTTATGGTAGTATTCTCGCCATAGTTTCACGACACGGGCAGGAACATTAGGTATTAAGTTTATGTAGGTTTTCTAGATAGGAGGATGTATGTGTTGTCTGGTTTGGAGATAGTTAGTATCAAATAAATGCATGAATTTTTCTACCTTGTTTGAGTCAATTTCCAGTGGCATAGAGAGTGTCGGCGATCGTACCACACCCTTTAACAACACAGCATCCGTTTGAATTCATTTTAACACAGCATTCACTAAGAATTTATTTACTTTTCAATAGTTAAAATAAAATTAGCTTTCTTGTTTACATACATCACAGCTGGATTTCAGATTGACAGGTGAGTACTGTCAGATGCGACGCTTGTAGTTCCGATTTGGGCTACCTAGTTACTACCTACTCATTCTCTGATTTACGTTGTTGTTCGATAGGCGTTTCGGACCAAATAAATTTATACTTTGTTGGTAAAATTAAATAAATATGTCGCATTTGTTATTTTAGGTAATTAAAATGAATGTTAATGTCTGACATGCTATTTAGGATTTAATAATCATATTCATATAATTAATAATGTATGTTCGAAGACCACAAGTAGTCTCTGGTTTAGTCGTTGTCGATGGTACTCGAGTTTATTCCCACCAAGACGGAAGTCTTCCTCCATTTGCTTTTTCATTTCGACTGTGTCGTAAGGATGCAGAAATTTTATTAAATGTAAAGCTGCAGATTTTGTTACTTCCTCATGGAAGTCTGATTTCATTTCATAATGCATTATACATTGATTTGTGTGGTGAGTATTTTAATAATGTGAATTTAATTAGTGATCCACTTACATGTGGTGTCCACATGGTAATTCGATGTCTTGTTTCCAGGACTCGAGGCTCGTTTTATATTTCATCATGTTATAAGTGTGTTGGTTCCTTCGGGATAAAACATGTAATAATTGAAGCCCAATTTTGGTAAGTTTCTTAACTTAATTATAATGTTTGTTGTAGGGAAGCGCCATGTGCGAAATGGCGACCGGTTTATGACCTTGTTTTTGTATTGCAGGGCTTCATGGTAAGGCCTTTAGGCCACTTCAATGATACTTCATGGTAAGGCCTTTAGGCCACTTCAAGGCAAGGCTTTTGGGCCACTTCAATGATACTTCAAGACCAGGTTTTAAGGCTACTTCAGTGATGCTTCAATGATGGTTCAAGTTTAGGACCTAGCTTCAACTACCAGGATATTTCAATTCAACTTTAAGGATGGCTTTTGGGTATTATTCGAAGCTTACCTCAAGGTCTATTTCAATGTTATGCTGCAAGGACGAGGGCCTAGCTGGAATCCCAGATGATGATGTCTCATTGATGTCGGCGTGACGCAGCACATGTCTGCGTTACCTCTGCCATGTGATTATCAATTTAACCAAGGTATTCCACAGTTTCCTTTTGTTACCGTAGCAGCTGTGTTCTATATCATGTACCCGAGGAATTGATTTTTGTTCATAAAAATCTTTATTCCTTCGGAGTATCAGCAAATCTGTAATGGCTACTCGGCGACATGTTCAACTTCAGCCTATGTCGGTCTACAGTCAATATATGTATTAATTACATGTTAAATTAATTTAGTTCTAGCATTATGTCTGGTTACTGTTTAAAATGTTTATGAATATTACTTTATTATGAATAACCTGTAAGTTAGGTATTCAGAGCTTTTTATATTAAGATGATAAGCGATAGGTGTCTTAGCTTAAGGATTGTACGTACTTATGGGTTCGGTCTTAGACAGCCGTCCCCTTACTCCAATAATGTTTTATAATATGCATTCCTAAGGGAATTGTTCTTTGAAAATACAATTTGATACCGGCAATGTAATGTTGTTAATAAATGTTTGTCTAAAGGATAATTTTAGTTTGATTTATTAAACTCACTTTGTTCCGATCCATGGACACTTTATTATTTTTTATTGTCAACTAATTATTTTTAACGGCGCCCAAAACCATAGTTGCTCCATGGATGACTGGGTCACGCGAATCCACACTCACACAACCACAACCCCTCTGCCCTACCGACTAGCTTTCATTGGGGTAAATAACATCTTTCCCCCAGGGGATTTTTATTACAACGTGGTTTTGTATTTTTGCATTTATTGTATTTTGTATTCTCGATTTTTTTTTTCAAATCGAAGTAGGCAGTATCACTTAATAATTTATATCCATAATAAAATTAAAAAGTTTCGAATGATTGTCGGGTTTACAGCCACTGGTCTCGAGTGTAACTGTTACGGGAGATAAACCGATACGTAATAAGATTCCATTCTTTCGTGTATGCGGCGAAATATAAAATCATCAATAATAGTAAATAACGTGGTCCCAAAAATTTTATTCCGCATAATTCTAAAAAGAAAAAGGTTGTGATTGTCATGTCCGAGTGTAGTCTGACTGAGACAAAGAAATAAGTTATTCTGCCTAAAAGTGAACACAAACAAAAATATAAAATTATGGATCATATTTAACGATATCTATCGGGGGTTAAATAAATTAAAAGTTAATTATAATATAGTATTTTACATAATATACAAGAAATCAATATTTGGAACTGATAGTGATGTATTGTATGTCAACTGATAATTATTGAATTTTATTGTTTATATGCATAAATATATTTTTTCAGTACTGTTAAAAAACATATAATAAGTATAATATGTAGACTGTTAACACTATACAAAATATTGTAAATGCGGTGTACGCCTATAATAGGTATATATTTAAAAAATGTCCGCATCGTTTGTTTTAAGCAATATATATATATAAATATATTCTTTTGGTGAACCTATTCCATAAATAAATAAATAGTGTGTAAGAGTTAAATAAAAAAAAAACAAATATTCTGTAGCTTGTGAAATAAAAAGCTGTAAGTGGTAATTTAATAATTAAAAATGAGTTGGCGATTCAATTTTCCGTTTATAAGTAATAATAATATACCAACTGACCCGACACATTCTTCCGATGATTTTTTTGGAGACGAGTTGCACGTTGGCAGATGCTAGCGCAACAGCTGTGTCGGCCATTATCTCCACCATAGGGGAACCAAGTCCTGCACAAGACAATTTTGAACTTAAATATTAAAAATACGCGTGTGTATATACTGGCTATAAAAAACGTTAATATAACCTTAATTTATGAATAATGTAAGATACAGCAAACCAAGATAAACACTTTAAAAATAAATTGGTCTTTATTACAATGGTATACGGTAGTTCCAAACGTCAAATACTTAATACGTAATCGACTGTACATGAAAAAAAGTGGGATTATTAAAATAATTTATTGGAAACGATTTATTTTGAAATTTAAAAAAAAACACAAATATGGTGTTTCGCACGCAATTTGTTATACGTTGTAAGTACTCATGTGTTTTCATTAACCCGTTAAAACCCGAGAGAATTATATCATGTGCGCGACAACGATACCTAAAATCCGCGAGCATTATAATGCTCTATAGCGCGCAGTCTGATTTAATCCTTATTACGGCTTTGATAATGGTTCTTTTTGATTGAATGATATTTTTCCCCGATAGAGAGAGAAATAACGCATTTAACACATAGCTGGGCTACAAGGGGTTAATTAGAATGTGGATTGATTACGTAAAATGGCATGAACTCGTGTCATGTAAGTTGGAGTCTGGGAAACTCGGTTAAAATTCCTTAGAATTGAGACTTCAAAGATTCGTTTCCAACATGAATATTATCATTTCTAATGATTGTTTTCATGCAAAAAAAAATTGCCTGTGAGTCTGAGCACATAGAGCCCCGCACTATCAAATCAAGACTAGAATTCCTTACGCCTCTAATAAAACCATGGTATATGTCCACCGAATAAAGCGAAGATATTTGATAATGTATAAACAAACCTTTCTGGATTTTTTTGCACTATTTCGTTTCAGAGGGAAAAGATCCTATTGAATAAAATAATTACCGGAATTGACACTTCTCTGTATGAAGCTGTCTAGCACCATGTCTATGAGCTCAGGCACCTGCCCTATGGAGCCCCAGATCTTCGCCTGCACCGACGGGTACATTTCTGTCTCCTCTATGGTCAGAGTGATCAGTTTCTCCAAGATTTGAGCAACTTGTTTCTGGCGTCGGGACTCATCCGATGGTTTGCAGAATCTAATACAAAAATGAATATTGTCAGAAATCATTTGATTTTCAGTACTGGTGTATTTTGTTTGTTTGATTGAGTCCTAATTTTTTAAATTTGACTTTATTTCCAAGTACTTGAATAAGTTTCTGAAGTTATGAATTTATTAAGTAATTTGGAATTTTTGAGTCGTTGAACTTAAATCTTGTCTCTAGTCCTACTTTCTCGAGTCATATAACTTGAGTTATTTGAAGGCAAATTGTATTCTGGCCTGAAACAAGTAAGCAGCGGCCCTTTTCTGCTTAAAACGACAACAGTTGGAAAGTATACATAGCTTAATAAACTATTTCTACTTGAAAACTTAAGATGACAAAAGATAGATTTTATGTTTATGGGATTTTTATATCTTATTGCTTAGTTCGTGCTTTATTCCCGGTCTTAAGTTAAAACCTTTTTTTAAGGAACTCAGTCTTAAGTTCGTTATGGAAAAAATGTGCTCTTTTAAAAAAAATCAGTCTCGTGCTTTGTTCGATAAGACGCGAAACAATTTATTTATGAAGAAATCACAAAATTAGTTGAGCTAGGAATTATTTGTTTCATACTTGAGTCTTTAAAAAGAACTAAAGTTTTATTTTTCTATAGCTTAACACTCGAGTCTCTTACAACACACAGTCACAGAAGGAAACGCGTTCAATTCAATCTGACAATTTTAAGTTAACATAGATTATAAATTTAGTTTTCACAAGAAACGTTTCGCTTCTGACTTCACTTTGGATTGCGATCTATTTCTATGAATAACCATTTTAAACATACCTTACTAAGTTAGCCAGCCACGGCGTCATATATTCCAAACATAAATGCTTCAATTCTATTGAAGAGCCGCTGAAACCCTGGAATGGAATATGGGTGATATTATATAAATATTAATATAATAAATAAATATATAAATATAATATGGGTGATATATATATTTCAGGCGGGCGTACCTTCAGAGCCGAGTCGTTTTTTTCACACATACAAGTACCTTACCTTTGTTCGGATAAGGACAGATTCTGGTTATAGCAGATTCTAGTATCTACAGATTCTCTTTACAGGTGATTCGCGTTATATTGCAATTTTCCTACCCTTCGTGGAAATACTTATCTAACTTTTCTTGATTTAAGTACTAAGTAACATTTAGAATACATTAATATATTCTATTAACACCAGTAACTTGAGTAGCTGGATATGGGAACAAGATCAATGACTCAATGAATCAACTTGATGGTACGCAACCGCATTACGAAAGCTAAGCAAGGGGCGACAATAGTATATCTTTACATATGTTATTTTACTATACGTGTGTATGTCACTCAACTCCTCCTAAACGGCTGGACCGACTTGAATTTTTTGTATATGTTTGGGTGGCGCCCTAGATGGTATCAATTCACAAATCAGCCCGACAGATGGCGCTGCAGTCGGCACAGCAAAGCGTGTATTACTTCGAGTTCTTTGTACGTCGGCAATTACTTTTGAAGCCCACCTACCATGATTAACATCTATCAATACACTATGAGTCAGCCTGGGTTGTGACCTAGACTCTTAACGTTGTATAAAACTTTATTTGTATTTACTTGATTTTATTGTAATATTAATATATAAAACGGTTCGGTATGTTCTGGCAGTCAGACGCGTTACAATTCGCTTGGGAGTTAATTTTAACAAATTCAAAGAAATACATCCATTCCGCCTGTCTTCAATTCGGGTGAAAATCGCATATCTGTGATTGCAAATGCAAGTAAGTGCACATGAGACGGTTCATAATACCATCTCACTCGTTACTGGCGCGCTTCGTCACGTATCGGTTGAGTTCGAGTTGTGTCGAGACCGAGTGGGAGCTAGTCGGTTAGCTTGCAATAGTGCTGTCTTATTCTTATTTTTTTTTTATCTACCGTATTTCTATTTATTATACGTAATAACTGACCATCTCAAACTATTAAAGTGTTAAATAAAGTTTAAAACATCCACAATGAGCGTTAAAAGAACACCGCCAAAAAGCACTGGATCTCACCCTGATCTAACAAAGCTTCGTGAGGAGGCGTCCTCTAACACGTCACAGAGAAAAAGGAAAGTTCCTGAGTGCCACTGTGATTATGAGGGACTTCTATCTGACTTTCAGAATAAAATGATGCACTCCATAAAAGCTGCTCTAGAAATACAAAACGAAAAATTTAATAACACCCTGGACGGATTACGCCAAGACTTCAACGACTTTAGGAATCAACTAGTAGATATCAACGCAACGATAAAAAAGTTATCCGGTGAGCAAATTGCACTGAAAAATGACATTTCATCGATTAAATCCTCTAACGAAAATAATAACGCCAAAATAGCATCTTTGACAAAAGATACAATAGAATTAAGATCCACGGTTGCAGGCCTAACGGAAGAACTGCGCGCTAGGGAGCAGCAGGGAAGAATTAATAACCTCGAAATTACTGGAATACCCACTACAAAGACCGAAAATCTGATGAACATTGTTCAAAATATAGCTAACAAGATTGGTTTTTCCTTGTGCCCTACAGATATTGATTATATACATCGCGTACGACGATTTGGCTCTAAAACTGCAAATGATGCTAATATTAATAATTCACTCCAGGGCTCATCGTCCATACCTAATATTATTTTGAGGTTCACGCAGAGAAAACGGAAGTCCGATATGCTAGCGGCAGTACGCGCCAGGCGCGGGTTAACTACAGTGGATGCAGGACTAGATGGCCCATCAAAACCGATCTTTATCAATGATCATCTAACACCTCAAAATAAGTTATTGTACAGACAAGTCCGACTTATGGCAAAGGACAAAAATTATTCTTTTGTTTGGTTATCGGACGGCAAAATACTTGTGCGTAAAAACGAATTGTCTAAAGTGATATTAATTTCATGCGAAAGTGATCTTGTTAAAATTAAATGACTATTATTGCCTCAATTATTAATAATGTTAAAACTGTTTACCATAATGTCGTGCCTCTTAGCTTTATTTTATATCAAAAACAAAATTATGTTATCATTTTCTATGTGCCTTATAAATAAAATATATTTCATTTATTGTCAACTGTGTGTTGTTAATGTTGGTGGAACCGATTTTCATTTGTATCTACCTAATTATATACCAAATGCTCTCTAACAATAATTTAAGTATTTATTACCAAAATGCGAGAGGACTACGTACTAAATCTCATAGTTTTCTAAGGAATATTTTAAATACTAATTACGATATAGTGTGTATTACTGAAAGCTGGCTAAATAGTAATTTTTACGATAATGAATATTTCGACAGCAGATATGAAGTGTTCCGAGGTGACCGTAATTATGTCTCGACCGGCCAAGAACGGGGTGGGGGGGTATTGATAGCCGTGCGTCGTAAATTATGTGCGCGGAACCTATTCGACATGCGTGCTCCCGGACCGCCAGAGGAGGTTTGGATCACTGTGCCGCTTCGCTCGGCGGCCGACTCCGGGCACTCTGATACCGCTATCACTCAGCGATACCTTCATATTATTCTTACCTATATAGCCCACGGCCCGAACCATGAGTCACTATTAACATCTTTTTATGACCGTGTGAGTGAATTTATAAACACTAAGCCCCACGACACCTTTTTGGTGCTCGGTGATTTCAATGTCTCCTATGCTCAGTGGTTCTCGTCTAGTACATCGTCTAACAATTTAGATATACAAACGAATAATAATAGATTATCATGTCACACAGCTGACTTTATGAACCTAAATTTATTATCACAATACAACTCTCATTTTAATATAAATAACAGATTATTAGACCTGGTTTTTAGTAACGAAAGTTGTAAAGTTAGTTATTGTAAGCATCCGCTTGTTCCCGAAGATCCTCATCATAAACCTTTAGAAATTGATTTAAAATTGACCTTCTCCATACCTCTAAAAATTGCACCTACTACTAAAAAACGGCAGTTTTATAAAGCAGATTACGATTCCATAAAATATTCTTTACGATCTGTTAATTGGGAATATGAACTTGGCACTAGGGAGAACGTGGAGTATATGACTGCCTATTTTTATCGGATTCTAAACGATATTATTAATAAACATGTTCCCTACTGCAATCTTAACAACAAACAAAAATACCCGCCCTGGTACACTAGACCACTAATAAAATTGGTAAAAGAAAAATGTAAATATCACAGTAAATGGAAGCGATATGGGAATTCTAATGACTATCAGACTTTTTCACTTCTTCGAAAAAGAATGAAAAAATTAGAGCAACAAAGTTATAAAAACTATATATCTCTCTCTGAGGATAAAATTTTAGAAAATCCAAAATATTTTTGGTCCTTTGTAAAGTCAAAAAAGTCCAATTGTGATATACCTGAGAGAATGATGTATAAGGGTGAATTTACTTCTAATGGCAAAGATATATGCGAAGCCTTTAATAATTATTTTAACTCCGTCTTTATATCACCTAGTGACAACCGCCCTGGAAGCGATGATTCAACATGCGACTTAAAGTCTCCCGTACAAATGACTTCTATTGATGTTAGTTATGATTTAGTCCTCAAAACTTAAACGTGTTAATACCCATAAAGGTGCAGGTTCAGATGAAATTCATCTCCTTTTTATTTCCCTCTGCTCCGAGGAACTTGCACTGCCTATCACAATTATTTTTCAGGCCTCCATCGCAACAGGTGTATTTCCTAATGTGTGGAAAAGGTCCCTTATTACTCCTGTTCCAAAGAACAATAGGCGCGATCAAATTACTGAATATAGACCAATATCAAAGCTCTGTATTCTGGGGAAAATCTTGGAAAAAATCGTAACTTATCAAATGGCTTTTGCTTATAGAAACTTCATATCTGACGCTCAACATGGATTTTTTAAAAAAAGAAGCGTAGACACAAATCTGGCTACTTTTGTAGAGCATATTGCACAGGCTCTCAATGATAACTTGCAGGTGGATGTCGTGTACACCGACTTCTCCAGGGCCTTTGATAAAGTAAATCATGATTTACTCATTAGGAAGCTTACGAGAGCCGGTGTTCACGGCAATCTTCTGAGATGGATCACATCTTACATTACCAACAGAAGTCAAGCGGTTTGCTTAAAGGGATATTGCTCACAGTTTCTACCGGTGCCTTCAGGTGTGCCTCAAGGCTCGCATATTTCTCCATTGTTGTTTTCATTATACATTAATAGTAGCAATCTCCTTTATGCAGATGACTCCAAATTCTTCAAAGTCATTAAAACGACAGATGATTGCGATAAATTACAAAAAGATTTAATGGCCTTACATAAATACTGCGAATCAAATCAACTGTTTCTTAACATTGATAAATGTAATATCATAACATATACAAGAAAAATTAACTTCATTAATTACAATTACAAATTAAAGGATAAGCCCATCAACAGAGTCCAAAGCATCAGGGACCTGGGATTAATAATGGACTCAAAGTTATCTTTTAATCCACACATAGACCATATATTAAGTTCCGCATTTCGTCGATTGGGATTTATCCTCCGTATCAGTAAGCCATTTATTAAAATAAGTACTCTTAAAATATTGTATTTTGCATTCGTCCGATCCATCTTAGATTTTTGTAGTACTATATGGAAACCTCATTATCAGATACATATCAATAGTATAGAAAAAGTACAGAAGAGATTTATTAAAACACTTAATTATAGATTCAACAACACAATTGAATCATATGACATTTCTTTAAAAAAATATAATCTAATAAGTCTTCAGAACCGGCGCAAAATATTTGACATATTGTTCTTATATAAAATGCTCAATAATTTAATAGATTCGTCTACGCTTCTAGGTAAGATAGGTTTCATAGCAGGAATGCGCCTTCCCTTACGGTCCTCTCGCAAACGATCACTTTTTGTTCCTCCAAAACTTACAAAATTATATACACGTAATTGCTTCATTTATCGTTCCACTAACATGTACAATAACGAATTCACTGATGTAGACCTTTTTAACACTACATTAAGAAATTTAAAAAAAACTTTAATATTGAAATTTATAAATGGCACTTGACACTCAAAAATTAAGCCTAAATTGTACAGATTTGGATTTATTGTAGCTTATTTTTGTAGTTTGTTTGTTAATTTGTAGGCGTAAGTTTCGCGTCTTATTGTTGTAGAAAGTTTCATAGTTGCTGGCGCTGTAGGTCTTTAGATATATATATGTTTGTAAAGAGCTACGTTATAATGTATGACTGTTTGCTGCCACGAATAAAGGAAAAAAAAAATACTTGACGAATAAAATATTCGCATATTTTGAATAAAGCACTTTTTGCGGATTTTGCGGATTTTTTATTTTATATTCAATCCTGACGTTTCGACTCCTTTAATGATTAAGATAATGGTTACTCCTGTAAAGGAGTCAAAACGTCAGGATTAAAAATAAAATAAAATAAAATAATTTATGCGCAAAATCCGTAAAAAAGTGTTTTATTTATTCAAATGTGTAATGTACGCGGAAGTGTAAGAATTAAATATATTCGCATATTGCTGGAGCGATAAAATATGTATATAAACATTATGATATTATGAAATCTGAGTTGTACCATGTTTTCTGCGAATAAACGAAATCTATTGTATTCATTTGAAGGAAAGGTCTCTATTCAAATAAAGCAATCGTTCACTTTTACCCCAACTTACGGTACTTCCAATCAAATAAAGGTTGTATTTTTACTACGATTCTGGAAATAGGTTGTATATGTTTCTTAAATTACCTGTATACATTCTTCGAGAAACTCCAGGGTCAAATGTGGTTCGTTATGTGCCAGTTTCTCACTCACAGACTTGATGAAGATCGTATTGTTTGACGGTATACACAAACCTGCAAGATATAAATGGCGTTAATACAAAATTCTGTCAAACAACGAAGCAACAGCAACTCTAGATTTTTTTTTTATTATCCTGTACTATCGAGGTCTCTCGTGCCTTACCACTTTGTAGAAATATTCGTTTGAACTGATCGCATCGGACACGCCCACACGACCCATACCAATCCCTAATTGGCTTCATATTTAACTACGATTTATACTACGACCAATCATAATCAACTAGTTTTAAAATCGCCCTTGATGTCAGTACTGTTAACTTCAATCTGCTCTCACTTGCTTGTTTGCGCACGCGCGCCATTGTTAAATGAATGGAGCGGGGCGTGGCCTGAAGCGATAGGCATCGTGCAGTGTGCAAGCGACTTTCGACTTAGGACTGATAAGGCGCCAGAGGCTTCGCTAGTACATGAAAATATCAATTTATGGCAGGCATAAGGGTCCTTCTAACCAATCCCTTGAAATAAGTTTTATAAAGAAAATGAAACAACAAACTATGGTTAATAGACAAATTAAATAATTTGAAGAGGAACCAACTTTCATTTCGTGTATTCTGTATGATTGTAGATTTGATAAGTTAAACTTCAAACAACATGTCTTATATCCCACTGTTGAGTCATTGCATATCTCTTTTAATGATATTTGAAATTCAACCTATGATCCAATCAATCCAATAAATATTGCTTATGTCTATGTTTTCATTACATTACATGATACCAGGCTTAGAGAGTTTCTAATGATGCACACTTTGATATTTTTTTTCTAGAAAGACTCCTATCTAACATTTTCAGATCGACATTACCCCTGTTATACTTATGATTTTTGTACTTCAAGCTTCGGAAAGGATGTTAAGCCATATTAACAGTCGTTAGCATCCACCAATCTACATTCAGCCCCCGTAGTATTGTCATTCTTAACCCCTTAAAACCAGAGAGCATTATATCATGCGCGTGAAAACGATACCTAAAATCCGCGAGCATTATATAATACTCTATAGCGCGCAGTCTGATTTAATCCTTATTACGGCTTTGGTAATGGTTCTTTTTGATTGAATGATATTTTTTCCCCGATAGAGAGAGAAATAACAACCCCTTGGGTTAAGAAAGACTTGTGTCCTAGAAATGTAAGCATGATATGTTCATAATATCGTATTTAGTAAGTCTTTCCGGGGTTCGAACCAAGCCGTCGGTCGGCGCGAAAGGCAGGATCGCTACCGTTGCACCAAACTGTCGTTAAATATATGCATATTAAGTGTCAATCAAAGTTATCCTATTTTCAGACATTCTGATTACTTACCTGACGTTTCTAGAAGTTGTCCCTCGATTTTAAGGTGGAAAGTGGCGGTTAAGGCACACAGCTGGTTGTAAGCAGCTGTTCTCAAATTAGGGTCGCAAGATCCCAAATTCAGAAGCGCCATATTTAGCAACGTCCCGGGAACATCTTTGGGGCGTATTTTCTGGTGGACTGTTACCGAATCCTGTCACATTAATAGTCAATATTATTCATTTTCGTTATATATTTCAAGAAGTAAAAGTTTACTACTAGGTCTTCAGATATGAAATTGGGGTTTTAGCGTGCTGGCCACTTTGATTTGAAATATCTTCTCTTTGGTTAAGAATTTCAAATTCAAATTCATAAATCTATTTAGCTAGTAAATTTGAGTTACTAAAACAGTCATTTATTTGTTTTTTCCTGATTAGTATTTTCTTTGTCGTCGCTCACATTGCACTTTGGAAAAGATGAAATATCGCTATAATTACGAGTACGAGTTCTACTATGGCACCAGTGCTGAAGAACAGCTCGAAGGATTAATAATGTGTTTGGCAGTAGTGTCGCAAAAGAAAATACGGTACGGTTTTGGTTCCAACGTTTTCGTTCTGGAAATTTCGACCTACATATCAAGCCCCGTGGAAGGCCGGTGACCAAAACATTTTGATTCGATCGATAAAATAAACCGTTATTTTGACGTTGTAAAATATACAATGTGTCCCGTCACCAGTGTCTGAGCCTTTAATGGTGTGAAATATGGCATTTTTTATCGACAAATTGCCCCTCAAATTTGGTTTTTCTCAAAAAGCCAATAATTAAAAATACACAAAAAAGAATCTATTTGTTTTTCTTTAATTATTTTTTCTTTTTTTTATTCCATGACAATTGAAACATGATGGCTATGTAACTGTTGTCTACATGTTTAGCTATCAAATGACACCTTTTTGATGTTGGTAGGACATTTACATGAGTAGTGGTGGTCGAATTAGTTTGAGAGCCCAGGTCTTGGTTACCAAGAAAACAAAATGACAGCTATTTTATAACCGTAACAGAAAAACCAAATTTGAGGGGCAATTAGTCGATAAAATATGCCATTTTGCATACCATTAAAGGCTCCGACACTGGTGACGGGACACATTGTATAGTACAAATGCAAAATAGGTTTATTTTAAACCTATTTTGTAATCCAGCTTCTCACAAGCTACATTCTAATTCATGATATTGTAACACTTTTCAACTTGTAAATGTACTAGTTTGGAATTAAATAAATAATTTATAATGATTACAACTAATATTAATCATTTGTCTTTCTATTTTCAACATTAATACTCTGAGAATAAAGTTGATATTCACTCACCGGTTGACTGAGCTCCCACCTATTCCGAATATGTATGATTGATTGCACTATGTTATCGCAGTCGTTGTGTATAAAACTTAAAGGCGTGGCTTCGTTTATGATAGACAGCGAGAACTGGTTATCGTCTACCAAACATACCTGTAAAGAAGATAATATAATAGTAATAATATTTAAAAAAAAACCCTTTCATAGAAAGAGGGCAATGTCAAAGAGGCAGGCATATTATCATTTATTTTAATTTAATCCCTTAAAACCCGTGAGCATTATATCATGCGCGTGATAACGATACCTAAAATCCGCGAGCATTATATAATGCTCTATAGCGCACAGTCTGATTTAATCCTTATTACGGCTTTGGTAATGGTTATTTTTGATTGAATGATATTTTTTCCCCGATAGAGAGAGAAATATCGCTTTTAACAAAGCTTAAAAGGGTCAAACTAACAACCTAGACCTTACAACAGTAAATATTTGGCTAAATCTGTATCGAACTAGGCCTTTTTGTTGAGATAAATACTTACGTACCATTAGTGCGTTAGGGGTAGTAGTTATTATTCAAGTTATTTATTAAAACATTTATTAGTAAAATTAATCAACCAGTTTACAAATAAAATAGAATAATAAAAAAAAACATCAACATTTAAAAAGTCTTTATTCATCGTTTGGACGACACTTTTGGAATGCTTTATTATTAATAGGACCGGATTATATGCAACATAAAAAGCTTGTTATAAGCATGCAAAATGCTTAAAATATGCACGAAAATTGGCAGAATATGCTAAATTAAATGATATATTTTAGGAATTCCCAAAAAAAGAGTAAAGTAAGTATTCATTTTTTTATTTCAAAATCAGCATACAATTAGTAAATTATTTTTTTGATAGGAGATAATAGCTAATAGATAATAAGTAACATTATATGACATTAAAATTATTAATTTTTTTGTAAATGTAAGCAATCAAATATTTTTCTAAATTTTTAGTGGTATTATTGTGTCTACGATCATTTAGAATATTTTTGTAAGTGGAAAAGGTTCGCTCCATATCCACTGAGGTAACTGGGCAGAATTTGAACTTGGGTGCTATGTTAGCACTTATAGTTTCTGGCAAAAGTTCTGCCGTCCTATTAATGAAACTATCAATTTGACACAAACTTTGAAAACCTGGGTTATTATTCAATATGTTTCCAAACTTTTCTTTAACTGACTGCGTTCCGAAATGCAGTAAAAAGTCACTATTATTACTCAATAGCTAAGCCCTTATATTTTGTGACTGTTATTAAATTTGGTCGCATTTCGGAAGGCACGGTGAGTGAAAAATATTGTAAAAGTACCGATAATATGCATCATAACTAGATCTTAGGTAAAATATGCTATTACCGCTGAGAATGGCCTAAAATATGCAAATGCATATGCGAATATGCAAAGGCATATAATCCGGTCTCTAATTATTAAATTTTAAAATGTAATGAATCCTCATTTAAGCAACAGAGAATAAATGTGTTTTTAACAACTTCTTAGCCAAAGCATCTGTTCTATATACAATTTTAAATGTTAATCTAATAAAAATCAGTACTAAAGAAGTGATAACTTAAAGTAACCTAAGTTGAACTATTTAATAATGAAATTGTTTAACTTGAGAAAAGCTTAGGTTATTACTTAAATTATATTTATATTAATATGATAATGTAAGGAAACGTTATTTATTAAACACTAAACATTCAGTAGACAGAGGGGAAAGCGTCTGTCCGAAATGATAGCGGTGCGGGTTAGAATGAGAGAGCAGAAGCCTGTCTAACGCTGCCGTATGCGTGTATAAGAGGAAGGGAAGCCTGGCGCCGTAACGCGTTACGTAACGAAGCGGTTTACCCTTCCATAACAAGTTATTACTTCAAAACAATTCAGACTCACTTCATCGATTTCTGATGCATAGTAAACATCGTTTAACAACACGGGTAGACCTAAAACTTTTGTTTTTTCCACAGATGTGATTTGCAGAGCTGTCGGGCCCACCTGTAAAAATAAAGATTTTACATTACTAATATTTTGTACTAAACATTGAATTAACTGATTCGGTGAGACATACAATCGCCAGAAACGAAGGCTGCGAGCTTGATTTACTTGAAAAATTAAGATAGTTTATTTTTGGGTAGATTTCCCTAAAACTTAATTTGAAAGAGTTATCATCGATTTGAAAAATGACACGGCTCCCGTGCCTAACGCCACAAGCAAAAAAGTGATGGCACGGCAGACGTGTCATGCGTAACGAATCGGTTAATGAATTAATGAATATTCTTTATTGTATATACAGCAACTAACAGTTCACATTATTTATTACATAAACTCAAAGAGATGCACAACTTCTTATAAATATAGAAAGTAACACTAACACAAATACAAAACAATATCACTTCAGGCCAATCAGAAAGTTATGCAAAAAACAATTTTATGTATGATGACGCCCTAGCCAAATATAATAATGCGCATCTTGCATTTTCTGTATCCATATTCTTTGTAAATAAATATTTTGATTTCATTTGAATAATTAAAAAATATTTATTTACGGATACACATACACATAAAGAGCCAAAAATAGATATTTATTGAAAAAAAATCTAATTCTCCGCCACATTTTTTTGAAGTTCAATTCAATTATAGTCTCTCACTGAGAAATGGATCTGCGTAGGAAACATTTTCATGCAATGATTTATTTACGATTTCAAATCCTGAAACCAGATGAGCCTTTCTAAAGCTAGAGATGATGATAAAGTATCGGTTCAAGTATTTAGCTGTATAGCCACTAATCAGCTCCAGGTAGCAATTGCTACCATATCCAATTTCCGCGTGGCCTGCTGTTTTTTTTAATTACGATTAATTTTTAAGTTACAGAGATCCAAATATTCTGTGGTAGATTCTTTATTAATCAGCTATACAGTAGTATTTTTTGTTTGGTCCTAGCCTCATTATTTACCGAGAAAATGGCATTTTTATCTAAGAATCTGACATTTATTGACACAATTCGCACAGCATTGCGATTGTTGAGAGGGGTGGGGAGCGCGGTAGCGGACTGACAAGTGGTTATACATATATGTATTCATTGTAATTTATTTGAATCTCTCCGAACACTCTCTGAAGGGATCCAAACCACATCCCGAGGCAAGCCCTTGACTGGAATCCCCAAGGAAAGCGCAAACATGGTCGCCCAAAACGACTTGGCGGCGGACTATCATTGATGAAGCGAAGGCCATCGGAAAGACCTGGAGCGAAATCAAGCGCGAAGCTCAAGACAGAACGGGATCGCGACGCACTATGGACGCCCTCTGCCCCATCTAGGGGACGTAGGACCTTAAGTCAAGTCAAGTCAAGTATTTTAGGCACTTGGCTGTTTGTTTACACTTCGTGATACTCACGATCAACCAAAGGCAATCTGGGTTGAGTGAAAGATATTTTTTATATTTTTTTTTATAAAATAATGGAAAGGATTTTTTCGTAACAGTACCTTGATAGCAACTTTGGTATCTTTATGGGACAGCTTCAGAGCATTGTTGAACACTTTGAGATCTTCCTCCAACGCTAGCGTGGCTCCTGGCAACTTCTGCTGTTCGCTGTCTACGTACTCGCTGAGGCGGCTGTGGTTGTCTATGAAAATAAGTTTTCTATTGCCCTGGAACAAATATTAAATTTATCATCAATAGCTCTATTTTAGAATTAGACTTTCCTTACGACGTAGGAAAATGGGCATTTATTTATCACGAAAGCTCAGCGTAGATTAGTGGGTGCTAATGACTAGAGATACTGAGGATACCAAGGGCTTCTGACTTTCAGAAACATAGAGAAGTTCGAGATTTTGATTTTGGTCTACCATCTGATGAATATCTCTTGCTGTTGTTTCTAGGCTTAGGTTGCGAAAATTAAGTTAACCTCCGTAACCTTATGCCAATGCGCTTTGAACATCTCTGGCTTTGATAATTCGGTCCGCAAAAAGACCATAGTGGAAGCGATGACGGTTAAAGCGAGTCGCAAGACAGAAGAGATAAGTCCAAAAAAAAACAGGACGGGGTCAATCGGACAGTCCTGGCTAGACTAAATTCAGATGTATACTGAATTTTTTTGATTGATTGATTGATTGATTAAAATGACTGAAGGCTGCAAAAGCAGCCTATCAAGACTTCAGAATCAGAATAGGCTGGAGTGTCGCAAGGGGCAAGGAGTTAGCTATACTTTGTCCAATGTAGGATGACACTTTTGACAGTTGACACCTATATAGAGGGTATAAAGTTGCTATTGCAATGTCAAGCCAAACATAAGGAAACAAACGCAACCTTAGTACGTAGCAATAAGGAAGTTACACCTGTTAAAAGTATCATCCTACATTGGACAAAGTATACCTGTGTGAACACATCAAATTACTATTTTTAATGTCATATATAATTATTAATAACTGTTGTTTTCCATACTGTTATTGTAGGCATAATAATTGAATACTACAGACGGTGTAAAGATAATTTAATGTATGGTGTAAGTCACGGACATGTTGAATTTAGATAATAATAGGTCTTAATTCTTCTTTAGGCGATAAGAACTGATTATGGCCCCAGTAAAATGATGTCATGTTATATTATGAAATTAAATAATTTAATTTCATAATATAACATGACATCATTTTACTGGGGCTATTATTATTATTATTATTATTATTATATTATTATTACTGGGGTTATTATATGAGACGTAAAAGGGGAACCCTGATTATAAAAACTTACCCTTAATGGCGCGAGTATAGCTTCATGAAACTTCGTGTACTCGCGCACCCAGCTGTTGCAGTTGTATATGTAGCAGGCGTGTATATTGATGTACGCCACTTCAGGTAACACAGTGAACCATTTCTGCAGGAAATCCGTCCTAGAGAACGAATGCTTATGAGTATTACATGTGTTCAATAGTAGGCTTTGGTGTAGGTTCAAATTAGGATTTAAGTCAAAGAGCATAAGGAACATTTTTGTTTAAAAAAAGGTGTAGTTCTTTTGTTCTGAGGCCTTACCATCAAGTCTTATAGCGATTCAAGTTTAGCTGTTGAAAAGAGACGGCACTATTGACCGTGCATAGCGGTGTCTCACTTTATCAATCGAACTTGCATCGCGCTAAGAGATCATGGTAGGGCCTCTGGACAATATTATAGAAACACAAGACATTATTGTAATAAAAAAATAAACATTGACGTGTTGAGATTGCCTATTATATATTAAACGTTAATAATTTTGAAAATTATTTATAAAAGATTTTAAACAATTTTTAGCATTAAGATGCAAATTTTAAGTAAGAAAAATTGTGTTGAAAGGAATATGATTTGTTACTTTTAACTAATGATCTCAAATTTGGAAGTAATTATACCTAAAGGTGTGTATTCACTGTACACAGCAGTGAACTCTTTGCTACTAATTTTCTATATAAGATCAATGAAATTGAAACTAAAACGGAAAAAGTTAACGGGATTTTACACGTAGTTGTAGTTGTTTTGTGTACATTGACTTTCTAGACTGAGCAAATATATCAAAAAGTTGCACTAATATTTTAAAAATCCCGGTGTCATGGCATTTTTTTTTGTATGAAAGTTTATTAATTTATTTTAAGAGACGTATCCACACAAATTTTTCTTCTCTGAGTGAGCATTAGGTATATTTGTACTGGAATTGCCCACCATTACTGATATTAATTTTTATGTTTAATTACGACAACGTCAAGGGAAATTGGCAAGGTGAGTTATAGCCTTAGTAGGCAGAAAGGTTAATTCGAATCCCAAAGAAGGGAAATTATTTTCAACACAATTTTTCTATATTAAGTACACAACATTATCTAACATAATTAATGATCAGCCAACAAAATTGTCGTTATTTCCATTACACGTGGATTTTTCCAATTGAGGCGGCTGTAATACGAGTCATGTAGCTTTTTTATTATGACTTTGGTTCTAAATAACTTCAGTTTGATAACTGACCTAAATAAATCAAACACACATATAATCTTGTTTCAAACATTTGACATGCTTCTTCAAAAACATTCTCATGAGTATGAAGAAATCAAAAAATGATCGGCCACTAGCATACAAATTTAGTACAACCATTATTTCAATTAAAAATTATACCTTATCCAAATTGTCATATGAATTCTAAACAAAAGTTTTAACGTTTAAAATCGTCGATGCTTTGCGAATATTTATAATTAAACTAGCTGTTCCAGGCAAACGTTGCTGTGCTATAAATTGAAACCTATTCTATTTTTCAAGTTGGATCAAACTGTACACGGTGTACAAATTTGATTAAAATCGGTTAAGTAGTTTAGGAGTCCATCGCGGACAAACAACGTGACACGTAATTTATATATATTAAGAAGATAATAATAAATAACAGATATGATGATATATCTCGCCAACAGACTGTACGTAGTTTAGTGCGTCTTTTTTTGTTAAAATTTTATATACCTAAATATATAATAAATTATAAATAGCACATACATAAAACATCGCTCTAGCAATAAATGAATCTTTTACACAAATAATTTAGTTTAAAACTAAGCAAAGCTTGTACTATGGATACTTAATAAGGGATATAATATATAATTAACAATCAAAATCATGATTTGGGAACAATTACTTATGCTTATAACACAAATATTAATGTCAATGATACTTTTTCTCAAAAATTATGTTTCCTAATTTTGCAACTATTCATTATTCATTTACATTTTTCTGAATAATGATTGAGTATTGATTATAAGAAGTAAGAATTATGACCTAACTAGCTTTTACCCGCGGCTTCGCCCGCATTTTTTTTTAATTTTTTCAATTAAAAAGTATCCCATATTACTTCTAATACCTCCAAGAATATATGTACGAAATTTCATGATGATCGGTTTACTAGTTTTTGCGTGAAAGCGTAACAAACAAACTTACATTCACATTTTTAATATTAGTAGGATTATGATTGAGGCATGACCTAAGACAGTTCAAAATTTGCATTTAGACTAAGATTGTAGCTTTGAAACTATTTACGCAGCAAATGATAGATTTCTATTCTATTTAAAACATAACATTGACTTTTAATAAATGTATTTAGTTCTTCCGAACGTTAGGATTAATATTAATTTATAAAACAATACATATTTAGCCGCAAAAAACAAGAAAACCGACAGGTGTGCATTTTGCATGTTTTTTTTAGAAAGTATGCTACATATTTTTATTTTTGTTAAAATAAAATGTATGTCTAAATTTCACGCCTTGTATAATGCATTATATTTTCTATGGTCGTGCACTACAGCGCCACCTTTTTGTTTACTATTGGCAACACTGCTTAATGGTCATCAGTCTATATAACATATTTTTTTACTTACGTTGTACACACAATTTATATTCAATAAATACGAGGGCGGGTCAAAAAGTTCGCGGAATGAGGGGCATGGAGGGGGGAAAGGTGACTTTTTACTACCTGCACTAGTTGTGACACTCATTAAGAGTATAAATACTAAGTTTAAAAAAAATAGGTCATAATTACCTGAGCTACACATCAATCAACAAGTCAATCCGGAAGAAAATTTGCAACATAGAGAAAATTGAGTCTCGCGCAGTTATCAAGTTCCTTACCAAACAAGGAAAACCTCCCCAGACTATTTTGGAAGAAATGTCTTCCAAAATAGTCTAAAGTCAAAATAGTAAAAATGAAAAAAGAGCTTCGAGGGAAGAAATTTTCCAGCGATGAAGAAGTGAAGAGCGCAATTACGGCCTATTTTGACGTCAAAGAGAAATAATTTTTTTTTGAAGGAATTAATAAATTAATTGATAGGTCTAATAAATGTATTAGAGTTAAGGGGAAATACATTGAGAAGGAAAAATAATTTTGTGTTTTATTTCTTACTTTTTACCCTCCATTCCGCGAACTTTTTGACCCACCCTCGTAAGTTTAACACTTATAATAGTATTTTTGTCTACAAAAGTTAACAGTTTTATTATTGGATATGGAGTTTCACCAAGTGACACCTAATTCAAAAACGTCAGGATTAACTATATAAAAAAAAAACAAAAATAAACGCGTCGTAAAGCTGGTAAAATTGTTTTTTAAATGTTTAATAAAATATTTCTATGGAAACCTTGAAATAAATAACAGAATGCGAACAACGACCTAACTAAATGAAATGGCGATGGTCACGACAGTAATACCGTGATATACCTGAACCTGTTATCCGAGTTGGTGTGAGTGAAGTCCACTATCAGCTCGAACGGTTGCTGGCAGAACGGCTTCAGGGTGAGGATCACGTGGTAGATCAGGAGATCAGCGTTCACTTCGCCGATTCTAAATAAAATATAAGAATTTTAAAAATATACTAGATTTACACGAATCTGTAACTCAAGATCCCATCTCCCCAGTTGAAAAACAATCACCCCAAAATCCCCAAAAATCCTCACGACGACATCACAAAAAATAGGAGGGTTTTTCCATAATCTCCTTGCCTTGCAGATAGATCGGAGATCACAATAAAATACCACTATTAATAAAACGCTGTTGCCCATTTCGTAGTCTTTGGGAAGTGCATGGTGGTAAATATTTAACACTCTCGTTGCGGACGACGCACATGCGCGTCCAACTGAGCCCTTGCCAATTGCGGATGACGCTCATACGCGTCCTCTGCTTATTTGGTTTCATTTTCGGTGCGAACGACGCTCATGTGCGTCCTCTGCTTATTTAAACATATTTGGCCTTATTTAGATAGTCAGTACGGTTCAAGCATTCTTGAAGGGCTGTTCTTTTGTGTTTAGCGTAGTGATTAGCCACTTTTGACAAACTTTCGTTCTAATTTCAGCTCCCAGCGAACGCCTACTTATTTTGTGTTAATTAACCATTACGAACAGTATCGATATGGTAAAAATATCCCTTAAAAATATGTTAATAAATCTACAAGTCTGCAACGCTCTTTTGCCGTATAAAGTTTTGCCAGCCATATAAAACAAGATACATTGTTGTGAACCCAAGTACTGAAAGCAGTTGTATCATGGAATTCAGAAACAACGACGATACTCCAATACCAAGACCTGAGTTTCCTACATTGACCTGGCTGGGTTCGAATCCGGGAACTCGAAGCGGCGCATAAAGGTGTATGCCAACAACTCGACTTAGGAGATCGTCAATCTAGTTTGTTTTATTTAACCCCTTGAAGCCCATCTTTGTGGTCAATGCGTTATTTCTCTCTATCGGGAAAAAAATATCATTCAATCAAAAGGAACCATTACCAAAGCCGTAATAAAGATTAAATCAGACTGCGCGTTATAGAGCATTATATAATGCTCGCGGATTTTAGGTATCGTTATCGCGCGCATGATTTAATGCTCTCGGGTTTTGAGGGGTTAAATAAATATATTTGAAAGTTAATAAACTAAATTTTAATAGCTCACTTGTATCTTCTGGATATGAAATAAAATACAGGGTTCCCAATCTTGCTGGTTCCAGCTTGGTAGAATATGTTCAAGCTCTTGATACTTTTGAACTCTTCCTTTTCATGCATGTTATGTTTCACTATGAACTCCTCGAAGTTTGTCGATGACATGTCTATTGACGACCAGCGCGCGTACGATGAGAACAGAAGTCCGGATGTGCTGGGAAAAAATGAATATAATTAATTTTATAAATAAGAGCAATTTGACAATTTTATGAGGCAAATGTGCATGGGCATGTCGCTAAAGGCACACCAAGGCAACCTTCCAGGGAACAAATACAAGATGTTTTTTTTTTTTTACTAGCTGTTGCCCACGACTTCGTCCGCGTCAATTTCTGTTATTATGATTTTTCACTGATGCTTCGCTCCTTTTGGTCGCAGCGTGATGTTATATAGCCTAAAGCCTTCCTCGATAAATGGACTATCCAACACAATAAGATTTTTTCAATTCGCACCAGTGGTTCCTAAGATTAGCGCGTTCAAACAAACAAACTCTTCAGCTTTATAATATTAGTATAGATTAAGAATGTTCGCTCTTGATCCCAATCAAGCCCGGGGGCTAAGACAGGATCCACGATGGAACGAGCTAACCCAAAAGGTGCCTATTCACCCTGGCTTTGAAAATGGAGGGGTTATAAGCACTCGGAAACACAGACGCAGGGAGGGAGTTCCACTCCTTAGCTGTGCGCATTATGAAGGATGTTGCGAAGCGCTTGGTGCAACAGGTAGGAATAGCAACCAAGAAAGGGTGGTAGCCCGCAGTGTTCATAGGCCCTAGTGTAAGTTTACGCATTCGATACTCGTTATCGAGCGCGTTACAGATTTCTATAAAGATTCGTAATTTCGGATGGTTACCGCTAGGGGCGCTTATACGAAATCTATAGTAATATTTTACGCGGACGATATCGAGTATCGAAGCGTAAACTTACACTAGGGCCTCTGAACACTGGCCAGAGGGCCTACCATGATCTCTTAGCGCGATGCAAGTTCGTTTGTCAAAGTGAGACGCCGCTATACATGGTCTATAGTGGCGTCTCTTTTCGACAGCTAAACTTGAATCGCTCTAAGACGTGATGGTAGGGCCTCAGGTCAAAAACACCTTTAATCGACGAGCTTGTTTCATACAAGCTCTGATGAGTTAAAGAGCGAGAGAGGTGTGTCAGGATAGTGAAAAATGGAAATGTGTGTTCTTTGCCTACCCCTATGTAAAAAAGGCGTATTGTATGCATGTTAATGAGAACGATAAAAGGCAGAAGGAATATAATGTTAGAAAAACTATAAATCACGCATCTGTGATTTATATTGCTCCGTCATTGAGTTATAAAGTATATGTTTATTTTTTACTGTCGTTAACGATATTATTCGTTCGTTTTATAATATTAGTAAATCACTATATAGTATAAAACTAGGCGATGCAGTTGCTAAACATCAAGCTAGCACCATATAGAAGCGGAGCGTATGCCAAAAAGAGAAAAAAAAAATCTTTCGATGGGAATTTTTGCAAATTTCAAAATTCGAGCTCCTTCACGATCTAGTGCTAAAGCTGTTGATTCGATTCCACACAAAAAATTATGGGTTAAAATAAGAATCGGTTAAGCACTCGGGAATTATAGTGCGTTCCTGCTGTCTGGCCCTATGTATGCTTAGATCTTGAAAACTACGGAACGGATTTTGATGTGTTTTTTTTATAGATAGAGTGATTCAAGAGGAAGGTTTTTATATATAATACATGCATAACAATGTATTGCACCTGTACGATTCCGAGGCGAGTCGCTAGTATATTATAAGCTCATAAGTGATGTCTTATAAATTTTAATACACAGATTGCAGAGGTTTTGAAACGTGTATCTATATGCAGATAAATGTCAATAATACGATGTTGATTATTGGTATAACCACTTGTCCAATGCTGTCCAATCCCAATGCTGCGCTGCCCAAAATAAAAATGCCATTTTCTGGCTAAATAATGAAGCTAGGACCAAACAATACTACCGTAAAGCTGATTAAATAAAGAATCCACCACAGAATATTTGGATCTCTGTAACTCAAAAATTATTACAATTAAATAAAAAAACAGCAGGCCACGCGGAAATTTAAATATAGCAGCAATTGCTACCAGGGACAGATGAGGGGTATTGGCTATCGGTAGCAATTGCTACCGTGGACTAATAAGTGGTTAACGCTGTTTACTGTATTTGTTAAACACAGTAGTTTAATAGAAAATATTTGGGAAAATGGTCGCAAAAAATATATATCGATGGCGCTGTGTCGCTGAGCCATACTAACCTTTATATTATTTTATTACTTTTATATTATAATGTAGTTAAGTTAGTTTCTTATTTGGTTCTTCTTCTGTTTGACTGCTTAACTCGTATTTAATTAATTGTATCAAATAATCCATTCGTATGAGATAGTAGAAGTTTGAATTTCTTTTCTTTCCCTTCGTTAAAAACAAATGAAGTCTTAGTTGATCTAAATCTATATCAAACATAATTACGATTCATCCTTACCACTGCGCGACCCTCCCATTTCTATGACAATAACAGAAAACATGCAAGAAGGTTTTATTATAAAATATATATATAATTATGGGTAAAACTTACGATTCCACTGGTTTGTGTTCCGGCGGCCCCAAGTAAGCAAGTAATGTTGCCATCTAAAAAAAAGTGAATTTTAATGAAAATATGATTTAAACTTAATGTCCTAGATATACGTATTAATATTGATTGAGAAATTTCTTGTAGCTTGTAGATTATTTTAAATGTGGTCTTAGTTAATAGTTTGTGCAAAATGTAATATAGAACACATCTTCACATTGTTTGGATTTTCATAGTCGAAATGACACTTCTTTGTTTTTTTTCCATTTAATAATTTTTCTTTGACTAACAATAAAAATTTTAATTAGATCATAACATAATTTTACGTAGAACATTAATAATTAATATCAATCCTTGCGCAATAAAAAACAACTATTCTATCTCATGTAATATCGAATATATTCTTTCTAATATCCTGTCACGTATAAAATATGACCTTAGATTTTTGTAAACATTTCTAAGTCCAAATTTTATACGGACATTTCTCAAAATTAAACTCCATCTGTATAAATCAAATTACCTTATCAAACGGCCTCCTTCCAACTGCCTTATGGTCTCTACTGCAGGAAAGATAATCTCCTATTCTCTCCTGATGATTCCATAATAGTCTGTGTAAAGCAACCACGTTGGCGTCGCTGATGAATGAGAGATTATGCGAGGTCTGGTCGATGCTCTCGCAATCTGATGCGATTTGTATAAAGAATCTGTTTAGGATTATTTTTCATTATTAATTACAAAATCCAAGCATCTTAAAATGTTATAATTAGTACTTATAATTAATTGAGTAAAAAAATAACAAGGGAAAAAAAGCATGTGTGCAATTCACATCTTAGAAGTGAAACCTTCAAAAATAATACGTACACGTATACAAAATACCACGATTGTTGTGATGCCTTCTCTCAAGCTTTGTACTACGCATGCGCACACAAACACGTATTAACATGCATAATGCTTCCTATCTCATTTTCTCCTACGTTAAATCTTATGAGTTTATGTGTCTGCCTCTTTTTACAGTCGTTTTTTCGTTTCATCGACTTTCAAATCACAACGATGCTAAAGAAGTTTTCACTTCAAATATCTAATTAATACTTTTTTATATTATAAGTCAGATCAATCGTTTCAATAAGAGAAAGAAACATATGTTCTTGGTAAATTGGGGACAATCGATAGGTGGTGTGATGTTTTCGAAATTTTATTAGATTTTTTATAATAATTGTTTATTATTATATAAAAAAGTATTTGCAACCTTTTCACAGTAAAAGTAATTGACAAAAAGGGAGAAAACTGAAATATGATCATCAGTTGTATTAAACATGCTAACCAGCTTACTATAGTCTGATCGCAACCGCTATACCGCGCCTTAGGTTTGCGAGTTAGACGGGGGGAGGGGAGCAGTTGCTCCATTTTGTCATTCTGCCGTCATCGCTCACGGCGGTAACTACCCTTCCCACCCCCCACCTCCCCGCGGATACTTAAGGCGCGGTACAGCGGTTTTGGTCAGACTATAAATTGTTTGAATGCGATTATAAAGTTGCTACTTTTAATGAGAGATTTTATGTCAACTAGGTTGGTGGTAGGGCTTGTTTTAAATCAGCTTTACTAATCGTTATCTTATTTAAGTTTAACCTACCTTACCTTACCATAACAACGATTCAGAACATTGCAGTGTAGACAAGCATTAGGTGGTGTGATAACCAGTTTTACCATGGTGAAGGATACTGGATAAAAGGTTTAAGAAATAGAGGCTAAGCACTTACCCCGTTGTGAATTAAAAAAACATGGTCTAGGATTGTGTCAGCTTTGACTAATCTAAAGCTCAGATACGCGCTGTTTCAATCTTAGCTAACACACAAAAGACCAAACCTTATTTATCTTTTTTAATTTTACAAAACTGTAATAAAACCGTGTCAGTCCGATGAAGATTTTTAGATTTGGCGTAGAGAAACATATTTTTATTTTTTCGTCTGTTTTTCCATCTGTGTATAGTGGCAGAATAAGCTGTGTGGTAAAGTGTACTCACTTGCGACCTTGCTCGAAATGTGCTCTCAGGAAATCGTTGAAAGGCAACATGTGCTGTTCTTTAGAGAACTCAACGTGGTTAGCGATGTTTTGCAGAATCTTCGACATCAACATTAGACCACGCTTCAGTTGGGTTGGGACTGGACGACTCACTATGCCCATCTCTTGGGGTGATACTATTGAAACAAAAGGTCATATTAAGATTTTGACAAAGTCACTGGTTGAGTAACTCGTGTAAATATTTTCATGGTGAAGTCCCGGGTTCGGTTCCCGGCCGGGTTAATGTAGATAACGAACTTTTTTATATCGGCTTGGGTCACGGTGTGCTGGTACCGTCGTTGTTTCTTAATTCCATAACAAAGTGCTTTAGCTATTTGGATTCAGAACAATATACGTGGTTTAGTTACATTTATATTTGTGAAGATCATTTCAAAGGCTTTACACGAGTCGACAATTACACAGGTCTATTGACATTCCATCTCTTTCTGTTACACAGAAGACATCGTAATTGAGAGCGAATAAGATTGGCTCATAGTTTACGTATGGCTACGTACGAATTGCACAACCTTTCTGACTTTCTATTATAATTTGGTTAACAAAAAGGACGGAACGACAATAAAATTACGATAGATGCGTATAAAATTGAATACTCCTTAATAAACCAACTTATTTATTACATGTTGCTTTATTAATTCATCTTATGTTATACAAATTATCATTCATTATCAAAATGGTCTGTATCGACCCCTAGTTGAAGAATAATGTGAAGTCCACAGTAGGCGAAGAAAAATTGGGAGTGTATGAATCTCATTTAAGCATAAAGTGTTGATACTTTAATTTCCGCTTAATTAATGAAATAACCTAAATAGTACAGTTACAGATAATAGTCAATAAAAATTTTCAAAAAGCAAACAATGTTTTATCAACTTTTTACTATATATAGTGGTTTAAATTCTAGTACAAAGGTATTGTAATATAGATAGCGAAATAGGGATTATCTTCTACAAAACTAAAAATAATATAGAAATAGGGATATTATAGTTTAGAAAATTTTATGCGGTTTTTAAAACTGCATTTTATATTTAAATTTATTTAATTTGTATTAGTTATTTTTTAGTAAATAGTAATATTGTACACACAGAAATGAAACCCCAAAACCGAAAAACTAATCACACAAAAAACGAAAAAAATGCCAAGTGGTCTTCAAGACCGTACAGTTTAATGATATTTAACTTCACTGATTAAGCAGTACTATTTTTTTTAATAATTGCAAATTAAACTTTATGAGTCCGCATATAATAATATGATCAAAGAAATACTTACCAATAGCCGGATTGATAAATCTGAGGAACAAAACTGTCCCCACAGCACCAACACTTGTTTGAGGGAATTGAGCGAATCTCTTACTCAGTACCTATGTATAAAATACACTGAGTTATCTCTTCTGAATAAATAAAGCACATATTAAGAGAAATTATGACAAGAAAAAAAATCAATTTTATCTCAGGCATCAGTCGAGATTCGAATCCACATCAGATTGTTTATTTTTTATAGATTGTTTTATCTTTGTAAAAGTATTATATTCGACTAGCTTTTACCCGCGGCTTCGCCCGCAATTTTTTTTTCAATAAAAAGTATCCTATGTTACTTCTAATACCTCCAAGAATATTTGTACGAAGTTTCATGATGATCGGTTTAGTAGTTTTTGCGTGAAAGCATAACAAACAAACTTACATTCACATTTATAATATTAGTAGGGATGTTGTAGCTAGTACTAGCTAGTAACTTGAAGAGATTGATTTATCCTAACCGTATTAAATCGAACTTAGACCAATTTTAAGCTAAATCTAAAAGGAATATTTAGTTCTTACACTTCCGCGCACATTAAACATTAGAATAAAACACTCTTTTACGGATTTTTGCGCATGTTTTTTTTTATATTTAATCTTTGGTTTGGTTGTCATGACAACCATCATCTTAGTCATCCAGTGATCACGGCTGCTGTAAAGGAGTCGAAACGTCAGGATTAAATATAAAATAAAACATGCGCAAAAATCCGTAAAAAAAGTGTTTTATTCTAAAGGGAATATTAAAAAATAAAGGAAATCTTTATTACATTATTCGACGTAACGAGCTTTCGGTGAACACTACTCCGGTAACCATTTCCGTGTCGCCTATTCGATCTCCGGGCCTCGAAGAAATTGTTTAAGCTTCGAAATCTAAAGCTAAAATTGTGATAACCACTGCGACATTGTGTTTTTTAATAAGGTTTATCAAAAAAATTATTAAATTACCTGATATAAACAATGGCACATGCTGCGCAGTTGTGGCGGGAATTTGTCCGCTGAATTCACTATTCTGTCGAATACCTCTTTGGTTAGATCTATTAGATTCGAGCGGTTCATCTCTATGTCTTGGTTTGGATCCAATCTGTGAATAAATGAACAAATTTTGTGAAAAATATATATCGTTGGGATTATAATAATAATAATATTTCTTACATTCACACCAATCAACCTAGCCCAAAGTAAGCACTGAAGGCTTGAGTGAATGGATACAAGAGAAACAGATAGACATATAGAAATGTAATATTAATAGAAATATATATAAATTTCCATGACTCAGGTACAAATGTTCGTATTCATTAGGCAAACATCTGCCCTTTCTAGGACTCTAACCCAAGACTATCGGTTGCATCAAATTGCATCAAACAGATACGTCAGCTACGACGTAGTTTATAAATTAACGAACAGTGAGGTAAAACTTAATATTTCTCACCTAGCTGGATCAACTTCGAAGCTCAGCTCGGTTTGGCCTTCAAACTGGTCCAAAAGGGCAGTGATCAGAGGTTCCAATAACGACTGTAGGTATCCGTGTCCATATATTTTGAAACAGAACGCCATTATCTTACTCCCCAGGGAATTGCCACGGAAGAGCGTTTGCATACAATCGGAAACCTGGAATATATTTTGCTATAAAATGTGTGATCGAATTAAAATATTAAACTGACAATGTATTTTATTTTATTTTCTGCATTCACAATGCTTTATTTCTATAAGATATAAAATACGCATGTAAAAAACGACCACGCCTCTGAGCCCTCAGGTGGGATATGAAACCTTTCGTTATCCGGGCGAGTGCTATGACCGCTGCGCTACCGAGACGCTAGCAGACGCGTCTAAATTCACAAACGTATTTCAATTTCTTCTATGAGATAGTACCATTCCACCAATGTCGAACGCTACCTTCTACTACTTTCAACATCGAAAGTAATATTTTTAAAAATATTAATCATTCGATTAAGGGGGAACAAGCCAAAAATACATTTGAAGTGCGTGGTCGTTTTTAACCCCCGACGCAAAAAGAGGGGTGTTATAAGTTTGACGTGTCAGTCTGTCTGTCTGTTTGTCTGTCTGTCTGTTTGTCTGTGGCATCATAGCTCCCGAACGAATGTACCGATTTCAATTTAGTTTTTTTTTGTATTACAGGTGTTTTACGGGCGAGTGTTCTTAGACATGTTTGATGAAAATCGATTGAGCCGTTTAAAAGTTATGGGGGGTTAAAGTGGGGAAGAAAAACCGAATGTCTGCAAATTTGCTCAAGTGGGGTCTCAAATGAATTTGAAATCGACAAGAACCTATGTATTTACATCTTAACCAGAGATATTATAAGTATGTTTACCTTTAAAAAGTATAAAAAAAGTATAAAATAAAAAATTAAATTAAAAAATTTAAAAACCCCCGACACAAAAAACATAAGCTACCTTTAAAAAGTAAAAAATAATAAAAGAAAATTAATCCTAAAGTACCTATACGTATAAGTATGTTTTAATATTTAAAAAAAAATTCGCGTTCGGGGACCGCTCCTAATTAATTAGTGTCACATGCTGTCCCCGAACGCGAAGTTTTTTTTTAAATATTAATACATATAGGTACTTTAGGATTAATTTTCTTTTATTATTTTTTACTTTTTAAAGGTAGCTTATGTTTTTTTTTATATGCTATTTTATATATTATTGAACTGACAGAGCAGTATAAAAAAGTCGAAATGCTAGGATTCAATATTATTTATTAACATGCATGTCCTACAAGCTAACAGATGCCACCATCCAAAACACTCGAAAGACTAGAATTACAGTTAATTAATTAAGAATTATTAAAATACATTTCCATTATCTATAGATTCAGATTAATTATATAATAATTAATTATTTACAATAAACGTCAAATAAAATAACTAAGTCAACTTACAAATAGAAAATAAAAAAGAAATAAAATAATTAGGAAGAATTACTTATTGCTAATCCAATTCTAATATACACAATTACAATTTAAAATTTTACGAAATATATATAAAAGATGTCCCAAATTATCCGCGAATAAATCAATTTCATAGTGCTGAGCAAGTATGTTCCCAATAGTACGTAAGACACGGTTAGTGGGCGCGTGCCTACCGCGCTTCGTCTAATATAATTTTTTTTTAAATTTTGTTATATGATATGCAATAAATAAATAGTGCTCACCTCAACTTCCCTATAGAAAATATTCCAAAGCAGCGGCGCCAAAAGATGTTTCGCATCGAACAATGTTACGAATACCCGCGCTAGTTCGTCCATCTGAGATGTACTGACCACATTCGCTAAGGCCATAGCTATTGGTAACTCACCCTGAAATATAAGATCAAGTTTTAATAATTTTCAATTGTTTAACAGATTTAGTTCGTACATGCGCAATTTTCAAGGAAAAAAATTTACACCAATGAGTCTAGCCTTAAGTAAGCTGTAAGGCTGTGTTATAGATACAAGGGGAAGGGATAGACATACATATATTATATTTTTTAACATTTATTGAAATATAATTATATAAATACCCATGACTCATGTACAAAAGCTCATATTCCTCACACAAAAAAATGCCCCTTCCGGGATTCAAACCTGGGATCGTCGGTACGATAGACAGGGTTGTTAAAGTTTTACCAAACGGCCGTCGTGCTATAAATGCTATTTATTTCAAAGAATTACACTTCTAAATAAGGCAATGCAAAATCTTCTAGTTAAGTATATATGAGAATAAAGTTGTCGTTACTTGATAACAACACATCAAATAAATAAAAGGAAAATGAGAGCTTAATAAAGTGTAAGAATGGTCTTAAAATATCTTTATATATAATAATTTCGCTCTTGTGTTTTTTCACAAAATTACTTTCATATTAAAATCAAGGTTAAGGTAATATATATATAAGTAAATAATACTAGGGCAACGGATAGACATACATATATGATACAAAGATATGTAATATTAATAGAAATATATATAAGCACCAATTACTCAGGTACAAATGCTCGTATTTATCATACAAACATCTGCCCCTTCCGGGATTCGAACCCAGGACCGTCGGTGCGAAAAACTGGATCGCTACCGTTGCACCAAACGGTAATCCATATAAAGTTTAAACACTAAAGCAATTTTTTTGTATTCAGTAATAGGTTTTCCTTTACTTTTAACTATAATGAATTATAAAGATAATCGTGAATCCTGTCTTGACCCCAGTGTTTGATTTTGAATGGGTTCGCCATTCAAAATTAAAAAAAAAACGTGAATTTTTTAATAGTTAAATACTAGAAAAATTGGAATCGACTCACAAGTGATTCTCAGGTGGGTCTTGAACCAGCAACCTGTCTGGTCTACTGATCTAATTAAGCTACCTAGTCTTGTGAGAACCCGTCGAATTTTTCTAAAAAAAATATTTTTGTACTATCGGTCCGCATTGACATAGTACTATTTCTTCAATTTGACAGTTGCGCCAAAATTAAATGTTGTTCATACCTTATCTGATATCATAGTGACCAGCTGCACCAGTTGTTCGAACCTATCCGCCAATACAGTTTCAGCGAGGGTGTCAAATTCCGTTCCCTGTTGAAGTATTTTCGTGAGCACTTCCATGAAGGCTGCACGGGTCTGGAGATCGCGGTGGTAGCCCAAATCTGGTGGAGACAATGAAAACAGAATTATTAGTAGTTATAAAGAGAGATCCACTAATATTTTTTATAAGTTTTTTTATATGGAGCGTGTGCATTATTCCAGCTATGACGTACGATTATGGAACAAACAATGAACACAAATTTTAATGATAAATGGGATTTCAAGCAAATTGTCACAACTTTTAGAATTATTGAGTTGCTTGAGTTGCACATCGGTTTTCATAGTAACGCCACTTTAAGGTCCCAGGTTCGAACCACGGCCGGTACTGTAGAAGGCGCACTCTTCTTTATTGGCTTGAGTTTGGCTGTAGTTGTAATGTCGTTGCTTTTAAAACGAGAGCTTTAACACTTAATTTGTATTCAGAACAATGTATATGATATTAAATATATATATTATAAGAAACAATATGTTATGGAAGAGTGCTTCCTTCTGGTACAGGTGTTAAACACTTAATAGAGGGAACCAACCCCGGTTAATAATTGTTGGAATACTTGGTAACGAAATAAATATTTTTATTTTTTTCTTTTTATATTTGAAACTCGGCACCGGTCACCCACTGGTCGACAAATCCCTCTTTTCCACTGGGCACTCTGGGCAAATGCCCAGGGCCCCGCGATCGATAAGGCCCCCTAATTTCTGCCAGGTCACTAAACCAATACCTGAAAGCTTGTTTATCTACTTTTATTCTCTTTGCTAATAATAAAAGAGTGTTCTGTCAAAATCGTAGGGGCCCATTATTCTCATATGCCTAGGGTCTCCAATAGGTTAAAGACGGCCCTGCTGGTGGAAGCTGATTAATAGAGTTTCCATTCCACAATAAAAAAAATTAGTATGGTAGGCAGTTAAACAACATATAATAATTACCTATACTGTGCATGAGTCCGGAGTCAATATTGGCGCTGAGCAAGTTAGACATTGCTTGAATGGTTGCATTCCTCAACGTCTCCAGTCTTCCTGGGCCTTCAGCTAATTCCACTTCGTTGCAATCGTTCAGTAAGTTCATAAAGAGACTGAAATACCTAGAAAACGAAATAAATTACCTTAAATTGGGAAATAATTGTTGTAATTGTTGAATCGAGAGTAAAAAAAAAATTTTATTCAGAAAAAAAAAAATTATTCAGAAAAAAAAAATGTAATGACTGGTCACTTTAATATTTTTTTATGTAAAACAATAATCAAAGTATTTCATATTACTTATTTAAAGAGGTCATGTTATTTAACCGATTCAAGATAAAATTTATCAATTTTATATTTAAAAGTTGTATTTTGCTCATTAAGTGACGTCTTTTCTACTTTTTATTTTTTTATACTGTTAACAAATAACTGTTAATCTTTTATAAATTAAAGAAATTTAATAAATAAATGAAATTATATGCAACACGCATGAAAAAAAAGGAGGTCTTATAGCTAACGCAAAATCAATACGTACGTATACGCACCCACACACGTACGCATGCACGCACGCATACTAAAGGTATTGTTTACTTTCTCAAATTTTTTAGCGCTTGGTTTGGTTGATTATTATGTAATCGTTCTAGTAATCTATCCAGATGGTCTTCTGTATACGATTACTGATTACTTCCCAGTCTTTAGGAGTTTTCACCACCTCCTGAGCATAAATCGGAAAGCAAATCTTTACATATTAAGGTCTAAAATTGTACTTACTTTAGAAACAGCTGGCTCTTAGCTTCCATCAGATCTCCCCTATCAGATTCCTCAGGCTGAAGTGGTAGACCTTTTAGGAGAGCGGCCACCGCTTCCATACAGGCCTGGTCCAACTCCCGGCAGCATACCAAGTATCTGGTAGTGGATATAGAGGTAATAGGCGCTAGATTCTTCTTTTTATAAGACCGGAAGCATGTTAACATTTTCTTAAGAAGTGTAGATAGTTCAACCAAAATATTATTTAAATATGGACAATTTTTAAGAACAGAAATTTAAATATAAATAGTTATATCTGGTTTGACAAAAATATAATATGTAAATAATATTTGTGAATAAATGATTAAGCCAAAGTAATTTTATTGATATGATACTAGCGGCCCGTCCCAGCTTCGCACGTGTGGACAGAATTCTTTAAATTTTTCTAGCATTAAATATAGCCTATTTTACTCAGCGTGAATGTAGCTTTCCAGTGGTGAAAGAATTTTTGAAATCGGCTGAGTAGTTTTGGAGTTTATTCATTGCAAACATACAAAAATACAAAACTTTACTCTTTATAATATTAGTATAAATAAATAATTAGCAGTTAAGATGGCTATTCTATTTCTTTGTTCTTTTAACTATTAGATTCTTATATCTAATTTCTTTGTAGTAAAAAAAACAAAGTTATTTGTTTTCCGCTTGTTATTCCTAATAAAAAAATATTTTTTTGCAATATTTTTTAAAAGGATGACCATTATTGTTTTTTAAGTAGCTGTTAAATCAGATTAAGGATGTAAATAAGAACTTACTTGCTAATCGAATTGGCGTCAGCTCGTAAAGGTGGCGCGATCTGGTGGCTGGTCCCTAAAACCCAATCCGTTACATATTCCACCATCTTGTTGCGGAATTTCATTTCCTGGAAGAAAGTTATATAATTTTAATACATAATTAACCTAATTATCGCATTTTTATTTAAGTCACTTAACACGTTTAATTTCATGTTTTCGACTCTTTAACAGGAGATGTGTACATCTGCAATACATTTTAAAAGTAGTTTCATCTAATTGACTGGCTTAAAAACGATAAACTAGCAGCAATAAAAAAGATATACATTAAAAAAATTAACATTGAATATTATTATTAGTCTCAAGTATGCCCGGATTGTGTGAAGCGTAGCACGGAGGGACACTCTCCATACAAGGGCGGTCATAAATAGTTAAAGTCCTGTTACTATCAATACATTGTATTATTTTAGTGACTTATAGTTGTAAAAGTGTTTTAGGAACATTAAAATGAAAGAAGTACATGTATTTACGGAATAAAAAACGTTTACTTCAGTAAAAAACAAATATAAACAATAACATACTTTTACCTAAATTTATCATGAACAAACACTTAAAAATTGGAATGTAAAACATATATTTTAAATAAAATAAGAGTCAAAACATTGATAATATTATTTAATTATAATAAAATAATAGAAATAAATAAATTAAAATTAATTAAATACAAAAAAAAACAAAACAACTAACAAAATACAAATAAATTATTCTTATTCTAACAATATTAAACATGTAACAATTCTATTACACTTTGTGACAGAGTATTTTTCTTTTTAGGGGGAAGTTTCCGAAGACTTGTAATATAAGGATCTGAATGTAATAATAGTCGTTGTATTAAATCTTGATTGGTAACTTCACGTGACATTTTTCGAGTGTGACTTCGTCTATAAATTTTGATATACTTATTTGTCGCTTCAGCAGCTTCTTCGGAAAGTTCTCCTATAGATAACAATGCATAACTTATAATATCTGATCCATGTACGAGCACCTTGTGGACAGAAGCAGGAAGACTATACCACGGATATTCCTCGACCAGGCTGTATGCTGTTTGTAATGCATAGTCTTTAAACTTGCATTCATTAATTTTATGTCCAAAAGATAACGTTTGTAATATTACACAACAACGATCTATGAGATCCTTATTCAAACCTGTAATTTCAGCAGATACAGCTGATTCCAAAAAAAACTTCCTGGCCGTGTTTCCGTCGTTAGACGTCCCGCTTCCACCACTACGCGGCTTGTCAACTATTAAACCTAATCGTTCCCTAAACTGGGACTGTACATATTGTTTTTTATTTGATAACAATTGTTTATCACTATCTAGCCTAACTTGCCATTTTTTTATGTCTAATCTATATGAAAGATGAATAAAATAATCGAAGAAACGTATCCAAGAATGTAGTGGTGATAATCCAAATTGGTATCTACTCTCTATTACAGGTTTTTGTAAACATTCGTCTATTTTATTCATCTCTTTAGGGGTAGCATTACATATATAACATCTACTTGTAGATGTTTCACTTAAAGCACTACAAATTTTACCATCTACCATTGAAAGCTGCAACTTATGAGAAACGACCAATTCACGATTGTCGATCTGAATAAAAGTAGGCAAACTTTCAATTTTATCCTTAAAATAAGCTTCCTCTTGCAAAGACACTGCTGTGCTTTCTTTCAAAAATTGAAATCGAATAGGACGGCAGTACCTAGTGGAAGAGGGTCGAGGATTTTTCCATAAAATTTTACAATTATCTTCAGCTAATTTTACAATAATTTGAAGGGGTACATAAGATGTTACAAACAAACTACTATCTTGTAAAGTTGAATCTGAAAAAAATTGTTTGTATTCACTATGTCCAGTGCTGCCATCGAATCCCCATTTCCCAAGTAAAGAGATATTAGACAAACAATCATCAGGAATCTGATCTAAGACCTCTTTTTGAGATTCAAGGATTCGAGAAGCTGTGTGATCAAAAAGACTTTGTAATTCAACTTCAGCTGAAGACTCGGAAACAGTTATATTAGAAGGGTAACATCTCTGTTTCGCTTTAGTAATTTGTTGGTAACATGGTAATACATTAGGAGAAATCTTACTATTAACAAAGTTTTTAATTAATAAATACTGATGTTTTGTCAACTGAGCATCAGTCACAAGTGACAAGACATCATCAGTGCTAACTCTTCACTTCTCACTGTATATCTAATACACGAATCGAATGAACAGTCTGAAACATCAAGCAATGCACTCACAGTAGAATCATCAGACTTTGACAAATCAGCTACTCTCCGACGTTTAGTCCTTTTACTACATTGCGTAAAAGGTTTTCGAGGACGACCACGTGAATGACACGGCGACGTTTCAGACGGAGTACATTGCTTATTGTTTTTCACAAGTTGAATTTTTTCAATAACATTAAACCAATCGGAATTCTTATATAAAAGCTTGGTTTTATCCCTATTACATTTTTTCCAGAATCGAGCAATAGCTTTACATAAATTATTAACAATTTTCTCTAAATAATGAATATCAATGTTCTCAGCATCGTTCAGAGTAGTCAACAAACTTTGTAGGACTTGACGACACTTTTCCGAGTCATTATCGGTATTGACAGTTAGCCATATTTCAAGAATATGCATTCTTGAAAACGAGCATATATATAAATTACCTAAAACAAAAAAAAAACGGTTAAAATTCAGTCACAAAACCTACACAAAGCACTAAGACTAAATAAACTAATTTCGTAGCAAATGCTACGAGATAATCAGGCAACCGTAGCACCCTTGTCATCACCAAAAGGGCAGATAAGGGCAGCCAAGTTTTAATTTTCCTAAGATAAGAAAGTCTAAAGATTATGGTGCAATATACCTCCATAGTCGGAGCGAGTGGGAACATATTTAAAAGTTTATTCAAACTTTGAATATTAAAATATAATACTCCAAGAAAAGTCGCCTCGTAGCAATGACATACTAAAGAAAATATATACTAAGATACAATTAAAATATTAATTATTACATACCCTGTTCTTGGATATCCATTTCAGAAAAAACACACACAGCACTCACAGGTCCCGCAATGACAACAAATGACGTCACGCTTTTTAATGACTCACTGATAACAGTATTTACGATTGGCGATGCGCTCTCTTTGAATGCACAATAGATAATGAAGGCGCACTCTAATTACTGACCTATTTATAGTTTCAGAAGGTACCGCAACTATCCAATGTAACGACAAGGAATAAAATGTAAAACTAGAAAGCAGGTTTTTAAGATTTATGACCTATGGATGTCCCACAGTGCGTAGGTGTGATTACGGTCGGAATACAAACTATTTTTATAGTTTACATACATTAAGAAAAATCAAAAAGCATGAGTGCAATTCACACGTTATAGAAGTGAAACCTTCAAAAATGTTGGTTTCAAGATAATGAGACGAATGTAAAATTTCGGGAAGAGGATAATTGGAGTTTTAGTAATGATCATAGTGATACGAAGTTAGATAATTATTTTAAATTTTATTCGTATATATGATACAAGATTTTCGATAAATTATACAAGAGTGTTATGGTAACTAAAGTACATACCACAAACATAAGACACACTGTGTAATGCTTCCTATCTCATTTTCTCCTATGTTAAATCTTATGAATTGATGTATCTATAGATTTTTACCATCGCTTGTTCGTTTCAATGAGACACTGTATAGTAGGGTGGAGCGAAAAATTTTTTTTCTGAATTTTATTTTTCCTGGTTTCTCAAACAGTGATCCATCGTAATGGAAATGTTCATGCAAAATATCAGCTTTCTAACTCAATATCTTGAGGTGGCGCATTAGGTATGAAGGTAGAAAAATAAGAAAAAAAAGAGTTACAAATAAACATTTATTTCTGACAATAATGCTATATATTCTACTGAATTTATACTTAAAACTACTAGTATAATGAATAACTATATTAAATAACCATAAAAATAACATTTTAATGTTCAGTATCAGTAGTCCCAGTGTCTTCTTTTAGACGGAAATACTGAGATTTGGTGTCAAAAACAGGTATTTCTTGCCTGGATTTTATTCTAGTACGAATGAAACCATCTCTAGCATCGGGTTCACAAACAGACGCCGAAGCCTCAGTTACAAGTTTGACACACCTTTTGACTGCTTGAGTGTGGCAGGGTATTTCTCATTCTTCTCTATATCAAACAATTTACCTCCAGATGCAATTTTTGTAGTAATTTCCGAGTCGCTATATTTCATTGTTACAGGAGGTTCCGTTATTTTCGTCCATTCTATCAAATCATAATATTTTGTCGCATCTATTTTTAGCTCTGGTAACTGGAATTCACGAACTTTCTTGCCTTTGGACTCTTTTCTTGCCTTTAAAACTCTCCGAAGAGCCAGCTCTTATACTTGTTGATTATCATCTTGTAACATAGCCAGCAGAAGTAGTAATTCATTTGCATGTAACAAGCACACAAACCATTGCAAAGGGCGCTTCAGACGTTTGCAGATAAAACAATGACTCCATTTTTCCGACCAGTATTAACAGCAGTACCATCGCATCCAATTGCCACCAAAGAAGAACGAAATTCATATTTGTTTTCAAGAAAGTCGACAATATTTTTCTCAATATCAGCCGCTTTACCCGAATCAATAGAAATATGACCGATGTATTCGGAATAAGGTTCTGATATGATTGAGATATGTTCTTCAACTATAATCTTCCTTTGGGATATATTATTAGTCTTAGTTATAGTCAAAGTTTTGTCCTTACGACCATTAAAATAAATAGCCGTTAAAGGTTCTAAAGATTTCAATTCTTTACGAATCTTCTGCCGTTCTCTGCGTATTTTGCTTTGATCTACTACTTTTGATGAGTCCTTAGTACTGATAACATTTAAGTCAAGTAACGCAGCATTTACACCATAAACCATATATTAAGTTTCATAAGAAAATACTATATTTGTGTTTCGAGATCACACTTAGACGAAGTTAAAAACGGTATATTTGTTAACAAAGAATTTAAGAATAACTCTTTTTTGAGGGTAGGCTTATAAATAAAAATATTATATTTTTTGGAAACTATTATCTCAATGCGCCACCTGAAAATAAAGTCATAGACCTTTGATTTTTTGCATAAATAAAGCTTTTACATATGGTCACCAATTAATAATACAGGAGATTTGAAAAGAGCAAAAAAATTTTTTTTCACTCCACCCTATTGTATAGTGCTTCCTATCTCATTTTCTCTTACGTTAAATCTTATGAATTGTGTCTGTCTCTTTTTCGTTTCAAAGAGACACTGTATAATGCTTCCTATCTCATTTTCTCCTACGTTAAATCTTATGAATTTATGCGTCTGTCTCTTTTTACTGTCGCTTTTTCGTTTCATCGACTTTCAAATCACAACAATGCTAAAGAAGTTTTCACTTGAATAAATAACTTTGGTGGTAGTACATCTGATAGGGTAAGTCTATCAGCCTTTCAAAATATATTTATGATGAAAATTGAACTCACTTATTTTTATAACGCAATATCCTGTGTCCGGGTCAAACATTTTTATTTCATTCTATTAATATAAATACATATACCTTGTGCTTTGTGGTAGTGTAGAATAGCACCAAATCTTATTGGATATTGTAAAAGAAGGCTATTTATTCTATCTGAAGGTAATAATCGTAACGAAGCAACGTTATCCGAATAATGGTTTCTTCTCCAACTTGATCTTCAACCCACGGAGATTGTGGGACATCCCCACCTTTTTTCGTGAAGCCTCCGACCAGTACGTATTTCGCTGGAGATGCAGAAATAGACCTTACCTGTCTGAACGCAAGGTCGTCTCTCCTTCGCATCATGGCTTCTACCACCTGACACAGCTTCGTCTTTATGTGCACCGAAAGTACTGTCATATCAAGATGACGGACGTATCTATTAAGAAAAATATGTTTTATAGTGCTTATTAAATGTACTATTTGCATGCTTAAAGTTAAGTTTCTGCTATCAGAAATCTTAACATGTGCTCAAAATAATTGCAAAGCAATTGCGTTCATTCATTCATGTGATGTAAACTCAATTCTTTTGAAAAAAATTAGACTCGTTATGGACTTGATGTTCGTGTCCAAAATTTTTAATAATAAAATTAACTGTCCGCAGTTACTGAATAAATTTAAAATGCGAGTCCCATTTAGATATCCCCGCAGTAAAATAATAATATATAACAGTTTTTGGATCAAATTCACCTATCGCAAAACTCAGTAAGCTGGTAAATGAATATAGTGCCTAGTCGATATCCTCACTGATTCACCGAACAGGCTTCGTTCTTACATTTTGAATCGCTTCACCGATTTGAAGTAATTTGTGACTAACTGTATTAATATTTTTTTTATTTAATTTTTCAATCTTCACTTTAATTTATTTTTTCTAATTATTTGGTATAATTAATTTTGATGCTTAACTTGTTTTTTATTGCATGATTTATTTACTTATAAGTGTTTGTTGCACTTGTTTTTTTTATTTAACATGTATTTTATTGTTAATGTTGTGGTGTAAACAAATGTAAGTAAAACAATAAATAAATAAATGATGATGGAAATAATTCATCAATTTTGAATATGTCAATTTATGTGCAATAGTTCTCACCTTACTATAGCTAGCATCAGCCCTTCAATAGAAGTAGTACTAAGATGTTCAGTTGGTTGACCACTTTTCTTGTTATCAAGAATACTCTTCATTATAAATATAGTGTGCTCGACGAATTGAGTGTTTATATCTGTTAGCATAACCTGAGGACAAGAATAGTATGTTGTAATATACTGTTATATTATTTTTGTTATTAAAACATTTAACTTCTTCTTAACTTTCTGTTTTCAAAAAAATATTTAAAACCATAATTATGAATTACTAGGTAAAAACTAGAGGCATATACTACGGGTGGTCACCGTAGGGGGAAGGGGGGTAACGCGTGCGTTAGGGTACGTTCTCTAAAAACTACACACAAACACATATACTACCAGGACTTAAATCAAGAACCAAAAGGATTTGCAGGTAGGGTCACTCCTATTGAAATCATACCTGTTGCTGTTGATCAAAGAACTTATCGATGATAGCCTTAATCTGATCGAAGAGTATTGGGTATAAAGCTGGTGACATCTCGTGGCCGACCAGTTCTTTAACGTGGCTCTGAATCTGGTGACCGAACCGTTCATTACTGCACAGCAATAAGCGAAGAAGCTGGCCGATGAATCTGAATGAAAAGAAATTAAGGGATTTGTTAACACCCAATAGCTCGTCAACCTATTAAAGAAACTTAAAACAAAAATTTGTATTTGTACAAACATGCTCCAAAATTGACGACATTAAGAAATTAAATGACAATTTTAAAATAAAGTTTACATGGTCAAATGATAATAATACTTATAGCATTAATGATGTTTTCATAAGACTTGAATTTTTTTTTATAACTATTAAGACGTGAAGGTTACAGACTTTATTTATTTATAAGGACCACCAACAAAACATACACTATAACATTTTAAAAAAAACATACAATTTTATCATAGAGCTAAGTGCTGTCTTAATTAAAGGCAGTCACGACATGCACCAACTTAAATACACAAAGAAATAGTTGTAATCATTTACCTAAGTTACATAAGACGAGTAAGAGAGATTTATTTTAAACTAAAATAATTAATTTATATAAACATAACATACAATATGGACAAAAACGGACCACATGTTTTGTTACCTATATAATATAAACAAAAACGAACAGAGTCAAAATCAAAGAAAAGAAGAATTATAGATCCTTAATAATATTAGAAACATGCCGTTTGAACTACTGCTTTTTGTTTGCAAAAATATCAATGTCTTGTTTTTTTGCTAATACATTAAACTGTTTTTGTGACCTTCGTAAACTTGAAAAGTGACTTTGACTTGACTTTGATTTGTAACCTTCACTAATATTTTGCATGATAAACTTGTATAGCTGAACACGTAGATCATTAATGGTTTTATTCAGTTCATTTAATCTACTTTAATAATATTATGTAAGTAACAAATGGACGCTAGTGGTAACCAGATTTCGTGAAGGTGGATTGTCGGATGCTTATGAGTAAACTATTTAAGTCACCGTAAATACTTACTGTGTAACTGGACAGTATTGAACTTCTTGGGAACTGTTCGCTAGGACGGTGTATTTTCTCGAATCTGGAAAAAAAAATTAATCTACTCTAAGAACGCTATAATCATTACAGCATCGAAACATTGAAATATCAACGTTAAAAAAAGTATACTTTTTAATTATTAAGCCTTACTAGGCTTTTGGGCTAGGCCAATTGGTGTGAATGTAAGAAATAATTATTTATTTCATCTATTAGTTTCCTTTTACCACATCTTTGATTGTGAAGCGTTGCCGCTATTCTACTCTGCTAGAGAGTAAACCGCTTAATTCAGCTCAATATAGGTGAAACATACCGTGTCCGTGAATATGAGACCACATGGTCGACGGTCGCCTCTGCAAGCAAACTCCTCCCAAGGCGCACAAGAAAGACGTTATATTTGCCCATTCTTGGATCTGCATCTACAAATTGACGAAAGTGTATAGCATTTATTCTAGACACAGATTGTACAATTTAAAGTTGGTTTCAGAGCAATGCGTATGTGTACGGAGTGACGTAAGTGCGGACTACGAAAATACATATAAAGGCGTAGGACAACAAAAATAAAAGGGGTTGTAATCACTAAAAAAATTGTAGACAACTAGCGGCCCATCCCGGCTTCGCACGGGTGGACAAAATTCTTTAATTTTTTGCTATTATTAAATATTTTTCCGTTAGTGCCATCTAGCGACCGGTAGACGAACTACTTGCGGTTAACGCGTTGCTATGGTAACGTCATTGATACAACAGAAAAAGAGCGGAAAAAAGAGCGGAAAAAAGAGCGGACAGACAAACACACAAACCACTGTGATCTTAGATTATAGATTAGAATTGTGTTAAATTGGCAATCAGTTGGGATTTGAACCCATTTCATTCTTGCCAACCTGAACAGAGTACATATATCAAGTTAGTCATATTTCAGATTACTTTTCATTTTCATTAATAGTATCAGAACCACTTTGTGACAGTAAATATTTTAAAGATTGCCATAGTGAAGAGCCTCAGTAGCTTAGTAGTCACTGCGTCTGGCTCGGTTAGATAGGTTCAGATCCCACCAGTATTTTTGTCCAATATTGGCAGCAATTTTTTTGCATCTTTACACTACTATCATCATCACTGACGAATTACGTCCGCTGTTGGCCAGAACCGTCAAAAGTTGGGGTTGTATGTGGGTTTGCGATCACAGTAAAAAAACATAATGCCGAACACGATGCTGCCCATTTCTTGGTGTAAAGGGGTTATTTTGTGATTATCAGCAGCCTCATCATTCACCTTTTATGACACCTTAGAAGTTGGCATTGTTCTTCTCTCCATCTTTTTGTATTGAAAAGATATTAATATTTGCTATACCCATAGCTGGGCACCGTTAATCAAATAGTTAACTTCGTTAATCGTTAATCCGTTACTAAAAAAAAATAACTTTGTTAAATGTTAAAACGTTACATTTCGGAAGATTTAACGCAAGTTAACGTTAATCGTTTATCCGTTAACACGTGATAAAAATTGCATTTTTTATATCGCTGCGTTAGTGATCTGCTTACAAAAACTGTTGTTTTCGGTTCTGGAAGTTAATAGGTTAGGTTCAAAAAAAGACAATGAATAATATTTAAAAAATTAAAGTATGTAATTTAATCATCTGGCACAATGAGCGGTATCATTTTTGGTAAAGTAGGTAAATAGTAGGTACTGGATTAACGATTAACGGACTTAGGATAATTTAACGAAAGTTAACGAGTCCGTTAAGATTTTTTAAAGTTAATTTAAAAGTTAATCCGTTAATAGAAACGTTAACTTCGTTAATTAACGATTAACGGATTAACGAGAAAGGGATGCTTAGATAGTTTGGACATGTAGAGGATGGACGAAAGAAGATTAACAAGACAAGTATATAAGGCAAATGTGCATGGGCAAGTCGGTAACGGCAGACCAAGACGAACTTGCAGGGACTAAATAGAAGATGTACTGAAGATAGGCCTTGTCAGAAGTACCCTTAACTGACAAGGTTTTATGTAAAGGCTGATTAGAGTTAAAGAAGATAGAGACGTATGTCGAGATCGTAGTAAGTCGAAATCTGTGGCTTCTGCCTATTTTATGTATGTATGTATATACCCTGTATGAGACTTACCTCAAAATCATGTTCACTACTTGTGTGGTGGGAAACTCTCCTTTTGGCAACCGCTCTATGTATCGCCTCCATTTGACAATCGTCCACCTTTTCACCCTGTCCTTTTGGGTATTTCTGGAGGATTTTACATAGTGAATCCCTAAGAAAACAATGGTAATTTTAATATGTTTAATTTAACCAATTAATTACTTAAAAAAGGTACGATAATTTGTCATTTAATACCTAGTATGCATTTCGGTAAACAGTGGATGTTTTATGTACCAGATCACTAAAAACTAAAATATTATTTATTTAAATATCTACATTCTCAAATACGTATTCTCCATGATTTCTTTAACTGGATATCAGATAACTGATATCAGTGCCCGCCGAGTACTGTCATTCTTGTATTTTGGTAAATCAGTGTATAATTCACCGTTCGTACAATCGTATGCGCTCATTAATAATTATAATCGTTTATATGTAACATAATAAGAGCCATTTTTAAACATTTAAAACATCTTTATCGGTTCCATAAACAATCTTATTATTACAACATACCACTATGCTCACGCGCCAACAACGTAGGTCAATCCTTGTGTTTGGCAGATAAAAGCGCTTGCTAGCGCTACCAAGCTCATAAAAAAAACTATACAGTTTTCGGCCAGGACACGTTTGCTAACTTTTGCTTTGACACAACCGCCATTTTGCTTATTATCGCTCAGCGATCGCCATTTTTCTTACAAGCGCTCGCAAGCGCTTTTTTGTGCCAAACACAAGGAATGAATTTACATGAACGATTTACTGAAACGGTTGTTGGAAAAGAGTATAAACCCTTTAGTTTGATATCTAACTCTGTTAATAAATAGTTACTATTCTAGAGCGAGAGAAGTATATTTCCTTACCAGTTCCTAAAGGTTTCCTCCCACACAGGTTGGACGCCGTTGACACAATGTTCTATTTTCCTCAACAACGCCATTATCCTCTTCTGTAGTGCAGCCGAACCTAATTAAAGATATGATATTTTTATATGGACATTATGCCATTGTAGTAAAGGTCATTTTATTATTAAACAACCTAATATGCTGTCAATCGTATGTCTTCTGTAAGGTTTTCTCCTAAGCCACTCCGAGGTCTTGGGTTCGATCCAAGGCCGGGTCAAATTAGAAAACGATCTCTTCTATATTGGCTCGGGTCTAGGTGTTGTGGTAACTTGGGTTCAGAACAATGTAATATTTATTATAATATAATATTGCCGTTAACACCTCGTGGTAAGCTAAATACTCGTGTTACTTGTGGGTTCACGTTCATAGTACATCGCCGAGGATTTAACTCGGTCTAGCTACCGAACTACAGTCGCCTTAATCTAACAAATGACAATCAAAACAGTCTTATACTTACTGTGGATGTTTTTGTAATAACACCCTCTCCCCATATCTTGTGAGGCTGCATGCGCAAAGTATTAGTTTATCAGCGAAATCAGTAAATAAAAATATTTCAACAAAATAATACCAATTAATTATGGTATTAATTTAAATAAAATCGTTATCCGTAATAATTATAATAGTTTCATTAACAATTTATTTTGGTTTGAGTTAATAAACAATACCAAATCAAATCTGGTATAAAAATCTATTAAAAAAAAATTCTTTGGTCTACAAGTTACCCTAATCACTGTTTTCTTTTCTTTATGGTGTCCAATCATGTTACGCGATGCGTCATTATGAGGAACGCTTAGCTTGCGCTGGCCTCAATAACATGCAGATCGGTCATTCACATTCACGTGTCGCTGATGAAGTAATCAGCATCATTCATTCAATTTTACACAATGACGGAAACAGTATTCCTATATCTTACTTCGGTCGGGATTCGCACTTGTAGTAATAATTACTTATAAGTAATTTTGTAAATATATAAAATAAATAGATTTTTTTAAACTATCTTTTGTGGCCACGCTTTACTATCATTTTATTGTGTAATTAAATTTTAAAAGAACTGTGCACAATTGTAAAATATTTAATTAATTTCAATTTTTTTCTTGTATATGTATGCGTTCCCATAAACCTCTGTGGATTTCTATACGTTGTTTTAACAATACAATGTAATATATCTTAAATACGTTAATAAATGAAAAAATAATTGTGATTGGGCGTAGACATCCGATGTTAATTAGAAGTGTTTTTATTGTGCATTTTATTAACCATGTTGTCTGTTATTGTGCTTTAATAATAAATAAATGCCGACCTGTAGTCAAAACCGTAGACGTATGCGCGATCTCTTGAAATACAGCGTAGTTAGGTAATAGACAATGCGCCGTTATTTCGTCGGCGCCACAACGGATGTCGGCTTCTTGGCATAACAGCGCGAAACAAGACATGCCTACTAGTACCGCGTCGGTGTCTATAGACCATAGACACATGAAGAATACCACCTAAAACAAGAGAATAAGGTTGAAAATTTATTTTAAAGAATAAAATAAAGTTTATTTAGCATAACATATATCGATTCATATAAGATAAATTATTATAATAGAAAAATACTAGAAAAAATCGAATCAGGTCACAAGTGAATTTTCAGGCGGGAATCGAACCCGCAACCTTTGGAAATCCGGTCCAATGCTCTCCCAATTGAGCTACCGAGCCTTGTGAACACTCGTCGAAATTTTCTAGTACCGTTCCGATTTTACGCTGTAGGCTAGTGTTGTTTCATCGATGAGAGGAACATCCTCTCGTATTCGAAAGAAACATTTTTACAAATGTTTGGGCAATCGATTAAGATGAAACAGCCTTTTAGTTTTATAATTTTTATATATTTTCTGCATTTTTCAATGCAATCTTATAAGATAAATTATTACAATAGAAAAATACTAGATATCGATTATCGTATATAAAACAGGTTTAAAATTATATATATAATTTATTTTGTGAAGCGGCCTCATCTCAGCTGGTGCCACAGAATTTGAGTATTTTTTCTTTCTTATCTCCTTTCAGGAAATCGTAACTTCAGTTTTAATAATGAATTTGGAATTCAGACCATATTTGTAAGGTAAAAAAACATGGTTCAATAACGTACTATCGAAGCCTCTGGCGCCTTATCAGTCCTAAGTCGAAAGTCGCTTGCACACTGCACGATGTCTATCGCTTCAGGCCACGCCCCGCTCCATTCATTCAACAATGGCGCGCGTGCGCAAACAAGCAAGTGAGAGTTTAGAAGTTTAAGCTTAAGCAGATTGACAGTTGACAGTACTGATATCAAGGGCGATTTTAAAACTAGTTGTTTATGATTGGCCGTAGTATGAATCGTAGTAAAATACGAAGCCAATTAGGGGCCGTGTGGGCGTGTCCGATGCGATCAGTTCAAACGAATATTTCTACAAAGTGGTAAGGCACGAGAGACCTCAATAGTACATCAGGTATATATGGGTGTACATACGTACCTCACAACGATTATTTAGTCCTCAACCTGTTGACCTTATACTATGGATACTAAATAATGTATAGCATATATAAATAAGTATATAAATGACAATGACTCAGGAACAAATGATTATGTTTATCACACAAACATATGCCCCTAACGGGATTCGAACCCGGCACCTTTGGGCAAGAAGTAGGAAAATAAAAATTCGTTTTAACTAGCGGCCCGTCCCAGCTTCGCGCGGGTGGACAAAATTCTTTAATTTTTTTCTATTATTAAATATTTTTTCGTTAGCGCCATCTAGCGTCTGGCAGACAAACTACTTGCGGTTAACGCGTTGCTAACACGTATACAATGGAAAAAGAGTGGGGAAAAGTGCGGACAGACAAACAACAAATTTGTGATCTTAGATTTAAAATCGTTTTCATTGCTACTATCCAATGTATCACATCTAAAAATATTGTCACTGACCTCTAGTTTTATATGCGCCTGCCTGCATATAGGTATCTGGGACCCCACGTTTGCGTAGTCCTTGTGTTTGGCCAAGAACTCGTTGCGACATGTCAATATGTCTCGCAACCATCGTAAAACTTCTCTGTAATTGCCTATTTGACGCTGTATTAGCTTCTGGCATATGTTGTATAGAACTTGAGAGCTAGAAAAGAAAGGAGGTTTTTAAATGAGACGTATATTATAACTGTCGTATTATGACAGTATTTATTATATTTTTGACTTCAGATTTTCATATCTAAAAAAATATTAGTAGTGAAACTTGTCAGGCGGGACTCGAACCCAAAACATCTGAATATCAAGGCGAGTTCTATTGAGCAACCGAGACCGTGACAGACCCTTCGAATTTTTCAAAGTATTTCTAAAACTAACGTCAGCGCCATCTCTTCATATTCTAACTACTACTACACCTACAATATCGAATGTATCGAATATCGAACCTAAAATATAATCCGACAAGTATCCCATAATCGATAACTAAGAAATAGCTATGCAATTATAACGTTTTATATGTTAAGCAATTTTTAAATTTTAATTTTTCTCAAAGGTTGTCACTATCCGGGCTAGATTGCCATTTTAAATGAGCTAGCGAGAATTTAACAGACATGATAAATGTTATCTAGTATTATTAAAGTTATCAGCGCCATTTTTTCATGTAATAAATAACCTCAAAATTTAATGTGATAATTTTACTAGTATCAAACAATCGATAAAGAAGAAACTGCCATGCAGTGATGACTTCGACCTTATGTAGTTTGCATAACGGTTTTCATGATGACGCCACTCAGATATCCCGGGTTAGATTCCTAGCCGAGGCAATGCAGAATGCGAGTATTTTTATATTGACACGAGTTTGGGTGTTGTAGTACCGTCATCGTTTCTGTTAACTTCTCAAAAACATAATATAATAATAATGATATTTCTTACATTCACACCAAATAGCCTAGCCCATAGCGTAGGCTTGTATTATGGTATCAAGGGTAACGAATATACATACATATAATACAAAGATATTTAATATTTAAAGAAATATATATAAACACCCATGACTCAGGTACAAATGCTCTTATTCGTTACACAAACAACTTTACGGGATTCGAACCTACGGCTGTCGACGCTAAAACTTCCGTTGTACAAAACATTCGTAAAATTCATTCAAGTCAAACATATATTATCAAGTAAAACAAAGACGGATTGAAAAACCTTTTTGTCAATATTGTGTCTTAAATACTTATGTAATTAAAAATTATATATATATTTATACCTTATATCCCAGAAAGTGTTCAATGGCGCTTCCGGATTCCACATCCTAACTCTGTCGGGACGATGTAACGCAAGCAAAGCGTCCATAGCTTCCTGTGATATTTCCCCCATACCGGTCTGATGGACTAAAGAGACCAGCCCATTTATTAGTTCCGTGGTAGAAGATTGGATTTCTATGCCCGAACGGCCAGGATTCTATAAACATGGAGATGTCGAGTCAGCATAAAAGTTTTTAATTTATTATCAAAAGACCAGCTGAGATTGGATTAATTATAAGTAAACTTATAGTTATAGACCTCAAGGATTTCTTAACGATTAGAGCTGCGGTGCCCGAATCTAACAGCTTGCCACGACTTCCCTATTCAAATCAAATAGTGCATTACATACTTTTCTGAAAATTCTTATAATTTAAATACATCGAGTTCGTTCCTCATTTCGTCTGATTTTTATTTTTTCCTTACAAAAATTAAGAGTGTCATAAAAATCTGAAATGTGCCCATTTTATGTGCTAACTGTATAGTAACATTTATGTATAACATTATTTATGTGTTATTCAACCGTTTTTGAATTCCATTACACAAGTGCTTTAGCTACTTAACTTGGGTTCAGAAGAATGTATGTGGTTAGAATAAAACACTTTTTTACGGATTTTGCGCATATTTTTGAAATTGACATGAAATTTAATTTATTCAAAAGATAATCGTCTGGCATTATTGGAGCGGAGCGGAGTGAAGCAAAGCTCCTATGGATCAGCTTCAATGGCGCAATGTCTGCTACGCCATAACTTCCCGAGTTCTTAACCGATTTTAATATTTTTTGTGTGGAATTGAATCGACATGTTTAGGACCAGATTGTGACGGAGCCCGAATTTTGAAATTAGCAAAAATTTCCAAGAAAACATTTTTTTTTCTTTTTTAGGTGTTACGCTCCGCTCCAATATATGGTGCCAGCGTAGCTTTATGCTTAGCGACTGCATTGCCTAGTAATTTTAATATGACTTCTATCATATGACTGCCACGGCTGACTCGGAGGTAGTCTCACCTGGAGGTCCAATTGTCGATGATTTTTTCCAACATTTGTGGCCGTATAGCGGTAATAACGTGGCGAATGTTGTCCTCCGAGTGGTCAATCGTTACGGCGTAGACTAGCGACTTCACGTATCCCCACAGAAAATAATCAAGCGGCGTTAAATCGCACGATCTTGGCGGCCAATTCACGATGAATAAAACAGTTCATACGCTTTATTTAAATGATGCGATCAACAAATGAAGCACGCTTTGGCTTTTGATTTTAAACCTACCTTATTCCATTGTAATAAAAGACATTTTATTCTGAAAACCTGTTGAGCTGTCCACCTTCAAAAAAATATAAAAATCATACAATTCTATACTTACACTCAACATTAGCATGGGATCCGCATGTATCAATTTCACCATACAAAGCAATAGATTTCTGTACGCGGGCATTTCTTCAGATCTGTTGAACTTCGATTGCACCTCTTTGGATTTGAGGGATAGTGAGATCATTCGGAGAGGGGTCTGAACTATATATCCCTAAAAAATTGACAAAACACTGTTTTTAATAAGACATGATGGATAGGTCAAAATCACTATATCATTGCTGAAATTTCTACTTATTATCTTAAATAGGGGTTTTTTGGAAACAAAAAAGCGTCGTTTCCGTACCTACAGACAAGTGTAAAAGTATATACACAGCCATAATACTAAACATATGTACGAGTTTGACAAACATCAACCTTACATTACAGAGATTAAGGTGTACTTTCGTTATTTTCATGAATCAATCAAAAGTGTATTTTACGGACATTGACTTAAGATGAATATCAGAATTACCCTAGTCACCATGAGCCTCACAACGCTAACTTTGGAATAGGCTAATAGATGTGATTGTGAGAAATAATATAATTATTATTTATTTTTAACCCTGCCTTAATACATACAGATGGCTCGAAACCCTACGCCCTCCTTGACAAAACCCAAGTTAATTTTTATATTAAAAAATAAACTATTAATTTGATACTTATTATAGCAAATAAAACTACGCTTTATCAATTTAAAGTCTTAAGATTTTTAATCCTTAATCTGTTACTGAGGGCTATCTATACAATGTGTGCCGTCACCAGTGTCGGAGCCTTTAATGGTGTGAAATATGACATTTTTTTATCGACAAATTGCCCCTCAAATTTTGTTTTTCTCTTACGGTTATAAAATGGCCGCCATTTTGTTTTCTTGGTAACCAAGACCTGGCCTCTCATACTAATTCGATCACCACTACTCATGTAAATGTCCTATCAACATTAAAAAGGTGTCATTTGATAGCTAAACATGTAGAAAACAGTTACACAGCCATCATGTTTCAATTGTCATGAAAAAAAAAATAGCAATAGCAATCTGTAGACTAGGCGATGCAGCCGCTAAGCATAAAGTTACGCTAGCACCATATATTGGGGTGGAGCGTAATACCTAAAAAAAAAAAATTTTTTCGATGGGAATTTCTGCGAATTTCAAAATTCGGGCTGTCACAATTTGGTCCTAAACCTGTTGATTCGATTCCGCACAAAAAATATTAAAATCGGTTAGGAACTCTGGAAGTTATGGCGTAACAGACATTGCGCCATTGAAGCTGAACCATGGGAGCTTCACTTCGCTCCGCTCCAATAAAAAATGCCATATTTCACACCATTAAAGGCTCCGACACTGGTGACGGGACACATTGTATATTATAGCAAATCTCTTGCCTGCGTTGCCTTGTTCAAAGTGTCGGTGAACATAGCTCTGAGTTCGGCAGCTCTTGGATACAGCAATTCGATTTGAGGCCACCAAGGCAATCTAGGTTGTTTTATTATTCTGTAACAAAATAAAAACGGAGTATGCAATTACTTCAGCTCAGTAAAGATTGCTGTTAACGACGATAGATGGCGTTGAGCGATTCAATGCTATTGTGATAAATAATTGTGTGATTACCCATACATTTACCTGCCTTTAAAATTAAATTTAAACAAATGTTTTTATTTTGAAATGTAGGTTGGTTGTTGTACAAAGATTGTTGTGAGGTTTAAAATGTCTCTCTACATTTCACCTTTTAAATGGTATACAATGTTATGCTTATAAGATAATGAAAATTTTGTTAAATAAACAATTTATATTATTTAACAAAAAACAGAAAAAGTTGGTTTATAATGTGAAAATAGAAGATATAAAATACGCATGTAAAAACAACGAAAGCCCTATCTTATGGAAATATGGCATTGCGATGCAAAAAGTTAAATTAAAAACAATGTTAAAATAAGTAGATTTCAGAAATTTGTAAACATGTTTCTTTCGAATACGAGAGGATGTTCCTCTCATTGATGAAACAACGCTGGCCTACAGCGTAAAATCAGAAAGGTATTAGAAAATTTCGATGAGTGTTCACAAGGCTCGGTAGCTCCATTGGACTGAATTTCCAAAGGTTGCGGGTTCGATTCCCGTCTGAGAATTCACTTGTGACCCGAGTCGACTTTTTCTAGTATTTTTCTATTATAATAATTTATCTTGTAATGAATTACCTACGAATAAATTTGTATCACAATTATGAAAACGGTTTATAATAAAATCCCTTCATAATTTTACTTTTTATAAATAAAAAGCAAACGCTTAATATATTATCATAATATTAATAAACCTATTTTAGTTAAAAAAAAGTTTATTAAGCGTTTGTTTTTTAGTCTATATCATTAGCATTATGTTTTCAGTTTGAAAGAAAGAGACAAAAACCTCAATAACTAAAAGAGATTTATTAGTTATTAAGCCTTGGAGTGAACAATGGTAATGGTATGGTTAATGAATATTGTAACATCATTTTATTCAAATAAAAAAACTTATTAACGGTATTTTTCACGTAATTTATATTTAATCCGTTTAAACACTTTTACAGGAGCCGTGATCACAGGATGACTAAGGTAAGGGTCGTCATATATTTTCTACTACCTTCATAATATTTTAATCGAGCACATTCCTAACTGTTAAAATTTATATAAATCAAAATTTGTATTTTGCGTTTTATATTTAGTCAAGCATAACTCACCTTAGCAACGAGTTGACGATAGCGCAGTGGTATGACATATGGGCGTGTAGGTGCAAACACACTTTGAGCGCGTCGTTGTTGTGTGGCATGATACGGAACAACGACACGAAACAATCTGTCATCAGTTCGAGTTCCGAGTAGCCTGATATCACGCTGCCTCTCACGTGGGACTTAGCTGGGTTGAAGAGGAGGCTCTGGAAATAAAAGTTCATATTTCGACGAGTGCTCAAGGCTCAGTAGCTCAATTGGGTGAGCAGTGGACTGGCCATTCAAATGTTGCGGGTTTAGGTTTACCTAAGAATAACTTGTAAGCTGAGTCAATTTTATTTAGTATTTTCTATTAAAACTTATCATTTTAATGAGTATTGAAAAAGCAATATAATAAAATATCACAATAATTAGTTAATATTTCATTTCAGTTTCATTTACATATAAATTCAAAAATATCTGTTTTATATTAGTTTTTGATTTTAAAGCATTTATGTGCTAGATTTTCGTGTCGAAAAAATATTTACTAAAGAAACTTTCCACATAAAAATTAATATAAATAAATATTTTCTTTATTTTTAAGGCACAAAAAAAGAAATCATGGTTCCGTATTTAATAACAGGTTAATTTATTAACGTTTTTCTACGATATTTGGCATACATGTCGTTTATTACCTGAATTAGCGCATAGGATATTTTTATTAAGTTTTTTAATAATAAATTATTTATATGCTAGATTTTCGTATCTAAAGAGATTTTATTAGAGAAACTCTTCACATAACCACTTGTCAGTCCGCTACCGCGTTCCACACCCCTCTTAACAGTCCAGTGCTGCGCGAATCACTACATAGTATAAAACAAAGTCGCTTTCTCTGTCCCTATATCCCTATGTATGCTTAAATCTTTAAAACTACGCAACGGATTTTGATGCGTTTTTTTTAATAGATAGAGTTATTCAAGAGGAAGGTTTATATGTATAATACATGCATAATATAGTGAAGCATTGCATCCGTGCGAAACCGGGGCGGGTCGCCAGTATAGTATAAAACAAAGTCGCTTCCTTCTGTCTGTCCCTATGTATGCTTAGATCTTTAAAACTACGCACGAATTTTGATGCGGGTTTTTTTAATAGATAGAGTGATTCAAGAGGAAGGTTTATATGTTTAATACATGCATAATATATCAGAGCATTGCACCCGTGCGAAGCCGGGGCGGGGCGCTAGTTGTAAATAAAAATGTCGGACTCTTAGATCAAAATGTCACCCTCTCGCTATACAATGAAGCTAGGACCAAACAAAAAATATTACCGTAAAGCTGATGAATTAAGGAATCCACCACAAAATATTTGGATCTCTGTAACTCTAAATTTAATAAGGTATGGTAAAACAGAAATTTGAATATGGTAGCAATTACTACCTACCAAGGACTGACGAGGGGTGTTGGGTATCGGTAGCAATTGCTACCGCGGACTGACATGTAAAAATAAATATATATATAAAAAAAAATATTTTCTTTATTTTTAAATCACAGAAACAGAATACAAAACGACTGTTATTTAGTAGTTTCTTTTAAAAATATGTATGTTTTAATTGAATGTATTATCATTTGCCTATAATATTTGACACACATGGTTTATTACCTCAATTAACGCATAAAATATTGTGTTTACCCCAAAATATATTAGGTTGCTGTAGGACTATCAAAACGAATGATTCCATATTTTAAGTCTTAGATACAACAGATATACAGGCAGGTGTTACCTTGAGATCATTAATAACAGATTTGACAAGTACAAATGTGACGTTGCCAGAATCCGCGATGTTGAGATAAGTGGAAGCTTTACACAACTTGACGCATGTCACCACCGCAGCCTCTGTCATCTGCTTCGAGTTGTTTTGAGGACCTAGTCAGAAATATAATCATTTAATGTTTTTGAATAGGGTAAATTAGAGGTTTCAACTGTAAATAAATGTCAGCACATTCAGTAATTCGCATGTAAATGTCGTTAAAATTATTGATAGGTGATAAATTATTTGAACCGATTCGTTGCTACATACCATTACCAGAAACGAAGGCTACGAGCTTGATTTACGTGAAAAATAAAGATAGTTTTATTGACGTGACAACGTCTTATAAATTGGTTTGCCGGGTGACACTTCAAGAAACTGCGTTACGCTCCGCTCACGTTATGCGCTTACAATGAAAGCGAGTGAGAGGCACGCGTCCCTTCCACTCGGGCATGGTTAGCACGCCTAAGAGCGAGAGAGACAGACATAAAAAGTGGAAGGGACGCGTGCCTATAAATTAATGTTTTAAATATAATTCTACGTATAAATAAATGTTTTAAATTGTTACTATTATTTCATCCTTCTTCCTACTATACGAATGAATATTCACATTAAAATTATTTTACCACTCAAAGTCGTTGTCACGTAAAACTTTCGCCCGTATACCGACTTTACAGGCAACCAACCAGTTTTTTTTTTCTTTAAATTTCGAATTCCACCGCATCTCCTCCTAACTCCATTTTCATTCTTATTTCTATACGATAAGATCTGGCGATCCGCGAAATGAATCGCCCCGGGCATCGCGTACTTGAAGGTATATACCTGGGTATCATATACCCAGTCTGATTTCGTATGCAATTCTAATGCATGCCGATTTACTACCCGTAGTAGTAACAACAAGAAGAAGTATTGCAAGGAAGTTTTGTATGAAAATACAGTTTGATCTTATTTGCAATCGAGTCGAAGGATAAACTGCCAAGAAGCCCACCAAGTTTGTGCGTGAATTAAGAACATTATTAATGTTTTAATGTAACTAATTTTCTAGACGTGGTGCCAAATATCAGTTTTTTGATTCATCTAAATATATAAAAGGCTTTGGCCTGATTGATCGTCTGACCGACCACTGACTTAAACGCTGAATCCAGAGATTCAGCAAGCCTGTTAATGAAAGGGTGAAAACGGATTTTGGAAAACTAAGGGGATAAGTTGTTGTATATGTTCTATCCAAAATAGGAGACATGAAAATCAAGACATACTCCATACATAAGGTAGAAATCAAATGTACACGGACATCAGAATTTTAGAAAATTAAAAAGAAGTGAATGAAAGAAAAAACCAAGTGAAAAATGTTTGTAAATGTATTTCTTGCTTTTTGGAAATACGTAAAAACAAAAAATAAGATAAAATAGGTGAATAAAATATATTTTTTTAATTAGGTCATCGTAAATATGAGGCATGAAATAAAATACAAAGGCTATACTACTATTAAGCGTTTTTTGAAATTATAACCATGAGAAGATTATAAATGTGTTGAACGTAATCATGAAAATAAATTACGTTTTTAGAGTAAGGAACATGAAATCTGATTAGCATTAGGATGGTTCTAAAAATACCGTCTGCCTCGTAATCATGGATGTCAATCCTCGTAATGGATTCTATTGTATCTATTATGGTGATACTTAGGTCACGATTCCTAAGTTATTCAGTTTTATTATTGGATTTCACTGTCCTGGGAATAGTTCATATCGAAATGCCGCCATCAAGCCAAGTTATTAATATTAATACGACACCAAACTTCACGCGTATGAGGTTTTTATAGGTAGATTTCCCTAAAAGTTAATTTAAAGGAGTTATCATCGATTTAAAAACGACACGGCTCCAGTGGCTAGCGACATACGTGATACGCAAAAGAAAGTGATGGCACGCCCGACGTGCCATCCGCAACGAATCGGTTAATAGAAAAATACTAGAAAAAATCGACTCGGCTCACAAGTAAATTCTCAGGCACGAAAGGCGGGAATTTAAATGTGGGCCAAGTCGATTTTTTCTAGTATAATTAAAATATAAAAATATTTTTTTCATATTATATAAATATGCAAAATGCAAAAAATATATAAAAATCATAAAATTATCAATAGTTTTACATCAATTCGAATGTCAAATAAAATTACCATACGATATAATTATAACAATGTCAATCCATACGACATCAGTCATTTAAATGCCGCTGTTTTTTGACATTGACATTTCATTGCCCGTGTATGGTGGGAATTTATGTTACGGGCTGCCATAATTGTTCACTAGGGACTTTTTGGCGGCAGCGCGAAGTGTCACTTTAATGGTTTTGGTTTTTTTGTTACATTTTGAGTTGTGGTTGATATTAGTGTGTAATAATGGTGGGTTATTAACCACTATTTCTGAATATGCTTGAATGTTGGCAAGTGAAACAAAACAGTGGAAGGTGTCTTTTCGCGCTGTCTCAAGAAGGCTACGAAGAGGTTTCAGTAAAACCCCACATCTTTACTGAAACCTAGGAAATTATTAAAAAACTGGCGATTATACTTACTTGACACTGACTAAATGCACAAATCGTGCAAGCCACAAATAACAAATAATATTTGTTCACTATTGTTTATTCGAACCGCACCCGCACTAATTTTATTACAACGCATATAAAATAATAATAAAAATATTTCAAATGTGAAAACCACTCACTCAACCCTCTCTTAACGGAGTCAATAAAATGCTTCTTTTTCGTATGACGCGGACTGCAGGGTGCGCCACTGTCTGCATTCACTATTTCTTCTAAAACTTTCTAGAGGACAACAAATAGATATAACGTTTACTAATACAACTAGACGATCGGCATACAGCCAAGATTAAGAAGGTTAAATAGACTTCAAAATCATCTTAACCAAAGTTCGCTGGTGGAAGAAAGTCTCCCCAAAAACGTGAAGTTTCGCTCTGTGATTGGATTAGAGATTGCAGTAACTGACCATAATTACTGGAAGAGTATCATAATACCTTAAGTGTTGGTGACATTCTATTTTGACGCTAATAGCACGGCTATACAACGTGTTACAAAAAACTCTATAAAAAATATAATAAATTATCAAAGCGAAAAATATTGTCAACCCTAGTACGCTGTCACTGCATCGAACTGAAGTTATCATAGATTTAACAAAGTGTACTCTTTAACGGATTTTAAGTTTTTCATTCAAAAAGGTTTGCAAACTCATTTACTCCCCATTTTTGGGGGAGTAGTAGACGTAGACAGATCAGAATAAATTTATAAAAAAAAAACTTTTAAAAAACCACGTTTTACTACGGGTTATAGATGTACTAAAAAGGAGAAAATAAATTTTTACAAATGGACTAAAAAGATAAAAATAAATTTTTGGTAATAATGAAAATTTACGATACAAAAATTCTAAAATTTATTGAATATTATGTATTGTTCTGAAAATTCATACGCAGAATTTGAAAAATTTCCAAAAAATTAAAACGTGGTGCGTAATTTAGATCAACAGCGTTATTGATATTATATTCATATTTTCATTATCTTTCCTAAATCCCTTCCTAACTAAACCAATGCAATAGTAATGCTGTGGATGGCATTGAATAGTTTTTCAAGTATAATGCGCACCACGTTTTAATTTTTTGGAAATTTTTCAAATTCTGCGTATGAATGTTCAGAACAATACATAATATTCAATAAATTTTAGAATATTTGTATCGTAAATTTTCATTATTACCAAAAATTTATTTTTATCTTTTTAGTCCATTTGTAAAAAATTATTTTCTCCTTTTTAGTACATCTATAACCCGTAGTAAAACGTGTTTTTTTTTAAGTTTTTTTTTTATAAAGTATTTATTTAACTCTTTTTAGTTTTTAATTATCTGAATTGTGCCTACTTAGTTCTTCAATATATACATATATATATCAAATATCCAGACACACCACGTGGAGGTTAATTTAATTAAAGCCTAATTAAGTGGTTTTAGGATGTAAAACTGATTAAATATGAAATTGTTAGGTGAAACAAGCCTGTATACAAAATTTCAGCCAAATCGGATAAGAGGAAGAGGTGGAAATAAGGATCTCAAATTTTGACGACAAACCAACAGACAGACAAGTGAAGTTAAGTAAAACGTGGTAATAAAAAGTATATTTAATAATAACAAAGGTAATTTGTTGTTTATATTTAACTTACCGGATTAAGAACCAACAACATGATTTGTAGAGGCCACATGGCTACTCTAGACTTTTTGTTATCCGAGAAACTGTCCTGCAATATATCAAATAGTGTATCACAGCATTTGCTGAGTTCATCATTAGGCCGGCATTGGACTTCAGCAAATTCCTAGAATAAATAATTTTCTTGGTTAATAAATTATTTATATGTAATATTAATAATTATCAACTTATTTAATTAGGAAAAAATATTGGTCGTCAGTAAAGTCAGTTTACGGACGATAATTTTACGTGATAGCGTCATAAAAAAACATTGATGAAAAATTGCATATTTTTATTTCAATTGAATTATTATTACTGAATAATCATTATTTTGTATAATATAAAGAAGGAGTTAATTGAAAATTATATATTTTGTTGTAATAAACAATGGAAACCACATTAACTTTTCACTTCATGAAGTGGGAGAGATAGATGCACCACAAGTCGAACGCTTAGGCCGATCGTGCCTCTCTATCGCTTGTAACGCGCTCTCGCTTCCACGCTCTGCTCAGGCGGAACGTTACACTTTAACGTGCGTGCAGCCAGCGTTCATCGATTTTGGCGACTCATTATGGTTAGTAACAAAGGAACTCAAAGCTATGCTAATATATAAAATTTTAATTAAAATTATCAAATTGATAAATAAAGTCGACCAAAAACAATATATAAAATTAAATGTATTAAATCAAATACTCAAAATAAAATTAAGTATGTCTATTCATTATCTCAATAATAACGCAAGTCTTAGTCCCTACTTCGGGCTAGGTTAACTCTAGAAAATAATCTTTATTACAATAGCATAAGGTCCAAATTAGTTTATGTGTGAAAATATGAGGAAAATACCAACCTGTGGGTAGGTGTCCATCCAATTCCATATTGCTTTTTCTAAAGAGGTCACTAAAACTATATGCGCTGATTTTCTTAACAACTTAAACTTTTGTATAGATTCTGAAAGAATATTACAAGTATAAATTTATTATCAGAAAATTGAGTTGAAATAATTTTACTATACTTTGTCCAATGTAGGATGATACTTTTGACAGTTAACATCTATATAGAGGGTATAAAGTTGCTATTGCAATAAGATATAAATTTATTCTATAATTTATATCTTATAGAAATATTGCATTGTGAATGTAAAAAATTAAATAAAAAACATGCTATTGCAATGTCAAGCCAAACATAAGGAAACAAACGCAACCTTAGTACGTGGCAATAAGGCAGTGACACCTATCAAAAGTATCCTCCTACATTGGACAAAGTAAAATATGGTTCTAGTAACTGTTATTGACAATGCTACAGCAGATTAACCTATCACAAATTGTAAAATGTTATCAATTGATATTAGACTTAAAGCTGAAAATCGAATGAGCTGTATATAGTCAGTCTCTACAAAAAAAATCAAAAGCTAAATAATCTTAAAGTTTTAACCAGTTTCAAAACATTAATCATTAATAAAACATTATTTGATAAAGATAAGAGAAGATTAATTACCAATTGATTTATTTTTTATTGAAATACACAATAAGTTTTAACTGTATATAATAACAACTAAAAACATATAATTTTTCTGCTTTTCTTAGTAAAAAAAACTGTAAATATAATTTGGCCAGTAAAATTTTGTTTTTATATTATACGGTATAAAAAAAAGTTTTTAAATAAAGAGACTACATATGTTTAGGCAGAATCGTTTGTTACCTTTGTCTCTCAAGTAGAAAAAGTTAGTCATAACAGTATCGTAATATACATAATAATAATAAAAAAATTGCAAAATAAAATTTTATTTTATAGATGATATTGAACAATTGGTGTTATAAACATTTTAATAGAGTTAATAAATAAATCTAAGTAACGTTAATGATTAAAAAAAATTAAAACCATTTGATTATTTTAATGAGATTTTAGTCAATTAAAAAATAAGCGACCTCCTGTCTCCTAATTTGCTGTACACTACAGGGTCCATAATGTACTTACATAAATTACTGTTTAAGAACCATATAAAACTAACATTGTTGGAAAGTAATAAAATATTGAGTATTGAGTATATTAAGGTGTTGTTACTGTTACTGAACGAATAGTTATTCAGCCTAAAGATTTTTAAATTAGAAAAAAAAAGAACAATGTATAAAAAATAAGATAGGAACTTTTTTTAAATTCAAAGGAAGATAAATGTAACATGTAACCAACCTGTCAATAGCCGTATAAGCCTCAGTATATCCACATTAATATGTTGTATCAATTCTATATCTGTATAATCGGGGTTTTCTTCTGAGCTAGATGCGAGTTCCTAAAAAAAAGAATCATCATTTATAAACAGCCGCTTAGTGCAATGGTGCCGATGTCCTGACTTTTGGTTGTTTGTATATTTATGTATGTATTTTATAAGTTATTTAGTGCAAACATTGCTTAGTTTGGAACTAAATAATTGTCGTAAATTGTCCAAAAGTTTTTATTTTTCAATATAAGATCACCAGACAAATGTAGTACTTTTGGTGCTGACACACTCAACAAACATAAGCTCATAATGAACAAAAAGGATTTTATCTTTTAGAATATGATCCTCTTACTATGAGACCAACTCCTTACCAAAATAACTAGGGCATATTGAACTCTATTTCTACATATTAAGGCATAAAATTGTATAAAAATGTGATTAAAACGCTAATTTAATACATTTCAGATTCGGCATATGGATTAGGGACCTTAATGGGATAAAGATAAGTTTGAAATTCACCTGTAACCTCCCACTGATTCTATTAAAGACAGCGTTGAAAAAGTTAAGGCTCAGAGCGAATAGGACCTTGCTGGACAACTGTCTAAGTACCGCATTGTTGACTGTACTCTCGTTACGCATGTCTGAAATAAATACAAACTTGAAACATGTACCTTAATCATCTGTCATATAAAATTACAAAGTCATAAGCTTTGTAGTATGTATGTATTCATATATATATGGTTATGTTTGTTTTTGATCTTGTTGTTCATCTTTCCCAATTTTTTTTTGTTACTTATAGTATAATTTATTTATTCTTAAATTATGCGATAGAAAATATATATTACTAGGAGACCGTCCCAGCTTCGCATGGGTGGACAAAATTCTTTAAATTTTTTCTAACATTAAATAAGGCCTATGTTACTCAGGGTGAATGTGGCTTTCCAATGGTGAAATAATTTTTGAAATCTGCTTAGTAGTTTTTGAGTTTATTCATTGCAAACATACAAAAATACAAATCTTTCCTCTTTATAATATTAAGTGTAGATTTATATCAAACTTTTTGCTATAAGTAAGTAGTTGAATTATGCTAAGTGATATTAAGACAAGCAGAAATATGAATTTCTAATTTCCCATTTATCTTTTATATGAAACAAATGCAGTGCTACATTTAAAACAGACTACTAAAGGCAAGTGTGTAAATACATAATAGTCAACCTCAGATATAAGAATAGATTAACACTTTGTATTTATTGCCCACATCCTATTGCTATATAGGCAAGTGCTCCTCCAATGGAGCTACCTGGATGTTGATAGAACTGTTGAATTTTTCCAAGTGTTTCTTGAGCTGGATATAAGCACTATTCATATTCTAGGAAACTTAGTAAAAACCTTTGTTATGTCATAGTCAAATTCTGTAATTAATCTTAACATACTACTATCATTTATTGTCACTATGATGCATTTAAAATATTAACAACAGAATTTTTATAATTCCAATCAAAAGTGACTCACCAATGAATTGGCAAACTTCTCTAAGCAGTATTTTGACATTCATCGCCTCATCATACTTGGTTGTATCTTTAGGCTGTGAACTCAGGCATATCTCCAATGTATCTAGAACTATCACCAAACTGTCGTGGTATCCTTTCTCCTGTTCTGTCGGTCTGTTAACTCCAGAAGAGGATGATGTTATTGTTGGTTGATACTGGAATTATAAGGGAATGGTATAAATAAAAAGTAAGTTGTATTTATATATTATTATTAAAAGAGACTAAAGATCCCTCACTCATACCGACTTGTCGGTTGTGCATGACTGATGTGTAAGTAAACTTATTTTTCAAAACATATCTAGGTATACCGCATTAATAACAGTTAAATTTGTCTCTGCTGGTTAAAGGTTCTACACAACACATTTTCGAATGTGCCCACCAATCACAATGCATTTGATGCGACATTACCATATTTTTTAAATTTAATCTATTATTAGTGATATTCCACCCAGATTCACAACGGGCCAGTGTGATGGGTAATGACTCATTCTCCTTATGGTGTTTTCGAGAGGATGTAAGAGAGACCTTTACCCCATTATCCTGCCTTTTGCACAGATGGTCTTGGGTTCGAATCCCTAAAGAGGCAGATGTTTTATATATATTTATGAATATTGCATATCTATGTATCATATGTATGTCTATTCGTTACCCTAGTATCCATAACACAAGCCTTGCAGTGCTTACTTTGGGTTAGGCTCATTGCTATGAATATAAGAAATATTTATTAATAAATAGGCTGATTGATAGCGATGACCATTTTCACATTCACATACTATAATTGTACTAATGCCTGCACAGTCTTTGATTTTATTGTCAGCAAGAATGAAACATAGAATTCCATATTGCTACTGACACATCCTGCAAAAGGTTGATCTAAACAAAAACAATAGTTGGAATGTATCGCATTAGTCGCAATCATGTTATATTCCAACTATTGTTGCAATTCACAAACATTTAAATATGTGCAATTCTAAGGGAAGGGTGTTAAACAGGCAAAGTGAAGGATGTGTGCGTGTTGAGTTGGTTGCAAAATGAAACTAAGAACTTGTTCAAATTTCCATTCTACAAAACAGGACTGATTGAGTGTGGGTACACTAATGCATGTACCTATTACTATATTAACAAGTATTCTGTTACTTGTTATGCAATATATTAAAAGATATAATGTGCCTTTAAATAATAAGACACTAAATTCAATTTTTGCATTAATAACACTATTTTTATTTTAAAGATTTCAACTGAATAGAAGGGAAATACCTCTTAATTTCAAATCCAATTGGTACTGTTATAAAATTTCGAATTTATTTTCAGTATTTTACATAGTAAATAAAAAAAATAAAACATATGAATTAAAAAACTTATTTACCAGTTCATTTATCCTCTGCAATATTTTAGTGAGCCCAGAAATTACCAAGGAAAATCTGTGTCGGCTGATTTGAACAAGGCATGCTTTACACTGCTCCTCATTAATGCGTGAGTGGAGATTCTGAGCACCAGTCTTGTAGGGTAGCTGAGAATAAAAATATTAATACACAATAACTTTTTAATAAAATGAAGACAAAATAAATTCTAACACATAACTTAAATTTAAATTTCAACAAGATTATATAATGTTTGTATATTTAAATCTTATAATATTTGTATATTAAAATCTTGGGTCATAAGCACTTTCACAAAAATATAATTATTTGTAGTTGGTTTGCTTAAGCTTTTGATTAGTAATCTAAGTTTGTACACAAAAAATAAGCAAGACTGAAATATTTTTTTTTCTAACACTTTGCTTATCTCTAACTGAAATATCTTTCAGGAGACAAAAATATTAAATTAATATAAAAGTAAGGCAGTCTATAGGTATCCCCTTAGTATTAATTAATAAATAAAAAAAATAACACAATTAATAATAAAAATACTATTTGAAACTTACAATTTTAATAATACGACATACCATGTTGATTTACTTAAAAGGTAAATATAAGTAAAATTTTTAAACAGCATTAGTTTAGTCGTATATTATTTAACTGTTTTCTCATAGGAGATAATATATTTTTGCGTGGGTGTTTATCGAAGAGAGTATAAGAGAAATAGGGCGCAAATTAGATGGCACTCACATATTTTTCTAAACAAAAAAATATATAAAGAAAGCGGTAAAAGAAAGTAAAACTAAATTTATTAAATAAAAATAAAACTAATTTAATAAATATTTATGTTCGCACCTGTTCTTCGAAACGAGCTATCAGCGAGTTTGCCCATTCTCCTGGCTTTTGGGTTCCCATTTTGTAAATAGAGGTCTAATTTATTAAATATGTAGATAAATTAAAAAATATTAAAACAACAAGGTCCCATCTTCTCCTATTGATTGATTTTATAAATCTACTATTCTACTACTGCACATAATTTGAGAATGGTAGGTTTCTTATAGATGTTTAGCGGAGCAATTTGTAGATTTAATGACTTCAATAGATAGGAAGGAATTTGATAATATAAACTTAATATATAACCGTTAAAATCAAAGGGAGCTTTTGATATAACTTTAATTTGATAAGATGTTTTTCTATTAAAATGAATAATAACTACTAATTCATACACCTTGTAGTATGGTAACATTTTAATTCTGTCAAAACGAATCAATAATTTCATAATGTCGCGTTCAAAAAACGTATATTATTCTACGATAGCTAACACTGACGAGTACCTGTAGACGAGTACTAAAACTAAAACCCGCGTAAGAAGACTAGTAACTATTTACGAGATATTTTGTTATTAGCGCCTCTAAAGATTTAGTCTGTAAAAAAATTTGATCCCTTATTGTTATTCTCTAAACTGTATATCATTCTATCCAAAATATTATTTTCAGCAACTTGAACACATTTTTTTTTTTTAATTTATTCATGACCCTGGATACCAGTCCTTCAGTCGTATACATAATATAAAACAGCGTTACAATTTACAAAAAAAGAGAATTTAAAAATGACAAACTAAAAGAGAAAAATTATAGCTAACAAAGGATGGTAAATTGGAAAAAAGAAGATTAAAAACTTATTTCTAATTATTTTTTTACAATATTGAACACAACCTTATATTTATATAAACTAAATTTTTTCTACAGTATTTTCTATAAAATTGTATACTGGTAAATAGAAATCTGCGTTGCTAAGCAATTCCTGAACGCGGCGGGGAACACTTATTTTGTTTCGTTCACAAATGTCACTCACTTCGCTAGCCAACAACAATCTCTGAATTTTGAACTTTGGGCAGATCAGTATTAAGTGATCCAGGTCTGAATTTTCTTCTGTACAATGGAGACATTGAGAACTGGTAAAGATCTTGATCCTATGCATGTGTGTTGGAATCAGGCAGTGTCCGAGGCGCATACGGGAAATGACCGTTATAAATTTCCTGCTTTTGTATTTGAACCTCTCATGCCAAGGTTTGCTTGGTATGCCCTTTTGAATGTCTGAAAACCATTTCCCTTTAGTCTGTAATGTGATATTCCAGTAATCCTTCCATAATTTGTACAAGTTATTCCGGAAAAACGGTTTGAAATCTGTGAAAGGAACTTTTAAAATGTCGCTATGGTTTTGAGAGACTATCTACTATTTCGTTGCCTTCTATGCCACTGTGTGAAGGAACCCAACAGAATTCCACATTAATGTTCTTTTTTCTAAGTTCTTCTATTAAATATACAATATTATACAAAATATAATTACTTTTAAAACATAAGAGCCCCTTTAGAAGCGCTACTAATACACTTTTGGAATCAGTTACTATTATTATATTTACACTATTTACATAACTTTTCCTATTTACATAAACTAATGCATAACATTCAGCTGTAAAAATACTGCATTGAGAATTTAATTGGATGGTCAAAGAATGATTGTCTTGTGGGTCATAAAAAGCTGCCTTTACATTATATTCATTTTTAGAGCCATCTGTGTAAATAAAATAGCTATCAGATTTTTTATCTTTAAATTGCTTAAAGTCATTTTTATTTAATATATCATCTAAGTAAACTGTTTCAGTGTTTACATTAATGAGTCCATTGAAAGGGCATTTATAAACTGGCCAAATATCACTTTTATGTCTGTTTTGCGAGTTATTCTTGACATAAGTGTATATTGTTATAATTTCAGGAGCAGTGGCAAGTGATTCAGCTGTAATATTTACAGGTGATGTTGGTTGAATAATATTGGAAATGCATTCAAACTTTTCAGAGAGGATGTTAGATGATGACAAATTTTTTAAACAAAATCGTTCTGCCAACTGTAACCGCCTAAGGAACAAGGGAGGTATACATGTTTCTATTTCCAAAGAGTTAATAGGTGTAGATCTCATTGCACCACAGATTAACCTTAAGCCAATGTTTTGTACTACATCAAGTCTTTTGAGCAGAGAGCTGCTAGCATTGTTATAAGCTAAGCTACTAAAATCAAAATGGCTTCTGACTATGCTCTTGTACAGCATGCTAATAATTCTGGGATCTGAACCCCAGAATGTACCAGCCAAATACCTCAATATGTTAATACCTTTCAATGCTTTAGCACTAATGTGTCTTATGTGTTTGTCAAATTTTAATTGGTTGTCAATAATTACACCTAAAAATTTATGTTCATTTACTATAGGGATTCCTTTATTGTCAAATGAAATGTCAAGGTTATTACTATTTTTACTAAAAACTAAGGCTGAACTTGTTTCTGGACTAATTTGTAATTTAAGCTTATTACAATAATAGGCATGTAATTGTTCTAAAGCAGTATTGATATTGTTTTGAGCTATACTTATGTTTTGATTAACGCTGTACAAAAGCAAATCATCGGCAAATTGTAAAATATTTACATGGTCAGTATTTACATATTTCAATATTTCAGAGGTGTACAGGTTGTACAGTAATGGAGAGAGAATTGCTCCTTGCATGGTACCTTTGTTAGCATTTCTTGGTCCATGCAGCCTATTATTGAATTTGACATAAATTGTCCTGTTACTGAGAAATTTGTAAAGCCATTTTAATGTTTTACCAGGTACTCCAACATCATGGAGTACCTGTATAAGTTCTTGTATATTTACATTATCAAATGCTCCCTTAACGTCCAAGAAGACACATATCATGTTTGAATGACTTAATTTGACTTGCTTAATGTCATGTATTAGAGATACAAAGCTTTCAGTGCAACTCCTGCCCTTCCTGAAACCATGTTGAATTGATGGAATAATGCTATTAGATTCACAAAAGTAGTCTAAGCGTAGCTTTAACATATTTTCAAACAGCTTTCCCAAACATGATGATAATGATATGGGTCTGTAGGATGTGGCAATGTTAATAGGTTTATTTGGTTTTAATACTGGAATAACACATTGTGTTTTCCAAGACTCGGGAATAATGAGTTCTTGCCATAATTTATTGTAAATGTTAAGCAATATATTCTGTGCTTTTGAATGTATTTTCTTAATTAAAATATAAGGTAAATCATCAAGTCCTGGTGTAGTGTCTTTTCTGCTCTGTAATGATATATTGAGTTCATTTTTAGTAAATGACTGATTCAAAAAGGAATTTACTTGATTTTCCTCTGAATTATTAAATAAACTAATGATTTTTTCTTCATCAATGTCTGAATTGTCTGATAAGTTGTCTAAGAAACTTGGAACCCATTCATCTTCATAATGTTTGTTACAAGTGTTACCTATCCTTTTAAACTTTTTAATGGAGCTCCATATTCTAGAGATAGGTGTTAATCTGTCAAAGCTACTGCATAGACTTTTCCATGATTCCCTATTTTCCTCTTTTATAGTTCTTTTCTTTTGAGCATCAACTTTTTTATAATTAATGAAATTGTTTATAGTTGGGTTCGATTTATAAAACTTTAATGCCTCTTTGGACTTTTTGACAGCAGCCTCACATTTTGTATTCCACCATGGAGCTGGTTTTCTGTGGATGTTAGGGGTAGCATTCTTTTTACATTTAGGAATAGTTATATCTCTTAAGTTATTTAAAATATTTACATAATTATTATACAATTCTAATGGAGAACCATTTTCTGTATCCAATTCGGAAAAACAAGTTTCAGACATTGTGTAGAATTTAAACCAAACAGCTTTACTATAAATATATTTTTCTTCTACAGGTGTAACTTCATACAGAGAAGGTTGAATATTAAGCTGAAGAAAAGTTGGATAGTGGTAACTACCCATGGGGTCAGAATGGACATGCCAATTGCATAAGTGAGCTATTGAAGAAGTAGCAAGTGCTACGTCAATTGCTGAGGCTTGTCTATTGGGATATGGACAAGTGGTTGGAGTACCATCATTTAAGATGCATAGATCAGAGTCATCTATAATACTATAAAAACAATTGCCTCTATTATTACTACTCTGACATCCAAAAGCTATGTGATGGGCATTAAAGTCTCCCATGATAATGCACGGTTTAGGAATACTGGTTATTATATTATTTAATTTATGATCAAATCGAGTACTGTTGGGAGGACAGTATACACATAAGACGGATATGTCACCCGACTGAGTTTTAATAGATATACCTACATTCTGTATAGACTCATAGAAGTTAGTATCAAGTATTGTGTATTTCAAACCATGTTTGACTAAAATGCCTACACCATTATGTTTGTTTTGAGAATTTTTGTAAATAAAGTTGTAATTAGGAAAATTGGGAATATTGGAATTGTCACTGAGCCAGGTTTCATTTAATAAACAAATATCAATATTTTTTTCTGTTAATAACATTTGCAGGAAAGGTTTTTTACTCTGTAAACTTTTTACATTAAATTGAACTATTTGTAAATAAGTATCCATTAAACCAAATGTGAAATAAATATTTCTTTAATTTTCTTAGAATTTAAGGGGGTTTGTTCCTTTCTATTACCTAAAGCTACTAAACATTTAACTATAGCATTAAAAATGATTTCATTACTTGCTATCTGATTAATGTCAAATTCATTAGATTTCTGATTTTTATAGCCAAGTTGGGGAAAGGTATTTTCATTGACTGGTGGGGGTGTCACACTCACCACAGTGGCATAAGATTGCTGCGAGTATTTTTTCTTATTTTCTTCCATTTTCTTCATTCTGATAGGGCAGTCTCTGGAAATAGCTAAGTGGTTACCATTACAATTTACGCAAACAATTTCCTCAACGTCACACTCTTTGTATGAATGTTGTCCAGCACAGGAAGAGCAAGTCTGGTTGCCTCTGCAAACCTTGGCTGAGTGGTTGTATCTCAAACATTTGTAACATTGTAGAACAGGTGGTATGTATTGGTGAATCCGGTATCTATATAATTGTATATATGCATATCCAGGCAGGGATGTTGACGCAAAAGTTACCGCTACAGTGGTCAATGGGATAAGGCCGTCAATTTCAGTGTCACAAGTAATGTTTTTATAAATTTCCTCATTGGAGAGCTCTTTGGGGACATATTTTAAAATGCCAATTGTCTCCGTTAAATAAGCTGGCACGAAAGCGCGCATTTTATGTTTGGCCAGAAAGTCTTCCATTATAATAAAAGCATTTGCCATGGATGGTTTCTTAAAAGTAACACCTATTTTGTGAGCGTTGACTCTATGAACGCCAGCGATTCCTTTGATATTTTCTGTGAATAATTTGGTAATAGTTAAAGGATTTTTGTTTCCTAGTTTTTCCTGTTGAGTCGATTCTACGTATACAGTGCATTCTCCAGAGTGGTTTTCTATAAATTGCCTTTTATAATTGTTTTTAGTATAAACTTTATACTTATCATTTTTAATGGTGCTCGACGTATTACTGCATAATTTTCGCTTTTTGGTGTTCTCTGCTTGATCCTCCCCATCGCTGGGGGGACCCATCTTGATGTTGAAAGATTTTTTCCGAGGAAAAGTTGAAGAGAAAGCCAATAAATTATAATAATTTTAGGAGGAAAGATAAAAAGCGCGCGCCTTATTTGACTTCCCGCCAAAAAGTCCCAACTTGAACACATGTTTGACTAGGTTGCCATACATAATAAGTGTAAGACTTAATGGGAATTCACATGGAGAAAGAGTGTAACAAGCAATTTGATTATTATCTTGACAATTCAATATTAAGCCTTCCTACTTATGATGTGCAACTAATTTTAACTGACTGAAACATGACACGTCACAATACTGGTAAACTTCTAGTTTTAGTTTATACAAACGCCTTATCTACATTATATGTATTTGATGTTGAAAGTTGAATTATTTATATTAAAATCGTATCATATTCCTTACAAGAGTAAGTACAGTTATTCTTATGAAAATATAACATTATTATGAAAAAAAACTAACTTAGAAATAAAAATCTTTGTAAACTAAAATGAAACAAAAATACTAGGCGATGCAGTCGCTAAGCATAAAACTACGCTAGCACCATTTATGGGAGCGGAGCGTTATAACTAAAAAAGAAAGGAATTATTGCGATTTTCAAAATTCGGGCTCCTTTACAATCTGGTCCTAAGCCTGTTGATTTGATTCCACACAAAAAATATTAAAATCGGTTAAGAACTGGGGAAGTTATGGCATTTGCATAAAATTAAAATGTATGTGAAAAATATGCTAATATTCACAGTTCATGGGGTATTTATTACAATGTCAAAAAGTATTTAATAGATCATGGTGCATGAAAGTGATAGTCGTGTAAGATTATTAAAGACGTAATACGTATAGACCAATTAATACAATAATTATTAAATGCCGTGTCATACAGCCATCTATATTCGTAAATTTTAAATCTCAAGAATTACTGGAAACATCTTTTGGATGGTGGCACTGTGAGATGACTGAGAGATTCCCTAAAATTTGGTTGAGTGACGCGATGACTTTCTCATTAACCATGCATGGAGATGGGTGCTGCTCTCAAGGCAGCACCCATCTCCTACCCATCTCCTACCTACTGAATCCCTTTATTGAAAATATTATCTTAATTTGATATTTTTACCATTTTTCAAATTCGTATTTTGTGTCTGCTTGTTTTTAGACAAACATACTATTTAATTTTAGATACAAAACAATTAATTTTATTCTCTTCCCTGATTATTCTTGGGATGTAGTGCTGTTCTGTTGTGATAATCTGGAGTGAATAATAAGTTGTAAGAAAAATAACAAACATTAATATAGGTTTAACTAATTATGAAAATGTTGTAAATATCTTTATATTTTTTTTTATTTTGTTCTTTTGCAATAAACATGCACAAAAACCATTTATTAGATAATTGTGTTGTAAAGTTTCTTGTTAGGTGGAAGGTCACTTTAAATCTATGCCTTTCTGACTAAATGGACCTTATGTCTTTTGTACTGAAAAATGATGATCTTTGAATATATTAAAATTATTTTTACTTTTCCATTAAGCGTTCCTGCACGTGTCCCATAGTTGGGTCAATATTTCATAGAATTTATAATCAATTTTCGCCTATTATACGTACACGTCTGATTGTCCATACCCCTCGGTAAGTTGATAACGCGCACTTTTCTCGTGAGCTACCTACCGAGAAAGTTTCGGACGTGTGCGTTGAGTCGGGGAGATGGTCGGGAATCGGGATTAAAAAGCCGTTTAAAAAATGGGCCCGATTTTCTATCGTGCTTCTACCAGTCTCAAATTTGGAAATATAACTAGAATAATCTATTGGTCAATGAGAATGTGTCAAAAAACTGGGAAAAGGTAGTCTCATTAATAGAAACATTTTTAAAACTGTCATGTCACTGTCATTCATGTCATGTCAATTTGCATTCTGTCAAAAATAATTCTCGTCCGTTTGTCGTCTTATGTGAATTTGTTTTCCTTCGTTGCCAATATAATAACTATAAAAACAATAAAGCAATTTGAACAACTATAACTGCATAATCAGCGTATAGAAACAAAATGATGGTAAGGGGTTTAATGTATAGAACAAATAACTAGTTTATTGTTACAAGTGCCGGGGGGCGTCACCGCCAAGAACTTTTATTATTGTTCAATTAAACGATAAGGAACAATAATTCTTACTTTTTATCTGTAGTATATGACTCACACTTTCCCTAACTGTGGCTTTATGGCCAGCATTCCGCGATTCGAATAAGATATCAAATGTTTTTCAGTCGAAAAACAAAATGACGTGGATGTATTTGCTAATTGTAATTTGAATCTCATTGGATTGAAATGTAGCGCTATATTTTATCATAGTGTTAAATTCCTGCTACAATGATGTAGGAATGCTATAAAACTTTCAAAAAGATGTTACAAATTTTGCATGAAAATTGAGAATTAAGTATGTACTCAGTTATTCACAATAAAATTATTTTCTAATTCATTAGATGAAAAAGAAACTACTGGCTTAATATCTGGTAGACATTATAACACTGGGCAATTTTCTAATTATTTGTTGTTGAGTCTGTTGATTATTAGACTAATGAGATGAAATATGGAAATAACATCTCGATAGACTATTGTTTTACTTTTTTGCCAAATAAAAAGTATAATGTGTAGATATATAACATATATAAAAAAAGCCACACAGTGGTGTCTCAATTCTGTAAATGTGAACATAATAGTGATGGCTCAATGGTATTTCTTTTTGACATTCTTGTTTTTACATAAACACATAATAATTGAGTATAAAAAACAATAACAAATGATTTAGCAAATATGGTCAAGTCATTAAAACTATCTATTTATTCATATTATATTTTATCATCCCACTGTCCCCTATACAAGCCTTATATTTTTAACATTGTTTTCATGCCTCTTCTACAGTGCAAGCACCAAACCGTCACCGAGCCGGCAAATAACACCACTTGTATAATTTGTGTGTCTAACATCACCAGAACCGAGATAATTTACATTTTGCAGTTTCTGCTTGCATGATCCATGTATTAAAAAGATTGTAATATTCAGTTTTGTGTGTGTGAAGAGCTCATATGACAGATAAAAAGACAAGATCTTTTCAAATTCAAATTATTTATTTGTCAAAGCTGTATATTACTAGATATATAATAATAATTTTTATTTTATTTAATTTATTTTACCTCTACCTTCTTCACCACTTGCAAATGGCATGCAAATAGATAGAAAAAAAATAGCGTTTTAACTTTATATAGGTAAAACATGTTTGTCCATCTACCCACATATTAACAACAGAACCATTTTACTAAATTATATACATGGTAAACCATAAAGGATTCCTAGATTTGAATCCATAGCCATATTGTTAACATTGAATTGATTGTGAAAAAACTTAAGGTATTTCTACTATTTATGCTTTCAGGATTGCGTGGAAGAAGCCAACCATGATCCTTTATCTGCACCAGTGTCATCTCCAGCATCCATAGATACTAAAGTGGCGAAAAAGAAACCCAGTGAGACAGTGTCTCTTGCTGATAACAGTTTACTGGTAAGATTATTTTAATTACTAACAAATAAGGATAAAACACCAATATTTCAAAATAACCAGAAGCCTGAGAGCACAGTGCATTGTGTGGTCAGAGCCTTTTTTTACACATCGAAAACTTTTTTTGCCTACTAGTGAAAGCCAAAGGTGGTTATGTGGGACTCTCCTCCATGCCCCGACTTGGCCGAATGCCCAATGAAGGATGAGGCAACCCTCTAAAAACCACAATGTGCTAGTGAGGTCATCCTGCTTGTGGAAGTTAAATAACATTCTCATAGCCTTAGGTAAAGTTTCTAAACAACATTGTCATTGGATAGGTGATAAGAATTTTAGCATCTTATGCACCTCCTTGTTTCGGATCAAGTCAATCGGCCATTATTAACACCTACCAATCAATATTGGGCTTGGGTGGTGGATTCTCCCTGTTTTTTGTTTGGCCTTTCCTGTTTCTCTTAGAAATTTACTAAAGTAAGAGATACACAACAAATTGCCTTAACCCTTAATTCGACGTCGTGCAGTATACTTCCCGTTGAATGAAAAAAATCTCCATCGAAAACTAGTCCATATATCTAGAGTTCTGGGTGCTGTAATTGTAACAGCAAATTGAAATAGGTAGATTTTTAATATATTTTTTCTAGGGTCCCCTAAAAGCTAAGAACCAAAATTAGTAACAATTTTACAGATATAAAAAAAAAATCCGTTGAATTAAGGGTTAAAATTACCTGAATAATTTTCAATATTAAGTAAAGCCTAAGTGGCAGTAGTGGGAAAATTAAGAGATTGATAAAGATTTGAAATTTGGTTACGTTATGTGTTGTCACAGGTGGATATATCAGATGCTCTGAGTGAGAAAGAGAAGGTGAAGTTCACAGTCCATACAAAAACTACCCTGCCAGAATTCCAGAAGTCTGAATTTGTAGTTGTGCGGCAACATGAAGAATTTGTGTGGCTGCATGATCGGTATGAGGAGAACGAAGAGTATGCCGGATATATTGTGAGTTTTTGAACATTGTGATACTTGATTCTATGTTTGTATATATTTACTGCTTCAGCAGTGTCTTTTACATTTATAGTAATTTAAATATAAATAAAAAAACATTTCTAAAAAAATGTGTTTCTTAATGGAACTTTCTAGAGTCCAATGATCAGGTTTTAACAAATCAATTCCTCGTAATAATAAAACATGGAGTAAAGTTTTTCAATAAAACAGCATTAAAGACGGTAAAAGTGTTTTTATTTGAATGTGCGATGACACGGAAGTGTAAGAACTAATAGGGGACAAATTATTATGGCGAAGCAAGTAAAAATTTAAAGATCTAAATCTTGAAAAAAAATCGGTCAAAAAAATTAGAAGTATCCCATTTAAATAGAGTTACATTATCTAGATACCACCAGCACCCCCGAGGCCTGACTTCGACGCATCGAGGGAGAAACTGCAACGTTTAGGGGAGGGTGAGGGAGCACTCACCAGGGAAGAGTTCCTGAAAATGAAGGAGGAACTCGAAGAGTGAGTAGATCTAATTTTATTTTAATTTTGCTTCATCTTATGAACAACAGAATGTCAACATATACTATCACATTTTCTCAATAGATTTGTACCTTATTCATTGAGCTGAAAGTCAGTTGAAAAATTTTGAATTGCAGTACATGTTTTAATGCTAAAATAATTCTTTTTTCATCAGTTGTTTTAGATAGGAGGTTTTTTGTTTAGGGCATTGTAGCAGTTTAAAAAATATATTATGAAGGCTTCATAAAAAGTACGAGTATTTAAAGTTTCAGTAAAAGTCCAATTGATACCATAATCTACACAGAGTAAGGTCACGTTTATGGCGTTATCTTCATACCTTATCTGTGACCGCTCTCTCGTCGTTATTCTCTTACGTCAAAACTTGGTATAGGTTATACTGATATCTGTGCTTGTGGTATTGGTGTAGAAGACATAAATCATATATTTTTTTGAATGTACTTTCTATGGCAGCTTCTTTTTTGTTAATTCACTAATATCTCTCCGTGTCCCACTTCCTACATTGTTCCGTTCCTCCTGTATGGTATAAATTTTGACTTATATTATTTGATTTCTTAATTTTTAACTTCTCATAACATTAAATTATAGCCTGTCTGACCTATTTATTGTAAAGATTATAAAAAAAAAACTTTGTATATGCAAATGTATATAGTCTTATTTTTTTATAATGTTATATATAAACTATAATATATTGTATATATCCTACTCAACCTATTTCTATTATCTTTTCCAAATTTCTTTCCGATCCCGATGTTTTCCTTTATCTTCCTCTAATGGTTTCCCTACCTTCTTAACTCCGTCGTGGCTAATGCAGAAATCGTGCGAGCCATTAAAAAAAAACTTACGTTAAATTTATATTTTGAGTTTTTACTAAAATTATATGATTGAGGATTGAATACAACTGATATTAATAGTTTTATTTTTTAGTTATTTTGATGTTACATATCAAGGGCCAGACTGCCGATAACGTAACTTTCGTTGCTAACAATTCAGGAGTCACGTTCAAAATGTCTCTGTTAGCAACTGACACTTTCAAATCGTTCATTCGTTATCTCAAATGTATCAATTTCATTGATTTCAAACGAGAATTATATTTCTATAAAAATATTTATTATCTATGTATCATATATGTATGTCTATCTGGTACCCTAGTATCCATAACATAAGCCTTACAGTGCTTACTTTGATCTAAGCTAATTGGTGTGAATAACTTACTAACTATAACTTCTTATATTGCATAAGTTTACAGTTTACAGATCTTTGAATCGTACATGTTGGTCCTTATTTTCTATCTTAATATTATAACAGCTTGAATTCTTATTTTGTTACAGTTTTTTTTTTATTCCATTTATTTAGGATCTTAATTATTACTTTTTACTGATTTACAGTGCATACTCTTTCCTTTCTTATTTCTAAATCTTATTTCTATCTTACTCTATTGTCTTACATTTGTTGTTCTTTTGTCTTTTCTATTTTGACAATGCATTTCCCACAACTTATCCATTTATTTACATTGTTCTACTTTACATTCTTATTATTTACTGACATTCTCATCCTATCTTTAATATGTAATATTTATTTGTCTTTTCATTTGGTTTGCATGTCACCTTCTTTTGTTTTGCATGTCACCTTCTTTTGTTTTGCAGTTGTTATATTAGCTTTGGTTTATATGCTGTTTAGGCTCTTTTATTCGGTTTGACCTGAACGGATTGGGCTTAGTATCGCGTTGATTATGCTTTTAAATAACTGATGTTTTCCTTCAGCGAGTACCTGGCTACATTCAAGAAGACGGTAGCAATGCATGAAGTCTTCCTCCAGCGTTTGGCGGCACACCCTGTATTCAGAAACGACTCACATCTACGAGTGTTTCTGGAATACGAACAGGACTTATGTGCGAAGCCACGAGGAAGGATGGACCTTATTGGAGGACTGGTAAGGTTTAAATTTCTAATATCTCTAAGATTAGTTAACAACTTCTTATTTTACTTTAGATATTCGGAAGGTTGACTGTCAGAAATAATAACTGTTTTCGATAACTGTTAGATCTAAATCAATGTATTTGTACTTATGTATATTTTACAATTATGGTGTGGACTTTAGATGAATAAGGCAAGCAGTTTTTATGAGTTGTGATCACTTTGACTACACAAGCGCATATAAAATAAGAAAACTTGATGCTGTAAGAGGTACTACATCAGCTCTGTGATCATATTGTCTTGAAAATCCTTGTGTTTGGCAGAAAAAAGCGCTTGCGAGTGCTTGTAAGAAAAATGGCGATCGCTGAGCGATAATAAGCAAAATGGCGGATTGTGTCAGCGCAACTGAAGTTAGCAAACGTGTCCTGGCCGAAAACTGTATAGTTTTTTTTCGGCGCGCTCTCAAGCGCTTTTTCTGCCAAACACAAGGAATGTCTTTAAGTTTTCTGTTTTATTGTATAACCTTGATAAAATCATTTCTTTACAGTGCAGTCCAAAGAACCTACTTACATTTTTATTTATTTATATTACATTTCAAATTATTGAATAAAAAAATATACAAAATAAGTGAGTTATTGCAGCGGCCCGTCCCGACTTCGCACGGGTGGACAAAATAGTTTAATTTTTTTTCTAGCTTTAAATATAGCCTATGTTACTAATGTAGCTTTCCAATAGTGAAAGAATTTTTGAAATCGGCCTTGAAGTTTTTGAGTTTATTCATTGCAAACATACAAAAATACATATCTTTCCTCTTTATAATAATTATTATATAAAAAAAAAGTTAATTACACAGTAAATTCCAGGCTGCATGTGATATTCCTATGCCTTTCCTAATGTAGGGATACATTTTTATTAAAAAAAAAATAATATAAGGATCATTAATATATTTCATGTGTTTAACGACATTAATAATGTTATTTATTGGACGGCCTGTTATTGAATTTGACACTGACTGGAAAACTGAAATATTAATTTATTTGGCAACAGATGCGTTCAATGACAACTACTACAGACGAGATCTACTTAGGTGCGACGGTGAGAGATGTGAATGACTTCTTCGAGCAAGAGACGTCCTTCCTACAGGAGTACTACTCGCACCTTAAAGATGCTGTTGCCAAAGTGGATAGAATGACCTCCAAACATAAAGGTATGGTATTTAAGTTGACTCTCTTATCAGACACTGAGGGAGAATCGCCTATTGGCGCATTCGGGTTATGAACTTTCTGAAAAGGGGTACTCAGATGGACTTTTTGAAGTTTAAATCCTTAAGAATCGTTGCATATATAGCGTACGGTATGAAAATAGACGGGTAGTAAAATCAAACGTTATGTATGGTGCGTGTACTTATGTACGCGCGTGAGAAGTTATACTTCTTTGGCATCATTAGAAATTAGTTTTTAATTGCGTACAAATAAAAATAATTAATTAAAATCTATATATATAAAAATGAAACCCGTTTTCCGTTGTCACGACATAACATGAAAACGGCTTGACCGATTTGGCTGATTTTTTTTTTGTAGTTTTCTAATACTCTGTACAAGGTTCTTACGGAAAAAAATATAAAGAAAATCTCTCAGAAAGATTGAAAAATATAACGTAACGAATGTCAACGTCATTCAATTTAAAACAAAAAATCTGTGGTAATCTGTGACACCACATCGATAACCGCGCTGACAAATGTCAACGTCATTCAATTTAAAACAAAAAAATCTGTGGTAATCTGTGACAACACATCCATAACCACGCTAACAATAATAGGATTCATTTTTATATGGAGGATATTATAGATTCCAGTTCAAATTGAATAGGTACTCATACATAAGATAGGTCAGCTATACAAAATAAAGTAGTGCATCAAAGCTACGCTAAGGCGGTACGAAGTTCGCCGGGTCAGCTAGTAATCTATATATCTGTATACAGGGTCAAGTAATATGTAAAAAAACCATTAAAATAAACTGTTTAACCAATAGTAATGTAAAAATAATAATAATTTATATTATAAACAAATAAAAAGAATACATACCGACAGTTAACCTCAAATCAATAAACGCACTTAAAAAAGTTTATAAAATATAAACCACTTTTCAATAAATTTGTTATATTGTAATTATAATTTTATATAAATTATTGTTTACTACCTTATATTATTTAAAATGACACACACATTCATAATTAGCGGCCAACTTCATCCTGTTGGTTTATTCTATATCGCTTTTGTGGCCAACTTCAACATGATAATTTTGTGTCACAGTGATGCGTGGGCATATAAAAATTTAACTCTCATCATTTTTTCATAACGCTCCTAAAGAAGTATAACTTCAAAATATGAAGGGTCACATTTTCTCTGCGTAATATACTCGCACATCTTATAGAGCTCCCCACTCCTCAGTCCCAAGTACACATTTACTCTCTCTTTCTTTCTTTCTCATTATAGCATTCAGTATAAAAAGAAGAATATAATTAATAATACGATATTTTAAGTAATATATTTTATCAAATTAATATGAATAAATATAATTAATTCATTTACTTTCTTTGCCTATTATATATATTTTAAGATAATCGTTTTAAAGGAGTAAACTTCAGTCACGCGTCGGAGCTAACACGCACAATTTTTTAATTTATTTAGTCATCCGATTTTTAGATGACCAAAAGTTACTATGTAATGTTTTGTGCTTCGGAAGACATGTTAACTTATCCCAGCTCCATAGTGTCGTAGAAGATATAAACCTCTCACACATAACCATAAGATGGGAAACGTTTTTCAGATTGCGATTTTTTACTAGAACCTCGAAAGCTAGACCCAGGGTTGCAAATTATCAAGATAAATATTTCCTCTGATAATTATCAGATAATTATCCGATAATTATCTGATAATTATCCAACTATCAAATCATATAACATATATAAATGAAAGATTTTTTATATTTTCACACATTACTTTTACCTGAGTCTGAGATAACTTTTGTTAAAATAACTATTAACTTTGATAATGTATACGACTTAATTATTTTATATTATGACTGACTCGTATTATTAAAGTCCTTGCCTATGGCCCGGACTTCAAACTCTACTCGTCCAGCAATTGCTGGTTTTCCGCGCCTCGACAACAATGTACTATTATTTTGTTTTGTACAATAACAGATAATCGTTATTATCAACGATAATTATCCAGTGCAACCCTGGCTAGTATCCGATAATTATCTGATAATTCTCCATCTATCAAATCAAATAACATATATATAAATGAAAGATTTTTTCTATTTTCACACATTACTTTAACCTGAGAGTCTGAGATTACTTTTGTTAAAAAAATCTATTAACTTTGATATGTGTACGACTTAATTATTGTATATTTTGACTGACTCGTATTATTAAAGTCCTTGCCTATGGTCCGGACTTCAAACTCTACTCGTCCAGCAATTGCTGGTTTTCCGCGCCTTGACAACAATGTACTATTATTTTGTTTTGTACAATAACAGATAATCGTTATTATCAACGATAATTATCAATACGTAATTATCTTATAATATAATTATCACGATAATTATCCAGTGCGACCCAGGCCATCTGCTAAGCATAGAGATCTTTGGTAGAGGCTTAGGATGGGAAAGGCTAGGATAGAATAGGATAGGATAGGATAAAGGATTAGTTATTAATTAATCCTTAGGAAAGGATAAATGTTTGTTAATTGTTTTGTATTCTTGTACACAGAGGTAGCGGATGCCCACATCAAGTTATCATCATGCATTACTCAGTTGGCGACACGAGAACAACCGCCAACTGAAAGATTTCTTACTAGAGCTGCTGAAACTTTTGACAAGTGTCGGGTATGGTTTTTCTCTAATTATTTACAACTAGCTGTGTCCCGCGTACTGTGTACCGCTTTAATTTGTTAACCTTACTAAACTCCTTATAACATAAACTATCTGCCAGTGAAAGTAAAAATTCAAATTTTTATCTGAGCATATGACCTATATTAGCAATATCATAATAACATGCTATTAGATATAAAATACGTGTGTAAATAACAACTACGCCTCCGAGCCCTCAGATGGGATTCGAACCCAAGACCTTTCGCTATCCGGGCGACTGCTCAGCGGTCAGAGCAGTCGCCCGGTTAGCGAAAGGTCGTGGGTTCGACGTAGTTGTTTTTACACAAGTATTTTATATCTTAAAGAAATATTGCATTGTGAATGCAAAAAATTAAATTAAAAACATAGCATGCTATGCTATTATTATAATACATTACATTTTTTATAATTAAAATTACTATAAAAAATGAAATAGTTAATAAAATCAATGTCAATAATATAAAATAATTGAATGCAAAAATACATATAAAAAACATTATCTATTCGAAACCTGTTCATGATAAAATAAATACAGTTACACTTTATTTTTATTTTATTTTATTTCGGACAAAAAACAGTTGTACAATTTGTATATGTTAGCGGCCCGTTAATTCTTATTTTTTTTTCTATTATTAAATATTTTTCCGTTAGCGCCATCTAGCGTCCGGTAGACGAACTACTTGCGGTTAACGCGTTGCTATGGTAACGCGTATACAATGGAAAAAGAGCGGTCAGACAAACAACAAATTTGTGATCTTAGATTATAGATTAACAATTTTGAGTTTGGTTACTTACGTCTTGTACAGTCAACTTTATTTTCCACTAATTACTCTAAACAATCTTGATCTTGTGCACATAAATAGCTTTTAATATGCATTATTAATATATGCGAAGCAAATAATAATTGCTGCTTAGGATGAATATCGAAACATCGAAAAGAAATACATCCATATTATACACAATTAATTGATATAAATATTGATTGTAATCTATTGGATCAACTAAGATAAATACTTATTAAATATAAGAATCATCGTAGGTGGTTCCCTTCCAGTGTTTCACCGCTCAATATATCGCATAAATCTACTATCACTTATCGGTACATTTTTAAAATAGTAAAAACTATCGATAGAAAACAAACCCTTATTGTTATTGACAGAAAATCGAAGGTCGCATGGCGTCAGACCAGGATCTCAAATTGGCTGACACACTCCGTTACTACATGAGAGATGCGCACGCGGCCAAAGCAGTTTTAGTAAGAAGACTTAGGTGAGTTGACTTAAATTTATTATGGGATTTGGACCGGAGAACGATTGACAAACTTTTTTCTTCTGCATTGACTAAAAATGGGGCGGCGATACCTAATACTATACCTAATATACTTAATACTATACCAAATATACCTAATACTATACCTAATACTATACCCAATACTACACCCAATACTATACCTAATACTATACCTAATACCATACCTAATACCATACCTAATACCATACCTAATACCATACCTAATACCATACCTAATACCATACCTAATACCATACCTAATACCATACCTAATACTATACCTAATACTCATATATTGCTAGTTCCTGTAAATGGAAGTGTTGTGATGAAGAGAGACAGAACAACATACTTTTTCTTACTCGTTTATACTTGACGGGCTATGCGCATGCGTTGCGACAGAAGTGGGGAACGCCCTCATGTCACAAACATGTACATGACGTCGCACAACGTTCAAAGTTTAAATGAGGGAACATTCATATTCAAATAGTTTATTGAATATAAGGAGTGAAATACAATTTGTATACCTTTAACTAACATAAAACCAAAACAGTTATGTAGAATAATGGGGGTAATTTGACAATTTTATAAAGAATTAATTATCTGTAGCTGCCGCAAACTTTTTGGTACACCACGGTCACGCTCATAGCGCAGCGAACCAGCACGGCGTACATAGGAAAGTGTATGCTAATCGATGTATCATACTGATCATAATATTGTGCAACAGTTACTGGCAGATACATACAACTTTGAACTTAAAAAATATAGTTCAAAAAACTAAAAAATACGCTTATTCGTATTCCTGACAGCAAACCCTTTCATTTGATACCCATATCATGGAAGTGCATTTCAAACAGCCAGTTCGCCATCTTGGGGAGGCCGCCATATTTGATTTGTAATGACGTTTCTTGGCTAGTCATGTATTGTCATCAGAACTCAGAGCGTGTGCAAATTTCATCCTAATCAAAGACCGGAAAGTGGGTCCAATTAAGATTCCAAGATTTTCTTACATAGTTACAAGTGAAGCTAATAAAAGCGTGTTAAAATTATGTTACATTTTGATAAGTGTGATGACAATTATTCTATTACTTGTATTAAATGACTAGACATATATATTTTCTGAAACCCTACCAGCAATATAAGAGTTCTAGGTATATACTATTACGCCATATGGGCGGAACGGTATCTTGTGCAAATATATTATTAAATTCTACGAGTAAAATTTTAAAATACAATAATTTTTTTTGACGACCATCTAGGCTGAGAGAAAATTACCCTACTTGTAAAGCTAAATGGTCCAGTAAGTCAGGGAAGGGGCAGACGTTACCATTTATATTTGTTTCGTAAGTATTTATATATATAATATTATAAATATAATTTCTATAACGTTTTTTGCCTTTTAGTTTAGGTCCATACATGTTTTATTCTTTGTTGTATGAGTTTATTACAATTGTCTATTCCTGCTTATCTCAAAGCGATTTATGTTTGTGATAAAAAAGATACGTATCTATGTATCATATCATATATGTCTGTATGATCTAGGCCAAGCTAATCTGTGTGAACGTAAGAAATGTTATTTATAAGTATTTTTATTTATTTAATCTGGCATTTAAGAATGGGATCACATTCTATCTTTATTGTAGTACAGTCAATCTGCAATTTTTGCTCCGAAAAATGACAAACCGGGATTTGACGACGCGAATCGTTAGGGGGGCAAGTAATAAACTTAATGTCAAATTTCCGAAGTCCTCCCTCCTGCTGTTTTTGAGAAAATCAGAAAATATCTTGAAATGCATTTATCTCAGCAAGTATAAGACTTCTTATTGACAGCGCAAAATTTAAATAAGTAAAAATCAATGTAACCTTTAGTTTCTAATTCTTCTTCAAGTTTAATTATTGTGGATTATGGGAACAATAAAAAATAACTGTACTTTTTTTTCATTTTAATTAACACTAGCTTTCCGCCCGCGGCTTCGCCCGCGTGGAATTCGGTTATATTGCGGTATAAAGCACAACTATAAGAAAACTTCTCATTCCCACGGAAAAATCTAAGAAGCGCGATGTAACGCTGGATACAAAATTCATATAATTCATTCCACTTCATACGTATCTTAAAAAAACACTTCGTTACCACGTTTTAAAAAACACCCAGCGCCATCTTTCGCATACCTCTAGAACTAAATAGCGTAAGCTCTCATTCCACTTCTTATGTATTGTAAAAAACATCTTTACCATATTTTAAAAAATACCCAGCGCCATCTATCGCATACCTCAAGAACTAAATAACCTAACTAATACTTATACTAATTAGTAATTCGTTGACTTTAGTGATTTCAGGATAAGTAGATGTAAAAAAAACAATTTAGACGATAAAACAAATTGTACGTCATCCCTCGGGAATTCCTCATTTTCGAGGATTCATTTTCGTATCATTTAGCTTCAAATTTACATGGTCATATTCGTTTGCAACATATAAGTAGATGTAAAAAAAACAGTTTAGACGATAAAACAAATTGTACGTCATCCCTCGGGAATTCCTCATTTTCGGGGATTCATTATCGTATCATTTAGCTTCTAAATTTACATGTTTATATTCGTTTGCAATATTTTACGTTGTTTTAAACGACACACAGCGCCATCTACAATCCATCCATCAAGCAAACAATATTTTTGTTTTTCCTCGGGAACATCAATTTTTTTCTAGGATAAAAAGTACCCTATTATTTAATCCGGACTTTTATCTTTACGTCTGCAAAATTTCAAAGCAATCGGTTCAGTAGTTACGGCGTGAAAGCGGAACAAACAAACAAACAAACAAACAAACAAACAAACAAACTCACTTTCCGATTTATAATATTAGTAAGGATTACTGCACTTCTTCGCCTATAGTTTGAAAACGGTGAGTTTTATGAAAAAAAGTTTTATACAAAATTTGTAGCTAATTTTGTGACAAACGCCTTTCTCATTAACATTATTGCAAAAAAATTGTTATTTCATAATGAAAATAGCAAAAAACCACTTTTTTGAAACTTTAGCGCCACCTAGCTTTTGCATTTCAAGGCGGATGACGTCACTTCAATGAAAGAAAATGTAGTCCTCAGTGTCCTCTTTAATTAAAAAAAAAAAAACGGGTCGCTAGCACTTATACTTGCTGAGATAAATGCATTTTAAAATATTTTTTGATTTTATCAAAAACAGCAGGAGGGAGGACTTCGGAAATCTGACATTAAGTTTATTACTTGCCCCCCTAACGATTCGCGTCGTCAAATCCCGGTTTGTCTTTTTTCGGAGAGTTCGAATTTTTTTCTTACATATTGACTGTACTATTGTTCCAGAAATGATTACTACATTTTTTATAGTCTATGCAACCATATTGGATTTATTTAAAAAATCATGTTACTCATTTAGTGTAAAAGTGAGCTTAGTGAAATTATTTTTTAGTCGGCGTATCCATAAAAATTAAATCTTTTTCTATATTAAATAGAAATAAAAGAATAATTTTACAAACGTATTTCAACTTTTACTATGAGCTAGTATTGTTCCACCAATGTTGAACGCTAACTGCCTTCAACATCGAAAGTAATATTTTTACAAATATTAAACCATTGATTAAGATGGAACCAGCTATAATTAAGCGTTTTTTTATTTAATTTTTTGCTGAAATAAACGAGAAATTTTGCATTGTGAATGCAAAAAATAAAATAAAAAACAAAACAAAAGAATACTTGATCTGTGTAGCAAATGTTTAGCTGCATTTTAATATTAGCTAAACTAGAGCAATTTTAAAATTAAATTTGAAGATTTAATGTTTAAATAAATCTGTGACTCTATTTGAGGGAGTCGAAACTACATTATATTATGATAATTCTTTGCGTGTTTGTTACCATACCAGCAACGCATGGCCGGGTTATACCAGCAACGCGTGGCCGGGTTATACAAGCAACGCGTGGCCGGGTTATACAAGCAACGCGTGGCCGGGTTATACAAGCAACGCGTGGCTGGGTTATACCAGTAACGCGTGGCCGGGTTAGTTAGTTAAATATAAAAAAAAGAATATCGCGCCGTGAATACAGTAAAAGTTAAAATGTGCGTTTAAACGTATGTTTTAGAACTGAATATCGATGCTGGTATATCGTTATCATCTGCGGGGTTCCGCAAGTGATTAATAAACTTAACTAAATATTTTGTTTGTGACTGTAAATTGATAAATAAGATGTTAGTGTTGGATTAATTCTCTATATTTGTAGATGCTTAGCTGCTTACGAAGCTGCTAATAGAAATCTTGAAAAGGCCAGAGCTAAGAATAAGGATGTCCACGCCGTAAGTATATTAGTTTTTATTTACTGATGTGACTAATTGCTTAGAAAAACTCAGTCATATATAGCGATTTTCTACAGCGATAACAAAACGCATGTTTGATAAATCCACGTCTTTATTGCGTTAAGTATATGTCATTGTTGACCTAAGAAATACATAGAGATAATAATTATTTATCTTATAAATCCTAAAAAGATTCTAAATATAGTGCACCCCTAGATGAATTTCTCAAGTAAATGAAAGTATACGCAAATTGAGTTTACGTTTATGAATTGACAACTTTGAAGTTTTCCAAACATATGTTGATATGTTTAAAAGTATCAAAAATTGAGTGACTCGTACTTTTTGTCTGTGTATTTTAATTTTTTATATTTATGAATTAGGTAATGGTATGTTTGTGTGTTCGACTTAAAATTATGTAGGCTAAGAAAAGCAACAACGTTTGGTGACCAAAAATTTATTATCATGATGTGTTATCTGTGGTTCTTAAGACACGTTAACGTTACGGTATTTTCATTATTGATAAATCATCAATCAATCTTTAAATCACTCAATCATTCAATCGTCAATCAATCATCAATCAATCAATCATTAATTTATTTGCCATAACATATTGTGGTGTAACATTTAGAAATTCGTTAAACTTTTTTGTGCTTTAATTTACACCATTAAATAAATGGTATACAAATATTTATTTTAAAATAAGAAATGAATTATTACAATATCATGAACATATTAAAATGAAAGAATAATGGAAGTATCATAACAATAAGTTATCTTAATTATTTGAACACTGTCAAATTGATATTTTATAATTCCATCATTAAGTAGTATTTTATTGTCCAGTATATTATTAAGTAATTACTGGAAATATAAAAAAAAATAATTCTAAAATTAAATGTGGAATAAATATATGGTCTTTATGTTAATTAATGTAAATTTTATTCAGAATTTGATTTAATTTAAAATTTTATTTGATATAATTTAGAATTGGATTAATTTAATTTAAACTTTAATTTTATTTAATTAATAATTTGATTTTATTTGAGCAGTTTCTTTTACCAATTATAACAATATATATTTATTTATTATATTTTTATTATGGAATGCAATAAACGATTCGAATTGAATTGAATATATAATCTTAATTAAATTTATCATTTCAATAGTCTTGAATGGTTTAATAACATTTTGTTATCAAAAATATGTCAAAAAATCTAAATAAAAACAAAAATACTTTATTTCATAGGCCCTTGCGGGCACTTAAAATCGTCAATTTTTACAAAATTAAGGAGATATTCTAAATAACAAATAACAATAAAATCAAGATAACCCGTGCGCTAGCGGCAAGTACATCCGCCGATGTTGAGCCGCGCATGTAATCGCCACGAGCGACCCGATTCCGAACGTAGGGGCTAACATGAGAAGAATCGGGCAAGAAACTCATGTGCCAAAACTCTTATAAAATCGCCAAATGTCTTACAAATTGTGTATATTACAACGATTCAGAGAACGAGCAATTCATTTCTTTTAGGTCCACGCTGCCTTATCATTCAAAAAATCTTTAACACTGTAATAAGCCTCTTTGCTTAACTGAGTTTTAATTAAAAATTTAAACTTATTCATTGACAAGTCATGCATGTTACATGGCAGCGTGTTGTACATTCGTATACAGTGACTTGCAAAGGAGTTGCTTATTTTATGGAGCCTATACCTGGGCATTGCTAGCTTATCTTTATTTCTTAAATTTAAATTATAATAGTCACTATTTTTTCTGAATTTAATATCTTTATGTGCAATTGAGATTTAAATTATGCAATGGTGATGGTGATTAGAATCTTAAGTGTTCTTTAAAAAGGCTATAGGTGGACCGCTTAAATGAGTGTTCGTCTACGCGGTACGGCGACAAATGGGATCTAGAGAGAAGCGGGAGGCAGGCGTTCAGTTTACGTGCATTTTTCGCTATACTCCCGTGCCCCTGTACCGCGCGGGCGAATTTTCAATTAAGTGGTCAATTTATAAATGTTAATTATAGTATCTTTTCTAACCGACGAGCTAAAGAGAGAGATGACGAATAATTTTAATGCCATTTATTGATTGATATTCATTGGTTATGGTATAAATATATTATGTGTTAACGTGTCCCTCGTGTTTTTGTCTATGCACACAGCCGATGGAAGTACAAGAGGTAAATGCACTTTTGTTTTGTCACATTTATTTAGAACTAGTAGTTGCTCGCGACTTCGTTCGTATTATTGTTATATCGTGCGTATTTTAATTTTCGATTGAACTTATGATTCTTCCTGAGGATAAAGATGCCTATGTCGTTCTCCTGGGTTCAAACAATATGCGTGTCAAAAATCATTGAAATTGGTTCATGTGTTTTGCCGTGAAACCGTAACAGACAGACGGTTTATGTTTATTTATAATATAAGTAAGAGATAACTAGATTATAAATAAAATGGGTAAGGTATAAAATCCTTAACGAAAGTAAAAGATGTTCTTCCTATCGTTTTCTACGTTGAAAACGATCGGGCATCGAATCCGGGACTTCTGAGTGACGTGACTATGCGAAACCCGTAAGCGAGTCACTCGGCCACGGAGATCGATATTTAGGAAATTTATTAAGTTATTGAATTACATATAAATACTATTTTTACTATATATTATTTTAAACTTTCATGGTCACTAAGATTATTATTGTGAACAAGTTTTTACCATGTTACCGAATGTAATCAAGGCGGAGGGTAGACCGATACATCTGCTAACAACATCTACCCGCAATTAACTTCAGTTCTACCGCGACGATGGCGCATGTGACTGCGCTGAAATATCGGAGCGTTAAAAATAAATAATTTGTATATAATATTTAAAATTAAAAAAATGTAGAAATCCTGATTTTAACACTAATATTTTTTGGGTCTTTTTAAAAAACACAAGATTCCATACGATGGTGGACCACGAAATGGGCAGCAGAGTTTTCCTTATTATGATCTTTCACTGCCATCTTCAATGTTACCCCTTTTTTGAGTGAAGCTTCCGACTGGCAGTGTACGTTTTTCCGCTGAGGAAATTATATGGTTTTAGGCCGAGCAGCAGCAAGCAGAAGCGTGTGCCCGTTTCGAGCAACTTTCGGCGCGGGCCAGAGAAGAACTCTTGGACTTCCGCACTCGACGTGTCGCCGCCTTTAGGAAGAGGTAAGATAAGATAGCGTAGGATAAGATAAGATAGCGTAGGATAAGATAAGACAGGATATGATAAGATATGACAGGATAGGATATACATTATTCAAATATATATTCCTTTTTTTAAATATATGTCATATAATTAATATATTTTTGACAGTTTTGAATAATACTTACTTTATATTTTATATCTTTACACTAATTAAAACTATTAAAACATTAGGACTTAACATATAGAAAAAAATAAAACCTCTAAGTTTTCATTCCATTAAATCATATAACTAATACAAACTATGTTATTGAAATGAGTGGATGCAAAAATCTAAAATATAAATTTAAAAAAATATCTTTTTTGCAGTCTCATAGATCTCGCTGAATTAGAGATCAAACATGCCCGGGAGCAACAGGAATTGTTCAGGAAATCACTGCAAGTGCTCAGAGAGTGCGCATAGACAACAACCATAACCCATGGACTTGTCCATAGAGAAGAATTTACTTGGTCTACAATTTTTGCACTGTAAGCTAAGTGTAATTTGATTTCAACTTTATTTGTAGAATGTTCGAGTATATTTTTGGTCTGTAAATGGTTTTGCTGATGTTATCGCGGTGTTAAAAAGATTTGTCATAATTGAAAAATAATTATGACAAACATATTTTTAACAATTGTATCATAATTATTGTATAATACATATTTTCTGTCTTTCATATGTTATAATAGGTCACGTGAAACATAAAATCAGTACCATAACTGAACCCTGTTTAGGAATAGCAATTAAAATTATCATTTTTGTTGCAATTTTTCTTTAGTTGCGTAACCATGTCTAAATGTAATGAATTATATACTTTAAGAGCTTATGCATACGGTTTCTTTTTATTCCACAGAGCAATTTTTGCATGTCTGATGTATCTGTCACCGTAAAATTGTAATTAATGTTAGATTATAATCTATCCCGCGAGATTGTGAAAGATTGTGAACCGTAACATAGTTGTTACAATTTAAGGCATCATTATCAGGTAGATTATAATCTATCGAAGTGAAACCGCCAAATTTCACTAACCTAACCTAACCTAACTATCGAAATTTATAATCTATCGAAAAATTGTAAGCTCTATGTTACCGTTCACAATCTTTCGACAGTTTACAATATCACGAGATAAATTATAATCTAACGGTATTTACAACTTTACGGTGACATATCGACAGAAATGCGCGTTATCATCACGTCTGAACCGAATCAAGCGCGACACTGAATTTATGCAAAGGTAGAACTTTGAACAGCCACATAAATTTATAGTCCAGCTCTGTTTTCTCATGTGAGTATCGCACTTGGTTTGATACAATTACGATTAAAAGACGTGGTGTGGAAAGACTTTAAGTAATTGATATAAGGTCTCTTTTTGAATAGGCAAAAAAAAAGTTTGAACTCAAATTGATATATTAGATAAAGCTCTTTTGTTTAAGTAAATGTTTTATTGGAAATTTAACTTTATAGCTACATTAATAGAGTTCTTCTGTCAAAATTAATATTTAAGTTTGTTCTTATTGAAAATAATTATGTCTTTTGTTATTGTTTTGAGTTTATTATCATGTAATCGTTAAAAAGATTCAAAAAGCCTGTATAATCTTAATGTTCTCTCTTATATTTGTAAAATAGAAGAATTTTAAGGTCATAATTAATAATTTCAATTTTATCACTTATGGTACAACTCCTCACTTTTTTATAACTCGGAGAAATTATCTATTCATTCTCTAAAGTTATTTTTAACAAAAAAAATAAACTGTTTATGTATAAATACGTTATTTATATACAATTTTACTTAAGTTGTATGTATGCCAAATGACATTGTGGTATTAAAAATTATCATAAAGTGCAATAAACAAATATGCGACTTGTTCTATAGTGATAAATTCTAAATTAGCTTACCACTATCGTATATTAAAAACCTACATTATCTCATTTATAAGCGTATGCGAAATTTTAGAGTTTTTTTTACTTGAATATGTTTAATATAAATAAGTATTTAAATAAAACTAATTTTACCAGTTTAACGACGTTTTTAATTTTTGATTTTTTTATATATATAATATATTTAATCCTGGCGTTTAGAAGCGGTGACAGGATGGATGAATAAAACAGAGATATTTAAATATAAAAAAAAACAAAGTTAAACGCGTCGTTTTTGGTTTTAATAAGTGATAGTCGCGAAAGTGTAAAAACAAAAAAAAGAAAATCTGTGTGTTAGCCCTTACCTATAATAGGCGAACTGTTATTCATAGTAAATAATTGGAATTGATGTTCGTTTCCAAAGAAATAATATGCAAGTCTTGATGTGGTTTCCTTTTGAATTTCATAGAATTTACATGTTTTTATTGTAATCATAGTTACTCATATAACAAATCCTTTATAAATGTATTTTATGGCTCATAATTTTTTTAATAAAATATAAAATACACTTGATTCCGGTTTTAGAATATCCCAAGTGCCACATTAACCACACATTTACTTATTGTTACACTGTTAGCACCTAATAATTAAGTCCATAGAAACAGTAAACAAACCAACAATTATGATTATGACTAACTATTATTATGACAAAAATTAGGATAAACTATTAGGAATAAAAATTTCATGTTAATTTAAGGGACTCTGTTTGGGAGTGATGAACTATTAGAAATTGTGTCGCTTTGTTTATTAAGGTATATATAGTACACACACTACAATATACACACCAAAATTTTTGAATATATTTTAAATATCACTATTTTAACCTAACCTTATAAATTTTATTTCTTTAGTATATTGTTACTATATTGACAGAAAAACAACACGATAATGATAGGTTTAAACTAAGAAAAGCAAAAAATATGTAAATTTTGAACGATATCTACCTACTATTATATAGTGTAGTAAGTGAGTAGACAGAGCTTGCAATTGGGTGAAGCGTTATCATATTCTTCCGGGTATTTGTAAAACAAAGTCACTATAAAAATCCTAATTATGATGATTTATTTTATTTTGCTGGATTTGTTTCGACTTAGAAAAGGTTTAATTTTAATTTATAACAGAGTAAATTTTGGCCCTAACAGCTGGCCTTTATATACAATGTGTCCCAGTCACCAGTGTTAGAGCCTTTAGTGGTGTGAAATATGGCATTTTTTATCGACAAATTGCCCCTCAAATTTTGTTTTACTCTTACGTTTATAAAATGGCCGCCATTTTGTTTTCTTGGTAACCAAGACCTGGGCTGTCATACTAATTCGACCACCGCTACTCATGTAAATGTCCTATCAACATTAAAAAGGTGTCATTTGATAGCTAAACATGTAGACAATAGTTACACAGCCATCATGTTTCAATTGTCATGGAATAAAAAATAGAAAAAAATAATTAAAGAAAAACAAATAGATTCTTTTTTGTGTATATTTTAATTAGTGGCTTTTTGAGAAAAACAAATTTTGAGGGGCAATTTGTCGATAAAAAATGCTTTATTTCACAACATTAAAGGCTCCGACACTTGTGACGGGACACATTGTATAAGAATTCCCTGTCAGTATGTTAGACCTCATTGAAATCTAAAACTACTCAACCAATTTTGATGTTTTTTTTTTATTTTACTGGATTTTGTTCCGACTAAGGACATAGGATAGGTTTCATTTGAACTTATGAGACAGCAACGCGTGGTCGGGTCAGCTAGTTACATATGACGATAACATTTTCAGACAGCAGCCAAGTCTTCAAAGAGCTCCATTAGAATTAAAGTCAGTTCATTCTAACTTGTCCCATTTGGTAAACAATCTTGGCACAACTTTTTAACAAAAACACCCATTTAAAAATAAAATAATAACAAAGTCAATAATCTATTAAAGTAAATCGTTACTATAGACTGAAACCCATTGAATCTAGTTATCAGTTGATTTTTAATGCTGCATTTTCAATAAAAAGGAGTGCCAAGATTGTTTACCAAATAGAACAAGTTAGGATGAACAGACTGTATGTAATAAATTAAATATGTCTTGTTGTTAACACCCAGCAAATCGCACTGGGCCAATTCTTTTATCTATGACCTATAACGATCGGTTGGTTGTCCTGTATCATATCTGTATATTGGTTACCCTAGTATCGTTACAGCTTTTTTGGGGTAGGCTAACTGGTGTTAATTGTAAGAAATGTTACTATTTCCTTTTCGATGTTTATATAAATTGAAAAAGTACACATATTTAACTGATTCGTTGCTGACGGCACGCCTGGCGTGTCATCACTTTCTTTTGCGTGTGGAGCTACTGGAGCCGTGTCATTATTAAATCGATAATAACTCCTTCAAATTAAGTTTTAGGGATATTACCCAGAATAAAACTATCTTCATTTTTCACGTAAATCAAGCTTGTAGCCTTCGTGTCTAGTAATTGTATGTAGCAACGAATCGGTGAAGTGGCGGAGATATTGAGATACTGATGAAGAATCATCTCTTGACAATTGGTCATCCATCTCAATCTCAACCAATACAAGCGTGCTCAACTTCGATATAAACTCAAGCACCTCAAACTCACTGTATATTTATAAGTATGTATATACCGTAATACAGATTTTGTTCTTGGCTTAGTTTTTTTTAAATGTGGACCAATTGTGTGATTTCATTTCGTAATAGTATTTATAAATGTCAGTTTCCCATTATTTACAGGAGCGATTATATTTTTAATTTTTTACCATAAACGTGTTTTGGATCAGAGCAATAAACATGGTGTTTCTTAGTATTTCTGTATTATATTAGTAAATACTGAAAATAATGTTTTCCTTATGTGAAAGCCCTAAATGCTGACCTATAGTGATACTGTATTCGTAATTAATTTCCAGTACTAGTTAACAATTTTTTTTTCTCAATGTCAAGATAATCTACAATCTAAGAACACAAATTTGTTGTTTGTGTGTTTGTCTGTCCGCTCTTTTTCCCGCCCTTTTAACGTTACCGGGTCAGCTAGTAGATTTATAACATTTTTTTAAAGCAATTGTCTAAATCATATATGATTTCGATATCTTTGCATTTGTAATGCTATCTCGTATGATTTTTTTTAATAGAAAAATACTTAAAAGGACCGACCTGGCTCACTCACTCACTTGGAGTTGATATTTTTTCTAATAATTTTCTATAAATAATAGTTTATACACTAAAAATAGCTTTCATCTCTATTTACCTCCACTGAAAAGCAAAAATTATTCACCAGCTACTTCCCAGTTCCATCAACATCACATGAAAAGTCTATTGAGAAACTTTTTAAATTTATTTTATTTTTTACATTCACAATGAAATATTGTAAAAAACAACTACGCCTCGGAGCCCTCAGCTGGGAGGCTCGGAGGCGTAGTTTTTTTTTTTACATGCGTGTTTTATATCTTATAGACACTGTTTTAAATCTTAAGACTTGTAAACAACATGTCAGATAAGCTATTTAGTTGGTATGAATTTTAGATTATAAGTTACGGAATAGAAAATTGTAGTTTTTTTTTATTATATACTTTGCTTATAGCTTAAGTGTCATGTCGTAGTTATGTATCATGAAGTCTTTAAGACTGTTTATTTTGTTATATAAGCACTCGTTTCGGCTATGCAAAAAATTGTTTTTGAGTTTTAATGATGTCGCAGTCAGTTGTAGTATTAGGTATTTTTCCGAAGTTTCCGTTTTTTTTGTAACGATTTTTTTGTTAACAGTGACTGCAACATGGCTGTAAAAGTGGAAATGTAAGCGAAATGTTATATTTTAATGTTTATTAAGATTATGAGAAGTATATGGTATCGTATAAAAATTCGTTTAATTTCTTTTAAATCCTTATATTGTTTTGTTTCAATTATAGTACAACTGATAGCAAATCGAGATATAGACAGTGACGATTCGACCTACCTTATACCATGGTAATAGAGACCATTTCATATTTCAAGTCTTTACCGTAATATTGTGTTGTCAACAGTACAATCATTGACAAAATTCATCCTTTACAGGAGCCGTGATCCTGTGATCACGGCTCCTGTAAAGGAGTCGAAACGTCAGGTTTAAATATAAAATAAAATAAAACATGCGCAAAAATCCGTAAAAAAGTGTTTTATTCTGATGTGTAATGTGCGCGGAAGTGTAAGAACTAAATTGACAAAATTGTTAAAAAGAAAATTCAGTTATTAATATGAAAAATTTGCGATGAGTTCGGTGGGGCAATGGTTTTTGTGTTCTGTATCGGGATAAAGCAAGTTTTACAGATAGTACAGTCAATCTGTAGGTTGAGTGATGAAAAAATTACCCAATGGCTGATTCTTGTTTTTTCTGTTGCCAAATGACGTCACTAAGCTACCTTGGCGATGGGCATGTTCAACCCGTAGCGGTTTTTTGAAAAACTCAAAAAAACGTCCAAAATATTTTTGAAATGCATTTTTCTCGATTTATATGCATTTTACAAACTTTTTGTTTGGTCAAAAATTGTAGAGGGCGTTGAGTACTACAATTTATGTCATTGATGCAATGTCGTACAACAAAAAGTGCGCATTGTAGGTGGCGCTAAAGTGTCCAAAAAAGTGTTTTTTCACATTTTCACCCTAAAAATATAATTTTAATGGAAAAGTTTAAATGGAAAAGTTGTTCCTTACGTAATTTTCAACAACTTTTGTCTAAACAATTTTTTTGTATTACTTACCGTTTTCAAGTTATAGGTGGTGCAGGTATGAAAAATCCAATAATGCGGTTTTGCGTAGTACAAGTACACATTTGCAGTGCATATTTCAATGTACTTTTTACTATTTTTTAATTTTTTTATGATTGTAATAATTGTGATTTGTTATTAACTTGAAATATCGACAATTAGAGCTTTGGATTTTTTGTTTTGCATGAATTAATTGCAGGAACAAAAGTAGTTGATAGAATAATGATTATTTTGTCGTACATAGGAGATAAATATTTTAAATTGTTATTAACTTATTCCCTGCTGTTAATGGGTTCTTGCAAGATTTGGAAAAAAGTTTTTATTTCAAATGTGCAAGTTGAATTAATACATGATAATCGCTTAAAAGTTTAATAATAAAGTTCAACTCTAAGAACGTGAATTTAAAACAAAATGTTGTTATAAACAATTGTAATCGTAATAGCAAATAAATTAAACAGCTCATTATTGTAAAAACTTTAAAATTTAAAAAGGTTTTTTTGATAAGGTAAATTAGTACAAATTCTAACTAACATCATAAATGAAATGTTTATTGCTAAATGTATAAAAATTACCGTTAGTGGCACTGTGTTGTATACGTAGCGCTGTACAGCAGTGTAACATGAAAACGGTAAGTAATACAAAAAAAATGTTAAGACAAAAGTTGTTGAAAATTACGTAAGGAACAACTTTTCCATTTAAACTTTTCCATTAAAATTATATTTTTAGGGTGAAAATGTGAAAAAACACTTTTTTGGACACTTTAGCGCCACCTACAATGCGCACTTTTTGTTGTACGACATTGCATCAATGACATAAATTGTAGAACTCAACGCCCTCTACAATTTTTGTCTAAACAAAAAGTTTGTAAAATGCATATAAATCGAGAAAAATGCATTTCAAAAATATTTTGGACGTTTTTTTGAGTTTTTCAAAAAACCGCTACGAGTTGAACATGCCCATCGCCAAGGTAGCTTAGTGACGTCATTTGGCAACAGAAAAAACAAGAATCAGCCATTGGGTAATTTTTTCACTGAAACGACCTTTTTTTCGACAGATTGACTGTACTAAGAGGGCGGGCAACGTATGGGTGGCCAAAAATTTTAGATCTAACTATTCCGTTCTTTGAAAGCTTAGATTTTTACCTAAACTATTAATATTATGTTTAGGCGACCTCTGTGGTCGAGTAGCTCGCAGATCGGTTTTCCACTGAGAGGTCCAGGGTCGAGGAGTCGGTACCAATGCACAGCCAACCGGACCTTTTTTGACACCTTCTGGCTGCTCATAAAAACATGCAAACTATTAATAAATCGTACAACTATTAATATAAATAAAATAATAAGATTTCGTCATAAAACAATGCTATTTTAATTCTCCCCTAAAAAGACACCTTTTTTGATTTTGGTAACCCTTAAATTAAGCAGTGGTAGGTGGCAACCCTACACATGTGGCAAAAATTCGACGTGTCTGTTGAGGTCTCTCTTTTGTTAAGCTGTATTTCTTAAGCTGACGCCAGCGACATCTCTCGGTAGTCCAGGTTCTAGATACTGCCTACGAAATTTAATGTAATACTTTTTCATTATCAATGGATAGTGAATCAACCCGCCCGACATCTGAGACCAGTTAATTTTCTTGTAGGTATAGTTATATTGATGACTGTTTCGTGCAACGGTAGCGATCTTGCCTTTAACACCGACGGACCTGGGTTCGAGTCCCAGAAGGGGCAGATGTTTGTGTGATGAATACGAGCATTTGTACCAGAGTCCTGAGTATTTATATTTCTAATAATATTACTTATGTATGTATATCTGTTACCCTAGTATCCATTACACAAGCCTTACAGTGCTTACTTTAGGCTAGGCTAATTGGTGTGAATGTAAGATATAATATTATATTAGTTTTAACCTTCCTTTCCACAATTTTACGGGCATAAAAGGTTCCATTAGATCTTTATCTTGCAAATTATTTTGACCGTTTTAAGGCGGTCAGCTACGGCGTACGCATGGCGTATGACATTGCTACGTCGTAGATACGTTGCCATGGTAACGTAAAGTGCACAACAAGTAGACATACGAAAACAAGTGGCAAGTTAATGCTGAAATGCTAAAGAAAATGTTAAAATATTAAATATATTGAATTATCAAATGGTACAACATGTGATGGTTGAAACATGGGTGAGTTTTCAATAATATTTCTTGCATTATTTTTATTTTAATGTGCTTAATTTTGGATACTTTCTAAGTAGGTTATTTACTTACCTAAGTAATCTCATTAAAAATTAATACAAACTTCACCAATATTGACTTAGTTTTGTTACATTCTAAACTTTAACTAGTTTCTAAACTAATTTAGGTTGGTTCGAATCTGTCAAGACCTTTTTGAAAAGACTAGACTGATCATTTGTGTGCTCGACAATGAGACGCAGGTCTTTTGTAATTGAGAAGAGTCTTGAGTGTTATATGAAATTTTATGGTATTTTTTTATCATCTCAGCTATAAGCCTTCTCAAAAATACGGGAGGTTTTGAAATAATCTTGATACTTGAATTGGGTTGGCAGCAGGAAAAGACCATACCTTAAAAAATTATTGCTCATTGTGTGGTGAATGGGAGGCGTATAGTCTTACCTCGAGTATCATTTGTCGTTTTTTACAACACTCTTGAAGTGTGACGCGTTGGTGCTATTCTGCGCTTCGACAGCACACTGCTTGTTCCGTTTTTTATTTGTTCAACATTTAAAAAGGAGCGTTAGCCTAAACCATTAAGGTTTGTAAAGAATAGTAAGGAGCTTTAATTACACATTAGTAATCGACAAAAGTTACCACACAAATTAATGATACTTAAGTATTCTAAGTGTTTCTTATGCGATGGTAATAGAATTAAATATTATAGTTTAGATTTTGTACTTGTAATTAGTTTATGTTCTATACGACATTTTATATTTATAAATATAGTAACGAGTTAATACAGGGTGAAAAACTATGTGTAATGATTTTTGGAAAAAAACAAGACAAAGAAATTATTAATGTTTTTGTTATATTATTAATTGAAATCAACATTATAAATTTTATTGTGACTTGCGAAGTCACGAAGTCTTTAGAGCTACTATATTCTGAATTATGAAGTTGTATATATCTGTGTATAAATATCAAAGATTGCTGGAATTTGGAACTCTGTCATCACGCTCTCTAAATTAAAACGGGTTACCCTGTAAAATACTGGACAGTTGGCCAACCTAGCTTTAACCTTACAGCAAAATGTACCTATTTTGTGAATGTATATTTTTTTTCGTTTTAGTAACACTAATATCAGAAGCTATTAGAAGAATATTTGATCAATATGGCATCCAGTTTGATCCAGATTTGGTTGCTAGGAGCGATTTTGAGGGATGTACACGGGAAATGGGTGGAAGGGCGAATCGACACAAAGGAGGTAAAACAACATTTGTCACGCGATGCTTTTTAAATTATCCCTTTGCCTTTGATAATCCAGAGCTTATTATTATAAGCTGTCGTATTTTTGGATCATGTATGCTTTTATTTTATGTCTGAAATTCGTGTAAGACTAATCGAAGTAAGAAAAGCGTTGAGTGAACTGGGCGTGAGTAAAGCCAGTGGCCCGGATGGTATACCAGCTATAGTACTTAGGACTTGCGCTCCTGAGTTAGCCCTGGTATTGACAGGAATTATCGCTTGTCTATGGCTAAAGGACAAGTACTTAAGTCCTGAAAGCTCGCTAACGTGTAACCTGTGCCCAAAAAGGGCAGTCGTGTGGACCCCGCCAATTACAGGCCCATCTCGGTCACGTCTATTCTCTGTAAGATAATTGAACGTGTACTTAACTATAGGCTCCTGTCGCCCCTTAGGGTTCCGTACTCTCTCCAACTTTTTTTCTGCTTCATATTGACGACTTGCTTATGCCCGGTATTTTGGAGTACGTAGATGACATCACAGTTGAAGAGAGCTATATGTCTGATGGACGTGCTAGTGCTGAACAGATCTAGCGTCATAGGGAAGCGATGGTCAGCCTCATGAACCTATCTCTGCAGGCAGTCTCCGAATGGGGCGATGCCAATCTGGTATGGTTCTATCCAACAAATACCCAGGCGTGTCTTTTCTCCGCTGAAAAGAGTCCTTTCGACTTGACTCCTACTTTCCGAAGTATATCCGTGCCGATCATAGACCATCTTGAGTTTCAATGATTCCAACTCTCAATTTTCCCTCTTACATTGAGAGTAAGGTCAATTAGCTTCAAAAACACTTGGCATTCTGGCGAAGGTGAGAAGGTACCTCACGCCGGAACAAAAGCTCAATCTTTACCAAGTGCAAGTTCGATCGTGTATGGAGTACTGAGGCCCTAGTGTAAGTTTACGTTTCGATACTCGATATCGTCTGCGTAAAATATTACTATGGATTTTCTATAAGCGCCCCTAGCGGTAACCATCCGAAATTACGAATCTTAAAATTATTTATATATTCCCTTATTTCTGTGTAGTGAATACCTTTCTACACTAATATTATAAAGAGGAAAGATTTGTATTTTCGTATGTTTGCAATGAATATACACAAAAACTACTAAGCCCATTTCAAAAATTATTTCACCATTGGAAAGCTACATTCACGCTGAGTAACATGGGCTATATTTAATGCTAGAAAATATTTAAAGAATTTGATCCACCCGTGTGAAGCTAGGACGGGCCGCTAGTATTTATTCTATATGTTTTTGTGAATGAAAGAAATATTATTATTAATATAAACCAAGGGCGTTTGCAGTCACTGCACGGACCATCAGTGATTCACTTTGTCAGAATTTTATGGTCTTTTAAACTAACATAGTCTTAAGTCATTATTCACATGACATTTAATAATACATAATAATATCAACTCAAACAAATTATGAATAATAATTATTTTTACCTGTTATTTGTCCTCAGGATTGGGCATTCCTAGCAAGATTTTGTTTTCTATCTTTGGAAGGACAGTTTGAATACCTTATAGAATACGACAAGGATATGGGGATGCCGAATCTTCTGCTCTATTATGACGATGACAACCAGTGGCCTGCTGTTTATCATAGCAGTAAAGTAAGTATTCACCCCAATTAAGTCCCACCATCGGACAAAGGCGTTCCCTATAGATGTAAACACCAGAAAAACTCTCAAAACCCACTACATGTAGGAAGCAATATAAAGCCAGGGTGAACAGGCACCTTCTGGATTAGCTCGTTCCTTCGTGGATCTTATCTTGGCTACCAGGCTTGATTGGGATCAAGAGCGGACCCATTCAAAATAAAAAAAACACCTTATTAATCTCGGCATGGAAGTGGAAAAGACAGCCATCCACATCATAATGGAATATGGAGGAGTGGCCAACTATCGGGTGAAACACCTCGGCTCGCAAGGCAGCCTTTAGGAAGTTCTCACCAATGTTAAGTTAAGCACTTGGAGCGTTCGTAGCGGAGCTGGGATGAGCTAGCCGATACCAGCCAGACGCAAAATAGGCGCTTAAGTCGTCGAGTTGTGGACACCGCCAGTTTAGAAAGAAAAAGATGAAACAAGCGCTCAACAAACTTTCATTACATATGTATCATTTTCGTATATTGTTATATCCATTGTTGGGACAGAGCCCACAGGCCATGCGACAGTTCGGTGACAGTGTGGAAATAAAATACAGATTTTTTTTAAATATATTAAATGATACGTAGCATCGTAGCACATCGTCGGGTTGTAGCACGTAGGTGATATCTAGTCCTTAACGTATGCTACGACTTATGATGTATGAAAACACCATAAGGGATTGGTATGTACTAGCGACTACAGATTCAGCCGGGTCTTACGTCTTTACATGCCTTCCGAAGCTCTAAGGAGCAAGGCATACTACATATTATGGCCACTCATACTGTGACTGGCCCTTGTGAACATTACTTAACCAGCGCAATCACAATCGTACAATGACCGGCTCTTAACCTCTTTTTAAGAAGTAGTATGGCAACTTTTTACCGCCGTATTTAAGAACATATCCTTAATATGCTAACAAACATTGTCTAGTAAAAAACCCAAAACAGGGTGATCTCTTATCAAGTGTAACGAAACATATGTAATTCCATCTTTAATACTTTTTCTATAACGTATTCGATTCTTATTATTCTGAGGTTCAGTGGAACATTCTTTAATCTATGTCATCGTTAAACGTCAAAGTACTGTCAGTTGGCTGTCATTTGTGACATCATTGTGATTCGCGCGCTTTTCAGTCAGTCTAGAACGAGCCTCCTTGGAGTAACGATCAAGGTCAGTAATGGTGTTGAATTATTATGTAACGTTATAAGTGAATTGATAATAAACCATGTCTTAACATTAATTAAATTGTTTGAATTTGACTCCCTACTGAGATCGGCTTACACAAGGATGCGTATAAGCCTATCACACAAGCTGCTTTTCAACTGCAATTCGATTGCAATAGATGCCGTTGCATCCAGTTTCAACGCAGGCGGCACTGATAGAACGCAGTTGCGATACGATGAAGCCGACTGCATCGAAATTCCAATTGCACTTTGCATTTAAAATACAGATCGTATGACTGTGTATAATTGCGAATGTTCGTAAGTATAATTAAATTAATTTTTGTTATAACAGACATGTAAAGAACGTGAAGCTGTTTTAAACAAAGCAGGTCAGAATCAAATTATAAAACTCTCACATTGGTACCCCGACACGGAATATTCAGGCTGTATACTTACACAGGCTAACAAGGAGTTACCAGCTTCGAAAAGGTAAATCGTATATAGTAAAAAAAATATATGTTTAGTATAAATGAGATCTATAGTTGAAGTGCACTTTTACGCGTCTTCACTTAAGCAAAATAGTTTTTTTAACCTGATGACTAAAGTAACAATTATAAGTTTGAAGTTTTTTTATAAGGAAGCATTGTCAATAAAGTCAATCGTAAAGAAGGACACGAATAATAGAAAGTTAAACTTCATTTTACTTTTAGTACAATTCCAACTACGTCGAAACCGATGACGAAAAATTCAGTTGTTCCCGCAAAAAATGCGACAAACAACACAAAACTACAACCACCTGAAGATCCGAATTACTACAATCAATTTTTAAAAACTTCCACATCGAAGCCGAAAACTGCCACCGCCAATACTAATTCTACCACTTGGTTCGAATTGTTGCCAACTGACGATCTGAATTTTACTACTATAATGCCCGAGGATGAGTTATGGGAGAGTATTGGTCCAGAGAAGAATGATACACAAATTGAGAATCTAAAAGATGTTGAAATATTGTTTGGAAACCGTACTTCTAATAGTGTATGTATTACGAGAAATAGTTTTTGTTAGCCAAATGCACATTTTACTTCATAAAACATTTATCTATAGAAACACAAGTTCACAAGTTTTAAGTTAGTTGCCTTTAGCTTAATGTGTTTGCTTTCGCTTATAATATCAATTATAATTATATTGTCGTCGGGAATTGTAATAGGCGAATGTCATCATATACTTTGTCCAATGTAGGATGATACTTTTGACAGGTGTCATTTACTTATTGCGACGTACTAAGGTTGCGTTTGTTTCCTTATATTTGGCTTGACATTGCAATAGCAACTTTATACCCTCTATATAGGTGTCAACTATCAAAAGTATCATTCTACATTGAACAAAGTATAACTATCTGCTTTCTTTATTTTGTCAAAGAACTAATATAGAAAGAGAGAAAATATATCATTATTTTCGTTAAAACCTGTTAATTACACAGTTACATTGAATAAATCACAAGCAAAACAAAAAACAAACAATATCTTAACACAGTAACCATGTAACGCTGTGCTATTTTTTTAGATCTTACTTATTAAGTTAAAGTGACTGTTTTAAGTTTTCATATATATAGTTTTTCGCGTGGGGTTAATTATTATAATGTAATTGCGACCAAGGTTCGACGCTAGGGATACCTCTCGCCTAAGCACAAGTACAGAAAGAGAAAAAGAATTTAGAAAGAAAGAGCGACAGACCGACAGGAATGAAAGAGAAAAGTGATAGAAAGAAAATGAAAAGCAGCTTCCGTTGAAGCTGAAAGTTGTTAATACAACGCATAGTTACTCCTTGTGTTTGGCAGAAAAAATCGCTTGTAAGCGCTTGTAAACAAAATGGCGATCGTAAGCGGTAAGCGCTGTCAAATGGTAAATAGCTATTTTCCTCTAGGACGCAAACTTAGCGGTCAAGGGGGAACATAACCTCAATTAAATATATTTTTATCAAATTCAGTGAAAAGTTTTAGACTGTGAGTAATATATTGAATAATTTAGTGAATGACAATATTGAAGAAGACGAGTTTACTATTATTTTAATGATTGCACAAAACCACCGGTTAACTTAAGTTTGTAAACAAACTTATCTAAGCAAAATGGCGGATTCTGTCAGCGCTACTGAAGTTAGCAAACGTGTACTTGCCGAAAACTGACAGTTTGTTACTCAGCGCTGGTAATCGCTCGCAAGCGATTTTTTTTGCCAAACACAAAGATTAATTTATGTTTGTTTTGTTCGCCTGTTTATTACCTGTGCTATGTTAAGTATAAGCAGCAGACAAGTCTGCTGCCCTGATATACATTGATCTGTGCCTAGCGCCTTATAAATTTCTCACCTGAGTGGGATATGTTTAATTTTCTTATAACACATTTTCATTTGCAGAATAAAATCAAACGTTCTACGTTTGAGTTGTACGAGCGCTTTCGTCGTCGCCGTTTGAACTCGGAGGCGACCAGCCGCGTCGGAAGGAGCGAAAATACTGAGCGTCTTGTCGTCACTTGTCACAACTCGAGGCGATTTCGATCCGCCAGAGAGCGCTGGTGGTTCATTGCTATTAGTAATTGTGATAGTTCCAAGGTATAGTGAAGATTTATGATAGATTCACACTCCAGTAAATAGAATACAGAGGGTTGCAAGGAAGGTTCTTCAGTGGTTAACACTCTTCATGTTTTTGTGTTTTTCATATTGATGAGCACTGAATAAAGTGCTCATCAACATGAAAACAATGAAGTTATGAGCGCCCCTAGCGGTAACCATCGGGAAGTATCGTATTGATAAACTCGCATTAAGGTCTCCGTTCGCAGAATTTTTATTGTTAGCGGAGCAGGGGGCTTTAGTAATACGCTAAATAAATATACAGGTCCTAGTGTTACATCATAAGTGTAAATATTATTAGGTGTTATTAGTTTTAAAGCTTTTATTTTTATTGTTTGAAGGGATTGGATGTACGATACAAGTTTTTGATGACAAATGGACCTGAGGGAGACTTTTGGCACGAACATTTTTCGGCAGACGAATTCTGTAAGTATTTATTTTTTGTTATACACTATGTCGATTTTTTTACTATTCTACCTTTTTCATAGTTACAATACAATACAAAAACACTTTATTGATTACACCACAAAACAGGGATAAACAAACACAGATAATTGCTTAAAACTAAAGTGTAACAATCGGCGGCTTTATCGCTAAGAGGATGGAGAGGATAATAAGGAAGCTATAGCTATGGCGGTGTAACTTAAAAAAAAGAAATAATTAAGAAGATATATTAAAACAATAACGAGCTTCAAAATTAAAATTAAATATAAATAAACGTGCATAATATATACATACTATAAATAAACAGTATTACATATCAATAAACATAAATGTCTAGTTGATAGAGAGCAGTTACCCAACCCAGTTATAATTAGTGGACGTTGAATACTTACTTGTAACTCGTCTATTAGATCAATATAATTCGACGTTTTTTGTTCATTTTAATTCAGCAGCATTAAAGGGACCATGGATAGGATATATCCCCTCTTTTTACTGACCATACAATAACCTCCTTTTAACTTCAAGTATTTGCCATTAGAAGTAGCGTCAAATTCGATTTAAACGTTTCGGAGATCAGAACAAACAGAGAGAGACAAAAAGATGTTAAATGGTTTATATGTTATTTGTATTATTTCATATAATATAATCTTTATTTATTCAAGTCAACAAATGGACCAATTACATTAATTTGATAAATTATAAAATTAAAATAATTTACAAAATAATAAAATATAATATAGTTGTTGTCTGGATATTTAAATATAGACACATAAATTTTATTTATTTGTTTTTTTCTTTGAATTTGTCGAATCCTAACCGGTGGTTAACAACAAAATGGCTTGATGTTTATCAAAACAGATCGAAAATCAAAATTTATGAGCATTGATCTTTTTATTGTGAGCAATGAGATATTATTTTGATAATGACATTATTATATTGCATAATTAATGTCGCGTTTTTGATTTGTTGGTTATTTATTAATAATAAAAACTTTGAAAAAAGTCATATTGGTGATACGGTGGTTAGGTTTCTTCAAAATGAAGCTATCCGCGTTTAAAGAAGAAATGGTATAAAGATTTTTTTTTTACTGAAATTGTGATAGGTATAATGAAACCTTGTTAATTTCAACGCCTCCAAAACACAAGCGTGTCTTTTCCCGGCAAAAAGGAGTTCCTTCCACTCCACCTCACTCCTACTTTCCGAGGTACATCTGTACCTGTGACCTACAGCCTCGAACTTCTTGGCATGGAGTTGTCTTCAGACATCAACTTTGGCGCCAACATCGAATCGAAGGCTCATATTCTTCCAATTAAAAAAAAATCTTCCAATTAAATAAATCTAATTAATAACAATTAAATATAAAAAAAATTATAATAATTTCATATCAATTTTCATATTTATAAAAGAGTTTCATTAGATGTTGTATCTAGTTACTTAGAACACGAAGAGATGGCGCTGATATTCAGCTTATGAAACACTGGAAAAAATTCAACAATTTTTTTTACAGATGTTCTCCCAGTGTTGCTAGCATATACGTTTGCGTATATTATTGTCATGGTAGCAGCAGTAATGTGCAGTGTCGAACTGCGTTCGCGTCATTTACTGCACGCGACGTACAAGCTGTTCCTTGCGTCTGCCTCAGCACAGCACAGCGGCGCCCTGTTTCAAGCATTAGCTTGTATCAAATATGCGGCTAGTGGCGTTAGAGTCAATGGTCTTAATACTACAGGTAATTTATTTCTTTCTTAAAAAAATATTTATAATTTATAAATTTTTGACGACACTTTGGTGCAACGATGGGACGCTATCGTTGCGGTCCTGGGTTTATACGTGGAAGGGGTAGATATTTGTGTGATAAATGCGAGCGTTTGTACTATCGAGGTCTCTCCTCGATGTCGAGGTCTCGAGGTCGTGCCTTACCACTTTGTAGAAATATTCGTTTGAACTGATCGCATCGGACACGCCCACACGACCCCTAATTGGCTTCGTATTTTACTTCTATTTATACTACGGCCAATCATAAACAACTAGTTTTAAAATTGCCCTTGATGTCAGTACTGTCAACTGTCAATCTGCTCTCACTTGCTTGTTTGCGCACGCGCGCCATTGTTGAATGAATGGAGCGGGGCGTGGCCTGAAGCGATATGCATCGTGCAGTGTGCTAGCGACTTTCAACTTAGGACTGATAAGGCGCCAGAGGCTTCGATAGTACCTGAGTTATGGGTATTTAGTTATATATTTTTTTATGAATATTACATATCTGCGCATCATATACAGGGCCATTTTATAAACACCATCCAAATTTATATATTATATTCATTGAAGAAAGTAACGAAACAAGATTTTTTTCTTTTAATATCACTCAGTACTAAAATATTAAGTTAAGCCTACACAAAGTTGTCCGAGGAAAACTACCGATTGCTGTCACAGTCACGCTACGCACGGTGTTGTAGCAGATGATTACACGACCCCCGCCCCGCCCTCCCGTATTTCATTGATACATTACAATGATTTTCATAAGTTGCAAATTTAAGCGAAAAGAAATAGGAACGTCAAATTGAAGAAGAGATAAGTTGATTTGTTCTTTGACTATAACAATATTAATCGATAACACTTTAATAAATAAAAAATGAACATAAAAGTAAGCCACAACTTATGCACTTACGTCGCATTTTTTTAAATTTAATCAACTTATGTACAATAATTGGTTGGAGTAAAGCAAAGGGTGTTTCTTAACCACAGAATCTAAAAAAACACAGGGATCGCAAAGGCAATTCGAAAATCGCAAAAAAAAAATGCTGTGCCAAAACCTTAGTACCTACCTACCTAAGTTACTTTTGTCTATTTTACACGATAGGATAAAGAAATGTATAATTAATAGTTCTAAAAATATTTTTGTGAAAAATTTCACAAGTCTTAGCCGCCCTGCACACATTTTGCTTAACTCCAACAAAATAAATAATTAAAAATCCAAACAAAATACACTTACATGAAGTTTGAAAACAATCACTTTACCTTAAAGTGTAGGTAATTTCTCTCTAAACAGTCTTGCACGTTTATGAACATTGTCTTTAATTGTATTACTTGTTTTTTCACTTTGTCACTTCGTTAAATGCACGGATTATATTTAAGTTCTCAAGGCTTTGGGCCTTCTTCACATAAACCCGTCGTTCAATTTCGCCCTCGATTTCAATTCCAAGTGTGAACACATTTCGTTAGGTAGATAATTATGCGACGTAAATGCGTGAACGCAACATTGTACATCGCGGAAAGTCCGCGGCTGACTGATTTCATTGCGCCGATGTCGTTACAACTTGCGCGCGCAGCTCGGTGGGGCGCTTCGGGCGGTCGGTCGTTCAACTGTAAGTACCTATTTTGCCAGTAACCAACTGTTGTAATAATTCGCTCGGACAAAATTTTTTTTTTGCGGAAATTTTACCTCCCAATTTTTTTTCATAAATGAAGTGTTTGAATGATATCTTATGCCTAGAAAAAATTTGGATGGTGTTTATATAATAACCCTGTATGTATGTCTATCCGTAAAACAAGCGTTACAGTGCTTACTTTGGGCTAGGCTGATTGGTGTGGATGTAAGCAATATTTTTATTATTATTATCCCTTTTTTAACTCAGGGGAAAGCTTTACGACTATGATAGAAATGTAAGGACTCCCCCAGCCATTGCGTATGAAGCGTAGACGGGGAATACCACAAACCAAACCCTGGGGCGCACCACCACCATTTCCATCACTGTCTGCCGGGATCGTGTTATCACGCACCACCTATTATTATTATCGTTCCTACGCTTGGCAAGCTGGTTGGAGATTGCAGTAAAATTACCGTGATTCTGAAAACGCTGCGGCTCATTTTATGGTCTACCGTAGGTGTAGGGTGGTTATCTCTAGTATTATAAGTCGCTTTTTAAGACACTTTTTTCTCCTTTACTGTTTAATAGATAATTTCACAACATTCACAAAACAACAGTTATTAGCAAAAACCTCGAGAGTTTATATGCTAATGAGAATTCGCAATAATATTAAAGACAAAAAGAAAACATGCAATAACTTCAGCAAACCCAGGCACGCGCATGAACACCTTTCGCGGTTTATGTTATTTCTCGTTTTATGTATCATATAAAATTTGAATTATCAATCTTTTCGACACTATGTTATTTCGCGTATCCTATATTTGCAACAATTTGTGTAATTCAGTTGTGTTTATAAAATACTTTTTTTAAATGTCCATTAAAATTGATATAGGTAATATATACTTATTTATAATTTCTTGCACCGTAAAGGTTCCTGTATTTAAACATTTTAAATTGATAAAAATGTTTAAATATCGGCGTCGTAGCTTTTTACGGCATCGCATCGTAAAAATCTACGACGCCGCAGAACGCATCGTTGAAATTTCCGATACGACGGCGCATCTTAAAGAGTATGCTATGCGGCGACGCGCTGCCGTTCAGACGGTGTCCATACTTTAAACTATTTTCTTTTGAAGTGGCTTCCATCATTATTCATTATTGTCAGAAATGGGTGCACCCAGTACTTTCTTTTCTGTTTCATTTTCTGAATGCGTCTTAATGCAAGCAGAAGTAGAACACGCGCAGTGCGGTCCATGTCTCACTAGAAACTAAACCGTTGGTAAGCGTCTTATCGTACGATGTCGTATCCGATGAAATTTTTGCGTTGCGACATCGCATCGCATTGCTGTGCGATGTCGTTTTTGCGATAAGAAGCCGCAACGAAGTGTTGTGGCCTGGCCCATAGGGTTCTCAGTCTTTCATCTCGTATATATTTCTAAGTATTTTTGATTGGGTTGTTTTCTTTTAAAATGTCCAGTTTAACTAGATTTTGTATAGGTAACAACATATAATATTTGAAATATACTTAAGTTAAGTTGGTGATATTCACTTTTAATTAATTAATTTGGTGTTACAGGCCAGTTTCTATGTAGTGTGGCGGAAACAACGTTCCTTCTTCTTTTAATATTGATGGCTAAAGGATACACCATTACTAGGGGCCGACTCAAAGTGGGCTTCACGGTCAAGCTCACCATCTTCATGTGTTGCTACATCGTAACCTATATGGTGCTCTTCATTTACCAAGCAAAAGTATGTATTTCTAGAAATAAAAATGGTTTATCGGTTATTTTGAAAATGTTTTCCTTTAATCCTCACATAGACCATATATTAAGCTCCGCATTTCGAAGATTGGGATTTATCCTCCGTATCAGTAAGCCATTTAATAAAATATTTACCCTTAAAATATTGTATTTTGCTTTCGTCCGATCCATCTTAGATTTTTGTAGTACTTACTATATGGAATCCTCATTATCAGATACATATTAATAGGTCAGAAAAAGTACAAAGATTTTTTAAAACACTTAATTTAGTTAAGATTTTTTTAACAAAACTTGAGTTTTTTATGTTGTGATACTAACAAACTTAGATAAATTTTTGTTGTTTTTTTTTACAATTTATTAAATTGTATAAATATAAATAATTTCTTGTGCCATTGTTTTTTAGAGTCTTCTATCTTATAATTTATTTTCAATTATCTTGCTTTTCCAAAAAAGCATTGTTGACACTAATTACTAACTCCAAGGTATTTTCCCAGGCATTCGATCCCGGTGAAGTTTTGTACCTTTACGAAAGTCCAGCCGGATATGGCCTCATAGTGTTGAGAATTCTAGCGTGGTGTGTTTTCGCTTACTCTACATTTTTTACCGTCAAGAAATATCCAGAAAAGGTATGTGTATGGTTTAGAGTAGACCAACGGATTGACGGTGAGGAGACTATTTCGTTATTAATCGATATTCGACTTTAGATGCTTTAGAATACTGTTGAAATTTGTAATCGTAGCGCTCCGTATATAATAGCGCTTGGTGAGGTAATTGTTTTAATAAAAACCAATTTGAACTGTATGCTGCAGCGAATTAAATCGACTTTGAATTGATAACGAAATAGTCTTGTCGCGTTAACCCTTAATTACTTGAGGGTTGACATAGTTATTTTATTTTAAAAGAATATCAACAATCCGTCAAACACGTGAACCGCCTTGATACGCTAAATTCTTGTTACGAGTGGAGAGGTTAGAGCTCGGTTCATTCTAATGCGATTATATCTTTATTGGTGCTACGGCTTGTAATTTCATGTAAAGTCAACAGCCCAAGGATTTTTTTTTTCCCATTCAATTTACAGCTTAATTCACAACATATAGAGTTCAATGTCAATTGATTAAAATTACGGTTTGTAGTAGGTTGACATGCTGTTGTTTGTAAATAAAACACCTGTTCATGCGCGCATCGTGACATGATGCTGACCACTTTCAGAATAGCCATATTGCTGCGAGTTGTACGCTAAATAATCTAAGGGGATGAAAACACTGAAAGAGAATGAGCCAAAACCTATTACTTGGATGCTAATGACTGCAACTGCAGTCAAATCATGCTGAAAAAACATTATTATAGCTAATTGATACAATCAGGCGTTACTTGGCGGAAGTCCACATCCATTAGTAAAATAAAAATATGTAGCTTAGCTCCGCAAAACTCAAGCAGTGTGCACCGCCCGCCCGCCCGCAAATAAATGCAGAAACCGCAGACACCGGCACCTTCACCAACTACTCTACACGTGTTTCGCCCCCACATTGAGCATCATCAGGAGCTGTTAGACCGTGCAATAACGAGCACTTAGTGCCCGTGTGGGGGCGAAACACGTGTAGAAGCACGCGGACGGACGAGTGGTGCACACTGCTTGAGTTTTGCGGAAGTAAGCTACATATTTTTATTTTACTAATTATTATAGTTGTTCCATCTTAATAATTGTTAGATAATAATAAAAATTATTACTTTCGATGTTGAAGGTAGCTTCAAAATTGATAGAACGATACTAGTTCATAGTAGAAGTTGATATACGTTTGTATATTTCGACTCGTCTACCAACTTATCGGTAGTTTAGTGGTCTGAACACTCGTCCGAATAGCAAAAGGTTGTGGGTTCAAATCCCGCGTTAGGGTGATTTTGACATAATCTTTTTTCAGGACATCTATTTTCTTAAATTTCAGAATGCCTTTTACTGTCCGTTCTTCATCTGTGGTACTTTATGGTTCTTCGCGGGACCCCTATTTATACTCACAGCAAATTCTTATATAGGTAAGAAAATATATTGTATTAATAAGTTTAACTTATGGCCTTATCATTAAATATACTTATATACAATTTTGTTTGACGACTGTTTGATTAGGGTACAAATGCTCGTATACATCACACAAACATCTGCCCCTTCCAGGACTCGAAGCCAGGACCGTCGGTGCAAAAGGCAGGATCGCTACCGTTGTTATTAGTCTTTAGATTTGTTTTTTTTATTTTTTGTTAAATTGAAGGAAAATTAGTATTATACTGTTTTTGTATACAAATGAAAGGAAAAACAAAAAGCCCTAGTAAATAATTCGAGAGTCTTAAGTAAAAAAAAATGGAAATGGATTTCCGGAACAAAGACGTTGTCACAACCACGGCATAATAATATAGAAAAAATACATTTTCTTAATTTACCTAACCGGAAATATAATATCAACTTGACCATAGACATTTCACGAGAAAGAGAGAGAAGAGAGTAATTTAATGTAATGGTAGATGTAAAACCATTTACATAAGTCCCTAAAATAAATAAAGAGGAAATAGACACATGCAGTTCAGCTTGAGGACTGTGTAACTTTTGTTATGTAAATAAAATAAGCAAATAAAGTAAATTATCTTTACTTTTTGTGTCCAGACAAATGGGTGCGTGAGAGTGTAGTAATAGCAGTTCTGATGTTCATTACGTTCAGTGGACACATCATGTTTTTGGTAAGTGTACGATATGGATCACACCTTTTCTTTGGTCATAATTTTTGTCTATGAATATATTTATGTTCAAATAAATTTTGCTTTTTTCTAAATATTATTATTTTTAGTAAAAATGTATTTATGTTTTGTACGAAGTAGTTCCCTAGAATATGCAGAAATGGCGCTGATATTCAGCTTGTGAAATTTAGAAAAATAAGACGAATTTGCCAAGATCGTCGCTAAGCATAAAGCTACGCTAGCACCATATATTAGAGCGGAGCGTTATACCTAAAAAATATTTATTTTTTGTTTCGATGGGAATTTTTGCAAATTTCAAAATTCGGGCTCCGTCGCAATCGACCAGATCAACCTATTGATTCGATTCCACACAAAAAATATTAAAATCGGTTAAGAATTCTGGAAGTTATAGCGTAAACTAGGCGATGCAGTCGCTAAGCATAAGCTACGCTAGCACCATATGTTGGAGCGGCGCGTAATACCTAAAAAAAGAAAAAAAAATTTTTTTGTCTCGATGTGAATTTTTGCGAATTTCAAAATTCGGCACTCCGTCACCATCTGGTCCTAAACCTGTTGATTCGATTCCACACAAAAAATATTAAAATCGATTAAGAACTCGGGAAGTTATGGCGTAACAGACATTGCTGTTACAAAAAAAAAAAAAAATTGCGCCATTGAAGCTGATCTATGGGAGCTTCGCTCCCATTCATTCATTCGCTTGATCAATTTAAATTTTCTTTTATTTTTTTGATTCATTTTAAAATATTGTAATCAATTAAGTTACTCTATATTTTTTGTTCTATTGAAATTCACAGTAGCAACGACACCAAAAATTTGATTGACTTTATTTCTATTATATTTTCTATTGAATCGGTAAAACCGGATGGTTAGAAAAAATAAATGTCGACTGGGTAATCAAAAGCTTTTTAAATAAATACTTATATTACATATTAAGCATTTCAACACAAAGGCAAAAAAAAACAATAACCAGTTTTCTTGCGAAACAGGTATGAATAATTATGTTACACTTATGTATACAAACGTAATATGTATTTAGTAAAATACCGGGCTGACAGCTATGGTAACATTCGTGTCGGACACAGATTAAAATCTTCTAAGAATTTATTTTTATTATACCGATAAAAATAAGTAAAAGTTATAAACCGAGATAGGTTAGATTTTTCTTTCTTATAAATCTATTTCGTATTGTTTCAGCTATTAACATTGCCAGTTTTCGCCAATAAAAATTTCCCGTACCATGTGAGGACAACACAGATTGGAGTTATGGAGGTAAGCATTGTTCTACTTGTAACGTTGTATAATCTGTTTAATTTATTATGGTAATAGTTAAAAATGTTTTGGTAAAGAATACATTTTTGAAAACGATTTATTGTTAGTTAATGACCTCTAGTTTTGTTAATTCCGGTTGGCAATGGTATTTTAATACAATATAAGATACAGCCAACACAATAAATCAAGCTTTATAAATTAAATTATTTTTATTATCACGATAGCATTAGGTAGGTAGGAAAGTAAAATGAATTAGAATATTTCGACAGGTGCTTACAAGGTTCGGTAGTTAAATTGGGAGAGCAGTGGATCGGACACCCAAAGGTTACGGGTTCGAGTCTCGCCTGAACATAACTTGTAACCGAGTCGTATTTTTCTAATATTTTTCCTATTTATATTTATTATATATACTTGATAATGTTTTTGCCGGTACTCTGATCTGCGCTGACCCTTAACGCTATTAACGCTCAGACGTTATATATAAAAAAGCGCGAAAACCAAATATATTTTTGCATTTTTAAAATGCTATTTAATAAGATAAATTATTTTAATAGGAAAATACTAGAAAAAATCGACTCGGCTCATAAGTGAATTCTCTAGTATTTTTCTAACTAATCCACTGATAACCATCCGTTAAAGAGTAATTTCCAGGCTACACTCTATCTAAGTATTATCATTCTGTTTACAGGTAACTGGGAATTCCACTCTGGACAGATTTGGCCCAAACCCTTACCATCCTACCAATGGAGCAGCTCAAACGGTGATCATACCTCTTACAAGGTAATGAAACTTAAATACTTTCATTTTTTTTTTCTAATTCCACTCCTATATATTTTTTGATTGCTGCCGGTCGTAGTTGATCGTTACAGCAACACTGGGTTATGGAGCGGTGAAAGCCTTCGGACCTCAAGCTGAAAGTAGCCAGAGAGTAACATAACTAAAAGGAAATCTCTGAATTGTTCTGGTCTGCAGTTTAATCTTTATCCAATGCGCGATTTTATGTTCGTGTGGTATTTTTTCACGAAATTTGATTACAATATTTCTGTATGAATAGATCACACATAAGTAACTTCTAAGTAAGTAGTTTAACCGGTACGCTCAACAAACTGCTTGGTTCAATAATATTTTACGGTATGTCTAGCCAAGATATTAGTCGAGAGATAACGTCGACACACAGCAACATCTCTCATGCATCTCATAAATTATTACAAACCAAGAAAACATTATATTAAAAATATTTAGATGTCTAGCTTGCTCTAATAGTTTGCGTTTAAAGAAAGTCACTCTATTCTATGCACGAGTTAAGCATTACACGTGAAGTACACGCGAGTGCCGCATTAATATGCGACATTTTTTGAGGGAAGTATTTAATAATAGCAGCGCTAGTGAGCGCAGAAAAGCATATTTAACTGATTAACATACATTCACACATTTCGACGGAAGAAGTGATTTAGCCCTGGTACAATTAAAATTACTTTTAGGTTCCGTAGGACTTTGATATAGAGTCTTCATTTAATGTATTATTTTTATTTATTATTCGCAGAAGAACAGAAGAACTTATAGGTAACATGTACAGTCAATACATGGCATCTGCTCCTCCATTGTCTATGGATAATGGTACTCCTAAACTAAATGGAGTACCAAAGAGTATAGACTCGATATCCCCGCATAACGGGCTAATTAAACAAGATAGCACAGATACGAATGCCTCTGATGATATTAAACCGATACTCAACGAAAGGGACAAAGAAATATTTACAGTTGAGAGCCAAATGGCGAAAATAGAAACGGTGTTGCCACACCCTAGCGATAACACGGTGTTGCCACACGAAAATAATTCACACAAGAATGGGGAGATTTCTAGAGGAGACCTACCTAATGTGTTGAGGTCAAGAAGGAATATTTTGGAGCCGTTGAAGGATCCCCCGATTCCAACGTGGTCTTTAGCCAAAGGACCATGTGTGGTTGCTATGCAAAAGAAAACTGAGAGTACTGTGGACAGTAAGTTCATTTTAAATTATCTGAAACAAATAAAGTAATTTTCAGTGCTAAAGTATCATAATAAAAAGCTTTCTGTGCAATTTGTTTAAAGAATACGTTATTGATATTTCTATAAACACTCTCTAATTATGATAAATTGTTTAAATAGAAAAATACAAAAAAATCTAATCTGCTCACAAGTAAATACTCGTGCGGGAATCGAATCCGCAACCTATGGATGTACGGTCCAATGCTCTCCCGATTGAACTACCAAGCCTTGTGAACACCTTTCTAAATTTTCTAGTACCCTCTACTTTTTACGCTGTAGTTCAGCTTTGTCTCATCAATGGGAGCAATTTCCTTTCGTATTCGAAAGAAACAGTTTTACAAAGTTATTTAGTTGTATGATTTTTATATGTTATTTGCATTTTTTAATGTTATCTCATATGATAAATTATTTTAATAGCAAAATACTAGAAAAAATTGTCTCGGCTCACAATCTTTGGATCTCCCAATTGAGCTCGGTAGCTCCTTGGGTTCGATTCTCGCATAAGAATTTACTTGTGAGCCGAGTCGATTTTATAGTAGTTATTTATTTAAATAATTTATCATTAAATATAACATTGAAAAATGCAAGAAATATATAAAAAATCATAACACCCCCTAAATATGTTTATTATGAATGGTTTCAAGCCCTAAGTACATGGTTGGGTTCGAACTCTGTCCCAAAAATTACAACTGACATCTCAACCAATGGGTTTTAATCTTGACATTTTGGATCTGTGCAATAAATGGGTGCGTTTGGAAGAAAAAAGCGTTTGACGGCGCTCGCTAGCGCTGAGTAACAAACTATACTGTTTTCGGCAAGGACAAGTTTTCTAACTTTCGCAGCGCTGACGTTTTCCGCCATTTTGCTTAGATAAGTTTGTTTACAAACTTTTAAGTTAACCGGTGATTTTGTGCAATCATTAAAATAATAGTAGTAATTAATTAAATAAAATATGATAATTAATAATGGCAGAACAGAAAATACTGATGTAATATTAATACTAATAGTGACTTATGTATATTATTCATAGTTTAATTTTTTTAACTGCAAGTTTAATAAAAATATATTTAATTGAGGTTATGTTCCCCAGTGACCGCTAAGTTTGCGTCCTAACAGGTAATACTCATTTAGCGCTGAGCGGCGCTTACTGCTGAGCGGTCGCTATTTTGCTTTCCAGCGCTGTCGAGCGCTTTTTCTGCCAAACGCACCCAATGCTTTTTGCGGAAGTAGTCTACATATTATTCTTTTATTAATGTTTTCGACTTCCACGAAGTGACGTAAAGTCTGTTCATTCTAACTTGTCCTATTTTGTAAACAATCTTGACACAACTTTTTAACAACATCACCCATTTAAAAATAAAATAATAACAAAGTCAATAATGTATTACAATAAATCGTAATTATAGACTGAAACCTATTTAATCTATTTATCAGTTGATTTAATGCTACATTTTCAATAAAAAAGGAGTGCCAAGATTGTTTACCAAATAGGACAAGTTAGAATGAATAGAGACTGTACTGAAGTTTGTTACATCGAAAACCAAAATCTTTGCTTAATTAGTAAATGTGATCTTTTTCAGATCCTGAAACGAATGTCACTCTACCAAACGGCAAAAAGATACCTCCAGCAAGAAACGGTTTGCATCTCCGCTCTGGAGAAATTTCAACTATACACGAAGGAAGAGTGCAAACATATTCGCGCACTGTAGATTTGTTTAATGCAAGTAGTAGTGTCAACGGTTGACTTGAATGAAAGATGGAATAATATATAGGTTTAGAATTCCCGATATTTTGCGATGGTTGTACAATAGATGCAGTTTTAATACTTTCAAAGACTACAAACTTACTGTGAGTGAGACTTAGTGTGAGTTGACGCGTTGATACTCTACAGTCTACGTTAAATATTACTATGGATTTTTGTATGAGCGCCCCTAGCGGTAACTATCGGGAACTACAAATCTTCATAGAAATTTGTAACGTGCTCGATAATCGAATGCGAAAATTCGCACTAAGGTCTCAGTTGGTGTTGCGGTTCAGACAATTCACATCATTCTGTACATATATGAAATTAAGTAAAATGGGACATGCATCTCTTTTGTATTTAATATCTTTGCATTCACAATGTCATATAGAGTGGACCCCCGGTAATCCGACAAACGTTTTGCAGGGCAGTGTCGGTTTATCGAATTTGTCGGATTATAGAGTACTGCCTCAGATCCCCCAAAGATCGAAATTGTTTGAAAAAATACCTAGTAATCTGACAAATTACAGATCAAAATAATAAGATTCTATCTGAACTAGTAAACAATGAATACACGCTTGGCCGCTCCACTATCATATATTGAGCAATCAAGCATTCCTTACATCAGCCAAAATAATATTTGTGTATCTACATTCAAAAGTGATAGGCATGTCGGATTACAGCGGGCGCCGGATTAGACATGGGCCGGATCACCGCGGGTCCACTGTATCTATAAGATATAAAATACGTCTAAAAATAATATGGTATTGTGAATGTAAAAAAAAAAAAATAATTACATAGGTAGTTAGCGTTCAAGAAGTTAAAGTACATTTGTAAATTTCGTCACGTCTGCCAGCATCTCGGTAGCTCAGCGATCAGAGCACTCGCCCGGATAGCGGAAGGTCGTGGGTTCGAATCTCACCTGAGGGCTCGGAAGCGTGGTTTTACAGACGTACTTCATATCTATATATCTTTGTATATCTATGTTATTTATTTCATTTCACATTATTTTCAAATACAACAATATCAAACTAAAAACTTATCGTGAAAAATTAACCCTAAAATATTTATATACCTACACATTCACAAAAAAAATATGTCATCCAAAATTCCAATTTGGGGCATGGTACCCAGAACACTCAGCATTACCTCGCTGAATTGCTAAACTGATTCTCTGCGCGAAATAGCTGCCAGCCCTCTGATCACCCGAAGAGAGAATTAGTCGATTCGACATATCCTTCATAAACTGCTTCATGTCAGATGACCACGACCCTAACGTCTCGAAAGCTAACGCCGAAAACTCATAATCTTCAGTTATAGATGAGTATTTACGACGCTTGAGAAACTGAGCACGATGGGCTGCGGCCCCAGCTTTAGTACAAATTTCATGTATGTATATCTACGCAAGTTACATCCCACACCATAGTGCGGCCCAGTCTCCACGGCACAAGCGTAGCACCGTCAGGTCTCTTGCCATCATCTCTATATAGACCACATGGTTCTAATGTTGCCGGTATAGAAACCGTGGCCAGAGCTCTACGTACCAAATCGTTAACTGTACCGTGGCGATATAAGCGACCAGCACTTCTGGAGCAGGATAAGCCATGTCTACATATCTTTTGTTTTTATGTATAAAAATCAGAATTAGGCAGTTTATCGCAAAATAGTACTTTTTTGTGTTTATTCATTGGAATATTGCGTAGTAGAATATAAAACTGGATATTATGAAAAACATGTAAAAATGGACGATTCAATACCTCCATTTATTAGGTATGATAATTCTTATATAAAAAAATCTCAGTAGTTGTTGTAAGTAACCTTTTTTACACTTTGTAGATTATACAAAAAGTAACTATTATAAGTTTCTTGCATGTTTTTTTATTGTGTAAATCGTCAAAATAAAATGCTGTAGAATTAATTTTTGTTAAAAAAAATATTGTCTTGGGTCAGTACATTAATCATAATTTAAACAGCCGCCATTTTCACGCGCTTTGAATGACGTCACATGACATGACTCGCCACGTTACCTACTATGGGTGAATCTACATACTTCATGTCATGTGACGGCTTCAGTGGGTAACGCCACACGCAAAAGAAAATGATGGCACGACAGACGTGTCATCAGCAACGAATCGGTTAATACACGTGCCTGCACACGTCAGTAAATCGGTAATCGATTTTTGACGAAAATAAGCATGCCGGGTCTGCTAGTCGGTAATAAACATCAGAGTCGGTCGACTTAAAGAAGTTGTGTTGTGTGCGGTCACGCGCTTGTATAGTTACGTTTTTATAGGAAGATAATCTTTTTATATGTTTTTTAATACAAAAATACTAAAAAATATCTACAATTAAATTCTCAGACGGAAGTTTTTTTTTCTAGTATTTTAATATTAAAACAGTTTATCGTATAAGATGCTCTTTTCTTGATACTCAATAAGCTAACTGTAAATATTGTGTGTTTCTAGTCATGTAGTTTTGCATTTCAACCTACCACGATATTAATATTTTTTCAATTGATATTGAACCATATACATAAGACTTTTTAGTTGAAATTAGTTTGAGAAAGCCATTTCTGTGTGGGGTTGGGTTTAAAATAAAACAAATAAAACAATTTGCTAATATTTAAACGTTTTATTTTATCTCCTTGTAAACATACAGTCTTATTATTCATACAACTTAAGACAAAAGTAATTAAGTTTGACATAACATAATTTACTGCCTTATTATTTTTTAACAACCGGTACAGTTTGATTTGATTCCAATTAAAAGGGTTTTAAGGGTGATTTTTCAATCCATGCATGAAACTTATCAATTCACGAATAATTACCCAATCATATCAAGAACGCCATAAAATAAAAAGGTTTCTAGTTCACAGTGTTGCTAGTTTCAACTAGCAACACTGTGAATTTGTTTCAAGGCTAGCATCGCAACTCCATCGTTTAAGAGATCTAGACTGTATTCCAAAATATACATCAGTATTCTGGCTAGTTGTAATGACGACATAAATCCGTCGCCATTTTGTACTGGTAAGTAAAATATGACGTATCTTGCCAGGCTTTTCTCTCTCTCGCTCTCACACTATTTTAAAAAATAGTGTGAACGAGAGTGAAAACAGGATGTGTGATATTTATATCGCATCCTGTTTTGACCTCAACGCGCTGGACAGTATATTGCGGAATAAATCAACATCATGGCGTCCATTCATGACGTCATTACCACTGACCAATATACTAATGTATATTTCGGAATACAACCCTATTATTATGCACTACGACAAAGTATAGAGAACTTAACAACTCAACATACAATTTGTGATTGGCGAAAAATTGAGGTCTCAATTTTGTATAGTTTTCTTGATTATGCATTTTATATCGAGAAACGATGCATCAACTAAAGCCTTTGATGACGAGCTCCTACTCTTTGCTATTTTTTATGGAAAAAAAAGAGAAAAATGGGTCTTCCATTTCTGCGCCTATCGTACTATCGAGGTCTCTCGTGCCTTACCACTTTGTAGAAATATTCGTTTCAACTGATCGCATCGGACACGCCCACACGACCCCTGATTGGCTTCGTATTTTACTACGATTTATACTACAGCCAATAATAAACAACTAGTTTTAAAATCGCCCTTGATGTCAGTACTGTCAACTGTTTGCGCGCGCGCGCCATTGTTGAATGAATGGAGCGGGGCATGGCCTGCGATAGGCATTGTGCAGTGTGCTAGCGACTTTCGACTTAGGACTGATAAGGCGCCAGAGGCTTCGATAGTACATTCAAATAAAACCACCGTTAATAGATACTCGACGCATATATCATCGTAAAATTGTAATTAATATTAGATTCTAATCTATCTCGTGATATTGTAAACTGTCGAAAGATTGTGAACCGTAACATAGAGCTTACAATTTAACGCATCGGGTCGGTCTTGCAATAAGCCCTCTTGTGTCCATTGAGTTAGGTTAGGTTAGTAAAATTGTACATACCATTCGATTATAATCTATCTTGTGATATTGTAAACTGTCGAAAGATTGTGAACCGTAACAGAGCTTACAATTGAACGCGTCGGGTCGGTCTTGCAATAAGCCCCTCTGTGTCCATTGAGTTAGGTTAGGTTTCACTTCGATAGATTATAATATACCTAATAATGATGCGTTAAATTGTAACAACTAAGTTACGATTCACAATCTTTCGACAGTTTACAATCTCGCGAGAAATATTATAATCTAACATTAATTACAATTTTACGGTGACACATATATTCTTTTTTATATATTAGTTCTGACGTTACGGCTCCTTTACAGGAGCAGTGATTACAGGATGACTAAGGTTATTGTCGCCATGTGTTACTAATACTTTAATCAGGCATTTTAATCACTAAATTTATACAAATAAAATTGTTTTATTCTGCATTTTATTTAGTTATTTTGTTATATCTACGATTAATGTAAACTAATGAGTTTACCACCAGTTCCGAAATTCGAAAACGATGTTTTATTAAAAAAAAATGATTGAACATATGATAAGTTTCATCTGAGGATTAAAGTCAGTAAAAAAATGAGTAAAAAACCGAAATACCGGTAAATTACGGTTTTTATCGCATACGGTTATACTGTATGTTATATTATACATCGGCGTGAGATAAAAATAGAAGGCATATTTGACAAGCAAACAAAATGTGAAAATACATAAAGCGTTATATGCAAAAAATAGAGACGTATTTTTTATCGATATTGTCATGCAGATTAAGACTAGTTGCACATCACTAGTTTTAGTATCGATATTAGAAAATAACTTTTTTATATTGAAAATGACAATTGATAGAAACGCTTATTAAAGAAACAGATAAAGCACCTTTTTGTTCTAAAATCAAACACAATTCAAGCTTTAACAGAAATTATATATAAAAACTTCACACAACTAAAAATATTCTAATTTTCAATCGAAATCAGAAGAAAATTGAGCTCTATTCACTTCGACATAAGGATTCAATCGTGCCACATCTACAAATATATGGCTATAAATTTATGACCGCTCTGAATATAGACGCAAAGCGCAATTAACACAACGAGCGTAAATGGAAGATACACATACATATGCAGGAGCCGCGTGATTGGACAGTTATAAAACAGCTGATTATTTATTTAAATTAGGCTGTTCAAAACTACTCATAATTAATGTATAATTTATTAGAAATGAATGAATATTGATTACTTCGGAAAATTCTTAAAGAGCATTAGATAAATCGGTCATTTCATTTTCTTCAGTCTGTAATTGGACGCTAGGGTTGCCATCTGCCACTAAGTGATTTAAGTGTTACCAAATTAAAAAATACGGGTATTAGTATTTTATTAAAGGCAACAATTAAACTAGAATTGGTTCTTAGCAAAACCTTAATGTTCTTAAATCATATAAATTGTTACGACGTTTTAAAAAAGTCTCCGTTTTGCTTAGCCAATCGAGAAGAATACGGCAACTTTGCCGCATATTCAATATGGCTAATTAATGGTTATTTTAAACACGTGGCCGACAAAACCGGTAACATGCGGGACATCTGACAAGCCTATTGGACAATCATTATGATAATTGTTTATTTAGGGGTACAAAAAAAAAACAAAAAGGAACATAATGTATAAAAAAGCTACATTAGTGTGAGTACTACGAACGTGACAGCTTCAGATAACAACTTGTACTAATCCTTGGTCACATGCTTATTACATTTTTGGCAGTAATTTAGAAAGGGACAGCTATACGTTTAGTTCTCCCACTTCTTGAATTCCAATCCGTCTGGTGGTTTCACTTCTACCTTCTCTTTGGCCACTTGGTTCCAGTTTGTGCTTAACACCGTACCACCTGATTCTACCTGTAAATTATTATTTTTCTATATTTTCCGGACAACAGGACAGTTATTTAGTCCTAAACTAAATTGAGCTTGTACTATGCGTCATGCTCGTGAACGGGTGCTGCCTTGAGAGATGGATCTGCTTTAACTTTCAGTGTTATTGACTTATAGTTAACATACATCTTGTTGCTTTCCTAAATTTGTCGTTTATTCCCTGTATGTTATTGCAATGTTCAGGGATACTTACTTTAAGTAAGAACAGATACTTGTTGACTTTGTTGTAATCAACGAAATATTGATATCATAACACTACTCTTATTATAATAACAGAATAATTTTGTTTTTTTTTTATTTCCTGGATTATGCATGGTGACGACGTATTATATTGTAAGTAAATGTTACTTCTGTTAAAGCTGACGAGTTTCTTGCGCCCATTCAATAAAAAAAAATTTTTGACGATTCAAAACAACTTATTTTAAGTGCATTTGAATAAAGTTATTTTCATTTATTTTTATTTCATTTCAACCCGGGAACTGTGGGGCAGCGCCGGGGAAAGCGCAAAAGGTGGGATCGCTACCTTTGCACCAAGCGATTGTAAACTTATAATAAATTATTTCCAAGGTTTATAGATTTTATTCCTTCCCTTTATTGATTGCGTTATTTCTTTCCATCCAAAAGTAATCTGGATAATATCGCTCTAATCGATAAAACCGCCTATTGTAACACCTCTTATTGTTTTTTTTTGTTAACGCTTATAAAAAATTCAGAGAGAATATACTTAGGTATTTTTTTGGTTATTTTTTTTAATTTTCATGCTAAGTTGAGTTCCATTTTTTATTTATTTAAGTCAAATGTGTTATCGTTTCTGTGGTAAAGAATTCCAAGTGAAGCATGTTGCCATATTTCTTAATATCACTTGACATGAATAAAAAAGTATTTAGCAAATACTTACGAAGCTTTTGTTCATCGCTCGACGCACTTCGTCTGATCCTTCGCCGTATATTTTTTGAAAGAGAGCATTCAATGCCGCATCGCCTTCTGGCTTTTCCTCTTCCTCCTGAAAAGAATATTTGATAGTTTAAGTATCCGGCTCGAAGGACCATGTAGTGCAGCAGAGTAGCCGCTGAGCTTTTTGTAGGGCTGGATGTTCAAGGGTTGCAAACAAGAATGAAGAAGGCTTGATTTTGTAAAATTAATATATTATCGACTCACCGACCGACACCGTGTACAACGAGATTGCAAGGGAGAAAGTGAACGAGATAACAAAATGTTGCTACTTTTAATGTTGTCTGCAACACTGAGTCACATGAAATCTTTGTACTATAGTCAGTAGATTAAGCTATACGTCATTGTTCTATAGTGATTCTATTTTATTGATCAAAAATATTAGTTTTTTAAACACTGTATAATTCTAATAAAATATAAAAGCAAAATCAGAAACTAGAAGTTATGTGTTGGTTCCACGTAAGATAAGCAGCGTTTCGCAACCTGCGTTTTCGGTAGACGTTAATCTATAATCTAAGATCACAGTGGTTTGTGTGTTTGTCTGTCCGCTTTTTTTCTATGGTATCAATAACGTTACTATAGCAATGAGTTAACCGCAAGTAGTTCGTCTACCGGACGCTAGATGGCGCTAACGGAAAAATATTTAATTATAGAAAAAATTTAAAGAATTTTGTCCACCCGTGCGAAGCCGGAAGGGCCGCTAGTCTATAATCTAAGATCACAAATTAGTTGTTTATCTGTCCGCTCTATTTCCATTGTATATGCGTTACCATAGCAACGCGTTAACCGCAAGTAATTCGTCTACCGGACGCTAGATGGCGGTAACGGAAAAATATTTAATAATAGACAAAATTTAAAGAATTTTGTCCACCCGTGCGAAGCCGGGACGGGCCGCTAGTTATCTAACAATTTTTTTATGTAAAAGCATTTTTTTAGTATTCTACCCCTAATAAATATATTTGAATTTGAAACAACAATATATGAAGAGAATTAACCATTAGCAGATCATTCATTTGTTAATTCAGAAGATTATTATCATCTAATCGGTGACATTTATTATTGGTTACTTTATAAAAGAACAATTCAGTTTTTAATGAGGATTTCAATAAATTGGTATTGTTACTTATATGATAGTTTCATTAAAATAAATTCAGTAATTACTCATCCATACCATTTTCTTGATGTCTTTTTCTATTTTATCCCAGTCTTTTCTGAATATCTTCGGTGGCTGTTGTGGTCCAGACGCATCAATTATAGCTGCAAAAGGAGATTTAAGATTAATTTAGATTACTTTGTGTTGACCCATTGCTGTCCAGACAGAATAATTTTTTTATATACTCAATCCGTTTTTAGCGTTATTTGTAAATTTAATCCAAATCGTCGTCTAAATTGTTACCACTCTCAATCTTATTGCTAGCGAGATAGATATATTTACCAGTACTCTGAGTGAATTCTTAAGAGCAGCATTATTTATAATAAGTTATAAGAATTACTAATTATTGTTTTTAAGTAGGCATAAGATTTAATTTATTTTATACAGGGTCATTATATAAACACCATCCAAATTTATAAATTATATTCTTTGAAGAGAGTTACGAAACAAGATTTTTTTCTTTTAATATCACTCCGTACTAAAATATTAAGTTAAGGCTATACAAAGTTATCCGAGGAAAACTACCGATTTACTGTCACAATCACGCTAAATTACACAACCCCCGCCCCGCCCACCCGTATTTCATTCATACATTACGCTACGCATGGTGTTGTAGCAGATGACTACACGACCTCCCCCGACCAGTAAAATTATTATTAGATTTTATAATTTTTATGACTCGCCCGCATTGCGAAAGGTCGTGGGTTCGAATCCCACCTGAGGGCTCGGAGGAGTAGTTGTTTTTACACACGTATTTTATATCTTATAGAAAATATTGCATTGTGAATGCAAAAAAATTAAATTAAAAACATAATTTCTGTGAAATTTTTTGAAGTCTAAACGCCCTGCACACCTTTGCTCCAACCCAATTATAAATTAAAGAACCAATCATAAAACACTTACATAAAGTTTGAAAACAATCGTTTTAAGAGTACTTCATTAACTGTTCAAAATGTCGACCATTTCTCTCCAAACACATCTTTTGCACTAAAACACACATTTGCATTAAAAGGCACTTGATGATAGTTCTCTCTTATCACGTGCGGGTTCCGGAACGACCACCAATGCTCATTGTGTTGGTTATACAGTCCCACGCGAGTGAATAAAGATTCATCAGTCCATAAAATAACAGCACCAGGATGTTCAATGAGCCACTCACAAACGTAGGTACGGCGAGGCACGGCATCTGCTTCACCTAAAGACTGCACTTTCTGATGGTGATAAGGATGCATGGTTGCGGCTTTAAGTAATTTCCACACCGCGGGTTGACTTACGCCGAAGCGTCTTGCTGCGTCATTCGTACTTGCTCTGGGATTTCGATCAAAGAAATCAAAGATTTCGTCTTCAATTTCAATTGCAAGTCTCCTTCTACCACCTCCTCGAGCGTATGATGGCGTCGTAAATTGTCCGTGGTCAAGTAAGCGTTGATTCGCAGCTAAAATGGTTTGACGATTCGGTGTTGTACCATTTACGAAACCACTATTTAGTAGACGAGTAAGACTTTCAGCTTCGTACAATGCACGGGCACCGTTTAAGCTTACTCCACTTAAAATATAGTACCGTACCATCTCGCAATAGTCGCGGTGGGAATACATTTTGTTAGGTAGGTATTTATGTGATGTAAGCGCGCGGGAGCACACGACATACGTCGCGGGAAGTTCCCGGGTGACTGATTTCATTGCACAGATGTCGCCACAACAAGGGTTGCCACCCGTACGAAAATATTTTATTTGGAATGATTTAATTTTTTGGGATTTTGAAAAATTTAGTAGTACAGCTCGACAATAAAGAGTTGACAAAAATAATTAATAATAAGGAACTAATGTACACTTTTTGTTTGCAACACTTCCTTATCTGTCAAAACTGTCAAGAGATCGACTAATTTTTTGCTTAGTTAAGAAGTCAATTGTTATTCTAGTGTGTTTTACGTGATATTTCTTTATCCTGGGTTTCATCATAAACAAAACATACCGTATCGGTTCTCGCGATATAATATACAATATACAGAAAAGATAGTGAATATGTTACACCGAAAGAATGTTTTAAAAATATGATACGATAAAAAGAAAAATAATCGATTGCAGAAGTATAAAAGTACGTGGGAAAACGAACATGGTGATTGGTTAATTAATGATCCACAGAACGAATATAACGGAAAATGCAAATTGTGTGGAATTACATTTACAATTTAGGAGTAGGTCAAGTAAGAAGACAATTTTTCTTTTTTCTGTGTGTGCACGTGTGTGTGTGTGTGTGTGTGTGTGTGTGCGTGTGTGTGTGTGAATTGATATGGTTGCATTAAATATCCAAACTATACTTTGCTATGCTAGACTGTAGAGATGCTGTGTTTGCAATTGTTTAATAGATATACTAATTTGATACAAACTGCAAAAAGCAATAAAAAATATGCCTTTAAACATAATGATAAAGGAAAATAAATTGTACTTTATGTTCATACTATGTACTTTTTTTTCTTACCTATATTACCCATTGTACTTTAACTACAAAAATAAAAGGTGGCAACCCTAGCTAACCACAATCTGCGCGCGCAGCCACAATCGCGGCTCGCCGCATGCGCTTTGAAATTGGGTAAGTCAATGTTCTAACTTTTTGCAAGTTATAAAAACATCGACTTCAAAGTTATTACGGTTTTCGGCAAAAAAAACAATATTTTATTTCTATTCATTGTTCTAATGGAAATAGTAGTATTTACACGACTCTTATAAGGCTATTGAATTATTAATTGTTATTTTTTTCTTTTATTAAATAATCAAAATTTACTATTTCAACGTAACATAAAAATTTACAGTAAACATTATCATTTTTATTATAAAAATCATAAATAGCCAGATGTGTCTTAATATTCTAACGTATATTCTTACATTTTGTGTTAAATTATGAAAATACATCAATGAAAATGCACATTTGGTACGTATAATATTTAATTGGCCCTTTTAACTTATGTTATCTTTGATTATCTCGTGGCTGAAAATCCACGAAAAATATTTAAATAGTTCTTTTTCTCCTGATCCCGAATATGTATACATAGTACAGTCAATCTGCAGGTTGAGTGGTGAGAAAATTCCCCGAACGGGTGAATGTTGTTTTATTTGCTGTAAAATGGTGTTAGTAATCGGTAAGTTTATACAACTTACCGTTTTGCAATAAATGGAAAAAAATATTGCTTATTTTTCGACTTTTAATCAAACAGGCAAAAGTATTTTTTTAATTATTTAGCAAGAAATGATTGAATGCGAAAAATATTCAAAAAATTAACAAATTTAAATTGTTAGAATGACATTAATTAATAAAAATAAATGAATCGTGGTCAAAAAGTGCACTACACATGTGCACTTATACTGCAGGCAACCGCATTATTGGACTTTTCATTCTTTTTCGAGTTCCAGCTTCAAAACGGTAAGTTGTATAAAAAAATTGTTCAAACAGAAGTTGTTGACAAAAGCTAAGGGACAACTTTTACATTTACATTTTTGCATTAAAAATGTATTTTCAAGGTGAAAAGTCAAAAAAACACTGTTTTGAAGACTTTAGCGCCACCTACTGTGTGCATTTGTTGGTGTACGGGATTGCACTAATGACATTTTTTGAAGACCTTGACGTCCTCTACATTTTATAATCTATTGATTTTTCTGTGAAATGCATACATTCCGAGAAAAATGCATATCAAAATTTTTTTGGCTGTTTTATGGAATTTTTTTTTTTCAAAAAGACCATTTACAGCAAATAAAACAACTTTCACCCGTTCGGCAATTTTCTCACTCAAACGATTTTTTCTTCGACAGATTGACTTTCTAACAACTCAATTTTGGAAAAAGAAAGTTATGTCGTTCTTTCTTACTGTACCTCGGCATCCACACCCCCCGCGACCCCACCCCGCTGTTTCATTCAAAACATTTCGGCCGTGTTTGACCTTTCGGGCGACCTTTCTTTTGACCAGTAACCAGCTTTGTAATAATTCGCTCGGACAAAAAATTTTTTCGTGGAAATTTTATCTACCAATTTTTTTTCATAAATGAATTGTTTGAATGATACCTTATGCCTAAAAAAAATTTGGATGGTGTTTATATAATGACCCTGTATATTGTATTTAAATATTATTGCTTCACTGGCGCATTGGGACACACCTGTAATAGCAGTGAAATGATGTACAAATAAATAAATAAAATCTAAATAAGGTTCCAAACCTTGAGGTATTGCCTTAACAGATTCCTCTTTTCCCTCTCCTTCTAACACGCTCCATCTGAGTCCCTCTTTCTTCCGCAATTTGACTTCTATTTTGGATGGGCTTACTACATATGTGCTCATGGATGGTATAATCTCATGTGCCAGTTCCAACTCTAAGCTGTATTCCGAATCTGACTGCGGTAATGCACTGGTGACAGAAAGCTGTAAGTGTCAATAATTGATTATTTAAGAAAGTCAATAATGCAGCACTCGAGCTGGTCATTTATCTCTTATTGCACATCATAATATTTTTGTAAATTTATTATTACTATTATATTATTAGATGTAAAACTGATTAAAGTAAGCAGTGCGGAGTAGGTTGCATTTATATAACACACAACCACACACGCACGCACGCACGCACGCACGCGCACACACACACACACACACACAAATCACACATACAAGCACCGTCATTTTTGCCTATTCTACAGTAATTGTTATTTATTGTCAAGTGTAGTTTAATTTCAGTTTATCTTGTTTTAATGTAATTAAATTAATTTTATATAAGAATATCCAGTGATTGACTCAAAAGAAGAATTATAAGAAGAAATATGTCACACTTCGAAAGTGGCTATTCGAGTTTGTAATTAGAAGTTTGTATTTGTAATTGAGAAAAGCTGTGAAGTTTGCTATAAGTATGGTTGTTTAGAAAACACCATAACTAAAAATGTATTTTTTTAAAGTTTCTTAATTGATAACAAATTGATGATTTAGAAATACTTACACTACGATCGCCATAGTGAACTTTGACTTTATCACTAGACGCATTTTTTATTAAGATTGTAACAACTACTTGAGACTCAGTCTGATACCAATCATGTTTGATTTTCGTTTTTGCTGCCTGGAAACATAACATGAGTATATTAATAGAAACAAATTTACTTAATCATTAATTAAAATAACTATAATTAATAACGAATGCACGCATTCACTAAAGTTATTGACAGTGTACTAAATTAATTTAATTTCTACAACACCTACAACAAAACATTTGGTAGTATACAATGTATAAAAAATATATTTTTCATAATATTGCCTAAATTAGCAAAAGTAAAGGATAAAGACAAAAATTAGACAATGAAAGTATACAGGTAATAGTCTAGAATTAAAACTCGGTATTATAATAGATATTAGATAATTATGTGAATATGTTCAATGGAACTACATACGAAATTTGAATACAGTGGATCCCCGGTAGTCAGACAAACATTTTGCAGGGCAGTGTCGAACTATCGAATTTGTCAGATTATAGAGTACTGCCTAAGACCCCCTATAGTCCGAATTTTTTTACAAAAGAGTACCTTGTAATCCGACAAATTACACAGATCCAATGATAAGATTACAAATCATACTTCGTTATGTATGTCAAACTTAGTAAAATTAAACAACACAATAGAAAGATTACGTTTTATTATAAAAGTAATGTCATTAATGCTATAGAATTTACAAAAAAATATGCAATAACTTTACATTAGGAAATAATTGTGTACAAACAAATGCACATATATGTACTAAAATAATCAAATTTTAAAGAAAAACTACCGTACGCGACATTCACGTCGAGAACAATAGTGATGGTGCGTACAAGTTGTAACTTGTTCAATCGTGAATTAGCGAATACTTGTATGTAATAGACGATGTCGGATTATAGGGGGTGCCGCATTAGCCAGGGGCCGGATTACCGGGGCTCCACTGTATTAAAAAATAATTAAATATATATATTAACTGGCACATATTAAGTTAAACATACATAATATCATCCAAAATTTTAAGAAATTTAAGATGATTCTAGGTTTAAAGTGCTTAGAAAATTTCAATAATATTTAAAGAGGAAACAAAGTAAATCCTGCAAATTATTATTACAGAAAAACCAGCTTAATATTATTTCTCATAAATATGTTATTTTACATCAGTTTCTACAACTTGAGGCATTGAGGCTTTTATTTTAGTTATATTTTATCATGCTTACAATTCTCTATGATTATTTATTTACATATAGCATTTTATACTATGATTTGTCATCCCTTTTGTTACCCTATCTCTTTTCCCACAGTATTTATTACAATAATCAAACATAACTGTTGAGGTTTTTCTATTATACATACATTTAAAAGAATAGAGATGAATTTGATGAAAAAATTGAGATTGGAAGGCATAAGGAGAGGAAAGCTAAAGGTAGATAAATGAAAGTTTGATAAATTAGGGCAAGTTTCAGTGATGTGGTGTACATAATTCAATAAATATTTTTTTTTTTTTTTTTATTGTGGCTTTTTCCGTTTTTCACAGAAATTTCGCCAGTGTCCTGTAGTGAGAGTCAATAAATATAATTTAACATCTTTCAAATCTATATATATATATATATAAATTCCCTGTCACAGTGTTTGACAGCAATGAATTCCGAAACCATTCAACTGATTTTGAAGATTTTTCTTCATTTTTCTGGAATTATTCAGACTTAGGATATAGGTAGGATAGGTTTCATTTTAGTTCATAACACAACAACATGTGGCCGGATCAGCTAGTAAGTTTATAAGGATACATGTAATTCAATAGCTATATATTAGTGATGTCTACACAATACAATTTATTTTTCCTGTCCTTCATAATGATTTTTTCTTACTGAAAACACGTTTATAACTGGGTCCCCTTTGAAATCATCTTAAACAGGTGTTACTGTATATTAGAGCAGAAGTTTATGTTATAAAAGAAAATGTACTAGAAAAAATAATAGAAAAAGAACAAAAACAGTAAATTAACTTGCATAAAACTAAATAAAAAATATTACAAATATTTCCAATCGTACGTGTAGGTACTTGTTTCATTTTATCTAATTTTAATATCATGCTACAAACGCATTGCAGTCTTCAAACGTTACATTTTTGGAAGAATATGCTAGAAGAAGAACTGTATTATCAAGTGTTTGAGTGAGAAAGAAACGAGTTTACTAACCTCACAAGGAATACTATCCGTTTTATCAGTCATGTTGTTTTCGGAGTTACCTATCTTTTAATTATTTTGCACTGGAATCAGTCAAATTGTTATTTTAACAAAAATCTAATAGTAAAATTTGACTATCATTCAGGTACGACAGGTGCTGCCAGATAATTATTCCAATAATCAAGATTTAAATGAAAAAGAAGTTGGCCAAAAATATTGCACTGATTGGTATTTTCTTCTTAAGAAAAAGTTCCAAAGTTTTATTTAATTATTTTTCTTATAGACTATTCACAACATATTATTGCTGTATTGCCCACTTTTTTATGTATATATGCGTACGCTCATTTGGACACGTACCAATTAATTAATATTTTTTGGCAGTGATCGATCGTCATTTTAATTGAATCACCAATTGGAACAAGGGAACAAAGTAAAAAATCAGGAACGGAGAAAGTTGAAAAAGTTAAGTAATTTTTAAATTTCACCGTGTGTTTATGTATATATGTATAATGAAATATTTCTGATATTAATTAGGACTATGTAATAAAATATGTTAGAACCTACCCATTTGCTATGATTTATATTATATACTCATTTATTCCCTCCTCCTATTTGTACTAACAATAACTTTATAGTTTACAAATGTTTAAGAATTGATTAAGATGGAAACAGTTTAGCCAGGTAGTTAACTTTCAACATTGATGTAACTTAGAAGGTACTAATTCATAGTAAAAGTTTATATCACGGTAGCTCAGCGGTAAGAGCACTCGTCCAGATAGCGAAAGTTCATTGATCGAATTTTACTTGAGAGCTCTTAAAATTCTTTTGTAATTGTTTTTTAAAGACGTATTTTAAATTTTATGGACAAATGGTACTGTGAATGCAAAAAATAAATAATACATGATTTATTCCTGTTTTCAAACTGACAAGGCGCAATGTTTTTAGTGAACAAAAAAGTGTATAAGTCGATTTGACAAAAAAGTGAATGTGTCCTGATAAAGAGTGTGGAAAAGCGTAATGTCTCGCAAAAAGTCTGATAATAGCAACACTGTTCAAGACAGACACGACTTTTCTAGATCAACAAATGACAGTGACTTTTACATTTTTAAATAATTCTCTCTAGCATTGAATAGGGCGGAAAAAGCCAACGTCGAGAGTTTACGTTAGCGTTTTCATAATATAGGTACGTTTCGGACTGATCAGCTGTTTCTTTTCTAATGGTAATATTCGCGGACGTCAAAATCAGTTGTGAATGAAGTGTCAATATTCTTGTAAGTTTATTCTTTGGCGTCAAATATGTTTTCAATTTTAATTTAAATATTTATTTAAAATTGCAGTGAATTTATAACAAAATCTATAAAATCATTCCTAATAGGGCTGTATAATGCGCGTAAGTCTTTAAATAAAACTAGGTTATTTTCATTAATTTAGTACTTAAAACAAATATTGTAATGTTTGGTTTCCTTCTTATCAATTGGACATTATCATAAAAAGTTCTAGACTCTAAAGTGTCTGTGTGTGTATGCATTATACAGCAAACTAATAATCTTTAACATTGCACTTCTTTCCTAAAATAGCTAATATACTTATTTAGTCTAATGTTATTAAACTATTTTACTTATAGTGTTTTGTCTTTTTTGAATCTCATATTATTCAAAAGAAATCTACATCATATACCTATAATAAGTATATTGTTTTTATTAACAAATTATATTTTTTTATAACATAGTTTTAATTTCTTTGCAGTTTTGGAATCCAGCTCTTTTGTTAAAAACTTACAATAGAGATTCAATCAGAAAAGTTAATTACAGTGTTAAGATGAGTACTAAAACAATAGCAGTTTGTCAAATGACCTCAGTAGCTGATAAAGTGACAAATTTAAATATTGTAAGTAAGCTTATCAATGAAGCAGCAAGCGACGGAGCTAAGGTAAAGTGGAATGTTAAAATTAAACCTATTTCAATTCTATTTAATCTGTATTGTTGTAGTTTTTATTATCCTGCTTTTATTTAAAACATGTAACCATCTAGTAGATAGCAGTAAGTGTAGTTAAGTCATATGGAAGAACTTGTAGAGTTGGCAATTGATCAATAGGTAGAACATTAGTATATATAAACTATACTTCATTTATAAAGATTTATGGCTTAACACGTTAATCGCCATGTCAGTCATATGTCTGACGTTAAGAAGCTCTACATGAGCCATGTCAGACATATATGACTGACGTACACGATTTGGTAGAAGGCCATGTCAATCACAGATGTCTGACGCAAACAATACATTTGCATTTTATTTATTTATTTTATTTTTCTGATATTATTGTGGCGATTAACGTGTTAAATTACATTATGAATGTAATGTATGTGCACTATTCTTGTTCCATATAGAGACTTTCAGGGTGGAATGTAAATCTAGATTATAGATGGCCATCATTCTTTTAAAAGTAATATGAATAAAGGTCTCAGTAATCATTTAATAAAATAAGGGTGTATATCTTTGCATCATTTTAGTGACAACATATTTATAAGACTCAGTAGTTCCTAATAGTCTATGATTATAATACAGACCAAATAATTTTTTATGAAAATAACATGAATTACCCTAGAATTTTTATATTAGGTTGGGGAATAAGTTCGTTCGGTTTTTTTCAAAGAGGATTATTTAAAGTATTTGTTTGTTGTTGAGCAAAGTGTTTGATTTCATTAGACAGTGCCTTTTCTGCTCTACAGAACTGTGTTATTTGTTTTTCGAATATTTTTAGTTTTGCCTATTTTCTAGGCTTCGAAATGGAATACCCAGGTGACAAAAATCAGCATTTTCGACATCTACGTTTCTTCGCTTTTCATCGGGGTCAAAAAGCATCTGAAGCCGCTCGTGACATATGCAACGTGTATGGAGAAGGTGTCATAGGTGAGCGCGCAGCACAGAAATTATTTGCAAAGTTCAAAAATGGTGACTTTGATCTCGAAGACATGCCTCGCAGTGGACGACCTGCAAAATTCGATGTCCTTATCGCCTTGAGGTGCGATACACGGGTAAATGCTTGAACGGAACGCAACAGTCAACAAGGAGCTCTACGCCGTGTAAATGAGGCTATGCGACTGAAAAGACCTGACCGACAAGGCCAAGTCATCTTGCTCCACGACAACGCCAGACCCCATGTTGCACAAGTCGTCAAAACCGCACTCCAAGAGCTCGAATGGGAGGTTCTTCAGCATCCACCGTACTTTCCGAACCTTGCGCCAACAGATTATCACCTTTTCCATTCCTTGTCGAATCAAATGAGGGGTGTTATCTTCGACGGCGAAGAGGACAACAAAAACTGGCTCATCAACTTCTTCGACACCAGACCGGACGATTTTTGGCGGAACGGCATCAACAAATTAGTCGAGAGGTGGGAGGAGGTTGTAAACAGTAACGGCGACTACATTATTGATCAATTTATTATTATAATTATTGTTTTTTGTTGAAAGAAAGCTCTTTGAAAAAACCGAACGAACTTATTCCCCAACCCAATACTTTGAAATTTAAAGTATGAAATAAATTAATAGAAATTATATTTTGCCAAGCAACTGGCCATCAACTGAAATAAAACATATGTTTCACTTAGTTTTTGTAATTCATGAATTTGTTGCTTTAATATTAATAAGGCATTGAATCCTCATCATCATCACTTCATCTAAGAAACATCCTCTGCTCTCTCTGTCCTGCCCTTTTCCCATTATTTGGGGTCGGGTCTCCTCACTTGTTTGCGCCAGGATAATCTATCCTGGGTTGTCTCTTCAGGCAAATGGGCTTCCTTGAGGTCTCTTTGTATTTTAGACCACCAGGTCAGTGGCGGGCGGCCTCTACCTCTCTTCTGTTCAGGTAGACGTAGTGCAATATTCACAACATGATTTTCGCTTTGTCTTCTGACATGTCCATACCATCTGAGGCAGTTTTCAGAGAGTTTCTGGGTGATAGGTGCGACTTTAAAGCTGCCTCTTATATATTCGTTGCGTACTTTATCAATTCGGGTCACACCTCCCGCCCATCTCAACATCTTCATTTCGTTGACGTGTACCTTTTGCTCGTGAGTTCTCTTTACTGTCCAGCATTCGGATCCGTAGAGTAACGCTGGGCGAACTGCGGTCTTGTAAACTTTGCCTTTCACTTTTACGGGAATACGTGGATCACACAGTATTCCTGTGAGCGTTCTCCATTTTTGCCATGCAATATTTACGCGATGGATGACGTCGTCATCCACATTTGCATCTGGTGTAAGCATGGATCCTAGATATCGGAACCTCCTTACAGTTGGTATGGGTGTTGTACCGATGTGTATTGTCTCTTCCTTTGTGTTTCCTTCCTACAGCAGAGGATGTTTAAGATACATCCTCTGCTGGGCTTCTTAAAATGGAGTAGATTTGCCATAATCTCAGTGCTTAGTAGGCCGGGTGGAGATTGCATTAAAAGACCATTATTTGTCGTTTATGCCCTGTATGTTATTGCAATGTTCTGGGGGATACTTACTTAAAAGAGATAGTTGTTGACTTTGTTGTAATCAACGAAATAATAAATAATATCATAACACTATTAGTATTGTAATAACAAAATATTTTTGTTTTTTATTTTGTGGATTATGTATGGTGATGACATATTATATTGTAAATGTTGTTACTTCTGTTAAAGCTGATGAGTTTTTTCGGCCCCCTCTTGTCAGTTAAAAGACGTCCTGAATGGGTGGTAGGTAAAAATGTTGGACGATTCAAAACAACTTATTTTAAGTGCATTTGAATAAAATTATTTTCATTTTCATTATACAGAAAACGCAGCCATGTATTTGATGATTTATGGGAGGAGGAGGTGATTACTTTTGAGTGTCATTTAACACCTTATACGACACCCATAAATAAGTATGAAGTGTTGGTTGGTGCTATTCTACTTTGCCATAGAGCAGACCACAGACAACTTTGGATATTCAAAGATATTGAATATTCTTACTGTGAGCATTGAAATTCTTGATCTTGCTAATCTTTTTAGATGATTTTTTTTCCTGAAGCATGTGACTACATTTGCGATAACAAGAATGACATAGTGAAATTTGCTGAACCAATTTTGGGAGGTGAAATTGTGACCAAATATAGGCAACTTGCAGCTGAACATAGAGTTTGGTTGTCTATGGGTGGTGTTCATGAAAAGGTAAAAGTCTATAAGTTGAGTTGACATTTTTTTCATTTAAAAATAAATGTATTTTCTATCACTGATATTTTGCTAAACATAATGTAACATTAAATCAGAACTATGATTACACAGTTTATAATTGATATTGCAATGCAAGCCTTTGTTTGGGAAGCACAATCACATGCATAACTGTACCAATGATGTACATATTATAAAAAATAATTATTTTTTTGTATAAAGGATAATAATTCCTTATATGAAATAAAATTAAAGAATGGAGTTAAATAGTTTACTTTAACTTTAAGACACAAATTTCATACCATATGTGACGTTAACCAAACATGAAACTGAATGAGTTTTTGTAATTGATACATTGCACACATTTTTGAATGTATTTGTATCTATCTGAAGTACGAAGAATGTTTAATACTCACGCGACCACATATTTCCTAAAACACAGACCACAGAAGTTGATGACTGATTACCTAAAATATTTGCCACACTACAGTTTACCTATTAGTGACTATCTCACGCGTAGTAGTTCAGGTATGAGTATTAAATAATCTGTGGACGAAGTATTAGGTCATTTCTGGTCACTTAAGTAGGTGCTCATTATCCGTGGTCTCGCATAGATATTAATTAATCTGTGGTCGTAGGGAGTGAGAAGATTAATTTTACATTCAATGGTCGACAACTCGGTCCATCGTAATTTGACCGAACAACAGAATGCGATGAATGTCTGCAGTCAAAATAATACATTTCTGTATACTGCAGAAAAGTGCTGTCCCTATCAATCTGGAATTATTATAGGTCTTTCGAAATGGACCTTATGGTTTGGGACTTAGAAATCTTCCGCACCCCTTTTACTTTTTCTATTGTCCAAAGAAATAAGTCTCTAAAAGACGTGGGTTCACCCTATGAGAAGTGAAAATTCTGTTCGTTTTGTCAATGTTATTTTTTTTTCAGGATGAATCTAAACCCGATAAGATGTTCAACACTCATCTGATCATTGATGACAAGGGGGATATAGTACAAACGTATAGAAAACTGCATTTGTTTGATGTAGAAATACCGGAGAGGAATGTGAGATTAAAAGAGAGCGACTTTTCACATGCTGGGGGGCATGTTGTGACTCCTGTAGACACACCTGTTGGTAGAATAGGTACGTAGATGTTGGTATGTAACAGATAGAGACGAATTGTATAGTCTGGTAAGTTTTGTAGTAACTGACAGGAGGTAGGCTTTAGTGGCTGCGACACAGTTTTAATTAATACAGCTCCTATCGTACACATATTTCACTGCACTATGGTTTTGGATAAATAAAGAAATTTATAAGATATAAAATACGCATGTAAAAAACGACCACGCCTCTCAGCCCTCAGGTAGGATTCGAAGCCACGACCCTTCGCTATCCGGGCGAGTGCTCTGACCACTGAGCTACCGAGATGCTGGCAAGCGCGTCGGAATTTACAAACTTTTTCAACGTTTTTAAAAAATAAATTGTTAACAATTAGGTATTCCAGTGTAGTTCCTAACATAATCTTCTTTCAGTAAAAGATCATTATTTGTAAGAAGCTGCTGTCTATTTTGTGGCTTACGGGAAATGTGTCGTGATTACCTTCAATATCATTAGTCGGTTTTTACGACACTTAAGTGTGCAGGATTGGTGCTATCCTACTGCTACATTTTAGTTTAGTACTTTATTCATACAGAAAAAAATGTTAGAAACCTAAGCAAATAGTCTAATTTACGTTGCCGCATGGCTACTAACCCTCCTTGTCTTGTCATTTTGCTTGGTTAAGCCAACAATATCAACTATTTGTTTGCCGTTACTGGTATTCTCACAATATAAATACCAGATTTATTTGATTATCAAAATAATTGAAACAAATGATGCTCTCTTACGGATACCAAAACGAGTTTATTCTATAATTTAAAGCCATTTTTTACTGATTTTTTATTTATATACTAGCGGCCCATCCCGGCTTCGCACGGCACAATTCCTTAATTTTTTTCTATTATTAAATATTTTTCCGTTAGCGCCATCTAGCGTCCGGTAGACGAACTACTTGCGGTTAACGCGTTGCTATAGTAACGTTATTGATACAATGGAAAAAGAGCGGTCAGACAAACACAAACCACTGTGATCTTAGATTATAGATTCATAAAAAGTTAAGGCATTATTTAATGCATAAATAAAAACATATGTAATGTAACAATTTGTTTCTCGACAGGCATGGCGATATGCTACGATATGCGATTTCCAGAGTTGAGTACATCATTAAGTATAATGGGTGCTGAGGTATTAACTTATCCTTCGGCGTTTACCTACGCTACTGGAGAGGCTCATTGGCATATTTTGCTCAGGTATCAATGTTTCTTAGCCTCTTCTAATTTTGTATGTTGGGTTACCTACAAACCTAGTGATTTCACTATAATGAGCTAGTTCGATGACCTTTCTACCAATATATAATTTAAGGGATGCTGAATCTTGTCTACGTGATTGAAGTTATAGTATCTCTAAGATCTGATATAATTCATTAGAAGAAGGCCCATTAGAAGATTTTAATTTAAAGTATTTCAAAGTGCGTATATAAAAGGCGCTTCCATTGTTGTTGTTGCTGTTATTTAGTTTATGCTGATTGACATCAATTTTGACTGATATTATTATTCTCTTATTATAATTTTTATTCTCTTATAATATTCGTTTTTTTTTACTTTTTATTTCATATACTGACATCTTTTATAATAGAGTTTTGTTATTGTATAAGATTTTTGTCATATTTTGGATATCTGACTCAAAAATTTGTATGCCTGTTAATGGTCAAACATAGTGATAAAACATTCTTTTCACTATCTGTTAATTACACTTTTAACCCAAAATTTTGTTGTAAAAAACAGCGAGAGAACAATTTTGCTTAATCACTAACGTCAAATCTGATTTTTTCTTATCCACCCTCATTTTACTGTTATTCATAATCACGGGTCGTTCAGTCAATATTACTAGTTGAATGAAAGTAACCAGATTTGAAGATTTTTACATTAAACATGTCTTCCCTGCACATGAGTGCAAAACTCTTCGAATGTTAAGCAGGATTCGCCTATGACGCGTTTCAGATGTCCCTTTACGGACTTAACTCCTGCCTCCCACAATCCTCCAAAGTGAGGGGCACCAGGGGGAATGAAATGCCATGTTGTGCTGTCGTTAGCTAATAGTTGGGCGATTTCGTTAACGACAGTTGATTTGCTGTTTTTGAACGCGAGGTCTAATTCTTTGGACGCGCCTATGAAATTAGTCCCACAATCACTCCAGATGTCTTTACAATGCCCACGTCGGGAAGTAAAACGTTTGAAGGCTGCTAAAAACGCAGCACTGGATAGTGAACTAACCAGCTCAAGGTGAATAGCCTTTGTAACCATACACAAAAACACACCTATGTAAGCCTTACAAGTTTTGGTGCATCTACCAGAGTACAGTTTCAGCGTAAATGGACCACAAAAGTCTACGCCGCTGTTCAAAAACGGGCGTGACGGATTGACTCTGCACTGTGTTACCCATTAACGGAGTCATAGGTCGTGCAGTTTGGGTATAACAAGGTTTACATAATCTTAAAATCTTTTTAACCAAGTTTTTTGCTCGGAGAATCCAATATTTTTTGTGGATAACATTTAATGTGAGCGAATTTCTACCATGTAGTGTTCTCAAATGAGCATCAATTACAATCAACTTTGCTAAGTTACATTTGTGATGTAAGATTATAGGAGACTTCATATCAGGTGATATTTGAGCATTTACCAGACGTCCACCGACTCTAATAATTTTCTCATTGTCTAAGACCGGATTCAAAGGTACAAGTTTACTATTTTTTGGGATAGGTTTGCTCTGTGATAACAATCCTATTTCACTTTCAAAGTAAACAGACTGTGACATTCGAATGCAAGTTTTTAATGCATTTTTTATTTCATCAGTAGTGAGGTATGTCAGTTTTATGTTATCATTCCTTTTGAGAACCTTATCTTTACATAGCCGCAAAAATCGAAAACAATAGGCTGTCACACGTATAAGTCTAAGTAGATTTAAGTATCTATTGAGGTACATGGTACATTCATTGGGTTCAGAGGTGCATAAGTAACTAGCTTTTGCTCTCGGTTTTGCTTCGAGTGTGGTTTCAGGTATAGCGAAATTAGGGTAACAAATCTCAACAGACTCGCGAAGAAAGGCTGGACCTTCCCACCATAGTTGTGACTGCATCAGCTCACCAGGACTGATACCGCGTGAGGCGCAGTCCGCGGGATTATCCGCAGACCTAATATGATGCCATTGACTACTATTCGTAACATTCAAGATTTCGGTAGTGCGATTACCAACGAATAGCTTCCAAGTATTTGGAGTTTTACGCAACCAAGCCAAAACTATTGTGGAATCTGTCCAAGCAAATACACAATTATCATCAATATTTAGACTAGATTTGACATATGGTATCAATTTCGACAATAGGACTGCCCCACAAAGTTCAAGATGTGGCAATGAGATCTGTTTAACGGGAGCGACCTTCGTTTTGGCTGCGACCAGATTTACTTTTATCTCATTGTCCGTAATGACTCTAATGTAAATAACCGCAGCGTAGGCGGCGCAAGAGGCGTCACAATAGCCGTGTAATTCAATTTTTACATTATTTGCAATACCTAACCAACGTGGAAGCTGAATGGCCTGCATGTGTTCAAAATTAGTCAGGTAATTCTGCCATTCAGCTTTCAGGTCTTCAGGAAGTTCAAGGTCCCAATCCAGGCCGGCTAGCCACAACTTCTGCATAAATATTTTTAACACAACCACGCAAGGTGCTAGCCAACTCAGAGGGTCAAACGTTTTTGCTATCGCAGATAGCACACTTTGTTTTGTAACAACGTCGTTGTCATGAAGTAAGTTAACTACCAGTTCAAATATATCATTTTGTGGTTTCCAGGCTATGCCCAGAGCTTTCACCGAATCATCCATTTTAATATTCACTGAACCTTTTAATGCTTTTTTCGAATCGGGAATCTCATTAAGACCGTTTCACTATTAGACGACCACTTAGGTAGAAGAAAACCGCCACGTTTAAACAGTTCAATTAAGCGACGTTGAAGCCGTCGAGTGTCTTCTTCTGTAGATGAGCCCGTCATCAAATCGTCCATATAGAGATCAGTTTTTAGAAGTTCAGCTTCAGGAAACTCTCCACGTTCGTCCTCTGCAAGTTGATGAAGCGTCCTTATGGCAAGATATGGAGCACATGAACTGCCATATGTGACGGTAAGTAACCGATATTCTCTAATCGGGTCTTCCGATGACTCGCGCCACAAGATTCTCTGGTAATCAGTGACTTGCTTTGAGATAAGTATTTGTCGGTACATTTGTTGTATATCAGCTACTAGGCAGTACTTATGTTGTCTCCACCGTGTTACTAAATCTCGTATATCTTGTTGCAGCGGTGGGCCGATGAGTAGCTCATCGTTAAGTGAGTTTCCGTCTACAGGTTTAGCGCTTCCGTCAAAAACTACGCGCAACTTTGTAGTGAGGCTCGAGGCACGAAGAATAGCATGATGTGGTAGGTAATAAGCTCTATTCTTCTTCTCTGTTTCAGGGACGACCTCCATGTGACCGAGTGCCTCATATTGCCTCATGAACTTGCAGTATTCTTCGTGAAACTCGGGTCTTCGCTTAAACTTATTCTCCATCTGATGTAAGCGCTTCAAAGCAAGTTGTCTGGAGTTGCCTAAATTTGGAGCGTCTTCGTCCTTGAAGGGTAGGCGAACCTCATATCGACCGTCAGTGTTTCGAGTGTGAGTTTTCTTAAAATGCTCTTCACACTGCATTTCAGGTTTTGACAGAGGCTTCACGTTTGGTGAATATTCATTCATCTCCCAAAACTGACGTAACAACTGATGAACTTCGACTTGTGTGTGCATAACAACTACATTGTGTGACAGATGGCTAGACTGCGCAACTTCGCCGCTTACCAACCAGCCCAATCTCGAGTTCAAAGCGACCAGAGACTCATTGCGTTTTATTATTCCGTCAAGAATGATATGCGCATATACAACTGCACCTAAAAGCACGTCGATAGATCCTGGCTTGTGAAAGTGTGGATCCGCAAGATCCGAAATCTCAGAAGAAGGCCAGTTATCTGATGGGAGCTCTTGTGATGGTAATTTCGAATTTATTCGTCTAAGGACGTACGCCTTAGCTGTGATCATGTGTGATGGATTTCTTATAGCATGAAAGTTCAACGTAACTTGTGACTTCGTTGTCAGCGGTATCGATGATATGCCAGTAATTTTCCGCTGATTGAAATGCGCTCGAGATTAAGCAGTTGAGCTGCCGCTTCAGTAACAAAGTTTGATTGCGAGCACGGATCAATCAGTGCTCTCAAGACTATCGTGTCGCCGTTCCTCGACTTAACTGCAATTCGTACGGTTGCCAATATTACTTCCTCACTGTCGCTGTCAACCTCAGCTTTGTAAACGACGGTTGATGTGGTTTGGCTTGTTTCAGGTGTACTGGGTGTTGCTGCATCGCTTTTCGGCACTGATGTGGTCTTGTTAGGGTTTGTGAAGTGCAACAGAGTGTGATGTCGTCGACTACATTTTTTACAGGTGGTGCTCTGCCTACACACATTAACGGAGTGACCCTTTACAGGGCAATTAAAACAAATGCCATTCATCTTAATAAAATCCTGACGTTGAGGAACATCTAATGCGGCAAATTCTTTACAATGACAAATATAGTGGTTTTGTGAGCAATAAGTGCATTCGCTGCTTACTTCTGTGACAAATGACTTCATATTTGTGGGTTTTTGGGTTGTATAATTTTTAACTAAGTCCTTTTTCTGCGGTTGGTCTTTTTTGTGGGTAACATTTACCATCTCCATAGAACGGAAACGATTTTCTAAAAATAATGATAAATTGGTAAATGTGGGTATGTCTTGAGATGATCCAAGTGACTGTTCCCATTGTTTGTGTGTTTCTAAGTCCAATTTGGATACAACTAAATGTACGATAATTGCATCCCATGTGGAGGTATCCACGCCGAGATTGTCAAGAGAATTCAAACATTCCTTCTTAGTATCTAAAATTTCCTTTAAACTTCTAAAACATTCTGTGTTCATCTTCTTTTGATTTAAAAGGCGGCTAATTATGGTAGTGACAATCATACGTTTGTTATTGTATCTACTCTCCAGTGTGCTCCAAGCCTTATCGTAATTAGCCTCCGTGAGTGCAAAATGTTTTAGAAGTTGTTCAGCCTCTCCCGATAAACTCGTTTTAAAATAATGATGTTTTTCAATCGTTGTTAGATGCACGTTGTCATGCACGAGAGCCTTAAACAAATCTTTAAAACTTGTCCAGTCGTTATAATTACCGGCGAACTTTGGAATCGATAAAGGAGGTAATTTTGTTCTAATCGGGGTGGTCTCGCCATCATTTGTTGCTAACAAACTCTGCGTAGTATTATTTGATTGTGGTTGACCTTGACCTTTCGAAAATTCCAACAAATAATCCTTTAATAATCCCTTAAATTCTAGGTATATGTCTTCAGTTGTCTCGTATAGACTTTCGGCATTAAATTGTAATTGCTCCAGTTCAGTTTTCGTAACCGTTGATTTAATCATCTCATATTGAGTTTGATACTTAGACCAATAACTTTCTAATGTTTCTAAGCGTGTTTGTAGATAGCCAAGTGTGTATCTTGATTTAGACGTCTTTTTAGTATTACTTTGTAACTTAGAAATACGTTCCGATAACGTTCTTTGTGATTCACAAAGTTGAGCCATTGTTTACGTTTATGACCCGAATTCACTGCAAAATAAGTTCAATGTCCACTTTCCCGTATATACTCGAGTTCAATATACGTAAAGTTAAGTCACTAGTTATCTATATCTGGCGAAATAGTCTATAAATAAGCAGTTTAAAATAACCAAAGTTTTAATCACAAATGTTCACTTAACGAAATTGTATAAGTCCAAATCACTTTCTAAACATTAGCTATTACTATAGTCCAAGTATCATTAGTCCAAAATTAATTACGCACTGTTTAAATGTATAAGTTTGTGAAATAGTTCATAAAGGTTTATAACCTCACCGGTGCACGGAATCAAAGTTAATATTTACAGTCTAATCTTACCAACTCGCAGTTATTAGCACTTAGCCTTTTACACTATTGTTTTTAGCACTTATTACATTTTCACAATCCGGCTCGAAGGACCAAACATGTTAATTACACTTTTAACCCAAAATTTTGTTGTAAAAAATAGCGAGAGAACAATTTTGCTTAATCACTAACGTCAAATCTGATTTTTTCTTATCCACCCTCATTTTACTGTTATTCATAATCACGGGTTGTTCAGTCAATATTACTAGTTGAATGAAAGTAACCAGATTTGAAGATTTTTACATTAAACACTATCTGTATTATTACTACTACCTGTGTCTACAAATTAATGATTTGATGTGATTGTACTTATCATAGTTTGATTCGTTGCACGAATCAGACGTGTGCGTGCGTGGTGCTAGTTTAAAAATATAATTATTAGAATCGACCATAAAACCCATAATAGTTTTGGTTCCTTTTCTATTGCAGCTGTTATAGCAAATATATCAACTTCTATTTTTCATAGAAGTAACCTTTGACCAGTGGACAAAATAGATCATATATGAATCAATGATTATAAGTGTCATAAAACAAATAAACTAAAAGAAAATTATATAAATGGGTGCCAGACGACTTTAATTATCCCCCCTTTTAATAGAATAATGTTAGAAGAGTTCAAGGAAATATTATAAAAAAAATCTTTGTTTATTTACATAGATGACATTTTTATTGTTACTAGGAGTAGAGCTATTGAAAACCAATGCTATGTCGTGGCAGCAGCTCAAGCTGGTTATCATAATGCTAAACGAAGGTCATATGGCCACGCTCTATGTGTCAGTCCTTGGGGAGAGGTACTAGCTGATTGCGGGGAAGAAACACCTTGTTACAAATTAGCTGAGGTATCCAGTATGGAGCTAGCTAAAGTGAGAAGAAATATGCCCGTATTTCAGCATAGAAGGTGAGTTTTAAAAAAAATATATTTTGTTTACTTATTTATTTCATAATATACAGTACCATATTCTTGCAAATAAATTATTTTGAATGAATTTTGGAAGCAATCCTTCACGAAAATGTGCAACTCATTTAAACGAACTCATTTATACTTGATTTCTATGACGACTTTTTACACCAACGGGGTAGATGTTTGTGTGATGAATACAAGTATTTGTACTTGAGTCATAGGTATTTATATATATTTCTATTATTACATATATATGTATCATGTCTATGGCTATGCATTATCCTGACATCCGTACCACAAGCCTTACAACGATTACTTTGGATTAGGCTAATTGGTGTGCAAGTAAGAAATATTATATTATTATTATGATCTAGAAACATATTACAAACGTAATAGAATACTTTACTTTTGAGAAGTTATGTATATCAGATTTTTCTACGGTGACCACATCTTCACGCATTGGTGTGGAACACATTATTAAGATTAACATTGACATTATGTAAACACGCAAGGATCCGACTCGGTCTATTCAGGTTATAGCTCATATCTAAACCTTGGGCTCTGACTGCCTAAAAATAGAAATAAATGAATAATGTGTGTAGCCATAACACACGTAGTAAATGTATTTACACAAACTTAATGTTATTATGTAACTTAACTTAATGTTGTATGGCAGAGGGGAGAGTCAAAAGCTTTGTGACGTCACAAGGTAAAATTTTAAATACTAAAACGTGAAATTTATATGTGAATAAAAACTCTAAAAATATGGGAACTCGATCTACATTTGTTAAACATAAGCATTTGAAAAATGAAAAGTTGAAAAATTTTTGACGTCACACAGGGAGGACGAGATTCTAAAAAAGTGACAACCTGTGACAAGGACCGGGGGGGGGGGGGGGGTTTAAAAAGTCCTAAACAAGTAAATATCGATGTCTCTATTTCCAGGCGTGATATCTATTCTTTATACACGTTGAGCTTAAGGAAAGATCTTCTGCCCGGACATTCGGAAAATAACAACGTTTCGGACCCATCGCCCCGGACATATGGTGGACCAACTCACGTGTTCGGACATGTTCGAATACCTGACACATGTGTATTTTATCAATCGAAGTTGAGTTACGCTTTTGTGAATCTTAGGTGAGTGTTAAAAGCTGTCCAGTTGATGTCCTCTTTGGGATTAAAGTTTATGAATTTTAGATGTATATACATCCATTCCTGTAAGTTGCCTGCATATGAAGCTAGACCCAAGTTTTTGAAGTGATAACTTCTTACGGGTCGGTAAACTGCTTTGTTACGTAACGCGTTACAGCGCCAGTCTGTCTGGCTTACTCTAACCCGCAGCGCTAGCCGTATTTCGGACAGACGCTTTCCCCTCTCTCTACTCAGTGTTTAGTGTTTAATAAATAACCTTTCCTTACATTATCATATTATTATACATAAAATTTAAGTAATAACCTAAGCTTTTCTCAAGTTCAGCAATTTCAATATTAAATAATTCAACTTAGATTAATTTAAGTTATTCTTCTGTCGTACGTCCTGAGACTTTGAGCTTTTTTAGTCTCAAAACACTCGAGACGAACTATTCGGGACTTATAGGTACTTTATAAAATTGTTAACTCTCAGTGGGAGGTTGCAGATTTGTTAAGTCTATCATTTAAAATAAGGGGAAAGTAAAAGAAACTTTAAACTGTTTTCTGTACCCATTCGTAATATCAATGTTACATATAACGATCCTTTGTATAGAATGTTTAGGACATTTAATGACAATGTGGAACTTCTAGATATTTTTTCCTAGAGCATGTAAAAAACTCTTAAAAGCAATTTTAAATCGTAATGCCTCCTTAATGTTTGTCATTCTCATGATTTTTCTTTGACTCGTTGTTTACAATTTAACGCATTCTTTTTCGATAGGTTTTTTATATTTGATTGGTTTATATATTTTTAGGTTAGGTTAGTGAAATTTGGTGGTTTCACTTCGATAGATTATAATCTACCTGATAGTGATGCGTTAAATTGTAACAACTATGTTACGGTTTACAATCTTTCGACAGTTCACAATCTCGCGAGATAGATTATAATCTAACGGTATTTACAATTTTACGGTTACATATATAACCTTTTCTTTAAGAAACTACTGAGTAATGGTTAGTATTTTGTTTTTGTGCCTAAAATTAATAAATAAATAAATTTCTATTTTGGCCCGAATCTGGGTGTTGTGGATGCGTCGTTGTCTCTGAATTCCATAACACAAGTGCATTAGCTACTTGTTTTCAGAACAAATATTTATTTATTACACTTATTGCGTGATTAAAGATTGTTATTTTTAATTAGATGCGTCATACCCGGTCACGTATTGGTCGCCCCGGTGAGATTAGTTGAGAGGAACAAAGATTTATCAGAACAAGAAGCCGACGATTTCTTTAGAACAATAAGAACGGTACAAAAGGTATTTACTATTTCTATTATTAAAATACAGACAACGGTTTGGAGTTAGATACTTGTTAATATAATAAATAATTTTGGTATAACTATAATTACGACCATTTGGTGCAATCCTGGTGGTGTGATCCTGCCTTTCTGACCGACGGTCCTGGGGTCGAAATCCAGAAGGGGCAGATGTTTGAGTATCCTTACTAATATTATAAATCGGAAAGTGAGTTTGTTTGTTTGTTTGTTTGTTCCGCTTTCACGTCGTAACCACTGAACCGATTGCTTTGAAATTTTGCAGACGTAAAGATAAAAGTCCGAATTAAATAATAGGGTACTTTTATCCTGGAAAAAAATTGATATTCCCGAGGAAAAACAAAAATATTGTTTGCTTGATGGATGGATTGTAGATGGCGCTGTGTGTCGTTTAAAACAAGGTAAAATATTGCAAACGAATATAAACATGTAAATTTAGAAGCTAAATGATACTATAATGAATCCCCGAAAATGAGGAATTCCCGAGGGATGACGTACAATTTGTTTTATCGTCTAAACTGTTTTTTTTATAGCTACTTAAATGTTGCAAACGAATATGAACATGTAAATTTTGAAGCTAAATGATACGAAAATGAATCCTTGAAAATGAGGAATTCTCGAGGGATGACGTACAATTTGTTTTATCGTCTAAATTGTTTTTTTTACATCTACTTATCCTGAAATCACTAAAGTCAACGAATTACTAATTGGTATAAGTATTAGTTACGTTATTTAGTTCTTGAGGTATGCGATAGATGGCGCTGGGTGTTTTTTAAAACATGGTAACGATGTGTTTTTTAAAATACATTAGAAGTGGAATGATAGCTTACGCTATTTAGTTCTTGAGGTATGCGATAGATGGCGCTGGGTGTTTTTTAAAATATGGTAACGATGTGTTTTTTAAAATACGTAAGAAGTGGAATTATAGCTTATGCTATTTAATGCTAGGGGTATGCGAAAGATGGCGCTGGGTGTTTTTTAAAACGTGGTAACGAAGTGTTTTTTTAAGATATGTAAGAAGTGGAATGAATTATATGAATTTTGTATCCAGCGTTACATTTTCCGTGGGAATGAGAAGTTTTCTTATAGTTGTGCTTTATACCGCAATATAACCGAATTCCACGCGGGCGAAGCCGCGGGCGGAAAGCTAGTTTATTTATATTTGTATAAATATTACATATCTATGTATTATATATGTATATATATATGTTACCCTAGTATCCATAACACAAGCCTTATAGTGCTTATTTAGGATAATTGGTGTGTGTCGCATAGTATATCATAATTTACAAATCGCCTATCTGGTGGAAAATAACAAATACAGTTTTTCAGAGGTATAATATTCAACATCACTTTAGAATTATTACATTACTAGCTTCCCGCCCGGAGCTTCGCCCGCGTGGAATTCGGTTATATTGCGGTATAAAGCACAACTATAAGAAAACTTCTCATTCCCACGGAAAAATCTAAGAAGCGCGATGTAACGCTGGATACAATTAGTTGTTAAACCAAAACTGAATGGCACACTATATTATATGTTTTCCCTTGTAGAGCAAAAACATGCAGATTTTGGGCACTGGGAACCCGGGAACACGCTACATAGAGCTGACCATGCGAAAAACAACGTTTTTCCAAGCTATCATTCCACTTCTTATGTATTTTAAAAAACACATCGTTACCATGTTTTAAAATACACCCAGCGCCATCTATTGCATACCTCAAGAACTAAATAACGTAACTAATACTTATACCAATTAGTAATTCGTTGACTTTAGTGATTTCAGGATAAGTAGATGTAAAAGAAACAAATTTTTCCAGGATAAAAAGTACCCTATTATTTAATCCGGACTTTTATCTTTACGTCTGCAAAATTTCAAAGCAATCGGTTCAGTAGTTACGGCGTGAAAGCGGAACAAACAAACAAACAAACTCACTTTCCGATTTATAATATTAGTAAGGATTATTACATCACTTAGAACAACTCAATTTTAGGACTTTGTTCTAAGGGATAAGCAATATATGTCACGTATTTTGTACACTATATGTATTTATTTATTGTATAATATATTAAATTATAATTTTTTTTTAAGTACTCATCCACAGTAACCTCGGGCCTCGGGGGTAGGTATATATGCTAATAAGAGTTTCCAATAAATTTTAAGTAAAAAAGAGTATCTATGTATCATATATGAAGAAGTGACGTTCAAAAAGAGTTTCATTAAAAAAAAAAAACTGGTTCTCTGTTATGTCAGTTACGGACAATAATTTTACGTGACAGCGTCATAAGAAAACTATGTTAAAAAATTGCATACTTTTATGAATTGAATTGAATTATTATCACTGAATTATCATTATTTTGTATAAAACAAAGAAGGAGTTAACTGAAAATGATTATTGTTTTTTTCGATAAATGAACATTAAGTCGTTGTAATAAACAATGGAAACCACATTAACTTTTCACTTCATGAAGTGGAAAAGAGATAGATGCGCCACAAGTCGAACGCTTAGGCCGATCGTGCCTCTAATTCTCTATCGCTTGTACCGCGCTCTCGCTTGCACGCTCGGCTCAGGCGGAACGTTACACTTTTTCGTGCATGCAGCCGGTGTTTATCGATTTATAAGACATTATTACGTCAAAAATCAAAAATTGAGATAAAGGTGGATTATTCTTCAGGTAACTGAATACTGCAACAGAAAACATCATAAAACAGTCAGAAAAATTCTATTCCATGTAAAATAGCATAGGAAAATTTACATTCTTCTTATTGATATTACAAAAGCAGTTTTTTTCTTATACTGAAAATTTCTATGTTTGTGATTTAACTCCTTTTGAACGTAACCTCCTCATATGTTTATCTATCAATTGCCCTAGCACCAATAACGCAAGCCTTATAGTGCTTATTTTGGGATGGTCTATTTGGTGTGAAAGTAAGAAAATTATTAATGTAATTAATAGTGTATGAATGACCAAAGGCATGTCGAAGTCTCTGTTGTAGAAGCAATTTAAAGAAAATATTCTACGAAATGCGTGTAAATTCTTTATGTACAGTCAATGTGAAATTTAAGCGATGCAGGTGAATGGGATACACTCTTTGGTATGGGATAATGTTCTCTTCCGTAAGAAAGATCTGTGATGATTAATAAGAATTTGATTGATAAATGTTGGGTTCCCCATTTTCAGTTGTTTAATAATTTATTGAGCTCCAAGTATGAAAAATAATAAACGAGTAAGATTTCTTAATATTACAATTAAATTTTTAAAATTACAACACAGCACGAACGGAGCAGAAAAAAACGAGAGAGCGATCAGAGCGCTTCATGCGAAAATCAAAGTTAACATTTTTTTTAATTGTCCTACTTCAATGCAAGGCAAAGGATATAAAGACAAACAACATTCACTTTTGTTATTTCTTTTTTTTAGTTAATGGAGAAAGTACACAACACTGGTTCGTGTACAGTTACAATACAAGATGGCCCAGACGCCGGACAAACTGTTAAGGTTAGTATACTTTGTCCAATGTAGGATGATACTTTTGACAGTTGACACCTATATAGAGGGTATAAAGTTGCTATTGCAATGTCAAGCCAAACATAAGGAAACAAACGCAACCTTAGTACGTAGCAATAAGGAAGTGACACCTGTCAAAAGTATCATCCTACATTGGACAAAGTATAGTGATTATTGGCTTAATTAAAACCGAGCTTTAAGTTTGGTTAATTAAGAAGTTAAATTTTTAAGGCTACAAAATATAAGAGTTTAGAGACCCAAAAGACTCTAGGCTTTAGCCTTTTTTAAGGCTTACCTTTTTAAATATTTGAATGCAATAAGCCTTTAAAGTTTTTTAGACTTTTAGCTCCCTGGGAATCAATGCTGCTTTTGATCTTTTAAAAAGATTATTTTCTGAAGGTCTTGTAACCAACAGGCTTTAGAGTATTTAAGCCTCCGAGGCTTGAAGCGTTATAATTAAAAAAAAGTTCCTGAAAATAATAAAGACTACTTATGTACATCAATTGTACATTAGACCGGAAAAAATATAAATATTTAATTGTTTATGTGGATTTATGATACCACTATTTAACTAATATAAATTAACAAATAAAAATAGTAAATAAAGTGCATCATTTGAAACATCTTGACTAAACAGCCCCGAACCTATTGAAACCTGCAGTAAAAATGTAAAACATGAAATACGAGTCTAAAAAAATTGAGAGGACTAAGTCTTTATTAAAAAGACTTAGTCCTCTTAAAAGGCTTACAGTCTTAGAAATATTTAAGTATTAATATAAAATAAAATATGCGCAAAGATCCGTAAAAAGTGTTTTATTCAAATATTTAAGTATCAAAATATATGACGAATCATTTAAAAGTCTTCATCATTTAAATCATCATCATCATCATTTAAAACACTTTGTCAGTTCTAAGAAAATTCGAGTCTTAAGTTTAGGGGGAAAAGCCTTGAGTCTTTTGGTCTCAATGATTGAGCCTGCCTCGCCTATATCTATCTGAAATATCGTACTTCTCAAATGATGACTTTTTAAAAATATTTTGGTGATTTACAAGATCTGGGGGTCTAAAACGGTAACATTGTATTAAACATCTATAAAATTATTCATTTGCAGATTTGTAGCAGAAACGTTTTTTACACCCTAAAACGGTGAAATAAATATATGAAACATCTGCAATTCATTTTGTATCTGAAACATATTTGACGTCGACATTGCTACACCTAAAAAAAACAGTGATGGGCCAAATCGTAATTTTACGGTTTTATTTAAACTAATATTTTCCATGAATATAGTGAAAAAAAAAGTTGACTTAAATGTTCTTTAATTTTTAAGTAGTGAATATTATTAAATAAAAATATTATAAAATGATTTATATGGGTTTAAGTGAGTATTTTCGTTATATATCTTTATGTCTGCACTGGCAATATTGCGCACGTCTGTCATCATGCATGTCAATTATCAACGAGAACACAACTTTCAAAAAAATATTTATTAGTTTTGTTTAAGTGTCGGTGGAGATTTTCAAGAATTAAAGTGTTTATTTTCTTTCTTTATTGTTTGTTATAACTACAAAATGTTAATTTATGATTAGGCTTATGTCTACAACAATTCGCTGGTTTGCGAGAATATCGACGGAACTCAAAATTCTGTCCAATTGAACTTAATATGCCAAACGGTCTTAAATCTTTGATATATTATTATGAAGCCCGAAGAATATTATCGCAGGTGGAGATGCGACGAGCTACTTCAGATGCCGAATTCACTCGTGCTTTGCAAGTTATCGACCAGAATTTAGCGCGGCTAAGAGATATAGCGGAGGCAAATGCAGATATATCTCGTGCCTTTCATGTGATAGGGCAAAATTTGGGACGGCTAGCAGACTTAGCTGAAAGATTCCTGCATCATAATAAATAAAATAATAAAAGGTAGGTAAATTAAATTATTCCAAGTATTTATTATAGCTGTTAAAGGATGACATATTTACAGCTATTAAAGAATGACAAAAATAATAGTAAACCATAAATCTTTAAGTACATTCTTCTATCTTGCTAACCAAAGTCTTTGAATTAATAAACTTGGTGTTACTTGCCCATCAGCCAATAGATTATTGTCATTATGAATTAATTTATACTTCAATTGCATGTGCATAGATGCTTCATACTGTTGTTCCTGTGTTGAGAGTGCTGGAACAGGCAGCCGTGCACTATTGGCTTTATTATGTAATACTACAGAAGCATTTGTTATATAACCAGCCAGTTTTGGGATGATAGTGTAACTTTCTATCAACTAAAAGACAGAGCCACACACCTCTCCACACTATTTCTTACTCTACAATGCTAGTCAGTATAATAACGTTCAGGGGTGTTTGGCTCAGTATTTACTATTGATATAGTATATAAAATTATGAGACTTCATTTAATGTTCAAGAATTTTCTCTGCATTATTACAATCTTTACCCAATAACCACAATACTTCATTTTCAGATACATGGAGATTTTCAAGAAATTGTTTGATTGGATGACCATTCCACACATGTGAATCATGGCTAGCTCCACCATTGCTGGCATCAACACTTAGAATATTTAAACATGAATAAAAAACTTAAAAAGTGATTTATTCTTGAGGTTTTGAGGTTTAATGTAAATAAATTACTAACTACATAATTTTGAATATAATAAGACAAATCACAACAACATTAAATATAATCTTATTTTTATTCTAAGTAATTATTCATTTAAGTATGATTAGATATGAACCTAATTAGAGAATTATTATAAAAATTATAACTGAAATTAAGTATTGTATAATGTTTTGATAAGAATTAATACCATAATATATACCCTACTTAACACAAATTAATATAATGGATCTCTCCTAGATAATATTTTGATATATTTATAATAAGCTGCAAATAAATATTTTAAAACAAAAGTTTACATTGTATTATTTATAATATTTCGTTCTTGCCTGTTCTGTGGGAAATGTATAAACTTTCCTCTAAAATGCTCATTATTTAGGGCCAGTGTCACAGAGCGAATACCAATTACTTAATGATATACCTCATATATTATGATATATGTGACCAATACATATAATTTTATTCTAATTTGGAAACAATTGATATACCTTTATTGGACATAATAAAGGGCTCCAATTCCTTTATTTGATCTAGAGCCAAACACTTATTAAGTGTATAAAGACCAATAAACTCTGAGTCAGGCATTTCAAGAGTGAACTCCAAATTCCTAAGTCCAGCGCACAGTGTTTTATGAAACAAAAAAAAAAAATTACACCTTCAGGTTTTTACGTAAATAGATTATTTATATCCTAAAAAAGGCATGACTTCAATAACCAGAATTCTAACTCAAATACTTTTTGAGAAAAAAAATCATGAACTTATCGTGACCTTTGACCTATGAAATCTAAAATATTTACTGAAAATAGTGATCTTTGGATTGAACTCTTGCCTTTATTAGGGTATAAATAATCGATTTATGCAAAAACCTTAAGGTGTTAATTTTTTTGGTTCCATAAAACACTGTGCAGCGTTACGTCTTCTATATATAAGAACTTCCTCTTGACGAGCATGTTCTAAAAAAAATTCGTAAAGTCCCAAGTCCCAGTCATATTCAAAAACATGCGATTTTTCACTAAACAGGCGACAAAAATGATTTAAATAAAAAATATGAGAGCAAAATGTTGGTTAACTAGTAACATCTAACAATTCTTCAATTTGACATAAATGGCAATTCATATAAGTGTACCATATTACGCATTCCCATACAAAACTGTCACTTTAGATTAATTGCAGTTTATGTTTCATTTTATGATTGGTCAAATAACTTACCATTTTAAGATTTGGCAAATGAAACATATTATGAACATAAAATGAAACATAGAATGTCACCGTTTTAGACCCGCAGTTCTATCTCTATGAAATATATATATATATTTTATAATTTTAACGTTTTGTCCTTGCAGCATCTCCACTGTCACATAATGCCCAGAAAAAAGGGGGATTTCATAGAAAACGACCACATATATTTGGAGTTGGCTAAACATGATCAGTAAGTATTAACTTATGATATTAAATATGAAATGAATTATTTTATTCTTGTAAAACAGTGATTCGTTAATTTTATTAGTATGGTTTTAGTTATTGTTTTGCCAGACGCAGGGTGTGTGAATATCAAATTAAATAAATGAACAATATTGTATATATTTTTTTACGATTTTTATATATATTTTGCATTTTTCAATGCTGTTGTATATGATAAATTAATAAATTTAAAAATCCCACGTTTTTCAGTGACCAAAAAAGAATAAATTAAGCCGGCGGGGCCAAGCGAGGGGCCACTCAAAACGTGGGGGCGCATCTTTACAAATACTTTCAACATCTATGCATATCATACATCTCATTACATCTCCATAAGTAACATGCGCCCCCACGTTTTGAGTGGCCCCTCGCTTGGCCCCGCCGGGTTATTTTATTCTTTTTTGGTCACTGAAAAACGTAGGATTTTTAGATTTTTAAATCTAGTATTATTATTTTATTCTTTTTAATTATTAACTCAACGAAGTAACCAACCAAGTGTTACGCAACAATCGGATAAGCCGCACACAAAAGTGAAAGTTGCCGAAAGTTGACCTGAAAGTGTACCTAGAAAGTTAAAAGTTGTTTTAGGATGCATTGTCATCGGGTTCTGACTTGCTCCAAAAATTTCAGCTCGCTAGGTGGCCGGGAAGTGCCTCAAAATTGAGTTGCAAGAATCCAACTGCACAGACAGACAGACAATAGAAAAATACCAGAAAAAATTGACTCAGCTCACATGTAAATGCTAAACTTAAATAAAACGAAATGGCTGATTCATCTTAATTGATTCCTTGTGTTTGGCAGAAAAAAGCGCTTGCGAGCGTTTGTAAGAAAAATGGCAATCGCTGAGCGATAATAAGCAAAATGGCGGATTGTGTCAGCGCAACTGAAGTTAGCAAACAAGTCCTGGCCGAAAACTGTATAGTTTGTTTTTCAGCGCTGGTAAGCGTTCGCAAGCGCTTTTTTCTGCCAAACACAAGGATTGTCTAAACATTTGTAAAAATGTTTCTTTCGAATACGAGAGGATGTTCCTCTCATTAATGAGACAACGCTGGTCTACAGCGTAAAATGTAATTGTGTAGTTAATATAAACGATGGCCGAGAAATATATTTATTTTATTTCTTATAGTTGTTGCTTGTATTAAAATTAAATAATAGTAACTTGTTTTGGATAAAAAAAACTAATTTTAGCATTAATCGTAATGGGATTATTACCAAATTTTTTATTTTTGATATTTTGGCTTTGTATCTTATGTGACGATAACGCATTAAAAAAATGGTAATAATTACTAACGTAAGTGACTATGAAAGTATACAACTAACTGATTTTTCCAAATGTCTTTGATTCCTATGTGTAGTACTTAAAGTTGAAAATCGTTTGTCAATTAAGATAATGATAAGGTAAAATGATTTTTATTCAATATGCGCCATTACAATGCGTGTATTGAACGTCAAAGCTACGCCATGGTTTCCTAAGTCGTACGTCGTGTGCCTTTGTAATTTTTTAATTAGATTAAGTTTGAAGAGATATGTCGTTTTGCTGATCATTTTTTTCTGTCTAGGTTGAAATCTGGTCATCCCTCGAAACCGGACAGGACTCTGGACGAAATGGAAGCTGAAGCGGATTTTTTGAGAAAAGAATTGAAGAAAATACAACAGAGGGAAAAAGATCTCAATAGATAAAATATAATTTTGTATCTATGGATCCCATCTGTGGTTGTTTAAGTTGAAGAAGCATAGACAAACATATTTTTGATCTATATTTATTTATTTATTAGTATAAATATAAAACCTTTTTCAAACAAATCCGAAGAATTATATTAAGCTTTAAAATATCGAAATCTAAAATGTTCGCAGTCTGTATTAAATATTTGGCGTTGAAGTATTGAAGTGATCCTACCTTCGAACGTTAACGATCCCTGGTTCGAATCCCGGAAGATGTTAGTGTGATGAGTACGTAAATTAGTACGTATTGTAAAAATATATGTATAAATACCTATATTTATAAATATATTTCTATAAATATTACCTATTTATGTATCATATATGTAAATCCTTTACAAAAGACTTACAGCGCTTATTTCTAAGCTGATTAGTGATAATGTAAGAAATAGTATGTCAAAACTGTGTGAGTAATTTCAACTTTAAAATTCATGGTAAGATTTGTGTTTTTATTGTGCATGAGATAGATAATTGAGTTATCTGACTAAATTGTTATTTTTTACTCGTTAATTTCATTAAGCTACGTTCAAAATATCATAATTGACCATTCTTATAAAACGCACACGGAATATACTATATTAAACATACGCAGTCTGTCGCTATGTTCATTATGTTAAGTGTAACAAATAGTGACAAATTAAATTAATAAAAGTTTGCCAATTATTTTAAGAAATCGACAACTTTCATTTTCCTAACTCCCTTTTTTATTCATTTTAAAAATGTAGGCAAATTATAATTTTTAGTTTTTGTTTATTATAATTATATTTTATTGAAGAAATAAAATTACTATCCTGCATTGAATTAATAAAATATATTTTACTAACATATTCTATTATTAAATAGAAGCTGTTTAGGCATAATTTTTTGCCTTGAACTCTAATAAAGGTAAAAAAGGTCGATAAAAATTGTTAATGTCACACCAAAGTAGCGTTTCTCTCAGTGTGATAAAAAAAAATGCCTAAAACTAAAAAAAATAATACCTTGTAAAATAAATAACTGAAAAAAATAAACATTTTTTTTGACCCAATAAAGTAGGTGTAGTATAACAATATTTTTCATGTATAAAAATCAATTGCCGCTCTTCAGTCTTGCAATAACTCGAAAAGTAGTAGATATATTGAGGCGAAACTTTGGTAAGTTGTACGCATACCAGAGAAGGTTTATAGGCACCTTTCTTTTCGTTATAGTAAACTATAATGTGCAAAGCTGCTATAATCCACATAACGCGCAGCAAGCTACTAGCTTTTTTTTTGTCAAAAAGAGGAGACAAAGGTTGCAAAGGCCTTACAGCCTCATCCCCAGATTTCTTTTCTTAATTTGATGATGATAAATGTTGGTGAAAGCTGTGGAATTATGATGGATGACCAATATCTGGTGAATAAAGTTGGTGACTTATACGTCTGTTTTGTTTTTCTAAAACAAAAAAAGGAATATTTTTCTTATTTTCATGTGATTTGTGCTATGATTCCGTGTAGCTGCCGCATTGAGAATTGCCCTTCGACAATTAGTCTTATGAAAATGTGGAGGCTTATATTCCGGAGTTTCAGTGATACCCGGTCGTTGATGACAGTGCGTCACCGATTAGGTGTTTTAAAAGTTGCCGATTTTGTCTTTAAATTTACTCATACTTAATATTTTCCTAATCGTTCTTAATGTCTAGACATCACTTAGGACTTCGATAACTTGATTTTATTTTGAAAACATTTTAAGTAGTATTTTAAATTACAGTATAAAAAAGAAGCTTTTTAATGACTTGCATGTTTTTAATCTCAGCTAGTTATAAACATGTTGTAATTTTAGATATGTTTATGTTTTATTATTTAGAAAATGTATACTTGTTTATTAAATAACAAATGTAATAAAAGGTTTGTTAGATTAAGATAAATTTGATTTAAAAATCCTGGTTTGTGAGACCGGGATAACCAACTATGAAAGTTGATTTCATGTCACCACTGGCGGGTTAAGCTCCAATAAATATTTGGGATTTTACTGAGCCCTTTGGATGCTTAGTGAGAGAAGGCATAAAATACTTTCCGTTGCTTTGTTAAACTTGCCAACTTCGTGCTTGCTTACAAACACTTAATAGTTAACAATTCACCACTATTTCACATTTGCATCTGGAGGAATCAAGTTTTATCGTGCAAAACTAATCTACCTAAGTGCCTCTCATGCTCCCGCAAAAAAGTTTTTTTTTCTAAACTCAACAGTTAATTTATACTAGGCTATTGCTAAACATTTGAATGTGCCACTGAACTCCCATGAGCTAGATTTCATTCATCGTGTTCAAGCAAAGAGACAAGTTAAAGGAAAGCCTCGTAATATAATAGTTCGCTTCCAAAATCGTAGCAAAAAGGATGCCATACTATCTGCAGCTCGAAAAAGCGGCGGTATCACTTCCAAGAATATAGGCATGAAGGGTGAGCCAAAATCAATTTACATCAATGAACATTTAATCATAAAGAATAAATTGTTGCTAAAACATTGTAAAACAAAGGCTAAAGACTGTAATTATGCATTCGTGTGGACAAAAAACTGCCGCAATTACATGAGGAAGGCAGAAAAGTCACCTTATATACTAATATCCTGCGAGGAGGATCTAAAGAAATTAATTTAATCATGTACTTTTTCATAAAAACATATTTCAATCCTAATTGTTACTCGTTGGATAAGCGTTGTTGTTTGCTTTCATTTTTGCGACCTAACAATACCTTATACTTACTGCAAATATACAATGCATTCTTAATTTCATTTACACTACACACTGACACAATCACCTCCAATCATTTATATTATTTTATTCTTTTAATGTTATTTTCTTGCAGCGAGCTTGAATGTATAACTTTTTTGCACTACCTTAATGCTGTTATAAATAAGCCAAACGTAAATAAAATCAATAAAAACTTAGTTACTATACTGCTTAAATGTGCCGAACATACATCGGCGTCGGTCATAAGTTAAATATTTTATATCAAAACGTCCGTGGTCTTCGGACAAAAACATTAGAATTTTATAATAATATACTCATTTCAGACCACGATATAATTTTAATAACTGAAACTTGGCTTAATGACAGCATTCTGGATTCGGAACTAGCAGATAGTAGATATGAAATTTTCCGCCGCGATCGTGGGTCGAACGGAAGTGGCGTTATGTTAATGTGCAATCGAAGACTGAACGCGCGCGCACGCATTGAGTGGCAGCGCGATCACGTGGAATGTTTGTGGGTCACAGTGGACGGTCGAACAATAGGTTCAGAACAAGATTTGCACATAGCGTTGGTTTACATGGCGCCCGGGCTTACGCTGTCCACGCGTCTATACAATTGTATTCAATTAATTACAGACGTTGCTAGTAATTTTAATGACGACTTATTTTTACTGGCGGGTGATTTTAATTTATTTAATATAATGTGGGATCAATCTGGGCCAATTTATTTAAAAAAAGGAAGTGTCGAACTCTAGAACGCAGGAGTTCACTTAGTAAATCAGACAAGTTTTTTAGGTCTCCATCAAAGCAATATGTATACGAATAAGGCGGGTAATACGCTAGATCTTATTTTCAGTAATTTTAATTTGGACATCCATGTCTCTTCATCTGCGCTAGTGAAAGAAGATATCCTTCACACTACTTTAAAAATCGACGCAAGTGAAGTTTCTGTCAAATGTTTACCTAAATTACCACGGAAACAGTTTTTATTTCATAAGGCGGACTACGATATAATTAATATGCATCTTCATAATGTTGACTGGGAGGATGTGCTTTCACCAAACCTCCTTGACGAGGCGATTACCAACCTTTACTCCATTCTGTATAGTACAATTGACGAGTACGTTCCTTTTTTTGAAACACATAATCGTGATTCTTACCCGGTGTGGTATAGTCGTGCATTAATTTGTTTATTAAGGGAGAAGAAAGCTGCCCATCGTCGTTGGAAGCGTTACAAAAATCAGCTGGACTACGATATTTTCTCTCTGCTGAGAAAAAGAATGAAGAAATTGCAGAATGAATGTTATGAAAAATATGTATCACGGTGTCAGAAAAATATAAAATCTAACCCAAAGCTATTATGGTCGTACGTGAATTCTAAACGTAGAAGTGACACAGTATACCCCGGTATAATGACATACAAGGGTAGACAGGTCACGGATGGTAACGCTATTTGCGCTGCATTTAATGATTACTTTGAGCAAATGTTTGTTCAACCATCGAGTCATTATGTAGATAGGGAAAGTTACTCGAATGATTCTAGTGACCTCATAGATTCCTTTTCAATTTCCCAAGATGCAGTTTCCAAGCTGTTCTCAGCATTGGATATAAAAAAAGGTGCTGGTAGCGATCAAATTCCTCCCTTATTTATCAACAAATGTTCTGCGTCGCTTTCTTTTCCTTTGCACATAATATTTAATCGCTCTGTATCTGAAGGAGTATTTCCGACTAAATGGAAGGAAGCTAATATAATCCCACTTCACAAAAAGGACTCAAAATGCAAGATAGAGAACTATCGTCCTATTTCAATTTTGAACGTTTTCGGGAAGTGTTTTGAAAGAATCGTCCATGAAACCATATATCCTTTAATTAAGCAAGGTTTACCTGAGGAGCAGCACGGTTTTGTAAGGGGCCGGTCTACAATCACAAACTTGGGATTATACATTAGTGATTTACTTAAAGATATGGGCCCTCGATCTCAAGTTGACGTGGTCTATACGGATATCGAAAAAGCTTTTGACCGTGTCGATCACGTTATACTGTTGCAGAAACTTTATCGATTGGGGATACGCGGTGATTTATATAGATGGATAAAGTCGTATATATCAAATCGAAAGCAAGCTGTAGTAATCGGTGGGAATCGCTCCGAGTACGTTAGTATACCTTCTGGCGTACCCCAGGGCTCACTGCTTGGTCCTTTATTCTACGTAACTTATATAAGTGATATTGGGTCTTGCTTCAGACATGCCAAGTTTGTACTTTATGCTGATGACACTAAAATTTATATGAAAGTTAAATCATATGAAGACTGCTTGAAATTGCAAGAAGATTTAGATCGTCTCTCAGAGTATTTTATAAATAATAGAATGACAGTTAACGTGGAAAAATGCACACATATACAGTTCACAAGACGTAAAAAGCCTATTGAATACGATTTTAAATTAAATAATGTAAGTTTGGGTAGGGCGAATACTGTGAAGGATTTGGGTTTATACTTGGATTCAAAATTAACATTTTCTTTCCATTTTGAGTACATAATAAATAAGGCATATAAATGTTTAGGATTTATTTTTAGAGTGACTAAGAATTTTAGAGACGCTTCCTGCTTGAAGGTATTATATTATGCATATGTTCGAAGCATTCTAGAATACTGTTCTCCTATTTGGAATCCACAGTACATAACATATGCGCATGCTATTGAACGAGTACAAATGAAATTTACGAAATACTTAAACTTCAGGACTAACAGGGAAATTGTGACTACAGAGAGTCGTGTAATAGGTATGGTCTAATACCACTAGGTGATAGACGTCGTTTACGAGACATGACTGTCCTGTATGATATATGTTCAGGGAAAACAGACTGCACCGAGTTAGTTAATCGTATAATTTCCTTAAATGCCCCCAGTAGGAGATCACGTCATACACAACTGTTTTACGTGCCGTTTGTGCGAACAAATTACGAAGCCAACGACATAACCGTTAGATTACCAAAAACTTATAATAAAAATTTCTCCGATATCGACCTTTTCGCCCTTTCTAGAACTGCATTTATAGCTGCGTTGCATAGAAGTGTGCTTGAGGGGAATAAGTAATGATCATGTCTATATATATATATATATGTGTGTGTGTATATGTATGTGTATATGTATGTATATATATATATATATATGTGTGTGTATATATGTATATATGTGTGGATGTATATGTGTATATGTATGTGTATGTATGTATGTGTATATGTGTATATATTTTTTATCCATTTATAGTTCATTATATTAAACAATATATTTGTTAGTAGAACTAGTAGAAATAGGACAATTCATTTCTAGTGAATATTCAAAATTTATGTTATAATGGAACTGTTTAAATTTTTAATGATATAATGAATACTCACTACAAATTTTATTTGACATTCTCTGAATTCGTAGGCATTAGTTGGTTTTATTGTTTTATTTTAATTGTTTTATTTTTATTGTGTTGTCACCGTGCGACATGTAAACCATGCAGTAATTTTGAGTCCGCTCGACTTATCGGGCGCGGCGCGTGAATCATTAGGTGCTCGCTTGCAATTTTTCTTAACTGAGGGTAAACAAATATTAGGGAGGTATGCATACACACACACACCTACACACACACACACACCTACACACACATTCACACTTTGTTTAATCGATACATTTTTGTTAAGATTATTGTTGATGTACCCAGTATTTATATAATATTTATTGTAAACGTAATGAGTTTCTGTAATTGGCTGCCAAACTGAATTACATTTTTATATAATTTATAAGTATACGAAAGCTGTAGAAACTTTGTTTATTGAGAAATAAATAAATAAATAAAATAAATACAAAACATCTACTTTTACCTTCTGCAGTCCTAAGCCAATTACTGAGTTTCACCGCTAAGTTCAAAGATTTTTTTTTATTTTTAGATTTTCATTTAGGAGAAGGCAAAGTGTATTGAGAATTTATTTGATACATTCAAACGTCAATTGGCGTCCATAGCCATCTTAACAAAAATACGTAGCTTATCGCAAATAAATAATATAGATGACCACAGATAACAAAACACCTCCACACCTTGCACCAATACCTTTACACTTTTAAGATTTTGTTTTTTATATTTAATCCTGAAGTATCAACTCCTTTACAAGAAACGTGATCACTCTACGTTTACTCTACACTTGTTTCGCCCTTACACAACATCAGCTTCGTGTGGAATTGGTTGTTCTAACATAGAGAGTTAAAAAAACCAAACTACCTACTGCAATCCAAATAAATAAATGCTTGTACACTCTATAAGGTATTTTTAGATGTAAATAAATTAACCCGGATACGAATTAAAATAAGAAATTGTACTTCTAGGTAGGTATATATTTATTTATTTAGTACAGGCCACATAATAGTAATACTTTATCTGAAAAAAACTGATATGCACCAAAATAATGGCGTACACACGACTTGCTTTAATTAATTATGTAAGAGTAACTAAAAACACATGTAATAGAATAGAGTGACAATATCATAGTACCCAACAGCCCAAAGTTTGGCCTGATAAATACTCTAAGACCAAAGACATATAATACCAAAGACAAAAGATATGATATGTATGCCGAATATGAATCAAGTTTAACTTATCGCCGTAGCCATTTGGCAGACAGAAGCCTCATGGTAACGGATCTAAACGTGTGATTCCTAGCTAGAGATGATATATTTTGTATATAAGCTTATATTTTATACGTTACGAGCTGACCTGGCCTCGCGTTTCTGTGTTATAAATTAAAATGAATATTACCCTACTTATGTCCCAAGTCGAATCATATCTGATAGAATAAAAAAAAACATTAAAATCGGTTGCCTGGTTATACATATGATATCTAGTAAATTTGACTATTTAATGAAAGTCCATTTCGCCAAAAAAACTAATACAAAATCTATTATTATCTTTTAAGTGTTGGTGTATAGCTTTTTAAATTTGTCAGGATTGAATATAAAATAAATTATGCGGAAAAATATGTAAAAAAGTTGTTTTATAACGTGTAATATCCTCGGAAGTGTAAAAACGAAATAGGTTTCACTGTACTTGTAACAATAACAATGCATGTACATAAATATTTTTTAAAAACTATCTAGTTATGCACATTGCACCTGGCTCTAGCACTATAACATCTTGTTAAACATATATCTCCATGGGCGGTCAGGCCCCGGCTCTATGATGCCTACGTCATGTTAATCGCGGAGCTTCGTAGGCGGGCGACGCTAACGCAGCGCTTTGGTTGTTTAGTCTAGAGTCAGGCGACGGGCTTCCGTCGTAGAGATAAGAACCGTAGCTCTAAGATTTTGTAATAGAATTAAGTTAGTTCTCATTAAAGCATCGAGCTGAACGGACTCCTTGTTCTTTTTAAAAACCTTCGGTCGCATCCTCGAGATTTAACTGGCGCAGCCGGTAGGATTGCCGGCTTTTACCGAACGCGTTCGCGGAAGTAAACCTAAAATTGTTAATTTCCGCACAGTTTTCGCGATTAGTAAGCTGCACGTTCTAACGCGCGAAAAGGCAATCCACGAACCAAATAAATAAGTGAACCTCCGCGGCCGAAAGTTTTTGTGTACGAGATCAGCTTTACGGGAAGGCATGGTGATGAGCAGACTGTAAGTATACCTTTTTACCTTCCTGTCTTTTCCTGCCATTTCCCGTGGTTGTTAGCGTATGACTAAATATTTAATTAATAACTTTTATAAAAAATCATTGAAGGTTATTTGACTTCTGCATAAAGTAAGTTAACTTAGTTTAAACGTTTAATTATTAAGTGAAAATTGTTTAACATAACAAATAAGTAATATTGATAATAGCAGTATTTTTATAATTAGTATATTACTCGTAATTAATTTTATATCAATATTTTAAATATCATATTATAACAATGTCACAAAATAGCGATAAGCCGGTCACATCTACTGTTCAAATGATTCCAAAAGATCTCTTAGATTTGATCCCAAGATTTGACGGTGATCAAAACATATTAAACCTGTTTATAAAAAAATGTGAATATATTATAAGAAATTTTAACGGGCCAGCTAGCCACGTACAAGAGACATACGTCTTCCATTGTTTAACTAGTAGACTCAGTGGTAGAGCAGCGGCTCTACTTAGTGAACGCGATGATATTACCACGTGGGAACAGTTGAGAGCTCTTTTCACACAACATTTCGGTGACCCTAGATCCGAAGAATGCATAGCTATAGAATTAGAAAATTTAAAAATAAAATTAGGTGAAAGCTATCCACAATTCTGTAACAGAATCCAGCAAACACGTAGCGCCCTCTGCTCGAAGGTGAACTTACTTGCCGATACAAACATAAAAACCGCAAAAATGATAATTTACAATAATATGTGCCTAAATGTGTTTTTGTACAACTTACCCGAGGACTTTATTAGAATAGTGAGGCTGAAACAATGCACATCATTAGAGAGTGCACTTAGCATTATCATGGAAGAAGTTAACTTCCAATTTCAATATAATTCGAAAAACAAAAATAAATCAAATACGGTAAAAACACCTCAATATACGTTTACGCCGAACCATGCAAACAATGACGGGTTTAGAGCTCAACAGATATTTAAACCGAATTTCTTTCCAAATAACCAACAGTTTAGACCCGCGATTCCGTATCAGATGCCAAGTAATTATAGACCTGGATTCAAATTTGGAATTCCTAACCAAGGATCTCCCAGACCTGGATTCACCCAGGCTCCTGGCAATTTTAACTTTGGCATACCTAATCATAGAGGTTTTACCAACGTAGGAAATCCACAAAACAATTTCAAGTTCGGTATTCCATACTCAGCGCAACAAGGCCAGTTTAGTCCGCAATATACCAACCCACAGCATCAACCAAACCCGCAATTTAAATTTGGAATGCCATTAGCAAATCAACAATTTAAATTTGGTATACCACCGCAAAATCCAGTACAGCGTAATTTACCTCATTTCCAGGAAAGCGATGTTTCCATGCGTACGGTCCGTCCCCTTAAACAAAACATGCTCACACACGTAGCTAATGAGGAAAGTAACGACTTATTTTACTCATACGACAATAACGACTTAGAATACCCAGGGCCACAACGCCAAGAGTGCCCAGTAGATTATGACAACTATCCTCATTCGCAAAGTTATTATAATGAAGGCAATTATCAAACCTCATATGACGATTTTTATGAAGAAAACACTGAACCCACGGTAAACGAATCCGAAACTCCAGAAAGCAATGTAAATTTTCATTTATCGGCCTCCAAGACCAACCACCAGAAATGATAAATTTAAATTTCAACGGATTAAATAAATTACCGCACATTTACTTACCTGAAATCGATGCTAGTTTTATGATTGATACTGGAAGCACGAGAAGTTTTATTAGCCCAGCTAAAGTAGATCAGTATTTCTCAAATTATAAATTTTACGAACCATTTGAGGTTATCAGCACTCACGCACGAAGTTTACATAACGAAATAATTTACATTCCTTTATTCAAAACATTTAAAAGTAATACTAAACACAAATTTTATATCTACGACGTTGATATGCGATATGACGGATTAATTGGTTCCGATTTACTGAAAATCCTAGATGCCAATATCGATATGAAAAGGTTAGTGTTATGCACAAAAAATACAAATATACCAATAATGTACAGTCCTCCATTTGAAATCACGCTAGAACCCCGTAGTGAAACGCGAGTTAAAATACCTACAGATTTTAGCAATGGTGAAGCAATTCTTGATTTTAAAAACTATGGAAATGGGATTCGCATGCCTAGTGCTATAGTGACATGTATAGATTCGTTTGCAACCACCATCATACAAAACACTTCCGACAACAGAGCGACTTTGACCTTTACTGCACCATTAACTGCAACAAAATTTTGCGAAAAAACTAGTTTAAAATCTTTCACAATTAATGATCAAGTTAATCAATGCGATATTGACGAATTATTAAAAGAAAATTTAAGTAAATTACGATTAGAACACACAAATTCCGAGGAACGCGAAGCTCTACAAAAACTGTGTTTTGACTATAGAGATATCTTTTATTGTGATAAACTCCCACTTACCTTCAGTAATCAGGTTAAACACCAGATAAGGACCAAAAACGAGGACCCAATATATATACGACCATATAGACTTCCTCCAATGCAAAATGCGGAAGTACAACAACAAACCGATAAACTTTTAAAAGACAATGTCATACAGGAGTCTTTCTCACCTTGGAGTGCACCCGTGCATCTGGTGCCTAAAAAGATGGACGCGTCCGGCCAGTTTAAATATCGAATGGTTATAGACTACAGACGCCTAAATGACTTGACAATGGACGACAAATATCCCCTGCCCAATATAAATGATATATTCGACAAGTTAGGTAAATCAACATATTTTAGCACACTTGACCTTGCAAGTGGCTACCACCAGATTGAGGTTGAGGAACAGGACAGAGCCAAAACAGCCTTTTCTACACCATCGGGTCATTATGAGTTCACCCGCATGCCGTTCGGACTCAAAACCGCACCGGCAACATTCCAGCGGGCAATGGATAATGTGTTAAGGGGTCTGCAGGGAATCCATTGTCTTGTTTATTTAGATGACATTATTATATATTCAAGTAGTTTACAGGAACACATAGGAAAACTTAGAAAAGTCTTCGACCGACTTAGGGAAACTAATTTAAAAATAACTCTAGATAAATGTGAGTTCCTCCGAACGGAAGTTCTTTATCTTGGACACACGATCACGAAAAACGGGTTGAAACCAAATAATGACAAAATTAAAGCCGTCCTCGATTTCCCACTTCCTCGTTCACCTACAGAAATTAAGAGTTTTCTCGGTTTGGTCGGATACTACCGAAAATTCATAAAGGATTTTTCAAAGATTACCCAACCATTAACGCAATGCCTGAAAAAGAAAAATAAATTAGAAATAACCTCAGCTTATGTAAATGCATTCGAAAAATGTAAAGAGTTACTGGTAAATGCCCCGATACTCCAATTCCCTGACTTTAATAACCCATTCATATTGACCACTGACGCGTCTAATTACGCCTTAGGCGCCGTCCTTTCTCAAGGGTCTGTAGGTAATGATAAACCTATCGCGTACGCAAGTCGAACGTTAAATGACGCGGAAACACGTTACAGTACCACAGAAAAAGAGCTTTTAGCAGTAGTGTGGGCTGTCAAACAATTTCGCCCTTACTTGTATGGGCGGAAATTCACGATATATACGGACCACCGACCATTAGCTTGGTTGAATTCACTAAAAGAACCCGGAAGTAAACTTACTAGATGGAAATTACGATTGTCGGAATTTAATTTCGAAGTCATTTACAAGAGTGGCAAAAATAATACCAATGCAGACGCTCTTTCACGTATCAAATTAAATATACTTACCAGCAAAAATGATAATGCTTCCTTGGAGGGTAATGTCGGAGATACTGAGAGATCCAATAGCCCAATAACAATATCAGATTCATCAGAGATCTCGAATATCCCCTCATTGCCTGCCGAAGAAACAACCTACCCAACGCGCTCACCCTCATCTAGTACCGTCACTGCTTGCTCATTACCTGAAACAATTCATTCTGCCGACGATATTGATACGAGTGGTATCCCAATCTTAGACGAAGCCGTAGACACAAAACCGAACCAAATTCTTGTTTTTACCTGGAACAGAAACCAAACATTAGTTAAAGATTTATCACGAGACAAGCAAAAAGTTCTAGAAGTCCACCTCCCTGTAGACAATCCCGAGCTAGTGAAGAAATTCCTCCTGGAATATATAAAACCTAAAATTAAAATTTTCTTTTATTTCGAGGACAAAACACATCGTATTCAATTTACAGAAGCTGTTATAAAATTGTTTAAAAAGGACACCGTAAGATGTTACGAATGTACTAAAAGAGTTATCTATTTAGAAGATGAAAACGAACAGCGCACTGTTATTCTTAATTATCATCACGGTAAAACATCTCACCGCGGTATCAAAGAAACTCTTATGAAACTGAAGCGTAATTACTTTTGGAAAAACATGGACATAACAGTCGCCTCCATTATAAACTCATGTGAAACTTGTAAAACACAAAAATATGACCGTAAGCCCATTAAACCCGAATTACAGCTGACCCAAACTCAGAAAAGACCATTTGCCGAAATCTTTATGGACTTGTTTTCCATAGAGGGAAAATACTTTCTCACCATAATCGATGCATTTAGCAAGCTAGGTCAGGCTTTTGAGTTATCCAACCGCTTCACACCTGAAGTAGTCCGAGCATTAATCAAATTCTTTTCAATTTATGGTGTACCCAACGGGATCAGTGCTGACTCCGGTACCGAATTCAATAACACGTTATTGAAGGAAACTTTACAATTCTATAAAATCAATCTTCACATTGGCACTCCACATAACCCCAACTCTATGGGCCTGATAGAGCGTTTCCACTCAACCATTTTAGAAATATACCGTATAGCTAAATACGAGCACAAAATAACGGACGCTGCTAACGTAATGACATACGCGATCATGTCCTACAACCAAACTATTCATTCGGCAACAGGCCTTACGCCCTTCGAAGTTGTCTTTGGTCACACAGACTTGAACAGTACTTTTGATCTTGAATTTAATAAACATTACACGCAACAGTTGATAGCTGATCACGTAAAGCGTACAAAATACCTTTATAACTACCTAACGGATAAATTAGTTAGTAATAAAGAGCACATAGTTAAAAAACGTGGTGGCGAAACTTCGTTTAACGTACAAACGGGGGATACTATATTTGTAAAGGGTGTAAACGTTAGGAGAAGCAAGGAAAAGCCACGCTTCCACAAAGCACAAGCTACGGGTGATATAACCAGAAACACTTGTCCTATTACACTTAGAAATCGCGAAACAAAAGTACCTATTAAGGATATAAAACGACCTTCACAGGTGCCTCGCGCTTATTGCGCTGACAATCGGGACCCACGCCCTTCAACTTCAAAGGATTGATAAAAATCCTGGAGTGCTGCTGGTGAAGCAGGGTCAAGCTAGCGTAAGTTATGATAAGTGGATTATTATTAAGGTTTTAAATTTAAGTATCATACAAGAGGAATTAGAACTTAATATAAATAGTTCCCGAACCTGAATCAACATGTGAAAATAAATAACAAAATTTCTAATTTCCAGTTACTGAACATTAAGTTACAGACAGACTATGTAATGAATTTTACTATTCAAAAATTTAAACAATTACTTCCATCTGCCAGAATAAAACGCGGTCTTCTAAACCCTCTTGGATCTATTGTTAAACTGATTACAGGAAACCTCGACTATGAGGATGCCAACAGGTATGAAATACTAATTAGTTCATTAAAATCACGTCAGGATACGTTAACAAAAAAGGTGACCCTGATATCTAAAATGTCTGAAAATTTGGTAAAAATAACTAACGCTACAAATAACAATTTCATTCATATAGACAAAGAGTTATGGGAACTAAGAAAACTAATCAATCAAACGAAAGCTAACATAACTACATTAACATTTATAATCTATATTTACATAATTTTCAGTTAATATACAGTCATATAGACGAAATTGAGACCATTATTACGTTTAGCAAGTTAAAAACTCTACATCAGTCTCTTTTTAATCCTGACGATTTAGTAAAATTGTTACTAGAAATAGAAAAATCTCACAAACTTGTATTTCCAGTAAGTTATGATAACTTAGTTAAAATAGAACATTGTATAGAGTTAAAAGCTTATTCAACGGGAAGTCAAATAACTTTTATTTTAGATATTCCACTGATTAAGGATCAGATATATATATATTATAAAGCCATACCTATCCCTATAACCGATTCCAATAACCTAACTAAAATAATCATTCCTAAATATCCATACCTCCTGGTAAAAGGTCCAGATATGGTCTCGCTCTCCCAGCCATGCGACGAGCTCCACGATGCGGCGTATTTATGTCATGAAGATGAGTCGCAGATGCTTCTAGAAGATACCTGTATAACCGCACTTATGAAATTTTCACATAACATCAGTTCCTGCAACCCAATAATAGTAAAAATCGACACGATAAAAGTAGAGCCAATAGGAAAACATAGATGGATTATTTACACCAAAGTTGAAAACACATTTACGAAAACCTGTAACAATGATATAACGAAAGAAAACATAAAAGGAACTTACCTTCTTACTCTTGATGACCGCTGTGACATGAAAATCGGTAGATTCACCCTGAAGTCTCGTCACTTCACGGAAAACAAGGAAAGCTTCTCAAAATTGCCCATTATCAACCTTCCGGAAATACCAGACGTGGAACCACAACTACATCGAGAGCCTATCCAATTGGACACCAGCGAACTGTCGAATCTCCAGAATTTAAACAACTTATTAAAAATTAGTGAAAATACAGTGGAAAATAATAGTGAAAAGGCCATTAACGTGAACAGTGTTAGCATAGCTACGATAATATTATATGTAATTCTAGTTTTAATCATTTGTTTTTTCGTATTATATAAATATAATCTTTTAAAAATATTCCTTAATCGAAATAATCAGAGCGATTTACATCCCTCCGATAATTTCGAATCTAAGGGGGGAAGAGTTATGCACATTGCACCTGGCTCTAGCACTATAACATCTTGTTAAACATATATCTCCATGGGCGGTCAGGCCCCGGCTCTATGATGCCTACGTCATGTTAATCGCGGAGCTTCGTAGGCGGGCGACGCTAACGCAGCGCTTTGGTTGTTTAGTCTAGAGTCAGGCGACGGGCTTCCGTCGTAGAGATAAGAACCGTAGCTCTAAGATTTTGTAATAGAATTAAGTTAGTTCTCATTAAAGCATCGAGCTGAACGGACTCCTTGTTCTTTTTAAAAACCTTCGGTCGCATCCTCGAGATTTAACTATCTACTGAAATTGCTGCGCCAAAATGAGTTTTGACACTTGAGATAACAATAGGGTATTTGACATAGTTAACAAATAAATAAGTATTGAATTGAACACTATAGAATTTAAGGTCCTAATTAATAATATTTGACTTAAATTACAAATAAAAAATATTAAATATTTTATTTTCCTAAATAAAAATTAGAGTTTTTGAATCTGTGCATCATTTAGACGAAACGTCTCAACGACCAATCAGAGTACGTGACGTCACGATGTAATAAATAATGTCTTGTCTTTGCTTTAACCTCAAAATTTTACTAGTTCAAGTAGCTACAGTTTTATCAAACGTAAATTATCAATATTTTTAGATGTAATACTACTTACATCCAAATGATCATCGCAAAAATAAATTGAAGATTTGGGTGATACACTTGTCGGATCACGTCGTGTTAACTGCAGCCACTTTACACGAAGATTTTGCGATTGTGGCACGTGGATAAATAATTTAGAAGGGTTTTGATACTCGTATTTTCACACAAAGGAACAGCACATATTCTATAGGACTTTGAAGCCATTTTATAAAGAATCATGAACGAAAAACTAATCTCTCACGTATTGTTTACATAAAGACTATTACATCGTGACGTCACGCCCTTGATTTGTCACGTGACCTAGCGTTTCAGCGGGAAATACAAAATGTAATTATTAAAACTATGTTTTTGTTATTAAAATGGCTCTAAATATAAGAGAAAGATTTTTCAAGCGTATCTCTAGCGACTTTAGAACATTTTGAAGTACCTTACGAAAATCTGTCAAATACCCTATTAATGTCAGACCTTATATGAGCTACTTATAATTAACACCACATCAACATGCCAAATTTAAGTACGATTCAAATACAAAAACTATTTCAAGAACTTTAAGAGCATCTACACACTACGTTTTTAAACGCGCTGTCGACCCGCGCTTGTATCGATACAAACACGATAATCACCCGAGTCAAAGGCAGCTTGCCTATGAATTTTTGTAGGTGTTCAAATTTCTTCCTTTGAAAACCTGAATAAAGTCTCGCGCTTAACTCGGTACAAACGTGACGATAACGTGCGTTTGTATTGATACAATCACGTTAGACATGCAAAAAATTGCTAAGGGGAATTAAGAAAAACGAACTGCCAACGCAAGTCCAATGGGCGTCGGCGTCGGCAGCTCGTTAAAAAAGTGCAGTGTGTATAGGCCCTAATAATACTCATTCGGGGCCCTACTCCGTACCCTTAGTACAACACTTACCAAGGTAGATTAAGCATGGAAATTAATCTTACTTCTAGCTTTGTATGTCAACTGTATCCAGTTTATTATGCGTGACGATGTATGAATACCGAGTACTGATTAATCAGTAGGTACCTCTTACTAGCGTCTTCTTACAAACCGCCTAAAGCGTGCTTTATTTATTTTAGGTAGATTAGAAATGGAAATGAAATGAAGTGAAAATAACTTAACTTGAATGCACTTAAAATAAGTTATTAAGAATTGTCCAATATTTTTATCTTTTAACTGTCATGAAGAACGGGAGCAAGAAACTTCGCAGTTTTAACAGCAAAAGTTTTAGAGTCAAAACATATTCTTTAAATATATATTATTTAAATATTGTACACAGCATGAACAAAATTATTATACAGCGTGCTAAACCTTGAGATTAATTATAACTATTGTAATAATAAATAATTTACATTTAAAAAAACCCTCGATCGATCTAAAATTTCAAGTAGCAGTTAATATGTCATTATGCAACATTTGTTGCCACGATTTTCCTCCACCTCCATCTCCACGCCACCTCCATCTGTGGTTTTTTTCGGAACTAAAATTTTTCCAATTGAAATTAAATTTTGTAAATATTTTCTGAAATTGTGATTGAATCATGTCGGAAAGTATATAATCATATATTGTCATCGAGTTCTGAGCTATGTTTAAAGTTTCAGAGCTCTAGCTAGTCGGGAAACGGGTGAAAATTGAGATTCAAGATTTGTACGTTACAGACAGACAAACAGACACCAAGAGAAGTAGAGAAAAACGAGGCAAAATACGAGGGAAAAAGGTCAATCATACACAAAGAAAAGAAACCAAATGAATACGAAGAAAGAAGCAAATTAATAGATAAAGGACACTGCTATTATCACGATGACTTGTAATTGATGCCTAAATCCAAGAGCAACAAAACAGTCATCAGTTCGATGAAATAAGAGCACCGGCGCTTTTTTTGCGGAGAGCTACTTTGAGGTTTTTAACATGCAATAAACTCATTTGCAAAAAAAACGGGCACCTAAGCAATGAACCATTTTAAATGTTAATATTGCTTTGTTTGATAATTATAAGTAGTTTTATCCTCACAATTTGGTAAATGAATAAGAAAATAATCGTTTTCATCAGTATTTCATAAAATTTTTATGGGATGTATGCTAAACCTCACTAGTACTGTATGTTCGCTAGTAGTGCATATGCTCATGAAGTAAAAATAAAAAAGTTTTTTTTGTTTGTTTTTCTTTAATAAAGTAAAAGCAGATAAATGTTTAGTATCGAGTGTGACCCCCTCTAGCTAAAATCACAGCTTGAATTCTTCTGGGCATGCTAGCGAGTATATCCCGGATACATGCTTGCGGAATACGTTCCCACTCCGCAGTAATCACATTCTTCAGCTTTCTGATGGTCTGCGGGGCCGGTTGTACTGATCTCACACGCCGTTTCAGAACGTCCCAGACATGCTCTATGGGATTGAGGTCGGGACTTCGAGCTGGCCAATCCAAACGACGAATGCCGACCTCTTGCACATACGCTTTAACATCGCGAGATCGGTGGGCGCGAGCATTGTTGTCCATAAAAATCGAGTCTTCACCTAGAGCGGCCAATGCGGGTTGTGCATGAGGAATTAGAACTTCTGTTATGTATCGATGCCCAGTCAGTGAGCCATTTTCAATGAAGACTAACTCTGTACGATCCATTGAATTTATTCCTGCCCAAAACATAATAGAGCCCCCACCATAAGGTGTGATTTCTTCGAAACATGCCTCTGCAAAGCGTTCTCCTTGTCTTCTTAGCACTCGCCGGCGTCGATCTTCACCGAACAGAGATATCCTGGCTTCATCAGAGAACAAAACCCTATTCCAATCTTCTTGAGTCCATGATTCACATTTTTTAGCGAACCTAAGCCTGCGAACTCGGTGCTCACGGAGTAATTTTGGGCCGTGGGCCGGGCGGTGACTGCGTATATTGGCAGCGAGAAGCCTCTTCCTGACCGTCCATAGACTAATATGCACATTTCTTACTTCTTGGAGGTTGTTCTTAAGATCCACATACGAAGATTTGCGATTTCTCAATGCGCGACTCACAAGAAAACGATCATCCTGTGGTTGGGTACATGGTTTTCTTCCAGAACCAGGCCTTCTCTCAACGGAACCAGTCTCCTGATATCGCTGCCAGGTCCTTTGGACCGTCGAGCGACTAACATTTAGCCTCCTAGCCACGAAGCATTGGCTGAAACCCTCTTCAAGCAGCGCGGTAATTTTGGTAGCTTTTACCACTTTATCTACCATTTTTGATACAGCCAAACAGCAATAAATAAAGCTTTGACAGTCAAGGATATGAAATTAATCGATGAAAATTGAATAAAAGTTATAAGAGTCGATGTTAACTTCTGGAACTTCGCGCCAAAAATGTAGGATAAAAAGGGGTTTTCTGTAAAAATGAGCATCAAATGAAAATTTGAATTTAGAACGTACTTTTTTAAATACCACGGCATTTTTAAAACCGGCCAGTAACGTGTACAAACGATTGAAACCTTTTTTGTATTGTATCTTTTTAAAGATGAATGAAAATCAAAACCGCCCGTTTTTTTTGCAAATGAGTGTATATTGTCATTACTATAATTTAGAAATAAATAAAATATATTAATTTTTTCATTATTCTTTATTACATAGTCGAGATTTATAATTTAATCCGTGTGTTGGCAGAAAAAAGCGCTTGAGAACGCTTGTAAGAAAAATGGCGATCGCTAAGCGATAATAAGCAAATTATTATTTATTTTATTTATTTATCTCCACGCTTGCTAAGCGGTTGGAGATCGTAGGGAAGACGTTATTCTGAAAATGCTGTTGCATTTTCTGTGGTCCACAGGTGGTGTAGGTGTAGTAGTACTCCAGTACAGTCACTATAAGAGGTATACACCTTAGAACTATGTCACACTTAATCGACTGTAAGCAAAGAGATAGGAGTATAAAAATAAATAATTGTTGTTATGTGACATGGTTGTGTGGTGCATACATATAATGGATTGGTGCTATTATCCGGCAAAATATAAAATATCATACGGCTAAGGCGGAAAATTATTGATTATTGATTAATACTAGGGATGTTGCGGATGCACTTTTTATTACATTACATGCGTTTTTATTACATGCGGATTTTAAGAGGCTCACATCCGCGGATGCGGATCTGTACAAATAACTTGAGTGGTGTGGTAGGTTAAAAAACACAGTAATATTTAACCTTTCTTTAGTTAATAATAAAGTAGTGAGTGAATTACTATTACTGATTAATTATTTTAGTAATTAAATTCAAATATTATTATATTTAATGAAAAGTAGATTGACCACCTTTTCGGACTGGAGTCTGTTTCGCAATATTAATCCTGCGGGTTACGTATATTAATCCTGCGCTACTAAATAACTGGAACACGGGCTGGTGGCGCTGATAACAATTTGTATGCTATTTAAGATAACAGTTTGAACTCGCTTTGGTTAACACTCTACCATTTAAGAGGACTCTTAATTAAAATAATTCGGTTTTTATTGCGGAAAATAAGTAAGTCCTTTTTGAGAATTGCGTCAGGGCTGACAATTTCTGAATCTCCTCATCGTCACTTGATGAATCGAGCATCATGGCAAGATCATTAATTAAACAGGACTGATGTCCGGTACCTGAGGTCCCTGGTCGGTCCGTATCTGTTTCCATGGAATCTGTTATTCTCATTTTCTTTGTTCTTTCGGTACTTGGAGATATTGTTCAAGAATCCAAGATGTCTTCGGTGTTTCTGCTAATCTTCAATATATCATCTTCGATATTTTCCTCGGTTGACACGCATCACTCATCGGCTCCTCCCCTTTCTTTCTTGTCGCGACCTGCTACACATCCGCATCCATATCAGCTCCGGATACGGATACCTCATACTCATTATGACTCATACGGATGCAGATGCGGATGTCTCAATCGATGCGGATGTTCCGCATATGCAGATGCGAATATTCGCAACATCCCTAATTTATACTTTATTTATTTATTTATTCAAAATACTTATTGGCTGACAGAATGTTCCAAAACGCCAGCCTTTATGCACAAATCGTATAAAGGTGGACATAATGCCTTAGGCATTTTCTACCAGTTAAATTTAGGATGATGTGGAGACAAGTAAGAAGTATGTTGCACAACCAGTGTAAGCTAAAAGTGACAAATGAAATAAATTATTAGAATAAGGCCCCTAGCAGACGGGGTATTTTAAACGCGCAGATGACGCGCGTGTATACGTGCGTCATGCGCGCGTATGCGCTTCAAGCGAGATTCGAACGCAACCTTGTAACCTAGGCACAGGGAGCGATCGTGAAATGCGCGTCTACTGCGCGTATACGCGCAGATACAGCGATTCGCGCGCTGTAGCCGCTCGAGCCTTCCGCGTTTTATTATTGCAACTGCGGCTCGGGCGGTAAGGTAGCGTGAGCGCGCGCCCCTCCTTCGCCCCTTAGTACGCGCATCAAACGAGTTTCGAACGTGCTTCACACGAGCGTTTGAATAATACAAACGCAAATCGGGGCATCTACGGCGCTATAATGTACTATTCAACCATTTCAAATATATTCCTTTAATATTGAGTTTTTACTCTTCTGCGCCTATCGCACAGTTAAATAAACTTTTAGCGGTTATTCCTGGTTTTTATTTATTCCTGACGTTTCACGATGGTTATCATGTCATCGTGGCTTTTACTTTTTGGTTTTAGGAAGTGGCAACATGGGTTTCTAATATATTTTGTTGAAAACGTCCATTTAAGATGGGCGTATAAAAAGTTAGTACGCGGATTTATGCGTTGGGGTGGATTCGCAACTCCGGATCACACCGGTCAGGGCCGTGTTCGGCTAATTTCAGACTGTGGGCTATGCACAGGGGCTCTATCGTTATAAAAATCTCCATTTGCCTATGATAACCATAGGAGTAACATAATTAACTAGGTTATTACCAATATCCAAAAGGAAAGGATAAACAAATTCTAGATTTATTAAACTCTAATGTTTATGAGATGAATGAACAGTCGATGTTTGGGCCTTCTTTATGCCATTCTAATAGAACCTATTTAAGTTTATAGTGTATATAGTATGACGTGCTGACGATTGTACATTTGAATATGAGAAGAAAATGGCAATATTATTTTGTTCGTTTTTGTGAAAAATATAATATTTTTACAGAGGTAGACAGTTAAAATGGGTGGTGTACCATGGCGTCATAACTAACCCAAATACCAGAAAAAAAAATTATTTTATACCTAGATCTAAAAATGAATACCTCTATTAGAATGAAATAATATTGCAATGAAGGTACATATGCCATATTGACATCAACTTGGCGGGTGTCCTATAAAATCAATGTTGAAAAATTTATAATTATATAAAAGAGAAAAGTCACTCACTCACTCATCTCGAAATCTCAGAAACTACAAGTGCTAGGAGTCTCGTATTTTGCATGCAAGTTCCTTTAGAACTCTTAAGACGAGATTTTGCGAAATTCAACCCCTAAGGGGGTAAAACGGGGTGGCAAAGTTTGTATGAAACTTCTATAGTTTTAATAGAAGGTTTTCCAAATTAATAAAAAATACTCATTATTTAAAGAAATTAAAATTCGGATGTTTATTTTTTTATGTATGTTCGGGCATAACACCGTCACATATAAACGAATTTGGAAAATTATTTTTTTATTTAAAAGGCAGTTATTCCGAAATGGTCCCATTTAAATTTCCTTTAGACCTGAAAATAAGTTTCGCAGACAGACAATGGAACTTTTCAAAAAATGACAGCAAATCAAACGCGATTGCTGCTTTCGCATAAATATGCATTGTTTACGTATCACAAAACATAACATCACACCTGTACCTTCGAAAGAGGTATAAAGATCAGTATTGAACTCGTTTTTTTTGTTGAAAAAATTAATACCAATAATTTTTAACCCAGTCATCATCGTTTTCTGTAAAATTATAGATTGAATTTTCGAAAATCCCCATACAAATTCTTTATTATCTATCACTAGCTAACCCGGCTACGCGTTGCTGGTATAACCCGGCCACGCGTTGCTGGTATAACCCGGCCACGCGTTGCTAGTATAACCCGGCCACGCGTTGCTATGGTAACGTTAATTGATTATAAAAACTGTTATTCTTTGGCTTATGGTAACTATGGTAACAACACACAAAGTATTATCATAATATAATCTATCTATCATAATCACAAATGTTATCGTTTAAATAGGATGGGATAAAACGAAACGAGCGAAACGAAAAAAGATTAAACCATAATTTGTTTCCAGGATCTAGCGTGGGATCGCCCATCATTAGGCAGTCATCGATCGTTGTCGCACGTATCGAATGTACGATTTTTTCTGCGTTTTATGCTGCTTGTTTGATTTTTACTTTCTCAGATTATTAATTTCTGTGCAATCAAATACTCATTTGATTTCTTGTAAGAAATTCTAACATTAAATAAATATTCAACTACTTACTTATTCATTTAGATAAATTTCAAATTTATTTCAAAGTTTCATTTCAATAAATTAGTTTTATTTCTGTTTGCTAATTAAATTTATGTTTGGTTGAAAATGGACTGAAAATGACTAGGTCTGCAATGCTGCTGCTGTTTGCAAATACTGAGCGAAGCACTACCTTACCTAACCTCATCTAAATTTCATCAATGTAGTCTCAGCGGTTTGGCTGTGATCAGCTTTTAAATCCTCCATGGTATGTCCGATTTCAAAACGTTTTTTTGCACTTTAGTCACGACCACGATGTGAGTTTTGGCGCCAAATTTCATCAATGTAGTCTCAGCTGTTTGGCTGTGATCAGCTTTTGAATTTTTCTTTTGGTGATTATTCCTCCATGGTAAAGTCTATATTTTTTTTTACATAGCCTATGTCCGTCAGGTTATAATAATGTATGTTCATGCCAAAATTTGTTCGAATCGGTTGAACCGTTAAGTAGCAGGAGGGAGACAAGCGAAATTTGTGAGTTGCCTAAAAGAGAGTTTCACTCTTTCAGAGCTTCACTCAATAATAGTCGTCGTCTGGCGATGGGGTATGTTTATTTATGTCCCTGTCATAAGGCAAATAATTGCTAAATGACAATATTTCAATGGTTGTTTATGGTTCGAGCCAATATAGTAAGCAACGTGACTAATAATTGGCAAAGATTTAACCCATTATGGTACGAAACGCCTTTAAGTAGCCGATATGGGCAGGTTGTATACTGATGGCACAACCTGCCAACTTAAAGGAGCTGGAGAAATATTTCCATTTGAATTCCTACTGTTTCTAAAGCGCAGACTTATTGCAAAATTTAGGGAGCCAATGCAAGGGAACAAAAGAATGCGTTTTAATGTACATATTAATGAAGGACTTTATGACTGGTTGATTCCTGTTGAATCATTTAATTTACAGAATGTAACGAGTGAGACAACTTTGAAGCCCCTGAACGGTATCGCCGCAACCTGTTCCCGAATCAGTAGATAACGATTTAAATATGATCAACAGCTCTGCTCTGAAAAATACTGACATAAATTTATATTTTAATGTGATTGAATCGCAAGTACGGATAGTTCTGAAGAATCTGGCGTAAATGGGTCTAGCAAGAAAGGTAAAAAATGCAGAAAGAGGTTGACAGACAATATTCGTAGGAAACAAATAAAAACTGCAGCAAAAAATTATTCCTCAAATCATTCCGAATTGAATCGGGCAGATTTAAAAAAATAAGCCCATGATCATCCCCACATGAACCGGGCACGTACTAAAAAACATGCCCATAAATAGCCCGAGGTGGATCAGGTAGCTACTCAAAAATATGCCCATTACCATCCTGAGGTCAACTGCCAGGCAGTTTGTGAATTATAAAAAAGCAGCAATTGTTTGGAAAAATAAATTATTTCCAGATGCCACTATGACCAAAATATATTATTATTACCATATTTGTAACTTAACCACGTCAAAATGGGTGAACAGTTTTAATGGGATTCGGCATATAGGTAGATAGTATACTGGTACAATGTACGATTGCCTTAAGATCGGGGGGGCAATTTTTTACGCGAACGAAGTCGCCGGTAAATTTTTTGATAAAATATGACTGTATCAAAAAATGTAGCCTTAAACTACTTAACACAAAAAGAAATGCATACTGTATCAATGGTGTTGTTCCTGAAAAAGAAAATTTTCGATTTTTAGCTTAAATTCGCACATTTAGAGTTCAGTATTAATTGAGAAAAAATACAGTTTGTGGTAGGGTAATGTGCCAATATCTAGGGTTGCCAGGCGCCCGGATAAAGCCGGACACAGTTAGGCTTTTTGTTTGCGTGTGCGGCCAAATTAAGAAGGAATCCGGCCTGTCAGGTTTTTGTTAAACTTTTAACCGTTTTTTTACATTTATCATGTGCTGATTTGCAATTATTGAAATAAACATTGCAATGAATATTGAATGGTGAATAAAAAAGAAGACTGATCCATTCATTTATTGTCGTTTCGTTAGAATTAAAGAAGAGTTTACAATATATGATAAAAAATCCTTGTTTCACCTACATAAACTTATCGTGTTATAGTAAAACTAAAGAATTATGGGTGTCCGGCCTTGTTACCTAAATGTTCGGCTAAATGGGCTGGATGGCCAGTTTTTTGATTTTATAACCTGGCAACCCTACCAGTATCCATACTTAAGTAGTTTCAAATCTTTCTTTATTTTGCTTTTTTATTTTATAACAAAGTGTGTTTTAATAGGGGCCCCTTCGATAGTAAATCCATCCCCGTATTTCATGATTATGAATGAAAATTATCATACCTAATACGGGCTATGGTTGAGTTTGATAAATTATGTATTATAAAGTAGCTGTAATATTTTAAAGTACCTTAGGGACGTATGAAGTACGTTGGATGAGTACTGCGAAATTCGGTAAGCAAATACTTAGGTACTGGTGTTTTATTTCACGATGTTGAAGGTATTTAATACCTGTAATAAGTATAGAAAAGACACGTCGTAGGAGTTCTAGCAGAATTAGTATCAGTGAGCCATAAAACGAATATTCATCATAAATTTTGTCTAAAAAAATAAATGTACAGACATAATCATAGATTTATATAGTAGTGGAGATTATACGTTTGTAATAGTGATTTTATTTATTGTGATAATAAAATAATAATAAAAATTACGATAAGAATTATTAACAATTTAAAAGAATTTTTTTATTTCTTTTTTTGCATTCACAATGCAAACCCGTCGTGTCGAACGGAAGATCGTGGGTTCGAATCCCACCTGTGAGCTCGGAGGTGTAGTTGTTTTTTACACGCGTATTTCATATCTTATAGAGTATAAAAGAAAAAAACACTAATACCCGATCAGTACCTACCGTCGAAACGAATTGGCAATATGGCCGCTGTGTCCGCTTGTTGCTCGTTTCAAACACCCGCGTGGCTCGTACCACAAAACATAGTGCCGGTGATAAGTGACGCTCATAATACAGATTACGATAATTAAGTGACAATTGTTATTCAGGAACGTTTTCATAATATTTATCAACTCTCAACGAAAAGAATATACAGTCTGTTCATTCTAACTTGTCTTATGTGGTAAACAATCTTGGCACTCCTTTTTATTGAAAATGCAGCATTAAAAATCAACCGATAACTAGATTCAATAGGTTACAGTCTATAATAACGATTTATTGTAATAGACAATTGACTTTGTTATTATTTCATTTTTAAATGGGTAATTTTGATAAAAAGTTGTGCCAAGATTGTTTACCAAATGGGACAAGTTTGGGACAAGATGGGACAAGACAATGAACAGATTTTACGGACCAAGTATTTTAATAAGACTGTTTTGACTTATATATTTGATGAATAAATTTAATGTAATAGGTACATTTTCAGATGACAATCTGTTAAAAAGAAAAAAAAAATTACAAAAAAGTATTAAGAGTATTAAACCAGATTAAGATCTTTTATTAACTTTCTAAAAGTTCTGGGTCTTGGATTAAAGATATCAATGGGCGTATGCCGGACAGATTACTCTAGTATCCAAAACACAGGCCTTACAGTGCCCAAAAGTATGGCTAATTGGTGTGACTGTAAAAACAAGTATATAAATTAGACCCATTTTGCAAACAAGAACCAACCAACAGTTTGAGTGAAATTGGGTTTAGTACATAGATGGCACTCAAATCACGCATTCTGTCTTCTCATAAAAAATGGTTTCATTTTCCCGACTAACAACAGAGATACAACACTGTCACTTGCGGAACCAACCCACTGGTCACCTTTTGAAAAACTATAAAGAACTATACAACATTGTACCTAAACACTTATTATTTATAACATTTATAAATCTGATATTCCTAGATAAGCTACAGTATTTCACATGAGGTTATATTCCGGGAGGTAGCGCTATAGTTGACCAAGTCATTTCATACCGGCTGAAAATCATAACAATAATAGTTTTCCCCTAACACATAACAGCTCTGAGCGTCAGTTGTCGCATTAGTGGTGGAGCTAAAGGAGACAGCATGAAAAAGTCATTGGAAAAAAATCTGCTCCGATGATTTTGATATCAAGCGAAACAGTATTAAATTATTGTTTTACTCATATTTTTTCAAAAAAATATACTCATCTGTATTGACGGGGGTTCTTTATTATTTTAAAAGTATAAAAATTGAGATATATAAATTTCATCAGGTATAAAATAAATTTATTTGTCAAATTTTAAATAAGTTTTACGCACGTGACTGACATTGAACCCCCCCCTCGTCAATACAGCTGACGATAATTTTTAGAAAACTATGAGTTAAACAATAATTTAATACAGTTTCGCTTGGTATAAAAATCATCGGAGCAGATTTTTTTCCAATTACTTTTTTATGCTGTCTCCTTTAGCTCCACCACTAGTGCGACAACTGACGCTCACTTTACTGATTTCCGAACATTAAATAACTGTTTGAAGTAAAATTCATTCGGTATAAAATTCCTAAAAAATTGCAACGCTACCTCCCGGACTATTAACAAGTGTTCATTCATTAATATACTATGTATGCATTTTGCACATTCTGTTTACAAAAGTCTTGTTTTCTCGAAACCAACCTGCTGTGGGTTGGTTCTCGTTAGCAAAAATGGGTTCAATTATATTTTTAAATATCCACCAAAATATGCATTTAAAATAAAAAAGCGCCGCAGCGGGATAAAGATAAGCGCTGTCAGAGATTAGTGTTGCAGAGGAACCTTATCACAATACGTGCTATGCTTAGAAGTACAGCTTTCTGCATTTGTCTCTTAATCTAATTCAACATAATGCCAGCCTCTCAAGGTGTTGGTCCAGGCTTTTCACTATAAAGCTACGGACTAAGACAATGATCGGTTTACACGTTTAAAACTACGCGAGCTAATTCCAGGTATATTGATATTTTTAATTTTTGTTTTCTTATTATTATAATTATTATATCTACACTAATAATTTATAGATGAAAGATTTGTATTTTTGTATGTTTGAAATGAATAAACTCAAAAATTACAAAGCCGATTTCAAAAATTCTTTCACCATTAGAAAGCTACATTCACGCTAAGAAACATAGGCTATATTTAATGATGGATAAAATTTAAAAAAATTTGTCCACCAGTGCGGAGTCGGGACGCTAGTTTGACAAAAATTTAGTTTTATTACAACTCAACGAAATTCTTGTGTAAGTACGTGAGATACGAAGAACTCAAAGTCAACTTCACGGAGAAAATTAAACTGAATTAGGTATAGTAAACTTTCTGAAATATAAAATTAAGTCATGTAACGCTAAAGTATTTTAATGGAACCACTGTTGTTTGAATGAGGAAAAATATTTTTCTTTGTGCTTGAAAACACATCATATAATTATCTTAACATAAGCAATTTAATGAATCCTCGTAATTTTAATGAGAACGCAAAAAAATAATCTTTCAGTCAGCAGATACAGAAATATCACATACAAAATTCGTGATTATATAAGCAAAAGAATTTTCAGGATACATAATAATTTATAGCGAATGCGCGCTTTCAGGATATCGCATTCTTTATTTTTCAGTTGTCTTTCAGTCCGCGAGTGGAACGGTCGTGTCGCTCGTTTTCGAAAAGATAAAATCAACATTAAGTTTTCGTTTTGTGTTTCCGAAGTGTACTTGTGTGTGTGAGTGTTTTTTGTGCACAAAAGTGATTTAAGTGGAGTGTTTTTCGTGGTTCCCAGCTTTTTGCCGAGCGTCGTCAAAGTAAAGGTAAGTTTTTTAAGTTTTCTGTTACTTTTTTAAAGAGTTTCCTTGTATAGAGGTTCATTTTCATAATTAGTTTCAAAACTAATTTTGATTGTGGTATCATTTAAGTTCTGCGATAGTAAATTAAGCGGTATCAGTTATAACTTTATTACTGGTGGATAGATATTATGAGCTTATTTAGTATTTGCTTTTTTAAATCAACCATGCTGCATATCATAATTAATTTTGTTTTTATACTATTAGCAATTTTGTAGAAATTTTACAGGTTAGATACCAATTAAAATCGCAATAGTTTCATGAATATTATACTATAAATAATGTTGTTATTAAAGTTGATAGTTATAATTATCAAAGCTTCTTACATAACGCCATGACAAAAAAGTAAATAGCACGATTAATCCAAAACCAAGTAAAATAACTAATGATTTGTTTCGTTCTTAAATATTTTAACTTTATACAATTAAAAATTAAGTATAATATATACCTATTGACTCTAATCCACACTTGATGTAAAGATGTAATAAAGCGAAGAAGTTTATTGCGCAATTTTGTCTGTACGTAGAGGATAATATTCGGAACTAATAAACGTGTTTGATAAATTGATTCGCTGTTTAAATAGTGTATTATTCCAAATTAATATGGGTTATATATTATGTTAAACCTGGGCGAAGTCGGGCAGGTGGACTAGTTAAAAAAAGGAAGCCCTTTATTCCCTTTAACTTTGGAGATTAGTAATAGTAATGAAAAAGCACACTGCAATATTTAATCAAAAAGTATTTTATCTGTTCTTAATTTTAGCAAAATTTTGAAAAATTTTGGGCGACAATGTTAAGTATTTGCAATAACAAAAAATATTCAAATTATCTTCATTATAGAAGAGTTATTTTATTAATTATTTGAGTTGTGTAGAGTTGTGTTTAAAAGGAAGTGTATGGCGTAGTTATTAAGCTTTCGATCGATGGTTACAGATTAAGCTTTGGAATTACCGGTTATCGGATGATCAAAGAATTGTTATCTTTAGTACCTTCATAAAATGCTTCATAAAACAATTCAACTCGACTACATATGCATCTGTTAGCACCCACCAATTAGAACTGGGATTACTTAGTGGATTATGGGCCATTGTTTTACAAAAAAGGAAACATCTTTGCATGGGAATAGTTCGCTTTGTGAGCCTGATATAATTCTATATACATTATTGTAAACTTAAATGTATAACTATGTATGAAATGTAACACAAAAAAAGGGGAAAAAGAACTTGCCGAGTTTATTGCGGATTTTTTTCGGTACGAGGTGTCCCGACGTAAGACTAACGAAGGAATGGCGTAACTTTGACATTAAATACACGCATTTCTAAATGTTCATATTGAATAAGAATTAATTGGAGGACTCCCATGGATCAGCTTCAATGACACAATGTCTGTTACGCTATATCTTCCCGAGTTCTTAACCGATTTTAATAATTTTTTTGTGAAATCGAACCAACACATTTAGGACCAGATTGTGACGGATACCGAATTTTGATATTCACGAAAATAAAAAAGTTATGACCAAAAAATATTGGATTTTCCATTGAAACAAAATTCGCGCTTTTTGGAAGTTTTTATTATTTCGGAATTTTAAAATTTACTAAACATTATTGATTTTTTTCTTTAATTTTTACGATCCGCTCCAATTTCTGGTGCTAGCGAAACTTAATGCTTAGCGACAGCATCGCCTAGTAATTATAATATAACTTATATTCAAAGCATTTAGTCAAGCGGTGAGTAAGCACAGGTCTGTTAGGCTGGATAAGATAAAGTTAAAATACTTCTTGCTCTGTATGATTATATGCAATGCATTCATTGTAAGTCAAACACAATGCAATGCTGTCATAAATCCTACGTCGGGAGACTTTGTTCCGAGAAAAACTGCAAGAATATCGGCAATAGCTGTTTTTTCTTTTTAAATATGTGTTTAATTTTTTTTTTGAATTTAGAAATCTTTATACAGCTACTAAATACGCATTTAAATTCAGTTACATAGTATAGCATCTGATTATAAAATACAATACATCTAACTAAAAATAACACTCCTGTTTTTGTAATCTGAAGCTTTGAACATCAAGTTTATTTTTGTTGATAGAATAGATTTCATGATTTTTAGAAAAAAATCATAAAACATATATTATAATCCTGGGAAGACGGTCAAATTTCTTAAATAATTCTCGGAGACAATCTCCGGTCCGTAAGTTATAAATAGCGCGCACTACTCTTTTGGAAGATAAATTTATTATTAATATTAGTCGTTGACTGCCTTAGCAATAATCCATAGGACATTACCCTGTGAAGTAAACCATTCTTGCTGTTTCAACATCAGATATGAACCTTATTTCCTTAACTGTTCGTGTTATGTACTAGGCGATGCAGACGCTAAGCATAAAGCTACGCTAGCACCATATATTGGAGTGGAGCGTAATACATAAAAAAAGAAAAAAATTTTTTTTTTCGATGGAAATTTTTGCGTATTTCAAATTCCGTCCTATCTGGTCCTAAACCTGTTGATTCGCTTCCAAACAAAAAATATTAAAATCGGTTAAGAACTCGGGAAGTTATGGCGTAACAGACATCGTGCCATTGAAACTGATCCATGGGAGCTTCGCTCGCTTCGCTCGTTTCGCTCGCTTCGCTCCAATAATATTGGCTTTTATCTGACCTGAGGCCCTACCATCACCTATTACTGCGATTCAAGTTCAGCTGTTGAGAGATACCACTACAGTAAAATTTATTCGCGTGGTATACGTTCCGAAAACATGCCGTGATTACAGAAACCGTGGATATAGAATGGTAATTTGTACGGAATCATAAGGGATGCGTTCCAAGGTTCCAAAATAGTAGTATATTTATCAAAATAAAAGCAATTTATTCAGAAATTCGGAATTAAAATTAATCGCCATTTAAGGGTTGTTTTAAAATTATTTCAATTTAGATTGATAATGAAATGTAGCATTAATAATTTGCCTTTTAAAAATACGGCTCCTTTCCATAGATCGATCAACTTTCATGAAGAAAACACAAAATTCATTTGCTATTATGTAAACCTTCACTCAGATTTTTCAAGTTAAATGTCCTCCTTTTAAGCGGACCTAGTTCGATCCTCGCCGATGCACTACGAACGTAGAACCAATCGTTTAACATAAGGGGCTAATGCTAATAATAATAATCACCCGCGAATAATGAATACGCGAATGAGGAAACCGTGAATAAGGAACTTTTGCTGTATAGACTGCGTATAGCGGTGACTCATTTTGACAATCGAACTTGCATTGCGCTAAGAGATCGTGGTAGGTTCTCTGATGTGATGATGTATCCGCAATCGGAAACGAATGAGAAACTTGCTTTCTCATCTCCTACTCCCGGAGCATATAATAAGTTGTCTTGGCTGTTGATATAAATAAGAGCTAGCTGACGGACTTAAAACAAGCCTAACCACCAAACAAACTAAGCACAAGCTCCGAACAGGGACCTCCGAGATTAAAACCGATGAATGAAAAAATGAATATTCTTTATTGTCCACACAGAAATGTTATTCTATTCACATTAATTATTAAATTTTATTTACAACCAACTTAAAAATAATACTCTAGCTTCAGTAAATAAAACTAAATAAAAAAGATCCCCTCGTAGAGCAAGCTCACCTTAGCTCATCGCCGCAAAGTTGCCTGTGTGTCGGTCTTCTACAGACTGTACTTTGGAGAGTGTGCTCAGGAGCTACATTTGCTCATACCGCCATCTCCTTTTTTCCATCTAGACATCTAGACACCCTGTGTCTGTATTTCCGAGAACATATAACCCGTTCATTTTTAAAACCAGGGTGAATAGTTACCTTCTGGGTTAGCTCGTTTCATCTTCGATCCTGTCTTAGCCCCCGGGCTTGATTGGGATCAAGAGTGTGCCCATTCTAAAAAAAAAATGTGCCAGAAGACTGATAGCGTTTGTATTGCCAAACTTATTTTCTGTCCATTCCAAGGTTGTACCTTAACCTTGGGATGGACAGAAAATTACTAAAAACTATGTTAGGGTAGTTAGCGGGTGTACAACTTTACTGAATATAAGTTATTTAAACACATGAAGTAGTTTACTTATATATTCTTATAATAATATTTCTTATATTCATACCAATTCGCCTAGCCCAAAGTAAGCACTGTAAGGCTTGTGTTATAGATACTAGGGTAGCAGATAGACATACATATATGATACATAAATATGTAATGATCATAGAAATACATATAAACATCTATGACTCGGGTACAAATACTCGTATTCACCACACAAACATCTGCCCATTCTGGGACTCGAACCAAGAACCATCGGTGCGAAAGGCAGGATCGTTAAATCAAACGGTCGTATAAATATAGTACATAAATATAATACATATATAAATACTGATTCGTTAAAAGGAAAGTAGCTTGTAGTTAAAAGAAAGAACTACGTGGACAAGTAAGATTTTTTCACCAGTCTCTTGAATATATTGAGAGACTTAGCAGCTCTTATTGTGCCGGTAATGCATTCCACAGACGAGTGGATTCTATTGTGAACGATTTATCTAGAAATGTCCAGCATTTCTAGTAGTAAATATTCCGATAATGGAAAATTAGAAAGGAAAAGAATTTTTACTTTGATGCGTTTATAGATAGAAAGTGACTATTTGCTGCAATGGTAGCGATCCTGCCTTTCGCACCGACGGTTCTGGGTTCGATTCTCGGATGGGACAGATGTTTGTGTGATGAATACAAGCATTTGTACCTTAGTCATATATATATATATATATAGAAAAAAATCAGATCTTTGTATTTACTTGTATGTCTATCCATTACCTTAGTATTCATAACATGAGCTTTACAGTTTTTCTTTGGGCTGGACTAATTGAAGTAAACGTAAGAAATATTATTGTAATAGTAAGATTAAACGATTTATTATAAATATGGGACAGAATGATCAAATATAAATCGATATGCAAGCCAAGTATAGGGGCGGTTAAAAAGCCTTAAAAAATACTTTTAAAATAATTATTACTAACACTAATTAAATGAAAAAAAGCTACATATATTTATTAATTACTTTTACATTATATTAAAATGATAAATTGCCTTGTCACAATATAAGCACGCAAACTTTCCTAGTTTTAATAAGTTAAGTAATAAATTGTCGATTAGTATAGAAGTCTTTAGAGAAGTTTGGTTTTATAATATTTTTTTATAGGAAAATACTGGACAAAATTGACTCGGCTCACAAATTGTTCTCAGGCTCATATAGCTCAATTGGGAGAACAAAAAACCTAGCTACCAAAGGTTGCAGGTTTGGGTGCCTGCCAAAAACTTTTGAATGGAGAGGATTATCAGAATCCCTACCTATTATCACGATTCAAGTTCAGCTGTTAAAGAAAGATGCCACTATATTACAAATTACAAATTTCTTTTTTGCATGCTACAGTGAAAATAATTATATAGTACAGAGTTGGTAGAAATGCACATAACTATAAGTGTAAGGTGTAACAATGTACTATAACTTAATACTAAATTAATTTAAGGACATTATTATCAGATAGGTTAGTTAGGTTAGGTTAGGTTAGGTTAAAATTTTTTCTATTATTAAATATTTTTCCGTTAGCGCCATCTTGCGTCCGGTAGACGAACTACTTGCGGTTAACGCGTTGCTATGGTAACGCATATACAATGGAAAAAGAGCGGACAGACAAACAACAAATTTATGATCTTAGATTATAGATTTTCAAAATATTTGTTTAGGCTATAAAAACAACTGCATATTAGAAAATTCTTTAGTTCCTTAATAAATAAAGTTAAGTTATTTAAATTTTTTATATAGACCGGTAAGTGATTATCAAAAAAAAAATCAAAATTAATTTATTTCATTTCACAAATTATATAATAGAGACAAGGTTGATGTCCCCTTTTAAGTATGACAATACCTGTGCCAGGGAACATCGCTCCTCCATAACACACGGTGTTATATTAATATGAAACGAGAAACATACAATTATTCTCTTATAATATCTTATACTACCTATAATGATAGAATATAAATGTTCAATAAAGCGTAAGGCAAGTAATAATTCCTTGAGTATAAAATTCCAATTAAATGACCATGGTAAAACAACACATTCATGGGCAGCCGATGTGCGTGTGCGTGTATGCGTGTGTGTGTATGTGTGTGTGTGTGTGTGTGCGCGCGTGCGCGCGTGCGTGCGTGTATGTGTGCGTGCGTGCATAGTGTAAAAGTGTGAGTACTTTGTGCTTTCTGAGGGAGCGTGAGAGTTTCCATATGAGAAGAAATTTATTTTCAATAGGTGTTATGTGTTACAATTTAACATATGTTAATAAATATATAAGTCATTGTTAGGTTATGTATTGTAAGATTTGTTCTGTCTCGTTATAATTTAGCGTCAATAACCATGATGTCAAAACCTTTTTACAGTCAAATGTTTTAAGAACATAAATATTTAAGGACTTATTTATTTTATTGTAGATGTGTTCGGACTGTTTGATGAACTGACGACGGGCGAAGACGGTATTAGTTGCACGAGTAGGAACTACTGCTTGTGGTCTCCTTTTGTTTGTGATGGTAGAGTCAAAAAGCAATTTTTTATGTTTTCTTAGAATTAAGTTAGCGATGTACAGTTTTCTAACTGTAAGTACGTTGCAAATACGGTAAAGGAGCTCAGTAGGGAAATGATATGGTTTAAAATACATTACTTTTAATATTAATCTTTGAGCCCTTTCGACCTCCAGGAACTTAGTTTTCGTTGCACCTACATCGAAATACAATAAGATATTACACTTTGGGCTAGTGCAACGTAAATTTTATTTAGCAAACTATCAGAAGCCACGTGTCTTAGAGCTTTGAAGAACCAGGTAAGATTCCTAGTTCTGCTAGCAACAAGTTCAATATGTGTATGCCAGGATAGACGTTGGTCTATCATGACACCCAAGTATTTTGTTGTAGAAACCTTCTCAATAGATACACAGTCGCAACTTTCCCCCCCGAGACTACACCTATGAATTCTTACATTGAAGTTTGACTCAGGCTGAGTATTGTTATTAATAGAAAAACAGATGTAATTGGTTTTCGTTGTATTGAGTGTCAGTAGATTTCTCTCCAGCCACTCAGCTACTATAGCAAGCCCTTGTTCAGTTGAGTCATGAACCTCCTTCCACGTGTCTCCATAAAAAATCATAGCCGTGTCATCAGCATAGGAAATCAATCGACCGTTGACAAAATCTGAATTACACAGATCGTTGATATATACTAAAAATAATGTCGGACCGAGTACACTTCCCTGTGGCACACCATAGCTAACATTCGTGTAGTCACTTGAGTACTGATTTATTTTAACTAGCTGTTTACGATCAGTAAGGTAGGCTTCTAACAACATTAAGGGCACTCCTCTGACACCAATCTTTTCAAGTTTACTCACAAGAATGGGAACAGAGACCGAATCAAATGCTTTTTTGATGTCTAAAAAAGCAGTTACACATTTTTTACCTTGGTCCAGCTTCTCGTCAATTTCGGAAGTTAAATTTTCAACTGCGTCTTGCGTTGACATACCACACCTAAACCCAAATTGCGATCTAGATATTATATGACACTTGTTTAAATATAGCCTTAATCTGACATTCATAAGCTTTTCCAAGATCTTTGCAAAGACAGATAGTACAAAGATGGGACGACAGTTATTGACATCACCTCTGTTCCCACTCTTATGAACAGGGGTAATAATGGCTTGTTTTAAAACAGACGGAAAGAGACCCTTACTAAAACAAAGGTTTACAAAATGACAGATAACGGGACTGATTTCGTTTTTAGCAAGCTTAATAAATCTTGTTGGTATATTATCCCAACCAGGTGCACTGCCTGATTTTAGGTTGGATATAGTACTAGTTATTTCATCCACATCGGTCGCAACAAGGCCAAATGATGAAACTGTGCTGTTTAGCGAGGGGGTATGAAAGGGATTGGTTCTGATAGGTGTCGTATTACTGGAGGTAGTCTGCTCTGCAAGGATTTTACCAATGCTAGCGAAAAAATGAGTAACGTAATTAAGTGATTCCAATGGAGATGATTTACAATCAATTAATTCCACATACGGAGACTTATCACGAGACATGTGAGTTATAGCTTAATATTTTTCCAAAGCATTTTCGTTTTTTTTTGTAGAATTAGTTATTAGCTCTCGTTCATGTTTTCGTTTTAGTTTTTTAATTAGGTGATTTAGGTAATTTCTGTACCTTCTGTATGTTATTCTTAATATTTCATTTTGTGAATTTAGTCTTAAAGTCTTTTGCATATTGTTTCTGTTTTTTATGCATCGTAATATTCCCGTTGTTATCCAAGGTTTAATTATGCGTCGCACTAAGGGGTATTTTCTCGAAAAACCGGACAAAACTATTTTATGGGTTTTATCGAAAGATTATTAAGTAAAAACAATATATTTATACATTATTTATTAAAAAAAGTAAAATTTACGGGGTTTTTTTCAGTTTATAATATTTATTTAGTGAATTTCAATTAAAATTACATTTTTATGGGTTTTATCGAAAGATTATGAAGTAAAAACAATATATTTATACAATATTTTATAAAAAAATTAAAATTTACAGGTTTTTTTTCAGTTTTTCAGTTTATAATATTTTTTCAGAGTATTTCAGTTAAAATTATATTTATATTAAAAAATCAAAATCATGTTTCAATTTTCATTATCACTATCCGTGTCATCATCACTATCAGCACTTTGAAGTTGTTGAGCGAAGTCGACGACTTCTTCATCTTCAGATTCGCTTTCCTCTGTAGTTTCCACTATATTGTCGGTTTCTTCGGCACCTTCATGTTCATAAAAATACGGTGTGCTTACAACCATTAAATTAATTGCCTGTTGCGAAAATGGGACGCATTTTGTAGTATTTCTCGGTCTATTACAACTTAAATATGGGTCAGAATTTAATAATAGTCTGTTTAATACATCTCTGTTACAGTCTACGCGTGAACATTTGCGAGAAAAATTTAATCTATATTGCCGTATGTTCTTGTTGCGAGCCTCAGCCATTGTACATTTTTTTTCAGGAATCTTTCGGGTTTATAATATGCTGCGGTCCATCTTTGCTTAAAATCACTTTTATATCGACTCAAAGCATTCGTCAAAAGATTTTTTCTTTAGTTGGACATTTCGTGATTTCTAACAATTTTTTTTCTAAAAATTCAAATTTTTTATTCAGATTTTTTGCATTTGATTCATACAAAATGTCATATAACGACATTCTGGTAAATTCTTTGGAGGTTTCCATAGTATCTACAAGAGAAAATACGAAAAATTGTTATGTCGTAATAAATCACGGAATTTAAAATTTAACTTTAAATGGGCATAAAACCAAAGAGCAGAAGGAAGCGGAAACTTTTTTTTCAGAAAACAGATGTCATTACTTTATATTTTATGACTATCAAAGAAATATAGCCCGATCTAGCCGGGGACATAAACAAAAACATTAATATATCAAAAAATTTAGGTTGAAAAATTGCCCATTATAAATACTGTCGCTAATCGTACAATTTGAAAATAAAACAATCAATTTATGGAATTAAATAAAGTACATACCTTCTTTTTTCGTATCTAATTGATATTTTTTGTTTAAAGTTGATCTCAAGAGAAAGGGAAGCAAATTTCGTAAGCGAAAGTGTTCGAGCGAGTACGTCAGTTCACAACAACACCTGATTGAATACTTGTATACAAGACTATGCATGAATGAAGGGGTGGGGATTTTCTGTCAATAGATAGACCAACTACCACCCTTGACAATGTACACATTTAAAATGGTGTTAGCTTAACTTGATATTTTGGACTTTTGTCCGGTTTTTCGAGAAAATACCCCTCCGTGCGTCGGTTTTTAGGTATTTTAATAGTTTTTGTGTTCTCCTGAATTGATTTTCTAATTTTATTTATTATAAATCATAAATGTTTTTTTCCATCAAACTATTTAGAGCTTCTCTAAAATTAGTTATTTGTTTAGTTTTATGTTTTTTATAAGTTGATTTTATATCAGAAAGATTGAGTAGTATCATACTGTGGTCTGTTATTGTTGAGTTAAAAACAGCAATGTTTGCTGAAATTAACTGCCTGTTAATTTTGAGCATAAAGTGGTCCAGACAATTTTCCTCCCTGGTAGGCAATACGTGGCCAGGTAGTATTCCATGTGAAGAAAGCATGTTTAAATAATTAATTTTGTTATTTCGTTCATATGTTGAATCTGCATTTCCTGTAGTATTTGGTTTTATATTTATATTAATATCTCCAGTAACAACAATATTACCTTGTGAATGTAATGTGTCCAAGTGATTGTTGAGTGAATGAATGAAAACATCGGCGTTTTGATTTGATGGTGAACGATAGATGCCTAGAATGGTGTGATTTATTGTTTGCATCTGTAAACATGAAGAGTGTTCAAGGTTTATCTCTTTTACCTTAGCCTGTATGGATTTACTTACATATGCTACCACACCATCATTTTGATTAAGATGGAACGACGTTTCGTAAGACACAAAGTGATCAAAAGAAGGAATTGGTTTATTTTTTGACAATCGACATTCCGTTAATATTATAATATCCGGCTGAAATTTTAAATTAGTTAAGTTTAGTACCAAATCATCAAAATTTTTGTAAATGCTTCTTATGTTTTGGGTGATGATCCTCAAATCACAACCATTTGTCGTTATGTATTTAGATAAATCCTCCATGTCACATTTGACCGAGCTAGCTATTTCCATTTCGTCTACTTCATGTATATTATTTAGTGTGCTATCCATAGTATAGATCAATTGACAAATGTTGTAACAACTTATGTGTTATATACTCTATTCCATGGAGGAATAATTCAAACTGTAATCGCATAGGCTGTGAAATTGTCATATCAACATTAAAAATACAATAATTGTGGTAGATAAATAAGTTAGTTAAGTAAAATGACTGTAGTAAAAAATCATTATTTAAATTAGTGTGTATGACTATCTTTCTAACAGAAATAATTAAGTTAAGTAGTTCAATAATATAAATATGTGCATTCATAGCAGCTGAAAAAAAGTTTGATGTAAATATGTTAGAATATAGTAACTGTAAATAAAAATCATATGTGAAATGACTGTATGAGTTTATCTTTGTGATATAAATCATTGAACGAATTATTTGTTTTAACTTATGTTTGAGTGTAGAAGTAGAAAGAAAGTAATTTGGATAAGTTATTTTATATGGCAAATGTAAGAAAATTATATGTCTCATTAAAGTGTTTAGGTTTACCTCAGTGGCGAGTATTTGTGTGTGTGAGTGTGTTGAGTTGTGTGTGTGTTTGCTTATGTGAAAGAATGACGAGTAAATTTTATGACTTCATTTCAAATATAATAAAGTAATACAAAATACTATATGTTGAATCCTTAGTAAAAAGCTTACCAGACTGGCTATATTTGTTGTAAGTCTATAACAAATTAAATTATACGCTAGTCATTTTTGTAGTTGGTGTACTTGCGCCTCACTGTTGATAGTAATTATCATAGAGTTTTCGTCTTTGCGCATATAAACTTTTCCGTATGCTGTCCAACAAAACTTATATTGTTTGGACTTTGCCAGATCCCTAGCGAGAAAGTAAAGACGTGATGCTTTAGGCGTCAATTGTTCTGATACAAATATGGGCGTTTCTTCCTCTTTGCGGAGCCCTAAGTGCTTAGCACATAATTTTATCTTATGTCTGAGTTTGAACATTTTGATAAAAACGGACCTACGTCCGTTTTTATCAAAGCAGATGTTGTTTCAATTATTATTGGTGTGTAAAGCGTTTTATCTTTCTTTCCACGTACTCTGTATATATCCTTGATGTCAGTCTCTTTCATTTTACAACCAGTAGACTCCGACAAACCTAACACCATCCTAATCAGATCTTCCTTTGTTTCGTTTGGCTGCTTAGGCACATTTTTAATTTCGAAGTTAGTTTTTCTGTGATTCCGTTGAAGATCTTCTATTTTATCTTCCAGCAGCGTTATATATACCCGGTCCTGTTTGACTTGTCCTTCTAAGCTTTCTATTTTCTTTTTAAATTCTTCATTCTGCATCGTTAGGAAAGCAATAGCAGACTCAATGTTAATGTTCGATTGTCGAATTTCTTTTTGAGTTTCAGATATTTTATGTAGTTCTTTTTCTTGGGTTGAAAATAATTAAATCATCATGTTTTTTATTTCTTGTTTGAAGCTGTCCATCTCAAACTTGGTATCATCGTCACGCCTTCGTTTAAGGCGGGGCTGTACATAATTTGGTGGAGTCGATATCAGGGTGGAATTCGCAGATAATTCGGAGTCCGACGCGGATCTATTTAGTGTATCCATTTCACAAAAACAATACACATATATCTCTCACGGTACGATCTTATTTAACTCACCACTTACAAACTGGCGACTAGAATAGGTCGTAACAAATCGTAGCTTGCAGTGTCGATCCGTAGCAGCCTGTTCTGTCGTAGCGCTATCGTAGCCTTCAGTTCTACGTCGTCAGTAGAATGTAATACGTTATTTCGTCGTGGGAATCACACGATCCGTGGTTCTGCGGAGACACAGGCAGACAGCGGCGGCAACTCCCAGCAAACCAAGATCGAATCACCACTAAACTATTATTTCAATTTTACAATTTTAATTTGCCAAAAATAACACACACAGCACAGTGGACACGTCCAAACGCTTTCGCGATCCAGAGGGGAGAGGTTGATTATATATTTTTATTACCTCGTATCGCGATGTCTCACTTTGACAGTAGAACATGCGTTGCGCTAAGATGTCATGGTAGGCAGGAAGCAATAAGAACAGTAGAAACAAATGCAGTAATAAACAAAAGGATGAACTAATTACTAAAACTACTGCGGGCTTCGAACTAAAGGCCGTTTTTCTTCAATGTAAGATCACTACTAGTTTTTTTTTATCTCTTATTTGTTCAATTTTAGGGCAACTGATTCAAATTAGTAATGAAGTTATTAAAGTTTTGGGGGTTCATTAATATGATGTTGTTACATCCGGGGATCGGAGCTAAGGATACACCTCGTCACGGAGCGAAAACATATTAAGAAAAAGAAAATAGAAATATAGAGCGAGAGAAAGATAGAAAAGAGAGAGAAGCAAGATCACTACTGGTTGTAAAATGGGATGGTTTTTACAAGCTTTTATTTACTTTCACCTGTCCCGGTGTCTGCAATGAAATCTTGCACCTGGTGGAACTTTTGACTGTGGAGGCCAACCACAAAAGAGCCTAATCAACTATACATACAGTAAATAATTATAGTACTAACATAAATGTATGTTCAAGCAAATATGTCATAGTCTAATAGGATAGCAGGGAATAATCAGTCGCTAAAACAATTTATGCACTTTATTAAGTTACTCTTTCATACTCCAAGCTGTCACTAAAAATATTTTACAGTAAGTTGAACTTATTGGCTACATTTTCGGCTAGGACTGGGATTTATACCAAGGACCTCCACAGCTATGACATTTATTAGATGTGTAAGGCAATCAAAAAGATTGTACAGAGTGGTTTTGTCATACTGGAATACTAGTGGCTCATTATAAACTACCAAATATAATAACATCATGAATGCGTTTAATGAAAAAACTTACCAAAGTAGGTGTAACCCATGAGGTCAATATTTCGCGTATGCTGGCGTGAACACTTCCCACCGAATGTATCAGTGTGTTCCTTGGTATCGCACAGTTGATACACCGCGGACGACTACTCTCTAGAGACACTGTCTCTTCGATCCATTTTTACAAGCCAAGCACCATGAACGCCGGCTGGCGTCTACAGAGCCACTGTCTCGACGAGGCACTTCAAAGTCACTATCTCGATAATCCACACAAGGAGTCACTATCTCAACACTGTCAATACTTATTATAGACGTGGTGAATTAATTAAAGGATAAAACTACCAGATCAACTCAAACGCAGCAAGAAAAACATCGATCAAACAAACAAAACAAACATATTCACAACAAAAACGAAATTGACATTGACAGTTCTGTAATTAAGCGAAGTTCCGAATCGCCATGAATGTATGTTTTGAGTTTCGAAAATACGCAATGTTTACTTTATGAAATGGTGAGATAGTATAAAATGATGTAAAAGAATTACATATTTTATTTTCTACTTTAAAATCTTATTAACTTATACAGCGGCTGAAGCTAATAAGGCGATCAAAGATTTTTATGTTCATAGTTAAACCTCGGTAAAAACAGACAACTGTTATCGGAACGTGCAAGATTTCTTTTGATATACGGATATGATGTAATTTCTTGCGGAAGTAATTGCTAATTATTTAGCATCATTTATATGAATTTTCTAAATGTGGTTAAAAAAAACTGTTTAAAGTCAGTACATAATACACATAAATAAAACATTATTTTTGGTGTTAATATATCTATGACGCAGTCTGGTATGGGCATTGTCCTTTGACCTACTTCTCGGTTTTCGATTGATCTGAAATTTTGCATGCATATATATATATATATCGCGTGACAATGCAATATTATGAGGACATGGAGCTGATCTGATGCTGCAGCTGGAAAGTGGAAATAGAAACTCTGTAATAAAATAACAGCCCCATCGACTTTGGGCTCGTTTGATTCGTATTGACGAGTACTTTGATCCTATATGGTAACCAGGGTCTGATAGAGGAGGAAGGTGGTCATAAGAACCTAGCCAAAAATTAACGAATGTTGAACTTTTTATTCCTTTTTATTAACAATTAATAAAAAAAGGTATTTTCAACATTTTTTTATTTGTTGTTATTTATTTATATATTGGAAATTATTGGTAGAATCACGTCTGCCAGCCCATTATTACCCTAGTGTACATAATAAATATTAATAGAAAAATACAAGAAAATATCAAGTTACATATTTCATATTTTGAGACAGGGAAGTAGCTCAATTGGGAGAGCAGTGGACCAGAACTCCGAAGGTTGTGCATTCGGGACCCGCTTTAGAACAACTTGAGTCGAGTCAATAAGATAGCATTGAAAATGCTTATTGCATTTTCAATAAGAATCATAAAGTTTTGTTTTTCTCATAATTTTGAAATGTTTTTAATAACCACATGATGATTTGAATAAAACACTTTTTTACGGGTTTTTGCGCATATTTTATTTTATATTTAATCCTGATGTTTCGATGCCTTTACAGGAGTCGTGATCACAGGATGACTAAGATAATGGTTGTCATGTAATTTCTTCTACCTTCACAATATTTTAATCGGGCACGTTCCTAATTATTAAAATTATTTTATATAAATCAAATTGTTTTATTTTTATATTTTATTTAGTTATTAAATTCTCACTACGATTACATTATAAACTACTGAGTCTACTACCAGTTCGGAAATTGGGAGGCCCTTCCGAGAAGAACTGGCGAAAGAAACTCGTTCAGGGGGACCGACCTCCATCTTACTGTTATTATTTGCAAAATTATGATTTTGAGTATTTTATTGCTCGTTATCTTTGCAAGTTTAGCTTAGAAATAAAGGAAAAAAGTGTATTGTCATTACTTAAGATGAGATTACTTTACACCTTGTGATGACGGCTCCTGTAAAGTAGAAAAACTTCAGGATGAAATATTAAACAAAAGAATAATCACGCCGTGAATCCGGTAACCGTGATTTTATTTAAATATTCGAATAGGCAAGAAGTTTAAGAACCAAATAGGTTACATAGTATCAAATCACCATATTATAATATTTAGTGTGTAGGTTTACACGTTCGCGCTGTTACATGTAGATCCGTGCGTTCTCTGGGGTAGGAGCTGAAAATCAGTGCTTTGCTCTTAGAGCAAAGGTATCGCTGAGCTTTTTCCCTTTGCGTCGTTGCGGCACACACGCTTAAATTTAAAATTATATATGTATATGTTATGATTAATTGTTGTAAACGTGTGTGTGTCTTATGATGCAAATAAACTTAATATCTATCTATCATTCAGTACGCGTTGAGTAGTTGTGACGGAAGCTTGCGCTCAGTCGATCCGATAACTTTAGCTACCCACAATGGTAAATAAAAAGTGTTTTAAATGTAAAAAAAATGTTACCAAGAAAACTCCTGGGTTGGAGTGTAGCCGTTGTGAAAAAGTGGTTCACGCTGATACTACGTGCTCTAAGCTTTCTAATAAGCAGCTTAATACCATTCGCAATTCTCCTGGTATTGAATGGAGTTGTGAAGAGTGTTTGGAGAACGTTTCAAGGCGCTCATCCTTCATCGTGCCGGAGGACGTTGAAGATGATGATGAATCCGAAACTGGATTAATTTTAGGTTCTCAAGCGATCGACACAAAAAAACTAATTAGAGATATAAGCTGTGAATTAAAGAAGACCTTTAAAGAAGAAGTTAGATCTTTGGAAACATCATTAGAATTCCTTAGTGACCAAATCAGTTCAATGGAGCAATCCTTAAAAAACCAAGACAGCAAAATAAAAGATCTTGAACACAAAAACCAAGACTTGTATAATAAAAACAAAAATCTTGAGCTCCGGGTGAGAGTTATTGAGCAGGCAAATCACCAGCTCGAACAAAAAACCCTTTCATCCTCCATAGAAATAGCAGGGATACCAGAGATGCCTGCCAAAAATATAGGAAGCCTATTGGAAAGGGTGGCGTCAAAGCTGGATGTGGAAAAGTGCAACATACAAACGTTCCAGCGTTTATCAGGATCAAAAGCTAAACCTGGAGCGTTACTTGTGGAGATGAAGACCAAAGAAGCTCAGATACAGTGGATAACCAGTGGCAGAGAGAAACATCTAACTGTAGGTTCCATCATTTCGGATGTGCCAATAGAAAAAGCCGATCAACGAGTCTACGTAAGAGAAGCTTTATGTAAAAATACAAAAGTACTATTATTCAATACCAAAAATCAGTTGAAAAAAACATTTAAATATATTTGGTGTAAAAATGGTAAAGTGTTTGCAAGAAAATCAGATAATAGTAAAATATTCTTAATTCGATCACTACTAGATTTAACTGAAATTGAGAATTCTACTAAGATGTCTTAATTCGGTTTGCACCATTTAAAAACTAATTTTATTCATTACAATGGATAGTAATATTACTGAAATATTTGACTGTTTAACAACTACAGACTTTTTAAAGCAGCTACCTACAAAAATGCATATAAATATCTCGTGTATACACATAAATATAAGATCTGTCATTAAGAACTTTAATAAGCTGTTACTAACATTACATAGTTGCAAGTTTCCTTTAGATGTAATTGTGGTTACTGAAGCTGGAATATCAAATAAGTTGGTTAATTTATATAATATTCCAGGATACAATATGTATTATAAACTAAGAGTAAATAGGAAGGGAGGCGGAATCATAGTATATGTAAAAAATCACTTAAAATTTACAATGTTAGAGAGTAAATCATTCACATTTGAGTCCCTAGTAGGCTTGTTAAAACTAGACTCTAATCAAGAGATGATATTGTTTGCTTTGTATCGACCTCCTTCCACTAACACATGTTTATTTGCTAAAGAGTTAATTAGATGTATCTCGAAATTCGATATTGGGTTCAACTTTTTAATGATCGGCGACACAAATGTTGATTTAAAGTTACATACGTCATACACAAACTCTTATCTAGAAACGCTTAGCGGATTGGGACTGATGTGTGGTATCACCGATTATACTCGAATCGAAACAAGGAAAGGTAAAGTTACAAAATCATGCATAGACCATATATTTGCGCGGTTCCCTACATCATGTCTCTACTCGGCGGCGCTCGACACAGTACTGGCTGACCATCGAGCCGTAATTTGTTGTGGCGTTACCGGTTCCGAGTCTCCGGAGTGCGAGCAAATGCAGGGTGATTCTCAAACAACAATTAATCATGATTTATTATATAAAGAATTGAAGTCTTTAAATTGGTCGTTGACTAATGACATGAAATGTAGTAATGACATTTATAAATTTATTAAAAATTCTATTCAAGAAAAAATTGAAATAGCTTCAACTTCAAAAACTTGCAAAAGTAAAAACAAACACTCTAATAAACTACCTTGGATAGATGATAGTGTAATTAAGCTGCGCGAAAAATGTGAGATGCTTTTTCATTCCTGGAGGAAAAGTGGGAACGATCCTTTGTTACGGTTACAATATAATAAATCCAGAAATATGTTACACAAAGTTTTAGAAAAGAAAAAGAATTCTTATTACATGAATCTAATAAAAAATAACTACAAAGACTCAAGAAAGGTTTATCAAATACTTAATCACATGATAGGTCGTGTTACTCGCTCCATTGATGAAGTAATACTCGGAGCATTTGATGCTCAGGGTCTCACTGTTAAAACTATAGTTTAAAATTTCTCGCTACAGTTTCAAAAGGGTGTGCATGATATTATTCCTAAATACTCAAATCCAATGAATGTTGATATCTATGACGAAGCAAATAACTCCAGTATATTCTTTCAAAGAGCCACAGACAATAGAATTTATAATATCTTGAAACGCTTAAACTCAAGAAAGGCTCCAGGAGCTGATAATATCAGAGTTTCTTATCTAAAGACTATAGGAAAATATGTATCTACTGCACTAGCTAACTTAATAAATTGTAGTATAAAAACCGGCTTATATCCTGATCAACTTAAGCATGGTCATGTGAGGCCAGTTCATAAAAAGGGAAAATTTAGTGACTACTCTAATTATCGCCCAATAACGTTGCTTTCCTCAGTGGACAAGATAGTGGAAAAATATATTTGTGAACAAATCCACAACTTTTATAAGAAACATAAAGTTATTTATAAAAACCAATACGGATTTCAAAGAGGAAAAAGTGCTGATGTACTTTTATCGTGTTTTACTGACAAAGTGAACGAACATCTTAACCATAAACGACAGGTATTTGCGTTGTTCATAGACTTCTCGCGAGCTTTTGATACACTCAATCATGAGCTGTTGATAAGGAAGCTGGATCATTGCGGAGTCAGGGGGCCTCTTTTAACATGGTTTAAAGACTATATTAGCAACCGAACACTGGCAGTTAAAATTAACAATCAGCTAAGTGACTCTGTCAAAGTGACACACGGTACAGCTCAAGGATCCGTATTGGGCCCTCTCCACTTTCTGACCTATGTTAATGATATGAGCTCTTGCATTAAAAACTGTATGTGTTTCCAGTTTGCTGACGACACATGCCTCATATCGGCAGATAGGGATCCAAAAATGGCTCTGTGTCAGTTACAATGCGACTTTGACGCCATAACCAAGTGGTGCCACGATTCTGGATTAGTTATAAACCCAAAAAAAACAAAATTACTCCACATCGTATCGCCCTATATCCGACCAGCGCCTATTCAGAATCTGATGGCCCATAATTATTCCTGTCTCCATTCATCCAGTGACAGCATCTGCAACTGCCCTTACATAGAAAATGTAAATTCTCATACATATCTTGGCTTAAAAATCGATAAAAAGTTTAATTGGGGCCTTCATATTGCTCATGTCTGCAATAAACTTAGACAATTTCTAGCAAATATGACTATTTTAAGGACTCGAATACCCTTTAAAGTAAAATTAATGTTATATAACGCACTTGCTGGTTCATACATACGTTATGGTTTAAGTAGCTACGGACGAACTTACAAAACATACACAAATCTAATTTATAATCTCCAATTAAGAATAATAAAAACTATTGTAAGTAAAAACATCAAAAAACAACATTCTTCGGATGAAATTAAATTATTTCAACTATGTGAAATATTACCTATCCAATTTCAATTTCAGAAAAACATTTGAAATGAAAAATTTTCAATAAAAATTTAAAAAAATTGAATCACCCTATATTTACTCGTGGGATCGCTCGAAACAAAATGCTTACAACAAAGGCGAATAATGTCTACGGCGAAAGAACTACCGCTTACCTCGTACCGCGCTTGTTAAATCAACTACCCGCAGATCTTGTTGATGGTTTGACTCAATCGAATTTAAGATACGAATTGAATAAGTACTTTTTCAAGACCTTTTTATGTACCTAATTTGCTACTTGTAAAAGAGTTTATCAACTTGATTTTTTTTTTCTAGTGTATTTATTGTATCTTAACGCTTGCTTTAAACAGCGTTGCTATAAACCTTTGTGGATTTCTATACGCTGTTTTTTGAACAATACAATGTAATTTATTTTTAATACGTTAAATAATAAATGAAAAAAAAAAAATCTATGTATAAATCATCAATTTCACGGAACAAAATAGAAGACATTTGAATTAATTTTTCAATTATTTATTGTTGGTAGAAATAATTTTAAAATAAGGTTTGGATTCCAAATTGATAACTCAATCAACGACAATACGTGGTCGAGTGGTTCGTATACCACTTTTCATGGTGACCCCAGTCCGAGGTACCGACTTCGTTCCCGGTCCGGTCAATGCAGAAAACAAACTTTTCGATATTTGGGACTGGGTGTTGTGATGGCGACGTTGTTTCTGAAATGAAAATAACTTTATTCAAATGCACTTAAAATAAGTTGTTTTGAATAGTCCAACATTATTACCTACCACCCATTCAAGACGTCTTTTAACTGACAAGAAGAATTGGCGCAAGAAACTCGTCAGCTTTAACAGAAGTAACGACATTTACAATATAATACGTGGTCACCGTGCATAATCCACAAAAAAAAAAAGAAAATTATTCTGTTATTACTGTTTGACGACTGTTTGGTGCAATGGTAGAGATGCTGCCTTTCGCACCGAAGTACTGGGTTCGAAGCCCGGAAGGGGCAGATGTTTGTATGATGAATACGAGCATTTGTACCTGAGTCATGGATGTTTGTATATATTTCTACGAATATTACTTATTTATGTATGATATATGTATGTCTATCCGTTACTCTAGTACCTATCCATAACACAAGCCTTAAAGGTGCTTACTTTGGGCTAGGTTAATTGGTGTGAATGTAGGAAATATTTATAATCATAACAATGTGAGTACCGATCAAATTAAAAGCATTGATGTATACGTCCCTTAATTATATAATTCATAAATAATAGTAGTGTTATGATATCATTATTCCATTGATTACAACAAAGTCAACAAGTATCTGTTTTAAGTAAGTATCCCTGAACATTGCAATAACATACAGGGAATAAACGACAAACTTAAGAAAGCAACGAGATGTATGTTTAGTATAAGTCAATAATACTGAAGGTTAAAGCAGAATTCCAACACAACTGAAGTTGGGTATAGAACAATGTAGGTACGTGATGTTGTCTAATAATAATTAATTAATATTGGTAATCTATTGTTATCCTTACAGGAGTTATATGCTATATAGTTCTATAAGTAACTATTTAATATATAAGTATATTCTCTGTACAGATGATATTATATTAAAAGACCAGCTGACCCGGCCACACGTCATTGTGGCTCAGTTATTATAATTTGCAATATATTTTTTATTAAAAATCAGCAATAGCCCGCTCGCGCGTTCTGAGCCCACGCGATAGGCAGCCTTTGTGATATTGATTCGTTAGTGGGAGAAGTGTTGGGAGGCGCCTGACATGAAGGCACAGTGGTGGCATGCGCGTGAGCTGCGCGCGGTACTGGACAGTACTTGGACATTGCAACATTACATTATTTTTCTAAAATAAAAGATTTTTTCTAAAATAAAAGTAGCCTAAGTTACTCCTTATTATACAGCTACCTGCCAATAAAAGTCCCGTCCAAATCGGTCCAGCCATTTCAGAGATTAGCCGGAACAAACAGACAGACAGACAGACAAAAATTGTATAAAATGTTATTTTGGTGTATGTACCGTATATATATTCAAAATCATGTAGTAAAAAACGGTTATTTCAATATTACAAACAGACATTCAAATTTTATTTATATGTATAGAAGTATAGATAACGAAGTGTAAAAGTTGATCCAATCAAAAACTAACATGTCCGAAAACCCAAGTACACGCTATAGAATGGCACCGTAATAATATATATCTAATAAATATAAAAATGACACAACATTGTTATGAGAAAACCGGCCAGGTGCGAGTCGGACTCGCGCACGAAGGGTTCCGTACCATTGACTAGGTAAACAACAGTAGATACACAAATTTCATATTATTTATTATTAAAGTAAAAATACAACTGAGTTTTATGTGAATATTTCAAGTGCCTACTTGTTGCAATTATTGATATCGAGCAAAAAAGGGCAATAAAATCGCGTTTGTTGCGTGGGAGCCCCCCTTAAATATTTATTTTATTTTATTTGTTGTAATAGCGGCAACAGAAATACATAATTTGTGAAAATTTCAACTGTCTAACTATCGCGGTTCTTGAGATACAGACGGACGGTCAGACAGCGAAGTCTTAGTAATAGTAATAGGTTTTTATCCTTTGGGTACGGAACCCTTAAAAGCACTTGTGTTATGGAACTCATAAACAGCGATGGCACCATAACAGTCAGTCCGTGGAGTGGCGCTACTGTAAAGACCGATAAACTCGAAGGAGGCAGTTAATAACTTTTTTATTTAATTAATAGTAATAGTTACGTTTTAATAGCGCCAATAATGTTTAACAGCCAATTAATTTTAACGTTGTGTGTACACATTATAACTCATTTGTATTAAGCTATTTATATTAGACTACTGATTAAAATTTTTATTTGTAGCCCTCGGGAACAGTACTTTTTTCAGGATGAAAGAGAGAGAGAGAGAGAGAGAGAGAGAGAGAGAGAGAGAAAGAAACATTTATTGACCAACACAACACATGGAATAATTTTTACAAACAAAAATTACAGTTCAAAGCACAACAGGTCAATCTGGTCCCCGCCTCAGCTTGTGTTGTTACGACACGAATGCGTGTCGCGCAAGGTACCCTATGTCCCTATCACTACACATTCTAGATTGCATTTTCGCTAACCACCAGGAGAAACAGTGGACAAGCGCTTACCTATTCACGATTTAAAAAAGATCAGCAAAAAAAGAGCATTGCAAAGCATGTAAGGCAGCAGCTGGTTTATAATATTAGTAAAGATTTTCGTTTCAAGCGGTTTAAGTCTGTCCAGTGATTTCCACATATTTTAGATCTTTAGCAACTTCATCTTTTCAGCGGTATCTTTGCCTTGACAATTTTGAATTGCAAGTTGTGAAGAGCCAGTTTCACACCTTAGCTCATCGCCACAAAGTTGCCTGTCTGTCAGTCTTCAACAGACTGTACTTTGGAGAGTGTGCTCAAGAGCTGCGTTTACTCATACTGCCATATCTTTTTTTCCATCGGACATCCAGACGCACTGCAGGTTACCACCCTTTCTTGGTTGCTATTCTTACCTGTCGCACCAAGCGCTTTTCAATATCCTTCATAATGCGCACAGTATAGGAGTGCAACTCCCTCCCTGCATCTGTATTTCCGAGTACATGTAACACGTCTTTTTTAAAGCCAGGGTGAATAGGCATCTGGGTTAGCTCGTTCCATCGTGGATTCTGTCTTAGCCCCCGGGTTTGATTGGGATCAAGAGCTAACCCATCATAAATTAAAAAAGGCGGCCGGATAGCAGCTAAAGATATGCTTATTTTGGTAGCTCGATTTTATTTTATTTCTTTCCTCATATTTTTTCATCGTGTCCTTATCAGTAAATCTAGCCGATTTTATTTATATAATAGCTTACTTCATTTACGTGAGAACTCACAACTCGTGACTTTTATATTTCTGTATTTTCAATGATATCTTAGATGATATTTTTTTTCTTCTTCGCCTGCTGAGAATAATTTGTAAGCTGCGTCGACTTTTTCTAATATTTTTTTATCAAATTCTCACAATTTTTTGCTGTTTGCGTTGTGGATTGCGTTACGAGATTTTTGTTTTTGTACAATTACTGTTCTCATTTATTTTTGCAAAACCTAAAAAGCATAGAGCTTAATTAAATTTATCTTATTTAATGTTACTAGCGGCCCGTCCCGGCTTCGCACGGGTGGACAAAATTCTTTATTTTTTTTTCTATTATTAAATATTTTTCCGTTAGCGCCATCTAGTGTCCGGCAGACGAACTACTTGCGGTTAACGCGTTGCTATGTTAACGTTATTAATACAATGGAAAAAGAGCGGACAGACAAACACACAAACCACTGTGATCTTAGATTATAGATTAAATATAAAAACTTTTTCTTACTTTTTTAAGGCCGAGGTTCGAACAACGAATGTTGTTACCTAAATAACAGTTTATTTCAACTACACTTAGTTCGAGTGTACTCGAAATCGACGTAATAAATGTAATTTAACCTTTTCTTATGTAAATAACAATGACTATTACAAAAGTGCTTTTATATTTGGCACTAAAGTTTTTCACCATTTCCCTTCGTCTTTTAAAGCATTAGACTAACCACCAATGTTTTTTATACCCTGCATGAATATTTCGATTTTAACACAGTTAAAGATTATGTGCACTTTTTAATGATAATTTGAATTAATAGTTAATTCTTGTTTAGGTAAACTGTTGATTCTAAAAATCTATAATAATCAATGTTTTAAGGAATATATATATTCTGATTCTGAGACTCACGAGAGATCATTTTACAGTAACTTAATAAAACTATAGTTCAACATAAAATTGTTACAAAAAGTTTAAGTTCGTCTCCAGAGGCGAAGTTAGGTAATTAACCTAACTAAACTAAGCTTATCATTTATATTCTTTGAAACAAGTAACTATGATTTATTTGTTAATTTATTATACGAACATAAAACAAATTACAATTAGAAATACATTTATACAATATCTGGTAAGTTCTATATTTTAACACTAATTATATTCACAAGTAATTTACAAATTATTAACAGCTAAAATCTACTCAAAGGCAAACAGATTAAATATAAATCAGTTAAATTACAACTTCAGTAATAAAATATATTAATGGAGTATATTAATTTTTCTTAACAACTTATTAAAGCGCGTTTTAGACATATCCACTTGTCAGTCCACGCTAGCAATTGCCACCTATAGCTAACACCCCTCGTCAGTCCCTAGTAGCAATTGCTAGCATATTCAAATTTCCACGTGGCCTGCTGTTTTTTTTTTAATTACGATCAATTTTTGAGTAACAGAGATCCAAATATTCAGTGACGGATTCTTTATTTAATCAGCTTTACGGTAATATTTTTTGTTTGATCCTAGATTCATTATTTATCCAGAAAATGGCATTTTTATCTAAGAATCCGACATTTTTTTCTCAATTCGCGCAGCATTGGGACTGTTGAGAGTGGTGGGACGCATTAACGGACTGACAAGTTAATAAGATGTTTGACTGACTTTCTAAAAATTTTGGATCTTGGCTTAAAGACACAGGACAGGCTGAGCCTAGCGTGGGGGCTCGAAATGTAATATTGTGAAACTGAATTAAATGTAATATAGTAATAAATAAACTATTAGATCGTTGTAAAGCCAACACATTCCTATAAGGTGGTTATAAAAGGAAGTGTTATGTTTTTAGGTTTACAAATAAGTGTATAGTCGAATTTTTTTTGTAATGTTACACCTAATTTTGGGGGACATAATTAGTCTGGTATTGAGACTATTATCCTAGTCATTTTTGATCACGGCTGTAAAGGAGTCTAAATGTCAGAATTAAAAAGAAAAAACAAGAACTAAAGCGTTATGGATTCAGAAAAAGTGGTTTATAACCGATTTCAAAAAAGGAGGTTCTCGCTTTGATCCGTATGTTTGTATTCAGAAAAAAATAGTTTTTAATTGACTTCAAAAAAGGTTCCCAGTATGACCCGTAGGTTGGTATGTATGTATGTTAGTACGCGATTATCTCGCTTTGGGTTCGAATTTGATGCGGTTTTTAAAATACATAGTATTTGTTTTATCATGGAAATTTTGTGATATAATAAACAAATATCTGTTTTTAAGCGATCAACTTGACCGATTTTATTAATGCAATTTATTTTTATGTATATTATATTAGTAATCCGTACCCGTTTAGGCAACGATGGATGCAAGGACATAATGGAATCTTTCGTCACGTTGATAGCAGCGTGTTTCCAGTTAAACCATTATCTCTATATACTCAATGTGATAAATATTTGTGTTTCATAAAAACCATTTACAAAACTACTGGAAAGTATATAATTTGTATGTGGGTAACTAAGGAGTTTACTTCAAAACACATAACACGTACTTAAGTATATACAACACAACGTTTCTTTTATTTTCTGGGTCCTACCTACCTACCTACCTAGTGTAGGTACTAGGTACCTAGGGACCTACTTAGTAACGATGTAAAATGAAGAAAACATTTAATTGTATAAAATAGTTATAAAAAATTTGCATGATGTTTTCAATGGCTGAATGGGCCGAATTTTAAAACTAGATTAAGACCTACAGTGTACCCTATTCTAAGGCAAATAAATAAATTTCTAATTTCCTTATTTGTATAATAAAATGCATAGAAAACTCAGTATACTGCAACAAACAAAGTTCAAGTGCAAAATAAAAATTGTTAAATACTTAATTAACTAATTAATTAATTAAATTATAACGAGACGGAAAATCTTCTGCGTTGTAGTATTTAAAAAAAAATCTCATCTTCAACATAAAACGATCACACACGATCTTACAGGCACTTACACACACATTCAAACAGGTACCCGCGCATACACATACATAAACACACACAATCACACATAGACACACACACATATTACCACAGTCATCACTAATTATAGGTACCTAAGAACATTTAGGAGGGGAGAGTACTGGTTTTTCTTCAATCTTATATTTGTTAATATTACTTCATGGTAGCAATTACTTTTATTTGTAAAGAGATTGTGTGGAGAAGAAAAATAAAAAAAATATTATTATTATATACAAACATAGTAAATAGAAAAAAAAATGAACTCATATTTCTTCAAAAACAATCACTTTTAGTTAGAAGCGTCTCTAGCTTTATGTAGAGTCCATGTGCAGTTAACCCTAGCGCCATCTAGTAAGCGCGTCGTCAAAATCGAATGGGTACAAATAACATTACATTAACACAAACTGTCAAAACTCCCCAGTGGATAATAAACTGTATTGTTTGATGATTAAATTGAAAATCGATTAAAGCCATTTGCTATTTTTGTTGCCATTATGTATTGACTGACTTTATTTAGAATTATACAGGGTAAACATCCCTAACAAACCAAAACCTACCCATGTTAACATGTTTATAGATGTGAGATATATCAATGCCAAAAAATGGAAATTGTAAACAAAACGAATTTCCATCCTGACTCAATCAGCTGATCGGTCATTTTGCACGGAGAGTTCATATTTTTTGCCCATTTATTGATTGAAGTGCTCGGCGCCCACTAGGATCGCGGCGCCTCTGTTTTTAGGTACATTTTTTAAGTAAGCTTGCCTGGTGGAGAGAGAGCTGAGCAAGAATGTCGTCTGGTTGTTCTTCTTGTATTTTCTCTGTAATATTGTTTTTGTTATAAGTAATATTTATTTATATTGACCAACCATTTAACACTTTTTATAATTGCGAATGTGTGATATCGGTACGGGATCCCAAAATCCATGAATTGAATTAATAAAATTTCAAACTCACAACGAAGACATTTTTAATTTTTATTCTATTGACAATAGTCTTAAATACTGACAACCCAAATCATAGCACGATTCAAAATACATGTAACACCATCTTTTGAGAGAATGAGGAACTAAACTTACATATGTATAAACACAAGACTTAATAGCGAATTACACGAAGAAATAAAAATCCCTTAATATATTGCTGAAGATTTTTTCCTGGTACAACATTTCCTGTAGCAGAACTTACGAAACTATAATATGAACTAGGTCTGCAATGCATGCTGCTGTTTGCAAATACTGAGCGAAGAACTACCTTGCCTAACCTCACCACCTGACTTTACCTAACCTAACCTTTCGGCCGCTTACGGGCTCCCTGTAAACCTAACCTCACCTTAATCATTAACAATTGTCTCGAAAATATCGCGCACCAAACAGGATGCTGATACTAGATTGATTAAATTTGGCGCCAAATTTCATCAATGTAGTCTCAGCGGTTTGGCTGCGATCAGCTTTTGAATTTTTCTTTAGGTGATTATTCCTCCATGGAATTTTCGATTTCAAAAATTTTTTTTGCACATTAGTCACGACCACGATGTGAGTTTTGGTGCCAAATTTCATCAATGGTAGTATCAGCGGTTTGGCTGTGATCAGCTTTTGAATTTTTCTTTCGGTGATTATTCCTCCATGGTATGTCCGATTTCAAAACTTTTTTTGCACATTAGTCACGACCACAATGTGAGTTTTGGCGCCAAATTTCATCAATGGTAGTATCAGCGGTTTGGCTGTGATCAGATTTTGAATTTTTCTTTCGGTGATTATTCCTCCATGGTAAAGTCTATATTTTTTTTACATAGCCTATGTCCGTCAGGTTATAATCTTGTATGTTCATGCCAAAATTCGTTCGAATTGGTTGAACCGTTAAGTAGCAGGAGGGAGACAAACGAAATGTGTGAGTTGCCTAAAAGAGAGCTTCGCTCAATAAGAGAGAGCTTCGCTCAATAATAGTATGAACATAGATGTTCGACCCATAGCATTCTAAATGCTTTTATTGAATAAAAAACACTTTATCCATCTATTTTTACAAATATTACATATATGTATAAGTAAGTATATATGTTTACACACGGATTGTGTTATCCCGCAAAAGATAAGAACTTTCACCGCGGTCCTATGAGTGCCTCTGCAAACAATAATGTCCTCTGAAAGCTACGAGAAATCCATAGACTTAAAAACGAAACGTGGAAGTATTTGAATTTATTATGAATCTTTATTGATTTTAAAATAATAAACAGTTGAAACACAAACGAAGTTAGATCGTAGACGCAATAGAAATATCGTAATAAGTGTATGTCACGTAGTACTTTAGTTCGGAAACACCACAGAGATTATAATGACTGTCCACAGCGCGTTCCAACTTCAATCGGGTTGCGTCTCAACCATCTATCAAATCATTACCGCGATACGAATTGTCGTAAAAGTTGAAGTTCAGCAGTAGTTCAATTCCAATCCAACTGCATATTTTTATGGCGATTGCCCCCAGATCGTCGGTGGACCGACGAATATATAATAAACATAACATATTCTTGACATTTAATAATTGACTTATATTTATTATTGTATATTTTTTTGGATATTTATTAATTACTTAAAATGACTATGTATTTAATTTTAATCATGAATTTTGTAATGAAAGTTGTATTTTATTTTATTTGCTACCTATATACGTTACTTAAGGTAAATGATAAGTGGTACTAACAACTTGACAAATACCATAATTGTAACACAAACCTACATATCACAAACAAAAATGATGATTCCTCTTTTTTGGTCTGTCTATTCTATCGTACTTTTTTATCTCTTTGGTCATACAATATGGAGGCTTTCATATTTGCTAGGATTCATAGTCGCACAGCCATGCGATAAGATATGATCCTGCACATTTTATTAACTAATGGGTCGATTTTTCGATAGTAGATAAAAAATGATAAAACACTCTACTTTCACGGTAGTAGACAGTGATAGCTTGCAGCTATAAATATATTTGGGAAGCATTGATAATAGAGGTTAAGAGGCCTTTTTGAATTCGCGAATCGGATGGGTGAGCATAACTTCGATATCGGTGCTCCGGAAACACGTTAAGATTTTAATGCTGACGCATCTGTTAGCACTGACAAGTCTGCACTGAAACTGCATAGTGAGTTAACTAGACAGGGATGTCTCAGTGTTTGACCGTCATGAATTCCGAAACTACTCAACCGATTTGATATATTTTATTCATTTAGCTGGATTTATTTCGACTTGGGACATAAGATATAATATTTTCACACTTAAAAAATTCCTTTGACCTAAATACCTTAGTGTGAAGCTGAGCCGATCTAAAACAATTTTCCAATGAACCGGCTTCGTACCTAATCAGGCTGAAAAATCTTTTTTAGCATACCAGAAAAAACTTTGTTAATATAAAAGCATAATCCTTATTTAAAGCTAGGAGAAAAGAATGTACTAATATATATATAATACTAAGTTTCAAAAAAATAGGTCATAATTACCTGAGCTACACATCAATCAACAAGTCAATCCGGAAGAAAATTTGCAATATGTAGAAAATTGAGTTTCGCGCAGTCATCAAGTTCCTTACCAAACAAGGAAAACCTCCCCAGACTATTTTGGAAGAGATGTCTTCCAAAATAGTCTGAAGTCAAAATAGTCCCAAAAATGAAAAAAGAGCTTCGAGGGAAGAAATTTTCCAGCGATGAAGAAGTGAAGAGCGCAATTTCGGCCTATTTTGACGACAAAGAGAAATATTTTTTTTTCGAAGGTATTAATAAATTAAATTATAGGTCTAATAAATGTATTAGAGTTAAGGGGGAATACATTGAGAAGGAAAAATAATTTTGTGTTTTATTTCTTACTTTTTACCCTCCATTCCGCGAACTTTTTGACCCACCCTTGTGTATATATATATATATTAGATATAAGAAACGTAACTGGCTATGAGAGAAAGAAAATGTGTTCTCGCACTTCTCTCTCCTGCCACTACAGCAACATACAAAACGTAGCTCTCTTTCTTTCTATCTTCACTCACTTAAATCTCCCTCTCAACTTCCGTTCACTTTGCCCGATCACACTTTTCGTAACGCTCTCGTTACGCATTCACCAGCTTACTCTCCAAGTGAAGCGTGTGTAAAGAAATTTTACTTCAAAAATAATTAGAAAAAAATTGGTTGCCTGTAAAGTCGGTATACGGGCGAAAGTTTTACGTGACAACGACTTTGAGTGGTAAAATAATTTTAATGTGAATATTCATTCGTATAGTAGGAAGAAGGATGAAATAATAGTAACAATTTAAAACATTTATTTATACAAAGAATTATATTTAAAACATTAATTTATAGGCACGCGTCCCTTCCACTTTTTATGTCTGTCTCTCTCGCTCTTAGGCGGGCTAACCATGCCCGAGTGGAAGGGACGCGTGCCTCTCACTCGCTCTCATTGTGAGCGCATAACGTGAGCGGAGCGTAACGCAGTTTCTTGAAGTGTCACCCGGCAAACCAATTTATAAGACGTTGTCACGTCAAAAGTTTTTAGTCAACAAAATTGGCATAAATATTCAATACATTCATAGTAGAGTGTCCGAATCATCACCATTATACTTAAACAAATATTTTATTCTTTATACTATAATGAACAATTACTTCCAAAAACAAGTACTAAGATGAAGAATGAAAATAATGAATTATTTTCTTGATTTATTACAAATGCTATTTTACGCTTTTTATGCAAGATGCTATGCACCTTTGTGCATTATAATACATTTTCCACAACTCTGCCAGCTATAACTCAAAAACGGTAAGTCCGACAAAAAATTTGTTTTTATCAATTTTGTAGGTTTTCTCAAGAGGAACAACTATTATCTACATTAACACTTTCATCGTAAAATAATTTTTACATATAAAAAATGGCAAAAACACAATATCATCGACTTTCGCGCCACCTACCGTCCAAATTTTAAGTCGTATGATGTCACACTAATGAGATAATTTGTAGAGGAGAACGTCCCCAACATTTTTTGCTATATAAACCTTGCCCTGAACCTCTTAGTTTTCGAGATAAACGCAATCCAAATTTTTTTCGAGTTTCTGAGCCAGGCCCAGGGGTGGGGCGGTCGATGTACTCAAGTTAATTTTTTTTAGGGTATTTTCTACCGATGTACAAAAAATTATGACTGATGTTATTTTTAAAAAAATACTGTACGATTTATTCTTGATATCCTGTACTATTGCGGGTTCGAGTCCTGTCTGAGAATAACGTGTAAGCCGAGTCAGTTTTTCTAGTGCTTCTTTATAAAATATTTCATTATAAAATTATTTTTTTAACTTTGAATAATAAAGTTTGTGAGGAATAGCCCTCTAGCTTTGATGTTGCTATGCTCTCACAGGGTGTAAGCATTAAACTTAAGTACTTACTTAAACTTAAGTGCTATTGTAAATCCTTATAAGTAATGTAATAAATGTTTTGTTTTTGTACTTAAGCAAAGGTTAAGCTACAATCAAATATCTAGGTCTCAACAACAAATTTGTTGTCTGTCCGCTCTTTTTCCCGCTCTTTTTCCATTGTATCAATTAATGTTACCATAGCAACGCGTTACCGGGTCAGCTAGTATATATTCTAACAACACAAATTTGTTGTTTGTGTGTTTGTCTGTCCGCTCTTTTTGCCATTGTATCAATTAAAGTTACCATAGCAACGCGTTACCGGGTCAGCTAGTTAAGTATTAAATAATTAATTTGATGACCGTTTTGATCGACCGTTTGTGATCGTGTCTTTTGCACGCACCGACGCCGACGATCCTTGTTTCTAGTCCCGGAATAAGCAGTCCCGTGTGATGAATAAGAGCACTTGTATCTGAGGCAAGAGTATTTATATACATTACTATAAATAACTTATTTATGTATCATATATGTTACCTTAGTATCCATAATACAAGCCTTACAGTGCTTACTCTGGGCTAAGCTAAAAGAGCAGGAGTGAATAATAGCATGATTATAATGCGATAAATGCTTGTATCGAAATCGACATTTTTCACGACTCTTTGCCAAACTTTAGGTCTAAGATACTAAATTAATTTTAGTCAGATGGCAGCAACTTTTATTTGCTAGCATTTTAGATCATGACTAGCGGCCCGTCCCGGCTTCGCACGGGTGGTCAAAATTCTTTAAATGTTTTCTATTATTAAATATTTTTTCCGTTAGCGCCATCTAGCGTCCGGTAGACGAACTACTTGCGGTTAACGCGTTGCTATGGTAACGTTATTGATGCAATGGAAAAAGAGCGGGAAAAAGAGCGGACAGACAAACACACAAACCACTGTGATCTTAGATTATAGATATGCAACTTCTTTTTTATTTTGTTATACGGCTTATTTATTTTGGATTGTATTTCTGAATGTTTTAATTTATTTTGTTATTACTTTAATTTTGATTTTAAATTTTTAATTTAGAATTTAATTTGCATTTGAATTTAATTTAAAATTAAATTTTTCTTCTAAAATTGTTTGTTTGTTGACTGTGACTTTTGTTATGTGAATGTTGTACACGTCTGTTATTGGTGTTCACATCAGATTTTATAATATGATTGTATTCACTTTGATGTCTTAAGGTGTTCACTGTTGGTGTGTCTTAACTAAATAAATAAATAAAATTAAGCCTTCATACGTAAAGGCAGTAGAATTCAAATCGGACAGCCAGCGAATTCCGAATCCTGGTCTTTTTCTGCGATCTTCAACAAACATACTGTATTATCGTCTGTTGTGTTAATGGTTTGGCCGTGTGAAGCGGATGGACGACAGAAAATTGACAAGTTTATGAACCATATGTGCGTGAGCAAATCGGCAAAGGCTGACCAAGGCTAACTTTCAGGGACTAAATAGAAAAAGCCGGATCAAAAGTACCCTTAACCCTTTAAAACCCGAGAGCGTTATATCATGCGCGCGACAACGATACCTAAAATCAGCGAGCATTATATAATGCTCTATTGAGCGCAGTTTGATTTAATCCTTATTATGGCTTTGGTATTGGTTCTTTTTGATTGAATGATATTTTTCCCCAATAGTAAAAGAAATAAAGCATTTAACACATAGCTGGGAGTCAGGGGGTTAACCGACGAGCTTGTATGAAAGTTCTAAGAGTTGAAGCAAGAGATGTGTCTCAAGATCGTAGACAGTTGGAAATCTGTGAATCTGCCAACCCGTTGGGGAAAAAGGTGATTGTATTTATATGTTAATTATATGGTATCTTATTATACGATCACATTGAAAAATGTATAAAATATATTAAAAATTACATAATTATATGGTATTGTTTTTTTGCCGAGTTTTCATTTATTGCTTAGCACTATTTGACTTTGCGATATGTTTTGAAGTTAAGCTAAGTTGAGCAATTGCCCCCGGTTGGATCAGCAGTATTTAACACACACTGTACCTGGGTCGTGGGTTGTTATGCTTCTCCATCCTAAATAAAGCCGTCTTTAACCTATCGGAGGCCCTGGGTATATAAGAATAATGGGGCCCCTATGACTTTGACAGAACACTTTTTTATTACTAGAATAGACAATGAAAGTAGATAAACAAGGTTTCTGATTTTTTTATTGACAGTCAAAAGATAAATAGATAATCTTTAATTTAAATGGGGCGATTCTCACATATTTAAAATTACTGAAGCATGCTGAAATTCGATAGCCTTATATTGGGCGAGAGTAGAGTAGCTTCGCGCATGCAAAAGCTAATAAGCAAGTCGATAATATAGTCCCTAATTGAGGTTCTATTTACTCTAATTACATAAATAAGTTTTTCAGTAATAAATGTCGGTATTCGTTTAGTGATCTGGCAGGAACTAGGGGGCCCATATCGACCACGGGGCCCTGGGCATTTGCCCAGAGTGCCCAGTGGGAAAGAGGGGTCTGACCTTAAGGTGTTTCCATCAATAGGGTATATCTTACTTATTAATTTCCCCAGCAGTGGAGACATGATTATGCTAAATATGTGTCCGATTAGTGGGCACAAGCCAAGCATTAGTAAGATAAGTCTATGCTTAAGTATATGCTTATAAAATAAGTCTTCTTCTTTTATGCTTAGCAGAAATAAGTTTCTTGATTGGTACCATACCAAACATTATTTCTTCAGCTGCGTATGTCATAGCTGTATCTATGAGATTGAGACAGGGAACAATGACGTCATAATTCATTATTTTAATGACTCGTTGAACCTAACAACATCTTAAGCTTTACTCATAATAGATGTAAGAAAGAAAGAATCACGTGGTATTAAAGTGGACATTGACGATCAGTTTTTCGCGACAGTCTAGACGTAAAACTGTGGCGTCACTCCAAATGGTTTTAGGCCAACTCGATTTCTGCATTCACTGGCGTCACTCTGGCTCTTCAGTTTTCAATCGGCCGGGCTGTAAGGAAGTGTACTACCTGTTTGTGTTGGATTGACCATCACACACTTACGATCAGTTTGGCGTGACGCGCTATGTCGCGTGATAGTCTCGGAAATACGTGGCGCGTCGTCAGTTAAAATTCTGGAGAAATGATTCGACTCTCACGATCATATTTTGGATGGACGTCAGTTCAACTGATGCGAAAAACTGATCGTCAATTCGCAGCTTTAAAGATATGATCTTTATAGATTTAGTCTTAAGTTAGAATGTTCGATTCAATCGTAAAGACGTATCGACTGGATTAATTACAAGATATATTGCCTATTTTGAGATTTCTGGAATTGTATAACTTTGATATAACCCGTTAGAGATTTATTGCAGTCACGAGTGGAGAAATGGAGAACAATACATTTAAATCGTACACTGTACACTTCTTGTAGCGAATTTGGCCTTTAACTCCAATAAAAGTCAATTTACACGTAGACTGTATAATTTTATGGCCTTAAGTCGCTATATAAACTTAATAAAATAAAAGGAATTAGAAAATGTATTGATAATGAAATAAAGAATATCATTACTGACTGTTACATATTTTTTGCATTTTTTCAATGCTATCTTATAAGATAAATTATTTTAATAGAAAAATACTAGAAAAAATCGACTCGGCTCACAAGTGGATTCTCAGGCGGGAACGAACCCGCAACCTTTGGAAGTCTGGAAGAATAATCGACCTGCCAAGAGTTGAGATTATGACCAAACTCATTAATTTTTTGGGTCAGGATTCCAGTCAGCATTGAAGGTCTTTTGGATGGTAGTGGCTGCTGGTTTTCTCTAACAACTTCTCTTTGTATAATTTTTTTATTCTCATAAAATAATTTTATGGTGAATCAAGTAGTACCTACACTACCTTTAATGTGGTCGTAGATCCTTAGTTCAAAATGTGAACTATAAACCAAGTTGGCCAAATTCAAATTTCACCAATGACAGACAGGACCCAACTCGTTAACATTTAGAGAAATTGCTAGAAAGAAATATCAACTTCTTTAAGAAGTCAGGTATGACTCGAACCCAAACCCACATCTTCTTGCTAACCGGACGAGTGATATTCGGATTGAGCTTGACCTCTTTACAGTATTTCTAAAGCCAGCGCCATTTATTAATGTTTAAGACAACTAAATACCTACTTACAACTGGGAGTGTGTTATTTTTAAAGTAATAAACAATTGATGAAATATAATATATCAGTACATTATATAATAAAATACTTTGTGTTTGTTACCATATAAAGTTAGTATAAGCCTAAGAATAACAGTTTTTATAATCAATTAACGTCACCATAGCAACGCGTGGCCGGGTCATCAATTAAAGTTACCATAGCAACGCGTGGCCGGGTCAGCTAGTGTAGAATAAAAGAAAAAGTGTTTGACCGCAATGAACTCGGAAACTATTCAACCGATTTTGATGATTCCTTTTTATTTTGCTGGATTTATTGTGACTTAGGACAAATGATAGGATTCATATTAATATATATATATTGATTGATATGGGTTAGAATCCCGCTTGCGTCCTGGGATATTTGGTTAGAATTTTCTATTAAAGAATACTTTATATGTAAAAATCTAGCTGTGACATCCCTACTAATATTATAAATGTGAATGTAAGTTTGTTTGTTATGCTTTCACGCAAAAACTACTAAACCGATCATCATGAAACTTCGTACATATATTTTTGGAGATATTAGAAGTAACATAAGATACTTTTATTAAAAAAAAATGCGGTCGAAGCCGCGGGTAAAAGCTAGTTCTTAATAATCAAAATATTACTAGATTTAAAAATCTGAAAATCCCACGTTTTTCAGTGACCAAAAAGAATAAAATAACCCGGCGGGGTCAAGCGAGGGGCCACTCAAAACGTGGGGGCGCATCTTTACAAATACTCTCAACATCTATGCATATCATACATCTCATTACATCTCCATAAGTAACATGCGCCCCCGTTTTGAGTGGCCCCTAGCTTGGCCCCGCCGGGTTATTTTATTCTTTTTTGGTCACTGAGAAACGTGGGATTTTTAGATTTTTAAATCAAGTATTATTATTTTATTCTTTTTAATTATTAACTCAACGAAGTAACCATGTGTTACGCAACAATCGGATAAGCCCCATACAAAAGTGAAAGTTGCCGAAAGTTGACCTGAAAGTGTACCTAGAAAGTTAAAAGTTGTTTTAGGATGCATTGTCATCGGGTTCTGACTTGCTCCAAAAATTTCAGCTCGCTAGGTGGCCGGGAAGTGCCTCAAAATTGAGTTGCAAGAATCCAACTGCACAGACAGACAGACAGACAGACAGACAAACAAGAAAGCGACCTGAGAAAAACGTGGGAAAATATATTCAAGAATTAAGCATTTCACGTGGAGTTATCTGAAATAAACAATGTGTTGGAATAAAAAAGAAATTATTACATTTTTATTCCGTTATCAATATCGTATAATGCTAACATTAAACAAGGATAATAAAACCCTTACTGGAAACGCTGTCAATCAAATCGTCTCATTTTTTGATAAACATCGATTTGAGTTAAACGTATGGGTTTATTGAAACTTTCTTAGCCTCAGCTTTGCCTTATAGCTGAAACTTAAAATAAAATTCGTCTTCTAACCATTATTCCGTTCAATCACTTGGAAAGATTTATCGAAGGACTAAAGCAAGAATAAAACAGAACGAAACATAATATATCTTCTTTTGCAATAAAACATGGTAATTGTGTGCCAACGTTTACTAATGATATAAATGTTTACAATTATATTAATAATAAAATCAAATTACTTATAATTATTACATAATTAAAATTGCACTGCACTGTGGGCTGCCACCCTTTCTTGGTTGCTATTCCTATCTGTCGCACCAAGCGCTTCTCAACAACTTTTATATTGCGCACAGCGAAGGAGTGGAACTCCCTCATTGCGTATGTATTTCCGAGTACTTATGACTTGTCCGTTTTTAAATCCAGGGTGAATAGGCACCTTCTGGGTTAGCTCGTTCCATCGTGGATCATGTCTTGGACCCCGGGCTTGATTGGGATCAAAAGCAAACCTTATAAAAAAGATAATAACAATATTTCAACTTTATCAATATTTCTTCATTTATTTTTCTTAAGGTGGTAATAAATGGAATATAAAATTAAGTTAACATCACATACAGTGGTCTGAACCCAAGTTGAGCAGCTAAAGCACTTATGTTAAAGGATTCACAAATAACGAAGATGCCATAAAAACATTAACAAGGCAGGGGATCGAACCCGTTACCGGCGCTACCACGAAAACAGGTACGTGAGCCACTCGACCACGGTGGTCGTCGTAGTAAACAAAGAGAAATACATGTTAAAACTTATTCAAAATTCCAGAATTATATTATAAAGTGACGAAATAAAATAAAGCTTTTCAATTTCTTTTCAAAGTCAATTTAAAATGTATGTTAAATAGAAGACATTTTATATTATTATTCAATATATAATAAACAAGCCAAAATCCTAAAAAAAATAGAAATGAGTAATGTTTTTTTAGTATCGTTGATATATTTTTTTTATTTATGATGGGTAAGCTGTTGATCCCAATCAAGCCCGGGGGCCAAGACAGAATCCACGATGGAACGAGCTAACCCAGAAGGTGCCTATTAACCCTGGCTCTGAACGGACGGGTTATAAGTTCTCGGTATTACAGACGCAGGGAGGCAGTTCCACCGCGTCCACCATCGTTCCACCATCCAACAGACAATTAAGTATTTCACTTCTAGTTTTTTACATCTAAAATATTCTTTAATAGCAAAAACTAACCAAATATCCCAAGACGCAAGCGGGATTCTAACCCAAATCAATATATATCTACATCAACAGCCCTTTATTGTTCTTACTGTTGGGAAACTGGCCTTCCTTGTAAAACGCTGTGTGAAGAAGAGTAGAGAAAAGCTCATTACGTCGACAAATTAGTGCTCCTTGTTTAAAAAATTTTTTTGGCTAATATTGTTCGGTATAATTTTATATAACTTGCTGTCTGGAAATGGATAAACAAATAGTTAGCTATTTGCTAGCCTAACCTAATATGGAATGAATACAGTAACAGAAAAGGATACAAATTGTTTATTAGTGCGTACTAACCAGGGTAGATGGAGCTAGTCTATATCACTTTCATGTGTTTTCCGATGGCCGGAAAAGTTAGAGACAATATTACGAGGGTCATCCGGAAAGTAATACCCGTTAGCGCCGTACGGAGCGCTGGCAAATAGAGTGGTCGCTGGACAAGTTCTAACACGTTTAGTAGTATATTAGCTGTTTGGGTGCAAAGTTGCGTCTTATTGCTACTTTTAGCTATTTATCATTTAACATAATCTGTGATTACTAAGTTGTACTAAATAATTATTGAAAAGTCAGTCATTTGACAAGTCGTATTAATAAGCGAGTAATAAATAAGTGTTTTGACTAAACATCAAGAAGGGCTACCTGAATATCCGCCTAAAGATGGCGGCCGGTTATGGGCGTGATACACGAGCGGTCATTCGGTGACAGGTCGTCGACGAGTGCATACTTTGCAGGTTAAGGTGTAATTGTATGAATTGCAAATGTATATGTAATAAAACTATACTGTATCGGAGAACTGGCCCTTGTTTGAAGAGACCCTAAAACTATTGATCGTGTTGTTTAAATGAGTGTTACTAATGTTCAAGAATATAGAGCACGCTGCCAATTGTGAAGTTAAAGCTGTGATTAAATTTTAACCATTCCAATCGAATTTTTCAACCATCCACACTTTTATCCAGACTTGGCTCCGTCAGACTTCCATCTGTTTACAAAACTAAAGGCCTTTTTTGCAGGAAAGTAATTTAAAACAGATGAAGAACCGAAAGAAGCTGTGACTACGCTGTGACTACTTAATACATTGGTGGCGTTTAATATTAATCTGAGATACAAAAGCTCGACATACGTTATGATAAATGGTTGAATTTGGGAGGTGACTACTTAGAGAAGTAGTTTAAGATATGTTCTTTACAAATAAGATGTTAATATTTGTTAATATATAATAATTTTATTTATGTTTCCAAACAGGTAATATTTTCCGGATGACCCTCGTATATCGGTCTTCTTTGTTTTATCGCGTTCATTACGAACGAACATACAGGTCTTGAAACTGCAAGATAAGTGAAATAAGCTAGCTATATCAAATTACGCTTTGCAAAATAATAACAAATAATATCATGCTCGTAATTAGAGAATGGTTACAGTCCCGTCTAAAACGAGAATTTTGTTCCAGTAAAATTGCTTTATGAAAATATATTATCTGTTCGTTTTCCCAAAATAATAGCCTTGTAAATTGTTAAATAAACAGTTTTCGTTTTGTATTTCATTTTGCTATACGTAGAATAACAATCATTAAATACACAAAATTTTGTTTCGTTATGAAACAAAATAACTAAAAAAGCAAACATTTTGAGAAAATATTTATTCAGTATAACAGATTTTATTGAAAGGAAGTTAATATTACCTACTTGTATTTAGAACAACAAATTATTACAATAACAAACTTACACAATAATCAAAATGGAAAATAAGTACGTACTTCGTATTCGGAGCAGTTTTTTAATCGAACTTTTGACCTAATTCTGTATTCGATACAACACTAATTTATTCTATTACATCCAGATGTTTTAGATTTAGGTATCAAAGTAATGAAATTAATATAACTTTACTCAAATTAGCTTTTAATCCGTTCTTTAGAATCGTCTAACATTTTATTAGAAGAATAGGCGCAAGAAACATATTAGTTTTAACGAAAGTAACGATATAATAATCATCACTATATATAATCCACAAAAACAATATAATTCTATTATCACAATGTTATGGTTGCATTACATAGTTTACTAGAACAAAGTACCTGCTTTAAATATCTTAAAAGACATACGGTGATAAATAGCAAGTTTCAAAAAGCAACTTAAAGATATATCATCTTTAATGAAGGTGATTGTCGATAATACAAGTATTTTACACACCTACCCCCCCACACACACACACACACGCGCGCACACACACACACACACACACGTTTACATAAACACCTATATACTATAGGTATACACAAAACATATAAGTTAATATTATTTTATTGTAAGATTATTTTAGTGTAATAATAAGTTATTTTAAGGAAGAGCAGTGTCTCCTGACACAGGCTAATATATATAGCTTAAAAGGAGGCACTGATTACTTGTTTAAAAATGTGTACATTCCGTGTGTTTGGCAGAAAAAAGCGCTTGCAAGCGCTGACCAGCGCGGAAAAACAAATTATACAGTTTTCGGCCAGGACACGTTTGCTAACTTCAGTTGCGCTGTCACAATCCGCCATTTTGCTTATTATCGCTTAGCGATCGCCATTTTTCTTATAAGCGCTCTCAAGCGCTTTGTTCTGCCAAACACAAGGATTGTGTTGTTGAAGACAATAAAAAGTTTTTTTTTATTTATTATTATTTATAGGTTTAAAACAGACCTATCTCCCAAAGTATGCTACTCTATGTTGTTTACGCTTTGTCCTACCTTTTACTCCGCATGTTAGTACCAAAGTTTTTTTTTCTATGTGTCTATTATATGCTATATTTTTTTTGCAGTGTAATAAAGTGTAAAGACATTTATCGCCTCACCACCACAGCTTTTTTCCTTTAATTTCCTTTTATGATCAGCCTACTGTGGTAATTGGATACGTTTGCAATGGAGTATAAAACCGTTTCCAAATGAATGATTTATTCTAAGAGAGTCTCTCAAGCGCTTTTTGCGACGTTCGACCAAAATCAGACCCATGGAAAATATTCTTACATTGACCATGCAGAAAGAAAAAAATACATTTATTAAGCGCACAACAAAATCTATAATCTAAGAACACAAATTTGTTGTTTGTCTGTCCGCTCTTTTCCCCCGCTCTTTTTCCATTGTATCAATTACGTTACCATAGCAACACGTTAGCCGCAAGTAGTTCGTCTACCGGACGCTAGATGGCGAAAACTTGAATATTAACGTTGTGCATTTTTGATATTTTGAAATGGTTAAGGAATAATTTCGCACGAATTGCTTTAATGATCAGTGTAAAAGTGCTATCATTTATGTGGTAAAATACAATATTCATTTATTGCGCTATCGTATACAAACATGTCAACAAACACACCAAGACGTGTTCGTTGCATTTTTTTGTGCGCATGTGCAGGATTTTGCACATGCGCAATGAATAAAATCAGTTGAACGCATGCGTTCTCATGACATTACCTGCCAGTTTAAAATTTCATAATGACAGTTTAAAAAATAATAATAATGTAACTGTCACTATGAAGTTGAAAAATGACACGACTATACGCACATCGCGCAAGCGCCCTACGCCGTCTTACGAATTTTCGATCAGGTCACGTGTCCTGACGCCAGTTTTGAAATTTTTACCCATTCCAAAAAAAGTACACAGCGCCGCTAAAGAAGTTTTCACTTCATAAATATTTAATAATAGAAAAAAATTAAAGAATTTTGTCCACCCGTGCGAAGCCGGGACGGGCCGCTAGGACAAACAAATAACAAAAAAATACATGGTAAGAACAAAATTTATGTCGCGCCGGTCACATGTCAGAGTTATTTTAATACTACCCTACATATTTGTTTGTTACTTTCTTAAATTAGTTGTTTATTCTCTGTATATTATTGCAATGTTTAAGGATATTTACCTAAAACAGATACTTGTTGACTTTTTTGTAATCAATGATGTAATGAAACCATAACTCTACTATCATTGTGATAACAGAATAATTTTGTTTTTTTGTGTATTATGTATGGTGACGGCGTATAATATTGTAAATGTCGTTACTTCTGTTAAAGCTGACGAATTTCTTACACTAGTTTTTTGTCAGTTAAAAGACGTCTTGAATGGGTAGGTAAAAATGTCTGACGATTCAAATCAACTTATTTTAAGTGCATTTGAATTCAGTTATTTTTATTCATTCATGTTGTAATAATGTCTATCTGTGTAGAGTAGTAGTGTGTCTAAAACTTCTGATATCAACAACTTTGGTGTACGATAAAACTCAAATAAGTTTATGATTGCACCTAACTATGTTATTATTGTGTTTTTTATATAATAAAAAAAGAAAAAAGATTGTGTGTTGTTACGTAGAAAATAATTATCAGTACGAACGGATAGCTGTTTCAACTCTACTTATGTGTTATTAAGCAGAAGAAGGGCTCATTTGTACGATTGTCCATTTCTTATAAGTAAAGATGGTGCCATTAATAGTCTTATAATTAATATATAAAAAGAGAAATATTTGTCCGTTGGCCAGAAAGTTCAAATCCTATCTAAGGCGAATTTCACAACTATATTAAGTGATTCTGGCACTTGAAATGCTAAAAATTATAACATTAAAAATATATTATTTGCTTATTACGTCGATAGTACACTGTGAAAAGCTTCGGGGTATTTAATTATTCACGTCATGGGATATATTTCCGTGCTTACTTTAAAAACATCGCTAGCGAAATGTAGGTCTGCGTGCCATATTTGATATGAAGTTAGCTAAGTTTGTGATACGGAAGCGTGTTTATTTAAAGTGATTTTTGTCACGAGTTCAGAGAGATAAGACTCGAGTAGAAGCGTGGTCTTCTGGAGTGGCGAATTTGATTTGCTCCTGATCCCAATCAAGCCCGCGGGTCAAGACAGCATTTCGTTTGCTTTCAACGGTGTCCTGCAATCTTTGACAAGTTATCAATCAACCTGGTGAGGAGCCTAAGCACATTGCCCCTTCTAATGCATTGGATTGGATTCACAGACCTTGTACTTGATGATGTTGCCTACCCCTAAAATGCTATGTTGTGACTTTGATTATATTAATTATTACGAAATATATTACATAAAGGAATGGTAGAAATGATTCATGTGGCGGGAGCTGGAGCGATTCAGCGCATTGGGTGATATAGAGTTTGTTAAGTACACCAACCGTTAAGAATCGGGTATCTTTTCCATAATTATTAGTTTATAATTTCAGCAGTTCTTGGTGACCTTGCTTGTTTTGCGGATACCTTCAATGCAAACTTTATAACATAAAGAAATGCTGAAAATGACTATCTCTAGCACGCTGAGCTTACTGAGCAAATTAACAGTTAAGGCGAGGTCTCTATTCCTCAATGGTAATCAGTTTGCCAGCAGGTGATGTGTTCTATTCCTTAACACTTCAGTAGTTCTAAATTATAGATGACAATGATTATTTTGCGGATATCCTCAATATGAATTTAATTCATAAAAACAACCTGAGCATTCTCCAGCCCGATAAGTAACTTTTTGACAAGGGAACTAATAGTTCAGGATGATGCCGTAAGCAATTGATGGTAACACACTCTTTGAAAATTTAGAAAACTTCGAATAGAAAATAAAGCGTATCTTTCTGTAGGCTAAGCTAAGTTAAGTCTTGACATCTCCTTGACAAATTTGGATCTACGCGTCAGACAGTTTGTCTTAGATATTATGTTAACAATTTTGACCGTATCCTATTGTGCAGGTATAGTCGCAAAATGGAAATAAGTTATTAATTATGTATTCAACAAACAAAGATAAAGTGAGTTACAGCCGTTTTTCACTGGGACAGCTCAGTAAAATACGAATTTGCTGCACTGGACACGATTCAGCGCAGAGCTGAGAGGCTCATTAGTGACAGAAAATTGGTGAAGAGCAAGCTTCACACCTTAGCTCATCGCCGCAAAGTTGCCTGTCTGTCGGTCTTCTACAGACTGTACTTTGGAGAGTGTGATGCATGATGCATGGCATGATGCGTGTGTGGTATGAGCAAATGCAGCTTCTGAAGCTGCATTTGCTCATACCGCCATCTCCTTTCTTCCATCTGATATCCAGACCCACTGCGGGCTACCACCCTTTCTTGGTCGCTCTTCCTACCTGTCGCACCAAGCGCTTCGCAATATCCTTCATAATGCATACAACAAAGGAGTGGAACTCCCTTCCTGCGTCTGTATTTCCGGAAACTTATTTATTTATTTTATTTATTTATACATAACAATTAAACGGGTTTATCCCAGTTACAAAATTGTTTTTCATAATACAATCATAGAATTAAACACATCAATATAAACATAATATAATTAGATAAAATCAATCATTCTCCATAACTTTCAAAGCCGCATTCATTATTGGCTTCCACTCGTCAGCAAACAAGTCCAGTTCAGGAAACTTCACTAGTAAAGCATTGAAGGCCGCATGCATTCGGCAGAGTGGGGACTGAGCAGGCGCTTCGGTGCGGCATGCAGGTGTAGCAAATAGAGGATGCCGCCGGTTAGCTCGATGGCGTAGGTACTTGTCAGGCACAAAGAACCTGGAAAGCTGCTCTACTGCCTCAGGCAGATCTATTAGCCCACGCAAAATTTTAAGGCCTATACAGATTTCATTCAATGCTCTTCGGACTTCTAGCGAATTCATTTCAAGGCTACCTAGCAAAAACTTAGTGGGATACAAAAAGGGATAGTAGCCGTAAAGGCGTTTATAAAAGTACCTAAGAAAAGCCTTCTGAACTTTCTCTAGAATAAGTGTGTATTTCGCTTCATGTGGGTTCCACACACATGCACTGGCTTCTAACTTGCTTCTTACAAGGCTGGTATAGAGAAGCTTTATGGCTGCAGGATCGTGAAAGTCACGTACATTTCGCATTACAAAACCTAGACGACTAAAAGCACTCTTCGCAAGTGTTGAGATGTGCTCATTGAAAGTTAAAGAACTATCAAAGATCACCCCCAGATCTTTTATGGAATTTGTGCGCTTTATATTAGCATTCCTCAACACGTACTGATACCTGATTGGTGACCGCTGTCGACTGAACGTCATTACAGAGCATTTCATAAAATTGAACTGAGCATTTCATGAATTTATTACGCTCACTCCACAGATACAAAGCATTAATGTCGTGCTGAATGAGCTCGCAATCACGTTCACTATCCACATCCACAAACAGTTTCAGATCATCCGCATAAAGCAGACATTGGGAATGCCTGAGAACTTTCACTATATCATTGATCAAGATTAAAAATAGCAGAGGCCCAAGAATCGAACCCTGCGTCACACCAGAGGGAATTGTATATGATTCGGAAACGTAGCAACCGTAACGCACAAACTGCCTTCTGTCTCGGAGATAGTCTTCAAAGACTCGCACAAGTTGGGGCGAAAATCCCTTAGAGCCAAGCTTCAACAGGAGGACACCGCAGTCAACCCTATCAAAAGCCTTACAAAAATCAAAATAAATTACATCAACCTGTTTGCCACGGTCCATACTACTTGAAAGATGCTCGCTAAAGGCCAGTAGATTTGTGTCAACAGACCTCCCCGGTCTAAATCCGTGCTGCTCGTTACATAAATATGGCTTGATTTGACTGAAAATAGCATTGTATAATGCAATTTCAAAAACTTTTGCTGGTGCAGGAAGAATAACTATGGGCCGATACTCCTCAACTAATAGTCGATTCCCACTTTTAGGTATGGGTGTGACCCGAGATAGTTTCCATATTGGAGGATAAGTGCCGGTACTAAGTATTAAATTAAATATACGACAAAGAGGAATAACAAAAGAAAATTTGCAAGCTTTTATAATATCAGCCGGCACTCCATCTGGTCCAGGGGTCACAGCAGGCTTAAGACGAACGATTGCGCATTCAACCATTTCCTTCGAGAAACCAGTGAGAAGCACGTGACGGCTGTCAGCCACAGTTTCAGAAACAAACGAATTTAGGCCAGGACCTGAGTGTGCGTCGGCATAAACGCTAGAAAAAAAATCAGCAAAAGCATTAGCTGCGTCAACACCGGACCGATGCAGCCCCTTATAGTCAACGCTTGGTTCAAACCCACTATTTGACTGCAAATTACCGATATGTCGCCAGAAACTTTGGGGATTGAGGTGTAAGTTTTCCTGTAAACGACTGATATAAGACTTATAGGCCAATGAAATCCTCTGTTTAAGACTGGCACGTAACGCCGAGAACTCTGCATAAGTCTGGGAATAGTTAAAACGCTTCCACTTACGATGAAGATGAGATTTTGCTTTAATATCGCGGATGATATCCGATGTAAACGAAGTGGGATATCGCCTTGAATGTGATTTCAAACGCTGCTTCTTTGGAACACTAGAGTCAAAGATGCCGAACATCGTTTGATAAAAACATTGAGAAGCTGAAACCACGTCTTTAGACTGAAGTACGGAACTCCAGTCCGCATTGCGGATCATTTCGGTCATATTGACAATGTCTGCTTTAGTAAAATTCCAGTCCCCACAGCTAACTATGTTACTGGGCTCTAACAAATCATTACGCGGACCTGGTGCAATGCGCAACTCTATATCCAGTGGTGGATGATAAGGATCAATGCGTACAAGACCACCACTCTCCGAGTCTGTGACCTGAACTGTGCCACACATACCTTCACCAACTAAGACAACATCAAGATTTCCACCAAAGGAATTATATATAGCGTTTTATCATTAAGATTACAATAAGACATAAAATAACAGTAATAGATTTTTACATTAACAGATGCACTGTTCATATTTAAATCTCCAACAATAAGCACAATACCCTTTAAATCATTAATAAAATTTTCTACTTTCGTAAACCATTCAAAGTAAACATTATCCGCAGCGCTAGGAGAAATGTACACTACACACACAAAGAACGTTCGTCCATGCAGTACAAAGGAAGCCCACAGATCCTCTCCAGAACTAGTTTCAAGGTCTTTTCGACGATACAAAGATAGACCAGGTCGAGCAGCGAGCAATACGCCGCCACCCCACGACACACGGTCACGCCGGAGAACGCTCCAATCAGCAGCAGTAACTTCTGGATTCATAACCGAATCATCTAGAAATGTCTCGGTAGCAGCTACAACATCATGATGCGATATAAACAAATTGGCGTTCCAAGACCGAAGTTTAGTTTTCAGTCCTCGTACATTTTGGTAGAGCATATTCAGGGTGTTCAATGTTGAATTGGTGTTTCTGTTGACCGAATCCCTTTCCTCTGTAATCGTATTTACACGTTTTGTCCCGGCTATCGTGCTTCTAGTGCAAATCATCCCGCTCCTGACTGGGTCGAAAGGGGCGCCTCCACGGTTTAATACATACACACTCGGGCCAGCTATTAGAGGCGAGCACACTGTCAGAAGCAGCTTGGGGTACACATAATTTGAACGACGCATAAGGTCCACGTGCTTTAAGGCTTTCCACTGCACAAACATTGGTTCCCGTAATTTTTATAAGGTGTTTCTTTACTTGTTCTTCAGGAGTCCCAACTTTAACGTAATAGAGATGGAAATTACTTTGTCGCCCAGATGCCTCAAACTCATCCGAACCAGGGGCAGCAGTACCCAGCAACGTGCCACGAGGAAGACTTTTCTTACGGCGCGGTTGTTTAGCAGCCTCGGTCCGGCTCTGCCAGCCGCAAACAGATGGAACGAGAGCTTCTGTAACGATCGCTGGGGCTGGACCATGCTCCGTTCGGTTAATTTCGTTTTGCTTTGGTACCGCCATTTCCTAATTGTGCTCAACATGTGAACTCAGCTGGCTTAGGGTAGGAACGTGTGACACTTTTTTTCTCTTAATCTGTGCAAGGCATGGACCAAACTCTGACTGTTTATTTCTGTCTGCTTGTGATACTTGATTCTGCTCGTGGGTATTCTTACTTATTACCGTCGAAATGTGAGTATCTCTTTTACTCTTGGCATAACCAGCACTCCTCACTGTATCATCCAATGCTGCAATTCTTTCAGTAATCCGAGATGTTGTTTCGGTAAGTATCTCTGCAATTTTTTCTGAAACAGCTTTAGCAATCCAAGCGCTCACACTTTCAGACATAACGCAGTGCAGCTCTTCGCGAATAATTGCTCGTATTTGATCAAGATGTGGATAATCACAATCCGTGCCCATAGAGATAGTTTCATCATTTAAAGTTCGACGGGGACGTCGAACAGAAACATTGTCTGAGCTTTCTTTGGGAAAATTAATTTGAGGTACGCTATGCTTTTTATTTACATCAAGCTTTTCACAATGGCCTGCCATATTCGCAGATCGTGCTGGAGTGTTAGAGTTATCTCCTTTTGGAAGCTTGCTATTGCACACTTGACATTTCCAGGAACTTTTATGCTCTTTTGTCATCGTGTTAAAATATCGTTTTTCAGAGACGTTTGCGCACATAAGGTCATAGAATTTGTGGCAGAGACAACATTGTAAATATTGCCTACATTCAATTGTACTTAAGCATCCCGCACAGATAGGTGATACAGTAGCCATTTCCAAGACGAGATAAAAATATAATTTAATTCACCTTAGATCACTTGGTGAGAGGTATCGCTCATTTATCGCTGGATACAGTGGTAGCGGGTGTTGCGATTCTTGTGTGCGACGCGACTCGAGCACCTTGCTTGGCCGTGCGGTGTTGAAGATGACTCACGCGCCCGGTGGGTATGCGTACGCGGGTAGCGATAACGGCTGCGCGATTGAAATTAACACTACACACTTGTATGTTGAACTGTTTTAGTTTAATCTCGTTTCTTGGATCAAATTTAAAGGTAATTTTTTGTGAGATGTTAATTGGACACTTATTCTTACTACTAGTTTCCAATAAACAATCAATACTGCGAAAAAAATACACTTTCTTAAAAAAATTGAACGGAGCAAATTAGCACGGATGTGTCCACGACAGAGCGCGCGAAAAAAAAAAAAAAAAAAAACGTACTCTTAGAATAGTACCCAACCTTATATACATAAGGATGTCTTAAGTGAGGAATAATATACTGAAGTAATTACCAACTACAAAAATTATGGTATTTTAGTCTGATCTTAAACTTGTCTGCCAAACATGGAGACTGACAATGTCCTCCTTTTTTTGGGTGAGGTCTCCACCCAGCAGAGGACGTCTTATGACCGAGATGATGATGGATATGTATGGGTTTGTTACATCTTTATTTTCAGAGATAAAGCATGTTAAGGCATGCTTGAACTGAACTGAACTGAACGTGAAATGAAAATTATATGCTTCAATACGTTTTATGTATTTACACACATCATCATTCTCTTTTGAGAACTATTTCTATTGAAATAGAACTGTCAATCATTGTATAGAAAACAGTTTCTAACTGCGGGTTTAAGCGGAAGGGATCGGAGGTTCAGAATCAAGGAGCTAACCTGTCTATATCTAAAGTTATTCACATGACGTGAGGTTTTTAATTCGAGAAAGAGTGTATTAAAAAAGAAAATATAAATCAATATCCATAATATATAATAGGACAATTAGTGCCAACTATTTAGCTACACTAATATTATTGGAAAGCTACATTCACGCTGAGTAACATAGGCTATAACTAATGCTTGAAAAAATTTAAAAAAATTTGTCCACCGTTGCGAAGCCGGGACGGGCCGCTAGTAGTTATATAATTTAGGTTTACCCCCGTAAAAATGTTAAAATAAATAAATGAAGAGTATAATCTGGAAATATTAACTCAATAGTAATTAGAGTATGCTTCATTATTATTGAGGTGCTAAATAATTCCTTCCGAAGCACAAAGAACGCAGTAAAAAGCCCACACAATGACAGGCTTTTACGAAAATTGCTAAAACTCTGCAATCTAAGATTGAACAGGTTTACCACCACCATGCTCCTAAAGAGCAAAATTGGGGAAATGAATAATAATAATGACAATTTTGTTTACAAGGAGAAACCCGATTTATCAGCCCTTACCAGTGGTTATATTGCAGTGTACAGGACTCCCGCCCAGCGTCCGAAAGCGCTGGAGGGTTACACGCTAAAAATCCTTGGTGTACCCTCAGTTCCGCCGAAATACGGTGGGGTGTGTGCCAATCACCACCAACAATATTGAAACCAAGCGTAATGCTAACATACCGAATATGTGCTTGAAAGTTTTCTACGGGAGATAATTCCTGTGATTCACAAGTTAGTGCAGAAGAAAAACAATCATCCACAACCTGAATTACTTTTATTTCTACATTCACCTTTTAAATCATATAAGCCGAAAAAATCCATAGTAAGACTTCCTATGCTCCAAATCTGGGTTAGCTTTTGTTATAATTCTTGACAAGCGGGTTGGAGATCGCAGTGTAAGACCGTAATTCGGAAATCGCTGCTATCTATTTCGGCGTCTACAAGGGGCATATAGTGATCATCCTCAGTATAATTTATTGCCGTTTATGACACTAGTGTGATAGGTTGGTGCTATTATGCTGTGTCAATTATAGCATATTTATAATAAATATTTTTTAACTATTTCCAAAACATTCATTAAAATAATATTACACAGTTAGTCAGAATTTTAAAATTAAAGATTTCGAAGCCCTACGGAGCCCTGTTCTTCTTAATTGGTTAGCTTGGATGTGGATCCGACTACGGGTGTTGGAATTTGGTATTTATCATTTAAGTAATACTTTTTGAGTATATTTTTAATTTGCGTGGTATTCTTATCTTTTATTTTGCCAACTTTGTTTAATGCAATTCATTTAAAATCTTGGGAAGGTTACAACAGAATCCAAAAGTGTAGATTAAAGATTCTGATGATATTGATGAAACAATGATTGGAGATCCATCGATTAGACGTTTGAAGTGTCCAAATAACTTTTATGCGAACAACGGTGATCAGTGCTGAAGTAGAAACTAATTGAAAAAGTTCTGGAGTGTACTTACTGGGTATTGTGGTGTGGAGCAAGGTAAAAAAGTTTGCCTACATTTGCGAGCAAGTAACTCACTATATAATAATTGGTTACTACTAGCTGACCCGGTAACGCGTTGCTATGGTAACGCGTATACAATGGAAAAAAAGCGGGAAAAAGAGCGAACAGACAAACACACAAACAGTAAATTTGTGTTCTCAAACTTAATGTATAGTTACATATGTTCCTACTAGATGTCACTATACGCCTGTCAATCACGCAATCATAGTTTCTTGTTGGTTTGTAAAGGAGTGGAAACGTCAGGATTAAATATAAAGATCATTATTCATTATTTGAAATAACATCAATTTTTCTAAAAACAATTCGTTATAATCAATAATGTCTGTTTAATTTTATCTTAATGCGAGTTGATGAACAATATTTAAGTCAATTCCTGAAGAGTACAAATGAATAAACGTGACGATTTTCCATCTTGAGAACACGCCACATATAATTGGCCATGTGAAAAGGATTTTCTAAATCCAACCCATAACACAACACACACATCACATCCACATTGTTTGACCTTGTGACTTATTATAGTCATGGCAAATGCTAAGCGAATTGAAAATTGCAGACGTCTGAATGGAATAGGTGAGTCTGAAGGGATTATTGGGATTCGTAGCAGGAGAATATAAAGTATGCGTTTGTGTCCATTAAAAAGTTGTCTTATTTAAATGTGTAATGTGCACGGAAGCACTAAATACGATTTCTTTTGACTTACACCACACGGAATTAATACCACCCAGATTTCTTTTTATCTCAAATCCCAGTGGTCTTTTCGAGCCCATTTGTAAATAATATTACTTAAGCAAATTTGTTTTCGCGGTTCAGTCATCTGTTTTCTGCGTAAATAAATTATAACATCGAATCTATGATCATTTGCAATTAAGATCTTGACATAGACTGAATAAGTTATCGGCGACATTCTTCATGAGCTTCATTAACTTTTTTATAATTTTATGTCGATAGAAAATAGACAATCTGTTTGGTTTAGTGACGGTAACCTTATGAAGACAAACAGTACCGGGTTCGAGTCCCGGTAGGGGGCGGTTATAAGCAGGGATTTCAGCGGTATCCGAATAGAGTGTTCTGAACACTGTTTTTCATTTCTGTTTGAAAAGTTAAACAGAAAGAAACTGTAGCACTTTGAATATGTTTTAGAAAATACCGATTTATAAGTGTTAATCTGTGTTCCAGTCAATAAGGTTCACATTGGCATAACTATGCGACAGCTCACTAATGATTTGGGTACTTTGAAATGCCTATGTTGGTGTACTGTGTATACACATAGATAGTTAAACGTAAAACAGTTTCTAACAGATTTGTAATAGAAAGCATTATATCTGTTACACTTTTATAAGTGTTCGACGCAAAACAGGTTCAAAACACCCAAATAAGTGATACAGGAATAATTCTGTAACAGATTCAATGTGTAAACCTTATGAAGGTGTTTTTGAATCCCTGGTTATAAGTGTGATAAATACTATTTGTACCTTAATCATAATTATGCTGTATCAGTTAAGTTGTAAGTAAGTGTGCTGTGGGACCATGGCAGTTGCACTAGTGAGTTTAGCTCGATCCCAAGATGAGTGCATCGTAGGGCTGTGCAGCTGCCATGGATCAGTTCACTACACTTTGTTTACAACGTTTTCAATTTATTAATCAGTTAATGTTCTCAATTTCTTTTATGGTCTCATATTTGAACTATATGTAACCTTGCTAAAAAATTATGTGCATGTCGAGGCAGCCTTTAATTGAGGCGTCACTTTAAAATGTGTCTTATAAACATGATGTATATGCCTGTTATAAGTAATGGTCCTGTTGATTGTCTAATAAATATGTATATTTCTATAACCACTCGTCAGTCCACGGTAGCAGTTGCTACCATATTCAAACTTTCGCGTGGCCTGCTGTTTCTTATAAATTATGATTAATTTTTGAGTTACAGAGATCCAAATATTCTGTGGTAGATTCTTTATTTAATCAGCGTTACGGTAGTATTTTTAGGGTTCCGTACCTCGAAAGGAAAAACGGAACCCTTATAGGATCACTTTGTTGTCCGTTCATCCGTCCGTCTATTTGTCTGTCTGTCAAGACCCTTTTTCTCAGGAACGCGTGGATTTATCAAGCTAGAATTTATATCAAATAATCAGGTCTACTGTCCCTTTGAGCTGTGAAAAAATCAAACTTCTAAGCCAACGCAATCAAGTTTTCGACACTCGCAAGGAAATCAAAATCTACAGGGTACTTCTCGTGAATTGAGAATCTTGAAATTTAGTACGAAGCAACCTCTTAAAGCACAGATAAAGGAAAAATTGCGAAAACCGTAAATTTTTAGTTACATCATATAATAAAAATATTTTTAATAATTTTAAACTTAATACCCCTTTCCTCATGAACGCGTAGAGGTATTAAATCGAAATTCATGCTAAATACTCAGGTTTATAATACCTTTAAGCTGTAACAAAATCAAACTTCTATGTCAACGCAATCAAAAGAAAAAGCAATTTAAGCCACATATTTTCAAACTCTCAACTACTCGCAAGGGAATCAAAACCTAAAGGGTACTTCCAGTCGATCTAAAATCATGAAATATGGTATGAACCAATTTTTTGCCGCACATATAAAGAAAATACTTCGAAAACCTTAAATTTTTAGTTACATCACATATTTTTTTACGGAACCCGGTACGCGAGTCCGACTCGCACTTGGCCGGTTTTTTATCGATAATAAAATTAGAAGACATTATTTGTTGTAATTTCTTAAAATAAACATCAAAGAGAAAGGGTCAAGGTTGTTGAGGTCACGGAATTCAGCCGGAGTATGTTATTTCAGCTTTGACATTCATCCTTGTGATGCAAGATAATTTCCCAGTGGATAGAAAATCTATTAAATATTTAAGGTGACTACTGTTTTAATAAGAAAACAGCTTTACTTAGGAAAAATAGGATAAGGATTTTTATTTATCTACACTAATATTATAAAGAGGAAAGATTTGTATTTTTGTATGTTTGCAATGAATAAACTCAAAAACTACTAAGCCGATATCAAAAATTCTTTCACCATTGGAAAGCTACATTCACGCTGAGTAACATAGGTTATATTTAATGCTAGAAAAAATTTAAAGAATTTGTCCACCCGTGCGAAGCCGGGACGGGCCGCTAGTTTATTATAAACTTGATGCCTGGAATATGAACCAGCCAAATAAAAAAGCACCAGAGTATAGATAATTTTAATTAATTAATTTATGATCAGAGAGACTTTTTTCGAATAATATGGTAAGAGTAAGAGTAGGAAATTTGTCAAATATATTTTAGTTTTTAGTATTACGAATGTTATCTATCTTTTAATATAGAAATAATGTATTGATAAATTAGCGACTGTTTAGGCTAAAATGATCTGAAATTTGACAATGTCAAACATCTGTATAACAGTTTCTGCTTTTTGCTCCATTTATTATAAAAACATGAGTATAAATCCCACCTGACATGAATTTTAAAGGCTGTCTCCATATAGAAAATATTCTATCTATTTTCACCTATTGTCCGAATGACTCCAGACTGAATATAGTGCACCACTTAACATTCACAAGGACTTACAAGACTCAGACAGGCCTTTCTCGAAGCTATAGGACGAAACGTGATGGGCATATCTATTATGAAATGAAATGAAGATAACTTTATTCAAATGCATTTAAAATAAGTTGTTTTGAATCGTCATACCACCCATTCAGGACGTCTTTTAACTGACGAGAAGAATGGGCGCAAGATCCTCATTCAACTTTAACAGAAGTAACGATATTTACAATATAATACGTCGTCACCATGCATAATCCACAATCAAATAAATCAAATTATTCTGTTATTACAATTATTTCGTTGATTACAACAAAGTCAACAAGTATCTGTTTGAAGTAAGTATACCTGAACATTGCAATAACATACAGGGAATAAAAGACACATTTAAGATTAAATACTCAGAAGCTTGTTAGTTCATAAGTTAGTAAGATAAATTAGATTAAAGATAAAATGCTTCTTATTCAATATGAACATTAACAAAGCGTAAATTAATCGTCAACAGCTACGAATAACTTCGTACGTGCTACGAGCTACGACGGGGGACCTTATCTCAAGCCGCAAGAAACTCGGCAAAAGCTTTGTTTTTCTTCATCAGATAGTTTTAAAAAATTAAGATAATTTTTCTTGTAATACTATAATGAATGAAAAAAAAATCTTAAAATTGTCATTACAAAAAAAGAAATAGAAATAATGCTGTCAACTCCACGCGCTCTGTTTTCTTTTAATAAATACCCATATTAATTAATTTTGTTCTTAAGTGAGCTTGTGTGGATCTTTGTTATAAAAAGTAAAATCGCTTTCCCTTAAGTACCCTTTTGTTCTTTGAAGCCCGTAACTTGGAATAGTTCAGTAGAAGTTTATTTTTGTTTCTTGTATTAATCTTATGAAAATAAATCTATTTTATACGGATATCAAAGTATTTCCTTATAATATTATAATTATAATAATATTATTTTAGATGTATTAAAAAGTTAGCTGTTGATATTTTCTTAAAAGCTTATCAAAGAGAATCTCTGGATCGCAAGTTGTTTATGGCGCCCTCTATTGAAGGATAAATATATCTTCAATATTGGCAGTTGAATCCTACAACAGCAGCTCGTAAGTCATTATGCTATAAAAATAATTATATTTAACCAACCTTGCCGTTTAAATTTCTAAATCATTTGAATATTACAAAAATATTATCTAAGTATGTAACTGATGTAGGTGTGATTCGCGTAGGTTCCAAAAATCAACTCAATTTTGATGATTTAATTAAAAATTTGATGTTGAATACGTCACATACCTACTTTTTTATTCCTCTTGTCGACTGGTTTAAACACATTTTCATAACGGACTCAAACAAAGGGTAGACTCTCGTGGGGGGCTGGTGTACATATATGATTACTAAGTTATTAAGTTCCACACATACAGCTGTATTGTTATTTTAATGGAGAGCGCTATAATATACTTTCTTTATTCAAGTCCATGTAGAAAAAAATTAATGAACCTCCTCGGTCAGCGTATTTCTAGTAAATGAACTAGCATTTTTGAAAAAGAAACTTGCGAAAGAATGGTAACTTGCAAGCTATATAATTAAAATAAAATGTTAGCAACATAATTATTTGTTTTTTTTTTTAATTAGAAAGTTATTATTGAGCGAAGCTCTCTTTTAGGCAAGTCACAAATTTCGCTTGTCTCCCTCCTGCTACTTAACGGTTCAACCGATTCGAACGAATTTTGGCATGAACATACATGATTATAACCTGACGGACATAGGCTATATAAAAAAAATATAGACTGTACTATGGAGGAATAATCACGGAAAGAAAAATTCAAAAGCTGATCAAAGCCAAACCGCTGATACTACATTAATGTAATTTGGCGCCAAAACTCACATCGTGGTCGTGACTAATGTGCAAAAAAAAGGTTTTCAAATCGGACATACCATAGAGGAATAATCACCCTTCCAAAATCTAACTGCTTCGCTCAGTATTTGCAAACAGCAGCATGTATTGCAGACCTAGTTTAACTTATGTCTGGAAAAAATATTCAAAAGTTCATTTGTGTTTATAACATGACATTTCTTGCTGCCATAACATTTTAAAGTGGTAAAATCAAATTAAATCTTTACTGTATTATTGATCTTCATTTGTAAAACTATTCCTAAGAGTTTTAAGTCGTAAGTTATTTTATTTTTATTTAAATTGCCTTTTTACCAATATGTAATTTATAAGTTTTTTTTAATGTACGTTCATGATGTGTCCGCCTGTAATTGACTCATATCCAACTTTAACTCCTTTATATAACAAATAATAAAGAAGCAGTTGGCCGACCTTAATACATAAATAAATAAACTATTAAATGACAGAAAAATACTGTCACCTTTTTTATGAAAAACTGCATAGTAGCAAATTTAGGCCGGGACGGTGTATTGTAAATAACATAGATTATCAAAAACATGTACATATTAGTTCGGACTTTTTGGCGGGAGCTCGAAGCGTCACTTTAATGGTTTTGGTTTTCTTGTTATGTGTTCTGGTTCATATTAGTGTGTAATAATGGTGGGCTATTAACCACTGAGTGTTTCTGAATATACATGAGTGTTGGCAAGTGAAACAAAACAGTGTAAGGTGTCTTTTCGCGCTTTCTTAACAAAGGCCACGAGGACGTTTCAGTAAAAACCCACATTTTTACTGCAATCTAGGAAATTACTCAAGAACTGGCAATTATACTTACTTGACACTGGCTGAATGCACAAATCGAGCAAGCCACAAATAAAGAATAATAACATATAAGTCTAGGGTTGTCATTTAAACGGTTTCCATGCAAAAAAAAAATATCAGGCCTAACTTAATATAATTTTTCGGGATGCTTTGCTTTACATATAAATTTAATTTTTACATATAAATATATGAGCATTATTAATATACTGATTAATTATTTTATTAGAAAAATACAAGATAAAATCGACTCTGTTCACAAGTGAATTCTCAGGCGGGAAACGAACCCGCAACCTTTGGACGTCCGGTCCATTGATCTCCTAATTGAGTTACCGAGCCTTGTGAACACCCGTTGAAATTTTCTAGTATCTTTGTATCTGTTCTAGTATCTCTAGGCCAGCGTTGTTTCATCAATGAGAGGAACATCCTCTCGTTTTCTAGTATTTTTCTATTTAAATAGTTTATCTTATAAGATAGCTTTTAAAAAATTATAAAATTATAGCATTACTGTTTTTATTTTCATTAAAAAGATGTATGATAGGCAACCAGTCGAGAATAAAAACATTAAATTTTCACAACCAAGTATTATATTTATCTGATATTCATACCTGAATATTTTTACATATCAAATAGCAGTATTTTATTGATCGGGTGTCTCCCAATGGACGTATAGCACGCTAGCATTTCGTATTCAAGAAATTATCAGCTAAAATGTAATTCAGTGACAAAATAACTCGTTTTAAAAAGACATATGGTTGAAATTGCAATGTTTTTATTTGATTAAAGTAAGACTGACGGCCAGAGGGCATAACTTAGACTTGAAAGACAACTATCACAATTTCAAGGAGTAGAGAGACATATAGTGGGCTAAACGAATAAATCTTCACATATTCGGGTCGTTCTTCTTTTTTACCGACAGTGAAACGATGTTTTTCTGTTTTTTTTTGGTTTTTGAACTATCCATAATTGTGGTTTCTGTGTGGAATTTAAAAGAAATTGCATCAGTGTTGTCATTAGGACTAATTAAAGTTTCCTTTGCGGCAAATACTAATTCTCTTTAAATGTTGGTTTTTAAAAAAAATATGTTACAGAGTGGCCTTTTTCTGTGGAGACCACATTTCGGTTTACCACTCTGTCACGGCATTCTACGGAAAACAAACGAAAAAATATGTTGGTTGGAGAAAATGAAAAATTACATAATATTAATAAATAATAAAAATATGGTAGTTTATTCGAACCGAATCAAAAAACCGTAAATATCAATACTCCAACGAGATGCCATAATAAGACGAAGGACAGACCATTGTCGGTAAAAAAGAAGAACGACCCATTCACGAATGAATATGTCCACAACTGACATGCATTGTAATTAGTAATGTAGAGACTCAAAATTTAATAATAATATTTCTTACATTCACAGCAGTTAGCTCTTATTAAACATTTTAAGGCTTGTGTTATGGATATTGAGACACAGGATTCTATCTTAATTTGTAGTAAAACCATTTGTCAGTCCACGGTAGCAATTGCTACCATATTCAAATTACCGCGTAGCCTGCTGTTTTTTTTTCAAATACGATTAATTTTTGAGATAGAGAGATCCAAATATTCTGTGGTGGATTCTTTATTGAATGAGCTTTACGGTACTAACTTCATTATTTAGCGAGAAAATGGCAATTTTAACTAAGATTGGGACTGTTGAGAGGGGTGGGGCGCGCGGTAGCGGATTTATAAGTGGTTATAACCCATTCGGTGCCCATGTACCAAACAAAACAAATTAATTAATCGTTGCCTTTTTAATAATAATATTTCTTATATTTGCACCAATCAGCCTAGCCCAAAGTAAGCACTATAAGCCTTGTGTTATGGATACCAGGGTAACGGTTATAATGCTTATATTTTACACAAATAAGTTACATTTATAAAGTGTTATATATAAATACTCATGACTCTGGTGCCAGTGCGTATGCATCACACAAATATTTATTTATTTATTTATTTTTACTATTACATGCCACATGACACATATTAAAACAACACTACTTCTGACGACCGTTTGGTGCAACGGAAGCGATCCTGCCTTTCGCACCGATGGTCCTGGGTTCAAATCCCGGAAGGGGCAGATGTTTGTATGATGAATGCGAACATTTGTACCTGAGTCATGGGTGTTTTTATATATTTCTATGAATATTACATATCTATGTATCATATATGTACGTCTATCCATTACCCTAGTATCCATAACACAAGCCTTACAGTGCTTACTTTGGGCTAGGCTAATTGGTGTGAATGTAAGAAATATTTATTTATTTTATTAACTACTAGGCGATGCAGTCGCTAAGCATAAAGCTTTGCTAGCACCATATATTGGAGCGGAGCGTAATACTGAAAAAAATATATAATAAAATTCAATGTTGAGTAACTTTTAAAATTCTACACTCGGCGTCAAAAAAATCGCACCTCTAAGAAAATCACGTTCAAATGGCATTAACTCTGGATATGCACATGCAGTCGTATTAATTATAATTTTATTTAAAAGGTTACTTAATTAACTTAATAAAAAAACATTATTTTTCATTATCAAATAAAACCTAAAGCAACAAATAAAGGGTCACAAAAATTCTAAGGAAATTTTGCTGCTCGGGAGAGTCGCGAGTTGCGCTAACTTTGTGGGTATAAAGAGGTCAACACGGGTTCAATGTGGGTCATTCGCTATTAAACCGTTGAAGGGGACACACGCACTGATTTTACTGAAGAAAGAACATCTGGAAAATGGACACTACAGCTGATGAGGCCGCTCAAGTGGTTGCACTACTGCAAGCAGGGGTGCGGCAGTGTGATGTCGCCCGGCAACTGAATCTGAGCCGTTTTTCGGTTCGTAGAGTCTACCAGCGCTTTTTAGAGACCGGTGGCTATATCCGGCGACATGGGTCCGGTAGACGTCGCTGCACTTCGGAAAGAGACGACCGGTTCGTTGTGTCGTACTCTTTGAGAAATCGCTTCTCAAACGCTGTTCAGCTGCAACAGGAGCTCCAGGCAGTTCGCAGACGCACCGTGAGTGTATCCACGGTTAGAAGAAGACTGAAGGAGAAGAACATAGCAGCCCGCAGAGCTGCTACAGGTCCAAAATTGACTGCAGCGCACCGACGAGCCCGCTTGCAGTTTGCTCGCGACCACGTCGATTGGACCATTGAGCAGTGGGGAGCTGTTCTCTTCTCAGACGAGACACGAGTGTGTCTTTTCTGCAACGACCGACGAAGAAGAGTATACCGGAGGCAGGGTGAACGTTTCGCTCAAGCCTGCATCCAGGAGACGGTGGAATATGGAGGCGGATCCTGCATGTTCTGGGGCGGTATGTCGGCTGCCGGCAAAACCGACCTGGTCTGCGTCTCCCGGACCGGAGGTGCTCGCGGACAAGGGTCGCTGACTGCGCGCCGCTATATCACAGAGATCCTGGATGTGCATGTGGTCCCTTTTGCCGAATCTTTTGGCGAGGGGTTCACATTAATGCACGACAACGCTCGCGCACACACTGCAGCCATCGTGAACGACTTCCTGCGGAGGTCCCAAATTCCTGTGATGCAGTGGCCAGCGAGAAGTCCTGATCTGAATCCGATAGAGCACCTCTGGGACCATCTTAAACGTAAGGTTCGATCTCGGGATCCGGCTCCTTCGACTCTAGAGGAACTCCAAACCGCGGTGATTGAAGAATGGGGTCTTATCCCTCAAGAAGAGCTCCTGAAGTTGGTGAGGTCTATGAGGGACCGTATGGAAGCCGTCATCAGGGCAAGGGGGGGTAACACTAGATTTTGAGTTAATTTTAAGACACTTTTTGTACATTTTTTTTGTAAATTATCGATTATTAATTAGGACTTAATTAAGATTTTTTATTATTTTTCAAATTTTTATGCTTTTTGTATAATTTTAATTAAAAAAAAGATTGCACTTAATTGTTGTTTGATGCTCCTTTTTGTTACCTTTCTAATGATACCTAACACTATCCTCTATATAAGGTTTAGGAATTTTTGAATAAGATTTTTATAAGGTGCGATTTTTTTGACGCCGAGTTTATAACAATGAATACGCTTTTTGTTTTAATGGGAAATCCCATAGAGCCAATTTTTTTTGGTTATAATTTTCAAAATTTGGGCTCCTTCACAAGCTGGTCCTAAAGCTGTTGATTCGATTCCACACAAAAATTATTAAAATCGGTTTAAAACTCGAGAAGTTATGGCGTAACAGACATTGCGTCATTGAAGCTGATCCATGGGAGCTCCGCTTGCTTCGCTCGCTCGCCAATAATACAGAATCTAGAAAAAAAACACTGATATGCGCCAAAATAACGGCTTACATAACAGTTGTATTAGTATAATAATAATATAAACCGAATAATACCGAATACCGAATACCGAATAATAAAAACTACGTATAAAAGAATAGAGTGACTTATCTCATAGTAGCTATTATTGGTCTTGCTTATAAAAAGTTTATATAACCTAAAATAATTAAAGACATAAAGACAAGTGAGTTTGTCAAGAGGCTTTTTGTGTTTTTCATTAAATTTTCTTGCATTCACAATGCAATATTTCTATAAAATATAAAATACGCGTGTAAAAAACAAACTACGTCTCTTAGCCCTCAGGCTCAGGCAAAAAAAAAACACATAATTATAGCTGGTTCCATCTTAATCGATTGTTTAATTTAAGGTAGTTAGTGTTCAACATCGGTGGAACGATACTAGCTCATAGTAGAAGTTGAAATACGTTTGTAAAATTTGACACGTTTGCCAGCGACTCGGTAGCTCAGAGGTCAGAGCACTCTCCCGGATAGCGAAAGGTCGTGGGTTCGTATCCCACCTCGTTTAGTTCGTACTCGGAGGCGTAGTTGTTTTTTTACACGACTATTTTATATCTTAAGAGACTTTTTTCTAAACAGTAGCCCAAACGAAATAATTAAAATAATTAATTAAAATAGCTTTGACCTTGAATGAGGTTGTGTATAACTTTTATTTTATGATTAATTCCGTTTGATATATATCTCTTGAGCAATACAAACTATCGAAGGTCGAAAATCCCTGAGGACCAAAAAGCCGAACTACGCATTTGGTTACGAATTAACAGTTACATAAAGTCAAGTAAAGTAATAATTTATTCAGTGCTTCGATTATAAAATGACAAAAATTACTATAAAGTTCTTAAAACTAAAAAAATAACAGTGTCGTCTCGGGAAGCGTAGGAACTAAGGGTTAAAAAAGGGATCAAAGCCACGCCAACCACGTTTACATGAGTGTAAGTGAGACAGAAGGCACACAGAGACGATGAGGCAGCTGGCTGAAGGTAACGGTACTAAATCTGATACTTTCGTGAAACGGTCAAATATGACGCTAAGCACAGATAGAGGAGCCGCTTGACGAGCGCCTATACGCGAGCGACCCGAACGTTTGTATAGCTTCGCTTTAATACAGAAGCAATCGAAAGGCTGACCAAATCAGCTCGTGTTAGCCTCTGAGCCACAACGCTCATTTTCGGCTGTACATTTTAGGAACATTGTTACAAACCTGTAAATGTTTGCAAATGTTGCGTTTGTTAGATTTATTAACTATAAAGTATGATAATTAAGTATTTTACACATGTTTTCTTGTTTACCTTAAAGAAAAGCATCTTTTGCTTGATAGTTTGAGTGATTTTCTTGTATGTAAATTACAAATTGTTTTCAATAGGAATCATATAATTTACCAAAGATATTGTTAAATAGAGACAAATGAATGACGTCAGAGAATATCGTCCGATGTGACTCACTTGTTTGTCACCGCCTATAAAAGACTGTGCTCCGGTCGTACTCGCCCACTTGCTTCGCAGCAGCCGCACCGCACGGACCTAAGCTAAGTATACAATTATTTGGTACATGTATGTACCGCTTGTGTGTTGGTATATAGGTACAATATGTTCTTATTATCGAACCCAGAATTAAATTAATAAATTATATACCTTGCTTTGTTACTTGATATTTAAAAATGTTTTAATAAGGTTATTTTGGATAGCTCCACACTATTTTACTAAATGTTTAAGTAAATGAAGTTATTGTGGGTAGTTTTATGTTCAACTAAATTATGTTGATAAATGTTATAATAAATGTTATTCCATGACATTCTTCTTATATGCTTTAAATCATTCTATGGTTATTTGTTTAAAAGAGATTAAAAACACTTTTTAGTATTCGGCCTATTCTTCTTTTTCTCTTCTTTTTTTATTTTTTTTAACATAATCTCACACGTTCATGACAAAAGCGGCTTTACACTCGCCGCGCGCAAGGCCGGTTGTAGCACTTTCAATTACCCACGTTAAAAGAGCTCCGGTTTGCGTACATTTTGAATGGCATCAAGAGCTCTACTTATATACACGTTTACAATAGTAAATAGTTATTTTTTGTTTCAACTTGAAATAAACCTTAATACAATTAGGGTAGGATAAAGATTGCACACGGGCGCTACAAGTTCTAACGACGCCTCTGGTTCATGATAAATATAAATAAAATACTTAGATACATACAATTACTTACAAAAATTAAAAAAAAACTACCCTTACAGTAGTCGCAAATGATGTGTAACATTTGACATCTCACCTTAGTAAGAAGCAATTTTAAAATTATATTCTGAAATTAAAAAATCTAAATACTAAAATACTTTATTTGAATAATTATTTATTATAATAATAATAAATATAATAAATAATAAATATTTCCTACATTCACACCAATTAACCTAGCCCAAAGTAAGCACTTTTAAGGCTCGTGTTATGGATACTAGGGTAACGGATAGACATACATATATCATACATAAATAAGTAATATTCATAGAAATATATCCATGACTCAGGTACAAATGCTCGTATTCATCATACAAACATCTGCCCCTTCCGGGATTCGAACCCAGGACCGTTGATGCGAAATGCAGGATCGCTACCGTTGCACCAAACAGCCGTCAATTATTACTTACTTGAATTTTTTCCAATGATGTGCACTTAATTGAGACTTATTATCAACAGTCAATGTTTATTTATGTAGTTGAAGTATATAAATTGATTTATATAACAGCAAACTTTATACACCATATTTACACTTACAACACTGTAACTTAAGTGCACAGCTGATGGTTGACAGTACCGACCTCTCGGAAAATTTGTTGGTACTATCTGACGGTCAACTCTAAAACCGCGCGCTCATTCGTCAAAACGAAAAGCGCGCGCTTTCGCGACTTCCTGTTACACACTTCCGTCCCATTTCACGAAATCACTCCCACAAATTACAGGAAAGCGAGAGGAAAGATATTAAACATCAATAAATTATTAACATAACAAATTTATCTACCACTATTGCCTAACTAGTACTAATGGATCCGAGTCAGTATAGAAATATTCGTTTTCTACATTGGCACGGCCAGTAATCGAACCTGGAACCTCGGCGTGGCTTTACTATGAAAAACGATATGCCAGTCATTCGACCGAGGAAGTCGTCAATACATTAAAATCGTTAAAAATGTATAGTCGTTAGATAAGGCTACTGTGTTGGCTTATGACCCCTTATTTGTTTTCAATAATAGGGAAGGCAAGTATATAAACATTGGGGTGTTTATAGGTTAAAAATAGTGATGAACCCTCTTATCTAGGCGATCACCAGTAGGTAAATCTATAATCTAAGATCACAGTGGTTTGTGTGTTTGTCTGTTCGCTCTTTTTCCCCGCTATTTTTCCATTGTATCAATAACGTTACCATAGCAACGCGTTAACCGCAAGTAGTTCGTCTACCGGACGCTAGATGGCGCTAACGGAAAAATATTTAATAATAGAAAAATAATAGAAAATTAAGTATTTTGTGAATTTTGTGCGAAGCCGGGATGGGCCGCTAGTATAAAATTAATAAAAACACAAATTTGTTGTTTGTGTGTTTGTCTGTACGCTCTTTTTCTATTGTATCAATAACGTTACCATAGCAACGCGTTACCAGGTCAGCTAGTCCTTACAATAATAATAGTAATTGGTATGATGTATAAGATATGTTTGAATAATATTTATAGCAGGTTTTTATAATTTTTTATTAGGCAAAAATATATATACGTATGATAGCTTTTTTCAGACAATTCAATTATTCATAAAAACAAAAAAATCTTTTCACATTCCATGTCAGTTCACTAAAAAGTTCGGAACCCGCAACATCCTCCCCGCCTTGCGTCATGAAACGCTTAAGACTTACATAAAAAAAAAAACTAAATTCTGCCAGGCCAGCTCCTGGCTACAGGCTCAAGCTAGTCACGGCCGGGGGCCTACAGTGCTACATTGCTCCTGGAGTACCTCTAACGGAAAAAGACGTTGAAAGGGTCGCAACACTGTACCTGATTGCATTTTCACGCGCGCTACTCTACACTGGCCATCCAAGCCGTCTATAATATCTAAAATTCTACCGAGTGGCCAGTTAATCCTCTTTTTATTATCCGAACCCACAACGACCACATCACCAATATTTAAATTGTTACGTAATTTTGAACAAGTCGACTTTTGCACTAACAAAGATAAGTACTCGCTTCGGAAGCGCTGCTTTAGATCGTTATGTAATTTTATAAGGTAGCGCCACCTAGCTGTCAAAACTGTACCGTTCATATTTGTAAACAAATCCGAGTTAACCGAAGTTTTTGCACTGGGATTCAAAAACATAGATGGCGTTAGTGGCATTACATTTTCACTACTAACAGCAATATATGTTAAGGGTCGGGAGTTTATCAATGTCTCTACTTCGCAGAGCACAGTTTCAAGCTCTTCGTACTGTAAAGCTGCCTTACCAAGAACTCTTCTTAGCGTTTCCTTCACCACTTTGATGAGCCGCTCCCAGAATCCTCCCCACCATGGCGCTGCAGGAGGAATATGGCGCCATGATAATTTGTGTGATATCATTTTGTTAGACACTTCTTCCCAGTCTATAGTTTTTAACAGGTTGCTGGCCCCTCTTAAATTAGTGCCGTTATCGCTATATATTATGTTCGTATTATTTCTACGAGCGATAAATCTGCGCAATGCAAGTAAAAATGCTTCTGTACTCAGTGAAGTGCATATTTCTAGATGGATAGCGCGATACGTAGCACACGTAAATAATATGATCCAACACTTGGAACCAGATTTTAATAACAAAGGGCCTGCTAAATCTATTCCAGTGACCTCAAACGCGGAACCACATTGTATTCTATCAACTGGAAGTGGGGATGTAGGTACTGTACACGATTTTGCGCTGTACCGCCTGCATACGACACATTGTCGTACAGTTCTTTTTGACAATCTTCTAATGCCAACAATCCAGTAATTTTCACGCAAGATACTGATTAAAGTTAGAGATCCGGCATGGAGATTATGTACATGAGCTTGAATAACGAGGCGTTCTATAATGGCATTTTGAGCTGGAAGTAAGATCGGAAATTTAAAACCAAAGGTATCTTCGCTTAACACAAGTCGCGTTTTTACTCTAAGTATGCCATAACTATCTACAAAAGTTTCTAAATTAAATTTACTTAAGTTTTCTGTAAAATCTATATATTCTGATTGTATTAATTTTAGTAAGCGATATTCACTCTGTATATATTCATCTGTACATAAATCACCTTTTTTTCCTTTTATTTATATTCTGTCTGCTATTATATACATATCGCAAGATCCATCCGACTGTCCTAACGATTTTAGAATATTTACTAAATTTACACAGCTTATCTGAAAACCTTGATTGCCTTGAACTAACAGACAAGTTTTCTTGACTTCCTTGTCCACTTCTTCTTGGTTTGGCGTGCATTGCGATTGTGGCCATTTCTCTGGTGGTTCTTTAAGCCAATCCGGACCTTCCCACCATTTACTTTTCATTAAATGCTCTGCAGAGCAGCCTCTGGAAGGGAGGTCAGCCGGATTTTGAGAGCCTGGAATGTGGCGCCAATCGTTGACATCAGTATTATTTACAATTTCATTGACACGATTATGTACAAAGGTATTTAAACCGATTTTTCGCATAAGCCACGCTAGAACGATACTTGAATCGGTCCAAAAATAATGTTTACAATATAGATCCAGCCCTTTTTTTGCCTCTATATACAGTCGTACACCCATTAATGCAGATATTAATTCCAAGCGCGGTATCGTTACTGTTTTGGTGGGTGCTACTCGGGATTTTGCCAACACCAATCGGACAGTTACGTTACCCTCATACTCCGAACGAAGAAAAATACAGGCTGCGTACGCAACTTGGCTAGCATCACTAAAAATGTGCAGAGAGTTATTACTTTTGTCCAAGTCAAAGCAGCTCAGTCTTCTAGGTATGCGACAAAAACTGAGATAATCTAGACATCGTAACCAATCTCTTATAATTTTTCCAAGGTCTACAGGCAATTCCTGGTCCCAATCTATATTGAGAATCCAACATTTTTGTATTACTAATTTTGGTACTATAGTTGTTGGACACACAATGCCGACAGGATCAAAAATACTCTGTGTTGCTGAAAGTACAGACCGTTTCGTAATTTTATCTTCGGTAGTCATGATTTTGGTCGGTAACTTACAAAAGAGCTGATCACATTGAGGTTCCCACAAGAGTCCAAGAACAGAAACAGTTGCGATTTCATTATCTGTAATCACCGGTCCTGTCACCCAACAACGAAGCTCGAACTTGCCCTTCATCATCAATTGCTTGGCTTCAAAAATAAAATACTGCATATCATCTTCATTTTTCACGCTCAACACGCAATTGTCTACGTAAAAACAAGATTTCAGTTTATCCGCAATAACATTGTCAAATTGTTCAAGATGATGCAAAATTGTGGCTGATAACAGAAATAGACTGGTCGCCACACCAAACACAACTCTACGATGCCTAAAAACCTTAAGTGCCCTTTTTTCGTCATTAATATTTTGCCACCAAAGAAATTTTAAGAAATTGCGGTCATGTGGGCTAACGAAAATTTGAAGAAAAGCTTTTTTATTATCTGCTGTTATACCTATGGCGTTTCTTCTAAACTGTTATAAAAGTTTTGGTATCAACTCTATTAAATTAATACCTTTTTCTAAACACGCGTTTAATGTCAAACCGTTACGATCTTTAGCAGACGCATCGAAGACAGGCCTTATTTTTGTAGTCAAGCTCGACTCCTTCACCACTGCGTGGTGAGGTATGTAATGGCCACTGAGTGAATCGTCCCCATGAACTACCTCGATAATGTCGCTGTCAAGCCACTCTTCAAATACTTGGTTGTATTCCGCTAAAATAACTAATTTGACAAGTTTTGCCGTTGTCGATTTCAAACGTTTCAACGCCATTTCGTAGTTACTATGAAGAAGACTAATAGAAGGTTTAAAAGGTAAACTAATTTCGTATCGTTCTTCTTCGCTAATACAAATAGTGCTTTTAAATTTATCTAAAATTTCTGCGTTTAATTTTTGCTCTGTAACTATTTCCGATTTGTCTCTAATTCCTAGCGTTTCTAACTTCCAAAAGTCAGCGACGTCAATAGTATAGGTGCTAGTTACTGTAAGTGAATTTACATTACCCAAGGAGCAATATACACTGTCTAGATAGAGTGGTGCGCTGAAATTATCACAAAAACAACAGGCCAGATTTTAGATACTTGTGTGCATGCCACGCACACAAGTACACGTAACAACTATTGTTCTACAAGCGCGCTGCGTCACTACAGGCGCGCTGAGTAATACCAGCTCCCTTAATATTTCCCATAAAAGTAGGTAGAAAATAAATGTCTATTTTTTGGGATCTATTAGTATTTTAATTAATTTAATTATGATATTTTTCTACATAGAATGAAATAAAATGATAATTTTGTTAAAAGTTATTTATTTTTACTTTGTTTCTAGGTAACAAATTATACATGTAAAGTGCGTTTTATTCGTATTTTCAGTTTTCATTTAGATGTTACATCCCTGTTAATATTATCTAATTTTGTCTTATAGTAGTACCTTAAAGCCAAATATTTTTCCACGACCAGTCTTATCAGATGAACTTGATGCAGAAGACCGCAAATATGATCAGTTTTTACTTTAAAATAATTAGCACCTCCAACAAATTGTTTCATTACTGTGGACACTATTTTTGCATAATTATTTGACGTCATTATGAAATCTTGATTTTTAAACTTCCGAATAACATTTTCTTGTCTAAACACACAGAATATACATCATGAGAGGCGTAAATAAGTCCATCTTCATCTCTCAGCTGGTTGCCAAACATCCTCTTCGCGGCTTTTTCTTATTATATCTATCCACCTACTTCTTAAAATAGGATCATTAGGTATCCTGAGTACAATTAAAAATTTTATTGACACCGGCTCCACCACTCAAAACTGTCACAATTATTTTAACATACTAATTTTATTCCTTTCCTTCTTTCTAATTATCTTTGTAATTTTATCCAAATTCCTTAAACCGTGGATTATGATCAAACATTTTTGAAATTAACTAATGCTCTCATCGGAAATTTCAATTCAATGAACAGGCAACACTGTAAACATGTCGTTGCATCCTAAGACAAAATAACACTTTAGTAATTTAATTGTATCTTTAGCGAAATGTTTATTTAAAGTTTACTCACCGATGGTAGGAAACTTTTTTAATTATTTTTAATCATCCTTTGTAATTCCTGCACACTTTAAGGGCGCAAATCGTCATTTTTAACTGTCACAAGTGACGTGCTTACCACACAACAGCCGTGTCGCCACTGAGCGGGCGGAACGAGCTTATGAGCCAACTGTTGGCTGATAAATTTTTTGGCGTTTAGACGCTCGAACTCTCCATCTAGACATGTTTATAATCAAAGGTCAGCGTCAAATTCTTCTTCGACTCTATCGGAGTTATCTAACCACAGTGATAAAATATTATTTTGGATACACTCGAGGTTTTTATAGCGCTCCGAAAGTTTGGCAAATTCTGCCGCGATAGAAATTTTGTCGCCGTTCTCCAACAGATCAGTCAACTTCGTACAACAGGTCGAAAATAACCGTCTGGCTACAGTACGTTCTTGTTTTGCCCTTGCCATATTTTTCAAGTCACGGTCGCCACTATTTGAATAATATTTATAGCAGGTTTTTATAATTTTTTATTAGGCAAAAATATATATACGTATGATAGCTTTTTTCAGACAATTCAATTATTCATAAAAACAAAAAAATCATTTCACATTCCATGTCAGTTCACTAAAAAGTTCGAAACCCGCAACAATATGAATGATATCAGAATGTCTTATTTTACATGATGTTTAAATTTTGTTAGCAATCTCAGTACCTACGATTACCATCAGTTGCTTTTATTAGACTTTTGTTCTTACTATCCTAATTATATTATGACAATACTTTGTGTGTGTGTGTTTGTTACCATATTGTCAGTAAAAGCCTAAAAATAAAATTCAAGAAAGCTAAGAACGGTTAGCTATATGTGTAGTCGTAGAACCGAAACGTTAGCGCGATTCATTTCGGTACAGCGACATCTAGTATAAAACTAATATAATCTTTATTTAATATCAATAATTAATGATAATAATAATTTAATAGTTTATTTCTTTCTCTTCATACATAGCAGAATTAATTACTGATTCATAATATAATATCTTACGATATATGGGAGACTGGAACTTAAACTTGACAGTACTTTGCCTATATTTAGAGTCCGCCTCCAACTCTCAGTGGTGAGTCCATTCAAGAGATTATATAAAAAATATACATATGGAATTAAAAAAGAGTAAATTATAACGCTTACTTCGGCGTTAACGTATTTTAAACCGTAATATTTAATTCCTCCTTTGTAAAAAACAAACTTAAAGAAAAAGTTGGATCTTTGTGTAGCTTGCAAAAAAACTTCTAACTCCATTTCACTTCGATGTCTTAAAAATGTGTGGTTTCAATTAAAGCGTTTTATTACAAGCTTCAGTTTTCAAAACACGTGGGGCTCAATTTTAGGTTAATGTATTCCGTTTTATAATAAGATGCCACACCATGTCTATGAACTATCTTTAGTCAAATAAAAAAAAATCAAGAAAAGGCTGTTACAGAACTGATAATTGTTTAAAGGACAAACAAGCGTGGAATTAATGACTTTTAATTTAATAACTATACAGCTAATATCTATTTTGTAAAGAATTTTTTTGATGCATTTTACAGACGTTCAAAAAGTTTCCTTTAAACACATTAAAGGAAGAGAGAAAAGCAGTCCTTGCCGAGTTTCTTCGTAGTATGTGGTCTCGTAGGACTAACGAAGCCATGGCATATTTTCAATAAATGTAAATGCTAAATGTAAATGCTATATTAAAAATAATAATAATTTGGTGTGTAAAGTTCAAATGCAGTAAAATATAAAAGTATGAAACCGATTTTGGTTTTGACTGGATAAGTAGCGCATTTAATTTTGTACTTTATATTTAATCCTATGGTAGATTAAATAGTTTAATTAAAATAAAGTAACTAAATAATATCCGAAATAATTAAAAAAAAATAACAGTGATAAACGTGCCCGATTAAAATATTTTAACATATATGACGACTATTTACTTAGTCATCCTATGGCTCATGTAAAGGAGTCGAAACGCCATGATTGAATATTAAAAAGTATTAATACGCAACTAATCCGAAAAAGGTGTTTAATGTGTGAAAGGCGCGGAAGTCTAAGATTTTTACATAGGAATTTATGATAAATTTAGATAACTTAGAAACACAACGAGACAAAGTATTATCATATGGCGATATTACGACAACATCGTGAATGGAGTTGTTATAAAATCGAACTTATCTATAATATCATTAAAATTTGCTCATTTGTGTACGTTAGAAGTGCTAATAGCTTGACTACGGCAAATTTTTGTTTCAAAAAATTGTCAAGCTTTATTTAATATCAGTATTTTTAAATATGTACCAAGATTTTATATATTAAATTACATCAATATTTGTCGAACCCCTTTGCTTGTTATAAATACAGATCAAAGCTTAAAAAGAGAATAGAAATATATTAGATCCAGTATTTAATAACTAACTGAATTTATATGACGGTGGGAATAAATTACTTATCAGTTTAATAGTAATTATGGTAAATTATCCCCACTCTAGGTTTATTATTTAAATCAGAAAAGCTTATAAAACTACACCTCAAATTATACACCATACAAATCTTGAAAATAAATAACCACCTCGTCGCCATATCATTATTAATTAACTCGCTCTTACTCAGACCTCGCATCAGAAACTTTTTCTGCCAGACCTCCAGTTTTTCCAGTGTTGGAATCAGTGGATTTTGTGGACGGAGAATACGAGAGGAATGATGAAATTTTTTCTAAAGATGAAATTTATGCTTTCAAACTGTGGTCATTATGGATGAAAGTCCGGAAATAAATATAGATTAAAAAACTATGGTCAAGTAAAACATGGGGTCGAATGAAGACGGGGATAAGTTAAAATCCAAAATTATTATCTGCTAAGTATTGATCAAAACGGGATCACAACCATGTTTTTGATTTTTGAGACTTCGATATTACGACGGCGTGCGCCATCGTCACGGAAGAACTGAATTTTTTTGCGGGTAGATTTTACAAGTAGACGTATCAGTCTACCCTCCATCGCAGTATTTTATTACACTGGATATTGGTACTACTACTACCGGTACGCCGGGATATTTCCTGGTTTGAAGCATGGTGTCCCGGTGTCCCGGTCCAAAAGCAAAGTGTCCCGGTTTGAAAATATTTTGTGATACTTATTTTGTGAATTTATGCCAGTATCTTTTCGCGATTCCAGGGCACAATGCTCATGTGGAGCGGGTATTTTCTTTAATCTCCTCGCAGTGAGCGAAAGAACGAAACCAACTCGTCGTGAAGACAGTGGAAAGCATGATTATATAATGTCATGCATTGACTTTTATAACTACGCAAAAACACAAAAAGAGTTGCTCCGAGAAGTCGGAACATCAAAAAAATACGAATGGGCACAGAAAAGTGGAAACGATTAGAGAACTTGCTGATTACTGATTTTTAATTGGCATTGTTTCTTTTATTTTTGTTTTCAAAATAAACTTGTTATATGACTGATACGCTGCGAATGGTTTTTAAATTAGAGAAGATAAAAAAGCAATATATAAATGAAATGTAATATTTTTGTAGAGTTTGTTATCATTATATAATGGGGTGATTTAAAAAAATGTTAATGGATATTGATTTCTTAAATGAATGTTGATTTTGTAATATTTTTTTTATTATTTTGTTCAATTATTAGATTTATAAGTTACTTTATGTTTAGGTACGTGCTAAACTACTAAGATCACCTTTTTTGTAATAAAAAAACTTTTTAGAAGTTTCCTACTTTTTCTTTAAATGTCCCGGTAGACGTCCCCATAATTATGACAACCCTTTACTAGCTGCAACATATTTTTCACACGGAACTGTTTTTTGGACCAGAAACATTACAAGAGAAACTCGTCTTCATGATTAACTTTGGTTTTGGTTTGGTTATTTCAATCGCTTTCCTGGTTATTCTTGGTATATATGTGATATTTGGAAATATTCACGTTTAGTATTATGCAGTACATGCTTCAACTTGTTTTCCACTATCACTGATGCTCCTATACTCCAGCGCTGTTGTACACACCATCTACATGGAAGAACTGAAGTATTTTTGCGAGTGAATGTTATGATATAGTTACCATTATTTCTAAACTCACTTTTCAAAAATATGGTAATAATGCCGTGTTAATTTATACTAATGTGAGTGATCGTGATAGTTTTTAATTTGAACAAACAATTCACACAAATTAGTTCCAAACAACACCCTCGTCAGTAATCAGTCACTTTCTGTATTCGGTGAAAATTTTTAAAAAATTTACTATTACTTACGTTTTGTTTATAAGTGCTTCAAACAATAGCTTTATCTACCAGCATCGCAAGACTCATATCCTTCGGGTCCAATCGAGTTATCGTAGTTACATATTTTTCTAGCTGGTAGATTTCTAATGATATTATAAATAAACAAATTTAACGTTTGCTCTGCACCTACGGTTCTGGGTTAAAATAATGGTTTTCAGGTTTTTAACATAAGTATTTGTTCCCGAGCATGATTGTGTATTGTATATGATTATTTTAGTATTCTATTCGTTATTTAGTATCCATAGTTGAGCTTAGTTTGGGCTAAATAATGTCTGGAATTTATTATTACTACTGTTGGTGTGAATCATAATGTAATTTAATAATATTTTTTACATTCACATCAATCATTCTAGCCCAAAGTAAGTACTGTAAGGATTGTGTTATGGATACTAGGATAACGGATATGGATACTTTACATATATGATACGTTATATTTATAGAAATATACAAGGGTACAAAAGCTCATATTCATCACACAAACATCTGGCCCGTTCGGGACTCGACTCAGGACCGTCGGCGCGATAGGATCACTACCGTTACACCAAACGGTCGTCAAGATAAGTCATTAAAAGAAGTATTATCATCCCAGCCTATACACGTCCATTGCAAGACGGAAGCGTCCCTCAAAAATGGCCGTCGTACTTTTGCTAGAATCTTAGCATTTGGCAGGCGGATTGGTGATTACGTCCCGTATCATTAATCGTCTTTCGCTACACCCTTAAGTGTAAAAAGGGTCGATACTATTGAACTCAGTCTGACACCATAGGATATGGTGGCATTTATAGGCCAATAATGATAAATATATAAAAGTATAAAGTAGTTTAAATAAAATCACTTTTCAGGAGACTTTTTTATTATTTGATTTAGATAAAAATGCTGCATTACCTATTTTTTCAGTACCTATTTTGCTTACAAGTTGAATAAAAATAACCTGAAAGTCGAAATTGGAATTATAAAGTTTTCAAATTTTAAAGGTACAATAGGGAATAGAAAAGAGGAAAACATTTCACCTGTAGAAAAATCGCTGGTTGAATGTGGAAAGATTCTTATTTTTTATCACTGGCAATGATAAAAGTAATGACTAGCGGCCCGTCCCGGCTTCACAGGGGTGGACAAAATTCTTTAATTTTTTTCTATTATTAAATATTTTTCCGTTAGCGCCAGCTAGCGTCCGGTAGACGAACTACTTACGGTTAGCGCGTTGTTATGGTAACGTTATTGAGACATTGGGAAAAGAACGGGAAAAAGAGCTTACAGACAAACAACAAATTTGTGATCTTAGATTATAGATTGCCTAAATTATCTCAGGATCACGGATCTTGTGAGTGTAGTACGAAAGGAGCGGAAGTATAAGAACTAAATAAAGTATCAAATCTTAAGAATTTTTTGACTCGCTGTGTTTGAGGCCCCACCTTTCGTCGTGACCCATTTCAATTATTCCGCGGAACTTCAGATTAGCCGACAACTTTCCGGAAGTGAATGAGACTGCTGAAATACTTCCTGGTTCGAGAGATAGAAAACAGTAGAGCGGTTGCGTAATTCTGCCTCCAATTTTCGAGTGTTGGGGTGATATAAAACTCGGTGAAATCGGTGCCGTCAAAGAATGTTTACCTACTTCAAGTCGACATTATAAGAATAATTCGGATTATTTTTATGTTTCAATATGGTAATATAAAAAATATTTTAAACATTATTGTGAGATACCGACCACTATTCGGCGCAGTGGTAGCGATAACCTCCTTCGCACTGACGGTCCCGGATTCAAGTTCAGGAGGGGAAAATTTTTGTGTGACGAACATTTGCACCTTAGTCATAGGTATTTTTGAATCATACATATATGTATGTCTATTCGTTACCCTACTATCCATAACACAAGTCATATAGTGCAAACTGGTTGTGCGGGCGATTCAAAATTAGTGGACCGAATTGCGGTATGAGGAAATTAATATCGACAACAAATATGGGAGAAAGATGATGGGGGCACGATACCTTGACCACCACATGGTGTGCGATGCTGGAGTCTGCCGGGGTCGTCCCTGGGCTTTGCTATTCCTTATTATTATGCACACGAACACATTGTCACATACTACTATACTATATATAGTTTGTTGTAGGGGTTTTGAGGATGCAAACTCGGTACTCGGTGCACGCGCGCGAGCTTCCATCAGCCGACATTTTTTTATTCGTTTTTGTCAACATGTTGGCGACATTGCTGTATGATTTTAGTGTGAATGTAACTAATGAACGTATATGAACCCATTACTGTATAAAACTCATCAATTAATCTGTAGGGAACCAATATGGAAAGGAAAAGAAAAATCGTCTACCGAAATAGCAGATCTGAGCTTGAGGACCGCAATTCGATCGATGTAGGTCAAAGTTTGTATATATTATTACGACAGAGGTCTGTGACGTATTGGGTAATATTGTTTGTTTATAGAATCTAACAAAAAAGTAGCCGCGTTGAATAAATTATTCTTCAGAAACGTGCGTAGGTATAAAATAATTGGTGTAGCACATGAAAGATAGAGATAGAGTCAGCCCGCTGTACTAAGTGAGTGAGCGAGACGGAAAAATGTGGATCGTGACTTCTAAAGATTCGATGCGGCGAATCTGTAATGTTTGCGACTGCTTGGTCTCAGCTTCTGCGCATACTTAAAGTGGAGCATGACCGTGTAATATTATAGTTTAAATTATGAGAATGACTACCTTTATTTGGAAGAAATATTTGACGAATTAGAGAATGATTTAAGAAGCGACATCAACGAGTTATCGGGCTATTTTGTCCGCGACTTACACACGTGATTAGGATATTCTGTAACGATTTCAGAGTTAATATTAACAAAGTTCATTCGAATTCCGGAAAGGGGCATATACAACTCGGTTACAATATCTGTGGACCTCGCTGGAATGTCAAGCCCCTTCCCCGTTCTCTTGAAAAAGAATAAAAAAATAAAATAATAAAAGAGTAAAAGTATAATATATTTTATTTATAGTTCATAATTATTATAGTTTACAATACTATCCCCATGATGCTTGTTTTGTGCACCGTACCTAAGTGCTGACGTGACGTCATCAGGTCCACAGATATTGTAACCGGGTTGTATTTGTGTAAAGAACATAAAAAAAATATTCTTGAGCTATAGTCGTTTACATACTTATGTATGTATTCTATACATTATTTAGTACTCATAGTACAAACTAAGTTTAGCACTAAATAATTGTTGTGATTTTTCCGGAATTTATTTATTTATTTACTTAAAGAATAATACTTAGTAGATGCTTATCAATATGAAGATTATTGTGACGAATTGTTGTCACGAATGAGACACGCCCAAAGTAAGCATAGTAAGGCTTGTGATATGTTTTCAAGGGTAACGGACAAACATATAATCGTGGCAAACAAATTAGGGACAATAGTTCTATGTGAGTAAATATTTTCTTTAGGTTTGTATTAGGAGTATATCCGTAGAGCTTTGATGCTTACCTTGGTACTTAAATGAAAGCGCAAATAACCGCGAGTATAGAAAAAGAAGAGACCAAGTTATTGTCAATAATAAAGTTGTATTTTTTTAAAGTTAGCTTCAGAGGCTTTTTGAAACCATTTATTACAGTCATATTAAAAATACCTAATGAAATTATTATTATTATTATTTATTGCAAATTAATAAATATAAAAATAAATTACGTGACCGAAAGAAAAACTGTCGGGCGGAGGAAAAAGTCGTGGCTGCGCAATATCCGGATATGGGCCGGAATTTCAAGTGTTGCGGAGCTTTTGAACCTTGCCAAAGACCGGGTGAAATATCCGTAACTGAGAGACAGTAGTAGCAGAGGTACTACAATAATAAGAAGATTACGCTTTGTTGCACACACAGATATGAAAAGTATACAAACTGTAATTTATGACAGGCAACCTTGGAAGAAAGGAATATACATATGTATATATATACATGAGATAACATGATATACATTGTTCTGAATCTAAGTTAAGTAGCTGAAGCTCTTGTGTTATGGAATCCAGAAACAATGATGGTACCATATCACCCAGACTCGCGCTAATGCAGAAAAGTTCGATATATATTAATCCGATTGGGGATAGAACCCCAGACCTCGGCGTGGCGTAACCATGAAAAACCAGTATGCGAGACACTTGACCACGAAGGTCGAAAGTCTTCCTAATAACAAGATAATAGGGGCGTGGGTGCATATATTGAAAGGACAAGTGTAAATATATAATTTGTTATAGCTAATGGTGGATATAAATTATTTAACATAAATTTTATTAAATAATACTCAAAATATATATAAATGATCCGTTCTATTGCCATTGTTCATTATAACTATTTGGCATCGACGGAGCATGGGTACTAATGAATTCCGGAATGTCTCTCCGGAAATTTTGTTTCAAGTCTCTTGAAACTTATATACAGCTGAAGTATTAGCTTAGTTGAGCGTTGATTTAATTTATTTATCTAAATATTTATGAAACTAACAGCGTTTATATTCATATCAAATAACATGGACATTGCAGATAGTAAGGCTTATTACAGGTTTTCCTAAATTACCTTTTTGTCGTTATACAAATAAAATTAGTTTATTGATTATAAGGAAAGAAAATATAATTTGAATACTTTTAACAAAACAATAATATGAAATATAGGGGGTAATTTGATGAATAATTATAATATAATTTATTAAATATTTTATTCCATTTATAAATTGCAAAGGAGGTTAGTTTTTTTATCTTTATATTTAGGAACTTTTGTCTTTTGACATGCCAGCTCCATCGAACTATATTTAAATTATAATATATCTTATACATCTACCAATAAGTTACATAAACACAGAGCTGCTGCAGATTGGGGGCTACACAGAATGCTCTGACAATCCCCACATCCAGCCTATTAATTCTAAATGCACTTAAAAATAGTTTTTGTTGAGCTTGGTTCCGCCTACATTCCATCAAGAGATGATGCACATCCTCAATTTGTCCACATATTTCATACATTATGTATGCAAACTTCCTTGATGGAACATGGCCGGACTTAATTCTTAATATAAGCTTAATTTTTTGCCTACTTAACCGATTCATTGCCACCCTCATTTTCATAACTTTTTTACGCAGGCCCTAACAATAATCGAATGACGCGCTATCGCGTCATTGGCCTAGCTGAAAGTTGACGCGCTTTCGCGTCAAGGGCCCCTGACAATGTTTTGTTCATTTTCTTGTTAACTGTGTCCATTCGAGGGAATCCCTAAGTGATTCGGTGTGTTTACAAAAAATTTCAAATGACGCGTTTGTGCGTCACTGACCTTCCTAAAGGTTTCTTCATGACGTAACAGGTGCGTCATTGGCCACGAATCGGTTAAACTACTATTTGAAGGTAAGTTTTATTAGTAGCAAGGACAAATGCAAATGTGTATATAAGCAAATATGTTATTTAAAAAGTACGCTGCTAATAAGGGAAAAGGTCAGTCATTCTAAAGCTTTTGGTATATGATTGTGAGTTGCGAGAAAAAAACAAATTATTTGCGTAATTAGTGGAGTGTCACGGAACATACAAAAGAAACGTCTGACGTGAATGACGAAGAAGTACCACACTCGCAAGTAATTCTGAAGAATTCAGAATGTCATAGGAAAGTGACATGTCGAACAATAGGCGGGGTTACTCGAGCGCCAAAAGTCCGCGTGTGCGACTGCCGTCAAGATTTCAGGCTGAAGATATGGCGGCAGTAAAAATAATTAACGGTTTTTTTTCTAAATCCCCTCAATACTTGTTAATTAATGTTAGTTTAATTAAAAAGTGTTAGGTAGTACCTAAGGTGGCCATGATGGACTAGCATATTAGAGTATAAAGTCGGAATAGGTATAATAACAGCTTAAATAGTTTGCAAATCTAGTAGCAAATATTAAGTAGCAAATTTAGATTTTTGTATGATTTATTAATGCTATAATTAACGCGGTTTGCTAGCAAATTTTTATGGATAAGCTACACTCTTAGATCACGCACAATATTTGCTTTGAGTGAGCGAGACGAAAAATGTGGGTCGAGATTTATGAAGATTCGATGCGCAGAATCTGGAATGTTTGCAACTGCTTGGTCTTAGCTCCTGCGCATACTTAAAGTGGAGCACGACATTGTAATAGTATAGTTTAAATTATGAGAATGATTACCTTTCTTTGGAAGAAATATTTGACGAATTAGAGAGTGATTTAAGAAGCGACATCAGCAGTTATCGGGCTATTTTGTCCGTGATTTACACACGTGATTAGGATATTCTGTAACGATTTCAGAGTTAATATTAACAAAGTTCATTCGAATTCCGGAAGGGGCATATACGACTCGGTTACAATATCTGTGGACCTCGCTGGAATGTCAAGCCCCTTCCCCGTTCTCTTGAAAAAAAAATAAAAAAATAAAATAATAAAAGAGTAAAAGTATAATATATTTTATTTATAGTTCATAATTCTTATTGTTTACAATACTATCCCCATGATGCTTGTTTTGTGCACCGTACCTAAGCGCTGACGTGACGTCATCAGGTCCACAGATATTGTAACCGGGTTGTATTTGTGTAAAGAACATAAAAAAAATACTCTTGAGCTATAGTCGTTTACATAATTATGTATGTATTCTATACATTATTTAGTACTCATAGTACAAACTAAGTTTAGCACTGAATATTTGTTGTGATTTTTCCGGAATTCATTTATTTTTTTACTTAAAGAATAATACTTAGTAGCTACCAGTGGCGACGCGTGCATATAACACGATTCCCATCGGGTTGCCTTGGCGATCACTAATAATTTTTTTATTATTTTCAATAATAGCTTACCCCGCTTTGTAATGTAAGCCGAAGTTCAACGGCTTTCGGATTGCAAACGCCATAATTACATTGCGCGCTTTGTAAAAATATTCTTCTATATCCCGTATACAAGATACGCAATGTATTTGAAATAGCAAACGCACACAAACACAGTTTACAATCATATGACGCGACAAGTGCGACGCGCTCCTCCGCTCCGGCAACCCGATCAAAATATTGGGAATTTACAAATGCCAAATGTATGCAAATCACTCACACATACATAAACAAATACATGCAAAAGCCTCGTAATAATTGTTTATAGATAACTCGATCTCGGATAGCCTACCAATCTTTATTTGTCTCACGTTAAGGTTTCGTTTCGCTTGAGCGTCTACTAGACGCTCAAGCGAAACGAACGAACGAACGAACGAACTAGACGCCGTCTATCACAGATCACTCATTACGCGGTCACGGTCAGGACGGGTAATTTATGCTATAAATTAGCATTTATGTGAATTATTGTTTATGTGAATAGATGTGAAAAATAAGTGAAATTTTACTTGCCGAGTGTTGTGTTAGTCTGTAATAAATAGTTTGTTTCGTTTCCTCGTAAAGGTTTGTCTTTATAGTTTATTTAACTTTGTTATTTGTCGTGACGCGGTTAGACGAGAAATGGCGGCATTGATACAAATTGACTGTTGTCTTACAGATTACTTATTAAATGACTTAACTTCGTTCTCCAATCAATCTTTCGAAAATAAAAAATATATCATAAAAAATGGACGGGCTTGTCCCGATATAAAAATTGATTATAGGCGTAAAGACGGATTTTTCAAACATTTTCACAGTTCTATGTATGATAAATACAATTGGTTAACGGGCAGTTGCAAATTAAATAAATTATTTTGTTTTCCATGTTTGTTGTTTTCCGATACAAACAGTGCTTGGAATAAAACGGGTTTTTCAGACATTAATAATTTGACAAATTCGGCTAGGAAACATACTCAAACTGAAAAACATTTACGCAGTTGTTTATTATTACACGATTTTGGAAATAATAGAATAGAAACATTTTTCGGTAATAGTTATGAAGCCCATAATCGAAAAGTGGAGCGTAATCGAAACTTAATGAAACGTTTAATTGACACTGTTGTTCTTCTTGGAAAACAGGAGTTATCTTTCCGCGGCCATAGTGAAAACTTAAATTCAGACAATCGTGGCAATTATGTAGAAACATTGTTTTATTTGAGTAAGTAAGACAGCGTTATAGACTCTCATCTTGATCAATGTTCATCTAATTCACACTCCGTGTTTACCGGTCTCTCGGGAGACATTCAAAATGATCTTATACAATGCATCGCGGCGGTAATTTTAGACGAGATTAGGTCTGAGATTAGCCAAGTTAAATTCATTTCAGTCATGATAGACGAAACCCCAGATGTTAGTCATAGGGAACAATTATCAGTCATATTTCGTTATTTAACCGAAAACGGTCTGGAGGAAAGATTTGTAGGTTTTTACGACGTTAGTGAAAGCCGGACAGCGGCTGTATTAGCGACTCAGTTGCTTAATATTCTTGAACAATATCGATGCAAAGACAAATTGATCGGTCAGACATACGACGGTGCGGCCGTTATGTCAGGTGAACGCGGAGGCGTTCAGTCTTTAGTACGGGGTCAATGCCCTCTCGCACGTTTCGTACCGTGTTATGCTCATATACTTAATTTGGTTTTAAGCAAATCCTTGGAAAATATTTCGGAATTAAAATCATTTTTTGGTCATATCAATGGAATTGTCAGGTTTTTCAACAAATCGTCGAAGCGGTCAAATCTTTTAAAACAGTTTTCCGACCGTCGTATGCCTGGAGTAGCTGATACGCGATGGCATTATCATTCACGCATTATTAATGTTATATTTAATTGCAGGTTCGATATGATTGAAACGTTTAATCATATATTAGATGATCCCCAATCGTGGGATGTTGATTCTGTATCCATGTCGGAGTCGTTTGTAAGTAAATTAGAAGATATGCAATTTTGTTTCCTTTTACATGTTTTTTCGGAGATTTTTGCCAGAACTGACATTTTATTTGCTTTGCTTCAAACCAAACAAGTCGACATCGAAACCTCAGTTAGAGAAATAAATGCATTTCAATCTTGGATGTCAGAAGAGTTTTTAAAGCAATTTGATTTTATTTTCAGTAGTATTCAGGAATATTGTGAACCACCACGACGACGCCGGCGGCTGGATACAGAAATTGACTTAAAAACACAATACAAGCGTTTATTCGTTGAAATAATAGATAACATCAAAAGCCAAATAAACTCCCGTTATTCATCTTTTCAGAACTTAACTTTTCTTGATTTAGTCAACAAATCGAAATACGCGAGTTACCGTAGTAGTTTTCCTGAGGAAAGCGTGTCTAAATTAATATCCGAATTTCCAAATATATTTGATTTTCACGCCTTAAAAAACGAATTAAAAGTTTTATACAGTACTTCATCAATTAGTAATTTAGATGTTTACGAACTTTATTTATATCTTTTTAAATCCACGTTGAATGAAGCTTTTCCTCAGCTTTTAATTTTATGTCAAATTATTTTGACTCTTCCCGTATCGGTGGCTTCCGCGGAAAGGTCGTTTTCGGCATTGAAGCGGATTCATACTTATACACGAAACAGCCAAAGTGAGGCAAGATTATCAAATCTCGGAGTAATATCAATTGAAAAACATCTATTGTTAAAATTGCAACAAAAAAGCGACTTTTATGAAAGGATTCTGGCTCATTTCGTAAAGAAAAACCGTAGAATTATGTTAGAATACAAATAAAATAATTTATAATTTAAAATCATGTATAAATAAATAATTTATCAAAAAAAATGTTACGTAAATTTATCGGGTTATAGAATATATATATGGCGAAGACAGACGACAAACGACAAGTAACAAAATAAAAACATCCAATATTTCTACTGATATTTATTTGCTAGCTTATGCCTGCGATTTCGTATGTGTGGAATTCAGGCCATGTTGATTGTTCTATTCCGTGTCCAAGGCTACATGCATGCCAAATTTCATCCAAATTCGTTAAGCCATTTTCGCGTAATTAAGTAAAAACATTCACCATTTGTAATAATATAGTTAGTAGAATATGTTCAGCAAGTGAAGTTTCACTTATTTTTGGTTCTTGTTTTTCTATATATTATAACCCCTGTGCGAGTGACGTGTGCTTAAAACGGCTTTTTTCAAAGCCACTTTTATCATACTCGACATGCACTGTTCATATAATACCAGTGATGTCATGTATGGTGAAGGTGGTGAACACTAACAACTGATAAATTGCATACAACGCACGCAACGCAAGCAAATCACCAAACCTAACATTTCGTCGTAGTTATGGAAAAGGTAAACTAACACAACACATGAACACACTCAGGTCAGGTATGTAATTTATTGCATATTTTTTTATAATATGATATTTTGTTTAATTACGCATTAGCCGTTTTTTGGTCCGGCTTTACCTTCCTTTTTTTTCACCCCACGCCACTGGTAGCTACTGATATGAAGATTATTGTGACGAATTGTTGTCACGAATGAGACACGTCCAAAGTAAACATTGTAAGGCTTGTGTTATGTTTTCAAGGGTACCGGACAAACATATAATCGTGGCAAACAAATTAGGGACAATAGTTCTATGTGAGTAAATATTTTCTTTAGGTTTGTATAAGGAGTATATCCGTAGAGCTTTGATGCTCACCTTGGTACTTAAATAAAAGCGCAAATAACCGCGAATATAGTAAAAGAAGAGACCAAGTTATTGTCAATAATAAAGTTGTATTTTTTCAATAGTTAGCTTGAGAAATCATTTATTACAGAGTCATATTAAAAATAATGAAATTATTATTATTTCTTGCAAATTAATAAATATAAAAATACGTGTCTGAAAGAAAAACTGTCGGATGGAGAAAGAATTCGTAGTATCCGGGAATGGGCCGGAATCTCAAGTGTTGCGTAGCTTTTGAACCTCACCAAAGACCGGGTGAAATATCCGGAGCTGACAGCCAGTCTTCACAAGTAGGAGAGGCACTAAAAGAATAAGAAGATTACGCTTTATTACACACACAGCTAAGAAAAAAAAATATATATATACATATGTATATGAGATAACCTGACATACATACATTGTTCTGAATCCAAGTTAAGTAGCTGAAGCTCTTGTGTTATGGAATTCAGAAACAATGGCGGTACCGTAACACGCAGACTCGCGCCAATGACGAAAAGTTCGATCTCTACATTAATCCAATTGGGGATAGAACCCCAGACCTCGGAGTGGCGTAACCATGAAAATCAGTATGCTAGCCACTTGACCACGAAGGTCGAAAATCCTCCTAATAAAAGGATAATAGGGGCTTGGGTGCACATATTGAAAGGACAAGTGTATAATATCATTGGTTATAGCGGTGGATATGAAATTATCTTTGTTGTTAACGGAAATTATATTAAATTATACTCAAATGATCCGTTGTGTTGCCATTGTTGATTGTAACCATTTGGCATTGCCGGAGTATGGGTACTAATAAATTCCGGAATGTCTATCCGGAAATTTTGTTTCAAGTCTCTTGAAACTTATATACAGTTGAAGTATTAGCTTAGTTGAGCGTTGAGTTTATTTATTTATCTAAATATTTATGAAACAACAGCGTTTAAATTCATATAAAAAAACATGGACTTTGCATATAGAAAGGCTTATTACAGGTTTTCCTAAATTACCTTTTGTCGTTATACAAATAAAATTAGTTTATTGATTATAAGGAAAGAAAATACAATTTGTATTCTTTAAACAAAACAATAATATGAAATAAAGGGAGTAATTTGATAATTTGATGAATAATTATAATATAATTTAATATATATTTTATTCAATTTATAAATTGTAAAGAAGGTTAGTGTTTTTATCTTTATATATTTAGGAGCTTTTGTCTTCTGACATGCCAGCTCCATCGAGCTATATTTAAATTATAATATATCTTATACATCTACCAATAAGTTACATAAACACAGAGCTGCCGCAGATTGGGGGCTACACAGAATGCTCTGACAATCCCCACATCCAGCCTATTAATTCTAAATGCACTTAAAAATAGTTTTCTTTGAGCTTGGTTCCGCTTACATTCCATCAAGAGATGATGCACATCCTCAATTTGTCCACATGTTTCACAATTAGGCGAATTTATTTTATTCATTATGTATGCAAACTTCCTTGATGGAACATGGCCGGACTTAATTCTTAATATAAGCTTAATTTTTTGCCTACTTAACCGATTCATTGCCACCCTCATTTTCATAACTTTTTTACGCAGGCCCTAACAATAATCGAATGACGCGCTATCGCGTCATTGGCCTAGCTGAAAGTTGACGCGCTTTCGCGTCAAGGGCCCCTGACAATGTTTTGTTCATTTTCTTGTTAACTGTGTCCATTCCAGGGAATCCCTAAGTGATTCGGAGTGTTAACAAAAATTTTCAAATGACGCGATTGTGCGTCATTAGCCTTCCTAAAGGTTTCTTCATGACGCAACAGGTGCGTCATTGGCCACGAATCGGTCAAACTACTATTTGAAGGTTAGTTTTATTAGTAGCAAGGACAAATGCAAATGTGTATATAAGCAAATATGTTATTTAAAAAGTACGCTGCTAATAAAGGAAAAGGTCAGTCATTCTAAAGCTTTTGCTTTATGATTGTGAGTTGCGAGAAAAAAACAAATTATTTGCGTAATTAGTGGAGTGTCACGGAACATACAAAAGAAACGTCTGACGTGGATGACGAAGAAGTACCACACTCGCAAGTAATTCTGAAGAATTCACACGCCTATTCAGAATGTCATGTCGAACAATAGACGGCATTTCTTAAGGGCCAAAAGTCCGATCGTGCGATTGCCGTCAAGATTACAGGCTGAAATTATGGCGACAGTAAAAATAATTAACGGTTTTTTTTCTAAATCCCCTCAAAACTTGTTAATACATGTTAATTAATGTTAGTTTAATTAAAAAGTGTTAGTTTAAACCTAAGGTGGGCATGCTGGACTAGCATATTAGAGTATAAAGTCGGAATAGGTATAATAACAGCTTAAATAGTTTGCAAATCTGGTAGCAAATATTAAGTAACAAATCTAGGTTTTTGTATGATTTATTATTGCTTGCAAATTTTTATGGATAAGCTACACTCTGAGATCACGCACAATATTTACTTTAACAATAAAGAGTTCATTCAGTAAAATCTTTTGGCTGTGTTTTCTTTTGTGGGAAATCGAGCATGTTGACATTTATTATATTACAGTTATTTTTATTTAAAACATGCGATAATATTTAATTACACCTAGTTTATCAAAATATAAGCATTATAGTAAAGGAGACCAAAATGCGAGCCCTGAGGCACACCTTTAGGTCTAACGTGAATGTGCTCACCACTACACCCTAGGAAATGTAAATAATTTTGTGTATATAACATTGCATCTAATAGCACAGCTCGTGGTTAATACCCAATTTCTGCAATTTCTGTTTATTCCAACGATACACGTAATTCATACGATCAAAAGCATTTTGAAAATCACGTTGTTATTGTTTGTAACCTTAATCTGACCACCATCCTACATATTATTAAGAATGATATAAAAGTTTATGAGTTAGTAACAGCAGAACGTTCTTGTAGAAAGTCGCAATAGGTAAGTTTGTACACTGTTTTTCAAGTAGTTTAAAGAGTGTATAAGTAAAGAAATGTTGTGTTGCCTCTGTAAATTAATACCAATTTCAACTGAATGAAAAGAAAAGTTAAAAAAAGGATTCCTAGATCAACACCAATACTTACAATTATTAAAACATACTATGTTGCCTTATGTCGAAACGTATTTCTGTAACATCGACGTATCAACCCGACAATGACCTCATACTTATAAAGGAGTTTGTATCGGTACTTGACTGACCCGTAAATAACCCCTATTTAAACCCCATGGAGCACATTTGGTTTGAGGTTAAAAAGAAAATTGCAACTCAACGTTCCGGAACGATACATAAACTCTACGGCAAGTTTCAAGAGGTTCGGAACAACATTTCTGTAGAGGCATGCCGGAATTTAATAGCATCCATGCCGCATTAATGCCACATTAGTGCCAAAAGGTTACTTAAACGTATTAAGAGTATAGGTATTTAATTAAATTTTCATTAACGACAAAGCGAAATTGGTGATTGCATTCATCATTTTTAATACGATTCCTGTTATGACTATTAGTGTCTTTAATAAATTCACAAGTCAACAAAATTTGACAAAGTTTCTTACCCAGACACCTGAGTATATTTTCCCGAAGGATTTTGGTGTGCTGAATCCAAATCCAGTCGCAGAATTGCTCTATCACGTCAGGTTTATGAGATCTGAATCTAATCTAAACTTAACTAATGACAGTATAGGTAGTATGAAGAAAAATTGAGAAAAATGAACTTCATAATACGATATATCAGCAAAAAAAAAAAGAATTTGTAAACAAACTCAACGCCATTTGAAAGTTCAAGACTTGTACTTTAAGATTACCCCTGTAGTTTCTTAGGTATACTAAAAACTAAAGTATCACATAAACTCAAAAATGGGCGAAAACGACGTTTTTTGCACTTTTAGGTTAGAATATCTCAAAAACCTGACGTGATAGAGCAATTCTGCTACCGGACTTGGGTTCAGCACACCAAAATCCTTCGGAAAAGTATACTCACGTCTCTGGGTAAAATTTTTGTTGACCTGTGTATCCATGTTTATAAAAGCCTTTAAAGGCAATTGTAGTTAGCTCTTGAATAAGTTGCCCGTGATTGTATATAATTCATAAATAAGTATTGAAGGTATTGACTTAGAAAGTCCGCTCCTGTTTAACCAATCTGGTCGTCACTTTGACTGCTTACTGGAAAGTCTCAGTGCAAGATACAAAGCATAGCTTAAAGCTTAACCTATCTTGCGAAACACTCCTTAGTGTAAGAGATGATTTTTGAAGTTATACTTCTTAAGGCGCGTTATGAAAAAATGATGAGAGTGAACTTTTAAGATGCGCGCGCATCATTGTGACAACTTCAACATGAAAATTGTCATGTTGAAGTTGGCCGCAAAAGCGACATAGAATAAACCAGCAGGTTGAAGTTGGCCGCTAATTATGAATGTGTGAGTGTGTGTGTTAAGATTTTAAATAATTTATAAAAAAATATTATATCAATTTTATATTATATAATAACAATAAAACATTTTATTTAAAAGTGGTTATTATATATCATTTTTTTTAAGTGCGTTTATTGATTTGAGGTTAACTGTCAGTATGTATTCTTTTTATTTGTTTATAATATACATTTATTATTATTTTTACATTACTATTGGTTAAATAGTTTATTTTAATGGTTTTTGATATATTACTTGAATCTGTATAAAGATATATAGAAAATCTGTTAATCTTTTGATGTTTCTTACTGATCACTACATCTTATATATAAAATTCTCGTGTCACAGTTTTCGTTCCCATACTCCTCCGAAACGGCTTGACCGATACTCATGAAATTTTGTGAGCGTATTGAGTAGGTTTGAGAATCGGCCAACATCTATTTTTCATCCCCCTAAATGTTAGGGGTAGTCCACCCCTAATTTTATTTTTTTATTTTTTAGATAAAATTTTTTGTTTCTATTTTTTTATGATACAACATACAAAAATACATACAACCCTAAATTTTCATCCCTCTACCATCAACCCCTATTTTTATTAATTAATTAAAAACTTTTCCTAGAAATAATATACATGGCAAAACAACGTTTGCCGGGTTAGCTAGTAATTTATAAATTTAGTAACGATAAAGAAGTACCTATAACTTCTTACGTGCGTACATAGGTATACATAACGGTTCTTTTTTTTAACCTATTACTTTACTCTCACGAGCTTTGCTTACCTTTCGATTACAGCCCGAACGAGTTAACCGAAAATCTATCAATCTCAATATATTTTGGTACCCGAAATAGTATAATTTTTATTATATATGGTTAATAAATTATGTACCCAAAACGAAGGAGAAAATGGCGCACTAGCCACTCAATCATGGATATCAGCGATATAGCCATTAACCCGATTGGGACCGATCTGACAAAGGTATTGCTGTTCACCGAAAATTTATTACGGGCATTTTTCTCTTTTTTATCTAATTTTGTCCTCGGAGTGTTTAATATAATGTGCCATTGGTGATTCATACTTTTTTCAATACTTCGATTGATCATAGTTTACAGCAGGTTTGCCAATGTCTAGATTAACCTTAAGCAAAATTATCATTCAATGGGTAAATAATGAGAATGTAAGCATGATATCAGAAAATACAGAAAAATGGTAATTTTAAAACTAAAAAACCCGTCTGCGTTTCTGTGTAATTTGGAAATAAAAAACCCTAAAATAAAAAACGGTAATTTAAGAAACTGAAAAAAATCCTAAAACAAAAAAATCGTCATAACCGATTGCACTTAACTTAAGAATCTTCAAAGTTGTAGCAATCCGGACCCATTCTAGAAATGGAAGCTTCGTGAATTGAGAGCACATACCTATATTTCATTACTCCAATCTGACTAGCGGGAAATTACAATATCAATTAGCTAATAGCAAAGCCAAGCCGTGTGTTGTTCCTTACAGTAGAATAACACTAACCTCCTTCTGTGAGTGTAGTAAAGGCTATTGCTTATAAGTACTGTAGATAATCAGTATACAAAGAGGGCAGCAGTTTTTTCAGAATTATGGCTTCTTACCTATTTCTAAGATAATTTATTATCTCTAAGACCGCAGTAAAAGATCTTATTTTAAAACTAGGCCGATGCAGTCGCTAAGCATAAAGCTTCGATAGCACCATATATTGGAGTGGAGCGTAATAATAATAAAAAAAAAATGTTTAGTAAATTTTAAAATTCCAGAAGAATGAAAACTTTCCAAAAGCGCGCGCTTTTTGTTTCAATGGGACTCCCATAGAGCCAATGTTCTTTTTGGCCATAACTTATTTCTTTTTGTGCATTTCAAAATTCAGGCTCTGTCACTACCTGGTCCTAAATGTGTTGATTCGATTTCACACACAAAAATTATTAAAATCGGTTAAGAACTCGGGAAGTTATGGCGTAACAGATATTGCGTCATTGAAGCTGATCCATGGGAGCTCCGCTCCAATAATGCTGTCCTTTGTGCAGAACTTTGGTAGTGAACTGTATTTTGTGGTTTGGCTGGTAATTAAAGGCTTCGGTATAATTGAAGTGCACACTCATTTATTTGCGGTATCTAAAAATAGAATACTAGAAAAAACAACAAAGTGCCAGCATAAAAACATTGCCATGTTAAGTACAATAAAAATGTTGGTAATTAAAACACCTTTTTGTGGTCTGCTGGAGGAATATCGTGTTTACCTCGAGTATCATTAGTAACCTTTTAGGAAATCCTTAAGTGTACTCCACACTTGCGCTATTCTACTCTGATGAACGCCATACAGCTATAAATATTATCGTGTAAAAACCTAACATTATCTTTATGTATGTCACGAGTTCATTCTCACTAAGTTTTTCTTCGATTCTTTTCCGCGTGTTCGGAAGATATATTGTAAAAATTTCGACCGAAGGGATCTTGGCGTTACTCGGATAAGCTTTCGCAGTTTTTCTTCCGTTGTTTATGTTTTCGTGTAGACTAGGTCACGGGAAATTTGACTCTTTGCCCTTTTGTTAAGAAGAATGATGCTGTAATAACGTATTGTTGCTCGGAAAAGGTTGGGTGTATTGTATTTCCAGATACATTGAATGCGGGCAATTTGTTTTTTCCTGAATTTTCAATTCTTGTACAAAATTTTACATTCTAATAAATTATTATTCAATCAAATTCAATCTCTTTTAATGCGGGAAAAGATACATAAGGATAATAATCTGTGAGTTATAATTTTATAGATGCAATAACTTCTAAACGTTCTCTCTAAATATTTGCTGTGCCCCATTCGGAGTCTATAGAACAATTTTATTATTATACCTACCATCTTGTTCTCATCGTAGATTGCAATAAATTGCTAAAATGAAGTTATATTAACACCAGAATGAACATTTTTCAAAGTTATCATAATTTCAGCATGAAATACTGTCTCAGCCATCACATATCATTAAGCTAGATGAATAATATTAGCGCATCAAATACGTTATTCCATTATATTTTCGTTTAAGTCTGTATGCGTAATATTCAGTTGGTTTACATTAAATTGAATATGTATGAGACGCGTTCTTAGTATTATTAAAACGCCTAGATATATACAGTCGAACCTCTATAAGTCGAACCTCGATAAGTCAAAAACCTCCAAATCTCGAAAAAATGTTTTGTTCCCTTCCCTTCAAACACCAAAACCTCCATTACTTGAAATCTTGACCCTTTGTTAGTCGAAATAATCACAGAGTCCCTCCAAGCCATTTTGGTACATATTTTCACTCTATAACTCGAAAAATTAAATTTGACCTCTGTATCTCGAACATAGCAACGTTTTATTTTACAACCTTTACAACTTGATCATTTGGAATTTATTACCTCTATTGTTCGAACAAAAATAAGTTACCGACTTTAAGAACTTGCCGACAATGTGAGTGTACACTATTGTGTACACTTGAAAACATTTTAGGAGTATACGATAATAAATATATCTGCTATCTAGACTATCCTGCTAGGAGCAAACATGTCGGGCACAGAAAAACTCTCACCATTAGTCATCGGCAAATCTAAAAAACCTCGTTGTTTTTCAAGATGTAAATCACTACCACTGCAATATCAAGCGAATACAAAAGCATGGTTGACTTCTGCAATTTTCAAAAACTGGCTCATAAGCATTGATAAGAAAATGGCCAAAGAAAAAAGAAAAATCTTGTTGTTCCTTGATAATTGTACAGCTCACAATGATATTCCACAAATGAAAGCTGTTAAAATACATTACCTGCCTGCCAATACCACATCAAAATTACAGCCTATGGACCAAGGTATCATTAAAAACTTCAAGTCATTATATCGAAAAGAAGTTGTCAGGAACATGTTGGATAATATGGAAGAAAAAAAGAATTCTACTATAGATGTATTGCAAGCCATGAGAATGGCTGATAAAGCTTGGCGAAATGTTACTGCGACTACAATAAAAAACTGTTATGTACACTGTGGTTTTTCATCGTCATCAACAGTAGTAGCTGAAACCGATATTTCTATTTCACCTCCTGCAGAATGGAACGCAGTGGTATCTGAATCAGGAATATCCTTTGAGGACTTTGTTTCGTGCGATGATGGAGTTATGACTGCTGGGACATTATCTGATGACGAAATTATCGATTCAGTAGCTCAGAAAACCGATACTAATGATTTAGATGACATAGAAGACGTGAATAGTACATGGGTTTCCATCAAAGAGGCGCGAACTGCATTGAATACCTTACGTAATTTTATAGAGCAGACCAGTAACTCCGAAGAAGAAGAATTTTCTGCTCTTTATAGATTAGACAATGCTATAGATAGAGAACAACCAAATTATCTAAAGCAAAAAAAAATTACTGACTTTTTTTAATGCCATATTTTTTATTTTAAAATGATTTGAAATAATGTTGATTTATAATAAATAAAAATATGTATGTTTGTCACCTCTGCAAGTTGAATTTTTATTTATTTTACCTCTCTAACTCAAAATTTATAAGAATAAACCTCAAACTCTTTATGTCGAATCAAAATCCGCTTAAGTCGAAATCCTCCATAAGTTGAAAACTCTATAACTCGAAATTTTTGGCGTCTCCCTTGATGTTCGACTTATAGAGGTTCGACTGTATATGTAATATGAGGTTTCACTTTCGGCTTTATTATTGTGGTTAAAAGGAAGATTATTATTGTTTGTAACAAAAAATACAAAGCAATCTTTGTATTCAACTCAGCTGAGACGTTCACTGCTGGATTGAGGCTTTCTTAGAAAGGTTTGTTGATTTTATCCACGTTTGATACTGTAGCGCCCTGCGCGCGCTTTGGGATCTTTGTGAATTTGGACGTTAATTCAAACTATATAGGTACTCACGATTTATTCTATTACTGAACTCTTCATAGCAAGACTCAGGTTACACTCTCAGATACTACTCGTGATTCTCTTATGTTCGTCTACCCTTCTGGAATATTCTTTATTTAAAAGGGTGACATTCCTTGCCATAAAGCAAATATACGTAAAGAGGTGGAATGCAGTGTCATAGACGCAAGGAGGTCACCACAGTACTCAGGTTGGAGCTCGCTGTATAAGACCGTATTTCGGTAAACTCTGCTTCCCATGTTGCGTTCTACGGGAGGTATTAGCCTATCGGTTGTAATGGCAGTTTTAACCGAAGTGGATCGAATTCCAATCCTCACCGATGTACTATAATCGAAGACCCATTCATACCACAAGCATTTAGCTTTCAAGAAGGAGTTAACGGAAATATTGATAATGTGTTTTTATTCTTAATATGCTTAAGTAAACACAATTGGGAGGACCACAAGAAATAATTTTTCGTATTCATTGATTAGCTGCTAAATTATAAGCAGCTTGTCGCAAATGTGACACATTTGTACATCATTTTTATGGTAGGCATAGTGGAATCATAAACTAACCTTATACCACACTCATTGTATTGTAGCACTGTATTCTTACAAATAAAATAACGAGTCCACGAGATGGCAGCTATATTTTTCGCCTTTTACGACAGTCTTAAGTGTGGAGGGATGATGTTTTTCTTCTCTGCTGGACACTATACGATTCCCCTACGCCTCGTCGTAGGGCAATCTAGATTTAGGTAATTTAGTAAATTGCTCTTAATTTATACTTATTTATTTATTTTATTTAAAAAAGCTTTATTGACCATAATTATATAATGGTACAAAAGGCGGACTTAATGCTAATTGCATTCTCTCCCCGTCAACCTTTGGGAGTAAAGAAAATTAAATGCGGATACAATGCAGACATATACTTAAACTTATCAATTTAACATAGTGTTATATACAATAGATACAATACGTATATAATTATATTATACTATATATATAAACCAAATGTATATATATATATATATACACACAACTAAACACATAATATAAGTTACAATAATATAAAACAATACAAGCGAAACAAGCTCGGTACGGAAAATTTTCTATCGCTGTAAATTCGGCAAAAACTGACTTCCTCGCTCGCAGTGTCATTTGTTTTCAATGTAAAATACTACTGAATAGTCAGATAATCAATTCATTAGCCAAAAGCCGAGCCTTCTTGCTAGCAATTCGTTGTTGCCGCCATAGCGACGTTGTCACGCAACCAACTCCGGTCAATATTTGTGAACCAATCAAAAGCATAGCAGTGTGTCATATTATAGTATTCTCCCTAAATCCTACTGTGTTTTTATTCTTAGGGTAAATTCGTGGAGGCAACATCAATAATAATAATAATTGTACAAGTAACATAGCTGTCAATTTTATTAGTATAAATTTGTATTAATAGATGGCGCCAACATTCATTTTAGATCACACTGTACTTTTATATTAGAGTTTTCATAAGCTCAATGTGTTTACAAAAATATAAAAGAACAATTTAAGAACATACAGTCTACTTGGTATTATTTACATAGCTCAGATTTATTCAATAATAATGAATTAATTTCATTAACACCCGATTCCATCAAATATGAGCGAAAAACGCTAAAGATATTTGAGTGATGTTGTTGCTAAAACTGCAAGTAATAGAAATAAGATTCTTCGAGAGTTCGAAATATATTTTTACCCATTAGGTAACATACGGCAGTATCCAACGACTAGCATTTATGAAGGTAGTTTAGCATTCGTAACCTTTAGCAGGAAGCGCTTAATTATTTGATGCCGTACATTTTAAGGGTAACCGCAAAAACCCTCCCTCTCAAGCTCCACTGTGCTTTAATAAGTAATGAGACTAGCCTTTGTGATTAGGCAATTTAAAAACGAAACAGTTAAGTAGGGCGGGCGGCTGACAAATTTTGCTAATGCCATTAATAGGTATTACACCTTACTTTGAAATATACTAGCGGCCCGTCCCGGCTTCGCAAACAAAATGGGTGGACAAAATTCTTAATTTTTTTTCTATTATTAAATATTTTACCACCTAGCGTCCGGTAGACGAACTATTTGCGGTTAACGCGTTGCTATATTAACGTTATTGATACAATGGAAAAAGAGCGGACAGACAAAAACACACAAACCACTGTGTTCTTAGATTATAGACTAGAGGCCCGTTCCGGCTTCGCACGGGTGGACAAAATTCTTATTTTTTTTCTATTATTAAATATTTTTACGTTAGCGCCATCTAGTGTCAGGTAGACGAACTGCTTGCGGTTAACGCGTTGCTATGGTAACATTATTGATACAATTGAAAAAGAGCGGGAAAAAAAGCGGACAGACAAACACAAATTACTGTGATCTTAGATTATAGATTAATGTTATTATTATTCAATCAAAATATCATTTATTTAGTTCTTACACTTCCGTGCCTAATGCACATTTAAACGAAACTTTTGTCGTATTTAGAGCGCATTTCATTTTATTCACAGATCCTGTAAAGGAGTCGAAATGGCAGGATTAAATATACGTATATAAAAAAAATAAAACGCGCCCTCAATCCAGTAAATGGATTTATTTTTGTTCTCAGAACCCTTTTTCAAATATTGTACTTCTGTCTGTAACTGTCATGGCGTCCATAAAGACGTTACGCCTTACAAAGAACGGGTGTGTTATTGTGTTATAGAAAAGTTGACATACTGAGTCATCACTTTAATGCTATAGTTACCTACTTCGAAAGTCGGTCGAAGAATGATTTTTGTATGAATAACAGTTGACATAACGTGTGCCAAGTTGATTGATGTAAGTAATTTTGTTATAGGCCATTGAAGAATTTTGTCCGTGAATTATATATATTTTCTGAATGACTTTAATAATTGTCAATTCGTAGCTAACACAGTTTCATCTTTTTGTGTTTATTTTTTTACAAAATATAGCTTAAAATAGGGTTTGCGTGTAGTGTAAAATTCTATCATTAGTAAATAAGTTTTTAGTTACTTAATTATTTCAAAGGTTTTAACACCATTTAGGGTCAAATCTGTTTAGGTTTTAGATTTTACAGACACAGAAGTCGCTACAGGTCTCTGTTTTAATGTCTTTTGATTTAGGTCTCTTGAGTCTTATTCGAGCTCGCTAGTCATATTAAAAGACTCAACGCGATACAACTGAACTCTCAGGATTCACAGTGTTCTAAATTTCAAATAAGAACTCGAGAATTTTTTATTCATATACACGATTTGCGAGTCCTAAAATATTCGACATGTACCGTGTATTCTCTGTTCGATTTCCTTAAATTAATAGATAAATAAAAAAGACTCATGCCGCCGTTCTTATGAAAAGTGCAATAAGTAGGTTTCAGCTACTTTCGAAATAATTGCGATTAAAAATTATTTTTTTGTTTTTTTTTTGTGTATTATCGTTACTATAATAGTTATTGACTAGAAACTTTTACTATACGACTATAAAATGAAGCGGAATTTTATGTAGTATATTATATTTGTACATATATTTGTACGTAAATTGTACGTAAGTCAGTTTGCCTAAAAACTCGACTTATTGCACTTATCGTGAGGACGGCAGCATAGGTTATATAAGACTGTGAACAATATATATATGCAAATATTTATGTTTTTTTACACCTGATAACAATGTAAGTTATTTCTAAGAACTCTGTATTCTAGACATTATCGATGTCCATATTCTAAGATATTTTCGATGACAGAGATTTTATCAGAATTATGTTCTTATTGGGACTTGAAGCCTTTCTAAAACTAAAGTTGCATTTGAAGACTCATATCCTCCTTCTGATTTGAGCTTAGATTCAAAAGTTCACGCTTTTCTGTCTCATGAAGTTCATCAAATCATGCGTGGTCAAGTTGAGTATATACTAATTAGACTCAAAGCTTCGAGTCTTTTTCAACACTTTATGTGTTTTTATAAAATTCATGGGCTCAACAAACTCGTCAGCTTTAACCGATTCGTTGCTGATGGCACGCCTGTCGTGTCATCACTTTTTTTTGCGTGTGGTATTAGCCACTGAAACCATGTCATTTTTAAATCGATGATAACTCTTTCAAATCAAGTCTTAGGTAAATCAACCCAGAATAAAACTATCTTAATTTTTCACGTAAATCAAGCTCGTAGCCTTCGTTTCTGTAATTGTATGTAGCAACGAATCGGTTAACAGAAGTAACGACATTTACAATATTATACGTCGTCACCATACATAATCCTTAAAAAAACAATATCATTCTATTATCACAATAATAGTAATGTTATCGTGTCATAACATCGTTGATTACTACAAAATCAACACGTATCTGTTTAAAATAACTAGGCGATGTAGTCGCTTTAGCATAAAGCTACGCTAGCACCATATATTGGAGAGGAGATTAGGTAATACCTAAAAAAAAAAGAAAAATTGTTTCGATGGGAATTTTTGCGAATTTCTTTTCTGTCACAACCTGGTCCTGAAACTGTTGATTTAATTCACACAAAAAATATTAAAATCTGTTAAGAACTCGGAAAGTTATGGCGTAACCGATATTGCACCATTGAAGCTGATCCAAGGGAGCTCCAATAAATATATTTTTGTTATTAATGAAATACCAACATTAATTAAAATAATTGGTAAGCGATATGAATAAGCAATATTAATAAAAGGCGACAGTAAATAAAGTCGGCAATATAACAACGTTACGCTATTAACCCTCTGAGATTTTGTTCAACTTTGGTTCCCAACTTCATCCAATTTATTATTTTTCTCGTCACGGAATAACACTTTTGTTATTTCGCAGTAATGAATCGTGCAACAGTGCCGAAATATCTCAGCCTCATAATAAAAATATGGTAAAAAAATATAATAAACGAATAGATTCAGGACAAATCATACAATTAATTTATACGTAACAATTTATTTTATACATAACAGAAAATATCCAACACCTAGGCAGTTGTTCTTTGTTAAAGAAAAATGCTTATTAATAAATTATACCTACATAATAATAATAATAATAATATTCATTTATTTCTTTCTCGTCACAAACTTACTTACTTTCCCTTTTTAGGGTATTATATAGAGTAATGTAACTTGGTGTATTTAATGTTTGTGCGAGACTGATGCCTGTGCTAGGAAAAAAGCCTGTGTTTCAGGTCATCAGGCTCCCACCCCAGGGCGACTGTATTCTGACTACATTAATGTTCTGACTTAATTAATTAACAAAAGAAAGAAAAGAAAAATATTCTTACCAATTATAACAAGAAATACAGACAATCTATTTTCATGTAGGGTCGTGTATGTATATTGAATTGAATTGACATGTGTGCGTATCTATGTAAAAGTGTGTGTATAAATGTGTGTATGTGTGTGTGTGTATGTGTAAAACTTCCATGCATATATGCACGATGCAGTGCCTTCTAACCCGTAGTTAGCAATAGACTTTCAGTTTCATCATAATTTAGATGTAATAACCATGTGGTATATTTTGTTTTTGTCTCCTTTTTTTGCATTGGATATAAAGTGAGCATAGAATTTAATTTGTTGCAGAGATAGCTGCCCAAGAAGCAATAAAATCTATGAGATAGCGTGGTCTTTAGCGGGAGATAGGAACACACCGTGCCTTTACGTCGCTTGTCACTGCCTACATAGTTAAAAATAATTCCCACTGCTTCATCATTGTTTAAATATTTTAAAAGTGTAACAGTTTGTATATTGTTTTATGCGCCCCTCTCTAACGGGTTCCACATAACACCAGCGCCATGGCAGTAACATACTGTGGCATTATGCTGAGTGGAGGCCAATTCGGTAGCATATTAATAACTGCTACCTATAAAAATGTTCTTTTATATTTAGATAACTAGCTTTTACCCTCGGCATCGCCCGCATTTTTTTTAAATAAAAAGTATCCTATGTAATTTCTAATACCTCCAAGAATATATGTACCAAGTTTCATGATGATCGGTTTAGTAGTTTTTGCGTAAAAGCATAACAAACAAACTTACATTCACATTTATAATATTAGATGGGATAAGTGTATTATGCTCCGAATAAATTTTTTTTCTTTCTTTCTTTATTTCAATTATTTGGTCCCAAACTAAACTGAACTTGTACTATGGGTACTAAATAATGTTTAAAATACATTTATAAGTATAAAAATGACAGTGACTCGGGAACAAATATGTTCATCATACAAACATATGCTCCTACTGAGATTCGAATTCGGGACCTAAGGTGCAGAATCGCTACCGTTGCACCAACGCTGTCAATGATTATTATTTACTACGTTAATAGAAAAAGTACTAGAAAACATCGACTCGATTCAAAAGTTGTGCTCAGGCGAGACTCGAACCACTGTTTTATCTTAATCGATTGTCCAAACATTTGCAAAAATGTTTCTTTCAAATGCGAAAGAATATTGTTTTCATTATTGAAGCAACGCTGGCCTACAACGTATAAAATACCAAAATATTTTGACGGATGCGACAACAAAACTCAGTATCTCAATTCCGGGAGCAGTGGACTGGACATCCAAAGGTTGGGCATTCGATCTGAGAATAATTTGTGAGCATAGTGGATTTTTTCTAGATTTTTTTCTATTAAAATAATTCATAATCTATTTGGAGCGAAGCGAGCGTAGCTCCCATGGATCAGCTTCAATTACGCAATGTCTGTTACGCCATAACTTCCCGAGTTCTCAACCGATTTTAATATTTTTTGTGTGGAATCGAATCAACACATTTAGGGCCAGATTGTGACGGATATTGAAATTCACAAAAATAAAAAAGTTATGATCAAAACACATTACCTCTATGGGATTTCCCATTCAAAAAATCGCGCGCTTTTTGAAAGTTTTCTTTCTTATGGAATTTATATTATTTACTCGACATTATTGAATATTTTTTTTTTAGTTTTACGTTCCGCTCCAATATATGGTGCTAGCTAAGCTTTATGCTTAGTGACTGCATCGCCTAGTTATCTATCATCTAGCTATCTTATGACTGAAAATGCAAAATAAAAAATCTTAGTCAATGTTAGTAAACTCTTTATTATTGATGGAGGCTTCCGTTCTGCAATGGACGTCTTTAGGCTGAGATGATGATAAATGATGATGGAGGTAAATGACCATGAAAGTTATTAAATAAGTTCAAATATTTCTCTGTTTGTTGAGCGAAGCTCTCTTTTAGCCAACTCACAAATTTCGCTTGTCTCCCTCCTGCTACTTAACGGTTCATCCGATTCGAAAGAATTTTGGCATGAACATACATGATTATAACCTGACGGACATAGACTATATAAAAAAAATATAGACTTTACTATGGAGGAATAATCACCGAAAGAAAAATTCAAAAGCTGATCACAGTCAAACCGCTGAGACTACATTGATGAAATTTAGGTGAGGTTAGGTAAGGTAGTGCTTCGCTCAGTATTTGCAAATAGCAGCAGCATTGCAGACCTAGTTATTAAAATATACTAGAATAGAGTAACAGACTTTAACATAATTACAAGAATTTCTCGTTTTATTGGTAGTTAATAATTCTAATTATATTATGACAATACTTTGTGTGTGTGTTTGTTACCATATTCTCAGTAAAAGCCTAAGAATAACATTCAAGAAGGCTAAGAACGGTTACCTATATGTGTTGTCGTAGAACCGAAACGTTTCATTTCGGTACAGCGACATCTAGTTAGTTATATAATTATCAGAAATTACATTAAAGGAACAAACCTGTTCCAATACATTACAGATTATAGATACCGTGTGCTGTTCATTACTCATTCCAGTGAAACCATATTTGTCACAGGTGATCGGAGTAAACAAAGTGTGACCTTCAACGACCCTTCATGGGTTTTCAAAGATTAAATTAATGCAGAAACGAATTTTACTTCGCATGTTTAGCTTTTATACCTATTTGTGGATAATATATTTTATCAAATATTGAGTACTAATAATAACATTTTAAAGATAATATGGTCGATACAAGTTGTTTTAACTAAAGAATCATGAATCAGTTCTAATAAAAAACTTACTTACTTATCTTACTTACTTTACTTTTATCCTTTTGTATCATTGGGGATTAAATATCATAATAAATTATATAGAACCTTCTATTCTTTCTAATCACAATCATGCAGATAAGAAAATGAAAAACCTAACGACACGATTGGTTTGTAAATGTAATGAATACACTTCTATGGGAATGCAGTGATGTGAATTTTGATATATTACTCGATAACTTAATAATAATTATCGATTTTACATTGTTATACATATAAAAATCTGGTATTTTGTTGGTTTTTCTAAAGAAGCAACTCAAAAATAGTGGGTAAAATCAAAGATATTTTTGTGGGAGCCTAGCTTTGAAATTAAAGAAATAAAAAGATCAAAATCACTTGTTTTGAATTCCGATTCGCACAAGATTGTATTTGAAAAAATACAAATACTTACACTTGTGAATTATTATGATTGACAGATAACAAGAGCCGAGGCATTAAATATACACACATTATTAATACACTTGTAAGATTGTTCCACTATCGATAAATCCGTAAGTAATTGCTTAAACGTGTTTCGGACCACAGGGATGTCGACGACCACAGATTAAATACAAAAACTCCTATAAATGAACTTAACACTGTGTAATCTATGGTCTATTTTATTTGATTATACAATCTATTTTACTTTTAGAAACTAGTCAAAAACATTTTTTTAAACGCATTTTTTTCTTTTTGAAATGAAATATAACATTTAGGTGAATTAAAGCGTTATTAAAAGTTTTAATCGAGTACTTTTACAAAATATTGTTTTATGAATAAAGAGCGGAACTGAAGATATCCGCTGCATGTAAGCACTTAGCTGACGTTACTTTTTGCATCGTAATACGCTACACAACATTCTCTTCTACATTTTTGGAGCGAAGCTCCCATGGATCAGCTTCAATGGCGCAATGTCTGTTACGCCACAACTTCCCGAGTTCTTTACCGATTTTTTTTTGTGTGGAATTGAATCAACAGGTTTAGGACCAGATTGTGACGGGGCTCGAATTTTGAAATTCGGAAAAGTTCCCATCCAAACAATTTTTTTTTTCTTTTTTTAGGTATTACGCTCCGCTCCAATATATGGTGCTAGCGTAGCTTTATGCTTAGCGACTGCATCGCTTAGTAACTATACCAATACGACTTTTCTTCCCAATCTCTAGGAATCACATCATTAACGCAAAGTATATCTTTCATAAAACTAGACTGTTGATCTAGATACTTAACAGTAAATGGGTTACCAATGATCCGTTATCTAGTAGTCGTCCTTTAGAAAGGTCAGTCCCATCTATAAATAATTATTCTTTGTTCCATTATAAAGGCATGTATACGTAGCTAATGAAATAAGATCGATAGCGTAGCTACTCTATAGTCAGTGTTGCCAAGGTTAAAGGAGGACTGTCCCCCTTTATAGGAAATACTAATAACCGTTTGCCTTTAATGTTCTTCTTAATGGACAAGGAGAAAAATAATATTTTAAATAGGACAGTTTTTTGTTACACTTTCACGCCTTAATTTCTTAACCAATAATCGTGAAATTTTGCATATATCCTGTCAGGGGTGCAGAAAAGGACATAGGGTTCCTTTTATTAAAAAAAGTACTGTTTCCGAGGGATAGAAATATAACTATACGGTGTAGTCACCGCACATTTTCATGCGTTAGCGTTTTACGCCGTTTGGTACCTAAACGTTTCGTCATTGTTAAATTAATTTTATTGTTTAATTAACATTAGTCTGCTTTTAATTGATAAATGAGTAAAGTTAGAGTAAATGAATTTTGAACTCTCAACTAATGCATTAACATATGAACGTGCTAACCGCTGCGCCACCATGTTTCTAGTAATAATATAGGACCAATTTTAGGTAGATTTTTTGAAGATTTTTTCTTGTTGAATGATTACATACCAATGAATACGTCATTCCTTTTTTGGTTATATTAACAATTATTTTAAAAGAGAGTTGATTATATTTGATTTTGGCTTAATTGTAATACTTTTGGACTAATGAACGCGGCCGACGTTGTCTAGCTCCATTTTAGCGCCACCTATCTATTAAACCATAACAGGGAATCATTCAAGCAAACATACAAAATTCCATCATTTTGATGACTACAATGACAAAGATGTCAAATATGATTAAAGAAACGTCAACATGTTTTTGTTAAAATTTTGAAACGACATTTTTAAATGTATCAAAAATAATAATATAAATGAGATTATTAAACAATATGGAGGTGATAATTTATGTTTATCCTAATTATATTATGACAATACTTAGTGTGTGTGTTTGTTACCAAATTGTAAGTAAAAGCCTAAGAATAACATTCAAGAAGGCTAAGAACGGTTAGCTATATGTGTAGTTGTAGAACCGAAACGTTAGCGCGATTCATTTCGGTACAGCGACATCTAGTGTCTTAAAACTAGTAATTCAAAATAGCATAACCCCAGTTCACGAGCATGAACATTAAATAGCGCATTAGCCAGTCATTGCTTTCCTCAACCACGTTTTAGGTAACACAATGACCAAATATATTGAATTAGGTACATGTCTTGTGTAATTTTTTTTTTGTTACACATACATATAGCAGCTATATTTAAACATTGGAATTTTTGCTTTTATTTATTGGCAGGTAAAATAATGGTTTTTAATATACTTAAAACGAGTGCTACACGTGTTCAATCATAAATGCTACGAGCGTTACGCTGTCGTAACCCTCGTAGCAATCGTAGCAGAGATGCAACGATGCCTTACATACAAAGGAGATTTATTGAGAAAGTTCGAGGTAACAAAAAAAGCAATAAAAATCTGCCCTTGAAGGGTAAAGTATTGGAGCTTTTCCCCCTGGGAATAAAGTCGCGTTTCGCGTCAATATCTGAGCTTACGAATATTCGATTGCGACTTCTTGATATTCTACGTGGAGAATCGTCGCACATATTTTATTACTGTTTGAATTGTTTGGAAGTGTACGTATTATAATTCAATGAATGAATAAAGATTATTTGTTATCTGTACTGTAACTATATTCACGTACCTATTTATTGATTAGTTTTTTACCGCTTTAACAATACAAATAATTATTTTTCTACCTGTCTGTTTTAACAATTTATTTGTTAATATAGTATAAATAAAATGAACCATATATTTTTGTTTTTATTGTAAAAATATTTATAATCTGAAAAGAAATTGACCTCAGAAAAATAAAAAAAGGTCAGACAGAGTGGTCGATGTCATGCCAAAATAACGTTTCCATGGCTCAGGCAAAGGGCAAATAGTAATTCTGCCTAAAGTTCTCATAAACACGTTCATTTTTTATATATTTTCAGATGAGCCGATAAAAAGTTTTAGGTTGTTAATTATAACGTGCCAGTTTGTCGACAAGTTATTATATAAATAGCCAAAGATTTATTATTATTAGGTTTAGAAATGTACTAAGAATCAAACTGATCGACTGTACATGTAAAAAATAATTTCAAAAAGGGCGCCGACTTTCCTTAATATAAGACGAGAAGATCTTTGGGTAAATAAATTTAACAACAGCAGATATAATCAGAACTTATAGTGCACCTTTTAAAGGACCAAGTAGCTATGGATAAAAGATTTTGCCCTCCCATCATCTTGCTTTCGCACTGACGGTCCTGGGTTTGAGTCCCTGAAGGGGCAAAGTTTATGTGATGAATATGAGCATTAGTACCTCAATCAAGCGGTATTTATCTATAAATACCTATCTATAAATATTAAACATCTATGAAGCATATATGTATGTCTATCCGTTACTATAGTATCCATAACACAAGCTTTACAGTTCTTGCTTTGAGCTAGGCTTATTGGTGTGAATGTGACAAATATTATTATTCAGCTATTATTATATGTTACGATTATATCGCAAACCGAAGGTTTCTGTAAAAATTACAAGAAAATATTGCATATGGCAGACAAATCTTAAAGGGAGAATAAAAATTAAATTTTTAATCTCTGAAAGTACGGTGTTACTTATGCAAGAATGGGTCATAATGGATTTCTTTATTGTCATACAATGCGGGAGGTAAACTTGCATGAAAATCCATTAGTTCCCTGTCAGCGCTGGCAGTCGAGTTTTATGGGAACTTTTTTAGTTGATGTTTCTATAATTTTAATAGTTCAAAAAGAAAACTTAAATTCCATAACCTAAAGTTCTTATTTCAAAATACAAAGAAAAGCCGTTTATACACTTTGTATGAAATAGATTCTATTCTTAATTTAAACGGTGAGAATAGCGCGAAAATAAGTATGTTGGTCGTTTTTCCATTTTATTTCCTCTTTGTAACTGAAGAACATACTTAAATAAACATCTTATTCTCAAAATATCATTATCTCAAAATATCGCGTTCATCACATTCGCAAAACACAAAATTCTTAGAAAGGAAACGGCAGTCTTTTGTTTCGCTATCTGATAATTTGAGCGTCGTGTGTTGTGAATAATTTCGAGTGAATAGTGAGTTTACAGACATTGATACCGGTAAAGATTAAGACGGAGGGTAGACCGATACGTTTCAACGATAAGGGTGCTTTTCCACCAGAGTTGTACGAAGTATCTAAGCGGTACGCGAGGAATACATCGACCAAAAGGATTACTTCATATTCCTAGCACTGCGCTGCTATTGATGAAATTCACCTCGCGCACGTGTGTACGTGCGCGCGTGTGTGTATACGCATGTGCGCAAGTGCGCGCGCGCGTTTGTGTGCCTGTGTCCGTGTCTGTGTGCGCGTGTGCGTGTGTGTGTGTGTGTGTGTGTGTGTGCGCGTGTGCGTGTGTGTGTGTGTGTGTGTGTGTGTGTGTGGGTGTGTGTGTAATGAAACATCTACGATGAGTTATAAAAGGTGTGTGACGATGCGAAAGGGTTGATTGCATTTCATGTTGTGTGTATAACTGCGTGTGAAACACGGTAAAAGATATAAAGTTTAATTAAAATTAATTTATGCTTTACTTTTTTATTTTAAAAGGTTTTCAATTTCATAATAATTTTAAGTTTGTAGATAACTTTGTAGTTTTTCTTCTTTTATTTTGTGTATTTAGATTTAGTGGAAAGTTTTTATGTACTTTGAAAAGGGCGTGTAAGATATATAGTTTCATCGCAAATAGGAGGCCACATTCAGAATATAGACTGTCAGTTGGAAACCTATAAGGTTTGAAGAATGTTACCTTTAACAAAGATCTTTGTGCCCGTTCCAATTCAAAAAAAAAAAAATATTTTCGTGGCTCCGCTCCAGGTCGAGATGCAGTAGCTGAGGACCGATTGAGCCCACGATGTATATAGATACCTGTTTTAATAAATCGGTATCGCATGAACAGTTATGATTATTAAGATTGTTACAGGAGTGAATTTTAATGTGATATTTTGGGTCAGGTTGAGTACTGTTATAATTTGTAAAGCAAATATATTTCATTTTCAACACATTCAAAGTTAATTAATTACTAGACAATTTTGAGCGAGAGCATGTTCCTCGTTCCATGTTGAGCCTAGGAAAATGACAGTGGTATCATCTGCAAATCAAAAGATTTTTCCACTACATATATCTTAGTTGCAAAAGTCATAAATATAGAATAAGAAGAGTGTAGGTCTCAACACGCTTCCCTGGGGCACCCCGTAATGTTTACCAGCTTGCTAATGTGGTCACCGATTTTGACAAATTGTTTACGATCATGTAAGTAGTTACATAGCGATGCCAGAGGGACACCCCTAACCACTATTAATTCCAATTTACTAATAAGGGTGGAGACGGAGACGGTGTCGAACGCCTTTTGAAGATCTAGAAAAGCGGTTACGCACTTCTTGTTTTTTCAACATTTTTAGTAATGTGTGACAGTTGGGAAGTTAAAAAGCCTTTTCGAGAAGAACTGGCGAAAGGAACTCCTACAGGAAAACCGACCTCGATCTTACATTTATTACTTCTTTTTATTAAAAGAAAAAATTAATTATTCACATAAATTTATTTTAGGCTAATGCCGAACACTTAAATCAAATATTTCAGTATTGGATTCCAATTAGCGATACTCAAACTCACTCCTTTGATAGTACAGGCATCAATACATCATTTGATCTTAAGGTCTTCATTAGTAAATGAAAAGATAGATAATTTACAAAGGCATCAATGAATAAACAGGTTCACTCCGCTCTGAATTGAATAAAGACGTTTCAGACGTCTAAAGCGTTACTTCATTCAATAGTGTTGGTTGTGCTGGCGATTCAAAATTAGTGGACTGTATTGTGGTATAACAAATTTAATGTCGACAACAAATATGATGGGGGCACGATACCATGATTGTAACGTGGTGTGAGATGCTGGAGGCTGCCGGGGACGTCCCTGGGCTTTTTTGTTACGCACATGAAGACACCAACCAACCAAGTATGTTAACGCATTGTTAATATTACTTAAAGAAATAAAGTACAGTGAACAACATATCAATCTATACAAAAATGTCATTTTTTTTCTCACGATTTCTTAGTTAACAAAGTAAGCATTGTGAGGCTTGTGTAATGGTTTCTGGGGTAACGGATACATATACATATATGGTACATAGATATGTAATATTCTTAGTAATACACTTATATAAATACATATGACTCATGTACAAAGCTCCTATTATACAAACATCTGCTTCTTTCGGGGCTCGAACCCAGAATAGTCGGCACGAAAGGCAGGATCACTACCGCTGCGCCAAATTGTCGTCAAAGGAAGCAAAATATATATGGGTCGATATCACTGAAAGTTTAAATTAATCTTTGCAGATCACTGTTTTAACTCACCTCACCAATAACTTTTATTTATATATTACTAGCTGACCCAGGCACGCGTTGCTGTGTTATAAATTAAAATAAATTCTATCCTATCTTTTAAGTTAAATCAAATAATAGATAATTACGAAGTTTGATCAAAATCGGTTAAGTAGTTTAGGAGTCCATAGCGGACAAACAACGTGACACGTAATTTATATATATTAAGATTTAATTATTATATTGATTGAAAATAACTCAGTAAGGTTAGGTAAGGAGACGTGGTCCCTTACTATATGACTAAGAAGGCTCAAGGTCACCCAAGGGGTGATGAAGCTTACTATGTCCGGAGTTTCCTTACGTAATCGAATCGGAAATGAGGAGATCCTTAAGAAAACAGAAGTAACCGACATAGCCCGCAGTATTGTCAAACAAGTGGCAATGGACGGGGCACATATCTCGTAGGACTGATGGCTGTTGAGACAGAAAAGTTCTCAAGTGGCGACCACGGACCGGAAAACGCAGTTTAGGCAGAGGTCTGTAGTGGAAGCTTCCACTTGGTGGATTGACGATCTTGTGAAGGTAACGGGAAGCACATGGATGCGGCCAGCGTAGGACCAGTTATAGTGAATCCTTGGGGGAGTGTTTTGTCCAGCAGCGGACGCCATTTGACTGAAGCGAACTTAAATTTTGGGCGATGTTTACCTATTAAGTTCACTAAATCAATCAGATATATAACATTACCAATGAGTTTGATTTATAACCACCTATTCATATCTTAAGATATGATCAGAATTCGCATTAACGGCGGGAAACGTCCTGTTGTTATCTTGGAGAAATTAATTTAATAGTTCCGTTTTGCCCATTACAATTCAAATTAACGTCTTCGACCGTAGATATCACTGTATTTCTTAAGTTTATAATAGTATACCACGTTTTTCGTGTACAGGAAGCACAAAAATGTCTGTCATTTATTCGTCCCCTGTTTTGCGGCCCCGATTTCTGCGCTGGTGACCGTTCGGACACATTTTTACTATTACAAAAATTTAATTAAAATTACAGAATATTTATGTAGGTCAAAAATTCAAACGTTGTTCGATAAAGTTTGTTATTCAAATATTACTTTAATGAAGAAAAACTCTGTGGTATTTACCCGAAAAGCATATTAAATTATATTTTATCAACCCTAAACGTTTTGGTACACGATAGATAATCGAAACTATACTTAATTTTATAATTTATCAAAACATTCAGACGATTAATTTAAAGTCGATAGACGAAAAAATTAAAAAGACACTTTGTTGTCCGTTTAATACATAAATTCGCAGCTAGTATGTTAATTTATTTAAAACTATCATAATAATATTCCTTACATTAACCCCAATTAGCCCAGCCCAAAGTAAGCACTTTAAGGCTTGTGTTTTGGAAACAAGGGTAGCGGATAGACGTACATTTGATACATAGATATTTCATATTTATAGTAATTCTGGCTGATCCAGTCACGCGTTGCTGTGTTATAAATGTAACCTATCCTATCCTATATATGAACAAATCGTCAAAATCGGTTGTGTAGTTTCGGAGTTCTTTGCGGTCAAACACTGTGATACGGAATTTTTATATATATATAATTCTACTGTACGAGTGTATGTCACTGAACTCCTCCCAAACGGCTGGACCGATTTGAATGAATTTTTTGTTTGCGTTTGGGTGGCGCCCTGGATGGTTTAGATTCAGAAATAGCCCGGCAGATGGCGCTGCAGTCGGTATCTAGGCAGGACAACATCTGTCTGGTCCGACTATTAATCTTTCTATACTAATATTAAAAAGAGGAAAGATTTTTATTTTTGTATGTTTGCAATGAATAAACTCAAAACCTACTAAGCCGATTTCAAAAATTCTTTCACTATTGGAAAGCTACATTCACGCTGAGTAACATAGGCTACATTTAATGCTAGAAAAATTTGACGGGCCGCTAGTATATATATAATTCTACTGTACGTGTGTGTCACTGAACTCCTCCTAAATGGCTGAACCGATTTGAATGAATTTTTTTGTATGCGTTTGGGTAGCGCCCTGGATGGTTTAGATTAACAAATCAGCCCAGCAGATGGCGCTGCAGTCGGCACAGCAACGCGTGACCTGGTCAGCTAGTGTATATATATATATATATATATATATATATATATATATAATGTCATTTCGTGTTCATCACACAAACATAATTATGCCCCCGGGACTATCGGGATTCGACCCAATGACGGTCGAAAGGCAGGTTTGTTACAGTTACAACAAATGATCGTTAATACTATACCAATTAGCTGTGGTTCTGGGACGATTTTCGTGATGTCTTTTTATAAACTTATAAATCTTTAATAATCTAAGATCACAGTGGTTTGTGTGTTTGTCTGCCCGCTATTTTTCCATTGTATATGCGTTACCATAGCAACGCGTTAACCGCAAGTAGTTCGTCCACCGGACGCTAGATGGCGCTAACGGAAAAATATTTAATAATAGAATTTTTTTTTTCCGTGCGTAGCCGGGACGGGCCGCTAGTACCTATTAGTGAATTATTCACTGTATCAGAAACTTAGTTGTTTATGCAAGGTTGTCAATGTACTAAAAAAGCCATTAGCTGTGACCACCGGATGTGGTGAATTTTTCATGCCTTCTGGCCAGCCGACATTTTCAAATGGCTTCGTTAATGTTTCAGACGGTATGTGGCGGTGATATTTCATTTTGGATGCTCCCGTGGGTGTTGTGTGCATAAAGAAGGTATACAACTGACGCAATAAATATTTCGTGAAAATATAATTCGCAAACATCTTAAATAAATTAAAAGTTTAAAAATCCAAAAGAACTTTTTACCAAACCTTATCTAAAAGGTAATAAAAATGTTTTTCGAGTCTCAAAAGACAACATTAACCCACATTCCATTGTCAGTTTGTTGATTTTATGTAGTAAATAAATAAAAAATAAATAAGATAAGTGCAAAAGTAAAACTAAGATCACTGGACCAGCATTTTCATTGAATAACTTTATTATCTTCGAATATAATAACATTAAAAACTATCCGTTACATCACATCGCGAACTAGATGATCGTCTCGCGCTACCAGTGTCGCTATTAAAGCCCTAGCTGACGACGCGCGTTTTCTGCGCCGTAGATGCCCCGATTTGCGTTTGTATTATTCAAACGTGCTTAAAACGCGATACAAACACGCGTGTGAAGCGCGTTCGAAGCTAGTTTGAAGCGCGTAAAAAGGGACGGAGGAGGGGCGCGCGCTCACGCCATCTCACCGCCTACGCCGCAGTTGCAATAATAAAACGCAGAAGGTACGAGCTACAGCGCGTCTGTATCGCTGTCTCTGCGCGTATACACGCAATAGACGTGCGGTTCACGATCATTCCCTGCGCTTAGGTTACAACGTTGCGTTCGAATCTCGCTTAAAGCGCGTACATGTGCGTCATCTGCGCGGCGACTGTGCGTTTAAAATACGCCGTGTGCTAGTGTTGTAACGATCAAGCTTAGCTTATAACTATAGTTTAGAAAAAAAAAAATATTTAACCGAGACAGATCGACAAAGAAACTTTTAATTTCTCAGCGTTAGGTTTACAAAGCTTATAAAAAAAAAATAGAGGCAGCGCAAGTCTCGACGTGCTAGTTTTATAGGTCAAGTAAAATGTGTCTTATTTCATTCTTCGTAGTGGTCAAAATCCTCGGTTTCGAATAATTGCTGAGTCTAATGCGTAAGAGTTCCAAATTTGCACCGTATTGACAAAATTTTAACAAGATTTTAGATAAATAATTGTTTGCCGCGTATTGATGGTCGTGGATGAGTACTTATGGTGACGAACCTATAAAAAAGACCGGAAGACAGGGGAGCGGGGGTCAGTCGTGCAAAATCGTGGAGTGAAGCGGTAGTGAGAAAGTAGGCGGGCGGGCTGGCCGTTTCAGTATGTCTTAATTATTTATTTTCCATTTTTATAATTTTGTTTTTTTTCTGCACAGGGTTGTTAGGGATTGGTCTATTGTAAATTGGTTACGAATCTCAACTTAATTTGGAGTGGACGAATCCATAACAATATATTTAAATTTTTCTGTATTTCCAATTAAATTTGTTTGTTATGTTGTGTTATTCCAAAATAGTACTCATTTATCACACTGGGTAGACATAAGGGTGATGGGAAATCGGTTGGTCAGTAAAATTATTTTGCAAAATCTTTCAAACAACCTACGGTTCGATGCCCGTAGGAAAAGATGATTAAATAAAGTTGTAAACTTAGAATAAGTAAATTTAGTGTAAGAATAGTAGACCAACCTTTAGATGAATGCAAATAAAATTAATGGTTTATTACTCGAAAGAGGATAGAGTAAATCATTATATTATTATCAAAAGAGAGGCCATTAAAATTTTAGAAAATAAGTTTTAATATATATATATATATATCGGGGTATTTTACACATACATGACACTAGATTTTGAAGCATTTGGATTTTTTCAATAGTTTCGAGATGAAATTGTAGAGTAATCTCAAGATTTTAGTTTTAAGTGTTAGGAGAATTTATCCAAATAGCTGAGGTTTTAACCTCTTAGTTTTTTTTTGCCGAAAACAAAACACACACATTTATGATAAATGAGATGAGTATTATTTTGGAAATAAGTGGGGTTTCTCAAATTTAGGTACTGTACTTGAAGAGTAGATTATTAAAATAATAAATAAAAAAAAAAAACATTGCAAGTTACTAAAAGGTAACTATAGGCTAACAGGGACAGGATTATTAATTAATTTGATAATACTATCCTTGCAAGAAAGATGGCACTTGCTTCACAAGGTCATTTTTTGTGTGGAAGCCTATTTTAGTTTATTTTGTTTTGTTGGATCAGAAAGTACAGATCGCGAACTTCTTTGTACTTTATTTATTTGATATATAAAGCTTTGCTCGAAACTACAAAAACACATGTAAAGGTGGCTGTTTAGTTTAGCAAAAGGCAAAACTCGAGGGAAAATGAGGGATAGTTTATTATAAAATATATATGTATATACCGTCTTTAGCGGCTTAAACAGTCCTTTTAATTGTGTCTGAAAATGGTATGGACAAAAAAAGACAAATCAATCGTGGTTGGGATAGCGTGCTGGGGAGGTTGGTGTAGATATAAGCTAATTTTATTTTATTTCAGCTCTTCGTGTAGGTTTAAGTATCACATTAATTAGAATAAGATTTAAGATTTGTAGTTAGTAAGCACCAACCACTAGTGATCCAGTAATCCTTAAACCACTCCACACCATTTCGCGATTAAATTTAGTTTATAAGTAAAATTATTCGATCATGTTAGGGAGGGAGATAGGAAATAATTGTGCTTCTTACAGAACAAGGAAATGTACCTGTTGATCCTGAAAGGTCTGGGGTCTCTATGCTTACGTATCGTTAGGTAGTTAAATTGGGGGTGCTTTTTAGTATTTATTTCAGAAATAGCTAGAGACCCAAGATCGAGAAGACTGTGTTGGTATGTGTCTTTTACTTAGACTGGCTTGGTCTGAATTGTAGACTTATTGTTAAATTGGTTATTAAATTAAAAATTTTGATTATTCGAAAATATTTAGAACCAAGCAAGTCAGGTCATTTCAACATTGGGTGATTTTGTTTTGAAACATTCAGTCTTGAAACATTTGTGAAATAATTGAATGATAAATCATCCAATGTGGAATGACATCGATAGTATTAAATTAAATTTTATTTTTATATTTAATTTTGTTGTCCCATGTATATCTGTGTTAATTCTTTTGTTTTATTTTCTGTGTTTCTGTGTATTTTTCGTTTTCTTGGTTCGTTATTTTTAATTATGTTGCGTTTTTACGAATTAATCCACAAATCATAACTAATTGAAGTTCTTTCGCACATAGATGTCGGTGCCATAAGAGTTTATATCAATAGAGTTCACAACTAGTTAGAACGGTGAGGTTGCAATTACGTGTATTTTTCGGATATTTAACTAAAGTGTAGGATTCGGTTCATTAATTTGTACGTTCGTACTTTTAATTATAGTCTCTTAATAGTAGGAATAAAACTATAAAATTTAACAAAATAGAACAATAAAATATTGTAACATTTAAGAAAGATAAATAATCTTAATAATTTAACATTAAACAAAGTGAAATTAAATTCGGTAAATTGATTTCTTACTATCTAAACATCTATAATTTAAACTCATACTTTTATTTGAACTTTACGGAACCTCACTTAATTCTACTTAAATTATAACGTACTTAACCTTCTCTTAATTATAAAAAAGGGAAACTAAATCCTATAACTATATAGACACTTCACTTATTCCTTTATGTTTATTTCCAATGAACTCATTTGTTATATTCTTTTATATTATGTATATCTTAAGGGTATGAATGTAGCTTGGGACGCTATGTCAGGAATGTACACTTGGGTTTAGTTCGGGCATAGGTTAAATAAGTCCAATAGTGACTTTTGTGAACCGAAATAAAACCAATACTCTACACGCAGCTGAGATTATTATCGCACACTAGGCCGCGTTCGGTTGGATGGGCTGTACGGTCCAAGCGGAGCGCGGTCTTAACATGCTCCAAACCTGCGGGGGTGAGAATTGTATTGGGGCTTATTGGCGAGACAAAGACGTTGTTAGGATCATTATCGTCCAGACTAGGTCAGATTGTTTAGGATGGACGGGGATTTATTGTACTTCCAATCCAAGGCGCTGCTTTGTGTTGGAATGGACTCGGCCAGAAGTGGGTCGTAGTTCTACGCAATAAGTGCGACAGCGCAGGCTTGCCTCACAACCAAGTCTCCCAAGTGGATCCTAGGTTATCTTTTGGATTATACTGATTCTCTTCTGAATTGTTAGAAGTCAGTGAGCTTTAGTCGATTGTTATCTTCCGTAGTTTTGGTTTAAATTCACACCACATTCATAGTTCATGGCATGGCGTCGACAAGCTATAACTTCATATTCTTTCTTTAAGGAACTTCCGTTGGGTTTTTGGAAGAGGGGGGTGTAATCTAGCGGAAGACACTCACTGGGTTGGAGCGAGGAGGGAGCTCCATTCCTTCCTTAATTTTTATATTTATTTCCATCCAATAAAGCTTTAAATTCATTATTTTAGTCAGGAACAATTACTTTTAAACGATATTCTAATTCCGTTCTATAATTTCTCTTACGATGCTGTAATTTCACTCTTCTATTCTAAAAGGATCTGGGTTGCTGCTACACAACGTGGGTATTAGACGATATTGGCCTTAGGAATGTAATAACTTAGGGAAATCTTAACTATTTATACACTGGTTCAGAAAAGTTATCAAAATAGTCTGATTATCTTGGTAGGTCTAGTCGAGTTGTAGTGGGAGTTCAGTTACAGTGTGAGGACTTAGCTTTGTTTGAGTGAATTGAAATGTGCATCATTGTGTCGTACCAGCTTACGATCTGCTAGGCGATGCAGTCGCTAAGCATAAAGCTACGCTAGCACCTACATTGGAGCGGAGCGTAATTACTAAAAAAAAAATTGTTTTTGTTTCGATAGTATTTTTTGCGAATTTAATAATTCGGGCTCCGTCACAATCTGGTCCTAAACCTGTTGATTCGATTCCACTCAAAAAATATTAAAATCGGTTAAGAACTCGGAAAGTTATGGCGTAACAGACATTGCGCCATTGAAGCTGTTCCATGGGAGCTTCACTCCAAAAATTTACGTGACATACAATATCATTATGTTAACTTCTTAGATACATTTCAACATCGTTGTGTTCGGTAACAATGCACAGTCAGCGGCGTACCTAAGTATCTAAGTACTTTGTTGAAAAACATTTAATTTTTCAGTATTTGATAGAAACAGGCGTTACTTGGCGGCAATCCATATCCATCAGTAAAACAAAAATAGCTACATATTTTGTCGGTATTGCACGGTCTAACAGCTCCTGATGATGAAATGAAATGAAAATAACTTTATTCAAATGCACTTAAAATAAGTTGTTTTGAATCGTTCAACATTTTTACCTACCACCCATTCAGGACGTCTTTTAACTGACAAGAAGAATGGGCGAAGAAACTCGTCAGCTTTAACAGAAGTAACATTTACAATATAATACATAATCCACAAAATGATATTACTAATAGTGTTATGATATCATTATTTCGTTGATTACAACAAAGGCAACAAGTATCTTTACTTACTTAAAGTAAGTATCCCAGAACATTGTAATAACATACAGGGAATAAACGACAAATTTAAAAAAGACATTTAACATGATTTATGTTTAGTATCAGTCAATAATACTGAAGGTTAAAGCAGACCCAATTCCCAAGGTAGCACCCGTTCACGAGCATGACGCATGATGCAGCCATCGTTTCGCTCAACCATATTTTAGGGAACGCAACGACCCGCACCACATGCCACCACCCCGGAAATGTATTGTCATACAAGATGCTCCGTGTTGGGGCGAAACACGTGTATATTAGTTGGTGAAGGAGCCTGTATCTGCGGTTTCTGTATTTATTTGCTTCGGCGCACTTTGCTTGGATTTTGCGGAAGTAGACTGCATAATTTTGGTTTAATATTTTTTTAGTTATTAATGTTTTTTGTAATATAAAACCGAGTTGCCATCAATGAATTGACGCATGGCTCTTTGATTGGATGGATCTTTCTTTGAATGGACCGGCCATTATATCAACTTTTATAATTTTAATTTTATTATATTTCTTTCTCTTAGCATGTCAAAACCTGCCTGGACGACACCAGTATGAGATAAGCGTTACAAGTTTTAAGTAGAAAAGAGGTTGGCTAAAATAAAGCAAGTAGAATGGTATGCCTAAAGCTTGAGGCAACTTTACACTATGTGACGCGATGGGTGACTTGAGGTACGAAGGAAAACTGAAACACGTTTGCAAAGTGCTTATGCCATAATTCAGATTTCAAAGCGGATGAGAATACTTCAGCTAGCAGGAGTACTTCCGTTAATTCAATAGCTAAGATATCCTGGTAATATTAAATTTCAAATCTCAAGTACAGTCACGAGCTATATGATATTTACACCATAGAACCATGTCATACTAAATCGGTCAAAAGCAAAAAGACAACAGTATGGAAATAAATTAAATTGGTGTACTGTGACATGGTTCTACGACTGCATTTTGCTCCTGACTGTACGATCGCCAGATAATTAAGATAAAGAAAAAAAATTGGAACAGTAGCATAAGGTAGGTCCGTACTATACGTAAAAGTATAGCTATAACTGCTGTTTACTTCTCAGACAACAGTTCACGAACTTACTACTAATTGTGTTTTTTTAGGGTTCCGTACCTCAAAAGGAAAAAACGGAAACCTTAGAGGATCACTTTGTTGTCCGTCCGTCCGTCCGTCTGTCTGTCTGTCTGTCAAGACCCTTTTTCTCAGGAACGCGTGGAAATATTATGCTGGAATTTTGAATCAAATACTCAAGACTACTATCCATTAGAGCTGTGAAAAAATCAAACTTCTAAGCCAACGCAATCAAAAGATACAGCCATTTATGCCGCAAATTTTCGACACTCGCAAGGGAATCAAAACCTACAGGGTACTTCCCGTGAACTCAGAATCTTGAAATTTCGTACAAAGCAACGTCTCATAGCACAGATAAAGGAAAAATTGCGACAACCGCAAATTTTTTGTTACATCATATAATAAAAAGATTTTAAATAATTTTAAACTTACTACCCCTTTCCTCATGAACGCGTACAGGTATTAAATTGAAATTCATATCAAATACTCAGATCTATTATACCTTTAAGCTGTAACAAAATCAAACTTCTATGTCAACGCAATCAAAAGAAACAGCGGCTTAAAACCGCATATTTTCAAACTTGCAACTACTCGCAAGGGAATCAAAACCTAAAGGGTACTTCCAGTCGACCTAGAATCTTGAAATTTGGCATGAGCAATGTACTATTTATAAAGGAAAAATTCCGAAAACCCTAAATTTTTAGTTACATCACATATTTTATTACGGAATCCTCGGTGCGCGAGTCCGATTCGCACTTGACCGGTGTTTTTCTTGTTTTGGAACCCTATGTGATTACTTTGAGATGAGAATCGGTTGATAAAATTCGAATATTTGAAAATAAATGAACTTAATACTTAAAAAAATAATGTAGTATTTATAACATTTTAATTAAACAATATATATGTTAATTTACGTCATCATACCACTACACAATTTAACATACATTACACATAATATCACACTCCGCTCCGTATTTTTATTTTAATTTAATATTTGTTTATAGATTTATAAATTATACTTTCTGGTTGTGTATAAAGACCCTTATGGGCTATGGTATTTGTAAATAAATAAAAGAAACGAAACGACAGGAAATTACTTATTCTCACTTGACAATTGGTTTAATTGAAGAAATTATACGTTTCATCAAATTCAGTTACTAGATAAAAAAGCATGGAACATTTACAGGTTTAATAAATCAGAATAAAACACTTTTTTACGGATTTTGGCGCATGTTTTATTTTATTTTATATTTAATCCTGACGTTTCGACTCCTTTACAGGAGCCGTGATCACATCATCCTCCTCAGCCTCATCCTGTGATCACGGCTCCTGTAAAGGAGTCGAAACGTCAGGATTAAATATAAAATAAAATAAAACATGCGCAAAAATCCGTAAAAAAGTGTTTTATTCTGATGTGTAATGTGCGCGGAAGTGTAAGAACTAAATAGGTTTAATAAAGTTATTAATTCTCATTTCTCAGTCTCATTTTTAAATAGAAATACAAATACTTTATTTGCTATTAAATAGGGGAAGTACACGTGGACGTAGGTGTTATGTTTAGAAATAAAGAGAAGCTTTGGACCTATTTAGCCATATAGAACAGCATGCAAAAGAACCATAATAGGTATCATCATAGTGCTAATCGTAATTACGAGCTAAAGAAAATGTAATATAAATAGCAATTTTTATTACGATTAAATCATTATTATTATTACTAGCTGACCCGGTAACGCGTTGCTACGGTGACGCGTTGCTACGGTGACGCGTTGCTACGGTGACGCGTTGCTACGGTGACGCGTTGCTACGGTGACGCGTTGCTACGGTGACGCGTTGCTACGGTGACGCGTTGCTACGGTGACGCGTTGCTACGGTGACGCGTTGCTACGGTGACGCGTTGCTACGGTGACGCGTTGCTACGGTGACGCGTTGCTATGGTAACACGTATACAATGGAAAAAGAGCGGGAAAAAGAGCGGACAGACAAACACATAAACAAAAAATTTGTGTTCTTAGATTATAGATTATAATGTTATTAAATTAAATTGATATTACTCAGTTGAAACTAAATTTAAATCTAAAGAAAATTATGAAATGTTTTCGAAAGGTTAACCTGTCGTTTAATGTAAGGAACGTGGTAACATTTTTCTTATTTATTTTGTGTTAAAGTTCCGAAAGTAGATCACTGGTATCGGGTAATATGATCACGCTGTCAATTTCCCGCTGCCGTCTCAGTTACCACATCGAGTTCCTTCCAATTGTATTCGGGGCTTGCTTATTACTTTTGATATAATTGTATCTCAGTTTTATTAGGTTAAAGAATACTGTCATTTCGAAGAAAATATTACAAGAATAAATCCAATTTGTCGCCAATATAGCTATGGCGCCTCGTTACAACACTCTTTCTTCAAGGATTAAATAGTCCTTGAAGAAATTCAATAAATCCTCGGATTAATCCTGGGATTTACGTTGGAGATTTAAAAAAATCAGCTATTAGTTAAGTCTGAAAACCACGTTCGACCGCTCCACATTTTTAGCCATATTACATCATACTTGAACATATTGAAATTTTTATCATTCCGGGAGAAGAAATTTCCATCACAATTCTAGGAAAAAAAAATATTTTCTTCTTTTTAATACGCTTATAATAACGTGGTTAAATAAAAATTCTTTTATACTTCAATTTTTATTAATTTTTACATATTTTTTTGTTGTGTGTTTGAGTATTCATAAATGTTTCTTTCTTTCTTTATACCGTACTGGTATTAAGATATTTAAATGTACATTTAATTTGCAAATAAATGAATAAACATACGTTGGTTGTAGTCTTGGAATTGTTGGTCTTACCCGCCGACGGAGACTGATAAAAATGTGTTGAATAGGACATAAATAAACCACGCAGATTAATCTGGGTTGTTTTTGCAGAGGTTTTATGTTTTATCCGCTAATTGGATGACGATAACAGATAACAGTACATGAAATATGAGAAACAATACATATTCAGTATAGTTCATATATCTATATTCTCTTATTTTATTATTTTTGAACTCACTATATTTTTAAGTTACAAATTGTTTGAATTCAAGTATTTAGTCTTTTTATGTGTTCGTTTGTATAAATTCTGACACTCATATTTGTCCAATTTTGGCATACCATCCGAAACAAGTGTATGTAGAATTCTAGGCTCTGTCCTTTTACTTATTTAATAATTGCATTTATTTTATATTTACATTATATTAAGATAGATAGTTTGAGCTTTTATTAATATTAAGGCAGAGTAGCGGCTAATAATACAACACTTGAAAACAGGGGTTTGCAAGAAAAATTTAGAGGGCGACCGGACTCCTACAGATGGCTCTGAAGCACTCTGTTATTATTATTATTTCTTTATTTCAAATATTAAAAATCCATACTAAAATGTTAGTTACAATAAATCTTTTCTAGTGTTAGTAAGTAACTAAATACATACAAAAAGACGCTAAATAATTAACTAAGCCACCGATGCAGCTCCTGTGCTACAGATAATCTACAGATAATTCTATCTACAGATAAATCATATACGTACATGATTTATTTTATTTATTATAATTATTTATCAATAAGTATATTATATTATTTCAGTTATGTGTTGGCTCCGCGGAAGATCAGCGTTGCAAATTAATGTTTGTAACATATGCTGAGTGGAGACGTTTTCGGTAGACGTGATCTATAGTCCGTTTTTTTTAGCATTAGAAATTATGTAAACAAAGAAGCAGTGGTAGCCAACCGTGTGCTGGAGTCCACTTTGACCGGCTTCAGACTCGTACATTGTTGAACAGATTAAATAACAAATAACAACAAAAACTTTTAACAAAAATCTTCAACAAAAACAATAGCAACTTAACAATAAATCAAAAAAAATAGCCAAAACAGATAAATGTTCAGGTACTCGCAATCGCTTTCGTGATGCCAGTGACGTTGACATTTGCCGGTATTGTTGCAAATGGCGGCCATGTTAAGCGACCATTTTAAAAATCACCTAATATGGTACGTATTACAACATCGGCATGTACTTTTTAATTTTGTCGTGTCAAACTGACCAACGTTTCGTTTCACAAGTTTGCAACTTCTGCTTTTTAAGGTATTTTTAGTGTAAACTTTTCACAATGTTACGTTTTGTTTGTAACATTATATGTGTACAGTAAAATACTCAAACTTTGTTCCCTCTAAGGTTTAAAAAACGGATACAGCTTAAGGAAAAATTTGTGTTTTTTTTGTATTCTGCCGAATAAATATCTATATTTGAATTTGAAAAAAGAATCTATGAGGTTATAAACTATTAAGTTCGTACACTTCCTCTCCTCTCACTCATTTAAGTAAACACCACTTTAACCAGATTTACGATGAGTTAAACATTTTTTTTCTATTTAATCCTAACGTTTCCACTCCTTTACGGGAGCCGTGATCACAGGATGTGAGAATATGAATATACCTACACGTCGTAAATCCGGTTTATTTACACTTCAAGGTGATAATTTATTCATTTCATCTTTTTATAGTATTTTGATTCATTTAGATATTTATGAGAAAAATATATCAGGAAAAAGTTGAAATAAAATAGAAATTCTAATACGATTTAAATTATCACAAGTTTGGTTTAGCAGGAGCGACACTACATTGAAAACCAAACTGTCCCGAGTTCGAGTCCTGAATAAAATAAAATAAAAAATAAAATCATTTGATTCAGGTGATTTAACTCATACACAAGCAAATTACTTAGTAATTATAATTAATAATAACACTATTAAAATTATATAAAACAAATTCTAATAAAAATAAAAATATAAACAAATAAAAACTAAATTTACAAATAAAATTTAGAAAATAATGAATGAAAATAAAATAAAAAATGAAATGAAAAGGGCATGTTTTTGTGGGAAGAATACGAGAGTTTGTAATTGAGTTATGAGTATTTTAATATTTCAACAAATATTTTCTTATTTCTTTATAATATATGTATTTATATCCGTTATGTTACTACCTATCTATAATACAAAAATTATAGTGTAGACTTTGGGTTAAGGTACAGTAGCGATCCTGCCTTTCGCACCGACGGTCCTGGGTTCGAATCCCGGAAGGGGCAGAAGTTTGTGTAATGAATACGACCATTTGTACCTGAGTCATGGATATTTGTATATATTTCTAAGAATATTACTTATGAATGATATATGTATATCTATCCGTTACCCTAGTATCCATAACACAAGCCTTACAATGCTTACTTTGGGCTAGGTTAATTGGTGTGAATGTAGGAAATATTTATTTATTTATTTTATTATCTTGAGTTTTTGCACCACTTAACACCACTTAACAAACTTTATAGAGATTTCGAATTTCATATAAGACTAAAACCTTCAACAGTTTACCAGTAGGCTTTAATAAAAAGTAACATACTCAAAGCTTACCTTTCATATAAAGCCTTAAAAATATATCTATGAAACGAACAGCAAGAGTCTCGGCCAGCTATAATCTAAAAATAAAATTCCTATTACCCCATATAATGGTGAAGTTATGTGCAATCTTCCCTAATGGAGTTGCCCTGGTTACTAACTCAGTTAACTGTGTATTAGCTGGCAGAATAAGGTTAATGCTATCTCTTGTTTTTATTAAAAAATAAACTGTCAAACTCGTAGGTGTAAACAAAATGGCGACTGTTGATTTTGTAGATTGCTTCCTTGTTTAGATCGCAAAATGAAACTGTTGTGTTTTAGTACAAAATAATGTGTTTATCTTTTTCACTTGTTAAGATTGTCGAGTTAATTCTTATTAAGTACTAGCGGCCCGTCCCGGCTTCGCACGGGTGGACAAAATTCTTTAAATTTTTTCTAGCATTCAATTTGCCTATGACACTCAGCAATACTAATGTGCCTTTCTATTGGTGAAAGAATTTTTAAAATCGGTTCAGTAGATCCCGAGATTACCCCTTACAATTTAACAAATATACAAACACACAAACTTTACTTCTTTATAATATTTGTATAGATTGTAATTTTTGAAACAAACATAGAATATCAGTATTTTTATGCTATTAATTAAAATAATCCGGATAAAGATTATTTTCATAAAATATTTAAGTAACATTATTTTCGTAAATATGTGTCGAAACAAAAATTTATTTCAATTTTTTCTTTTTTATGTAAAATTATATATATAAGATAGTAGTATAATAAAGGTACTTAACTACAATCTGTGGAACAAAATAAATAATCATTCACTAATTCCGCGATTTATTTACTTAAATTACTAAAACACAGTAAAAGATCTTCCAAACAAGTCTGCTAATTTACTTATTAATCTAATAAACTTGTCGTAGATGTTAGAGATTAGATCTTAAACCGTTGCAGAATATACTGAAGGATGATAGGATGATGATACTGAAGGAGGATGAAGATATAGGTACTGAAGGGCTAGAAATGTATGCTGGCATATATAGTTATGATCGTCCGTCGAAGGAATCGAGAAATTTAAATAGAATTCAACGCCACCAGAGGGCCTACCATCATCTTTTAACGCGATTCAAGTTCGATTGTCAAAGTGAGACACCGCTATACGCGGTCTATAGTGGCGTCTCTTTCTAACAGCTAAACTTGAATCGCTATAAGACGTGATGCGTTTCATTTGAATGATCTTTCACAGCTGTTTCAGGACATCAACGCGAGCTAGAAATCGTAGCTAAAAGCTACTGCTAAATATTCTCTAAATTTCATTTAAATCATATGAGATCTGTAACAAACATTTATTACACATTACTAGTTTGAAATAAAGTCTATTTTTCATAGCAGTAGACTGAATGGATTTAGATATTGACGAACCGTTTCATCCAGCGATGCAGCGACTCGTCTGTTATAAAAGATAATTTCTGTAACGGTTTCTGCTCATTGCTTTAAAAATGGGAATGACGTTATGAATAATTCAAGTTGTCATTCCCTCAAGAGTTGTTTACTCTCTTAGATCTATACATATAGCATTATTTAGAGCGACGATTGGATGTGAACTTGGACTACGTAATCAAACGAATGCTTGTGACAGCAAAGTTGGTAGGGTAACCAATAAATTTGTAGGCAGTGCGTACATACACATCAAAAGTCTCTAGGGATCAAGAGAAGTGCTAATCACTAAAAATCAGGTTTTTAAATTTAGAGACATTTATATTTCATTTTGATAGGGCTAAAAATACTTAATAAGGATACTTTGGTCCCCTAGATCCATCTAAAATATTCGCCATTAACTCAACAAAAAGGAAAGTACTTGCAACTAAATATATGTGTTCTGTGGTCGAACTATTCTGCGTAATGGCTCTCGGCGCTATAGTTTCGGCTCGCTGACACTTTTGACAAACTTTTCTTGAATCTCGACATGTTTACAGATTCTGAATATAATTAAAAACAGTTTTAGCTGATTAATTAGATAAGTTTTCATTTTAACGAAAGGTTTGAAGGTAGCTCCTGATATAGTTAATGTTTCACTTTATTGTCACAATTAAGGTCAAATAGCTCTATTTTAATTTTTCGTATGTGTAAATGCATTACGTAGTCAGCTGGAGTATAATGGTGTGTGTTTCGCTATAAGCAATACTTATTGAAATAATTAAAGATGCACTGTAAATGCTGTTTCTAATCTCAAATAACCAACACATTTTGTTTTAATGGATATGAACTTCCGCCAAGTAACGCCAGATTCTATCAAATAAATTGTTATTGGTGTTAAAAAGCGATAGAGATAGACACGCTAATTTCTTCGTCCCGACATCTTCTGTTTTTAGAAGTTTGTGGCTTATTTTCCCTATTGTATATTCATCCGAAGGGATGGCTTGTATCTCAGCTGTGGGACCAATAGAAGGTTAATGACAATGAAGATATCAATTATCAATTTATCATTTTTTTTTCTCGTATTAGTTACCAAGAAGGTAAAAGAGGAACTATCCCGTCAATAAATTGGCCACCCCAACTCGTCTTGTAGGAAACGTGACTGGCGTCTTATTTCAGGCAAATCTTCAAAGAACTGGCAGGGCTTGGTTAAATTTTCAGGGGTTCACTTGTCGCTTTTAAGCAACGTGCAGCTTTTGAAATCCATGAATTCTAGTTGTAGTGAAATAAGTTACTTTGAAGTTATGTAAATTGGCGACAAGTAAGTATTTGACTCTGCAACTCGAAAATTCAACATGGTTCGTAGAGATTACTGTTTTTTGCCGTAAGAACCTTGTGGTATCCAGATGAGAAGACCAGAATCTATTCTTCTCTTCTAAGGCTGCCTTTGAAGGCAAGTAATGATAATGGTAAGGTGAAGTTATCACCATACATCTTCCGTGAACCATGAAATAGGCAGCAGCTTATTTCGAATGATGGTCTTTTGCTGCGATCTCTAATCTACATAATTCCATTAGCAGTGGAAGTTTTGAAGCGAAGCTTATATACCGACGTTTGGGCCGCTCTCTCGCCGCGCGGCCACTCAATCCGTGCTAGGCGTCAGATTTTACCGTTATACGAGAAAATATATTTTTAACGCTTCGTTCCTATGGCTCTGTTATTTCCACTCAATAAAGTCATTAAATAATTGATAACTGTTTCAGATGTTAAGCGATTTCTATTTTCATTATTTATGTCTTAAATCGAACGCTTAGGCCGATTGTGCCTCTCTACCGCTTGTTTAGCGCTCTCGCTTGCACGCTCGGCCCAGGCGGAACGTTACACTTTTTCGTGCATGCAGCTGGTGATTTATAAGACGTTATTACGTCAAAAATTAAAAGAACCATATCTGACCATTGGTTTGAGTCGATCTCATTGCAGGAGGGCTATGATGACATTTTGTGGTTTCCACTTAAGTTATCATTTATTGTGATTTTGTTAATTAATTACCATAATGAGCTAATGTGTAGTTTGGTTATTATGTGTGAATACATTTAATGTGTTAAGTTAAAATTTAAGATTGTAACATATTGTATTTCATCAGTTTGTTTTTTAAATAAAATAAAATACAACGAAAATATCCTAATTATTTTACTAGAAACAAATACATTCCAAATCGAAGCGAAAAAGCAAAAGGAAGAGAGCCATACAGCCTCTAAAAATAACGACGAACATTCCTATGCAAATACGGGCTTCAGAGAGAATGGATGCTTGAATGTTGAGGACCCCACGTTTGTGCTGGTAAAACATAAAATGTATATGGTTCGCGGAATCTGACAAGAATATTTCTGGTACTAATTAGAATTTTTACAAGGAATAATTATATAATATTTCATTAAATATTATTTGAGTGTGTATAGTTCTAGTTAAACTCTTCGCTGCTATACTCTTTACTTATTATCTATTTTATTTATATTATAAATTATCTTTATTACACAAACAACAAATTATAGACTAGCGGGCCATCCCGGCTTCGCACGGGTGGACAAAATGCTTTAATTTTTTCTATTATTAAATATTTTTCTGTTAGCGCCATCTAGCGTCCGGTAGACGAACTACTTACGGCTAACGCGTTGCTATGGTAACGTTATTGATACAATGGAAAAAGAGTGGACAGACAAACACACAAACAATTGTGATCTTAGATTATAGATTTAAGCTTTAACAATCTAACGGATCTTATTAATCGATCGAAAGTATTATTGACATTTATTGTGACATAATTCATTAATTTAGTCAATGTATTTGTTTTTTTTTTTAGTCTTTAATCGCCAATACTTAAGTTAATTTTTAAATCTTTAATACCAATTTCTGCCGCAAAGCAGCAGTGCTTGCATTGCTGTGTTCCGGTTTGAAGGGTAAGATATGGCAGTGAAATTACTGGGTACAGTGACTTTACATCTTGTGTCACAAGTTGGCAACGTACAAACAGCAACAACCTTAACTGCCCCTGTCACGTGACTACCAACTTTTTGAAAGAAAGTGAGAATAGATGTATGACGTCTTCATAAATGTCATTTTTATTGTAGATGTGTGTGTAACGTTACCAAGTTTTGAAATGAACCATAACAACTGAAACTAATACTATTTCTAAGACCCTTATGAGTTCCGCATCAAAAAGGTGGGATTGTTTCAATTCAATAATAAGAGTAATGTCAGAACAATCATTGTCTAATTTTTCCGGTCGCTAGATATCAATGCAGACAGTGCGGCTAAAGTGCGTAGGCTAAATGAAGGTGGCCCACACCATCACATACGAGGGCTGCACTAAAAGTATCGGGAATGGAATATTTCCAATGTTCCTGTCATATTAAAATCTTTTTAATTGAAAACTCCTTGGTTTCAAAAATCAAATACCATTTATTTATTTAAAAAAAAGATTCTCGTTCTTGTCACAAGGTCTTGTCAAACTAAGTCGTTGAGAAAATGGAATTGACTCGAGAAAAATCAAGAGCGATGATTTATTATGACTTTCGACGTGGTTGAACACAAAAACAGTGTGTTGATCGGCTGCTTTCTGCATTTGGTGATGAAGCCCCATCCAAAACAACAATTTATCGCTGGTTTGCTAAATTTTAACGTGGACGTGTCAAGCTCAGTGATGTTCCTCGTCAAGGTCGTCCAAAAACTGCAGCCACCCATGAAAACCTTGATGCTGTGCGTAAGCTGATTGAGGAAGATCGACATGTGACATACCGCGAAATTCAGGCAACTTTAGACATTGGCATGAGTCAAATACAAATAATCTTGCATGAACAATTAGGTGTAAAAAAGTTGTTTTCCCGATGGATACCGCATTCGCTCTGTGAAGAGCAAAAAGCGACTCGCGTTACTTGGTGCGTCAGAACACTCGAAAGATTCCACGAAGGATCCTCAAATGCTGTATACAACATCGTATCAGGTGACGAATCCTGGATATACGGGTACGAACCCGAAACAAAAAACCAGTCACGAGTTTAGGTGTACGAAAATGAGTTAAAGCCAATAAAAATTGTTCGTTCACGGAGTGCTCCAAAAAAATGGTGATCACGTTTGTCTCCAAAACCGGCCATGTTGTGACTATTCCTCTTGAGGGGCAAAGAACGGTTAATGCAGAATGGTATGCTAGCATTTGTTTGCCACAGGTCTTTTCTGAACTCCGTAATGAGAACTGCAACCGCCGCATCATCCTCCATCACGAGAATGCGAGTTCTCACACCGCGCACAGAACAAAAGACTTTTTGGAGCAAGAAAACATGGAATTTTTAGACCATCTGCCGTACAGCCCCGACCTAAGCCCTAATGATTACTATAATGACCCTAAAATAAAGAAAAAATTGCGTGGTCAGATATTTTCATCACCTGAAGAAGCTGTGGACGCCTACGAAACGGCCATTTTGGAGACTCAAACTTCCGAATGGAATGGTTGCTTCAATGATTGGTTCCATCGTATGGAAAATTGTGTCAAATTTCGCGGAGAATACTTCGAAAAGCAATAAATACATTTTTAAATAGTAAAGTTGTGTCACTTCCTTGATTCCCAAAATTTTCGGTGCCGCCCTCGTACCAGCCCGAAAATTGTCACTTACACAACATCAGTTTTTTATTACTGTTGGTGCCAGTTATCTTCGTATGATAGCGATTTTAAAAAGGCAGAACGCACAAACGGTTGGTTCTTCATAATAATGTTTGAACATTGTTATGAAGTGGTAATAATATATTTTTACTGAACAGCGTATTGGTTTTTTAAATTACCAGGACTACGATATTATCCGTCCAATCAAAATTATAATATTGAAGACAAAAGGCAATTCTATCTTCTTTGTGCTTTTGTGTAAGTAAGGTTTTTAAAGTTTATAATTATATATTGCTACAAAAAAAGTGTTGGTTTTTTATTTTACTTTTAGTCAGACTGGCGAACAAATTATTTACGCGCTTTGCGCTCTAACATTATAGCAAAAGAATAGGTTTATTTAATAATATATTATTTCATATTGCACTACAAAAAATGCAATTTTTACTTTCTTCACTTTTGTTAACCTGAAATTTAAAAGCAAGACACATTTGAACCTTAAAACCATTCTAATCTTTGCATTTCGAACACCGAGGTTTTTGAACAGAAAAAGACACGCTATCACAGATATAAAATTCGAGTAGAATTGAATAAATTACCGCATGTCTGAAAAATTATTACTTCATATTTTAAACTAGCGGCCGCCCGCGACTTCGTCCGCGTGGAATATTGCAACATTATTTTTCTAAAATAAAAGTAGCCTAAGTTACTCCTTATTACATCAGCTACCTGCCAATAAAAGTCCCATCAACATCGGTCCAGCCGTTTCAGAGATTAGCCGGAAAAAACAGACAGACAGACAGACAAAAATTGAAAAAAAATGATATTTTGGTGTATGTACCGTATATATATTCATATGCATGTAGTAAAAAACGGGTATTTCAATATTAAAAACAGACACTCCAATTTTATTTATATGTATAGATAACAGGAATGATAAAGTTTTGGGAACGGAGGAAACCATATGCGTGGTGGAATAAGAGCTAAGGACAAACTACATGTGGTCGAGTTTGGCAATGATCCAACTAATTATAAATCTGAAAAGATTTTGAGTTAGAATCCCGGTAAGGACAAATGTTTGTGTAATAAAAAATCACAATAATTATGCGCTATTTCGAATTGTTTATTTGTTAAGTTAGTATATGTTTTATTTGAGTAATATAATATTAATAATATTAATAATATTTTTTTATAATGCAAGTGTAATAAATCTTTATTATTATTTGCTTGCTGCATCTATACCTTTCTAAGTCTATGGATGCAGGATAAGTAAAATTAAAATTTATCATTATTACATCCAAAAGCATGCGACGTTGTCGTTGCTCTTTGTTTTGGAAGAGCGGCAACAACTGAAAGCACGTCATCAGGCATGTCAATTCTCTGCGTCAAGCAGTGACAGTTCTCTGACGCCAAGAGACACACACCACACACACAAAGATATTATGTCATAAAAACTTTAGTTTTTGTTATGAAGTTGTCATGAGAAAAATAATTTCACATCTTTCTACCTTTCTGTCTGTTGGGTCTTGAAGGGGCAGTTAAGGGTGTTGCTGTTTGTACACTGTGGTTCTTGTGGGGGTTGCAGTTTTGCTGCGAATCTCACAAGAGCCACATGTATTATAGGTGACTGTTACCACTTACCATCAGGTGGGCAGTTTGCTTGTTTGCCAACTTTCAGCAATAAAAAAAAAAAATCGCACTGTGCTTAAATCTTTCCCTAAATATTAGCATGTCTACATTATAAAGCCAAATACTGTAGACCTGGCTTATCTATAATCTAAGATCACAGTGGTTTGTGTGGTTATCTGTCGGCTCTTTTTCCCGATCTTTTTCTATTGTATCAATAACGTGACCATAGCAACGCGTTAACTGCAAGTAGTTCATCTACCGAACGCTAGATGGCGCTAACGGAAAAATATTTAATAATAGAAAAAGTTTAAAGAATTTTGTCCACCCGTGCGAAGCCGGGAGTGGCTGCTAGTTATTATTTGAAAAAAAGTAACATTTTATACTCAGTATTCGGAAATAATTGATTCTATTCTAATCTGTTGATGAGCAATAAGCAAAAAGATAATACACAGAAGTTTTATTATAAACCATTTTTTATTACTTTTAATATCAGGCCTTATCGTGCGGCTTTAATATAAAAAAAACAATAACGTGATTCTAATCTTGTTTTTTGAAACAAATTAATGTTTAATCTGCAATATATAGTTCGGTACTATGTAAAGTTAGAAAATGAAGAGATGCCGCTTATAATAAGATTTCTAATTGAAATGAAAACTTCTTTAGCATCGTTGTGATTTGAAAGTCGATCAAACGAAAAAGCGACAGTAAAAAGAGACAGACACATAAATTCATAAGATTAAACGTAGGAGAAAATGAAATAGGAAGCATTATACAGTGTCTCTTTGAAACGAATAAGCGATAATAAAAAGAGACAGACACATAAATCATTAGATTTAACGTAGGAGAAAATGAGATAGGAAGCATTATGTACGCGTGTTAAATCGTGTTTGTCTGCGCATGCTTAGTACAAAGCTTGAGAGAATTCATCCCAACAACCGTGGTATTATGTACACGGGTACGTATTATTTTTGCAGGTTTCACTTCTACCACATGCTTATTTTATTTGTAACACATATTTCATCAACGTTGAACTCTAGGTACCTAATTAATTAACTACTTTATTTTACAATACATTGGAATGGAAAATATTGGTGGTAAGGAAGCCCTGAAGTAGAACTCCTGCTTCATCCCGTTCAGGCGATATCGTAAGTTCGGATCTCTTGCAGTCCACCCGTAATTGGTCTTCGTTAGTTCTCTTATATACTTTCAAACTTCTGTATGTAGTCATTATAAGATGACTACACTATTTTGTCGTTTTCAATCGGATTGTAATGTTTTTAATGAGGTCGTCATTTTAAAAACCAATTATTGTAACAACTTATAAAATAAAATCTAATTTATGATATTGCTCACATTCAATATTATATAAAGTACTGTAAGGCTTGTGTTATAGATACCAGGATAACGGATAGACGTACCTACATATATGTATGTTACAAAGAAATGTAATATTCATCGAAATATTCATGACGCGGGTACAGCTGTTCGTATTCATCATACAAACATTTGCCCATCCGTGTCTTTAGCCCAGGATCGTCGGTGCGAAAGGCAGGATCGCTACCGTTGCATCAAACGTTGTCGAATGTATATTCACATTGCATGCTACATAAATAACGTGATATATATCAAGGAATTATAATGACAATACTTTGTGTGTGTATGTGTGTGTTGGTCTGTGTGTGTGTGTGTTGATGTGTGTGTGTATGTTGGTATGTGTGTGTGTGTGTTGGTCTGTGTGTGTGTGTGTGGTCTGTGTGTGTGTGTTGGTCTCTGTGTGTGTGTTGGTCTATGTGTGTGTGTGTTTGTGTTTGTTACCATATTGTCTCGCTATCCTAAGATTGCAATTTTTTTTGCGCCCCGGGCAACTTGGGCACCCTCCGGAACCGGGGGACGGACGTGGTGAATCCATCATGGATACATCGGGCAGCCGAGAGGTTATGTCAGACTCGTACTGACTAAACACCACCTAGTAAGTGCCATAGCCTAGGAAGGCTGTATAGGCTTAAACATTGCATAACTAAACTTGCCCTTACGTACTCCCACAAAAACAATACGATAGCGTATTTCTACGCGTTACAGCACCATCTAGGTTATAATAAATTAGTAATTAAATTAATTACTCAAATTCACAAAGTTATTTTAAAAGAATTCGTTAGATCTGTTAAGGCTTGTTAGCCCAAGGAAGTGCAGTCGCCTGGATAACGAAAGCGTGCGAGTTCAAATTTCGCCTTACATTTGAGATAATTCGATTTTTTTAGTGAACATTCTTAAGTATAAAAATCAAGCAGTGAAATGAAAATAACGTAATTTGAAAAAGAACAAAAAATACGATATTTTATTAAGTATTCAATAAACTAAAAACCTAAATATATACTCTAAGAACACAAATTTGTTGTTTGTTTGTTTGTCTGTCCGCTCTTTTTCCATTGTATATGCGTTACCATAGCAACGCGTTACCATAGCAACGCGTTACCGAGTCAGCTAGTCTATAATCTAAGAACACAAATTTGTTGTTTGTGTGTTTGTCTGTCCGCTCTTTTTCCCGCTCTTTTTCCATTGTATACGTGTTACCATAGCAACGCGTTACCGGGTCAGCTAGTCTGAACAATTATATTAGTGTCTATACTAGTTTTGTGTGGTAGTAGTAAATACTTTCTTTCTAAAACTGTACGACTGGAAGTTCTAATTTTTTTCTAACCAGCGCTCTCGTTATTCATAAGATTCCCTTTACTGTTCGTAACGTTTTTAATCCTAATTAACTTTTGGTATAAAATCAAAAGGCATAAATTGGTATACAATGCAGGTTAGGTTAGGCTACCTTTTTTTTCATTACCAGACAGCTTCCTTACATAGTCACTTGTCAGTCCACGGTAGCAATTGCTACTGATAGCCAACACCCCTCGTCAGTCCCTGGTAGCAATTGCTACCATATGCAAATTTCCATGTGGCCTGCTGTTTTTTTTATTACAATTAATTTTTGAGTTACAGAGATCCAAATATTTTGTGGTGGATTCTTTATTTAATCAGCTTTACGGTAATAGTTTTTGTTTGGTTGTAGCTTCATTATATAGCGAAAAAATCGCATTTTTATCGAAGAGTCTGACATTTTTATTTACAATTCACGCAGCATTGGGACTGTTGACAGGGGTGTGGCGCACGGTAACGGACTGTCAAGTGGTTATAACAAATTATGCCTTTTAAAATTATGCCTAACAATATTATGCCAAAAAAAATTATGACAATTATGTACAGTAAAGAAAAAAAATAATTTACACTGCGAAAAGATGTTGCTGTAAGGATATAGGTATTAAAAGTAAAACATAACAAAGAAAATAAATTGTTCTAATTTTATAGTACAAAGTTATTATTTTCCTCTGGCAACACTAAACCACGCGCCATCTTTAAATGTGTCATTGGGAGTGACTGCTTTTTTCCTGACAAAGAGGGAGGCCGGATGTGTTTGTATTATACTAAGCTGCGAAGAATTGTGTCGAGAGAAGGAAGAATAAAGTATTGTACTTTATTAAAAAATAAAATGGTATATTAATGTGATGTTTACTTAACAGCAATATGCTTAACGAAATTTGTAATATGTCCATTTACTTACAACACTAACATAGAATAAGTTATTTTGGTTACCTAACTAAAGTCTATTCATTATAACTTGTCCTATTTGGTAAACAATCTTGGCACAACTTTTTAACGAAATCGCCCATTTAAAAATAAAATAATAACAAAGTCAATAATCTATTACAATAAATCGTTATTATAGACTGAAACCTATTGAATCTAGTTATCAGTTGATTTTTAATGCTGCATTTTTAATAAAAAGGAGTGCCAAGATTGTTTACCAAATAGGACAAGTTAGGATGAACAGACTTTATGGACCTTAGTCTCAAATTAAAGTTTTATTATTATTATTTGACATTTGGACCTTCCGTTTGTTATTATATCAGAGTCATTTAAGAGTGTATAGCTGGATGAACAATATTAACTGAGCATTTTCATATTTTGTGGTTATTGTTTGTATGCTATTAGTACATCTTATTAGGTACTCATACAACAAATATTCATTAATATATGTGTAACCTTCAACATATATGAGTATGTTGAACTCACTACCAGAGGATATCAGAAAGGCTCGAACTCTTGGATCCTTTCGCGACAGAGTTAAAAGTTATTTCCTTTCCTCAAATATTTATTGACTCTATTTTATCTTTATTTCTTTCTTATCTTATTATTATTTTATATCCATCATTTTTCTTTAAAAAAAAATCCTTTTTTTTTCCTCTCAATATGCGCACCCACTTCATCATTATGCTTTTATATTTATTTATTGTTTTCACCCAAGGTTACCTGGAAGTAGCTGCCTGTTTAGCAATAAGGCCGCATCTGTATACTTTTCTTTGTTATTTTTTTCTCTGTATCTTATCTGTGTGTGCCATAAAGCGTAATTTATCATTATTAATAATTCAAGGTTTGTATTTGTTACAAATATACTTTCTTTTCAATATTTCAAATAATATAAACTGCGTGAGATCATATTCGGTCGTATTTATTTGTCCAACTAGCTAGTAACTTCGTTCGTGTGGTTTTCCGCTCGGTTCGGCTTTATTACTGAAGTAAAATTTCGGCTCTTCTCGGTAACGCTCGGTTCTCAATTGTCCCCAATACACGGCGTTAGGTTATAGCTTTTAGCAATTCGTCTTGGCGTTAATGATGAAGCGACACTGTCGTGGTAATGGAGCGATAGTTTTATCCACTGTGACCATTTTTTAAAACCACATTTTGGTTAGGAATAGGTTTTTTACGAATAAAACCATTTTAATAAATCTTCTCTGTCATGCGTGTCTGTTTTATCGCAATCCATCGACAACTTTTCGAGTTGAGGACCGTTTGGCGCATCGGTAGCGATCTTGCTTTTCGCCTTGCGCCGCCGCGCCGGTCCTGGGTTTAAATCTCGGAAGGGGCAGATGTTTGTATGATGAATACGAGCACTTATACCAGTGTAATGGATATGAATATTACATATTTGTGTATCATATAATATATGTATGTCCATCATTTGCCCTAGTATCCATAACATACATCCATAACGCTTTGGGTTAGGCTAATTCATTTCATTTATAATTCCATATTATACAACTTCTATTTTCATTTCAATGGTTTGACTGCGAGGTAAGAGCTCATTAGCACTAATTTTATTGTAATATTGGTATGTATATATCGCAGTCAACTGGTTAAAATAGCCGTTCAATCGAACAGCTAGCCTTTTGACTGAACAACGCCATTCAACCACAAGTCTAGCTTTTTAATTGAATATTTGAGTCGCTCAAAACGTTCAACACTACAGCTGATTCAAAAGCTGCCGTCTAATTGAATTAGTTCAGCGCTCACCACCGCGGCGCTAGGTGCGTTTTGTTTTCAATATGGCGTCAACTAGCCGGTGTTTGTGATTGTTTCAAGATATTTTTCGGAAAGAAAGAAAGTAAATATACGTTACTAGTGTTATTAAAGAGACAGAAATTATGGGGGCACTTACGAGTGATACGAGTGAAGTTGATTAGGTTAGGTTAGGTTAAATGTAAAAAAAAAAGTTAGTTTTGTGACGGGTGCGGCCGGGGGAAATGAAAAGGCTTCGTCACTTATATTTTTAATAATTATGGAATGAAGGCACAACTGAAACAATTATATATAAAAGGTAAATTACACTGAATACAAAAAAAAATCACGTTTATCACTTAAACATATTATAAAAGGTAGGGCTACTTACAATAGTGCCTTAAAGAAACTTATAGACTTTTATATAACAGGAACTGGTGGTACAGAATACAGATACAGGAAATCTTGTGAGTTATATATACTTATGAGCTTATTATACTTGCGAGCTTATTATAACTGATCAGCACTATAAATATATTTAAATAATTGTTAGCGGTGAGTCAACCGCTCTACGTGCTGACTCTGGTAAGAATGAACTTCGAGAACAAAACAAATAAAAAGAGACAGACAGTAAATTTAAAAACGGAAGCCAAGAGAAAAAGAAAATATGAAAATGGCTAGAGAAGAGCGCAATGAAAGCAACGAGTCGTCAATATAGCTATGGCGCCTCGTTACAGGTTAAACTTACTCCACGAATAATCTCCCAAGAAATTACAAAAAGTTAGCTAAGCGTCGTCTAGCTGTAGTGTTGAAAGTTGCAGTCAACAAGTCGGCTAAACGACGTATAGCTGTTTGATTGAATTGCTATTTTAACCAGTTGGCTGCGACATATACACTACCTATTACGAATAAATTGGTGTGACATAAGAAATATTGTTTTTATGTTATAGTTTTAGTGAGACTAATGCACGGTTTTTGATTTCTATATTATAAATATTGTAAAGCGAGATTATATAGGTTACAAGATTGTTACAAGTTTTGATAATTTAATGTCTGAAAACTAAGTATTGAATGAACTTCAAACTGTAGATCTCATCAAGAATACTAAAGACGATTTTGTCTGGAGCGGATTGAATAATTCAGAGGTTGACCCTTTTATGTAAGGAAGGACTGTGATTTCCCTTTTATTGGGGAGTTTTGGGGAGATAAGGCGAACCGTTGATTTTCAACCGATAATATAGGTTCGCAGTCTTTTGTCTAGAAATCTTTATATAAAATTGTGCATCCGTATGTTAGTGAACTCCGATTTTTATACTTTTTTGCGTGTGTATGTGTAGCTCTCTGGATAATTTAGAATCACAATCACCTGTTCAATTCTGCCATCCTTACGATAAGTGCAATAAGTAGTTTCGGCTTCTCTCGAAATAATTGCGATTAAAGATTTAATTTTTCTTTTTTTGTGTATCATCTATACATATAAATAAAATTGGAGTGTCTGTTTGTAATATTGAAATAGCCGATTTTTACTACATGCATATGAATATATATACGGTACATACACCAAAATAACATTTTTTACCATTTTTGTCTGTCTGTCTGTCTGTTTGTTCCGGCTAATTAATAACTCTTAAATGGCTGGACCAATTTTGACGGGACTTTTATTGGCAGGTAGCTGATGTAATAAGGAGTAACTTAGGCTACTTTTATTTTAGAAAAATAAAGTAATGTTGCAAGGTTCCACGCGGACGAAGTCGCGGGCGGCCGCTAGTCGTAACTATAATAGCTATTGACTTGAAACTTTAACTATACGACTATAAAATGAAGCGGAATTTTATGTAGTATATTATATTTGTACATATATTTGTACATAAAATTGTACGTAAGTCAATTTGCCCAAAAACTCGACTTATTGCACTTATCGTAAGGACGGCAGAATTTGTCACCTTAAATTGAGCAGAGCAACAACTTCCTGGTCATTTACTATACAAATGTAACTATGTTTTTAAATGGTAAATTTTTTGTACGTGGTTGACTGTTTTTGTGGCTATAATAAAAGAACTGAATAAAATGCAAAATAATAAAAAAATGTTTAATTTAAGAGGAACGTGCCCTATTAAAATATCGGAAGGTAGTCACATCGACGCAACTCAAAAATCTGTCAAATTTAACTAACTATGCCAAACTATCTTACATCTTCGATATAAATAAATAAAAAAAGTACTCTAATTAAACTACTGAGACCTTAACAGGCGCGTCGAATTATCTTAAGTATTTTTTAAGCTGACTCATCAGAATTAGGGAATCATTTACTTGGAAAGCTTATAAAGTGTTTTGTTATTCCGAGCACGAGGCCCGTTTAAGCAGCGTTACAAATCTTGGTTATGTAACAGATATTTGCTGGCCAAGAAAACCTGGCGAATGCAAAAACTAAGGGGTGCTGGCAAAGAAAATGTAGATGATATTTTCTGATTCAAGACTGTTCAGGGATTGAGTTATAACTGCATAAATAAAATAAATGAATAAATATTTCCTACATTTACACCAATGAACCTTTTTTTTACTTGGAGGAAATGCTTTACACATACTTCCACCGCTGGGAGTGCGGCGAAAGTTATGCGGGACTCTCCCCTGCGCACTTACCTGACGATAAAAGCTCGTCAGGTTGGTTCACAGGGGCCTACCCTCTAAAAACTCCAAGATGTCCCTCCGGTCACCTTGGTGGCACTGGACTGTCGTACGGCAGTGCAGTGGCACCGGATGGGGTCACGGGAAACCTCGTGGACACTACCGCGACACACCAATGAACCTAGCCCAAAGTAAGCACTTTAAGGCTTGTGTTATGGATACTAGGTTAACGGATAGACATACATATATCATATATAAATAAGTAATATTCATAGAAATATATACAAACATCCATGACTCAGGTACAAATGCTCGTATTCATCATACAAATATCTTCCCCATTCCGGGATTCGATCCTAGGACCGTCGGTGCGAAAGGTAGGATCGCTACCGTTGCACCAAACGGTCGTCAAGTGCTTTAATAATTTAACTTGGGCTAAACAATCAATGTTACGTTGCCTATTTTTCTATTTTGTTTTATGTTGTATGTTTTATAATGTCTGCAGTAGGTATATGGCGATTACTTTTACGACTAGTATTTTAATATTGATGTTATTGTACTCCACCATATGCAAAAACTCTCTAAATATAAAATTTTGGATGTCTCTTATGTCAGCTTGGTTCAGTTCAGTTCACCTTTTCGGTAGATCGTTAGAATTTTTGTATTTGATGAGTTAGTGTATTGTAAAAGTACGGTGTAGTCGATAGTAAAAGACATAGATTTTTAACTTATACATTGTAATTATATAATTATAGTTTTATGTAGTTTTGTATAGTGGAGCAGTTTAAAGAAAAAAAATATTTGATTGAGTTAAGGAGTCCGTCACTTTCAATAAGTCTTTCATTGTACCTAAATCATTACTTAGTGCTTAAACCTTGCTCAAGTTCAGCTATGATGCTATTTTAGCCTCTACGTATAGTTTAAGTTAAATAATATAGTTTGGTAAATAGTTTATAAGGTTCGATGGAACTGGCATGTTTTTAAAAAAAAAGTTCCTTAATATAAAGAGAAAATAAAAATAATAATAATGAGTACGCTTTTATGTGGTTTTCATCTTATCAGGCTTATAACTTCGGCTAATAATAGCTTCCAACAACTCTCATTAGATTGGGTCCAGCTTGTGAGGGCCTACCCAAAAATTATCAACCGGTTCGCGGTCGCCATTTTGAAATTCCTTCCACTTTAACGGTAATTAGTTCTTCACGCTTTGGAGTTTACCTTAATTTCGTTTCAACTCAGCAATCTTTTGAGAGGTATAGGTATTTAATTATGAAGTGATTTATTAAAATAACTTTGTAAAGTGCAAGGGTTTTTGAGCGAGGTAACCTTAACATAAGTGTTATATTATTGCTTACTTGGGCTGTTTCAATAATGATTTTGTATGGTGCTTTATGACAATAAAAACATTTTTAATTTCTTTTTCATTTGAACGGATATCTGTTACATTAGTTGTTCTACGTATCGTCATTTCTGATTTTATCACGCAGCGTGTTCACGTGCCTTAAACACTCAACCCAAAGCACACGGAATCGACCTACAATAATATTGCTGCATTGTTAAATAAATAGAGCATCTACATTTTGTTCAACGTACATTTATGTAAATGAACTGATATATATATGATATATATATATATATATATATATATATATATATATATATATTATACAACATTGTATAAAATAGCCTAATAATGTAAAATAAAGTACACTAAGTAATTATACTTAAGACGTTGTTACTTTTTCAGTTGATTGATCGAGTCATCACTAACGAATCCTCTTACTGCGGACAGGACACCTTTAGCCGTCAGATATCTGATCAGTCTTGTGAGTCTGCTTGACTGGCAGTGAGAAAATCAAATCACACCTTTTCCCTTTCACTTTTTGCATGGTACAAGCATATTTATTTATCTATATGTGTATTTGTTAACTTTGTGGTTAAGGTTAGGGCTGTCAAAAATTTAGGGCTGATAGGGCACTAGGGTTGTCAAGAAGGATATAGGTCTTCCCTTTTCAACGCATGTACAAAGAGTTAGGTAGAAATCCTTAATATTTGAACATAGCGAAACACCATATCATTAGAATAAAATAATTTTTATTCAATAGGAGCACTTACAAAGCATATATTGAATTTTAAAGCTACGCCATGACTTCGTAAGACCTACGTCGGGACTTGTACCGAGAAGAACCCGTAAAAAATTCAGCATGGGCTGTTTTTTCTCTCTTCTCTATGTATTTGACAGAATCAGGCGTCACTTGGCGGAAGTCCATATCCATTAGTAAAATATTAATATGTAGCTTACTTCCGCAAAACTCAAGCAATGTGCACCGCCCGCCCGCCCGCAAATAAATGCAGGAACCGCAGACACCGGTACCTTCATCAACTACTCTACACGTGTTTCGCCCCCACACGGAGCATCATCAGGAGCTGTTAGACCGTGCAATAACGAGCACTAATGCTTGAGTTTTGCTACTGTTAGATTATAATCTCTCGCGAGAATGTAAACTATCGAAAGATTGTGAACCGTAACATACTGTTTACAGTTTAACGTATTATTTTTCGATAGGTTATCAAATATCTAACCTAACCTAACCTTACCTTGTGGTTAGGTTAGGTTTATCATATATCGCATATTTTATCTACCGAAAAATATGCGTTAAATTATAAACAGTCTGTTACGGTTCACTATCTTTCGATGGTTTACAATCTGGCGAGATAGATTATAATGTAAGGGTGTATACAATTTTACGGTGACATATATTTATGGATATTATAAATCACTTTCCAATGCGTTGCACCAATGGTCATCAAGAAATCTTTCGTCGTCAGAGGTTGTGGGGTATTTATTAAAAATAAGTTAACGCAAAGCTGAAAATAAAAAAGGGTCCCCTACTTCTCGGGCGGAATTAATCTAGCTCTGGGAGACTGTATTGATGTAAAGCCGAGCGGGAAATTCGATTTCTAAATAAAGGTAGTCATTTAGATGTATTTAAGATAAAACAGCAATAGAACGTGCTTATTTTAGGTCTATATGTAACTAAGAAACTATGTAATAAAATGTTATAATTTAGTTCTTACATTTCAGAGCCTATTACATATTTATAGGATTTGTGTTTAACTTTGTTGTTTATATTCTATTCTGACGTTTTGACTCCTTTTCAAGAGCCGCAAACACAGGATAACAGAATGAATTTACCTTAGTTATCCTGAGATCACGGTTCCTGTAAAGGGGTCGATACTTCTTCTTCTTCTTCAGCCTTTCGCCACCCAATGCTGAGTGTAGGCACCCTGCATTGCCCGCCATTCTTCCCTGTTTTGGGCCTTCCTCTGCCAGAACTTTCCGGCAAATTTGACCAGATCGTCGGTCTACCTACGTCGGTCACAATCTGGTCCTAAGCCTATTGATTCGATTCCACACAAAAATATTAAAATCGGTTAAGAAGTTATGGAAGTTATGACCTAACAGACATTGTGCTATTGAAGCTGATCCATGGGAGCTTCGCTTCGCTCCGCTCCAATAATGAATATTCATTAAAATTGTTAGTTTTTGAGACCCCAATCACTTATATAAATATTTTTCCTTTTAAGTATTGCCATGTAGCAATATTTGATTATTTTCAAACATAATATTGTTTTTATGCGTAATAGTTCGTCGAATTTTGAATTTCTTCATTATTATTTTCACCAATATTCCTCCTCTACAGGGATATAATCCTGTTCAATGAAGTAGGTACAAATTGCCAATATTCAAATTGAGCACAGTCGATTGCGTTAAATAGTATCTTCATGAATATTTGATTGGCGGTTAATCCATTTTCATAGTAATAGCTTCCAGATTGCAAGCAATTGGAACGGTATCGAATAATAAACGGTATTTTTTATTTGATTTAAAGTGTGATTTTGTTTTTAGTTGATAAATCCTAATTATATTTTGACAATACTGTGTGTGTGTTTTCTTACCATACTGTCAGTAAAAGCCTAAGAATAACATTCAAGAAGGCTAAGAACGGTTAGCTATATGTGTAGTCGTAGAAACGAAACGTTAGCGCGATTCATTTCGGTGCAGCGACATTTACGGTCTATTCATCCTTACTGTTTACCAAATAGGACTATTTGGTAAACAATCTTGGCACTCCTTTTTATTGAAAATGCAGCATTAAAAATCAACTGATAACTAGATTCAATAGGTTTCAGTCTATAATAACGATTTGTTGTAATAGATTATTGACTTTGTTATTATTTTATTTTTAAATAAGTGATTTTGTTAAAAAGTTGTGCCAAGATTGTTTACAAAATAGGACAAGTTAAAATGAACAGAATTTAATAATAGTAAAAATATTTTATACACTCACACCAATTAACCAAGCACAAAGTAAACACTGTAACACTTGCGTCGTGGAAATTAGAGTACAATACATACGAGGCGAGGTCAAAAAGTTCAAAAGTTTAAAAAATATAGATATAAATTGAGCATCTCACCATTAGTATATATTCCAAATCTGAACTTCATCGGCTCATTAACCTTTAAGTTATCAAAGTGCAAACAAGTTAATCGGGAAAAAATCAACAAGTATGGAGAAAATGTAATATCGTGCCGTTATTAAATACCTCACCAAACAAGGAAAATCCGCTCAGACAATTTTACAAGAGGTGTTAACGGTTTACGGGGACTCTGTCCCTGGTAAAACCATGGTTTATAAGTGGCTTGACCTATTCAAGCAAGGAAGAGAATCAATTGAAGACGGCCCACGTTCGGCCAATTGAGGCCACCACACCCGAAATCATCGAGAAAGTAGAAAAATATTGTATTGGAAGATTCCTGACTAAAGAAGAAGCAGCTAGCTGCAATGGTTGGAGTACCCGATGCAACCATTTTGAACATCCTACATCATCATCTTAACAAAGGTCAGCGCACAGAGGGTCCGAAAATGCTTTCTACCCTTCGAAAACGACAACGTGTCGTTCTCGTCAGTTTTTGGAGCTTTGTAGCGATAACAGGGAAGAAGTTATGGCCCAAAAAGTTACTGGAGATAAAACCTAGGTTCACCGCTATGAACCCGAGTCGAAGCAAGAGTCGATGCAGTGGCATAAAAAAGGCACCCCGCCGCCCAAGAAGTATCGAGTTTCACCATGGGCCGGAAAGATCATGGTAACTATATTTTGGGATACAGAAAGTATTTTACTGATCGACAATAAAGAATGCAGGGTTAATATAACGGGACAATACTCCGCTGCAATATGAGAACAGTTAAAGGTGGTCATTAAAGAAAAAAGAAGACGAAAATTGACAAATGATAAGTTATATACTTATCCAAACTTGTCTGATTCATACGAAAGAGGATTTGTTTAATTGTTACACTTTGAGGTCCTGACTACTCACCCGAGCAACATGAAATTTTGCATGGTCTTTGTCAAGGACACACACATTCAAAAAAGAGTAATATTCCCTGAGTCTACATTAACTCGAGCGAAGCCGCAGGCAAAAGCTAGTTCTGAAGTGGTTGTTAAATCTTTGTGTCCTAACATTAGGAACGCTTAACTGATTTTGTTTTTTTGTTATGCTATCACGCTTGAACTACTAAAACGATCATTATGAAATATTTATGATTCAGTCAGGGGTTAAAAAAGGTAAGGTACATCTTTTTTCTTTCATCTAAAAAGTACTGTTTTCCAGGGAAAACTATAACCAATTTACAAGCGGGTGAAGCCGGGAGAAATCTAATAGACCTTATTTTTTTACATAAATTATCAAAATAAAGTTCATTACTTACGTTTAAGTTTTAAATCATAGTAGTAATTGCAATCAAGAGATGGCGCTATATTCTCGCGGCTTGGCGGTGTTAAAAGTATTTCACGTTTATGTTGTATCTCAAACAACTTCTTGCTTGTAATCTTTTCTTCTGTTCTTTAAAAAAACTAAAATGGTGTAATTCTTTTAATAAATGATAGGTTAGATTGTCAAAACTATAAAACTAGTAGAGATGGGTCGTCGACGTATTTTTCTTTAACGAAACTAGACCGTCCATTGCCATCCATCGACTAGTCCATCAACTAGTTGAATTCGTTGACTAATTAACGTTATTAACGGCAGACGGTCAATCGTCTAAGTTCGGTATTAACGGGTGACGCCAAGACGGTGTTTAGCACTAGTTCTATCTTCAATTCGACAGTTGAATAAACTGTAAAGTTACTGAAAAATTCAAAGAAATAGCACCAGTCAAAATACAATCAATCCTTTCATACTTTGCCAGGCATAGGACTGGCTGAATACGTAATAAAAAGATTTAATATTATCGTATTTCAGGCTAATTACGAAGATCAACAGATTTGATGGATCTGTGTATTTTTATGAATATTTTTATTTGATTTTTTATGTTTTTTTGTTTATTTTTATGAGAATGCCTTTAGCTTTTCACTTTAATAAGTCTATTTAAAAAATATCAAATATCAACTCCTATGCAATATAATTACCCTGATCACGGCTCCTGTAAAGGTGTCGAAACGTCAGGATTAAATATAAAATAAAATATGCGCAAAAATCCGTAAAAAAGTGTTTTATTCTAATATGCTTAAAGTTCAAATTGCTTTGCTCGATGATACTATTTCAACGGACGCATGAACTTGAACTAGCCGGCTACGTTTACGTTTCGTTGTCTCGTTGTCAGTAGAGAAGAACGCTGTGGACTCTCAGTTTAGCTGTCTATGAATTCGACTAGTCCACGAATGAATTGAAGACGGTCGAAGTGTCGATTGAACGTAGACTGTCTATTTAAACCGTTCTTTGATTCAACGCCCATCGCTAAAGAATAATTTTGTCTAGTGTTCTCAGTAGTCTGTTATCTGAGTATTATTTGAATAATCATAATATTGTTTTTCCTAACCAGCAGTAAGTGGGTTTTCAGTAACAGACATTGCGTCATTGCAGCTGATCCATGGCAGCTCCGCTCAAATAAGTATTATTAATAGAAATATATGACTCAGGTACATTATTGTAATGGTAATATTTTTTTATATTAAAGCATGGGACTGGTAGATTTTTAAACTAAAGAAATGAGTAAAAGAAAACATTCAATTTGTCTTAAGTTGCAAACTGGTCTCTTACCCATATTTCCTTCTTAATCCGCTCTAATACCCTCTCCATTGATAATTTTCCTTATGTACATGGTACTTTAGTTACTTACTTAATATATAATAACAATAAGTATTATCATCATCATCATATCAGCCGTACGACGCCCACTGCTGGACATAGGCCTCCCCCAAGGATCTCCACAACGATCGGTCCTGTGCTGCCCGCATCCAGCGTTTTCCCGCGACCTTAACCAAATCGTCGGTCCACCTCGTAGCGGGCCTACCCACTGAGCGTCGTTCGGCACGCGGTCGCCATTCGAGAACCTTTCCGCCCCAACGGCCAACAATAAGTATATAAAAAGGATATTATGGAAAAACTTGTTGTTATAATAATATTCTAGCTGACCAGACCACGCGTTGATATGTTATAATTATGAATTAAAATGGAACCTATCCTTTGTCCTAAATCGGAATAAATCTAGCAAAATGAAAATAAAATCCATAAAATTGGTTGAGTAGTTTCTGTGACAGAGAATCTTTATATACATACTAGCTGACCCAGCCACGCGTTGCTGTTTTATAAATTGAAATAAAACCTATCTTTTAAGTTAGATCAAATAACAGATAGTTACGAAGTTTGATCAAATTCGGTTAAGTAGTTTAGGAGTCCATCGCGGACAAACAACATGACACGCAATTTATATATATTAAGATATAGACTAGCTGACTCGGCCACGCGTTGCTGTGTTATGAATTAAAATTAAACCTATTCTTTGTCCTAAGTCGGAACAAATCTAGCGAAATGAAAATAAAATCAATAAAATGGAGTAGTTTTGGAGTTCATCGCGGTTAAACACTGTGACAAAGAATTTTTATATATTTTTACAGCATTTTTACAATTAAAGGTTTTGCTTTAGTTACCATGTGTATTATCATTTTGATACTAACTATACGAGTTCAACAACCTTTCGGCTAGTACAATTTACTGATTCATTTATTTACAAAACGATCAATTGTTCCAGACAATCTTTTACTACAAAGAAACTTGATGTTTTTAAGATATACTATGTCGCGACGTCTAGACAAAGTAGAGGTTTGACTTATACAATGGTTTTCTCCTGAAAAACAAGCAAACATTGTTCGTTTGAAAGAGGATGAAAACTGGGTCTTGTAGACGATTGATAGTTAAAAAAATATTGTAAAAGTATTTTTTCTTTCAAGAATATTTCAAAAAAGTTTATTGTTGTTATGTTGTAAATAGTCTTAAATACATATGGTATATTATATTATTTTTAACTATATAAGTACCTACCACATGTTAAAACAATACTATTATACTTAATATAAAAATAAACATAACTGATATGCACCAAAATATCGGCGTATGTAACTCTTACCTTAAATAAATTTACGTAGGTAACTATACCAAAAAAAACATGGAAAATAGAGTGACTATTCTCATAGTCCGCATCAGCCCAAAGTTTGTACTGATAAATATTCAAAGACCAAAAACTTCTATTTTCGAAAACAGTTGCAAAACATAACTGATATGCACCAAAATATCGGCGTATGTAACGCTTACCTTAAATAAATTTACGTAGGTAACTATACCAAAAAAATACATGTAAAATAGAGTGACTATTCTCATAGTCCGCATCAGCCCAAAGTTTGTCCTGATAAATATTCCAACACCAAAGACTTTAAATTTCGAAAACTTTTGCAAAACATAATGCAGTTATGCCAGCAAAGGCCGTAACTAGTCTGCTCAAGATTCGCCACAACATTTTACCGTAAAATACCGATATAAATAAAAGACATTTGTTACCAATATACCTTACTAAAAATAATTAAATTGAAAAATATAATAAAATAACAAAAAAAACCATAAGAAGGTGAAAACCAGTCTCACCGCTGCTGCTGAAAAAATGCCCAAAAGGCTGGCATCGTTTCCTCGTTGAATTACTATATTCAAACGTTGGCCGAAGAAACAGGCGGACATTTAAAATAAAAAGTTTGGCTTTCGGGCCCCATGAAACCATAGTCTCCACACTGAAGAGAACAGAAGTAACTGCTTGCAAGGTCGTGTATGAAATAATGTATAGTGCTAACCGCACCCTAAAAATATGTGTAGCGGCCGTGGGTTGTGCTACGAAGTGTAGCACGCTCGTAGCATCGGTTACGGCGTTGGCTACGATACCATTCCGGAGAAATGAAACAACGCTACCATGATACGCATATAGTGCATTTTTGATGCATGACCCTTTGAATTGAAAATCGAATTTGTTGATTTAAGTGCACATTATTTTTAAATGTTTTTCACGAACATAACCTCACTTTTTTCCTTTTGACTGTTGTTTTCAATTCCCCTCTTGATATTAATATAAGCAGAGGCGCAAGCTTAGTGTAAGGAGAACGTATTTTGTGTGCACATTTTAAAACCATTTTTTTGTTTTTTTTTTATTAATGAACTTTAAAATTAAATATTTTCGTATGAAAATTATTATAATTATTGCCTGAAACTCCAACTGTGTCCCATTAAGTAATGTTGTTTTAAACAAATTTTCGATAGATTCTACATAAATGATTTGTTTTTATGTGTACGTATACGTACGTGTAAATAAATTTTATTTAATTCCAAAAATATATTAAATATTTAAGTTCTAAATGTGTTTTAATTTAAATATTTCTTTAATTTTAAATAATATCATAAATATATGGTGTTTCGAGTAATATTTAAAATGTGACATTTTGCATGCTGAACAGGCAAGATATGATAGCCAACTTAATTCTTATTTACCATCATGTAAAAAATGTTGTTTTTTTCAAATAAATAGATTTTATTTTGTAGCTTATATTGAAAAAGATGCTTACATTGTTTCAGGTATGGCATACTGAACTGAACAAAAGCTGCGTTTAAGACATCGCAGCAATCTGCCATTGAGAGCGTGGAGGGCTTAAATAACTTACAAACTGGTACGATAAAAGTAAGATATACGGTAACTTCATCTATTAAAACATCTCATCTAGGAATAACTTGATTTATTTAATTAGTAATATCTTTCTTTACTTTCGACGTGTGAGCAAGTGAGAGCAAATGGGGGCTGGTTTATGAGGAAAACACGTTCCGTTTAGGGTATAAGATTAATATAATATCAAATCAAAGAAAATCAAACATTCATACAAACTATAAAAAACGCGACTGACATCCAACTTCAAAGCAAAAAAACTATCAACAATAAAAGATTAAAAAATACAAGTCATTCTAAAATGGGTTGCTATTAACAACACGACGGCTTCCGTGATCGAGTGGATTGTATAGCGGTTTTCATGGTAACACTACTCCGAGGTTCCAGGTTCGATTCCTGGCCGGGTCAATGTAAAGAACTATCTTTTCTGTATTGGCTCAACTCTGGTTATGGTGCCGTCATTTTTTCTGAATTTCATAACAAAAGTGATTGTGTTATTAACTTCGGTTCAAAATAAAGTCTATTGTGAGCTTGTCCAATATTTATTTTTATTTCATTGATTAAACAGATAAATCTTAAAAATCTCTATAGGTTATTATAATAGAAAAATACTAGAAAAAATCGACTCGGGCACAAGTGAATTCTTAGGTGAGAATCGAATCCGCAACCTTTGGAAAACCGGTCCAATGCTCTCCCAATTGAGCTACCGAGCCTTTTGAATTGGGAGAGCATTGGACCGGTTTTCCAAAGGTTGCGGGTTCGATTCTCGCCTGAGAATTCACTTGTGACCCGAGTCGATTTTTTTTTTCAAACCAATTTTGAATCCTGTTAAATGAAACCTCATTTCGAAAATCTGTAAATACCAATACGAAATAAAAACTATTATGATTAAAAACTCTGCGCATTTGTTTATTGAAACGAACTTCCTTATGGGGCGTTGCGGAGGGGTACCCTAGACGGGAAAAAACGTCCGTAGCGTTAAACAAAAAGCGTAAGATTTTTATGTATAGTCTATGTGGGATGGCTATACAGTGTCTACTCGTAATGTATAGTCAACGTGATGACTGTTATAATATATTTTTATAAATCATTCTAAATAAAATAAAGGTGTTAAGATAATTTTGTAAAGTAGTTTCTTTGCTTTTTATCGATAATAATGTCGTAATTAAAAATTTATACTACCCGAATAATTATTTTCTTTACACCTCGAAGAAAACTTAAAATTAATATTTTTATAATAAAAAACTTCGTTCCTATCCGGTGTCCCACGACACCACAAGACTTTCTTATTATTTAACATTATTATCTTTTTCAGCGAAAACTATGTTTCGTGGGTACAAGAATCTTGAAATTTTAATCAGGCTAAATTCCTTAAATTAAATTCTGTGGATATAAACTTGGGTGAAACAACTTTTTAAGAGATATTGGCGTATACTTTATATTTTCTTGATTACAGCTCCTGTAATAAAGTCGAAACGTCAGGATTAAATAAAGTATGCCTAACCTTTAAAAACAATTCTTTTTAACTCCTTAAAGCTCAGCTCTGTGTTTAATGCGTTATTTCTCTCTCTATCGGAGAAAATATCATTCAATCGAAAAGATCCATTACCAAAGCCGTAATAACGATAAAATCAGACTGCGCGCTATAGAGCATTATATAATGCTTGCGGATTATAGGTATCATTGTGGCGAGCATGATATAAAGCTCGCGGTTTTTAAGGGGCTAATGGGTTCGCGCTTGATCCCAATTAAGCCCAGGGGCTATCCAGGATCCACGATGGATCAAGCTAATCCAGAAGGTGCCTATTCACTCTGGCATTGAATGTGTAATGTACACGGAAGTGTAAGAAGTAGGCAGTTTAAGTTTATTTCTTTTAGCATCTACTAGCGGCCCGTCCCGGCTTCGCACGGGTGGACAAAATTCTTTAATTCTTTTCTATTATGAAATATTTTTCCGTTAGCGCCATCTAGCGTCCGGTAGACGAACTACTTGCGGTTAACGCGTTGCTATGGTAACATTAATTGATACAATGGAAAAAGAGCGGGAAAAAGAGATGACAGACAAACACACAAACCACTGTGATCTTAAATTATAGATTTGAGTGTTTTAATCGTATCAAGTTCTAATGATAGTTTATTTTCAACATTTTCCATTTTAATATCATCTATCATTTCCCCACCATGTTCTTTTAAGTGCCAGAAGAGGGCAATGATATAAGTTTAACTGTCTTCATAATTATCTTACTTTTATATATTCAACAACATTTGCTATTTGGATATATTCCAAACATGTTTTCATTATAATTTATATCTCTTGTTCAGTTTCCTTTAAATGCTATTTAATCATAATTATACTTGTAAGCAATCCTGTACGGTCAATCAACTGCACAATAAGATCAATTTGTCAATCAGCACTTTTGTTATTGATTTATGTGAAAACTCCTTTAGCATCGTTGTGATTTGAAAGTCGATGAAACGAAAAAGTGACAGTAAAAAGAGTTACACATAGATTCATAAGATTTAAGGTAGGAGAAAATGAGATAGGAAGCATTATACAGTGTCTCTTATGTTCGTGGTTCTGTTTGTGCTTTGCTTCGTACCACCTCCACTCGTGTTTACCAAGGCATAGCGGGAGTTTGCTTATGCCTCAGCGTTGTACGTGTGTTAATACGTGTTTGTGTGTGCATGCGTAGTACAAAGCTTGAGAGAAGGCATCACAACAACCGTGGTATTTTGTATACGTGTACGTATTATTTTTGAAGGTTTCACTTCTACCACGTGTGAATTGCACACATGCTTTTTAAAATTATTATTTAGATTCCTTTCCGCCACTGGTCATTAGCAAAGCATTAGTATTTAAAATTAAAGCCATTTTTATTACTGTGAAAACACGTAATAAATAAGATATAGCAACCTTTATTGGCAGTTAAGGTATGTGGGTTTAGCAAGGACTCATACAATTCCTAACCTCGTTTCTATTTTGATTCAATCGTATATAGGAGAATGGAGGAAAAGGCGAACAATAGCTATCAGTGTACTTAATCGATACATGAATACCTGTTTGATTATTAATGATACTGTCTGACAGAATAGTATAGCACAAAAGCACATTGACGATTAATGATAAGGGAGGCTATCACCGTCCATCCTAATTATATCATGACTATACTTTGTGTGTGTGTGTGTTTGTTACCATATTGTCTCGCTATCCTAACAATGCAAAACTAAACTTGCTCTTACGTACTCCCGCAAAAACAATACAATAGCGTGTTTCTACGTGCTACAGCGCCATCTAGTTTTCTATGACAACAAAACGAACAGCAAGGTTTTTCGAATTATGGTCTTTTCGTACGTTCTTCAGTTTTTGGGGAAGGTTTCCGTCGCGGTGGGCTTTTTGGCTGAGATGATGATGTCGATCAAATGATAATTGTGAACTTTAGAATGGGTCGAAATTTCGCGTGGGCATAATTTATTTGGCAGATTCATCAACCGCGCTATATTCAACTCGATTCCTTTTTTACCGCTAGTTGGAATAGTAGTGAGTCTTCTATAATTTAGAGATTATCTAAGAAAATAGTTTTTTTTTTCTAGTATTTCACCACGTTTTTATTAACTTGCTTTCGTTCGTGTCTGTTCGCAAAATTTTCTAATCTTTTAACTCAAAATTAGACCACTTCTGATGCTCCTAAAAAGCATCAAATCAAATCAAAGATATATGTTCAAATGCTACGATGTAATATGACTTAAAAACGTGGGGCGGGCTGTTTTCAGGCTTAGCTATTCACTCATTTTCTAACTCTTTATTTGTAAACACTAAACATCTGAGCCAAACGCCTGATAACGAATTCACCAAGTGAAATGAATTAGTTAAGCCTAAAAACCGCCCGCTCCACGTTTTTAGTCATATTATTTGATTTTAAGGAGGATCAAATCTTATCAATAGAATATGTTAAAGATACGTATTCGACAGAATAATATAACGTCAAATAATCAACATCAGCTCATGTATCTGACATATATATATATATATATATTTACATATATTTATAAATGTATTTTTATCTAAATACGAAAATCACCAGAAAACTGAAAAAATATTACGTTACTTTACATGAAAAACTACATAGTGGCAACCTTAGACCAAGATGGTGTATTGTGATTGTCTATTATATGGATTATCAAAAACAATTCTTCGTTTAATAATCTATCTCTAGGGTTGTCATTTTGCCGTTTTTCATTCAAAATCATAATTTTCATCCTATACATATATGTGAGAGAGGTCTTATCTCTACTATATAAAAGAAGGACATTGTGGGTTTGTTACCATATTTAGTTGCCATAGTTACCATAAGCCTAAGAATAATAGTTTTTATAATCAATTAACGTTACCATAGCAACGCGTGTCCGGGTTATACCAGCAAAGCGTGGCCGGGTTAGCTAGTTAGGATTAAGTTTATTTTTAAAGTTAAATACTTTTTGCTTTAGTTTGATATCCAAGGTAGTTGCAATACAAAAGAATTCTCTGTGTTACAATGTGAAGAATAAGTCGTTAAACCTAACTATCCTACATATACAACACGTCCCAAACTTATGGGACATGAAGGGGAAGTACCTTAAATATCGTAGATAGTGAAATTTGCTCAAAGAAGACTTTATGTTATTTTTAAAAGTTAGTAATTCTGCATTTATAGATTTTTTAAAAATTACTTGCTTCGTCTGGGAATCGAACCGACTTAAATGTCAAAAAAAATCACCCTACTTTTATGATGCCAATCGAAAGAATAGCTAAAAAATAATAACTATGCTTAAGTTACATGGTTTTTTAAAAGAAAGGAACAACGTGAAATTAATATTGTAATCAAATTAAAAACATACATGAAACTGCCGTAGTCAATTAAGTAGGTATTTTTTTTGTAAATTAATTAATTAAATGCTCAAAATGTAATCCCTCTTGTCTTACGCAAATCTCCAATCTTTTAATGAGTCCGCTGCCTGTTGATTTTCTTATCATTTTATGGTGAACACTCGATGTGATATGGCACAATTCTGTTTGCAACTCGCCCACGTTCTCGTATCGCTTTTTGTATAGCATATCTTTCACGTATCCCCAAAAGAAGAAATCTAATGGTGTAAGGTCCGGGGATCTGGCCGGCCATCTAATCGGTCCATTTGTACCAATCCATGTAGGAAAACATTCATTTAGAAAATCTGCTGCTCTCCGACTATTATGAGCCGGAGCTCCATCTTGTTGGAAAATTAAGTTTTCTTGCTCCGCCGCGGAAAGATTTCTTATCTTATCCCTTAAAATTTGAAGTATTCCTAAATACTTTTCCGTGTTCAAGGTTCCTTGGTAAAAATGGATTAAGAAAACCCGGTTTTTTAAAAGTCCGCACCAACAGTTGCGTGAAAAACGCACTTGGTTATTCGTTTCAGTGACTCGTAGGGGATTTTCTTTAGACCAAATACGATTATTGTTGCGGTTATACATACCGTTATTGCTAAAGTTAGATTCGTCTGTCCAAATAATATTATCCAAAAAATTTGGATTTTCGAGCAAGCGTGCCTGGATATCAAGACAGAAATTTCTTCTCCTTTCTGTATCGCCCGGAAGTAATTTTTGAACCAATCGTCCTTCAACATAACTCTTAAAACCGTGTTTTTTTAATACACGGTGTATTTTGCTTTTCGAAACTCCAATTTCATGTTCTCCTTCTCTCACCGATGCTTTCGGAAAAGCCGAAAAGTAAATTAAAATACCAAGTTCTTCGTCGTTGATCGTACGGTTTTCTTGCTGTGGTTCTCTTGGGCGTTTATCGAAACGTCCCAGAGTTTTCAAATTGTTCACAAGCCTTTTCAAAACTTTACGAGACGGTAATTGTCTATCAGGATATTTTACGCTATACCACCGCAAACTTCTAGAGATATCTTTATCATTCAAAAAATATGCTTCCATTAGATCAAAACTTACTTGATATGCCATGTTCGCAATAAATTAACACAATAACACTTGTGTAAGTGAATTAAGACTAAACAGATCAATATCCGAAAAATAAACGCTCGCACAGACTGTTCCATTTTCAAATTTAAGACCAACATTATTTTCGTTTTAAATTTGCCTTCAACGCTCGCACAGACTGTTACATTTTCAAATTTTAGAACTACATTAATTTATTATTTTTAGCTATTCTTTCGATTGGCATCATAAAAGTAGGGTGATTTTTTTTTTGACATTTAAGTTGGTTCGATTCCCAGACGAAGCAAGTAATTTTTAGAAAATCTATGAATGCAGAATTACTAACTTTTAAAAATAACATAAAGTCTTCTTTGAGCAAAATTCACTATCTACGATATTTAAGGTACTTCCCCTTCATGTCCCATAAGTTTGGGACGCCCTGTATATTGATGTATAAGAAACCTCCATATACTACCCTTTCTAATTTACTACTTTTCCGTTCTACGTTAGCTTCTATCTTTTGAAAGGCTATGAACTTCCTCAAACGTTTCAAATACCTTTTAAGAGCAAGCAACGAAACGATTACAAGGGATCCCGACGCAACTACACCATTCAGAATTTGTTCCTTGTCCGTATGTAATAAAACATATAATCGCCTGGGGCCTCATTTCGTGCTACGAACCAATATTTGTTGACTGCGATCTGCGAATAACGTATGTAATATCGTACCGAGTGCATTCTTGAATACAATGCGAGGACAATAGACAAAACATTATTATATTGAGCAAATATAATACGTTGGTTAAATTAATGATCGTTTTTCGCGTTTCAGATGGGGATGATGTTTGTGTGATGAATACGAGTATTTGCACCTGTGTCATAGCTATTTATACATAATATTATGAAAATGAAATATCTATTATCATTTATGTATGTCTATCCATTATTATAATATCCATAACACATATAATTAAATAAAGCAAGACATATATATAATTAATCTATAGTCTAAGATCACAGTGGTTTGTGTGTTTGTCTGTCCGCACTTTTTCCCGCTCTTTTTTTGCATTGCATCAATAACGTTACCATAGCAACGCGTTAAACGCAAGTAGTCCGTCTACCGGACGCTAGATGGCGCTAACGAAAATAAAAATTAATAATAAAAAAAAAAAATTTTGTCCACCCGTTCGAAGCCGGGACGGGCCGCTAGTTTATTATTAAAAATATTAGACGAGTCGTTGCAAATGGGAATATTAATTATTTTGTGTTTTTTGAGTTGTATGCTTTACATATCCGATTGGTGATGCAAGGATTAGTTTTGTGGGATGGTATAACAAAAGTTATCATATTTTTTACTTTTGCACTAATTAGGCTATCCCAAAGTAAGCAATCTGAAGCTCGTGTTAATGATACTAAGGTAACGGATAGACATACATTTTAGATACATAGATATTTAATATATGTAGAAATATATATAAATATCCATACCTCAGTTACAAATGCTCGTATTCATCACAGAAACATTTGCTCATTCCGGGACTCGAACCAAGGACCTTCGGTGCAAAAGCTAGGATCGCTACCGTTGCACCAAACAGTCGTAGTATGTGATGTGATCGAGTTAACAAGTGCTGATGATAGTCGTGTGGTATAATCGCAGGTTACTAGGTCTTAAGGTAACTTACTAAAGTGAAATGTGACTTACAGTGCTTATTGTGGGTTAATTGGTGTGAATATAAAAAAACCGTTGTGTATACTTATGTACGCACGTAAGAAGCTATACTTCTCTATTGTTACTTAACAAAGATAACTTATATTTTAATTTTATATAAATTATTGTTCACTACCATACATAATCTAATATCACACACACATTCATAATTAGCGGCCAACTTCATCTTACTGGTTTATTCCATGTCGCGTTTGCGGCTAACTTCAACGTGATAATTTTGTGTCACAATTTCAACATGATAATCTTGTGTCACAACATTAACATGATAATTTTGTGTCACATCTTAAAATTTCACTCTCATCATTTTTTCATAACGCGCCTAAAGAAGTATAACTTAAAAAATATTATATCAAATATTATTATAACTTAAGTCCAACACATATATTTCAATAACATCTATAAAACCAAAATATCTATCCCCTGCAAAACAAGTGAGAGGCGTCATCTTTCCGTAAATAAAATCACTTGCGCACAGCGATACAATTTGTACTGTCACCTTCTCTACACGTTTTGGCCCTAACACGAAGCATTATCAGGACATGTAAGTAACATACAAAATCAGGACGTGTGTTGCTGCTATATGTATATTGTATATGTATAAGTATATGTTGCTTGTACATTTATTTGCGGACAGGCAGTGCATCTTGCATGTTTTTAGAAGTAAGCTCTATTTTATAGATTGTAAAGGATACAATGACTTTTAGTCCCATCAAAATAAGTTCAATAATTATTTGTAAAATTATTTTAACCGGATTTTCTACGCTTTTATTGGTTGGGTTAGAGCGGTCCACCTGTTTTGGTGATCCCTTAAGTAATAAAATAATATTTTATATAAAAGTACACACTGTGGATCCTAGTGATGTACTGATCTATTTTTGTAAATAATTAATGTAACATGGAGGTCTCTCCTTCATTAGCCAGTTCTTATGGGATTGCCTTTTAGGTGCTAAATTAGTGACAGACTACTGAGTATCCAGCAACGTTGAGATTGTAAAATGACCAGAAATGTAAAAATAAAGCAAAATATGGAAAGTTAGGAACGTGCCTAGTTAAAAAATATTGGAAAATGTGACCACGACCTCTTTAAAGAATTTTATAATTTTTATATATTTTATGCATTTTCAATGCGGTCTTATAAGATAAATTATTATAATAGAAAAATGCTCTCCCTATTGAGAGAGCTCAATTGGGAGAGCATTGGACCGGATTTCCAAAGGTTGCGGGTTCGATTCCCGCCTGAGAATTCACTTGTGACCCGAGTCGATTTTTTCTAGTATTTTTCTATTATAATAACTCTTTAAAGAAGTTTATGTATATAGAAACGAACAAGAGTAAACGCGTCATAAAGTGGTAAAATGGTCCTATTTAAACGTGTGATAAGCTGAATTTTAAGAACTAAAAAACAATATTAGTCGAAAAAATGTAACACGTTAATGTGCTGTTACAAGTACCTTATCTAACTTCAAGTTTTATATCAGAAATGGGCTTTACCAAATTCCAAATTGATGTTACAACCGACGGTTTATCACTGTCTAGCTCAGATTCGTATTAACATACTAACGTTTCTCATCTGTTACATTCGTAGATTGATGACCAAACCGATTTTATTTGGGTATTGAATGGATTCATTTTTATAGCTCTTTTTTTTGATAATATTAAAAATATAATAGAGAGCTTTAAACAAAATTCGCAAAATTATAGAATTTTTAGCAAATGATAGAATGGGAAACCAGCGAAGGATGCAAGCAAACAAAGAATGCATTTCCGGTGCCATCAAAAAGGTGACTCGCAACCTCATCAAAATAAATAGGGATTAAGTTCGGATAGTTATTGGCATGAGAACTGGTATTTGTCCTTTAAATAAACACCTGTGGTATGCGTATGTGGTACGCTTCTGTTAAAATTCTTCTTCTTCTGTTTTTTTTTTTTTTATATGGTAGATGTGATAACAGAAGAAACTCCACAGAACATGCTTATGTAATGCAAAAGCATGAATGACCATCGGGCACAGCTTCTTCAATCTCCTGCATCGCTCCAGAAGCCTTTAGTAGTCTGGAAAGGCTGTTAAAAGCGAATGCTGGTTAAACCTAAGCACGCAGGCCACATCAATCGTCGAGGCTTGTCCTTAAGCAGGCTTAAATTACACTCTAAGATTAGAGCAAGCAAGACTCTCTAAAATTCTTTTTTTTTTGGTTTGCTCAAATACTTATCCTAATTTAAGTTTTAATTTGTAATTTTTATTATTTTGCTGTTCACTGATCTCAAAATGAAATGTTATTTAGTTATTTAATACCATCTAGCGTCCGGTAGACGAACTAATTATAGTTATTTAATCATAAATTAATGTTACTTAAATTTTTTGTTAGATTTTAGTTATATATATTAGTTACTTTTATTTTAACTATCATTCTTAATAAATATATTATGATGTTGCGACACCCTGACAGGGTTCATGTTCGGTTCTGTTATTTTTGTTATTTTATCTATGTATACCACATGAGTGCAATAAAAACTTTTGAATTTGAATTGACGTGTTGTCGGTTTTTCGGCGATTCGTTTCTGTCTCTGAGATAAGTAGTAGTCATCTGTATGCGAGATAAGAGGTTCAAAATAGTTCGGCGTTATGATTGTTATGCCAAAGAAAATTTATAATAATAATATTATATTTCTTACATTCACACCAATTAGCCTTGCCCAAAGTAAGCGCTATAAGGCTCGTGTTATGGAACTAAGGGTAACGGATATACATACATATATGATACATAGATATGTAATATAAATAGAATTTTGTATAAATACCCATGCCTCAGGTACAAGTAGTTATATACATCACACAAACATCTGCCCCTTCCGGGATTCGAATCCAGGATCGACGGTGCGACAGGCAGGATCGTTTTCGTTTCACCAAGCGGTCGTCAAACGGTATTTTAATAGATTTTAATATATTGAATACTAGCTGACCCGGCTACGCGTTGCTGTGGCTCAGTGGAATTATAAAAGATACCTATCAATCAAATCAAACTATCAATCAAAAGTATGATATAAGAACTGAAAATCAATTTCTAAATGAAGTCGTTGAGACACAACCGTTAGCAGCCTTTGTGATATTGATTTGGTGGTGGGAGAAGTGGTGGGAGGCGCCCGACGTGATGGCACAGTGGTGGCATACGCGTGAGCTGCGCACGGTACTGGACACTGTCCACTTGGACATTGCAACATTACTTTATTTTTCTAAAATAAAATTTTTTTTTTAATAAAAGTAGCCTAAGTTACTCCTTATTACATCAGCTACCTGCCAATAAAAGTCCCGTCAAAATAGATCCAGCCATTTCAGAGATTAGTGGAAACAAACAGACAGACAAAAATTGTAAAAAAAAATATTTTGATGTATGTACCGTATATATATTCATATGCATGTAGTAAAAAACGGTTATTTCAATATTACAAACAGACACTCCAATTTCATTTATATTTATAGATAAGTCACTATAAAATTAAGGCTTTCATTTTTCAGGCCAAATTATTAACTGTATGATAATATCCATTAGGAATAATTATTGTGTGTAAAAAGTTTGGCCTAGTCACGTTCGGCTAAATGTAATTAGCAATAATTATTTTAGGTGAATTATTTTAGTCACCCGCTCCTTGTTTAACGTTGTTCCTGTGAGTTTTAAAAGAAAAAATGTATACGGTTACGACCGGCCCATTAAGCTAAAATAAAGCCTTAATTAAAAATTTTATGAGTGAAGCTCAGTTACAAAATTAATTTATAAGAAATTGATACGTATCCAAATTGTATCAAAGTCGTAGTCGGTCGAAAATACTTTTGAACTTAATGGAAATAAATTAATAAGAGCCCCCGTAAGGGAATAAGGATCTAAGAGTTTTATATTGGAATCGATTTTTATGATCTTAACTAGCGACCCGCCCCGGCTTCGCACGGATGCAATGCTCTACTATATTATGCATGTATTATAAAATTTATACATATAAACCTTCCTCTTGAATTACTCTATCTAGTAAAAAATAACGCATCAAAATCCGTTGCGTAGTTTTAAAGATTTAAGCATACATAGGGATATAGGGACAGAGAAAGTGACTTTATTTTATACTATGTAGTGATTATTTGCTTTTTGAATCGATAGTGTTATATTTGCACCAATTGTGCTTGATTTGCGAAAAATTACTTAAACAAAATACGTAGTATAATATTATGAGTACGTATTTTTTTTATTTAAAATACCGGCCCGTCCCTTCGCACGAGTGGAAAAAATTCTTTAAACTTTTTCTAGCATTAAACATAGCTTATGTTACTCAGCGTGAATGTAGCTTTCCAATGGTGAAAGAATTATTGAAATCGGCTTAGTAGCTTTTGAGTTTATTCATTGCAAAAATAAAAAATCTTTCCTCTTTAAAATATTAGTGTAGATGGGTTTTCTTTCGATCCCAGAAGAAGCCCGTAGCCTAAGACAGGAGCCACCATGGAACGAGCTAACCCAGAAGGTGACTATTCACCTTGGTTTTGAAAATGGACGGGTTATAAGTTCTCGGAAATACAGACGCAAGGAGGAAGTTCCACTTCTTTGGTGTGCGCATTATGAAGGATGTTGCAAAGCACTTGGTGCGACAAGTAGGAATAGCAACCAAGAAAGGGTGGTATAGTGTATATGGTGTTAATAGCATAGATCATACGATGGATTTTCCGTGTATGAAAGTAAGTATGTCGAGTTACTGAGTCATCAATATTATTGGTGTTACCGCAAAATACCCAAATCTTTCAAGACTAAAGTCATTGACCAGTGTGTGTTTCACGTGATCACGTACGGAACAGAGACGTGATCCCTTACTGTGGTCCTCATAAGAAGGCGCCACGTCACCCAAAGGGAGAAAGAGCGTGCTATTCTCGAAATTTCCCTACATGATCAAATCAGAAATAAGAAGATCAGTTCCGACAGTAGGAGAACCAAAGACCGATATAGCCCGCAGAATTACCAAAGTTAAGTGGCAGTGGGCGGGGCAAATTGCTCGTAGAACTGATGGCTGTTGGGGCTGAAAAGTTCTCGAGTAGCGACCACATACTGGAAAATGCCGTGAAGGCAGGCCTTCCACAGGGTGGACCGAGGATCTGGTAAAGGTCGCGAGAAGCAGCTGAATGTGGGCAGCGCAGGAACGGTCATTGTGGAGATCCTTTGGGGAGGCCTTGTTCAGCAGTGTACGATATTTAGCGATACGACGATAACGCTAATAATATTAACTTTTAAAGGAGACAGTAGCGACCTTCTTGATCGAGTGGCTACCGGTTTTTTATCGTAACGCCACTACAAGGTCCCGAATTCGATCCCCAGCTGGGTCAATGTAAAAACCTTTTTTTTCTGTGTAAGTTGTGGTACCGTTGTTGTTTCTTAATTTTATAACACAAATTCTTGGGCTACTTAACTTTTGCTTAGAACCATGTCTGTGATGTTATTTTAGATAATTTATTTATTTTCAAGTTTTGAAGCTTACGAAGTTCTGAAAGTTAGTTTGTACGATACATAATCAACGAAACAAATGAACGAAGTCACAAAATATTTCATTTGTTTTTACGAAAGTCAACGTCAGCTTTAAAAACAAACTTATGCAATGCCTTTTTCAAATAACAAAATCCGATATTTTTATAAAGACGAATTGTCTCTTGCTGATGTAGGCCAGTTCTATTTGTCTTTGCTTCCCTTTTTTATTTGCAGAGGTGATTTCGTTGAGCTAGAACTGTCTGAAAAACTGAAAGGCCAACTCAACTTTTTTACAGATTATAAAAATAAAAGGTAAAAAGTAATGCGTTATATGAATCTTAGTGTCATTTATAAATTACTAGCGGCTTGTCCCGGCTTCGAACGGGTGAACAAAATTCTTTAAATTTTTTCTAGCATTAAATATAGCTTTTGTTACTCAGCGTGGATGTAACTTTCCAATGATGAAAGAATTTTTGAAATTGGCTTAGTAGTTTTTGAGTTTATCCATTGCAAACATACAAAAATACAAATCTTTCCTCTTTATAATATTAGTGTAGATTTATTTGGCAATGTAGGCAAACGAACCGAAGTATTGGATGTTTAAAAACAAAAACAAAACAAGGTAAATTCCCGCTTTGTTGTGAATAGCTAATATAAAAGGGAAAAAGGGATTACAAAAGAGGAAAACATTGTCGAAAAGCTTACATATTTTAATTTATTGACATTTTAGCAGCGTAAATTCAATTTAGAAAAACAAATTCCATGCTGCTGATGAAGGGAGAATACGCTGAATTTATAAATTGATAAATAATCACACATGTACCGTATTTTAGGAAATAAATTATGACTATGATAAATATAAACCAAAAAATTATATCATGATAAAAGTGTGAGAGTTTTGTAGAATAATTATGAGTCATAACTGAAAGTTTAATACGAATCATACAATAACATTCATATTATTTATACGTAAGATTGAGCTTAAGTTGAGTCACGTGCATAAAAAAATGTTGGATAGTTGAAATGACAAAAAAATATTTAGAAACAAAAGTAACAAATACCGGCCAAGTGCGAGTCGGACTTGCGCACGAAGGGTTCCGTGCATACTTTTAGTTGAGTAAAAAAATAATGGTTTACGGTTTATGCATAAGGTTTATGTGTATGAAATGAAATGTTTTTTTTATATATTTGATTGATCAAGAAAGGTAAATTGCTGTTTACGATTTATGACGCATTAAAAAAACTACTTACTAGATCTCCTTCAAATCAATTTTAGGTGGAAGTTTGCATGGTAATGTACATCATATTTCTTAGTTTTATTATCATTCTCTTATTTTAGAAGTATAAGTACGCGGAAAGACGAGTACGACGCGACGCTGTGCGCATTATAAAAGATGTTTAGAAAGCATATATACCAGTAAATGTGTATATGTGGTTTACAGTAATCAAACAAGTTTATTATATGTCTATTCCTCTTTTCAAACCGTCGCAATATATCTCAATAATATGTGAAAATAACGGTCACAATCTTCTTCATCGCTTCTTAATATTCCTCGATTTGCTTGTTTCCTTGTTGAAATCAGAAATTTCCTCTTTATAAAATACTATTGTTTTAGTGTTATAACTGGGAATTAGAGCGGAGAATAGCGAAGCGTAATGCTTTTCTTGACGAATAACATCTTCCAGTTTCGAAGGGACCGAAGTAGGTTTATTACCAATACGGAGAACCATAGGTTCGAACCTCGGCTATGCAGTCATTCTTCGCAAAAATGTCCACGAAAGGCAAGACACAATAAAGTCACGAAATTTCCTCATCAGTCGCGATAAAAACATAAGGTTTGATTTACGTTTCCAACCACTCCAACTCATACGTGCTGCATTACGTATGCTTGTCGTCCCTTTCTCTCCTACGTTACATGCACTTACATACGTCTCTGTCACACACACATAAATAGCTACATTATCAATTGGTTTACGACTGGTGGGTAAGGCGATGATGTCACGATACAAGACAGGCGTGCTCCGGTACGCCATTTTGAAACAATGGAAGTATCAACTTTGCCTCGCCTGTTCACTTTGCTCAGACTTCCTGAAATGCTTGGTGGTTGAAATATCAACAACATAATGGTGGCTCATCTTATTTGTAAGGGAAGCGGAAAAAGCCTGAAAGGGTTTGTCTAACATTTGTTCAAGATTTTTACCAAAAGGTGAGTGAGAATGAAAACAAAGGGCTGCGAGTAACAGGAAGGCCTATTGTTCAGTTTATTGTGGAGGCAGCCGATTTTGGGGAAGGGTGGAAGGACGTAGCCTTGTAGATATGGAGACAGGCATCGTATAGTTTACAATTGAAATATTATTATACATCAGCTATCATTGCTGATGTTATGCAATCAATTTTTTTAATACACAGGCAAATATTTTAAGCACTGTCTTTTTTATTATATTTTTTATTTATTTATTCATTCATTTATTCATTCCTTAATTCATTCATTCATTTATTTATTCATTTCTTCAAAAATAATTAATTAATTAATTCATTCATTATTCATTCATTCATTCTTACATTCATTCATTCATCATTCATTCATTCATTCTTACATTCATTCATTCATTTATTTATTTAAGTTACAAACAGTCATAATTATAGTGATTCTTAAAATGTAACATTGAAAACAAACAGATCTTTAAGTACCATAACTTAAAACTACCAATAAGATAGTGCGAAATTGTTTCAAATGCTATCATATGTTATAATATACCGAAAACAATAAAAATTAATAAATAAGAAACAATGCAGGAAAACAAAAAATATAAGCCTTAATTTATACCAACTTGATTACAATTGACCAAATTTTATTTGTATATATAATCCTTTTAACATTATTAACTTATCCTTAATCATTTAAAATAAAAGCATACCCACTTTTATCTTAAATAAGTTTAACGAGTTTAAAAAGATATCAACCTCATTCAACTGCTTGTTGTAATAATCACAAGAACAAGGTCACAAGAACAAGATCACAAGAATTTGTCATAAGTACCTAATATTTGTCTATAATTATTGGAGCGGTGCGCAGCGAAGCTCCCATGGATCAGCTTCAATGGCGCAATGTCTGTTACGCCATAACTCCCCGAGTTCTTAACCGATTTTAATATTTTTTTGTGTGGAATCGAATCAACAGGTTTAGGACCAGATTGTGACGGAGCCCGAATTGTGAAATTCGCAAAAAAATATTTTGCTTTTTTTAGGTATTACGCTCCACTCCAAAACATGGTGCTAGCGTAGCTTTATGCTTAGCGACTGCATCGCCTAGTAAGTGAATCATCACTTTCACTGAATGATGATTCACTTACTAGGCGAATCATCATTCAGTGATGATGATTTTTTTTTTTTTTTTTTTTTCAAATTCTGCGTATGAACATTCATACGCAGAATTTGAAAAATTTCCAAAAAATTAAAACGTGGTGCGTAATTTAGATCAACAGCGTTATTGATATTATATTAATATTTTCATTATCTTTCCTAAATTCCTTCCTAACTAAACCAATGCAATAGTAATGCTGTGGATGGCATTGAATAGTTTTTCAAGTATAATGCGCACCACGTTTTAATTTTTTGGAAATTTTTCAAATTCTGCGTATGAATGTTCAGAACAATACATACCTAATATTCAATAAATTTTAGAATATTTGTATCGTAAATTTTCATTATTACCAAAAATTTATTTTTATCTTTTTAGTCCATTTGTAAAAATTTATTTTCTCCTTTTTAGTACATCTATAACCCGTAGTAAAACGTGGTTTTTTAAAAGTTTTTTTTTAAAAAGTATTTATTTAACTCTTTTTAGTTTTAAATTATCTGAATTGTGCCTACTTAGTTCTTCAAGATATACATGTAATATATATCAAATATCCAGACACCACGTGGAGGTTAATTTAATTAAATTCTAATTAAGTGGTTTTAGGATGTAAAACTGATTAAATATTAAATTGTTAGGTGAAACAAGCCTGTATACAAAATTTCAGCCAAATCGGATAAGAGGAAGAGGTCGAAATAAGGATCTCAAATTTTGGCGACAAACCAACAGACAGACAAGTGAAGTTAAGTAAAACGTGGTAAAATACCCCAAAGCCAAGAAGCGCCGATGATGGATGGAGCCTTTCAAAAATAAATATTGCTTGAAATATTGTCATAGGAATACCGATACCTCCAGAACTTTGCGATGTACTTTATAAAAACAAGATAAGAGGTGCTTCATATCCATATGTGCAGTATAACAAGGCAAAAAAGTTTGGAGGCATCGAGATTACGAAAGTTTTTACCGGTCCACCACCGCGGCCAGGAAAAACAGGAAAGACAAAATGAACCAATTCAGTTCGGAAATACTCTGACACAAAAAGGGGCTGTCGTAACACGTTGTTAGCCTTGAACCATCATTCTATCCCATACAACTAACACAATACTATCAAATAAATTATTTTAATAGAAAAAAAGTAGAAAAAAAACGACTCGGCTCACAAGTGAATTCTCGGGCGGGAAACGAACCAGCAACCTTTGGAAGTCCGATACAATACTCTCCCAATTGAGCTACCAAGCCTCGTGAACACCCGTCGAAATTTTCTAGTACCTTCACCGCCTGAGTATTCACTTGTGAGCCGAGTCGATTTTTTCTAGTATTTTTCTATTAATAAATTTATCTTATAAGATAGCACTAAAAAAATGCAAAAAACATATGAAAGTTAAACATACCATCAAATATAGTATTTTATGAGGTGGAAATATAATACATACATTATTTCACTTTTATATCCTTTACCATTAAACGAGCAATATATTTGTCACGATTGATCGAACAAATCTTTAGACGAGTTTACTTTGTAATTCGTACTGAATTTGCCCATAAATCTATAATATAAGATCACAGTGGTTTGTGTGTTTGTCTGTCCGCTCTTTTTCCCGCTCTTTTAATGTTAACATAGCAACGCGGAACCATAGCAACGCGTTTTTTCCATTGTTGGGTGAAAATAGGAAAAAGTCATTGTTTGCATACTGCCCAGTGCTGCCCCCGATATGTCTGTACTGCCCAGTGCTGCCCCCGACATGTCTGTACTGCCCAGTGCTGCCCCCGACATATCTGTACTGCCCAGCGCTGCCTCCGACATGTCTGTACTGCCTAGTGCTCCTCCCACATGTCTGTACTGCCCAGCGCTGCCCCCGACATGTCTGTACTGCCTAGTGCTCCCCCCACATGTCTGTATTGCCCAGTGCTGCCCCCGACATGTCTGTACTGCCCAGTGCTCCCCCCACATATCTGTACTGCCTAGTGCTCTAGGATGATACTTTTGACAGGTGTACTTTGCTACGTACTAAGGTTGCGTATGTTTCCTTATGTTTGGCTTGACATTGCAATAACAACTTTATACCCTCTATATAGGTGTTATTATCCTACATTGGACAAAGTATAGTAATGTTATCTTATATTAAGAGCTAAAGCACATACGTCATGGCATGCAGAAACAATCACGGTATCACAACACCGGACCCGAGCTTATATAGAAATGTACGTTTTCTACTTTGAGAACCGAATCTGGGACCTCGGAGTGGTGCTACCATGAAAACCAGTGTGCAAGGCACTCGATTACAGAGGTCGCCAATATATGCCTTTTAAGTTAGCTGTGAAAAAAACTACAACAGCTCACCAACCTATCATAACCTGTCAAATTTCCTTAATTAATATTGAACTGTATACGTTGGTCTCTGAGCTGAAAATTGAATGGAGTTTGACACTTTTATATCAGTTGTACAAGCGAAATTATGCGTATACTTTCCTTGTTTTGGAACTCAAGGTATCGATAAACTCTTAAGCTCTTAAGTTATATTTATCTTCTTGTTATTAGCATTGTCCTTATTTTGTTTTTCACAACAAAAAAGTAGATATTACGTAATAAAAAAAGTAAAGTCTTATAAACATGGCTCCGAGAAGTAGAAACATTAGGATTAAATATGAAAAAATAAGAATAAAGGCGCCATAAATCAGATTAAAGTGTAAAACTTAAAAAAAACAACAATTACTGTTGTAAAACGAATGTCAAACAATTGATTAACAACAGTAACTGTTGTAAAACAACTGTCAAACAATTGGACGTGTTTCCATGGTAAGGATCCAACCCACAACTTCACTTAAATTGACGTAACGTCACGAAAACAGCTATAGCAAATAGAAAGTAGCACAAGAAGAAAATGACCCTTCGCTCTGACATTTTGCTACAGCTGTTTTCGTGACATGAATGAATGAATTTCGTGACACGTGAATGGCCTTAATGTTATGTATATGACATTAAGGCCATTTTGGTATACTTACGTCAATTTAAGTGAAGTTGTGGGTTGGATCCTTACCATGGAAATACGTCCAATTGTTTTATTGTTGATTTAATACATTTGTATTTAGAATAAGTTGTTTGAATCGTCCAACATTTTTACCTACCACCCATTCAGGACGTCTTTAACTGACAAGAAGAATGGGCGCAAGAAACTCGTCAGCTTTAACAGAGGTAACGATGAATAAATATATACTAGGCGATGCAGTCGCTAAGCATAAAGCTACGCTAGCATCATATATTGGAGCGGAGCGTAGTACCTAAAAAAAGATTTTTTGGAATTTTTGCGAATTTCAAAATTCGGGCTCCGTCACAATCTGGTCCTAAACCTGTTGATTCGATTCCACACGAAAAATATTAAAATCGGTTAAGAACTTTGGAAGTTATGGCGTAACAGACATTGCGTCATTGAAGCTGACCCATGGGAGCTTCGCTTCGCTCCGCTCCAAAAATCATAAAAGTATATGATTTATGAAATTTTTTCCTGTTTTTCTCAGGTATAACGAAATAAATGACCAAATATAAGCCAAATATATGATAAGCGTAGACAAACAATTGTTCAAAACACAATTAACTTGAGATCTACACAGTCCTTTAAACTTTTAATTAGTTTTTGTTAAGTAATCACAGCTGCTGTCTCTTTATAGAGTTGGTCGCAGTTGGGTTTAACAGTTTATTCAATTTTAATGTTACGTACTTCACCAGTCCGCAGTAAAGGTTGTTTTTCAAGGGTTTCAACTTGTAATTTGCATACTTTGACAGAATTTTGTCTGATGAATTCGAACACGCCTTAGCCATTCATATTGACGTATTAACACAATTTAATCACTATGTCATTATAATATAAAGTTTCATGAAAATAAGTATATTTATTATCATACCTATCTGTATCATATTTTATTGATTTAGAATGTATTGTCTTTATTGAGCGAAGCTCTCTTTTAGGCAACTCACAAATTTCGCTTGTCTCCCTCCTGCTACTTAATGGTTCAACCGATTCGAACGAATTTTGGCATGAACATACATGATTATAACGTGACGGACATAGGCTATGTAAAAAAAATAGACTTTACCATGTAGGAATAATCATCGAAAGAAAAATTCAAAAGCTGATCACAGCCAAACCGCTGATACTACATTGATGAAATTTGGCGCCAAAACTCACATTGTGGTCGTGAGTAATGTGCAAAAAAAGTTTTGAAATCGGATTTTTATTTGATTTTTTTATACTTTTGTTTTAGAGTACAAAAAGAATTGAATATTTGTTTTTTAGCATTAAAAGTAACAATACAATGGGAGATTTTAGTGACATTATTCACAAAACTTCATCGATATTTGATAGCTATAAATAACCGGTACCAGTGTAAGCATTTCATAATTCAGGACCGAAGCATTGTGCCTACTTCATCTTCATAAGAAATTCATTGCTCAAATCAAATAGCGATCACGCTAAACCTACATAATATATATGGGGGCCAACCGGAAATTAATTCCAGTTTGTGAATATAAATAAAAGTAGTCAATATTTACAAAATAATAACGTTTTATTGCATAAGAACGCTTGAGATATTTCAAACTACATTTCTACCTAGTCACCTCACAAATTTAATCATCGTAACGTGTGACGATTTTTGTATCACAGCTTCATATTCATGCATCGCCAGTGTATTGCGATACATAGTCACAGCTTCTTTCAGTTCTTCATCCGTTTCATTTTCCCACGTTTTTCTTAGGTCGCTTTCTTGTCTGTTTGCTTGTCTGTCGTCTCGTCTGTCCGGTTGGAATCTTGTATCTTAACTTTGAGGCACTTCCCGCCCACCTAGCGAGTTGAAACTTTCAGGGCAGCTCAGAACCCGATGACAATGCACGCTTAAACAACTTTCAACTTTCTAGGTGCACTTTCAGGTCAACTTTCGGCAACTTTCACTTTTGTATGGGGCTTATCCGGCTTTGGTCTCTGAGCTGAAAATTGAATGGAGTTTGACACTTTTATATCAGTTGTACAAGCGAAATTATGCGTATACTTTCCTTGTTTTGGAACTCAAGGTATCGATAAACTCTTAAGCTCTTAAGTTATATTTATCTTCTTGTTATTAGCATTGTCCTTATTTTGTTTTTCACAACAAAAAAGTAGATATTACGTAATAAAAAAAGTAAAGTCTTATAAACATGGCTCCGAGAAGTAGAAACATTAGGATTAAATATGAAAAAATAAGAATAAAGGCGCCATAAATCAGATTAAAGTGTAAAACTTAAAAAAAACAACAATTACTGTTGTAAAACGAATGTCAAACAATTGATTAACAACAGTAACTGTTGTAAAACAACTGTCAAACAATTGGACGTGTTTCCATGGTAAGGATCCAACCCACAACTTCACTTAAATTGACGTAACGTCACGAAAACAGCTATAGCAAATAGAAAGTAGCACAAGAAGAAAATGACCCTTCGCTCTGACATTTTGCTACAGCTGTTTTCGTGACATGAATGAATGAATTTCGTGACACGTGAATGGCCTTAATGTTATGTATATGACATTAAGGCCATTTTGGTATACTTACGTCAATTTAAGTGAAGTTGTGGGTTGGATCCTTACCATGGAAATACGTCCAATTGTTTTATTGTTGATTTAATACATTTGTATTTAGAATAAGTTGTTTGAATCGTCCAACATTTTTACCTACCACCCATTCAGGACGTCTTTAACTGACAAGAAGAATGGGCGCAAGAAACTCGTCAGCTTTAACAGAGGTAACGATGAATAAATATATACTAGGCGATGCAGTCGCTAAGCATAAAGCTACGCTAGCATCATATATTGGAGCGGAGCGTAGTACCTAAAAAAAGATTTTTTGGAATTTTTGCGAATTTCAAAATTCGGGCTCCGTCACAATCTGGTCCTAAACCTGTTGATTCGATTCCACACGAAAAATATTAAAATCGGTTAAGAACTTTGGAAGTTATGGCGTAACAGACATTGCGTCATTGAAGCTGACCCATGGGAGCTTCGCTTCGCTCCGCTCCAAAAATCATAAAAGTATATGATTTATGAAATTTTTTCCTGTTTTTCTCAGGTATAACGAAATAAATGACCAAATATAAGCCAAATATATGATAAGCGTAGACAAACAATTGTTCAAAACACAATTAACTTGAGATCTACACAGTCCTTTAAACTTTTAATTAGTTTTTGTTAAGTAATCACAGCTGCTGTCTCTTTATAGAGTTGGTCGCAGTTGGGTTTAACAGTTTATTCAATTTTAATGTTACGTACTTCACCAGTCCGCAGTAAAGGTTGTTTTTCAAGGGTTTCAACTTGTAATTTGCATACTTTGACAGAATTTTGTCTGATGAATTCGAACACGCCTTAGCCATTCATATTGACGTATTAACACAATTTAATCACTATGTCATTATAATATAAAGTTTCATGAAAATAAGTATATTTATTATCATACCTATCTGTATCATATTTTATTGATTTAGAATGTATTGTCTTTATTGAGCGAAGCTCTCTTTTAGGCAACTCACAAATTTCGCTTGTCTCCCTCCTGCTACTTAATGGTTCAACCGATTCGAACGAATTTTGGCATGAACATACATGATTATAACGTGACGGACATAGGCTATGTAAAAAAAATAGACTTTACCATGTAGGAATAATCATCGAAAGAAAAATTCAAAAGCTGATCACAGCCAAACCGCTGATACTACATTGATGAAATTTGGCGCCAAAACTCACATTGTGGTCGTGAGTAATGTGCAAAAAAAGTTTTGAAATCGGATTTTTATTTGATTTTTTTATACTTTTGTTTTAGAGTACAAAAAGAATTGAATATTTGTTTTTTAGCATTAAAAGTAACAATACAATGGGAGATTTTAGTGACATTATTCACAAAACTTCATCGATATTTGATAGCTATAAATAACCGGTACCAGTGTAAGCATTTCATAATTCAGGACCGAAGCATTGTGCCTACTTCATCTTCATAAGAAATTCATTGCTCAAATCAAATAGCGATCACGCTAAACCTACATAATATATATGGGGGCCAACCGGAAATTAATTCCAGTTTGTGAATATAAATAAAAGTAGTCAATATTTACAAAATAATAACGTTTTATTGCATAAGAACGCTTGAGATATTTCAAACTACATTTCTACCTAGTCACCTCACAAATTTAATCATCGTAACGTGTGACGATTTTTGTATCACAGCTTCATATTCATGCATCGCCAGTGTATTGCGATACATAGTCACAGCTTCTTTCAGTTCTTCATCCGTTTCATTTTCCCACGTTTTTCTTAGGTCGCTTTCTTGTCTGTTTGCTTGTCTGTCGTCTCGTCTGTCCGGTTGGAATCTTGTATCTTAACTTTGAGGCACTTCCCGCCCACCTAGCGAGTTGAAACTTTCAGGGCAGCTCAGAACCCGATGACAATGCACGCTTAAACAACTTTCAACTTTCTAGGTGCACTTTCAGGTCAACTTTCGGCAACTTTCACTTTTGTATGGGGCTTATCCGATTGTTGCGTAACACATGGTTACTTCGCTGAGTTAATAATTAAAAAGAATAAAATAATAATACTAGATTTAAAAATCTAAAAATCCCACGTTTTTCAGTGACCAAAAAAGAATAAAATAACCCGGCGGGGCCAAGCGAGGGGCCACTCAAAACGTGGGGGCGCATGTTACTTATGAAGATGTAATTAGATGTATGATATGTATGTTGAGAGTATTTGTAAAGATGCGCTAGTATTTTTTTACTCCTTTAGTTTTGTTAACAGATGCTAACCAAGTCTGGATTATAGGTTGAAAGTTTGGTTGGAATGATTGAAATTATTGCTATGCTGTATTTTCAAACCACTCAATAAAATATAAAATCCACCGTCCAATATTCACGTAATTTTGCTTACGGCTCTCTTTAGATGTCCACATGGGTTTTAGTAAACTTCCACACATTGCCTTAAAACTGTGAAAACGGGTTATTTTATTTATTATCCATTGATCATGCATCATTAATTAATCCGCTCTTACCAGCGTTCATCACCATAAGCAGTAGCTGAAATGTGTTTTCTGAAATGTTATCAAAAAAAAAGAAATTACTGAAAATGAGGCTTCATAAATTATATATCCTTTGACCTTCATTGTGAGAAAATAGAACGGAAAAATTAAAAAATATTTTATACAGGTTCAGTGATTTATTACCTTCCACATATAAGAAAACTTAAAATGCCCCTGGTTTATTTATATAATATAATATTTATAATATGATATTGTATTATAACGATCTTGTATTTAGAAGGGGCGATACCATATTTAATAATTTTGCCGTGTCTCAGGTTTCCTTTGCATTGACGTCACGTTACATCTACGTTCCGTGTTTAAAGTTTACTTTTCGCTGATCCTACATTTCTTCTTCATTATTCTGTCTTTCCAATTTTATCAAGGTATTTAAAATTGATTACTTCATAAAAATATCTAATAAAGGAAAATATAAGTTTAGAATTAGAGTAGTTTTTCGATTCCCTTGCATTGATTGCTTACATTCCGAAATCGTACCAAATGAGTCGTAAACCTTCACTCCAACTCCGCACTCGTCTTAAAGGTCAATTTTATGAAGGTCGCTTCCAAATTATACTTTCATAAAGCCACTAACTATCCAAACACTCTTGTTGTCAAGATGTGTACCTACCGGTCAGTAACCGGACGCCTTTCATCAATCATCCGAAAATTCTCCAATTTTGCCGGCGATTAAAGGTTTGGAATACATCTCAAGTGTTCCAAATCAAATTCGCCCACAATTTTGATATTGTTGTTGCTGTTAACAGTTCTAACCTTACCAATTATATTTTAATCCTAGTATCGACTAGGTATCCATTAATTACGGTCCGGTTTACGTTTACGGTTTTCTTATTAAAATTTGTGTTGTACCGATATTAGTCTGTTGTTTTGGTCAATTATAAACTACTAGTTTTTATCCGCGGCTTCACCCGCAATTGTTTTTGTTTCAGTAAAAAGTATTCTATGTTAATTACAATACTTCCAAGAATATATGTACGAAGTTTCATGATGATCGGTTTAGTAGTTTTTGCGTGAAAGCTTAACAAACAAACTTATATTCACATTTATAATATTAGTAGGGATTCTATGTTTGTGAACTTGCATTTTGCCGTGTGGTGTCCAGCAGAGTAGGATAGCATTAACTCTTCAAGTGTGTCGAAAAATAACAATTAATTATACTAGAGTAATCAACCTACACCTTACTTGAACCACAAAAAAGCCAGTAGCATTTTCAGAATTATGGTTTTTTTGATGCGATTCTACTTGCCGAGTGTGGAGATTACGGCAAAATCCTTTCTCTTTAGGGGAAGCTTCGTCTTGCAGTGGACATCTTGCTACTGATACAATGAACATACACGAATGTATTCATGTATTTAAGAAATGAAATTGATGAAGATGATATTTATGGACTGTGTACCCCTTGAATCCGCTTATGGGAATACTTAAAGAAAAATTAAAGAATATTTGAAACAGATTCAGTATCTTCACAGATTATTTTTTACATGTTAACAAACTTACAAAATCCACTTCCCTTTTATTCTTTTTAGGAGCTCGATAGCATAGTAGTTAATGCTGTCATATAATGATTGTAGAGAACAAGCTGACCCGGTAACGCGTTGCTATGGTAACGTTAATTGATACAATGGAAAAAGAGCGGGAAAAAGAGCGGACAGACAAACACACAAACAACAGATTTGTGTTCTTAAATTATAGATTAACGAATTCCGCATGAGCTGGTCACATTAAGACGCTTCTCCTGTATGCATCTGCATAGTGACGGTCCTACCAACATTTTTATATAACATGCGAGATGTAATGTGGCGATCCTTAAAAATTTTAAAGTAGTCTTTTACTCTTGATTAGGCTCTTTTTCCTTGCGGTCGTCGTTTGCCTCATGTTTCGGTTGATATCAGCGCCCGTGATCGCTTTTGAGGCCGCACCGTTCGTACCGCTTTAGAGCCATCACTGCATCTGCAGTCATTATTATTATTTATCTTACTCTGTCCATCTTAGAGTGACGCAGACGCATATGCTGAGGCAGGGTCCGATTTGGCCTCGCTGTATTTAATGTTGTGTTAGTGTTTAAATAAATGTACTTTTTGTGTTTAATGTCATAGTTATTATTATTATTTTTTTGTAATTGTTTATTGTGTGTTGCGAAGCCAATAAAGGTGTTTCTTTCTTTCTATTTCACATGTTTGTTTTTATTTCTAATTTCCTTTGACATAAAATCAAAAGTCATTAATTGATTTACATTACAAGTTAGGTCAGATATTTTTTATCCATAATTACAGCAACTTCTATCTATTTATGCCATATTGATTATTGTGCCAAAAGTAAGTTCTTATCTGATATTCTTCTTAGCCTGTTCTTCTGCAGTCAAGACACTAATAGGCTGATGATGATATTAGATTAGAACATTAATAGCTTTAAAATCCTGGCATAAATATAAGAGAGAGTTAAAGACTAAGAAGTTCTCAGTCTCTCTGTCTAAAGTTATTTTGTCGTGCGAAATCTCAGGTCTTTGTTTTTCGGGAGAATAAGTCAGCAATGGGTTGAATCCACATTTCGGCCGATGTTCGCCGTCAACAGAATTCTGCGGTTGAAATTACTAGCCGTCTATTGAGCTTCGGTACAATGTTGGAATTGTAGAGGTAAATATTTGAATAATGACAGAGAAATCGATTGTATTCAATTGGATTTTTATTAGGGGTAGAATTGGTAATTTTAGTCGAGGCACGGTTACATTTTTTGGCAAAGAGCAGTTGTAATAAAGTTACATTTTCCCTGATGGTAGTGACCTTACTTACGAAGCCAAATTGTCCCTTATTCGAATCCCAGTAGGGGTAGATGTTCGTGTGATGAATACGAGCATTTGTACCTGAGTAATAAATGTTTATACATATTTTTGGTTATGTGTCATATTAATGATGTCTTTTAATCGTAATATCTAGAACATAGTGCTTACTTTGGGCTAAGCTAATTAGTGTTTATAAAATAAAAGATATTCTATTTATTTTGCGTTATTCACTGCTAGAGAACTATATCAAAGGTTTCGCTTGTTATCAATTTGAAATCAAATAATTTATTCATAGAAAACGGAGTATAGTAAAATATATTAAATTAAACGTTGTTGAGTCGTCTGTCTAGCCAGCAGTGGGCATATCAATGTCAAGAAATTACCATAAAATAAATAAATTATTAATCAAATACATAATATAACTTCGTTCCATAAATGTCATTTTTTTTTTAATTGAGTAACTTAGCGATCTGCGTTAACACAATAAGCTATTCAAGAGGTATCTTGATCTATGATTGGTTAGCAGATGTAATTCTAATTAATTCCTTTCATCTGGTTTCACCAAATCTCACGGTAAGTGTAGAGACACTATCCCGTTTCAGTCGGGAATGTGTTATACTTCCTCTGCCTTTTAGCTTGGATGCCAATTCGTTGACGTGAGCCGATATTCTCGTTTGGTAGTTTTTACTATATCTAGCGATTTCGTCTTTGACTGTAGTGATATTTAGGTCCTCTTGTCATTATAAAATGTTACTTAACGCATGTTACTTATGGAGATGTAATGAGATGTATGATATGCATAGATGTTGAGAGTATTTGTAAAGATGCGCCCCCACGTTTTAAGTGGCCCCTCGCTTGGCCCCGCCGGGTTATTTTATTATTTTTTGGTCACTGTAAAACGAGGGATTTTTAGATTTTTAAATCTAGTATTATTATTTTATTCTTTTTATATTATTAACTTAACAATCGGATAAGCCCCATATAAAAGTGAAAGTTGCCGAAAGTTGACCTGAAAGTGCCTAGAAAGTTGAAAGTAGTTTAAGTGTGCATTTTCATCGGGTTCTGAGCTACCCTGAAAGTTTCAACTCGCTAGGTGGTCGGGAAGTGCCTCAAAATTAAGATACAAGATTCCAACCGGACAGACAAGACGACAGACAAGCAAACAGACAAGAAAGCGACCTAAGAAAAACGTGGGAAAATTGAGCTACCGAGATCTTGACAGATCCGTCGAATTATTTCAAGTATTTCTTAAGCTGATGTCAGCGCCATTTCTTCATGATCTGAAACCATTTTATCTTTTTACATGTTAAATTTTTTCTTATAATAATTTATTAAATGTAAAAATCTTGCAATTAAATAAGATTTTGTTTATGAATTTAGTCATTTTATTTATTTAATATAGTTTTTTTATATTCTTAAGTAATTCTTGTATACAATAGGAATTATATCTCGGAACAGGTGGTAACATGTACCTGACACAATTTTAATATAGACCTCTTGAAGCAAATAAACTTAATGATTTATGTTAAAATAATTTGATTATTTGCAACTAATATATAATTTTCTCCTACGTTAAATCCTATGAATTTATGTCTCTCTTTTTACTGTCGCTCTTTCGTTTCATCGACTTTCAAATCACAACAATGCTAAAGTTTTCACTTCAAAAAATGTACGTGATGTTATCTAATATTTGTAATTATTCATTTATTTTTTAGCTGGGTAGCCGAGTTTGAACACTCTTATGTCGAGCAGACATTTTTACGATTATAAATTTTGTTATTTACTTTAAATAATCCAAATTAATATTGATAGTTCGACTCGATGGGAGCGTATCACTTCATTAGGCTAAGTGTAAGTTAAATATGCAAATATTACTATCGCTTTTAAATTTAGTCTTTATTTCCTTTGTATTAAGGTCTATGGTACAAATATTAACGCAAAAGTAACCTTTTCACATTAAAGAAGTTAAACTTAGTTAACGGTTAAAATAATTTTCTATATTTCTAGAAATTTGTTAAATTAGGAAAGTCTGGAAAGTGTAGTTCTTTGAGATTTTCTTCTAAACTCAAGGGTTAAACTTAACTGAATATAATAAATCAAGTGGTATAGTTAGAAATAAATATGCGATCAATAAAATTCATTACTCAATGTCTGAAATTGGTAATGTGAATGTTAGAATGACCTTTAGAGGTCAAATTCTGTATGACTCATCCTTAGAGATGGCAAATAAATTATGTACACAGTATGTCACTTTTGTATGTCACTATACTTGGAGGAATTTGGTTTTTCAAAGGAAGGTTATTCTGATTATTTTATTTATTCAAGTAATTAAAACAACTAATTTTGTTAAGCAATATTGCTTAAAATTATGTTAGTATGTATTTTATTAATTTAGAGCATCCTAACTGGTGAAAAACCTCCACCTTACAGAAGACCGCAGCCAAACAATAATTACTTTTGTGTTGTTGTGTTCCTGTGAGTGAAAAAGGTTTCCAGAGCTCCTGGGGGTGCTACGTAGCAGAGGTCAGGCCTTCAAGGTGAGGGTGATAAGCCCATTTTCTAGGCAAGCGTGTCATATCCTAGATCGCAACGTCGTTTACCATCAGGCGTGAAGCGGTCAAGCGCCTGCCTATTTATTATAAAAAAGAAATGGTAAAAGTGAAACTTTCAAAAATAATACGTACACGTATACAAAATGCCACAGTTGTTGTGATGCTTTCTCTCAAGCTTTGTACTATGCATGCGCATATTAACACACGTACATAATGCTTCCTATCTCATTTTTTCTTATACGTTAAATCTTATGAATTTATGTGTCTGTCTCTTTTTACTGTCGCTTTTTCGTTTCATCGACTTTCAAATCACAACGTATATTTGTTGAAGTGAAAAATATTTATATTTGTGACTTGCCACTGGATATAGCACAGCAAAGATTGACATAGGTGCAGTCAAGTTTGTTCGCAATCATTTCATGCTGTCCCCTACCTAGGGAAGCACATTTTTACGCATAGTCACGTAGAAGCAATCAACCCCTTTAGTTTACATTCCCGATGCACTACAGACGCCACACAAACCCCAAAAGCGCCATAAAAACATAATTATATTGAACTGTAAGAGCGCGGTAAACCCTTTGAGTATAGTCAGACAACAGGCTTCAAGTGTAAAAAGGTTTACAAAAAGCTCAAAACAGGGTAATACTTGATAAATGCCTTCAACAAAAGGTTTTTAGCGTAATCTCAGGTCTACTGCCTTTTTTGTGGTATTTAAATAGGGTTTTGTATTTTATTCCACTTTATCATCTGTGTTTATATTCTCAATAAATCGGCATAGCTGTTCTATGTCTCTCAGGGGAAATAATTAAAGCACCTGTATTTTTGAAATTCGGGAATAACCAACCCAGTTCCAAACAATATAATAAAAATGTTGATGATGACAACAAAACCAGCTTAGGTATCATTTAACTACAGACGCAGTCGGAATAAAAATTAATTTAAGATGATCTACTGCTTGCAGATACTCTATGAAAGGGCAAAAACTTGTCTGTGTATGAAAAACGACTGCAGAGAAAGGTTTTTGTTAGTGTCCAGACAATATGAGATGTTAGAGAATTTGAGTTTATTTTAGTTATTTGATACTCATTCAACTTTTAACATTAAAAGGTACATTAGCTTTTGTAGGTCCTCACAATTTAAAAATGAAATGAAAAAAAGCATGTGTGCAATTCACACGAGGTAGAAGTGAAACCGTCAAAAAATTTGGTTTCAAAATAATGGGACGAATGTAAAATTTTGGAAAGAGTATAATGGGAGGTTATTAGGTAATGATCATAGTGATACAAAGTAAGATAATTATTAAACATGTTATTCGTATATATTACATAAACTTATTCAGAATCAGAGTTTACATTTTTGATAAATGATACAAGAGGCTTTTGCTAACTAAAGTACATACTACGAACATAAGAGACACTGTATAATGCTTCCTTTCTCATTTTCTCCTACGTTAAATCTTATGAATTTATGTATCTGTCTCTTTTTACTGTAGCTTTTTCGTTTCATGGACTTTCAAATCACAACGATGCTAAAGAAGTTTTCACTTCAAAAAGTTCTCAGGAATCGTCCAAAACCTACCACACCCATCTTAACCGTTTTTTAACTGACAAGAAGAACGTGTGCAAGAAACTTGTCAGCTTTAACAGAAGTAACCACATTAACAATACTATGCATTGTCACTGTACATAATCCACATAAAACAGTACCTATTCTTCTATTATCACAATAGTAATAGTTTTATGGTTTTTTTTACGTCGTTGATTATAATAAAATCAACAAATTTATTCTTTAAATAAGTATAAAACTAAATTAAATAAATAAGCCTGTTTATTCTGGACTTTACAGTAATTTATGGGTTTTGGTTTTAAATAAGTTCAGAGTATATCCCGAAGCTCAGTATGCCTCTTGGCATAGGCCTCCTAACTTTTTCCACTGAGACCGATCGAGTCGTCCTCCCATCTTGTTTGTTGGCGTCCCCTGCTTCTCTTACCATCTCTGGGATACCAGTCAGTGACAATTTTGCACCATTTTTCTTGGGGATCACGGATTATGTGGCCTGTCCATCTCCATTTAAATAAGTATACTTTAACATAAATAAAAAAGATATTTTAATAAAAACAACATAATACAGAGACTGTTGGTTTCTTTCAGAAAAAAACAGTATCTTTGGTTGTGTTGTGCCTTGATGAAGTTACTTAATACTGAGGGACAGGCATTCGCAATGCATACTACGGCTACCAAATACCAAGTGAAATTGTTTATTCCAAATATTAAGGGTTGGCAACCAACTTTTTTTTTTCGACGAGAAATGCGCCTTGTGCATACTCCGTTGCTTGGGTAGGCAACGGAGTTATGTGGGGCTCTCCTTCGGTCGCCCACCCGACGACGACAACGACGAAGCCCAGTGGGTGACCGAAGGTATACCCACTGACCTCAAAAATTGTTGGCATATTTAATTTATTACTCCATTTCAGTCATTACTTAAATTAAACTTACAGTATTTAAGTGGGTGTAATTTATTTTATAACTTTTTTATTCCTTCGTTTCTTTTTTAATTTCAGTTATAATTGAAACTAATGACTTTATCATTTCTTCGTTCCAGTACGTTTACTTAATTATTTCTTTATCTTTCGTTACAATATTTATTGAAACGACATGTTTAATAACATGTTTTATAATTATGCTGTTATACTAACGACACGTATTCCTAGTGATTGACTCTCTATCTTAAAAATTACGTAATCGATTTTAGTGAAACTCGTCCAGATCTCTAAGTTGGATTAATCAAACTAAAATATATTTTGAGATATGCGAAGACAAAAATACACACACTTGTGAAATTGGCTTACATGTTTGGTAACTGATGTAATGATAATCTCCTTTTTTTAGAGTTGGTTAAAAACATCTTGAAGAGAATGCGAATTTATGGGTGGTCATGTATGATAGGTAGATAAGCGTTGTCTTAAATTGTCACTAGATGGTGCTGCACGGTTTCGCTAAGAGGCTTGGCTATAGTTAAGCAAAACTTTTTAACATATTTGTCGTTGTCAATAATGGTGGTTTCGAAACAGGGTGAGATCAATACCTAAATTACCTGTGTATGTTATATCACCACACCGATTCCTTTAGCGTAACTAACTAACATAACTCAGAGAATTGATTGTGTTCAAATTATTAATATCGTGAATAGTTTATGAGTCAAACCTACTGTAGGCAGAGTTTACGCTCTGAAGGTAATATTAATGGAACTTCAACTGACAAAGTAAATAACAGGTTAAATTTAATAGAGTGGGTAAAACAAATTATTCTAATTAATTTGTTTTTATAGAATTATATATTTCATAACACTACACACCCGCACATTCGCACGACACAGTCCATTTGCAAAATTATCCTTTTTATATCAAAGTAAAACAAATCTATCCATCACCAGATGATTATTGTAGTATTTTCTTAGGGACTTATTGGATAAAATTTTACAATTAATTCTAATCTGTATGCTACTTGTTTGCCTATTTAAGTTTATATTGTAACGCCAGATGGCACCGCTTGGTAGGCGTTATTTTTTTATGTCATGTGAAACTTACTCTGCACTGTTTGAACAGACTAGTAAATAACATTTATTAAGTTCAAACTGAAAGAAGTCTTGTTTATTAAACTAATCCTAATAGGACAGTGGTCTTTGTGAATACTAGCTGACCCGGTAACGCATTGCTATGGTAACGCGTATGCAGTGGAAAAAGAGCGGGAAAAGTAGCGGACAAACAAACACACAAACAACAAATTTGTGTTCTTAGATTATAGACCAGCTGATCCGGTAACGCGTTGCTATGGCAACGTTAATTGATACAACGGAAAAGGAGCGGACAGACAAACACAAACAACAAATTTGTGTTTTTAGAGTATATACTAGCGGCCCGTCCCGGCTTCGCACGGGTGGACTCTTTAAATTTTTTCTTTTATTAAATATTTTTCCGTTAGCGCCATCTAGCGTCCGGTAGACGAACTACTTGCGGTTAACGCGTTGCTATGGTAACGCATATACAATGGAGAAAGCGCGGACAGACAAACACACAAACCACTGTGATTTTAGTTTATAGATAGATTAAACATAAAATCACTTCTTTTTCCCGCAAGGGTAAACATAGATCACATTTCCACTTTCCACAACTTCTCTCATGCTTCTTCAACTCCCATCAGGTCTTTCATACAGGTTAATAAAACAAAAATATATAGCTCACTTCCGCAAATAACAAGCAAAATGCACCGCCCACCCACAAATAAATCTAGAAACCGCAGACACCGACTTACCTTGCACCTTAACCAGCTAGATTTATTAATGGATATGGACTTCCGCCAAGTAACGTCTGATTCTAATAAATATTATCATACAAACTCGTCGGTTAAGGGTAATTTTGACTTGGTCTTTTTCCAGGACATCTTTAATAAATAAAAATCTATCAATTTTACTATTAATGCAGGAATTCGGGATATAAGAACTGTTAGTACACAAAATTTATTTTTAACACTTGCAATAATATGCTTACCATGAAGTTAGTTTTTATATTAAAAAAAGCATGTGTGCAATTCACACATGGTAGAAGTGAAACCATCAAAAATAATACGTACCCGTATACAATATACCACGGTTGTTGTGATGCCTTCTCTCAAGCTTTGTACTACGCATGCGCACACAAACACGTATTACACGTACATAATGCCTATCTCATTTTCTCCTACATTAAATCTTATGTATTTATGTGTCTGTCTCTATTTACTGCCGCTTTTTCGTTTCATCGATTTTCAAATAACAACGATGGTAAAAAAGTTTTCACTTCAAAAATTATATCTATTTAAAATAACTTTTTCCGATTTTATATTTCGTAATTTGTTACTTTAAGTTCATACCTAATAAAAACGCGACAGCTGGTAGCAAGCCGTTAGCTCAAGAGGTTAGTAAAAGTATTTGTATCGAACTTATTGGAAAAATAAAAAGGTATATAATAACTGGCCACTATATTAGTTTTGTCCATCCCTCCACAATACCCCTTGCTCTTTCTCCTACTTTATGTTGGCGAATTTACGGATCGATTAAATGTTGTTAAAGGGAAAATATTGTCCAATATTTAGTTTAATAATAATAAGCTGAAGGGCCTTGAACATAGACGGAAGGTAGCCAGCCTATCCGTTTTTTATAGGATACATTTCGGAGAGTGTGCAGCAGAATTGCACAGCCTTGTTCCTCCGTCCCCATTTATTCATCGGACAACCAGACTTATGAATAGGCGCCACCGTTATTTGGTTGATATACAGGGTCCGGCAGAAAAAACTCCCCGATTACAAAGTAACGTGATGCGGCCAGTAGAACGAGCAGAGTGGTGGGGGGCGCGTCCTTGAGTAGCTGCCTACGTGCCGTTTTCAGTGTACGCCATGGCGTTTTCTGGTAAACATCGCGCGTTTGTAGTGGAACATTTTATTCAAATGGCGGATCGCCTCTTAGTACTCAACGTGTTTTTCGTGTTCGCTTTGCGCTCGGATGACGGGACCCTGTTCTGTTTATGAACAACGTTCACAATCTTTACGATCCCTGAAAGAAGCGACCGAAGAAGACCTCAAGAGGTTGAAGCTATTCCACCTTAAATTACTATATTAAATATTAAGAGTAATGAATAACTTCAGGGAAAGACTAAACCAGTGTATTGACAGTGAAGGAAGCCATTTAAGGGATATTTTATTTAAAAAGTAAGACTAGTGGTAGACCCTGAGAATGGTAAATTTTAAAAATGGCAGAATGTGTACTTTTTCTTAGTATAAATAAAAATGTCCTAGCTTATTTGGTTTTGTTTTTATTAGCTTCCCTTATAGGGGAGGCTTTTCTGCCAGACCCTGTACCATAGTCGCACTAAGTGTTTTGCTTCCAATTTTGTAATCCATACCGCTACCGCAAAGAGTGGAACTCTTTGCCTGATAAATAGAATTTTGGGGTCTTCAAGTCACGAGTGAATAGGTATTTTCTAGGCATGCACGTTACATCCTAGCTCGGCGAGTTAGCGGTCAAAATTTACTTTTGCTGGTTAAAGTTTTTATCGAATCTTACCAAGTAATTATAGTAATAAAATACCAAGGAAATAAACGTAAATTGTGAACGTAAACATAAATAAAACAATGACTTACAAAAAAGAATTTCATTTCTTATTGGGTGAAATCAACCCATTACTGTTTGAGAATAGAAAATATTCAGTGAAAGGATCTGGAAGTTACTCTTTTTTACATTAGAGTATTAGCATAATTTTAAGGGTTAAAGTCCCGGAAGGGATTCATTTGTCCCTTCCCGGCATTTGTGCCTCAGTTATTTACAACTATTTATTTATGTATCTGATACATAAATAAATAGTTGTAAATAACTGAGGACTAACGGAGAGACATTCATATATGATACATTGTATCAAGAACTATTATCTATAATACAAGCCTTACAGTGCTTTCTTGGGCATTGCTACTTATAACTACACTAATATTATAAAGAGGTTTGGTTTTTTTTTTTATGTTTGCAACGGTTATGCGTAATGGCGCTAACGGTTCTATTTAATCTATTTAATAATAGAAATTAATAAAGAATTTTGTCCACCCGTGCGAAGCCGGGACGGGCCGTTAGTAGATAATAATAGACAGATGGAAGTTACTACTGCCACGGGGTTGGGTTCAGCTCCACACAGCTAAAATCCTTAATTATATAGTATTTTATGTGTTTTGTTTTTTTTTTCTGTTTTCATGTCTCTTTTTATCTGTTTTTTGAAGTGAAAACTTCTTATGGCGCTTTGGGCACTTTTGTGGGTGAGCATTTTCAGCCGTTCTCGCGACAGATGAGATTTTACACAGATATATTCCGCGTGTATTCTTATAATATATGTATACTATACGCGCTCTTTGCATGGGCATTCGTTCGTGCTCTCGCGACAGACGAGATTACATACCTATATGTATACTCAGAGTGTATAGGTATGAGTGAGCGCTGCATGCTATACGCAGTCTTTGCATGGGCATTCGTTCGTGCCCTCGCGACAGACGAGATTGAGAGTTTTTTATATTTATTTTATAAATGAATATTAAACGGAAAATTTATTTATTTAAATATTTCATTTGACTTGTGTTGCTGCTATGGTATTGTGTTAAAAAAAAAACAAATCAAAAATGTTAATAGAATTAATAAAAACATTGTTGTAGTGCTTTTGTATATTTTGTATTAAACTAACTCTAGTCCAAGATTATTATTACTATCACATTCTATGGGCTCTGCCCGAAATAAATGAAATAATAATAATATGTTTACTTCAAAATAAGCGTTTTTGTTAGTGTCCAGACAATATGAGATGTTAGAGAATTTGAGTTTATTTTAGTTATTTGATATTCATTTAACTTTTAACATTAAAAGGTACATTAGCTTTTGTAGGTCCTCACAATTTAAAAATTAAATAAAAAAAAAGCATGTGTGCAATCCACACGCGGTAGAAGTGAAACTGTCAAAAATTTTGGTTTCAAAATAATGAGACGAATGTAAAATTTTGGAAAGAGGATAATTGTAGGTTAACAGGTAATGATCATAGTGATACAAAGTTAGATAATTATTTAACATTTTATTCGTATATATTACATAAACTTATTCAGAATCAGAGTTTACATTTTTGATAAATGATACAAGAGGCTTTTGGTAACTAAAGTACATACTACGAACATAAGAGACACTGTATAATGCTTCCTTTCTCATTTTCTCCTACGTTAAATCTTATGAATTTATGTGTCTGTCTCTTTTTACTGTCGCTTTTTCGTTTTATCGACTTTCAAATCACAACGATGCTAAAGAAGTTTTCAATTCATAAAGTTCTCAGGAATCGTCCAAAACCTACCACCCATCTTAACCGTTTTTTAACTGACAAGAAGAACGTGTGCAAGAAACTCGTCAGCTTTAACAGAAGTAACCACATTTACAATACTATGCATTGTCACTGTACATAATCCACATAAAACAGTATTCTTCTATTATCACAATAGTAATAGTGTTATGGTTTTTTTTACGTCGTTGATTATAATAAAATTCACAAATTTATTCTTTAAATAAGTACAAACTAAAATAAATAAATAAGCCTGTTTATTCTGGACTTTACTATAAGTTCAGAGTATGTCCCGAAGCTCAGTATGCCTCTTGACATAGGCCTCCTAACTTTTTCCACTGAGACCGATCACGAGCTACCCTCCTCCAAAGACATCCAACTGTAAGTTTAAGGTCGTCCTAATTTGTTGGCGTCCCCTGATTCTCTTACCATCTCTGGGATACTAGTCAGTGACAATTTTGCACCATTTTTCTTGGGGATCATGGATCATGTGGCCTGTCCATCTCCATTTAAATAAGTATACTTAAACATAAATAAAAAAGATATTTTAATAAAAACAACATAATACAGAGACTGTTGGTTTCTTTCAGAAAAAAAACAGTATCTTTGGTTGTGTTGTGCCTTGATGTAGGTACTTAATACTGAGGAACAGGCATTCGCAATGCATACTACGGCTACCAAATACAAAGTGAAATTGTTTATTCCAAATATTGAGGATGGCACCGACCTTAAAATTTTTTGGCATATTTAATTTATTTCTCCATTTTTGTCATTACTTAAATTAAAATTACAGTTTAAAAGTCGGTTTAATTTTTTAACACGCTTTTATTAGCTTCACTTGTAACTATGTAAGAAAATCTTGGAATCTTAATTTGACCCACTTTCCGGTCTTTGATTAGGATGAAACTTTGCACACGCTCTGAGTTCTGATGACAATACATGACTAGCTAAGAAACGTCATTACAAATCAAATATGGCGGCCTCCCCAAGATGGCGAACTGGCTGTTTGAAATGCACTTCCATGATATGGGTATCAAATGAAAGGGTTTGCTGTCAGGAATACGAAAAAAATAGTCATTTTCCACTTTTTAGTTGCTTTCATCATTAAAGCGTGTTTTTTAGTTTTTGAACTATATTTTTATTATTTAAATTACTTTTTTATTCCTTCGTTGCCTTTTTAATTTCAGTTGTAATTGAAACTTATGACTTTATAATTTCTTCGTTCCAGTACGTTTACTTAATTATTTCTTTGTCTTTCGTGTCAATATTTATTGAAACGACATGTTTAATAACATGTTTTATAATTATGCTGTTATACTAACGACACGTATTCCTAGTGACTGACTCTCTATCTTAAAAATTACGTAATCGATTTTAGTGAAACTCGTCCACTTCTCTAAGTTGGATTAATCAAACCAAAATATATTTTGAGATATGCGAAGACAAAAATACACACACTTGTGAAATTGGCTTACATATTTGGTAACTGATGTAATGATAATCTCCTTTTTTAGAGTTGGTTAAAAACATCTTGAAGAGAATGCGAATTTATGGGTGGTCATGTATGATAGGTAGATAAGCGTTGTCTTAAATTGTCACTAGATGGCGCTGCACTAGAGAATCCATCCTGAATCCTGGTAGGGTTTCGCTTAGAGGCTTGGCTATAGTTAAGCAAAACTTTTTAACATATTTGTCAATAATGGTGGTTTCGAAACAGGGTTGAACAATACCTAAATTACCTGTGTATGTTATATCACCACACCGATTCCTTTAGCGAAACTAACTAACATAACTCAGAGAACTGATTGCGTTCAAATTATTAATATCGTGAATAGTTTATGAGTCAAACCTACTGTAGGCAGAGTTTACGCTCAGAAGGTAATATTAATGGAACTTCAACTGACAAAGTAAATAACAGGTTAAATTTAATAGAGTGGTTAAAACAAATTAATACAAATTAATTTTATTTTTTTTTTAATTATTTTTTAGGGACTTATTGGATAAAATTTTATAATTAATTCTAATCTGTATGCTACTTGTTTGCCTATTTAAGTTTATATTGTAACGCCAGATGGCACTACTTGGTAGGCGTTATTTTTTATGTAATGTAAAACTTTTACTGTGCACTGTTTTAACAGACTAATAAAAAACATTTATTAAGTTCTAATTCAAAGAAGTTTTGTTTATTAAACTAATCCTCATAGGACTGTGCTCTCTGTGAATACTAGCTGACCCGGTAGCGCGTTGCTATGGTAACGCGTATATAATGGAAAAAGAGCGGACAGACAAACACACAAACAATAAAGTATTATTAGATTATAGACAAGCTGATCCGGTAACGCGTTGCTATGGTAACGTTATTGCTATGGTAACGTTATTGCTATGGTAACGTTAATTGATACAATGGAAAAAGAGCGGTCATACAAACACACAAAAAACAAATTTGTGTTTTTAGAGTATATACTAGCGGCCACAGCAGTACTAGTGGATAAAATTCTTTAAATTTTTTCTTTTGTTAAATATTTTTCCGTTAGCGCCATCTAGTGTCCGGTAGACGAACTACTTGCGATTAACGCGTTGCTATGGTAACGCATATACAATGGGAAAAGAGCGGACAGACAATCACACAAACCACTGTGATTTTAGATTATAGATATATCAAACATAAAATCACTCCTTTTTCCCGCAAGAGTAAACATAGATCACATTTCCACTTTCCACAACTTCTCTCATGCTTCTTCAACTCTCATCAGGTCTTTCATACAGGTTAATAAAACAAAAGTATATAGCTCACTTCCGCAAATTACAAGCAAAATGCACCGCCCACCCACAAATAAATCCAGAAACCGCAGACACCGACATACCTTGCATATGGACTTCCGCCAAGTAACGCCTGATTCTAATAAATATTTTCATACGAACTCGTCGGTTAAGGGTAATTTTGACTTTTTCCAGGACATCTTTTATAAATAAAAATATAGCAATTTTACTATTAATGCAGGAATTCGGGATATAAGAACTGTTAGTACACAAAAATTATTTTTAACACGCAATAATATGCTTACCATGGAGTTAGTTTTTATATTAAAAAAAGCATGTGTGCAATTCACACGTGGTAGAAGTGAAACCATCAAAAATAATACGTACCCGTATACAATATACCACGGTTGTTGTGATGCCTTCTCTCAAGCTTTGTACTACGCATGCGCACACAAACACGTATTGCACGTACATAATACTTCCTACCCCTTTTTCTCCTACATTAAATCTTATGTATTTATGTGTCTGTCTCTTTTTACTGTCGCTTTTTCGTTTTATCGACTTTCAAATTACATCGATGCTGAAGAAGTTTTCACTTCAAAAATTATATCTATTTAAAATAACTTTTTCCGTTGCTATATTTCGTAATTTGTTTCTTTATTAAATTAAAATTCTGTTTGTAGTTTTAATTCGTATTGTGTTTATCGTATATTTCCCCCATAGAACAGGCAAAGCTTAATGTGGGGGTTAGTTAAGTCCTGTATGTTTTGTAAGCTATTTGAAAAATAAAATACTTATCTATTTATATTTTGGACAGAAATTCATTTACACTTGCGTATTGTATCGAAGTCATCAACTGAATGCCACCCTCCAGATTGAACCATAGATCTGCGATTCTGGCCAAAATGGCGGGGCAAAGGTCTGTGCCTCAACCGAAAGGCGGGAACGCATCTGATTGGCGGCGCTAAGTTCTGCATATCAGTATTAGTCAATGGAGCTTCCATTAATTGCAAATAACAATTATAAACCCTACCTTTCATGTTTATACCCAATATAAACGCGACAGCTGGTAGCAAGCCGTTAGCTCAAGATGTTAGTAAACGTATTTGTATCGAACTTATTGGAAAAATAATAAGGTATATAATAACGGGCCGCTATATTAATTTTGCCCATCCCTCCTCAATACCCCTTGCTCTTTCTCCTACTTTTTGTTGACTAATTCACGGATCGATCAAATGTTGTTAAAGGGCAAATATTGTCCAATATTTAGTTTAATAATAATAAGCTGAAGGGCCTTGTACAGAGACGGAAGGTAGCCAGCCTATCCGTTTTTTATAGGATACATTTCGGAGAGTGTGCAGCAGAATTGCACAGCCTTGTTCCGCCGTCTCCATTTTTTTGTAGGACAACCAGACTTACGAATAGGCGCACTATGTGGAGGTGCCTAAGAGAGCTTGGCCATAAATACATTTTGTAAAAATCGGCGCAGGTACTTGTATTATACCTCAAACTATAGCTAAGAAGTTGATCTACTATATTATGTATAAATTATGTATGTAACTAGTACTTTTTTATAGTAAAGAGCATCTAAATACGATGATTGAAAAATTATCACGAAAACATCATAATTTGTATTTTTTTCAGGATGATTTTCTAGTAAGCTAGCAATTAAAATTATACAAGTATTATACCATTTTAGAAAGCTTATAATATATACTTTTTTTTGGTATACACAAATATGCTATATATTTATAAATATATTTACTAGAAATATTTATCTCATGACATATCATTTTTGCGTATCTGAAACTTTCAATTAGAGTTTTGACAGTTGCCGAAATTTGCCGAAGGTCTGTAAATGATGTTATTTGATAGGAAATTTAATATTTTTATACAGGAAGAAAAAAAAAGTTGCAACTTCATTGCACAACATAATGCTATCTATCATAACATGAAATAGTAATAATTTCTTAAAAATACGTGGGCGAATCTATTTGTTTTATTAGTTGATATAGGTTACACTTGTGATATATTATTAATTGCGGTTTATGTTTTGATAATGTATCGAGTATTTCTCACCATTTTTAGTTCGCCTACAAAATAAATTATCAATAAAACACATAGGAAACCGAGTAACCACATAATGATAAATAGTTTTTATTCCCATACTTTGCACACGTTTCAAATCAGTTATTTAATATAAAATAGAGCATCTGCATACTGAATAATTACATACTGTTTTTCGTTCGTTATTGTCGTTATTAAAAGTGTATCTAACCACCTACTCTCTCGCAATGAGTGAATTCCAATGTACCAGACGCGACCTATGTCTTGTTTTGATTGAAAGTGACGGGAATTATGTTGTTGCTTTAACAAGTTATATACGGAATAATTTTATCAACTTTTCTAAGGCAAATATCGCTAAAATTGTCGCGAGTGTACAAAAAAATCTTATTACGAACTTTCGTCAACGCTACACTAAATCTGGCAGAAATAAAGAAAATTTTTTAAATCAGAATAGCATGTGGTTGAATGCCACATTCACAGTAAATCTGGAAGATCCTACTTGTGAATCTGAACCTTCGACATCGACGGGGAAGCGAGGACGCCCTTCTAAAACCTACGAAGACAGTTCCGATAGAACACAAAGACGAAAAAACAAGGAGTTGCTTGAAACATGTGGCCTTGATTTTATACTGAATTCATATCTTCAAGGATTGAGATCTCAAGGGGAAACGGAAGAAGCATTCATTGTCGAAATTTTACGAGTATTACCCAAAGATAAAAAAAGTGAAATACGTCAAAATCTTTTAAATGAACCGGCACATTTAACAGCGTACTCTAAAGATGAAGCTCTCAGTATTTTTATAGAGTTGGACCTTAACATGGCACAGTATGAAAACATGAGAAATTGCTTAATTGCGAAGAACTGCGTATTATTTCCGTCATATAAATCAATTCAGGAAGCTAAAGGAATGTGCTACCCACCAAGATCAAGCATAGAAATTAATAATATTACAGCAAAAATAAAACTGCAAGATCTGCTGGATCACACTATTGCAAGAATAAGATATAAACGTATTTTATATCTTATAGAAATATTGCATTGTGAATGCAAAAATTAAATTAAAAACTATTGCAAGAATTTTGAAAATCAATGGTGTATACAAAGCTGGCAAAAAACATTTAATGCTGTATTCGAAATGGGGCTGTGATGGCTCAAGCGGACAAAGTGAATACAAGCAAGTCTTAACTGAAGAGGATGAGTTAATTTCTGACACAAATTTATTTATATCTTCATTAGTACCTCTGAAACTTGTTGATATTAATACAAATGAAACTTTGTGGGAAAACCCTGTTCCATCATCAGTAAGATTTTGTAGGCCCATTTTAATAGAATTTTCAAAAGGGACACCAGAGAAAACTACAAGTGTAGTTAATGAAATTATAGCTCAAAGAAACGCTCTCACAACAAGCTTAATCAATAAAAATGGTGAAAGTATTGAAATCAAACACACATTATTTTTGACAATGGTTGACGGGAAAGTGGCTCAAGTTTTGTCAGAAACTTCATCAGGTGCTGTATGTACTATTTGTGGTGCAAGACCTACAGAGATGAACAATTTAGAAAAAGTACAAAATAAACCTGTTGACGAAAATTCTTATCAATATGGGCTTTCGACTTTACATTGCTGGATTAGATTTATGGAACTAATTTTACATATATCTTATAATGTAGGCTTTGAAAAATGGTCTGCTACAACGACAGAAAATAAAGATTTGAAAAAACAAAAGAAGACATATGTACAAAGAAGGTTCAGAGAAGAACTTGGTTTAAATATAGATAAACCTAAGCAAGGTTCTGGTAACAGTAATGACGGTAATACAGCTAGACGATTTTTTCAAAATTATCAGTGCACTGCAGAAATTACCGGTGTGGATGAGGAATTGATAAAACGATTTTATGTTTTACTTCAAGTTATGTCTAGCGGAAAAGTAATTAATGCTACGAAATTTGGACAGTATGCTTTCGATACAGCACAACGATATGTTAGTAAATATATGTGGTATTATATGCCATCATCTGTCCATAAAGTCCTAATTCATGGGGAAAGTGTAATTCGGCATTATTCAGTGTTACCTCTTGGACAGCTCTCCGAAGATGCCCAGGAATCAAGGAACAAAGACTATAAACGATTCAGACTTCATCATGCTAGAAAATGCTCTAGAGTAGCTACAAATGAAGACGTTTTACATACACTTTTGTACACTTCAGACCCTTACATAACAAGTTTAAGAAAACCTTCCAATAAAAAGTCTATGGAACTTATAGATGAAGCTGTAGAGCTAGTAGAATAATATAATTCTATGTTATTTTCTTTTTCTTATAATATTTAATTAATAAGAGTAATTTTATGTGTTTATTTTGTATTAATTATAACATTTAGGTCACATTGTTTAAAATTAGTCGTAAATTTATGATAATTTTTCAATATTTCATGTTTTGTATTTTTTTACAATTATTAAATATATTTTTATATGCATAGACTGTATATTATTTTAAAGTACGTTTATCTCAGATTACCTGAAAAAAAATTAAGCTGTATATCTATAAAAACATGGAAGTTATAGATTTATGACCCGAAACCGACTCGATCTCCACATAGTGAGGCGCCACCGTTATTTGGTTGATATACCCAAGAGTCGCACTAAGCATTTTGCTTCCAATTTTGTAATCCGTACCGCTAAAGAGTGGAACTCTTTGCCTGAGTCTGTGTTTCCTGATAAATAGAATTTTGGGGTCTTCAAGTCACGAGTGAATAGGTATTTTCTAGGCAAGCGCGTTACATTCTAGCTCGACGAGGTAGCGGTCAAAATTTACTTTTGCTGGTTAAAGTTTTTATCTAATCTTGCCAAGTAATTATAGTAATAAAATACCAAGGAAATAAACGTAAATTGTGAACGTAAACGTAAATAAAACAATGACTTACAAAAAATTATTTCATTTCTTATTGGGTGAAATCGACCTTACTGTTTGAGAATAGAAAATATTCAGTGAAAGGATCTGAAAGTTACTCTTTTATACATTAGAGTATTAGCATAATTTTAAGGGTTAAAGTCCCGGAAGGGATTCATTTGCCCCTTCCCGGCATTTGTGCCTCAGTTATTTACAACTATTTATTTATGTATCATATATGAATGTCTATCCGTTAAACTATTATTTATAATACAAGCCTTACAGTGCTTACTACGGCTAGGCTACTTATATCTACACTAATATTATAAAGAGGAAAGATTTGTATTTTTGTATGTTTGCAACGGTTATGCGTAATGGCGCTAAAGGTTCTATTTAATCTATTTAATAATAGAAATTAAGAATTTTGTCCACCCGTGCGAAGCCGGGACGGGCCGTTAGTAGATAATAATAGACAGATGGAAGTTGTCACGGGGTTGGGTTTAGCTCCACACAGCTAAAACCCTTAATTATATAGTATGTCTGTTTTGTTTGTTTTTTTTCTTCTGTTTCATGTCTCTTTTTATCTGTTTTTTTTTGTATTATACTAACTCTAGTCTAAGACTATTGTTACTGTAGGATTTTGAACAAATAAAGATATATTAACAGTATTTTAGTTTTATTGCAAACGTGGAAAGTATAGGCGGAGATTACACACGTGAACATAAAAAAAGGCTATATCACACAGACCACAGAGTACATAAAAAATAGTGGCGCCAATAGTGAAGCGTCAAAGATAAAAACTAGTCTGGTTGCGTTCCCATTCTATCACCCACCCCAGAACGCAATCCCATATTTAACATACAATAGTAATGTTTATCTACACTAGTGCCTTTGGTTAATATATCAGAAACATTTTCTTCACTCTTTACATACACAAATTTTAACCTCAAATTATTAACATGTTCCTTCTAAAAATGATATCCAATATCTATGTGCTTGGACCTAGGCAAATAGCAATCATTAGCGGTAAGTTTGATTGCGCTCATGTTGTCACCGTTGATAACTAGTGTGCTATCACATTGTCCTCCAAGTTCTCCCTGCAGTTGTTGCAGCCATAGCGCCTCCTGTGCCGCCGATGACATGGCCATGTACTCGGCCTCTGCTGTAGACAAGGTCACAGTTTGTTGTTTTCGTGAGCACCATGACACAGCACCACCCTGCAAAAGAAAAATATAGCCCGTGCACGGTCTACGGTCACGGACATCACTTGCCCAATCTGCATCACAGTAACCTATGATTTCACTTTCACCATTCTTGGTATAAGTCAGTCTGTAATGTTTAGTACCCTGTAGGTATCTCAGTATCCTTTTTACAGCAGCCCAATGCTCAGATTTTGGGTCTTTATTGTATCTGCTGAGGCAGTTAACAGCAAATGAGATGTCTGGCCTTGTTCCTTGAGCTATGAACAGTAGACAACCAATGGCTTGCTGATAAGGGCAGTCATATGGATCTCCTTCTATGTTACTGAATTTCAGTCCAACTTCCACAGGTGTCTTTGCAGTTTTGCAATCTTTCATATTGAACCTTGCTAACACTTCCCTTATATATTTCTCCTGATCCAACATGATAGTATTTTTACCTCTAGTTATGTTCAAGCCCACACATTGTTTGACTTGCCCAAGGTCCTTCATATTTAATTTTTTGCATAACTCCGCCTTCAACTCTTTGGTATATTCTAATCGAGAGCTAAATATAATTAAGTCATCGACGCATACTGCAATGTAAATTTTCTTCTTATTATCATAATAAACACATGGATCAGTCTTTGATTGCTCAATTCCCAGTTCCTTAAGAACTTTACATAATTTAATATTCCACAGTCTGCTCGCCTGTTTAAGTCCATATATAGATTTCAGCAGACGGCAAACTTGTTCTCCTCTAGCATACATTTCTGGTTGTACCATGTATATCTCGGCATCTATATTTCCTTGAAGAAACGCAGTGACAGCATCCATTTGATCAATGTCTAGATTGCATTGCGCTGCAATAGCAAACAAATAACGAATAGAAGTGTATCTTACCACTGGAGAGTAAACTTCTTGATAATCTAATCCTCTCTTTTGTTCATAACCTTTGATGACGAGTCTCGCTTTGTATCGTATAATATTTCCTTGCTGGTCAGTCTTTGTCTTAAATACCCATTTGTTTGGTAATGCCTTTTTGCCAGCAGGTAAGTCATCAAGCTGCCATGTTTCAGTTTTTATCAAAGAATTGTATTCCTCATCCATTGCCCTTTTCCATTCATTGGCATGTGGGGATGATAAAGCTTCTTCAATGGTGTGTGGGTCTGTAACATTATTAAAAAAACAGAATAATCCCTTTTTATCTTCGTGAATTTTGTTACGAGGCCTGAGAGTCACATTGCTGGTCTGTTGGTCTTGCTGTATTAAATGTCTCGGAGGCTGATAAGTGTCATCTAAATCAACTGAGTCAGTTTCATACTCGCTTGAATTCCCATCCGACTCCTGACCTGCCACCAACTGAGGGGTTTTGACAGACTCCTTCGATTGCTCTGTGCTACTATGTCCTTCCACTGGTTCTTCAGCCACAGGATTAACTGAAATTTGACAGTCATTAAACTCATTGACACTTTCAAAGAAAATGACATCTCTGCTCTTTGTAACCTGATGAGTCATGGGGTTCATGACACGGTAACCCTTTGTGTTCTCGCAATAACCTACTAAGATCATTTCTCTTCTTGACTTCTTATCCCATTTTGTTCGTTTCTCTTTTGGCACATGTACCATTACCTTTGAACCAAATATTCTTAAATGACTCAGTTTAGGTTCCCTTCCTGTCCACATTTTATATGGTGTAGTATTGCCTAGTATCTTAGTTGGTGATCTGTTGACTAAGTATGCAGCTGTGGCAACAGCTTCTGCCCATATGGGTTTATTTAATTTTGCATAGAAAATCATGCACCTTGCCTTTTCCACTATCGTTCTGTTCATTCTCTCGGCTAGTCCATTTTGCTGAGGACTGTACGGAGCCGAGGTCTGATGTGTAATACCACAGTTTGTCAAATATTTCTCAAAGTTTAAGTTACAATACTCTACTTTACTCTTGAAATCTTTGAAAACATCCAATACATTTTGTTTATCTTTCATAAAATAAATATGAACCATTCTAGAGTAATCGTCAATGAAAGAAACAAAATATCTCATACCTCCGTAAGACAGATTTTCCATTGGCCCGCACAAGTCAGAGTGTATTACCTCCAAAAGCCTTGTAGCTCTTGACCCTTGATGCTTAAACGGCAATCTTGTTTGTTTCCCTTCGAGACAAGTAGAACACTGCATATCAGTCTGTCCACTGTGTGTTAGGCTGACTCCTTCAGCACAGTCTGGCAATTTCTTGAGAGTTGAAAAATTCAGATGAGCCATCCGAAGATGCCATAAATTAATATCATTTGGATTTACCTTGTTTGATACCAGGTGGGCGCTTTCTTTGTTAATGAGATTGGTATCCAGAATATATAATTTATTTGTCAAAGTCGCGGAGCATAACAAGTTTCCTGCAGTGTCTTCTATGTTACAGCCTTTCTCGTTAAAGGACACTTTATACCCATGCTTTGTGATCATACTGACTGACAATAAATTGGCTGCAAGTCCTGGTACATATAGGACATTTCGTACTTGTATTTTATCATGCTGTGAAATATTAATACTTATATCTCCAACACACTCTACGGACAGAGGCTCCCTATTTGCCACTGTTATTGTTTTCACTGATGGCTCACGAACATTGCACAACCACTCTTTATTACTGCACATATGCATGGAAGCGCCAGAGTCTATGTACCATTTTTCACTATTCTTTCCTGAGGATGCTGAAAAAGCTGCAATGAAACCATCTGCACTTCTTTCTTTTCCTTTGTTTTGTATTTTCTTTGACCTTTTACAAAACTTTGCAAAATGTCCATAACCATTGCAGTTGTAACATCTAGGGCCTTTCACTCCCTCTACTGAAAACTTTGACTTGTTATTTTCATTCCTTTTCTTTGAATTAGAATAAAAGGCATTGCTAGAACTTTCAGTTTTCACTTCCTGTAACAATTTAGTTTTTATGAAGTCAGCACCAATTTTCAAACCTGAATTTTCTAGCCCCATTATCATCGGCTTATACTCATCAGATAGACCAGCCAACATAAGAGTCCCAAGCCACTCATCATTTACTTCAAAGCCAATGTTTCTGAGTTTGTGTGCGGCATTCATTATCTTACTGACATAATCTTCTATATTTTCACTTGACTCAAGTGAAGTATTGATCAATTCCTTTAATAAACTGACTCTTCTGGTTAACCCGTTGTCGTCAAATGCTTTATGCAAATTGTTCCATACTTCTCTAGCGGTTTTGCACTCCTGAACATGGATATAGTTTTGAGTGTTTATAAGCAGAATCAGTATAGATTTCGCCCTCACATCTTTCACAGGATCGACTGTTCCTGTACCCGGTTCTATGCAACTCCATAAATTTTCATGCTCCAAATAAGTTTTCACACTAAATTTCCATGTAGAAAAATTATCTCGGCCGTTCAACTTATCGATATTAAACATACTTGAATTCATGATTCTATTCTTGCACGTTATTACTTTCTTGCACTAACCTCAAAAGCACGTTGCCGGTAAAACTTCGGAATCACTGTTTCTCGTCTTTTCTACTGCGTTATTGGCAACCACGCTCTGCTACCATGTAGGATTTTGAACAAATAAAGATATATTAACAGTATTTTAGTTTTATTGCAAACGTGGACACACAGACCACAGAGTACATAAAAAACAGTGGCGCCAATAGTGAAGCGTCAAAGATAAAAACTAGTCTGGTTGCGTTCCCATTCTATCAGTTACTAACACATTCTATGGGCTCTGCCCGAAATAAATGAAATAATAATAATAAGTTTACTTCAAAATAAGCGTCAGCGTTCAGGGGAGGAAATCATCCAAGGGTAATCCTCAAGGGAAACCTGATTCATGTAGAAATTATTAAAGAATTAAAGTATTTTAAAATTTACAGAGAGAGCAGAAGTCAGCATTGTCATTCCTGAATGCATGTGTTGCACAATCAACAACAGTCTAAAATTAGACACTAGTGTCCAATTACCAATACCAGTATGGGCTATTATCTCGTTACCAAACATAGGTGGTTACAACAGATATAATATTACGTGTAAACAAAATTTACTTATACCCACTAACGTATAAAAGATGTTCAACGGCCAAGTCACACAACATTAACTGTAATAATAAAGAAATCGCAGTAAGGCACCTTGGGCTTGGCACGACTTTGTCTAGCTTTCATTACTTTTTAGAGATAAACAAGCAGCTCCATCGAGACTTGGCTAGTTTTACAGAATGTTTTTGGTGGGATATTACTTAGCGATTATACATAAATATAAAAAGATACTAAAAACATTATTATTATATATTTATTAAAAGTATTTTTTTGATTATTTAGTTCTTACATTTCCGTGTTTATTACACATTAAAAACAATTTAACTGGTATAATTACGCGTTTTTTTATATTTATTCCTGAGGTTACGACTCTTATACAGGAGCCGTGAGCACAGGATGATAATTTAAAAATTTCTATAGTAACAGAAAAATAAAATTAACTATTTTTTTTAGTATACATTTTATATGAAATGTGTTCCCCGTTAACTCTCCTAAAGATTAAGAAAGCCCTTACAGCCTTACCCTTTCGCAAATAAATGCGACTCATAATTTTTTATTATACCTATTTGAATTTGTCGAAATGACGAAACTGACTTAAATAAGTATTAAGATGCGTCATTAAGTGAGATTTTAGTCTCATCATAATTGAGTGAAATTTAAGTGCAACCTTCAAGTACAGATGGTTTTAATTTTGTTAAATGATTATCCGTCAATTAAAAACGAGGTATAAAGAAAATAATTATTCGGGTATAAATTTTTATTACGATTTTTTTATCGACAAAAAGCAAAGAAACTACTTTACAAAATTATTTTAACACCTTTATTTTATTTATAATGATTTATAAAAATAAAGAAAATAATTATTCGGGTATACATTTTTATGATGATTTTTTTAATCGATAATAATAATAATAATTTATTTATTTTAAGAATATGGTTACATTTGATCTTAAAATAAATTGTCCAGCATAATCTATCGATAGGTCGATGTACAAATATTCAGAGTATTCATTGATTCTTAAATTGATTGTTGCTTAAATTATTATTTAATATCAATATGTACAATAAAATAAGTATTAAATGCATTACCTATCAACAAACAAATTAATGATAAATTATCATTAAAAAAAACGACGGGTTGCACTCCGGGAGTGCCGGCAGAAGTGAAAACTATATTATATATATTAATATGAATATTAACGTTGCGCATTTTTGATATTTTGAAATGGTTAAGGAATAATTTCGCACGAATTGAGTTAATGATCAGTATAAAAGTGCTATCATTTATGTGGTAAAATACAATATTCATTTATTGCGCTATCGTATACAAACATGTCAACAAACACACCAAGTCGTGTTCGTTGCATTTTTTTGTGCGCATGTGCAGGATTTTGCACATGCGCAATGAATAAAATCAGTTGAACGCATGCGTTCTCATGACATTACCTGCCATTTTAAAATTTCATAATGACAGTAAAAATAATAATGTAACTAAAAAAATAATAATGTAACTGTCACTGTGAAGTTTAAAAATGACACGACTATACGCACATCGCGCAAGCGCCCTACGCCGTCTTACGAATTTTCGATCAGGTCACGTGTCCTGACGCGAGTTTAGAAATTTTTACCCATTCCAAAAAAGTACACAGCGCCGCTAAAGAAGTTTTCACTTCAAAAATCTTCAATTTTATAATATAATGATAAAAAGCAAAGAAACTACTTTACAAAATTATCTTAACACCTTTATTTTATTTACAATGATTTATAAAAATATAAAATAACAGTCATCACGTAGACTATACCTACATAAGACACTCTATAGCCGTCCCATATAGACTACTTATACATAAAAATCTTACGCTTTTTTTCCCGGCTAGGGTACCCCTCCGCAACCCATAAGAAAGTTCGTTCCAATAATTACTTCGGAATGTCTTTTCACAACTTAATTGCCATATGTTAAGTATTTTTTTTTATTGTAATAAATTTATTTTTAATTATTAGTAGAATATAATAACTATATTTTGAGAATAGAAAATATATGATGACACCTAATATGATGTTGATGATGCTATGATGATACCTAATATGGTTCTTTTGCATGCTGTTCTATATAGCTAAATAGGTCCAAAGCTTTTTACTATTTCTAAACTTAACACCAACATTCATGTGTACTTACCCCATTTAATAGCAAATAAAGTATTTGTATTATTTGCATAAAAAAATAAACAGCGAAAAAAATACTTTTAAGTGAGAAAATTATAATATAAAATAAATATCTTAAACGAGCAGAAAACTTTCTACATAAAGCAGCTGTTGAAGCTTAATATACTAGTATAAAACAGCTTAAGAGTGTTTGTTTGAACGCGTTAATCTCTTAAACTATCAGTTAAATTAAAAAAAAACTTTTTGAGTTTGGTACCCAAATTCTAATTAAGATATACAAATTATATAAAATTACAGTAGGACTTTTATGGTCTGACAAAAATGAAAAAAAAGAAAACGTAAAGGAAATAAAATCGAGAGTGGAAGATGAATGCAAAGTGGTGGCCAAGGCCTAGAGTGGCGCCTTCCCGAGAGCCGACCGTTATCGTGAAGAGCTTTACAGTTATTGTGTGATACGTATACAGTTATAGAAGTACGTATGACATAAATGCTTTTATTGAATATGTTTGTATATTATTTATGTTAGGGCAACGGAACTTTTGTGCTTATTTAAAAATAATAATTTATTCCAAACACAAAAGATTCATATTTCGAATCCCTGAATTTTAAGGAACATTTTAGTTTGAGTGATGACTGTGAGTATGAATGAATGTATGCGCGCGTGCGCGTTTTTGTGTGAGTATGTGTGTGTGTGTGTGTGTGTGTGTGTGTGTGCGTGAGTGAGTGTGTGTGCGTGAGTGAGTGTGTGTGCGTGTGTGAGAGAGTGAGTGTGTTAGTGTGAGTGTGTGTGTATGTGAGAGAGAGAATGTGAGTGAGTGTGTGAGTGAGTGTGTGTGTAAGTGTGTGTGTGTGTGTGTGCTGTGGCGTACGTTTGTGTATCTACCTGAGAAGATTTTCAGTTTCATTGTAACATAGCTTATGGCTGATGACCAGCAGTGGGCTAGTAACGTTTCTGATATGAGTATCAGAAAAGACGAATATTAATAGCATTCTATGAAACTAGTATCGACTGCGTGAAATTCAACTAAGTCAAAGGACCCCACAAAGCCAAGGCAGTCAGGTGGCACGACCCAGTGGTTTTTAGTTTGGGTATTTCGCCACCCCGATGTTTTTCATTGTCCAACATTCGACCCGTCGCGATTTAAGTGATATTTCATGTTACAGAACTGCGCCCCAATTCTGTTGTCTCTATGACTGTTAGATTGATAATTATGTACGAAAAAGTATTTGCTAAAATATATTTTTTTCTTTAAGAACTTTATAATGCATCAAACATTAATCCTATCTCATTTTCTCCTACGTTAAATTTTATAAATTTATGTGTCTGTCTTTTTTTACTGTCGCTTGATCGTTTCAAAAAGACACTGTATCATAAAGCTTTCCGATCTCATTTTCTCCTATGTTAAATCTTATGAATTTATGTGTCTGTCTCTTTTTACTGTCGCTTTTTCGTCATACACTCTCAAATCACAACGATGCTAAAGAAGTTTTCACTTCAAAATTAAATTGAATTAAATAAAAAACAAAAACTTTAAATTATTTTTCCCTCCTCTTATTTGAAACTTTACGGGCTCACCCACCTGAAATAACATTTACGCAACAGTAATATGTCAAATATACAATTACCGCAAATGGCCACATTTTGCCTTCAGCTATTTCTGCGTAACTGCAAATAAGAATCGTTCGAAACCAATACAAAATAGAGTTATATGTGTCGTTATATTTTTTTTGATGGCGTAAAATGTGCCGTATTAGTACGTAATAGCGATCTTTTTATAACAGGCTATTACTTTTTATAGAAGATCTTTGAATATATTTTTTTTCATAATATATATAAGTTATTAATTGCAGCAAAATCACAAAAATATTATATTAACAAGAATTACATAACAAGAAAATGTGCACTTTGTTTTACATTAAATCAGTAATGAAGCAGAGGTCCCCAAACTAAGAAATTCTTCTTCAGGGTAACCAGCTATTTTTTGCGTTAACCAGCTTTTTTTGAATATAATAAATTTTAAAAGAAAAAATACTAGGAAAAAATCGACTCTGCTCACAAATTATTCTCACGTGAGATATGTTTCATTTTGGACCTTCGTTTGTAGTAGTTTAAGAAAAAGGAAAAACATATTATGATTTGAGAAAACAAAAATATTTATTGATTAGTTTGTACATAAAATAGTTTCAGTAAAAATAGAATTATACTTTGTCCAATATACGATGATACTTCAATGGTATCAGTTGACACCTATAAAGAGGGAATAAAGTTGCTATTGCAATGTCAAGCCAAACATAATGAAACAAACGCAACCTTAGTACTTAGCAATAAGGAAGTGACACCTGTCAAAAGTATCATCCTACATTGGACAAAGTATAAGACCATAAATCACACAGAGTAAGGTCACTTAAGGTCTCTTCATACCTAATCTGTGAAACGTCGTCACTGTTTCATCGTCATTCTCTTATAATCATAATTTATTTCCAAGATTATGGTACATATTTCGTTTTGTAACAATTTATAAATCCAGCATATTCTGCCTTCGTCAACGCCATGGTATTTTTTTAAATTTTAGTTTTAATATATTATTTTTGTTTTCGTATGTCAAAAAGAGGGGCATTATGCCTGGGCCAGTATGATAGTAGCGTTACATGCTTTTAGTAGAAGAAAGGTTGGTTTAAATAAAGCAAGTAGAATGTTTGGCACGTCTAAAGATCCCCTAAAATGAAGGTTCTATAAGAAGAATATTTGTCAAGTAATTGAGTTACTAATATTAATAAACTAATTTATTTGGATAGGTTCAGTTAAAAATTCGTGAAAAGTGTTTTGATTATGTGTTTTTAATGAAACCTTGTATGGACAGATCAGAATACCCTAAGTCCAATTATAGTAATTGAGGAGACCATTCAAAGCAATGCACGGAGGGACACGCTCCATACAAGGGTGGTCATAAATAGTTAAAGTCCTGTTACTATCAATACATTGTATTATTTTAGTGACTTATAGTTGTAAAAGTGTTTTAGGAACATTAAAATGAAAGTACATGTATTTACGGAATAAAAAACGTTTATTCAGTAAAAAACAAATATAAACAATAACATACTTTTACCTAAATTTATCATGAACAAACACTTAAAAATTGGAATGTAAAACATATATTTTAAATAAAATAAGAGTCAAAACATTGATAACATTATTTAATTATAATAAAATAATATAAATAAATAAATTAAAATTAATTAAATACAAAAAAAAAACAAAACAACTAACAAAATACAAATAAATTATTCTTATTCTAACAATATTAAACATGTAACAATTCTATTACACTTTGTGACAGAGTATTTTTCTTTTTAGGGGGAAGTTTCCGAAGACTTGTAATATAAGGATCTGAATGTAATAATAGTCGTTGCATTAAATCTTGATTGGTAACTTCACGTGACATTTTTCGAGTGTGACTTCGTCTATAAATTTTGATATACTTATTTGTCGCTTCAGCAGCTTCTTCGGAAAGTTCTCCTATAGATAACAATGCATAACTTATAATATCTGATCCATGTACGAGCACCTTGTGGACAGAAGCAGGAAGACTATACCACGGATATTCCTCGACCAGGCTGTATGCTGTTTGTAATGCATAGTCTTTAAACTTGCATTCATTAATTTTATGTCCAGAAGATAACGTTGGTAATATTACACAACAACGATCTATGAGATCCTTATTCAAACCTGTAATTTCAGCAGATACAGCTGATTCTAAAAAAAACTTCCTGGCCGTGTTTCCGTCGTTAGACGTCCCGCTTCCACCACTACGCGGCTTGTCAACTATTAAACCTAATCGTTCCCTAAACTGGGACTGTACATATTGTTTTTTATTTGATAACAATTGTTTATCACTATCTAGCCTAACTTGCCATTTTTTTATGTCTAATCTATATGAAAGATGAATAAAATATTCGAAGAAACGTATCCAAGAATGTAGTGGTGATAATCCAAATTGGTATCTACTCTCTATTACAGGTTTTTGTAAACATTCGTCTATTTTATTCACCTCTTCAGGGGTAGCATTACATATATAACATCTACTTGTAGATGTTTCACTTAAAGCACTACAAATTTTACCATCTACCATTGAAAGCTGCAACTTATGAGAAACGACCAATTCACGATTGTCGATCCTTAAAATAAGCTTCCTCTTGCAAAGACACTGCTGTGCTTTCTTTCAAAAATTGAAATCGAATAGGACGGCAGTACCTAGTGGAAGAGGGTCGAGGATTTTTCCATAAAATTTTACAATTATCTTCAGCTAATTTTACAATAATTTGAAGGGGTACATAAGATGTTACAAACAAACTACTATCTTCTAAAGTTGAATCTGAAAAAAATTGTTTGTATTCACTATGTCCAGTGCTGCCATCGAATTCCCATTTCCCAAGTAAAGAGATATTAGACAAACAATCATCAGGAATCTGATCTAAGACCTCTTTTTGAGATTCAAGGATTCGAGAAGCTGTGTGATCAAAAAAACTTTGTAATTCAACTTCAGCTGAAGACTCGGAAACAGTTATATTAGAAGGGTAACATCTCTGTTTCGCTTTAGTAATTTTTTGGTAACATGGTAATACATTAGGAGAAATCTTACTATTAACAAAGTTTTTAATTAATAAATACTGATGTTTTGTCAACTGAGCATCAGTCACAAGTGACAAGACATCATCAGTGCTAACTCTAGATATACACGAATCAAATGAACAGTCTGAAACATCAAGCAATGCACTCACAGTAGAATCATCAGACTTTGACAAATCAGCTACTCTCCGACGTTTAGTCCTTTTACTACATTGCGTAAAAGGTTTTCGAGGACGACCACGTGAATGACACGGCGACGTTTCAGACGGAGTACATTGCTTATTGTTTTTCACAAGTTGAATTTTTTCAATAACATTAAACCAATCGGAATTCTGATATAAAAGCTTGGTTTTATCCCTATTACATTTTTTCCAGAATCGAGCAATAGCTTTACATAAATTATTAACAATTTTCTCTAAATAATGAATATTACATGTTCACAATGTGCCAACACATCAAATGTTAACGACCCTATACAATTTGTCAACTCAAAAATATTGTCCGAAAACAAAAGATACTATAGATTTTGAAAAAGCTCGTATACACTTAATTGAAAATGATTTATTAGACCTACTGTTAATTAATGACCCTAATTTAGTGACGAATATGTTGATAGAAAAAATACAAAAAGCTATAAGGGATAGCACTCAAGTCAAACTACTAACGAAAAAGCAACGAATCATTAAACCATGGATTACTTCTGGCATCTTGCGTTGTATTAATAACCGAAACAAAATGCAAAAAAAACTTCGTAGTGATTCAAATAACGTTATATTAAGTATAACTTATAAAAGGTATAGAAATTTTCTAAATAACTTAATAAAAAAACTTAAAAGGAAATATGAGCGGGAACTGTTAGCTAAGTCTACAAGCAATACTAAAAAATTATGGAATAATATTAAAACTATTACAAACCTAAAATCTATTAAAAAAGGTAACTCTGAACTTTTACATATAAAATCTTCTCCTATTGATTCAGTTAATTACGTAAATAACTTTTTTGCTGGCATTGGAAGGGAATTGGCAGAAAGTATTGTTACCTCTACGAGTAGCCACAGTCAACTTGAGACTGATACTTCTGTTTTTAGAAATGACTCTAGTCAATCAAGCTTTGTCTTATTGGATACTGACAATGACGAGGTATATAACGTACTAATGGGTCTAAAGTCAGATAGCGCACCTGGGTGGGACAACATTTCAACAAGTTTCTTAAAGTATGTTGGGAGTGAGGTTGCCCCTATCATTTGCCACCTTGCTAATTTATCTTTTCAGAAAGGTGTCTTTCCCGCACTTCTTAAGAAATCCATTATTACACCAGTGCACAAGGCTGGGAAGAGAGATGATATCAATAATTACAGGCCAATATCTGTTCTTACATCAATTGCAAAAATTATAGAAAAGCTTTTAAACAATAGACTGGTTAACTATTTAAATAAATTTAAAATTTTATCAAGCTCTCAATTTGGATTCAGACGTGGCTTATCAACAGAAGATGCTCTGACAGCTTTAACATCTCTAATCACAGATAACTTAGACAAAGGATATAAATGTATAACTATATTTCTAGACATAAAAAAAGCTTTTGATACCGTTTCTATTTCTATGCTGACGAATAAACTGGAAAACATTGGTATTAGGGGACACCCGCTGTCCATCTTTAGGAACTATCTTTCTGATAGAAAACAGTCTGTCAAGATAGAACAATATGTAAGTTCAGACTTGAATATTTCTTATGGAGTCCCACAGGGCAGTGTGCTTGGGCCTACCTTATTCCTAATTTACATAAACGAGCTAAGCAAACTCAACCTATCTGGTGCACGAATCTTTTCCTACGCTGATGATACTGCCATAGTGTTTAATGCTGCAACTTGGGAGGGGGTTAGGCGTGATGCAGAGATTGGTTTAGCTTTGGTTGCGGACTGGCTTAAAACTAACTTACTTACACTTAACATTCTTAAGACAAATTACATCTGTTTTACAATTAATAACCGTACCCAACCAAATGAAAACTTTGCTATCCAAATACATGGTTGTCTGAATCAGGCTTTAGATGGGCTGAATGAATGCACTTGCCCTTTCCTTTCTCGAGTGTTATCAACAAGATACTTAGGTGTAGTTATTGACCAGAGACTGTCTTGGCATCCACACATAGAAAATTTATCAAATAAGATCAGGAAACTCACCTGGATTTTTAGGAATTTAAGACACGTTGCCCCCCAAAAACTACTTAAATAAATAAATAAAATAAAATAAATAAATATTTCTTACATTCACACCAATTAGCCTAGCCCAAAGTAAGCACTGTAAGGCTTGTGTTATGGATACTAGGGTAACGGATAGACATACATATATGATACATAAATGTGTAATATTCATTGAAATATATATAAACACCCATGACTCAGGTACAAATGCTCATATTCATCACACAAACATCTGCCCCTACCGGGATTCGAACCCAGGACCATAGGTGCGAAAGGCAGGATCGCTACCGTTGCACCAAACGGTCGTCAAATATACATATATTGTGCCTTAGTACAATCTATAATTACCTATTGTATCCCTATCTGGGGTGGAGCATCTAAAGAAAAATTTTTGGAAGTTGAAAGAGCACAGCGGCTACTACTAAAGGTTATGTCCTTTAAGAAAATTAGATTTCCCACTGAGCAACTTTATCAATTGAACGATTTACTAACAGTGAGGAAACTGTATATTTTGTCTACTGTACTCAGAAGACACAGATACTTAAACTATGATCCAGGCTTGCTAATCAGAAGACGAGCACATATTGTTATTCCCCAAAAAACATGTAAAACGTACTTTGCTAGTAGACAATATTATACAATGTCAGGACACTTGTATAACAACACAAATAAAATATTGAATATTTATCCAGAGACCTATCGCAATTATGAGAGGACCGAAGAAATGCTGAATACCTTAAAATGTTAATCCTTATATAAATATGTATTATATTATATCTTTACACACATACACACACACACACAACACATACACACACACTCACATGCACACACACTATACATAATTAACATACCTACTTGATTTAAGATTAATTTATCTGTCAATTTAATTTCAATTTTAATTTTATTTTCTTTAACATAATGTAAGATAAGGAAGAGCGGGGCCCTCTGGCACAAGTATTGTTATACTTAAAAGAAGGCTCCAACCCCTATGTTTTTAGTCATTAAGTATTTTGAAAGAAATAACATTAATTTTTTTTATCTGGCAACCGTAGCACCCTTGTCATCGCCAAAAGGGCAGATAAGGGCAGCCAAGTTTTAATTTTCCTAAGATAAGAAAGTCTAAAGATTATGGTGCAATATACCTCCATAGTCGGAGCGAGTGGGAACATATTTAAAAGTTTATTCAAACTTTGAATATTAAAATATAATACTCCAAGAAAAGTCGCCTCGTAGCAATGACATACTAAAGAAAATATATACTAAGATACAATTAAAATAAAAATATTAATTATTACATACCCTGTTCTTGGATATCCATTTCAGAAAAAACACACACAGCACTCACAGGTCCCGCAATGTCACATTTATAATTAACAAAAAGGGCTCACTATACTACTAGGGCTGGCAGTTCATCTTTTTGACATATTATTTTATTAACTGTGGGATCCCAAGCAGGTGGAACTCACCAACCTTTATTTCTATTAAAATTAGGATGTATTCCGATCTTAATAGCCTCGCGTAGCATTTTAGGAATAATTCTTTGTTCTCTAGCAAGGATTTGTGGATTACCATGGCAAATTTATTATCGCGGCTATGTTTTAGGTCGGCTAGACGTTTTTTATCGTTTAAAGACGGCTTCCGTGGTTGAGTTTTTCATACCTTACCAGTTTTTCATGGAAACGCCACACCGAATTCTCGAGTTCGATTCGATTTAGAAAGCGAACGTTTTTATATTGGCGTTGTTTCTGAATTGTAAGTATGTGATGTCGGCAATGTAGGTGATGGAATAAGTAAGCTATTTTAATTAAAGGATCAGCAAGAAAATTCTAAAATAGACGCTTTTTCATATCTATAAAATTTGCTTTAAATGAGTGGAGGCAAAAATGTAATTACTACCCATATAAATACAATATCAACATACCCCGCTAGTTTCCATTAAAATGTCCAAATGTAAGATTTATTCACAAACCTAAGGAACTTAAACTACTGCAAGAGATGAGACGTAGGAAGATCAAGTAAAAGAAAAGACTTGGCATATGTAGTTCCGATATTTATCTCTGTTATTTGTGAGATTGGATACTTTTGACGAGTATTCTAACCGCTAAGCGATTATAGCTTGCTGAGTATTATCTTTTTATACCTCTTGTCGTTAGAGAGAGAGAGAGAGAGAGAGAGAGAGATATATAGATAGATAGAGAGAGAGAGAGATAGAGAGAGAGAGAGAGAGAGAGTTCTTATCGGCAGGAATAGTCAGTTATCAATGAATAATATATTAACCTCTTTTATTCAAGATGGCCGCTTAATGCAACGATATTCATTACAGGTCTAAACTAAGTAATGAAAATGTGTTATTATATGTACTATACTGTATTTTCTTCTGTTATGTTAATGGTATGACATTGTTGGTAGGCCGGATTTATATGAATAATATTTTATTTGATAGATAAAATGATTTATTTGCACAAACTTTTTGCTGAATTTGTTCTACCAATTATAAAAATATAATTAAATTCTCTCTGTGTGGTTTGTAGATATTACTAATACTTAATTAATTCAGTAAAAATTATATGTCAAACAAAAAAATTAAATAAATAATTTGTAATTATAACAATTTACATAGTTATAATTGAACATCAAACGTATAAAAAATACAAATCTTTATTATTTCCATTTCTTTTTCTCAATCAATCGGTTTTATTAATTTTTCGTGGAACTTGGGGTCAAAACCAAGAGGCTAGGAATAATTATAAATCTATTGAGTTTACCGGATGTCCATATATTTTCTAATTATTATTCAGATATAAATGGCGGCTTTTTATATTATTTTTTATTTTTATCTTTTATAATAATCGATAGTTTATCTCAGTCAGCGGTGGAATAAGAACCTAACGCCATTTCCGCACAAAGAATTCTGTTTCGGAAGGTTTCGCTGGAAAATCGGATATGGTCCCATAGGACTTAGAGCTATGTTAAGTTGGATTTGTATGGGCCAGCGTAATATACATTAGGAACTTTAAAGGGTTTGCCTTTCGCCTGCTAGCACGGAATCATGTTTTTCGTGTTCTATCCCTTTCTGTCGTTCAGGAAGGTAACCTAGTAGAGCGGGAAAGATTGAGTGTTACGAGTTTTCTCGCTCTAGACAATGACATTTGACCGTTGATGACCCGTCCCGATGTTTTTTCTAGCACTAAATATAGCCTATGTTACTCAGCGTGAATGTAGCTTTCCAATGGTGAAAGAATTTTTGAAATCGGCTTAGTAGTTTTTAAGTTTATTCATTGCAAACATACAGAAAATACAAATCTTTCCCCTTTATAATATTAGTGTAGATGACGATTCCTTGCTGACAACTTGAGGTCAAACTTAAGCTTTTACCCACACACACTTTTTCTCGCTCTGGACTAAAATAATATTAATATTTCTTACACTCACACCAATTAGCCTAATCCAAAGTATATGAGGCTTGTGTTATAAATAGTAGGGTAAGGGATAGACATACATAGATGATACAAAGATATGTAATATTCATAGAAATGAAATGAAGAAACTGAAGAATCTGCGCTTACCGGGACTCAGACCCAGGACCGTTGTTACGTGCGTTGTTACGCATAGCAGGATCGCTACCGTTGCATCAAACTGTAAATATCCGAATGATAAAAAAGGAAAAAGTATGAAATAATGCAATTCCATGCTGACAGATACAAGTCAACCCTAAGCTTCCCCGCGCACAAGTGGTTTCTCTCGCTATAGGCAATATGTTTTCTACCCGATAGTAAAATATATAAGATGAAATAAGACAATTCCTTGTTGACAGATTTCTCCCCGCACACGTGTTTTTTCTCGCTACAGACGATGACTTTTCTGAGTTATAGAAAAGGACAAGGCGTGACATAATTCGATCCATGTTGACAGATGTGGGTCAACCCTAAGCTTTCCCATGCACATGTTCTTTTTCTCGCTCTAGCCGCTAACTTTTATGATCGATAGAAAAGGATAGAGGATGAAATAAAGCTATTCTGTGCTGGCAGAATAGGTGAACCCAACACGTTCCCATATACGACCGATAAATAAGACCGTCTTTTATTACCGATTTGGTGACTGTCTCAGCGTACACGTCCAAGACTTGGTGGGGAGCTCTCAAGGGACTTGCATGTAATGAATTTACAGAAGGCGTCTGCAACCCATCTGTTGAGATGTGTCAAAAAAATAAAAGAGTAATTTATCCGATAAACCTTGTTTTATTTAAATGTGCTATTTAAATAAAACAAAGTCGCGGAAGTCTTAGAACGAAATATTCTATATATAACTAATCTAACCTAACCTAACCCAACCTTACCACGAAGAGTTAACGGGAATGTTAATGTGTTTCTCGTATTGTTAATATTCTTTAAAAAATAACAAATTTGGAAAATCGGAGATGTCGTTTACAATATCGATTATAAAAGTTGGTGAAAATATTTATCCGATTATTGATAATATCAAATAGGGAATAAAGAGAATAACTACAATATTAAGTTCTAACACTTCCGTGCACATTACACATTTAAATAAAACAAACCTTTTTTACGGTATATTTAATCCTGACGTTTCGACTCCTTTACAAGAACCGTGATCACAGGATGTCTAAAACAATGGTAGTCATATAATTTTTGTTACTTTCACAATATTTTTAATGCGGTACGTTCCTAACTGTTAAAATTTATATAAATCAACATTATTTTGTTGTTATATTTTCACTACGATTACAGTGTACACTACTTAATGAGTCTACCACCAGTACGGTAATTGAGAGGCCAATCCGAGAATACCTATCCACTACTATTGAAGCAGATACCAATATCTGTTTCCCTCATTAGTTTTACATGGTGGTAATATAGGGGAATTTTTATGAATCCCGTTAGGGTACTACATTTTTTACAACTAAACTAACCCTCATTTAATTAGAGCGGAGCCAGCGAAGTGAGCGAAGCTCCCATGGATCAGGTTCAACGGCGCGATGTCTGTTACGCCATAACTACCCCAGTTCTTAACGGATTTTAATAATAGGGGTTAAAGTATGAAATTGCCGTTTTATTGCAATAGGTTCTTTGAATTGACATAGAATCTTCATGGTTTGAGGTTTTCGAATGAAACTTTTTTTAAATGGTTTCTATGATGTTCTTTTTTTAAAAAATGTAAAACATTTGAATATCGACTTTCAATTGTTTTTGTTATTCAATTTAGACAAGAAAGATGGATACTGCGAAAATTCGAGTTATTTTTGAATACGAGTTCCGACGCGGAACTAACGCGGCAGAAACAGCCCGCAATATCAATGCTGCGTTTGGAGAGGGGTCTACTAATGAACGCACCGTGCGATTTTGGTTTAAACGCTTTCGTGATGGAAATTTCGACTTAAAGAACGAGCCACGAGGAAGACCGCCCACACAGGTAAATAACGATGAATTAAGAGAGATAGTGGAAGCCGATCCTAGTCAAAGTACCCAGGAATTAGCGGCATGGTTTAACGTTACCTTACCCACAATATTGACTCACTTGCGTCAAATCAATAAAATAAAAAAATACGAAAAATGGGTGCCTCATGATTTGACTGATCTGCAGAAAGAAACGCGTGTTGAAACTTGTGTTGCCTTGTTGAACCGGTACAGAAATGAAGGAATATTGGATCGAATTGTAACATGTGATGAAAAGTGGATTCTTTATGATAACCGGAAAAGAAAAATGCAATGGCTGACCCCAGGTCAAATGCCACAACAGTGTCCTAAAGCAAAACTTACCAATAAAAAGGTAATGGTAACTGTTTGGTGGTCTCAGCATGGTGTTATTCACTATAGTTTTCTCCGATCTGGTCAAGCAATAACGGCAGATGTCTATTGTGCCGAACTCCGAACCATGTTGACAAAACTAGCAGTAAAACAGCCCCGACTCATGAATCGATCTTCACCATTATTGCTCCACGACAACGCGAGACCTCACACAGCACGAGAAACCATTTTGACCCTTCAGGAACTGCAGTTAGAAACCATTCGTCATCCTCCGTATTCACCAGACCTTGCTCCAACGGACTACCATTTTTTTCGTGATTTGGACAATTATCTACGTGACAAGAAGTTTTCTTCCCAGGAGGCAGTACAAAATGCTTTCACACAGTTTGTGCAGTCTAGATCGTCGGAATTCTATCGCAAAGGCATTAATGACCTTCCCATTAGATGGCAGCAATGTATAGATAATAATGGCAACTATTTTGATTAAATAAATTTGTTAAAAATTTAAAAAATAAACAATATAGATTTTCAGTACAAATCGGCAATTTCATACTTTAACCCCTAATATTTTTTGTGTGGAATCAAATCAACAGGTTTAGGACAAGATTGTGACGGAGACCGAATTTCGAAATTCGCAAAAATATAAAGTTATAACCAAAAAACATTGGCTCTACGGGATTTCCCACTAAAACAAAAGCGCGCGCTTCTTTACAGTTTTCATTCTTATGGAATTTTTAAATTTACTTAACATTATTGAATATTTTTTTTTAGTATTACGCTCCGCTCCAATATATGGTGCTAGCGAAGCTTTATGCTCAGCGACTGCATCGCCTAGTAAATAGAAACATTTTGTTTTACAAACTTAGGTAGGTACAATAATTTAATAAAAAGATTCTAATCCAAATCAGATAACTCATGTTAAATTGACCATGTTTACTAGCAGGCTGGACTGTCGGTATGTGGGTGGATGCAAAACGTCTAGAATATATATAAAAAAAAACAAATTAATCAGGGTCATAAGACTGCGGGGATATCTGTTTTTACCTAAAGTAAAGTCAAGGCTCAATAGAAAGCCGGCGTTTTAACACGTCCAAACGACTTTAAATTCTAATAGCTCTAACTAAGGCGGTTCACACACTAGAACTGCGTCCCGCCGCGGTGCGCGTAGCGACAGAAAAACGCGCACCCGCGCGGAGGCGCAGATCTGCCTAACTTAGCGGTTAATCTGCTTCCCCGCGCAGATTTTCAATACAAGTTGACCTTACTTCTTCACGCCCCGCGCTCCCGCGCAGAATCTGCGCGCGGGGCGCCTACCCGCGCGTTCCCGCGTCGGCAGTGTGTTGTCATAGGCGTGTTTTCTATATTAATTGAGATACTTGCATACAACAATAAAATCTGCGGCCACGCGCTACGCGACGGGGCGCGGTGCAGTGTGTTGACCGCCTAAATTATGCTTTTGTATTAACATGTTTAGTTCAAAGGGATTTTTATGTAGTACCAATATAGAAAATAAATAGACATCATTTTGGACTTCCTTACTGTTTTTGTCATTAATGAGGCAGTTGATATTTTAACATAAACTTCCTGTCCGAATTTCAATCGATTAATATAGGTTAAAAATATTATTACTCACAAAATGAGTGTTGTTACTCGATTGGATAAATTAACATTATATTATTAATTTATTTAAATTTAATTTTTAAATTGTCTCATTTTTAATTCATTTCACTTAAATTATTAACATGGTATCATTTTTTGCCGTAGTAACGGTACAAACGTATTTCAACTTCTACTATGAGTTAGTATTGTTCCACCAATGAAAGTCAACTACCGAAGAGCGAATGATCGTTCGCAATGTAAATAATATAATAACGTACGAATTAGACAAGAAGTCCACAGATAAACATACACCCTTAGAGGCGTATTAAGCTTATGCTTACGCCAGGTATCAATACAGCATAATCCTGTGGGGATTACCATAGACACTGTAACTCTATTTAAGCTCCAAAAGTGATGTCTCTGCATTATCGTTAATATAGACTAGCAGCCCGTCCCGGCTTTGTACGGGTGGACAAAATTCTTTAATTTTTTTCTATTATTAAAAATTTTTTCGTTAGCGCCATCTAGCGTCTGGTAGACGAACTACTTGCAGTTAACGCGTTGCTATGGTAACGTTATTGATATAATAGAAAAAGAGCGGACAGACAAACACAGAAACAACTGTGATCGTAGATTAAAGATTATAGATTTAAGGTACGATTAGTCTTTTCTTTACAAGTTAAAGAGTCTATCCTTTAATTTGCTTTTACATACTGGAGGTATGTGTTATAAAGGCAATAGAAAAGACACGAAATATTTCAATCTACCCACCACTATCAAGATTAACCCCAAAATTTAATTAAATTCACTCTCCTGTCTCAATGGCTGTTAAAATGTATAATAAAATCCCAGAAGAATTAAATCAAATTGCAAAAAAAAATACTCATTTTGAATAAAAATAATAAAGGTATTAAGAAGTAATTTTCGAAACGATTTAGGTTGCAGCAGTGTGTCTTGAAGCTCCATCGTAAACGATAAATATTCCAGAGGATTTTTTGTAAATCTTTCGTAATTTTAATTTGTTATGTTTTCTTCTTTTACATGTTTCTTTTATTACATATTGACGGGACGGTTCCGCCCGATACTAGCTCCAGACGTTTGAGTCCATTGAGAGGAGGGCCAAAAGTCTCATCGCCAATGAGGATCTTTTCCATAAAAACCTCAAAAGCCTTGAGCATAAATGGAAGGTAGCAAGCCTATCCGTATTTTATAGGATACATTTCGGAGAGTGTGCAGCAGAACTGCACAACCTTGTTCCGCCGTCCCCATTCTTTCATCGGATATACCTAAGAGTCGCACTAAGCATTTTAGTTCCAATTTTGTGATACGTACCGCTAATAAGTGGAACTCTTTGTCTGAGTCTGTTTCCTGACAAATACAATTTAGGGGTTTTAAATTCACGAGTGAATAGGTATCTTCTAGGCAAGCGCGTCGCATTTTGGATCGCATCGTCGCTTACCATCAGGCGAGATAGTGGTCAAGCGCATGCCTACTTTCTATAAAAAAAAGAAGATTGAAGTACTCATGCACTTAGAAACATGTAAAAGAAAAAAATATAACAGATTAAAATCACGAAAGATTAACAAAAAATCCTTATCGTTTACGATAAAGATTCAAGGCGCACTGCTGCAACTTAAATCGTTTCGAAAATTACTTCTTAATAGCTTTTTTTTTTTCTTTAAATGAGTATTTTCTATTTTAAATTTGATTTAATTCTTCTGGGATTTTATTATACATTTTAACAGCCATTGAGACAGGAGAGTGAATTTAATTAAATTTTGGGATCGAGGGGTTAATCTTGATAGTGGTGGGTAGATTGAAATCTTTCGTGTCTTGCTCTTATGACACATACCTCCAGTATGTAAATGATGAGAACAACAGTTTATCTCTTCATGTTTCAACTTATGCGTACTACCATCACTATATCGCAGTAACAAGTATTTTTTTGTCACTGATTAACAATACTCGTACTTGAGTCAACTTATCACATTAAAAAACCCACACACTAAAAAACTTGTTAAAATTTAATATTCAGAAATTTCAACTAATAATTCTAAACTACTGTGAAAGAATTAGGGTTATCCGATTATTATGCTTAAAATTATTGAACCTACTGCGCTATTAAGTTATTCTCTCATCTCAACTAATATATGGTTGATATACCAAAGAGTCGCATTAAGCGTTTTGATTCCAATTTAATCATACGTATAATTAACAGATTCGTTGCGGATGGCACGACAGGAGTGCCATCATTTTCTTTTGCGTGTGGGGCTAGCCATGCCTAGCCATTTTAAATGTATTATAACTCCTTCAAATTAAGTTTTAGGGAAATATACCCAGAATAAAACTTTTTTAATTTTCACGTAAATCAAGCTCGTAGCCTTCGTTTCTGGTAATTGTATGTAGCAACGAATCGATTAATGATTGGGAGCTCCTTACCTGAGTGTTTCCTATAACATACAATTTAGGGTTCTACAAGTCACATCTGAAATCGCATCATCGCTTACCGTCAGGCGAGATAGCGGTCTAGTACTTACCTATTTACTAAAGAAAAAAAATCTTTCGATGTTCAGTCTACTGCTCTTCTAATTCCACTTTGTTCTGTACATTTAATTATTTTTTTTGTTTTGCACGGATCTCCATAAAATTAGAACAAATAAGCAATTAAAAAAAAACTTTTGTAATTTTTGTTTTTATAAATGTTTAGGCCAGAGCACTAAAGCGGCAGCAGGTGGTACAAGTAACAAGAAAAACTATGTGAAAAGGTTTTTTTCGTTACGGATATCTTTAATATACCTTTTTTATTTATTTATTTAGGATGGTGAGCTCTTGATCCCAATTGAGCCCGGGGGCCAAGACAGAATCCACGATGGAACGAGCTAACCCAGAATGTGTCTATTCACCCTGGCTTTGAAAATGGACGGGTTATAAGTTCTCGGAAATACAGACGCAGGGAGGGATTTCCACTCCTTTGCTGTGCGCATTATGAAGGATGTTGAAAAGCGCTTGGTGCAACAGGTAGGAATAGCAACCAAGAAAGGGTGGTATCCTGCAGTACGTCTGGATGTCCGATGGAAAAAAGGAGATGGCGGTATGATTAAATGCAGCTCTTGAGTACACTCTCCAATGTACAGTCTGTAGAAGACCGACAGACAGGCAACTTTGCGGCGATGAGCTAAGGTGTGAAGCTTGCTCTTCACCAATTTGCTGTCGCCGATGAGCCTCGTATCCAGTGCAGCTAGTTGGTATTTTGCTGAGCCATTCCAAAGTATATCACCTATGGCAGGCCAGTAGGCTTTGTAAAGCTGATGTAATGATGGGGATGATAAAATAGAAACAAAAATTCTTTCAATAACAAATTGAACGAAAAAACTTTACACATCTCTGGCGTAAACATTTATGAAAATAAAAATCACATAAGTTTTTTTAATTGTCCTTTTTTCTAATTATATGGAGATCCGTGCAAGATTTGAAACATCTCGTTTCCTACAAAACTCAAATGTCATAACTAATTATTGAATGAATATTTATGTCGAAAAGCAATTGGTATTAAAGTAAAAAAGGCTCTAATTTATTGAAGATAAAATATAATTTTGCTCAGTTCATTTCAACCGATCGTGGGTGATTTTCTTACATGCAGACTGTTGTTCACGCTGAAATGACTTCAGTCAACCAATTCAAAAAAATATAGTTTACGTCCTACAATAACATTAGTGTTTTCGTTGATTATTCATAAAGCCTTTGCTTATTATTATAGGAAATATCATATTGTTATGAACAATATTGTTTACGATCACAGTAAACCATTTTGGGAACGCCCACGGCATGCCTGTCTTACCGGCTAAGCTGGAATTATGTATCGTCGTTTTTCTTTCATAATTTGTTTTATCGACATTCCTTTGTTATAATATGTTACTACAGCGTCAGTAGAATTGAAATCATCGCCGCTTTTAAAATTAGGTCTGCAATGCATGCTACTGTTTGCAAATACTGAGCGAAGCACTACTTTTCACATTTGAAATTAAAAACTTTTTTCAATGGTTTTGAATTAGATTTTTGAACAGTGATTATTCCTCGATGGTATGTCCGATTTCAAAACTTTTTTTGCACATTAGTCACGACCAATATGTGAGTTTTGGCGCTAAATTTCATTAATGTAGTCTCACCGGTTTGGCAGTGATCAGCTTTTGAATTTTTCTTTCGGTGATTATTCCTCCATGGTAAAGTCTATATTTTTTTTACATAGCATTTGTCCGTCAGGTTATAATCATGTATGTTCATGCCAAAATTCGTTCGAATCGGTTGAACCGTTAAGTAGCAGGAGGGAGACAAGCGAAATTTGTGAGTTGCCTAAAAGAGAGCTTCGCTCAATAAAATTAGGACCGTTAGTTCCTTTTTTTATTGTTTATTTAACATTTTTTTTATCTGATAAGCATAACATTATTGTTTACCTTGTAAATGGTGGAAATGTAGTGAGACAAATTAACCCTCACGACATTTTTTGTACAACAATCGACCTACATTCCATACTAAAAATATTTGATTTGATTAGTCTACTATCCTACGGCGAGCGAACCGCTGTAAGAAACACAAAACATAAGAACAATCCGCACAAAATATAAGAATAAAATTAAAGACATATTATTTAAGTAGCTTTAATTTTAATGTTGAAATAATATTGTTTTCTGTTGGCATACAATGTAATGAAAGCAACACTAATTATAACCGTTGTGGTGTCTGTTATTTTATATAATTGATATTGACATTGTGCATTGGTGCGATCTTGCCATTCGCAGTGACGGTTCTGGAAGGCGCAGATGTTTGTATGATGAATACGAGAATTTGCATTTGAAACATGGGTATCTATATATATTTCTATGAATATTTGATATATATGTATCATATATGTATGTCGATCTATTACCCGAGTATCAAACAAGGCTTACGGTGCTAACTTTGGAATAGGATAGTTGGTGAGATTGCTACAATTATCCCTGCTATTATTCTAGATGTGAATGTAAGTTTGTTTGTTATGCTATCACGCAAAAATAACTAAACCGATCATCATGAAACTTCTTACATATATTCTTGGAGGTATTAGAAGTAACATAGAAAACTTTTTATTGAAAAAAAAACATAAAAAAAAATTGTTTGTCAAGAAATCTCAAAATCTAGCTACTTCGACGCCATCTAGCATTCCAGTCATGAAGTTCTAAACCTGAGTACTGCATTACCGACGATTATGTCATGATGTTCTAACCCTGAGTACTGCATTACCGACGGTCATGTCAACATTCAATCCGATTGACTATATTTTCAACTGTTTGAAAATTTTCTATATTCATTGTTATTTTCTTCTGTCATTATTATATGAAGTATAAAACTATTTGAATTTTGAGGTTAGGTGTCATTTTGTGGTTAGATGCCATTTCATTATTTTAGAAATTACTTACTGGTTTCAATTCGTACTCTGTTCTTCTTCAAAAATGCCTCGGAAGCGGAAATCTGATCTTTCCAAAAATTCGTCGCTAGCCCGTGCAGCAAAAGTTGCACGAAATCAAGAATCTTCGGTTCACACAGAGCTGAGACGATAACAGCAAGCACAACGACAAAGGGTTTTGAGAGCAGCTGAGGCGTTTCAGCTGCTGTGTGAACCGAAGATTCTTGATTTCGTGCAACTTTTGCTGCAGTTCGTTTAGAAACACAAGCTGCGCTGCAGGCAGCTAGAAGAGCGATAGAAATGCCAGAACGATCGCAGGCGAGCATAACATTTAACGTAGGAGAAAATGTGATAGGAAGCATTTTGTACGTGTGTTAATATGTGTTTGTGTGCGGATGCGTAGTACAAAGCTTAAGAGAAGGCATCGCGACTACCGTGGTATTTTGTACGTATTATTTTTGAAGATTTCACTTCTACTACATTATAAAATTTATTAACGACCCAGTTTTATTGAAATCTAATAAAAGTTCCTTTTTCCGTTATCCTGTACTTGATCATGACCAACATCCAACACACACACAAATACACATACAGATATATATATATATATATACATATATATATATATATATATATATATATATATATATATATATATTTCAAGTTCCATTTATACTAATACAATTTAGTCATTAAACTCATTATTCACTCAGATTTCTACAAATACTTTGAATGCAGCAAAGAGTCTGAGCTTTCAAGCAAATACACTTTGAGAAAACCTCTCCAATTTAGACTTTGTAAAGCACGGCATGAAGCCTAATTATTCTTGTCGTGGGAAAAACACCATTAATTACAACGGATTCTTTGTAATCATTAGACGGAGAGCGAAGTTTGCTTAAGGTATGTATTCGCTTGAACCTTTTTAACTGAAACGTTAATATTTTTAGCAGACTGCAAGAAGGTTTTTAAGCGAATCTATGTATATAACGTTTATAATATTATTGGTTATAAAAGATGTATTATCCAAACAGTTATTAGATAAGTGACGTAAAATACAACATGGCCGATTTTAGACGCCATTTTGTGTACTTAAAAAATATTATGAACCGAGTAGGTTATACAAATTTTAGGGTTTTAAGTGATTACAAATATTTGTTTGAGAATTGTGTAAAGAAGATTTTTTACGATCTGTTAGCTATTTAAGAAAATAAATCTTGAAATAAATAAATTATTAGAATTTTGCAGATTTAATAGCAATCTATTATGGTAATACGATTTATTGATAAAAATATCCGAGTTTTTAACTCAACGATACTTATATGATAAATAATTAGCATTATAAATTAATAGGACCATATTAGAAAAATTCGAAATTTATTATTTTTCTATAAAATAATTTAACGTATATGTATATCTCACATAACAATTTATAATTTTAATAGAAAAATTACAATGAAATATGCAATAGACGAAACTTACCTTAACTGTACATAAATCAGTGCATATAGCTAATAATTATAATACTACTGATTACACAGATAAAATTTCAATTTTAATTTTATTCCATTTTTTTTTCTATTTATTTGGGTGAAAAAACGGTAACAAAATACACAATTTACTCATGAAATTACAATATGATAAGAGACTAATTTTGCAACCAACATCATATACCACAACTTACAATTAAAATATATATATTTTTTTAAAACGTCTCTTCCACACGAGGCTCACTTGCCAGTCTGGCTTTGAAAAAAAAAAGAAAAAGAAGCAATTTTAATTTCCCTTAAGTATATAGTTGAAACAAAAAAGTATAAAATTATATCAAAGACGAATTTCTTATGAAGATAAAATCAGTGACATTGTAGACACTAATGTCTGTATTATGTTTATTCAATGACAGCTGTAATTTCAAGTAGTGAATCGTTGAGTTCTTTTTTAAATTTGCTGGGGCGTAATGATAACATGTCTATTGTGTTGAAAAACTCATTAAAAGTGTGAGTGAGGCGACAAAAGGGCGATCGTTTGCCGGCATTAGTACGGCATCTAATTGTTGCAAACAAGCGAGGTGCATTTCTGCTATGTGTTCTGGTGGGAACATTATAGCACATTTTATTTGTTATTGGGATGCAGTCATAACTATATAAGAACGTCATACCACGTCGTATAAGAACTTCGCATCTAGTAAAAGTCGTCTTTATAATCTAAATAAATAAACCCAGATAAAAAATGAGCCAAAAATACTAAATAATTATGATACAATTGATTAAAAAGATAAAATTTCAATATATAATTTTATCTCATTTCATTTGTCTAAATCGCATCGCAACCTATACACAACGACGAATTTCGAACAAGTCCACTAATTAACACAGTCGTTCCAATCACGTAAATCGCGTCCAAAGTAATTCAACAACTTGCTGGATTCTCGTTGGATTCTTAATTGGTTTCGAAGATTACTTTCAAATCGCTTTAAACGCTGTTCAAAATGAGAACTATTGTTTACGTTACCACCCTTTCTTGGTTGCTATTACTACCTGTCGCACCAAGCGCTTCTCAGCATCATTTATAAGGCGCACAGCAAAGGAGTGGAACTCCCTCCCTGCGTCTGTATTCCTAGTACTTATAACCTGTCCGTTTCTAAGTCAGGCTGAACAGGCATCTTTTGGGTTAGCTCGATCCATCGTGGATCCCTGTCTTGGCCCCCAGGCTTGATTGGGATCAAGAGTGAACCTTTTTTAAAAAAGCGTCCGCGCTCCACCTTATACATACGCGGGAGAGAAGGCAATATCATACAATCGCGAAAGTTCCTGAAAATCGATTATTTATCGATTACCTATTGAGTAGCCTCAAATTAAACTTTGACGGCTGTTTGGTGCAACAGTAGCTATCCTACTTTTCGCACTGATGGTCCTGGGTTCGAGTCTCGGAAGGGGCAAAAATTTGTGTGATAAATACAACCATTTGAATCTGAGTCATGGATATTTATATATATTTCTATAAATATTACCTATCCATGTATCATATATGTTTGTCTATCCGTTACCCTAGTATCCATAACACAAGCCTACAGTGCTTACTTTGGGCTAGGCTAATTGGTGTGAATGTTAGAAATATTATTATTATTATTTCACTTTCGATAGCGATTTAAGTTTTTGCATCTAGTTATGAAAATAAAACAACTTATTATAATAAATTGAATTCTATGAATAACCCTATGAATAACCCACCTTAAATGGGCTATGAATGCCCATTTAAGGTGGGTTTACAAAAGTTTTTCACGAAATTGAATATAAATAAATTGCTCTACCTTAACCCTTTTTACAATTAAATTAGCCTAAACCAAATTATTTCTTCCTAATTACTTTTGCTTTAAATTAACTAATTTATCTTTTGTCCCAAAGTTTGCAACTCCCGATCTCTAGTAATTCGTTCTTGTCGTAAATGGGACATTAATTATATGTTTCTTGTCGTCATTAGATCGCTGACAAGATATTTTTAGAAGATTAAGAGATCGTTCCTTTCTATGAACCTTACTTCCTACAAGTAAGGTTCATTTTATTTTTTTCTGTTTTTTATTCCATGACAATTGAAACATGATGGTTGTGTTACTGTTGTCTACATGTTTAGCAATCAAATGACACCTTTTTAATGTTGATAGGACATTTACATGAGTAGTGGTGGTCGAATTAGTATGAGAGCCCAGGTCTTGGTTACCGAGAAAACAAAATGGCGGCCGTAAGAGAAAAATAAAGTTTGAGGGGCAATTTATCAAAAAAAAATGCCATATTTCACACCATTAAAGGCTCCGATACTGGTGACGGGACACATTGTATATGTGTGTAGAATTGCACAGTTTTTGTATAAGTTAGTCAATACAAATGCAAAATTTCATAAGTGTACGTATGTTTGTCACCGCATATCTCAAAAAATATTCGTCGGATTAGATGTTATATTTTTTATTTGGACTACACACAGTCTAGCTTAGGGAAGTGTGTAAGTTTAACAAAACTAAAGCAGCAGTTTTTAAGTGTTTATCGAACACAAAAAACGTGTCGTTGGCTTAACAGCGCAATTCAAAGTTCTTTATTGTACCATGTTACATAAATCTTAAAAAAAAAACAAAAGAAGATAGACATAAACATGACCTTGCTAAGGCACTGAAATTAGCTAAATACTAAAAAGGAATAAACAACAAACATGTCATGCATGTTTTTTTTTAAATTATTTGCATGCAGTTGGACTCTAGCTAAACAATCTTGGATTGATGATGATTGATTTGGGTTTTAGAAACATTACTTGGGTCCCAATGACCGATTACTACAGTGCAATACAAGTAAATATACTACAACAGATCAAGAAGAGAAGGGCAAGGGCAAATAGTATGGTAGTATCCAGGAAAACATACCTTTCAAACCTTGGTATGAATTTGAATTACAAATCGCAAGCCGAGATTTCATAACTACTATAAGTAGATTCCGTTTTGGCATTGTCCACATTGTCATGGTGACGTTGTATGTGACTATATTAATATATTATTTTGAACTGTCAAAGTTTTAACGTTCAGAGGCCCTAGTGTAATTTACGCTTCGATACTCGATATCGTCTGCGTAAAATATTACTATGGATTTTGTTTAAGCGCCCCTAGCGGTTATCATCCGAAATTAGGAATCTTCATAGAAATCTGTAACGCGCTCGATAACGAATATCGAATGCGTAAACTTACACTAGAGCCTCAGAGACTTCTTCTAGCTAATAAAATACGTGAATTACAAAATAATACTGATATTACTTCGTTTCATCGCCTGAATAATTTCTTTTTTTTTAAGTGAAAACTTCTTTAGCGGCGCTGTGTACTTTTTTTGGAATGGGTAAAAATTTCTAAACTCGCGTCAGGACACGTGACCTGATCGAAAATTCGTAAGACGGCGCAGGGCGCTTGCGCGATATGCGTATAGTCGTGTCATTTTTAAACTTCATAGTGACAGTTACATTATTATTATTTTTAAAACTGTCATTATGAAATTTTAAAATGGCAGGTAATGTCATGAGAACGCATGCGTTCAGCTGATTTTATTCATTGCGCATGTGCAAAATCCTGTACATGCGCACAAAAAAATGCAACGAACACGACTTGGTGTGTTTGTTGACATGTTTGTATACGATAGCGCAATAAATGAATATTGTATTTTACCACATAAATGATAGCACTTTTATACTGATCATTAAAGCAATTCGTGCGAAATGATTCCTTAACCATTTCAAAATATCAAAAATGCACAACGTTAATATTCAAGTTTTCACTTCTGCCGGCACTCCCGGAGTGCAACCCGTCGTTTTTTTGACGTGACAACGTCTTATAAATTGGTTTGCCGGGTGACACTTCAAGAAACTGCGTTACGCTCCGCTTACGTTATGCGCTTACAATGAGAGCGAGTGAGAGGCAGGCGTCCCTTCCACTCGGGCATGGTTAGCCCGCCTAAGAGCGAGAGAGACAGACATAAAAAGTGGAAGGGACGCGTGCCTATAAATTAATGTTTTAAATATAATTCTTTGTATAAATAAATGTTTTAAATTGTTACTATTATTTCATCCTTCTTCCTACTATACGAATGAATATTTACATTAAAATTATTTTACCACTCAAAGTCGTTGTCACGTAAAACTTTCGCCCGTATACCGACTTTACAGGCAACCAATTTTTTTATTTATATTGGGTTCGCTCTTGATTCCAATCCAAGCCCGGGGGCCAACACAGAATAAACAACAATGCAGTGTTTTGTGCCATCATATAACTTTGTCAAAACCACAATAAATGATATATAAAATATAAACTACAATCGTGTTTAAGTCTATCGTTTTTCTTAAAGCTTAACTGGTAGATAATGATACTAGCATTAAGTCCGCATGTTGTACCAAATTGTGATTTTAGCCGCAATGTTATGAAAAATTTTTGTCTCTTGGTACTCTAAAAGTAAAATATTGTATCCCAGCTTCATATACATACGGCGCCTGTATATTGAGATATGTAGTCGCATCTTCTTTCAGTTCTTCATCTGTTTCAAATTTCTTTTCAACAAAAAATTCCTTATCATCTTTTTAACTTTCATGGTCACTAACATTATAGTAATATAAGTTATATACGGGATTGTTACCATGTACCTTGTTTTTAGTGAGTTTCCGATATTTCGGAACTGTTGCAAGCGCCATGATCACGGAGCAACGAAGTAATAACGGGTACGCTGTTATTGGCAGAAATATCGGTCTACCCTCCGACGAAGTCTTTTATTACGTGTGATACCGTATCACTGTTATACTTTGTCCAATGTAGGATGATACTTTTGACAGGTGTCACTTCCTTATTGCTACGTACTAAGGTTGCGTTTGTTTCCTTATGTTTGGCTTGACATTGCAATAGCAACTTTATACCCTCTAGATAGGTGTCAACTGTCAAAAGTATCATCCTACATCGGACAAGGTATAGTGAGAATGTGAACAGTGGTACGGTTATCCAACGCAGTAAAAGACTTATATTACTATAAAAATTCCTTAGTTTTGTAAAGAAATGGTAAACTGATAGAGCCAAATCTGGACTATAGGGTGGATAGTTAAAAGTTCGGTTGAAATGGTTGAAGTTTTATCACAGCTATAAATTCACAACTGGTTCCATTCTCCATTTTACTTGAAAATTATTACCACTCATATAACACAGTCAGTACCAGTTATAGCTTATATTTGTATATAACTGAACATGTTAGAACTTATAAGATAAATTATGATAATGGAAAATACTAGACAAAATCGACTCGGGTCTCAAGTGAATTCTCAGGCGGGAAACGAACCCGCAACCTTTGGAAATCCGGTCCAATGCTCTCCGAATTGAGCTACCGAACCTTGTGAACACTCGTCGAAATTTTCTAGTACCTTTCTGATTTTACGCTGTTGGCCAGCGTTGTTTTATCAGTGAGAGGAACATCCTCTCGTATTCGAAAGAATCATTTTTACAAATGTTTAGACAATCGATTAGTTTTATATTTTTTATATATTTTATGCATTTTTCAATGCGATCTTATAAGATAAATTATTATAATAGAAAAATACTAGAAAAAATCGACTCGAGTCACAAGTGAATTCTCAGATGGGATTTAATTTAGTTTTGAAATTTCCATAACGTTTTCAAAAACCGTTTTCAGTTTAGGTTATCATTACCGCGGTTGAAGAGATATGGTTTCTACTGCAAATGGAATGGAAAACGCAAACACTGTTAGCGTTACATTAAATGCATTTAGTATTACGTTAAATGCAAGTTATTGTTTTAGTTTTACGTAATTGTGGTTATGGCGATTTCCCTTCAAGCTTTTATTACACTTAGGACTAGTTTGTTAAAATTTGAACAAATGAGCACTCAAAACCTTCTCTGGAGTATTTAAAAATCGTCAATATTAAACATTTTAAATATGGACAAAATTTGGTTCGATTTTTAACATAATTGTTTAGAAAATTATTTGTTTCTATATTGCTTTTATCACTCTTTTGACGCATTTACCCGATCATGGCAGCGCGGCGCGGCGCACGGTTTACAGTTTTGGTTTCGTTATATCACTTTTGTTAACGCAATTGTTATTTTATGTTATGCGGTAACGTTACCTTTCGGTATGGAATTCGAAACTGTTTTTAGTTACGTTTTGTCAGGTCACCATAGGTCATCATAGGTAGAATACCATAATTCGGAAAATTTTGCTGCCCATTTTGTGTTTTATGGGAGGTAAATGATGATAATCTCCAGTATCGTTACTAGATTTTTACGACACTCATGAGTTGAAAGGGTTCATCCTATTCTACTCTACAGACACTTCAAGGCAGAGGGGTTCTTTTTAAATTACCAAAAAGTGGTTCCTTGTTATTTAAACGGAACCCTAAAAAGTTCATTTTCTATGACGAACCTTTTTAGGTATTCGTTTTGTGTATAGGTATTCATAATCTCAATAAATATTCGCTTTAACGGCACATAGCCTTAACCCTCAAACACGTCATAAAAATTGAGAAGGGTGTGTTGGTATGTACCCGTATGGCTTAACTACTTTAGTATGGTCTATGACATAGGTGATGAGCGATTATCCAGTTCAGAAACAAATATTTGTGTGATGAATACGAGCATTTGTACAATGCTCAGTTTTTACGTATCATGTTACTCTAGTATACATAAGTTTCTGTATACCTCTGAATAACGCAGAGACTTCCATGCTGAGACAGGGTCTTGTTGGCCTCGGACACATTATATTCGGTTTTTTATATGTCTTTTGTTTTTTTTATTTTGTTAATGGTAATAGCTATGTTCATTCTTTCTTTTCTACTGACTTGTTGTATATTTGTGTGTTTGAATCCAATTATTGAAGAAGAGAGAAACTCGTCTTCATAAAAGAAATTTAAAGTGCTTACTTTGGGCTAGATTAATAATAATAATAATAAATTACGCTTTATTGCACACACAGATAGGATACAGAGAAAGAAAATAATACAGATAGGCGGCCTTATTGCTAAACAGCAATCTCTTCCAAGCAACCTTGGGTAAAAAGAATAAATAAATATAAAAGGATAATAAAGAAGTGGGTGCGAATATTGAGAGAAAAAAAAAGGAAATGTATAAGTTTTAAAGGTAATGGTGGATATAAAATAATAATAAGATAAGAAAGAAATAAAGATAAAATAGAGTCAATAAATATTGGAGGAAAGGAAATAACTTTTAACTCTATCGCGAAGAGATCCAAGAGTTTGAGCCTTTCTGATATCCTCGGGTAGTGAGTTCCATAAACGGACAGCGTAAACACTAAAGGAATAGGAAAAGAAGTCGGTAGGGGGCTGTGGAACTTCCAGGGAAAGGTTGGTTGGCGAACGCAAACTACACTGTGAGGTTGAAGAGCGAAAGGAGAAACAATGGTTCCATTCGTATGAATGGAAGAATTGTTTGCAGAGGGGAAAAGTGACTGGTTACCGACGAAGACACTATTGGATTGCCTTTGGATTACAAGGCATCCGGGATACATATAAATAAATATAAGACAACATCACATACTTGGGTTCAGTCAAATTGCTTAAAAGCACTTGTTAATTTGAAATCAGAGAATAACGGTAAAACAATATTAAAACTCTAGCTAATATGAAAAGTTCATTTTCTTTTTAAACCCGACTGGGGACCGAGCTTTCGGAGTGGCGATACCATGATAATTGGTGGTTGGTTATTATATATTATTATTACTACACTTGTGAGTATTTATTTCCAGATTTTTAAAGAAGTGACTCCTAATTGCCTGATTGCTTGGCATATCATATTTCTAGAAAATCACCACTTAAAGAACAAGATGACAAAGACGATTGAAATAAAAACTTCACCCTACAAATTATCGAGAAATTCTTACTAAAATTGTTACACTTATAATAAATGCAGAAAAAACAAAGCGGCCAACACCATTCTTTTAAATTTTGAAAGAAGAACTTTCTGGATGTTGTGGTGGCTTTTTAGTTTTATTTTTAGCCTTGTTACCATACTACCATAACATACCATATAAGATCAACAGGCAAGCTAAGAGATTTTAGATAGCTCTACCGCTCTAGCAGGGCAATAACGGGTTTTAATCCAAAACCTCGAAAATTTATATTATTTCTTATTTTTGACCCATTCCTGCAGAAGTATCAACATAATTAAGAGAATAAGTTCTTAAGTTAAATAATTAAGTGGTCTTCATCAAGGATTTTGATAAGTAAGACTTAAGGACGAGCTTGCAAAACAAAATTGCTGGTTAATCATGATTTAACTCTGAAGAATAAAGTTTAAAACAAAGGCATATTAAACTTATTCTTGTAGAAAAGGTGAATGGTAGAGAGATGTTTAGAGCATTTAGGATATGCTTATTTGCTAATTGACAACGGTATACCGTGACCTTCATAATAATTGATGTGTAACATCTTCCCTTTCGCTTACCTGCAATTTGTGGGAGTGATTTGGGACGTGACGTGAAATGGGACGGAAGTGTGTAACAGGAAGTCGCGAAAGCGCGCGCAATTCGATTTGACGAATGAGCGCGTGGTTTTTGAGTTGACCGTTAGATAGTACCAACCAATTTTCCGAGAGGTCGGTACTGTCAGCCATCAGCTGTGCACTTAAGTTACAGTGTTGTAAGTGTAAATACGGTGTATAAAGTTTGCTGTTATATAAATCAATTTATATACTTGAACTGCATAAATAAACATTGACTGTTGATAATAAGTCTCAATAAAGTGCAGATCATTGAAAAAAAATCAAGTAATAATAAATAATTATTCGAATAAAGTATTTCAGTTTTTAGCTTTTTTGGGTTCCGTTCCTCGAAAGGAAAAAACGGAACCCTTATAGGATCACTTTGTTGTCCGTCCGTCCGTCTGTCAAGACCCTTTTTCTCAGGAACACGTGGACGTATCAAGCTGAAATTTATATGATCATTATCTTTATCACATATTTTATCAAGTGAAAAACTTAAACTTCTAAGCCAACGCAATCAAAAGATACAGCCGTTTATGCCGCAAAATTCCGCAAATTTTCGACACTCGCAAGGGAATCAAAACCTACAGGGTACTTCCCGTGAACTCAGAATCTTGAAATTTGCTACGAAGCTACGTCTTATAGCACAGATTAAGGAAAAATTGCGAAAGCCGTAAAGGTTTAGTTACATCATATAATAAAAATATTTTACGAAACCCTCGGTGCGCGAGTCCGACTCGCACTTGGCCAATTTCTTTTTTTAATATCTCAATCGTAAAATTATTGGCTAACCCTGACTCTACCAGTAATCTTAGAAGGAGATAATTCAGGAATTTATCTTGCACATCAGAAATAAAAAAGATCGTAAAATAATAATTTACGATCCTGCCGGTTTTGAGATAAACGAAGCTTATCGTTAAGTTTTCCACGTAACTACGTACTGTCGGAACATGTGTCAAATAAATACTACTATGGTTTTTATTATCCGAATAGGTAGTAAGTAGTTTTTAGTATTTGCCATCGTACGGCAGTAACCAGTAATCACATTCCAAATAATATAAAATATTTAAAAGATTCAAAGGAATTTAAAGCTAAACTAAAATCCTTTCTTATAAGTAAAAGCTATTATAATTTAACAGAATAGATACATGATAGAATTGGTTGAATAACTTTAAAATTTATCATTAAATAAATAAATACTACATTATTTTATTTATATAAGAAATAAAAAATAAATATGTTCATTGTCTAGTAATATATTATTACATAATGTATATTGTGCAATAATAGAATTTATATTTTATTTATAAGCTAAACTCAATTTTATTGTAATTTTATATTAATATGTTATAGTATTAAGGTCTTAAATTGGAAACACCCTTACAGGGTGTCCCATGTACAAGACAATGTTACTACCATCTCTGTAACAATGTAAAAATACCATGTAACAATGCAATAAATAAAACAAACCTAAACCGGTCTTAAGTAACATCATTTGCACCAGAAGACCCAATGTCTTCTGGTGCAAATGGTGTTAAGTCATAGGCTTTTCTTATGGATAATGACTCTTGGGATGATTGGACCTTGGATAATTGGTTGCTAATAACTACAAATGATTGAACGTGCTTTCCATATAATATATTGATATAATACATTTCTTGGGCCACCTATGGATAGCCCTTACGTTAAGTTGCTTAATCTCTGCATTCTTAACGAGTAAACAAGCCAACCTCAGGTGGTGTTTAGTCAGTACGAGTCTGACATAACTCTCGGGCTGGCCCAAAGTATCCATGGAAGATTCGCCACCTCCCTCCCCCGTGTCCGGAGGGTGTATTTTGAATAAAACAAAGCTTTCTTGATTGTTATTCTTAGGCACTATGGTAACACGTATACAATGAAAGAAAAGCAGTAAAAAGAGCGGACAGACAAACACACAAACCGCTGTGATCTTAGATTATAGATTCATTCACTATGCAGTTCCTCGTATTTTTTTATATCAAATAGCTTTGCTCTTGGCGAGATGTGATCTACGATAATGCAAGCTCTCCCATAAAATTCTCTCAAGCCTGAAAAAGGAATTGGGTTGTAAATACAGATGCAGCAGGGGAATTCCACTCTTTCTTTCACTATTGATTTACATGATATATTAACTTATGAAATATTATAACACAATTTAATTAATTAATTATCCAAAATTACTAATGACAACTTAAATAATAATTAAAAATTTGACATTAACATATTTTGACATTGTATACCTGCTTTTTCTCTTTTTTTTTAATTTGTAATACTCATTGTATATTTAACAAAATTTTGGCATATCATTATTGTATACCTTGTAAAAGGTGGAAATGTAGTGAGACATTTTAAACCTCACAACAATCTTTGTATAACAATAAACCTACATTTCACAATAAAAACATTTGATTTGATTTTATTTCGCTGTGCCAGAAAAGGGTGAGCGCGACAGTACGTAGACGTTTGGATGTGCAATGTGTAAGCTAAGCTAGCAATTGTTCAGTAATTATTATTATCAAAACGAAACTATGAATATGAGTACAATTATTAAATGAGTATAACGGTGTTTGAAAGTCACTAAACGATTACGTGTAATTGGCCGATTGCGGTGATTGGTCGTGTGCTGTGATTGGCTATTTGTCAAAGTAATGGTTTCCCCCTTCCACTATTTGATGTTATAAAAGGTTTGCCTTGCTGTCAATTGAGCCCTTTTATACTTCGGTCTGTCGACGAGGAATAACCTCTTGCTGTTATTCTGCTAGTTTGACTTAGTACGTGCTTACAACTTCAGAAGTGGGATCACCGCCCACCGTTTAAGATAAGATATACTTTTATGTTTTGATTTTTTTTTCTTTTCTTTTGCTGATTCTCAAATTGAAAAACAAAAATCTTAATATCGAAGGAAATACGTTTTTTTACAAATACGTTTTATTGTAGCTGTCTTTTGTGTACTTTTTCGTATGAAATGAAATGGAAATAATCTTTAGTATAAGTTTTTTTTCATCTTCTCCTACCATCAGCTTTTTTCAAGTTTGGTAAAAAATAAAACAATTCTATATAATCTTTTGACTGTAGAAAATAAACTCGTATCAAACAAACTGTTTTAGAATAATGGACTGCACTATAGATGATTAAATCTTCGGTTCAGAACTCTCGTGAAAGTGATGGTCAACGTTCTACCTGCGCAGTCATGCCATTACGTCTCGCAGCACCAAGACCAGACACCGTAGCCGAAGCCTCTAACAAAGAGAGCATCGTGAAACCACCAGGCATCGCATATTACGATCGCCTCGTCACCAGCCACGGAGCAGCAGGCGGCATAGCCGCTCTGCATCACGACTTCATTACAGCAGACATCGCAGCCGTAGTTTGTACGAGCGCGGAAGTGTAAGACTAAAGATGTAGCCAGTGTTCAATTTTCTTTTTATTTTGACATAAGTCAAGATTCTCAGAGTTGGTAAAGTGATATGTTTCACGGAGTAGTATGGTTAGCAAAGTAATGAAATTAGCAGAGTAGTATGGTTAGCAAAGTAATGCAATTAGAAGAGTAGTGTGGTTTCCAAAGTAATGTAGTTTGCAAAATAGTATGGTTTGCAAGGTATTATGGTTTGCTAAGTATTGTGGTTAGCAAAGTAGTATGGTTAGTAAAGTAGTATCGTTGGCAAAGTGAGGTGAACAGCATTGAAAGATTATTGACATTTCTATCGTTGTGTTACTTACTTTTCGATTCTTGTCGAATTTCAACACTAGTATTGTATGTTTAATGGAAATGGTTACAGTGTCGTACGAGTATCAATGTTGAGTTTGTAACGAGGCGCCATAGCTATATTGGCGACTCGTTGCTTTCATTGCGCTCTTCTCTGGCCATTTTTCATATTTTCTTTTCTCTTCGTTTGCTATTTTAAATTTACTGTCTGTCTCTGTTTCCTATTTTAAATTTACTGTCTGTCTCTTTTTATTTGTTTTGTTCGAAGTTTATTCTTACCAGAGTCAGCGCGTAGAGTGGTTGACTCACCGATAACAAATTATTTAAATATATTTATAGTGCTGAGCAGTTATAATAAGCTCACAAGTATAATATGCTCATAAGCATAATTCACAAGTTTTCCTGTATATATATTCTGTACCACCAGTTCCTGTTTATAAGTCTATAAGTTTCTTTAAGGCACTATTGTAAGTAGCCCTACCTTTTATAATATGTTTTTAGTGATAAATGTGTAATTGTTTTTGTATTCAGTGTAATTTACCTTTTTTTATATAATTGTTTCAGTTGTGGCTTAATTCCTTAAATATAAAAACAAGTGACTTAAACGAGCTTTTATTTCTCCGGCTGCACCCCGTCACACTGGCGCCCACGTTGGGCGCAATGAAAGCAACGAGTCGCCAATATAGCTATGGCGCCTCGTTACAAGTTTTATAATAAAACTAGTGGACCCGACAGACGTTGTCCTGCCTGTTATTTTTGCAGTATAGATAAATAACCTAGATACCGTCTGCAGCGCCATCTGCCGGGCTGATTTGTGAATCTAAACCATTCTCAGATCCCCTTGAACACACACAAAAAATTTCATTCAAATCGGTCCAGCCGTTTAGGAGGAGTTCAGTGACATACACACTCACAGAAGAATTATATATATAAAGATTGTGTATATGCAATGGTGCATAAAGTTGGTTGCGAGGACGCCACCATATTGTCAGGATGGACGAATGTAAGCTAAGCTAGCAATTGTTCAGTAATTATTATTATCAAAACGAAACTATGAATATGAGTACAATTATTAAATGAGTATAACGGTGTTTGAAAGTCACTAAACGATTACGTGTAATTGGCCGATTGCGGTGATTGGTCGTGTGCTGTGATTGGCTATTTGTCAAAGTAATGGTTTCCCCCTCCACTATTTGATGTTATAAAAGGTTTGCCTTGCTGTCAATTAAGCCCTTTTATACTTCGGTCTGTCGACGAGGAATAACCTCTTGCTGTTATTCTGCTAGTTTGACTTAGTACGTGCTTACAAATGGAAGAAAGGGATGGAATATAAGCAGGTTTTAGTAGTGAGAAGTCTGTAGAAGATCGACAAACAGTCAACCGATTTACAATAAATTAATATTTCTGATGTCAAGTTGTCTCCAGCTGAAAGTCGTGTGGTCCACAGCAGAGTAGGAAAGCACCGTTCACATTTAAGGGCATCGTAAAAGTTGACAAATTATACTGGGGGTAATAGCCATAGACCTCCTGAAGACCATAAAATGGGCAACTACAGATCTACTACTCTTTTCATTCCAGTAGAAGTCTTTTAGCTGAAATGGTGTCAATGAATGATTTTAAAACGATTTTACGTTTTTGGCGATTTTAAAAGAGTTTTGGCACATGACTTTCTTGCCCGATTCTTCTAATGTTAACCCCTACGTTCGGAATCGGGTCGCTGCACACATACGCGGCATCAACTCTGCGGATGTACTTGCCGCTAGCGCACGGGTTATCTTGATTTTATTGATATTTTTATTTTGAATATCTCCTTAATTTTGTAAAATTGACGATTTTAAGCGCCCGCAAGGGCCTTTGAAATAAAGTAATTTTGATTTTGAACGCTTGTGATTGACTTAAGTTTATATAATGTTTTTTTTTATATTATCGTAATTTATTTGAATAGAAAAATACTAGAAAAAATCGACTCGGCTCACCAGTGAATTCTAAGGCGGGAATCGAACCCGCAACCTTTGGAAGTCCGATCTAATGCTCTCCCAATTGAGCTACCGAGCCTTGTGAACACCCGTCGAAATTGTCTTTTAATTGTCTAGTACCTTTTTGGTTTTACGGTATAGGCCGGCGTAAATCCGGACTTTCAAAGGTTGCGGGTTTGATTACCGTCTTAGAACTCACTTGTGAGCCGAGTCGATTTTATCTAGTATTTTTCTATTAAAATAAATAACGACAATATAAAAAAAAAATGTTATAAACTTAAGTCAATTAGGCGGTCTTGGGTTCGAATCCCGGAAGGGACAGATGTTTGTATGATGAATACGAGCATTTCTAACTGAGTCATGGATGTTTATATATGTTTACATGAATATCTATGTTTTTTTTTTCATATATTTGCGTTACCCTAGTATCCATAACATAAGCCTTACAGCGCTTACTTTGGGCTAGGCTAATTGGGTGTGAGTGTAAAATATATTATTTATATTATATAATGGTAAAACCTCGGATTGCTTTTTATTTCTGCAATTGCTACATTATGTTCAATATAATGTAAAACATCCTATATAAAAAAATGCAATATAAATTCCTCTGTCTCGCTTCAGTCTGTACTTTAGACCACATCCCCACGGTCATTACTTCCAATAGAACCGTCGATATCCTCTCTGTAGCTATTGAGCTGGTGAAGTTAACGGCCCGTTTTCCATAGGTTTAAACTACCGTTATATACAGGTTGATCATAAATATTGGATTAGTTTAAAGTTGGAAAATAAGGGTATGAATTGTGACGATTTAAGATAAATTATGGATACCAACTTAAAGGTTTATTGCGCTATTAAAATTACTATCTTTGCTATATTTGCAAAATATTTGATAGAAAACCAATATTTAACGAAAAAACACGAGTAAAGGCGAATTTTAGTGTATACGCACAACTGTTTAAACATATCAAATGCAGTAAATTGTTAGTCATTTGTAATTTCATAGTGTACCGTGAATTTCCCACTGTTCTTGTAGCTCAGGTGGCCGAGTGGTTAATTCGTAGGTTCGAAACCTGTTGGAGGCCAAGGTTTTTTGCATATTGTTTATTTTATTTTTCCGTTGTTCCAAATTCAACTTGTTTTGAAGTAAGCTTTTTAATGTCGAGAAGTTGCGTGAATGCGTACTTACTTAATCCTGAAATTGGTAATTCGGAAATTTTGTATAATATTTTTCTTAGTTCTTATTGATATGGTTTTAATTTTTTATTTGTAGTAACTCCATATTTGTATTTTATTTATCTATCAAAAATTCTTCGATACAATTAGTAAAATAAATATTGCTTCTTTATTTAATCGCTATTGTGTGCATATAAAAAAAACCGTGTATTAAAAAGTTACGGTTTATCAGAATCATCGAATCTGCGAAACCAAAACGAAACTATGTAAATGTTTATTGATATCAATCGATTTTATATAAAACTGGATGGAAATACCTAAAAATATGGCACGTATTTAGGTTAAATTACACGAATTACACATAATGGTGGATAGGTATCTACTAATATTTAAAAAAAGTTGCCATATTTTTGTTTAGATTTTTTTAAATATAAAACTTTTGTTTCTTTCTTTTTAGTTATAATAAAATAAATTACAGTTTTAGATAAATTACAATTATATAATAAAAAGGTAATCACTTAATGATTTTTTTTTTATTTAAAAAACTACTGAATGGGTTTGATGAAACTCGCACAGTTGCACTAAGGGAACAAAAGAGTTTTTGTAATGGGAATAATATTTTTGAGATATGCGGAGAGAAACATACATACACTTGTGAAATTTCGCATAAAAGTTAAGAAGCTGTTATAGACTAACAAATTAAAAAAAACTGTGCAATTTTGACAATGTCATAACTATATACAATGTGTCCCGTCACAAACAAATTGCCCCTCAAATTTGGTTTTTCTCAAAAAGCCACAAAAAGGAATCTTTTTGTTTTTATTTAATTATTATTTTTTATTTATTATTCCATGACAATCGAAACATGATGGCTGTGTAACTGTTGTCTACATGTTTAGCTATCAAATGAAATATTAAATATTAAATGATATGCTATTTAATTATAATAGGACATTTACATGAGTAATGGTGGTCGAATTAGTATGAGAGCCCAGGTTTTGGTTACCAAGAAAACAAAACGGCGGCCATTTTGTAACCGTAAGAGAAAAACAAAATTTGAGGGGCAATTTGTCAATAAAAAAAGCCATATTTCACACCATTAAAGGCTCCGACACTGGTGACGGGACACATTGTATACGGGTCTAATTAAAATCATTTAAAAACACTTAATTTATTTCTACGAAAGAGTGTTTGTGTAATATTATCCTTCTTACGATGACGATGTCGTATTCTTTAGCCAATTGCAGTGATTTAAGCTAGCTAATTACCTTTTACGTTCTTGATAATATAATTTCCTCAACTGAAGCCAATAAATGTCACCAACTTTAATTATTTGACGGAAACTGACAAATGAGCATTGTTCAAGGAAAACCGGCATTAATATTACTCTTCGTTTGACTTTGTTAAAGAGAATTATACCTAAGGGACTGATTATTTTCTATTATTTTAACACAATTGAAATTTTCACACAATATTTGTAATTAAGTTGGACAATTTTGAGTCTTCATTAATAGATTACAGAATACAAAAGGCAACGCCTTATTCTGTAATCCGCCATTTGCTTTAAAGACAATTGAATACACAAAAGTAAGGAAACGATTAATCGCAACAAGGCGCCGTATCATATGCCATAGAATGGTGTCAGGATATTAGCATATAATTCAGACTAAACTATCTTTGAAAAGTAATCTCTCTCCGATCCCTTCCAGACAGGTCAGATACTTAAAGAACGCATGTCTTAGACAACTCTTGAACAAACCTAGTAAATACAAACGGCACTTTACTAAATGCAGACATATCCGGGTGCTTTTCTTCTACACGGCACGGATTACCATATCCGAGGCTCAAATTTTTAGAAGCCTTGTATGATGCTTCATTCTGTCTCAGGTTTTAATTTATTTTGGTTTTGAAACTCCCTCACGAGAGATTTTTTTCTTTTATTAAACCACTAAGTTGGCTCGAGATCTTTCCAAGGATTTAGCCGTCCCTTAACCTTGGTTGTAGGCTGGGTGTGAGCGATAGCATTCGCAGTTAAGATGTGGTTCTTAAAGATTTCGCTGGTAGGACAATAAAACTCCATAAAATTGTAAGTTCAATATATTACAATTCCTGAACCTACACATACTACACTTCATTTCCTACCGAACCTCTACAATGTTAACGAGCTCGCCCAGAAAACGTCTCCATGCTCAAAGAAAATTGGGTTGTAAATACAGATATAGCGAAGGAGGTCCACTCTTTGCTGTGCGCAGATTCTGCTGATAGGATTGTAAAACTTCTTAAAATTTTATTTATATAGAAGTTCATACTATACTTTGGTTAGTAATCATTATAAATATCTTCATCATCAAGCTAGTTTTGCCATAATCTTCACGCTTGGCTTAAGACCACAATAAAAGACCGTAGTTCGGAAAATGCTGAAGCCCATTTTTATGGTCTACTGGAGGGTATATGGTAATTGCCTCTTGTCTTGTCTCATTTGTCACTTTTCTGCTGTTTTGAAATTTCCGCTTGCATTATTTTTATAATGTCTCATTGGTATAATATCTTGTCGATTATGAAAAAGTACAAAGCTTAATTGGACATAATCCGTCGAATGGATGTTGAGTAGTTTAGTGTCGTGACGTGACCTTTATCTCGTCAACCTATTTGAACAGACCTTTTCCGTTCTTCAACGCAAACCAATGCAACGTTTTTTACCAAAACGTTCCACACAGTCCATTTGAAATTGTGACTTGAACCGCGAACAATAGAGTTCATTCATCAATAAATTTCCACACAAAGCTCAGTTGGAATTTCTCGTTTGTATCACAAATCGATTCCCCTACCATTTGTGGAGCGAAGTATGTTTTATGATGCCATTATGTCTCTTGGACACATAATTCTGTATTTCAACAAATAAAAACTATTCTAAAAAGTTTTAAATAAAAACCTTACCTTACCTTACCTTCAATACCAGATAAAAAAACATCATTAACAGACAAAAGTAAATTTAAATAATGTACTTTTTTACATAATGTTATTCATGTTTTAATTAAGCTTTCATAGGATGATGCTCGCTTCGTTTCTGTTTGTTTATTTAGTAAAGTTGTTTTTGTAAACAAAACAAGGTAATTCAAACGAAAAATGTAAGAAACTTTGCTTCGCATTCCAAACACAGAAGTCTCATTTTCTGTAGATGTACTGCTTTTTATAATAAGGTGCCACACCATGTAACTGAACTGCTTTTTGAGAAATTAGAAATAATTTGTTTAATAAATCCTTAAGAGCAAAGACTATTAAAGAATTGTAGATTATTTAAAGCATTATAATGCGTGGAGTTAATGGTCTTTAATATCTACACTACAAAAAATATATTTCGTTTCTTTTTCTTTTTTAATAATATATAATCACATTAAAGGGAGACAAAAACAGCCCTTTCCAAGTAACTTGCGACCTCTTTTCAATACCAACGTTGAACTTCAAAGACGTGGCATAGTTATTGGCTTTCATTTTAAACGCTCGTATTAAATAAAAAGAATTTTATCTCTTTCATTGATGTTGTGGCGTTCATAACGCTCCAATCTATTTTGTAAACTTAAAGATTGCCTGTTTCAGATCATAACTGATTTGTTTATTGCATCATGATCACTTAGATGATATCAACTGAGTTCATCTGGTTCTTTTTGCACCAATTTGAAACGGGTAAACTCGTATGAAACTCATTCTAGTACTATGTCAGCAAGTTATTCGTATATTGTTTTATGTAGGCTGCATACTCCCACAGTTTTGGAAAGGCCTGCAATATTCATACGTGTTTGAATGTTTATATGAAACAATTAAATACTAGCGTTTTTACGTTATTCTCTCTCAATTTGATCAGTCCAAAATGGAACCGGATACATGACGTCATTACGACTGGCCAGTATACTGATATGTAGATGTATTTCGGAATACAGCCTCTATCCATCTTAGAATGACGCAGACGCTTACGTTGAGACAGGGTTCTCTCCTTACCTTTGTGTTCAGTGCTATGTCTTTTGTTCTTGTGATTGTTTTTATTATTTGTACTTATACTGTGATGCTAGTATTACTTGCTTTTCTTTATTATATATTTTTTTGCATGTCACAATGCTATCTTATTTCGGCGGGTGTTCACAATGCTCGGTAGCTTAACTGGATGAAGATGGACGCTGCATTGGGCTATTCACATCCACTACACTAAACATGAATCAATGTTTTTTAAATGCAAGGAATAGTTTTAACTCAGGTTTAATTGATCAAGCTGTTCACAATGGGCGAAACGGGAAGCAATATTAGCGAGATGTAAGTAATATAAGAAAGCTAAGTAGCTGTCACTCATAACGTGTCTGGCTAATGACTGGTTAGTAGGTACACGATATCCAATCCGATATTTGATGATTTCTTTATGATACTTTAATTTGACACTCGGTAATAAATTGAGTACTTTGATTCAATGAAGCGACTATTTTCTATAAGGCTGCAGCCTGAACGCCAGCGGGCGACGCGGGCGGTAAACATGGTCCATAATGATGGCCTATCTAAAACCGCTAAAATGATTTCCTCAATAAACGACATTCTAAGTAATCAACGATTAGACTATAAGAGCATTGGAACGGACATCAAAAGTTTGCGGGTTCGATTCCCATCTGAGAATTTACTTGCGATCCGAGTCGATTTTTTCTAGTATTTTCCTATTAATACAACTTCTGTTTTTCTTTCACTTTTAAATTTCTTAAGAAAATCTATGTGAATTAGATACGTGTGGTCTCAAACTGGATTTTAAAAAGCGGCTAGCGTAAATCTCGGTATTCCAAAATCAATTTTACTTCATAACAGAGTCGTTAGTGAACCCTGAAATCGAAAAGGGATTTATACTCGTCTGTGAAACGAAGATTCAATTACTGATACTGAAGAGGAGAATGGGACACGTAAGACTGTTGTAAGACATTTAATAAGTTTACTGTTTTTACACGAAGTTGGTGAAATTAGAAAGCGCCATCTATTCTCTGCCTTATAATTTGATAACAGTTATTACATATAATTATACAATAAAATACTAATTGAATTTTAATATATAATAAACTAGCTACCCGCCCCGGCTTCGCACGGATGCAATGCTCTACTATATTATGCATGTATTATACATATAAACCTTCCTCTTGAATTACTCTATCTATTTAAAAAACCGCATCAAAATCCGTTGCGTATTTTTAAAGATTTAAGCATACATAGGGATTTAGGGACAGAGAAATCGATTTTGTTTTATACTATGTAGTGATGTTACTGGACGGTTCCAATTGTTCACTGCACATAATGTGTAGATTATTCAATGAAGTAGTTAGGTAAGATAATTCTCTTGACATAATTGGCAATAGTTCGTTGTCTTTATAAGGAATATTTTACATTTGTTTATTTATTTAAATAATGAAAAAAAAGTTACATTGTAATATTTTCCGCTTTTTAAATGTATATATGTTTTAAAATTTATGTTTTTGACTATTGTCAAAATATATAGGGACTAGGCGAGTAATTATTCATTTGTATGACAGGGAACATCAATTCATTTTTATTATGAAATAAAACAAAATTAAACTACTGCGCCACCGCGGGTTCCCCGAGGCGGTCGTTTCGATGAAGCCTATACAGCCTTCCTAAGCTATGGCACTTACTAGGTGGTGTTTAGTCAGTACGAGTTTGACATAACCTCACAGCCGTTGTACCCATGACATTAAACTACTTGCTGAAACACTCTTGTAATGTTACATTTTTGTATTAAAAACATGGATATCATTAATTTTAACTAAATGAAAAACATGGCGCCAAAATCGGTTAAAAAGTCTGACGCTAATTCTATTTGTTTTTTTCATTTTGTAACGATTCAGCTTTTGCTATTGATTCCATTGGATTTGATGGTAAACTAAACTGAGTCTATAATTACGAGCTTAAGGGCTTAACATTACGGATGTATAACAACTTTCGCAAGAACCGCATCGGATGGGTTTCCGCTCTATTCTTACAGATTATCCGTTGAATTTATTGAAAGTTGATAACTTTTACACTAATTTCATCTTATAAAGGACCCCGCCCTTTCCTTATGGAAATCCGGTTTCGGTTAAATTGGACCAAACTATGATGGTTGGATAGAGGAAGCCTCCCTGAACAAAAGTCTCAATGGGCGCGAAGCTCTAAGTCAAAAGGTTTTGGTAGTTTTGGCCATCCGAAGTTTTTTATTTTTCAATATCTGGAAAATGCTCATGTGTTTGGTCACTTTATAAGATCATTGAGTTCTAACAGATATACGATTTTTGCCATAAAAACCACAATAAGGGCAGGGGAGGTCTAATGGGGTGTCATTTGAAAGGTTTTCGAAAAATATTTGATACTTATTTTTTTTATCGGCCAAATATCAGCAAAAACCCTCCAACATGAGATCCATTGATTTTCCAGATATTGAAAAATAAAAAACTTCGGTTGGCCAAAGCTACCAAAACCCTTTGACTTAGAGCTTCGCGCCCATTGAGACTTTTGTTCAGGGAGGCTTCCTCTATCCAACCATCATAGTTTGGTCCAATTTAACCGAAACCGGATGTCCATAATGAAAGGGCGGTGTCCTTTCTGAGGTTACGTTCTTCTCATGGGTAAATAAGCTTGGATGTCCTTCCCCAGAGTTCAAGAAATCTTCACATCAATTTCATCAAGTTCTTATTGTGAAAACCTAACAGACTGCTAATAGTAACTTAGTCTGCCTCTACAGACAAAATTACTGTCGCTACAACATTAGTATGGATGATAGCCATACCGTTTTGATATTTTTTCAATTCAATGTATTTTTAATAAAGACGACTGTTTGGCACAACGGTAGCGTTTCTGCTTTTCGTTCGAGTCCCGGAATAGGCAGATGTTTGGGTATTGAATATGAGCATTTGCATCTCAGTTATGTGTATATTTATGTATTTCTATAGATATTGGCTAAGTATGTATCATATATGTATGTCTATTCGTTATCCTAGTATCCATTACTGTTACAGTAGTATGACTAGGCAATTTGTTTTTATTTTATTTAGGATGGGTTTACTCTCGATCCTAATCAAGCCCGGGGGGCCAAGATAGAATCCACGATGGAACGAGCTAACCCAGAAGAGGTCTATTCACCCTGAACGGGTGTATAGACGGGTTATAAGTTCTCGGAAATACAGATGCAGGGAGGGAGTTCCACTCCTTTGCTGTGGGCATTATTAAGGATGTTGAAAAGCGCTTGGTGCGACAGGTAGGAATAGCAACCAAGAAAGGGTGGTAGCCTGCAGTTCGTCTGAATGTCCGATGGAAAAAAGGAGATGGCGGTATGAGCAAATGCAGCTCTTTTGGTAATCAAATGCAGCTAATTGGTGTTAATGTAAGAAATATTATCAATGTTTATTCAAGAAACAGTGTCTCATAGTGGTTAATAACAATGGAACTTAAAGCTACACTCGAGAGCAATGAATCCGGGTCACTTAAAGAATGTTAAAAATCTCGGAAACTAAAAATGATAGGTTAATGCAATAAATTGTATTTAATAGACAATGTAATACTCCTTAAATGAAAGTAAAAAAAATATGAGTCACCATACATTTTATTAACACAAAATTACATAAAGAAAAAAACTGCTGATCTCTCCTTAAAACAAAAATAGGAAACATGATATGTTTGAACTTTATTACGATTTTCTTGAATTTTAATACTTCGTATTGCCTCCTCGTGCATCCATTACTGCGTTTACGCGGTTTGGCATGCTGCACACCAAGTTCCTTATACGATTTTGGGGAATATTCTCCCATTCCTCTGTGAGAGCAATTTTGAGCTCACGAAGCGTGATTGGGGGAGGGTTTCGTTGTTTTACGCATCTGCCTAGCTCGTCCCAAGCATGCTCGATCGGGTTGATATCCGGGCTGCGCGCTGGCCACTCCATACGAGTAATGTTCATCTCTTGAAGGTAGTCATTCACAATCCTACCTGTATGAGGTCGGGCATTGTCATGCATAAATATAGCATCCTCACCTAAATTGACCATAAATGGACCAACGTGATCATTGAGGATTTCTTCCACATATCTTACGCTAGTTAAAGAGCCGTTTTCTATGATCACCAGCTCTGTGCGACTTTCAGAAGAAATTCCGGCCCACACAAGTACAGACCCACCACCGTAGGCTACTTTTTCTTCGATGCATGCTTGCTTGAATCTTTCCCCTGGTCTTCGATACACTCTGTGTCTTCCATCGTGCTTGTAGAGCATAAATTTTGATTCGTCGGAGAACATAACTTTTGACCAATCTTCAATACTCCAATTTACGTGGCTCTGGGCATATCTTAGTCTTGAAATACGATGCCCACGCTCCAGTTTAGGGCCGTTTGCAGGTCTAAGGGGTTTTAAGTTAGATTCAGCAAGCCGACGTCTTACTGTCCATGCACTTGGGTTACTTCCTCCGAGGCGTCGAAACTGATTGGTGAGTTCAGTTCCTGTGAGAAAGCGATTCCGAAGCATGGTGTTCACCAAGTATCGGTCTTCTCGTGCTGTGGTACACCTGTTTCTGCCCGTTCCTGGTCTGCGTAGGTTAGAACCAGTTTCTTCGTAACGTCGGAGAACTCTTTGTACTGTTGACAGCGACACACCGACAGTCCTGGCTGTATCGCGCTGACTCCGGCCGGTTTCCAGCATTGTAAGTATTCTGGTGCATTCTTCAGGCGTAACTTATAAAAAGCATCGAAATAATAATAATAATGCAAAAAATATAAAAAATATCAAACTAAATGGCTGTTTCATCTTAATCGATGGCCCAAACATTTGTTAAAAATGTTTCTTTCGAATACGAGAGGATGTTTCCCTTATTGACGAAACGACGCTGACCTGCAGCGTAAAAAAAGAAAGGTACTAGAAAATTCCGACGGGTGTTCACAACGCTCGGTAACTCAATTGGGAGAGCATGGGACTAGGCTTTGAAAGGTTGCGGGTTCGATGCCCGATTAATTGGCACAATAAGTGATGGATACTCATATGTATATGATACATAGATATATTATAATCCCCGGCTTCGTACGGGTAGACAAAATTCTTTAATTTTTTTCTATTATTAAATTTTTTGCTATGGTAACATTAATTGATTCAATGGAAAAAGAGCGGGAAAAGGAGCGGACTGACAAACACACAAACCACTGTGATCTTAGATTATAGATTTATCAAGACGCACATCCCGACGCACTGCAAGCTATCACCCTTTCTTGGTTGCTATTCCTACCAGTCGCACCAAGCGCTATTCAACATCCTACTACTATTATAAAGGCGAAAGTTTGTAAGTATGGATGTATGGATGTTTGTTACTCTTTCACGTAAAAACTACTGAATGGATTTGAATGAAACTTTACCACAATATAGCTTATACATCAGAATAACACATAGCCTACAATTTATAAACATATATAACACATAGGCTACAATTTATAAACATATTGTTCGAAATACTAATCCTGCGCAGACGAAGTGGCGGGCACCAGCTAGTCCTTCATAATGCGCACAGCAAAGGCGTGGAACTCCCTCCGTGCGTCTGTATTTCCGAGAACTCATAACCCGTCCATTTTCAAAGCCAGGGTGAATAGGCACCTTCTGGGTTAGGTCCTTCCATCGTGGATCCTGTTTTGGCCCCCGGGCTTGATTGGGATCAAGAGATAACCCATCCTAAATAAAAAACACGGGTACAATAATCCGTATTTATCACTCCAACATCTGTTCCTTCTGGGACTCGAACGCAAGATCGTCAATCCTAAAGGCAAGACCGCAACCGATACTCCAAACGGTTGTCAAATATATTGCCCTTTTCAAAGTTGCGTTCATTTCAGATGCCATCAAGTGGGTTCCCGTGGTCACAATGGTCAATTAGCACAAGGGTTGCCATCTGCCACTGCGCGATTTAAGGGGTACATAAAAAAATGGGTTTCAGTCCTTCTTACGGGAGACAATTATTAAAATAGCATTGTTTTATGATATTTTTTTTTTATTTATACTAGGTTGATGCAGTCGCTAAGCATAAAACTTCGCCAGCACCATATATTGGAGCGGAGCATAATACAAAAAAAAAAAAAGAAAAAATCAATAATGTTTAGTAAATATTAAAATTGCATTAGAATGAAAACTCGCAAAAAGCGCGCGCTTTTTGTTTAAATGAAAAATTTTTTAGTCATAACTTTTTTATTTTTGTTAATTTCAAAACTCTATTACAATCTGGTCCTCAATGTGTTGATTCGATTCCACACAAAAAAATAAAATCGGTTAAGAACTCGGGAAGTAACAGACATTGCGTCATTGAAGCTGATCCATGGGAGCTCCGCTCCAATTTATGGTTAGTCCGTAAAAATGTCTTCGTTTTTATCTAATTAAGGGTTCTTTTAAAATTGTAGACGAAAAAACGGGGTAACTGGTAAAATCTGGCAAGTCTAATTAGCACAGAAACGTAAAGCGTCGAGCACTTTAAAAAATAGTGATAGAATCTTTTCTATCGCTTCTTTTAAAAGTACTCGAGTGAATAAATTCTCTTGAATTTATTCACTACACAAAAAGATAGACGTTTTGACAGAGAAATGAAAACGGCGAGGCTTAATGAATTTTATTAAGTTTAGTTTAATAGAATTTACATCAAGTTTAACTAAAAAATGAAATGAAATATATTTTTATAACAAAGTTGAAACTTACCTACTTACAATACATAAACTAGATACTTAACAACATAATTTAATATATTTATTGCATTTTTTCAATGCTTTCTTATAAGATAAATTATTTTACTTGAAAAATACTACAAAATATCTTAATCGGGCATCGAACCCGCAACCTTTCAAAGCCTAGTCCCATGCTCTCCCAATTGAGTTACCGAGCGTTGTGAACACCCGTCGGAATTTTCTAGTACCTTTCTTTTTTTACGCTGCAGGTCAGCGTCGTTTCGTCAATAAGGGAAACATCCTCTCGTATTCGAAAGAAACATTTTTAACAAATGTTTGGGCCATCGATTAAGATGAAACAGCCATTTAGTTTGATATTTTTTATATTTTTTGCATTATTATTATTATTTCGATGCTTTTTATAAAATAAATTATGTTAATAGAAAAATACTAGGAATCGGCTCGGCTCACAAGTGATTTTTCAGGCGATCGAACCCGCAACCTTCATGCATCATCTTATCTCATCTCTCATCACCCGGAAGTTCATATATATTAATAAACCAAAAATATGTAGCCTATTTTCATAAAAAACAAGTATAACCACGCCCGACCGCAAATAAATAAGGAGATGTAGAGATAGAAGTATGTCAACCATATACTTGTGGCACTTGTAAGTCTGGTGCAATTCTGCTGCACATTCTCCGAAATGTAGCATATAAGAAACGCATAGGCTAGCCCACTACCGTCTACGTTGAAGGCTTTTCAGCTTATTATTAAAAAGATCGTCTTTGCCGATGAATTTCTTGGCTCTTATAGTAAAGACCTAACGTTAATAATTATAACAACTGTATATAACACAGACATTTTCCATTTCTTTAGAAATAATAGAAGAGTTACATTAGTGTAGGAGTTACTACGTCAATAGTAAATTGAATTACAAGTACAATATGTAATTACTGAACTAATTACTTCTATTTCCAGTGGGAACACTGTATTGTTGAAGTTACCGTACTTTTTATTATACAATCTAAGTGCAAAACATTAAAAAAACTAACAATCCTTTATTTAATTAATTATTGACAATTGTTGTGAATATTGAACTAAATAATAAACTAATCTACACTCGAGAGCAATGAATCCGGGTCACTTAAAGAATCCTAAAAATCTCGGAAACTAAAAATGCTAGGTTAATGCAATAAATTGTATTTAATAGACAATGTAATACTCCTTAAATGAAGGTATTAAAACTTCTTAGTTATTGTAAAGTTATATCATAAAAAAATCAAATTTGAAAAAGGGCCACTTTCGAAGATGGAACTACGAAATTACAGCATTTGGTTTTGCTTTTGTTTGTAATCTGTCATTTATGTGGGTACATAAACCATGTTGATAGTGCTCTATATTCATTATTCAAGCTGAAATTATGTCGCTTACGCCTGAAGAATGCACCAGAATACTTACAATGCTGGAAACCGGCCGGAGTCAGCGCGATACAGCCAGGACTGTCGGTGTGTCGCTGTCAACAGTACAAAGAGTTCTCCGACGTTACGAAGAAACTGGTTCTAACCTACGCAGACCAGGAACGGGCAGAAACAGGTGTACCACAGCACGAGAAGACCGATACTTGGTGAACACCATGCTTCGGAATCGCTTTCTCACAGGAACTGAACTCACCAATCAGTTTCGACGCCTCGGAGGAAGTAACCCAAGTGCATGGACAGTAAGACGTCGGCTTGCTGAATCTAACTTAAAACCCCTTAGACCTGCAAACGGCCCTAAACTGGAGCGTGGGCATCGTATTTCAAGACTAAGATATGCCCAGAGCCACGTAAATTGGAGTATTGAAGATTGGTCAAAAGTTATGTTCTCCGACGAATCAAAATTTATGCTCTACAAGCACGATGGAAGACACAGAGTGTATCGAAGACCAGGGGAAAGATTCAAGCAAGCATGCATCGAAGAAAAAGTAGCCTACGGTGGTGGGTCTGTACTTGTGTGGGCCGGAATTTCTTCTGAAAGTCGCACAGAGCTGGTGATCATAGAAAACGGCTCTTTAACTAGCGTAAGATATGTGGAAGAAATCCTCAATGATCACGTTGGTCCATTTATGGTCAATTTAGGTGAGGATGCTATATTTATGCATGACAATGCCCGACCTCATACAGGTAGGATTGTGAATGACTACCTTCAAGAGATGAACATTACTCGTATGGAGTGGCCAGCGCGCAGCCCGGATATCAACCCGATCGAGCATGCTTGGGACGAGCTAGGCAGATGCGTAAAACAACGAAACCCTCCCCCAATCACGCTTCGTGAGCTCAAAATTGCTCTCACAGAGGAATGGGAGAATATTCCCCAAAATCGTATAAGGAACTTGGTGTGCAGCATGCCAAACCGCGTAAACGCAGTAATGGATGCACGAGGAGGCAATACGAAGTATTAAAATTCAAGAAAATCGTAATAAAGTTCAAACATATCATGTTTCCTATTTTTGTTTTAAGGAGAGATCAGCAGTTTTTTTCTTTATGTAATTTTGTGTTAATAAAATGTATGGTGACTCATATTTTTTTTACTTTCATTTAAGGAGTATTACATTGTCTATTAAATACAATTTATTGCATTAACCTATCATTTTTAGTTTCCGAGATTTTTAACATTCTTTAAGTGACCCGGATTCATTGCTCTCGAGTGTAGCTTTAAGTTCCATTGTTATTAACCACTATGAGACACTGTTTCTTGAATAAACATTGATAATATTTCTTACATTAACACCAATTAGCTGCATTTGATTACCAAAAGAGCTGCATTTGCTCATACCGCCATCTCCTTTTTTCCATCGGACATTCAGACGAACTGCAGGCTACCACCCTTTCTTGGTTGCTATTCCTACCTGTCGCACCAAGCGCTTTTCAACATCCTTAATAATGCCCACAGCAAAGGAGTGGAACTCCCTCCCTGCATCTGTATTTCCGAGAACTTATAACCCGTCTATACACCCGTTCAGGGTGAATAGACCTCTTCTGGGTTAGCTCGTTCCATCGTGGATTCTATCTTGGCCCCCCGGGCTTGATTAGGATCGAGAGTAAACCCATCCTAAATAAAATAAAAACAAATTGCCTAGTCATACTACTGTAACAGTAATGGATACTAGGATAACGAATAGACATACATATATGATACATACTTAGCCAATATCTATAGAAATACATAAATATACACATAACTGAGATGCAAATGCTCATATTCAATACCCAAACATCTGCCTATTCCGGGACTCGAACGAAAAGCAGAAACGCTACCGTTGTGCCAAACAGTCGTCTTTATTAAAAATACATTGAATTGAAAAAATATCAAAACGGTATGGCTATCATCCATACTAATGTTGTAGCGACAGTAATTTTGTCTGTAGAGGCAGACTAAGTTACTATTAGCAGTCTGTTAGGTTTTCACAATAAGAACTTGATGAAATTGATGTGAAGATTTCTTGAACTCTGGGGAAGGACATCCAAGCTTATTTACCCATGAGAAGAACGTAACCTCAGAAAGGACACCGCCCTTTCATTATGGACATCCGGTTTCGGTTAAATTGGACCAAACTATGATGGTTGGATAGAGGAAGCCTCCCTGAACAAAAGTCTCAATGGGCGCGAAGCTCTAAGTCAAAGGGTTTTGGTAGCTTTGGCCAACCGAAGTTTTTTATTTTTCAATATCTGGAAAATCAATGGATCTCATGTTGGAGGGTTTTTGCTGATATTTGGCCGATAAAAAAAATAAGTATCAAATATTTTTCGAAAACCTTTCAAATGACACCCCATTAGACCTCCCCTGCCCTTATTGTGGTTTTTATGGCAAAAATCGTATATCTGTTAGAACTCAATGATCTTATAAAGTGACCAAACACATGAGCATTTTCCAGATATTGAAAAATAAAAAACTTCGGATGGCCAAAACTACCAAAACCTTTTGACTTAGAGCTTCGCGCCCATTGAGACTTTTGTTCAGGGAGGCTTCCTCTATCCAACCATCATAGTTTGGTCCAATTTAACCGAAACCGGATTTCCATAAGGAAAGGGCGGGGTCCTTTATAAGATGAAATTAGTGTAAAAGTTATCAACTTTCAATAAATTCAACGGATAATCTGTAAGAATAGAGCGGTAACCCATCCGATGCGGTTCTTGCGAAAGTTGTTATACATCCGTAATGTTAAGCCCTTAAGCTCGTAATTATAGACTCAGTTTAGTTTACCATCAAATCCAATGGAATCAATAGCAAAAGCTGAATCGTTACAAAATGAAAAAAACAAATAGAATTAGCGTCAGACTTTTTAACCGATTTTGGCGCCATGTTTTTCATTTAGTTAAAATTAATGATATCCATGTTTTTAATACAAAAATGTAACATTACAAGAGTGTTTCAGCAAGTAGTTTAATGTCATGGGTACAACGGCTGTGAGGTTATGTCAAACTCGTACTGACTAAACACCACCTAGTAAGTGCCATAGCTTAGGAAGGCTGTATAGGCTTCATCGAAACGACCGCCTCGGGGAACCCGCGGTGGCGCAGTAGTTTAATTTTGTTTTATTTCATAATAAAAATGAATTGATGTTCCCTGTCATACAAATGAATAATTACTCGCCTAGTCCCTATATATTTTGACAATAGTCAAAAACATAAATTTTAAAACATATATACATTTAAAAAGCGGAAAATATTACAATGTAACTTTTTTTTCATTATTTAAATAAATAAACAAATGTAAAATATTCCTTATAAAGACAACGAACTATTGCCAATTATGTCAAGAGAATTATCTTACCTAACTACTTCATTGAATAATCTACACATTATGTGCAGTGAACAATTGGAACCGTCCAGTAACATCACTACATAGTATAAAACAAAATCGATTTCTCTGTCCCTAAATCCCTATGTATGCTTAAATCTTTAAAAATACGCAACGGATTTTGATGCGGTTTTTTAAATAGATAGAGTAATTCAAGAGGAAGGTTTATATGTATAATACATGCATAATATAGTAGAGCATTGCATCCGTGCGAAGCCGGGGCGGGTAGCTAGTTTATTATATATTAAAATTCAATTAGTATTTTATTGTATAATTATATGTAATAACTGTTATCAAATTATAAGGCAGAGAATAGATGGCGCTTTCTAATTTCACCAACTTCGTGTAAAAACAGTAAACTTATTAAATGTCTTACAACAGTCTTACGTGTCCCATTCTCCTCTTCAGTATCAGTAATTGAATCTTCGTTTCACAGACGAGTATAAATCCCTTTTCGATTTCAGGGTTCACTAACGACTCTGTTATGAAGTAAAATTGATTTTGGAATACCGAGATTTACGCTAGCCGCTTTTTAAAATCCAGTTTGAGACCACACGTATCTAATTCACATAGATTTTCTTAAGAAATTTAAAAGTGAAAGAAAAACAGAAGTTGTATTAATAGGAAAATACTAGAAAAAATCGACTCGGATCGCAAGTAAATTCTCAGATGGGAATCGAACCCGCAAACTTTTGATGTCCGTTCCAATGCTCTTATAGTCTAATCGTTGATTACTTAGAATGTCGTTTATTGAGGAAATCATTTTAGCGGTTTTAGATAGGCCATCATTATGGACCATGTTTACCGCCCGCGTCGCCCGCTGGCGTTCAGGCTGCAGCCTTATAGAAAATAGTCGCTTCATTGAATCAAAGTACTCAATTTATTACCGAGTGTCAAATTAAAGTATCATAAAGAAATCATCAAATATCGGATTGGATATCGTGTACCTACTAACCAGTCATTAGCCAGACACGTTATGAGTGACAGCTACTTAGCTTTCTTATATTACTTACATCTCGCTAATATTGCTTCCCGTTTCGCCCATTGTGAACAGCTTGATCAATTAAACCTGAGTTAAAACTATTCCTTGCATTTAAAAAACATTGATTCATGTTTAGTGTAGTGGATGTGAATAGCCCAATGCAGCGTCCATCTTCATCCAGTTAAGCTACCGAGCATTGTGAACACCCGCCGAAATAAGATAGCATTGTGACATGCAAAAAAATATATAATAAAGAAAAGCAAGTAATACTAGCATCACAGTATAAGTACAAATAATAAAAACAATCACAAGAACAAAAGACATAGCACTGAACACAAAGGTAAGGAGAGAACCCTGTCTCAACGTAAGCGTCTGCGTCATTCTAAGATGGATAGAGGCTGTATTCCGAAATACATCTACATATCAGTATACTGGCCAGTCGTAATGACGTCATGTATCCGGTTCCATTTTGGACTGATCAAATTGAGAGAGAATAACGTAAAAACGCTAGTATTTAATTGTTTCATATAAACATTCAAACACGTATGAATATTGCAGGCCTTTCCAAAACTGTGGGAGTATGCAGCCTACATAAAACAATATACGAATAACTTGCTGACATAGTACTAGAATGAGTTTCATACGAGTTTACCCGTTTCAAATTGGTGCAAAAAGAACCAGATGAACTCAGTTGATATCATCTAAGTGATCATGATGCAATAAACAAATCAGTTATGATCTGAAACAGGCAATCTTTAAGTTTACAAAATAGATTGGAGCGTTATGAACGCCACAACATCAATGAAAGAGATAAAATTCTTTTTATTTAATACGAGCGTTTAAAATGAAAGCCAATAACTATGCCACGTCTTTGAAGTTCAACGTTGGTATTGAAAAGAGGTCGCAAGTTACTTGGAAAGGGCTGTTTTTGTCTCCCTTTAATGTGATTATATATTATTAAAAAAGAAAAAGAAACGAAATATATTTTTTGTAGTGTAGATATTAAAGACCATTAACTCCACGCATTATAATGCTTTAAATAATCTACAATTCTTTAATAGTCTTTGCTCTTAAGGATTTATTAAACAAATTATTTCTAATTTCTCAAAAAGCAGTTCAGTTACATGGTGTGGCACCTTATTATAAAAAGCAGTACATCTACAGAAAATGAGACTTCTGTGTTTGGAATGCGAAGCAAAGTTTCTTACATTTTTCGTTTGAATTACCTTGTTTTGTTTACAAAAACAACTTTACTAAATAAACAAACAGAAACGAAGCGAGCATCATCCTATGAAAGCTTAATTAAAACATGAATAACATTATGTAAAAAAGTACATTATTTAAATTTACTTTTGTCTGTTAATGATGTTTTTTTATCTGGTATTGATAAGTTTGTAAGGTTTTTATTTAAAACTTTTTAGAATAGTTTTTATTTGTTGAAATACAGAATTATGTGTCCAAGAGACATAATGGCATCATAAAACATACTTCGCTCCACAAATGGTAGGGGAATCGATTTGTGATACAAACGAGAAATTCCAACTGAGCTTTGTGTGGAAATTTATTGATGAATGAACTCTATTGTTCGCGGTTCAAGTCACAATTTCAAATGGACTGTGTGGAACGTTTTGGTAAAAAACGTTGCATTGGTTTGCGTTGAAGAACGGAAAAGGTCTGTTCAAATAGGTTGACGAGATAAAGGTCACGTCACGACACTAAACTACTCAACATCCATTCGACGGATTATGTCCAATTAAGCTTTGTACTTTTTCATAATCGACAAGATATTATACCAATGAGACATTATAAAAATAATGCAAGCGGAAATTTCAAAACAGCAGAAAAGTGACAAATGAGACAAGACAAGAGGCAATTACCATATACCCTCCAGTAGACCATAAAAATGGGCTTCAGCATTTTCCGAACTACGGTCTTTTATTGTGGTCTTAAGCCAAGCGTGAAGATTATGGCAAAACTAGCTTGATGATGAAGATATTTATAATGATTACTAACCAAAGTATAGTATGAACTTCTATATAAATAAAATTTTAAGAAGTTTTACAATCCTATCAGCAGAATCTGCGCACAGCAAAGAGTGGACCTCCTTCGCTATATCTGTATTTACTACCCAATTTTCTTTGAGCATGGAGACGTTTTCTGGGCGAGCTCGTTAACATTGTAGAGGTTCGGTAGGAAATGAAGTGTAGTATGTGTAGGTTCAGGAATTGTAATATATTGAACTTACAATTTTATGGAGTTTTATTGTCCTACCAGCGAAATCTTTAAGAACCACATCTTAACTGCGAATGCTATCGCTCACACCCAGCCTACAACCAAGGTTAAGGGACGGCTAAATCCTTGGAAAGATCTCGAGCCAACTTAGTGGTTTAATAAAAGAAAAAAATCTCTCGTGAGGGAGTTTCAAAACCAAAATAAATTAAAACCTGAGACAGAATGAAGCATCATACAAGGCTTCTAAAAATTTGAGCCTCGGATATGGTAATCCGTGCCGTGTAGAAGAAAAGCACCCGGATATTTTGACATTGTATACCTGCTTTTTCTCTTTTTTTTTAATTTGTAATACTCATTGTATATTTAACAAAATTTTGGCATATCATTATTGTATACCTTGTAAAAGGTGGAAATGTAGTGAGACATTTTAAACCTCACAACAATCTTTGTATAACAATAAACCTACATTTCACAATAAAAACATTTGATTTGATTTTATTTCGCTGTGCCAGAAAAGGGTGAGCGCGACAGTACGTTTGGATGTGCAATGTGTAAGCTAAGCTAGCAATTGTTCAGTAATTATTATTATCAAAACGAAATTATGAATATGAGTACAATTATTAAATGAGTATAACGGTGTTTGAAAGTCACTAAACGATTACGTGTAATTGGCCGATTGCGGTGATTGGTCGTGTGCTGTGATTGGCTATTTGTCAAAGTAATGGTTTCCCCCTTCCACTATTTGATGTTATAAAAGGTTTGCCTTGCTGTCAATTGAGCCCTTTTATACTTCGGTCTGTCGACGAGGAATAACCTCTTGCTGTTATTCTGCTAGTTTGACTTAGTACGTGCTTACAACTTCAGAAGTGGGATCACCGCCCACCGTTTAAGATAAGATATACTTTTATGTTTTGATTTTTTTTTTCTTTTCTTTTGCTGATTCTCAAATTGAAAAACAAAAATCTTAATATCGAAGGAAATACGTTTTTTTACAAATACGTTTTATTGTAGCTGTCTTTTGTGTACTTTTTCGTATGAAATGAAATGGAAATAATCTTTAGTATAAGTTTTTTTTCATCTTCTCCTACCATCAGCTTTTTTCAAGTTTGGTAAAAAATAAAACAATTCTATATAATCTTTTGACTGTAGAAAATAAACTCGTATCAAACAAACTGTTTTAGAATAATGGACTGCACTATAGATGATTAAATCTTCGGTTCAGAACTCTCGTGAAAGTGATGGTCAACGTTCTACCTGCGCAGTCATGCCATTACGTCTCGCAGCACCAAGACCAGACACCGTAGCCGAAGCCTCTAACAAAGAGAGCATCGTGAAACCACCAGGCATCGCATATTACGATCGCCTCGTCACCAGCCACGGAGCAGCAGGCGGCATAGCCGCTCTGCATCACGACTTCATTACAGCAGACATCGCAGCCGTAGTTTGTACGAGCGCGGAAGTGTAAGACTAAAGATGTAGCCAGTGTTCAATTTTCTTTTTATTTTGACATAAGTCAAGATTCTCAGAGTTGGTAAAGTGATATGTTTCACGGAGTAGTATGGTTAGCAAAGTAATGAAATTAGCAGAGTAGTATGGTTAGCAAAGTAATGCAATTAGAAGGGTAGTGTGGTTTCCAAAGTAATGTAGTTTGCAAAATAGTATGGTTTGCAAGGTATTATGGTTTGCTAAGTATTGTGGTTACCAAAGTAGTATGGTTAGTAAAGTAGTATCGTTGGCAAAGTGAGGTGAACAGCATTGAAAGATTATTGACATTTCTATCGTTGTGTTACTTACTTTTCGATTCTTGTCGAATTTCAACACTAGTATTGTATGTTTAATGGAAATGGTTACAGTGTCGTACGAGTATCAATGTTGAGTTTGTAACGAGGCGCCATAGCTATATTGGCGACTCGTTGCTTTCATTGCGCTCTTCTCTGGCCATTTTTCATATTTTCTTTTCTCTTCGTTTGCTATTTTAAATTTACTGTCTGTCTCTGTTTCCTATTTTAAATTTACTGTCTGTCTCTTTTTATTTGTTTTGTTCGAAGTTTATTCTTACCAGAGTCAGCGCGTAGAGTGGTTGACTCACCGATAACAAATTATTTAAATATATTTATAGTGCTGAGCAGTTATAATAAGCTCACAAGTATAATAAGCTCATAAGCATAATTCACAAGTTTCCTGTATATATAATCTGTACCACCAGTTCCTGTTTATAAGTCTATAAGTTTCTTTAAGGCACTATTGTAAGTAGCCCTACCTTTTATAATATGTTTTTAGTGATAAATGTGTAATTGTTTTTGTATTCAGTGTAATTTACCTTTTTTTTATATAATTGTTTCAGTTGTGCCTTAATTCCTTAAATATAAAACAAGTGACCTAAACGAGCTTTTATTTCTCCGGCTGCACCCCGTCACACTGGCGCCCACGTTGGGCGCAATGAAAGCAACGAGTCGCCAATATAGCTATGGCGCCTCGTTACAAGTTTTATAATAAAACTAGTGGACCCGACAGACGTTGTCCTGCCTGTTATTTTTGCAGTATAGATAAATAACCTAGATACCGTCTGCAGCGCCATCTGCCGGGCTGATTTGTGAATCTAAACCATTCTCAGATCCCCTTGAACACACACAAAAAATTTCATTCAAATCGGTCCAGCCGTTTAGGAGGAGTTCAGTGACATACACACTCACAGAAGAATTATATATATAAAGATTGTGTATATGCAATGGTGCATAAAGTTGGTTGCGAGGACGCCACCATATTGTCAGGATGGACGAATGTAAGCTAAGCTAGCAATTGTTCAGTAATTATTATTATCAAAACGAAACTATGAATATGAGTACAATTATTAAATGAGTATAACGGTGTTTGAAAGTCACTAAACGATTACGTGTAATTGGCCGATTGCGGTGATTGGTCGTGTGCTGTGATTGGCTATTTGTCAAAGTAATGGTTTTCCCCTCCACTATTTGATGTTATAAAAGGTTTGCCTTGCTGTCAATTAAGCCCTTTTATACTTCGGTCTGTCGACGAGGAATAACCTCTTGCTGTTATTCTGCTAGTTTGACTTAGTACGTGCTTACAAATGGAAGAAAGGGATGGAATATAAGCAGGTTTTAGTAGTGAGAAGTCTGTAGAAGATCGACAAACAGTCAACCGATTTACAATAAATTAATATTTCTGATGTCAAGTTGTCTCCAGCTGAAAGTCGTGTGGTCCACAGCAGAGTAGGAAAGCACCGTTCACATTTAAGGGCATCGTAAAAGTTGACAAATTATACTGGGGGTAATAGCCAAAGACCTTCGGAAGACTATAAAATGGGCAACTACAAATCTATTACTGTTTTCATTCCAGTAGAAGTCTTTTAGCTGAAATGGTGTCAATGAATGATTTTAAAACGATTTTACGTTTTTGGCGATTTTAAAAGAGTTTTGGCACATGACTTTCTTGCCCGATTCTTCTAATGTTAACCCCTACGTTCGGAATCGGGTCGCTGCACACATACGCGGCATCAACTCTGCGGATGTACTTGCCGCTAGCGCACGGGTTATCTTGATTTTATTGATATTTTTATTTTGAATATCTCCTTAATTTTGTAAAATTGACGATTTTAAGCGCCCGCAAGGGCATGTGAAATAAAGTAATTTTGATTTTGAACGCTTGTGATTGACTTAAGTTTATATAATGTTTTTTTATATTATCGTAATTTATTTGAATAGAAAAATACTAGAAAAAATCGACTCGGCTCACAAGTGAATTCTAAGGCGGGAATCGAACCCGCAACCTTTGGAAGTCCGATCTAATGCTCTCCCAATTGAGCTACCGAGCCTTGTGAACACCCGTCGAAATTGTCTTTTAATTGTCTAGTACCTTTTTGGTTTTACGGTATAGGCCGGCGTAAATCCGGACTTTCAAAGGTTGCGGGTTTGATTACCGTCTTAGAACTCACTTGTGAGCCGAGTCGATTTTATCTAGTATTTTTCTATTAAAATAAATAACGACAATATAAAAAAAAATGTTATAAACTTAAGTCAATTAGGCGGTCTTGGGTTCGAATCCCGGAAGGGACAGATGTTTGTATGATGAATACGAGCATTTCTAACTGAGTCATGGATGTTTATATATGTTTACATGAATATCTATGTATTTTTTTTTCATATATTTGCGTTACCCTAGTATCCATAACATAAGCCTTACAGCGCTTACTTTGGGCTAGGCTAATTGGGTGTGAGTGTAAAATATATTATTTATATTATATAATGGTAAAACCTCGGATTGCTTTTTATTTCTGCAATTGCTACATTATGTTCAATATAATGTAAAACATCCTATATAAAAAAATGCAATATAAATTCCTCTGTCTCGCTTCAGTCTGTACTTTAGACCACATCCCCACGGTCATTACTTCCAATAGAACCGTCGATATCCTCTCTGTAGCTATTGAGCTGGTGAAGTTAACGGCCCGTTTTCCATAGGTTTAAACTACCGTTATATACAGGTTGATCATAAATATTGGATTAGTTTAAAGTTGGAAAATAAGGGTATGAATTGTGACGATTTAAGATAAATTATGGATACCAACTTAAAGGTTTATTGCGCTATTAAAATTACTATCTTTGCTATATTTGCAAAATATTTGATAGAAAACCAATATTTAACGAAAAAACACGAGTAAAGGCGAATTTTAGTGTATACGCACAACTGTTTAAACATATCAAATGCAGTAAATTGTTAGTCATTTGTTATTTCATAGTGTACCGTGAATTTCCCACTGTTCTTGTAGCTCAGGTGGCCGAGTGGTTAATTCGTAGGTTCGAAACCTGTTGGAGGCCAAGGTTTTTTGCATATTGTTTATTTTATTTTTCCGTTGTTCCAAATTCAACTTGTTTTGAAGTAAGCTTTTTAATGTCGAGAAGTTGAGTGAATGCGTACTTACTTAATCCTGAAATTGGTAATTCGGAAATTTTGTAAAATATTTTTCTTAGTTCTTATTGATATGGTTTTAATTTTTAATTTGTAGTAACTCCATATTTGTATTTTATTTATCTATCAAAAATTCTTCGATACAATTAGTAAAATAAATATTGCTTCTTTATTTAATCGCTATTGTGTGCATATAAAAAAAACCGTGTATTAAAAAGTTACGGTTTATCAGAATCATCGAATCTGCGAAACCAAAACGAAACTATGTAAATGTTTATTGATATCAATCGATTTTATATAAAACTGGATGGAAATACCTAAAAATATGGCACGTATTTAGGTTAAATTACACGAATTACACATAATGGTGGATAGGTATCTACTAATATTTAAAAAAAGTTGCCATATTTTTGTTTAGATTTTTTTAAATATAAAACTTTTGTTTCTTTCTTTTTAGTTATAATAAAATAAATTACAGTTTTAGATAAATTACAATTATATAATAAAAAGGTAATCACTTAATGATTTTTTTTTTATTTAAAAAACTACTGAATGGGTTTGATGAAACTCGCACAGTTGCACTAAGGGAACAAAAGAGTTTTTGTAATGGGAATAATATTTTTGAGATATGCGGAGAGAAACATACATACACTTGTGAAATTTCGCATAAAAGTTAAGAAGCTGTTATAGACTAACAAATTAAAAAAAACTGTGCAATTTTGACAATGTCATAACTATATACAATGTGTCCCGTCACAAACAAATTGCCCCTCAAATTTGGTTTTTCTCAAAAAGCCACAAAAAGGAATCTTTTTGTTTTTATTTAATTATTATTTTTTATTTATTATTCCATGACAATCGAAACATGATGGCTGTGTAACTGTTGTCTACATGTTTAGCTATCAAATGAAATATTAAATATTAAATGATATGCTATTTAATTATAATAGGACATTTACATGAGTAATGGTGGTCGAATTAGTATGAGAGCCCAGGTTTTGGTTACCAAGAAAACAAAACGGCGGCCATTTTGTAACCGTAAGAGAAAAACAAAATTTGAGGGGCAATTTGTCAATAAAAAAAGCCATATTTCACACCATTAAAGGCTCCGACACTGGTGACGGGACACATTGTATACGGGTCTAATTAAAATCATTTAAAAACACTTAATTTATTTCTACGAAAGAGTGTTTGTGTAATATTATCCTTCTTACGATGACGATGTCGTATTCTTTAGCCAATTGCAGTGATTTAAGCTAGCTAATTACCTTTTACGTTCTTGATAATATAATTTCCTCAACTGAAGCCAATAAATGTCACCAACTTTAATTATTTGACGGAAACTGACAAATGAGCATTGTTCAAGGAAAACCGGCATTAATATTACTCTTCGTTTGACTTTGTTAAAGAGAATTATACCTAAGGGACTGATTATTTTCTATTATTTTAACACAATTGAAATTTTCACACAATATTTGTAATTAAGTTGGACAATTTTGAGTCTTCATTAATAGATTACAGAATACAAAAGGCAACGCCTTATTCTGTAATCCGCCATTTGCTTTAAAGACAATTGAATACACAAAAGTAAGGAAACGATTAATCGCAACAAGGCGCCGTATCATATGCCATAGAATGGTGTCAGGATATTAGCATATAATTCAGACTAAACTATCTTTGAAAAGTAATCTCTCTCCGATCCCTTCCAGACAGGTCAGATACTTAAAGAACGCATGTCTTAGACAACTCTTGAACAAACCTAGTAAATACAAACGGCACTTTACTAAATGCAGACATATCCGGGTGCTTTTCTTCTACACGGCACGGATTACCATATCCGAGGCTCAAATTTTTAGAAGCCTTGTATGATGCTTCATTCTGTCTCAGGTTTTAATTTATTTTGGTTTTGAAACTCCCTCACGAGAGATTTTTTTCTTTTATTAAACCACTAAGTTGGCTCGAGATCTTTCCAAGGATTTAGCCGTCCCTTAACCTTGGTTGTAGGCTGGGTGTGAGCGATAGCATTCGCAGTTAAGATGTGGTTCTTAAAGATTTCGCTGGTAGGACAATAAAACTCCATAAAATTGTAAGTTCAATATATTACAATTCCTGAACCTACACATACTACACTTCATTTCCTACCGAACCTCTACAATGTTAACGAGCTCGCCCAGAAAACGTCTCCATGCTCAAAGAAAATTGGGTTGTAAATACAGATATAGCGAAGGAGGTCCACTCTTTGCTGTGCGCAGATTCTGCTGATAGGATTGTAAAACTTCTTAAAATTTTATTTATATAGAAGTTCATACTATACTTTGGTTAGTAATCATTATAAATATCTTCATCATCAAGCTAGTTTTGCCATAATCTTCACGCTTGGCTTAAGACCACAATAAAAGACCGTAGTTCGGAAAATGCTGAAGCCCATTTTTATGGTCTACTGGAGGGTATATGGTAATTGCCTCTTGTCTTGTCTCATTTGTCACTTTTCTGCTGTTTTGAAATTTCCGCTTGCATTATTTTTATAATGTCTCATTGGTATAATATCTTGTCGATTATGAAAAAGTACAAAGCTTAATTGGACATAATCCGTCGAATGGATGTTGAGTAGTTTAGTGTCGTGACGTGACCTTTATCTCGTCAACCTATTTGAACAGACCTTTTCCGTTCTTCAACGCAAACCAATGCAACGTTTTTTACCAAAACGTTCCACACAGTCCATTTGAAATTGTGACTTGAACCGCGAACAATAGAGTTCATTCATCAATAAATTTCCACACAAAGCTCAGTTGGAATTTCTCGTTTGTATCACAAATCGATTCCCCTACCATTTGTGGAGCGAAGTATGTTTTATGATGCCATTATGTCTCTTGGACACATAATTCTGTATTTCAACAAATAAAAACTATTCTAAAAAGTTTTAAATAAAAACCTTACCTTACCTTACCTTCAATACCAGATAAAAAAACATCATTAACAGACAAAAGTAAATTTAAATAATGTACTTTTTTACATAATGTTATTCATGTTTTAATTAAGCTTTCATAGGATGATGCTCGCTTCGTTTCTGTTTGTTTATTTAGTAAAGTTGTTTTTGTAAACAAAACAAGGTAATTCAAACGAAAAATGTAAGAAACTTTGCTTCGCATTCCAAACACAGAAGTCTCATTTTCTGTAGATGTACTGCTTTTTATAATAAGGTGCCACACCATGTAACTGAACTGCTTTTTGAGAAATTAGAAATAATTTGTTTAATAAATCCTTAAGAGCAAAGACTATTAAAGAATTGTAGATTATTTAAAGCATTATAATGCGTGGAGTTAATGGTCTTTAATATCTACACTACAAAAAATATATTTCGTTTCTTTTTCTTTTTTAATAATATATAATCACATTAAAGGGAGACAAAAACAGCCCTTTCCAAGTAACTTGCGACCTCTTTTCAATACCAACGTTGAACTTCAAAGACGTGGCATAGTTATTGGCTTTCATTTTAAACGCTCGTATTAAATAAAAAGAATTTTATCTCTTTCATTGATGTTGTGGCGTTCATAACGCTCCAATCTATTTTGTAAACTTAAAGATTGCCTGTTTCAGATCATAACTGATTTGTTTATTGCATCATGATCACTTAGATGATATCAACTGAGTTCATCTGGTTCTTTTTGCACCAATTTGAAACGGGTAAACTCGTATGAAACTCATTCTAGTACTATGTCAGCAAGTTATTCGTATATTGTTTTATGTAGGCTGCATACTCCCACAGTTTTGGAAAGGCCTGCAATATTCATACGTGTTTGAATGTTTATATGAAACAATTAAATACTAGCGTTTTTACGTTATTCTCTCTCAATTTGATCAGTCCAAAATGGAACCGGATACATGACGTCATTACGACTGGCCAGTATACTGATATGTAGATGTATTTCGGAATACAGCCTCTATCCATCTTAGAATGACGCAGACGCTTACGTTGAGACAGGGTTCTCTCCTTACCTTTGTGTTCAGTGCTATGTCTTTTGTTCTTGTGATTGTTTTTATTATTTGTACTTATACTGTGATGCTAGTATTACTTGCTTTTCTTTATTATATATTTTTTTGCATGTCACAATGCTATCTTATTTCGGCGGGTGTTCACAATGCTCGGTAGCTTAACTGGATGAAGATGGACGCTGCATTGGGCTATTCACATCCACTACACTAAACATGAATCAATGTTTTTTAAATGCAAGGAATAGTTTTAACTCAGGTTTAATTGATCAAGCTGTTCACAATGGGCGAAACGGGAAGCAATATTAGCGAGATGTAAGTAATATAAGAAAGCTAAGTAGCTGTCACTCATAACGTGTCTGGCTAATGACTGGTTAGTAGGTACACGATATCCAATCCGATATTTGATGATTTCTTTATGATACTTTAATTTGACACTCGGTAATAAATTGAGTACTTTGATTCAATGAAGCGACTATTTTCTATAAGGCTGCAGCCTGAACGCCAGCGGGCGACGCGGGCGGTAAACATGGTCCATAATGATGGCCTATCTAAAACCGCTAAAATGATTTCCTCAATAAACGACATTCTAAGTAATCAACGATTAGACTATAAGAGCATTGGAACGGACATCAAAAGTTTGCGGGTTCGATTCCCATCTGAGAATTTACTTGCGATCCGAGTCGATTTTTTCTAGTATTTTCCTATTAATACAACTTCTGTTTTTCTTTCACTTTTAAATTTCTTAAGAAAATCTATGTGAATTAGATACGTGTGGTCTCAAACTGGATTTTAAAAAGCGGCTAGCGTAAATCTCGGTATTCCAAAATCAATTTTACTTCATAACAGAGTCGTTAGTGAACCCTGAAATCGAAAAGGGATTTATACTCGTCTGTGAAACGAAGATTCAATTACTGATACTGAAGAGGAGAATGGGACACGTAAGACTGTTGTAAGACATTTAATAAGTTTACTGTTTTTACACGAAGTTGGTGAAATTAGAAAGCGCCATCTATTCTCTGCCTTATAATTTGATAACAGTTATTACATATAATTATACAATAAAATACTAATTGAATTTTAATATATAATAAACTAGCTACCCGCCCCGGCTTCGCACGGATGCAATGCTCTACTATATTATGCATGTATTATACATATAAACCTTCCTCTTGAATTACTCTATCTATTTAAAAAACCGCATCAAAATCCGTTGCGTATTTTTAAAGATTTAAGCATACATAGGGATTTAGGGACAGAGAAATCGATTTTGTTTTATACTATGTAGTGATGTTACTGGACGGTTCCAATTGTTCACTGCACATAATGTGTAGATTATTCAATGAAGTAGTTAGGTAAGATAATTCTCTTGACATAATTGGCAATAGTTCGTTGTCTTTATAAGGAATATTTTACATTTGTTTATTTATTTAAATAATGAAAAAAAAGTTACATTGTAATATTTTCCGCTTTTTAAATGTATATATGTTTTAAAATTTATGTTTTTGACTATTGTCAAAATATATAGGGACTAGGCGAGTAATTATTCATTTGTATGACAGGGAACATCAATTCATTTTTATTATGAAATAAAACAAAATTAAACTACTGCGCCACCGCGGGTTCCCCGAGGCGGTCGTTTCGATGAAGCCTATACAGCCTTCCTAAGCTATGGCACTTACTAGGTGGTGTTTAGTCAGTACGAGTTTGACATAACCTCACAGCCGTTGTACCCATGACATTAAACTACTTGCTGAAACACTCTTGTAATGTTACATTTTTGTATTAAAAACATGGATATCATTAATTTTAACTAAATGAAAAACATGGCGCCAAAATCGGTTAAAAAGTCTGACGCTAATTCTATTTGTTTTTTTCATTTTGTAACGATTCAGCTTTTGCTATTGATTCCATTGGATTTGATGGTAAACTAAACTGAGTCTATAATTACGAGCTTAAGGGCTTAACATTACGGATGTATAACAACTTTCGCAAGAACCGCATCGGATGGGTTACCGCTCTATTCTTACAGATTATCCGTTGAATTTATTGAAAGTTGATAACTTTTACACTAATTTCATCTTATAAAGGACCCCGCCCTTTCCTTATGGAAATCCGGTTTCGGTTAAATTGGACCAAACTATGATGGTTGGATAGAGGAAGCCTCCCTGAACAAAAGTCTCAATGGGCGCGAAGCTCTAAGTCAAAAGGTTTTGGTAGTTTTGGCCATCCGAAGTTTTTTATTTTTCAATATCTGGAAAATGCTCATGTGTTTGGTCACTTTATAAGATCATTGAGTTCTAACAGATATACGATTTTTGCCATAAAAACCACAATAAGGGCAGGGGAGGTCTAATGGGGTGTCATTTGAAAGGTTTTCGAAAAATATTTGATACTTATTTTTTTTATCGGCCAAATATCAGCAAAAACCCTCCAACATGAGATCCATTGATTTTCCAGATATTGAAAAATAAAAAACTTCGGTTGGCCAAAGCTACCAAAACCCTTTGACTTAGAGCTTCGCGCCCATTGAGACTTTTGTTCAGGGAGGCTTCCTCTATCCAACCATCATAGTTTGGTCCAATTTAACCGAAACCGGATGTCCATAATGAAAGGGCGGTGTCCTTTCTGAGGTTACGTTCTTCTCATGGGTAAATAAGCTTGGATGTCCTTCCCCAGAGTTCAAGAAATCTTCACATCAATTTCATCAAGTTCTTATTGTGAAAACCTAACAGACTGCTAATAGTAACTTAGTCTGCCTCTACAGACAAAATTACTGTCGCTACAACATTAGTATGGATGATAGCCATACCGTTTTGATATTTTTTCAATTCAATGTATTTTTAATAAAGACGACTGTTTGGCACAACGGTAGCGTTTCTGCTTTTCGTTCGAGTCCCGGAATAGGCAGATGTTTGGGTATTGAATATGAGCATTTGCATCTCAGTTATGTGTATATTTATGTATTTCTATAGATATTGGCTAAGTATGTATCATATATGTATGTCTATTCGTTATCCTAGTATCCATTACTGTTACAGTAGTATGACTAGGCAATTTGTTTTTATTTTATTTAGGATGGGTTTACTCTCGATCCTAATCAAGCCCGGGGGGCCAAGATAGAATCCACGATGGAACGAGCTAACCCAGAAGAGGTCTATTCACCCTGAACGGGTGTATAGACGGGTTATAAGTTCTCGGAAATACAGATGCAGGGAGGGAGTTCCACTCCTTTGCTGTGGGCATTATTAAGGATGTTGAAAAGCGCTTGGTGCGACAGGTAGGAATAGCAACCAAGAAAGGGTGGTAGCCTGCAGTTCGTCTGAATGTCCGATGGAAAAAAGGAGATGGCGGTATGAGCAAATGCAGCTCTTTTGGTAATCAAATGCAGCTAATTGGTGTTAATGTAAGAAATATTATCAATGTTTATTCAAGAAACAGTGTCTCATAGTGGTTAATAACAATGGAACTTAAAGCTACACTCGAGAGCAATGAATCCGGGTCACTTAAAGAATGTTAAAAATCTCGGAAACTAAAAATGATAGGTTAATGCAATAAATTGTATTTAATAGACAATGTAATACTCCTTAAATGAAAGTAAAAAAAATATGAGTCACCATACATTTTATTAACACAAAATTACATAAAGAAAAAAACTGCTGATCTCTCCTTAAAACAAAAATAGGAAACATGATATGTTTGAACTTTATTACGATTTTCTTGAATTTTAATACTTCGTATTGCCTCCTCGTGCATCCATTACTGCGTTTACGCGGTTTGGCATGCTGCACACCAAGTTCCTTATACGATTTTGGGGAATATTCTCCCATTCCTCTGTGAGAGCAATTTTGAGCTCACGAAGCGTGATTGGGGGAGGGTTTCGTTGTTTTACGCATCTGCCTAGCTCGTCCCAAGCATGCTCGATCGGGTTGATATCCGGGCTGCGCGCTGGCCACTCCATACGAGTAATGTTCATCTCTTGAAGGTAGTCATTCACAATCCTACCTGTATGAGGTCGGGCATTGTCATGATTAATATATCGCATCCTCACCTAAATTGACCATAAATGGACCAACGTGATCATTGAGGATTTCTTCCACATATCTTACGCTAGTTAAAGAGCCGTTTTCTATGATCACCAGCTCTGTGCGACTTTCAGAAGAAATTCCGGCCCACACAAGTACAGACCCACCACCGTAGGCTACTTTTTCTTCGATGCATGCTTGCTTGAATCTTTCCCCTGGTCTTCGATACACTCTGTGTCATCCATCGTGCTTGTAGAGCATAAATTTTGATTCGTCGGAGAACATAACTTTTGACCAATCTTCAATACTCCAATTTACGTGGCTCTGGGCATATCTTAGTCTTGAAATACGATGCCCACGCTCCAGTTTAGGGCCGTTTGCAGGTCTAAGGGGTTTTAAGTTAGATTCAGCAAGCCGACGTCTTACTGTCCATGCACTTGGGTTACTTCCTCCGAGGCGTCGAAACTGATTGGTGAGTTCAGTTCCTGTGAGAAAGCGATTCCGAAGCATGGTGTTCACCAAGTATCGGTCTTCTCGTGCTGTGGTACACCTGGTTCTGCCCGTTCCTGGTCTGCGTAGGTTAGAACCAGTTTCTTCGTAACGTCGGAGAACTCTTTGTACTGTTGACAGCGACACACCGACAGTCCTGGCTGTATCGCGCTGACTCCGGCCGGTTTCCAGCATTGTAAGTATTCTGGTGCATTCTTAAGGCGTAAGCGACATAATTTCAGCTTGAATAATGAATATAGAGCACTATCAACATGGTTTATGTACCCACATAAATGACAGATTACAAACAAAAGCAAAACCAAATGCTGTAATTTCGTAGTTCCATCTTCGAAAGTGGCCCTTTTTCAAATTTGATTTTTTTATGATATAACTTTACAATAACTAAGAAGTTTTAATACCTTCATTTAAGGAGTATTACATTGTCTATTAAATACAATTTATTGCATTAACCTAGCATTTTTAGTTTCCGAGATTTTTAGGATTCTTTAAGTGACCCGGATTCATTGCTCTCGAGTGTAGATTAGTTTATTATTTAGTTCAATATTCACAACAATTGTCAATAATTAATTAAATAAAGGATTGTTAGTTTTTTTAATGTTTTGCACTTAGATTGTATAATAAAAAGTACGGTAACTTCAACAATACAGTGTTCCCACTGGAAATAGAAGTAATTAGTTCAGTAATTACATATTGTACTTGTAATTCAATTTACTATAGACGTAGTAACTCCTACACTAATGTAACTCTTCTATTATTTCTAAAGAAATGGAAAATGTCTGTGTTATATACAGTTGTTATAATTATTAACGTTAGGTCTGTACTATAAGAGCCAAGAAATTCATCGGCAAAGACGATCTTTTTAATAATAAGCTGAAAAGCCTTCAACGTAGACGGTAGTGGGCTAGCCTATGCGTTTCTTATATGCTACATTTCGGAGAATGTGCAGCAGAATTGCACCAGACTTACAAGTGCCACAAGTATATGGTTGACATACTTCTATCTCTACATCTCCTTATTTATTTGCGGTCGGGCGTGGTTATACTTGTTTTTTATGAAAATAGGCTACATATTTTTGGTTTATTAATATATATGAACTTCCGGGTGATGAGAGATGAGATAAGATGATGCATGAAGGTTGCGGGTTCGATCGCCTGAAAAATCACTTGTGAGCCGAGCCGATTCCTAGTATTTTTCTATTAACATAATTTATTTTATAAAATAGCATCGAAATAATAATAATAATGCAAAAAATATCAAACTAAATGGCTGTTTCATCTTAATCGATGGCCCAAACATTTGTTAAAAATGTTTCTTTCGAATACGAGAGGATGTTTCCCTTATTGACGAAACGACGCTGACCTGCAGCGTAAAAAAAGAAAGGTACTAGAAAATTCCGACGGGTGTTCACAACGCTCGGTAACTCAATTGGGAGAGCATGGGACTAGGCTTTGAAAGGTTGCGGGTTCGATGCCCGATTAAGATATTTTGTAGTATTTTTCAAGTAAAATAATTTATCTTATAAGAAAGCATTGAAAAAATGCAATAAATATATTAAATTATGTTGTTAAGTATCTAGTTTATGTATTGTAAGTAGGTAAGTTTCAACTTTGTTATAAAAATATATTTCATTTCATTTTTTAGTTAAACTTGATGTAAATTCTATTAAACTAAACTTAATAAAATTCATTAAGCCTCGCCGTTTTCATTTCTCTGTCAAAAACGTCTATCTTTTTGTGTAGTGAATAAATTCAAGAGAATTTATTCACTCGAGTACTTTTAAAAGAAGCGATAGAAAAGATTCTATCACTATTTTTTAAAGTGCTCGACGCTTTACGTTTCTGTGCTAATTAGACTTGCCAGATTTTACCAGTTACCCCGTTTTTTCGTCTACAATTTTAAAAGAACCCTTAATTAGATAAAAACGAAGACATTTTTACGGACTAACCATAAATTGGAGCGGAGCTCCCATGGATCAGCTTCAATGACGCAATGTCTGTTACTTCCCGAGTTCTTAACCGATTTTATTTTTTTGTGTGGAATCGAATCAACACATTGAGGACCAGATTGTAATAGAGTTTTGAAATTAACAAAAATAAAAAAGTTATGACTAAAAAATTTTTCATTTAAACAAAAAGCGCGCGCTTTTTGCGAGTTTTCATTCTAATGCAATTTTATAATATTTACTAAACATTATTGATTTTTTCTTTTTTTTTTTTTGTATTATGCTCCGCTCCAATATATGGTGCTGGCGAAGTTTTATGCTTAGCGACTGCATCAACCTAGTATAAATAAATAAAAAATATCATAAAACAATGCTATTTTAATAATTGTCTCCCGTAAGAAGGACTGAAACCCATTTTTTTATGTACCCCTTAAATCGCGCAGTGGCAGATGGCAACCCTTGTGCTAATTGACCATTGTGACCACGGGAACCCACTTGATGGCATCTGAAATTAACGCAACTTTGAAAAGGGCAATATATTTGACAACCGTTTGGAGTATCGGTTGCGGTCTTGCCTTTAGGATTGACGATCTTGCGTTCGAGTCCCAGAAGGAACAGATGTTGGAGTGATAAATACGGATTATTGTACCCGTGTTTTTTATTTAGGATGGGTTATCTCTTGATCCCAATCAAGCCCGGGGGCCAAAACAGGATCCACGATGGAAGGACCTAACCCAGAAGGTGCCTATTCACCCTGGCTTTGAAAATGGACGGGTTATGAGTTCTCGGAAATACAGACGCACGGAGGGAGTTCCACGCCTTTGCTGTGCGCATTATGAAGGACTAGCTGGTGCCCGCCACTTCGTCTGCGCAGGATTAGTATTTCGAACAATATGTTTATAAATTGTAGCCTATGTGTTATATATGTTTATAAATTGTAGGCTATGTGTTATTCTGATGTATAAGCTATATTGTGGTAAAGTTTCATTCAAATCCATTCAGTAGTTTTTACGTGAAAGAGTAACAAACATCCATACATCCATACTTACAAACTTTCGCCTTTATAATAGTAGTAGGATGTTGAATAGCGCTTGGTGCGACTGGTAGGAATAGCAACCAAGAAAGGGTGATAGCTTGCAGTGCGTCGGGATGTGCGTCTTGATAAATCTATAATCTAAGATCACAGTGGTTTGTGTGTTTGTCAGTCCGCTCCTTTTCCCGCTCTTTTTCCATTGTATCAATTAATGTTACCATAGCAAAAAATTTAATAATAGAAAAAAATTAAAGAATTTTGTCTACCCGTACGAAGCCGGGGATTATAATATATCTATGTATCATATACATATGAGTATCCATCACTTATTCTAGTATCCGTAACAGAAGACTTACAGTTTTTTCACAAACCTTACTATAATTTGAGCTAGGCAAATTGGCGTAAATGTATTTGTTATTATTTTTTATGGAGTAAGAATTTAAAAAGACGCCATATCTCTTTAAATTGGTCTCTTACATAATAATGACTGTATGGTTATTTAACCACACAATAAATAACAATAACATTTTTATTAATTTAACCATAAAAGATTACATTTTTACTTAACTTACTTCTAGCACATGAGTAAAGAAACGGTACAGAGACAAAGCTTCTAAAGAGCTAGCAAAATTTATACCTATTTTGGTAGGGTTGGCACAATTGAATAAATTAAAAATATAAATGTTCCTTTTTTTCACATTTTTTATTAAAATAGGTTATTTTTTTACAAATTACATACTCTAAATATTTTTTTTATTACTTTTGGTTTTTAATAATTTGTTGTGTCTTTTGATCGAATGATAAATTCTAAATCCAATATAAAGTTTTTTCAAATAATCCAATGGAAAACACACATGGCATATGAAATGTACAATCTTGCAAACGTGCTAATATGTCATTACCAATATTAACAATTTGTACATGAAGATCAAAATATTCGCTTTGGGAATGATACCAGAGGGAAGCCCCCTCTCCCACTTGCGAAATCCTGCGCTCCGATTCAATATATTTCCCAAAAAAATTATTGTAGGTAGCTATTCAGAATTACTTACACAATTTTACCGAAATATCTGGTATAATTTTCCGTAAAATATATTATAACGAGTATTGAATAGTTTTGATTATAGAGTTGTATACCTTTCAATCTACATAACACATTATAAATATAAATTAAGTTTCAAGTACAAACTTACCTAGTGGACTCCTTGGGATAGTTAAAATAAGAAATATTTTTAGTCTTTCTATTATTATTCATGCACACAGTACAATGTACAACCATATTCACAACACTTTTTAAATACTAAAACTAAAATATTACTACGTATTATGAGAGAAACTCGAAAACAAAAACAAAACACGCACAACGTTCGACCGTCGCGTCACGCCTGCACGCCCTGAGATTGTCCACTGGCTGATCTAGTTTGAAGCGGTTTCGGCTTATACGTGACAAGCGGCCAGTGGTCACGCATAGACACGCGTTGCACTTGTAGTGATGTACCTATCACAGCGCATTCGTATGTAGCTTTGTCTCTGTTCATTCTTTACTCATGTGCTTCTAGCTTATAAATATAATACATTAACAAATGTAGTATCTATTGCCGAAGTAACATAACCTGTATTTCAGCATACAGCTCCTCTTACCTAGGAACATGAAGGGAACATTAATATGTAAGCTACAATAACAATTGCATCAATTTGTCAATCAGCACTTTTGTAAAAGTAATATTTAATTATAATTTAGTTTGCTTTCCGTCACCGATTGCATTACTCATTAACATTTTATTAAAAACCGCTTTATAAGTGTGGAAACGCGTAATAAAAATATCAACTATCTTCATCTCGTATTATTGAAGATATAGCACCCTTATCATTAGCAGTTAAGGTCTGTGGGTTTAGCAAGGACTGATACAATTACCCTTATTGAAGGTTAGTTAAATCAGACTTCGAAAATATATTTTAAGTATCCTTTCAATATAATATGTTTCTTATATTGTGGCCTCCACTGTAACGTATATTCTAGAGTGAAACGTACAAAATGCTACCTTTAGTAGAGCACTTTCTTAAATCACCGTCAACTCACGTAATATATTCCAGCATATATTCCTTAGATGTGGTTTAACTTATATGTGAATTAAATGTAAGCTTTGATCAAAATATACATTTATGTATTAGATATACACTCAGATCTTTTACACCTTTCATCCTTTAAGAGAAATGTATCTCAAACATTTTTATGTCAAATATTTTTTTAAAATTAGTAAGTGACCCGTATTCTTTTAAGAATAAAAACACTTGTGTCGGAAGGCTCTTATCTTAATAAAACATAGAATTTAATATATGAACAAAGAGGAAAAAAAAATATTTTTGGATTAATTCAGATTCTTCATAATTGAGAGTTGAAAGTCAATTTATGAATACAATTAGTGGTCGTTTGTAACAGAGAACAATTTCTAAACATTTTTATATTGTCTCCACATAAGAATATTGTAAGTTAACATGTATTTTTCCCAAAAAAAAAAAATTAAATCAAGTTTACTACCACCCAGGCACTGTACCCTACTACACCCAGACATGATAAATTACAATTTACATTAAATTAGCGGCCAACTTCATCTTGCTGGTTTATTCCATGACGCTTTTGCGGCCAACTTCAACATGATAATTTTGTGTCATAACTTCAACATGATAATTTTGTATCATAACTTCAACATGATAATTTTGTGTCATAACTTCAACATGATAATTTGGTGTCACATCTTAAAATTTCACTCTCATCATTTTTCATAACGCGCCTATAGAACAATATCTTCAAAAATGGTTATCTAGTATACCTCTCATTTATTTAACTAGAAAATTCTTTGTGTTGTTATAATATTTAAGATTGTGTCGAAAGGGTGAACAGCAGTTCGATATAAATTATTTATCGGTAGATACAAAAAGGTAAATCGGTATTTATGATTATCAACGCAAAATACCATTGAAATCGTATTTCCATTTATTATGAAATGAAAAGGTTTTCCGGGATTTCCATGTGAAATTGTGAACGTCTGCTATTTTGAAATAATTTGAAAATACGATTAAACATATCGAAATTAAATTGAAAGCAAATTCGAAATTAAATTTCCATTCATTCCAAATTAACAACGTAACATCTGTCTCCGTTTTCTAGACATTCGACTAAAAGTAACTGATTAAAATTCCGTCTGAAAGTTCTATCCAATAAGATTGCTCCGCAAAGTATATATAATCCCGAAAATTTCAAATTCAAGTCAGTCACACCCAATTTGGCGGACGAGGAACGAAAGAAAAGATTAATTCCCTTCTCAGGGTCGTTTCAAGCATGGAACGTTTAATAATAGTACAGTTACAAAATGTGAAGGTTGAGCAGCTTTAGCTTAGCCCATCTTGTGATGGGTGGCTTTTTATCTTGAATTCTTCTATATTGAGCAAAAAAGGTTATGTCTTCGGTCTTGTTGATTTTGTTTTGTAAAGTTATTAGCTATTTAATAAAAATATTCTTTGAACATATAGCAGTAATTTTCATGTATAAGATTATTTACGGCATAGACATCCAGACGCACTGCATGCTACCACCCTTTCTTGGTTGCTATTCCTACCTGTCGCACCAAGCGCTTCTCAACTTCTTTTGTAATACGCACAGCAAAGGAGTGGAACGCCCTACCTGTACCTGTACCGTCTGTATTTCCGAGTACTTATAACCCGTCTGTTTTTAAAGCCAGGATGAACAGGCACCTTCTGGGTTAGCTCGTTAAATCGTGGATTCTCTCTTTGCCCCCGGGCTTGATTGGGATCAAGAACGAACCTATTCTAAATAAATTTATAAATTTTAATTTACTACAACAAGGGCGTACCCACGATTACAGCTAGGGGGGGGCAGCTCATACCTGTTTCGAATAGTTGGTCGGTCGGGTATATTGAAACAAAAAAATCATGAAAATTGACTTTTATTAATTAAGTTTGATTATGACACAAAACAATATATATATATATATATATTTTAATTTAACAGTAATCTTCTCGGGTTTGCCGAAAATTTGTCTATGACAGTCTTTTCAATCAACTCACTGTTTTCTTTTAAATAATTGCGATGTACGCTCATCAGACATAAACCCAAGCCTTTCTTCACCCATGGTGCTTCTAAGCCACGTTTTAACTCTTCGCAGCGTACTGAATGACCGTTCTACGGTCGCCGTGGTGCATGGGATAGTGCTTAAAATAATCAATGCCTTTCTGACAGCAGGGTAAAAAATGTTGGCTTCTTGAAACAGATCAACTACTTCTATGTCCCTTAATTGATCATCTGATAAAGCCTTCTTCACCCATAAATTATGCCAAAGGTTCTCCGGTGATATCTAGGTTATAAAATTCTTGGAATGATTCTGCGTTCTTGTGTAAGTCTGTAATGCTGGTTTTGGTCATATACAAGAGATGTAGCTTACTTAAAGCAAATGCTGGAGTATTTTCTTGGGAGAATCGAATATTCAACGATGAAATGAGTGAATCAATGTATGGTATTATCAGGGAACGCCGCCAATATTCGTTATCATTGTCTGATGGTGGATTACTTCTATGTGTTTGCTTGTGAGCAAGACGTGGAACCGAAATTTCTATGTTCAAATCCATTGCAACAGCTCGCGCTTTTTGAAGCATTTCATTACTTATTCTATCAGGAAACTCGCGGTCATTTCTGAGAATGTCCTTGATATTTTTGATGTGTTCCTCCACAGAGATCATGTCGATCGATTTAGCTTGCAGTGCGTTAACTACTGGTTCTAAAACTGCTGAATATTTGGCTATTGTTTGTAGAGCAACAATAAACACTGGTTTTGTAACGGCTGAATGCAACTGATATGCAGATTTTCTGGTGGAATAATTTCCCTGTACGGATAACGTTTCTAGAGATTTCACAAGCTCTGGGAAATGTTGAGAAAACTTTCTGATTGATTTATATTTTTCGGACCATCTCGTCTCACACAATCGTGATAGGTTTGGAGCGTAGTTTCGACGTGTAGTCGATTCTCGGAAAAACGTTATAACATCCTTTACAGTGGCGATAGTATTTCTAATTTCTGGCACTGCGTTCGTATCATTCACAACAAGGTTGAGTTTGTGACTTGAGCAATCAAAATATAAAGCACGAGGATATTTTTTTCTCAAAATGGCTTGTACGCCACCCTCTTTCCCTGCCATTGTAGAACAGCCATCGAATCCAAACCCTACTCAATCTTCGATTGGGAGGTTAGAACTAATCAAGAAATTGTCAATTGCTTCGGCAATTGCTGAAGCATTTTGTGCTTTTAGTTCAACGAACCCTACAAATTCTTCTCTGATTTTCCTTTTGCTTTCGTCGTAGAACCGCACGCCTATTGACAGCTGTTCGTTCCCAGCTACGTCTGCTGTTTCATCAGCTAAGACTGCGTAAGCCATGGTCTTCTGAACCTCACTTATTATATTCTCCTTAATAACTTCGCCACATAAATTTATCAATTCGTTTTGTATTTTTGGCGATGTGTAAACTGCATTGCGACGGCACTTTTCCAGGTGACTCTTTAATTTGTCGTCCCCTGAATTGATTCTCAACTTCAATAAATCTAATAAAACACCCTCATCTGCTTGTTTTCCCCTAAGATGTGTTCATGTGTACCGCAAAATACTATACAAGAAATAATTGATGACAATATTTGTCTGTTTTCATCGATTGCTTTTTGGTGTCCAATTTGCAGTTGGATGTCTACAGGAACATTTTCAAGAAAATTTTTCGCAGCATTTGTCGCTGTTAGGTGAAGGTTGGTCGTTGCATGCTTTCGGCAGTCTTCATGCATATTTTTGAACTTTATATATGGCCTGACCATAAATGATCCCAAAATTCCTCTCACAGTGCTGATGGGCGGAGGGAACAAAACACAATGCTTACAAAGAGCGCCTTTTAGTCGCTTGGAATATACTAGCCATGGTGCATATTGATCCAACCAAGCATGATTAAATTTTCTTTTCAAATGGCTTGCATCACTTTCAAAATCGTAATTTCTGGGCGGGATCCAAGGATTTTGTAACAACTCCCTCTTCTTTTCCGTCGATAGCTGGGTAGCCAACCCAACATAACGACCCAGATCATTTTCATGATAGTGATGATAGCCATCGTCCACTATAATTTTAGGATCGACGTTGACATCATAAGTTTGTTGGGATGTCGATGGAGAAGAATAGTCGGCAACAGATATATTTACAGCTTCTGCTCGAGAATGTGACGCTTGTCCAATGTGAGCATGCAATGATCTTGGCATTACATGAGTAGTTTTATCATGGTTGTCATTTTCATCGCTTCCACTGCCACTTTCTCGGCCTTTTTTTCTTTTTTCGCGTGTTGTCCCTAAAAAATGGATACACAAAATTACTATTACTCTTACGGTGTTTAGGCATAGAACGAAAATAAAGATCAAGATACCTATAAATTTCATAGGTATAATGTATAATATTATAGGAATGTGATATAATATAAGCATATAAGATATACACTTACGAGAGAGCCCCCCTTAAACAAATCAAATAATCATATTAGGTACCTACATATGTATGTGTTTTGTTTTGACTCACCTCTTTCAAAGAATTTCCTGATATCCATTTGACGGAGTAATTTCCAGTTCTTGTGCAGTAAACTTCAATCTCGTGTCGCCGCAACTAAACTATAACTATAAGACACTATGGCGCATGAAATATTCGCTTGAATTGTATTCGAACTGAATTCTGAATTGCCTTGCTCTGCCTCACGATCCCGCTTATATATTCAAATATTTATATATTTTCCCGCTTATATATTTTCGCTACCGAAATACGTAGAAAATACTAGACTCTATTTCCATCCTTGTCTCATACTTGCTATCACTGTATTTCCTTTCCAGAATAGTCCATGCAAGAACGTTCTTCGTGGTATTGCTATTCAATACAAGATGTCGCTATTGACCGTATAAATTGATGCTATTTCTCTTTACTGTAAAAAGTACTGTCGTCCGTAGCTAGATAGCGCTAGCGCTAGATGTTGTTTTCTCCAAATTATATTCGGCTTTAATCCTAGATGGCTCTGATTCTGTCTCGTCGGGAGCGGAAACTACGAGATGCGACGGTTTCGCGGGAGATTTAAATTATATTGCGTCGCTAACAGTATACTATATCGAATGCTGTAGAATGTAGAATATTTAATTATAGATAAAAAAATATTAAATCCAAATATCTGACTGAAAAGATATATTTTGTTTCCAACACTTCATTTTGCGCAGAGAAGGTAACACGTTTTTAATTCCCACTTGCCAGGAAAATTGACGTTAATTTTATCTTCCAGGGGGGGCAGCTGCCCCCCCCTGCCCCTACCTGGGTACGCCCATGTACTACAATATAACTTTGGTATAAATATATATATAGGTATTACTACAGAATTATATTTAAGTAAAATAAGTTATTAAAATATATTATTTTATTTTTAAAGTAGCTTTGTAAGTATTACATAGATAGCTATAAGCAATAACAATAATATAATAGGTTTGTAATTGGTTGCGCCAGTATTAAATTAAAATCTGCCGCGTTATTTATTTTTGTGTTTTTGTGTTTTTTATTAGTTTGGTTAATACTCCTTGCCTCAGCTCCATTTATCACATTTCCCACTCGCACATACATTGTCTCGCAGAAGCGCGAGACGACCGCGCCATCTATTGGTGGCAAATCATACCGCAATGTGACCAACATGCGGGAAAAAAGAAAAAAGTCTACTTATGGCCACTCGCGCTCGAGCATCGAGTTCCGCAATATTAAATTGAACTAGTGACTCATCCGCAAACCCCTACAACAAACTATAGTTTCATGTGACAGTGTCTTCGTGTGCGTAACAATAAGGAACAGCAAAGCCAAAGGACCCCGGCAGCCTCTAGCATCTCACACCACGTGACGGTCAAGATATCGTGCCCCCATCATCTCTAATATTTTTTGTCGACATTAATTTTCCCATACCGCAATACAGTCCTCTAATATGGAATCGCCCACACAACCAGTAATTGTTAATTGTTTTTAGTATTTTTCATGTTTGTCTCTTTTTAAATAACTTCTGTGTACCACAAGAAAAACGCAATAAAAACTTTAAACTTTAAAATCGAATTACAAGATAGGGACTTTCTTTTTAATTAAACAATTTAAATAGCCCTTTTTCATAACTTAATGCGAAACAATTTATTTAATATACAAATTAGTTACAAGATTTCACTAATTAAGCCATTACTGGCAACTATAAAAATTGGGGCCATAAAACTTTTGAAGATTCCTTAATTAATAGCCAATTTTCAGGTCTGTAACACCTGGGCCCAAGTTTGTAATGAAATTGGGGTTCACCTTTTTGCTTCTTTGTTTTTTCTACTGTTTTCCTGGAAATTGAACTTCGATGTGAAGTTTTGTAGGTAATAAGTTTTGTTGGAAATGTCAAAAAGAAAAGTTGCGAGACGTTAACTAATTGTTAATTTGGATTTATATTAGGAGAAGGGCTGGCCATTTAAAATGTTCTGTAATGTGTGTTTTGATATTTTTTTTTTATTGTAAATAGGTAGGCGCTTGGCCACTTTTTCGCCTTTTTTTTTTTTTTTTTTTTTTGTTTTCGCAGAAAATGGCATTACGCATTCCATCGTGTCGGGAGAACACGATGGATATGTGGGACTCTCCTCCATGCCTCTACTCGGCCGAGTGCCCGGTAAAGGCTTGGAGGCCTACCCACTAAAAACTGCGGCGTCCCAATACACAGTGGTGCGGGTCGCGGGGTCCCTTGTCGGACTCAGCCGCGGCCCGGACCAGTGTGGGTCCGCGCTCGTGGGCGGACCTCGCCTATGCTCCGTGAGGGACGGAGCAACGGGGTGAACCGTGACGCCCTGAACACCCCGCACGCCTGAGAGCCAAGTGCAATGCGACTGCCGGGCTCCCGCTCCGACAGCCGCTGGCCCCCTTTCGGTGAGGGAAGGAATAAACCACACCCCCCGACCGACCCCGACCCACACAGGACGCGACTCCCGCGCCCGCGATGATCACCCATGAACAAGTTCCCGGGCGCCACCGCAGGCGGCGCAGTCGCCCCGCCCAGTGCAGGCCGGAGGCGGCCGAGGTGTGCTAACGGCCTTCCCCCCCCCTACCTCATCGGAATGTGCGTCCGCGGAAGTCCCCCGGAAACAAAAGTTCCCGGAGGGCTTCCGCGGTCGCCATCCCATCGGACCCCCTCTCGGCCACGCCGGGTGATAACGGAGAAAACTCCGGTATCACCCGTAGTTTCCGAGTGAGGCTCCTACCCTCGGGGAAGCCGTTCCCGAGGGTCCTCCTCAAGCGCATTCCGCTCGCGAGGCATTCATCCCGCGAGCCTGCGCTACTGGCCTCTTGACCCAAAGCCCTTCCCAGGGCGGGAAGGGTGGGAAGAGACCCTCTCCCCCTTCGTGCGTGGGTGCCCCTTCCGCCATTTGGGGCGTCTCTAGAGGAGAAGCGGAGCTCCATCCTCTAGATGGGGATGCGGGTGGCATAACGCCGCCACCTTCTCCCCCGACGCCTGCGCCTAATGAGGGAGGAGTCTAAGTCCTCCTCCCTCCGCCTTTCGGCGGCCTCCTTCTGCGAGAGGACGTCCTCGCAGAAGGTGGCCACACCCTCCCAGGACCCATCGCTCGTCACCATAGCTCGCGCCACGGCGGCGAGCGAGAGGTCACTCCCAATCGTCGCGACAAGATTGCCGCGCTGAGGAGACCACGCCGGACACACCTCAAGGGTGTGCTGGGCAGTGTCCTCCGCAGCGCCGCAATGATGGCACGACGGGGTCGGCTCTCTTCTAATCCGGTGCAGGTATTTACCGAAGCACCCGTGCCCGGTAAAGACCTGCGCCAGCCTGAAGGTCACCGACTTGGCGCCGAGCGCACCACTCCCGAAGCACCGGTCTCAGTGCCTCGAGGGTGCGCTTCCCAAATGGCGGGTCGATGAGAGACTCCTCCCACTCCCTCATCAGCCGTTCTTCGGCATCCCTCCTAGCTCGCCGGGCCTCCTCGGGTGCGGGCCTATCTCCAAGCACCCGGGCCTCCACCTTGCGCAGATACACCTCCCGTAGGACACGTGCCTCCAGTTCCCACGGTGGTGTACCCGCGAGCGCGCAAGCCGCCGATCGCGACACCGTCCTGTATCCTCGTACGAGGCGGGTCGCGATCACCCTTTGGGACCGCCGGAGATCTGCCTTCCCTTTGGTCCCTACGGCTTCTGCCCACACCGGGGCCCCATAGAGGGCCATACTACGGATCACCCCTGCGTACAGTCGGCGGCACGTGGTACCTGGGCCGCCGACGTTCGGCAGGAGCTTTCCTAAGGCCAGGGAGGCCTTCACCAACCTGGGGGCTAGCTGCTTGAAGTGCTCGCTGAAATCCCAGCGAGCGTCCAGCAGCAGCCCCAGGTACTTGATGTGGCGAAGCACTGGAAGCCTCACCCCATCAAGTACGACCTCCCTGGCCCTCACCGGTGGGGCTCTCCTCGGGCCATGGAAGAAGATGCACTCGGTTTTATCTACCGAGACATCCAGTCCCATGGCCCGGATGCGCGCTATGGCCACCTCCGCCACCTCCTTGGCCCGGCGGCGCGCCTCTAGGTAAGTCGTCCCTCTCGCGGCGATAAGTGTGTCGTCAGCGTAACACACTATCGCCGCGCGGGGGAGGATCGTCCCCCTGAGGAGCCAGTCGTACCCCATGTTCCACAGGAGCGGACCCAGAACCGCTCCCTGTGGAACACCGCACGACATGCTCCTCTCCACCAGCTCCCCATTCGAGTCGGCGTACAGCACCACCCTGTCCTGCAGGTAGTGCTCCACGACGACCCGGAGATAGGGGGGAAGCTGGTGGAACCTCAAGGCGTCCCTGATCACCTCGTACGGCAGGGAGTTGAATGCGTTGCGGATGTCCAATGACACCGCAAACACTCCCTGCCCCAGCCGTTCTGCTGTGTCGATGACATCCCTCAGGGCTAGGATGGCATCGACCGTGGACCGCCCGCGCCTGAACCCGAACTGTCGCTCCGATAAGTTCGGGCCCAGGCTCTCCTCAAGGTGCTGCACGATGCGCTCGGCAATGATGCGCTTCAAACCCTTGCCGAGCACGTCGAGCAGCACCACCGGCCTGTAGGCGGAAGGCAAATCTGCCGGACGCCCCTCCTTCCTCAGCAGGCAGAGTCTGCCCCTCTTCCACTGCCTAGGGAATTCCCCCCTCTGGAGACAGAGACTATACGTCTCGCGGAGGAACTCCCCTAGGTGCTCCTGGGCAGTGGGGATTACTCTGCCTGGCACTCCGTCCGGCCCTGGCGCCTTCCGCTGGCCTTTGAGGCGGTCCATGACCATCTCCACCTCCTCCGTGGTCACCGGCTGGTATCCTGGCGGCTGCTCGCGAGGGATGGGTGGGAGGACCATCCTGGGCGGGAGGATCGGCAACGTCTCGGGGAAGAGGCCCGACACCACCCTCGCCAGAAGCTCTGGCTCCAGCATTTCCGTCGCCGGAGCCTGGCTCTTCAGCTTCTTCCTGACCGTCCGGTAGGGGCGGCCCCACGGGTCCCTGTTGAGAGTCGACAGGAACTCGTTCCAGGCCGCGTCCTTCGCCTGTCGGATGGCCAGGTTGAGCCGCTTCTTGGCCTCCCTGTAGGTGGTGGTCAGGGCTTCCTCCTCGCCCTCCACCCTCCTCCGTCGCCGACGGCACCTCTGCAACGCCCTCCGTGCCCGAACGCAGGCTGTCCTGAGCGACGCGATTTGGTCAGACCACCAGTATACGGCGGTCTTATCGGGTCGCCCAGTCACCTTCGGCATGGAGGCGTTGCAGATTGCCGTGAAGGCCTCCTTTAGCCTCCCCACCCGCTCCTCGACCGTCCATCCCTCGCTGTCTTCGTCTTGCAGCCGCCAAGCCTCCACCACCGCGCCACTTTTTCGCCTGATGGTAAGCAACGACGCGATCTAGGATGTGACGCGCTTGCCTAGACTAATCACTAGTGACTTAAAGGCCCCTAAATTATATTTGTCAGGAAACACAGATACTTTTCTACTTTTTGCGCTATAGCCCAGCGTTGTCTCATCAATAAGAGGAACATCCTCTCGGATTTGAACGAAACATTTCTACAAAGTTTGGACAATCGTTTAAGAAGAACAGCCATTTAGTTTTATCATTTTATTATTTTTTGACTTTTCAGAGTTTAAAAATACTCTAAAAAGTCATCTCGGTTCACTAGCGAATTCTCAGGTGGGAATCGAACCAGCAACCTTTGGATGCGATGTCCGGTGTCCGGATGTCCGGTCCAATGCTTTAAAAATACAAAAAATTCACACTAGTGACTTAAAGGCCCCTAAATTATATTTGTCAGGAAACACAGATTCAGTCAAAGAGTTATATTGACTATTGACATTATATTGACTATAAAATACAAGGATCAATTGAAAATGTTCTCAGAATGATTAGACCATGGAAAACATCTCCCAGAGAAGATATAGCTAATTTACGTGTTGTTAAAGAAGACCTATTTATTTATTTAACGATTATAGCAAAGAGGACGGAATTTGGGATCCTCGGTAGGATTACTGATCTGCACGTAATTAAAAGTAAGAATTAGAGTATAAATGACACAGATTTCCATATGCCACAATCCTGACATACGTCTCTCGCTTCTTCAATTTTACTAGACCTAATATACAAGCTAGTCGGTTAAGGGTTTTTTTTAATTTAGGATGGGTTATCTCTTGATCCCAATCAAGTCCGGAGGCTAAGACAGAATCTACGATTGAACGAGCTAACCCAGAAGGTGCCAATTCACCCTGGCTTTGAAAATGGACGGGTTATAAGTTCTCGGAAATACAGACGTATTTGCTGTGCGCATTATGAAGGATGTTGAAAAGCGCTTGGTGCGACAGATAGGAATAGCAATCAAGAAAGGGTGCGTCTGCAGTGCATCTGGATGTCCTATGGAAAAAAGGAGATGGCGGTATAAGCAAATGCAGTTCTTGAGCACACTCTCCAAAGTACAGTCTGTAGAAGATCGTCAGGAAACTTTGCGGCGATGAGCTAAGGTGTGATGCTTGCTTTTCACTAATTTGCTGTCGCCGATGCGCCTCTCAGCTCTGTGTGTGTGACTTGACTTTTGACTTGACCTTTTTTCAGGACATACATATACTATTTGGTCAATCTTCGTTTGACCATCCTACTCTACATGTCCAAACCATCTAAGTATTACTTTTCGTATCTTTGTCATTATATTTTCTACCATACCATACCACTCTCTTATTACAATACATCATTTCTTATTTTATACATCAAATTCATTTCCACTGTATTTATAATACATTCGTGCTTATATATATGTGTGTGTGTTTACTAGCTGACCCAGCCACGCGTTGCTGTGTTATAAATTAAAATAAAACATATCTTTTTAGTTAGATCAAATAACAGATAGTTACGAAGTTTGATCAAATTCGGTTAAGTAGTTTAGGATCCATCTCGGACAAACAACGTGACACATAATTTATATATATTAAGATTAAAATTATCTTAAACACAGTTCAATAAAAAATGTTTTTGAATAGTGGTTTCATTTCTGAGACTTCATTTAGACTATTACCTTCGGACAACCGAGACACACTTACGTAGACTAACTCCATTACCCTTCCTTGGCTCTGCCGTAGTCGGGTAATAAATAAAGTTTCACAAGGAAGATAAGAATATTCAAATTTAAACGAGACAAGTAATAATAATATCTTTTACTAAGGTAGCTACGCCTAGATTAACTAGTGCTTATCAATTAGCCTAGCCCAAATTTAGCACTGAAACGATTTTATCATAACAAGCGGGAATAACAGAAAATTAGTGAACTTTTTTGTATTTTCTTATTACAATAATTTATCACTATAAGGCTTCTGTTATAGATATTAGAGCAACGGATGAATAAACATATATGATATTTAAACAAGTAATATTTATAGAAATATATATAAATAACCATGACTTAGGTACAAATTCTCGTATTCATCACACAAACATGTGTCCCTTCTAGGACTCCAATCCAGGACCGTCGGTGCGAAAGGCAGGATCGCTACCGTTGCACCAACCGGTCGTAATTTTTACTTTATTTCCCGTATAATATCCTACGGTTCAATGCTTACGTTGTATTATTATTCTTTATTTGTGACTTGCACGATTAGTGCATTCAGCCAGTGTCAAGTAAGTATAATTGCCAGTTCTTGAAAAATTTCCTAGGTTTCAGTAAAGATGTGGGGTTTTACTGTAACCTCCTCCTTCTTGAGAGAGCGCGAAAAGACACCTTCCACTGTTTTGTATCACTTGCCAACACTCATGCATATTCAGAAACACTCAGTGGTTAATAACCCACCATTATTACACACTAATATCAACCACAACACAAAATTTAACAAGAAAACCAAAACCATTAAAGTGACGCTTCGCGCTCCCGCCAAAAAGTCTGCTTACGTTGTAATCTATACATATAAATAAAATTGGAGTGTCTGTTTGTAATATTGAAATAACCGTATTTTACTACATGCATATGAATATATACACCGAAATAACATTATTTACAATTTTTTCTGTCTGTTTGTTCTGGCTAATCTCTGAAATGGCTGGTCCGATTTTGACGGGACTTTAGTGGCAGGTAGATGATGTAATAAGGAGTTACTAAGGCTAATTTTATTTTAGAAAAAATCTTTTATTTTATAAAAATAAAGTAATGTTGCAATGTTCCACGCGGACGAAGTCGCAGCCAGCCGCTAGTAATTCAATAAAATAACAAGCTTTGATAAAATATATTGTTGCAACTTAATTTTATTTGATAATGAGGCCTCGTTTCTCATTTATGGCTTTATCATAGCGTTCACATAATTTATATTTGAGTAGAAATAAATCCAGGTCAATAATAAATTATTTAATTATACACATAAGCGTTTATGGGCTCATTAAAATGGTTATGACCGAAGCCTTGATATTAATATGTAAATGAATTGTTTGTTGACTAAGTGTTGTAGCAATGGAAGGCTATTAAACTAAATTATTATCCAGCAGTTAGTATTTATAAACTCAAATTAACGGCAGAGTTATTAGAGAATTTTTGAAGTAAAAGTTCACCTTTATTATATTTTACACAAGCGTAAAGATTCGCTAGCATCATATATTGGAGTGGAGCGTAATACAACAAAAAAACAGTAATGTTTAGTAAATTTGCAAATTTCATAAGAATGAAAACTTCCAAAAAGCGCGCGCCGTTTCTTTCAATGGGAAACTTTTTTATTTTTTAGAATTTCAAAATTTGGACTCTGTCATAATCTGGTCCTAAATGTGTTGATTCAATTCCACACAAAAATAAATTAAAATCGGTTAAGAACTCGGGAAGTTATAGCGTAACAGACTGTGTCATTGAAGCTGATCCATGGGAATTAACTAGGCGATGCAGTCGCTAAGCATAAAGCTTCGGTAACACCATATATTGGAGCGGAGCGTAATACAAAAAAAAAATCCATAAGAAAGAAAACTTTCAAATAGGCGCGCTTTTTTTCAATGGGAAAACCCATAGAGTCAATGTTTTTTGTTCATAACTTTCTTATTTTTGTAAATTTTAAAATTCGGGCTCCGTCACAATCTGGTCCCAAATGTGTTGATTCGATTCCACACAAAAATTATTAAAATCGGTTAATAACTCGGGAAGTTATGTAACAGACTGCGTCATCGAAGCTGATCCATGGGAATGGATTAATCCAATAAAAAAATAATAACATGCAAAAATCAAGTTGTCAGGAAGGACTCGAATCATCTCACTCACATTCCCTCATTATCCAGGCTAGTGCTCTCCTAATTATGCTACCAGAGAACTTGGCAGACCCATCAATTTTTTCCAAGTATTTTTAGCGGACGTCAGCGCCATCTCTTGATACTCTCCCCAAAATATCGAGGCTAATAATTTTACAAATATAAAACAATCGATAAAGACGTAACAGCTAGGTTATTATAATATTATTGTTATTTAAGCTTTTAAAATGGTAAATGTTAAAAACATCAAGTCTCGCCTTACATCTGAGAAAAGTTTATTTTTTTATTGTAATAATTCTTTCACCTTTTTAAATTCAATGGTATCTCATATTTTAATTTGTAATTATTAAATTATTCTTAATAGAAAACATCGACTCGGCTCAAAAGTGGATTCTCAGGCGGAAATCAAACCCGCAACATTTGGCTCTCCCAGTTGAGCTACCGCTGTAGGCCAACGTTGTCTCATCAATTTATTTATTTATTTATTTAGAAAACCAACAGCTTACCTAACTTGTATAGATACAAAAGGCACTCATTAATAGTAGGCTAATTATAGGTTTCCCTTAACTAATAATTAGTACAAAGTTATGATTTAATTAATAAAATAAAAATTATAACAATGTGCGAAGTTACAATGAAGAAAAAAAAATAAAACAAGAAAAAGATATATACTCTACACGAGAACATATCGAATATATATATTTTTCATGTTAAAAACTTGTTATATTAGTGGTATTTTATTAATCAATATTTTCCTCAGTATACTCAATAGTAGGAACATCCTCTAGGATTTGAAAGAAACATTTCTACATAGTTTGAACAATCGATTAAGATGAAACAGCCATTTAGTTTTTTGATTTTATTAATTTTTTGCATTTTTCAATGCAAAAAATCCACTCAGTTCACAAGCGAATTCTCAGGCGGAAATCGAACCTGCAACCGTTACGATTCAATGCTTAAAAAATTACAAAAAATTATAAAATAATAAAACAGAAATTCCCCTATGAAGTACCTAATTTAATTATTATTATTTTTTGATGTAGATTAAACTTATAATTAAAACTACACATAACCCTAATTTAAAAATTTTAATTCCGTAATACTTTAATAGGTAGTATAGTTAACATTCAGTCTCATTATATACTCAACATTATTATAATTACCTCTTTAAGGCTTTTATAAATGTATGAGCGTTGATTTTATTCTATAATGGTGCTAATGGAAGGTTGCTGATACTTACAGCAGTTTAAGGACCAGCTGTAAATTATGGTAAGAGTACTTATAAGCATGATATATGTTTAAGTTGTTGTACTGAGTGGAAGAAAAAATATTATATCATTTTAATAAGAAATACTAGAAAAAATCGACTAGGCTCACAAGTGATTTCTCAGGCGGGTATCGAACCTGCAACCATTGGAAGTCCAGTCCAATGCTCTCCATTAGATAGCAGATTTTACTGTTATTATGTGATACATACAAGTCAGCCGGTTCTCTTATGATGTGGCACTTATTTATATTATCCAAACCATTGCAGGGTTTTGATTACCCTTATGTTTCATTATCTCAATTTCTCTTTTTTTAGTATTGTATCCCCTTAGAGCCCTAGCACACGGCGTATTTTGAACGCGCAGACGACGCGCGTTTTTTGCGCCGTAGATGCCCTGATTTGCGTTTGTATTATTCAAACGCGCTTATAACGCGATACAGACGCTCGTGTGAAGCGCGTACTTTGTACGCGCTTTGTACTTTGTAAGGGGCGGAGGAAGGACGCGCGCTCACGCCACCTCACCGCCCGAGCTGCGGTTGCAATAATAAAACGCGGAGGGTACGAGCGGCTACAGCGCGTCTGTGTCGTTGTATCTGTGTGTATTCGTGCGGTTCACGATCGCTCCATCTGCTTAGGTTACAAGGTTGCGTTCGAATCTCGCTTGAAGCACGTATACCCGCGTCTTCTACGTGTCGTCTACGCGTTTAAAATACGCCGTGTGTTAGGAGCCTTATGTGTCCTAATTGTCGTAAGTCAAAATGTCTGTAGTATAAACTAGGTCTGCAATACATGCTGCTGTTTGCAAATACTGAGCGAAGCAATTAGATTTTTGAAGGGTGATTATTCCTCTATGGTTTGTCCGATTTCAAAACTTTTTTTGCACATTAGTCACGACCACGATGTGAGTTTTGGCGCCAAATTTCATCAGTGTAGTCTCAGCGATTTGGCTGTGATCAGCTTTTGAATTTTTCTTTCGGTGATTATTCCTCCATGGTATGTCCGATTTCAAAACTTTATTTCGCACATTAGTCATGACCAAAATGTGAGTTTTGGCGCCAAATTTCATCAATGTAGTGTCAGCGGTTTGGCTGCGATCAACTTTTGAATTTTTCTTTCGGTGATTATTCCTCCATGGTAAAGTCTATATTTTTTTACATAGCCTATGTCCGTCAGATAATAATCATGTATGTTCATGCCAAAATTCGTTCGAATCGGTTAAACCGTTAAGTAGCAGGAGGGAGACAAGCGAAATTTGTGAGTTGCCTAAAAGAGAGCTTCGCTCAATAATCCATATTCCTTAGGCAATAAATACGTAAATAGCTTGCGGTATAAATTGTTGTAAACTAACATAACCAGAAGAATGGTTTATTGTCTGGCGTTTCGTTATAATATGTCGATCAAGGTATCTATTTTAATTTATTTAAAAAGTTTCATTAACCAAAAATACGAATTGGTTCAATAGCTGGAACTAGCATTAATATGCTAGTATTATTCTTTATCCAACCACAGTCACGTAATCAAAGTTTAGGAACGTCAACATAAGGACAGAGACATTTAAGATTATAATTAAAGCGGGAAAAAATATATTTAGGATTAAGAATGTTTAGATAATTATTTCGTACTAAAAACATCATGTTAGGATAATTAACTTGAAAGCAATTAATCTTGAAACATAATAAAGACGACGTCTACGTCGCTCGTCATCGTATCTCTATCTCTTTCCGTTATACAGAAGCCTCGTATTTTAGAGCGAATGAAGTAGTGAAGGCTGATTTTTCCAAGGATGCCGTAAGGCTAAGGCAGTTTTGGTAAATTACAGTTCTAATAGAACCCAGACCTTGGTGCGAGTTTCCATGATTAATACTTTACACCTTTAGAATTACAATGGCATAATTGTAATCACTATACTTTTGAGAAAAATGCACCTGAAACTTTTCCATTATTTTTTTATCAATCATTTATTTTGGAATGAAAATAAGTATTTAATTTTATCTAAAATAACTTTTATTTATATTTACTTGAATAATAATAAATAATAAGAATTGTTACATTTACACTAGCCTATCCCAAAGTAGTAGTAGTAGCACTATAAGGCTTGTGTTATGGAAACTATGGTCACAGATTGACACACATATGAAACATATACAATATGTCCCGTCACCAGTGTCGGAGCCTTTAATGGTGTGAAATATGTCATTTTTCATCGGCAAATTGCCCTTCAAATTTCATTTTTCTCAAAAAGCCAATAATTAAAAAGTACACAAAAAGGAATCTATTTGTTTTTCTTTAATTTTTTTACATTCCATGACAATTTAAACATGATGGCTGTGTAACTGTTGTCTATATGTTTAGCTATCAAATGACACCTTTTTAATGATGATAGGACATTTACATGAGTAGTCGAATTAATATGAGAGCTGAGGTCTTGGTTACCAAGAAAACAAAATGGCGGCCGTAAGAGAAAAACAAATTTGAGGGGCAATTTGTCGATAAAAAATTCCATATTTCACACCATTCAAGGCTCTGACACTGCTGACGGGACACATTGTATATTAAATACCCATGACAAATTCACGTTTTCTCGTTCTCGGTGCGAAAGGCAAGATCGCTACAGTCACACCGAACGGTTGTCAAATTTTCATGATTCGTAATAGTTAACGCTATAAGCGATCATACATTATATATTTTCAAAGGACGATATTGAGTATCGAACACACGCTAAAACCTCTTTTCTGTAGTTACTGCGCCGTGCTTAAGAAATCTATGTATACTAGCGGCCCGTCCCGGCTTCGCACGGGTGGACAAAATTCTTTAAATTTTTCTATTATTAAATATTTTTCCGTTAGCGCCATCTATCGTCCAGTAGACGAACTACTTGCGGTTAACGCGTTGCTATGGTAACGTTATTTATACAATGGAAAAAGAGCGGACAGACAAACACACAAACCACTGTGATTTTAGATTATAGATTAGACAAATTATGTCTACACATTGTTCTGAACTCAAAATTATTTATTTATTCACAAATTGCGTTACATGCGACTCAGTGACTAAACAGAACATGCAAGCACAAATTATCACATGCACTTCGGAAGACGTAGCAATGAAGGGTAGAGGGGCAGACATTCAGAATTTTTCATCAAAGTATTAATTTATAGAATAATAACGGATAAAAGGAATAAAGCGTTGGAGACACGCCTGTGGTGGCGACATCTATACTCCAATAAAAATCTTGCAGTTAATAGCTTAATAAATAACTGTTTGAGTTAATGAAGATGCGAATACTATTTATTACGAATATTTATTTATGACAACGAAAATTAGGGTGATGCCTTGTGTTTGACCAAGCTTCAATTCCCACGGTTGGCCAACGATGAGTCATAAACTTCCAAAACGATTGAGGATATCTTAAATCCTTAAATAAGCGCCTTACAAGCGAATATATCAATTATGACGATGGCAGTAATGTCGTTGTTTGAGATAGTAGCTTAATGCGTGAACCATAACAAAAGATTAAATAATATGATATGATCTTCAATAACTCCCAAAAGATATGACACACAACTCATCGCAATAATTATTAGAATTGTTTCTTTAGTAACCTTATGGTTTTTATCTAAAACTACTATTGATTGATATTATTATAATGCATTACATTACATAAAACTAAAACTACAGGCCATGGTTTTTAAACGATTGGAACCAAAAACAACGCTCTTACGCAATTTATTTATTATATAATTTACTTGCCGGCTTACAGTTTGCACAAAACCCCAGCAAGTTAATGTTGTTTATACCATTACATAAAATAAAAATGTCAATTATAATTGTAAAATTGTCTTATATTATACAACTAAATAATAGCTGAAATAATATAAATGGCATAATCTATAATCTAAGATTAATCTAAGCTAGCAACGCGTTAGCCGCAAGTAGTTCGTCTACCGGACGCTAGATGGCGCTAAAATATTTAATAAAAAAAAAATTAAAAGAATTTTGTCCACCCGTGCGAAGCCGGGATGGGCCACTAGTCTATAACCTAAGAACACAAATTTGTTGTTTGTGTGTTTGTCTGTCCGCTCTTTTTCCATTGTATACGCGTTTCTATAGCAACGCGTTACCGGGTCAGCTAGTGGATAATAATACAAATAAAGTCAATCGTCGGAATGTCAAGAATTATCTAAATACAGGTGGTATCTTGTATGTCAAAATTAATTCATATCAGCTGATAAAATGAGCACTTATACAAATTAGTAGCTTGCTACATAATTGTTCAAATCGGTCAGCAAATATATTTATGTCGAAGTGGTGAGCGAGCGAGCAATATAAGCTTCAATATCTTATTACATGAAAAAGTCATTACACGCTATCAATTATGATTTATATAAAACTTATTCATTAAAACACGTTTCACTAACATTATATAAAGATTGATTTATTTATTCATAAATTGAGCTACTTTCCAAACAAAACATGAAAGTACCAATTGGGCTGTTGTAACTATAAATCTTTAGGCGTTTCCCGAACATGTAAACAATGAATCCAAATAAATTGGTATGCCGCTCGTAAAATTATTAACTTCCGTCGATAATATCGTCTACTTATTATCGTAACAATTTTACTACAATGGCGCCATAAAGTTGGTCACGAAATCTTATATCAACACTTTCGTTATGGACGTATATAAATGTTATGAGTTATTTTTATTGTTTTTTATTTGAAAATTAAGACTCGTTAATATATTTTTTAATAAAGGTTAGCAATTCTTTTGGAGATAGATTTGTGAGATGTCTCTACTAGGGCCATGGATATTAGCAACATATCTGTAAGATGTCGGAAATTCCATTTTTAGGGTTCGGTAACTCGAAAGGAAAAAACGGAACCCTTATAGGATCACTTTATTGTCCGTCCGTCTGTCTGTCTGTCAAACCCTTTTTCTCAGGAACGCGTGGAGGTATCAAGCTGGAATTTATATAAAATACTCAGGTCTACTGTTCCTTGGAGCTGTGAAAAAATCAAACTTCGAAACCAACGCAATCAGAAGATATAGCCGTTTATGCCGCAAATTTTCGACACTAGCAAGGGAATCAAAACCTACAGGGTAATTCCCGTGAACTCAGAATCTCGAAATTTGCTACGCAGCAACATCTTATATCAGAGATAAAGAAAAAATTGCGAAAACCGTAATTTTTTTGTTACATCTTATAAAAAAAATTTTTTTTTAATTGACTTTTACTTATATACCTACAGATTTGTACGGAACCCTCGGTGCGCGAGTCCGACTCGAACTTGGCCGGTTTTTTTTTTAAGTCACGTACGCAGATGTATCATCTGCGTACGTGAATTAAAAAAAGAGATAGATCATACAGTAAAAAAAAATCGGACTCATTAACTATACCAAGACTTAAAATCGTGTAACCCATTACTATCGGAAAACAATATAACCGTCGATGCAAATAAGTGTATATCTATATCCTTCACCTAAATGAGAAACTCTATTTGCTTTATAGTAATATAAGTTATTTACGGGATTGCTACCATGTACCTTGTTTTTGAGTTTCCGATATTTCGGCACTGTTGCAAGTGCCATGATCACGGAGCGACTGAAGTAATTGCGGGTAGGCTGTTATTGGCAGAAATATCGGTCTACCCTCCGACAGAACGCCACTACATACCAAGATTGGTCAGGGAAGCGATTGAAATAACAAAACATGAAAATTTCAACCGTGAGGACGGGTTTAAATTGTCGAATATCTGGAATCCTGTGGTTCGTATGTGTAAGAACCGAAAAAATCAAAAAAGTGTCGTGTCGCGATCCGATACTGTAAGTGTTGTGTGTCGAGAACAATTCCAAGAAAATAGTGAGAATGTGAACAGTGGTACGGGTAACGAACGCAATAAGAGACTTTGTCGGAGGGTAGACCGATATTTCTGCCAATAACAGCCTACCCGCAATTACTTCAGTCGCTCCGTGATCATGGCACTTGCAACAGTGCCGAAATATCGGAAACTCAAAAATAAGGTACATGGTAGCAATCCCGTAAATAACTTATATTACTATAATGTTAGTGACCATGAAAGTTTAAAACAATCTATTTGCTTTGATTACTACATAAACCACACCCGTATAATTAGGTTACAGTGAGTCAAACAATTAGGAATTATTCCAGACGTGAAGCTAACCTTTTGGGGTCATATAACCAATATCGCCAGCAGGGCCTATAAGAATCTAGGTTTAATTTTGCGCATAACTAAACCATTCCGACATTTGCCGCTTATAGACTATATTATGCGTATGTAAGGATTGTTATCTTACTAAATACTGCAGTGGAGCTTATATAAACACCAAAATAGAGTAAATACAAACAAAGCAAATCAAACATTAGAGTTATCAATCGACTCGAAAGTCTAATCAACATTATTTACCATGTTTCGTGAACACCTTTGCAAGTAATGTTGTAGGCATAAACTTACTCGGATATCGAGGAATGTAAGTTCGAATCCCGCCTGAACTGACAAGTTGATTTTTTTCTTGTAATAATTTTTTAAGATATAAAAAAAACAACGGGTTGCACTCCGGGAGTGCCGGCAGTGAAAACATGGACGTTGTGCATTTTTGATATCTTGAAATGGTTAGGGAATAATTTCGCACGAATTGCTTTAATCATCAGTACAAAATACAATATTCATTTATTGCGTTATCGTACAAAACCATGACTACAAACACACACGCACACGCGCATGCGTCCTGCGCCGCTTAAACGAAACAGCAGGAGCAGGCATACATTTTTGCCGCGCGGAAGAAAGAGAGGGGAATATTACTTGCTCTCCTACACCTCGCCGGCGGTTTACTCTCCCTCCGTCTTACGAATTTTCGATCAGGTCACGTGTGACGCGAGTTTAACATTTTTTTCCCATCCCAAAAGTGCACAACGCCGGTAAAGAAGTTTTCACTTCTATATAAAAATTGTAATTAACTTTAACTAGTTACAACAAAGAAGAAACGACTATGAACCTAAACTAAAATATAAAAGAATTGAATTGTATTTTATTTTTAGAAAGTTAGTGCACTTAATTTTCAATTAGACTAAAGCAGAACGAGAAAAGTAGAAATGAAATAATCCAGCCATATTTAAGTGCCTTAGACGCTTTTTTTTCTCGATTTCAATTATCCTCCATTTACTACTTTTCATCTTTTTTATGAAACAAATCTTTTCATCTTGAATTTTCTTTAATGAACTTATAACCTTGTCTTTTCGATTAATTATGGAAACTATTTCTCCTAATTCAATTTGCTTCGTTTCAAAGTTAATTACTAATATCAAGCTACCACAAACTAAGATAAAGTATGTTATTGTTTAATTTTAATATACATTTATTATTTGTTTTCGTGTTATTTTTATTTGAAATGAAGTTATTTATGTGACGTTGTTGAGACAGGGGCTAGCCGAAAAAATTGTACGTTACAAAAAATATTACACTGGTTCCCGTTTAAATTAAATAAAATGAAAATAAATTTGAAATCATGCACTTAAAATAAGTTGTTTAGAATCGTCCAACAAAACAGAACAGCGATCACTATATCTATTCCTCTATGCTTACAGTCTAAAGAGAACGGTAGAGAGAAAGTGATAACACAGCTCAGTTTTTATTTTCCCCTCTTTAACTGTCCGTCGTATTATATACATATGTTACATTATACAAATTTTATTATTATAACTATAATCAGTTTTATTTATGCAAAACTTTAATGGCGCCCTATTTGGTCGAATAGGTGTGGCATTTTTCCCTATTTCTTAATAAAAAATTATCTCATACATAATGCTTCTTGTCTCATTTTCTCCTACATAAAATCTTATGAATTTATGTGTCTGTCTCTTTTTACTGCCGCTTTTTCGTTTCATCGACTTTCAAATCATAACGATTCTAAAGAAGTTTTCACTTCAAAAAGTTTTAATTATAAATTTACATGACCTCTATGGATACCTTTTATTGGAGCGGAGCGAGCGGAGCTCCTATGGATGGGAACATCCCATCAATGGCGCAATGTCTGTTACGCCATAACTGCCGGAGTTCTTAACCGATTTTAATATTTTTGTGTGGAATCGAATCAACAGGCTTAGGACCAGATTGTGACGGAATTTCGAAATTCGCAAAAATTCCCATCGAAACAAAAAAAAAATTTTTAGGTATTACGCTCCGCTCCAATATATGGTGCTAGCGTAGCTTCATGCTTAGCGACTGCATCGCGTAGTTAAATTTGTAAATTTTAAAAAGAAATAGTTTTTGAATTTCGGTTTCCAAATTGATATTTTAATAGGGCAATATAGTATGGAACATGGACTTTCATCTCTAGATAATTTTAATGTGGGTAGAGATTCATAGATAATATCTATGATAATAGATATTCATGTTTTAATGTGTTTGTTTAACCGTTACCCTTGTATCCTCGATGTTTACTTTGGGCTAGGCTACTTATTGTGGATGTGAGAAATATTATTAGTATCACATTACATATACGCACTGCATCGAATAATATCTTGGTCATCTTTAGTATGGCTGTTAAAATCTATAATCTAAGAACATAAATTTGTTGTTTGTGCGTTTGTCTGTCTGCTCTTTTTCCCGCTCTTTTTCCATTGTATCAATTAACCTTACCATAGCAACGCGTTACCGGGTCAGCTAGTCTATACTAATATTATAAAGCTGAAGAGTTTGTTTGCTTGAACGCGGTAATCTCAGGAACTACTGGTCTAATTTAAAAAATTCTTTCAGTGTTAGATAGCCCATTTATCGAGAAAGGCTATAGGCTATATATATCATTTAACATATAATAGCTGAGCCACAGCAATGTGTGGCCGGGTCAGCTAGTAAACAATAAAATATTTAATAGTAGAGATGGCTAATTAAACAATTTATAAATCGTATATCTGTCATTATTACTGCTAGTAGAAACCTACTACTTGGTTCTAGAACTCTTGAATGATATTACCTTGAAATAATTAGATATTGTTTACAATTACGTATTTTATAATTGTACATTTCTATATTGGCTTGTGTCTGGGTGTTGTGGTAACGCGAAATAAGACAGAATGCCACGTCTAACAGAAGAAAGAAATCTCATACAGTTTAATCTGTTCTCCCAATTAAATCAAACAATATTTCATATTGCTACCAGTTCACCCAATAACATTGAGTAATAAGCTTCTGTGCACTAAATAGCGCCATTAACACAACATGTAACACAAGGCGAGATTTGAGAATATATCATCGATATGACCGGCTAAATGTCTTTCCCAGCGAGTAACTAGTACCCCGGAGTCATAAAATCGGTGGATATGCCAGTTTATTAGTAGATTTGATTTAATTTTTTCCCTGTATGAAAAAAAAAACAGTTGTCTGTAAAGCCGGTTCACTGACGATAGTTGAACGTGACAACGTCATAAGAAAATACTGATGGAATGATTGCATTTTTCAAAAGAAAATTTTAATTTTATTTGTTTGATAAATACTTTGTATGGATATAGAGAAGAAGGTAAATGGAAATCACAATTGAATTGATAAAGTTACATTTATTTGTGCGCAACATCGCTGCCGAACGCGGAGGCCGATTGTGCCTCTTTGTCGCTCGTTTCGCGCTCTCGCTTGCACTTCAAGCCTTAAATGGAACGACTCAGAGCGTGGTAACGCCGCATGAGTCATGTTTTTTCGTGCGTGCAGTCGGCTCCAACGAATTATAAGACGTTGTCACGTCAAAAATACTAAGCGATGCAGTCGCTAAGCATAAAGCTACGCTAGTACCATATATTGGAGCGGAGCGTAATACCTAAAAAAAGAAAGAAGAAAAGAACCTGGTCCAAAACCTGTTGATTCAATTCCACACAAAAATATTAAAATCGGTTAAGAACTCGGGAAGTTATGGCGTAACAGACATTGCGCCATTGAAGCTGATCCATAGGAGCAATGGGAGCTCCAACAATAGCAAAAAGTATTTTATTTAAATCAATTGAACACTGCTTACTAGTTGATTTATTGTAACGCTAATTCCGGAAAGTTATTACCCATTGTGAAAATCTTAGGAAGCTAAGCCTGTTTTTATTTGACGACCGACGAGCTTCCTGCTTTAAGCACCAATAGCCTTGGGTATGAATTTTGGTAGGTGTTTGTGTGATGAGCTTATTTACTTGTTTATGTACTATTAAGTAATCAAAGTACATGCTAGTTTGGAACTAAATGATTGGCGTGTTAAATAATTCTTCTGGGAAGAATAACTTAATATTTTTAAACACTAAAACAAATATGTGACAGTAGATAATATTTGTCAATTGCTCGTGTTTGCTGAATTGAAAAAAAGATTTTATAAAATGTTTGTTATGGTATTACAATGATAACCTACTCGCTAATGTCAGAAATATAATATTTAATGAGTTTTATATGTATTAATAACCGCTATTTTATTTTTACAGGTACTGTCTCACATTCAGGAAAATACAAAAAAAGAATTAGTTGAAAAGTCAAGCATGTAAGTAAGAGAAATCATTCCAGCTCTATTTATAATATAATTTATTTTTATTTGATTATTATTAGTGAATCAGCAAAATGACGTATTTTGTTAGACTTTCGGGTCTAACAAAATACGTCAATTTGCTGATGAGGTTACTACATGCGGGTAGATACACAAAAGACCGTTAACCAGTGTCCTGCCTACTGTCATTTTAGCTGAACAACCCATTGAGCAATGTCAGTTACTTTAGTTCTGCACATCTCATTTCTGATTCTTTTACGCTAAGAAACGCCAAGCATTGCTATTTTATTACCCGCGGGGTGACCCAAACCATCTTATGAGACTGATAGTCAGCGACCTCACACATGTCAAAGACTTTCGTCTTGGGAATTTTAATTTTGTATAACTTCAACCCCGCTAGAATCGCATCAGTCAATGTTGTAGGTTTCCAGGTTGAGTCATCGCTAGAAATGGCAGGGCTGGGATTAGCGGCCGATGACTTGGATATCTTTCCTTTTTGCTTCAAAATACCACGATTTGAAAACGATGTTCTTCTCTACGGAAACCCTTCCGTAGGCCACAAGAGGTCGTGAAATCTTTAAATGTAATACGCTGATGATTACAGTACTTTTTACGAGATTAATAATGAACACGCATTATTACTTTTAATCAATTTATTAAAATTAAATCACAATTCAAAACTAAGATGAGCAGCCAAAATCCCAGTGCCACATATACAACCACTTAAATAGACGCTATCTCGATGTCTGTAACCACGTGTGGCCGCAAGGTGCGTTGCTAACGCCGACTTTCAGATTAGAAGACACTGGATTTTATCTAACTATCAATGTTTGCCAACGTTGGATGTTAATTACTGTATTTAACTCACTCGAAACTTTGAAGTATTGGTGCTATTTTAATCTGGCGGCCATTACACGGTACCTTTTTCCATACCTTCTCCTGCCGTATCCATTTCGATTTATACTTCAGTATCATCATTCCCATGGGTATCCTTCGCATCTTACCACTCAACGAAACTAATAGCACTATCTTGTACTAAACTAATCTATTTACTTTACAACGTACCGTATGGAAATGATAAATTACCCATAACTCAAGCGATTTAATTGTAAACAGTACAGCAATAATATTATTTGTAATATTTATTTGTAAACCCTACAATGATAATTCTAAAAATAATAATACTAGATTTAAAAATCTAAAAATCTTTACAAATACTTTCAACATCTATGCATATCATACATCTCATTACATCTCCATAAGTAACATGCGCCCCCACGTTTTGAGTGGCCCCTCGCTTGGCCCCGCCGGGTTATTTTATTATTTATTGGTCACTGAAAAACGTGGGTTTTTAGATTTTTAAATATTTTATTATTTTATTCTTTTTAATTCTTCACTCAACGAAGTAACCATGTGTTACGCAACAATCGGATAAGCCCCATACAAAAGTGAAAAATGCCGAAAGTTGACCTGAAAGTGCACCCATAAAGATGAAAGTTGTTTAAGCGTGCATTGTCATCGGGTTCTGAGCTACCCTGAAAGTTTCAACTCGCTAGGTGGTCGGGAAGTACCTCAAAATTGAGATACAAGATTCCAACCGCACAGGCAAGACGAAAGACAAGCAAACAGACAAGAAAGCGACCTTAGAAAAACGTGGGAAAATGAGTAATAATTTATTTTGTTGTTCTTTATAAATAACTTCCAAGTAGTTGAAAAGTTCAAGAGCCATGATATATCACCCAGAATTCAATAAAACAGTTTTTTTTTTTTTTTTTTTTTTTTTATAGAAAATAGGCATGCGCTTGACCACTCTCTCGCCTGATGGTAAGCGTCGATGCGATCTAGGATGTGACGCGCCTGCCTAGAAGATACCTATTTACTCGTGACTTGAAGACCCCCAAATTGTATTTGTCAGGAAACACAGACTCAGGCAAAGAGTTCCACTCCTTAGCGGTACGCATCATAAAATTGAAACCAAAACGCTTAGTGCGACTCTTTGGTGTATCCACCATATAACGGTGTCGCCAATTTGTTAGTCTGGTTGTCCGATGAAAAAATGGGGATGGCGGAACAAGGTTGTGCAATTCAGCTGCACACTCTCCGAAATGTATCCTATAAAATACTGATAGGCTTGCAACTTTCCGCCTATGCTCAAGGCTTTTGAGCTTTTTACAGAAAAGATCTTCATTGCCGATGAGCCTCTTGGCCCTCCTCTCGATGGACTCAAGCGTCTGGAGCTGGTATCGGGCGGAACCGTCCCAAAGATGAGAACAATACTCCATACACGATCGAACTTGTGCTTGGTAAAGGGTGAGCAACTGTTCCGGTGTGAAGTATTTTCTCACCTTCGCCAGAATGCCAAGTTTTTTTGAAGCCACTTGAGCCTTGCTCTCAATGAAAGAGCCAAAATTGAGCGTCGGTGACAAAGACATACCGAGAAGCTCAAGATGGTCAGTGATCGGCAAGGATACACCTCGGAAAGTAGGAGTCAAGTTGAAAGGACTCCTTTTAGCGGAGAAAAGACACGCCTGGGTCTTTGACGGATTGAACCCCACTAGATTGGCATCGCCCCATTCAGAGACAGCCTGCAGAGATAGGTTCATACGGCTAACCATCGCCTCTCTATGACACTGGATCTGTTCAGCACTGGCTCGTGCATCAGACATATAGGTCTCTACAACAGTGCTGTCATCAGCGTACCCCAAAATACCGGGCAAAAGCAGGTCATTTATATGCAGCAGAAAAAGAGTTGCAGAGAGAACGGAACCCTGAGGGACGCCGGCATTGATAGCCAAATGGTCAGACGAGCTACCGTCAATGACAACTCGTATTGACCGATCCCTCAGGAAGTCCGATATCCAGACACACAAACCAGTGGGAAGACCATATGACGGAAGCTTGCTAATAAGGCCCTCATGCCACACCCTATCAAAAGCCTTCGAGATATCAAGAGAGACGGCAAGCGCCTCACCATGCCTCTCGATGGCTTCGCTCCATTTGTAAGTGGCGTATGCTAGAAGATCTCCGGCAGACCGGTTCCTGCGAAACCCATATTGCCGGTCACTAAGGAGGTCATTTTCTTCTAGATACGACAGGAGCCTGTGGTTCAGTACACGTTCCATTATCTTGCAGAGAATGGACGTGACCGAGATGGGCCTATAATTGATAGGATCAGCACGACTGCCCTTTTTAGGCACAGGTTGCACGTTGGCCAGCTTCCAGGACTTTGGCACTTGTCCTTTAGCCAAAGATAAACGATATAGGCGTGTCAATACCGGAGCTAACTCAGGAGCGCAAGTCCTTAGTACTATGGCTGGTATACCATCCGGACCACTGGCTTTATTCAAGTCCAGTTCCCGCAATGCCTTTCTGACTTCGGTTTGTCTTATACGAATTTCAGACATAAAAGTCCCACAACTTGACAAACCGGAAGGTACAGCATTGCCAGGATCCAAACGCGAACTTTCGGCAAATAATTCGGCAAATAAATCGGCCTTTTCCTTGGCCGTGTGTGCCAATGATCCGTCAGGTTTCAGCAAGGGAGGCACTGAAGTACGGCAGAAGTTGCCCTCGATCGACTTAGCCAGGGACCAAAACGCTTTACTACCCGAGGGGTAAGAGGCAAGCTTCTTCCCAATGCGGCCTATGTGATCGAAGCGAGCTGTCTTTACAACCTTCTTGCAGGACTTGGCGGCTTTATTAAAGGCTTTCTTCTTTTCGCGCGTATTACTAGCTTTGCGGGATCGAGCTTCAACCCAGGCCAAATATGCTTTGTATTTTGATGCCACCGCATCACGACATTTGGCATTATACCACGGGCGAGCTTTGCCGGCCAGTGATATGTCAGAGAAGGGAATAAAATACTCCATACCCTGACGAAGCACATTGGTCACAGCATCCGCGCAAACTGAGGGGTCGCTAGAAGAAAAGCAAACCTGCCGCCAAGGATAAGATGCAAAAAAACAACGCATCTCATCCCAATCTGCTGATTTAAAACGCCAAATCCGCCGGGAGCCTTTTGGGCTTGGGTCGGGCGGAGAATACATCGACATAGATTCCACCACACAATGGTCAGAACTGCCAAGGGGTGGTGTAACCGACACCGAGTAACTGTCGGGATTTGTCGTCAGCAGAAGGTCCAAGCAATTGGCTGTCTGTCCGTCAGAGTCTGGCACTCTAGTGGCTTCCTGGACCAGTTGGGTGAGATCAAGTGTCAAGGCTAGCTTTCGCGCTTCTCGACCAGCGTGGTCGGTTTTCTCGAAAGGGAACAGCCAGTCCTCGTGGTGTGCGTTGAAATCACCAAGAACCACCAGTTGAGCGGACGGGTATCGCTGTAGGGCCATGTCTGCCTTCTCAATGAGTTGGTCGATAAGCCTGGTAGTCTCCGCGTCTCCACTATGCGAACGGTAGACACAAGCATAGATGATTTTCTCTAAACCTGTATCCACCAGAACCCAAATGATAGAAAGGGTGGGGTCTTCAAGATCACGGAGACGCAAATAACAGATGTCATCGCGTGCATACATGCAAACACCCGCATGAGCCCTAAAACAATGTTCAAGGACATAACCCGGGTAAGCCAGGTACGCTGCGTCAGTTGGACGTTTTATTTGCGTCTCCGTGAGAAAGAACAGGTGCGGTTTTCTAGTCTCAAGATGGTGATGGACGGGGTCGAGATTAGAGTGCAAGCCTCTTATATTAGAGACGTGCACTAGGAAGGAGAGGACGTGCGACCGCTGTTTAACCTTTTTCCTGTTGCTTACTTTCATTTTGTCGTGAGGGAAGGTAATGTAACGAAGGACGGAAGTAGAACGAGATGCTGATTGCGAACCAAATGAGAAGAGTCAGGGCCTCACACCTCGGGATAGCCAAACCGGAGACCGCGGGGACGCCCGAGCCCCCCCAGGGGTGTCCATCGGGTCCTCTCGTCCGGGCGCCAACCGGCACGATGGCGCACCCCCAGGATTTTTCGCGAGATGGCGGGGCAGCCTTTTGTGAGTGGCTAGCTCACTACTCGGGCCCCCAACTATCTGCGGTCGGCCAGCGGAAGAACCGTGCCTCGGATCCCGCTGCTCTCCGAATCTGAATAACCGATGCATTGCCCTGATACATCTCAATAAATCGTCCATTGCAACCAGCACAACTGTACTGACCCGTCCTCCAATCTGTCCGTTCGTATGATCCGTTTATATGATTAAGAGGCTTTTAGGAAACGTTTACTTCTTAAACAGATAAATGGATCAATAGATTTTTTTTCAATTTATTTAACGTTCTTATAAAATAATTATACATTGCTTATAATAATAGCAACATTAAATCACTACGGTTTAACCCTGTGCTATCTTAAGTCTACTACATTAAAAATCACTAAAATATTACAATACCGTTATTTACTTTTTAACTAATAAGAAAATAAACAAACCAATTAAAGTTCTTACACTTCCGCGCACATTACACATCAGAATAAAACACTTTTTTACGGATTTTTGCGCATGTTTTATTTTATTTTATATTTAATCCTGACGTTTCGACTCCTTTACAGGAGCCGTGATCACAGGATGACTAAGATGATGGTTGTCATGTATTTTCTACTACCTTCACAATATTTTAATCGGGCACGTTCCTAATTATTAAATTATTTTATATAAATCAAGTTGTTTTATTTTATTTTAAAACATTATTTAGTTATTTAATTAATTCTCACTACAATTACATTGTATACTACTGAGTCTACTACCAGTTCGGAAATTGGGAGGGCCTTCCGAGAAGAACTGGCGAAAGAAACTCGGGCAGGGGGACCGACCTCCATCTTACTGTTTAATTATTTGCAAAAAGAGCTAACTACATCATCAGGTCTTGCAGTGTGTGTTTTTGTAGGTATTAATTTATTAATTATGGGGTCCCAAGCAGATGGAACGCTCCAACCTTCGTCTCTATTGAAATTAGGATGTTTCTTAATTTCAATAGCCTCGCGTAGCATCCTAGGAACAAATCTTTGTTCTCTAGCGAGAATTTGTGGTTTATCAAAACGAATATAGTGGTTTGGCCCCTCAAAAGCATGCTCACACACTGCAGACCTATTATCGCGCCTATGTTTCATGTCAGCTACGTGTTCTTTAATGCGCGTCCCTATACTTCTCTTTGTTTGCCCGATGTATGAGAGCCCACAGTCACAATCGATTTTGTAGACACCCGCTGCCTGAAGGGGTATATTACACTTGACCGATCGTAAGAATTGGTCAATCTTCCTGGCTGGTTTAAAGTAAGTTTTAATAGAAACCCGCTTCAGAATATTCCCAATCTTGTCAGTGACCCCCTTCATGTAGGGAAGGACAGCAGGTTGGCGCTCTACTGTGGCTGGTTTGGCGCGGCTTCTGTGACGCAGTCTTGGTACTCGCAACTTGTTATCTTGTAGTACTTGCTTGACATGCTGAAGTTCAGCAGTCAGATGTTGTTGGTCACAGATGCCGCGAGCTCTCTGAAACAAAGATTTCCCTACGGTAGCTAACTGTATAGGATGGTGGTGAGAGTCACCATTTAAATATCTATCGGTATGAGTTGCCTTTCTGTACACTGTATGACTAAGGGTTTGATTTGGATTCCTGCTGATTTGAATATCTATTTGTTTGGTTAAAAATAACTTCAAAAAGGAGGATATGGAGGCAATCCGTCAAGACATTTCATCTGTTCTACGACGTAGTAAACCGCCGAAACCTAACCTCTCTTATAATGAATATAACGCATTAAAAAACCTGCGAAATAAATCTGATCTTACAATCCTCCGAGCAGACAAAGGCAATGCCACGGTAGTAATGGATACGTCAGATTATAATGATAAAATGCTCCAGCTCTTGTCGGATGAGAACACATACAAAAAAGTTAAAAACGACCAAACTTCTAAGGTACTGAAGAAAACCAGTGAACTCATCAAGACGCATTCCGAGGTATTAGATCTTGACGTCAACTATCTTATTCCTTCCTGCCCTAAACCGCCGAAGTTGTATGGGTTGCCGAAAATACACAAACAAGATGTACCGCTACGTCCCATCGTTAGCCAAATTGACTCACCAACCTACCGTTTGGCTAAACACGTAGCTAAAATACTATCACCACTAAGGGGTAAAACAACTGCCTATGTAAAGGATTCCTACCATTTTGTTAGTGAGATACAACACCTACGTCTCACTGATGATGAAACTATGGTTAGCTTCGATGTCCAATCTTTATTCACAAGCTTACCTGTTCAAGATTGCATTGATGTCACTAGGAAGAGACTAGAGAAACACAATATACCAAGTGAATATTCAAAATTACTGGAACACTGCCTAACATCGGGCTATCTCTTGTGGAATGATGAATTCTACCTACAAGTGGATGGTGTAGCAATGGGCTCTCCTGTATCACCCATTGTCGCCGACATATTCATGGAGGACTTTGAGGAAAGGGCCCTAGCGACGGCACCGGTGTGTCCACGCTTTTACAAAAGGTATGTAGATGACACATTTGCTATATTACCAAGAGATATGGTTTCTGTCTTTTTAAGTCACCTTAATTCCGTTCATCCCAACATACAATTTACTATGGAATTAGAGACAGACAATAAAATAGCCTTCCTAGATATTCAAATCAGCAGGAATCCAAATCAAACCCTTAGTCATACAGTGTACAGAAAGGCAACTCATACCGATAGATATTTAAATGGTGACTCTCACCACCATCCTATACAGTTAGCTACCGTAGGGAAATCTTTGTTTCAGAGAGCTCGCGGCATCTGTGACCAACAACATCTGACTGCTGAACTTCAGCATGTCAAGCAAGTACTACAAGATAACAAGTTGCGAGTACCAAGACTGCGTCACAGAAGCCGCGCCAAACCAGCCACAGTAGAGCGCCAACCTGCTGTCCTTCCCTACATGAAGGGGGTCACTGACAAGATTGGGAATATTCTGAAGCGGGTTTCTATTAAAACTTACTTTAAACCAGCCAGGAAGATTGACCAATTCTTACGATCGGTCAAGTGTAATATACCCCTTCAGGCAGCGGGTGTCTACAAAATCGATTGTGACTGTGGGCTCTCATACATCGGGCAAACAAAGAGAAGTATAGGGACGCGCATTAAAGAACACGTAGCTGACATGAAACATAGGCGCGATAATAGGTCTGCAGTGTGTGAGCATGCTTTTGAGGGGCCAAACCACTATATTCGTTTTGATAAACCACAAATTCTCGCTAGAGAACAAAGATTTGTTCCTAGGATGCTACGCGAGGCTATTGAAATTAAGAAACATCCTAATTTCAATAGAGACGAAGGTTGGAGCGTTCCATCTGCTTGGGACCCCATAATTAATAAATTAATACCTACAAAAACACACACTGCAAGACCTGATGATGTAGTTAGCTCTTTTTGCAAATAATTAAACAGTAAGATGGAGGTCGGTCCCCCTGCCCGAGTTTCTTTCGCCAGTTCTTCTCGGAAGGCCCTCCCAATTTCCGAACTGGTAGTAGACTCAGTAGTATACAATGTAATTGTAGTGAGAATTAATTAAATAACTAAATAATGTTTTAAAATAAAATAAAACAACTTGATTTATATAAAATAATTTAATAATTAGGAACGTGCCCGATTAAAATATTGTGAAGGTAGTAGAAAATACATGACAACCATCATCTTAGTCATCCTGTGATCACGGCTCCTGTAAAGGAGTCGAAACGTCAGGATTAAATATAAAATAAAATAAAACATGCGCAAAAATCCGTAAAAAAGTGTTTTATTCTGAAACCAATTAAACTCAAACATTGATGTTCAAGTTAATCCGACCTGTTTTGGAAAGAGTGACTATTCAAATAATGCTGCTTCAATTTTTTTTAATGTTGGTTTCCGATATATTTTTACATATATCTGTTTATAAGGCGAGGGACTACATAACCGCTTGCCGTAGGTATTATACTTTGTCCAATGTAGGATGATACTTTTGACAGTTGACACCTATATAGAGGGTATAAAGTTGCTATTGCAATGTCAAGCCAAACATAAGGAAACAAACGCAACCTTAGTACGTAGCAATAAGGAAGTGACACCTGTCAAAAGTATCATCCTACATTGGACAAAGTATAATAGCGCTCTGAGTACGTAGGCGACCCGCAGAGATCGCCTGGGTGCTTACAGGATGAATGAATGACTGAATGCTTTTGTCAAAAGATATGTAAGCTGTACTTCCTGTTGTAATCTATTCTCGTTCAAGACACTCGTCATTTACACGAGAACACAATCTTTCTGTTTGGGAGAAAAAAGCGCTTACGAACGCTTGTAAGAAAAATGGCGATCGCTAAGCGATAATTAGCAAAATGGCGGATTGTGTCAGTCAACTGAAGTTAGCAAACGTGTCCTGGCTGAAAACTGTATAGTTTGTTTTACAGCGCTGATAAGCACTCGCTTTTTTCTGACAAACACAAGGATTGTCATAACAACAAGTCCTCACAATCTTTTGGACAAAACTAAAAAGTAGACACTCATTCGGCACATAAAAATTGCATTGTTTGTTAATTCCAATATTTTCTATACATTGTTGTTATAGATTTACTGTTACATATTGTTTAAGCTTCGATTTCAATGTACCAAACAAGTTCACATATTTTATAAAAGACGGTATTTTACTAAAGAGCTGTGCACCTTCAAAACTAATATTGTTTTTCCCACGTTTTTCTCAGGTCGCTTTCTTGTTTGTCTGTCTGTCTGTCTGTCTGTGCAGTTGGATTCTTGCAACTCAAATTTGAGGCACTTCCCGGCCACCTAGCGAGTTGAAACTTTCAGGGTAGCTCAGAACCCGATGACAATGCACGCTTAAACAACTTTCAACTTTCTAGGTGCACTTTCAGGTCAACTTTCGGCAACTTTCACTTTTGTATGGGGCTTATCCGATTGTTGCGTAACACATGGTTACTTCGTTGAGTTAATTATTAAAAAGAATAAAATAATTTTATTCCGCCCCCACGTTTTGAGTGGCCCCTCACTTGGCCTCGCCGGGTTATTTTGTGACGGGGTGCAGCCGGAGAAATAAAAGCACACAAGGTCACTTTTTTATATTTAAGGAATTAAGGCACAACTGAAACAATTATATAAAAAAAGGTAAATTACACTGAATACAAAAACAATTTCACATTTATCACTAAAAACATATTATAAAAGGTAGGGCTACTTACAATAGTGCCTTAAAGAAACTTATAGACTTATAAACAGGAACTGGTGGTACAGAATATACATATATACAGGAAACTTGTGAATTATGCTTATGAGCTTATTATATACTTGTGAGCTTATTATAACTGCTCAGCACTATAAATATATTTAAATAATTTATTTTCGGTGAGTCAACCGCTCTACGCGCTGACTCTGGTAAGAATAAACTTCGAACAAAACAAATAAACAGAGACAGACAGTAAATTTAAAATAGGAAACAGAGACAGACAGTAAATTTAAAATAGGAAACGAAGAGAAAAGAAAATATGAAAAATGGCAAGAGAAGAGCGCAATGAAAGCAACGAGTCGCCAATATAGCTATGGCGCCTCGTTGCAATACCCGCTCCCCCCTGGAAGAAAAAATCCTGAGTATAAAAAGGATTTTTTCATAAAACTATGTAAAAATGTGACCATTTTATATAAAAAAAAAAACATATCTTTAATAAAAATGGATGAGATGAGAATTGTGAAACGAGAAAATAAGGAGACCAGCTTCCTTACATGCATCACTTTCCTTACATGCATCACTTTCATACTTCCAGAACATACATCAGTCAACGGTCATGGTTGATTTAATAAGACAACCAGACTCCACGCGGTAGAGTATCCAAAATTAATTGAACACTCAACTGGCTCCTTAAATTAGTGAAGGCTTACTTAACCAGTCACAACCCGCTGGGTGAAAAAATAAAACAGTGTAGGCTTGCTTAACCAGTCACAACCCGCTGGATGAAAAATAAAAATTAGTGTAGGCTTGTTTAACCAGTCACAACCCGCTGGATGAAAAATAAAAATTAGTGTAGGCTTATTTACCCAGTCACAACCCGCTGGAAGACAAATTTCCCTCAAAATGTATAATGAGGCTATTCCAATAGACTTAGAGGTTCTATTCTCGGCTGAGAAATTAAATATGTCTTCTATGAAGACTGAAAAAATTAAAATGCCTTCTATGAAGACTAAAATTAAATAGGTCCTCTGTGAAGACTGTATAATTAAGTATGTCTTCTATGAAGACTAAAATTGAAGATGTCGTCTATGCAGACAATCAAATATGTCTTCTATGAAGACAGTTAATGTATAGTAATTATTATGTGTTGTAATAGAATGAGGGAATGAATGAGTTGTAAATAGTAGTATATATAAAAGTAATATATAAAAAAAATAATTACTTTTGGAAAAGTAATAACGATAGAGAATTCTAATTGGGAGAAAAATAATAACGAGAGAATATTCAAGTTTTATGTGTAAATGGCTTAAGGTCTCTAATGTGCCAGCGGCCTAAAGGTTTATGATTTATATCTATAAGTTCATAAATAAGTGGAGATATTTTTTTATTTATGATGCATTTCGTAAATTTAGGAGCAAGTTTAGCAGAATGGTATTTGTCTGAAGAACTTATAGTATAGTTATGTTTCCAGACAATATCACCTTCATTGAATTCCAGATGCCGATGATGTTTATTGTAGGATTTAGCATTAAGTTGGTGTGCTCGCCATAAGCGTGTTTGTACTAACGAGAATATAGAGCTAAGAAGTCCAATATTGTCTGCAAATTCAGATCGAGGGGCGAAAATAATGTCCTCGGAGGAATCATTATTACAAGATATGGAACCACATGTTACTAGTTCTCTGCCAAAATTAAGAAAGGCAGGAGTAAATTTTGTTGTTTCGTTAACTGATGTATTGATAGCGAATTGAATTTTATGCAAGTTAATGTCCCAAGTCCTATGGTCATCTTGAACAAAAGAAGAGATAGCGGTAATAATAGTTTTATTATAACGTTCAACCGTATTGACTTGTGGACAATAACGAGGTGTGTAGTGAATTTTAGGTATTTTGTAAGTGGTAAAAAGATCAGTGAGTTCATGGCTAACAAATTGTGGACCATTGTCCAGAATTATTGTCTCTGGAATACCATATGTCATGAAGACTAAGTTCTCTAGTATATGTTTGATGACTGAAGAAGTAGCATTCTTAATAGCGAATAAAAGACAATATTTCGAGAAACAGCATGTAACTACAAAAATGAATCTGTTGTGTTTGCGAGTGGATGGTAAGGGACCAATTAAATCAATGGATATGCATTGGAAAGGACGTGAACATAACTTAGGTTTACCCATTAATCCAATTGTTAGTTGATTTTGGTGTTTATAAGCCATACAAATTTCACATCTCGATATAAAATTTGAAACATCTTTATACATGCCTGGCCAAAAATATTTCAATTTGAGTCTTTCATAAGTTTTGAAAATTCCGAAATGAGCACAAGTAGGATTAGAATGGTTATCATAAATAATGGAATTCCTGTTTTCATACGGAATTACTTCCTTCCAATTATATTCTGATTGAAGAAGGGAATAAGTTGTTGAGTATTTGTATAATTTATTATCTTTTATGATGTAGTCTAGGGTTGAGCTTGGGTTTTTATTGCATTTTGAAAAAATGGAAAGGTACCACTCATCTTTTGTAGTAGAACTGTTATCCTGAATAAGATTAATGGGAACGGAACGTGAAAGAGCATCAGGTATCAAATGATCTTTTCCTTTCTTGTGTTTAATGTCAATATTAAATGCTGATAAACGAATACTCCAACGAGCTAAGCGTCCGCTAGGATTGTCAAGATTTAAAAACCATTGTAAGGCTGAATGATCAGTATATATAGTGAATTTTTGGCCATTATCTAAATAACAGCGCCAATGTTCAAGGGCTAGAATGATACTTAAGAGTTCTCTTTCTGTAATTGAGTAATTTCTTTGAGCACCGGATAGAGATTTACTCATATAAGCTATAGGTTTTTCTATGCCGTTTATTTCCTGAGTAAGCATGGCACCAATACCAAAACTGGATGCATCACAATGGACTGCAAAAGGTTTGGAGAAATCAGGGCATGCAAGAACAGGTGTGGAAACTAATGCTTCTTTTATAGTTTTAAAAGCGTTATTGCATTCAGAAGACCATTTAAAAGGTGGGGATTTTTTTGAAGTGGAGGTAAGTTTAGTGAGAGGAGCTATGAGAGTACTAAAGTTGGGAATAAAACGTCTGTACCAACTTGCGGTTCCAAGGAATTTTTTCACTTCGAGTAGTTGGAGGAGGAATTTCTAAAATTGCTTTTACTTTATCGGGATCTGTTTGAAGACCATGTTCGTTAACTATATATCCAAGGTATTTTAATTCTCTACGGAAAAATGAACATTTTGGAAAATTTACTGTTATTTTGGCGTTAATTAATTTTTGTAAAACTTTACTTAATAGGGTAATATGTTGGTCAAAACTTTCGCTGATAATGATTACGTCATCTAAATAGGCAAAAACAGAATTATCTAGTCCCTCAGAAGAGAAAAGACAATCCATAAATCGTTGCTGGGTAGCTGGTGCGTTAGTTAATCCGAACGGCATAACTTTAAATTGGTACATACCGCGACCAGGTACATAAAAAGCAGTTTTAGGTCTATCGGAAACACGTAATGGTATTTCCCAAAAAGCTTTTGCAATGTCAATAGAAGATAAGAATTTTGCGTTTTTTAATTTATCTAAAATATCGGAAATGAAAGGTAATTTATATGCATCTTTCTTAGTTATTGCATTTAGTTTACGACTGTCGACACAGAAACGCCATGTTCCGTCTTTTTTAGGAGTTATTAGTACAGGGTTAAGCCATGGGCTTTCACAGGGTTCGATGACGTCTAATTTGAGCATGTCATCAACCTCGTGGCATAGAGCTTTTTGTTTGACAGGTGACAGTCTATAGCAACGTTGTCTAATCGGAGGATGATCGCCAGTATCAATGTGATGTTCGACTAAATGAGTTTTCCCTAATGGTAAGTTTTCAGTGGAAATATTTTTAAATTGTAGAATTATTGAGTCAGAGATAAAACATTGTGTTTCGGTCAGGGTATTATAAGTTTTAACTTGTTTTTCAACATTATTAATAATGAAAGTTTTATTATCAGAATTGGTACAAGTTATATGTTGTAAGACATCAGGAGCTAGATTAAATAATTTCCAAAAATCTATTCCTAATATAAAAGGTTGTTGTACTGAGGGTATTACATGAACAGTAATAATGGCGAGTTTATTTTTAAAATGAATTGGTAGCTCTATGGTTCCAATTGAAGTTATTGATTGATCGTTGGCAACTGTTCCTGTAATGGTGTGTTTATAGTTAATTATGTAATTATGTTGCAAGAGAGTTTTGTGTGAATTATTCCCTAAAATAGTAATTGCGCTGCCGCTATCTAGCAAGCCACATAAAGATAAATTATTAGTTTGTACTGTTATGTACGGTCGACTATCATGAGTAGGTTTATCAAATAATTTTGTTGATGAGTTGTAAGAATTGAAGAATAGTTCGATTGTTTTAAGCCAAAGGCTCCATTCATCCTTAGTGGTTTTAGCAAAAGTATTATTTTTCTCCCTTATTCGTTTTTTTGGCTGATATTTACAATTGGGACACTTCGCATATGTGGTGTCTTTTTTACCACAACGGAAGCAAACAATATTAGTTTTTGTACAAGTTTCTAATGAATGATCGTTTGTACGGCAACGAGGGCAAGAGAAACGAACAATAGGTTGTGTAGACCTGTCATTGTTAGTTTTATTGGTATTATATGGAAACGGTGGTATGTAAGGAGTCTTGGATGTGGAAGGATGAGAACTAATGTTAGATTGTGATGTTGTATTTTGTATTGTGTTTATATGGTTATCGTTAGCATAATTGCAGCTTTCATACCATTGGCAAGCAGATAGAAGTGTATCAATAGATGTTATGTCTGTTTGAAGTAATCGAGAACTGAAAATGGGACTCATGTTGCGACGTAAAATTTCAATTTGTTGTTTTTCTGAAAGTGGTTCGTGGAGTTTACTAAAAAGAGATTGCATTGACGAAAAATAATAAATAATTCTTTCATTTGGTTTTTGTTTACGAGCATCTATGTTTTTTTTTAATTTGTAGTCATAGTCATGAATTTTAAAATCTGAGATAAATTGGTTTTTAAATGAATTCCAATCGGTAAGAGTTGATTTTCTGGATTTATACCATTGTAATGGAATTCCAGTCAAAATATTATATATTTGACTATGCAGTTGTTGTATACAAATATTTTTTGAAATTGCATACTCTTCAATGTTATCTATGAATTCTTTCGGACATGAGTCCGGTTTAAAAGAAAATCTTTTCAGGTCTAAAGAGTTTTGATTAAATTTTTGTGCCAGTAGTTCGTAGTTAGGTAACTGTTGGACAGAAGAGTGAAAATTTGATTGACAGGCTGTCATGGATCAAAATTTTGTTTAAAGTTTTGCAAATGTCTCGTTTATGTTATGTACGTCTTCTAAAATTTGTAATGATTGATCTGTGGTAATCTCTAATTTATTCAAACGGTTTGATAAATGAATCATGTATGTTTATAATTTCTCCTTATGTGATTGTGTTCCTGATTGTGTCTGTAATCTTGAAGAAACCATAAGAAGAATCTTTTTGATTTCATCAAGATCACGTTCAATGGAGTAAGGACTAGAAAGAACTGAACAATCTGAGTCTATTATTGGATTTAACAATATTCGTAATTCCTCAGCGGTTGCGACAGATGGAAATTCAATTGAGCGGAGACTAAGTTCATAAGCAAGCTCAGGTTTATTTAAAAGTGATGGATTCATAGTGTTATTAAAAAATAAATTATTGTGTTTCAAAAAGAGGTTTTTAATTTTCTAGCTATTTAAAAACTAATTAAAAACAGTTATGATTTAAAATAAATTTAATAATACTAGTGCTAGGTAGGTATTGTGTTCAAGCTTAGACTGGTAGGAACCTCTGGATAGTCGGCACGGATTGCCCCCAGGAAAGTGCCTAGCCAAATCTAAGACTTGTATGTGGGATACACTGGAGGTACTCCCTCTCAGCACTGCCCGTAAGTATTAATTGCACTGATCTGAGTGATATATTGACGCTCAGAATCAGCAACAATTTTGTGTCGGTTTCTTTCAAAACCGCGTATAGTTTTACTGTCTGATGGGTGTAGTAAATGTGGGGTAAGTGTACTGTAAGTGTAGTGTGTAGTTGCGTGTTTGTTACGTCACTACTATAAATTATAATAGTGTAAGTGATAGGATGATATGTGATGAGTTGAAAGGAGAGTGAAACTAAAGTTGTTTAATTTTTTCCTAACTAATCTATTATACAAGGACTGGTTAAGTAAGACTAAGATAAATTTAATAAAACTAGTGTTAGGTAGGTGTAGTGTTCAAGTTTAGACTGGTAGGAACCTCTGGATAGTCGGCACGGATTGCCTCCAGGAAAGTGCCTAGCCAAATCTAAGACTTGTATGTGGGATACACTGGAGGTACTCCCTCTCAGCACTGCCCGTAAGTGTTAATTGCACTGATCTGAGTGATATATTGACGCTCAGAATCAGCAACAATTTTGTGCCGGTTTCTTTCGAAACCGCGTATAGTTTCTTGTCTGTAAAATGTAGTAAATGTTGGGTAAAGTGTCTTGTAAGTGTTTTGTGTAGTGATGTAGTTGTATTGTCAACTACTATAAATTAAATAAAATGAGGATTGGGATGAGATGAGATGATTAAGTTAATAATATGGCCGATAAAATAGTGGGGGGTGACTAAGCCTTTTAGAATTTGGAAAAAATTAAAAAAATCACACACAACATACAACGATCTTCAAAAATTTTAGTTTTCTTTCGGTTCGCCGGTACTGGTTGACTGGTTGGTGACTGGTTCTTATACACGTTGAGGCGCCAGTGTGGCGGGGTGCAGCCGGAGAAATAAAAGCACACAAGGTCACTTTTTTATATTTAAGGAATGAAGGCACAACTGAAACAATTATATAAAAAAAGGTAAATTACACTGAATACAAAAACAATTTCACATTTATCACTAAAAACATATTATAAAAGGTACTTACAATAGTGCCTTAAAGAAACTTATAGACTTATAAACAGGAACTGGTGGTACAGAATATACATATATACAGGAAACTTGTGAATTATGCTTATGAGCTTATTATATACTTGTGAGCTTATTATAACTGCTCAGCACTATAAATATATTTAAATAATTTATTTTCGGTGAGTCAACCGCTCTACGCGCTGACTCTGGTAAGAATAAACTTCGAACAAAACAAATAAACAGAGACAGACAGTAAATTTAAAATAGGAAACAGAGACAGACAGTAAATTTAAAATAGGAAACGAAGAGAAAAGAAAATATGAAAAATGGCCAGAGAAGAGCGCAATGAAAGCAACGAGTCGCCAATATAGCTATGGCGCCTCGTTACAATTTTATTCTTTTTTGGTCACTGAAAAACGTGGGATTTTTAGTTTTTTAAATCTGGTATTATTTCTAAGTTTCTTTACTTACGTTACGTTACGTTACGTTATCTGACTCTTGGATAGTACGAGTGAAATTGCTCGGCGTATGCTATATTTCGATCGTGTAATGATGCGTAAAGTAGTTCTGTCTAAATTATAGACCTAGTAAAGAGAAATATCCCTTTCGAAAAAGTAATGTAAATAGTTTTTACTGCTACATGTCGTGTCAGATATACGGTACATCGTTCTTTCTAAAACGAAGACTGAACCAAGAGAAGAATGCTTGAACAGGTTTATTTCTGTTGTCATTTTCTTTGTTGTTGCTTAAACAATGTGTTAGGGAAAATATTAATAATGAAAAAGGTATAAAAAAGATCTTTAAAACATAAAGAATTTATTTATATTCGCAATAAAACTACTGCAATAGGCAATACTAGCTGACCCGGTAACGCGTTGCTATGGTAACGTTATTGCTACAATGGAAAAAGAGCGGGAAAAAGATCGGACAGACAAACACACAAACCACTGTGATCTTAGATTATAGACTAGAGGCCCGTCCCGGCTTCGCACGGGTGGACAAAATTCTTTAATTTTTTTTTAATACATATTTTTCCGTTAACGCCGTCAAGTGTCCGGTAGACGAACTACTTGCGGTTAACGCGATGCTATGGTAACGCATATACAATGGAAAAAGAGCGGACAGACAAACATACAAACTGTGATCTTAGATTATAGATTAAGATGCGCGACGTAGTATTTTTTGTAATGAAACTCCAAAAAAGAGAAGAATGCTTTCTTCACAAAAGATATTAAGTTACTGAAAATTCAGTCGCTCGCGCGCATTGACCCGAGACAGTCACATCCTAGCGTAATCGTTACGTCGATCGATAATCTAAGCTTACATCTACCCGCGTTAAAATAAAAAATGGTGAAGTGTGCCAAATGTGTAAAATTAGTTAATAAAAGAGCTCCTGGGCTCCAGTGCACCAAGTGTAATAAATGGCTACATGCCTTGTGTGTGTCTTTATCAGCTGAGCAACTAAATACAATACACTCCACTGAGTCGGTAGACTGGCAGTGCAACTCTTGTGTAGGCCCAAGCAAACCCAGAAGTGTGTCGTGTATTTTACCCGAGGACGACGGAGATGAAATATGACCTATACAATCAACGAACCTACTACAAATAAAATTCTACGTGAAAGAGGTCATCAGACAGGAATTACAACGTACACTACAATTTTATTCGGATAAAATCGATGAATACGAAAAGAAAATGCAAGCGTACGACAAACATGTAAAACATTTGGAAAATCAATGTACTGACTTACGAAATAACTTGCGTAATAATAACCTAAAGTACGAGGTCCTTGAAAACAAATTAAACCAAATGGAACAGTCAAATCTAGCTAACCAACTTGAAATATGCGGAATCCAGGAGTCCGAGAAGGAAAACGTGGAAGATTTAGTACAAAAGGTCGCTGTAGCAATCCAACAGAATCCTGACGATATTGTCAAAGCGTACAGAAAGAAAAAACGGTCCAACATTGCCAATAGGAAGACTCAGTCACCTATCGCCGTGGTTCTCCGTGATGGTACTCGGGACACCTGGTTGGAAGCAGCAAAAAACATCAACTTATCCGGAAAAAGTGTGGGTCGGGACGACACCGGCAATATCTACCTACGTGAATCCCTAACTCCTGCCACAGCATTCCTTCTATGGAAAACAAAGGTCGAACTCAAAGAACTGTACAAACACATATGGTGCAAGCATGGACACATCTTAACACGTAAAGTAGATAAAGGAAAAATCTTAATTATTAGATCTGTACAAGACATTGAAAATGCAAAGTCATGCCATCCTGAGTGAGTGAGTACTTAGCATACTTTTTAATTATTCTTTCTTAAATGCAGTTCGCGTGCAAAGATTAACCTATACAAAATTCTCGCAGTTAATTAACAACTCTAATTTTATTGAAACTTACTGCCAAACATGGAATGATTTTGTAGATTTTGTACCGAGTTCGACAAATTCACTACTCTTTTTCCATATTAACATTCGATCTACTTTAAAAAACTTCGCTCAACTACACTCGCGAGCAACCAAATCGACTCAAGCCCTAACTCTGAGTATAGACTCTGTTTTCAAGAAAGTTATAGGAGATATTTTTAAAAACTATATATCATCTGAAAGCTCCAAACTGCAGCTTTAATAAGATATCACCATTATCAATATCCGTTCATTATCTTTGTAATTAATGATATCTAAACATAAATACAGGAAAAACAGGAATTTGTGAGAAGATGTTGTGGTTGGGTATTTTAGAAATAAAAGAAAATTGATTAAGAAAATACATAACAATTTAATAAATCAATACTTGGTATTCCCCCCCCTAGCCCTAATCACCGCTTGAAGTCGATTCTTCATTGATCTGATCAACTTTTTGACGTCCTCTTGAGGTATGTTAACCCACTCTTCCAACAATGCTGCCTTCAACTCTTCCACCGTCGAAGGGGCTTGATTTCTGGCTCGTACTCTTCGTTTTAACTGGTCCCATAAATGCTCGATCGGATTCAAGTCTGGACTGAGCGCAGGCCAGTCCATTGTACGCATCTGGACTTCATCCAAAAACTGCTGGGTAATGCGCGCTGTATGACAACGAGCATTGTCGTGCATTAAGACGAAGTCCTCGCCGACAAATCCTTCATAGGGAACAACGTGTTCCAGGAGAATATCGGTGATGTACCGATCAGCTGTAAGCCCGCCTCCTCGGCCTCCACCAGGCACGAAAACGAGCTCCGTCTTTCCCTCTAAAGAGATGCCGGCCCACATCATACAGGAACCACCGCCATATGCTACTGTTTCAGCGAAACAGCATTGGGCAAATCGTTCGCCCGGACGCCTGTAGACTCGGCCTCTTCTGTCGTTGCCATGCAGACACATTCTGCACTCGTCAGTAAAGAGAACCGACTGCCATTGGGCAATGGTCCAATTGACATGCTCCCAAGCAAACTGAAGACGCGCTTGTCGGTGGGCTGCAGTCAATTTGGGCCCCGTCGCAGCCCTTTTTGGAGTGAGATTGGCTGCTCTCAGTCGTCTTCTTATTGTCCACTCGCTTACAGCTACACCACGAACGTGCCTGAGTTCTTGTTGAACATCAACACTCGTCAGATGCCGATTGCGCAGCGATGTTGAGACAATGAAACGGTCGTCTCTGTCAGAAGTACACCGGTGGCGGCTGGTTCTTGGTCTTCGATTGAAGGCACCGGTCTCTCGAAATCGTCTGTAGACCCGGGACACAGCAGACTGGCTCAAGCGAAGCTGGGCAGCGACTACTCGCTGGCTAAGTCCTTGTTCCAACAAGGCAACAACTTGAGCGGCTTCTTCAGGTGTGGTATCCATGGTAACGTGGAAAAAATGATTGCAATTCTCGGAGATGTGTACATGTCAACTTGTGATAAGCGACTGATAATGTGTGCCGGTTGCGAGAGCTTTTATAGGGGTGGCAGTTAGCGCAAGTCGCGGATAGCGTAATGAGCAAAACGACTCATAGTGCTATTGATGTAAAAATGAATGCGTTAGATTAAAAAAAAAAAACAATATTAGTGTTTTATGAAAGCTTGTATATTGAGCTTTCTAATGACAGTCTTTTTTTATAAATACCTTGTATACTTTACGTAAAAACAAAGTTTGTAAGCAGAATGAGGGCTTGAGTCGATTTGGTTGCTCGCGAGTGTAGAATATATTTTACAAAACTCTAAACGTGTTATTCACATTGTAGTTTTATCAGAAGTGAATATCAACGAAGACCAAGCTCAATTATTTCATTTACAAGACTACACTGTTTACTCAGAATTAAGATCAAAAAGAACTGGAGGCGGCTTACTGTTGTATGTACATAAGACCGTTTCTTTCAATAGATCAAATGTAACTAGTTTAAGAGAATTTGAATGTATCCATGGCGAGATTTATATTAATAAATATAAGATAAATATATGCGCCCTATACCGCCCTCCTAAAACATCTATAAATAGATTTGTTTCAGAATTATGCACCTTGTTAAACAACTGCTCTCAAACAAGTAACTATTTGTTAATAGGTGACATGAATATTGATATACGGGAAACAAATCCGTTATGTGACCGTTACCTAGATTCTCTGTGCAACCTAGGTCTTAATAGTGGAGTAAGCTCTTATACGCGTGTAGAAAAATATGGAAACATTATTACGAAATCGTGTATTGATCATGTTTTTATGCGCAACGTAAACTCGCGCGATATTTACACCACAGTAGTTAAAACTGCATTAGCCGATCATCGCATAACCGGTTGCGCTATACCGGGCGTCATCAGATCGAATGAGTCACCGCGTAAACAAAAGTTTAACAAACTTGACGAGAATAGATTGCACATTGAATTAAATAGTATCGATTGGAGTATAGCTATGCAGTACAGTAACCCGAACGATATTGTCAAATATATATATGATGAATTTAACTCTGCGTATAGTAAATGTAAATATACTATAGAAAAAAATGTCAATAGTAAAAGACAGGTATGTTCATGGTCTAATGAAAAACTAAAGAGAATGTGTATGAAACGTGATGAGCTGTATCAGATTTGGCTAAAAGATGAGCATAACCTGAAAAATAGATTATTATATAATGTTTATAGGAATAAAACAAATAAATATGCTAGTTATTTAAAAAATAAACAAACTAAGACCAAGATAATTCAAAATTTCAATAACACTAAAAAAGTGTGGCAGATAATCAACAGCCTCACGGGTAAGATTACTAATTGCATCGACGAAATACTTTTGAAAAATTTTAAACTCAACCCTATCTCATTAGCAAATAGTTTTGCAACGGAGTTTGAATATAATAATAGAAATATTTGCAACTTTTGCGATAAACCATTGCTGGACAAAAAAATATATCAGACGATTCCTGATCGATCTATCAGATTGCAACGCGCTTGTGAAAAATCTGTTGCGGATATTATTAAAAGATTAAATGACAAAAAAAAGTCCTGGTTACGACGGCATTCGGGCAAAAGACATTAAAATAATTTCTAAACACATGGTACGAGTATTAACGCACCTAATCAATCGATGTATCGAAACTTCGATGTACCCTGACCTTCTAAAAATTGGTGTAGTAAGACCTATTTATAAAAAAGGCAAAAAAAACGAATATAATAATTATCGACCGATTACAATCCTATCGTGCTTAGACAAAATAATAGAAAGATTTTTAGGAGATCAAATAAATAATTATTTACAGCTAAATAACATTATTAGTAAAAATCAGTACGGATTTCAAAAACACAAAAGTACCTCCCATCTTCTCAGCAAATTTTCTGACGAAGTCAATGAATATCTTAATAAAAAAATGCATGTTTTGGCCCTATTCATTGATTTTAGCAAGGCATTCGAAATGCTTAATTATGATACGCTTTATGATAAACTATCCCAAAATGGAGTGCAGGGTCCACTGCTGAAATTGCTGGTTAATTATCATAATAATAGGTACACGACTGTAAAAGTCAAGGATCAACTTAGTAAAAAAACATTGACTACCAAAGGTACGGCCCAAGGCTCCATAGTTGGTCCAACCGAGTACCTCCTTTACGTCAATGACATGAGCAACATGATGGAATTGGGGTCTGTATAAATTTGCGGATGACACGTGTCTCTTAGTGGCCTGTAAAAATGTTTTAGAAGCACAAGACTTGCTCCAACAAAATTATATATATATGTGCATGTGGGCGCATGATCACGGCTTAGTCATAAATGCTCAAAAGACTAAATTAGTACACATACACTCATCACACAACAAATCACCAATCACACCATCTGTAAAAGTCCATGAACATGCTTGCTTGCACTATAGCAACTCAAACCATTTGTGTCAGTGTTCTTCCATTGAAGTAGTTAATAATCATAAGTATATTGGTCTCGTGATTGATAGTCGATTTTGCTAGGGACCCCACATAGATAACGTATGTAATAAACTAAGATCAATCACTAGTAAGCTTTACGTACTGAAACATAAATTACCATTTAAAACACTAAGATTATTATACCTCTCCCTAGCGGACTCGATTGTTAGTTATGGTCTGGGTACGTATGGTAGAACATTCACGACATACATTGATTCTATATATAGATTGCAATTAAATATGTTAAAAATCATAACGCCTAAACACATTCAACTTAAACTTGAAGATAAAGAGAAAGATTTATTTTATTACAGTAGTGTTATGAGTATATAGGATAAAATTAAATATCAATTTCTGAATGAATGTTACAATCCTGATTGTGTAGAAGAAAAAAGTAGGCCTAGTTATCTAAGATCTGTTCCATACCTAAATAAGTACCATCTTCCGAAATGTACCAACCTGTACGGGTCAAGAGTTTCTAGATACTTAATACCTTTTTATTTAAATAAATTGCCTTCAGAATTACAAAAAATGTATAAACAAAATGTTAAAATGTTTAAAGTTAAGTTGAAACAGTATTATTTACCAAATAAGCAATTAAAGTATAAATAGCGACTACCCGTCACCCAGATAAACCCTGTGAGGTTTTCGTGGTGCGGCTTTAAATTACTTACCTAAATGTCATAATATATATATTGAATAAATGTTTAATAAATAAATAAATAAATACTGTGGAGAGATACACAACATAGTTTAAGATAAAATTAAAACATCATCATCATAGTCAATAGACTATTAATGCACCATTGCGGAAAGATATTTTTTCCTTTGCATAAAAGGACTATAAGGAGAACCAATAGTATTGTTACGTGCTGTGGATATTGAAAAGTTTATTAAAATAATTAATTTAATTCGAGAAACCTGAATAGCTTACACGTCCAAGCAAAGTAATCAAACGAGTCCGCTTATTATCTCTGTCGTTCAAAAAACGTGCCCAGTTCTTAGAAATTTGCTCTTAAATTTCGTCGCAGAATATCCCAAACGCGTGCATAAACTACGGTCGCAGTAGTCTTATAACTTGCTGAAGTCGCTTATTGATTTGATCTGAAGATTTTTACCAAATCGGTTCGAACTGTTACACCCCTGATATGTTAGTCATAAGGCTGACACCCCTAGCGACATCATCACCGCTGATTTGCAGCATCAGCAAATTGAGGATCGTGAGCGCACCCGCTTCTCGGCCGCGCTAGTCTCTCACCATCGTCTGTCCGTGACGGCTGCCTGCTCTAATCATAATTTGTGTTGTTTCAATTTCCTTTTCTTTTTTAAAAAACCGATTGAGAGGCCCGAACTGACAAAACGTTCCCAAAATTTGAAAAGGGTCGCGCTTCGCTTTATACCTATATGCACGGGAGCTAAAACTACGCAGTCGAAAACATTTCAGATTTGCCGCGTCAAGTCTACATAAATCTCGATCCACGTTCGAGAGCCGTCTCGCTCGCCTGTGTGACAACGCGCACACTCCCTATCTCTTTCTTCTAAAAGCTACTCCTATTATTTCATACCTACCCACGTTTCTCTAGAACAATTCATTTACCGCGGCTACTGTTTCATTGACTTGTTAGCAAAGTGCGCGATACGGCCATTTTCATTACAGTCCTCCTTTGAAACACAACATGTAATTGAGTAGAGAAAGCCATACTTTTTAGCAATTCATTATACTTGTATACGATTTAAGTCAAATTAGAATATTCTTTGTCAGAATAAAGTTTAAACAAAGAGTACGTCACTGCTCACCCATCCAATGATGTTGCAGAAAATTCTCTTTGCAGCTTTCTTTTGTCCAAGGCATTTTTCACTTCCTTTTTTCGCACGGTTTCCATTACAGTCTTACAAAGTAACGTGACTCGGTATTCGTCCTCTTAATGCCATTAAATGACTTACCAAAAACCCTTAAAGCTGATTTTTCCGATTTATAAATATTGATATGGATAAAGTTAATGCTTGCAACTCCGTTCGCTTGTGATTGGGTTGTATCGCAACTTATTTGAATTTATGAGGTCACATATAATTATTCCCGAGGAGGAAGAAACCTTTATTTTTCTGTAGGGCTTAAGCATTGTTCATGCTTTATAATTTTTATATATTTTATGCATTTCTCAATGCGATCTTATAAGATAAATTATTATAATACAAAAATACTAGAAAAAATCGACTCGGGTCGCAAGTGAATTCTCAGGCGGGATTTTTTTCTAGTATTTTACTATTATAGTTGGAGCGGAGCGAGCGCAGCGAGCGAAGCTCCCGTGGATCAGCTTCAATAGCGCAATGTCTGTTACGCCATAACTTCCCGAGTTCTTAACCGATTTTAATATTTTTTGTGTGGAATCGAATTAATAGGTTTAGGACCAGATTGTGACGGAGCCCGAATTTCGAAATTCGCAAAAATTCCCATCGACACAATTTTTTTTTCTTTTTTTAGGTATTAGGCTCCGCTCCAATATCTGGTGCCAGCGTAGCTTTATGCTTAGTGACTGCATCGCCTAGTAATATATTGTTCATGCTACAAATTTAATCAAAACCGGTTGAGTTGCCTGTGTTTCACCACAAACGCTCGTTGCTTCACATATATTTTTATTTTGTCTTATAACTAAAAAAAAGTAACCTAGGTAATATCTTATCTGTGCTGGATTTGTTCCAACTAAGGACAGAGGATAGGTTGATATATAACACAATATATACTTTTTTCAAATATTCTTTTGAATTTTCTAACATTACTCTATCTACCTTTGATCTTATATAGACAGATAGATGTTTTGTTGAAGGTAAATTTCCTCACAGCCTTAAGGTCTCGGTTGTCAAAACATTATTTAAACGTGGAGAAAGGAGTGAATTAAATAATTATAGACCGATTGCTCTCATTCCAGTATTATCAAAGGTCTTTGAAAAAGTTATGCATGAGAGACTGACTTCATTTTTAACAAAAAATAATGTAATAAAGGAAGAACAATATGGATTTCGAAGGGGAAGATCAACTGCACTTGCTTGTTACTCCCTAATCAAAACCGTATCGATACAAATGGACAAAAAAAAATCCTGTAGCTACAATTTTGTTCGATATGTCTAAAGCCTTCGATTTCGTCAATCATAAAACACTTGTCAAAACTCGAATCGTGTGGAATGCGAGGACTTGCTTATGAGTGGATCCAAAGTTACCTTATTAAAAGATCACAATTCGTGGAGATTCCAAGATTAAACAAAAGGCTTCAATGTGTGTCGTACAAATCAAAGAATAGAATGAATAATTCAGGTGTTCCTCAAGGTAGTATATTGGGTCCATTGCTCTTTATACTCTACATTAATGATCTCCTTGAATGTGCTGAATATCCGGTAATTATTTTTGCTGATGATATATCTATCACAATACATAAAAAAATAAATACTGATTACAACACCGAAATCAACTATGAAATCACTAAAATAACGAACTGGATGGAAAGTAATAATTTAAAAATTAATACTGATAAGACAAAATATATTCAATTTAGTAATAAAAATGCTAAACCCCCAGAATTATCTTTGCGCCATCGTGGTGAAACCATTTCAGAAGCTACATCTGCAACTTTTCTCGGCATAGAGATAGATTCTGGGCTGACTTGGCAACATCACATTGAAATGGTATGCCGGAAAATAAACAGGTTCGTTTATGCTCTGTATAGACTGACGCAGTTGGCCAGCACTGAAGCGGCGCTGATGGCATATCATGGATATGTTAGTTCCGTGTTAAGGTATGGGCTGATTGTGTGGGGAAATGCAACGGACATAAATCGTGCCTTCATTCTCCAAAAGAAATGTGTGAGATCTATCTGTGGGGTTGGGCAGTTACAATCGTGTAGACCTCTTTTTAAACAATTGAATATACTTGCATTACCATCCCTATATATTTTTGAATTGTTAATATTTGTGAAGAAAAATATGAATACTTTTACAAAAAAACACGAATCTATTAATGTCCAAAAGAGGTATCCATACAAATTAGATGTACCACCATCAGCTACAGCCTGCTTCTTAAAGAACAGCTATAGCATGTGTATTAAATTGTTCAATCTGCTTCCGAATTGTATCCAATGTCTTCCTTTCACTGTTTTCAAGAAAACAATATTTAAAATTCTTATTGATAATTGTTTTTATGATATTAACGAATTTACAAAATTTTGCCGTGATGGACACCTAAAAAGATTTATTAATTGTTTAAATGCATAATCATTAATATTTATATATTTTAAATGTTGCAATTTACTATTATACCTTGTTGATGCTCCTGTTTTTGAGCTTGTGATATATGCCTGTGAAGAATATATAATTATAATTCTCACTACAATATCAAAATACTATCAAGACTCGTCAGCTTTATGAAAAGTATAAAACTGTACATCGTTGCCGTACATCATCAATACAAAATGTATTATTACTCATAATGATAGCAATGTTATGCTTCAAATACATTGTTAATCTTTAATCTAAGAACACAAATTTGTTGTTTGTGTGTTTGTCTGTCCGCTCTTTTTCCATTGCATACGCGTTACCATAGCAACGCGTTACCGGCAGCGTCAGCTAGTCTATAATCTAAGATCACAAATTTGTTGTTTGTCTGTCCGCTCTTTTTCCCGCTCTTTTTTCATTGTATTCGCGTTACCATAGCAAGCAATTAACCGCAAGTAGTTCGTCTACCGGACGCTAGATGGCGCTAACAGAAAAATATTTAATAATATAAAAAAATTAAAGAATTTTGTCCACCCGTGCGAAGACGGGACGGGCCGCTATCTATAATCTAAGAACGCAAATTTGTTGTTTGTGTGTTCGTCTGTCCGCTCTTTTTCCCGCTTTTTTCCATTGTATCAATTAACGTTACCATAGCAACGAGTTACCGGGTCAGCTAGTTAAAATAAAGTCAACAAGTCTCCTTTATTCATTCATTTATAGTGATTTCACTATAACTAGAATATTAATTAAGCATTCTTATTTAACAACTTTCTATTAAGATAGTATATCTTTGAAGTTATATACAAAAACAACTAGAGAGTAATCCCGTAAAGTGTAAGTGTATGATTGTTTTGGAAGATCAAATATTATCGTATAGTATCACGAGGAAATATCAACTTTAACTCATAGGGGTACACTTGGAATTTGCGTGAGTGTATAGCTTGAATACTCGCTCTGTTATTCGGGTTGTAGGGAGGACTGTTGTTTGTAATGTCGATTAAAGTTTTGAGATAAAATCGCAATGTGATCACGTCATCATAATGTTGTGTAACAAGATACTATAGCATTGAAAATGCTTATTGGAACGCTTCAGTAGGGTTCCTGTTTTTAACAGAAAGTACAACAATAGCATAGAGTCGTCATTTATTAAGATTGTTTTATATAAGATTGATTTATTAAGGCTGTCCTAAAATATACGTTATTGAATAATATTATTATACATTGAAAATAAAAAAAAAATGCAAATGTTCGACCGATTTGTAACTTAATTTAATGAATCTTAAATTTCTCAAGGACTGAAAGTTTTTTCAAATGTTTAAAAAAATTACGTTAGCATTTAAATTATCTCTCTTTTGGGCCTATTATCACTAAGCTGTATATATTTAATGATATTGTAGTAGTTTCTAATGAAGATATAGTTAAAAAAAAAAGTAATATAATTGCATACGATTTCATAAAAGGATATGTATTTTACGTTCAAGAGAGGTTCATACTTTACGTAATGTTATTTTAAAAAATCATAAAAAATATTATTGTTGAGAATTTGATGCACATTACCTAAATGAACGTCCAGATCATGTAACATAAGTAACCCTAGATTTTTATATTTTCAGAAATTTTACAAGAAACAAATCATCTTGTGTTAGGAATGATGTGGGATTCGAATCCACAGTTTCTCGCTATCCAAGTGAGTGCAGTTGAGCTATCGATATCTTCATTCACGAATCCCTTGAATCTTTTTACGTTTACCTTCAGCTGTTTAACAACACTATCTCTTCATGTTCTAGGTAATTACTTTCTACAAGATAAAATGTGAAAATTTTTAGAAGTATTGCAAACGATAAAGTAGTTACTGCTATGTAATTGTTATATTTTTGTTGTTTAGCAGTTGACTAATATATATTATATTAATGAAAATTTTACTATAAAAATCCACTTATCTTAGGAGTAAAGCAAAGCCCTAGAACCTAGCCATAGATACCTAGAACTTGATTGACAGATATTTTTTCTAGGCGTTCTTTAATCTGTTTATCAACGTCATCTCTTCATGTTGTAAGTAATTTTACAATTATAATGGTCATCAATACTATACTTTTAAATATAGACTTACTACCTTTTCACCTTTGTAAAGCACCACTTTTTGGGTTTTATCTAGTATCTTAACATCAAAACACAATTTTGATGAAACCACACGCAATACTGTATCGACTAAGCATATAAATCATAGGATTCTTATAGCAAAGGAATTACGAAACTTCGTTATCCAATGACAAGCCCGAAGAATGATTATTCACAACACTTCATCGGTCTGAGGTTTGTCTCAAAAGTCGATTATACCTACTTTACTTTACGAATAGGATAATACGTCGCATTTGCACTACTTATATCATTTATTTCTCATTTATAATTAAATTTAAATATACATTTTGCATCCGTTTTACGTTTGGAGAACCGGTAGCGATCCTGCCTTTCGCACCGACGGTCCTAGGTTCGAGTCCCGGAACGATCAGATGTTTGTGTGATTAATACTAGAATTTGTACTCATGGATAGGTATTAATAAATACTTCTTTGAATATTTCATATCTATGTAATTTTTAAATTATAATATATGGCACCCTAAATTTAAATGGGACCTTTTGTACATCCAAAAAGCGATCACTTTATAACCTATCTTAATTTTTTTTATAGTATTTTTCTGTGCAAAAAAAATCTAATAAAATACTAAAATAATACAAATAATAAAAAGATCGATACATCGATTTCCCCTCACTAGCCCTCAACTATCGGAAATCAAAACACAAGCTTATTCGGAACTCTGTGTCAATAGAACGTGTCTAGAACTGCCATTTAGTGCTAACGAGATTCCGTCACTTGTGACTTCATTAGGTTCGGATAGTTTACGATGAGGAACATAGATAGAGCTAATGAATAACTTATCTTTACGTTGGGTGAAGAAGCTGCCAAATTTTGGGCACCTTGACAAAAGTAGAGGTGAAGCTGATTTTCATCATTTTAAAAGTCGTCGTCTCTGCCAAATGTCGTCCTACACCAGACAAAGGCCTCCTCCAAGGGTCTCCAGTGCAACCGGTCCTGTGCGAAGCACCTGGAGTTTCTCGCGACGTTCACCAGCCCGCCTAGCATACGCAACACGACAAAATTTTGTCTACCCATTTTCTCGTGTTTTATTAATTTGTCGTCAGTCGTCTCTAACATGGCTGCGCTTAGAAGTCGATTTCTTATGTCAATCGTGTTTTTTTACTTAGCCGCGGATTTTTGTCTTCAAACTCTAACATGGCAATTGCGTTTTGTCGACATTTTAACCGATACTGTCGACATATTTCTCGTCTTTGTGTCAGTACGTAGAGAAGAGACGACAAGTGGTTTGTGTGCTATTTCGATTGGAGCGATGGCGGTGTTTTATTACAATTATGTACTCAAAGTATATTAAGGGCGAACGAAACGTAAAAATATGTTTTATAGTTATATACTTATATTTTTTATTTATGCACATATAAATATATTGGCAAAGGTATATTTCTATAAGTATAAATATATTCCTATAATTATAAGTGGATATATATTTATACATATATATATATATATATATATATGTGTGTGTGTGTGTGTGTATATATATATGTATATAGCTATCTATATAACTATATTTATAATTATAGGAATATATTTATGCACATTTATATTTCTATAAGTATAAATATATTCCTATAATTATAAGTATATAATTTTATATATATACTTATATATGCATAAATAAAATATATAAATAAAACATATAAATATAATACATATGTGTACATTTTGTTCACCCTTAATACACTTTGAGTACAAAATTGTAATAAAATATAATATAGATATAGGTAGCCAGCGCAATCGCAATTGCGCATCTACGGCAAGCGTAGGTACCAGTGGCTACCCAGTTTCGTTAATAAGTTTCTCGACTTATTGATCATCAACCTATCAAAATAAATTTCAACCTAATAAAATCAAAACTGTAACAATATTTTATATAACAATCGGATTAGTAATAGCAACAATAATATTTTTTTTTGTGTAGTAACATTTATCAATCTACTTGTAAAACTCGTTGCATTTTTTACAAATCTTAGTCGCTTAGTATATTGCGTCGACTAATTGTACTCGTTTATTCTTTTTAAAATTTTAGATTGTAAAATGAATAAACTTATATGAAAGGAATAAACAGCAAAAACTTTCGGCGATTTCAAAAAAGAAACAAACACCGTTGACTTAGCGAGAAACGATCAACCACAGATCATGTACCTAAGTCGTCGGACAACGTCAAAATTGATGTAATCCACATTTCCAAAAAGTAAATAAAAGGGTAAAACACGCAACACAAATTAAATGAACGATATCGGTGCTGCTATGTTAGATAATAAAATAGTTAATAATCATATATCAAGAGGCAACATCCGTTTGTCTTCAACGAGATATTATGTTGATGTCGACAAACTTCTCTTCAATCGTGCGCGAGATAGCTCGAGTAGCGCATGCTAGGCGGGCAGATCGTCGGCCCATCGAGTGGGAGGCCTGTCCGTGATCGCCACTCGAGAAGTAATTTGACAATTTTTTTTTTGTCTTATGTTCTTAGTAAAGGCACATACAAGCTAAAAGCGGTACAATAACATAAACCCTGTTAGGGTAGAAGAATTTTAATTATCATATTTGTTACAAACTAAATTTATAAAACAGAATATATAACAAATTTTAAGAACAGACAAAAACCTAATTATAAAATCCAAATAAATAACAAATTCTCACAATACTGTATGAACAAGATTTAAAACAATATGCGAACTACGGTTTTAAAAAATAAAGAAAAAAATATATTAATTACCAATTAAGAACCCAAGTTATTTTAGATTTGTTTATAATAAGAAAGCTTTAGCAAAGTGTTAAACTTTTCTCTTTTAGAAAATCCATTAAACACTTTTTAAATATAATTTTTATGTTTTTAGATTTGGTTTATTTGTGGTTGTATCTAACTTAAACTGTATGTAGTTTTATGGTTAAAATAAACATTCGGACAACCTTAATAAACGCAATGTGTAAGATGGATCTTTTTGCGAAAATGCTACTTTTATCATCAATCTATTAATATTATCATTTTTTTTGTGCAGTTCTCTCCACTCTAACCTAAAACCTGTTTCTTCAACCTCGAAATGTAGTCTGCGTTCTGTAAACAACCTTTCCCTAGCAGTTCCACGGCCCTCTACCGTCTTTTTTTCGTATGCGATAAGAACTAATTAAATTGTAGTTTTTAACTTTAAAATCATTTTAAACAAAACAGTTCTTACATAAATTGCAAAGGTTAAAATACGACATTAAGCACAGTTTACCATATAATGGCAGAATGCATTAATGTTATTTATGTTTGCAAAATCTTGGTTGACCCGTAACTTGATTTGGTTGATCCCAGAAAGATAGAACATGAAGAGAATTCACGCTTTAAAAAAAAACCAAATTACTGTAGCACTAAGATTAAAATATCCTGTCACTAAATAAGATTCTAAGCAATCAAGGATTTTAATGCCATGCCAGTAGTGTTAAAAACAAATTTAAACAAATTTAAAGAGAAGCTTAAGTGTTCCTTATTGAAATTATTAAGATGTTAGAAAGTGCTTTTCTTTTATAAATCATTAGCGACCCACCCTGTGCTGATACTAAATATACTACAGACTGTCTTTATTTACAACTAGCTGACCAGGCCACGCGTTGCTATGGTAACGTTAATTAATTATAAAAACTGTTATTCTTAGGCTTATGGTAACTATATATGATAACTAACACACACCACACACAAAGTATTGTCATAATATAATGTACTGATGTTCACAGCTTTTTTTATCTTTGACAACCCGGTCGGTACCGCCGCAACCGCTATGTCGCTGCATTTTAAATCTGTAATATATTCGAAAATATTCATTTTAATAACATGAAGTAAAGAGCCATATTGATTTATATTAAATCCATGTATTTAAGGTACTTAATTAGATAAGGATTAATGCTGTATTGCTTAAAATCGCTTCGTAAATAAGCCATTATTTCTGGTAAAAAGTAAAGGATAAAAAATGGTTACTGTGGGTTATCACTAAGAGATAGACGTATACCATAGCGAACTTTTTTGTAGAACTTTTTAAGGTGCACATACCGTAGTAACTTATTTTATCTATCTCGTAGGGTTCAGCCAGCCTTTGCAAAGTAAGCTGTGTTTACGACATCACATTAGAAAAATTAGAAGTGTTTCTCTACTATATTATGCGTGTATTATACATATAAACCTTCCTCTGGAATCACTCTATCTATTAGAAAAACCGCATCAAAATCCGTTGCTTAGTTTTAAAGATCTAAGCATACACAGGGACCAACAGACAGCAGGAAGCGACTTTGTTTTATAACTATGAAGTGGTTGTTGTATCTTTCCTTTACTTATGTTGTTTAAATAGTGATTCTAATTTGATTTGTTTTATGTTCGTGATTTTTAATACGATATTATTTGTTAACGGAAAAAATGACTTTGAATATATATAATATAGATTTTCTTGACTTGCGACATTATACCCAAAACACGTTTATTTCATGTTTTTATTAAGAAAAATACAATCGAATAATAATTATACTAGATTTAAAAAATCTTAAAATCCCACGTTTTTCAATGTCCTAAAAAGAATAAAATAACCCTGCGGGGCAAAGCGAGGGGCCACTCAAAACGTGGGGGCGCATCTTTACAATAATCGGCATCAATGCATGTCATTCATCTCTTTAAAATCTCCTCTTAGTAATATGCGCCCCCACGTTTTGAGTGGCCCCTCGCTTTGCCCCGCAGGGTTATTTTATTCTTTTTAGGACATTGAAAAACGTGGGATTTTTAGATTTTTTAAATCTAGTATAATTATTTTCGCTGCAATTTAAAATTGTTTTATATCACTTATTTTGCTCTCTTCACTTTTCACTTTTTCTTCATTTCTCACCTTATACCACTTTGCTACCTTTTCACTTCACTTTGTTTCTCTTCTTCCTTCTTCTCTCTTTACTTCTCTCACTTTCTTCTACCTTGCTATCGCTTTTAAATAGTTAAATTATGAAATTAATCAAATTTTAAATATTCACTCACCGATCCAACCGTAAACATTAAGTTCAGCCGACGCGCCGACACGCTGACGCACAGCCGTAAACAGTTTAAATTTCAAATGACCGTTACGTTTATATGCGGCAGCTGACTACACGATCGAGTGTGATAATTTGGCAAGATATTTGCTGAATTAAATCATAATCACACACTGCATTAATTAATCATGAACGCAGCAAACATATCGAGAGAAAGAAGTGACATAAAGTCTCATATAAAAGCGAAAGTGGCCGAAAGTTGTCGAAATTTGACCTGAAAGTGCATCTGGAAAGTTGAAAGTTGCTTTAGAGTGCATTGTCATCGGGTTCTGAACTATCCTGAAAGTTTCAGCTTTCTAGCTTATCGGAAAGTGCCTCAAATTTAAGTTGCAAGATTTTGCCCGGACAGACAAACAAATAAGAAAAGTGAGATAAGAAAAACGTGGTAAAAAAATTCTTGAACTGAACTTCCCTAGAGAATAACTTAAACACTCGTGTCAAAGTGTCTCACTCTTTTCCTCGTGCTAAATTTAATCCCGATTTTTCTCCTCCTTGTCAAGATTAAACAAAAAACTTGATAAACGTAATTTAGGTGTCTGCATATTTTATAGTATTAATTTAAACGGTATTTTTAGCACCCTTTGAAGTCAAAAGTCTTTTTATATCGATCAGTAGGTAAAAATCAAATGTAACCAAATATACTTTGTATTAGTTAAAGCGTTCATGGTCACTTACATTACATTATTAACATATATTTTTGTGGCTTCGATATTTTACAGAATCCTCGATATATACAAGGTGGCGCAAAAAGAACGCATGGATTTTGAAATGTTATAAGTTTGTTAATAAACAAATTATTATGATGTTATGATTATAATAATAATCATACAACATTTCTTTTATAACTTTATTACTTTTATAACAAAACAATCAGCAATCAACCCAATTAAATAATTGGTCATTGTGAATTCCAAAGCCCCTTATTAATTTTTAAAAATAACGTCTGAGATCCGGCTTCCTTTTACATTCATGCCGTGCGACTTCTTTTTGTGGGGTCACCTGAAATTTAACGGGTAGGTACTGTCGAAAACCTCGTTCCATCGAAGAGTTAAAGGCTGCAATACGTGAAGAAATTGCTGCTGTACCACAGGACACATTGACAAAGGTTATGGAGAACTTTGAAGAGAGACTTTTAATGTGTATGAATGCAGAAGGACGCCACCTCTCAGATGCTAGACTGATTGATGTGAATGTAGGCAATATTATTATTAGGTATTAGTGTTTCCTGCACCTGAGCCTAAATGCTGGTATTGATATGCATTACAGGTCTAAACCAAATTATGATGCCCTATTTACTTTCGCCTGTTCTTCTCGGAAGGGCCTCCCAATTTCTGAACTGGTAGTAGTCTCAGTAGTATACAATGTAATCTTAGTGAGATTTGAATAACGAATTAAAATGCAAAATAAAACAATTAGATTTATATAAAATTTTAACAATTAGGAACGTGCCCGATTTAAATATTGCGAAGGTAGTAGAAAATATATGACGACCATTACCTTAATCTTATGATCACGGCTCCTGTAAAGGAGTCGAAACGTCATAATTAAATATAAAATAAATTATACGCAAAATCCGTAAAAAAGTTGTTTTAATGTGCGTGGAAGTGTAAGAACTAAATATTTAAAATTAAAATGAAACCTACCTTATGTCCTCAGTCGGAACAAATACAGCAAAATGAAAACAAAAAAATCTTCAAAAAGTTTATCGCGGTCATACAGCGTGACAGGGAATTTTTATAGAACAGAATAGAATATCTTTATTTGCATTAAATAGGGTGGTATACAATGGTGGTACACAGATAAGTTACAATTTTGATGCTTTGTAACCAATTTAGCCATAAAAATATAGCATGCAAACTTGATTTAAACGATTTAACATAACAAAAGCAAAAATACGTGTCAAAGAATAAAAATTACTATTTACAAATCAAACATAAAATTTACATTACATGATAAGATAAAAAAAGTAGGATTAAACATATAAAAAAAATGTCACAACCAAATAAATCCGCGTAATTATCATTAAAACTAAAATTTATAGCTAGTTTATTTATAAATTTCTAATTAAAAAAATCCCGGACCGAGTAGAACAAATTATCCATTGGCCACTTATGCAGCTCAAACTTAAACCTATAAATTTATATATATAGATTTAAAGAAACTTTTCTTGTAAGACGTAAAAGAAAATTTAATATTAAAATTAACGGATTTTAAACAGTACTGTAATTAATATATTATTAAGTATTGAATGTGGGTAGCATTCGTATCTTTGTACAGATTTCGCCTTGTCAACCAACAATAGTCCCTTATGACCCAAGTGTCAACTTGAGAAGGGTCTGGAACACCCAGTTGATTCCTTGTGATGGATGGTTGAAAAATATTCCGTGAAATTATTTCGAACTACACGACAAAGGGAGAAAGTCATTGTCTACGAGATTCCTTTAGAACGAAGACGCGCCTTTTTCTTTTCACGCTCTTGCTATGTCATATCGGTTTTTATGATTAATCTATGGGATTAACTTCTATATTGGCTCTGGTCTGGGTTAGTAAATAAATAATTCCTTTGTCAATGTGTCCTGTGGTACAGCAGCAATTTCTTCACGTATTGCAGCCTTTAACTCTTCGATGGAACGAGGTTTTCGACAGTACCTACACGTTAAATTTCAGGTGACCCCACAAGAAGAAGTCGCACGGCATGAATGCAAAAGGAAGCCGGATCTCAGACGTTATTTTTAAAAATTAATGAGGGGCTTTGGAATTCACAATGACCAATTATTTAATTGGGTTGATTGCTGATTGTTTTGTTATAAAAGTAATAAAGTTATAAAAGAAATGTTGTATGATTATTATTATAATCATAACATCATAATAATTTGTTTATTAACAAACTTATAACATTTCAAAATCCATGCGTTCTTTTTGCGCCACCTTGTATATATCGAGGATTCTGTAAAATATCGAAGCCACAAAAATATATGTTAATAATGTAATGTAAGTGACCATGAACGCTTTAACTAATACAAAGTATATTTGGTTACATTTGGTTTTTACCTACTGATCGATATAAAAAGACTTTTGACTTCAAAAGGTGCTAAAAATACCGTTTAAATTAATACTATAAAATATGCAGACACCTAAATTACGTTTTTCAAGTTTTTTGTTTTATCTTGACAAGGAGGAGAAAAATCGGGATTAAATTTAGCACAAGGAAAAGAGTGAGACACTTTGACACGAGTATTTAAGTTATTCTCTAGGGAAGTTCACGATTTGTTAAATCGTAAATTAAAAGAATTTTTATTCGATTGTATTTTTCTTAATAAAAACATGAAATAAACGTGTTTCGGGTGTAATTTCTCAAGTCAAAAAAATCTCTATTATATATATTCAAAGTATTTTTTTCCATTAACAAATAATAGATAACTACAAACATAAAATAATCAAATCAAAATCACCGTTTAAACAACATAAGTAAAAGAAAGATAATCACTTCATAGTATAAAACAAAGACGCTTCCTGCTGTCTGTTTGTCCCTGTGTATGCTTAGATCTTTAAAACTACGCAACGGATTTTGATGCGGTTTTTCTAATAGATAGAGTGATTCAAGAGATACTAGGGTAACGGATAGACATACATATATGATACATAGATATGAAATATTCATAGAATTATATAAAAACATCCATGACTCAGGTATAAATGCTCGTATTCATCACACAAACATCTGCCCCTACCGGGATTCAAACCCAGGACCGTCGGTGCGAAAGGCAGGATCGCTACCGTCGCCTTATCGACAGTATAGTACCGTTATCGATACTATTTCTCTCGATTTTTTCTGAAAAATAACGTACTATCGATAGGCAAATCAGTACTATCGATAGCTCAAAACGTGTCAATACTATTGATACTATAGATAGTATTACTGCTGGGAAATAACAAAATATCGAAAATATCGCAAGTATAGATAGGTACTATCTATGTTCTTACTATCAATACTACCGTTAGTATCAATACTAAAAAATTTGACGAGCTATCGACAATCTAAAACAATTGATAGTCTCAATACTATTCATATTATTATTACCAAGAACATAGATAATACTAAAACTATCGATACCATCGATAGTTAATTACGAGAAACAATACTATCGATAGTATTGCACTTTTTTAATTGTATATACATCAGAATAAAACACTGTTTACGGATTTTTTCGCATGTTTTATTTTATATTCAATCCTGACGTTTCGACTCCTTTACAGGATGTATATACATGTTCCAAGCTATTGATAGTGTCGATAGTATCAATCGATAGTCCTGATATCTATCAACTATCGACAGACCATTGATTAATTATCGACCGGCAACACTAGTCAAGGTGTACAACACCTAGTGACACTAAAAGCCGCAGGTGATAACGCCGCATGTGGTGTATATAAACTATTAACACTATAATAAGGAAGATTGTAAGAATATTTTATACACCTATGAAAGATACATAAGTGTTGTTTATATATAACTAGCTATCCCGGCCACGCGTTGCTGGCATGGAAACAAACACACACACACACACACACACACAAAGTATTGTCATAATATAATTAAATTAAAAAATTAAAAATTAAAAATTCTTTATTGGAACAAAAATTGTGACAAACAAAATGTTGCGTTCGTAAGTGACCGCTATAGTATAAAACTGTGGCGCGGCCACAAACGCCCACCTCCAGAAAAACTTAAAGCCGAGTTCCTTAAATTTAGATTAAACAAAAAGTGCTTAGAGTTTTAGACTAATTTAAATTTACATTTTAGCAATGTACTAAGAAAAGTTAAATTACAACTTATAATTAATTAATTTGTGTGTGTGTGTGTGTGTGTGTGTGTGTGTATGTGTGGGTGTGGGTGTGGGTGTGTGTGTGTGTGTGGGTGTGTGTGTGCGTAAATATGTGAAACATGATATGAAAGATCATAAACAGCTTTTCAAAAGGTTCTCTGTTTCAATATATGTGAGAGATTTTAGCCATTTAATGACACGAGATTTGCATTCTTTCTTAGTTAAAGGAAAAATATTTAATGTTGCATTGACTTTATTATAGAGCATAGGCGCAACGTAATAATAGTGTCTCCTAGATATAAGTAGTTTACACGGCTGTATTTTACAAGGAGCTAAGGGTCTACGTCTGCTTCTCATGGACCGATTTTCGAGATGCTCAGGTGCATAGGGTAGATGTGCATGTTTTCGGAGGATAATTTGCAAAAGATAAATTTGGCGAACCGAAAGAACATCTGTAAGACTATACAACTCAATAGTCGGAAAGAGGATGGGCTTGCGAGTCATCACTTTTAGCACAGCTCTTTGGGCTATTTCTAGCCGAAGTAGATCTGTTTTCCCAGCACCACCCCAAACCGAGATACAATAGGAGAGTATAGACTGTCCCAGGCCATAGTATACATTCTTTAGAGTCTCAAAATCAACAACGGATCTGAGATTTTTAAACACGTATATAAGTTTCCTCACACGGCCAGTTATGTAACGTATATGTTCCTTCCAAGACAGAGCACTATCCACATACACTCCCAGATATCTGATATGGTCCACCCGCATAATTTTCTGGCAAGTACAGTCTATGCATGTAAGCGGAGGGTTTTTATGAGCCGAGATGCAGAAAGAGGATGGAGCAGAGGAAGATATGGTCGGGGCAAAAGTAATGACACGTGTTTTATTAAGGTTAAGTGTTAGTAGGTTCAAGGAAAGCCAGCGCATTACTTTATTAAGAACGAATTCAGCCCTTTCTCGAGCCTTAGTCCAGTCTTCACCTTGAACTAAAAGAGTGGTATCATCGGCATAGACCAAAACTTTACAATCTGGAAGTTTTAATTTGCACAGATCGTTAATATAGATGTTAAAGAGTGTAGGACCCAAAACGCTACCTTGAGGAACACCAAAAGTAATCCCTTTAGCTTGACTTGTGTGCTCGCCGATCTTAACGTACTGTCGCCGATCACTTAGATAGCTTTTAAGGATACCATGAACAGGACCCCTTATACCAATACGCCACAATTTATCCAGCAAGAGAGGCACAGAGACAGTGTCAAACGCCTTTGAAAGGTCCAAAAAGATCCCAATAGTTTTGAGCTTACTATTGAAGTTATTTGCAACTGTTTCTGTTAAGTCAAGCAATGCATCTTCAGTTGACTTGCCCCGACGAAAGCCGAATTGATTTTCTGCAATGATCTTATTAGATTCTAGGTAACTGATAAGCTTGTTATTGAGGATCTTTTCGAGTACCTTAGACAAAGTAGTAAGGACAGATATTGGTCTATAGTTGTCGACACTGTCTCTGTCACCGTTCTTATGGATAGGGTGAACGAGGGCTCTTTTAAAGGAAGTGGGAAATACACCTTTGCTAAAACATAAATTAAAAATGTGTTCAAGTATCGGGGCTAGATTATTTTTAGCTGATTTGATTAGAGAGGTGGGTATTCCATCGTAGCCAGTTGATGAGGTGTTTTTTAAATTAGTTATAACCTGTTGAATTTCATCACAATCGGTGTTGAATAAAGCCATCGAGTTTAACGAGGAATCAGGTTTATCAGGAGTTGTCGCTTTTTGGCTTGATAATGTAGAGGAGCTAGCTGTGGTAATGGGTTCATTTGCGTTTGCTATCTTCATAGCAAGTTCAGCGCCAATGTTTGCGAAAAAATGATTTATTGAGTCGACAGCACATAGAGGATCAGAAGTTGGTGGGATTAACTCAATCGCAGACCTATTAACTGGGTTACAATAATTCCCTATCTTTTTAATAAGAGACCAGGTAATTTTAGGGTCTTTGTTTGCTTTTAGAAATTCCGCCTTTTCATACTCTTTCTTAACCTTTTTTATGAGATTCGTTACGAAGTTTCTATATCTTTTAAAGGTTAGACGTAAAATCAAGTTATCAGGATCCTTTTTTGTTTTTACCAATAATTTGTCACGATGTCGTATACATCTTAACAACCCGGGCGTGATCCAAGGTTTGATAATTTTTTTCTTATTTGGTATATGTATCTGACGAGAGTGAGTTTTTACGGTTTTAGAAAGTATATCTACCAATAAGTCAGTTGCTTGTTCAGGGTCTTCACAAGCACAAATTTGAGTAAAGTCTATTGTTTTGAGAGTCTGGTTACATGCGTCTATGTCAACCTTAAAATAGAAATTATTATAAATAGTTCGTTTTACATTCAAATTGCAACATAAAAACACCGGTGCATGATCTGTGGTGTAGGAATCGAACACTAAGGTAATAGCACTACTTTGTGTTTTCAGAATTACGTGGTCGAGACAATTGTTTTTTCGTGTCGGAAGAACATGAGCTGGTAGCAAAGCGTGAGAAGCTAATGTATTCAAATATACTTCACTATGGGGATCATAATTTTGACTCGTGATGTTTATGTTTATATCTCCTATGACAGCGATATTACGGAAATTTTTGAGTGAGTTTAAGGTAATATCAAGAGATTCAATAAAGTTACTAGTGTTTTTGAAAGACGGTGAACGATAGAGTCCAATTATAGCGAGAGTATTGGAAAATTTTAATATTAGACAATTTGCGTCTTTAAATTCAGGGACTGTTAAAGTAAAAGGCAAATCGTTCCTAATGTATGCAACCACACCTTCGTTTTGGTTACTGTAGCTGGATTTGCAGGATTTGTAGCCCGGAAGGCTTGGTAGAGAAGGACACTTGCTAAGCCAACATTCCGTCAGAATTATGACGTCACAAGAAATAGACATGCGATGGAGCAAAGTTAAAAGTGACGGAAAATTACAATTTATACTTCTAATATTTAAATGAAGCACCTTTATAGAATTTTGCATGTTCGATACATACTGAGCACATTGATCTGGTGAGCAAGTTTTTGACTCAGATACCTGTATCTGATCAAGATCGGAGAGAATATTTAGTTGATCAACATTATTCATTTTTAAATACGTATAAAAAGCTATGCATACCTACCCCAGTGTCAACCGGGTGCCTAATAAATAGATTGATGTGTTTGCTATGTGTACTAATATGTAGATAAATTATGTGCAATACCATAGAAAATCTTGATATAATATAAAGTGTTGTTGTATGATTTATAAAATATATTGAAATTCGTTTATCGAAACTGTTTAAACTATTTATATTGTAATGCAACTTTAGTAAAATTGTATTTGATCTGAGAGTAAGTTTTGTGTACTTCTCATTAAAAGAGTTTTGTTTAAAAACAGTATGATAAATGGAACCATTTATTATGCGGTGCAATTTATAGTATGTATTAAGTGCAATAAAAATGTAATGAAATGTTTTTAATTCGTTGATAGAGTATAAATTGGTGTGTGATGTGAAGTTGTAAGTTAGAGTGGCTGTTGCATTATTTATTTGTAAAAATATATATGAAAAGCCTGTAGAGGTGTATGTGAGTACGTTAGGAAAGGTATAAACGAGTTGAAAGTGTGTATTGTTGAAGTGATTTCGTTTAAGAAGTTTTGCAAAAAATACGAGTGACCTGATAAACATTACGTAAATATTTAAAGTGACTTTTGAGTATGTGGAGTGTAGAAGCGTTTTAGATTCAATTTTAAGAATTATATCCATTAAACTAACAACTAAGAACATATAGTTTAAAATGAAATAACAAAATTTCGTAAATTTAGACTTAATGTGCCTTTTACTAATGGCGGTTGAATTACACAAAATAATTATGCTTATTTTAGAACATAATACATGCAAAAGAAAAAGAAAGTTCCTAAATGACAACATCAATGACCCAAAAAAGGTTTTTAGAACTATAGGATGGAAAATAGTATTTAGTCATTTTTGTATAACCTGAGACTTCGGAAAATCGTCTTCAGAGCTGATTTTCAATGCTCTTGAACCTTCATTTTGTCTTAAATATACGATGCCGTGTGATGTCCAGCAGAAACGATACTTGTGTTCAGAGGCATAATCTCGTGCCATACGGAATAATTTTTTTGCTTTAAATGTCAAAGATTCCGAGATGTATATGCGCTGCTCCGGACCATTGATATTTAGTTGTTTGGTGTTTAACTTGTTTGTTGGATTCTGTCCGTTATATATTTTGAAGCCAGTAAGCAAGTTACTTTTACTTGACGCGTTTAAAAAGTCCACTATGATGGGTTTATTCGATTCCAATTTTGTGTTAATTCTCTGTACGGATTTTATTTCCCCAGTGCTTATGTTAACACCAATCTTGCTGCAAATATCTTGAAAAGTTTTATGTAATACTTGATTAGTTTCCTTATTGGAGCATTTAGGGATGTTCCGAATTTCAATTTCATTTGATTTTAACTTCCGTTCCAGTAACTCAATTTTGTTTTCAAGAGTTCCAATATACTTTCGCTGATCTTTCTGTTCGTTTTTAAAGCACTCGAGTTCCTCACGCATTTCGTCGTACTTTTGACTGAGGAAGTTCAAGGATTGGACAATTTCGTCATTCTGATCTTTAATGGTTGCCATAGAATTTTGTATGCATAATAATTTATTATCTTGTGCACTAGTAAAATCATGAAACATTTGCCTAATCTCATTCATGAAAGAGCGCATAGATAACTCTTCCTCCGATATAAACTTACGCTTGTTACGCGTTGTTATTGTATCGAGCGCCGAGTCAGATCCTGCATGTTGTTGAAGTTGTGAGGCGGGTATGGCGAGCGCGGGGGCTGGGCCCGCGGCGGGGGATAGCGCTTTTGGAGGAGTGCGCCTTAGTGACATTGTATTGCAGTGCTTGGTTACTAGGATCGCAGAAAGATAAAAAGATAAAATGATTTACGGCGATAGGTGACAGAGATCTTGTTATGGTGGACACAATCGAGACTTTGGTACAATTTTGCTTTCCGTCCAGTCTATGTTGACCCGTCCGGTCTCGAAGGCGGGCGAGCGGCGGCGTGTGCGAATGGGACAATTAGATGTTAAGTGCAGCTGACTTACGTACGGTGACCACGACAGACCAGTCGCAAAGGTGTGGTGTGGCTTGTTGGTGTGCGTGTAGAAATTACGCATTACGTTTCGCCACTTCTTTAAGTTTATGCACTCCTATTTATACGAAATGAGTTTTGTAGATGAAAATTTTAATTTTTAACCAAAATTAACACAAAAACACGTCTGACACTGTCCGAGTCCGGAGGGGAAGGGGATAGGGATAATGTAGATAACGATGTCTTTTGTAGTTAATGGGAGGTGTCTGGTGTTTTTTTTTATTTAGAATGGGTTTGCTCTTGATCCCAGTCAAGCCCGGGGTCCACGACAGGATCCACGATAGAACCAGCTAACCCAGAAGGTGCCTATTTACCCTGGCTTTGAAAACGGACGGGTTATAAATACAGACGCAGGGAGGGAGTTCCACTCCTATGCTGTGAGCATTATGAAGGATTTTGCGAAGCGCTTGGTGCGACAGGTAAAAATAGGAATAGCATTACCTCCAATATTATTAATCGCCGTTTTACTACACCCTCCAAAGTGAAGGGTTAGTGCTATTCTACTTTGCCGGACACCACACGGTTAAAATAAAAGAGATAACATAAAGAAAATGAAATATAGTTATATAACATTTGATTATATAGTTACAATCAAATGTTACATTCTAACATTACTTGCACACCAATTAGCCTAGCCCAAAGAAAGCATTTTAAGGCTTATATTATGGATACTAGAGTAACGTAGGACATACATAATATGATACATAAATAAGTAATATTCATAGCAATATATACAGATACCCATAATTCAGGTACAAATGCATCGTATTCCTTCTGGGAACCAAATCCAAGGCAGAATCGCTACCGTTGCACCAAATAGTGGTCAAGTAAATATTGCTTTAAAAACAATTTGAACACTCTGTTATCTCTTCAGACGTTACGTACTAAAAAGGCAGACTGTCAGCAAAGTTTTTTTGTATGTTGATTGTCAGTTTTCATATAAGTTACTGATATTTCGCTGCTATCAACTATTTTAGCCGTATATTTTTTTTATAAGAATTTACAAAAATTTTTGCAGAGTTTATCTTGATCTGTGTGATGTCATCTGTGTATTGATACGTGTTGTGTTTGCGTTGTCTTTAGGGTGTCAAACTTAGTTTCTGTCATATCAAATTTTACTGACGGCAATTGTCTTTGAAGTGTCAAGTATACATTTGAGGTGGCGACTAGGTTTGTGTATCATTATGCATATAGAATATCGTATAGGTATTTTCTTTACAAATATTTTGAGATAAAAATTACATACAGTCAGTTGCTTTTTAATCTGGTATAAATTGTTTTTGTATAATTTCCATAGTAGCTTTGGATTTACGGGACATCCATAGATTGTAGTTTTTGTAAAATTGTAGGCATATTAGACTATGCGGATTCTCGTAAGCCTTCTATCCATCGTTGGTCGTATTAAATGGCCGCTCAAAAATATGAAGGTGGTTTGGATTAATTTTAGGATGTACTTGTCCACAAACAATAAATCTATTAACACTATTTGCTATTTATTGTTCAGTCATCGCACATGTTAAGCAAAGTTAGCGCAAAAGATTTCTTTCTTTTTTTTTCTCCGTGAAATTCTTCCAAAGTGTAAATGTTCGCTACTGTAAACAATTTCTATTTATAGATAGATTTTATGGACAAAGAAGACTTAAGTAATTAAAAACGACCTATTACCTTGATTGACGGAGACAAGAGATAACACAAATAAATGATTGTTTATCTTAAAGTAACCTGTGATCTACAATTAATAAATTTGAATTTGAATTTATGAATGAATATGGAAAATACAAAACACAATTGTATAAAAATATTAACTGTCCCAAATCAGTGCGTCTCGCTCGAGGACCAATGATAGATTGAAAATTAATGGATTAGAAAAAGGTTCAATCCCTGCGAAAAATCCATTACGAGAGATTTGAGCGTAAAATAGCGTTGTACGTACCTTACTGACTTATAGATTTAGATATTTCATGCTTAATGGGGCATCCATTCGTTTTTTATAACAACTATGTAAATAAAGGCTATGCTAATAGAAAAACAGGTCTTGATATAATGTATGTGGATGACATCATTATTGTTGTGTAGACACGCAAAAAGCAGTGCGGTGTCTGCGCAAAGTAGCGCTTTACATTTTCGGGTGTCTTAAAAAGTTACTAATGATTCTGGAGGTAATCACCACTCTCTTTCACCACTCAGATCACTAATTGGGCAGCAAAATCCCCCATTCTTGGGGCTTCCGTCCAGCAGCAGATGGTAATCACCACTCTCTTTCACCACTCAGATCACTAATTGGGCAGCAAATCCCCCATTTTTGGGGTTTCAGTCTAGCAGTAGATATCATATGGCTAAGCTAGTGTAAATATTCTTAAAAACTAGATTGCTAATCAAACTTTGTGGCTTTATCATGGTTGCTAAGGGTATCCTAAATTAATAAAAAAATGACCTTCGTTTTACTACATTTTTAACTAGTTATGGAATTGTAAACAAATTATTGACCCACCGTGAAAAGAGACAAAAATTTTACCTACCGCAGTTGTACTGCCGTGGTTGATATCAGTTTATTTTATATTTATAATTTGTCATATATATTTACATTACATTTACATGTATTATTGCTGTACCTTGTGACATAAAGCTGAATTGGTCCCCCATTTGGTACAGACGTGGGGAATATTAAATTCATATTAAGATTTTATTGGTAATTTTTTGTGTTTTAAATTTTAAGTTTACTCTTTTTCTCTTAGTTTTAAATTTTTTTATCTATGTACTGTCTTTGTATTGTACGTTAAAGTTCTGTGTTAATACCAAATAAAGGGGTTGATGTCAAAAATATTCGAATCCGTAGTTATTGTCACGTATTATCTTGCAAAAGAGGTTTAGTTACTTCGATCAAATAAGTACGGAAATAAAATAATGTATATCTTTATGACAAATGGGAAATTGCTCATAAATAATTTATTAATACGCCGTCAAGCAGCCTTAATACGATCGACAGTCAAAGTAACGCCATCTGTCAGCACAATAAAAATATTATAAGAAATATGATTATTATAGATATTTTTTAAAAAGATTAATTACGAAGTAGTATGACATTTATATACGTCATTGTCACAGAACGAAGTTCGTGGGGTTTAACATTATAAATTGCTTATCAGCTCCCAAACTGTCCTGCTTTTCTTATATAAAAAAAGTTCGTTTTAATAAATGTTGTGTGTTTAAAATTCAAAGTGAAATAAATAGAGGCGATGGAAAATTCCAAAGCAAATATTTTCCAGTTTTAATCTACCGATCGTCGAGTATCACACGTCGATGGATTTGTTGGAATTGGAATAACAATTGTGGGAGGGTCTGAAGGATTGTTTCAGCTAAACCATTATTAAGCGAGGGGGTTCTATAAAAGCAGAATTAATATTATTAATCATCTATAGAAAATTACAATATTTATGTTTATATTTGTAATGTCATAATAACAGATGTTTACTAAATGCGTATGAAAGTACCTATATACGATGCTAATAACAAAAATGAATTATTTTTTGACTATTTTCTGAATTCTCTTATTTTCACTGAATCATCACTGGCAGACAGCTGATGTTATGTTTTGTATATTACAGTATCTTTCATTATATGGTTAGCAAAAAAGAGTATTGAAAAGCAAGCCAGGAACAGCTTGTGCTTTAATATAATTCAAATTCGAATCTGTATTTATAACAAAGAAATAAAATAAATAGATTACTTATCAAATCACGGCAAGAAAAATCGTAAAGGTGTATGTATTGCTGCATACATTGACAGGTGAAAAGTTTTCAGTATCCTTTGTGTGAACAACGTTTACTATAGGTTTTTTTTTATGAAGGCAGCATATAGGTACTTTGGTAGGTAAGACAGAAAACACAATTTCTTATTCTAAGTTTTAACAAGTGCGTATTTTCTATTTCATCACAAATTACATAATTTGTGAAATAATTTTATGATATACGTTTTGTACGTCATGCCGTAACTACTGAGGCCATATCCTATTATAGAATTTGTTAGTGCAGTATACTACATTCTTAAAATATTCTATGGTTTTTTGAGCTTGAGTAAAGATAGTTTGGATTAAACTAGTCTTAGTTTTTTTTACATACTACTACTATACTATGTAGACTATGTAGTCAATGTATAGCATTCAATTAAACTTATCATCTATTATTAGAAGTACGAGGCGTGGCTGATAAGTACCTGTGTTAGGCAAGAAACAATCATTTTGAGAATATATTATTTTATCTTTCGACATAGTCTCCTTCAATATCAATACACTTGGCCCAACGATATTCCAACTTTTTAAGCCCTCTGAAAAATAGCTTTTGCGAACTTTGCAAATTATGCCTCAGTTTTGACAATGACCTTGTGAATCTCTTTCCGCCAAGCCATTTTTTATTTCTAGAAACATAAAGAAATTGGTGCATGGGGCCAAATATTCCACCATTTTTGCCGTGGCGACATTACACGAGTGAACTTGCATTATCATGATGGAATAAAACTTCACATCTCACTTCCACCATCAACTGCAACGAAATCAATCAATGAATTTATTTGAAATTTGATACCTGTTTGAAAGATCTTAGAAATTACGGCAGTGCCATCATTTCTTCAAATACGCGTACTTTTCAATCACCCTTCGTAGGTACGTATGCTGAGGCACAGATTCTATATTCTCGCACTTACAATGATAACTACCTGTCTACTACTGTAGAGGTGCAGGTGAGCCTGGATAGTTGGCTGAATTACAGATTTATGAAGATAAATTGTTATAATAGAAAAATACTATAAAAAAATCGACTCGGGTCACAAGTGAATTCTCAGGCGGGACCCTTCACTTGTGACCCGAGTCGCTTTTTTCTAGTATCTTTCTATTATAATAATTTATCTTATGAGATCGCATTGAAAATGCATAAAATATATAAAAAAATATAAAAAAAAAGATTTATGAAGATTGACTGTGGACTTGCGTTTTTTACGTAAGCTTACACCCCATTTTTAATACTAAACTGGTAGGTAAGAGGCTTAATATTACTTAGGACTGTAAATCCTTTTAGCTATCGCCGTTATACCTTTTCAAGTCTTTTTTTGGTAGTCTATTTCCCGAAAAAGCCTAAGCATAAGTTTTGGGGTATATCTGTGTTGTGTTAAATTTAATTTCTATTGAATTTTATTTATTTATTTCTTTCATATTACACTAGCTGACCCGCTAACGCGTTGCTATGGTAACGCGTTGCTATGGTAACTTTAATTGATACAATGGAAAAAGAGCGGACAGACGAACACACAAACAACAAATTTGTGTTTTTAGAGTATATATTAAAAAAAAATAGAAAATTCAATGAGGTATACACGTGACACCCTGCAAGGGCACAGCAACATTAATTAAATAAATATGATACATGTTTGCCTTAATTCGTTTCATATATATTCTATCGTTAAATCGATGTACAAATATTCAATTTTAAAGTACAAAATATAAAAAGGATAAACTATTTCTTACATTTTCGCGACTAACGCACATTTAGATAAAACCACGTTTACCGGATAAGGTAATTTTATGCTGTGATCACGGTACTTTTACTGGATAAGGATCCTCCTCCTGTGATCACGGCTCCTGTAAATGAGTCGGAAATAGAGGATTAAATAAATAAAAAAAGAATAAACGCGATGTTTATGAGATAAAAGTGGGTTTACTTTAGAATTATTTGAACATAAAAATTTGTTGTTAAATTGTGTAAGAAATAATTTCATAAAAAATAAAAAATTAAATTAAACATTTTAAAAACCCCCGACACAAAAAACATAAGCTACCTTTAAAAAGTAAAAAATAATAAAAGAAAATTAATCCTAAAGTACCTATATGTATAAGAATGTATTAATATTTAAAAAAAAACTTCGCGTTCGGGGACAATGTGACACTAATTAATTAGGAGCGGTTTTTAAAATTTTTAATTTAATTTTTTATTTTATACTTTTTAAAGGTAAACATACTTATAATATCTCTGGTTAAGTTGTAAATACATAGGTTCTTGTCGATTTCAAATTCATTTGAGACCCCACTTGAGCATATTTGCAGACATTCGGTTTTTATTCCCCACTTTAACCCCCCATTACTTTTAAACGGCTTAATCGATTTTCGAACACTCGCCCGTAAAACACCTGTAATACAAAAAAAACTAAATTGAAATCGGTTCATTCGTTTGGGAGCTATGATGCCACAGACAGACAGACAGACAGACACGTCAAACTTATAACACCCCTCTTTTTGCGTCAGTGGTTAAAAATAATATTCACGTGCACTTGTCAAAAAACAAGTAAATAAGGCGGATTATAATTAGCAAACATGAAAATTTATAATAAAACTAGCTGACTTGGCTACGCGTTGCTGTGCCGATTGCAGCGCCATCTGCCAGGCTGATTTGTGAATCTAAACCTTCCAGGGCGCTACCCAAACGCATACAAATAAAAATGTGAGCCGTTATGGTACGCCTGGCAGATGTGAAACATCGAAAATGTTTTGTACAAGTATTATCCATAAAAGAACAGATTACGGCAGGAACTAAATATGGCATCATGAACAAATGAAATATTACGGATTTTTTCTAATTAATTTATTAATATTTATTTAATAAACTTTAATTTTCATACAAACATTAAAAATTAAAAAATGTATTTCCAATTGCGACAACTCAATTCTTTTAATCAGTGACTTTAGTAATGTTTAGTTATATTCGATGTTGCCTCTGACGGTATTACTGTGACAATCGGTCGATGATAACTGAGGTATGTTACAAAAGTATTGGACATAACATTATCAAGAAATCTTATAAATACAGCATCTATTGCACAGTCGCTTGGCGGATACAACAACTACATATAGACTGTATAAATATATATATATATATATATATACCACCGTATAGTGGCGATGCGTCGCCACGGCATGCGTCGCCACGGCATGCGTCGCCACGCCAATAATCGGTTTTACCCGCGGCTATAGATGTTTCACATCAAAAATTCATTCAAATCGGTCCAGCTGTTTAGAAGAAGTTCAGTGACATACACACGTACAGTAGAATTATATATATTAAAATAAAAAATAGCAACGAAAAATAATAAAATAAGTTACTTTTCAGTTGTCATTATCTCAATAAATTCAATTAAGTTTCACTTCTTATTGTTCTTTCGTTAGGAATCACAATTCTCTTTGACTGGGTAATCATTTATCTGACTAATAAATTCTATTCGAGGATTGAAAAATCGGCCCTAAGGAATTCAGCGATTTTATAATAAATTTAGTCTATTAGTAAATTTCACAATTTTTGAAATGAAAACTTCTTTAGCATCGTTGTTATTTGAAAGTTGATGAACTGAAAAAGCGACAGTAAAAAGAGACAGATATTAAATTCATAAGAAAACGTAGCAGAAAATGAGATAGGAAGCATTATGTACGTGTGTTAATACGTGTTTGTGTGCGCATGCGTAGTATAAAGCTTGAGAGAAGGTATCACAACAACTGTGGTATTTTGTATACGTGTACGTGTTATTTTTGAAGGTTTCACTTCTACCACGTGTGAATTGTACACATGCTTTAGTTTTTTTTAGTTTCAATATCTGTGATTTTATATGATAAATTTTAAGAAAATAACTTGTCCCGCCTGTGATTAAATTGTGAGCAGAGTCGATTATTTCTGTTATTTATTTTTCTAAAAATAAATTATAGAATAATATTAATATATTTACGTCATTCAGCTTATTGAATATCCGAACACGTACAGAGGACGTTATTGGATTAAAATTATTAGTCTTTCGTCTGCTATATACTTTCATATTTTCTTCGTCTGTTATTAAAAAAAGCCATCTCTAATATGTACAGTATATTTGAAAGTAGCAATGTCTTATTTCATTCTTTTATAATTTTGATAAGAATAAATTTTAACACTCATACCTGTAAAGTCCTTAAAAGGCTTAACTATAAATTACGAAAAACAATATATTTTAATTCACAGTCATGAATATAAAAAGAGGAAAATTATAAGTATTAAGAAGGTAACACATTAAAAGTACTAATCTGACAAAATAGCTTTCTGACAAATTGTTTTTTTAGTCTAAAGGAATATTTAATAAGGAAACATTAATTACACAGTTATTTAGAAGTAGAGGATTTCTAAATAACTGTGTAATTAGGGTTGCCTTCTGAACTCTTTAAATTGAGTTTTAGGATAGAGTTTTATACAGAAATCTGGTATTTTTCAGTTTTTTCAATTTTCCAAACAATTTTCCCTTTTTGAAGTTGCAGGTTCGAGTTCCACTTCAGAATAACTAGTGAACTAAATCGATTTTTTCTAAAAAAAAGTCTATATTTTTTTTTCCTAAAATTGAAACTGCAAAAAATAAAAATTATTAACTTTCCCAGTTATATATACTCCTTATTATTTATGCAATTAACTGCTTCTTTTTTATATCTATAATCCTATCAAAATCCTAAGTCAAAGGTAGTTTTCTTTCTCAAAAAAATGTATCATAGTTTCTTCTTTAACGAATGTTAAATACTTGTGAAATTATTACATTCGATGTATGTAGGTATGTACGCATGGCGCTAGTATTGATAACGCAATTGAATTCGGTAGCTTAATTGAAATCTCACTTGTGCAGATAGCGAGAGGATGTGGATTCAGGTTCTACTCGAATACTGAGACAATTTTTACTGGCAAAAAATTCTTTAAAATTCAGTATTTCGAAAATTAAAAGTAAATAAGGAAAATTTATTTATTGAATCGACAACATTAGATGCAGCCGTACACACTAAAGACACTATAAGAACATATAACTGTTCTCACAGTTACAGGCAGTCAAAGTACGTAAGAAAATATAAAAGAACATAATTAATAAGTGCATATCCTAATTATATTATGACAATACTTTGTGTGTGTGTTTGTAACCATATTGTCAGTAATAAAAATAAATTTAAAAATAGATTTCCGCGCTTTCGCATTTCTACGAAAACAAAACACTATCCGCAATTGATACACTCCTGATGTGAGTGGCAAATTAGCATCGGTCGATGCTCCATATCGCGAGCTCGGGGCGCGCGTGGTACTTGTAAAATTTAAGACTTAAAAATGACGAAAAGAATTTAATCTTTATTAAAGACAAAGAAAGGGAGAGGGAGAGATAAGTTTCTGATATATGAAAAGTAATTTCAGAAATCATTTTGGTATTAACATTTGTCATAATTTAATATAATTGCCGGTTAAGTTAGGTTAGATATTTATTTAGCCAGTAAGCTATGTTAAATTATACCAAAAGCTTGTGTGCTAATGACAAACAGAGCCAAAAACAATTATTTTAAATGGGAATAAGCGAATTCTCACGGGTCTGCTTCATTACTTTTGATGTGATTACGCAGAACTCGTCGGTGAAGAAGTTAGCGTTTTAAGCTTGTCTTTGTTAAGGTTAAGCAACATTCGTAAACGATAGATAGATTTTTATCCAAGCTATTGGTCCCAGTTTTTAGCATCCACCAAACAGTACAAGTAGCTTATTGCTCATTCCTCTTAAGTTATTTGTATGTTGGTTTTACAACCACGGAGGTATTAAAACATATCTACGATCTGTGTGGTCGAGTGTGTTGCATATCGGTTTCTATGGTGACACCACTTTCAGGGCAAAGGTTCGATCCGCGGCAGGGTCAATCTAGACAACGAACTTTCTATTGACTCGGGTATTGGCTTTGTGGTTGAGTCGTTATTTACGTAATCATAGTAATCATACAGGTAATAACACAGGTTTTTTAGCTACTTAACTTGGTTTTATAACAATGTATACTATGGTGTTAAATTTAGAGACTATTATGAAATGACAAGATTTATTGTCTTTCTGGTCTTCTCCACGAAATGAGTGTTTGACAAAAAATCTGTTCGAATTTGCAACGACTTTATAATTCACATAGATACAAATTTCTATTTTCGCTTTGCTTTTTCCATTTTCATCTTTATTGAACCACTATCAAAGTCGATGTCAACGAAAACACACACCGAAATCACAGGGCCGTCCATTAAAGGTTATTAGTTTCTCGACTTATTGAGTCGTCTGATGATTGATGTCGCAGCCTCTAGAGGGTACAAGCTCGAAACAAAGTAATGAGACACAGAGTCGCATCGACGCGTTGAAAGTTAAGTTCAGAGATAGGACATTATTACTTTCACTATGGATGTTAATATTAAAAGAAAAGCTTTTTTAAACAATAATTGTCCAAAAATATGAGGGTTATTTTTGGAGAAAGGAATAATTATTTAATAAAGTTCAATGAAGTGTCATGATTTTTCTCTGATTAAAATTTTAATGTATGTGTAAAATAAGATACAGAATATAAACGTAAAATTGTTATCAGTTAAGCCACACGAACACTTATTAATGGTAGCTAGAGCATAAAATGATCTCTCAAAACATCTCTTAAGGGTTCGTCTGTGGGTGGTGAGATATCTCTAAAATGGTTAATAAAAGCAATGGCAACATGCAAGAAACGTGTGCTACCTGTGAACCACAACACATATGTCATTAAATTACTAGTATTATTTACATTTACCTTTACGTAAAACATCACCTTATTTTAAAAGTATTTATTTGAAATGTTAACTTGAGTAAAAGTTGGTGTGTTTCGTGAGCCCTTTTTATGAGACAAGAAAAAAAATTTTTTATCTCTACAAAATATTTTTATTTATTTTAAATTCATTTTAAACAAAATAGTTTACCTTTGTTCACTTTCTAACCCAAGTCCACCCCTGTGCCATGCGTCGAATTGTCTTATAACATAGCGTGAACTGTAAATGTGAAGTTAACACTTTAAGAAGACTTAGGGGTAGAGCTTTGGAAGGGTGTATGACGGCGACACTGATGTAGCGGAAAGTTTTATGTAATGAAGTAAAGGCGAATATATACTGGTCCTATATTTTATTTATTTTATAAATTTGGTAAAATTATGAAGTGATTGAAATAAACGTTTTGATTTTTATATAAAATGACAAAAGGAGCATAGTTTCATTCAACACCTGTCATTGGTGAAACGTGGACATAACCCAAAAGCTTTTTTCAACTACTGTAATTTTGTCTAAGTACGATAATTGCAATGTAATAAAAACTAAACTAGGAGTGGAATGTAGCAAATAGGAAAAACTTGTACATCTGACTATTCATAAGATATAAAATACGCATGTCAAAAACAACCACGCCTCCGAACCCTCAGGTAGGATTCGAACGCACGAACTTTCGCAATCCGGGCGAGTACTCTGACCGCTGAGTTACCGAGATGCTGGTAGAAGCGTCGAAATTTACAAACTTATTTCAACTTCTACTATGAGCTAGTATCGTTCCACCAATGTTAAACGCCAACGTGGAAGCGTGGTCGTTTTTTACATGCGTATTTTATATCTTAATGGCTGACACCGGCCATGCGTTGCTGTGCCAAATGCAGCGCCATCTGCTGGGCTGATTTGCAAAACTAAGCCATCCAGGGCGCCACCCAAACGCATACAAAAAAATTCATTCAATTCGGTCCAGCCGTTTAGGAGGAGTTCAGTGACATGCACACTTACAGTAGAAATATATATATAAAGATAAAAATATGGCATTGTGAATGCAAAAAATAAAATTACATATATCTGACTATTCAGTTCATAGACCTCCAAGAATAACATGAACGCCAACTATAACTAGCTCTAATGAAGAAAATGAGGATGATGATGATGTAAGTATCATTAGTTAATTGTAAAATACTGAAAGTACGGAAACATAAATAACAGAGCGTAATTACAGGGATTCTCTTTTTAATGATCGGATTAATGGCACGAGTAATATGATACTTAAATCAAAATACAATAAAAACAATAATTAAATAAACATTACACAGAAATCGAAAAATAACTCCATTAAAAAAGTCACAAATAAAATTAAAACAATCCTTTAAATATGTAGAACTTGTGAAATAACGTATGAGATACGATTAATCATCGATTCTACAGTAATGAATGCCTTTGAAATTGCCACATTAAAGCAGAAAATATTACAAATATTTTCTCCAAATGTATTTTGTGGAGCGCGAAAGGTAATATCCCGTAGCTCAATATATCAAAATGTATTTAAACAACTAGGTATTACGTCAATGTAACTTGTAACTACTGAAAATACTATAACAGTAATAAAATTATTAAATCCAATAAGTTTCAGGTTTTGTTAATATTTGTGCAATGGAATTAAAATGAATTTGTGGCAAAATAACGCTTACTATTCCGAACCTAATTAACGAATCCATTTGAAGTAATAAATATCTTCAGGAATTAAAAATAGCCAAAATGAGCATCATTAAAAAAATTGAATGGCTATTTGAAATTCATTTAAAACAAAAAACAGCAGCAAACGAGTATATTGCGATTACTGTCCCATTACAATTCTTTTTGCTCTAAATAAGGTTATTGCTAAAAACAGCGCCAAAATTATATTTAACCCTGTAGCAATGAGATTTTAAATAAGACACAGATTGATTTCCAATCCAAGTACCACTCAGTTGCACGACATTGTGGAAACACTGGCTGTATGTGGAAAGAGAGGTACACTGCTAAAGCGGTGTCAGGATTATTTTCGTGAATTATCCGAAATGTTTATATATATTTTTATTTATTTAAATTACTATCACCTGCCACCTTAAGTAACAAAACTTTGGAAACTGAGTTCGATCTCTACTGCTGCAGGAAACTGCCGTTTTTTAATATAAAAAGATATTTCTGTGAATGACCTGACTCCCTACTTAGTATAAGCAAGAACATACAAAATTTACACATCCTGCGTATGTCTACATTCCATGTATTGAATTAGCAGTGATACAAAACAAATTGTTTGACATCGTGCCATGCACTTTTGACGCATTGGTCATATAATTTGCATACAAATATAATATTTAAACATTTTATGGAATGGATTTTAATAACCAATAATATTGAAAATATTAATAAATACAAAATTCAATCTTTTAATATTAATCTGGGATTGTCTATTAAATAATCGTTTAATAAAATATATGAGTTCGACTAATACCGTGTCTAAAATGACATACTTTTTAAAAACTGTTTATGCAAATACTTAAGAGAGTTGGATATGCATGCAAATTTAAACTTTCGCATCATTATAATATCAGAAAATTTTTGTGTAAAATTGTATTTATCTGTTATCTAGCGGCGGCAGTTTCTTTTAATGTAACAGCTTATGTAACCACGTAATATTGCAATAAATTATATGACTATAATCAAAAGCAGATTTACCATGAAACAGCATGACACAGCATTCTTAAATTTCTGGCTCGATTATTTTATCGAATTTCTCCTATCTAGGAGAAACAGGTTTATATTCCCTCTGAGTTAAAGGTTTGTACAGCAAATTTATTCTTTTGACATCTAGTTTCAAAGGTCTGTAACATTAATATATCTGAGGTAGAGATACATTTTATTTTATCCAACATGTAGGTATTTGTAAATCGATCAAACCAATTTATCAGTGATAAGATTTAGTTATTATTTGTAGCAAAGAAAAATAATATAAGTATGTTATTTTCAAAATTTAAGTTTCTTAATTTCACCGACAACTATACCGACTCAACTTTTAATTATATTAACGATCTTAAACACAAACACTACAGTAATGATCTGTATTATTTAAATTGTCAAGCAAATTGTTCAAAAACAGCTTTGGATATTAAGGACTTAATTTCCTGACAATGGAGATTTTGAATTGTATTTGAATATCAAATCTCGACGTTCCATTGTTACTATAATAACCAATGTATTCATTTTCATAAATGATGTAAAGTCGACCTGATGGCACAGGTACCCTTGTCAACACGACATTTCAGGCCATGGCGTTGTCTGCTGACATTAAATTTAAAAGGCAGATCGTTGCCGGTTTTACTGGAATTAGCTAACGTTTACGTCCCACATAATAATAAAGAGGGTTTTCTTTTGTTTACGTCTTTTTTTTATTCACAGATTCAAGATAACCAAAAACAAATCTATTTTCATGCTTTTTTCCCAGTTTAACAAAATGGGAAAACTAAACTGGGAATGCTTTAATTTGTAGCATAATTATTTTAACTTATAGCTACAGATCTTATCAGAATAATCAGATAAATACTCGACCATTGTCTCGCTAATTAACATTGTTGGTGAACGGAACAGAATAAGATGTTGTGGCGTTATCAACTTAATGAATATGCAATAAGCTTTTCTGCAAATAATAATTATTTTATTAAAATAAATGTTGCCCAACTTTAGTTATTTTCTTACTTTATTTAGTATATAATATGCGCCATTTGGCTTACAAAATGTACTAAAGTTTATTTTATGTGCAGTTTCTTGGATAGTAAGTCTTCATATAGACTTCAAAATATGTGGATGATTGTTTACTATATTCTAGTTGTTTTCAAATCATTTAATCCTCAGGGGCTTAACCGAACGTCTGGTTCTAATCGTCCACTTAAACAATGTAAGTCTTTAATGCTATGATGTCACCAGACCGTTGTTGAACCCTCTTTAGGAATATGGGCGCGAACGACTGGCGACTAACTCTTGTGTCTGTTAATGTCACCGTACTAATGTACCTTTTATAGGTTTAGATACTATTTGATATTATGTGATACTTATGATTATAGTTCTAAGGATAAAATATTTTGTATTTAACCTTTATGATCACTAATATTAGTTTTATTTAAAATGGATTTTACATATTTTTATTTATTGTTAGTGCTTAGATATTTCGGCGCGGTTGAGATTGAATGGATTAAATGTTTAGCGATTTAAATATTAAACCAATCGGGTTTTAACCACTGAATCGAGTTTCATAACCCTCAGATAATCTCAACGGAACGCTACTTTATACAAATAATGGTCAGGAAGCGATTGAAATTGCCAAATACAAGAGTTTTATTCGTGAAGATGGGTTTAAATTGTTGAGAGTCCAGAAATCCGTTTGTATATAAACAACACAACACAAAAAGTGCCAAATCGCGATATGATTAGTGTCGTGTGTTGTGAACAATTTCAAGTGAATTGTCTACATACAGTGATACTATAATAATGTAATAAAAAATTGCAATGGAGGGCAATTGTAATCCTCCAAAAAATATATGAGACATTAAATTTTTTTTTAAGGATAATTACTTATATCAACCAAATGGAATCTTACAGGCCCTAATTCTTTATGAAAGTCCTTACAAGTACGTGCATAATTATCCTTGAGGCTAGCAAATTTATCAACTAATATTTGAATTGTACTCACTGATAAAAGTAATAAAACGGAATAATCGTTTTCAGTGCAAATTTATTTAGTTTATTTATTTATTTAGAATGGGTTCGCTCTTGATCCCAATCAAGCCCGGGAGCCAAGACAGGATACACGATGGAATGAGCTAACCCAGAAGGTGACTATTCACCCTGGCTTTGAAAATGGATGGGTTATAAGTTCTCGGAAATACAGACAAATTAAAGCTAATAGATAGATAGGTATGTAAGTTTATTCTGTTCAATAAAAATGTTTTTTTTATAATTAATAAGCATACTTGTAGTAAATTATGTTATTATGTTAATGTCAAAACATTGCGAACATCCTTACGGTATGTTTCATCTACAAGGAATGTAAACCTACGCTCTTTGAGAAAATGTAAACATACTAAGTGTAGATAGTCACTTACCATTTGGTGCAACGGTAGGTATCCTGCCTTTCACGCCGATGGTCCTGGGCTCGAATCCCGGAAGGGGCAGATATTTGTGTGATGAATACGAACATTTGTACCTGAGTCATGGATATTTACTCGTATATATATTTCTATAAATATAACATATCTATGTATCATATATGTATGTCTATTCGTTAACCTAGTATCCATAACACAAGCCTTTATATAGTGCTTACTTAGGGCTAGGCTAATTGGTGTGAATGTGAGAAATATTATTATTATTACTTAGTATAGAAAGTAAATAAAATATGAGAAAATTTTTCTATAAATTACGTTTAAAATTATACATGAAAATATTATAAGAAAATGCAATAAAAGAGTAGATAAGACCAATTATTTTCTTAAAAGTAACTGTTGGAATCGTCTATATAGCAACGAATTGCTCGATTTGGTTCTAGTAAATATTGGTATGTAAATGACTACATTTCATTTTAATGAGAATTGCAGCAATTATAATAACTTAAGCAATTGTTTGCACGTTTAAAAACGAGTCTTTGTCACGCTAATCGGTTTGCTGAAATTTTCACATTTATTACTTACAGCTAATTTATAATAATTACTTAAAGCTGAACTTTACAATATTATTATATTTATATTTATTGCACAAAAAAATAATGAATATAGACATGCCAAAATAATTTGAATGTGATAATGATACCAAATAATCAATAAAAATTTAAAGTGGTGTTATAAATAATAATAATTTATTTTAATCATGAAAATTTTAATGCATATTAGTAATAAAACTAACATTTATTTCTTTAATCACATGAATTGGAATAAAAATATATAAGTCATTAAATATATTTTTTGTAATATAAGGATAAGTTTAAAATATAAAAAAAACAATTATGGATGCGTATACTTGTGTACGCGTGCGAGAAGTTATACTACTTTGGCATCATTAAATTAATAATTTATATTATAAACAAAGAAAAATAATATATATACTGACAGTTAACCTTAAATCAATAAACGCACTTAAAAAAAGTTTATAATACAAAAACCACATAAATAAAATTGTTATAATGTTATTTTATAATATAAAATTGTTATTATAATATTATATAAATTATTTTTTACCACTTATTTTGAAGTTTTGTTTATGGAGAAGTTAAATTTTGTTTCTTTACATCTAGCACGGTAAATCTTTATAAGAAGACTAGTTGACCCGGCCACGCGTTGCTGTGCCGACTGCAGCGCCATCTGCCGGGCGATCTAAACCATTTGTGAATCTAAACCATTCTCAGATCCCCATGAACACACACAAAAAAAATCATTCAAATCGGTCCAGCCGTTTAGGAGGAGTTCAGTGACATACACACTCGCAGAAGAATTATATATATTAAGATACAATGTTAGTTGGTTATAATACGTTATTTGATTGTACCCAGTTTTGTAATCCAAATAAATTAAACAAAAGTAACATGAAAGAAACTATGCATAATAATAAGTAGGACGACATCCAAGTTATAAATAAAATCCTATTATAAATTAGTATTATGAATAACTTCTCATTTTAGGATGTTGCCATATTATGTGCAAACTTTATTGAGGTCAATCTTGACACTGATAACTTGGATTGATCGATTTACATCGTTAGCCGTGGTTATTAAACGAAGTTAGACTTTGACTGGCTTCTATTGTGAAAGTTTACTGAGTATTTTAACACCGTAACACAATACAATCTAAACAATATTGCTTTTTTAATGGATATTAAATTTAAAGTAACTTGGGAACAATAATTGTGTTCCAACGTAAAAAGTTTTGGGTTGTGAATAAAAAAACCGACCAAGTGCGAGTCGGACTCGCGCACCGAGGGTTCCGTACAAACCTGTAGGTATATAAGTAAAAGTCAATTATTAAAAATATTTTTATTACATGGTGTAACTAAAAATTTACGATACTCGTATTTTTTTCTTTATCTGTGCTATAAGACATTGCTTCATAAAAATTTCAAGATTCTGATTACACGGGAAATACCCTGTAGATTTTGATTCCCCTGCCGGGGGTCGAAAATTTGTGGAAATTTGTCGCATAAACGGCTGTATCTTTTGATTGCGTTGGTTTAGAAGTTTGATTTTTTCACAGTTCCAAGGGACCTGAGTATTTGATATAAATTCCAGCTTGATACCTCCACATGTTCCTGAGAAAAAGTGTTTTGACAGACAGACAGATGGTCAGACGGACGGACAACAAAGGGAACCTATAAGAGTTCCGTTTTTTCCATTCGAGGTACGGAACCCCTAAAAACAAAAAAACACTCACTATCCTCTAATGTGATTCCTTTTTGTGACTGAAAGTCTCTATATTGTTTCATATTTAGATACGTAATGAATACTGTGTTATGAAGATTCCATTGTTAATATTGATGCATGATTTTAAAAAAATATTTTCCTTAATCTGACTCAAAATTGAGCGGGATTTGAGATACCGTGTGGCCTAGTGATTAAAGCATCCGGCGTTTGATCGCATAGGTTACGCAACTTTCGATAAGGACCGGTCTTCTGATAGGTCACTAAAAGATGTAAATATTATAACACAAATTTCAGTTTTCCATAGCGAAAACATGTTATGCCGTTCCTCAGCTGCATCTTAAGTTGTTAGCACGCCAACAAAACACACTGGACCCGACTGGTATGGGTAATTTAATAAAACTTCATCGACATTATTTGATTAATTGTCCTCACTGCTGGGATGCAAGTCTTTCCTATTACTTAACACACCTTCAGAATAATGAGACATAATCCATGACTTGGGCTCATTGCTGACCGGTAGGTGATAAGTACTACTTTACTGTGTTCTCTACACGCGAGGTAAAAAAGAAATCTTATTCTTGATTAACAAATAATAGATTCGCACATTTCTGTCTTTTACGTAGTATGGACAGTTAATGATACGGCCAAAAAAATTAAAAATGTGTAAATTTTACTAATATTCTAAATATTGTTGAATGCTGTAAATACTAAATTTATCTTAACAACCAAACTTACATTCGACTGTTAAACTGAACTTCGAAGTTCAAAGTACCGAACTCTTGTATTTATAAAGTATGTAACTGCGTTTTACGTAGGTAAGAAAGTACGCAATGACGAAGTACGGCACCTACTCCGAAAAGATGTTATATACACCGATGTGTACTTTATAACCTACGAAAATGGCACTTTATTCTTTATGAATACAGCATTTCGGTATTTTGAACTTCGAAGTTTCGAATTCTTTAAATTCATCAGGTAGTCCGTTAAAGATTTTAATATACATTAAGAAACAGTTATCACAAGAGAACTAAAATTACAATCTCTAATCTGAAATGCAATGGGTAAGCCACATCGCAGAACTGATAACTGTTAGGGAAGATAGGTTTTTGAGGGACGACTACGAACTGGACGACGCAGCGTGAGGAGTTCCCTCACTAGGTGCACGGATGACCTAGTGAAGGTTGTGAAAAGCCGATGACTGCAAATTGTTAACAGCCGTTCCTTGTCGCGCTTTAAAAAGCAAGTCTATGCCCACCAGTGGAATCGTAAAGGCTGATAATGATTATGAACAGCTTCGAAAAGATGAATGAGCTCAAGATAATATTTTTTTTGTCAACAGTCTCATGACCGGCCGTTGTGAAAACTACTTCACCTTCGTAATCACAGGCTGGAACGCGCTCACTACTATGCCTAAATCTTTACATATTTTTATTACTTATAGAGAGAATTGACGATCTGGTGAAGGTCGCGAGAAGCGCAGTACCGATCGTTGTTGAGATCCTTGGGGAAGCGTTTGACCAGCGCCAGCGGTAGATGATATTTGGCTAAAATCTATTACTGCACACATAAAAATATTGTTTATATAATCTGTAATAAACGAATAGTACGTACTTATTATTCAAAATCTAATCCCCATCTTTTTATTGGTATATGTTCTATCCCAGGAGAATTAATCAAAATCAAATTGATCATTATGTCAAAGCAAATCTCACCTGCCAAATAAAAAGTAATCAAAACAATAACTTCGATGAATAAATTTTGGCACGCATTTATTTCGATTCATATTTGGTATGTTTACTTTTGAAATTGCTGATACAAATGTCTGTTTTCTGAAAAGTTCTGTATTTTATTATACTCTTTATTGCACTTACAAAGTATTGAAACAGAACAGAAAGATATTTCAGAAAGCAATGATGGGGTTATCTCTAAAAGAGATCTCTTTACCCAAGGGTAACTGACTTGAAAGGTGAGTGGGAGAACTTAGAGTGCAGTTCAAATAAAATGCATAATATAAAACGCTTACAATTTCTATGAAAAATATCCAAATATGCAACTTTTACTAACATTAAAAAAACCGGGTAACTTATGCTCATACCGCCATCTGCCTTTTTCCATCGGACAGCTGGCTACCATCCTGTCTTGATTGCTATACCTACCTGTCACATCAAGAGCTTCTCAACGTGTTTTATAATGCACACGGCAAAAGAGTGGAACTCCTTCCCTGCGTCTGCTTTTCTGAGTATGTATAACCCGCCCCTTTTTAAAGCCAGGGTGAATAGGGACATTCTGGGTTAGCTCGCTCCATCGTGGATCCTGTCTTGGCCCCTGGGCTTGATTGGGTTCAAGAGCGAATCCATAAAAAAAGTATCAATTCAGCGATGATAACGTCTTCCAAAATGAAGCCATCTTTATTATTTCAGTCGACATTCAATGCTGGATGATGGTCCCCAATAATGGGGAGTTTTGCCACTATCCCCACGCTAGGGAGTTATAACAATAGAATATCATAATTCGTCTACAGTAGATGTATGATAATCACCACCAGTAGAAGTAGCCCTTTTTAGTCATTGTTACGTATAAAGGGTTTGGTGCTATTGTACTCTGCCAGATACCACGTGGTGAAGATACCATATGACAGCATTTTTTATTGTCAATCAATAAAAAAAACTGGTATTTGATTCTAGAAAAACGAAAAAATTTTGTCACTATAGTTCTTACACTTCCGCTTTTCCGGTTTTTTGCGCATAATTTTTATTTGATACTGATGTTTCACAGGATCACAGGATGTCTAAGTCAACAGTTGTCTTAATTTAATCTATTTTAATCGGGCACGTTCCTAACTGTTACAATTTATATAAATTATTCGCAAAAAACCTTAAATAAGTTGTTTTATTTGAAACAAGTTACACAAACAGTAGTTACTATTTCCTGGTAAGAATAAGCAGGAGAAACTTTCGTTAGTTAAGGATAAGGTCATCATTTTATATCAATGTTATACTAAATTCTCCAACTAGACAAGTTTAACTCCAATGAACGCAGTATCACCTACAATTTTAATTATACCCTTGACAAAGTTACGAGTACTTACAGTCTCGGAGAATGGTCTTGCTTAATTTTATGTTCGCCTATAAATCTCTGAACAGCGTACAGAGATCGTCTTGTAGCGTCAGGAGTTCAGGACTTTATCTTGTTACTAAGACACATTATCAAGCCTTAAAATGAAAAGTGACACTGCCATGTCGCGACAAGAATTCGCAGTGTTTTGTTTTTCTTATTGTTTGAGGAGCGAGGGTTGTTGGTGATAAAATGTTAAATGAGAACTAGGTAAAGTCAATGTTAAAAAAGTATAATGTTCTGTCACAACGTAACAACTGTTATAAAAAATGTTAACGAGTAAGTATACGCGACCCGTACTAGTCCGCGGAAATATACATACTAAAATTAAAACTATGTCATTCGATGCAAGCGCATCGAACTGACGTCACATGCTGTGTTTGGGACATACATATGTCTCAAACATCTTGCCAAGGGAAGCAATGACAAAGATTACTAATTCTAACTTAAAAATGTTATATAAAACGTAAGAAAGATTAATCGATAAATAAAATGTATAACGTAACTTAATTCAAATTAAAAGTGTTTTTAAAAGAATACATGTCAAATGACAACATAAATAATAATAATTAATAAATAACTAAGTATATCATAATAATTGAAATTATAAAGTTTAATTGATAGAGTCATTACATTACTAAATTACATTTTATTCACTTAATGTTTGTTTTCTCACAACGAAAGTGGTTGTGGCCCTTTCTATATAACGTGGCACACTTTCACTTTGAACACTGTACACTACTCTATCACTATGCGCGACGGCGCACGCGACGGCACCCGTAGATCGAAGCCGCCACCACTGCCACCGCCACTATGCCGTATATTAGCGTGTAGTGGTGCAGATCATGAACCGAAATACTCGTAGTCTCCGATAAGGGTTTCTGTTGTTTCAGTATTTTTATCTGTTGTTCTAAATCTACGAACATGGTGGTTCGAATCATTAATATGATTTTCTGTTACTGCTTCGATTGTTAAGTTTATAATATGGTTTATGGGTGCTATGTTGAGGGTTTCAAAAGAATCTTTGGTTTCCATATTACTTTGTAACTTATTATGGGTGTATATAGTAAAGTTCTCTGTTTTTATTTCGCAGTTATTGTTTACGTTCACTATATTGGCTCCGCTCAGCTGATGGATTGTAACGCGATCCTCACAGAGAGAACGAACTTGACACTCGCCACAACAAAAATATAAATATTGATTTAATTTGTGTAGAGAAGTCCATTTATTTTGGCAAGGAGTTTTTTTAGCTGAGCATTGATATTCTTTGTTATCTGCTCTTAAACAAAGATCGTTGTCGGTTTTCATTTTGTAAATAGGTGTTTTTAATTGGCATAAGTAAGTCAATGCGTCTCGAGGCAAACAGTGCTCCCACTCTGTTCTAGTTACCGGTAAGTAAGAGTCTTTATGTAAGTTAATGGCAACGTATTCTTCAATTGGAGTTATTTTTAACATTTTATTTCCAGTTTGATAGGGTACGGGAATAATGTTTTACAAATAGTAACTGTCTCTACTTATCAAGGGCATTATCACTTTAAAAATAAGGTATTGTTTTGTGACTCTCGCCTTTATAGTGAGCAAATGATAAAGGTTTGCCATATCGGTTTGAATGTTATATATCAGTAGAGTCAGGTCCTTTGACAGGTAACCCAAAATAATGTTAAGTTCATGCTGCAAACTTCTAGGGTCCAATATATGAATATTCATTGTTCCTTTATATATGTTTGTGATAGTCTCTAACAGTGCATCTTGGACATTTTTCAGGTGAGTCAGGATATTATTCGCGGCCGTTGTCTAACATAGTAAAGTCCGATTTTTCTTCGTCAGCTGTAACTTGACGTACTAATGTATTTGCCGCATTATCCAGTATAGATAAATGTTTCACCATCATATTATTTTGTTTTTGTATGTACTCCTTAGTTTGCTTTAATAGGTTAAATTCTGTTTCCAATACTGAGGTCTAGTTTTTCCAAAGGATTGCGAGGTGTTTTTCATTTTCACGTACGAGTTGAATGTCTTGTTCGTATTTTTGTGCAAAATGCTCATCGAGTACTCCGAATAGGCTATTCGCCAGATACCCGACACCGTTGATAAGACCTCTCCGCCGCCGCCGCCGGTGAGCGGCACGAGCTTTTAAATGGTTATTCAGCAAAACTTTATTATTACGCTCGAGTTCGTCATACAGGTGTTGTAGTTGTAATATGATTATTTTACATTGTGAGAATTGTTTTATTGACTCGCACATGCTATGTAAATATTTATAGTATCGAGTGTAGGTCATGGTACTATCCCAGTAAGGATTTAAATCATAATATGCAATTATCTTCCACTCGTCGCGAATCAGTTGCATTTCGGCTATTTTATCAAAATAAATCTTTTGATTTTCATTTAATTTTGTCGTATTGAAGGCTTGTACGGGCGAAATAAATATGGAAAATAAACATATAAACATGATGGCTGTGGTAACGAAGCTACGTGGACTTGCTTGGTTTGCGTTATTGTTTTGTTTTATACATTCACGAGTATCGGCTGTTTGTTCGGCTTGTTTTTCTAATGGTAATACAGATAATTTTAGTACTGGTCTCTTGATAACGCCGTTTTTAGTTTTTAACGATACAACTCGTACAAGGCCGTCGCTTCCCGGGTGCACTTCTAGCACTCTTCCCATGGCCCATTTTCCAGGGGGGAGATTATCTTCGTGAATTACGACTGTATCGCCCTCTTTAATGTTATGATGTTCCTTCTGCCACTTGTTGCGAGATGTAAGTTGACTCAAATATTCTGTTTTCCATCTTTTCCAAATATCTTGCATAATTTTTTGAGTTAAGTGCCAACGAGTACGAGCATCTTCTTTTGTTTCAATGATAGTAAGACCCGATCGCCCCGTCAAAAAGTGCGCCGGACTCAAAAAATCTAAGTCTTCTATGTTTTCATTGAGAGCACATAATGGGCGCGAATTAAGACACGCTTCTACTTGAGATAAGATGGTAGCATACTCTTCGAAAGTAAGTTTCTGTTCACCTATTACGCGCCTTAGGTGATGTTTTAAGCTTCTTACAGAACGCTCCCAAAGCCCTCCTGCGCTTGGCCACGAGGGGGCATTAAAATGCCACTCGATGTTCATTTCCGTGATCTCGCGTAAGAAACTATCCTTAAATTCATTTTGTAAATGCTGGTACTCTTCTTGAATGGCTCTGTTGGCACCAACAAAATTAGTGCCGTTATCGCTATACAGATGACGAGGGAGGCCGCGTTTTGCAGCCATTCTCCGTAGGGCGGCGATAAATGACGAACTTGACAAATCACTGACCAACTCGAGATGTATGGCCTTAGTGACCATACAGACGAAGATAGCTATGTAACCCTTTAATGTTCTAGCGCTTCTCCCTTTGTTGGCTTTGATGTCGACAAATCCTGTATAATCTACCCCGGTGTGATGGAAGGGGTGCGCTGGGTCACATCTGGCACTTGGTAAGTTTCCCATTAATTGTTTTTGCGTTCTTCCTTCTTGTTTCCGACACGTAATGCACTGTCTTAACTCTTTCTTCACAGAGTTGTACCCACCGAGGATCCAATATTCTTGCCTCAAAGTGGCAAGCGTAAGACGTGGCCCACCGTGAAATGTTAGTTCATGAGCTTGAGTTATCAAAAGTGTAGCGAGACGAGTATTGTTAGGAATTATTTTCGGATGTTTCATTTCCATGTTCAAGTTAGCGTGAGCTAATCTTCCTCCGACACGTAAGATTCCGTCTTGATCAACGAAGGGATTTAAATTTAATAATTTCGATGTAGAAGGTAAATAATTTTGATCACGTAATTTTACTATTTCTGATTCATATGATTTAAATTGTACAAACTTAATAATTGTTAATTTTGCATTCCGTAACTCGTGTAAGGTGATATAGCTCGGTATTTGTTTACATTTCGGTGTCAATGCCCGGAGTATCCATGCTAAAATACGCAATATTTTATAATATTTTGTTAATAATATTTCTATGACGTGTTGATCTATATTTTTAGTTACAACTAAGCTTGTTTGACCCAATTTTTTCTCCTGATCTGTTACAAATGTTGTTGGTGACGACGATGGTTCGAATGTGGGCAGAAATTCGGGACCATTCCACCACAAATTTTGTTTTTGTAGTTGTGACGCATATAAACCTCTACTGGCGGGATCAGCTGGGTTTTGATTTGTGCTTACGTAGCGCCATTGTTTTGCAGGCATAATCTCTGTCATTTGTTTTACTCTATTTGCTACAAAGGGTTTCCATTTACTAGCCTCCCCTTGCAGCCAGCCCAATACAACTTTCGAATCCGTCCAACCATGTACATTTAATTCATACTGGTTTAATGTTTGTTTTATTTTTAAAATAAGTTTAGAAAGTAAGTGTGCCCCGCTTAACTCTAATTTTGGAAGCGTAAGCTTCTTTTTCAAGGGCACTACTTTAGTTTTAGAAGCTACAATTGTAATTTTGCGTCACAAAATCCATGAAGCTCTATGATGCCATTCTTGTTATTACTTAAACATCTAGGTATTTTAAATGTTTTTATCAAGTGTAATTCATTTTGTATTTTCATCCATTCCTTATAAATGTCGCTTGAAACTTCTTCATCCCACTTTGTGTCCGATTTCCATACTTTTTGAAATAAAATTTTCATTTTTGTAACTAGGGGTGCCAACCAGCCTAGTGGGTCGAATATCTTTGAGATTTGTGATAAGAGGATTCTTTTTGTGATTTTCTGATGCGTTGTTATTTCGTATTTAAATGTAAATGTGTCTGATTCGGGACTCCAGCATAATCCAAGTGTTTTCGGAGAGTTTTCACTTTTAAAATTAAAATCGATGTTGTTTTTATGTTCGTTGGTAATATTTTCCAATAGTTGAGGGTTATTGGAAGTCCATTTTCTCAATGAAAATCCACCAGAAAGGAGCAGCGAGTTAAGGTCTTGAATCAGCATCTTTCCTTCGGTAATTTCATGAACCCCATGCACCACATCGTCCATGTAAAAACATTGTTCTACGACTTTCGAAGCCTCAGGGTAACGGTCACGTTCGTCAGTCGCTAGCTTTCTTAGGGTCATCATGGCCAGAAATTGAGCGGCCTTTGTGCCATACGTCACCGTAATCAGTTCGAATGTTTGTATAGGTTTTTCTTGCGACGCCCTCCAAACTATCCTTTGTAATGGGGTGTCTGCTCGGTTTACAAGGATCTGCCGGTACATTTTTTCGATGTCCGCAGTGAAAACGTATTTAAATTGGCGCCATCTTATTAACAAGGACTGCAGATTCTGCTGTAAGTTAGGTCCTGCAGACATCAAATCATTGAGCGAATATCCTGTTGATGTTTTACTGGATGCGTTAAAAACCACCCTGTATTTAGTTGTTGTAGATTCGGCGCGCTCTATGCCATGATGCGGTAAGTAACACTCAGGTGTCGCATTCCCGTTCATTGGTTTCATATGACGCAATTGTTCGTATTCGCTCATAAATGTTTTATAGGCTTGTGCTAATTTTGGTTGTTTTTCCAACTTATTTTCTTGGTTACGAAATTGAGCTAAAGCTTTTGTTTTAGATAAGCCAATTTTATGTTGGAAGTCGGGTTTCATCGGGAGTCGAACCTCGTACCTTCCGTTTTCGTGACGTAATGTGGTGACTTGATAATATTGTACGCATTGAATTTCTTCACATGAGAAGTCTTGCTCCTCTGGTATGTCTTCCACCTCCCAAAACCGTTGAATGTCCTCGATGTTAGATAATATGACGTTACACTGAAAAGTTTGCGCGTTGCCACATAACAACCATCCAAGTTGTGTCTGTTGGGCTGTTGGTTGTGTGACGTCATCACTCCTTATTATTCTGCTTAAAATTATATTACAATAGATCTCAGCTCCTAAAAGCAGATCTACTGGCCGACTGACATAAAATTCTGGATCGACCAAATTAATGTTTTGAATAACTTGCCAGGATGGTTTCGAGAATGTTTTATTTGGAAGACTTTTTACTAAATTATTCATAATGATAACTTCAGAATTAAATGTATAATCGTTATATAGCGAGGCACATGTTATATATATCTTTCCTTTGCAATTATTTTCCTGTTGACCTACGCCATAAATTACTCCTTTACATTTTTCTCTTTTGATTCCTAATAACTGTGCGGCATGCTCGGTTATAATCGAAATTTGAGAACCTTGATCAACTAAAGCTCGTAGTATGTAATACGTTCCATTTGCTCCTAGAACTTTAAGTTGAGCTGTAGCTAATAATATTTCCGAGCAGTCGTCCCGAGCTAAATGTGACGTCATACTCATTGTGTTTTCTGAAGTTTTCGCAGGAATGGGAGCCGACAATAGCGGCTTTCTGTGGGTGCTTTTGTCCAGGGCTTCATGCATGATGGTATTATGCTGACCTGGGCATTTGCGACATGTTTTAGTTGAAGTACACGATTTTCCATTATGCGAAAATAAGCAATTAATGCATATTCCGAGTTTATTCACCGTGCTCAATTTTTTGTCATTCGGCATTTGTAAAAACATTTTGCAATTATAGATACCGTGATCATTTTTGCATAGTGGGCATTTATAAGTCGACACATGGAATGTTCTTGCGCAATTATTATTTCCTTTCTGCGTAAAATTAAAAGTAGGTTTCTTGATGCTGTATGTTTTTTGATTAGCAAAGTTTTCTGTTTTTCGGTGAAAAGATGTTTCTAAAGTAGTAAATTTACTTTCTAGGAAGTCGAGCAATTCTTGCAACATTGGCAGCTCGCGTGTATTCTTTACGGAATCTATATATTTAGAATAAGTTTCAGAGTCTAACTTTTGACACAAAATATGAACAAGAATAGGATCCCACGTTGACACGTCTATCCCTAGATTTCTTAAAGAATTTAATGTTTCTTTTGTGACTTCGTGCATCCTTTTAATTTGAATGGTACTGTTATGTTGAATGTTCGGCAGGTTAAATAAAATACTCATATGCGACGTGAATATAAACCTTTTGTTATCAAATCTATGACTGAGAATCTCCCAACAAGTACGATAATTTTCGGAAGTAATTGCCAAATGTTTTACAAGTCTCTCAGCTTCACCTTTTATTTTTGTTTTTAAAAACTGCAACTTTTGAGCGTTAGATAAATTGGGATTGTTGTGTATAACTTCTAAAAATAAATCCTTGAAAGAAACCCAGTCGTTGTAATTACCGCTAAATACCGGAATATCTAAGAGGGGTGTTGATCATGATTAAATTGAAATTCATTCCATAGTTCTTCTAACTTATTCCAGCACCTTTTGAAATATTCCACATTACTTTTTCTTTCAGCCCCATCTTTACGAAAGTTTCTTAAGTTTTTAGATATTTCTTCAGCCAGCAAATGTTGAGACTCCACGGATACCATGATTGATGAGGTAAGAAGTTAAAAAAATATACATAAAAAGACCTTACTTGTTTTCTCCGGTTACCGTGTTTTGCGTGTGTTGCGTGTCCTTTACCAAAACACGCATGTCAATGTTGTATTTCGGTGTTTGTTGTTCACTTACAACCCTTCACTTACAAATTCACTTCAATAGTTCACTAGTTCAAACACCTCACGCTCCGATACGAAACGATACGACGCGCGTGAAGTCCAAGGTTCGAAGGACCAATGTTTGAGGAGCGAGGGTTGTTGGTGATAAAATGTTAAATGAGAACTAGGTAAAGTCAATGTTAAAAAAGTATAATGTTCCGTCACAACGTAACAACTGTTATAAAAAATGTTAACGAGTAAGTATACGCGACCCGTACTAGTCCGCGGAAATATACATACTAAAATTAAAACTATGTCATTCGATGCAAGCGCATCGAACTGACGTCACATGCTGTGTTTGGGACATACATATGTCTCAAACACTTATGTAAAACTTTGGCACGGCATTTTATTAAGCGTAAAATTTTGACTTTATCAACTCATGAGAAGGCGTTTTATATATTTTCCCAGTATATATATGTAAATATTATGTATGTAAAAATATTATAACAATTTGTCCAAAAAATTGTGTTTCGGTCAACACTAGAAATAAATATGAACTTGCTGTTTCAAGCTTCAGATTGCAAAAAATAAGAGGCTCATTTTTAGGAGGATGTAATGTGTTTTACAATAAGACTAACGACCCGCCCTGGCTTCGCGCGGATGCAATGCTCTACTATATTATGCATGTATTATACATATAAACCTTCCTCTTGCATTACTCTATCTATTAAAGAGAATCGCATCAAAATCCGTTGCGTAGTTTTAAAGATTTTAGCATACATAGAGATGTAGGGACAGAGAAGGCGACTTTGTTTTATACTATGTAGTGAAGCCACACCATGTAACTGAACTGTCCTTAGAGAAATCTAAAAAGGTTTTTAAAAAGAACCTTATGAACAAAGTCTATAGCATAATTGATGCTTGGAGTGGAGTGGTGTGGAGTTAATGGTCTTTGCATTAAGAACTATACTTTTACTTAATATTTTGTAAAGTTAATTTATCTAATGCATTTTTACAAGTGCTAAAAATGTTTTTTTAATTGAAAACAATCTGTAACACATTAAAGGCAGAAAAAAATAGCTCTTGCGGCTTTTTTGCGGCTTCTTCTCGGTATAAGTTTTCTCGTCGTAGGCCTTACGAAGCCATGACATGGTTGATAAATGAAATGCATTCTAAATGCTCGTATTAACTAAAATCATTTTATCTTTTACCTTTATCTACAGTGAGGTGCACAACTGAGTCAGTATTGTGATATTTTATATAATATTAAATATAATCGCATTTATTAAAATCTTTTTAAATCATATGTATTGTTATTTAAAACTGTTATTTACTAGCTACTTAACACATATAATTAATATCCAGTATCTACGTTTTAAAACTTTAATATAACTAATATTGATTGACTCACTTTTGCACCGTATTTACAAACGTCTTTGCGCTCAAGTATAAATTTGTTGAAACTTGCTGAAACTTGTCAGGATTATACTGTAAATAAATAATTTCGCTTTGTGTATTATTCAGCCTTATTCGATACAGCACATCGAAGGGCTTAACTTAATACATTTCTTTTCAATACAATCATGAAACCGATTGCAAAAAATATTAAAGAATCTGTTAAACAGTTGCTCAAAAATGGAAAATCGACAAGATTCATTGCTCAAAAATTAAAGATAAGTCAATCAGCAATACAAAGAATTAGAGCCAAATGTAAATTTCCTATATCGGCTAATGTTGGTGGTCGCACTAAAAAAAAATCAGATAGAGACGTAAGAAAACTTATTCACTATTTAAGATCTAGTGAGGAGTCTTCAGCTTTTGAAGTGGCGGCGCTTTTAAGGCGCGATACTGGCACGTCAGTGAGTAAGCGAACTGTTCGTCGGGCATTACACAAAGCAAATAAAAGCTTTCGAGAAGAAAAAACAACTCTTCTTACTAAAAAAAATAGAAAAAAATAGAGCTAGAAAAAAATTTGCAAAACAATATATTAACTGGACTGAAGATGATTGGATAAGGTTTATTTAGTCAGATGAGACGAAAATAAACCCTAATTCAATCATCTTCAGTCCAGTTAATATATTGTTTTGCAAAATTTTTGGACTTAAATTTGGCCTTAGCGAGAGCTGTTTAAACCTTTCTAATTCTATCTTTTGTCTATTTTTAGTCTGTAGTAAACATTGCTTTTTTATAAACGAATCATTATTAATTGTTTTTTTATCAACATGTTCAGTACCGACTGTCAAATAGGTTATTAACGGTCAATTGAATCTTTTTTGTTCTAAATCTTTTCTAAAAACATCAGAAGAATAATAAGTATTAATATTTAAGAGTCTTTTTTCCAACTTGTATTTGAATCAATTTAAAATGTTATCCATCAAATTCAAATAACTTCGGTAACTAAATATTTCATATTTAATATGATTTTATGGTACAAGAAGATCGCTGGCTGCCGTATAAAGTTACCTTTGACACTCTATCAACTTCAGAAGAAAAGTACAAGTCATTTTACTTGGCGGCATGTTGAGATCGTACCCACAAAGTTTTATCGCTATAATATATCTAAAAGTTCTGTACCATTGGATAGAGAATAGGTGATAAAAAAAACGTCTATGTTCAATAGAAATTCCAACGAGATTCCACTGCAGTTTGAGCAGAATGCCGAATTTGTGTGGATTTTAATGGATATGATTTTTTTTTCATGTTCCATGTTATATAGTTGATATACCAAAGAGTCTCACTAAACGTTTTGGTTCCAATTTTAAAATCCGCACCGCTAAACAGTGGAACTCTTTGCCTGAGTCTGTGTTTGCTGGTAAACATATTTTGGATTTCTTTAAGACACGAGAGAATCTTCTAGGGAGGCGCGTCACATCCTAGATCGCATCGTTGCTTAGTATCAGGCGAGATAGAGGTTAAGCACTTACCTAATCACGATAAAAAAGATTACCCATAATATCAATAAAATTTTAAAGAGAAGAACAGACAAATACATTAATATGAGGTTTGGTATAAACCCGGTAGTCCACGATAATGTTGTCAATATCATTTAATTTAATCCACCAGTATTGACGTGAAAATAACTTTCATAATTAGTGACCCTGGTCTCACAAACTATAATTTGTAGTCAAGTTTATCTTAATCTTATATACTTTATAATATTTTTTTTTTACATAAAAATATTTTTATAAAAAAACAAGGTCCTAAAATATACGCGGGGAGGTCAAAAAGTTCGCGGAATGGAGGGGATGGTGGGGGTATCCAGATAGATACTAATTGAGCACCTCACCATTAATATATATTTCAAATTCGAACCTAACCGGGTCATTAACCTTTGAGTTATCAACGTGCAAACAAGTTAATCGGGAAGAAAAAACAAGTATGGAGAAAATTTAATATCGCGCCGTTATTAAATTCCTAACCAAACAAGGAAAATCCGCTCAGATAATTTTTCAAGAGATGTTAGCGGTTTACAGGGGCTGTGCCTCTGGTAAAACCATGGTTTATAAGTGGCATGGCATTTTCAAGCAAGGAAGAGACTCAATTGAAGACTCTTCTGGACGGCCAATTGAGGCCACCACACCCGAAATCATCGAGAAAGAAGATAACATTGTATTGGAAGATTCCCGCCTGAAGAAGAAGCAGCTAGCAGCAATGGTTGGAGTATCCGATCCAACCATTTTGAACATCCAACATCATCATCTTGGGATGACAAAGGTCAGCGCACGGTGGGTTCCGAAAATGCTTTCTTCCCTTCAAAAACGACAACGTGTCGAATGTTCTCGTCACTTTTTGGAGCTCTGTGGCGATAACAGGGAAGAAGTTATGGCCCAGATTGTTACCAGAGATAAAACCTGGGTTTAACACATTGAATCCGAGTAGAAGCAAGAGTCGATGCAGTGGCATAAAAAAGGCACCCCGCCGCCCAAGATGTACCGAGTCTCACAATTGGCCGGAAAGATCGTGGCGACTATATTTTGGGATACAGAAGGTATTTAACTGATCGACTATAAAGAACGCGGTGTTAATATAACGGGGCAATACTACGCTTCAATATTAGAACAGTTAAAGGAGGCAAAAGAAAAAAGAAGAGACTTTTGCATGACAATGCATCTGTGCACACGTGTCATGTTGCGACGGCTGCTATTCACCGGTGCGGCTTCGAACAATTCCACCACCCTCCTTATAGTCCAGACCTGGCCCCCAGTGATTATTAATTATTTCCAAAAAGGAAAGAAGAGCTGCGTGGTAAGCAATCTGGTGACAATGAAGAGGTGAAGTCGACAATTTCGTCCTTTTTTGACGCTAAGGACAAATCACTTTTTTATGATGGTATTAACAAATTATTTGAACGAACTGGGAAATGTATTAGGGTTAAGGGGGAATACATTGCAAAAGAAAAATAATTTGGTGTTTAATTTCAACCTTCTCCCACCCATTCCGCGAACTTTTTGACCTCCCCTCGTGTCTAAAATTACAGCATGTATATACATATATGAAATTACAATATGTATATTATTAACAATGTTAAATAACCACCGAGCCATTTAGCATCTTCTTTTTTATACTTGGAATTACGATATATAAATATCGTTGAATATGTTTTCACAATAAACTCAAATTAACGAGGTCTTAAGTGATGCTAGACTGATGAATATTACTGATTTCATATCCTTTTTCTTCTCTGTGTACTATCGAGGTCTCTCGCGCCTTACCACTTTGTAGAAATATTCGTTTAAACTGATCGCATCGGACACGTCCACACGACCCCTAATTGGCTTCGTATTTTACTACGATTTATACGACGGCCAATCATAAAAATCTAGTTTTAAAATCGCCATTGATGTCAGTACTGTCAACTGTCAATCTGCTCTCACTTGCATGTTTGCGCACGCGCGCCATTGTTGAATGAATGGAGTGGGGCGTGGCCTGAAGCGATAGGCATCGTGCAGTGTGCTAGCGACTTTCGACTTAGGACTGATAAGGCGCCAGAGGCCTCGATAGTACGTTGTCTGTCTGTGGAATTCACTCTTTGTGGGTTCCGAAAAGTTCGGTTTTCGAACTCTTTCAGCGATTAAGTTAAAACTAAATCTCTTTATTCTCTTATTAACTCTTTATACTTATATTTATTCTTTCATCTTTTAAATAAATTTGAATCTGTAATTATTCTTTTAATTGCACCTTTGTTCTTTCTTTTTTGTCCTATTGAAAGATTACCTGGAAATGATTGCTGTTTAGCTATAAGGCCACCTCTTGTGTGCTCCCATCTGTACTTTGTCTGTTTCTTTGTAATGAGTCTTTAGTGTACAATAAAGAGTTTAATTTTATTATAATCAGTCTTCTACTAGATGGAGATGGCCGGAAGCATTATTTCTATTTATCAATAGTTTTTTCTGTAGTAAATATAAGAGTGTGATTGTAAATATATGTAGTTATGTTTTTATATAAAAAGTATTTTGTAGGTCAAATAAAGATACCAGTAAATAACAATAAAAAATAAAAAAATGTCTAACTTTTCCCTTGGGTAATCATCTACGCACATAACAATATTAGGCAATTTGATCATAGCTGTTTACTATATTTGCATTGGTCTTTGTATTACAGTTTATTGATAACATCCTATCCCTAGAAGACCAATAGGAACAGAGGAAGGGTCTTCAATGTAAAAAAAACTGTATGTGTTCTTATGTACGCACATGGATGTAGAAGTTATACTTCTTAAAAAAATAATACTTCTTAAGCGTTACTAAACAAAACCAACTAAAAATTTCCTAACGTGTGCGAGTACTATTTGTTTGTAAAAAGAACGAAACATTTATAAAAAAACCGGCCAAGTGCGAGTCGGACTCGCGCACCGAGGGTTCCGTACAAAACTGTAAGTATATAAGTAAAAGTTCACCCATAAGTTTGATTTTGTTACAGCTTAAAGGTATTATAGACCTAAGTATTTGATATGAATTTCAATTTATTACCTCTACGCGTTCATGGGGAAAGGGGTACTATGTTTAAAATTATTGTTATTATATGATATAATTAAAAATTTACGGTTTCCGCAAATTTCCCTTTATCTGTGCTTTCATACGTTGCTTCGTACCATATTTCAAGATTCTGAGTTCACGGGAAGTACCCTGTAGGTTTTAATTCCCATGAGTGTCGAAAATTTGCGGAATTTTGCGACATAAACGGCTGTATCTTTTGATTGCGTTTGATTTTTACTAAGACTAAGAAGTTTGATTTTTTCACAGCTCCAAGGAACTTGATTCCAGCTTGATAACTCCACGCGTTTCTGAGAAAAAAGGTCTTGTTGGACAGACAGACGGACGGACGGACACCAAAGTGATCCTTTTTTGACTTTCGAGGTACGGAATCCTAAAAAGATATTAAATGCAATTGATAACGGTTTTACTAAATAAAAACCACTTTTATCACGATTGTTATATAAATTTGCTTTCTTATATAAAATTGTTATTATAATGTTACATAGATTATTGTGAACCCTTATATATAATACAAAATCACCCACACACACACATGTTTATCCCTACTAATATTATAAATGCGAAAGTAACTCTGTCTGTCTGTCTGTCTCTCTGCTACGCTTTCCCGCTTAAACCTTTCAACCGATTTTGATGAAATTTGGCACAGACAATCTTTAGTCCTTGAGAAAGAACATAGACTACCTTTTATTGCGAAAAAATGGGGTGAAGACGTTGAAATAGGGGTTGAAAGTTTGTATGGGATTTCTTAATTTTAAAAGATAAAACCATGAAACTTTATATTTAAGCACTTGATAAGATATAATTAAACATTTGTTCTAGCGTTTTTGAAATTTCGACCAGTGAGGGGGTGAAATAAGGGTTGAAAGTTTGTATGGGATTTTGTCATTTTTGGGGATAAAACTATGAAACTTTATATTTAGGAACTTGATAAGAAATAAAAAAACAATTTGTTGTAGCGTTTTTGAAATTTCGACCTATGAGGGGATGCAATAGGGGTTGAAAGTTTGTATGAAGTTCGTCATTTTGAAGATAAAAACATTACATTTTGTATTTAGGCACTAAATAAGAAACAAAAATCGTTTGTTCTAGCATTTTGAAATTTTTACCACTGTGGGGGTGAAATTCTACAAACGGTGTTATGTACGCACCCATTTCGATCCTCATCTTGTCCCAAATCTATATCAAATTCCAAGAATAATCATATCATTAAGTACATGAACAAACAAACCCATCATTCAGTCAAATTAATAAACTTTAACCCTAAAGGGCACATCTAATGATAACATAATTTTTCAGGAAATATTTGTTAACGTGACTGCGGCATCTTATGTTATGCCTTATCACGATCATAAATTATATTAATTACTCTATTTTTCTAATGGTAAACAAATTAATTTTGGGAATAATTGCGGTCGTGATGTCGGCATCCAAGAAATGCCTTATCACGAGACCTAAGGGTTATTGATAAGCAATCCATGATTTGTATATAAACCCCATAATGTTTTACTTGAAATCATTCCATTCTCATCTCTTCGTTTGTTAAGTACATAAACTTCATCAACCAGTCACTGTGCCAAGTTATTGTCAATTATAAGTAGTTATAAGTTCATCTTTAATTACTTGTAAAAAGGAGGAAAATAAAACAAAGTTGAAGACTCAACGTATATTTTCTTTACGTCGAAACACCACCACGAGCGCTACAAAAGGGAACATAACAAAAATTGGTGTCAGAAGCGTGGGATTGCTTCAAGTGCACTTCACTTCTGCATCCCAGAATCCAGAAAGTAGAAGGTAGTCTCCAGACTTTCAGCAAGAGGAAGAATCCGAATTACCCAGATAGCCAAAGAAAGTGGTTGGTACCTCTTCGTCAGAAGAACTCTTCGTCAGAAGAAACTTTTTATCCTGATCTTCGAGCTGCATACCAAATCTTCGAGATTATATTGGGCAGAATCAAGCGGGAAATTTCAGCAAAAAGGATACGAGTTCAGAACCGGCATCCAGCTGAAGATTCGACGACCCTGCGACAACAACTCAGCCAGTGTACTTCCATTCCCCATGTACTCCATCTTATTGTAAGTCATTTAATTTTTAAGTATCATCATTATCGTTTAAAAATTTTTTTTTCTCACTTTATCTACTTATTGTATTGTATACCTATATATATATATATTATTTTTTATATATATATATATTACCTTTCTATTAGAATTTAAATTTAATAATTATGGCTACTCCTAGTTCAACATCAGCTTCGAGAAATTTTCTCTCAATTGATACATTGTTGAAATTCGTAGAACCATACGATGGAAATCGTGATGACCTAAGCGCATGGCTCACCAACTGTGACCGAGCATTCCAAATGGCATCTGAAAACCAAATACCTATTTTGTTCGCGTTTATACAAAATAAACTCACTGACAAAGCTCAATCGGTTTGTTCAAACACTATATTCGAAAATTGGGACGATCTAAAAGAATTTTTAAAGAGTCGATTCGGTAATCGGAAACATTATAACCATTTATTGCTAGAACTACAGAACTGTAAACAGTCTAACCAAGAAAACATAGCTCAGTATATTTCCAAACTAGAAAGTTGTCTTAAAAGAGTATTGAGTTCTATCAAACAAAACTGTACAAACGACCAAAATTTACCAGGTCAAATAGAGAGCACTAATCAATTAGCGTTAAACACCTTTCTATTGGGAGTAGACGATAGGATTTCAAATATTTTAAGATCACGCGACCCGAAGGACTTGAACGAGGCCTTTAACATGGCTCTCCAAGAGGAAAAATTTATTATGCTAAAAACAACTTCATCCAAGTATTGTACTAAGTGCAACAAATCGGGACATTTGTCTATAAATTGTAAAAGCGGTCTTTTTTGTAATAAATGTCGTAAGAGTGGACATACTAGTACAAATTGCCGTAACGTGAATAACTTTAACATGAATCGTAACATGAATAATTTTAACATGAATCGTAACGTGAATTCAAACCGGGACTTTAATTTTCAACCTAGGTATAATAACAAACCTATCTTTCACATGAACGACATACCTTTTTGCAAGGGATGTAATAAGCAAATTCATAACCCTAGCTTTGGAATCCATAATCCAAATTCTCGTCCGATGCAATTTTTACAAAACGGCGGTATATTAACTATAACAATCAACCGCTTGTAGAAAGGAATTTCCAACAATATCCTGCTCCATTTAGACGACGAAGTGTAGAGCAAAATAACACGAATACTAATAATCAACAACAACCTAATAGAGAACCGTACCAAACACGTAGCTTCACTCGTAGAAACAATGTAAATGTTAATTCTTTAAACTGCATAGGGCTCGTGGAAAGTGCCGAACCAACGAGCATGGAAGACATCCAGGCACAAACGAATTAAATCCATTTATATTTTCGACACACGATACATCGATTAACTTGATTAACGTTGATTTACATATAAACGAAGCCAATACTCCAAACACCCTTAAGTTTTTAGTAGATACAGGAGCAAGCATATCTTTAATAAAAGGAGAATGTCTCCATCCTAAATTAATAATTCAACGAAATAAAAACTTAAATATTTTCGGTATCACGCAATCTAATTCACCGTGTAGAACGATAGGTCACACCAATTTAAATATAAATTTCGATAATTTTAATATAAGTCATCTCTTTTATGTAGTTAAGCATGAACAAATACCTCAAATGAGATACGACGGAATTTTAGGGCACGATATATTGTCCAAATTGCAAGCAAATTTTGATTATAAAAATAATCTAATAAAATTGGGTGAAATTGAAATAAAATTTAATTATAGTACCAATAAAAGAGTACTTTATACTTTGCAACCAAGAACGGAAACAATGGTAAAAGCAAATATAATAAATCCTGAAGTTAAAGAGGGATTAATTGAAAATAAAAAGATTTTAGAGGGAGTTTATTTATCCAGTTGCATCACCAGGGTGGATAACGACAATAAAGCATTCGTTTCCATATTGAATTGTTTAGATAAACAAGTTAAAATAAATAGTTTATCTTTAAAGTTGGAACCAGTCGATAGAGATGATAAATCCTCAAAAGATAATTCTCCAAGGTGTCAAGTGAACACTATTGGAACTAATACAAATTATAATCATAAAATTGATTCGAATAAAACCCATGATAATAATAATTATAATAAGTTAACAAGAATTCAAAAATTAAAGAATGAATTAAGAACATCTCATCTTAATCAAGAGGAGCAACAATCATTGTTCAAAGTATGTGAACGATTTCAAAATATATTTTATTTAGAAGGAGATGAATTAACGGTTACAAATACTATTTTACATGAAATTAATACGGAGCCGCAACAGGGACCAATTCATACTAAAACTTATAGGTATCCAGAGATACATAAAGAAGAAGTGAACAGGCAAATAACTAAAATGCTGAAAGAAGGCATTATTCGTCCATCAATAAGTCCATGGTCTTCACCATTATGGGTAGTACCAAAGAAGAAGGACGCTTCTGGTAAAATAAAATGGCGAGTAGTGATTGATTACAGGAAGCTCAACAATGTAACTATTGGCGATGCTTACCCTTTACCCAACATAAACGATATTCTGGATCAATTAGGACATGCAATATATTTTACTACATTAGACTTAGCAAGTGGGTTTCACCAAATTAAAATGTACCCAAAGGATATAGCAAAAACAGCTTTTTCTACACCTTCAGGCTTATACGAATATACACGTATGCCATTCGGTTTGAAAAATGCTCCAGCAACTTTTCAAAGACTAATGAATAATGTTTTAAGCGGACTTCAAGGCTTATACTGTTTTGTATATTTAGATGACATAGTAATTTATGCAACTTCAATTCAAGATCATGCAACAAAGCTAGAAGCAGTGTTTCAAAAATTAAAGCAGCATAACTTAAAATTACAACCAGATAAATGCGAATTTATGCGACACGAAGTAGCTTACTTAGGACATGTAATTTCCAGCAAAGGAGTATCACCAGATCCTGAGAAAATAAAAGTTATAACGAATTTCCCTATTCCAAAGAATCCCAAGGAAGTAAAATCATTTTTAGGATTAGTAGGTTACTATAGACGTTTTATTGAAATTTTTTCTAAAATCTCTAAACCCTTAACAAAACTACTCAAAAAAGATACCTCGTACAAATGGGAAGAAGAGCAACAAATTGCCTTTGATGAAATGCGAAAAATACTAACATCACCTAAAATATTGCAATACCCAGACTTCACTAAAGAATTTATATTGACTACAGACGCAAGCAATTATGCCATAGGCGCGGTCCTCAGTCAAGGAAAAATAGGACAGGACTTACCAATAGCGTACGCGTCCAGAACTCTTAACCATACCGAAGGTAATTACAACACAACAGAAAAGGAACTCTTAGCCATTAAGTGGGCAATACAACATTTCAGACCATATCTATATGGAAGACATTTCAAGATCGTGACAGATCACAAACCTTTAACTTGGTTATTTAATGTAAAGGATCCAGGAAGTAAACTCATTAGATGGCGACTACAATTGGAAGAATTCGATTATGAGATCATACATAAACCAGGTAGAATCAACTCAAATGTAGATTGTTTATCCAGGATTAATATAAATACTATTACCGCAACTTCAGATTTAGAGACCTACAGTGATTTTAAAGATTTCTTTGAAATGCAGAATGAATTTACGATTGAAGACTTTCAAGAAACGGATGATTTACTTTTTAACAAAAAACACACTAATATTGCCTATTTAACGAATATATCTCTAGAAGAAGAAAACCCTTTTGCAATAGAAGCATTCAGTTGTAGTAACAACATAGACGAGCTCATGACAAAAGAAAAAGAATTATACCAAATTCTTGAATCTCAATCCACTAATAACCAAAATATTTACCACTGCATAGCTAAACAAAATCATTATGACAAACTTACTTCAAAAGATTTAATTTATACACTAAGGAATTTACGAAATATATTAATGACAAATAATATCGATATAATGTACTTACCAAACTTCAAAGACCCTTATAGGTCTTTACATCCAGATAGTATAAAACAAATAATTTTCTGTGTATTCCGAAATATGAAAATAAAAATTCGTATGTGTCATAATAAAATTATAAACCCAGATAAGTCTTTTATACCCACTATATTAAAAGATAATCACAATACCACTACATCAGGTCATAACGGTATAATAAAAATGTATCATCGTATTAAATCAAAATATGATTGGCCAAACATGAAGAAAGATGTCATAGACTATGTTAGCAATTGTAAATCCTGTCAATTGAATAAAACAATAAGAAAGAAAAACAAATCACCAATGGTTATAACGACAACATCTACTACGGCATTCGAGAAAATAGCCATCGACATTGTAGGACCCTTACCTACAACTGAAAATGGAAATCGATTTATTTTAACCATACAAGATGATTTAACTAAATTCTCTCAAGCATTCCCCATACCTACACATGAGTCACAGATAGTAGCTGAAAAATTAATTCTCTTTATATCGTACTATGGAATCCCAAAATCGATACTTAGCGATCAAGGAACGGAATTTATGTCAAGCCTCATTAAAGATCTCACAAAACTTTTCAAGATTAAGAAGTTAACATCAACAGCGTATCATCCTCAAACAAATGGCGCTCTAGAGAGAAGTCATTCTACTCTAAAGGATTATTTAAAACAATATATATCAGAAGATCAAGATGATTGGGACAATTATGTTCCTCTTGCAATGTTCTGTTATAACAGTAGCGTACATTCAAGTAGTAACTTTACCCCTTATGAGTTAGTATTTGGACAAAAGCCATTACTTCCATCATCTATTAACGAGAATATCGACGAACCTAATTACGATAATTACGTAAGAAATTTAAAATACAAACTTAATAAGATACAATCAATTGCAAGCAAAAATTTAATTAAAAGCAAAGAACTTTCAAAAATTAGATATGACACAAAACTTAAAATACCAAATTATAAAATCGGAAGCTATGTCCTCTTACAATCGAAACCGACTAATAAACTTAAACCTTCTTGGAAGGGTCCATACGAAATTATTTCCATTGATAATGTTAATATGACTTTGAGAACCCAAAACGGTAAACATGAAAAGGTTCATATCAATAGAGTTAAGCCAGTTTCTAACAATTTCGTGAAGAAAACTAAAACAAAACCCAACTTTTCAGGTTATGCATTACGATCTAAATATCGGGAGCTGTAGAAATTACGCCTATTACAAATGGCTCAGGACTTTACTTTGATAGAACAGGAACACTAAAGATACATACTGATGATTGGAAATTAATAACTTTTAAAGACATTGGTAACATCCCTAAAGCTATAAGACTTCTTGAATCTAGATGTAAATATACTATAACACATTGTCATGAATTAGAAGAAATAAGTTCGAGTTTAAAATGTAACAAACGTCTAAATACTGTTCAAACTAACTTAAATAAAATAATATCCTTATATGAATCATTAGCTCATCTAACCAGTACAGGACGATCGAAGCGAGGTTGGTTCGATGGCCTCGGATCCCTTCTCAAAACTGTATTTGGCACATTAGACAATGACGACGCTATATACTATGATAATGCAATCAATGAAGTTCTAGAAGATAATAATAATAATAATAACATTTATTTATTTCTCCTCACAAAGAAGCTACAATCAATAACAGATTTAAACTTTATATATGTTGGTATGTGAGGAGCTGGTGTTTGATATGGGAATAACCTGTATTACAAATCACCAGGTCCCCGCCCCACGGATTAGTTTGGACAACAATAACAATAACAATATTTTTATTGAGCTTATTTAAAACTTGTTTAAAACATGTGTTTGTGTGAGTGTGTGTGTGTGTGCGCGCGTGCATGCGTGAGCGCGTTCACGTGTGTGTGCATTTGTGTGTTTGTGCATTTGTGTGTGTGTGTGTGTGTGTATGTGTATGCATTTGTGTTAAATTAATAGGTTTTTTTTTTTATTCATTTTATTCATTTACTAAAACCATATTCTTTTAAGGGATTAAAGTAAGTCTTCAGTTAACCTGTAGCTTAATTTTTGCAACCAACCCTTTATTAGAGTCTTACAGCGGTTTTTTGGCAACTTGTAGATTGACAACAATCTGTTTACTTTATTGTATAATTGTGAACCTTGGTAGCAGAAGAAGCGGTGTGAAAAACTAGTGTTAAACCTTCTCCCATAACACACTATGTCTTTACGTCTTCTCACATTAAATTTATGTGGTTCATATTTAGTTAAAGAATGTTGTTTAAGTAGAGTTTGTAGAATAAAGAGTTGACGAACTGTCAAGACCCCACTCTTTTCATAAAGGTCAGAGGTTGGATGACGATATGGCAAGGATAAGCTAACTTTCAGAATTGCTCTTTGGGCTCTTTCAAGTTTTAAGAGAGCTGATTTAGCAGCACCACCCCAAACTAATATACAATATGAAAGTACAGACTGACAGGGTGCATGATAAACGGATCTTATTAACCTGTTATCTGCAATATGCCTAAGGTTTTTAAATATGACCATCAACTTACGAACCCTTGATGTGACCGTGTCGATATGCAAGTGAAAGTTGAGTCTGTCATCAATCATTACACCAAGGTACTTAACACACGTTGCTCTTTGCAATCTAGGGCATGAGCACGATTTGTCATTGTCACTGTTGCAGTTGTGAGATATAATGCCGTAGTTAGAGGTGTAAGAGCAATTGTCTCTAAGAGAGAAGGTCACGAAGTGAGTCTTTTCCACATTAAGACTTAGGACATTAGCACTCAACCATTGTGCCACGAGATTGAACCCATTTTGAGCGTATGAAAAAACTTCATCCCAAGTATTCCCACTAAAAAGTAAGGCTGTATCATCAGCAAAGGTAACAACTCTAGCATTAGGAAGTACCTGCTGACACAAATCATTGATATAAATCAAAAATAGGGTTGGTCCTAATATGCTACCTTGTGGCACTCCGTAACACACAGGGAGCTCTTCACTGATGTACCTGTCAATCTGGACACACTGCGTACGATTTGAAAGATAATCCCTGAAAAGTTTCAACTGGAGGTCCCGAACACCAAGACTTTCAAGTTTGCTAATCAGAATATCTGCAGAGACCGTGTCAAAAGCCTTAGCTATATCCAGAAAAACTGCCACAGTTTTTTTATTATCATCTAAATTGTTCACAATAAAATCAGTAACTTCATGGACTGCATCAACTGTTGATTTTCCCGTACGAAAACCAAATTGAGCCTGAGCTAGCAATTTTTTTTCTTCTAGATATTGCACCAATCGACTGTTGATAATGCGCTCTAGAATTTTAGACAAAGTTGGCAGAATCGAGATTGGTCTATAGTTATTGACACGGTCTCTGGCACCGTTCTTATGAATCGGGATTATTCTTGACCTCTTCAGTGATAAGGGAAAAACTCCAAGCGTTAAAATAACGTTAAAAGTCCTAAGGATGTCAGCTGTGATTAAATCCAATCCCACAGCACAGTCAATTTTAAGATTTTTGATGAGAGAATCAACTTCATTACAATCAGTAGGTAATAACACAAACGAATTAAGGCTACCACTACAGTGCTTTGGGGTATTTGAACTAGAACTGAAAAGAAATTTTTCAGCCAATTGTTTTCCCATATTGGCAAAGAAAAAGTTGACGTCATTTATTGATTGCAATGGATCATTTTGAGAAAGTAATTCGGATGGACTCTCTGTATTCCTCTTCGTAAATGCGATGTCTTTAATAATGCGCCAAAGTTTTTTGTTATTATTTTTGGCATTTTGTATCTCTTGTTTATCATATTCTAATTTCACTTTTTTTAGGATAATGGAGCAGAAATTTCTATATCGCTTATAGGTGACTCTTAAGACTTCATTATATGGATGTTTTTTTAACTTTTTATAGAGCTTATTCCGGTTACGCAAACACCTTAACAGCCCTGGTGTAATCCAGGGTTTGATGATTCTTTTAGATTTCGAGACTGTAGCGGATTTTGTACAAGAAATAATTAGTTTGTGCAGAGTCTCAATAAAGAAGTTAGTTGCAACATTAGCATCACTCATTAAATACAAAGGGGTAAAATCCGTCTCTCTCAGAGCATTACCTAAACTGATCTTGTCCAGAATATTTTTTGTTTTAGGCGATTTTATTACAGGCTTAGTTGTTAAATAAAGTGCCACACTTTCATGATCAGTGACACAGGTTTGAAGTACAAGACACCGAGCTGATGACCTCGACTTCAACATAACATGATCCAAACATGTTTTATTATGTGTTGGAATAGTGTGGGCAGGCAACACTCCATGGAAGGCTAACATATCAAGATAAGGGGCCTTTCTATTATCTAAACTATCTTTTGAAATGTCTATATTTATATCACCTGTTACGATAATGTTTTGAATATATGAGTATTTTTGTAAGGTATCATTCAATGAATGAAGATGAAAAAGAAATATATACCATTATGAAAAATCAAGTTCAGGTTACTCAGTCTGCTATACAAAACTTTAATTATACCATAAGAAAACTAAACCAAAATGAGGAAAACTTAGATAAGAATTTCTTAGCATTAAAAGACTTCATAAATAATTTGGAATCAAATGTTTCAATAGTAGACGTTCGTTCTACTCTAAACACTCATTTCAGTATACTAAACTCTTTATCTGATATGATCACAGAAGAAATTAATCTTATAGTAAATTCTATATTATTCGCAAAGCAAAATGTGCTACATCCACATATTATCTCTCCAAAAAAAATTTATCATGAATTAACCAGCAATATAAAGATTCTTAAACATAAAGAATTTCCAGTCCCATTGACTTTAGAAGATATTCACATTCTCATTGATGTTTCAACACTCAATGTTTTCTACATGAATTTTAAATTGATTTTTGCATTGAATATTCCCCTAGTTACTTCTGAGGAATACGAATTATACCACGTATTTCCACTTCCGATACCCCATTCTTTTAAAGATATGACTTATGCCCTTGTGCAACCTACTAAACGATATTTCGGTATTACTACCAACCGTCATTCTTACGTACAATTTAACAATCTCGACCAATGTAAAAAACTTTCTAAAGAACATTATATTTGTCAAGACTTAAATGAATATTCTGCAATGTCAAACCCGTCATGTGAATCTTTACTTATAACCAAAGTATTAAAACAATTACCCAAAGAATGTGTAACTAAGTTTTTATATGGTAATGTCGAAATATGGCAAAAGCTGACTAATAATCGATGGATATTTATTTATTCCAAACCCACCAGAATAACTATTGACTGTACAGGAAAAGAATTAAATGAATATGAATTATTATCTACAGGTATTATAACACTAAACAAAGGTTGTAAAGGCTACGCTAATTTAATACAAATTACAGCAACTAGTGATATTATTACAAATTATACTTCCCCTAATTTTGACATTGATCTCACTCAAGACGATTGTTGTAACAAAGAGGTACTAAATAAAACGGAACATCTATTTACTCCATTTCATATTAATAATATACAATTAGACGATCTCAACTTAGCTTCAGTTAAGCTACATTCAATTGAAGAACAAATAACTACTAGAGAAAAAATGAGATACGTTCTCCATGAGAATGTACATATACCTTACCTTTTATATTCAATTTGTGGTTTTATTACGCTTTATTTCTTATTTAAACTCTGTAGAATGTATAGAAGAAGATCGAGAATCCGACCCTCGGATGATGATGATGATCAAAATGATCATAAACGATGCGCAAGTAAATGTTGCATAAGTATATTTAATCATTGTTACAATAAAAATAATGATGAAACTGTGGTTAGGCCAAGGCTTGAATTACAAGATATGAGATATATAACTACTAGAAATGAAAACGAAATGGAAGAATCCTCTGTAAGGACTCCATTACGAACGAAAAGAACATCAAGTTCTTCCGATGTTAGGTACTCTTATAACCTGAATAATTAAAGTATAATAATATTAATTTGTAATAAGAATATATATATATGTATACTATTTTTTTTTGTATACATTAAATATTATAAAAATTATGAAACTATATACATAACACAAAATGTATAGTTATGAATCATTATTATTAAGCAAATTGTTAAGAATCATTATTAATAAGCAAATTTAAATTGAAATTATTTTAAAAATTGAAACTGTTATTTGAAAATGAATTTGAAATTGCAATAAATTTTTATTATTATTGACCACTGAAATTAAGATGTCATATATTGAAATTGAATTTTTTATTTTTTTTTTTGACATGATATATTGAAAATTGGTTTAATAAAAATATATAAGAAAGGAAATGTATACTTTTAAATGTATACACAATTTTGAATTTATATGATCATTGTTTAGATTTTAAGTAGATTTTAAGAATAAGATCATTATATAAAAAATCATCATTGGGAATCATTGTTAGATCTTAAGAAACAATAGAAAATTATTATTTAGACATATCATTAGATATATTATTGTATAAGAATCATTTTAATTTAATACTTTTATATTTTAGAATTTAATCATTTTACTTTTTATAAGAACTAAAAATCATTTCACTTTTTACTAATGTTTCATTCTTATAGAAAATAATGCATATATAATTGTTTAAATTTTAATGATCATAACAACTTGGCACTTGAAATTGTAACTCTAACTTGAAAATTTTAGCTTACTAAACAAAAGCTTATGTTCATAAACCCTTGTTTAGTTTTAAGGAGGGAGGTGTTATGTACGCACCCATTTCGATCCTCATCTTGTCCCAAATCTATATCAAATTCCAAGAATAATCATATCATTAAGTACATGAACAAACAAACCCATCATTCAGTCAAATTAATAAACTTTAACCCTAAAGGGCACATCTAATGATAACATAATTTTTCAGGAAATATTTGTTAACGTGACTGCGGCATCTTATGTTATGCCTTATCATGATCATAAATTATATTAATTACTCTATTTTTCTAATGGTAAACAAATTAATTTTGGGAATAATTGCGGTCGTGATGTCGGCATCCAAGAAATGCCTTATCACGAGACCTAAGGGTTATTGATAAGCAATCCATGATTAGTATATAAACCCCATAATGTTTTACTTGAAATCATTCCATTCTCATCTCTTCGTTTGTTAAGTACATTAACTTCATCAACCAGTCACTGTGCCAAGTTATTGTCAATTATAAGTAGTTATAAGTTCATCTTTAATTACTTGTAAAAAGGAGGAAAATAAAACAAAGTTGAAGACTCAACGTATATTTTCTTTACGTCGAAACACCACCACGAGCGCTACAAAAGGGAACATAACAACGGAATTCCCGAAATACGAAAGGAACGGAACGGATCAAACACTTAAAGTAGCAGGTGTCCATTTAGAGAAAAACTGTTTTTCGCATGGCCAACTGTACGTGGCTTGCTCGCGAGTGTCGAGTCCAAACAATCTCCACATTTTAACAAATAATAACAAAACAGCAAACGTTGTGTACAAAAATGTTATAAATTAGGTCATTTTAAAATATTTTTGTACACAACGTGACGCTGGCTCCTGTAAAGTGTCTCTTGGACATAAGGGACCAATAAATTTTCCTAGGTACTTTCTGCCACTTAATGGAATACATAGGTACCTTATACCTACTGTAAACAGATATTTTTTAATTTTTTTAAACATACCTACTCTCTTTTAATCAAATGCTATACCCAAATCTATACCGTTCTTTTAATATAATCATTAATATTCAAATTAATTTACTGTAACTGTGTAAATATTTGTTTCACGGCTAATTTGCTGAGCCGTTTGTTACAAAATTAGATATGGATAATCTGAAATCTAAAAAAGAACATAAGTTACTTTTTATCAAAACACCACGCGGGCGAAGCCGCGGGCGGAAGCTAGTTTACATATATAGTTTATATCTCAACTGATATTTATAGTTACTCAAATATTTATGAATCTATCTATAAAATGTGTTTTAACACATTTTATAGATAGATTCATAAATATTTGAGTAACTACCTTGAATATAGTTATCAGTTCTTACAAAAACTTGAGACAATTAGCGGCCAACTTCATCCTGTCGCTTTTAAGTGTCGGTGGATATCGTAAAAATTCACTATTTACAATATTTTTCCCAAACGCCCACAAAATAAGTATAATTTCGACAGCATTACCCAAAAACACTCTGTTGACTTAAAATTTATTTGATAGAATCAGGCGTTACTTGGCGGAAGTCCATATCCGTTAGTAAAATAAAGTAAAAATATGTTGCTTACTTCCGCAAAACTCAAGCAGTGTGCACCGCCCGCCCGCCCGCAAATAAATGCAGAAACCGCAGACACCGGCACCTTCACCAACTACTCGACACGTGTTTCGCCCCCACACGCATTAACGAGCACTTAGTGCTCGTTTTTGCACGGTCTAACAGCTCCTGATGATGCTCCATAAAATTTATTAAAATTTTAAAATTTATTATAAGAAGTCAAGTAACTTTACATGTCGTAAAAGTGCGTACCAATTAGCGAATGTTTATTCAGGTTTCAAGTAACAGGCATTTGGAAGCCCGGAGCATTGTTAATACTGTAAAAGCATACATTCTGGAACACTTGATTTTGAGGGTCACAGCGTTATCAATATTGGTTTTAAAAACATTTATTCTCATAAGAACATACGTTCGCTTAAAATGAGATTAGGTACAAAAATACTTACAATTATAACAATTATATGGCGCAGCGCACATTCAATTAAACATTAACAAAGACACAAACAGAAAACAACAACCAGACCTATTTATCACAGATTCAATGGATTATAAAACTTAAAACAAGAACTACTTGCACAAACAAATGCGAGCAACACGATAGACACGAAATTTTCTATCTACCCGCCCATCCGACACAAAAGTCATCGCGCAATAGGTGCGTTTAGCCGACAGAAAGAATGGACAGAAATCGAAAATGCTGAACCGCATTCAGCTATGCTGACTAAATTGTCAGCTGAAACCATGCTGAGTTCAGACGAGAGTATAGCATTTCTTAGCCGCCTCAGCCTATGCTACTCAGCAATCGCCATTTTTCTTTTAGTGCTGCCTAGATGTTGTGTCGGCTAAACGCACCCAATGTTGGGACGAGGACTTATTAAAACTATGGAGTAGACCATTGGACATTTATAGTTTGTTATTTCTTTAATTTATTTATTACTATTATTTATATTACTTTTTTTATATTTTAATTTAGTATAAGTAGATTTCCTATTATTAAATATTTTCCCGTTTACTTTTCCAATGGTATAAGTGTTATCTATGTGTCACCGGAAAATAACAAGAACCGCTAATTTATAAATTTCCTAGGAAAATTATAAACTTTCGTAGGATTCTAAACGAGAGATAGATTGTATTATTTTACGCCCATATTTTCGCAAATTGATAAACTTACCGAACTCACGCGTAGAATAATAAGTAAGCAAATTTACCACAGAGCTACGAAAGTTTTATAGTGACCATGACCAAAATACTAAGAAGTCGGAATGGAAAAAGGAAACAATTAAAAATTTCTTTAAAATGATAGAAGATTTTAAGAAAACTAAAGTTTTGGGACGTCGGCCCACAGACAAAGAATAATATCACGCCAAAAACTATAATTAGTGACGAAAAAGTCTTGATAGTGAAAAGGAAATCTCAGCAAGATCCAGTGGTGTAAATAGTTCCAAGCAGTCAATACCTATAACCTAACCCAACCTAACCTAACCTTTTTTTGGTAGAAGGCCGGTTTTATGTTTTATGATTGTTTTTCTTTTTTAATAAACCTCTTTAATATCGTAGAACACGATTTCTGTTGTTTTATTTTGGTATAGTGAAGTAGAGGTCATTAGCATATTATGTAAAAAAGTAATCCTGTATTATAGGTACCTAACTAGTTTGAAAGTAAAAATACAGTTAGGTAGGTAATCGAAACTGATAAATTTATAGTTTGGCAAGTCTGATTGTACCTAAGTCTATGGACACAAGCATTGCCACTGTCAACATCGACCAATCAGAGAGCAGTGTGTTATTTGCCGTATTTAAAAAAAAGCGTAAAATTAAAAGCTCTTCTGTGATTGGTCGAACCGTTTAGAATCTTACAAGTGGATATCTGTTAGTTTATAAATTTACCACGAGACGTCGCAAATTGATAAATTTGCGAAAATATGGGCGTAAAATAATACAATTTATCTCTCGTTTAGAATCCTACGAAAGTTTATAATTTTCCTAGGAAATTTATAAACTTGCGGATCTTGTTATTTTCCGGTGACATATATAAATTGAAAATCAACGCTTGTATATTTTTCTTCCCTATGCATTCCAGAACCATTAAGCAGATTGTGATGAAACTTGTTAAGGTTTTATGTACGAGTAAAGTCAGCAAAATATGATCACCAAAAAGAGTATTGACAAACATGCCTGGTACAGCTAATATCTATATAAATAAAAAATAATGCAAAAATGGGCTTTGCAACGCATGCTGGGTGCACCTAGTTAAGCCTATTATACAACGTACAATTCTACATTAAAGCTTATTTTTGCACAATCGCAATTAGTAACTTATACATCTTTGAAATTCATGTATTTTTGTTTAACAAAATAAGGTATTATTTCAAAGAGCATATCAAATTAATCCTAGAAATACAAGAGGCCCCAATAGATTGACGACTTCCGTAGTCGAGCCACTCTGAATTCCCGAGTTCGATCCGACCGGGTCAATGAAGAAAATAAGTTCAAGTATGGGTGTTGTGGTTCATTCTTTGTTTATTAATTCCATAACACGAGTGTTTAAGCTACTTAATTAAAAATTGTTACTTAAAAGTTTGTGAAATTAAGTTCTTAAATAAACATAACTTCTAAGTTATGCCACGAATATTACCTCGTTACTGTCACAAACAGTCACGTTAGTAATATAATAGCATAAGTTATAAAGCTCAGTTCTTGACATTGACAAATTAAACTTCAAACAGTTTATTATGAATTTAGTTCTTACACTTCCGCGCACATTACACATTTGAATAAAACACTTTTTTCCGGATTTTGCGCATATTTTATTTTATTTTATATTTTTATCCTGACGTTTCGACTATTTTACAGAAGCCGTGATCACTATTATTAAACTTGCGATAGGCACAAAAGTGTAAGAACTGAATTATATATATGAATTGGCTTTTATTTAGCTGACACATTAAAGTTTTTTTGATTATTCTTTCTTATTAAATTAGAGGGTTTCTGTGAGGATAAAATAAAATAATATCAATTATACAAACAAAATATTTGAGATTAATAATCAAAGAAAATATTAATATAGAAAGAACATGAAATTGCCAAAATTTAATTGACGCAAAAATAGTATATTTTTCTTTTATCAAAAGTAGATGGTTCCGTATAAAAATTAAGTAACATGGTTATAAACAAGAGATTCAATTATGGATGGCAATCTTTTTCTATTAAAAAAAATCTTGCAAATGCCTTAACTTTCTTTCTGCAATTGACAACGGTTTAATATGGACGAGATAATAGTCACGAGTTATTAGATGTATACACCGTAGAACTATGTCACATTACAACAATTATTAATTTTTATACGAGGCAACTCTTTGCTTTCGTTGATTAAGTGTGACATGATTCTACAGACTCTAATTACTGTTGACTGTACCTATGTAATATTTAAACGAAACAGCTTAATAGCGTAGCGTTATTGTAAAGCTTAAATTTTTACGTGGAGTATCATGCTGGGTGTGATGTCGTGTGTACTTTCTTATTGAGCTCTAGGGTGGAATTCAAAATATGTGTATGTAAACTTAATGTTTTCTGAGTGGCTTAATTTGGTAAGTATGTTGTTATGAGAAAGAAAGTGTAAAGTTTAAATGGAATTGCTATGTTTTTAGTATTTTGGACATCATACGGTTAATTTGACTTCCTTTAAGTAACATTACGGTAGCGAATCAACTTTTGCATTGGCTAATCATTGGATAGTTGACGAAATTCTGTTTATCATTGCAATGTATAAGTATACTGATTTAAAACGGATACTTGTTGAATTGTTGTCATCAACGATGTAATTTTATTTTTTATTTTTTTATTTTTTTATTGTATTTCTACACACAACAGAGTTACAACAATGAATACAGTTATCGGAAACAAAACATTAGACTGTAAAATGTTAGGCACAAACATGTGTAAATAGCATGTGTAATTACAAAGACAGCGCCATAAAATAAATTAATGATAGCGTAAATCTTACAAGAAACAATAAGAATATAGATAATTAATAAGGCTTGAGATACAAAAAAAATACATGTGATGAAATAAATTAGAATTAAATTGGGCAAATAATTTTAGGATTTCATTATATTAAATGCATATGATGAAAATAAAAAATAATAATGATAACAATTAAAATCATAAGCCAATAACATATATAAGAAATAGTAATAGCTTTCTTTTTAATTAATTACTTTTCCTATGTCATGTTTCCATCTATTGATGGAAGATTTGCAGATGTCAAATGTAATGTAATGAAACCATAACACAAGTATTATTGCGATAATAGATTTTTTTTGTGAATTATGTATGGTGATGTCGTATAATATTGTAAATGTCGTTACTTGGCCGAAGTCCATATCCATTAGTAAAAATAAAAAATATTTTACTAATACTTATAAATATATTACATAGAAATTTAATATTTCCAGAATTATATTTAAACACCCATGACTCAGGTACAAACGCTCGTATTCACACAAACATCTACTTATTCCGGGCTCGAACCCAGTACTTTTGGTTTAGATTACTACTGTTAATCCAAACGGTCGTTTCATAACAGAAATTATAATAATAAAACTATTTCATTATTCCTCCGGAATTCATCATTGTCTCTCTAATGTGTGTCTGTCCAAATCTCTTTGTGTATTCTGTATTTACCATTTAGGAGACTTGACAAAGAGATTCGATTTAATCCTTTTGTGTGATCCCGTTGAGCAGGTCTGCAATGCAGTTTTTATGACGTCACAGGAATAGTACGGACCTGTATCCCTGTAATAACAATGAAAAACATTCAACATTGCACATTAATCAACAATACAAAGAATACACAAATAAAACTCTAGAAACACAAATTTTAATGAGTTTTTCAGCACAATAGACATGTTATCATTACGCTCCTACATACAAATTTAAACAAAAACTCACCGATTCACTCTTGGAAATAACAGCTGTCAATGAATATACATAATACAGTCTCTTTTAGTGTCTACAATGTCAATGATTTTATCTTCTTTATACTTTGTCCAATGTAGGATGATACTTTTGGCAAGTGTCCCTTCCTTATTGCTACGTACTAAGGTTGCGTTTGTTTCCTTATGTTTGGCTTGATATTGCAAAAGCAACTTTATATCCTCTATATAGGTGTCAATTGTCAAAAGTATTATCCTACATTGGACAAAGTATAGTAATTCTTCTGTGATATAATTTTATACTTCTTTGTTTCAACTATATATTTAAGGGAAATTAAAATTGCTTCTTTTTTTAGAAAGCCTGACTGGCAAGTGAGCCTCATTTGGAAGAGACGTTTTAAAAAATTATATATATTTTAACTTTAAGTTGTGGTAAATGATGTTGGTTGCAAAATTAGTTTTTTAACATATTGCAATTTCATAAGTAATTTGTGTAATTTATAACCAAATAAATAGAAAAGGAAAACAAAACTAATAGTGTAGGGTCCTGTAAAGTAGAATAGTCCCAACTTCACACTAAAAGGTGTAGTAAGAAGTAGGTATTGATACTATACATCTCCCGTAACAAAATGGGCAGCAAGCAGCATCTACCAAATTATGGTATTTTATCGCGATATCCAACCCGTCTACCAAGTGTAGAGATTATGGAATAAACCCTACATTTTCGTGGAAGGTTTTTGTTCAACAGTGGGGGTTTTTCGGCTGAGATGATGAGCATTCACACTTGTCAAAATAACAATTTATTGAGCAACTAGTTGCTTATTACAATTTGCAATATTTTTTTTATTAATTAAAATGAAACTCCTTCGTCCTAAGTTGGAATAAATACAGAAAAATAAAAAAACATCATCAAAATCGTTTTGGAGTTTCTTCGCGGTTAAACACTGTGACAGGGAATTTATATAAAGACTAGCGGCCCGTCCCGGCTTCGCACGAGTGGAGAAAATTCTTTAATTTTTTTCTATTATTAAATATTTTCCGTTAGCGCCATCTAGCGTCCGGTAGACGAACTACTTGCGGTTAACGCGTTGCTATGGTAACATTAATTGATACAACGAAAAAAGAGCGGACAGACAAACACACAAACCACTGTGATCTTAGATTATAGATTAGAGTATTTCTTACATACTTAGTATTTATTTAGTATAAGTAAATACTAAAAATAAAACTATAAAATGAGATCACACTGTAATTGTCTAATATTTTTAATATTTAATATTTATTTACTTACAAATATTACGTAAAATTTACCAATAATTTTTCCTTCGTTGAGGCTCCGATATTTCGGCGTAATTGAATGTACCATTATCGTATAAGAAATTCCAAAATTCTTCCGTTTTCGACTTAGAGAAATATTTATTTCTGTACATGATAATTGCAATTCTCATTACAAGAAATCAAAATAACAAATTATGCGTTCGACAAAAAAGGAGATTGTCAAGGAATTATTATATTTTTAAATATTTTTCTTTATAAATATGGAATAACTTTACATATAAACATGTAGCAGGTTAACAACAAAGATTTAATAATGACACAGCAGTTTCTTAGTCGGTCTGTTTGATACTTGTAAATTACATTAGATTTTATTTGTAGTTACAAAGGAAATGCACAGATGGCGCTGGCATTAAGTTTAAGTACCACTTAATATTCAACTAGTCTTTCAAGATCTCAGTAGCTCAATTAGAAAGCATTCACCCGGATACCTAGAGACTGTGAATTATGGCTTGGTCTTTTCACCCGGCTTGAAATTATTCAAGTAAATAGTTCTACATATTGCCATGTTTAAAAAAAAACATTTTTGTTGAAAAACTTACTAGCGCCAAATTTTTTTTATACCATTGAAATCCCCAATTATGGTGAAAAGTGACTGAAATTCTGAAGATATATGAGAATGAATTACAAGCACTTTTCGGCGATAAAAAGAGACCTTGTTATAAAAACAAACTTACTCTGGGTTGTTTGGTCTAAGTCACAAGAAATGTGAATTATAAAATTAAATAGGTATTGTTATCATTCATTATATTAATGTCCCCACATCTGGGACATACGTTCCCTATAGAGGATAGCATCGTCAGGAAAATGGGCTTAATTTGTACGCGAAAATTACGTATTTATGGGCACTTGTGAGTGCTGGTATGTTCGGGACTAAAACGGCGTAATATCCCCTGTGAAGCCTATAGTCAGTCAAAATAATAAATGTTACTGGTGTAATAGGGTAAGAGGTCGTGGGGCACAATTAAAAGGGTCAAACACAGTGTAGTCAACTTATATTGATAAAAAGTTACATAAGTTAAATGTAAGTAAGTGTCGATTAACGAAGACCAATTAGAGGTGGATTACTTGCGATAACGCCTGAATGGGAGTACTACTTCAGAATTTCCACCATCAAATCAGTATCGAACTACCAAATGAGCTTTCTTATTAACAATGTTGCATTTTGGGCGCGCAACGTAAGTAAAAAGGGTTACCCTCCAGACTCGGGGGAGGGAGATGGTAAATCCTCATGGATACTATGCGGCCAGCTGCAAGGGTCAGACTCGTACTAACTAAACACCGCACACAGGAGTATTTCCAAGTAAAACCCGGTCAAAATTATTTAATGGTTATTTTTATAATAAAATAACGTATTGTTATATAATATAGTATTTAATTAAGATAATAAGTACTAACATTTATAAAAAACAGATTTTGTTTGTTTTCTTAAGTTACAATTATTTAATTCTTCTCTTCATCTTCATCCCCCATATTTTCACAGCTATCATAATCTTCATCATCTTTTGATGTTGAAGGTAAAGATGACGGTCCAATCGCAATCATCAATTCAAGCGCCTCTGTTGAAAATGTTTTTTTCTTGATTTTGGTCTTGGGTCTAATAGAGCTTAAATAAGGATCGGAGCTTAGCAACAATCTATTAATAATATCTCTATTACAGGCTTCTCTCGAAAATTTTCTTGAAAAATCAAGCCTATATTGCCTAAAGTTTTTGTTTCGAGCTTCAGCTGCCTCCTCTGACAATTGACCTATTGGTAAAATTGCATGGCTTATAACTTGGGCCCCGTGAACTAGCACTTTGTGAATTGTAGGTGACATAGGGTACCATCCATATAATTCTACATACATTTTTGCTGTTCTGTTGGCGTAGGTAGCAAACTTTTCTATATCTATGTTATGTCCACTAGAAATCACTTCAAGGATTGTTCTGAATCGCTTGATATGTTCAATACTGACATTGGTTATTTGGGAAGATGTATCTGGGTCTGCAAAAAAACTTCGTGCTGTGTTGCCATCATTAGTATTTCCAAATCCTGCTTTAGGCACGTCTACCAGCAGGCCCATCCGTTCTCTGAAATCTTTTTGAATCCTTTCTTTCATCTCTTTTACAATTTTTTTTCTCTGCTGGTGTTCGCGCCTGCCATTTTTTATGGGGAGTTTATAGGCGAGGTGGAGCAGGGACTCAAAAAATCGTATTCTGGCATGGAGAACCGAAAGTTCAAACTGCAAGGCTTCGACATTTACCTCCTGCACTTCCTTGATCTTATTAAAATCTTTAGATGTCTGTTTACAAATATAGCAACGCATTGTTGAAGATGTGTCAGTAGCAGCATTGCATACCTTGCGATCAATCATTGTGAGCGTATGTTTTATTTTCACCAATTCATTAGGAGGTATATGTATTTCTGTTTTTGACAGATTTTTTATTTGGTGATTAACATATGCTATCTCCTCCTTAGTGATATCTTTTGATAAATCTGATGCGAATCGGTCTACAGAATCTAACTGAAGACGGCGTTGGATTTTGCCAAATTACTTTTGATTCACCATTTACATTTACATTAAGTCCCAAAGGTACAAGGGAACTTTGAAATATATTAGCGTCACTATCTGAGCTATTTTGAAATTTTTGTTTGAACTGCGACTGTTGCGATCCATCACATCCCCATTTCGATAATAGTTCCATGTTTTCTCTTTCAGTGTTTGTCAATGTGCCTATCACCTCCGCAAGATATTTAAACAGGCGAGATGCTGTGTGATCTAGTAATCCTTGAAGCTGAATTTCCATGCATGTTTCAGTGACACGTATTGTTTCTTCTTTGGGATAAGTATCCTTTTTAGCTTTTTGGATTAATGAGTAACATGGGTAGATACTCTTATCGGCATTATAAAGGATTTCCCATTGCCTCCTTGTGAAGTCGCCTTCTACAAAAATTGACAATGCCTCTTGTGGCGTATGCTTTATCACATTTATTTGATTTTTCGATAAATTGTAATATTTTCGAATTTTTGATGCTCTTGTTGGCGTTGCTACAATTTCTTTTATCATTAATGAAGCATCTGTATTTCCAATAATACGCTGACTGACTCCAGCTGCATAAACTAGTTCCTCAGGAGTTATTTGCTTCCGTATCTCACTGGTTTTCCGTCGCTTACTCCGCTCACTCAAGTTTTCAAAAGATTTTGTTGGCCGACCCGGTTTATGTATAATCTCTGCATTGAACTTCTGCAACTGTATAGAAGATGAGAGCCATTATTATTATTATGTAAAAAACGTTCTTTTTTACGACTTGCTGCTACCCATCTTTGCTTAAATTCAGTCTTAAAATATCTCAGGCTACGACTCAAAATATTTTTTTTATCCTCAGGGCACTGAGTTATTTCAGCTAATTTTGCTTCCAAAAATTGTAACTTTTCTTCAATTTTATTTTTTTTACAGCCACACATGATGTCATATAAGCTTTTTCTACTACAACTAACGGTTGATCCAATAATATCTGAAAACAAAAAATGAAATACATTAAAGCCAAATTTATCCATATTTTACGCCATCACCTTTAAATAATCCGAAATAAAAATGGCGCGCATATGCGCACAATTTTTTTTTGTATTAACAAGTGGATATCCCACAAAACGCATTAATATAAAAATAAGGGTTTGACAAGCCTCGACAAATTATCAAATCGAAGATTATGTTATAATTTTTTTTTTAAAGTATTTAAAGTTTTCAGGTCTTTTTGCTCAGATTTTTAAAACACTCAAATGAAATTTAACATAGTTTATTGGTATATTAATATAATCTACGTACCTTTTACTTCCATGTTCATAATAATTTTCTTCCACAAATTATCACACCAAATCACAACTAAACATAAAATTCAGTAAAAGAAAACGAATGCCGAGAACAAAGACGTGCGGTTCAGACAACGACTGGGCTCCGACTACCCGGCGGGGGAAGGTCAGTAATGTGAGTAACAAATATGTCGTTCCTTCAATGGAACGGTTATTCAGGAACAAAAAAGTGCGAATATAATAGGTTTTTATCTAACTTCGTAAATTCGACTTTTGACCGGGTTTTACTTGGAAATACTACTATGTGCACCGCCTGGGAGGTTCCATAGACTTGGGAAGGCTGCATGTATTTATATATGAAGGGTTCTACTAAGCGTCGAAGAAAATCGCTCCAGGGGACCAGGGTGCCGATTAGATGCCGCGCTAGTTATAAGCTAGGGTATGCGTAGGAAAACGGACCACGCTCCTAGCGAGCAGTGTCCGCAGATTGAAGTAGTTGGAACGCGGAAGTCCGCTCTTTATAAACTAAGAGATCACACTCGTGCGGACTGATGATATGCATTCCGTAGCGTGTAATACTGAGTTGGGGTCATCCTTAAGCACATGTTTGGGTAATTTCCGAATGTGAAGGCAATTCTACTCTGTCGAACAAAACACGTCATACGATGAGGACATTAAAAACTAGTAAAACTAATATGTATACATATTTATTTAATCGCCTCAGCTTATCACTTGGACGCTCTCCAAAAGTCCGGTCACCATACGCATTGGTCTCACAAATTGGTTCATTCGTCATGCTGTCTCGACTTCAATTTAGTGAAACGATTCATATCATTCATATGGGACTACCATTTGGTGCAACGATAGCCATCATGCCTTTCGCACCGACGGTCCTGGGTTCGAATCCCGATGTTTGTATGATGAATACGAGCATTTGTACCTGAGTCATGGGTGTTTATATATATTTCTATGAATATTACATATCTATGTATCATACATGTATGTCTATCCCTACCCTACCCTAGTATCGATAACACAAGCCTTACAGTGCTTACTTTGGGCTAGGCTAATTGGTGTGAATGTAAAAAATATTTATTTATATCTTTACTTCTAATATTTTTATAGAATTTACGTACGTGATGATACGTACGGTGTATTATAAGGTTAAAAAACTTTCCTAACGGCCAACGACAATTTGATGTAACGGTAGAGTTCCTTCGGTTGGTCGCCACTGCGTCGGTCCTGGGTTCGTTTCCCAGTAGGGGCAGATGTTTGAAATATAAATACGAACATTAAATACTCGTAATCTCGCCTTTTTACCGTAGCTACTGCTACGGTAAAAAGGTATCCTGACATACATCTTTCGCTTTTTGAGCTGGTCTTTTTTCAGGACACTTTCTATTTGGTCACTGAAAGTTCGCTTTGGTCTGCTTCAAATTCAAATCGTTTATTGCATTCCATAATAACAATAGGATGTTTCAAAATAATGACCTTTTTGGGCCCTGTGGGGCATAAAAATGTAGTAATGGAGGGGAAGTTTACAATATTTGTTGTTATAATTGGTATAAATAAACTACCCAAATAAATAAAAATTAAATTATAAATAAAATAAAATCAATGTTTAAATTAAATAAATCCAGTTCTAAATTATATAAAATAAAATTTCAAATTCAATTAAATCAAATTCTGAATGAAATAATGTAAAATTAAATTAATTCACATGAAGAGCATAATGAATTAACGTGTAATAATTCAGAGGACACAAATTAATTAATACTGAATAATATTTTGATGAAATTTGCTTTTTCTGACTTTGCATGGGCAAGTCCATATTTGCAACCCTTCTTCTGTCTTCTTCTACACCACACCTCTTCATCACATCATGCCTTATTTTATTCATAAAATTCACTTCAGTTATACTTCTTAAAGCTCTCATTGACGTTATCTTAATATATATAAATTACGTGTCACGTTGTTTGTCCGCGATGGACTCTTAAACTACTTAACCGATTTTAATCAAATTTGTACACCGTGTACAGTTTGATCCAACTTGAAAGATAGGATAGGTTTCAATTAATAATACAGCAACGCGTGGCTGGATCAGCTAGTATAATATATAAATTATTACTATTTTGTCCGCAAATTGATGAAGGACGAAGAATTGTTTTAACGTTGAATTGTTTAAACTCTTTCATATTTAGTTCAGTATTTCGCGGAAGTTATGGTCCATATTCCTTACAATGTTTTCATAAGGTAAAGCGTCTACTTTATTTATTTATTCATTTATAATTGCGTTACATGCGATATTTATAGCAGTCTAAATACATTATTTCTAGGCTCTAAACAATCGCATGTACCTTGATAGGCACAGCAACAAGGAAGAGAGAGGGGCAGACATTCGTTAAAATTTATCTTTAAAATATTCGTCGACTGAGTAGTAGCATTTTGTAATTAAGAGCTTTTTTAAAGTATTTGTAAATTTATTAATATTGGTTTCAGCTTTTAAATATTCTGGTAATTTGTTATAGACTTTTATAGACATTGAATATGGTCCGGAAAGAATTGGGGTGATTATAGGTCTACCAGAATCTCATGGCATTAAAAAAATAAATATGATGATGATTTTGATATGGCAATGTCAACTGCCATCTCTCAACTCAAAGTACAAGGCTTGTTAACTGCTGAAATATTTTTGCGTATTATTTCAAAATATATTTTATTATTGTAAAAATGTCGAAAAAGCCACTTTGCTCTCAAGCAAGAAATATTGTGTTCACTGTGTATAGTAAAATACGTGAAGAAGAAGGTGAAAATCAATCGCAATCTTCGATTATAAAGCGCGTCGTAAATTTGACCGGTAAGTTGGGTTGTACCATCTTGATACTATTATCTATATTTTTTATTTTTTGTCACTTATATTAATATTTCAACGTCTTTGTAGGGGTTTCCAAAACGACTATTCGGCGAATCATTTGCGAAGGCGCATGGATGGCGCATGCATAGGAGAAGTTGAAAGAAAAAAATCAATTTGGACAGTTTTGATTTACAGTTGATTAAAAATAAAGATAAATTAAAGATTTAATCTATTTGTATAATTATTACCGGGAAAACCGAGAAAAAAGCAAGCCACAGTGTAGCGTAAATTTCGTAGGTAAAGAGTGTCAAATATGTTTAAAATATGTTTAATTTAAAAAAAAAATATTGCCCATTTCAATCTTTTTCTATTTTACCACGTTTTTTTTTTACTTAACTTCACTTGTCTGTCTGTTGGTTTGTCGTCAAAATTTGAGATCCTTATTTCGACCTCTTCCTCTTATCCGATTTGGCTGAAATTTTGTATACAGGCTTGTTTCACCTAACAATTTCATATTTAATCAGTTTTACATCCTAAAACCACTTAATTAGGCTTTAATTAAATTAACCTCCACGTGGTGTGTCTGGATATTTGATATATATTACATGTATATATTGAAGAACTAAGTAGGCACAATTCAGATAATTTAAAACTAAAAAGAGTTAAATAAATACTTGATAAAAAAAAATTTTTAAAAAAACCACGTTTTACTACGGGTTATAGATGTACTAAAAAGGAGAAAATATTTTTTTACAAATGGACTAAAAAGATAAAAATAAATTTTTGGTAATAATGAAAATTTACGATACAAATATTCTAAAATTTATTGAATATTATGTATTGTTCTGAACATTCATACGCAGAATTTGAAAAATTTCCAAAAAATTAAAACGTGGTGCGTAATTTAGATCAACAGCGTTATTGATATTATATTAATATTTCTGCTTCTTTTTCTATCTTTTGCTATTTTATCATTCAATTATTAGATTATATTATATTTATATTTAATTTTTTTAGCATTCACAATGTCATATTTCAATAACATCTAAAGTACGCGTATAAAAAACGATAGCTCTACTAAATAGGATTACATTTTTTATCTATTTTTTACTAGAAATACTGCAATCTGCTTAAGACAAATAGATGTCAGTTTTAGGCAATTTTGGAAGTGAATTACTGTTGTCTGTATTTTTACGGTATGTTTGTGATGTATAGCACGTCCTTAAGAAGGAAAAAATTGAAAATATTTTGTGTTTGGGTATGTACGTTAGGTAGTTACTCTATTTATGTAGTTAAAATGTCAGGTCTGAACTGCTATAATTAATTTGTACTTGTATAAGTACGCGGGGACTTACGAGGTTAAAATACCGATTAAAGTATCAATAGGTTTTATTACGATTGGTTACGAAGTATATCTTTCGTCAGCCGTTTCGTTGCTATGGTTATCCTGACCCTTAGTTCTCAAATTACAATCTCTCAAAAAGGGTTTGGACCTTATAAAGTACCCTCAACCACAGATCCCTAAATCAGCAATTAACAACCTTTTGAATATTCAGGGCTTATAAATTATACGGCATTGGTAACGTTGGCTAAAAATTATTGAGAACATTTGGAACCGTTGTGTTTAATTCAGTTTTAGAGTTTGAGGGAGACAAGGGCAAGCATTATATCATTATCTTACAACTGGTGGTCAAATCAGTTGTTTGGCCGTGAGAACGCAGATGAATAGAGTTACTATCTCTTTTGTAATATTAATATGTCTTTCTTATAATCATATAACGTTTTTGCTTTGTATATGTTTTTATTTTATGATAATTCTATGAAAAGACGATATTAACATTCTTTTATTTAATATGTCTTGGATGGAACTTTTATAATATAATCTGTTCATATTAGAGGACATTCTTTGGATAAATTCTTTCGATCCAAAGATCGGTTTGCGAAATATAAAGCCGTCATTTCGAGGAATCGGGCGTAACGTTGTTTCGGTAGTTTTGGGAAATATAAAAGGAAAAATAACAGTAAAAGTTTGATTTTTTTATCTTAGTGTACCAATATTATTTTTGCCATTTAATTAGTTATATTATATTTTAAAAATAAAATCAATACCTTTTTATGGTAATAAAGCTATATAAAAATGGTTGTCTGTAAAGTCAGTTTACGGACGATAATTTTACGTGATAGCGTCATAAGAAAACATTGATGAAAAATTGTATACTTTTATAAATTGAATTATTATCACTGAATTATCATTATTATGTATAATACAAAGAAGAAGTTAATTGATTTTTTTTAGATAAATTAACATTTAGTTGTTGTAATAAACAATGGAAATCACATTTACTTTTCACTTCATGAAGTTGAAGATGAACCACAAGTCGAACGCTTAGGCCGATCGTGCCTCTCTGTCGCTTGTTCTGCGCTCTCGCCTACAGGCTCGGCTCAGGCGGAACGTTACACTTTTTCATGCATACAGCTGGCGTTCATCGATTTATAAGACGTTATCATGTCAAAACATGGCATTTTATAATCATATATTGTTCGCTAAGATGTAATTCTTTATGTTCCCAAACAACCGTGAATCAGGCTTAAAGTTTAAAAATTCATTAATCGTATAAAAGCTCTCTTAATAAAATATTTAACAACATTTTTTTTTTGTTACCAGAAAAAATTAACTTGTCTCAGGGATTAGGCGAAACTTGAACCTGCATTCCCTGGCTATTCGGTCGATCAATCGATCAATGGTTTTATACTTGTAAAAGCATAGCATTCGATGTTGTGGGTAGTTGTACCTTGTACATGAAGAGATGGTGCTGGCGTCAGCTTTAGGATTACTTTGGAAAGATAAAACGAGACGAGATATTTAACTAGTAGTAATATCTTTAGATTAAAAATGTGTTATAATGTCCTACTGGCTGAAACAAATACATACTGCCACACATATTGGATGAAATTTTATAATAAATTCTTGGCTGTATGCTGCTTATTGTTTGCCTGTTTACGTTTATATTGTAACGCCAGATGGCACCACTAGGTAGGTATACTATATGTGATAATATCACATATTATGTCATGTAAATCTTTTACTATGCACTGTTGGAGTAGATAAGTAAAAACATTTATTAAGTTTTAACTCAAAGAAGTCTTGTTTATTAAACTAATCCTAATAACACATAACAGAGCTACATGAATCAAAATTGACATTCTTTAACTAATTGCGATAACTCCATAGTGTACCTACAAAACGAGAATAAACCTACTTAGCATATTGGCAGTTAACACAAGAAACGTTATCCTAGTATCCATAACACTATTCTTACATCTTGCTTTGGGCTTGGCTAATTAACCAAATCAAATTGCACTAATGGTGTAATGTAAGCATTATAAGAGATTATTTCGTATGAATATAATAATAATAATCTTTATTTCAATAAGCCTTATATATACATGTCGTATCCGGTCATGAGTACGGACACTAAACGAAATTCAAGCGCGCCCTCTAGCCGGCGAACATAAGAAACTACGATATCCCGCGCTTCGACAGAGTCGTGATGTGGTCAACGTGTGAGCTCCGATTCACTTTCGATCGAGTCGCCATCAAGTGTAGATGTCGTCATGGAAATGTCCTACGTTTCGCTAAGTGCCTTATTATAACAAGTTTGTTACGTGCTACGTGGTTGTTAATACTGTGTCCAAAAATTACATCTTCTCAGTGCACGATTTCTAACTCTGCCCATATGACATCTGAAGGTTCGGACCAAAATCCTGACATTCACCCCGACATACATATTAAGATTTCTATTCCCCACACTAGGCATAGCCTGTCCTATAAGGAAAGTAATCGGTTTACATAGCAAATTGCGGCAAAATAGGATGCCATTTGTTAACAATTTAAATGAAATATAGTATAAAAAACCTAATTATAAAATCAAAATAAAAACAAGAAAAGGAAAAATGTGGATGTGTGTGTTCGTGTGCTTTCTTGTTGCCTTTCCTACAGTGGTTCAATGCAAAACTAATATAAGTTTTCATCATAAACAAAGCAGAACGGTCACGGTTTCAGTATGGCGTATATTAAGGCAGAGGTTACAGAGAAAAGTTTGCAAACCCTGCACACGTAACATGACAAAATCGACAAAGTTGGTTCGCACGCAACAAAGTTGCTCTGCCGGTAGCTGTCTCGTTAAATAAGGTCGTCACATGGCATTAAAAGAGAATTCTGTGTTTTTAACATTTAACAAACCAAATTTATTCAATACAGAACTGAGAATAACTAGGTCTGCAATGCTGCTGCTGTTTGCATATACTGAGCGAAGCACTACCTTACCTAACCTCACCTAAATTTCATCAATGTAGTCTCAGTGGTTTGGCTGTGATCAGCTTTTGAATTTTTCTTTAGGTGATTATTCCTCCATGGTATGTCCGATTTCAAAACTTTTTTTGCACATCAGTCACGACCACGATGTGAGTTTTGACGCCAAATTTCATCAATGTAGTATTAGCGGTTTGGCTGTGATCAGCTTTTGAATTTTTCTTTCGGTGATTATTCCTCCATGGTAAAGTCTATATTTTTTTTTACATAGCCTATGTCCGTCAAGTTATTATCATGTATGTTCATGCCAAAATTCGTTCGAATCGGTTGAACCGTTAAGTAGCAGGAGGGGGACAAGCGAAATTTGTGAGTTGCCTAAAAGAGAGCTTCGCTCAATAAATAAAACGGGAACGCTTCGTTTTAAATCAGATAAGAGATCAACGAAATCAGTTTTGAATAATATTATTTTACATTAAACATTTGAGGGTCAGAGAGATAGTTTGGTTTCAGTTGGTGTACGTACAGTAAACCCTTTATAACTCAACAACATATATATTTTCTTAAATACTTGTTATTATGTTTGGTAAAAAAACAAAACACGTATTTTTTTGTTTCGCTTTTTTATTACTCGAAGATATGTAGAAAATCATAAAAAAGGGAGTGTTATAGATTTGTAACATTGTGCTATGCTATTCCCCTAGGATGTATGAAATGCCTTGAAACAATTATTCAACTTATTATAGTACAATTCTTCGCCACAGTTTTCAAAACAGTTGTGTAGTTTTTTTAATATTTTATTTGTATTTTGCAAATTTTACCCACGAACGAATGTCACAAATTGGCGCGAAGTGAATTCTGTAAGAGTTTGCCACAAGTTAAGCCATCTAGTTCATGACTATTACAGTAAAATGCATAGACAGGTACATACCTGCCTATGCATTTCGGTAACATTACCGATACGACACATTGACTTACAAGGAGATAAAATGCGTGTAGTGAAAATTCTTAGGAATTATTTGGCTTGTTACAGTAATGTCACACAGAGATATATAGAGTTAAGATAAAAAATGTTATAGCCTATTAAGATTGCTGAAATTAAATAAAAAGATACAAATCCGTAATTCTTGAGGAAGTAGGCAGCATCAGATTACCGTCAAATAGGGCAAAAAATGTTATTGTTGTATGTGAAAGTGTAGACGAGCGTAAAATAACTTTATTATCAGGAGATTTGTAAGTGAAACTTTTCCGATACTTTTCACATCAGCGGTTTCCAGCATCCGGTTTGACATTTCATCAATTATATATCCCTTTTAGGGTAGATTTTCAAATAAACAAATTTCTCAAGTGACTTTCAAAGTAGGATGTTAAAAGCGCATAAAATTTTACACCCTAAATATGAAATTATTTGTGTACAAGCCGTAACATACTATATGTATATTACGGCTTGTATTATTAACGCATAGATACATAAATAAATAAAATGAAAAAAAAACTTCTATTATTACTTAAATTAATACGCAAAATATGAATACTAATAATTATTATTAGTACAAAATCGTATTAAGAGATTTATTTATTTATAAATAGGACAACATACAAAACATATATAAAAGAGAGACGACCGTTTGGTGCAATGGTAGCGATCATCCTCTTCGCGCCGACGGTCCTGTGTTCGAATCCCGGAAGGGGCAGATGTTTGTACCATGAATACGAGCATACTTTTTTTTATAGAAAATAGGCATGCGCTTGACCACTATCTCGCCTGATGGTAAGCGTCGATGCGATCTAGGATGTGACGCGCTTGCCTAGAAGATACCTTTTCTCTCGTGACTTGAAGACCCATAATTTGTATTTGTCAGGACTCACAGACTCAGGCAAAGAATCCCACTCCTTAGCGGTACGTATCATAAAATAGGAACCAAAACGCTTAGTGCGACTCTTTGGTATATCCACCATATAACGGTGTCGCCAATTTGTAAGTCTGGTTGTCATTTGTACCTGAGTCATGGATATTTATATATATTTCTAAGAGTATTACATATCTATGTATCGTAAAATATGTCTATCCGTTACCCTAGTATCCATAACACTAACCTTAAAGTACTCAATTTGGGCTAGGCTGATCGGTGTGATTGTTGGAAATATTATTATTATTATTTTTATACAGCTTCTGATTATGTGGCTCGAGCTATAGTGCTGTTTCTTGTTGCCACGGCATGCAATAGAGGTTACAAGGTATATGCAAACAATTTTAATGATTATATATATCTATAATTTTTATTAAGTACATAGTTTTTTATCGCTGGATATTTAGAACAAACATAAGACATGATGAATCGCGGAAGGTACTTTTTATTTAGTCATATGACAAAAATTAACTGAAACTCTTATTCGATGACTCTTTACTTAGATAGATAAATATGTATTTTGAGTATTATTTTACCAAACTTGATATGTAGCAAACGGGATAAGTATAAATTAAAAGTAAAGAAAACAATTGTTAAAACTTACTATTATTAATTTTTATTTTTGAAATGAAAACTTCTTTAGCGGCATTGTGCAATTTTTGGGATGGGTAAAAAATGTTAAACTCGCGTCAGGGCACGTGATCTGACCAAAAATTGGTAAGACGAAGGGAGAATAGACCGCCGGCGCGGCGTTAATGTCCCCTTCTCTTTCTCTTTCTACTGCACGGCGAAAATGTATGCCTGCTCCTGCTCTTTCGTTCCTGTGTGAGTGTGCGTGTGTGTTTGTTGTCATGTTTGTGTACGATAGCGCTATAAATGAATATTGTATTTTATCACATAAATGATAGTACTTTTATACTGATAATTAAAGCAATTCGTGCGAAATTATTCCCTAGCCATTCCAAAATATCAAAAATGCACAACGTTAATGTTCATGTCTTCTCTTCTGTCGGCACTCCCAGAGTAATCCGTTGTTTTTTTTTTGAGGCTCCGATATTTTGGAGCAGTTGCATGTATCATTATCACGGAATAAGACAAGTTACTTTTAATTCTTTCACAATTATTTCATAAAATTATGGTTCAATTCCCGTTATGATTTAAATTAATGTTAGTAACCATGAAAATTTAAACAATATATTATTGTCAAAACTATTTAGTACTTTCTTTTAACACACCTTACTTTACTTATTCATATGAAATACTGTTTAAGTACCGACACAAAGTTAAATATTTTACAATCTGTATTATGTTCTTACATCGGAACCTCTCACACATTTAAATAAAGTCTCAGTAACCGGATTAACTGCGCATTAAATCTTGTTTTTTATATTCAATCCTGGCGTTTAACAGGAGCCGTACTCTCAATATGACTAATGTAATGGTTTCCACAAGCGTACAACATTTGAATTGGGGCATGTTCCTAACTATTCATTAATTCAAAGATTAAAGAATCAGTAACTTTGATTTTCTTGCAATTTTATGTAGTTACTTTATTATCTTAACTGAAAACTTCAAATAAGAAGCATAACTAGAACGGTTAGGCTTATTAAGTCAACTTCCTATCATCAATAGTAAATTTCAATAGAATAATACTAGAAAAAACCGGCCAAGTGCGAATCGGACTCGCGCACGAAGGGTTCCGTACAAACTTTTAGTTAAGTAAAAAAATCACGTTTGTCGTATGGGAGCCCATTTAAATATTTTTTTAGGATTTTTTGTTATAGCGGCAACAGAAATACATAATTTCTGAAAATTTCAACTGTTTAGCTATCGCGGTTCTTGAGATATAGCCTGGTGACAGACAGACGGACGGACAGACAGACAGTAATAGGGTCCCGTTTTACCCTTTGGGTACAGAACCTTAAAAAATCAACCCCGCTTGCAAGTAATTCTCAGGCGGTTCACGAATCCGCAACTTTTGGTTGTCCGGTCCATTGTTCTTCTAGTATCTTTTATTTCATTTACGCTGTCCTACATATAGCGCTGTACGACGCTTTATTTATAAGAGGAATATCCTCGCAATCGAAAAAAACATTTTTACAAATACTTTGACAATCGTTTAAGATGAAACAGCTGTTTCAATTATGATCTTTATATTTTTACATTTACTGTTACACACTTTAATTAAAAAATAATAGAAAAAAAACTTGTCAGGCGAATCTATATTTTTTAGTATATTCTTTTAACCCTCAACCACTGACATGTCATTTTGTTGCACTACCACTGACGTACGTACAGTATACGTACGTTACTTTAAAGACCTTCTGATGTATCAATAAAGTGTAACTTTAATGATTAGTGCAATTTATTTATTTAGACACATTCAAATTAAATAGGAATAATAAAAAAACAGTAATAATAATCATAGAAAAATATTCATTAATCAATAACCATACCGGTAATCAAAATTACAAAGACATTGTTTAAAAAATTACACAAAAATATTCTCTTAAAATAGGAACTTCTATTATTGGTTTTATTAATTACTAAGGACGGATTAAATTAGGAAATAATCACAATTGCCATAAATCATAATACAAAGCACTTTTTAACAACAATTGTTACAGGTCGGTTTCTGACAAACTTGTCAGCCGTACCGCGTTTTGCGACATTTCAGTTTGAAACATATGTACCTAACAAATCTTAATAGTGTCAAATCTGAGAAATTCGCTGCTTGTTAGACCTATTTCACTATCCTTGTCCTTGCCTAAGATACGGCCAGTGAGAGATGAGAGCTCATGTGGAAGTTGCGGCGTCGTGTATCTTCGATGTAGGTGTGGCGTTACTAAACTTTTTCCAATTTATTTCTTCGTTGTTGGTACTATTCAATTGAACACTTAATATTTTATAGGTAGATGGCAATGAAGACGAATTTAACGGCTTACCGTTCATTTTATCTGCCGATAAACAGAAATAAATATTTAAAAAAAGTCACACTAACACTGACGCTACGTACCACATACGTCGAGTAGTCAAACTCACCTGCTTAGGAAAATGACAGGCGTCCGCTCCCCACTGCCACACACGCGTCACTGGCAACTAGGAAACTACCAAAAAGGACGCGCAGAAATTCCCGCGTAAATTGAAGTTTTGAACGTAAAACCGTTTGGGTGACGTACCACATACGTACGTCAGTGGTTGAGGGTTAAATTTATCATACAAAATAGCAATGAAAATGCAGAAACAATATAAATCCTATTATCAATGCTTTTTTCTAACAATTAAGATGACGATTTTAAATCAACGTTTCGCTTCATTATTTTTCTTCCGATTTTCGAAGTGCTTTTACGAAATAGGAATTTCTTGTGACCGTCATTTGACGCTCAATACTCTCATCTATTCCAAGAGACGTGACTGGAATCGCGACTATCTGTGAATATTGATCAGAAATTAGTATTCTGATTATCTTTGCAAATTAAGACTGATTTGACCATCAAACTCGATGGTCGAATCAGGTTTATTTATTATTTATTTATTTATGCAAAATACTTACTTACAGAATGTTCCAAAACGCCAGTAAGCTTAATCTAATAACAATAAAATTAATGAATAAAATTTTATCATAATTACAAATACAAAACAATTAAAAAAATAAATGTCAAAACTAGAAATAAGAAAATAGAATGAAATAAGAAGCCAATTGTGACAAATTAAAAAATAAACTTTGAAACAAAATATTGCGCATACACAAGATTTGAATAAATGTCAATGTTACAATATTTACAGCAGTTATATCAATGAAAATGCTACGTCAGTCGTTAAACTTTATTATATTTCAGTCAATATGCACGTCATTAAGATAAAAATGGAATTTATTAATGATATATCCTAATTAGTTAGTGAAAATATCAATAACCAACTAGTTAAGATCGGAAACAGTTTGACAGCTTTGTTTAAGTACAAGTAAGTATAAATCCTAGTTATTATATTATGACAATACTTTGTGTGTGTGTGTGAGTGTGTGTGTGTGTGTGTTTGTTACCATATTGTCTCGCTATCCTGGGGTTTCATCCACTCCACTATGGTGACGTGGGAATTGCGGGCTTTGAGCTATTGCTCTTTCCCGAGCATCTTCTCGTGGGGGTGCGCCCTCACGGTGTTTGATGCCGCTGGACAGCGGCCGTCGTAACGACGATGTGGAGTGCTCACTCGTGGGAATGAATGCGGCGCGGCCCTCGGCGCGGTCCGCACACCGGGTGAGACCCCCCCGAGGGGGGGAGGCCCAGCAAGCGCCAGCGAGCGGGCCACGACTTACGCATACGAGTGAATGGGGATAGGATTGATTTAGGCGAGGGCAGGAGTGGAGGAAGTGGTAAATGGGTGGGGGGAACGAGTGAGCAGGTGGCACTAGTGTCGCTTCGACTGCACCGTCTCGGATGGCTCAGGGATGGTTGGTTTTCTCACAGACGTCAGCAACTGCGTTAGGAAGGCCAATATTGCCGAGTATGGGTCCTCGCCGGAGCTGATGCGCTCGATGGCGGTCTGCACCATACTCAGTACGTCCTCCAGAGGGACGAGTTGCGGCGTCTGTGAAAGAGCAGAATTAGCGGAGACGGGGGGGGATGGTTTGACGGGTGATAATGACGGCCCGTCAACAGGAGGCTGCGTCGGCTGCGTTGGGCTGGACGCGGCTGCGGGCGCAGAAGCTGGTGCGGACTCGGTCTGAGTCCGGCGCTTTCTGCGGCGGCGCTGACGCCTTCGCTTAGGCGCCGGTTCGCCGCGGGTCGTTGGCGGGTTCGCTGGCGGGGCCAATGTTGGCCCAGGCCGCGAGTCCCGCGTGTCGGTGTTGGGTGGTGGGCGGCAGCTCGGCTGTCTGGCCGATGGGTCGACTGTAGGAGCGCGGTCGGGGTAGGGCGGGGGGACAGAGATACCTCTCCGTCTCGCCTCGCGGAGGAGCACCTTGCAGCGCTTGTCGTTCGCGGTATGCGCCTGTGCGCAGTTGGCGCATGTAGGCGGGTCGGCGCGATCGCGCGTGCACTCGGTAACCGCATGGTCACCCGCGCAACGCACGCACCTCTGTGGCCGGTAACAATTGAGCGACGAGTGCCCGAACGCCTGGCATCGGTGGCACTGCGCCGGCCCTTTACGGGGGCGCCATGCCTCGATGACGACGCCCGGCATGTCGAGCAGCTCGTCGATCAAGAATAGGCGCTGCTGTCCCGCCCGCTCGAGATGTTCGAGCTCGGCGTGGAACAAACACCCGGGGCGGCCTCGCTTAGCCCGTATGAGACGGACGAAGCGGACTTCGTACCCCAGATGTTCGAGCGCTTCGGCGATGAGGGACGGCTCTGTGTCCCTTGGGAGGCCGCGGATGGCCACCTTAAGTGGCAGGTACTGCGGCGGAGTAAAACTGTACCAGCTGATGGCAGGTTCAGTTTTAGAGGCCTTCAGCAGATAGGCCTGGACGGCCCTGAACTCCCCCGCTGTCTTGGGGAGGAAGCGGATGCCCCTTCCAAAGGGGCGTGCGTTGGGCGCGTGGCCTAGGATTTCCCGCAGCAGCTTGAAATGTGCGGGCCAGTTGGGCAAGGCCTCGACCACTATGGGTGGGAAGCACTTGACCGGGGCCGGCACCTTGGGCGGCTGAGCTGCCGTATCGGGCTGCTGGGTGGGCGTGGGCGAGTGGCGCGCCGCGATGGACGCGTATGACGTCGCACACGACTGGATGGAGGCCTGGGGAGGGCCTGCGGGCCCTGCTACCTCAGGCTCGTCGTCCGAGTCTAGTTCAGACTCGAGCCCGGACGGAGGTGGGATAGCTGATGGCGATGGGAGGAGGCAAGGGCGCTTCTCGTCGCCCTCCTCCACGGAAGAGTCGACAGCTCGTGGGCGACGACGGTGGTCACGTGGGTGCAGCGGCAGTGGGCTAGGGGGTTGAGGATGGTCACCAGCCCCTAATACCCTAGCTGGGGCCGTTGCGTTGAGCGCGGCTCGAATCAGCTGCGCGGGGGGTGGCACGGGCGCGGGCGTGCGCCCACGATCCGGTGGTGCTCGGCGACCGCTCATGGCGACGGCCGAACGTAATTACAACGTGCAGTCTTGGCTTGGTTAGGTGAGGTGGGTAAAAGGCAGTCTCTCGGCGAACGACGTCCCTATTATTAACTAATAGGGAACACTGTTCAAGCTTCCGAAGGCACACACACGGACTACACAAACATTAAGCGTCTATATCGCGGAAGAAAGTGTCTATGCACACGGAAGCGGGGGGAGTTGCTCGCGCGCGGGGCGCGGCAGAGCAACTGGCGGCAGCGATGACGTAACCAACGGAGCGGGTGGGGCTCGACGCGAACGGAGCACACGCGACCGGCTGCGACGGAGGCACGACGAACACTTCGCTATCCTAACATTGCAAAGCCCTTACGTACTCCCGCAAAAACAATACGGCAGCGTGTTTCTACGCACTACAGCGCCATCTAGTTGTAGATAATTTTTAAACGTTTACTTTTAAGTTGCTTTGTATCTATCCATAGCATAAATTCTGTTTGATTTGTCATTGTTACTTCTACATTTACAATATTATGCAACACGATAATTTTAGATAAGTCGTAGCTGCTTGTGCTTGCTGAATGCTCATAATTCGCAGTCATACTGCCAACAACAAAAAAAAACAAAGAATTACTTTCAGTTACAAGCGAAGTTGCGCAGAATAGTTGGCAAACTTCTGCAGGCAACGGGCAAGCGACCTCGCTGTAAAAAACAAAGTGTCTTATGTGAAAAAATTAAGACATATTTTCACAAAACAAATTTAAATAGAGTACTTTTTGTTTTAGCAGTTACACATTAAAACTTGGAAAAGTTGCTTAACAAAAAGTAAATGCGGTGTGTATGTACCATAAATACCTACATTAGGTATTTCAAACAGTTGAAAATTGTTGGACACTATGGCTCACGATGTGCCAAAATTTTGCAGAATTTTTTGTTGAAAAATTTTAACGAACTGTTCATAATAGTTGCAAACCATTGTAAAAGGTTAAATCATTTCCAAAATATTTATCATTACTCCGATGTTTTTTAAATCGCGGTATCTTAATTTATTATAGCTGTTATAAGTACTGAAGAATAAAACATAAGGAAAAACACGAAAGACAATGCAAGCTCGATCAAAAAAGAATCCCACAGATTTTATTATGAAAGCTTATTTACTGCGCACTGACTAATTTTCTATTAAACAACTATAACACGGGATTTTTCGGAAGCATAAAGTTTAGAAAAAATGCGGTTTTTTTTTAATTTTGTTGAGGAATAAATTGATTTATTTTCGTAAATCTAACTTTACAGATTCTAAGCTTTTATTAAGCATTCTTCTCGATTCCATTGTAAATAAAAAAAAATGATATTAGGACACTTGCAAAATCACTTAACTGCTTTAATATAAAAATGTTCAATCAGTTTAATCCTTTTTTCCTTTGTGTGAACAAACTGAGTTGCGTCCTTCAATAAACTACAGTTGTCTGTCGCGAATTATGAGTATCCATGGCCATAAACGTTTTCCGTGCCAGATGTTTATCAAACGTCCGAACCCTTAAGGACGGGTCAATATCATGCCTGAGTTTTACTACCTACAGCTTGCACAATTCCGTGTATTTGTAACATACCAGGACTACGGATGCTACGAATGCTACGGATGCCACGAATGCTACGAACTAAGGCTACGGAGAAACTTACGTAAAATTACTGGCTATTCAGTCCATGGGGACACTTATTAGATAAGTCAAGCCAATGCTTTTCAATGAATTCGTTTTAAAGGCTCATATTAAATTAAAGACATCATTTTAAAATCAACAAAGAGGTTTAATACAAAAGAATAAAACGGCCACTATTTGCAATAATGCACATTCTCAGATCAGCTCTATGGTACTTTAATATTTCATTGTCACCGAACTTTCATAAGTATGAAAAAATCAGCTCAATTAATTAAAAAAAATATGAGTAACTTGGAAATGAACAACTTGCATACGAATATTATTTTAAGTAATAATAAATAAATGAAAGTAAATATAATATAGTCGTCATCATTTTCTCATCTGGAAGACATCCAAGATGGATAAAGTCTTATCAAAAAAGGAGAGGTTTTACTGTAATCTCTACACTTATAGGTCGACCGCTTACATGAGTGTTCGTCCGCGCGGTACATGGGTGCGGGGGTACAGCGATCGAATGGGGGCCGTACGTTAGGTGCGCATTGTGCGCCCCTTTCCCCTTTACCCGTACCCCCCTTAGTAATGCGCGGGCGAATACTCATTTCAGCTGTAAAATACCATAATTTGAAAATGGCTGTTGTCCATTTTGTGGTTTATGGGAATCATATGGGGATTGACTTTCAGTATATCATTAACAATACCCTTAAGTGTGAAGGTTTGTTACTATTTCAAATTTCCCGACACCACATAGTTGAGTTAAATACAGTTGAATAGGAGCTTATAGAAAAATTCAAAGAATAGTACTTTTACCGGATTAGTTACGTATTTAATTTTGTGTTTTATGTTAAACTAGTTGTTGCCCGCGACTTTGTCCGCCTCAATTTCTGTTATTATGATTTTTCACTTATGCTTCGCTTCTATTGATCGCAGCGTGGGGTTATACAGCCTTAAGCCTTTCTCGATAAATGGACTATCTAACACAAAAAGATCTTTTTAATTCAAACCAGTAGTTCCTGAGATTAGCGCGTTCAAACAAACAAACTCTTCAGCTTTATAATATTAGTATAGATATAAAAGTCAGGATTCAATATGAAAAAAAAAACAACGGGTTGTACTTCGGGAGTGCAGTAGAAGTGAAAACATAAACATTAACGTTGTGCATTTTTGATATTTTGGAATGGTTAGGAAATAATTTCGCACGAATTGCTTTAATTATCAGTATAAAAGTACTATCATTTATGTGGTAAAAAACAATATTCATTTATTGTGCTATAGTACACAACAATGACAATAAACACACACGCACACACGCGCAAGCGTCCTGCGCCACTTAAACGAAACAGCAGGAGCAGGCATACATTTTCGCCGCGCGGTAGATATTACACCCTCTCCTACGCCGCGCCGGCGGTCTACTCTCCCTCCGTCTTACGAATTTTCGAACAGGTCACGTGTCCTGACGCGAGTTTAACATTTTTTACCCATCTCAAAATGCATTACTAATCAGGTAACAGTAATTTAATTTTTGTGAAAGGCGCGGATGTGTAAGAATTAAATATTGCAGTAAGTCTAAAAAACGTGACTTATATTTTACTAGCGGCCCGTCCCGGCTTCGCACGGGTGGGCAAAATTCTTTAAATTTTTTCTAGCATTCAATATTGCCTATGACATTCAGCAATAATGTGCCTTTCTATTGGTGAAAGAATTTTTAAAATCGGTTCAGTAGATCCCGAGATTACACCTTACAATTTAACAAATATACAAACACACAAACTTTACTTCTTTATAATATTAGTATAGATAACAAAGTCGCTTTAACAATCAATTAAAAGTTTATATACAAAATTTCAATGCTAACTTGACCTTTCAATTCATTCTCCCCCATCTGGCAGTTGGGTGATGAAGCAATATTATAATCTAATCAGTTGCCTTCCTTGTACTAATCAACGAATTCCGGTCACATAACAAGATGGTTTCAGGAATTATGCTTGACCGCAATGCGCCAAAAGTAATTTAGGCCAGCAATTTAATTTTCATAATCCTGTTTTTATTCTGTTAATTTAGAAAATAAAAACCTCTTTTTTATTTTTTATTTATTTTATAGTTTTTATATTGATGATAAAGTATTGAATTTACTGAATAAGCAACTGTTTTATTGCGTTAATTTAGCAAATAAAAAGACCCTTTTTATTTAATTTTTTACAGTTTTTATACCGAAAATATAATATTTAATTTACTGAATACTGATACTAAATGGCTCCTTAGTGCGATTATGAAGTTCTGTCGAGAAAAATATTAGGCTTTTTTTTACTAGTTTGACAATCGCAGTAACGTTGAAAAAAGATCTCACCCGTTCTACTTTTAATAAATTATCGAATTATCTTAATTGTCTTTTTTAATGAAAATTCTGTTTCAAATTCTCTTTTATTACGATTTCTTAAATCATTAGTAACAACACAAATACCTACTCTTTCATTGATTTTGATTTTTTTTGATTATTTTTAAAATATTTTGTTCGTAGCGTTAAATATTTTTTTTTTCTAAATTCATAGAAAAACTAGTGATAAATAATCCATCTCAAACCAGATTCCAACGTTTGTGTTGTGCGAAACTAGGACAGACGCCTAGAGTTTTAGCAAAATTTTTTTTTATAGTTACACCATTTACATCATCTGAAAGATTTTAAGAAACGTAAGTAATGTTTTAAATTAACCATAAATATTGCAGATTATCACCATTCGCACCATTAGGTTAAAGATTTAAAAGAAAAAAGATTTAAAGATTTATTCACAGAGATACAAGATCCTTTCATCAAAAAAAGTTGAGTAGGTTAATTTTTTGTAAAATATTGTTTTTTTACTTTGGATAAGATAAGCAAAGTTTACGATCACTTTAACTTTAAAGTTATGAAAAGAAGATATGAAAAACTAGCTTAGAATTATAAATGCACAAAACATAATCGCAATTCAATTCAAGACAGACAAACTTACATATTGCATAAGTTAACTTTTTTATTGCTGGAATATTTTGAAGTGAAAACTTCCTGAGCATCGTTGTGATTTAAAAGTCGATGAAACGAAAAAGCGACAGTAAAGAGAGACAGACACATAAATTCATAAGATTTAACGTAGGAGAAAATGAGAAAGGAAGCAATATGTACATGTGTTTATACGTGTTTGTGTGCGCATGTGTAGTACAGAGCTGTGAGAAGGCATCACAACAACCGTGGTATTTTGTATACGTGTAAGTATTATTTTTGAAGGTTTCACTTATACCACGTGTGAATTGCACACGTGCTTTCTTTTTTTTATTATACTTTGTATTTGAATAATTCCAAATAATGGTTCTAGTCAAGATAATAGTCAAATGGTCTATAAGTCATGTAAAGGACATTATAATTATATTGCTAAAGTAGTAACAACACTAGGCATTTTTGTTGAAGTAAATGCCTACCTTTAATTACAGGGCTAACGCAACCTTAAGGTTGCCATTCTTAATTTCTGTAAAATTTAAACGTTATTATTTATTAAAACATTTATTTAGGTTTTGTAATGATCGACTAATGTACAAATAAAATTGAGTTTTAATAAAAACATTGAAAATTTAAGAAGACTATATTCTTCGTAATTACAAATTGGTCACTGAGAAATACTTTCTTTTTTTTAATTTAGAATGGGTTCGCTCTTGATCCCCGATGGAAGGAGCTTACCCAGAAGTTGCCTTCACCTTGGCTTTGAAAATGGACGGGTTATAAGTTCTGTACGGAAATACAGACGCAGGGAGGGAGTTCCACTCCTTTGCTGCGCATTATGAAGGATGTTGTTTGCTACTTACCTTAGAAATGCATAACTATTAAATTTATAGTGTTCTAATGAATAGCATCCAAGGTAAACAAAAAAAGACCTTATTTGGTTCTTACACTTCAGCGTACATTACAAATTTAATTTTAGTGACCACAGCTAAAAAATACTCCTGTAAAATTGAAACGTCAGGATTAAATTATGCGAAAAAACCGTAAAATAGTTTTTTTATATAAAAACTAGCGACCCGTCCCAGCTTTGCACGGGTGGACAAAATTCTTCAAATTTTTTTCTGGCATTAAATATAGCCTATGTTACTCAGCGTAAATGTAGCTTCCAATGGTAAAAGAATTTTTGAAATCGGCTTAGTAGTTTTTGGGTTTATTCATTGCAAACATGCAAAAATACAAATCTTTCCTCTTTATAATGTTAGTGTAGATGACCATCCTTTTCGACGTGGCATCCGCGACTGACAGCACTGCGATGTTCACTTAGTGGTCTTCTTAAAGCGTGAGTCTGGCTGAGTGCGTTTATTTCGATCGTGTACCTATTTTACTTTACTGTTTTTCTAAACTTTTACTGTGTTAGGCAGATAGAAATCCGATCCCCAATCATCAGAGTGAGTGCGTAAGTAGAATAAAATACAAATGTGTTTATTGAGCAAAAAATGTTACATTTACATTAGTAAAATAAAAATATGTAGCTTACTTCTGTAAAACTCAAGCAGTGTGCAAATAAATGCAGAAACCGCATCGGCTCGTTCACCAACTACTCTAGACGTGTTTCGCCCCCACACAGAGCACCATTAGGAGCTGTTGGACCGTGCAATAACGAGCACTTAGTGCTCGCAAGTAAGCTACATATTTTTATTTTACTAATGGATATGGACTTCCGCCAAGTAACGCCTGATTCTATCAAATGTAACATTCACATTACATTATAATAAACTATTTGTGCACAATAATATTTATGCTGAAACGGTCACCGTCTGAGCTGAGACTTTGATTTTTGGATGCGACCTTGGGTTGATGTTATATGTAGTGGTATTTTTTTACGTATATTTACGCGTACCGTACAGGAACACTAGTAAGACGATACTTTAGCAATATTTTACAAATAGTCTTACTGAAAAACAATGTGTTAAAGAAAACTTTACTAAAACTAAACTTAATCTCTTACACTGCCGAGCTTCATTTTACTCCACTCCAAAAGCTTCATTTTACTACTGCGTCATCAAGACAGATCTCAAATGCGTTAGTACAATCATCTTCGGCTGTTAACGATAGGACGATTTAACGATATCAAGGCCGAATGCGGATCGTTTAGATAAATGAACTGAATCCGTTACTTAATGAAGCGAACTTGGATTCAGTTATGCTTCAAAGGATTTGGTAGTACAAAGGAAATCCGTGGACTAGATTTGTAATCTTCCAAAATCTTGTCAACTGCAACAACCGTGTTGGGTTTTAATCCTAGTAAGGGCCTGTGTTTGTCTGATGAATACGAGCTTTGTATTATACTTGAGTCATGGATACTTCTATTAATTACATATATATGTATTTATATATGTATGTCTATCCGTTGCACTAGTTTCCATAACACAAGCCTTACTTTGGACTTGGCTAGTGTGAATGTCAGAAATATTATTATGATCATAGTTCGGCGCTGAAGTCAGCTTAGGAAATGCTTGGAAAGATTCTGTGAAGATCTCTGTAGCTCAATTGGAATAGTACTCGCCGGGATAGTGACGGTATGGGGTTCGATTCCCGTCTGACACCTGATATCAGATGAACTTTTATCTTTTAGAAATTTCTTTTGATATAACTATTTATTAGTAAAATATTCAAAAGAAAACACATAATAATTATTAACTGTAGCCACTCTACATATTTAGGTCACAATAATTATCAGTCAGCTTGTAAGTTACAATAAAGGACTGTTCGGTGAAACGGTAAATGATCCTACATTTTGCACTTATGATCCTATGTCCCAGTAGGTACAGATGTTTAGATAAGATAAGATAAGCGTTTATTTCCAAGAATGTGGTAGTAAATGAAGGTGACTAACAATACAAATCCGACATATTCTGCTTTTGTTCGGCGTGGAAATCAATTAATTATAAAAAAGCTAACAAAAAATAAGTTATCTAGTTATCTAGTTAATATCACTATCATATTTATTGAGCGAAGCTCTCTTTCAGGCAACTCACAAATTTGGCTTGTCTCCCTCCTGCTACTTTACGGTTCAACCGATTCGAACGAATTTTGTTATGAACATACATGATTATAACCTGACGGACATAGGCTACGTAAAGAAAATATAGACTTTACCATGGAGGAATAATCACCGAAAGAAAAATTCAAAAGCTGATCACAGCCAAACCGCTGAGACTACATTGATGAAATTTGGCGCTAAAACTCACTTCGTGGTCGTGACTAATGTGCAAAAAAAAAGTTTTGAAATCGGACATACCATGGAGGAATAATCAACGAAACAAAAATTCAAAAGCTGATCACAGCCAAACCGCTGAGACTACAATGATGAAATTTGGCGCGACCGAAAAGGTTAGGTTAGGTAAGGTCAGGTGGTGAGGTTAGGTAAGATAGTGCTCCACTCTGTATTTGCAAACAGCAGCATGCATTGCAGACCTAGTATAATTGCATATTCATATATTATTTCCATAATGATTGCCTGCCGGTACAATGACAATTAAATAAACACTAACAAATATATATATATATATATATATATATATATATATATATATATATATATTGTTTCTGTCCTGGGAATTCGTTAACTAAATAATAACATTTATCTAAAAGGATGTTAAACAATCTATACTTAAATTGTTGGTAGGCAATTCTTTGATTTCAACTGGCAGCACATTATAGATCCTGACCGCGTTACAATACGTACCATTTCCATATATTTTCAATTTCTGAGATGGGACCTGTGATTTATGCTTATATTTATGCGTAGTATTAGTTTTTTTATACCGTGTCATGAAGGGGAAAGAGATGTAAATTATTCTTAACAATGATTATGTGATGAATATGAGCACTAGTTCCTATTTTTTACATATTATTTACACATCTATATATCTACACATATAAAATTTCCCTGTCACAACTTATGACTGCGATAACCTCCTTTTTTGCTGGATTTGTAGGATAGTTTTCATTTTAATTTAAAACACAGCAACACGTGGCTGGATCAGCCAATATATATGCCCGTTACCCCAGTATGCATAACACAAGTCTTACAGTGTTTACTTTCGGCTAAGCTTATTCGTGTAGATGGAAGATATAATGCTATTATTACAATTGTTATAACAAAGGAAAATGTGAAATACAGTTAGAGAATCGTAACAAAATGTTTGCCAGACCAAATATTATATCCAAATACCCAAGATTTAAGCATCTGGAGACGTAAATTTCTTTCATTGCCATATACGTCATCTGGCGTGGCTTTACAAGAGTAATGTTGCCATAAAAATGAATAATAGTAGAAGCCCAACCAATGAAAAATGTAATCGATTATTACAGAGTTCGTTTCTTTCAAATTTTGGCCCAAAAATGTTTGAAATATATGCAAAGTAATTAAGGGTGACGCACGGTATGATTAGGGTATATTTTTGTGTGTAAAAAAACAGAATAATATATATCTAGTGTAGAACGTAAAACGATCCAGTGCAAATAGTTGCTGGAAAATGAAACAGTTATAACGAAAAATATATAAGTATTTTTTTGTCAATGAATGTTTGCGCAGATTTTTAATGAGCTCAGAGTTGAGTTTTTTTCGTTGATTTTTTAGTGTATTTATGAACTAATTTTACTATCCCAAATAATGCACCAATATAGATAATTTCTTTAACTTTCATGCAGACCTCAAACGATCCCTATACTTCGACTTTTTGTCTGTACTGCTAAGTTGTACTAGCTAAAACCTATATAAATCTACGTAAGTTTGTATTCTATCGATCCACCATTAAGATTAAAATTTTTAAGGGTCAAAAAGGAGCATATCTTTACTCACTAGATGAAAAATGACGCTTTATTCACTTGAAGAATAAACAAAAAATTTTGTCTCTGTAGTGAATCCCTTCTTAAACTAGTAAACTACAATTATGTTTTCTTCTTCATTTTAATTTTTTGAAGTTATACTTCTTTAGTCGCGTTGTGAAAGAATGTTGAGAGTGAAATTTTACGATGCGCGCGCATCACTGCAATACAAAAGTTACAGGGTGAAGTTGGCCGCAAAAGCGACATAGAATAAACCAGCAGGATGAAGTTGCCCACTAATTATGAATGTGTGGGTGTGTGTGTGATTTTAAATTATATATGGTAGTTAAAAGTAATTTTATATTTCATAATAACAATTTTATATTTCATAATAACAATTTAACAATTTTATTTAAAAGTGGTTTTTATTTAATAAACTTTTTTAAGTGCGTTTATTGATTTGAGGTTAACTGTCGGTATGTATTCTTTTTATTTGTTTGTAATATAAATTATTATTATTTTTACATTACTATTTGTTAAACAGTTTATTTTAAAGGTTTTTGATATATTACTTGGTTCTGTATACAGATATATAGGAAATCTGTTAATCTTTTAACGCTTCTTACTGATCACTATATAATTTATCTTTCTTTTCACATACAAAGAATACGAGCACACGGGGGGAAATTTGTAGTTATCTTTATTTATTAACGATAAAGAAGTAATGCGTAACTTTTTACGTGCGTACATAAGTACACACAACGGTTTTTTTTCGATCCTTTAAGATACCTTAACGATTTTTCTATTATAATAATAATCAGGAAAAAACTCTAGATTTATATAATTTGATCTTATGTATTAGATATTGTAATTAGAGACAACTTGGTGTGAATTCCGACCTTGAATTGTAGTATTAAGATTTTCACATAAATATAACCGCAGGCAACATTCTTTTCAAATTCTTTAGTTAGAATCAGAACTTAATATCATTTAAATTTAATTATCATTAAAAAGTGTCTATTATTCAGAAAATAATAGTTTGCTTCTTTGTAATAAATAAAACAAAATCATATTCAAAGTTACGAAAATTACGAAAGCTACAGCCGGAGGATTAAAAAAAAACTAAAAGATATTCCAACTTATTTATTAAAAGAAAAATTACAATTTAATTATAATTTACTAAAGCCTGGTTCGATGCTAAAACTCGAGTGCAATGATTCTCATGAAAAAACATGTGACTGGGGAAAAATAATGACGGCAGGACACGTAGGCCACCGCACGTTGCACTGGTACGTTGTGCTGACTCTGCATCTCGGACTGTTGCAATGGTCGAGACTTATCTCAGTAGTTTGATTTACCAAAATAATTATATGATCTGCGCGATGTAGTCAACTCATTAATTAGACTTAAATATTAAAATGGAATTTTATGCTCTGTTATTACTGAAATACAATTTTAGCAATATGCAATGGATGTATAACTGAGTGAATGTTATGATATGTATTTAGTTACCGTACCAAATAAACAGATAAATATATATATCGTCTGTATGTCTGTGTACCAATAAAAAGCAATATTCATGCCACTATATATATATATATGTTGGACGAATGTAGACAATACCCTAACTGGCCAATTGCCAATAAAAAAAAGGTTATTTTATTCGTCTGTCCTCCGCTTGGTGGCGCCGTTGTTGTGAGCTCTCGTAGTTTTCTGTCAAGTCATATTTACTTGTCTTTTTAAACTTTTCTTTTAATAAAACCGTGTTTCAATACCTACATAGTTATCATTTCTACAATATATACCATATAGAGAGTATGAACGACCAAAGATTGACAAAATAAATATATGCAGCAAATGTGTATGGGTAAGTCGGTAAAGGCAGACCAAGTCGAACTTTCAGGACTAATAGAGAATGTCCTGAAAAAAACCGGGCCAAAAGTACCCTTAACAGGCTAACTCATCGCCGCAAAGTTGCCTGTCATTCGGTCTTCTACAGACTGTTCTTTGGAGAGTGTGCTCAAGATCTGCATTTGCTCATGCCTCCATCTCCTTTTTTCCTTTTTAGGGCTACCACCCTTTCTTGGTTGCTATTCCTACCTGTCGCACCAAGCGCTTCTTAACATCCTTCATAATGTGCAGCAAAGGAGTGGAACTCCCTCCCTGGGTCTGTATTTCCGAGAACGTATAACCCGTCAATTTTCAAAACGAGGGTGAATAGGCACCTTCTAGGTTAGCTCATTCAATCGTGGATTCTGTCTTGGCCCCCGGGCTTGATTGAGAGTTGAAGAAGCGAGAGATTTATGATATATAAGATCGTGGTAAGTGGAAATCTGTGATCTCTATCTTCCCCTACAGGGTAAAGACGTGATTGTATACAATGTATCCCGTCACCAGTGTCGGAGCCTTTAATAGTGTGAAATATGGCATTTTCTATCGACATATTGCCCCTTAAATTTGGTTTTTCTCAAAAAGCCAATAATTAAAAAATGCACAAAAAAGAATCTATTTGTTTTTCTTTAATTATTTTTTTCTATTTTTTGACGTGACAACGTCTTATAAATTGGTTTGCCGGGTGACACTTCAAGAAACTGCGTTACGCTCCGCTCACGTTATGCGCTCACAATGAGAGCGAGTGAGAGGCACGCGTCCCTTCCACTCGGGCATGGTTAGCCCGCCTAAGAGCGAGAGAGACAGACATAAAAAGTGAAAGGGACGCGTGCCTATAAATTAATGTTTTAAATATAATTCTTTGTATAAATAAATGTTTTAAATTGTTACTATTATTTCATCCTTCTTCCTACTATACGAATGAATATTCACATTTAAATTATTTTACCACTCAAAGTCGTTGTCACGTAAAACTTTCGCCCGTATACCGACTTTACAGGCAACCAATTTTTTTTCCATAACAATTGAAACGTGATGGCTGTGTAACTATTGTCTACATGATTACCTATCAAATGACACCTTTTTAATGTTGATAGGACATTTACATGACTAGTGGTGGTCGAATTAGTATCAGAGTCCAGGTCTTGGTTACCAAGAAAATAAAATGGCGGCCTTTTTAGAACTGTAAGAGAAAAACAAAATTGGAGGGGCAATTTGTCGATAAAAAATGCCATATTTCACACCATTAAAGGCTCCGACACTGGTGACGGGACACATTGTATACATATATATATACCACCATTACCGCCGTGGTCAAGTGGCTCGCATACTGGTTTTCATGATAATGCTACTCCTAGATCCAGTTCAATGTAGAAAACTAACTTTGAAATATTGGCTCGGTAATCCATAATACAAGTGCTTAAGCTACTTGGGTACAGAATAATTTATGTTGTCTAATATTTTTTTTTCTTCTCGACGTTTCATTTGTTTCAAAGACATTTGCTGCGTGGGTTATCGAAAAAGGTTTACATCAATTCTCCGAGGAGTATCGCTCAGCTAAAATAGGTGATAAGTCAATTTAGCCTGCGTACGCCTGGTTATGCTCGGGCGTTCTATCTTAAATGCGATTGACATATTTCCTAAGTGCTGGGAAATTGAAGGCATCTGTTTTTATATTTCCGTATTTTATTAAATTAGAGGAGATATTTCAGTTTTATGTCGGTTCCGGGTCTTAAAATGTAATATTTATAATTGTTATTATATCAGAGAAAATGGGACGCGTCAGTCAAACAAGGTATTCGTAGTTAGTTGCACAATGTTTATTCGTGGTACGTATACGCCACGAATAAACATGCCGAGCGGGAACGCAGCCCGCATCTTCCGTATACCCACATATTTGACAATAATGTAACAATAATATTTGTTACATTCACATCTAGTAGCCCAGCTTAAAGCATGCCGCTGCAAGACTTCTGTTATGGTTACTAGGTTAAAGGATAGATATACATATTGATGTCCCCAAGCAAAAAGTATGTAAAGTATATTTTTGTTAATAATATCTTTGAAGATATAACAACAATGCTTTGTCCAATGTAGGATGATACTTTTGACAGTTGACACCTATATAGAGAGTATAAAGTTGCTATTGCAATGTCAAGCCAAACATAAGGAAACAAACGCAACCTTAGTACGTAGCAATAAGGAAGTGACACCTGTCAAAAGTATCATCCTACATTGGACAAAGTATAATACGTTTATTTTACGTTAATGTAGAAAATGAATTTTTTCGAAAATTTTTTCGGGTTTGTGTGTTGTGGTACCGTCGATTTAAATCATCAATAACACAAGTACTTTAACTATTTAATATAGGATTAGAACTATTTATGTGATATCGTCTTATATTAAACACATATAAAAAATTATCACCTTTACCACACACAGGTATGTATAAAAAGACATGACCTTTCAAACTATTTTTATTCTAATAAAATGTTTTTACCTGAAAGGAGGAGGGTAGCTAAGGCTGGTTTTTGGCCTATTTTAATTTTTACAAAAAAAGACATTTTTTTTCCAGTGAGTATAGATCATAAGCAGTCGATTTGACCATAAACGGAACCTCAACCCAACCCTCTCCCCCCTTATTCACCCTATAGTCTATTGAGGTTCCGTTTATGGTCAAATCGACTGTTTGTGATCTATACTTACTGGCAAAAAAATGTTTTATTTATAAAAAATAAAATAGGCCAAAAACCAGCGTAAGCTACCCTTCTCCTTTGTATGTTTTTGTAACTAGGACCGAATTGATCAAATATTCTATTGTTCTAAAGATAATGCTTTTCATTCTATTAAATATTTTGATTGACATGCCTGTTATAAAGTTATAAGACCGGTGAAAACTTAATCAAAGAACTATAATAATATATAATTGTAATTACAGCACCTCTTATTTTAAACCAAGCTTTTTATAATTTTTTAATGCCAGGTTTCCGAATAAGCTAATTTTTCCTAACTGTAGAAGTAGCATTTACTTGAGAAATTGTTATTGTATGTGTGTAAAAATTTATAACCATTTGCCAGAAGCCATTAAAAAATTGTCATTAAATTTATTCAAATCAGTTTTATACAGCTGGCTTATGGATAAATGTTTCTACAGCATGAAAAATTTATTTTTGAAACATTGTGCTAATTAAAAATATTTTTAATAAGTTTTTGCATGCTGGAAACGGCTAGTTGTGAGGTCTAATAATATTTATTAATATCTTTGTAACCTACAGCAAATAAAGTTTATTTCATTTCATTTAATTTCATTGTTGTATTGTTTCTGAATATAAAGAATATTTTGCGTAAATTACCGTCAGGTGGAATCCTTACTCTTCTTATTTAGGGTTCCGTACCCAAAGGATCCAAATGGCTCCTAGAGTTCCCCTGTTTGTTTCTAAGAGTATTTTGACTTTAATTTAAATTTTGCAATGTTTATTATTACGTATATTTTATTCTACATTTAACAGTACTACTACAGTACTTAGTAATACTTTCAGATTTGGATGTAACCTCATGCTATTGTGATAAAGATCATTTTATTTTTAGAGTGACAGTAGTCACATAGTCGCAGTTAAATATGTTATTCAAATACACATGACAATTGTAATATGAACTAATTAATTTGTCCGATACTTCGATTTTGTAAGAGACTTTATCGTACGGTACGATCGAACGGTCAAGTTATAATGGACTGCTGACAAGGAAAATAAAGGGACTGCTTAGCGAACCTTTTAGAATAATAAAAATGTCTAAACAATTCGAAGGTACGGGACCAAACTGTTCAACTTTTATCAATTGATATTTATTGTATGTGTTGTACTTTAAGTTGAAAATCAAATGTAGGAAAAATACAAATTTGTAGAGGTTGATGTGCAATTGACTGTATAGTTAACATACGTCATCAAGTTATAAACTCGAAAAAACAAAGTGATCTTTATTACAATTGCATTAGGTTCGTAATAACAATAAACTTCGAACAACTAAGTTCTACTATGACTCGTCTACAAATGTTTATGTTCTAAAGAAACGTATTTCTTTACAAGGCTTTAAATCTAGGACTGTAAGTGCAATAGGCAGGATCATTACTGTAACAAGAAGTTTTAAAAATTTTCAAAAAAAAATTATCAAAACGAGGCTGTTTGATCTTTCATACCCTTTGCATTCTATCCTTATGGAAAAACTTTATAAAAAAGACTGTGACGTGAGCTGCGTCTTATGAAAATCACACAGTAAGCCCATGGATGAATAAATTAAGCTTGTAGCATGTTAAAGTTAGTTCTAGTAGTTTAATAAGATTATTGTGGTTGGTTGAGGCCCAAAGCATAACTTAGAGTTTAGTTTGAACACAGCTAATCAGAAGCAAATTAAGTTGTGTTTTAGTTTTGTCCTGCTTTCGTAAATAGGTTAGAAGAGAAATGGCCTCGTCTTAATTAACTTATAAATATATAATTATTGCTTAGAACTCTCCTGTAATCACGGCTCAGGAGAAGGAGTCAGATTAAATATAAAAAACAAAATTAAAAGTGCAAATAATAGGGTAACAGTGGTTATCTATACTAATATTATAAAGAAGTAAAGTTTGTGTGTTTGTATATTTGTTGAATTGTAAGGGGTAATCTCGGGATCTACTGAACCGATTTTAAAAATTCTTTCACCAATAGAAAGGCACATTATTGCTGAGTGTCATAGGCTATATTGAATGCCAGAAAAAATTTAAAGAATTTTGTCCACCCGTGCGAAGCCGGGACGGGCCGCTAGTATTTTAATATATTGCTTTAGTAATTTATTCAAAAATATATTTACAATTTGTTAGTTAAAGATTTTAAAAAGCAAATATTTAAGGTTCTGTGAACCATTTTAAGTTGGTAAACATTTATTTGCTTGTTGCTCAAATGCCGTGGAACTTATAAAAGTTTTGTCTCTCAATAACTTTTTGAAGTATTTATATTATTATAAATTGTATCGTTGGCATTTATCCGTGGGGGCAAATTCGCTTACTTTTGTAGATAAGAAGAAAGTTGAAATAGCTAAGATTAACACTCAAGTGGAAAAGACGCTCATGGGAAAAGGTTTTCTCAGAGATTTGCTTACGTAGATGATATGATATACTTTATAAACTGCGTAAGTGTGATTTAAGATTGTGTGCTTTTGTATACATGATGTGGAACTAGCGTCAGCTCTGATATGATATTTTAGTCTCATTCCGTGTAGTGCTGTGTGATTTAGGTGTACCTACGATTCAGTTTTCGCCACGAAGAAAAACTAGAATGAATATATGGGCGCCACCGTTGTATAGTACCAAAGAGTTACAAAATTTCCAATTTTGTAATACGTATGCTAAAGAGTGGAACTCTTTGCCTGAGTCTGTGTTTCGTGATAAATACATTTTAAGGATCTTCAAGTCGCGAGTGAATAGGTATTTTATAGGCAAGCGCGTCACGTCCTAGATCGCATCATAGCTTACCAACAGGCGAGATAGTGGTCTGGTCCCTAACCTATTTACAATAAAAAATGAAGTGATTGTCTCCCTATAAAAAAAGTACTGGACTAATTCTAATTCTCTCTAAATCGTAGATGATTTATGGGTGTTTGTCTATTCTTCCGAAGTTTGTCTATCTATTATCCTAGTATCCCTAATTCAAGCCTTATAGGGCTTACTTTTTTGATACTTAGAAAACATTACGCATACTGCACCGTAGAACGAGCGGCGCAGTTATGTGGGACTATCCTTCACCCGGCCTAGTGCCCGATGGAGGAGTGGAGGCCTACCCACTAAAAACCTAAGTATGCACCCTCCCACTGCCGTTGGTCCCGCGGGGTCGTTGTTGGCTTTCGCCGCGGGGTTCCTGGCAGGCTGGCTCGAGGGCCCCACCACAATGGGGGATGCCCGGTATATTGGTGCATTCCACCTAGATGGCAAGACCATGCAATGCCGGCTAAGGACCGCCTGATTATTCACCAGCTGGTCTTGCCTACCGTCTTGCCTGTAGTGCTTACTATGGGCTAGGCTATAACTGTAACAAATATTATTATCATCATTATTAGCGATGGCTGCATGGAGATGGGTCTGCTTTAACCTTCAGTATTATTGACTCATAGTAAACATACATCTTGTTTCTTTCTTAAATTTGTCGTTTATTCCCTGTATGTTATTGTAACGTTCAGGGATACTTATTTAAAAGAGATACTTGTTGACTTTGTTGTAATCAACGAAATAATGATATCATAACACTGCTATTATTGTAATAACAGATTTTTTTGTGGATTATGCATAGCGATGACGTATTATATTGTAAATGTCATTACTTCTATTAAAGCTGACGAGATAACTTCTTGCGCCCATTCTTCTTGTCAGTTAAAAGACATCCTGAATGCGTGGTAGGTAAAAATGTTGGACGATACAAAACAACTTATTTTAAGTGCATTTAAATAAAGTTATTTTCATTTCATTTCATTTCATAATTTAACACATAGCATAATCATCAACTGATAAATCTTGCGAGTTTCTTGCGCCTGTTTTTCTTGTCAGTTTAAATACACCCTGATTGGGTAAGTAGAACTTTTTTGAATGCATTCGAATAAAGTTATTTTCATTTCAATACATCTCATTTCAAAATTATAAAGTACCTAATAAATATCTTAGAGCTTTCACCAGCAGTCTTTAAAGCTTAACATATTTAAAACTTCGTTCTGTCCCTTTTCAACTTTAAGTTATTGACAGAAAGCCAATGACGATTTATATTAATTTATTGCTAATTGTAATTAGCGTCTGTTTATGAAAGTCGCTTTAAATCATACCTCTCAATATTAACTTTCTTAAATAGCCGAAGAAATAAACCTTCCTTCATAATATGTTTTAATTTTAAATTATAACAGCTAAGTAAATTTGTATTTCATTTTAATAAAGGCTTTCTCTACTTTAAAAAAAATGCTAATAAAATATTAGTAGTAAAGAAATATTTATTTATATTACTCATATCTGGTAACAGCAATTTCGATTTATTATTAGCGGAAATGAAAGACGTCATCGAAAGGAAAACAATGACTTTTCTCAGAAATTGGTATCCGTTTCATTCAAAACAATTAATGTATCGTGTGATTGATTTATAAGGTTTTTTATTAAATATTCATAAAGTTGAGTTTATACTGGCACTGGGATTCAGCATGCGAGTCACGACGCGACGAAGCTGGAAAGTTCGCGACTGCGTGGTTTGAGCTCGCGCGCATGTTTAAAGCGGAGAGCGACCACGTAAAATTATGCTTTCCGGCTAGAGCGCCGTAGTGAATATATGCTGGTTCGAAGACTCCCGAGAGATGCCGTCTATCTAGTAAACCACTTTGGTGGCTCGCTACCTTTGAGGTCCATCTAATAGTGGGCATTGACGGTCAGTTTTTTGTAAAACTGTGTCGTCACTCCAAATGGTTTTAGGCCAACTCAATTTCCGCATTCACTGGCGTCACTCCGGCTCTTCAGTTTTCGCTCGGTCGGGCTGTTAGGAAGTGTACTACCTGTTTGCGTTAGATTGACGATTACATACTCACGATCAGTTTAGCGCGACGCGCCGAGTTGGTTTTATGATAGTCTCAGAAATACGTGGCGCGTCGTCAGTTAAAACTCTGGTTTTCTTGATTGATTCGACACTCACGATCAAATTTTGGATGGACGTCGGTTCAACTGATGCGAAAAAGTGATCGTCAATTCGCAGCCTAAGGATCTCGCCGTCCCAAAACCTGTTATTGTTGTTGAGGTCATCTGAACAGATATCAAAAACCTATAATTATAGTTTTACCTTAGTTCTGTCTTTTAATGCAACGGTAGCGATCCCATCTCCTTTGCCAAAGGTCCTGGCTTGTTATCCTGGTAGGGACATATATTTGTGATGAGCAGTACCCATTTGTTCCCGGAGTCACGGTAATCTTCATATTTATTTAAATATTCTTTACTTAACTACTTACTTAACTTTTTTTTTTAATACCCGTAATAGAAGCTGTGCTTAATTTGGGACTTAATGATTGCTAGTTGTTATAAATTTATGTAAATAGATTTTTTTATTTTATTTATAAAAATATTAACGAAGTAACTAAGGGATTGTAAACAAAACTTAATTATAAGGGAAGACTTTTAGTATTAAGTATTACAAAATTTATTTATTCCTGTCGATTTTATTTTATTCATATCGAATCTAAGCATTTAGCCAATTTGAGTTAAATTATATTGAAAATGTAAAGATCATTCCCATTTCTTTAGTGAAGATAGTCCATGCAACTGCGCTAAAATAACAAGACCTCAAAAATAAGAAATAAACAAGACAGTGTCCATTAAAATTGAAAACAATATATTGTAGATCAAAATTGAAAACATGGAGATATAATCTCAAGCCCCATATTCAACTGCATGCATTGTGAACATGCAACTATGTGCAATATAATACACTGAGCGACATACTAAATACACAATCTGAACATGCCTATTTGAGCTTGTTCAGTAATTCATGGAAACATTTCATGGAAATGGCGTACGGAATGACCGATTTACTAATTGCGGATTATTGAGTGCTAATGCGGTTGGGACATAGAAACTGCTTAATAAGCCTTTTGAAGTAAGGTGGAGCTCAATATAACAAATTTTTGGTCATTGATCCGGTAATGGCACTTGTGGAAGTTGCTAAACGAGTATAATTATAGACCAAATGCCCGAAACATTGCACCATTTAGCTCTTAACTCCTAAAATTATCAAGAGATAAATTTTCTTACTTTGTGTATTTGTTTAGAAGAAGTAATCCCTCGATCTACCCGATTTTGAAATGATTTCACCAAGAGAAGGTTACATTATTCCTAAGTGACATAGGTTATATTCGAAAGAAAGAAAGATAAAACATGTATTGACATATACACCGAATACAAGAAAATGAAAAACAAAAAGAAGGACGTAACAATGTGAAAAATATAGAGTCATTTTTTAGCCCTTAGTGACGTGGGCACTCTCCCGACTGGGGGAGGGGAGGGAGGGGGAGGTGGTGAATTCATCATGGATATATCGGGTGGCCGAGAGGTTATGTCAGACTCGTACTGACTAAACACCACCTAGTAAGTTCCATAGCCTAGGAAGGCTGTATAGGCTTCATCGAAGCGATCGCCTCGGGAAACCCGCGGTGGCGCAAAGCATTTTGCCTCTGTGTCATTCACAGCTGAAGATAATAGACACAGAGGTGTTGTTATTCTCACAGGGTTAGAGAAAAAAAGCAAGACGTATGTTAATAAAATATTTGAATGTGATTTTAAATGTATGACGCCCAGCGAAGTAGACACGAGTCAGCTAGTCACTACATAGTATAAAACAAGGTCGCTTTCTCTGTCCCTATATCCCTATATATGCTTAAATCTTTAAAACTACGGATTTTGATGCGGTTTTTTTTTAATAGATAGAGTAATTCAAGAGGAAGGTTTATATGTATATATGTATGTATAATACAAGCATAATATAGTAGAGCATTGCATGCGTGCGAAGCCGGGGCGGGTCGCTAGTAATTTATAAATGGAATTTGAAATTATCTGCGATCAGACTACTTTGTTTAAATTTGTAGTGTATTAAAAATTATAAAGTTTGCCAGTGCGATGTATTGTTTACTCTGCTATTATATGATTTCGCTTGAGGTAGGCAGAAGGTAGTTTTAGTTCAAATTAATTTAGAAGGTTTGGTGTAGGCGAACGTGGCAAATAATTGGAAATCAAGATCTAAACCTTAGAAGCGACCTGCGAAGCCAAACGAGAAGGTTCAAGACATAGTAGACGCAGATATTTGTGTGCCTAATACGAGCATTTTTACCTTAATCATGGGTTAATAAATATTGTTAGTTGCTAGATAATCAAAATAAAATATATGATAAACAGCTAACACACAGTAAAAGTTCTGTTAAACATAGTTTTCCAAATAAGTACTCATTTACTTAGTAGTCCATGGTGAAGACGAGGCCGCTGCCGATCACAGCATCGCAGCAACCGGTTCAAGACCTGCAGAGGAGCGGCGCGGGGGAAACACGGTATAAGCGAAGGACGGTCGACGAGGACACTTCGCTTCCGCGCGGACAGATTATCGCACCGTTATTCAATGTACGCGCGCGGCTTGCACTGTATTTTCTAATTTGACCATACGAGTACTATTACAGTTTTACAGTCCACTCTCGTTTATTTCATTGCATAGGACAGGATTCCCCTTTCTCCCATCATCAAGATAAAAAGGGCACTGGCCGCAACAGTCCATATAACTTTCTGTAGTTGACAGGAATTAAATCTTAAACAACGCAGAATATCCCGATCACGTGCGTGAATCATTTCTTAAATTACTTCGAAGATATTAAAATCTCTTTGTTCGTCTCAAAATAAAAAGTATAATTTTACGCAACTTTATATGCTCAGGAGCTTAAATAATGCAATCACGAGCGTTCCAGATTCGCCGCGTCGAATCCACATAAATCTCGATCTGTCTCGCGCAAATTCCAACGCGTTACCGCGTACACTCACTATCTCATTCTTTCGTGCGCTAGTCTTTTATACCTAAACATGTTTCTCTCGACAACAATTCATTCCCCGAGTCCATTTATCAATTAGATTTTGTAAACAAAGAATATAACGTAATACGCGCTCTCCACCGTAACAATTTTTCTATGAAATAGTTTAGGCTAAACTTGTAGGTTTAAATTTAAGAAACATTATAATTATTATTATGAATTTTTGATAAAAACTATAACTTAATTCTTTTATTAACACGATTTTAATAGCTTCACTTGTAACTATGTAAGAAAATCTTGGAATCTTAATTTGACCCACTTTCCGGTCTTTATTAGGATGAAATTTTGCACATGCTCTGAGTTCTGATGACCATACATGACTAGCTAAGAAACGTCATTACAAATCAAATATGGCGGCCTCCCCAAGATGGCGAACTGGCTGTTTGAAATGCACTTCCATGATATGGGTATCAAATGAAAGGGTTTACTGTCAGGAATACGAAAAAAATAGTCACGTGACTTAAATCCAACATACGACAACAACGACTTAAATCTAAAATGGCGGGCAAGCGTGTTTTTTAGTTTTTTAAATTATTATTTTGTTCTGTAAATTCCTTAGTTGTCCAGGAAGTATTTCATAACTAAATATACCATATTTAGATGTAAAGGTGATTTTCCAACTAATTTCAAACTACTCAGTCAATTTCTAACTGGTTTTTGTTCCACCAACCGCTTGACCCAGATCAAAATCTGTCCGAATCAAATTCAACCGAATTTCGCTCGTATACATTAAATAGTTTCAGCATTTAATATAATTTCTGATATTTGAAACTATTTCAAATGTAAGTCCCTAGCTACTTGCTTTTATTGTTTGTTGCGAATAAAATATAATTCAAAATGCATTTTTTAATAAAAATGACGTAACTGCAAATACATTTGTTGTTGAAAAAAAGCACGTGAAACTTTTCATTTACAATTTTCTCAATTACTTTTTTGGAATAATTATGAGTACCAGCTGACCTGGTAACGCATTGCTATGGTAACGCGTATACAATGGAAAAAAAGCGGGAAAAAGAGCGGACAGACAAACACACATTAAAGATTTAATTTTAACTTAATCACAAAGTGGATAATATAAAGAGACACCACTTAGAACAAGCAAATAGTATCACCCTAATATTCAACGAGCTATTTTTATTTCCTTCGATTTCTCAATAGATGGCACCAGTGAGAACACAAATAACACGACACGTATTGCCATCTAGTTAGACACTAAGCATACCGTTGTCGCTTGTTGTCCCAATATTATGTACTTTGTGTTTATCACACAAACCTACACCTACCAGTGTTCGAACCCAGAACGGTTGGTGCAGAAGACAGGATCGTGAACGTTGCACCAACAGGTCGTCAAATAGCGCAAAATATCATGGTATATTTAATATCAGTTTTATTTACTTATTAAATGTAAGAAGATTAAGTAGGCAGAGTGCAGAGCTTATTAGTATTTATGGAGTGCACGTAGCTTATCCTTAGAGAGACTAAAAGGGAGCGACGCGCCAGGCCACGGTCTTTAAATAGGCTCCCGTAATACTAAAGGATGAAGATACACTTAGTTTCAAATACCATAAATAAAATATTCAGATTGATATAACGTAAAACGGAAATTAATGAGTTTGTAATGGATTATATATTTATTAATCATTTATTTTCACCAAACTTTTTTCTTTCTTAGGCAATATCAGGAAAAACTTACAACAAAATCCATTAAGTGTATCATAAAAAGCCCTTAAATGGGCTATCCTCATTAAATTATTACAATACTTTGTGTGTGCGTGTTTGTTACCATATTGTCTCGCTATCCTAATTTTTTTCTTCCCCTCCGGACGCGAGGGAGGGAGGTTGTGAATCCTACATGGATACATCGACCGGCCGATCAGACTCATACTGACTAAACACCACCTGAAGTAGGTGCCTTAGCCCGGGAAGGCTATACAGGCTTAGTAGGAGCGATCGCACCCATGGGTGGCGGGGCGACGCAGCAGCGCTATCCTTTCCTTCGGGGTTTCATCCTCACCACTGTGGTGGCGTGGGCACTGCGGGAATATGAGCTGAGCGCTTGATCGTCGCAGCAGCTCAGCGATTAGAGCGCTATCCTAACATTGCAAAACCCTTACGTATTTCCGCTAAAACAATACGATAGCGTGTTTCGACGCGCTACAGCGCCATCTAGTTTCTAATAAAAAAGTATAAATTTCCTAAGATATACGCTCTGTAAAGATTATAATACATAAAATTATACATAAATACATAAATATAAATAATATTCATCGATTACAATTTGCGGTAATAAGAAAGAGCAGCACATGACCCTTACTCAATTACCTACACATCCCTTAATTTAAACAATAAAAATACAATATGGAATATATTTACTTCATATCTTCATAGTTAAAGTGTTGATGTGTAATTTAGTTTAGGAGTTTTTTTGACATAATTGTAGCATTGTAGATTCAATCATGAAAAGAACTTTTATAATCAATTAACGTTACCATAGCAACGCGTGGCCGGGTCATCAATTAACGTTACCATAGTAACGCGTGGCCGGGTCATCAATTACGGTACCATAGCAACGCATGGCCGGGTCAGCTAGTCTCTACTATGTAAAAGAAGGACTTTGTGGGTTTGTTACCATAAGCCTAAGTATAACAGTGTTTATAATCAATTAACGTTACCATAGCAACGCGTGGCCGGATTATACCAGCAACGCGTTGTCGGGTTATATCAGCAACGCGTGGCCGGGTTATACCAGCAACGCGTGGTCGGGTTATACCAGCAACGCGTGGCCAGGTTATACCAGCAACGCGTTGTCGGGTTATATTAGCAACGCGTGGCCGGGTTATACCAGCAACGCGTGGCCAGGTTATACCAGCAACGCGTGGCCAGGTTATACCAGCAACGCGTGGTCGGGTTATATCAGCAACGCGTGGCCGGGTTATACCAGCAACGCGTGGCTGGGTTTTACCAGCAACGCGTGGCTGGGTTTTACCAGCAACGCGTGGCTGGGTTTTACCAGCAACGCGTGGCCGGGTTAGCTAGTATATTATAAAAACGAAAGTAAGTTTGTTTATTTGTTATACTTTCAAGGCTTAACTTGTTAATCGATCATCATAAAAAAATTACACACACTTTGTCAGGGGTACAAAAAAGCACATAGGGTACCAGAAACTATTTATTTTAATTAATGCGAGCGAAGCCGCGGGTACAAGCTAGTATACCATAAATGTTTTATAAAAAAATCAGTACGAAAACGCACGCGGTATATCTTAGTTCCAATAAGTCGCTATTTTTACATTTTGGTCAATAATGGTGCCTGAACATAAAACTATTGTTTACATTGTCTTTAATTCCTTAGGAAACCTGTTTAAATAATAAGGTATCAAATATAGATTGTATATGTTTAGAATAAATAGTTTTATAATACGAGCCACAAACTAGTTTAATGAAAAATTTAATCACAAACATATTTCACGAAAAACTTAGGCGTTTTCGAAGGCTTCTGTGGGGCATTGATTAGTGTCATTTAATTACTTTTTGTAGATTTTTATATAAGTACTAGCTGACTCAACCACGCGTTGCTGTGTTATAAATTAAAATAAAACCTATTCTATGTTTTAAGTTAGATCAAATAACTGATAGTTACGAAGTTTGACCAAAATCGGTTAAGTAGTTTAGGACTCCATCGCGGACAAACAACGTGACACGTAATTTATATATATTAAGATATATTTGTTGTTTTTATTATTTTATTAAATGTATTAGTTTTCACTAAATAGTTTATAGTTTATTCGCACTATTGTCACTCAACATAACTTTATCTGTACTAATTAAAGGTGGAAACTGTTAGGCTAAAGTGCAAACTCTTTTTTTCTTAATTAAGTATTTTATTTTATGTAAAAATCTGTTGTTTCCTGAATAAACAATAAATAAATAAAATACGTTCACTTTTTCTCGAAATTCATCGATATGAAGCAATATTCTTTTTTTACAACTTCACAATCACAAATCGTATCAAAACATCATTTGGTTTTAATTTCCATATCAAATAAATAAAGCGAAATTAGGTGATACTTCAAGTACTCTTATTCATCGTGTTCGCATTATAACGGTGTTGTATTGTTCGGGTGCGAACAGTCAATAGAGATAACAGAACTGTCAAAATACACTGGCGAGCAAATTAATGATTTTTTTTCCATTAATTTCTTTCATAGAGTATAAAAGAGATTATTTACTAAATTGCTTTTGTGTTTTACAAATTTGGGTGCTATACGATTAGTCATTCTATACAATTCATGGATTTTTTGTTATACTTATGTAATTAATTTAATGCAAGTGTTATATATACCGCTTTTTGGTGTGAATCAGAAATGTTTTTCTAGATTAACTGTTAGGATTATTGTTTTAATATGTACCATGTGGCCTGTATTTATATAAAAAAGTTAGTTCAACACTTTGACAGAACAAAGCAAATACAAAGAGGAAAGATGGTGACCGCGTTTGGGCCTAAACAACCAGAAAGAGTTTTGAACCCATTTTTCTATAACAGACACTTAAAAGTCATATTTAAATTTAAAATTAAACTATTATAAAAACAATAATCAAGTTTTATAATTCAGATTGTTCACGTAAATTATTTATTAAAATGAAAATATATATTTTTTGAACGTGACTCGATTTTATTGCTCGCCCTTGTATATTATTGTATTAGGTGTTGTTTTCACTCAGTCCATCAAATTGAAGGAAGAGAGATAAAGTATTCATTTGTTGTTCAACAGACTTACTTACAAAATGCGACAGATAAAAGCTAAATGTAATCATATTTCACTTCATGTTATCTAATAAAGATAGTAGTCACTTCGCTGACAAAAATGTACCTTGTAACTTTTATCCATTTATAGTTATAAAATATATGATAATGTATATATTATACTTTGTCCAATGTAGGATGATACTTTTGACAGTTGACACCTATATAAAGGTATAAAGTTGCTATTGCAATGTCAAGCTAAACATAAGGAAACAAACGCAACCTTAGTACGTAGCAATAAAGAAGTGACACCTGTCAAAAGTCCTACATTGGACAAAGTATAAGTGTTTTTTTAACGTTGGTTTGTTACGATTATACGGGTATAGTACAATATGTTCCACTCTTACGAGAATATATACAAATAAATTTTGATTGATTTACATATCGAAAAAAATCAATAAGATTTGTATACAATTCATAGAATTTCGCTTTCGCTTTCGCTATTCTACCTGAGGGGTCTGATATGTTGTTTGTTTTTATAGGTGTATTTTAAATATTAAGGAAATGTTAACTAACTTAATAATACAAGTTTAAAAAATAAATAAAGAACTCATTTTTTGGTAAACAGAACTAAAAAATAAACAAATATTACAATACCTCTACAATATTTTAAATCTAAATACAAAAAGAATTTGGCTTAACATAATAATTTTCTATTTACTATGATTGTATTTTAATTAAAAATATGTAGGATAACATTTAAAATGGCTAAAAAGCTAAAAAATGGCACTATATGCTTTGTGCATTTAGCCAGTGTCAAGTAATTATAAATGCCAGTTCTCGAGTAATTTCCTAGGTTTCCGTTAAGAAGTGGGTATTTGCTGACACCTCCTCGTGGTCTTTTTGAGAGAGTGCGACAAGACACCTTCCACTGTTTTGTTTCACTTGCCAACACTCATGCATATTCATAAACATTCAGTGGTTTATAACCCACCATTATTACACACTAATATCAACCACAACACAAAATTTAACAGGAAAACCAAAACCATTAGTTTAGCTTCGCACTCCTGCCAAAAAGTCCCGCTATATACTTAAGATGATCCACTATCTTATATTAACCCTTTTTACAGCAAATAAAACATTTCATTTTATTTGAATACCCGCTTTTAGTTATGTTTTCTCCACGGATGAGATAGAAAATTTCTGTGGTTATATTTAGCGTTAAATCTAGTGAAAACAGTTGTTTGAACCGATAATATGATTTGTATACTATCTTTAAAAAGAGATACAACCAATACACAGCTGAGGACATTTAATCTTTTCACAATAAAATTCCTCGGAAAACCGTCGAAGGGTTTTCCAAGAAATTAAGCAATTCCTTCGCTCTGTCAAACTGTACCGCTTTTCGTTATTCAGTCACGAAAAGTCAAATTCATACGAATTCAAACATTTACGAATTCATAAAGTTCGACGTCGTCGATCTGACGCGGTGACAGTTCGTGACAAGGAAACTTTACTTAGTTCGAATTCAAGCCGCAATCGCGTCTAAGGGGCGCTGTTGTTTTTATTTTTGTGAATTCTGAACAACATTTAAATGTACTACCTTTTTAAATTATAAATAATAATAGAAATAACTTAAACCTTGTTTGTTTACGATATTATTTTATTATTTGTATATATTTTTAAACTGAGAATCTTCAGGAAGTAGTGTTTTTACCCCTTGACTTGAACAAAAAAAAAGATGTGGTTGACTTAAGTGATGTGTTGTTATAATGATAATTCCGCAAAATGACGAAAAAAATAAAAATTCTGCTTAATAATCTGAAATATACAAAAAATAAAACAGCGCGTAAAAATAGAAAAAAAATGAACCAGAAACAATATTGTATAATTAAGGCTTATCTATATTCATAAATAAGGAAAAATAAAGTGATGTCCATTCACGATGCTTGACGTGGATTATTGACTGCAGTCGTAGTTGGCTTGTTGAAAGAGGTGGCTTTTTTGTTAAACAAATTTTGCAATTTCCGAATGCTCATCATTCACCCCTGTATCGAATATGATACAAATAACTGTATTAAATCCGATATTGATAATGTGATGGTGGCTTATCCCATCTTTTTTTTCTGTTTCATCTTAATCGATTGTCCATACATTTGTAAAAATATTTCTTTCGAATACGAGAGGATGTTCCTCTCATTGATGAGACAACGCTGGCCTACAGCGTAAAAACCAGAAAGTACTGGAATATTTCGACATGTGTTCACAAGGCTCTGTAGCTCAATTAGGAGAGCATTGGACCGGACTTCCAAACGTTGTGGGTTCGATTCCCGCCTGAGAATTCACATTTTTCTATTAAAATAATTTATCTTATCCCATCTTGTATTGGTTTATTTTTGTTCTATTTTATACGTTTTTATTTTTATATAAATTTCAGATCATTCAGCAGATTCGTGTTTTTTTCATAATTAAAAAAAATATCAGTCTGATAAAACGACAATTCTTTTTTACTTTTCTGTAAAAGATAAGGCCGAGAAATACTCCATTGAAAAAATACCTCAATTCAATATACACAAAAAAGGGGGTCGCGTTATTTCTATTTTAGATTTTTTCAAACTCTATCTTTAATATTATTAAAGATAGAGTTTGAAAAAATCTAATATTGTTAAGTTCAGTTCAGTATTCACAAAATAAAATACACCAGCGCCCCTTAATTGATGGTAATCCCATTTCAATTAATATATATGTAAGAGATTGTTCTCACTCGTCTTATTTACCGTTGACCGTTCGGTGTAACGATAGTTATCTTGCTTTTGGCATCGACTGTTCTGGATTTGAGTCCCGGATTGGGCACATGTTTATGTGATAAATACGAGTATTTGTACTTGATACATTTTTTATTAATATTAAATATCTATCTTACTAATATTATAAATGTGAATGTAAGTTTGTTTGTTATGCTTTCACGCAAAAACTACTAAACCGATCATCATGAAACTTCGTACATATATTCTTGGAGGTATTAGAAGTAACATAGGATACTTTTTTTGAAAAAAAGAACTATAAAATATGCGGGCGAAGCCGCGGGTAAAAGCTAGTGTATCATATATCTATGTTTATCCCTTACTCTAGTATCAAAAACGTGATTGTGAGATTAATAATAACATTTATTACTAGGCGATGCAGTCGCTAAGCGTAAAGCTTCGCTAGCACCATATATTTTAACGGAGCGTAATATTAAAAAAAACATATATAAAATTCATAAATAATGTTTAGTAAATTTAAAATTATTTTTGGTCATTACTTATTTTAGTGAATTCAAATCCCGTTACAATCTGGTCCTAAATGTGTTGATTCGATTCCACACAAAAACTATTAAAATCGGTTAAGAACTCGGAAAGATTAGTACAAGCGATGCAGTCGCTAAGCATAAAGCTACGCTAGCTTCTTATATTTGAGCAGAGCGTAATACCTAAAAAGAGAAAAAAAAATTTTTTTGATGGGAATTTGTGCGAACTTCAAAATACGGCACAGAAAAAATAATAAAATCGGTAAAGAACTCGGGAAGTTATGGCGTACAATAACAGACATTGTGCCATTGAAGCTGATCCATGGGAGCTTCGCTTGCTTCACTCGCTCCACTCGAATTAAAGAATGTCATAGTTTCCTGTCACAAGGTTTAACATACTTTCAGATGATCAGGATTAATCAGAATTTTATCATTTATTACAAAAACAGACATTGAATAACGTTAACGCAATATTAAGACGCGTATAAGTTTCCTTCTGGCCAAGTTTATTCGAAAGACGTGGAATAGACTCCTGTGGGACTAATGGTAAGTTAGTAAGTTAGAGCAATTTTAGGATTGTAACGTAATATGGGCAAACATATGAGGAATTTAAAACAGGATTAGTGACGATTTACACAATAACGATTGCAGATGCATTTGGTACTAAAAGCTTAGAATGTTTCGGTCACCCATCCAAAAAATGGCCATTTCCAAAGTTGCTTAACGAAAGTTCTTATAATGATAGAAAAAGAGTAAATTTTATTCAAAATATTTATCTAAAACGCACCTTTCGGTGCAATTTTTATTACCGATTCGTTTTTTTCATAATATCTTTATAATGTCAAAAGGCGCTTAATTTCCAACTTATAAATGATAAATACGAAGAGATAATCATTTACAGAAATGGCGCAACAAAAATCGATTAGGCTTATTTCGGAGGGTACGACTGGTTTATTAATGTAACGCTCCTTCAAATGGGAGAGTTGACTTGAAGGGTAACTGGAAGGGCAAAAAACTTACACAATAAAAAAAGATTTTAACAGTTAGAGGAAAAATTGTTGTGAATGGCACCTGGGTTAGCTCGTTCCATCTTGGGTTCTGTCTTAGCCCTCGGGCTTGATTGGGATCAAGAGCGAACGTATCCTTTTTTTTTTGTTTTCGCAGTAAATGCGTTACGCATTCGCTCGTGCCGGGAGAGCACGAGACTATATGTGGGACTCTCCTCCATGTCCCTACCCGGCCTAGCGCCCGGTAAAGGCTTGGAGGCCTACCCACTAAAACACTGCGGCGTCCCGCAACACAGTGGTGGGGGTCACGTGGCCCCTTACGGCTTCTTCCCGCGACCCGAACCAGTGTGGGTCCGCGCTCGTGGGTGGACCTCGCCTATGCTCCGTGAGGGACGCAGCACGGGGTGAACCGTGACGCCCTGAACACCCCGCACGAACCCATCCTAAATAAAAAAAGACCATACAACTATTTTTACAATGACATCAATATATATATATATATATATATATATTATGTTCCTCTAATTGATTGGGAGAGCATTGACTGAGAATACACTTGTGAACCGAGGCGACATTTTCTAGTATTTTTCTATTAAACTAGACTAGCTCATAGTAGCAGTTGAAATACTTTTGTAAATTTCGACCCGTCTGCCAGCGTCTCGGTAGCTCAGCAGTCGGAGGACTTGCCCGGATAGCGAAAGGTTGTGGGTTCGAATCCCATCTTAGGGCTCGAGGCGTGGTTGTTATTTACAGGCGTATTTTCTATCTTATTTGTCAATGTTGCCAGTACCACTAAATTTTCACCTGAGGTAACGCGACAATCATTAAATACAACTTTACGTTAACTACAATTGAGGCAATAGTACGATTTCATGCATTCGATACTCTTTTCTAACGCGTTACAGATTTCTATGAAGATTCGTAGTTCTTAATGGTTGCCGCTAGGGGCGCCCATACAAAGCTCCAAAGTAATATTTTACGCAGACTGTTTTGAGTAACGACGCGTTAATTTGCCCTATGCTGGTTCGGAAACTCCCTAATGGGAGATGTTCATCTAGAAAAGCATTATGGTGAATCGCTACTCCCAGCTTGAGGTCCATTTAAGGATCTCGCTGTCTCAAAACTAGTAATCGTTGTTGTGGTCATCTGCGACTGACAATAACCACACATCATAAAAAAAGCTTCAAACTGTACCTGTAAACAGATTCAGTTAAAACCAAACAAGTACACCGATTCTAAACAATTCGTTCTACTAAACTCGACTATTCAATCACACCTAGTCCGAATCGATTTGACTGGTTCTAACTTATTCGACCGCTTAAACATACTCGGTTTGATACATTCACGTCTTCCAGTCTACTTGCCAGCTCAAATACACGCATATCGATACCTGAGGTTTTACCATGATCTCTGAGCGCGGTGTAATTTCGATTGTCTATGACACCGTATGTGACACCGTTTTACGCGACAGTTTACAGTCTATGGTTGTGAATTCTGCTGTCGTTGTTGAGTGTTGGCTATGTTAATTAATTGTATTGTAATAATTAATGATGTATGGTAATTTGTTTTCAATAAATTGTTATGTTTATGTATATAATTCTACTGTACGTGTGTATGTCACTGAACTCCTCCTAAACGGACCGATTTGAATGATTTTTTTTGTATGCGTTTGGGTAGGGCGCCACCCAATGGTTTTGATTCACAAATGAATCCGGCAGATGGCGTTGCAGTCGGCACAGCAACGCGTGGCTGGGTCAGCTAGTTTTTTATATTTTATTAGGTACACTGACAGATTATTATTGAAGCTATGTATAACAATGAATTTATAAGTGAAAGTAGGCTAGACAATAATCCACAAATAGCATACACAGCATGAAAAATCAATAAAGTAAATGCATATTACAAAACATTACATAAAAAATAACGAGAAAAGAGTCTAGCACAAGTATTTGGTTTTTATATCTTTACTATGTTAATTGTAATAGCTATGTATTTTATTTTTTTCTGCTTCCTTATAATTTTTGAAGTGAAAACTTCTTTAGCATCGTTGTTATTTGAAAGTCGATGAAACAGAAAAGCGACAGTAAAACATAAATTCAATATAAAAATGACACATAAATTCATAACATTTAACATAGGAGAAAATGAGATAGGAAGCATTATTTACGTGTGTTAATAAATGTTTGTGAGCGCATGCGTAGAAAAAAGCTGGAAAGAAGGCATCACAACAACCGTGGTATTTTGTATACGTGTACGTATTCGTTATGAAAGTTCTACTTCTACCACTTGTGAATTGTACACATGTTTTTTTAATTTTGTGTATTATTTTTGTTTTTGTTATTTTTGTATATTTAGGGCTTTTAAATTTTTCTTTCTTTCTACTTATTTAAAACATATATTTATTCAATTATATACTGAAAACATAACACTAGTATTATTGATATAATAAAATTGCTTTTTTTGTGGATTATTGACAGTGAAAATGTATAAAATATTCTAAATGTCGTTATTTATGTTAAACTAGTTTCTTGCGCCCGTACTTCTTGTTCGTTAAAAAGTCTAAAATGGATGTTACTATTTGTTGTTTTCACAAAATAAATACATATTGCTTAGAATAAAAGCAAGAAAAGACGACTACGGTTTAACTCTATGCTATCAGCAGCCTACTTCCTACATTAAAATATAAAATTATTAAAAAATTACAATAGTTTTGTTAACTACTGTATAATTGTATTCTATTCAACATAGAAACGATTTAATGCCATAAAAATACAAGTCAATTTATTTTAAATAAAGTGATGTTTGAGTTAATTTAACTTGTTTTGGTTAACACTATTTAAATAATATTGCTTCAATTAAATATTTATATTTTCGATATATAGGTATTACATAGATCTGAAGGTAGGTTGTTTATAAGGCGAGGGACTAAATAACTGGTAGTCTTGATAGTCGTGTGGCGGTAATAGGTCATAGAGAAGCTTCTGGACTTGTTCCAGTACACTTGCACGTTCAAACGCATTCGGGTCGATGTGGTGTCCGCATCGTATCCGCATTGGAGCCAGGCTTGTAACTTTCGGGTTCGAATGTAGAGTTACAAAACTTAAGAGTGCCACTTATGTAAATATATATTTACATACGCAAATATACAATGGATATTATTTTAACATACGAATAGTTTCAAGCCTATGGAAATAGATAAGGCATGATTTGAAATACTAATAATATTTCCTACAATCACATTAGTTTAGTCTAAAGTAAGCCTTACGGCTTATGTAACGGATATACATACTGATATGATATATAAATATGTAATATACATGGAAATGTATATAAATACTCACGACTTAGGTATAAATGCTCGTATTCATCACATAAACATCTGCCCTTTCGGGAAACCAGGACCGTTGGTGCTAAAGGCAGCGCTCTACCGTTTCACCAAAGAGTATTAAGTAATTTATTCCATGGTGTCAAACGGAGTTACACCATATCTTCACATTTAAGAGTGGGGTCGTCGTCTCAACCAATTGTCGTCCAATGCTGGACAAAAGCCTTCCCCAACGATCTCTAGAACGACCGGTCCTGCGCGGCCCGCATCCAGGTGCTTTCCGCGACCACTGACACCGACACTGCGTTTTTCGGTCCGTGGTCGCCACTCGAGAACTTTTCTGCCCCGATGGCCATCAGTGGTACTGTCTTTGTTGTAACGCAAGTGCATGAGCGAATAAACTTGGATTCAGAACAATGTATTAACAATGTAGTAAGTGGAACTCCCTCCCAGCGCCTGTATTTCGGAGTACTTATAACCCGTCTATTTTTAAAACCAGGGTGAATAGGCACCTTCTGGGTTAGCTCGTTCCATCGTGGATTCTGTCTTTGCCTCCAGGCTTGATTGGGATCAAAAGCGACCCCATTCTTAAAAAAAAAATGTTTGTGATGTTGTATGTGTAATATTTATTATTTACTAGCTTTTACCCGCGGCTTGGCCCGCAAATTTTTTTTTCAATAAAATGTATCCCATGTTACTTCATATAAGTATGATTCATTCCAAGAATATATGTACGAAGTTTCATGATGATCAGTTCAGTAGTTTTTGCGTGAAAGCATAACAAACAAACTTACATTCACATTTATAATAGTAGGGATTTATTTATCTTTGCCTTCATATATCCTTCCGACAATTAGAATAAAACCATTCTCAGGGAAAAATTTGTTGGTTATAACGCAAATGCAACTGGATTTACTTGCCTGTTTTATCGAAGTAGGAAGGTCAATGATGCAATAACTTCTGTTACAAAAGCAGCGTACTGTAACCACTAACCATAGAGTAATAAAATATTAAATAATCTGCCATGCGTTAACTAAAAGGTCTCTAAAGGTCGAATTTGAGTTTCCAATGACAGCATATACAAATAAAAATCTCTTCTGATCAGTCTATGAATCATATTTCTATTATTTGAAGATATAAAAAAAAAGTTCTAGTGTAATCTTTGATTTCCTAGTTGGGATACAACATAGAGAGCGGAGTAGATCGTGAAGGACGAGAACAAGGAATTAATGAATAAAATAGTCCTAACCGATTTGGTATACACATTACTTAGCTCTCCAAATAGAACGCTATGAAGACAAGTCTTATTGAACTATTTTATTAGGAATCATAGCTACCAATGTAAGCTAAAACACTGGCTGAAATGTCGTGCGTGCGTTCAAATGACTAAGACTAACGACTGGATAAGTTATTTTTTCACACTGGTCGATGCACGATTATGATGATTATTTTTATAAATAGTCAGCTTACTGACCGACGAGCCTATTTGTGCCACGTCCGTTTTTAAAAGGACGTCAATAGACTAAGGACTGTTACTATTCTGAACTACAAATCTTAAGATGACATAAATTTTAATAAATAACTTTTTTTGATAAGATCTCAAAAGATCCTTTGTGGCTAAGCGATGTTTTGATTAACGGACAGCAATATAAGCTAAAAACAATATTTATTTACGGTTTACCAGTGTTTTTTTTACCTATTAGTTAATATTAATATACATATTTTTTTCTTGATCTGACACAACAAACTGTTAAGGTAAACACCGCATGTATAAAAAGCCAAAACTATTTCCATAATATTAAAAAGCGTGCTTAGTAACAATAATTCGTTATCATTTTAAATTTTACATTATATATTGAAATAAAGGGTATATTATCAGGTAAGTATAAAATCTTTTTCATCCCTGCAAGTTTTATCCCTTGGAGGTTGAATTCTTTTTGTAATAAGACACAGATTTTAGACACATAAATCTTTGTCTTAAATGCTTTAACAACAAAAAATAGAATACCATTATTTTTTCATATTTCTAGTCTCCTTTTTATATCTAAAGCAGTTTCGATTGGAAAAAAAATTAACTTAACACAGGTTACAGACGGGACCTCTAATGGAGTGATCTCTTACTATTTGGGCGATTTCTTCTCGAAATTGTTTCGGAATCAGAAACATTATTTGTACTTCTGGAGAATAACCTTTATACTACACCTGCTCGGAATGAATTACATGTGCAAGAACGGGACAGAAAATACGTCTTTACTGTCTTACAAATGTGCGAGAGGTAAAGTTGTATGATTTTTTTTTTTGAGAAAGTAAAGAAAGAAAATCATTTATTTGAAACTTAAATTGAAGTAATAACATAAAAAAAGAAAAGAAAGATATAAATAAAATAGGGAAAAATACAAATATGGTGTGTCTGAGGCCAAAAAAGGACCATATCTCAGCATAACATGTATTTTATTTTATGTTTTCTTTTTTTTATAATTATAGGAACTATAAAAGAAAGTACAAAGATTGAATTACATGAAGTTTTTTCTAAGTCAAAAAACTAAGAATAACATAGCTATATTTGTTTATTTCAAAGCGTTTATGTAACTGCAGAGTGCAGTTAATATTTAAATAAATATCCAACACTTGTAGCCGCTGCCAGAACTGAAAGATGCCACCAAAGCAGTTATTGAGCTTACGATAAAGCTATTACGTTTATCAGCCATTGAAAATTCCTCCTAATTTTTTATGTAAACATAAACGACTTGGCGGGGGCACTCCCGTGGCCCCCGATTAATTGTTGTAAACTTTCGTGGTCACTTAAATCTTTGTTAAAAAGTTCAGTTCTTCCGTGACTATTTCGCGTGCAAGTGCGCCGAAATATTGCAGCTTTAAAATAAAAAAAAACATGGTTATGATCCCGTTTAAGTTAATAGTAAATCTATTATCTAAGATCACAGTGGTTTGTGTGTTTGTCTGTCCGCTCCTTATCCCGCTCTTTTTCCGTTGTATCAATATCGTTACCATAGTAACGCGTTAAGCGCAAGTAGTCCGTCTACCGGACGCTAGATGGTGCTAACGGAAAAATATTTATTAATAGAAAATTTAAAGAATTTTGCCCACCCGTGCGAAGCTGCGGCGGGCCGCTAGTCTATAAACTCAGAACACAAATTAGTTTTTTGTGTGTTTGTCTGTCCGCTCTTGTTCCATTGTATACGCGTTACCATAGCAACTTAAATACATTATTTCTTTTGTTTTCCTCGTACGTTTAGTATAAAGTGACATATATCACTCGAGAGAAAAACGTTTTCCGATTTCAGGTGTTTCTGAGATATAGCCGTCATACATCTCCCGAAGCGAGGAGTTTGAAATAATAGAGTTTTACTGATGCATATAAGAACGAACCCTTTGAAAGATGCTTAACTTTGCAACTCCTTAAACTGTAATACAGGTACCTTAAAAGTTATCTTTTGATTTATAATTTTTATATTTTTTATGCATTTTCAATGCGATCTTATAAGATAAATTATTATAATAGAAAAATACTAGAAAAAATCGACTCGGGTCACAAGTGAATCTCAGGCGGGAATCGAACCCGCAACCTTTGGAAATCCGGTCCAATGCTCTCCCAATTGAGCTACCGAGCCTTGCGAACACTCGTCGAAATTTTCTAGTACATTCCTGATTTTACGCTGTAGGCCAGCGTTGTTTCATCAATGAGAGGAACATCCTCTCGTATTCGAAAGAAACATTTTTACAAATGTTTGGTCAATCGATTAAGATGAAACAGCCATGTTAGATTTATAATTTTTATATTTTTTATGCATTTTCAATGCGATCTTATAAGATAAATTATTATAATAGAAAAATACTAGAAAAAATCGACTCGGGTCACAAGTGAATCTCAGGCGGGAATCGAACCCGCAACCTTTGGAAATCCGGTCCAATGCTCTCCCAATTGAGCTACCGAGCCTTGCGAACACTCGTCGAAATTTTCTAGTACATTCCTGATTTTACGCTGTAGGCCAGCGTTGTTTCATCAATGAGAGGAACATCCTCTCGTATTCGAAAGAAACATTTTTACAAATGTTTGGTCAATCGATTAAGATGAAACAGCCATGTTAGATTTATAATTTTTATATTTTTTATGCATTTTCAATGCGATCTTATAAGATAAATTATTATAATAGAAAAATACTAGAAAAAATCGACTCGGGTCACAAGTGAATCTCAGGCGGGAATCGAACCCGCAACCTTTGGAAATCCGGTCCAATGCTCTCCCAATTGAGCTACCGAGCCTTGCGAACACTCGTCGAAATTTTCTAGTACATTCCTGATTTTACGCTGTAGGCCAGCGTTGTTTCATCAATGAGAGGAACATCCTCTCGTATTCGAAAGAAACATTTTTACAAATGTTTGGTCAATCGATTAAGATGAAACAGCCATGTTAGATTTATAATTTTTATATTTTTTATGCATTTTCAATGCGATCTTATAAGATAAATTATTATAATAGAAAAATACTAGAAAAAATCGACTCGGGTCACAAGTGAATCTCAGGCGGGAATCGAACCCGCAACCTTTGGAAATCCGGTCCAATGCTCTCCCAATTGAGCTACCGAGCCTTGCGAACACTCGTCGAAATTTTCTAGTACATTCCTGATTTTACGCTGTAGGCCAGCGTTGTTTCATCAATGAGAGGAACATCCTCTCGTATTCGAAAGAAACATTTTTACAAATGTTTGGTCAATCGATTAAGATGAAACAGCCATGTTAGATTTATAATTTTTATATTTTTTATGCATTTTCAATGCGATCTTATAAGATAAATTATTATAATAAAAAATACTAGAAAAAATCGACTCGGGTCACAAGTGAATCTCAGGCGGGAATCGAACCCGCAACCTTTGGAAATCCGGTCCAATGCTCTCCCAATTGAGCTACCGAGCCTTGCGAACACTCGTCGAAATTTTCTAGTACATTCCTGATTTTACGCTGTAGGCCAGCAATTGAGCTATCGCAAGGCTCGGTAGCTCAATTGGGAGAGCATTGGACCGGATTTCCAAAGGTTGCGGGTTCGATTCCCGCCTGAGATTCACTTGTGACCCGAGTCGATTTTTTTCTAGTATTTTTCTATTATAATAAGTTATCTTTTGATCAAAGGAAATAATTTGACGTCATAAGGTATCTTAATTACTTTTGAAATTAAACTTTTTAATTCAACCACTTTAACATCGGATAAACGATGAGTTTATTCTTGTTTTTTAATTATAATTCTGAAGTTATGACTCTTTTACAGGAGCCATAATTACAGTGTGTAAATTAAAGGTTTCAAGACGTCAGGGTTAAAAAAAAAACAAAAATAATCTCGCGTAAAAGTAGTTTTATTTAAACGTGCTTTAGGTAGTAGTATAAGAACTAAATTAAATTTTGCTTTGCATTGTATTTTGCGTTTTATATATTATTGAAATGGAAGTGGGCAGGACATGTTGTGCGGTTAACAGATCATAAATGGACCAGAAAAGTAACATTCTGGAACGGCCCACTAAGCAAAAGAACTAGAGGTAGACCTATTATTAAGATGGGAAGATGGTATAAAAGCAATATCTGGTCCAAAATGGAGACATGTAGCAGAAGACAGAGTAGAATGGGCATCACTGAAGGAGGCCTTCAGCCATTCTGGGGTTCCGGTAGATTAAATAAGAAACAAATAAATACCATAGAATAAACTAAACAAAACTAACACATACATAGATTTTAATAAATGTAAACTTACTGGAAATAAAAGGCTTTTTATTTTATTTTATTTTATATTATATAGATGAATACAACGGACACCTCACGGCATTTTATCATATACATACATTTATTGAAACCTTTTTTAAACTTTATATGCATATGGCGACCGTTTGATGCATCGGTATCAATCCTGCCCTTTGCACCCACTGTCCCGGAATACGAGCATTAATTCCTAGGCCATGGTTAATTTTATAAAAAAATATTTATTTATCTATTAAGTACTACCACGTGACTTACATTATCACAATTGTACAGATTCAAAAAAGGTTGCAAGAATTCTGATGTAACTCACAATAACGGCGTACATAACATTCGCCAAAATTATATTAAATTAGCAGAAAAGAAAAGATGATAACAAAATCAAACCAAACAAATTTGAATTGATCCTAAGATTTTGAAAGAAATTTAACATTTAATTTAATTACATTGATAAAACGATAATAATAATATTACATTGGGGTACACAAGTCAAAGTTATTACTGGAAAATAATAAAAATAAAAAAGAAAAACATAAGAAAATTATAATTTAAGTTACAAGCATAAATCTTATGAAAAAGGCTGACAAACTTTTGCTTAAAACTATAAAACTGTCTCCAAATATATCGAGGTCTGATATTTTATTGACGTGACAACGTCTTATAAATTGGTTTGCCGGGTGACACTTCAAGAAACTGCGTTACGCTCCGCTCACGTTATGCGCTTACAATGAGAGCGAGTGAGAGGCACGCGTCCCTTCCACTCGGGCATGGTTAGCCCGCCTAAGAGCGAGAGAGACAGACATAAAAAGTGGAAGGGACGCGTGCCTATAAATTAATGTTTTAAATATAATTCTTTGTATAAATAAATGTTTTAAATTGTTACTATTATTTCATCCTTCTTCCTACTATACGAATGAATATTCACATTAAAATTATTTTACCACTCAAAGTCGTTGTCACGTAAAACTTTCGCCCGTATACCGACTTTACAGGCAACCAACCAGTTTTTAGAAAAGTAGTTATAATCCCTACAAATTCGTGCTAGGGGAGACTGGCAACCCAGATTTGTCCTGGTAAATATTACTTATACATAACACAAACCTTACAGAGCTTAGTCTGGACTAGGCTTAATGTTCTAAATGGAAGAAATATTATATCTTTGAGATTCTTCTAAACTTTTCTACTCTATCTGGTCAACTTTCAGGCTCAAACTTTACCTTGAATTAATTTTATAATAAAATGTTTCAATTATTTTTTCATTTTCTTAATTTCACTTTGATCGTTTTCACCCTAAGACTTTTTAGGATCTTTGAGGGATATAAAAGAATCTATATGCAATTAAACTTAATAGGATTTGGATTTTTAAGATTGATTAATGTTTTGAGGAAAAGATAAAATGGATAATGATTGATTTGCAAATGACAATGTCTGTTGCGTTTGCTTGTTTCAAATAATAATGATGGAAATAATGAAATGACAATTTATAATAGAAAAAATTTTCTATTATAATAATTTATCTTATAAGATCGCATTGAAAATGCATAAAATATATAAAAAATTATAAATCTAACATGGCTGTTTCATCTTAATCGATTGACCAAACATTTGTAAAAATGTTTCTTTCGAATACGAGAGAATGTTCCTCTCATTGATGAAACAACGCTGGCCTACAGCGTAAAATCGGGAATGTACTAGAAAATTTCGACGAGTGTTCGCAAGGCTCGGTAGCTCAATTGGGAGAGCATTGGACCGGATTTCCAAAGGTTGCGGGTTCGTTTCCCGCCTGAGATTCACTTGTGACCCGAGTCGATTTTTTCTAGTATTTTTCTATTATAATAATTAATCTTATAAGATCGCATTGAAAATGCATAAAATATATAAAAAATTATAAATGACAATTTGTAACTGTATGTGTAGGTATACGAAACGCAAATTCACTCCAAAACCGAGAACATTGCTTTCTTAAATTTATTGTTTATTCTTTATGTGTATTATTGCAATGTTTAAGGAAACTTACTTAAAACAGATACTTGTTAACTATGTTGTTATTAACGATGTAATGAAACCATAACACTACTATTATTGTGATAACAGAATAATATTGTTTTTCGTGGTTTGTGTATGGTAATGACGTATAATATTGTAAATGTCGTTACTTCTGTTAAAGCTGACGAGTTTCTTGCGCCCATTCTTCTTGTTAGGTAAAAGACGTCCTGAATGGGTGATAGGTGAAAATGTTGGACGATTCAAAACAAATTATTTTAGGTGCATTTGAATAAAGTTATTTTCGTTTCATTTGAAAAAAATCTCGGGCTACTTACTGTGTAAAAGAGTGGATAAAAACACAGAATCTTGCTAAAGTTTTATAGATCTTAACGCGGTAAGTCAGCAGTTCTGTCAACCAGTAATTATGGGCACTCCCTCAAAGTTTACTTCACTAGTTGTTTTATCACTAACCCGAGTTTGATGCGTTTGCGATGATTGGCAGGTAATTTTAAAACATTGGACGACCGGTTAATGCGACGGTAGCGATCTTGCCTTTAGCATCGACCGTCCTGGATTCGAGTCCCGGAAGGGGCAAATGTTTGTGTGATAAATACGAGCATTTGAGTCATGGGTGTATATAAATATTTCTATGAATATTACATACAAATATTTATATACACGTTATATCGTTAAATTTAATGAATTTATGTGTCTGTCTCTATTTACTGTAGCTTTTTCGTTTCATCGACTTTGAAATCACAACGATGCTTAAGAAGTTTTCACTTCAAAAGTTGACCAAGAACATACCTTGCGTTTCTCACTTTTATAATTTGGAATGGAATAGAAAAATAATTGAAACAACCACTTTTTGGGTAGTGCTATTTAAGCTTTCTTTCATAATTAAAAAGGACAATTTTCAGACCAATTCTTGCACAAATTACAATAATCTTTCGAGTACGTGTAAACTAAAAAGAATTTTATCTTCAATCAGTAATAAATATTATAAGTCTAGGAATGTTTAACAATAGTCGAGTCGCATCGTAGATCCACTACGGCGTAGCAATCGAAAGCATCGAAATGCTACGCTCGTAAAAAGCGTATAGCGTATTTCAAATAATTTCTACAAAATCGCAATGGAGTTATATTTTTACTTTCATAGTTACGATATTTTAAACGAATTCTACGAACTCTAAAAGACGTTAACAGTATTTGGAAAACTGCCAACCATCAGATAACATTGTATTATTTTGAAGAAAAATGTTTGATGTTGGAGCTTACGTGCTATTCAATTAAAATAACTTCTGCCATTGTTTTGTTTTTATTTGCTTATCGTAGTTTCAATTTCAAATTACCAATTTATTTTATGTGAAATACCATAAAACTAAACTTGTTTGGCAAATAAAGACACAAATAAATGGGTGAGTTGCCTGTTTTGTGATTTTTAAGCGTAGCTACACTTGAGTGAAAAATATTTCTCTTTGATTCCGAGAGAATAAATGTTTTTTATTCTTCTTCGAAACGATGGTATCCAGTATCAATTAATCTTATTAAATAAAATAACGATCAAAGATAATTTGGAGTACTTTAATAAGTAATTGTTTCACATAAAGCATATTGGATAATTTAAATGATCCTCCGAAATGGCTTCACGGACTGCCTTTCGATTACGTTACACGACAATACATAATTGACTTGTGTCATTAATGTTAATTGTCATTTGACATCGTTATAGAAAAAATATTTGCCGATCGTTTAATAATATAGGGCCCGACTGAAAAATAAAAATCGAAATTATGGTTTAAATTAAATATATTAAAGTCAAATTAGTATTATAGTCAAGTATGTCACTGAACTTCTCCTCAACGACTGGACCGATTTGAATGATTTATTTTGTATGCGTTTGGGTGGCAACTTGGATGGTTTAGATTCACAAATCAGCCCGGCAGATGGCGCTGCAGTCAGCACAGAAACGCGTGGCCGGGTCAGCTAGTAGCAAATAAATTTTAAAAAGGTTCTATTTATAATTTCTACCGCCATGAAAATATTCTTTTCGATGACCTACATGGTCGAGTGGTTATACCAGCTTTCTGGGAACGACACTATGGATTCCCTTTGATCCCGCACCGGGTCCATGTAGCGAAATTTTCTTTATTGGCTCGGTATTGTGGTGCTTTTTAATATTTATTTATTTAAATCACAGCAAAGTAGATAATTCAGGTGATTTAGGCGAATAGACTGCCAAATCTAACTGGTATTTCTACGTTCACTCTGCCTTCTGCCTTGATTTGTGTAAATTTAGTGTATAATAAAATTATATATGCCTATATGTTTATTTCAAGACCTCCAAAGCTCAAATAGGGAAAGATATATAAATAATGTCAAATTTCTTTTTCGGTTCGCAAATTACCCATTTACTTTTAGGTAAGTTGGAATTTCGAATTTAACATAATACCAAAAAAAAACAATTTACATTGAAGCGATAACTATCTCACCAAAAACTAACTAACAGTTTCCAGTCAGCGAATACTTCCAAGTATTGGCGTTCACCCAGTTTTTAAGAGCGCCAATTACGTCGTATCCGCTTCCGGCGGCCATTTTGGAACACCGGTTGAAGCCATTAGGGTGGTTATTTACACGTTACAAGTAATTGGCACGCTATAATGTTGTAATTATGTTTACATTTTTTTCATAAATACCTATTGTAAATGATACAATAAGTAAAAGTAAACAGGGAAAAAGACACCTATACTTTCTTGCCTCGTATATTTTATACGGCGACCATATATTGCAACGGTAGCGATCCCGCCTTTCCCACCGACGATCCTGGGTTCGAATCCCGGAAGGGGCAGATGTTTGTATGATGAGTACGAGCATTTGTACCTGAGTCATGGGTGTTTATATATATTTCTATGAACATTACACATATATGTATCATATATGTATGTCTATCCGTTACCTTAGTATTCATAACACAAGCCTTACGGTGCTTACTTTGGGCTAGGCTAAGTGGTGTGAAGGTAAGATTTTTTTTTATTAATATAACTAGGCTGTTGTGAAATGCGACTAATAATAGTGGAGGCAATCACTATAATATAAACCTTTCTACGACGACTTGAGCAACAACTGAATTGAAGCTAAAATATTTTGAAACCATTTTTAACTAGATCTAGAACGAATTAAATGTTTTATCCTTTCTTTTCAACCTCTTAACAGGAGCGGTGATTACAGGTTGACTAAGGTAATTGTGCAAACATGTGCCATCCACCATCCAATATTCTTGTCGGGCACCTTAAAGACTATTTAATGTATGCAAATAAAATTGCAGACCTTAGTCATCCTGTGACTCCGGTTCCTGTTAAGGAGTGTATACGATATATAAAATGAAATTTAATTCTGGCGTTATAAATAAGACAAACACTAAGAAGAGAAAATAAACACCGTTTTGTAAGCATAAGTGCAGGATCTTGTTATAAACTTTTTTGAAAGAAGTCGTTAAAAACTAGATGTCTAACGGCTTCATATATAATTGGAGCGGAGCAAAGCAAAGCTCCCATGGATCAGCTTCAATGGCGCAATGTCTGTTACGCCATAACTTCCCGAGTTCTTAACCGATTTTCATATTTTTTGTGTGGAATCGAATCAACAGGTTAAGGACCGGATTGTGACGGAGCCCGAATTTTGAAATTCGCAAAAATTCCCATCGAAACAAAAAAAATAATATTTTTTTTGGTATTACGCTCCGCTCCAATATATGGTGCTAGCGTAGCTTTATGCTTAGCGACTGTATCGCCTAGTCATACTATACTCTCTTTGCCTGAGTCTGTGTTTCCTTAGAAATACAATTTAGGGGTCTCCAAGTCACGAGTGAATCTAGGCAAGTGCGTCACATCCTAGATCGCATCGACGCTTACCATCAGGCGAGATAGTGGTCAAGCGCATGCCTATTTCCTATTAAAAAAAAATACTAGCTGACCCGGCCACGCATTACTGAGTTACGCACAACCTCTTTTATCTCCTCAGTTGGAACAAATCCAGTTAAAAAAAATATAATCATTAAAATCGGTTCACTAGTTTCAGAGTTTATCCGAAACATACATCGTGACACGAGATTTTTATATATAAGATGGAAGCAAATTACATGCCAGGACTTCGTAGAGTGGTTGGGTCAAGTGTAAAGAATATGCTCAATAAGGATTTTTTTTTTGTAATTTTTTTTTTCGTTTTTACCAATACCTTTATAACTTTTATTGTCATTTCTAATACGCAATAATTTTTTTCTCGCCTATTGACTATAATAATCAATCAAACTATCTTCAATTAAAAGTAGGCATAAATCGCGTACAGCTGATCCGCGCGGTATAACGAACCGCACCGAGGCGATGTACCCGCGCGCCAAGTCAGCTGATCAGCTGTGCGCGATTTATGCCTTCTTTTAATTGAAGATAGTTTGATTTTTTTTTATAGTTATTAGATCAGCTATAAAAAGGATCACGATAATTAGAAATGACAATGACGGTTATAAAATAAAGGCATGGTTAGAAAAATAAGAAAAATATTTTTTTCTTATTATAAAAATCCTTGTTGAGCATATACTTAACACTTGACCCAACCACTCCACGCAGTTCTGGCAGGTAATTAGTTGCAATGTTCTTCGTTGATTCCAACGATATGATAAATTTCGGTACTTTTTTTGCTAATAATACGTTTTTTCTACAAATTGTAAGTAGTTTAGACTCGAAAAGATCCTAATGGATTACACTATTGTCAGTATCCATTGCTTTATAATTCATAGGCCTTCTTTCAATTTTTTAAACTCACTTTGCATAATGATTATACAAGTGTTCAACTGTCATTTCTTATTTATTTAGAAAACAGTAAATACCTACTCATTTCAGTAGCTAATCAGTTTTGATCTTTAATTCTTATATAATATAGAGTTCAAAATAATTTCAGAAACATTGTTATTTTTGTTGTTTAATACATTGTTAGTTGTACAAGCAGCGACATCGACTTATCCCGGTGGCTAAACAGCTTAAGTGAAAAGGTTTTAACAATGTGACTTATATTTAGCATGTAAAAGCCGACTTACCAAACCGCTGGAGCTTATATTAAATCTTGTTCTTTCCGTAACACGTTGGTTTTAAAACTGTATTTTGCTCTCGTGGGAGATAATCATCATCTCAGCTGAATAACGTCAACTAATGGGCGAATTCCTCTTACGAAAATGTTTGGGTTTGCTTTAATTTCCACGATAGAAATGTAGATTTGCTTTTCATTAAACATTACCATTTACTTAATTCATTGATAGTCACGCGTTGCTATGGTAACGTTTATTGATACAATGGAAAAAGAGCGGGAAAATGAGCGGACAGAAAACACCCAAACCAAAAATTTGTATTCTTAGAGTATATATAGCGGCCCGTCCCAGCTTCGCACGGGTGGGCAAAATTCTTTAAATTTTTTCTAGTATTTAATATTTTCCGTTAGCGCCATCTAGCGTCCGATAGACGAACTACTTGCGGTTAACGCGTTGCTATGGTAACGTTATTGATACAATGGAGAAAGAGCGGGAAAAAGAGCGGACAGACACAAACCACTGTGATCTTAGATTATAGATTATGCTATGGCTTAAGTCCCACGATGGCTGATGGCTGGCGGCAAAATCTGATTTTTCTCACTTATATGTGTAACACATTTTGTTTACTTAAAACTTCTCTACTACCTTAACCTGTAAAAAAGCTGAAGTAAACCATTCTTGCTGTTCCAACATCAGATATGAACCTTATGCCTTAAACCTTTTTGACTAGGCTTTACGGAGCTTCCACTGTAATCTAGCGTCTTAAATGATATCCAAAGAATTGTGGTTTCCAGGAATGCACCTGTCCTACATTTAATAGAGAGAGTAAGATAATATAAGGGGCAGGTGCTAGATAGAAACGCTGTCACGCCTTGAAGTATATTTATTAATTCTAAGATACATTTATAATTATATTTTGCATTCACAATGCAATATTTGTAACAGGTATAAAACACGTGTGTAAAAAACAACTACGCCTCCGAACCCACTTATACGACCTTTCGCTATCCGGGCGAGTGCTCTGACCGCTGAGCTATTGAGACGCCGGCAAACGTGTCGAAACTTACAAACGTATTTCAACTTCTACTATGAGCTAGTATCGTTCCACCAATGCTGAACGCTAACTACCTTCAACATCGAAAGTAATATTTTTACAAATATTAAACAATCGATTAAGATGGAACCAGCTATAAAATTAAAAAAGAAAATATAGCGTATGTAAATTTCGACACGTTTGCCGGCGTATCGGTAGTTCAGCGGTCAGAGCACTCGCCCGGATAGTGAAAGGTCGGTGGTTGAAATCATACCTGAGGGCTCAGAGGCGTAGTTGTTTTTTACACACGTATTTTATAACTCATACATTTATAATTCGATTAAATCAAAACTGCTTAACTGCCATCTTAATATACGTCAATTGCGACATGAATTAAATATACTTGCGTATACTCATTCTTCAAGAGTGTTACAAGTTTGAAAAATCATTTTGTGGTCACGTAAGGTGATTAGCTCTACTATTATTATGATACCCTTAAGTGAAAAGGGTTCGTACTGTTCTACTTCGCCGAACAACACACGACAATCACATCCTCTTGGGAGACATTAAGTTATCGTGAAAGTGGCATAACTTTATTGGCTATAGTATAGAAGTTTGTTATCTCTAAGGAATATTTGACGATGAAGTTTTTAAATGTTTTTTTATTATAAATAGATAAGGGTTTGACCGCTATCTCGCCTGATGGCAAGCGATCTAGGGTGTGACGCGTTTGCCTAGAAGATACCTACCCACTAGGAACTTGAAGACCCCTAAATTGTATTAATCAGGAAACACAGACTCAGGCAAAGAGTTTCATTCTTTAGCGGTATGTATTACAAAATTGGAATCAAAACGATTAGTGTGACTCTTTGGTATATCAACCATATAACAGTGGCGCCCATTTGTAAGTCTGGTTGTCCGATGAAAAAATGGGGACGGCGGAATAAGGCTGTTGCACACTCTCCGAAATGTATTCTATAATAAACGGATAAGCTAGCCACCTTGAAGGCTCTTCAGCTTGCTACTAAAAAGAGTTGACTATAAGCTTCTTTGACTTGTGATTATAATAGACTTTTAAGTAATATTATAATCGGAATGGTGATCGTTATTTCCTTAGCTTACTTTTTGTTTCCTATAATTTTTAGGCTTTAATTAATTTATTAACCGTTTAGTATGCGTTATAAAATCATGATTTTAAAATTTATGCACTCAACATGGAATCTAAATCAATAGGGCTTTTTAACAGAATATTATGAGTACAACTCCTGTAAGGAAATAATAACTACAGTTTAAGGAATTAAGTAAGACTAGTATCTTTTAAATACGTACATAACTAGTGGCTGGTGTCCTCTTTTAAGTATTAAACCTGTGTAAGAGGGCCCCGCTTCTTCTAAAAATACAAAGATACATGTTCTTTTAATAAACATTTCTTATTTAATGAATGAATGAATAAGAAACAAAAAAAAAAACAGGTTGTGTGGTGACTGTTTATGTACAATGATTGTAAATTGTATGCTGTGTTCTAGATAAGGTGGTATTCCCACAAACAATATCAAACTTTAAAAATTGATTGTTATTGAAAATGTACTTATTGTTATTTTTATCACAATGAAGGTACGTCTACATCTAAATGCGAGGCAATATAGTAAAGTTTTTTTTCTATATTTACCATAAAAACCGATGAGCAAGCCAATCGACTGCGAAGGTTCTCATTTTTTTTTTTTAGAACTAGCGACCCGTCCCGGCTTCACACGGGTGGACAAAATTCTTTAAAATTTTTCTAGCATTAAATATAGCCTATGTTACTCAGCGTGAATGTAGCTTTCCAATGGTGAAAGAAATTTTGAAATCGGCTAGGTAGTTTTTGAGTTTATTTATTGCAAACATGCAAAAATACAAATCTTTCCTTTCTTTCCTCTTTATAATATTAGTGTAGATGGGTTCGCTCTTGATCCCAATCAAGACCGGGGGCAAAGACAAAATCTACGATGGTATGAGCTAACCCAGAAGGTGCCTATTCACCCTGGCTTTAAAAACAATTTTTATTTTTACTAGGAGTGCATAGTTAGTGAGCAATACAGCAAAATTTCGTAATGAGCTATAACGTACCTACGGTGTTTAGACATTACAAAAGTAATAGAAATCTAACTTAAAAAAAAAACAACTTAGCAACGGGCAATCGGCTTTTGCCGATGTATATGCACTGTAAGGCCTAAGGGTATTTATGAACCTATATTTCTTAAAATGTCAGCTACCTATGTATCATATATATATGTTCAATGGTTACCCTTGTATCCATAACATAAACCCCACAGTGCTTACTTTGGGCTAGGTAAATTTAACATTGGTGTGAACGTAGGAAATAATAGTTCGATGCAGTCGCTAAGCATAAAGCTTCGCTAGCACCATATATTAGAGCGGAGCGTAATACTAAAAAAAAATAATGTTTAGTAAATTTTATAATTCCATAAGAATGAAAACTTTCAAAAAGCGCGCACCTTTTGTTTCAATGGGAAATCCCGTAGAGCTAATGTTTTTGGCCATAACTTTTTATTTTTGCGAATTTCAAAATTTTCGGACTCTGTCACAATCTGGTCCTAAATGTTTTGATTCTACATAAAAATTATTAAAATCGGTTCAGAAGGAAGTTATGGCATAACAGATATTGCGTCATTGAAGCTGATCCATGGGAGCTCCGCTCCAATTATTATTACATAACTGTAGATTTAATTACTTGTGTAATACGAGGATGAAAAATCGTGTGGCGCAGTTAAAAGCAACAAACGTGATGCGGTCTAGTATATATGTATGTCTATCCATTACGCTGGCATCCATAACACAAGCCTGACAGTGCTTACTTTGGGCTAGACTACTTGGTGTGATTGTAAGAAATATTATTATCATTATTATGTGCGGTTCAGATTAACACAGTGCCATCTAGTAACATATTTATGAACTAACGGTGTATAATGAAATGAAATGGTAGTATTCAACATTAAAAAGTTATGTTGTGTTACACAGAGTTTGATCACAATTAAATACGCCTTTATTCTATATTTCATATTCCGATCGGCGTTGACAACGTAATATAGTTTTGAAGTTTTTCTACCCGTAAACAGTTTTGTTCAGATAGTGATATTATGAGAGTTGCCCGTCTCTCTCCAAGTTTACCCACTTAATATGATAACTTAGAAAGAAAGTAAATACGGGAGTTTATTGAAGCATAAGGGCAATCCTTTTAGAGTTTCTTTTATTTTTCTTTTAAAAGATAACAATAATTCTTTGTGTAAGAAAATGGATAACTTTGACGTCACATTTAAAATACAGTATGTTCAATTGATATATAATGATTTTAAAATATATAATGAAGTCAATTTATAAGAAATCTAATATATAGTATGGAATGCACTTATAACTAATATGAAGATATTTTTTTATAATTTAATTTAATATTTGTATGCTATTATGATAGCGAATGTGTGTTTCTCAACCTCAACTTCCATATAAGCTATGTAACACATTTATCACAAATAAAGTCTATCCTCTGATGAAAAAGTTATAGAAATTGCTATCAGTCCCTTAATAATAATATATCTTATACGTTTTTGTTTAATTTATTTCTTATATTATACACACAGAATAGATAATACACAGTAACAAAGCTACATATTGTTTCTACTATTATTTTAGTTTTTTAATATTGAAAATATTGGGATATTTGAGCCTAAAGAGTTATAGAAAATGCCAACGGTTGCTCACAAGGCTCGTTAGCTCAATTTAGAGAGCAGTGGACTAAACATTCAAAGGTTTCCAGTTGGAGTCTCTTCTGACAATAAATTTACTGAGTCGGATTGTTCTACTAATTTTCTATTAAATTTTATCAAATAAGATGCAATTGAAAATGCAGAAATATAGAAATCATGAAAATTTGAAGATATTGATAATTTTAAATACGCGCAAATGCTAATATGATATATATTTTTGTTACAGATTAAAAAATGAAGACGCGTGACGTAGTGTTGGTTACTATACTGAGCTGTGGCGCTGTTGCTATCCTTTTCGCGATCGCTGCATACCTATATATTAGGCGTCGCAGAAGAAAGAGGGAGGACGATGAAGGCGGTACCAGTTGTGCTATCAGGTGAGTGATTTATAAATATTTTTCTTTCTAGCCTTGTGTGTAATGACCGAAAGAGTTCGTATAGATCACGGGACGAACAGATAGTTCCTATATATAAAAAAGCATGTGTGCAATTCACACGTGGTAGAAGTGAAACCTTCAAAAAAGTTGGTTTCAAAATAATGAGATGAATGTAAAATTTCGGGAAGAGGATAAATGTAGGTTTTAGTAATGATCATAGTGATACAAAGTAAGATAATTATTTTACATTTTATTCGTATATATATCATAGATTTCTTCAGACTCAGAGCTTACATTTTCGATAAGGCTTATGGTAACTAAAGTACATACCACGAACATAAGAGACACTCTATAATGCTTCCTATCTCATTTTCTCCTACGAGTACGTTGAATGTCATGAATTTATGTGTCTCTTTTTACTGTATCTTTTTCGTTTCATCGACTTCCAAATCACAACAATGCAAAAGAAGTTTTCACTTCAAAAAATGTAGTGGCGATAATATCATTTATATTTCTCATAAACTTTTTAGACAAATACCAGTCTTAAAAAAATTACACTAGATGGCGCTACATACATTTAAAACGTAATGTTTCTTTTAAGTCAATTAAAGAAGGCGGAATAAATTTTTTATGCTTATAGATAGTGCTCGTGTAAAATTTATTGGTAATGATTGATGTAATTACAATGTCGATGTTTTTACTTTGGGATTTTGTCACAACTGCGCAATATGGTGGGAATACTCTTGGTTTTATTATTATATTATTGTGTAAACTACAATAACTCAATTACAAATTATGCACTCAAAACCGTTTTGGAGACTTTAAATAAATATGCATCATTAACTTATTTTTAAGTTCTAAAGCTGTTATTTCTTCTTCTTGCGGTGCCTCTCCACTACTGAAGGTTAGCCGTCAGCTCCGCATATCTCTTCTTATCCCTCGCCACTTCTTCTTCTTCTTCAGCCTTTCGCCACCCAATGCTGAGTGTAGGCATCCTGCATTGCCCGCCATTCTTCCCTGTTCTGGGCCTTCCTCTGCCAGAATTTTCCGGCAACCTTGACCAGATCGTCGGTCAACCTCATCGGCTGTCTGCCCACACTCCGACGACCAGTTCTTAACCTCCACTCGAGCACCCTCCTCCCCCATCTTCCATCCGTTCTACGCCCTATGTGTCCCGCCCATTTCCACTTTCTTTTGGCGATTTCTACCGCTATGTCGGTGAGTTTAGTTCGTGTCCTTATTTCGGTGTTTGGAACTTTGTCCCGAAGAGATATACCCAACATAGCCCGTCCCTCGCCACGCAAAACAGTTATTATTGTAATTTAATGTGTGTATTTATAATGTGACTGTCACATATAGGTATACTAGATGACCCGGCCACACGTTGCTGTGTTTTATTTTAAAATGAAACCTATCACATGTCCTAAGTTAAAATAAATCCAGCAAAATGAAAAAAGAATCGTCGAAATCGGTTGAGTAGATTTAGAGTTCATTGCGGTCAAACACTGGGACAGGAAATTTTTATATACAGCTATTTCTATAATGTTTTCAGAGAATTATCAGATGCCAGATCGAAGTTAGTTACCACACAAGGGCCCAGGGCCCCGTGATCGATAGGGCCCCCTAGTTCCTGCCAGATCACTAAAGGAATGCCGACATTTATTACTGAAAAACTTATTTAATTAGAGTAAATCGAAATATGTGTGAATCGCCTCATTTAGATCAAAGATTATTCTACTATTGACTGTTAATAAAAAATCCGGAACCTTGTTTATCTACTTTCTTTGTCTATTCTACTTACAAAATAGTGTTCTGCCAAAAGTCATAGGGGCCCCATTATTCTTATATGCCCAGGGCCTCCAATAGATTAAAGACAGTCCTGCACACAATACACGCAATAGAACGCTTTTAACTCTTTTTCTTGAAGCGACATCTGCATAATCTCCTCGAAAATATATAACAGGTACTACATTAAAAATTGTGCGTGTCAGCTCAGATGCGTGACTGGAGTTAATTCATTAAAAACGATTATCTTAAAATACTCGTATATATAATAGGCAAAGGAAGTAAATTAATTCATATATTTTTTCATATAAATTTAATAGAATTTACTTCAATTACGGTATTATTATATATATTTTTTTTCTTTTATTATTTATAATATTTTACATGTAAACTGAATGCTATAGTGAGAAAGAAAGAGAAAGAGTAAATGTGACCCTTCACTTGTTCTTAACATTTGATTTTACCACCCATCTATTTTTCATACCGTGCGCTATATATGAAACAATTCTTAAGGAGTTAAACTCTAAAAAATACACATTAGAAATTTGAATAGAATTTTTACACATTCAAATTTAACACTCACTTTTTAAAAGTCCCAAAAAGATTTTATTGCATTAATTCAAACATCTACAATATATGAAGAAACGAACGTGGGATAGGAGAGTCGTCATTTTGTATTGTGCCCTATTTTAAGCCCATTGGCTGTTAGAAAAATGTTAGAATCAGACGTCACTTGGCGGAAGATTATATTTCCTTTTATAAATACCAAAAAATCTAGTTTACTTTCGCAAAAAAACAAGCAAGGTGCCCTATATTGCATGGTCTAACAACTCGTGATGATAAGTATTTGATAGAATCAGTTCATATCCATTAGTAAAAAAAAAAATAGCTTTTTATGTAGTAAACATATAAAGTCTCCAATATAGTTTTCGGTTCTCTATTATAAAACCTAAAATATGTGACCCTTATTTCTATTTACCATTTAAGCCTTAAGTTATGATTTTCTTATTGATAAATTATCCTTAATTAATTAGACTACTAATTTATAAAGAGGTGTCACCTAAAAACACGTTAGGGTTACGTAACCAAAGGGTAAAAACGGGACCCTATTACTAAGACTTAGCTGTCTGTCCGTCCGTCTGTCTGTCACAAGAAACGCGATAGCTAGACAGTTGAAATTTTCACAGATTATGAATTTCTGTTGCTGTTATAACAACAAGTACCAAAAACAAAATAAAATTAATATTTAATGGGACTCCCATATAATAAACGAGATTTTTTTGCCCTCTTTGCTCTATATCAATATTGCAACAGGTAAACACTTGAAATATTCATAAAACACTCAGTTGTACTATTGCTTTTATAATAAATACTAAAATTAACATAAAATAAACATTAAAAGGGGGCTCCCATACAACAAACGTGATTTTTTTACTCAACTAAAAGTTTGTACGGAACCATTTGTATGCGAGTCCGACTTGCACTTGGCCAGTTTTATTTAATCTATTAATATTGTAGCATTATCTCAATTATAAACGATTTCTATACAGAAAGTAGAATATGCTGAACTTGAAGTGTTGACGAACCAAATATCTATCATATTCTTGGAAATGAAGTTATAATTGGACGTATTTCCATGGTAAGACTCCAACCCACAACTTCACTTAAATAGACATAAGTATACCAAAATGGCCTTTATGTCATATACTTTCACGTCACGATAACAGCTGTAGCAAAATGTCAGAGCGAAGGGTCATTTTCTACTTATGCTACTTTCTATTTGCTACAGCTGTTTTCGTGACGTGACATTAAGGCCATTTTGGTATACTTACGTCAATTTAAGTGAAGCTGTTGGGTTGGATCCTTACCATGGAAATACGTCCAATTATGATTAGTGTAAGGAATTTTGTATGTGTTTCTACTAATATTCTTATTACTTATTATAAACGAAAGAAAAGGCTGTATTGGCTTTATTAATAACTAGCTGACCACGCCACACGCTGCCGTGGCTCAGTATTAGCTTATTTTTCTAAAATAAAAGTAGCCTAAGTTACTCCTTATTACATCAGCTACCTGCCAATTAAAATTTTGTCAAAATCGGTTCAGCCATTTCAGAGAATAGCCGGAACAAACAGACAGACAGACAGACAAAAATTGTAAAAAAACTTATTTTGGTGTATGTACCTTATATATATATATATATATTCATATGCATCTAGTAAAAAACGGTCATTTCAATATTACAAACAGACACTCCAATTTTATTTATATGTATAGATTTCTTTAGTAATAATATCTGTGGTTAAGTGGCTCGGATACCGAATATCATGGTGATAACATTTCCAGTGTCAGAGTTCGATTGGGAATCGTCTGTTATAGTTCTTATTCATTCAACTACGATAGTAATTAAATTTTAATAATTGATTGGAGTTCTATTAATCGCTGATGCAAAATATAGTATTTGACAATTAACCTCAAGACATTTATCATTCAACACTGACCTTTTACTTAGAAATCGAAACCTTAACGAGTTGTGACTTTGGTTCAGAAACAACCGCAATTTTCATCAAACTTTGCACTTAATAACAAAGAAGCATGGCGAAACTTATTGGGAATGGAATCAGGTTGGGTTAGTCGAATAATATTACGGTAAATTCTCGTCGAGCAGGAAAATAATTAAATGGGCGGTAAAAATTATTAAACGAGCGGTTACGTGTGGGCAGTAATAAATCGGAATTTGTCGGTAAGAAATCTCATTCTAGGCAATTCTACAACCTGACCTAACCTAACCAACCCTGTGATTGGTCGCTTCCGCCACTTCTCTTCTCAATGAATTTGAGTTCGGGTGTCACCGCTCGCTATGATCTGCCGAACTATTTATCGAACCGCTCATTCCATCATTTTTACCGCTCATTCATTTATTGGACTGCTCAATTATTTTTAGAATTGATATTGTATGATAAAATAACCAACTAATTGATTTTTTATTACTAGCGCCATTCAATTAAATAACTGCTCAATATGTTTTCCAACTGATCATAATAACATCTCGAATATTTAAACAACAGCTCAAAAAATTAGTTCCCTTTATTAAATGACAAAGAGGATATACATAATTAAAAAAAATTTTTTTTCGATAAAATTATAAAAGGGTTTTTTGACGTGATTGTAAGGAATAATATTATTATGAGATTAATTTTTTTGGTCACCCATCCGATTACTGACCATTGCGAAAGTAGCTTCATCTCTACAATCTCAATCCCACCTAACCGTTATACTACAGAGCGACATCGTGGCCACATTTATAATGTTCTGTAATCAAACACCGCCTTTGTCCTACGGCGTATGCATATAGCCACATTATCGTGACATCAAATCCAAAACACGAAAATGGACGCACTACGCCTTCGGCGAACTGGAAATTGTAATTATCTTCAGCCCCCGCATCAAATTAAAAATACTTTTTTGCACCAACATTTTTCTTGTTTAAATATTGTTTATCCGCCTTAAGCGGATCTAGTTTTTTTTTAATCGTCTATTGTACAGCCCAGCTTACTTTTTATTCATATTTATTTTAATTTAAATATATTCTTTATCTTACTAAAATTTTATTTAAATTGTATAATATGATAAATAGGCTTTTGAATTTTATAAGAATTTAAATGTGATGATAATACGGACCTTGTCTGCAATAAACATACCTATTTTATTACCTTTTTTATTCGCATCTATGTATCATAAATGAGATCCTTTGTCTTGTAGCTAGATGAACTAGATTCTTTTGGGTTCTTAACATTTTCTTAGACTCTAAAATACTAATTCTAAACTCTCAATATCGTAACCTAAAATCTTCTCATTATTTCACCTATTACATTTTTGTGTGAGATTTCATGGAGAAGAAATTAATAAAATAATAGATGTCTTAGAAATAGAAGAATAATCTTAAACTGATCAAGGATTTCGCCATTTTGGAGTTAATAGGATCATCTGGATCTGCAAAATTAGGATTTGGATGAAGGAAAGATAGCTTTCGGGAATACTTATTTAAAAACAATATACCTATAAATATATGCATTATTATTATTGAAAATTTTATATTATGACATGAAATGTGATTTTCTTTTATTTTGGTAACATTTTAAATAACAAACAGTAGTCCACCCTGAGATGATTGATCGAATACAGGTTTTCTATGGAACCTAGTATAAACACCAGCTCTTTTCACCAGAAAAATCAAATTGTAGTGAAAAAAGACAATATAATCCCGCACGTTCCATGTTTTGGTGGCTTAACGTTTAATCGCAATATATGCAAATTACAACGTGTGTTTGAAAGAAAGATTTTTGAGAGATTTTCTGGTATTAGGTACTTTTAAAATTAAAAATGTTTTTTACATTTATTTATTTTAAAAAATAAGTTACTTTAACTCCTGAAGCTCTGTCAGAATGCCTCCGAATTTGTGTCATTCTGGCCATCTTGGAATGACACAGACGCTCATTCTAAGGCAGGGTCCGTATTGGCCTTTTTTGACCCAAGGGATTTCTTCACGGATTCGTAGTCCGGGCATACCACACAAAAACACTTGCGACGTACCAACCTCTTTGCTGTGGTAAAATGGGTCTGCAGTCGCCACTAGAAATTACGGCCCATTGGTCCCGCCGTTACGGGGGATTTCTAGTACGCCCTCAAAATCTCCCTGTCATGCGAGGCTAAGTGCAATGCAGACATAGGTGTACTTTTATTTTAGTGTATTTCTTGTTTTTAGGGATATATCTATGGTTGCCGATGATAACTCTCGCAACAAGCGCTCCTCAACATCTTTTTATAATGCGCACAATAAAAGGAATAGAGTCAACCCTGCGTCTGTATTTCCGAGTACTTAAAACCAGTCCGTCTTTAGAGCCAGGGTGAATACGCACCTTCCAAGTTAGCTCGCTCTATCGTAGATTGTATCTTGGGTTTGATTGGGATCAATGTTACTTATGGAGATGTAATGAGATGTATGATATGCATAGATGTTGAGAGTATTTGTAAAGATGCGCCCCCACGTTTTGAGTGGCCCCTCGCTTGGCCCCGCCGGGTTATTTTATTCTTTTTTGGTCACTGAAAAACGTGGGATTTTTAGATTTTTAAATCTAGTATTATTATTTTATTCTTTTTAATTATTAACTCAACGAAGTAACCATGTGTTACGCAACAATCGTATAAGCCCCATACAAAAGTGAAAGTTGCCGAAAGTTGATCTGAAAGTGCACATAGAAAGTTGAAAGTTGTTTAAGCGTGCATTGTCATCGGGATCTGAGCTACCCTGAAAGTTTCAACTCGCTAGGTGGTCGAAAAGTGCCTCAAAATTGAGATACAAGATTCCAACCGGACAGAAAAGACGACAGACAAGCAAACAGACAAGAAAGCGACCTATGAAAAACGTGGGACAAAGTTTCGGGTGAACAATATGTGTAACTAGCTAACCCGGCCACGCGTTGCTGGTATAACCCGGCCATGCGTTGCTGGTATAACCCGGCCACACGTTGCTATGGTAACATTAATTGATTATAAAAACTGTTATTCTTATTAGGCTTATGGTAACTATCGTACTATATGGTAACAAACCCACAAAATCCTTCTTTTATATAATAGAGATTGTTGCTACCTTTGTGGAGAAATTAAACTTTAATTATTATTGATTTTAATTTTTCTTTCGATTTCAATTAAAATCATGGGAGAAACAATATTCTTTTTATAAAACAAAGTAGGCGAGTATTTGGAGTTACCAAATGACCTAATTCACTGTCCAAAACTTATAAGTTCAAGGCTTACAACGCGCGAATGAATCGAAAAAGGTCATCAATTCGCTTCTAATAAAGTTTTCGCTTCTCTATTATAAACCTAAAATTTGTGACCCGAATTTCGACTGTCTGAACCATTTTAGTCTTAAGATACGATTTTCTTTGATTTATTACTTTTATCATTAATTTTCGTATTTCTAGAACTCTGAACCCAATTAATTTTTTACATACTTTTTATACTTTAATGCTATAATATATTATATTATATGATAAATTATTTTCGTAGAAAAATCGACTCGGGTCACAAATTATTGTTGTATCAAAGGTATTGTGTTAACCCGCCCGATAATAACTAATGAACCAATGAATAAATGGTAGATTTTTTGTAGTGTATTTCTTTTTAAATAATTTGCCAATTAATCTATAATCTAAGATCACAGTTGTTTGTGTGTTTGTCTGTCCGCTCTTTTTCCATTGCATCAATAATGTTATTGTATCATAGTAACGCGTTAACCGCAAGTAGTTCGTCTACCGGACGCTAGATGGCGCTAACGGAAAAATTTTTAATAATAGGAAAAATTTAAAGAATTTTGTCCACCCGTGCGAAGCCGGGCCGCTAGTTGTCTTCCTAATTGTAGTAAGTCACAAAATGTGTAGTAGAAATATTCCCGATACGTATCTAAGAAAACAAAAATTCTTTGCATATTTCGTTCTGACACTTCCGCGCACATAAAACAACTTTTATTCGAATGTGTAATGTGGTAATCCTGACGTTTCATCGTGATCACAGGATGACTAATTTAATGGTTGTCAAATATTTTCTACTACCTTCACAATATTTAATCGTGCACGTTCCTAATTGTTAACATTTTATATAAATCAAATTGTTTTATTTCCAGATTTTATTTAGTTGTTAAAGTCTCACTACGATTAAATTGTATACTACTGAGTTAACTACCAGTTCGGAAATTGGGAGGCCCTTCCGAGAAAAACTAGCGAAAGAAATATAATATAAAATAAATAAATCCGTAAAAAATTGTTTTGTTCAAAAGTTCTTTGCCTTAAAAATATTATGATAACGATGAGGTTTAGTAATAAAATGTCTTGCATTCACAATGCCAAATTTCTATATAATTTAAAATACGTTAAAGTTTTACTATTTCAGAACAGCTTGCATATTGGACGTAATTGGTTAAGTATGTTTAGAGCTGTAACTGTCTGATAAAAATACAAAGCCTGATAAGGGCGAGATGACCCCTAAGTCGATGTTATCCGGTCCCATATGGGACGAGAGCCATAAATTACACATGGATAGCTTTGAAAAGTCCTCGTGTATAAATAAACTTTTCAATTTTAATGCTTTTTAGATAATACAAGGGGAGATCTTGAGACAAACAAAACTATAAATTTTCTTTATTGGCGAACGGTCGTAATATAAAAGTATAGAGACAGTATGCAAACTCCATTCCCAATTAATATCTAATATTTGATGCAGTAAATGAATAAGTATTTGTACTATTAGTGTTGTAAATCACACGAGTATTTTTATTAGAGACTAGCTGACCCAGCCACGCGTTACTGTGGCACAGCAATTTTTTTTGTCTAAAATAAAATATGTTTTCTAAAATAAAAGTAGCCTAAGTTACTCCTTATTACATCAGCTACCTGCCAATAAAAGTCCAGTCAAAATCGGTCCAGCCATTTCAGAGATTAGCCGGAACAAACAGACAGACACAAACAAAAATTGTAAAAAATGTTATTTTGGTGTATGTACCTTATATAATATTCATATGCATATAGTAAAAAAGGGTTATTTCAGTTTTACAAACAGACACTCCAATTTTAGTTATATGTATAGATGTTAAGTTACAATACAAGACTCAAATAGATACAGCGTTACTCTCAGAACTGAACGTCGATTGTTGTTGATCGATGTGAATCGTTGATAGCAACCGTAAGCTGGCATATAAATTTTATATGTATACAAGAGAGTACTCGTTAATTCGATGTCGATGCAGTCGCTAAGCATAAAGCTTCGCTAGCACTATATATTGGAGCGGGACGTAATACTAAAATAATAATAATAAAAAAATAAATAATGTTTAGTAAATTTTAAAATTCCATAAGAAAGAAAACTTTTAGAAAGCGCATGCTCGTCCGTCACGATCTAGTCCTAAACCCGTTGATTCGATTCCACACAAAAAATATTAAAATCTGTTCAGAACTCGGGAAGTTATCGCATAACAGACATTGCGTCATTGAAGCTGATCCGTTGTGACGTTGTTGTTGGTTGTGACGGAGCCTGAATTTTGAAATTCGCAAAAATTCCCATCGAAACAATTTTTTTTTTAGGTATTACGCTCCGCTCCAATATATGGTGCCAGCGTAGCTTTATGCTTAGCGACTGCATCGCCTAGTATGTTAAAACTGAAACCTCAACTTTTGCTTCATATACTAAATTTAAAAAAATTAGTAGGTAACTCAAATTATGTTTCAAATTCGATACTATACTTTGTCCAATGTAGGATGATACTTTTGACAGTTGACACCTATATAGAGGGTATAAAGTTGCTATTGGAATGTCAAGCCAAACAGAAGGAAACAAACGCAACCTTAATACGTAGCAATAAGGAAGTGACACCTGTCAAAAGTATCATCCTACATTGGATAAAGTATAGAGACTCACTTCACTGCTTTAAAACGCAGATTTACTAACATGAAACAAACTTCTGTTTATAAAGAGCCTTCGCTCACCACCTTTTTTAACGCGCCGTCGACGCGCGCTTTTATAGATTCAAACACGATACCTACTCACGCAAGTCAAACGCAACTATGAATAAATGTAAGTGGTCAAAGTTCTACCTTTAATTTCTGTATATATTCAGTCTCGTGCTTGGATCGGTATCTGTATCGTTAAAATGGCTGTGTCGAATAGAAATTGCAGAAATGATAACTTCTTAGGTGCAACACGGTTTTATTAAAAGAAAAAGTATAAAACAAATTAACATGACTCTACACAAGAACTGCTAAAAGCGCACAAGAACGGCGCCACCAAGCGGAGAGCAGACGAACGAAATAAACCTTTTTTATTGGCATAGGGTATTGTTTACATTCATCCAACAGAAATAAATACGCTACCTCGCGTCTGACGCTCTTTTCAAGAACGTGCGTGCAATAACGAGCACTAAGGTCTAACAGCTCCTGATGATGCTCCGTGTGGGGGCAAAACACGTGTAAAGTAGTTGGTGAAAGTGCCGGTGTCTGTCTGCGGTTTCTGTACAATTGTTTGCGGGCGGGCGGGCGGTGCACACTGCTTGAGTTTCGCGGAAGTAAGCTACACATTTTTATTTTACTAATGGATATGGACTTTCGCCAAGTAACGCCTGATTCTTTCAAATACTTAGTTGTCATACTCCAGTTGAAAAACTAGTAGATTTGTGCTTGCTACCTACCTTTATTGTTTAAAAAAGTTAAATACTGTTCTTTCTAAAACTTTTACTTTTACTTTTACTGTAAATTTCTTTTTTCACTATGTTGAGATGTTTTCTCCTTGGCTTAGATTTGAACGTTCTTGTTTTGACGAAAGACTTATATAATACAAAAGCTGTATTTTAAGTTATTCAGTTTTCTTTATAGAAAGCTATTTTCACAAAAGTGTCAGATGTGTCACATCGTATGAAGTCAACTTGAAAGCGTAAAGTTTTCTATGCTTTAGATTATCTTGTACTTCATTTTTGGAACGATTCAATTTCCGTTAGAACCGCTCGCTGTTGGTGTGAAATATATAGACGAAAGACGTGATCATACTATTTGAAAACTACTAAATTTTGTATTAAACTCTGAGGTATAAGATAAGTAAGTAGGTAAGTATATTTTATTTAGATTTCAAGTTAGCTTATTACTACATAATAATACAGATACAATAATACATATTAATTTTGTAACATCTTTTTAACTTGTGACATAATAAACAACAAGAAAATCGAAATGAAAACAATTTACCCAAAGGGTAAAAACAAGATCATATTACAAAGACTTCGCTGTCTGTCCGTCCGTCTGTCTGTCACCAGGCTGTATCTCAAGAACCGTGATATCTAGACAGTTGTTCACAAATTATGTATTTCTAATGCCGCTATAACAACAAATACTAAAATCAAAATATAATAAATATTTAAGGGGGCCTCCATACAACAAACGCGATTTTTTTGCCCTTTTTTTCTCTATAATGGCATCAGGTAGGCACTTGAAATATTCACAAAATACTCAGTTGTATTCTTACTTGAAATAATAAAAATAAAATAAAATAAATATATAAGGGGGCTCCCATACAACAAACGTGATTTTTTACTTAACTATAAGTTTGTACGGAACCCTTAGTGCGCGAGTCTGACTGGCTCTTGGACGGTCGATTTCAGATATGTTATTTATTTGTCTCTTCCTTAATCTTTTTTTATTTGTATCATTTTATATTATATCATAGTATTTATATATACTTATTTTTTTTATTTAATCTACCAGAACCCCAGGATGGGTGAAGGCCTCCTCCAGTGATGCCCATTTGACTCTGCCTTCAGCCACTTGTCTCCAGGACTAGCTATTGCTTTCATATCATCTCCCCATCTTGTAATGGGTAAACTCTTGCTCTTTTGCCTAGTAGGCCGTTTCAGAATGTTCCTTTTTTGGTCCATCAATGATCTTTTAACCGCGCAACGTGTCCTGCCCACTTCCATTTCAATTTTTGTGCGTAACTCAGAGCGTTTGTTGCTTTAGTTATTTTTCTTATTTGAGTGTGTCGTATTTTATCCAGCTTCCTTATCTTTAGCATACTTCGTTCGAGTCCTCTCTGGCAGACGCTTATCTTTTTTCTTGTTTCAGCAGTGAATTTCCACGTTTGGCAACCATATGTTAAACATGGCAAGAGGCTCAAGTTCATATAATAATAGTAATATTTCTTACAATCACACTAATATGCCTTACCCAAAGTAAGCACTGGCTTATGTTATAAATAATAATAATAATAATAAATAAATATTTCCTACATTCACATCAATTAACCTAGCCCAAAGTAAGCACTTTAAGGCTTGTGTTATGGATACTAGGGTTACGGATAGAAATACATATATCATACATAAATAAGTAATATTCATAGAAATATATACAAACATCCATGACTCAGGTACAAATGCTCGTATTCATCATACAAACATCTGCCCCTTCCGGGATTCGAACCCAGGACCGTCGGTGCGAAAGGCAGGATTGCTACCGTTGCACCAAACGGTCGTCATGGAAACTAAGATGACGGAAAGACATATTTATTTATTTACTCTTTATGCACAAATTGTACACAGGCGTAAAAAGGAAATAAATTATGAATTATTATAATAATACGTTCACATATTATACATAAATAAGAAATATTCATAAAAAATATAAAATTCGGAGATGTTTCACTACTGTTTCCGACATATAAATACCCATGACTAACCATGGATATAGTACAAATGCTCGTATTCATCGCACAAACATCCGTCCGCCCCTTCTGGGACTCAAACCTAGGAACGTCAGTGCGAAAGGCAGGATCTCTACCGTTACACCAAACGGATGTCAATGTAATGCAGTTTGTTTTATTTTTCATTTATTTTCCAAGATGCTGACGGGGAAAATAGACCCACCTAGTATTTTCTTGTATACAACTTCTGTATTATAATTATGTATGTCTATCCGTTACTCTACTATCTATAACACAAGCCTTATAGTGCTTACTTTGGAGTGGGCTAATTGGTGTGAATGTCCCATTCTCCCAACGGTGATTTCATCCCATCATATCAGCCGTACGACGCCCACTGCTGGACATAGGCCTCCCCCAAGGATCTCCACAACGATCGGTCCTGTGCTGCCCGCATCCAGCGTTTTCCCGCAACCTTAACCAGATCGTCGGTCCACCTCGTAGCGGGCCTACCCACTGAGCGTCGTCCGGCACGCGGTCGCCATTCGAGAACCTTTCCGCCCCAACGGCCATCAGTTCTCCTTGCTATGTGTCCTGCCCACTGCCATTTCAGCTGCGCAATTCTTTGAGCTATGTCGGCGATTTTTGTTCTCCTACGGATCTCCTCATTTCTGATTCGATCGCGTAGGGAAACACCAAGCATAGCTCTCTCCATTGCCCGCTGAGCGACCTTGAGCCTTCCCACAAGACCCATAGTGAACGACCGATTTCATCCCAAGGAGTCTTTATTCCAGCAGATAGTACATTGTTTAGCTCATAATAAGGATGTTGAAGATATGTTTCGTGTTTGCTATAAATTCTCGCAAAAGATATGTACTTTTATTGACAAAACTATGCAAGAACGATCACGCAATATTGCGTGTTCGCAAAACCATCTCTACAACGAAAATGATATAAGTTAGAAATTTTAGTATCGCAAAAACTGTTGTGAATTTCTATGGTGAGTCGATAGTTACATTCTTACCTTGGCTATGGAAAATAAAAGGTAAATTCAAGTTTAATAACTTAACTATGCTGTGTGGTGTCCGCCACCAAGACTTTATACTTAAGAGTGGCGTACAAGGAAACTGACTATACTAGAGGTAGTCACCATGAACTTCCCATAGATCACAAAATGGGTGGCCGCGTTTTCCGAATTATAGTCTTTTACATAGATCTTATTATTTATAAATACTGTAGAACGCCGATCATCCGAAATAATTGGGACCGGGGTCGATTCGTATAATCGGACATAGACTGGTAATAAAAAAAACGAACTGTCATACATATAATAAACTTTATTAAGTTTAACAAACACAGTTCTACAATAACGCTCACTTGAACTTCTCGATCAGAGTAAGTAACATGTTGTGTCTTGCCTCTAGCTTTCGAACATAACAGTTGAAATATATCTGGATTCCAGCGAGTTCCAACTTGTTACAACAAAACAAAAATTACTTGGTTTTAATCTACACTAATATTATAAAGTTGAAAGATTAGTACTTTTGTACGTTTGCAATGAATAAACGCAAAAACTACTAAGCCGATTTCATAAATTCTTTCACCATTAGAAAGCTACATTCACGCTGACTAACATAGGCTATATTTAATGCTAAAAAAAATTAAAGAATTTTGTCCACCCGCTATTTTTTAAATTACGCTTAGGACCGATTCGCATAATTGGCGATTCGGTTAATCGGCGTTCGGATAATCGGCGTTCTACTGTATTTAATTTATAGAAATAAAATTGTTGGTTATATGCTGTTATTATTTGGTTATTTGTGATGGTTATTTATTTATCATCTCAATTGGCTCCTATACCGGTTTTCGTGCTAACGACGGAGGTCGCAATTCGATCCACAGCCAAGGCAATCTAGAAAACGAACTTTTCTATATTTTCACGTGTCTGGGTGTTATGGTACCATCACTGTTTCTGATTTCCAAAACAAAAGCCACTTTAAATGGGTTTAGAATAATAAATGTGATGTTGTTTACTATTTATTTATTTACTAAGTCTGCCACCAGTTCAGAAATAGCCTCCCAATTTCTTTACCGAGAAGAACTGGCGGAAGAAACTCGAACAGGGGAACCGACCTTTATCTTACATCTTATTGTAAATTTAACGTAAGATGGAGGTCGGTCCTCAGTAAAAACAAGAATAAAGTTATCTCAAATCCGGTTAAAGTGATTTCATTTAAAAATGTTGAATAATTTAAGTTAGTCGTATGATTCGTTTTTCATAGTACTTATCGACTGTGATGTAATTCGTAGTACTAGTAGTGGTTGCTCTGTGTTCGAAATTCAATCGTATTGATTTTTTATTTTTAAGTTTGAATTATAATAAGTTTATTTTGTCGAATACTATACCTCTATATCTACTTGTCAGTCTGCTTCCGCGTGCCCTACCCCTCTCAACAGTTATAATGCAGCGCGAATTGTGAAAAACATGTCGTACTCTTAAATGCCATTTTCTCGCTCAATAATGAAGCTAGGACCAAATAAAAAATACTACTATAAAGCCGATTAAATAAAGAATGTACTGCAGAATATTTGGATCTTCTGCAAAAATTTATCGTAATTAAAAAAAAAACATTTCACGCGGTAATTTGAATATGGTAGCAATTGCTACCAGGGCCTGACGAGGGGTGTTGGCTATCGGTCGCAATTGCTACCATGAACTGACAAGTGGATAAGAAAGGCTCAGTACTCAGTTAATTTGCCTATTTTTTCTAATCAATGAAAAAAAAAAACAATTGAAGACTAAAATAATTGATAACTTGATACATAGTAAACAATAAATTGTGATTGAGATTGTTTTCAAATGAGTGTTTGACATCTTTTTCATTGGAAGTCGAAGTTGAAATACGTCCATTATACAATTATAATTTTTTTTTTAATTATGGCAAGAGGTGACATTGTTTCACTTTTATGTCAACATTAAGTGAATGCAGTGTTGTCTTATGAAAAATATAAATATTAAATTGACAAGACATGAAATATGCCTGTAAAAAACAACCAACCCTTTTGTTGTTTTTATAGGTGAAATATGGCATTATGAAAGCTAAAAAAAATCGTGTGGTGTCGTGGGACACCGTATAGGAACGAAGTATAAAAATATTAATTTTAACATTTGAATAAAACACTTTTTTACGGATTTTGCGCATATTTTATTATATATTTAATCCTGACGTTTCGACTCCTTCACAGGAGTAGTAATCACAGGATGACTTAGATAATGGTTGTCATGTATTTTCTACTACCTTCACAATATTTAATCGGGCACGTTCCTAATTGAATTAGTAATTGAATTCTCACTACGATCACATTGTATACTACTGAGTCTACTTCCAGTTCGGAAATTGGGAGGCTCTTTGAGAAGAACTGGCAAAAGAAACTCGGGCAGGGGGACCGACTTCCATCTTACTGTTATTATTTGCAAAAAGAGCTAACTACATCGTAAAGTCTTGCAATGTGTGTTTTTGGAGGTAATAATACCTCCATCCTCCATCCTCCTCCTTACTTTACGTATTTTAATATATATAAGGCACTTACACTTATATCAAGACAAAACAAAGAAAGTAGAATAGCGGTAATGATATTCAGCATGGTGGACCTCAGTAGCTTAGCGGATATGGTATCTTCCCTGTTGGTCAGAAAATCGTGAATTCGAATGTAACTTGAAGAGATTTTCTTTAGCAAAACTTTTTTAATGGATAAAATATTTTGCTTAAATTTACTGCTTCAGTTTTAAGCAGAGGATTACAAAAAGCTTAAAAAGGTGATTAGGTTTTTTTCAGTTCAGTTCACGCGGAAAAGTGTCTTAAACAGAGCTTGATCCGATTTAGTCGGTGATTTAGAAAATAACAGGATTTTATTAAGTTACTTTGCTGGAATATCGAAATATTTTAAGGCTATTTAAAAAAAGGTTGTCGTATTTAAGTCAAAACAACTGTTTGTTTTGGAAATCATCATCTTTAACTGACTTTAACTTGCTTTCCAAAATTGGAAGTACGGAGGAGCTCGACAGACAGACCTCTGTGAAAGTTGTTTAGCTTGCGCAATCATATTCTGGACACGTTAAACTTGGCGAATGAACTGCTTAAATTTATAAACTTGATAAAAATGTGGAACTAATTTTAAACAACATTAATATTAACTTTCCAGAATATGTTATTTATTTTTTTATTACTCGTTGATTCGATGAGAATGTAAAGTTGGTCACATTATTATTTTATACTAGCGGCCGCTCGCGACTTCGTCCGCGTGGAACATTGCAACATTAAAATTAAAAATAATTTTTCTAAAATAAAAGTAGCCTAAGTTACTCCTTTTTACATCAGCTACCTGCCAAAAAAAGTCCTGTCAAAATGCGTCCATTTCAATTGCCATTTCAGAGGTTAGCCGGAACAAACAGACAGACAGACAGACAAAAATTATAAAAAATGTTATTTTGGTTTATGTACCTATATATGCATGTAGCAAAACACGGTTATTTCAATATTACAAACAGACACTTTATTTTATTTATATGTATAGATAATTTGTAAAGAAAGGAAACAAAACTAAAAATATTCAGTGAATTCTTTTGCACGACATAGTATAGAAATATTTGCAGTATGACAATGCCGTGAAAAATTTAAATTGAATTATTTGCGTTGAACAGTAATAATGCATTAAAATTATATCTTTCAATATTCTGCTAAAATGTTTTATCCAAAACCAGGGGGACCCAGTTTTTTATTTAAGCCTGAGTGTTTACAGAATAACTAAGGATAACCTTAGTCATTTCACATTCTTATGCGACCATTAGGATCAATATTTTAATCGGGCACGTACCTGATTATTCGATTTTCAAAGTTTTATTTAAAACAGTTACATTTGTATTTGCTTTTGGATTTTATTTAGTTATTTGTATAGTAGGTTTTAGTAAAGTAGATAATATCAGTTCGGAAGCACCTGACCTTGTCGAAAAGCAATCAAGCGGTAAATGCAAACACCTCTTTTAGCATTTTCTAAAATTCAACCTATAAAAGGTGAAATAGGCTGCAACTCTTGTAAGGAAATTATTTTGTCTATGGTGAAGTTCTCTACGATAATGTTAGAAATTATAGTTGCATTTTTCATTCAGAGGTTTAAGTGTAAATTTTGAAATGAAATCAAAACTTTGATAGATAAAAATATTAGAGGTTAAACATGATAAGCGTTTCATTTAAGTTTTTTTTAAATTAAAAACTTAGTTTCGTAGTGTTAAGATTTATAATGCAAATAAAAAACTCAAATGGAATACAGTTTGCACTATTTAAAAGTTATACTCTGTTGTATATTATCTCTAAGTTTTTTGATTAAGGACCACAAACAGATTCATAATATTTAAAAAATCAGGTGTATAATGTAAAGATATCGACAGCCCAAACGAACAAAGCAATAATGTTAAAAGTATCACTTTTTTTTTTTTTTTTAAATAATAAATAAATAAATAAATATTTCTTACATTCACACCAATTTGCCTAGCCCAAAGTAAGCACTGTAAGGCTTGTGTTATGGATACTAGGGTAACGGATAGACATACATATATGATACATAGATATGTAATATTTATAGAAATATATAAAAACACCCATGATTCAGGTACAAATGTTCGCATTCATCATACAAACATCTGCCCGTTCCGGGATTTGAACCCAGGACCGTCGGTGCGAAAGGCAGGATCAGTACCGTTGCACCAAACGGCCGTCGAGGTATATAAAGTAAAGATATCGACAACCCAAACGAACAAAGCAGTAATTTTAAAAGTACTACTTTTGCATAAAAGCAAAAAAAGTGTAATATGTATCTCATGTCTATAATATTAAGTCAATATTTATGTACCTATTGCATATGGATCGATAGGAAAAAAAGTCTTTTATGTGTATACAAATCAACGTGTAACAATACCTTTTACCTTACTAATACCTTTTTAAGAAAATTATTAGAAACTTTTATATTCGTCAATACAATCTGCTGAAGTCTTTTTGTATAATTTTATATGACTTTTGACGTGACAACGTCTTATAAATTGGTTTGCCGGGTGACACTTCAAGAAACTGCGTTACGCTCCGCTCACGTTATGCGCTTACAATGAGAGCGAGTGAGAGGCACGCGTCCCTTCCACTCGGGCATGGTTAGCCCGCCTAAGAGCGAGAGAGACAGACATAAAAAGTGGAAGGGACGCGTGCCTATAAATTAATGTTTTAAATATAATTCTTTGTATAAATAAATGTTTTAAATTGTTACTATTATTTCATCCTTCTTCCTACTATACGAATGAATATTCACATTAAAATTATTTTACCACTCAAAGTCGTTGTCACGTAAAACTTTCGCCCGTATACCGACTTTACAGGCAACCAACCAGTTTTTTTCGTCTAAAATCACCAACCATTTTATTTTGCCAAAAACTTTTATCATCTGTTTGTCGATATTTTACAATGGTTTGATGTTAATTTATAATCTAAGAACACAAATTTGTTGTTTGTGTGTTTGTCTGTCCGCTCTTTTTTCATTGTATACGTGTTACTATAGCAACGCGTTAACGGATCAGCTAGTGTATTCAAATATTACGTCCTTTTTCGACAGAAGTCTTGGGATGTCATTGATTGCAACCAAATATTATATCTTTTTTCCCTCCAAACATCACAAGATTTTTAGAGCCATTGTGTGAAAGTGTGTTATTACGGAAACTTATTTAAAATTCAGTTAAAATTAAGAAAACAAAGTGTAGAAAATAAAAATCAAACATTTTTAAATTATTTATCTAGAGCTTATTGATTGATTTATTATTAATTTACCGTCCGGTATTTGCAATAAGATTTAGTCAATATATCAATTTATCGCATTGCCCTGTTTCATACTGGTCCAGATTATTTGATGTGATGAATCCCAGCTTCCTGTATAACTCTTGGTATTGAACCGAAATCGCCTCCGAGTAACATAGACTGATTAAGTAGTAATTTAAATGTTAATACTCGTATGTCCAGGAATCAGTGCTGTATATGCTGGTTGTTGACAAAGGCATCCATTGCGTTATTTTATTACTTTTACGTCGAGAAATAGAACATTTTATAATTATGATTCAGATTATAACTGTAATAAATTTAAATTGGAGCAGTACTATCAACTTTTACTTCCCATACTTTGGGTCAATATTTACTATTGTCATCCTGCAACAATTTTATTTACTGAACACAATATTTCTAGAGCTAGAATTATACATATTTAACAACTTCAACTATACAAGTTAAATTACATATTTTTTGTGGGTTTCATTGCCGATTACGTATAAATGAACGTACTGAATATACTGTTATTCTTTGCTCTACATCATAAGATGTTAGGTATCTGGGTGTCTACAGAAAACTTTTTATTATTCTGTTTGTTCACGAAGAGTATCTCATTTATAATCAAAATAGTTTCCTTTCTTACGAGTTATATTTTCCCTGGTATTAACATACTTCTTAATACAGTATAAATAACTTATATTTGTGGAAGAACGTGTTAACTTATATCTCTAGAAAGATGATAAAGTATTGAAAGGAAAATCCTTCTTTTGTAGTAAACGAGTTTCTGACTCGGTTTTATGCCTCTCAGATATAATATTGTAGCATATATAAAGGCACAGAGACCTTATCAGGTCCATATTTTTATTTTAGGCGCGAGTTGTAGGGAGAGGATACGGTATTTCAATTAAATAACGATTTATATAATTATTATAATTGTTATTAAATTAATTACCATGCCCATTACAAATTTCCACTAAAGATGCTACTGATAAATCCCGATTCAGATTAACGACCACCAAGCACGTGGATGCGTGCGCGCTCCACAATGACTCGATCCGAACTGTCACAATAACAAGATGGCCGCTTGTCCAGTGCTTGGTGTTCGTTCATTCATTCTGTAGTTTTAAATAATCAACTATAGACGCCGCTGTTCACGATAATTTGCGAATGCGACGTCATATATAAGATTTTGAGACATAAATATTTTTGAATGTAACAGTTTAGTAATTTAGGAATTTGGCAATTCGAAATTCAGTATAAGTAATATCACTATCTAGGTTTTTATTACGGTAGAAAATACAGCTTTACTACTACTAACTATGTATTTCTAAAATAACTATGAAATTGTATAACTACACATATAAAAACTATTATTGATTTAACAGAAATCGATACTTGATAACTTTATTTGTTTTTAATATACAGTTTATACAGTCGTCCGCAGCTGTGTAAGCCTATAAGTTATACGTCGGTTGAGCCTCGCCCATGTACTGCAGATGTAGACCTACTTAAAAATATATACAGTTTTTCTTTTATTATCTTTACTGTACGTGCTTAGATAACGTAACGTCCAATAATAAATAATTTTCACAACGACAAATCATATGGTCGTTACATTTTGCTCAAATTGATAGTACGGAAACATTTGTACAAACTGACTGTTAAAAGGTGTAATAAGTCAGGAAAGTGGAACACCACACTTCGGAACGTTAAGACGATTAATAATTCCCTTTATGTATGATTTTGCTCTTGATAGCAGAAGACCTCAAGCCGAGAGTAGAGAACCATTATAGTGATTTTTCTAGACAGACGGCAGCTCCCAAGAGGGAGTCTACGTCTACGAACCGACATAGATTCACAACGGCGCTTTAGCTGGAAAGGGACAATTTAATAAAACACCAAATATATAAGTGACAATGCCGCGATATGAAACCATACCGTGATTAATAGAGATACAGCGCCATCTAGTAATATTTGGTGACAACTTTTGAACTAAAGAAATCTCTTAAATAGTAGCCGTCATTTTACATCGACAATTTCTTGTGTATAATTTATTTTGGTAAACAATATTTATTTACACTGTCTTTATTTTAATTTAAGACTATATTGAAGTAGAACTTGTAGTTATTGATTCACAATGAAATATCTAAATAAATTTAAACCAAACCACTTTTACCGGATTAAATAAATAAATATTTCTTACATTTACACCAATTAGCCTAGCCCATAGTAAGCACTGTAAGGCTTGTGTTATGGATACTAGGTTAACGGATAGGCATACATATATGATACATAGATATTTAATATTCATATAAATATATATAAACACCCATGACTCAGGTACAAATGCTCGTATTCATCACACAAACATCTGCCCCTTCACACCCAGGACCGTTGGTGCTAAAGGCAGGATCGCTAGCATTGCACCAAACGGTCATCAGATTAATTGCGCATTTTGATTTTTATTATAATCCTGACCTTTACACTCCTTTATAGGAGCCATATTTTTTCTTATTTAGGATGGGTTTGCTCTTGATCCCAATCATGCCCAGGGCCCAAGACAGAATCCACGATGGAACGAGCTAACCCAGAAGGTACCTATTCACCCTGACTTTGAAATTGGACGGGTTATAAGTTCTCGGAAATACAGACGCAGGAAGGGAGTTCCACTCCTATGCTGTGCGCATTATAAAGGATGTTGAAAAGCGCTTGGTGCGACAGGTAGGAATATCAACAAAGTAAGGGTGGTAACCTGAAGTGCGTCTGGATGTCCGATATACGATGTACTCTCCAAAGTACAGTCTATAGAAGACCGCCAGACAGGCAACTTTGGGATTTGCTGTCACCGATGAGCCTCTCAGCTCTGCGCTGAATCGTGTCCAGTCCAGCAAGTTTGTATTTTGCTGAGCCATCCCAAAGGTGGCTGCAATATTCCATGCAAGATCGGACTTGAGCTTTATAGAGTGTTAAAAGCTGTCCTGGCGTGAAACATCGGACCTTATTTAGGACGCCCAGCATTTTGGCTGCAATTTGAGCTTTGGATTCGATATTGGCGCCGAAGTTGAGGTATGGAGACAGCTCCATATTAAACAAAATAAAATGCACAGTTTTTTTAAATGTGTTGTGTGCGCGGCAGTTAATATTATTGGCCACCAAGAATAACTCAATTGAAAATTGATTAGAAGTGACGTACCGTTTAGGTGCCTTTTCAAATATTGCTTAACATTTATACTAACCCCGCCATTCTAATCCAATATTTGTTGATCGAATAAACACACTGTTTGTAAGGTAGAAATCAAACTAAATATTTGTTTATTCTTCTCCTTGTATTTCCCAATGGATCCCTTGGGTTTGTTTTCACAATATTATAATATACTTATGGAAGTTTATCCTGCTCCGATTCGTCGTGAAATCTTTATGAAAACAGATCAATCGTGTTATGGTTAGCGTGATCTTTCTGCGTTTGCTGATGTTAAACAACTTTCGTGAAGATGTGTTTTTTTAATACATTATACACAGTCGTCCGTCAGTGTGTAGGTCTGTACATCGGCCCTATGTCTGTCGGTTGAGCCTTACTCGTAGATTGGTAGATTTAGCTTACCAAGAGGGGACCAGTGAAGGACGTGGGGGTTTAGTTACAAACCTGTTGATAAAAGTCGGCAAAAAATTTATTGCATATTTTTAAAAACATTTATTGCATCACTATGATACAATACAACACATCACAGGCGACCAAAGAGCTGGCAGCTACCTCGGATAAAGAATTAGCCTAGCTATTCAAAGGGGAACGCTGCTAGTATCTTCGAAACCTTGCCTAAAGGGACTCCTTTTTATAATATATTTTATATATATATTACACATTTGAATAAAACACTTTTTACGGATTTTGCGCATATTCAATTTTATATTTAATCCTGACCTTTAAAAAAAAAATAACAATTAGGAACGTGCCCGATTCAAATATTGTGAAGCTAATAGAAAATACATGACGATCATTATCTTAGTCATCCTGTGCTCATGACTTCTGTAAAGGAGGAGGAGATCACTTCAGGATTAAATATAAAATAAAATATGCGCAAAATCCGTAAAAAAGTGTTTTATTCATAAATAAAATATATAAATTTGAGACAACGTTACATACATTGCTCTGAAAATAAGTCAAGTAAGTGAAGCACTTCTGTTATGGAATTTAAAAACAAAGATGGTACCACAACACCCAGAAACGAGCCAATATAGAAAAGTTCGTTATTTATATTGACCTCGGACAATCTTCGGATGGATGGGTCTCTAAGGAAACGCAAGAAACGTCGCTGTGAACCAAAAATATTGTACATTACATGTTGGTGACTTTTTAAAGCACTTTAAATTTTTCAAATCCAAAAAGTGCCGGAAGGGAGAAAATTTTCGGTCACCCATCCCGAAATTATCCTTTGTGAATGTCACTTAACATCTGAAATCATAGGCCGTGAGCTCCTCGTCACACTCTTGTAACGTAATTACGCACAGAATAGCTGTGTAAGTCCCTCTTAACTTCAACTTACCTCCATTCAAGTAATGGACAAGTACTCTAAGTGCAGGGACCTGCTCCATCGGAGTTTCACTCGGAACTAATTATTTACAAAACGGTCTTCCTGGTGAAATTCTAAACTTTATTTCAAGGGAAAAGAGTCGAGATTCTTGCGGCACATCATTAGTCTTTTTACGCAAACCTTGCTAATTGTAGAGGTGCTAGGTATAATGCGAAAGATTTTTGTTCTTCGTTGAAAATTCTTTTTATGTCAAAATAAAATGAAATATTAGTGATTCTTGATTCGGAAATTGACTCTTATTGCAAGTGTCTTTAGCTTCAAACTCCTGCATAAGGAACATACGTGTGTTTTGAACTTTATATTTCTGTTTTTTAATCGTTTTTATGTTTATAAAATAGTCATACTTTATTATTGTCTCTTCAAATGACGATTAAACTCCAACATCACTATGAATTGAAAAAAAATGTATGTAAAATTTATAAGAAAAAATTTATTTTAAATGTGAATAATTCTTTAACAAAAATGATCAAGCATATTGTTATTGTATAGTGTTAAGTAAACTTTGCTCTTATTTATAATCTTATTGTTTCGAATAATGATTTGAGTTATCCAACTAAATAAATAGTAATTTCCTCCGATACATCGTGACTTAAATTTGTTCTAAACATCTGGAATAAAAAAAATAAGGTATTTGATAAAAATAATAATTAACATTGTTTACATATATCTTGTAACCTGTTTTGGTGTGCAACTTGTAATAGACACAGCACTACAGCTCGAGCTACATAATCAGAAACTGTGTCATTCTCTCCTTTGTGTATGTGTTGTAATTTGTCTCATTTATAAATAAATAAAAGGAAAAAGAAAAAAGTCTCAGCACCATTTATCGACGATGAATAATATTTTATGACTATTTTAACTGTAGCAGTTACTTGTGACACTTACACAATATTACTCCTTTACAACTAAAACGACCTAACTCAAAATATGTAATTTATTGGAGATAAAGAAAAGTCATTTGAAAAATATTGTTGAAAGGAAATCCGATAAATGTTTTGATACGATATTTTAATTAAAACATTACTTTTAAAAATAATAAACATTATTTCAACTCAACTGAAAGACGTTCACCAATGGATTGTAGCTCTTTCCCAAAAATTGGGGGGACTACCCCCCCTGTTATGATCTCCATGCTTTTAGGAGAGTAGGAGATTGCAGAAAAATATCATTATTTTGAAAAAGTTGTTGCCCGTTTTGTAGTCTACGGGATATTTATGGTGTTTATTGTCTTTAGGTCTAGGTGTATGGAGTATCTAGGTATATGGTAATTAACTCTAATATTATTTGGAACAGGTTGCTAGAATTCTATACTACAGGACAATACATGGCCTATGAAAATGACGGATCTAATTATTTTTTTTACAAAGAAACTTGAACATTTGTGTCACATTTTGAGTTAGGTCATTTAAGAAAAGATTAACTGATTGTTTAAGCTGGTGTTTTATTTAAATAGCTTTATAGAATTTGATGAAATAGCTACTAAATTCATAAGAAAAACAAACTCGTAATTTATCTTTTTATAGTTTTTTCAATTGAGACTTTTTGCATTATCGTCGCTGCATATTATGTTTTTATATTGAAGATGGTCATAAGAAAACAGTGATTATTAATCATTACATTATTGGGCATACGTGTCTCTTCAAAATATATGTATGCCCAATTGTGCATTGTACAAATTATTGTACAATGCTAAAATATGAAACGTATTGCAAATATTGTAGATAACTTTGGAAAATGTAAAAAATATGACTAAATGGCTGTTTCATATTGATGAATTGTCCAAACATTTAAAACATTTTTTTTCTGATACGAGAGGGTGTTTGTCTAATGGACGAGACAACACTAACCTACAGCGGAAATAGTAAAAAAGAATGTAGAAAAGTACTAAACAATTTCGACAAGTCTTTACAAAGCTCGGTAGCTCAATTGTGAGAGCATCCAAATGTTACGGGGTCGATTACGCCTTTTTTTTGGTATTTTTCTATTAAAATAATTTATCATATATTGCAAATATTTCACTAAAATAGAATAATTATTAAAAAAGATCGGGGAGTACTGAAAAAACCACCGCAATCAACAAGACATAAGACGATAAAAGAAAAATTTGCTATCTTTTTAATCAGGAATTTATATAGTAAAGTTGATATTTTCCTATACATGTGTTCACAACATTTTAATTTCAAGTACAAGAATACTCTATGTTGAAGGTATACTAGACACGAATGGAAGGCGCGGGCGTCAATTTAAGAAATACTTAGCGAAATTCGACAGGTCTGTCATGTTCCCGGTAGCTGGAAGAGATAGTGAGGAATGTGGATTCTATTAACATTGGTATGGCGTATGAGCTGGCAATGGAAGTTCGGGAACGGGCGAGTGTGCAGACCGTTGAAAATTAAACGTGCAATGACTTTTTGCGACAATTTATTTTCAGAATAAATGCGAAAATGCTTTACATTTTATGAGATTATTAATAAATTAAAAGATTAGAAAATTCATATTTTATTTGAATTCATTGTTAAGGAAGTGACAGATCGATTTTGAACAGCCAGTGACAGCTATTCTTAATAAACTTGACACTATGTAAGGCTTATGCCTCTTAGCTTATACAGACAATTTATATTTATAATGGAATTAATAGAATAAATAATATTTCTATCAGATTCTCATCTGATATCTGAGACAATATTTTCTTATAATAATTTCTTTAGATATAAATATCTAGATTTTAAATGTTTAACCACTTGTCAGTCCACTACCACGCACCCAAACCCTCTCAACAGTCCCAATGCTAAGCGAATTGTGAAAAAAAAAATCTTTTATTAATTTTTTTTAATTAAAGATTTAAGGTAAAGATAAAAATGTCATTTTCTCGCTAAATAATGGACCTAAACAAAAAATACTGTAACAGAATATTTGGATCTCTGTTACACAAAAATTAATCGTTATTAAAAAAAACAGCAGGCCACGCGGACATCTGAATATGGTAGCAATTGCTACATACAACAATTAAATAGTATTAATTTTAAGTAGTAGGTACAGTTGCTAATACCTAAAGCTTTGCACTCTAAAATACACAATTACATGAGGTAGATAAACGGCATTATTCATGTTTCAGGCTTTAACAGACTGTAATACAATTAAACTTTCTAAATTTAAAAGCCAAATTTCTAATTCTGTCTTTTTACAGACTTGTAAATATAGCAGACGAACCCGCAGGCACAAGCTATTATTGAAATAGGCCAATACTGTCAGTCCTAATGCAATTTTAGAAGCGAAATTTCATTCAAAATTCAACCAGAAATCGTCCACATAAAGACGATATTACAATGTGGAATTTGTGAACAAAATGTAGGGGTGAAATGGGGAGGTGAGCAGGAAAACTAATATGATGCTTATTTGTCAGGAGTCATGGTTGAATTTCGATTGTATACGCTTTAGGAATACCCAAAGGTACATTTACCAATTCAGTCTTGCTTCGAATTTGGGTGATAACACTTGTTTTCGTGGTTTTCGAGTTTCCGAAGTTACGTGAGAAAGTGTCCGTGAAAATAATAATTTGTTTATTTCGAACTTAAAACAGATTATAAGTAGGTACAGTTTCATAATAGCAAACGTTATTGTTTGAGCTTAATTTCTGAAAAAGTGGTTTGCGAATGATTAAAAAAAGTTATTATTATTTGTAATCAAAATAATTTATATTGATCTAAGGTGTGATTTTTTTAAATTAAATCCAAAAATATTTATTACAAAAATATGTTTAAAATAATACTTCAGGTAGGAATCGAAGCTACATACCAAAATCATTATGCCGTCCTGATTCTTTATCTACCGTGGCTAATTTGTGAATAATATCTTTATTTATGTTTAAAATTGTAACTATGTGTCGTGTATCATAGAGATAAAATATAAGTTTTTAAACGTGTTTTAATCGTAGCTACGCCGTAGCTTCGTAGGTGCTACGTCGGGATACTTGTATCGAAAAGAAGCCGTAACACACTCAGCATAGAATGTCTTTTCCCTTAATTATGTATTAAATGATATAGTTATAAAATATTTAGGAAAACTTTTTAGTACTAATAAATCGTTGATACCAAAAATAAAAAGAAATATGGTTATTAACTTCACGAGTACTTACGTTTTAAATAATAACCGATATTGTAATAGCCTTTGTTCAAGAGTGTATTTTAACAACATTTTTAAAGTTATTCGTAGGTTGTAAAAAAGGACAAAGGCAGTTTAGTGACATAGTGTGGAATTTTGTTTTAAAACGTAAAAATGAGCTAATTGCATTTTTACTCTGGGAGAACTTGGAACAGCAAGTGTATTTTTATTTCTAGTATTTATTTATTATGTCGCACCAAGCGCTTTTCAACATCCTTCATAATGCGCACAGCAAAGGAGTGGAACTCAATCCCTACGTCTGTATTTCCGAGAACTTTTATTTCTCAGAAATACAGACGTTCTCATAAAACTATGAAACTGTTAGTAAAGGAGCGATTTACTTTTTTTTTTATTTAGGATGGGTTAGCTCTTGATCCCAATCAAGCCCGGGGGCCAAGACAGAATCCACGATGGAACGAGCTAACCCAGATGGTGCCTATTCACCCTGGCTTTGAAAACACACGGGTTTTAAGTTCTCGGAAATACAGACACAGGGATACAGGGATATTGTAATTCAATATTCAATATCACAGAGTTAATGTGTTTACCGATTTTTTAGTTATCATTTTATAAAATACAGTTTTATAGAATTTTCATTTTATATAGAATTATAATAATCACATAGATTAATCGTATTATTCAAAAAAAAGATAAAAAATTAAAAACTATAAATCTATTTTAGTTATAGAGTGATTTCTCTTCTTTCAAACTCAAATCATAATTTAATTAAAATTAGTTAATTCGGCGCATTAGTTTGTTATAAAAAAGCATGTGTGCAATTCACACGTGGGAGAAGTGAAACCTTCAAAAATAATACGTACACGTATACAAAATATCACGGTTGTTGTGATGCCTTCTCTCAAGCTTTTTAATACGCATGCGCACACAAACACGTATTAACACACGCACATAGTGCTTCCTATCTTATTTTCTCCTACGTTAAATCTTATAAATTTATATGTCTGTCTCTTTTTGCTGTCGCTTTTTCGTTTCAGAGAGACACTGCTAATGCTTCCTATCTCATTTTCTCCTGTTCTAATTAACTTGAAAAAATGAAGATTATTTCCATTTTAAATACAAATACAATTAAATTTATTTGCTGTAAATATGGCTATTTAGCTATTAAACATACCATGTATTAAAGATACAATGAAATCTGTTTGACAAGGCCTTAGATATGTGAGAAATCTCTGTCATTGATAATTATAATGAGAACACGATACTATTTTGTCTTGAAATACCTCTGTTACTGGTAATTTTGAAACCTTGTTAACAGAGATTTTATGTTTTTATTTTCGATGTCTACCTCTATAATTAGGACTTACTTAACTTAACAACTCTTATAAGTTGGAAAATATATATTTTTTTTACGGATTTTACCCATATTTTATTTTATATTTAATCCTGACGTTACGACTCCTTTACAGGAGTCGTGATCACAAGACGACTAAGATAATGGTTGTCATGTATTTTTTACTACCTTCACAATATTTAAATCGGGCACGTTAATCCTAATTGTTAAAATTTTTATATCATTGTTTTTTTTTACAAATCCGTAAAATCCGTAAAAAGTGTTTTATTCGCGGAAGTGTAAGAACTAAACTCTTATAAGTTTATATTGTTTAAAGTTTGTTTTTGTTTGAGACATATTAGACATGTTTTGACATGCTCGTATACAAACAGTTTAATTTCCCTGAGCGTAGAGAGTGGCACTCTCTATAACCAAGAAACGAATATTACCCAGTTTTATTTAGCACTAGCGGCCCGTCCCGGCTTCGCAGGGGTGGACAAAATTCTTTAAATTTTTTTATATCATTAAATATAGCCTATGTTACTCGACGTGAATGTAGCTCTCTAATAGTGAAAGAATTTTTGAAATCGGCTCAGTAGTTTTTCAGTTTATTCATTTCAAACATACAAAAATACAAATCTTTCCTCTTTATAATATTAGTGTAGATTACAATTAAAATCATCAAACTTATGATTAAAATAATTACTGAGTTTAAAATAATCATTTTAAAGTTTTCATTGTATTAATAAATGCTTATACGTTTGACTGTACTCACTGATATAAATTGAGGTAGAAAATGATATCATGAAAGCACTGTGCCCCTATTAAATTGCCTAATTAATTTTATGCGACTGACTGGGTCTTGTTCGGATCAATTTATTGTGTCTTAGCTCTATTAGTGATTCTTTTATCTATTCAAATTGCTTTAGTGTAGAAGAATTTAATAATGCGCTCTACTTTATATATGTTTGATATATTATTAATCACTACATAGTATAATACAAAGTCGCTTTCTCTGTCCCTATATCCCTATGTATGCTTAAATCTTTAAAACTACGCAACGGATTTTGGTGCGGTTTTTTTAATAGATAGAGTAAATCAAGAGGAAGGTTTATATGTATAAAACATGCATTATATAGTAGAGCATTGCATCCGTGCGAAGCCGGGGCGGGTCGCTAGTAATACTTATATTTGTTTAAGACATTTCAAGTGAAGGAAAGAACAATATTTAGTTCTTACACTTCGGCGCACATTACTAAATAAAACAAACTTACTTATGGTGTTTGCGCATAATCTATATTTTATCCTGACGGACGTTTCGACTCTTTTACAAAAGCCATGATCACAGGATGAGCAATGGTAGTCATATATCTTCTACTACCATCACAATATTTTGATCGGTTACGTTCCTAACTGTTAAAATTTATATAAATTAAAAATGTTTTATTTTAAAGAAGAATGTTTATCAACATTTTAACAATCACCAGATTTTTTAAGTGAAAACTTTTTTAACATTGTTGTAATTTTAAAGTCGATGAAACGAAAAAGCGACAGTAAAAAGAGAGACATAAATTCATAGGATTTAACGTAGGAGAAAATGAGATAGAAAGCATTATGTGCGTGTGTTAATACGTGTTTGTGTGCGCATGCGTTGTACAAATCTGGAGAGAAGGCATCACAACAACCGTGGTAATGTGTGTGTAACGTGTACGTATTATTTTTGAAGGTTTCACTTCTTCTACCACGTGTGAATTGCACACATGCTTTTTTAATTATTTGAAATATTTTTATTATATGCATATATACTATTGTTTTATATATTGTTGTGCATACCTGTGATAAAAATGCATTTAATGTATAAATTTTAAAGATTATTTTTAAAAAAATGTTGGAAGTTTTATCCAATAAAATGCTTGAAAAAAATAATTATTACATATAATAACAAAATGTTGTCTTGTTCAAAGGCTATTATAAAATATTAATACGTCAATCGTATATTTATACATTTTTTAGTTTCAAATCAACAATTTCATCGAGAAAAATAGTTTTTCCTTAACACCTGATCTTTACAAGTTATTAAAGTTACAAAAAGTTTTAAGTTATACTTTTTATCATCGCAAACCACTTTTTATATTGTATTAATAAAAAAAAAAAATATCTGCGCCATAATAATTCCCACCACATAATATAATTCCAGACATTGTTTGAAGTAATATTACCAGTAAACAAAACAAAACATGTGAAAGTGTATACTGTAAGTGAAAATACAAGGTGAAACACTAGTACTCATTTTGGTTTGCTTTATAGTGATTGTGGTTGTGTAGTGCAACGACCAAGTTTAAAGGCTAGCATGAGTTTAAGAAGGTAAGTTCAGAATTTATGCCTTCCAACTTTGAAGTTTGCAAGTTTTATAGGTGCAATCATTCATGAGAGGAAGCGAGACCAATATACTAACTGTAGCATGCAATTTTTCTTTTTTGCTGATCATATTTTATGTGAATATTATCACAGTTTCATGGATTTTTATTTTTTACACGGAATAAATAGCGATAACGTATATAATGCAAATATTAAGTGTTTACCTATAAAATTGCTGTTTTTCATGAAATAAATGAAGCGTATTTTTTTTCAATATTTTTTATTTCTATTAATCAAAGTAATCACCCATGCAATTAATGCATCTTTGCCAACGCATTGATGCCCTTCTTTAAGAAATCAGCTGGACATTTTGTACTGCCTCTCGGGTATTGAATGTTTTCCCCCCCAAGAAGTTATCCAAATTCTTGAAAAAGTAGAAGTCTGTAGGCGCAAGGTCTGGTGAGTACGGCGGATGCCGGAGAACTTCCAACCCCAGCGCTTGTAGCTTGGAGACCGTCTGCTGTGCAGTATGAGGTCGCGCGTTGCCGTGCAGGAGCAGTGGTGCCGAACGATTGACCAAAGCTGGTTGGAGACGTGCGAGCTTCTCCATCACTGTGTTCAGTTCTTCACAGTACACATCTGCAGTAATGCTCGTCCCGTTTGGTAAGAAGCTGTGATGAATTACATCCGTGTTATCCCATAAAGCTTAGGTGGGGCCTAGTTACCTGTAGCTCAGGTTCATCTGGAACTTTTTTCATCGACTAGTCTCTTCCACAAAATTGTAAAAAGTTTTTAGTCCTAAGCCTTTTATTGTGAAAAGAAAATAAATACTTTTATTATTATTATATATATTTAGTACTCTAATAGTACTTAAATATGCATCGATTAAAAAGGCCTTATACTTTAACAATACAAATAGACCCATCAATTTGATTTATTCTCATACGTAGATAATTCGTTTATTTTGCTTTCCACATCATGTAACAAAAGCAAGAAGACAACCATTTGATAATATGAAATTATATCAATGTCTTCGTGTAATGTTGCTGGCTGAAGGTGTTGACGAAGCTGACTTCAATGGATTTACCATTCATAAATTCGCGTGAATAGCGTGAATAGCGTGAATGTCTAGAGACATATGCGCTGTAATTGATGTCTTTAACATACTGATGATAACGAGAAAGTGATGGATTTCATAAGTTTGATTATACATATATGAAATTAATCTTCGAGTATGCAGAAACTATTTAAATATGCATACAGGTTGGTACAACGGTAACAATCCTGCCTAAGATACCAATATTATTAGGTTGCAATACTAGCAGAGACATAAATGTGAATGTGATGAGCATAAGTTTTTGTTTTTTTGCACTCTATCCGTTATTCAGTCTCCCCCTCTCTCTCTCTCTCTCTCTCTCTCTCCCTCTGTATCTCTCCCTCTCCTTCCATATTCCTCCCCTGTCTCTCTCCCCCTTCCCCTCCCTTCCCTCTCCCTCTCCCCCCTCTCTCTCTGTGTGAGTGTGAGTGAGTGTGTTTGTGTGTGTGATTGTGTGTAATATTTATATTTACATATCTATGTATCATATGTATATCTATCCGTAACCCTAGTATCCATAATACAAGCCTTTCAGTATTTACTTTGGTCTAAACTAATTGGCGTGAATGTGAGAAATATTATTATTGATTCTTATCCCGGTGAAGCTTGAGAATTTTTATGTAGATTATGTATTGTGACGACGCACTATGTGGAGGTGCCTAAGAGAGCTTGGCCATAAATACATTTTGTAAAAATCGGCGCAGGTACTTGTATTATACCTCAAACTATAGCTAAGAAGTTGATCTACTATATTATGTATAAATTATGTATGTAACTAGTACTTTTTTATAGTAAAGAGCATCTAAATACGATGATTGAAAAATTATCACGAAAACATCATAATTTGTATTTTTTTCAGGATGATTTTCTAGTAAGCTAGCAATGAAAATTATACAAGTATTATACCATTTTAGAAAGCTTATAATATATACTTTTTTTTGGTATACACAAATATGCTATATATTATAAATATATTTACTAGAAATATTTATCTCATGACATATCATTTTTGCGTATCTGAAACTTTCAATTAGAGTTTTGACAGTTGCCGAAATTTGCCGAAGGTCTGTAAATGATGTTATTTGATAGGAAATTTAATATTTTTATACAGGAAGAAAAAAAAAGTTGCAACTTCATTGCACAACATAATGCTATCTATCATAACATGAAATAGTAATAATTTCTTAAAAATACGTGGGCGAATCTATTTGTTTTATTAGTTGATATAGGTTAAACTTGTGATATATTATTAATTGCGGTTTATGTTTTGATAATGTATCGAGTATTTCTCACCATTTTTAGTTCGTCTACAAAATAAATTATCAATAAAACACATAGGAAACCGAGTAACCACATAATGATAAATAGTTTTTATTCCCATACTTTGCACACGTTTCAAATCAGTTATTTAATATAAAATAGAGCATCTGCATACTGAATAATTACATACTGTTTTTCGTTCGTTATTGTCGTTATTAAAAGTGTATCTAACCACCTACTCTCTCGCAATGAGTGAATTCCAATGTACCAGACGCGACCTATGTCTTGTTTTGATTGAAAGTGACGGGAATTATGTTGTTGCTTTAACAAGTTATATACGGAATAATTTTATCAACTTTTCTGAGGCAAATATCGCTAAAATTGTCGCGAGTGTACAAAAAAATCTTATTACGAACTTTCGTCAACGCTACACTAAATCTGGCAGAAATAAAGAAATTTTTTTAAATCAGAATAGCATGTGGTTGAATGCCACATTCACAGTAAATCTGGAAGATCCTACTTGTGAACCTGAACCTTCGACATCGACGGGGAAGCGAGGACGCCCTTCTAAAACCTACGAAGACAGTTCCGATAGAACACAAAGACGAAAAAACAAGGAGTTGCTTGAAACATGTGGCCTTGATTTTATACTGAATTCATATCTTCAAGGATTGAGATCTCAAGGGGAAACGGAAGAAGCATTCATTGTCGAAATTTTACGAGTATTACCCATAGATAAAAAAAGTGAAATACGTCTAAATCTTTTAAATGAACCGGCACATTTAACAGCGTACTCTAAAGATGAAGCTCTCAGTATTTTTATAGAGTTGGACCTTAACATGGCACAGTATGAAAACATGAGAAATTGCTTAATTGCGAAGAACTGCGTATTATTTCCGTCATATAAATCAATTCAGGAAGCTAAAGGAATGTGCTACCCACCAAGATCAAGCATAGAAATTAATAATATTACAGCAAAAATAAAACTGCAAGATCTGCTGGATCACACTATTGCAAGAATTTTGAAAATCAATGGTGTATACAAAGCTGGCAAAAAACATTTAATGCTGTATTCGAAATGGGGCTGTGATGGCTCAAGCGGACAAAGTGAATACAAGCAAGTCTTAACTGAAGAGGATGAGTTAATTTCTGACACAAATTTATTTATATCTTCATTAGTACCTCTGAAACTTGTTGATATTAATACAAATGAAACTTTGTGGGAAAACCCTGTTCCATCATCAGTAAGATTTTGTAGGCCCATTTTAATAGAATTTTCAAAAGAGACACCAGAGAAAACTACAAGTGTAGTTAATGAAATTATAGCTCAAAGAAACGCTCTCACAACAAGCTTAATCAATAAAAATGGTGAAAGTATTGAAATCAAACACAAATTATTTTTGACAATGGTTGACGGGAAAGTGGCTCAAGTTTTGTCAGAAACTTCATCAGGTGCTGTACTATTTGTGGTGCAAGACCTACAGAGATGAACAATTTAGAAAAAGTACAAAATAAACCTGTTGACGAAAATTCTTATCAATATGGGCTTTCGACTTTACATTGCTGGATTAGATTTATGGAACTAATTTTACATATATCTTATAATGTAGGCTTTGAAAAATGGTCTGCTACAACGACAGAAAATAAAGATTTGAAAAAACAAAAGAAGACATATGTACAAAGAAGGTTCAGAGAAGAACTTGGTTTAAATATAGATAAACCTAAGCAAGGTTCTGGTAACAGTAATGACGGTAATACAGCTAGACGATTTTTTCAAAATTATCAGTGCACTGCAGAAATTACCGGTGTGGATGAGGAATTGATAAAACGATTTTATGTTTTACTTCAAGTTATGTCTAGCGGAAAAGTAATTAATGCTACGAAATTTGGACAGTATGCTTTCGATACAGCACAACGATATGTTAGTAAATATATGTGGTATTATATGCCATCATCTGTCCATAAAGTCCTAATTCATGGGGAAAGTGTAATTCGGCATTATTCAGTGTTACCTCTTGGACAGCTCTCCGAAGATGCCCAGGAATCAAGGAACAAAGACTATAAACGATTCAGACTTCATCATGCTAGAAAATGCTCTAGAGTAGCTACAAATGAAGACGTTTTACATACACTTTTGTACACTTCAGACCCTTACATAACAAGTTTAAGAAAACCTTCCAATAAAAAGTCTATGGAACTTATAGATGAAGCTGTAGAGCTAGTAGAATAATATAATTCTATGTTATTTTCTTTTTCTCATTATATTTAATTAATAAGAGTAATTTTATGTGTTTATTTTGTATTAATTATAACATTTAGGTCACATTGTTTAAAATTAGTCGTAAATTTATGATAATTTTTCAATATTTCATGTTTTGTATTTTTTTACAATTATTAAATATATTTTTATATGCATAGACTGTATATTATTTTAAAGTACGTTTATCTCAGATTACCTAAAAAAAAATCAGCTGTATATCTATAAAAACATGGAAGTTATAGATTTATGACCCGAAACCGACTCGATCTCCACATAGTGCGACGTATTATATTGTGAAAGTCGTTCCTTCTGTTAAAGTTGACGAGTTTCTTGCGCCCGTTCTTCTTATCAGCTAAGAGACGTCCTGATTGGGAGGTAGATAAAAATATTGAATGATTCAAAACAACTTTTGAACAAAATTAATTTAATTTGTCTTTTTTCAATCTTTATTGTTTTGTTCACAATTCCGCTACAGCTTATGACTGGCATGTTAATTAGTCAGCGCTTTCAAATTGACCCGTAAGACTTTGGAAAGCATTTGATTACAAGGTGCCTGTCGATGTGGAACATTGATGATTCGCCAGCGAACGAGAAATAATTACGTCCAAGGCTAAACTAAAAAGCTATGACGCACGAATCGACATAGATTTGATTTTTAGGACGTAATTAGGTCAAATTAAGTTGAATATGGGCAATCAGGGGGAATAATTCGGGATCCTTTTGATGTTTATGCATGTTGTCATAATTTGTTAGTTATAATTATTGTTTTGCATGCTTTTTCTCTAGACATTATAATAGGATATTAAGAACAATGTAAAAATAGGTCAAAATGTATTAGAGTTGGCTTATAGGTCTACCTTTAAGTTTTTTTTGCTTAAAAATAAATATTAACGATATTATTAGCTTTTGAAAATTGAGGAGTCAATGTATTTATGTAGAATGCATATATGTTTTTTATGTAAATTAATTAATGAGAAAATTATGACTATGGCAACAATTAGGGAAACTAAAACGACATAGTTTTGACTTATAAGGACGTTATAACTAGGTCAAGGCTGAATTGCCCGTATGTCCCATAGTGCCCGAATGTAAGCATACTTGTTGAATGTTTCCGTTATAAGAAAAACCTGAAACCCGATCTAAGCGCCATCGAATCCAAGTACTTTACGTACGCACGAAGAATTAAGTGTATTTTAATTTTTTATCAATAGTCTCAATACTTAATTAAAAGTTCTATGTGGGACGACTTGAACATCTTAACCTTTTACTGAAACTATTTAAATATGGAGACAGGTTGGTACAACGAGAACAATCCTGCCTATGATACCAATATTACTAGGTTAAAATACTGGTAGAGACATAAATGTCAATGTGATGAGCATAAGTTTTTGTTTTATGCATTCTATCCGTTATTCAGTCTCTCTCTCTCTCCCCCCTCTCTCTCTATCTCTATCTCCCTCTCCCTCTCTCTCTATCTCTCTCTCCCTCTAATATCTAAAACCCTTTATATCGCCAAACAAACAAACCGAATAATACCTCAGAAAATTCCAAACAGATTTTGTAATCTATTTTAAGTAACTTTCTTGTGAAGGCAAAAATTTCGATGAATTTTAGTGCACTTTTTACATACAAGATGGCGCTACTTGTTTCAACAATGAAGATCGCACGCGAGTGACAGCTGAAAAAATTAAAAAGAAAGTTATCTACGAATCTGTACTGTAAATCAAGTTACATAAAGTAACTTTTATAATGGAACATCTAGTAAGTTCAGTCGTTGATTTATAAAGGGTTAACTGTAAATAATTCGGCTGTCGGAATGCTATTTACTAGCTATAATGTTAGAACTACGCAGAGAATTGCATTCCGACAGCCAAAGGCTGACTTTGACAAGGCCGACACAAGACAATTAAGTAATAGCGTAATTGATTAGAACCTGACTCGATCCGAAGTGAGGGTACGCAATATACTTATAGCTAGGTATATAAAGGTATCACATAGCGAAGACGTTAATACAAATAGCTTACGCTCCTTCTCTCTCCAATGCAAAAAAGGAGATAAAAACAAAACTTACCACATGGTTATTACATCTAAATTATGATGAAACTGAAAGTCTATTGCTAACTACGGGTTAGCAGGCACTGCATCGTGCATATATGCATGAAAGTATTACACACATACATACACACATACACATATTCATACACACACTTTTACATAAATACGCACACATGTAAATTCAATACAATATACACGACCCTACATGAAAATAGTCTGTATTTCTTGTTATAATAGGTAAGAATATTTTTTTTTTCTTTCTTTTGTTAATTAATTAAGTCAGAACATTAATGTAGTCAGAATACAGTCGCCCAGGGGTGGGAGCCTGATGACCTGTAACACAGGCTTTTTTCCTAGCACAGGCATCAGTCTCGCACAAACATTAAATACACCAAGTAATGTATAACACCCTAAATGTAAGGGAAAGTAAGTAAGTTTGTGACGAGAAAGAAATAAATTAATATTATTATTATTATCTTTCTTTCCTGTTTTTGCTGTCACTCTTTCTGTCTACCATCTTTCTCTATACTAATTCTCGATCTTGGGCGAGAAGTATCCATAGCTTCGACCTCCAGAAGCGACTACGACTAACAATTAACTTTAATGGCCAAACCTATAAAACTTTATGAGTCAGTTATAGTTTTAAAACTTAATAAACTAGAACATAAAAAAAATGCTGCTTACGTTAGGCCACAATAAAGTTCATAATTGCTGGGCCTATGGCCTGGGAAAATGAATAACCTACTTTAACTGGGTATGCGTAGGCAATCTATAATGTACCTAATGACTAATATAGAGAGCTTATTTTGGTGTAGACGCCTTGCAGGAAATTGTTATCGAAACTGCAATCATCGAAGTAAAGAACTTTTGGGAGAACTTGCTGTAGAAATTGTACATACAAGTTGAGAAAATTCTTTTCTTTACAGCAAATTCCGTTTTAGTTGTGGATAAATAAATAGGTAATCACTTCCCGAACGCATTTGGCGGGCTTAATAGGCTTCTTGAATGTATTTTTATTGTATAAATCGTTTAATAGAAAAATGCCTTGAAATTTTTTTGTAGAATTGATTTTTGTTAAAAAAATATTTTCTTGGGTCAGTGCATTAATCGTAATTTAAACAGTCGCCATTATCACGAGCTTTAAATGACGTCACATGACATGACTCCCCACCTTACTATGGGTGAATCTACATATATTGTAATGATATATGTTACTATATTAATAGTTTTGTAATTATTAGTTATATATTTGCATTATTTTATAATAATCAATAGAGTGAGCACTGCAATCGGCGCCGGCAAAAGCATGGATTCATGTCATGTGACGTCACAACCAATGGGAAGGTGCTCAGTTTGTTTTACTTTCGTTGATGCATAATTGTCAAACCGAAAAAAAATTATTTCTTAAAAAATTATTGAAATTATCGATTTAACGAATGCTGTCAGTATATTACATACTGAAGAATATTTAAAAAATATTAGATTTTTTTTTAACTTACATGCAAGGAACCTATTGATCACTGCATTTTTTATTGTAAAAAATATATTCAACATAAATACAGTTATTTTTATATAAAACTCCTTCCAAAGGTTTTTCCGTATTTATCATAGCGCATATCGCGAATGCCTTTGATTATGGCAGCACTTAGCTTTAAGATTTAATTATTATTTGATTTTTATATTGGTCCGTATGTACAAATAATTATTTTTAATTATATTTCCATAATGATATTATTACATGTTCTATTTATTTATAATTCACAGGAACCATCGACTTGCACACTTACGTCGATGGTCTTTCGCATCGACGGTCCTGGGTTCGAATCCCGGTAGGGTCGGATGTTATTATGATGAATACGAGCATTTGTACCTGAGTCATGGGTGTTTATATATATTTCTATGAATATTACATATCTATGTATCATATATGTATGTCTATCCGTTACCCTAGTATCCATAACACAAGCCTTATAGTGCTTACTTTGGGCTAGGCTAATTGGTGTGAGTGTAGGAAATATTTATTTATTTATTCTAGCGCAAAATTAGCACAGTACACTTTGGTTATGGTTACTAAAGTAACAGATAGACACACTAACGATAAGTATATAAATAAGTTATATCTAGTACAAAAGCTCATTCTTATCACACAAACATCTACCCCTTTCGCGACTTGTACCCAGGGCTATTTAGGTTCTGAAGGCAATTTTTGTCAGCCTAGCCGGCCCTCAAAAATACATGATTCACGTTATAACTTAAATTACATTGTGTTACTTAGGTGTTGTACACCCAACACCATAATCTATTATTTAGAATTTCAGTTTGAAAAAAGACCAACCACTCTTTAAGCTAAAATAGGTTTATTAATCGTTAAAGATTTTTTGAATAATACGGTTCGTTGATTTTAATTTCATATAACTATTTGTGTATTATTATTCAAAGGCATTACGAACTAAAACTAAGTAATTAGGAGCGACTATTTCTCTTGCACTAATATGGTTTTACAAAAGTATAACAGAGATGAAAATAATATTCATATAGTCGATTTTATTCTTAAAATAAAACACAATGATAAATTTACATCCATCCCTTTCATGTCATTGAAAATATTGACGAATTCAGATTATGTAAATCTCTTTCAAATATGATCGACACTCGAACGAAAAACCGACTACAAAGGAAGTGTATATTTCATTTTCGTGTATCTAAAACGATCCGTAAATAATATATGGAAATAGAAGGTAATTTGAATACCAGCGGACATATAAGAACCCATTAGGTCAACATAGGTCAACTGGGAAAAGGTTAAATAGTTTTTTGAATTGAAAAAAAATTTATTTGTTTACACAAAACACAGTGGCCATATTGATTTTGAATGGCTATTTCGTCAAACGCAGGGCATGTGAATAACAATGAAAAACACTTGACTTAAATAATAATAATTTATAAATTAAATTTAACACCTACAAAAGCCTGACCTGATGATGTAGCTCTTTTTGCAAATAATAACAGTAAGATGGAGGTCGGTCCCCCTGCCCGAGTTTCTTTCGCCAGTTCTTCTCGGAAGGGCCTCCCGATTTCCGAACTGGTAGTAGACTCAGTAGTATACAATGTAACAGTCGTGAGAATTAAATAACTAAATAAAATGCAAAAATAAAATAAACTAAACAATTTGACTTATATTAAGCAATTTTAACAATTAGGAACGTGCCCGATTAAATTATTGTGAAGGTAGTAGAAAATACATGACTACCATTATCTTAGTCATCCTGTGATAACGGCTCCTGTAATGGAGTCGAAACATCAGAATCAAAAATAAAATAAAAAAAAATATGCAAAAAATCCGTGAAAAAGTGTTTAATTCAAATAATAACTAGCTTACCCGGTAAAGCGTTGCTATGGTAACGTTAATTGATACAATGGAAAAAGAGCGGGAAACGGAGCGGACAGATAAACAACATATTTGTGTTCTTAGATTATAGACTAGCGGCCGGTCCCGGCTTCGCACGGGTGGACAAAATTCTTTAATTTTTTTCTACCATTAAATATTTTTCCGTTAGCGCCATCTAGCGTCTGGTAGACGAACTACTTGCGGTTAACGCGTTGCTATGGTAACGCGTATACAATGGAAAAGAGCGGGAAAAAGGGCGGACATACAAACAACAAATTTGTGATCTTAGATTATAGATTAGTCTAGCCCAGAGTAAGTACTGTGAGGCTTGTGTTATAGGGTAACGAATATACTTACATATATGAAACACAAATAAGTAATATTAATAGAAATATTCACGACCCCATGACTCAGGTGCAAACGCTCGCATTCATCACACAAATAACTGCAGGCAAAAGGCAGGATGCACCAAACAGTCGTCGAGATAAATAATTAATTATTTTAATAATGATAAATAAATCGTGTGGCAAATTAAATCATTTCATTTCAGTTTATGAATGTAAACATTCTGTAATCGAATAAAAGCATTTCATTTTCAGCCACATTTGTAGTTTTGTTTTAAATATAGGTTAATTAAGCTGCTTTACTGAGTGTGGTAACTTAATATAGATTTAAATACAATTGGGATAACATTTCTTTTTATAATACTGCGTATGCATACTGGGTAATATTAACATAAGTATATGGTATCTCACTAATCTGCAGGTATTTGCGTTTTTAAATTTGTATATATATCGCAGCCAACTGGTTAAAATAGCCATTCAATCAAACAATTAGCCCTTTGACTGAACAAAGCCATTCAACCACACTTCTAGCTTTTTAATTGAATATTTGAGTCGCTCAAAACGTTTAACACTACAGCTGATTGAAAAGTCGCCGTCTAATTAAATTAATTCCGCGCTCACCACCGCGGCGCTAGGTGCGTTTTGTTTTCAATATAACGTTAACTAGCCGGTGTTTGTGATTGTTTCAAGATATTTTTCGGAAAGAAAGAAGTAAATATACGTTACTAGTATTATTAAACAGACAGAAATTATGGGGGCATTTACGAGTGATACGAGTGAAGTTGATTAGGTTAGGTTAGGTTAAACTTTAGAAGAAAAAAAGTTTAGGTTAAACTTAATCCAAGAATAATCTTCCAAGAAATTACAAAAAGTTTTCCTATTTTCTCAAATTACATACTAAACTAATGGTCACCTCAGTTAATTTGCCATTTAACCAGTTGGCTAAGCGTCGTCTAGCTGTAGTGTTGAACGTTGCAGTCAACAAGTCGGCTAAACGACGTATAGCCGTTTGATTGAACGGCTATTTTAACCAGTTGGCTGTGACATATATATATTTTTTATAATACTCGTAGTAATTATGTATATTACATTCAAGATTATTTATGTTAGCATGTATCACACTTTTTAAAGAAAAATGACCTTTATCAAGAAAATAAAAGTTTACAGGTTTTCTTACATAAAAATATTCTAAAAAGCGGCTTTTGAAAATGGTTAAATTACCTAATTACTTTTTTTTTTTTTTGAGTTATATATAAGTATCCACAGGTATTGATGTAGCTATTTAAAGAACTAAATTATTGGAAAAGCACTTATAATTAATTTCCAATTAATATATTTCAATTCACTGAACTTCATATATTGATTAGGTAATTTCAGTTCTAAGCGAGCTAATTTTAGTTCAAATACACTTAATCACTTACACTTTTATTAACAAATTCAAGATGTCTGACTGTCAATAAGAATATGCGCTAAAAATTCTTAACAAAAGTCAGTCAGTCTTAACAAAAGTATTACAGAATTATACATCGTCACCATACAATCCACAAAAAAAGGTCATAAAATTTTATAAGATAAATTATTATAATAGAAAAATACTAGAAGAAATCGACTCGGGTCACAAGTAATTTCTCAGGCGAGAATCGAACGTCCAATACTCTCCCAATTGAGGTACCGGGCCTTGTGAACACTCGTAGAAATTTTCTAGTACCTTTCTAATTTTAAGCTGGTAGCTCAATTTGGAGAGCATTGGATCGGATTTCCAAAGGTTGCGGGTTCGATTCCCGCCTGAGAATTCACTTGTGACCCGCATTTGCATCGCATTAAAAAATGCATAAAATTATAATAGTCATAAAAATTGTTACGGTTTTATTATATCGTTGATTACAACAAGTCAACAAATATCTATTTTAAATTAATGTTACTTAAACTTTTTTAAAATATACACAGGGTAAAATAGAAGTTTATAGAAGCCAAGATGTTACACCTTAAATAAAGGTATTTTCCAATACTGGCAGTTTAAATCAGACCCATTTCACGAGCACGACGCATGAAGCAGCTATCACTTTGCGAAATTATATTTCGGGGAATCTAGTGACCCTCGCCGCCGTCTAAGAGATGTTTTAGGAGAGCGTGCCACATTTTTACTGGCCAATTACCGGTAATAATATAGACTAAGAATTCTAAGAAATCATATTTATTATTATTATGTTTGTCTATCTGTTAACTTAGTGGCCATATAAGGATTAAGATTCTTATATGTTCACAATTTTGGGTCACTAATTATGAAAGTTATTTTCACGTTACTACTGGCGGATTAAATTAAATGACATTGACAACACTATCGTGGACTACAGGGCTTATACCAAACCTCATATTAATGTATTTGTCGGTTCTTCTCTTTAAATTTTTTGTGATATTATGGGTAATATTTTATGAGTAACGTCTCATAATTTGATGGAGCCGGCTGCACGCACGAAAAAACATGACTCATGCGGCGTTACCTCGCTCTGAGGCGTTCCATTTAAGGCTTGAAGTGCAAGCGAGAGCGCGGAACGAGCGACAAAGAGGCACAATCGGCCTCCGCGTTCGGCAGCGTGCGACATCTGTCTCTCACCTACTTGAGTGAGCGATGCGGCCGCGTAGATAGCTGCTATACAATAATACATTTACATGTTTTCGTCTAGTATGAAGTGCAGTAAAAAATGTGGTGTTGTGTCAATTGTTTATAGCAACGATAATTGCGGCGATTAAGGTAATGATTCTTTCGATATTAAATATATGTTCAGTGATATATTGTCGAATATTCGTGCTTTCATCATTAAAATAAATAGCATCGGTCCGCTAGTGCAGCGATTGTAGGTTATGCTATAATTGACAAACTATAACAATAAGTTAACAGAACTATTTCACGATGAGTAAAAATCAATGGCTTTACATAATTGTATCTATGCGTACAAATAAATGCAACTTGATCAATTCAATTGTGATTTCCATTTACCTCCTTCTCCTTTTCCATATCTATACAAAATATCTATCAAACAAATAAAATTAAAATTTTCTTTTGAAAAATGCAACCATTGCATCAGTATTTTCTTATGACGTTGTCACGTTCAACTATCGTCAGAGAAACGACTTTACAGACAACCGATTTTTTTTTATCGTGAATAGGTATGCGCTTTACTAATATCTCGCCTGATGGTAAGCGGCGATGCCATCAAGGATGTGACAGGCTTGCCTAGAAGACATCGATTCCCTCTTGACTTGAAGACCCCTCAATTGTATTTGTTATGAAATAAGACTCAAGCAAAAAAAATCCACTCTTAAGCGGTACGGATCACAAAATTGGAACCAAACGCTTAGTGCGACTCTTTGGTATATCAACCAAGGGTATTTATAAGTCTGGTTGTCCGCTGAAAAATGGGGATAACGGAACAAGGCTGTGCAATTCTGCACACTCTCCGAAATGTATCCTATAAAAACGGATTGGCTTGCATAAAAGTAATATAATATTATTTATTTTATTCACATCAGTTATAGGCTAACTGATGTGAATAAAATAAATAATATTTAATTTTAGAAGGCACATGATATTTATACTAGGTAACAGATAGACATGCATATAATTACATAAATACGTTGATTTTTTAACATATACATACTCATAATCGGAGTATTAAACTCAATGGTTTGAGCCCCTTTTATTTTATTTTTTTTTAATTTATTTAAGGCAAGAAACCTTTTGAGCCATTGGTCTAATAAATTGGCCTTATTAATTGTAATTTTATATCAGATGTAGTGTCCAATGAGGGAAGGTCTACCGAACGAAACCTAAGTACTAAACATCTCGCCGCTAACTAACCTTGAACTTCCATAACCCAGTATTGAGGAGATCAATAGAAACAAGAATATCTATCTAGCTTACATCCGCAACAAACGAGTGAAACCGCCCGCCCTCAACTACAGATACTGAAGACATCAAGACACCTTCACAGACTATTTCGCTCCCACAGGGATTATTATACCGTGCAGTATCGAGCACTCAATGACATTTTTTTTCTTTTTAATGTAATATAATTGGAGCGGAGCGAACGAAGTGAGCGAAGCTCCCATGGATCAGTTTCAATGGCGAAATGTCTGTTACGCCATAACTTCCCGAGTTCTTAATCGATGTTAATATTTTTTGTGTGGAATCGATTCAACAAGTTTAGGACCAGATTGTGACAGAGCCCGAATTTTGAATTTCGCAAAACAAAAAAAAAGGTAGGTAGTTAGGTATTACGCTCAGCTCCAATATATGGTGCTAGCGTAGCTTTATGCTTAGCGACTGCATCGCCTAGTATTTCTACACTCACACTAATTAGCCTAGCCCAAAGTAAGCACCATAAAGCTTGTGTTATGGTTACTAGGCTAATGAATATACATACATTTTTGATATTTAGATATGTAATATTAATAGAAATATATATTAATTTTTGGTTCGAACCCGGTGTCTCGGAATGGCGTTACCATGGAAACCAGTATGCGAGCCACTGGACCAAAGAAGCCTCTCTCGACTTCGACTTTTTTATATTTAATAGGCAGGAACTTGACCGCTATCTCGCCTGATGGTAAGCGACGATGCGATCTAGGATGTGACGCGCTTGCCTAGAAAATGGGCTTGTCACCCTCACCTTGAAGGCCTGACCCCTGCTACTAACGTAGCACCCTCCAGGAGCTCTGGAAACCTTATTCACTAACAGGAACACAACAACACAAAATCGATTGTTGTTTGGCTGCGGTCTTCTGTAAGGTGCAGTTATTTCACCAGTTGGGCTGCTCCAATTTGAGTGAAGTATTTCGCTATGCCCTACTTCTCTTACCTTCCTAGACTACGTTTGATTCTAACAAAAACAGAATAGACTGACGATGATGCTGTACCTATTAATCGATTCGTTGCTACATACAATTACTAGAAACCAAGGCTACGAGCTTGATTTACGTGAAAAATGAAGATAGTTTTATTCTGGGTAGATTTTCCTAAAACTTAATTTGAAGGTGTCCTCATCGATTTAAAAATGACGCGGCTCCATTGGCTAGCGCCACACGCAAAAGAAAATGATGGCACACCAGACGTGCCATCAGCAACGAACGGTTAAGGAAACTTAAGGAACAGGCAATTTGCATAGAAAAACTATTACAGGGAACGAACTGGAGACGTTACGTAATCCAGTGCCTTATTGATCGTCTTATCGAATTTTATGTTTGTCTTTGGTTACTATGCGGTTATCTTCGATTTGTGTATAGTTTAAAATCTAACGAATTTGTAAATCAAACTTTTTTAAATTTGGAGTTTAATAAAAAAAGTGTATATTCATTTGTTTTTCACAAGGTTGTAAGTACAAGTTCTGGTTGGTTTTACTGTAAAAATTTAAAAAATGTATCTTAATTTGTTTTACGGTGAATCTTCATCTGTTTTTCAAAAGGTCGTAGTACAAATTCTGGTAGATTTTGCTGTAAAAATTTAAAAAATGTATCTTCATTTTTTTCACAAGTACGAATTCTGGTTGGTTTTGCTATAAAGATTATGAGCCATTCTCTCTATGTTCTTTGTTTTTTTACAACCTATTATTTTGCTTTCGGCCCTGCCGGTGTCTGTAATGAAATCTTGCAAGTTAAATTTAACTCACTTCCCAGTTCCCGATTAAGCTGAAATTTAGTATGCGTATGTATATTGCGTGACAATGCAATATTATGATGACATGGAGCTGATCTGATGCTAGAAGTGATGTTGGAAGTTGTTATGAGTTGGAAGGTGCCCATAGGAACTCCGTAACAAAACGACACAACCCCATAAATTTTTCGTTTTTTAACTTTTTAATTAATTTTATTAACAAGTAGTACTAAAAGCTTGTTTTCAAAATAGTTTTTTAAACTTATATCTTGTTTATTAATGGTTTTTATGTCCACTGTAAAAGCTTGTGTACTAGCTATAAAGATAAAATTTCTGTCACATATTAGTTACCGCATATGATCAATAATCGGACTGAATTGTTCACCGACATTTGCCAGCGATTTTGAATCAGAATCTTTATTTGACAACCGTTTGGTGCAACGGTAGCGATCCTGCCTTTCGCAGGGTCGGTCTTGGGTTCGAGTCCCAGAAGTGGCAAATGTTTGTGTGATGAATACACGCATTTGAACCTGAGTCATGGGTATATATATTTCTATGTATATAAGTTATATGTTACACTGTGACCCGTTTAAGTATGCGCTTATATTCTTGCAAGGCCTGAAGGAGTTACAGCGTGAAAATGAAAGTTTACATAAAAAAAAAAAAACAAAACACCAACAAAAGAAATTGTGCATGTCAGTTCCGACGCGTGACTGGAGTTTACTCCTTAAAACAATTATCTTAAAATATATATAATAGGCAAAGGAAGTAAATGAATTCATATATTTATTCATATTAATTTGATAAAAGATATTACTTAAATTATGGTATTATTATTTATATGTTTTTTTAATGATATTTTACATGTATACTGTATGCTATAGAGAGAGAGAGTAAATGTGTACTTGGGACTGAGGAGCGGGGGAGCGCTATAAAATATGCGAGTATATTACGCAGAGGAAATGTGACCCTTCACTTTTTGTTAACGTTTGATTTTACTACCCGTCTATTTTTCATACTGTGCGATTCTTAAGGAGTTGAACTCCAATAAAAATTTAGTTATCAGATGTATCATGTTGTAAATGTCGTTACTTCTGTTATAGCTGACGAGTTTCTTGCACCCGTTCTTTTTGTCAGTCAGACAATAAGAATTATAGTGATTAAGTGTATTTGATTGATTGATTAATATATTTTTTTTATATCGCACGCTAAGAATTATAACTGTCTAAAATATATATGAAGGAAAGTGAATTAAAACTATTTTTCCTGTGCTTTTACATACATTTTACCACCCATCTATTTTTCATACCGTGCGCTATATAAGAAACGATTCTTAAAGAGATGTGCTAAAAAAAACCAGAATTTTAAAATTGAAAAGTATAACTACTGTATGAACAGATTTAATATCCATAGAGTAATATTCGTCTACGTTTCGTCTGTGACACAAACAGACATTATTCTATGGATCCATGAATAATATAATTTTGACATTGACATTACACGTGTACACAGCCAACTCGACAATGCCCCGTCATGATTATGAATTAAATTACCACGTCTACAAATATGAAAGAAAATGTTTCTGCTCTTATGGGGATGTATCAAGATGCCGACACAAACTCTTACATTAATTTCTCAGTGATGTTTCATTTAGTCTTGTCTTGTGTCCCCGAAGAAATGTGATAAGCAACCAAAATTGCGATTTGTAGCCCCCAATGTTCTTGCATGTTCATCTTTATCACATGGTCTTACCATATCCCAAATATCATAGAAATCTGACAACCCATTCTTGACTTGTATAAGTGAGTCTTAAACCGAATATTTATCATAAATTTTGTCAAAAAATAAATGTACAGACAGATTACCTACAGATTTATATAGTAATACTAGCTGCCCCGGCCACGCGTTGCTGTGTTATAAATTAAAATCAAATCTATCCTATCTTTTAAGTTAGATCAAATACCAGATAGTTACGAAGTTTGATCAAAATTGGTTAAGTAGTTCAGGAGTCCATCGCGGACAAACAACGTGACACGTAATTTATATATGAAAAAAGAATGAAAAATGTTTTATTTCAATTACAAACCATTTGTTTACAATAGTTTTGTGGTAATATTCCTTGTAACTATATGAGATACCTGTATTAGGAAGTTACCGCTCTTCCTTTCCGGTTTAACTAGGGTAAGTATGTAAGTAAAAATTTTATTAGAAAGTAAAAGTACATGTTAAATTAATTAAATGTGTAGTATTGTGTGTATGTATGTATGTATGTTGTGTGTTAGTGTGCATGTCATGTATGTTAGTTTGTTTTGTGGTTTGTTATGTATGTTTGTGTATATATTAAGATAGATTCTGGGAGCTATTCCAAAGAAGTAACAATGAACAAATATATCGCCCCTTTAGAATTATAATGACGCAAGTGTAAAAATAGTTAAACAGACTTAACTATAGAAAACACTTTAAAAAGTAACAAACTAACGAAAGCAATAGCAACTCTCTTTTATTTTTTTTTGTTTTAACGTAACATAACATTACGTCTACATTAAGTATACTGTAACTTGAATAATTGTGATAATAAAAAACTAATAATAAAGCAAAATATAAAATCAATATTGAAGTTAACTAAGAATTATTTGAAGTTCAAATTGAATACACATTTTCATTCTAAAAAAAGTGAATGAGAAAAAAGTGTGGTATTTACAGTCACGTCATTGTAATTCTAAAGGTGAGATATATTGTGACTCACACAACGTACACGTCTGAAAGTTTGCGAGTAGTTCTCGAGAAAAGCAATGTCATGAATTTGAATAGAATTAGGGCCTGTTGAATAAAAGTCGGTGAATCTATCAGGCCTATTATCTATCGGTCGTGTCTGGCAACACTTAACAACCGTGTAACCTTTGTTGTAATATTAACTATAGTCCGTTTTTTTAGCATTAGAAAGAACAAAATTTGGGTACTTTATTGTACACATATAATGTAACAAGCGAAACGTAACATCATGAAAAGTTTACACTAAAAACACCTTAAGAAGCAGAAGTTGCAAACTTGTGGAACGATACGTTGGTCAGTTTGACACGACAAAATTAAAAAGTACATGCCGATGTTGTAATACGCACCATATTAGGTGATTTTTGAAATGGTCGCTTAACATGGCTGCCATTTGCAACAATAGCGGCAAGTGTTAACGTCACTGGCATCACGAAAGCGATTTGCGAGTACCTGTGCATTTATCTGTTTTGACTATTTTCTTTGGTTTATTGTTAAGTTTCTATTATTTTTGTTGAAGTTTTTTGTTAAAAGTTTTTGCTGTTATTTGTAATTTAATCTGTTCAACAATGGACGAGCCTGAAGCCGGTACAAGTGGACTTCAGCACAAGGTTAGCCACCACTGCTTCTTTGTTTACATAATTTCTAATGCTAAAAAAATGGACTATATTAAGTAAGTAAGTAAGTATTTATTGTGTACATAAACGAGGTAAAAAAAAACAGATCTTATTGTTGATTTACAGAAAAAAGTTTCACACATTTCTGTCTTTTACACATTCAATAGGAATGGACAAAAAACTGATGATACATATATTCTACTCATATTTTATTTTTACTTATATTCTAGGTATTCTTAAATGCTGTAAAAACATTTTTTTACTAACCATTGTTTAACGGTGGTTTTAAAGATAAATTTTATAATCTTTAAACTCGTCAGGTAGTTAGTTAAAATTTTTAATACACATTAGGAAACAGTTATTGCTTACTAGGCTAATTTTGTCTGTGGCCAATAAAGTTTATTCTTATATGCAGAACGTAAATTACGGTTAGTTAACTGTTTTTATAGTTTAGATTATTTATAATAGCATATTTAGTATCTTATATTTTTTATAATTTATAAGACCATAAAAATTTTTTTAGAAGTAAAATTTTTTTTCTAAAAAAATATGAAAATGAATGACTTACTTTATAACATTTATTTATTCAAAAAGTATTCATAAGACGTTTAAGTGACTATTTTAAGAACTAAAGCACAGGAAAAATAGTTTTAATTCACTTTCCTTCATATATATTTTAGACAGTTATAATTCTTAGCGTGCGATATAAAAAAAATATATTAATCAATCAATCAAATACACTTAATCACTATAATTCTTATTGTCTGACTGACAAAAAGAACGGGTGCAAGAAACTCGTCAGCTATAACAGAAGTAACGACATTTTCAACATGATACATCTGATAACTAAATTTTTATTGGAGTTCAACTCCTTAAGAATCGCACAGTATGAAAAATAGACGGGTAGTAAAATCAAACGTTAACTAAAAGTGAAGGGTCACATTTTCTATGCGTAATATACTCGCACATCTTATCTTCGCTCCTCAATCCCCAGTACACATTTACTCTCTCTCTTTCTTTCTCACTATAGCATTCAGTATACATGTAAAATATCATAAAAAATAAAATATTAAAAAAACGAATAGGAATAATAATACCATAATTTAAGTACTTATTATATTTTATCAAATTAATATGAATAAAATAAATAAAATAATTCTTTGCCTATTATATATCAATATATATAATAGGCAGCATGTCAGCTCCGCCGCGTGACTGGAGGGTACTCCAATGAGTAATTTGAAGCATTTAATTGCTAGATTATGTTTGCACAACCGTTCACCGGCAGACTGTCCGTCGACAGAACGTTTCGTCTATGGACGATTCGTCGACAGAACGATTCGCCAATGACTCTTTCTACAAAAGGTCTTTCACCGATGCCTTTCAAGATGTAAAACGCAAAGTGATGCAGAGAAAGTTGCGAATGTAGCATGCTGGGATGCAATCACGTTTTTGTATCGTAAAAAAATATTTTAAAAGATTCGACTTATCTCAGAAGTTAGGTGGATATCGAACCCTGATGAATCAAGTTTCTTCCGTTATAAAAAAGGTGGGTTTTGAATCCACATAGCCTCACTATCCGGGCAAGTATTCGAGTAGCTCAATTGGAAGACATTAAACAAATTGGTGACTTTCAGGTCTCTATAGCTGAAATGGAGAATTCCAGAAAATTTAAGAACTTCAAATCTTAATAGCTCAATTAAAGAATACTCACCAAGATAGCAAATCGATTTTTTTCTACTTATAATTTCTTTAGGTATTAACTGTTCTTCATTTAAGCTTCCATTTCGTCAGTCACCATTTAGCTTCCAAACCATTTCTATGCCAAACGTCAGATGAAAGCATGAAGAGTTGTAACTCAACGTCAGAAACAACCTTTTTCACGGAGGGTACTTTGAAAAATCGCTTTAGTTCTTAACTAATATTTTTCGAAACGAAAGTAAGGATTTTGTTGAAATATGTGTAACAATGGAATGGATCAAAGGTAATTCGGCTTTAGATTCTGGAGGTAAAGCGATTTTCGTTATAGCTGCCATCGGATGGGTCGGCACCCAGTAGTGTCCGGCAGAGAAGAATATCATTATACTTTGTCCAATGTAAGATGATACTTTTGACAGTTGACACCTATATAGAGGGTATAAAGTTGCTATTGCAATGTCAAGCCAAACATAAGGAAACAAACGCAACCTTAGTACGTAGCAATAAGGAAGTGACACCTGTCAAAAGTATCATCCTACATTGGACAAAGTATAACACCGCGAGTGTCGTTAAAAGGCGACTAATAGTATCGTATACTTGAAATAATCACCGTACATTTCTAATAGAATATAAGATGGGCTTTTCTAAATTGTGGCCTTTCACTTAAATTTCCTTGGGGAAATAACTATAAAGGAAAAAAAACAATAAGAAGAAGCAATATACAAATTACTTTTAACATTGAAAATAAAATTCACAAAAATAACAATAGATATTAAAAACACAGATATACTGTCTTCAAGGCCAATAAGATCATGGCATAGTTCATGACAAAGTGAGGCTTATGTCTACAAGAGAATGTATTTGCTTTGACTGATAATAATATTTATTACCACATTCACACCAATTAGCCTAGCTTAAAGTAAGCACTGTAACTGTTTGTGATATGTATAATGGGGTAATTATGATACTTGATGGTGATGATATGTAATATAGATAGAAATATATAAAATTATCCATGACTAAGGTGCAAATGTTAGTATTCCTCATATAAACATGAATTCGGAACTGTCGGCGCGAAAGGCAGTATGGTTGCCGTTGCACAAAACGGTCGTTGATAACGATAACGAATATGATAACGATATAAAATATTACGAATGTCGTTGTTTCTGTTAAAGCTGAAGAGTTTCTTGTGCCCGTTTTTTAAGTTTTCAATGTTAGACGATTCAAAGGAACTTAAGTGTATTTGAATAAATTTATTTCCATAAATCATCATTCAGTCACTGCTGGCCTCTTCTCTGGAGCTCCACAAGGAGTGGCTGCTGGAAATTTGAAGGCCATCGTCTTTCGACAACTGTCACTAGGTCATCAGTTCACCTAGTTGGAAGACTCCTCACGCTGAATCGTCTTGTTTAGAAAAAAAAAAAAGAAAACAACCTCTTCTCAGTCCGTTACCCCGCGCCCCACCACTCTCAACAGTCCCAATGCTGAGCGAATTGTAAAAAAAAAGTTGGACTCTTAAATAAAACTAAGGCGGACTCTTTCTCGCTAAATAATGAATCTAGGACCAAACAAAAAATACTACCGTAAAGCTGATTTAATAAAGAATTCATAACTGAATATTTGGATCTCTATTACTCAAAAATTAATCGTAATTTAAAAAAAAACAGCAGGCCACGTGGAAATTTGAATATGGTAGCAATTGCTACCATGGACTGACGAGGGATATTGGCTATAGGTAGCAATTGCGACGGTGGACTTACAAGCGGCTAAAAAGTTTCTCGAGTGGCGACAACGATCGCCTATCTTTCTCCAAAGGTACTCCAGTTGTGCGAGAGATGTGGCCAACTCATTGCCATTTTAGATTGGCTTGAAGAGGTATATTGGTAATTCTTGTTCTCTTGCGAATATCCTCATTACAAATTTAATCATGCAAGTAAACACCGAGCATAGTTCTCTTAATCTCTCGATTTGTCTGAGCTTGTTTAAAAGGCCACCAGTTAAGGACTACGCATTATTTTCATTTAGAAACAACATTCATATTTCGAGATCGTCTTATGTTTTATCATTCTTACCAAATAATATTGTCAAGCTTAGTTACTACGTTATTAGATCAATACGAAAAGAAATAATAGTTCCCATAATTCCTTTGTCCACAGAGATAAGTTGTACTGAAACAAATGTGGAATCTGCGTGTCAGTAGGGAATATTACACGTAATTCTCAACATCATAGTAGTGTGGATATTACCAACTCTATTTGGACTGTATTTGGTAGACATTAAGGTTGATTATTTGCACAGGGTGAAAAGTAATAATATTTTTTACGCTTCTAGAATGAGAGTAATTTTTACCGGAAAAAAATTAACAAAGCAAGCTAGCAATTCCTTCTCTTTCGATTGTTCGATACTTGTATATCTATTTTATTCGACGTTATAGATTAATTCCCGAGAATACGAAGAAATAGCGCTAATGGTCAGTATAAAAAACACGTGAAAGCAACAAGTTTATCGAAGTCTTTGTATCTGTAACAACAAGGTTAATCGTCGGATAGCGAAAAATTGCGATTCCAAGTCTCATTTGATACCTAAGACACGTTGATTTAAAACTCAGTTTTAACTTTCTCAAGATATTATTGCTTTAGATATATTCGATAATTCGTCTTAACTCTACTAAGCTAAACTGCCACTCTGACATCATATTTGCGATCCATTCATTCTTGTTTTTTGATATTAAATCCTGACTTGTCGACTCCTTTATAGGCCCATTACGTCAGTTTTCACCTCTAAATAAACGAATATCCATAAATCCGGTGTTGCGGACTCCTTGCAACTATTCTTTAAGTTTTTCGGTTCAAATTATTGTCAAAATTATGAGTGTTTTTCCGTATTATTAACACTGAAATTGATAGCAAATTACAAAACACGTCAAAGACAACCAAACCACAAAACACAACCAACGTATCAAGGATACGGAAAAACACTCATAATTTTGACAATAATTTGAACCGAAAAACTTAAAGAATAGTTGCAAGGAGTCCGCAACATCCGGTAAAAACGATTTTAGCACCATCGCTTTCATCATTAACCTATTATGTCTGCTCTACTGGACTACAGATCTTTTATAAAGCTCCGTAGACCTAAAGGGACATAAGGTAAGGGTTGCTTCAATGGTCGCACCGGACCTCGATGAGTAAAACAGAGGTCAACATTCAGGGGATTTTAGGCGGTTGGTCTTTCTAGCAAGCACTGGTTACGATCCTGGAATCTAGTTAGGTCAAACGCCGATAGGGGCTTATAATACTGAGAACCTCGTTCCCTTTGTCAAAAAAGGATGAATGGGACATCATCTACCAATGTATACAATGTAAGTAACAAAAGCGAATGTAGCTGGGACTATAGAGAGCACAGTGGAGTTGCTTAATCGCAATCATCCCAACACTAACCGCCATCAAGTTTTTCAAATTTTTACATTGGTTTATTTGTTACTAGCGGCCCGTCCCGGCTTCGCAGGGATGGACAACATTCTTAAAAAAAATTCTAGCATTAAACATAGCCTATTTTACTCAGCGTGAATGTATCTTTCCTATGGTGAAAGAATTTTTGAAATCGGCTAAGTAGTTTTTGAGTTTATTCATTGCAAACATACAAAAATACAAATATTTCCTCTTTATAATATTAGTGTAGATATTTGTACACATTATCAAAATTTTAATCCTGAAAAATTTACCATCATAAAAAGATGCGCAAATACAAATCTGCAAGTTTTTCGGTCATATTACCCGTAACGAGGACTTCAGGGAATGGCTGGTGGTTCAAGGGAAAATATAGGACAAAAGATCTCGCGGACACTCACCTACACGTTGGTCAGACCTCATCAAATCAGCGCTGCACACCAGCGTAAATGATTATTCCCATTCAGAAAAACATCGAGCTACATGACAACGCATCGCGAGAGCATCGGTGGGACAAGAAATAACCGAGGCATCACCACAACCACTCTGTCAAGAGTGCACGACTTTAAAGAATTTGTTTGTAAAATATGATTATAGCTGGTTCCATCTTTATCGATTGTTTAATATTTGTAAAAATATTACTTTCGATGTTCAAGGTGGTTAGCGTTCAACATTGGTGGAACGATACTAGCTCATAGTAGAAGTTGAAATACGTTTGTAAATTTCGACACGTTTGCCAGCGTCTCGGTGGCTCAGCGATCAGGCCACGCGCCCGGATAGCGAAAGCTCGTGGGTTCGTATCCCACCTGAGGCCTCGGATTGGTAGTTGTTTTTTAAACACGTATTTTATACTTTAAAGCTTAGGCTTATATTTTTTAATTATATCAAGTTTAATTTATATAATCAAATAACGTACTAACCACTTAAAGCTCATTGTAACAGTCGATTAAAAATGCTGTAAGATCCAAAAATCTAGGTAGAACTTCACAGATCAAAACAATCACAAACATTATAAATACCCATTTTATCATCCTTAATTCTCTCGTTCTATATAAAGAGGATCCCTAAACATAAGGTTGGGTCTTGATTTATGGCCAAAAAGATAAGACAAATGTCTGCTGTGAACAGTAGGCTGTCTTCACATTGTACGTTCGAAAGATATTTTATAAGGAACTGGGAGGAAATTTACTTTCCTCGCTTAATCATTTAGCCTTAGGTTAAATAAGGTGGAGTTTTTAATATCTATGCTTATATGAAAGCGAGAGAGTTATACTTCATTCTGCAAGTACAATATTTTTTTCACACCACACTCAGAAAAGTTTGGTTTATAATTCAATTTCTGCGTCAAAAATTGTGATTTATCCGCTAGCGTGGAAAAGTGTTTTTAAATTAGAACCCTTCTTTTAAAGAAAAACACACATGCTACGTTCCGAATTGTCTTTATAAATTACACTTTATTCTTTATTTAAATTAATACTGTAATACTCCGTTTTGATTTTATTAAATTATTTTAGTCCCTGAAATCATAAAAACAGCAAGAAGAAATAATTTTTAGTTTTAGGGTGAGATTTTATAACATATTATAATATTTCGGACCGAACCCGAAAAAGAATAGTCAAAGTTATTTCTGTTATTAGTCAATTCAAATTAAATAGAAACATATTTAAAAGTATTTTCAGATGCGTTCTGAAATTTCATACAATCAGAAAAAATAAATATCAAAAATGTTTAACAGCGTCGAAGATACCTATTTACCATTTTATTTAAGCTGGTATTCGTGCACTTAAAAATTGTCCTTGCTGTAGTAAGGTGAAAATTGTGTATTTCGCTCTACAGCAAGGTTAAGAGTTACAACGTCTCGTACCTTTGAAATCCTTCGCTTGCTCAGGTTTGAATAGAGGTAACTCACTGCCAAAACTCAACTTTGCAGCCTATCAAATAACTATTGATTATGAGCGTCTCAAAACTCGTTTACGTTACATTTAGAATAAAAAATACATTTAGGTTTAACTTATTATCCTATATTTAAACGTACTCTCTAAAGATATCGTCTACGCCTTGAGTTATTGCATTAAAAAGTTTGGTTTCGTGGAAAATTACTTTTTTATGTGTGATATTTTAGGTTTTATAAGTACACTAGCTGTACCCGGTATGCGTTGCAACACGCAAGAGGTTTCATAAAAACAAAAACATTTTTTTGGACCAGAAACATTATCATTAGCTATCAGTTTCATCACAATCTGATTTCCGGTTTCAGAACACATCGGGAAGAAACACATTGATTTTTATATATGTGAAGTAGCCATTACAGCATTATTAGTGTACGTAAATGTATTCAAGTTCATGTATGTTTAGTTTCGTTTTATTAATTGCTTGTTTGCTGGTTTGTTGCGCAATTTAACGTCAAATAGTTATTATAAATTTAAATGTTATGTCGTAAACGAGTTTTTGATTGTACATATTTTGTAGTAAGGTTCATTAATAATATGTGTAATGTTTTCAGTTATAAGTAATCGATATTAAGACTTATTATTTTATTTTATAAAGGATGAATGTTTCGTTTGAATGTTTAAGGTGTATGTTATTGAAATCGGGATCTTCTTAATTTTGCTTATTAAACTATAAGTATTTTTTTAAATGAGTTAGCTCTTTATCCAAGTCAAGCCCGGGGGCCAAACAGGACCTAAGATAGCGCGAGCTCACCGAGAAGGGCTCACTTATTGACTAAAAAAGGTTTATTAAGCGTTTTTTTTTTTATGAACAAATACTGACGACTGTTTGATGAAACAACGGTAGCGATCCTGGCTTCGCAGCGACTACTAGCATTTGTTTCTGAATCATAGCTGTTTATATATATTTTATGAATATTAAAATATTTATGGATCATATATGTATGTCTATCCGTTTATGGGTGATTATTGTGAACGTAAGAAATATTATTATCACTGTTATTTATTTAACTGTCCAAATGAATCCGTCTGTAATAAAAACTCACAAAACAGTCGTCTATTGCGTATTTCTCACTCAATCACAGTTGATACATGTAATCCATTACACAAAACCAACTCGCAAAAGTAATCGCTCCCATGCGCCTATTGTTTTATCATTAAGCAAAATCATTGTAAACCTCTTTTTTAAACGGATCGTTTTTTAAATGGCTTGTTACAACCATATCGGAGATTTGCATTGACCAAAAAAATCATTTTTTACATAATAGGGATAATTTACTGGAGGGAGACTCTGTACCAGGTACCTCCGTCTTACCTATTTCTGCCGCAAAGCAGCAGTGCTTGCATTGCTGTGTTCCGGTTTGAAGGGTAAGATGTGGCAGTGAAATCACTGGGTACAGTGACCTTACATCTTGTGTCACAAGTTGGCAACGTACACTGTTGTTCTTGTGGGGGTTGCAGTTTTGCTGCGAATCTTACAAGAACCACATGTATTATAGGTGACTGTTACCACTTACCATCAGGTGGGCAGTTTGCTTGTTTGCCAACTTTCAGCAACAAAAAAAAAAATTTTTAATACATTCACATCAATTAACCTAGCCCAAACTAAGCACGTTAAGGCTTGTGTTATGGTAGTATCCATAACGGATAGATACACATACAGGGCGGGGCCTGTCACACGAGCAGAAACTTTAATTATAGGCATTTTCAGTTACCACTATTCATATCCTAGTGGTTTTAGTCCTTCAAAATTGTAAAAAAAAAATTGGATCATCCCTAACAAAATTAATCCCACCAGCAATGGACGGCAAACATTTCATTTTCATTCATAAAGAGGTTTGATATTAATTTACATGAGTTTCAATTGTGACTAAATAAAGAGGTTTGATATAATTAAAATTACCTTCATTCTTAACGTGATTACAATAAGAATCAGTCTTGATTGATTTGTAAGTAGTACTTCCTGGCCCTGCCCTGTACCACGTTACTTTACGACCGGTAAACAATAATATTACAATGGAAGTTACATCGATTATGGTATTAACTTTAAATTAAATTTATTCCTAAACGACGTACTTTGAACTATTTAGACCACATTAGTGTAACTTTAAGTGCTCGAAATAATCTACACAAGAAGTTTTTGCTCGTGTTACAGGCCCCACCCTGTATATCATACATAAATAAGTAATATTCATAGAAATATATACATACATTCATGACTCAGGTACAAATGCTCGTATTCATCATACAAACATCTGCCCCTTCCGGGATTCGAACCCAGGACCGTCGGTGCGTAAGGCAGGATTGCTACCGTTGCACCAAATGGTCCAATTATTGGACAACATCACTTATATTGTTCTAAAACCAAGAAGCTAAAGCACTGTGTTATGAAATTCAGAAGCACAGACGGTACAACAATTCGTGCGCTAATAAAGAAAAGTTAATTTTAGTGTTATTAAAGTGTAACTCCATAAGAATCGTTTCATATAACGGTATGAAAAATACATGGATAGTTAAATCAAACATTAACAAAAAGTGAAGGGTCACATTTCCTCTGCGTAATATACTCGCACATCTTATAGCGCTCCCCGCTCCTCAGTCCCAAGTACACATTTACTCTCTCTCTCTCTCTTTCTTTCTCACTAAACATTCAGTATATATGTAAAATATCATAAATAATAAAAAGAAGAATATAACTAATAAAACTTTAATTTAAGTAATATATTTTATCAAATTAATGTGAATAAAAACAATATGAATATATGAATTCATTTACATCCTTTGCCTATTATATATATTTAAAAATAAACGTTTTTTTTACATTCACCCTACTGGAATGGAACCTGGGGGACCTAGGAGTGACATTACCACGAAAATGGGTATGCGAGCCACTTGACCAATACTAATGTAAGTGACCATGAAAATTGAGAACAATATATTTATACAGTTAATTAGGTCAGCGTCATCAGTATTATCAGCCTTATACTGATAGTAGGCCAGCATTGTCTCATCAATAAGAGGAACATCCTCTCATATTCGAAAGATATATTTTAACAAATATTTTTCGCAATCGATTAAGATGAAACAGCCATTTAGTTTTATTATTTTAGATATATTTTTTGCATTTTTCAATGCTATCTTATAAAATAAAGTAGTTTAATAGATAAATACTGGAAAAATCGACTCGGCTCACAAGTGAATTCTCAGGCGGGAATCGAACCCGCAACTAAATTAAAATAATTTATCTGAAAGATAGCATTGAAAAAAAAATGCAAAAAATATATAAAATCATTAAATCTTTCAAATGATGATTTGAGTGTGTAAGAATAATATAAAACACTGTTAAAACTAAAATAGGCTTATGAATAAAACGGGTATATAATACAAATATAATATATAAACCAAGAATTCCACTAAAGAAAATTTAAATAATCTAGAGGCAATTATAATATTATCCTGAGTAATGAGATGCCTACTGACTTAAAAGCTGCTTTAGTTATTTCTGTATATTGCATGGTTTTAGAAGATACCTAAGCATTTTTATTTTGTTTTATCCATATTTTTGAGAGCGGTTTTGTAAGATAAATACAATGGAAATCCAAATAAATCCCTTAGCGTATTCTAACGGAAAGTCATATTTGTGTGTTTTTAATTGATGTGGGAATATACAGTCTGTTTGTTCACCGGTATCCGACCAGTTAAGGCAAGGCTATTTAATCAATTTTATCAACAATTTCACAATAATACGGCATCTAAACAAAAAGTTATTATTTATTCAGAAATAATAATCGTTTTAACAATCGGCTAATTAACAACAATATCAAACTAAAAACTTATCATTAAAAATTAACTCTTAGATATTTATATACATATTTCACAAAAAGAATATGTCATCCAAAATTCCAATTTGGGGCATGGTACTCAGAACACTAGCAGCATTACCTCGCTGAATAGCTAAACTGAATCTCTGCGCGAAATAGCTGCATACAGCATCTTGCTCCTCCTGTTTTAAAATGGCAACGTTTTCAATTTTTTTTTGTTATTGAATTCGGGTCGGGCATTTATTTAATTGTATATGCTGATTTACCAGTACAAGCTTAAAATTCGTTAGACGGTTCGACAACGAAATTCGCTTATGAAATAGTCACAACTTCTAAACTATTTACATAGTTTCATCAGTTTTAGATAATATTTTAGTGTAACGAAAAAGTAACAAAAATGTATGTTAACCTCTATGTTAACAGTCTTTTTTTTTGATTTTCTAAAAAGGTTTAAGGCTTTTGATAAACTTTTTGTGTCAGTTTATTGCCTACTTTTATGGTCGTTGATTTCATGCCTGTGCTACTATTATGATAACAGAATAATATTGTTTTTTGTGGATTATTTATGGTGATGATGTATAATTTTGTAAATGTCGTTACTTCTGTTAAAGCTGACGAGTTTCTTGCGCTCATTCATTTTGTCAGTTAAAAGACGTCCTGAATGGGTGGTAGGTAAAAATGTTGGACGATTAAAAACAACTTATTTTAAGTGCATTTGAATAAAATTATTTTCATTTTGATGTAGGACGTCTAATTCGGCAGATATGGCTAAATAAATGAACCCACCCAAACTCAGTAACAAAAACAATAAGAAAAGGTCGCCATTTCAAAAAAGTAAGAGCAAAATGCCTTATTCTTGCGGTTTTGTTGATAAACTACTTCTTCTTCAGACGGGAATCTTCCAATACATGTTTTTCTACTTTCTAGATGATTTCGGGTGTGGTAGCCTCAAATGGCCGTCCAGAACGTGGGTCGTCTTCAATTGAGTCTCTTCCTTGCTTCAAAAGGCCATGCCACTTATAAACCATGGTTTTTCCAGGAGTAGAGTCCCCGCAAACATCTCTTGAAAAATTGTCTGAACGGATTTTCCTTGTTTGGTGAGGAATTTTATAACGGTGCGATATTAAATTTTCTCCACAAACGTTGATTTCTTCCTGATTTACTTGTTTGCACGTTGATAACTCAAAGGTTAATGACCCGATTAGGTTCGAATTTGGAATATATACTAAGCGAGCAGCTCAATTAGTATCTGTCTGGATACATGAACATAGCCCCACCATCACCCCGTTCCGCGAACTTTTTGACTTCCCCTCGTAAGAACTCAGTTTGGAACTGAACAGTTTCTTCATTCGTTTCATTTTCCAATGCTGTGGCATCCTTCAGGAAGAACTGGGTAACTTGGTAACTGGTTAACTGGGTTTTATAACTACCAAGTGCTGTTGCCGACGAAACATTAATGACTTTCAAACTTGGAGATTATAAACGGTCGCTTATCCCAAGAGCAACCTTCAATAAAGTGGCTTAACATTCGCGTTCGCAAAACGAGGTAACTATTATGTATACACATTACAGTGTTCTTGGACACTATTGAATATTTCATTTATTTACCTTGATTTGTTTGTTAACGACTATATAATAAGGAACAGTTTACCATAGCACGCAACGCACGACACGAGATATTATAAAAGAAACGATTTTATTTTCCTCTACTTCCAATAGTAAATATAATATATAAAATGCTTTGTAAACCAAAAAGTTCATTATAATGTACATATTCTACAGTACGTACCTACATGTATAAGCGACTACACAGAATTGAATTCAAAATCATCAACAATTGAAGTCTTTGTCGGAAACAAAACAAATCTAATTTACCTTGAGAATTCACCATTAGCGAATAAAATATTGAAACATAATCTGAACCTTTTTCTCAAAGGCATAAGGGATACGTATGTTATTTTAAATTGGAGGAAAATCCCATTCACATACCTATGGATTTACCATCGTATTACCGAATGGTTGGATCTAATATCGCTTGTATTTTTGTCGCAAGTAAATTTGACATAGGTAGGAATAGCTTTTTGTATTTCGTAAAGGATAAGAGCTTTAACGCATCACGTTACATACAAATTTTATTTTGTATTTTATTCGGTTTACCAGCAATTGCTACAATCATACATAATATAGCAGTGAATAGCTTACTTCTATAGCTGAAAGCACAATTAATTAAAATGTAAACTCCACATACTTATTACAAGTAACATGAAAACAAAATTACAATCTCTACTATATAAAAGAAGGACTTTGTGGGTTTGTTACCATTTAATTGGAATAGGTATTCCATAAGGTAACTATGGATCATAAAAACTGTTATTCTTAGGCTTATGCCTAAGAATAACAGTTTTTATGATCAATTAACGTTACCACAGCAACGCGTGGCCGGGTTATACCAGCAACGCGTGGCCTATTTATACCAGCAACGCGTGGCCGGGTTATACCAGCAACGCGTGGCCGGATTAGCTAGTTGAGAATAAAAATAGCTTATGCTTAAAAATAATTACAATCAAGACAAAAATACCTATTTGAAACTGTAATTCTGTTCGCGCCTTTAAGCAAAACCTAAACGACATATTTTTGAACAACAAATATCCAACACCTAGGCAGTTGTTCTTTTTTAAAGAAAAATGCTTAGTTATTAATAAATTATACCTATATAATTAAAAATAATTTCCACTGCTTCATCATGGTTTAAATATTTTAAAAGTGTAACAGTTTGTATATTGCTTTATGAGCCCCTCTCTAACGGGTTTCACGTTACACCAGCGCCATGGCAATAACATGCTGTGGCATTACGCTGAGTGAAGGCCAATTCGGTAGCATACTAATAACTTTTACCTATAAAAATGTACTTTTATATATATATAATAAGTGTATAATGCTCCGAATAAATATTTTTTTTTCTTTCTTTCTAAATATTAATCGAAATTCTATAAATCTACGATAGTTTCTTGCATATGCTTACGAAATGTATTGAAAGTTACAGCATTAATGTCAAAAGCCTTTCCATAGCAGTTCAGTAGTTTGCTCGCCCTGGGGACAAATACCGTTGAGCGTAGTGGTAGAACCAATGGTGCGATTTCAGTGCTAGATTATTTATTTTAAAAGAAAAATACTAGAAAAAATCGACTCGGCTCACAAGTGAAAGTGAACAGCTCAATTGGGAGAGCATTGGACCGGACTTGAAAAGGTTGTGAGTTCGTTTCCCGCGAAATTCACTTGTGCGCTGAGTTGTTTTTTCGTAGTAGTTTTCTTTTTGAATAATTTATCTTATAATATATTTAGTTTATTTATATAATAGTTCAATAGTTTAATATAGTCATGTACGTACTATATGTATTGTATACATAAGTATGTTAAGTTGATAAGTGTAAGTATATATCTCCATTGTATCTGCTTTTAAGTTTATTTTCCCCCAAAGGTTGATTGGGAGGGAATGCAATTAGCATTAAGTCCGCCTTTCTACCATTTTTATATTTATAGTCAATTAAGCTTTTTAAATGAATAAATAAAATAAGATAGCATTGAAAAAATGAAAAAATATTTAAAATTATAAATTTTTTGTTAATTATTGTTGATAAAACCAATTAAAAGTTGAAAATCCCAAACTCGTTGTGTGGTTTTATTGAGGAGTTCCTATGGCCACCTTCCAGCTCCAGCATCAGGTCAGCTCCATATCATCATAATATTGCATTGTCACGCAATATACATTTGCATGCAAAATTTCAGGAAACCGGGAATTAGGACAAATTTAACTTAGAATTTGTGTATCTGAAATTTACACGTAAAATTCACTACTGCTACATCTAATTCAGTAATTAGAATGGAATTGAATGACTTTGGATTGAATTAGGTATAATATTAAATTCTGATATAAGAGATAAATAAAGTTAACATATCTTATTAAACAATAATTTTGATGAAATATTCATTTAATTTAAGGAAATCTCAGTTCCTTACTGAGATTTCCTTTCTTCTTTGTATAACACGCTTTGTTAATTAAAAGCTTCATTAGGCATTTATTTAACAGTTTATATTATTCAGATTTTATTGAATAATTTGGTAATTAAAATATTAATGTAGTCTCGACAGATTTTTGACAATAATGTAATAACCGTTATTTTTGAAGTGAAAATATTTTAGCATCGTTGTGATTTGAAAGTCGATGAAACGAAAAAGCGACAGTAAACAGAGACTACACCTAAATTCATAAGATTTAACGTAGGAGAAAATAAGATAGGAATCATTATACAATGTCCCTTATGTTCATGGTTCTCTTTGTGCTCTGCTTCCAAGGCATATGGGGAGTTTGCTTGGGGCTTAGCGTTGCACGTGTGTATATTATGTCTATCCGTTACCCTAGTATCCAAAAGCCTTAAAGTGTGAAAAATTATACTAAATATTGTGGATGCTAATAAATGGATATCATGCATAAATAAGTATACAACGTGGTACAAAAACCTACTGAAAATGTAATAAATTATCAAAGCGAAAATTTTGTCAACCCTAGTAAGCTGTTACTGTATAGAACTGAAGTTATCGTAGATTATTTAACAGACTGTACTCTTTAACGTATTTTAAGTTTTTCATTCAAAAAGGTTTGCAAACTCAATAAATAATGGCTTCGAAAAACATCAAGTCGAAAATAAAAGGTTATGTTGTCAATTTCAAATCTTCTAATCGATATCTTACAATTATTTCGTTTTTAACCAACATTATTTCTAGAGTGAAAAATGGCAATGTTTTCTTACTCTGAATATTACGATATAATGTAATGCGTAGGACATGAAGATGGCAACCTAAATGCCACACAAGCCATATCCCGTCTAGCGAGGTTGTGCATTGAGCAAGGCGAACCGTTGAACCGTTTCTGTAAAGTTATTCGTTACGAAAAAGTAAGTGTTAGTTTAGGTATAGGTTTAGGTAAATATCAATAAAGCAATTAATAATTTAATTCTTACTTCGATGACTGTTTGGTGCAACGATAGCGATCCTGCCTTTAGCGTCAACGGTTCTTGGTTCAAATCCCGTAAGGGGCAGATGTTTGTGTGATGAATACGACCATTTGTACCTTAGTCATGGGTATTTATATATATATACTTATTACTTACTTACTTACTTTGGGCTAGGCTAATTGGTGTAAATGTTAAAATTATTATTATTATTATATTAAAATTGTTTTAAAAGAAAAACAAAATATTATTTCAGCCAGTAATGTAATAAACATGACATCACTTTTTGAAGCACTCTTTAGCGCATCTCTGAACTTCATTAAAGGCATAAGAAAATCTTCATGACAACCCTTACCTACAACCTTGACGGAATTTTAATCGACTTTAACAAAGATGGAATTGCTAACTCTCATGTATGTCATCACAACACATTAATCAAACTCTCGACTTCTATTATTAGTAACTGAAAATCGAAACCATAGCACGATTCAAAATACTAGTAACGGCATCTTTTGGGTGAGTGGCGAACTAAACTTACATAATATTTACAAATATTAAGACTTAACACACACATCGACGTAACTTATCGAGTATAGTAATGTGATTCCGACAGTAACATATTAAAACAAAAAAATAAACATGTTCTTATTATTTTTTTATGTAACTTGTAGAAAAGCGATAAATTTGTGTAGTAAAACAAAACGCTTTGTAAACAGCAAACAAAAATATATTATTTACTTCATAAATAAAATAATAACATAAGAGCAAAATAATCTGAACAGTTATAAATTCTCTAATTTTAATTAGAGAATTTATAATTGTTATAAAGTTATTTGTGAAATTGTAGATTAATTAAATAATAATGAATGTACTTTATAATATCTGATGTTTAATGCAAATAAACGAATTTTGAAATAGCTTTTCACAAACAGAGCAACTGCTTAATTGAATCATTGCCAATATACAAAAAGAATATTCAACACAATATTGTTCTCAAAATGTATTTCAAAATTACTTCAATAGATTTTTATTCTATACTAACTTTACCCGAGCCTTCGCTTGCATTAATGTAGACTACCGATTATTAGTTATATATCTATCCCCCGGGAACTGTACTTTTTTCTAAAAAAAAGGTACCCTATGTACTTTTTGTACCCCTGGCAAAATGTATGCGAAATTTCGTGATGATCGTTTAAATTAATAAATATTTCTTACATTCACACCAATTAGCCTAGCCTATGGTAAGCACTGTGAGGCTTGTGTTATGGCTACTAAGGTAACGGATAGACATACATATATGATACGAATATTCATAGAAATATATATAAACACCCATGACTCAGGTACAAATGCTCGTATTCATTATACAAACATCTGCCCTTTCCGGGATTCGAACCCAGGACCGTCGGTGCGAAGGGCAGGTCGCTACCGTTGCACCAAACTGTAGTCGTATGTGTAGTTAAGGCGTAAGACTGTAACATACAAACTCAGTTTCGTATTTTTAATAATAGTTAGAACTATAACGTTTAAGAAGTCTATTACTATATGTTGGACGTTAGTTTCTCCACATTTTTTCAGTAGACACTTTTTATCGATTATCTCGTTAACATGAATTTTACACATAGGAGGTCTTAAAGTCGCAATGACGATAAGGTCTTATATCAATATGATATATAGCCTACCATTTGCGAAATCGCATTTTCTTACCCTATACCAAATTTAATCGGTCAATCCGTTCTTGACTCATACAAGGATATACGGATAGACAGAAAAATATTTTTTTTTCTAAATAGTAAAATTGTTATCAGTGAGTCACGAATAGTTATGACTTTGTCAAAAAAAATGTACAGACAGAACCTACAGATTTATATAGCAGTGTAGAGTATAGTTCGTTAGTACGGACATGTCAATTTTATTTTTTAATATTAAAAATTATAAACATTTGATATATTGCTCTGAACCCCTGAGTATTGATAGAGTGAATATACCTAGTACATGGCCTTTCTTACCATAGTACATCAATCAATTAATTTATCCTGTTAATTAATATACAAACAGTGGTGTTACAGTAATAAAGCCTCATATATTAAACCGTTTAAACAGAGGCATGTAAATGTGAACGTGCAGTACAAATATAGGTTACTGGTTTTACAAGCGGCTTCGCACGCGTTATTGTAAACTAAGGTTTATAAAGTTATATTTTTATCCTTCGGGAACAGTACTTTTTTAATGAAAGGTACACTATGTCGTTTTCTGTATCCCTGACAAAGTGTATGCAGAATTTCAGGATGATCAGTTAAGTAGTTAAGGCGTGAAAGTGTAACAAACAGACAAACTTTCGTATTAGTTAGGATTCCCTTGTATGGATAATAACAAGTTAAAGTATCACGATCTCTAAAAATTTTTGAACTGCAAATTGATTTTTAGACCGAAACCGAAACTTCGGTTATACACTAATATAGAGTGAATATACTCAGTATATCGACGGCAAAGTGCCAATAACACTTAACTGCTAAATTCAAAATAATACACAAGCTGAAAAAAACGTTTAATTTCTTGACAAGTTAAAATTAAAAAAAAGGATTATTTATTTTTTAACTTGATGCGCTTGCAACTGAAAATACGCTTAGAAAATTTAATTAAAACATGCAAATAACGAAATTTAATTCGAAATGACAAAAAAGTGAATTTCTCTACGAATTTCAGTAAGGAGGTCTTGGCACTTCACCGTCGATATAACACTTTAATTACATAATAACTAGGTGATGCAGTCGCTAAGCATAAAGCTACGCTAGCACCATATATTGGAGCGGAACGTAATACTTAAAAAAGAAAAAATTTTTTTTGCGAATTTCAAAATTCGGGTCACCACCCGTCTCTCGGGTCTCCGTCACCATCTGGTCCTAAACCTGTTGATTTGATTCACCATAAAAAATATTAAAATCGGTTAAGAACTCTGGAAGTTATGGCGTAACAGACATTGCGCCATTGAAGCTGCTCCATGGGAGCTTCGCTTCGCTCCGCTCCAATAAGGCACGTCAATCAGTCGTTGGTATCCACCACTCCACACAAGGCCGCTATATGGGTTAATAAAATTTCCATAGGAAAAGCCTATGTCCCAGCAGTGGAGACAATAATAGACTAGAGAAAATGTTGAAGAATATTCATATTCGACTCGCAAATGCGATAATTTAAGTGGGTACTCGACCCGAGAACGCAATCCATTAATCGCACTATCGGTTGCCATTAAATCGATGGTTTTCCGATCAAATCGATGCAGAGTCGAATAGTTATCGCATCGTCATTACAACTCGACGGATATAGCTGGGGCAATGGTTCCCAATGTGGTCTGAATCGACAACTAGGGGCTTACTATTTGAATTTCTTATTTAATAATAATAATAATATTTCCCACGATCACACCAATTAGCCTAGCCCAAAGTAAGCACCTTAAAGACTTGTGTTATGGATACAAGGGTAACGGATAGACATACTTATACGATACATAGATATGTAATATTCGTAGAAATATATGTAAATATCCATGACTCAGGTACAAATGCTCGTATTCATCATACAAACATCTACCCCTTCCGGGATTCGAACCCAGGACCATCGGCGCGAAAGGCAGGATCGCTACCGTTGCACCAAACGGTCGTCAATCAATTTAATTTCATCACTTATTAAAATAAAATCCTTTATATCGATTTGCAGATATTTCTTTAATTGTGACTTAAATTTTAATAGTTTTGTCTTGTTTTGATACATGATTATTTTACGCCAATTATTTGTAATTACCTATTACATGGAAAATATATCATGGATCTATTGGATGTTAATGTATCTTTAGATTCATTAGCCTACTGGTTACGGCGTTTGGACTGGTTAGCCTGAAAGACGTGCATCCGAATCATAAGATATTTTTTCAACAAAATATTTCTATGTTCATTTAAGATTTATTTATTACTCATATTATCAGATATTGGATAACACCACTTTACAGAATTAACAACCCATTTATTATTATTTTTTATATTTAAACCTTACATCATCATCCCGTGATAAGGATTAAATATAAAAGATAAAAATGAACGCGTCGTTTATCCGGTTTTGATGTTTTATTTAATTGTGGGATAGGCGCAAAAATGTACAAACTAAATACATATTTGATATTATAATGTATTCTGTTATACTTTACTATAATAAAATTAAAGAAAATCCACACACTATTTACTAGCGATGCTATAACTAAACCTTTGCTAATTTAAGAGTTCTAAGACCCGAACCGTGAATGAAACAGTTCTAAAACACAGACAGGCCAATGAGGTTTCCAAGATTCTAAAAGTTATTTTAATGACGAAAATAGATATATGAATAAATTGTAATGAACACAAAAGTGGGATCTATTCTAAATGGTACGGGTTAACGAGACTAAAGGTTTGGGAACCTATGTGCTGAGTGTCCTAAAAATTACAATCATTCTTTTCACTTATTCTTTTATTTAGTTCTTACACTTCCGCGCACAATACACATCAGAATAAAACACTTTTTTACGTCAGGATTAAATATAAAATAAAATAAAACATGCGCAAAAATCCGTAAAAAAGTATTTTATTCTGACTTATTCTTTATTAGAAAAGATGAAGTATACATAAATTATTACATAAAAAAAATATTTTACTCAGGTGTCAAATCTATCGACCTATCAAGGCCTCGGTAACTTAATTGGGAGAGTCCTCGCTCGAATAGCGTGGGGAATTGAGTTCGAGTCCCATCGGACACCTGAGTCGATTGATTTTATCTCTGAAAAGCAATTCTTTTTGGATGGACAAGACAGTCAACAATAAAATAATCCAGGTCAGTCCGTGGTGATCAATAAAAATAAATATACCATGAATATACGAATGCGTTTAATGTTTTGATAAAATATATACAAAAAATACTTATAAATATATAAATAAAAACTTTATATAATACACTAGCTGACTAGTCCACGCGTTGCAGTGTTATAAATTAAAATGAAACCAATCCTATGTCCTAAGTCGGAACAAATCCAACAAAATGAAAGAAAAAACATCATAATTGGTTGAGTAGTTTCGAAGTTTATTGCGGTCAAACAAACACTGTGACAAAGAATTTTTATATATATAGATTATTACATGTTAGTATTTCTTACAAAGTGCTAGCCCGATTGACTTTTCTTACTTGGTAATATATACAAGATATCCCTGAATAATTTCACTTCACTATCAGCTCGTCCTAAATGATAAATATTCATGTTGCTTGCATTTCTCGCTAGTGTAGTCAAGAGTCGTTCGTCAAACTCAACTCTCGTCCCATTGTAAAACAGTCGACTGGAGTAATGAAATTGTGATGTAGTATTCAGTAGATGCCGACATTCTATTTTACTCATGACTAAATAGTTTTGAACATAATAGCATAATAAATCGTCATTACAATCTTATAGAAGACTAATGATGAAAGTAACGTAACGTGCTGAATGTGAATGTAAACGTTAATGAAATAAGTTATCAATTGGCTAAACGAAAGTGTACTGCCTGCGAAGACCGGATTCTACTTCGAACGGGACTCAAATCTGGCCCTTCTAGTAATAAAGTTTTATGATGAAAACAAACATCAGCACCTGCGTCAAGAGTATTTATATATATTTCTATGAATATGATTTTTTTATTTATATCTGTTCGTTATTCTAACGGGTCTTTTTTAAGAGGTTAGGACTTTAATTTGGCAACATTTTTTTAACTGGCGGCCATTTTACCAGTTGTTATTTTATGTTTAGTTTAGTTTGGCATTTCAACATGAATAGACTGACGCCTGGGCAGCTCTTCCAAATTGTGCAAATTGTGCTGTGGTTTCAAAAAGACGGGGTAACATGTCACACAGCTCGTGCCACAATTGATTTATTGCTGGAAACTTTTGGTCATCGCATAGTTGACCCGTGAATTGGCCTCCAAGATCGTACGATTTAACGCCGCTTGACTGTTTTCTGTGGGGATACGTAAAGTCGCTAGTCTACGCCGATAAGCCGATAAGACTTAGAGGACAACATTCACCGCCTTATTGTACATTATTATACACGGTCACTAATGTTGGAAAAAGTCATCGAAAATTGGGCTTCCAGATTAGACTACGTCCGAGCTAGCCGTGGTGGTCATATGCCAGAAGTCATATTCAAATTATAATGACAGAAGATTATCTTTCGAATAAAGAAAATTTCATGTCAATTTTAAAAAAATCATCTATATTTTATTCCATTTCAAAGTTCTATGCTCCTAAAAAAACACCCTTTAGTATCCATAACCCAAGCCATAGAGTGTTTACTTTGGGCTAGGTAAATAGGTGAAAATGTTAAAGAAGTATATATATTAAATATTATCAGAAAAGACATCTATTTTTACCGAAACTAGAATCTGAACGAACATTCCCATATTCGAATTCCGGTAGAAGTAGAAGCCGCGTGTTTGGCTTCTCAGATAGGATCACTTTAACTCTACAGATTAACTGTCAACATGATTTCAACCTTATTGTTTCATACAATAGTAATTAAAACGTATAAAATGCATGTGATAAAAACGCGAGCAAACTAAACTGTTTTTGAAGTAAAATTATTCTCCATAAATCATTGTTTTAAGTTAATGAAATAATAATTGTTGTTTAAACTCTTGGCTTAGTTTCAACAGAATCTCTGTGCCAAACAATGCGTGTGAAATTATTTTCTTTTTATTTATGTGATGCTCGCTTTCTCTTGTGGTATAAACCACAATAGACAACGATTATATACATTTAAAAAAATGGATAGGTTTTTTGAAAATAAAATCATGACAGACACGAGATAGGAAAGAAACCATTAATTAAAATTAGCTTAAGATATTATTTAAAACATAATTTCAACACTTAAACTGGTCTTAAATATATTTTTTATACAAATAGGTTTTTCACTTGTTCCTAGATAGCTTTTTACACATTATTTAAAAAATATGAAATAACTGCTTTATTTTCGTTACCCTATAGCTAAAACGTTTCCTGAAAACATCACTCTTAAGTATTTTTATACCTTGATTTTGATGTATATCAAAACGTCTGCCTTCTATGTTTATAATGGAATTATATGGTTCTAAATAAAATACAAATTTAAATTTTAAAAAATGTGAATTCATCTTTGTGGAGTTTTATATATTTTTGAAGTAAATACTTCTTTAGCGGCGTTGTGCACTTTTTGGGATGGGTAAAAATGGTAAACTCGCATCAGGACACGTGACCTGATCGAAAATTCGTAAGACGGAGGGAGAGGAGACCGCCGGTGCAGCGTAGAAGAGGAAGTAATATTCCCCTCTCATTCTACCGCGCGGCAAAAATCAATGCGCTCTTGCTGATTCGTTTAAGCGGCACAGGGCGCTTGCGCGAGTGTGCGTGTGTGTTTGTTATCATGTTTGTTACCGCATAAAAAATAGTCCTTTTATACTGATGATTAAAGCAATTCGCATTTCGTGCGAAATTATTTCCTAACCATTCCAAAATATCAATAACGCACAACGTTAATATTCATATTTTCACTTCTGCCGCCACTCCCTGAGTTGCAACCTGTTGTTTTTTTATTACGTAAACTTAATTATCGTGTAATATTATTTCACATTACTTTTAACATATCTACTTCTAATTAATTATTATAAAATAGGTTTCACAGTTTAATTTTTTAAATAAATATTTATTTTGGATAACTAAAGCTAATAAGCTTCAAACTTAGACCAAACATCACTTACTATTACTGCCTGCGTTCCACTACAACATCTGCTCCGAACATTTTCCATATGAAGATCTATTTGAATAAATAAGATATTTCTTCATTTTTGTAATTAATATCGGTTTAATGAAGTTTCAGAGATCTTTCACATTATTTATTAAACCGTAAAGTAATAATAAAAGCGGGTTATTACACACTCATATATATGTGAATCATCTTTATAGATATTGTATTAATTTAATGACGGTTTGATATTTATGACCGTTTGGTGCAACGGTAGCGATCCTGCCTTTTCTCACTGACCATCCTGGGTTCGAGTCCAGGAAGGGGCAGATGTTTGTGTGATGAAAACGAGAATTTGTACCTGAGTCATGGGTATTTATATATATATATATATATATATTTCTACGATTAATACACATTTATGTAATTATATATGTATGTCTATCTGTTACCCTTGTATCCATAACACAAACCTTGCAGTGCTTACTTTTTGGGCTAGGGTAATTGGTGTGAATTCAAGAAATATTATTATTAAATATTAATTTATCAATATTTGTTTTTGCTTATTATTAAGTACTTATAGTATATAAATAATTTAAAATCATTTTCAAGTAATTAATGTTGATTTCCACTACAATTCTAATTTTTTTAGTAACAAATAAATAATTATAAAGATCTAGTGACTCAAAATAAGTTTTGCTTCTCATTAACATAAGAAATTATAAATGTTTCTTTTACTTTATAAAGGTTCTCAAGTGCAAATAAAAAAAATGGTTAATTGAATAAAATGCATGAATTGTGGGTAAATTTTATTTCATAAGTAATGTTTAAGTTATTAAATTTAATTAAAAAAATATTTAAGTTTAAATTAAATTAAAATATGACAGATAAATTATTAAAATTGAAATGCGAAAATAATTTGTTTGAAACTCCATATGGATATTTCACAAACCCAAAATCAGTTGTTACAGTTATCGGAGATGGACAAAAATCACATTAAGAAAGTGTCTTATATATATTGATAGATTTCAGTTCAAATAGAGACGTTCTTTGAAATACGACATTAACAGGAAGCTGACCATAACCGTTACCCAATTCAAACTCTAATATAAAATGAAACGACACAAAAATAAAATAACTTCCTTTGAATCGTCCAGAAACGTTTTACTCCATCTTAAAATGAAGTTCAGAACATATAGTGAAATAAAAATAGATTCTTTTGAATAGTAGAGAAATATATTGTACCTTCCTGAAAGGATTTCAGGGGCGTTTTTCAAATTATGAAGACGGGCACAAGAAATACTGCTTTTACAAACGTAACGTATTTTTAATATTTTTTCTTTATATTTTCCAATAAAGATAGTCACTATTCATCCTAGTGTGAACTTGATTTATATCAATTTATCTACATTGTCAACTTATGGTTTTATTGTAAACTAGCAGCCCGTTCCGGCTGCGCACAGTTGGACAAAATTTTTTAATTTTTTTCTATATTAAATATAGCCTATGTTACTCAACGTGAATGTAGCTTTCCAATGGCGAAAAAGTTTTTGAAATCGGCTTAGTAGTTTTTGAGTTTATTCATTACAAACATACAAAAATACAAATCTTTCCTCTTTATAATATTAGTGTAGATAGGTGAACATTTGACCGTTTTCTCGCCTGATGGTAAGCGACGCATTGAAGAAAATTTGTTTTCAGATCGATGCTACTAATAATTGCAGGAAAATTTACGTTAACTCTGTATATTTTATAAATAAACATTTTATATAATTGAATATATGTGTTTTATTTGATAGCATACTGATAAAAACCATAAAATAATTTTGAGCGGAAATTTACTTCAAATACTCCATAGTGCGACGATGCGATCTAGGATGTGAAGCGCTTACCTAGAAGACATCTATTCACTCATGACTTGAAGATCACTAAATTGTATGTGTCAGGAAACACAGACTTAGTTAAGGAGTTCCACTCTTTGACGGTAGGGATCACAAAATTGGAACCAAAACGCTTAGACTCTATTGTATATCAACCATATATTGGTGGCGCATTTGTAGGTCTGGTTTGTCAATGAAAAAATAGGGACGGCGGAACAAGGCTGTGCCGCTAATAACGGTGCAAGAAACGCGATTGTGTAGCTCCTAAATCTTTTTATGTAAAAGTACTCATGCTTCCATTGTTTACTTTATTCATGAGTCTTGATTTTCTGTTTTTTACGCGGCGTGACATGGCTATACAAAACTGCCACTGCGGCCAAAGCTTTTTGCGTGTAGTAATTTTCGTTCGTCAGCGTCATCGCCTTATTAATAACTCTCCCTCTTGAGTTGCTTTGAATATAGAAATAATTATAATATGATTTTAGAAAGTTACTAGCTGACCCGGTAACGCGTTACTATGTTAACGCGTTGCTATGGTAACGCGTTGCTATGGTAACGCGTTGCTATGGTAACGTTATTGATACAATGGAAAGAAAAACGGGAAAGAGCGGACAGACAAACACACAAACAACAAATTTGTGTTCTTAGATTATAGATTCTAAGGTTATACTCTAAAATAAATATATACTGCGTTAAACTAATACAATTGAATTACTATAATAAACACTAAATAAAGTATCACAAGCTTTAACATTAACACATAAATACGCTTTATTGCCATTTAAGACTAAAAAACACTGCGTTTGTACGGTTAACAGCAGACTATAACTTTAAAATTTTCTCAATGGATATCGAACTCTATGCTATAATAACTTTAAAATAAACTTTAAACGTTGTTAGAGATTTGTTTATTTTTATATCGAATGATATGCTGTTGCTGAATGTAAGACTTTTGCAGTATAATCGACGGACAAATGAAAATCTATCTTTTAATCAAATAATTTATCATTCGTCCAGTCAGTATATTTAATTTAAAGCATTTCAAATAGAAACACAAAATAGTTTCACCATCAAGCTATCCACTTTTCACTTGGACCACAAATTATGAACCAATATCGCCGGAAGCCGAGCGTGGTCACATCTGGAAACGACATTAGTTTCGAGTTGAAAATTCCTTTATAAACGTTGGGCTTAGTTTTTTATATAAACGAAGACTGTGTTGACAGATGCTTAGATGGAGGTCGCCTTCAAATTTGAAGCATCAATAGGCTCTTAAAATATCCTGAGCCATGGCAGTTGGCAGCGAGCAAAATGTTGGTATTAATATTAGATGTAATATTACGTTTTACCCGGGTGAAGTCGGGCCGTGTCGGTAAAAGAACGACACACTCTAAAATAATTGGAGATATTCCTTCTTTTTTATTGAAGGTAGGTATATTTTTCTTGAGCGCACTTTCGTTGATTAAAAAAAACGTCACTCATTTTTAAATCTGTTGAGATATTAAATATTTATTTATTGATCTTTATTGGAATTAATATTTTTGTATACATTCATCGTCTCTTTTTATCTAAATCATTTTCATTTTTAGATTTCAATGTTATTATGTCTTGCGAATGCGCAAAGAAAGAATGTGAACTACTTCGGTAAAAGAGTTTCTATTTTCTATACATATATATTATCGAAGCCTCTGGCGCCTTATCAGTCCTAAGTCGAAAGTCGCTTGCACACTGCACGATGCCTATCGCTTCAGGCCACGCCCCGCTCCATTCATTCAACAATGGCGCGCGTGCGCAAACAAGCAAGTGAGAGCAGATTGACAGTTGACAGTACTGACATCAAGGGCGATTTTAAAACTAGTTGTTTATGATTGGCCGTAGTATCAATCGTACTAAAATACGAAGCCAATTAGTATGGGTCGTGTGGGCGTGTCCGATGCGATCAGTTCAACGAATATTTCCACAAAGTGGTAAGGCACGAGAGACCTCGATAGTACAGGCTACATGGTATATATAGCTTGGTATTCCTATTCCTTAAAGAGCGTTACAATATTTCAAACCTCAGCCCTATATATTTTATCTCAAAGGGGTTGCATCGTTACAGTGGTGCCACTCTGTTCATTTTTAAAGAAAGCCCATCAATCTGATCTCTTATAATTCTAGTTTTAGCGATTTACTCGCCAAATCAACTTGAGAGGCTCGTTGTAGCAGGTGAGAGCAATCACTCTGAGATTGAGAAGCTTAAATACATTTGCATGGACTGGTGCATTTAGTGCCATCTACATATTGATAATTGAAAATCAATAGATATCTTGGTGGTGGTTCCCAGGTGGCATCTATTAAATAGCAATAGGTAATTCCAATCCACTGTTTCATATCCTCTAGCCATTTCTCCTTGTTTTGGCATGACAATTATTGGCAGAATATTGTTTGGTATAATCTCATGATAAAATAGAAAGATTTTTTGCTTGCTCGTAAAACACATGTGGATGGGCAATACCATTAAATAGATTGGACACATTTAGCATGCATTTTGTTTTTTCAAGTTGATCTTAATGATATAAAATAAAATTAGTCGTCACTTCCAAACATTTTCAAATGAATATCTAAGTCTAGTATTCAATGTATCTTTTTTTGTGTTTTATTTTATGCCAAAGTAAAATAGCAATAAAAAAATCTACGAAAGAAAGAAGAAGAAGAAGTAAAATATACGAAAGATTCCTGTCAAACGATTTGGGTAACAGACGTCACTTTCTCGGAATTCACTTTCAAGGATCAGCCGTGGGGACTTGTATGTCCTATCCTCTCTACATCTATCCAAAAATGTGGAGCTTTCGTCTCTTTACTATGGCCATCGGCTCTCTTCTGATAAATTTCATCGGAGTAATTAAAACACATTTTCAAAACACTATTAAAAAATGATTGCCGATACATAAATAAATTACTTAAATGCATAAGCGACAATGATTCGTATTATAAGATATATTTAAACCTTTCAGAAAAATAAAAACTATAATTTTCTATACCTAAAAATTTTCACAAGAAGAAAATCAAGTGTTGATTGTTTTTATTCCAGTTAGATGCTTAAATAATAAGAGAATAAAATATTCCTTCTAAAATGATTAGATTTAATTATATATCTACATGTAAAACTATAAGTGTTTTAAAATTATCTATTATATTAGCTTTCTCACCGTAAAGTTTATAACTCAGACCACCAGAAAGTATAGCAGGCGCCTTACAGCGCAATCTGCTGGCGACATTTGTCAACAAACGTTCCTTGTAAAGAACCTCGACTCCACGCTCTGTTTAATTTAGTAGAATTATTGAGGCATTTTGCAATAAAGACTTATGAATTTTAACGTAAAATGAAACGTTAATTGTAAAAATATTCATTTGGTTGGAGACTGCTTTTGGAATTGGTGCATTGCAATCCCTAACCTTTTTCAAAGTCTTTAGATAGAAATATATTGTAGTTATGTAAATAACATTTCTTTTTCTTCGCCCATGATTTTATTGTATTAATTTAAAAAATCAATATTATGAGGATATATTTATTTTTGTTAAAACATTTTTTTCTCTTTTTATTACGTTTCAAAATGTTTAAGATATTTTGAAGAAATTTAGGCAGTAACAATTTTAACACTAGGAAACCGGCCAACTGCGATTAGGATTCGCGCACCGAGGGTATCTTTTACTGTATCTTTTGATTGCGTTGGCTTAAAAATTTGATTTTTTCTCAGCTCCAAGGGACAGTAGACCTGAGTATTTTATATCAATTCCAACTTGATACCTCCACGCGTTCCTGAGAAAAAGGGTCTTGACAGACAGCCAGACGGACAACAAAGTGATCCTATAAGAGTTCCGTTTTTTCACTTTACTGTAACTATATTTTCTGAAAGAATCATTAAGACAGGGGTTCACTGTAGTTGCTTTAAACAAAAATATTTAGGTATTTTGTTAAGTTAACTACATAAATTTAATTTAGTTCTTACACTTCCGCCCACATTACACATTTAAATAAAATAACTTATAAATGGTTTTTTGCGCATAATTTATATGGCGCATTTGTCGTGGAGCAAGATGACTTGGCCTTGTCGATTAGGTCTTTTCAGTCGCATAGCCTCATTTACGAGGCGTAGTTGGGCAATGTAGAGCTCCTTGTTGACAGTTGCGTTCCTTTCAAGCATTTCCTAGTGTATCATGATTTCCCAGTCCCACCAAACGCAGATAATGATCTTTTTCGGTTGGAGATCTTGCTTGACTCTCGGCGTCGGCGTGTTTCCTGGGGCCACCCACTCCTTTCTTTGTTTCATATTAACTTACAGGCACCATTTCTCATCCACCGTGACGAATCGGTACAAAAAGCGCTGTTTATGGCCGCGTATTGCTCGATGGCGCGCAAGGTGTTAAGCAGCGATTTGAAGACGATTTTCTTTGTTGACTTCGTTAAGCTTGTGAGGCACCCAGGCTCCGAGTTTTTCGGCAAATCTCATCGAGTGAAGATGATTGAGGATCGTCTTATGATCGCAGTTCATTTTTTCGGCCAATTCACGACTTGTTTGGCGACCATCTTCCTTCAAAAGTGCTTTGAGATGCTCCTCATCGAATTCTACAGGTCGTCCGCTGCCATTTTTGAACTTCGCAAACCATTTCTGTGCTGCGCGCTCACCTATGACACCTTCTCCATACACGTTGCATATGTCACGAGCGGCTTCAGCTGCTATTTGACCGCAATGAAAAGCAAAGAAAAGTAGGTGCCTAAAATGCTGATTTTGGCCACCTGGGTATTTCATTTCTTAGTCTGGAAAATAGGAAAAACTAAAAATATTCGAAAAAACAAATAACACAGTTCTATAGAGCAAAAAAGGCACTATCTAATGAATGCAAACACCTTTGATAAGTACGCCAAGTGAATTTATGACATTTGAAATTATGCGGTGCGAAAGGTTTCCATCTGCCAAACGTGGAGATTATGGCAAACCCTTCTAATTTTGGGAAAGGTTTCCTTTCAGTAGTGGACTGGTTGAGATGATTATGATGATGAAATGAGAACAAAAATGAAAATTCTTGTTACTGGATTACAGTAATTATTTTATTGGTAAGTCTAGCATTCAATTGCTAGTCTTTTATATCTAAATAAATGTTTACTAGAAAACAATGAACTTGTTTCAAGCATTGTAGATTCTTTCATTATCTAATGTTTAATACTTGTGTTTCCATTCGTTGCTGTAGGTTTTATTAACCTAGAACATGAAGAGATGACGCTTAAGAAACATTTGAATAAAAAATCACACCCTTCCATTTAGGTCTCGGTACCTAATTGTAAGCTATCCCGGTTCGGTGAGTTCATTCGGATAGCGACAGATTATGAGTTCTACATTCCACCTAACTCCTGAGGCAAGTAAATTACTGGTAAAGGTCAGGGTACTAAAGATACTAAAGGGTAAGAAAAGAGCTTTCTAAAATACAAACATCATCATCAGTTGTTAAGATTCTTCTGTAGGGCAAAGCCTCCTCTTTAGAGCATTTGCAGCCATCGGCTTCCTGCAACATTCACCAGGTCATCGGTCCACCTTTTTTTTGTTGAACTATGGAAAATCCTGTTTGGATTCGACTTGCCGTGGGTTGGCAGCGATATTGGACACACCCAAAAACCACTGCATCGTATCACAATTACGGTCGGAGTGTAGCGGGACCGTGATGTCGTTATTGACTCCGACCCTTTTTGGGGTGGTTGGGATCTACCTCCTAGCGGTCCACCCCGGGCAACGGCATCACGGACTAACTCGGCCCATGATGACGGCTGAAGATCCCAACAGCGGTGGTAGGCTCCGTAAGGGGCCGCCTGGCTCGCGACCACCATCCTGCCGAAATCCGTCGCCAAGCAGCTCTGCTGCGTTCCGTCGGAGGGCGGGAGTTCCAGTGCCAATGAGGGTTGGTTATAAGTCAGTTGCGCAGCTTAGGACCGGTCTTGGTATCTTGGCAATGCTGTACCAGGTAACTCATTCTGGAGGGTAGCGGGATCCGAAGCACGGTTTTAGCCATTGGCCGACCGCAGTTAGTAGGGGGCCCAACTAGCGCGCCAGCCACGCGTGAAAGGCTGCCCCGCCAACTCGCGAAAAATCCCGAATTGCTCCACCGTGCCAGTTGGCGACTGGATGGGAGGACCCGGTGGCCATTTCGGGGGGGTTCGGGCGTCCCCGCAGTCTCCAGGTGAGTTCCCCTCTGTGGTTAACTTAGCCTAAGAGTACTTTAATGGTCGACTGAGTAGCGTCTCGACTGAAAATCCAACCCTCCAACATTCACCAATATGATCAAAAATCACAAGAAGAAAGTTAAACAACGGCTGCACTTCCTCCCATTAAAAGTGCACCTCGCAAACATCAGAGGACTGCACTCAAATCTCGATCCGGTCCATCACCATCTGGAGACTGAGAAGCCGCACCTACTCTTCTTGACGGAGACTCAGATAGCAACCCCGTCGGATGAGGCGTACCTCAACTACCCTGGTTACACGCTTGAGCATAAATTCAAGATGTGTGCAGGGGTCTGTGTGTTCGTCCGCAATGACATTTGCTGTAGGCGTCTCCGATGCTTTGAAAAAACCGGGTTTTCCGTTATTTGGCTTCTGGTGGACACAGGGGTAGAGAAGAAGCTCTACATCTGTGTTTACCGATCGCACAGCGGTGACCGGGAGACGACTCGGCTCATAGATTACCTCACAGAGACGGCAGACTTGGCATCTCAGCGATATCCAGCGGCGGAGCTTGTTTTTCTGGGGGACTTCAACGCTCACCATAAAGAGTGGCTGTTCCCATACCAGAAAACTGACCATGCTGGGAGAGAAGCGCGACGATTTGCCCTAGCGCTAAATCTTACTCAGCTGGTGGACCAAGCGACGCGAATTCCAGATATTGCTGGTCACACACCCAATTGTCTTGACTTACTGCTGACAACTGATCCACACAAACATTCGGTATCGGTCTCAGCTCCACTGGGAACGTCCGACCATTGTGTGGTGAAATCCGTATCGATCTGCTCTCCTCCGGATGATAGCCCCAGGGGCATGCGGCGGGTATGGCGCTACGAGTCAGCAAATTGGGACGAGATGCGTATTTTCTTTGCATCGTATCCCTGGCGGCAAACTTGCTTCTCTTCTAACGACCCTTCGTGCGCCGCTGATGCGATTGCAGACGTAATTCGGCAGGGAATGGAGTATTTTATTCCATTCTCCGACATTCCGCTCGGTTACAAATCCCGGCCTTGGTATAATGCGGCCTGTGCTCGTGCTGAGGCCCGAAAACAGTCTGCTTACCAGGCTTGGGTGCATATCCGCGATCGCAAGGTCCGCGCACGGAGAATCCGAGCGAAGAAGAGAGCCTATAATTCGGCCGCCAAGTCATGCAAAAGGGTCATTCTCAAGGCGAGATTCGACCACATCAGCCGAATAGGGACGAAACTGTCATCCTACCCGAATGGAAGTAAACAGTTCTGGTCCCTTTCGAAGTCAGTCGAAGCGAATTTCTGCCGTCCTATGATACCACCTTTACTAAAATCTGACGGGTCACTGGCTCATTCTGCAACTGAAAAAGCAAGCTTATTTGCCTCTCTGTTTGCAAGCAGTTCCCGTCTAGACACCGGCTCTCAACAACCACCAAACATACCCCGCTGTGATTCTTCAATGTCGGAGATCACAATACACAATAAGCAGGTCCGTAGAGTCTTACTTAGTCTGGACGTGAATAAGGCCAGTGGTCCTGATGGTATACCAGCAAGAGTACTGAGGTATTGTGCACCCGAGTTGTCTCCTGTGCTAACACGCCTGTATCGCCTCTCTCTCAAAACAGAAACAGTACCAAAATCCTGGAAGCTTGCCAATGTGCAGCCAGTACCCAAAAAGGGTAGTCGTGCCGACCCATGCAATTACCGACCGATCGCCATCACTTCCATACTATGTAAAGTTATGGAAAAAGTGCTGAACAGTAAGTTGCTCTCGTACCTAGAAGACAATGATCTCCTCAGTGACGGTCAATATGGCTTTCGCCGTGGACGTTCAACTGGGGATCTTCTAGTTTATGTGACGCACTACTGGGGCGAGGCCCTCGAGATGCACGGTGAAGCACTTGCCGTGTCACTTGACATCTCGCAGGCTTTTGACAGGGTTTGGCACGCTAGTCTGCTGCGCAAGCTTCCTGCGTATGGTATCCCCGCTGACTTTTGTAATTGGATAGCCGATTTCCTGACAGAACGGTCGATCAGAGTAGTTATCGATGGCTGCTCCTCTGACTCAGTGGCTATTGATGCCGGAGTTCCTCAGGGGTCTGTTCTCTCTGCGACACTTTTCCTGCTGCACATCAATGACCTGTTGATACCAGGAATTGTTGGGTATGCAGACGACAGTACTGTCGTAGAGAGATACCTGTCTAATTCGAAAGCCAGCGGTGACGACGTGATATTGATGAGAGAGGCCATGGTTGAGCGAACGAATCAGAGGTTGAGCCACGTTTCCCAGTGGGGTGAAAGTAACCTCGTCCATTTCAACGCCTCCAAAACGCAAGCGTGTATTTTCACTGCAAAGAGGAGTTCTTTCAACCTCACTCCTACTTTCCGGGGTACATCTTTACCTATGACCGACAGCCTAGAGCTTCTTGGCATGGAGTTGTCGTCAGATCTCAACTTCGGCGCCAACATCGAGTCCAAGGCTCAGACTGCAGCTAAAAAGCTGGGCGTCCTAAATAAGGTCAAGCGATATTTCACGCCGGGACAGCTTTCTTCTCTCTATAAAGCTCAAGTCCGATCTTGCATGGAATATTGCAGCCACCTCTGGGATGGCTCAGCAAAATACCAACTTGCTGCACTGGACACGATTCAGCGCAGAGCTGAGAGGCTCTTAAGTGACAACAAATTGGCGAAGAGCAAGTTTCACACCTTAGCTCACCGCCGCAAAGTTGCCTGTCTGTCGATCTTCTACAGATTGTATTTTGGAGAGTGTGCTCAAGAGCTACATATGCTCATACCGCCATCTCCTTTCTTCCATCGGACATCCAGACGCACTGCGGGCTACCACCCTTTCTTGGTCGCTATTCCTGCCTGTCGCACCAAGCGCTTCTCGAATTCTTTTATAATGCGCACAGCAAGGGAGTGGAACTCTCTCCCTGCGTCTGTATTTCCCAGTACATATAACCCGTCTGTTTTCAGGGCCAGGGTGAATAGGCACCTTCTGGGTTAGCTCGTTCCATCGTGGATTCTGTCTTTGCCCCCGGGCTTGATTGGGATCAAGAGCGAACCCATTCTAAATAAAAAAAAAAAAAAAAAAAACCCTGCCTCCATAGTCGGCCCTATCGGCCCCTCCACTATGGATGCCCGGGTACGTTACGGGCTTCTATCCCTGAAGTGAGTGACATGTGCAATGCCGAGAATCAACCCATCCGCCATTGGCTAACCTCACCAGGGGCTGGGCTACGTGCGCCGCTCCCATCCCCCTTCTGTCGACATAGGAGTCGTCGCAAGCGATCGTCCTTGTGACCCCTGGCTACTTCCCAGCACCGTCTCCAAGTAGAGAAGAGTAGAAGCACCCGTCATCAGTACACCTCAGAATCCTCATGTTATGTCATCTAGTTCGTGTTCGCCACTCAAGAACCTTTCCTCCCCAACGCTCATCAGATCTGCGCACGATATTGCCCGCCTGCAAACTACAATACAGTAAGTAATAATTACAAAGCCTTGTATTCAGCAAGTAATAGTTGTGTCAGAAAATCATTACCACCGCCCATTCAAGAGGTAATTAATTAATAACTCAATTACTAAGCGACATATTGCGTCGTCATTGAAGTGATTCGACATTATTATTCGATTGAAATAACTTACGATATGATTAATGATGTTCACCTTTTTGTGGCATATTCAAGTATGAGAAATCATTATTATGAATTTTCTATCGATATATCCAAAATTACCATTACTTTCACAAAACTATTAGATATTAATTTTTTTTGAAGAAGAATGGCGGGTTTCCTTATTCACGATAACGTTATTCAAAAATATAATAGAAGGAAAAATGTGGAAAAAAGTAAGAGGTCAAGGCCAAGAACGTATTACATTGATTAGATTGTAAGATAACCCCAAACGAAACTCTTGCGACAACACTTTATCTCTCTTTATTGTACTGCTCACACTGACTTATTGTTACACTGGTCACTATATTTTTTTATGACACATCTGTAGACACCGCTTACTACCGCTGTCGTAGCACGACTGACTCAACTTGCCGTTCGCCTCTAGGGCGCCATTTTCGCGAACCGTTTTTACCGGAAGATATCATTTTTAAAAGAAATCATTTTAGTTTAATAATTGACAATTCCTTCATTTAGAATGGGTGACATAATAAGAATAAGAGAATAAGATAAATATAAATTTTAATTACAGGATAACTATCGTAAACATGGAAAATACAATTACCATGATAAAATTATAAGAACCTTACAAGATAAAGATGAAGAAGATTGAAGTGTGCCGTATGAGGAGGTAAGATGAAAGGGTGAGATAGAGCACCACCATAGCATCGGCAAAATATGAATTTAAAGGTAAAATAAACGGATAAGAAATACAAAAATCTGAAAACATGGTAAGTACGACTAATAACGCTATTTTTGCATCTTAACATATCAGGAGGATAAATTCCTCATATCTAACGTAAAATAATCATTAACAATTAATAACATAAATTTCAATAAAATATTATTAAAATAAATAGTACAAGCGGTCGGTACCGGCTTCGCACTGATGGACAAAATACTTTATTTTTTTCTATTATTAAATATTTTTCCGTTAGCGCCATCTAGCGTCCGGTAGACGAACTACTTGCGGTTAAGGCATTGCTATGGTAACGTTATTAATACAATAGAAAAAGAGCGGACAGACAAACACACAAACAATTGTTATCTTAGATTATAGACTAGCGGCCCGTCCCGGCTTCGCACGGGTGGACAAAATTCTTTAAATTTTTTCTATTATTAAATATTTTTTTCGTTGGCGCCATCTAGCGGCCGGTAGACGAACTACTTGCGGTTAACGCGATGCTATGGTAACATTATTGATACAATGGAAAAGAGCGGGAAAAAGAGCGGACAGACAAATAACAAATTTGTGATCTTAGATTATGTATTTATAGTGTCACCTCAAGTCTCAAAAACATAAGATTACTTTATAACCACGTTTTAAATCTAGTCACCCAACATGGCTTTTATTAGTCAAAAATATTTTATCGCGTATAATGGTTTATCGTTAAAAACAATAATGCTTTCATATTTTTTTCATATATTTTATGCATTTTCAATGCGATCTTATAAGATAAATTATTATAATAGAAAAATACTAGAAAAAATCGACTCGATTTTTTCTAGTATTTTCCTATTATTGAGTGAAGCTCTGAAAGAGTGAAACTCTCTTTTAGGCAACTCACAAATTTCGCTTGTCTCCCTCCTGCTACTACGGCTATGTAAAAAAAAATTGACTTTACCATGTAGGAATAATCACCCAAAGAAAAATTCAAAAGCTGATCATAGTCAAACCGCTGATACTACACTGATGAAATTTGGAGCCAAAACTCACACCGTAGTCGTGACTAATGTGCAAAAAAAGTTTTGAAGTCGGATATACCATGGAGGAATAATCACCGACAGAAAAATCCAAAAGCTGATCACAGTTAAACCGTTGAGACTACATTGATGAAATTTGATGCCAAAACTCACATCGTGGTCGTGACTAATGTGCAAAAAAAAATTTTGAAATCGAACATGCCATGGAGGAATAATCACCGAAAAAAAAATTTAAAAGCTGATCACAGCCAAACCGCTGAGACTATATTCATGAAATTTGGTGCCAATATTCACATCGTGGTCGTGACTAATAAGCAAAAAATGTTTTGAAATCGAACATCCCATGGAGGAATAATCACCGAAAGAAAAATTCAAACGCTGATTACAACCAAGGCGCTGAAACTACATTGCTGAAGTTTGGCGCCATCGTGGTCATGACTTATGTTCAAAATAAAGTTTAGAAATCAAATATACCATGGAGGAATAATCACCGAAAGAAAAATCCAAAAGCTGATCACAGCCAAACCGCTGAGACTACATTGATGAAATTTGGTGCCAAAACTCACATCGTGGTCGTCACTAATGTGCAAAAAAAGTTTTGAAATCGGATAAACCATGGAGGAAAAATCACCGAAAGAAAAATCCAAAAGCTGATCACAGCCAAACCACTGAGACTGCATTGATGAAATTTGGTGCCAAAACTCACATCGTGGTCGTGACTAATGTGCAAAAAAAATTTTGAAATCGGATAAACCATGGAGGAATAATCACCGAAAGAAAAATTCAAAAGCTGATCACAGCCAAACCGCTGAGACTACATTGATGTAATTTGGCGCCAAAACTTACATCGTGGTCGTGACTAATGTGCAAAAAAAAGTTTTGAAATCGGATATACCATAGAGGAATAATCACCGAAAGAAAAATCTAAAAGCTGATTACAGCCAAACCGCTGAGATTACATTGATGAAATTTGGTACCAAAACTCACATCGTGGTCGTGACTGGTGTGCAAAAAAAGTTTTGAAATCGAATATACCATAGAGGAATAATCACCGAAAGAAAAATCCATAAGCTGATCACAGCCAAACCGCTGAGACTACATTGATGAAATTTGGTGCCAAGACTCACATCGTGGTCGTGACTAATGTGCAAAAAAAGTTATGAAATCGGACATACCATCGAGGAATAATCACCCTTCAATCATCTAATTCAAAACCATTGAAAAAAAGTTCACGAGCAAAATAGAATTTTTCAATTTCAAATGTGAAAAGTCCGGCGAAGCCCTTTTCGGTTCATCTTGTATTAGTTCTGCCTCACAGAACTTCTAGCTTCGAGCGGCGGAAGCCGCGAGAGGCAACTAGTTTGGTGCGCGATATTTTCGAGGCATTTGTAAATGATTAAGGTGAGGTTAGGTTAGGTAAGGTCAGGTGGTGAGGTAAGGTAAGGTAGTGCTTCGCTCAGTATTTGCAAACAGCAGCATGCATTGCAGACCTAGTAATAATTTATCTAACAAATAATGCTGTTTGCTTATGAATACATACACTTTTTATCTAAAGCTCTTTAAAAGTCGGCCGAAAAGTTTTAAATGATACGACATATAGTTCATTTTCGTGTCTTCTATTTCCATTGCTATTTTTAAAATCACTGAATTTGGTAAACTGATTTTGGTTACATTCAGAAATGTACAAAGAGGTTTTAGTCCATAACTTCAATTGTTTAAAACAGGTTGGGTCCTATCCTTCTGTTAATCCAGTCATCGGATTCTGTATTTCTCTTCAAAATACTGTTGTGACAGAATATTCACATAATTTCTATATTATATGAGCCATATCGTCAAACAGAACATTCAAAGCCTTGATATGCTGTTATTAAAGCGTGCGTATTTGCAATATGTAAAAGGATTATTCATTTCATAAATAACGCTGTAAATTTGTTCGCATTCCAATTTATTTGAAAGTCAATCGTAGCTTACAAAAATTAAGTATTTTTTCCTATTCAATAAGTTTATTTCCATATACAGTAAAATCTCTTTATTCGCGGGGTTTAAGTTTCGAAAATATGCCGGGTGAATATGGAATGGTAATTAGTATGGAATCATAGGGGATGCGTTACAATTTCCAAAATAAAACAAATATATATATAAAAATAAAATCAATTTAAACTGTAGCGTTATAAATTTGCCTTTAAAGAATGAGGCTCCTTTACAAAGATCAATCAGCTTTCATGATCACAATGTTCATTTGCTTATAAACATTCACTCAGACTTTTTAAGTCAAATGTACACCTTACCAAGCGGACCTAGTTCGATCCTCGTCGATGTACTACGAACGAATAACCACTCTATTACCACCAGGGGTAATATTCTTTTTTTTTAACTTGCTTTCATATTTTGACGGTAAGGTTTGCTTTATTTAACATTAGTGCACTTGGTCAAATCTTTCATAAAAGCCGCCTCGGTATGTTTCAGAACTCAAATGATGCCGCTACTCTAATAAATGACTGAATCTCTTTCTATTTACGGATTACATCCGCGAATAATGAAAACGCGAATAAGGAAAACGTGGATAAAGAATAGAGATGTGCCGATTATGACTTTGGCCGACTAGCCGACTACCCGATTAGTCGGTTGTAAAGTGGCCGACTAATCGGCCGACTAGTCGGCCAAGCTAATTACTGTTTCGGGGGATTCCGTGACGTTACAGCTGTTTAGATTACTTCGCATTGTTTCTTGGTTTTTGATTTTGTACGGGTCAGACCGGTGCTTTTGTATAAAAAAATATTTTTGAGTGAAAGAGCTCAGTTAAAATTTGATAATGTCAAAAAATAGTCTCGTGTAGATTATTTTTTTTAACAATTGGACAATGATTCCTGTAAAGTTAAGTGTAACCAATGAAAAATGACAATTTCTTGTGGTGGGCAGGAAAAAAAAGGCAAATACTACAAATATGCACCACCATATTAAATACCGACATTCAATCCTGATACCTCAGTTTGGTTCTGCGATAAAATGTTCGACCACAGAATATTTTTCCCAGTCGCAAATCCAAGCAGGACTTTTATTTTATTTACAGTTTTAATTTAATTTGAATCGCCCCTACATACATTTTATTAATAAATACATACAAAGTAAAAAGGCGGATAGTCGGTGTTCTTTGCCGAATAGTCGCCGAACAGTCGCCGACTACAATAGTGGCCGGATAGTCGGCTTTACCGACTAGTCGGAATATCTCTAATAAAGAACTTTTACTGTATAATTCTTTTACATCCGGAGGTTGGACAAGCTTCCGAAAATGTAAAATTATAGTTTTGTATACGTTATTATATTATTACTAGCGGCCCGTCCCGGCTTCGCACGGATGGACAAAATTCTTTAAATTTTTTCTACTATTAAATATTTTTCCGTTAGCGCCATCTAGCGTCCGGTAGACGAACTACTTGCGGTGAACGCGTTGCTATGGTAACGTTATACAATGGATAAATAGCGGACAGACAAACACATAAACCACTGTGATCTTAGATTATATATTTGCTATATTATTTACATCTATTTTATTAATTTAATCGTTATGTTTTTAAAGTATATAATAAATTAAAACGGGCCCAGTATACTGCCCTGAGATAGCCATACTTTACATATCTATTGAGCAGTTGTGATTCAAATGATCAATGCCATTACTATAAGAGTAAATGATATAATTAGTAAGTACTAAACTTTCTATGTAATTTTGTCATGTCAAATGTGCCACTATCATATTATTGTTTATGAGTAAAATTATAATCCATAATATTTATTATCTATACATATAAATAAAATTGGAGTGTCTGTTTTTAATATTGAAATAACCGTTTTTACTACATGCATATGAATATATATACGGTACATACACCAAAATAACAATTTTTTTTCAATTTTTGTCTGTCTGTCTGTCTGTTTGTTCCGGCTAATCTCTGAAATGGCTGGACCGATTTTGATGGGACTTTTATTGGCAGGTAGCTGATGTAATAAGGAGTAACTTTGGCTACTTTTATTTTTTTTAATTCTTTTATATCAGAAAAATAAAATTACTGTGCCACAGCAACGCGTGGCTGGGTCAGCTAGTTTTAAATATAATATTTCAAATTATTTTGATTTTACCTCAGCGGAAAGCTGTTTACAGTTAAACAGAAATTCTGTCCCAAATTTGGAGGGTTTCGCCAAAGTAATATCACTTATTTACTTGTAGGCCCGCTACTGCGCGCCCCACCCCTCTAAACAGTCCGAATGCTGCGCGAATTGTAAAAAGAAATGGCGGACTCTTAGACAAAAATGCCATTTGCCCGCCAAATAATGAAGCTTGGACTAAATAAAAATAAAATGAAGCTGATTAAATAAAGCTGTGGTGGATCCACAGAGTATTTGGATCTCTGTAACTCAAAAATTAATCTTAATAAAAAAAACAACAGGCCCCGTGGTTATTGGAATATGGTACCAATACTACCAGTGACTGAAGAGGGGTGTTGGCTCTCGGTAGCAACTGCTACCGTGGACTGACAAGTGGTTATACGGGTTGAAGAACTTAGTTAAAGACCATTTTTCCCGTTGTTGTCCATTTTGTGGTCTACAGGTATATAATAATATCCTCCAGTGTTATTAGTCGCCTTTTGCTTTTCTACTCTGCTGGAGTTGAAATAGCTAGTTATCAGATATTAATATAATAATCATTCTGACCTCATTTATTTATTTATAACAAGGCATACCAACAGCGACACATATTACACAATCATAACATAAATTTTAGTTTCGGTTCAAATTTGTTTGCCTATTACAGGTACACACAGTATTAGTCGTTTCTTGGGTGGTAACAAAATATAGTTACCGTTTGCAAAAAAGATACTCAAAAAAATAATGAAACATCAAGTAGTCGAGTGTGTGCTGACTGGTGAGAAGTATTTAATTAATTCATTTTTAAAATACTAGCTGATCCGGTAACGCGTTGCTATGGTAACGTTAATTGATACAATGGAAAAAGAGAGGGAACAAGAGCGGACAAACAAACACATAAACAACAAATTTGTGTTCTTAGAGTATATACTAGCTCACCCGGTAACGCGTTGCTATGGTAACGCGTTGCTGTGGTAACGTTATTGATACAATGGAAAAGGAGCGGGGAAAAGAGCGGACAGACAAACAACAAATTTGTGTTCTTAGATTATAAGATAGAGATTATTAGACTAGCGGCTTTGCACGGGTGGACAAAATTCTTTAATTTTTTTCTATTATTAAATATTTTTCCCTAAGCGCCATCTAGCGTCCGGTAGACGAACTACTTGCGGTTAATGCAATGCAATACAATGGAAAAAGAACGGGAAAAAGAGCGGACAGACAACACACACAAACCACTGTGATCTTAGATTAAAGATAAGCGGATTCATTGAAAATATCAATATTAGTTATTTCGTGTTTTATTTCGTCGTATGCTTTACATATTCGAACAATAGGGTGATGCAAGCCTAGATTAGTTTTGTGGGGAAGTATGTGAAATAACTTGCGTATTTGGTAGCGGCGGTATTTGTAAGGGACATGAAAATCTCATTGACTCAATGACTCATTGTAACAGTTTTTTTTATCTTGGAATAAATTTTAAGTTGCTTCCTTTTTCTCTTGTTAAAGTTCTGTAGTTACAAAATAGTTTATTCCATCAGAAGAGAATCTCTTTAAATATCCATCTTGGCCTCTTTTTATATCGCACGGTACCTAAATCTGTAAATGGAAATCATAGATCACGAGACAACTCCATTAAATCTATAAATGATTGATTTGCATGCATTAGCATCGCGAGAAGCATATACATCACAAAATTTGAAAGATTGTATAGATTTCTTAAATTTTAGTATTTTTGAACTTCAATAACTCGAACTTAATTAAACACAATTTAGCTTCAGAACAATTTAACTATTGGAATTTGTGATCAGATGAAACCAATTCAATTATATAAGATGAATAGATATTACTAGCAAAATCAATACAAGTCTTCATGCTGAGTCTTGAAGGTTATCTAAAATATAGTTACATATTATATATATTTTGACGTGATAACGTCTTATAAATTGGTTGCGGCTGGGAGTCACTTATGAAAAAGTGTAACGCTCGGTAACGTTACGATGAGTCACCGAACGAGAGAGAGGCCCGCCGAATGCCTTGCGTCTCTCTCCCACTCAACTATGATCGGTCTGCCGCGCGCATTGTGCAATTTAATTATATTCATATCAATAAATATTCTACCGAGAAAAAGACGTTGTCACGTAAAATCTTCGCCCGTAAAACCGACTTTTTTTTAAATTAACATAAGTATGGCACTGGCATACAATAGCTAAAGAAATACTTGTAAAAATTCTATGCGTCTGTCGGGTCTCTGTGACTCAATTCAATAAGCACTCACCCGGATAGCAAGGAGACTTGTGTTCGGGTCTCTCCTGACACGATTTTAGCAATAATTTCGAGGCAAGTTGATTTTGTATTTAGTAATAATTACTTGAGATACACAAGGCTAGCAGATAAATGCCTTAATAACAAAAAATAATTATAATAATATCGTTTATTGTAAACCACAGGTACTTACATAAAGAATGATATATAATTTTATCGTTCAGCTATGTCCTGCAATGTTAACATACGATATAATAGGTAATGTCACACTAAATTATAAATAATAATTTATTAGTAGTACATTAATGCAGTCAAAATGTTATTCATAAATCTTTATCGTTCAGAAATACGTCGAGTGTATAGTAGTAACATTTTTAAAATTATTAAACTTTAATTTCTGCTTAAAATGAAAGTTATTATAATTTTTTCTTATCGATACAGGTGTCTTATTATAGATACTAGGCGATTCAGTCGCTAAGCATAAAGCTACGCTAGCACTAAATATTGGAGCGGAGCGTAATAGGTATCTAAAAAAAGAAAAAAAGTTTTTTTTTTCGATGGGATTTTTTGCGAATTTTAAAATTCGGGCTCCGCCACAATCTGGTCCTAAACCTGTTGACTGGGTCCCACACAAAAAATATTAAAATCGGTTAAGAACTCGGGAAGTTATGGCGTAACCCATATGACATTGTGCCATTAAAGCTGATCCATGCGAGCTTCGAACGAGGAGTGAGTTTAGGAACCATGCAAAGTTTATCTCTATGTCATGCAGATGAACGTAATTTAAACAATTCAATGTTATATTTGACAAAAATAGCGCATTCAAGAATGTACAGACATGGAAGTGTAAAAACATGAAAATCTATATCACAGTTGTTTGTGTGTTTGCCTGTCCGCGGAAGAGTCCCACATAACCCGTGGTGGGTCGAATCCATAAATGATTTTCCACTGGGCAAAAAAAGCGTCGGTACTAACAACTTTTTATGCATAGCCAATCGGAACTTGTTTTACACCTTCTGTCTACTCGATCTCCACAAATTACGACATTTTTATTACTATTGGTCAGTCATATTTTACCGCCGCCTCAATTAATCACTGGTATTAATTGATCGATGGCCTGTGAAACTAAAAGCCTTTAAGCTACTTAGCATAGACTTTATAACTGCTTTAATTTCGAATTTATTTGGCCATTTTACGTCCTTTTAATTTATTTTGAAGCGCTTTCGAAAAGTTTTACAATTATGTTACTAAGAGTAAGTTTTACATTTTATATCTAACTTAAATATAATTGTAATTGTTTTTGGAAAATATGTTATTTCCTAAATCTATAATCTAAGATCACAGTGGTTTGTGTGTTTGTCTGTCCGCTCTTTGTCCCGATCTTTTTCATTGTATCAATAACGTTACCTTAGGAACGCGATAACCGCAAGTAGTTCGTCTACCGGATGCTAGATGGCGCTAACGGGAAAATAATTAAATATAGAAAAAATTTAAAGAATTTTGTCCACCCATGCGTAGCCGGGAAGGGCCGCTAGTTTAGAAATAAAATCATGAGCATATGTACTCTGACAGACGTCTTTATGATCAATAATTTTTCCTTGTGAATGAAGGTTAGTTAAATAAATGCGTAGCTTGAAAACTATCGTACTATTGTAGCCTATTTCTCGTCTCTTATTAGAATATACTCTTTTTTTGCACATAAATTTACAACAATATGCAAAGACAGGTTATATTGTTTGAAAAGGTGGTTTATCTCTATATGAAATCTCTTCTAGTCAATTAAGATTGTGGTTAGTCATATATTTTGGTGTGACAAAGTGCAAACAAGCAGTCTATTAAAATAGATGTTTACATAAAAGATGATATACATAAATAAACTTTTTCTTAAATTCTACTGTACGTGTTTATGTCACTGAAATCCTCCTAACCGTTTGGACCGATTTGAATGAATTTTTTGTATGCGTTTGGGTGGCGCCCTGGATGGTTTAAATTCACAAATCAGCCCGGCAGATGGCGCTGCAGTCGGCACAGCAACGCGTGGGCGGGTCAGGTAGTATAAATATAAATTAAATACACAAGGTTGCGCAAAATTATACATTCAGTTTTGAATATTTACACTTGTTTTAATAAATACAAAAAAAATATTTTTAGTGATGGTAATTTTTATCAGAACTTTTACATTTTTTTCTGTTAAATTTTGTCGTCGGAAACGTAAACCATATCAATGTAGAAGAATTAATAAAACATATTGTGTCTATTTCCGAACTTGAGTTTTATTCAATTAGCATAGTGCCTCGATGGTGAAACAGTACTACCACAAGGAAGCGGCCATAGTTTGTTCAGCTATACTTAAACGTTGGCCGAAGAAGCTGCCAGATCTTTTGACCCCAGTCGCTTCAATTAATCAAGCGGACATTTCTTATGAAAAAAAAACCGGCCAAGTGCGAGTCGGACTCGCGCACCGAGGGTTCCGTAAAATATTGTTATAATATAATATAGCAAAAACTTTACGGTTTTCGCAATTTTTCCTTTATCTGTGCTATAAGACATTGCTTCGTACAAAATTTCAAGATTCTGAGTTTACGGGAAGTACCGTGTAGGTTTTGATTCCCTTGCGAGTGTCGAAATTTTGCGGAATTTTGCGGCATAAACGACTGTATCTTTTGATTGCGTTGGCTTAGGAGTTTGAGTTTTTCACAGCTCTAAGGGACAGTAAACCTGAGTATTTGATATAAATTTCAGCTTGATACGTCCACGTGTTCCTGAGAAAAAGGGTCTTAACAGACCTTGTACAACAACAGACGGACGTACAACAAAGTGATCCTATAAGGGTTCCGTTTTTTCCTTTCGAGGAACGGAACCCTAAAAAGAGCTTGGCTTTTATGCCCCATGAACCCATAGTCTCCACACCGAAGTTAACAAAGACTTAACTGCTTGCAAGGGCTGCATATTATCGAGTTTTACGACTTTCTGCAGCTGCTGCAGCAGCCCCGGCATCCTTCGATGTAGCGGCTACATTGTAATGGTGCGAGAGTGTCAACACAGGTCGCATCCTAAACCAAAAATAGACCTTGTCACCAGGGAATAATAGTCATGCCTCTTAGTGTGTAAAATGTAGTGTACGTGAGAGGGTATAATTTATTGGTTATTGATATAAAATATACTGTTATAATTAAATGAGTTTTATTTTCCGTTCTATTTATATTTGTGCGATTAAAAATAACTTTCGTTTTGAGGTAGAATCACTTTTTTTTTACTCAGTAAAACCTCATTCTGACAATGACATTCATAATTTTGAGCGACCTTTTTTCTGACAGAGACGAAGGTAAAAAATTATTCTGCCGAATGATCCTAATTTTTTTAATTATTACGTATACGAAATTAAACCATAGATATACCTACAGATTAGTATATATATAGATTTTAATATTAACTCTCATGAAAGCTAAAGCCACTGACTTAGCGATTTTGATCCTTATATTTATTTACTTATATGACTTGTAAGATGAGCTTAAGCTAGCCTTAGCCGGATTTGGATGTAATTCAATGTTAATATTAAGATGGCATACGAAAGATTTCATTTCTTTCCCTGTATATCTTTTTGCCTTATTCGGGCGGCGCGTTGAGTAACTTAATATGACTATATGTAATTATGTTATGGTGTATTTTAACGCACAAACAATCATAACTTAGTAAGTGTAATGGTGCAAATTTATTGGCGCGGTCAACCTGCGATTACTGAGGTTAAGCCACTTTCACAAAGGCCTAGAATTGGATGGGTGACCAAACTTTTATGATAAATTTAAATAAAAGAGGACACGAACCCTCAACCATTGAATGTCCGGTACAATGCTCTCCTAGTTGAGCTACCGACCCTTGGAGGCACTCGTCGAAATTTTCCTTTACATTAACGCTGGAGGCCAGCGTTGCTTCATAAATGAGAGGAATGTCCTCGCATTTGAAAGAAATATTATTACAAATCTTATGATAATCGATTAAGATAAAGCAGCCATTTTTAAATTATGTTATTTATATTTTTGCAGTTTTAATGCTATTGTTTGCTAGCGCGATGTATTTTCCCTTACCTACTAATACACTTTCTTGAAGCTAACGCCATCTGTGATAGGAAATGTCAATCTTATTGCTTCGTGTAGCAAGCGATGTTGTGTGCGGCGGTAAATAGGTGACGCCACCATACTTGTATGCAGCATCTAGACGTCCATCCCGGACGGAAGCTCCTAAAAATTGAATGAAAGGACGGAAGAAAGAAACATTTATAACAACAACAAAAGATGTACATATCAATAAAAAGAATGACAAACATGAAAGAAATAAACAATAAAAGTTTATATTGTTTAACATAACAAATATACACAAAAAAACGATTTATATAAAGAAAATATAAATATGGTGTGTTTGAGGCCAAAAGGACCCTATCTCAGCATAAAACCTCTGTGTCGTTATTCGTGAATAGTTTTGTTATAATCTCCATGTATGCAGACGATTTTTAAGATTGCATTAAAAGACCATAATTCAGAAAACGCTGCTGCCTATATTGTCTATGAGAGAGTATGGTGAATACCTCTAGTATCATTATTGGTTGAACGCTTAAATAAGTTATCACCCGCGCGGTTCAGGGGTGAGAGGGTACGGCGACAAAGGGAGTACTGAAAAAGTACTTCACACCGGAACGGTTGCTCATCCTTTACCAAGCGCAAGTTCGATCGTTTTCATAGTTGGTACAGATCCGCTCGATACCAGTCCATTGAGAGAGTGCAAAAGATTTGCACAACCTTGTTCGTCCGTCAGACTTCCAAATAGGTGTTTCCTGACAAATGCAATTTAGGTGTCTTCAAGTCAGGAGTAAGTAGGTATCTTCTAGGCAAGCGCGTCCCATTCTAGATCGCATCGTCGCTTACCATCAGACGAGATAATAATGCGCTCCTGCCGCCCGCTCGTCTCTCGATTCCCTTTGTCGCCGTATTTCCAGCCCCTGTGGAAGCTGTGGAAGTGGAAGGAGCGAAGACTCATTTAAACGGTATACCTCTATAGGTATACCGCTTAAATGAGTCTTCGCCAACAGTCGTCTTCTACAACACCCATAGGTATTACCGATTGATAATATTCTTCTCTGACGGACAATACTTAGTAGAACAACGTATATCTACATGAAATACTTAATTTTTTTCTTTTTTATTACAGGTCTGAAGTACCTGATGGTGGGAGAGAGAAGAACATGAGCAGGCTTAACGGGTTCCTCAGCCTGAAAACACCTCTCATCAGCACCAAAACTTTGGGGTGAGTTATAGATTTTAACGATGTTCCACAGATTCTGACATTTAATGATGTCTACGATTTCATACAAATAATCCTAGTTTCTTATTAACCTCTTCATTATGTTGGGTTTCAATCATGTTGGGTTTCAACAATATCTCAATAATTCTAACTTTGGATTTTTATAAGAGATATTTATTCTTGAGCGAGCACAAAAAAAATGACATTTGTATACCAAGAACTAAAGAAAATGCAACAGCACCATCAGTGGCAGGAAACGGAAACAAAATGCCTATGTTTATGAAGACACTCTTAAACAAAATGTTTTCAAAGACACCTATGATCTTTCTTATAAATTAATATTAATTCAAAAATAATATCTTTGTTAAGATATTTTTCTGAATTAAGCAAATTTTCTTCTTATTTTTGTCATTTATTACTCATTTGTGATATTTGCTACTAAGATTTTATTTAGATAAACCATACTTATAAAATATTTTCTATGTTTGTCATGTTTTATATTTAAAAGACTTCACTTGTTTGAAATAATTTACAATGCTAGACATTATTTAACATTTTATTCCTTTTCGAATCGAAAAGCAAATTCAGGTCAGCTTGAAAGCCTTGACCAAATCCTCGAAAAGGAATGTTTTTAACTTGTAGAGTACACTCTAGAACTCGGTAACAAAAAGTTCCCGAAATTAACGAAAATGTCCCTTTTCAATATTAATAGTCTACTTTTAATACTTATTATATTTATATATAAATGATTGTATATTTTAATAAAACTGTATAATAAAAACAAATCTTCTTTTGTTTGCCGTAAATCCTACGTATTTTTAACTATTATCTTTTTATCACTTTATTACGCTATAGGCCAGCGTTGCTTCATCAATGAAAGGAATATCCTCGCATTTTAAAGAAACATAAACTAAACAAACTAAGACTATCTTTAATCTGTAAATATGACTCAATCGGAGACGTTAATCAGAGGATATCTAGGTCTGAGGTGATTTCTTTGGAAACACGACGTAAAAGGTACGACCTTCTTTGTCTGCTAAAGTACTCCACGCAAACATTGACGCGACTTATCTGCTTGCATCACAGAATGTCAACACTAGATACAAATCGCGCCATCCTAACACATTCGCAATCTTCTTCAGCCTTTCGCCACCCAATGCTGAGTGTAGGCATCCTGCATTGTACGCCATTCTTTCCTGTTCTGGGTTTTCCTCTGCCAGAACTTTCCGGCAACTTTGACCAGATCGTCGGTCCACCTCATCGGCTGTCTGCCCAGACTCCGACTCCGACATTCGCAATGCAAGTCTAAAAAACAACATATCCTACTGCAGCCGCTTGGTTAGAATGTGCCGTTCTCGTATCATTAATGTTTTTAATGTCAATTTTGAACAATATAAGAGAATAATGACGGATTTCTATAAAAGCCAAGTCCTCTTTTTCTTAGCATGATTTACTGCACTTAATTCTTTGTTGTATATTTTTCTGTTATGTAATATGTATTATTATTAATTTACCATGGTGTGTACACTATTTAAGGATTTTTGTCTAACTTACCTTAATTTATATACTTAACTGTTCAACTCGAGTTTGTAAAACTCAGCCGATAGAATTGACACCACGTGACACCTTGTACCAGTCTACTATATAAAAATAAGTCGGGTTTTCCTTCCTGACGCTATAACTCCAGAACGCACGAACCGATTTCCACGGTTTTGCATTCGTTGGAAAGGTCTCGGGCTCCGTGAGGTTTATAGCAAAGAAAATTCAGGAAAAATTTCAACAGAAAAGCGGGAAAATCTTTTTTCACATACAGTGCCATCTCTGATATATAGCATGTACTACAAACCAATATTTTAAGTAGATGGCGCCGGTGCGTGATACATTGTTTGACAGCTACTCATTGTTCTCTGCTCAGTTAATTTCATGTGACAAACCGGAATGGCAGAAGCGTGCACTACCGCATGCTCATATTCAAATTTGGTTGCTGAACAAATTACATTCAAATGAAGTGGATGACATCATATCAGCTGAAATTCCTGATCCAGTCACTGATCCCCATCTACACGACATTGTGACGACACAGATGGTGCATGGACCGTGCGGTACATTAAATCCATTACCGCCTTGCATGGCTGATGGAAAGTGCACAAAACGATATCCGCGACCTTTAGTTGCTGAAACAGTCACAGGGAACGATGGATATTCAGTTTATCGTCGGCGTTCAAAAGAAGATAATGGTCGAACTATCAAAGTTAAAGTTCAAAATCAAGAAATTGAGATCGGAATGAATTTATTGTACCATATTGCCCGCTGCTATCACGAATTTTCGAAACACATGCAAACGTTGAGAGATGTCATTCGGCCAAATCAATCAAATATTTGTGCAAGTACGTCACAAAAGGCAGCGACATGGCTGTGATTGGTATTGCGTCGGAAAATGCGAATGACGAAATCAGCACCTTCCAAATGGGCAGATACGTCAGTACTAATGAAGCACTGTCGCGATTATTGTCATTTCAAATTCATGAAAGATATCCCACATTTGTACATTTAGCAGTGCATTTGGAAAATGGCCAAAGAGTTTACTTCACTGAGGCTAATGCGGCACAACGAGCTGAGAGACCACCATCGACAACATTGACTAGCTTCTTTGCAATGTGTGAAGCAGATCCATCCGCAGCGACGCTGATGTACGTTGAAATGCCTAAGTATTACACTTGGAATCAATCAACAAAGAAATTCCAACGTCGCAAACAAGGAACCCCAGTTCCAGATTGGCCACAGGTGTTTTCCACTGATGCACTAGGTCGCATGTATACTGTTCATCCTAGAAATGATGAATGTTTTTATTTGCGACTGCTGTTGGTAAATGTACGTGGACCAAAATCATTTGCGCATTTGAAAACTGTGAATGGCCACCAATGCCAAACATATCGAGAAGCATGTCAATTATTGGGTTTGCTGGAGAACGATTCTCATTGGGATTTAACACTTGCGGATTCAGTTGTTTCATCAAATGCGTACCAAATACGAACGCTGTTCGCAATTATCATCACCACATGTTTTCCTTCACAACCAATTCAGTTATGGAACAAATACAAAGACGACATATGTGAAGATATTTTGCATCGCTTGCGCATTCAAACGAATAATCCTGATATCCAAATAACCGATGAAATCTACAATGAAGGATTGATTCTGATTGAGGATCAATGCTTGACTATTGCAAACAAGCTACTGATTGAAGTAGGAATGATTGCGCCAAATCGATCGATGCACGATGCATTCAACCAAGAATTAAATCGAGAGCTGCAATACAATGTTGATACATTGCAGGAATTCGTTCGAAATAATGTGCCGTTGCTGAATGAACAGCAATATACGAAACATTAATGCAAGCGGTGGACAATAATACTGGTGGTCTATTCTTCCTGGACGCACCTGGAGGAACAGGGAAAACATTTGTCATTTCATTGATTTTGGCCACTATTCGATCAAGATGTGACATAGCTTTGGCGTTAGCATCATCTGGAATTGCGGTGACTCTTCTAGATGGCGGTCGTACTACACATTCTGCGCTTAAGTTGCCACTCAATTTAAACACAATTGATACTCCAACATGCAATATTTCCCGATCCAGTGCAATGGGAAAATTGTTGATGCAATGCAAGCTCATTGTTTGTGATGAGTGCACAATGGCACATAAGAAATCACTTGAAGTACTTAACTTCACACTGGATCTTCGGTGAAATAACAACATCTTTGGCGGCTTGATGATATTGTTGGCAGGCGATTTCAGGCAGACGTTGCCGGTAATTCCCCTGGAACGCCTGCAGATGAATTGAATGTATGCCTGAAGGCATCACCTTTATGGAATAACGTAAAAACATTATCGCTAACCACTAATATGAGAGTTCAACTTCAAAATGATCAAAGTGCTGCACAATTTTCCAAACAATTGTTAGCTGTTGGAAATGGAAAAGTACCAGTTGATGCGACATCTGGATTAATTACTCTTACCAACGACTTTTGCCGATTTGTAGACTCTCAATTAGCTCTTATTGAAAATGTTTTCCCAAACATTAGTGAGAATTATCAGAATTATGCTTGGTTAAGTCAACGAGCAATTCTTGCCGCAAAGAATAATGATGTACACGCACTGAATTTCACCATTCAATCAAAAATTTCTGGCGATTTGGTGACATACAAATCCGTTGATTCCATAACAAATCCCGATGATGTAATAAATTATCCAACGGAGTTTTTGAACTCTCTGGAGTTACCAGGATTTCCACCACATAACTTGCAACTCAAAGTTGGTACAGTTATTATGATATTGCGTAATTTAAATCTACCGCAACTTTGCTTTTCATTTTCATTTACTGAGAGAAGTTCAACTAAATAACACTTCATTTTTGTAATCGAAATGAATTCATTACTGATGTGAAATGAAATAAAATTTTTCCTTTTCAAATATAAAAAAAAAAAAATATTTTCTTCTTCTTTTAATCACCAAACGAAATGTTACATAAAACGAAGCCATCTGGTGGCGAAACGGAGTTCGCCGGGTTTGCTAGTACTGTAATATATTCAAATCGCAATTTAAAGTAAAACGTGAAATAATGAAAATTATATAGGCTCGAATCCCTATAAACGTCCGTCAGTAAACGTTAGCGCGATTTAACAGACTAGTAGTGCCATCTATTAAAAATATTTAGGAACTAAAATACGAACTAGAAACTTAAAACAAATCACTTTCTCAATCGTTCATACATGCTTGAACATTTACATAATGCTATGATAATAAACTGTCAGTCTAAAAATAAATAAAGAAATCGATTGAGATGAAACCGCCATTTAATTTATGATTTGTCTCTGATTTTATATGATAAATTTTAAAAGAAACATATTAGAAATATCAACTCGGCTCACGAGTTATTTTGATACTATTTTACAAGAATCAGTTACAAAAAACGTAACGTTAGTAACGTCTTGTAGTTTGTAGGACGACAGACCTATTTTTGTTATAGACCGAAAAGTTATTAGTAGTATACTTGTAATTGATATTTTCTCTTAAGTGAAATAAGGTTGGAATTCTAATAGCGTACGGAGCGCTCATCTGACAACGGTAGCCGCGTGAGATTGAGGTAACCGCTCTTCACCCCCTCGAGTAAAGGAGACGATCGCATTTTTTTCTACATAAACATTAAGTGAGACAGTTGCGGTCCGAACGGAGTGAACATTTAACTAAACCTATAATCCTCTCATTACGCGTGTTGATAAAATACTGTCACTCGTATATTTTTATATTTTTAGTGCTAATTAAAACGTTAATTCTCATTTTAATTATGAGCACCATGCGATCTCCACCGCGTAGTGTAATCAGTGGGTCCCATCATAATTTGTCACAACTGAGAGACTCTGATTTACCTAATCAAATAATATTAAGGAAACGTAAAACGCCGGACTGTGATGGTGTATGTTTAACTGACTTTCGTCGTGAGCTAACCGATACGTTGTCGGAATATCGCGCGGAATTAAAAGACACTTTGCAGGAATTTCATCGAAGTGTCACTGCATCAGTTGAAGCCCTGGTTAAACAACAAAGTGAAACTATTATAAACATAAACACTTTTTTATTTGGTACTAACACAGGACATTAACATACAACACAAAGACAGTACATAAATAATAATAATAAAAATTTAAACTAAAAGAAAATAAAACAAAACAAGACAATTAAGATTAAGCTAAAACTTTAAAACAACAAAAATAAAAACTTAATTTTAACCTAATAATTATGTCCCACGTCTGTACCAAAAGGGTGACCAATTCAGCTTAATGTCAGCTTGAGGGCTGACGCTGATTAAACAAATTCACGAAGACCTATCTAATCTCAAATCTGAAGTTTTACATTTGAAACAGAGTCAACAGAGCCTGCAAAAAGAACAAAGCAGCTTTACCACCAACTTATCAAATATAGATAAAAACCAGGTAACACTAATTGAAAAAACTACCTTTTTAGAAAAGGAATTAAATGACTCAAAAAGCTTGGCATTATCGATGATGGAACAACAACGTTTTACGGACCAGCAAGGACGTATTAATAACTTGGAGGTATCCGGAGTTCCACAGTTAAAAGGCGAAAATCTTTACAGCGTCGTTAGCAATATTGCCACCAGGATCGGTTTTTCGCTTCTACCTACTGACATTGACTATATTCACAGAGTGAGACGTTATACGAATAATAGCATTCAGGGTCAAGGTTCTGTTGGTGCCACCTCTGCAGTGAACCTAGTACCTAATATCATAATAAAGTTCACACAGCGTAAGAGAAAAAATGAGTTCCTTGCAGCCATGCGCGTTCGGCGACGCTTGACAACAGCGGATATTAATATCGACGGTGCGGCAAAATCGATATTTATCAACGACCACCTTACGCCACACAATAAGATGCTATATAAACAAGCTCGGAAACAAGGCAAGGATTTAAATTACCAATACATATGGCTTAATGATTGCAAGATTTTTCTCCGTAAGAATGACTCATCGAAGGCAATCCTTATATATAATGAAAATGATTTGCATAAAATAAAGTGACTGTCACTGGTGTTGCATAGTTTTGTTCCGTATAAGTGCATTATTAAAACTGTATTATATATGTTCTGTACAACTTTAACTAATAAGGGAATATGTAAAAAAGCTTTTTCTAAAATTACACATCGATACCAATATGTTTTTATAAATTATATGAAAGGTTAATACTATGTTTGTGTTACTGTTGTTAATAGGGCATCGGCAAAAATTACAAAAAATAAAATGTGGTGGTACTAATTACTTTTTTCATTTAATATCATTATACTAATTTATTTTTGCATAAAATGACTTCCCCAAATATACTATCAATTTATTACCAGAATGTGAGGGGCCTGCGTACTAAATCTCACGATTTTTTTAGTAGTGTTTTAAATAATAATTATGACATCATCTGCATCACAGAAACGTGGCTGAGTGATTCTTTTTATGATGCTGAATATTTTGATAGCCGTTATGAAGTTTATAGATGTGATCGTAACGAGGCTGCCAGCGGGTGCACTCGCGGAGGAGGGGTTGCGGTGGCCGTGCGCCGGGAGCTCCGCCCGGCCGCCCGCTCGGACTGGTGCGCGCCACCGCCGGCGGACGAGCTGTGGCTGAGCATACCGTTGCGCGGCCGCAGCTGCCGCTCTGCCGCGAGTCGCAATCCCGACTCCAAGTCAATGTTTCTACACATCGCTTGTACTTATATACCACATGGTTCTAGACATGAGATGTTACTTCAATCGTATTACGACCGCACAGTACAAATTATTAATTCCCAGCCTAACGACTGCTTTCTTATTCTTGGCGACTTCAACGTAACAAACGCAGTCTGGTCGACTGATGACGAAGGTTTTGGTATGAAGATATGCGCTAGTAATGATAATTTGGTGTCCATGACGTCAGATTTTCTAAGTCTTTCATTGCTGCAGCAATATAATTAGCTAAGTAATATTAATAATCGCCTGCTCGATCTTGTACTGTGTACAGAGCCATGTCGCGTTACTACTCCAAATGCACCATTAGTGAGTGAAGATCCCCATCATGAAGCATTAGACGTGAGTCTATTAACTAACCTTCCTCTTTCATTAAAATGTAACAGCGTATTAAAAAGGAATTATTTTAGAGCAGATTACGAAATGATTAAACGCAACTTAGATTCTATCAATTGGGATGTCACCTTTTCAAATACTAACGATGTCAATTCTATGTTGACCATATTCTATGATATTCTAAATGATATTATAAATGCTTATGTACCTGTTCGTAAATTAATTAATACACAAAAGTTTCCAACGTGGTATACACATTCTCTAATAAAATTAAGTAACGAAAAAAGAAAATATCATAGAAAGTGGAAAGCATATGGTAGCCAAAAAGATTATTATATATTTTCTCTACTCAGATCTCGACTACGCAAATTAGAGTCTAGTACATATAGAAACCATATAGCTTTTTGTGAACAAAAAATCAAAGAGAATTCTAAATTTTTCTATACGTATGTTAAATCTAAAAAGGTGACTGGTAGTATTCCACAGCAATTAACTTATAATGATATTATACTCTCAAACGGCGCTGATATATGTCAGGCCTTTAATGATTACTTTCACTCAGTCTTTATAGCACCCACCAAGGGTAGCATTCAATTTGGCTCTTCTCCGTCACATAATACACTTGTAGAGCTTAGCGATATACAATTAAATGAAAAAGAAATATTGGAACATTTAAAACATCTAAACGTCCATAAAGGAGCTGGCTCTGATGATATACATCCTTTTTTTGTATCAAATTGTGCGCATCAGTTAATGAAACCTTTATATATTATTTATCAAAAGTCCCTTAGTTCTGGTGTGTTTCCCACTCTTTGGAAGCAAGTTCTTGTAACGCCTATTCCAAAAAATCACAAGAGAGATCAAATTACACAGTATCGCTCTATCTCTAAGTTGTGTATATTTGGAAAACTTTTGGAGAAACTAGTGACATTGCGTATTTCGTACCTAATTCGTCATCACTTGTCTGAGTTTCAGCATGGTTTCTATAAGTCTCGCAGTGTTGACACTAATATGGTCACATTCACAATTTTTTTATTGCAGGCAATGGAACAAGGCAAACAAGTAGATGCTGTGTATACCGATTTTTCCAAAGCCTTCGATAAAATTTCGCATTATTGATAGTGTGGATGATTGTCAAAAGTTACAGGATGACTTAAAATCTCTTGAGATATATTGCAGCAATAATCAGCTAATCCTTAATATAGACAAGTGTCACGTAATAACATATACGAGAAAACATACACCAATTTATCAAAAATACAAAATTAATGGTATGACATTAAAACGAGTGGATGTTATCAGAGATTTGGGAATATTGATGGACAGTAAACTGTCTTTTAGTGCTCATTTCGAATTTATAGTAAAAAAAGCTTTTCGTACTTTGGGTTTTATACAAAGGGTATCAAAACCGTTTAATAATATATTTACCATAAAAGTTCTTTTCTTTAGTTTTGTTCGTTCTATTTTGATTTTGGTAGCGTTGTTTGGAACCCTATTTACAAGAAAGATATAGCCCGTATAGAAAAAGTGCAAAAAAAATTTATTAAATTAGTCAATTTTCGTAGTTATGAACCCAATGTTGAATATATTGCATCGTTAAAAAAACATAATTTATTATCTCTTGAAAACCGTAGGATGATGTGCGATCTTGTTTTTCTCTTTAAATTATTAAATAATAAATAGATTGTCCAGTACTTCTATCACAGATCAACCTTATAGTCAAGGCACGACTACCCGCACGCTCCTCACGCCCCATAAAAATATTTGTACCACCACAATATCGCAAGAATTACACTCGCAATAGCTATTTTGCTCGCTGTCTGAGGAATTATAACGAACAATTCTACAAATTAGACCTGTTTTGTAACACATTAACTGGTATCAAGTCGGACATTTTCAATATGTTTAAGTAAAATACTAATGTTGTTCGTTTTATTATTTTTTTAAGTAAATTAATACTTATAATTGCACACCTGTATATTGCTTAACTATTTCGTTAAATTGTGTTGTTGCCTTAATTCATAGAAATTTAATACTAAGCAAATTTGTACTTTAATATACTTTTATATTTTCATTTTAAACTAGCTTCTGTTCCTACATTTATGTACCTAATTAATATTGGGCACTCATTTGTCTACAATTTATGCCAAAATCTTGTGTACATTTTTTTTTGTAATGACTGTTTCGTGCCAGAATAAATGAAAAAAAAAAAAAAAAAAAAGTATGAAACTGAGTAACACATAATTCAAAGGGGAAAATAATCACCTCTTGTGGCGATTTATTGAGGCTTCTTCACGGAATAGGTTCTCGCTACATAGATATTACGTAACCATCGCATTATTTACTGCTGTTGTTATATACACGCAATGTTATTGCTGATATTTAATGGAAAGTATATTTTATCTTTTATATGTTGGACAGTTGTGCAGAAGACCAATTTATTTTCGACGTGATAATGTCTTATAAATCGACGAACATCGGCTGCATGCACCAAAAAGTGTAACGTACCGCCTGAGCCGAGCGTGCAAGCGACAGCCCGGAACAAGCGATAGAGAGGCACGATCGGCTTAAGCATTCGACTTGTGATGCATCTATCTCTATTCCACTTCATGAAGTGAAAAGTTAATGTGGTTTCCATTGTTTATTACAACAACTTAAAGTTAATTTACCAAAAAAAAAATTTTTAATGAACTCCTTTGTATTATACAAAATAATGATAATTCAATTCAATTCATAAAAGTATGCAATTTTTCATCAATGTTTTCTTATGACGCTATCACGTGAAATTATCATCCGTAAATTGACTTTACAGACAACCAATATTTTTTTATATTATTTGGAAAAACAAACAGAAAACGAATAAAGATACGATAAAATAAAATAATTTATTTGGCAATAAACTGAAAAAGTGCAAAGACGTTTAGCACTTTTTATTGATAAGATTGCATGCTCAATACTTTCCAATATATAAAATGACAGACATAATTTGACGACCGTTTGGTGCAACGGTAGTGATCCTGCCTTTCGCACCGACGGTCCCGGGTTCAAATCCCGGAATGGCAAATGCTTGTATGATGAATACGAGCATTTGTACCTTAGTCATGGGTGTTTTTATTATATATTTCTATGAAGAATTTAATTACATATCTATATGTATTATATATGTATGTCTATCCGTTAACCTAGTATCCATAACACAAGCCTTACAGTGCTTACTTTGGGCTAAGCTAATTGGTGTGAATGTAAGAGATATTTATTTTTATTTTATTTTTATTTTTTATAATATTTAAAGAAAAAACACGGTTACAGGATCGAGTCCCGCCTTATAATAACTAATAAGCCAAGTCGATTGCTCTTGTAATTGTTTTTGACTATAAAAAGCACTGTATTTTTCGTTAGAATTTTGCCAGCAAATAATACTATACCCTAAAATCGACTTGACGTGACTCTTATAGGAATTTACTATTTTTAACTCTTTGTATGTATTTTGCATTATTTCAATGCTATCTTATAATATAAAATATTTCAATAAAAAAATACTAGAGAAATAGACTCACAATTCTCAGGCGGGAATCGAACCCACAACCATTGGAAGTCCGGTTCAATGCTCTCATAATTGAGCTACCGAGCCTTGTTAGTAGTATTTTCTATTAAAATAATTTATCTTATAAGATAGCATTGAAAAAATGCAAAAAATATATAAAAAGTTTGAAAATTAAATGGTTTTTTCGTTTTAATCGATTGTCCAAACAATTGTAAAAATGTTTCTTTCGAAGACGAAAGCATGTTCCTCTCATCGATGAGACAACGCTGGCCTACAGTGGTAAACCGGAAAGGTACTAGAAAATTTCGCCGGATGCTCACAAGGCTATATAAGGTAGCTCAATTGGGTGAGCATTGGACCGGACTTCCAAAGGTTGCGGGTTCGATTCCCGCCTAAGAATTCACTTGTGAGCCGAGTGAATTTTTCTAGTATTTTTCTTTTAAAATAATTTATCTTATTTGATTGGATAATAAATATAAAATATAATTTACTTAGTCGGTATATGAAAATTTTCTTGACACTGTTACATAAATATACAGTATGAGTCTTCCAATTTAATTTATTATCAACACACAGCCCGCAGAATTTCGTTACATATACCACCTGGAATTTTTGGTTTGCATAATAAATATCGTAGTCATTATAAATGCCTCGTAGAAATGAGTTTGAGATCGAAAAACAAGGATAAAACAAGGTAAACGAAAAACAAAAAACCCACCTTTTATTAGTTGTTCAGCAATAAAAAGAAATAAAAAAAATATAAAGTAATATGATAAAGCGCGTAAATCATTCAGTGCTCGCTTGCATTTTTCAGAATATCAGTCAGGGAGGAATGCATACAAACACACACACACACACACACAGAGAGAGAGAGCGAGAGAGAGAGAGATCTACACACACTTTCACACTTTGTTTGATTGTTACATTTTGTTGAGAATATTGTTGAAGTACCCAGTATTTTGTTATAATGAGTTTCTGTAATTGGCTGCTAAACTAAATTACACTTTGATATAATTTATAAGTATACGAAAGCTGTAGAAACTTTGTTTATTAATAAATAGATAAATAAATTAATGATCTTGGACCAGAGAACTTAAGCCTTTCAATTAAATTTATAATGAAAGTTGAGCCCCAGGAATATCGTGCCATATACCGCCTGGAATTTTTGGTGAGCATAGTAAATATATCGTAGTTATTAAAAAATGCCTCGCAGAAATGAGTTTGAGATCGAAAAACAAGGATAAACGTGATAAAAAAAAAAAATCAACCTTTTATTGGTTGTTAAGAAATAAAAAAATTAAAGTAATATGATCTTGGACCAGAGAACTTAAGTATTCCAATGAAATTTATTATCAACGTAGAATGAGGGATTTCGTTACATATACAACCTGGAATTTTTGGTTTGCATAATAAATATCGTAGTCCTTATAAATTCTTCTCAGAAATGAGTTTGAGATACAAAAACAAGGATAAACGTAAAAAAACATCCTTTTATTGGTTGTTAAGCAATTAAAAATTAAACCATTGATATGAAACCTGTGATCATGGCCTCTGTAAAAGAGTCAAAACGTTATGATTAAATATGAATTATGTGCGAAAACCCCTAAACAAATTGTTTTATTTAAGAGTGATATGACTAAGGCGATATGACTAAGGCTTTTAACGCTTCCTGCTATGTACATTTTTGAAATATGCCTATCCGTTAAGGAAAATTTTGATCTTTTTACCAAGAAACATGAGGTATCTACTTTTGCAAAAAGATATCCAAATCGTCTGGTTGGTCCATCACATAAAACAAAATACTTTGCTAGAAACTCCTACAATATGGCCATAAACTTGTACAATGCTTAAAACTTTAAACTTTACCATTGAGTATCGTAGACCTACCACTAAATAAATTTAAAAATAGATTGTTCGACTTATTGTATGATATATATATAATATCAATGAATTTCTAAATATGAGAAAAAAATGATTTTTTATTGTGCTCCTAGTATTTTTGTTATTACTTATTATTATTAATTTGATTTAATTGTAACATTTCAAAAATTATGATTAGTATTTAATTGTGAAAATTTTGTTATTGTTGTGATATTTTTATTAGAATTTAATTATGACACTGATTATTCATCATTATATTACCAGTTTTAACTGCATGCCGAATTATTTGACATTATATAGCTTCCTTTAAATTTTAACATTTGCGTGCCAGTATCTGGTGCAACACGTGAAAATTGCATAATTGTAAACAACCTTTGTACCGTGTTTGCTTGCTAATTAGTGAATAAATGATAAATGATAGGATCAGCGCACATAGGGTAAGATAATTTATTTAGAATTAAAAACGCTAGTAAGGTATTGGTACATACAGAAATAGTGCAAATATTTTTAGCATGCAAAACATATTCCGATTCTTAATAGGCAGAGACAATATTAAATGTAAATTAAAATCACTAAAAAATTCGTTACGTTTACAGAAATTAGAAAGCTCCCAATTTCACTATTAAGCTTTATTATCAGCCCTTGGATATCTTTAAGGATCAGAGTACTTGTCAAGCCAAATCACTTAAGTGCAAATTAAATGAGGTTGAATAGTTTTGTTACAGACCTCACATCACTAACCCTCTGGCTTCATCGTTAGAGCAACTCGATCCGTCATACAAACTTTCAGCTCAATCAAAAACTGAAAAGTGATGAACTGATATTTGATTATTGTAATATGTATGTATTATGAATGTGTTTCACAGAAAATGAACGTTCTATTTACCTATTCTAACTATTAATTTCAAGTAACGAAAATTAAACCTCTTTTAGGAGTTAGCGACATCTATTGTTTCCAAAGTGAATTTTTCGGTCCAAGAAGAAGACTTGGTAGTTCCTGACAAATTATTTTAGCAAAGTTACGAAAGCAACGTAGTTATACCTGACGCCCGTAGATGGCGCGACCAGTCTGACATTCGAAGCTGATACTTCATTTTGGCATTGTTGGCTTTTTCCCTTTGTATATCTTTTTAAATTCATGAAATATAAATCATAAAAACATAATAAAGCTGTTTATATAAATTTCTTCTACCCTTTTATTACATTGTACGGCAATAGACAAGAAATTTAAAAGTTTAATGCCATCTAGCGACTTCAAGTTGATAACATTTCACTTGATTTCAAAAGCAGTCTGCAATAGCAGGATATGAAACCAAGTTAGAGTGTTATATTTTTAATAGATGGCAGCACTACAATGAAACTGAGAAGGCTATTTGGCGCAGTAGTCTATATTTTCACGAACCACTATAGTAAAATTGTCATAATAATTTAGACTACGAAACTATAAAGCATGAAAACGCTCCATAAATAATATTTTAAACCATTTTTTTAATACATATAATAGACAAAGAAGGCTTTAAATAAATTAGAAAAATCTGTGAAAATTGAAATAATCTATGAAAATAACCTATCAAAAATATTGCCTGTGATTGGCCTAGAATTAGGCTAGATGTAATCATCAAATCTACAAATCCAGTTAGAAATTGTTTACAGGTATTTAATATGACTTCGATAGTGACACTCACTTTGACATCGAAGTTTCGAGCTGACCAATAACTTATTCCATTTATCATTAAATGCCATCGTTATTCATAAGAATGCACCTATAATGCACCCATTATTCTATTCCGATCAATAAAACCGATCAACTAGAAACTGATTAACTATTTTATTTCTTATCAGAGCTACCATTTGGTTGATCGTTTAGAAAAATAACAAATAAATATTAGTTTTTTTAGAAGGTTAACTATAATAGTCAATTTTCCTAGCAAAATGATAATATTTCTTGTTGATATTCATTTCATTCAATCTTGTTGCCGATCTAATAAATAAAGGGAACTAATTTTTTGAGCTGTTGTTTAAATATTCGAGATGTTATTATGATCATTTGGCAAACATATTGAGTAGTTATTTTATTTAATGGCGGTTGATGAATTATTGCGACAGTAAAACATGGACAGTAATAAAAAATCAATTAGTCGGTTATTTTATCATACAATGTCAATTCTAAAAATAATTGAGCAGTCCAATAACTGAATGAGCGGTAAAAATGATGGAATGAGCGGTTCGATAAATAGTTCGGCAGATCAAAGCGAGCGGTGACACCCGAACTCAAATTCATTGAAAAGAGAGGGCGGAGCGGGTGGCGGTAGCGACCAATCACAGGGTTAGTTAGGTTAGGTTAGGTTATAGAATTGCTTAAAATGAGATTTCTTACCGACAAATTCCGATTTATTACTGCCCACACGTAACTGCTCGTTCAATTATTTTTACCGCCCATTTAATTATTTTCCTGCTCAATTATTTATTCACTGATCCATTTCATTATTTTTTATTTCTAATTTTTGTTTACTTTACTAGTTAGTTTTAACTGCTGAACTAGTTATTAAACGTGCCATTTATAATTTTTAACTTACCAAAACTGCTATTTACAACTGCCTCTTTAAATCAGTGCCATAAATAAATGTCTCTCAATATATAGGAGGTGAAATACTGTCCATGTCATGGTTATGCCATGACATTGGGCTAACTTAACCTAAATAGGAACTAAAAGTAACATACATGAGGATTTAGTATGTATGCCTACAAAATTCTATCGGTCACAGGGCCGGGTAAGTGGGTTAAAGATACTCCCATATAACCCAACGTCCACCTGCAGCGTCTGATATTTTCATACTTTTTTTCGTTTTTAACCAACTCAACGCATGCGTCCGAAACTCTCTCGAAACTTTTTATTCATATACGTTTTTAATAAACATTGTTTGTCAGTATAACTGTTATGGGCCAAGTGATTAATGCGGGCAGTATGAATAATGCGCGGGACAAGTGATTAATTACAATCTAAACTCACCTATTTATCACATTGCCCGGCCATTATGAATAATGCCCAGTGCCTATTGGGCAGAGTGATGTAAAGCATGTTTAATACTTTCAAATGAATACTTAGTTAGATAGACCGAGCATTGCAAGTAATGAAATCAATTATCGGGTTGAGTAATAATAAAAACATGTTCTATAGTTTAGTAACCTAACCTTTTTATTTTTTTTGTCGAGGGAGAAATGCGGCCTTACGTATACTCCGTAGTTGGGCGGCTATGGAGTTATGTGGGGCTCACCTCCGTGCATCCACCCAGTCAGGCCCGTTGGGTGCACGGAGGCATACCCACTAAAATTCCCTCGGTGTGCCCTCTCTTCCGGTTAGTAGCGACCCGGGATCCTTGTAAGAAGGCGACCGCGTCGCACCGGTCCTAACCTAACCTAACCTAACCTTTTGTTTTCTTTTTTTACGGGGGGGAAATGCATTACGTATACCCCACCGATGGGGAGACGGTGAAGTTATGTGGGACTCACCCGTCAGTAAAAGGCTGACGGGCATACCCACTAAAATCCCCCGGTGTTACGTCTGCCGCTGTGCGACCGGCCACGGGAAGCTATGATAATACCGCGGTCTACCTAACCTAACCTAACCTAAATCAAATCAAAACAATGAGCCGAAGTGTCATCGTGCGGCTATTGCAAGTTTTATTTTTATCCTATGGTATTATTATATATCCATCATTAGCTATAACAAATTATATATTTATATTTATCCTTTCTATATGCGCACACGTTAGCGTATTATCTTTATTTATACTTTTTAACCAAGGTTGCCTGGAAAGGATTGCTGTTTAGCAATAAGGCCGTTCGTTTGTATACTTTTCTTTGTTGTACTCGTCTCTTTTGTATCTTGAGTGTATAATAAAATGTAATTTATTAGTATAACATAAAAATTAACAATTTAATTGAATCGAGGGAAGTGCACGTTCTGGATTTACAGTGAATGATAAACAAACGAATGTGTGCCAGTCAATGACATACGTATATAGTGTAAATAAAAAAAAAATGGTTGTCTGTAAAGTCAGTTTACGGACGATAATTTTACATGATAGTGTCATAAGAAAAGTGATGAAAAATTGCATACTTTTATGAATTGAATTGAATTATTATCACTTAATTATCATTGTTTTGTATAATACAAAGAAGGAGTTAATTAAAAATTATATTTTCTTTTTTTTTCGATAAATTAACTTTATTTTTTTTTAATAAACAATGGAAACCACATTCACTTTTCACTTCATGAAGTGGAAGAGAGATAGATGCACCACAAGTCGAACGCTTAGGCTGATCGTGCTTCTCTATCGCTTGTTTCTCGCTTGCACGCTCGGCTCAAGCGGAACGTTACACTTTTTCGTGCATGCAGCCGGTGTTCATCGATTTATAAGACGTTATCACGTCAAAAGACGATCGCGTTCGGATCGCGAAGCGTATGTTCGCATTTTCCCGTATATAAAAATTGATTGATCATAATACGGCGCGAAAACACTTTTAAACTCATTTGTGTAGACCTTAAAAGAACAAAAATAATAATATTATTTCAACATATCCCTTTTCTAATAAGGACATGTTGAAACAATGCTTATTATCTGTATTTGAACCAGGCTTAGTAGTCTATGAAGATATTTGTTTATGGGCAGAAACAAAGGAGCGCCAAATTCGGTGTAGCTTAGAAATGATATTATCTATGGTGTGACCGGCGCCGGGTTTTTGGATGAGGTCCAAGTGATAAAGGAATTATAAAAGAGAATAAAAAATGTCATATCATGTAGTTACAATAGTTATTTTTATGTTACTGATTTTTAAAAACGGGTGACAGGTAACTACATATTTTCTTTTGTGTGTTCATTGTCCACTAGAAAAAAAATGGTATGTACAGTCGACATAATTGAATCATGACCCATTTCGCCGATAATTCCTTTGAACCTGTCAAAATAGTAAGGTTTTCTGTTCTCGCGTGTATGTTGCACTTAATACATTTTAAATATTTATAAAACAGCGTCACTACAAGTCAGAAATCTATGCAGTTTCAACCTTTGTTTTCACTGCTTTTATTATGTTTTAGATTTATGTTTGAATCTCGAATTAGCTATCGCTCATGTTCAAAACTCTTTTCGTTATAAAAAAACGTATTTTAATTTCAAAAATAAAATTCTAAGTAGGTATGTCAAGTAAGTAGTCAGTCAATGAACAGAAACTGAAACTAAAAATCGAAAATTTCTAATACTGACCGATTTGGCAGAACATCTGAGTTCGTTGCCAAGGAAATGTATGTTCAGGCAAATTTCGACCTTCTTGTATTTCTGTGACTAGAGATTTGTGAGTTGATATAGTGTAATGAGATTAAATTGAACTTTGTTGAACTGCTAATATAATAAGTTCCTCTGAATCGTAAAATAGTTTATACCTACCCGTTCACGTCTTTGTGTAACTAACGGAAAAGAGGGCGCAATAAACTCATCCGATGTGATAGAAGTAACGATATTTACAACATTTTCGAGTATGATCTAATATTGTCGCGATTACATCAGTATTATGTGAGCACCATTGGTGCGACCATATGGTGCAACGGTAGCGATCCTGCCTTTCGCACCGATGGTCTTGGGTTTGTATCCCGGAAGGGGAAGATGTTTGTATCATGCATACGAACATTTGTACTTGAGGCATGGGTGTCTATATATATTTCTATGAATTTCACATATCTATGTATCATTGTAGCGAAGCGAGCCAAGCTCTCATGGATCAGCTTCAATGGCGCAATGTCTGTTACGCCAAACTTCCCGAGTTCTTAATCGATTTCGTGGAATCGAATTAACAGGTTTAGGACCAGATTGTGGCGGAGCCCGAATTTTGAAATTCGCAAAAATTCCCATCGCAACAAAAAAAATTTTTTAAGTATTACGCGCCGCTCCAATATATGGTGCTAGGGTAGCATTATGCTTAGCGACTGCATCGCCTAGTATATGTATGTCTATCCGTTATTAGTAGCCATAATACAAGCCTTAAAATGCTTACTCTGGTCTAATTGGTGTGAATGTAAGAAATATTTATTTTATTTATTTATTTATCGAAATTCATACCCGCTACCGGCTATGACTTGTACCATTATTTATTCATGTCGCAAAGGACACTGTTATGTAAAACAGAAATTATAATATTGCGACCCTTTTGACTCGTATTTTGGCGCTGTCATAGAAAGCCTTACATAAACAGATCGTGTTCTGTGAAGAGTTTTATTCTTGTTCCCTTAACCAATGATGTAAGATGGAATTTCATTTGAAAAATGGAGGATGTAATTTTAAAAGAAAATTATGTATTTGGAATTGTTTCTTCACTTTAGATAAATCTTTTAATTATGAATGTTAAAATATGTATTAGTAAATTAATTCCCAATACTTTAAATTAATCCAAATATGTTTTTCTTTTTTAAATAATTTGACATTTTACTCTTTAATCTGATATATAATTTGTATTCCTTTTGGATTTTTTGACAGTTATCTACACTTAATATTATAAAGAGGAAATATTTGTATTTTTGTATATTTGCAATGAATAAACTCAAAAACTACTAGGCCGATTTCAAAAATTCTTTCACCATTGGAAAGATACATTCACGCAGAGTAACATAGGCATATAATTTTGACCTCCCGTGCGAAGCGATGGTTGTTTATTCATTGCAAACATACAAAAATACAAATCTTTCCTTTTTATAATAATAGTGTGGAAATACGGTAGAGGTCGCTCGTATATCGATAGTGAGGAACTGTATCCGTAACCCAAACGGTAAAAAAATACCTTACCTTTTCATAACCGGTATGCAAGCCACTGGACCATAAATATCATTAAAATACTATCACACAATTCTGAGTAGCTTATTTGCAGTGTCAGTTTTAAGTTTGTGTTGTTTTATTACTAAATAAATATTTTTCGGATATATTCGAAAAGTATATGTCTGAGGTTGTTCAGAGGCATCATAAAATGCTAATTAATCCAATTAAAACTCGATCAATCATAATCAAATCAAATGAAACGGAAAGGCACCGAATCGCTTAAATGATTTCATCGAAAATTTACGAGATGAAACCGGAATCGTAGCGAGGGCCACCCGGAAAGTAACACCCGTTTGGGAACATAAATAAAAGCAGTACCAATGCAAATATGACGTTTTATTTGTAAATAACGTTATCTTAAACTACTCTACGCAATCACTTCCATTTAAGCATATACCGTAACATGTGATGAGTTTTTGTATCGCAGCTTCATATTCATGCGCCGCTGGTGTATTGAAGTCTAAATTTCTTTCCTATAATAAACGCCTTTGTTTTTTTTAAACCAAGGATAATTTTACGGAGCTAAGTCTGGACTAAAGGGTGGATGAAATTTAATCGCAGCTCTAATTACACAACTGGTGGATTTCTCTATATTCTTTGTAAGCTATGCTAGCAATTGTTAAGTAATTATTATTATCATAAAAAATATGAATGTAACAGGTATATTTCTTAATTAAGTATCATGGTGTTTGATCGCAAAACGATTACGTGTAATTGGTCGATTGCTGTTATTGGCCGTACGCTATGATTGGTTGTAAGTTAATGTGGAGTTTTTCTCCCCACCATTTGATACCATAAGAGGGTTGTCTTGCTGTATGGACCCCCACAACACGGCGTAACATACCCGAGCCGAGCCCTTAGAGGTGCCCTATGGCAACCTGTGCTCCCTTTCCGGCTAGAGCGCCGTAGTGACTCTATGCTGGTTCGGAGACTCCCTCATAGGAGTTGCCGTCCAGCTAGAAAACCACTATGGTGGCTCACTATTTTCGGCTTGAGGCCATTTAAGGATTTCGTAGTCCCCAAACCAGGTATCGTTGTTAAGGTCATCTGCGACCAACATCAATTACACATCAAGAATAATAAAAAAGCTGTCAATGGAGGGATAATATTAGAAAGAAAGAAAGAAAAGACGTTTATTGGCAAAATCTATTACTGTTTATCCCTCTCTTGCTGGTATTCTGGTAGTTTGATTTTGTACGTGCTTACATCTTTAACATTATTAATGCTCACACAAACAATACAGCTAATACCAGAGAGAACACAGACAGTTAATATACTTACAACTGAACGTGTTCGTATTTTACCGGTGGCTATCTATTCGCCAGCGCTCCACCCGGCACAAAAAGGTACTATTTTCCGGATGGCCCTCGTAATTGTGTTCCTTATCGTATTTTCATCGTATCTGGCTACAAAGGGAGTTTTTTCTTAGTTTTTGCATTTTTTACAGCAAAATAGGATATTTAATTCCTAATTCGTATCTGACAAAAAATCCTATATCAAGTCTAGCTCTGATATTTCTTTAAATAACAATCTTGAATACCACGTTTGGTATGTTATGGCCCGGTCTGAAATTTCATTAATTTGACGTCCGATTTGGCTGAGCAGGCAGACCTTACCTTCAAAGTCAAATAGTGCCGGGTTCGACTCCAGAAAGGTGTGTGTGTGGTGTTTGTGTGATGAATACGAATATTTGTACCTAAATAGGTTTAGTTATTGTTCGATAATTTTTTCATAGTAGCCTTACTTAACGTATGCACTGTTATGCACTGTGAGGCTTGTCTTATGGATACAAGAATAATGGATAAAAGAATAATGGATACAAGAATAATGGAGATATTTAATACATTTATATGTAATATTCATAGATGTATATTTAAATACCCCTAACTCAGATACAAATTCTTGTATTCATCACACAAACATCTGTCTCTTCCGAGACTCTAAACCAGAACCGTCGGTCGGTGCGAAAGGCTGGATTGCTACCTTTGTGCCAGTCGTAAAAAAATTTACTGATTTAGTATAATAATATTACTTATTTATGTATTATATTTATATGATCTTTCGGTATAAGTACCCAGTACTCATAACACAAGCTTTACAGTAGGGCTCAAGCATAAAAATGATAAAACTATTATTAAGTATTATCATTTTTATGCTTGAGACCCAATATCCCAGCGATGAGGACCTTTAGAAGCTGACGATAAAGATAATGGTGATAGTTTGTAATATTCTTAATTAAGTCCTGTAATTTCTCAATGAATATTTTCTCCCTCTCGCTCTCTCTTTGCTGTTGTTACTTCACCAAACTGACGTGTATAAAGCTGGCATAACATATTTAATGTAGACTTTATTTTTCAATTTTTCCACAAAATTTAACTTTAATCTCACTCAAGTTCAAGTGAAGGATTATCTCGAAAACACATTAGCATAAAAAAGCAAGATCGCTGATGACGTCAGCGGGATGAGGAAAACATGCTGGTATCAGTTACGGATTAGGGTGAGATTAAGGTAGAAGGAGTAGCGGACTGTCTTTTGATATTTTTGTAGTATATAATAGTAATATTTCTTATATTCACACCAATTACCTAGTCCAAAGTAAGCACTAAAGGGTTAGTATTATGGAATCTAGGGTGACGGATATACATACATACATTATACGTATGTAAAAATACCCATGACTCAGGTACAAATGCTCGTATTCATCATATAAACATCTGTCCCTTCGAACCCAGAACCATCAATGCGAAAGGCAGGATCGCTACCGTTGCACCAAATGGTTTTCGAACTAAATTGAAGTCGAAGCAAATCCATCCGTCTGATGATGGTCATCTACACTAATATTATAAAGAGGAATGAGTTGTATTTTTGTATGTTTCTAGTTTTGTATGTTTGCAATGAATAAAAATACTAAGCCGATTTCAAAAATTCTTTCACCATTTGAAAGCTACATTAACGCTGAGTAACATAGGCTACATTTAATGCTAGAAAAAATTCAAAGAATTTTGTCCACCCGTGCGGAACGGGATGTGCCGCTAGTAGTAAATATATAGCTGAAACAGTACAGATACTAGACCTAATTGTTGAGATAAATACCTACGTTCCATTACAGTATTATTTTTTGTACTATTTTAAAGTTATTAAAATAATTAACTGGATTCTGTAATTATTAAATAATCGAATGAATCAACTAGTTTACAAATAAAATTGAATAATAAAAACCATCATCACATTGGGAAGGAATTGGGAAACCATCATCACACAACGCGGGACATGCATTTTAATATTTTTCTTATAATAAAAACCCAATATACACAACTTTCTCGAGAACATTTTTTAAAATAAAAACCACTCTGAAGTATTTTATTTATCATAAAAATTTGTAAATATTTAATGTGACTTCGGTGATCTAAAATAAGATTAAAATATCTTAGAATTCAAATCAAGACAGAAAATAAATTATTTTCAACACAGATATAAGACAGAAAATTCAAGTAATTCTTATAAAACAAGTACAAAGTACTAATAAATAATTGACCGGAATGTAAAACAATACAATTAATTTCATGTCTCCCGGATGCCAAATAAAAGGAACCAATTCAAGATAATGTCGGTTGATTTTCAGTTAGCTTATTGTCCTTCTGACAGCTGGACGCTCCAATGTAGGACTCCACACGTAAAACCAAACAATGCGTGGAAAGATTAATAATACTTTGACCTCTCGGTGTAAGCTGAAATGCTTCTGTTACGAGTGGATCGTTGATGTCCGTAGTACATCGACGAGGGTTGTACTCTGTCCACATATATATACTTTGTCCAATGTAGGATGATACTTTTGACAGTTGACACCTATATGGAGGGTATAAAGTTGCTATTCTAATGTCAAGCCAAACATAAGGAAACAAACGCAACCTTAGTACGTAGCAATAGGGAAGTGACACCTGTCAAAAGTATCATTCTACATTGGACAAAGTGTAATAAGTGACATTTGAGGGCCATATTAATATGTAGATGATTATAAAGTAATTATACAATTATCAGTCATAGATTCTCGGAATTTGTGAAGAAAACAAACAACCATGTTTAGGTTGTACTCATAAATAAAAGGTTATTTTACGAGGCGCCAGGCGAGGCGACGCGCTTCATTTTAGTGTGTGTATCCTTGGCGCTAATTTCTATGGAGCAAGCTAAGCAATACTTGTACTATGAAGATCATACATATATATAAATAAGTAACTGTACTGGGTGTATATGATTCTAACAAAGCCGCAACTTGTGAATAGTGTTCATGAAACTCAGTAAGATTATCTTAACCCCTTCAGTAATCATTAAAAAAATGTGTGTGTGATATGCTGTGTGTAATTTAGAAATGCATCGTAAAAAATCCTTTCAATTTTGCATTCCATAGATCGAATTTCTGTTCACCCAAGTATATTCGGGAGTGGTCTTTTCAGCCGGTAAAATTTGCCCGAGTATCTCGGGTGTGGAGAATTTCGCCGGTAGCAGTCGCTCGAGTATACTCGGGCATGGTCCTTAAGCGGTTAAACAGCAATGGGAAACGAGGGCCATCCGGAAAGCAGTACCCGTTTGCTCCGTGCGGAGCACTGATGAATCGAGTAGCCGCTGATTGTCCGGCTACAATTTAGAACTTCTGTTCTAAGACGTTTAATAATACATTAGCTGTATTAGATATAAAATACGTGTGATATACATTCGCTGTATGTTTGAAAAACCGTGTCTTGCTGGTTAAGTCTGTATAGTTTGTGTGAGTGAACGTCGCCATATGTGAAGTTAGAACTGTGTTTATTAAATTATTATTACTCCCATCCCAATCGAACTTTTAACTAACCATCATATAGTTCAGACTTGACTCCGTTAGAATGCTATCAGTTTAGGTAGCATTATTGTCATATGTAAAGGGGACATCACTCATCCGTTTTAAATTTATTTCTTGAGCAGGAAAGAAATTTGAAACAGATGTAGATTTAAACGAAAATTGTGTCTAAGTTACTCACTTACGGTGGCGCCGGAATATGAAGCTGGATTACAAAAACACACATACTTCATGATAAATGCTAAATTTGGGAGGTGATTATATATAAACGTAGATAAGGATATGTTCTTTACAAATAAACATTAATATTTTTAAATATATACAAGTGTTATTTAATTTATTAAACGGATACTAATTTCCGGATTTCCCTCGTATTTAAAGAAGAAAATTAACACTCTCTCACTAAGTCATGTGTCTCTTTTGCGAGAAGCGAAAAGAAATAGAATTTTAGATCGCGGTCTCGAATGATTGACAAGTCGGTTCTGATATGATTTATTTTACGAGTAACGCTGAGATGGATTTTGTTTCCCGCGGAACGTGAGCAAAGTATCAAGCGCGTTATGAAATGCTCAAGAAAAGTATTTTTTTTCCTGTTGCGAAACTGTCATGATTGCTTTTTTATAATGGCTTAACAAATGAGCGTAAGATTTCGGTTTTAATATATTAAATATTATTTATTCATATTTTTAATTTTATTTTTTGCATTCATAATGCCAAAAAACGACCACGCCTCTGTGCCCTCAGGTAGGATTCAAATCCACGACCTTTCGCTATCCGGGCGAGTGCTCTGACCGCTCTGACCGAGACACTGACATACGCGTCGAAATTTACAAACGTATTTCAACTTCTACTATGAGCTAGTATCGTTTCACCAATGTTGAACGCTAACTACGCTTAAACATCGAAAGTAATATCTTTAATATTAAACATTCCATTAAGATGGAACCAGCTATAAAAATGTTTTTAATTTTATTTTGCATTCAGAATATATTCAGTTCCGATATACAGTAATTGCCGATGAAAAAATGCACTGTTTTATGTATTGAATGTGCCCTTTGTTACAAAAAATAGTATATTTTTATACATGCTCTGGATTGACTAATTACAAATAATATTCAAACAATGCATGTAATTTTTTAGTTATGAAATTCCAACTTTATTGTTATTTTGGTATACAAGGAAGCAATGGATTAAGTTACATTAAGATCTAACTTTCCTATCTTTAAAAAAAGCTTGTGTGCAATTCACACGTTGTAGAAGTGAAACCTTCAAAAATAATACGTACACGTATACAAAATACCACGGTTGTTGTGATCTCTCTGTCAAGCTTTGTACTACGCATGCGCACACAAAAACGTATTCACACACGTACACAATGCTTCCTATCTCATTTTCTCCTACGTTAAATCTTATGAATTTATGTGTCTGTCTCTTTTTACTGTCGCTTTTTCGTTTCATCGACTTTCAATTCAAATTCTTGGTAGTTTTTGAAATACTATTCACATGTCGGGACAAGTATTTTTGTTTTTATTTACTTTCTTTTCCCTTTTTTGGGAGCTTTAATCGAACATTCCAAAATGTTAGCTCCATCTTATTCTAATCTTATTGAATAAATCAACTTGAGTCTATTAATGGCAACGCTGACAATAGCTTTAGTTGCTTCTGAGAAGGGCGCAGCTAGGAAGTAGCTCAAGAAATCAACGTTGAGCAGATTTACAAATCTCAACTCTCAGTTGTTCGTTACGGAATTTCCTGCTTTGCCACTAAAAAGGTTCAATTAGCACAGTCCATTTGGTATTTCGGCAAGGATGGCGCTGCGAGTGACATTCATAAATAACTACCTAATCGGAAGAGGAAAATGAATCGATTGAGCACGTGATCGACTGTGATTGGTAAACATACTTGGGGATGAGGCGTAGTGATGTCTGTGTAATATAAATCCGTACAGGACTTTTTGGCGGGAGCGGGAAGCGTCACTTTAGTGGTTTTGGTTTTTCTATTATAATTGTGTTATGGTGGATAAAAGTGACTGTTATGGTCATTATAACCTAACCTAACCTTACCACTAAGTGTTTGTGACGATGTACAAATGTTGGCAAGTGAAACAATGCAGCTGGAGTTAACTTTTTCTGCTCACTTAAGAATTCCACGAGGAGGTTTTAGTAAAACCTCACACATTTTCAGAGACCCAGGTCTTAGGTATTTGATTGTTCATTAATCATTTATTGTTAATTTATCATTTTTAGATCATCATTTGTTATCTTATCATCACAAAATCTTATTAATAAAATAAAACTGTTCAAAGTTGCTATATGCATCTTAATATCTTACGTCAAATAAATTTAACGCGTGTACAACATATTTTATAGCTTAGTGCAATACAACAAAGATGAAAATTGCAAATCACCTGTGAAGATTAATTATGTCTTTCATATCTTATTCTACTATATTCGCAAATGGTTTTGTATACCTACATAATCACGATTAGAAGCCATCTTGAACGCATCGTCAATATAAATAAACCTATATATCTTAGCTTTCGCTTAAATTTATTGCCAGACTTGTCCGTAACTCCGTCTTAGCTAGATAGCTCGTTTAACAAATTGCTATGCTAAACTCAATTTAATGTACATGTAATAAGGTTGGTTGTAATAGCAAACAAGATTTTGTAGTTTCTTGTGTTCGATATGAGACTTACCCTTATGTTGTTCGGAGAGCAATACAATTGCTGTTCAATTACTATAATTATTCTTTATTTAAATTTCTTCTATCACTTTTTAGCTAAATAAGTACCTATCTGTGTTTTAATATAATCATTACTTCGATAAATATTGTTTGCTTAACAAATACATGTATTTATTTCTTTATAAAATAGAACAAATCTTACAATAATTTGACAGTTTGGATTTGCTTATTTTTTTTTATTTTTTATTGCTGAAAGTTGACAAACAAGTGGTAACAGTCACCTATAATACATGTGGCCCTTGTGAGATTCGCAGCAAAACTGCAACCCCCACAAGAACCACAGTGTACGTTGCCAACTTGTGACACAAGATGTAAAGTCACTGTACCCAGTAATTTCATTGCCATATCTTACCCTTCAAACCGGAACACAGTAATGCAAGCACTGCTGCTTTGCGGCAGAAATAGGTAAGACGGAGGTACCTAAGCAGACGACCCTGGTAGAGAGTCTCCCTCCAGTAAATATAATGGTTATCCGTATTTAGTTTTTTATAACGTTAAAATATGAACGGAAAAACACTAAAAGTATTTTTTTTTAATTTATACAGTAACACAGCTTCTATTAGACACATCTGATATTACAAAATATGTGATAATTTTTAGTGTTACAGAATTTACTTGTACATAGTAATTTTTAAATATATTGTTTTTCGATATATTTCCTATATGTACATACTAATATACATATTGAGAAGCAATTTTCTAGCTATTCAAGTGGTGATGGGACCCGAGTCTATCAAATCCTTTTTAAAAAAATTGGTTGTCTGTAAAGTCAGTTTACGGACGATAAATTTACGTGATAGCGTCATAAGAAAAAAATATGAAAAATTGCATACTTTTATGAATTGAATCGAATTATTATCACTGAATTATCATTATTTTGTACAATACAAAGAAGGAGTTAATTGAAAATTGTTTTCTTTTTTCGATAAATTAACATTAAGTTGTTGTAATAAACAATGGAAACCACATTACCTTTTCACCCCATGAAGTGGAAGAGAGATAGATGCGCCACGAGTCGAACGCTTAGGCCGATCGTGCCTCTCTATCGCTTATTCCACACTCTCGCTTGCACGCTCGGTTCATGCGGAACGTTACACTTTTTCGCGCATGCAGCCGGCGTTCATCGATTGTAATTTCAACAATAGTATTGACGTGATAACGTCTCACAAACTTTACTTTACTTTACTTTCTTACTTCTATATTAAGAATAGACTTACTTTTATTAACTTTAATCGATAATGGGGCTCTTCTTTTTTGATTTCTTTCGGCACAATAATAAAATAACTATTTTCTACATCATATCATATCTATAGACAGACAGTGCCCAAAAATTACTACATATTGTGAAAGCTTGTAAAGCTCTTGTATGTAGATAAATATATTAGATTAACAGCCATAAACTGTCAAGTGTATGGTAGATTTGAATGAACTCGACTAATGAAATCAGCTTAGTCTTTCTAATATTTTTGATTTGAAGTGTGCAATAGTGTTATTAAATAAATCCAAGTCTTAGAATTCTGAATTGTACACACGTAGACAACGAGTAACGTAATAGTTGCGGGTGTAGTTCATGCGAGATCAAGGTGACATAACCATAGACTGTCGAGTGTACGGTAGATATGAATGAGCTCGACCAATGAAATCAGCTTAGTCTTTCTAATATTTTTGATTTGAAGTGTGCGAGAGTATAATAATTCTAAGTCTCGTAATACCGAATTGTACATACGTAGACAACGAGTAATGTAATAGTTGCGGGTGTAGTTCATGCGAGATCAAGGTGACATATACTCAAGGAACGTGAGGGACGAATAGGCAAGCGAGTCTTGGTAACGAAGTTTATCTTAGCTAAAAGGTTAGGTGAGTCAATGTGGTAATTTATCAATTTAAAACGAAAAACCAAGTCAAATTGTTTGCGATTATCTTCTAGTTTTTTTCCTTTTTTCCTCTCAACGTGTGCACCCACTTCGTTATTACCCTTTTATATTTATTTACTAGCTTTCCGCCCGCGGCTTCGCCCGCGTGGAATTCGGTTATATTGCGGTATAAAGCACAACTATAAGAAAACTTCTCATTCCCACGGAAAAATCTAAGAAGCGCGATGTAACGCTGGATACAATTAGTTGTTAAACCAAAACTGAATGGTACACTATATTATATGTTTTCCCTTGTGGAGCAAAAACATGCAGATTTTGGGCACTGGAAACCCGGGAACACGCTACATAGAGCTGACCATGCGAAAAACAATGTTTTTCCAAGTGTACTCCAGCAACCCTTAGAGTTTGGCCTTGTGCTTTATTAATGGTCATTGCAAATAAAACACTTAAAGGAAATTGTAGTCTTTGAAATTGAAATGGGAGGTCTGTTGGAATAATCGGAATCCGAGGAATGAGTCATTTAGTGAATCATTAAGCTTCAACATTTACATGTTCATATTCGTTTGCAACATATAAGTAGATGTAAAAAAAACAGTTTAGACGATAAAACAAATTGTACGTCATCCCTCGGGAATTCCTCATTTTCGGGGATTCATTATCGTATCATTTAGCTTCTAAATTTACATGTTTATATTCGTTTGCAATATTTTACTTTGTTTTAAACGACACACAGCGCCATCTACAATCCATCCATCAAGCAAACAATATTTTTGTTTTTCCTCTGGAATATCAATTTTTTTCCAGGATAAAAAGTACCCTTTTATTTAATCCGGACTTTTATCTTTACGTCTGCAAAATTTCAAAGCAATAGGTTCAGTAGTTACGGCGTGAAAGCGGAACAAACAAACAAACAAACTCACTTTCCGATTTATAATATTAGTAAGAATTCTTTTAATCCAAGGTTGTCTGCAAGAGATTGCTGTTTAGCAATAAGGCCGCCTGTCTGTATAATTTGCTCTGCTATTTTTTTTCTCTCTTTATCCTATCTGTGTGTGCAATAAAGCGTAATTTATTAGTCCCTTTACTATTCGAGTCTGACAAAACAAAACTTTTAAGACTCAAGTCATGATCATTATTATTGAGGGTATATGTTTTATATCCTACACGTCTGTGTGTATCTTCTTAAACGGAGTCATTCATCTTACTCGTCCGTCAAGGTTGACACGCCGTGAATGTATGTAATAGTATGCGAATTCGATTTCAACGAGCGCGAAGAACATGTTTATTATTATGCTCATGTATCGCGGTGACATAATTTATAACTCCATAAATATAAAGCTCTGTGGATTAGGCATTTTAGTACATCATCATAAAAAATTTAATCAAAAAACGTTCACCGCTGGTCCACAGAATAGATATAGTTAAAAATGTAGGGTTACAAAGTACAATCGATATAAATAAATACAATCACACAGACGCACGCCTCAAGAAAGCCCCTAAGCGAATGTCGCAGTGCTATCAGTCGCAGGTGCCACGTCAAATCAAGCGGTCACATTTGTTTACACATTTGTAAGAATGAGGGTTTTTTTTCACTAATATTTCATAATAAAGCATTAAATATTAGTGAAAAAAAACCCTCATTCTTACAAATTTCTTAAAACGTTGATTTTATTATATACTCAATTTTATTTATAAACAATTTTATTTATAAACAAGTTGATTGATTATATGTAGATTTTATCATTATAGAGTATCAATTAATGTGTTGACAAAAAAACTTTAAAATTTTCCAAAAAATAAATAAAAGTGCCACCCCTATCGCCTTCCACCTCTAATGGAAGTATTTGTCTCAACATTTAGGCCTAGTTTTTGTGGACGAAAGTCTTCTCGAAAAAATAGCGACAATTTGCCATAATCTCCATTCTTGTTAGGCGGATTGGAGACGTTAAAAGAAAACGTTTGTTTTCGTTTTGGGGTCTACAGATGGCATACGGTGGAAATCTGCAGTATTATTATTATTCACCTCTTAGGGCACCTTTAAGTGTGAAGAGTGTGTGCTTTTTTGCTTTGCTGGAACCACATGGCAAAGCAACACTGTAGTTTTTTATTATTATAATTAAACGAAGTAATTGTTAAAATAAAAACCATCTTTAATTTAAGTGAAGATGATTATAACCGTCGTAGAGCCATCCCGTGACCACAGGCCAGGTTATAACCAAACGCCAGGGTTAAATGTGAAAACATAAACTCAACGTTTTTCCCGTAAAATTGGTTTTAGTAAGAAAGAAACTTTAACTAGGCGATGCAGTCGCTAAGCATAAAGCTACGCTAGCACCATATATTGGAGCGGAGCGTAATACCTAAAAAAAGAAAAAAAAATTTTTGATTCGATGGGAATTTTTGCGAATGCCAAAATTTTGGAGTCCCTTCACAATCTGGTCCTAATTCTATTGATTCGATTCCACACAAAAAATATTAAAATCGGTTAAGAACTCGGGAAGTTATGGCGTAACAGACAATGCGCCATTGAAGCTGATCCATGGGAGCTTCGCTCGCTCTGCTCCAATAATAAGAAATTGTAAAAAGATAAATATTCTAAAACTAAGCAGGGCAATGTCGTAATTAATAGGCAAAATGTAATAATAAAATATTTCTTACATTCACACCAATTAGCCTAGCCCAAAGTACCTACTGCAAGGCTTGTGTTATGGGTACAAGAGTAATGGATAGACATACATATATGATACATAGATAAGTTATATTCATAGAAATACATAAATATAAATATCAATGACTGAGGTACAAATGCTCGTATTCATCACACAAACATTTGCCTTTCTTGGACTCGAACCCAGAACCGTCGGTGCGAAAGGCAGGATCACTACCGTTGCACCAAACGGTTGACGATACATATGCATAATTTATATACATTTCTTTTTTGTTCATCCCAAGGTTGTCTGGAAGAAATCGGTCGTGGTGATGAGCGATTTATACAATGTGTCCCGTCACCAGTGTCGGAGCCCTTAATGGTGTGGAATATGGCATTTTTTATCGACAAATTACCCCTCAAATTATGTTTTTCTCTTACGGCCGCCATTTTGTTTTCTTGGTAACCAAGACCTGGGCTCTCATTGAATGGAGAGGATTATAAGGAAGCAAGAACGACGGCAGTGTAACCAAAAGTTCATATAAACAATGGGATAAAGTCAGTATGAAAACAATATACATACATAGACATAAAACATATAAAACATAATTTATCTTAAATTAACCAAAAATTAAAAAAAATATATAATATACCAACTAAAATATATTATAAAAAAGAGTCCCTTTAGGCAAGGTTCCGAAGATACTGGCAGTGTTCCCCCTTTGAATAGCTAGGGTAATTATTTGTGCGAGGTAGCTGCCAGCTCTTCGGTCGTCTGTGATGTCGACTAACCTTTTTGCTATTTCTTTAAAAAGTCTTATAGCGCTAGGACCCCACGAACCAAGCGTCTCGAAAATCTTATTCGGAGCCTAGGCCCTTTATTTACAAGCTTTAGCTTTATCAATTATTTTTAAAAAATATTTAATAATAGAAAAAAATTAAAGAATTTTGTCCACCCGTGCGAAGCCGGGGCGGGCCGCTAGTCTATAATCTAAGATCACAGTGGTTTGTGTGTTTGTTTGTCCGCTCATTTTCCATCGTATCAATAACGTTACTATAGCAACGCGTTAACCGAGAGTAGTTCGTCTACTGGACGCCAGATGGCGCTAACGGAAAAATATTTAATAATAGAAAAAAGTCGGTTTTTTTTTTTTTTTTTTTTTTTTTTTTTTTTTTTTTTTTTTTTTTTTTTTTTTTTTGCCTGTAAAGTCGGTTTTACGGGCGAAGATTTTACGTGACAACGTCTTTTTCTCGGTAGAATATTTATTGATATGAATATAATTAAATTGCACAATGCGCGCGGCAGACCGATCATAGTTGAGTGGGAGAGAGACGCAAGGCATTCGGCGGGCCTCTCTCTCGTTCGGTGACTCATCGTAACGTTACCGAGCGTTACACTTTTTCATAAGTGACTCCCAGCCGCAACCAATTTATAAGACGTTATCACGTCAAAAATTAAAGAATTTTGTCCATCCGTGCGAAGCCGGGGCGGGCCGCTAGTCTATAATCTAAGATCACAGTGGTTTGTGTGTTTGTTTGTCCGCTCTTTTTCCATTGTATCAATAACGTTACTATAGCAACGCGTTAACCGCAAGTAGTTCGTCTACCGGACGCTAGATGGCGCTAACGGAATAATATTTAATAATAGAAAAAAATTAAAGAATTTTGTCCACTCGTGTGAAGCCGGGACGGGCCTGACATGCGGCCTTCATGCGGGATCTGAAACCACGCCTTCTTGACTAACCAGGCTAACTGTAACGGGTAGGTTTGTGAGGTCACTTTGGCGTGATAGGTTTTTCCCTAATATATGAAAGTATCAAGTCACTTAAGGAGAGTTCAACACTATCCAAAAAAACATAAATGTATACAAATCTTTCAATAAAAAATAATGTTAGCGTCGTGTGTTGCGAACAGTTTTGAGTGAATAGTGAGTTTACAGAGGTACCAGTATCGAGTGTTATCAAAGACTAAGACTGAGGGTAGACTAATACGTTTACTAATAACATCCACCCCCAAAAACTTCAATTCTTCGGTGACGACGAGGCATGCCACTACACCGAAAAAAACAAGGTAATATCCCCGTTTCTAAATAATATCACAAAATGTTGAAATATTTCAGTTTTTCAGGAAACAGCATTATGTCTGTTTAGGTCCAAGCGCCTCTTTGATAAAAATTGCAAATAGATCATAACTTATACTACTCAATTACAATAGGAGTATTTAATGCTTGTATATCAATATATTTTTTTAAGTAATCCGTCACTTCTTATTTAATCATCCATGCGATCGACGCGTCTGCTTAATAAATTGTATTAATTAATCTTAAATGCAAGACTTCAATAAAAACTGATTTTTTTTATTTGGAAATTCCTCGGTATTCTATCAAACAACGTCTACCATATGTACAGTGCCATTAAATGTAAATATAGTAATAAATAATAAAATTGCCAAATTATTCCCCGAAAACTTTATTAGATCTAACTTAAGAAAATAGTATCTGGCAGAGTAAAATGGCACACTTCATAAGGATATTCTAAAAAGGAACTAATGATATTGGAGGTTTTCACCATACAACCCCCATAGATCACAAATCGGGAGTTTTTTCAATTATGTCTTTTTACCTGCCAAACGGGAAGAGTATAGTAAAATCCCTAATTTTTCAGAAGGCCCTCGTGTTGCATAGCTGGCATGGCTGAAATAGTGAAGTTATAAAATAGACAAATCGGTTCATCCATTCTCAAGGAGTTTCACTATCATCCTGCCAGCTGTGCCTGGAATACAGACCATTCCTATGGGAAACACCCTAAAAAGGTCATACTCATCATTTAGATCGAGTTTGGTGAATGCTAATGACTATGAATGCAGCCCGGACTTACTATTTAACGTGCATACTAAAGAAACGAAGGATTTGAGATCTTTCTGGTCACCCATTCAATGCGCGGACTTTACGAAGGGTGCTTAACATCCGCAATCTCAGATGGAAATTGATCCAAATAAAACTCGCTTTCAATTTTTTTTATCTTGACTTTTACATAAAATTATAATTTAAATCTCATAGCGCTGGGCGACTTACCGTCAAAACGATTGATGCGCTCGGATTTTTTATTATTTTAAAGGTGTTTTTAAATTACCCATCAGTAAACAAATGAATGTTAATTAAAAATAAATGAACCAGGGAAATTCATAATGGTTGCCTCTTAAATTTAGTAGGTAACAATAGTTTTATTATTCTTAAGGATACTGACTTAAAACAAATACTCGTACTTGTTGATTTTGTCGTAATCAACGATGGATGAAACCATTACACTTATTTATTTTGATAACAGAATAATTTTGTTCTTTTCTGTTGATTATACATATATGGTGACGACGTATAATATTGTAAATGTCATTACTACTGATAAAGTTTACGAGTTACTTGCGCCCATTCTTCTTGTCAGTTAAAAGACGTCCTGCATGATTGGTAGGTTAAAAATGTTGGACGATTCAAAACAATTTATTTTAACCACTTGCCAGTCCGCTACCACTTGCCCCACCCCTTTCGACAGTCCGAATGCTGCGCGAATTGTGAAAAAAAAATGTCAGACTCTTAGATAAAAATGCTATTTTATTGCTAAATAAATAAGTAAAGCTGATTAAATAAAGAATCCACCACAGAATATTTGGATTTCTGTAACTCAAAAATTAATCGTAATTTAAAAAATAAAACAGCAGACCACGCGGTAATTTGAATATGGTAGCAATTGCTACCAGGTACTGACGAGTGGTTAAGTGCATTCGAATAAAATTATTTTCATTTTCATTTGTCACATTTCTCTTTCTACTCTTGTTATCTGTGTATGTGTGCAATAAATTTATTCTTTTTCTTTTCTTTTTTAAATTTTAATCTTGTTGTGGAAGATTAATTTGACCAATATGTCAATGAAGGTTAATCTTGATGACAAAAGCAACGATTTTTCGTGATGTCACTAACACACAATAAAGTCATTAATATTGAGAATTTTGACACTCAGGATTAATGGAGTCCTGTCTAACAGATACCTGTATAAATAAGTAAATAATTATAAAAACTGGTTTAAAAATTCACTTCAAAAGATTTCAGCTTTTATTTAGTTTGGTATTCAATAAAAAATTGTATTTTTTACATTCATACCAATGAGCTTAGTCCAAAGTTAAGCACTGTAAGGGGTCGATAGTGCTAAAACCAAACTCGCCATAATTTTGATATTTTTTGCGGATTGCTGTTACCTTATTAATACGTTTATATCGTTAGTATTTTAGGTACTATAATGATTAAAAAAAAAATGGTAAGGTTAAGTTATCTTTGTTGAAAATAGGTAAGCGCTTGACCGCTATCTCTTCTGATGGCAATTGTGATGCTAGTATAGCTATCTAGGATGTGACGCGCTGGCCTAGAAGACATCTATAAATTGTGTGTCAGAAAACACACATGATATTAGAAATAACCAATGAAGAGATATCTTTTGGGGCAAATATTAACTCTAAGGCATGTTTAAATAAAAAACCTTTCCATTTGATAACTTGCGCATATTACGTTTCTGACTTAAATAATGTAATAACAATAATCCTTAAAACCCCACACCAATTAGCCTAGCCCAAAGTAAGTACAGTAAGGCTTGTCTTACGGATAGCTTACTAGGGTAACGGATAGACATACATATGTATATTTTACATAGATATTAATTATTTATAGAAATATATAGAGCATAAAAATGCTCGTATTCATCACTCAAACATCTGTCCCTCCTGGGACTCAAACCCAGGACTGTCGGTGCGAAAGGCAGAATTAGAACGCTACCGTTGCACCAAACGTTCGTTTATGATACTAAGTAGACAAGGTCGTTGAGTATGGTGCTTCGCTAGCACAATAATATGGAGCGGAGAGTAATACTAAAAAAAATCAATTCTGTTTAGTAAATTTTAAAATTCTTAATGAATGAAAACTTTTAAAAAGCGCGCGCTTTTTGTTTCGATCGGAAATTCCATGGAGCCAATGTTTTTTGGTCATAACTTTTTTATTTTTGCGAATTTTAAGTTATGGCGTAACAGACATTGCGTCATTGAAGCTGATATATGGACTCCAACTAGGTGATGCAGTCACTAAGCATAAAGCTACGCTAGCACCATATATTGGAGCGGAGCGTAATACATAATAAAAGATATTTTTTTTGTTTCGATGGGAATTTTTGCGGATTTCAAAATTCGGGCTCCGTCACCATCTGGTCCTAAACCTGTTGATGCGAATCCTCACAAAAAATATTAAAATCGATTAAGAACTTGGAAAGTTATGGCGTAACAGACATTGCGCCACTGAAGCTGAGCCATGGGAGCTTCGCTTGCTCCACTCCAATAAAAAAATATGTGTTATACAAATGAGCGAGGCTCTTCTACTATAGGTATTATTTTATTTAATAGAGATCCTTCAATTGTTAAACTCTACTTTTTGTAATGAACTACTCGTAAATGTTTTTTCGTTTTTTCTTTTTCACTTATTACTGCAGATTTTTATATCTAAAGAAATAATTGCTAAAAAAATGTCCCACATGACATTTCATAAATTAGTGGATTAACTCTAGAATTCATAAGTGTTATACACACCTTATGCCACAACTAAATTAAAATGTAAATTATCTGACACCATAACGCTTTAGTTACTCCGTTCAGGTAGGTGATAATAATGATGGTGTGCTAAGATAATAATAATTAAGGTAACAGCCTCTATAATAATCAAACTCAACGTTACGAAGCATACTCGGATAATCAAACGGTGTTAGAATACTAACATTAGACAAAAAGTCTTTTTTACTATCAATGACACGACTCCGATACGATATTTTGTGTAAAATGTCAGTTTACGGACGATAATTCTACGTGATAGCGTCATAAGAAAACATTGATGAAAAACTCTTATGAATTGAATTGAATTATTATCACTGAATTATCATTATTTTGTATCGTATAAAGGAGGAGTTAATTGAAAATTATTTTCTTTTCGATAAATTAACATTATGTTGTTGTAATGGAAACCACATTAACTATTGACTTCATGAAGTGGAAGAGAGATAGATGCGCCACAAGTCGAACGCTTAGGCCGATCGTGCCTCTCTATCGCTTGTTCCGCGCTCTCGCTTGCACGCTCGGCTCAGGCGGAACGTTACACTTTTTCGTGCATGCAGCCGGTGTTCATCGATCAATAAGACGTTGTCACTTCAAAAGTTAAAAAAATTTTGCCTTATAATTTTTATATACGTTTTGCATTTTTCAATGGTATCTTATAAAATAAATAATTTTAATAGATTAATACAAGAGAAAAATCCGGCTTACAAGTAAATTCCCGCCTTTCGCACCTGAGAAATAATTGTGAATCCAGTCGAGTTTTTCCAATATATTTCTATTAAAATAATCTATCATTTAAAATTATTTTTGCTTAAGATATGGCGCTATAGTTCAATTGAAAACCCAAAAACCGGGATAGCAAGATATTATGGATTCAAAACCCATCTGAAACCTGACACCAAATGATTTGTTTTGTGGTTAATAAGCTTTAGATTTAATTATCTGACAGTTAAATCTTAAATAAGATAAGAGAACATAAGATTTTATTTAAATAATATGGATAAATGTGGTACATTGCATAGATGGAAGGTAAGGTTGAGAAACACACATTTAGCTGACTATGTCAGCATACAAATATTAAATTATATTAAAAATATTAAATACATATAAGTTACAACATTACAAGTTACATATTTCACATTATACATTAGATTTCTTTTCCATAGACATTCCTCAATTGTATAAAAAGTATTGTGTAAAAATAACAAAAACTATAACACATCGTGTTATATTTTTATACTAAGATATTTACGGATATTCAAAATAAAGAATCAAAAAGCCACGACTTAATTAATTTGTACTCCAGTGTTATACTTTATTAAGTAGATAATTATAAATATAGATATACTAGCTGACACAACCACACGTTTCTGTGTTATAACTAACATGAAATCTATCCTTCGTCCTAAGTCTTGACAAATCCAGCAAAATGAATAAAAGATCAAAATAGGTTGAGTAGTTTCGTAGTTCATCGCAGTCAAACACTGCGAGAAGGAATTTTATATATATATTATATCTTTTATATATATATATATATATATATATATATATATATAGAAGATGTATATTACATAAAAAATTCATGGCTACTTACATTAATCTCAAAAATAAAAAAAAATGTATAGGTATGTTGACTTATACTTGTAATTATGAATTATCTATATTTTGAAAAAAATGAAAGCATGTGTGCAATTCACACGTAGTAGAAGCGAAACCTTCAAAAATTTTGGTTTCAGGATAATGAGACGAATGTCAAACTTCAGGAAGAGGATAATTGTAGGTTTAAGAGATGGTCGTAGTGATACAAAGTTAGATAATTATTTTACATTCTATTAGTATATATTACATAGATTTATTCAGACTCAGAGCTTACATTTTCGATAAATTATACAAGAGGCTTATGGTAACTAAAGTACATACCACGAAAATAAGAGACACTGTATAATGCTTCCTATCTCTTTTTCTCTTACGTTAAATCTTATGAATGTGTGTGTCTGTCTCTTTTTACTGTCGCTTTTTCGTTTCATCGACTTTCAAATTACAATGATGCTTAAGAATTTTTCACTTCAAAAATGGTTACAATATATCATAGATAACAACTTAACGATCGTCGGTAAATCATATGTTGTAAACAAGATCCCTTATCTAACCGATAAAGATTCATCCCGTTGGATCCAATTTAGGGTTCAGTGCGTCTGTAGCGTAGCAATAATTAATACTGCGGTAGATAACAGACTAGCGAATGGCTTTCAGGGTCCTCAGTTGATTATAAGCTTTAGCGTTTTGTATTTGATTGTATAGTTGTTAGTCGCATTTAACAACACCTTTAAGTAAAAAAGGTGCTTTTACATGTTTACTTTTTGACCACTGTTTGGTGCAACGGTAGTGATCCTGCCTTTAGCACCAACGGTTCTGGGTTCGAGTCCCGGAAGGGGTATTTGTTTGTGTGATTAATACCAGCATTTCTAGCTAAGTAATGGGTATATATATATATTTTTATTATTATTACTCATTAATGTATTATATATGTATGTGTTACGCGACGCATCACTATGAGGATCGCTTAGCTTGCGCTGGCCTCGATAACTTGGACATCGACCATGCACGTGTCGCTGACGCAGCAGCAAGCGGCGTGCACTGATATTCTACACAGCGGCGGAAACGGCATTCCTTTACCTAACTTTGGTCGGGATTCGCACTTCTAGATTTAATTAATTATAAGTAATTTGTATTGAACTATGTCATTATAATTTTTATGAAATAAATTGATTTTTTTTGGACTATCGGTTGTGAACACGCTTAACTGGCGCAGTCGGTAGGATACCCACGGGTCGGTTTTGGGTATTTCGAGAAAAATCTCTGTTATCTGAGCCGCCCGAGCGACTCTCGCGTCGCGTCCCGGGTATTCCGAATCTACGTGATCCAGCCGAAGTAATTCAAGACATCGAATCTACAGAAAAATCAATGTTGTAAGTACTCTGAAACTTTCAAGTATTTGCTATCCTAGTACCTAATCCTAATTATATATAATTTTTTGTGTGTCCGTATAATTTTATAATTTTTAGATTTCGGTAATTTATAGTATATTTGCGTGTATCCTTGTGGAAAAATCGTTTCGGTTATTTTATATTATAGTGTTTAAGAAATATTGCAAAATTTTCCACCCGCGAAGATCATTGAGTTGTAGTAGTAGGAGTTCAAATAATTCCAATTTCAGTAAATCAAGTAAATATTCACTGTTAGATCGAAATAGAAATTTAGATAATAAAATGTCCTCGGAAGAAATAGATAGAATTTTTAAGTCTCTTCGGTTGCTCCCCGAATTCGACGGTAACCCTCATATTTTAACGCGGTTTATTAACTTAAGTGATCAAATAGTATTAGCACATATTAGTACATCAGATGTGCCGGGACATGATCTTATAAATTTATCATTACTTAACGGTATCCTAAATAAAATTGTAGGTCCTGCCGCCAGGCTCATAAATTCAAACGGAATCCCTAACACCTGGGAGGGAATACGTAGCGCTTTGATCAATAACTTCGCGGATCATCGCGATGAAACTGCTCTATACAATGATTTATCTATGCAGTCCCAAGGATCTAGTACCCCGCAGGAATTTTACGAACGGTGTCAGAATTTGTTTAGCACCATAATGACGTACGTCACGCTACACGAGACGGTACATACCACGATCGAAGCGAAACGTAGTCTCTATAAGAAACTAACCCTCCAGTCGTATTTACGCGGCCTTAAAGACCCACTAGGATCTAGGATACGATGTATGCGGCCGGAAACCATAGAAAAGGCTCTCGAGTTCGTCCAGGAGGAACTTAATACCTTATACCTCCAACAACGTAACGATAGCGGCCCAGCTAAACGGGAATGGCAATTGCAACCCTCGCAACCACAGTTTAAATTACCCCTCAATAACTATCCTATGATGAAAGCTCCTGCTTTCAATGCACCAGGTCCGCCCATACAACCTAGCTTCAATTTTGGCGGTTCGTCACGTCAGCCACAAGCGTTTTACCATCAACCCCAGGGCTGGCGACCCAACGCAAATCAAGGCCAACAATTTCGCGGTCCCAGTCGAACTCAACAAATGTTTCGCGCACCCCCACCGAACTATAATCCCCAAAGCAATGTGTTCAGGGTTCCTAACAGACCGCAGATGCAGGCTTCCTTTAGCGCCCCACGTCCTATGAGCGGCGTATCCCCTTTCGTGCCCAAACATCTACCACCAACGGGACATGATTGGAGAAAATTCGGGAATCCACCCCCAAGCAATTATTTTAAAACTCGCGAAGCTAATTTTAATGAAACTCACTATGATTAAATTACGCAGTACGATTACCCCGAGTATAGCTATCCCGAATTTGAACAAGGATATTATACTGCCTATGAACCATATAATGGATATTATGAATATAATTATGACTGTGTGCCTTCGGAAGGCGCAGTGGTTGAGGAATTAGACAATGCTGCTCCTTCTCAGGATGAAAATTTTCAGAAGGATTCGAGGTCAGACGGGCAAAAATAGAAATTAATTTACAAACTCAACGGCAGCTAATGTATGTTCAAATTCAGGAGCCTCCTCTAAAAATTTTAGTAGATACTGGCGCTAACCAGTCGTTTATTAGTCCTCATGCTGTTAATAAATATTTCGGTCATATACCATTGGATTACGAGCCTTTCGAAGTTACGAACTCTAACAGAACTAGTAGACATGAGCACTCAATCACTTTGCCCTGTTTTCCCGAATTCCAGGAGACTGGAACCTTGACATTTTTCGTTTACGATTTCCATCAATTTTTTGACGGCTTATTAGGTTTAGACTTACTCACACAGTGGGAATCTAATATAGACCTTAAGAATAGATTACTAATACTTAGAAATACGCAAATACCTTTACAAATATATGATTCGCGCAATGTGAACTTATACGAAGACGTCATTCCGGCTAATACCTCCAAATTAATTAAATTACCTGTTAACACATTAGACGGAGATGCCTACGTATCTGTTCAAACTATATGTAATTGTTCTGTCACTGAGTGTCTAACACATGTAAAAAATAACAGAGCTTGGATAGAAATTAATAACCCATCATCTAACGATATCATCTTTTCCATGGACCATCCGGTTAGAGCTGAATTGTTTAATTTTGAAAGTGATCTCGTTAAGTCTGGTAGCCGCGCTGATGAAATACTATCTCGACTTAGAACTGATCATCTTAATCCGGAGGAACTCGCTAATTTAGAGGCCTTATGCGCGCGTTACGCTGATGTGTTTTATCTTGAAGGCGAACCGTTAACGTTCACCAACAAGATAAAACACAAAATAAAAACCACAGATGAACTCCCCGTATACACGAAAAGTTATAGATACCCATATATCCACCGACAAGAAGTCAAAGATCAAATATCTAAGATGCTAGACCAGAATATCATTAGACCTTCAGACTCTGCCTGGAGCTCGCCTATTTGGATCGTACCCAAAAAGGCTGACGCTTCCGGTAAAGCAAAATGGCGACTTGTCGTGGACTTTAGGAAAGTTAATGAGAAAACGGTTGATGACAAATATCCAATACCGAACATTACTGATGTCCTGGATAAGCTAGGCAGATGTCAATATTTTAGAACTTTAGACTTAGCGAGCGGTTTTTATCAGGTGGAAATGGATCCAGCTGATATTCACAAAACCGCATTTAACGTCGAAAATGGCCATTTTGAATATCTTAGGATGCCCATGGGTCTAAAAAACTCTCCATCCACCTTTCAGAGAGTGATGGATAATGTGCTTAAAGATCTACAGAATAACATCTGTCTAGTGTATCTTGATGATATAATCGTATTCGCGACCTCGCTCCAGGAAATGATGGTAAATTTGGAGAAAGTATTCCAAAGATTGCGTGAATCTAACTTTAAAATTCAGATGGATAAATCAGAATTTTTAAAGTTAGAAACCGAATTTTTGGGCCATGTTGTATGTAGAGAGGGGGTTAAACCAAACCCTAACAAAATTAAAGCCATAGAGAACTATCCCCTTCCCAAAACCACCACTGAAATCAAACGTTTTCTCGGACTTCTCGGATATTACAGAAAATTCATCCCAGACTTTGCGAAAATCACTAAACTCTTAACTCAATGCTTAAAAAAGGGCTCTAAAATAGTAGCTGACCAAAATTACATTAACTGTTTTGAACGTTGTAAGACTCTTTTAACCAATGATCCTATTCTTCAATACCCCGATTTTACAAAAGAATTCTTATTAACCACGGATGCCTCTAATGTTGCTATCGGTGCTGTACTGTCCCAGGGACTTATCGGGTCTGACAAGCCTATTGCGTATGCCTCCAGGACTCTTAACTCTAGCGAGCTGAATTACAGCACGATAGAGAAGGAACTGTTGGCAATCGTCTGGGCTACAAAATATTTTAGGCCTTATCTGTTTGGACGTAAATTTAAAATCATTACCGACCACAAACCATTGCAGTGGGTAATGAGTTTAAAGGAACCTAATTCCAGACTTACAAGGTGGCGTCTTAAACTGAGTGAATATGACTTCACCGTCATATACAAACAGGGAAAGATTAATACAAACGCAGACGCGTTATCGCGAATAGAACTCCATAACGAGGAGATTAGGTCGATCGTAGCAAACCCATCCGAGGGTACGTGTAATATGGATGACTCAAGGACCATCACGGCTACGGAAGCTGCTGATGATTCTAGAACCATCACCGTACATACAGACGCGGAAAGCCCCACCTTGGAAGTCCCTATAACGGATGACCCTTTAAATAAGTTCACTAAACAGATTGTACTTACCGTTGTAGGCGACATTAAGGGCAAAACGACGGTAACAAAACCGTTCGAAACGCATACTCGAACCTCCATCCAAATATCTGAATCTAACTTTGAGCAAGACGTTATAGACGCCATCAAAGGGTATGTTCACCCCAAAATTAAAACTGGCCTACTTATTAACCCCCATACTGCCATGTACCGAATAGTACCCATAATTCAAAGTACCTTTAAAAATTCGGCAATGAAACTAATGTTAACTAAGTCTGAAATAGAAAACGTACGAGAATACCTTAAGCAACAAGAAATCATTAGTAAATATCACGAAGGCAAGACAAACCATCGTGGTATTAACGAATGTTATCTTGCTCTATCTCACAAATACTATTGGCCCAAGATGCGAGAACACATTACCAAATTTATAAACGAGTGTACTATATGCGGGCAAGCTAAATACGATCGACACCCAATAAAACAACAATTTCAAGTCGTACCTCCTGCCGGCAAACCATTTGAACTAGTACATTTAGACCTCTTAACTATACAAAATGAGAAATATTTGACAATTGTTGATTCATTTTCAAAATACGCTCAGGCTTACTATTTGCGAGATGGAACGGCACTAAGTGTTGTCCAAGCGTTCCTTCAATTCTGTACTCATCATGGTATTCCTATAACGATCGTTACAGATAACGGGCCAGAATTTGTTAATCAACTTATTTCCGAATTTTTGAGGTTGCATAAAATCCAGCATCATAGAGTCGCTCCTTACGCCCCTAATGAGAACGGCATAGTAGAGCGATTTCATTCAACTATTCTGGAACATTTACGCTTACTAAAACTAGAACATAAAAATGAATCAGTTATAAATCTTATGCCCTATGCCCTTTTAGGTTATAACAACTCAATTCACAGCTTTACGAGATGCAAACCCATTGAAGTCATAACAGGTCATTTTGATCCTCGAGACTTATTTGACGTAGATCTTTCATGTCATCTCCTTCAACAGTATATAACAGATCACAAGAATAGAATGTGTATAGCTTATAACTTAATACAGGAATCATGTACTAACCTCCGACAAAATTTGATGGATCACCGCAACAGCAACCGAGATGCTGGAAAGGAGTATTCTCCAGACCAACAGGTATTCATCAGGAACCCTCTTGCAACCAGACAGAAACTAGCTCCACACTTTACGCATGATATTGTAATGGCCGATCTACCAATCCATATTTATACTAAGAAAAAACAAGGGCCTGTAGCTAAGTCAAGGTTGAAGAGAGTTCCTAACAGTGCTCAATTGTTGCAGGACCCTCCTGATAATCCATCTTCTTCTGCAGCCCAGCATGCCCCAGGAGATAAAACTTGAAAGCCTCGACGACGGTCCTGGTATTTTACCCTTCAGATTAGGTTCCTCTAGAATCATATCATATTACCATTCATTCTTACAGCCTCTAAGCCTCCGGGACATGCAATCACAAATTGATTCCGTTATAACCCAATTAGATAACATTAGTCCTGATTTTAATAATAAAACACGATCTCTATTCGAACCCCACTTAAAATACTTAAAGTCAAAGGTCCAAATCGTTTCGGAACAACTAAAAACGTTTGAAACAACGCGAATAAAAAGAGGTCTAATAGACGGTTTAGGGTCTGTAATCAAGAGCATCAGTGGCAACCTAGACTACACGGATGCTGCGCGCTATAATGAGGCTATAAAAACATTACAGAATACCGAAAACACTTTAGTTACAGAATTAAATCATCACGTTACTTTATCTAAAGAATGGATGTCTCACTATTCTAAAATTATCGAAGGTATTGTAGAAAATCAAGATAAAATCGGTCAACTACTAAATAAGATTAGCGAAAGCGATGCCGAGAGAGACAGTGATCTTATTAAGTACGCTCACTTAGCTCAGGTGTTTTTAATATTAGGCGATAACGTAGACCAGGTGTCGCAGGAGATATCCAAATTACAGAACGTTCTAGCATTTATAAAAACTTCAACTATGCACCATTCTATCTTAACATTAAATTCGTTACATTCCATGTTAAACAAATTACGAGAACTGTATAGCGATAACAAACTTGTAGATGTAGATATTAGAGAATATTTCGATATAATTAAAGTAGGGTCTTATTACTTAGGCAACGATATAATTATAGTATATAAATTCCCTATAGTATTACCCCAAATTTTTGATATATATAAACTATCTATTATCCCTAATAGAAATAATAGTATCCTTCCACCTCCCTATCCTTTCCTGGCAATATACAAGGAAGATTTCAGGTACATAGAGGCTGAATGCCCGACGACCAGCAAGTGGTACATCTGCAACGAGAAACGGAATCTGCAGAGTCGAAAGAAGGATGACTGCATCCATCAGCTGATAACAAGGCAACAAAAATCTACAGAGTGCAAACCTCTCCATGTCACCCTGAAAAACTCCGCCTTCGAAGAATTGGATGAAATGCACTACACTGCTAGCTTCCCCGAACCGACTAGAGTGCATCTTTCCTGTGGGCAACATCTATCTAAAATACTCCACGGAAGTTATCTTATTTCCGTGCCTCAGGGCTGCTACGTAGAGACGCCCGACTTCATAATATCAAACGTCAAAAACCGAGTAAAAGGACAAGCATTGAAAATAATGGATTTACCTGCGCAAGATGCATCCCAGACTCCAGCATCCGCATCATTCAGGCTGAACTCCATCCGGCTCGACAACCTACACGAAGTCAATACGAAGATATCTATGCAAAAGCCTATAAAACTAAGTACAGAAGTCGATTATAGCGTTTACCATACCACGATACCTATATACACGCTATTATTAAGTGCAATTGCACTTAGTTCAATACTAGCCTACCGCAAGTACTGGCTAACTCGGACAAAGAAAGTACAGAAGGGAAGCAAAGATCATACAGAGCAACCAGAGATCTACAGTGAAATTCCCATAAAGAGAAAAATGGATCCAGCGCAACCTCCAGCTCAATTCACCACTAAGATTCATCTCGCTGATCTACGGGGGGAGGTGTTACGCGACGCATCACTATGAGGATCGCTTAGCTTGCGCTGGCCTCGATAACTTGGACATCGACCATGCACGTGTCGCTGACGCAGCAGCAAGCGGCGTGCACTGATATTCTACACAGCGGCGGAAACGGCATTCCTTTACCTAACTTTGGTCGGGATTCGCACTTCTAGATTTAATTAATTATAAGTAATTTGTATTGAACTATGTCATTATAATTTTTATGAAATAAATTGATTTTTTTTGGACTATCGGTTGTGAACACGCTTAACTTAACTTATATCTGTTATGTTAGAATCCATAACACATGCCTTACAGTGCTTACTTTGGGCTAGGCTAATTGGTGTGAATGTAAGAAATGTATTATATGTATAGTATATTATATATTACTCTGCCGTACACCACATAATTCTTTATCTTTTTATTTTTGACAAAAAAATAAATTCAATATGTCACTTATAAATAAACAACTTGAAAGATAAATGTTAAATCGTATGCTATAAACAAGATCCTTTATCTAACCGATAAAGATTCATCTCGTAGATAGTATCGAATATAAAGGTCAGTGGGTCTATAACGAAGCAATAAATAATACTGTGGCAGATAACAAACCAGCGAATAGGTTTAAGGATTTAGATTTAGTTATAAGCTGAAGCGTTTTTTTAGTGTTTGATACCACAACAATTTGTCATAAATAGGTTAGCGTTTGACCGCTATCTTGCTTGATGGTAAGCGATGATGCGATCTAGGATGTGACGCGTTTGACTAGAAGACACCTATTTACTCGTGACTAGAAGACCCCTTAATTATTTTTTTCAGGAAACACAGATTTAGTTTTTAAACAACATTCGTCACAGTTTGGTTTTCTCAAATCCTTTTCACTTTTTAATACAAGATTATCAGTACATTATATTATGACAATACTTTGTGTTTGTTACCATACCAGCAACGCGTGGCCGGGTTATACCAGCAACGCGTGGCCGGGTTAGCTAGTCAATATAAAAACTGTAACTGCTGTCGTTGTGATAGTAGATTTTAAAGTAATTACTAGATTAGTAGAAGAGCACTGGAAGTATTTACCATACACCCCTTGAAGACCACGAAATAGGCAACAGCATATGCCGAATTGTATCCGCCTGGATATTATGGCAAAACACCCCTTTTTTCAAGGAGGTTTCCATCCAGTAGTGAACTTCTTTCGGTTAAGAAAAGTTTTATAAAAAAAAATATTATTTTGAGTTGTAATGAGATCATAAATAAAGTTTTTATTCCCTTTTGACGTGACAACGTCTTATAAATTGGTTGCGGCTGGGAGTCACTTATGAAAAAGTGTAACGCTCGGTAACGTTACGATGAGTCACCGAACGAGAGAGAGGCCCGCCGAATGTTTTCTCAATATTTAAAAGTTTATTGATTTTTAATATTATAAGTATATATATGAAATTGTAAACTCTTTATGATATATATAATACAAAAAAATTGTTTATATCGATAAATTTTGATAACCATCCAAGATTGTTCCATTTAAATCATTAATGTATAAATCACTTATAATATAAATATTTAATAGTAGTAGATATATTTCCTATATAACCCAAATTATTCATTTATTAATTTTCGAAATATATTACAGGCATTTATATTTAAACATCCTGTTACATAATGATTTATAGTTTTTTTTATCCTCAACAAAATCACTCAAATAGGAATTAGTTAAGTTTAAGTTTACATGTACAATGTTTTAGTAAACAAAATATATTTCTATAGTTAAAATTTGTGCAATTCTTATTTTCATTCAATTCCTTGTTCCTATTGTGCAATTTAATTATATTCATATCAATAAATATTCTACCGAGAAAAAGACGTTGTCACGTAAAATCTTCGCCCGTAAAACCGACTTTACAGGCAACCATTTTTTTTTTGTTAATATTTGTGGCGGACAAAAATATTAAGTCATGTATTATGTTTGTGTGTACGAATCTATTTAAAAAAAGAAGTTTTTTATTATTGTTGCATACTACGAAGCCCGTAAATGAGTATTACGCCAGTATACAGTATTTTACTGTGAAAACGTTTGCTTAGAATAAGGGTTTTTCTTTTTTTATTGTAAATAGGTAGGCACTTTAACACTATCTCGCCTGGTAAGCGACGATGCGATCTTAAAATTCTTGGAGAACTAGCTGTAGAAAAAGAACCAGGGTAACAGATGCGTACATTGAAATTGTGGTTCATTATTTTGTTTTACTTAAATCAAGGATAGCAGGAATTCTATTATTACTTTGATCATTTTCTAAGGTATGATAGAATTTAATGTTACTGTTATTGAATTATAAAAAAGTTTTTATTTATAATATTTCGTGCATCCACACCGATTAGTCTAGCCCAAAATAAGTACTAGAAGGCTTGTATTGTGGACTCCAATATTGTTGGCAGCGATCTCATGTTGCACAGTTGGTAAGATCCTGAGTTAGAGATAAAGATTGGATTTACGGAGACACGTTTATTCAGGGTTTGAGCCCGGAAAACCGAGGCAACCAGTGTTGACATCATAACAATGATGCATTACTATAATGTTGCAATATAACTTGATCTTCCCAGCAATATATATGTATGAGCACGAGTCGTTGTTGTTATAAATTTGTTTGTGTATTCTATCCGGTATCCGGCTGATTACTTTAGGAATAAATAATTGACGTGACTTATCCGAAATTTGAATTAGGTGAACATATTATAAATTTAAATGGCGCTGTAATAGTTTGTTCACACCTATATAGAAGAAAGGTTTTTACGCAAGTAGTGGAAACATAGTGATATAATTATATTGATTAGGTTTTGTAGTCTGTCGTTAAAAGTGGGTATTGTCAAAGAATTGAGAACATTTCATTTTTCCATCTCCGTGTTTTTATTTCTCGATAAAGATATAGTAAAAAATTATTATCTACTAGCTGACCCGGTAACGCGTTGCTATGGTAACGCATATACAATGGAAAAAGAGCTGGAAAAAGAGCGGACAGACAAACACTGTGACACCATATTTTTATGAAGTTAGCTTCTGATATTTAGTCTCCTATGTGTTTCAATTCGTCGTTCCAGATCCAGCGATAAATTCTGCCTGGTTGTGGCAGTATGTTCTAATGTACCCTTTGCCTCCCTGTGCCATCAAAATTATGAGTATTCAGCTGTCAAGGGGTCATTTCCTTTTCATATTGTTTCTTCAAGCGGCACTATTGTGCTCGTCTAATTTTTGTAAATGTTCAGAATCTACACATATGTAAGTTAATTTCAAATATTTAATTGTCATACTAATTCAAAGCATAAGTTGATTTTGTATTGTTCGTTTCAGCTCGACCTGCTTTTTTGGCAGATGAAATTTAATTAACACGCGGATGTCGGAAGCCGCCACCATGACAATGTTATAAAAGATATTTCTATTAATCTAGTGAGTAATTGTTTCATTGTGCGTCGGCTATATGAAAGATTGCAATATTATAACCTTTTTGTGGTATCTATTTCAGTGCGACATAATTTTTCATATCGAGGTTTACCACGTGTCGGTGATAAGGGGTTCACATGAAGAATGATATGTCCCTCTAAGCTTTAAAGAGTCTACTGGAGTCCAACTTAATTGCAGGAAAGCCCACTGTGGCCCAGTGGTAAGTTATTAACCTAATTATGTACTAGAAATTATGTATGAAATAAAATAGTTCATTTCTTTAAGACATGTCATTTTGTTTCAGGGTTTTTTTTTTTTTTTTTTTTTTCCTGATTTACTTTTATACTACTGGTTTTATCAACCTTAATAACCGACGAGGATATGCATAGTCATTGGGAGTTACTGCGAGCTTGCTGCCAAGTCAAAGGAGGTTCGGAAGTCTGCGTTACCCGGACACCTGATCGTATGTAGCAAATCAAATAGGACGGTTTAATCTGTGTGTCCTCAAGCTGTGAGTTAACCATTTGATATATATATTTACATAAATAATAGATAGCATCGGAGAAAGTATTACCTCAGCCATGTTCCGTGTTCCATGTTACATGTTCAGAGATAACAATTTATTAAATAATAAGGTTACTATTTATACAAGTCTAAGATATGTTAAGGAGGTATAGATTTAATAATTGAGCTCCTCATAAGCTGTACTACCAATCCGAATATATAATGAACAATGAATAATTAGATAATACTTACTTCAATATATTGAATAAATAATTCGAGAACGATACTGTAGTGTGTCTTTTTTTTGGAAGGAAGTTTGTTTTGAGAGGGTGTGCGAGTGAAGTCTTTTGGTGTGTTGCAAAGGCGCCCTATATGTAAAATTTATACAACACACACACCTTCATTCTTGCTCCGTCCTCTGAGCCCCGACACCTCCCCTGACTCGTGTGTGTGAACTTAGCAGATCATTGTCCAGCAGATCAAAATTAAACGAGAGTTCTTTTCGCATGCAGCTGAGTTCTATAGTTCCTGATACTTTTTAGAAATAGTTCTGGCGTTTTTACCTCGAAAAATGTCAATTAAAAAAATGATCTGCTAACTTCCCGTAGCAGATCATTTTGCAGCAAATCGAAAACAAATGCGATTTATTTGCGCATGCAGCTGAGTTCTATAGTTCCTGATACTTTTTAGAAATAGTTCTGGCGTTTTTACCGAGAAAAATGACAATTTACGAAATGATCTGCTAACTTCCCATTTCTCGTAGCAGATCAATTTGCAGTAGATCAAAAAACAAATGTGAGTTCTTTTCGCATGCAGCTGAGTTCTATAGTTCCTGATACTTTTTAGAAATAGTTCTGGCGTTTTTACCTCGAAAAAAGTTAATTAAAAAAATGATCTGCTAACTTCCCGTAGCAGATCATTTTGCAGCAAATCGAAAACAAATGCGATTTATTTGCGCATGCAGCTGAGTTCTATAGTTCCTGATACTTTTTAGAAATAGTTTTGGCGTTTTTACCGAAAAAAATGACAATTTACGAAATGATCTGCTAACTTCCCATTTTTCGTAGCTGATCAATTTGCAGTAGATCAAAAAACAAATATGAGTTCTTTTCGCATGCAGCTGAGTTCTATAGTTCCTGATACATTTTAGAAATAGTTCTGGCGTTTTTACCGAGAAAAATGACAATTTACGAAATGATCTGCTAACTTCCCATTTCTCGTAGCAGATCAATTTGCAGTAGATCAAAAAACAAATGTGAGTTCTTTTCGCATGCAGCTGAGTTCTATAGAACCAGAAATAGTTCTGGTGTTTTTACCTCGAAAAATGACCTGCTACGAGAAATGGGAAGTTAGCAGATCATTTCGTATTTGACATTTTTCGAGGTAAAAACGCCAGAACTATTTCTAAAAGTATCAGGAACTATAGAACTCAGCTGCATGCGTAAATAAATCACATTTGTTTTCGATCTGCTGCAAAATGATCTGCTACGGAGAGTTAGCAGATCATTTTCTTAATGGACATTTTTCGAGGTAGGAACGCCAGAACTATTTCTAAAAAGTATCAGGAGCTATAGAACTCAGCTGCATGCGGAAAGAACTCACATTTGTTTTTTGATCTACTGCAAATTGATCTGCTACGATAAATAGGAAGTTAGCAGATCATTTCGTAAATTGTCATTTTTCTCGGTAAAAACGCCAGAACTATTTCTAAAAAGTATCAGGAACTATAGAACTCAGCTGCATGCGTAAATAAATCGCATTTGTTTTCGATTTGCTGCAAAATGATCTGCTACGGGAAGTTAGCAGATCATTTTTTAATTGACATTTTTCGAGATAAAAACGCCAGAACTATTTCTAAAAAGTATCAGGAACTATAGAACTCAGCTGCATGCGAAAAGAACTCACATTTGTTTTTTGATCTACTGCAAATTGATCTGCTACGAGAAATGGGAAGTTAGCAGATCATTTCGTAAATTGTCATTTTTCTCGGTAAAATCGCCAGAACTATTTCTAAAAAGTATCAGGAACTATAGAACTCAGCTGCATGCGCAAATAAATCGCATTTGTTTACGATTTGCTGCAAAATGATCTGCTACGGGAAGTTAGCAGATCATTTTTTAATTGACATTTTTCGAGATAAAAACGCCAGAACTATTTCTAAAAAGTATCAGGAACTATAGAACTCAGCTGCATGCGAAAAGAACTCACATTTGTTTTTTGATCTACTGCAAATTGATCTGCTACGAGAAATGGGAAGTTAGCAGATCATTTCGTAAATTGTCATTTTTCTCGGTAAAAACGCCAGAACTATTTCTAAAAAGTATCAGGAACTATAGAACTCAGCTGCATGCGTAAATAAATCGCATTTGTTTTCGATTTGCTGCAAAATGATCTGCTACGGGAAGTTAGCAGATCATTTTTTAATTGACATTTTTCGAGATAAAAACGCCAGAACTATTTCTAAAAAGTATCAGGAACTATAGAACTCAGCTGCATGCGAAAAGAACTCACATTTGTTTTTTGATCTACTGCAAATTGATCTGCTACGAGAAATGGGAAGTTAGCAGATCATTTCGTAAATTGTCATTTTGCTTGGTAAAAACGCCAGAACTATTTCTAAAAAGTATCAGGAACTATAGAACTCAGCTGCATGCGTAAATAAATCGCATTTGTTTTCGATTTGCTGCAAAATGATCTGCTACGGGAAGTTTGCAGATCATTTTTTTAATTTACATTTTTCTCGGTAAAAACGCCAGAACTATTTCTAAAAAGTATCAGGAACTATAGAACTCAGCTGCATGCGAAAAGAACTCACATTTGTTTTTTGATCTACTGCAAATTGATCAGCTACGAGAAATGGGAAGTTAGCAGATCATTTCGTAAATTGTCATTTTTCTCGGTAAAATCGCCAGAACTATTTCTAAAAAGTATCAGGAACTATAGAACTCAGCTGCATGCGCAAATAAATCGCATTTGTTTACGATTTGCTGCAAAATGATCTGCTACGGAAAGTTAGCAGATCATTTTTTAATTGACATTTTTCGAGATAAAAACGCCAGAACTATTTCTAAAAAGTATCAGGAACTATAGAACTCAGCTGCATGCGAAAAGAACTCACATTTGTTTTTTGATCTACTGCAAATTGATCTGCTACGAGAAATGGGAAGTTAGCAGATCATTTCGTAAATTGTCATTTTTCTCGGTAAAAACGCCAGAACTATTTCTAAAAAGTATCAGGAACTATAGAACTCAGCTGCATGCGTAAATAAATCGCATTTGTTTTCGATTTGCTGCAAAATGATCTGCTACGGGAAGTTAGCAGATCATTTTTTTAATTGACATTTTTCGAGGTAAAAACGCCAGAACTATTTCTAAAAAGTATCAGGAACTATAGAACTCAGCTGCATGCGAAAAGAACTCACATTTGTTTTTTGATCTACTGCAAATTGATCAGCTACGAGAAATGGGAAGTTAGCAGATCATTTCGTAAATTGTCATTTTTCTCGGTAAAATCGCCAGAACTATTTCTAAAAAGTATCAGGAACTATAGAACTCAGCTGCATGCGCAAATAAATCGCATTTGTTTTCGATTTGCTGCAAAATGATCTGCTACGGGAAGTTAGCAGATCATTTTTTTAATTGACATTTTTCGAGGTAAAAACGCCAGAACTATTTCTAAAAAGTATCAGGAACTATAGAACTCAGCTGCATGCGAAAAGAACTCTCATTTAATTTTGATCTGCTGGACAATGATCTGCTAAGTTCACACACACCCCTGACTCTTGTTTTACCCGACTAGCCCGGGAAGTGAAGGTGAACACCCAGACGGGGAAAACTGTTACAACACACAAACAACAATGTTGTATTTTTGGAGTATATACTAGCTGACCCGGTAACGCGTTGCTATGGTAACGTTATTGATACAATGGAAAAACAGCGGGAAAAAGAGTGGACAGACAAACACACTAACAACTAATTTGTATTCTTAGATTATAGATTTATTAATTATTTTTGTTCTTTGATTAGGCATTATTATTTTTTGTCTCAGTCAGAAAAATGCCACTATATCAATGACAGTTTTGACGGTTTCCAACACACCTTTTTCATTTTGTCTGACACTGACCAAACTATTTATTCCTGAAGATCCTGATTTAAAAATTAAATTGACAAGTAATATAGAGCTCTCTTTATTTTTACCACATTTTCAAATGAATGATAACTGATAATGAGACGGAAAAATTGAAATTATCAAATCATTTTTTTTAAGAGGATATATTGCTCGAAGAATTGAGGGGCTGAAGGATTAAATAGTATATTGTAGAGCAGAGTAAGTATGTGAGTATTCCGGCGAAGACGAATGGGAAGCCATTTGAGCTGAGAACGAAACTGAGATATGTGATCATATTTGCGTAGGCCAAATATGAATCGAACACAAAAATTTTGAAGACGCTCAAGCTTATTAAGCTGTTCCTCCGTGATGTCAAGATAGCAGACGTCGGCATAGTCTAGAATAGGGAGCAACAGAGATTGCGTTAGTGCAATTTTGGTGGAAGTGGGTAAAAAATTACGCAGTCTGCTCAGCGCAGCTGCTGAAGCATATAATTTACGACTGACGGCCTCTAACTGAGGTCGCCAACTCAAATTATTATCAAAAATTAATCCCAAGTTTTTCACTGACGAGCTAAAAGGAATATCGGTGCCAGCAAAGTTTATATTTGGCAGCAATTGCCAGTCCACTCTAGCAATCATCCTGGAACTTCCCACGATAATTGCGGTACTTTTGTTGGGATTTACATCGAGGCCATAGGATTTGCTCCACTCTGCAATTCGACAGAGATCATTGTTTATAGCACGGACTGCATTATGCAATTCAGTGACTGGAGCCTGACAGTAAATTTGAAGGTCGTCTGCATACAGGTGATAGGAAGAAGATAAATTATTTGAGATAGAGTTGATAAAAATAGCAAAGAGAAGTGGAGAGAGGACACCGCCCTGCGGAACACCAGCAGTCGTGGGACTCCAGGAAGAGATACTGTCCTCCAGACGAACCCGCTGCTTGCGTCCGCTAAGATAACTGTGGAACCATTCAGTTGCCGATGGAGATATGTTAAGAGAGCGCAGTAATGCCAAAAGAATATCAAAATTGACAGTATTAAAAGCATTACTAAAGTCCAATAGTGTTAAAACCGTGACATGACCAGCTTCCATTCCAGAACGAATGTCATCTGTAATTTTAAGCAAAGTAGTCGTAGTGCTGTGTCCTGAACGGAAGCCGGATTGAAAAGGATTGAAAAGAGTATGACGGGCTAGGAAACAATTCAATTGATTGAGGACAAGACGTTCAAAAACTTTGGATAGAAAGGGAAGGATAGAAATGGGTCGAAAATCAGAGAATAACTGAGGAGTGGGTTTTTTAGGCAGTGGACTCACCTGAGCGTACTTCCAACCTTCTGGGAAGACAGCTTGTGATACAGAGCTATTAAAAATAAAGGTCAGAATAGGAAGGATGATATCAAGGATAGGAATCAACATGTTGCGACTAATGCCATCGTCACCGACCGCGTTGGAAGAGATCGATAGCATGCTCCTCTTAACATCACATTCCGAAAACTGAGTAAAAAGAAAAAGAGAATAGTCTGGAATTGGTAAAGAAGAAAGATAATTCAAAGTAAGATTCTTATCCGAATCAGTGAGGCTGGAAGAGGCACAGAAATGTGTATTAAGTGAATCAATGTTTAGGTTTTTAGGAATAGAGTGCAGATGTGATTTTCCAATTCCAATTGACCTAAGGAAACTCCAGACCTTTGTCGGGTCTTTGTCTGCGACAGAAACATGAATGTGGCGGCGTAAGGCATCCCTACACACCGTGTTGCAGCGATTACGAGCCTTGGTATACTTATTTTTATTAATATCGTTTGGACACCGTTTATATTTATTTTTTGCAACAGCTTTTTTGTGCATTAATGCCCTGATATCATTTGTAATCCAGGGAGCCGGGAGATGCTTCAAAAGAACTGAACTTCACTTACTGAAGTACGTTAAAAGAACCCCAACATAAGTAGGGCCACCTCGTGAAGGTCATTGGTATCGGTGGATGCGGGTTACGCAGGATATCTCAGAGATCCTTGGGGTGATACAATTGTCTTGCTTGTTCATTTGTTTTAGATAAATTAGAGTTGTTGTTATCTTTAGAAACATCGGCACTCTGTTACAAAGAGAAAGCTGGTTTCGCATAACCGTTTCCCGCTGAGGGTAATCGGCTTATTTACAATGCCGTGAAACTGGGTGGATGAATTCACCATAGAGAAAGGGATATAGCCCACTCACCAAGTACTGATTCGTCATCATAATCTCACCCGAAGATTCTCACTGGTGAGTGGAAAGTTCGTCCAAAAGAGGGTCTTGCTATTATTTTCAAACACTTCTATCCATTAAATGGTGAACGGGTTTACAAATCCAAATCTGAGCTTTGATAATATGAATGAATTAATGAAAATACTTCTTACACACAGATACAATAGGCGGTCTTATCGCTTAATGCGATCTCGATTACACAACTATGAATAGAAGCAACGTAATATTTAACCTTATCAATATTGCCAATAAACAAATAATAAATTAAAAAAACTCATACTTTCTAGAAAAGAAACCTTCCTTCGAACAAAGATAAACTTTCGAAGTTTTTAAACTTTGTTTTACTTAAAGTAGAATAAACTCAGCGGTATTGGTCTTGACAATCATTTATGTTATTTAAAAGTACAATCTAAAAATAAAACTATAAACCTTAAAAAATATATAATATAATTACTAAAATATCGACTTATCCATAGAACAGAGTTCGATGTGATCATGACGCAAAACTAGCTTTTTAGCTAAATGAGACCTATCTCATTAAATTAAATAGAAAACTCGACTTATCCATAGAACAGAGTTCGATGTGATCATGACGCAAAACTAGCTTTTTAGCTAAATGAGACCTATCTCATTAAATTAAATAGAAAACTCGACTTATCCATAGAACAGAGTTCGATGTGATCATGACGCTTTCCCTTTAGGCAAGATTCCGAAGATACTGGCAGCGTTTCCCCTTTGGATAGCTAGACTAATTCTTTGTCCGAGGTGGCCAGCTCTTCGGTCTCCTGAGATGTCGAAAAATTAAAATTAAGTGGATATCTGAAATGCCATTTTGAAGTTCACTGTTGATTCGCATTCAAATTTAAAAAAAACTTTATTAATGCTGAACTATAACATCACCTTAAAATAACTTGGATTACTTTTTATCAAGTCATTAACTATGCATTTTGACAAAGAATTGATATTATGTCATGGTTCCAGTTGGTTTATATGTCCCTGTTTTATTTAGTCATTTAAGGATATAGTAATAAGTCAAAATCAAATAAAATATTTTTTTTCACAAGTGCTATGGAAAAGCAATAGTTCTTAATTTGAATAACTATCAACCACTACACGTTACACTAAATATTTGGCGAACAGAATTCATAAAGACAAAATCTTCAAATCTAGATTTCTCTCCTAGCCTCTCTATAGCCTTCCTCGATAAATGGACTACCCAACACTGAAAGAATCATTCAAATCGGACCAGTAGTTCCAGAGATTAGCGCGTTCAAATAAACAAACAAACAAACAAACAAACAAACTCTGCAGCTTTATAATATTAGTATAGATATAAAATTAATTAAGTTTAAAAACTTGAGCGTTCCACCCACATGTATCCTAGTCCAATGCATGCGAAGGGGACAGTCAAGTTTGTTTTCTCATACCCTTTATGATAGAATTTTGATCATTTTTACGCTGTGGTACTATAGTACCGACGAGGTATGTGGTGGGGGTCACTGTATAATTTTTTAACAAAAGCCGAGAGACAATGCTCACTGGGGCGTGAATGTGACGTAAGTTTTGAATGCAAAACTTAACACTAGGCCGAGGATGGTTAGCAAAAAATGTTTAACCGCTCAAAATTTGGGTTAGAAAATGACATTTTAAATGTCAAGTGCCTTATTAATGGCCGCCGATAACAAAACAAAGTAAAGTCCAGAATGACGTTTATATATTATATACGTTCGTCCTATGTCAAAATATTGCCTTTGAACTAAACTTCTTCATAGAAAAAAAATCGCGTGAGAACGCCGGCGTTCTATTCGGCCTTGACTTAACTTCTGGTAAAAAAGAAAAAAAATGGCAATAAAAATATGCTGAGATCATTCTAATACAATTGATTGAAATTTTCAATTTTAATATAAATTATTTACCATTGTCAGTTCACTATTCATCATCATCATTATCGCACCTGGCTATATCGACATTTGCAAAGGCTGGTTATAGGGTGAATGATATATTATTTGAAAGTCAGATTAAGCCATTGTTTTTGGCTTGCTTAGTTAACAAAAACAAAATATAATATTAATAATACTTCTTTCATTCATACCAATTAACCTAGTCCAAAGTAAGCACAGTAAGATTTGTGTCATGGCTAGTAGGGCACGTCAACATACATATTCTTTATATCTTGTTGGGTTATACAAGAAATGCATTCGATGTTGTTCGTGGTAGTGCTTAAAATATGACATATGCGAACAGCATTTTTAAAGAGACAATTCTGGAAATTCATATTAATCAATAATTTGTTATAAAAACTGAACAAATAAATACTTTAAAATTGAATAAATTTAAACAAAATTAATCAGATTGACTAAAATGGAGTTGATTAAAATAAAATTACATTATATTTAATTGGTACAATTTTATATTTTTATTGTTTCATTTTTGTATCAGTGTAAGAAGTTATAACTAACCTCATATTCATGTTATTTTATTGCTACTCCAAAATGTTTAAAAAATCTTAACAACAGTAAACATAGGTAAAAAATTCTCGTATAAAATACAATCACATCTCCGAGGCTTCAGGACTTCCTACCTAAGCAGAATGACAGTTTTCCGAAACGATGACGCATAAGTCCAAAAAAATAGGGTCTTTAAAACCATAGTAAAACAGCATTTTAATTCATCCTAATTTCAGTGTTTATAAAAGTAAAAAACGGTAATAAAAATATTTCTTACATTAACAGATATTAGTATGTGTTTTGGTTACTATACTTTGTCCAATGTAGGATGATACTTTTGACAGTTGACACCTATATAGAGGGTATAAAGTTGCTATTACAATGTCAAGCCAAACATAAGGGAAGAAACGCAACCTTAGTACGTAGCAATAAGGAAGTGATACCTGTCAAAAGTATCATCCTACATTGGACAAGGTATAATGATAAACAGTCATCAAACATAAATATGTAATATTAATATTAATATCTGCCACTACCGGACTAGAAACAGGAACTGTTTAGTTTCGAAGGTAAGGCCACTTTCGCACGAAAAAGCTGTCGGTCATGTAACAATGGCAAATATTTATTTATAAGTAAAGCAGAGAAATAGAAAGAACCTGTCGAGTTTTCTAATAAATAAATCATTCTAAATAACTTTCATTAAGGAAGCGAAAACAATTGTAAGATGCTTTTAGTTTGACGAAAGTTCTTTCGCAAAAGGTTCTAATCTATGAATAATTAATTTATAATTAGATGATCGTTAAGTGCTACGGTAGCGATCCTGCCTTTCGCATTTGGTCTTGGGTTCAAGTCCCCGAAGTGGCATATGTTCGTGAGATAAATACGATCATTTGTACCTGAGCCATGGGAATTTATATATATTTCTATATATATATCATATTTCCCCCCCAAAGGTTGACTGGGAGAGAAAGCAATTAGCGTTACGGTCAATAAAGCTTTTTAAATAAATAAAAAAATATATATATGTATGTTCTGTCTGTTACCCTAGTATCCATAACACAAGCCTTATAGTGCTTACTTTGGACTAGGCTGATTGGTGTGAATGTAAGAAATATTATAAATTTAATTTAACCATTTTTAAAGAAACTGAAGCTCCTTAGCTCCAAAATGGCGATGTTATATAGTAGATAATTTCTACTTGAAGAATTAAAAATCTCACCTCTCTCTATCGGGGCGAGTGCTCTCCAAGTTTGCTTATTAGATGAAGATTCAAATAACTTACACATTACACATAAGTTTTTGTACATATTTCATATTTAACCTTAATGATTCGACTCCTTTACATGAGCCGTGAAGGTGACTAAGGCAATGGTCGTCATATATTTTCTACTACCTTCACAATATTTCGAGACACGTTCCTAACTGTTAAAAGTTATGTAAATCAAAATTGTTTTATTATGCATGATTCAACTTTCAAATAACAAAAAATATTAGAATTAGTAAATTTATTCAAATACAAAATCACATAAACCAATTTTCCTCAGTACTAAATCGACGGTAGACGAAAGAAATAAAAAACGTGCAAAAGCTCCTCATATTATTTGTACTTCGAAAAGCACTTAACGTCTTTAATCATTTCTCAAGTATTACTTACGTTAAGTTTGGGCAGTTTGTTTACAAATTTCTTTTTGTAATTTAGCACTAGTTTGTGTCAAATATAAAATACGCTTTTAAATAGGCGTAGTTGTTTTTACAGGCCTATTTCGTATCTTATAGAACAATGCCATACATTGTGCATGCAAAAAATGAAATAAAAATACAAGTTTATGTTTTTAATGCATATTCTAACTAGCATATTTTTAACCGCAGTTAAAGGTGGCATACACACACACACACACACACGCTCACACACACATACACACACCACAAATACACATTCACACGTTGTTTGATTTTGAACTTAAAGGTGATTGTTGAACTACCCAGTATTTGGTTAATATTGCTTGTAAACATAATGAGTTCTTGTAATTGGCTCAAATACTGAATGACACTTTTATATATTATATTTGTATACAAAAGCTGTAGAAGTTTTTTTTACAAATAAATATATAATATAAAAATCCAACTGCAACATCGGTCCTGGGTTCGACTTCTGTTATCGTTGAATGAATTCTAGATGCGACGCCATGTTTGTCTGATGAACAAAATATACTTCTTCAAGTGTTAGTTATTTTATATTTATTTATATGTGTAAATATGTTATTTATTTAATTAATTAATTAAATAGTCAAGAATGTATTATTGTAATTAAATATTTTTTTCCCTCTTTTTTATCATAACTTATTAACAACCATCAGTGCGCATTGGGCCCAAATGGCTAGACCTGGCCTAACTTTACCAAATGACGACGTAGCTCATGATAATGAATTTCCGTTCACCTATTATATGGCTGACCCTTCCAAAAGTTTCTTGACCTCCAAAATTTCAAGCAAACTACTGCGCAATTCAGTTCCTATACCTATATACATCCATCTTAGATAGCATCAAGTCATCCAACCACTATTAGTAAATCAAGATTAATCTGCTGTCGGTACGCGTGACGTCACGCCCCTGCGTCTCAGCTTATTCCGGTTGAATATTTCAGGGCATAATTAGAGCCTCTTTTCAGGACCGCGCACGGCCTTAATTTGAGACGCGGGTCGGTTCGCATAGACTAAATAACACAGATAATCAAAGAACTTTTCACATTGTTTACATGATGTGTGTGTTGCTTAGTCGTAAACCGTAATTAAAATAATTAAATTACACTTAGAACAATTTAAATTAAATAAATTACACGCAGTAATAAATCTTCTATAATATAGTTCCCTATTATATCACTTATTCATTAAGAAGTCCGATAACATTGTCGGTTAAGTAACGCTCCCGCCAAAAGTAAAAAAATAAAATTTTTTATCGTTAAATTTTCCAATTAGGGAAGACGAAGGGTATAAAGCCCACACAGCCTAATCTTCAGTAATTTCTTTTTAATTAGATCATGATAAATGATAGTGAGACTTGATTTATGAATGATATATAAGATAATCAACGGACGATGAATAAATAATGAAATACCAAATACCCTAGACCTCACACCCTTACTGAAACCTCCCAGTGGACTTCTCGAGACAGCATAAAAAGATAACTCCTACTATGATGTTTCAATTGCCAACACTGCATGCAGGTTCAGAAACACTAAATTTAACAAGGAAACCAAAAATCACTAAAACGAAATCCTGCTCCCGCCGAAAAGTCCACGTACATCTGACACTTACAAACTAGTTTGTTTTCCTTTACATTTCCTGTAGTTGAATTTTGTTTTAATTTGAAAGACGATAATTTTTTTATGTGGTATTATTGAGGCTGCATATAATAAATCTAATATCAGTTATTACTTAATACTTTTTGGTAGTTATTACAGAGTATTCAATATTTCTAGGCAGAAGCGCAGTGTCATAGTTCTTTTGGTGTCGCACCTATATCTTTTTTTTTATTTTCTGAGTTATACTTCTTTAGGCGCGTTATGAAAAAATGATGAGAGTGAAATTTTAAGATGCGCGCGCATCACTGTGACACAAAATTATCATTTTGAAGTTGTGACACAAAATTATCATGTTGAAGTTGGCCGCAAAGCGACATGGAATAAACCAGCAAGATGAAGTTGGCCGCTAATTTAATGTAAATTGTGTAAATTGTAATTTATCGTCTCCGGGTGTTAAGGGTACCGTGCCTGGGTGGTAAGGGTACAAATTTAATTGCACAAAAAATTTGGGAAAGTCCAGGTGTAAATAAATACATAGTTTAAAATGTGCATAGGCAAATTGAGTCAATACATTTAACAGAGGTCCCCAAACTAGGCAGTGCCTGTATCTTGGGAGAACAGTTAACCTATTACTTGGCCTTGCGACCCGAGTTCCCAATGCCTACTGAAAGAAACAAATTTTGAGAAAAAAAATCGGAGACAAAAAAAAATAAACTACGGAAAAGAAAATTTGAATATAACAAAAAATATTAATTGATTAATTTTCGGTTCAATTTAAACAAAACATGAGAAATTAAGTAAAAACGTTTACAAATAATACGAAAAGTAACTTAGAAACATCGACTGGGAAGTGCCTCAGTTTCAATAAAAGAACTATCAAGTAGTCACTTAGAATTTTCTTTGCTTCTGAGACAGAACAGTTCCTTATATCACAAGCAATTGCTATTGCATTGTTAACACAAGCTCGTAACTGAGTCAAATCTGGTAGCAAAGTGTGAATTTACTAACGGAATCGGGATTTTAAAGTTTTTTGCAGTTATCTGAAGTGAAAGCCGTTTGTGCGTTATCAGGCAGGTTTTTAATATAAACAGTTGGCAAATCGTCAATACCTGGGCTTTCTTATTAAGGTTCTGTCGTTGGGTGTCTTTAAGTTTTTTTGACATAATTTTTAGTAGAGATCTGATTGCTCGTTCAGCCTGATGTAATGTCGTCTTCGCGGCACCACCCCAGACCGAGACAAAGTACCTACCCAGTAATAGATTAACACAGTACTTTGTATATCATAATAAGCTACTCTTTGTTAGCAGCGTCCCTCAGCTTTCTGAGAACTCCAGAGAATTTTTTAACTTGTGTAGAGAGACATTGGTTGTGACTTTTGAAAGAGAGGTGATCTTCAATCATTATGCCCGGATATTTCAGACTTCAGTTTCATTAAAGTCGGCATTTGAGATGTTAATTCTACGTTAAATGAAACAAGGTAGCAGTTTGTTATGGCAGTGAACCGCTTAGCAAAACATACTTTACCAGTTAGCTACAACTTCCAAAGATCGACTGCTTACCGCAATGGAAAGTGAGTTAGCTAACTTACCCTACTTTCAATGTGATTGTTTTAAAAAATCTACTTGCCACCTTTCTGTAGAATCTATAGAATGTACTATGGAAAGTGTGCTCTGGAGCTGCATGTGCTCATACCGCCATCTCCCTTTTTCGATCGGAAGTTCAGACGAACAGCGGGCTACCACCCTTTCTTGGTTGCTATTCCTATTTGTCGCACGAAGCGCTTCTCAACTTCTTTTATAATGTGCACAGCAAAGGAGCGGGTCCCTGCTTCTGTATTTCCGAGTACTTATAACCCATCCGTTTTTAAAGCCAGGCTGAGTAGACACCTTCTGGGTTAGCTCGTGCCATCGTGGATCTTGCTTGGCTCCTGGGCTTGATTGGGATCAAGAGAGAACCCATTAAAAAAACGTATTTCTAAGAAAACATTGTAACTATTAACAATTCATTCATAATATGATCGCAATGTAAATACGTAATCACAATTCAACTAACAATAACAAATGAAGAGTGCCAAATATAACGAAACTGCGAAAAGCATAGAGATATTGTACTGATTATAAGTTATTTATATTTCGGAAGCATAACAAATAAGATAACTTAAACAATAAAAGTGACCCAACGCAGTTTGCGTACTTTGAATTTAAATAACCATAAAATAGGGGTTTATCGTGATACCAAATCCTGTTTTGTCTATAAAATGGCGAAGTAGCGCCTTACATAATAATTACTTCTGCGAAATATTTTCAAACTTTTTTTTAAATTACCATTTCATGACGAAAACAAAACAATAAAAAAGTAACGCTTATCAATCCTTACAATCGTGAGTTCTGATCATTAGATCATTTAAAAAAATGATTGTCTGTAAAGTCAGTTTACGGACAATAATTTTACGTGATAGCGTCATAAGAAAACATTGATGAAAAATTGCATACTTTTATGAATTGAATTAAGTATTATCTTTGAATTATCATCATTTTGTATAATACAAAGAAGGAGTTAACTGAATTTTTTTTTCTTCATGAAGTGGAAGAGAGATAGATGCGCCACAAGTCGAACGCTTAGGCCGATCGTGCCTCTCTATCGCTTGTTCCGCGCTCTCGCTTGCAAGTTTGGCTCAGGCGGAACGTTACACTTTTTCATGCGTGCAGCCGATGTTCATCGATTTATTAGATGTTATCACGTCAAAACATAAATAAAAAGACGTTCAGTTTTCTTTAATATGAATATGTTCTAACTTACTTTTCCAATTTATTTTCCATAATTACTTAATTAATTAATATTTTAAAACAGAAAAATGACCATTTCGACTTATCCATAGAACAGAGTTCGATGTGATCACGTGATCATGACTAGTTTTTAGCTAAATGAGCTAAAAAAACTAGTTTTTGCGTCATGATCACATCGAATTCTGTTCTATGGATAAGTCGTTTTTTTATTTTATTTAATGAGATAAGGTCTCATTTAGCTAAAAAACTAGTCATGATCACATGATCACATCAAACTCTGTTCTATGGATAATTCGATTTATTCTCAAGTAACACCTTTTTTTTCTTAATTCATTCTCAACGGAATGTAAGCAGAATTAAAAAATTGTCTTGAAATCATTTAACTCAAATTGGACTTGAACTAGCTACTTTTAGGAAACTAGACTCTTTAACTGTTAGTGTACCGAGACTGTTATCTGTTTCTTACTGCTTCTCTTGTTTCATCAAAGTTTCTGATATATAGCTTACGGTCGATTTTGGCGAGCGGAGATGCCTGTACCTACCCAACAGTCCCTGTTTCGAGTATCTTTGTGTGACCATAATCATTTTCTTCCCGAGTTATGTTTACATAGGTAGTTATGTTATATGTGTCCCGAGCTATGTTTACAATCCAAAAAACTGGTCAATGGCGAGTCCGACTCGCGCACGAATGGTTCCGTACAAACTTTAGGTTAAGAAAAAAAATCACGTTTGTTGTGTAGGAACCCCCCTTGAATATTTATTTTATTTTATTATTTATTATTAAAGTAAAAATACAACTGTCTAGCTATCGCGGTTCTTGAGATACAGCCTGGTGACAGACAGACGGACGGACAGACAGCGAAGTCTTAGGAATAGGGTCCCGTTTTTGTCGTTTTGGGTACGGGACTCTAAAAATTGTATTGTAACCGTTGTTTGGTAGCTCTGCTTGATTTGGAATCAAATATTTGACGTGTGTTTTCAGAAATTAAAATATTATTAGTTTATATTTTTCTTTAGGCAAATAATAATCATCATCCCAGTTAACACTTAACAGCCAGACAGAAATTTTCCGTCAAAAAATTAGTGAATAATAATTAATAAACTCTGCGTCTTAGGAAGGCTGATTAGACATCGAATAAAGGTCGTGTTTCTGAAAATATTTTTAGAATAATTTATATGCGAAATACTGAGTACCAATTTGCCAAATTTTTAGTCTACAATAGGTGTGTGGTAATTATCTAATGCAGCATTAGTCGTCTTTAACGAAACCTTCAAAGTATGAGGTATTAGTGCAAACTATTTTGCCTTACACCGAAAAAAAGCCAAAGACAATTAATAGACCTTCTCTACCGCTGTAAAACTCTATGGTTACAAAACTTTTTACTCTGTGATTGATCTTGGAATTCGTAAACTTCGATGAATTTGTATAATGGAGGTATTTCCTTTGAACAGAACTCTAGTGGTAGTCAAGAAATGATCGACGGGAAAATTAAATAATGGAAGATTATTAAAAACAAATGTAGGCGATATTGTATTAATGGATAATGGCACATTATAAATTCATTTGATGTATTTAGCATCTTAGTAACGTATTTTTTATACATTAATATATATACTAGGTCTGCAATGCAATGCTGCTGATTGCAAATACTGAGCGAAGCACTACCTTACCTAACTTCACCTTAATCATTAACAATTGCCTCGAAAATATCGCGCACCAAACTGGTTGGCGCCGATTTTCATCAATGTAGTCTCAGCGGTTTGGCTGTGATCAGCTTTTGAATTTTTCTTTCGGTGATTATTCCTCCATGGTATGTTCGATTTCAAAACTTTTTTGCACATTAGTCACGACCACGATGTGAGTTTCGGCGCCAAATTTCATCAATGTAGTCTCAGCGGTTTGGTTGTGATCAGCTTTTGAATTTTTCTTTCGCTGATTAATCCTCCATGGTGAAGCCTATATTTTTTTGCATAGCCTATGTCCGTCAGGTTATAATCATGTATGTTCATGCCAAAATTCGTTCGAATCGGTTGAACCGTTAAGTAGCAGGAGGGAGACAAGCGAAATTTTTGAGTTGCCTAAAAGAGAGCTTCGCTCAATAAAGCTGTTCAGGTTCTATGTGATGAATTTTAGTATAAGTGTTTATTTTATATAACTATTTAATAATTTATTTTTTCTTTAGTTTACCATGAATGTGTAAAGATCAGATATATTAACTTTTGGCCTTATGTAATGGTTCTGTTTTAACCCCTTGAAGCCCAGCATTGTGTTAAATGCGTTATTTCTCTCTCTGCCGCGCTATAGAGCATTATATAATGCTCGCGGATTTTAGGTATCGTTGTCGTGCGCATGATATAATGCTCTCGGGTTTTGAGGGGTTAATAGCTTTCATCTAATTGAAGGTTGATGTTTTTTTTTTATCATTTGACACTATGGTGGCTCGCTATTCTAGAATTTAAGTCTATCTAAGGATCTCGCTGCTTTAAAACCCGGTGGCGTTGTTGCGGTCATCTGCGACCAACAGCAACTACACAACTAAATAAAATAATGGGTGCTTGTACTTACGTGTGAGAAATTATACTTAAACTAGCTGACCCGGCGAACATCGTACCGCCTTAGCGTAGCTTTGATGCACTACTTTATTTTGTATAGCTGACCTATCTTATGTATGAGTACCTATTCAATTTGAACTGGAATCTATAATATCCTCCATATAAAAATGAATCCTATTATTGTTAGCGTGGTTATGGATGTGTTGTCACAGATTACCACAGATTTTTTTGTTTTAAATTGAATGACGTTGACATTTGTCAGCGCGGTTATCGATGTGGTGTCACAGATTACCACAGATTTTTTGTTTTAAATTGAATGACGTTGACATTCGTTACGTTATATTTTTCAATCTTTCTGAGAGATTTTCTTTATATATTTTTCCGTAAGAACCTTGTACAGAGTATTGGAAAACTACAAAAAAAAAATCAGCCAAATCGGTCAAGCCGTTTTCATGTTATGTCGTGACAACGGAAAACGGGTTTCATTTTTATATATATAGATTAATAAATGCATTAGTATGTCATAAGATTGGTGCTGCCTAACAAAACTTCAACCTTTGCCTAAATGACAGCTATTTCTGATTATTATTGTATTAGACTAAGTTAACAAAATAAATATTTTGTAAATTCGTTTATCTCATGGCAAACATGTACTAAACCAAAGGAATTATAAGTTAAATATTGGATATAGATATTCTGGTCATTTGCAGGCCGGAAAATACTCAAAATGCCCCGATTATCATGGATGTTGGCGAATAGAGATAGGGTTGTCAAAACACTTTTAGGAGAATTAAACAACTTTAATTTTATGCTGAATTCTAATTCAGAACTTTACTTCAATCGCAAAATTTGAAGATAAGTTTGCAATTGATTACTCAAAACTTTAAAGTTAAAGTACATATAATAAAAATTGAAGAGAAAATAGTATTTCAACTCAGTTTTTTGCTCGTTTAAATAGTAACGTTACTTTTCAGGTGTTTTTAAGTAATACATTTAAGTCATGTATTAGTCAACTTTGGCTATTGTTATAATCTTTTTTACGATTTCTTATCTTTTTTTACATCTTTCAAAATAGTGCATAACTCAATCAACCATGCAGAACTTGAACTTTACTGTGGATACTTAATAATTAATATAATGCTTATATGAGTATAACGGAGTGGCTCATGATTTTATGTTTTCTTTTTGAGTATTTTTTAATTCTGTCATTTTTAACCAGTTTATTTTGGTTTTAACATTCTGTTATTGATGTTTTCTCTTTGTGTTCTATAATAAATCCATTTTCCTCAACTGGCATTTTCCTTTATTAAATCAGTGAGCAACAAATATCGAAACTATCCTTATGCTCCTCATACATACATATGTCTCTACTTAGAATCGAGAATCCTGTATCATGGTATAAATATATAAACAGATTTAATAATGGATGGGCGATCAATAATGTAATGTTTATTAATTTATTGTTTATTTACGGAAATATAATCTACATCTACACTAATATTATACAGAGGAAAGATTTGTATTTTTGTATGTTTGCAATGAATAAACTCAAAAACTACTAAGCCGATTTCAAAAATTCTTTCACCATTGGAAAGCTACATTTACGGTGAGTAACATAGGCTATATTTAATGCTAGAAAAACATTTAAAAAATTGTTTCCACCCGTGCGAAGCCGGGATGGGCTGCTAGTATTTTATAAAAATAAAGGCGCAATACAATCCGTTAACATTCAGTTAACACTCGTGGCTGTGATTCAAATGAATTTAATGTTGGCAAACCGTCAATGACGCGTGGCTTCTGTCGCATCCAATTAAAAAGCTGGCAACAAGATGGCTGCCCATTTGACGTCTATCCAGAGTGACAGCTGTCATGTCACTGTCTCGATTAATGACGGCATTACCACAGCGCCGTCAAGTTTATGTAGTTTGTGATTTGTTGTCTATTTTGTCGCATTCATTAACTTCGTATTTCACAACGGCTGACTAGTAACCAATGCTTTTGGAGTTTTATAAAGAAAAAAATAGCGGATAGAGTAATAAGCTAGGAAAAAAATACTTAATACTTAAGCTTATCACACAAAATTATGCATTTACAAAGATCTTGATAATTGACTTTGAGAATTTAATAAACTACAAATGTGAAAAAAAGCATCAATATAATTTTTGACAACCCTAACACCAAGGTCGGTGTCAAATGATCAGATTATGCAAACGGCTCGACTGGGGACCTTATTTTTATTCCCCAACACTTTTGTCCCACTTCTTCCTGTAATTTAAATTGGAAGGTCAACTTTTATTAGGGTTTCCTTTAGATTTATCTTTTTTTATGATTAACCTCAATCTGAATTTTTGTATCGAATTAAACAAGGAATTAGATGGTCTGTTGACTCTGAGTTCTTAAATAAAAGTAATTTAACTCCTAATAAACCAACGTTAAACTACTATTATTACTAGGCCAAAAATGTTAGCACTTGTGAAAATCCTAATTATATTATGACAATACTTTGTGTGTGTGTGTGTGTGTTTGTTACCATATTGTCTCACTATCCTAACATTGCAAAACATGCCCTTACGTACTCCCGCAAAAACAATACGATAGCGTGTTTCTACGCGCTACAGCGCCATAAAGTTTTAATAATAATAATTCTTACATCATACGATTACGCCTTTTTTTTTTTTTTTTTTTTTTTTTTTTTTTTTTTTTTTTGTTTTCGTAGAAAATGGCATTAGGCATTCACACCGTGTCGGGAGAACACGGTGGATATGTGGGACTCTCCTCCATGCCCCTACCCGGCCGAGTGCCCGGTAAAGGCTTGGAGGCCTACCCACTAAAAACTACGGCGTCCCAATACACAGTGGTGCGGGTCGCGGGGCCCCTTGTCGGACTCGGCCGCGGCCCGGACCAGTGTGGGTCCGCGCTCGTGGGCGGACCTCGCCTATGCTCCGTGAGGGACGGAGCAACGGGGTGAACCGTGACGCCCTGAACACCCCGCACGCCTGAGGGCCAAGTGCAATGCGACTGCCGGTCTCCCGCTCCGACAGCCGCTGGCCCCCTTTCGGTGAGGGAAGGAATAAACCACACCCCTCGACCGACCCCGACCCACACAGGACGAGACTCCCGCGCCCGCGATGATCACCCAAGAACAAGTCTCAAGAACAAGTTCCCGGGCGCCAACGCAGGCGGCGCGGTTGCCCCGCCCAGTGCGGGCCGGAGGCGGCCGAGGTGTGCTAACGGCCTTCCCCCCCCCCACCTCTTCGGAATGTGCGTCCGCGGAAGTCCCCCGGAAACAAAAGTTCCCGGAGGGCTTCCGCGGTCGCCATCCCGTCGGACCCCCTCTCGGCCACGCCGGGCGATAACGGAGAAAACTCCGGTATCACCCGTAGTTTCCGAGTGAGGCTCCTACCCTCGGGGAAGCCGTTCCCGAGGGTCCTCCTCAAGCGCATTCCGCTCGCGGGGCATTCATCCCGCGAGCCTGCGCTACTGGCCTCTTAACCCAAAGCCCTTCCCAGCGGGGAAGGGTGGGAAGAGACCCTCTCCCCCTTCGTGCGTTTTCACGTGGGGGGTGGACACCCAGGCAGAATGGGTGCCCCTTCCGCCATTTGGGGCGTCTCTAGAGGAGAAGCGGAGCTCCATCCTCTAGATGGGGATGCGGGTGGCATAGCGCCGCCACCTTCTCCCCCGACGCCTGCGCCTTATGAGGGAGGAGTCTAAGTCCTCCTCCCTCCGCCTTTCGGCGGCCTCCTTCTGCGAGAGGACGTCCTCGCAGAAGGTGGCCACCCCCTCCCAGGACCCATCGCTCGTCACCATAGCTCGCGCCACGGCGGCGAGCGAGAGGTCACTCCCAATCGTCGCGACAAGATTGCCGCGCTGAGGAGACCACGCCGGACACACCTCAAGGGTGTGCTGGGCAGTGTCCTCCGCAGCGCCGCAATGATGGCACGACGGGGTCGGCTCCCTTCTAATCCGGTGCAGGTATTTACCGAAGCACCCGTGCCCGGTAAAGACCTGCGCCAGCCTGAAGGTCACCGACCCTTGGCGCCGAGCGCACCACTCCCGAAGCACCGGTCTCAGTGCCTCGAGGGTGCGCTTCCCGAATGGCGGGTCGATGAGAGACTCCTCCCACTCCCTCATCAGCCGTTCTTCGGCATCCCTCCTAGCTCGCCGGGCCTCCTCGGGTGCGGGCCTATCTCCACGCACCCATCATACGATTACGCCTAGCTCAAAGTAAGCACTGTAAGGCTTCTATTATGATTAGGGTTACGGATAGACATGCATAATTTATAATACATTGATTAGTTACATTTGTAGAAATAAATGACTCAAGTACAAAAGACCAAGGTTAACGGCTGTTCAGTGTAATGGTAGCGATTCTACCTTCTGCACCAGAGATCCAGGGTTCAATTCCCGAGTCATGGCAGTTTTTATATACATTTATGGATTCTATATGTCATATAACACCCCTAGTACAAGCCCTGGTTTTTGTGGGATTCAAAAATTTTCATAAATTGTATGAAATTTATTTATTAATAATAATACTAGTAATTATCATACGCACATCTGCTCTGGACTCAAACACAGAACCGTTGATGCGAAAAACAGGTTCACTCGTACTGTGCCAAACCTAAAATATAGTAACAATATAGTAGCTACTTTCTTCTTTGTTTATTGTTTGATATTTGTAAAGTATAACATTCCATTATATGTTTTTAGAAGATATAAAGATGAACACTCACTCAGATAGCGAAAAGATGTGGATTCTAACCCCGCTTGATTACTAAGATAAGTTAAATGCTTTCAAGTAAAAAACTTCTTTAGATATAAAAATCTAACAAATAAATGCTTAAAAGCTCCGTAAATACTAGGACAGACTTCGCTACTATTAAATGGACACTCTCAAAGACCAATGTGCTATGTTGGATGGGGTCTTTCTGTACAAACTCGTCAATAGCATTTTTGATTGTCCCGATCTACTCTCAAGAGTTTAATATAAACGTCCCCACTAAATTGCTAAGAAAATCTCGATACAAGTTATTTGTAACCAGAATATCTTCATCAAACTTTAGTTTGTTTTCTCCTTTAAATAGAATGTTCTCCCAATACAACTCAATGTCAAAGTCGACTAGTCTCGATATATACTCCGATTCTTTGATTATATTAAGACTAGCTTATGCCCGCGGCTTCGCTCGCGTTAAATTCGGGGTAGCACTGTTTCCCTTTCCTGAACACAGAAGAGAACTCGGAACAGAATTTTACACGTTATTTATTTTATTTCAACACTGCCATCTGTTATTAATTTTTGAACTAATCAATTAAACCTATCTTGAACATAATATACAATAAACATATCAGCGCCATCTATCGGAATCCATGAGTTACACTTATTTATGTTTATAATGTTTATTTCCTCAAAAGCTGATTGATTTATGGTAAGATTTAATGTTTTTAATATTGTTTTATTTAATTCGTTTTAATTAAATTATTTTATTATTCGTTTGTATTAAAGAACCTGTTCTAATTTTGCGGAGTCTCACACACATTTCCATCCCCTATTTTAGGGGCTGGGGGAGGATTTCTAAAAAATGGCAGGTATTTTCGTTAGTAACAAAGAGTCTGTGTGCCGATTTTAGCTTCCTGCCTTGAAAACTGCGAAAGGTCTCATATAAAATTTCACCCCCTCTTTTAAGGGGCTGGGTGCAGATTAAAATAAAATGATTGGCGATTTTTTTGGTGGTCATAAATAGTCAGCATACCAATTTTTAGCTTTCTACCTCCTTCCGCAATTTTCTACCTTGAAAATTGCGGAATGCTCCATACAAACTTTCACCCCCCATTTTTGGGAAGTGGGGGGTTAGAAAGTGGCAAAAAGTAGCCTATGTTATTCTCCATCCCTTCAAATATCTCCACTGAAAAAATCACGTCAATTCGACGCTCCGTTTTGCCGTGAAAGAAAGACAAACAGATAGTCACACTTTCCCATTTATAAGATTAGTATGGATCTATATGTCTCAGCAAAGCTACATAATTTAATGAAGTGATTATTAAACAATTAATAAGTTGGTTCATATAATTATAGAATTCTTACCATTATATAACCTGTAACCATGCGAATCCATGTAATTGTAATGCAATTGCTTTTATTTTGTATATCGCATGCCGTTGTCGCCTCTAATTAAGGTTTCACTCGATCAAGTAGTTATTATGTTTGTATCTGTTTTGTGATTGTATTAGTGCAACCTTGTTGGTGAACCGTTTAATAAATAATAAATAAAAACATAATAAATACGGAAAGGAACTAAGTACTATCTACAGTCCATGTTTTTTTACGAGATAAGAAAGAAATAATAATTCGTTCCAAGATGTGTTCACTACCTTCAAACCATTTTTAAAGCCAATATATACACATTCTATAATTTCCATGTTATTTCATATAGAGGAAAGGTATGTCAGTAGATGATACAGAAATGTCCAGACAAGATTAGATAATTTAACTGAACATGATTGCAGTGACATAGTTCTTTTATATTGTCAACTAGCTGACCCAGCCACGCGTTGCTGTGGCACAGTAATTTTAAAGATTTTTCTAAAATAAAAGTAGCCTAAGATACTCCTTATTACATCAGCTACCTGTCAAAAAAAGTCCCGTCAAAATCGGTTCAGCCATTTCAGAGATTAGCCGGAACAAACAGACAGACAAAAATTGAAAAAAATGTTATTTAGGTGTATGTACCGTATATATATTCATATGCACGTAGTAAAAAACGGTTATTTCGATATTAAAAACAGACACTCCAATTTTATTTATATGTATAGATTTATTTAATTAAAATAGAGAATGTTACTATGAACGTATCAACATAAAGTGTACTTAACACATTATTAATATTACCGTTAATTGCCATTGAGACTCTCGCTTCTGTTACGGGTGGGCAGACCTTTTTGCTAGGTATGAACTTTGTCCACCTAAGCTTTTAGGAAACGAATTCAAGGGAGATTTCTTCATAAAAGTTATTAGCAATACTTTCTTTTTTTAATTCTGAAAAGCAATCAAGAAACGCTAATTTGCATTTAAGGATTATTTGAAGAATAAAAAAATTTTTAGTACCTGTTTGGATTTCCAGTTTTTTTACTATATTGAATGCTTGATTTTTTATGTTGCTTTAATAATAAATGATTTTTGTTTCTTAGCGCAGGAGATAGGAAATCAAACAGCTGGCGTATCAGTCTATAGTCAAGTTAATAGCCAAGAGTAATCTTTATTTTCAACATAACCTTTTGTGTGTATCAGCTGTAAACGGCGGCATGTGTGCTGCCTGGGGACAAAATACAAAACCAGTAAATAGCTGACGTCAAATTATTGACAATCTTGATATTGTTACACAAAGCGTAGAATAAAAAAAAATCTATAATCTAAGATCACTGTAGTTTGTGTGTTTTTCTGTCCGCTCTTTTCCCGCTCTTTTTCCATTGTATCAATAACGTTACCATAGCAACGCGTTAACCGCAAGTAGTTAGTCTACCGGACGCTAGATGGCGCTAACGGAAAGATATTTTATAATAGAAAAAATTTAAAGAATTTTGTCCACCCGTGCGAAGCCGGGACGGGCCGCTAGTATTTCTAACATTCACATCAATTAGCCTAGCCCAAAGGCTTAAAGGAAAAAAGCACTGCAAGGCTTGTGTTATGGATACTGGGGTAACGGATAGACATACATATATGATACATAGATATGTAATATTCATAGAAATATATATAAACACCCATGACTCAAGTACAATTTTTATTTATTATTTAAAGAAAAAAAAATCACTATAATAATACATAGGTTAGGTGCAATCATAAACTGTTTCGAGTTTTACCGTGCACCTAAGTCGTCGAGACTGATATTTTTTTATACATTACTACACAAATAGACCTTATTAATATTATAACAATATGTAGGTAGTCATTAAGTACTGCTTGTATTCATTATGCACACATCTGCCCCTTCCGGGATTCGAACCCAGGAAAGGCAGGATCTCTACCGTTGCACCAAACGGTCGTGAATAACTAAAAATTGGTATAGAGGATATTGGCATTGATTTATTTTATTTGTTTATATTAATTATACTCCATAACAGAAGGACATAGCTAAACTGCAAGCAATATCCGCGCTTCCTCCCTGCGTCTCTATTTCCGAGTACTAATAACCCGTCCAGTTTAAAAGCTAAGGTGAATGGGCACCTTTTGTTCTTACACGCATATTATTATACATATAAATATAAATAAATAAATAAATATTTCTCACATTCACACCAATGAGCCCAGCCCAAAGTAAGCACTGTAAGGCTTGTGTTATGGACACTAGGGTAACGGATATGTAATATTCATAGAAATATATATAAACACCCATGACTCAGGCACAAATGCTCGTATTCATCATACAAACATCTGCCCCTACCGGGATTCGAACCCAGGACCGTCGGTGCGAAAGGCAGGATCGCTACCGTTGCACCAAACGGTCGTTAAATAAAACTATAATATACTTTTAAATAAAACAACTAAGGGTTTCTTGCGCATAATTTATATTTAATTCTGATGTTTGGACTCCTTTACAGGAGCCGTGATCACAGAATGACTTAGGCAATGGTCGTCATGTATTTTGTACTACCTTCTTAATATTTAGAACGAGTCCAAATTAAGGAATGAGCACTTTCTGGGTTAGCTCGCTTTATTGAGATCAAGAGTGCACCTAATAACAAAAAAACTAGCTTCGCTGAACTTGATAAAACTTTCCATAAAAAAACCCCTTCCTATTTTTAGATATCCTAAAACAAAACAGAATAACCATAACTTGTGGAAGTATTCAAAAATACTAAAGTTGGATCACAGTTTGAAGTTGTTGTGACTTCGCACATGATTGATAGAGATTGATCCGAGATGGTCCCAAGTGTAGAGTATCAATTTCTGAGAAATAATTCTATAAAATATGTATAGGTTTTTCTTTCTTAGGTAAGATTACATCCCATTAAGACCATGTAATAAAGTTTACTCGATGTTATCTCAGGAACTAATAATACTGGAGGTAATCAAAAAGTCTGCAAATCTTCCATCATTAGATGGAAGCATGACATAGGAAAATTAATTAATGAAAACGAAAGCTATAACTATTTGTGATAAATTCTTATTGACTTATGATTTTAATTGTTGTTGTCATTATTATTTTTTATTTTAACCATAATATATGCACTTAATATAATTAAATCCTATAATTATTTGCCCAATTTAATTCTAATTTTGATTCATCACATGTATATAAATATATTTTTTGTATCTTAAGTCTAATTAGTTATTTATATTTTTATTATCTCTTGTAAAGATTTACTGTATCATTAATTTATTTTATGGCGCTGCCTTTGTAATTACACAAGCTATTTATACATGTTTGTGAAGACGCACCCTAACATGTTACGTGTTCATTGTTGTAACTCTGTTGTGTGTAGAAAAAAACAACAACAACAAATTGTCTAATTTGAGGTTCACGGAAGGTGTAACCTTCCGTGAACCTCAAATTAGACAGTGTCTGCCAAACGTAGAGATTATAAAAAACCCTTAAGGAAAAGCGTAGAGATCATAGGAATCTTTCGTCAAGACTTCTGACTTTTGTTTATTGAATGAAAGAAAAACAATTCACCAAGCAGAGTAAATATGAAACTGTTTATCATACGGTTACGCTAGATACAGATTGTCAGTATTGAAGATACGCATTTAATATTCGGAGAACTTCCCAGTCCTTGAGATTTTCTTTGAATATTCTATGAGTATGGGCCACATTCACGGGCAACATTTTATAAATAATATATAATAAAAATAAACTTTAGAAAACACAAATCCACAACTTTAGTCCCAAACAAAACGAAGCTTGTCCTACGGATTCTAAATAACGAATAGAATCTTAAATAAATATATCAATTACAACTCGAGAACGAATACGATAACCCAGGACCGTAGAAGTAGTAAGAAACGAACACTGGTAAACCATAAGGGAATAATTCTTACTTATTTAAAACAAAAGGCCAGTTGTTTGAAAGTGTGTTGTGAAAAAAACAATTTAAATTAATAATCATTGCTAAGTTAGTACACTGAAAGACCACAAATATAAACAGTACATAGTAATAAGTAAAATAATAATACTAAATAAATGTTTCTTACTTTCACACCAATTAGCCTAGCCCAAAATTAGCACTGTAAGGCTTATGTTATGGATACTAGGGTAACGGATAGACATACATATATGATAATAAATGTAACATTCATAAAAATAAATATAAACACCCAAGACTGAGGTATAAATGCTCGTATTCATCATATAAACATCTGCCTCGTCCGGGATTCGAACCCAGGACCGTCGGTGCGAAAGGCAGGATCGCTACCGTTGCACCAAACGGTAGCCAAACGTAAGAGACGAGAGTAGTAGTAGTAGTGAATCAAAAGTAAAAGAAAAAGCTAAACCATTAACAATACACATTTATATATATTGTATAATATAGTTAATTCACGGTAAGATTTCTATCAAAAGGCCAAAGATGTACAAAAATAACATTAGTTCATTTACTAATGCTGACCTATCTCAATAGATTTCTTTGTAGAGCCTTTTTACAAATCCTTGGTTTAGGTTTTCTTTTAGTATTTTCAACTTAACCAGTGCCTGACTAAGGTTAAATGAAATTGAAATTATTTATTATAATATTATCGAAAACTAATCAAGTGACATCCAAAAAAGCACTAAGATAATTACAAACACTAGGATGACGACTACGGCGTAGATGCGCGCTACGCTCACGCTACGGGCCGTAGCATCAGTGCTTCGTAGCGATCTGAGCGGGACGCACGCTTTTTCTCGCTATCCCTTGTCTTGTGATTTTTAAAAATAAAACATATTTTTTCTTCTAAAAAAAAAGTTCGGGTATCTCTCTGTGTTTCTTTTGAGTGCTTTTTAGTGTCGTTTCATTTTATTTTGGACAATACATGCTCGATATTTAATTGTTATGTAACGGTGAGTATGCTTGGAACTTTTTTATGCATTCACAAAAGAATCTAAGAGTACTTTTGTATGAATGAAAGTATATCTTTAATTGAAGTACGAGACCCCTTGGTAACGTAAGACATCGTATATAAAAACTGCTAAGTTCTTAACCGCCGAATTGTAAACTAATATAATATTAAAAATAGGTGATTTTTATTTGTTACATAAAAATCACATTTCAAGTTGCTTCCTAAAAATCGAAAAAAATAATTTTAATTACAAAATACATTTATTTAAAATAATTTATTTATCTAATCTTAATTTTAATTTCTTACGAGTAATTAAATAAAAATACAAAGTAAAAATATGACTCTTTTAAAAATCCAAAAAGTTTGGTCAAATAATATTTAGTTCCAAACTAATTTAAAATAAAATTACCGAAAAAATTATGTAAATAAAATTATGTATGGAAAATATTGAACAACACCACTCCAATATATTGTTCTGGCATAAATATTAGTACCAAAAGTATTTCAATGAAAATTAGAAACAACAATAATACTATAAACACCTCGTCACAAGACAAATATTAAAAATTTATTTGCCATATAGGCAACTAAGCATTAAACACAATAAGTACTTTTGTATGTACATATATTCTTAATGATTTTTTGTTATAGTTTTTATTGCATATGATTATAATGTGATGAATACCCTCTATAGTTGAAATAAGAAAACCAATTAACTCAGAAAAGATAAAAATATAAGATTGTATTATAATATAAAAAATTACATAATCAAAATAAAATAAAACATTTTAAAAGTCAATCTCTTTGTAAATCTGTTTTAAGCTTATCTCTGAACTTGACAAACGGATTTTCAGCATCAATCGTAGCAAAGCTTCACACCTTAGCTTATCGCCGCTAAGTCGCCTGTCTGTCGGTCTTTTACAGACTGTACTTTGGAGAGTGTGCTCAAGAGCTGCATTTGCTCATACCACCATCTCCTTTTTTTCCATCAGACATCCAGACGCACGGCAGGCTACCACCCTTTCTTGGTTGCTATTCCTACCTGTCGCACCAAGCGCTTTTCAACATCCTTCATAATGCGCACAGTAAAGGAGTGGAACTACCTCCCTGCCTGCGTCTGTATTTCCGAGAACTTATAACCCGTCCATTTTTCAAAGCCAGGGTATATAGGCACCTTCTGGATAAGCTCGTTCTATCGTGGATTCTGTCTTGGCCCCCGGGCTTGATTGGGATCAAGAGCTAACCTATCATTAATTAAAAAAATGGATTTTTATATCTAATCAAATTCGTAATTAATTGCAACCGAAACTTTTATAAACGGATTTAAAAGATCCCTAAAACGTAAAGGAAAATAGTCCCGAAAATAAAAAAATAAAATCCCAAAAGTCCTGAATTCGACTGCATTTATTTATCCAACCGTCAAAAGAAGTTTTATTTCTTACTATAAAACAATTGAAAAATAGGACATTTATAGAAAACCATAGATTATTTCCCATCGTTTTTCATCCGGCATACGACAAGAAAGAACAATATCATTTCTAAAATTAAAAAAAAGTCAGTTTGTATCTAACTGCAAAGAATTTGTATAAAATACATACAACTTATTAGAAAATTTAACAAAGGTAGACATTTAGAAGATACATATCCCAAACTTATACATGACGCAAATAAACCCACAATTTAACGTTGTGAAAGGAATAATGGTATAACATATAGTGGTACAGTATAAGAAGCAAAAAGATAATTAGTGTTCATCACGTGCCTTTTGAATAGAGATATTGTTTAACCAATCTCTTATCCCTGTCGGCAGCTAAATCCAAAGATGGATAGAATCATTAGAGAAGGAATGAGGGTTATTGTACATGATCGACATGTAGTAAGTTTTTCATTTCCGTTTTTCAAAACGGATTCATGTATAGCGATGGTCATGTAAACGTATAATTAACGGAAATAAAATATTTGATTTCTTAAAATTAATGATTCAAAAAATTTATAATAGATGGCACTGTTAATTCGTTACAAATTCGCTAAATGTTATTGAATTATTAAATATTATAAGTTTATTAATAAAAATGTGATAAAGCTGTAGACAATAACTAGCGATAGTCTACAGTAAATATTTAATAAATGTTTGAATAATAATTTTTACAATATTTACGAAATCATCGTTTCAAGATTATATCATAAGTGTATAGACTGTTCATTATATACTTGAAAAACTAATAACCTCTAGGGTAATTAGAATACATTCTAAATATATCCACGTCCCTAGTACACTATAATTAATCCTAATTATATTATGACAATACTTAGTGTGTGTGTTTGTTACCATATTGTTAGTAAAAGCCTAAGAATAACATTCAAGAAGGCTAAGAACGGTTAGCTATATGTGTAGTCGTAGAACCGAAACGTTAGCGCGATTCATTTCGGTACATCGATATTTAGTTATTATTATGATAAAAAAATATTTGTGTGACCAAAAAACTGTTACATTCCTGTTCCTTAAAGTCTAGATTAATGATATATAAAATGTAGCATCTGTTGCCGAACTAGGTAATAAATAACTTGTATTACAGCAATATTACAGCGCCTCTTGCCTCTTAGCATATTAGATTCAAACCACAATACATTATTTCTTATAAGTAATTTACTAGAGGCATTTAGTGATAGTCCTCTCGTTGTATAAAATCTACATGTGAGAGAGTGAGAGTGTATTTATTTATTTCAAACTAGCGACCCGCCCCGGCTTCGCACGGATGCAATGCTCTACTATATTATGTATATGTTATACACATAAACCTTCCTCTTGAATTACTCTATCTATTAAAAAAACCGCATCAAAATCCGTTGCGTAGTTTTAAAGATTTAGGCATACATAGGGATATAGGGACAGAGGAAGCGACTTTGTTTTTATACTAGGTAGTGATGGATTCTGTTTTATATTTACAAAACGGAATCAAACTTATTTACCTTATCATACTAATAAATTTTTCAGTTTTATCATAAGACCGTGTCACAAGGAAGGTTGATACTCCTTTTTTAACAACTGTTATATTCATAGAGTTATAAAATAAATATTTCATTAATTTTTTGTAAATAATAAGATCTTAAATCTATGTTCTAGATTTGAATAATATTAGATTATTTTTTACGAATGAAAATATCATTTTTTGTAAGGACATATAAAGCTTCAGTATATGTAATTTATTAGAAATTCAAAGTTTATTTTCGAGGTATTTCTAGAAACAAAATCCAATTATTTTATTGAATAAAACATTTAAATGGTTTGTTTTGATTTCGCAAAATATATGCTTTGATACTTTGCAACAATTAGCAATGTTAGTTTAAAAAAGAATACGGTAAAGAAAACCTCCATATTAGAAATTATGGGATATATAAATGGATCCCATGGATCAGCTTCAATGACGCAATGTCTGTTACACCATAACTTCTCGAGTTATTAACCGATTTCAATATTTTATGTGTGGAATCAAATCAACATTGAATTTTAATTTTGAAATTCAAAATATAAAAAGTTATGACCAAAAAACTTTAGCTGGATTTCCAATTGAAACAAAAAGCGAAGGTTTTTTTTAAGTTTTCATTCCTATGGAATTTTTAACTTTTATATATTTTTTGCATTTTTACAATGCAATCTTATAAGATGAATTATTTTTATAGAAAAATTACCGCCTGAGAATTCACTTGTGTGCCGAGTCGATTTTTTCTAGTATTTTCTATTAAAATAATTTATTCTTATGGAATTTTAAAATTTACTTAACATTATTGAATATTTATTTTTTAGTATTAGGCTCCTCTCCAATATATGGTGCTATCGAAGTTTTATAATTAGCGACTGCTAATCAAAATACTTCTCATATGAAGTTAAATTCTTAAAAAATACCTAAATATTTACAAAACACATATTGTCATATATCTTTCTTATAATCAAAAAACATAGCACGATCTTTACAGTTTGTATTTCCATAAATCTGAACGTATATTTCGTGAAAATCGTGTGGGAGTTACAACTTTATTTTAAGGTTTGTGTAGTATTGCTTTTTTTGGAGCGAATCGTAAATGCCGACGTATCTACGTAAGTTTTTGAATAAAATATCGCGCTGGTTGAAGTAAGTGGAAATATGGTGATACTTTTTTATGGTAAGAAATAGGGTATTGTGGAGTGTACATCCTCATTTATTCAGACGGTATTTTGCTCTACTATTTGTGATAAAAATAAAAATGACTTTTTATTTTTATACCACTTTATGCTTATGACTTCATTTGAACCAGAAGTACCAAAAAATCAATTAGTTTTCTTCGAAATTCAACATAATTTATCCATAAAAAATATTAAGTACAATAACTTCATTCTGAGTAGCGTAACGTATAACCATGCGTATATGATACATGTATATGTATAATTCATAGATATATATTACCCATTACTCAGGTGCAATTGCTCGTATTCATCACACAAACATCTGCCTCTTCCGTTACCCGAACTCACGCCCGTTGATGCGAAAAGCAGGATCGCTACCGTTGCATCAGTCGTCAAATCCTATTATATTTTAGCCTTCTACAAAGACCCTATAGTCTTTGTAACTTCGCTTACTTATAATTAACAAGTGATGCCATTTCATTTTCTAAACAATTCTTACGAAACCGCCTCTACAATTTTTTAATTTATTAAAATTATTTTTCCATAATTATAATAAAATTTATAATAAGTTAATGCTTTACTTATTATGCTTCTGCGCCTATCATACATTTAAATAAATTGAAAATTAAATATAGCACTTAAAAGTACGTTTTTAATAATTGTGCATACTGTGAACCCTGTAAATGAGTTTTACGACTGTATATAGTATTTAACTCTAAAGTTTTTTTACATATAGGGTTTGCTTTAAAATCTTTGTAGGCACAGCTATTTATATAATCTAGAAAAAGAGCGTGGATGACAAGAACAGAAACAAATAACGCGAATGAGTGAGTGAAAAGTGAGTTTTAACTGAAATAAATCACTCTACACTTTAAGGAAGCGTTTAATTTAGTTTTTTATATTTAATCCTTAAGTATATACTTTTTTACAAGAGCCGTGGTCATAAGATAACTATTGATAAGTCGTTGAACATGTGCTACTAATTTCCAACATTTTGATCAGGCACGTTCGTAACCAATAAATGTATTCAAATAAAATTGTGTTATTTTGCATTTTAATTAGTTAAAATATCGATGATTACTTTAAACTATTAAGTCTATCATCAGTTCGGAAAGAGGGAGGTTCTTCCGCGAAGAACTGGCAAAAGAAACTCGGACATTGGACCGATCTCCATGTTACATTTATTATTTACAAAAACCACACTACATCACTAGGTCTTGCAGTGTATGTCTTTGGCGATATTGTTTTATTTATTATAAGATCCCAAGCAGATGGAACGCCCCAACCTTCATCTCTATCGAAATAAGGTTGTTATTTTTTTCTATATCACATTAACTCGTCAGTGGTGATATGTATGTAAGACTGAGGTTTTACAAAAACTGGAATATTTTTCTTAATTTCATGTAATTGGTACTATGATAACGTTTAGCTGTCTGATTGGGCATTACCCATCGAAAATTAGTTGTATGAAAATATGGAGGCTTATATTCCTGACTTTCAGTAATATCCGGTCGGTGATGACCGTGAGTTATCGATTATGTATTTTAAAATGACCTTGTTTATATCTATTATTTACTATTTACTATATATTTTTATCTCTAATCTTGATGTCTAGGCATCAATTAGGACCTCGTTCACTTGTTTTTATTGTAAAAACATACGAATACATTTTCAACAGTATTTAAAATGTCATGTCATGTATGTCTTTTAACATGGTTAGTAATAAACATGTTGTAATATTAGATATGTACATTATTATTATTTATAAAATATATACCTACTTGTATCATTTAATAGCAGAATGTACTAAAAAGTGTAAGTAAGATAAATTTGACTTAAAATCCTTGTCTCTGAGACCTGCTTCACGAAGTATGAAAGTTGATTTCAAGTCCGGTCCGTCACGGTTAAGTATGGTTCCTACAAAAGAGTAAGGATATGTTCACACGGCAACAATAAACATGCCCACCAATTCCGAATACGATAGATAAGGTTATTCGTGTGAACGATATAGCAGATTTTTTTTTTTCGATGACACGAATCAGCTTAGTCAAAAGTAAGGCTCAACTAACTGTAAGGCTGATATTATGTATACTAGAGTCACGAATAGGTACATAATGATGCATAACCGTTAAATATTTATAGAAATGTATATAAATACCCATGTCTCTGGTACATATGCTCGGATTCATCATATAAACATTTGCTCCTTTTGGAACTCTAACCCAGGACCGTCGGTGCTAAAGACGAGGTCGTTAACGTTGCACCAAACGGTTGTCGATTTGATAAAATCATTTTAAGAAGCAACTTTCTTGGTGTCAACTTTAGACAAAATAATGGAAAAAATATATCTTTAAGACAGGCAATTTCCTGCACAGACTTCGTGTAGGCTGTTTTTATAAGTTTTAATGTATTTTCCACTGTAATTTCTTGTAAATCTCAGTAACACGGGAAATATATTGCCGTCTAAAGGTATCATAAGTATTACATATTGCTAATATGTTTCTTATAATTGATTTGATTAAGTGAGTTTTAATCCATTTATTTTATTGATTAACTTAGATTGGCTATTATTTTAAATGTTATTCATATTTATCTTGTTAAATTGTGTTAATTGTTATTGTTATTATGTATTTTTTAATAACAATAATCTTTGTTAGTCGATATTAATCAATTTGACATGATCTACTTTTAAAACTGACTGCAAGTAAACTTTAAAACTAAATACAAAACAAGTAAATCCCACTTTACCGATTAGTAATCCAATCGGCCACTATTGGCCGATTCATAGCGCTACATAAAGAATAAAAAAAGTACGAACGTTTAGACGACACGTACATGTGTAGCGTGAGCCTTCACTACTAGATAGAAAATAGAAATTCTCCCACACATAAAAAGAAAATCTGAAACACGCACGCAATGTTTTTATGTCTACCGTGTTAAATACAACTTTCAACGTACAACGTAGAATCCGTAGATCACAGACATCTAGTTTGGTTGAAGTTTATTTTTAAAATATTTTTTATGTGTACAAAATAAAAACTATAGTTTCATTATCATTATTATTGGCTTGTCAAAGTTCATTGCTTAGGCACAGACCTTTCCGATAATCCCAACAACGGTCTATAGATTACTTACTCTAAGTTTCTTCAAAACTCTACGTAGCTGGTTTAAAATATAATCAAGATAATATTGTAACAAGTACGGTTTATTTCGTTACGGTAACGTGGTTGAATGTATAAGAACTCTAACGACACAGTTTGTTGAATCAGCAAAAGTACTCGTAGCCGTAGCATCGTAGCCGTAGCATTGTAACCGTAGCATCGTAGCCGTATACTGTAGCCGCATCAAACAGTCGTATCCCTACACGCGTGCCTGACGGTTCTGTCTTGATAATCAGTAGTTATCGATGTCAAACTGACATTATTTCTTTGTAACCCTGTGTGACGTTATTTAATAGACTTTTACTAACTTATATCCTTTTTTTTTTGGTTACGCAATAAATCCTTCTGATAAGAACATTATAAATAGTGCAGTTATCATATAAACATTATATGATGCTTGGGCAATCATATTGAATACACCCTAAGAATTATAAACTATTAGTAGCATAATATAGTGTAGGTTTAACAATATGCCCTTTCTCAAGTTCTTAAAGTCCCTAGCATTAAGTCTAGTTCAAAAACAATCCTTAGTAGTCTTAAGTCTATTGTAGACATTCATTAAAATTATCCAAGAGAAAGTTAGTAAATACTTTAATTGTATTCTTTCTTTGTTCATAATACAAAACATAGTTATATTTTATTTTAAATTAAATAAATTCTAATGCAAAGGCTGCCTTGCATTTTTTCTAGGATTTTATCTATTAAAATTTATCATATAAGATTTCATTAAAATGAAAAAAAAATTAAAATCATAAAGTATATTATGTAGCTTAAGATAATATTTAAATAAATATTATTTACTTTAAAAATAGTTCATACCTATAATTGGCTTATATACAAGAAAAATATGTATATTATACTGTAGGTGTACTTTATATATATAAATAAATTAGATATTTGGTAACGGCCATCACCTAAATGAATTTTTGGGTTAATTCATGTCCGAATGACTTATCGAAAGTAAGTGTTCACTATTAATCTAAAATAGGAAAAGAAGTTTATTGATGGGGGAATTTCGGCGTGCGGCTTAAGTGATTCTTCTGTTATCGACGTATAACTAAGATTAATATTAATGGATTAGACGGCGGGAAAAATTGAACACAAACAATTAAGTTCGGTATTGCTTGAAAAACGCGTTATGGGACCTAATTACTTTGAAGAGATCTCTGTTATCATTCTATTATAGATATAACAAATAAAAACCTTTTTTTAATTCTGATTTATTTAATTGATTTTTCTTTTGTTGTTTAGAATGAAATGTAATTGTGCAGGTTGCTGGTTTACGCTTTTTATAAATAAATAGCACATTACATAATTATAAATGGACTTAATTTATGTAAAATACGTTTTTACAAGAAGATAACTTATTAAGATCAGATAAGCCCGCCAAAGGCGTTCAGGAAGTAATTTCTTTACCATTAAAAATAGAAATTGCTTTTAAGTTGCCAGTATTATTAGAAATATCTAAAAAATGATTTTATCAATTTGTATGTTCAATTTGTGTAGTAATAAATTATTTATCAAAGTTGAGTTTTTTATGGATCAAAGTGGAATCACACAAAAATACTTTGTACTTACGCTATATCAAAGAGAAGTACCTCTACTTTATTATGACACAACCAAGCCCCCTCTCCGGTATCTTGCTAGCTTTAGAACAACTCAACGTTTTGGGCAAGTTAAAAGACGGACGATGGAAGTATGTGACAGAATCAGGCGCCAATTGGCGGAAGCTCTAAGTTTTTGATTTTGCATGGTCTTACAGCTCCTGATGATTTTCTGTATGGGTGCGAAACACGTTAAGAGTAGTTGGTTAAGATGTAAGGTGTGTCGGTGTTTGAGGTACCAATATTTATTTGTGGGTGGGTGGTCGATGCATCTTGCTTTTTTGGACGTAGGGTGGGTTTATTCTACCATTGGCAATACACTGGTTTTGCATGTCTGGGAGGGTGGCTAGAATGTATTCAGTCATCCCCCTCGTTCCGAAGTTCTTCGTGGTGAGTGCTACAACATGCCCACGATGGAGACCGTGGGATTTGAAGGTTTTAACCCCATGGTGTTATTATATTCTTTATTGCATATAAATAATACACAATGATAGGTAAAATTGTTTGCAAGGGTGGACTTATCTATAAAAGAGATCTCTTTTAGTCAGCCCAGAATAAGTGTGTTGGGTCACATAAGTGGGTGTTCTTTTTTTAAGTTGGGATGGTTTTGCTCTAGATCCCAATCAAGCCAAGGATCCACGATGAAGCGAGCTAGCTTTGAATATAGACGCCTAATAAGTACTTAGAAAACAAACGCAGAGTTTTACTCCTTTGCTATACCGGTTTTGGCGCTTTTAGTGTTTCGTTACACAGAATGCCCTACATTTTCATTTCACAGAAAATCGTTGGCACGCCTTCTGCTCCTTGTATATCTTATATAAATATATATTTTTTAATATTAAAGTGAACTAAAATGAAACCATTAGTGAGACAAATAAAGTAACGATATTATTCGCAGAAAAGTTACCAGTTACGGATATATAATAATTGACAAACATTCGATTTTTCAAACTTGATAATTAGATTTCTGTAATAAAAATATTTATTACATTAAGGTACAATAATTAGTCTAGCCTCAAAGTAAGCATTGTGAGGCTTGTATTAAGGTAATGTATAGACATACATATATAATATATGGATACGTAATATTTGTAAAAATACATAGGTATATGTAAATACTCACAACCTAGGTAAAAAAGAGTTTGGCTGCGTAGATAACATCACTCGTGCTCAGCAAAACAGGTTGTTTAATTGTATTGGTTTTTCGCAAAACTGCATTTTCTATGTTTTTCACTATTATTGAGTCATCGTTATTTCGCAGTTGCATCTATTGGTACGAAAGAACAAAAGGCAATCTCGTTTACCCGCATAACACTAATGTTAGTGAGCTCATTGTTTATTTATTTTTTTAAAATAATTAAACGGCGTTAACCCAATCACATAATTATAAAAAGCATAGTAACATTTATTATTCGTTCATAAGCTTCTATCTATTTTTTAAATAGGATCTAGGGTTGTCAACAAAGACGTCAAACTCTGGATCAGCCACCAGGAGTACGTTTAGTGCCCGATGCATGCGAAACTCGATAAAATGTATCATCTCTTAGAAAAAACTACAGATTTTATTATTGCCCAAGAAACTGTCTTAATGAATTATTGAAACCATAAGACCAATTGTTAAGATATTTTTATAAAATCAAAATTTATAATTATATGAATACTGTAAGTAAAATGGCCATTTTTACACGATATTATTTTACGTTGATTTTCTTTGTTTTATTGGATATTATCGGGGTCCTATAACAAAAGGAAATAAAATTAAATATAATAAATAAATAAATAAATATTTCCTACATTCACACCAATTAGCCTAGCCCAAAGTAAGCACTATAAGGCTTGTGTTATGGATACTAGGGTAACGGATAGACATACATATATAATACATAGATATGTTATATTCATAGAAATATATATAAACAGCCATGACTCAGGTACAAATGCTCGTATTCATCATAAAAACATCTGCCCCTACCGGGATTCGAACCCAGGACCGTCTTTAATTAAAACTTGTGTTTTATAAAGTTACAAAATATTAATTTCCCAAATAGAAAAAAGAGTCATATACATGTGTATTATTTAATTTTTATTATTTTTTAATAAATGGATTTTGGATTACTTTTTAATAACCTATCGTCTTATAGGAGTTATGTTCATAATGAAGTATAGAAAAACACAGCAAGTCCTAAGAAGGGACTTAATATTTAACTAAGCGAACAGAAATAGCGTGACTTTGGGTCATACCAGTCGTAAAGTATTAATCATATTTCTCTTTCCCTTTCATCAAAAAGGTTTTTTATCTTGAATACTCTTCTAAATTGTCCAAAAGATAAGGACAATATTTCATGAAGATTTTCTTTCAAATTCTCGTTAGAAAAAACCTCCTTTCCTTTTAAAGGCAATTCCTTTATCCTTTGTAAACCACAAGTTCAAGCCTACACATGCAGTGGAAAATGAATTTCTTTACCAAAACAAACGTAATAACTTAATCAGTATTAATTCAGTCACTCGAACTCACTTTATTGAAATATAAGAGGTAAAGTTTCTGTGTTTCACCGCAAGAGAGCGTTATCCATTCTGGCTTAATGTAAAAAGTTTCCAATTCGTAACCGAGGTTACCTCTTTTGGCAGCCGAGGGGTTGGTTTTAGTAACTTGTCAACAACATTGATTCAAAACTTCATCAAAGCTTATTGTCTAGAATTGGAAATCATTATTTCTCTACAATAATAATATCACAAACGATAATTTAATGAGCGCGAGCTTTTTAAAGTTAACTTCTTTAGGCGCGTTATGAAAAAAATATGAGAGTGAAATTTTAAGATGCGTGCGCATCACTGTGACACGAAATCATCATGTTGAAGTTGGCCGCAAAAGCGACATAGAATAAACCAGCAGGATGAAGTTGGCCGCTAATTATGAATTTGTGTGTGTGATTTTAAATTATATATGGTAGTTAACAATAATTTATATAAAATTATAATATTATATACCTTTGTTTAGTAACGATATAGAAGTATAACTTCTTAGGTGCGTACATAAGTAAACACAACGGTTTTGTTTTTTAATAAAAATAGGTATAATTTGCAAACTACACCTTTGCGATACATATCAATTAGACAAATAAACCATATTGCAAATATCAATGACTCAAATACAGATAGAAAGATACATGGAACCAACAACAGAGCTGGTGCGGCATGTGAAGCGGCTGAAAAAGCTAAAGCATGCAAATACAGGGGTCTAGGCTCCGAATATGATTTTGTCCCATTTGGTGTCGAGACCCTTGGTCCGTGGGGTCCTAGCGCAATGAGGCTTTATAAAGAAATATCAAAAAGGTTAGTCGACATCACAGGAGACCGAAGAGCTGGCAGCTACCTCGGACAAAGAATTAGTTTAGCTATTCAAAGGGGGAATGCTGCCAGTATCTTTGGAACCTTGCCTAAAGGGACTCCTTTTAGTAATATATTTTAGAAATTATATTATATTTTTTAAGGTTTTTAGTTTTTAGGTTTAGACATAAGATAGAAAGAGAATGTTCACATCACAAACGTGACCTTGTGTTGACGACAAAACAATATGTGTAAGACACAAAATCTAATTATTAAAATGAATATTTAAATTTTAACAAAAGATGTGCTTTACAAAATTTTGAACCTTTAAGATCACTAACATTGGTATTACTAAAGTCAGTTTTCGTAATAAACCTTTGGTGCAGTCTAATTCTTGTTTTGAACCGATGTTTATGTGATGAATATGATCATTTGTACCTGGGTCAGGGGTACTAATAGATATTTCTATGAATATTACATATCTATGTATCGTATATGTATGTCTGTTTCTTTGGAATCCATAACACATCTATTTGTAACTTTGGAATTCATAACATGAGCCTTACTTTAGGCTAGGCTAGTTGGTGTTAGTGAATAACATATTATTTATATTTTTGCCAGGTTTTTCTATTATTTTTGAAGCTCCGGTTTTTCCCCTAATTGCATACGCCATCTACATGGAAGAGTTAATACTAAAATTTGCTTTGTTATATTTTATATGGATTTTAGTTACTGATTTAATGTACTTACTTAAGTTTAGTTTCACTGGTTATTTGACAATCGCCCGAAAATTATTTTTGTTGAATTGATTCTATAAATGCCAGGCCAGGGTGAATAGGCACCTTCTGGGTTAGCTCGTTTCATCGTGGATTTTGTCGTGGCCCCCAGGATTGATTGGGATCAATAGCAAAGCCATTCAAAATGAAAAAAATCTCTAAGATTTGGGAATTCATAGATTAAGCATTTATATCTCTATCAGAAAAAAAATAGTTCATATCTGAATTGTATGTACAATTAAGATAACTATCATGATAACCGACTTACAAGAGTTTTTTAAGGAATACTAATTTGGGATTTTAGATCATTAAGGCATTTAGCTCCAAGGGATGGTTAAACCATTTGCAAAATCTTTTGAATAGGATATATATTGCGTTGGTTGAATCCATCTTGACGATTTCCTATCTGGGGTTGTGCAGCAAAAACGAAATTTATAGAGTTAAGACGATGTATACGCTTAAGATATCCGATTCGATAGCTTTAGCTTGACAGTGGATTACTCTCGGTAAGGAAATTATTTCTAATAAATAAGACTTTATCGTTTGTCGTAGGCAAAAAAAGAGTAGAAAAAAAAAATTGAAGCCAAAGTTCCGAAAAATAAAGTTTGCTTCATCGCAGCATAGTAGTTATAATAAATAAAATTTAAAATTATACTAATAAAGAATTGGACATATATTCAAAAAATAGTAGTTCTCGTCTTGATAATGAAAAACAAAGTTATTTCACAACAAATAAAATAACGATGATGATGTATTTATTTCTCAATTTTTTTGGATTCATAACGCTACATTTCTATAAGATATACGCCTTTAATACATAACCACGCCTCCGAGGCCTCAGGTGGAATGGACTATGATGAAAAAAATAATAGGTGTAAATCTTCTAAATCTGTCAATTTTCAGCATCTTTTAATTATATATTTGCAACACTTGAATAGTTTTATAATTTTATATATATTTTTGCATGTTTCAATGCTATCTTATAAGATAAATTATGATAACAGAAAAATTCTAGAAAAATCGACTCGGCTCTCAAGCGAATTCTTAGGCGAAACACTTGAATATTTTCAAAAATTATCTACATGCACTAATATCTATAATACAGAATTACACTCACACACACATACAAAACCTAAATACTCACATTCACAAGCACATATAAACACACAAGTATTAATATACTTAAGTAAGTATTATTATTGTAACGTGATTGAAAATGGTATCTACTAAAACAATATATTGGAGGAGCGGAGATTCCTGCTACAAGCATTATAAGCTTCCTGCCACTTGTTTCTGTACCAAGAAACAATGCGTCAAACACATTATCAATATTCCAGTTAACCCCTTCGTAGCAAGCTCAACGCTTGTGCTACGAGTATGTTCACGTCCGTAGCTGACATCTCAACCGAGAGGCTACGACTGACTTAATTAAGTGCTACGTAAGCATAAAAGACTAAAATTAACATCAGTTGGATGCCGATGATTTTCTTCAAATTCATTTATTTCGACCGATTTTAAAAAAGCAAAATAAAAATTACAACAAAATATATATATTAATAACATTAAAAAATAACTACCTTTGTCAAATAATATTTAAGTTAATCAACAAAATCAATTAATTTAAGTTCAACTTAATAATGGTAATAATAATTTAAAAAATATTTCGTAAGAAACTAACACAACTTTGTCGTAAAACTTAAAAAATATTTTCTCTTTTTCTCCTTTATATCAAGACTTCACGTATATTTGAACTACAATAAACCTGTAATTATATTAATAATTAATATGGTGTGCAGCTAAACAATACCCGTAGTGAAAAAAATGGCTGCTGCAACATTACCGATAAATAATTCTAATTAAGTTTTATTTGACATTAAACAACAAAGTTCGCCCATTCATTTATAAGGTTTCGCCGCTATCAATTTATTTGTACGAACTTGTGTATTTAATTGCTGAAGTTTTAAGATTAGGCCGCTAGGGCGGCGTTATTTCGCGAGTTTATTTTTATTAATGACTATTAGTCAATAAGTGAAGTTAATTAGAGATAACTGCTCTTCCGCATCAATGGACACAGGTTCTAAATCTGGTAGGGTATTTATTATATACTTACTAGCTGACCCGTTAACGCATTGCTATGGTAATGTTAATTGATTCAATGGAAAAAGAGCGGGAAAAAGAGCAGACAGACAAACACACAAACAACGTGTTCTTAGAGTATATACTAGCTGACCAGGTAACGCGTTGCTATGGTAACGCGTATACAATGGAAAAAGAGCGGGGAAAAAAGCGGACAGACAAACACACAAACAATAAATTTGTGTTCTTAGATTATATATATAAATATATCCATTATCTAGTATCCACTGTTAAAGCTAAGCGTAGCTTCGGTTTAAATAATTAGTGCGAGTTGTATAAAATGATGGAGCGCGCTATGCTCGGAGTTTTCCTACGTGATGAAGTTAGAAATAAGAAATCCGTAGGAGAACCAAAGTAATCAACATAGCCCGTAGAATTGCCAAACTTAAGTGGCAGTGAGCGAGGCACATAGCTCATAGAACTGATGGCCGTTGAGGCCGAAAAGTTCTCTAGTGACGACCACGGACCGGAAAGCAGTGTAAGCAGGTCTTCCCAATCGGTGGACCAACGATCTGATGAAGGTCACGGGATGCACCTGGATGAGGGCAGCGCAGGAATAGTCGTTGTGGAGATCCTTAGCGGGAGCTTTTGTTCAGCAGTGGACGACATTTGGATGAAACGACGACGACGTATAAAATATCCCATCAAAAACAATACTTGTCAAAAAAACCAAGTCTCGCAACTCAGTTGTTCTACGGTAAAAAGTTGTGAGATCCATGTAATACCAAGTCGGTTATTAATTTATTCAGTCCCTACTTAAGCGAATTTCTGTCTTAATACGTCCAGTCTGTCCAGTGGTTCCAGTCTGTCCAGTGGTCTTAGGGACTGGACCTATTAAGACAGAAATTCGCTTAAGTAGGGACTGAATAAATTAATAACCGACTTGGTATTACATGGATCTCACAACTTTTTACCGTAGAACAACTGAGTTGCGAGACTTGGTTTTTTTGACAAGTATTGTTTTTGACGGGATCTCATTGCTTTTTGTATTTTTTTTAGTTTTTCCTTGATTCATACACCAAACACTATTTATATTCCAAATTTGAAGCTTCTAGGTCTGCTAGAAGTGTCTTAGAATTTTGATGATCGGTGAGTCAGTGAGTGACAAAATTAAGAAATATGACCCGTTATAATTCTTAAACTACTAGTTCAAATTGAATGAAATTTGAAATATACCGTGTCTTTACAATGCCTGCATGGTTACTGAAAATTCAGTCTTCTAGTTTTATCCACTACGAAGTTACAGGGGGTCGAAAATGGCCTGAATTGCTTCGAGAAAAGGATGGTACGTCCGTGCCGCTTTTTTGCTCGACTTGGCGGGGGCACTGCCGTGCCCCCAGATTTCTTCTTATGATATAGTTGTCAAAATTAAAACTACTCCATTCATTGCAACGAAGGTGTATACCGAAGTTCCAAGGAAAGTAAAAAATAATAGTGACCGAAAATTGTCGTAAAGTATACATAGTAAACGATGATACAGATGAAATGTAGTAGTTTTCTTGTTAAATTTTGTGTTGTAGTTGATATTAGTGTGTAATAATGGTGGGTTATTAACTGAGTGTTTCTGAATATGCATGAGTGTTGGCAAGTGAAACAAAACAGCGGAAGGTGTCTTTTCGCGCTCTCTCAAAAACGCCATGATTAGGTTTCAGTAAAACCCCACATCTTTACTGAAACCTAGGAAACTACTCAAGAACTGGCAATTATACTCACTAAACACTGGCTAAATGTACAAATCGTGCAAGCCACAAATAAATAAAAAACCATTTTTTTTATTTTTTTTTTGCCTGTAAAGTCGGTTTTACGGGCGAAGATTTTACGTGACAACGTCTTTTTCTCGGTAGAATATTTATTGATATGAATATAATTAAATTGCACAATGCGCGCGGCAGACCGATCATAGTTGAGTGGGAGAGAGACGCAAGGCATTCGGCGGGCCTCTCTCTCGTTCGGTGACTCATCGTAACGTTACCGAGCGTTACACTTTTTCATAAGTGACTCCCAGCCGCAACCTAATTTAAGACGTTGTCACGTCAAAAACAAGAGCTGTGATCACAGAGGTAATGGTCGTTATACAATGTACTTTCGTATACCTTCACAATATTTTAATCGAGCACGTGCCTAACTGTAAAAAATTATACAAATCATTTTTTTATTTTAACAGGAACCTGCTTGATTGAAATATCGTGAAAGTAGTAGTAGCAAAGATGACGACCATAACCTCAGCCATCCTGTGGTCATCAGGGTTAAATATAAAGAATGCGCTAATATCCGATAAAAAGTCGTTTTATTTGAATGATTGATATGCGCGGAAGTGTAAGAGCGAGGCCACACGATGCGTTAACGGTGCGGTGCGGCACCGCATCGTAATGAATTCAAGGTATAGGGTGCCACACGGATGGTGCGGCACCGCAGCGCAACGCTGTTCACCGCGGCGAGGTGCAGCGCACGTCAATGACTCAGTGTGTAGGGTCACTTCAGTCTGTTAACGACAATGGAGAGAATTATTACTGCGGTGGCGGCGCGTTGTCATTCGGGCGCCGCAGCGCATTTCCCCTCCCCGCTTCGTCTCTCAGGTCGCAAGGCCGGCGCGCTTGCGGTTACGTCGTTTGACATGGTATAGTGATTTGTATGTAGGATGAAGCAGCGGCACCGCTCAGGCACCGCATCGCACCGTAAACGCATCGTGTGGCCTCGCTCTAAGAACTGAATTTAAAACTCATTATTTGTTGCCACTTATCATTATCTAAGCAGAAAGACGTCCTTTGCTAGATAGAACTCCTCCCCACAAATGGGTAGATTGTGCGATAGTTTACTTAATCTGTGTCATAATTTGGAAAACGATCATTTTGTGGTACATGGCATGTGTATGATGACCATCTTAACATACATCTTTGTTGCTTTCTTAAATTTATCATTTATTTTCTGTATATTATTTCAATAATAATAAATACAGTGAAACCTTGTTAATTGGGTCCTCAAGGGACTAAGGATTTTGTACCATTTAAAGAGGTTCTCATTTATCCAGCTTTCCAATTAGACAGGTTTAAATTATACTTGTCTCATTTACAGAGGCCCGGCTTAGAGAAGTTGAAAAGTACCATTATTTATTATGGAGGTGGAAATGTTAATAAAAATGTATATTATTGGTGTTACTACTTAAACTGACTTTCCACAATCATAATCTGAGAGAAGCTTTAATTATTTAGATGTCGATAATGTGTTATATATACGTTTGGACAATTTGTATACTTGTTTTATATGTACTTATAAGTCAAAACCTGAAATAGTACTAACAAAAAAAATAGGTGCGAAAGAAATTCAATTGTTTGCAAATAAACGTGACGAAACCTGTCCCAACCTGATAAAATGTCTCACTTTTACAGGGTATTAAGTTACAAAGTCCCAATCATAAAGGTAAACATCGGTAAAACCCTAGAAATCAAATCTCATTTAGCCAGTTTCGAAAAGTCCCATTAACAGAGGCAATTTGATAAAAAGTGCCGGGACCTCATTGGAATTCTCAATAATAGAGGTTTCTCACTTATCCAGGTCCCACTAAACGAGGTTACACTGTACATAATACTCGTAAATATTTTTTACATTCACACCAATTAGCCTATCCCAAAGTAAGCACTGTAAGGCTTGTGTTACAGATATACGAATAGACATACAGACATGATACATAGATATGTAATATTCATAGAGATATATAAAAACACCCAAGACTCAGGTACAAATGTTCGTATTTATCATACGAATAACATCCTTCCGGGATTTGAACCCAGGACCGTCGGTGCGAAAGGCAGGATCACTACCGTTGCACCAAACGGTCGTCAGTGTCGGCAATGTTTAAGGATACTTACTTTTTTGTTTACATTTATTCACAATTAATTCTACAGAACTCATTAGCAAAAACCTCGAGGGTTTATATACTAATGAGACCTCTCAATAATATTATAGAAAATAAAAAAAGACCACAAAAAAAAATCATCAATTCACCCAGACACGCGCACGAACTTAAAACAGATATTTGTTGATTTTGTTCTAATGAACGATGTAATGAAACCATAACACTACTATTATTGTGATAACTCTAAGTATATTCATCTTCATTACATAGTATAAAACAAAGTCACTTCGTGCTGTCTGTCCCTATTTATGCTTAAATCTTTAAAACTACGCGACGGATTTTGATATGGTATTTCTTAATAGATAGAGTGATTCAAAAGGAAAGTTTATATGTATAATACATGCATAATATATTAGAGAAACATTGATAATTTTAAAGGTTTCAATATGATGTCGTAAATAAACACATTTTTTTCGCTTACATTGCAAATACTAGCTGAACCTTACGAAATCAAAATAATGTACTACAGTATTGTACACCTTAAAAAGGTCTACAAAAAAGTCCCGGATGGTATATGTCTATCTCTTAGGGACAACCCACAATAAAAAAAAAAACCTCTACTTTTTACGAGAAATAATGGCTTACTTACGAAGTGATTTTAAGCAATACAGCATTAATCCTTGTTCAATTTAGTACCTTAAATACATTGTGCGTTTAATAAAGAACAATATTGTTCTGTACAGCATGTAATTAAAATGAACATTTTTGAAGATATTACAGATTTAAAATGCAGGGACATAGCGGTTGCGGCGGTACCAGCTTGCACCGAAACCGGGGTGGGTCGCTAGTTAATATAAATTGTAAATGTCGTTACTTCTACTAAAGTTGACGAGTTTCTTGCGCCCAATCTTCATGTCAGTTAAAAGACGTCCTAAATGCTGTAGGTAAAATTTTTGGACGATTCAATATAACTATTTTATTCGCATGCATGCGTGCATTCGAATAAAGTTATTTCATTATCATCTTCAGTATCTGAAGAGTTCGTACCGCCTTAGTATGTTTAAATAAGCATATAGGGTAATATATTTTTCGACTAAAACCGTATTTACTCTTCCGTTATTTTCAATTATCGCTCCCGGCTATAACATCGCAGAGTTTTAAAAGTAAATATTTGTTTTTAGAGTTCCGTACCCGAAGGTTCCAAACGGAGCCCTGTTGCTGTCACTCACGTGTCCATCTGTCTGTCGTCTGTCACACAGGATTTAAAGCTAAAGTGTTTGAACTACGGTGTACAAATTTTCACAGTATAAGCATTTTATTGAATCCACAAATTGCCAAAAGCAACTTTAATTGTTTTTGGCAATTTCCAAAATTGTTTCAAAGATACACGCTAAATAAATTGTCCTATCTCAGTTAATGTGATGTTGTTATTTAGAACTTGTTAAGAACAGAAATGTCGTATCTTTTGTTTTTAAATATTAAAACAAAGGAACCGAAGTCAGAATTTTTACAAAATTTATTCCGAAGAATTGTTTAATTTCCCATTGATGAATGAACTTCAAATTTAGTGATAATGCTTATAATAACCTACATTTTACTAACGCATACGTAAATGTGTATTGATATCTTTATTCAAAACTAAGAATTTCTAGAAAGTAAGTTAAAGATCTTAACTCATTCACGGACACTCCGCCTATAGCCGTAAATCTTAGTGCTTACAATATGACACAACGCCTTAGGCCGGTAAAGTTCAAACAGCCAAAACGGGCATATCGCCTGTAGCCAGTCCAATTACTTTAACTATTGGCGCGTTGTGACACTTGATCACGTGGGTCCCTTTGATGCTAAGTAATTGGACCGGCTACAGGCGATATGCCCGTTTTGGCTGTTTGAACTTTACTGGCCTAAGGCGTTGTGTCATATTGTAAGCACTTAGATTTACGGTTATAGGCGGAGTGTCCGTGAATGAGTTAATCTGGCTTAACACACGCTCATGTCACTCATTGTCATAAGCAGTGTGTAATGTGCAATTCACACGTGGTAGAAGTGAAACCTTCAAAAATAATACGTACACGTATACAATATACCACGGTTGTTGTGATGCCTTCTCTCAAGCTTCGTACTACGCATGCGCACACAAACACGTATAAACACACGTACATAATGCTTCCTATCTCATTCTCTCCTAGGTTAAAGATTATGAATTTATGTGTCTGTCTCTTTTTACTGTCGCTTTTTCGTTTCATCGCCTTTGAATCTAAACAGATAACTTCGTAGATACTACTTACCGACGGCAGAGAACTGGTGGCTGAAAAATGAACTATAAATTCTACACATTTTCAGGGACAGGCGGGCTAGCTTTAGCACGTTGCGATAGTTCTCCTTCTCGCTAACCTCCATGATTACATCCAACTATATTTGCACGAAACTCTAAATATGTTGAGTACAACATACACTTATCCGACTTTTCTGTAATAATTATCACAGTCTGTTTACCCACGCCAAAGTTACGAATTCACAAAAAGCTAATTTACGGAACTCAGTAATTATCTGTTTGTTTATACTCCATACCCTTCTCATTAGCTTTACTTTTTATATATAGAAAATATATTTTACGTAGAAATAATCTTAGAAATCCTGAATGTAAGAAATATTATTATATTTTTTATGTTTTATTAATTCAACTGGCTAACCCGGCCACGCGTTGCTGCTATAACCCGGCCACGCGTTGCTGGTATGGTAAAAAACACACAAAGTATTGTCATAATATAATGTATAAGATATGATGTATAATTTTGATATGTGACTTATTTAATTCTAATTGAAGTGACGCTTGCGGTATTTAATAATATGTATTTGGATTGCTTATTCCCGTATAATTTGTTCGTCAAAGGAGGAGGGTCAATAAGGCGGGTTTTCGGCCCCTTTCATTTTTGACCTAAAAAATTCCAAAAAAAATTTTTTATCTACTATATGGACTAACGAATCTATTCCACTCCAAACGGAACCAATTTTATCTACACAATCTGCTGGTGATCTAATGTAATCTTCTCTGTTTGTACCATATTCTTGCAAATTAATTGATTGATTGAATAATATTTTATATTCACAGTAATTAGCCTAGTCAAAAGTTAACACTAGGTATAAAGTTTGTATGATGGATACTAGGGTAGGGAATAGACATGCATATATAATGGTCGTTGGAGTGTTGGCAGACAACCGATGAGGTGGACCGACGATCTGGTCAAAGTTGCCGGAAAGTTCTGGCAGAGGAAGGCCCAGAACAGGGAAGAATGGCGGGCAATGCAGGATGCCTACACTCAGCATTGGGTGGCGAAAGGCTGAAGAACAGAGAAGAGAGAGAGAGAAATAATTGATATGATATGTTTATTAACATTCATAGAAATATATATATATATATATTTTATATATATATATATATAAATATATACCCTTGACACAGGTGACAAGTGCTCATATATATCAATTAATTTTTTTCCCTTTCCGGACTCGAGTCAAGGAACGTAGGTGCGATTATTTCTTTTGACTTTAGAAAAAATATCATTTCATATTCCTCAAAGCTAAGTATGGAGTAATCTTGGCATATGATCCGAATTAATTATAAGTTTGAGTGGGATGCAAAAAGCTTTTAAAATACTCCAAACTTAAAAAAGAAACTTCCAAAGATGTTCATAAAAAAATGAAATTATGTAAATGTTTAAGAATTACAGATTGCTTTAGATATAAGCGGCAAATACATTATCACAATAATCCCCATAAGTTGATCATAAATCAACTTATATGGATAAATATTTTCATAAAATATATTCGAAGAACTCTCCACTAGCTTCTATACAAAGTTTCATGCGTCTGAACTGATAATCGACATTTTTTCTAATCCATCACAGACACCTTCTATGGTCATGCTGTTATCGCACCTTTCAGCTATGAAAACTGTGTCCCTTTCAGTTGATTTTTGTTTGGGTTTTTGTTGAGAATGTAAGGGAATAATAAATTATTGTCAAAAAAACTAAAAACACGTTTTATGGTAAACCGAACTTAAAAGCAAAAAAATCCATAAAAAAATTAAGTCATTTATTTATTTATTGTGGCATATCAACATTATCTACACAATATATTAAAGTATATATATATAAGATGGAAGCAAATTACCTGCCAGGACTTCGTAGAGTGGTTGGGTCAAGTGTAAAGAATATGCTCAACAAGGATTATTATTGTAAAAAAATTTTTTTTGACCATACCTTGATTTCGTAACTTTCATTGTCTAATACGTAATCCTTTTTTTAGCTTACCTTTTAACTTTAAAAATAATCAAACTGTTCTGAAAAACTGATCCGCGTGGTACATCGAACCGCACCACGACGAGCTCTTTTTTTAATACAACAAAAAAAAATTAAATTATAAATAAATTTATGTGAAATAATTTCTCATTACAGTTAGTGAATAACGCGTTGCTGTGCCGACTGCAACGCCATCTGCTCGGCTGATTTGTGAATCTAAACCATCCAGGGAGCCACCCAAACGCATACAAAAAAATTCATTCAAATCGGTCCAGCCGTTTAGAAGGAGTTCAGTGACATACACACGTACAGTCGAATTATATATGTATCTAAAGATATACACAGCATTAGAACAAAAGGTTATAATTTGCAAACGGTTTTAAAATCTTAATCTTACGTTATGAATCTATAAATAAAAGCAACAAACAAAAAGAAAACAAAAAGGTTATTATCATAACATTATGTTTAATACGACCTCTAATTACCATTATTATTAAATACTTTCATTTATGGATTAAAATGGGTTATCGGTATCCAGTGTTGTATTTTTTAACATATTTATTAATTCATTGATTACCAAGATTATTTTATTTCGAAATGCAGAGTTTGTACAAGAAGCATGTCGTTCAAAGCATAAAAATCTCCTTGTATAGTTGAATCAGTAACCCGCGGAGCCAATTGTTCGGTCGATTGTTGCTCTTTGCAGTGAAAACTTCTCCCGGACATTTCGTTATACCATTCGACACAGATTCAAAGCGAAGAAACTAGCAAATTATCCTCGCGATTCTCGATCACTTTATCTTGTAAATGTTGGTACAGTCAACTAATGAATTACGCCTAGTTTTTTGGACCCTATTCATAAATCCAAGACACTCATCTGGATGTTATAATGTTAAATATAATAAGATATAAAAATTAAAAAAAAAGAAAAAAACGACTTTAGAGAATTATCATACAACGAATTTTTCCCAATCTTAATATGATTATTTTGTACTAGACTTTATCTGCGAAATGGATAGTTAAATGGAATTATTAAAGAACTAATCGAACATTCCAATCAATTAAAACGTGCGTGATGAGCTCCTTTTTCGTAAGTTTTCATAAACAAGTTATTTTGCACGATACTTACACCCGTCTGTCGTAAAAATATGTATGGTTCTGTGCAGACATTAAGAATAAACTAAGAATTTATAAGCACCGTAAGATCACGTTTCCAAAACATAATCTTATTGTAATCTGCGTTATATTTTCATAAAACACAAAATATATCTAAATCTGTGTCGCGGTGAAGTTATTTATTGCTGAACTGTACGTCTTTACGTGACAGCCCCCATATTGGTACGGTCAGCAGTAAAGTTTTAATGGCGCAATAAATGTTTTGTGTCTTTATGTAAATGTTTCAGATTGATAGTTTGGGTGCTACTAAGCTAGACACGTAGACTGTTCGGGTTTTGTTGCCATCGATTATTGAGGAACATTAAGTTTTAGACCGAGAGCGGGCTGTCTAATAGTCTGATCAGATCATCAGATACATGAATCATTTTTGGGGTATGAACAGTAAAGCCATAGGTAATATAGCCATATTTTGTTATGGATACTTGTTTAAGGGATAGATACATAAACGATACATAGATATGCCTCAGGTGCAAATGCTCGTATTAATCACTCAAACATAATCGTCAACAGTCCTTTAGTAATGCAAAAACATCTCAATAGCTAATTCAGTAGCTCTTTTATAAATAACACGGCTATTTATAAATAACTTATAAGAGAAGTCAGGTGGCATAAAAAACTTAATATACAAGATTTTGACTGACTGCACTGACTATAATCTTATAACAATTAAAAAAGGAAATGAAAACTGAAAAAAACTTTATTCAAATGCACTTGAAATAAGATGTTTTGAATCGCCCAACATTTTTACCTTCCACCCATTCAGGACGTCTTTTAACTGACAAGAAGAATGGGCGCAAGAAACTCGTCAGCTTTAACAGAAGTATCGACATTTACAATATAATACATCGTCACCATACATAATCCGCAAAAAAAAAAAAAAAAAAAAAAAATTATTCTGTTATTACAATAATAATAGTGTTATGATATCATTATTTCGCTGATTACAACAAAGTCAACAAATGTCTGTTTTAAGTAAGTATCCCTGAACATTAAAATTACATATAGGGAATAAACGAAAAATTTAAGAAAGCAACAAGATGTATGTTTACTATAAGTCAATAATACTGAAGGTTAAAGCAGACCCATCTCCCAAGGCAGCACCCGTTCACGAGCATGACGCATGATGCAGCCATCGCTTCGCTCAACCATATCTTAGGGAACGTAACGACCCGCACCACATGCCACCACCCAAGAAATGTACTAAGAGAGCATGTCATACTCTAACTACTAGTAATAAATTAGTGTTAATTAAGAAATGCTAATGTTGTATGACACAACCTGTAATAAATAGTGTCATGTTGAAACGACACATATTACTTCCATGCATTGCGATCTATTAAATAGCCGTTGACTTGTAATAACCTTTGGACATGAGCTTATTTTTTACATACGTTTTAAATTTATGATAAGGGAAATCTACTATACTTTGTGGAATGTTTATTTCTGGTGTTAAAGGAATGTACGTCGCTATGTTAGACAAATGTAGGTATTATAGTTTTTATGAACATAGATTATATTCTCATAAATGTACTGTCCCGCCACAGTTAGAATATTAATTTCCTTAAAAATGTCTCTGAGAGAATACCGAGGCCGAAGGCTGTATATTGCGCGGACAGCTCTTTTCTGTAACACAAAAATGCTTTCAATATTAGAGGCTGAGCCCCACAACAACAACCGAAAAGACATTACACTATGCAAAAAAATAACTAAAATAAATTAACCTTGCCGTTTCAATATTAGTTTAAATCCTTATTTTTTTACAGCATAAGTAAAAAAATAAAGATTGAGTCTTTTTGTCGTGAATAATAATAATAAAAAATAAAAATAATAAAATATTCCCACAATCACACCAATTAGCCTTGCCCAAAGTAAGCACTGTAAGGCTTGTGTTATGGATACTAGGGTAAAGGATAGACATACTTATACGATACATAGATATCTAATATTCATAAAAATATATAAATATCCATGACACAGGTACAAATGCTCGTATTTATCATACAAACATCTGCCCTTTCCGGGATTCGAACCCAGGACCGTCGGCTCGAAAGGTAAGATCGCTACCGTTGCACCAAACGGTTGTCAAATACCCAAAAATTTTGTCTTTTCAACCAATTCGACTACTTCATCATTCAATTTTATATGTAGGTCAACCATCTTTATATTCGGTCACGTAAATTGTATACAGACCTCAACTTTAAATTATGTTTGTCAGATTAATTTAATTTAACCAAAGTCTACGTGAAGGGCGGTATTTAATTATATTTTAGAAACATTTAATCATTCTGTTTGGAAAGTAACTTTTAAATCAAGATGTTTTCGTCTACAGACACAAGAGGGCGGTAAAATGGATCTCGTGCTACAAAACCTTTAAAATCCGAGAGTATTTTGAAGGTTGCAAGCTATCAATTTTTTTATTTTATACATAAGTTAGCACGCACTTAGTGACACCCACCAATAAAAACTATCTATACATGAGGTGACTGAATAAAATATCTTATAGATATAATTCTACCTTTGCAAACAATTTTACCTAATCCTTATTATTCCTTGCCCGACTGTGTTTCCTGATAGATAGAATCTGGGACCTTTAAGTCGCAAGAAAATAGATATTTTTTAGGCGCGTTACATCGTACTCTTTCATCAGACGAGATAGCGGCTAAGCCTTAGCCTATCTATTATTAAAATATTACAATTGTATGCATATCTATCCGTTACTAGTATACATTACCCAAACCTTATAGTACTTACTTAATTAGTATGAATATTACTTATCTTCAAATATTGTTATTAACCCATGTGATCTTACATACAAATTGCATTTCCAATAATTAAAAATCTAAAAATCCCACGTTTTTCATTGACCAAAAAAGAATAAAATAACCCGGCGGGGCCAAGCGAGGGGCCACTCAAAACGTGGGGGCGCATCTTCACAAATACTCTCAACATATCATACATCTCATTACATCTCCATAAGTACATTAAGTAGCCCCGCCGGGTTATTTTATTCTTTTTTGGTCACTGAAAAACGTGGGATTTTTAGATTTTTAAATCTAGTATTATTATTTTATTATTTTTAATTATTAACTCAACGAAGTAACCATGTGTTACGCAACAATCGGATAAGCCCCATACAAAAGTGAAAGTTGCCGAAAGTTGACCTGAAAGTGTACCTAGAAAGTTAAAAGTTGTTTTAGGATGCATTGTCATCGGGTTCTGACTTGCTCCAAAAATTTCAGCCCGCAAGGTGGTACGAAAGTGCCTCAAAATTGAGTTGCAAGAATCCAACTGCACAGACAGACAGACAGACAGACAAGAAAGCGACCTGAGAAAAACGTGGGAAAAAGTCTTCCAGCTGAGGGAATCATGATTTAGGGTGTCTCATTTAGACGACCGTTTGGTGCAACGGTAGCACTTGAGATTTTCGCACTGACGACGGTCCTGGGTTTATTTAAGTCCTGAAATTGGCGGGGATTTGCGTGATGGATACGAACATTTTGTACATGAGTTATGGGTATTTATATATATTTCTATAAACATTATATATTTATGTATCATATATGTATGTCTATCCGTTACCCTAGTATCCATAACACAAGCATTACAGTGCTTACTTTGGGCTACGCTAATTAGTTTGAATGTAAAAAATATAGATATTATTATCAGACCTTGGCGTAAAATTTATTCATACAGAAAAAACACATGTTAGTAGTAAAAAAGTAGTAAAAGTAGTCCCTAAACTTTTATAATACAATAAATGCGAAAGTGTTTTTATTGGGTTATCCTATTTTTGGGCACCAAGCAATAGGGATGTTAAAAGATTATCGACTTTTAATAATCGATTTTCACAATATACATACGAAAACTAAAAGAACATTTTTTTTGTAATTAATTATTTAGTATTACATTTTAAATTTCAAAAAAATGGAAACAAGAACATATTTTAGTTTGAAAACATAAAAAGTATTGTTGCCGGCATCGTTTCTGGCATTGTAAAATTATGTTTTGTAGAAGTAAATATCAATTAAAACTAAGTACTTAATTAATACAGTGGTTGTGACTACTAATAGTTGTGTTCTGACTAGTTAAAAATAATTAATTTATGCTGTTTATGTATTTAGATCGTCTGTATACATACCTATGGTTTTATTTATGGACGAAAACACTGTTGCGAGACTGAGTTATAACATACCACTAATATTATCGACAGTAGATCAAGGTGGTTCTAACGGCTTAAAATACGTTCAGATTTGGTTTATGATAAATTATGTTAGTTAACACTTTTCCTTGACTACCGTTTGGTGCAACGGTAAAGACCCTGCTTCTGCACCAACGGTCCTGGGTTCAAATCCCGGCAGAGGGCAGATGTTTGTACGATGAATTCGAGAATTTGTACCTGAGTCGTGGGTGTTTATATATATTTCTATGAATATAACATTTCGTATCATGTCTATCCGTTACCTTAGTATTCATAACACATGCCTTAGACTGCTTACTTTGGACTTGGCTGCGAATGTAAGAAATATTTATTTATTATTATCGTTTTTTGCCACATTACTCACAAATATATATTTCAATAGAAAAATAAAAGGTTTGGCTAAACATGAAACAATAGAAAAGGGGTATTATGTACATGTAGCAAGTGTCAAGACTCAGTGTAATGTCTTTTCCAGAAGCAAGAACACTAATTTTTAGCTATCTCCTTGAAATACGCGGGTATTAGTACTATCCAATTTAGGAACAAAACAAAATACTAAGTTAGGATTTGTGAGTATAGTAAAAGTGTGGATTAACTGGTGTGAGTCAGAACATAAGCTGGATACACTGATGCTATTTTATTTCTAACTCATTTATCTAAATTGATGTTATAAATTCGAAAGTAAATTTCTTAGCTTGTTACGCTTTCACGTTTCAGATACTTTTTTAACAAATCATTAAAAAAAAATAGTTTGTTTGTATTCAAGAAATAAGATCTCTTAGTCTACACAATTTTCTTTTTTTAACACTTTCAATAATATGCATACAATGCAGTTAGTTTTTATAGTTGTTGAACAGCAATTCATCCACACTTGTGTATTTAAAGACGTCAGCAATCAAATGCCGCCTTCCTCTATACCTCAACCGAAGGCGGGAATGCATCTGATTGGTAGCGCTGTATACTGCATATCAGTATTAGTCAATAGAGCTTCCATTATCTACAAATAACAATTAAATACACTTAATTGTTAAATCGACTACACGTTATCGTGTATACAGAAAAGGAGATAACCATTCTAAACAATTTCAATTATTACTTATTAGAAAAACGCAGTATAGGCATGCCTTCCACTCGGTGGACCGACGAAATGGTGAAGGTTGCAGGAAACACGGGGATGTGGGCAGTGTTAGACCGATCGTTGCGGAGATCCTTTGAGTAGGCCTTTGTCCAGCAGAGAACGACATTTGGCTGAAACGATAACGACAAATTATTAGATATATGTGTCACTAGATTACGTTCTCTCAGATTACCGAATAAATCCTAGCGATTCTTGGTGCGCTTATCAACAATGTAAAGACATTTTTAAGTTAAATAAACAAATGAAAAATGATCGGTTTTATAAAATTAATTATTTAGCTATCGATATTTTGTAGTGACAGTTACATCCCTAGTAAAAAGATAATCTGTGAGGCGTAATTTAAGCTATTAATTATACTTGAAAATTAATGTATTAATTAATAAAATTTGTAAAACTGTTATTTGTGTTCAACTATGGATATTAAACGAAAGACAAATAATAGATTTAAGTAAATTACTCGAGAACAAATGGCTTTGATCAAAATGCTAAAATATGCCCCTATTAGGATTTAAATCTAGGACCTTTATTACGTTTACAATCCTTCGAAATTTAATATTTAGTAGTAGACATATCTGTATTATCCTTTTCAATTTCCGAACGAATTTAAATACATTTAATATGAAGGGTATTAAGTAATCCTTGACGTGGGTTCGTACAGATAGTATAAATGTTTTAAAGTTAAAATACACTCATATTACTTTCTAACTCTCGACCTTTCGTGATACTAACCTGCGAGATATCTTCAGAAACCCCATTTCAGCACAAATTGTGTCAAACAAAAATTATAATTATGATTATAGTAATATAAGTTATATTCGGAAACTCAATAAAAACAAAAACAAGGTACATGGTAAAAACGGAAATAAAAACATATTTTAATTCAAAAACAGAAAAAGTATTATTGCCGGTGAAGCAATTTATTCTTGATATCGTTTCTGGCATTGTAAAATTATCTTTTGTAGAAGTAATTATTAATTAAAACGAAGTACATAATTAATACTGTGGTCGGGACTGCTAATAATTGTAATATGACTATAGTTAAAAATAATTAATTATTGCTGCTTGTGTATTTAGATCCTTGCCATGGTAAATATAACTTATATTACTATAATGTTAGTGACCATGAAAGGTTAAAACAATATATAATTATGATCTCAGCAATACAACCAAACTAAATAAAAAAATAGGATTTGACTACAGTTAGAGCAACGATAGCGATTCTGCCTTTAGCACCGACGGTTCTGGGTTCGAATCCCGGAAGGGGTATATGGTTGTGTGAACATTTATTTAATATGGCTGCCTTCTACTTTTATTATGTTAGGTATCAGATTAGGTTTGTCATCAGGCCCCTCTTTCCCACTGGGCACTCTCACTCAAATGCCCAGGGCCCCGCGATCGATAGGGGCCCCTAGTTAATGCCAGATCATTAAATCAGTACCGACATTTATTACTGAAAAACTTATTTAATTAGAATAAATCTAACCTCACTTAGGGACTATATTATCGACTTGCTTATTAGCTTTTGCATGCGCGAAGTTACTTTACTCTCGTCCCAAATAAGGCTATCTAATTTCAGCATGCTAAGAGAATTTTAAATATGTGAGAATCGCCCTATTTAAAATAATTATTATCTATTTATTTATTTATTTATTTATTTATTTATTTATTTATTTATTTGGACAACCAACAAGGACATACACCTTAACAGCTAAGAATTACAAAGACGATGGTTCACAAGTATGAGTGCTGCCTTAATTACAGGTTGCCACGGACAGCAAAAAATAACGGTAGTTGGGAGCATAAGGCTTCCCTGTTCTTATAAATTAAATTAAATTAAAGACTTAAAAAAAAAACAACTTCAATAAAAACTAAGAGCTTAACTAATTCTTATGTATACTAAAACGGTTTTTACATGAGTGTATACTTAGCTTAGCGATAATAATATATTTTTTTTAAATATAGGTAAACTTAACCGAAATATATCGATTATCTCATTTTTGCTAATGGCATTATACTCTGTTTGTAACCTATTTATAGGAGAGAAGTGACCTAGGTTGCTTTTAGAACATTTTGGTGTGAACAATGAGTATCTGGATAGCCTTGGAAGCTTAAAGGTAACTTTTACATTAAGTTTTCCTAGTAGTTGAGGACAATTTATTTTACCATTGACTAATTACAAACTAAAATAACAGGTTGACAATTTTACGCCGATTTTTAAGTGATGTTAGATTGAAATGAGTTAAACGGTCGAAATAACTAGTCATCTTCTTTGACAAATTAAATTTATAAGATAAGTGATACATGAACCTTTTCTGGACGCGTTCAATTTTATTGGAATGAATTTCATAATGTGGATGCCAAACTACGCAACAGTATTCAAGAAGAGATCTTACTAGGCTTTCGTACAACTTTATAATGGTATTCTTTCTTTTAAAGTTCTTGGTGTTTCTTATTATAAAACCGAGACCTTTGAGTGATTTTGAAACTATGAAATCGTAGTGTTCCTTGAAATTTAGTTTTTTATCAAGGATAACACCAAGGTCACGGACACAGTTAACTTCTTGAACACGTCGGTCAGATATAGTATAGACTCCCGACAGTTCGCTGCGGTTTCGAGTAAAGCGAATATAACAGCATTTGTCTACGTTTAATACCATCTTGTTGTCCTTACACCAACAAACCAATCTATTTAGATCCTCTTGTAGCAAAATTGTATCATGAGTGTCCCTGATCGGTTTCAACAACTTAAGATCATCTGCGTAAAGATAAGGTTTGCTACTTCTGAAGCATGACGTGACGTCATTCATAAATATATTAAAAAAAATTGGTCCCAAATGGGAGCCTTGGGGGACACCTGATAAATTTGGAAAAGGAACTGATTCGAACCCACTTACTACGACTTTTGATGTGCGATCACGTAAGTATGACGCGCACCACTTAAAGAAGGGACCACCAAAACCAAACTGCAATAATTTTTGGAGTAAAATGCCATGAGAAACTTTATCAAAGGCTTTTGATAAATCCGTATAAATGACATCTACTGGAATGCGGTTATCGACAGAACAAGATATCTCATCGACAAAGTCTACTAGATTAGTGCAAGTGGATCGAGCACCAACGAAACCATGCTGGGAGTCTGCGAGTGCACTCTTAATGTGCCACGATATGTAGGGACATAACAAAGATTCCAGTAACTTGGCAAAAACAGACAATATAGTGATGGGTCTATAATTTTTGACATTGCTTTTGTCGCCAGATTTATAGATGGGCACAATAAGACCCATTATCCAAAATGAGGGAAAGACACCCGAAGCAAGAGACGCATTAAAGATAAGAGTAAGCGGGAGTGATAGTTGCTGAGCACAGTTGACGGCAAAGACGGAGGGTATTCCATCTACACCAGCTCCTTTACCTCTATCAAGCGATTTAAGGCGCTGTAAGACTTGATCTTCAGATAAAGATACAGTACATAATGAATGGGAGACTTCACATTTATTACTAGTGTGATTATCAAACGAGCTAACACCGTCATCCACATTGTAAGTAGCCGCAAAGAAGGCTGCCAACATATTGCATATCTCAGGACCCGTTGAAGCTGTAGTGTTGTCATACTTAATTGAAGACGGAAACGCAACACTGTTCGTATTTTTGTGCTTTATGTAAGTAAAGAAAAATTTTGGGTCGGATTTGATAGAATTTTCAATTATCTCTAAATAGTTATTGTAACACTTGACAATTAAAACGTCACATCTCGTCCTCAATGATTTAAAGCTTAAGTTGTCTAAAGGGTTTCTATATTTTTTAAAACGGACACGATACTTATTTTATCGTTGATTTATCTATTGACTATCAATAAAAAAATCTGATACCTTATTTATCTACTTTCATTGTCTATTCTAGTAATAAAAAAGTGTTCTGTCAGTCATAGGGGCCCCATTATTCTGCCCAGGGGTTCTCATAGGTTAAAGACGTCCGGCCCTGTTTGTCATCAAGTTCTGATTAGTTGTGGGAAAATTTGTTTAGGAAAATTGTTGTAGGAAAAACTATCCTTCGATTAAACAGATTCTGATGGCCCTTCTAATTTGTTAAGGAAGAAGCAATCTCCAAGGCCCTGCTTGCATAATTTGGTTGTGTCATTGGGATAATACATTTCCCCTTGACACAAAAAGGAGTACTTGAGTTAATAACCTTTCTCCAAGACCCTACTGGTACAATCGTTAATTTATCAATGTAATTAAATAATAATAATAATAAAAATGCTTTATTGACAGAAACGTGATACAATTTGTGCTTGATTCTCCTGTATTCCAAAATAGGCAAATGCCAGTAGTATGAAACACAGTGTCCTCTTCCATTTGATACTTAAATTTGTCATTTTTACAATAGTACATATATTTTTTTAACTTAAATTTACAAGAATCGAAAATTAAAAAAAATAAGTGTGTGTGTGTGCGCGCGTGTGTTTGTGTATTCGTGTTCATGCGTGTGTGTTTGTGTATTCGTGTTCATGTGTGTCTGTGTGTGTGCGTGTGCGTTTGTGTATGAGTGTGTTGTGTGTGTGCAAAAATAGATAATTCCAGATAACTTAATTTGTGTACTATATTCGCATGTAGTCTACCATTAAGTCCTCTATCGCATCATAGTCAAGGTCACCTAACCAGTCAGTAATGATAACATATTTGATTTATTTAAACATCTTTACATCAATATAATTTTATTTGGTTTAATTTCCTTTGTTTTTTTGCTAATTAAATATAATATTAACGAATGTTATGTAAGCTGTTATTGTGACATACATCAGAATTTTTCAACTTTTGTTAAATCTATACAATTGTGATAATGTACATAACCACTTCTCAGTCCGCCACCGCGCGCCCCATCCCTCTCAACAGCCCCAGTGCTACGAGAATTGTGAAAGAATGTCAGACTCTTATATAAAAATGCCATTTTCTCGCTAAATAATGAAGCTAGGACCAAACAAAAAATATTGCCGTAAAGCTGATTAAATAACGATTCCACTACAGAATATTTGGATCTCTATAGCTCAATTAATCGTAATTAAAAAAAAAACAGCAAGCCACGCGGAATTTTGAATATGGTAGCGATTGCTACCGTGGACTGACGAGGGGTGTTGGCTATCGGTAGCAATTGCTAACGTGGGCTGAAAAGTGGATAAATCATGTGGAAATACTTAATAGACTAGGTAGATACAGTCGCTAAGCACTAAGCTTCGCAAGCACCATTTAAAAAAAAATAAAAAAGACAATGATGTTTCGTAAATTTTAAAATGCCATAAGAATGAAAACTTTCAAAAAGCGCCCGCGTTTTGTTTCAATAGGAAATCCCAGAAAGCCAATGTTTTTGGTCATAACGTTTTTATTTTGGCGAATTTCAAAATTCCGTCACGATCTAGTCCTAAATGTGTTGATTCGATTCCACATGAAAATTATTAAAATCTCCTAATAGAGACCGGGAGAGAATTACAACGACGGGCAGCTTGAACGGTCAAGGAAGAGTCATAGCACTCGGAATAGTGTGAGGGAATATAAAGGCAATGTTCTCTATAAAAAAGTCTTTGATATATGAAAGAATTCAAAACATTCCATAAGATAGCGAGGGGTCGATGGCTTTAATAGACTGTCGTAGAGAAGATTAAAGGAAGCCACGTCAGCTGGGAATAAAACTGAGATATGTCATCTAATTTACGCAAGCCAAATATGAATCTAATGAAAATTTATTGTTTAGTAATAAAATTACCAGACCTAATCAGCGACTGCAATAAAAAGACGGAGCATTACAATAAATTGCAGTTTTGATAAGATGCAGTAAAAAAAGGCAAAGCTGACTCAGACTATTATAACAACTACATCAAAAGGCGTTCACACTAAGGCTGTATTCATATTTCTAGATTATAATCGAATACAAAAATGTACGTGATTAAGTCACTATTAAGTTATTATCGTCATACTTTTCATAATTTATTCTCCATGTCTTCGTGTATACGACTTTTTTGGCAATGATACCTTTCTGGGTGGTCACTACTGATTGATAGACCAGTGTGGAAGTTGCTTTACCACTACAAGTATATGCCGAATAAACAAACCATCATAGATTTTATCATATTATTTCACAATTTACTTTAATTCCTGACAGGCTACATAGTTGAGAAAATTGTTGAAACCAAAGAGAGAACCGTTTGTAGCAGTATTTAATAAAACTTAATTCAAACTGCCCGAAGCAGATGCACATAAGTAACAGAGTCGCTTGCGCGCAGCGGTATACTTTATTAGTTTGTTTTCTGTAAAAGTTCAGTTTTACGACAAATAAAACTGGCCGTTATTGACATTGCAAGCCATGAAATGTTTACCCTTATTGCAATGTAGGTCGATCGGGGATATTTACAACTCTGCTGGCATTGGGAATTCGATTAATGTTACTGGTCCTAAATTAAATCGACCTCAAATCAAATCTATATTATATGCTTCCAAAGTGCTAATGTTTTTATTTATAGGTAGATAGATAGATACGCTTATTTCGGTAGTACACACATTATAAATTACCATTATATAATCAAAGAAAATAACAAAATAAAATAAAAAACTTCATGACACAACCAACATTGGCAGGTGTGCAGCAGCAAGAATAGGGTCAAGGCTCGATGCAAAAAAAAAATCACCGGGAATAGGTGAAGCACCGATTATTCAGCCATTATTCAGCTGACGAGGGCGCAAGTGATATGAAACAATGCCACTCAGTGTCATATATGTACAATTAAATTGTCAAAAAGAGTGGTTAGAAATAAAAAAGAAATTGCTCGAGAAAATTACATAATAATTATAATTCAATTAATGGGTTCAGATGGTATATAAAACAATAAAAAAGTAAGATCAGTAAGAAATAATATAAATGTAAATAAAACAATATAATATATATATCATAGGGTTAATAGTGCTTACTAAGAATTTATATGGATTTTGTAAAAGATCTGAAATAAATATTCTTTTTAATATTGCAAAGTTTGTTTTCTAAATTGCCTCGGCCGGGGATCCAACCTGGAGTGGTGTTACTACAGAAATTGGTAGACGAGTCACATAACCACGAAAGCCATCACTTCCCAATTAGGGAAAGAAGTCCTAATCCACTCAAAATAATTATATTAACAAAATTATATATTAGATATAAAATACGTGTGCAAAAAAAAAACAATTACGCTTCCGAGCGAGGGTCGGAAGGGATTCAAATTAACGACCTTTCGCTTTCCGGGCGATTGCTCTGACCGCTGAGCTACCGAGACTCCGGCAAACGTGTCGAAATTTACGAACGTATTTCAACTTGTACTATGAGCTGGTATCGTTCCAACAATGTTGAGCGCTAACTACCTTCAACATCGAAAGTAATATTTTTACAAATATTAAAAATTCGATTAAAATGGCACCAGCTATAATTATTTTTTATTTTTTTTCTCATTCACAATGCAATATTTGTGTAAGATATAAAATACGTTTTTTTATTTTTTTTACAATCAAGTCTAATTATAGAAAAAATATATCATTTGAAACTTTCCATGGTCACTTTTATTAGTAAAATTAGTACGAAAGAACGATGTTCTTGAAACGAAAGAACCACTGAAATAAGAAAAAAAAAATCATAATCTTGTTTCGATTATTACTACGAAAAGAATGTTTATTAACTTTTCCAATCTTTTCGTCATAGTTAAAGCTGTCACATACAAACATATATATATCAAAAGAAATCTCGGAAGTTTCTCTGAAATATATATTAAACGAAGAATACAGATACAATACTGTCTAAATTTCTTAGCTCAGCTTTCCAATTACCACCGGATTGCGATCTGGAAGTGTTGTGTGAGTTGCTTACTGGAAAATTGGGAATTTTCCTTGAGCTTTCGCATTCGCAGTTTTCAGGAAATTGCATTCAGTTTGCAGCGGCGTATCGTTGGCTTTTGCTACGCGATACATCGCTACGTGAAGATGATAATTAATTTTGTATAAACTTAGTTTTAAAACATCTACAGAAGTTTACAAATTAATACACCGCATGAATCAGTTAAAATCTTACATAAAAACATCAAAGAATTATTAAACATAAAAGACTATTTTAGTATACGATACATTTCTATTTATAGCAATCAAATTAATTATATTTAGTTGAAAATAAGCCCTGGTCTTGTTAAGGCAAATAAACCTACATTTGACATTTGTATAGGCTAAAGTATTTCAATTTTAATATATTAAAAGTAATAATTAGAATAATAATGAAAGTAAGTTCTTGGCAAAATCTCTTGAATATATTTACGTACTTTGCACGCAAGAAAACTGATTTTACCGTTATAATTTTTATTTAACACTAGCTGACCCGGTAACGCGTATACAATGGAAAAAGAGCGGGAAAAAGAGCAGACAGACAAACACACAAACAACAAATTTGTATTCTTATATTACAGACTAGCGGCCCGTTCTTCCATTAGCGCCTTCTAGCGTCCGGTAGACGAACTACTTGCGGTTAACGCGTTGCTATGGTAACGAATATACAATGGAAATAGAGCGGGAAAAAGGGCGTACAGACAAACAACTTTGTGATCTTAGATTAAAGATTTTCATCAAATTGTTTTTTTATGAATGAAATCATCATAATTTACGCGTGGTAATTGATTCGTTGTGACCTTTTAAGTTTACACGTGTAGTTTTTACAATTTTGATCAAAGTGATATCTGATCGGAGCTGTAATGTCGATGGGTAATTAAAGAATCAGGTGTATTTGCGTAAGTAAAGATCATATATAACAAATGAATACGTAACAGCTGTTTATAGGATACTAACTGATACAAAATGTTAAGCTTTAGTCCGTATTCATTCAGTGGATTTTTCAATAGAATAAACATTGATAAAGGACACGTTTTAGGCTCACAATCGCTGCCAATTGTCAACACGTGTCGCCATGTAATAGAACCTTTTCATTTTGATCTTCAATAACTACATAACTTTTCATTTTCAGATATGGGCTTATAGAAAATCGAATGATAGAAAGAATTTCTTAGTTATATTTTTCCTTAAGTAAACAAAGATCTTGGACCGTGGATTGGCAGGTGTGAATGACTTTACGAGTTAATATCAAGGAAGAATCATGTTATCTAATAGAAAATTGGGTCTATTCAAATTTATTATTAAAACTATTGTATGTCTGTTAGAATATAAAACAGGTAGTTAGGAACCTTTAAAATCTCCCTCTATGTTTATTTCAAGGACTAGCTAGTATAATTATATACATATCAATGCTTATATTCAATCCAGGAATATTTTGATAATTACTTATTCTTATATGATTTTTAAATTTTGCATTTTCAATACTATCTTATGTAAGATGTAAAAAACAATCACACCTCCGAGCCCTAAGGTAGGATTCGAACCCACGACCTTTCGCTATCCGGGCCAGTGCTCTGACAGCTGAGCCATCGAGACGCTGGCAGACGCGTCGAAAGGATTATCATCCACTTTCCATACATTTTTGGTAATAAATGCTATATTTTGTTAGAATATGTCCATCTGAACAATTGTAATTATGGGGCCAACGGTGCAGGATTAAAATCTTTGGTGTTATTAGAGGCTGAAAATATAACTTTTCATACATTATCGTTGCAAAATGATGATAAGTCTTGCTTTTTCTTGCGTGCAGCCGGCGTTCATCGATTTATAAGACGCTATCACGTCAAAAAGTTGTTTATTGACATTTGACAAAGTTTGGTGTAATGGTAGCGATCCTGTCATTCGTGTCGGTGGTTTTGGGTTCGAGTCCCGGAAGGGGTGGATGTTTGTGTAATGAATACGAGCATTCTTGTTTGAGTTGCAGGTATTTATATATATTCCTGTGAATATTATATATCTATGTATTATATATATCCATATAGTATAGTGCTTAATATAGTAATAATAATATAGTGCTTACTTTGGGCTGTGCTAATTGGTGTAAATATAACAAATATTATTATAATTACAAACAAATACTTTATTGCTATTTATTTGAATAGACCAATAGATTTAGTAACAAAGATGTCTCGTAATGCTTAGATTAGCGAAAAAGCATTTCAAAAGGGAACAATATCTATGCAATTCAGCCGTCGTGTATACTATCCAAAGCCTATATCATTTCGATGCACAATTCGGTATTTCTCACAAACAAACCGGCTGACCCATTTACCGGTACCACCCAATATTACGTCATTCCGAATTATATCGGACGCAATATTGTTTCATACCTCCATTTTGGGATCCGATTAAGGTTATTGTTTTAGCGATTCGTTTTATGTGTTTATTCATTATTGTCAATTGAAAATTTTCATTAATATATGGTCAGTAAAAGCTTGTAATTAAGGGAATTCGGGTTATACAAAATGATTTTCGTAGAGGTTTGTATTTATTATGCCGGTACTGTGTTTACTTTATTTATTGAAAATAATTTTAGATTAGAAAGATTTAACTTTCATGGTCACTTCAGTGTTAATTATAAGTCATATCATAGTATCGTAGATCATAGTCATAATCATATAATTTATTGTAACATGATGGTTACATAAGCTGTTACAAGACAGAGGAGAGACAGAGCGACGATTAGTCTTTCAAATCTTGCAATTTTGCAAACTGTTTATTGTAAGACTCATTTGCGATTCTAATATTCTAAATATTTATACCTACTTCAAATGGTTCAATTTGTCTTGTTACAATCTTGGAATGAACGCATAAAATAACGTAAAATAAATATATTTTAACATCAAATACAACCTACAAAAAATGTAGAGTTTTAGAACTATTATTTGTAACAAAAACAGTATTCAAAAGAAGGTAATATAATTTAGTTTCATGATTTATATATATATATATATATATATATATATATATATATATATATATATATATATATATATATATGATAAATTATTTTAATAGAAAAATACTAGGAAGAATCGACTCGGTGCTTAGGCGAATATTGAACCGCATATAACATATCCTTAACGTAGCGTATCCTACACGTAAGACTACAATATGTTATCTAATAACCGGTAGTCCACACTGTTATGGTTTTTACACATCGATTACGGTTTTTGTATACAGCAAAAAATAATAATTTATTTTGGTTAATAAATTATACCGTTTTGCTGTTTGCTGGATACCGTTATCAGTTTACGGAAGACATTGAAAGATAAACGCTGTCGACTGCCTTATTTATAAGTAGGCGGAAAATAGGAGACAACAAAGAGCTTCTAAATCTAACAATAAAGAAAAGGAATGGATTTTTAACCGCTTCGGGTTTTGTTGAAACGCGCATACAATATCGTTATGTTTGCATCACACTAAAAGAAACTGTATCCGAAAACGGTTTCGGTTAACCGTTATGTGTGATTGTAATTTCACGTGTCTCGCATGAACTTAGCAGACAAAAATTCCTCATATCTTTACATATGTGTATATATATGCGTACTAGCTGATCCAGTAAAACGTTGCTATGGTAGCGCCTTACTATGGTAACGCGTATACAATGGAAAAGGAGCGGGGAAAAGAGCGGACACACAAACACACAAACAACAAATTTGTGTTCTTAGAGTATATACTAGCTGACCCGGTAGCGTTGCTATGGTAACGCGTATACAATGGAAAAGGAGCGTGGAAAAGAGCGGACAGACAAACATACAAACAACAAATTTGTGTTCTTATATTATAGATTTACAACATATTTAACGCCATTAATCCTTAGTGTGGCTCCAGCTTAATAAAATAAGTAGGTGGTTATTCAAGGTGTGTAACCAAAAGAAAGAGCCTATCATTAATTTTGATAACAAAAACTTATCTTTGAGAAAACTTGACAATAAACCTCTTCCAAGAAAGGAATTCTTTTGAATTGTGACTGAAAATATTTCGCCTTCCAGCTGCTTTCGTTAGAAGGTACAAGTTACGTATAAATATGTCTGTTATTCCTTTTGTATCGTTAAGACTACGATTTTACATTAAATATAGTCTTTATTGAGATACTTTATTAAGATGTAATTTTTCCATATACAAAACCATTCGAATATTGTAAATATTTTCTTTGGACATAAAAATATCACTGTTCGCCGTTACCTAAGGCACCGATATTACGGTGTCGACACTGTACAAAGGGGCTTACTAAAATTAATGAAATTCATATAATTTAACATAAGCGAAAATCAATACTTTTCGGTTCGTAATATTTTCGTTCTTCTGATATTCAGATTTATAATCTTTATTAATTGTTCTTTGTAAAATATTTTGTTAATTCTGACGTAATAATAATAATGACAATTGTATTTAAATTGGTTTTAACATCAATATTGAAAATTATTCATTCGAAGTTTGACATGATTTTCTTTATCCACTTAAATCTTCATAAAATGATTTAATCTTTGACTTTTGAAGAGCAAACCCTTACAGTAGGTAAGTTGAGATAATAACGTAAATTAAGTTAGATAACTTACTCTGAAGCGGGATGTTAAGTAAAATGACCGTCACCGATTGTATCTGTCACCGTAAAATTGTAATTACTGTTAGATTATAATCTATCTCGCGAGATTGTAAACTGTCGAAAGATTGTGAACCGTAACATAGTGCTTACAATTTAACGCATCATTTTTCGGTAGATTATAATCTATCGAAGTGAAACCGCCAAATTGTGAAATGGCATGCGATGGAAAGCACCTTGCGCGCTGATTTTTTGTTTATTTATTCGTTTGTTCTCGAATATAAATATAACCTAACCTAACCTAACTCAATTGACACAGAAGGGCTTATTGCAAGACCAACCCATCAGGGCCAGCGATAGGTTGTGATGAAACAGTTAAACTTCGAAAGATTATAATCTATTGAAAAATAATGCGTTAAATTGTAAGCTGTATTTTACGGTTCACAATCTTTCGACAGTTTACAATATCACGAGATAGATTATAATCTAACGGTATTTGCAATATTACGGTGACATATTTCACTGAATTTAAAATATTATAAAATTGAATTAATGATGTAAAATTTCGCGTCAGGGAAATATAATCATGTCGAGTTTGGGCGTGCATGTTTACAAAAGGAAGGGAAAGGAGCATGCATGCTTAGGGCCGCCTCAGCATGCTTGTTCCTTTCCCTAATTTGCGCGATGCCTTATCTAATTTACGCGCAGCAGCTACGATCGCCTCGTTCACTACACTATCGATGTCTGAATGTCTGAATGCTGGTGCTGTGTGTAGATTTTACAGACTGTTTTTTGTAAATATTCTATTTTTAACTGAGAATTTTAATAACACAACGTTCTAACCGACTTTATATTTAATCTTGACGTTTCGACTACTTTACAAAAGCCGTGATCTCAGGTTAACTAAGGTAATGGTCATCATACACGTCACTTTCATAATGTTTTAATCGGGCTTAACTGTTAAAATGTTTACATACGTCACAGTTAAATATAAAGTATGCCGCCGAATCCGTTAGATTTTTTTTTTATTTAAATGTTTTTTTTTATTTAAATGCGTAAATGTAAGAAGTTTAATTAAGAAGTAATTAATTTTATACTAGCGGCCCTTCCCGGCTTCGCACGGGTGGACAAAATTCTTTAATTCTTCTGTATTATTAAATATTTTTCCGTTAGCGCCATCTAGCGTCCGGTAGACGAACTACTTGCGGTTAACTCGTTGCTATGGTAACTTTATTGATAGAAAATAAAAACAGCGGGGAAAAGTGCGGACAGACAAACACACAAACAACTGTGATCTTAGCTTATAGATTAATGATGACGAGTTGTTAGATTTAAGCCATATTTAATATATTTGTTTGAAATATTGATGGTTGCTTATATTGATATTAATTATAACTGCACTATTACCATAGTTTTAGTTTTCAATCATATATTTTACATAAAATTGCTGCTTTTTACGAAAAACAACAGCATACTTTAATATACATATGTATTTATGTAAAGGTTCTTCGCTCATTGTCACCTAATCTCTCAAACGGCATCTGCAGAATACCAATGCCATGGTGACTTACGTTATCACTGCTTATACTAAACAGAGGCCTATTTGGTACTTAGTTCTAGGTTTTTATTTTTATGTTATTCCGTATTTTTATTATTATTTACTAGCTGACCCGGTAACGCATTGCTATGGTGACGCGTATACAATGGAAAAAGAACGGACCGACAAACAAATAAACAACTCATTTGTTTTTGTGTGTTTGTCTAGATTATAGACTAGCGGCCCGTGCCGGCTTCGCACGGGCAGACAAAATTCTTTAAATTTTTCCTTTTATTAAATAATTTTCCGTTAGCGCCATCTAGCGTCCGGTAGACGAACTACTTGCGGTTAACGCGTTGATATGGTAACGTTATTGATACAATGGAAAAAGAGCGGACAGACAAACACACAAACCACTGTGATCTTAGATTATTGATTTATAAGATAACAAAGATCCAATGGTGTTAGTATACAATTGACTTACATTCTATGTTAGTAAATTATATTGAAAACTGACTTAACACTAGAAACTAAATGACTAATCAGCGGATAGTCCCTACTGATGCCGTCGCATGAGAGAACCTGCTTTTTTGCTCTGTATAGCCAGGAATCTGTCGACCTTCGCATCCGCAAACATTCCTGATGCACTGCAATGTCGCGGCAGCCTCAGTGCTCTGAAAGCGTTATTATATTGAACGCAAAGTCCACGGCATTATTATCGTGTATTTTAATTTTGTTCTGTATTTCATGTAAATGTTCCTAATAAACTTTCATTTTTTTTTTTTTTTTTTTGGTTTTATAGAAAATAGGCATGCGCTTGACCACCATCTCGCCTGATGGTAAGCGTCGATGTGATCTAGGATGTGACGCGCTTGCCTAGAAGGTACCTATTTACTCGTGACTTGAAGACCCCTTAATTGTATTTGTCAGGAAACACAGACTCAGGCAAAGAGTTCCACTCCTTAGCGTTTACTTATTTAGCGTTTCGGTTTGTTTTGTTCTTTCGCCCATCTTACAATTGACCTTTCCGTTAGTAGCCTAATTTTCACGTTCCCAGTTACGTCATCAAGTTGCTCATTTGGCGGTTATTAAATAGATTATACGAAGGAGCTCGGCGAACATTAATGGCTTTACTATTGACTTATCTAGCTTCGGAGAAGTTATAAGAGCTTATTAAGTTATTAGTACCAACCTATTATTTGGGGAAGGTTTATGAATGCAAGTCATTTTTAGTAAGTACTAGCTGATCCAGCGACGCGTTGCTTGTTATGAATTAAAAAAAAAAACTATCCTATCTCTTCAGTTGGACCAAATTACACATAAATACCAACTTTGATCAATATCGGTTGAGTTGGTGAAGAGTTCACTGGGAACATACATTGTGACACTGGATTTTTATATATTAAGAAGATGAAGCTCGCTCTCGGACCTCCCGCCTTTTTATATTCTACCGCCGCGACCCGTGTCGAGCGCGGCAACCGTTACATAAAAATAATCCTTATAGCATGATTCAGTATTGACGTGCGACGGCGCGATGGCTTATTTCACGTATAAGTTTGGTGTTTCTATACCGATTTCTATGATTCTTTTTTTAATAAATAGGTAATAATGTTAACTTTTTTAAATTAGGGATGAGTGAGAGTATTCTAAACGTAAGAGTAAACAAATATAATCAGAATGCTCCGAACTGCTAAGCTATCAGGAGTTACACAGTCAACCATAAAAGAGAGACATATGCTGTTGCGGGATATTTTTTAGACAATTTTATGTAGAATATTTCCGTCATACATGATTTCTATGTAGAATATTTCCGTCATACATGATTTCTATGTAACTTTAACCACTAAGGCTGCACACGCGACGGAAGCTTAAAAAATGTAGTAACTTCTCCCAAATTTTCCCTTCACTACTGTGTTCCTATTGATTGTAGCGTGATGAAAAGTATAATACAACCTGCCCAGGAGTATGGAGAATAATTGTACCAAGTTTCGTTAAAATCCATCGAGTAGTTTTTGTTTCTATAAGGAACATACAGACAGACAGACAGACGATTTTTTTTTCTATGTAACTTTAACCATAAAGGCTGCACACGCGACGGAAGCTTAAAAATGGAGTAACTTCTCCCGTTTTCCCAAAATTTCCCTTCCCTACTCTGCTCCTATTGATTGTGGCGTGATGAAAAGTATACTACAACCTGCCCAGGAGTATGAAGAATAATTGTACCAAGTTTCGTTAAAATCCATCGAGTAGTTTTTGTTTCTATAAGGAACATACAGACAGACAGACAAAAATTTTACTGATTGCATTTTTGGCATCAGTATCGATCACTAATCACCCCCTGATAGTTATTCTGAAAATATATTTCATGTACAGAATTGACCTCTCTACAGATTTATTATAAGTATAGATAGTCAAAGTCAAAACTATTTTTTGCATTCATGTAATTAAAAAGAAGATTTTCAATAAGTTTTCTGTACCAAGATATGAACCCCAAGTAACTAGTGGTATTGTCTTTCCTACACTTAATGTAATTTGAGCACACGTAGGCGCGTAGCGCCGAAAACATTATACATTACAGCTTATTGCATGTTATATGCTCGCTTGTACGCTGCTGCTTGTTTGCTTGCATGTTTCATGCGTGCTTGCATGTTTTATGCTTGCTTCCATGCTGCATGCTGAATGCCGGTGCAGGAAGCTATTACAAACGAATAAGCGTCATATAAAATGCTGGTAATATTTTTTATATCGTCTGAGTTATTATATTTATCATCATCATCATCATATCAGCCGTACGACGCCCACTGCTGGACATAGGCCTCCCCCAAGGATCTCCACAACGATCGGTCCTGTGCTGCCCGCATCCAGCGTTTTCCCGCGACCTTGACCAGATCGTCGGTCCACCTCGTAGCGGGCCTACCCACTGAGCGTCGTCCGGCACGCGGTCGCCATTCGAGAACCTTTCCGCCCCAACGGCCATCAGTTCTCCTTGCTATGTGTCCTGCCCATTGCCACTTCAGCTTCGCAATTATATTTATATTCTTATTTAATTAGAATTTGTATCATATTATTTTACATTATAGAATCTTAAATGATTTGTATCAAATATTTACTATATTAATTCAACTGTTATATTCAATGAAAATATATAAAATTAAATAATATTTCCTGAACATTAGATCATTAATATTAAATATTACAGACTCATTAATATCACTCATTATTAATGATAAAAATATCAATTAGCCACGAATGATACGTGAAATAGAGATAACATGGAAATAACAAAAATACTTCTAATACAATAAATACATAATCTACTAATCACATAAATATATAAGGAGTATTACCGATATCCTTATTACTAAATAATTACTAAACTGTCATAAAATTAATTATTCGCGATAGAATTATAAGAAGAAGTGTATCTATGAGTAACTTATTGCTTCTTATTAATGTTACGATTAAATTCATATCTGGTAGCAAACAACGTTTACAGCAACGCGTAATGGATTATTACTATACAAAAAGTGGGATATTTCTATAATTAAAAAAGTAAACATAGTTTATGCATAAAAATTAGCAAAGTTGCGAGGTTCTCTTTACCTCAATTGCAGGTGAAATTTTGTTAATATATAAGCGGTACTTCTTAAGTTATCCAAGATTTCAAGATTTGTACACTTTCGTACATTTGGCACGATTTACCCTGTGAGTATTTTTATTTGATTGAATCACGTATCATTTAGCGGTACTCTATGTCTATTAATAAAATAAAACCGTTGTGTGTACTTATGTACGCACGTAAGAATTTATACTTCTTTATCGTTACTAAACAAAGATAACTAATATTTAAACTTTATATAAATTATTGTGAACTTCTATATATAATTTAAAATCACTCACACACTCACACACATTCATAATTAGCGGCCAACTTCATCCTGCTGGTTTACTCCATCCGCTTTTGCGGCCAACTTCAACATGATAAATTTGTGTCACATCTAAAAATTTCACTCTCATCATTTTTTCATAACGCGCCTAAAGATGTTCAACTTCAAAAATATGTTGTTATATGTTTATAGCTTCCATCGAAAAAAAGCGTATTTTTTTAAGAATTTAGTGCCTGATGTTTCACGGTCTAACTCCTAATGATGCTTCGTGGGGGAGGCAAAACACGTGTAGAGTAGTAAGCGAAGGTGCAAGGTACGTCAGTGTCTGCGGTATCTCCATTTATTTGCGGGCGTGCAGACGGTACATTTGATTGTTTTTATTTTCTGAAAAAGCTACAAGATTTTATTTTTTTAACTCACTGTGTAACGTTTGCTAATTGCATTTTTCATATCGAAATATACACTTTTGCTTGCTCATATGACAAGGCATACAATCTTAATTTTATTCTTATAGTAGCTAAACACTAGTGTGTTTGGTGTTAACTTTAGCTATTTAGTTCGTAATTAGTACTGTTCTAAGATAGATAGGTATAGATACTCTTAATTACTCACATACATAAGGAATGAAACCGCTAATAACTCATGTGGGCAAACACGGTCTTTCAGACAACAGTTGCTGTAATAGGAAACCTATAATCCGACTAAATTAACATAGTAAGTATATTACTGAAAATAAGAAGATAAGCCGGAAAAGGAAAACTAACCTAACTTCTTTAAGCTATAACAATTTCATACTAATATTCTTTCTCGCTAGTATGTGATTATTCACGAGCAATTAAATAAATACACCAAAGAACTTTGTCACACTAAATCAGCCAAAAGTAAAGATACAACAGTATAGTAAAGTCTGTCCCAATCCAATTTAATGAAAATGTAAACAAAGACGCCATTGTTGCGACCATAGACTATTTAGTGATGTGGTAAAAATTAAACCATTTATGATTCGATCAATCAATTGATTGCTTCGATTAGATTAATTGAACCCTATTATGTTGGAGCTTCGCGTGAGCGGAGTTTGTTCTTATTCCGAGTGTCGGATAATGGGCATTTGTTCTTAAGCCTCGAGAGATGGTGCTGTTCATCGCGATTAAAGAGAAATGATATGGTAAGATTGAACCGTGTAAAAATGACATTTTTTTTTATTTCACATAAAAAATCAATCTCTGAAGAAAATAGGTAGTGCCATCTAACTAGCTTCATTAAAGCTGTTGGAAAAACGCTAGTAGAGGTAAAAACTCCCAACCCAATGCGTTTTCAATTCGTTGTACGAATCGCGTTATTATCAGGTATCATCACTCATAGGTTTAATTATCACGTATTTATCTTTACCATACATCCATGACTTATCGAATTTTTAATTTACATTACCTATGCGTCTTCGAATCATAATCGATTTAATTGAAGTAATAATTGAATTAACAGATAGACTTTTACGGTCAAACACTATGCGAACATAGATTAGACAATTTTTTTCCTTGGAATAATAACCTCACTTTTCGTCTTAAGTTTTTCAAATAAATTTTAAATATGTTAAACAAACTATGATCTTTGGAAGAAATTAGTGAGATACATGTTATTACTTATGAATTTGTTTTTATATCCATTTAGTGGCCGGAAGTGTGAGAATTTTAAATGAAACCGGTTTCTTTACATTTTCATTAAATTGGATTGGGACAAGCTATAGTTGGTTAGTTTAGCGGGGCCTTTTCTGATTGAGCCATTCTGCGCATCTTATTTATTTTAAATGAGTTCGCACTTGGTCCCAATCAAGCCCGGGGCAAAAACAGGATCCACGATGGAATGAGCTAACCCAGAAGGTGCCTGTACAGCCGGGCTTTAAAAACGGACGGGTTATAAGTACTCGGAAATAAAGACGTAGGGAGGGAGTTCCACTCCTTTGCAGAATCTTAAATGATTTGTATCAAATATTTACTATATTAATTCAACTGTTATATTCAATGAAAATATATAAAATTAAATAATATTTCCTGAACATTAGATCATTAATATTAAATATTACAGACTCATTAATATCACTCATTATTAATGATAAAAATATCAATTAGCCACGAATGATACGTGAAATAGAGATAACATGGAAATAACAAAAATACTTCTAATACAATAAATACATAATCTACTAATCACATAAATATATAAGGAGTATTACCGATATCCTTATTACTAAATAATTACTAAACTGTCATAAAATTAATTATTCGCGATAGAATTATAAGAAGAAGTGTATCTATGAGTAACTTATTGCTTCTTATTAATGTTACGATTAAATTCATATCTGGTAGCAAACAACGTTTACAGCAACGCGTAATGGATTATTACTATACAAAAAGTGGGATATTTCTATAATTAAAAAAGTAAACATAGTTTATGCATAAAAATTAGCAAAGTTGCGAGGTTCTCTTTACCTCAATTGCAGGTGAAATTTTGTTAATATATAAGCGGTACTTCTTAAGTTATCCAAGATTTCAAGATTTGTACACTTTCGTACATTTGGCACGATTTACCCTGTGAGTATTTTTATTTGATTGAATCACGTATCATTTAGCGGTACTCTATGTCTATTAATAAAATAAAACCGTTGTGTGTACTTATGTACGCACGTAAGAATTTATACTTCTTTATCGTTACTAAACAAAGATAACTAATATTTAAACTTTATATAAATTATTGTGAACTTCTATATATAATTTAAAATCACTCACACACTCACACACATTCATAATTAGCGGCCAACTTCATCCTGCTGGTTTACTCCATCCGCTTTTGCGGCCAACTTCAACATGATAAATTTGTGTCACATCTAAAAATTTCACTCTCATCATTTTTTCATAACGCGCCTAAAGATGTTCAACTTCAAAAATATGTTGTTATATGTTTATAGCTTCCATCGAAAAAAAGCGTATTTTTTTAAGAATTTAGTGCCTGATGTTTCACGGTCTAACTCCTAATGATGCTTCGTGGGGGAGGCAAAACACGTGTAGAGTAGTAAGCGAAGGTGCAAGGTACGTCAGTGTCTGCGGTATCTCCATTTATTTGCGGGCGTGCAGACGGTACATTTGATTGTTTTTATTTTCTGAAAAAGCTACAAGATTTTATTTTTTTAACTCACTGTGTAACGTTTGCTAATTGCATTTTTCATATCGAAATATACACTTTTGCTTGCTCATATGACAAGGCATACAATCTTAATTTTATTCTTATAGTAGCTAAACACTAGTGTGTTTGGTGTTAACTTTAGCTATTTAGTTCGTAATTAGTACTGTTCTAAGATAGATAGGTATAGATACTCTTAATTACTCACATACATAAGGAATGAAACCGCTAATAACTCATGTGGGCAAACACGGTCTTTCAGACAACAGTTGCTGTAATAGGAAACCTATAATCCGACTAAATTAACATAGTAAGTATATTACTGAAAATAAGAAGATAAGCCGGAAAAGGAAAACTAACCTAACTTCTTTAAGCTATAACAATTTCATACTAATATTCTTTCTCGCTAGTATGTGATTATTCACGAGCAATTAAATAAATACACCAAAGAACTTTGTCACACTAAATCAGCCAAAAGTAAAGATACAACAGTATAGTAAAGTCTGTCCCAATCCAATTTAATGAAAATGTAAACAAAGACGCCATTGTTGCGACCATAGACTATTTAGTGATGTGGTAAAAATTAAACCATTTATGATTCGATCAATCAATTGATTGCTTCGATTAGATTAATTGAACCCTATTATGTTGGAGCTTCGCGTGAGCGGAGTTTGTTCTTATTCCGAGTGTCGGATAATGGGCATTTGTTCTTAAGCCTCGAGAGATGGTGCTGTTCATCGCGATTAAAGAGAAATGATATGGTAAGATTGAACCGTGTAAAAATGACATTTTTTTTTATTTCACATAAAAAATCAATCTCTGAAGAAAATAGGTAGTGCCATCTAACTAGCTTCATTAAAGCTGTTGGAAAAACGCTAGTAGAGGTAAAAACTCCCAACCCAATGCGTTTTCAATTCGTTGTACGAATCGCGTTATTATCAGGTATCATCACTCATAGGTTTAATTATCACGTATTTATCTTTACCATACATCCATGACTTATCGAATTTTTAATTTACATTACCTATGCGTCTTCGAATCATAATCGATTTAATTGAAGTAATAATTGAATTAACAGATAGACTTTTACGGTCAAACACTATGCGAACATAGATTAGACAATTTTTTTCCTTGGAATAATAACCTCACTTTTCGTCTTAAGTTTTTCAAATAAATTTTAAATATGTTAAACAAACTATGATCTTTGGAAGAAATTAGTGAGATACATGTTATTACTTATGAATTTGTTTTTATATCCATTTAGTGGCCGGAAGTGTGAGAATTTTAAATGAAACCGGTTTCTTTACATTTTCATTAAATTGGATTGGGACAAGCTATAGTTGGTTAGTTTAGCGGGGCCTTTTCTGATTGAGCCATTCTGCGCATCTTATTTATTTTAAATGAGTTCGCACTTGGTCCCAATCAAGCCCGGGGCAAAAACAGGATCCACGATGGAATGAGCTAACCCAGAAGGTGCCTGTACAGCCGGGCTTTAAAAACGGACGGGTTATAAGTACTCGGAAATAAAGACGTAGGGAGGGAGTTCCACTCCTTTGCAGAATCTTAAATGATTTGTATCAAATATTTACTATATTAATTCAACTGTTATATTCAATGAAAATATATAAAATTAAATAATATTTCCTGAACATTAGATCATTAATATTAAATATTACAGACTCATTAATATCACTCATTATTAATGATAAAAATATCAATTAGCCACGAATGATACGTGAAATAGAGATAACATGGAAATAACAAAAATACTTCTAATACAATAAATACATAATCTACTAATCACATAAATATATAAGGAGTATTACCGATATCCTTATTACTAAATAATTACTAAACTGTCATAAAATTAATTATTCGCGATAGAATTATAAGAAGAAGTGTATCTATGAGTAACTTATTGCTTCTTATTAATGTTACGATTAAATTCATATCTGGTAGCAAACAACGTTTACAGCAACGCGTAATGGATTATTACTATACAAAAAGTGGGATATTTCTATAATTAAAAAAGTAAACATAGTTTATGCATAAAAATTAGCAAAGTTGCGAGGTTCTCTTTACCTCAATTGCAGGTGAAATTTTGTTAATATATAAGCGGTACTTCTTAAGTTATCCAAGATTTCAAGATTTGTACACTTTCGTACATTTGGCACGATTTACCCTGTGAGTATTTTTATTTGATTGAATCACGTATCATTTAGCGGTACTCTATGTCTATTAATAAAATAAAACCGTTGTGTGTACTTATGTACGCACGTAAGAATTTATACTTCTTTATCGTTACTAAACAAAGATAACTAATATTTAAACTTTATATAAATTATTGTGAACTTCTATATATAATTTAAAATCACTCACACACTCACACACATTCATAATTAGCGGCCAACTTCATCCTGCTGGTTTACTCCATCCGCTTTTGCGGCCAACTTCAACATGATAAATTTGTGTCACATCTAAAAATTTCACTCTCATCATTTTTTCATAACGCGCCTAAAGATGTTCAACTTCAAAAATATGTTGTTATATGTTTATAGCTTCCATCGAAAAAAAGCGTATTTTTTTAAGAATTTAGTGCCTGATGTTTCACGGTCTAACTCCTAATGATGCTTCGTGGGGGAGGCAAAACACGTGTAGAGTAGTAAGCGAAGGTGCAAGGTACGTCAGTGTCTGCGGTATCTCCATTTATTTGCGGGCGTGCAGACGGTACATTTGATTGTTTTTATTTTCTGAAAAAGCTACAAGATTTTATTTTTTTAACTCACTGTGTAACGTTTGCTAATTACATTTTTCATATCGAAATATACACTTTTGCTTGCTCATATGACAAGGCATACAATCTTAATTTTATTCTTATAGTAGCTAAACACTAGTGTGTTTGGTGTTAACTTTAGCTATTTAGTTCGTAATTAGTACTGTTCTAAGATAGATAGGTATAGATACTCTTAATTACTCACATACATAAGGAATGAAACCGCTAATAACTCATGTGGGCAAACACGGTCTTTCAGACAACAGTTGCTGTAATAGGAAACCTATAATCCGACTAAATTAACATAGTAAGTATATTACTGAAAATAAGAAGATAAGCCGGAAAAGGAAAACTAACCTAACTTCTTTAAGCTATAACAATTTCATACTAATATTCTTTCTCGCTAGTATGTGATTATTCACGAGCAATTAAATAAATACACCAAAGAACTTTGTCACACTAAATCAGCCAAAAGTAAAGATACAACAGTATAGTAAAGTCTGTCCCAATCCAATTTAATGAAAATGTAAACAAAGACGCCATTGTTGCGACCATAGACTATTTAGTGATGTGGTAAAAATTAAACCATTTATGATTCGATCAATCAATTGATTGCTTCGATTAGATTAATTGAACCCTATTATGTTGGAGCTTCGCGTGAGCGGAGTTTGTTCTTATTCCGAGTGTCGGATAATGGGCATTTGTTCTTAAGCCTCGAGAGATGGTGCTGTTCATCGCGATTAAAGAGAAATGATATGGTTAGATTGAACCGTGTAAAAATGAATTTTTTTTTTATTTCACATAAAAAATCAATCTCTGAAGAAAATAGGTAGTGCCATCTAACTAGCTTCATTAAAGCTGTTGGAAAAACGCTAGTAGAGGTAAAAACTCCCAACCCAATGCGTTTTCAATTCGTTGTACGAATCGCGTTATTATCAGGTATCATCACTCATAGGTTTAATTATCACGTATTTATCTTTACCATACATCCATGACTTATCGAATTTTTAATTTACATTACCTATGCGTCTTCGAATCATAATCGATTTAATTGAAGTAATAATTGAATTAACAGATAGACTTTTACGGTCAAACACTATGCGAACATAGATTAGACAATTTTTTTCCTTGGAATAATAACCTCACTTTTCGTCTTAAGTTTTTCAAATAAATTTTAAATATGTTAAACAAACTATGATCTTTGGAAGAAATTAGTGAGATACATGTTATTACTTATGAATTTGTTTTTATATCCATTTAGTGGCCGGAAGTGTGAGAATTTTAAATGAAACCGGTTTCTTTACATTTTCATTAAATTGGATTGGGACAAGCTATAGTTGGTTAGTTTAGCGGGGCCTTTTCTGATTGAGCCATTCTGCGCATCTTATTTATTTTAAATGAGTTCGCACTTGGTCCCAATCAAGCCCGGGGCAAAAACAGGATCCACGATGGAATGAGCTAACCCAGAAGGTGCCTGTACAGCCGGGCTTTAAAAACGGACGGGTTATAAGTACTCGGAAATAAAGACGTAGGGAGGGAGTTCCACTCCTTTGCTGTGCGCATTATAAATGATGTTGAGAAGCGCTTGGTGCGACAAGTAGTAATCAAGAAAGGGTGGTAGCCCGCAGTGCGTTTGGATGTCCGATTGAAAAAAGGAGGTGGCGGTATTAGCATATGCAGCTCCTGAGTTACTGTCCTAAATACAGTCTGTAGAAGACCGACAGACAGTTGTCTTTCTACTCCAACCATCCCAATTCATCCCAGAAGGATAGCAGCCTTTTCAGTCTGTTGTATACCTCCGGGAGTGATGCAGATTGGACATTATAGTAATAAATTATTGATGTAATTTGACATGGTTCCACGGTTCATACATATTATTGCTCGTGAAGGTACATGCGATTTTTTATAATTTATATATGTTTAATGTAGAAATAACTTTATGTTGTTTATTACTTGTTATCTATTTTGTTGCATGCGTGAATTGCTTTTAGCATTAAGTCTGCCTATTATGGTCAATAAATATTGTGGTCAATAAAGTTAAATAAGTAATATACGAAAACTTTGAACACACAGTATTTAACGTATTACTTTTAAAGGCACGTTTGATTGTAGTTTCTATCGACTGCATCTGTGGTTGTTCACTGTTTGTTGAAATATATATAACTAGCGGCCCGTCCCGGCTTCGCACGGGTGGACAAAATTCTTTAAATTTTTTCTAGCATTCAATATAGCCTATGACACTCAGCAATAATGTGCCTTTCTATTGGTGAAAGAATTTTTAAAATCGGGTCAGTAGATCCCGAGATTACCCCTTACAATTTAACAAATATACAAACACACAAACTTTACTTCTTTATAATATTAGTATAGATAAACCCATAACTCAGATATAAATGCTCGTATTCATCATACAATCATCTGCCCCTTCCGAGATTAGGTTCCATCGTCGTCGAATAAAGATAATTACTTAAGTTTATTACAAGAAAATTTATTATTAACACTGATATAACGAAACTAATATTAACTCTTCACCCTTTTCAACTTAACGTGGAAGGAAATGTAACTCTTTGGACTTTAAGCCGCTCATTGTGTCCAAATGGAATGGTTGAGGAGAATTTTAGGAACAGATTAAGGATATTGGACCCTATTACCGTAACAATAAGAGTGGACTGTTATAGCACATTGTATCTAAAGATTTTATTTTTGTAGTGTTCGAATTTCTTTTACCATATAAAAAGGATGTTAAATAAGTATGACTCCATTTGGGTTATAAAAATATCAGTCTGTGATATTTCATTTAATCCAATATAATCCTTATGCGGATTGTAACAACGTTGTCTTTATCTTTTGCTATTATATGACTTTTCCAATTAAGGTAAGTCTATTTTTAATATAAGTAGGAGCCTCTACTTCCTTTTTAATTCTAATGTTATGGATTGATATCTGTTGTGTTGTTGCCATATACAAAAAAAAAACTTTTTATTTTTTTGTTATTTTTTATTATTTATCAATCAGTATATAACATAAATTACATAGGTATTTTCAAAAACACTTAAAAACCTCTAAAGTTTATAGTTTATTTAAGTATTTAAATGCATTTTTTGTATTTCAAAAAAATAACAAGGCAAAATTCACCTCGTTTAAGTTGTCAGGAGGGACATAACTGTTTCTTATTATTCGATACTTGTAAAAGTTTTATGCTTGCTGTAGAAAGTAGTAATATTCAGAAAATGAGTAGACAGCGTTGAAGCCAGTTTAAGAAATACTCGGAGGATTTTTTTATATAACACAAAAAAATATTATATTTTTTGTAAATTAAGCATTAAGCTGCTAGATTTGATATCAAAAGAAATTATTAGGAGGAATAATTTCATCCAGTCGCTATCCGGGTGAATACTCTTCCTATTGGGCTCTTATTGCTCAAATACTTATCCTAATTTAAGTTTTAATTTGTAACTTTTCTTATTTTGCTGTTCACAGATCTCAAACTGAAATGTTATTTAGTTATTTAATTATAGTTTAATGTTACTTAAAATTTTTGTTAGATTTTAGTTATATATATTAGTTACTCCTATTTTTATTATCATTCTTAATAAATCTATTCTGATGTTGCGACACCCTGACAGGGTTCATGTTCAGTTCTGTTATTTTTGTAATTTTATCTTTGTTTACCACATGAGTGCAATAACAACTTTTGAATTTGAATTTGAAATTATAATACCCTTTCTTACCCGTTATATTTTTCCAAGTTTATTATTAGCTGTCAACGTCGTCTCTTCATAAGTACTACCTACAACATAAAATTTATAAAAAAAAAAATATCAGACTTACATATCCATAGTGTTAGTAACATAACAATAAAATTAAAGTCAAAATGACAAAAGAAGCAAACAAACATAACCCCTAACCTAATAGGCAGGCACACCGAAACTTTAACACATGTAACACCGTGAACCCACTAATCAGAAGGCCAATCGCGCTATTTTTCAATGTGAACGGACCGCTGAGGTTCAATTCTAATCTTATTCTAATTGCAATCCAACTTTGAACGAAATCGGTATCGCGCTAATTTTTACTCGAAAGTTGTTACACAAACGAAGTTAGATCGTAGACGCATTAGAAATAAAAGAGATGTCACCTAGTATTGTAGGTATTACGTAGTACTTTAGTTTGGATCTGTCAAATCATTACCGCGATGCGAAATGTCGTAAAAGTTGAAGTTCAGTAGTAGTTAAATTCCAATCCAACTGCATATTTTTACGGCGATAGTCCCCCAGGGCTGAATCGACTCGCTCACCTACCATCCTCATATCTTTACAAACATTCGATAAAGAAGAAACAGCTATTTAATTTGTGTATTGATAAAAAAACAGTGCCCTCTAGAGACATCCGCAAGAAGCGAAGCTTTATATTATAAAGCGTAGAAACTACGCGTTAAAAATCATAAAAATATATCGCGTAACGGTACTAAATCTCACGTTCTCTTGTAACGGTAAATCTGACGTTCAGTAAGAAAAGAGTGGGCTGGACGTCCAAAAGATTAGATTTAAATAAGGTTTAAGAAAGTTTAGTTGCTGTTTTCAATCCATGTGGTATAGAAGTGGAACATCTTTGTTATTATCGAATATAGAAATATCAACACGCCGCCGGCATCATATTATGGATCAGCCTCCTCTTACAACCTAAATATTTGAGCACATTTTTTTGTAAACAAGAAAGTATTTCGACATGTGAAGACATGAAAATTCCGTATCGTGCGAATTTTCTTGGGACTGTTGGCAACCAAACATGAATAATATTTTGTGCCTTCTCTGCAATATCGTTAAGTGCTTTTTTCATCAATTTGATGTGATGTGCTATAACTTACTTTAGCGTGTATTATATTATAATTTATGGGTTGTATCGCTTAATGTATTTAAACTGTGATTTGTTTAGAAGCATTTCTTAATAAAAATTGGTATTCTGTAAAGTCAGTTTACGGACGATAATTTTACGTGATAGCGTCATAAGAAAACATCGATGAAAAATTGCATACTTTTACGAATTGAATTGAATTATTATCACTGAATTATCATTATTTTGTATAATACAAAGAAGAAGTTACTTAAAATTTTTTTTTCGATAAATTAACTTTAAGTTGTTGTAATAAACAATGGAAACCACATTAACTTTTCACTTCATGAAGTGGGAGAGAGATAGATGCGCAACGAGGCGAACGCATTTTGTCCTTTACATAATCATGAACTCTGTAATAGGATTTGTTCATAAGAGTAGAATTCTTTGCCTTAGTCTGTGTTACTTGACAAATATAATTTAGGGATCTTCAAACCACGAGTGAATAGTTATCTTCTAAATAAGTGCGACACATCGGCAAGATAGCGGTCTACCTATTTAAAAGGTACTTTTGACAACTTGTTTTTAAATTTCGCTATAGGCAGTTCTAATTTAGAAGCAATCTTTATTAATCCTCTGCCCTCTGTAAGAGCTAATCCTTCTCACATTAATTAGTAAATGATATTTATAAGGAAGAACGAATAATTAATAAATAGTCCCGTTCGAGTGCTAAATTTTTATACATTTTTCTATATATATAAAAATTCCCTGTCACAATGTTTGACCACGATGAACTCCAAAACTACTCAACTATTTTGGTGTTTTTTTTTTCATTTTGCTGAATTTGTTTCGACTTAGGACATAGGAAAGATTTCATTTGAATTTATGAGACAGCAACGCGTGGCCGAGTCTGCTAGTTGCATTACAAAAACTGATTATTTTACAAATTGTGCTTACATAGCGAAAATTGGGTACATATGTGTAATCGACAAATCATACAACCTACATACTAATGTGGTTCTCCAATTTTGAATATACTATATATTCAATAATTCATAATTCATATTTATTTATCGCGCACGAAACACAGGTACATTTGAAATAAGTCAGGCGTTACGCAAGAAAAAGTCAAACAAACAATGCAAGGTAAAAAACATAATTACTTAGTTAATAGAGCAACAAAAAACACCAATAATAAGTTCAAAATGTCAATAATAATAATCTTAAGGATGTCAATGAAGTCAGAAACTATTTTATACAGAGATTTTTCTGATTTTTCATTTTAAAATCGATTTTACGCTAGAGTAAAATCCTTCACCAAAAGCTAAAGGCTTGCAGTTAGAATATTTGGGTCAAGAGTGATTTATTGCACGTTCCTCTTGCTCTAACAGCATTTGGTAGACACGAGCAGGAAATATATCTGTGTCTAATATTGGATGTCAGGAATGGATTCCGTTTATTGATGAATGTAATGTAGTTCGAAATTTGTTTTGTATTGTTTGATTTGATATTTATTATGAATATCAGAATTTATTGATGGGATCCCTTTCTTTCTCGTAGCGTTTTTATTTGTCATTACTTTTAGTAGAAAATCAAAAGGTATAAATTGATATACATTGTTTGTAAGGTTTTTATCTATTGCTAGCCGTCAAGTTATATCAAATTATGCCTTTTTAAATTATGCCTAACAAAAAGTTTATACCAAATTAACCTTTACTGTTACACTAAGCAAAACAAAATGATGATATGGCATGTTAATTTCGAACTATGATATTTATTTTGAAGTACAATATTGTACGAGGGAATTAAAAAGGATGCTGCAGATTACTAATTTTAAGTCGTTATGTGAATAGTATAGATTAATTTTCAACTGTCTAAAGATAAAAAAATATACTACATATTTTTAATTTTTGCATAAAATTTACTGAAAATGTACCGACCGCTATATATAGCATACAAAAAGGCTAACAAAACCGATTAAAAAGAAGAAAAGTTAATCATTTATACTTTGTCCAATGTAGGATGATACTTTTGACAGTTGACACCTATATAGAGGGTATAAAGTTGCTATTGCAATGTCAGGCCAAACATAAGGAAACAAACGTAACCTTAGTACGTAGCAATAAGGCAGTGACACCTGTCAAAAGTATCATTATACATTGGACAAAGTATAGTTAAAAATATAATTGTAATATGTATAAATCTGGAATATTAACATTACTGCTAATACCGATTGGAAATGGGTCTACCTTTGTAGCAGAAATTTAAAATTCATAATTTTAAAACGTATACTAATAATTTGGCATAAATTGAAATAGCATAGGGAATGAATAAAAAATACCTAACCTACAATTTATGTCAATGTATACCTTTTTATTAGTATGCCAAGTGACTTTCTGCGCAACATCTGCACGATAAGGGTACAAATTAGAAATACCTACTTAACCAATAAGAATTTAAATGAAGTTCTAGAAAATCTATAGATGATGATATAAAGTTAATAATGCAAGAACGTGTAAGACCAATAGCTACAAGCTATATTTTTTCACATAAGATTCTAACGTTACTGTCAATATATGTGATGAAAATCGTCTTATTTGTTAAATAGAATTAACAATATTTTGTAAAAATGACAAATCTTGTTCAGCAATAGCTATCGATAGCCAACTTCCCTCGTCAGTCAAATTTCCGTGTGGTCTGCTGTTATTTTTTAATACGATTATTTTTTGAGTTACAGAGATCCAAATATTCTATGGGCGATTATTTATTTAATCAGCTTTACGGTAGTATTTTTTGTTTAATTCTAGCTTCATTATTTAGAGAGAAAATGGTATTTTTATCTAAGAGACCGGCATTTATTTTCACACATCCGCGCAGCATTGGGACTGTTGAGAGGGATGGGGCGCGTGGTAGCGGATTGGCAAGTGATTAATAAAATACAGGGGTTATATTTAAGAAAATCTTATGTTTAACATCTAAAATATTCAAAAAAGTAGCATTATCTATAAAACAACTTAATTACAATAATTTTATACAAAAACTAAAAACTATGTTACAAGAAATTTATTGTTATTCATTGCTAGAATTTTTAAATGATGAACTGTGGGTCACTGTTATTTTATTGTTTTGTCAAAAGTCAAATTTAATGACAGCTAATTATAATATTATAAATTGTTATACATTTATATTTTATACTCTAATTTTATAAGTACTTTTTATTATTCAGAGATAAGATTATGTTATAAATATCTATGTATTTTTATTTTTATTTAGACAAATGAACATATTTTAACATGTTTTGAACAAAGAAATTATGTTTATCTTTGAGTTCCTCTGAGGTAATCAATCTATTAGGTGCATAAATGACAAATCTGAACTGCCAACCAATAAACAGATGACACGAACGACATAAAATGAATTTGGAGTATAAAAGCACCTCTGTGGCGAAGTCGCTTGTTCAACGACTCAGAGTACTCAAGTTCAATCCCCAGGGGATATTGAAAACATTGATGTATTTTGGCAGGTAACATCAGAAAGCCAAATATTTTATTGTTGACAAGTCCTGGTGGAACTTGTTATCATCTTGCGCCCTTATTACTACTTCTGATCAAATCTGGAGAGACCAACCACTTCCCCAATAGACAATTAGGAATCCAAATGTCAAACAGAAAAAAATACTAATGAGCACTATCGATTTTGAGATCTGAGTCTTAATTAAAATGAAATACCACTTTTAATTTTAAATTTCGTTGAAAAAGAGCTTCAAATATTAAACCTCGATTGTTGCGTTTATCTTTTTAACACGCTTTTGTAAGGGGAACTTTGTGGCATAATAAATTCGCCTACTTGGTTTTCTTGTATTATCAAGAAACTATACATGTATATAAATTATTATAATAGAAAAATACTAGAAAAAATCGACTCGGGTCACAAGTGAATCTCAGGGCTTTGCCCAATAGGCACTGGGCATTATTCATAATGCCCGGGCAATGTGATAAATAGGTGAGTTTAGATTGTAATTACATCACTTGGCCCGGGCATTATTCATACTGCCCGCATTAGTCACTTGGCCCATAACATATACATAGTTCAAAAGACAATAAAATACCATGAGATTATCTGATTATGGTGCTCGAAGGTGGGAAGTGGCTTACTAGGAAACCAATTAAGTTTCCACTCGTAAGATTCGTCGTTACAATACTTTTTTTCCTTTTTGTTATAGTTAAGTACAGACAATAGTATGTTTATTTTTGAGAACCACTATTACCGAATTAATTGCGCATTTAATTTTGTTTTTTCTCTATAATTAAACCTGACGTTTCGACTGCTTTACAGGAGCCGTGACCACATGCTGTCTTTTTTGGTTTATTTAACTATTTTTATAAAATAAGTTTTTATTAAGCAGAAGTGTGCGATCATGTGAATTTTCCTTATGTATGATTCTAATATGCTTTGTTAAAATGTATGTACGGTATATACGATTTCACTTTAGACCACAAAACTTAGTACATTAAAAATAGCATAGAAAGTGGAATGTCGTACAAAAGTCCTATTTATATTTGCCGACATATGATGCGAGATTCTGACTTTATCACACTTGAGATTGCCCTGGCGTAATTCAAAAGAATGGAGCGATAGTAAAATTTATTTATTGTTTCAAAATAAATTAATAGGTATTATACAACATCACATACGTTGTCCTTTATCCAAATTAAGCGCTAGTTAAGTATGTTATATATACTTACATTAGACTATAAAAGTTTAAATCGATATTATAACTAATACAAAATTATCCTTTTTAACCCCTCAAAACCCGAGAGCGCGTGACAACGATACCTAAAATCCGCGAGCATCATATAATGCTCTATAGCGCAACAGAGAGAGAAATAAGCACTTAACACACGTTTCTCTGGCGTCCGGCAGGATACGCACATCATTATTACAATCTTGTTAGCCAAATATAGTTATCCAGGTTAAAAACATGTATTTATCCGTGCAATTCAACTTCTTACACTCTATTAAAAATACAAGAACGTGGTAAAAACGTACCACGTTCGTCGCGTGGTCGTGTGATAATCGGTATATATAACATTTTCATAAATTCTACCTCTCTCTGTATGCCTCCAACTTGGACCTCACACAAGTGACAAATGTCAACTGTGCCTCTTTAACGAGGCCATGTTGGTAGCAGAAAATTTTGGTCCCTCTCATGAAGAACGGACGGTATTTGTGTGAGAAGGCCAAGCATTGTTCAGGTGACGGAACAAATTAAGGACTTGTCACTTTTGCGTGTTGAAAAGCTGAGTAAATAAAAATTACGGGTATAAATATAGAGCTAGTGAAAATATTACGTTATCTACGATCTTTGCTCGCTCTATCCTTTTCCATCGTATAGTAGAGTCGTGAGTTAGAGTGAGACAAGTAGGGGTGAATTTTACATATATTATGGTCGTATACTTCCACGCATTATGTTACGACACTCGTAGATTATTTTTGAAGTGAAAACTTCTTTAGCGGCGTTGTGCAATTTTTGGGATGGGTAAAAAATGTTAAACTCGCGTCAGGTCACGTGACCTGATCGAAAATTCGTAAGACGGTGTAGGGCGCTTGCGCGATGTGCGTATGGTCGTGTCATTTTTAAACTTCATAGTGACAGTTACATTATTATTTTTTTTAAACTGTCATAATGAAATTTTAAAATGGCAGGTAATGTCATGAGAACGCATGCGTTCAACTGATTTTATTCATTCACAAAAAAATGCAACGAACACGACTTGGTGTGTTTGTTGACATGTTAGTATACGATAGCGCAATAAATGAATATTGTATTTTACCACATTTTTTTTTTTTTTTTTTTTTTTTTTTTTTTCCCACGGACGCGAGGTAGGGAGGTGGTGAATCCTACATGGATACATCGGCCGGCCGAGAGGTTATGTCAGACTCGTACTGACTAAACACCACCTGAAGTAGGTGCCATTAGCCGGGAAGGCTATACAGGCTTTATAGAAGCGATCGCACTCGGGAATGAGAGTCGACGCAGTATTTTACCACATAAATGATAGCACTTTTATACTGATCATTAACGCAATTCGTGCAAAATTATTCCTTAAACATTTCAAAATATCAAAAATGCACAACGTTAATGTTCATGTTTTCACTTATGCCGCCACTCCCGGAGTGCAACCCGTTGTTTTTTTTAGTTATATTAGTCATCTATAGATGCTGCTGTATTATTTACATCCAATTCTTCATGGCGGTGTTAAGATCTTTTATGGAATACATATATAGTATCATAGATTTGATTCTGCGTTTTACTACATAATTAGACACAGACTGTTTTAGATTGGACTATATGTTCTTAACCACTTTACTGACGTTGCGACACCTTTACATTAGCCTGTGATATCTATATATATACATATACTAGGCGATACAGTCGCTAAGCATAAAGATACGCTTGCACCAATTATATTGGAGCAGAGCGTAATACCTAAAACAAAAATTTTTGTCTTTCGATGGAAATTTTTGGGAATTTCAAAATTCGGGTTCCGTTACAATCTGGTCCTAAACCTGTTGATTCGATGCCACACAAAAAATATTAAAATCGGTTAAGAACTCGGGAGTTATGGCGTAACAGACATTGCGCCATTGAAGCTGATCCATGGGAGCTTCGCTCGCTCCGCTCCAATAAAAAATCTGTGTCACAGTGTTTGACCGTAATAAACTTCGAAACTATTCAACTGATTTAGATTATTTTTTTTCATTTTGCTGTATTTCTTCCAACTTGGGACATAGGATTAGTTTCATTTAAATTTATAACCAAATATTTTTAATGCAATTAAAATTGTTCAATGACTGAACCACAGTAACGCGTGGCCGGGTCAGATAGTATCTGCACTGAGTTAGAATCTGCCGTTTATTAATTAAAGAGTATGTATGATATTCCTATTTACTCATTTTGGTGAGATATGTTATTGTCTTGCAGTTTAATTTCATTATAAAAGATGGATTGATTCATTCGAAATTGTAATACAGTTATTTGTAACGTATAATTGTCGACCGTTTAGCTTTAGTGCATTGGTACCAATGATGCCTTTAGCACAAACGATCCTGGGTTCCAGTCTCAAATGGGTCAAGTATTTGTGTGATGAATACAAGCATTTATTAGTCGTGAGTATTTATATGTATTTCTATAAATATTACATACACAATTTTACTGGAGGGAGACTCTGTACCAGGGTCGTCTGCTTAGGTACCTCCGTCTTACCTATTTCTGCCGCAAAGCAGCAGTGCTTGCATTGCTGTGTTCCGGTTTGAAGGGTAAGATATGGCAGTGAAATTACTGGGTACAGTGACTTTACATCTTGTGTCACAAGTTGGCAACGTACACTGTGGTTCTTGTGGGGTTGCAGTTTTGCTGCGAATCTTACAAGAACCACATGTATTATAGGTGACTGTTACCACTTACCATCAGGTGGGCAGTTTGCTTGTTTGCCAACTTTTGCAATAAAACAAAAAAAAAATTCACATATGTATGTCTATCCGTCACCCTAGTATTCATAACACAAGCCTTAGAGTGCTAATTGGCATGATTGTAAGAAATATTAGTATTATATTTTGTCAACAATACAGTCGACTGTACTTCAAGTTTTATGTCATTCTAATAAAGACCATTTTATTTTACCGTGCCTTTTTCTCGCAAAGGTAGGAAGAAATCAAAGGTTACCTCTATCTACAAATTTGACATACATCTTTTGCTTCTTCAGCTCTTATCAGGCCTTTCATTTGAGCTCATAGATTAAAGATCCTTTTAATCTGGCGGTTTTTTCAAGACATCTTCTATTTGACCCTGAAAGTTCGCCATAGCCTTCCTTTTCCGATTTGTCCACGCACATTAGCCTTATAAACTTGTCTTGTCCATATTCTCTGCAACTCCAAATCATCTTAACATTCCTTTTATCTTCTTCCATACTATACCACTGTTTTAACTCATCATTCCTTATTTAATCCATCAAATTCACCTCAGCTATACTTTTAAAGCTCTCATTTCCACTGCATACATACATTCATGCTTCTGTCAAACCCGAGGTTGATAATATATTTTGAGAAAATTGTGTCTAACTTTGGATAGAGAACATAAAAATGCCTCTTTAAGCCGGCCATTTAGGTTATATCTGGAATTGTCAATCAGAAACTTTGTACGCTTGCCGCGCCGGAAGGCATTCTGTGCATCGTTTTGAGAGTAGATAGCGCAGACAACCCAAATTTTTGATGGATTAGACGTCTTTTTATAATAAAAACACTTTCTGACAGACAGACAGATATAATATTTTTAAAATACTAAGGAAAACAAACATTTACATGAAAAAATACAATTACACGTATCAGCGACAATGTATTAGTCAACACAGTTTCCTCAATAAGCATTAGAAGATTTGCAATAGTATTATATAGGTACCTATTCGACATATAATAGAACAACTTGAAAATATAATCATTTTTATATGTAATTTTTTTGGACACCTAAAATGACTTGATTTTTTTCATTGAAAATATTTCTAGATATAAAACGCTTTTATTTGAATGCTTTTTGTTGTATGTTCCATGATAAACTGTGAAATAATCAGAGTTTACTACGGAAGCGTTTAATCATATCTATAATTTAGCAAATGTAGTATTGAAGTGAATACTTCTTTAGCATCGTTGTGATTTGAAAGTCGATGAAATGAAAAAGCGACAGTAAAAAGAGGCAGACACATAAATTCATAAGATTTAACGTAGGAGAAAATGCGATAGGAAGCATTATGTATGTGTGTTAATACGTGTTTGTATGCGCATGCATAGTACAAAGCATTACAACAACCTTGGGATTTTGTATACGTGCCGCATTATTTTTGAAGGGGTCACTTCTACCACGTGTGAATTGCACACATGCTTTCTTTGATATATGATGATGCTTTTTGTAATATACATTTTATTACAGTTTACCATTAAAAGTGTTTTATCAAATTTTTAAATTGAATACATGATGAACAAAAATAATATATCAACACATTAGAAGCGTCTTTGACGCTTATACTTCTGAACTTTGACATTTCTGGCTACGCTAATATGTCGCGTAAATATATTCCCACTTTTTTTAATAACACCCACGTGAAATGATATAATAGTGTTCAAGAAATCCATTTATCACTATTACAAAAGTGATATTATAAAATTGACTTCGAACGTCAGAAATATCAGTTCGGGCAAATTCAGTCCTGTATTTCCATTCGAATAGCGATCGGAATGGAAATTCCAGTGTCTTCCGGCAAACTGTCGCAGGAAATGACTTTATAAGAATATTCTGTGTAATAGTGTGATTTCTTTTGTTCCTTACATACTTATCTCCATGCATTTTTACGTTGGCTATTGATAATAATGTTTTTTTTGACGTTCACACCAGTTAGCCTAGTCCAAAGTAAGCACTGTAAGGCTTGGGTTATGGATACTAAGAGACATACATATATGATGCAAAGGTATGTAATATTCAATGTAATTAAATAAAAACACCCATTACAACACAGGTACAAGTGCTAGGACCGTAGTTGGTAGTAGTTGCGAAAAGCTCTCTACCGTTGCACCAAAGGGTTATGCATCAAATTCATCGTTGCATCAAATGATTGGTTGATACAAAATACATACAAAATTAAAGTCCCTTTATTATTATGTATACCTGAGATTATTATGACTAACCATGTTAAAATGTTTAAATTAATTTTACAAAAACAAACATAATAAAAAATGTCATAATTTTTATTCTGTGTCTATCCTACTTGTGTATGATTGTTTTACTTAGGAAGCTAATAGATTTTGAAATATACGTATTTACATGTTTTTTTTATTATATCCAATATTTCGTTATTATTGTGATAACAGCTGTATATGTAGGGAAAATATTTTTAATCACAAAAAAATAAAAAATATTTAAAAAAAATTGTGATATAGCATTTGATTAAACTATGATAGCCATGAATATTTAATTTTGTGGTTAAGGTTAATTTAAAACAAATAAAAAAACAAAAAATTACACAAAACAAAAGATTCATTTCAGTACAAACGCTGGAGCCAAATCTTTACTTAAAAATGCGAAAATTGAAAAAAAAAAAAGCATTTAAAGATATATTTAATAGTGCGAACTTAATATTGTTCTATTCTGAACGATAATGCCATCTATTTATATTATTTTATAAATTTTATTTATTAACTAATTGACTATCTACATAAATTTAATAAATAAAAATTCAAACATGCAAAAGTACTCTTGGCAACTATGAAGGTGATTGAAAAACGGGTTCTGAACTAATAATAATTTTTTCCAGGTTTCACGCAGACTTCGACCTATGCAATGAAAATTAAACAAAAACAAACACATCGACTAAAATATCTGTGATAAAAATAAGAGAGAAAAGTGCAGAGCAATATTTTATTCCGTTGCCGTTAAATTTAAAAAGTTACCCAAAATAAAGTTGTTCGCGTGTTGTTTGTTGCGATTTTTAAAAATAGAGTTCGATGTTGTTTTCCTTTTTAAAAGAGTAAGTGGGTTCTTTTTAGTGTAGTGATTTAGCTGTTGGGTTCTTTCTAAGTAAATTTTTGTGTGACGCTAGTGTCGCAAGAGTCAGCGATGACGAAGAATTTTCTGACCGTCACCAACATTGTGAACGAAGGTATCAAGGGGAGCAAGATTTCCAAGCTGGGCTTGTCGAAGTACTTGTCACAATCACTGTAAGTACTATTCCATAAGGCAATACTGAAGGTTTCCGTCAGTTAATTAATAAACATATTTCTTTTTATTTAAGTAAATTATTTAAGAAATAAAATGAAGTTTTTAGATTTCCACGCCTATCACACATTTAAATAAAACTACTTTTAATATATTAGTGACGCATTTGTTTTTTTTTATTTAATCCTGACGTTTCGACTCCTGACCTTTATTAAAACCGTGATCACATGTTGACAAAATAAAAGAAAAAAAACTGAATTAAATACATCACTAATCCGGTGAAAATAGTTTTATTTAAATGTGTGATAGACGCGGAAGTCTACAATAAATTTCTTTGTTTTTTTTTTAATCGCAATAATCAAAGACAAAATCTAAGCAAACATTTCGTCCTTCAAAGAGTCATGGACTATTCTTTTTGCAATTTATAGGTTGTATTAAACTTTGTTTTCCGTGAGGCGTAAGGCCATAAATAAGACAAACTGGAATTCATCAATAACCGTAAAGATAAAAAAAAATATAAGTGCTTAATATAAGTAAAATCATCTAAGTATGAAAAGTTATACAACTGTAAAATTTTCACAACATCTTATTAACATTTATATATGCAAAATATTCAAAACTTAAGCCAGGGTAGAAAGGCACCTTCTGGGGCAGGATTGTGGATCATGTCTTGGCCCATAAAAAAAAAACTAGGATTTTACCAACTTATTTCTTACAGTAGCATTTGTTCCGAAGACAAATCTCTTAAATATATTGTATGTAGGTAATAAATGTATGTCTTAGAATATAAATTCTTGGCTGAATCTCCTTTTTTTATAGTCGCCATCCGATGCTCAATGTACTATGAGAGCAATGTTCTCCGTTCTACAAATTTCTACCCAGTGCCGTAATCAGAGATAATTGGCCTCTAACAAAAATGGCGTCGGGTTTGTCATAATCCCTACGCTTGGCAGGCGTGTTGGAGATCGCAACTAGAGAACATAATTTGGAACACAGTGCTGCCCATTTTATAGACTACGTTAAGTGTATGGTGATTAAGTCCAGTATCATCAGTCGATTTATAAAACACATCTAAGTGTGAGGTTTTTTTCTATTGTACTCTGCGAACACCACACGGCCAATACTCCCTAAGTATTGAGCATATAATTTTCATAAAGTACAGCCGTTGGATGGGTGTTAGCTAATTATCTTGAGTTCTTGTGTGCTTGAGTAGCTATGACAACACATTTGGTCCTGATTTGATCTGCAATTGTTTGATCTGTGCTCGCAAGGTGGGTATTTTATGTCAACTTCTGCCCACTGTGTTTTCAAATGTCTATACCCCAGTAGTGAGGATATTAGAGCTGATGATGAATATGTCTTATCGAATCACATCACAATAAGATCAGCTATATAAGAGGATATACAGACACATATGTGAATATTATTGTAACTATTCGCATTTCCGAGATAAAAAGCTTCTATATTTTAATATTAGTTTCAAAAAAAATCTTTATAAGAAGTAACTTAATTTATCAGATCCCACCGGTGAGTGAACCAACAGGAGTCTAGGGTTCCCAATTAACGTTTGCTGGAAGGACTACTCGTTAAAATTTTCTTTATGTTCCCTCTTTCTTATCGAGATCCGGTGAAGCCGTAGTAGCCATCTCAATTTCTAAGTACATATGAGTTCTAAATATTTTTCTGTTCACCCTTTTGATGGATGAACGTTCGTTATTTTAGACTAAACTGAGCTTTTAGCTCTACCATTTTAATAAAAATACTCCATATTTAAATAAAACGACTCGAACCGTATCCACTGCGCGTGTAATCTTGTTTTTATCTTACAGGACCCGTGCATAAAGGATTACTAGACTTAATATCCCAACACATCCTAACAGAAATATATTTTTTATTTTTATATTATAGTCGTAAAAACCACATATTTTTACAAAAACACAAACAGTTCCAATGGAAAAACTGAATTATTAAAATTTCGGTCGACTAACTCCGACCCTGTCTCCCAATTTAGGAGATGAATAAAATGGCTGCCTCTTTTCGGACTATTGTTTTAATGTTCCGTCATTTATATAATGTGAAGGTATTGTTTAAATTTAAATAACTTTGAAACATTTTATGACTTATCATACTTTGGCTTTATAACTTATGCTTCAAATGTCTGGAACGATTTAAGTGTATTTAAGTGTATATATAAGCAGATTTTACAGTATCTTTATTTCTTTATGTAATACACTACCTTTTTCTCTTGACTTAAAGTTACTAAAGTTAAATTTTATTGTGTCAACCTCTCGGGAAAAACACATTTATCGGAAAAAATAGTATATGTATTAATTAATGATATTATTTATATGTTTGTTAGATGTTATTTAGTTAACCTCACGAGAAATGCACATATATATGAACTAAAATATAGTATACATATTAATTTTACATCTTTGTTCCTTTCGGTGTGGAAACTATGGGTGCATGGGGCCCGAAAGCCAAGTTCTTTTTGAAAAAAACGTCCGCTCGTTTAATTGAAGTGACTGGGGACAAAAACTCTGGCAGCTTCTTCGGCTAATATTTAAGTGTAGCTATCAAAAGAGGAAACACTGCCAGCCTTTTTCAGTAGCAGCGTGAAAGCTGATTTGAACAGCAGAATTGCACAACCTTGTTCCGCTGTTCCCATTTTTTCATCGGACGACCAGACTTACAAATAGACGCCACCATTATGTGATTGATATACCAAAGAGTCACACTAAACGTTTTGGTACCAATTTCGTGATATGTACCGCTAAGAAGTCAAGAACTCTTTGCCTGAGGGTATCTTCAAGGTAAGCGCGTCACATCCTAGATCGCATCGTCGCTTACCATCACAACACAGCGCTTTCTGTGGACTAGGTTAATTTGTGATTGCAAGATGTTATTTACAAGTTTTATAATACGCCTGTAAAAAAACACCACATCTGAAGACCTCAAGTAAAAGGTCTGGTTGTTAATCTTATAAAAACATGGTCTTATTAACAAAGAGCTGATAATTATTAATATTAAATTTGTATTCATATCAAATAAGTATAATATAAAAGGCCGAATTAAAAAATTAAGTATTGACATTCTAAATTCACTGGTATTACAGAATTAACAGAGTTGTCACCGGAAAATAACAAGATCCGTAAGTTTATCAATCTACTAGGAAGTTTATAAACTTTCGTAGGATTCTAAACGCGAGATAAATAGTATTATTTTACGCCCATATTTTCGCAAATTGATAAACTTACCGAACTCACGCATAAAATAATAAGTAAGCTAATTTACCACAGAGCTACGAAAGTTTTAAGCAGTCAATACCTATAACCTAACCTAACCTATCCTTTTTTTTGGTTGAAGGCCGGTTTTATGTTTTATGATTGTTTTTTCTTTTTTATATCTTAGAACACGATTTCTGTTGTTTTACTTTAGTAGAGTGAAGTAGGGGTCATTAGCATATTATGTAAAAAAGTAATCCTATATTATAGGTACCTACCTAGTTTTAAAGTAAAAATACAGTTAGGTTAGGAAAGGTTAGTAATTTATTATACAGTTAGTTATTATACAGTTAGGTAGGTAATCGAAACTGATAAATTTATAGTTTGGCAAGTCTGATTGTACCTAAGTCTATGGTCGCAAGCATTGCCACTGTCAACATCGACCAATCAGAGAGCAGTGTGCTATTTGCCGTATTTAAAAAAAAGCGTAAAATTAAAAGCTTTTCTGTGATTGGTATAAATCGTTTAGAATCTTACAGATGGATATCTGTTAGTTTATAAATTTACCACGAGACGTCGCAAATTAGTAATTTTGCGAAAATAAGGGGTAAAATAATACAATTTATCTCGTGTTTAGAATCCTACGAAAGTTGATAATTTTCTTAGGAAATTTATAAACTTGTGGATCTTGTTATTTTCCGGTGACAGAGTCTCAGTTAAATTGTCCCTGTTATTACTATCGTGGTGAAACTTAAGATTTCCCCACTATGTATAATGAACTTCACTATTTCAGTTCAAAGGCGCATGGTTTAAATCACAAGCTTTACAATATTTTGACTGCGAAGGGAGCTCGATGTAGTTGTTACCATTTGAATTAAGGTTGCGGAGGTTAGGCTTTCAGAAGGGCTAGACATTTGATAGATGACCATATCTTGATATATATAATTCTTCTGTGAGTGTGTATGTCACTGAACTCCTCCTAAACGGCTGGACCGATTTGTTGACCGTAACTGTCGATGCGAGTACTCTTTCATAGAGCTGCTGAGAATTTGAGATTTGTTGACTGTTTTCAAGTATTAAGCTGATGCCAGCGCCATCTCTTCATGTTCTAAGTACTACTACGAAGACTGGTTGATTTTTTTCTTGTAATGATGTCCTTAGATATAAAAATCTAATAGTTAAATTGTATAATAAAAAAAATAAATTATGATCATTGTTTTAATCAAATTTCACCAATTACAAAAATGGAATTGGTACCAGCTAAAAAAAATTAAATTTAGTGATTTCAATTATAGGGTTATCTACCCATAAATAACATATTTTAACAAAAACGCTCCACTCTTGTGTTTAAGGCAATCCTGGGTGATGGTAACTTCATCGTCTGAGCAAGATGGGTCTCATATAATTTAAGGTAATATGTCAGCCAGATTAATTTATTCATGATTAGGCGTAGTTGCCTTATGCTCTTCATCACAGTGGTTGGCTGTGAATAAAAGGACTGGCTAAATCTATCTATCTATCTTTTAAAAAAATACTTTTAAAAATATCAAATTGTCTTTATTATTTCTTTATATAGCCCGGATAGCGAGGATAAGTCTCCCCTGACACTTAAGCGAACTTTTCTAGCAATTATTTTTTTACATTAAAAAATCAGAAATTAGTACTATAATAACAAAAAAAATACCAAATTATGATATAAAGAGAAACCAAGAAAATTATAAAACAAATTAAAACCGTCTTTAACAATCAACTTAAAAAGTTTCAAATAAATTAAATATAGGTGACTGTTACCACTTACCATCAGGTGGGCAGTTTGCTTGTTTGCCAACTTCCAGCAATAAAAAAAAAAAAAAAAAAAAAAAAAAAAAAAAAAAAAAAAATATGCAGTGATTCATTCTGAACTGTTGTGATATCATCCAAAAAATCGTGTGGAAAAAAAAATATTTCTTACATTCACACCAATTAGCCTAGCCCAAAGTAAGCACTGTAAGACTTTTTTTATGGATACTATGGTAACAGATAGACATACGTATATGATACATAGATATGTAATATTCATAGAAATATATATAAACATCCATGACTCAGGTACAAATGCTCGTATTAATCATACGAACATCTGCCCCTTCCGGGATTCGAACCCAAACCCGTCGGTGCGAAAGGCAGGATCGCTACCTTACACCAAAGGGTCGTAAAATAATTTGGCTTTTTATAATTTACAATTACTATTACTATTTACAATTATTAATGCAAAACGAAGAAAGTACAGAAAAAAAAACGTGCAAAAATTAACAATACACTAACCCAACCAACAATAACCCAATCGTGATACGTGTACTGCTCAAACTGCTGAACGAGCAGTTCCGTGACTATCTTTAAATTCAATGATCAGTTGTTCATCGATCGGTATCGATACTTCTATTGCTTGTAATTATAATAATAGTGACCTAATCATGATGGAAATACCACCATGCATTGCAGAGTTCCCGTTAATAATCTTGTATTCCATTATGAAATCCATCCCAACTATATAAAGGACCACCTTGATGGTAAACTGTAATGTAAGTCCAATTTATTAAAAACTAATTTTGAATAAAAGAACTTTTTTACGGTATTTGCGTATGATTTATTTTATATTAAAATTTAATCCTGACGTTTCGACTCCTTTACAGGAGCCGTGATCCTGAGGATTTATTTAAATATGTAATGTGCGCGGAAGTGTAAAAACTAAATTAATTATTTTGAAAATCGGTTCAAAATTGACAGATATATCACTAAAAACAAAAAATAAATCGGTTTAAAAAGCAGAACTTTTAAGAAAATTTCCATACAAACTGAAGATTTCAAACCTTTTCTCTAGTAATAATTTTATTAACAAGTCTATTAAAACTAACTAAAACCTGCCATCGTCACAGAAATTGTGTTAAAGCGGTATTCCAGTTGCATTCAAGCTACATTTGGTCGCTCGCCAACTAATACAGAACTGCCTAGAAGTAATTGGAAACTTAAGAGTTCTAGAAACTAATAGTTGGGGTATAGAGTGAAGCATAGTGAAATGGCGCAACTACTGCGTCTTGTTAGTTCTAAACTAGTTTAGAAGTAACAAAAAAGATTTTATTAAATATTTTTGATACTATATTTTAGTACAAAGAGAACTTTGCGGACTAATTCGTCGTAACTAAGGTAATGAAATGAAATGATTTCATTTACATAAAACAATGTACAGTAAAATATATTTAATAAACTTGGTTGGTTTGTTTAGCCAGCATTGGGCAAGTGAACGTCAAACTACTACATTGAAGTTAATTAATGATTACATTATCACAATATTAGGGGGAGAGAGAGAGAGAGAAACAGTTATTGACCAAATAAAAACAACAAGCAGTGTAAATTGAACACACGAAAAATCAACGTACCCAAAAATAATTATATTTAACATGAACGAACAAGTATCAAAGGTTATTAAATGTCCTTTAATTTATTATTCTGAATAAATTATTATGAATAAAGCCCACCATTCAAAGTCTTTGCCAATTATTCATTGTAATAATTAATTTATGTCCTCAATAGTAGTACATTATTTTAATCCATGTCAGAATTAATTGATATTACAACATTATGTCTTCAGCAAACAGATTTATTTGGTGATCTGACACATATGGCAAGTCATTTATATAAATTTTGAATAAGAGCGGTCCAAGAAGAGTATCTTGTTCAAAGCCTAATTTATTTATATTAGATTTAGTAGTTATCTCTTCTTTAGTTTTTAACATTTTTATTTCGATTTATTACGATTCTTTATGTAACTTTTTATCTATTTCAGCACAATACTTAGTTAACCATATTTTACACAATTGATAAATAATATGTCATGTGATATAAGTCGAATGCTGTGCTCATGTCACAAATCTAAATTTGTGACACAATGACTATTCATTGTGTCAACATTGTGGTCTGTTAACTATAACTGTTTATTTGCTTTTGAAGTAAGCATTCTGTTCATTTTAAAGTAAGTTATATTTCTTAAGAAAGCATAGATATTTAAAGCATTGCCCTTACTATTTTAACCAAAACAGTTTTTAAAGCAAAGGGCGTGAAATTATTGACAATATACTTTTATTTGTATTGTTTTATGAAACTTAATAATAATGTACTATCTCTGGAAATATACCTTCAGAATAAGAAACATTTACTTCACTTAATGTTATAACATAAGACCAAAACTCAGTATTTTAAAATATTTCAGGCAATTCATCAAATCTTGAAGATAACGTGTTATTCAGCGACCTTGAAATATTAAATATTTCATCAGGAGTTGCTGGATGAATAAAAATACTTTCGTCAGCAGATTTTGTAGTTTGAAATTTCAAATTTTGATTAGATTTATTAACGGATTAGACGGATTAGAGACGGATTATAGACGGATTAGAGATTTTGATTAGTATTGTAATACTACATTTACTTTACATATTATTAAGGGTAAATTCCATTATTAACATTTTAAATTTTCTTAGTTGTGCTTCAATCTTTAGCTGTTTTTACCTATTTGTGCAGTTTTTAAGAGAAGAGACTATTTACGGATATGTTTTTGGTTTACAAGGATTCTTGTAATACTGAAATGGTAGGTAGCTTTCTTTTTGTAGTACAGAAGGCATAAGAATTTTTAATAACGATTTCAATTCCACGCATAGGAAATTTTAGCTCAAAAAAGAAGATCCAATTTTCATGGAATGCGTTTAATGCTGTATTTAGATTCGTATCGCTCAATACCCTCGAGTACGAAAAACTCGATATAACCTCAACAAACTTTTTCCTATCTTTCAAGCCGTAATCTCTTTTATAAATGTTTTAGGCTTTAGTTAGTTGTATAACATTTTGTAAAGGTTTGATTAGTGTATTGATTCGATAATCCTAAGGGCATTTCTCTTAGTACCTACCTGTTGCTGTAGAAATATTAGTAATAATTTGGTTTTAGTTTGTTTTTTTGCGTCTGGGTACAATAATATTGTATTATACTTTTTCAATACTGTAGAAAGGCCTTTACAATCCGTGTTTCCTCATTACACCTAATCCTTTCGCTAAAATAGAAATAAATTTGGCTTAAAATAGGCTTAAAGTCGAAAAGATATCGTAATGTTTCGCGGTGTGGAATTTCACGTTAAAGTCCCTGTATTTGTTACTAGCGGCCCGTCCCGGCTTCGCACGGGTGGACAAAATTCTTTAAATATTATTCTACCATTAAATATAGCCTATGTTACTCAGCTAGAATATAGCTTTCCAGTGGTGAAAGAATTTTTTAAATCGGCTTAGTAGTTTTTGAGGTTATTCATTGCAAACATACAAAAATACAAACATGCAAATCTTTCCTCTTTATAATATTAGTGTAGATTTATTTGAAAAGCTCGATGGTACAAGTTAGCACGTTAAACCTACTTCTGTGAAAGTTAAATGATTTTTCCAGTGGCCAGTCATCAAATTGGTGACCCAAAATTTTAGAATAGAATATCTTTATTTGCATTAAATAGGGTGGTAAACAATGGTGGTACACAGATAAGTATCAATTTTGATGCTTTGTATCCAATTTAGCCATGAAAATATAGCATGCAAACTTAATTTAAACATTTTAACATAATAAAAGCAAAATTACATGTCAAAAAATAAAAATTACAATTATCAATTATCATTTTTTTATTATCACAACCTCCTTTTAGGAAGACATATTATCTTGAGTTCCTAGGTGCTTCTAAGTAAATGGTCCGGACTGCGTCTTTTTTTGATAAAAGATAAATATATTGAAAAATAAAATGAGCCACTTCAATTGTATATAAATGTATGTCGCAAGGTTGTAACTTATTTAATGCTTGAATATATTCACTATTTTCAAATGTAATACCTCAGATAAAACCAAATAGCTGACGGAGGTTTATCGGAAATCGGTTTTATAGCGAATACTTGTTGACTCTGGCAGCGTGCCACGCAGGTATCGGATGCCAATATTGTAGCCGATGGTTCCGCTAAATAGGTTGCACGTTGCAGTGAAATTTCAGCATGAAATAATCAGTATAAAAATTAAATAATCTAAACAAATTATTACACACAAAATTAAACTTTTCTTATATGTAAAGCGAGATAAGAACTTATATCCTACGATATAGAGACGAGTGCTTTTCCAAATAAGCTACCGAAACCTTCAAAGGCTCGTCGAACTTTTTCTAAGTATTCCTAAAGCTGGCGCTAGCGCAGTCTCTTCGTATTCTAGGTATCAACACATGTTAACAAGATGAATTTTTCTAGTCATATTTTTACTAAATATAAAAATTTTACAGTTAAAGGTTTATAAAATAACAATAGTGTGCTCAGGAACTACATATGCTCATACCGCCATCACCTTTCTTCCATCGGACATCCAGTCGCACTACGGGCTACCACCCTTTCTTGGTTGCTATTCCTACCTGTCGCACCAAGCGCTTCTCAACTTCTTTTATAATGCGCACAGCAAAGGAGTGGAACTCCCTCCCTGCGTCTGTACTTATAACCAGCCAGTTTTAATTGAGCAGTGTAGTTATTAAAGAAAAACTATCGACTGCACGCCTTTTTCTCTTCTAAATAATAATATTTTTTGTTTCTTTTAATTTTTTTTACATTAACCACTGTAAGGTACAAATTTTTGTACCTTTATAATACTCGGGATAGGCCTTTACAATCCGTGTTTCCTCATTACACCTAATCCTTTCGCGAACAATGGAAATAAAGTCATAAAATGGAAATAAATTCGGAAAAATATCATAATGTTTCGCGGTGTAAAATTTCACGTTAAAGTCCCTTTATTTGTTAAAATACAGAATGAATAATTTAATTCCTTTACACTCCTTTAGAAAAATATAAACTCTGTATATGTGAATCATGATCAGCCTATAAACATCCTAATTGAAGCACAGGCATTCACTACCAATGAAAACACCATATTTCCTAAAACGCTGCAGCATGTTTTGTGATCTCCGGTAGATGTATGGTTATTATAAGATACCCTTAAGTACTATTCGGCAAAACACCATAAGGCAAAGCAAGGCTTATATGTTAATTGGAGCGAAGCTCCCATGGACCAGCTTCAATGGCACAATGTCTGTTACGCCATAACTTCCCGAGTTCTTTACCGATTTTTATATTTTTTGTATGGAATCGAATCAGCAGGCTTAGGACCAGATTGTGTTTTGAAAATCGCAAAAATTCCCATAGAAACTAAAAAAATATTATTTTTTTAGGTATTACGCTGCGCTCCAATATATGGTGCCAGCGTAGCTTTATGCTTAGTGACTGCATCGCCTAGTTAAGACAATAATCTATATGTTTACCAAAGGTGAATGGTGAATTGTTCTAATGAAAAAATAACTGAACGTTCTAAAATCTAGCTTTGTATAATTTAAAAGTCATAAATAAATAGTTAATTTCGTGATTTGAATATTCTTATAGAAGTTGGGAATCTTTTATGAAAAATACTCTAATATACCAGGCCATTTTGAAAAATGAAACGCTTTGTGATTTGACAGTATGTTTGTCTTTGAAATTGGTGTATACATGCGTAATATCACGGCGGTCCTTGGCAGATGTTTATGTGATGAATACGAGCATTTGTACCCGAGTCATATTTATATGTATTTCTATAAATATTGTATACTAGCGGCCCGCCCCAGCTTCGCACGGGTGGACAAAATTCTTTAAATTTTTTCTAGCATTCAATATAGCCTATGACACTCAGCAATAATGTGCCTTTCTATTGGTGAAAGAATTTTTAAAATCGGTTCAGTAGATCCCGAGATTACCCCTTACAATTTAACAAATATACAAACACACAAACTTTACTTCTTTATAATATTAGTATAGATGTATGTATATCCGTTACCCTAGTATCTACAACACAAGCCTTATAGTACTTACTTTGGGCTAGGCTAAATAGTGTGAATGTATATATTTATTTATTTTCTGAAGACCAACAGCGAACATACAGAATACACAGTTTTACATAAGAAACAGCTAATAAAAGTTCTTCACGTTGAAATAACATAGTTTAAAAATGTATAAATGTGGACAAATTAAAATTAATAAATGAAAAACTTAATCTTAAACTCTCATAATATAAAACAGTACACTTATTGAAATAAAGTAGGTATATTAATTTTGATTTACTGCATAAAGAAATCCCCACAAAACAATAGTTTGTGGTGTGTAATTGTATATCATAATGATAACGATCGCTGTTGCCTATGGTGTTGTGACGGGTGCAGTCGGGAGAAATAAAAAAAGCACTCAAGGTCACTTGTTTTTGTATTTAAGGAATTAAGGCACAACTGAAACAATTATATTTAAAAAAAAGGTAAATTACACTGAAAACAAAAACAATTTCACATTTATCACTAAAATATATTACAAAAGGTAGGGCTACTTACAATAGTGCCTTAAAGAAACTTATAGACTTATAAACAGGAACTGGTGGTTCAGAATATATATACAGGAAAACTTGTGAATTATGCTTATGAGCTAATTATACTTGTGAGCTTATTATAACTGCTCAGCACTATAAATATATTTAAATAATTTGTTAACGGTGAGTCAACCACTCTACGCGCTGACTCTGGTAAGAATAAACTTCGAACAAAACAAATAAAAAGAGACAGACAGTAAATTTAAAATAAGAAACAGAGATAGACAGTAAATTTAAAACAGGAAACGAAGAGAAAAGAAAATATGAAAAATGGCCAGAGAAGAGCGCAATGAAAGCAACGAGTCGCCAATATAGCTATAGCGCCTCGTTACAGTGTTACCATATAATAATCGTTATATAACAATTGTGGTTATTTTATTACAGCAATAAACCTAGTACAATGACTTAATCACTTTAACAACACCCTCTAAGGGACAAAGTAATCAAACAAGCGTATTCAATTAAATAGTTATGAAGTCAGTACCTGAAGTGCCTGTAACTCACACTATTGGTTTAACTGTTTTGAGGTTAGGTTTATAATCAACTTATTATCCCCAACTTCTAAGTACATCTTACCATTTAATGTTTGAGTTTTATTAAAGCATCGAAATCACAATTTCGACTCATGAATCGCTAAGCCTTTATGCGGTTATGATAATACGAGTGTACAGGCTTCTGCCATTCTCCTTTTAACCACATCCATTAAATCGTATTTGCTTGATTAATAAATTAGCCTAGCCCAAAATAAGCACTGTAAGGCTTGTGTTATGAATACTAGGGTAACGGATAGACATACATATATGATATATAGATATGTAATATTCATAGAAAAATATATAAACACCCATGAATCAGGTACAAATGCTCGTATTCATCATACAAACATCTGCCCCTACCGGGATTTGAACCCAGGACCATCGGTGCGAAAGGCAGAATCGCTACCGTTGCACCAAACTGTCGTCAAATCAAACATCCAAATATACAAATTAATTCAAATTAGTATTGAATTGAATGAATATTGAATTATCAAACATCCAAATATACAAATTATAACTTTTATAAAATAAGCAGGATTGGGATTAAAATTAACTTTACGTTCAAATAATACTGTTACTTTCGTTAGCTGAAAAGTAGCCGTACCATGAAGAGTGCGACGAAGTAAAATAGCACTAACCTATTACATTAAGGCTGTTGTAAATGGCGACTAATGATGCCAGTATTATAGACCTCTCGCAAACTACAAAATGGACCACAATTGTCTTTTTATTCCGCCTGGCAAGCGAAGTGATTACGAAAAAACCCCAAACCCAACGCAGAGACTTTTAAATCAAATCAAACCATTTATTTGTCAGAATACATGTGGTGTACGGTTCATTTATGACTCTACTATCCATTCTACCATAAACATGGTTTACAAATGTGTCACATGTGCGACAAGCCGCTAATTATTAATTATTAAAATATTAAATTTATGTTTACGATAATAATAAAATATAACAGCAATATAAACAATAAAATATACAATAAGACTTATATTAACAACAGTAAAAAATGCTTACTTTATTGAATGTCAATTCTATTTTTAGAACAATATTCATTAAATTCTTTTAATGAATATTGTTCTACGTCATAAAAAATATGTTCTAATAGAAATTTTGGCAATTTCTTACTAAAAATTGGAACAGGGAGATCCTTTAGCGACTTTGGCTTTTTATTAAATATTTTTAATTGCAGTGATATATAATCTAGCTAATAAAAAGTTCAAAACAGGCTTCGGCCAATAGCAAAGCTTTTTTTTAAGTTGGTGCAACATAGTAACAAAATAATACTTAAGTTTAATATTTCGATGGTATTAAAATATACTGAATAATAATTACAGCAAAAATAGATGGTTAACCGCTTTGAGTCAAGTAAAATTAGGAAAGTAATCGGTTTCCTTAACAAAAAAACTTATGTCTACAAAATTAAAATAATTCTTACATAACTAAATGTCAATTCTATTTTTAGTACAATATTCATTAAATTCTTTTACGTCATAGAAACTATGTTCTAGTAGTTCTTTAGCGACTTTGGCAATTTATTAAATATTTGAATTATAGTGATATATGCATTTCTTTTGAATATTTCTAGTCGACATTTTGTCAAATTTTGCAGATTCCTAGGCATTGCTTTCCGTTTATGCTGAGACCGGGTCCTTTTGGCCTCAACACACACCTTATTTGTTTGCCATAACTTTCTTGTGTATATTATTTTCATGTTAATTATAATAGAAACCCGTATTGTTGATTTCTTTTTATTTTGAATTCTTTTTATTTATATACACGTTTTTTGTTGTGTGTTTAAGATCAAATAAATGTTTCTTTCTTCTTGTTTAATTTCATTAATGGGATTGGTCCAGCAGTTGTCGTTGTCTGATATGATGAGACAAAAACAACAACTAATTTAATCAAATTTAAATTTAGTCCACTTTTTCCCACGTTTTTCTTAGGTCGCTTTCTTGTCTGTTTGCTTGTCTGTCATCTTGTCTGTCCAGTTGGAATCTTGTATCTCAATTTTGAGGCACTTCCCGACCAACTAGCGAGTTGAAACTTTCAGGGTAGCTCAGAACCCGATTACAATGCACGCTTAAACAACTTTCAACTTTCTAGGTGCACTTTCAGGTCAACTTTCGGCAACTTTCACTTTTGTATGGGGCTTATCCGATTGTTGCGTAACACGTGGTTACTTCGTTGAGTTAATAATTAAAAATAATAATACTACATTTAAAAATCTAAAATCCCACGTTTTTGAGGGACCAAAAAGGAATAAAATAACCCGGCGGGGCCAAAAAAGAACGAAAAACGTGGGATTTTTAGATTTTTAAATCTAGTATTTTTTTAATAAGGGTGAAAAAAATTCTTAACGTTTTGTCCCTAATAAATCTTTTGAAAAACTAGAACCAGATTATAATGAGCAAAAATAATCTGCAAACAACACCCCGACTGTTCAAAACAGGATCCTTCAGCAAGATGAATAAATTTAATTAGCCCATTATTCTACGCAAAGTTGTCGGAAATTTGCTGAACTTCTAAATTAATTCGAGACCGCATGTGGTTGCATTTACGTACAAGTTTCTAAGGAGTAGTTTCTAAACTAACCACTTAGGTTTTTCTATTTAATACCTTCAAACTCTATTTATTTTACCTAAATCTTAATAAACAAAGTTCAGTGTGTTTTGCTTTGACATACTTTGCTGCTTTTATTTGCGGGTTTGCCCTCGTGGATTCATTTTTAGGCTTCCGTACCCAAAGGGTGAAAACAGCACCATATTACTAAGACTTCGCTGTCTGTCCGTCCGTCTGTCTGTCACCAAGCCGTATCTCTAGCTAGACAGTTGAAATTTTCACAAATGATGTATTTCTGTTTACTAAAAACAAAACCAAATCTCTCATATAACAAACATGATTTTTTACTTAACTAAAAGTTTGTACGGAACCCTTCGTGCGCTAGTCCAACTCGCACTTGGCCGTTTTTATCTTCATGACCTCTTGCTATTTAATAATATCAATATCTTTGACCAAGATTTAAAATTAATTATGTGTACCAAATTGATATCGTGACATTTATGTAAAAATGTATATTCAATTAATATCTATACTAATATAAAAAAGAAGTAAAGTTTGTGTGTTTGTATATTTGTTAAATTGTTAGGGGTAATCTCGGGATCTACTGAACCGATTTTAAAAATTCTTTCACCAATAGAAAGGCACATTATTGCTGAGTGTCATAGGCTATATTGAATGCTAGAAAAAAATTAAAGAATTTTGTCCACCCGTGCGAAGCCGGGACGGGCCGCTAGTATTTAATAATCTGGCAGGAGACTTAAAAGAATTGCCACTGACTATGTTTAAAAGAAAATTATGTTATTCGATATTGGAAAATTGTATCAACAATTTTAATGTTTTCAATTATGAATGTTAATACTAGATTTACTGGAAGTGAATCATAAGTCCTTAAATATATTGAAATGTAATTTTATTTTTCTAAATAATATGACATTGGATTTTTTGAATGTAGTTTCGAATTTTTTGGGCATAGTTCCTTTTATAATGAACTAGCTAACCCTGCCACACGTTGCTAGTATAACCCGGCCACGCGTTGCTGGTATGGTAACAAACACTCACACACTCACACAAAGTATTTTCATAATATAATGAAGATATAATTTTGACAATAATTTATTTTAATCTATTGAAATCGTAGCATTGTAATTTTAATATTGAACAATAATTTCCAGCTTACGAAGGCAGAAAATGCTGAAATTGATAAAAAAACTACACATGTATCGTATTCGACATAGATTGACGACCGTTTGGTGCAACGGTAGCGATCCCGCCTTTCGTACCGACGACGGTCCTGGGTTTGAATCCCAGAATTGGCAGATGTTTGTATGATGAATATGAGCGTTTGTACCTGCGTCATAGATGTTTGTATATATTTCTATGAATATTACTTATTTATGTATGATATATGTATGTCTATCCGTTATCCTAGATCCATAACACAAGCTTTAAAGTGCTTTCTTTGGGGTAGGGTTATTGGTGTGAATGTAGGAAATGTTTATTTATTATTATTCTGGGATATAAATTATGATTATCAAGTATTAACCTTAGCATGTATTCCTTACATTATAAATATTATTTGAAAAAAGGATTTTATTCAACCAACTCACAGCAATCACTTAAGGAATAAGGATAAAGATACACCAATATTCTTCTCTTAGAAAGTTGAACAACGATCTATCAAGGTATAAATATATCCATAAAACAGGTTAGGTGCCGGTTAGAAACTGGTAAATATATACTGGACATTCAGAGGAACACAAATAAAGTCAGTTTATTACCCTGAAAATAAGTACTTATCATTGATATAAAAGTCTCTGTATCAAAGGCTATGTGTACACCAAAGGAGAAGAACGTGCTTACTTTGGGCTAGGCTAATTGGTGTGAATGTAAGAAATATTAAAAAAATCATATGTGTAAAATTGCTAAGCATTGCTACTCTTTTCTACCCCTGTACGTGAGATACAATTCAGTTTTACACGTATGTAGTTTCTGCACACCGCACTCTTAAATCCAGATTGTGATTACCCGATCTACAAAATTCTCCTGATTATTCCCGCAGCAAATGCCCTATGACGCCCTATGACACGCCAACTCTCTTTGACTCTCTCTGACTGGAGAATCAATAGTGGATCTATGTCGGTTCTGTCTGAGACTCCCCCAAGAGGGTTTCAGTCAGTTGAGATAAGCACTACGGTGGCTCGTCTGAGATCCATCCAGTCATTTCCCCGACCATCTCCAACAAACTGCACACAAAAAACACAATTGCGATATATTCGCCAACCTTTTACGTCTTTTGGCTAAAATGATATTTATAAATGATAATGAAAAAGATCTTTATTCAAATCCATTTAATATAAGTTGTTTTGAATTGTCCGACATTTTTACCTACCACCCATTCAGGACGTCTTTTAACTGACAACAAGAATGGGCGCAAGAAACTCGTCAGCTTTAACAGAAGTAACGACATTTACAATATTATATTATCGCCATACATAATCCACAAAAAAAAAACAAAATTATTCTATCATCACAATAATAGTAGTGTTATGGTTTCATTACATCGTTGATTACAACAAAGTCAACAATAATCTGTTTTAAGTAAGTTTATAAATAAATATTTCTTACATTCACACTAATTAGCCTACCCCAAAGTAAGTACTGTGAGGCTTGTGTTATGGATACTTGGGTAACGTATAGACATACATATATGATACATAGATATGGAATATTCATAGAAATATATATAAACACCCATGACTCACTCAATGCGCATATTCATCACAAACATCTGCCATGATTATTTTTTCTGTAAGTTTTCGTGCGAAGCCACGAAATAAGTAAAATTTTAACAGATTCTTGCGAAAATAATAAACTTTAGCATAAGAGCACATCAGATGTGTCCTGAATATTGATCACGAATCGAATTGCGTATCAAAGAGGAAATTATGCCAAACAGAAATGTCGAAGTTTCGCGTGTATTGGTTTACTTCAGTGCCATTCTTGAAGTTAGTGCCGAAGATATAATCAAGTTAACAGAATACCTAATTGCCAATTCACTACTTGCGAATCCAGCTATCGATTTTATTGGTAAATTGGAAATGGCAAATATTAAATTAAGAATACCACATGTTCATCAGATCATATCGTCTGTAATATTCGCTATAAGAACGGGTTTTTAAAACTGATGTTTTTTTTCACACCACTTACCCTAGCCCAAAGTAAGCACTGTAAAGGCTTGTATTATGGATACTAAGGTAACAGATAAACATACGTATATGATACATAAATAAGAAACATTTATAGAAATTCCATGACTCAGGTACAAATGCTCGTATTCATCACACAAACATCTGCCCCTTTCGGGAATCAAACCAGGACCGTCTGTGCTAAAGGTAGGATCGCTACCGTTGCATCAAACAGCAATCAAGTGGTATCTGGCAGAAGGCTCCAAACCTTCAACTTAAGAGCATCTTAAACACGTTCCGCCGCGGTAACGGCATATAAAGTAAAGGTGGAATTCATATTATGACAGTACGGGTATCGCCGTTTTCACGAAAATTAATCTAAAAATTACTACGGCAACAACCGTCGATTTTACATTAGAGTGTCATAGAGAGCAGTCTTACTGTCATTCGGTAAAGGAGGCTTGTGTTCCTAGTGTCAAAAACACGTGTACACTAAAATACTGTGAAAAACAGTACGGGTATAGGTGTACGAAACATTTGTATGAAGATTGTTAGTGTCATAGTGGACTGGAGTACCGCGTCGGAACGTGTTAAAATACTCAATAGTCCTCAAAATTGACTTCAACGTTACCGATTAATTTTTTTGCGTCAATCCTTGATACTATTTCTACTGCTGCCTTATAACTTTGTTGATCGTGTGATGTAACGCACCATTAATTCATTCGTAATGGCTATGTAATTGTGTGTACAATATGAATAAACGATCTATCTTTAGAACTTTTGTTTAATTTTAAAGGATTTTATTTTATTTTAAGTCTGTTCTTGAATATTGAATTAAATATTTTTTTATTGGCTTTGAAAGTGCATAATATAAATGATGTTACAATATTTTTGAAGTCATACACTTTTCGCCAAATACTGTCGTGCAAATACAATCAAATAACTGTTTTGATTTATATTACATTAAAATATATAAGCAACATTGTGAAAAAGTAAAACAATACGCGTTTCGACTGTAAACAGCTGTTGTCTTTAGAGAACTAGTTTATTAGGGTATCTAGTATTGAAATTACAGTGTTCTTTTTTATTATGAATAAATGTGGATTGTGTTCAGCCTGTGTTCACAGAATGATTAAAGAATGATCGTCACAAGTGTGTAACAACCCATGTTCCTACATAATTTGATAAAAATGGAGTTTTAAACATTTACATTTTCCATTATAAATTCTGTTTAATTAATTTATTAAACCCTCCGTAACTGAAGACCTAAGTTCAGAGCTGTACCGACCAACAACTCTAAAATTGGAACAAATTTTCGAATAGAACCAACGAAAGTAACTCACACAAGAGGGACTGACCTCAATACATTATTTGCTTTTTTATCTTTAAATATAAAATTCTACTGTACGTGTGTATGTCACTCAACTCCTCCTAAACGGCTAGATCGATTTCAATGATTTTTTATGTATGCGTTTGGGTGGCGCCCTGGATGGTTTAGATTCACAAATCAGCCCGGCAGATGGCGCTGCAGTCGGCGTAGCAACAAGTGGCCGGGTCAGCTAGTAACATATAAATACAAGATGAAATGCCAAAAAAACATACTTACTTGTTTAGCGATCCATAAAAAAAATGCTTCATTTCGGCATCCCGAAATTGTACGAATGATATAAAAATATTTTATTTTTAATTATACAGCTAAGACCTATAAAGAAAATATATGAATGGGAATCAGTTTCAAAAACAATATTAAGCGAAGTACAGAAAAGGATCCCGGATAACAACTACAAAGGCTTTCATTGAATTTCATACGATATCGAGGAAAGTTTTTTTTAATGAAAAAATTCTTTAAGCGTGTTTTCCATTGTTAAAATATCCAACGCTCGACTATATTAAAACGGTTGTTTCAAATTAAATTCTTTTTTATTTTATTTTATACAGATAACAGATAACAATAATAAAATACATATAATTAAAATAAAACAACGGATTGCACTCCGGGAGTGCCGGCAGAAGTGAAAACATGAACATTAACGTTGTGCATTTTTGATATTTTGGAATGGTTTAGGGAATAATTTCGCACGAATTGCTTTAATTATCAGTATAAAAGCACTATCATTTATCTGGTAAAATACAATATTCATTTATTGCGCTATCGTGCACAGACATGACAAAAAACACACACGCACACTCACCAAGCGCCCTGTTCTCCGTCTTACGAATTTTCGATCACGTCACGTGTCCTGACGCGAGTTTAACATTTTTTACCCATGCCAAAAGTGCACAACGCCGCTAAAGAAGTTTTCACTTCAAAAATGTTTTGAGTCTAAATTGTAATCCAAAAGTGTGTCTGCCTGTTAAAAAATGTCTGTTCTTTTATAATTTGTATACAACATTCATAAATACCTTTTAATGCATGTAAAAAAAAATACTGAATTGAACCGATTTAGACATTTAAAAGTAGTGTTTTTTTATATTGAAATGTAACATTTTCTAAATTATTGCTCTGTAGTGCACTTTAAGACCATTTACTTTGTCAGAAAAACGCATTAAATAAAATTTTATATTACAATATAATGCTTATTTTATACCTGAAAGATAGGTCTGATGACGCTTTTCGTAAAATACCATGGAAACATTGAGTTCTTACGAAATAACTGTTAATAAAATAAAATAAATGGCTCTATAGTGCACTCAAGGAAGAGTTTAACTCCCCTAAACAGCATTTTAACTTCCAAAAATCTGACCCTAAAACCACGATATTGCCTTTGGAAATTCTCAAGAAAACGCAATTTGAGCTTAAAATGTGTACACGCTCTTAATACGTTGAAAAATTGCATATGCAATCATAGGTACAGTTGTCTTGACTTACTGGCGTGTTCTCGTGGTTAATCTCATACGCAGTGTGACCACAGTTAGTTCATAATCTGCATTTTTCTAAGACTTACATCAATATGGGCCTATTTAATGAGAAGCGTTAGAAATTTATTACTTTCAGTGATAATGCAAACCGTACTAGAGTTTCGTTATGCCATTGGTCCATTTTGGCAAAAACGTGGTCAGCAAGCGTCACGAAGCATATCACATGCATATTTCCTGACTCTGAGAGACAGACAAGACTTCTCTTTTGTTTTTTTTTTATTATCCAGCACTGACCAGGTTAGGTATCTATTTTATACAGGCTACTGATTTTATGTTAACCTTCTTTTTATAGTGTGTTATGTAAGACTTCTGTGTGTTATTCGTTGTTTTCATTTATTTTAGTTTTTGTTTAATCTTTGCATGTTTGTTTTTATTTTCCATCTTCCGCGCACCAAACAGGCCCCGTCAGAATACCAGCGTAGCCGCGACACGCATTCGTGTCGTAACAACAGAAGCTGAGACGGGGACCTGATTGACCTGTTGTGATTTTTACTGTAATTTTGGTTTGTAAAATTTATTTCATGTGTTGCATTAGTCAATGAATGTGTGTCTCTCTCTCCCTCTCTCTCAGAAAGTAAATGCATTAAAAATAAACTCTAAACAAATTATTTAATCATATTTATTATGACTATTATATGACTACCTACAATATAATAGTTGTACATTAGGCGGATTTTATGCTAAAAGTATTTCAATCAACCTTTGGGTAAAACAAAAGTGATGACGGCAAAATAGATAACAAATAATAAACTTATTACTTCATATATACTCATAAATAAATTATAATATAACATACTCATACGTAAGAAAGTAACGAATGACGTAATCGCCATTAAGCTTCAAAGCGTTAATATAAAAGTAATTTATTTATATAAATTACAGGCTACATGGTATTAAAACAATATAATTCTAATTAACCGTAGAAAAATCATTTTTGTCATGTACCAAAATAACGGCGTACATAACCTCCAATTAAAGCATATTTTTCTTCCAAAGTCCAATAAATTGTTTTACAGTGTAATAACTGTAATTAGAACAGACACTTTGAACAAACCGATGTCTCAATTTGGCATTAAGCCATTTTAGAATGTAATTATATTAAATAACTTCTCCTATGGTACAATTAAAACTTGACTTCATATTTACAATAGTTTTATGCATGGTCTAGCATTTAATTAAAGCAATACCTTAGAATAGAACAACTGACATTTAGGAGAACCTTTATCTAATAGGTATTTGCTTTCGAACAAAGTTTAGAACGGTTTCGTATTGAGTTCTATGACATGTCATAAATCATTACATAGTTATACTTGTCATAATCATAACTTATTACTCATATTATTAGTTTTTCTTAAATGTTACCTTCTAAAATTAAAAAAAAACTCATTAGAATTTATAACTATTCTGTTGTAAAAGAAACATTTTTAATGGCTTAAACTATTGTCAAGTGTAGTATCCAATGATTATGTCAACATAAAAAGTACGTAAATCAACAATTATGACTCACTTATTATGACAACGTACATAAGGGTTTCTCATTAAATGGGATTCCGTTTAGAGTTTGTAGGTAGTATTTAGATAATAAATATTGAATATAATACTTTTACCTATAAGAATATAATCTGAGCATCCATGAATCAAGTAAGCTTATTACATAAATTTTGGTCCTAAGAGTTTTCCAATACTGGTTTATCCTAGTTCAATTTCATATATTGACATTATTTGAAATGAAATAAAAGTATATCCATTCAAACTCATTTAACATTCCTTTTTAATCGTCCTATATTTGTACCTACCCATTCAGGACGTCCTTTAACTGACAAGAAGAACGGGCACAAAAAAAGTCATCAGCTTTAACAGAAGTAACGATATTTACAATATCGTTACTTCTGATATATACACAATTCCTTACATAAATGATTACAACAAAGTACAAAAAAAAACATACAAAAGCTAGAAAGATAAGTTTAAAAAGTAACATGAAGATGATACATCGTTATGTAACGTGTTATGGTAATTGAGGATAATATAAGTAGATTAAAGCAGACCCATCTCCCAAGGCAACATCAGCCTTTTTATTTATTTTTTGTTCATAATTTGATAGCTCCGCAGTCACACCATCTGTTTTTATGATTCCGCTGAGGAGGTCGTGATATGCGCTGCAAACTCTTTTTATTTTTCATTGTATTTTTGGAACGAAGTTCCTTATGGGGCGTTGCGGAGTACCCTAGCCGGGAAAAACCGTCCGTAGCGCTAAACAAAAAGCGTAAGATTTTTATGTATAGATAGTCTATGTGGGATGGCTATAGTGTCTACGTGATGACTGTTATTATATAATTTAAAAAATCACTGTAAATAGAATAAAGGTATAAATCTGAGGGCTCGGAGACGTAGTTGTTTTTTACACACGTATTTTATATCTTATAGAAATATTGAATTGTGAATGCAAAAAATTAAATTAAAAAAAAACATAATTAGAATAAAGGTGTTAAGATAATTTTGTAAAGTAGTATCTTTGTTTTTTATCGATAAAAAAAATCACGATAAAAAATAATTATTTTCTTTATACCTCGAATAGAACTTAGAACCTTTATTTTTATAATAAGGAACTTCGTTCCTATCCGGTGTCCCACGCCACCACACGACTTTTTATTATGACAGTACTGACACATGAAATTTAATGAATTTTAGACATAAAAATTGTATACCATATTTGATCAATGATACAATTTATAACAATGCATAATAAAATCAAAATATATTTTAGCATATTTTTTCAGGCTGCTAGAATTTTTAGTATTGTTAATTTAAATATAACACTGTTTTATTACCTACATAAAAATAAAAAGGCGTTTAATACTAATATTTTTCATTATCAAACTTGATTTCCACATCAAATTAATATATAATCTAAGATAACAGTGGTTTGTGTGTTTGTCTGTCCGCTCTTTTTCCCGCTCTTTTTCCATTGTATCAATAACGTTACCATAGCAACGCGTTAACCGCAAGTAGTTCTTTTACCGGACGCTAGATGGCGCTAACGGAAAAATATTTAATAAAAGAAAAAAATTAAAGAATTTTGTCATTCCGTGCGAAGCCGGGACGGGCCGCTAGTATATACTCTAAAAACACAAATTTGTTGTTTGTGTGTTTGTCTGTCCACTCTTTTTCCATTGTATCAATTAACGTTACCATAGCAACGCGTTTCCGGGTCAGCTAGTAATTTGTTTAAAATAATAATAAGGTCATTTTCAAATCCCAAAGCGCAAACAGTTTTCCAATTTCGAAGCAGACACGATAATAATGATTCCCATCAGTATAGTAATGGTACAAGCTCAGTTTTGGCGGCCGGCCAATCATGTGAATTAAGTATGCCTAAGCTTAGTTTACATAGAACCCTCACAGGAACAAATAAACGAAAGTTGATGTTAGAAGAATCTAATAAGCACAATACACAAATATGTAGCTATACTTTTTCCGTAAGATTAAAAAAAAACATGGCGTATAGTGTGTATTGTAATATTAGCCGTGCAGTGTTCGGCAGAGTAGAAAAGCAGCAATTCACACTTATCACTAAATTCACCATAATCGACGGATGATACTGGAGGCAATGACAATGGAAGGGGCAGATTTTTGTGTAATGATTACGAGCGTAACGAACGAACGTGTAACGAGTACCTGAGTTATGGGTGTTTAGATTATATTCTTATAGATTAAAGTATTATATTCACTATTTATTATCTAAAAAATAATCCCATTTTATCATATGAAAAAACCCTTATGTACGTTGTCATAATAAGTAAGTCATAATTGTTGATTTACGTTCTTTTTATGTTGACATAATCATTGATTACTACACTTGACAATAGTTTAAGCTATAAAAAGTTTATTTACAACAGAATTGTTATAAATTCTAATAAGTCTTTGTTATTTTAGGAGGTATTTCTATGAATTTTAAATATCTATGTGTCATATATGTATGTCTATCTGTTACCCTAGTATCCATATCACAAGTCTTGTAGTGCTTACTATGGGCTAGGCTAATTGGTGTGAATTTAAGAAATATTGTTATTATGGGAACTCCCCCATTTTTGAGACAATCTTCCATTCAGCGATGTTTGTATTTTTTATTAAAATTTTTAATCATTTATAATTTTATTAGATTTGACAATTAAACCATTAAATAACATAAAATACATAATAATAATAACGTAGCTTTTTTTTCTTTATCGTTTTTTCGATACTTGTAAAAGTATTGCACTCGATGTTGTAGGTAGTAATACCTACCTATCGGGTTAGTCGGAAAGCGCTACGTTTTAGACGGGCAGGTCCGCCGTTCAGCACTACCCGGAGGAAGTCGGATGATGCCTAATTGTGCCTAGACATCGTCTGACGGAGAAGGGGCCCGGAGCGTCCAGCCAGAGTGGTGTTTCCGAAAAAGGGTCCCACAAGGCTGTAGGACAGTGTGAAGGCACAACGACGAGTTTTAGTGGGTATGACTTCGATCGCCCACTGGACTTCCTCGTTGTCGGGTGGGCGAACAAAGGAGAGCTCCACATAACTTCGTTGTCAACCCACGCAGCGGAGAATGCATAAGGCACATTTCTCGTCGGAGAAAAGAAGGTACACCTAGCACATTAAGAGACGACGCTGGCGTCAATTTAAGAAATATTAAGAAAAAATCGAAGGGTCTGCAAAGTGTTCCAATAGCAGGGGATGTTGATGTTTAAGTCCCGTCTGACACCTGAGACAAATTGATTTTTTTTTGTAATTTGTTTTTATTTTTTTCATTTCATTAGAAAAGTAAGAAATTCGCGTTGAGTTTAACTTTAGGCAAATGTCCATGGGCAAATCGGTAATGGCAGACCAAGGCGAACATTCAGGGAACAAATAAGAAATGTCCTGAAAAAAGGCCTAGTCAAAAAGCACCCATTACCGAGCTTGTATGCATAGAAGGTACTGAGTTGAGAGCTGAAGAAACGAAATATGTATGTCAAAATCGTAGATTAGGTTTAGGCATTTAGAAAAGACGGACGAAAGAAGACCAAACAAGTATATGAGGCAATTTAGTAAAGACCAATGAAATCTTTCAGGGACTAAGTAGATGTCCTAGAAGAAAGCCAGCTTGCCTGTACGAAAACGAGCTTGTACGAAAGAGCTGATGAGAGTTGAAGAAGCGAAAGATTGACAGGGTTGAAGAAAGTGGAAATCTGTGATCTTTGCCTTCCTCTTTGGGAAAAGACCTGATTCTATGTGTGTACGTACTTAAACTGGTAATAGGCAATAAGCGAAGCATCACTTAAGCCTCTTTTAATGGGTTAATGCGATATTGATGTAATAGTGGTGTATTATCCAAATGTAACATGTAGGAGTGTTAGCCAGCGAATCAAGAGTTTTATTTGTTGGAGTTGATAGATGTAGAAACTCCTTAACAAAAAAAGTAAACATAGACATAAAGAGTGACAATAGGTGTCTTGACTTATAAAAATATCTGTCGGTTCGTGAAGTAAAACAAAATAACATAACTGTGATTTTGATAAAAAATTCTAAAACAACTGCGTACTTCATTCTAATTTATAAAAGTGTTTTAGTATATTGTTTCGTAACTGCCTGTTTTCTGCGATTTAAAGACAGGACTTTGGTAGAAACCTATTTTAAATAATCTTAAAATTATATCATTATTAGCTTTAGCGATCTGTGATAGCAAGTGTCAATCTTAATTTCGGCGATATTATTTGGGTAGCACCACGTGTTGCCAGATTTTTGGTCACCCATCTGCTAATCAGCCTTTGATATGGTTGCTTAACTTAAGCAACGTGGTTAACCATAGTACAATAAAACTTCTCAGCTTCAGGTCTCCTATATTAAATAAAATGATAAATTATTTCTGTTCCAGTGTAACTAGGCTTTATCCTTTCACAGTCTCATGCCTCCAAAGGGGATAATATATTTTGACGGTTCCCATATTACTGCCATTCGGAACCTAACGTCTCTTTACACGGATGATGTGTTCCAAGGCGAAATCGATCTTATTGACGGCAAATGTTCTTTTTAAGGCGAATAAATTGTTTGCTTAAGTCATTGATATGTTGCGCTTATTTGAGGTTTGGGGGATATGCGGTAGAGATGTTTTTGGCTTGACACTTTATTAGATTCTGCAATGCCTTGTGAAAAATGGAAGTTTTCTTGTGGAATTGAGAAATAGATACTTTTGTGATGTCTTTTATATTTATTTGTTAGGCTATTAATTCAGATCTTTATAAAAGACCTTATTTTTTAACTATAAATATGTACATAGATCCTGTTTATCTGTCTCTTCGTTATTTGTCTAATTCAACGTTCTCATATATCCTCTCCCATTATCATTATATACATGTTTTTTCTTTTGAATTTCTTCAAGTATACGTCTAAATATGATTCTTCTTTAAATTACATCCACTTAACTTCCCACTTTATACCATTTCTTATTTTCTTATTTTTTTTCTACTCAAAGTTGCCTGGAATGGATTGCTATTTAGCAAAAAGGGCGCCTGTTATATGCTTCCTGCAGTAATGAGTCTGTTTCTTTCTAATGTGTCTTTGTGTGCAATAAAGAGTTTTTATTTTTATTATTTACATTAGGTTTGATAGAAAAAGCACGAAATTATGATTAACGCAGTGAAAATGAAGAATTAAAGATGGTGACTTTGATGGATAAAATAAGGAATGATGTTTTGCGAAAGCGATGTGGTGGGGATGAATATATAGTGACAAAGATAGAAAAAGGGATGCTTAGATGGTTTGGGCATATAGATTGGACGGATGAAAAAAGATTGACAAAATAAGTTTATGACGCAATTCGGTAAAGGCAAACCAAGGCAAACTTCCAGGGTCTAAATAGAAAATGTCCTCGAAAAAGCCAAAGCAAAAGCACCCTTAACCGACGAGCTTGTACAAAAATTCTGATGAGAGTTGAATAAGTGAGAGATGTTTGACAGGATAGTAGAAAGTGGAAATCTCATGTGATCTTTACCTCTATGGGAAAAAACGTGATTATATATATTGTTGAATAATAGACTCTTGAAAGATTCGGTCAATCCTTCTGGTGGTAGCGCGAAAAGAATACAAAGGTGCACCCACGATTGGTGCCCTACAAAATAGCGTTGGCAGACGTCGCTTATTGGTTGTTCAGTATATCGATCGATGACTATTCACCATGCTGCACGCTAGATGGCGCTACGTTTCTTTATAATATGTATGTTTTATAAATATATTCATTTAGAAAGTTTCGTTTAGGCCCTACCATTATGATCTTAATAATAATAAAACATACAAACTAAAGTCTGTGTGATCTAAAATGAACCTCCTCTTAAATACAAAGATAGGTTAGATCTAGTATTTTTTCTGCCACAGTAATTGATCAACATTTAGTATGGTAATATAACATCACTTTTCCTCTTTTAATTATAACCATGGTGATTAAATTAACTCTAAAAAGTAATTAGTTGTGCGAACGGTGTCTTATTATTAGACGACAATTATTAATTTTAATTAAAGCCAATTATTGGCACATTGATTTTTACTAAGATGACGCAGTTAATAATGATAAAACATAGGCAACATCTCAGATATTATTCTGTACAAATTTAGAGCTAAAGCAATTGTTTTATTAAATTTAAAAACAGCAAAGGTATTAAGAAAACCAGATCTGAACCAATACAGAAAAGTTCTTTTTTTAAATGACCCGGCTACGGAGATCGCCAAAAATAAAACAACACGATTGTGATTTGTTTGCGGATGATTGGCAAGTAATATTTAAAAGTTGTCTTTTCTACTGTGAAAAATTTAAACTAGCATGCTAATTGCTAACAATTCTCGTCTGAAATCAATGAAATTGTAATGTTTCGGTTATGGATGAACGATTTGACAGTTTCAGTTGCTAAGAGGTTACTAACAGACACTGAAGGTGTTCATCTCCGGTTTCGTTGAACCTCCATCAATTTTCATGAAAATTGGTGAGTAGTTAGAAACCTCAAGAAATAAAAGTGACATAGTGCTAACTTGCGTATTTACCCTGGGGGTGAGTGCCACCCCTTCTCGGGGGTGGAAATTATTTCTTTAAAATTTTCTTGATTTTCGATTTAAGGGGTGGTTGCAAAATGGGTTGAGTAATTAATTAGAATCATTAATAATGCATATAAATGTTGAAAATAATTTAGATTACACCAGATTTAGATTTAGACACCAGAATGCTTAAATCTGCATTTTTTTCCATTTTTAAAAAAAGTGGTGGATTATACCCCTAAAATGCAAAAAGCGCAACTCGAGCATATGTCACTTTTTAAGTTGAGGGTAAAATATATTCCATCCCAAATTTTCATGCAAATCGATGGAAGTTCACCGAAATCGGAGGTAATAGTTAATAATAAACACAAAAGTAATAATTTCATTTATTTCAAACAAGAATTGTTAGCAACAGAATTACTTAATCCGCATACGGAATCGAACTGTGTGTGAGTGTTTTATTTCTCTGTTTTTATATATATTTTAACTAATATCTCCTACTTTTTTTTTCTTATCATTATGTCCTGTGTTAAGTAATGTAATTGGTAATTAATTAATTATAAATAATTATTAAATAAACTAACAAAAAAATGCAATGAAACTTTTATTCGGGTCACTTTCCACATAAGCGATTGAAAGCTTATGATAATTCTGCATTACAATTACATAATATTACATTAAAGTTAGAAAATAAATTCACGTCAAACCGGAATCACATTTATCATGACGTAGCGGCATTAATGACTATGTAATGAGTTTTCGCTGACAGCTTAATTTGACGTGCGGTTGCCATCAAATGATGCGACAGTAACACTTTAAGCGATGTGCTTACGTGATCATTTGTATTGAAAAGCGATATATTGTAGACACAATTAATCCTAACTAATGTTGTGCTTTGAGTTGTCCAGCATAATAGAGTAATACAAATCCTTTAAGAGTGTCGTAAGGCTACTAATGATGATGGAGGCTATCACCATATCGCTGGTTTGCGAGAATAGCAACGGAACTAAAAACTTTTGATTTTATAGAATGAGGTTTCAATCTTTTATCGCATACCAAAAAATGTAATTGTATGTCTTTCGAGTGAACGGTGGATTTATAAAGACAATATCTGCGTTGTGTCTCTGTTAACAATAAAATATTAAAGATTTAAGATTTGGCATATTTAGTTCAGTTTGACAATTTTTTGAGTTGCGTCGATATTCTCGCAAACCAGTGATATACCTCTCGAAGACCAGAAAATGGGCAGAAAAGTTTTCAGAACTATGGTCTTTTGTTGAGGTCTCCAACTAGTCTACCGTGCGTGGAGAATATGGAAGTTATCCCCATTTTTGGGGGAGACGCAAGTCTCAAGTTTTTTCTTTTTTTTTTGTAAGCAAGTACAGCAGTGTATATGTTTTGGGTGAGATGATGAATAAATAATGTAACGTGTGATGTAACCGGTTTTCATCGATTTATAAGACGTTATCACGTCAAAATAACATATCTTTAATTCAATTAGAATAAAGATATTAAAACAAAAACATAATATGTTAAAAAAGTCAATATGTCCGACCTTTAAAATTCATAGCATCATCATAAAGACAAATTGAATGATTAAATATTAATAAAATTTGAATTTGTCGCAGGCTCGGCAGTTTATGATCTGTATATTTTTTTTTTACTTAAATGGGTTTTTGTAGCGGAACGAAGCGAAGCTCCCATGGATCAGCTTCAATGGCGCAATGTCTGTTACGCCATAACTTCCACAGTCCTTAACCGATTTTCATATTTTTTGTGTGGAATCGAATCAACAGGTTTAGGACCAGATTGTGACGGAGCCAGAATTTTGAAATTCCCATCGAAACAAAAAAAATTTTTCTTTTTTAAGGTATTACGCTCTTCTCCAATATATGGTGCTAGCGTAGCTTTATGCTTCGCCTGCACTGCATCGCCTAGTTGGAGCGAAGCTCCCATGGATCAGCTTCAATGGCGCAATGTCTGTTACGCCATAACTTTCCGAGTTCTTAACCGATTTTAATATTTTTTGTGTGGAATCGAATCAACAGGTTTATGACCAGATGGTGAAGGAATGTCGAATTTTAAAAATTCGCAAAATTACCATCGAAACAAAAAAAAAACATTTTTTAGGTATTACGCTCCGCTCCAATATATGGTCCTAGCGTAGCTTTATGCTTAGCGACTGCATCGCCTAGTTATATTAGTGTTCCTACAATTTTACTCAGTTCTGTGAAGGACCCAACGCACAACTCTGACACTTCGTATGTAACTCTCAAGGGAAGTGTACGACATGAATTTACAGTGGATATTGGATTCGGACGTCTGTATTAAGTCGGTCGTATAATCGGTTATATAACTCAGACAAAGAGTCGTTCGTGCGTGGGAAAACTTATTTATTTATAACAGAAATCTGTTATACATATTATTGACCACTGTTTGGTGCAATGGTAGTGGTCATGCCTTTCGCACCGACAGTTTTGGGTTTGAATCCCGGCATAGGCAGATGTTTGTGTGCTGAATATGAGCATTTACCTGAGTCATGAGTATTTCTATATATTTCTATAAATATCACATATCAATGTTGAACATATATTTGTCTATTCTTTACCCTAGTATCCACTACACAAGCCTTACAGTGCTGACTTTGGGCTTAATATTTAAATGACTTTAATCATTTAACGACCTCCCTAGCCAAGCGACTTGCATGCCGGTTTTCATGGTAAAGCCAATCCCAGGTCCCGGTTTCAAATCCCGGTCGGGTTAATGTTGAAAACGAATTTAACTACATTGTCTCTAGTCTGGGTATTGTAGTACCATCGTTGTTTCTAAATTCCATAGAATAAGTGCTATTAACGTGGGTCTAGAACAATATATGTAATGTCTAATAATTATTTATATATATAAAAGAATTCGAGACGTTGGTTGTATTGATGAGAAATACCGCTTCAGATATTTATTGGCGCTATTATATCTTCATTTCTTTCTTATCTTATCATTATTTTATATCCACCATTACCTTGAAAAATTATATATTTCCTTTTTTCCTCTCAAATACGCATCCACTTCATTATTATCCTTTTATATATTTTTTTCACCCAAGGTTGCCTCGAATAGATTGCTGTTTAGCAATAAGGCCGCCTGTCTGTATACTTTTCTTTGTTATTTTTTCTCTCTGTATCGTATCTGTGTATGCAATAAAGCGATATTTATTATTATTAATAAATACCTTGTGAATACACGTAACATACTAGCTTATAGAAAATACAAATAAAATAAAACATATAACTTAACAAGCATTGAGCCATTACATTCCTTTATATCTTATTGACATACTAAGTTCTATTATTTTGATCCAACATTCGCTTACGTACTCAACAGTATTACACAATGGTTAATATTTCACCATTATGTTTGAGATGAATATTCCGCAGCATCCATTGTTATGTTACCATCAATGGCTGTTTTTGCGGCTCCAATTCCCAAATCTTCATCAATTTGAAGTGCAAATAATAGCCATCCCTTCAGTGGCAAATTGGATCTGCACCCGAAAGGAGTTATTTCCCGGAGGACAGTACCCATCTTAACCGAATTAAATCTATGTACAAAACTGGCAAGATAAAGGAAATATTTCAGCAAATCTTACAACTTTATAGTAAGCGATTTACATAACTCTACAATAGATATTGTAAAAATAACTTTATGTATTTATTTAGTTCTAACCATGGGGTATTTAAGAAAAAAATAATACTAGATTTAAAAATCTATAAATCCCACGTTTTTCAATGACCAAAAAAGACTAAAATAACCCGGCGGGGCCAAACGAAACAAAAAAAAAAGTAACCATGTGTTACGCAACAATCGAATAAGCCCCATACAAAAGTGAAAGTTGCCGAAAGTTGACCTGAAAGTGCACCTAGAAAGTTGAAAGTTGTTTAAGCGTGCATTGTCATCGGGTTCTGAGCTACCCTGAAAGTTTCAACTCGCTAGGTGGTCGGGAAGTGCCTCAAAATTGAGATACAAGATTCCGACCGGACAGACAAGCAAACAGACAAGAAAGCGACCTAAGAAAAACGTGGGAAAATATCTCAAATTGTTAGTGCTAGCATAATTTATTTGCCATTTTATAATCTCTTTGTTGATTTCTGTATTTTCTTTAAAATCACCGCCCAAGCCTTGCCTAGAAAATACCTATTCACTCGTGACTTGAAGACCCCTAAATTGTATTTGTTAGGAAACACAGACTCAGACAAAGAGTTCCACTCCTTAGACCGCTAAGGACACGTCATATCCTAGATCGCATCGTCACTTACCATCGGGTGAGATAGTGGTCTAGCGCATGCCTATTTTCTATAAAAGAAAAAAAAAACTGAATAAAGCCAGCAAATCATACTCGCATCAGAAAACTAAAAGAAGCGTTTTCCCATAAAGTCCATACTGTTTTTTATCCTTTAATGTTTAATCAAACGCAAAAAGCATTTTTGATTATGAATGACTTTGTATCGTAGCAATAAATAAATTACTATAATACATTTATTCAATGATCTGGAAAAAAGAAAAAAAACATTTGTGAAAGAAAGAACGATGATGTTTTTTCGCTAGTGTTAATTCAATCTCAGACGAGCCTTTAAGACTTATTCTCAGCTCTTTCATTTCTAATAAAGTTGCAATTGAAAAGTTCAAATTTTGTGAAACGCTTAGTGCTACTCTTTGGTATATCTATCATATAATGGTGTCACCTATTTGTAAGTCTGGTTGTCCGATGAAAAAATGGGAACGGCGAAACAAGCAACAGTAAGAAAATCTTTAAATAAAAATAATATTTCTCACATTTACACCAATTAGCCTGTCCCAAAGTAAACACGATAAGGCTTGTGTTATGGATAGAGTAACGGATAGACATACACACATAATACATAGATATGTCATATTCAAAGAAATGTTGTATCTACAAATGCTCATATCCATCACATTAATTTCCGGGACTCGAACCTTGATTAGTCGTTGCAATAGGCAGAATCACTACCATAGAAAGAAAGAATTTATTGATCGAAGGCAAATTAACAATAACAACATATAAAATAAAAACAATTGTGCTTAAAATAACTAAATTACACCTACGATCAACCAGGACCCTGCCTCAGCATAGGCCACAGCGAGCAGAGATCCACCGCAGCAGCGCTGATATTCTGCCAGGGCCTGAATGAGTGACGCCCTACTGATAATATAATTATATATAATAAAAATAAAAATAAAGTAGAAGAAAAAAAAATTAAATATACACATTATAAATGTACATATACACATATAAAAAATAACTATACTATATAACTAACATAGCGTTGTACCTAACGGTCGTTATATCTTTATCCTTTCTATTTCATTCCCTCTCTTCTATATTATTATCGTTAATGTTTTAAATGCGCAAATTAGATAATTCAGCGTCTTAAAGAAAATGGGACCTAAAATATAACCCTGAGAGAGCCTTCTTGAAAAGATGGCGCGTATACAAGTACTGATCAAGGACAAATATGAATCTTTTAATGTTGTTAAGTGTGATTGGTACTCATTTGTAAAGGGTTCTTGTCTGTATTTAAAAAAAGGTTTTGCTTTTACATGAAGTAAAAACTCCTTGTAAATGGATATAAGAAATTATAGAAAATGACATTTTTTTTTATTTCCTATGAATATATTAATTATGAAGAGAATGTAAAAGTTCATAAAATTGAACAAGCGACAGTAGATGTACCCTCGGCCATGTTTTCATTGCTATAATTTTCTTTGAGTTATTATTGTAAAAAGTCATTATTTTGAGTTAAGTGTTTTATAAATCGTCGTTAAGATAATATTATGAAGAATAGCTTTAGGCTCACCCATTATACAATTCTATAATAAATGTAAGAACCGTAATGGCACAGCACATTTGGGGTTTTTTTTAGGTTGACAACAGAGAACAGTCAACAGAGAAAATCTAATTAAATTTTTCTTTCAGATCTCTTGGAATTACCTACACTGGTAGCATTATGGTTATTCCCTACCACCAATCCATTAAGGCCCGTGTCGAGAACGGAGCATAAGGTTTCTAATTCTGTAGCTTCTAAATATATAATCTAAGAACATATATTTGTTGTTTGTGTGTTTGTCTGTCCGCTCTTTTTCCATAGTATCAATAACGTTACCATAGCAACGCGTTACCGGGTCAGCTAGTACAAACTATTATCTCAGTATCTACTTTACTTATATTAAAGGAAGCTTGATTATCGAATATCCTACATTTTGGATGAATTTTTTTAGAGCTTAGCTTGCAAAAAGATTTATAAAAAAAAGCCTTTTTGGTAAGTTTATCTGCTATCGTTTACAACCATTGATTTCCCAAATTTGTTCTGAGCGATCAAGCAAATTTAATTTAACCCTTGCACAAAAAAACCGAACCCTGAAAATCCCCTAGGGTCTAAAAGTGCTTAGCAAAGAGAAATCGCCAGTTTGCCGGCTACTAAGAGGTCTCATTAACATACTTCCTAAGTATTTTTTACCCAAGATGGCTTTGTGAGGATGCTTAAGGAATTTCCAAGAGTATTATTGATTGTGCTCAAAAAAGTTAAGTAGCTCTTATTTGTTTGTTTAATTCTTGAAGAGCAGGCATTCGATTCTGGAATTGTTAAAGGAATTTTTAACTTTATCTCATTCATGTTTATATAAAAAAAAACCGATTTGCGCAAAATTTAATTTCAGGAAAATTAAGTCACTGGAACTTAAGATCTTGAATTACAAGTTACGTTCCTTTAGAGATATTATGATTATTTGTTGAGTTAAATAACGACAAATGAGTTTGCGGCGTTAGCTTTTGAGACGTTAGGGTCGTGGTCGCCTGACATGAAGCAGTTTATGAAAGATATGTCGAATCGACTAATTCTCTCTTCGGGTGATCAGAGGGCTGGCAGCTATTTCGCGCAGAGAATCAGTTTAGCTATTCAGCGAGGTAATGCTGCCAGTTTTCTGGGTACCATGCCCCAAATTGGAATTTTGGATGAAATATTCTTTTTGTGAATATGTATATAAATATTTTAGGGTTAATTTTTAATGATAAGTTTTTAGTTTGATATTGTTGTGTTAATCTGTTAGTAATAAATCATATTCAGACGGATGATTTAGATTAATAAATATATAAAACTAATAAGATAAATTATCACGAATGTTGGAGCACTAAAATTGCCTTTGCGATCTCCAGTAACCTAGCCAAGTGCTAATTGTCAGACCCTATTAACTTAAGACCCAGTTCATTCGGAACCAACGACTTTCAAAGCATGGAAAAGCCCGGGATAAGTTTTTCCCTTTTCAATTACTTGTCCGACGATCAGGCTTTGGTTGGTTTAAGATCCGCAAATCATAGGCCAAATCAACCCTCTTTGAAAACTATAAATTAAAAAATATTAACTTTATGTAAATGCGGGAGTGGTATCCTTATGGAGTTCATAGACAGATGGGATTTACCACTGCCACGGAGTTGGATTTCGCTGCACACAGCTTGAACCGTTAATTATTTAGTATTTTTATGTATGTTTTGTCTGCTTCATTGTACTTTACTAACCCTAGTCTAAAATTATTGTTACTAACATTCTATGGGTTCTGTCCGAAATAAATTAAATAATAATAATTATTAAAAGACACTAGTTTAATTATTATAATAGAAAAATACTAGACAAAATCGACTCGGCTCACAAGTTTTCGAAGCCTTCTGTAGGGTATTATTGACGTGACAACGTCTTATAAATTGGTTTGCCGGGTGACACTTCAAGAAACTGCGTTACGCTCCGCTCACGTTATGCGCTCACAATGAGAGCGAGTGAGAGGCACGCGTCCCTTCCACTCGGGCATGGTTAGCCCGCCTAAGAGCGAGAGAGACAGACATAAAAAGTGGAAGGGACGCGTGCCTATAAATTAATGTTTTAAATATAATTCTTTGTATAAATAAATGTTTTAAATTGTTACTATTATTTCATCCTTCTTCCTACTATACGAATGAATATTCACATTTAAATTATTTTACCACTCAAAGTCGTTGTCACGTAAAACTTTCGCCCGTATACCGACTTTACAGGCAACCAATTTTTTAGTGTCATTTAATTGCTTTTTGTAGATTTCGTATAAGTATCTGATATGTTATTTTTAATTTTTTTTATCTAATGTATTGTTTTCTCAATATACTTTTATCTATGCCAACTAGAGGTGGAAACTGTTAGGCTAATGTGCAAACTCTTTTTTCTTAATAAAGTATTTATGTGTTATGTAAAAAGCTGGTGTTTCCTGAATAAACAATAAATAAAATAAATAAGTGAATTCTCAGGCGGGTATCGAACCCGCAAACTTTAGGAATTCGGTCCAATGTTCTTCCGATTGATTTTACGATTTTTTTCTATTATTATAAATTTATCTTATAAGATATCATTGAAAAAAAATGGATAAAATATATAATATTTATAAAGACACTTTAGGATTACTCCATAAAATTCAAATTAGTTGACTGATGAAATAAAATGCTCTTCTAGCTAGTTAGCGAGAAGATGTGAATTGGAGTTCCGCCTGACATCCGAAATAAGAGATTAAAATGTAAAAATCCAACATGTATACTTAAATAATAAAATGTATAATAGTTAGCTATTCCTTATTGTTCCATGCTTATTAAAGTATTTCAAACAACCGAAATGACGCTATCGTCAGTTTAAGATATACTTGAATAAATTCAACGAGTCTGCCGAGGCGTCGGCAGCTCAATTAAAAGAGTACTCGCCCGTTTAACGAAGGTATGTAGGTTCGAATCCCGCCTGGCAGCTGATACTAGTTAAAATTTCTAGTAATAATTTCTTTACATTTAAAAACCTAACAATCTATAATCTAAGAACACAAATTTGTTGTTTGCGTGTTTGTCTGTCGGCTCTTTTTCCCGCTCTTTTTCCATTGTATACGTGTTTCCATAGCAATGCGTTACCGGGTCAGCTAGTTATTAACTAAAATAACAAAAATATAATAAAGATATGATATGAATTTAATTTTATTGCAAACAAAAGCATCGTTTCTTGCAACGGTAGCGATCTTTCGCACCAACGATCCCGGTTTCCAGGCCCGCAAGGGGCAGCTGTTTGTGTTATGAACACGAGTATTGGTACTTGAGGCATGGGTATTTATATCTATTTCTATCAATATTACTTACTTATTTATGTATCGTTAGCCTAGTATCGATAACACAAGCCTTACAGTGCTTATTTTGGGTTAGGTTAATTGGTGTGAATGTAATAATTATTATTATTATATTCGTTTTTTTTTTATTTTGTTGTTTTATTAATACTAGTGTTCGCTCGCTGATGCTCTGCCCGGAACGCACTTGTTGCTGCGTAGAACGAAACATGATTTTAGCTCAAAATATTTACGTGAACGTTCGAAAGTTGATTTTTTTGCAAATTGATACGATCTTGTTATTTACTGACAATATGGTAACAAACAAACACACCAAGTATTGTCATAATATAATTAGCATAGGATTATTACTTGCTCTTTTGTATTATGTGAAAACTTATTCAATATCTATAGTACGAGTTCAGATTATATTTGTGTGTAAATAAAACTTGTGCAGTGTTTCAACGTTGCTTTGAAGTAGAAGGAAGTAAATTTAGTTCGTATGACAACACACATGTATTTGAAAGTGGAACAATACAATCGCTTCACAGTTTGAACTAAGCAGAAACAGGAAAACTTTTATTTACAGCTATTGTAGTTGGAAAAGTTTTGAACATGATTTGAAACCTATTCGTATAGGAATAGATTTTGTTTTAGACAGACTGTCGTTATGAGTTTTATTATTTTTAATTTTAGTCACTCTTTTTTATTGTGTTTGCCCTTGATCCCAACCAAGCCAGGGGAAAAAGACAGGATCAACGATGGAACGAGCTAACCCAGAAGGTGCCTATTCACCCTGGCTTCAAAAACGGATTGGTTATTAGTACCCGGAAATACAAACGCAAGGAGGGAGATCCACTCCTTTGCTGTATAAAATATGTTGAGATTACTATTGAATTAGTTTAACCATACAAGTTTATTTAATTTCTTAGTTAACTTTCTATTTTTACAACAACAATAATAAGGGCTGTGTGTGTATGAGTGTGTGTGTTAAATGTGTTGTTGTTATTTTTCATTTCCATTTGAAATAAGTGTATTTTCTGTTAAAATATATTACATTTTTCTATTATTTTAATATATATAAGGGATTGTTCTTAATTTAATTTATTTTATGGCGCTGTCTTATTTTTAATTTAGGATGGTTAATCTCTTGATCCCAATCAAACCCGGGGGCTAAGACAGAATCCAAGATGGAACGAGCTAACCCAGAAGGTGCCTATTCACCCTGGCTTTGAAAATGGACGGGTTATAAGTTCTTGGAAATACAGACGCAGGGAGGGAGTTCCACTCCTTTGCTGTGCGTATTATGAATGATGTTGAAAAGCACTTGGTGTGACAGGTAGGAATAGCAACCAAGAAAGGGTGGTAGCCTGCAGTGCGTCTGCATGTCCGATGGAAAAAAGGAGATGGCGGTATGAGCAATTGCAGCTCTTGAGAACACTCTGCAAAGTACAGTCTGTAGAAGACCGACAGACAGGCAAATTTGTGGCGATGAGCTCAGATGTAAAGCTTGTTCTTCACCAATTTGCTGTCACCGATGTCTTTGATAACACATGCTGTTTACCTATAAATGTGGAGACGCAGCCTAAAATATTATAATCTCATGTTCTGTTCCCAATAACTGTGTTTATTGGTGTAATTCTGTTGTATGTAAAAATTTTAAAAAATACATTGATAATTTCCTGCTGAAAGTCAGATTTGCTATTATTATTCAATCGGATTCTAGTTAAGTTAAAGATCACAGTGTTTCAACAGTAAAAAAAAATTAATTCAGCTTTCTCGAGTAATTATTGTTAAAAGTTTGTTACGAAAATCAAAACCGGTGAGAATAATGGGAAAGACCATAAAAAATTCTTTGTTTAATCTTAAATTGTGTTCACGAACTCAGTAAATACAAGTTTCGATTTCGGCATTAAAAACGTTTTTCTTGTACCTATTAATTTCACCGTCGAAGACAATTACGGCGTCTTTCACTGACGAGAAAAATTGACGCAAAAACTCTTCAACTTTAACAAGCTTGACGATATTACACATTTTGTTATATTTTTTATTATTGAGCATTTAATTTGCATATAATAAATTATTACTAGAAAAAAGCGATCCTGCTTACTAAGGCAATCAGTCCTGGGTTAACAAGCTTTGCTTATTTATTCATTTGGGATAACAAACAGCTTTCAAAATATATCCTAACCTCTTACCTACTTCTGTACTTCGCATAGTACGTAAACTTAAAAATAATCGATTTGTTTATTTTATACCCTAAACGTTCAAATATTTAATGTTTTGGCAACATTGAACTGCCTGCATTTGAAAAAAAAAATTAAAAGTCAAGTGTCATCTATCCTTTCCGAAAAAATGGCGTCGGGGGAATCATGCGCAGCACGTCGAACTCGCATGGGTAAGTTAATCAACTATCATCTTATGTAATTTTTAGAAATTTCGAATACTTTTTATTTCGATTAGTTAATAAAATAATGAGTTCAATCTGCGAAGTTGTATTTTTGTGGTTTGGTTCATGGTGTTCGAGATTCTAACCATTTTTTTTCTACGTGCTTTTTAAAGTACAAAAGTAGATACTTAATAATTAAACTGTTAAACTATATTTGTACTTTGTGGTGTACATAATGATATTAATGCTATTTTTTTTTAAATTGTTTTTGTTTCAGTGCTTTCAGAACACGATATCACAGATGCACTAAATGACTCCGAAATAGACTTCTCAGGAAAAGATTCAGATGAAGATTCTGCCTCTTCTCCACCCGAGTTCCTTGAACAGAGTAACCATGAATCAAATAGTAGCTCTGATGAAAACGAAGTCAATTTTGAAGTTCCCGTGCCTTCTCCGGCTATTTCTTGTCATTCTGAAATAGTCCCCACTCCCTCAGCACCACGTGCCCCAACTAGAGGACGCGCTAGGTCTACGACCAGGCGTGGGCGGGGATGTACACGCATGCGTAGAAGTTCATATTTACTTACTAGATCGTCGCCTGTGTTACGTCTTAGTATTAACTTACTCGAAGAACAAGAAGATAACTGGAACTTAGGCAATTTTTTTCCAGAGGTATTAAATTAAACATCTAAAATGCGTTTATGATCCTGATGTGACAGCTGAACAAAGAAAAGCAAAGTATTGGAAGATAAACCCTTTATTCGACCATATTTTACAAGGATGTCATATGCAAGAACGGCCAAAAGATCTATGCATTGAATAAATGATAATTCCTTTTACTGGTAGATGCCCCATGCGCCAATACTGCCCATGCAAACCTAATCCCGTTAGGCTCAAAGTTTTTGTTCTGGCATCTCCTCTAAGAATAGTATGCGATATGGGCATATATCAGGGAGAAAACACCTTCCCCGACCAGAAAATTAGGGATTTGGTTGGGCGAAAGTGCTGTCTTATTTTTAACAAGGACTTTGGTTGCCAGCACAAAGCTGGTCATTTGCCTGAATATAGTACTGCAAAGCAACATCGCTGTAGAAGACGCGGATGCGAAAAAAGAACTACTGTGTTTTGTAAGAAGTATGACGTTTTTTTATGTTTTGTACCTGGTAGAAATGTTTCACACAATTTCATGAAAATATTTTTTAAATAGCATATAAGCAGAACTATTTGATCTCATTTATAACTATGAATATTTGACTGATTACTTTAGAAGCTGTTTTAGTTTTTGAGAAGAATGTTTTTTTTTCAATACTATTTTCTTTTGTTACATTAGTGTTTATGTTGCTAATCTGGAATTTTTAAGTCTTTATTATTAAACGATATTAATATATAAATGTCAGTATCTTATTTACATGTTTGAAATAATATTTTACATGCTTAAAACCATACCTGAAGTTTATGTACTATACAAAGCACAACATAATCTACTACTAATGTACTTTGCAAAGAACTTTGAGAAAATGAAGATTTTCCAATTTGGGAAATTTATCACTATTTTTCCCGAAAACTGTTAGTTCTAAGAAACATATCCTGAAAATTTCGAAACTTGATTGCAAAATATTGGTGGTGAGTAGGCAAGAGGCTAATTATTACAAAAAGTGAGGTTATCGTGAAGCCCACACAAATATCCACAACTTAGTTTGTGAGACTCTTTAAACTAAAGACACTAAAAAAATACAAAAATCCAAATAAAGTAAGTTGACTGTAACAAAAAATTGAAACATAGATTTACTAGGTCAAAACTTGTTTAGTAAAAGAGAACTAAATTTGTATTTCAGCTAAAACTTGCAAAATATATATATTTTTTAATTTGTACCCCGAATCTGTGAATAAGACGAGATTTGGGAAAACTTTGGTGTATGTGTCAGTGAGGCACCTCGGTACGTAGAACAGCCGAGGTACGCACACTCTTTTTCCATCGGATAACCAGACTTACACACAGGCGACACCACTATAGGAAAATATACCAAAGAGTCGCACTAAGCGTTTTAGTTCCAATTTTTGTGATACGTACCGCCAAAGATCGGAACTTTGCCTGAATCTTTGTTTCCTGACCAATACAATTTAGGGGTTTTCAAGTCACGACGGAAGATACCTAAGCTTCTAGGCAAGCGCGCCACATTCTTGATCGCATCGTCGCTTACCATCAGGCGAGATAGTGGTCAAGTGCATACCTATTTTCTATAAAATAAAAACTTCTCTTCTGTATACGTTAACGTAACTAACTACTACAATCGAATTTATTATTACATATTTTATATAGTGTCATAGCACTCAGGAGAATGCGCCTTGTTGCCAATCTAAGCAACTTATATTCCTCCAGCTGACAAACATACAACTGATGAGTACCTCGGTATCTAAAGTTGACATAAAGGCTTACTTTGTAATTAAATAATAAATAAAAATAATCTTGTTTATATCATTTAAGCATCAACTGCCTAATTTTTGTATCTAAAGGAATTTTACTATAAAAATATTAACTTGTCTTGGGAGTTAGCGCGACTGGAACACAAATCCATTGGCTATCCGGTTAAGTTCTCTTCCAAATTAAACTACTGAGACCTAGATACCCATTGAAACCTTTCAAGTGTTTCTTAAGCTAACAGGAATGCTAACTAAGTTAGTTAGTTTTATGGGACCATATCTGCACTTAGCCTTGTGATTGGGCCATTGTGCGCGTGTTGGGTTCTCCTCTACTCCAGCCAACCGAATTGATCCCAAAAATGCCAGCAGCCTTTTCAGACTACTGCAAGCTTCGGGGAGAGATCTCGGAGATTGGAGTGGTTGTGCCCATTTTGTCACACTTGTACATTCCATGAGTCCATGCTGTGGAATTTCCTCTGCCTCCATGCTGCCTAACTATGACAGTTAGGTGCTTGTTTAGCGAGCAATGACCAGTTACTGTACCAATAACTTTGCGGATCTACTCCCTCTTCAATATAATGAGGTTGTGAGCAAGCTTTTTAGAGGCCTCTGAAACAGCATTCATTGTTTGCCTGCGACCATCGCTGTTTTTCCATTCTTTAAGATTTTTATTCTGTTTTAAGTCGTAGCCATGTTTTGATTTGGGTTGGGGGTATTGGCAGTAACTGTTCCGGTCCGTGAACTGTTGTATTTGAGACCCTCTTGGCTAGTTCATCCGCTGCATAATTTCTGAGCGAATCATGTGTCCCTTTATCCATTGCAAAGTTACTCTATTATTAGTTGCAATGGATTAGACTATGTCGTATTCCTTTGTAGGGCTTGAAGTACAGATGCGCTGTCTGACACAATTTATCAATACATAATCGATTGACTATCTTACGACTATTTATCTTAGCATCAATGTTACGTTTAAAGTCCCTTTTTTATTTAAGAATTTGGTGTGATGGAAAAATATATTATTGTAAACAGTAATTTCAAGACCCTTGCCTCACAAGATATTCCGAATCTTCTTTTAACTAGTAATAATAGTAATCCGCATCAGTAAACCACCATTTTATACGGCCACTTGACTAAGTGGACTAAGGACACCGGAAATTATAATACGTTATCAAGATGCCCAACAGACAAAGTCACTTTTTTAGTAAAAGTAGTCACTTTCGAACGATACAGAGAGTACCTACCCCATTAAATTACGAATTTTTGCAATTAATATGGTTCTGAAGTTGATAGTTTTAAGATCTTTAGAAAATTTTTGGGGGATATATTTCGTAAGTGGCATCTCATTCATTTAAATCTCCAATGCAAATAAAGTAAGTATACAGACTTTTTCGACAAAAGTATAGACATTAGTCGTTTATTTATAGAATAATGGGATCATATTAACAATTACAGGCAAATTATTAACACTTTTTAGTGCTTATACTTCCGCATACAAATATAACTTCCAATATTTTAATTGGACAACTTCCTGACTGTTATATTTTTACAAATAAATCCGTTTTGTTTTGCTTTTTTTTTGGCTTACTATATATAGGTACTATTACTGGAAACTACTGTGTCTACCTCTGCCACTACCACGAAGATAGTAGGACATGTATGACTACCATTAGGTAACCTAGTCATCCTATAGCTACGGCGCCTGTAAAGTCGAATCGTCACGATTAAATATAAAAAAAAACAAAATTAAATGCGCAACTAATTTGGTAAAACAGGTTTCATTTAAATGTATGCGCAGAAGTGTAACAACTAATAGCCAAGTTATAATTTTGGCCAGCGCAAAAACTAAACTCAAAACTTATTCATAAGCAAACGTTCGAGGTCTGAATTTTTTGGTCACCCATTTTTTTGGTTGATTATGGTTTAAGACATTTATTTCTCAAAAAGAATACATCATATTCACTTACAATGCGAAATATTAGTTTTTTTAAGTAAACAATAACGCTTTAAACCAGCATCAAAACAATTACTAAATAATTATATGTTAGTGTACTTATTTTATTCGTAGTTAGCCACTTTTAACATATGACAATATGATTTTAGCACACAAACTTAGGACTTGTTATTTTACGTCAACCGTACTAACGAATGCACAATCGCTGTCCTTAATTTTAGTGTAATCATCTTATAAGTAACATAAATAAGAGTTTGAAATAAATTAAAAGACCACGACACATAAATTCTTCTCAGTTCCAATAAATCTACTTGAAACGCTAAATTGAAGACCTTGGAGCCTTAAATAAATTTTACCCTTGAAAGACGTCCAGACAGAAAATCTAAGTAATCAGATATTTTCACAAATTTAACTCTGCGAAAAGTAAAATCAAAATTTTGAATCTTCAGTTAGGGCTAAAATATCAGTATTGATATATTTTACAGAACTAATTTATTATGTCTTCGAGCTAGAATTATGACGATATTATCATGGTGATATATTTATTTTACTTAAACTTATAAAATGTAAGTAACTAGAATAAATTCAAATTCAAAAGTTTTTATTGCATTCATGTGGTATACATAGTTGGAATTACAAAAATAACAGAACCGAACATGAACCCTGTTAGCGTATCGCAATATTATAAGAAAATTAAATAAGAATTATGATAAAAATAGGAGTAACTAAAATATGAATAACTAAAATCTAAGAAAAATTTTAAGAACATTAAATTATAATTAAATAACATTTCAGTTTGAGATAAAATGTTATTTGAAACAGTAAACAGAAAAAAAGATACAAATTTAAACTTAAATTAGGTTAAGTATTTGAGCAAACCGAAAAATTAGAATTTTAGAGACATTTATGATCAAAAAACTCTTGCAACGAATAAAATAATTTTTAACAAAAATATACCAGAATATACTTTGGAATATAAAATATAGTATATACTTTGGATTAAAAGAATATAGAATATACTTTGAAGAGTGTGCTCAGGAGCTGTATGAGTTCATACCGCCATCTCCCTTTTTTCAAGCTCTTGATCCTAATCAAGCACGGGGGCCGAGACACAATCCACGTTAGAATGAGCGAACCAAGAATGTGAAATAAATAGGCTATTCACCCTGGCTTTGAAAATGGACGGGTTATAAATTCTTGGAAATAGAGACCCACTGAATGCTCGATAAGAGGTAAAATAAGGTGAAAAAATATTAGAACAGATATATTTTGCAGAACTAAGTTATTTACGAACTAGAAGCAAACATTATGACGATATTAACGTCGCAGTAAATAGTCCTTGAACTTTTCGATCTTCTCTCTGTATGAGAGATGTCACAGAATATACGCCCCACTTTCACGGCACCGATATTATCATCAAATCACTCAAACAATAACTATTCAACTCATTAGCTGTGTGGTAAACGGCAGGGTAGGTCCCTTCGCTCTTAAGGGCATCGTAAAGGCGGCTAATGATACTGGAAATAATCACCGTACACCTCGCAAAGACCTCAAAATTGGTACAAGCCATAGAGAATGTGACTTATGTCTTTGAGGCTGGGCTTTTACAAAAACAGGAATATTTTAGGTATTTTCATGTGATTAATGCTATAATTCTGATTGGGAATCGCCCTTCGCAAATAGTCGTATAAAAATTTAGAGGCTTAAATTCCGGAGTTTCAGTAATACCCGGTCGTTGATGACCGTGCGTCACCAAATATGCATTTTTTTATTTATAAATTTGCTCATACTTAATATTTTCTTAATTGTATTGGATGTCTAGGCATCACTTAGGACTTCGTTAATTTGATTTTATTGTGACAATTTTTGAAGTGAAAACTTCTTTAGCGGCGTTGTGCACTTTTTGGGATGGGTAAAAAATGTTAAACTCGCGTCAGGTCACGTGACCTGATCGAAAATTCGTAAGACGGCGTAGGGCGCTTGCGCGATGTGCGTATAGTCGTGTCATTTTTAAACTTCATAGTGACAGTTACATTATTTTTTTTTTTAAACTGTCATTATGAAATTTTAAAATGGCAGGTAATGTCATGAGAACGCATGCGTTCAACTGATGTTATTCATTGCGCATGTGCAAAATCCTGCACATGCTCACAAAAAAATGCAACGAACACGACTTGGTGTGTTTGTTGACATGTTTGTATACGATAGCGCAATAAATGAATATTGTATTTTACCACATAAATGATAGCACTTTTATACTGATCATTAAAGCAATTCGTGCGAAATTATTCCTTAACCATTTCAAAATATCAAAAATGCACAACGTTAATGTTCATGTTTTCACTTCTGCCGGCACTCCCGGAGTGCAACCCGTTGTTTTTGAAGTGAAAATTTCTTTAGCAGCGCTGTTTACTTTTTTGGAATGGGTAAAAATTTCTAAACTCGCGTCAGGACACGTGATCTGATCGAAAATTCGTAAGACGGCGTAGGGCGCTTGCGCGATGTGCGTATAGTCGTGTCATTTTTAAACTTCATAGTGACAGTTACATTTTTTTTTTTTTTTAAACTGTCATTATGAAATTTTAAAATGGCAGGTAATGTCATGAGAACGCATGCGTTCAACTGATTTTATTCATTGCGCATGTGCAAAATCCTGCACATGCTCACAAAAAAATGCAACGAACACAACTTGGTGTGTTTGTTGACATGTTTGTATACGATAGCGCAATAAATGAATATTGTATTTTACCACATAAATGATAGCACTTTTATACTGATCATTAAAGCAATTCGTGCGAAATTATTCCTAACCCATTTCAAAATATCAAAAATGCACAACGTTAATATTCAAGTTTTCACTTCTGCCGGCACTCCCGGAGTGCAACCCGTCGTTTTTTTTTTATTAATATGTTAAATAACATGTATAAAAATAAGCTTTTTAATAGCTTACATGTTTTTGTAGTAATAAACATATTGTAATTTTTGATATATTTATGTTTTATTATTTAGAATACTTACCTATACTTTATTAATAAATCAGCAAAATGTAATAGAAGTTTGTTAGATCAGGATAAATTTGATTTAAAATCCTGGCTGGGATATTGATTTCACGTCACCGAAGGCGGGTTAAAGCCGTGCCCTAAGAAGATTATGGCAAACCCTCCATTTTAGGATTAAGTTTTCGTCTAGCAGTGAATGTCCTTACTTATTCGTCTTAATGGTATCTAAATATAAAGAAAAATATTTTTACGTCTTTATCTCTTTGTTCTTTTCGGCTAATTTTCAAAACGGCTGAACCGATTTCGACAGGACTTGCACTATCAGATAGTTAACGTAACTTAGGTTACTTTTGTATTTTGGTATAAAATGTTTAGCAAATAAATCGTCAGCAATAAAATAAGGATTACAAAGCACGACGTTCAAAGTAGTTTCAATAAAAGTATCTACATGATATACATTTAGTCTTAGCATTTTTAAATTTTATAAAAGGACTATACGTTGTCACCGTAAACTAATACGACGAGAGGAGACCGTGTTCGTCATTTTCATTTCTTCTAAGAATTTTGCATTCATATAATAGCTTTTTAATGATTAAACGAGCTTACCTGAAGTGAAGTTCAATCATAATTATACGAAGGCTTCGTCCGAAGAGATTAGCATATAATACAACATGTAGTATCGCCTAGCGGATCGCCATATACGCACTATATTGAGGGAAAATAGTTTTTTTTTTTTTTTTTGTTTCAACTTGCAACACCGTCCCTTCCTCTGTGCGCCATTTTACTTTCGACTCATTTAGTTTAGAGTATGTGCCCATTTACTTTACGACCAAGGGTTTCTTTAGGGAGGGAGGGATGCTAATCTCTTCGGACGAAGCCTTCGTATAATTATGATTGAACTTCACTTCAGGTAAGCTCGTTTAATCATTAATTATACTTGGCTTCGTCCTCAAGATTAGCATATAATACAACATGTAGACTTTTAGAGCAGCGTCGGAAAGTAAATGCCGGTGTATATTATTGTTAAATAATAGACTTGTTACTTTTATATCGTAGAAATTTATTTTAATTTACTCGACATGAACAAAAGAAAAGAAACAAAACTCTTGACATATTTTATCATTTAGGTACTTATTTTCAAATTAATTATAATGAATTATCAATAATTGCTCTTGCAAAACAATCACCATGATTATTGTCCACTGTAGTGGGTCTATTATAGTATTTGAAAAAGGTATCAGAGTTACCACTCCAACCGGCAGTGTTCCTGATGGTATCTATACTAACTCCTAACCTATGCGCCGCAGACGTAGCTGCGTGGCGAGTGCTGTGTGCACTAAACATTGAGACATCAATGCCACTTTCATTTAGTACATGTTTAATCCACTTACTTAGAGTCTGGGTGGAGACAGATTTGTAAGGTTTTCTACAACTTATAAATAGATGAACATTCTTTCGTAGATGTTTAGTTTTATCTAAATATGACATCAATGTCTTTGCCGGGCAAATTTCTTGTCGTTGTTCGAAGTAAGGTAAAGATAATATCGGCTGTAAAGACCCTATTCGAGAAGTTTTAATATGGTCGGGTATTTTTATACAGATTTTATCAGGAAAAAATTCAATATTTTCTATAAGTATTTTAGAAAAGGTCTGCACCCGGTGTGCTGTCACTAGCGCCAAGAGGGTGATTAATTTTTTACTGATAATATCTAATGAATTATCATCGTTGGGATACCAATTTCCTAAGAAATCCAGTACAATAGACGTGTCCCAAGTGATATTGTAACGTGGTAACGGAGGGCGGAGCCGATATACCCCTTTAAGGAATCTTTTGATCCTATCATCGTTACTAATGTTATGACCTAAAATTAGATTTAATGCTGATCTACAACTATTGATTGTACTATACAGAGCACCATCATTAAATAATTTAGTTAGAAAGTAGATAATATTAGGGATCGAGGCCATAAAAATATCTAAATTATTGATTTGACAGAACTTACACCATTTTTTAAGATAAACATCATATTGTTTTAATGAATTATTAGAGATAGATGCTAACATTACATCAATCGATGAAGGAGGAATGCTTTTCCTTAGCCACGCTGACCTGACAAGATTCCGGCTACTAGTGTAAGCTTGGTGTGGATGCTGCGGTGTCTGGAATTGCAAATAATTAAATTATCTTCTGGTGTAAGTATAATTGGTTCTGTTAACAAAAGGCTTTGAAATAGAGGATACCATGGTTGCGTTGGCCATAAAGGGACTACCATGATACCTCTAGCCCCATCTGAAATAATTTTTCTTAAGCTTTTCAAAATCATGGAAAAAGGAGGAAATGCATAAAAATTAAAGTTATTCCAAGGTACAGTAAATGCATTAACCGCATAACAATCTGGATCACGGTGCCATGATATGTACTTATGACATTTCTTATTGATTCTGCTAGCAAAAAGGTCAATGTTTGGTGTACCAAAGTGAGTGACTATTTTTCGGAAAGCTGTATCGGCGAGTTCCCATTCTATATCTGGATGAATGCGCCTGGACTCAAAATCTGCGTTTTTATTATCAGCTGATCTAATGTAAGAGGCGAACACATGTAAACCACGACATTCACACCATTGCCATAATTTTTTAGTTACATTAGTCAAATGTGGAAACTGAATTCCTCCCATGCGGTTGATATAAGAGATGGCAGTCGTATTATCTATACGTAAAAGTATTTCACAATCCCTTAAACGTTTTGCAAATGTTTTTAAACCTATAAATGCTGCCAATATTTCAAGATAATTAATATGATTAACTATTTCCTCTTTACTCCATAATCCGCTTGCCATCTCTTTTCCGCATGCTGCACCCCACCCCGTTGTTGAGGCATCAGTAAAAATTTCCAAGCAGTAAGTCTCACTTTTTATTTTACTAAAGGAAAAACAAATAGCATCTTTCCACCATAAGAGATCTGGCAATAATGATGTAGGTAAATGGATATGTCTGTCGTAGTCATTATTGTATTTTTTTAAATTTAAATATTTTAGGCGCTCGAAGCCTTTGATATATAGCCAACCATACTCAATAGCTGGACATGAGGAAACTAACAGACCAACAAACCGTGCAAATTCTCGTATTGTGGATTTCTTATTATTTTTAATTATTTTTAAGAATTTATTTATTTCAATATATACTTTACTAATCTTATCTGGAGGCAAACTAACTTGAAATTTTTTTGAATCTATTTGGTAACCTAAAAACGTACATTTTTGGCTAGGTATCAAACAACTCTTTTGTTCATTTAGCATAAATCCAAGAGACACAAGTAATTGTTTAGTTAAGTTAATATTGTTAAGACATTGACTATATGTGTCTCCGATTAAAAAATAGTCATCTAGATAAATGGTCGATGCTTGTCCTGCTAAGCGTAATAACCTTGTAACAGGCTTCATGATTTTTGTAAATAATAGGGGTTAAAGTATGAAATTGCCGTTTTATTGCAATAGGTTCTTTGAATTGACATAGAATCTTCATGGTTTGAGGTTTTCGAATGAAACTTTTTTTAAATGGTTTCTATGATGTTCTTTTTTTAAAAAATGTAAAACATTTGAATATCGACTTTCAATTGTTTTTGTTATTCAATTTAGACAAGAAAGATGGATACTGCGAAAATTCGAGTTATTTTTGAATACGAGTTCCGACGCGGAACTAACGCGGCAGAAACAGCCCGCAATATCAATGCTGCGTTTGGAGAGGGGTCTACTAATGAACGCACCGTGCGATTTTGGTTTAAACGCTTTCGTGATGGAAATTTCGACTTAAAGAACGAGCCACGAGGAAGACCGCCCACACAGGTAAATAACGATGAATTAAGAGAGATAGTGGAAGCCGATCCTAGTCAAAGTACCCAGGAATTAGCGGCATGGTTTAACGTTACCTTACCCACAATATTGACTCACTTGCGTCAAATCAATAAAATAAAAAAATACGAAAAATGGGTGCCTCATGATTTGACTGATCTGCAGAAAGAAACGCGTGTTGAAACTTGTGTTGCCTTGTTGACCAGACCTTGCTCCAACGGACTACCATTTTTTTCGTGATTTGGACAATTATCTACGTGACAAGAAGTTTTCTTCCCAGGAGGCAGTACAAAATGCTTTCACACAGTTTGTGCAGTCTAGATCGTCGGAATTCTATCGCAAAGGCATTAATGACCTTCCCATTAGATGGCAGCAATGTATAGATAATAATGGCAACTATTTTGATTAAATAAATTTGTTAAAAATTTAAAAAATAAACAATATAGATTTTCAGTACAAATCGGCAATTTCATACTTTAACCCCTAATATAAAGGGTGCTGTGTTCAGACCAAAAGGTAACACATTAAATTCATACAATTGATTGTTATATTCAAAGCGTAAATACTTTTTTGAATCTGGATGTATTTTAATAAAAAAATAGGCGTCTTTTAAATCTAATTTTGCCATGTAACATTCATTACTAATTAACTTTAACGCAGTGCGCAAATCTTCCAATTTAAAATGTTGGGTGTTAATAAATTTATTTAAATTTTTGAGGTTAAGAATGAACCTCATTTTTCCATTTGGCTTAGGTATTAAGAATATACTTGATAAAAATTGACCATTACAAGGCGTGCATGTGGCAATTGCACCATTCGAGATAAGGTTACTTATAATTTCATCAAAATGTTGTTTTTCTACATCTGAGTAATTGGGTCTTTTTGGTGGGCAAACCTGATAGACAGGAGTTGAAAATGAAAGTTTGTAACCTTGAATATATGATAACACCGTTAGATCTCGAGTTACCATACACCATTGATTATAAAATAAAGATAACCTGCCAGCATACATATTTACCGATTCTATCGGCGAGTATTGTTCTGCCGAGGCTGCGACTGCTTGTATGAGCTCGAGGGCCGACTTCTCGGAGGCGGTACTGCTTCTTTCGGCTTCTGAGCTCCTGTCCCTGGAGGTTTCTTGGTCGGAAACGGTGCTTTCCAGTTTTTTGACGGACCGGTAAAAGACTTTTTATTTTGTACTGGTTTCGGCGGCGGCAAGGTCGCTTTTAGCTCCGCTCCAGACCTGTTGATTGCCTTTGCAACTTTTATAGTTTCGGAGAGATTATCACCAAATAGAAAATTTGTTAATTTTGTATTCTGGAGCTGTTCTTTCATATCTTTCTTTAAAGTAGAAAGAATAAAATTACGTCTCGTCACCGAGTCGTTATACTGGCAATCACAAAGATTTCGACTTGCGTCCATAATAAGTTTTATTAAATATTTATCTTTATTCGCGGCAGCAAAGAGGTATGACAAAGCTTCAGTGAGGCAAGACAAAGTGGTGGCTAACTGTTTTTGTCTATTTTCAATATATTTGTCACGTTTGGCTACTATTTCTGTTAAGGCAGCCTTAATTTCTGCATTTAGCTGAGGTGCATCGATGAGTCTGCAGTTATTTGGTATTAAATATCTTTCGCAGAGTTCTTTACGTATTTCTTTAGAAATTCCAGATGTTGAGTAATGTTGCAGTCGAAGAGCCAAATCAGAATTTGTATCCATGCCGTATTTTGTGTTGACTGTGGGGTCAGTGCCAAGAATTTCCAAAATATCTTTATCCAGTTCAAGAACGGATTCGATAGGTTCTGGCGCTGCTGTTATAGCAGCGCTGGTGCAAGGTTCGTCTAACATTAAACTGTCGTTTATTTCTGTCACTTGCTGTGAGGCATCAATATTCGAATTTGGTCGTTCGAGGTCTATTGTGTCCATTAATAAATCCGCCTCTAGCGGTATGTAATCGTCTGTAATTACAGAGATAAATAACATTAAATACCATAATTAGTTAATAAACAGTCCTTACATACTGTTTGAAAAACTAATTTAGTGGGTAGTGACAACTCCAAAGAGAAGCACGCAGCCCCAAGGTTACATTATTAAAAAAGGACACTTTACATAATGTGGGTATAAATTTAAAAGTAATGGGATAGTCCGGTGACTATACGCTATACTTTTTATTGGTAAGAAACAGCCCCTCGAACTGTTCGCATACCGGAAAAAATATACCAAATATGTTTTTTACTGTTCTTTTATATTAAAACACTTGAACTAACCTCCTTTATCCTGTGGAAGTGATGTAGGTTCAGAAGATGAAGTGGACGACAACCGCTTCCTACGACGAATTTTTCGTTCCAATTTCCGTAACTTCTTACTTAAATGTTCATAGTCATCTTTAGATTTCCGTTTAGGCATCTTTTTACGATAGAACAAACTCAATATGAAAATTAATGTCGAAGCGTGCGTACTGGCGAAGCACTAAAACGCGAATGAGTCGAAAGTAAAATGGCGCACAGAGGAAGGGACGGTGTTGCAAGTTGAAACAAAAAAAAAAAAAAAAACTATTTTCCCTCAATATAGTGCGTATATGGCGATCCGCTAGGCGATACTACATGTTGTATTATATGCTAATCTTGAGGACGAAGCCAAGTATAATGACAGTTGTAACAGTTTCACAACAGAAAACGACCATATAATTTATCTGAATCTGACGGTAGTTTTATATAGACAATTACTTTCTGCCTGTAACACATAAAGTATGTACAGACAACAGCATATTAAGACATACACTCTCAAATAAAATATTCTAACATCAAGTTTACCTTTTCAACTAAAGGGTGTGTATAACACGAACGATGCATAATAAAATTGACTTAAAAATATGTACCAAACTAAAACAAAGTTTATACCCAATGATATATAAATTAATATGAAGAAATATATAATACATGATACAAGAAATAACAGGCTCCAACAAACTTAAGATGGTATTTACGTACCATTTTATCTCTTAATAGTAAAGTTATAAACTTTTTGCATAGTCGAAGCTGCAGCGTTGCAGTGAGTGTGCACGATTAGATTTGAGACGAAATCGGTATGATGGGCAGCCATTTGAAAAATAAGGCGGCTACTAGAACGAAGGTCAAGTTGGTTGGAAGCACCTTGAAACTGAAACGCAGACTTTAAGTATGCTAAGATGCGAGGGTCAAACAGAATGTTAAAGATAGCGTAAACAAAATCCCTAGCTGCGTCTTAAGCGAGAAATGGTATTCATATTTATTGAATCACTTCATACTTGTAACAAAAGTACTTACATTAACTGTAACGTAATAACATCACTGGATGTTAATGGTTAATAATGTTTTTTTAGTGCTACAAATTCACTGTGATTTAAAAAATGGATTCTAGCTTAAACAGTAATATAGGAAAAATATATATATGTCGTATCCGGTCATGAGTACGGACACTAAATGAAACGCAATCGCGCCCTCTAGCCGGCGAACATAAGAAACTACGATTTCCCGCGCTTCGACAGAGTCGTGATGCTGTCAACGTGCGAGCTCCCATTCACTTTCGATCGAGTCGCCATCAAGTGTAGACGTCATCACGGAACTGACCTACGTTTCGCTAAGTGCCTTATTATAACAAGTTTGTTACGTGCTACGTGGTTCTTAATACTGTGTCCAAAAATTACAACATCTCGGTGCACGATTTCTAACTCTGCCCATATACTATCGGAAGGTTCGGACCAAAATCCTGACGTTCACCCCGACATATATATATATATATATATATATATATATATATATATATATATAAGATGGAATCAAATTAACTGCCAGGACTTCGTGGAGTGTTTTGGTCAAGTGTAAAGAATATGCTTAATTAGGATTTTATATTGTAAAAAAATAAAAGCTTTTTTTCGTTTTTTTTCATACCAAGACTTCATTTTATCACTTTCACTGTCATTTCCTATACCTAATCGTTTTTTCAGTTCACCTATTAACTATAAAATTAATCAAACTATCTTCAATTAAAAGTAGGCATAACCGCGCACAGCTGATCCGCGCGGTACAATGAACCGCAGCGCCGCGATCGCAGCGCGCGCTCCTTTTATTACAACACTTAAAAAAACGTTAAACTTAAAAAATTCAGAATTGCTGCTTAATTATTTAATGTAATTTAATTATCTATACTCTGATCGCACTATTAGGTAAAGCCTGTACTGTAGTAAAACCTGTACCTAAAAGTTGGATTGTAGGCAAGTTCAATGATTCTTGGATAATATCTTCGTAACTCTTACATAAGCAAAGAAACGAACCATCACAAGTCTAAATACTACATTCAGTGACACTGGCGTGGAAATTAAATAAATATCTAATTTAGTATACTGTATAGGAAACACTTACAAGTTCGGTGAATTTGGTGTAAGGTCTTGGTAGTCGATACACATCACATCACAGCACAAAGAACCTAGTTTATAGTTTTAGGCGTTTAAAAGTTCATTGCTTTTTTACAATTGTTATTGGATACCGTAAGTATTTTAAATACTTAAAGTTGGAAGTATGTCTTAACAAGTTATCACAAAACATCACAAAATTAGCATTTTTTATCTAGATTGTTAATACCGTACACAAAATACACTACACGCATAAATCGAGATGGTATTCCTTTTTCATTTGACACAATTACAAAGTGCTATATTATCAAACTACTATTTTTAAGTCATTCACAGACACAACTTTATGTTATGTTATGATTATGACTATTATGAAATATTTACAAACTGCGTGCGCTAGTGTTGCCATTAGCCGATAGTCAAAACTAACATGAGACGTCTAAAAAAGTAACATCTTATTTAGAAAAAAAAACTGTAATATTTAAAACTCGCTAAATTTGTCTAGTACCTAGCAAAGAGAATGCAAAACAAAACCAAATTCTACCACTGTGCTGAATGGTACATAGCTTGGACTTTATTGTATTTATTTATTAGCATTCACAATGCCATAGTTCTATGAAATAAAATACGACTATAAAAAACAACATCGCAGTGTCTTCAAGTGGATTTCGAACTCACGACCTCTTGCTATCCAGGCGACCGCTGAGCTACCGTTACGCTGGTAGACGCGTCGAAATTTACAAGTGCATTTTACTATGAGCCAATTTATAAATTAATATCTGCAAAGACATACACTGCGAGACCTAGTGATATAGTTAGCTCTTTTTGTAAATAATATAAGTAAGATGGAGTTCGGTCCCTCATATGCAAGTTTCTTTCGCCATTTATTCTGAGACGGGCCTCCCGATTGCGGAATTGGTGGTTAACTCATTAGTTTTATAGTAATCGATATAATAGGAAAAATAAAAAATAAGATACAATTTTTTTTTGTATGAATTGATCAGTTAGGAAGCACATGCAGGACGACCATTACCTTAGTCATCCTGTGATCACGGCTCTTGTAAAGGAGTCGAAACACGAATATTAAATATTGAAAAAAAAAGAAATTTAAGTGTGCAATTAATCTGGTAAAAGTGTTTTTATTTAAATTGTGTAGCTTGTTTTTTTTTTTTCAATTTTAGTATTTAATTCTTACTTGTTAGTAAAAGTACCATTTAGAATCGTGAATCATAGAAGTAACATGTAACGGTCAAAAATAACTGAATCTGTTACAAAAATAACATTCTGGCAATACTGGCGTATGCACACACTTACACAGTGGGTGTACATGCTGGGTGCGGGACAGAGAGAGCGCTAGATCAAAGATGCCGCAACATTAGATTCTTGGAAATACACACGGGGTTCTCGGAAACACATACATAAGGCTGACTACACTTTATAAACATTGTCGATTTTTGGATGTTGCTTTTTCACTTCATAGAAACGTAATCTTTAAATATGAATGTAAATTTAACACGCATTCTATGAGTCGAACTCAATAAATAAATTAGAAATAGAGCAAATTATTTAGTCAAATTAGGTGCTGTGATTCCATCAAACTTACATAATTATTCACTTTTTGTATAGTAAGTTGATAGGTGCTTTGTACATAACTAGCAGTTGTACATAGCTGGTAGAGTGTAGGCAACTGAGGTGGTGATAATTTTCTATAAATATTGGATATTTCTAAAAACGAATTCTCAACCAATTTGCATTCTTTTTTTTTTGCTTAGTGCGAAATTACAATTATAAAAGAATACTTCTAAAAAATTAAAATAGTTTTCACTAATTTTAGTTTTACCTTGTTTAAGGTAAAACTAAAATTAGTGAAACAATATTCCGCAGTTGATCTAAAATAATAAACACGAATATGATTTTTGTTTCCGAACTCAATTTTACTTGTTTTTATAGTAAAGAAAAATCTGTATTTACCTTTTTAAATCAAATCTAATTGAAAATCGAAGCCTAAAAAGTCTTATAGACACATGTTTAATTAACATATTATTAAGGTGTATCGACGCCCTAAACAATCACTCAGCCATGCTTTACAAGTAGGTATACACCTGTGCTTCAAGCAATAATTTCTACTCATAGAACACATTTACATTCAAATTTAAAGATTACGTTACTATGATGTGAAAAGCAACATCCAAAAATCCACTATGTTAGGTACTCATAAAGTTTAGTCAGCCTTAAGTACGTGTTTCCAAGAATTTCGTGAAGTGTTTCCAAGAATCTCATGTCGCGGCATCTTTGATCTAACGCCAGTGTTACCAACTGTTAAAAATATTTATCCCTAAAACTAAATTCAAACACCCCTAAAATTGTCCTAATTACTTGGAAATCCCCTTTAAAATAATTTGTATGATATCATATTTTTGTTAAATTTTATTTAATTTTATAACGTCAAATATTATTTCATTTTCTTCTGACGAATCAGAGTTCATAAAGTCATGCATGTTGACACTGAATAAGCCTAACATTTTAGGAGATGGGTTGAATTCACCATTTCGATTTAAAATTCCAACTACTGTAGTTGGATTATAAGTACACAACATGTCGCTAAGTCCGAGATCACTAGGTAAAAAAAAAATGTTTGCTAGTTGGGACTGTCCCAGGGCGTATACTTTACATCTTTATTTTTCTCGATAAATAAAATATAAAAGAAAAATTATGAAGGGTCACAAAAACCCTGAAAATATCCCGAAACATATAAAACCCCTCCAAATAAAATCCCATTTCTCTTATTTACCCCCTAAATTGAGGGGAAAAACCCCTAAGTTGGGAACCCTGTCTACCGCGTTCTGTCCCGCACCCATCATGAATGAATGAATCGACGGGTAGTTCAGTCATTTGCCGCTCACTCTGTGTCTGCGCATGCCAGTATTGCCAGAATGTTACTTTTGAAACATTTTAAGTTATTTTTTACCGTCTCGTGTGGAGGAGTGTATGGAGGTGTTCCTCCATGTACAAAACATCTACACAATTGAAATAAAAACACATTTCCCAGATTAATTGCGCATTTAAATTTGTTTTTTTTTTTTCAATATTTAATCTTCATGTTTCGACTCCTTTACAGAAACCTTAATGCATAATGACCAAAGTCATACATGTGCTTCATAACTAAATAAATTTACACAAATAAAATTGTTTTGTTTTGCATTTTTTTATTTATCTTATTATATGTACGATTACTGTAAACTAATGAGTTTACCACCACCAGTTCTGAAATCAGGAGGCCCTTCTCAAAAGTGGCGAAAGAAACTTGCACAGCAAGGACCAAACTCCATCTTACCTATATTATTTACAAAAAAGCTCACTATATCACTAGGTCTCGCAGTGTGTGTCTTTGGAATTAATTTATAAATTAGCTCATAGTAAAATGCGCTTGTAAACAACGAGTCTACCAGCGTCACGGTAGCTCAGCGGTCGCCCGGATACCGAAAGGTTTTGAGTTCGAAATCCACTTGAGGATCCACTTTTTATTTTATAGAATTATGGCATTGTGAATGCTAATAAATAATTAATATAAGAAAGTCTAAGCTATGTACCAGCCAGCACAGTGGTATAATTGGGCTTTGTTTTGCATTTTCTTTGCTGCTAGTCTTTACCGAGTTTTAATTTTTTTTTCTAAATAGAGTAAAGGTATTTTTTGAGATGTCTCGTGTTATTTTTGACTGCCGGCTACTGGCAACACTAGGGCACGCAGTGTGTAAATAAAATATGTCATCATTCACAATCAATCATTAATCATGATTCACAATCATAACATAATGTTGTTTCTGTAAATGCCTTAAAATAGTAGTTTGATATTATAATCCTTTGTCCTGTGATATTATAATGATGTCGAAAGTAAAAGGAATACCATCTCCATTCTGCGTGTGGTGTACTTTGTGTAAATTATTAATAACCTAGATAAAAAAATGCTAATTTTGTGAAGATTTTTTGTGATAACTTGATAAGTACATACTTCCAACTTTAAGTATTTAAAATACTTACGGTATTCAATAACATTTGTAAAAAGGCAATGAACTTTTAAAAGCCAGAAGCCAGCTTTTTTGTGCTGTGATGTGATGTGAGTGTAGGTATCGGCTACCAAGACCTTACACCAAATTCACCGAACTCGTAAGTGTTTACTATGCAGTATAATAAATTAGATATTTTCATCTACCTCTTTAATTTTGCTTAGAGTTTTGATGGTTTGTTTCTTTGCTTGATAGAGTTACGAAGATATCATCGAACTATTAGGTACCTAGGTAATCCGTTATAACTATCAGAGTATAGATAATTATTTAAGGAAGCAGCAATTTAGAATTTAACGTTTTTTAAGTGTTGTAATAAAAGGAGCGCGCTCTGCGTTCGCCGCGCTGCGGTTCATTGTACCGCGCAGATCAGCTGTGCGCGATTATGCCTACTGTTAATTGAAGATAGTGTTTTTAATTTTATAGTTAATTGGTGAACTGAAAAAGGGATTAGGTATAGAAAATGACAGTGAAAGTGATAAAATGAAGTCATAGTTCGAAAAAAACGAAAAAAAGCTTTTATTTTTTTACAATATAGAATCCTAATTTAGCATATTCTTTATACTTGACCCTATCACTCCACGAAGTCCTGGCAGTTAATTTGATTCCACCTTATATATAGAATTTTAGATGTCAATAGCTGAGTCGTATATTTATTGTAGAAAAATATATATCTGTTATTATAGACGAAGTTTAGTATTTAAATAAAATATATATATATTTAATTCAACTTCCTATAATTTGATTTAAAAATATTCCCGCATACTATAAAAACACTTTGCAATCAAGATTTTTTTGAGATCAGTATCAAAATTGTCTTGGTGGACCTTCAAATAATGTGGTAAATTGTACATTTTGAGGGTATAGTGTGAACCGTTCTTAAACATTGCAAGGTGTACGGAGGGAGCGACCAAATAATTCTCTCGGCGGCGTGAGACGTATCTACCTTGTTTGTCTGCGATCTTATTGAAATATACGGAATGCTTTCTTACGAGGCGTCATATTTCATGTATGTAGGGTTGTTAGAACATGTGCGATTTGTTTTCGTCAATTTAAAAGTGGAGGATTTGATTTGACAGATAATGAACATCCCGGTGCAGCGAAAAAGTTCAAAGACGTGGAATTACAGGCGTTATTGGATAAAGACCCAACCCAATCGCAAGAAAAATTGCCACAAACATTAAATGTGACTCGAGGAGCTATTTCTCAACGTTTAAAAGCCATGGGAAAGATCCAGAAGTATGGGAAATGGATGCCACGCCAACTGAACGATAGAGAAATGTAGAATCGAAATACCGTTTGTGAAATGCTGCTCCAACGGTCCGAAAGGAAATCTTCTTTTTTGCATCGAATTGTCACGGGGGACAAAAAATGGACCTCGCCTTGTCCGACTATCACCTTTTCTTATCGATGTGACACTCACTTGCAGAGCAGCGCTTCGCAAATTTTCAAGATGTCGAAAAATGGCTTGTCGAATGGTTTGGCTCGAAAGAGAAAAAGTTTTTTGGTATGGTATCCATAATTTGCCTTAAAGATGGGCGAAGTGTGTAGAATCTAATGGTCAATATTTTGAGATTCCCTGAAAATTAAGTGTTTTTCTTAACGAAAAAATCGGAAAATTTCAACTTTCACCCTTGTATATTCCGGTCAATGTAAGAAAAAAGGTATTATGCGATATAGAGGAAATAAAAAGTTTCTTACCATCATTGTTCCAGTCAGAAAGACGTTGACTGCAGGACTGGAAGCCTTACCTAAAATATGGCATTGTTTTGCTATATTCACCAATTGGTTGGAATTCGTAGTAAAAGATCATAATTTAGAAAATATTGCTGCCCATTTTCTAGTTTTACGCAAGTAAATGATAGTCCATCATCTAAATACCATAGGTGATCGTCATCCACTATAATATAGTTATATACAAATATATTGCTGATTTTGTGTATTATTGGGTATTGAATTACATATGTAGGATTTATATATTTTTTAAAGTTATTGTAATTTTTTCTTCAATATATAATTCACTTGTATTCACGCTGGCTGGATCGATTTTGATGATTTTTTTGTCTGTATTTATGTGAAGAACGATAAACTCAGTGTAGTCTTCAATACTTCTGTCACGGCGGTGCATTCAACTGCGCAGAGTTAGTTGCCTCAAAAAAACATGCTTATTATCCAGTTATACTAGGCGATGCAGTCGCTAAGCACAAAGCTTCGCCAGCACCATATATTGGAGCGGAGGGTAATACTAAAATAAAATCAATAATGTTTTGTAAATTTTAAAATTCAATAGGAATGAAAACTTTTAAAAAGCGCACGCTTTTTTTTGCAATGAGAAATCCCATAGAGTAATTTTTTGTCATTAACTTTTAATTTTGTGAATTTCAGAATTCAGGCTCCGTCACAATCTGGTCCATAACCTGTTGATTCAATTCCACACAAAAAATATTAAATAGGGTTAAGAACTCGGGAAGTTATGGCGTAACAGACATTGCGCCATTGAAGCTGATCCATGGGAGCTTCGCTCGCTTCGCTTGCTCCACTCCAACTAGGCGAAGCAGTCGCTAAGCATAAAGTTACGGTAGCACCATATATTGGAGCGGAGCGTAATACCTAAACAAAGAAAAGATTTTTTTTTCTATGGGGATTTTTGCGAATTTCAAAGTTCGGGCTCCATCACAATCTGGTCTTAAACCGGTTGATTCGATTCCACACAAAAAATATTGAAAACGGTTAAGAACTCGGGAAGTTATGGCGTAACAGACATTGCGCCATTGAGGCTGATCCATGGGAGCTCCAATAATACTAGGCGATGCAGTCGCTAAGCATAAAGCTACGCTAGCACCATATATTGGAGCGGAGCGTAATACATAAAAAAAGAAAAGATTTTTTTTTCTATGGGAATTTTTCCGAATTTCAAAATTCGGGCTCCGTCACAATGTGGTCCTAAACCTGTTAATTCGATTCCACACAAAAAATATTAAAATCGGTTAAGAACTCGGGAAGTTATGGCGTAACAGAAATTGCGCCATTGAAGCTGATCCATGGGAGCTTCGCTTCGCTCCGCTCCAACAAGAATAATTATTGTATTCATTGTTATTTCTCTGAATTATATTTTCGACAAAGAATAGAAACAACGTTACTACACAAACAGTGAACTGTCCGCAGCCATTTTGTAGAGTTTTACTCACTTGTCACTTTTGACATATTACTTACGGGCGATAATGGAGCGTGTCATTAAAATAACATTGTCTTTTAAACTTTGTTAAGAGAGTACGTAATAATAAATGTCACATCGTTTTAATCCTTATTAGATAATCCAACAAAAACAAGTTTAAATATCTACGCTCTTAATTTGATAATTATGTTTAATGTAATATGAAATATATTGCTTTAAATTTTCGTTTTTACTTATCATCATCATCATATCAGCCGTACGACGCCCACTGCTGGACATAGGCCTCCCCCAAGGATCTCCACAACGATCAGTCCTGTGCTGCCCGCATCCAGCGTTTTCCCGCGACCTTAACCAGATCGTCGGTCCACCTCGTAGCGGGCCTACCCACTGAGCGTCGTCCGGCACGCGGTCGCCATTCGAGAACCTTTCCGCCCCAACGGCCATCAGTTCTCCTTGCTATGTGTCCTGCCCATTGCCATTTCAGCTTCGCAATTCTTTGAGCTATGTCGGCGGTTTTTGTTCTCCTACGGATCTCCTCATTTCTGATTCGATCGCGTAGGGAAACACCAAGCATAGCTCTCTTCATTGCCCGCTGAGCGACCTTGAGCCTTCCCACAAGACCCATAGTGAACGACCACGTTTCACTGCCATAAGTCATCACTGGCAACACACACTGGTTAAAGACTTTCGTCTTAAGGCACTGAGGTATTTTGGACGCGAAAATGTATCGCAGCTTCCCGAACGCTGCCCACCCTTACTTATATTACTTACTTATATTACTAATAAATTTAACGAGATTATTACAATGTTTGTTTTTTCATTTATTTATGAGGCTAAGATTTTGGATCGGATATTGGAGCCTCAACAATAAAAAAAAACTTAACTACGAAAATAGAACAAAATAAACTTTGAGGTATAGACTGTGCAAATAAAACTCGACTAAAATTTTGCTTTTTTTCTGGTATTAGTACTACCCAATTCTGTAAGCTATACTAGCAATCGTTCAGTAAGTATTATTATCAAAACGAAATTATGAATATGAGTACAATTATTAAATGGATATCACGGTGTTTGAAAGTCACTAAACGATTACGTGTAATTGGCCGATTGGTCGTGTGCTGTGATTAATTATTTGTCAAAGTAAGGGTTTTCCCCTAATTAGATATGAATAAAGTTATTTTCATTTAATTTAAGTAAAAAATCTATAAAGAAGTTTATTTTCATGTACTTTTGGCGGTACAAACAAAGGTTCTGTATTTATTTTTAAGATGCTCAAAAACTATCTGCTGGCACGTACCCAAATTCTACCCTTCTGCAAAAAAAGTCGAGCAGATTAAAAATAGCCGCGTACGAACGTGACTTCACGTTCCTAGGTTATTGCTTCGTTATACGGGTTGAACAAATGTACAGTTGGCAGCACATTTGTCATGACCCTTTGTTGTTTCAGGTATACTGTTTAGTCTTCAATTATATGATTTCTATTTTCATGAATTTCTTAGGGGGATGTAAACGAAACTTGCTGTGTCTGGAAAGTAGATTATCATCATATCAACTTTTTACACGTAAAGAATTGATATCATGATAGATGACAGCCTATATTCTATCTATGGTAAAAAGGTAGTTTATGGGAAGGCTTACAAATGAATCATCAATTAATTGATACAATATCAAGAGATCTTCACAAATGTAGATACGTTTGTGAACACGTGTCTTTTCCAAAAGATTACATGTACATAGAAATTGACAGTAATTTATAATAGGCTGTACCATTTTTTTCCTAATTGTTTAGTTAACTAATAGCTAGCTTTGAAGCACATTTTTTTTATTACATGATTTTTTTACCTACAAGTGTCCGTTACACTTGTTTTTTTATTTAATTTAGCATATATTTTATCTTTAATATACTGGTGTACGCAAATGTTAGTAAATAAATAGATCCTTAGTAAGGGGATATTTTTATAAACCCCTATGTATTCTTCCCATCATTAGGTATATATTTTTAGTATAAGATTTTACCTGAATAATTTATAGTAACTTCTACAAAACTTTGATTAAAAGTCACAAAATTTAGTTGAAACAATATTTAATTAATATTTTTCTCTTTTCAGGTAAGTCTATTAAAATGGCGCCCATCGAAAATACTCTACAAAAGGTTTGGTTTACGTCAACATGTCTTTTTTATAGTTTTTCTAAAATCATATTTCAGTATTTCCGTCTACTTGGGATATAACAATTAATGAATTAATACCTACAAAAACACACATTGCCTGATGATGTAGTTTGCTCTTTTGGCATATAATAACAGTAAGATGGAGGTCGGTCCCCCTGCCCGAGTTTCTTTCGCCAGTTCTTCTCGGAAGGGTCTCCCAATTTCCGAACTGGTAGTAGACTCAGTAGTATACAATGTAATCGTAGTGAGAATTAAATAACTAAATGAAATGTAAAAATAAAACAATTTTAACACTTAAGAACGTGTCCGATTAAAATATTGTGAAGGTAGTAGAGGGTACTCGACGACCATTATCTTAGTCATCCTGTGATCACGGCTCCTGTAAAGAAGTCGAAACGTAAGGATTAAATATAAAATAAAATATGTGCAAAATCCATAAAAAAGGTGTTTTATTCAAATCAGAATGTACTAGCTGACCCGGTAACGCGTTGCTATGGTAACGCGTTTCTATGGTGGCGTTAATTGATACAATGGGAAAAGAGCGGGAAAAAGAGCGGACAGACAAACACACAAACAACAAATTTGTGTTCTTAGATTATAGATTTTTCAACGTCAGTTAAAGCAACAACCTAAAGTAAGTCTTGGACTCCGATAGTAAGAGCTTCCATCTGGGATTGTTCTGCTCGCTTTCATGGTACTTCATGATATCGCCACTCAGAGATCCTGGGTTTGATTCCCGATCGGGTCAAAGTAGAGAACGACATTTTCTACATCGGCTCGTGTCTGAGGGTTGTGGTACCGTTGTTGTTTCTGAATTCCATAAAACAAGTGCTTTAGCTGTTTAACTTGGATTCACAACTATTTTCGTGATTTTTTTCTTTTTTTATGTTGGCAACAAAATATTTAGTGTTTTTAAATCTGTGTTTTTGTTACCTCTTTCCTTTTAGCATTATAATTAACTGGGAGACTGATCTTCGCTAAGCAAAAAAAAAATAGGTTTAATTAAATTTACGAAACTGGCGCCTTATGAATTGGTTAGCTTAAAAGACTCTAATAAATTGTTTCTTCTTGAGTTGAATTACTGTTTTTACAAAGGCTTATTAGTGACAGCAAAATGGCTTCACATCTACACTGGACAGCAAATAAACCGGGCCACCCGCTACTTTTGAACTCTAGTTCGATTTTCTCAAAAAGTATAATACTTACAACTGACAAAGTCATACCTATAGAAAGTGCGTTTCATGACGATTATAAATTAATGGAAACACATTATGATTTATCAATGAATTAAGTGTTTATTAAGAATTTTACAAAGATGAGTCGTCTCCAGTCGTGCACCTCGTTTGTTATCTCCAAGTAGAAAACAAATTAAAGCCGGAAACAAAGAAAAAAAATAGAAAAAGTTTATGATCAGTATTCAGCGTCCCCTCCTCTTGCTCTGATAACTGATAGCATCCTCGTATTCATAGATCTCACGAGCCTGACGATGAAGTCTTGGGGAATTGCATTTCACTCCTCTTCAACTGCGATTCGCAGCTCTGGAAGCCTTGTTAGAGCTGGTACCCGGGCTCAAACCCGACGTTTCAGTTCATGCTATAAGTGTTCTATAGGGTTCTAGTCCGGGCTTCGAGCTGGTCAGTCCATCGTACGGATGCCAACGTCGCGTAGATATTGGGTCACCACATAAGCAACGTGAGGCCGTCCAGTATCTTGCATCAACTGCATATCCTACCCGATATATCCTGCGTAAGGTACCACATGATCAGCGAGGATTTCAGAAATGTAGCGATGAGAAGTCAATCCACGTGTACGGCCCGTCGGTTCAATGAAAACTAAAGTTGTATGTGCAGTTAATGAGATGCATTACAGATCCTCCTCCAACAGCAAGCAACAGTTTCATCGATGCAACACTGAGAATAACGTTCTCCAGGGCGACGATATACTCTCTGACGTCGATCACTTCCATGTAGACTCACCCTTGTCTCATCAGTGAAGAGTACTTTACTCCACTGCTCCAACGTCCAATCTCTATACTCTTGAGCAAATACAAGTCGTGGTCGACGGCGGGCTACCGTTAATGCTGGGCCTGTTGCCGCTTTTTTTGGAGTCAGGTCCCGTTCAGCAAGTCTCCTTCTAACAGTATCTGAACTTATGACCACTTGGCGTTCATTACGCAGACTTTGTTGGACTTGAACTGCGTTGAGTCGACGATTTCACAGAACAGTAAGTTGGATGTTACGATCATCTGCTGCTGATGTAGCCCTAGGTCTGCCCGTACCTGGACGGCGATCGAATGCTCCAGTCTCTAAGTATCGTCTGTAAACTCGTTGCACTGAAGATCTGCTAATTCGAAGTCTTCGAGCGACCTCACGTTGTCCGTGGCCTGCTTGAAGTAATGCTACTGCTTGAGCGGCTTCCTGAGAAGTAGTATCCATTATTAACTCAGAAAAGTTACAAAAATACACGCGTCTATGCAAATGATGGAAAACATTTAAAGAAATGATAAGAAATATCGGACTACCCTCACTGTAGAAGAAAGAACGCTGAGCGCGAATTCTACCCAAAACAGAGCAAATCGTAAGCATTGTGTTTGTTGCTTGATTGCAATGTAAGATGACGGTACTTTAGATCAAATTTTAGTCATTTTGATCGTCATGAAACGCACTTTCTATAGGTATGACTTTGGCAGTTGTAAGTTTTATACTTTTTGAGAAAATCGGATGAGAGTTCAAAAGTAGCGGGTGGCCCGGTTTATTTGCTGTCCAGTGTAGTTTACCGCCGCAAAGTTGCTTTTCTATCGGTCTTCTACATAATGTACTTTGGAGAATGTACTCAGGAGCTACATGTGCTCATACAACCATTTCCTTCTTTCCATTGGACATCCAAACGCAGTGCAGGCTACCACCCTTTCTTGGTTGCTATTCCTACCTGTCACACCAAACGCTTTTCAACATCTTTAATAATGCGCTCAGCAAAGAAGTGTCTTCCCTGAGTTTGTATTTCCGAGTACTTATAACCCGTCTGTTTTCAAAGCCAGGCTGAATAGGCACATTCTGGGTTAGCTCGTTCTATCGTGGATCCTGTCATTGCCCCCAGGCTTGATCGGGATCAAGAGGAAACCCATTAAAAATACAGCCATAAAGGTAAACTTAAAAAGCAAAAATTTATCTAAATATATTATTATTAAATCTTATTTCATCGAAATCCTTATTTGTTCTCTTATTTGCGAAATATAATAATATCTTGTTTATTAATAATGAGAAATTAACAGCGTGTTTAAATATCTCTAATAACTCTAAAATCTAGCGATAAATCTAGTGTTATCATTACGCTAATGCATCTAAATAATTATTTAGAGCGTTAACTCGCACGATATTGTATACAAAATTTCAATACACTTATGCAATGTATAAAGCTAGTAGAAAAATATTTGGATAAGAACTTTAAAGGTAATTTAAACAAGAGCAATTCCAAGATATTCATTTCTAAAGAAAACTAAATTAATTTATTTATATATTAATTAAATAATATGTAAATATTATTTATTGTACTAGAAAATAATCAACGTAAAAACCGATAAAGGGTGGTTGACCTTTTGATACAGTTGGCTTAGAAGCTAGATATTTTTTGCGCCCAATTATATTAATTTGATCAGACCGACAGACGGATAGACGCACAACTTCGTGATCAATGAGGTTTCTTCTAATAAAAAACAAAACTGTATAAAATAAAATCAAAACGAGACTGAAAAAGTCTGCACTCTCATTTTCAATGTTCAAACCTTTCCAAAATTAAATTCGGTCAGTATAATTATTTAAGCCTCTTTAAAAAAGCTACAACCCAATTTTGAAAGACAAATTTTGTCAAGTTGACTGAAATTGCTCCTACTCAATTACACAGGCTTCTTGTATTGCGAGACGTCGTTTCACTTTATTTCAGCGCCATTTTTATTTTCAGACAAATGACTATCAAGGGTGTTCTTGATATAATGAAGTTAGACTGGAACATAAAGGAATATTTTCTACGAAATATTATTAAATCTACAAAAGTTTACTATCAAAGGGATAGATATTGATATTTTAATGTAAATGTCTTTAATACAATAAACTGTTAACTTTTGTAGTGAAATATGTATTTATATTATCATTATTAATATACACACAGAGACACTTACGATAGTTATAACAATAGTTCTCACATTTAAACCAATTAGCATAGCCTAAAGTAAGCACTGGAAGGCTTACCTTAGAAAGGTAATTATCACCTTAACCGAAATTGAACAACATTTAGGTTTCCTTTTGTAGGTTACAATTCTGAGCTACCTTATCAAGTTCCTTATCATTATAGTAAATGTTGAACAGTATCGCATGCTTTGCTTATATCAAATACAACTCCAATGGCATATTTCTTTTCATCTAATCTTTTAATTACTTGCTGGATATATTTGTACACAGCTAAAATTGTGGAACGATTTTTTTCAAACCCGTTTTGGCTTTCGTCAAAGATCTTATACTTCTTGTTACGCTGCGCTTCCTGCGTAGAAATAAACGTTATTGGTGAGGTTAAAAACAGTGATCTGCAAAATTAATCAAGATTTTGGGCGAGTTTGATTTTAACGATATCTGTAGGAATGTTATAGTTATAGTGAAATAGTTTTCTTGGTAAATATATCATATATTTAATAAAAGTTATTAGCGACCACAATGCACACAGTTTACACGAGGAGAGAGAGAGAGAGGCGCCACATGTGTCGAATCGGGAAACTAAAATGGATTGCGTTCCATTTCACTATTCTGTCAATATCGACCCATAGATACAAGAGTAAAGTATAGATAAAAATCTTGATACATAAAAATATCCTGTCACAGTGTTAGACCGCTATGAACCCCGGAACTACTCAACTGATTTTGATGATATTTTTTCATTTTGCTGGATTTGTTCCCACTTAGGATAGATTTCAATTTAAATTGTAATAAAAAAAATATTGTAAATTATAATAACTGAGCCACTAAAACGTGTGAGCGGGTCAGCTTGTATTTAATATATTTAATAAAGACAAGTATATATACATATACATTCCACGAACAATATTGCGTTCGCCGTGTTAGTATCTGTATACGGACGCTACTTTGCAATCTTTTTAACATCCTGCCATCTATGGTAAAAAAAAAAAAAAAAAATAACAAAAATGCGTCCCAACAACAATTTAAGATGAGATTGCAAAGTTGTGTCCGTATAAAAAACGCATCAGTGTAGCGTACGCAGCATTATATGTATGTCTACTAATCAATAGGAGGACGCAACTTTGTTAATGGGATTTGTAGACCATTCAATCTGGTACAAATGCTCGCATTCATCACACAAACATCTGCCCCTTTCGAGACTGTTAAGGCCGGCTTATCATCGGTAAGGCTTATCAGCCTTTGTGTGTATCACCGTCAGGAGATTACGGCCATACATATGTTACCAGGCGTGTTTAAAATGAGGATTCATGGGTTCTTATGACCGCATAACATGCACTGGGAGCAACGGCTTAGCTTACCTTCCAAATCACGAAGGTAAGGATTTGTTTCTTTATCGTTTTCACAAAATAAATACATGCTATTACCATGTGTGTTTGTTACCATATTGTCAGTTGAAGCCTAAGAATAATATTTAAGAAGGCTAAGAACGTTTAGCTATATGTGTAGTCGTAGAACCGAAACGTTAGCGCGATTCATTTCGGTACAGCGACATCTAGTTATTTTAAAAGAAATTATATCTTTACTGTCACACCCGTGAGCTATTAGGAACTTTTTGGTTCATTCTCGAAATAACGTCAAGAATAATTAGGGCTTCTAACGAGTTTCTGATGAAGTTTCAGATAGCTATCTGCCATTTAACACTATCTTATCTAAAATATAAAGGGTGCCGATACCAGTAACTTTATCTGCCAGTTGATGCTGTCAAAGACTTGTGAAACCGAATCAGAAAAGTCTTGATATTATTATTAATCAATATTTATTATAAAATCTACAATTAAATAAATAAAGAAAAAAATAAAAATGAATCAAATATATTTGAATATCAATATTATTTAAAGAACATTAAATCAGGTTGTATACAATTACATTGCAAATAAAAATCACAACAACGCATAAATTGATAATAAATAAATGGAAAAACATTGTTATCTCTTTTTAAGAATCAATTAAATTTATTTATTAAGAAATTATATTTTAACTTGATGAGAGTGACGGCATTGACACAGTTTTTACTAGTACAGCTGTCAACGTAAAATATGTTTGTGTCATCTTGTTGATTAGTAATAAAATAAAGATTTCTGTAACTGACAGATTAAAAATTATTTAATATTATTATAATTTTCGTTGTTATTCCTGTTAACGAATTATACAGGAAATAAAGTGGTTAATTGATTGCTAAGAAGAATAGCGACAAAAATGCACTAAAGTTTAACCCTGTGCTATCCTTAGTCTTCCAAATACCTATCGCAGCAAACTGCCTACCAACCCTGAACCCCGGATGACGTTGTATCCCGGAGATCTTTGTATTACCAAATATAATAAAATCTGTGATTTTTATGAACATGACAAAAAAATAAAATCGTTGTAAAGCCAGAATTGGTTTACACAAACGTTGCGGCGGATTTGTGGATACTTTTTTTATGTCTTCGCTTATTTTCGACAACTTTTTTATGGAGTTGAAAAAATTACGCGGTTAGTAAAAGCATCCAATTTTGCTGTGAGTTTTTATATGTTTTTTATAGGTTACTCTTGTTGTTTGGAGTTTTCTTGGTTTTGTTGGTCATCACCATTAGCATGTAATTATCTACGCTGTGACTTAAGCGTTTTGAATGAATTAAAACTTAGAGAGGCAGCGTATCACATGTACTACCTAGGTTGTGACGTGGGACCTATTTTCCGGATCTAGGTATTTCTAAGATTAAATTATATAAGCAACGAAGTTAGTCACGAGCACGATGTGAGTTTTGGCGCCAAACATCAATGTAGTCTTCGCGGTTTGGCTGTGATCAGCTTTTGAATTTTTCTTTCGGTAATTATTCCTCCATGGTATGTCCGATTTCAAAACATTTTTTTGCACATTAGTCACGACCACGATGTGAGTTTTGGCGCCAAATTTCATCAATGTAGTATCAGCGGTTTGGCTGTGATCAGCTTTTGAATTTTTCTTTCGGTGATTATACCTCCATGGTAAAGTCTATATTTTTTTTACATAGCCTATGTCCGTCAGGTTATAATCATGTATGTTCAAAATTTATTTTGTCACACAAAACAGAGTAGGTACATGTTGGTTGGTGATCAATTCGATTTTGAACGTCAATTTTGCCAAACGCTGGGCATGTGAATGTCAATAGAAACTAATGATTAGATAATTTAATAAAATAATTATTAATGGTGAAGAGCAAGCTTCACACCTTAGCTCACTGCCGCAAAGTTGCCTGTCTGTCGGTCTTCTACAGACTGTACTTTGGAGAGTGTGCTCAAGAGCTGCATTCGCACAAACCGCTATCTCGATTTTTTCCATCGGACATCCAGACGCACTGCAGGCTACTACTCTTTCTTAGTTGCTCCTACCTGTCACACCAAGCGCTTTTCAACGTTCTTCATAATGAGCACAGCTAATGAGTGGAACTCCCTCCCTGCGTCTGTATTTCCGGGAACTTTTAACCCGTTCATTTTCAAAGCTAGGGTGAATAGGCACCTTCTGGATAAGCTCGTTCCGTCGTGGATTCTGTCTTGGCCTTGATTGGGATCAAGAGCTAGCCCATCCTAAATTAAAAAAAATAGGGTTAAAAATAAAAATGACTTGATAATTGTAAATAAATTGCATTCAGTTTATGTCAATTTTTGAATGCAAATACTCTTTATTCGAATATAATCATTATTGTATTTTAAGCGGAGTCTGGCAGAATAGAATAGCACAAATCTTATACACTTAATGGTATCATAAGGCGACTAAGGAAAATAGAGTCAATCACCGAATTACGGTCCTTGACTGTGATCTTAAACCCGCCTACCAAGTGGATATTATGGTAAACCCTTCTTTCTTTTGTCCACAGTCCAGCTAAGGAAATCTTTCAGCTGTGTTGATGATGATGCTGTTTGTTTTTTATTATACATAATCGACGTGAGTCTCTATTCTAGCGGAGTCAACTACTAAATCTGCTCTTCTAGTCTGCTAAAAGGTCGCTCATCTACCGTGTCCATTTCAACTCTTAAAGCCTTGTGATCTTATAATTAAACTAGGAGTTTCATACAAACTTTTCCACCCCGCTTTACCCCCTTAGGGGTTGAATTTCGCAAAATCCAATCTCAGTGAGCACTTACGTTTTAAAAGGGACTCCCATGTAAAGTACTAGACTTCTCGCACTTGTGGTTTCTGAGAATTTATGATGAGTGAGTGACATTTCATACACACACACATATATGTGTTTATATATATATATATATATATATATATATAATGTAAATTTACTATAAAACTGTTTATTGTAAGAATAAAACACTTTACGGATTTTTCGCATATTTTATTTAATATTTAATCCTGACGTTTCGACAGTAAGATGGAGGTCAGTCCACCTGCCCGAGTTTCTTTCACCAGTTCTTCTCAGAAGGGCCTCCCAATTTCCGAACTGGTAGTAGACTTAGTAGTATACAATGTAATCGTAAAAAAGGAGAATTTAATTACTAAATAAAATGTAAAATAAAACCATTTGATTTATATAACATAATTTTAACAATTAGGAACGTGCCCGATTAAAATATTGTGAAGGTAGTAGAAAATACATGACAACCATTACCTTAGTCATCCTGTGATCACGACTCCTGTAAAGGAGTCGAAACGTCACGATTTAATATAAAATAAAATATGCGCAAAATCCGTAAATAAGTGTTATATTCTAATGTGTAATGTGCGCGGAAGTGTAAGAACTAAATACTGTTTATTGTTATTATAAATTACCTAATCTAACCATCACACAACGTAGTTGATTTATATTTAGTTATTTGATTCATATTTTATATTATAAATCTTTGTACTTCGCAAGTGCTTTAATTAATTCAGGTGGAGCTTTCCAATAGGCCCTTGCCGTCATTTACAGGTGGTAAAAGAGTGATAAAGTGTGCTATTTCAAAATTAATTATCGTTTATTTAATGCTGATTTAATACTGGGTTTAAAAATACCCTTATCAAAGCCACAATCTACGCGTTTTGTACTTAAAATCAAGTTAGAACACTAAAAAGAATTTATATTTATTTAATAAAAAAATAGATAAATTATTTATAGGCCATATATACGAGGACAGTACACAAAAATTGCATTACACTTATATGGGCGGCCATCTGTTTTATCTTGTCACAGTTGATCTCTTCTTCTGTTGTATAGTAAAAGTGTACAGAGAAGACAATATATGTAAGCAGAATAAAATAGAGATACTCAACCATAACAATAATTCAAAATGTGCATATGCATTGGCAAGTCGGTACAGGTAAGCAAGGCAAACTTTCATAGACAATATAGAAGATTTCCGGAAAAAAGGTCAGGTCTAAAGTACTCTTAACGGTCGAGCTTGTATGAGGTTTGATGACAGTTGAAGAAGCGAGAGAGATTGAAGATCTTGGAATAGAAATATATAAACACCCATGACTCAGGCACACATGCTCGTATTCATCATACAAACATCTGCGCCTTCCGGGATTCGAACCCAGGACCGTCGATGCGAAAGGTAGGATAGTTACCGTTACACCAAACGGTCGTCGATTTGTTCCACAGCTAGCACAACTTGGCTGTATATATATTTTTTATTTTTTGTAATGAATTCTGATAATTTATTTATTCCAAATATTACAGGAACTTACAGTTATTATGACAAACTCTTAATCGAAGTAGCTAAAGTATTTGTATTATGGAAATCAGAATCAGAATATGAATCAGAATCAGAATATTAGTGTGAGTTCAAGCATTCAATACTCTTTGTAGAGCGCGTTACAGATTCCTATAAAGATTCGTAGTTCCTAATGGTTACCGCTAGGGGCCGCCGCTCATACAATAATACATACTAATATTTGACGCAGAAGATATCGAGTATCAAAGGGTAAACTCGCATTAAGGCCTCTGGTCGGGTATGGAATACGGTAACTCGGAGTGGGGCGTCACAATGAAAGCCGGTATGCAAGCTACTCGACCGCGGAGGTTGTCCACAAATTTTGCATCCAATGTTTCCCTGTTTAAATGCAAACAAATATATCCAACTCTTCCTCCTCTAAAGTAAAGTAAATTTCTTCTAGCCTCGAATAACTTCACTATGGGTTGGTTGGCTAAAGTTTCTCAATCCTTGAACAAACCGACAATGAACTGCAATTTTGCTTACCAATTCCTGTCAAACCAAGTTGTGTAGAAGTTCTCATTCCACTTGGCCGGATTTCGAGATATTAAGAGTGTCTTGTTTGCTTTCCGTATATAAATAAACGGTTACTTCTTGCTTTTTTGTGACTCGATTTGTGTGTTAAGTCAATTTGTAGTTTGTTTTAAAGCCTTGATTGCAAACTAAGGGATGTTGGGTATAAGTTCAAAGTGTGTGCGTATCTGCCTGTATGTGTTTGAATATGTCACAAGCATTGATTTCTAAGGCAGTAAATTAACATAACGTCAATGAAAGTAAATCTACGTAAACCAAATATAACGCCCCATGAATACGCAGAGACACTCAAACTGGGTCAAGCATCTCGACCCCGTGATATATCGACACAAACAGACCGACAGCGCATTAGGCATATACTATAAGTAAACAACAAATTATCTTCATATAAAGTTTCTAGCAGATAACGATAAAATCGTAGTGATATATTTAAAGAACACATAGGTATCTCAAAATTGGGATAGTTTGCATCAGAGATTTCAAATTGACCAAAAATTATTAAAATTGGGAAACATCTTAATTTCAATTCATCGGAGCGTACTAACGGCTCGGGATCACATTATTTCATGTTTCCCGAATTTCTTTCGTCAGTTCTTATGGGAAGGGTTTTTCAATTCTTGACTTGAATTTAGATATTCAATACGAATATAATTTTGAATGCGTTTTGAATTTGGCTTATCTCTAAAAGAGATCTCTTCAAGTCAAATAAGGGTATGTGGGTAACTTAACAGGTAAGCGGAATAACATAGAGTGCAGATCAAATAATATACAAAACCATTGGCGACCGTTTAGTGTAACGGTAGCGATCCTGCCTTTCGCACTAACAGTCCTAAGTTCTGATCCCGGATGGGGATAAATATGTCTATTCGTTACCCTAGTATCCACTATACAAGTAAGCACTCTAGGAATACTTACTTTTGGCTTTACTAATTGTTGTGAATGTATGAAATATTATAATGATTAAAAAACACTTAAAATTGCTATAAAAATATTATTTATCATCTCAACCGAAAGATATCCACTGCTGGACGGAAACCTTCCCCTTCAATCTAGAGTCACCGTTTTCCTTGACTTTAATTATATTACCATTGCGAGTAATATTTAAGATTCATTGCACGCTGTGGTCTCCTAAAATTGGAGAAGCCCGCAAATTTTAATCATTTTTTTTTTAGGTATATACCGTATATTTTTTGTTGGAGATTATTAAATAAAAAAGGGGGCCTTATTTTAATCTCCACGCTTGGGATCAAAATCACGGCAAAATACCATGAATAGGAAAACGTTGTAGCCCCTTTTGTGGCCTAAGAGAGCTGTATGCTAAGTACCTTACGTATTATTAGTCACCTTTAAAGATATGCTTATGTATGAAAGGTTCGTGCTATTCTAGGTTGTAATACACCACACCAAACCACCAAGCCACACCAAATATAAAACTATAGTTTTCTTTTCATTGATTATTCAAAACGAAAGTAAACGACATGCGTTAAAAGTGTGTCATTTCTATTAAACTTTTCTTATTTTACTGATTGATACCAACGTTTGTTAACACCAGCAAATTAAAAAAAGAAATATGCAAATATATTCAATCCATAATTATATTATTAATGCAATTATACCTTTGTATGTCTGTAAACTTTTAGTAGTGAAACAACTGAACCGGTTTAGCTGAAATTTGATACGACGTTTGCCTATTATCTGTGGAAAGTGACGACTTTTTACATGCGGGAAGAATCATATGTTCTCTCAGAAATTTAAGAAAGTACAATTTAATCTAATTCTGCTTGAACACACTCGAAGATAAATATATAAATGTAATGAAAACAACGTGAGCTCAAAATCATTAAATCGTCTTTGTGGACTTAGATGATATCTCGCATGCAACGTAAATTTAGTACACCCGTCAATAAGGGAAGACTAATGAGTCTTCAGTTTGTTTACAGTTTCACACAAATTGAACACTTTGTTCTGAGCAGATATTCAAAAGCTTCAAACCGTCTCCATTATCATTTATCAAGTGAGATACAGGCAAATATTATATTACGATAAAGGAAATTTCATTAAGAGAAAACTAATTGTGTAGAACGATAATTGAATTTGATTCAGCAATAATCTTAGTTAAATGGATTCATTTTGTGTAGTGGAGGAAATTTGTGAGTATATATTTACAAAATGAACTTAAATGATACTGAGTAACTGCATTTTAATCGGAAAGGCATCGGTAAACAGAGAAGGTACTTTTCGCCCAAAGTTCATTTCGCCGAATTACGTAATTTTGTTTTTCGTTATTTTTTTACATTTCCGATAAATTTAGCTTAAATAATAATTAATTGTTTCTTACTTTGATTCAATACGGTTAGTTTAGGTTAGAACATTGTTATTAACATTCAGGATCTTGAGATATAAAATATAATCATTCAACGAAACGAGCTTTCAGCGAGAAAACGTCTTGTTATTTATTATAATATCACCGAAAACTCAATACCGTCTCTTCATGTATGTTTGCGATTTTGATAGCAAATATATAAAGTGAATGATTATTTATGAACATAATATAAGAAGCAAAGGCGTAGCCCATTGACTAAAATGATAGTTTTACACCATGTGGATCGAGTTCAAACTTTCCTGATGCACTTCGGATTTGACCTATACGTAACACAGAATTAGTTTACCACAAGATATTAGTGGTATTAATAATGCTCTTGACACTCTGTTAATATTCCTTAAAATATTAAACAAATTAATTTCAAACCTTTTTTAAATTTATTTGATCATAAAAATAATAAATAATTAATACAGAGATCCATTGAAATGGCATCGTGATAACCGATTTTCAAAGAAAAAATAACATACTTGATAACTTATTTGAAAAGAAAATACTACAAAAGCCTCAGAAATTATTTTTAGACAGGAGCGGGAGGAGAACATTTGAGTCAATTATGATATGATTGAAAGTTTCCTTAGGTAATACATAAATTCACTCCACCATAACCACCTTCCCACATAAACAGTACCTTGCGACCTTAATCAAGCCTGTCCCTGAAAAAGCCACTGCGAAGTTTCATAAACGAAGTGGACCCAAGTCAAAATCAAAAAAATCCTTAAATATTCTCATTGTTTTTTGGATGGGCCTTTGTTGTTTCTGTATTACTTCCTACGAACTCTAGAACTGAAAATGGTTTATGAAGCGTTTTGGCAAGTATATAATTACCTTGCCTTAAAGAAATATAAAATTGCCATACTTCTATGCGTTTGTTCTAATAGACATTAATCTCCCATGCTTTATGCATGCATGCATAACTTAACTCAATCTATTTAAATAAAACTCTGTGTTCACTCCCGAAACCAATCATCAAATTGTAATGAAACTTTTATAAGTTACTGTATGCATGACACGGAAGGTTGTAAATAAATATTTATCATATCCTTACAACCATGCCTTCCAACATCTCCAAACCAATCCCGTCATTCAGGGGCAGTCTGAAAATCACAGCTGAATTTTAGCTGAGTATTATGATAAGACCGGGGTACTCTTTGCCAACAATTCACTTTAACTTTTGGTTTTCTTTCTTTTAAGGTAAATACTCATCTCTATATTTCTTCCTTCCTGCATAAATTTTGTTATTTTCAACGACTGATAATATCTGAATGGAAATTGTAGAAATTTCATATTTCTTTATTTTTAAACAGCTAGTTTTATATAACTTTCACTAGAATAAAAATTTAGTCTCGAACCTGCAATCTTTCGTTATCCGGGTGACTGCTTTTTAATCCTAGAGCTCTTCCAATTGAGGTAACAGGACCCTGCGAGACTTATTGAATTTTATCAAGTATTTCTTATTGAAAGTTCAAACGGAAGAGCAGTCGCCCGAATAGCAAAAGGGTTTGAGTACCATCTGATACCTAGATTTTTCTCTTTATTCTTTTAAGGAGCTTTTGTGTGTCATGTCATGTCAGCGCTATCGTAGCCTTATGAATGTAGGATAATGCACTAAAGTTAAAAGCTAATTAATATTACTTGATCTAAGAATAATGCCTTTTGCTGCGAACCTGTAAGTCAACATTGCTTCGTCAGAAGTAGTGTTCGAAAGCGCACTCAGAAAGATGGCAATTTTCAGCCAGTTGACTTTGAGCTTCTCCACTAAGTCATCAGGTAATGCTCGATTCCTGATACACTAAACCAACAAATGTCTTTCAATTTTTCCACACATCATGTAAAAGGGAGCTAGCTTTTTTCATCAGATGTCCAAACTTGTTCAGTAGGGCGTGTCCAGATTGAATTCTATGAGCAGTAACTATTAAAGACCTACTTAACTGAATATTACTGAACCAAGTAGTGTGTCTAGGCTAAGATTGCACAACTAACTAAATACCAGAGGATTTGGACCATTCATCTAAATCAGGTTTCCATTGAGTATTTGTTTAAATTTAGAAAGAAACTCTACATACCTTGGTGTAAGTGGTAACCTGATACCTAGACCAAGTTAATTTTTTTCTGGTAAAATTGCTAACTAGTCTTTCAAAAAGCCATATTCTGATATTAAAGATAAAGACAATTTATTGCCTGAAATATGGTCTCATTAAAAAGATATCATTAAAATTCCAGTAGCTCAGCATATTTCGCCGGAGGTCCGACATGCAAATTAAAACAATTCAATAAATTGGTATAAATATTATAAATTACAATATCCATTCAAAGAATAGTCCATAATAAATAAGAATTAAATATAATGACAGGTTGCGTTAATAATAATATCAAAAACAACATTTATATGCCAGAACAAAGAACTTAAAACTAAAAACCCTAAGAAATATAAAATAATAACTAAAATATATTAATAAAAGTAGTCCCTGTAGGCAAGGTTCCGAAGATACTGGCAGCGTTCCCCCTTTGAATAGCTAGACTCGTACTTTGTCCGAAGTAGCTGCCAGCTCTTCGGTCTCCTGTGATGTCTACTAACCTTTTTACTATTTCCTTAAAAAGCCTTATAGCGCTAGGACCCCACGGACCAAGGGTCTCGACACCGAATGGGACAAAATCATATTTGGAGCCTAAAACCCTGTATTTGCATGCTTTAGCTTCTTCAACCGCTTCACCCGCACCAACTCTGTTGTTGGTTCCATGTAGATGGGAAGGGGCCAGCGTGTCTGAACAGGTTGCATCCCATACCAGCACCCGGCCCATCTTCCATGGAACCAAAATAAGTTATAATATTTCTTAGAGTAAAATAGTTGAGTACAAGACTACATTAATTTACATCTCTTTCCCCTTCATTACACGGTATATAAAATTAATACTAGGCATAAGTATAAGCATAAATTAAAGGTCCCATCTCAGAAATTGAAAACATAAGAAAATGGTACGTATTGTAACACCATCAGGATCTGTAATGTGCTGCCAGTTGAAATCAAGGAATTTCCTACCAACAAATTCAAGTATAAATTGTTTCCTTTATAAATGTTATTATTCAGTTAACGGATTCCTAAGACAGAAAATATAATATATATCTGTTAGTGTTTAATTAAATTGTCATAGTACCGACAGGCAATGATTATGGAAATAACATATGAATATACAATTATGTAAATATGATAGTGATATCAACTAATTTTAGATAACTTATTTTTTGTTAGCTTTTTTATAATTGATTGATTTTAACGCCGAACACAAGCCGAATATGCCGGATTTGTATTGTTTGTCACCTATATTTACTACCATATTCTTGGGAATAAACGCTTATCTTGATGATTTAGTTACGTACTGATAAAAAACTAGACTATAATAAATTAGTCAGTATTATAATAATATTAATCAAACGGTAATAATCCATATAATGTGGTCGATTTTTGCTAAAACATGTCATTACACCGAATTGCCAAATTCTGTGTGAAATCTGCAATATACAGTTTCCAAAATCCGAACCAGATCAGTTGTTGCAAAGCCTGCTTAATGCATCGCAGAGTAACCACAGCCTCGATTCAGTGAGTACAGACTGCCTGATATTGCTGCAGTTTACTTGTTCTACTGTTGAAAATTATATTGGTCTTTGATATGAATTGGAGAATCAAAACTTGTCCAAGAATCGACTCATTAATGAGAATAATATTTCTTACATTCACGCCAATTAGCCTAGCCCAAAGTAAGCACTGTAAGGCTTGTGTTATGGATACTAGGGTAACGGATAGACATACATTTTAGCCACATAGATATGTAATATAAATATCCATGACTCAGGTACAAATGCTCGTATTCATCATACAAAAAATCTGCCCTTTTCGGGACTCGAACCCAGGACCATCGATACGATAGGCAGGATCGCTACCGTTGCACCGAAAGGTCGTCAGTTAAATAGAAATGTACATACTTACTTAATTTTTTAATTTGTTTTTATAATTTGGTATCCGTTTTAAAATTGAAAACCGAGAAGAACTCATAATATGCTTGGTTAAGTCGATCTATAAACTACTTCAAGTAATGAAAAACATGGTATGATTCTAATGTTAGTAAGTAATAAAGTATAAAAAAATGTAAGGTCTACACCATAACGTTTGACGACCGTTTGGTGCAACGGTAGTGATCCTGCCTTTTGCACCGAAGGTCCCGGGTTCAAATCCCGGAAGGGGCAATTGTTTGTATGATGAATACGAGCATTTGTACCTGAGTCGTGGGTGTTTTTATATATTTCTATAAATATTACATATCTATAATGAAATATTTGTATGTTTATCCGTTAACCTAGTATCCATAACATAAGCCTTACAGTGCTTACTTTGGGCTAGGCTAATTGGTGTGAATGTAAGAAATATTCATTTATTATTTATTTATTTATTATAATAAAGAAAGGCATAAGTGGATTTTGTAATTTTTCTTAAATTTTACTTTACGTATTTTTCGACCTCCGTAGTCAAGTGTCTCACAATCGGTTTCCATTGTAACACCATTCCGAGGTCCCGTGTTCGATCCAGTGCCGGGTCAATGTAAAAAAACATTTTTTTTTCTATTTTGGCTCCGATCTGGACGTTGTGTAAGTATTTAACCGTCGTTGTTTCTTAATTCCTTAACACTTTTATTATGAAACTAGCTGACCCGGCCACACGTTGCCGTGGCTATTATAATTTGCAATATATTTCTTTACTAGCTTTCCGCCCGCGGCTTCGCCCGCGTGGAATTCGGTTATATTGCGGTATAAAGCACAACTATAAGAAAACTTCTCATTCCCACGGAAAAATCTAAGAAGCGCGATGTAACGCTGGATACAATTAGTTGTTAAACCAAAACTGAATGGTACACTATATTATATGTTTTCCCTTGTGGAGCAAAAACATGCAGATTTTGGGCACTGGAAACCCGGGAACACGCTACATAGAGCTGACCATGCGAAAAACAATGTTTTTCCAAGCTATCATTCCACTTCTTATGTATTTTAAAAAACACATCGTTACCATGTTTTAAAAAACACCCAGCGCCATCTATACGCATACCTCAAGAACTAAATAACGTAACTAATACTTATACCAATTAGTAATTCGTTGACTTTAGTGATTTCAGGATAAGTAGATTTAAAAAAACAATTTAGACGATAAAACAAATTGTACGTCATCCCTCGAGAATTCCTCATTTTCGAGGATTCATTTTCTTATCATTTAGCTTCAAAATTTACATGTTCATATTCGTTTGCAACATATAAGTAGATGTAAAAAAACAGTTTAGACGATAAAACAAATTGTACGTCATCCCTCGGGAATTCCTCATTTTCGGGGATTCATTATCGTATCATTTAGCTTCTAAATTTACATGTTTATATTCGTTTGCAATATTTTACCTTGTTTAAAACGACACACAGCGCCATCTACAATCCATCCATCAAGCAAACAATATTTTTGTTTTTCCTCGGGAATATCAATTTTTCCAGGATAAAAAGTACCCTATTATTTAATCCGGACTTTTATCTTTACGTCTGCAAAATTTCAAAGCAATCGGTTCAGTAGTTATGGCGTGAAAGCGGAACAAACAAACAAACAAACAAACAAACTCACTTTCCGATTTATAATATTAGTAAGGATTAAAAATCAGCAATAGCCCGCTCGTGCGTTCTGAGCCCGAGCGATAGGCAGCCTTTGTGATATTGATTCGTTGGTGGGAGAAGTGGTGGGAGGCGCCCGACGTGACGGCACAGTGGTGGTATGCGCGTGAGCTGCGCGCGGTACTGGGCAGTACTTGGACATTGCACGATTATTTCATTTTTCTAAAATAAAAGTAGCCTAAGTTACTCCATATTACTTTAGCATGTGTACTGTTATGTACCGTATATATATTCATATGCATGTAGTAAAAAACGGTTATTTCAATATTACAAACAGACACTCCAATTTTATTTATATGTATAGATAAGAATAAACTTATTACAATAAGCTTACAACGCTTAATCGCGACCACTACACTAGGGCTTCTCCCTCCAAAAAGTTATAGTACCCATCAACTGGGCTGTAGGCAATGATAAATTGTATCTCGGGCAGCTTCCGCAGAAGGGTGTGGGGGAGGGAGGTTGTGAATCCTCATTGATACCTCACAGTCCGCTGTGCGGTTATGTCAAACACTTACTGAATATATTTAGTTCTCACATTTCCGCGCACATTACACATTAGAATAAAACACTTTTTACGGATTTTTGCGCATATTTTATTTTATATTTAATCCTGACGTTTCGACTCCTTTACAGGAGCCGTGATCACAGGATCCTGTGATCCGTAAAAAAGTGTTTTATACTTACTGAATATTTGATGTGTGTCGCTCTTTCAAGATCCGACTCAGTGTTCCGAACCATAAATGTGATGCGAACGATTCGTAACAGACGACGCGTCGACGAACGGAACAACGCGAGTGAATGTGAGAAAAGGAAATGCGAGCACAACGCTGAGTTACTTTAAGAGACGTGTCTGAAATACTTTTTCTAAATTTTAATATGTAAATAATGAAAGTACATACTTGTACATAATATGACAATCATTGTAAAGAAAATTGATTTATTAATATGCCGGCTACATTTCTTCAATAAATAATACTAGCTGTCAGTCCTAAGCAAAGGGAAAAACAATTTTACTTTTTCTTATATAATCATAGTTTCGTAACGATTTTTATATGAATCAAATGTCAGACAAATATCACGTCTGATAGAAATCTCGGCGTGAAAGAAACTCTATGATAGGTACTTTCATTTTGATGAAACAGAATTCCAAATGAAACATAACACTGATCCGGAACTTTGTATTGTTCTAGATGCAAATATTCTAATCTTTTTACTGATACATTTTTGCCATGACTACAGAATACTGATTTAACACAACCTAAGGTTTAACTTTAATTCAAAAGTATCACTACCAAAATATTCTGACTTGAAAGCTGTAATTTCTAGCACTGAGACTGCAGCAGTCCCGGTAATATGTAAAAAAATATCATTTATTGTATTAGGGTTGCTAAAACAATCAGGCAGATAGTCATTTTGACGTGGATCAATTAATATTTTTTCTTTAAGGTTCTTCCAAAATTTCTTACTATCATTAACGTTTGCATTTATACTGTGATCAAAGAACGCACGTTTTTCTGATCGAAGACAATCTACGACTAGTTTTTTAAGCTCCTTGCTCCTGTTTTTTTTATGTCTTAGTTAGTCCGCCGTTGTCTCTCATGCGCTTCGTTTTGCAGTCGGATCATATCCCTGAGTGTCTCAGTGATCCATGGCAAAGATCGACCACTCTTCATAAATATTGTTTTAAGAGGTGCGTGCAAGACGTGCGTTTACAGGAGATTTATAGAAAAATTGGACTTTCATATAATTTATATAGCGCCATCTGTTGGTTGTCTGCTAACAGACTCCCAATGTGTTACAGAAGTATTTTTTACAGTCTGTTTTCAAGTGTTGCCATTAGGAAGTCCAATTTTTCTATAAATCTCCTTCGTATCCATTTACACTCTATGTTGTTATTATTTTATACATTCAATGATTAATGAAAGGTCATACGATTTTTTTGGCTTGAGAATATTAATAACTTAAAAAACAAGTTCAATATTTCATGTGCAGCCAAAAAGTACCGAGTAAATTCTAGTAATCGTTGTGTAATATTTCATCTAGATTAAAAGCAGAAAAAGTTTCGTGTCCATTTGACATCATTTTTATTATCTTTCCAGCTGTCAGTATTTTGAATTCAATGATAGCACCGAGAAGGTCTATTATTCAATAACACGACCGGATAAAGCGGGTATGTGTTGTTATATCTGAAATATGGAAAAATGTAGGCTTTTTTTATTTTAGCAAAGGCTGACATATCATTGTTCGGGCGTTTAATATACGGCTTCATTAACATTCGTATATTTTTTTGTCTTTTGATATGATTTGGTCGACATTTTGTTACTAAATCTGGGTTACCAGTAATAAAAATGTTTCTCACTTATGATTTCTTTTCGTAATTTTTCATCAACGGTTATTGTGTTCTGTAATCACTCTTATAGCTGTTGATCTGTTTAATAAGATTTTTCACACGTGTGGAAGTGACCGTCTCAGACGAAGGCATCTTTTATTGGATGAAGGCCTCTCCAAATGGGATTATGGGATTACCAAAATCTTGTCACCTATAATGGAGATCATAGTAGTGTTGCCAAACTATCTATAGTATTTCTATCGTTTTTTCTTCTGAATAACGTACCTACTATCGATAATTCAATACGTGTCAATACTATGAAAAGTGCAATAATATTGAAAATATAGATAGTATTGCTGCTTGGAAATAACAAATTATTAAAAATAGCAATAGTACTGATACCATCCATGTTCTTAGTTACAATACTATCGTTAGTATCGATACAAAAAAATACAAATTATCGATAGCCTAAACCAATCGATACTATCAATACAATCGGTAGTAGTGTTACCAAGAACCTAGATAATACCGATATTATTGATACCATCGATGGTATGTTAATTATGAGCAACATTACTATCTATAGTATTGCACTTTTTCGATGGTATTGACATGTTTAAAGCTGTTATCGATAGTATCGTTACTATGATCGATAGTCCTGCTACCTATCGCCTATAGATAGACTATCGATTAATTATAGATAGTCCACTACCGATCAGCAACACTAGATCACAGTAAAATACCATATTACAGAAGTTTCTACCCATTTTGAGGCCCATTAAAAGTGAAGTGATCAAACTAAAATTTATATTACATATTTAGGTCTATTTAACGTCAAAGCTCTGATATCGAGTGTTAAAGTAATAAAAAAACAACTCTTCACTCGCGAGTAAATCGAACTTATAAAGTACTTCCCATGAATTTAGAATCATATTAAACACAACACGAATAAAACCAAATGTTACTGTACTATTGCTTTATAAACAGTGGTGAATAACAAAGATATACAGCTAAAAGCACAATTGTATATCTTATAATAAACACGGCACGTTGATGTGACGTGAAGATAATACAAAAGAAACTTGAAATTCCCAAAGTTATTACGCCTACTCACTAATATTCATATTCATTTGATCTTCACAAATTTATAACATTAGTACATAATATACAGGGTGTTTGTGATAACAGGTGTTTCTTTATGCTATAGATCCTTTCCAAGGTGTTAAGATATAAAGGTCTATTAACGAATGAATAAAACAAAATATTGTAACTTAAAGAAAAACAAAAAAAAAACAATTCTTAACAATTATTTTAACTTTTTAACATAAATTATACCTACTATAATAAATACGTAACTAATATATATTTCTATAAGATATAAAATACGTGTGTAAAAAACAACCACGCCTCCGAGCCCTAAAAATGCAAAAAATTAAATAAAAAACATGATTATAGCTGGTTCCATCTTAATTGATTGTTTAATATTTGTAAAAATATTACTTTCAATGTTGAAGGTAGTTAGCGTTCAACATTGGTGGAACGATACTAGCTCATAGTAGAAGTTGAAATACGTTTGTAAAATTCGACACGTTTGCCAGCGTCTCGGTAGCTCAGTGGTCAGAGCAGTCGCCCGGATTGCGAAAGGTCGTGGGTTCGAATCCCATCTGAGGGCTCGGAGGCGTGGTTGTTTTTTTACACACGTATTTTATATCTTATAGAAATATTGCATTGTGAATGCAAAAAATTAAATAAAAAACATAATATATATTTGAAAAAATCTTCTTATTTTTAAATGAGAGAAATGCAGTATTACAATTTACTTTCGTGGTATTCTTTAATGTTGTAAAAAGGACTATTAATTTATTTTTTATTTTATTGAAGTGAAAACTTCTTTAGCATTGTTGTTATTTGAAAGTCGATGAAACGAAAAAGCGACAGTAAAAAGAGACAGACATAGATTCATTAGATTTAACGTAGGATAAAATGAGATAAAAAGCATTATGTACGTCTGTTAATACGTTTTTGTGTGCGCATGCGTAGTACAAAGCTTGAGAGAAGGCAACACAACAAACGTGGTATTTTGTAATTATTTTGTATACGTGTACGTATTATTTTTGACGGTTTCACGTCTACCACGTGTGAATTACACACATGTTTTTTTTTTTCAAATATACTTTGGAATTATACTTTCCCAGCTGATATTGTAAATGTAAAAGTGAGTTTGTTTGTTACGTGGGGGATCGTTAAACATTCCGACGGTCTGATACCTGACTGCTCAGCTAATTTAAATGTAGAAACCGCAATTAACGAATTGTCCTTTCCTCCCGTTTCTAGTATCTTAAGTACTAGTATTTAAACAAAATTAGAAGGCTAGTACTTTAATCTAGTACTTATGTAACTACTTAATTATGTAACAGTTTAAATTAATATATAATATTTTACTTTATTTCACAATATTCTACATATATCGCTGTGAAGGAAAGAACAGATGTTCTTTCCATATACGTCATAGAAATCGGTCAACTTGACTTATAGAAGGACATACAGATAGACAAAAATTTAAATTGGTATTATTAACTCATAAAACGAATAATTATATTAAAATTTATACTATTACTGGATTTTATCCGCTAGCGTGGAAAAGTGTTTTAAAATAAGAACCCTTTTATTCAAAGAAAAGCCCACATGATAAGTTTCGAATCTTCATTATGTTTTTTTAAGTTACATTTTATTCTCCTTTAAATTAATACTATAATACTCCGTTTTGGTTTTATTAAATTATTTTTGTTCTTTGATTAATAAAAACAACAAGAATAAATAATATTAAGAATATACTATTTGTTAATTATAAGAATTTTAAATGTATGGTGGATGAGATTTCATAAAATTATGATTGGATTTCGGACCGCACCCAAAATAAAAAGTCAAAATGATCTATATTCTTAGTTAATTCATATTATTTATAAAAAGTCGGCGAGTTGGACTCGCGCGCGTAGGGTTCCGTACAAACTTTTAGTTAAGTAAAAAAACCACGTATGTTGTATGGGAGCCCCCTGTAAATATTTATTTTATTTTAATTTTATTATTGATTATTAAAGTAAAAATAGAACTGAGTTTTTGTGAATATTTCAAATGCCTACCTGTTGCCATTATGATATCGAGCAAATAAGGGCAAAAAAATCGCGTTTGTTGTATGGGAGCCCCCTTACTTTTTTTTTTGTGTTTGTTATCATAGCGTCAACAGAAATACATAATTTTTGTAAACATTTCAACTGTCTAGCTATCGCGGCTCTTGAGATACAGCCTGGTGACAGATGGATGGACAGAGAGCGAAGTCTTAGTAATAGGGTCCCAATTTTTAACCCTTTGGGTACGGAACCCTAAAAACAATATATAAAAAATTACATTTAGCATTACTCATTGTAGCAATTTAACTTTTAATTCAAATTAATCAATTTAACATTTAATCTAAGCTGCTTTTCATACTCCTTAAAATTTTCCTCGCTGTAGTGAGGTGAACAATTGTGTTTCGCTCAACAGCAAAGTTCTTAGCGTGTCCGACCTTTGAAACCCTCGCTAACGCTTCAAAATCTATCTTTGAACCACTCGCTGCACTTCAATCCTAGAATCATTCGCTTGCTCAGGTTTCAATAGAGGTAACTCGCGGCCAAATCTCAACTTTCCAACTTTGCATTACAAATAAATATTTTCTGTATTGACACGTGACTGGGTTTTGAGATACTGTCGTTGTTTCTGAATTCTTTAACGTAAGAGCTTTAGCCACTTAACTTTGATTCAGAACAATGTGTAGCCAATTATTATATAATACTACGAGTATAATGGAAAAATTAGAGTGTCTCTATCTTTAGACTTACTAAATTCTCACAATAATGAATTTAGTAATTAGATAGGGAAGACTATTTATTGCAACGGTATCGATCCTGCCTTTCGCACCGACGACGGTCCCTGGTATGAATCCCGGATGGGGCAAATATTTGTATGAAGTTTGTATGATTGTATGATGAATATGAGCATTTGTACCTGAGTCATGGGTGTTTATATATATTTTTATGAATGAATGAATGAATGCACTTAAAATAAGTTGTTTTGATTCGTCCAACATGTTTACGTACCACCCTTTCAGGACGTTTTTTAACTGACAAGAAGAATGGGCGCAAGAAACTCGTCAGCTTTAACAGAAGTAACGACATTTACAATATAATTCGTCGTCACCATGCATAATCCACAAAATAAAAAACAATAATAGTAGTGTAATGATATCATTATTTCGTTGATTACAGCAAAGTCAACAAGTATCTGTTTTAAGTAAGTATCCCTGACGTTGCTTCGTACCAAATTTTAAGATTCTGAGTTCACGGGATGTACCCTGTAGGTTTTGGTTCACTTACGAGTGTCGAAAATTTGCGGAAATTTGCGGCATTAACGGCTGTATCTGGCTGTATCTTTTGATTGCGTTGGCTTAGAAGTTTGATTTTTTCACAGCTCCAAAGGACAGTAAACCTGAGTATTTGATAAAAATTCCAGCTTGATACTTCCACGCGTGTCTGAGAAAAAAGGGTCTTGAGAGACAGACAGACGGACGGACGGAAAATAAAGTGATCTTATAAGGGTTCCGTTTTTTCCTTTCGAGGTACGGAACCCTAAAAAGGGTGAATAGGCACCTTCTAGGTTTGCTCGCTCCATCGTGGATCCTGTCCATCCTGGGCTTGATTGGGATCATCATTAATTTATTTTTAGCTTTTTCTTGGAGCGGAGCGAACGATCAGCTACAATACCATGGATCAGCTACAATGGCACAATGTCTGTTACGCCATAACTTCCCGAGTTCTTAACCGATTTTAATATTTTTTGTGTGGAATCGAATCAACAGGTTTAGGACCAGAGTGTGACCGAATTTTGAAACTCGCAAAAATTTCCATCGAAATAAAAAAAAAATCTTTTTTTAGGTATTACGCTCCGCTCCAATATATGGTGCTAGCGTAGCTTTATGCTTAGCGACTGCATCGCCTAGTATTTTTATATGTATAACAATTACTATTTGACTATGAACAGTTTCAGACTGAAATTTTTTAGGGTTCCGTACCTCGAAACCCATAGTCCGTCCGTCCGTCCGTTTGTCTGCCTGTCAAGACACTTTTTCTCAGGAATGCGTAAATGCACGTATGCAGAATCTTGAAATTTGGTACGAAGCAACGTCTTATAGCACAGATAAAGGAAAAGTTGCGAAAACCGTAAATTTTTAGTTCAATCATATAAAAAAAATATTTTTTATAATTGACTATTTCTTATATACCTTCAGGTTTGTACGAAACCCACGGTGCGCGAGTCCGGCTCGCACTAGAGCGGTTTTTTTATATTTATTATTGTACCACTGATAAAAACGCCTACTAACAGGATAAAGTCAATATCTAAAATAACATTCATAAGTTCCCTGTTCAATGTATTTCTGCAAACAAACGTTTAATGGATAAGGAAGTGACGACTGAAGTTGAACGCCTTGATAAGCTTTATAAGAGATCATGCGAGTTCGAAAGACGTCATAACGTAAAATTCGACAACAATTGATTTATTTTTTGTTGTAAAACTGATTTACTTTGTTTTAATCTTATTGTCGTTTAATTGATAAACAGGAGCTTTATTTTAGAATAACGAAACATAATCTTCTGTTAACAAAAGTACTTTATCGTAACAGTTGAACCATTGGTGAAATACGAAAGGGCTTTTTCTTCATAACGATTCTTATGCTTTTACTGAAAGTTCGATTGGAGCACAAAATGAATTAATTTATTTTAATTACAACTTTTGTATAAGGAAATATTAAATATTAATCGGTGAAACGAATTGTGTCGTTTTATTGATAGATACATCGCTGGTTGTAGGGGGAAAGAACAGCTGTTCTTATTTTGGGGTATTTTAATAATATTATTAATAATATTTCTTACTCTCACAAGGATCAAACTAGCCTAAATTAAGCACTGTAAGGCTTGTATTGTGGTGGCTAAAGGATAGACAGACATAATATTGAAACCTGCATGGTGTATATCAACAATATTGATGGAAATGGATATAAATATCCATGACTCAGGTAGAAATTATTGTATTCGTGACCATCGGGACTCGAACCTAGTACGAAAGACAGGATCTCACCGGACGATCATCAATTATAATGAAACCGAAGACAGATTTATTGGTTTTATCGATGCCAGTTGTGATGGAGCAGCTCTGCTTCTGAGCAAAAACAAAATATTATTTTCAAATTGATCGCTTATAAATATCTCTGGACCAATGTTATGTCTGGAGATACGGGGTCCAAGAACTGGCAAGTACTACTCTTATTATAAGTCGGCTCATACTTTAATTTTATTTTTTTCCAAATTTTGTGACAGAATTATTGAAACGAAAAGATTTGTCAGTGCTATAAAGAAATACATAACATTTCCAGTAATAGTACTAAACGACAATGTTTAAGCCGCGAAAATACCCGAAAATATAAAAGTATGAAAAATGTATTTTTCTAAATATAATAAAATAATGGGTAAATATGATATTATAAGGTCAACGCAACGATAAATATTTATTTGTAATAAACATAAAAATATAACAGTTAGGTGCTTAAATAACAAAAAAACAAAAGCCAGTGTGCAATTCACACGTGGTACAAGAGAAAGCTTAAAAAATAATACGTACACGTATACAAAATACCACGGTGGTTGTGATGTGAGATCATCACTCTCAAGCTTTGTACTAAGCATGCGCATACAAACACGTATTGACACACGTATTGTTAAATCTTATGAATTTATGTGTCCGTCTCTTTTTACTGTCGCTATTTCGTTTCATCGACTTTTAAATCACAACGATGCTAAAGAATTTTTCACTCTCAAAATTATATGTATATATTTCTTGTCTGAAACAAATAAATACTTTTACATTTTTGATACCGCTTTGAATTTGTATCATGAATTTAATGCGATCTTTGAACTCAAGAAAATATTATTCGTCCCTTTTAAACAAGAACCAAATGTTAATGATGTTAAAGCTTATTACAGGCAAATTTTAATAGCTATTATCGATGACATTTTAACGAAGTATCGCTATAGTTACAGCACCATTAAAATACAGATTCTCGGAGAAAGGCTTTCCATCATTAGAAATATCTTTAGGGGTCATTTAATTTTCGTTTGCGTAATGATCTTTGATATAGGTATTTATAATAGTGACAAATTTAGACAAATTAAGTCCTTTAGTAATATCATTATTGTCGAAAATAATATGTATAAATGTTTCCCTAATATTATTCATTTGTTTTGATTCTGAATTTCATTAAACAAGTGCTTTAGCTACTATGCTTGGTTTCAAAACAACGTGTGTGATGTTGTCTAACATTTATTTATGTTTATATGTTTATTTATTTGTGATAGAACTGTAACTCTAAAAGGGGATCCCTTTCGTTGACATAATGTATTTATTCCTAAAATAGTTAGGCATATTTTTTTTGCATAATATAATGTTGTCACAATTGATTTTTAGCAGCATATGTTCTGTGGCATAATTATAAATAGGTATAATATATTTATGTATAATGATAATTTGCACGATGTTTTTAGGCATAGTGTATAGTCGCATAATAGTATTTTATAATTAAGTTTTATTTTATTAATGATTGTTAGAATCTGAAAAATAAAAAGGTACTTTAACCAGTATTTCCTATTGTATATAGTGTCAAAGTAGATTTAGGTTAGGTTAGGTTAGAGCAATGTTTATGTAAAAAGTTATTGATGTGTGTCTATTACCTTAAGAGTTACTTATACTGCGTAAGATGATTATGATAATATTCATTATGGTTTGATACCATTATGCCTTTATAAAGTAATGGTTGTGAATTTTATGCTTAAATATGATTATGCTGATGTATTTATGATTAAAACAGTAATGCTAAATTATGCGTAAATATCATTAGTATGAATTACGGTATGCCAAAATATTTTATGGTTTAATTTTTTGTGCAAATGGATAGCGAACCATCTAAAAGCAGATACAGCTACGCCTATTTTTGATGTGGGAAATATCATTTTACTTTTTTCATTAGACAAGTAAATTTTTTGAACTATAATAACTGAAATTAGAGGATTCCGCGACTCGTTAGATCTACAGTGCCTACTTAGTCGGAAACTCAATGCACGCAAGCAAAGTCTATTAAAAAAGAGACCTTGTTCTGCTGTCCCCTTTTGTGCATCGGACAACCAGACTTGCAAATGCGCCGCTGTTATATGGTTGATATACCAAAGAGTAGCACTAAGCATTTTGGTTAAGATACCTCTTCTAGGCAGGCGCGTCACATACTAGATCGCATCGTCGCTTATCCATCCGGTGCGATAGCGGTCAAACGCTTTCCTTTTTACGGTAAATAAGACCAGGGGCGGTTTTATAACCTTACCTAACCTAACTTACTAATATGAACACCTATTATATATTTTAATTAAAATGCAATTTATACTTTTCACGATCTGGTACTAAGAGCGTCGTGTGTCGTGAATAGTTTCGAGTGTTTAGTGAGTTTACAAACAGTGGTACCAGTATCTCGTGTAATAAAAGACTGTGATGGAGAGCAGATCGATGTCTTATTTTTAAAATTTTTAACGACCTTGGAATCAACCATACGGCCTATCTGCAATAATAAATTTATTTTCTTAGATTTATGAATGATAAATGATCAATGGACGATGAATAAATTGTGAAATTATCCCTACCCTAGGTTTCAGTAAAGGTGTGGGGTTTACTGACACCTCCTCGTGGACATCTTGAGAGAGCGCGAAAAGACACCTTCTACTGTTTTGTTTCACTTGCCAACACTCGTGCATATTCAGAAACACTTAGTGGTTAATAACCCCATCATTATTACACACTAATATTAAATACAACACAAAATTTAACAAGAAAATCAAAACCATTAAAGTTACCCTTCGCACTCCCGCCAAAATATCCTCGGTTAGACCGATATGTCTGTCCATAACATCCACCCGCAGAAAATTTCAGTTATACCGTGCATGCAAATGCGACGGAATATCGGAACCTCAAAAAGAATTTTAATATTCTCGTTTTAATCAATACTTGTTAAATAAATATATACATAGATACGATTTGGTTTATTTATGTACTTTAATATAGTTTTATACGTACTGTATATAATAGTATATCTTTATTCATTGTATCTGCTTTTAAGTTTCGTTTTTCCCAAAGGTTGACTAATAGAGAATTCGATTAGCATTAAGTCCACCTTTTTACCAATTTATTATTACAATCGATAAAGCTTTTTAAATAAAATAAAAAATAAAAAACTGTAACAAGAGAATGAAATCGTATAATTGAATGAAAAAGTACCGGAAGTTGGTAGGATGGCTTCACTTCCGCCAGATTAAATGTATTATATTGGCAGCGCTGTAAAGCCATTGCTCGTCTTTAGTTTTAGGCGGTTGGTATCAATCAATTGTCAAAGTTGATACTGTTCTAACGGTTGGGTTAAGTAAGATACCGTTCTATCTATTCCAATACAAAACAGTTGTTTGTTTGTAAGCGTTTTTCTCTGGAACTAGTAGACGGGTTTGATAAATTCACGGGAAAAGTGTATTATTTTATATCACGCTAATATTAGGAGCAATCAAAAAGATAAAAAGTTATGAAGAACATTTAGATTTAACAGTCTAACAGCGGGCGATACGATGCGAGGCGAGCAACACACAACAATACACAATACACAATTGATTGATTGTCTTTTTTTGTTTCTTGTGTGACTGTTTGCGTGTTCTTATGCTTGTTAAGTCGTTCATTTTTAAAGTCACGATCCAGTATTTAATATCAATCTTTTTTTTGTTGATTGATTGATCCCTGTTGTATTGAAAGAAATAATAATAATATTTCTTACATGACACCAATTAGCCTAGCCCAAAGTAAGCACTATAAGGCTTGTATAATGGACACTAGGGTAACGGATAGAGATATGATGCATAGATATGTAATATTTATAGGAATATATATAAATAGCCATGACTAGGGTACAATTTTATTAAATGGGTTTACTCTTAATCCCAATCCAGCTCGGGGGCCAAAATAGGATCCAGAAGGTGCCTATTCACCCTGACTTTAAAAACGGACGGGTTATAAGTACACGGAAATACAGACGCAGAGAGGGAGTTCCACTCCTTTTCTATGCGCATTATAAAAGATGTTGAGAAGCTCTTGGTAGAAATAGCAACCAAGAAAGGATGGTAGCCGACACTGTAATGCTTGCAATGCTTGTATTCATCACACAAACATCTGCCCTTTCCGGAATTCGAATTCAGGACCGTTTGTGCGAAAAGACAGTAGCGATCCTGCGCTACTGTTGCACTAAACGGTCTTCAAAAAATAAACAAATAAAGATCCTGCGCTGACAAGTAACAGCTACTTTTTCAATATTATTAAAAAAATTACAGCCTGAATCAAATATACATTATGTTATATAAAATGAATATGAAAGGATTGGTCTTTTATTTTGAATGTTTAGTAGGTGAAAGTTATTCTGAACTCTGAAAGTGGTTTTAAAACACTTCATAAACTATTAAGTCCTATTTTTATTATAAAAATGATAATTTCGCGCCTGTACATTGCCTGCAGATCAGATAATGCATACTTAATAATCGCAATAACAAGTTTCATTGCCTCAAACAAAGCAAAGTTCAAATCCCATCTAACATTCCCAACAAGAAATTCTTAACAAAACAAATTAACTGAAGTTCCATCTTGAATTTTAACTAACCGACTTGGAATAAAAACAATTCGGAGATACAATAGAAAACAAGTGTTTAATTGGAATTGTCCGACACCGTCGAGACTAAAAAGCAACAGTTGAAGAGTTTTGAAAACAATAAAACATTGGACGATAAAGAAACGGCGAAAAATAAAGCTACGAATCCTTTCATTATTAAAATTAACTTTTTGCGTAAGACCAACCTGAAAAAGGAGAGATATAAAGTTATTGATGACGAAAACCACTAATTATTCACTTGCATTATTATATCACGCTTAAAATGTCATTATTGACGACCGCTTGTTGCAACCAACGATATCCTTTGGCACCATTGTCCTGGTTTTGAATCCCGGAAGAGGCAGATTCTAGTGTGATGAATTTGATCATTTGTACCTGAGTCATGGGTATTTATATGGTTATAATATCTTCGTATCATATATCTACATATTCTATCCGTTACCCTAGTATTTATAACACAAACCTTTCATTACTTACTAACCACTTATCTGTCCTCTACCGCGCGCCCCACCCATCTCACCAGTCCCAATACTGCGCGAATTATAAAAAAATAATGTCGAACTCTTAGATTAAATTGCCATTTTCTCATTAAATAATGAAGCAAGGATCAAACAAAAAATACTACTAAGATAAATTATTATAATAGAAAAATACTAGAAAAAATCAACTCGGGTCACAAGTGAATCTCAGGCGGGAACCCGCAACCTTTGGAAATCCGGTCCAATGCTCTCCCAATTGAGCTACCGAGCCTTGCGAACACTCGCTGAAATTTTCTAGTACCTTACTGATTTTACGCTGTAGGCCAGCGTTGTTTCATCAATGAGAGGAACATCCTCTCGTATTCGAAAGAAACATTTTTACAAATGTTTGGTCAATCGATTAAGATGAAACAGCCATTTTAGATTTATAATTTTTATATATTTTATGCATTTATAATGCGATCTTATAAGATAAATTATTATAATAGAAAAATACTAGAAAAAATCAACTCGGGTCACTTGTGACCCGAGTTGATTTTTCGGGTCTCAATTGGGAGAGCATTGGACCGGATTTCCAAAGGTTGCGGGTTCGTTTCCCGCCTGAGATTCACTTGTGACCCGAGTTGATTTTTTCTAGTATTTTTCTATTATAATAATTTATCTTATAAGATCGCATTGAAAATGCATAAAATATATAAAAATTATAAAAAATACTACTGTAAAGCTGATTAAATATAGAATCTACCACAGAATATTTAGATCACTGTAACTCAAAAATTAATCGTAATTAAAAAAAACAGCAGGCTACGCGAAAGTTTGAATATTATGGTAGCAATTGCTAGCAGGAACTGACGAGGGGTGTTGGCTATCGGTAGCAATTGCTACCGTGGACTGACAAGTGGCTAAAGGTTAACCTATTTAGTGTTTTAAAAATATATATGTCAACTCTACGATACACATAGCTTATTGCTACGTGGATTATATTATATTTTTCTTTATTTATATAATTACAGACCACGTAGTATGTATTAAAATAAAGCTAAAATACTCCATCTAAAAAGCACATAGCTGATATCCACCAAAATAACAGCGTACGTAACACTTGCGTTAATTTGATTACGTATCGTTTTTTTTTTTTTTTTTATAGATAATAGGCATGCTCTTGACCACTATCTCGCCTGATGGTAAGCGTCGATGTGATCTAGGATGTGACGCGCTTGCCTAGAATATACCTATTCACTCGTGATTTGAAAACCCCTAAATTGTATTTGTCAGGAAACACAGACTCAGGCAAAGAGTTCCACTCCTTAGCGGTACGCATCAGAAAATTGAAACCAAAACGCTTAGTGCGACTCTTTGGTATATCCACCATATAATGGTGTCGCCAGTTTGTAAGACTGGTTGTCCGATGAAAAAATGGGGACGGCGGAACAAGGTTGTGCAATTTAGCTGCACACTCTCCGAAATGTATCCTATAAAATACGGATAGGCTCGCTACCTTCCGTCTATGCTCAAGGCTTTTGAGCTTTTTACAGAAAAGATCTTCATTGCCGATGAGCCTCTTGGCCCTCCTCTCAATGGACTCAAGCGTCTGGAGCTGGTATCGGGCGGAACCGTCCCAAAGATGAGAACAATACTCCATACACGATCGAACTTGTGCTTGGTAAAGGGTGAGCAACTGTTCCGGTGTAAAGTATTTTCTCACCTTCGCCAGAATGCCAAGTTTTTGGAGTCACTTGAGCCTTGCTCTCAATGAAAGAGCCAAAATTGAGAGTTGGTGACAAAGACATACCGAGAAGCTCAAGATGGTCAGTGATCGGCACGGATACAGCTCGGAAAGTAGGAGTCAAGTTGAAAGGACCCCTTTTAGCGGAGAAAAGACACGCCTGGGTCTTTGACGGATTGAACCTTACTAGATTGGCATCGCCCCATTCGGAGACAGCCTGCAGAGATAGGTTCATGCGGCTAACCATCGCCTCTCTATGACGCTGGATCTGTTCAGCACTGGCTCGTGCATCAGACATATAGGTCTCTACAACAGTGCTGTCATCTGCGTACCCCAAAATACCGGGCAAAAGCAGGTCATTTATATGCAGCAGAAAAAGTGTTGCAGAGAGAACGGAACCCTGAGGGACGCCGGCGTTGATAGCCAAATGGTCCGACGAGCTACCGTCAATGACAACTCGTATTGACCGATCTCTCAGGAAGTCCGATATCCAGACACACAAACCAGTGGGAAGACCATATGACGGAAGCTTGCTAATAAGGCCCTCATGCCACACCCTATCAAAAGCCTTCGAGATATCAAGAGAGACGGCAAGCGCCTCACCATGCCTCTCGATGGCTTCGCTCCATTTGTAAGTGGCGTATGCTAGAAGATCTCCGGCAGACCGGTTCCGGCGAAACCCATATTGCCGGTCACTAAGGAGGTCATTTTCTTCTAGATACGACAGGAGCCTGTGGTTCAGTACACGTTCCATTATCTTGCAGAGAATGGACGTGACCGAGATGGGCCTATAATTGATAGGATCAGCACGACTGCCCTTTTTAGGCACAGGTTGCACGTTGGCCAGCTTCCAGGACTTTGGCACTTGTCCTTTAGCCATAGATAAACGATATAGGCGTGTCAATACCGGAGCTAACTCAGGAGCGCAAGTCCTTAGTACTATGGCTGGTATACCATCCGGACCACTGGCTTTATTCACGTCCAGTTCCCGCAATGCCTTTCTGACTTCGGTTTGTCTTATACGAATTTCAGACATAAAAGTCCCACATCTTGACAAACCGGAAGGTACAGCATTGCCAGGATCCAAACGCGAACTTTCGGCAAATAATTCGGCAAATAAATCGGCCTTTTCCTTGGCCGTGTGTGCCAATGATCCGTCAGGTTTCAGCAAGGGAGGCACTGAGGAACGGCAGAAGTTGCCCTCGATCGACTTAGCCAGGGACCAAAACGCTTTACTACCCGAAGGGTAAGAGGCAAGCTTCTTCCCAATGCGGCCTATGTGATCGAAGCGAGCTGTCTTTACAACCTTTTTGCAGGACTTGGCGGCTTTGTTAAAGGCTTTCTTCTTTTCGCGCGTAGTACTAGCTTTGCGGGATCGAGCTTCAACCCAGGCCAAATATGCTTTGTGTTTTAATGCCACCGCATTACGACATTTGGCATTATACCACGGGCGAGCTTTGCCGGCAAGTGATATGTCAGAGAAGGGAATAAAATACTCCATACCCTGACGAAGCACATTGGTCACAGCATCGTATAACAAAAATCACGTTAAGTGTCAAACGTAATAATGTATTTTAATAACATAAAAATAAAAGTCAATTTCCATCAATGTCAATAATCTTGGTTAGTATATAAGTTTTTCTATACGACACAGCCTTATGTAATGGTATATTTACACAATATAAACGGACGACAGCATATCAACTTACCATAAACTGTCAAACTTTCTCAATTGATTGAAGAGAACAACTATTGGAAGGCCAAAGATCTTCGACTTGGCTTCTTGATCTGTGACTGGGGATTGGATCGAAATAGAGCAAGCTATATTTGGAGATCGATTTTCATATTTCTGGACAGTTTTGGAGCTTAAATATTGCCTTGGCAAAAATTCATTTTTAAAGTTTAGGCAAATATTCAGACAGAAGGGAATGACATTTAATTTAAATGATTTTAATAGAAAAACAATAGAAAACATCCACTCGGCTCACAAATGAATTCTCAGGAGGGAAAGGCATCCTGAAACAAACGCAATTGTGAGACGTGTCGATTTTATCTAGTATTTTTGTATTAAAATAATTTATCTTATAAGATAGCATTGTTTAAATGAAAAAAATATATAAAAGGTAAAATTTTAATTATAATTTATTTAATTATTAAATTTAAAACCAATTCCAGTAAATTAAATGTTTATTAAGTTATTTAAACTTTGTATAAGGTATAAAGGCACTGTGAATGCAAAAAAAAATAAAATAAAAACATAAGTTTTTTGTTTCATAGTATCTCAATTAAAGAAAAAATCTTTATGCCTGCAAGAAACATAAGTTATGTAAAAGTTTCTTCATAAAGTCTTATAAAGTTTCATAGCTGAAAACGGATAAAGTAATACTCTGATCGAAACTGTAATAAGTGTTCTTTTGAATTAGTTCAAAGGACCACTTTCTAATTTTATTATTTACATTACTATGCAATCGTTTTAGTCGACAGATCATAAAGCTGCACTCTTAAATGATCTGTATTACAATGGTATAAGATCTTAGAAGTACTTTTGACTGTACGCATTATCAGAGATGATGAATAAAATCCCTAATTTACGTGTAAAAAGTCGTTATATATCCAAATATTTGATAGCAATTTTACATAATGGTCCTTCGAGCTGGAGTCTCATAATGTGTGTTGGGGAAACTTACCTTGGTACAAAACCTAGATTTTAAATTTATGGTTTAAATCCTGCCTGTCGAAAAATTTAGATGGCTGGTGTAATTACTTACTAAATGCCGTGTACCGTTATTTATATGTATAGGACACATAGATAAAACATAAATAAATTTATATTCTGAACTCACCCCAAAACGCAAATTATAAATTTTTCTCTCCGCTAATTATAATTTTCGAACGCCGCCATCTAAGCCGTTCTTTTTCAATCTTGCCGCCAATTCTAATTTTAAAAACGTAATTTTTTCATAGAGTTGCAGTTCCTTTGCCCATAGTAGTAAAAGAGGTGGAGGATGACATAAAAAGTAAAATAAATTTGTGTAGTCTATAAAATGTGGTGAATTTATGAGTGTAGGTATAAATTTGAAATAAATTCCCAGTTAGTAAGCACTTACTTGTAAAGTAGAATTAAGCAATCGAACTAATACGGATAAATGATTTATTGTTGCATTGCAAAATAAAGCAAACAAGATAGTTCTAAATTAACTTTCCAAAGAAGAGCTGTTTATTACCAGGCTTCCACGTTCCTTTTATCTGCAAGGCAATATTTGGTTCTCCACTAACTTAATTACTCTGCAGGCGGTACTCGTTTACACAATACAGTGACGTCAGCAGTTTGCCTAAGGGCGCCTACACACTGAGAGATAAGCTGTAAAATAGCTACAGGAGGCGCCAAGAACACAGTAACAAGCATAATATACATTTATTTCAAGCAATTTGGACTCAAATGGTTAGTACCAGTGGCACTTATATCTAATGTTAATAAAAACATTAAAATATAAACAAAAGACGCAACTTTACAAAACATTTTTATTATGTTATTCTTTATTTGTGGATTGCACGATTTGTGCATTAAGCCAGTGTCAAGTGTCAAGTATAATTGCCAGCTTTTTGAGTAGTTTCCTAGGTTTCAGTAAAGATGTGGGGTTTTACTGAAACCTCTTCGTGGACTTCTTGAGAGAGCGCGTAAAGACACCTTCCACTGTTTTGTTTCACTTGCCAACACTAATGCATATTCAGAAACACTCAGTGGTTAATAATCCACCATTATTACACACTAATATGAACCACAACACAACGTTTAACAAGAAAACCAAAACCATTAAAGTGACGCTTCGAACTCCCGCCAAAAAGTCCAAACATTTATATACATATGTACCATACAGCCATGGTTGATGTACCGGCAGTCAAGCCTGTTTGCAATCAAGTTTAGGACGCTGTTAGTGCTGGCCCGGATCAGACACACCAGGGACGAGCACCGCTTACGCATGGTGGCGTAGAAGCAGTCCACGCGAGTCTCGGCGAACATCCCTAATGTGTTATAGAACCGCGGCAGCCCCATCAGCGTCCTAAAAGCATTATAGTACTGGATACGCAAAGTCTCTTCACTGTCTCTTCGTGTACTCAGCCCACAGATTGCTCGTGTAGAGGGAGGTGCAGTAAGCTTTAAATAATGTAATTTTTACCTCCTTGGAGCAGCGAGCAAACCTACGGGTAATGGCCTACGGCAAATAGTGGATAGCTCCCGCTCAAAAATAAACTTTATTGTCTTGACTTAAAGTGCGTATCTTTAACTTCTTTGTCCATTGCCGAATATCTTTTTTTTTCTGTAGCAGATTTATAAGTCATAGGACAGGTGACATCGTCAATAAACTCACTAAGAATAGAAAATAATCTCTTCTTGATTACAAGAGCAAGAGCGACTTTAAGAGTAATAAGCGACCTCAGCAAGTTCCTTTGCGAATGTTCTTTACTCACGCGACTGGGATATGCAGCGACGGATTAAAAGAGGTAATTTCTAACAACATCGATGATTTCTTGGATACTTGAAGTTAATTAGGGCTTGTTTTTAATTTTGATTGGACGCTTATTGTGTGTATTTATTTGAATGATTAAATCTCTGAATAAACTTATTGATTTAATTTACTATGCAAATCCAAAACAGTTCGTAACAATGTTTAATTATTATAGTGCAAGCTTGCATTCGGTGTAAGAAGACGGAGAGGGAAGAGGGCTAGAGCGAGTAAGCGACATATTTTTGAAATGTTCGAATTGTGACGCAATAGTAATAGCTGGTTAGCATAGCTGTTGGTGCTCTGAAGGCCTTATTTACTTGGGCCGTTGATGTTTCGACAGCCAAAAGGGATCAGCACTCTTTTTCACGCGAAAAAGATTGAAGCGTTGATATTTCATTAATGGAGTATACATTTTTGAATTAGATTGAATAACAAATTTAAATTAAATTTCATATTAAATAATTCGATAAATTGAATAGTCATATCTTTTAGTATTGATCATAACGGGATTCTTAATAAGTATTATTTTTATTTTTGAGTCTCAAGTATTTCTTAGATAGAGTTCTTACGTGACGATGGCACATGTAACTGCACCGAAATGTGGGAGCCTCAAAAAACATGATAAAAATCTTGTTATTATTAATTCCAATGTAAGTAACTGAAAGTTTAAAAAGTTTTCATTGAAAAATCTATGATTATTTTATATTTATTTTCTTTGGTATGTGTCATACATCTATTTATACTATCATACATTCGCATTTAATTAATAAATTTCAACTTACCTTTATATATATATATATATGTTATAACTATGTTTGGTGTAATTATAAATAAAAAAATCCTATGAAAACATTTTCATTTCTTTTAAGAGTCAGGCGGTACTCAAATTCTCAGACTCAACATCCAGGCGGATACTCTTGTAAAGGTACTGAAATCTTTACAAATCCAAATATTTCCAATTGTTTATTAGAGCTCTAATATCTCTTCATATTCCAGTTAACCATATACCTTTTCTTAATATTAAACAGAAAATATTATAAATATTTTTTTCACCAACCTTTATCGGAATAATAATTTTTTATAATTCTTCTTGCTTTTATTATACAACATAAACAGTTTACAACCTTTTCTGACTCAGATTACGGCATGTGTCGGCCTTAGTATTTTATTCGTTTTTTTTATGATAAACCATTTTGTTTTGGGTGTTTCAATAAAAACGTTTAACGTTCTGTTTAAGTAGATATAATAAAGCTTTTTTTTTTCGTCGTCATTTTAGCTTTAGCTCTTTTTAGAGGGATCTCTTTCGTAGACATAATGTATTCATTCCTAAAATAGTTTGAAATCATGTGTTTGGCATATTTTTTTGATGGTATTACTTTGGCATAATTGATTTTTAGCAGCATATGTACTGTGGCGTAATTATGACTAGGTCTTATATATTTATGCAAAATTATAATTTGCACAATTTTTTTAGGCATAATGTATAATCGCATAATAGTATTTTACAATAAAGGTTTATAATTTTTTTGTAAAATAATAGTTTTCTCAGTAATATTCAATTTATTTTTATTTTATTCACCAAGAAATAAATGGTCATACAAAAATACTAATGCTTGATAAAATTTTAGAAAAAAACAGTTAGTTACCTTTAGTCATTCAAAGTAGTCATTATTTATTTTTCTATTAAAATATTAAATTTTAACATTATATCACGACCTTATTACAATTTACATGACCTTTTTTATTTTTATTTTGAAAAGGTTCCCTCTTCTTCCCAATCAAGAAGCTGCCTATTCACCCTGGCTTTTAAAACGGACTGGTTATAAGTACTAGGAAATACAGACGCAGGAAGGGAGTTCCACTCCTTTGCTGTGCGCATTATGTAAGATGTTGAGAAGCGCCTGGTGGAAGGAATAGCAACCAAGAAAGGGTGGCAGCCCGCAGTGCGTCTGGATGTCCAATGGAAGAAAGGTGATGGCGGCTAATGCTCGCTAAGTGTTCACAGGGCAACAAACAATATCCATATCTGCCAAATGCATATAAGGCGCTATAAGGCTTTTTAAAGATTTATCAAAAAGGTTATTCGACATCACAGGAGACCGAAGAGCTGGCAGCTACCTCGGACAAAGAATCAGTCTAGCTATCCTAAGGGGGAACGCTGCCAGTATCTTCGGAACCTTGCTAAAGGGACTCCTTTTTGTAATACATTTTAGTCATTATATTATATTTCTTTTAAGGTTTTTATTTTTGGGTTCAGATAAAATTAAGTAATATTTTTATAAGATTAAATTTAAATAAAATAAGCAATGTACTTAATTTCATTTCTTTATTTTGGTTCTAAATATTATATTTATTACAGGTTAAGTTGACAACGATTCTTTATGGGACTGAAGTTTCATAATCACTGATTGATTTGACTATGAAATACCATAAGTACCATAGACTTAACCATTTTCAAAATGTCCTAAGTTATTTTTTTGTAATTGTCGATGTTTTGTCGTATTTCCACTTTATTTTGTAAATTGTCCCTCTAATTTATTTTTCTTTACAATATAATATGTAATAAGTTAGTTTTTCTATTACTTTCAACACCAACTTAATAAACGAGGTCCTAAACGATTGATATTGAAAAAAAAGTTCTTAAAGAGTATTTTTTCTTGCACGAATATTTTTAAAGTTCTATGGAATCATGTTTCTTTCGCTATCCAAGAATGCTTTGCTAGAACACGTGTTACTGTAAACTATGTTTAAGTTAAAACTTATAAACGAAAAGTAATGATATATATAACTCACATTAATTATTTACTTTGATAGTTTATGTCGCAGCAATTTTAAACCAGAAACGTGTTGTCTTTGTTAAAATGGAAGCGTACCACTAATATTATTGTAATAATATATTGTTTGAACGTGTGATTTATACTGTAGTACGCATACTTAATAGAGTAGAAGTGTATATGAATATGAATAAATAGTGCCGACTATTTAGTCACCAACTAAGCTAGTGTACTATGGATACTAAAATATTTTCTGTTTAATATTTTCTAAAAGGAGCTCTATGGCGCACGGGTAAGCCCGATTGTAAATTATTGCAAAAGTAAGCTACTTTGGAAATGGCCAGTGGTTGGATGGGTGACCAGAACATTATTATTTCGAGCTCTAACATTTTCCCTAGTCTATAATCTAAGAACACAAATTTGTTGTTTGTTTGTTTGTATGTCCGCTCTTTTTCCCGCTCTTTTTCCATTGTATCATAACGTTACCATAGCAATGCGTTACCATAGCAACACGTTACCATAGCAACGCGTTACCGGGTCAGCTAGTAAATAATAAAAAAAACATTTCTTACATTCACACCAATTAGCCTAGCCCAAAGTAAGCACTGTAAAGTGTGTTATGGATACTAGGGTAATTGATAGACGTACATAAATAAGTATTAATAATAGAAATATATATAAATACCCATGCACAGGTACAAATGCTCGTATTCATCGCATAAATATCTGTCCCTCCTGAGACCTGAACTCAGGACTATCAGTGTTAAAGGTAGGTAAGTTAGGATCTAAATAACTTGTAGTCGGAAAGCGAGAGGTTCAAGTCACGCCCAACTACTTAGAAAAGTAGGAATTTGCTAAAAAAATATTTACCTCAGAAAATTGGCAGTTATACTTTGTCCAATATACAGGGTATAAAGTTGCTATTGCAATGTCAAGCCAAACATAAGGAAACGAACGCAACCTTAGTACGTAGCAATAAGAAAGTGACACCTGTCAAAAGTATCATGCTACATTGGACAAAGTATAAATGTTTGAATTAAAAAAATATTTATAATATTTTCTGTTTAATATTACGAAAAGGTATATGGTTAACTGGAATATGAAGAGATATTAGAGCTCTAATAAACAATTGGAAATATTTGGATTTGTAAAGATTTCAGTACCTTTACAAGAGTATCCGCCTGGATGTTGAGTCTGAGAATTTGAGTACCGCCTGACTCTTAAAAGAAATGAAAATGTTTTCATAGGATTTTTTTATTTATAATTACACCAAACATAGTTATAACATATATATATATATATATATGCGTCTGTATTTCCTAGTACTTATAACCAGTCCGTTTTAAAAGCCAGGGTGAATAGGCAGCTTCTTGATTGGGAAGAAGAGGGAACCTTTTCAAAATAAAAATAAAAAAGGTCATGTAAATTGTAATAAGGTCGTGATATAATGTTAAAATTTAATATTTTAATAGAAAAATAAATAATGACTACTTTGAATGACTAAAGGTAACTAACTGTTTTTTTCTAAAATTTTATCAAGCATTAGTATTTTTGTATGACCATTTATTTCTTGGTGAATAAAATAAAAATAAATTGAATATTACTGAGAAAACTATTATTTTACAAAAAAATTATAAACCTTTATTGTAAAATACTATTATGCGATTATACATTATGCCTAAAAAAATTGTGCAAATTATAATTTTGCATAAATATATAAGACCTAGTCATAATTACGCCACAGTACATATGCTGCTAAAAATCGATTATGCCAAAGTAATACCATCAAAAAAATATGCCAAACACATGATTTCAAACTATTTTAGGAATGAATACATTATGTCTACGAAAGAGATCCCTCTAAAAAGAGCTAAAGCTAAAATGACGACGATAAAAAAAGCTTTATTATATCTACTTAAACAGAACGTTAAACGTTTTTATTGTAACACCCAAAACAAAATGGTTTATCATAAAAAAAACGAATAAAATACTAAGGCCGACACATGCCGTAATCTGAGTCAGAAAAGGTTGTAAACTGTTTATGTTGTATAATAAAAGCAAGAAGAATTATAAAAATTTATTATTCCGATAAAGGTTGGTGACCACTGTCTTAGCAAAGTTTTATGTGAGTTGTAGATGAAAAACACCGTAAAAAAAAAACAAATAAATTGGCAAAATCACATACATTGTTCTGGACACAAAAAGACTATTATTTTTACACTCAAAAGCTGCACCATATGGCTATTTTCAATTTTTTTGCTATATTGTTAAGTTTCGAATTCGCGGTCCCGATTGATTAAGCGGAAGGTCTACGTGCGCGGAGTTACACATACTTGAGGTTACGCGGGTACCGATCACTTGCGACTTCTACTCTTTTTTCATGTTCTGAGGGCTAAATTATATTCCGCTGTATAAAAAACGAAAATGCTTGGTCGTGTAAAGATAAGGCTGTGTTTTTATAGAGCCATGAAAAGAAGCGAGTTATCCTTTTTCCACAAAATTATTGAGACTTATTTAAAAGTTCATTTGAATTTATATGCACAGATCAATTTTTGGTATTTAGACTTTAAAGTGGGTATGTCTATTCTTTTTTGGAGCGGAGCGAGCAAAGCGAGCGAAGCTCCCATCGATCAGCTTCAATGGCGCAATGTCTGTTACGCCATAACTTCCCGAGTTCTTAACCGATTTTAATATTTTTTGTGTGGAATCGAATCAACAGTTTTAGGACCAGATTGTGACGGATTTGGTAGGTATTAGCAAAAATTCCCATGGAAACATTTTTTTTTTTAATTTTAGGTATTACACTCCGCTCCAATATATGGTGCTTGTGTACCTTAATGCTTAGCGACTGCATCGCCTAGTTTACTTTCACCTGTCCCGGTATCTGTAGTGAAATCTTGCAAGTTAAATTTGACTTACTACCCGGTTTCCTTTTGATCTGAAATTTGCTTGCGTGTGTATATCGCGTTACAATCCAATAATATGATGACATGAAGCTGATCTGATGCTGGAGCTGGAAGGTGACTATAGGAACTCTGCAATAAAACGATACCACCCCATCGAGTTTGGGCTCATTTGAATCCTACTGACAAGTACTTTAATCCTTTATGGTAACTAGGGTCTGATGCTGGAACTAGTTTAAATTGTTAGTACGCTTTTTCTCTTGTTTTTAAAAAATAAATTATTCAAATGAATTATAACTTATATTTAAAGAAAGCTCTACTCTTCGTTCTATTTTATAAAGAACTTTACCAAACATGCTTCCTTTACATTATTTATTCCAACAAAGCCGACCGGTATCTGTTTTAAATAAGCATACTCATACATTATTCTGACAGACAAACTCCTGAAAACATAATTGTTTTTATTGTTTGTTACATTTAAGCTATAAATCTATGTTAAAATATTAATAAACATTGTAATTCACGCGTAGAAGATCAGTCTTAAAGGATTATGAACGAAATCCTTTCATTACGACGATATTATAACAAAATATTTTAATTTTAAGCCTCGGGTCAAAATGAACGCGGCGATATGTAAAATAGGCTCAAGATTCATTTGCATGAAGTTCATTTTCGTGTGACGTACTTAAGTGAATCTTATCAGGGAAATGTAAAATTGGAGGAACCTTAACAGTAATTAAATTGTAAAAATATTAACACTAGCCTTGTGGTGACAGAGTAGGATAGCACTAACTCTTTATGGGTGTCTTAAAATGCAACTTATAATACCAGAGGCTATCATTTATTTATTTATTTATTGACTAGCTAACCCGGCCACGCGTTGCTGGTACAATCCGGCCACGCGTTACTGGTATAGCCCGGCCACGCGTTACTGGTATAACCTGGCCACGCGTTGCTGGTATGGTAACAAACACACACACAAAGTATTGTCATAATATAATTAGGATCACCAACATAATAAACATTGACAAACGCAATTATATTTACAGGTAAGTTTAGTTGAGCTAAATGTTGTTACAGTTATAGGTGACAACTACAGTCATTATTGAAGCAAATTCAGATTTAATTAAATCTATAATCTAAGATCACAGTGGTTTGTGTGTTTGTCTGTCCGCTCTTTTTCCCGCTCTTTTTCCATTGTATCCATAACGTTACCATAGCAACGCGGTAACCGCAAGTAGTTCGTCTACCGGACGCTAGATGGCGCTAACGGAAAAATATTAAAGAATTTTGTCCACCCATGCCAAGTCGGCACGGGCCGCTAGTTTATATGAAAAAAGATAAACACTGAAGTAGAACATATTTTCTGTTAACGATAAAAAATATAATCAAATAAGTGACTTATGAAACTTGCGAATGCCATCAGTGGAGATGTACAAATCTTTGGTCTTGGCTAAGCTGTTCATGATGCAGTAGAAAATAAAATGGGTAGCACAGTTTTCCGATTATGGTCAATTAAGCGATATCCAACACGTCTTCTGAGCAAGGATATTATTGCTAAACTCTTCCATTTAAGTGGATTTTGTCTAGCAGTAATTCATGATGATATCATGTCCAACCAAGACAATGTTGGAGCGTTTATAAGTGCGTTCTCCCTAGGAAAACTTAGATATTCTGGCAATTTTTCTTTTGATGTTTTAAAGTATATTTTAATAGTATTCATCGTACGTTTGATCATCCTCATCCGACGACCGTTTAGTGCAACGGTAGCGATCCTGCCTTTCGTATCGACGGTCCTGGGTTCGAATCCCGGAAGGGGCAGACGTTCGTATCATGAATACGAGCATTTGTACCTGAGTCATGGATGTTTATATATATTTCTATGAATATTACATATCTATGTATCATATATGTATGTCTATCCGTTACCCTAATATCCATAACACAAGCCTTACAGTGCTTACTCTGGGCTAGGCTAATTGGTGTGGATGAAATAAATGTATTTTTTTTATCATTATAATATATTTTTATTTTTATTTCGTATTTACGTATATTTGTATGTAAATATCTGTATCTTTATATTGAATTTCATTTGACTGCTCACGATAATTTAAAATAAATACACACCTCCTTTTAATAAGTCTGTACAAATCTCTCCGGTTGCCCGGTAAAGAAGGTTTAATGGCATTGATTCAGCTATTTGTACAGTTTTTATGTACAGTAAAATAAAATAAATAAATATGCCGGGGCCGGCATCTGTAAGCGCGTTCTAACTATCAACGCTTATGTTAAGCGACTTAAGGAGCGGCCCTTATAAGCGCATTGTCCCTTTTGTTTAGCTAAAGCAAATTTCGTAACACCGGCCTTTTTTGGGAGCATATTCTTTCTATGATTGTTTAAGTAAAACAACTCTCGTAAATGACGTATTCTCATCAGATGCTTGATGAAGAATTATTATAAGCCGTTGGTTCTTGGTGCATATGCAATCATTTCGTTAACAGCTCACTCTCCCTACGGTGTCTTCATCCGTAGGCCAATACCACAACCGTAAGGTTGTAATACATTGATACCATCATATTAACCGATTCGTTGCTACATACAATTACAGAAACGAAGGCTACGAGCTTGATTTACGTGAAAAGTGAAGATAGTTTTAGTCTGGGTTGATTTCCCTAAAACTTGATTTGAAGGAGTTATCAGCGATTTAAAAACGACACGGTTTCAGTGGCTAACGCCACACGCAAAAAAAAGTGATTTTTAAATTTTTTTAACTGTGGAAATTCAATTTTTAATAACGGCCCTTATTGTAATTTTAACCAGGATTCGAACGTTGATCTTACAGTTTTAAAGCGTTACGTATTCACGTTCTGTATTGTCATATTGATTTTGTTTCGGCCCCACCCGGTTAAGGTTCGGCTGTTTTCGGTTCAAGCGCATTCCAGTTACGTACTTACGTATTTTCCATTAAAATAATAATAATTTATAAGATATAATTAAACATAATTTTATAACTTAATGACTCTCAAACTTAAATTACCCTACATCAATAGCCATATATCCTAGCTCTGAAGACGGACGAATTATTAGTACACGTAAAAACAGACGCAGAAAGAGAGTTCAGGTCCATTGCTGTGAGCATTATAAAAGATGTTGAGTGGCGCTTGTTGCGACAGTTAGAAATAGCAACCAATTAAGGGTGGCAGCCCGCAGTGCGTCTGGATGTCCGATGGAAGAAAGGGGGAAAAGCTTTTAATATAATAAGGCGAAATAAAGAAATATCCTTTTTAAGGAGGTTACTCCTTTTAAATGAGGTTGTCATGTTGACAGCATTTTGGCTTGGCCACGGTAACAATCCCACCTTCAGCACTTCAGTTCCTGGGTTCGCATAAGGTAGGCGTTTATATTATTATAATGATCAAAACCATTTGTTCCTGAGTCTCGGTCGTATATATACTTATTAATGTGTTTTTTAAGTTATTTAGTATCCATAGTAAGTCTGCTTATTTTGGGATTCAATCATTTCTTTGATATTTTGGTTCAATTGTTATTATAAATCTGGATTTTTCGATAAAAAAAAATTGTGAAAAGGAGTGAAAACGTGTTTTTAAAAGCACTAGTTATAGAAACTTCTCCTAAGTCAATAATAGTAGATATCTTAGGAAAACCTTCTAATTGACTAAAGTGAAATTGGGGCACTAATCAACGACATCTTCCTATGAATTTCCTCACTACTGGGACACGATAAAGCATTGATCTGGACAGGAGAATGGACTGGAACGGGTTATAAATAAAAGGTAATAATATTTTTCTTATATTTGCACTAATAAGCCTAGTCCAAAGAAAGTACTGTAAGGCTTGGAGACATACGCATGATATGTACAAAAACCTGTATATTAAAAAATTTGTAAAAAAGTTTAGGTTTAAATGGCCCGAAGTTCTAAGGCCTATAGAAATAAATGGCAAATAATACTTTAATTTACCGCACAAACTGCCACATTTCCTCATTTAATGCATGAAATGCTATATGTTGGGCTTTGAGTTAAAAGCACCTTTAACAGACGAGCTTGTGTAAAAGGTCTGATGAGAGTTGAAGAGGCGAGAGATGTATCTGAGAATCGTGAAAAGTGGAAATCTGTGATCTCTGCCTACTACTATGTAAAGAAGGCGTGATTGTACGTACGTATAATCGAGAAAAGCCGAGCTGTTATTGTATTATTAAACTGAATCTCACGAGAAAAACATCTCGGTCAATGGCTAGTAATCTATAATACAAGATCACATTGGTTTGTGTGTTTGTCTGTCCGCTCTTTTTCCCGCTCTTTTTCCATTGTATCAATAACATTACCATAGCAACGCGTTAACCGCAAGTAGTTCGTCTACCGGACGCTAGATGGCACTAACGGAAAAATATTTACTAATAAAAAAAATTAAAGAATTTTGTCCACCCGTGCGAAGCCGGGACAGGCCGCTAGTTATTTATACAAATATTAAAAACATATTTTAGAATGAGCTCCAATTATCTGCAAATATATAAAAAACAACCAAAAGGGCGTCAATAAGTCTCGAGAACTCTTCTCGAAACTACATACTGTACCAAATGTAAGTAATGTAGTTGGACGCATTACAAAAACGGATTATTAGACCAGCAAAAATATGGTCAGCGAAAAAGCGTATCGCAAAGCATGCACAGTTAGTCTAGAATAAAACCCCTTCTTTTAAAAACAAAACACTACCAAGCTCGGATTCACTGTACCAAGCTCTATTTACACTCTAAACAATGACAATGCAATGGACACTGAATTTATATTGAACGCGAACACAAAGCGTCTAAAGCGTTTGCCTTTACGGGTATCAGGGAGATGCTTCAATGGGAGTTACGTCATAGCTAGGGTGTCTGTTTCAAATGACAATGTCGGATAAATTTAGTCTATGGAACATCACCCAAACAAAGAGTTAGAACTTAATAAATCCTCTTAAAAATATCGTTAGGTGCATTGGTAACGATACTTTCTTTCGCACAAACGCCGCCGCTTCGGCCTCAAGTTGATTGTGGCAGATGTATGTGTGATAAAAACGAGCATTGTGCCAGAGTTAAGGATAATTATATATTTCCCTATGGATATAAGTTATTTATGCTATATGTACAAGCCTTACAGAGCTAGGTTTGGATAAAGCTATTTGGTATGAATGCAAGAAATATTGTTATTATTTTGTACATACATATAATTGCTAGTGATATTTCTTTGCAAATCTGGTCAAAAATAGTGGAACATATCACAGACTTCATCGAATGCAGCAAACTTGAAAAATAAATGACAATCCTAAATATCAGATTGTTACATTGATCACTAATCACATTTTAAGACTATATTAATTACACAATAATTCAACATTGACAAATTTTTGCACTAGTCTGGAGAGATGGCCTGTAATCGTTAATAAAAATTCGGATAGTGATATCTTCGAGGTGGATTTTATAGGCAGGTTATAATATTATAAGCTTACTTAGAATAGTGCCACTCTTTATAACCTTAAAAAAGTACATGTTAAAAATTTCAATGAATACGTGGTTAGGAACCAAGAAATTCGATTCTATATTCTGTTTGCATTAGAAATATAACATGACTCACGGTGCGGGTACCTGGAATATTAACAACTTTGAAGTATTAACCTTCATCTAGTCTTCACCTGGTGGAAAAGGGATAATGGAATTGAATTGTCCATGTAATTCCATTAACCCTTTCCACTTCTGTCGAGACCCAGACTCTAATAAATTTATTCTATAAAATACGAACAGACAAGATGTCTACTACATTTTACTAATGGTGTCTCCCATTTTTTTTAATTCATGGAAACCCTGCAGACATTAAATAAGCAGGCCAAACAAGACTTGCACGTTTCAACGCGATATGAACGAAACTGTTTATATACGAAATAAAGTCAACTTTAGTGCGCATTTTAAATTCTCTTTGATTTAAAATAACTAGTTGGTGACTGTCTACTTACAAAGAGAAATAACAAAGAAAATATGCCAGCAAGCACCTCAGTTTGAAAGTGTAAATTATAAATAACTAGGTGTGCAAATACTATTTGCAAATACTGAGCGAAGCACTACCTTCGTTTGAGAGTTTTGGCGCCAAATTTCATCAATGTAGCCTCAGCGATTTGGCGGTGATCAGCTTTGAATTTTTCTTTCGGTGATTATTCCTCCATGGAAAAGTCTATATTTTTATTACATAGCCTATGTCCGTCAGGTTATAATCATGTATGTTCATGCCAAAATTCGTTCGAATCGGTTGAACCGTTAACCGTAACGCGTATACAATGGAAAAAGAGTGGGAAATAGAGCGGACAGACAAACACACAAACAACAAATTTGTGTTCTTAGATTATAGATTTATTCGATAGCACATTGATGTCATTTTGCACCGGAAAACTAATATTGAAATTAGGAACCGTTTGTATATTTTTCCTTTATTATCGTAAGCTGGATAAAAGCATCATGCTCGTGAACGGTTACTGCATTGTGAGACGGGTCTGCTTTAAATTACTTGTAGGTATTAATGACAATTACCTTAGCTTGTGATGTTACGTCTTTATGTTGCCTAAATGGACGATTCAAAAAAACTTATTTTAAGTGGGATTTGATAAAGTTAATTTGTTTACCCATCCGTCTGAAATAAACGTGTTTGTCACTAGATGTAAAACAAGCTACAAATTATATAAGAGGGCAATCCAAAGAGTAGTTTTGCTGTACCTGTTAGCGCCGTCGCCGCATGGTTTAGTTGTATGTAAGCAGTCTATGTGCTAAGTTGCTCGCTGGTATTGACCGTGTTGTTTATGTTAATAATGTTCAAGAGAATACAGAATACCGCCAGTTGTAAATTTAGAGCCGTGATTAAATATTCAACCAATCCAAACCAACTTTCAACCATCTATTCTTTAGTCCAGACTTGGCCCCAGACCAACGTCTGTTTACGAAACTAAAGGAGTGTTTGGAACTAAAGAAATTTGAAACAGATAAAGAACTAAAAGATACCGTGACGATTTCAATTGCACATGAATTTGAAGCTGGGTTACAAAAAATCGTCACATTACGATAAATGCTGAAATATTTATTTATTTATTTAAAAATCTTTATTGCCCATAAATATAAAATGATATAAAAGGCGAATCTAATGCTAATTGCATTCTCTCCCAGTCAATCTTTGGGAAAAACGAAACTTTAAAAACGGATACAATGGATATTAATTATATTTACACTTATCAATTTAATATATTGTTATATACAATACATATAATACGTATATAACTATATTAAACTACATACAAATAAATATGAACTAATTATATTAAATAAATTACAATAAATATGGCAGCCGACTACGTGAAAAAAACGTTAAATAATTAAATACTAATAAATAATTATAAATAATTATAAATACGAATTATATTCACATTCCTAAACGCGTACTTCTTTCTGGATAGCTCCCGAATTACTACTGATACATGCCGCTTTGTATGTAAATTGGTGTAAGTTAGGTTTTCTCACAAAAAAAAAATATTTTCAAAACAACAAACTTTTAAATCTCCATTGAATAGGCAGCTTCTGGGCCAGCTACATCGTCTTTTATCTCTACTATTCAAAATGGGACCAAGAGTAAGTCCATTTATTAAAAAAAATAACTACACGATACTTCGATATTATTACTATCTGGTTAGACGAAATTTACACAAGTTACACTTCTGGGCGAAAGCCTCAATGAAAGGAGGGTTCACGATTGGCAGGCGAATTGGAAATCGCAGTAAAAGAGGCAAAGTAATCAAATGGATTTATGGAGGAACTCTCGATTTATATCGTTATGCAAAGCTGTGGTTTTATGTGTATTTAAATCATTGTTTATTTTAATGGAATTGGATTCGTTGGAATATGTTGCAAGATTTGTCATCTCAGCTGAATGATGTCCGCTGCTGAAAAGATTGCCTTCAGTACCATAAGTCGCCCTTTACGACATCACTAAGAGTGAAGAGTTGGTGGCTTAGCATGGTGTACTTCAATAATCTATAATCTAAGATCACAGTGGTTTATGTGTTTGTCTGTCCGCTCTTTTTCCATTGTATCAATAACGTTACCATAGCAACGCGTTGACAACAAATAGTTCATCTACCGGACGCTAGATGGCGCTAACGGGAAAATATTTAATAATAGAAAAAATTAAAGAACCCGTGCGAAACCGGGACGAGTCTTTAGTAAATAATAAATAACACTTGCACACACAGAAAGAAGAAAGAGACAAATACAGCAAAGGAAAGTATACAAAAGGCGACCTTTTTACTAAACAGCATTTTTTCAGACAAACTTGGGTGAAATGCGGTATTATATTTTATTTATTAATTTGGTGTAAGCATTTTTTATATGCAAAATTATAAGACGTCCCTCAGTTGCTATACCCTGCTGCATCCGTAATGTTCTTTTTAAGTATAAAATCACCACTGTTGTATTCACTTTATGGTATGCAATAAAGATTAAATTGAATTGAAAATAATAGATAAAGATAATAGGGGAATGGGTGCGCATATTGAAAGGACAAAATGTAAATATATAATTCGTATTCTTTTTTAGTAATAATTTCTTCACATATTAAATCGACCAGTTAAATACTTAAATAACAGAAATATAACAAGCTTCTATATCGATTTCTTGATACTTGTAAAAGTAGTATATTCGATATTGTAGGTAGTAGTACCTTGAACAAGAAGAGATGGCGCTGGTGTCTGCTTAAGAAATAATTCGAATATATCTACGGACGAGTTAAGGTCTCGATAGCTCAGTTGGAAGATTGCTCGCCTGGATAGCGAAGGTATGTTCGAGTCCATTCTGAAACTGATTCTGAGAAAAGTGTTTTTTTTCTAGTAATCATTTTGTTAGATATAAAATCTACTTTGATACTTTTTATTGTGGTGAAAGCAATCAAAACGTATTTAACTCTAAATGCATCGAAATTTATAAAACATCGCCTGCTTGGTGGCGGCTTATTGTTTTTATATTTATAAATACATATTTATTGTTGCAACGTGAATCGTAACATCAGATCCTTATTTATAAATATGAAGAGAAATAAATTCCAGACATTAAACATGGAAGAACTATATGAATATTGTGTTTATAAACTTAGAGTAATAGTCAGGAAAGTCGAGCTCAGTAGTTACGCCGATTAAGATATGATTTTTGATGCGAAAACATTATTTTTGTATTTGTATATTATAAATATCTTTTTAATACAGCCCAAGGGAAAAATATTGTTAAGGTACTTTGCCGTATTTCGAAACATTTCAAAACTCATTAATGTTGCAGCCGTCGACTTTCAACCAACAAACTATGCCTTAGAAGGTGTGATCGAGATAGTTGCACGGCAAACTTCTACAAAAGAGCGTGAAAACTATAGTTTCTAGTTACGTATTCAAACCACGCTGCAAGCGGAATGAGGAATCTGAAATGACTTCGCAGCATTTCATGAAAAATGTATTTCATGTTTAGTGGCGGTATAAACAGATAATATTTTTAAAAAGTATTTGATTTCACGTTCTGCAGAAATATATTGTTATTTTAATTTAAAATGAGAGAACGAGAAAGCTAATATTACTACAAAATAGCCATGAGTTTCTGATATAAAGCCATTAATAACGCTCTACTGTAAAGTAGACATTACTTTTGTCCAACGCAATTCCACGCTTCCAATTCAAACTCCTACAACAATTCAGAGGAAATAACGTAAGAAAAATAAATTCTTGTGTAGAATCATCTAGAATAGACTTCACATCTTACGACTGTTATCTGTGGAGGGTTTTAAAAAAATGTGCAGTATTTTTTACTTATAAACTGTAGATAAAGTTGCTATTTCTTGTTCCTATTTTTGAGTGTTTATTTTATATTCGGACTTGAGACTAGAACGTTCCAGCTAGCCCAGTTATGCCAAGATGCTCTTTATACCTTCCCTTCGGTGACGACTTCCCAGTAACTACCCGAGGAGAGGCAAGATGTTTTATCACTACCAAATGAAGTGGACGCTTCCTCTGCTTCCATGCATTCTCTCAACATAAAGCTATCGGTGACACCTCGGTTGCAAAGTGTCATGATTTGTAATAACATTTGTAATGAGATCTAATAATGTTCTTAGATCCCGAGAAACGAGAGTACACCGAAGACAGTTAGGGCTTTGCTTCCTTGTTTCCAGGAAGTTCCAGTATCGTTGATTGATACTCTGATGTGCGTTCATTGTTGCTGTTGTAGCACCAGCTCATTAGTATCGGGATAATAGACTATGGGTCTATTGCCATCGTATTCGATCCCTTCAGTGCTAGCTGATCAAATCTCCTGACTATATATAGTGGATTTATAAACAACAACAAGCATTCTTTTTAAAAAGGTATTGAAAAGGATAAAGGGAACAGTATATTTGGGTAAACACATGTTAAAAATTTGTGTGTCAGACATTCAAAGAGATTTTTAGCCGACTTTTATTTTTTTGGACACGTCCCACGCTTTGTCGATAACCCTCATGGGTATACACGTCAGGAATTCACTGAGGTTGGACATTTTTTTTCTCTTTATTTAAGGATGAACGTTGTGAATTAACAAAAAAGCTATGTGTTTGTTTATAATTGGGCAACGAAAAAGGGGAGATGTAGGTTGATACAGTCTATTCATCCTAACTTGTCCTATTTGGTAAACAATCTTGGCACACCTTTTTATTGAAAATGCAGCATTACAAATCAACTGATAACTAGATTCAGTCTATAAATAACGATTTATTGTAATAGATTATTGACTTTGTTATTTTTTTATTTTTAAATGGGTGATTTTGTTAAAAAGTTGTGCCAAGATTGTTTACAAAATAGGACAAGTTAGAATGAACATACTTTACAATAAATTCTTGAAGAATATAAAAGTTGATGTTTTATGTTCGTCAGGATGATATGTCAAAACATCGATGTTTGTCTCCTTCGCTTTTTTATTTCAATATTAATTATGTTTTAGTTATAAAAATTTGCGATAAAATTGGTCTTAGTTTGTTAGACTTGAGAGTACAACCTTATTGAAAAAAATTACGTTGAAGGTTGGTGATAAGTTAATAAGTCTACTATAGCTTCACTTGTCTTAGTGAGTTGTACAAAGTTAGTTTAAACTTAAGTTTATTTTTAGCAGAGAGAGTTCAAAGCTCAAAGGCTGCAAGGGAAGAAACAACTTCTCAAGTTGTAGTTTAACCGAGTGGTTTTGAACTCACAGACAAAAGGTAAAATCTATACAAAATGAAATACGTTTAAATTCTGCTACAAAATTGAAAGGCTTTGAAAATAAAAATATATATTCAAGTTTTCTTTCGTTAATTTATCTAGTTTTTAGTTAACTTATTATGATCCCTACTGTTGAGGTTAATGCCCTCGATATGGCTGACATTTTCAAAGAAATAACCAGGTATCGAAGTGACCAAGAATCACAGCTAAAGTTTATATAAATATAATGATTACATAGCTGTTTCTTCTTTATCGATTGTTCTATCCTTGATAAAGTATTGCATTCGATGTTGTAGATAGTCCTTAGATTACGGAGAGATGGCGTTGAGGTCAGTTTAATAAAATAAAAAAAAAATATGGTGTCTTAAGTTTTCGGTAGCTCAATTGGAAGTGTACTCGCAAGAGAAGCAAGGAGACATGGGTTCGAGTCCCGCCTAAACCGGAAACAATTTCTTTTTGTAATTCTTTCTTTAGATGCTTAAATAACCAAAAAAGTAATCATTGGTTAAATGATTTGGACCTAATTGACGTACAGGAAACGCCAATTACTTAACCACAATAAAGATTTTCAAATAATGACATACTATAAAATTATCAAGAATAACAACTTTATTAAATTGTAGAAACTCCCTATCAATAGATATGTTTAATATTTGAATGTAATATGGGTACCATTCATACAATATTTATAATAGACCAAAAAAAGATTTCTTGAAAAAAGGTCAGTGAATGCGCCGGTCTTCAATCCTTTGTGAAGTTTGGAAGAGATACTACATAGTGACTTGATCGTTCTATTATATTAAAATAAAAATTAAAAAATATGTATTTCTGAATAATGATGTGCTCCACTCCGTAGTTAAATGCGCACTGGTTCTGTTTCTCGCCGTTGCCGCCGAATTGACGATGCTTGCCGTGTTGGCAGCATCAGGCGTTTATCGGGCCTGAACAGTCCATAAGAACCCTTGATTTACCAACAAGCTTGTGTAAAAGGTCTTTTTTTTGACGAGGGGAAATGCTTTTCGCATACCTCATCGTTGGGTTGACGATGGGATTATGTGTAACTCACCCGTCAGTATAGGCTGACGGGCATACCCACTAAAACCCCCGTTGTACCTTCATGCTATCCTTCAGTTTTGTGGGTCCCTGTTTTGGAATCATCACTGCAGCTGGATAGCCAGGCCACTACGGGTCCCTTCTCCATCGAATGATGCCTAGGTTCAGCGAGGCATCACCCGACACTTTACGGAATGACGTTGACTGTGGACAACCCGTCCACTTCAGATTCTAGATTCGACGGGCATATTGCCTCCTCCTCCTCCCATCACTTCTCCAGCGGAGTAAGATGCATTGGCATCCTCTTCTCTCGCCCTTTCGGCGGCTGTATGATAGGTCTGATATGAGTTGAAGAATCAAGAGATTTATGTCAGGATCGAAGAAAGAGGAACTCTGTGATTACTGCCTAACATCTACGTGAAAAAGGCGTGACTATATATGTAATATATATAATGAAACAAATGTATCTATTGAGTATTTTTCCGATAGATCCGTTTAATTCTTTTATATACAAGTTAAGTTTCTAGATTAATCGCATTTTCTGCCAATCAAAGAAGCTTTTATCCAATTTGCACTGTCTTTAAATAGTCTAGGAGCTATTTACTCTTGAAGCTATCTAGAAAGGAAAAACAGCAAGCTTATTTACATCGAAAAATCACATATGACTTTTAAAGGGCTCAATCAAAGAAGAACAAATCGAAAAGGCAATACCTTCTGTTAAGACTCAGAATTTTTACGAATTTTGAGATGGTTTTTTATCCACTTGTCAGTCCACGGTAGCAATTGCTACCGATAGCCAACACCCCTCGTCAGTTCTTGGTAGCAATTGCTACCATATTCAAATTTCCGCGTGACCTGCTGTTTTTTAAAAAATTACGATTGTTTTTGAGTTACAGAGATACAAATATTCTATGGTGGATTTTTTATTAAATCAGCTTTACGGTGATATTTTTTGTTTGGCCAGCTTCATTATTTAGAAAGTAAATGGCATTTTTATCTAAGAGTTCGACATTTTTTTTTGAGAGGGGTGGAGCGTGCGGGAGCGGACTGACAGGTGGTTAAGATGGAAAAAGATTACTATGTTGCAGACCGTATATGTACCCTTTTAAGATATGTCTGTTAATTTTTAGTTCTTATACTTCTGCGTACATTACACATTCAAATAAAACAAATTATTTACATATTTTCCTTTCTTGTAATAAAATTTTAAAATGCATCTTAATTTCTTCATTCGATTCGCTCATTTTGACAGAAAGAAAACAAATGAAAAATAGTGAGAAACAAAATTTTCCTAATTTGATTCTTTTTTTGAAATGTCACCCTTTTAATGTTAAAACCAGCCAGATACAATTTGTATAGCCAAATATATTTTATCACAAGTTCATACATACTGTATGCGAAAAGACTTTTTCCCCGACCTAATATAAAAAATAAAATAATTTTGATTAATATAGATTTTAACAATTAGAAACGTGCCCAAATAAAATATTGTAAAAGTAGTAGAAAATATATGACCATTGCCTTCATCAAATTTGACGACGGCTCCTGTAAAGAAGTCGAAATGTCAGAATTAAATAAAAAATGTGCGCAAATTTTATTTACATATGTCTCATAAAGTAATATAGCTACCGCGATTCACGCTTGCCAGCTTTTAATACGACCTGTTAAAAATGGGTAATTTATCCCCATTTAGCACTCACTCAAGTCAATAACGACATCTTCAAAGACAAAGTGCAATTAGTTTATTACTGCGAAATACCTATTTCGTGATGAACTGTTCCCTAGTGGAAACAGAAATATAGCTCTTATGTATGGTGTGCTTGAACACTCACTAAAATTAGGTTGAATCTCTCCCTCTGGTCTTGCTCGTTATCGAGAGGTTGGTGGAGGATTTCAATATTAGTAATTCAATCAATCCCAAGTTAATGTCTTCGAAAAACAAGGGTGACGTTCATGGGAAAAGAAATTGTTTTAATAAAGATTTAAATTGGATATTTAATGGTATATTTTAATTGGCTCGTAAACAATACTACCATAATTAGGAAAACGTTACCGACCATTTTATGACCAACAGAAAGTGTATTGATATTACTTTCAGAATTCATGTTAATTTATTTATTTATTAAACCTTTGGGAAATAAACAGCATTATTTATCACATAATTACAACAATTTTCAATAGCGCAATTTCCTGAACAGTTAACACAGCTAATTAGAAATAAGCGTCTTGTATACTGATAAGAATGCAAAAATTTTAACGAGATAATTTTAAAGAAATGGCCTGAAAATATTAACAATTGCTATCATTTATTTAACTTTTGAATTTCGCACATTGTTTGAAGCAACATAATTTAATGAACATAGAAGGAAGGTTGTTGCAGGCAACATTATAAGTTTAGTTTTTATTATTTAGTGTAGCAACATTTTGTCTTCGTTCACTTCCCCTTTTTCAATCATGTTGTACATGGTGTCGGTCGGTGAGTCGATATTTCGATAATATATTAATTTTACAAAATCAAGCCTTCTTCACTGTTTGCAACCCTTGAACCAGCCCTACAAAAAGCTCACCGGCTAATCTGCTGCATTCTGCTTCGCTACATGGTCCTTCGAAAGGAAAAAAGGGTTTGCGAAACAAAAGTTGCAGCAACGCGGTTCCAACAAATTCGTGCGGTCAACATTTTTACGGCGAAGAACTCGTGTATGCGCCAAAAGAAGAAGTGCCTACAGAAACGCAAGTACAAACAATCCCGTCAACATATTAATAAACCCAAGAAAGGGTACGGGTTAGATTGTCAATTTGCTTAATTTTCATACATCAATTTTTACAAGGCCCGCCATTTTGTCACATATCAAACAACCTCGAGACAGGCATCGTTCATTCCATTCTATTCAAGACGAACAGCAAAGAGCGCCAAGAGTTGAATTGCCCAATCGCCGTTGATCGACGCAGTTACTCGACACAACACTGTGCGCTGATTGGCCGACCCGTGCTTTGGAATCCCGCCACGTGCGAACCCCAACATCGTCATCACGAGCTTCACTCACGCGCACCGCGTTCCTTCCGCCATTTATTGTGTTCATTTTTCGAGACTTTTAAGTGTAGTGTTTTAATATTAGTTGTAATAATGGAGGGACAAACTGACAAATTAGCAATATTGCTAAAAAGAAGAGGAACAATCAAGGGTTCAATCACGAAATTATATAAAAGTTTTTTGGATTTACCTTTTCAGCTTTCTCAATCAAAGGAAGCTCTCCTTGTTAAGGAGGAAAGATTGCGTTCACTATTCATAAAGTACGAACAATATAACATGGATATCTTAGAATTACGCGACGACGAGGAAGACGCTGACCATATTGAAGAAAAATATACTGAAACACTGGCCACAATTATAAAATTACGTGAGTCGTTTTCCTCTTGTAACCATGTGGCCAGCGAGGGAAAGCTTGCTGCAGTCAAGCTCCCTAGCATTAGTTTGCCAATTTTTACAGGCAAATATTCAGAGTATAAAACATTTATCGAACTTTTTGAATCCTTGATTGATAAAAACTCTAACCTAGATAACATTCAAAAATTTTACTATTTACGAGGATTTTTAAAAGGTGAGCCATTAGATTTAGTTAAGAATTTACCTATGGTTGCCGATAGTTATATTGAAAGTTTAAAAATATTAAGTGATAGGTACAATAATGTATATAAAATAAAAAGTGAACATATAAGTTTCTTACTTGATATGCCACCAATTGTAAAATCAACAGCATCAAATATTAGAAACTTTGTTTCGAATGTAAAGCAACATTTGGCAGCTTTAAAGAATTTAGATTGTAATGTTGAACAATGGGATACCATAGTATTGTTTGTGTTGGTGCGCAAATTAGATTATATATGTAGTAGGGAATTTCAAATTTCTCACAGCCAGGAACCCTGTGTTAAATCCCTTATTGCATTCTTAGAAAACCGTGCACTAGCATATGAGAACTCAGAACGCCCGTTCGAGAAGACTTCTACTAGAACGGTTTGTGGTACTGCGACTGTGAAGGATACAGCTACAGCGACTGCCACCAAGACTACACCAACCTGCATATTATGTAAGTGCCCACACAAATTATATAATTGTGGAAAATTTAAATTAATGCCCGTTTCTGACAGATTGGGTTTTGTAACAAATAATAAGTTATGTAAAATTTGTTTAAACATCCACACCAAACCTTGCAGATATTATTTTAAATGTGAGATCTGTAAACAAAAACATAACTCCTTGTTGCATGAAGACAAGGTTTCCACTCCAGTGACTCTGTTGTTTAATACAACAAGCGCACAAGTGTTACTTCCAACCGCCAAGGTCAAACTTGTTGCAGGAGATGGTACGGTATTACATGTTAAAGCGTTATTGGACAGCGGAGCACAGATTTCTTTGATTACATCCGAATTAGCAAATATTTTGAAATTGCAACCAAAAACAGTAGAGTCGGGTGTAATAGGTATAGGCAACTTTATTAATAAATTAAATAAATATCTACCAATTCAAATTCATTCATTAGTTAATAATTTTAGTATACAGGCATCTTGTTTTGTAATGGACAAAATAACTTGCAGCTTACCACAGAGAAAAGTTGACTTGGCAAGCCTGGTATTGCCTGCTGGGGTAGTTTTAGCAGACAAAGACTTTCATGTGCCAAGTAACATACATATATTATTAGGAGCTGACATATTCTTCCAGGTGCTACTGCCCAATGAACCTACCTGCGTCTCACGGACACCATCAGTTAGCAGCACCACAAAAGATGTCTTCTACCCAACGCTTCTAAATACAAAGTTTGGTCACGTGATAGGTGGTAATGTTGCTTCTCCACAGCAAGGCCCTAACCAGGTTGTATCATTGTTTTGTACTGAGTGTGATTTCAATATTAATGAAACTTTAACTCGATTTTGGCAAACTGAGTCAATACCCGAGGTTTTTAATGAAAACTTGTCTGAACAAAACGCTTGTGAGCAATTATTTAAAAAACATGTACAGCTTAAGAATAATAAATTTGAAGTTGCCCTGCCTCTTAAGATACCACTTACCTCTGTGAATGAAAAACTAGGAGATTCATTATACCTAGCATTAAAAAGATTTTATAATTTGGAGTCTAGATTGCAAAAAGATACTAATTTGTTTACTCTTTATAAAAGTTTCATACAAGAATACATTGACTTAGGTCATGCTACTAAAATTGATATTAGGCAGTATAACCTCAATAGTGACCCAGTATATTTTTTGCCACACCATCCGGTAGTAAGAATGGATAAAAAGACCACTAAGTGTAGGACAGTATTTGATGGGTCCATGAAGACCAATAAAAAAATGTCACTTAATGATATACTTTTAAATGGTCCAGTAGTACAAAATGAGCTTTTTGATATTTTAATTTTGTTTAGATTTGAGAAATACATATTTATTACTGATATAATGCATATGTTTCGTGCTATATCAATGAATTCAAATTATCGTCCATTACAAAGTATTCTCTGGAGGGATTCCCCCGAGAAAGAAGTTGAGTGTATTCAATTAAATACAGTTACATATGGGTTAAAAAGCTCATCATTTCTAGCAACCCGTTGCCTGTTAGAATTAGCTGAAAGGTATGGTTCTGAATATCCTCAGGCAGCAAATATTTTAAAAAATCAAACATATGTTGACGATGTGTTAGCAACTAACAATTCTTTAGATTCACTAATAGAGTCCAAGAACCAACTATGTAAGCTCCTACAGATGGGCGGTTTTCAATTGCACAAATGGACATCCAATACTATTCAACTTTTAAATGATATTCCTAAAAATAAACAGTATTTTGATGAAATAGATTTGCAAATGAATAATGTTCACATGAAAACATTAGGTATTTATTATGATGTCATGGCTGATTGCTTCACACTTCATGCACCTAAGCATAATGGAATTCCAAATACCAAGCGCAAGGTACTTAGCTTCATAAGTAAGTTTTATGATCCATTAGGGTTGGCTGGACCTTTAGTAGTAAAAGCCAAAGTTATTATGCAGAAGCTATGGCAAGCCCGCATGGATTGGGATTCTGTTCTTCAAGATGAGTTGCAAGTGCTTTGGCACGAATTTTATTATAGCTTAAAAACTATGCAACCAATTATTGTTAATCGTTACACAAGCTTGCCAAATGCACGATGCATGCAGTTGATAGGGTTCGCTGACGCCTCGAGCTCGATAGCTTATGGATGTTGCATTTACCTGAGGGTCATTGACCACGACGGCTACGTTAAAGTTAGTTTAATGTGTTCCAAATCGCGAATTGTTCCCCATAGCCAACAATTATCAGTGCCTAGGCTCGAACTCAACGCCGCATTATTGCTTGCTAAGCTCATTAATCGTGTGCATAAGAAATTTTCATTAAAAAGAGAAATAAATAATATTGTATTATATTCGGATTCGCAGATTGTATTGGCCTGGATAGGCACAAATATTGCTAAATTAAACACATATGTTGCTAATAGGGTGAATAATATAGTTGAACTTACAGATGGCTGTACTTGGGCATACGTCAACACCGCTAACAACCCTGCAGATTGCTTGAGCAGAGGGGTGTTGCCGCATGAACTTGAACACCATAAGCTGTGGTGGAATGCGCCAGAGTTTCTTTATGATAAGCAGTATGTGGTACCAGAAAAAAGTATACCTATTGTTGATTCTCTCCCTGAGGTGAAGTGCGCTGAGTTCTCAAATGTTCTAGCTTGCACAAATACAAGTTTGTGTCTAGATTTTTTATATAACTATTCTAGTGTAAACAAAATGCAAAGGGTTCTTGCTTATATACTAAGATTTTGTCGCAACACACGCAATATACAAAAAACTACTTGTTCATTTATTACAAGTGCAGAATTAAATGATTCTTTAAGTTTGATTTTAAAACATGAGCAACAGACGTATATGAAAGATGTAATTGATTGTTTAAATAGTAACAATACTGTTAAAGGCAGTCTAAAAGCTTTGTATCCTTTCATTGATGATAAAGGTTTGATCAGAGTTGGTGGTCGCTTACATAATGCCGACATACCTTATTCACAAAAACATCCAATTGTATTGCCTAGGGGCTCTGTAGTTACAAGTTTAATAATTATTAATGAACATTTGAAAAATCTTCATGCAGGGCAAAGGCTCCTTTTATCTTCTTTGAATCAAAAATATTGGATTATAAATGCTTTAAGTGAAATTAAAAAAGTAATACATAAATGTCTGATTTGCTTTAAATTAAAGAAAAATATGTCTCAACAATTAATGGGTTCTCTGCCTTATGATAGGGTTAATGTATGTAGACCATTTCAAAAAATTGGAATTGACTTTGCAGGTCCTGTTACTGTAAAACAATCTTCAATAAGAAGATCATATCAATCTTCAGGTTATATTTGTGTATTCGTATGTTTTGTCACAAAAGCATTACACCTAGAACTACTATCTGATATTAAAACTGATTCGTTTCTGGCGTGCTTCAGTCGCTTTATTTCGCGACGGGGTCTACCTACAGATGTCTATTGTGACAATGCATCAACATTCAAATGTGCTAAGACTAAATTAGATTCATTTTATAAACTGCAGGCTTCTTCGGCGCACCAAACTCAGGTACAATCGTTTGCTGCAAACAAAGGAATAAGGTTCCATTTTATTCCTTGCTATTCGCCTGCATTTGGTGGGCTGTGGGAGGCTTCAGTAAAAAGTGTCAAATTTCACTTAAAAAGAGTAGTTCAAAGGGCATTGTTGACATATGAACAGCTGTGTACTGTTTTGTGTAAAATTGAAGCAGTGCTAAACAGCAGGCCATTAGTACCGCTATCTAATGATGTTAATGATTTTTCATACCTGTCACCTGGACATTTTCTAATTGGTGCTGCTCTTAACAGTTATCCTGAACAAGACTTGTCACTTGTTCCAGAAAATAATATTAAATTTTGGAAAATTTGCACAAGTATGCAACAGTCATTCTGGAAAGTTTGGAATAAAAGTTATTTAAATTTATTGCAGTCTCGTCCTAAGTGGAGAGATGCTGTAGCAAATATAGAGGTGGGCTCACTTGTAATATTGCATGAAAACAATACACCACCTATGTATTGGCCTATGGCAAGAATAACCAAAGTGTTTCCTGGCACTGACGGTAAAGTCCGTGCAGTTGAAGTTAAAATAATGAATGGTAGAACCCACACTCGATCTGTTACGCGTTTAAGTGCATTACCAATAGATAATATATAAGTATGTATTTTTAATGTTTAATTAGTAGAATATAAATACTATAAAAATAGTCTAAATATAAAAACATGTATGTGTATAATGTTTAATTAGTAGGTATTTTATGTTTAATTAAACAAAGTTTATGTATTAGTTTTTTTTAAAACAACTTGTTCAGGTTGTATAAGTTAGAAGAATATGTTTGCCTTTTTTGTTAGTTTTTTAATTCAATATGTTTTCTGAGGCCGCAGCATGTTGCAGGCAACATTATAAGTTTAGTTTTTATTATTTAGTGTAGCAACATTTTGTCTTCGTTCACTTCCCCTTTTTCAATCATGTTGTACATGGTGTCGGTCGGTGAGTCGATATTTCGATAATATATTAATTTTACAAAATCAAGCCTTCTTCACTGTTTGCAACCCTTGAACCAGCCCTACAAAAAGCTCACCGGCTAATCTGCTGCATTCTGCTGCGCTACATTTGCGCTACGTCTGAGGCCGCAGCATGTTGCAGGCAACATTATAAGTTTAGTTTTTATTATTTAGTGTAGCAACATTTTGTCTTCGTTCACTTCCCCTTTTTCAATCATGTTGTACATGGTGTCGGTCGGTGAGTCGATATTTCGATAATATATTAATTTTACAAAATCAAGCCTTCTTCACTGTTTGCAACCCTTGAACCAGCCCTACAAAAAGCTCACCGGCTAATCTGCTGCATTCTGCTGCGCTACATGGTCCTTCGAAAGGAAAAAAGGGTTTGCGAAACAAAAGTTGCAGCAACGCGGTTCCAACAAATTCGTGCGGTCAACATTTTTACGGCGAAGAACTCGTGTATGCGCCAAAAGAAGAAGTGCCTACAGAAACGCAAGTACAAACAATCCCGTCAACATATTAATAAACCCAAGAAAGGGTACGGGTTAGATTGTCAATTTGCTTAATTTTCATACATCAATTTTTACAAGGCCCGCCATTTTGTCACATATCAAACAACCTCGAGACAGGCATCGTTCATTCCATTCTATTCAAGACGAACAGCAAAGAGCGCCAAGAGTTGAATTGCCCAATCGCCGTTGATCGACGCAGTTACTCGACACAACACTGTGCGCTGATTGGCCGACCCGTGCTTTGGAATCCCGCCACGTGCGAACCCCAACATCGTCATCACGAGCTTCACTCACGCGCACCGCGTTCCTTCCGCCATTTATTGTGTTCATTTTTCGAGACTTTTAAGTGTAGTGTTTTAATATTAGTTGTAATAATGGAGGGACAAACTGACAAATTAGCAATATTGCTAAAAAGAAGAGGAACAATCAAGGGTTCAATCACGAAATTATATAAAAGTTTTTTGGATTTACCTTTTCAGCTTTCTCAATCAAAGGAAGCTCTCCTTGTTAAGGAGGAAAGATTGCGTTCACTATTCATAAAGTACGAACAATATAACATGGATATCTTAGAATTACGCGACGACGAGGAAGACGCTGACCATATTGAAGAAAAATATACTGAAACACTGGCCACAATTATAAAATTACGTGAGTCGTTTTCCTCTTGTAACCATGTGGCCAGCGAGGGAAAGCTTGCTGCAGTCAAGCTCCCTAGCATTAGTTTGCCAATTTTTACAGGCAAATATTCAGAGTATAAAACATTTATCGAACTTTTTGAATCCTTGATTGATAAAAACTCTAACCTAGATAACATTCAAAAATTTTACTATTTACGAGGATTTTTAAAAGGTGAGCCATTAGATTTAGTTAAGAATTTACCTATGGTTGCCGATAGTTATATTGAAAGTTTAAAAATATTAAGTGATAGGTACAATAATGTATATAAAATAAAAAGTGAACATATAAGTTTCTTACTTGATATGCCACCAATTGTAAAATCAACAGCATCAAATATTAGAAACTTTGTTTCGAATGTAAAGCAACATTTGGCAGCTTTAAAGAATTTAGATTGTAATGTTGAACAATGGGATACCATAGTATTGTTTGTGTTGGTGCGCAAATTAGATTATATATGTAGTAGGGAATTTCAAATTTCTCACAGCCAGGAACCCTGTGTTAAATCCCTTATTGCATTCTTAGAAAACCGTGCACTAGCATATGAGAACTCAGAACGCCCGTTCGAGAAGACTTCTACTAGAACGGTTTGTGGTACTGCGACTGTGAAGGATACAGCTACAGCGACTGCCACCAAGACTACACCAACCTGCATATTATGTAAGTGCCCACACAAATTATATAATTGTGGAAAATTTAAATTAATGCCCGTTTCTGACAGATTGGGTTTTGTAACAAATAATAAGTTATGTAAAATTTGTTTAAACATCCACACCAAACCTTGCAGATATTATTTTAAATGTGAGATCTGTAAACAAAAACATAACTCCTTGTTGCATGAAGACAAGGTTTCCACTCCAGTGACTCTGTTGTTTAATACAACAAGCGCACAAGTGTTACTTCCAACCGCCAAGGTCAAACTTGTTGCAGGAGATGGTACGGTATTACATGTTAAAGCGTTATTGGACAGCGGAGCACAGATTTCTTTGATTACATCCGAATTAGCAAATATTTTGAAATTGCAACCAAAAACAGTAGAGTCGGGTGTAATAGGTATAGGCAACTTTATTAATAAATTAAATAAATATCTACCAATTCAAATTCATTCATTAGTTAATAATTTTAGTATACAGGCATCTTGTTTTGTAATGGATAAAATAACTTGCAGCTTACCACAGAGAAAAGTTGACTTGGCAAGCCTGGTATTGCCTGCTGGGGTAGTTTTAGCAGACAAAGACTTTCATGTGCCAAGTAACATACATATATTATTAGGAGCTGACATATTCTTCCAGGTGCTACTGCCCAATGAACCTACCTGCGTCTCACGGACACCATCAGTTAGCAGCACCACAAAAGATGTCTTCTACCCAACGCTTCTAAATACAAAGTTTGGTCACGTGATAGGTGGTAATGTTGCTTCTCCACAGCAAGGCCCTAACCAGGTTGTATCATTGTTTTGTACTGAGTGTGATTTCAATATTAATGAAACTTTAACTCGATTTTGGCAAACTGAGTCAATACCCGAGGTTTTTAATGAAAACTTGTCTGAACAAAACGCTTGTGAGCAATTATTTAAAAAACATGTACAGCTTAAGAATAATAAATTTGAAGTTGCCCTGCCTCTTAAGATACCACTTACCTCTGTGAATGAAAAACTAGGAGATTCATTATACCTAGCATTAAAAAGATTTTATAATTTGGAGTCTAGATTGCAAAAAGATACTAATTTGTTTACTCTTTATAAAAGTTTCATACAAGAATACATTGACTTAGGTCATGCTACTAAAATTGATATTAGGCAGTATAACCTCAATAGTGACCCAGTATATTTTTTGCCACACCATCCGGTAGTAAGAATGGATAAAAAGACCACTAAGTGTAGGACAGTATTTGATGGGTCCATGAAGACCAATAAAAAAATGTCACTTAATGATATACTTTTAAATGGTCCAGTAGTACAAAATGAGCTTTTTGATATTTTAATTTTGTTTAGATTTGAGAAATACATATTTATTACTGATATAATGCATATGTTTCGTGCTATATCAATGAATTCAAATTATCGTCCATTACAAAGTATTCTCTGGAGGGATTCCCCCGAGAAAGAAGTTGAGTGTATTCAATTAAATACAGTTACATATGGGTTAAAAAGCTCATCATTTCTAGCAACCCGTTGCCTGTTAGAATTAGCTGAAAGGTATGGTTCTGAATATCCTCAGGCAGCAAATATTTTAAAAAATCAAACATATGTTGACGATGTGTTAGCAACTAACAATTCTTTAGATTCACTAATAGAGTCCAAGAACCAACTATGTAAGCTCCTACAGATGGGCGGTTTTCAATTGCACAAATGGACATCCAATACTATTCAACTTTTAAATGATATTCCTAAAAATAAACAGTATTTTGATGAAATAGATTTGCAAATGAATAATGTTCACATGAAAACATTAGGTATTTATTATGATGTCATGGCTGATTGCTTCACACTTCATGCACCTAAGCATAATGGAATTCCAAATACCAAGCGCAAGGTACTTAGCTTCATAAGTAAGTTTTATGATCCATTAGGGTTGGCTGGACCTTTAGTAGTAAAAGCCAAAGTTATTATGCAGAAGCTATGGCAAGCCCGCATGGATTGGGATTCTGTTCTTCAAGATGAGTTGCAAGTGCTTTGGCACGAATTTTATTATAGCTTAAAAACTATGCAACCAATTATTGTTAATCGTTACACAAGCTTGCCAAATGCACGATGCATGCAGTTGATAGGGTTCGCTGACGCCTCGAGCTCGATAGCTTATGGATGTTGCATTTACCTGAGGGTCATTGACCACGACGGCTACGTTAAAGTTAGTTTAATGTGTTCCAAATCGCGAATTGTTCCCCATAGCCAACAATTATCAGTGCCTAGGCTCGAACTCAACGCCGCATTATTGCTTGCTAAGCTCATTAATCGTGTGCATAAGAAATTTTCATTAAAAAGAGAAATAAATAATATTGTATTATATTCGGATTCGCAGATTGTATTGGCCTGGATAGGCACAAATATTGCTAAATTAAACACATATGTTGCTAATAGGGTGAATAATATAGTTGAACTTACAGATAGCTGTACTTGGGCATACGTCAACACCGCTAACAACCCTGCAGATTGCTTGAGCAGAGGGGTGTTGCCGCATGAACTTGAACACCATAAGCTGTGGTGGAATGCGCCAGAGTTTCTTTATGATAAGCAGTATGTGGTACCAGAAAAAAGTATACCTATTGTTGATTCTCTCCCTGAGGTGAAGTGCGCTGAGTTCTCAAATGTTCTAGCTTGCACAAATACAAGTTTGTGTCTAGATTTTTTATATAACTATTCTAGTGTAAACAAAATGCAAAGGGTTCTTGCTTATATACTAAGATTTTGTCGCAACACACGCAATATACAAAAAACTACTTGTTCATTTATTACAAGTGCAGAATTAAATGATTCTTTAAGTTTGATTTTAAAACATGAGCAACAGACGTATATGAAAGATGTAATTGATTGTTTAAATAGTAACAATACTGTTAAAGGCAGTCTAAAAGCTTTGTATCCTTTCATTGATGATAAAGGTTTGATCAGAGTTGGTGGTCGCTTACATAATGCCGACATACCTTATTCACAAAAACATCCAATTGTATTGCCTAGGGGCTCTGTAGTTACAAGTTTAATAATTATTAATGAACATTTGAAAAATCTTCATGCAGGGCAAAGGCTCCTTTTATCTTCTTTGAATCAAAAATATTGGATTATAAATGCTTTAAGTGAAATTAAAAAAGTAATACATAAATGTCTGATTTGCTTTAAATTAAAGAAAAATATGTCTCAACAATTAATGGGTTCTCTGCCTTATGATAGGGTTAATGTATGTAGACCATTTCAAAAAATTGGAATTGACTTTGCAGGTCCTGTTACTGTAAAACAATCTTCAATAAGAAGATCATATCAATCTTCAGGTTATATTTGTGTATTCGTATGTTTTGTCACAAAAGCATTACACCTAGAACTACTATCTGATATTAAAACTGATTCGTTTCTGGCGTGCTTCAGTCGCTTTATTTCGCGACGGGGTCTACCTACAGATGTCTATTGTGACAATGCATCAACATTCAAATGTGCTAAGACTAAATTAGATTCATTTTATAAACTGCAGGCTTCTTCGGCGCACCAAACTCAGGTACAATCGTTTGCTGCAAACAAAGGAATAAGGTTCCATTTTATTCCTTGCTATTCGCCTGCATTTGGTGGGCTGTGGGAGGCTTCAGTAAAAAGTGTCAAATTTCACTTAAAAAGAGTAGTTCAAAGGGCATTGTTGACATATGAACAGCTGTGTACTGTTTTGTGTAAAATTGAAGCAGTGCTAAACAGCAGGCCATTAGTACCGCTATCTAATGATGTTAATGATTTTTCATACCTGTCACCTGGACATTTTCTAATTGGTGCTGCTCTTAACAGTTATCCTGAACAAGACTTGTCACTTGTTCCAGAAAATAATATTAAATTTTGGAAAATTTGCACAAGTATGCAACAGTCATTCTGGAAAGTTTGGAATAAAAGTTATTTAAATTTATTGCAGTCTCGTCCTAAGTGGAGAGATGCTGTAGCAAATATAGAGGTGGGCTCACTTGTAATATTGCATGAAAACAATACACCACCTATGTATTGGCCTATGGCAAGAATAACCAAAGTGTTTCCTGGCACTGACGGTAAAGTCCGTGCAGTTGAAGTTAAAATAATGAATGGTAGAACCCACACTCGATCTGTTACGCGTTTAAGTGCATTACCAAGAGATAATATATAAGTATGTATTTTTAATGTTTAATTAGTAGAATATAAATACTATAAAAATAGTCTAAATATAAAAACATGTATGTGTATAATGTTTAATTAGTAGGTATTTTATGTTTAATTAAACAAAGTTTATGTATTAGTTTTTTTTAAAACAACTTGTTCAGGTTGTATAAGTTAGAAGAATATGTTTGCCTTTTTTGTTAGTTTTTTAATTCAATATGTTTTCTGAGGCCGCAGCATGTTGCAGGCAACATTATAAGTTTAGTTTTTATTATTTAGTGTAGCAACATTTTGTCTTCGTTCACTTCCCCTTTTTCAATCATGTTGTACATGGTGTCGGTCGGTGAGTCGATATTTCGATAATATATTAATTTTACAAAATCAAGCCTTCTTCACTGTTTGCAACCCTTGAACCAGCCCTACAAAAAGCTCACCGGCTAATCTGCTGCATTCTGCTGCGCTACATGGTCCTTCGAAAGGAAAAAAGGGTTTGCGAAACAAAAGTTGCAGCAACGCGGTTCCAACAAATTCGTGCGGTCAACATTTTTACGGCGAAGAACTCGTGTATGCGCCAAAAGAAGAAGTGCCTACAGAAACGCAAGTACAAACAATCCCGTCAACATATTAATAAACCCAAGAAAGGGTACGGGTTAGATTGTCAATTTGCTTAATTTTCATACATCAATTTTTACAAGGCCCGCCATTTTGTCACATATCAAACAACCTCGAGACAGGCATCGTTCATTCCATTCTATTCAAGACGAACAGCAAAGAGCGCCAAGAGTTGAATTGCCCAATCGCCGTTGATCGACGCAGTTACTCGACACAACACTGTGCGCTGATTGGCCGACCCGTGCTTTGGAATCCCGCCACGTGCGAACCCCAACATCGTCATCACGAGCTTCACTCACGCGCACCGCGTTCCTTCCGCCATTTATTGTGTTCATTTTTCGAGACTTTTAAGTGTAGTGTTTTAATATTAGTTGTAATAATGGAGGGACAAACTGACAAATTAGCAATATTGCTAAAAAGAAGAGGAACAATGACATACATCAATCCTACTTATTGGTGTCTACTAGGCAGTACTAAACATTATTCCTCCTAGTGGACAAACTAATTCTAAATCTTCAATCTGATAGCTAAAGCATCACTAAAGACAACTACTGAGCAGTACTAAACATTATTCCTCTCAAATGTAGCTGTTTTAATGCTTAGGTGCAGGTTTCTTTTGCATAGATGTACCTGCATCATATGTTGGCATAGATACTGTTACAGGCTTCTCTGCCTGCCTAACTGCAATCATACCGGCCCTCAGAGATACTTGTGATGTCTGGATGGTATTAAAGTTTTCTATGAGCGTCTCAGAGTCCATACCTGGTGGGACTCCACCTAATGCATGCTTAGCATACACAGTGAATTCATTGGCTTTATACACCTTATGCTTGTTAGAATATTGCTTTATGAGCTTTGTAATCATTGAGTTCCTGACATTCTTATCAGCCACTCTTCTCGTAGCTGCAATCATAGCAGCAATTGCACATGCTAGGTTGGATTCATCAAGATGTTGGCCACCAGCAGTTGTGCTGGCATTTATCACTTTAAGGACAGTGACTTCATCCATATGTAACTCAGTGCATATGTCACTAATGGATTCTCTAGAGAACACCGCACCACATAAGGGTGTCATTAGCATGACTGGTGTAGACTGTTTAACAAAACAGAATTCTACTGCTTTAAGAAATGTCTCCATTGCCAGAAGGCCTGCCTGTTTGAATGTCAAGATCATACATTTCCCATCTTCCATCTTGTTGTACAAAATGTCCTTAAAAGTTGAGACTATTACAACCTTAATCCTTATTCCCTTCTTACCATCAGTTCCAGTCTTGGCATAAGGGAATCTAAATCTTATGGCCTTATCCCCTTTATTCTTCTTCTCAGTTCTTATGTATGGCCCCAGCTCAAATAACATTTTAGATGAGAATTCTAATGCCTTAGATGGTACTTTATCCCTCAGATCCTCCAAAAAATCTTTGCAGTAGTCTGCAAATGTTGTCTTAAGAGTCTTAACTCCTTGTTGCATGAAGACAAGGTTTCCACTCCAGTGACTCTGTTGTTTAATACAACAAGCGCACAAGTGTTACTTCCAACCGCCAAGGTCAAACTTGTTGCAGGAGATGGTACGGTATTACATGTTAAAGCGTTATTGGACAGCGGAGCACAGATTTCTTTGATTACATCCGAATTAGCAAATATTTTGAAATTGCAACCAAAAACAGTAGAGTCGGGTGTAATAGGTATAGGCAACTTTATTAATAAATTAAATAAATATCTACCAATTCAAATTCATTCATTAGTTAATAATTTTAGTATACAGGCATCTTGTTTTGTAATGGACAAAATAACTTGCAGCTTACCACAGAGAAAAGTTGACTTGGCAAGCCTGGTATTGCCTGCTGGGGTAGTTTTAGCAGACAAAGACTTTCATGTGCCAAGTAACATACATATATTATTAGGAGCTGACATATTCTTCCAGGTGCTACTGCCCAATGAACCTACCTGCGTCTCACGGACACCATCAGTTAGCAGCACCACAAAAGATGTCTTCTACCCAACGCTTCTAAATACAAAGTTTGGTCACGTGATAGGTGGTAATGTTGCTTCTCCACAGCAAGGCCCTAACCAGGTTGTATCATTGTTTTGTACTGAGTGTGATTTCAATATTAATGAAACTTTAACTCGATTTTGGCAAACTGAGTCAATACCCGAGGTTTTTAATGAAAACTTGTCTGAACAAAACGCTTGTGAGCAATTATTTAAAAAACATGTACAGCTTAAGAATAATAAATTTGAAGTTGCCCTGCCTCTTAAGATACCACTTACCTCTGTGAATGAAAAACTAGGAGATTCATTATACCTAGCATTAAAAAGATTTTATAATTTGGAGTCTAGATTGCAAAAAGATACTAATTTGTTTACTCTTTATAAAAGTTTCATACAAGAATACATTGACTTAGGTCATGCTACTAAAATTGATATTAGGCAGTATAACCTCAATAGTGACCCAGTATATTTTTTGCCACACCATCCGGTAGTAAGAATGGATAAAAAGACCACTAAGTGTAGGACAGTATTTGATGGGTCCATGAAGACCAATAAAAAAATGTCACTTAATGATATACTTTTAAATGGTCCAGTAGTACAAAATGAGCTTTTTGATATTTTAATTTTGTTTAGATTTGAGAAATACATATTTATTACTGATATAATGCATATGTTTCGTGCTATATCAATGAATTCAAATTATCGTCCATTACAAAGTATTCTCTGGAGGGATTCCCCCGAGAAAGAAGTTGAGTGTATTCAATTAAATACAGTTACATATGGGTTAAAAAGCTCATCATTTCTAGCAACCCGTTGCCTGTTAGAATTAGCTGAAAGGTATGGTTCTGAATATCCTCAGGCAGCAAATATTTTAAAAAATCAAACATATGTTGACGATGTGTTAGCAACTAACAATTCTTTAGATTCACTAATAGAGTCCAAGAACCAACTATGTAAGCTCCTACAGATGGGCGGTTTTCAATTGCACAAATGGACATCCAATACTATTCAACTTTTAAATGATATTCCTAAAAATAAACAGTATTTTGATGAAATAGATTTGCAAATGAATAATGTTCACATGAAAACATTAGGTATTTATTATGATGTCATGGCTGATTGCTTCACACTTCATGCACCTAAGCATAATGGAATTCCAAATACCAAGCGCAAGGTACTTAGCTTCATAAGTAAGTTTTATGATCCATTAGGGTTGGCTGGACCTTTAGTAGTAAAAGCCAAAGTTATTATGCAGAAGCTATGGCAAGCCCGCATGGATTGGGATTCTGTTCTTCAAGATGAGTTGCAAGTGCTTTGGCACGAATTTTATTATAGCTTAAAAACTATGCAACCAATTATTGTTAATCGTTACACAAGCTTGCCAAATGCACGATGCATGCAGTTGATAGGGTTCGCTGACGCCTCGAGCTCGATAGCTTATGGATGTTGCATTTACCTGAGGGTCATTGACCACGACGGCTACGTTAAAGTTAGTTTAATGTGTTCCAAATCGCGAATTGTTCCCCATAGCCAACAATTATCAGTGCCTAGGCTCGAACTCAACGCCGCATTATTGCTTGCTAAGCTCATTAATCGTGTGCATAAGAAATTTTCATTAAAAAGAGAAATAAATAATATTGTATTATATTCGGATTCGCAGATTGTATTGGCCTGGATAGGCACAAATATTGCTAAATTAAACACATATGTTGCTAATAGGGTGAATAATATAGTTGAACTTACAGATGGCTGTACTTGGGCATACGTCAACACCGCTAACAACCCTGCAGATTGCTTGAGCAGAGGGGTGTTGCCGCATGAACTTGAACACCATAAGCTGTGGTGGAATGCGCCAGAGTTTCTTTATGATAAGCAGTATGTGGTACCAGAAAAAAGTATACCTATTGTTGATTCTCTCCCTGAGGTGAAGTGCGCTGAGTTCTCAAATGTTCTAGCTTGCACAAATACAAGTTTGTGTCTAGATTTTTTATATAACTATTCTAGTGTAAACAAAATGCAAAGGGTTCTTGCTTATATACTAAGATTTTGTCGCAACACACGCAATATACAAAAAACTACTTGTTCATTTATTACAAGTGCAGAATTAAATGATTCTTTAAGTTTGATTTTAAAACATGAGCAACAGACGTATATGAAAGATGTAATTGATTGTTTAAATAGTAACAATACTGTTAAAGGCAGTCTAAAAGCTTTGTATCCTTTCATTGATGATAAAGGTTTGATCAGAGTTGGTGGTCGCTTACATAATGCCGACATACCTTATTCACAAAAACATCCAATTGTATTGCCTAGGGGCTCTGTAGTTACAAGTTTAATAATTATTAATGAACATTTGAAAAATCTTCATGCAGGGCAAAGGCTCCTTTTATCTTCTTTGAATCAAAAATATTGGATTATAAATGCTTTAAGTGAAATTAAAAAAGTAATACATAAATGTCTGATTTGCTTTAAATTAAAGAAAAATATGTCTCAACAATTAATGGGTTCTCTGCCTTATGATAGGGTTAATGTATGTAGACCATTTCAAAAAATTGGAATTGACTTTGCAGGTCCTGTTACTGTAAAACAATCTTCAATAAGAAGATCATATCAATCTTCAGGTTATATTTGTGTATTCGTATGTTTTGTCACAAAAGCATTACACCTAGAACTACTATCTGATATTAAAACTGATTCGTTTCTGGCGTGCTTCAGTCGCTTTATTTCGCGACGGGGTCTACCTACAGATGTCTATTGTGACAATGCATCAACATTCAAATGTGCTAAGACTAAATTAGATTCATTTTATAAACTGCAGGCTTCTTCGGCGCACCAAACTCAGGTACAATCGTTTGCTGCAAACAAAGGAATAAGGTTCCATTTTATTCCTTGCTATTCGCCTGCATTTGGTGGGCTGTGGGAGGCTTCAGTAAAAAGTGTCAAATTTCACTTAAAAAGAGTAGTTCAAAGGGCATTGTTGACATATGAACAGCTGTGTACTGTTTTGTGTAAAATTGAAGCAGTGCTAAACAGCAGGCCATTAGTACCGCTATCTAATGATGTTAATGATTTTTCATACCTGTCACCTGGACATTTTCTAATTGGTGCTGCTCTTAACAGTTATCCTGAACAAGACTTGTCACTTGTTCCAGAAAATAATATTAAATTTTGGAAAATTTGCACAAGTATGCAACAGTCATTCTGGAAAGTTTGGAATAAAAGTTATTTAAATTTATTGCAGTCTCGTCCTAAGTGGAGAGATGCTGTAGCAAATATAGAGGTGGGCTCACTTGTAATATTGCATGAAAACAATACACCACCTATGTATTGGCCTATGGCAAGAATAACCAAAGTGTTTCCTGGCACTGACGGTAAAGTCCGTGCAGTTGAAGTTAAAATAATGAATGGTAGAACCCACACTCGATCTGTTACGCGTTTAAGTGCATTACCAATAGATAATATATAAGTATGTATTTTTAATGTTTAATTAGTAGAATATAAATACTATAAAAATAGTCTAAATATAAAAACATGTATGTGTATAATGTTTAATTAGTAGGTATTTTATGTTTAATTAAACAAAGTTTATGTATTAGTTTTTTTTAAAACAACTTGTTCAGGTTGTATAAGTTAGAAGAATATGTTTGCCTTTTTTGTTAGTTTTTTAATTCAATATGTTTTCTGAGGCCGCAGCATGTTGCAGGCAACATTATAAGTTTAGTTTTTATTATTTAGTGTAGCAACATTTTGTCTTCGTTCACTTCCCCTTTTTTAATCATGTTGTACATGGTGTCGGTCGGTGAGTCGATATTTCGATAATATATTAATTTTACAAAATCAAGCCTTCTTCACTGTTTGCAACCCTTGAACCAGCCCTACAAAAAGCTCACCGGCTAATCTGCTGCATTCTGCTGCGCTACATGTTTTTGTTTACAGATCTCACATTTAAAATAATATCTGCAAGGTTTGGTGTGGATGTTTAAACAAATTTTACATAACTTATTATTTGTTACAAAACCCAATCTGTCAGAAACGGGCATTAATTTAAATTTTCCACAATTATATAATTTGTGTGGGCACTTACATAATATGCAGGTTGGTGTAGTCTTGGTGGCAGTCGCTGTAGCTGTATCCTTCACAGTCGCAGTACCACAAACCGTTCTAGTAGAAGTCTTCTCGAACGGGCGTTCTGAGTTCTCATATGCTAGTGCACGGTTTTCTAAGAATGCAATAAGACTTAACTCCTTGTTGACAACTCCGTGTTGCAGGCAACATTATAAGTTTAGTTTTTATTATTTAGTGTAGCAACATTTTGTCTTCGTTCACTTCCCCTTTTTCAATCATGTTGTACATGGTGTCGGTCGGTGAGTCGATATTTCGATAATATATTAATTTTACAAAATCAAGCCTTCTTCACTGTTTGCAACCCTTGAACCAGCCCTACAAAAAGCTCACCGGCTAATCTGCTGCATTCTGCTGCGCTACATGGTCCTTCGAGCCGGATATGAACCAGCGACCTATGGATCATGTTGTACATGGTGTCGGTCGGTGAGTCGATATTTCGATAATATATTAATTTTACAAAATCAAGCCTTCTTCACTGTTTGCAACCCTTGAACCAGCCCTACAAAAAGCTCACCGGCTAATCTGCTGCATTCTGCTGCGCTACATGGTCCTTCGAAAGGAAAAAAGGGTTTGCGAAACAAAAGTTGCAGCAACGCGGTTCCAACAAATTCGTGCGGTCAACATTTTTACGGCGAAGAACTCGTGTATGCGCCAAAAGAAGAAGTGCCTACAGAAACGCAAGTACAAACAATCCCGTCAACATATTAATAAACCCAAGAAAGGGTACGGGTTAGATTGTCAATTTGCTTAATTTTCATACATCAATTTTTACAAGGCCCGCCATTTTGTCACATATCAAACAACCTCGAGACAGGCATCGTTCATTCCATTCTATTCAAGACGAACAGCAAAGAGCGCCAAGAGTTGAATTGCCCAATCGCCGTTGATCGACGCAGTTACTCGACACAACACTGTGCGCTGATTGGCCGACCCGTGCTTTGGAATCCCGCCACGTGCGAACCCCAACATCGTCATCACGAGCTTCACTCACGCGCACCGCGTTCCTTCCGCCATTTATTGTGTTCATTTTTCGAGACTTTTAAGTGTAGTGTTTTAATATTAGTTGTAATAATGGAGGGACAAACTGACAAATTAGCAATATTGCTAAAAAGAAGAGGAACAATCAAGGGTTCAATCACGAAATTATATAAAAGTTTTTTGGATTTACCTTTTCAGCTTTCTCAATCAAAGGAAGCTCTCCTTGTTAAGGAGGAAAGATTGCGTTCACTATTCATAAAGTACGAACAATATAACATGGATATCTTAGAATTACGCGACGACGAGGAAGACGCTGACCATATTGAAGAAAAATATACTGAAACACTGGCCACAATTATAAAATTACGTGAGTCGTTTTCCTCTTGTAACCATGTGGCCAGCGAGGGAAAGCTTGCTGCAGTCAAGCTCCCTAGCATTAGTTTGCCAATTTTTACAGGCAAATATTCAGAGTATAAAACATTTATCGAACTTTTTGAATCCTTGATTGATAAAAACTCTAACCTAGATAACATTCAAAAATTTTACTATTTACGAGGATTTTTAAAAGGTGAGCCATTAGATTTAGTTAAGAATTTACCTATGGTTGCCGATAGTTATATTGAAAGTTTAAAAATATTAAGTGATAGGTACAATAATGTATATAAAATAAAAAGTGAACATATAAGTTTCTTACTTGATATGCCACCAATTGTAAAATCAACAGCATCAAATATTAGAAACTTTGTTTCGAATGTAAAGCAACATTTGGCAGCTTTAAAGAATTTAGATTGTAATGTTGAACAATGGGATACCATAGTATTGTTTGTGTTGGTGCGCAAATTAGATTATATATGTAGTAGGGAATTTCAAATTTCTCACAGCCAGGAACCCTGTGTTAAATCCCTTATTGCATTCTTAGAAAACCGTGCACTAGCATATGAGAACTCAGAACGCCCGTTCGAGAAGACTTCTACTAGAACGGTTTGTGGTACTGCGACTGTGAAGGATACAGCTACAGCGACTGCCACCAAGACTACACCAACCTGCATATTATGTAAGTGCCCACACAAATTATATAATTGTGGAAAATTTAAATTAATGCCCGTTTCTGACAGATTGGGTTTTGTAACAAATAATAAGTTATGTAAAATTTGTTTAAACATCCACACCAAACCTTGCAGATATTATTTTAAATGTGAGATCTGTAAACAAAAACATAACTCCTTGTTGCATGAAGACAAGGTTTCCACTCCAGTGACTCTGTTGTTTAATACAACAAGCGCACAAGTGTTACTTCCAACCGCCAAGGTCAAACTTGTTGCAGGAGATGGTACGGTATTACATGTTAAAGCGTTATTGGACAGCGGAGCACAGATTTCTTTGATTACATCCGAATTAGCAAATATTTTGAAATTGCAACCAAAAACAGTAGAGTCGGGTGTAATAGGTATAGGCAACTTTATTAATAAATTAAATAAATATCTACCAATTCAAATTCATTCATTAGTTAATAATTTTAGTATACAGGCATCTTGTTTTGTAATGGACAAAATAACTTGCAGCTTACCACAGAGAAAAGTTGACTTGGCAAGCCTGGTATTGCCTGCTGGGGTAGTTTTAGCAGACAAAGACTTTCATGTGCCAAGTAACATACATATATTATTAGGAGCTGACATATTCTTCCAGGTGCTACTGCCCAATGAACCTACCTGCGTCTCACGGACACCATCAGTTAGCAGCACCACAAAAGATGTCTTCTACCCAACGCTTCTAAATACAAAGTTTGGTCACGTGATAGGTGGTAATGTTGCTTCTCCACAGCAAGGCCCTAACCAGGTTGTATCATTGTTTTGTACTGAGTGTGATTTCAATATTAATGAAACTTTAACTCGATTTTGGCAAACTGAGTCAATACCCGAGGTTTTTAATGAAAACTTGTCTGAACAAAACGCTTGTGAGCAATTATTTAAAAAACATGTACAGCTTAAGAATAATAAATTTGAAGTTGCCCTGCCTCTTAAGATACCACTTACCTCTGTGAATGAAAAACTAGGAGATTCATTATACCTAGCATTAAAAAGATTTTATAATTTGGAGTCTAGATTGCAAAAAGATACTAATTTGTTTACTCTTTATAAAAGTTTCATACAAGAATACATTGACTTAGGTCATGCTACTAAAATTGATATTAGGCAGTATAACCTCAATAGTGACCCAGTATATTTTTTGCCACACCATCCGGTAGTAAGAATGGATAAAAAGACCACTAAGTGTAGGACAGTATTTGATGGGTCCATGAAGACCAATAAAAAAATGTCACTTAATGATATACTTTTAAATGGTCCAGTAGTACAAAATGAGCTTTTTGATATTTTAATTTTGTTTAGATTTGAGAAATACATATTTATTACTGATATAATGCATATGTTTCGTGCTATATCAATGAATTCAAATTATCGTCCATTACAAAGTATTCTCTGGAGGGATTCCCCCGAGAAAGAAGTTGAGTGTATTCAATTAAATACAGTTACATATGGGTTAAAAAGCTCATCATTTCTAGCAACCCGTTGCCTGTTAGAATTAGCTGAAAGGTATGGTTCTGAATATCCTCAGGCAGCAAATATTTTAAAAAATCAAACATATGTTGACGATGTGTTAGCAACTAACAATTCTTTAGATTCACTAATAGAGTCCAAGAACCAACTATGTAAGCTCCTACAGATGGGCGGTTTTCAATTGCACAAATGGACATCCAATACTATTCAACTTTTAAATGATATTCCTAAAAATAAACAGTATTTTGATGAAATAGATTTGCAAATGAATAATGTTCACATGAAAACATTAGGTATTTATTATGATGTCATGGCTGATTGCTTCACACTTCATGCACCTAAGCATAATGGAATTCCAAATACCAAGCGCAAGGTACTTAGCTTCATAAGTAAGTTTTATGATCCATTAGGGTTGGCTGGACCTTTAGTAGTAAAAGCCAAAGTTATTATGCAGAAGCTATGGCAAGCCCGCATGGATTGGGATTCTGTTCTTCAAGATGAGTTGCAAGTGCTTTGGCACGAATTTTATTATAGCTTAAAAACTATGCAACCAATTATTGTTAATCGTTACACAAGCTTGCCAAATGCACGATGCATGCAGTTGATAGGGTTCGCTGACGCCTCGAGCTCGATAGCTTATGGATGTTGCATTTACCTGAGGGTCATTGACCACGACGGCTACGTTAAAGTTAGTTTAATGTGTTCCAAATCGCGAATTGTTCCCCATAGCCAACAATTATCAGTGCCTAGGCTCGAACTCAACGCCGCATTATTGCTTGCTAAGCTCATTAATCGTGTGCATAAGAAATTTTCATTAAAAAGAGAAATAAATAATATTGTATTATATTCGGATTCGCAGATTGTATTGGCCTGGATAGGCACAAATATTGCTAAATTAAACACATATGTTGCTAATAGGGTGAATAATATAGTTGAACTTACAGATGGCTGTACTTGGGCATACGTCAACACCGCTAACAACCCTGCAGATTGCTTGAGCAGAGGGGTGTTGCCGCATGAACTTGAACACCATAAGCTGTGGTGGAATGCGCCAGAGTTTCTTTATGATAAGCAGTATGTGGTACCAGAAAAAAGTATACCTATTGTTGATTCTCTCCCTGAGGTGAAGTGCGCTGAGTTCTCAAATGTTCTAGCTTGCACAAATACAAGTTTGTGTCTAGATTTTTTATATAACTATTCTAGTGTAAACAAAATGCAAAGGGTTCTTGCTTATATACTAAGATTTTGTCGCAACACACACAATATACAAAAAACTACTTGTTCATTTATTACAAGTGCAGAATTAAATGATTCTTTAAGTTTGATTTTAAAACATGAGCAACAGACGTATATGAAAGATGTAATTGATTGTTTAAATAGTAACAATACTGTTAAAGGCAGTCTAAAAGCTTTGTATCCTTTCATTGATGATAAAGGTTTGATCAGAGTTGGTGGTCGCTTACATAATGCCGACATACCTTATTCACAAAAACATCCAATTGTATTGCCTAGGGGCTCTGTAGTTACAAGTTTAATAATTATTAATGAACATTTGAAAAATCTTCATGCAGGGCAAAGGCTCCTTTTATCTTCTTTGAATCAAAAATATTGGATTATAAATGCTTTAAGTGAAATTAAAAAAGTAATACATAAATGTCTGATTTGCTTTAAATTAAAGAAAAATATGTCTCAACAATTAATGGGTTCTCTGCCTTATGATAGGGTTAATGTATGTAGACCATTTCAAAAAATTGGAATTGACTTTGCAGGTCCTGTTACTGTAAAACAATCTTCAATAAGAAGATCATATCAATCTTCAGGTTATATTTGTGTATTCGTATGTTTTGTCACAAAAGCATTACACCTAGAACTACTATCTGATATTAAAACTGATTCGTTTCTGGCGTGCTTCAGTCGCTTTATTTCGCGACGGGGTCTACCTACAGATGTCTATTGTGACAATGCATCAACATTCAAATGTGCTAAGACTAAATTAGATTCATTTTATAAACTGCAGGCTTCTTCGGCGCACCAAACTCAGGTACAATCGTTTGCTGCAAACAAAGGAATAAGGTTCCATTTTATTCCTTGCTATTCGCCTGCATTTGGTGGGCTGTGGGAGGCTTCAGTAAAAAGTGTCAAATTTCACTTAAAAAGAGTAGTTCAAAGGGCATTGTTGACATATGAACAGCTGTGTACTGTTTTGTGTAAAATTGAAGCAGTGCTAAACAGCAGGCCATTAGTACCGCTATCTAATGATGTTAATGATTTTTCATACCTGTCACCTGGACATTTTCTAATTGGTGCTGCTCTTAACAGTTATCCTGAACAAGACTTGTCACTTGTTCCAGAAAATAATATTAAATTTTGGAAAATTTGCACAAGTATGCAACAGTCATTCTGGAAAGTTTGGAATAAAAGTTATTTAAATTTATTGCAGTCTCGTCCTAAGTGGAGAGATGCTGTAGCAAATATAGAGGTGGGCTCACTTGTAATATTGCATGAAAACAATACACCACCTATGTATTGGCCTATGGCAAGAATAACCAAAGTGTTTCCTGGCACTGACGGTAAAGTCCGTGCAGTTGAAGTTAAAATAATGAATGGTAGAACCCACACTCGATCTGTTACGCGTTTAAGTGCATTACCAATAGATAATATATAAGTATGTATTTTTAATGTTTAATTAGTAGAATATAAATACTATAAAAATAGTCTAAATATAAAAACATGTATGTGTATAATGTTTAATTAGTAGGTATTTTATGTTTAATTAAACAAAGTTTATGTATTAGTTTTTTTTAAAACAACTTGTTCAGGTTGTATAAGTTAGAAGAATATGTTTGCCTTTTTTGTTAGTTTTTTAATTCAATATGTTTTCTGAGGCCGCAGCATGTTGCAGGCAACATTATAAGTTTAGTTTTTATTATTTAGTGTAGCAACATTTTGTCTTCGTTCACTTCCCCTTTTTTAATCATGTTGTACATGGTGTCGGTCGGTGAGTCGATATTTCGATAATATATTAATTTTACAAAATCAAGCCTTCTTCACTGTTTGCAACCCTTGAACCAGCCCTACAAAAAGCTCACCGGCTAATCTGCTGCATTCTGCTGCGCTACATGGTCCTTCGAAAGGAAAAAAGGGTTTGCGAAACAAAAGTTGCAGCAACGCGGTTCCAACAAATTCGTGCGGTCAACATTTTTACGGCGAAGAACTCGTGTATGCGCCAAAAGAAGAAGTGCCTACAGAAACGCAAGTACAAACAATCCCGTCAACATATTAATAAACCCAAGAAAGGGTACGGGTTAGATTGTCAATTTGCTTAATTTTCATACATCAATTTTTACAAGGCCCGCCATTTTGTCACATATCAAACAACCTCGAGACAGGCATCGTTCATTCCATTCTATTCAAGACGAACAGCAAAGAGCGCCAAGAGTTGAATTGCCCAATCGCCGTTGATCGACGCAGTTACTCGACACAACACTGTGCGCTGATTGGCCGACCCGTGCTTTGGAATCCCGCCACGTGCGAACCCCAACATCGTCATCACGAGCTTCACTCACGCGCACCGCGTTCCTTCCGCCATTTATTGTGTTCATTTTTCGAGACTTTTAAGTGTAGTGTTTTAATATTAGTTGTAATAATGGAGGGACAAACTGACAAATTAGCAATATTGCTAAAAAGAAGAGGAACAATGACATACATCAATCCTACTTATTGGTGTCTACTAGGCAGTACTAAACATTATTCCTCCTAGTGGACAAACTAATTCTAAATCTTCAATCTGATAGCTAAAGCATCACTAAAGACAACTACTGAGCAGTACTAAACATTATTCCTCTCAAATGTAGCTGTTTTAATGCTTAGGTGCAGGTTTCTTTTGCATAGATGTACCTGCATCATATGTTGGCATAGATACTGTTACAGGCTTCTCTGCCTGCCTAACTGCAATCATACCGGCCCTCAGAGATACTTGTGATGTCTGGATGGTATTAAAGTTTTCTATGAGCGTCTCAGAGTCCATACCTGGTGGGACTCCACCTAATGCATGCTTAGCATACACAGTGAATTCATTGGCTTTATACACCTTATGCTTGTTAGAATATTGCTTTATGAGCTTTGTAATCATTGAGTTCCTGACATTCTTATCAGCCACTCTTCTCGTAGCTGCAATCATAGCAGCAATTGCACATGCTAGGTTGGATTCATCAAGATGTTGGCCACCAGCAGTTGTGCTGGCATTTATCACTTTAAGGACAGTGACTTCATCCATATGTAACTCAGTGCATATGTCACTAATGGATTCTCTAGAGAACACCGCACCACATAAGGGTGTCATTAGCATGACTGGTGTAGACTGTTTAACAAAACAGAATTCTACTGCTTTAAGAAATGTCTCCATTGCCAGAAGGCCTGCCTGTTTGAATGTCAAGATCATACATTTCCCATCTTCCATCTTGTTGTACAAAATGTCCTTAAAAGTTGAGACTATTACAACCTTAATCCTTATTCCCTTCTTACCATCAGTTCCAGTCTTGGCATAAGGGAATCTAAATCTTATGGCCTTATCCCCTTTATTCTTCTTCTCAGTTCTTATGTATGGCCCCAGCTCAAATAACATTTTAGATGAGAATTCTAATGCCTTAGATGGTACTTTATCCCTCAGATCCTCCAAAAAATCTTTGCAGTAGTCTGCAAATGTTGTCTTAAGAGTCTTAACTCCTTGTTGCATGAAGACAAGGTTTCCACTCCAGTGACTCTGTTGTTTAATACAACAAGCGCACAAGTGTTACTTCCAACCGCCAAGGTCAAACTTGTTGCAGGAGATGGTACGGTATTACATGTTAAAGCGTTATTGGACAGCGGAGCACAGATTTCTTTGATTACATCCGAATTAGCAAATATTTTGAAATTGCAACCAAAAACAGTAGAGTCGGGTGTAATAGGTATAGGCAACTTTATTAATAAATTAAATAAATATCTACCAATTCAAATTCATTCATTAGTTAATAATTTTAGTATACAGGCATCTTGTTTTGTAATGGACAAAATAACTTGCAGCTTACCACAGAGAAAAGTTGACTTGGCAAGCCTGGTATTGCCTGCTGGGGTAGTTTTAGCAGACAAAGACTTTCATGTGCCAAGTAACATACATATATTATTAGGAGCTGACATATTCTTCCAGGTGCTACTGCCCAATGAACCTACCTGCGTCTCACGGACACCATCAGTTAGCAGCACCACAAAAGATGTCTTCTACCCAACGCTTCTAAATACAAAGTTTGGTCACGTGATAGGTGGTAATGTTGCTTCTCCACAGCAAGGCCCTAACCAGGTTGTATCATTGTTTTGTACTGAGTGTGATTTCAATATTAATGAAACTTTAACTCGATTTTGGCAAACTGAGTCAATACCCGAGGTTTTTAATGAAAACTTGTCTGAACAAAACGCTTGTGAGCAATTATTTAAAAAACATGTACAGCTTAAGAATAATAAATTTGAAGTTGCCCTGCCTCTTAAGATACCACTTACCTCTGTGAATGAAAAACTAGGAGATTCATTATACCTAGCATTAAAAAGATTTTATAATTTGGAGTCTAGATTGCAAAAAGATACTAATTTGTTTACTCTTTATAAAAGTTTCATACAAGAATACATTGACTTAGGTCATGCTACTAAAATTGATATTAGGCAGTATAACCTCAATAGTGACCCAGTATATTTTTTGCCACACCATCCGGTAGTAAGAATGGATAAAAAGACCACTAAGTGTAGGACAGTATTTGATGGGTCCATGAAGACCAATAAAAAAATGTCACTTAATGATATACTTTTAAATGGTCCAGTAGTACAAAATGAGCTTTTTGATATTTTAATTTTGTTTAGATTTGAGAAATACATATTTATTACTGATATAATGCATATGTTTCGTGCTATATCAATGAATTCAAATTATCGTCCATTACAAAGTATTCTCTGGAGGGATTCCCCCGAGAAAGAAGTTGAGTGTATTCAATTAAATACAGTTACATATGGGTTAAAAAGCTCATCATTTCTAGCAACCCGTTGCCTGTTAGAATTAGCTGAAAGGTATGGTTCTGAATATCCTCAGGCAGCAAATATTTTAAAAAATCAAACATATGTTGACGATGTGTTAGCAACTAACAATTCTTTAGATTCACTAATAGAGTCCAAGAACCAACTATGTAAGCTCCTACAGATGGGCGGTTTTCAATTGCACAAATGGACATCCAATACTATTCAACTTTTAAATGATATTCCTAAAAATAAACAGTATTTTGATGAAATAGATTTGCAAATGAATAATGTTCACATGAAAACATTAGGTATTTATTATGATGTCATGGCTGATTGCTTCACACTTCATGCACCTAAGCATAATGGAATTCCAAATACCAAGCGCAAGGTACTTAGCTTCATAAGTAAGTTTTATGATCCATTAGGGTTGGCTGGACCTTTAGTAGTAAAAGCCAAAGTTATTATGCAGAAGCTATGGCAAGCCCGCATGGATTGGGATTCTGTTCTTCAAGATGAGTTGCAAGTGCTTTGGCACGAATTTTATTATAGCTTAAAAACTATGCAACCAATTATTGTTAATCGTTACACAAGCTTGCCAAATGCACGATGCATGCAGTTGATAGGGTTCGCTGACGCCTCGAGCTCGATAGCTTATGGATGTTGCATTTACCTGAGGGTCATTGACCACGACGGCTACGTTAAAGTTAGTTTAATGTGTTCCAAATCGCGAATTGTTCCCCATAGCCAACAATTATCAGTGCCTAGGCTCGAACTCAACGCCGCATTATTGCTTGCTAAGCTCATTAATCGTGTGCATAAGAAATTTTCATTAAAAAGAGAAATAAATAATATTGTATTATATTCGGATTCGCAGATTGTATTGGCCTGGATAGGCACAAATATTGCTAAATTAAACACATATGTTGCTAATAGGGTGAATAATATAGTTGAACTTACAGATGGCTGTACTTGGGCATACGTCAACACCGCTAACAACCCTGCAGATTGCTTGAGCAGAGGGGTGTTGCCGCATGAACTTGAACACCATAAGCTGTGGTGGAATGCGCCAGAGTTTCTTTATGATAAGCAGTATGTGGTACCAGAAAAAAGTATACCTATTGTTGATTCTCTCCCTGAGGTGAAGTGCGCTGAGTTCTCAAATGTTCTAGCTTGCACAAATACAAGTTTGTGTCTAGATTTTTTATACAAGGTTATTTTATAAACACCATCCAAATTTTTTCTAGGCATTAGATATCATTCAAACACTTCATTTATGAAAAAAAATTGGTAGGTAAAATTTCCGCAAAAAAAAATTTTGTCCGAGCGAATTATTACAACAGCTGGTTACTGGCAAAATAGGTACTTACAGTTGAACGACCGACCGCCCGAAGCGCCTCACCGAGCTGCGCGCGCAAGTTGTAACTACATCGGCGCAATGAAATCAGTCAGCCGCGGGCTTTCCGCGATGTACAATGTTGCGTTCACGCATTTACGTCGCATAATTATCTACCTAACGAAATGTGTTCACACTTGCAATTGAAATCGAGGGCGAAATTGAACGACGGGTTTATGTGAAGAAGGCCCAAAGCCTCGAGAACTTAAATATGCATTTAACGAAGTGACAAAGTGAAAAAACAAGTAATACAATTAAAGACAATGTTCATAAACGTGCAATACTGTTTAGAGAGAAATTACCTACACTTTAAGGTAAAGTGATTGTTTTCAAACTTCATGTAAGTGTATTTTGTTTGGATTTTTAATTAATTATTTTGTTGGAGTAAAGCAAAATGTGTGCAGGGCGGCTAAGACTTGTGAAATTTTTCACAAAAATATTTTTAGAACTATTAATTATACATTTCTTTATCCTATCGTGTAAAATAGACAAAAATAACTTAGGTAGGTAGGTACTAAGGTTTTGGCACAGCATTTTTTTTTGCGAATTGCCTTTGCGATCGCTGTGTTTTTTTAGATTCTGTGGTTAAGAAACACCCTTTGCTTTACTCCAACCAATTATTGTACATAAGTTGATTAAATTTAAAAAAATGCGACGTAAGTGCATAAGGTGTGGCTTACTTTTATGTTCATTTTTTATTTATTAAAAGTGTTATCGATTAATATTGTTATAATCAAAGAACAAATCAACTTATCTCTTCTTCAATTTGACGTTCCTATTTTTTTTCGTTTAAATTTGCAACTTATGAAAATCATTGTAATGTATCAATGAAATACGGGAGGGCGGGGCGGGGGTCGTGTAATCATCTGCTACAACACCGTGCGTAGCGTGACTGTGACAGCAATCGGTAGTTTTCCTCGGATAACTTTGTGTAGGCTTAACTTAATATTTTAGTACTGAGTGATATTAAAAGAAAAAAATCTTGTTTCGTTATTTTCTTCAAAGAATATAATATATAAATTTGGATGGTGTTTATAAAATGACCTTGTATAACTATTCTAGTGTAAACAAAATGCAAAGGGTTCTTGCTTATATACTAAGATTTTGTCGCAACACACACAATATACAAAAAACTACTTGTTCATTTATTACAAGTGCAGAATTAAATGATTCTTTAAGTTTGATTTTAAAACATGAGCAACAGACGTATATGAAAGATGTAATTGATTGTTTAAATAGTAACAATACTGTTAAAGGCAGTCTAAAAGCTTTGTATCCTTTCATTGATGATAAAGGTTTGATCAGAGTTGGTGGTCGCTTACATAATGCCGACATACCTTATTCACAAAAACATCCAATTGTATTGCCTAGGGGCTCTGTAGTTACAAGTTTAATAATTATTAATGAACATTTGAAAAATCTTCATGCAGGGCAAAGGCTCCTTTTATCTTCTTTGAATCAAAAATATTGGATTATAAATGCTTTAAGTGAAATTAAAAAAGTAATACATAAATGTCTGATTTGCTTTAAATTAAAGAAAAATATGTCTCAACAATTAATGGGTTCTCTGCCTTATGATAGGGTTAATGTATGTAGACCATTTCAAAAAATTGGAATTGACTTTGCAGGTCCTGTTACTGTAAAACAATCTTCAATAAGAAGATCATATCAATCTTCAGGTTATATTTGTGTATTCGTATGTTTTGTCACAAAAGCATTACACCTAGAACTACTATCTGATATTAAAACTGATTCGTTTCTGGCGTGCTTCAGTCGCTTTATTTCGCGACGGGGTCTACCTACAGATGTCTATTGTGACAATGCATCAACATTCAAATGTGCTAAGACTAAATTAGATTCATTTTATAAACTGCAGGCTTCTTCGGCGCACCAAACTCAGGTACAATCGTTTGCTGCAAACAAAGGAATAAGGTTCCATTTTATTCCTTGCTATTCGCCTGCATTTGGTGGGCTGTGGGAGGCTTCAGTAAAAAGTGTCAAATTTCACTTAAAAAGAGTAGTTCAAAGGGCATTGTTGACATATGAACAGCTGTGTACTGTTTTGTGTAAAATTGAAGCAGTGCTAAACAGCAGGCCATTAGTACCGCTATCTAATGATGTTAATGATTTTTCATACCTGTCACCTGGACATTTTCTAATTGGTGCTGCTCTTAACAGTTATCCTGAACAAGACTTGTCACTTGTTCCAGAAAATAATATTAAATTTTGGAAAATTTGCACAAGTATGCAACAGTCATTCTGGAAAGTTTGGAATAAAAGTTATTTAAATTTATTGCAGTCTCGTCCTAAGTGGAGAGATGCTGTAGCAAATATAGAGGTGGGCTCACTTGTAATATTGCATGAAAACAATACACCACCTATGTATTGGCCTATGGCAAGAATAACCAAAGTGTTTCCTGGCACTGACGGTAAAGTCCGTGCAGTTGAAGTTAAAATAATGAATGGTAGAACCCACACTCGATCTGTTACGCGTTTAAGTGCATTACCAATAGATAATATATAAGTATGTATTTTTAATGTTTAATTAGTAGAATATAAATACTATAAAAATAGTCTAAATATAAAAACATGTATGTGTATAATGTTTAATTAGTAGGTATTTTATGTTTAATTAAACAAAGTTTATGTATTAGTTTTTTTTAAAACAACTTGTTCAGGTTGTATAAGTTAGAAGAATATGTTTGCCTTTTTTGTTAGTTTTTTAATTCAATATGTTTTCTGAGGCCGCAGCATGTTGCAGGCAACATTATAAGTTTAGTTTTTATTATTTAGTGTAGCAACATTTTGTCTTCGTTCACTTCCCCTTTTTCAATCATGTTGTACATGGTGTCGGTCGGTGAGTCGATATTTCGATAATATATTAATTTTACAAAATCAAGCCTTCTTCACTGTTTGCAACCCTTGAACCAGCCCTACAAAAAGCTCACCGGCTAATCTGCTGCATTCTGCTGCGCTACATGGTCCTTCGAGCCGGATATGAACCAGCGACCTATGGATCATGTTGTACATGGTGTCGGTCGGTGAGTCGATATTTCGATAATATATTAATTTTACAAAATCAAGCCTTCTTCACTGTTTGCAACCCTTGAACCAGCCCTACAAAAAGCTCACCGGCTAATCTGCTGCATTCTGCTGCGCTACATGGTCCTTCGAAAGGAAAAAAGGGTTTGCGAAACAAAAGTTGCAGCAACGCGGTTCCAACAAATTCGTGCGGTCAACATTTTTACGGCGAAGAACTCGTGTATGCGCCAAAAGAAGAAGTGCCTACAGAAACGCAAGTACAAACAATCCCGTCAACATATTAATAAACCCAAGAAAGGGTACGGGTTAGATTGTCAATTTGCTTAATTTTCATACATCAATTTTTACAAGGCCCGCCATTTTGTCACATATCAAACAACCTCGAGACAGGCATCGTTCATTCCATTCTATTCAAGACGAACAGCAAAGAGCGCCAAGAGTTGAATTGCCCAATCGCCGTTGATCGACGCAGTTACTCGACACAACACTGTGCGCTGATTGGCCGACCCGTGCTTTGGAATCCCGCCACGTGCGAACCCCAACATCGTCATCACGAGCTTCACTCACGCGCACCGCGTTCCTTCCGCCATTTATTGTGTTCATTTTTCGAGACTTTTAAGTGTAGTGTTTTAATATTAGTTGTAATAATGGAGGGACAAACTGACAAATTAGCAATATTGCTAAAAAGAAGAGGAACAATCAAGGGTTCAATCACGAAATTATATAAAAGTTTTTTGGATTTACCTTTTCAGCTTTCTCAATCAAAGGAAGCTCTCCTTGTTAAGGAGGAAAGATTGCGTTCACTATTCATAAAGTACGAACAATATAACATGGATATCTTAGAATTACGCGACGACGAGGAAGACGCTGACCATATTGAAGAAAAATATACTGAAACACTGGCCACAATTATAAAATTACGTGAGTCGTTTTCCTCTTGTAACCATGTGGCCAGCGAGGGAAAGCTTGCTGCAGTCAAGCTCCCTAGCATTAGTTTGCCAATTTTTACAGGCAAATATTCAGAGTATAAAACATTTATCGAACTTTTTGAATCCTTGATTGATAAAAACTCTAACCTAGATAACATTCAAAAATTTTACTATTTACGAGGATTTTTAAAAGGTGAGCCATTAGATTTAGTTAAGAATTTACCTATGGTTGCCGATAGTTATATTGAAAGTTTAAAAATATTAAGTGATAGGTACAATAATGTATATAAAATAAAAAGTGAACATATAAGTTTCTTACTTGATATGCCACCAATTGTAAAATCAACAGCATCAAATATTAGAAACTTTGTTTCGAATGTAAAGCAACATTTGGCAGCTTTAAAGAATTTAGATTGTAATGTTGAACAATGGGATACCATAGTATTGTTTGTGTTGGTGCGCAAATTAGATTATATATGTAGTAGGGAATTTCAAATTTCTCACAGCCAGGAACCCTGTGTTAAATCCCTTATTGCATTCTTAGAAAACCGTGCACTAGCATATGAGAACTCAGAACGCCCGTTCGAGAAGACTTCTACTAGAACGGTTTGTGGTACTGCGACTGTGAAGGATACAGCTACAGCGACTGCCACCAAGACTACACCAACCTGCATATTATGTAAGTGCCCACACAAATTATATAATTGTGGAAAATTTAAATTAATGCCCGTTTCTGACAGATTGGGTTTTGTAACAAATAATAAGTTATGTAAAATTTGTTTAAACATCCACACCAAACCTTGCAGATATTATTTTAAATGTGAGATCTGTAAACAAAAACATAACTCCTTGTTGCATGAAGACAAGGTTTCCACTCCAGTGACTCTGTTGTTTAATACAACAAGCGCACAAGTGTTACTTCCAACCGCCAAGGTCAAACTTGTTGCAGGAGATGGTACGGTATTACATGTTAAAGCGTTATTGGACAGCGGAGCACAGATTTCTTTGATTACATCCGAATTAGCAAATATTTTGAAATTGCAACCAAAAACAGTAGAGTCGGGTGTAATAGGTATAGGCAACTTTATTAATAAATTAAATAAATATCTACCAATTCAAATTCATTCATTAGTTAATAATTTTAGTATACAGGCATCTTGTTTTGTAATGGACAAAATAACTTGCAGCTTACCACAGAGAAAAGTTGACTTGGCAAGCCTGGTATTGCCTGCTGGGGTAGTTTTAGCAGACAAAGACTTTCATGTGCCAAGTAACATACATATATTATTAGGAGCTGACATATTCTTCCAGGTGCTACTGCCCAATGAACCTACCTGCGTCTCACGGACACCATCAGTTAGCAGCACCACAAAAGATGTCTTCTACCCAACGCTTCTAAATACAAAGTTTGGTCACGTGATAGGTGGTAATGTTGCTTCTCCACAGCAAGGCCCTAACCAGGTTGTATCATTGTTTTGTACTGAGTGTGATTTCAATATTAATGAAACTTTAACTCGATTTTGGCAAACTGAGTCAATACCCGAGGTTTTTAATGAAAACTTGTCTGAACAAAACGCTTGTGAGCAATTATTTAAAAAACATGTACAGCTTAAGAATAATAAATTTGAAGTTGCCCTGCCTCTTAAGATACCACTTACCTCTGTGAATGAAAAACTAGGAGATTCATTATACCTAGCATTAAAAAGATTTTATAATTTGGAGTCTAGATTGCAAAAAGATACTAATTTGTTTACTCTTTATAAAAGTTTCATACAAGAATACATTGACTTAGGTCATGCTACTAAAATTGATATTAGGCAGTATAACCTCAATAGTGACCCAGTATATTTTTTGCCACACCATCCGGTAGTAAGAATGGATAAAAAGACCACTAAGTGTAGGACAGTATTTGATGGGTCCATGAAGACCAATAAAAAAATGTCACTTAATGATATACTTTTAAATGGTCCAGTAGTACAAAATGAGCTTTTTGATATTTTAATTTTGTTTAGATTTGAGAAATACATATTTATTACTGATATAATGCATATGTTTCGTGCTATATCAATGAATTCAAATTATCGTCCATTACAAAGTATTCTCTGGAGGGATTCCCCCGAGAAAGAAGTTGAGTGTATTCAATTAAATACAGTTACATATGGGTTAAAAAGCTCATCATTTCTAGCAACCCGTTGCCTGTTAGAATTAGCTGAAAGGTATGGTTCTGAATATCCTCAGGCAGCAAATATTTTAAAAAATCAAACATATGTTGACGATGTGTTAGCAACTAACAATTCTTTAGATTCACTAATAGAGTCCAAGAACCAACTATGTAAGCTCCTACAGATGGGCGGTTTTCAATTGCACAAATGGACATCCAATACTATTCAACTTTTAAATGATATTCCTAAAAATAAACAGTATTTTGATGAAATAGATTTGCAAATGAATAATGTTCACATGAAAACATTAGGTATTTATTATGATGTCATGGCTGATTGCTTCACACTTCATGCACCTAAGCATAATGGAATTCCAAATACCAAGCGCAAGGTACTTAGCTTCATAAGTAAGTTTTATGATCCATTAGGGTTGGCTGGACCTTTAGTAGTAAAAGCCAAAGTTATTATGCAGAAGCTATGGCAAGCCCGCATGGATTGGGATTCTGTTCTTCAAGATGAGTTGCAAGTGCTTTGGCACGAATTTTATTATAGCTTAAAAACTATGCAACCAATTATTGTTAATCGTTACACAAGCTTGCCAAATGCACGATGCATGCAGTTGATAGGGTTCGCTGACGCCTCGAGCTCGATAGCTTATGGATGTTGCATTTACCTGAGGGTCATTGACCACGACGGCTACGTTAAAGTTAGTTTAATGTGTTCCAAATCGCGAATTGTTCCCCATAGCCAACAATTATCAGTGCCTAGGCTCGAACTCAACGCCGCATTATTGCTTGCTAAGCTCATTAATCGTGTGCATAAGAAATTTTCATTAAAAAGAGAAATAAATAATATTGTATTATATTCGGATTCGCAGATTGTATTGGCCTGGATAGGCACAAATATTGCTAAATTAAACACATATGTTGCTAATAGGGTGAATAATATAGTTGAACTTACAGATGGCTGTACTTGGGCATACGTCAACACCGCTAACAACCCTGCAGATTGCTTGAGCAGAGGGGTGTTGCCGCATGAACTTGAACACCATAAGCTGTGGTGGAATGCGCCAGAGTTTCTTTATGATAAGCAGTATGTGGTACCAGAAAAAAGTATACCTATTGTTGATTCTCTCCCTGAGGTGAAGTGCGCTGAGTTCTCAAATGTTCTAGCTTGCACAAATACAAGTTTGTGTCTAGATTTTTTATATAACTATTCTAGTGTAAACAAAATGCAAAGGGTTCTTGCTTATATACTAAGATTTTGTCGCAACACACACAATATACAAAAAACTACTTGTTCATTTATTACAAGTGCAGAATTAAATGATTCTTTAAGTTTGATTTTAAAACATGAGCAACAGACGTATATGAAAGATGTAATTGATTGTTTAAATAGTAACAATACTGTTAAAGGCAGTCTAAAAGCTTTGTATCCTTTCATTGATGATAAAGGTTTGATCAGAGTTGGTGGTCGCTTACATAATGCCGACATACCTTATTCACAAAAACATCCAATTGTATTGCCTAGGGGCTCTGTAGTTACAAGTTTAATAATTATTAATGAACATTTGAAAAATCTTCATGCAGGGCAAAGGCTCCTTTTATCTTCTTTGAATCAAAAATATTGGATTATAAATGCTTTAAGTGAAATTAAAAAAGTAATACATAAATGTCTGATTTGCTTTAAATTAAAGAAAAATATGTCTCAACAATTAATGGGTTCTCTGCCTTATGATAGGGTTAATGTATGTAGACCATTTCAAAAAATTGGAATTGACTTTGCAGGTCCTGTTACTGTAAAACAATCTTCAATAAGAAGATCATATCAATCTTCAGGTTATATTTGTGTATTCGTATGTTTTGTCACAAAAGCATTACACCTAGAACTACTATCTGATATTAAAACTGATTCGTTTCTGGCGTGCTTCAGTCGCTTTATTTCGCGACGGGGTCTACCTACAGATGTCTATTGTGACAATGCATCAACATTCAAATGTGCTAAGACTAAATTAGATTCATTTTATAAACTGCAGGCTTCTTCGGCGCACCAAACTCAGGTACAATCGTTTGCTGCAAACAAAGGAATAAGGTTCCATTTTATTCCTTGCTATTCGCCTGCATTTGGTGGGCTGTGGGAGGCTTCAGTAAAAAGTGTCAAATTTCACTTAAAAAGAGTAGTTCAAAGGGCATTGTTGACATATGAACAGCTGTGTACTGTTTTGTGTAAAATTGAAGCAGTGCTAAACAGCAGGCCATTAGTACCGCTATCTAATGATGTTAATGATTTTTCATACCTGTCACCTGGACATTTTCTAATTGGTGCTGCTCTTAACAGTTATCCTGAACAAGACTTGTCACTTGTTCCAGAAAATAATATTAAATTTTGGAAAATTTGCACAAGTATGCAACAGTCATTCTGGAAAGTTTGGAATAAAAGTTATTTAAATTTATTGCAGTCTCGTCCTAAGTGGAGAGATGCTGTAGCAAATATAGAGGTGGGCTCACTTGTAATATTGCATGAAAACAATACACCACCTATGTATTGGCCTATGGCAAGAATAACCAAAGTGTTTCCTGGCACTGACGGTAAAGTCCGTGCAGTTGAAGTTAAAATAATGAATGGTAGAACCCACACTCGATCTGTTACGCGTTTAAGTGCATTACCAATAGATAATATATAAGTATGTATTTTTAATGTTTAATTAGTAGAATATAAATACTATAAAAATAGTCTAAATATAAAAACATGTATGTGTATAATGTTTAATTAGTAGGTATTTTATGTTTAATTAAACAAAGTTTATGTATTAGTTTTTTTTAAAACAACTTGTTCAGGTTGTATAAGTTAGAAGAATATGTTTGCCTTTTTTGTTAGTTTTTTAATTCAATATGTTTTCTGAGGCCGCAGCATGTTGCAGGCAACATTATAAGTTTAGTTTTTATTATTTAGTGTAGCAACATTTTGTCTTCGTTCACTTCCCCTTTTTTAATCATGTTGTACATGGTGTCGGTCGGTGAGTCGATATTTCGATAATATATTAATTTTACAAAATCAAGCCTTCTTCACTGTTTGCAACCCTTGAACCAGCCCTACAAAAAGCTCACCGGCTAATCTGCTGCATTCTGCTGCGCTACATGTTTTTGTTTACAGATCTCACATTTAAAATAATATCTGCAAGGTTTGGTGTGGATGTTTAAACAAATTTTACATAACTTATTATTTGTTACAAAACCCAATCTGTCAGAAACGGGCATTAATTTAAATTTTCCACAATTATATAATTTGTGTGGGCACTTACATAATATGCAGGTTGGTGTAGTCTTGGTGGCAGTCGCTGTAGCTGTATCCTTCACAGTCGCAGTACCACAAACCGTTCTAGTAGAAGTCTTCTCGAACGGGCGTTCTGAGTTCTCATATGCTAGTGCACGGTTTTCTAAGAATGCAATAAGACTTAACTCCTTGTTGACAACTCCGTGTTGCAGGCAACATTATAAGTTTAGTTTTTATTATTTAGTGTAGCAACATTTTGTCTTCGTTCACTTCCCCTTTTTCAATCATGTTGTACATGGTGTCGGTCGGTGAGTCGATATTTCGATAATATATTAATTTTACAAAATCAAGCCTTCTTCACTGTTTGCAACCCTTGAACCAGCCCTACAAAAAGCTCACCGGCTAATCTGCTGCATTCTGCTGCGCTACATGGTCCTTCGAGCCGGATATGAACCAGCGACCTATGGATCATGTTGTACATGGTGTCGGTCGGTGAGTCGATATTTCGATAATATATTAATTTTACAAAATCAAGCCTTCTTCACTGTTTGCAACCCTTGAACCAGCCCTACAAAAAGCTCACCGGCTAATCTGCTGCATTCTGCTGCGCTACATGGTCCTTCGAAAGGAAAAAAGGGTTTGCGAAACAAAAGTTGCAGCAACGCGGTTCCAACAAATTCGTGCGGTCAACATTTTTACGGCGAAGAACTCGTGTATGCGCCAAAAGAAGAAGTGCCTACAGAAACGCAAGTACAAACAATCCCGTCAACATATTAATAAACCCAAGAAAGGGTACGGGTTAGATTGTCAATTTGCTTAATTTTCATACATCAATTTTTACAAGGCCCGCCATTTTGTCACATATCAAACAACCTCGAGACAGGCATCGTTCATTCCATTCTATTCAAGACGAACAGCAAAGAGCGCCAAGAGTTGAATTGCCCAATCGCCGTTGATCGACGCAGTTACTCGACACAACACTGTGCGCTGATTGGCCGACCCGTGCTTTGGAATCCCGCCACGTGCGAACCCCAACATCGTCATCACGAGCTTCACTCACGCGCACCGCGTTCCTTCCGCCATTTATTGTGTTCATTTTTCGAGACTTTTAAGTGTAGTGTTTTAATATTAGTTGTAATAATGGAGGGACAAACTGACAAATTAGCAATATTGCTAAAAAGAAGAGGAACAATCAAGGGTTCAATCACGAAATTATATAAAAGTTTTTTGGATTTACCTTTTCAGCTTTCTCAATCAAAGGAAGCTCTCCTTGTTAAGGAGGAAAGATTGCGTTCACTATTCATAAAGTACGAACAATATAACATGGATATCTTAGAATTACGCGACGACGAGGAAGACGCTGACCATATTGAAGAAAAATATACTGAAACACTGGCCACAATTATAAAATTACGTGAGTCGTTTTCCTCTTGTAACCATGTGGCCAGCGAGGGAAAGCTTGCTGCAGTCAAGCTCCCTAGCATTAGTTTGCCAATTTTTACAGGCAAATATTCAGAGTATAAAACATTTATCGAACTTTTTGAATCCTTGATTGATAAAAACTCTAACCTAGATAACATTCAAAAATTTTACTATTTACGAGGATTTTTAAAAGGTGAGCCATTAGATTTAGTTAAGAATTTACCTATGGTTGCCGATAGTTATATTGAAAGTTTAAAAATATTAAGTGATAGGTACAATAATGTATATAAAATAAAAAGTGAACATATAAGTTTCTTACTTGATATGCCACCAATTGTAAAATCAACAGCATCAAATATTAGAAACTTTGTTTCGAATGTAAAGCAACATTTGGCAGCTTTAAAGAATTTAGATTGTAATGTTGAACAATGGGATACCATAGTATTGTTTGTGTTGGTGCGCAAATTAGATTATATATGTAGTAGGGAATTTCAAATTTCTCACAGCCAGGAACCCTGTGTTAAATCCCTTATTGCATTCTTAGAAAACCGTGCACTAGCATATGAGAACTCAGAACGCCCGTTCGAGAAGACTTCTACTAGAACGGTTTGTGGTACTGCGACTGTGAAGGATACAGCTACAGCGACTGCCACCAAGACTACACCAACCTGCATATTATGTAAGTGCCCACACAAATTATATAATTGTGGAAAATTTAAATTAATGCCCGTTTCTGACAGATTGGGTTTTGTAACAAATAATAAGTTATGTAAAATTTGTTTAAACATCCACACCAAACCTTGCAGATATTATTTTAAATGTGAGATCTGTAAACAAAAACATAACTCCTTGTTGCATGAAGACAAGGTTTCCACTCCAGTGACTCTGTTGTTTAATACAACAAGCGCACAAGTGTTACTTCCAACCGCCAAGGTCAAACTTGTTGCAGGAGATGGTACGGTATTACATGTTAAAGCGTTATTGGACAGCGGAGCACAGATTTCTTTGATTACATCCGAATTAGCAAATATTTTGAAATTGCAACCAAAAACAGTAGAGTCGGGTGTAATAGGTATAGGCAACTTTATTAATAAATTAAATAAATATCTACCAATTCAAATTCATTCATTAGTTAATAATTTTAGTATACAGGCATCTTGTTTTGTAATGGACAAAATAACTTGCAGCTTACCACAGAGAAAAGTTGACTTGGCAAGCCTGGTATTGCCTGCTGGGGTAGTTTTAGCAGACAAAGACTTTCATGTGCCAAGTAACATACATATATTATTAGGAGCTGACATATTCTTCCAGGTGCTACTGCCCAATGAACCTACCTGCGTCTCACGGACACCATCAGTTAGCAGCACCACAAAAGATGTCTTCTACCCAACGCTTCTAAATACAAAGTTTGGTCACGTGATAGGTGGTAATGTTGCTTCTCCACAGCAAGGCCCTAACCAGGTTGTATCATTGTTTTGTACTGAGTGTGATTTCAATATTAATGAAACTTTAACTCGATTTTGGCAAACTGAGTCAATACCCGAGGTTTTTAATGAAAACTTGTCTGAACAAAACGCTTGTGAGCAATTATTTAAAAAACATGTACAGCTTAAGAATAATAAATTTGAAGTTGCCCTGCCTCTTAAGATACCACTTACCTCTGTGAATGAAAAACTAGGAGATTCATTATACCTAGCATTAAAAAGATTTTATAATTTGGAGTCTAGATTGCAAAAAGATACTAATTTGTTTACTCTTTATAAAAGTTTCATACAAGAATACATTGACTTAGGTCATGCTACTAAAATTGATATTAGGCAGTATAACCTCAATAGTGACCCAGTATATTTTTTGCCACACCATCCGGTAGTAAGAATGGATAAAAAGACCACTAAGTGTAGGACAGTATTTGATGGGTCCATGAAGACCAATAAAAAAATGTCACTTAATGATATACTTTTAAATGGTCCAGTAGTACAAAATGAGCTTTTTGATATTTTAATTTTGTTTAGATTTGAGAAATACATATTTATTACTGATATAATGCATATGTTTCGTGCTATATCAATGAATTCAAATTATCGTCCATTACAAAGTATTCTCTGGAGGGATTCCCCCGAGAAAGAAGTTGAGTGTATTCAATTAAATACAGTTACATATGGGTTAAAAAGCTCATCATTTCTAGCAACCCGTTGCCTGTTAGAATTAGCTGAAAGGTATGGTTCTGAATATCCTCAGGCAGCAAATATTTTAAAAAATCAAACATATGTTGACGATGTGTTAGCAACTAACAATTCTTTAGATTCACTAATAGAGTCCAAGAACCAACTATGTAAGCTCCTACAGATGGGCGGTTTTCAATTGCACAAATGGACATCCAATACTATTCAACTTTTAAATGATATTCCTAAAAATAAACAGTATTTTGATGAAATAGATTTGCAAATGAATAATGTTCACATGAAAACATTAGGTATTTATTATGATGTCATGGCTGATTGCTTCACACTTCATGCACCTAAGCATAATGGAATTCCAAATACCAAGCGCAAGGTACTTAGCTTCATAAGTAAGTTTTATGATCCATTAGGGTTGGCTGGACCTTTAGTAGTAAAAGCCAAAGTTATTATGCAGAAGCTATGGCAAGCCCGCATGGATTGGGATTCTGTTCTTCAAGATGAGTTGCAAGTGCTTTGGCACGAATTTTATTATAGCTTAAAAACTATGCAACCAATTATTGTTAATCGTTACACAAGCTTGCCAAATGCACGATGCATGCAGTTGATAGGGTTCGCTGACGCCTCGAGCTCGATAGCTTATGGATGTTGCATTTACCTGAGGGTCATTGACCACGACGGCTACGTTAAAGTTAGTTTAATGTGTTCCAAATCGCGAATTGTTCCCCATAGCCAACAATTATCAGTGCCTAGGCTCGAACTCAACGCCGCATTATTGCTTGCTAAGCTCATTAATCGTGTGCATAAGAAATTTTCATTAAAAAGAGAAATAAATAATATTGTATTATATTCGGATTCGCAGATTGTATTGGCCTGGATAGGCACAAATATTGCTAAATTAAACACATATGTTGCTAATAGGGTGAATAATATAGTTGAACTTACAGATGGCTGTACTTGGGCATACGTCAACACCGCTAACAACCCTGCAGATTGCTTGAGCAGAGGGGTGTTGCCGCATGAACTTGAACACCATAAGCTGTGGTGGAATGCGCCAGAGTTTCTTTATGATAAGCAGTATGTGGTACCAGAAAAAAGTATACCTATTGTTGATTCTCTCCCTGAGGTGAAGTGCGCTGAGTTCTCAAATGTTCTAGCTTGCACAAATACAAGTTTGTGTCTAGATTTTTTATATAACTATTCTAGTGTAAACAAAATGCAAAGGGTTCTTGCTTATATACTAAGATTTTGTCGCAACACACACAATATACAAAAAACTACTTGTTCATTTATTACAAGTGCAGAATTAAATGATTCTTTAAGTTTGATTTTAAAACATGAGCAACAGACGTATATGAAAGATGTAATTGATTGTTTAAATAGTAACAATACTGTTAAAGGCAGTCTAAAAGCTTTGTATCCTTTCATTGATGATAAAGGTTTGATCAGAGTTGGTGGTCGCTTACATAATGCCGACATACCTTATTCACAAAAACATCCAATTGTATTGCCTAGGGGCTCTGTAGTTACAAGTTTAATAATTATTAATGAACATTTGAAAAATCTTCATGCAGGGCAAAGGCTCCTTTTATCTTCTTTGAATCAAAAATATTGGATTATAAATGCTTTAAGTGAAATTAAAAAAGTAATACATAAATGTCTGATTTGCTTTAAATTAAAGAAAAATATGTCTCAACAATTAATGGGTTCTCTGCCTTATGATAGGGTTAATGTATGTAGACCATTTCAAAAAATTGGAATTGACTTTGCAGGTCCTGTTACTGTAAAACAATCTTCAATAAGAAGATCATATCAATCTTCAGGTTATATTTGTGTATTCGTATGTTTTGTCACAAAAGCATTACACCTAGAACTACTATCTGATATTAAAACTGATTCGTTTCTGGCGTGCTTCAGTCGCTTTATTTCGCGACGGGGTCTACCTACAGATGTCTATTGTGACAATGCATCAACATTCAAATGTGCTAAGACTAAATTAGATTCATTTTATAAACTGCAGGCTTCTTCGGCGCACCAAACTCAGGTACAATCGTTTGCTGCAAACAAAGGAATAAGGTTCCATTTTATTCCTTGCTATTCGCCTGCATTTGGTGGGCTGTGGGAGGCTTCAGTAAAAAGTGTCAAATTTCACTTAAAAAGAGTAGTTCAAAGGGCATTGTTGACATATGAACAGCTGTGTACTGTTTTGTGTAAAATTGAAGCAGTGCTAAACAGCAGGCCATTAGTACCGCTATCTAATGATGTTAATGATTTTTCATACCTGTCACCTGGACATTTTCTAATTGGTGCTGCTCTTAACAGTTATCCTGAACAAGACTTGTCACTTGTTCCAGAAAATAATATTAAATTTTGGAAAATTTGCACAAGTATGCAACAGTCATTCTGGAAAGTTTGGAATAAAAGTTATTTAAATTTATTGCAGTCTCGTCCTAAGTGGAGAGATGCTGTAGCAAATATAGAGGTGGGCTCACTTGTAATATTGCATGAAAACAATACACCACCTATGTATTGGCCTATGGCAAGAATAACCAAAGTGTTTCCTGGCACTGACGGTAAAGTCCGTGCAGTTGAAGTTAAAATAATGAATGGTAGAACCCACACTCGATCTGTTACGCGTTTAAGTGCATTACCAATAGATAATATATAAGTATGTATTTTTAATGTTTAATTAGTAGAATATAAATACTATAAAAATAGTCTAAATATAAAAACATGTATGTGTATAATGTTTAATTAGTAGGTATTTTATGTTTAATTAAACAAAGTTTATGTATTAGTTTTTTTTAAAACAACTTGTTCAGGTTGTATAAGTTAGAAGAATATGTTTGCCTTTTTTGTTAGTTTTTTAATTCAATATGTTTTCTGAGGCCGCAGCATGTTGCAGGCAACATTATAAGTTTAGTTTTTATTATTTAGTGTAGCAACATTTTGTCTTCGTTCACTTCCCCTTTTTCAATCATGTTGTACATGGTGTCGGTCGGTGAGTCGATATTTCGATAATATATTAATTTTACAAAATCAAGCCTTCTTCACTGTTTGCAACCCTTGAACCAGCCCTACAAAAAGCTCACCGGCTAATCTGCTGCATTCTGCTGCGCTACAGCCAGCCTATCCGTTTTTTATAGGATACATTTCGGAGAGTGTGCAGCAGAATTGCACAGCCTTGTTCCGCCGTCCCCATTTTTTTGTCGGACAACCAGGCTTACGAATAGGCGCCACCGTTATTTGGTTGATATACCAAAGAGTCGCACTAAGCGTTTTGGTTCCAATTTTGTAATTCGTACCGCGAAAGAGAGGAAATCTTTACCTGAGTCTGTGTTACCTGATAAATACAATTTAGGGGTCTTCATGTCACGAGTGAATAGGTATCTTGGTATCTTCTAAGCAAGCGCGTTACATCCTAGATCGCATCGTCGCTTACCATCAGGCGAGATAGCGGTCAAGCGCGTTCCTACTCACGATAAAAAAAGTTAGTCGTTATTAGTGGCTATTTACGTCAGTTTGATTTATAGTTGTGATTGTGTGTTGGTTTTAGAATAACACCTACAAACAAAGCCTATATTCGTAATAAAATAATAGCATATAATATTTAGTTCTTATTGTTTCGCATCTTTTTATTTAAAAGAAAATACCAGACACTTTGTTACCACAGTCATCCTATGAATAATGCATTGAAATTGAGTCAATGGGTGAGAAAACATTGGTTTGTTCGAACGCGTTAATCTTTGGAACTACGAGTTGGATTCGGTTTACTCATCTTTTTCTCCTGAAATATTTCCCCAGGGAACAATATATTATTACATAAGAAATTGGCCACTTAAATAAAAAATTCCATAGTTTTCTGTCTGATTACTATTGTAGTTTTAGTCATGTAACAAAGTTTTAATTGTCTAATGTTCATAGCAACTTACACAAAACTGTCTATTTTTTTCATTCTATTTTCAGCTTAAAGGCAAACGCATACAACTCATTATCATTTGGAATAGACGATTATTCATATGTATGGAAAACCAGTGAAATTTAGTAATAAAACGATTTATATCAGCGTTTTCCAATTCTTAATCATGTAATTTAAGTACAAACTTGAAATACAATTAGTATGACAAGAGAGAATAATGACGAATAGTTATGAAAATACCGCCATAAAGTGACCTTACTCTGTGTTGTTTATGGTCATAATTGAGTTACAAAAACAAGACTACATATTTTTTTATGGAAATTGACGGAATACTGTTTTTTGTCTAAAGAAATATATAATTAACTAGAAATCGTTTAAATAGGCACAGAAAATGTACAGTTTTATAATTTAACCCAACAAACTGTTCTCAAAGCACCGGAAATGAGGCTTCACCGCGCCCGCAAGATGGCTCCACTTCCGCTAGAATCATTAAAGCTATTATGTTGGTGGCGCTGGAGAGCCATTGTTATTCCGGCTTTAGTTTTAGGCGGTTGGTAGTTTAATTAATTGTCAAAGTTGATTGTTATCTCTGTAACGGTTGGTTTAATTAAGATAACGGCTAACTGGTCGGTTACAAGTGAAGGTAAAATGAAACTGATTGTAGATAATGCGCAGTTGTAATTGGGACGGGAAGATTCATGTGACATTTTAATTTTGTCGTTTTATATTTAGCTGAGCTTACATTAATATATTTTACTTGTTAGGAGGCAAGAAGAAGTGCGAGGGTTATTGTATCTAGAGAAATTTTGATTAGAATAATTCAACATGTCTGAGTAGCTTGGTGGGATTTATCAATAGCTTTAGTAGAAGTAATATAAATATTTGAATTTGTAGGTATGTAGTTACTTAAAACAAGAAAATTCAACGGATCTGTCAAAGACGTGGTAGCTCAATTGAGTATTTACAAAGATAGCGAGAGAATGTGAGTTCATGTCCCACCTGACTCCAGAAATTTAATATGTAATTTACCTTTAAATATGAACATTTACAATGCGTACATAACTAAATAATAACTATGTAACAACTATAATAAAGAAATAATTAAGTTTTTTAAGGTTTTTAGTTTTTAGGTTAAGACTTAATAATTTTATCTCCAGAAATTATCTATTCTAGTTCAAAAAATCAGTTGAACTTATTTTAATAAATCAAAAAATATATAAGTTTACAAAATGTTATACTTATAAATTACTCAAAACTTTTAGTGCACGCTAAGTATAACACTATAATATTTGGTGTAAAAATTTTAATGGCGTCGTGGTAAGCGTGTTCTCCGCATGATTGCACATATTAGACTACATTGGAAATTACTTGTCTTTGGATGGTTGCACAAAAAAAAATAATTCCGCTAAAGAGTGGAACTCTTTGCCTGAGTCTGTGTTTTCCTGATAAATACAATTGAGGGGTATTCAAATCACAAGTGAATAGGCATTTTACAGGCAGGAGCGTCACATCGTAGATCGCATAGTCGCTTACTATCAGGCGAGATAGCGATCAAGCGCTTTCCTATTCACGATAGAAAAAATCTTGAGCCTCCTTGTACTTCACGAGACATGTCGACCTAGAACGAACTAGAAAATTTACTGCTAGATTAAAAAAAAAAATAGATATATATAGAAGCTAAATAACAAAAACCCTTGCGATATCATAGCAATTTCTTTTACGAAAGCCAAGATAGTCACGAGATGGCGTCGAGACTCAGCTAAGAAACAGAAAAATTCGATAAGTAGTAGAAGTAGTTTTACCATCTTAGGCATGTTGATTTCTTTCGATTAAAACTTGCTTTACATAATTGTTATGTATCGCGCACTATCGTTTGTTTATAATTTTTTTACTAAAGTAGAAGCGGCCAAGGAATTGTTTTAGAAATATATACGTAGGTATAAAATAATACGAGTAGCGCGTGGAAAAAAGAGATAGCGAGCGCTCGCAGTGCCATGCAGGCGAGTGAGCGAGACGACTCTTGATTTTTTTTATGTGTAATTGATGTTGGTGGCAGTTGACCTTAACAACGATTTCGGGTTTTGGGACGGCGAAATCCTTAAATGGACCTCAAGCCAACAGTAGCGAGCCACCATATTGGTTTTCTAGCTGGACTTCATCTCCCATGAGGCAGTCTCCCAACCAGCATAGAGTCACTACGGCGCTCAAGCCGGAAAGGGAGCACAGGGTGCCATAGGGAGCCTCTAAAGGCTCGGACCTCGGCTATGCCGTATAGCTACGCCGTGTCGTGGGGGAGAGAAGCGCCCGGGTACGTGCCTGTACCTGGTAAAGCGCGAATTAAATAGATACGACTCTTGAACGTGTATCGAGATTTATATAGACATGACGTGGTAATGCCGTTCGCATTTGCTTAGTGTTAGCAGCGGCATATATGTAAAAGCGAAGCATGACCTCGTAATTAATAGTTCTGGTTCTCTACGATCGAAGCGATTTGAAAGTAATTTTCAGCGGGAATTAAAGAGTAATTCAAGAAGCTTCCTCAGCAAATTATTGGACACCTGTTACCGAGGGTTAGGCAGGCGATTGGAATATTCTACGACGAAATTTAAGGGTTAATTTCTGCTATTTTCGACAAGTTTATTGGACAATTAAGTTACTTAGCGGATTTGTTTGGAAACTGAATTTGGAAAAAAATATATTGTGTGTTTTAATTATGAATCTATCAAACACAGGTTAAATTAATTATTTTATTTGACTACTAGCTGACCCGGTAACGCGTTGCTATGGTAACGCGTTGCTATAGTAACGTTAATTGATAAAATGGAAAAAGAGCGGGAAAAAGAGCGGTCAGACAAACACACAAACAACAAATTTGTGTTCTTAGATTATAGACTAGCGGCCCGTCCCGGCTTCTCAAGGGTGGACATTATTCTTTAAATTTTTTCTATTATTAAATATTTTCCGTTAGCGCCATCTAGCGTCCGGTAGACGAACTACTTGCGGTTAACGCGTTGCTATGGTAAAGTAATTGATACAATGGAAAAAAGCGGACAGACAAACACACAAACCACTGTGACCTTAGATTATAAATTCAGTACCCACAGCACGTTACAATATGTTATTGATATTAAACTCTGTGTTTTGGATTTCAGAGTGAGATCTAACGGTTAAGGAAGATTGTCATTTTTAAATAGAGTGTTAGGTACTTTGATAAATGTACAAAACAACGTTTGGTTTGTTATTATTTACAGTGGAGAGAGACCTGTGCAGAGGGTATTCGTTAGAAACACGTTGTGAGGTTAGCAGTTAACTGATTTAATTTGTACTCTTTGAAGATTTGCCAGGCAAATTAGATTATCTAGAAAGGTCGAAGAGATCTTTGTGATCTCCAAGAATAAATATTGCAACATGAAAAATGTTTATGAAAATGAAATTTGTTTGAGGATGTCGATCATGATTACGGAGTTCAAGTAACTTTCTTGAGGACAAATCGGGGTGACATTTTTTTGAACTCGAACTTTACGTGTCTGCAGTTGTGATCTACAATTCGCAATGAAAACAAGTGATGGGGGAATTAATTAAGGAAGATGGAGATTGCAACAACGGCCTCACCGGATTTTGATACGACTGAGAGTACATCGGGGTTTTCATTTATTTTTGGGTACACAAATGTATGAGTCAAAATTAAAAAAACTATTTATAGTCTATAAATAGTGTTCATATCACAAAAAAAATATTAAAAATTGGTCACCCATCTTATCACTGACCTCTGCGAAAGTAACTTAACCTGCACAATCACAAACTGAACGAGATAATCGCGTCCTCGAACTACATTGTATTGTAAAACGGCAGTTTTTCTACCACAAAACTAGAATAACGCTAAGCCGTCAACACAAGCCATAACCGAAATCAGAATGGGTCGTAAACATTTTCCTCGTATAGCAAAAGCAATAAAAAATAAGGATGATAAGATTTTATTATTTTACTAAACATTTGTGACCATCGTTAAGTTAATTTGAGATCCATATATATATATATATGAGTGTGTGTATATATTGTTAGTGCATATAACTAGTATATTTTTGTATTTAAAGAATTTATTACTAGAAAATAAATCAATTTGTCTCAGACGTCAGTCAAGACAGAAATAGTTAAATGTTCGAATAAAAAAAACCGTTGTGTGTACTTATGTACGCACGTAAGAAGTTATACTTCTTTATCGTTACTAAAAAAAAGATAACTTAAAATTTCCTCCCGTTTGCTCGTATTCTTTGTAAGTGAAAAGAAAGATAAAATAAATTATATAGTGATCAGTAAGAAGCATCAAAAGATTGACAGATTTTCTATATATCTGTATACAGAATCAAGTAATATATCAAAAATCATTAAAATAAACTGTTTAACCAATAGTAATGAAAAATAATAATAATAATTTATATTATAAACAAATAAAAAGAATACATACCGACAGTTAACCGCAAATCAATAAACACTTAAAAAAGTTTATAAAATAAAAACCACTTTTAAATAAAATTGTTATTATATAATATAAAATTGTTATTATAATTTTATATAAATTATTGTTAACTACCATATAAAATTTAAAATCACACACACACACATTCATAATTAGCGGCCAACTTCAACATGATAATTTTGTGTCACAGTGATGCACGCGCATCTTAAAATTTCACTCTCATCTTTTTTTGATAACGCGCCTAAATAAGTATAACTTAAATATAACTTCAATATGATAATTAAATTAGATGTTTTTTCTCTATTAATTATTGAATGATTGTGTACTGGAGTCAGCATAACAATTAAAGATTCGAAGGCTCTATCAATGTCTTGGGAACTCAACATAAAGTGTATTCGTTTCGATAGTGAGGGATTGTGAGTTCATATCCCGCCGTATCTAGGGCAAGATAGATAGATAGAAAAATTCTTTACTTCTCACATACACAAGGACAATATAGGAGAAAACGGCTTAAAATTAATGTGGACAAAGGTGGCAATTTCTAGTAATAATTTGACGAATTAAATACTATGATGTTTTATTATAGTAATATAAGTTATATACGGGTTTGTTACCATGTACCTTGTTTTTAGTGAGTTTCCGATATTTCGGCACTGTTGCAAGCGCCATGATCACGGAGCAACTGAGTAATTGCGGGTAGGCTTGTTCGTACAAAATATTTCACTTATAGAAAATGCTAGTAACAACTTGCTGACCCGGTAACGCGTATACAATGGAAAAAGAGCGGGAAAAAGAGCGGACAGACAAACACACAAACAACAAATTTGTGTTCTTAGAGTATATATTTGTATTTTTAGTCAAAAACTTTTTAAATAAATAAACTTCATATAATATCATATGGCTGCGTTTACTGCTATTTCAAAACCAGTAAATATATTAAAACAACTCTATCTTTCTCAAAGGTAGAGCATTAAAATATCCGCAGAAAATAATAGAACGAGGCTAATTATGCAATCAGTACTGCACTAGTTGTTTTCGAGATGCATTTTTTGTTGGCAACGGTAATGACTTGCTGCTAGTTAATTAAACGAAGCATTGAACTGGATATTGAAAATTATCCGACGACCGTTTGGTGCAACGGTTGAGATCGCAACGACGGTCCTGGGTTCGGGTCCCGGAAGTTTAAATGATGAATACAAACATCTATACCTGAGTCAGGGGTATTTATATACATTTCTATAAATATTAAATATCTATGTATCGATGGCAGCGGATCGAGTTCTCATATTTGATCGAATCAGGCGTTACTTGGCGAAAGTCCATGTTCATTAGTAAAATAAAAATATGTAGCTTACTTGCGCAAAACTCAAGCAGTGTGCAACACCCGCCCGCCCGTAAATTAATGCAGAAACCGCAGACACCGGCACCTTCACCTACTAGTCTACACGTGTTTCGCCCCTACACGGAGCATCATCAGAGGCTGTTAGACCGTGCAATAACGAGCACTAAGTTTAACTAGACTAACTAACAAGACTAACGAACTGACTTAGTGCTCGTTATTGCACGGTCTAACAGCTCCTGATGATGATCCGTGTGGGGGGCAATACGTGTAGAGTAGTTGGTGAGTACTCAGTGGTTGGTATTCATAGAAAAGTCTGCCGAAATGCTACGAGTTACGCAAAGAGCAATGGAAAGGTCTATGTTCGGCATAGCTTTAATAGACCGAAAACGTAATGAGTGGATCAGGCATAAGTCTCAAGGTTGAGGACGTGATAACTACTATAGAGCAACGGAAGTGGAGATGGGCTGGGCATGTTGCACGTATGGACACAGTATGGACAAGAAGAATGCTAGAATGGAGACCCAGGGAAACCACGAGAGCAAGAGGTCGTCCCCCAGAGCGATGCGTTAACAACATAAGGACCTTTGGTCACAACTGACTGCAAAAGGCTAGAGATAGAGAGTCGTGGAAGAAAATGGAGGAGGCCTATGTTCGAATGCGGACAAACCAAATGCTGCAATAATGAAACTAGCTAAAGCACTTGTGTTTACCGGTATTTCCGGACCTTTTGAGATTAGCTAAATTAGACTGTCTAGACAGTTGGAGAGAATACTACAATGAGAGATCACTTTCAAAAGGTATCTGGTATAAGACAATTCAACCAAATTTAAATGGAATCCCTTGGTTTGATGATGCTGGCATGACTAGGGAAGATACTGTTACAGCGCTCAGGCTGCGTTCCGGTCACATTCCATTAAACAGCTTCGCATACCTAATGAAAAAACAGAATCCCCTAATTGCAGTAAGTGTGGAATCATTGAAGATGCTTACCATATTATGATGGAATGTGAGCAAAACGTGGCGGAGAGATCACAGGTCTTTTCCCACACCCAGTTTAAAAAGGTTTTTCTAATAGCATTTTGGCAACCCCGCTATCAAAAACAGCCAAGATCCTATATTTTACTGTGCAGTGTGGCCTAAAGCGTAGAGATACTTAATGAATTCTTTTTGTGTTACCTATGAGGGTGGCATTTCCTAAGGAAAACCCTCGATAACATAAAAGAAAAAAAGCACTTGTGTTATAGAATTCAGGTACAATGAAGGTACCACAACACCTTGCCCCGAGACAATATAGAAAAGTTTGTTTGCTTGTTTGCTACTTTGACTTAACCATCGAACCCTACTCTACTACTACTCCACCAAGGAGGTCGTTAAAATCTTTATGTATTTAGTTCTTACACTTCCGTGCTCATTACACATTTGAATAAAACACTTTTTTACGGATTTTACGCATATTTGGAGTGGAGCAAGCGAAGCGAGCGAAGCTCCCATGGATCGGGTTCAATGGCGAAATGTCTGTTACGCCATAACTTCCCGAGTTCTTAACAAATTTTAATATTTTTTGTGTGAAATCGAATCAACCGGTGAGCCCGAATTTTGAAATTCGCAAAAATTCTCATCGAAACAAAAAAAAATATTTTTCTTTTTCTAGGTATTACGTTCCGCTCCAATATATGGTGCTAGCGTAGCTATGCGTAGTGACTGCATCGCCTAGTTTATTTTATCTGACGTTTCGACTCCTTTACAGGATCACAGGATGACTATGATAATAGTTGTCATGTATTTTGTACTACCTTCACAATATTTTAATCGGGCACGTTCCTAATTGTTAAAATAGTTTTATTTTTTTTTAATGTAAAAATAAAACAATTTGATTTATATAAAACAATTTTAACAATTAGGAACGTGCCCGATTTAAATATTGTGAAGGTAGTAAAAAATACATGACAACCATTATCTTAGTCATCCTGTGGTCACGGCTCCTGTAAAGGATTCGAAACGTCAGGATTATATATGAAATAAAATATGCGCAAAATCCGTAAAAAAGTGTATTATTCAAATCTTTATGTATTCATTATTTATGTTTGCTTCCAAAAGAATAAATAAATAAAAATACTAACAAACAGTTGAATACGAAGAATTTATAAATTAATACCTTATGCATTGGTAATATATTCCATTTTTAGTGTAACTTTTTTATTTTATCGCATTCACAACACGAAAGCTAATTAAGGAATCAGTGTAACCGCATTGTGGGTGAATCTCATTTATTTTGAATAATGGCTATCAGTAACAACCCGTACATTTATTTTAGCTTAAATAGGCCTTGTCGGATTAACGCTCTGTCGATTTACAATGTAGGAAAAACGTATCTCTTACATTTAATTCGAAATGCTTAAAAAGGTATTAAAAGCGAAAGATATGAGTTTGGGAAGAAATATAATTCGGACTATGCGCTTTAGATGTTAGTTTAAAACTAAGGAGATTTTAATAGAAAAGAATGTATTTGCGTTACTGAACTCCTTGCAAATGGTTTGACCGATTTGATGAAATATTTATACTTTGTCCAATGATACTTTTGACAGGTGTCACTTTCTTATTGCTACGTACTAAGGTTGCGTTTGTTTCCTTATATTTGGCTTGACATTGCAATAGCAACTTTATACCCTCTATATAGGTGTCAACTGTCAAAAGTATCATCCTACATTGGAAAAAGTATAATAAAATGTGTGTTCGAGGAATTAATTAAAGCCACTGGAGACAAATGAGCTGGCAGTTTCTTCGGCCAACGTGTACCGACAACCAATAGATATTCAATGAAGAAACACTGCCAGCCTTTTTGGCATCTTTTCCAACAGCAGTGTCGAAGGCGATCTTCACCTTTTTTTAACTTTTTTTTATATTTTTTTCTTACTAATAAAAATTTATTACCATAATAATAATATTTCTTACACCTCCACCTATTAGCCAAGTCCAAAGTAAGCACTGTAAGGCTTGTGTTATGGGTACTAGGGTACCGGTAAATACATATATAATACATAAATATGTTATATATATATAAGTATATATAAATACCCATGACCATGCTTGTATCATCACACAAACATCTACTCCTTCCGGGATTCGAACCCAGGACTCTCGGTGCAAAAGGCAGGATTGCTACCGTTGCACCAAACGGCCATCAGACAATCATGATTATACAATGAATTATAAAAGCATTTTGTATTTAATGAAATAGCAAAAATAAAAATACGAATACTATTTTTATAAGAGATGAAAGATGAAGCATCATAAAAATAAGTCTTACTTATCAAAGAGAAAAGTAAGAATTACACTTCGTTTTTATCACTCTCCAAGTATGGGATTCTCACTAAATCCCTTAAAACCTATGGCTACAGGTTAAATCCTTTTGAATCCTCTCTATGTGCGCCACTGGCTACAAGCTATCCTCATAAATTCCTTAACACATAAATATCCCGTTGGGCAACTGCCATTCAGACTTTATGTTTGTCGAAATAAAAGGTTTTATTTCTTGGTCTGAGGAGCTTGATGACACAGTGGTCAGCGCGTTATGGCTATTTTCTTTTTTATTTATTCAAGGTCTTTATAAATACAATATATAAAGTTACACACGTTAGAAAATAGTGGTCACTAATTCACTATACACTAATTCAAATAGACACAACTTTGTTTTATGAATTAACATTATATTTCTTTATTACTCCACAATAAGAGGCATACAGACATACAGACAAAATTTTTAAATTGGTATCGGTATCGGTGAGTCATAAACCGAATATTAATCATAAAATATGTTCATAAAATCAATTTACAGACAGAACCTACTGATATTATACGAGGGCGGGTCAAAATGTTCGCAGAATGAGGGGCATGGAGGGGGGAAAGGTGACTTTTTACTACCTGCACTAGTTGTGACACTCATTAAGAGTATAAATACTAAGTTTAAAAAAAATAGGTCATAATTACCTGAGCTACACATCAATCAACAAGTCAATCCCGAAGAAAATTTGTAACATGGAGAAAATTGAGTTTCGCGCAGTCATTAAGTTGCGATGACTGCTGTTCAAAGAGTGGGCTTCGAAATCTTGGAACATCCTCCGTATAGCCCAGATTTAGCCCCAAGTGATTAGTATTTGTTCCCAAAAATGAAAAAAGGGCTACGCGGGAAGAAATTTTCCAGCGATGAAGAAGTTTAGAGCGCAATTTCGGCCTATTTTGACGACAAAGAGGAATATTTTTTTTTCCAAGGTATTAATAAATTAATTGATTGGTCTAATAAATGTATTAGAGTTAAGGGGGAATACATTGTGAAGGAAAAATAATTTTGTGTTTTATTTCTTACTTTTTACCCTCCATTCCGCGAACTTTTTGACCCACCCTCTAGCCCAGTCATCTAAGACATAAAAATCGCGTTAGGTCGCAAAAAATTGCAAGGTCCTGATTTTTTGTGATGTTGTTAGGATAGATACCAATAGTGTAAATCTAGATTTGCAACCTCGAAAGACCTGTGCTAACTTCGTGGTGCTCGAAAAACCTCGAAATTTTCGAACTTTTTTCAGTTTTTGGCTTACAACTTCTAAAATATGCATTTTGCAGCAAAGTCATCTATGAAACTTTTAAATAAGACAAAATAAACTACAAAATGAGTGTAACCCCAGCTCTGTATGTTTAACAGATATCAAGATATGACATTTCGAAAATGGGCAATTTTTCCCAAATTTTTTTAAATTTGTAGTTAGCTAGACTTTATATCGAAATACTGTCTAAAATACTCATCCTACAAGGAAAGTTAATAGAAGTTAAATTGTAGAGCAGTTATTTAGCTTTAGTTTAAGTGTAAAAGGAACTGTTTACGATCAATAGTTCTCATATTATGAGGTAAATAAGGAAATCAGATTTTTTTCGAAATTTCTAAGGTAATATAAATATTACTTTAAAAATAAAATAAAAAAGACAATTCAGTAAAAACTGTTTATATATATATATATATATATATATATATATATATATATATATATATATATATATATATAATTTATATAATATAAGGTGGCAGTTAAAACTGCAAATTACTAAAGAGACCTCAGCTAATACCTGCGACAGAAACACGCAATACGTCAGTTCCCTACTATTTATTAATAAATTATAACAAAAGGGTAGGTAGGTATGTAATGCAACCTTACTATGGTTAGCGAGACAGTAAAATTCTTGAGGAAGGCCCAGGTTCATCATACGGCTCTTCTTGAAGCTCCGGCGACTCCTGCTGTGCAGTTGAGTCAGATTCGAAAATGACAGACGGAAGATGTAAAAGGGGGTCGTCAAAGTCATCTTCTTGATCTGACTCAGTCTCAGGCAGGTTACACTCATTTTGTAGCTCATTTTGTCTTATTTAAAAGTTTCATAGATGACTTTGCTGCAAAATGCATATTTTAGAAGTTGTAAGTCAAAAACTGAAAAAAGTTCGAAAATTTCGAGGTTTTTCGAGCACCACGAAGTTAGCACAGGTCTTTCGAGGTTGCAAATCTAGATTTACACTATTGGTATCTATCTTAACAACATCACAAAAAATCAGGACTTTGCAATTTTTTGCGACCTAACTAACTTAGATGACTGGCCTAGTCGTAAACCTGGTTCTAAGTAACTAAGTTGTGATTATGTTGTATTATTTTTCACTGTTACTACGAATACTAAATTAAATTGTATTTGCCTTATTTATGTCGCAGCCAACTAGCTTTATTTCCCTTCCAGTAAGCCTAGTCTTATTAAGGACGCCGTTCAATCAACAACTTAAATAAAATTCAGAAATTCAATGAAACATTTAGGTAAACAACTTTGTTCAATAATATTGAATTTAGTTCGATTAAAATATTATTTACTGGAAATAAACTTGATTCAAATATTTAACTAACTTGTCTCTAATACTTTCACTGTCCGGGCGATAGCTCTTCCAGCTAGGGAGACCGTGATGGCCATGTGAATAATTTACCTACGTTAATTATAGCCTACGGTTAATCTTATAAATTTATGTGTCTCTCTTTTTACTGTGGCTTTTTCGTTTCTTCGACTTTCAAATGACAACGATGCTAAAGAAGTTTTCACTTCAAAAAACAAATTAAATGCGTCGTTTATCTAGTAAAAGTGTCTTTTTTTTAATGTGAAGTGTAAGAACTAAATAAGCTATATCAAATTATGCCAAAAGTTTGTCCTAATGACAAATAGGCCCAATATATATTCGTTAAAATACTTAACCGAATCTCTAATTCTACATTATTGGATTTTTTCACAATTTTAATTCTAGCATACATCGAACCTGTAAATCATATATTTTAATAAAATTAATATTCTTCGCCTCAAATTGAACTTGTGAAGCACACGAATTATTCTACACGAGCAAAGATCACCAAAGCCGGAGGAAAAGTCAAATAGATTTAGAAAAAAAATTACCAACCATATTGAAATCTGTAATTTTACAATCCGAAAGCTATTAAAAAAGGAAATGGGGGTAAAATTGGATTCTTAATAAAATCCCAAATTGTTTTCGTGTACCGAATAAATTTTCTTTTGATTATACAGGGTGTTTAAGCCATTTGTTACACACAGGGTATATAGATGAGTTATTGTTTTCATCTAAGTTGAATTAATATTAACTGCTTTTATCAAGACGGGAAAGTGGTTCATCTTTATCTACCTGGTGTCTAATTGATGAGTGTAATGCTTTATTTATGCTTAATTTATAATTTATAAGATTTATTTCATTTAATACATTTATGTATTTTAGCCTTTCATTTATTATGTATCTTACTTTAACAAATGAGCATCAAATATAAAATTTATTTGCATTTTACGTATAGCTGTTCGTTTTACTACACAAAACAAGTAAATATTAAAAGCGTTTTATATTGTAAACTTTATTATGATGTTCAATTGTTAAAATTAGAATGATGTTTAAGATGTGCCTGTAATCTAACTTGTTATTTTTAGAGAATACATTAATTACTTTAAATGGCACAAAGTTTCCAGTACAAACAATTTTAAAACGCATTGTTTGAATCGATAGTAATCATAAAACTAAGATTTGACTTAACACAGGTATAAAACATTTTCTAAAGTCAAGAAAAGCCAGAATTATATTTGTTTGTTTCATTTATGTGGTTAAAGTGATGGCTCGCTTATGTATGATTGTACTACATTACTATACACATTTTATTTAGCTTTTCAAAGTACTATAAGAACGACAAGTAAACTTTTGATTAGTCGAACCTAAACAGTTGAAAAGAAATTATTACTATACCAAAAGAATTTGGAACCTTCCTATTGTGATTTTTGCCATTATTTTTCTCATTAAAATAAAATTCTTTTTACGGTTATCGAAAATACGTTTACATTTATAGGTTGTTAGCTTAATTATCAAAAGCGTTATCATTATCTCAGCCTGAAGACCTACACTAATGAGTCTTCTCCTATGATGAAAGGTTTTCATATAATCTCCACGCGTAGCAGTCTAATACTATAATACGGACAACGGTAAAGCCCATGTTGCGCTCTAATGAATTAGTCGCCTTTACAACACCCTTCAAATGCTACGTGTTGGTTCTATTCTGCTCTGCCAGACATAACTCGGCTAAGAAGGGTCAAACATTACGGAAAACTTAAAATATAAGTTTCTTTAACGATTACATACGTCTACTTTCCCAATAAGTAACAATTTGTCACAAAATAAGTAATGATCGAAACGATTAAGACGGATTATGATAGAAAACCTGGTCGGTTAAAAGACGATCAAAATGGATGGTGGGTAAAAATGTTGGACAAAGTTGCCTGTCTGTCACTCTTCTACAGACTGTACTTTGGAGAGTGTGGGAGCTGCATTTGCTCATACCGCAATCACCTCTTTTCCATCAGATACCAAGACGCACTGCGGGCTACCACCCTTTCTTTGTTGCTATTCCTACCTGTCACACCAAGCGCTTCGCAACATCCTTCATAATGCGCACAGCAAAGGAGTGGAACTCCCTCCCTGCATATGTGTTTTCGAGAACTTATAACCCGTCTATTTGCAAAACCAGGGTGAATATTAACCTTTTGAGTTAGCTCGTCACATCGTGGATCCTGTCTTAGCCCTTAGGCTTGATTGGAATCAAGAGCAAACCCATTTCAAATAATAAATCAAAAAACAGTTGAAAACAACTTATTTTAAGTGCATTTGAATAAAATATTTTTATTTTATTTCTATGTTTGTTAGGCGGCTTTGAGATCGCAGTAAAAGACCATTATCCTTGAAATGCAGCAGCCCATTTTGCAGGAAGTGTATGGTGAATACTTCCAGTATCATTAGTCGACTTTTACTTTACAATATCCTTCAGTGCTAAAGGTTGGTGCTACTTTCCTCTAGCGGGAACTACATGGCTAAGAAGGGTCAAACATTACGGAAAACTTGAAATATGAGTTTCTTCAACGACTACGTACGTCTATTTTCACAATAAGTAACAATTCGACACAAAATAATTAATGATTGAAACGATTAAGACGGATTATGGTAGGTATTTGTTCTTCTTGCCAGTTAAACAACTCATTTTAAGATATATTTGAATAATATATTTTTAATGATATTTATTTCATTTGTACAGTGGGCGGGTTTGAGATCGCAGTTATACACCATTATCCTTAAAATGCTGCAGCCCATTTTATAGTCTACGAAAGGTGTATGTTGATAGTGAATACTTCCAGTATCATTAGTCGTCTTTTACTTTACAACATCCTTAAGTGCCAAGGGTTGGTGCTACTTTTCTTTGGCGGGCACTAAATGGCTACGAAGGATCAAACATTCCGGATAACTTGAAAGATAAACGACTCTTCAACGACTACAGACGTCTTTTTTCACAATAAGTAATCTTATGACACAAAATAAATAATGATCGAAATGATTCAGAAGGATTTTGATAGGTAAACGTGGCACTTTCGATATAGGAGGAGAGGCACATTCAAATTAATTTTCGTTTTCGACGGCAGTCACCAACAGAATTTCCGGGTTTTACTTTTTCCCTGACAAAAATATCAAACTGAGAACTTTCCGGTGTTGCCAACGCTATAGCGATTTTACCTAAGTGATTTGCTTGACGTTTCCCATATTGGTTACATCAAAGCTCAGTCTCAACAATCAATTTTGGTATGACAGAGGGCAACACTGTGCTGACGCCAGATATGTTCATTATTTTTGTTTTTGATAAAGACATCCTGTGAACATGGCACCTGCAAAGAATAGGGATTAAATAAAAACATATATTTTTGTGTCCGTAAAAAAAGTTTATTTACAATAAACAAAAGGTATTTCCTGCCTGCGTGAAAAGGCACCTTCTGGGTTATTTAAAATCAAAAGAAAACTGTTTTAAAATAAAAAAAAAGTTTCAGAGGGCTGGGTGTAAGTTTTGAAATACACAAATGTCAGTATTCGAGTTAATATTTTAAATTATTTTATTTCGATCTTTTTAAGTTTTGACTATCGTGCGTTAACTTAAACGCGTTTTAAATGAAACCTTAGGACCAAATAGTTACAAGTTGCGAAATAAAAATATGTTGGCATTACCACTCACAAAACTAGAAATAGTGAGATCGAGTTCATATTACTATCCTAGTGAGTACTCTTTCAATCGAGCTACCGAGACTTTTATAGATTTGTCGAATTTTTCCAAGAAATTCTTAAGCTGACGCACCTTCTCTTCATTTTCCAGGCAATAACCAATTTCTTTATTTTTAATAACCTTTGGGATGGCTCAGCAAAATACCAACTTGCTGCACTGGACACGATTCAGCGCAGAGCTGAGAGGCTCATCGCTAACAGCAAATTGGTGAAGAACATGCTTCACACCTTATCTCATCGCCGCAAAGTTGCCTGTCTGGCGGTCTTCTATAGACTGTACTTTGGAGAGTGTGGGAGCTGCATTTGCTCATACCGCCATCTCCATTTTTCCATCGGACATCCAGACGCACTGCAGGCTACCACCCTTTCTTGATTGATATTCCTACCTGTCACACCAAGCGCTTATCAACATCCTTCATAATGCGCACAGCAAAGGAGTGGAACTCCCTCCCTGCGTCTGTATTTCGAGAACTTATAACCCGTCCATTTTCAAAGCTAGGGTGAATAGGCACCTTCTGGGTTAGCTCGTTCCATCGTGGATTCTGTCTTGGCCCCCGGGCTTGATTGGGATCAAGAGCAAACCCATCCTAAATAAAAAAAAATTACAAATATTATCAATACATTTCTATGTTCGTTATTTACCTTTCTATTCAATTTTGTAATTTATTGGTAACTAGATCATGAGTCAGTTTAAACATTCAACTCTAGACATCGTAATTCAAAAATGGAACGGCATTTCACCTTTTATCGGAAACAGCCGGAAGCCGACAATCCCCCCTACTTCCGGTTCAGATAACTCGCCGGGGACATCAGGATGGGTTTTTATTGTCGTAGGCTTTTGCGCGGGACGCTTGTTTCACATAGGAATCGCTCTGGCTGAAATAGATTTTTATGTCAGTGATTTATGGTCTGTTCTTGTGTGTTCACTTCTTTTTGTATTTATAAGGCCATTTATATTGAGTTTTTAAAAAGATAATCATTCTAATCAGCCTTTTAATGCCTTAAACACAGTCCTTATGAATTCCACCGAAACTACGTAGGACCAGTATATATTTATATATATATTTATTTATTTTATTTGGACAGCTAACAATAAATACACTGATATATATTTTATTTGTTAATAACTTATATAATGCTTTTTTCTAAATAGTTATTAAATAAATAATAACTCTATTTTAGTCAAATAAACCAAAGCACTTTCTATTACTCCTCCCCAAATATAACGTATTTTAATACTTGTTTACATATAATACTAGCTTTTACCCGCGGCTTCGCCCGCCTTTTTCTTTATTCTTTTTCAATAAAAATTATCCTATGTTACTTCTAATACCTTCAAAAATATATGTACGAAGTTTCATGATGATCAGTTTAGTAGTTTTTGCGTGAAAACATAACAAACAATATTACATTCACATTTATAATATTAGTAGGGATTTATGTAATAAAATTAACTACCCTTTAAAAATAATGAATTGAATAACGTTTAAATCAAGTTTGAACTTTATAAAATATCAATATTCGAATTGAGAGATAGAGAAAGATAAAATGATCTTTATTCAATATGACGGTTTACAATGCATTCATAGAAATTCAAGAACATCATGGCTTCATAAATCCTGCTTTGGGAGAGAGAAGAAACCGCATTAAACTTGGCAGGACCTTTTTTCGCCCTTTAATGTGTTACAGAATTTTTGAGTGACGGTATCTTTTATAGCTCTAAAAAAGAAATATACAAAGTATTTATTAGCAGTGCATACTAATATAATACTGTACTTATTAGTAGCATTTTATAATAAAACCCTTGCATTTTTGTCGTTTATAGCTATTTTCACAAAGTTCACATAATTTGTTAATTTGTTTTAACTCACTTAAGGCAACATTATACTATGAAAATAGCTGAAGTATTTGATAGAAGCTGGTGTCACTTTGCGGAAGTCCATACCCATTATTAAAAATAAACTGAAGCTTAGTTCCACATAAAACGAGCAAAATACACCGTCCTCCCACAAATAAATGCAGATACCGTAGAAAGCGACTTGTATTTTCAGTAACTACTTTACAAGTGTTTCGACTCCTCGCGGAGCATCATCAAGAGTTGTTAGACCGTACGTGGTGGTCGATATTTCAACATATATGAACCTTATTTAATCAAGGGCATATGCGGTAAAACTACATATTTTCGAAATGGCGTTAATATGGGGATCCCATTGTCTAAACTCTAAGGTGATTCCCAAAAGTTGTGGAATCCACAAAAACAAAATGCCTCTCGTTAATTTTTTTTTTGCAAAAAATAATCTTTTGTAATGAAGTGAAATTTTGAAATATTGTTCAATCGGATAATGCTTTGAAACAGATTTACATCATAATCAAGGACACCATTAATCAAGCTTGAGAAAGACAGGATCCGCGACATTTGCGCAAAATTAATGATTGAAGACATCGTCTCGAAAATTATTCAAAGGTAAATAAGTTATACTGTACGTAGAAAGAGAGCGGATTCGTAACTTTCTTTGTATATGAAGGATAATCTTTGAAACCACTAAAATATATAAATAATTTAGTGCACTTAAAATAAGTTCTTTTAAATCGTCCACACATCCGAACGACTTTAAACTTCGTCATCTTTAACAGAAGTAACGACACTTACAGTTTATATACATCGTTACGGTATATATTATATATAGTTGAGGACTGTTTCTTGCTAAATTATGAAATAAATACTATTATTATTTCGGAGATTACCTTCATATCAAAAAATAATTTACAAAATATATGTTCACTCTGTCTCTCTATATACGAAAGCCGTCCGGAAAGGAGAACCCGCTTGCACGTTTCGGAGCGATGGTAAATAAAGTAGCCGGCGGACAAGTTAGAACACGTTGAATTGTATATTAGTTATCTGTGTGTAAAGTTGCACCTCGCTTGTATTCATTGCAGAGTTTACGTAAGTGTTAATGATGTTCAAGTAAATAGAGAACGCTGCCAGTTGAGAAGTTGTAGTTGTGATTAAATTTCAACCAAACGCGCCGAACTTTCAACCGTATAATCCAGATTTGATTCCATCAGACTACCATCTGTTTACAAAATGAAAAGAAATTTTGGCAGAAAAAAAATGAATCAGGTGAAGAACCGAAAGAAGCTTAGACTACGTATCTCAATATACTGGCGGCGCATAATTATGAAGCTGGAATACAAAAAACTAGTATAACATTACGATAAATGCCTAAATTTGCGAGGTTACAGCGTATAAAAGTAGTTTAAGATATGTTCTTTTAAAAATAAAACGTTATAATTTGTAAAAATATACAATTTATATTTCTATCCCCAAATGGGTACTCTTTTCCGGTTGGTCCTCTTATAATATTAGTATGGATTTATAACGCGCATTTAGTCGGGAACTACATTAGCTACGTAATAGTCTATTGCGGTACATGTACAACCAGCATTGCTAACGACCGGGACAATTAACGTGCCGACCGTACCAGCATTCGAATGATCCTTAATTCAAATGAATGAGTAGAGTTAAATTATTACTAATACTTATATGAATGTGCACCGATAATAGATGAACTTACTAAGGTTAGATGCAACGGTAGCGGCAAAGGAGTTCGTTCGTTCGTTCGTGTGATGAATACGAATATGTGTACCTGAGTCATAGGTATTTATATATATATTTCTTTGACTATTTATCATACCTATATGAATATCTATCCGTGACCTTGGTATCCATATCATAATTGCCCTGTGACGCACATTCGGTATAACTTTTTGTATCCTGTTTTGAGAAAAACGCTTTTGAATATTTTATTCGTTTATTTTTTAAGAAATTAAAAATTTATGTTATAAAAATAGTCAAAAAGTAAAGCAAACATTCTAAAACAAGACCGTCTAATTTTTTAACATTATCGGAATAAAATGATTGTTAACAGCGATTTTTAATTAGAACTTAATTCATATTTCATACAAATCGTGCTTACACGCGATCCGCGCAATAAACTGTGTATCTACTGAAACAAACCTATCAGTTGTTATTAAAGTTACACGGAATAGGCAAAATATTAATGGTATTAAACAATCAATGGAATCATAAAGATATCATAATACTTAATTTAAAAAAATACAACATTCATTATTATAAATTGGGAGTTCAAGTTTGGCCCACACGTGGCCCCTGGGTGGTGCTAAAGGAGTAAACCCCTTACAGTTGGTAGGCTTCGGCTGGAGTATGTTAGCATTCACCAGACTAAGACAACACTGCTAAACGGTCCCAACGTCTGGTGAAATCTGGTAAAGCCATATTGGAGGACGGGTCACAACCATTGTTTTCCCAAATTTGGAGAACAGTGGAATCAGTCGCATAGTCACGCACAGTTGAGGGCTCTAGTAGTGAGCTAACCACTCACGGAAGGTTGCCCTGCAATCTCGCTGGCAACTACGCCTCTTATGCCTATCTGCGGTAACTCAATTACAGGGGGCCGCGTGACGAGCGGGTGAAATCCCAGAGTGACACTAATATGGCAGGGCTGTTCCTGATAATTTACAGGAACAAAGTTCATTTTTCTAAAGTGCAGCAAGTACATCCGCGGAGTTGATGCCGCGCATGTAATCGCTACGAGCGACCTGATTCCGAACGTAGGGGCTAACATGAGAAGAATCGGGCAAGAAACTCATGTGCCAAAACTCTTATAAAATCGCCAAATGTCTTACAAATTGTGTATATTACAACGATTCAGAGAACGAGCAATTCATTTCATTAGGACCACGCTGCCTTATCATTCAAAAAATGTTTAACACTGTAATAAGCCTCTTTGCATAACTGAGTTTTAATTAAAATTTTAAATTTATTCACTGACAAGTCATGCATGTTACATGGCAGCGTGTTGTACATTGTTACATGGCAGCGTGTTGTACATTGTTACATGGCAGCGTGTTGTACATTGTTACATGGCAGCGTGTTGTACATTGTTACATGGCAGCGTGTTGTACATTGTTACATGGCAGCGTGTTGTACATTGTTACATGGCAGCGTGTTGTACATTGTTACATGGCAGCGTGTTGTACATTGTTACATGGCAGCGTGTTGTACATTCGTATACAGTGACCTGCACACGAGTTGCTTATTTTATGGAGCCATATAGAACAAAACTAAACGATCTCAACAAGACCTGAGGGCCTACCATCATCTTTTAGCGCGATTCAAGTTCGATTGTCAAAGTGTGACACCGCTATACGCGGTCTATAGTGGCGTCTTTTTTTTACAGCTAAACTTGAATCGCTATAAGATGTGATGGTAGGGCCTCTGTACAGCTTAATTAGTGTATCTCAAGATACAAATCATATCTCATGTCGTAGGATTTACGAAGCCATGCCATAGTTGACTTTCAATAAACGCATTGTAAATGCTCAAATTGAAGAAAAAGCATTTTATCTTTATTTTATTTAACTGCGAGATTTTTATATTTAAAAATAATAATTCGGGAGAAAGATAAATTTGATTTGCTTTAGGTGTTCCGCCCGACACTTAACGCTTTTTTCTTGCCATATTTTCATTAGATATAATGTCTACCGTTTTATTTTTACAGCGTTTACAATGCGACCTACTCTCCAAAAGTTATCTATATGAAAACCAGGCGTAATATATAATATCTTTGTGGGTCTTATATGTTGCTAACGAGTGGAACAATTACGCGGCAACACTGTCTGCATTCCAATTTCTCTTTGAAGGGCAAAAGAGGCCGTGTTGATTATCAAAAAGTGTGGGTTGTAGTTGCTTGGCGAGGATTCCGTATGTTTTACATTGCTTAGCACTCTTTTATTTCTTCATCGTTAATTTGTTGGTGCCATAAAAATCATTTAAAAAAATATATAAAAATTTTGCAATAAAATTTATTGGAAAAAGTAATTTATTATATAGTAATGCTAATAATATTATGACAATACTTTGTGTGTGTGTGTGTGTGTGTTCGTTACCATATTGTCTCGCTATCATAACTTGCAAAACTAAATTGCCCTTACGTACTCCCGCAAAACAATACGATAGTGTGTTTCTACGCGCTACAGCGCCATCTAGTACTAAATAAAAATCACTATTATGTTTTTTAAATATTTAAATATTGTTATATTAGGCAAATTAAATTTGGTGTTCACCACCTTAAATATTATTGGCATTCTCTTCATACTTTATCCCTAATTATGTTTGTAATTGCATTGTCTGAATTTGCTCTTGAAAAATTAAGTTAAACTGAAGTTACAGCTTAATTATTTGAGTAGGGTAGAGGTTTATGAATGTTATAATTAATATATATATTAATTTATTGGGTATGTGAATGTATGTATTTATAAACGCTATGAAAGAACAAATAAATTTACAATGGAATAAGACAAAGTTATTTCCTTTAAGTTACGTTTGATTGAAATTAACAGATAAAATTCTTTTGAGTCAATATGTGTATTAATAATACGTAAATTGGAACGTCAACAGCTATATTATAACTACGTTAGTCCTTCACCAAGACAGCTTTGAGTAGATTTTTTTTCTTCTATTATGTTTTCTATCCAACGAGAAATTGTCTTGTGTTGCCAAGACGTCAAATTCGCTATTTAATAAAATAATTTAATATCATCATTTAATTTATCATCATCATTATAAGAAACAAAATAAATAGATATAAGCCCTTATGACAGCCCATAAACTGCACTAGTTCTTATTTTTTGAATAATCATTGATATTATAATCATATAATACAGACTATATCCCCATCATTAAACCATAAAATACCTAGTATCTAAAACAAGTACCATTTGTGATATAAACACATACTTTGTGGCGCGTCTTCGCTAATGATTATGACCTACATCCTTTGTGGCATAGGGACAGGCCTTTTCCCGCCGAATTTATGCTCATGACGTAGAACAAGCTGCAAGCGAGTTTGTTTTTTACTCTACGGTGCGATAAATTTCCGCATTTCTAGCCAATTACAAAAGTTTGAATTTGGAATGTTGTATTTTTTAAATATAATAATACCTTCTTTTAAAGTGTTTTCGGCGAGAAGTCGCTTGTGTATTGTTTATTGACTCCTACTTTCCGAGGTGTATCCGTGCCGATTACTGACTTGAGCTTCTCGGCATCTCATTGTCACCAATTCTCAATTTTGGCTCTTTCATTGACAGTAAGGCTCAATTAGCTTCTAAAAAACTTGGCATTTTGGCGAAGGTGAGAAGGTACTTCTTACTGGAATGCGATCAAATCATGATTTGTTACATATTTTTGGAGAAATAAAAAAAATCTGTAGGAAAAACATTTATATTATTTATATTACATTCGAACTACTACACTATTTTTATAAAAACAAAAAATAGCAAGACTAAATAAACACGTAATGGGAATCTATTTAATGGTTCTGTTGCCTTGAAATGTGAATATTTTTAATACTTTTAGGAGATACGTTAAAAAGATTTATTTCCAACATTTTCCTGTTGTACGTTTTTGTGGAACGATAAAAGTATGTATTTCGGGTGCAATTTTTAAGTATCGCTGGGGAACGAACAGTGATAGTGTACGTGAGGTGCGCACAGGAAGACGAGCTCAACCCGACAATTTAACGTAGCCGAGGAACTCTCATGAGTCTATTAATGCGTAATAACTTGTATAGGAAAATTGTATTGAACATTATATGGTGGTTACTGAGAATAAACAAATTATGTCTAAACAGTGTTTCATTATACGTAATTTTATTAATTTTGTCACGATAATTGAGCGACTTTATAAATTTCTTTTGAATGTTTTAAATTCTGCTGATATGAATATGGGTTCCAAACAGTGCTACAAAAGTCAAGAATAGAACAAACGAATAATAAACATAATACGAATAATACAGAATTTTGAATGTATTTGTGTCTTTAAAAGGTTTACTTATTTTAAGAATGAAGCCCAGCCTTCGAAAAGACGAACCAACAATGGGGTCTATATGATGGTTAAATGAAAGTCTTGAATTCACCATGATTCCTAATTCCCTGATATGAGTAGCATTGTTAGTAATGTTGTTATTTATACAATAATCAAAATTAAATTGATTTTTCCGCAAATGTAAGATATAACATGGCATTTATTAACATTAAGGAACAATCGGTTCTTTAGATAATAATCTTATAGCGCATTTATATCACATTCTAATTTAATGCTATCATCACGACATGACACACTTCCATACAGTTTTGTATAATCTGCATATAGTAAGTTTTGGCTATGGGTAAAAGCATTGCCAATGTTATTTAATGTAAAATAAAAATAACAGAGGACCTAAATGTGAACCCTGTGGAGCTCCAGATGGAATAAAAATAAATTGTGAAGAATCTTTATTAGATAATTTAGGTAAGCGGGCTGTATTATACTCCTTAGTACAGCCCGCTAGCTTCTCTTTTGGATGCACTGCCGATGTACACGGCAATCTCCTTCGATGGAACCTTAAATCCAAAATAGAAGCTAAGCGGGTTGTATTAAGGGGTATAATATATCCCGCTTAGCTTCAATTTGGGATTTAAGACTCCAGTCGTCCAGATTTAAGGATCCATCGAAGGAGCATTGCCGTGTACATAGACCTCTACAAGTTTATTAATGAGTGTTTGTGATTTAGTTCATCAAATGCCCTTGAGAAGTCAGAAGAAGACAACCTGGAGATTCTTTTCCATTGCCTGCGAGAAATTCTCTGAATACCACCATATTACTGTCAACGCTCCTTAGTTTTAAAAAACCATGTCGCTGAGAGGCAATAGAAATCTGAGATGCCAATGCTATATCAGAGGTTACCATTTTCTCCAAATTTTTACCGAAAATGCTTTATTTTGATATTTGCTGAAATTTCTGTAATAAGGTGCTTTTAATTTTTTTAATGAATTGGGATCACCAAAGTCGCCTTTCTTAAGCGAGAAATATTCCAGTCGACAAAGATGTTTTAAAATAATTGTAAAGTGTATAGTGAGTTCATCGACACAGTCCCGAATAAAAATAGGGTGAATATTATCAGACCCGGCTCCCTTGTTTTTTATTCTATACCAGCTATATTCATATTAGCGGTATCAATATCTAAAATAGATCGGAAGTGATATTCGGTCAAGAATTTATTTTAATTGTAGGATAAAAAAACAGAGCTAAAATAATAATTGAATGTGTCGCAAATATCTGGACCAGTTGATAGTATTCTGTTGTCGTATATCATTTTGTTAGGAACATTGCCAGTGGCCTTCTTTGACTTCACAAAATACCAGAATAATTTTGGATGCGCTTTTATGTTATCCTCCGAAAATTCCATGACACGTTGATGACAGCGTTCCGACTTTTTTTTAAAGCGAGATTTAATTTTGAGAAAGTGACATCTCTTTGACGTCAATACTGTTTCCATTTATTGTGAAATATTTCTTTCTTCTCACGCAATTTATTAAGGGGCTCTGTATACTAAAGTATATATTTTTGTTCTTGAAACATGTTTAGTCACAACATTATACCAATAACTTACCATACCCTCAAAGTCTGTTATCCTAAAAAAAATTTTTGCCTAGTCAACAGATTGTGGTTGTTCTGGTGAATATTAACGTGTTATAATGTTGGATTATTAAATATTAAAATGTTTGTGTGTTCAACATGCACGAGCGTTGGCAAGTGAAACAAAACAGTACAAGGTGTCTTTTCACGCTCCCTCAAGATGTCCAATATGAGGTTACAGTAAAACCGAGCATTTTACATTGGCTCGGGTCTAGATATTGTGGTCCGTCGTTGTTTTTGAATTCCATAACATAAGCGCTTAAGCTATTTAACTTGGGTTCTGGATAATGTATGTGATGTTTATATTTTGATATTTATAATTAGGAGAAGAAATTATTGAAAACTAGGCTGTGTGGGCTTTGTACCCTTATTTTCTTGGCGTAGGCGTTGTGGGTTATGGTATATTCTTTCTGTTATTATTCATCTTAAGAAAATCTCCGAGCCCCGACAATGAGGACGTTAAAAAAACTGATAACGATGAAGCAAAAGTTTTAAGCAATCTTCTAACGATTTGATGGGACTATGTTTAAACGACGTTCTTTATTTTTTAACCTAATTAACTACATGAAAATAATTGATCTTTATATTGAACAATATAGCATCAGGTAAACCATATTGTTCAACGTGGATAACAATGTGCGTTTTACAATGAACCAAACAGTGTATTAAATATTTATATAATACTATATTCTTTAAACTGTTCGCTGTCCCTAATAAAATGAAAATAAAATAATCTTTCTTCCCATGTCACCTCTAAAGATATCATATATTGTTAAATTTAATCCGTATCATAAGAAACGCTTGAAGACAATAATCCATATATCACGGTTTCCATAAAGAAATCCTTCAACCATAAAACCTTTGTGGGAAATCTTCCATTTTCCCATTATATCCATTCCCATTTGTGTCTGCCGTCTTGCATTTAACTTGGCGGCAACAAAAGACATGAGCTTGCCAGAAATTTAATTATATCGCCCTAAGTGTAAGTACTTAACCACAGTCTAGTGAAAACAGATGAGCTATGAAAATTTCATATTTTAAGAAGTGAGCATGCTACGATATGTGTTTATTAATAGAAATAAAGATATATATTGTTTATTTAGATATTTTTTTCTATTGTTTTACGTAAAGTTGGTAGTCTGATAATAATTTTTATTTTTATTTTGAATGTGTTCTCTCTTGATCCCAATCCCGGGGGCCAAAATAGGATCAACGATGGAACTAGCTAACCCAGAAGGTGCCTATTCACCCTGGCTTTAAAAACGGACGGGTTATAAGTACTCGGAAATACAGACGCAGGGAGGGAGTTCCACTCCTTTGCTATGCGCATTATAAATGATGTTGAGAAGCGCTTGGTGCGACAGGTAGCAGTAGCAACCAAGAAAGGAGGGTAGCCGTAATGCGTCTGGATGTCCGATGGAAAATAAAAGATGACGGTACGAGCATATGCAGCTCCTGAGCAGACTCTCCAAAATGCAGTCTCTAGAAGACCGACAGACAGGCAACTTTGCAGCGGCCACTTAAGGTGTGAAGCTTGCTCTTCACCAATTTGCTATCACCATTACCAATGAGCCTCTGAGATCTGCGCTGAATTGTGTTCAGTGCAGCAAGTTGGTATTTTTCTGAGCCATTCCAGAAGTGACTGCAATATTCCATGCACAATCGGACTTGAACTTTATAGAGAGTTAAAAGCTGTACCCGCATGAAATATTATTTAAACTTATTTAGGACGCACTGCTTTTTAGCTGCAGTTTGACCCTTGGACTTGATGTTGGCGCCGAAGTTATTTATTTCTTACATTACACCAATTAGCCTATCCCAAAGTAAGCACTGTAAGGCTAGTATTATGGTTACTAAACATAAATAAGTAATACCCATGACTCAGGTACCAATGCTCGTATTCATAAACATCTGCCCCTTCCGGGACTCTAACCCGTCGTCGGTGCAAAATGCAGGTCAAAGAGTGGGAAAAAATAGAAGATTATTTTAAAAATAGAAGATAGTCTCACTGGAGGGAGACTCTGTACCAGGGTCGTCTGCTTAGGTACCTCCGTCTTACCTATTTCTGCCGCAAAGCAGCAGTGCTTGCATTGCTGTGTTCCGGTTTGAAGGGTAAGATATGGCAGTGAAATTACTGGGTACAGTGACTTTACATCTTGTGTCACAAGTTGGCAACGTACACTGTGGTTCTTGTGGGGGTTGCAGTTTTGCTGCGAATCTAACAAGAGCCACATGTATTATAGGTGACTGTTACCACTTACCATCAGGTGGGCAGTTTGCTTGTTTGCCAACGTTCAGCAATAAAAAAAAAAAAAAAAAAAAAAAGATCAATGGCACTATATAAATTTCATGGTCACTCACATTATTAATAACATAAACGTTTTTATTACCATGTTTTTTTACGACGTAACGACGGCGCATAAAACTGCGTTGAAATATTGGAGCCAAAAAATACATAGTAGCTAATAATCCCGTCGACTAAAAGTCACGGTGTTTATAAATACTATTAAAAAGCGTCTCATAATAAAATGTTATCTTTTTAACGAATTCCTTAAAGATCATCTCAATCAAAAGACGTCCACTGCTCTACGGACTTTAATTTTCCCGTAAAGGTTTGAAATGTTACTTAACGAGACATCTGTTTTTTTGATCCTGGACTAATTCCGGAAAACAATTTTTCGAAGAACTTAGATGGAAATCACATTTTATTAACGAATGCACTTGGCACGCGCTATAGATATCGAAATGAAAGACTATTCTATGTTATTCTTTTTGTAGTCTGCTAGAGGTATAAATTCACTATATAGAAATAACCACTTGTCAGTCCGCTACCGCGCGCACAACCCCACTTAACAGTCCCAATGCTGCGCGTATTGTGAAAAAAAATGTCGGACACTTAGATATAAATGCCATTTTCTCGCTAAATAATGAAGCTAGGACCAAACAAAAAATATTACCGTAAAGTTGATTAAATAAAGAATCCACCACCTAAAATTTGGATTTCAATAACTTAAAAAATAAATCGTTGTTTTAAAAAATACAGCAGGCCACGCAGTTTGAATGAAATTTGAAGAAGGGGTGTTGGCTATCGGAACTGACAAGTGGCTAAGATGTATACCTTTGATAATCTGTGTGTTTTACTGGGCAGACTTAAATTTAAAATTGATATTTTAATCCTGCCAGAGTGCTGGCTAAGCAAGTGTCCATATATACCATTATTGTATAAATTATGTCACACTAAATCAGCCGAAAACAAAGAGACAACAGTATAGAGATAAATAATTAAAATAATGTGACATGGTTCTACGGTGTATACATATTATTACTCGTGACTGTACGGTGATGAAATATAGTATCATTAGTTGCCTTTAACCACACCATTATGTGTGATAGATACGTGCACTTCTACTTTACCGGACACGTATATTTTAACCCACTTAGTAATTAATGTTTACAAAATTAGTTTTATTGGTAGAATTATTTTTTTTTTATAAACAGTGCTCTGAAAATAAATATTTTAAAGGGTTTACGAAGAATACTTTCGTATGAATATTTTTAATTGCAGTGGACTTTGAGTAAGTAGGTGAAATCATAACCTAAAGCCGGCTTAAAGCAAAGGAGGTTGTTAATTCTTTTGTTATTTTGTATTAATTGAATATTCCTTTTGTTATACTGTAAGAATTGCACTGTTTTTCTGTTTATTGAAGTCTATACCGTCTTCTAAACATGAGTGTCAAATTCCAAAGTCAGATTACAAAAATTCTCCAATATTTGGAATAAATGTTGAAACTTGGTATGTTGGCGCTGACTTCTCTTTTCTCATTTTTTCATTTGAAAATTAGGTATTTAAAACATAAGACTTTTATTTCTCCCTTTTTAGTTATAAATTAAATGAATTGCAGTTTGAAATACGCTCGTTTTTTTTAATTACTTGCAGTACTTTAAATTCTATGCTATGTGTCGCGGTGGCTACTGTACTCCGAACTAGGTAGGAAATCGTTTGTCAGACGTTCATACCAAGAAGCTGAAAATTAAGTAAAGAACAATTAAAAGCAAATGTTGGAAATATAACTGGAGTTTTGTTTTAGAGTTACTAACATATTCTCTAAACTACAGACTAGTTTTACAACCTCAATCAGATCCAGTTTAATAGAATGTTTCCTAAATATGGAATAGCTGATAAAAGGTTAGTAATAACAGTTGCTCCTCAAAAAGATATTTGACCTCACGGTAAAATATAACCTATGCTGGTGCTATTAATAAGAATAAAATAATTACACCTACTATTCAAATAAGTTTAAAATTAAAAGATTCATAGTAAATTCCTCGTTCAATGTGAATATAAATACAAATAAAGAAAAAAGATGCTCCATTTTCATGAAGAGTTCGAATTAATCATCCATAATTTACATTTCGACAAATATAATTAACTCTATATAAATAACCTTGACTCAACTTATTTATTTTATTATAATATTGACAATAATAAATTTTCACACTACACAGCTTTGTTCCGCCGTCCCTTTTTTTCAGCGGACAATTAAACTTACAAATAGGCGCCACCAGTATACGGTTGGCATACCAAAGAATCGCGCTAAACGTAGAAAATTAGAAAATTTTGTGAATTTCATGAAATTCCGGAAAGTAGTACCCTTAGCACTGGTAGACCTTCAGTTCAGTGACGACCGTTTGGTGCAACAGCATCAAAGTATCAAGTGCTGCAACGGTCCTGGGTTCGAGTCCCGGAACGATATTTATTTATTTATCTATGAATAAATTATATCTATACATTATAATATCCGTCTATCTGTTACTTTAGCTCCATAACACAAGCCTTACAGTGCTTACTTTGGACCAGGCTAATTGGTCTGAACGTTAGAAACATTATTATTATTATAAGTTGTATACTAGCGGCCCGTCCCGGCTTCGCACGGGTGGACAAAATTCTTTATTTTTTTTCTTTTATTAAATATTTTTCCGTTAGCGCCATCTAGCGTCTGGTAGACGAACTACTTCCGGTTAACGCGTTGCTATGTTAACGTTATTGATACAATGGAGAAAGAGCGGGAAAAAGAGTGGACAGACAAACAACAAATTTGTGATCTTAGATTATAGATTACCTGTCTGTTTGCAAAGTTGCGTCTTGCTAATATTGACTGTGTTGTTTATGTGAGTCTTAATGCTGTTTAAATTCATTGAGAACGCAGCCCGTTGTGAAGTTTAAGCTGTGATAAAATTACAACCATTCCCATCGAACTTTGGAACCATTTAACCATATAGCCATAATCTCCATGCTTGGCAATTGCGTTTACTGATTTATCTATTTATATAACTACAGGCCACATGGTATATATTAAAACAATAATACAATATTAATTCTATAAAAAAAATGGTTTTCTGTAAAGTCAGTCTAGGGACGATAGTTTTACGCGATAGCGTCATAAGAAAACATAGATGAATTGAGTTAATTAATTTTTTTTTCGATAATGTAACAATAAGTTGTTTTAATAAACAATGGAACCACATTAACTTTTCACTTCATGAAGTGGAAGAGAGATAGAAGCGCCACAAGTCAAACGCTTAGGCCGATCGTGCCTCTCTATCGCTTGTTCCACGCTCTCGCTTGCACGCTTGGCTCAGGCGGAACGTTACACTTTTTCGTGCGTGCAGCCAGCGTTCATCGATTTATAAGATTAACACGTCAAAACATTGAGTAGAAAAAAACATTTGCAAAAGAATAAAGTGATTAATCTTAAAGTAACCATCAGCAAAAAGTTTGGCCTGATAAACACTCCAAGATCAAAGACTTAAATTTGCGTTAGAGATCACAGATAAAACAAAATTTGGATAAAGTTGCTTCACATTTCGTGGTCTGTGGGAGAGGTACAGTACCTTCTATATCATTAGTTGCCTTTTACGACACTTTTTAAGTGTTTAGAGTTATACGGCTAATGGGAGTGGATCCATAGATCTCATGGATCAGCTTCAATGACGCAATGTATGTTATGCCATAACTTCTCAAGTTCTTAACTAATTTTAATATTTTTTGTGTGGAATCGAATCAAAACATGAAGGACCAGATTGTGACGCCCAAATTTTGAAATTCACAAATATAAAAAAGTGTATGCCTAAAAACATTGGCTCGACGGGATTTTCCATTGAAACAAAATGCGCCCGCTTTTTGAAAGTTTTCATTCTTATGGAATTTTAAAACTTACTAAACATTGATGTTTTAATTTTTTTTTGTATAACACTCCGCTCCAATATATGGTGCTAGCGAAGCTTTATGCTTAGCGACTGCATCTAATTTAATAAGTACTTATTGCCAATAAAAGGAACACTCATTTTAAATTATTTTGATGGACTGACAGACTGTAATTTTCCAGATAATTGTGTATTCTGTGGCATCCTTTACTCTTTTGTTTTTGTTGAATATTTAGTGACATGACATGTGAATTTTACGTTACTTTAGTCAGCAGTAATATTGTGTGCTCAAACTTAATTTTGTATTCGCATTAAAAACATGTAAAATTTTGTAATGTCACTGATTTTCCTTTTTTAGTAGAGGTTGGTACCTGAATTAATATTTTGAAATAAGATACTATAGTTGTATATATGTGGAGACTTGTAATTGGCTTAAAATTTTGAATGTTTAATATATTTGATAGAATCAGGCGTTACTTGGTGGAAGTCTATATCCATTCGTCTATTTCCAAAAATATGTAGCTTACTTCCGCAAAATTCATGCAGCGTGCACCGCCCGCCCGCCCGCAAATAAATATGATATAAATAAGTATGATATTATACATAACATAATCAAATGAATGTCATATATTGTTTTAACTGTCATGTTAACTTATATATATATATAAATGTTAATGATTTCCTGAATGATAAATATTTATTTAATTGAGATTTATGTTAATTTTAAAACGTAAGAAACATTAGTTCTAATGTGTAATTGTATATCATTAGAACAAAAAATAATTAACATCTTTACGAAAATATTACAATGAATAATGTATTAATGAATAAACCCTTTATTTTCAACGATTCTGTGTAGGTAAATGATAAGATGTTCATAAGATTTATGATGGTGAATTAATGAATGAATGAAATAATTAATGGAAAACCTTTATTTGCAACAATTCGGGTACATGATACGATGTTCTTAAAATGTATACTTTTAGCTTTTTCGACTTATGTATCTTCTTTAGATGTATACAATCATTTTTCTCATTTTAAAGTATATAAGCTAGAAAGCTATAATAAATGTCGTGCACGTTAGTGATTTTAAGTGTGTTATTCTCTTTTTAAATCATCATTTTTATAAGCCTATAATTATTTTTATTTAGAAATGTATGTATCGATATTAGAAGTTTTTTGCGGACGGTAGATACCGGTATTGAGTGTTATAAAAGAGTACTATGTCGGGTAGACCGATATGTATTCTCAAACCATCCACCCGCAAAAACTTCAAATCTTCTGTGATAATAGCACGAAAAAAACATGGTAAAAATCCCATTGCAATGTAAGTAATATTCTCTGATTTTATATTAATACTAGCTACATATTAAAAGATAAATTTCTTTACCTCGAGATCAGTATTTAATTTCTACACAAAAGATACGCTATATACTTTTCTGTTCCTATGACAAAGTGTATGCGAAATTTTATGAAGATCGATTTATTTATTTAGTACACAAACAGGCTACAGTTGATAAATCCATTAAAATAATAATAAATTTTATTACATAAGTACTAGACTCTAACTCTTATGAGTGTACATAGCAGGCATAAACGGATGAGTTACCAAGTTGAACAACATAAACTTAAATACATTTAAAATTACGTAATAAAATTAAAATTACAATCGGGGTTAAAACAAAATATGCGCTATTTTGAGTAGTTCAGGAAAGTGTAACAAACTAATTCGCTTTTGAAAATATAATTTGATATATAGCTTATGATTTGCACAATCTTACTATATACCATATCAGTTACAAGAGATCTATTTTCTGATATTGATTTTATTATAATTATATTATATTATGATATTATTATTTTTTTATTTTTCGATTGTCAATTCGTATACTTCCATAAACAAACCTTTGCATAGTAATGGAAGTAACCTTAATAAACTTTTTTATATGTTGAAAAGGGGAAAAAAGCTCCTAAACCCTTTTTAAAACCTCAAACGCATAAAACATTTCAAAAGCCAGCTGGCCAATAATTCGGTTACGTAGTTTCCGGAGCCCGAGCGACAACCGCCATCTTGTTTCCGGTGGCCGCCATAATATCCTGTCCCGAAACGTTATACTGAATGACACTTATTCGATCAGTTATTCTAGATATATTTGACATCTTGGTTACTTTTTCATTTTCTTGAACAGCATAATCCGTCCCTTACATTCACTTAAAGGGTTGACGTGTCGAAAGCGATAACGCCGCATCGGGTATAAAGAAACTTTCAAACAACACACACACACACATTCATACACACACTTTTACATAGATACGTCAAGTCAATGCAATATACACGACCCTACATGAAAATAGTCTGTATTTCTTGTTATAATAGTAAGAGTACTTTTCTTTTCTTTCTTTTGTTAATGTAGTCAGAATATAGTCGCCCTGGGGTGGGAGCCTGATAACCTGTAACACAGGCTTTTTCCTAGCACAGGCATCAGTCGCGCACAAACATTAAATACACCAAGTAATGTATAATACCCTAGATTATGTAAGTTTGTGACGAGAAAGAAATAAATGAATATTATTATTATTACTTTAAAGTATGGAAAGAGTCAGATTTTTCAATAGTAAATAGGTTAGGTTAGGTTAGGTTATCTTGTGTAATGGTAAGAGATGATGCAGTCTAGGATGAGACGTGCTTGATTAGAAGGTACCTATTCACTTGTGACTTGAAGACCACTAAATTGTATGTGTCACAAAACATACTCAGGCAAGGAGAACCTCTCTTTAACGGTACGGATCACAACATTGGAACCAAAACGCTTAGTACGGCTTTTTGGTATATCAACCATATAATGGTAGCACCTATTTGTAAGTCTGATTGTCCGATGAAAAAATGGGGACGACGTAACAAGGCTGTGTATTTCTGTTTAATTAAATTCTATGCAATTTTCGAAACTATTTACACTTAAGGAAGATAAGTGGGTGGTGTTATTACTAACTTTTTCGACTTATGTATCTTCTTTAAGTGTATAATATTTAATAAGTATCATTTTCCTTATTTTAAAGTATATGGGCTAGAAAAATAAAATAATAAATGTCGTGCGCGTTAATTCTTTTGTGTTGTAATCTCTTTTTAAATGATCATCATTATAAGCCTATAAATGTTTTCCTTTAGAATGACAACACCATATAAAAAAAAGAAAAAAGTCATAAACAAGTGCGAGTCGAACTCGCACACGAAGGATTCCGTACAAACTTTTTGTTAAGTAAAATAATGACGTTTGTTCAATGGGCCCCTCTTAAACATTTATTTTATTATAATTTTATTATTTATTATTAAAGTTAAAATACAGCTGAGTATTTTGTGAATATTTCCAATGCCTACCTGTTGCGATTATTGATATCGAAAAAATATTGATTAATTTTGTTTTTAGTATTTGTTGTTACAGCGGCAACAGAAATACATGATTTGTGAAAATTTCAACTGTCTAGATATCGCGGTTCTTAAGATACAGCCTGGTGACAGACAGACGGACAGACGGACGGACAGACGGAGGGACAGACAGCGAAGTCTTAGTAATAAGGTCACGCTTTTACTCTTTGGGTATGGAACCCTAAAAAGCAGACCAGAGTTAGTTAGCTATATTTATAATAAATTATTATCATTATGGTTACCGATACGATACACAAAGATGCAAACTCAATCAATCATTTATTGATAAAGATGGGCGCTTATTTCAGTTTTCAAGAAAATAAAATATTATAATATTAATATTTCTTACATTCACAACAATCAGCTTATACGTAGATGGATACGAAGTAATGAATCGACATAATATATGATACATAGCTATATAATACTTATATATATTATACTTACTATATATATAGTCATGGGAACATATATATATATAAATACCCATGACTTACATAAACATCTGCCCCTTCAGGAACTTTACTCCCAGGACCCTCGGTGCGAAAGACAGGATCGCTACGGTTGCATCAAATGGTCATCATAAATATTTATCTATTCTAAAATTGTTTTTCGACATCTTAAAGCTTATATTTTACTAGCTGCCCCAGCCACGCGTTTCTGTGTTATAAATTAAAATCAAATCCATCCTATCTTTTAAGTTAGATTAAATAACACATAGTTACGAAGTTTGAGCAAAATTGGTTAAGTAGTTTAGAAGTCCATCGCGGACAAACAACGTGACACGTAATTTATATATATTAAGATATATATTTAATACTAGCTGACCAAGACACGCGTTGCTGTGTTATAAATTTTAATAAAATCTATCATATCTTTTAAGTTAGATCAAATAACAGATACTTACGAAGTTTGATCAAAATCAGTTAAATAGTTTAGGAGTCCATCGCGGATAAACAAGGTGACACGTAATTTATATATATTAAGATTATCCTTTCAAGATCTTGTAAACCAACAAATTAACACAAGTATCTTCAAATTTATTTACAAAACAAAAGTTAACAAACGGATAGCCCGTTGCTTGCACAACAAAACATAAAACGTGATCGGATTTTCCAAGAACAAAATGTTCCGAGAAGGCACTTAGAACTGTCAAACTGGTTCCAAGTTTAAATCGATTTAAGAGGTATACAAAAGCTAGGACGAAGTCGCTGGAATTGAGGAAATACCTCTCTAAACTAAAATTTGTTTATTATATTTATTAATATAATTCTTAAACTGGTTTATTTTTTAATCTTTATTTATTAAGGAGCTTTTGTCTACTGACATGCCTTTCCAATTAAATATATTGATATTTTTCAATTACTTATCTTATAATAAATATAATCAATATGTTACATAAGCACAAATCTGCATCAGATTCATTGTTGCTCAAGATGCTCTGAACAACCCTCAAATCCAGCCTACTTATTTTAAATCTACTAAAAAATACATGTCGTTGTTATCTTCTGCTCACATTCCATTAAAAGATGATGCAGGCCTCGATTTGTACATATTTTTCACAATTGGATGTATTTATGTTCTTTATCATTATTCAAAAACTTGATTCTTACTTTTCTCAATATCGTGTCAAAAAGGAGTGAACCGTAGTAACAGTTATACCCGTAGCAAACGTAGCAAGTTCTCGTAGCAGTTTGTTGTGACACTACCTGTATTTAATTCTCACACTCCCTAACCTTCCCTTACCTAACGCACCACCAAAGCCACTTTTACTGGATCGACGATGAGTTTAGTCTTATTTTTGACGTGATAACATCTTATAAATCGATGAACGCCGGCTGCACGCACGAAAAAGTGTAACGTTCCGCCTGAGCCGAGCGTGCAAGCGAGAGCACGGAACAAGCGACGATCGGACTGAAGTGAAAAGTTAATGTGGTTTCCATTGTTTATAACAACAACTTAATGTTAATTTATCGAAAAAAAAAATGTTCAATTAACTCCTTCTCTCTATATAATTCAGTGATAATAATTCAATTCATAAAAGTATGCAATTTTTCTCCAATATTTTCTTATGACGCTATCACGTAAAATTATCGTCCGTAAACTGACTACACTACTTACAGACAACCAATTTTTTTATATTTAATCCTGACGTTTCGACTTCTTTACAGTAGCCGTGATCACAGAATGACTAAGATAATGGTCGTCATACACGTGCTACTTCCTTCCAATTGTTTGTTTTATTTTTCATTTCATTATATCTATAATAACTGTAAGCTACTGAGTCTACCTACCGAAACGAAATGTGTTTAATTCTTACTATTCTGTATATTGCTCATCTTAAACGAATAAAGTTAACAGTTTATAGGCGTAGCAAATGTAGCAAGGCCTCGTAGTCACATCGATTGTAGCACTTTATTGTAACACTACGAATTTCTATTTCTCTTAATGTTGGATTCTATAGGTTTTTAAAATATCAAGCGTCTACTTTACGTAGTCACGTTTTTCGACTTTCAGCATATTCCTTTAGAGCTCAGCCTTCACATGAGAAATGAGGAATACGCTTCAGAGATTTGAATATTATGCAAAAATGCAGTCGTAACCCTTAAATTTAAGCTCAAACATTGAAGCTAGTACATTACAAACGCTGATTTTTTTTTTTAAGAAAACGAGATGGATATTGCTTTGCGAGATTTTGTCATAACGATAACAATTTTAATTTAAAAGAAAATATACGAAGTTTTTTTTAATGAAATATTTCAAATACCGGATAGTAAGATATCTAAATTTGAGTTCCATTTGCGCATTTATGAGTTTTTGGTAATAAACCTCATTTCAAATGCTCTAAAAATCAGTTTCTCTTTTTACCTACCAATTAGATATTGTAACTGACAAGAAGAACTGCCACGATAAAATCGTCAGCTTATATAATCAGAAATAATACAAAAAATATTTTTTTCTATAATCACAATAATATCACTGTTATGTTTATTACATCATTGATTATAACGAATTCATAAAGTAATTTTATTTAACTCTATAATAGGCACGCCATCATTGGCTCCTTAAACAACCGTTTGGGGTCCATATCGCACCTTTAGAATTAAAATAACCTATTTAAAAATGCGATTTGATCTTATGGACATTGAATTTTTATTATGTTAATTGGAAAATAATTTAAATGAATTTTTCTAATATACTTAATACAACCACTTAATTCAACTTCATAATTTTTCTTGGCCACCCATCTGACCTTGGGAAAGTTGCTTATAATCGGCAATCGAAGGACGAACGCGTTCTATACTGCGCCATATTATTTTCTCAAGGAGGACTGTTTTATATGTCATAGTCTGTGTTGATTTATAATATATATTTAAATTGGTTAGTTTAGCGTTCTGCTTACTTAGCACTTACTCACTGTTATGCACAAATTGTGCAGTGTATTACACGCATACGTATCAGACGGTTGTTTACCTTATCATCTTATAATATCATTTATCAGTAAATTATATAATTTTCAATCATTTATCATAAAGTGTGGGAATTCATCCCACATTTTGGTCCTTCGAGCCGGACATCGTACAGTCTGACTGACTGTTGTAGTCATAATAATATGTACCCTTACTATCTACCTACCTACCTAAGGAGTCGAATAAGCGTTACCGGAACAAGTGAATGTATGTCCCAAAACAGTTCAACACACAGTCTTGGCACTCCAGTCCAGAGTTAGAGTCAAATATCGCAACTAAAGTACCAAATAATATACACCCTTATGTTTAGCATTTAGTAGCGTACAGAACAAGCTGTAAAGGTTTTATTACCCACTTCAGTAGTACTCCGATACTAAGTACGGAGATAGATAAGTAAATGCTCTTATTTATCAAAAAGGTTTACCCCTATGCGTAACAGGCTCATTTTTATCTTCACCTCTGGGAATACGCCTCCCGCATTTTCTGTTTTGGTCGGTTTATACAGCAATATTTTCAGGACTTGTAAAAATATTGCTTACTTTGTGCATATATCGTGGTAACGGTGTTATATCATACGTGAATTATAATAGTACATTTACCTGTTATAGTGATGCTGAAGATATCGTATTAGAGGAGAAGGCGTATTATAGGCCAAAATGTAACAATATGTCATATTTGTTATTAAGAAACATATTTCACATGATATATGAAAAAATTCCCAATCTACAGAAACATATTAGCATAAAAAATATTTCCAAATAATAAAGAAATATATAATAATTAACATTATAAGTTACAATAATCAATGCAAACAAATACTATATTACAATCCGTTATAATTTTTTTAAGCTTTCCGTAACCTTTGTTAATATATCAATTCTCAGACTTATTTTATAATAAATAAGTTAGCGCTTAACCGTTATCTCGCCTAATGGTAAGCGATGATTCGATCTTGGATGTGATGCGCTTGCCTAGAAGATACCTATTCACTCATAACTTAAAGATCCCGAGATAGTATGTGTCAGAAAACACAGAATGCTAAAAATATCTAATTTTCACAGTTCTAACCAAATATAGAATAGAATAGAAAGTGTTTTTTCAACATAAAATATTACATTTGCATTACATTACAAATACACAACAATTTTTACGTCAAAACGGTCACATCTCAGCATATGTCACCTCCTGAGCAGAGACGCTGATTTTTAGATGCAACCTTGGGTTGGTGTTAGATGTCGTAGTATAAATGTATATAATACTAGCGGCCCGTCCCGGCTTCGCACGGGTGGACAAAATTCTTAAAATTTTTTCTAGCATTCAATATAGCCTATGACACTCAGCAATAATGTGTCTTTCTATTGGTGAAAGAATTTTAAAAATCGGTTCAGTAGATCCCGAGATTACCCCTTACAATTTAACAAATATACAAACACACAAACTTTACTTCTTTATAATATTAGTATAGATATATATCTACATTTACTGTACAAAGCACGAGAAATACGATAGCTTCTTACGCAATGCATATTTATAAAACTGTCTTAATGAGCAGTGCCCTCTAATTAATATTACTTATATATTATAACTACAATTTAATTAACTCTTAAGTCATATTTAACATATATGACGATACATTTCTTTAAACTAAGTCGTACCTCAAACTTAAGGGCAATTATTCTATTAGTTCTCACTTCTTATAGTAATTGTGATTTTAAAAGTGATTCGTTAAATATCGTACTTACAACTGCCATCGGAAATAACTTCGTGTCAATACGATCTTCTTTATAATGTTCAATCTTGAACGTAGAGTTTAACGTTTTATCATAGATTGACGTCCAAGCTAATTTCGAATTCCCATTTATCATTTCGCACGTTAACGTGATTTCTTTATAAATTTAGCTTTTGTTATTACGTCATATTGTGAAAACTGTTTTGCGATTTATTAACTGTTTCTTATTTGTATATTGTGGAATATGACTTTTAATGTTGTAACAATAAAGGTACGTTTTGATTGACTATTTGTATTCAAAATGGGGGAAAAGCTCGTGCTGATTTAGAAACCGCTGGTGTTGCTTCTTAAGCTTCATAATCGCTTGAAATATGACTGAAGAATGTCTTGATTTAATTCGGTAAATGATACAAACATTAATAATGCAAAAACATTAAATAGCGCTTTAATTATTGTTGTCACTCGGACATGACGGGCATTTCATATTTTACACTTGCCTGCAAGAAACTGGTTTTTAGCCATTGCATTATCCTTCGTATGTGCATTTAAAATTGCTATGGTGTACAATAAAATATGAAATCATACTTTTGACTGATTCAATTTATCACAATTTTAATATTAACAAAGTTTAAACAAATACAATTATTCCCTTTTAGTTTTCTGCTTAAAGTAGCCTAGAAGAGATTGTTTTTTAACAAAAAGACCTACTGTTCTAGGTAATATAGCTTAAGTATGCGAAAAAGTGTTTATTATTTTATACAAAAATAAAGTAACTTATCTATTTCTATGCCATAATGGCTTTCTGAACTATTTATTATATGGCATGGATACGTTTGTATTTTATGTCGTAATTATTTGATTGTTTTCTATTCTATTCTCCTATTTATTTTCCACAACAGTTATTACAAACTGAAAACACCGATGAGTACACATAAAATATATTAATGTATTTTTATTGAATTGCGGTGCATATTTTGACATTAACCGAATTTCTCTCAATCTAAAACAAGTAAAATTCAAGTGCTTGAAAACATTGTATACTTCGACATAAAAGAAGTGTTTTTTTACAGAACGTTGACACTATGGAAAATAAATCAAAATAGGGTTTTTGGAGGTTGCCAATTACGAATTTGATGTCAAAAAAGACTTTTGACTTGTGACAGCTGTCAAAAACGCTGTCAACAAATCCGAATCTTACATTTTCGTATAACTGTCTTAAAATGTTGTATATATAGGCGTTTTCGACATAGCTGATCACGGATTTAATACCAAAAAACACTTTTAACGTATTACAGCTGCCAAGAATGCTGTCAATAATAAGTCAAATTATTTATTTTCAACATTTTTGTATAAAAGTCTCAATACGTGATATATTGGGGTTTTCGAGGTCGCTGATCACGGATTTGATACCAAATAACACTATCGATGTATGACAGCTGTCAAAAATGCTGTCAATAATAAGCCGAATTATTTAATTTTCGACACTTTTGTATAAATAATAATAATAATATTTCCTACAATCACACCAATTAGCCTAGCCCAAAGTAAGCACTATAAAGACTTGTGTTATGGATACTAGGGTAACGGATAGACATACATATATCATACATAAATAAATAATATTTATAGAAATATATATAAATATCCATGACTCAGGTACCAATGTTCGTATTCATCACACAAACATCTGCCCCTTAAAAGACTGAAGACGTGATATATAGGGGTTTTCGAGGTCGCGGTTCACGAATTTGATATCAAAAAACTGTTTTGACTTGGAATAACTGTTAAAAACGCTGTCATCAAAGAACATATTATTTTAGTTTGTAAAACGAGGAAACTTCTTTTTAATACTTTTTAACAGTTTTCCAAAATAAAAAAAATGATAGAATAGTTATGTAGTATACAAAACCATTGTATACTACATAACTATAAACAAATTTTTGTGATTTAACTTATGAAATTTATCAACTTAATAAAGTTAAGAGCATATTTAAATATTTGAGAAGCCCAACGGTTGAGATGTTAGCTTTAACATAAACAGACAGTTCGATAAATGGACCCGTGGAATATATTTGAAATATTACTCAATGTATCATTATAAAATAAAATTATTATGAAAAGAGACGAAAGACTTTTATAATCAAAATTGTATTATGATCTATAAAATGAATAAATAATTATCGTCATTTGTATAAAAACAGAAATCTTTTATTAAAATTCAAAAGGATTACAAAGTTTGGTTACAAAGTTCATAGCTTAAAGATGGTCAAGTCAATTGGAAACTTAAACGTTGCAATCAGAAACTGTCTTTCTTCTCACTCGATGGAACAGTTAATCGCTCGGACATTGAGATTCATATCTTTAAACATTCCAAATCGCTGGATTGGAATATCAAACTGACTGAATTGCAATAAAAGAGAGGCGACACTGGAAGATATTGTTACAGGTTGGAGTAATAAATTTATTAAGACAAGTTGACTTTTTTCTACTAAAAGATTTTTTATTTATTTTAGAAAGTATTGTTTTTTATTTATAGTAAAATGCAAAATTTATCTATATTATTACTATTGATGTATAACTTATATTTAATTTATATATACTAGATATACGCCAGTCTGTCTAACTTCCTATCCTATGTAGAATAGGTTAAATCGACGTCAGAAAAATAAGCGGCCAATATCTTTGAATTGAGAAATTAGAATTTTTTTAAACCAAAAAGTTTTTATTTCTGATTTTTTATAGATATTTTACTGACAATACGTTAACTAATACATACACAAGTATTGTCATAATATAATTAGGATTACATATCTCTTAGAAAATTACTTTATATTTTGAATATATTTTAATCTTACATTTTATAATCGACGGTTACTAAATCTGGTGGGAATTAGAAAAAATCTTATTAAATCTTTTTTTATCCAAAAATAAACGTAAGTTTGTCTTATATAGATTAAATAGGACATAACTGTAAATTGAGTTTTGACTTAGATGTCAAAGAAAAATAATGATTTAAAGATAATTTTCTCAAAAGAAGATTATAAAGGAAAAAATATCATGCATTAATAAACTCTCAAATATTTTTTTATTAACACCTTTGTGAAGTTTATTTTTAGGTTAGTTCATACATAAAATAAATTCTCAGTAGTTTTAGTTCATTTCAAAACAAACATTTTAGTGGAAAAAAGCTGTCCGTAAAGTCGACGGATAATCTAACCGTTAACCCGATTCTAGTCTAGAAACTACTCATAAAAAAGTCATCAATGTCCAATAAAATTCTTTACGTACTTTCAAGTTACTCGATTTACGACCAAATAATCGTTTGCGAACATCTATCAATCCGAATACTCTGTAATAAACGATCAAAAACCCGTTACCACAGAATCTGCGGACTTATAGCTGTAGAAACCAGATAAGAAGAGAATGTTCCTGAAAAGTGGTTTATTCCGTAGATTTTGTATACAAGCGAGAAGGATAGAGATGCGTTAAGATCAACCGATACTGAAACTGCTTCCACATAAAGATACTCCACAAAATGAGTTCCAAATGATGATTTCGAAAATTTTATGCTAAGGATGTTTCTGTTGAGTCGTATTATAATAATAATAAATTATTTTTGCAATTATTTAATCCAATGTGCAGTTACAAAGATACGGAAATTTTCATCTAATTGGTAATCAACAATTTGTCACAAACATAATTCACGTTGACAGCTGTACGAGTAAAAACTGTGTCACAGCTGTCAGCGCCCTCCCTACTCAGTCCCTCATCAAGTTACGATATCATTTATTAATTAATTAACCAATTGAGTTGTAATTGTAACTAATTGAATATTAAACAGAGATAAAGAAGAAATAAAAATATGTAAATATAAAACTAACAAAGAGAAAACAGATATTACCACTAGTCTCTCTCTGCGTTTGTGTATGTATGCATGTGTGTATGTCTATGTATGTTTGGGCGGGTGTGTGTGTCGATACGCAGTACAGTATTACAAAATTTTCTGTTTTGAGAAGATATATTTCAAATTTTAAAAATTTTGATAATGTTGGTGATAAATTTTTGAGCGAATATTGTGTCATATATGTAGATAAAATTCATTGATACTTGTTTAGAATATCACAATTCAAATTGAGATCTATTTTATAATTATCATAAGTTTTCTAAAGCCAAAATACAATAAGAAAATGGAAGGTCAACCTTAAATTAAACCTCTTTGTGCACAGTTCATGTCAGATGGAATTTATTGCTATTTGTAAGAAGGCTTGGCTTAGTTCTAATGACTTGTCTTACAATGCTGTTCGTATTTTTATCGTGATAATATACCTAAGAGCACATTTTTCGCGTTGTTAAACCATATAAAACTTCGAAAACATCTTAAGGAAGCGTTTTAACCCCAAGACTCCGTGGAGTAGAAAAGGTGATAAAGATATACGTTAAGATTAAGGTGTTCTCATAAATAACGACATTTGAAAGATATCTTAACGACATTTAGATATTGCACGAATTCTTTATTGAGCAATATTATGAAACTTAAAAAAGAAACAAGATTGAGACTTATTTTTCTCTTTTAAGTTTCGCTGTTTTATCATTATAAAATGCAAATTTCAAAACTTTGAGTAAATTATTAAATTATGACCTGCTTTGACTAAACTATGTTTCTTTGTTCATACTGGAATACAAATTGGAATAAAGATGCTTTTAACTTTTTAAAAGTTGATATTTTATCTTAAGAAGTAGATAAAACTTCGAAAATTTACTATCCAATACTCATAAAATATAAATACTATCTTATTAAATTCAGCTCACTTTTATACAGATATTGGTTATATATAAAACGTTTTAGTCTATTACTGAGTAGCAGTTTACAACATTGAATTTATACTCTTTACACCAGGGTCAAGCGGGTCTATTGTGGTGGCCACCACAGATCACGGTGTAGTTGAACCACAGACTGTACCTAAAATCAGTCAGTTTTTAGTCCGATGACTTTGACCTAACTACCTGTAATCAAAAATTAAATACCCACAATACACCACAAGACTAGAATCTAAACAAAAAATAGACAATAATTTACTGTTTTTGTGTAAGACATAAATTAAACCTAAGTAATTTGCTATAAATACACTCTTTTAAGTGAAAATTCACGGGAAGGCTTACGTAATTCTGTAGCAAAATTCTTTATTCATGACTCAGGGAGCCAGATAATCCCTCAGGATGTACGTACCTTTAGATGGGTGCTGACATGCCCACATTAGGCTGCGGTCATAAGGGTAGCAAGAATAATTTCTTTATGCAATTCCCCTTTCTACCGTACAGAGTTATAAATAGAAATGTGTTTGTTACTTTCTCACTTCGAACGGTTTCAAAGATTAATGATTTTGATAATAATTATATATTTTTTATCATAATGAGTCTGTATTAGAAAACAAATTTATGAGAGGCAGTTTCAAAATAGCACATATATCAGACAAACTTGTGAAACGGCGCCTAAGATTATTCGGGCATATTTAAAGACCCCCTCAATATGGTAAAGTTGGCTTTGTATTTGAATATTACCATTTGGTTAACCAACATTTAAAAGAGATCTGAAAGCCGCCATATTCAAATATGGCACTAAATTTTAATTAACGAAAGAAAAAGACAGAGAGAGTCGAGGCAAAGTATATGAGATAAGGTCTGGAAAGAAAAAGAACAATAAGTCTATAGCTAAGATGCTCCAACATCTTTCCAACATCCAATGCCATCTAATATCAATTGATCCTTAAGTAAAAAAACTGGTTGGTTGCCTGTAAAGTCGGTATACGGGCGAAAGTTTTACGTGACAACTACTTTGAGTGGTAAAATAATTTTAATGTGAATATTCATTCGTATAGTAGGAAGAAGGATGAAATAATAGTAACAATTTAAAACATTTATTTATACAAAGAATTATATTTAAAACATTAATTTATAGGCACGCGTCCCTTCCACTTTTTATGTCTGTCTCTCTCGCTCTTAGGCGGGCTAACCATGCCCGAGTGGAAGGGACGCGTGCCTCTCACTCGCTCTCATTGTGAGCGCATAACGTGAGCGGAGCGTAACGCAGTTTCTTGAAGTGTCACCCGGCAAACCAATTTATAAGACGTTATCACGTCAAAATATTGCGGGTCTGCCTAATGTATTTGGTATTCTGCCTCCAGTGTCTCAATCAGAAAATCAATACTGTACTATGAGTCCTTATCTTAATTTCGAAAAGGCCAGGGGCCTTATTTTTAAAATGCTTTAACCGTATGCGAAATAAGCGTGTCATCTTTTTTATTCTATGCGTGCCAACGTAGCGTGAAGGAGACGGTGCACGCGTTTTTCGAATACAAACTGGGCTCGGGCGTTTCAAAAAAGGGCACCATTCCTCTGTAATAATACGATTAACTATTTTATTTTATTATGATGACCCAATTATTGACCAGGTATTAGGCAATTGGCCCAACGGTAGCGAATCTACCGTTCGCACCGAAGTTACTGGGAAGGGGCAGGTGTTTGTGTGATGGATACGAGCATTTGTACCTGATTGATATTAATATCTTTGTACTATTAGAGTGGAGCTCCCATGGATCAGCTTGAATGACACAGTGTCTGTTATGCCATAACTTCCCGAGTTCTTAACCGATTTTAAGAATTTTTGTGTGGATCCAATCAACACATTTAGAACCACATTGTAACGGATCGCATAAATAAAAAAGTTATGACCAAAAAACAGCTCTATGGGATTTTCCATTGAAACAAAAAGCGGGCTTTTTGAAAGTTTTCATTCTTATGGAACTTTAAAATTTACTAAACATTATTGATTTTTTTTTCTATTACGCTCTGCTCCAATATATGGTGCTAGCGAACCTTTTAGCTTAGCGACTGCATAGCCTAGTATGTCTATATATATATATATATATATATATATATATATATATCTGTTACCCTAGTATCCATAACATATCGATACAGTGCTTACTTTGGGCTAGATTTAGGTGTGTATGTAAGAAATTCCCACTATGAAATAGTTTTCAAATCGGTCCGCTTTATAGCCTCATCCCGAGTTGTTTAAAAAGTTTATATAAGAGATTATATATTTACATTGTAGGGAAATTTAATTAAAACTTCTATTCAATATTTTATTACATACCATCTAATTAATACATGGTAGTTTTACATAAAGAACATTATAGACCCAGAAGAGTATAGCAATTAAGAGAGAAAAGGACGTCTTATTATGATTTATTATTTTTCTTTCCGTTAATATCATTACATAAAAGCGGACCGTTGTGTTAAGTATTTGACATTATTTTGATCACACATCATGTATACTAACGAGCTCGTTAATGTCTCGAAACTTTAATTATTGATGACTTTGATTATTCTGACGTGACTAACATTTACGACGAGATGTGAAGCTTTAATTAAACTGGTTGACATTGATATGATTCCTCTAGCTCAATATTAGTCTGCAATATTGGGTATATCGGTATTATATTCTATTAGCGTTATTTCTTTGTATCTTAAAGTTCGGTCGGCACTCCCAGCCTCACCTCCCTTTATTCCATTTTCCTTTCGTACATACCTTGTCTCGCATATTGAAGAGCGAGATGTCCACGCCATCTATTGGTGGCAAATCATAACGCAATATTGCCAACATGCAGCTAAAAAAAAGTGATTCTCATGGCCGTTCGCGCACATGCATGGATTTCGCAATATAAGATTCGCACAAACCCATAGCAATCTATAGTATTGTTATATAAAAATGTTCTCGTGAACTTAACAATAATGAACTAATTTTTAACCGCGGTTGCGCTCACGTTGATGTAGACTACCTACCGATAAAAAATCATATTTCTATTCCTCGCAAACAGTATATGTCCTTTTGTGTTTCTCTGAATAAGTATATGCATTTTATGATTCTAGATTGAGTAATTGAATGGTATAAGTGTTATTAACTCAATTTGGTATTTATAAGTTATAATTTTAGAATCGTTATATTTATATAAATTCGATAAATAAATAATGTTTATTACAATCACACCAATTAACCCAGCCCAAATTAAGCACTGTAAGGCTTGTGTTATGGATGCTAGAGTAACGGATAGACATACATATACGATACACAGATATGTAATATTTATAGAATATACAAGGCCATTTTATAAACACCATCCAAATTTATATATTATATTCTTTGAAGAAAATAACGAAACAAGATTTTTTTCTTTTAATATCACTCAGTACTAAAATATTAAGTTAAGCCTACACAAAGTTATCCGAGGAAAACTACCGATTGCTGTCACAGTCACGCTACGCACGGTGTTGTAGCAGATGATTACACGACCCCCGCCCCGCCCTCCCGTATTTCATTGATACATTACAATGATTTTCATAAGTTGCAAATTTAAACGAAAAAAAATAGGAACGTCAAATTGAAGAAGAGATAAGTTGATTTGTTCTTTGATTATAACAATATTAATCGATAACACTTTTAATAAATAAAAAATGAACATAAAAGTAAACCACACATTAGGCACTTACGTCGCATTTTTTTAAATTTAATCAACTTATGTAGAATAATTGGTTGGAGTAAAGCAAAGGGTGTTTATTAACCACAGAATCTAAAAAAACACAGGGAACTCAAAGGCAATTCGAAAATCGCAAAAACAAATGCAGTGCCAAAACCTTAGTACCTACCTACCTAAGTTATTTTTGTCTATTTTACACGATAGGATAAAGAAATGTATAATTAATAGTTCTATATTTTTGTGAAAAATTTCACAAGTCTTAGCCGCCCTGCACACATTTTGCTTTACTCCAACAAAATAATTAATTAAAAATCCAAACAAAATACACTTACATGAAGTTTGAAAACAATCACTACCTTAAAGTGTAGGTAATTTCTCTCTAAACAGTCTTGCACGTTTATGAACATTGTCTTTTATTGTATTACTTGTTTTTTCACTTTGTCACTTCGTTAAATGCACGGATTATATTTATATTAAGTTCTCGAGGCTTTGGGCCTTCTTCACATAAACCCGTCGTTCAATTTCGCCCTCGATTTCAATTGCAAGTGTGAACACATTTCGTTAGGTAGATAATTATGCGACGTAAATGCGTGAACGCAACATTGTACCTACATCGCGGAAAGTCCGCGGCTGACTGATTTCATTGCGCCGATGTCGTTACAACTTGCGCGCGCAGCTCGGTGGGGCGCTTCGGGCGGTCGGTCGTTCAACTGTAAGTACCTATTTTGCCAGTAACCAGCTGTTGTAATAATTCGCTCGGACAAAATTTTTTTTTGCGGAAATTTTACCTACCAATTTTTTTTCATAAATGAAGTGTTTGAATGATATCTAATGCCTAGAAAAAATTTGGATGGTGTTTATAAAATAACCTTGTATATAAATTCCCATGATTCAAGTACAAATTCTCGTGTTCATCACAGAATCCCTTCCGGGACTCGAACCCAGGACCGCAATGCGAAAGGCAGGCAACTGTTATACCAAACATGACCGTTTGGTAAATATAAATAAATAAATGAATATGAGTACATTCTTACTCGAAAAATTCTCACATTTGTGACATCGGTAATATTTTACTGGATAAAAGTATGGCTTATCAAAATCCAAGATTTAAAACATGAAAATACTTAATTTCTTTAATATCCATTTGAGTAGGTAGAGTATGGAGAAAGAGAAATACTTTTTAATTTCGACCACACGAGCCATGCATTAATCACTGTTCGATCTAAAATCTATCTTGCTTAAAAACGCCCCAACTTTGTATTAAATTTTCTTTTTTTATTTCGAAAACGGTATGTAAACCATTTATTTCTTATAAATTATAGGTAACAAAGCTTCTATTTTTGATATTACAATATTGCACAGCATAATATATTGAAGAAACTTTTGGAAAAAGATTTCGGCTGAACAATATGTACGAAAAAAATATTATATTCACAAGTAAAGACGTAATATTTCAAGGGTCCTGTAAAGTTTATTAGTTTTACTATGGGATAACATTACCATTCTTAACAAAATATTAATTCTTACAACAACACAACACGAGACGCCCATTTTTATTAAGAAATATTACTTCTTGCTACTAAAGCTACTACTGCTTACTAAAGGCTATTACAGAATTGATAATTATTTGAATGACAAAACTGCGTGGAGTTAATGGTCTTTGCTTTGGAAAACTGTACTTCTTGCATTTTTACAAGTGCTAGAAAAGTATTCTAAAAAAATAGTAACACATTAAAGGGAGAAAAAGATAGCCCTTGCCTAGTTCTCTTGCGGCATCTTCTAGGTAAAAGGTTTCCCGTCATAGGACTTATAAAGCCGTGTCGTAATTGACTTTCAATAAATGCGTCTGTATTTCCGAAAACTTATAACCCGTCCATTTTCAAAGCCAGGGTGAATAGGCACCTTCTGGGTTAGCTCGTTCCATCGTGGATTCTGTCTTCGCCCCCGGGCTTGATTGGGATCAAGAGCTAACCCATCTTAAATAAAATAAATAAAAATAAGAAGCATTTTATATTTACCTTATCTTAACAACAACTCGTAATCAAAATTTCCAGTGAAGTTTAAAATAAAATTACTAGTTGTTTTTGTTTTAATAATGCTGGTGGAGGTAATAAAAATCATAAATGATGTATTAATAATTTCATTTTTTGTCCACAGGTAAGTTACGACTTTCTAAAGAGTAGAGAAACAGCGAAAAAATATCCAACCTCGGCCGAGGTCAGTGACAGCCCTTACTCACGTTGAGGACAGGAACGAGGGTAAAACGAAATTGCATTTGTACACATGTTTTATTTCTGTTTGATTTATTTTATTAGCCAGTATCGTGGTGAACGTAAATGGATTTTCGTCAAACATCGTAACGTTTTAGATCGATCTGTTTTATAGAATGTATAAAAATATTATATTTTTACATTCCTTACCAGAAGTACTTCTACCGTTTGAAGTTTTTTAATGGAAGAGCAAGTAATGAAAGTCACAAAATAAAATCAGTATTGAATACCCCGAACCTTTTTCTACCAACAACGAAAGTCAAAAGTAAGTGCAAGTTGCGGAAATTAGAATGAAAAATTCATTTGGCTTTGATCACATAATATCGATTTTGCTGTAAAATTATGGTAAATTTCTTAACACTTTTTTCTATTTAAATGTCGGTGAAAAACTAAAAAATGTAGCTAACCACTTGAGTGTTTGCTATTAAACTAACATAAATCGATTATTTGATTAGTCTTAGTTTTAGAGTTAGACTTAGAATTACCATTAAAAAAAACATATTTTGATGGATTCAAGAACAGTGTTCCCAACTTATAATTGCTTCATTCTTCCAGTTATATGTATTAAAAAAATCTTTCATAAAATAAGGTGATTCAGTATAAGTTGTTTATAACCTCGCCATCTATTGGTGGCAAATCATACCGCAATGTGGCCAACATGCAGAAATAAAGGGTACTGGTGGCCGTTCGCGCACTTGTCCCAAGTTTCGCAATTTTAAATAATTTCGGTGTCTTTGTGTGCGTAACCATATGGAACAGCAAAGCTTAGGGGCGTCCCCCGCAGCCAAACAGCATTTTACACCACGTGGCTCTCAAGGTATCGTGCCATCTTCCTCATATTGTTGTCGACATAAATTTTCTCATACCGCAATACTGCCCACTAATTTTGAGTCACCCGCACAACCAGGTGTACTTAAATAAAAACAAGCTGACCCGGTAACGCGTTGCTATGGTAACTCGTATACAATGGAAAAAGAGCAGACAGACAAACACACAAACAACAAATTTGTGTTCTTAGATTATGGATTTAGTCTACGTATGTCTGAAAAATTCGAAAAGTATTTTTTCTCGCAACTTACAATTTAATAACAATTTTTTTATATAGGTACGTTAACCCGAAATTCCCAGAGGATCGGACGGTTACTTTAATAATTAATTTCAGACGTACCTTCAGCAAAAGTAGCGCCAAGTTTAGGTACTCTGTTATAATAATTTTCTGTATCTGTGTGCCGTGAGCCGATCTAGTGAAAGGGGTTTTCTCAGTTTTACTATCATAATGGAAGGATGCGGATAGGAAGGGCACAAGGGTTGTATTTTCTATTATTTTACTTTTTGTTCGGTATTATATCTGTTTTTGCACACCTGCTAACAAGACTTCTCTTTAACTAGATTAGATTATTGCTTATGAAATAAGCATATTTTTTGAAAAGCTTTATTTTTCTTACAAATTTTTAAATTGTCTTGATGACTATATGATTGTGCGTAAAAACAATTTTGTGTGTTTTGTTCTAGGAATTCGTTAACCGAACATAATATTTATCTAAAAGAATGAATGTAATACAACTTATATTTGAATTTGTTATTAGGCAATTCCTTGATTTCAACTGGTACATTATAGATTCTGGTCGCGTTACAAAACGTACCATTTCCATATATTTTCAATGCGTGTTGTTAGGTTTTTTATATACCGTGTCGTGTAGGGGATAGAGATGTAAATTATCCTTAACAAACATGCAGATTTCAAGTATATAAAGACATGGTAGCGGTATAATCCCAAGTGCCTTAAATAGTGGCTTGCAATGGCCAAGATAAAGACAAAGTAGTCATTACTTAGGTTATCACTTCAAATCTATTCAATAGCTTTTTTTTTGAAGGGAATGAGCTTGTATTAGATTAAAGCAGTATAGTTTTCGTTATAAGTGTTAGTCTGAAGAGCTACACGACGAGAGTTATTCGCATAAACTTGAATAAATTTTAATGGATTAATCTTTCACGAGATGTAGAGAATTTTTATACTCGCTATATTTAACTTGCTCTCTGTTTCTTTACTTAGCTGCAAAGAGATATATTTTTTTATAAATGTTGTGGTTTCTATTACCTCCGTCGATTATAACAAATATTTACAATGAAAACTCTCACGACCATGAAGAACTTGCGTGGGGGCTGTCAGTTATGCAGCTTATTTATGAAATGTCGCCTTTTTAAGGTATCGTGAAAAATGAAATCGATACAATGTGCCTTGAATATGTGTGCCGAAAAAAAAATATTTATAAAGTTCGTAATAGGTCGATTCCAATCTTCTTCTTCGATTAATCATAGTTAGCTCGTGAAATATTTTGGATGGGCAAGTGATAGTAAGCAAAACGAATAACTCTAATATTTTTATATTAAAACCACTTGTCAGTCCGCTACCACGCGCCCCAACTCTCTCAACACTCTCAATGCAGCGCGAATTGTGTAAAAAATGTCGGTAAACAATATAAAAAATGTGCCATTTTCTCGCTAAATAATGAAGCTAGGACCACCACAGAATATTTTGATCTCCGTAACTCAAAAATTAATTGTAACTAAAAAAAACCAGCAGGCCACGCGGAAATTTGAATTTGGTAGAAATTGCTACCGTGGAATGAAAAGTGGTTAACATTAGAAAGACACTCTAGATAACTTAAAATATAAGTCAACGTTTATGTTATATAATTAGTAAAATAATACATCTGGTTCGGTCTGTTCGCTATATTCACTTTATCTACAATAGGTTTACCCTTTACTAAATAAAGGATGGAATTTTCTCATCGGACGAGACTCAAATCGGCGCCACCATTATGAGATTGATATACCAAAAAGTCACACTAAGCGTTTTGGTTTCAATTTTGTTATCCGTACCGCTAAAGAATGGAACTCTTTGCCTGAGACTGTATTTCCTGATAACAATTTAGGGGTCTTCAAGTCACGAGTGAATAGGTATCTTCTAGGCCGGCACATCACATCCTAGATCGCATCTTCACGTACCACCAGGCGAGATAGCGAACAAGCGATTACCTATTTGCGACTCAAAAATATATAGATATGTATATGTCTAAACAACCATGACTCAATTATTAGTAGTCGAGTAGTAGTTGTGTACTGTAAATAAATGTGTCTATCACATTGTCTCTCTCATTTAGTCTATTCAGATATTGGATATTAGACTATTATTGTATCTTAGGCTCATCATATATCAATTATCTCTTGAATTATTTGAACTGAAGACTATACTTCATAGTCAAGGTCTATCTGGGTCAATCAGCCATTAAAAAGCAAACCTAAAAGCAATACGAATACGAGTCAGTGTATTCTTGTTACGAAACATTGGAAAAAGAGCAAGATATCGTAGAACTGGCAACCCTTTCTTATTTTGAGGGCCCTTTGCCGAATCGACGAGCTCCACTTGAGATACAGTTGGCTGCCGTCAGTAAGCTATTATTTTGTTTTGGAAGAATTTTTTTTTGTTTTGTTATCTGTGATCCATTTTCTCTCATTGGTTTTATTTATCAAAACATGCTTCTTTTTATTACATCACAATCCCGTTATTCAGGGGATTTTTTCTCTCCATCCAAAGTTTGTTCAGAAATCGCTCTAATCTAAGCAATAAGGTTCTATAATAATTTATTTTATTTAGGTTATAATTTGTGTGAAACATCAAAATATTTTTCATTTATGCTCATTAGTTAATTTATCGGGGCTTCCTCCGCACTTAGCCTCTTGACTGGGCCATTGTGCGTATCTTAGGTTGTCTTTCTACTCCAGCCATCCTGATTCGTCCCAGAAGGTATGCTTTATGCTTTCGGGAGTGATGTTGGGAACTGGAGAAGCTGTGCCCGTTGATATTCCACGCTTCTGCATTCTATAAGCACGTGCTGTCGAGTTTCTTCTGCCTCCATGCAGCCTCATGCTAGTATGAAGGGGTTAAAAATAAAAGAAGATGATACGTATAATGTTCCCGGACAATTTTCTTATCACAATTTTTACCACTATATGTAAAAAGTGCTAAATCACTATTTCGGCCGAAAATATCCACTTCCTGGATTGAGGTCTCCTCAAATGTAAAGGTATTTGCATTTCCACGTTTAGCAGGCGAACTGAAAAATACTATAAATCGGAAACTCTACTGCATTTCATGATCTACAAGAGGTGCATGGTGAAAAAATCATGAAACTGGCATGATTTTTTTATGGTGTTCATGATTAAGTTTTGTGTCAAGCACACCGCTTGAAAATAACAATAAAAAAACAATACAAAAACACTTTATTGATTACACCACAAAATCAGAAAGATACACAAACACTTTTATTGTATTTAATTGCTTTATAACTTGCTGCTGAATAATTGCTTAGATCTAACGTGTAACAATCGGCGGCCTTATCGCTTCCAGACAACCTTAGGATGGAGATTAGGAAGCTAGAGCTATGGCGGTGTAACTTAAAGAAGCAATAATTAAGGTGAAATAACTTGTAAGCCTAGTCGATTATTTCTAGTATTTTTCTATTATAATAATTTATCACCCTTAAAGTTTTTTATTTGTTTCGTAATACAAGAACTAAAATTTTCGGAATAATATAATATTAAAACAGAGAAGGTTGTTTACATGTTAAAGGACCTCCGCCATCTTAAATCAATTTTGTAAGTTTTTAATTATTTGGTAAGTGTATTTTTTCAAATGAACATCGAATACATTGCACCTCAGTACAAGGGTACTCTTGCACTTTTTGCGAAAAGTTATTTTAAGATTTTTATTTGCAATACTTATATATTCTGTTGCTCATATAATATTGTCAAACGTTTAAAAAACATTTATTAATGACTCGTTCGATTTTTTCTTCAAAGTACCAACCGAATGTACGATATTATGTAAAAATTACATTTTTTTTATTATACTGTATATTATTATAACAGAAAAATACTAGAAAAAATCGACTCGGGTCACAAGTGAATTCTCAGGCGGGTATCGAACCAGCAACCTTTGGTAATCCGGTCCAATGCTCTCCCAATTGAGCTACCGAGCCTTGTAAACACTCGTCGAAATTTTCTAGTACCTTCCTGATTTTACGCTGTAGGCCAACGTTGTTTCATCAATGAGAGGAACATCCTCTCGTATTCGAAAGAAACATTTTCACAGATGTTTGGTCAATCGATTAAGATGAAACAGCCATTTTTGTTTTATAATTTTTTTTTATATTTTATGCATTTTTAATCTTTTAAGATCGCATTGAAAATGCATAAAATATATAAAAAAATATAAATATATACTGTATATGTTTTGACTATGCTTAAGTGTTCGTAGCCGTTTTTTGCTTTTGTTTTAAGCGAGGAAGATGGGCTACTCAGTGGGAAGCTAAGTGTTAAACAGAGAGATAAGATAAACATCGTAAAATTCTAAGATGGTTTAAATTGTATAAGTACGTCTTCATGATTTAAATTTTATGAACGATAAATAAGCCAGAGAATGCTCATTGTCGTACTAGTTTAAATAATAAGTTATTTAAATTTAAACAGACTCCGCTACTGAATTTCGAATAATGTAATGTCGACGTGCGCTAGTATACACCAGTACGATATAAGTCAAGTCGAAAGTCTGCACTATGTGAGATAGGGTAGGTAAAAGGTACCGAGATAGATAAGTTTAATTAGGTTTGGTAGATACTCTCTCATTTAAGATATCACTGACATGTACTTTCGAACTAACATACGTCGAAATTTTATTCTTCGAAACTCAGTAGCGGAGTCCGTCCAGCGGACTAATTTGAGGCCTTTAATAATCATGAGGCTTTTGCGTCTTACTTCACTCTCTCTCTCTCTCTGTGTATGTCTGTCTCTATCTTGGTACAAACGGATTTTTGAATAATATTAGAAAATTAACTATGTTACTTGCAAATAATTTTTCGGTATTTTGTGTGTGTGCTTAATTATTTACCCCCAAAAAGAACGAGTAGGGTGGAAACGAATCCAAAATAGCTATCAATTCAAAAGTCATACATAATTCATAATACTAGTAAAAATACCCGTGGGAATTCAATGACTGTTCAACACTTTGACAGTAATTGCTAAATTATAATTATTTAGTACAAATAAGATAAACTTGTTTTTATTATCATTAAACCTTGTAAGCAAATTTTACGGTGACAACTAATTAAGAATAAAGTTTGCGATAAGACACACCAAATTAGATTTTGAATTTTAATCGAACGAGAGCAGATATATAAACAAGAAACAAAGTTACAAAATGTTTAAAATATAGTTCAATATTGAATAAGTTGACAACTTTAATTACAATAATAAACTTCCTAATGACTTCAAAGAATGTCATATTTCAATTTTCAATGCCATATTTCTATAGGAGACACAATACGCTTGTAAAACACGACCACTCCTCCGAGCCCTCAGGTGGGATAGCCGTTTTTGATATGCGTATTTAATATCTTATAGAAACTTCAAAGAAATGGAAAATAAAGCATTGATATATTCAAAGTTGAAGAAATATTAAATTTGAAAAGACTGCCTTCAAGAATATTATAATAATTTATTTATATTGAATGTGTTTGTGTGTGTCTTTTTTATCGAATTGTGTTATAGAAGTGTACGTTTGTCTTGTACAACTTGCGTTCAAATCCAGTGCTTCAACGAGGCTCATAAGTTAGATTCATGTAATAAGATTTTAAGTTCTATATTACATGACACAAGAAACGATATCTATCTATCTTCAATATAGTGCATGGAACGACACAGTTTGTTACATCAGAAAAAAAATTCGTAGCCGTAGCATCGTAGCCGTAGCCGTCGTCTGTAGCGACATCAAACAGTCGTAACAAACACGTGACTGTCGCTACCGTCTTGTTAATTTTTGGTTATCGCGATCAAATTGACGTTATTTTTGTGAAACCTTGTGTGACATTATTGAATAGACTTTTTCTATCTTTTATCCTGTTTATTTTAGACACGCAATAAACCCTTCTGATTAGAACATCCTCTGAAGTAATATTTTAGCATAAAATCTCTACGCTTGGCAGGAAGATTGGCAATCGAATTAAATGACTATAATTCGGTAAAAGCTACCCATTTTGAGATCTAAGGGAGAAGTATGGTGACCTTCAGTATTTAGTGACCTTTTATGGCCCTTTTTTGAGGAGGCTTCCATCATTCGTAGTCTATATAAATATTTGTATGTATTTTCCCCACGCATTCTTAAACCATTGATCAGATTATGGTAAAACTTTGTTAAGTTTTGCATGCCAAAGAAGGTTTATATGAATAGTCAGCAAAATATATTAGCAAAAATAGCATCGAAAAGTATGCTGAGTGCAACTTGTATGAAATTAAGTGCTAACCAATATTATAAATTTAAAAGTGAATGTGTTTGTTTCTTAATTTTTCACGACTTAATTTTTCAACCTATTATCAAAAAAAATTACATACACATTGTCAGAGCTACATAAAAAAACATGAAGTTTCTTTTATTCGCTGTTTTCATTTGCAATTGTAACATTGGGTAGTAGTATTTATAAAAAATAAAATTACGATTGCTTGATTTCAATTATTGAGGTCTAAGATCATCCCAAAGGTTGATTGGTAGGGAATGGTACTAGCATTAATTCCACCAGTTGTATTAATTTTTCTTATAGAAATATTTTAAAATAGAAAATAATAAATCATCACTTAATTCAAAAGAATGTCGACTCATAAGCAACTGGTTCAGTATCCATCCGAATTTGTGAAAGGAACAAGATATAGAAAACCCTTTTTATATGGAAACTGCTAAGCATTACTTAGACCCTAAGGCTGCGTTTACACCAAAGTTTTTTCATCATTGGTTATTTAGTATTCCTAACATGATGTATTATATTAGGCTCTTGTATACATGTAATGTTATTTAGGTTTTACACTTATGCACATCTCACACACATAAAAAAGAATTTTTTTTTTCGGATTTATAGCGCAATTAATTTTGATTCTTTTACATATATTTAAACCTGACATTTTACGTGATTCCCGGCGTAATTACAGGATAAATAAGGTGACCTTGTTTAAATTAATGTCACACAGAAATTAAATTAAATTAAAAAAATTAAAGAAAGCGAAAGTGTTGCCGATCGATAGTGAAATATCGATACTATCGACACTATCAATTTTTTGTTATTTAAGGGCTTCAAAACTAGTGATAGTATCGATAATATTCCACGCTTTCAATAGTATTGACATGTTTTGAGCTATCGATATATCGATAGGCCTTTCGATAGCACGATATTTTTCATTTAAAAAATCGATAGTAATACTATCGATAGTTTGGCAACACTACTAAACCCTGAGTAATGAGAGGGGAAAGCGTCTGTCCCAAATACGGCTAGCGCTGCGGTTAGAATGAGAGAGGAGGATCCTGCCTACCGCTGCTGTATGCCTGAGAGAAAGGGAAGCCAGACAGACTGGCGCCGTAACGCGTTACGTAACGAAGCGGTTTACCCTCCATAAGAAGTTATCACTTTAAAAATAACATCTAAACCGGCACACACATAACGGTCATTTATAACACCCCGCCTTAATGCGTCGAGTGTTAAAAATATATTTCAGTAAACTCGATGGCGCTGTGGTTAATGCATCCTGTGATTGCTGTAGTTAAGTAAATAGCCATATTAACACACGCAGATAAGAAGTTCATTGCATCCATTTTTTCTTTCATTCCTGAGTGCGGGCTGTATAAAATTTGAAATTTCATCGTATTTTTGGTTAAGAGTATTTTCTATTTTCCATAGCGAGTTATTAAAGCTCATGTTATTGTTCCATTTTAGACCGTCGCGAAGTGTTTGCTGTTCTAAAATATTGTAAACGCACACATTCATACTCAACTCGTGACTCCCCTACCCCGTTCCATTCTATTATCTCTATTATTCTTCTCTACTCTAAGCTGCCTCTACTTTACTTTATTTCTTTCTATTCTATGCTTTTGATCCCGTATAATTACCTATTTATCATTTTAACCTAATCTATGTGATTACTTAATTGTAATAATTAATTATTGGAAAGTCAGTTGATTAACAAGTCTTAGTCTTAGTAATGAGTAAGTGTTTTGAATAAGCAGCAAAGAGATGCGAATTTCCGCCTAAAAATGGCGACTGTTTATTGACGTGATACGCGAGTATGCATTCTGTGACGGATCGTCAACGAGTAGATTTGCAGGTTAAGGTGTGTAATAGTTAGAAGAATTGTAATTGCATTATTAATAAAACCACACTGTATCGGAGAACTGGCCTTTGATTCAATATATTCTAAGTTCTAAGTCCTAAATAAGGTAGAGCGATATTTCACACCAGGGCAGCTTTTAACACTCTATATAGCTCAAGTACGATCTTGCATGGAATATTGCAGCCACCTTTGGGATGGCTCAGCAAAATACCAACTTGCTGCACTGGACAAGATTCAGCGCAGAGCTGAGAGGCTCATTGGTGACAACAAATTGGTGAAGAGCAAGCTTCACAAATTAGCTCATCGCCGCAAAGTTGCTTCTCCGGCGGTCTTCTACAAACTGTACTTTGGAGAGTGTGCTTAAGAGCTGCATTTGCTCATACCGCCATCTCCTTTTTTCCATTGGACATCCAGGCGCACTGCAGGCTACCACCCTTTCTTGGTTGATATTCCTATCTGTCGCACCAAGTGCTTTTCAACATCCTTCATAATGCGCACAGCAAAGGAGTGGAACTCCTTCCCTGCGTCTGTATTTCCGAGAACTTATAACCCGTCCATTTTAAAAGCCAGGGTGACTGGGCACCTTCTGGGTTAGCTCGTTCCATCGTGGATTCTGTCTTGCCCCCCGGGCTTGATTGGGATCAAGAGTAAACCCATCCTAAACAAAAAAAAATGGGAAACTTTTCGCATCTCTCAAATTTCTTACTAAAGTTCTATGGAAACGCACCCTTAATCAATGTGTCAGCCATAAGTATCTACGCGTCTTTTATAAAACCTTTCAACCAATAATGGCGATATACCTACATTTTACATTGAAGCCTTTCAATCATCTACAGGGTGTAACAAAAAGCGTGTGTCAACCCGTATACCGACATCCTTGCTTATGAATACTATCAACTTCTAAACAATAGGTAGGACTAACTCTGCAACGTGTAATTAGGATAATAATCTTAATAACAATATATTGTTTTAAACTTTCATGGCCACTAACATTATAGTAATATAAGTGATATACGGGATTTTTATCATGTACCTTGTTTTTGGTTTTATTGAGTTTCCGATATTTCGGCACTGTTGCAAGTGCCATGATCACGGAGCAACTGAAGTAATTGTGGGTAGGTTGTTATTGGCTGATATATCGGTCTACCCTCCATTTACATGGTAAAAATTCCGTATATAACTTATATTACTATAATATTAATAACAATACTATTTATAACAAGTATTAGCCTATCCATTTATAGACACTAGGGTAACGCATACATTAAAATGGTATACATAGATATTCTTTCTTTTTTTATTTGTCGCTTGCACGATTTGTGCATTTAGCCAGTGTCAAATAAGTATAATTGCCAGTTCTTGAGTAATTTCTTTTCTTAATTTGATGATGATCAATGAATAGTAAAAAATATTTTTCCCCCAGGTTTCAGTAAATGTGTGGGATTTTACTGAAATCTCCCCGTGGATTTCTTGAGAGAGCAGAAAAAGACAACTTTCGCTACTTTGTTACACTTGCCAACACTCTTTTATGTTCACAAACACTTAGTGGTTAATAATCCACCATTATTATGCACTAGTATGAAGAAAAACAAACTAACAAGAGAAACAAAACGTGACGCTTCTCGCTCCCGCCAAAAAGTCCCATAAATATTTAATAGTTATAAAAATATATTCAAATCCTCATGGTTCGCATTCATCACACAGACATGACAGACGCTGCCCTTTTCAGGAGTCAGGAGAAAGGAAAGATCATACAAATGAACGATTATAACAATATAGTGAAACAAATCTATTTATTCATGTTTTGAGTGTAAAACGTAATGTAACGCAAATGAATTCTTAGCAGGCTTCAATAAAAACATTAGTTATTTATTTAAAAAAATGATTTTATATCACAGAATATAAATGACAGACTGTTTTCAAATGCATTATGCTATTGTATATTTGTTTCTCTCTTATGTAATAATTTTATGTCCACCATTATCTATAACAAATAAAATATTATATTTGTCTTCTATATGCGTCCATTTTTCTGTTATCCTTTTATCTTTCCAAAGGTTGTCTGGAAGAGATTTCTGTTTAGCAATAAGGCCTACCTACCTTCACAAAATTTTGAATCGGGCACGTTCCTAATAAAACAAGTTCATTTACATAAAATTTTAACATTTTATGTAATTGAAATTGTTCTTTTTTACATTTTATTAAGTTCAATTATTGGATTCCATGCAGGTGGAACGATCCAACTTTCGTCTCTATTGAAATTAGGATGTTTGCTGATCAATAGCCTCGCGTAGCATCCTAGGAACCAATATTTGTTCTCTAGCGAGAATTGGAGGTTTATCGAAACTAATGTAGTGTTTTGGCCCCTCAAAAGCATGTTCACGCACTGCAGACCTATTATCGCGCCTATCGTCAACGTCAGGATTAAATCTATACATATAAATAAAATTGGAGTGTCTGTTGAAATAACCTTTATATTGAAATAACCTTTTTTACTACATGCATATGAATATATATACGGTACATACACCAAAATAACATTTTTTACAATTTTTGTCTGTTTGTTCTGGCTAATCTCTGAAATGGCTGGACCGATTATGACGAGACTTTTATTGGCTGGTAGCTAATATAATAAGGAGTAACATAGGCTACTTTTATTTTAGAAAAATCTTTTATTTTAGAAAAATAAAATTGCTGTCACACAGTAACGCGTGGATGGGTCAGCTAGTATTATATAAATTATGCGCAAAATCCATAAAAAAGAGTTTTATTCAAATACTTTTTTTATAGTACTTGTCTGTTTCTGTATTCTATCTGTGTGTGCAATAAAGCTTAATTTATTTATTCTTATTAGGTACTATTATTTTATTGACGGCTTCGATATGATATCTCTTCCTCTTACGTGTTCCTCTTACGTGTAAACTTAATCGAAAAGGTTATATATTCTGTTAATTGCTAAGTCAAATGAACCCTTTACTCCCTAAACCCAACATCTATGCTATTAATCTTCTTTATTCCCCAAATTGCCAAATTAAGCGGTTTGCCAGAAGCACTTTGTTTCTTTATGTACTATTGATGGTGGAACTAATTAAGTTACAGACAAATTGACTTAAGATTCGTGATAACAGCTTAATGGCTGGGAGAGAGAATTTTTAATTGCACCCACTTTTTTATTTGATTTTGAAGGAATATTTAATTAATTTTCCAATCATTGATGGAATAGCAGTTGCTTATATTTTGAATTATAAGCTGAAATGTACCTTTCATAAATGTTTCAAATACAAAAGACTGCCTTTTTTTGATTAACTTTTATAAACCTTTTTCCTGAATTTATTTTATTCGGTAGGTTGCTATGGTAAGTCTTAGTCATTATTTTTCTGTATTTAACCTAAATAACTAATTCTTTGACGTCAAAATAAGAACGTGAAAAGTTAAATAAGAAAACTGAAGATGTCAGTCCAACAGTTAAGTGCATATGTAATAATTATTTATTTTCATTAGTATATGTTTTATTGAATAATTTATTTAATTGCCATTTGGTGACCATTTGGTGTAACGTTAGTGATCTTGCGTTTCGCACCGAAGGTCCTGGGTTCGAGTCCCTGAAGGGGCAGAAGTATTTGGGAAAACTAAAATTTTGTTTTGTTGAGTCAATTATTATAAATATTTAATCTCTAAGTATCGTATATGTCTCTGTTACTCTAGTATCCATGATAAAAGCCTCACAGTGCTTATTTTGGGCTAGGCTAATTGATGTGTGTGAGAAAGATTTTTTTTTCGTCAGAATTTTTTACAAAAATTTACGCCCAGCGAAGCGGGCGGGTGTGGGCTATTTAATCTATAATCTAAGAACACAAATTTATTGTTTGTGTGTTTGTCTGTCCGCTCGTTTTCCCGCTCTTTTTCCATTGTATCAATTAACGTTACCATAGAAACGCGTTACCGAGTCAGATAGTCTATAATCTAAGACCACAGTGGTTTGTGTGTTTGTCTGTCCGCTCTTTTTCCGTTGTATCAATAACGTTACCATAGCAACGCGTTAATCGCAAGTAGTTCATCTACCGGACGCTAGATGGCGCTTAGAAAAAATAAGGAAAAATTTTAAAGAATTTTGTCCACCCGTGCGAAGCCGGGACGGGCCGCTAGTCTATAATCTAAGATCATAAATTTGTTGTTTGTCTGTCCGCTTTTTTTCCCGCTCTTTTTCCATTGTATACGCGTTACCATAGCAACGCGTTAACTGCAAGTAGTTCGTCTATCGGACGCTAGATGGCGCTAACGGAAAAATATTTAATAATAGAAAAAAAAATAAAGAATTTTGTCCACCCGTGCGAACCGGGACCGGCTGCTAGTGTATATTTGTAAATTTTACATATTTATATGTATATGACTGTCTGTTACATTATTATCCGTAACTTATCTTACGCAAGCCTACAGTGCTTACTTTGAGCTAAGCTAATTAGTGTTAATATTACAAAAGTAATCATTATTGTTTTCCCTCAGTTTGTAATTTAATGTAATCATTTCAACGCTCATTTTCGAGGGTTATTTGATTCCTCGGTGAGTTTTAACAAGACAAGTACAACATATACTTGGGAAACACACATCCGACAGCAAAGTGAAACGTTGTTTGATTGTAGCTTCTGACTTTGTTGTTTGACTTGTTTCACGTTGGCATTGCAAAGGAATATAATTATTATCATGTTGGTTTATGTGTGTTTTATTTAATTTTTTGCATTCACAATGCAATATTTCTATAAGTTATAAAATACGTGTGTACAAAACCTACCTGAGGGCTCGGAGGCGTAGTTGTTTTTTTACACACGTATTTTATATCTTATCATGTTGGTTTTTTTAATTTCAACAGAAATACGCAGAACCAACAAATGCACTTCTAAGAACCAAGTGATTCTTATGATAAACTATTATAGTTGAAGGTGGTGCGTGATAACACCGTCCCTCCAACCCCTGACGGTGCGTTCCATAGTGTGGTATACCCGGCGTATATATCGCAGTCACCTGGTTGAATCTGCTATTTGATTGAATGACTAGCGCGTTCATTGACGACATTTAATTGGCTATGTTACAATCCGCTAACTAGTTGGACGTCAATGACGCTTGTTCAATCAACGTTCGGCCTAGTCATTCAATTGAATGTTGTCATTCAATGAATGCGCTAGTCAATCAATCAAATAGCAGATTCAACCAGATGACGGCCACATATATACAACGTGTATACGGCGTACGCAATGGCGGGTCCTCACATATCTCCGTCGATTAACCCGCGGTCTGTCGAAGCCATAAAGGTTTCCCCTGGGTCAAAAAAACGTATCAGAACGGTAACTGAGATTACTAGAGATATGCTTTTTAATGGCTGACAGAGATCAGAGGGGAAACGAATGTAACTTTATTATACGAAATAATCAATATTTCACTCATTTGCTGCATTAAATAAAATGGAAATAACCAAAACCTACTTGCTATTAAGAAAAATATTCTTGAACACAGGGGTTCGGGTTCGTTATAATTTATATATAATTGTGAAAAAATTAACTCGAAAACTACGAAAATCGCAGAACATCCCTCCCATCAGCCCTAGAAATGTACTACATCTGCATTTCGGTTTTACCCTATTGTTGTGACACCGTATAAACGAAATCAATTTTTTTATTAAAAATAATACCTATCAATTATAAATAGGCTAATGATAGCGAGAAACTTCAAAAACTGACTTCTGGAGTTGCATACGTCGTTTTTACTTCATTTTTAATTCACTATGGTAGTGAATTAACCCGAAAACTTATACCCAACATAATAAGTTTAGTTGAACATTCGATATTTGGAAGCCATTTCATTAAATTTTAATATTCATATTTCAAACCAACTATCTAATAGTTTGAAATTTAGTAAATTGTCAAACTTCTAACTTAACTTGTAGGGTAGATTTACTTTTTTTTTAGAATTGACCGATTTAAAAAGATCTTTTAGGTTAGTTTCTAACAACGACAATATTTAGTTATTAGGATTTAGGAATTTAATCTTTCGTAGAAATAGGTGGTTAGGTGGGTGATCAAAGATTGCTTCAGAGTTTTAGAAAACTTTTGTCTTGTACAGTTTAAAGTGTACTTTAAGATAGAAATGGAGAGTTGAATTGAACAATATGTAAATAAAACAGAATATGAATAAATTATAATGGATTTATATGTATATAAAATTAAATGCGAAAGTAACATCTCTCTGTATCGTTTTCACTAACACGATTTAAAACACAATTCAAGATTTCTTGAATCGTAGGGTAGACCAAAGGTTTTTTATCCTCGGGAAAAATTCACCTCGTAAATTTAAAAAGCGTGATAAATCCTTATGTCTTTTTATAAACTACAGAAATAAAACGCACTCCACCAAACGACATTGTTAAATTTTGTGTTGTGGTTGATATTAGTGTGTAATAATGGAGGGTTATTAACCACTGAGTGTTTCTGAATATGCATGAGTGTTGGCAAGTGAAACAAAACAGGTTGGAAGGTGTCTTTTCGCGCTCTCTCAAGAAGGCCACGAGGAGGTTTCAGTAAAACTAATTGCTTACTGAAACCTAGGAAATTACTCAAGAACTTAGAAGAAAGATTATACTTACTTGACACTGGCTAAATGCACAAATTGTGCAAGCCATAAATAAATAAACTTATTTGTCATACTGTAGGTTATATATTTTTCATAAGTATATATTTAATATAATATATAATTTAAAACGCATTAAGTTAAAAATATGAAAAAGTACATATATTTTACATTCAATAGGTCACGTCCGCACAACTCGAAAATAGATTGTTCCAATGTTTTATGCAATGTTGTATTTTTCGTAGAATGGTGCTATTTTTAATGCCTATTCCGAAGTACCCACAGCAAACCGTAGCCAGATTTGCGTAGTTATAAATAGTTTTGGAAGTGACCTTACTGGACTATTGACAAATAAGGAGGCTTCCTAATAGAGTTTATACGTTTAATTATTAATTAGAACTGGATTACTGGGGTGTTCCAAAAAACCACAAAATAACTTTATATATTTGATTAAATGTACTTCAATTTAATTGAAATATTACTTTTTAAAAAAAACTGGTTGGTTGCCTGTAAAGTCGGTATACGGGCGAAAGTTTTACGTGACAACGACTTTGAGTGGTAAAATAATTTTAATGTGAATATTCATTCGTATAGTAGGAAGAAGGATGAAATAATAGTAACAATTTAAAACATTTATTTATACAAAGAATTATATTTAAAACATTAATTTATAGGCACGCGTCCCTTCCACTTTTTATGTCTGTCTCTCTCGCTCTTAGGCGGGCTAACCATGCCCGAGTGGAAGGGACGCGTGCCTCTCACTCGCTCTCATTGTAAGCGCATAACGTGAGCGGAGCGTAACGCAGTTTCTTGAAGTGTCACCCGGCAAACCAATTTATAAGACGTTGTCACGTCAATCAAATTTTTATTTTTTATAATTAAAATAGGTACATTTAATTCTAATTCCAAAAATAATATAATCTATCCGTATTTAAAGCCAAATTGAATAGGCACCTTCTGGGTAAGCTCCATCTTGGACCCTGTCTTGGCCCCTGAACTTGATTGGGATCTAGAGCAAACCCATTCAGATTAAAAAAAAAATAGTACAAATATTAATTATGTTGAAATATTATATTGTTACATTCACCGGTTAAAATTATATCGCTTATCAAATGAACTTGGTACATTAAAACTTTGTATGTATATTTTATTCATTTTAATCGGGTCGTTCCTATTGAATTGGGAATACTAATCATAAGGCAAACAAAGTATGCATAGATAAGAAAAAAGTATACTACTAAATCAATGAAATTTACTTGTAATCGCAATGTTGATTTTTATAGTTCAATAAAATCAACGATTTGAGTTGTTGAGCGTGGATGAAGAAACTGAAACCAATATCCACACAACCACGGAGTTAGTAGCGAATTTTATGTAACAAAACAATAAAACTTTAGAGGTTTTTATCTACTTAATAGGCATGTCAGAGGTCTCTTTATTATTGGGTCATCTTTATTACCATATTAGAGTAATCTCTAATATGGTAATAAAGAAAAATACACGAAAAAAACGCATAAAATTACGTGATATCTAATGATTTCACGTAATTTTATGCGTCGATGTATCGGTCTACCCTCCGTCGCAGTTTTTTATTACACTGAATATCGGTACGACTGTCTGTTATATCACTATACACTCAAAACTGTTCATGACACGCGACGCTCACAGAATGAGATCTAAATAAAGAAAACATGACAATAATCCCGTTTGACCTAATGCCATAAAAATTTACAACAATTTATTAATAAGTTTTCATCTCAATATCTAAAAAAAAAATCAACGGTGATAACCTCGTCTTAATTGATACTCACAAAAGTGATTATGACAGCCTAAAACTTTAGTGTGCTTACCCATGACCGAATTTTGAATCGATTTTTTCGCCATTTTTATTCGATTATTTTATCGCACACACGTCTTATTGTAAATCATTCTTCGTAAATTTATGTTGTTCACCTCTCTTGGGATCTTTCAACGAAGTTTCGGATGTATTCGTTGAGCTATTCACAATATCGAATAAAAGTCGGTAAATGCTTAGGGTGATGGCTGAAAATCGGTATTTAGATAATGCGCACAAACTTACAGTTACTTTCAGTCTTTTGTTATATTTTTACTAGAAGACCCAGCCACGCATTGCTGTGGCACAGTAATTTTAAAGAATTTTTATAAAATAAAAGTAGCCTAAGTTATTCCTTATTACATCAGCTACCTGCCAATAAAAGTCCCGTGTAAATCAATCCATCCATTTCAGAGATAAGCCGGAACAAACAGACAGACAGCAAAAATTGTAAAAAAAAATACTTTGGTGTATGTACCATATATATATTCATATGCATGTAGTTAAAAACGGTTATTACAAACAGACATTCCAATTTTGTCTTGTAACATATGTATAACCGAAATGATCTTTCTTTCTATCTTATCTGTTAATATATTGCATCGAACATTTTAGCGAAATACTTTAGATTTCAATTAAAACAATGCAATTATTTCAAAACTTGCATTATGAACAATGTTCCATCAATAAAAGAAAACGCTTGTATTGTTTTAATGCCAATTCGATAACTTCAAGAGAAATGATGTTTGTAAACTTGTAATGTGCACATATTTCATTGCTGCGATAAAAATTGTAGTGTTTATTGCTATTTTATTTTATAATGGAAATGTGCTTTTGATTTTGCTTCGAAGGAGCTTGAACCGCGCTCGAAGTGCAAAGGTTTATTTTTATTTTGAATAGGTTTGCTCTTGATCTCAATGAAATCCTGGGGCCAAGATAGTACCTACGATGGAGCGAGCAAACCCAGAAAATGCCTATTCCCCCTGACTCTGAAATGGGAAACCAAACGTTGCAGAAAAAATCGACTATCGAAAATCAGTCATAAAATCAATATAATAATAGTATAGATACTATTCATTTATTCTCAAAAATAATATTTATAAATAAGAGAAAAAAAAATGTTTTTTGCAGACAAGGTCCATATTAATACATTCATCATAAAATTACTTCATTATAAATTTAAAATCAAATATTTTTATTATAATTTAAATTAACACTATATATATGACCATTGAAATAAGCAAAAAAAAATAAAATTGAAATAAAAACATCAATAAGAAACTTTATTTAAATATCTGCACCCCAATGGAATACTAATATAATTTATAGCGAGATATTAGAAGATATTGTTAACTCTTTATCAATACTATGAACAGTATGACTAATTTGCGGCTCATCGATAGGTTACCGATACTATCGATAGACAATCGATTTTCAAACAATACCAATCTCTATCCCCTGCGGTCTTTTCATTTATAACGAAGGTCTGTCATTTTAAGGCTCAAAGGTTCAGTAAGTAATAAAGCTTAATATTTTGTCAATAATTGTTTTTTTTTTTATAGAAAATAGGCATGCGCTTGACCACTATCTCGCCTGATGATAAGCGTCGATGCGATCTAGGATGTGACGCGCTTGCCTAGAATATACCTATTCACTCGTGATTTGAAGACCCCTAAATTTTATTTGTCAGGAAACACAGACTCAGGCAAAGAATTCCACTCCTTAGCGGTACGTATCATAAAATTGAAACCAAAACGCTTAGTGCGACTCTTTGGTATATCCACCATATAACGGTGTCGCCAGTTTGTAAGTCTGGTTGTCCGATGAAAAAAATGGGGACGGCGGAACAAGGTTTGTGTTATACTCTTGTGTATATTCGTGTTGTCATATTGTTATTTAGATTGACATTTATATAATTTGTAATGGATTGTTTTAACATTTAAAATAATATAACAGCTTTATTGAAGCGAATGGGAATTGTATTGGTATTCGATACGTAGAATATAAAATCACAAAAAATAAAAATAATTGTGATGACAAATAATTTTAAGATACGTTCGCATGCTATTGTTAATAATTTAATAGGCAGAATTTTCAAATATGATGAGAATTCTAGTGTACCCTATCAAATGCAAATAAATTATATTCTTTATCTCCTAAGTCAGCTACACAGAGAGCAACCCCCGAATACCTTTCAAGGTTTTCTACAAAAAAAACACTTCCTTTTATAACCCCCTCGTAAGAATATGTCGACTTTATAACGAAATATCTGTATTAGCTTTATTAGAACGCACTTAAAATAAGTTGTTTCGACCCACATTTACCTACCACCCGAAGTCTTTTAACTGACAAGAAGAATGGGCGCAAGAAACTGGTCAGTTTTAACAGAAGTAACGACATTTACAATATTATACGTCGTCACCATACATTATTTAAAAAAAAATCTGTTATAACAATTATAGTAGTGTTATGGTTTCAAAGTGAACAAGTATCTGTTTTAAGTTAGTATTATTCCAATACTCAAATTTTTAGAAAATCAGTTGAACATCTTGATTTGTCCTAACACACGTGAATATAGTTTTTTGTGTTTTTTTTTCCCTCCGGACACGAGGGATGGAGCTGGTGAATCCTACATGGATACATCGGCCGGCCAAGAGGTTATGTCAGACTCATACTGACTAAACACCACCTGAAGTAGATGCCTTAGCCTGGGAAGGCTATACAGGCTTAATAGAAGCGATCGCACCCGGGAATAAAGGGCGACGCAACGTGAATATAGTTCAGTAATAGATATATATACAGTATCAGAATCGAGTAATACAATATGGTCAATTTAAGTTATTCATAACTAGGCGATGCAGTCGTTAAGCATAAAGCTACGCTAGCACCATATATTGGAGCGGAGCGTAATACCTAAAAAAAGGATTTATTTTTCTGTTTCGATGGGAATTTTTAAAATTCGGATCACAATCTGGTCCTAAGCCTGTTGATTCGATTCCACACAAAAAAAATTAAAATCGGTTAAGATCTCGGGAAGTTATGGCGTAACAGACATTGCGCCATGGAAGCCAATCCATGGGAGCTTCGCTCGCTCCGCTCCAATTAATGTGTTTATTTTCAAAGAGTGGATTTTACTTGTTGTTACTTAGTAAATTATGGGTTATAAACTGCCACGTAACTATTTATTGTATACCTATCTATATTTCTTATTTTGGTCTGTTTTATTGTCCGTATAATAAATAAATAAATTATGTTAAATTTCATTCATTAATCAATTAATTGAAGATTATATGTGTAAGTAGATTGATATGTCCACTTGTAAGCATAAGTGGCTATTTTTTCATATTTTTTAAATCATTTATTTGACTTTAGTACAATTAATATATCCATCGTATTTTCAAAACTACTTGTATGTTAATTGTCATTTATAACTACAGTACTTTTTTATGTGGGACAAGTATCTACTGCTCCGTTATCACGTATTTTGCTAATATTTTTGTACAATATAATACTTAATACAGCCCAAAATCCGCAGACAGACACGTTCGTTCATTAGGCTTTTGCATATATGCTGAATACCTGAAAACTGATTGTGTTTTGTTATTATAACAAATAGCCTTTGAGAAATGAAACACATTGTTAACCTATTGCTTTATTATAATTGTAATTAATTTATGGGATTATTTACGAGGAACTTTATATTTACATGGCAATGGCATCAGTACTTGATTCTTGCGGACCATTTTTAGTGGTCTGATAAAGCTAAACGCTGGAATTTATTTGCCTAAAGTAAGCAATAGTTGAAAAAAACATAATAGTTCAATAAGAATAACAAAATGTTTGATAGAAGAATACAGGTCAGTTTGCTTCTGCTTATTTTTATAGAGAAATAATTAAAACGGGGATTATAATAATAAAAATCTTATTTTATTTGCAATTAATTAATATGGATGATTGAAAAAGTGTGCGAAAAATTATAAAATTATTAACGTTTACAGAGGCGCACCCACGATTGGTGCCCTAAAAAATAGCATTGATGGACGTCGCTTTACTTATTATATTTTGTTCGGTTTATCAATCGATGACTGGTTATCAAAACTGCACGCTAGATGGCGCTACGTTCACGAACAATTTGATTCTTACAATTAAGCTACCGACACCGCCGTGACAGGACCGTTTCAGACCCGTCGAATTTTTCTAATAATATCTTAAGTTTTCTTGTATTGATATATTTTTATAACATAGCAGTTTCTTATATATCGATTGTATCACACCAAGTGTGTAATACGGATACGGATACAATTTTTGTTGTATCCGTTTCCTGGATAAATCTGGAGGAGTTTCCACTACATTTTCTGTATTTTCATCCATTTTATGCTTTTTAGTTGATTAAAAACTATAGGAACACCGAATCATACCGAGACTACAACTGATCCAAAATTAATATGGCTGACGTCCCATTCTAAATCCTTGTTATGATTGGGTGTAGTAGTTTTTGTCCAGTTTTTTAAGTAACCAATGTACAATTTGACCAGTTTTGATTTTTAGGTAGGTTTTTGTGACGTTTTATTATAGTTTAGGAGCGCATTTGACTGATTTTAAAATTACGATATCGTTAATTTGGTGCAACATTGACATAACTTTTTTTTGTGTTTTTAAAGAAGAGGGAATTAAATTTTAAATACATTACCTTAACATATGACTAGAAAGGTATACTTTTCATTAAGCTAATAAAAATACAATTCTGTCGATGGTTTTCAGAAATGTAATTTTGACAAAAAGTGTAATCGCGTCATTATTGCACCAAACATCGTCAAAATATATAAAACTAGCGGCCCGTTCCGGCTTCGCACAAGTGGACAAAATTCTTTAAATTATTCTAGCATTAAATATAACCTATGTTACTCAGAGTGAATGTAGCTTTCCAAAGGTGAAAGAATTTTTGAAATCGGCTAAGTAGTTTTTGAGTTTATTCATTGCAAACATACAAAATACAAATCTTTCCTCTTTATAATATTAGTGTAGACAAGAAATGCACTTTATTCGTCAAGTAGATTAAAATAAATCGAGTAATACATCTTTTCACATGCAGAATACATTCAAACTGACTTCAAAGGAAATGCACACGATTTAAACATACGGATAAAACAGATTCTCAAGTTATTTCTAAATGAGACGTGAGCGCATAAAGAAACGGAGCACTTACGTGTTATTTGTTATTCTTGAAATAGTTAAATCGAAATGTATCCTTTTCTTTCTTTCTAGGTTTTTATTTTTCAACTTTTCTCTGATTGATTTTATGGAATTTAATAGAATTGGATTCCATTAATGATAAAGATGTTGATGACGACGATTGAGGTGATGACCGTTTTGTTTAATACTATCGACGGTCCTGAGTTCGAGTCCCGGAAAAGACAGGTGTTTGTGAATATTTGTACTTGAGTCATAGGTATTTTATTGAACATAACATATCTATGTATCATTTATTTATGTCTCTCCGTTACCCTAGTATTCAAAACACAAACCTTACAGTATTTGTTTTAGGCTAGTCAAATTGATGTGAATGTACAAAATACTATTATTATTGTTAATTAGCTAACCCGGCCACGCGTTGCTGGTATAACCCGGCCACGCGTTGCTGGTATAACCCTGCCACGTGTTGCTGGTATGGTAACAAACACACACACATATTGTCATAATATAATGTAGATTAGAAATCATTAACCGAGATGAAATTTTTGTGCTATTCTTTTCTGCCGAAAACCTCATGGCATCTGGTTTCTAATCAACCATCCTTAAAATCAGCTTTTGTAAAATGTGTTTAGTTTTTGATATAATCAAACGGAAGCCCATATCTATAAGTAAAAATAAAAATATGTAGCTTACTTCCGTAAAATCCAAGCAAATGCACCACCCGCCCACAAATAAATGCAGAAACCGCAGACACCGACAACTTCACCAACTACTCTACACATATTTCGCCTCCACACGGAGCATAATCAGGAACTGTTATAACGTGCAATACCGAGCACTAACACCTTTGTGCTATTAAGCTACATATTTTTGTTTTGCCCATATACTTGTTTAGTTGGAATAATGCCTGTCTAGTCATGCTACAATAAAAGCCGATAGCAGCTAAATTTAGGGTAGGGTAGAAACGTTAAAACCTAACCCTTTGTGGAGTAGAAACGATATTACTTCCAATATTGAAACTCTCCGATATAGATGACTTTGGCTCTTAATTTAGTTAAGAATCCATTGAGAGTAGCTCGAGTTGTCAAAAATTAGTCTTTAAAAGGGTACATGGCGCATATGGAACGTCCGAAGTATGTTTTATAATGTCATTAATTTATTGGTAAATATTGGTGATTGGTCTCTTCGAAGTTTTTTTGCGTATTTAATAAAATTTATTTTGGATGAGTGTGTTTTTAACAACAGCTATTTCATAGGAATTACTCCAAATAGTTGCTCGTATTCATCACACAAATATCTGCTACTGCTAGAAAGGAAAGTTTTGTTTTTCTAACAATATTTTGATTACCCATATATTAGAAGTATCCCTTGGTGTGGACGCCTCTTAAAGTAGTTTAAAAGTCTGTGTGTCACCTTTGCCTTTATCTACTTGATCCAATTAAACAGCAAAAAATCTTAACACTCCGTCTTTTTATTCTAATCCCTAATTAAATGTAGTTACTCTATCATGCAAAACTTGATCAATAGGCTTAATATTGTTGAAATTTACAAGTTAAAATTTTTAACACTTAAAAGTCCCAATCATAAGGACTAAACTTACGAGACTGATTTAACTTAACTGAGTTTAGAGTTTCGAGTCTTTTTAACAAGCCCTAAAGCGAGAAGGTTTTGCTTATAGATTTTAATTCTCCTGAGAGAACCTAAATTATTAAATCTCAAGGCATTTTAATGTACCTTAGTCATTTTGTAATTTAACCAAAAGAAAAGTGTACATTACTGATATCTTTCTTACAACATACTAGCTGGACCCGGTATGCTTTGCATTGCTCTTTTTTGCTGATTGGAGCGGAGCAAACGAAGCGAGCGAAGCTCCCATGGATCAGCTTCAATGGCGCAATGTCTGTTACGCTATAACTTCCCGAGTTCTTAACCGATTTTAATATTTTTGTGTGGAATCGAATCAACTGGTTTAGGACCAGATTGTGACGGAGCCCGAATTTTGAAATTCGCAAAAATTCCCAAAGAAACAAAAAAAAATATTTTTTTAAGTATTACGCTCTGCTCCAATATATGGTGCTAGCGTAGCTTGATGCTTAGCGACTGCATCGCCTAGTATTTCAAACCTTCCCTGGCTTGCATACAACAATATAACAAAGTTTTATCACAATCAGTTCAAAGTTTTCGGGTCGCATAAGGAACAAACATAGAAACTTCTAGATTAGCTCGTGCCATTGTGGATTCTGTCTTGGCCTCCGGGCTTGATTGGGATCAAGAGCGAATCCATTCTAAATAAAAAAAAATATTTATATAATAGAAGAAGAAAACAATCTTAAAATACAACCTGATGATTGTTAATTTTGTATGACTTTTTTTAAATAGACCAGAAAGACTTCCAAAGACTACAAAAAAGAGTCTTATTCAGTTTCGTTTTCCAGATTTAAAAGACTTTTTTGTGTCAATTTCTAGTCCTATCAATTACAAAAATACTTGTGGAACAAAGAAAAAGTCTAGTCTTTTGAAAAGACTTGAAAGACTTAAGTTTATATCCAGCTTGAGCTGCTGTATGGTGCAGCGATAATCTTTTTCCATACGGTATATTATTATGAAAGTACAATGAAAGAAAGATTTTTCAATGGAGAGAACATCTGAAGCATGTCTGCAAGCATACAAGCTTTTGTTACGAATTTCCATTCGTCAACCAATTCTCATTTCTCAATATTTCCCCTTTGTCAACAATATTCAACAGAAATTGTTATTTGATTTTCCTGTTTTAAGTATCTTTTCAACCTACTTGTTTTACTTTGGAGAGAAAATTCTGAATTACACAAGATTGCGATTTTTCCAGAAACTTATAATAAAAACATTTACTGTGGAAAAATTTGTTCAGCTGGTATTTTCTTTTGTTTGGGGTTTGTATGTACATATACAATATTAAAATACTTATTTAACGATCCTGGTAAGGGTAAATATTTGCTTGAAACATAAGAATTTGTTATACTTATTCTTTAAATTATTTAGTACTGTTTTTGATACAGAATAATTTATTTATTACTATTATCTAAGCCGTGATAACTATCAGTATATTATTGGAGCGGAGCGAGTGAAGCGAGCGAAGCTCCCATGGATCAGCTTCAATGGCGCAATGTCTGTTACGTCATAACTTCCCGGGTTCTTAACCGATTTTAATATTTTTTGAGTGAAATCGAATCAACAGGTTTACGACCAGATTGTGACGGGGCCCAAATTTTGAAATTCGCAAAAATTCCCAACGAAAAAAAAAATGGTTTTAGCGTAACTTTATTCTTAGCGACTGCATCGCCTTGTTGGAGCGGAGCTCCCATGGATCAGCTTTAATGGCGCAATATCTGTTACGCCATAACTTCCCGAGTTCTTAACCAATTTTAATATTTTTGTGTGGTATCGAATCAACACATTTAGATTGTGACAGAGCCCGAATTTCAAAATTCACAAAAATAATAAAGTTATGACCAAAAATGACTCTTTGGGATTTCTCATTGTAACAAAAATCGCTAGTTTTATTAAAATTTTCATTCCTATTGAATTTTAAAATTTACAAAACGTTATTGATTATATTTTAGTATTACGCTCCGCTCCAATATATGGTGCTAGCGAAGCTTTGTGCTTAGAAACTGCATCACCTAGTTATTAATAAATGAAAACTTAACAATATCTGTCTGTTACGTTACGCGACAAAACGATTGAGTCGATTTTAAATAAATTTGGCATGGATTATGCTTGAACCGTGAAATACGACGTTAATTACTAGTAGTTGATCTTTTATTAAAACCTTTTTGAAGTGAAAACTTCTTTAGAATCGTTGTGATTTGAAAGTCGACGAAAGGAAAAAACGACAGTAAAATGAGACAAACACATAAATTCATAAGATTTATGCGATAGATGCGTTTGCGTAGTACAAAGCTTGAGAGAAGGCATCACAACAACCCTGTAGGTATTATTTTTTAAGGTTTCACTTCTCCCACGTGTGAATTGCACACATGCCTTTTTTAATATTATCTAGACCTTAATAACTATCAGTATATTTTTATTATAAATGAAAAATTAACAATGTAGTTATTTCTGTTACGTTACGCGACAAAACATTTGAGTCGATTTAAATTAAATTCGGCATGGAGTGTGCTTGAACCGTGAAAAACGACCTTAATTTCTGGTAGTTGATTTTTTATTCCTTTACCTTTACCTTTAACCTACGCGTAGTGTGTTCGATTCTCACCGATGTACTATGGATGTGGAATTACTCGTAACACAGGCTTTTAGTTTACCATGAAGAGTGAACAGGAATACTATAGGTCGACGGCTTAATGAATCTTCGCCAGTGCGATACAGGGGCGCGGGGGTATGGCATCAAAGGAGATCGACAGAGGAACGGGCGTGGCCTGTGTATAGTGTATCATCTAAGGCGGGCGGTAGGCGAGCATAGTGCCCCCTTTTCCATACCTCACTTTGTCGTCATACCACGCGGGCAAAGTCTCATTTAAAGCTGCGAATTGACTATCAGTTTTTCACATCAGTTGAACTGACGTCCATCCAAAATTTGATCGTGAGTGTCGAATCATCACTCCAGAATTTTAACTGACGACTCGTCATGTATTTCCGAGACTATCATAAATCCAACTTAGAGCGTCGCGTCAAACTGATCGTGATTGTGTGATCGTCAATCCAACACAAACAGGTATTAGCCCGGCCGATCGAAAACTGAAGAGCCGGAGTGACGCCAGTGAATGTGGAAATCGAGTTGGCCTAAAACCATTTGGAGTGACGCCACAGTTTTACGTCTGGACTGACACGAAAAATTGATCGTTAATGCCCACTTTAACACACACTATAATAATGAATTTGACGCATTGTCAAAATTCTTTACAAAGAAAACCTGTGTCAGAATTCACACCTTCGAAGAAAATAAAAGAAATAATTTCTTTAATTAAAGTTTATTTTTAAAATGACCGTACAATTTCTTACTTCGTACAACTTCTTCTTCTTTTTTCTTCATTTTCCATTGCATGAACATATCTTTATTGTATTTACTTCTCGGACAAATAGACGCACTGCGGGCTACCACCCTTTCTTGGTTGCTATTCCTACCTGTCGCACTAAGCGCTTCTCAACATCCTTCATAATGCTCACAGCAAAGGAGTGGAACTCTCTCCCTGCGTTTGTGTTTCAGAGAACTTATAGCCGTCCATTTTCAAAGCCAGGGTGAATATGCACTTTCTGGGTTAGCTCGTTCCATCGTGGATTCTGTCTTGGCCCCGGGCTTGATTGGGATCAAGAGCGAACCCATCCAAAAAAAAACTTCTGAGGAAGAAAGTTTAGGTGAAATCATATAAAAATCGTTATTATCTCTACGAGATAATAATAATAGTTTCTTATTTTTTTACAAAAGATAATACCACGGCAATATATATATATATATATATATATATATATATATATATATATATATATATATATATAATACAAACAAGTATTTTCACCTTACCGCCCACGTTGGTGGAACAGTAATGGATTTTCATACAACGTTTCTTCCATGACAATGTAGACGTATTTTTTGATCAGTTCCTTTTGTTGTTCAGTAAGCTTTTTTACTATCATTATTATAACAAGAAAAAAATCATCTTGTACCAGATGTCAAGCGAGACTCGAAGCCATGTTCTCTCTCGAGTGCTCTTCCAAATAAGCTTCCGAGGCTGATAGATCCAATGAATTATTCAAAGTATTTAAGCTAACGTCAGCGCCATCTCTTCATGTTTAAGGTATAAGTACTTACTAACGTCAGCGCCATCTCTTGATGTTCAAGTTATAACCTACAACATCGAGTATTATACTTTTACAAGTATCGATCAATCGATAAAAAGAATCAACTTTAAATTGATTTCTTTAGATAGATAGATAGATAAAAGCTTCATTTCCTACTTTACACACGACACACACATATATATTAACAAAAATAAAAAATAATCATAACATAGGTTACAACAAAGTCATCCTTAACAACTAAGTGTGTGTGTGCTGCAGCTGTACGCAAGGGTCACAGCTCAGCATCGTATTTACCCGCATCGCGAGTAAATTGCTGATATTCAGCTACAACGAGTGACCAACAATGACGATAACCAGTAACATCAGCGTGTGTGATATTTTAAAACATATATAAAATAGAAGCTCAATAATAAAGTACTTATATAATGGTGAATGTGTAACATATTTTTATATTTAAACATATTTAGTAAATGTATATTACAAATAAATAAATAAAACCGTGATGGATATTATTAGGGACATAAACGGACAACATCATTAAAAATCATGAATTACGGTTGACATATTTTGATTCAAATCAACATTTTATATATGAAGGCTAACAGTTATATTCTTAAACTAGCTGTCCAGGCCACGCGTTGCTGTGCCGACTGCAGTGCCATCTGCCGGACTGATTTGTGAATCTAAACCATTCTCAGATCCCCTTGAACACCCACAAAAAAAATCATTCAAATCAGTCCAGCCGTTTTGGAGGAGTTCAGTGACATACACACTCACAGAAGAATTATATATATAAAGATAACAGAAAATATAACGCATACACCAAGTAGAAGTCGAGCAAAGTTTTGCCATATCAAGAAACATCCATTAAACCAAGAAATCTTACATTCATTTACATACTAATACTTAGTACACGGCAAACATGCAAATCAAAATTAAACAAGACAAGGTTATTGTAATTGCAACTTTAAATCCAATCAAATAAGACCCAATAGTCGAAGAACAAATCGAATGAAGCATCCTAAACGGGGCTGACTTTGTTTCAAGTAGGATTAAGTTAATTTCTCGGTTACTCTATTTACTTAATCGATGGAGATTTGTGACACACAGATAGAAAGGATGGTGAATCTTTAATGCGACATTTTTTTGCAAAATACTTAAGTTTGGTTATGTAATCTGTCAATGTAACTCAAGACGGCCGTAGCCCAACGGTTGAAATGCCAGCTTTAATCCCATCTCTATCCTGGCTGATGTATTACGAACAAGAATTCACACGTTACATAAGCAAGTAGCTTACCACGAGGAGTAAACTATGACAATCAGTAATGTTATCATTAGCAAAAATTTGACAGTGTTACGAACCCCACACTTGTTGAAGTGAAAACTATATAGTGACATAGAAAGTGATCTTCTGTGACTCTTTCGTTTTAAGTCTGTGGTACTGGAACATTTGCAAAATTATTTGGTTTTTGAAGTGAAAACTTCTTTAGCATCGTTGTAATTTGGAAGTCGATGAAACGAAAAAGCGACAATAAAAGAGATAGACACAAAATTTATAAGATTTAACGTAGAAGATAATGAGATAGGAAGCATTATGTACCTGTGTTTATACGTGTTTGTGTGTGCATGTGCAGAACAAAGCTTAAGAGAAGGCATCAGAACAACCGTGGTACTTCGTATACGGGCACGTTTTATTTTTGAAGATCTCACTTCTATCATGTGTAAATTGCACATATGCTTTTTTTCATCTAAGAATAATAATGAAGAACATTGAGTGCCTACTTTTTGAGCTTTTTTGAGTTGTCAACAGCCGCTTAGTTTTGAGTGGTTAAAAATATTAATAATCACATATTACCACAACCCTGTAATTATTTTGCGCCATTAATATTTTTTTATGTGACCATCATAAAAAAAACTTCTTAATTCCATGTTTTATTGGAGCGGAGCGAGCGAAGCAAGCGAAGATCCCATGGATCAGCTTTAACGACGCAATGTCTGTTACCCTATAACTTCCCGAGTTCTTAACCGATTTTAATAATTTTTGATTCGATTAATCAACAAATTTAGAACTAGATCGTGACGGAGTCCAAATTTTAAAATTCGCAAAAATAAAAAAGATATTACCAAAAAGCATTGGCTCTATGGGATTTCCTATTGAAACAAATAGCGCGCGCTTCAAAAGGCTTTTATTCTCATGAAATTTTAAAATTTACTAAGCTATTGAATTTCATGTAAGTTTTTAAATTTATTTTTTGTATAACGCTCCGCTTCAATATATGGTGCTAGCGAAGCTTTACGCTTAGCTACTGCATGGACCTAGTTATTAAAGTTTTAATTAATTTCGTAATCATAAAATATCTTAAAAAGAATACTCTAGATATACTAAAATTAAACTAAAAATAAAATATCAGCTGAATCTTTGCTCGTGGATAATATCGTTTTTAATACTATTGAAAACGTAATTAAGTGACTAAGTAAATAAGTAACTGGATATACAGTATTACACAGTGTAATAGTTTAAGGTCTCGCCTGAGAAAATAAATATTATGCTATTAAAATAATTAATAATTTCGATATGTTAACAATCCTTTTTGGCTGTGTGTCACATAAATATAACCCGCATTCTACTCAGTCCTGGTTAAGTAATCTCAGCGAAGACTCATTATTCTTCTTCTTATTGACTTCGTTCATGCTTTCGCTGGATAGACGTTTTCATAAGAGTGGATTTATAAATCTTTTTTTTTTAATATCAAATTGTTATACTTTGGTCTTTTATGAGAGTTGGTAATATATTGAATAATATTATGATTTGATGATTTGATTTTATGTCACATGGTTTTGTATGATATTATCTCGTTGAACATGATTTTTAAATGACATCATTGAAATCATCGATGACTCATCTGCTCAAATATGATTTCTGATGTTTCTATAGTTAAAGCAAAATTTACTAAAAAAATTTTTAAATGAAAACAATATCTTCTGAGTTTAATCGAAATGTTATTTTAGAATATGAATCAAAACTAATGTTATGAAGAGGAAAGTTTTGTATTTTAGTATTTTTGTATGTTTGCAATGATTAAACTCAAAAACTACTACGCCGATTTCAAAAATTCTTTCACCATTGCTACATTCACGCTGAGTAACATAGGCTATATTTAATGCTAGAAAAAAATTAAAGAATTTTTTCCACTCGTGCGAAGCCGGAGCCGCTAGTATAATATGAAAGGTATACCTACATCTTTGTGAACCCTACTACTTTTATTACACCTTTTTTTTAACGTGAGGCCAAAATACAGTCCAGGCCTCCCGGATGGCACCACACGACTCGTCACTACGTGACGAGTCGTGTGGCATTATCGGTATACCTACTAAAATCCCACGTGTGCCCTACACTGTCCTTCGGCCTTGTGGGACCCTTTTAAGAATCACCACTCAACATCGTTGTGAACCCAAGTTGACTAGCTGTTTCTTGTGTTATAGAGTTCAGAATGAACTTGTTCAAGTCTCAACACCCAAACTTGAACCAATATGGAAATAATAGTTTTGTCTATCGACCGAGAATCGAACCTGGGACCTCGCAGTGGCGTTAACATGAAAACCGGCGAGCCACTCGACCACAGTGATCGTCAATAATATATTAAATTACATATAAAAAAAATATTCGTTTCCTAAAATTGTTCTAGGTTTGAATCTAGGATATTATATAACGTGGTTTCCTTTTCAGGCGTATTTTTTACAAAAAAGCATGTGTGCAATTTACATGTGGTAGAAGTGAATCCTTCAAAAATAATACGTGCACGTAAGTACACAAAATACCACGGTTGTTGTGATGCCTTCTCTCAAGCTTTTTACTACGCATGCGCACACAAACACGTATTAACACACGTACATAATGCTTCCTCTCTCACTTTCGCCTATGTTAAATCTTATGAATATATGTCTGTCTCTTTTTACTGTCGCTTTTTCGTGTCATCGACTTTTAAATATCATTGACTTAAAACGAGCCAAAGAGTCAAAGAAGATCATTTTCTGATTCATTTAACTTGTTGTACTGATTACATATTTATTGGTAAGGAAAGACCAAGATTAGTTCAACAAGGTGGGGGATTAAATATATTCTTTATTGGATATAAACTGCTGCTGATGTTAATAAACAAATAGATAGCGTATATACAGATATTCAAAAGGCGTTTGACAGGGTAGACCACCGCATATTGCTTGAAAAGTTAGCTTTTAACGGTATTCGAGGAGATTTATGGCGATGGTTTAAATCCTACATTAGTAAACGTACGCAAAAGGTTGTCATTGGAGGTCATGAATCAGATTATGTCTCCATAAGCTCAGGAGTGCCGCAAGGCTCCATACTGGGCCCACTTTTATTTATATTATTTATAAATGATGTACACAAATGCTTTGAATTCTGTAGCTTTCTCTTGTATGCGGATGACCTAAAGATCTACTATGAAATTAACAAATTTGAAGATCATTTAAAACTTCAGTCAGATCTCGACCGTTTCTCTGTATATTGTATTCACAACAAACTAAATCTTAGTATTAACAAGTGCAAAAGTTGCACATTCACAAAGAAGAGAACAATTAGTAATTATAAGTACAATTTATGTAATACAGAAATCGAAAATGTAAAATTTATTAGAGACTTAGGTATCACACTAGACAGTAAGCTTCATTTAAATATACACATAGAAAACATAATGAATAAAGCATATAAGATGTTTGGGTTTGTCATGCGTACATGTAGGGGCTTTAGAAACCCTTCAACACTATTACATCTATATTACTCACTTGTTCGGCCTCAACTTGAATACTCGGTGCCAGTTTGGAATCCATATTATAATAAATACAAAAAGTCTCTCGAAACTGTTCAAATAAAGTTCTTACGATCTATGCACTACCGTTATTATCGTGGCCGACTGTCTTACTTACAACTCCGTGATAAATATAAAGTACTTAGTCTCACACAAAGACGACTTTTACTAGATGCGAAGTTCTTATATGACGTGTGCCACAATAGGTATGACTGCATCCCAATAACAAATAAAATGTGCTATAATGTTCCCACCAGAACACATAGCAGAAATGCACCTCGCTTGTTTGCAACAATTAGATGCCGTACTAATGCCGGCAAACGATCGCCCTTTTGTCGCCTCACTCACACTTTTAATGAGTTTTTCAACACAATAGACATGTTATCATTACGCCCCAGCAAATTTAAAAAAGAACTCAACGATTCACTACTTGAAATTACAGCTGTCATTGAATAAACATAATACAGACATTAGTGTCTACAATGTCACTGATTTTATCTTCATAAGAAATTCGTCTTTGATATAATTTTATAATTTTTTGTTTCAACTATATACTTAAGGGAAATTAAAATTGCTTCTTTTTCTGTTTTTTTCAAAGCCAGACTGGCAAGTGAGCATCGTGTGGAAGAGACGTTTTAAAAAATTATATTTATTTTAATTGTAAGTTGTGGTAAATGATGTTGGTTGCAAAATTAGTCTCTTATCATATTGTAATCTCATGAGTAAATTGTGTATTTTGTTACCGTTTTTTTACCCAAATAAATAGAAAAAAAAAAAATATCGGGGGTTCCCCGTTACGGGGATCCCTCAATAAATAGTAATCTACTTCACATATATTACCTCGAACCCAAGTTTTAGGTAAAGTACTCTTTGAGGGAAATCAGAACAACGACGGTAACACTCAGACTGAAGCCAATATAGAATAATCCGTTTACTACATTGATCTGGTTATCAAATTCGGGACCAATTAAATCGGTATGCTTACCACTCGACCACTGAGCTCGTGATCGAATCTTTAAGTAAGCAGATAGAGGCAAATATTAATTATTACGAGTAATGTGTCTAAATAAATATTTTAATTTTATAAAGCATGTAATCTCATAGAAATAAATAAATAACTCAAAACTCTCACTGTTTTGAGTTATTTATTAACTCAAAACAGTTAACTGAACTGTTTTACTTGATCTGTTTTCAGTTCAAATAAAAGTTTTTTTTTAACTTATTATAATAATTTATAATAAATATTTTAATATAAAAAAATCTATGCAATTTTTAATACTTATAAATAAAAATTATTAAAGTTTATATAATTTATTATAAATTTATTTTACATACAAATTTTAGTGTTTGATTTTATTTATTTTAATAATAATAAATTTTAATTAATAGTAATTAATATTAAAAATTTAAGAAATTAAGATTTAGTAATATTTAAATTAATAACTAATTTTGTTCCGTATTGGTTCCGTATTTTTAATAACAGCGGAAGTAAATGCTTATCTTACATTTTTTCCGGACCACTTTAGATCGGGTCACACTCGAACTATATTCAAGGAAAATGTACCTTTTGTAACGTTATGAAACTCGTACTCCGACCCGGGAAAGGATGTGACCTAAATCTTCGGGCTATTGGCCGCTGTACAGTGTTGCCAGATTTTCTGCGTTAGGTGGGATATGCGGATTTCTATCTGTTTAAAATGCATTATACTTCATCCTTGTACAAAACGCTCATAATAACGTTTTTCCACCTACCAGCTCAAGAATTGAAGGGAATGCAAATTGAAGATGTATGAAAAAATTTCCACACATTAATCCTTTCTCTAAAAATCAGCTTTATTTATTCTTTCGCACGTGTGTAATTCACCAAACGTGTTCTCAAAATTGCTGGACCGATAGAAATTTTAAGTGTGTGATTGATTGGATCTCAGTATGGTTTAGATTAGACAATGACCTGGTAGCTCTGCAAGTGGGTAGGGGGTCCTCTACCAGTTCCACAAGTCTATATATATTTTTTGTAAAAATAAGAATATTTAAACAAACTACGTCACAGCTTATTTCTGATTAATTTTTTTTTCTAACTATGCCTGTCCTATGGGAGAAATAAACGATAAACACGGTATATTTCAAACATATCTTTGGTAAAATGTATGTAGTGGTACATATACGCGATGTATCTTTTAATGATTATTTTCCTATTTATTGCCCAATAAATTATGTCATCTGACATTGTCTACAAAACTTGTAATAAAATCTAAACTGTTAAAGTTAAATTTGTATTAGTTTTTAATGGAAAAAAATTAAAAAATACACACTTTTCAATTGAGAAATATAATTTACGACAGAGATCCATCGATAAAATTGAAAAAAGTAATACATTTATTACCTATATTTCGTGTTATTTTTATTCAAATCTAATACTTAAAAATCGAAGAAAGCTCTGTGGTTGGAATATACAATAACGCGTCGAATATACAATAATGGATCGCGACAACAGTGATGTTAATTCCGACTAATAACCTCACTGGGGCTCTCCAACTCAACCTATCAAAGGAAATCGAATTGAATGTTTCAAAAGATGTTTCAATATCATCCTTTTTAACAATATTTATAAATAAACACGCAGAGAAGAAAATATATGTAAAGCTTATTCTTTTCCAGAGAAAAAAATAACAAAAAAAGGATTCTCGTGCTCGCATGAAAGAAAAACTAAAAAAAAAGAAAAAGTGTGTATGTCAGCTCCCACTCATGATTGTAGTTTAGTTTACACTTCAAGAACAATGGTCTTTGAACAGGTACAAAAAATAATAAAGCAAAACTTAAAAAAAAATGTGAAAGGTTCGCACGATAGGTTACACACAAAAAACGTAACGCTGTCATTCTGTCACTAAATCATACTATGAATATTTTTTATATCGGGCGCCTTATATGAAAATCAATTCTTAAGGAAAAAACGCCAAAAATTTAGTGTGTCAACATTTATTGACACACACATACAGAAAACCTTAATAGGAGGAGAAACTAGGACAGACGTAAGAGAGCATTACATTTAATCTCTACTATATAAAAGAAAGTTGTGGGTTTGTTACCATAAGCCAAAGTGTAGCAGTTTTTATAATCAATTAACGTTACCATAGCAACGCGAGGCCGGGTTATACCAGCAACGCGTGGCCAAGTTAGCTAGCAATAATAAAATATAAAAATTTTGTGCGGGATCAAAAAAATTCCCTGCTCCCGCATTTAAGGCGAGATGAGCTATAACGCATAACTATATTCCTTGAAAAAAATCTTTCGTCTTATAAAGCTGATCCTACATTTCAGTCCCGAAATTTGGTAAAACCAATCTGGCAACATTGGCTGTATCTGTCGGAGTGTCACGGAAATCTCCCCCGTACCGCAGTCTACTGTTCAATGATCCTTGATCCGTGTAATCCATGAAATATCTGAGGGGATTAAGGGATTCATTAGTGACAGACGTTAGAGACGCGTACCTAATACAGTACACCGTTGGATGTTTGGAAAATTCATCGTCATCATAATTAGAAGACATCTACTACTGGATGATTTCCTCAAAAAAATGGAAATTTTACCAAAGTCTCCATACTTTTATACGAGTATAATAATAATTATTATTATTATTATATTACAATCACACCAATTAGCTTAGCCCAAAGAAAGCACTATAAGGCTTGTTTTATGGATACTAGGGTAACGAATAAACATACATATATCATACATAAAAAAATCTATAATCGAAGATCACAGTGGTTTTTGTGTTTGTCTGTCCGCTCTTTTCCCCGCTCTTTTTCTATTGTATCAATATCGTTACCATAGCAACGCGTTAACCGCAAGTAGTTTGTCTACCGGACGCTAGATGGCGCTTACCGAAAAATATTTAATAATAGAAAAACATAAGAATTTTGTCGACCCGTGCGAAGCCGGGACGGGCCGCTAGTAATATTTATAGAAATATATATAAATGCTCATGACTCAGGTACAAATGTTCGTATTCGTCAAACAAACATCTTCCACTTCTGGGACTCGAACCCAGGACTGTCGGAGGCAGGATCGCTACCGTTGCACCAAACGGTCGTCAATAAAGGATAGGTTTCATTTTAATATATTTTATTGTAATATAATTTTTATATATTTAATACATGAAATATATAAAAAAAAAATTATAAAACTAAAATGGCTGTTTCATCTTAATCGATTGACCAAACATTTGTAACAATGTTTCTTTCGAATACGAGAGGATGTTTCTCTCATTGATGAAACAACGCTGGCCTACAGCGTAAAATCAGGAAGGTACTAGAAAATTTCGACGAGTGTTCGCAAGGCTCGGTAGCTCAATTGGGAGAGCATTGGACCGGATTTCCAAAGGTTGTGGGTTCGATTCCCGCCTGTGAATTCACTTGTGACCCGAGTCGATTTTTTCTAGTATTTTCTATTATAATAATTTATCTTATAAGATCGCATTGAAAATGCATGAAATATATAAAAAATATAAAATTAAAAAAGCAAGATGGTCATTTTGAGGTAGAGGTTTTACTTTTTATAATAAAGTTCCACACAAGCTCACTGAACTACCTTTTGAGAAATTTAAAAATTTCATTCAAAATACTTTCTTAAAGAAGAATCTATCACAATATCGGTGATTATTAAAATACAAGAATGTGTGAAATTAAGAATGTGTGGTTTAGAGGTGTTTTTTTTTTCTAATAGCAATACTTTATGAAATCTGGAGACCTACCATGATCTCTTAGCGCGATGCAAGTTCGATTGTCAAAGTGAGACACCGCTATACGCGGTCTATAGAGGCGTCTCTTTTCAACAGCTAAGTCTGAATCGCTATAAGACGTGATGGTTGGGCCTCTGTTCATTGTAATAGTATTTTTTCTTTTAGTTCTCGATGGTAGTACAAGATTTTTTATCTAAAATGTTTATAAACACATATCGACGGCGAAGTACCAATAATACCTGACTGCAAAATTCAAAATAATACCTACACAAGCTGAAAAAAAAAGTTTAATTTCTGGACAAGTCAAAAATTAGTTAAAAAATTTGTTTATTTAATTTTAAATTTGATGCGCTTGCAACGAAAAATACGCTTAGTAAATTTCATTAATACATAATAATAAATTTTAATTCGAAGTGACAAAAAAGTGAATTTCTCAACGAATTTCAGTTAGGAGGTCTTGGCACTTCGCCTTCGATATGGTATATACATATTTTGGGAATTTTAAATATCAGTGCATGTAGATGTATTCCCAATAAAAATAAAGGGGAGAAAAACAGACCTTGCCAATTTTCTCGTAACTTCTCGGTACAAAGTCTCCTAATGTAGAACTGGTTAAGCCATGGCATAGCTTTTGAAGTTCAGTACACTTATAACTGACAAATTTCACAATGAATAAAAAGCATTTTATCTTTATCCTGACAGGTGTGTTGGAAACCGTATTCTTCTTCTTCTTCATGAGACTACCAGAGCGGTCGTGGTCTTGAGGTCATGTCTTCATCTGAGGCAGATGTTACTCGCCTCACGATCGTTCGCCTTTTCTCCCTATTGGCGGGCATAATGTTGCATTCGTTCAGGGAGCCACCCACAGTAGACTTCACTTGGTCAGTCCATCTCATGGGCGACCTCACTCGTCCTCTGGTGCCCTCTATCTTGCCCTGTACGACGAGGCGCTCGATGGAGTTGTTGTCGCGTCGAGAAATGTGTCCAAAAAATTTACGACTTAAATTGCGACGAATTTTTATGTAAAATACGACTTTGCACAACCAATAGACGTTGTTTCATTCAGAGTTCTTGGAGTATTGAGATGTTGGTGCGAAATTAAGTCTATGATACTCTCAGCATCCGCCTCCAGCATCCCATCTTCGGAGCATCTACCTTTCTCCTCTCAACTTGTCGCATTGTCCACGTTTCCGCAGCATATAAAAATGTGGGAAACACGAGCATTTGCACTAACCGGATCTTAAAAGTCTTCGTAACATTTCGATTCTTCCATACTTTCTTTAGCTTGTCCGCCGCAGTTCTCACTATTGCTACTCATCGTTTTATTTCCTCAGTGCATCCGCCATTGTTCGAGATTAAAGCTCCAAGGTATACGTAGGATTGGACGACTTCACAGTTGGCTATTATTGTAACATCGGGCGAATTATTGCTGGCTATGTCTACAATCTTACATTCAATCTTTCTGTAGGAAATCTATAATCTAAGATAACAAATTTGTTATTTATCTGTCCGCTCTTTTTCCTGCTCTTTTTCCATTGTATATGCGTTACCATAGCAACGCGTTAACCGCAAGTAGTTCGTCTACCGGACGCTAGATGGCGCTAACGGAAAATATTTAATAATAGAAAAAAATTAAAGAATTTTGTCTACCCGTGCGAAGCAAGGACGGGCCGCTAGTCGTATTATAATATCATAATTCGGAAAACTCCTGAAGTATAAAAGATTGGTGCTATTCTACTATCACACAACACACGGCAAATTCGGAAATTGCTCGACGAGTTTATTCTTTATAATATTATTCTATTAAAAATAAGAAAACTTATAAATGGTGCATAGTCTTACACTTCTTACCTAAAATGTAATAGTGTCACTGTATGTTTTCCTATGAAAATAAAATAAAATTAGGTGTCAGCTTACTAATTTGTGAATTTTTAGGGTTATATTCTAGAAAGTTGAGTTATATTTATTACTAGCAGACCTGGCCACGCGTCAATGTGGCTCAGTTATTATAATTTTCACGGAACAAAATATTTTGGTTATGAATTAAAATAAAAGAATTTTTCTCAAATAAAAATAGCCTAAGTTACACCTTATTACATCACCTACCTGCCAATAAAAGTCCCGTCAAAATCGGTCCAGCTATATCAGAGATTAGCCGGAACAAACAGACAGACAGACAGAGAGGCAAAAAAAACTGGAGGGAGACTCTGTACCAGGGTCGTCTGCTTAGGTACCTCCGTCTTACCTATTTCTGCCGCAAAGCAGCAGTGCTTGCATTGCTGTGTTCCAGTTTGAAGGGTAAGATACGGCAGTGAAATTACTGGGTACAGTGACTTTACATCTTGTGTCACAAGTTGGCAACGTACACTGTGTGTTTCTTGTGGGGGTTGCAGTTTTGCTGCGAATCTCACAAGAGCCACATGTTTTATAGGTGACTGTTACCACTTACCATCAGGTGGGCAGTTGCTTGTTTGCCAACTTTCTGCAATAAAAAAAAAAAAAAAAAAAAAAAAAAAATGTAAGAAATGATATTTTGGTGTATGTACCGTATATATATTCATGTACATGTAGTAAAAAACGGTTATTTCAATATTAAAAACAGACGTTTCAATTTTATTTATATGTGTAGATTTTTCTTTTTTTAGGTAATAAAATTAAAATTTCATTTATTATGGGTGTAATGGGTTACACTGTTATACAGTGTCAGTAACAATAACAAAATCATATTCAACCAATAAAATCATCAAATTCATTTAACCATCAAAATCGTCAAAGTCTATCGTAAATCGTAAAATTATAACTGGAACTCAATCCCTTTGATCTAGACAAGTTTAGCAAGAGGAAATAATATAAATAAAAACTTATTTAGTAACACAAAAGGCTTTATAAATGCATTTTTCTGTATTAAACTGTTATAAATAAATTTTGTTTGTTTTAAAACATTAACGATATGGTTTGAATGACAAATTCATTTATTAGGAATGAATTTTTAAACGAATTTTCAAATACACTTTCTTTCTATAACAGAAAAATAAATACTCTTAATATAGGTACCCTGTATATAATAATATCACAGTTATACTTCTTTGAATACAAAAAAGAAATGCTAGCAGTACTAAACAGTAATTTATCACTCTTTCTATTCGCCTGTCGTAACAATCTTCACATTTCCGGAATTCATAGCACGGTATGCTACGATCTCTGGTTACGTAAACTAGAATAGATCTATTACGATTCAGAGCAGTCTTTGTAAATGTTTCGCGTAAATTTGAAAGTGATGGATGACACAAATGAAAGTTTATCTTTTTTAATTCACGCCTGTTTCATCAAAAGAGGTTTTAGATTTCGACCGATATGATTGTAAAAATCACAATATATTTTATTGTGATATTTGAACAAAGAATTCAAATATAAACGTCAGATATTGTAATGGACGGTCTTATCGCTTAAAGCTATGTCTAACAAATAGTCTTGGAGGGAGGTAGAAATCGTATATGAATCGAGCGATTCATGATGATCATCGTGATATGGGAAAGAAAAATAATATTAAAAAAACAATGCAGTAACAGATTGAAAGAGACGGGACGAAAGTCGAATGTTCAACGCTTCTGTTAGCCTTGTAGATTTCAAAGCGTGAAGCTATATATTTTTGTCAACAAATCAACAAGTAGAAATATACTAACGCCCTAAATCAGCTACAAACGCTAGTATTCACCACACAAACAGATTCCGGGACTCGAGTACAAGACCGTTTGGATCAAAAGGTAGGGTTACTCCCGTTGGGATAAACCTGTCTTCGTATATGGTGGAAGTATGGCAATTTTTTATAGATCCATCAATAATTTGTGGGCCAGTTATTAAAGATAACAGAAAACTTTCTGGGGAAGGTTGTGTCGGATATATCGGAATATCGAGAGATGTTACCGACCAGGTATTTTCCACCACTGGATTTTCGTCCATTTTAGACGTAAATTAAAAGCGAATAATAAATATGTAGATATTAGGTTAGTTTAGGCCTATTTAAGTTTATTTAAATGACTTTTTTTTTCGTTTCCAAATATGGATGTTGAAAAATAACTACGCTTTCCATAAGTCTAAAAGAAAATATTGTAATAATTTCATATTGCTTTAAACTTTCTTGGTCACTTGCATTGAAACGGGTCGGAAATAACGAAGACTCAAAAAATATTTCTAACATTCACGCCAATTATCCTAGCCCAAAATAAGCACTAGTGATGTAGTTAGCTCTTTTTGAAAATAATAAAATTAAGTTGGACGTCGGTCCCCCTGCCAGTTCTTCGCCAGCCTTTCGCCGGTTCTTTTCGGAAAAGCCTCCCAACTTCCGAACCGGTAGTAGAATCAGTAGTATACAATGTAGTCGTAGCGAGAATTTTACAACTAAATAAAATGCAAAATAAAATAATTTGATTTATATAAATTTTAACAATTATGAACGTGCCCGATTAAAATATTGTAAAGCTAGTAGAAAATATATGACGACCATTGCCTTAGTTATCCTGTGATCACGTCTCCTGTAAAGAAGCGTTAGAATTATGCGCGAAATTCATAAAAAAGTTGTTTTATTCAAATATGTAATGTGCGCAGAAGTGTAAGAACTAAATATAAAATAAGGTAGACAACAAATTCACCTCACCCTAGTAGACGTGTGTGGTGTGCTAGGTGATCTAATATTTTTACTTTAACACAGGTATTTAATCGTTGTACTATACTTACCTAATAAGAGCCCTTTTTGTTCAAAATAAAAACCTTTTATCCTTTTTTTTATTTAATTTACAAACAAAATGAATACCATTTTCATTATTCAATTTACTAAGAATTTAATTATTAAGAAAGTTATGAAACTTTCTTTTTAAACAAAAAATCTCCATCAAGAAAGTCATTTTCAATAATTAGGTTGAAATTTTGATAATTAATCTAAGTTGAAATTCTGATTTTATTTATCGGCTTGTCTGTCAAATTCACTTTTCCATCTTATAATTTGTTCTTTGATCACAACTGACTTCCGAAATAAGTAAAAGCATATTTTTTCTCAAGCCGCCGACAATCATAAAATTTTGTGACAGTATTTACTGGCATCAATCTTTGGCTTGCGATTGCGGAAGTTCTTTTCTTTTACTTAGAATGGGTTCACTCTTGATCCTTATTAAGCCCGGGGATCAAGTCAGAATCCACGATGGAACGAGCTAACCCAGAAGGTGCCTATTCACCCTGGCTTCAAAAAACGGACGGATTATAAGTACTCGGAATACAGACGCATGGAGGTAGTTCCACCTCAATGTTAAGTATTTATTGCAAATTCTAAACATCGGATGGATGGATTATAATAATAATAGTAAATAACGAATACACACAGAGAGATAAGATAGAGAAAAAGACAAGTATAACAAAGAAAAGAATTCAAACAGGCAGCCTTAATGCAGGAGCCTCGACCTCAAGCTTAATGTTAAGCTATTTATCTTGCATGTGTGAGAAAAAGCTAAAAGCCGAGACCAAAACTATTATTAATGTCCCTAATAAATAACCATCAAATGATTAAGTAAATAAAAAGAATTTAGTGGAAAACATTTATTTAAACATTCAGACAACGAAATGTGGTTGAACATAAAACTATCCAGAATAACTTATTAAAACACTTTGAATTATCAAGCAATAAATTATAATTTATTTAATTCTTGGTTCGATTAAAAATAACATATTGTATATACAAACACCCAAGAGGTATATGTATACATTTACGTACATATGTCTTCCTAACAGCTACTGAATAATTTGTTGATCCGTCAGGACGAATTTAGGTTGTCTGTATAGTGGATTAAATGAAATATACGGTGTGTAGTCGAATGCACTCCGGATAAATGTGTTGGAGTGGCTCTCTGCCGTTTTAAAGAAACGTTCAGAGACATTCATGAAGAATTGTTGAATAGTAGGGAGTTCAAAGTGAATTTTAAGCCCTACGTAGGAAGGTGTTTTCCCATTTACATACAAGAAAATTACACAAACTATCGAGCCTAAGATGCTTTTCCTTAAGTTAACAAGTAAACATATGTAAAATAGTTAACTATCATACTTAATAAGTTAATAATTCTATCACATGCGTCTTCAGTGGCAAAGACCCACCAATTTAAATATTGTATAAGATTTATAAATATTTTTGCTATTTACTATTTCTAAATGGCTCTTATTATTATTATAACATTTACTTTGGATACGTAAAACCCATAGATAACATTAAAATTAAAGTTAATGTCTCACAATTAAATCAAATGTCAATATCAAAAACATACATACATAGAATAAAAGTTCACATAAAATTCAAATAAAACAATGTCAAAGTAACTACCTATACATAAGCTTTATCATTATAGACACCGGGGCGGGTGGAAGGAAATAAAAGCTTGTTAAGTAAATTGTTCCTATTTTTAAAACTATTGAGCAGTTTCTTGTAGCACACCTTACCTTACCCGTAGGAATTATTTTGAAAGTATTTAAGCAAGCTTAGAGTTTGTATAACCTTAGTATGACAACACAAGCATTGCAGTGTTTACTTTGAGCTAGGCTAATTGGTGAGAATGTGACAGATATTATCTGTACGGGATAGCGTACACTTAGAAAGGAGGGATAGATAAATTTATTAAAGTCGATAGGAATCTAAAAAACACTAAAGCTTATTATAAAAGCTTATTTTATTATAAAAAAAATGTATGTCCAATGTAGGATGATACTTTTGACAGGTGTCACTTCCTTATTGCTACGTACTAAGGTTGCGTTTGTTTCCTTATGTTTGGCTTGACATTGCAATTGCAACTTTATACCCTCTATATAGGTGTCAACTGCCAAAAGTATTATCCTACATTGGACAAAGTATAACAAATAACTTATATAATTAAAAATGGTAAACTATGGTAATATTAAAATTTTGGGATGGCAATCGTGTACACCTGATTGGTATGATGGTGAATGTGTAACTGACTGGTTGAAAAAACTATAATTAGGTCAAATGCCGCGCGATACATAAAAAGCTTGTCGAGGTGAACGTCAGGATTTTGTCCGAACCTTCCGATATCATATGGGCAGTGCTAGAAATCTGAGAAGCTGTTGTAATTATTGGACACAGTATTAAGAACCATGTAGCACGTAACAAACTTGTTATAATAAGACACTTAGCGAAACGTAGGACAGTTCCGTGACGACGTCTACGCTTGATGGCGACTCGATCGAAAGTGAATCGGAGCTCGCACGTTGACAACATCACGACTCTGTCGAAGCGCGGGAAATCGTAGTTTCTTATGTTCGCCGGCTAGAGGACGCGCTTGCGTTTCGTTTAGTGTCCGTATTCATGACCGGATACGACATACTCGTAGTACAATTCATACGCAGCGCGCGGAAGTTCAATGACTCAATGTACGTGACTCGTACATTATCATTATTATATAATAGGCCCAAGTAAATAATACAAACGCACTAAAATCATTTGACCCTCTTTAACAATACATACTTTGTTTAATCGTTTTAAGGCAAAATTATTCCCCCAGCGGAGCAAACTTCCGAAATCCCCAATCTCTTATTTCGTATGAAGGTAATACGATATTGGGTCAGTAAACCTTACAAATGGTTCAGTGGTCCTCAAAGTTTTGATGGGCGTTCAGCGGCGCGTTTTGCGTTGATGTACTTCGTAATTGCGAGGCCTCGTATTTTATTAGGGTTGTGATAAAGACTTTATTACTTGTGTAGTAGACGTGGAACTACTAAAACTATAGTGATTCGAATGAGCAGCCAGAAACTATAAAACCTTTTTTTTACTTTGAACGTAATTAATAGGGTTAATTCAACTTTTTAATGTGGACCAACTGTCGATATACTAATCAGTGCAAGATACTTTTTGAAGCGAAAACTTCTTTAGCATCGCTTTGATTTGAAAGCCGATGAAACGAAAAAGCGACAGTAAAAAGAGTTAGACACATAAATTCACAAGGTCTAACATAAGGGAAAATAAGATAGGAAGCATTATACAGTGTCTCTTTGAAATAAAAAGGTGACAGTATAAAGACACATACACATAAATTCATAAGATTTGAAGGTTTCACTTCTACCACGTGTGAATTGCACACAGGTTTTTTTATTATATCATGGGTTTTTTTATAGACTAAACAATGTGTTATCAACGTAATAAATTATCTGTGTGCTAAATTTCATATGTTCAGCCGTTTTTGAATGATTGAGTTAAAGTTATCAATATTTCCAGGACACAGATACAGACAATACATACTTGCCTAAGAAATAACCATTGTATACTCTGTTGTACACTACCTACAAATTGTGTTCACAGTATGATCTAGTTTTAAACAGCTAGCTTAAACTTAAAATATTGATCTTTGTCCGTTTCTCTTCTGATATAGATTTTAATGATAGCAGATGAGGACTGCAAAAGCAAGTAGTATATTCATTATTGTCTATACACGCATGCCTAAATATGAATAATTAATGTACACTTTTAAGTTCTAACATTGCCGCGTCCTTCCCTTTTTTAAATAAAGTCACTTTTACTGTAACAACGACACCTTTAGTTTAAACCGTGACCATGACTCCTGTTAAGGAGTTGAAACCTCTGGATTAAATAAAAAAAAAACAAAAAGAAATGTGTAGTTTATCCGGTAAAAACTCCGGTCTTTAAAGAGGGTACACTTACAGTGTGATCTAGTTTAAAATAGCGCTAAGTTTAAATAGTACTTTATGTTAAAAAAAAAGTTTATTTCAAATATAATCCAATACAAAAAAAAACACTGTGCGTATTTAATAACATTGGCATCGACTATTTATATTTATCTAAATTTAAATTGAAGAGGGCTTGCTTATGTTAAGTTGAGAACCATTGACCTTTATAATTTTGAAATAAAAAACTCTTTTGAATTCCGGATACCTTGTATTAAATATGTCCATATCCATTTTCAATATAACTCAAATAATATGCATTGTATATCCGACACATCTTTACTGGATTGTAATTATCTTAAATAAATAGTTTGGATTTCTAACTAATCACCGAAAGTCATAATAACGAAACCAATTATCGAGGAGTCATTTGACTGATGGGGGACTTTACCGATAGGTTATTACATAGAAACAATAAATGTTCGAAATAACATATCACCGACAGTGATTTCATTGAATCATTCATTGAATCATTCATTTCATTATTTTTTTTTATATTTTTTTTCGGCGTACGTCCTTTGCTATAAGCGGTCGTGTCAGAGTTAATTTGAAATTTTTAAATATTTTAAATTCAATTATTCGGGAGCCCCGGGCTTCGCCACTGTTGAACCGAGGAATCCGCCACTCCAGTGTGAAGACTCCATTCAAAGAAATAAAGAAAAGCTTTGGGTTGCTGGGATGCGATCTCCGGACCTCTGGCGTGAGTAGCGAACTCTTATCCATTCGGCTACGGTTAGATGGCGCAGTGCGGTCGAAATTATCATACATGATCTACTGTCGCCACAGACGGGGCACCGAAGGCGTCCGAACGTTCACGAAGTGAACCGAGACCCGAACGACGCAGGAACGTTATCGTTACCGCTACCACGATACGCTGCGACTAGCGAGCGATACTACTACAACTGTAATTTTTTCGTGGTACAAGTTGGTCATTTTTTGTTAATTGAATCATGCCAAATCCGACTACTTTCTGCGCAGGATGCCGCAGTGCTGTACAAGGCAGACAGTTTTTGCAATGCTCTATTTGCCATGATCATTACGATCTTCTATGTGCTAATGTCTCTAAAAAGAGGTTTCTAAATACGATGACTAAAGATCATAAGGCAGCTTGGAAATGTCAATCGTGTATAAGCAAAGCGCCGAAAAAAGACAACACTAATACGCCTGTCCGCTCATCTAAAGAAAGTCCCGATAATGTAACCACGCGACGCGGAGCAGGACTGTCGCATTTAATGAATACGTCCATACCGAGTGAATGCGATCTTTTTCCCACTCTTGTTCAAATTAGGTCTATCATCCGTGAAGAGTTACATCTCATTCTCTCTGAGCGCATGCGCGACTTGATTACTAAGTCTGTTTCCGAAACAGTGGGGACAGCTCTTTCAGAGTCGCTGAACTGTTTAGCTCATAAGATTACTGAAATGGAAAAAAGGTTGGTATGTTTTATGGAGCCTACCGTGCCAACAGTTGCAGATGATCATGACGCTACCGTCACTGTGCCGCCTACTCTGACTCGGAGTGTTTCTAATACCGATGGCTATAAGCGCGGGCGTGGACTTACACCATCGTCGGCGATTGAGAACACTGGTATCTTGCGCAATGAAGGTTGGAAAAAAGTGAGTAAACGTCCACGTAGCAAAAAGAGCACACCGAGTGTTTCGACTGGTGAAGCATCCGCAAGTCAGGAATCAAAATATGATGTTGAAGGTGGCCCTCGTCGTGCACGGGATCCCGTTGGGTTGCTGCGTGGTACGGCTGTGCCAGGTAGTACTGAACTTCAAGCCTCTGAGAAACAGCGTAGTTTTCACCTTTATTACCTCAGACTGGGTACCACCGAAGATCAGGTGAAAGCTCACGTTTCGGGCATCACCGGAGGTGTAGATTGCAGGGTCGATAGTCTCAGAGCGCGTGGACCGTACGCATCGTTTAAAATATGTGTTCCATCACCTGCTTCTGACTGCATATTGGCTCCAGATAAATGGCCAGAAAATGTTTGTGTGAAGCCTTGGAGACATTCCTTTCGTCCGGGGCAACGCGTTGAGGGTGGATTGTAGTGACCCCGCTAACTTACTGGGTACTATGGATACTGTAAAGAGTAAGGGATTGCTTCACTGTAATATGCCCAATCCCCGATACATTGACAAACCATCAGCAAACGTCTGCATAATGTACCAAAATGTGCGAGGCTTGAAAACAAAATCCGTACCCTGAAGACAAACATGCTACTACTTGAGCATGACATAGTGGCAGTCACTGAATCGTTCCTAGATCAATCTGTTAGCGATGCAGAGGTAGTGAACAATGACTGGAACATTATTCGCCGCGACCGTGGTTCTTGGGGAGGAGGCGTTATGTTGACTGCCCGGCCCGATTTTACGATGCATCGCTTAAAGGATTTTGAAACCTCGTCTGGAGAAGATCTCTGGGCATCTGTTAAAGTTCAGTCTATTACTGTGTTCTTTTGTGTTGTATACATACCCCCATCTTCCAATGATAGTGTTTATCTAGACTGGTTTACTAAAGTGGAAAGTTTTATTCATACTATTAAGGAACCTGTCATTATCATGGGTGATATTAATATGAATAGTGCTTCGCTAAATGTTAATAATTATTATTGTTATTTTTTAAACTTTTGTAACCTGTTAGACAGAAATGAAATTGTTAATTCTCACGGCAGTAAACTCGATATTGTATTAACACAGGAGTGCGTTAGTGCTGTATCTGTATCTAATTCTGAATGTGGAGGTCTCGTGTATCCAGATTTATACCACCCTCCACTTGATATTGCCATTACTTTTGAGGCCACCACTCAGCGCGGGTCCATACCACCCAGTAACATTGATAGGGCAAGGGACTGGAACTTCAACAAGGCCGATCAAATTGCTCTCCGTCGTTCTATTGACAGCTTAGATTGGAATTGTGTGCTACAAGATCAAAATTTACACTCTGCCTTGGAATTGTTTTACGAATCCATTTATAGTGTCTTCGACCAGCTTGTCCCAAAAAAACAAAGGCCTAAATCCTCCGCAAAACGATATCCTGTTTGGTTTACGGCGGGTATCATTAGGGATATTCGGACGAAACAAAAGCTGCACCGGACTTGGAACCGATTTAATTGTCAGGCGAGTTACAATATGTTTTCCAATCTTCGGGCTTGTCTTAAGATGGAAATCTCTCTGGCATATGAATCCCACATTAGGGGTTTGGAAAGTAGTTTGCACAGCAACCCTCGAAATTTTTATCGCCAAGTTAACAGTTTGAGATCCTTTGGGGGTTTTGAGCCAAATGTTATTTACCAAGGTGCTCAATGCTCTGGTGCTGACGCAGCGAATGCCTTTGCTAGTCACTTCTCGAGCATTTACGTCCAAGACGACTCGACTTTGGAATCAGCACAAAACTCTTTTACAACGTACACGCATATGGCTGTTAATGACTTCTCGGTTGCAGACGTGGAGGGTGCCATTAAAAGTTTAAAAGCTAGTTGGTCTCCGGGACCTGATGGTGTACCGGCAGATGTCCTCAAAATGTGCAGGAAAACTATCGCCATTCCCCTCTGCCACTTGATTAACCTCATCCTGCGTCTTGGTATATATCCCTCAACGTGGAAGGTAACCCGAGTAACTCCTATTCCCAAAGGTCACAACAAGTCGCTTGTTGAAGAGCATCGACCGATTGCTATTCTCTCAGCACCTGCGAAAATCTTTGAGGTTCTTATGTACAATGCTATTCTTAAGCAAGTTCAGCCATACATTTGTAATCAACAGTACGGATTTCGACCAGGTCGATCGGTAAATTCTAATTTATTGACATTGGTGGACTTTATTTCAGAATCAATGGATAAAGGAAAGCAAGTGGATGTGTTGTATTTTGATTTTCGCAGGCCTTCGGCAGGGTCAATTGTAGAATTTTATTATCAAAGCTCGATGCTATTGGTTTTTCCTCCAGGCTTATTAATTTATTTTCCGACTATTTCTGCGGTCGGCAACAGTTTGTACGCCATGGTTGTTATGTGTCGCAACCCTATCCAACACCCTCTGGCGTGACGCAGGGTTCAATTCTTGGGCCTTTACTCTTCCTACTGATGATAAATGACGTACCCGATATTCTCAAACATACACACTGCCTCCTTTATGCTGATGACCTAAAACTATATGCAGAGGTCAGTGATGAAGCGGATTGTATATTAATACAAAAGGATATCGATGCCCTACTTAAATGGAGTAACGCCAATGGTTTGGAGTTTAACCGTGCTAAGTGCTATGTTATGACCTTTAGTCGCAGACATAAACTCGTTGAATCCATTTATAGGTTGGGCAATAACACCATTGACCGCACAGATGCTATGAAAGACCTGGGTGTGACATTTGACCCTTCCTTATCGTTTAACGAACACATTTTCGCTCTCACTCGTAGTTGCTTCAGTCGTTTGGGGTTTGTGTTACGCAACTCGCGTGATTTCCAGAATCCTAACGTCATGAGAATCCTCTTTACCAGTCTCGTGCGAAGTTCTTTGGAATCGAGTGCGTGTATTTGGAACCCACATGAGGCCAAATACAAACTTATGTTGGAAAAGGTTCAGAAGGATTTCTTCGCTCTTATTATAAACGGGTCTATGGTTATTATCCCTTCATGTACCCAACAAAGTTCTTGTTGGGAATGCTGGGGATGAATTCGCTGGAAGTTAGGAGAGCTCGAATGGAGCTGTCAACTGCCATTGCAGTTGTGCGTGGGGATGTGGACTCGCCCGAAAGTGTTGAGCGGTTGTCTCGTCTGTTTGTGCCTGATAAGTATCTGCGTATTCGATCTGGTCGCCGGCATCTGCTGTTTACGTCACCGCCATGTCACACTGTGGCGCGCGCGCAATCACCGCTGTTTCGCATGCATCGGGCACTAAACGCGCTCCTTGTGGCTTATCCAGAGTTTGACGTCTTTGTTGACAACCCTAGATCCTATTTAAAAAAAATAGATTCTAGTCTATGAATAATGTAACAATGCTGTTCATAATTATGTAATTGGGTTAACCCCGTTTAATTATGTTAAATAAATAAATTAAATAAATAAATTAATAAATTAATTAATAAATTTGAAGGGCAAACAAAATTAATTAATAGAGCATTTTAAAGCGTGCAAATTGAGCATTAGCGCTCGAATCTAACGATCTAACAGCTCCTAATGATGCTCCGTGATGATGCTCCGCGAAACAAGTGTAGAATATTTGGTAAAAGTGCATGGTGAGTCTCTGCGGTATATACATTTATTAGCGGGTGGGCGGGAAATGCATTTTGTCTATTTTTTTGTGGCAGAATGCCAAATATTTTCGCTTCATTAATAGATATGGACTTCCCCCAAGTGACGCGTGATTCTATCAAATGCAAATGAAATTATTGAGATGCTCGCATTTTTTTGTTTAAGTAAATTAATAAATAATAAAGCGAAGTTTTATAGTATAACCAGCCACGCACACTGACATAAGTGAAAGCGAGACAGAAGACCACTCACCTCTGAGGTGAGGAGACCTCCTGGCTCTACTGGCTCCTATAGTATATCGTGTAAAATTACTCAATCTGACGCTTTCGTGTAACGGTAAAATCTGACGCTTAGCACGGATAGGGTGACCGTACGGCGAGCGCCTAAATGCGAGGGGCCCGAACCTCCGTATAGAAGCTTCGCTTCAAATGAATTCGATGATTAAATAGCAGTTTCATTTTTATTGATGATAATTTATATTTATATTCTTTCTTCTTACGTTACTTCTCAGTACCTCACTATCTTTCTTGGCTATATTTTCCATATTGTGCTTGTGTTTTAATATTACTTCTGTGCCTTCCGTGATTAATATTAAAAGTTGGTTTTAGACTTATTGATTTATTATTAAGGGTCTCCAACAGAGGATACACGCTGAGAACTTAAAGTAAACTCATCATACGTAAGTTGGATATTTTATTTTCACCACGAATACCAAAGTTTGATACTGGGAAAAGCATTTCATACTGATTTCATTCGATTTTGTTTTGTTTTTTGTTTGTTAGTTAGCTAGTATCTTAAGAGATGGTGCTAGTAATCAGCTTAAGAATTACTTAGAATTATACAACGGGCCTGTCAAGATCTCAGTAGCTCAATGGAAAAGTAGTTGCTTGGATAGCGAGAGGCTGTGGGTACGTAGCCCATTTGAAGCCTGGGACTAGTTCTTTTCGTCAGGCGTCTGTTGAATTTTGACGACTTCCATGTTCGAGTGTCTTACATACTGGTAGTTCCGAGATCCCAGGTTCGATCCCCGGTCAATATAGTAAACGAACTTGTTTATATTGGCTCGGGTCTGGGTGTTGTGATACCGACGTTGTTTTTGAATTCCATAACACAAGTGCTTTATTTTTAATTCAGACGTGAATTATAGAATTGTCTAATATTCATTTATTTTGGCGACCGTTTGGTGCAACGGTAGCGATCGTTTCGCACCGACGTTCGGGATTCTATCCCAGAAGGGCCAGATGTATGTGTGATGAATACGAGCATTTGTACTTGAGTCATGGGTATTGAAAAATATTTCTGTGAAATAATTGGTTGTCTGTAAAGTCAGTTTACGGACGATAATTTTACGTGATAGCGTCATAAGAGAACATTGATGAAAAATTGCATACTTTTATGAATCGAATTGAATTATTATCACTGAACTATCATTATTTTGTATAATACAAAGAAGGAGTTAATTGAAATTTATTTTTTTCAAAAAATAACATTAAGTTGTTGTAATAAATAATGGGAACCACATTAACTTTTCCCTTCATGAAGTGGAAGAGATAGGATACGCCACAAGTTGAACGCTTAGGCCGATCGTGCCTCTCTATCGCTTGTTCCGCGCACTAGCTTGCACGCGGAACGTTATACTTTTTCGTGCATGCAGCCGTTGTTCATCGATTTATAAGATGTTATCACGCTAATAATAAATATCTATGCATCATATATATTTTGTTTATCCATAACACAAACCTTACTTTACTTACTTTGGGATAGACTAAATGGTAAAAATGTAAAATATTATTAATATTATTTATTTTTGGTTAAATATTTCTTTATTTGAGACAATTATAAGAGATATGGCTTCAAATTCGACCTACAGAGAGATTGTTTCCTATATACTTTCTTATTTTTCTTTTCATAAGCAAAATTATTAAAATAATGATCAAACAGTTACAAAATTGAGATTCTATATGAATCTATAATCTAAGATCACAGTGGTTTGTGTTTGTCTGTCCGCTCTTTTCCCGCTCTTTTTCCATTATATCAATAAAGTTACCATAGCAACGCGTTAACCGCATGTGGTTCGTCTACCGGACGCTAGATGGCGCTAACGGAAAAATATTTAATAATAGAAAAAAAATAAAGAATTTTGTCTACCCGTGCGAAGCCGGGACGGGCCGCTAGTACCTATTAAGTATGCATTACATACCTATTATCCATTTCAAAACTTTCAGCCGAAAATTCCAATAAAAAAAATATTTTAATCAATGAATGTTCAACTTCCTTGCATTCAAATTTTATTCCCTCTTAGGATTATCCGAAACCATTTTCACTCTGTTACAGAGGCTACACAAACGCATTTTCCTCTGAAGTTTTTCCGTTAGCTGAATAAACTTGGTTTCCCAGTAGCAGAAAAGCTGATTAAGAGGTATTCAACTTTTTCCTTTGGTAACCAATCCGGGAAGCGTTTATCTCAGCAGGAAAACATTTTGTCACAATTTCAATGAGATTTCATTGAAGCTTTTTTGGGAGCTGTGTTAACCAATTTACGACAAGTTGGTGATATGTTTTTTCTTATGGCTCGCTAAAATGAAGCTTTATAGACCGTTTGGTGCAGCGATAGCGATCCTGCCTTTAGCGCCGACGGTTGTGGTTTCGAGTCCTGGAAGGGGCAGATGTTTGTGTGATGAATACGAGCATTTGTACTTGAGTCCTGGATATTTATATATATGAATATTACCTATTTTTATATCATATATAGACGGCGAAGTGCCAATAACACCTAACTGCTTATTTCAAAATACACAAGCTTATAAAAAACCGGCCAAGTGCGAGTCGGACTCGCGCACCGAGGGTTCCGTAAAAAAATTTTAACTAACTAAACTAACGATTTAATAATAATTTAGTTATAACGTAACTAAAGATTTACGGTTTTCGCAATTTTTCCTTTATCTGTGCTATAAGTCGTTGCTTCGTACCAAATTTCAAGATTCTGAGTCCACGGGAAGTATCCTGTAGGTTTAGATTCCCTTGAGAGTGTTGAAATTTTGCGGAATTTTGCGGCATTAACGGCTGTATCTTTTTATTGCGTGGGCTTAGAAGTTTGAGTTTTTCACAGCTCCAAAGGACTGTAGATCTGAGTATTTGATATAAATTTCAGCTTGATACATCTACGTGTTCCTGAGAAAAAGGGTCTTGACAGACGAACGGACGGACGAACAACAAAGTGATCCTATAAGGGTTCCGTTTTTTCCTTTCGAGGAACGGAACCCTAAAAACGTTTAATTTCTTGACAAGTTAATAATAACTTAAAAAGTGGTTTATTTATTTTTTAACAAGATGCACTTGCAACTGAAAATGAACTTAGGAAATTTCATTTAAACATGCAAATAACGAATTTTAATTCGAAGTGACAAAAAAGTGGATTTCTCGACAAATTGCGGCGAAGTGCAAAGACCTAGTCTTTGCACTTCGCCGTCGATATGTACAAACAGCAACAACCTTAACTGCCCCTGTCACGTGACTACCAACTTTTTGAGAGAAAGTGAGAATAGATGTATGACGTCTTTATAAATGTCATTTTTATTGTAGATGTGTGTGTAACGTTACAAAGTTTTGAAATGAACCATAATAATTGAAACTAATACTTTTTTCTAAAACCCTAATGAGTTTCGCATCAAAAAGGTGGGATTGTTTCAATTCAATAATAAGAGTAATGTCAGAACAATCATTGTCAATTTTTTCCGGTCGCTCGTTTGGAATTATTGGTTTTATCTTTTTGTTTTAGTTCTTTCCTTTCTTTTAATTTAATTTCTTTAAAAAAATGCCGGCCCGACTATCTTACTTTGAGAGGGTCAGAATTGTAACTTTAAGACTAACTGGTATGGGAGTTGTGGAGATCTCGCGGCAGTTAGGTATTCATGTAAATAAATTTTACATCACCTAAAACACTTTTCGTACACAGAAATAACGTTTGTAGACACCAGCTGTTTCTATTTGTAGAGAAGGTCGGTAAGCCAGTGGATCCAGCGGTTCGAAGAAGGTGGTGACGAGGCTCTTCGAGACCGTCCTCGCGGGGCAAGAGCCCGGGTTACTACGGAGGCGGAGGATGCAACCATTATAGCCACCCACTCTCAAAGATCCCTTCCACCGCACTCGAGATTCATCGGTTCAGTACCGTGTATGTTTGACACGGTCAAAATGTGATGTATTTTAAATTTTAGTATGAAATACAACGGATTCAGCACTAAAGCATTATTTTATCTTTAATTGCAAATATCAATGCAGACAGTGCGGCATAGGCTAAATGAAGGTGGCCTACACCATCACATACGAGCGCTGCACTAAAAGTATCGGGAATCGAATATTTCCACTGTTCCTGTCATATTAAAATCTTTTTAATTGAAAACTCCTTGGTTTCAAAAATCGAATACCATTTATTAATTTCAAAAAAAGATTCTCAGTCTAGTCACAAGGTCTTGTCAAACTTGTTTAGTCGTTGAGAAAATGGAATTAACTCGAGAAAAATCAAGAGCGATGATTTATTATGACTTTCGAAGTAGTTTAACACAAAAACAGTGTGTTGATCGGATGCTTTCTGCATTTGGTGATGAAGCGCCAAAACCACAATTTATCGTTGGTTTGCTGAATTTAAACGTGGACGTGTCAAGCTCAGTGATGTTCCCGTCAAGGTCGTCCAAAAACTGCAGTCACCCAAGAAAACGTTGATGCTGTGCGTAAGCTGATTGAGGACATACCGCGAATATCAGGCAACTATAGACATTGGCTCATGCCAATGTGTAATACAAATAATCTTTCATGAATAATTAGGCGTAAAAAAGTTGTTTTCCCGATGGATACCGCATTGGCTCTGTGAAGAGTAAAAAGCGGCTCGCGTTACTTGGTGCCTCAGAACTCTCGAAAGATGTCACGCAGGATCCTCAAATGCTGTATACAAAATCGTATCAGGTGACGAATCGAATCGAAACCGAAATGGATATACGCGTACGAACCCGAAACAAAAAACCAGTCAAGAGTTTGGGTGTTCGAAAATGAGTTAAAGCCAACAAAAATTGTTCAATCACGGAGTGTTGCAAAAAAAATGGTGACCACGTATGTCTCCAAAACGGGCCATGTTGTGACTATTCCTCTTGAGGGACAAAGAACGGTTAATGCAGAATGGTATGCTAGCATTTGTTTGCCACAGGTCTTTTCTGAACTCCGTAAAGAGAACTGCAACCGCCGCATCATCCTCCATCACGACAATGCGAGTTCTCACACCGCGCACAGAACAAAAGAGTTTTTGCAGCAAGAAAATATATAATTATTAGACCATCTGCCGTACAGCCCCGACTTTAGCCCTAATGATTACTATACTTTCCCCTTAAATAAAGAATAAATTGCGTGGTCAGAGATTTTCATCACCTGAAGAAGCTGTAGACGCCTACAAAACGGCCATTTTGGAGACCCCAACTTCCGAATGGAATGGTTGTTTCAATGATTGGTTCCATCGTATGGAAAAATGTGTCAAATTTCGCGGAGAATACATCGAAAAGCAATAAATACATTTTTAAATAGTAAAATTGTGTCACTTCCTTGATTCCCGAAATTTTCAGTGCCGGCCTCGTACCAGCCCGAAAATTGCCACTTACACAACATCAGTTTTTTATTACTGTTGGTCCCAGTTATCTTCGTATGATAGCGATTTTTAAAAGGCAGAAGGCACAAACGGTTGGTTAATCATAACAATGTTTGAACATGGTAATAATATAATTTTACTGAAAAGCGTATTGGTTTTTAAAATTACCAGGACTACGATATTATCTGTCCAATCAAAATTATAATATTGAAAATATATTGCTACAAAAAAAGTGTTAGTTTTTTATTTTACTTTTAGTCAGACTGGCGAACAAATTATTTACGCGCCTTGCGCTCTAACATTATAGCAAAAGAAAAGGTATATTTAATAAAATATTATTTCATATTGCACTACAAAAATTGCAATTTTTACTTTCTTCACTTTTGTTAACCTGAAAATTTAAAAGCAAGACACATTTGAACCTTAAAACCATTCTAATCTTTGCGATTTCGAACAACGAGGTTTTTGAACAGAAAAAGACACGCTGTCACAGATATAAAATTCGAGTAGAATTGAATAGATTACCGCATGTCTGAAAAACTATTACTTCATATTTTAAATAACAGAAATGTTAAAGTTTTGGGAACGGAGGTAACCATATGCGTGGTGGAATAAGAGCTAAGGACAAACTACATGAGGTCGACTTTGGCAATGATCCTACTAACATAATCAGAAAAGATTATGAGTTAGAGTCCCGGTAAGGACAAATGTTTGTGTAATAAAAAATCACAATAATTATGCGCTATTTCGATTTGTTTATTTGTTAAGTTAGTATATGTTTTATTTGAGTACTATAATGTTAATAATAAATTTTTATAATGCTAGTGTAATCTTTATTATAATTTGCTTGCTGCATCTATACCTTTCTAAGTCTATGGATGCAGGATAAGTAAAATTAAATTTTATCATTATTTCATCCAAAAGCATGCGACGGTGCCGTTGCTCTTTATTTTGGAAGAGCGGCAACAACTGAAAGCACGTCATCAGGCATGTCAAGACTCTGCGTCAAGCAGTGACAGTTCTCTCGCGTCAAGAGACACACCACACACACAAAGATATTATGTCATAAAAACTTTAGTTTATGTTATTAAGTTGTCATGAGAAAAATAATTTCATCTCTTTCTATCTTTCTGTCTGTTGGGTCTTGAAGGGGCAGTTAAGAGTGTTGCTGTTTGTACATAATTATGTCTATCCGTTACCCTAGTATCCATAACCATTAATTTGAATTAGGCTTATTGGTATAATTGTAACAAATAATAATTAATATTATTATTATATACTAATAAAAGATTGAAATATTACTTTGTAGTAATGATAATAACAATATTATTTACATTCACACCAATTAACCTCAAAGTAAGCAAATTTAGGCATCTGTTATGGATACTAGGGTAACGTATAGACATACATATTTGATACACAGAAATGTGAATATTCATAGAAATTATATGAATAATCATGATTCAGGTACAAATGCTCGTATTTATCATACAAACAAAGATATAATGAAAATTGTACCTATTATCTAGGAATATATAAGCGTTATAGATATTATTTATTTATTGTAGTTATTATAATTGTTTAAGCAAAATAAATTATGAATTGCGACGTCGCTATGTAAACTTTTTAGCGATAGATATCAATGCGGTAGTCCTTTAAGTTACTCCTAACAAGTGTCAATCGTATTAATTTAGTCATACTAGATTTTACCCGCGGCTTTACTCACGTCAATGTACACTACCAATTAAAATTTAAAGTTGTATCCCTCATAAACCGGAAAAAGTACTTTCTTCTGAATGCAGGGTACCCTATGTCCTTTTATATACCATTTAAAAAGTGTAAGCCGAATTTCACGTTAATCAGTTCAGTAGTTAAGGCGTGAAAGTGCAACAAACAGACAAACTTTGTTCCATATTTACAATATCATTTTATTCGGATTAACCGTCTTAGGAATATAAACATCGGCAACTTGTATAATTTTAAAGTAAAATACGCCAAGCTTATTTTAACATACAGTTTAGTTTTGTACTTTGCTGTTGTTCACTCACCGTATTGAATTATTTTCGCGTAAGCTATTTTGTAGATCCAGAGCATTATATTGCAGACCATATATTCCACATGGCCATTTCCCCGATAATATATCATACAAAAAAATTCAAACATTTGCCTGTATCAAAATCCAAACCCATCGCTGTTAAACAGTGTCACTTGATCTTGCATACTTTTGACGGTTGAACATGTATACTCGTATTTTATGATTTGGACATTAAAACTCATTAAAAATGTTTTAGCTACTTTTAGCGACTTGTTCATTACCTGTAAACAAAAACAACAAAGTATATTTCTTTAAATTATTAAATAAAAAGAAGAAATAACAACATTTAAGAATTTACAAACAACGCAAATAATATCTAATCTGTGACGCAATACTAGGCTGACATTATTTGGAATTTCCTAATAACATGGATAAGTTATTGAAGTTTAAAATTTATTTCTTTACCTTAATGTTAACTATATTAGATTTAGTTTTATGGGTATAACGCATCAATAGCTATATTACATCATTTTTGAAGTGAAAACTTCTTTAGCGGCGCTGTGTACTTTTTTTGGAATGGGTAAAAATTTCTAAACTCGCGTCAGGACACGTGACCTGATCGAAAATTTGTAAGACGGCGTAGGGCGCTTGCGCGATGTGCGTATAGTCGTGTCATTTTTAAACTTCATAGTGACTGTTACATTATTATTTTTTTTAAAACTGTCATTATGAAATTTTAGAATGGCAGGTAATGTCATGAGAACGCATGCGTTCAACTGATTTTATTCATTGCACATGTGCAAAATCCTGCACATGCGCACAAAAAAATGCAACGAACACGACTTGGTGTGTTTGTTGACATGTTTGTATACGATAGCGCAATAAATGAATATTGTATTTTACCACATAAATGATAGCACTTTTATACTAATTATTAAAGCAATTCGTGCGAAATTATTCCTTAACCATTTCAAAATATCAAAAATGCACAACGTTAATATTCAAGTTTTCACTTCTGCCGACACTCCCGGAGTGCAACCCGTCGTTTTTTTTTTCGGTCCACCGCTAGTCAATTTGCCGCTAATATTATTCTACAAGATTTTTCGAAATATATTCAATTTACTGATAGATGTAGGACAACTTTTCACTACAGAACTATATACTACAGAACCTTACTATGGCCATGATTGAAGTTATACTTCTTAAGGCGTGTTATGAAACAATGATGAAATGAAATTTTAAGATGCGCGTGCATCACTGTTTCAGCAAAGTAACAGGTTGAAGTTGCAAAAGCGACATGGTATAAACCAGTAGGATGAATTTGGCCGCTAATTGGCTCAAAGTTTCATGAGAACTGATAAATATATTTCAAGTAGTTACTCAAATATTTATGAATAATTGTGTACGTAGGTACGCGCACTGTCTCCTACGTTAAATCTTATGAATTTCTGTGTCTGTCTCTTTTTACTGTTGCTTTTTCGTTTCAAAGAGACAATGTATAATACTTCCTATCTCATTAGCTCCCACGTTAAATCTTATGAATTTATGTGACTGTCTCTATTTACTGTCGCTTTTTCGTTTCATCGACTTTCAAATCACAACGATGCTAAAGAAGTTTTAACTTCTAAAAGGCTAAATTTGATATTCCTTGCTGTTTAGTAACGGATAAAAAATATCTAAACTGACCTAATCTGTAATGTATATCAAAAGGCGTCTTTTGATCTTTTATGGTTAGTGACTCTCGATCTTCGAAGAATTGAGATTCTGTCAGATAGAGGAAACCCCGTTTCGTTCCCGGTAGCGATCCTACCTTTCGCACCGACGGTCCTGGGTTCGAAGCCCGGAAGGGGCAGATGTTTGTGTGATGAATACGAACATTTGTACCTGAGTCATGGGTATTTATATATATTTCTATTAATATTACATATCTATGTATTATATATGTATGTCTATCCGTTACCCTAGTATCCATAACACAAGCCTTATAGTGCTTACTTTGGGCTAGGCTAATTGATGTGAATGTAAAAAATATTATTATTAGTATTGTTATTATTATTATTATAAATCGTGGCTAAGCATAACAATTTTTAACCCAAAAAAAGTTTTATTTAAATGAAATAATAGTATTTATCATATTCAAACCAATTATGTTACGGATGGTCGTATTCATCACATAATCACATATCCCTTCCGGCACTCGAACCCAGAACCGTTTGTTTCACAATTCAAACATTTAAGTAAATAAATAAATATTGAACAACACACACATTGTTTTGAAGCCAATCTTAAGCACTTGTGATAATATGATATTCAGAAATAATGAAGATACTACAATACCCAGACTCAAACTTATATAGAAAAGTCCGTAACCGGATGGGAATCGAACCCGAGACCTTGAAGTGGCGTGACCATGAAAACCAATATGCAAACCACACGGCTCCGGATTCAATAATCAAAATCGTGAAAAATAAGTTAATTCTGAAGTTGTAGGTTATTGTTCTGTTAAATTTTTAAAGTGTATCGCTATGTCCAACACAATATTTCTGTGATTCGGTAAAACATTTCCCAAAAAAACTAAAAACGACCAAAAATACTAACACATTTAGTAACAATTTCCAGACCATTTTTACTTCAACAGCTGTATAACAGTTTGAGAAGCGCTGGACATTTTTCACGTTGCAAAAGCCATTTTGAAAACTGCTCCATTTCCTCGCCCCGTGATGTTCCGCTGAGTTGGTTTTATTCTCGCATCCGTTTTTAAACCGTAACACATGGTAACAGAGTTGATAATACTATTTCGAAATGGTTTTACTTTGTGATAGAAATCTTTCTTTGGAGCTAATTTCGAATTAGGTAGAATAAAGTTTCGAATGACGAAAACGTTTAAAGTTTTTATTTTATTGCTTCACAGTGAATTTTGCGTTTTTGGAACTCCAATTGAATCCGAGTGAGAAGTTACCTATTACTTAAATAATAAAATTTTTCTTGAAGTTACCAAAATAGATATAAACTAGCTGACCCGGTAGCCCGTTGCTATGGTAACGCGTATACAATGGAAAAAGAGCGGACAGACAAACACACAGACAACAAATTTGTGTTCTTAGAGTATATATTAAAACAAATAATTATATTTTAGAACGGAAACAGTAGTAGATTTTCAAAATGAATTGTTTTGAGCAATTTAAATGTCATTTTTTTATTTCATTTAAATATATTTAAAAAATATTTATTGTTTTTTTTTATATAATAAGACTTTATCAGCCTTTATATGTATGATTATAATATCCATAACTTATCAAAAACAAACGTTTGTTAATTTTAATTTGTTTTAGAAATATGAGTATTTTTTTTAATATACCACTTCTGTTTCCAATCGACGATATGTAAAAATAACTAAAAAATAACATAATAAAATAAAAATAAAACCCACAATGTTATTTGTAGAAAATAAATAGTCGAGAAGTGTCTGTACAAAAGATCCTATTTCCATGATAAACAAGTTTAACCTAAAATCTAAGATCACAGTGGTTTGTTTGTTTTTCTGTCCGCTCTTTACCCCGCTCTTATTCCATTGTATATGCGTTACCATATCAACGTGTTAACCGCACGTAGTTCGTCTACCGGACGCTAGACGGCGCTAACGGAAAAATATTTAATAATAGAAAAAAATTAAAGAATTTTGTTCACCCGTGCGTAGCTGGGAAGTGCGGCTAGTGGAATATAATAATAATCTTAATTATTGTATTTAACGCAGATTAGGCTAATTGATATACATGTACATTTTATTTTTAGTTTTTTTCTGTATTTCTTTAAAAAAAAAAATTTCGTTCTAAAATAGGACTTTATGATCGGAATTACCATAAGTCATTTTGATCAGACGCCTTCTAAAATGTTTTTCTTAATTCTTTATTTTTTTGTTAACATCCACTAGGATAGCTGGTGAATACCGCTGTTCTACCTGTTACCTAATGTGGTAATTAAACATAACTCTTTTTCTCTTTACACGGATGTAGTCTGTGCATACCGATTCGAAAACTTATTTCCGATAGGATTTGTGAATAACGTTTTACAATCCATTCGGAAACAAATTTGACATTTAGAATTCGAAAGATATCGGACACGGAAAGTTTCTGGCGTTTGTGAATAAGTAGCCTGATTTTATTTTCATGTATTTTTTTTCTCTGTCTCTCTCACTCTCTTGGTATCTAGGGTGTTCTGCTGATGTTTTCCCAAAAATAAGCTATATATAATATTTTTTAATGGATATAGACTTCCGGCAAGTGACGCCTGCTTCTGTCAAATAACCATAATTTAATTATCAAGCGCCATTTATTCTAAAATACTAAGGTAATACTATTTTATAAAATAAACGACCCGACCTCTCGCTATAAATCATATGACATCTGGGTTTGGGTTTGCGGTCACATGTCGACTACTGAATCGCTTAGCTAGCGAAAGGGATTCTTGGCATCCCCAAGGTCATTTGTTAAGGGTTTATTTATGAACTTTGGAAATTATTATACCTTACGTCTTTCATAACAAAATTTATATTATTATATTTAGTAAGATTAGTTGACGACCGTTTGGTGCAACGCCTTAAATGCCCCTTATGCTTACTCCGCTGCTTGGGTAGACAGCGGAGTTATGTGGGGCTCTCCTTCGGTCACCCACCTGACAACGACAACGACGAAGCTCAGTGGGTGATCGAAGGTATACCCACTAAAACTCGTCGTTGTGCCTTCGTGCTGTCTTAAAGCCTTGTGGGTCCCTTTGTTGGAAGCACCACTTTGAACGGTAGCGATCTTGCCTTTCACAGCGAAGGGGCAGATGTTTGTGTGATGAATACAAGCATTTGTACCTGAGTCATGGGTATTCATATAAATTTTTTAACATTACATATCTATGTATCTTATATGTATGTATGTCTATTCGTTACCCTAGTATCAATAACACAAGCCTTACAGTGCTTACGTTAGGCTAGGCTGGTATGAATGGAAGAGTTATTTTATATTATTACCTAGTTAGTTTTAGGGTTATGCAGCTCCAGTGTTTAAACAAAGAAACTTCCAAAAAGACTAGGACCTCTGTAGATTTGAAATATTTCGGTACCTACTGATAATATGTCTTCTCAGGTGGATAATACATGTGGATCAGGGATCTACAATAACATAAGTGGTGTTTGGATGTTTCTCTGTCCTGTTCATGAATCTACACAATTTTTTATCATATTGGTGCATGATAAGCTTTCATAAAAGTTAAGCTTTCTAAGTTCAAACAACACGTATTTTTAAGAGGATTACTTTCCAAAAATTAATTTTTAGTACTGACTTATTCATTTATTTTATTTTTTTAAAAATAAGTAATGGAATTAATGTCAAAAAGCACTATTTGTTATAATAAATCAAAATAGTATTTCAGTCTTTGAATATTTTAAAATCGTTCATAGAAAACAAGAGGGGTAAAAAGCTTAGTATAGTCGAGCATATACATGTAAAATCGTGGTCAAAATCGTATAGGAAAATCTACTTTATGTCACTTATAATTGTAAGATTCATATTGATAACAAAGACATTTAAATCACAAACCAGTATTAGCTTCGCTGTACAAAAGCTACAAGAAGTCACGTAAACAGAATCATGAAAAATATCCTTCAATTCAAAAAGATTTCGAAACAACACACATACTTCTTGTTTAGTGCTAAAAAAGCTTGAATAAAATATAGATCGAATCTTTGCCGCAATTTCAAATTGGCGTAGTATCACTTCGGTCCAATAAATTCACCCTTATTTCCCAACGGTACTCATGTCACGCCGTTTATACAGCACCCAAAGGACGGAACCTCTTTGGACAGACCTAAAGTTCTCACGTTAAGCCTAACGTAGCGCCATCTAATATCGCAACGCTAAACTAATGTTTTGGTACAGCGGCACGGGGAAAACTAAGCTTGTAATTTAAAAAAGAACGAAGATAGATGGCGCTTGTCGCAACTGAGTGTTTTAGAGCTTTCCGCGAGATGTCACTGAGTAATGTCACTGTAGAGGGTGTAAAGTGGTTCATATTACTGCTAATAGATGTCACTTTATTAGATGCTGGAACAACCTAAAAAACAGGAGCCAAAATAAAATCATGTATATATATATTAAGAATAAACTCACAAAAAGCTTCTTAAATATTAATATTAGTATAAGTTAAAATAATATGACTGGCCATAAATGACTGTACTTAAAAATGTATTCCATTAAAATTAATCGGTAAAATGATGGCTGAAAGGGTTTCATATTTCATTATTCTTTCATTGTTTCGTTGAAATATATGGCTGTTGTGTTGAATTTCTGTTAAATTGTTCGGAGACTCCCTCAGGGAATGCTGCCCGAAAATAAATGTGTGTTTAAATTTTCAAGGTCACTTACATTATTATGAATTGAAATGGGAGTTTTACATGCGTCATCGCCACGATAACGATCCTGCCTTTCGCACCGACGGTCCTGAATTCGAGTCCCGGAAGGGGCAGATGTTTGTGTGATGAATACGAGCATTTGTACCCGAGTCATGGGTATTTATATATGTATATAATTCTAGTGTACGTATGTTTAAGTTACTGAACCCCTCCTAAGCGGCTGGACCGATTTGAATGTTTTTTTTTGTATGCGTTTGGATTTCACTCTGGATGGTTTAGGTTCACTAATCAGCCCGGCAGATGGTGCTGCAATCGGCACAGCAACGCGTGGCCGGGTGAGCTAGTATTTCTATAAATATTTAACATACAGATGTTAACGGTTAAACATAGGTACATACACAGATATGTACCTATGTTTAACCGTTACCCTAGTATTCAGAACAAAAGCCTAACAGTGCTTACTTTGGACTAGGCTAATTGGCGTGCATGTAAAAAAATATAAGAAATGATAACATCGGTCAAACAATGAATGCACGCGACCGTAAAGTAATACATTTTGTTTGGTATTTGTACCCATATAAACTGTACTAATCTTGATCATGTAGTTCGTCGACACAGTTAAAAGGTATATCACGATCTGTATAAATATTTTTATACAAAAAATGTATACGTGAACACACATATGATATGTAATCTGTGACTTTGTGTTATTTAATCTGTGTTTTAGCAACATAGAATATTCATAATGGACTTTTTGGGAGCGGGAAGTGTCACTTTAGGAGTTTTAGTATTCTTGAAGCGTCACTTTAGTGTTTAAGTAATCTTATTAAAGTTTGAGTTATAGTGGATAGAAGTGCGTAATAATGGTGGATTATTAACCCCTAAGTGTTTGTCAACATTCACGAGTATTGGTGACTGTAACAAAATATCGAGAGTTGTCTTTTCCAGCCCTTTTTAGAAGTCCACTGGGAGGTTTCAATAACACCCAACACCTTTATTGAAACGTCAGAGGAAGGGTATTTTATTGTTCATTCATAATTCATTGGTCATTGTTATTTACGGATTGGCTTTCAGCATCTTTTAATTGAGAAAGGAAATTAGTGAATATGGCTTAAATGGCACGTAACCATGCCATAAAATCTATAATCTAAGATCACAGTGGTTTGTGTGTTTATCTGCCCGCTCTTTTTCCCGCTCTTTTTCCCGCTCTTTTTCCCGCTCTTTTTCCATTGTATCAATAATGTTACCATATGCTTTGCTATGCTAATGTTTTATGGTAAACGATATATTTTAGGGTTCCGTTCCTCGAAAGGAAAAAACAGAACCCTTATAGGATCACTTTGTTGTCCGTCCGTCTGTCTGTCTGTCAAGACCCTTTTTCCCAGGAAAGCGTGGAGGTATCGAGCTGGAATTTATATCAAATAGGTCTACTGTCCCTTAGAGCTGTGAAAAAAATTAAACTTATAAGCCAACACAATCAAAACATACAGCCGTTTATGCCGCAAATTTCCGCAAATTTTCGATACTCGCAAGGGAATCAAAACCTACAGGGTACTTCAATGAACCCAGAATCTTGAAATTTGGTACGAAGCGACGTCTTATAGCACAGATAAATGAATAATTGCGAAAAATAATAAAAAAAATTTTTACGGAACCCTCAGTGCGCGAGTCCGACTCGCACTTGGCCGGTTTTTGTTTAATTGCCTGGTGCGTAAACAAATAAAGCTGACGGTTTACCGGGAGCAGGCAATATACAAATTTCCATGAGAGAAGCATGGGTTTTCAAGATTAACGCTGGAAACACGACGACTGACCCTGGGATTTATTAAGGGTCATAGTGAAAGCAAGCCGCTCTGCAAATTGCAGTCGTTTAAATTCAAATGGTACGTCAGTTAGTACCATTGGGATGCGGGGTATCAACACTTCTTCCTTATATTTTCCTTTTAAGGGCTAATTTAACCATTTGCTTATAAAACGAAAATTTATAAAACCTAGTTCAAGTGGCGATTTCATCTTCGCTTACATCACATCGATTTCACCAGCTACATTTAGATCGCGTTTAAAAAACTGGGATTGCTCTAAAATGGGCAATCTTGGACGACGAATAACAGAATATTTGACATAGTAACTTTCATGCTAACGCTATTTTTATTATCATACAGTGAAAATATCAAAATCATTAAATTCTATGTCAGCAAACAGCTGTAATGACAGTGACAGCTCTTAAATTCTTGACATTAAACGTCGAAAATCGGCTGTTCAGAATCTGAACGAGGTTCAAATAAAGCTACGTTCAATAGATATTGGTGAAATCCAAAAATATGCTCGGAACTCAATTTAGCGCGTAAACTGAGTTTAGCTCGAACTGATCGCATTTATTTTCTATGGTGAAATCAGACCTTGGAATTGTTGCTGCGATCGCATTGTTACGTAATTTTTTCACTGCTAGCCGTATAGAGGTGGGTAAATATTTCGTAACATTCTGCCTATTCTTCTTTCAATTGAAGATTATGGGGTGGTAATCCTGGCAAATCCAATGAGTTTGATAATCTTTATATATATAATTCTACTGTACGTATGTATATCACTGAACTCCTCCTAAACGGCTGGACGGATTTGAATGAATTTTATTGTATGCGTTTGGGTGGCGTCCTGGATGATTTAGATTCACAAATCAGCCCGGCAGATGGCGCTGCAGTCAGCACATTAAATGGCGCTGCCCATTAGCATGTGCCCAGCACATTAAATCCAATGAGTTCAAAAAAGAAAGACATCCATTACTGTACGGAGTCCTCCCCAATTTTGCTTTAATTTCCAAGCTTGGCAGGTGGATTGGGGATCTCAGTAAAAAGCATAATTCAAAAAACACTGCAGCCCATTTTGCATTACGGGAGATGTATGATATCATATACCAGTATCAGAAGTCGCCTTGAAGTGTGAAGTGTTGGTGCTTTAATCTGCCCGAAACAACACAACGAGCATTTTTTTAGGTTAAATTATATTAATAGAAGAATACTAGATAAAATCGACTCGGCTCACAAGTATATTCTCAGGCGGGAACTCGCAATCTTTGGATATCCGATGCTTTCCCTACTTGTCTGCGGTGAAGATTTTTTCTAGTATTTTACTACTCATACAGGGTGTCCCAGAAGCCTACGTCAAGCCGAAAGCGGGTGATAGACTAACTCATATAACTTATCAGAAAAATATCAAAAAAATCTAAGTCATATATTTAAAAAATCAAGCAAGTAAAAAAAATCGATATAATTTACACCCTGTGATTGTTTTTTTTAATGTTAGATTTTTTTAAGTATATGACTTAGATTTTTTATATTTTTCTGATAACTTATATGAGTTAGTCTATCACCCGCCTTAGGCTTGACGTCGGCTTCTGGGACACCCTGTATAATTAATCATATGAGATAGCATTGAAAAAATGCAAAAAATATTTAAAATCACTTACTGACCCGGCCACGCGTTGCTGTCATAATTTTCAAAATATTTTTTTTATTGTGAATTCAAATGAAACCAATTTTATGTTCAAAATTGGAATAAATTCAGCAAAATGAAACAGGAATCCATCAAAATCAATTTAGTAGTTTCGGATTTCATCGCGGTGAAACACTGTGTCAGGAAATTTATAAGTAATATATTTATTATATGTTCTTATAGAAAGAAAGAAAGAATTTATTGATCGAAGGAAAACAACTCATAAAATAAAACCAATTGTGCTTAAAATAATTAAATTAATTAACACCTACGATCAACCAGGACCCTAACTCGGCATAGGCCACTGCGAGCAGAGATCCACCACAGCAGCGCTGATATTCTGGCAAGGCCTGAATTAACAGTATGAACAGTATGTTCTTATATTTATCTTAGTATACGATTATACTTACATAATTATCGTAGCTTTTATGCCACAGTATCATATATAAGTGCAATATTGTCCATATACAAATGTATAATTTTATTTTTATTATGGAAACAAAGTGATAGTTGCATATCTAAAAGGATTCCCATGTACATCTGTATGTTCAGCTCCGTCCAATTATGTAGTGCGGTGGAACAGTGCTATTCAAAAACAAAATGGCCGCCACGGCTGGTGACAGCGGAACGCTTTCATTGAAACACTCGTAAATATAATTACCGTCAGTCGCTTGACCCAGTTAAGGCGAACTGCGCATTTACTAAATATATAGGTACTTGGTTGTTTACGTTTGGTGCAACGGTAGCGATCCTGCCTTTAACTCCAACGTTCCTAGATTCGAGATGTTTGTGTGATAAATACGATGCATACGAAGCAAGGGTATTTTTATATTTTTCTATAAATATTAAATATTTGTGTGTCTGTTTTTTTTTGTTATTTGATGATTTAGCAACTTGGGTTGTGACAAGAATTTTACTTGTTGGATGTGACATAAGGAAAATTTTAATTTGTTTGTGTATACGTTTCTGGCCAGTCCTTTGTTTTTGTTTTTAAGAATCCGTTGCTTTAGATGTAGCCATAAGCCAATATAAGTATGTATAAAAAAATGTTTTTCTCATTTTGTGTAAACCGAGTGTTTTTATGGGAAATAAACTCTTTGAACCTGTATGTCTGTCTATCCGTTATCCTAGTATCCATAACACAAGCCATACAGTGCTTTCTTCGGGCTAGGCTGATCAGTGTGAATGTAAGATATATTGTTATATGTATTAATATTTTTCCTAGTTGTAAATATATATCTGGTTGAATTTGCTGCTGGCCACTAGTTACGTTAACAGTTCAAATAATATTATGATAATAAAAATGGTGGAAAAGTCAAGCGCGCTGAAAGTGAGGCATATAAAAGATAAACATCGAAGCGAGTGTGATTGACCTCAATCACACTCAAATAAGTAAACATTACACACGTGCCTTCTGTTTCCGATAACTATATTGTCATTCTACTTAATACCTTTAAAATGACGTATATTATACGTAAATTCTCTATTAATGCAAGAAAAACAAACAACAAACAATAGATCGTGAATAAAACAAAACACACTCAACCAGTTTTCGGATTTCTTTAAAACTTGAATCTCTTAATTTGACAATAATTAAATGTACATTAATATTGTCATTACACTTTTCAATTATATTTTTTCTTGAAGTCTGATAACCTCAAAACCCACCAAAGGAAGCGCCATTTCTTTTCTATATGGCTTATGTAGGTACAAGAACAGAAGTAATTATTACTATACTTTGTCCAATGTAGGATGATACTTTTGACAGTTGACACCTATATAGGGGGTATAAAGTTGCTATTGCAATGTCAAGCCAAACATAAGGAAACAAACGCAACCTTAGTAAGTAGCAATAAGGAAGTGACACCTGTCAAAAGTATCATCCTACATTGGGCAAAGTATAAGGAAATTGAACTTGTCTCAAGTGTCAGATGAGACTTGAACCCACCCCCCCCTAGCTCCCTAAGCGAGTAGTATTCCAATTGAGCTACTGAGACTCATCTTTTTCTTTCTTTCTTGTATATAAAAATTGGACAATTAAATTCATAAATAATAAAAATTAAAAAAAAAAGTGTTTTAAAATTTAGATGGACGAAAATAAAGCTATTTAAAATACACTCGAGAGCAATGAATCCGGGTCACTTAAAGAATCCTAAAAATCTCGGAAACTAAAAATGCTAGGTTAATGCAATAAATTGTATTTAATAGACAATGTAATACTCCTTAAATGAAGGTATTAAAACTTCTTAGTTATTGTAAAGTTATATCATAAAAAAATCAAATTTAAAAAAGGGCCACTTTCGAAGATGGAACTACGAAATTACAGCATTTGGTTTTGCTTTTGTTTGTAATCTGTCATTTATGTGGGTACATAAACCATGTTGATAGTGCTCTATATTCATTATTCAAGCTGAAATTATGTCGCTTACGCCTGAAGAATGCACCAGAATACTTACAATGCTGGAAACCGGCCGGAGTCAGCGCGATACAGCCAGGACTGTCGGTGTGTCGCTGTCAACAGTACAAAGAGTTCTCCGACGTTACGAAGAAACTGGTTCTAACCTACGCAGACCAGGAACGGGCAGAACCAGGTGTACCACAGCACGAGAAGACCGATACTTGGTGAACACCATGCTTCGAAATCGCTTTCTCACAGGAACTGAACTCACCAATCAGTTTCGACGCCTCGGAGGAAGTAACCCAAGTGCATGGACAGTAAGACGTCGGCTTGCTGAATCTAACTTAAAACCCCTTAGACCTGCAAACGGCCCTAAACTGGAGCGTGGGCATCGTATTTCAAGACTAAGATATGCCCAGAGCCACGTAAATTGGAGTATTGAAGATTGGTCAAAAGTTATGTTCTCCGACGAATCAAAATTTATGCTCTACAAGCACGATGGAAGACACAGATTGTATCGAAGACCAGGGGAAAGATTCAAGCAAGCATGCATCGAAGAAAAAGTAGCCTACGGTGGTGGGTCTGTACTTGTGTGGGCCGGAATTTCTTCTGAAAGTCGCACAGAGCTGGTGATCATAGAAAACGGCTCTTTAACTAGCGTAAGATATGTGGAAGAAATCCTCAATGATCACGTTGGTCCATTTATGGTCAATTTAGGTGAGGATGCTATATTTATGCATGACAATGCCCGACCTCATACAGGTAGGATTGTGAATGACTACCTTCAAGAGATGAACATTACTCGTATGGAGTGGCCAGCGCGCAGCCCGGATATCAACCCGATCGAGCATGCTTGGGACGAGCTAGGCAGATGCGTAAAACAACGAAACCCTCCCCAAATCACGCTTCGTGAGCTCAAAATTGCTCTCACAGAGGAATGGGAGAATATTCCCCAAAATTGTATAAGGAACTTGGTGTACAGCATGCCAAACCGCGTAAACGCAGTAATGGAAGCACGAGGAGGCAATACGAAGTATTAAAATTCAAGAAAATCGTAATAAAGTTCAAATATTTCATGTTTCCTATTTTTGTTTTAAGGAGAGATCAGCAGTTTTTTTCTTTATGTAATTTTGTGTTAATAAAATGTATGGTGACTCATATTTTTTTTACTTTCATTTAAGGAGTATTACATTGTCTATTAAATACAATTTATTGCATTAACCTATCATTTTTAGTTTCCGAGATTTTTAACATTCTTTAAGTGACCCGGATTCATTGCTCTCGAGTGTATTAAAAACGTTAAAACAATAATCCGCCTTGTGTGGGTATTAAATCCAATTCTTTTGCATAGAAGACCATTAGGCCTTTGGTTGACCCAACAAGATCTGTCAAGCTTAAACTTTATGCTTTTACCGAGGTCCAAAATGAATTATTTTTAAAGATATTATAGTTTTTTTGTAATAGGTCTCAAAATATACTTAATATAAGGAACGTTATAAAGCATTGTAATTTTTATATTTTCCAGTAAAAAAATATAAAATAACTAAAGTCAATAAATCTATAATTTATTTGTTTGTTTGTCATCTAAGCTACACACCACAGAGGTTTGTAAATATGCGTTCAGTTATTAAAGTTGTAATTAGGGGTCAACTCATAAAGGCCCAGTGGCCCCGGTGCCATACTAACAACATACAACTCATACACTTACAACTCTATGGTACTCCTAACATTTTCATAAATGCCCTAAATGTAAGATGCCCTATTTTATAAAATAAACTAGCCGACCCGGCCACGCGTTGCTGTGTAATAAACTTATAAATGAAATCCCATGTCCTAAGTCGTAATAGATCTAGTAAAATGGAAAAAAAATCGGTTGGATAGTTTCGGAATTCATCGCGGTCAAACACTGTGACAGGAAATTTAAACATATATAGATTTTAATAGAAAAGTCATATTATTTTTCAATAGATTTTTTTTAATAGAAAAATACTGGAAAATATCGACTCGGCTCACAAGTGAATTATCAGGGCGGAATCGAACCCGCAACCTTTGGAAGTCAGGTCCAATGCTCTCCCAATTGAGCTACCGAGCTTTGCGAACACCCGTTGAAATTTTCCAGTGCCTTTCTAATTTTATGCTGTAGGCCAGCGTTGTCTCATCAATGAGAGGAACATCCTCTCATATTCAAAAGAATGCTTATAAGTTATTATATTTCAATTAAAATTTATCCAATGATTCTTATCTTTCTTCCGTCCAGTGGACGTCTTTCATTTGCGATGATAAAAGTTGTTTAACCCCTTAAAACCCGCGAGCATTATATTATCATGCGCGCGACAACGATACCTAAAATCCGCGAGCATTATATAATGCTCTACAGCGCGCAGTCTGATTTAATCCTTATTACGGCTTTGGTAATGGTTCTTTTTTAATGAATGGTATTTTTCCCCCGATAGAGAGAGAAATAACGCGTTTAACATAAAGCTGGGCTTCAAGGGGTTAAGCATAAAATTAATAGAAACAATTTTCTTAGGCATAATTTAATAAGAATAATTTGATATAACTTTCCGACTTAACGGATAAAAAAACTAACTTAACCTATATTATATATCGACTTATCCATAGAACAGAGCTCGATGTGATCATGACGCAAAAACTAGTTTTTTGAGCTAAACGAGATAAGGTCTCATTTAGCCAAAAAACTAGTCACATGATCACATCGAACTCTGTTCTATGGATAAGTCGATATCACATTATGCATTTTTATGCCATAGTAAATAAAAAAATTAAAACATTATGCGAAATAAAGGGACTCCATTAATGAAGTTCTGTAATGTTATCAATTTAGTTATGAATAATTTCGTGTGCCGCAAAAGGATGACGTAATATTACCAACTGTCTACGTTATAACTAATTGCTTTTGGAACAACATAAAACTGTTAATTACGCCTAATAAGAGAATTAAACGAATCCTAAATGAGTAGATGTATCATATAGTACAGTTGCTCAGGGACATATAAATTAATGAAAAGGTATTTCGAACTTGTAGTTAATAACAACAAATTAATTGATAAGTACTAACGAGGATACGATGTTTCCACCATCCTTATACTGTTATGTAATAAAGGTCATTTTATTTTAAGGGTTTATAGGTAGCTTGTTAAGCTATCGACTGTAAGTGAGTAAATTTTATTTTGTCTTATGTTTATCTGATGACATAATATCAAGAATATTGTTTTCAACCTTCATATCTAATAGAATCAGGCGTTACTTGGAAGAGTCCATATCCATTAATCTATAATCGAAGAACACAGTGGTTTGTGTGTTTGTCTGTCCGCTCTTTCTCCCGCTCTTTTTCCATTGTATCAATAAAGTAACCATAGCAACGCGTTAACCGCAAGTAGTCCGTCTACCGGACGCTAGATGGCGCTAACGGAAAAATATTTAATAATGGAAAAAAATTAAAGAATTTTGTCCACCCGTGCGAAGCCGGGACGGGCCGCTAGTCTGTGATCTAAGGAAACAAATTTGTTGTTTGCCCTTTTTCCATTGTATACGCGTTACCATAGCAACGCGTTACCGGGTCAGCTAGCACTACAAAAAAAATTGTGCGTGTCAGCTCCGACGTGTGACTGGAGTTTACTTCTTAAAAACGATTATCTTAAAATATATATAATAGGCAAAGGAATTAAATGAATTCATATATTTATTTGATCAAATATATTACTTAAATTATGGTATTATTATTTATTTATTTTTTATTATTATTATTTATGATGTTTTACATGTATACTGAATGCTATAGTGAGAAACAAAGAGTGAGAGAGTAAATGTGTACTTGGAACTGAGGAGCGGAGAACTCTATAAGATGTGCGAGTATATTACGCAGAGGAAATGTGACCCTTCACTTTTTGTTAGCGTTTCATTTTACTACCCATCTATTTTTCATACTGTGCGCTATATATGAAACGATTCTTAAGGAGTTCTTTCGCTAAAAACAAACAAACTGGATACCCCGCCTGCCCGCAAATAAATGCAGGTACTGCAGACACCGACACACGTATTTCGCTCGCACACGGCGCATCATTAGGTGCTGTTAGAAGTACGCTACATTGTGTTATTAACTGACTGTCATGTTTTAATAAAACTAGTTTTCAATGGATTACATTACATTTAACCCTGACGTTTCGATTCTTTTACAGGACCGGTCACAGGATGACAGTAATTTAAATGTGTAATGTACGCGAAAGAACCAAATATCTAATCTATAATCTAAAGATCACAGTGTTTTGTGTGTTTGTCTGTCCGCTCTTTTTCATTGTATCAATAACGTTACCATAGCAACGCGTTAACCGCAAGTAGTTCGTCTAACGGACGCTAGATGGCGCTAATGGAAAGATTTTTAATAATAGAAAAAAAATAAAGAATTTTGTCCACCCGTGCGAAGCCGGAACGGGCCGCTAGTTACTATCTAAATTACTATTATCATAATATGATTATTAGCAGATTTTTTTTGGTTGTTTGTGTTTTTAAACACTCGGATTATTTCAATAATGATCAGAGAAGCAATTGAAATGACCAAGTACTAAAATTTTTCACGTGAAGGTTGATTTAAATTGTCGAGTGTCTGGAATCCAGTATGTCACTACACAATACAAAAAATTGCTGTTGCTGATACTGTGATACAGTTTCGAGTGAATTGTGTGTACTGTTGTTGCGATAGGGATATAATATCGATGATTATGATGATCGATACATCATACTATCGATAGTGTCATTGAAACGATCGATTGATATTAATTAGAAATATTATTGCTAAAGGTCAATAGTATCGATTCTCTTTATAATATCAGTACAAACTTTATCGATAATTTCGATATTATTGATAGTATTGCAGCATGTCGATATTTTCGATGGGAGTATTCACGCTAACAATTGTTTTTCAAGGTCAACTCTCGATAACGAAACCATTACTTTCGTTTACGCGTCAATACTCGCAAAAGTTTGCGTCAAATATTACTATGGAGTTTTGTAAGAGCGCCCCTAGCGGTAACCATTAGGAACTACGAATCTTCATAGAAATCTGTAACGCGCTCGATAACGAATATCGAATGCGTGAACTCGCAATAAGGTATCGAGCGCAATAAAAGAATAAGGCGGAGGGTAGACCGATATATCTACTCATAATCATAATACCCGCAATAGACTTATGTGACGATGGCGCATGCAACTGAGCCAAAAGCCTCAGAAAAGTCTGGGAAATTTCTAGAAGTCCAAACTATGATTGTTCTACGCTTTCCCAATTAAATCCCGTTTAAAATGTCATTAGTGAACAAACTAATGTAGAGATTCGTTATAAAAGCAATTAACGAAGTTGACAACTGTGTAATGGGTATAATACATGTGCTATTAAACAAAACTTGTATTGACATAATTACCAAAAGGTGAATAAATACGCCTCGGTCCCACAGGGTGAAAGCAATTGAACTGTGGGTGTATTTACAGTAGATTGATCGATATCGGTAGAATAACATCCAATATTGTATTATAATCTTTGATCGATAGTTGCCCATTGGCAACTGAAATAATAGATGAAAGCCTATATTATATGGCTGTACTGCCGTTCTTATGAAAAGTGCAATAAATAGCTTCAGCTACTTGCGAAATAATTGCGATTAAAGATTTCATTTTTGTTTTTTTCATTTCATTTTTCACGGTACTACATTATTGTGCATTTTTTTTAAACTCATTTTATACACACACACACACACATATTAAAGACATCTAGAACGTGCCTAGAGCAAGTTCTAAGTATAGTTGAAACTACACAACATCTTATTGAGTTATTTAATTACCTTATTCTCCATATTTTCAAAGGACATTGACCTTACCACATCAAATTATGTACAACGATTATGATACTCCATATAGATATAGTCTTTACTCCATGTAAAATGGTTATATGATATCAGCTTAGTCGAGGTGTTAATTTTAATATCTTAACTTTTAATTTAAAATCATTTTACGGAATTGTTCCTTAAAGGTACAAAATTAAATGACACGTGGTGGAGTAATCTTTTCATTTGGTCAGTGAACAATTACCTTAAATTCACATTTAACCCACTCGTTTCTAGTTTAACCTATTTTTGTACAATTGATTTGCAATTTCGTAGGCCTTCGCCTGTCCCGAAAAAGACACAGGTCAAAGGGAATGTATGCTACTTATGAAATCTTGTATAGTACCTGATTTACTTGAAGAGCGTCGTTTACGTAGTTTTTTCTCCAGTTTACGTATTTTCTTCCGAATGTGATCATCACTATATTCGTGTCTTCTTTTTCCCATTGTTTTATACAAAACACTTGAAAAAGGCACAAGAATATTCACTTTAAACTTTAAAATATGTTGATGCCGGGAAACACGAAAAATGAATGACATTGAAAGACCTGATAGCGCGGCAGGCAAGATGGCGCGTAATTTTTTTTTTTTTTTTTTTTAGTAATAGCTCTGAATATGTGTTTGATGCCTGGTAGGTACATAGAAGAGTGGACTACCTGGTGAATATAAATCTCGAGGATGCAACGTCGAAGTACAATATACTACATAAAACTCCGCTTCATTTTATAGTCATATAGTAAAAGTTTTAAATCAATAGCTACTATAGTTACGATGATACTGACGCATCTGACATTGAGAATAATATGCGATCAGTTTGTTCAACTGCACAAGTGCATGCAACTGACCCCGATGATGCTGTACAAAATGCAGAAAAGAGTGATAACTCCCAAAATACACCAGACCAGAAACTAGTGGAGGCCCCTCCAATATCATCAGATTTCCTAAATGTCCTTGGAGACTCTAAAGTCAAGGACACACCATTGGGTCCCAAAATACCCGAAGAAGTCTCTAAACGCTGGGGTCGTATTTTTTTATTTTGGGGGCTGAACAAAGACCAAAAGAATGACATCTTGTCAACAATTTTAATACCCGAGAACTTTTAGCTATTAAAGGCTCCTAGCCTTAATCAAGAAATTTCATCTACAATGACAGATTCCTCTAGAAATCGAGATAAACGCCTTGAGCGGGCTCATAACCACTTAGGGGTAGGAATCGCAGGTTTGACCAACCTAATGTCCTCTTTAATGGAAGGAAAGAATATTGATAAGCTAGAAATGGTAAAAAAATGTCAGAAGTAGGCCAAATTCTGTTGGATTTGCACTATGAAAATACGGTTAATAGAAGAATGCTTTTATTACCTACCCTTGACAAAAAATTCCTGACAATGACAAAAGACGTAAAAAGAGATGCATACCTTTTCGGGGAAAACCTAGGAGAAAAAATCAAGGTGGCTAAGAGTGCTGAAAAATCCGGATTACAAATAAGAAATAGCTCAAACATTGGGCCGTCCTCAACTGTAACAAGAAAATATGTCGCCCAGCAGGGAAACTGGCGCGGCCCACCCAGACAACAAGGTCAGCGTGTTGCCAGACTGGGTGGGAACAAACAGCGAATTCCGAACCAACCCCCAAAGCGAATCACACATGCATCGACTTCGGACCGATACCACAGCACAGCAACTGCGAGACCAGCATACAGACCGACGAAACGCAAGTAACAAATGAGGTAACTTTTCATGCTGGGAGACTGAAATACTTTTTCCATAAGTGGCGTACACTCACAGACGACCCTGTAGTTCTAGAATATGTCACAGGTTATAAAATACCATTTGTTAAATTTGTAAAACAAAAAACTGAACCTAAAAACCCAATTTTTTCTCAAACTGAAATAGAAAATTTAAAGTTAGCCGTTAAAGATCTATGTCAATCTGGTGCTGTTATTGTTTGTGACAATATAGAGGAACAATTTATCTCCCCCATATTCCTTACACTTAAAGGTGATGGAACATTCAGATTTATAATGAACTTAAAAACATTGAATAAATCTGTTTCCGCACCTCACTTTAAAATGGAAGATATAAGAACAGCAAGCAAACTTTTGTCTGAAAACTGTTTTATGGCTAATATTGACTTGAAAGAAGCTTACTTTTTAGTTAACATTCATGATGATTACAAAAAGTTTTTAAGATTTAAATTTCTACAAAAAACTTATGAGTTTCAATGCTTGCCGTTCGGACTTAGTTCTGCACCATATGTTTTTACCAAACTCTTAAAACCAGTAGGAACTTATCTTAGAAATAGAGGATTTACAATTGTAATATACTTGGATGACATTTTATGTCTTGGTAACTCCTATGAGGAATGTAAAAATTGCGTTCAAGAAACTGTTAGCTTACTGCAATGTCTAGGCTTTATCATAAATAACAAAAAAAGTAACTTAGAACCACATCAGATTCGAAAATTTCTAGGCTTTGAATTAAACTCACAAGTAATGTGCTTACAATTACCATTAGAAAAACGAAAACTTATTTTTGATAAAATTGTAAATATTCAACAAAGAAATGTATTAAAATCAGAGATTTCGCTAAGTTTTTAGGCTCTTTGACTTCTGTGTGTCCAGCGGTAAACTATGGCTGGCTGTACACGAAAAGATTTGAAAGAGAAAAATTTTTAGCTTTGAAAAATTGTAATGATGATTATGACTGTGATATGAAATTAGCACATTACTTGAAGGAGGATTTTATATGGTGGAAAAACCATATTTTGACCACAATAAACCCCATTCGTCAAAACCATTTTGCATTAGAAATTTTCTCCGATGCTTCACTGTCAGGTTGGGGCATTTATTGTAATGGTGAACGCGCTAACGGCTTCTGGAATCTAAATGACGCAAAAAAGCATATCAACTATTTAGAGCTGAAAGCGGTCTTAATAGGCATTAAATGCTTTTGTAGAAATTTGAGGAATAAAGAGATCTTGCTTCGTATCGATAATACCACCGCAATATCCTATGTCAATCGCATGGGTGGTGTGCAATACGTACACTTAAATGATATCACTCGCCGTATTTGGCAATGGTGCGAGGAACGCAACTTATTTGTCTTCGCATCATACATAAAATCCAAAGACAACGTCGAGGCCGATGAGGAATCGAGACGTCTTAATATCGACATAGAGTGGCAGTTATCACCAGTAGTGTTCGAAAGCGTCATTCAGTCATTCGACAAACCCGATATAGACCTCTTTGCAACTCACCTCAATGCCAAATGCAAAAGATATGTTTCCTGGAAACGAGATCCTTATGCCTTTGATATAGATGCTTTCACTTTAAATTGGAACCAATTTTATTTTTATGCCTTTCCCCCCTTCTCGCTTATTTTAAAATGTCTCAGGAAAATAATAAATGACAAAGCTACTGGCATAATAATAGTACCACACTGGCCGAGTCAACCGTGGTACCCCCTTCTGAACTCATTATCAATTGCACCACCACTACAATTTGGCCCAAATAACGATATGCTTTTATCTCCTTTCAGGACCCAACACCCCCTATGCAAGACGCTTACCCTGGTTGCATACAAATTGTCAGGAAAGCATTTCAAAAACAGTTATTAAGTAATGAAACTATTGAAGTAATGATTTCCTCATTATCATCATCCTCACTGAAGCAGTATAATGTCGCTTTCAAAAGATGGTGGATATTTTGTGCTAGAAACAGAATAGATTACTTTAAAGCTCCGATCCCAATATTGCTAAATTTCTTAACAGAACACCTTTTAGAAACTGGTGCTAGTTATAGTACATTGAATATGTATCGCTCCGCTCTGGCTCTTATTTACGGCAAAAACTTTAGCGAGTGTGATTTAGTTACTAGATTCTTTAAAGGAGTTTATAGAACCAAACCCAGCCATCCAAAATATTCGGAAACATGGGATCCTAATATTGTGCTAGATTATCTTAGCAATTTGTACCCAAATGAGGAACTTGCTCTGGAGTTGAAAACTAAAAAACTAGCAACTCTGCTCGCATTGTCAACTGCACAACGAGTACAGACGTTGTCTTTAATCAAAGTTGGTAATGTTAAAACCAATAATTCAAATATAGAAATTATTGTGGATGATCTGATTAAAACATCAGCTCCAGGGAGAGCTACGCCTCGTTTGTTTATTCCCTTTTTCCCTAATAAGATGGAGATCTGCCCTGCAAAAACCTTATTGTCTTACTTAGAAATTACCAAAATAAATAGGAATAAACCGAGAACAGAAAGATTACTGCTCACTTATAAGAAACCAGTTCATGACGCTAGTACTTCTACCATTAGTCGTTGGATTAAAGAAACGTTATTTAATAGCGGTATTAATACCTCTCTGTTCTCAGCGCATAGTGTGAGACACGCATCCACCTCCGCAGCAAATAGGAAGGGCCTATCTATAGACATTATAAGAAAAACTGCAGGGTGGACAGGAAATTCTTTGGTGTTCGCACAATTTTATAATAGACCACTTATAACAGAGGATGACGATAACGCATTTGCAGCAGCTATCTATAATAGTTGATTACTGATTCTGAAAAAGGTATTACATATAAGAGGTAACACAGTTGATTATATTTTGAATATATGTTGTTTAAATAATTGAATTATTAACCAAATATAATAATATGATTTCGCAAAACTTGTGTTCTAAACATCTACCTGGTGAATATAAATCTCGAGGATGCAACGTCGAAGTACAATTAATGGTTAAACAAACTTACCTGAAGTGAAGTTTGACCGTAATTGTACGAGACGTTGCATCCGAAGAGATTTATAAAATATTCCCTCCCTTCCCTTTAAACGTTTGCCCCTTGGTGAAAAACTTTTGCGAAAATGGCTCCAAAATGAATGACATTGAAAGACCTGATAGCGCGGCAGGCAAGATGGCGCGTAATTTTTTTTTTTTTTTTTTTAGTAATAGCTCTGAATATGTGTTTGATGCCTGGTACATAGAAGAGTGGACTACCTGGTGAATATAAATCTCTTCGGATGCAACGTCTCGTACAATTACGGTCAAACTTCACTTCAGGTAAGTTTGTTTAACCATTAATTATATTTGTACTTACATCTGAACGTAAATTGTACGTAAGTCAATTTGCCCAAAAACTCGAATTATTGCACTTATCGTAAGGACGGCAGTGTAGAACCTTTAACCTATTCAGGATAACAATAGCGGCTTTTTTATGTGTGATTGATGTTGGTCGCCTTAGATGAACCTCAAGCCGAGAGTTGCGAACGATCATATTGGCATCTCCCAAGAGCGAGTTTTCGAACCAGCATAGATTTTCTACGGTTCTCTAGCCCGAAAGGGAGCACGAGGTGCTATGGGGCGCCTTTTGGGATCGGACTTCGTTTATGGTACGCCGTGTGGGGGAAAGAAGCGCCCCGGTACGTGAATGTACTTGGTAAAAGAAGATCTTACGTTAACACCGAAAATTCTTAACACCGACTATTACGATTTACGACGATTAGGATACAGTGCGAACAACAGCAACGCCATCTGTTGTCGGCAATCAGAACCTCAGTTTGCGTTCAAAAGGAGAAGGAGGTTTCATTAAATATTACACGAAAGCATACTCTACAATAGACAGTCAGTTTATTGCTACGACGTGTGTTGCGTGTTGTGACACATAAAGATATTTTTTTCAATACAATAAGAAATAGTCGTGTCCGTATCAATCATTTTTGACAACCTTACTTAGTTTCATATACTTCAATGTTTTCTTGTTATGTGTGCTATGGCAAATATATGTGCGTAATAATGGTGGAATATTGGACACTTATATTAAGGAACGTGTTTTGGAAATCATTAGTAACTAATCAGCTCTTGTCATCGACCTTCATCAACTAAATAAGAAAAGAAACTACTGACGACGTGGCTGTTTGGGATTTATACCCTTTGCGTTTCCTTATGGGAAAACTTCATAAAAATAATAACTAATATAATTAATTATAATTATGTCGTGACTTTGTTAAAGGTCTTTTAATATCTTTATAGTTATAAATATATAAATACATGTTTTTAGTAGCCAGAAGAAAATTAGCGCAGCCCTCAAAGCACAAAGGCGAAATAGAAGAACTAGACACCAAGTAACCAGCAACGCCTTGTTAGTGGTACCGTCAGAAATACAAGCTATGGGTGAAATATACTTTTAAAATTATATGATTTTACTTGAAAATGTGTACTTATATTTTTTAAGTTTGATTATGTTAAACTGTATTCATATATAAATTTCTACGCATTGAAATAAACCACTTTAAGACGGTTTTTTATTTTTTTTTATTTACTACGCATGCAACAAAGCTCATAAGTGTCTTCTAGCAGAAAATTTCCCATGAATTTTCCAAGACGAGTGTATAATTTATATTTTTAAATTATATTTAATAATAGTATATTTTTAAATTAATTATGTAAAATATATTTAGGTAATGAATTAAAATATACAATTTTATCCGAATTAAATAATTAGAGAGGCATTTGTTAGTTATAATAATTTAAATCATTAATTTCTCAAAATTGTGTTACGAAACTCCATTGGTGGGATGGTAAGCTTCAGCTTTTTGGCTAACCGGACTAAATGTGATAATTGCTGGGCTATTTAGTAATTTCCTAACCTTAGTGAATTTTGTCAACACCATTTATTTTGTTTGTTTTGGAAAAGTTTCATAACTTCTTCGTTTGTATCTATTTTTTATGTATATCTTTAGATTTCTAGCAGGTTAAAGTTTACTTTAACCTGCTAGAAATCTAAAGAAATGTTTACTAGAAAATATCAACTTTTCTCAGGAGTCGGGCATAATTTGAACCTATACCTAAAACATCGAATCTTTTCGATGTACAGTTTTAATAAAAGAGTTTTTATACATCTCTCTAAAATTCTTATAATTTGAACTTTTTTAAACTTGAATTCTTTTATTGTTCTCTTCCTTAATCTAACGGTCATTATACTCATAAGCGAATTTGGTGAACTAAAGTCACAGTAATACACCGTCCTTTAGGAAGAGAATGCACTTTTTCTCGAGCACTTTATACTCAACCTACAAGAAAAATAAAAGAACTTAAGTTCTTACATAAAAGTTCGTTGTGTCAAAAAAATAAGTACTACAATGTACTTCAATAAATATCCAAAGTAGATTACATCTTGGATATTTATTTGAGAAGTGATAGTAACTTTTTTATAATGCCTCTTGCGCCGCCGAATTTAAAAATGCCACCAAAGCAGTAATCGAGAACTTACTTTCAGTAAAAGTTTAAAATATCATAATTTTACTTTTTGAAAATATGAAACGCCCGATCGTTTTCGTTAAAAAATTAAAAAGAAGTTTTAAATAAAGATATTTAAGTTTAAATAAAACAACGGATATTTGAGCATACTTTATATTTAATCCTTACGTTTCGGCTCCTTTGATGTGATCCGTGATCACAGGATGACAAAGGCATTGTCTTAGTTACATTGCGTTAAAATGTAATTTTATTTAAATGTGTAATTTGCGCTGAAGTGTAAGGACTGGGTTATTTATTTATTTAGAATGGGTTCGCTCTTGATCCCAATCAAGCCCGGGGGCAAAGACAGAATCCACGATGGAACGAGCTAACCCAGAAGGTGCCTATTCACCCTGGCTTTAAAAACAGACGGATTATAAGTACTCGGAAATACCATACAGACGCAGGGAGGGAGTTCCACTCCTTTGCTATGCGCATTATAAAAGAAGTTGAGAAGCGCTTGGTGCGACAAGAACGGGTGGTAGCCCGCAGTGCCTCTGGATGTCCGATGGCAGAAAGGTGATCGCGGTATGAGCATATGTAGCTCCTGAGCAAACTCTTCAAAATAAAATCTGTAGAAGACCGACAGACAGGTAACTTTGCGGCGGTGAGCTAAGGTGTGAAGTTTGCTCTTCACCAATTTGCTGTCACTAATGAGCCTCTTAGCTCTGCGCTGAATCGTGTTCAATGCAGCAAGTTGGTATTTTGCTGAGCCATCCCAGAGGTGGCTGCAATATTCCATGCAAGATCGGACTTGAGCTTTATAGAGAGTTAAGTATTGGATTTTCATACTTTATCTGCCGGAAATTTGTATGACAATAAATTCGTACTCTCTGACCTGTTCTTACTCAAGTATCAACGTACTTTCCGAGCGGGTTTAGTTTAAAATAATTTTCCATACCCTTTTTCGCCAACAGTACCCTTAACACCCGTCCCGACCGTGCAATATACACATTTCGTTAGTCTTGAAAATTATAGTAACATTTGTGGAACTGTTTTCACTTGAAGGTTACTATCGTAACTGTATAGTAGCGCACATAATTAGAAGTTTAAATTATAATAAGCTTTCTTAACACGTTCGCTGCGGTCAAGTTGTCATTTCAGTGCTATTATAGGTATAAATTGGCACTCCGGGAGTGCCGGCAGAAATAAAAACATGAACATTAACGTTTTGCATTTTTTATATTTTGGAACAGTTAGAGAATAATTTCGCATGAATTGCTATAAATATCAGTATAAAAGTCTATCATTTATGTGGTGAAATACAATATCTATTTATTGCGCTATCGTACAAAGACACACGCACACTCGTGCAAGCGCCCTGCGCCGCTTAAACGAAACAGCAGGAGCAGGCATACATTTTCGCCGTACGGTAGAAAGAGAGAGGGATATTACTTCCTCTCCTACGCCGCGGCGGCGGTCTACTATCCCTCCGTCTTACAAATTTTTGATTAGGCCCGGTGTCCTGACACGAGCCGAACATTTTTACCCATCCCAAAATGTGCACAATGCTAAAGAAGTTTTCACTTCAAAAAAACAGGGTGACAATTAATACATTGTATGAGGATGCGTATGTAAGCGTATTCGACTTATGATTACGAAAGTTAGGCAACTTTAGCGATAAGTTATTCACGATGGCTTTAACATAGAGTCCACAAACGCAGTCTATTACTACATTTCGTGCACAATTGTGTTTTTTAGATAGATACATTATTTAATTTTATTTTTTCTCCATTATTTTTAACGACCATCATTTCGAAGATCGTAAGTCATCATTGCGAAATTTAGAGGCCAAACAACGCGCCTAATCCCTGCTCCAAAGAGATCACCATAATCATAAAATGTACACCTAATTTTCAAATAAATTGAACCGAATTTCTTCTCTCTGACGACAGAAACTGTGATTATAGAAAAATTATGTAAAAATGTTCTCCCCAGGGTTTGTCCAAAGCCTATCCCAGACTCTAAACTAGAGATGAGTACAATCGTTAACCTATAGAGGTCATCTATATTATGTAGATATATTTTTATACTAATGACATTCGTTACGTCCAAAATTCTAATTCCATTTGTGGAGACGATTTCTTCGCTCTTTCAATTCATTATAAAATCCGATGTTATTTGTAAAAAGTAATTTGAAATCCTATAATTAAGTTTCCTCCAATTTGTAGTGAGTCATCCATTTTCTTTTCGCGAAGGCCGACACTTCGTATTTCATACTAGAAAATTAGCTTAATACCACAGTGAAAAGGAAGAGTCAGTAAGAGAAACCGGCCAAGTGCGAGTCGAACTCGCGCACAGAGGGTTCCGTACAAACCTATAGTATATAAGTAAAAGTTCACCCATCACGACAATCGAGTCATAGTAAAAATTTAAGGTTTTCGGAATTTGTCCTTTATATGTGCTGTTAAGCATTGCTTCATGCCAAATTTCAAGATTCTAGATCGACTGGAAGTACCCTTTAGGTTTTGATTTCCTCGCGAGTAGTTGCGAGTTCGAAAATATGCGGCTTAAATTGCTATTTCTTTTGATTGCGTGACATAAAAGTTTGATTTATAATTTTTATATATTTTATGCATTTTCAATGCGATCTTATAAGATAAATTATTATAATAGAAAAATACTAGAAAAAATCACTTGTGACCCGAGTCGATTTTTTCTAGTATTTTTCTATTATAATAATTTATCTTATAAAAGTTTGATTTTGTTACAGCTCAAAGGTTTTATAGACCTGAGTATTTGATATGAATTTCAATTTAATACCTCTACGCGTTCATGAGAAAAGGGGTAGTAACTTTAAAATTTCCAAAAATATTTTTTATTATATGATGTAACAAAAAATTTACGGTTTATGCATTTTTTCCTTTATCTGTACTATAAGACGTTACTTCGTACCAAATTTCAAGGTTCTAAGTCTACGTGAAGTACCCTGTAGGTTTTGATTCCCGTGCGAGTTTTGAAAATTTGCGGAAATTCGCGGCATAAACGTCTGTATCTTTTGATCGCTTCGGTTTAGGAGTTTGATTTTTTCACAGCTCCAAGGGACAGTAGGCCTGAGTATTGGATATAAATTTTAATTTGATACCTCCACGCGTTTCAGAGAAAAACGGTCTTGACGGACGGACGGACGGACAACAAAGTAATCCTATAAGGGTTCCGTTTTGTCCTTTTGAGGTAAGGACATTAAAAACATAGGTTTGGTGCATATCCAATAGTCTCACCGTATGATTGTATTGTGTCCGGTAGAATAAAACAGATATCATACACTTCCCGTAGATCACAAAACGGAAGTCAGAGATTCCGGAATTATAACCTTTAAACGCGATCTCATGACAAAAATTGAGATTAGGGCAACGCAATTTTTCGAGGAATGATTCCATCCAGGAATAAACATCTTTCAGCTGAGACGATGATAATGAATCATCTTTCGCCTTCTTTTTAACACTGGAAAAGCAATCGCTGTTCACGCAGGGCTATGGGCCCTCTACATATCCACGAACAATTTAAAAAATGACCATAAACAAAGTGAGTTTACAATAAACAGAGGTTGACTTACTCCTTATAAATATAAGAATACTTGTGCCAGGAGCGGCCACTCTCCCATAACAAGTCATGTGTACATTTATAGTATAAGTTGGTACTTAGATAATAGGTGGAAGTTGCGCTGTATTTGAGTTTCCTTGTCGAGGCAAGCCGGTTAAAAAGCGCAGTAAAGCCATAATTTAAAAAAAAACTCTTCTGACCCTTATTTGATTGACGGGACGCTGTGACATAGGGTATATACAGGTATCTTTACAGTACCATTAGTAATCTCCTTCGCAACTCTTTCGAAAGTTCTCGACGTGTCACACTGTATACACACATCCACTGTGTAGACCTATTTACAATTTTTCTACAAAACTATATACGTAATTTGAATTTTAAATTACCTGAACTGTCATACTGTACATATTTTTTTTTATGATTGATCACACGACCACAGAATTTTAATAAGAGTTAAAAACTATGACTCTTGTGTATTTTAAATTAAAAAAAATGGTAATAAAACTAATTAATTATTTATTAAGGTAATACAAGAGTAAAAATTTCAAATTAATGAAAAATAAATAATTAGATGCTAATTATGAAATTTCCTGTTTGTATGGATGTTTTCTAGATTATTTTGTTTTTTTTTGGTATATTTGGAGTTTACTTCATATAAGGCGTCCGGTATAAAAAAACCGGCCAAGTGCGAGTCGGACTCGCGCACCGAGCACCGGGTAAAATATTTTTATTATATGATGTAACTAAAAATTTACGGTTTTCGCAATTTTTCCTTTATTGGTGCTTCAAGACGTTGCTTCATATCAAATTTCAAGATTCTGAGTTCACGGGAAGTACCTTGTAGGGTTTGATTCCCTTGCGAGTGTCGAAAATTTGCGGAATTTTGCGGCACACACGGCTGTATCTTTTGATTGCATTGGCTTAAAAGTTTCATTTCTTTTTACAGCTCCAAAGGACAGTAGACTTTAGTATTTGATATAAATTCCAGCTTGATACCTTCACGCATTCCTGAGAAAAAGGGTCTTGATAGACAGACACGGACAGACGGACGGACGGACAACAAAGTGATCCTTTTTGTCAGGAACGCGTAGAGTTATCAAGCTGGAATTTTTATCAAATACTTAGGTCTACTGTCCCTTGGAGCTATGAAAAAATGAAACTTCTAAGTCAACGCAATCAAAACATGCAGCTGTTTATGCCGCAAATTATCGACACTCGCAAGGGAATCAAAACCCACAGGGTACTACTTCCCGTGAACTCACAATCTTGAAATTTGATACGAAGCAACGTACAATAGTACAGATAAAGTAAAATTTGCGAAAACTGTAAATTTTTAGTTACATCATATAATAAAAATATTTTACAGAACCCTCGGTGGGCGAGTACGTCTCGCACTTGTAATAATTTCTTTAGATAATACATACTTTTTATTCCATCAACATTTTATTATTAACAGTGTATTATAAAAGCTTATATTATAATCGAATTTAATAGAAATAATTTATTTCATACACAGCAATGCTAATCTTTACCACAAATGTGACAAACAATAACAAAACATAGATAACTATTAGTAAGCTGCACTGCAATGGTGAAAAAGTCCCCGGCTGAGCATAATGACACGGCATGTCGACACGGCTTGCCATGTCGCTGTTTTTCGGCCGGAGGCTAATATTTGACTCAGTGACACGCGCGTCCAGTGTCACCAACTCTTAAAAATATTTATTTCTAAAACTAAATTCAAAAACCCTTAAAATTGCTCTAATCACTTGGAAACCCCACTAAAAATAATTTGTATGAAATCATATTTTCATAAATTTTTATTTATAAAAATAAATTAAACTTATTACGTCAAATATTATTTCATTTTCTTCTGACGAATCAGATTTTATAAAGTCATACACGTTGCCATTGAATAAGCCTAACATTTTAGGAGATGGGTTGAATATTGTACAAGATCAAGACCATTTCTATTTAAAATTTCAACTACTGTAGTTAGATTATAAGTACACTAGATGTCGCTAAGTCCGTGGTCACTAGGTAAAAAAAAAATATTGGCTAGTCAGAACTGTCCCAGGCCCTATTACATATTTATTTTTTTCGATAAATAAAATATAAAAAAATTATAGTGTCACAAAATCTCTAAATTTATCCCTAAACATATAAAACCCCTAAAAAACTCCCATCTCACTTATTTACCCCCTAAATTTAGGGGGAAAACCCCTAAGTTGGGAACCCTGCGCGCGTCGTAACTAGAATTCCTTTTACAAATAGGTAATGGCAGATTTGAATGTTCAAAATTCAATATAAGTACATTATATGTAAGTACCTATAGTAATTTCTTGAGTATTGAAACAGCTCATTAAAAGAAAGCCTGTGATCATGTGAGGCTCCTGTAAAGCGAAACGTCAGGAGTTATTAAAAAAACAAAAGAAAACGCGTAGTTTTATAAATATTCCGGTAAAATTTCTAAAGTTCTCGAATAATTATATTTCATTTTATTATACATTATGGAATTTCAATATGATATTTAGATTAATTTGCTACTATTACGTTTGCGAAGTCTTATTATTTTGAAAGTTGTTTTGTCCGAGACTCCAAACAACTTGTACCCATGGCCACCGGATCGATTGCAGACTGTAACCTTCCCTTTCACACCTAAGTTATATATCATAAGTGCTTCTCACTCCCCCACTTATTATTTGGAATAGCTGATTAGGTGTTCACACTTCCATTGTCTTTTTACCATGACAAAACATGAGTGGGCTACAATGGACAGCCATTTGAAAGATACTTGACATTAACTTAGCTTCAGTATTGTGGTATTATTACTTTTTTTTATTTCAATATAATCATGGAGTAAATAAATACTTCTTAATGTTCCTTACAGCTCTAATAAAAAATAAAACGGAAATTGACCAAATTTAGACTTCTCCAAGTAGCATAGCTATTTCAGAATTATTATTTTAAACTTGTAAGTGGTCTTACTAAGGGAATGATTTTATATATCACTACAAAGTATAAAACAAAGTCGCTTTCTCTGTCCCTATATCCCTATGTATGCTTAAATCTTAAAAACTACGCAACGGCTTTTGATGCGGTTTTTTTTAATGGATAGAGTAATTCGAGAGGAAGGTTTATATGTATAATACATGCATAATATAGTTGAGCATTGCATCCGTGCGAAGCCGGGGCGGGTCGCTAGTTTTTAATATTTAATGTATTTCTTCAATGCTATCTTATAAGATAAATTATTATAATAGAAAAATAGTAGAAAGAATCGACTCGGCTCACAAGTGAGCTCTCAAGCGGGAATCGAACCCGCAACCTTTGGAATTCACATCACATCGCGTTCGTCGCATCGTCGCTAACCGGGCGAGATAGTGGTCAAGCTACTTATTTACTATTATAAAAATGCTCAACCACATGGCGCCAGTCCCGCCATTGTAGATGATTAATGTGCTTCTCTATCTGATCTAACCAGCAATACCTGGGGAGTCGCACCAGGCGCTTCCCAGTTGGTTGTCTCAGGTATATTGGTTGTGCGGGCAATTTAAAATTAGGTTTGTATTGGTTATGGTCTGTATTGCGGTATGAGAAAATTAATGCCGACAACAAATATGAGAGAAAGATGAAGAGGACACAATACCTTGACCGCCACGTGGTGTGAGATGCTGGAGACTGCCGGGGAAGTCCCTGGGATTTGCTGTTCCTTATTGTTACGCACATGAGGTCACAGTCACATAAAACTATAGTTTGTTGTAGGGGTTTGTGGATAGGTTAAACTGTGGAACTTGGCTCGCGCGCGTCTGTGGACACGCGCGAGCGGCCATCAGTAGTCTTTTTCTTTTGCCCGCATGTTGGCCACGTTGCAGTATGATTGTGACATTTCGCTCTTCCATTTGCGAGACAAGGTATGTGCGAAAGGGAAATGGATGTGTGGCTAGGAATGTCGACCAAACTAATTAAAATTACAACAACATACAAATAAATAACGCAGCAAATTTGAATTTAATACTGGAGTAATCATATTTCACAGCCCAATACGACACCATTCTTTTAACGTGGCCGAGCCAGCTCAGTCTAGATGACTTTGTCTCGCTTATAAATGTTCTTCGGCCACAAACTCTTCTATCTCGGCATTCTATGTATCATATAGGTATGTCTATCCGTTACCCTAGTATCCGTAACACAAGCTCTATAGTGCTGAGCTAATTAGTGTGAATGTAGGAAATATTATTATTCTCTCTTAGCCTTCATGTCACGTCCCCGCTCATATATGCTCATGCTGAAAAAAAGCATTTTATCTTGTCTTTTTATAGACCTTGGCGGATTTTCATCAATGCATCCTTACTAATATTATAAATGGGAAAGTGAGTTTGTTTGTTTGTTTGTTTGTTTGTTTGTTCCGCTTTCACGCCGTAACTACTGAACCGATTGCTTTGAAATTTTGCAGACGTAAAGATAAAAGTCCGGATTAAATAATAGGGTACTTTTTATCCTGGAAAAAATTGATATTCCCGAGGAAAAACAAAAATATTGTTTACTTGATGGATGAATTGCAGATGGCGCTGTGTGTCGTTTAAAACAAGGTAAAATATTGCAAACGAATATAAACATGTAAATTTAGAGGCTAAATGATACGATAATGAATCCCCGAAAATGAGGAATTCCCGAGGGATGACGTACAATTTGTTTTATCGTCTAAACTGTTATTTTTACATCTACTTATATGTTGCAAACGAATATGAACATGTAAATTTTGAAGCTAAATGATTCACTAAATGACTCATTCCTCGGATTCCAATTATTCCAACAGACCTCCCATTTCAATTTAAAAGACTACAATTTCCTATAAGGGTTTTATTTGCAATGACTATTAATAAAGCACAAGGCCAAACTCTAAGGGTTGCTGGAGTACACTTGGAAAAACATTGTTTTTCGCATGGTCAGCTCTATGTAGCGTGTTCCCGGGTTTCCAGTGCCCAAAATCTGCATGTTTTTGCTCCACAAGGGTAAACATATAATATAGTGTACCATTTAGTTTTGGTTTAACAACTAATTGTATCCAGCGTTACATCGCGCTTCTTAGATTTTTCCGTGGGAATGAGAAGTTTTCTTATAGTTGTGCTTTATACCGCAATATAACCGAATTCCACGCGGGCGAAGCCGCGGGCGGAAAGCTAGTAATAAATAATTATTGTTTTTTATGTATATAAACAATAGACGAAGGAAACCATTAGTCGATACTAACGAGTTCCTAATGGGACAGGTGATAAAAACTTCAGATGAGTTTAGGAGTTATAAAGGAAAGGTTCTTCGTAAACGAGCTGCCCTATTCTGTGAGAGTTTTCATAATAAGATTACGTTTTGACAGCTTTATCTACCGTATTATATAGAATGTATTATCTTTTCCTGTTTTTATAATCAAATAATAATAATTATCTACTAAAGCTTGAAAAATCAATTGTATGAGAAAAAAATTGAAATAATAATTGAGCAGTCTTTGGGTCAATTTTACGCAAAAATCATACCGTGGACTTCGCGTTCAATATAATAACGCCTTCAGGGCACTGCTGAGGCTGCCGTGAAATTGTAGTGCATCAGGAATGTTTGCGGATGCGCAGGTCGACAGTTTCCCGGCCATACAGCGCAAAAAAGCAGGTTCTCTCCTGCGACGGGTTCGGGGCAGCCGCACCAGTGTTATGGAGCGTATAGCTAATTGAGGGGACTGTCCGCTGATTAGCCATTTAGTTTCTAGTGTTAAGTCAGTTTTTAATATAATTTACTAACATAGAATGTAAGTCAATTGTATACTAACACCATTGGATCTTTGTTGTTGTTGTCTTATGAATAAATAATAATAATAATAACAACAGCAAGTACACAAACCCTTTAGTGGTTCTGTCATCAACGGGTGTCATTCAACATATTATTTTTGTAACCAGCTATGAATTATTATATAAATTAATATAATCAAAATTATATTAGTATGCACATAATTACATTTATAGATAATATATACCAACATAATTGAAAGGAAAACGACAGCGTTTTTTATAAAAGCAATATTCTTTTAATAAGATTTTATGGCTTGGATACGGATATCCTTTAAGCCATGTCTTAATATTCACTACGCCGTTTTATGAATGATATAAATCATTGGATGATGAATGTATTCTGAAATAACCCCCTTTTTAGGTTAAAATAGAGATTTGGGACTTTACTGAAACTGCCCCGTGGACTTCGTGTGAGAGCATTCCTATGCTCTCCCAATTGAGCTACCGAGCCTTGTGAACACCCGTCGTAATTTTCCAGTACCTTTCTAATTTTACGCTGTATGCCAGCGTAGTCTCATCAATTAGAGGAACATCCTCTCATATTCGAAAGAAACTTTTTTGCAAATGTTTGGACAATCGATTGAGGTGAAACAGCCACTTAGTTTTTATAATTTTTATATATTTTCTATCTTATAAGATAATTTTGTACTTATTTTACTTACTAAAATACTTATAAAAACTTACTTATTTATAATTTAAACATTTCATTGCAGAAAGCAGCCATATTAATTACATATCACTTAGTCAGAAAGTTCTTAGAAAAAAGTCGTGTGGTGCCGTGGGACACCGGATAGGAACGAAGTTCCTTATTATAAAAATATTAATTTCAAGTTCCGAGGTATAAAAAAAAATACTTATTCGGGTAAACATTTTTTATCATGACTTTTTATCGATAAAAAGCAAAGAAAAGGTATTTTACAAAATTATCTTAACACCTTTATTTTATTTACAACGATTTATAAACATATATAATAACATTCATCACGTAGAATATACATTAGACACTTTATAGCCATCCCACATAGACTATACATAAAAATCTTACGGTTTTGTTTAACGCTATGGAGGGTTTTTTACCGGCTAGGGTACCCCTCCACAACGCCCCATAAGGAACTTCGTTCCAATAAATACAAAACCCGGCAAATCAGCAATACCATACCATTAACATAACAGAAGAAAATATAGTATAATAACAATTTAAACACGTATTAGTTACCAGTATTAAAGTTAAAATAAAGAACATAATAACATAATATTTCCTACATTCACACCTAGCCTAGCCCAATGTAAGCACTGTAAGGTTTATGTTAAAGTTACCATGGTAACGGATAGACATACACATACGATACATAAACATATAATACTTATACTACTATATAAATCTGTAGACTCTCTCTATACATTGGTTTTCTTGGTCAAATTATATAATGAATATTCGAATAAAACACTTTTTTACGGATTTCGCGCATATTTTATTTTATATTTAACCCTGACGTTTCGACATGTGCAGGATTTTGCACATGCGCAATGAATAAAATGAGTTGAACGCATGCGTTCTCATGACATTACCTGCCATTTTAAAATTTCATAATGACAGTTTTTAAAAAAATAATAATGTCACTGTCACTATAAAGTTTAAAAATGACACGACTATACGCACATCGCGCAAGCGCCCTACGCCGTCTTACGAATTTTCGATCAGGTGACGTGTCCTGACGCGAGTTTAGAAATTTTTACCCATTCCAAAAAAGTACACAGCGCCGCTTAAGAAATTTTCACTTCAAAAAATATGTGCAAAATCCGTAAAAAGTGTTTTATTAAAATATGTTATGTGCGCGGAAGTGTTAAAAGTGAATAGTAAATATTCGTTATAATTATGACACTGATATCAATTAAACTATTTTAAAAAATTTTGTCTGTCCGTCTATCTGTATGTCCTTTTATAAGTCAAGAGCAGTTAAACGATTGCAAAGAAATTAGATTGAAGAACACGTAATTGTGCAAATAATAGGCTAATATATCATATCGCTAAAAAGCTTTAAGTCCTATCTAATATTATAAATACTAGCTAACCCGGCCACGCGTTGCTATGGTAACGTTAATTGATTATAAAAACTATAATTCTTAGGCTTATGGTAACTATGGTAACTATATATGGTAAAAAACCGACAAAGTCCTTTTATATAGTAAAGATGTAAGTGAGTTTGTTTGTTCCACTTTCACGCCTTAATTACTCCATCAATTATCCTGAAATTTTGCACACACTTTGCCAGGTGCACAGAAAAGTATTTAGGGTACCTTTTAACCAGAAAAAGTGATGTTCCAGAAGGATAGAATACTTTCAATCGGTAGTCTACATTAACGCGAGCTAAGCAGTGGGTAAAAGTTACATATCTATACATATAAATAAAATTGGAGTGTCTGTTTGTTCCGGCTAATCTCTGAAATGGCTGGGCCGATTTTGATGGGACTTATATTGGCAGGTAGCTGATGTAATAAGGAGTAATTAAGGCTACTTTTATTTTAGAAAATTTCTTTTATTTTCGAAAAATAAAGTAATGTTCCAATGTCCAAGTACTGTCCAGTACCGCGCGCAACTCACGCGCATGCCACCACTGTGCCGTCACGTCGGGCTCCTCCCACCACTTCTCCCACCAACGAATTAATATCACAAAGGCTGCCTATCGCGCGGGCTCAGAACCCGCGAGCGGGCTATTGCTGATTTTTGAAAATATATTACAAATTATAATAACTGAGCCACGGCAACGTGTGGCCGGGTCAGGTAGTAAATATATATAAATACCTATGACTCAAGTGCAAATGCTCGTATTCTTCACACAAATAAATTCTAGGGCACGATCCAATTACCAAATTGATATTTTTAATTGAGCTAATAGTAGCAGGTGCTCTAGTAACTGTAATATTGTGATGCCTCATACTGTTCATTAATTAGGTGGGATAAAATGACATGAGTTATGAAAAGAGATAATCCTGTATTACATTTTCATGTCAATGTTATGTTTTGTCTTTAAGCATATTATTCCACAAACGATATTATATGTTGAGATATTATCTATACTAATATTATACAGCTGAAGAGTTTGTTTGCTTGAACGCGCTAATCTCAGGAACTACTGGTTCGATTTGAAAAATTCTTTCAGTGATAGATAGACCATTTATCGGCGAATGCTATAGGCTATTTATTATGTAACATATAATACCTGAGCCACAGCAACGCGTGGCCGGGTCAGCTAGTAGGACATATAGATACAGTAGCGTCAGATACTTGTTAGTTATGTACTTTCGAAAGCAGCACACATACCGCCGTTTACAACTGATACACACATTAATGTTATATGTATAAAAATGTCGTGTCACGATGTATGTTCGGGATAAACTCTGAAACTAATGCACTGATTTTGATCAAACTTTGTAACTATCTGTTATTTGATCTAACCTAAAAGATAGGATAGGTTTCATTTTAATTTATAACACAGCAACGCGTGACAGGGTCAGCTAGTATTTGTATAAAATAATGTTTATAATAAAGTTCAGTCGGGCTGTTTGATTTCTCATCTCCCGAACTAGCCAAAATAGTTTTAAGAAAATTAAGGACAAGAATAGAAATTTCGAGAAGAAATTATTGGTAAACTGAAACATTCAATATTTTATTTCTTACTAGCTTTCCGCCCGCGGCTTCGCCCGCGCGGAATTCGGTTATATTGCGGTATAAAGCACAACTATAAGAAAACTTCTCATTCCCACGGAAAAATCTAAGAAGCGCGATGTAACGCTGGATACAATTAGTTGTTAAACCAAAACTGAATGGTACACTATATTATATGTTTTCCCTTGTGGAGCAAAAACATGCAGATTTTGGGCAAAAAACACCCAGCGCCATCTATCGCATACCTCAAGAACTAAATAACGTAACTAATACTTATACCAATTAGTAATTCGTTGACTTTAGTGATTTCAGGATAAGTAGATGTAAAAAAAAACAGTTTAGACGATAAATCAAATTGTACGTCATCCCTCGGGAATTCCTCATTTTCGGGGATTCATTATCGTATCATTTAGCTTCTAAATTTACATGTTTATATTCGTATATACCTTGTTTTTAACGACACACAGCGCCATCTACAATTCATCCATCAAGCAGACAATATTTTTGTTTTTCCTCGGGAATATCAATTTTTTTCCAGGATAAAAAGTACCCTATTATTTAATCCGGACTTTTATCTTTACGTCTGCAAAATTTCAAAGCAATCGGTTCAGTAGTTACGGCGTGAAAGCGGAACAAACAAACAAACAAACAAACTCACTTTCCCATTTATAATATTAGTAAGGATTTTGTTACTGAGGTCAAGGAGTAAGAATTTGCAATAATGAAGTTAATATAATTAATTAATAAATAATTACTTCGCCAGTACCAGTTTTGTTTCTTACAGAATAATAGCTGTGCTGAATACGAAGGGAATTACTGGTTTGGAATTAGGTTAATTTAATAGTGACGCCACTGGCTTCGAGAGTGGCATAGAAATTAGCTAATATCATGAAATTACCTCGTTTCTGTTCGACATGATAATTTAATTTTCTTTTTCGAGGTTCGATATTCGATATATGGACGCTATATTATGATTATTGGTCTACGTTAGTTCACTGTTGGGCACAGGCTCAGCCATGACTTATTTAGCCATTTAGCCATCTTCGCCTCTCGTCTTCCAGCCTTTTTTTGAAAAGGAAAGATATTACCACTGCGACAGATATTATTCATATGCTCATTAACCCCTCGTGGTAAAATATAAAATACGCTAGTATAAAAAAATCCACACCTCTTATCCCTGAGGTGGGATTCCAACTCACGACCTTTCACAATCCGGGCGTGCTCTGATCGCTGATCTACCAAGACGCTGGTCGAAATTTACAAACGTACTAGCTCACAGTATCGTTCCACCAATGTTGAACGTTTAACATCAAACGTAATATTTTTACTAATTTTAAACATTCGATTAAGATGGAACCAACTATAATAATGTATTAGTTTTTTTATTTTTTGCACGCACAATGCTATATCTCTACTATATAAAAGGAGTTTATGCGTTTGTTGAACTGTATAGTTACCATAGTTACCATATGGTAACCATAGTTACCATATGGTAACTTAAAATAACAGTTTTTATAATCAATTAACGTTACAATAGCAACGCGTGGCCGGGTCATCAAGTAACGTTATCATAGCAACGCGTGGCCGGGTCAGCTAGTTTATATAAAATATAAAAGTGGTAAGTTAAATTATTGTGTTACAAGTGAGTCCATGTAAGTAGTACTTCACCAAACAAACTCGGTCTGCTTGTATTAAGGGTAAAAGCTGACTACTCAACACATAAGCTACGGCTGCTTTAAAGTGTTGCACTCTGCGTTTATCGTCGCTACACCTGTTAGCAGATGGTACTACGCTGGTAGGGAGGCCATCAACGGACCGTTGGTAGCATTTGCGCTCGCCCAACTCTCTGGTGTAATACCTGAACTGAACTCAGTCTGTACTCATCGTCCTAAAGCGGGCCAACGACCCGGCTGTAGTGATGACTCCCAAAAAGGGGCCCACACAGTCACAGGGTGGAAGGAAGTTCAGCGGGGGGTTTTACTGGGTATGACTGTCAGCCTTAGTGATTGGGTAAGTCCCACATAACCCGACTGTCTACCCTACGGTGGGGTATGCGTAAGGCATTCCCCTCGAAAAAAAATAAAGGTGGTAGGTAGGTCTACAGTTATCAGTTGAAAGGTAGGTAAACACTACTAGACCTTAGCCACTTCTGTCTTTTAATTTATTTATTTATTTATTTGGCACGTTAACAAAATACAAATCATCACATTCAATTACATATATACCCATCTACACTCATATTATCAAAAGTAAAGATTTGTATTTTTGTATGTTTGCAATGAATAAACTCACAAACTACTGAGCCGATTTCAAAAATTCTTTCACCATTGGAAAGCTACATTCACGCTGAGTAACATAGGCTTTATTTAATGCTAGAAAAAAATTAAAGAATTTTGTCCACCCATGCGAAGCCGGGACATATATATTGCTAATTATACATATTGCTAAATTAGTATTTCACTAACAACTGAGAATACATGCAATTTAAATATTTTAGTCTAACAAATTAGCAACTTTGTATATAATATGTTGATCCTTTTATTTCTATAAACAATTTTATAATGTTGAGAACAAATCCATAAAAAATATAAGTAAAACCTAAATACCAACATTACAAACTGCTCTGAATATAACCACAGATTGTAACGCACAGAATCTCATTGCGGTGCTACCGGAACATAGGTGTGAAGCAAAAATGAGCGCTTACGCGCCATCCTCATCAGCAGAAAGACATGGCAAAATCCCAGTACCTATAATATAATTTAAGATTAGCAGAGAATCCCAGTGTTTATTTTACTCTTTATAGCATCGAAAAGTAATTATAGCGAACTTAATGCCAAAAGGCTAAATCTAAACCAATATTTTTGAACACTTGACATTTTTAAAATATGATTTCAAGCTCTGATGAATTATATCAAGGTCCGTTAAAGATTAAATTTTATACACATTCGTATAAACGAGCTATTGTGTGATACATTGTTTCGAGATAATAGAAAATGAAAAATATGCTGTCTACGGTTGAATTTAAGTGAAAATCACAATGAAACATGCAGACCCCTCTTTCCTACTGGGCACTCAGGGCAAATGCCCAGGGCCCCGTGATCGATAGGGGGCCCCACTAGTTCTTGCCAAATCACTAAAGGAATACCGACATTCATTACTGAAAAACTTAGTTAATTATAATTATATAGTAATCGAACCTCAATTAGGGACTATATTATCGACTTGCTTATTGGCTTTTGCGTGTTATCCACTTTCTTTGTCTATTCTAGTTATAAAAAAGTGCTCTGTCAAAGACATAGGGGCCCCATTATTCTTATATGCCCAGGGCCTCCAATTGGTTAAAGACGGTCCTGGAAACATGGCATAATCAAGGGTAGAATTGAGGATTTTATGTAATGTTGAGAGGTCACCAAATTGCCGTCGCATGAGAAGGGAATCTAAATTAAATCGTAACTCCATTAAGCTATGTCTGTCAATTTGACTTAAGAAATATATACCTACGTAAGGGTGCTTTATTATCACAATTGTTGTAATGGATATCCTGAATAATAGTATAGTTTAGTATAGTGTTTCATTTGTTAATTATAGTTATGTATTTAAGCACCTACTAACAGCGTTATGCAATGTCTTTCTGTTAGCATTTTAGTTCCACAATTTGACGATAGATGGCGCTGTGCCCAATTACATCTCACATTTGTTATCTTGCACTGAGCACGCTTAACCGATACATATTTATTATACAATACAGTGGAGTGAATATGATAGTTTGAAGTGCAAAAAAAATTGTGTTTATCTAATAGTATAGACCAAATAGGAAATGTCCTGAAAAATGCAGGTCAAAATCTCCCTTAACCGATGAGCTTGTATGAAAGTTCTGATGAAAGTTGAAGAAGCGAGAATAATACGTCAGGATAGTTGAAAGTGGAAATCTATTATCTCTTCCTACGCCTGCAGAAGAAAAAGGATATTGTATTCATGTAAATAGTAGTCACCAACCTCCATGAGACCAGAGGCCTAAGTGTGAGTTCACGCATTCGATACTATAGTCCGTTTTTTAGCATTAGAAAGAACACAATTTAGGTATTTTATTGTACACATATAATGTAGCAAACAAAACGTAACATCGTGAAAAGTTTACACTCAAAAATACCTTAAGAAGCAGAAGTTGCAAACTTGTGGAACGGAACGTTGGTCAGTTTGACACGACAAAATTAAAAAGTACATGCCGATGTTGTAATAGGTACCATATTAGGTGATTTTTAAAATGGTCGCTTAACATAGCCGCCATTTGCAACAATACCGGCAAATGTCAACGTCACTGGCATCACTAAAGCGATTGCGAGTACCTGTGCATTTACCTGTTTTGACTATTTTCACTATTTTCTTTGGTTTAGTGTCAAGTTTCTATTGTTTTTGTTGAAGTTTGATGTTAAAAGTTTTTGTTGTTATTTGTTATTTTATCTGTTCAACAATGGACGAGCCTGAAGCCGGTCCAAGTGGACTCCAGCACAAGGTTGGCCACCACTGCTTCTTTGTTTACATAATTTCTAATGCTAAAAAAACGGGCTATACTTATCGAGTGCGTTACAGATTTCTATGGACATTCGTAGTTCTTGATGGTTACCGCTAGGGACGCTCATACAGAAATCCATAGTAATTTTTTACGCAGACGATATCGAGTATCAACACCGAAACTCGCACTAAGGTCTCTGGAGACGTAATGAATATCCTTTTGATTGAATAGAAGTATACGTTATTACTTAAACGTACTGTGGTGACCTCCTTGCACCTGACACCGCATTCCACCTCTTTACGTATATTTACTTTATGGCAAGGAATGTCACCCTTTTAAAATATAGAATATTCCTGAAGGCTTGAGAACATAAGAGAATTACCAGTAGTGTCTGAGAGTGTAATCGGAGTTGTATTATATTAAAGAGTTCAATAATATAATAATTAATAAAATAACAGGATTTCAATATACGTCCAAGTAGATAACGATCCCGGAGCGCGCGTAGGGCGCTACGGTACTTATCTATCTATATAGGCCTTTTTTGTCTTTGTAATATCGACTAATCATTATTAGCTGTACGGCCCTAATCCTACTTCTTATAAAGTAAATAGTTACTTGCTTTACTGGCACATAATACTTCTTACATTCACACCAATTAGCCTCTTTTTGACGGGGCAAATGGACGGTGGGGATATGTGGGACTTACCCGTCAGTAAAAGGCTAACGGACATACCCCCCGCTGTACTCCACTTCACCGGTTAACTTTGTGGGACCCTTTGTATTCACCACTACGGCCCGGTGATTGGCCCGCTTCGGATCCCTTCACGGATCGGTGATGCCTGAGTACAGTCAGCCTTTTTTTTTAACGTGAGGGCAAAATACGGTGATTAACCTGCGGTGGCAATGGCAGCTCCGCCAGTGAGTCCAGGCCTCCCCGATGGCGCCACTGGAGTCTTCACTATGTGACGAGTCGTGTGGCACTACCCGTATACCTACTAAAACCCCATGTGTGCCCTACACTGTCGTTCCGCCTTTTGGGTCCTTTATTAGGAATCACCACTCTGGAGTACAGTCAGCCTAGACTAAATAAGTAATTTAAGGGACCTGTTATGGGTACTAGGGTAGCGGATAGACATACATAATTCAATTATATTAGAAACTAGCGGCCGCCCGCGACTTCGACCGCGTGGAACATTGCAACATTACTTTATGTTTCTAAAACAACAGATTTTTTTAAAAATAAAAGTAGCCTAAGTTACTCCTTCTTACATCAGCTATCTGCCAATAAAAGTCCTGTCAAAATCGGTCCAGCCATTTCAGAGCTTAGCTGGAACAAACAGACAAAAATTTAAAAAAAATGTTATTTTGGTTTATATACCTACCTACCGTATATTCATATGCATGTAGTAAAAAACGTTTTTTTCAATATTACAAACAGACCCTCAAATTTTATTTATATGTATAGATATCGTAAAGATATTTCTACTAGAAAAAAAATCAATTTGTCTCATTTGTCAAACAAGACGCACAACCCTCGCTATTCGGGCGAGTATTCTTTTAATTGAGCTACCGACACCTTGACAGGCGGGACAAATGACAATTGACATTTATATCATTTAATGTGTCATGTCTATAAAAAATACAAAATTTTGTTAAGCTTATTTCTTACTTTTTATATTTTGAGTTACAACGTTCAAAAGTATATGAAAACAAGTAAAAATATAAACCGTGAAAAATATCGTGTTACAGGTCGGATTTTCTAGACAGACTACGACCGTTCATACATATCACACGCGATCATGCCTTTCGCACTGACGGTTCTGGGTTCGAATCCCGAATACGAACATTTGTACCTGAGTCATGGACATTAATATATATCGATTAATATTACATATCTATGTATCTTATATGTATGTCTATCCGTTACCCTAGTATCCATAACACAAGCCCCATAGTGCTTACATTAGGCTAGGTTAATTGGTGTGAATGTAAGATTTTTTTTTATAGAAAATAGGCATGGGCTTGACCACTATCTCGCCTGATGGTAAGCGACGATGCGATCTAGGATGTGACGCGCTTGCCTAGAAAAACAACTGAATTTATTGTTGTGACTTGCACGTGTTTTAGAGACTACCTTTTTAAACTTCCATTTCTTTGACGACCTACGTGGTCTAGTGGTTTACATACCGATTTTCATGGTAACCAGGCCAATGTCAGTGTTTTTGAATTCCATATCACAACTGCTTTAGCTACTTAGGGTTCCGTACAAACTTTTAGTTAAGTAAATAGTTTGTTCATCACAGGAATCAAGATAAACGGATTGAGGGGCAAGCTTAACTTTGCCGTTGGAAAACTGTTGTACCCATACATCGACATAGGTCTCGTTTGGAACTGCAAGTAAATTTATGATCGCAAATTTTTTTTTGTGATGCAACAAAAACTTTGCTATTTTTGGTTTTTTTCCTTTATAGGTGCTACATGAGGTTGCTTCATGCCAAATTTCATGATTCTAGGTCAACGGAAAATACCCTATAAATTTTGATTCCCTTGAGAGTGTCGAATTATACGTATCTCGCGGCATAAACGGCCTTATCTTTTTAACGTTAACTTGGAAGTTTGATGTTTTCACAGCTTTAAGGGACTAGACATGAGTATATGGTTTTCAACTCGATACCTCCTCGCGTTCCCATAAAGGCTCTTGACAGACAGATAGACGGACGGACAACAAAGGATACATACTCATAGCAAATGAAAGAATATGATTTTATAGCTTCTTTTCCGGTTTAAATTAAGAACTTAATTTTATAAATAAAACCAACAGTTCGGCTATTCTCGGTATTGCTCGATTCTCATCAGGCCTCCATCTTTGGCCTTCGACCAATCGCATCGCTTTCCATTATCCACCCTCGCTTTATGACTGCTTATCTACCAGATCTATATGAAGTAACTAAGCGGTGTGTGAAAAAATAATTATCTAATAAATTGCTTCATTTTCCACGTCTCGCTCAGCTATTACAGAGATTTTTTCCTTATTCCATTCTTACCTTTTAGACGCACATTTCTGGGTGGAAAAGAAGCTTATTATTTTGTTTATTAATTCACTTACCCCATTAGATACCCAAATGTATATTAAAAAAGATCTTACATTCACACCAATTAGCCTAGGCCAAAGTAAGGTAAGGCTTGTGTTATGGATACTAGGGTAATGGATAGACATACATGTATGATACATAGATATGTAAAGTTCATAGAAATATATATAAACATCCATGAATCAGGTACAAAATGCTCGTATTAATCATACAAACATCTACCCTTTCCGGGATTCGAACCCAGGACCGTCGGTGCGAAAGGCAGGATCGCTACCGTTTCACCAAACGGTCGTCATAATATATGTACATAATTAAATTAAATTAAAAAGTTTAGAAATTTCCAAAGAAAGAAAAGTGGCCATTTATATTGTATTTTATAATGTTCATTATTGTATATAACAACCATATTGAAATCAATTTCGATAAAATAATACATGATATTGAAATCAATTTTGATAAAACAATCTTAATATCAGTTAGTTGATAAAACTATTCTTATAATCACCGCTACAAAATCTGCTTTGAAATAAAAAAACCAAGAAACTCGTCGGTAATGACGAACTTTTTAATAATAAGCTGAAAAGCCTTGAACATAGATGGAAGGTAGCCAGCCTATCCGTTTTTATAGGATACATTTCGAAGAGTGTGCTGCAGAATTGCACAGCCTTGTTTCGCCGTCCCCATTTTTTCATCGGACAACCAGACCTACGAATAGACGCCACCTTTATTTGGTTGATATACCAAAGAGTCTACCAAATACCAAAACCCAAATGTATGTATCAAAACTAAGCGTTTTGGTTCCAGTTTTTCCGTACTGCTAAAAACTGGAACTCTTTGCTTGAGTCTGTGTTTCCTGATAAATACAATTTAGGGGACTTCAAGTCACGAGTAAATAGGTATCTTCTAGGCAAGCTCGTTACATCCGGGTTCGTATCGTCGCTTACCATCAGGCGAGCTAGCGATCAAGCGCTTTCCTATTCACGATAAAAGAAACCGCATACAAATCAGTTTACCCGTTTAGCAGCTGTGGTGCCACACAAGGACTAAATACACCCTTCTTTTTGCGTTGGGGGTTAAAACATACATGACTCGTCTCCATTATTAGTCTTGGTGTGAACATTTATGGCTAGCGTGTGCACCATCTCCGTAGGGGTCCTCCTACTATGACGGTAAGAAACCCAACATCAAGTGCAAATAAAAATTTACACCCGAAAGAACCAGAAATTATCGTATTGAATCCAAATATCAAACTTCTTCAGTTTTATTATTATTATTATTATTATTATTATTATAGCCTTTAATCAGACATTTTACAATTTTTAACAATCTATTTTAATAAGTATTGCGGTGATGCATCCACTCCCTGTCTGTATGTCACTTAATTGACAAAGGCCTCCTCCAACTCCCGCCACTTCTCTCTATCTCTAGCCACTCTTGTCCACACACCCCCAGCCACGGCCTTAACATCATCAACCCATCGTCGAAAAGGTCTACCCCGCTTTCTTTTTAAGTCACTTGTAAACCAATTAACTGACCTTAATTGGTCAGTTTTATTATACAGTGTCCTAAACACTAGGCTCAAGTGGAAATCCAGATTTAGAGTATCACTAAGCCCACACAAATCATCCCTATATTTGTTCCGTAGTTTTTGAGCTACTATTTTTTTCCATAATTTTTGTCAAACCTTACAAGAAGTTATTAATTATAGAGACTTGATTTTTTTCCCTAATTTGGTAAAAAACACGATTTTACCCGGTCCACTGGTGACCACTCCACTGCTTTCTCCCAGTAAAATCGGGATTTGCGTGGCGTATGATAAATAACATACCTATCAAAAAAACGATTATGCTTAAGTTGATTATCATTGCGTAACATACCATTCGCACACCTTCAGGCCTTGCCAGAATACCAGCGTTGTACATTTCTGGTGTCATGGAAACAAGCAGAGATAGTAACCCTATTGACCCTAAGGCCATTTTTATCAATTGTGTGTTTTGTGCTGTTTGTGTAAATTGTATTGTTTTTTGTTACATTATTTTTGTTGTGTATTCTAATTGTAGATAACATTGTTTCGCCTTCACTCCAATTGCGCCACAAAAAATGTAGATTCTCATATTTATTGAAAAGTTTGAGCTTGTAAAATTAGTTGCGTAGGACGATAAGAATGAAAATTGTAGCGCAGCGAGGAATTGTCAAATGAGTCTGATGTTTCATAATCATAATACACCGCTACTGATTAATAGATAGCTTGTGAAAATAAAACTAAAGCTTGTTGATGAACTTTTACATTGAACTTTTACATTTCTTTTCTTTCGAGTTTTTTCGGGATTACACATTTTGATTTATCGCTCTTAAAAATGTTGTTGTACCAAGCGCAAGTCTCGCAGGCTTAGTCTTGTTCTTGCTCAAATCTTGGTCAAGATTGCAGTCTTGGTCTTATTCTTGCATTTTCGCAAGACCAAGACCAACACTGACTGTGCAAGATTTGAGCAAGAACAAAACTAAGCCTGCGAGACATTTGCGACTTGCAAGACTGATTTTGGGCAACGCTAACGAGAGATTCAACATATTTTACGGCGCAATTACACACAAATTAACTGTTATATCTGAGTCCGTGTTTTCTGATACATACAATTTAGGGATCTTCAAGTCACGAGTGCTATTCACTTGTGAATTGAAGTGTCTTCTAGGCAAGCACGTCACATTCTACCATCACCCTTACCATCTGGTGAGATAGCGGTCAAGCGTTTACCTTTTTACTATATAAAAAAATATATTTTAAACTATTGACCAATTTAATTGTGACTTTCTCACAAACTGTATATTTCTATACCTCGGGAACAGTATGTATTTTTCTGTATCCCTGGCAAAGTGTATGCAAAATGATGATCGATTGAATAGTTAAAGCGTGAAGGTGTAACAAACAAGCTCACTTTACATACCTACAGATAGAAAGACAGACAAAAAATAAAACGAATATTTATAACCATATATCCAAATAATACTAGGTTTAAAAATCTAAAAATCCCACGTTTTTCAGTGACCAAAAAAGAATAAAATAACCGGGCGGGGCCAAGCGAGGGGCCACTCAAAACGTGGGGGCGCATTTTTACAAATACTCTCAACATCTATGCATATCATACATCTCATTACATCTCCATAAGTAACATGCGCCCCCACGTTTTGAGTGGCCCCTCGCTTGGCCCCGCCCGGTTATTTGATTCTTTTTTGGTCACTGAAAAACGTGGGATTTTTTGATTTTTAAATCTAGTATTATTATTTTATTCTTTTTAATTATTAACTCAACGAAGTAACCATGTGGTACGCAACAATCGTGTGATAAGCCCATTACAAAAGTGAAAGTTGTCGAAAGTTGACCTGAAAGTGCACCTAGAAAGTTGAAAGTTATTTAAGCGTGCATTGTCATCGGGTTCTGAGCTACCCTGAAAGTTTCAACGCGCTAGGTGGTCGGGAGGTGCCTCAAAATTAATATTCAAGATTCCAACCGGACAGACAAGACGACAGACAAACAAACAGACAAGAAAGCGACCTAAGAAAAACGTGGGAAAAAATATATAGACAGAACCAACAGATTCATATATTTTGTAGTACTAGCTGACTCGGTCACACGTTGCTGTGGATAAGTTATTTTAATTCTGAAAAATGAAAAAACAATCATCAAAAGTAAATAGTGTCGGAGTTTATCGCGGTCAAACATATATAAATATAAATAAATTAATTATACCGGTTTGTGATGAAAGTAATTTCTTCATACTAATATTTAAGATAAGAAATTTCCTTTTACAATATCGTACTCCTGAGAACCGTGAAACATTGACAAAGTTTCTTCAAGTAGTTAATAAGCAAGGACAATCTTGGGATGGGCCAGATGTTTAAAATTACTTAATGCATAATTTAATAGCTTAAGCCTTGTTACAATAACGAATATGAGTTTCAGATAAGTTAGTCACGATAAAGTTTTTTTTTGTGAAAACTTCTGTAGCATCGTTGTGATTTGATAGTCGATGAAACTAAACAAACATAGTCAAAAGTTAAACTGATTTTTTTGATTTCTCACCACACAAATTGATAGTGTCCATAGTGAGTTACCTTACCATCAATCAAAATTATCGATAATCTGAGTTAATTGGTACTTATGAGTGGTCGATTTTATGTTGGATTTATGGTCAGGACTATCGATTTTTCGATTGTCGATTTTTTTGTCACATCATGATCGTAATTATGGTTGACTCTTAATAGCTATAGGTAACCAGGGGATATACTAAGCATATACTCTAATACATAGACTGTAATACAAAAAAAACTTAAAACATTAATTAATATTTAGTAAATTTCAAAATTCCAAAGAAATTAAAACTATCAAAAAGCCCGCGCTTTTTGTTTTAATGGGCAAACGAGGCAATGTTTTTTGGTCATCGCTTTTTGATTTTGCGAATTTTAATAATTTGGTCCTATTGACTTGATTCGTTTCCACACAGAAATTATTGAAATCGGTTAAGAACTCGGGAAGTTATGACGTAACAGATATTGCGTCATTGAAGCTGATCTATGGGAGGTCCGCTCGCTTTGCTCGCTCCTTTCCAAAAATGAACGTATCGTACAGTATTCGAGAGAATAGTTTGCAAATTTTAAATTCTGGCTGTTCCCCTCTGATTTACCCGCATGGGACGTTTACCACGTCCCATATTGCAAAAAAAATATTTTAATAAAGTCTCTTCTTACCTCCTCAGTCTAAAATCTTAAAAAATCTCATCAAAACATCTCAATTGCTGCGGGAAAGACGAGAATATCTCGAAATATATTTCATATTGGAACTTATTATGGGGCGTTGCGGAAGGATACTCTAGTCGGGGAAAACCGTCCGTAGCGTTCAACAAAAAGCGTAAGATTTTAATGTATAGTCTATGTGGGATGGCTATACAGTGCCTAATGTATAGTCTAACGTGATGACCGTTATTATATATTTTTGTAAATCATTGTAAATAAATAAAGGTGTTAAGATAATTTTGTAAAGTAGTTTCTTTGCTTTTTATCGATAAAAATTCATAATAAAAAATGTATATCCGAATAATTATTTTCTTTAATAGAACTTAAAATTAATATTTTTATAATAAAGAACTTCGTTCCTATCCGGTGTGTCCCACGACACCACACGACTTTTTTTTATTATATGACGGGATAAGTAATTGCTTACTAATCTTATTCTTCATGCTGTAAATTTTATATGTGTAATTGTTTTTTATGAATATGCGTTGTCGTAATATTTGATATTGAAATGTTAGCCATTTTATTAAGTTATAATTGTTATAGACTTATAAAAAAAGAAGAGCAAAGCAATTAATTTTTAGGGTTCCATACCTCAAAAAGACAAAACGGAACCCTTATAAGATCACTCTGTTGTCCGTCCGTCCGTCTGTCAAGACCATTTTTCTCAGGAACGCGTGGAGGTATCAAACTAAAATTTATATCCAATACTCAGGCCCACTGTCCCTTGGAGCTGTGAAAAAATCAAACTCCTAAGCCAAAGCAATCAAAAGATACAGACGTTTATGCCGCAAATTTTCGACACTCGCAAGGGAATCAAAACCTACAGGGTACTTCCCGTGAACTCAGAATCTTGAAATTTGGTACGAAGCAATGTCTTATAGCACAGATAAAGCAAAAATTGCGAAAACCGTAAATTGTTAGTTACATCATATAATAAAATATTTTTTACGGAACCCTCGGTGCGCGAGTCCGACTCGCACTTGGCCGGTTTTTTTTATAAATAAAAACTATGCGAAAGGATATATATGTCATTTTTCTATACTAACCGAATTATAATTACAATCAGTACATTCTAATTTCTCTATTATGAATTAAAATCAGTGAGTATTTTAACAACAACACAACCATCTTATACAGAACAAATACAAAATGAAATTGACAAAACAATAAATACATAATAGCCTAATTAATAGGTCACGGTCACATGCGTGATTTCAAGGATAGTGTTACCTGAAAATCGATTGTATCGATTGGTTATCGAAGGGCTGAAACGTTCACAATATAGATGGTATCGACCTATCCTCATCATAATACTATAGATAAGGAGTACTTTAAAATAATGTCGACACTATCGATAATATTGCTATTGATAATATTGCTATCGATATGTCAACTCTTGCTTAGTCGAAAGTAACGATACTATCGATGACTTTATTGATTTCATAAGTAGTTTCCAGAGGAAATATCGATTATTCGATAGTCGATTTTTCTACAACACTAGTCAAGGTGACAAATAACGGAACCTAACAAAACATGGCGCACGCATCTGGTATTGTAATAATATTATTTCTGCCAACAAATATTAATCGGTATAGGAGTAAGCGAAATAGGCCAAACTATTGTGCATAGGTGCGAGTGAGACAGTTAAGTTGTCACCGACTACTTGTCAGTTATCCTGTCAGCTTATCTCGGCTCCTAATCTTTTGGAGAGTAATTGTGCTCACGTAACGCTGTATAAGAGCGCTTATTTGCGAAGGTCATTTTTGGTCCTTTATATGAGTACAAATAGCGCAATTCTGTGGTCGTATAACTTTGACAGATTATTTTCTATAAATTAGTTGTATGAAACGACTACTGGCTTCGATTGGATCACAGGGAGACTGCCTACCGAAGATATTTAATGGAAGGAAAATTTACTGACAAAATAATAGTAATATTATTAATATTTTTAACACTGTAAGTAGAGTAAGGGTGTTCAATATGTCTGGTTATAAAGTAACCAAATAAAAAATAAGTTTGATACTACTGGTACATTTGCAACCGTAGGTATCTTGTAATTAATAAATGCAAATAAAAATAAAAAAATATTATTATTTTAAATGACATAAAAATACATTTAAATTTCACATTTTCAAATTACGCGCGTAGTTTGACGAAAATGCTGCACGCAGTAGACGCTATAATACGCTGTGGTCATAACATCAGTTCGTTAAAAAAGCGTTAATATCACATATTAACTCATTCAAGAAAAAAGTAGCAATCTAAATTTAGACAATGCCCTGGGTACTTTTAATGCACTACATCGTGTATCTCTCACTATATGACATTGGCGAAATTTCTGTGAGAAACGGAAAAAGCCACAACACAAAAAATATCAGATATTTACTTGACAAATGACAAATATTAGTTTACACAGCAGTTATAAAACAGATAAAAAAACTGAAAATTTTATTGATTAGTTTTATTTTATGAACAAATTGTAACATATTCCGACTAGATAGTTAAGGCAATAACCTAAATCTAATTTTTGTGTGTAGTCGAATTAACACATTTTAGGACCAGATTGTGACGGAGCCCGAATTTTGAAATTCACAAAAATAAAAAAGCTATGACCAAAAAAAAGTGGCTCTATGGGATTTCCCATTGAAACAAAAAGCGCGCGTTTTTTGAAACTCTTCATTCTTATGAAATTTTCAAATTTACTAAACATTATTGAATTTTATTTTTTTAGTATAACGCTTCTCTCCAATATATAGTGCTAGCGAAGCTTTATGCTTAGCGACTGCATCATCTAGTTGCAAATAACAATCATAAATCCTTAATTATAAAATCGACAATAAAATACCACATCTCATCAATGGACCTGACCTTGACCTTGGTGGTAGCTAACGATGTCAGCAGCATGAACTCACCATTTAGTATACGAGATAGTATTTTTTTACCCATCCGTCGAGAGGTCACCGAGCTTCAAATTAACTTTTTATAATATGTAAACATACCAAATTATTTTTTTGTTTTTTGTTTCAGGTAAGTTAACAACCATTAATACATCTTAACAGTAAGTATTTAATAAGAAAGGCCTCAACATTAATAAACATTCAGCCTATATTTACTCTATAACACGCAAAGAGGTCTTGTAACAATATACTTCTTCTATACGATCTCCAACTTTAAGACTAAGCTTATAAAGGTGATTGAAGAATCAAAAAGTCAAATAAAGAGTATCACTATGGCCTCTTTGGTCGTTAAGGATGAAGAATCTTTTGAAATTGTATATTGGGAACTGTTCTTCAAGCTGTTTTAAAGAAACAAGTTTTTTATTTGAAATGTATACTAAATTAATTCACAGATTTTCATAACAATCTTTTATAATTTTAATGTTAGGCAACAAAGACACATAATTAAAAGATATACAGCACTTTTTAGAGGTTATTAAAATTTGTGTTGTGGCCAATATTAGTGTCTTAAAATGGTGGATTGTGAGCCATGTTAGATGAATACGTGTGTTGGTGAGTATAGCAAAACAACGAGTCTTCATTTGAGAAGTCTGCATGGGTTTTAGGAACACTTAACGGAAATTCAGGGAGTGGAACTAGTTTATCTTTCATTCACCATCAATTGATCATCTATCATTCACAAAACAGTTTTCATCATTATTATAAATCATTTTCGAGTTAAAATAGTGAAAACGAGGCTGTATGTGTATTGTATTCTTTGTCTATACTAATCGATATAGTGAAAAAAAAAGTTTCAAGAGGTATATAGGACTTTGGCGGGAATGAAATCCTTCACCTTGGAAAATTTTGTTTTCTTGTTAAAAGTATTTTACATGTGTGACTGATAATGGTGGCAAACAAACAGTGGAAGGTGTTTAATAACGTTCTCTCAAGAAATTCGTGGTTATTTCAGTTACCACAGATTAACTGGATTCCAGGTGGGCACAGGTATTTTATCATTCATAAATTGTCTGTCGTCATCATACGTCTTCAGCTGTTTGGAATCATAACAAAAAAACCGATGTGTGTACTTATGTACGCAAGTAAGAAGTTATACTTCTTTCAAAGATAACTAAAACTTTCCTCCCGTGTGCTCATATTCTTTGTATGTGAAAAGAATTTATAAATTATATAGTGATCAGTAAAAGCATCGAAAGATTAACAGATTTTCTATATATCTGTATACAGAATCAAGTAATATATCAAAAACCATTAAAATAAACTGTGGATGAACTTTCCAATATGGACCGTTGATTTAAATGCCTATATTTATTTTGTAGATAATACTCACTAAAAGAAAACATTTTGCAAAGTTTTAGGTTGCGGAAACTTATGGTTCATGAGATACATTTTTTTTTTACTTTTCGTACAAATTGTCAAATAACACGCAATGACAAAATAAATTTGACAAATAATTGATGTCAAACGTCAATCACTTCACGTTTCAATTAGTGTTGGGTTCACACGAACGGCCATTCATTTTGTTTAATAGCGTCCAGTAGAGCTGTAAAAGTAACGATAAGAAGCCTACCTGTATGTATTTTTTACTATGACAATTAGTACTCGTTACTATCGTATCGTTACTCGTTACTTCAGTTACTGAGTATCTTATAACATGCTATGTTATGTGTGGGTGCGCCAAAGTTAATCTAAATTTTGAACTCCGATAATTGGAAATCCGAAAATGTTCTTCCTAACAGTTTTCATCCTAACAATCACAATTCCTAACTACTCTGTCTTTAATCTCCCCTCGCCCTAGCCCTCCCCTTCCTCCCCCTCCTCCCACCCCTAAAACGTCATATATCAATGGTCCATATTGGAAAGTTTAACCTAAACTGTTTAACCAATAGTAATGTAAAAATAATAATAATTTATATTAGCCTTACTAATATTATAAATAGGAAAGTGAGTTTGTTTGTTTGTTTGTTTCCACGCGGGCGAAGCCGCGGGCGGAAAGCTAGTGACCAAATAAAAAGAATACATACCGACAGTTAACCTCAAATCAATAATAATGAAAAATATAATAATTGGTCCATTATTTTATCTATTTTACCTGGTGCCGTCAACTCCCTATCTCCTGTGAGTTAAATATTCTGATAAGGTGAAATGTACGCAAAACATGACAAGGAACGCCTTCCGGTAACCGGATAACATCGAGTGGATGGTTTGCATCCAAATTGAGTTCTTTTTTTTAAAAGCTCTATCTTGGAAATTTTTGTTTGTGGAAAATGTTTGAAAAAAAAATACACGTTTAAATGATTATATAAAATGAGGTGACACGCTTTGAAAGCAAATTTTGTTTTTGATATTTTGACATTGGGTTGGTTTTTAATTATGAATGGAATAAAATATGGCTTATTTGAGTAGGTTAGAAAGAAAGAGAAAAACTAATATTAGTATATTTAATTCTTGCACTTTCAAGGACATCACACATTTAAATTAATTAATTTTTGCCGGATTACTGTATTTAATAATCTTGTGATCATAGATCCTGTAAAGGGGTCGAAACGTTAGGATTAAATATAAAAAAAAAAATAAACGTGCAATTAATCCAGTATTATTTTTAAATATTTGTAGTTTGTTTTGTTTATTTTTTATTAGTAGTTGTATTCAGAGATTTGTTCAAGGTCCAACATTATTGTAGTGGATCTGGTATATTTACACTGTCGAGCACCAATTACTTCTATGCTTTTACTCATCATGACATAGCGTCTCTGGTGCGTTGAGTGTATGGTCACATGAGTCACAACAGAGTCCTGAGTATGAGAGGAGATCGGCTGGTTCCTCAATTCATCAAACATGTATTTCGATGAACTGACTTAGTGGATATATTATGGTGAAAATAATATTTAATTAAATTAATAAAATATTAATCGAATTCAATCAAACTGAATAGAAATATATAAAATTCTAACTAACATTATGAAAAAACCTTGAAATAAGATATTTTTATTATGAGAGATAGAGTCAAAGGACAGTGCTGGATTAAAATAACTACACGATAACACGAATTATTAAAATACAAACAAGAAGAAAAAGTAAAGATTTACTAGTTTATTACAAGAATACAAAATAAAGTATCCAAAATGAGAGATGGGCGAACTTAGAAATATAATTATGATAATGATCATAAGAACGGGTGTTCAAGGTATTAGTCAAGTAAATTAAATTAATAAAGTATCTTCGAAAAAGTGCCAATACCGAGAAGGTGTACAGTTGCCAAGAAAATGTATGCAGTGTGGGAATAAGAAATATGATACAGGAAGAAACAAAGAAAAGGAACTGCATGACGTATAGGAAAAAGATTGCTCGTGTACCAGTGAAGAGTTCAGCGAAAATTCCAGAAAGCATTCTTAAAAACCAATAAAGAGTGTACCAAATGCGCCAAGTTTGATAAGATCATCAAATGTAATTTGAAACAATTTACATCCAAAATCATCAGGTGGAGGTATCTAATGATTTACTCTTAAAATATCTTCGTAAAGTTCTTTAGGATCTAAACATATCCGCAGTTTTTTTTTTTAATTAAATAAATTACTACACCGTATTAATTGATCGACCCTCAACTTTCTTTATAATTTCTTGTTTTTCATAATCATTTAAAGTTATTTCTAATCTATCTTTAATAACATCTGGAACTTTCCTAATTGATTTTTTAACTGGATTAGAATTTTCTTTTACTTTAACTTTATATTGCCTTAATTGCATAATTCCTTCAAAGTCCCTATTTTTTCTTTCACAAATGTATCTTTTACAATCTGTATTCATTGATTTTTCTTCTATGTTCTTTTTCTTAAATTTAATCCCATATAGTCTTGGAATGAAATTAATAGTTATACTGGCAGATCTACTATAGTAAAAATAATATTTTCTGCCTTACCCTATATTACACATTGTAATATAAGGTTACAGTTACAGTGTACCTATTGTATTTCTTGTTAATTATACACTTCTTGTATATAATGAAGAAAAAATACTATTTGTGGCACGATGGATTTAAGCTTGAGAGGTGTCGTCAGATTCGTATTTACTGTGAGAGTGTCACTGGGCATATAAAACTAATAAAAAACCAAAATGGCGGATTTATGGTGCCAAATTCAAATGATTGGCACGCTCTGCGGCCTTGAAGGCTCGATGGATTTTAGCTTCAAAGGTGCCGTTATAAAAACTCATTGAATAATAAAACCAAAACAAAGAAACGGTAATTAAAAAAACTCAAAACCAGACTGCTTTTCTGTGTAATTTGATAAATAATAAATGAAAAAACCCTAAAACAAGAAAGTCGTCATACACGATTGCACTTAACTTAAGAATCTTAAGAAAAGGTATATGCTCTCAATTGACTAAATCTCCAGTTTTAGAATGGGTCCAAAAAAATCTATGCGATTTTTCAGTTTAGTGCAAGTTCATTTCCAAATTACACAGAAAAGTAGTCAGGTTTTCTAGTTTTTTAAATTATCGTTTTTTTCGGTATACTTTACTAGTTTTAATTTAATTTGTATTATATAGATAATTATATTTTAAATTTCTATTTTTGAAGATTTTTGACATTCTGAACTCATTTATTGTCTCATCGTTATTATTTTATTTTTCGAGCTTATTATTTTTCTAATACCGCTGTACCTGACAATTTCATTGTATTACGTACTGTATTAAACTGATTTCCATGCTAACATATTATTTGCACCCTCATCAACTAGAGTGGTAGCTGAAAATCGGTGCTCTATTTATTGAACAATTTTTGCATCGAGACTTGACCCTATTCCTGCTGCTGCATAGAGGTTGGTCGTGTAATAACTCAGTATCAATTTATATTTTGTTTTTTTTTTGGCTATATATTTGTGTGTATCTACTCCATTCATCCATGTGTTATCATGACTATGTTTGTTTATAGTAGGGAAATAGTAATTGAAACTGACCATAACCTGTTAGTGTCGATAGTAGGAAAACAAATTAAATTTCAGCAAGATTACAATTTTTAATGGGTTCACTCTTGATCCCAATCAAGCCAAGGGGAAAACAAAACCTGAAAACTGAAATCATTCAGGTTTTGTTGTCGTAGGAACTAAAATTATTTGGTATAAAACTTAATAAATCATTTTATATAAATAACTTAGTAAGATTCACAAAATATAATGATATAAAAAGTTTCTGACCTTCGTCAGAAGTAAGATAGAATCCAAAAAAAACACTGCACTTGTGCGGATGGCCGAATGTGATGATTTTGAATCGATTCAATTTATTTTTCTGATTATTGGCAACTTTCATTTTATATTGGCAACACATTTGCTCATCCGTGATTGGTCGATAACTCCGCCAACCACGTGCGAGTATAACGACCAATCAGAAGTAACCGCTCTTTTCTTGAGAAAAAAATATTAACGACGTAAGCTGGAGTCAAACGGTTGGGCATTCGAGCGAGAACCTTCGAACCGATAGTAACTACCTTACCATCATAAAAGTGTATATGAAGATTGAATATTGTATAACGTACTTAAATAAAAGTTGTCTAATGAAACCGAGTTCTGATTTATCAAAACTCAGAAGTGGGATGTGATCTACAGCTCAAAAGGTACATTATAATTGAAATATTTTATCTTAATTAAATTAGCTGAATCTTATTACATTCACAATAAGAAAGTCGCACGGTGTTGTTAATCGGAATATCATTCGGTCAGGCTACTCTTGACAATGGTATTCTGTTTGATATTGCTGGGATCATTTGGTCGGGGCTACACTCCGACAATGACGCTCCGCGGTATTACACCGTGTAGACTACATCTGTAGCTATCATTTGTGTGGTGTGTGGGTAGCATTCGGCCGAGGCGACTCCTTGGTATTGCTATACAGACATCATCGTGCCGGTATATCATTAGGTTCACTCGGTCAAGGCTACACCTTGATAGTGACCTATGGTAGCCTTAGGCACGTGCAAATGCAAGTTTATCATTTATATATAAAAAAATAGATACTATATAATATTTAAAAGAAATTTCGAGGTTAGAAATGTGCAATATCGGATAGCATTCGGCCAGGGCGACTCCTTGGCATTGCTATACTGATATCATTGTGCCGGGCTATCACTAGGTTCATTCGGTCAGGGCTACACCTTGATAATGTCCTATGATCGCCTTGGGTACATGTAAATGCAATTTTACAAATACAAGCAGATAGATATTATATTTAATATTTCTTAAAATGAATAGATTTTTTTTTGTTTTTTGTAAACGTGGTTATGTTACTAGGGCGACTCATTAGTGGTGCTAACCTAATCAACTATGCCACGTTACCATTTAGATCACTTTGTCAAAGCAACATTTTGTTGCAATTTAAAAATACATAGTAGTTTTGCTTTCTTATTGCATCTTGAGTTGAGAATTTTCTTTTGTCGTTTTCAATGGTGCCGCTGTTGTGGGGGCACTTGGTCGGGGCTACACCCCGATAGTGTCTTTCCAATGGCGCAGCCGTTGACAATGGTGATTGAATCTTATACTGCTTTGGGTGACATTCGGTGAGGGCTACTCCCTCACAGTGTTTGCTGGGAGCAGTGCTAAAGACTTAAAATTATACATGCAGTAAGAAAGTAAAGTAATATTCCAAAGGGATATAATGGCCATGTGTGCTTTTGTGAGGCCGTGTTTACTTTTGTAGGGCCATGTGTACTTGTGGGAGGCCACTTGTGCCTTTATGGAGCTTTGTGCGTCCTCAACCAGCTGAAGGCCATGCATGCATCTTTGGAGCTATGTATGTCCCATGAAAACTTAGAGGCCATGTGTGCCGTAGCGAAGCTATGCATGTTCCACGATTAATTAGAGGCCATGTGTGCCGTAGCGGAGCTATGTATGTTCCACGACTCATTAGAGGCCATGTGTGCCGTAGCGGAGCTATGTATGTTCCACGACTAATTAGAGGCCATGTGTGCCGTAGCGGAGCTATGTATGTTCCACGACCAATTAGAGGCCATGTGTGCCTAAGCGGTAGGCAATTCGAGGTTATGTGCGCCTTGACGGAACTATGTATGTTCCATATTCAGCTCTTAGCAGTTTGTGCAGTACAAGGCAACGTGCCAAAATTATTTTAAACTATTATATTAGCTTTACAATAACTTATGTAGTATTTTATAAAGGCTACACCAATGGTTTCATCTAGACTATTAAAGTAACCTTCAATTTGTTTTTTTTTCATTTTGTTTGCTCGTTTACCATAAAAGTTTCATAGGAAATTTAATATAACATTCCAAACTTTTTACTGGCTACGTTTCAAATTACTAATTTAGTTCTGTTCTTTACCGAGGGTATGGAGTCTTTTAAGCAAAATGATGGACTACAGCGAACGAGTCTTAAACGAAAGAGGTGTGGAGGTACACGGCCCAGGAGAACGTCGTCGTCGCCGTCGTCGGAGAAAAGACCTACTCGCAAAGCTAGAAGAATCACTATGCCAGCGTGGGTAGTAGAAGAAGTAGAGCCCGACAAGAATCAATCGTCATCAGTGATGCTTCCATCTACATTTTGGCTAGGGGAAGAGCTTCAGAGTCATCAATCTCAAAAGACATCATCGCAATCTGCATCCGAGCCGCTGACTTCGAGCTTCACTGTTGACGAGGTACTTAAACTTGTTTCCTCTCTTCAAGAAAACCAAAAGACCAAATCCCACCTTTTAAATAATAATCACATGAATAATGTTATACCTGAGTTATATTCTAGCAAAGCTCAGAATATAGACAGTTGGTTAAGAAAGGTTGTTGGCAACATTATACCAACATTTAAATGGTAATTAAGAAATTTGTAATATAGCAACACTTGTTGTTGCTTCCTTCTTCTACGAATGGATGTCGCGGGTGCCGTGTACAATTTTGTGTTTTTCTTTAATCGCAAGAATATAACCGTTTTATAGTGAAATCATCTTTAATTTACGCCGCCCTTTCACCACCAGCCCACAAATATACAGTCCACTATTTCTACATGGTCCATCTCGCCAAAAGCAAGATCGAGAAAAGGCGCGTGGGTTACAAGAACACGGTACCAAGCTAGCGACGCGACAAGTCAAACATTAGTCTTGCAAAGGAAGCACCACGGTTCAACAGCGACACATCCAGAGATCTGCTACCTATTCTGAAAAAGAGGGCTTCAGCGATTTTATCTCCTGGTGTTGGACTGCGATCTGCAAATAAGAATTACTTGCTGCGTCAACGAAGACATATTTTGGCGCCGACGGCAAGACGCAAGTACAATTTACATCATTATCTCTATCAAGTATCCGCATCCGCATCTACAAAATAAGTTATCATCGGATCGGATCATTCTATTCATGGAATGTGATGCAATTATTTATTTACGACAGTCGTGAAGAAAAATTCACCGATTTTCGCTGTCAATCGATATCGACGTTCGATAATTAGTGCTAGATCATCTACCGAATTCATTCCGGTTGGGTGGCAGCATTGCAGCGACGGCTTGACTTAGAATTGACCACTCACAAGCTTCGACGCAGCGTCATACGGGTGGTACTACTGCGTGCGACACGAAAACGACCAATCAAGAGCGACGAAATCCTACCAAACGTCATCTTCGCGAATTTCATATCAAGGCGTCTGTAAGCAAGCGTTTTTAACTTTCGCCATTTTAATTTTCAACGAACGAGTATTCTCGTTTTTAATCTAAGTAAGGACATTAAGTGAAATTCAAGTGTAATTATTATCAGTACCACTGAGTACATTCATTTTTTTGTCTAATTAAGTACCTATAAGTAGTGCAAGTGTGCTAATTGTAAACATGACGAATGAAAGTCTCGCTGCCCTGCGTGGCGAACGTGGCTACATAAAGGGGTCCATAACAAGGCTCCACAACTTTGTTTCAAACAAGGAATGGGTGGAGGCAGAACCATTAGAGGGCATTTTAGTCAAAAAATCTCGCCTTCTTGCTGCCTTTCATGAGTATGAATCGGTCACGAAAAAGATCCTTGCCATCGACAATGACCAGGACGAGGATGTTGAGGTGTATGAGCAAAAGTACTACACGATTTTAACTATTCTTAACACCTTCATCGAGAAAAAGAACCCTAAAAAACCAGACCCTAATAGTGACACCCATGTTCCGAATGTTCCAAGAACTAAGTTGCCCACAATAGAGATGCCGGTATTCACAGGTATGTATTCTGAGTACATTCCATTCAAATCACTTTTTGAATCTCTTATCCATAATGACAGGTCATTAGATAATTTACAAAAGTTCTATTATTTGCGAACCTATTTAAAGGGAGAACCCCTTGATTTAATAAAGAACTTGCCTTTGACAGAAGGTAGCTATATGCAGGCTAAGAAATTATTAGATCAAAGATACAATAACAAATATAGAATCATTAATGAACATGTTAGTCAATTGTTAGATTTGCCCAATTTAATTAAAGCAACACCGGCCAATATTCGACAATTTGTATCCAATTTAAAACAAACATTAGCAGCACTACAGAATTTAGATGTAAAGACAGATAGTTGGGATCCCATAGTTCTATGTATTTTATTGCGTAAAATAGATGTGTACACTGTGCGCGCGTACCAGCTTGAGAGAGAGGATGAAGAGGCTCCAAATGTAAAGCGCTTCATTGAGTTTTTGGAACATCGGGCTCTAGCAATGGAGAATGCTGATCCGTTGTGCTCGACCTCCAAGCCTAAGCTGGCAGTCAACATAGCAGCAGCAGAAAACACCACTGGATGCTTCTATTGTAAGTCCAAGAATCATAGATTATACGCTTGCAAAACTTTTAAACTTTTGTCCTCTAATGATAAATTAAAGTTAGTTAAAAATGAGAAACTATGTAAAATATGTTTAAATAAGCATGGAGGAAAATGTAGGTATCATTTTAAGTGTGAACACTGCAAGCAGGCTCACAACACTGCGATTCATCATGATCCTTCTCCTTCACATGCTCCTGTCAGTTTACTGTCAGGCGAACTAAATAAAACTAATATTTTATTACCTACAGCATAAGTTTTGATTTATGCAAAGGACAAGATAATTAATGCAAGAGCCATATTAGATTCTGGCTCACAAGCTTCACTAGCAACCAGCAAGTTGATCACAAGGCTAGGATTGACTCCGTCAACCAACAACACAAACATAATTGGTGTCGGCAATGCTCAAAATCTAGTGAAATATTGCATTCCTTTGAATATTCGCTCTAGGGTTTCACCATTTGAGGTGACAATTAACTGTCATGTAGTTGATCAGATAACCTGCAAGATTCCACAGAGCCCAATAGAGGTGACAAAGTTAAATCTGCCCGATGGCATAGTGTTGGCTGACAAACAATTTCATCAACCAGGTGATATTGATATATTAATGGGTGCTGACATATTTTTTCAAACGCTGCTTCCACTGCGGCCTCAGCATCAAGCTGCGAGTGCACCACACTTCATCAACACTCAATTTGGACATGTCATCGGGGGATCAGTTTCGCCACAGGTTCTGCAACAAATTCATCATAAACAGGTATCTCTATTATGTATTAAATGTGACAGCGAGGTCAATGACACTTTGAAAAAATTCTGGCAAACTGAAAGTGTACCAGAAACTTTAAAAGAAAGTACTAATGAACATGACTTAGCAGAAAAATACTATCAAGATTCTGTCCAATTAGTTAATAGTAAATTTCAGGTAGATTTGCCACTTAAAATCCCGATTGGTGAGGTTAATAGCTATTTAGGTATGTCATTTGATTTAGCATTAAACAGGTTTTTAAGTTTAGAAAAAAGGCTACAGAAATCACCTCATTTACTGACAGAATATTGCAAATTCATAAATGAATATGTCAAATTAGGTCATGGCGAATATATTGACTTTAGTACTTATGACTTAGAGCAGGATCCAGTTTATTTTTTACCACACCATGCAGTGGTAAACGAATCTAGTAAAACAACTCGCACAAGGGTAGTCTTTGACGCCTCAATGAAAACCAACAAAAGAATTTCTTTAAATGATATTTTGCTTAACGGCCCATTAATTCAAAAAGAGTTGTTTGACATTATGTTATTGTATAGGATAGGCGATTATACATTCTCTACTGACATACGACGCATGTTTAGAAATGTCAGTTTGAATCCTAACCATACTATGCTTCAAAATATTTTATGGCGTGATAATCCTAACAATAGTGTGAAATGCATTCGCTTAAAGACTGTGACATACGGCATGAAAAGCTCAACATACTTAGCTACGCGCTGCTTACTCGAATTATGTAATAGGTTTGGTAAAGATTTTCCACTTGCTTCATTTGTGTTGCAAAATTGCACCTATGTGGACGATGTTGTGTTTTCTAGCGCCGACTTGAATTTACTTTTAGAAGCTAAGCAACAACTAACTACTTTGCTATCTTATGGAGGCTTTGAAACTCACAAATGGTCATCAAATCATCCTGACGTATTGATAGATGTACCCGTTAGTAAACAGCACTTTGACGAGCTTGAGTTACAAAAAGAAAGTTACAGCATGAAAACTTTAGGCTTACATATTGATGTGAAAAATGATTGTTTCAGGATAACTAGTCCAGAACCTTATAATATAGAACCAATAACAAAACGATCTATTTTAAGTTTTATAGCTAAACTCTATGATCCGTTGGGATTTGTGAGCCCTATTATAGTCCAAGCTAAGCTAATTATGCAAAAGCTATGGCTCGAAGGTATAGAGTGGAATGCATCGCCTTCACCTCAACTAACAAATGAGTGGCTTAAGTTTGTACATAATCTATCCAATATGGGAGTCATAAAATTTAACAGGAACATAGCGATACCTCCAGATGCTAAGGCAGTACAGCTGATTGGGTTCGCAGATGCCTCGAGTTCAACAGGCTACGGTTGTTGTGTCTATATTAGAGAAGTCAATCAAACAGGTGAAGCAACTTTAACTTTACTTTGTTCGAAGTCAAGGATTAACTCTTTAAATAACTCATTAACAATTCCGCGATTAGAGCTCAATGCTGCGCTGTTGCTATCGCACCTAATACATAGAGCACGTAACACGCTAATGCTAAAATTAGATATTAAAGAGGTTTACTTATTTACTGATTCGAAAATAGTTTTAGGATGGCTTAATACAGAAATTATTAATTTACAAGCTTATGTGTCTAATAGAGTTAAGGTAATAAAAGAAAAAACAGGTACTTACCATTGGTCTTACGTTAGCACGAAGGAGAACCCGGCAGACCTAGTTAGTAGGGGCATGGACCCACGAGACTTACCTGACTGTTCCTTGTGGTGGGATGGGCCAGCCCTCCTTCACGATGGCCAGTATAAGTTTAGCAGCAATGTAGACTTACCTGCTGAACTGCCAGAGCTGAAAAAGAGTGCTGAAGTTCCTAGCGTTAGACAGGTGGTAACTCTTACTACACACATACATGAACCTATCCATGTATTTAAATTTTTAGAAAAATATTCAGATATAAATAAGTTAACGCGTATTTTAGCTTATGTGTTGCGATTTGTTCATAATTTAAAACATAAAAATAATCAGAATAAATTAAATTATATATCTAGTTCTGAGTTACAGGTTTCATTAAATCTTATTTTAAAATACGAGCAAGGCATTTTTTATAAACAAGAAATTAATTCTATACAACTGGGTAGTAAGGTTGTAGGTCCTTTAAAACCACTTCACCCATTTTTAGATAAAGATGGCATGTTAAGAGTGGGTGGTAGACTTCACAATTCTCAAGTGCCTTATGCACAGAAACACCCTATAATTTTACATAAAGACTCTCGAATAACTAGCTTATTGATTAGGCAAGAGCACATTAGGCTGCTACATGCAGGCCCTAAATTATTACTTTCACATCTAAACCACAAATATTGGTTGATCAATGGTATGAGGCAAGTAAAAAAAATAACTCATAAATGTATTGTTTGTTTTAGATTAAAAGCCGATACTGCGAAGCAGCTGATGGGTTCGCTGCCGTCGTCACGTGTCACTGCTTGTAGGCCCTTTCAGAAAGTGGGCGTAGACTTCGCTGGACCGCTATTAATTAAAAACTCGCGAGTAAGACGAGCAATAGAAACCAAAGGTTACATTTGTATTTTTGTATGCTTCATAACGAAAGCAGTTCATATAGAACTGGCGTCAGACCTGACGACAGAAACCTTTCTCGCTTGCTTCAAGAGATTTATATCGCGGCGCGGTATGCCCAGTGAAGTATTCGCCGACAATGGCACCAATTTCCGTGGCGCGGCGAACCAGTTAGCTGTGTTGCAGTCTTCTCCAGACCATCAAAGCCATGTGCAGTCATACTCTGCACAGCAAGGTGTGAAATTCCATTTCATACCGAGCTACTCACCTGTCTTTGCTGGTTTGGCTGAAGCGGCCGTAAAGAGTACTAAGTACCATTTGAAAAGAATTACTCAGAAGTTAATATTAACGTACGAACAATTAAACACAGTTTTGATACAAATAGAAGGGGTCCTAAATTCCCGACCTCTCGTACCTGTGAGTAGCGACATCTCTGATTTCAGTTACATAACTCCGGGTCATTTTCTAACTGGCGGTGTAATCACTTCAGTACCTGAGAGCGATATAACTGAAGTACCTACTAATAGGTTGCGTTTTTGGAAAATTTGTGAACATCTAAAGCAATGCTTTTGGAAAAGTTGGCACAATTATTATTTAAACAGTTTGCAATGTAGGGCAAAGTGGCAACATGACTTACCTAATGTTACGGAAGGGATGTTAGTCATTCTTAAGGAACCCAACTCTCCCCCGTTGCACTGGCCGATGGCAAGGATCACTAAAGTATTCCCGGGCAAAGATACTAAGGTTAGGGCGCTAGAGGTCACTACTCCCAATGGGAAGACGTATACTCGCTCCTTGTCTACTATTTGTATTTTGCCAATTAATGATGATTAATTAAGATGTGTTTTAAATTTAAGTAGTACGCTATATTGAATAAATGTTCCTATTACTAAGTAATGTTAATTGCTGTCTGCTTAAACAATAAAATTAGATATAATTATATAATAAGTTTTTAATAAATGTGTTATAAAGTAAGTTTAATTTCATAACAAGCAATCTTTGTATTGAAAGACTTATGTAAGGTCCTTTAGTTAAAGAACTTTCAATTTTCATTAATTTGTTGCATTATAAGATGAAACGAAAAATGTGTAGAATCTCATTTAATTACTAAAATTTGTATTTTAATGGTACAGTGTCATAAACACTCAAGATCTATTCGTGTAAGATGTAGATGTTGCAATTGTTGTAGTTAATGAAAACAATACTCAGACTTATGTAAGCAATTTATATTTAGTGGGTATTATTAATCTTTGAATTTAAAAATTGTGTAATGCAAATGGTACCTACAATTAATTTCTATTGTGACTGAGTCATTGTTTGCGGCCTGGCCAATATGTTGGCAACATTATACCAACATTTAAATGGTAATTAAGAAATTTGTAATATAGCAACACTTGTTGTTGCTTCCTTCTTCTACGAATGGATGTCGCGGGTGCCGTGTACAATTTTGTGTTTTTCTTTAATCGCAAGAATATAACCGTTTTATAGTGAAATCATCTTTAATTTACGCCGCCCTTTCACCACCAGCCCACAAATATACAGTCCACTATTTCTACAAGGTAAACGAATGTACATGTATTTACGATTGGGATCAAAAGCAGACCATGCATTTTGCCCTCCAAAAATTAGTTGGACTTGCAAAAACGTGGTTCGAAGCTTTGCCCTCCGTTAATTATAACTGGGAGGACTGGCAAGCTAAGCTTCGAAAGGCCTTCCCTAACGAGCAGAATTATGGTCGGCTTTTGGAAGAAATGCTTGCGCGTACCACACGTCATAACGAGAACCTGCGAGACTACTTTTATGATAAACTAAGTTTAATAAACCGGTGTGAAATTCAAGGTCAAAAGGCCGTTGATTGTATTATTCATGGTATTCTTGACAAATCTGTCAGGAACGGCGCGCAAGCATTAAACTGTAGGGAACCGGAGGACCTCCTGAATTTTCTCAATTCTCAGCGATCAACAGATTTGACTTTCAAAAAGCGTAATGAAACCTTTCAAATTAATCGTCCTATCAACGCCAATTTGAATTTTAGTAGTGAAACAAATGTAACGTGTTTTAACTGCCAATCAAAGGGACACACGTTTCAAAAATGCCCAAATCCTATAATTAAATGCCAACAGTGTTTTAGAGTAGGTCATGATTCGGTGACGTGTAGCCTTCTACCACTGACTCGTCGACAAGTAAATGAACATTAACTAATTTGGATATTGCGAGAATATTTGAAGTATTGAAACCCGAAAATTACGAGGAATCAAAAGACATAAAGAAAAATTTCATTGTGAAGGATCACAAAGTTTACAGAAAGGTAGATGACAAATTATGTCTTGTGGTTCCCCGTAGTGCACGATTCCAAGTTTGTCGTTCGAATCACGATGAATTCGGGCACTTAGGCGAGACTAAAACTATTGAGAAGATTCAGACCCACTACTGGTTTCCTAAGTTGCGTAAATTCGTAAAAAAGTACGTGCGGTCATGTATTCAATGTACATATATAATAAAAATAGCGCCAAAAACCAGAAGTCTGGTCACTTGCACCCCATTCAGAAGTTAGAGGTTCCCTTCCATACTGTCCACATTGACCATTTAGGTCCATTCGCGAAAAGTAGAAAGGGGAACGCCTATATTCTGACTGTGGTTGACGCCTTTACCAAATACGTATTTGTAAAATCCGTGAGAGATACAAAAACTAAAAGTACGCTCAAGGCACTTGAAAGCATCTTTAATGATTTTATTTTACCTGCCCGAATCATATCTGACCGCGGAACGTCAGACTTCAGTTGCCTTCAAAAGGTTTTGCAACTCTCACGTTATTAAACATGTATTAAACGCGGTCGCATGTCCCAGGGCCAACGGTCAAGCCGAACGTTTTAACCAGACTATATTACATTCATTAGCAAGACACAATACAGGCAAAGATGAAAATGAATGGGACATGTGGCTCGGGAAAATACAACAAGGCATTAACAACACTGTTAATAACACTACTCGAAAAACGGCATCGGAGGCTCTATTTGGATGTAGGCTTCGAGACAGTTTGACTAATTAACTCGGTATCGGCACACAAAATACGCTAGAAAACATAGATTCAATAAGAAAAACTGTTAGTGATAACATAAAGACGGCTCAGCAGAAACAAGAGTTACATTACGACAATAGACGAGCACCCGCTGCCGTTTATAGAGAAGGAGATCTGGTTAAGATTACTAGGACCAATTTTTATAACAAAGGTAACAGTAGCAAACTCTTATCTAAATTTATAGGACCGTATAGAGTTATAAAAGTTCTTGGTAACGATAGATATAAAATAAGTAATGTCCCTGGATTCAACAAAAAAAAAACCACTTGAGACTGTTGTTGCCGCAGATCCTGTAAGACCTTGGATAAATATGTGCTCTTTTAATTCTAAAGATAAGAAAGCTAGTCATGACTCTACGGAGTCAACCGATTATGACAGTGAGGATAACATTCCGTTGTCTAAGCTGAGGCAACAGTTATAATAATAAGTTATAATAAAAAGATTTCATAATAAGTTATAATAATAATTGATCCTTGAATAAGAACACTTATTGAATGTGATGATTATATTTCTTTACTGCTTTGTGTTATATGTTGAATTTATTTATTGTAATGTAACGAAAACTAAGTGCATTTTCAAGAACTATTTAAATAATTGTTACAGATAATACGAATACCTCGATTTTAATATTGTCATAAACTTATTGTTTAGATTAAAAAACAGCTAACCTCAATTTATGTAAAAAGGTATGGATAGAGCAACAGGAGTTGCACTTGTGCGGATGGCCGAATGTGATGATTTTGAATCGATTCAATTTATATTTCTGATTATTGGCAACTTTCATTTTATATTGGCAACACATTTGCTCATCCGTGATTGGTCGATAACTCCGCCAACCACGTGCGAGTATAACGACCAATCAGAAGTAACCGCTCTTTTCTTGAGAAAAAAATATTAACGAGGTAAGCTGGAGTCAAACGGTTGGGCATTCGAGCGAGAACCTTCGAACCGATAGTAACTACCTTACCATCATAAAAGTGTATATGAAGATTGAATATTGTATAACGTACTTAAATAAAAGTTGTCTAATGAAACCGAGTTCTGATTTATCAAAAGCTAATCAGTAAAACTCAATATATCCAACATGTTTCTTCGGTCAAAAGACGTTACTAATAGGGAGACATCCTCTAGACTCAATATAGATTTAAGTAACCTTGTTGGCAACCTGGAATCCGATGATTTCGACGAAATATTAAACCCGTCTAATTCTTTCCATGAACGTCTTCATTATGACGACTCCATTATACACCAAACTCCCCAAATTGAATCCCCACAGGAACCTTTGGTACCTAAAGACCCCTCACCACTACAAACTCCTCGGATAGCATCACCAACTATACCAAATACTCCTATGTCCCAACCCAGAAGCACCAAAAAACCAAAATGTAAATCGGTTACTCCCACCTACGCCGAACCTTTGGAGGTGATGTATCCGGACTACAAAAATAGTCCCCTTCAAAATACCATCGAGGATATATACTCTACACTTGCTGAAGTGCCAGTGCTATTACAAAGCACCCCTAGTGTCACGAGAGAGAGCAAACTAAGGTCCATTGATCTTGTGTTAAAGGCTCTGAACACCATCATAAACACTTTTAAGAATCCAAACACAGACTCCAATCACTCCCAAGAACAACGCCCAATTCAGCACCAATGCTGCAACTCAATCACCACTGATGACATAAAATCCATCGTCCAGCAAACCGTTAGGACCGAACTTGGAAGAGTAATCCCAACAAGCACACAAATCACAAAATTTAATGCCAAAGCAACGATTAGAATTAAATTAGGTATAACTACTATCCCGACATACATCTCAAGCTTCTTCAAATCTCATCAGCGTTTTCATACAATCTCGTCGGTAAGGGTATTTTGAATTATATAAATTAAATAACTATAGTCACATAATAATTAATTAGGTACACTGCAAATCAAATAAAGAATAGTATTTATTTATTGTTTTGTCGTCAATTGACTCAGCAACATCATAGTAGACCATGTCTACAAGCAACTGCTAGCAACACTCGGCATCAAATTAGTCTTATAATGAGTGTATGTTGTAAGAACTAAATGATCACACAATGACTACGCAGTAGGAGTCCAATATATTAGTATCGCAAATTAATTAAACTCAACGGGTAACCTTTATCTGGCAGAATCTTGTTGCGCAGAAAGTCATTTGGCATACTAATAAAAAGGCATAAATTGACATATATTGCAGGTTAGGTTAGGTTAGGTTAGATATTTTTTTATTAATTACTGTTTTTTCTCAACAGTTTAAAATGCCACAATTTTAATGTCTTTCGATCGAGGTTTCGTATCGGAAGCATCAAAAGATTGTCTCATATGAAATTAAAAGCATCATCTTTATCTTTAACCTTTATAGTTTACCATGATAGGTTAGCAACAAGTCTTTCTTGCTGCTGTATCCGTGAGAGGGGCTGTGATTTCATTTAAAATGTCTCCTTGAAACATTTTTCAATGCAAAAGTAGCGTTTTGTTCTTATGATTGTTTAATGCATTTGTAATTTTATTCATATTAGTCTTAGCGTTCAAAATCCAGGTAATTAATTTATTATATATTATCAATGTAGGTTTGATATAGATATAATTTGCATATCGTGTTTTATTATTTCGAAGGGCGTCTATATATAAGTACATTATATAATAATAATGCTTTGTGTGTTTGTTACCATATATAGTTACCATAAGCCTAAAAATAAAAGTTTTTATAATCAATTAACGTTACCATAGAAACGCGTGGCCCGGTCAGCTAGTTAATAATAATATTTCTTACATTCACACCAATTAGCCTAGCCCACTTTAAGACTTGTGTGATGGATACTAGAGTTACAGATAGATAAACATATATGATACAATAAATATGTAATATTTATAGAAATATATATAAATACCCATAACTAAGGTACAAACTCTCGTATTCGTCACACAAACAACTGCCCCTTCCAGGACGCGAACCCAAGATCGTCGGTGCGAAAGGCAGGATCGCTGTTGCACCAAACCATCATCGCATTCATATTAGTCTTAGCTTTCAAATATTTAGGTAGTTACCCAAGAAGAACGGCGAAAGAAACTTCCATCTTACTTTTATTATTTGCAAAAAGAAGTAACTACATCTCTACAAAAATAGCATGTGTGCAATTCACACGTGGTAGAAGTGAAACCTTCAAAAAAAATATACGTGTAAATAAAAATAATATACGTGTATATACATATACGTACATATATACAAAATACCACGGTTGTTGTGATGCCTTCTCTCAAGCTTTGTACTACGTATGCGCACAAAAACACGTATTATCACACGTACATAATGCTTCCTATCTCATTTCTCCTACGTTAAATCTTATGAATTTATGTGTCTGTCTCTTTTTCGTTTCGTCGGTTTTCTAATCACAAAGATGCTAAAGAAGTTTTCACTTCAAAAAAATAATAATAAAAGTAAGATGGAGGTCGGTCCCCCTGCCCGAGTTTTTTTCGCCAGTTCTTCTCGGAAGGGCCTCTCAATTTCCGAACTGGTAGTAGACTTTTAAATGTAATCGTAGTGAGAATTGAACAACTAAATGAAACACTTTGAATATACAAAATTTTAACATTTAGGAACGTGTACGATTAAAATATTATGAAGGTAGTAGGAAATATATGACGACCATTTCCTTAATCATCCTGTGATCACGGCTCCTGTAAAGGAGTCGAAACGTCAGGATTAAATATAAAAAAATAATTACAGTATAGATAGTCAATTAATAATTTAGAGTTGCAAAAATAAGTATTATCATCAAGTCTAGCAATAACTTTTAGCATAGGTCATTCGTTTCCTTGTGTTAAGTTTATATTTAATTTATTTACTGTAAAATTTTCAGGGTATGTCATAAGCCTTTTTTACCTATGTATATCTCAGTCAATAAGACTGGAGGATACCTCCTCCAATATGATACAGATGGGTTGGATATCCCATTAAAATACCATTATAATGCGCACAGCAAAGGAGTGGAACTCTCTCCCTGCGTCTGTATTTTCGAGTACTCATAACCCGTCCGTCTTGAACAATGGAACAGTGGTGAATAGGCATCTTCTGGGTTAGCTCGTTCCATCGTAGGTCCTGTCTTGCCCTCTGGGCTTATTTAGGATCAAGAGCAAACCCATTCAATGTGATTAAAAAGTCGTGTGGTGTCGTGGGACACCGGATAGGAACGAAGTTCGTTATTATAAAAATATTAAATTTAAGTTCTATTCGAGGTATAAAGAAAATCATTATTCGGTAATACATTTTTATTATGATTTTTTTATCGATAAAAAACAAAGAAACTACTTTACAACATTATCTTAACACCTTTATTTTATTAACAATGATTTATAAAAATATATAATAACAGTCATCACATAGACTATACATTAGACACTGTATAGCCATCCCACATAGACTATACATAAAATTCTCACGCTCTTTCTTTAACGCTACGAACGTTTTTTCCCGGCTAGGGTACCCCACCGCAACGCCCCATAAGGAACTTCGTTCCAATAATAATTATTATTATAAAAACGCCATTGTCTGTTTGGTGATCTACGACAGGTGTATTTTATATCTCCAGATCAGCTTCCGCATCATCAGTCATCTCTTACGACATCCTTAGGTATCAGGGATTGGTACCATTCTAATTCACCGGGCACCACACTTTCATCTATACTTTGTCCAATGTAGGATGATACTTTTGACAGGTGTCACTTCCTTATTGCTACGTACTAAGGTTGCGTTTGTTTCCTTGTGTTTGGCTTGACATTGCAATAGAAAATTGGTTTGGCTTGAAATTGCAAAACGTTCGGAATCGGGTCGCTCGTGGCGATTACATGCGCGGCATCAACTCCGCGGATGTACTTGCCGCTAGCGCACGGGCTATCTTTATTATAGAAGAATATTATCTTGATTTTGTAAAATCGACGATTTTAAGTGCCCGCAAGGGCCTATGAAATAAAGTTATTTTGATTTTGATTTTGCAACTTTATACCGTCTATATAGGTGTCAACTGCCAAAAGTATCATCCTACATTGGACAAAGTATAACAGTCAATGTTATGATTGTTTCTTTATGATAATGAATTACGTTACCTATATTAACATGTATTATCCTTGTCCAAAGTAAACACTGTAAAGCTTGAGATAAGATAAGATAAGATAAATATTTATTTGCATAAAACATGGTAGTACAGATAAAGTTGTTACATTTCAAAATGAGCATTCACGTTTAATCGATCTATCAATAAGCAAATATTTTTGACGTCGTCATGCAAACAATTTACAAAATTAAAATCAATTAATCAATACAATAATAATAAAAATGTAAGCATTTGAAAATTAAATTAAATGTCATTAAATTGTCAAGAATTATAAGTAAATCATGCAATGGTAGTCAATATACAATACAATGCAAAAATTCTTCACAGGCATATATCACAAGCTCAAAAACAGGAGCATCAATAAGGTATAAATTGCAACATTTAAAATATATAATAATATTAATGATTATGCATTTAAACAATTAATAAATCTTTTTAGGTGTCCATCACGGCAAAATTTTGTAAATTCGTTAATATCATAAAAACAATTATCAATAAGAATTTTAAATATTGTTTTCTTGAAAACAGTGAAAGGAAGACATTGGATACAATTCGGAAGCAGATTGAACAATTTAATACACATGCTATAGCTGTTCTTTAAGAAGCAGGCTGTAGCTGATGGCGGTACATCTAATTTGTATGGATACCTCTTTTGGACATTACTAGATTCGTGTTTTTTTGTAAAAGTATTCATATTTTTCTTCACAAATATTAACAATTCAAAAATATATAGGGATGGTAATGCAAGTATATTCAATTGTTTAAAAAGAGGTCTACACGATTGTAACTGCCCAACCCCACAATTAGATCTCACACATTTCTTTTGGAGAATGAAGGCACGATTTATGTCCGTTGCATTTCCCCACACAATCAGCCCATACCTTAACACGGAACTAACATAACCATGATATGCCATCAGCGCCGCTTCAGTGCTGGCCAACTGCGTCAGTCTATACAGAGCATAAACGAACCTGTTTATTTTCTGGCATACCATTTCAATGTGATGTTGCCAAGTCAGCCCAGAATCTATCTCTATGCCGAGAAAAGTTGCAGATGTAGCTTCTGAAATGGTTTCACCATGATGGCGCAAAGATAATTCTGGGGGTTTAGCATTTTTATTACTGAATTGAATATATTTTGTCTTATCAGTATTAATTTTTAAATTATTACTTTCCATCCAGTTCGTTATTTTAGTGATTTCATTGTTGATTTCGGTGTTGTAATCAGTATTTATTTTTTTATGTATTGTGATAGATATGTCATCAGCAAAAAGAATTACCGGATATTCAGTACATTCAGGGAGATCATTAATGTAGAGTATAAAGAGCAATGGACCCAATATACTACCTTGAGGAACACCTGAATTATTCATTCTATTCTTTGATTTGTACGACACACATTAAAGCCTTTTGTTTAATCTTGGAATCTCCACAAATTGTGATCTATTAATAAGGTAACTTTGGATCCACTCATAAGCAGGTCCTCGCATTCCACACGATTCGAGTTTTGACAAGAGTGTTTTATGATTGACGAAATCGAAGGCTTTAGACATATCGAACAAAATTGTAGCTACAGGATTTTTTTTGTCCATTTGTATCGATACGTTTTTGATTAGGGAGTAACAAGCAAGTGCAGTTGTACTTCCCCTTCGAAATTCATATTGTTCTTCCTTTATTACATTATTTTTTGTTAAAAATGAAGTCAGTCTCTCATGCATAACTTTTTCAAAGACCTTTGATAATACTGGAATGAGAGCAATCGGTCTATAATTATCGGTTTGTTTAAGGGATTATGAAATAACTAAAAAAATATTTTTTATAGGTACATAATAAGAGTATTTATATATATATATAATTATGAATATATCGCACAAAAATATCAGCCTCCTCCAGGATTTGTATCCGGGATCATTGGCACTCTAGCTCGACCAAACTCGCCGTCAAATGGATGAGGACACAAGCTTTTGAATTTAATGAAAATATTCATAGTTTTTTGGCTTACCCATTGTTAGTATTCATTGCTTTTATGGAAGAATGGAGTCTCCTGACACAGGCCTATGAGCTTAAAAGGGGATTCCAATTCATAGCATTCTTGTTACTTGTTTTTTTGTAAATAAAATATTTTTTATTTTTGTATTATAAAAGGAAAAAAATCAACTTTTATGTTATGCTCACCAATTATTTATTAAACGAATCACCAACAAGGTTGCACTAATACAATCACAAAACAGATACAAACATAATAACTACTTGATCGAGTGAAACCTTAATTAGAGGCGACAACGGCATGCTATACACAAAATAAAAGCAAGTATTGCATTACAATTACACGGATATATTATGTTTACACGTTAAAGAATGGTAAGAATTCTATAATTATATATACTTAGAAATTATTGATTCGTTAAAGCTATACAATTAAAACTATAAACAATCTGTGGTTCAAAAAAAAAGCATTGTTGCGATTTTATTGTAGGTACAGAAAAAAAGGTCAAATTGTTAAATTGTTACAATAGAAAAATACTAGAAAAAATCGACTCGGGTCACAAGTGAATTCTCAGGCGGGAATCGAACCCACAACCTTTGGAAATCCGGTCCAATGCTCTCCCAATTGAGCTACCGAGCCTTGTGAACACTCGTCGAAATTTTCTAATACCTTCCTGATTTTACGCTATAGGCCAGCGTTGTTTCATCAATGAGAGGAATATCCTCTCGTATTCGAAAGAAACATTTTTACAAATGTTTGGTCAATCGATTAAGATGAAACAGCCATTTTAGATTTAATAATTTTTATATATTTTATGAATTTTCAGTGCGATCCTATAAGATAAATTGTTACAATAGAAAAATACTAGAAATAATCGACTCGGGTCACAAGTGAATTCTCAGGCGGGAATCGAACCCGCAACCTTTGGAAATCCGGTCCAATGCTTATAGGATCACACTGAAAATGCATAAAATATATAAAAATTATTAAAAAGGTCAAATTGTAACTTGTACTATGTTGATTTCAGTATACATGCTTAACACCTTTGCTTCAACAAGTTAATATCAAAAAGAGCGCATGTTTCAATCAAAAAACCAATTCAAGTGTGAAAGGCGAACCAACTGTGGATTCGTAGCTATTCACACATATACATACTCATTTTGTTCATCTAAACAATAACCAGAATATCTGGAGCTCACGTAACCTCAACAATTTCCCTGCGTCGCTCTTCATTTGTTAGGTAAAAGAGAGGCACGGCAGATCTAAATTACTGGCCGGTTGTACACAATTTCGCTAAAGAGCATGCGCAATGGTCATCCACAAACCAGTATCTCTAAGTCCCTGTGCCCATGAAAACGTATCACACGTTTCCGCGTTCTAATTTCGAGAATAACAGCGTCTTTTAAGAAAAATAACAAACAAAGTCTTAATTATAAAACAAAACGAACTTAAACCTCTTTAGAAAGTCGTTCCTATTTTGAAATGTGAAAAAATCAACAAGTGTCAATTGCGTAGTGTTCGTGTTACATAATATTATTTTTCTTTTGTTTTCACATAAAAACGTTTTGTTATATCGTGGTTTTTTTTTTTTATAACATAGCTTTTGTATTTAGTGTTTTGTAGGCCGTTTACCTGTTGCGATAGTACGGCGGTGTAGGTGGGAACGTAGTAGAGTACAGCGGGTAAAATGCGGATCAATTTTCACAGTTTGAGTGAGCTTTCCCATTTGATGCTACACGTTTAATAGCTATCCCTTCTGAATTTCAACTGTAAACATACATTTACGATCGTTTCGCTGTATCTTTTTTATTAACAATAAAGAAACCGTATTACTTTATTTAAATTTCAATTTCATTTCTATTAATATATATGTTGACAATATTTATAAACGAAAAAGGGTTCGTCGGAAATAAGAAAACTTGCTATACTTACCATTTTATTGTTTTATTTATTCCAAATAGGTTTCATAACATTGTTTCGCGGCATAATAGAAAAAAAGTTTAAGTGACTTTCAGTGTGTACAGTGTAAAAAAGTGTAATTATGTAAAAAAAATATAAAATAAACCATAAATGTCGGACGGCCCATCGAGGCTACCGTCGCTTATGCCATCAAAATGCAAATCGCACGAAATGTGGGCTGCCATGACCAGATCCATTGAAATACTCGTCGCCTTCTTCGAGTACTATGCACAAAGGTAAGACTTGCTTTTCTGAAATAATAATAAATGACATAAAAAACACTTGAATAACGCCAAAAAACAATATTATTCAATACTTGCTATATAACGCATACAGCCACATACTGAGTATGTAGCATAGAGTTCGTAAATACTTTTCAGTAATGATGTAAAACATAAAATTAAAAAAAGTTTTCCCTTCACAAACAAGGCAGTACAAGGCAAAGGTTTCTGAATTAGCTTTTTTGTTATTCTAAACTTGTTTCAGAACTTTTATCTTAGCAAAATAACATTTTATCTGAGTACTAATACATTACTGATGCCCAACCATCCTATACAAATATTTAGTAGCATCAGAAGTAGGATAAGATAGGATTTCCTAGACTAAACCCTCGTCAAACGCCTATAAGAAATAGGTTTCTAAAAAAAAACAGCTACAAATCTTAACTTACTGTATAGTTTTTAATTACGATTTTTTTAAAGTTATCTATGATAATATAATAGATATCGTCACATATTTAAATAAAACAAATTATTTAGAGTATTTGCGCATAATTATATATTTAATCCTGACCTTTAGACTCCTTTACAGGAGCCTTGATGACAGGCTAACTAAGGCAATGGTTGTCATATATTTTCTACTACCTTTACAATATTTTCCTTTTTTCCATCGGACATCCAGACGCACTGCAGGCTACCACACTTTCTTGGTTGCTATTCCTTCCTGTCGCACCAAGCGCTTTTCAACATCCTTCACGAACAGCAAAGGAGTAGAACTCCCTCCCTGCGTCTGTATTTCCGAGAACTTATAACCCGTCCATTTTTAAAGCCAGGGTGATTAGGCACCTTCTGAGTTAGCTCGTTCCATCGTAGATTCCGTCTTGGCCTCCGGACTTGATAGAAAGAAAATAAAATATACTGCCCGTCTTGTTAAGCTTATATTAAAGAAAGAAATTAATCGGAACATTAATTGTGAAATGAACATACAATATAAATTATGCGCTCGTTTACTCTACTCCTCTTGGTGTCTGTAACGCACAAATCTTGAAACTCAATTACGATATCTTTATTTCGCTGATAACAACAAATTCAAAAGTATCTGTTTTAAGAAAGTATCCCTGAACATTGCACTAACATTCAGGGAATAAACGACAATTTTAAGAAAGCAACACTACTAGCACAGGTAAAATATACGATAAATACTCAGTAATATCAATTCTAAATTTTTTAATTTTGTCTGTCTTCTGTATGTCCCTTTATAAGTCAAGAACAAATTGATCGATTTAGATGAAATTTGGTATACAGTAAGAATATCTGATTGCGCAAATGATAGCTTATATATCATATCGATAAATATCTTATAGTCTTAACTAATATTATAAATACGAAAGTGAGTTTATTTATTACACTTTCACGCCTTTTAAAATTTTGCATACACTTTTCAAGGGTACAGAAAAGTACTTAGGGTACCTTTTAACCAGAAAACCTGTTCCCGAAGGATAGAATTATAACTTTGAATCGGCAGTCTACAATAGCGTGAGTGAATCCGCAAGTAAAAGCTAGAGTTATATAACCGCAAACAAGAGTTTTCTCTTAATAAAATATTATGAATAATGCCTTCATTATCCCTTAGATGGGAAAGGAAATGAAAATTCGCTTGAGATATGAATGCTTGCTACAACTATTATAAGGGTGGGTGAAGGTAGCCATATCTCATTTACTCATATTTAATGGAACGGAGCAGGTAAGTAATATATAATAATACTGTTTTAGGCTATATATATAATAAATATATATAAAAAATTGCGGCATTCACCGCATCGAACCTCACCTAACCTAAAATTTATATCAATTGATGCCTTTTGATTTTAGGGTCAAAGTAAATTAGGAATAGAAAATATAACATTCTGCGAAAGGAAGGGATCCCACATAAATTATGATGATGAAGAAATATCATACCATATTTGGAATGATATATTTTGGAATATTTGGGGACATTCTGGCATTGTTAACTTAGTTTTGGATATTTTGACAATTCTATGCTTGTAGTACTGGAGGTGGCCAAAAAATTAAAAAAAAACAGCTGTATTGTCATTGTATCAGCGTAACATAAATCACTTCAGTTTGTCTATAAGGCCAAGCTGTTTGACCACCACGTTAATTCACCTAAATAATAATAACTTTTTAAGCTAATTAATTAATACATACAATCATATCGTTTTCCCGTAGGGGTAGGCAGAGATCACAGATTTCCACTTTCTAGGATCCTGACAATCAAATCTCGCTTCTTCAACTCCCATCAGACTTTGTCGGTTAAGGGTGTTTATAATCTGGTCTTTTTTGAGGACATCTACTATTTACTCTAACTAATCAATAAATGAATACTGTGCAGCATTAGATACATTGAACCCAAGTTAAGTAGATAAAGCTCGTGTGTCATGGAATTTAGAAATAATGACAGTACCACAACACCCAGACCCGAGACAATATAGAAAAGTTTGTTTTTACATTGGCCCGGTCGGTGACCGAAACTGGGATCTCGAAGAGGCGTTGCCATAAAAACCGGTATGCGACCCACTCCACCACGGAGGCCTTCATTTAAAATCGATAGTATGGTTTTATCGATTAAAAATATCGATTTAATTTAAATAATACATAAGTAATAATAAATTGTTTTTTTTCAACTAGCTTACAACATATTGTTTTAAACTTTCATGGCTACTAACATTATATTTATATACGGGATTGTTACCATGTACCTTGTTTTTAGTGAGTTTCCGATATTTCGGCACTGTTGCAAGCGGAGCAACTGTCTCACTCACTAAAAACAAGATACATGGTAACAATCCCGTATATAACTTATATTACTAAAGCTGACAATTCAGTATTGTTCCAACTTTGAGACTTATAACCAAGCGGGATATTGGAGAATGGAATAAAATACTCAATTCTCTGCCGAATTATATCCGGTAACCATCTAGAATCGCATCAGCAGCGGTGCACGAAGAGTTGCTCGAAGAGAAGCCAGTTTACCGCCAGGGATAAGATGCAAAGAAAAGACGTATCCTTCGCAATCTTCTGACAGGACCCTATCCTGTCTCTGTATTGTATTCTCATACATAACTTATCTTACTCGCCCATTAGGCTATGTCTGTCCTATGGAATGGAGGAAATATACGAAAAACACAATGATAGTAATAAATTACAGAGAAATAAAAAGCCAAACAAACAGAATTGAACAATTATATAACGTTATAAAAATACGTCATTTTGGCAACCCTAATATCTGATATTGCCATACTATGTACAGAAACATTATAACATTTTGTTATTTTTTCTTAATGGCCACTTGTCTTTCCATATCACTGTTCCTTGGATATTGTTTTCAGCAAAATAAATATTAATGCAAGAATGTGTATTTCGTTTCTAAATATCTACAGGAAGAAATTGTTTCATAACCAACACCAACCAATGAATGTCCTCACAGTTGGGACACAGTACTAATCTACAATAATTATTAATTTGATTTATTTAAGTAACAAACCACGTTTTGATAGTAAAACTTATTATATGTTATCAAAAAAGAATTAACGTCTCATCACGTTTCATACAAATTTTGAAGTACAAGTACTTTTTTATGAGAAAAGTGATTTTTATGAAATTGTTTACGCTTATGGAGATACACAAGTCTAAAAAGTAAGTAAAAAGTATTTTGGATAAGATCGTTAGAAATAAATTATTACTACATAGAAACAACAAACTTCTTTTAAGTTCAAGATGATAAAACCAGTCATTTTACCAAGAAAAAGGAAGCACGAGTCCTAAACACTCGTACACTCTCACACACTCATATTTGCATGCGTTTCTGTCTTATTTCATCCGACACCGAAATAATTTATTTATAAGAACTGTGCTGTATACATATTTAGGAGACTGGTGTTCTATTTGGGCGTAGCTGTACCCAGCAAGCATTGCAAAGCCAAAGTGCAAAAAATTAATTTAATTTAATAAAATTGAAAATTAAAATCATTTTTTTTTATTTATGGCTTGCACAATTTGTGCATTTAGCCAGTGTCAAGTAAGTATAATCTTTCTTCTATGTTCTTGAGTAATTTCCTACGTTCAGTAAAGAAGTGGTGTTTTACTGAAACCTCCTCGTGACCTTCTTGAGAGAGCGCGAAAAGACACCTTCCAACCTGTTTTGTTTCACTTGCCAAAACTCATGCATATTCAGAAACACTCAGTGGTTAACAACCCACTATTATTACACACTAATTTCAACCACAACACAAAATTTTACAAGAAAACCAAAACCATTAAGGTGACGCTTCGCGCTCCCGCCAAAAAGTAAAAAAAAAATCATTTATATTCATATTTTGTGGACGTCCCCAGAACACTATCAAAATTTCACCACAATCTGATGAATGGTACGGGAGCGCATAAGGAACAAACACACAGACATTGATTTTCATTTTTATAGATTTATTCCATTTAAGACGCAAGTTAAGAACGACGCTAAGAATCAAATCGTCTTTTAAACACGAGGTTTCACTTGAAATCTGGCACTCGATCAGATCAATCGTGACGACTCTTTTGAACTCACCATGCTTTGTTTGATCGAGTCGAGTCTGGTGAATCAGGACTCAAGGAGAGTACTTCAAGAATTCGAGCAGAATATAAATAAGCTAATAATTTCGCATAAATTCTAAACGTAAAATATCAGCGACTGACCATAGAGCTAGTTAAAGCATAAAAAACCTCGGATATCCACGTAGAAATATAAGAACTTATTTAAAGGATAGGTCTATTCTCATTTACCTATCTGAGTAGCGAAGCATTTTCCCGTTACAGGATTTAGGAGGTAGGGTAATGAATTTGCTCACATTTGAGACAATGTAGCGATATCTGCTTCTCACAATTTGGCATTACTACCTTGAAATGTATTACTTTCTATAGAATAAATAGGTATCGCGTCTAGTTTGAGAAAAGAAATCTTGTAATGAAATGCTTTATTCACAGAAAACAGAATCAAAATCAAAATCAAATCAAAATAAATAAAAATCAAAGTAAATAAACATTGTTACTCCGTCTGTCTGGCAATGGGAATGCCAAGCAATTACATAAAATTTAATTAATTATTATTCACATACGTAAGAACAATTCATTTCACAAATATCATTTTTGATTGTCTTATTATTACATTTCCTTAGATTATTAGTATAATGTCATGTCTGTTATTTAAAGTCTTTGACAATTTTAGTGTTAAGATATTCCTTAACAGAGTAATAACATTTTTTTACTAAATAATAAAAAATCTTCTTTTGAACAATGGTACAGGAAGTTCGGTGATTGAATTAGGTAACTTGTTATACATGATTAAGTAGTAAGGGTAACAATTTCTTTAAAAAAAAATTGTGTGCATTTATTTTGTTATCATAGTTCCTAATAGGGACGTCAGCCTGTACGAGATTAGAATTAGCAACGGCAGGTTATACAGAAGACCGAAGAGTATAATCGGCCACTTTGCTTGGCGTTTGTGGACTATGAGAAGTCCTTTGATTCGATCGAGACTTGGGCGGTGCTGCAGTCTCTCCAGAGGTGCCAAGTGGACTACAGGTATATCGAAGTGTTAAGGTGCCTGTACCAAAACGCCACTATGTCGGTCCGAGTACAGAGCCAGAGCTCTAATCCTATCCAACTACAAAGAGGAGTGAGACAGGGAGACGTTATCTCTCCGAAACTGTTCACTGCTGCGTTGGAGGATATTTTTAAGCTTCAGGACTGGAATGGACTTGGCATCAACATCAACGGCGAGTACCTGACGCATCTTCGATTTGCCGATGATGTGGTCCTAATGGCTGAGACCTTGGAAGACCTGAGCACCATGCTCGAAGATCTCAGTAACGCATCCCAACGAGTGGGTCTTAAGATGAACATGGACAAGACGAAAATTATGTCCAACGCCCATGTTACACCCGCTCCAGTAAATGTTGGGAACGTTACACTCGCAGTTGTTGACCACTATGTTTACCTAGGACATAAAATACAGTTAGGTAAGTCCAACTTCGAGAAAGAGATCTTTCGTCGAATCCAACTCGGGTGGGCAGCGTTCGGGAAGCTGCGATACATTTTCGCGTCCAAAATACCTCAGTGCCTTAAGACGAAAGTCTTTAACCAGTGTGTGTTGCCAGTGATGATTTATGGCAGTGAAACGTGGTCGTTCACTATGGGTCTTGTAAGAAGGCTCAAGGTCGCCCAGCGGGCAATGGAGAGAGCTATGCTTGGTGTTTCCCTACGCGATCGAATCAGAAATGAGGAGATCCGTAGGAGAACTAAAACCGCCGACATAGCTCAAAGAATTGCGAAGCTGAAGTGGCAATGGGCAGGACACATAGCAAGAAGAACCGATGGCCGTTGGGGCGGAAAGGTTCTCGAATGGCGACTGCGTGCCGGACGACGCTCAGTGGGTAGGCCCGCTACGAGGTGGACCGACGATCTGGTCAAGGTTGCGGGAAAACGCTGGATGCGGGCAGCACAGGACCGATCGTTGTGGAGATCCTTGGGGGAGGCCTATGTCCAGCAGTGGGCGTCGTACGGCTGATATGATGATGATGATGTATTCTTTTTATTTGTTTATGATATAAATTTTATTATGTTTACATTATTATTGGTTAAACTGTTTATTTTATTGGTTTTTGATATATTCCTTGATTCTGTATACAGATATGTATATAGAAAATCTAATAATCTTCTGATCACTATATAATTTATAAATTTATCTTTCTTTTCACAAACAAAGAGTACTGGCTCACGAAAGGAAGTTTTTAGTTAACTTTGTTTAGTTACGCTAAAGAAGTATTACTTCTTACGTGCGTACATAAGTATAAACAACGGTTTTTATTTGGCAGGCATCAGGCAGAATCACTTTTCTTTCTTTTGTTTTAGTTAAATCAACGTCACATCAAAGTGACAGTTATTGTGACTTATTCTTTGAGACGAAGGCAAAAAATAATTCCGCTTGAAGATCCTGAATTGTTTCAAAAAATATTAAAATTTTCAAATATAATACAATGAAAACAAAAAAAAACCGGCTACATAATGCCTAATAGATAGGTATATTCTGGAATATTTCAATAAAAATATTTGAAAAGATATCATTATCATGTCGTGAGGTTTTCGGCAGTGTCCTTCAAACTTAGGGGTGACAGCTACCCATTAAACTTAAGGGTAGTAAATGGCGACCTAAAGGAACAACTTTACATCATTCTAGCTGGTTCCACCTTAATCGAATGTTAGATATTTGTAAAAATATTACTTTCGATGTTGAAGGTAGTTACAATAATATTTATTACATTCGCACCAATACCATGACATTAGTAACCGCAATCACAACTGTTAAAATCTATACATATAAATAAAATTGGAGTGTCTGTTTGTAATATTGAAATTACCGTTTTTTACTACATGGATATGAATATATATACGGTACATACATCAAAATAACATTTTTTACAATTTTTGTTCCGGTTAATCTCTGAAATTACTGGACCGATTTTGACGGGGCAGGTAGCTGATGTAATAAGGAGTAACTTAGGCTACTTTTATTTTAGAAAAATAAAATTACTGTGCCACAGCAACGTGTGGCTGGGTCAGCTAGTATAAAATTAAATCAGCCTAGTCCAAAGCAAGCACTGTAAGACTTGTGTTATGGATACTTGTATTAGGGACCGTGATATAATACAAAAATTAACTTCTTGACATCGTTTATTTACATCGTTTTCATGTTTTATCAGAATAGTTACTTTTCCTAACCCTTTTCAAGCACTACACTTACTCATCTTTATATATATAATTCTTCTGTGAGTGTGTATGTCACTGAACTCCTCCTAATCGGCTGGACCGATTTGAATAAATTTTTTTGTGTGTGTTCAAGGGGATCTGAGAATGGTTTAGATTCACAAATCAGTCCGGCAGATGACGCCGCAGTCGGCACAGCAACGCGTGGCCGGGTCAGCTAGTCTTTATATATATAATTCTTCTGTGAGTGTGTATGTCACTGAACTCCTCCTAAACGGCTGGACCGATTTGAATGAATTTTTTTGTGTGTGTTCAAGGGGATCTGAGAATGGTTTAGATTCACAAATCAGTCCGGTAGATGACGCTGCAGTCGGCACAGCAAGGCGTGGCCGGTTCAGCTAGTAGTAATATAAAATAATCAGTCAATGCTACTTACTTCAGCAGTTTGATATTCTATTAGCTTTTCGAAGATTGTAACCGTTTAGTAAAAGGTCAGACAACCTTACAGTACCGCTTCGCCCGAGTGAATCCCGCCAGCGACAAAAAGGTATGACAAGTCGGAGTATTAATTGACAGCCACAGACTAACCACTTTTATAGATACTACTAACGTCAATAATCGATTGAACAATCGATAATTAAACCAACAATAACTACGAAACTTAGTAGTAGTTACTGTAATATATAATTAATGTGCTAAAGAAATTATTAAAATATTAATTTCTTACACAAGGGTAATCACTAAACATACATTTTTGATAATTAACAATGTAATATTAATTTATTTATTTTTGGTAAACTGACAGATTACCATCAAAACTATATAAAACAATAAGTTTATAAATTGAGGTAAACTAGACAATAATGCATAAATAGTGTACCCGGCATGTTAAATTAATAATTATGCATATTTCTACATATTAAACAACTGAAAATAAAAACTAATATACAACAAAGAGTCCAGAACCGTTAAGTGCAGTAAATCATTTCAAGAGAAGAGGACTCTTGGCTATAGAATTATTAATAGAAATATATTTAAATACCCATGATTCAGGTACAAATCTGAGTCTGTCCCTTCCCAGACTCGAACCCAGGACCGTCGGTGAAAGGCAGGAATGCTACCGTTGTACCAAACTGTCGTTTAACATCGATACTCATAGTAGAAGTTGAAATACGTTCGTAAATTTCTACGCGTCTGCCAGCGTCTCAATAGCTCAACTTTGGGAATACCAAAAGGAAGATCTTTTCCAGGGTTAGATGACCTGTGCCCGAGCACCGCCGTCCATGTGATGTAGGTTACTTTTGATGTGTGATTCCTGTCGGTCGCAGATCTGATTGTATCATATGGATATCAAGCACCTGCTAAACGTAAAGATCCCCCCCATTTTCGGAGGTTGAGGTCGGAGAGAGATGTTGGTGATGAAAATCATCATCTTATTAATGTCCTCACTGTTGGGATACAAGACTGAGAACACGTAAGAAGAAACCTTAAATGCACAACTGTTAACTATCAACTGAAAAAAAAAATTAACATCTCAGGATTTGTTTTTATTTCTTAGCGTACATTTAAAGAAAAATTAAGAGTCATACGGGTAGCGTCCATTCGTGCAAACATTATCACTGTGCAAGACTGCCACGCCATCTCTCGAGCTGATGTTACAATAAATCAATTTTCAATCATAATTTTTTTATACACTTATTTGAAGTCTTCTTATTAATTTCTATAATCATTAATAAAATAATCGAAAAATATTTTTAAAATAAACAAAAATGTATATCAATTTTAATGTAATTCTAACACAACATAGTACCAGTTAGAAAACTTTAGCGTTGCTAATTTTGTGAGATAGTTTTAACGTTTGCGTTTTTTAAGAACAGAGAAAACTGCTTTGTTCCACCCCATTCGGCTACGCCTCTGTATAAAATGGCGGTTATCTACAAAATACGAATCCGTTCATATCCACTCGGCTTTAACACCATTGGAGTGTTGCGAAAAATAGGCGAGAAGAATAAAATAACTAGTGGCTGATTTTCACATCATTCAGCTTCCCGACTCCAGTTGAATTTTACCCTTAGGTACGTATTACTGTAAAAAGATAAAGTAAAAGTTGTTTGAAGTTAATTTCTATTAAGGATAATTCTTAGTTGAGTGAATTAGTTACAGTTTTATACACTAAAAACTTCTTCGGCTTTCAGCTACCGTGACAAAAGCAGATGAAATTACGAAAATATTTTTAATACAGATAAGTAATACCATCTGACATTGACAGCGGACAGACTAAATTAGGTGTAACTTTTTAATAAGTTTTATGCTAAGAAGCTACATTTCATTGTGCCTTACTTTGTTATCTTTATATATTAAATAATGCTTCAGTAAGTGTATTTCACAATGTCTGCTGAGGTCGCTGGTATTTCAATAAAACTTTTATAATAATTAGCGTAAAATATTTTCACATAATTATTTTCTTTTATATAACTTTTGTAGTGCCAAAACACAAATCATCTCGCAATTCAGGCGATTGCCGTTTTTCTAAGTATTTCTTAAAATGAATTCCAACGCCATCTCTTAATGTTATAGGTAACTTCATACCTACAACGCTGAATGTAATACTTTTAGAAGTATCAAATAATTGAAAATAAGAAACTGCTTTGTAATTATTTTTTTTTTTGTTATTTAGTCATTTGACTGGTAGATTTTAACGTCTAAAGAAATGTTCACTAAAAAAACCTCTCGCAGGAGTCAGGCGAGCGAAAATTGGTATGAATTTTAAGTCTTAATGCCCTTTCAACAGATTTTAGCTGAACGAAAGTGTTTTGCGTACACATATAAACAACATAGATTTAATACAGACTTATAATCATGTTTTTTTCCCGGTAGGTAGAGATCACAAATTACCACTTACTATGATCCTGACATATCTCTTGCTTCTTCAACTCTTATCAGACCTTTCATACAAGCTCGTCGATAAATGCTTTTGATCTGGCTTTTTTTCAGGACCTCTTCTATTATCCCTGCAAGTTCACCTTGGTCTGCCTTTATTTTAATAGAATAGCATTAAGTATCTATATCCGTAGTATCGCAAATCTATAATCTAAGATTACAAATTTGTTGTTTGTCTGTCCGCTCTTTTTCCATTGTATACGCGTTACCATAGCAACGCGTTAATCGCAAGTAGTGCGTCTACCGGACGCTAGATGGCGCTAACGGAAAAATATTTAATAATAGAAAAAATTAAAGAATTTTGTCCACCCGTGCAAAGCCGGGACGGGCCGCTAGTTTAACAATAAATTAGGTTAGCATAAAAAAGTTAGTAGGCGAGCGAACCCTATTAGCGCCGCTGATGAAGCACTATCAAAATTACGCATGCACAAACATGATAACTGCCTGCTTGCAAGCTGCATGCTTGCTTGCTTGCTGCATGCTTCTTTCTGCTTCCTTGCATGCTGCATGTAAGCGTGTTTTGTATGTAGAAAGTTGATGAATTTTGATTAGATGTAAAGAGATAGGTGGATTTTAAAAGTTTGTATTTTTATGATACCGAAAAAATGATTTTGTAAACTAAATTATCTATCATAAATAGCTTCGGACTATTGAATGAGATTTAAAATTAACTTATAACCAAGTATTTCTTGATGGTACAATATCGATTTCGGAAAATAATAGCTAACTAACCGAATGATATTCTCAAATATTGGTAAGTGGTATTTCAAGTTTGAGAAACGTAACTTCAATAATATCTAAGAATAATAACAGTTTGACATTTTGCTGGTGAAAACTCAAAATAAGTTATGAAGTCGTCAAATCTGTAACTGTCAAACTTTGTTTGTTTTAAAATAGATGTTTGTATCAAAACAATTGGGAGTTGAAACTAATTTCAAACATTCCCAACGTTTACGGCATTGTCCCCCAAAGGTTCTAGGTTCGAATTCTGTTTATTTAAGCATTAGCATTTGTGACCGAGCCATGAATGTAAAAATGTCTGTATTATTTTATTTTTATCCATTATAAGCTCTAAGAATGTAAGAAATATTATGATTATTTAAAAATGCTGTTGATTTTCTTAATAAATAAATATAACAAAAAAAATCATGTGTGCAATTCACACGTGGTAGAAGTGAAACCTTCAAAAATGTTGGTTTCAAGATAATGAGACGAATGAAAAATTTCGGGAAAAGGATAATTGTACGATTTAGTAATGCTCATAGTGATACAAAGTTAGATAATAATTTTACATTTTATTCGTATACATTACATAGATTTATTTTATACTCAGAGCTTACATTTTCGATAAATGACACAAGAGGCTTATGGTAACTAAATAACATACCACGAACATAAGAGACACTGTATAATACTTCCTATCTCTTACGTCAAATTTTATGAATTTATGTGTCTACCTTTTTACTGTCGCTTTTTCGTTTCAAGGATTTTCAAATCACAACGGTGCTACAGAAGTTTTCACTTCAAAAATAATCAATTAACATTACCATTCAAAATAATCTATAATCCAAGATCACAAATTTGTTGTTTGTCTGTCCGCTCTTTTTCCCACTCTTTTTCCATAGTATCGATAACGTTACCATAGCAACGCGTTAACCGCAAGTAGTTCGTCTACCAGACGCTAGATGGCGCTAACGGAAAAATATTCAAAAATAAAAAAAAAATTAAAAAAAAATTTAACCCGTGCGATCTATTACATAGCATTATAACTTACAATATCAACTTACAATCTTTTATACGGTTGCGATAAGAAGTTAAGACACATATACGTGTCCAATTAATTAAATTAATGAACGAGAATACAATGAGTTTTTATCTGATGTAACAACTATTTCGCGCAAAGAATAAGTCTGGCCATCCAACAAGACAACGCCATTAGTTTTCTCAGAATCCTACGGGTTGGAGATAATCTGGAGCATTTTTTCTATTGATAGTCTGTTAATTCAGTGTTATTTGTCTTGTCTATTCTACTAAATAAATCTGTGGGTTCTGTATTTGGGTCGTTCTTCTTTTTTACCAACAGGGAAACGACGTTTTTCTGTTTTTTTTTTTGGTTTTTGAAATATCCATAAATGTGGTTTCTGTGTGGAATTTAAAAGAAATTGCATCTGTGTTGTTAATAGGACTAATTAAAGTTTCCTTTGCGGCAAACGTTAATTCCTTTTTAATGTTGGTTTTAAAAAAAAAATGTGACAGAGTGTCCTTTGTCTGTGGAGACCACATTTTGGTTTTCCACTCTGTCACGACATTCTACGGAAAACAAACGAAAAAATATGTTGGTTGGTGAAAATGAAAAATTACATAATTAATAGATAATAAAAATATGGACGTTTATTCGAACCGAATTAAAAAACCGTAAAGATCAATACTCCAATGAGATGCCATAATAAGACGAAGGACAGACCATTGTCGGTAAAAAAGTAGAACGACCAATTTACATTTAATTTGGACAAATTTTATGAAGGATATTTATGATGTGTCACCATTATTATTATTTTAATTTAATTGTGACATTCTTAACATTATTATAAGTATATAATTGTGAAAATTTTGAAATTGTAGTGATATTTTTATTAGAATTTAATTATGACACTGATTATTCATCATTATGTTACTAGTTTTAACTGATGTTTAATGCTGAATTATTTGACATTTTATAGCTTCTTTTACATTTTAACGTTTGTGTGCCAGTGTCTGGTGCAACACGTGAATATTACATAATTTTATACATCCTTTGTACCGTGTTTGCTTGCAAATAAATGAATGAAATAAAGAAAATATATATTTTTAAAATTTTTGTCTGTATGTTCTACTATAAGTCAGAAATGGGTTGACAGATTACTATGAAATTTAGTATATAGTAAGCACAAGTGATCGTGCAAATGATAGGTTATATATTATATCGGTAAAAACCTTCTAATCTCAACTAATGTTATTTATACGAAAGCAAGTTTGTTTGTTATATTTTCACGCCCTAACTACTCAATCGGTGGTCATCATTTTGCATACACTTTGCCAGAAGTACAGAAAAATATATAGGATGCCTTTTATCCAAAAAAGTACTATTCGCGAAGGATAGAAATATAACTTTTGATTGGTAATCTACATTAACGCGAGCGAAGCCGCGGAAGAAAGCTAATCTCAATATTATTCATGGATAGGTCAAAGTGCCCTTAATCGACTAGCTTAGAAAGGTTTGATGAGAGTTGAAGAGGCGAGAGATAAGTTAGAATCGTGGAAAGTGGAAATCTGTGATATCTGTATGTGTGTTTATTATTAATGAACGATTGGAAAACGTTTAAATATTTCTTTATATAAATATATTTCTACTGTACGTGTGTTTGTCACTGAACTCCTCCTAAGGGGCTGGACTTCTTTGAATGATTTTTTGTATGCGTTTGGGTGGCACCCTGAATAGTGTAGATTCACAAATCAGCCCGGCAGAGGGCATTGCACTCGGCACAGCAACGCGTGGCCAAGTCAGCTAGTATATATATCAGTTCATTTACTGTATTTGATTTCATATATGTTTATTAGTAAATTAAAAATCTACTCTTTCCGAAAGTGTGCCTAAATAGGCACAATTGTTTTGTCTCTTCAAATTACCTCCGTGAGTACGTACGAAAAATAGACGAAAGAGGTCGCTCTTCCACGAAGGTAACACAATACGTGGCAAACACTCATGGAACACATTGTTACATTACTCTGGAAGTTGATAGACAGTTTGTATTACATTACACTGGATATTCTTACATTACTTACCCTTTTTCTGAAAATAAGTTCTATAGTAAACGTGTAGTAGGTATATGAAGTAGGATTATTTTATTTATAATGTGTTTTTTTAACCAAGAACTAAAAAGCCGAATGATTTGAACCTCGTTGATATACTACGGACGTAGCCCCAATCGTAACACAAGCTTACTACAAAAGATAAACGAGCATTATCTCTAACAGGTTCCACATAACACCAGCACCATGGCAGTAACATGTTGTGGCATTATGCTGAGTGATATTAATAACTTCTACCTATAAAAATGTACTTTTATATATAGATAATAAGTGTATCATGCTCCCAATAAATAAATTTTCTTTCTTTCTTTTCTTTCTTTCTAATAATTTGTCAAACATTATTGGTAATATTGTTTTTTAAGGAATAGGAAAAGAAAGTAATCCATATGTTTTATTGCTGTCTTAATTTTTAATACCAGTAACTTTGTATTTTTTTTAATTTATAATAGCAAACAGTTACTAACTGTACAATGTTTATAACACTGAAATATCCAAAAATCGTGATTTTATTTTATAGACGTAAGGTAGCAGGCGTATCCGTATTTTATAGGATACATTTCAGAGAGTGTGTAGCAGAATTGCGCAACCAGACTTACAAATAGGCGACACCATTATATGGTAGATATACCAAAGAGTCGCACTAAGCGTTTTAGTTCCAATATATGCCGCTAAAGAGTGGAACTCTTTGCCTAAGTCTGGGTGTCCTGACAAATACAATTTAGAGGCCTTCAAGTACGAGTGAATAGGTTTCTTCTAGGCAAGCGCATCACAATCTAGATCGCATCGTCGCTTACCATCAGGCGAGATAGTGGTCAAGCACATGCCTACTTTCTATATAAAAAAATACAGCTTCCCTCACTGCAGGTAGGATCACTTTGTTGTCCGTCCGTCTGTCTGTCTGTCAAGACACTTTTTCTCAGGAACGCGTGGAGTTATCAAGCTGGAATTTAAACAAAAACTCAGGTCTACTGTCTCTTGGAGCTGTGAAAAAATCAAACTCCTAAGCCAACGCAATCAAAAGATACAGCAGTTTATGCCGCAAATTTCCGCAAATTTTCGATACTCGCAAGGGAATCAAAACCTACAGGGTACTTCCCGTGAAATCTTGAATCTTGAAATTTTGAACGAAACAACGTCTTATAGCACAGATAAAGAAAAAAATGCGAAAAGCGTAAATTTTTAGTTATATCATATAATAAAAATATTTTACGGAACACTCGGTGCACTCGCACCAACTCGCAGTCCAACTCGCACTAGGCCGGTTTTTTTCTAGATGAAAGATACCTTATGTCATTTTTTGAACCCTGACAAAGTGTGAAATTCCATGATACAGTAGTTCGGGTGTAAAAGTGTATCAAACAAAGGCACTTTCATATTAGTAGGGATTAAACTAATATTGTGATCTGAAAAAACTTGTCGTTTAATTTTTATTTCTAATTTTAGTGTTGCCATGCTAAGCAGGACGTACCCTTTTTAAACTTGATACATGCAATAAACCGTTTAAGATTGATTTTTCGTTGTAATAACGCAGTTATGTGGACTACTACGACTCCAAATATATAAATATATTTTATCAGTATATCCGATGCGTACCGCGTTAATCGTGTATCCCAAATGTAGATTCATCATATTTAGATCATATTTATTGAAGTGAAAACTTCTTTAGCATCGTTGTAATTTCAAAGTCGATGAAACGAAAAAGCGACAGGAAAAAGAGACACACATAAATTCATAAGATTTAACGTAGGAGAAATGAGATAGGAAGCATTATGTACCTACGTGTGTTAGTACGTGTTTGTGTGCGCATGCGTAATACAAAGCTTGAGAGAAGGCATCACAACAACTGTGGTATTTTGTATACTAGTACGTATTATTGTTGTCCATCTCAGTCTACCTCGGATCAACTGTTAAGCTCCTATTGTAAAAATTGCAAATTTTCAAGACTTATTGAGTTGAAAGCCTTTTATTATGAAAATAAGAAAAACATCAACAATCGCCGTATAAAGGAGAAGAAAGGCGGGTTTGCTTTGCGGCTTATCGATGCTCATCTGCGTCGAAGCCTTCCGTTCAGCCAGCCAAGCTCAGCTCAAGTTATGAAGAATAGTTTTTCAGTAAGTTTGATGCAATATACTCGTATGCTTCTTTTGTGTCCAGGTACGAAACAGCTCACGCGTGGGAATCAAATACAATTTTTTACAATTTTTCCTTTTATCATGTTTATATATTTAATGCTTTTCTTAATGCTATCTTGTAAGATAAATTATTTGATCTTGTGAGCAGAGTCGATTTTTTCAAGTATTTTCTTTGAAAATAATTTATCTCACAATTTTTCCTGTTTTATTGCCGCATACGTGTTTCGAATCCCCCATTGATAGAAATAAGCGTTACTAAAAGTTCGTATTAAACAATATTCAATCTGCGAAGGTAAGCGCCTTATTTAGACTTTTTTGCGGGAGCTGAAAATGTCACTGTGGTGTTTTTTTTTTTTTTGAGTAAAATTTGTGCCGTCGTGAATTTTTCCGAGTAAAACAAAATGGCTATATTTGTCTTTTATCTCTCCAAAGGCAGGTTGCTTTACTTAAACTTATAGAAGGGGGTATTTGATTGTTTTTTGCTCTGTGAAGAAAATACTCTCTGGTTGTTAAAAATTCGTTATACCATGTTTCAGGAGAATAACATCGTCGAAGTTTATATGCAATATTTTTGAGTGCCAACTCAGAGTGCCAACCATGTTTACATACAAACAAAATTTTGTAAGAAAAAAATATTAATAAAAAAAATTGGTTGTCTGTAAAGTCAGTTTACGGACGATAATTTTACGTGATAGCATCATAAGAAGACATTCATGAAAAATTGCATACTTTTATTAATTGAATTGAATTATTATCACTGAATTATCATTATTTTGTATAATACAAAGAAGGAGTTAATTGAAAATATTTTTTTTTTCGATAAATTAACATTATGTTGTTGTAATAAACAATGCAAACCACATTAACTTTTCACTTCATGAAGTGGAAGAGAGATAGATGCGCCACAAGTCGAACGCTTAGTCCGATCGTGCTTCTCTATCGCTTCTTCCACGCTCTCGCTTGCACGCTCGGCTCAGGCGGAACGTTACACTTTTTCGTGCGTGCAGCCGGCGTTCATCGATTTATGAGACGTTATCACGTCAATAAGGTTTTATGAACTTTATATTTTGCGTTTTCATTGCTATCGTATTATATTATTGTATGAAAATTTTAATTGATAGATATTAGAAAATATTGATTCTTTTCAAAGGTTGTTCGCAGGCTTACTTTCTAATAAAATTTATTAGTCAGAATATGCTTTTATTTAAATCCTCTAAAATATTATTGAATGACTTGCAAAGTCTTAAATTCCAGGTGTTGATCATTGAGGACTTCCCTCATCGGGAGCATATCCCCGATACAGGATCAGGTCATGCTTAAACCTAAAAAAATCATTGCAACTATACCAAAACATCTTTCAGTTTCGTAACATGAAAAAAGTTATTCAACCAACAAAATTTGACCTAAGCAAATAAACAAACATTCCAAGAGTACTTGTCTTGATAGCGATGAAAAAGTCCTGCCTGAAGTTGAATTTTTGGATTTTAACTTCTTAAGAATCCTTTCATACATAGCGCACGGTAAGAGAAATAGATAGGTAGTAAAATTAAACGTTAACAAAAAGTGAAGGGTCACGTTTCCTCTGCGTAATATACTCGCACATCTTATAGCTCTCCCTGTTCCTCAGTCTCAAGTACACATTTACTCTCTCTCTCTCTCTCTTTTTCTCACTATAACATTCAGTATACATGTAAAATATCATAAATAATAAAAAAATGAATATCATACATTATATTATGACAATACTTTGTGTGTTTGTTACCGTACTAGCAACGCGTGGCCGGGTTAGCTAGTGACTAATAATACCTTAATTTAAGTAATATATTTTATCAAATTAATATATGAATTCATTTACTTCCTTTGCCTCTTATATATATTTTAAAATAATTGTATAAGTATTTACGCATGTATTTTTTTTGTGATAACTTCTTTCAGACTTGCATGTTAAGTAAATGGTTGCAATCTGCAGAAAAGATATAAATTCTCTATCCCGTTTGACGCTTTTTAACCGAGCAATTCGTTCTACATTGCGCAAAGAAATGTCTCAAGGAAAATATGTAAATTCTAAGCTATCAGTCTTGTATTCAGCATTTCATTTGTCTGGTGTTTAATTAGGAATTTCTCTACGGAGAAGTCGTTAATATTCTTTACTTCGAATTCTTAATTAAACGAGAATATCCCCGTTTTTTATTATAATAAAAGAATTAGCAAATGAACAATGATACAGAAAACTTTGAAAAACTGGCAAATGAGGTTTTTATTTTATTTGGCGGTGTTGCTTATTAACTTGGTGTACTTTAAGCTACTCTATTTGACAATCTTTGTTAAAGTTTAGAAATTTTTACAGGTCAAGTCTTGAGATGTGAAATTATTATTTATTTATTATTAGAAAAAAACAAAATTAGATTTTTGTTTTGACATGAACAGTGCTGTATAAACCTGTTTAGGTCTTACTAAGCACTGGTGGATACCAGATGGATATTGATGATGATGATGGATACCTACTGATGGATGGATATCCAAGTTAACTCTAAAAGAATTAGCTTTATTACCTATGTAACCACGACGAATTTTAACAGATGTTGTAAGGTAATTAGGTAGGTTCTTTACTTTTTTTAATTTTACTACCTCCCATATTGGCCCGATGACAAATATGTTAGTTTACAGACTACGAGTGGGTACACACGAGTGAGTACACACGGGCGGATTCTCTGTCGGTATTTTTATTTTTCGTTTTTATTTTATTGATTCAGAAGGTAAATTTATTGAATTAATATTATTTAATGTTTATTAATTATGTTTTTATTTAATATCTCTTTATTATTAGTTGTATTGATTTCTATTTTACATGGATTCGGTAATTCATTAATTAATTTGGGTATCTGGAATTGTAATCATTGCCTACCATTAAGGTTATTGTATCGTGGTATTAAAATTATGATTAGAAACGGTATTAAGATTATAAATAGCAAGCTATTACGTAATGCAGATCCGAAACTAGAAATTAGAGTACATAATACTTTGTCCAATGTAGGATGACACTTGACAGGTGTCACTTCCTTATTACTACGTACTAAGGTTGCGTTTGTTTCCTTGTGTTTGGCTTGACATTGCGATAGCAACTTTATACCCTCTATATAGGTAGGTGTCAACTGTCAAAAGTATCATCCTACATTGGACAAAGTATAGGAGTTTGACGATGTCTGTGGTCGAGTGGCTCACATACCGGTTTTTACGGTAATGCCACTCCGAGGATCCGGGTTCGATTCCCAGTTGGGTAAATGTAGAAAACGAACTTTTCTATATTCGTTCCGGTGTGGTACCATCGTTGTGTCTTAGATCCATAACACAAGTGCTTAAGTTACTTAATTGGGTTCAAAATAACGTATGTGATGTTATATGATATTAACATTAACTAGCGGCCCATCCCGGCTTCGCACGGGTGACAAAATTCTTTTAATTTTTTCTATTATTAAATATTTTTCCGTTAGCGCCATCTAGCGTCCGGTAGACGAACCGTTTGCGGTTAACGCGTTGCTATGGTAACGTTATTGATACAATGGAAAATGAGCGGGAAAAAGAGCGGACAGACACAAACACACAAACCACTGTGATCTTAGATTATAGATTTAGTATTTATATACTCAAAATTATCAAACATCTACAATTAATTTAGCTTTATATCTGTAAATGTAAACTGTAAATCTTACCTATAGAGTTCAATGTTAATTGGGAAATTTCTACAGATTTTGGTAGTTTTATGTGCTGTGTGTGTGAAGTTTAATGAATTGTTGACTGTTGTTCGAAATTACTGCAGTAAGTTTATAGTGTGTTCTACACGTTTGTTTTAACTAGTGTTATAACTTTGTAAGAATTTAGCTGCATAATTTTTATATCTAAAAAAATATTACAAGATAAAATTCAACTTGTCTCAGGTGGGACTCAAACTCACACACCATTGCTATCCAAGCAAGTGCTCTCCTGATTGAGGAACCGAGACTTAACAGGCCCTTCTAATCTTTCTTAAGATAACGCCAAACGCCAACTTTAATAAGTAATTTTTACGATCAAAGCTATCATAATGTATGAAAATTATTTGTATTTAATTAATTTATAAATGTACTAGCGGCCCGTCCCGGCTTCGCACGGGTGGACAAAATTCTTTAAATTTTTTCTAGCATTCAATATAGCCTATGACACTCAACAATAATGTGCCTTTCTATTGGTAAAAGAATTTTTAAAATCGGTTCAGTAGATCCCGAGATTACCCCTTACAATCGAACAAATATACAAACACACAAACTTTACATCTTTATAATATTAGTATAGATGTAATACTTTTCCTGTAATGTTAATCTATAATCTAAGATCACAGTGGTTTGTGTCTTTTCGCAGCTCTTTTTCCATTGTATCAATAACGTTACCATAGCAACGCGTTAACCGCAAGTAGTTCGTCTACCAGACGCTAGATGGCGCTAACCGAAAAATGTATAGTTGTTTTTTCATTTTATAACTTCTGTAACTTTATGCTGCGGTGTCATGTCATGGTGCTGGTTATTTTTATGTACAATATACCTGAAAATACCACATGTTGCAACGAATAAGTAAATAAATCTAGCGCTAGTATTATAAATATAAATATGTGTATGTTTTTTGCTGCTTAACCTATTACTGTCTCATCCGATGTTAATCAAATCAATTATTTAAATAACTTATAATACGTAAAAGGATATAGATAATTTTCATCCCATTTCTCTGAGAGGTTCCCGTGGGATAGTTTACTAGAAATGTTATATGTTTGTCCCCTTTTGGCGACTCAACGCAACTTAACGAAATTTAAGGTTATTTTTTGCCTGTAACAAGGATAAATATTAATATCTTTAATAACAATCCAGTGAGTAAATTAGGTGAATATGTGGTCAGGGGACAATATTTAGAGCTTAAATATAGTATAGTAATTTTCATTACCAGTTTGTTTTATTTTGTTGCAAAAATCAATATATTAAATTGATGTGAGTACTCGACTTTTTAAAAACCTCACTAGTAGGGACTTTTTATTGGTTAAATTTTATGTTTGTAATCTTTATCTCAAATACTATGCCTTAAATTTTTATACTTTGTCCAATGTAGGATGATACTTTTGTCAGTTGACACCTATATAGAGAGTATAAAGTTGCTATTGCAATGTCAAGCCAAACACAAGGAAACAAACGCAACCTTAGTACGTAGCAATAAGGAAGTGACATCAGTCAAAAGTATCATCCTACATTGGACAAAGTATAGTAATTTATGACCAACGCATAACAAGAACCGGATAAAAGGAGGGCATTAGCCGGTTCGCCATTCGAAGGGCCGGTTAATGCATTTACTAATATTAGGTATAAGTACCACTGTTATTAACCATTTGAGTCAAAGTTACTTGAAATAAATGTTTATTATTATATTTCACTAATTTTCTGAAACAGTTCCTGATTAATTCCACTAATTTACTGAATTGTCCAAAAAACTTACGGTGGGTATCAAAAATTTACCCTTAAACAGTCACAGAATATTCCAATCGCGTCCGATAGTCAAATTACAGTTGTCCAATAAATCGCTGAGGTGGTTTCTTAAATAGCTCCGAAGTTCCAAATTTGTTTCTAGATACACTGACAGAATATTATCATAGCTATCAGTGGCGTGGGGTGAAAAAAAAGGAAGGTAAAGCCGGACCAAAAAACGGCTAATGCGTAATTAAACAAAATATCATATTATAAAAAAATATGCAATAAATTACATACCTGACCTGAGTGTGTTCATGTGTTGTGTTAGTTTACCTTTTCCATAACTACGACGAAATGTTAGGTTTGGTGATTTGCTTGCGTTGCGTGCGTTGTATGCAATTTATCAGTTGTTAGTGTTCACCACCTTCACCATACATGACATCACTGGTATTATATGAACAGTGCATGTCGAGTATGATAAAAGTGGCTTTGAAAAAAGCCGTTTTAAGCACACGTCACTCGCACAGGGGTTATAATATATAGAAAAACAAGAACCAAAAATAAGTGAAACTTCACTTGCTGAACATATTCTACTAACTATATTATTACAAATGGTGAATGTTTTTACTTAATTACGCGAAAATGGCTTAACGAATTTGGATGAAATTTGGCATGCATGTAGCCTTGGACACGGAATAGAACAATCAACATGGCCTAAATTCCACACATACGAAATCGCAGGCATAAGCTAGCAAATAAATATCAGTAGAAATATTGGATGTTTTTATTTTGTTACTTGTCGTTTGTCGTCTGTCTTCGCCATATATATATTCTATATCCGATAAATTTACGTAACATTTTTTTTGATAAATTATTTATTTATACATGATTTTAAATTATAAATTATTTTATTTGTATTCTAACATAATTCTACGGTTTTTCTTTACGAAATGAGCCAGAATCCTTTCATAAAAGTCGCTTTTTTTGTTGCAATTTTAACAATAGATGTTTTTCAATTGATATTACTCCGAGATTTGATAATCTTGCCTCACTTTGGCTGTTTCGTGTATAAGTATGAATCCGCTTCAATGCCGAAAACGACCTTTCCGCAGAAGCCACCGATACGGGAAGAGTCAAAATAATTTGACATAAAATTAAAAGCTGAGGAAAAGCTTCATTCAACGTGGATTTAAAAAGATATAAATAAAGTTCGTAAACATCTAAATTACTAATTGATGAAGTACTGTATAAAACTTTTAATTCGTTTTTTAAGGCTTGAAAATCAAATATATTTGGAAATTCGGATATTAATTTAGACACGCTTTCCTCAGGAAAACTACTACGGTAACTCGCGTATTTCGATTTGTTGACTAAATCAAGAAAAGTTAAGTTCTGAAAAGATGAATAACGGGAGTTTATTTGGCTTTTGATGTTATCTATTATTTCAACGAATAAACGCTTGTATTATGTTTTTAAGTCAATTTCTGTATCCAGCCGCCGGCGTCGTCGTGGTGGTTCACAATATTCCTGAATACTACTGAAAATAAAATCAAATTGCTTTAAAAACTCTTCTGACATCCAAGATTGAAATGCATTTATTTCTCTAACTGAGGTTTCGATGTCGACTTGTTTGGTTTGAAGCAAAGCAAATAAAATGTCAGTTCTGGCAAAAATCTCCGAAAAAACATGTAAAAGGAAACAAAATTGCATATCTTCTAATTTACTTACAAACGACTCCGACATGGATACAGAATCAACATCCCACGATTGGGGATCATCTAATATATGGTTAAACGTTTCAATCATATCTAACCTGCAATTAAATATAACATTAATAATGCGTGAATGATAATGCCATCGCGTTTCAGCTACTCCAGGCATACGACAGTCGGAAAACTGTTTTAAAAGATTTGACCGCTTCGACGATTTGTTGAAAAACCTGACAATTCCATTGATATGACCAAAAAATGATTTTAATTCCGAAATATTTTCCAAGGATTTGCTTAAAACCAAATTAAGTATATGAGCATAACACGGTACGAAACGTGCGAGAGGGCATTGACCCCGTACTAAAGACTGAACGCCTCCGCGTTCACCTGACATAACGGCCGCACCGTCGTATGTCTGACCGATCAATTTGTCTTTGCATCGATATTGTTCAAGAATATTAAGCAACTGAGTCGCTAATACAGCCGCTGTCCGGCTTTCACTAACGTCGTAAAAACCTACAAATCTTTCCTCCAGACCGTTTTCGGTTAAATAACGAAATATGACTGATAATTGTTCCCTATGACTAACATCTGGGGTTTCGTCTATCATGACTGAAATGAATTTAACTTGGCTAATCTCAGACCTAATCTCGTCTAAAATTACCGCCGCGATGCATTGTATAAGATCATTTTGAATGTCTCCCGAGAGACCGGTAAACACGGAGTGTGAATTAGATGAACATTGATCAAGATGAGAGTCTATAACGCTGTCGTACTTACTCAAATAAAACAATGTTTCTACATAATTGCCACGATTGTCTGAATTTAAGTTTTCACTATGGCCGCGGAAAGATAACTCCTGTTTTCCAAGAAGAACAACAGTGTCAATTAAACGTTTCATTAAGTTTCGATTACGCTCCACTTTTCGATTATGGGCTTCATAACTATTACCGAAAAATGTTTCTATTCTATTATTTCCAAAATCGTGTAATAATAAACAACTGCGTAAATGTTTTTCAGTTTGAGTATGTTTCCTAGCCGAATTTGTCAAATTATTAATGTCTGAAAAACCCGTTTTATTCCAAGCACTGTTTGTATCGGAAAACAACAAACATGGAAAACAAAATAATTTATTTAATTTGCAACTGCCCGTTAACCAATTGTATTTATCATACATAGAACTGTGAAAATGTTTGAAAAATCCGTCTTTACGCCTATAATCAATTTTTATATCGGGACAAGCCCGTCCATTTTTTATGATATATTTTTTATTTTCGAAAGATTGATTGGAGAACGAAGTTAAGTCATTTAATAAGTAATCTGTAAGACAACAGTCAATTTGTATCAATGCCGCCATTTCTCGTCTAACCGCGTCACGACAAATAACAAAGTTAAATAAACTATAAAGACAAACCTTTACGAGGAAACGAAACAAACTATTTATTACAGACTAACACAACACTCGGCAAGTAAAATTTCACTTATTTTTCACATCTATTCATTCACATAAACAATAATTCACATAAATGCTAATTTATAGCATAATTTACCCGTGCTGTCCGTGACCGCGTAATGAGTAATCTGTGATCAATCAAGCGAGCAGTGTTGCCAATAATAATTTTGAAATTCCGCCAACTTCATAACGAAGTTCCGTTAGCAATCCGTTAAATCTCGCAATTTTCTCGTCAGTAAAATCCGTCGAATTACCAAGCGAAATAAAATAATAATTCAAGTTTAATAAAAATCAAGTGCAACAATCCATAAGATCACTTTTTTATCAAAAAAATAACAATATAATTAAACAAAAAAAGAACAATACAAATATGTTTAAAGTGTGACAGAGTTCGCATCATTATTTTGCCTCCTGCTACCTTGTCTAAAACAAGATAAATTCTTGTACATGTATGTCGTAGACAGTATCTTTGGTACATGAATAGTATTTACGCAGTAGAATTGACATAACAGAAACAAAAATTTAGCTTTGATTTTTGAAAAAAAATTGTTGTAATTTGAAATATAAGAATAAATCTATCTTTATTTAAATAATAATCTTTTTCAAATTCCGCTAAACAATCCGTTAGCCGTCAAAATACTTTTTGTTCCGTATCTTCATAGCCCTAATCCGCTAGATATGACGGGAAATCCGTTATGTTGGCAACGCTGCAAGCGAGTGTCAGCCTCAAGGTCGAGGTCGCGCGAAACTAGACGCTTAAGCGAAACGAAACCTTAACGTGAGACAAATAAAGATTGGTAGGCTATCCGAGATCGAGTTATCTATAAACAATTATTACGAGGCTTTTGCATGTATTTGTTTATGTATGTGTGAGTGATTTGCATACATTTGGCATTTGTAAATTCCCAATATTTTGATCGGGTTGCCGGAGCGGAGGACCGCGTCGCACTTGTCGCGTCATATGATTGTAAACTGTGTTTGTGTGCGTTTGCTATTTCAAATACATTGCGTATCTTGTATACGGGATATAGAAGAATATTTTTACAAAGCGCGCAATGTAATTATGGCGTTTGCAATCCGAAAGCCGTTGAACTTCGGCTTACATTACAAAGCGGGGTAAGCTATTATTGAAAATAATAAAAAAATTATTAGTGATCGCCAAGGCAACCCGATGGGAATCGTGTTATATGCACGCGTCGCCACTGATAGCTATATATAACAATAAGTATTAAAATTAAGGTGAGGTAGGCAATAATCCATGAAAAGTGAACACAGCATGTTAACCACTAACAACAGTCCCAATGCTGCGCGAATTGTAAAGAAAATATCGGACTGTTAGATTAAAATGCCATTTTCTCGCTAAATAATGAAGCTAAGACCAAACAAAAAATACTTACGTAAAGCTAATTAAATAAAGAATCTACCACAGAATATTTGAATCTGTAACTCAAAAATTAATCGTAATAAAAAAACATCACGCCACGCGGAAATTTGAATATGGTAGCAATTGCTACCAAGGACTGACGAGGGGTTTTGGCTATCGGTTGCAATTGCTATCGTAGACTGACAAGTGGTTAAATTAATAATAATGCATAATACATAATTAATACACAACAAAGAGTCAAGAACAATAAGATGCAGTAAGTCATTCAAAGAGAAGAAGACTTCTGGCTTCTATAGAAATCCGTAATAACACTGTGCAAAATTGGCATTAAAAATATCAATCGCTTTTATTGCTGTTAAAATGTATAAATTAGTTATTATTCGGTAACTTTTTATATATGCGTGGGACCTAAGACCACCGAGTCCCGAAAGTTGCCGTATTGCCACTTCGCGTCCACATAAACCGCGATTTGTCATGCTCAAATACCTGAGCAATACCACGTGCGCTTTTTGTCTCTTTCTTTCTCACAGCGGTTTACTTCCTACTTTTTTTGGAATTTATAAAGTGATGAAGCGTTTCATTATAACGATGTAATTATAATTATTACATAGATTGTTTATATTATACTTATATCTATCCTTTTGACATTATTATTTAATTATTTTTTTATAAAATTACCAAATTATCCGGCAAAGTTGACAATGTCTGTAAAATTATTTAACCTTTACTACACTGTTCTAAATGAAATTATTATCTATTACCTACTGCTTGATAATTTTATTAAGTTTATCTTTTTTGCAATGTTGGCTTTATCAAATTTGCAAGATCTCTCCCTTTTTAATTAAATTGGTCAATTAAAGAAATTATTCATCGATATTTTTGGTAAAGACAACTAAGATTCAATCGTTGACGTTGATGACTCTTCTTTGCTAAGCTCATTCATTTTAATTTGGTTTATTGTAATTTTACAACTCAACAAATTGAACAAAAATTGTATCAAAAAAAATTTAAGATTGAAATCTATCTAGTTATTAATAAAAGGCTCAAATGTGTGAGCGATGAATACGAGATGGTTGCTAAATGAGATATGTAATATATATTTTTCTATGAATATCAGGTTATTATGTATCATAACAATACACAACACATTTTAGATTCCCACATGTCTGTCTATCCTAGAATCCGTAACACAAGCCTTACGGTGCCATCTACGGGCTAGGCTAATAGCGGTCCTGACAAAACTGCTATTTTCTCGTAGCACTTTCGTAGCAGTATTGCTACGCCTTGATTTATTACAGGAAACTGCTACGTTCGTAGTAAGTGAAAGTTTTATCTTAGTCTGCAGTAACGGTAAATTTAATATCGGCACGTGTTAAAACGTACATTCATTTGCAAAACTGTTATCTAGCTCAAAATTAATTTATATAAATGGAAAAGTCTTTGTAGGTTTTACGTACAGTTTGAATAATTTTTCACGTATATTTGAGAGTGCTTGAGTATCAGACGTGTATTTAAGAGGATTTTACGATTGGAATTGGATTTGGCTGTCAAGGTTAATTTCGCACAGTCTTTCTTTTTTGCTTAAATGAATTTTCGTGACGTTCTTTTTACGTTGTCATATCATATAAAAGTATTTTTAAAATATCTTTTAGCACATCACAATTTTACTCACGTAAGTGATTGAATTATATTTTATTTTATTATTCGTTGAACCGTTATTGTACAGAAAGTAAGTATTAATAAATATATGTCTTCAGGCATTCTCTACCAGTCAACCAGGGAGGTGGATAAAAAGGGGAAAACGTTGTTATTTTTTATTAGTTTAATGCTTATTTTTCTCTTAATTGCGGTTAATGAGTACGCAGAAACATTAATATTGGTTACACGATTTACACTAACAGAGGAAAATGCAAATGTATGGTAATGTATCAAATATGCCTATAAACAAAAAAAAACACCTTTGAGCCCTCAGATGGGATACAAAGCCACGACCTTTCATTATCCGGGAGACTGTTCTAGTCGTTGAGCTAACAAGACGCTGGTAGACGCGGCGAAATGTCGGTTCGTGGGTGCGAATCTCTTGAGGTCTTTTTTTTTACAAGCGTATTTAATCGTATAGGAATACTTTACTTTCACAATGTTATGCCAAATACTTACCTCTTTGCATTATATGTTAATCTTAAAGATATATTCTATGTTTTGTTGAAATAATTATTGGTGAATAAAATAGGGGTTAAAGTATGAAATTGCCGATTTGTACTGAAAATCTATATTGTTTATTTTTTAAATTTTTAACAAATTTATTTAATCAAAATAGTTGCCATTATTATCTATACATTGCTGCCATCTAATGGGAAGGTCATTAATGCCTTTGCGATAGAATTCCGACGATCTAGACTGCACAAACTGTGTGAAAGCATTTTGTACTGCCTCCTGGGAAGAAAACTTCTTGTCACGTAGATAATTGTCCAAATCACGAAAAAAATGGTAGTCCGTTGGAGCAAGGTCTGGTGAATACGGAGGATGACGAATGGTTTCTAACTGCAGTTCCTGAAGGGTCAAAATGGTTTCTCGTGCTGTGTGAGGTCTCGCGTTGTCGTGGAGCAATAATGGTGAAGATCGATTCATGAGTCGGGGCTGTTTTACTGCTAGTTTTGTCAACATGGTTCGGAGTTCGGCACAATAGACATCTGCCGTTATTGCTTGACCAGATCGGAGAAAACTATAGTGAATAACACCATGCTGAGACCACCAAACAGTTACCATTACCTTTTTATTGGTAAGTTTTGCTTTAGGACACTGTTGTGGCATTTGACCTGGGGTCAGCCATTGCATTTTTCTTTTCCGGTTATCATAAAGAATCCACTTTTCATCACATGTTACAATTCGATCCAATATTCCTTCATTTCTGTACCGGTTCAACAAGGCAACACAAGTTTCAACACGCGTTTCTTTCTGCAGATCAGTCAAATCATGAGGCACCCATTTTTCGTATTTTTTTATTTTATTGATTTGACGCAAGTGAGTCAATATTGTGGGTAAGGTAACGTTAAACCATGCCGCTAATTCCTGGGTACTTTGACTAGGATCGGCTTCCACTATCTCTCTTAATTCATCGTTATTTACCTGTGTGGGCGGTCTTCCTCGTGGCTCGTTCTTTAAGTCGAAATTTCCATCACGAAAGCGTTTAAACCAAAATCGCACGGTGCGTTCATTAGTAGACCCCTCTCCAAACGCAGCATTGATATTGCGGGCTGTTTCTGCCGCGTTAGTTCCGCGTCGGAACTCGTATTCAAAAATAACTCGAATTTTCGCAGTATCCATCTTTCTTGTCTAAATTGAATAACAAAAACAATTGAAAGTCGATATTCAAATGTTTTACATTTTTTAAAAAAAGAACATCATAGAAACCATTTAAAAAAAGTTTCATTCGAAAACCTCAAACCATGAAGATTCTATGTCAATTCAAAGAACCTATTGCAATAAAACGGCAATTTCATACTTTAACCCCTATTATTAGTATATTTAAGTTACGGAGACTTTTTACCTAAAAACTTTTTAGTAATAATTACTTCAGATGTAAAAATTAAAGAATTTAATGCGTGGTCGAGTGGCTTGCACACCGGTTTTCATGGCGACGCTATTCCGAGGTCCTAGGTTCGACTCCGTCTATACAGGTTCGCATCTGGGTTTTGTGATGCTGTCGGTGTTTACGATTTTCATAATACAAGTAATTTAGCTACTTTACTTCGATTTAGAACAATGTGTGTAAAATTGTTTAATATTTTAAGTACTTATATTTTTATGATGTCAATATAATTTTATAAAATAATTTATTCGGTAAATTATGTCGGTAAAAATGGCTACACTGAAATGTCGGAGAAATATTATTTGTGTTGGCAACTTTTTTCTCCTCTGTTCCAAATCTATAATCTAAGACCACGGTTGTTTGTGTGTTTGTCTGTCCGCTCTTTTTCCCGTTCATTTTCTATTGTATCAATAACGTCACCATAGCAACGCGTTAATCGCAAGTAGTTCATCTACCGGACGCTAGATGGCGCTAACGGAAAAACATTTAATAATAGAAAAAAATTAAAGAATTTTGTCCACCCGTGCGAAGACGGGACGTGCCGCTAGTTGGAAATAATATTTCACGTTTTGTGCTAAACAATTTTCTTCAATTAAGATAAGTAATATACCTTAACAGTTTTCTGCAAAATACTTTTGGCGTTTGTAGTTACATGTTAATAATATTTTGTGATTAGTTTTATGGACACTTTAATTGTGTATAAATAATTAAAATCGTTTAATAAATGTAGAGAGGATGGACGAAAGAAGATAAACAAGTGCGGCCAATGTGCACACACACACACACATATTATATATATATATACTCATCTTTGTAGTAGTTAAGGGTAGTTTTGACGTGGCTATTTTTCAGACACACACCCGCATATATATATACAATGTGTCCCGTCACCAGTGTCGGAGCCTTTAATGGTATGAAATATGGCATTTTATTATCGACAAATTGGCCCTCAAATTTTGTTTTTCTCTTACGGCTGCAATTTTGTTTTCTTGGTAACCAAGACCTGGGCACTCATACTAATTCGACCACCACTACTCATGTAAATGTCCTATCAACATTAAAATGGTATCATTTGATAGCTAAACATGTAGACAACAGTTACACAGCCATCATGTTTCAATTGTCATGGAATAAAAAATATAAAAAATAATAAAAAAAACAAATAGATTCTTTTTTGTGTATTTTTTAATTATTGGCATTTTGAGAAAAACCAAATTTGAGGGGAAATTTGTCGACAAAAAATGCCATATTTCACACCATTAAAGGCTCCGACACTAGTGACGGGACACATTGTATATATGATAGAAAAAGTTACATTCAATTTTTAATTAACTCTTAACTTTTCAATATAACGTTTTGACCTTGCCTTTTATTGCGCATAAAAAATAAAAGCTTCAAAATCTGTTGCTAATAGCATTCATTTGTTGTGTTATATCACCCTGAGGCCTGTCAGGTGCCATGAAAAATAGACCCGGGCTTATAATATGGGTGACCCGGACATAACAGGCTAAACGCGACTGCTGTACATACGTGAGTGAAGTATTGAGAACAAGAGTTATGGGGTAATAAATTTTTTTTATATTTCCTTACCATCACATCAATTAGCCTAGCCCAAAGTAAGCAGTGTAAGGCTTTTGTTATGGATACTAGGGTAACGAAAAGACATACATATATAATACATAAAGAAGTTATATTAATACAAAATATATACACAACAACTACAATACATATACTCGTATTCATCACACAAACATATACCCCTCCTGGGACTCGAAGGCAGTGCAATAGGCAGGACCGCTACCGTTGCACCAAACTGTTGTTTTGTTTCGAAAAATTCGGTTTAGTATTTGGAAATGATTCTTTTAGCAAATTATTTGCTAGAAGACTGATAGTGTGGCCTCGTAGTATTGCCAAACTTAATATCTAGAGCTTGTCTGCAGCATCATAAGCAGCTTTCTGGTCTCCTGACCACGTGAAATAATTATATTATCACTAGCTGACCCAGCCCCGCGTTGCTGTGTTATAAATTAAAATAAAACCTATCCTATCTTTTAAGTTAGATCAAATAACAGATAGTTACGAAGTTTGATCAAAATCGGTTAAGTAGTTTAGGAGTCCATCGCGGACAAACAACGTGACACGTAATTTATATATATATTAAGATTATAGTAGTTTACTTAAAAATTTGTTACACCTCTACAAATATGTAATTATTTATAAAATGAATGAAAGAGTCCCTTCTATGTCCATCCTTTTCGCCCGTGTGTCCTTTTAACCCTAAGCTGCTCATTTTTCCCCTCGATCATAAATTCCATGATACAAGTCTCATAAATCATTTGTGACGTCACACCGGAAAAGTATCCGCCGTGATGTGTGACTGGTATTACCCTGAATTTTTTTCACGCAATCGGCCATTTTATAACTAACTAGACATACAGTTGGCGGCTAGTCAACCTTCCTCAAAATAACTTTCTACGATCGGGAAATTTACAGTATATTTGTACAATAATAATATATTATTCGAAGACGCAATAAGTTAAGAAATTTTGCCAAGGGCTAGTCTTCGGATGGGTGACTGAAAAGTTTTCTTGAATAAAAGCGGGTTCAACATTTCTAACATCTTGGCCAAAACACGATTCTGTTATTTGCATATGTGTATTTGCATATGAATGATTTGCCTATAAAATAGTAAACGACACAAACGTAACTTTTGCAAGTACGCAATTAATCTTCAAAATATGTCTGTAACAGCCGATTATTCAACCCTTTGTGAAGTAGGCGACAATTTCAGCCTACGCGATAATTAACCTGGCTGTTTTATAACCTAGCCTACATAATACGTTATTGTGTTCGTTAATTGTGTAAGGATGCGTTCACACTGCGAGCATTCGTCCGTAAAGCCTGTAGGTAGGAATATCCTATTTTATTATCGGGACGAAGGGTTCAGAAAAATACTGTTGTTTTAAATCTAGAAAAAATCGACTTATATCAGGCGTGACTAACCAACGAACCTACCAGTTTTTATTTATTTAACGTTTAGGTATATTTATATGTATACCTATACATATAAATATACCTAAACGTTAAATAAATAAAATATACATATATATGTGTTGGTATATTTTGTGTATATTTTATTTTTATTGAGCACCGTCGACTGACCGGGATTATGTTATTACTTAATTTACTGTCCATCCAAAGATTGCTATTACATATCTATGTATTATATATGTATGTCTATCCGTTATCCTAGTATCCATAACACAAGCCTTATAGTGTTTACTTTGGGCTAGGCTAATTGGTGTGAATGTAAAAAATATTATTATTATTGTCTTATTTCATTCTATTCTATTCTATTCTTAAGTCTTTACATTGTTAACTAGCGCATCAAAAATTGCTAGAATTTGTCTGCTGTGCTGAGGGTACGTATGTAATTTAATGACACATAATTAAAATATTTTAGGATAGTTAGTAGATATTGGGTTAATTATAGACTATAATTAAAACATTTATACATTGAACTCAATAAACGTAATTTAAAATCAAAATTTTAATGATATTTTTTCTTACACCCACACTATTAGCCTAGCACAAAGTAAGCCCTATAAGGCTTGTGTTATGGATGCTAAGGTAAAAGATATACAAATATATAGAAATACCCATGACATCATCCTACAAACATCTGCCTATTCCAGGACTCGAACTCAGAACCAAGGAAAGGTAGGATTAATAATAAAAAATGACTAAATTATTAAAAGTTGATTGTAACAGATATTAAATAGAAAAACCACAATATCTAATCTAAAGATCCACACATTTGTTTTCCCCAATAGACAGTCGTCCATTGTTCGCGAATTAGTTAAAAAACGACAGAGATATGAAATTGCGTAGTCAGAAGAGAGATAGTTATAACTTTTTGCTATCTAGGCAACTTCTGTTACTGACTGCGCGAGTGTTTTGCGTATGTTACAATGTGTATAAAATATTTTAATCTTGCCTGCTTTCTAAGCTACCGGTGAAGGTCTTAGGATCGATTTTAACGTGAGTAATAAACGTAAGCCCTCGTCATGATAAGGGATCACTATTGTGCTTTGCTTTAGAAATAACGCCCTAAATTTTTATAGGGATATTTATATATATACTGCCTTAACCAAGGTAAGGAGAACTTCTTAAATCTATTATAAAATACTAGATGATCCGTGCTTCTCTGCGTAAAACATTATGATCACTATTAAATGTACGAGTATGTACTTACTACATTCGTTTCGATAAACCTCAAATTCTCGCTAGAGAACAAAGATTGGAGCGTTCCACCTGCTTGGGATTAATAATAAATAAATGAATACCTCCAAAAACACACATTGTAAGACCTGATGATGTAGGTAGCTCTTTTTGCAAATAATAAAACAATAAGATGGAGGTCGGTCTCCCTGCCCAAGTTTCTTTCACCAGTTCTTCTCGGAAGGGCCTCCCAATTTCCGAACTGGTAATAGACTCAGTCGTATACAATGTAATTGTAGTGAGAATTTAATAACTAAATAAAATGTAAGAATAAAACAATTTGATTTACATATATAAAACAATTTTAACAATTAGGAACGTGCCCGATTAAAATATTGTAAAGGTAGTAGAAAATACATGACAACCATTATCTTAGTCATCCTGTGATCACGACTCCTGTAAAGGAGTCGAAACGTCAGCATTAAATATACAATAAAATATGCGCAAAATTCGTAAAAAAGATTCAAAATAGTTTATGCCACTTAAAAATAATGTAGCTTTCTACTAACTAGTAGTATAGTCTGACTAATAGAATATTCCCACAAATAAACTTACAAAACCACTCAATAATATTTATGAAGATAACTCGGTATGAGCATGTATTTTATTTATTACGGTATGTAAGTATATTAATTTTGTATTTGTCTGTTTATTTAGGGTGTACGGTTTGTGCACCTTTTTACGATAAATAGTGAAAAAAGTGAAAGTCTTGATATGATATAAATTATATATTTAACTGAATTAGATTTATAACTACTAACTAATAAATGACATGATAATTGATATGGGTACCCACAGCGTGATTGATTACCGATGACAAACTAACTCTAAAATGACCTAAATTACAGAACTGTACGAGTTAGCTCGTACATAGAGCATCTATATAATTAAATTATTTTTAACTGATTGATATTGAGAAATACATTTTTCTGGTTACTTTACGCTTTCGCAGAATTGATGTTGTTCACTTCTAACTTCTAAAGTATATATACAGTTTTTCTCTTTACTTCATTTTGATGTACGTGCCTAGATAACGAGCGATAAAACACACCAAATTTCGTAACCATAGATCATATAATAAACAAAAAAAATGCCAATAAAATAAGGAGATTAAAACAAATTCTTACAAGAAAAAATTTAATATATTTCAGTACGGTACTTGAACTGACATCCTTCGCTATTCGAGTAAGTGCTCTACCAACTAACATACAGATACCTTGACAGACTCGTCGATACATTCCAAGCATTTCTGAACCGATTCGTTGCTACATACAATTACAGAAACGAAGGCTACGATAAATGATTATAATAGAAAAATACTAGAAAAAGTCGAGTCGGGTCACAAGTGAATTCTCAGGCGGGAATCGAACCCGCAACCTTTGGAAATCCGGTCCAATGCTCTCCCAATTGAGCTACCGAGCCTTGTGAACACTCGTCGAAATTTTCTAGTACCTTTCTTATTTTACGCTGTAGGCCAGCGTTGTTTCATCAAATAAGAGGAACATCCTCTCGTATTCGAAAGAAACATTTTTACAAATGTTTGAGCAATCGATTAAGATGAAACAGCCATTTAGTTTTATATTTTTTTTTATTTTTATGCATTTTCAATGCGATCTTATAAGATAAATTATTATAGTAGATTTTTTTTCTATTAAAATAATTTATCTTATAAGATCGCATTGAAAATGCATAAAAAAATTATAGCAAAATTAAAGGCTCGGTAGCTCAATTGGGAGAGCATTGGACCGGATTTACAAAGGTTGCGGGTTCGATTCCCGCCTGAGAATTCACTTGTGACCCGACTCGACTTTTTCTAGTATTTTTCTATTATAATAATTTATCTTATAAGATCGCATTGAAAATGCATAAAAAAATTATAAAACGAAGACTACGAGCTTGATTTACGTGAAAAATGAAGAAAGTTTTATTCTGGGTTGATTTCCCTAAAACTTGATTTGAAGGAGTTATCATCGATTTAAAAATGACACGGTTTCAGTGGCTAACGGCACACGCAAAAAAAGTGATGATTAGTCGTTGCATCAGCAACGAATCGGTTAAGCTGACGCTAGCGCCATCTATTCTCGTTTTAGGTACTACTCACTACAATATCGAGAGTAATACTTTAACAACTATTGACCAATCGATACAAAAGAAACAGCCATGTATATATTTTTTATATAAGCATTACATATCTAAAGAAATTATTACAATAAAATACACTTGTTTCAAATGAGATTCGAACCCACATCAATCGCTTTTCGGGCGAGTTCTTCTGCAATTAGGCTACCGAGACCTTGACAGACGCTAACATCAGCTTAAAAAAGCTTGGAAAAATCGACGGGTCGCTCTCGTCGGGATAGCGCGTAAAGAAGGTTCGATTCCCGCCTAAAAACTGAGACAAATATTAGTTTATTTTTAGATATAAACGACTAGCAATTAAATACGTAAATAACACAAAAAATAATACGTACACGTATACACAATACCACGGTTGTTGTGATGCCTTCTCTCAAGCTTTGTACTACGCATGCGCACACAAACACGCTGAGGCCCAAATAACTCCCACTATGCCGAAGCTCCCACTATGCTATGTTGGTAAACACGAGTGGAGGGGGTACGAAGCAGAGCACAAAGAGAACCACGAGCATAAGAGACACTGTATAATGCTTCCTAACTTATTTTATCCTACGTTAAATCTTATGAATTTATGTGATTGTCTCTTTTTACTGTCGCTGTTTCGTTTCAAAGAGACACTATATAATGCTTCCTATCTCATTTTCTCCTACGTTAAATCTTATGAATTTATGTAACCGTCTCTTTTTGCTGTCGCTTTTTCGTTTCATCGACTTTCAAATCACAACGGTGCTAAAGAAGTTTTCACTTCAACAAACAAACGTTTCATAAATATATTTATAAACACTTAATACGAGTTACAATGTGGACGCGTCGTATTCCAAATTATCAAATAATATGACTGAGCAATGATCTAAATTTAATTACTGTTGTTTATAAAGACATTGCACATAAATCGTATATTACGTGACGTATAACGTAACGCATAAAAGATAAGGAGAATACGACACTTTTGCGAAAGCCAGTCATTAGGATTGGAGGCCGTAAAGATTATCTTTATTATCACCAATCCAATACCTCCAAACTATTCATCTGGAAGTGTCGTTACAAAAAAGGATTCATTGTAAGACCATCTTAGTGTTGACAAGAAATAATCAGGTCACGAAAAGACATGTTCGCTATAGAATTGTAATACTGGCTCTTTTTGAAGTGAAACCTTCTTTAGCATCGTTGTGATTTGAAAGTCGATGAAACGAAAAAGCGACAGTAAAAAGAGAGACACATAAATTCATAATATTTAACGTAGGAGAAAATGAGATAGGAAGCAATATACAGTGTCTCCTTGAAACGAAACAGCGACAGTAAAAAGAGACACATTAATTTATAAGATTTAACGTAGGAGAAAATGAGATTAATGAAGCATTATGTACGTGTATTAATACGTGTTTGTGTGCGCATGCGTAGTACAAAGCTTGAGAGAAGGCATCGCAACAACCGTGGTATTTTGTATACGTGTACGTATTATTTTTGAAGGTTTCACTTCTACCACGTGTGAATTGCATATATTGTGTTTTTGTGCCTTTGCAATAAGAACGATATTCGCAATTTGACATCTTGTGCGTCTGTTCTATGAATAGAATTAAGGGAAATCAGATCTGGTAGAGCTGATCCTGCTCAACCAGATCTGTTTTCTCCAAGTGTTGGGGATGACTTCATTGAAGCAATCTTGTTATATAACGACCTCTCTTGCAACCTCGTCGGTTAGTTGCTTTTGACCTTGCCTTTTTTTCATTACAGTTCGCCTTGGTCTGCCTTTACCGCCGACAACTAAACACACACACATAAGTATACCCACTGATGTCACAAAAGAGCAGCTTAATAGCTTAATGTTAAACGTAATAATGTATTTTGCTAACTACAAGGTTACTTAACGCTGGCACACACGGAGTTAGCAAATATCCCTAATGGCTTTAATCTACTTCCAATGGATGTAATTATGGGTCGCCATGACAGAAATTGATTGAACCACTTTTGTTAACGACTGTCTGTTATTGGATCGGCTCTCGACTTTAGTAAGGTTTCATAAATTTACTTATATATAGGTAATATTATATTTTAATGCTAATAAGAAAAATTATCAATACGGTGAAAATACTATTTATGTTGGCCACGTTTTGAGGCTTGCTCTCAAGCTTTTTACTACGCATGTGCACTGTTGTGCTACGTAAGCGATAAATGGAAAGATCTTACTTGTTAATTCTGCTTAACTGTGACTGTTGCTGCTCCTCTAAATTGATTTTGCTTCGCTTCTGTTATTCCAACGGAAAACTCACTCGAAACGTCTTTGATAGTACACGTGATTCGCGAGTGATCCCGCTATTTTAGCTCGAAGGACCATAAATTATGTATGGTCTGTTAACCATACATAAACGGATTGTTACCGATAGTTTGTTAATTGCTAAATAATCCCGAAACTGTCCCGAAAATAGTTAAAGGAGATAAAATGATAAAAATATGTTATTTGAACGAGTAATCTATTGCTACTGATTTACATTACATATCCAATAACACACAGCGCTAACGCCGACGCGACTTTTGCAAATTATGTAAACATATGGCAATGTACGGGTTTGCTCGTACAATATCAAAAACAAACTTTGTGTTTTTCAATTTATGATATATACCAGCCAGACACTTCATTTCAAATTAGGATCCATCAGTGTGATCGTAGCAATCCTGATTGTAATCAAGATTGTTCATGTCCTGTCATGTGCATTTATTTATTATTTATTTATTTATGTGTCTGTCTGTGTCTCTCTTTTCAATGTCGATTTTTCTCCTGATTTGTAACCTAAATGTTCCTAACTGTTAAATTTTATCTTTATCATAAAAAACAACAGTTCTTCACGTAATGTTCGACTCTTCTCGGTTCTCGTCGGGTGACCTTGAATCATCACAACAGCCACTTTTTTTACTTTAATTTTGTTTGTTCAGCTTTTATGGGTCGTAGCAAAATGATTAATAGATTTTAATTTTCCTAGAAATTTGGACTATCAAAAACAAAAATATTTTTGCAAATACGCCGCCTTGTTGAGATTATCGCCTTCAAACAAAAACAAAGCTCTTCAGACAAAAGCCTTACTTAATGTAGGTTATTATAGGATAGTTAATAAGTTTATTTTACTAACATTTTTTAAACTACTTAGAGGCTGCGTGATATTTTATTATTTTATAGTTTGTTTTATTGGTCATAATAATATACATATAATAAAAATAAAAAATGTGTATTTAAAAGTAAGAAAAAATGTCAAATACTATTCCGCTAAAACCAAAAATCGTAATTTTAATGTATATTTCTATAACAATGCCATAAAGATGTCTTAAACACAAACTGAAGTTATTCCCTTATAGGAGTAACGCGTCTTACGGAAATACGCCTGTATATTATTCCTCGTAAACTAAAAACATATTGGATTTATCTTTATACCAAGCATCACGGAAAGTAATTTTGAAAGTAAATTTAAAAAAATATATTCTATATAACCTGTAGATAGTACCTGTTCTTTGTACGGCGAGTTAGTGTGGACGATGGATGCGGGTAAATTGTTCACTAAAATGAATGATTCATTAACTTTTTGTAACTACCTTGGATTGTAAGCTAATTAGCTTAAAGTACCATTCCAGACAAGCCCCTGTGACTTTTGGTTTGCCAAAATGAAAAATAATTATGTAAAAATAAAATATTTTTTATTCAAAGAGAATTTACAATCCGTGTATTGAACGTCAAAGCTACGCCATATTTTCGTAAGTCCTACGTCGGGAGACGTTGTATCGAGAAGAAGCCTCAAGAAACTCGGCAAGAGCTGTTTCATTCTCCCTTTTTTATGTGTTACATTACATACACAGTAATTTGTAAAAGTATATAAATAAATTATGGGTGTACTTATGTACGCGCGTGAGAAGTTATACTTCTCTGGGATCATTAATATAGTTTATAATATACCACTTTTAAATAAATATAAAATTGTTATTATTATGTTATGTCATATATACTCTTTTCTATAGTGCCCATGAACAATTTGAGGGATATTTAGCTTGTCACCTGTATAAATTGAATTGTTATTATTATAAGATTATGAGAAAATAAAGAAATACGAAATTATATAAATTACTAGCTTTTACGCGCGGCTTCGCCCGCATTTTTTTTATTTATTTTTTTTAAGAAATAGTATCCTATGTTACTTCTAATACCTCCAAGAATATATGTACGAAGTTTCATAATGATCGGTTTAGTAGTTTTTGCGTGAAAGCATAACAAACAAACTTACATTCATATTTATAATATTGGTATGGATTGTTGACCACCATATATTATTTTAAACTAGCTTTCCGCCCGCGGCTTCGCCCGCGTGGAATTCGGTTATATTGTGACTATAAGAAAACTTCTCATTCCCACGGAAAAATCTAAGAGGCGCGATGTAACACTGGATAGTATACTTTAGTGATTTCAGGATAAGTAGATGTAAAAAAAACAATTTAGACGATAAAACAAATTGTACGTCATCCCTCGGGAATTCCTCATTTTCGGAGATTCATTATCGTATCATTTAGCTTCTAAATTTACATGTTTATATTCGTTTGCAATATTTTACCTTGATTTAAACGACACACAGCGCCATCTACAATCCATCCATCAAGCAAACAATATTTTTGTTTTTCCTCGGGAATATCAATTTTTCCAGGATAAAAAGTACCCTATTGTTTAATCCGGACTTTTATCTTTATGTTCGCAAAATTTTAAAGCAATCGGTTCAGTAGTTACGGCGTGAAAGCGGAACAAACAAACAAACAAACTCACTTTCCGATTTATAATATTAGTAAGGATTACACACACATTCATAAATATTTGAATAACTAACTTGAGCGAATTAGCGCCCAATTTCGTCCTGCTGGTTTATTCCATGTCACTTTTCCGAGCAACTTCAACCTGTTACTTTTGTGTTACAGTGATGCGCGCACATCTTAAAATTTCACTCTCTATAAAGTGTAACTTCAAAAATAGTGTCGAGGAAGAAATGAAACTTCTCAGTTAAGAACCAAGGCCTGATGTTATGACTTTCGTTAAAAGCCAATCAATAGAGACGCGCCACTTCCAGTTATCGATATTGCGTCGCAGCTGACCCGTTACCGGCTATCCGGTTCATCGATTACACCCCGTAATGGGTCAAGCGTAGACATTCCAACTTCATGATAATTTGAGTGGACTCCTATTATTACTCTGCGTCTATTGTTGGTCAGCTACCTGGCATGGATTTGTTTAGATAGTCTTGGGAGATTTTGATTTGTTTATTTTCTTTGTATTGTCTTAACAGTGAGCGTGTAAAGGTTTCGATTTCACATCATTGAGATATAAAAAGAAGCGTATTGGATTTTAGGTTTTGTTCTTTTTAAGGTTAGTAGTTTTCGAACTGTTCATGTAACTACTATTGAAATATAACAAAATACATTAGTAAGAAATTACTTAGAGTTTAATACATATTACATTACAGCATTAAAGTGTAATGTAAAATCTCATGGTGGGACGGTTCCAGAATAAATTTGCCAAATTATATGGAGTGTATCCATTTTATTCCCTAATGTATCCAACGTTATCTTGGGCATGATTGGATTCAACAAATTGCGGGAGGGAACCGGACTTCGTCGTATATACGTATATTTGAAGTGTAGCAAGGAAAAATACACTTACACATGCTAATATGCTGCGGCAGATAGGCGTGTGTGTTACTCACCGATATGTGTGGCTCCATCTTTCTTTCTTTCTATTGCTTAAAAATAATTTATGATATAAATCATCATACCATCATCAAGATTTAAATAAACTTTAAACCTAAAATAGTATGTATTGTACAAAGGAAATTACACAAAAAAATTGCCAGGGCAGCTACCAAAGTGAAAATTCGGGACTTTTACATTGTCTTGATTTCTAATAAAGTACACTGAATATACCAAGCAAAAAACATTAATTTCCTCCTATAAGTATCCTACCTCTTCTAAGAAAATATATTAAAACTGCGTAATATTTGCTTTCGGAAAATCCACTCAACTATAATGAAATGTTTACAGTCTCAAGAATTTGTTTTCATCTTCTACATTAAATTTAATTAAAACCATCAATAACAAACCGGAAGTATTAGCATTTCTATGAAAAACTAAACAGCAAAGCAGGTAATAATTTTCTACATCCCAACATTTTGCTGTTATTAGTGTAGCGCAAATATTAACCGGCCTAATTTGTCGATAAAATGGTGACCCGCTGGAAATATTTGTCACGTTGTCTATAACCGGATGTAAGCGGATTAGGTGTAAGGCTGTGGACATTCTTATAGCGATGAATCGAGAAAGGCAATTGCTTAATGAATATATTTTCAGGTACATACTCGTTTTTCTTGATGATTACTGACATTACTGAACTTGATGATGACAGGACAGAGAAGCGAGTGCATAACAGTCGCCAATAAAGCTGGGACCGATATATCGCAAACCTATTTTCCAAAAAAAAGTTTATTTATAAGATTTAAAGCTTCATTAGCTTTCGGGTAAAAAAATTTTAAAGTGGAGAGTCGTGTTAAAATTTGTATCGATCGCTGTTTGCTCTCGTCGCTAGCTACACAACCACTGCCTTATAAAACAGTTTATATTATATGTGTAAGTTTGGTTACTTAGCAACAAGCTATCACGATCATATTATTGTTACCGTTATATCACTTTGTGGTAGTAATATTTTTAATGGTCCAGATATTATCGGATAATTTATTTTATCGATAATTACACTCTATCTGTGTCGAATATTTTAGTAGTTGAATTAATGTTTGTGCTTCACAGTCAATGTAATGTTAAATAGATAATCTAAAGGTTACAATTTGTAAGTAGCTCATGTATGACCAAAATTAAATTTAAAATCTATACTAATATTATAAAGCTGAAAAGTTTGTTTGTTTGAACGCGCTAATCTCAGAAACTACTAGTTCGATTCAAAAAAATATTTTTGTGTTGGATAGTCCGTATATCGAGAAAGGCTTTAGGCTATATAACATCATGCAACGACTCATAGGAGCGAAGCATCAGTGAAAAATCATAATAACAGAAATTGACGCGGACGAAGTCGCGGACAACAGCTATTAAATATAAAAACTGGTTTAATTCAAATGTGTGTTAGTAGAACGTTTAAAAACTAAATTACAACTTGTCTAAGGAGTCAAGCGGATAATGAACCCAAAACCTCTCGCTATCCGGACGAGTGCTCTCCCAATTGAGATCCGAGTATTGGACAGACTCATTGAGTTTTTCCAAGGGTTTCTTAAGTTAAATACCAGCGCCCACTTGAGCCCCGCCTGACTGCGTCACAACACATCGTGATGCAACAGCAGCTCGACCAGGTCAATCACGGCCGAATTAAATAAAGCTCGCAAATACAGGAATTTTGGTGGCACATACATTTTCCTGCCTTTTGCAGTAGAGACGATGGGAGCCCTTGGGGAACTAATGCTAAGTTATTTTTGAAAGACTTGACTGCTCGCCCGTTTGAGTCAATGTGTGACCGGTCAAGTGGAAATTTCTTCACTCAGCGCATAAGCTTGGCTATTCAACGGGGCAATGTTGCCAGTATTTTGGGTACCTTGCCTCGAACAGGCAATTTGAAATAGGTTGAAATATTTAATTTGGGAAATGCAATTGATAAAAAAAGCCCTGAAATAAAAAGTATATTTTATTAATCTAAATATAATATCTATAAACGTAAACGTATTATCTATCTATCTATCTATCTACATAACTAGCTGACCCGGTAACGCGTTGCTATGGTAACGCGTTGCTGTGGTAATGCGTTGTCATAGTAACGCGTATACAATGGGAAAAGGAGCGGACAGACAAACACACAAATAAATATAATGCAATGGTATAATAATCTTATATTTTGTTATTTTATTTCACATAATTTGATTTATAATTCACAGTAGTCGTTTGAAGAAATTTTACATCATAGAAAAGTATTTTTTCACATAGCAACACTTTTGTTTATTTACGAAAACTATCAATTATAACGAAATATAAATTTTAACAAAGAAATAGCAAACCATAAAATACTACGAGTATACAAGATGTCGCTTTACATTCCCGCCAAAAATACATAACTTTTTGTAAATGAAAATAAAATTTTACCATTAAACATTTTTGTTGTAAAGATATATAGCTTTAAAACTTGCATCCCAGAAACAAGAATTATACATAAAATTTGAAAAATCACAAACTCATACAAGAAAATTTAATAATAAAACCGTAACCAAAGAAGTCAAAGGAATATTTGATATGACTAATTCTGTTAATGGGTTTGCACATCGAGTCGTAGCTACTGTCATGTTACATCCCTAATGTGTACCTAATCAACAACTAGAAATAGACTGTGATATATAATCAGTTAATGTCAATCCACTTTGAGCGAATCTCGTACCGCATAATAGCAGAAACTTGTGGCTCAACTGATTCTCCATAGTGTTGTCACTGTCAAAATAATAGCCAAAAGCGTACCGATACTACGCCTATTTGTTGATATAAGTACCTACGTTCCATTAGATTATTAGGGTTGGCACTGTTATTTTGACGTGAAAACGTCTTATAAATCGATGAAAGCCGGCTGCACGTACGAAAAAGCATGACTCATTGTCACGTTCCTCCTGAGCCTAACGTGCAAGCGAGAGCACGGAACAAGCAGCAAGCAGAGAGGCATGATCGGCTTAAAGCTGCGAATTGACAATCAGTTTTTCGCCTCAGTTTAACTGACGTCCATCCAAAATTTGATCGTGAGTGTCGAATTATCATTCCAGAGTTTTAACTGAAGACGCGCCACTTATTTCCGAGACTATCATAAATCCAAATCGGCGCGTCACGCCAAACTGATCGTTAGTGTGTGATCGTCAATACAACACAAACAGGTAGTACACTTCCTAACACCCTGGCCGATTGAAAACTGAAGAGCCGGAGTGACGCCAGTGAATGCGGAAATCGAGTTGGCCTAAAACCATTTGGAGTGACACCACAGTTTTACGTTTAGACTGACGCGAAAAACTGATCGTCAATGCCCACTTTAAGTGTTACCTTACTGGATTAGCTATATATTTTTTTGTTTTTATCCACCTAAAATTTAAAACGTAAGCAAATAAAACACATCACATACAAAAAGTATTTTATGCATTTGCACAGGAATAAAAGATGCGCCGAAGTTTTAAGAATTAAAACGTGCAAAACTTAACCCTTAACTGGCATTGTTAATTTGATGAACACACTTAGGGCCATTTTGACGATGATACAAAATCTTATTAAAACGTGTAAATATACTATGATTTAGTAGATTTCTGAATAAATATAAAATAACAATTTGAGTTAAAATAATATTGCAAAAATGACAAATTTAAGTATCAAATAGGAGAGGACACTGTGTTCCATCCTACAGGCATTAACCTATTTTGGAGTACAGGGGAATCCAGCACAAACTGTATCACGTTCTGTCAATAAAACATTATTATTTTTATTATAAAGCATTATTATTACACGTAAATGAAGAAAATAACCTTCTTTCTTGTGTTTATTATTATAACAATTAAAATTATTTATAACAAAATATGAATAATTTTTCAATAGCTTTAATATTTTTAAACACGTGAAAACTTTTGAAGTCCATTGTTGTGTGACACTCATAATATAGAAAATCAATTTTTTAGTGAAATTTAAGTTACTAAATATTTTATCTTAAGAAAAAAAGATAAGAAAAATTTCAACTTATGGCAGGCGTTATGCGGTTAAACTGCCATCCGGGCAAGTAAGTACCTTGACAGATCTGGCAAATTTTTTCAAGTATTTCTTTAGCTGAAACCAGTCCCGCTTCTCCATATTATTGTTTTCATCTGCAAAAAAATATATTTTTTATATAAATTATTATAATAGAAAAATACTAGAAAATATCGACTCGGCTCACAAGTAAATTTTCAGGCGGGAATCGAACCCGCAATCTTTGGAAGTCCAGTCCAATGCTCTCCCAATTGAGCTACGGAGCCTTGTGAACACTCATCGAAATCTTCTAGTACCTTTCTAATTTTACGCTACAGGCCAGTGATGTTTCATCAATGAGTGGAACATCCTCTGAGGCATCACGTCTTATAACGATTTAAGTTTAGTTGTTAAAAGGAGACGCCACTATAGACCGCGTATAGCGGTGTCTCACTTTGACAATCGAACTTGAATCGCGCTAAAAGATGATGGTAGGCCCGCTGGTATTCGAAAGAAACATTTTTATAAATGTTTGTGCAATCGATTAAGATGGAACAGCCATTTTGTTTTATGCATTTTTTCAATGCTATCTTATAAGATAAGTTATTATAATAAACACTCATCGAAATTTTCTAGTACCTTTTCAAATATTTTTTTTGTTGACACAATACCAGTTAGTTATTAATTATAAAATAAATATACGCTCCTTGAGGTTTAATACACAAACTAAAAATGCAATCTTTATAACCCGATTAATATTACAAGTTAAAACAGTTCAAAACGTAAACGTTGTTAAAACAATCTGTTTTTATTTGCGTCGGTTAAATGTTTATGATTGATGGTAACTTGACTCAACTTGGCGAGCTAATATTAAACAGATGTAATTAATAATTTGTTTGTTTAAAGTTAGGAAATTGAGCGAGAGTCATGGCAGTGTCTTAGCCAAGTGTAAGTAAATTTAGGATTTATAACAGAATAGTATCGTATTACGAAAGATTAGATAAACGTTTTTAGAGAAGCTATTGTGTTTATTTGTTTAAAAAAAACAACTTTTTTACGGATTTTACGCATAATTTATTTTATATTTAATTTTAATCTTGACATAACGACTCCTTAACAGGAGCTGTGATCACAGGATGACAACGGTGATGGTGTTTTTTTTCAGGATTAAATATAAAATAAATTAAGCGCAAAATCCGTAAGAAAGTTGATTTATTCAAATGTGTAACGTGCGCGGAAGTGTAAGAACTAATTATGTGTTTATTTTTGTTGAAGTTTCAAAAATTACCTGAACGCGCTAACAATTGCGCCGTCCAGCGTCTTGGCAGTTACATTGAAAATCGAGAAAAGATTTTTTTTCTCTCTTTATTTATTTTAACGCGCCACAAAAAATAAACTATTTTTTAATTTAGATAATATTTATAATTAATAAATAATTATTTTACTTAAAAACATATTGTAGACAAGGTATAGGTTGATGTCTACCCTTTGAGCTTTTAAACCCTGTGTTGGGAGGCATCGCTCTTCGTAATGTTACTACAATCCTAAATTAAATAATTACAAATTGTCAATTATTCGTCAAATAGGTGCCAAAACCACCTTCTAATTTCAAAGTAACACATCAGCTAAAAAAACGTTTAATTTCTTGACAAGTTAACCCGGCGTCATTGTGGCTACTAAACGGAACTTAGCCGTTGTGGCCGGGTATATTTTACCCATGTACATTACTGTACACTGAATCAAGTTTATGTCAATACTAGTTTTCTATATTAAAGAAATATGTAATTATAAACATTATTTAAAAAAAAAAAACATTTAATTACTATAAAATAAGCATATTATCATCAAACAGAAAAAAACCTTTTTTTTTATCCTGAGATCAATTTGTTCGAACATAACTTGAAAAATATATTCAAAAACAAAAAATAATAATCATTTAGGTACTAAACATAAAATTGACTTTCACACGTTAACTTAAAATTAGAAACTATATAAAACAAAGCTTATTTATTACTTATAAACAAAGTTATTCGCTATCGAGATCAACGCAACTTTGGCATAATGGGATAATGTGTTCCATACAAATATGCTTGTTACATTAATTGCAGTTATGCCTTGTTTTTTTATCTTTAGCCGAAGGACAGTCTTTAGATCTCGTATATGTTTTCGAACTTTTATTTGGAGATCATAGTACCTATTATATTTTCAGACCTTGTGCGAACGTGAGTCCGAGGTGGTTGCGGAGACCATTACTTTCTTTCCATGTCTTTACCAATATAAATCTGCCGGTTACTGGTTGAAACAATTGCTTCTTGCTCATCATCGCTGCATTCTTGTTGCGCATCACTGCCTTGACTTAGCTCTGGAATTTGGTCGATTTCACCTTCGTCATCTAAACTGTACTGTTCATTGTCACTGGTGCTAGCTTGTGCAAATAAAGCTAGAAGTCGTCTTTGTTCTTTTTCGTAAGACGTGGTTAGTAAAATTGTGAAAAAAGATATGCAATTTATCGATAAACAATAAAAAAATGAGCAGAGTGTATGTACAAATGTTGAGTGGCCATTGTGGCCGGGTATGTCTTACCCGCGCGCTTGTTACAGGCGTATATACTCCGTCGTAGCTGCAGCAACACTACAAAGAGTAGCCAATACGTTCAAAGAAGTCAACATCCGCAGCTACTGTTAGCGGCTATTAACGCGCGTATTTTGTTTTTAAGTTATTGCAGTTTTAAAATCCGCCGGGTATTAGATACCCGGAAACAATGACGCCGGGTTAATAATTAGTAAATAAAAATAATAAATTTAACATGATGGGCTTGCAACTGAAAATACGCTTAGGAAATGTCATCAAAACATGCAAATAACGAACTTTAATTCGAAATGATAAAAAGAGTTACATTTCTTGACGAATTTCAGTTAGGAGGTCGTAGTACTTCGCCGTCGAAATATACTTCTATACTACTTTATAAATCTGTAGGCTCTGTATATACATTTATTTTTTAATCAACTTTATGATATATATGCGTTTGACTGAATGATAACAATTCAACATTTTTTTTTATTTTCGTCTGTCTATCTGTAATTGACTGATTTCGATGAAATTTGATATATGGTAAGAACATGTGATAGCGCAAATGATAGACTATATATCATATCGTTAATAACCGGTAATCGGTAGTAATCGGTAATAACTAATATTATGAATACGAAAGTGGGTTTGTTTGTCACATTTTGAGGATTTAACTACTTAACTGATCAACACAATTTTTTGCATGTACTTTGTCAGGGGTACAGATAAGTACATAGGGTACCTTTTAACCAGAAAAAATTTATTGTTTTAAACTTTCATGGTCACTAACATTATAGTAATATAAGTTGTTTACGGGATTGCTATCATGTCATCACGGAGCGACCGTGAGGAGTCGCTCCGTGATCATGGCACCTGCAACAGTGCCGAAATATCGGAAACTCAAAAACAAGGTACATGGTAGCAATCCCAGAAAAAATTTGTTCCTGAGGAATAGAAATATAATTTTTATTCGGTAGTGTAAATAAACGCAAGCGAAGCCACGGGTAAAATCAAGTAATTTAACAAAACGATGATATTTTTCTATCGTTTGTTTGGATGGGATCGTAGCTAGCGCAACCAATATTGGTTCATTTTATTCTCTTTACGGGCTCTTTGAAAAGGAATGTATTTTGTATTTTGTTCATGTTAAGAATTATGACGATCTCCGTTAAAAAGTGGATCGCATACTGGTTTTGCCTTGGTTTTGTTTTGGTCAAGCCAGTTAGAGGTTCGATTCCCAGTCGGGTTAATGTAGAAAATAAATTATTCTGTATTGACTCTGTATGTTTTCGTACGTGATGTATTCTTATATTTATTATTATTAATACTATTTACCTATCCACAAAGTCACAATAACAGAAAGACATAATTCCTATAAGATGTTCGTCCAGATTAATCATTGGATTCTTTAACACGTTGGTATAATTTTTTTTCACGTCCCCCATTAGCGGTATTTGACGATCTCCAAAAAAGGGGTTTTTCTCAATTTGTATAGCTATGGGTCAACAAAATGCTTATAGTGTAAGAAAATAATGATCATAGCTGCAATTGGGATGATGACTGAATTTTAATTTTCACGTCTCGTCATAATATATTAAAATACCGTAGAAAAAGATACAATCCTGTGAAATCAGAATTAAAATCGGCTTAGAAATACATTAGATACAAGCATTTTAAGTTGTTCATTTGGAAGCGATTAGACAGAGAGATCCGACATCAACAGTGACGTCACTGTTTAGTACGGCCATATAAACTCCATGTAAATTTCCGTTTTGCTAGAGAGAGATGGAGCAAAATATTCAATACAATAGTCTGTTTATTATAGAAATGAGCTTCTATTAAAGCAAAAAATTGTTTTTTGTCATCTAGCCTATTGTTTGGCTGTAAAACCTGTGTGACGGATGGAAACGTGAGTGCCAGCAACAACTTCAATCCGACCCTTCACGAACCCTAAAATCCACATTGAATACTGCAAGTCAATTCCAATTAATCTAGTAATTAACGGAAAATGCATTCGAAGGCATTGCTTTTATTTTGAAAGCACTGCAAACATTTAATGGAATTCGAAAAGCTTTCTGTATCATTGTTTCGCATACGTTGCGAAAAATTTATTCATTTAAATGGATTTTATGCTTTGTGAAAAACGCGAAATCGATTTAACCACATTGTCACTTAGTCATCAATTTTCTCTTAAAATATTGAAGTGTTTTACTCACATTATGCATGAAAGTTTCAATTTAAAATTCGTTGTTGTGAACACACGTATTGACCAAATGATAAATTCAATTCAATTCAATTTATTTTATTTGGAGAAACAAAGAATCTTAAATGCTATGTTAGTATGTATGTTCTATTTTAATTTCAATTATATATATTTTTTATTCATAAAATCAAATTGCCAACAAAATTAAATATGAAAATCAAATTATCCAATCATTAAAATAAAATTATTAAAAATTAAATTACTGAAATCAAAATACTCAAATATAAATCTAAATTAATGAACAATTCGTTTGTATAAACAAAAATATAATTAAACGATTGACATATTTAAGCTAATAAGTCTTATAAGTTTATATAAGAAACTCGGACAGTTTCTTTGTTTCTTTCGCCAGTTCTTCTCAGAAAGCCTAATTTCCGAACTGGTGGTAGACTCAGTAGTGTACAATATAATCGTAGTAAAAATTCACTAACTAAATATAAACAAAATAAAATAGTTTTTCTCTACTATCTCATTTACTGCCCTTACTCAGAAGAAAATTCCTAACTCAGGCTTTGATTCAGTGCTCTACAATATAGTACACTTTTATAGACACTTTGCGTCGTAATAAAACACTCTACAGTCCATACTTACGCAGCAAATTCTGCTGAAACTCTAACTGAAATTCCCTTTGGGGTATTTAACGTTTAAAATAAAATAGTATTGTGGTAATAATTTTATTTAGTTATTGTAAAATAACTAATTTCATCATCTTAAACTAGCTCTACCTGGCTTGATTTGAAAGGATCTTATTTTTTTGACATTACCATAAAAAATGTTTAAATTAATTACTTCACGAAAAATAAGCTATTCGTGAGTGAAGGTCTTGTCAAAATCGGTGCAGCCATTTCAAAGATAAGCCAGAACCAAGAGACACTGACAATGTTATTATGACACTAGCTATTGCTCGCGACTTCGTCCGCGTCAATTGCTGTTATTATGATTTTCACTGTTGCTTCGCTCCTTTTGGTCGCAGCGTGATGTTCTAGAGTCTAAAGCCTTCCTCGATAAATGGACTACCCAACACTGAAAGAATCATTCAAATCGGACCAGTAGTTCCAGAGATTAGCGCGTTCAAACAAACAAACAAACAAACTCTGCAGCTTTATAATATTAGTATAGATTACAGACGGACACTTTAATTTTATTTATTTCTATGTTAACCAAAATAATAATAACACAATTAATTTTTTTCTTTGTAATATTATAACTACCCGGCTGGATTTGAAATGATCTCATTTATTTGGCAATACTATAAAAATAGTTTAAATTACTTGGTAATAAGCCAGCTACGCGTCAGTGAAAGTCTCGTCAAAATCAGTGCAGCTGTATCAGATATTAGCCCGAGACAGAAAAATGATAAATATTATTATTTTGACATAACAAATTATTTTTTTTGTGTGGATGTTAACAAAGATAATAAGAATATAATTATAAGTTTTTTTTGGAGTTAAAAATATATGTGTGACATCGATTCATGTTTATTTATTTATTATGGCAAATTACTAAACATTGCACGTAACAAGTAAGTGTCATTGCACATCAAATTGACACTATGGAGATGCGGAGTCGACGGAAGATGCTGATGTGTCATGGCCTGCCAGACCTCAAGGATGAAGATACTTCTGCGGTGTTAGCTAAAGCTGTTGTTGAGCGTCTCAAGTTGCCAGGGTTTTCATCAAAGGACATAAGCCGTTGTCATCGAATGGGCCGCACTCCTAGTCTTGATAAACCACGCCCAATTTTATTTAAATGCCGTGACCTCGAGATGCGTGATAGGATCTGGTACGCCAAGACAACCATGGCCAAGACCAACAAATGGTGTCGATTCTGAAGCCTTAGTAATGCCTTCTGCTACTTTTTCCTAAATTATTAGTTACACTGTTTTATTATTGTTATTTTGTGTTTGTTATGTTAAGTGATCTAAGGCTGGAGACCTCAACCGGCAGGTGGAGACCATTATTTTTATTTACATTGAACTTTTAAATTTCGTATATTGATTAGTTAGTATATTTATTTAGTACACATATATTATTTTTGTATATATTTTATTTTCGGTTTAATTAATACCTATAGTATATATTTACGATTTTTATGTCAGGTTCAGATGTCAGTAGTGATGATGAACCGTATTTAACTATGTCCTCTGTTGATTGCAGCAGCAGTAACAGCAGTTTTGTCAGTATCCCGTCGCTTTTTGAGTCCCTTGAGGGTGTATTTTCTGATGTTCCGAAGAACTTCAATGTAGTCCACATTAACGCTCAGAGTGTTCCTGCTCATTATACTGATATGTTGGCGTCATTCACACATAAATATCTCCATGCTATTTTAATCTCTGAGTCGTGGTTAAAACCATGCTTGCCTTCTTCCGCTTACGCTCTGCCAGGCTTTCGTCTCATACGAAATGACCGCTTAGGCTCCGGAGGTGGCGGAGTTGCTATTTATCTTCGTGATCACATTCCTTTCACCATTGTTAGCACCTCCACTCAACCACCTCCCTCAAATGCTGGCGAGCATCTGCTGGTGGAAGTCCTTCTCTCGCACACTAAAATCCTTCTCGGAGTATATTATAGTCCATCCATGCGTGTTAATTATTTTGCTTCTCTTGAAAATCTTTTTGACAGTCTTATTCCTTCATACAATCACTCCATTATCATGGGTGACTTCAATACTTGTCTTCTCAAAAATGATCATCGCACCACGTCTTTACAATCCGTCGTTAATTCAGGCAACATGCACATCCTTCCACTTAATGCCACCCATCATTTTCCAAATTCTGTTCCATCTCTTCTTGATCTATTACTAATATCATCGCCCCAGCACGTTGCCAGGCACGGTCAATGCCCAGCCGATGCTTTTTCATATCATGATCTCATCTATTTATCCTATAAAGTTCGTCCTCCAAAAAATAAGCCTAAAATCATTCTTCAGCGCAATTTTAGCGGCATGGATCGCGAAGCATTTCTTTATGACGCACGTAGTATTGACTGGTCTCCTGTCATTAATGCCGATTCAGTGGATACGCAAGTGGAATTATTCAATACCAGCATTAATCATTTATATGACAAGCATGCTCCTTACCGTGCCATTAAATTAAAGCATCTTCCCGCACCTTGGCTCACGGACGAGATAAAAATACTTATGCACAAAAAAGTTCTTGCTAAAAGCAAATACAAACGACGCACGTAGGAGTATTAGACTCAAAAATCCGGTCCAAATGATTTATCGGTTTTTTCTATATTGTTATGAAATAAAATACGATAGAAAATATTTTCAGCATATAATATATTAAATAAATTGAAAAAATAATAATATCTATATAAATTATACAAAAAACAAACAATAATAGCAATACTGAGTTAAAAAAAAAGAAAAAATAACAGATTATAATTACATACTATCGGAATCATTATTTTCATCGACATCTTCATTTTCTTCATCAGAGCTATCATCTTGTGCACTTGAAATCAAAATTTCCATTGCCTCCTTTGAGAAGGACTTGGATTTTTTTGCACGTTTATTTCTGCTGCAACTAATTAAGGGATCAGATGTTAACAAAAGTCTGTTTAATACATCTCTGTTGCAATCTATCCTATTAAATTTCCGAGCAAAGTCTGTGCGATACTTTCGCAAATGCTTATTCCTAGCCTCCGATGCCTCTTCCGACAGTTGTCCAATTGGTAGAAGGGCTTGTTGAATAACTTCAGCCCCATGCATTAAAATTTTGTGAACTGTGGGTGACATGGGATGCCACCCATACAACTCTACATACATTTTTGCTGTTGTTTGGGCAAACAAATCGAATTTTTCATGGTCAATGTTGAAACCACTTGATAAAACCTCTAATATTATATTAAATCGTTTAATCAACGATATGTCAATACCAGTGATCCTAGAAGAAGATTCTGGGTCATTGAAAAATCTTCTGGATGTGTTGCCATCGTTACTGTTTCCGAAGCCAACTTTTGGAATGTCGACAAGCAACCCCATTTCTTCCCTGAAACTTTTTTGTATCCGCTCTTTGGTTTCCTTTACAAGTTGTTTTTCTTCTTTAGATCGGGCTTGCCACTTTTTGAGAGGTGCTTTATACGCCAAATGCAACAATTGCTCGAAAACACGGATTCTGGCATGGAGAACCGAAAGCCCAAACTTCAATGATTCTTTATTGGTTTCTACCTTTTTGAGATTATTAAAATCTTTCGAAGTTTGGCCACATATGTAACACCTCATTGTTGATGCAGTATCAGTCGCGGCATTGCACACCTTGCCGTCGACCATTGTCAAAAGTAGGGTGTGTTTTATTTTAGCGCCTTGTTCGTTGTCTTCTGTTTGCTTGAGACATTTTACTTGGTTTTCAATGAATGCTATCTCTTCTTTAGTTATATCTTTCGTCTCATGAACAAAACGGGCCCGAATAGGTCGACAAAACCTCACTGACGAGGGTACAGGATTCTGCCACACGATTTTCTTTGTTTTACCACTAATAGATACAATCAACCTTACTGGCACTCATGAACTTAGAAATATATTTGCATCACTATTTAGTGTGTCCACAAATTTTTGTTTGAACTGTGTCTGATGGGATCCATCACAGCCCCATTTCGAAATCAAAATCAGATTTTCTTTTTCATTTTCCGATAAAGTTTCCACAACATCACTTAAGTACTCGATCAGACGCAAAGCTGTATGGTCTAATAAGGCTTGAAGATCCACTTCAAAACTTGTTTCAGTAACTTTAAACGATTCTTTTTTCGGGTAACACTCTTTTTTGGCCTTTTGAAGGAGAGAGTAACAAGGGTAAACATCTTTTCTTTCGCCTTGGATTAGTTCCCATTGTCTTCGTGTGAAGTCACCTTCTACGTACAATGCCAATGCTTCTTGTGGCGTGTATTTCTTTGTCATCTGATTTTTATTAGCTGATGAAATGATTTTTCGAAATTTTGTAGCGCGTGTGGGAGTTGCCGTTATTTCTTTCAAAATTTTCGATGTATCAATATTCCTTGAAGTGCCCTGACTCACACGAGCTGCGAAGGTCAATTCATCAACAGGAACCTGGTCTCGTAAATCTTTAGTTCTTCGGCGCTTGCTCCTTTCACTTAATTCTTGGAATGGTTTTTGCGGTCTTCCCGGTTTATTAGACCACGTAGGTAGCTCAATGGTTGCTTTGAGCCAATCTGCGTTCTTATCTAAGAACCTATCTTCTATACTGTGTGATTCTGTCCACCTTTTTTTGAAGCTGGTCTTGAAAAACCTCAAAGAACGACTTAACACGCTCTTTTCTTCGACTGGACATGATGTGAGTAGTACGAGGTTTTCTTCCATCAAAATGAACTTTTCTTCAAGTTTTTTTCCTTTAAACTCTTTCATTATGTTATATAATTCCAATCTAGTAAGTTTTTTTACCCTCTCCGAGGGATCTGTAACAAAAGAAAGCAAAAATGGTAAAAATCCATATTTCAAATATTCTATATCTAAAATTTACAAAATTTACCAAAAAAAAGGTGAACGTTTGTGAACAATTTTATTACAAATTCACGTAGACAAAGGTCTTAAATATATGTCAACATAAAAAGCGAAAGGCGACAAGGCGCGACACTTGGTCAAATCCACTATGATATCCCAAATTTAGTAAAAAAATTGAGTAGAAAAAAGGTGTTGCAATATTGACTTAGTAAATGAATAAATCAGGAAAGATAACATTAAATTTATTTTATAATATAGTACATACCTTCTACTTCCATAATATCCAATTGTTTTTCTTGTAGTCCACTAAACGAAGCTATTTTTCACAGACAATTTAGTGTAATAAAAAAGTGCCACCAAAAAACAAAAGAAACGCGATTCCGAAAACGACTGAGTTCCGACTGGCCTTGGTCAGAGAGCCGCGGGGCGCGGGGACAGGCGGGGCTTCCCCTCTATCAACCGGTTACTAGGCTACATGAAACGAGCATTTTAAGTGTCATTACATTCAGTTTGTGATTTTGACTTTTGACCGGATTTATGCATCTAATACTCCTATGTGCGACGGCCAAATGATCACAATAAGGAGATTTATGTTAAATTTCGCAATCGTTGCAATACAGTGTGTAGAGATGCACTACGTCGCCACATTCACAACTCTGTCGAAAATAGCAACCCAGCTAATGTCTGGAAATTTCTCCGTTCACTCGGGATTGGTAAATCACGTGAAAATAGTATTCCTCAGAGTATTAATATTGATTCTCTTAACCTCCATTTCTCTTCATCATCTGGCATTACTAACGCAGATAAAATTTTTACCTTAAATAAAATCTTTAACTCACCGATACCCGACCACCCTCCCTTTATTTTTGCTCAACTATCAGACTGTGATGTTAAGAAGAGTGTGCTGTCAATCACCTCGAATGCGGTGGGTGTCGACGGTATAAGTCGCAAAATGTTACTGCCAATCCTTGACATCATCCTTCCTATTCTCACTTTCCTCTTCAATCGCTCCATTTCTAGTGGAGTTTTTCCTTCATCTTGGAAAGATGCGCAAATCATCCCCTTACCTAAAGTTCGTAATCCTAAGACGCTTACTGAATTTCGTCCCATATCCATTCTTCCCTTTTTATCCAAAGTCCTCGAGCGCCTTATCCACAATCAAATAAGTCAGTTCCTTTCCCGATACAATCTCCTGAATCCTCTTCAATCAGGCTTCCGTCCCGGCCACAGTACAGTTACAACGTTGGTAAAAGTTACTGATGACATTCGTCTTGGAATGGATAATGGCCTCTTAACGGTATTAACATTACTGGACTTCAGCAACGCGTTCAACACTGTCGATTTCGACATACTCCTCGCGTTGCTGCATTCTCTTAACATATCTCCTACTGTGGTTGACTGGTTTCGCAGTTATCTGCATGGGCGCAGGCAGCGTGTTCGCCATGACGAAAGTTACTCTTCATGGTGTAACACTACTGCCGGCGTTCCTCAAGGCGGCGTATTATCTCCTCTTCTCTTTGCTATCTTCATTAATTCTATATCCCGAGACCTTTCTTCGTCCTACCACCTGTATGCAGACGATTTGCAGATTTACTGTCAATTTCCGCTAACAGAACTGTCTGAAGCTATTTCGACCACCAATGCTGACTTACTGAAAATTGTTGAATGGAGTAAACTCTTTGGTCTTTGCGTAAACCCAGTCAAAACCCAAGTCATGATTGTTGGTAGCTCGAGACTACTCTCCCGGATCGATTGGCATTCACTCCCTAACGTGAATTTTGGAGGTGTTGTCATTCCTTACAGTCCAACTGCCAAAAACCTAGGAATAATTATAGACAGTACACTGAGTTGGGGACCGCAACTCCAAGCCATTAGCCGTAAGTTGTATGCATCTGCGTCATCTTTGCGGAGACTACGTAACTTTTTACCGACTGCCACTAAAATTGCGCTCGCACAATCTCTGTTACTCCCTGTCCTTGATTATGCTGACGCCAGTTACCTTGACTTAACGGAGGACCAGCTAAACAAGCTTGAGCGTCTTCAGAATTTTTGTATAAGGTTCATATTTGGCTTGCGTAAATATGATCATGTCTCTCAGTATCGCTATCAGCTCAAGTGGCTTCCTATTCGACTTCGCCGGAACACTCATATACTTTCACTCCTCTACAATATACTGTTTAATCCTACTTACCCTCGTTATCTTAAAGAACGCTTCCATTTCCTTCAGTGTGCAAACTCTTATCTCCTTCGGTCATCAGAAAATCTAAGCCTCCTAACCCCATCACATAGTACTACCTTTTATAACTGTTCTTTTACTGTGCAAGCTATTCGTCTCTGGAATTCACTTCCAGTTGCGATCAGGCGAGCTCAGTCAATAACTAATTTCAAAGATCAAGTTAAAAAGTTCTATGTTTCCCAATAACGGCTAAGCTGCTTGTTTGTAAATTTAGCTTATTGGATATTTGTGTATTTATTATTATTTGTTCTGATTTATGTACTTAGGTATTTATTTAAGTATTTTTTAGATATTGTATTTTTTTTTTTTTTTTATCGTTATTTGCAAAATCCTCTATATATATTTATATTCTTTTCTTTTGTTGCATCACACCCCTGTCCTTAATAGCTTTATTTCCCTCCACCCAAAGGTTGTCTGGTAGAGATCGCTCTAAGCGATAAGACCGCCTATTGTAGCACCCTTTCGTTCTATATATATTGTGCTTAGCTATTTTTATATCTGTGTGTGTAACAATAAAGTATTTTTCATTCATTTCATTCATTCATTCATGCACGGTTCGTAAAACGTAAATAATAATAAACAATAATACTTCTTACAACCACACCACTTAGCCTAGCCCAAAGTAAGCCCTGTAAGACTTGTGTTATGGAATAAAAAGACGACGGAAAGAAATACATATACATTAACTAGGCGATGCAGTCGCTAAGCATAAAGCTACGCTAGCACCACATATTGGAGCGGAGCGTATACCTAAAAGAAGAAAAAAAAATTTTTCGATGGGAGTTTTTGCGAATTTCAAAATTCGGGCTCCGTCAGAATCTGGTTCTAAACCTGTTGATTCGATTCCACACAAAAATATTAAAATTGGTTAAGAACTCGGGAAGTTATTGCGTAACAGACATTGTGCCATTGAAGCTGATCCATGGGAGCTTCGCTCGCTCTGCTCCAATAAGTAAAATTCATAGTTTCATCACACAAACATTTGCCTTTTTCGGAACTAGAACTTGGGACCTTCTTGGTAACTTCAATTCTATTAGAGCAAATATATTTTATACATAACAATCTTTTGTCCCAATTTGACTCTAAAAAGATTAAAGCGTATAACTTTTTCGCTTTAATCTTAGAGATGTCATGGATCTTAATTTATTTTAAAAAATGGTTGAACTTCTAATAATCCAGCTCGCTAACTTCGTAATCGCAAGGTTACTTGACAACTTTCGTTAGTAAACGACTTTCACTGCGTTTGACAAATTAAAAATATGACTTTCATTATATATTACCTAGTTTAAACTCGACGGGATGAGTTTATTTCTTTATTCATTTAAACAACACCATCATTTTAACACAAGCCTTATAGTGCTTACTTTGGGGCTAGGTTAATTGGTGTGAATATAAGAAATATTATAATGATTATTATCATTTTTTATTTATTTTTTTATTGATAAAAACTTACAAAACATACCCAATACAATACCCAAAACAAAACAATAAAAGCATTGCGAATCATCGATACATGTATAAGTGCTGTTTTTGAAGTGAAATCTTCTTTAGCATCGTTGTTATTTGAATGAATGAATGAATTGAATGAATGAATGAAATTATTTATTCACAGAAAACAGAGTATAAGTTATAATTTGTAATTTTGTCCGTCTGTCTTGCCATCATCGGACATGTGAATGTTTATTGTACATTATGTTAAAGCTAAAAATTATTAACATTAGTAAAATTGCATAAAATAGATACAATTGAATAAAATAAGTCAAATTAAATAAAATTTGTCATGAAATTATGTCAAGTAATTATATAAATCAAATATTTATGTCCATTTTGGAGTCCAGGTATTCCCTGACAGAGTAAAAACATTTTTTTACTAGATAATTAAACAATTTGCTTTTAAACAAAGTTATAGGAAGTTCTGTTAGGGAATGCGGTAACTTATTATAAATTATAATACAGCTAGGATAACAATTTCTTTTATACAATTGAGTTTTCATATTAGGCAATAAGAGCTTTCCACAGTGTCTTGTCGATTTTAAACCATAATAATCTTTCCTTCTGAATAAATATGCATGGATCTTAACAAAGATACAACACTCCATTATGTACATTGATGGCAGAGTAAGTAAATTAAGTTTTGGAAACAGCTCTCTGAAAGTCGATGAAACGAAAAAGCGACAGTAAAAAGAGAGAGACACAAAAATTCATAAGATTTAACGTAGGAGAAAATGAGATAGGAAGCATTATACAGTGTCTCTTATTTTCGTGGTATGTATTTAAATAACCATAAGTCTTTTGTATCATTTATCGAAAATGTAAGCTCTGTGTCTAAATAAATCTATGTAATATATACGAATAAAATATAAAATAATTATCTAACTTTGTATCACTATGATCATTACTAAAACCTACGATTATCCTCTTCCCGAAATTTTACATTCGTCTCATTATCTGGAAACCAAAATTTTTAAAATTTCACTTATACCTCTTGTGAATTGCACACATGCTTTCATTTATTAATTGTAAGTGTTGACAATATTCGGTATATCATTATTACTTAAGTCAAATAAATAAGTATTATTCACACATCACATAAAAAAGATAACAACAAAAAATTAAATTACATTAAACTAAAAATTTAAGAAAATAATTATTTCAGAATGGTAACAACGTCAAATTATTTCTATAAATATTACATATCTTTGTATCATATTTGTATGCCTATCCGTTACCCTAGTATCCATAACATAAGCCTCACAGTGCTAACCTTAGGCTACGCTAATTGGTGTGAAGTATTTTTTTTTATTTATAATTATTTGATACAATTAACCGTAATTTTCTTATAATATAGGTTTTTAAGGAAATAGCGGGCTTAATTTATTTATGCACAAAAATTCAAGGTTAATATTCAGCGAAGGAATCGTTCTATTCATGCATTCACTCACTGAAAGCAGAAATTACTTCATTCTGAACGTTTCTTCATTGTTCGAAATAAATGGACGTGTTTCTCGAAACTCGAATTTACGTATTCATTTGAACTCCATTTCATTTAAAATACCGATTACTTTTCCGTGAGTAACCTTGAAGATTTTTTTCTTATCAGAAATAGAATATAATAGGTATATAATATTTCTTACATACTCACAAATTAGCCTAGCCTAAAGTAAGCACTACTTATAAGACTTATGGATACTAAGGTAACGGATAGTCATACATGTATGATACATACATATGTAATATTTATAGAAATACTAGCTTTTACCCGCGGCTTTGCCTGCATTTTTTTTTCAGTAAAAAGTATCCTATGTTTCTTCTAATACCTCCAAGAATATATGTACGAAGTTTCATGATGATCGGTTTAGTAGTTTTTGCGTGAAAGCATAACAAACAAACTTACATTCACATTTATAATATTAGTGGAGATATATAAATGGGTTATTTACTTATGACTTAGGTACAATTTTTCGTATTTATCACACAAACAATTGCCCCTTCCGGAATTCAAACTCAGGATAATACCAAACGATCGTCAGAAATAGTTTGATACTGACGACCGTTTGGTGCATTGCATTTCGTATGAGTCTCAGGTTCAGATCCTTAATGGGCAGATGTTTGTATGATGAATAAGAGCACTTGAACCTGTGCCATGGATATTTTTGTATATTTCTATAAATAATTAATATCTATGTATCATTATTTGTATGTCTATCCGTTACCCGAGTATCCATAACACAACCGTTACATTGCTTACTTTAAGTTTCGCTAATTGAAATGTTATAATTTTTATTTTAGATCTTCAATATTATCTTATACGATATATTAAAAAAAAATCTTCGTAACTACAAGTTATTCTTTGGATGTCCGGTCAACTGCTCTAGCAATTGAGCAACCAAGCCTTGTGAGCACCTGCCCAAAACCAACTTGTGAGCAAAATCGATTTTTTAAATATTTATCTTGCAGATCACTTATCCTTTGATCGTTCCAACTCGTTCGTTTAAAAAGGGTGTTCCATTTTACCATCTACACTTTAATTCATGACGCTATAAGCGAACGTAAATTATTGGGAACAATACGGAGCCCGTAGCCCACCGAAGTTTAAATTGAGTTTTGACAGTTCATTACAGATCGAAACTTCGTTCGTTTTTATATATCTACTAGCTAACCCGGCCACGCGTTGCTATGGCTCAGTTTTTATAATATTTCTAAGTGTGCGTTGTGTGTGTATGTGTATGTGTGTGTGTGTGTGTGTGTGTGTGTGTGTGTGGAGATAGAAACCAACGATAATTTACAACATAACACTTTATTGTAAGAATGAATGACTTATAGACAAAAATATAAACGCCAGCCACGATTACAATAGATTTTTATTAATATACGCTTGAAAACCGTAATCACAGTCGGTAAACAGAGGTAGAGAGAAAGTTGACAAGAGCCTTATTAATAGACCCATTTTAATAAAGGTATACATATATAAAGGACCGACAGTCTTTGGTCCGAATCCCAGAAATGGCAAATGTTAGTGTGATGAATACGAGCATTTGTGCCTGAGTCATGGGTATTCAAAAAAATAATAGTAAAAAGTATCCTATGTTACTTCTAATACCTCCAAGAATATATATATATATATATATATATATATATATCTATAAGAATATATATATATATATATATATATGTACGAAGTTTCATGATGATCGGTTTAATAGTTTTTGCGTGAAAGCATAACAAACAAACTTACATTCACATTTCTAATATTAGTAGGGATGTATGTTTATCCGTTGCCCTAGTATCCTTACAATGCTTACTTTGGGCTATGCTTATTGGTGTGATTGTAAGAAATATTATTATAACTGCTGTAAACTGGGTAGCATCAAATTTTAATCCTTTGAAAACCAGTTTAATGGTGTCCCACAAGAATAATGGTTCGCCCTACCCAACAAAGCACAGCCACAGATCCGATGACGCAGGTCGAAAGATAAGTGAATTCCACCACCAGATACCGAAACCTTTCAAGCGTTTCCGAGAAAAATAAATTGGACACATTAATATGTTTTTGGAAATCCCGTATATTTTAGGATTAAACGGAATGGTCGCTCGCATTAAGCTTCGGTGTTTTGAGGTTATATAAAATTTCGGACGATTAGTGTGAGGTGGTTATAGAAATTATGTTAAATAAAGGCGAGAGATTAACATTTTTGGTCTAACAACCGATAATATCGCCTTCTTGGATCAGCTTCAATGGCGCAATGTCTGTTACGCTATAACTTCCTGAGTTCTTAACCGATTTTAACATTTTTTGTGTGGAATCGAATCAACCGGTTTAAGACCAGATTGTGACGGAAAATTAGCCTAAATTTTGAAATTCGCATAAATTCCCATCGAAACATTTTTTTTTCTTTTTTTAGGTATTACGCTCCGCTCCAATATATGGTGCAAGCGTAGCTTTATGCTTAGCGACTGCATCGCCTAGTTTCCATTCACCCGTCCTGTCTGTAATGAAATCTTTCAAGTTAAATTTGATGCACTTTCTGGTTTCCGATTGAGCTGAAATTTTACATGCATATGTATATCGCGTGACAATGCAATATTGTGATGACATAGAGATGATCTGATGCTGGAACTGGTAGGTGGCCATAAGAACTCCGGGATAAGATGACACAACCCCATCAAGTTCGATTAGTATTGACGAGTACTTTGATCCTATATGGTAACTGTTGGTAACCTATGGTGTAGGTTAGCTGTAAGAATATTGTAAGCTTTAGGGTAGGTTAGGTGGGAGGCGGCCGCTTCAAGCCTGTCCGCAATACACGCTCGAACTGAACGCCCGTCTTTATTTGGTTATCCCCAATATTACAGTAACCAGGGTCTGATACTGGAGCTGGAAGGTGGCCATAGGATCTCCGCAATACTTTTTAGTTCGTTTATTAACAAGTGTAACATAAAGCTCGTTTTTTAAAAAGTGTTTTTTAAACTTATATCACTTTTTATATGTTCCAACAACACTCGCTAGCAATTAAATCGACTCTACATTTGAGGGTTAAGTTTATTTACATTTTATTATAAATTAGCGGCCCGTCCCGCTTCGCACGGGTAGACAAAATTCTTGAAATTTTTTCTAGCATTAAATATAGCCTATGTTACTCAGCGTGAATGTAGCTTTCCAATGGTGAAAGAATTTTTGTAGTCGGCTTAGTAGTTTTTGAGTGTATTCATTGCAAACATACAAAAATACAAATCTTTCGTCTTTATAATATTAGTGCAGATAAAACTGTATAAATGGTGGGCTTAATATTATAAAGGCATTCTTCACTGATCAACCAGAAAGTTGAATACAGACATAGTAAAAATGCATACTTTTTAGGGTTCCGTACCTCGAAAGGAAAAAACGGAACCCTTATAGGATCACTTTGTTGTCCGTCCATCCGTCTGTTTGTCTGTCAAGACCTTTTCTCTCAGGAACGCGTGGATGTATCGAGCTGGAATTTATAGACGACGTCTTAACGACCGTTTGGTGCAACGGTAGCGATCCTGCCATTAGCACCGACGGTCCTGGGCACAAATCCCGGAAGGGGCAGTTGTTTGTATGATGAATACGAGCATTTGTACCTGAGTCATGTGTGTTTATATATGTATATTTTTATAAATATTACATATTTATGTATCATATATATATGTCTTTTTTATAGAAATCCAGATAATATATACTTTAAAAACAACTCTGTTTCGTCATAGTTTAAGGTTAAACCAGGTTGTAACTTTTATCTTACATTCGTGTTTAGAATGCCTATATATATCTATACCTATATTTTTACTAATTATGTTTATACCATCGTAACAGAAGACTTGCCAGTACAAAAAATGCTCTAACGCCGTTTTTGAATAATACCGGGTAATGCCTTTTCCTTTACATAAATAACAATTTGCATTACTCATTTTGAAAGCGACAATCATAAAAATTGTTACGCAATCTAAAAATCTCGTAAATTTTATTCAAAAGCATATCCTGATTTCACAACATACCGCCTATGAATTTTTAACACGTACGTAACGGACAGATGTGTGTTTTATATATGCGGTTACGATGGTTAGTAAGCAGAAATGATATATGGAAAAGGGACCATATAACTTGTGATATTGACCCAGATGTAGGCTTTTACTGGAAGGACGTGTTCGGAAAATCAATGTTTATAATTATGGAATTAATATGCTATGAATTGGTCCATTTTTGAAGGAAACCTTCTTTAGCATAGCTGTGAGTCGATGAAACGAGAAAGCGACAGTAAAAAGAGACACACATAAATTCATAAGATTTACCGTAGGAGAAAATGAGATAGGAAGCATTATACAGTGTCTCTTTGAAACGAAAAAGCGACAGTAAAAAGAGACAGACACATAAATTCATAAGATTTAACGTAGGAGAAAATGAGATAGGAAGCATTATACAGTGCCTCTTTGAAACGAAAAAGCAACATTAGAAAGAGACAGACACATAAATTCATAAGATTTAACATAGGAGAAAATGAGATAGGAAGCATTATGTATGCGTGTTAATACGTGTTTGTGTGCGCATGCGTAGCACAAAGCTTGAGAGAAGAAGGCATCATAACAACCGTGGTATTTTGTATACGTGTACGTATTATTTTTGAAGGTTTCACTTCTACCACGTATGAATTGCACACATCCTTTTTTCTATTACAAACTGCTACGACATGCGTTTTAGCAAAGGAAAAAATTGATTCATGATTCATCACGAAACAATGAAACAAGTTTAGCTAACAATATTTTTACTTTTGGGCTTTAGCAAAGCATTTTTTTGATATTTTGTGTTTGAAAATCTATTTTGTTTTTGCTGTATATATGTATATTATAATCAAAAAGATATAAAAGATCAATCAAACACAGTTAAGTTGACAAAGTATAATGTACTGATGTACTAGTAGTTCCTAAGAATGCAAACAAATAAAAAATACATTTTTTTTTTATTTTATACAAAACGATAATTCAATTGATAAACATTATGTGTTCAACAAAATTATCTATTATATCAAAACACCTAACATTAAAAAAAATAATTAGTGTTTTGTATACATATAATTTAAATAACAAACGATGTCTTATTAATATGTATTACGAATCGTTGCGGCTTTCAACTATGTTATTTTGTATTTCAGAAGAGAGCTGCTTAAGTACTGTAAAATTATTAAATTATGCATAAATATTGGTGAAGTTAAAGCGAGTTTAAATTTTAAATAAATTGCCTACACTGTCTTAATTATTTCGTGGAACATTTTTTACATATATTACTTCATTTATGAACTACTAGCAGCCCGTCCCGGCTTCCCTCGGGTAGACAAAATTCTTTAAATTTTTTCTATCATTAAATATAGCCTATGTTACTCAGCGTGAATGTAGCTTTCCAATGGTGAAAGAATTTCTGAAATCGGCTTAGTAGTTTTTGAGTTTATTCATTACAAACATACATAAATACAAATCTTTCCTCTTTATAATATAAGATTGCCAAAAATTAACTATTTTCACAAGTTTTGATATACGCCGGAAAGGGGCCCCTTAAACCTACACCCATGTCACAAGTCTTGGAAGCTACTAGGAGCTACTAGCCTGCCACACGATTAACCCGAGACCCTCACGGTGATTCCAAAGAATGCAAAGAAGTTCGTCTCATGACATCAGCCTTACAAAGCTCACGTTGCCTTTACCCAGGCAAAGAAGGGAATACATTACACTTTCTTGATAATAATTATTATTATTATTATTCTTACATTCACACCAATTAGCCTAGCTTTAGGCTAGGCTAATTGGTGTAAGCACTGTAAGGCTTGTGTCATGAATACTAGGATAATGGCTAGACGTAACAATACAAATCATACAAATATATATAAACACCCATGACTCAGGTACAAATGCTCGTATTCATCACACAAACATCTGCTCCTTCCGGAACTCGAACCCAGACCGTCGGCGCGAAAGGCAGGATCGCTACCGTTGCACCAAACAATTCAACTGAAACGAAAAATGAACTCATTAAGCATACAAATAATTCTTATTAGAGATGGGCATCGTATATTCATATAAGTCTGATTACGGTTAGATATTTTTATAATCTAGGTATGTATACAGACGGCTATCGATGTTTTAATACCACACAAAACCTTAAATTTATTTAGCTAATTCCATCCCGCCTAATCGAAATGAAAAAACCTTAAGATACCATAGAGAATTAGATTCGGAGGTATTGGACAATAGTCTATGATAAAGTGGTCAACGTTATGTTTTCTTTGAACATTTTTACATTCGTACACGCGACTTCGCTCGTTGATGTTCTGAAATAACTGCCAATTATCATGAAATAGTAAACATCATTGAAATGAAACGCGTTGGAATAGCTCAAACTCAACGTTGGATGATTATAATATATGCCAATATCAAATTATTTAGCAGTTTAAAAACATTTTATTTATCAAATATGTCCTATGTCCTTAACTATACTCTTGAAAATATGTTCACAAAACTTCAGGATGATCGGTTGAATAGTTTACGCGTGAAAGCGTAACAAACAAACACTTTCACATTCGCATTTATAATATTAGTTAGGACTATGGTAACGCGTTGCTATGGTAACGCATATACAATGGAAAAAGAGCGAGAAAAAGAGCGGACGGACAAACACACAAACTACAAATCTGTCTTCTTAGATTATAGATTAGAATTCCATGTTATATTAAAAAAGATTTATTTTCATCTTATCTACTAGATCCTTGAAAAAAACATGAACATTTATTTTTTTATGATATTAACAAATTCCGGATAACTTACATTAATTATTTAGTTCCAAACTAAACAGAATTTCCTAATTAAAAGCTCAATGGGAAGTTGTTACAGGTTTAGTTGCAACCTGAGTAAGCAATGTCTTTTTTTGCTGCCTTGCTTGACATATTACATCATATATAATACAATACACAAGCTAAATAAGTTGTGCTTCTAAATCAATTGAATTGTTTGAATTATGTAAAAGTATATGAAGAACAAACACTGCTAAATCTTGAATAAATAAAAAATATACGAAATGGCAGATACAATATTAGGGAATACCTTACACTTAATCTGTAAGGTATTCCCTAATATTGTAACTTTTTACCAACCAACCACACATACGCCACGTTAGCAATGAACCCGCATCCAGTGCGATATACCGTCTTTACTTGTTCGTCATTGAATTAAATGTAAATGTTTTTGATTTTTGTCTTTTGACCTTCAAATAATTATCGTTTTCATAAATAAATAAAAGAAACTAGTGGAGTATAGTTATTTTTATTTTAACTTTCGGCTTTGGCGAAAAAACGTTACCGCAATAAAAATAACTGTCGCTCCTAACACACGCCACCTTATCATAGACTTATTTGAATACCAATAAAATGTTACGCGTAGCTATACCACTAAATTGTTCAAGGTTTTATTGCGTACCACTTATGTGATTGAATCGCATATACCCTAATGTTAGCTTAAAGGTAAATTGACAAAAAACAAGTATACCAGATGCCGATTTCGAAGAAGATTTTTTTGATTAATCATTGATATGATAAAAAAGCTCTCTCTTTAGTATTATCACTGTAGTAGGCCTTCCTTATGGATAGTAATAATAATATTTACCAAAGTAAGCCTTAAGGCTTGTGTTATGGATACTAGGGTAACGGATGACATACATATATGTCATATAAATATGTTATATTCTTGATGACTTAAGTACAAAAGCACAAAATTCTCCACACAAAAATCTGTTTGTCTGGAGTTAAATGCTGGACCGTCGGTGCAAAAGGCAGAATCACTGCCGTGCGAAGCGATCGTCTATAATAATAATTATAACAAAATAGGTGCGTAACATACATAATTAAAATATCACTTTCCTTATCTTAAAAACCAGTCGACTACCCCTAGATATATTACCAGAAAATCAATAATTACACTAATGTTTTTATGTTCTAGGTAATCTTTAATCGAGTAAAAACTGCTCTACAAACCAGGAAAGCAAAAACTTCTTACAATTTTTTTTTCTAGGTCTCTCAAGTTAACCTATTATATATTTTTTACTAGCTGAACCGACCACACGTTGCTATCTTATAAATAAAAATAAAAGCTATCCTATGTCCTAAGTCACAACAAATCCAGCAAAATTAAAAAAAAAATGTTGTCTGTAAAGTCAGTTTACGGACGATAATTTTACGTGATAGCGTCATAAGAAAACATTGATGTAAAATTGCATACTTTTATGTATTGAATTGAATCGAATTATTATCACTAAATTATCAGTATTTTGTATAATACAAAGAAGGAGTTAATTGAAATTTTTCTATAAATTAACATTAAGTTGATGTAATAAACAATGGAAACCACATTAACTTTACACTCCGTGAAGTGGAAGAGAGAAGATACGCCACAAGTCGAACGCTTAGGCCGATCGTGCCTCTCTACCGCTTGTTCCGGGCTCTCGCTGGCACGTTCGGCTCAGGCGTTACACTCTTTCGTGCGTGCAGCCGGCTTTCATCGATTTATAAGACGTTACAGTTGAGTAGTTTCGGAGTTCATTGTGGTCAAACACTCTGACATAGAAATTTTACATATTTTTATAACCATGTATTAAATATTTTTCTGATAAAGGTTAACTAGCTTTACAGTCAGGGATTCAAAAACACCTTTATAAGGATACACTTTCATAAGGGTTACACATTGAATCTATTACAGAATTATTCCTGTATCACTTATTTGGGTGTTTTGAACCTGTTTTGCGTCGAACACTTATAAAAGTGTAACAGATATAATGTTTTCTGTTACCAATCTGTTAGAAACTGTTTGACGTTTAACTATCTATGTGTATACACAGTACACCAACATAGCCATTTCAAAGTACCCAAATCATTAGTGAGCTGTCACATAGTTTAAACCTTATTGACTGTAACAGATATTAACATTCATGAACCGGTATTTTCTAAAACAGATTCAAAGTGTTACAGTTTCTTTCTGTTTAACTTTTAAAACAGAAATGAAAAACAGTGTTCAGAACACTCTATTCGGATATCGCTAAAATCCCTGTTTACAGTAAACATAATTTGTTTTGTGCATTTGTATTTCTTAAAGCCGCGAAGACACATAGACATATGTCGAAAATTTAAGGATTTTTTTAGTGTCCATACAACTCTAACAATGAGATTATGCGACCTGCTTTTGTATACAATATTTATAACTCTGACTCAGCGTCATATATTTTCGATAAATTTTTGGAGTTTAAGAATCGGTTTTAATATAAAGCGCCCAGTATGAAAAAAATATTAAAAGTTATTATACTTTGTTAGCGAATGAGTGTTGTTTTTTTTGTGCGCACCTTTAACTTTTTTTAAGAAATTTTATTTTTTTACGTGCTTATTCAAAGATAATCGTACTTAAGGAGTAATTTCCAGTCGTGTGTCGGAGCTGACATGTACACTTTTTAAAATATTTAACATATTTTTAATAAGTTTATACATGCTGGAAATTATTATCTCTGTAAGCACAGCTACAGCAAATAAAGTTTATTTCATTTCATTATTTCATTTCATTTACTGCATACAGAACCCTCGCAATAGAACTAAGTACTACTTTTAAAAACAACATTTTTAAGTTCTGCTTAAATATTTTTCTATAAGTTTTTTATATATTTGCAAACTGCTGATAAGACGTTGATTATTTTAATGATTTGTGTTTATTTAATGTGCCTTCTATTCAAATTGTATGTTATTGTTTCAGGTAAGTATCCTTAACCTTCTGAAATTCGAGAACTGCTAATCCTGAGTAAGTCTGGCTATCAAAGATTTAAGTAAATCTTCGTTAAGTACAATAACGCTGCTATTTTGAAGAAATTTGACTAAGATTGAAAATACAGATTATTGCGGGTCGAAAATATAACGAAACTTTGCAAACTTAACAAAACTAAAGTGTTTATAACAGTGACTTTTGTATCGTTAAAGTTTTAAGTTATTATTCAAGTAAAATTTTGTTATTATCAAGTTATAGCATTTGGTCTGCTCTAACTTTCGCAAAACTTGATCATAAGATTGGTGTCCAAAAATATACTTTATGCCTGAATTCAATAAGTCTTAAATCACTACTAAGCGCTGGGCCACTCAAAACGTGGGGGCGCATGTTACTTATGGAGATGTAATGAGATGTATGATATGTATGAGAGTATTTGTAAAGATGCACCCCCACGTTTTGAGTGGCCCCTCGCTTGGCCCCGCCGGGTTATTTTATTCTTTTTTGGTCACTGAAAAACGTGGGATCTTTAAATCTAGTATTATTATTTTATTCTTTTTAATTATTAACTCAACGAAGTAACCATGTGTTACGCAACAATCGGATAAGCCCCATACAAAAGTGAAAGTTGCCGAAAGTTGACCTGAAAGTGCGCCTAGAAAGTTGATAGTTGTTTAAGCGTGCATTGTCATCGAGTTCTGAGCTACCCTGAAAGTTTCAACTCGCTAAGTGGTCGGGAAGTTCCTCAAAATTGAGATACAAGATTCCAACCGGACAGACAAGACGACAGACAAGCAAACAGACAAGAAAGCGACCTAAGAAAAACGTGGGAAAAATAGCTCCTGTTTTCAAATTGAAAATTCAAATTGTAAATAAATTAAACGTTTATTAATTATTCATTACTATATTATTAATTTGATGAAGGTTTCCAAAATAATTTAGTTATAATTACTTGGAAACATTGTATGAAATATGGAACTCGTAGTTTGCTTATAAATGTTTGAAGTTTAATTATATAACTTACAGTAGCAATCAAACATATTTCAAGTTAAAACTAAGTGGAAATTATTTCAAGGATTTACCAGAAATTCCGGCGCTAAAAATGAATATTTTACGTCTTAAATCTACAATCAAATCTTGTAAATTAAAGACGCTTATGAGTTTCCTAATGAGCTGCCACTTTGCAAGTGTATTTATTAATTGATTAATTATTACTTTTAAAAAGGATATAGATTTTGAGAAAGAAAGGAACATATTTATTGGCTTCATAACCTAACATAATTGTTAGGTTTTTTGTGGGGTGTATTTTTTTTACATAAAAGTGACTATTGTTTTAGGGAGTGGAATGATAAAGTTCGTAACTTGACTCAAATATAAAAAAACTTTATTTGTTTTTTCAATTATATAAAATTTTAAAAAGAAGTTTATTTAATTTATTATTGTTTAAAAATCCTTAAATTGATATTCCTTCTCTCTGTTAGGTTTAATTTGCTTCACTGTAGCATCAACTCTACTGTCACTGTCACATGCAACTCCAGATCTAAGTGCCTTTGTAAACTTGTTCTCAAACATGTGGCTTGCAAGAATTTTTACTACGAACGAAATTACGACCGTTTGAAGCAGTGTTGCCACTTAAGCCCTTTTCGGGCTAGATTTAGCGCTTTTTACAGTTTCCCAGTCTTACAGTGTTACAGTCCCTTTGCCACTGTTTATTCAAAAAGGGCAATCTAGCCCTCTTTGAAAATCTTTTCTGTTCATTCTTTCGCAACTAGAATGAGACAATGCGAATAACAAATTATTATTTCATATTTTTGTCCTTACAAATGAATATTTTACGCACGTCACTTTAAATTCTTTTTTTTGTCGACCGTTTGTTGCAACGGTAGCGATCCTGCCTTTCGCACCGATGGTCCTGGGTTCGAATCATGGAAGGGGCAGACGTTTTTATGATGAATTCGAGCATTTGTACCTGAGTCATGGATGTTTATATATATTTCTATGAGTATTACATATCTATGTATCATATATGTATGTCTATCCGTTACCCTAGTATCCATAACACAAGCCTTACAGAGCTTACTTTGGGCTAGGCTGATTGGTGTGAATGTTAGAAATATTTATTTATTATCTTTATTTATTGCCAACACTAAAAATAGCGTAAGCCTATGAAGAAGTAAATCTCGGTAGATATCTCGCTCCGAATAATCTGAATTAATGGTCCTTGGGATTACTTGGTGCAGAGTATTTTAGGTGTATAATTTTTTGCCGCATTAAACTTACGAAAACTTCAAATAATTTGCTAAAGTAAATTATAAAACTCAGTTGCATAATGCACTTGCCCTTTCCAAAAAAACCACTATAACCGTTGATCAACCACAACCATCAACACCAACAGCTGCTTCAGCCACAGTGACTGAATTGACTGATTCAGATGCTAAGGAATCATCATAATTTTCATGTTTTTACAACAATATACATTTATGTATGTCTATCCATTACTCTAGTACCTATAACACAAGCCTTACAGTGCTTACTTTGGGCTAGGCTAATTGGTGGGAAAGTAAGAAATATAATTATTGGAGCGGAGCGAGCGAAGCTCCCATGGATCAGCTTCAATGGCGCAATGTCTGTTACGCCATAACCTCCCGATTTCTTAACCGATTTTAATACTTTTTGTGTGGAATCGAATCAACAGGTTTAGGACCAGATTGTGACGGAGAATTTTGAAATTCGCAAAAATTCCCACCGTAGCAAAAAAAAATCTTTTAGGGATTACGCTCCGCTCCAATATATGGTGCTAGCGTAGCTTTATGCTTAGTGACTGCATCGCCTTGTTATATTTTGAACATAAATAGGTTTGATTCATATCGCAAATAAAGACTTAAGTAGTAAATTGAACACTGGTGTTTACATCAATGATAACGACAATAATTTTGCAGACGATTATTGTTTCTCAGCGCTGTCATGACATGTATAATAAAATTTAAATATAAAATATTTTCAGTCGCACCAGTTAGCCTAGCCCTTAAGGATTGAGTCATGGATCCTAGGGTAACAGAAAGATGTACGTATGTTTTTTTTTTTTTTTTTTTTTTTTTTTTTTATAGAAATGTACGTATATAATAAAGATTTATAAAGATTCAGGTGCGAATGCTCGTATTTGAGTCGTTCTTCTTTTTTACCGACAATGAAACGACGTTTTTCTGTTTTTTTGGTTTTTGAACTATCCATAATTGTGGTTTCTGTGTGTTATTTGAAGGAAATTGCATCTGTGTTGTCATTAGGAATAATTAAAGTTTCCTTTGCGGCAAATATTAATTGTTTTTTAATGTTGGCTTTAAAAAAAATATGTGACAGAGTGGCCTTTTTCTGTGGAGACCACATTTTGGTTTACCCCTCTATCACGGCATTCTACGGCAAACAAACGAAAAAATATGTTGGTTGGAGAAAATGAAAAATTACAAAATATTAATAGATAAGAAAAATATGGACGTTTATTCGAACCGAATTAAAAAACCGTAAATATCAATACTCCAACGAGATGCCATAATAAGACGAAGGACAGACTATTGTCGGTAAAAAAGTAGAACGATCCATTTATCACACAAACACAAACCCAGGACCATCGATACGAAAGATAGAATTGCTACCATTGCATCAAACGTTCGTCAAATGCCTTGGAACCCTCATGAAAAATTAAAGTAATAGAATTGGTCAGTCAGTTCTTACCATTTCCTTTTCTAGAACAAATACAGTTCTTAGAAATAGGTATTTCGAAAACAAATACTTACTTGAGGATCTTCGAGAGAATTCCGAGAGCATCGTAGATAAAATATAAAATGAATCGTTAGAAAAATGTTGGCTACGAATTCTTGGCAACAGCTTTCAAGTTTCATTAGGCTTACGTGAAAGAAAATCATGAGAAAAATACCAATTTTTTTAAAGAAAGTAGCTACTTACACAGAACTAGCTGACCCGGCCACGCGTTGCTATGTTATAAATTAAAATGAAACCTATCCTTCGTCCTAAGTCCAGCAAATTGAAAAAAAAAACATTCAAATCAGTTGAGTAGATTCGGAGTTCATCGTGGTCAAACACTGTGTCAAACACAGGGAATTTATATATATATATATATATATATATATATATATATATATATAAATAAGAAAGTTTATGTCGACCGCTTAAATGCGAGGCGTAGCTCGCCCCCTCCCCTTATTCCATACCCCTCTTTGTCGCCGTACCCCCGCGCCCATGTACCCCGCTAGCGAAGACTCATTTCAACGGTCAACCTATAGGTTACAGTCAATTGTCCTTTAAGATTTTTTGAAGTTAAAACTTATTTAGCGGCGTTGTGCACTTTTTGGGATAGGTAAAAAAATTTAATCTCGCATCAGGACACGTGACCTGATCAAAAATTCGTAAAACGGAAGTAGAGTAGACCACCGGCGCGAAGTTAATATCCCCCTCTCTTTCTGCCGCACGGCAAAAATATATGCCTGCTCCTGCTGTTTCGTTTAAGCGGCGCAGAGCGCTTGCGCGAGCGTGCATGTGAGTTTGTTGTCATGTTTGTGTACGATAGCGCAATAAATGAATATTGTATTTTACCACATAAATTATAGTACCTTTATGCTGATAATTAAAGCAACTCGTGCGAAATTATTCCCTAACCATTCCAAAATATCAAAAATACACAACGTTAATGTTCATGTTTTCACTTTTGCCGGCACTCCCGGAGTCCAACCCGTTTTTTTTCTTATAACTATTCTTTTATTCTTTTTCAGTAGTAAAACCCGTAGCAATAAAATGCTCTTAATTCAAACTTTAAAACAAAACAAATTACAAAATAAACACACAATATATACGAAAATAACCTAAATAAATGGTATTTAAATTATAATAAAAATTAAATTAATTTTGTGCGGCATTTAGTTTTTATCGATCCTATATTTAATAGTACTTTACTGTAGGTTATTTAATATTAGCTTGCATTTCTTAATATTATGTGATACGAGGGTAGTACGCTGTCATCGCTTAGCGCTTAGCAAATACGTTAGCATTCATTTACTTCAATAACTACACTGTTAGTGCATGCATTCTAATGCATTTATATTAGAGCTAGATAAATTTACTTAATTCATAAAAATTTGTAACACATCAAAAGGGGAAAATACAGCCGAGTTTCTTACGGTTTCTTCTCCGTACAAGGTCTCCCGTCGTAGGACTACGAATAAACGCATTGTAAATGCTCATATTAAATGTGAAGCATAGTTATCATATTAAGTGTGCAAGCGTGAGTGCGGGATAAGCGATAGAGAGGCACGATCGGCCTATGCGTTCGACTTTTGGCGCATCTATCTCTCTTCCACTGCATGAAGTGAAAAGTTAATGTGGTTTTCATTGTTTATTACAACTTAATGTTAATTTCTCTAAAAAAATTATTTACAAATTACTCCTTCTTTGTATTATACAAAATAATGATAATAATTTAATTCAATTCATAAAAGTATGCTATTTTTCATCAATGTTTTCTATGACGCTATCACGTAAAATTATCGTCCATAAACTGGATTTACAGACAACCAATTTTTTATCTTTCTCTCCTTTGTATATGTTTTGTAAATTGTCCTACTCGTATTTACAAATTTATCTATATTTATAAAAATCCGATGAACTCCGGAACCACTTAACACATTTTGATGATTTATTTTTCATTTTGCTGGATTTGTTCCGACTTAGGACATAGGATAAGTATAATATAGTAACTTTGCCACAGCGACGCGTGACTAGGGTCAGCTAATAAATATATAAGCATAACCATTCGGTGAAATGATCTTTCGGCAAAGAATATTTCGGTAAACAATTTTAAACTCATCTTAACGAGAGATAAAAATGCTTGCCAAGCCATAGTAAAAATGAATAATATTTTTTAGTATCCATCAGTAAATTTCTCAAACCTTCCCTCTTGAAATCGATACGTGTTAATACTTCATCTAATATGATTAAAACGTACCCAAAAGTTATTTTCCCTGACGATACATTTTATAAAGATTATTTAAATGTTTTCATAAATTCTTCTCTACATTTTTATTCCGTTCACGGAATGGGACACAGTACAACAAATTTCATTTTATTTAAAATACGCGATGTTAATTGGAGCATTATTTTTTATGTAACAAATTCTTTGTCCTCGTTGAAATTATGGATTGTTGGAAATTTGAGAATACACGTCGGAAACATAATGAATGAGATCAGGATGTATTCAATTAGGGTCATTTAGATTACGTTCTGTACGAAATACGTGTGTGGGCAGCTTTATTTCACTTTTTATATAAAATTTGTCGTTTATTCATATTTATTTAAACCCGTTTTTGCTGATTTATTTAAAAATATAGTAAAAATAAATTGATATATATTTTATTGTTTTGTTTGTATTCTTTTTGAGGCTCAATAAACAGAATAATTTATTGGTTTTAATTATTTCAATCTGACATTTCTATGACAGAGACAAAGGATAAAAGTTATCTTTGACGACCGTTTGGTGCAACGGTAGAGTTCCTGCCTTTCTTACCCACGGTCCTGGATTCGAGTCCCGGAAGGGGCAAATGTTTGTGTGATAAATACTTGCATTTGTTCCTGAGTCATGGCAATTGATATATATACTTTTATGAAAATTTTATATCTATATGAATTACTGTCCGTTACTCTAGTATCCATAACACAAGTCTTACAGTGCTAACCTTGGGCTAGGCTAATTGGTGTGCATGTAAGAAATATTATTATTATTATTATCTTCAAATAGCAGAATCTATAATCTAAGAACACAAATTTATTGTTAGTGTGTTTGTCTGTCCGCTATTTTTCCATTGTATTAATAACGTTACCATAGCAACACGTTACCATAGCAACGCGTTACCATAGCAACGCGTTACCATAGCAACGCGTTACCATAGCAACGCGTTACCATAGCAACGCGTTACCATAGCAACGCGTTACCGGGTCAGCTAGTGTATAATTGAAAACTGTACTAAAATATGGGTTATTTATTTTTTACTACATTTGAAATGAATTAATAAAATAATAAGTTCTACTAATATAGTGAATCCGTTAAAAGTGGTGATTTTATTTTTGTAGTAAGAAAAAATATTTCAATTTCTTACTTTATCACCGAAAACATTTTTCATACAAGGGATAAATTAATCCAAATGATCATTGCTGTTGCAAACATCAGTAAAATGAGAGTCCAAGTGGACTTTCCACACAGGTTGACTAACAAGTTTGAAGTCATCAAAGGTTTTAAAGAAGGAGACGCACTATAACCTATGCTCATCAACCTAGTACTCGAATACGTCGTTTGAAATGTACTTGACCTCGATGGTGGTAGAGTTGATAAGTGCACATTAGGTGATAGGAAACGCCGGCGACCTGGCGCTGTTGGGACAAAGAGCAGAGGAGATAAAACAGATATCCGAGGTACTGGAAAAGGAAGCAGGAAAGATCGACCTCAGGATTAGTTGGGATAAAACGGAATATACACACATGAAACGGTACCGAAATATAAACGAAAAGAGAAACGATTTTAAAGTAAATAATGCAAAGTACAAAAAAGTCAATAAATTCACGTACTTGGGATATATACAGTAATAAATACCAACCAACGAGAGGACGAGATAAATATGCGTAATCAAAATGCCCAACGATATACAGCAGCTTTCCATAAATTGCTTGTGTCCAAGTTAATAACCTCCTAAGTCCCAGGCGTCTTCTTAAAGAACAAAATGGCGTTTATCTTTGAGTCCTGGGTTTGACGTGGTAAGACATGACATTATGGCCGAATGTTCTTCTCAAAGAACAAAAAAATATCACCAGTAAGTCCTGAACTTTTCGCACAGGTTTAAACTATTTTAGACTATGCCATTATTTTTTTGCTAGAACAAACATTGTTTATAATTATGGAAATATGTATTTGCACTATGTCAAATTGTATAAATTTTTGGACTTTATAAAGAACATTCGGTCTTAATACTGGTAAATTCTAAGTCAGAATACATTTCAATAAAAAAAATATAATTATTTATTTTTGCATTTATTTTTATATCAAAGATGTAAAACAGTTAAAACACGACATAATCAGAAGAAATTTAACTTATCAGTAAGTATAAGAAGAACATAATTTTTTTCTTGTTTGTTTTAATTGTAGTGGCACTTTTGCAAAATTACATTATTAAAATTAAATAGAACTATCTAACAGCTTGAGATCTATTCGCATAAGAAGCATAAAATAATGAACTTTATCAAAACTAATAAATATAAAATCTTTCTCCTCAGTCATTATCAATATTAATATTAAGTATTAGGCTCACAAGGGGCATAATTCAAAACACGGATAAATAAATCAGGTAGGAACTATGGTGTGGAACTCTGCAAAGCAGTTTCTTTTTGCAGTGAAACACAGAGACAAGTTACAAGCTTTACAATAGATGGTGGTCGTCATTACACATCCCTTCTGTCTGCACCTGTGTTGTGAGGTTCCCATTGCAGGTAAATGAAGGGAATCACACTGTCGGAAAGCAGTTGAGGGCACCGCTTTAACTGGAGGTCTACTTCTTTTAGAAGTGTTGGTAACTTCTTCCAGCACCTCGCACGGCTTCGCAATTGCGCTTTCAATTTCATTTTCTGAACGCAAGTAATCGTCCAATATCTTTTCTGCAATAGATTGTATGTCTTTTTTTTCATGTCAGGAGTAACATTATCGTCGTATACCAATTTTAAAGAATTCCTTAGTAGGAAATAACGATCTCGCACCATAGTTCTTACTATTATTGCATATTTTTCACTCCAGTACATGCGAATTTGCGGGTAGCCGATACATCCCATAAGCATAGTTATTTCAATAAAAGCTTTGCATTCTCCCAGGGATGAATTTAAACTTTTCCCAGATTTCTCTACAGCAGTTCGGTTACTCTTTGTAACTATTGAAACTAAGCAAATCATCGTTTATGTATTCATAGAAGTATTCTATCATCGACGATTTTGGTTCAGAAGGTCGATATGATGGCTGTAGTAAAGCAGGAAATTCTTTTTTGAAACTTGATCTTGTCCAAGGGATAGGACCTTGACCACTACCACTAGAAACTCTAGCTTCACCGCGGGTTCGCACACGAGAACGCACTGCACTACGACTAAGCATTCCCTCACGCGTACGTACCGAGCCTCGCTCTCGAACTCTTCGAGTACTGGTTAAAGAACTTTGAGTCCTAACACGGCTGATGCTGGTAGAAGGAACGCTAACCTCACCATCCAAACTACTAGAATCTTCATTTTCCGAACTAGAACAATCTTTGTCCACATTTTCATCGCTATGCTGGTAAGTAGCTCCATCTTCCTCAGGCTCCTGATAAGTCGGGTCCTCATCATCGTCAGCATCGTCTATCTCCGAGTCATTGTGAAGCTGATCTATTTCCTTGTCTACAATGTATAAAATAATTCATTAGGTAATAGTCAAAGTCACTAACATTCAAGTGTGCACCTACCCCTTAATTGGTGTTATCAAAATATGACATAAATGAAAAAGTTAAGGTACAAATGAACGTTTAACAAACTAACTAATAAGAAACAAAATTGTAAAACAGAGACCGAAAGTGATTTTAAAAGAACAAACGATTGTGGAGAATTTACTATAAAATAACCGAACACACTTTACAAAGAACAAATTCAGTTACCACAAAATTGTTCAATTTGTAACGAATGTTATGCAAAAATAATACATAGCAGACATTATTTAAACTCTTGTAAATAAAATAATTGTTAATTTTCACCAAAATACTAAAATTTCTTTAAGATATTAATGGATTCACTCACTTTGGTAACGACGTGCTGCCATTGTCACCGGTTCCTGGCCACTGAGAACAAATATGGCGACTTGCCTCCGCTTCACTCAATACGTGTGACAGGGAGAAATATATAAATATTGAGATAACGCTGTTTCTATTTAAAATGTTACCATAAATTGAGTAAACAAATATGTACTACACATAGAACGTTCGGTCATAATGACATCTCTTATTTCGCGATTGTTAGGACTTAACGATGACTGCTATTTTGTTCTATAGTAAGGAAGTTGGGACTTTCTGACAACTAATGTTTCAGAAGCACGGGTCTTAGGAGGATAAGCAGGAAAACTGAAATCCATGTCTACAAAACTGTCATTAGATCGATCTTGATATACGGTTGCGAGACTTGGACACTAACAATCAAGGAAGGGGAGAACTTGCTGGGGTCAGAAAGAAAGTTATTCAAAAAAATCCTGGGGCCGACCATACGTGGAGACTAAGGAAGAATACCGTAATAAAAGAACTTGTGGCTGAACCAAACATTATAGGCGAATCAAAGTCAGCTAGACTGTGCTGGCTCGGCCACATTGAAAGGATAGAATCGGATCGGGCTGTGTGTATACCTAGGGTGACCAACCAGAAAGCGCCCGGTGGGACGCCCCAGGTATCGCTGATTAGACCAGATCGAGAAGCACAACAGTCAACTATAATAGCTAGACTGGCGACAGGTGGCTAAGGTCAGGGCAGAATGGCGAAATCTCATTTCGGAGGCCAAGATCCACTTCGGGTCACAGAGAAAAATTTATGGCAAAACAAGGGGAAGCTTATTGCAATCCTTAACTCGCTTGCCAAGCGTGAAGATTATGGCAAAGCTCTTCCATTTTTGAGGTGGGCTTCGGTACAGCAATTAACGTCTTTCAGCTGATGAGACCCAGCATTCTTTCTTGTCTATTCTCAATTTTATCCAGTGTACAGGACGACCTCAATGGTCGAGTAGATAGCCTACCGATTTTCATGGTATCTCCCCGAGGTCCCGATTCAATCACAGTTCGATTCGATCGAATGTAGAAAACGATCTTTTCATTTTTGGCTTGTGGTACCGTCGCTGTTGCAAAATGCCATGACACAACTCCTTTAGCTACTTAACTTTGATTCAGAGGCCTTAGTGCGAATTTACGCATTCGACATCGAGCGCGGCATAGATTTCTATGAAGATTCGTAGTTTCTGATGGTTATCGCTAGGTGCGCTAATATAAAAATCCATAGTAATATTATACGCGGACGATATCGAGTATCGAAGCGTAAACTCGCACTAAAGGCCTCAGAATAATGTTTGTACTTTTATCTAATATTTAATTATTTTAATTGTTTATTAAAACTTATTTTATTTCCTCTACACCGTATTAACTTTACTTATTCACGACTGGTAAACATTTAAACTATATCAAAATTTGAGGATTGAACATTTTTAAAACTGATAATTTTTGACATAACGTACTTAGAATTTTTATAACTCAAAACAAATATAGCTTCAACAAAGCCAGTTACGTAATATTCAGAGCTGTAAACGGTACAAATATAAGCCACAAAGAGCTTTTTCATTAGTAATGAGAAACCAGCAAACAATGCTAGAAAAATCCACTGTAAACTGGAAAAGCAAACGAAATTATAGTTTTCAGGTATTCATGAGATTACAGATTGTGACTTTTACCAGCAGCTCGGTTGATGGACTTGTGAAAAATATAACATCAGTTTATTTTTAAAAATGTATTTTTATGTTCATCGTGTACCTGTCACCACGTACGTAAGTACGAAACTTATAATTATAAACGCCGTTCTTTCTTGTTCAAGAAACGAAAGCTCATGATGAGTTTCCATAAACTTTAAGACGGCTAATTAGAGTTGAAAATACTGGAGGAGATGAAAAATGTATCATTAGCTGCAACCATTGTAAATGAGAGCTTAATTTATGAAAGGAAAGTCTTAATTTGCGAAGTCGGGGAATTCATTAAAAGAAAACGTTGTGGGATATCTACAGTTGCTTTGATTAATTCTTCACAATTAGGTAAGAAAGAAGACTATAGAAGAGCGATACATAAGTAGTTGTTAATGATATTATAATGTGACAGTTTGTCACTCAATAACGTAAAAATAGCTGTACAGAATCCCGGAAGGGGCAGATGTTTGTATGATGAATACGAGCATTTTTATCTGAGTCATGGGTTTTTTTATATATTTCTATGAATATTACATATATATGTATCATACATGTATGTTTATCCGTTAACCTAGTATCCATAACACAAGCCTTACAGTGTTTACTTTGGGCTAGGCTAATTGGTGTGAGTGAAAGAAATATAATGTAACAGTTTGTGTTAGAATGTTTGTCACTCAGTAACGTAAAAACAGCTATACAAATTTTGATGAAAATTAAAACACATATAGTTTACAACTTACATGAAAACTTACTATTACCATACTTTCTACTATATACTTTCTATTTCGGAAAATTGATTCGATTCGTGGGGAAGTGACGTAAAAATTTTGACGTGATAACGTCATATATCGATGAACACCGGCTGCATGCACGAAAAAGTGTTACGTTCCGCCTGAGCCGAGCGTGCAAGCGAGAGTGCGGAACAAGCGAGAGAGAGGCATGATCGACATAAGCGTTCGGCTTGTGGCGCATCTATCTCTCTTCCACTTCATGGAAAGAAAATGAAAAGTTAATGTGGTTTCCATTGTTTATTACGACGAGTTCATGGTAATTTATCAGAAAAATATCAATTAACTCCTTCTTTGTATTATACAAAATAATTATAATTCAGTGATAATTTTATAAGTTCTCCTGTAATCACTTAATATCTTGCATTGTACAGGTAAAATAAATGACTTGCTTTTTGCCATGCTGAAACAATTTTCAATAAAATTTCAATTAGATCTATCCTTTATTAATTAGACGCTGATAAATGATAATCACAGCTGATTTATGAATGACAGACGATCATGAATGATGAATGAACAAAGAAATACCACATTCCGTAGATTTTAGTAAAGGTGTAGGGTTTTACTGAAATCTCCCTGAGGACTTCTTGAGAGAGAAGGATTATCCTCGCACTGCTTTGATTCACATTCCATCACTCGTGCATGTTCACATACACTTAGTACTTTATAATCCACCATAATAACTCATTAACCCACCCACCCACCATAACACAAATTTTATGAAGACCACTAAAGTGTCTCTTCTCGCTTCCGCCAAAAATTCGACAAAATTATCGTTTTGACAGACAGACTAGGTAGTGATACTATACAATTATTTTTTCTTTATTTATCGCTTGCACAATTTTTGCATTTAGCCAATGTCAAGTAAGTATAATCTTTCTTCTAAGTGTTTGAGTAATTTCCTAGGTTTCAGTAAAGAAGTGGGGTTTTACTTAAACCTCCTCGTGGCCTTCTTGTTGTTTCAGCATGTAATTTGATTAAAAAGTCATAGTATATAAAGATAAATTTAAAAGCTTTATTTTTATATGAATCCTTATATTTTTGTCTATTTTTTGCAATTGTGAACCGAAGATGAACATCTCCTTGAAACGTGAAGGCAACACGAAACCTGAAACGCTGACAAACTTGTTAAGCTTGATAAATTAAATACAAGCCACAGAGCAATATTGTTTTAAGAGTGTATAGCTTGATATGCTGTCCTTTATACTCTCTACTTTAACTCAAAACTATTATCAAAATCCGATTTGTAAATATATCCTTGAATTTGATATACCTTTGTTTAATTTCAACCTCGTGTTTGCATCAAGAATAACCGTCCAGAGCAACAACGTCTCGAGACAATAGAACGGCAGTCAGTGACATATGAATGAAACAAAGACACGTGTACCCGCTCACTCTTTGAATACTGTTTGCAAGGCAAAAGGTCGCAAGCTGTTTCCGGACCCTTGTATAGGAATATAAGAACAAGTGGGTCGTATAGTTATAACTGGTATTTCTTTATTCATTACACGGTACTTGTACAGTTAAAGCGCCTCTGTAATTTAGAATTTCAATTCCTTTGTGGTGAGAGTGACGACCGAAATTGTCCGAAGGAATAATTAGTCATTGTGTCTCCTAGCCTATTCGTTAACACACACACACGAACGTACTTACGTGGACGGACACACACAAGTTGTGAAGAGGATGCTGGGTTTGGAACGATAACAACGACATGACACCTTACGGAAAAATGTGAAAACGAAGTCTTAATTATGTAGGTACATAGTTAAAAATGTAATGCTTTTGAAGAAGAGATAAAATTTAAAGATAAGGCCTGTATTGAACGAAGCTACTACATTGCTTTTTTCAATATTTTAAGAATATCGTAGTATATTAAAGCCTTAAAATATGGTGTTTTGCAGATTGGACTGCCTTTTTATTACGTGGGAAATGCCTTACGCATACGCTGCCGTTGGGAGTACGGTAAACGTTATGTGGGACTCTCCCTGCAGTCCTACCTTACAATAAGTGATTGTCGAGTTCGTCTACAGGGGCCTACTAAACTAAACCACCGCGATGTCCCTCCTAACACCTTGGTGGGGTCCGCGTGAAACCTCATAGAGAGTAGAATAGCCTGCTTAAGGAGATGCCTTAGACCAAAACTGGACAGCAGCGATTATTATCTTTTACTACAATGTCCAAGGCGTCTGCCAAGATAAAATGAAGACTTTTTTCAATATGAGCATTTATAATGCACGTGTTGAGTGTTAACAGCTACGCCATAACCTCTATACGTCCTACGTCAGAAGAACTTGTACCGAGAAGACGCCAAAAGAAACTTAGCAAGTGCCTTTTTTCTTACTTAAATTATGTGTTCTTCTTCTTCTTCTTCATCCAATACGGGCGGTATCCGCAACTCGACGACTTCAAGCGCCTATTTTGCGTCTGGAGGATGTATACCCGTTTATTCCAGCCATCCCAGCTCCGCCAGAAATGCTCCAAGTGCCTTCACCTTGGTGAGAACCTCTCGGAGACTGCCCAGCGAGCCGAGATGTTTTGCCCGGTAGTGTGCAACTCCTTGGCATTCCATTATGACATGGGTTGCTGTTTCTTCCACTTCCATGCATCCTCTGCATAGAGGGCTGTCGGTGATACCTAAATGAAAAAGGTGCCTGTTAAAGTTGCCATGACCAGTAATGGCGCCTGTTACTAGGCGCAGCTCTGATCTACTTAGCTGTAGTAAGGATCTGGAGACACGAGCGTCCACCCGCGGTAGAAGTAGTTTAGCTTGTCTACACGTCTCCAGAGAGTTCCACTGCTGCTGATGCAGTTTTGATGTGTGTTCACAAATACTGTTGTTGAACCAGCTGATCGGAATGGGGATGATGGGTTCTGGGCCGAAAGGCACCATATCCGATGCCCTCCGTGCCATCCCATCAGCTGCTTCATTACCTCGTGATCCACTGTGGCCTTTGATCCATTGGATAGTTATCTCGTTATATGCTCCTGCCTCATTTAGGTTTAGGTGACATTCATGGAGCAGGCTGGATGTGACTCGATAGCTGCACTGAGCCTGTAGGACTGACTTGCTATCGGAAAGAATTCTGATTTTACAACCTTTTACCTTCCGTGCTGTTATCGCCTTAGCTGCCATAGTGATGCCCATACATTCCGCTTGGAATACGGTGTTGTGCAGGCTCATGGGGAAGGCGAAGTTTATGTTAAGGTCCTCTGAGAATACTCCCGCGCCGGTTCCCAATTTGGTTTTGGATCCGTCGGTAAATATCATGAGAGCCTTGTGTGTTACCTCTGGGTTGTTGTCTTCATTCAGATGTATTCTATATTTCTTATCAAAGATGAAGGTAGGCTTTATTTTATCGCAGGGTGCATCGATAAACGGAGTATTTAGCCAGTCCTTCAGTAGGCCGTTGAGGTGTTTTACTTTTTCTGATCTTACCAGTTTGTAGAGTCTAAGCCTCAGCGCTGTTTTTGCCGCTTCCTGTTTGATGTGTAGATGGAGCGGGGTGAGATTTAACATCGCTTCCAGTGCCGCCGTGGGGGCTGTGCTTATACAACCTGTGAGGGCGCAGCATGCCTGGCGTTGTAGACTTTGTAGCTTGTTGACACAGGTTGACTGGGTAGTTTTGGGCCACCACACTACAGCACCGTAACTTACCATTGGTCTGATCACCGTGTTATAGAGCCACAGGAAGATTTTCGGGGACAGGCCCCATCTCTTACCTACCATTTGTCGGCACTGCCATAGCACAATGCTGGCAGTTTTGATCTTGTGGTCAATGTGGCTGTTCCAGTTTAGTTTGTTGTCCAGAACTATACCTAAATATTTTACCTCTTTGGACAATTGTAATGTGGTCCCAAACAGTTTTGGAGCCTGGTAGCTGCTGATGTTGCGTTTGTTAGTGAACATTACCATTTCAGTCTTGGCGGGGTTGACTGTTAGTTCGTACTTTTGGCACCATGTTTCAACTATTTTCATAGCTGCCTGCATGGTGTCACAGATTATACCGGCCTGAAACCCTATAGTTAGTATAGTGATGTCATCCGCATAACCTATGGTGTAGAAGTGATTGTTATTAAGTAAGGTGATGAGGTCGTTCACTACCATATTCCAGAGTAATGGCGAGAGTACTCCTCCTTGTGGGCATCCGCGCGCCACGATCGCTCCCTGGCTGTCTCCTGCAACCCTTACTATTCTGTTGCGAAGCATGTTAACGATCCAGTCTATGATTTGCTGCTCAGCTCCATGTCTCTTTAGAGCTGATTCAATGCTGGTAAAGTTGGTTTTGTCGAAGGCCCCTTCAATATCAATGAAGGTGCCAAGACAAATAAGTTTGTCTTGAAAAGCTTCTTCAATCTTACTAACCACCTGATGAAGAGCAGATTCTGTAGATTTCCCCGCGCTGTAGGCGTGTTGAGATTTATGAAGAGGTACAGACCTCAGCACTCCTTCTCGTAGGTGCTTGTCGCATATCCTCTCTAATGTTTTTAGTAGGAAGGATGTCAGACTAATCGGTCTGAATGACTTAGGGTTGGTGTAGTCTGACTTCCCTGGTTTGGGTATAAATACTACCTTTACGTCCCTCCAGCCATGCGGTGTATACTTGTAGGCTAGGCAGGCTCGCAGCAGGTGAGTGAGAGTTTCGAGTATAAGTGCTTCCCCCCATTGGAGAAGGGCAGGAAAGATGTTGTCTGTTCCCGCTGCTTTAAAGGGAGAGAAACTGTTTATGGCCCAACTTACGTTTTCAGGTGTAATCACTTTATTGGCTAGTCGCCAGCATTCTTCTGTAGGGATGACTGGTTCATCGGTCCATGTCATCTGTTGAATCGGTGAACTGTTCGGAAAATGGGTTTGTAGAAGGATGGCGTTTGACTCCTCCTGGCTTTGGGCCATGGTGCCATCAGCTTTCTTGAGGTAGCCTAAGGTTCCTGGACCTTGTTTAGCCAATACTTTCCTTACCCTATTTGCCTGTTTTGTCGTATTTATCTCTGTGCTGAAGTTCCTCCAGGATGCGGTTCTCCAGTATCTGATTCGTTTTTTGTACTTGGCTTTAACTGCCCTGTAGTTTTCCCAGTCATAATCATTGCATGTGTTCATGGCTCTGTTAAACCTCCTCCTTACCTCAGCTCTTAGTCTCTCCAATTCGGGTCCCCACCACTGGTGTTTCCCCGAAGTTTTAGAGGGTGGGAGTTTGGGGGGACAGGCTTGTTCAAAGCATTCTATAATGATGTTTGTTAGATTCTTTACCTGCTGTTCCAGTTGCGAGGTGTTGTATATGCTCGTGCTATTGTTTTCTTTACTCAGCGACTCCTCAAGTAGCTGGGTGTATCGATGACGATCTGTTTTGTTTGGGTACCTTCTAGGGGTCGGAGTTACGGTGATTACCTGTAGGTCGAATCGTATCCACCTGTGGTCCGAGCAGGACGCCTCGTCAGAGACGTGCCAGCCAGACAACATGGCGGCCACTGTCGGTGTTGCGAGGGTGAGGTCAATAATGGTCTTGCTTCGTTTGGTGACGAAGGTGGGCTTATTGCCTATGTTCGCTATCTGTAAATTTGTTGTAAGAAGGAATTCAACTACTTGGTTACCTCTAGTGTTCCTCGGTTCTTGTCCCCACAGGGGGTGATGGGCGTTGGAATCTGTCGAGATAATCAGCTCTAGATCTGCCTCTGAACAGAAGCGAACCAGGGAAGCTAGCTCCTCCGATGGTACACGAAGATCTTCGTGCATGTAGACTGATGCTACTACCAGGTCTTGGTCTTGATTATCTTGGTTAAGTGTCAGCCTTATAGCGCATAAGTCTCTGAAACAGAAGTTTAGTAGCGGCTGTGTTCTAATGTTCTTTGATGTATAGATACAGGATCTTACGTCCCCACAGGTGGCATGCACGAGCTTACCTCCTAGACTGGAGAGTCCTCGTACGGCGCCACCTCTAATCCACGGCTCCTGGATTAGGGCGACTGCTGTGTAGTTGTTCTCCAGGCACCGCCGAAGCTGAGCCGTTGCGGTTACGCTGTGCTGGAGATTTGCCTGATAGAACTGGACATTAGAGGGGGATGCCATCATGACAGATGACGTCCTCCAAGCCCAGATCGTCGAGCCCCAGTGTCTCATCTTCACTTAAGAGCGAGGATTCCGCGCAGGGAGACCCCGCAGCATTCTCTCCCTCGCCAGAAGAAAGTGGACAAGACGGTCCCGCGTTCTCGGCGCCCTTGGGTACCTGGACTGGAGCTGTGGAGGTCGACGGTGTTGGTTCCGTCTGTTGTGTGGTTTCTTTTTGTGTGGTGTCTATTTCCATGGCCGTGGAGTCGTCAGTGTTTGTTGTATGTGGTGGTGTGTCAACAAACCTGCCCCTGGCATCCCTGAACTTCAGGTACACCGCTGGGTGACTGGGTAGTCAGAAAGCTGAGTCGGCGTCCCCTAGCCAGTATAGCTGGGACGATCTCCTCCGGGATGGACACAATCACAAATGTAGACCCGATGCTCTCCTGCAGTTGGACCCCATTCAGGAGCCACCGTTCGGGTTTTAAGTCTGGATTTGCAAACTGAAGGCATTTTCCTATCAGCGCCTGTTCGCGTTTCCATAATTTGGGTAGGACGAAGCCGCATCGGATCCTCTTGGGAATGTCCTCAGCCCGCACAACCGTGAGGTTTCCCACGTCCGGAATTTGCAGTTCCTTCGTCCACCGTGTAGTCCACTCAAGGGTTTCATTGTTGGCACCTGCAAGTCTGAGGTGTCCGTCTACATAGGTCGGCTTGCCGCAGAAGGCGATCGTTGGACCTGTGTATCCGGATGTACCGGCGTTCATTACTGCCTGCATCAGGGCTTCTTCGAGCTCTGTTTCGATCCGCTCCGCCGCCGCCCTCGAGATAAACCCGGTGGTCGACGTCACAGCGAACCGAACGTCCCTCGTCTTTCCTGTAGCAGCAGCGTAGGACCGGTGGCGGGTGCCATCAGACGACTCCATCTTCAGCTTCTTGGACTCGCCCCGAGGAGACATGGTCTCATCGAAACGTGCCCTTTTCGCTTTGGATTTTGCCGCTCGTTTGGCTTCCGCGCCCTCGGATGTTGCTGGCCGTCCCTGTTTCCGGTAGGGTCCGGTAGTCACCGAAGGTAGCTTGGACGTTGACGGGTTTCCCCGCATAGCGCCTTTCGCTCCCCCCGGCGGTCTCGGTACCTTCCCGTGAGCCCCGGTAGTCACCTGGGTAGATTTTGGTGTTTGCGAGTCCCCCCGTGTCACATCCTTCGCCCCCCTCGGCGGTCTCGGAGCCTTGTCATGACTTGGCCCGGTAGTCACCGGTGGTAGCTTGGATGCTAGCGAGGTTCCCCGGTCTGCAGCCTTCATCGCCCCCGGCGGTCCCGGAGCCTTACCTGGCTGGTCGTCTTTTGTTGCGGAAGTTGCAGACTCCCGAGCTAAGCTCTGAAGTTGTTTCTTCCGCATCAATCTTGCCCTGTCCTTCGCCTTTCTACCGGACACCGGCTGGCCGTACTGAGCACTGGTTTCACCAGGGTTTCCCCCGATGACTCCCCGCCCAGACCGGCCAACCAGTGTCCAGTTTTCTTCGATGGATGATTTAGGGTCCTCCAGAGGAGGTGTAGTTTCTATGCCAGGGGGTACTGATTTTTCAGCCTGCCCCTGATGTAATCCCTCTGAGTTTTCATCGGGTGTGGTGTCGTGTGGCGGGGATTCCGATTGTTCGGCCGTCCCGCTTGTATTTGCGGTATTAGTGAAACTTTGTGGATCCATATTTGGTATTAATGTGGTTCATCCGATCAGCTTCCCACCCTCCTTGGAGCCCGCACATCTGGGAGTGCCCTATCAAAAAGGTGCACTAGGATTACTGATCGGATATAGGTGTGGTGGGTTGGTGCTCAGGCGCGACATCGGAGGTTCGAGACAGATGGCTGGGTTGCCGGTTCCTGCTTCCCAGTGGTTCCACCTATCCTTGCCTCGTCAGCATGACCCTAACCACCCGACATGCCAAGGAGCACATTGGGCCCCCCCACCCCTCGCTGCGGCCCTCTGACGGGACGCATGACCGTTTCCCCCCTGGCGCTACCCAGAGGGGCCACCGTTTCGGCTGAAATCCAGACCAAAGAGGGCGTGTTGTGTTGCGGAGGTACTACCGCCGACCCCGCTTCACTCAACCCTCCAGGATTCCTTCATCCCTCCTTACGGCGCTCAACTGCACAGGCCCTAGTGCAGGAGGGCTGATACTCCACCGGCTCGCCCCCTAGTCCAGGTGGAGATGATGGCTAAAAAGGGATCAGCCAAGGAGGAGGGGAAAGGGAAAGCAGGATTGGGAAGGAGTTAAGTGCAAAAAGGAAGAGACGGGAGGTGCATCTGGCTGTTTTAGTTACGTCTGTTTCAGAGGGAAACAGACCAATAACAGGCGGCAACCACGAGAAGGATAACAGGCAGACTTGCCTTAAGGATCTATGCGACCTGCGCTCTCCCTTAAGGCCCTTCGCCACCCTACCACCGGGAAAGGTGGTACGGTAGGTGAGAGATTAGGTTGAGCGTCCTGGCGCTGTTGTTCAACTTAATCTTTCCCCCGCCCAAAGTGCCTTTTTTCTTACTTAAATTATGTGTTACATTACATAAAATTCCAAAAATGTAAGAAAACTAGTAACACGTCAAAAATCTCAATGCAAAATTTACTATAACAATGAACGTATTCTCTATTACTAGATCGATGCAGTCGCTAAGCATAAAGCTTCGCTAGCACCATATATTGGAGCGGAGTGTTATACTAAAAAAAAAAAACGACGGGTTGCACTCCTGGAGTGCCGGCAGAAGTGAAAACTTGAATATTAAAGTTGTGCATTTTTGATATTTTGAAATGGTTAAGGAATAATTTCGCACGAATTGCTTTAATGATCAGTATAAAAGACATTCTCCCATTCTCGACTAAGCCGACGTCTGTTATCTGAACTTAACTGAGGATCAGCTGAATAAGCTCGAACGTCTCCAGAATCTAGCCATCCGGTTTATATTTGGGCTGCGAAAATATGATCGGGTGTCAGAGTTTAGAACTCGATTAAAATGGCTGCCAATTCGTATGCGCAGAGACATGCACATTCTTACCACCTTGTTTCAAATCCTAAAAGACCCTAACTCTCCTCCCTATCTCCGTTCCCGGTTCCAGACTCTTCCCCCTCCTTCTCGCCCTAGGCGGGCCTGCATTACTAAGATGCTAGAATTGACTAAAGCGAATACCAAATTTTTTCACAACTCCTTCTCATTCCGAGCGGCACAACTCTGGAACAAACTTCCTATAGCCATTCAAAACTGTCCGTCCATCACTTCCTTTAAAACTAAACTTACAGATCACTTTCTAGCACAGTTATCATAGTCTAAACATAACCAACTTACTTACAACCTTTACTTTAGTTATCTACTTTATCTATTTACTCAATGTGTACTTTTATTTATTTATTGTATTTATGTAGTATATAGTTAGTTCCTATTTATGTAGTATATTGACATAGTATAATAGATTTTTTCTTTTTTTTTTTTGGATTTTGATTGAGATTATAATTTTTTTTTATTTTTTTTTATTTTATTTTATGAATATTATATGATCTGCACTCTTAAGTTGTCCCGCTTACCTGTTTAATCACCCACATACCCTTGGTTGGCTGGAAGAGATCTCTTTTAGAGATAAGCCCACCATTGCTCACAAATATATCTTAATGTACTGTTTAATTACTTTATAAGTGCAATAAAGAGTATATATAAAAGTGCTATCATTTATGTGGTAAAATACAATATTCATTTATTGCGCTATCGTATACAAACATGTCAACAAACACACCAAGTCGTGTTCGTTGCATTTTTTTGTGCGCATGTGCAGGATTTTGCACATGCGCACTGAATAAAATCAGTTGAACGCATGCGTTCTCATGATATTACCTGCCATTTTAAAATTTCATAATGACAGTTTAAAAAAAAAAATGTAACTGTCACTATGAAGTTTAAAAATGACACCACTATACGCACATCGCGCAAGCGCCCTACGCCGTCTTACGAATTTTCGATCAGGTCACGTGTCCTGAAGCGAGTTTAGAAATTTTTACCCATTCCAAAAAAAGTACACAGCGCCGCTAAAGAAGTTTTCACTTCAAAAAAATCAATTATATTTGGTAAATTTTTAAATTCCATTAGAATGAAAACTTTCAAAAAGCGCGCGCTTTTTGTTTCCATGGAAAATACCTTAGAGCCAATGTTTTTTGGTCATAACTTTTTTATTTATGCTAATTTCAAAATTCGGGCGATCACGTCACAATCTATTTCTAAATGTGTTGATTCGATTCCACACATAATTATTGAAATCGGTTATGAACTCGGCAAGTTATGGCATCACAGAATGCGTCATTGAGATCACAAAACTCCATTTTCCACAATACTGACATACATCTCTCGCTTCTTTAACTCATTGAGATCACAAAACTCCATTTTCCACGATACTGACATACATCTCTCGCTTCTTTAACTCATTGAGATCACAAAACTCCATTTTCCACGATACTGACATACATCTCTCGCTTCTTTAACTCTTGTGATCACAAAACTCCATTTTCCACGATACTGACATACATCTCTCGCTTCTTTAACTCTTGAGATCACAAAACTCCATTTTCCACGATACTGACATACATCTCTCGCTTCTTTAACTCTTATTAGACCTTTCATACAAGCTCATCGGTTAACGATACTTTTGACCTGTGACCCAACCATCACCTCTAATCGCGATTCAAGTTCAGCTGTTGAAGAGAGATGCAACTATAGACCGCGTATAGCGGTGTCTCACTTTGACAATCGAACTTGCATCGCGCTAAGAGATCATGGTAGACCCTCTGGTCTTATTTCTAGATATCTATTCGATCTCTGGAAGTTCGTCTTGGTCTGCCTTTACTGACTTGCCCATACACATTTGCCTCATATACTTCTCCATCTTCAGCTTAATTAAATAAATTAAAATTTTAGATGGAGTGAGTGGGAATTATAGCATCGATCCTTTTTTAACACGCTTTTATTAGTTTCACCTGTACGAGGGCGGATCAAAAAGTTCGCGGAATGAGGGGCATTGAGGGGCAAAAGGTGACTTTTTACTACCTGCACTAGTTGTGACACTCATTAAGAATATTAATACTAAGTTTAAAAAAAAATAGGTCATAATTACCTGAGCTACACATCAATCAACAAGTCAATCCGGAAGACAATTTGCAACATGGAGAAAATTGAGTTTCGCGCAGTCATCCTTACCAAACAAGGAAAACCTCCCCAGACTATTTTCGATGAGATGTCTTCCAAAATAGTCTGAAGTCAAAATAGTCCCAAAAATGAAAAAAGAGCTTCGAGGGAAGAAATTTTCCAGCGATGAAGAAGTGAAGAGCGCAATTTCGGCCTATTTTGACGACAAAGAGAAATAATTTTTTTTTCGAAGGTATTAATTAATTAATTGTTAGGTCTAATAAAAGTATTAGAGTTAAGGGGGAATACATTGAGAAGGAAAAATAATTTTGTGTTTTATTTCTTACTTTTTACCCTCCATTCCGCGAACTTTTTGACCCACTCTCATATGTTTGTATGTATGTAACTGACTCGTTTGGGGTCGATTTTGTCCAACTTTAAGCAATCAGATTTACTTTAAACGTTGTAGACTTATCAACCATCGACGACAATACAATATTTTGATAAGCTTATCTCATTATCCTAATTAGGATCGCCAGGATTAATGATTTTAATACAAGTCCTCTTCGTGAGAACAAAAGAGATAGAGCAAAAGCTCGGTCTGCGTTGTTTATGTTGGCAACAAAGAAATCTTTGAATATATTTTCTATTGAGATGAAACTGTTAACACGTCTGTGCATATTAAAAATGGTTTTATAGCAAAACGAACTAAAAAGTGAAAAATAAAATATAGTTTAAAAATACTAAAAAAACACGCTTTAATAGCAAATCGAACTAAAAATCAGAAAATAACTTTTAATTTATATTTTATTCGACTGTTATTTAACTTTTTTTTTGCTTTTATCTCATCACATGCAAGAGCGTTTCTTCGTGTTTTTAAATGACACTTATAAATTTATTAAAAGGTTTTGTGAAAGTTTTTAATTTTATGAACCAAAAAAGTTGCCTCTTTTTTAGGAGCCCGAATCCCGCAACAAGTTTATTCTTGTTGAAAACCTCTCCCCAAAAACAAGGCTTTGGTTTTTAGGAGTGTTCGTTCCATATCGTATCGACCGCGTTCAACATTTTTACTGTTTTGATATTCTTTCATTATTTTCTTTATTTATTTGAGGGAATTCTGTAAATGGATTTCCATGTCAGTTCCATCGCGAGTTATACTCTCTTAAATAAATCATTGTTAAATTCAAATGATTCTGTGAATGTATATTTTACTCAGTAAACCTTAATAGTATCTTTATATATATAATTCTTCTGTGAGTGTGTATGTCACTGAACTCCTCCTAAACGGCTGGACCGATTTGAATGAATTTTTTTGTGTGTGTTCAAGGGGATCTGAGAATGGTTTAGATTCACAAATCAGTCCGGCAGATGGCACTGCAGTCGGCACAGCAACGCGTGGCCGGGACAGCTAGTTTATTTATAAAAACTATGCATGTTTACAGAAAATTTCTCCAAAGAACATGCAAATTACAAAATTGTTTACGAAAGAACTTAGAAATCAATAGATCATAGATCAGGATCAGAAATAAATAACTAAGGTATTAACGATCAGTAATTTCATAATATACTGTCCGATTTTAATAATAAATTGTTGAATACGAAAATAATTGTGTTTTTTAAACTAAGAACACTAATTTGTTGTTTGTGTGTTTATCTGTCCGGTTTTTTTCCCGCTCTTTTCCCATTGTATACGCGTTACCATAGCAACGCGTTACCGGGTCAGCTAGTTCATATCACATACAATAAATTGAAATGTCATAGTTAACTTAAAAAGAAGCAAACAATTATCGAAAAGAAAACAAATACAAAAATAACTTTAAAACTTATAGAAATTATCATAATCATGTCAAAATAAAATGAATTAAAATGTCTATTTTAAAAAAGGTAAAAAGTTCACAATTCATGAGCAAGAAACTGATAAGCCTTAACACAAATTAAACTCTTACAAAGTAGTATTTACGCAAAACTAATTAAGAAAACTTTGGTAAGACTGATGAGAAGTTTTCCAGTCTTTATTTAATAACACCTAAAATATTTTTTTTATTTAATTCTTTTGGTTTATAAATATCAATGTAACGTGAATAGAGTTCCACTTCTCTTTCATCTTTGTTTTTTTAGGGTTCCGTACCCAAAGGGTAAAAAAGGGACCCTATTACTAAGACTTCGCTGCCTGTCCGTCCGTCTGTCTGTCGCCAGGCTGTATCTCAAGAACCGCGATAGCTGGACAGTTAAAATGTTCACAAATTATGTATTTCAGTTGCCACTATAACAACAAATACTAAAAACAAAATAAAATAAATATTTAGGTCCCATACAATAAACGCGATTTTTTCGCCCTTTTTTGCCCAATATCAGTAATGGCAACAGTTAGGCACTTGAAATATTCACGAAATACTCAGTTGTATTTTTACGTTAATAATAAATAATTAAATAAATAAAATATTTAAAGGGGGCTCCCGTACAACGAACGTTAATTTTTTTACTTAACTAAAAGTTTGAATGGAACCCTTCGTGCGCGAGTCCGACTCGCACTTAAAAATAGACTTGGATTTGTATTCTTTGACTTGTGTACTTAACTGCATGCCAGACTCTTACAAGGTTAACAAAGTGGATGGAACGTACTTTTTTTTATTTTGCGTCATTAATATTAAACATATCATTCAAGAGTTTAATGTGAAGTGTCACAAATAGGGACCTGAGCAACAAACAATTTTTTTTTATGTTGCAGTCAAGTGATTTTGATAAAAAATATGTCAAAGAAATCTACTCACTAAGTGCTATTTTTCTGAGTATTTTGAAAGTGGTCACTCTTAGAACTTACTAATATTAGCCGAGAAAATAATAATTCTGTTAAAAAGATATTTCTTATTAGTAAAATAATTAAGATAGATATATTATACATAATATTTATCATAATATTGTTTTTATAATTGTAGTTATAATAACAGTTTGGCGTTGGAATTACATTCCTAGCTCTATTAGTTTTAGAGAACGAAAAGTGTGAAAATGTTGCCTTTTCAGGTCATTTTTCAATATCACTATCAAAGAAACAGATATGCAGCTAAAAACTGCATAAATAGAAATGTCAATGAGTAACGTACTTAACACTATGATAATCATTACATTTGGCTTTGGGGGAACATTCTCAATACTTAACCTGCTATACCCTTTGGCATTTGGTTTAAAATACCATACTGATTAAAAGTTCTAATCTAAGGTCAGTAACTAATATCTTTCTTATGATTCACAAATAATGTACTATCGAAGCCTCTGGCGCGTTATCAGTCCTAAGTCGAAAGTCACTTGCACACTGCACAATGCCTATCGCTTCAGGCCACGCCCCGCTCCATTCATTCAACAATGGCGCGCGTGTCTCACAAGCAAGTGAGAGCAGATTGACAGTTGACAGTACTGACATCAAGGGCGATTTTAAAATTAGTTGTTTATGATTGGCCGTAGTATAAATCGTAGAAAAATACGAAGCCAATTAGGGATAAGTATGGGTCGTGTGGGCCTGTCCGATGTGATCAGTTCAAATGAATATTTCTACAAAGTTGTAAGGCACAAGAGACCTCGATAGTACATGCCAAAATAACCGTTTATTAAATAATTATTTATTTAAAAAAAAACACTTTTAAAAGTAAATGTAAGGCACATTTAGAATTACAATGACATAACTGCATACACCATACATTTGAGAAGAATGTACTTGAAACTAGTTTCCTTTTTTCCAATCACTCTTTTATTGAACATGTGTTTATATTAAACTTTTAACTTAAAATAATTCTTGGTTATATTTACTTTAATATTTATATTTTGGTTTACTATTTTCTTCTTTTACGGTTACAATTATTCAAGTTACAGAATACCTAGGTCATTCTTAGATTGAAATAAAAAAATAAAAATCACATGAGAGTCGATATCGTTTTCATTAGTTTGTTACTTTTTTAAGTTTTTTGATATATTTAATTCAGTTGCACAAATTTATTTGGTCTTTATTTAATGTAAGGACTCATAAATCGAGTACGTCAATCCCATTGTACCTTAAGCTTTTCAACGGCAAATCAGGAACGTGATTGAATTACTTCACCGTTAAACCTGGCTGCATCCGATGTGTGATCCGCTAAGATACTTTGGAAAACCCACATCAGATGCCTTCAGATCTGAATGATAAATAAGTTGCTGTCTCTCCCTTTGTTTTTTTGACACATTTCATCATCAAGTGTTGCACATCCTCCACTTTACTATACCGTCACAGTTTGAGATGATTCATTTTATGCACTTGCTCAGTTGTAAGTTTAAAAGTACGGTATATTTGGTTGGTTGCCATTAAACTAGCCAATCCGTTTTTACAGACTACATTTCGGAGAGTGTACAGCAGAATTGCACAGCCTTGTTCCGCCGTTCCCTATTGTTTCATCGGACAACCACATTTCCAAAAAGGCACCACCATTATATCATTGATATACCAAAGATTCGCACTAAATATTTTGGTTTCAATTTTGTAGTCCGTATCTCTAAAGAGTGGAACTCTTTGCCTGAGTCTGTGTTTCCTGATAAATACGAGTACAATTAAGAGGTCTACAAGACACAAGTGAATAGGTATCTTTTAGGCAGGCGTGTCACATTCTAGATCGCATCGTCGCTTTCCCTCAGACGAGATAGCGGTCCACAACTTACCTAGTATCGTTAGAAAAAAATTAAATAATTAAAAATATCCGATCTCATAAATATTTTAGGTCACTATCGCGTTTGTGGGTTAATCTATGTAGAGCAAAAAACACCTCTACATTTCATATAATTTATAATGAATCGATAATGGAAGAAACGTGTTGGTTTCACTTTTACTTTGACAAGGGTTAGATGTTCGAAGTGTTTATGTAGTTTGCGGCAGGGTTAGTGTAATTGTTTGAGACTCTCACTGCGAAACTAAAGCTCCTGAATACAAACCTTTCTAGTCAAATTCTGAATGACAATTTGCTTGATTCGTCGTTGTATCGTTAGAATTACAATGACGTAAGTCCAAATTTTTGTTTTTTGTAAACAAAACTTAATAAATATAAAAATAAGTAAAAAAAAGATTATATATTAGGAATAATGTTTATTTGAGATGTCTATATGCATTTCGATTATTGGTGACGAAAATTAGGATAGTACCCGATTGAAATATTGTAAAGGTGGTAGAAAATACATGACAACCATTATCTTAGTCATCCTGTGATCACGACTCCTGTAAAGGAGTCGAAACCTCGGGATTAAATATAAAATAAAACATGCGCAAAAATCGTAAAAAAGTGTTTTATTCAAATGTGTAATGTGCGCAGAAGTGTAAGAACTAAATAATGTGACATATATCACTTTACTATATTTTTAGAATAATATAAAGTGAAAAACTCAAAATGAACTCAACTAAAAGAGTATCTAAATTAAATGAATTTCTAACGGCGCATTAAGGGGCCATTTTTCATTCGCAAAGCCAGTTAGGGAAGCTTTACAGAACGCTTTTTGTTTTTAAAATTATTTATTTCCCCCACCCTTATTACAATGTGTTGGGTGTCAGATTAGCTTGACAGTTGTCTGCCGAATGCTCACATTTTGGCAGTCAAAGCACGTTTCATACATAAATTGACGAGTACAGGTGTTCGAAACAAGAAATTCGAAGCAATGGTAATAATGAGAACAAATCCTTTTGCAAACTAAACTGGATTCAATGTATAGACCGTAAAAGAATACATTATGACATTCAAAGCTAATGTTTTGTTGAAAAATAGCAATATTTGGTTGTTACAATTTCAACTCGTTACACTTTCAATGTCGGTCTCCCTTGTCTGAGTTTTATGCGTCAGTTCTTTTCGTAAGGTGTTCAAGCCCTATTATGATATAAATAAACTAAAACTAGATAAAGTTATATAAATTATAAGTTGTCAATTTAAAATAAACTAAAATGTGCATACCAACATTAATTCATTACTTTGTCAAAAGATGGCGCTGCACGTTTGTAAATCACGCTTTCGAGTTTATTGGGGAAATGCGTATAGTATTGTTTGTATTTACTATTGGTATCTTCCACGACACGGCGTACCATAGCCGAGGTCCGAGCCATTAGAGGCGCCCTATGGCACCCTGTGCCCTTTTTCCGGCTTGAGCGCCTTTGTGACTCAATGCTGGTTCGGAGACTCCCTCATGGGAGATGCCGTTCAGCTAGAAAACCGCTATGGTGGCTCGCTACTCTCGGCTTGAGGTCCATTTAAGGATTTCGTCGTCCCTAAACCCGGTATCATTGTTAAGGTCATCTGCGACCAACATTAATTACACATAAAAAAAAACTATTGGTAGCTTCGTTCGAGATACAAACAATTTAACTTCACTTGACTTTCATTTGATTTACACCTGCGGACCCGAACTTGTTCACAGCTTCCCTATTTTCGAACTTGTGTAAGACTCAATAGTTTACAGTAATCGTAGATATAATAAAGTAACTAAATAAAATTCTAAGCAATCAATGAAGACGACCGTAGCGCCTCGATTGAGATGTGTTACAGTTACTAGGGTAAAGGATAGACATATAAATATGATACAAAGATATGTTATAATTATATCAATATATATAAACAGCCATGACTTAGATACAAATGCTCGTATTCATCATACAAACATCTGATTCTTCGGGAATTCGAACCGTCACCGTCAGTGCGAAAGGCAGGATCGCATTGCACCAAACGTTCGATATGCGAGCTACTCGTACACGGACGGCGTCATAAAGAGAAACATTATATAAATAATATTACAAACAAATGCAAAAAGAAAAAACAACTCTTGGTAATAGAGACTTTTTATAAAGATATGGCGTCAACATTACATTTATTACACGCAACACCCTAATTAGGTTTATTACGCAAACGATATGCTAATGTACCTTTTAAATATACAAGGTACTTATACAAAATGACTGTTTTAATATACGATAATAAATTGTACGCGTCATATTTAAAGTTAAAAATAGCTTGAAATTTTACACAAAAAAAAATATAGAGGCAAAATTGTTTGGGTCTTTATTAATAGTATCGATTCTAAGTTTTAAAACCTCACTCTGTTACGATAGGGTTTTATCTTTTAATATATTTCATAATTATAGATAAATATTACTGTGGATTTTTATTAACATCAATGATGATGATTACATATAAGCGCCCCTATTGGTAACTGTCAGGAACTATCGTGCCCTCAAAATAAGTTCTGAAGCGCTAATTTGATTGGCATATGCTTGCTGAATAAACCACTAGGACTAAATTAGCAATTTATTCGCAACTGAAAAAACTCAAGGGACGTGAGGAATGTTGATAGAGGATGAGAAAAGACCAATAATATGTACTGTACTGCTGTCCAGTACTCTGTCTCTTCGTTAGCCGAGTATATCAAACGCATAGGATTCGACTAGTGCCTCTTTCGCAACTGAAAATACTCACGGGGCGTGGGGAATGTCCATTTTGTCCTGTACTCCTATTCAGTACCTAGTCTGTCTCCATCTTACCTGAGTATACTAAAGGCATAGGATTTGACTAGAATTAATTCGCAACTGAACAAACTTACGGACGTGAGGAATGTTGGTAGGGGATGGGAAAAGACTACGTTGTACTTTACTGGTATCGAGTACCTACTCTGTCTCTACGTTAGCTGAGTATACCATTAGCTGAGTAAACCAAATGCATACGTCTCAACTAGCGACTGATTCACAACAAAAAACTCACGAGGCGTAAGGAATGTTGAAAGGGGTTGAAAATAAACCACTATGTACTGTACTGCTGTCAAGTACTCTGTGAGTTGAGTGAGTGTTAGTTGAGTATAACAAACGCATAGAACTTGACTAGCAACTGAACAAACTTACGGCCGGGAGGATAGTTGGTAGGGCATGGAAAAATACCACTTTGTACTGTACTGGTATAGAGTACCTACTCTGTCTCTACGTTAGCTGAGTATACCAAACACATAGGACTCGACTAGCAACTGATTCGCAACTGAGAAAACTCACGGGGCGTGAGGAATGTTTTTAGAGGTAACAAAAGATCAGTATGTATTGTACTGTTGCCCAGTACTCTGTCTTTATGTTACCAAGTCAAGGGTATCCAGCGCGAGCGGTCCAAATACTGCTGTTTCGGATTTTATTCCTTGGGTAATCTTCTTAAGTGTCATGTGTGTATTAACAAATTGGCGATTGGCTGAAATTTCTGGCAAACATATATTTCTGAAGCTACACAAGGTGTAAGAAAGTATACTTGTTAACATGTATACGTGTCTACTTGTGATTGAATAAAAGACTTAAGGTAATACCTGATTCATCGCTTTACATATCATGAAATTACCTCATTGGCTGATATATCTGTATATGTATCAGCCAAAATTATTACAGAATAATTACTACAAAAAATAAAAATACCATACCGACAAAAATAATGCAATAATAACTAAAATAGTAAGTTGGCTAAAACTTAATCACTAATAAAGACAAGACATATTTTTTTAATTCAATACATAACTTGAACTTTTTGGCGGGAGTGGGAAGCGTCGCGTTGGTGGTTTTGTTTCTCTTGTTGAAGTTTGTGTTGTTGTGGATATTAGTGCGTAATAATGGTGGATTATTAACCACTGAGTGTTTGTGAACATACAAGAGTGTTGGCAAGTGTAACAAAGCAGCGGAAGTTGTCTTTTCCTGCTCAATCGAGAAGTCCACGAGAAGGTTTCAGAAAATCCCCACACATTTACTGAAAACCTAGGAAATAAAATATATTTTACTGTTGGCTGAGCTGGCAATTATATTTACTTGACACTGGCCAAATGCACATATCGTGCACGCCACAAATAAAGAAAAAAAAATACATAACTTCAAATAATGTAAAGGAATTTCGAATAATGTATAGTCAAAGGATTAAAGATAGTGTGTAATACAATTAATAGATTTTTTTTTATGTTTCATTCAAAGTAGCAAAGTACGCTGATATAGAAATATAACAGCGTACTACGTTCAGACAGTTCTTTGTAACGGCCTTGCAGGACGGAACGAATATGCGCAGGGCGTTAATATCATAAAAGAATTGTTTAAGAGCAGTGTGTGTGATTTAGCACCTGATAAATCATGTGGACCTCTCTTCAAATCGCTGAAAATCCTGCCTCTTCCATGCCTAATATATTTGAAGTGGCGAAATTTGTCAAATTAAATCTTGGATACTTCAAACGAGATAAAGATGTAGATATTTTATAGATATACTAAGAATGGCAGCACTTGACGCTAATCAAAAGAGTGCGCAAATATAACTGTTTCTATAACTGTTTGTATATTAAAATCTAAAATGAGATACTATGACTAAATAAAATTTAAACGACAAAAAAACGAAAAAAAAAGAGTGGAGAAAAAAATTATGGAGACTCTCATGGATCAGCTTCAACGACGCAATGTTTGTTACGCCGTAACTTCCAGAGTTCTTAACCGATTTTAATAATTTTTGTGTGGAATCGAATCAACACATTAAGGGTCAGATTGTGACGGAGCCCGAATTTTGAAATTCACAAAAATAAAAAAGTTATTAATAAAAAATATTGGCTCTATGGGATTTCCCATTAAAAAAAAGAGCATGCTTTTTTTTAAGTTTTCTTTCTGATGGAATTTCAAAATTTACTTAACATTATTGTTTTTTTTTTTTTAGTTTTACGCTTCACTCCAAAATATGGCGCTAGCGAAGCTTTATGCTTAGCGACTGCATCGCATAGTATAAATTGTTCTGAACCCATAAGTAGCGAAAGCACTTGTGTTAAAGAAATCAGTTAAAATGGTCGTAACACAACACCCAGAATCGAGCAAATGTAGAAATATTCGCTTTCTACATTGATCCGGTCGGGGCCATCAGGGCCCATGGAGCGACGTCACCACAAAAATTAGTATAAGACGCATTACTACGGAGGTTAATTTGTTTTAAGCGATCAGTTTCTCGCATCAGTTGAACCGACGTCCATCCAAAATTCGATCGTGAGTGTCCAGTCATCACTCCAGAGTTATAACTGACGACGCGCCACGTATTTCCAAGACTTTCATAAATCCAACTCGGAGCGTCGTGCCAAACTGATCGTGAGTGTGTGATCGTCAATCCAACACAAATAGGTAGTACACTTCCTAACAGCCCGGCTGATTGAAAACTGAAGAGCCGGAGTGACGCCAGTGAATGCGGAAATCGAGTTGGCCTAAAACCATTTGGTGTGACGCCACAGTGTTACGTCTGGACTGACGCGAAAAACTGATCGTCAATGCCCACTTTTAGACACATGACTACGGAGGTTAATTTGTCTTAGGTGCCAGCTATCCGAGCGATAGTTTTTCTTATCTGATTAACAGCGTCTGCTCGTTTTTTCTATCTGATTAATAACAGAATCAGTACAGAATGTACCAATACGTTTATAAGTACGTATGAACATGAAGAATCCTGGGTAACACAAAAAATAATTATTTTTTTCTATTTTACACACTAAAAAGCTCACTTCATATATCTTGTGCATTTTTTTAATGCTATCTTATAACTTAAGATAAATTATTTTAATAGGAAAATACTGGAGAAAATCGTCTCGGCTCACAAAAGAATTCTCAGACGGGAATCAAACCCGCAACCTTTGAAATTTATATATATGTATTAGTAGACCCGCGCCATCTGCCGGGCTGATTTGTGAATCTAAACCATCTAGGGTGCCACCCAAAAGCATACAAAAAAATATTCAAATCGATAACGAATCACAAAGTTTCACAAAATCTAGCTTCAATAAATATAATATCAGTCAGTGCAAAGGGAAATTAAATGTAAAAATAATAATATTTAATTCGTGTGACTGACTTAATTACAAGAAAACACAAGTTTCCGTTCAAAGAATAACTAATAAAACATTGTGTTAACTCAGAATTCCGTTTCCTTGATTAGTTCTGGTAAATTTGTTTTAGTTTGTCTAAGCTAATAAGCGAATTAAACGAGTTAGCGAATGATTGAATTTCTCTTGTAAATAATAATTCTCATCAACTAAACTACAAGATAACATATTCATAGGAGTTAAGCAACGTCCGCCGGGGCCAGTCATCGGATAGGTGGCCCAAAAATTGTTATTTCGAGCTCCTGCTTGCTTCAGAGTGAATATGAGTGAGTTGCTACCTGCCTTAAATTACCTAGTCTACCTTACAGCTAGGATCCTGCCCTTCGCACCGACGGTCCTGGATTCGAGTCTCAATAGGCAGATATTTGTGTGATGAATTTGTACCTGAGTCATGAGTATTTATACAATGTGTCCCGTCACCAGTGTCGGAGCCTTTAATGGTGTGAAATATGGCATTTTTTATCGACAAATTGCCTCTCAAATTTTGTTTTACTCTTACGGCCGCCATTTTGTTTTCTTGGTAACCAAGACCTGGGCTCTCATACTAATTCGACCACCACTACTCATGTAAATGTCCTATCAACATTAAAAAGGTGTCATTTGATAGCTAAACATGTAGACAACAGTTACACAACCATCATGTTTCAATTGTCATGGAATAAAAAATAGAAAAAAATAATTAAAGAAAAACAAATAGTGTTTTTTTTAATTATTGGCTTTTTGAGAAAAACCAAATTTGAGGGGCATTTTGTCGATAAAAAATGCCATATTTCACACCATTAAAGGCTCCGACACTTATGACGGGACACATTGTATATCTTACTATGAACATTACTTATCTTTGTATCCTTATATGTATATCTATCCGTTACCCTAGTATCCATAACACAAGTCTTACAGTACTTTCTTTGGGCTAGGCTAATTGGTGTAAGTGTAAGAAATAATATTATTATTATATTAAGATACCTTAAATTGTTTGAGTCATAACATTCTACTGGTGGAAAAGTTTAATAAATCAGGCTGACCTGTTTTATAAAATTTTTTCACCAGTAGAATTTCTGAGTTTGTACAAAGTAATATAGGTATAGAACTACTGATTGTTCTATAGATTACTTTGTTCAAACTCAGAAATTTACAAACGTAACCTCTTTATAGTATCAGTGCGGATAACACAAACCTGATTCACACAAAAATGAAACTTAATAATTATGAAAACCGTTTAGGCCTAAAGAGATCGTAAATCTTTTCTGCGAACAGTGTCATTTTTTATAGAAAAAATCATAATACTTTCATGACGTGACGGGCTGCAAGGAGATTAACTTAGTCGCTGTACTATTTTATTTTTTATAGCATTCAATTGTTAGTTTTTTTTAAAGCTTCTAGTATTTCGAAATAACTTGCCTAATAAGGCAGGTGGAATTCGAACACAAAGCCTCTGGCTTTCCCGGTGAGTGTTGTTCCATTATTGTGATTCTCTATATAGGAAGACAAAGGGTACAAAGCCCATACAGCCTAGTCGTTGCTTACAAGTCCATACAGACTGGTCTTTGCTAATAATTTCTTTTCTCAATATGGTGATGATGAGAGCTTATTATTAAACGATTGATGATCAATGGATGATGAATGAATAACAAAAAAAAACTTTCTTTAGTTAACAATAGAAGTATACGGATTTACTGAAAGCTCCAAGGAGTTCTTGAGAGAGTGAGAAAAAACACATTCCAATGTTTTGTTTTACTTGCCAACTTGTGACTGTGAACTCGTGCATATTTATGAACACTTACTGATTAATGATCAGTAAGTCATTATCATCATCATCATTATTATTGGAGCAGAGCGAGCGAAGCGAGTGGAGCTCCCATGGATCAGCTTCAATGACGCAATGTCTGATACGCCATAACTTCCCGAGTTCTTAACCGATTTTAATATTTTTTGTGTGGAATCGAATCAACACATTTAGGATCAGATTGTGACGGAGTCAGAATTTTAAAATTCACAAAAATAAAATAGTTATCATCAAAAATATTGGCTCTATGGGACTTCCAATTGAAACAAAAAGCGTGTGCTTTTTGAAAGTTTTCATTATTATGGAAATTTAAAATTTACTTAATATTTTTGTTTTTTTTTTCTTATCTTTTGTATTATTACGCTCCGCTCCAATGTATGGTGCTAGAGAAGCTTTATGCTTAGCGACTCCATCTACCTAGTATTTTAATATCCATCACAAAACGAATTAACAATAAAACCAAAACTGTTTAATTAACGCTTCTTCATCTTAATCCTTTTTCTTACCGTGAAAATACTAAAAATATGCAATGTAAGAATCATAAACCACAAAAGTTTATAATATCACAGTTTGTTATTTAGAACAGGGGTTCTAAATAGTATAATCTGTGCCACGCCAAGATTTCTGTCTCTATGCTAGAATGTAGCATTCAATTTCCGCTTATGTCTCATACGTAGTCTGTGACACGCGTTGCCGTTCATATAGTATGACATTATTGTGTTACATAAAAAGACCACAACTACAGGAAATAAAAGAAAATGAAATGAAATTCATGACCCTTTTCTCCTGTTTGTGAGATTTTTTAAGTTTCTTAAACTATTATATTTTTGTTATTTAAGAATTTAATCTCTAGATTTTTAAATTGTTACTAACTGTCAAGGTCACACGTATCACTCGCTGTATCATAAATTAAAATGATACCTACCCTATGTCCAAAGTTGGAACAAATCCAACAAAAATACGTGATCAAACTTTTTTGTACAAAATTTTGAATAACCAGATTGATTCTCCATGTTTATTAAGTAAGATTTTGTTTAAATGTTCTGGAGCTAAACTGCGTTCATGTGATACATTTTCGGTATCACATTGCAAAACCAATTATGGTAAAAATCGCTACATCCTAAGAGCTGCAAGAAATGATAATGTAAATTTTAATCATATAGATATGTTTAATACCAAACTTGCGACTTCCAAAAATGAAATTCTCAAAACTTGTTTAAGTAAGTTAAAACCTTAATTTGTTATTGTTTTTATCATAAAGTTATTACTTTATGTATTATTATTAATTATCACTAGTATTGCCTTGGTATGTTGAACCTTTTGTCTGTTCAATATGATGTATTAGTTAGTGGTGGAAACTCTTTTGGCTTTTGTACTAAAATTATGTTTTATTAATCAATGTTCCATTTAATCCTGTATGTTTCCCTAATAAATAAATTAAAAATTAAAAATAATGTTAGATTTTTAGGCATTCGTCTAACCCTAATTGTGTGAACCAAATAATAGATAAAATAAACTGTATACTGTGTTTATTATAAGTATACACAATTATACAATGTCGAAATCTTTACAGTTTTAGACTAAATATATATGACCTAGCGAGGCGGGGTTCCGTAGACGACTGGCGAGCCGAGCCACTATTACGGGCGTCTTGGAATTAGCTGAATTGACAATTGCAACATTGTAGGGTCGCTACATCACACCCCCTCTTTTTGAAAAAAAAATGTTACACAATTTAAAACATTTTTGGAAGTTACAGAAAAATAATCTTATTTACTAAATTATTATACTACGCATTTACAATATGTCTCTCTTAGGGACGTACACATTCAATTTTAAAAATATGAAAGTCTCAAACAATTTCTACTTCAATAATTATCTAAAGTTTAGTTATTATAAACATGCACAAGGTGACGACGATTCGCAACAATTGCTGACTCTACGTCTCTATGCTTGTTTACATTATAGGTCAACCCAACGTATCGGATACCAACGCTTAAGGCGACGACGCTACAATCTATTTTTAGCGCATGTTAAGGCAAAGTTTTTTCACAAAGGACTTTTGGAACACTTATTACTTGTTTACTTAATCTCTTACTATCATGTATTTCGTATAACTATGACGTGAACTATTTAATTTCCCAAAAAAAAATATTTTGAAACAAAAATATTAACACATATTGCTATCAATAAACTTAAATTAATTTGATTTTAAATTGCATTACTTATAGTTTAAATTGCATTACTACGTCACTGGTTCTAGCACTATTTGCGCCATTTTGAGCTATTATTATTTCTTCTTCCTTACTATAACTTTTACCCATTTTTTCTTAAATGACTAAAAGAAATTAGTCTCGATATCTGACCGGCTGCTCTGCTATTACAAATAATAATAACGTCGAAATGCATAAGTTATGATAAATATTTTTCGATATAAAGCGATCTAGATCACGGAACTAAGAAACGCACCGGTTGCTTAACTGCACGACCACTGCGCGTGGAGAAAGTCTTAGGCGGCAGCGATTCCTGGCCCACTGGTACCGAATTATCTTTTATCTGACGTCCTACGCTGAAACTCGCACCAGTGTTACATTGTTTCCTTTCTACATCCTCGTAATAATCTGTTATAGATTCCTTTAGGCAATACGCGGGTTTAACTCTGTCTATAGAGATCGTTGATTGTCGGTTCCCTATTTTAACAATCATATGTTTTGGTGACCTATTAACTACCAAGTAGGGTCCACTATAAGCCGGCGTTAGCGGCTTCTGCACTAAATCATTACGCACAAAAACATGACTACATGACTTTAAATCTTAATGTACAAAAATTTTTCTATAATCGCTATTTTCTCGTGGCTCAGGCCGTAAGTTCTGTATAATTTTACGCAATTTGCTAACATACGTTTCGTCTGACGTTTCTGCATTAACGCAATCGGTATAAAAATCACCAGGTAAGCGTAACGTGTGACCTAATGTTAACTCTGCTGCGCTGACGCCGCTGTCGATACGACAGGCTGCACGCAGCCCTAGCATGACTGTAGCCAGTTCATCAACCCATGACCCGGTTGGGTTTTGCAATAAACGAGCTTTCAAAGCGGCCTTCAGAGAACGGTGCAATCTCTCTACCTTGCCATTACTTTGGGGGTGGTATGCTGTGGTTCGAATCCTATGAGTACCTAATACTTTCATGAGGCTTGCGAACAAGTCACTTTCAAATTGTCTCCCCTGGTCGCTTGTTAATTTGCTCGGGCATCCAAAACGGCAAATCCAGTTTTCGTATATTAATTTAGCTATGGTCTCGGCTGTAATATCGGCTGCCGGGACTGCTTCCGGCCAACTTGAAAATCTGTCTACCATAGTTACTAGGTACCTAAATCCTTCCTGAGTTGTGGGCAGGGGGCCTACAATATCTACATGTAAGTGCTCGAAACGGCCTGCGGCGGGAAAGGTACCTATTTCCGAACTTGTGTGCCTGTGCGTTTTCACCTTTTGACAGTGTGTACACGCTGTATACACATGACTACATGACTTTGGCCCACATACCAATATCTTTATTCATCCCCGGCCAAAAATACCTATTAGTCACCATCTTTCGCGTGGTTCGAATTCCCGGGTGACTATTATTATGAACCGATTCGAAAGCTGCTTTTCTGAACTCGGCCGGCAGGTACGGTCTTACACGGTTCTCTGAAGTTTCGCAATAAATTTTACTATTACACAAGGGTGAAAAAAATTTTCTAACTACTAACTTACCTTGAGACTGCGATAAAATTTCCATTAGCTTATCGTCCGCTTCCTGTGCTCGGGCGACTTCTTCGAAGTCTAATATCGTCGGGCAAACAATGGTTTCTACGACCCGAGATAACGCGTCAGCAACTGCGTTATCGTTACCTTTGACGTATTGAATATCGCTCGTGAACTCGCTTATAAACAATAGCTGTCTTGTTCGCCTAGGCGTTTCTTTGTTGTCTGAGCCTATTTTAGACAAAGCATGGGTTAACGGCTTATGGTCGGTCATTATTATGAGCTGTCGACCTTCAATCATATTGCGGAAATGAACAATAGCTGAATATACTGCTAATAACTCTCTGTCGTATGTACTGTACTTTTTTTGCGCTTCTGAAAGCCTTTTGGAAAAATAACCTAAGGGCTTCCAGACGCCTTTTACCTTATGTTGAAGGGCTGCGCCGACACACGCATTAGACGCGTCACACATCAAAAATAAGGTGGTTTCCTCTGCTGGGTGCGACAGGGTTACCGCGTTTTTTAGGGCTGTCTTACATTGCTCAAATGCGGCTATAGCCTTATCACTCCACTTAACCTTTGTTTTATCCCTTTTTTTTGCGCCGTGTAGGAAAATATTTAGTTCCGCTTGATGGTGTGCCGCGCCTTCTAGGTGACTCCTATAGAAGTTTACCATGCCTAGAAACCTACGAAGTTGCTCGACCGTTTCTGGTCTAGGAAACTCTTTGATGGCCTCTACCTTGCTTTTCATGGGCTTGATACCTTCGGAGCTCACCTCATACCCTAAAAACTCTACACTAGGCTTACCGAAACTACATTTTGCTAGATTGATTGTAATACCGAACTCCTCGAAACTAGCAAACACTTGCTTAAGGTGCTGTTTATGGCTTTTTTCCGATGAGCTCGCAATAATTACATCATCGATATAACAGAACAAATTAGAACAATTACTATTATTGTTACCTTCGGTCCAGGATTCGATTCCTTGCAACACACTATTGTTCATGAACCTTTGGAACGTCTGAGCTGCGTTACGAAGTCCAAAGGTCATTCTAGGGAACTCAAACAACCCGAAAGGCGTTATAATCGCAGTCTTTTCTATGTCTTCGTCTGCTATACATATATTATGGAAAGCCCTATTTATGTCGAGCCGGGAAAAAATAGACTTACCTGTTAATCCGTAGGTGAAGTCTTGTATCCTCGGAATTGGGTACCTGTCGGGTTTCGTGATCGCGTTGAGTGCACGATAATCCCCACAGGGCCTGATCTGACCGTCCTTCTTCGGCACGACGTGTAGAGGGCTGGCCCACGGGCTCTTGGAGGGCCTGCAGATACCTAATTCTTGCATTAGCCTAAACTCTTCCCTAGCGATTTTATACCTTTGCGGTGGTAACGGTCTAACTTTTGCAAAAACGGGTGGACCCTTGGTTTCAATATGATGAACAATACCGTGTTTGCTTGGCTCTTTAAAACAAATAGGTTTAGTTATTTCCGGAAACTGCTCTAACAATTCACGATATGGGTTATTATTTTGAATACTAGTAATTACCGGGTCATTATATATGACGAGTATACCTTGTGTGTCTAACTGGGTACGACCGTCTAACAATCTACTATTATGTAAATCGACTATTAACTCATGAGCCTTTAAAAAATCTGCTCCGATTATGGGTTGTTTTACATCAGCTATAATAAAGTTCCATCTAAAACTACGTCGTAAACCTAGATTAATTTCTAACGATATTACACCATAAGTCTTAATGTCCGTATTGTTTGCAGCATATAGTCTATAAGGGCACTCCTTTACCTTGCTTTTGTCCAACACTTTATTCACTGGAATCACTGACACATTTGCTCCGGTATCTACCAGGTACACTAAACCAGTTTTCTGTTCTCTGACACACAATCGGTGATTACCTGCGGCACAATCGCTCACCGACGCAGATTGTACCGCCACTAGTTTTCCGAATTCGGCTGCACCGGAAGCCTTTTCGACCAGCCGCAGGGTTGCTCGCACTCAGTTGCCTTATCTCTCAGCCGGAAATGATGTCTGCACAGCCAAACTCGCTCCGATGATTCCCGACGACGTGGTGCGGATCTACTTCTTGGTCTGGTCCTCCATTGACCTCCGTCGTACTGTCTTTCCCGCGGTCTCCTGAAGCTATTACCACGAGACCGGATTTCATCTAATTCTCCGCGAAGCTCCTTCAATTCCAGGGACATGGTACGCATATGGTTGATTAACTCAGCTTCGAAACTAGTAGCTGCTGGCGCGTTGCTCGAAGATGCTACCGCTGCTACGTGACCACTGCTCAAGTTCTCTAAGATTTTATCGGCCATAAGTGCGAGGCTGTCTAAACCTACGTCTCCACTTACTGTGAGAACTGCTCGAACACTGGGGGGCAGACGGCCTAACCACAGTTTTCTTAACGGCTCGTCTGTAATTCCGCAGTTTTTTGCTAAATCCGTCATTTTTCTTAGTAACTGAGACGGCTCTTGTGTACCCAGGTCCATATCATTTACTAACCTCTGGAACTGTGACTCTGCGCTCTCCTCAAATGCTGTTAATAGGCGCTGTTTTAATGTTTCATACTTTGCGGTTGCCGGCGGAGATTGCACTATGTCGCTAACTTGCCGCAATGCTTCCTTGCTTAATTTTGACAGCACTAGATCGAATTTCACGCTATCGCCTTGTTTTTGTGGTGCCATAATCGATTCGAACCGGCAAAACCACATCCTAGGCATGTCTTGCCAGAATTCCGGTGTCCTCATTTCCACCGTGACCATGGACACGTCGCTGGGGCCTACTTCCGCTACAGCTTCCGGTTTTCCGACCGGTGCCGGGGTCTTCGCCGCTCCAGGACTTTGTGTAGGTAACATTTTCACTTAACACAAACAAAAAACGTGATTCACTTTCTGACTCTAATTATAAGTTAAAACGCTCTCGCTAGGTCCGCGAAATATGAGCCGCCTACGTCGGGGTCACCAGTTTAGGGATTCGTCTAACCCTAATTGTGTGAACCAAATAATAGATAAAATAAACTGTATACTGTGTTTATTATAAGTATACACAATTATACAATGTCGAATCTTTACAGTTTTAGACTAAATATATATGACCTAGCGAGGCGGGGTTCCGTAGACGACTGGCGAGCCGAGCCACTATTACGGGCGTCTTGGAATTAGCTGAATTGACAATTACAACATTGTAGGGTCGCTACAGATTTATAAACTTTAATACCATAGTAACGGCATCACTATTATACTTTTGTTGTTTTGTTACTTGTATTGTTTTTAATCTATGGACGGATGCGAAGAGAAAAGAGGATCTGTGAAAACAACGTAATACGCAATAGATGTTATTTTTATTAAAAATAAGCGAACTTTAACTTGGATTTGTGGTTTTTATTGAAACATAAATGTGCCTAATCAAGACGAGAAGAGAAATAACCCATCCAGTTATTAAGAATTTAAAATCATTAAATCAGATGATTAGTTTCGGACTTCATCGCAGTCAAAAACTGTGACAGAGAATCTATAATATAAGATCACAAATTTGTTGTTTGTTTGTCCGCTCTTTTTCCCGCTCTTTTCCCATTGTATTTGCATTACCATAGCAACACGTTAACCGCAAGTAGTTCGTCTACCAGACGCTAGATGAACCTAACGGAAAGATATTTAATAATAAAAAAAATTGAAGAATTTTGTCCAACCATGCGAAGCCGGGACGGGCCGTTAGTTATTATATAAATAGACAAGCTCACCCGGCCACACGTTGCTGTTGTTCTGTTATTATAATTGCATTTTTTATTGAAATGAAACCAATTCTATGTCCTAATTCGGAGCAAATGCAGCAAGATTACAAAAAAAAATATCAGAATCCGTCGAGTAGATTCGGTGTTCATCGCGGTCAAACACTCTGACAGGGAATTTTTATTGGACCGGAGCGAACGAAGTGGATGGATCAGCTTCAATGGCGCAATGTCTGTTACGCCATAACTTCCCGAGTTCTTAACCGATTTTAATATTTTTGTGTGGAATCGAATCAACAGGTTTAAGACCAGATTGTGATGGTGCCCGAATTTTTAAATTCTTAAAAATACCCATCGAAACAATTTTTTTTTCTTTTTTTAGGAATTACGCTCCATTCCAATATATGGTGCTAGCGTAGCTTTATGCTCAGCGACTGCATCGCCTAGTATATATAGACTAACTAACCGGGCCACGCGTTGCTGTGGCTCAATAATTATAATTTGCAATAAAAAAAAAATTATGCATTAAAATAAAACCTATCCTATGTCCCAAATTGGGAAAATATCCAGCAAAAAGAAAAAAAAACACAAAATCAATTGAGTGATTCCGAGTTCATCGCGATCAAATACTGTGAAATGAAATTTATATATATATATATATAAGTTTCTATATCCTAAATGAATAAGCAAATTACATTAACTCATTATTTGCATTTATAAGCAAAATAACAGGAAAACAAAAGAGAGAAAACGACTATTTGAATAGAAAATAAATAAATATTAAATAGATGGAAGAATAAGTAAACATACCGTCTTTTTTGTTTGTTTTTCCCTAAGGGAAATATTGTTCTCCTTGTAGCCAACAGCTGTTGTTTATTATCTTAATTAGATGTTGAAATATGATTTATGGATTTAGGTTTCCTTAAATAAATATTTCTGTGTTTAAAAAATATAAACGTGTAGGTTTACTAGGTTAATAGCAACATATACTTAACCGATTCTGTAATGTATACTAATATGTACCTTTATAGTCTCCGATTTTCATTCATAACATTCGTTAAATTGTATATTTTATCATTCCATTTTGCATCATCATTTGTAAACGTATTAATCTCTGTAAATATATATATACAATAATATTTTACTCAATTGCTGAAAAGATACACTAGATTTTCATATAGAGCTTCGCAACCACCCAAAACTTCTATACAGAATGCAACACACTTACCGGCATTGCTTGTTATTTTAACCTGTCTTTTTGTTTAATCTATTTCGTTATTATTTCTTCATTTTATTACTAAAATGTATTTATTTAATTTATTGACATATAAGTTTTTCTCCGTTGCCATGGCTACCCATGACACGATCTTTCATTTATGGTATTCAACCTCCAAAGAAAACCAGATTTTATTCTTTTTATGTCTTCTCGAAGACAATCTAAATTTAAATGGCTCTGGGCCTATATAAGACCGAGCTGACCTGCCAAGTCATTCAGTTCTTCGGCAAAAGTTGCCACGTTAACATCTATAGCTCGCTACCGAGCTCTCCAAAATTCTTAAAGGCCTTATCCCGGGGCCGGCTGCCCCGGGACTCAAGAAAAGTCCTCAACGCCGTAAGGCAAACTTTTGGCTCAAGAACCTACACTAAACTTAGCCACTCTCTACCACTAACGTTGCCTGACCACCAGCGGTGCAGGCCATCTATCAGCAGCGCCGCCCTACCTACCTGCTACGCCGCCCGACCTACCAGCAGCGCCGCACGTCTACCAGCAGCGCCGGCAATAAATCGGTGCAGGCCGTCCACCAGCAGCGCCGCCCTACCTACCTGTCACGCCTCCCGACCTACCAGCAGCGCTGCCCGTCTACCAGCAGCTCCGGCCGACGTCTGCCCCGCCTCCTGTCTACCGGTAGCGCCACCCTTCATCCGACGGTGTCACTGCATCTGGGCCCCGGCCTCAAGCCGCCTACATAGAAGATCGCCGACGACCCACAATCACCTACTCACATTTTCACTGTACACTACACATACTCGCCCTCACTCTTCTTACCTCCTTTTTTTTTTGTTCTTTAAATTGTTTTGTAAATATATAAACGGTAACTTTACCCTGATCTTCCGTCTTTATATTTTGTCCCTTCACGACAAAATTGGCGCCCAACTCTAAGTCTCCACGTCTTCTCTTTAGCTTTTCTCCTCCTCCCTACCCCATCTTTATTTATCATCTCAGCATCCCCCCTAAATTCTAAAACAACACTTCTTCTAGTGTATATATTCATATTCACCCCTTTTGGCATCTTTTTAGGAAACAAAGAAAAGTCCCCTCATTATATCTAACTATTCCTATATATGTGTGTATTTCTGTATATATATAGTCTTTCTCATTAGTTTATTACTTTATTTAATCTTAATCCTTTAATTACTTACCTTGCTTAATTCTTTACTTATTGAGGTCTAACTCAATCTTTAACTTAGAATTTAATTTTTAATTCATTTAAATATTAATTAACTTTTCCATTTTTTTTCTCTCATATTTAATACATTACGTCATTTCTACTCTACTCACACTAATTTTTATTTTATTTTAGAAGGAAATAAGGTACTTTCTTTAAACTTTATTAACTTTAATTATCTTTTTTTCACTATGCCTCGTTTAATTAAATTTGATTACTTAAATAAACCTGAACTTATTTATGAGGTAACAATTAGATTAGAGGATCCAGCAAACACGGTCATAGATTTACGTAAACAAATTCAACGACTTTCTTCGATAACTTCGTCGGAGGATATCTTAACTTCTCCTATTCCGGTTGATGAGGATCTTGCTCAACTCGAAACGACCATCAACTACCTTGAAGCAAAAATAAATAGACTTATTGAGGGCGATGCTAAATTTACTCGCCTAATTGAATCTTACCTTAACCACTTATATTTTAGATTTGAACGCATTGACATTGACCTTAACCCTGAACTCTTAACTACCTTTGATTATCTTAAAACTAAATTTTATGACTTAAATAATAAATTTGAGCCATTCACCTTTCACCCAGCGGAAAATACTGTGACGTCTGTAGTTACCCCATCCCCAATTACTTATATTTCTGAAGTTCCCCAACCTGCCTCTCAGCCCTTAATCCCTCCTTCTTATTCTTTGATTAACGACAATACCTTAAAAGACCTTAAGAGATATACATTTAATGGAAAGTCCTGCCCTAGATCTTTTCTCCAAAAGTTGAATGAGTACTGCATCTCACGTAATCTTAATAAGAACCTTTTAATTAGTCAGGCATATGAACTATTTACCGAAAATGCACTCCATTGGTTTAGATTCCAAATTAGTAGGAATCCTGATTTATCTTGGGCAGAAACTTCTGAATTGCTAATTAAAGACTTTGGCCTATTTGACTATGATTACAAGCTCATGGAAGCAATCAGAAGTCGCACTCAAGGCTTGAATGAACCAATAGCTATCTATATTTCCATTATGTCAGGAATGTTCTCTCGTCTTACAAAGAAACTTACTGAAAACGAAAAGCTCGATGTCTTACTTAGAAACATTAGAACATGCTATTCAGTTTTTGTAGCTCTTAAAGATTGTAACACTATCGATTCCCTTCTTACTACCTGTCAAAATTATGAAAAATTCCTTGACAGGGACCAAAATTTTAAGGAGCCAGTCCAAAACTATTTGACAACTGAATTTAATTACAGATCTCTAAACCCTCCTCCAACTCCCTCTTCTACCACTCAAAAACCTCCGGAATACTCCAAAAAATCTTATTTTGTTAACTCACTACAAAAGGATCTTTTCTGCGTTCGTTGTCGCGAGCAGGGACACGAACTTAAAACTTGTACTCAACCTCGATTTTTGGTTTGTTTTAAGTGTGGTCTGAAAGGATTCAAAACCGCAGACTGTCCTAAATGTAACCTTAAACCTAATATAAGCTCAAAAAACTAATTTCTGACTTGAAAAGCACTTCTAATTTCGACATTAATGAATGGAATTCTTGGCTCTCAACAATTAAAAATTTCTTTTCTTGCTATAAAATCTCTTCTTCATTCTACACTAATGAAAAAGATACTAAACGTCCTTTCATTAATGTGCGTATTAATAATCTTAACATGTCGGGTCTTCTGGACTCTGGTAGTTCAGTTACCATATTTGGCAATAATTCTCACCTAGAAATTCTCAAACTAGGCTTCAAGCTTTTCAAGTCAGACTGCATTTCTATTTCGACTGCTAGCCAACAAAGAGTTAAATCATTGGGCTATTTTGAAGTACCAATGTCCTTTAATGAACAGACGCATATAATTAGAGCATATGTTTTCCCTGAATTATTTCCTTCCCTAATTCTTGGCATTGATTTTTGGAACAAATTTAATCTACTTCCTTCTATATTGTCTTCCGCTGGTTTCTCAACCCTCAAATGCTCATCTATTCAGAATGATGATAAAAAGGTACTACCTTATGATCATCTTACTAAAGACCAGAAGGACATCGCCGATAGTATTATCCATCGCTTCAGAGGCATCTCATTTGAGGAAAAAGGAGTACTGGGACGTACTAACCTCATCACTCACAAAATCGAGACGGGCGATTCTCTTCCTATCAAACAGAGATGCTATCGGTTATCCCCTGAAAAACAAAAAGCATTAGTTAACGAGGTGGATAAAATGCTGGAATGGGATGTCATAGAACCCTGTGAAAGTCCATGGTTATCCCCGGTGATTATCACCCCTAAGAAAAATGGTGAATAGCGTTTCTGCGTCGATAGTAGAAAACTAAATTCTATTACTCGTCGCGACGCATATAACCTTCCTCTTATAAGCGAGATCCTAGACAACCTAAGGAATGCCAAATATCTATCAAGTATTGACATTGCTAAAGCGTTCTGGGAGACGCCACTTAACCCTGCTGATAAAGATAAGACTGCCTTTTACGTTCCAGGCAGGGGCATGTACAGATTTAAAGTGATGCCCTTTGGTCTGACCAATTCTCCAGCTACTCAGCAGAGACTTATGGATATGTTATTTACCCCTGATTTTGACAATAGAGTCTTTTGTTATCTCGATGACATTGTCATTATAAGTGAAACGTTCGACCAGCATATCGCTCTCCTCTTAAAAGTCCATGAAAAACTTTCTTTCGCTAACTTAACTATAAATTTTGAAAAATCTCAATTCTTCAAGAACGAACTTAAATATCTTGGCTTCATCGTGGACGAATTTGGGCTACGAGCTGATCCCGACAAAATTCGCTCTATTTTGGAATACCCTACACCATCTTGTAGAAAGGAAGTTCGTAGATTCATCGGCACCTGTAGTTGGTTCCGAAGATTTATTCCAAATTTCAGCACAATTGCTGCTCCTCTTAACAAACTTACTTGCTCAGGTATAAATGCTCCCAAGTTTGCTTGGAACTCTGAAGCTGAAACTGCTTTTCAGAAACTCAAAGAAGCTCTAGTCACTACCCCTGTACTCGCTTGTCCGGATTTTAACCTACCATTTTCGGTACATTGCGATGCATCAAACTATGGTATAGGAGCAATGCTTACCCAACTTCAAAACGACAAAAAAGTCGTTATTGCCTACATGAGCAAATCACTTAACAAGAACCAACAAAATTACTCAACAACGGAAAGGGAAACCTTGGCCGTTATAACTGCTCTTGAACACTGGCGTTGTTATCTTGACAATGGCAAACAATTTACCATTTACACAGATCACGCAGCCCTTAAGTGGTTTCTTAACTTATCTAACCCCTCAGGAAGACTTGCTCGATGGACTCTACGTCTGTCTTGTTTCAACTTCGTTTTGAAACATAAAAAGGGTAAAGATAATATTGTTCCAGATTTGTTATCTAGATCTAAACCTAAGGGCTTTGCGGATTCTTCACCTCAAGGTGTACTTCCAATTTCCACGGAAGAACCTCCTCCTAATCGTGATTTGGATCACTATAACAAAGTTTTGCTCGGCTGTCAAAATAATCCTGATTCCTATCCAAACTATATGGTGAAGAATAACAAACTTTATCGTTGCATTCACTCTCCAAATAGTCTCAATGATGACTTCAATTGGAAAGAGGTGCCCTTACCTCCTGAAAGATGTAGGCTTATTGAAATTAACCACGGCTCTGACCTTGAACCTCATCTGGGAATCTTTAAAACTTACAAAAAACTTTCATTGCGTTACTACTGGCCCGGTATGTTTAAGGACATAGCCAGATATATTTCTGATTGCGACACATGCCTGGCGTATAAACATCCCAATCACTCTCCTTACGGACTTATGGGAAAACCTAAAATATGCTCTAGACCCTTCCAAACTATATCGCTCGATCTTATGGGTCCACTCCCCATGACTAAAAATCGTAACCAATACATCTTAGTTATTAACTGTTGCTTTACTAAATACACTTTAATCTTTCCCCTTAAGCGTGCTACCACGACTAATATAATCTCTTCCCTTGAAAACTCAGTCTTACTAACACATGGTGTCCCTCAAACCATTATTATGGATAACGGACCTCAATTCCAGTCTCGTGAATTCATCTCATTTTTAAAGAAATATAAAATTCCATTTATATTTCATTCTCCATTTTACTGTCCTCAGGTCAACCCTACCGAAAGATATAATAGAACTATAATCACTGCTTTAGCTGCCCTAGTAGGTGACGACCATAGAAAGTGGGATACCTACCTTTACAAAATCCAACAAGCGATGAACAGTTGCGTCAACTCTATAACTGGTTATACGCCTAACTTTTTAGTATTTGGTCGGGAAACAATTCCTTGCGGTTCTTTTTACACCTCAGCTCGAAGTATCGAAGAAGTTACTTTTCTACCTCGCGATGTCTACGCTGAGAATGCTGTTTTCCTCGCATCTATTTTCGATAAAGTTCAAAGTACCTTATTCTTAGCTCATGCTAAAAACAGTGCGCGTTATGATATACGTCGTACATTTAAAGAATTTAATGTCGGCGATATGGTTTGGCGAAAGAACTATGTTCAAAGTAATGCAGGTTTTTATTTCAGCGCTAAACTCGCACCTAAATTTGTAAAATGTAAAGTTGTAAAAAAGCTTTCACCCTTAGTGTATATATTAGAAGATTCTAACGGCACAAAAACCAAATGGCATATCAAAGACATTAAAATCTAAATCCCATATATATTTCATTTACTACATTAATTCGTTCATAATCACTCATTTAATCACTCATCAAAATCTCAAAATTATTAATTTTTGTTTGTTTTACCTTATAGCTTTTAAGCTTCCCCAACGTCTAAAAGAGACTTTACTTGAAATCTCTGCCTCCATCTTTACTGTAGAGTATTCCACTGCTCTATCTTAATTTTCTTTAAAGGTAACTAAAGCCTTTACTTTTAACTTAACCTTTACCCAAGACTACATCGTTAGTCTTCTTCAACTTAACCCTACACTCTTTAAGTACTAACTGGTACTCCTTTTCGAGCGGCTGACTACTCGTTAAACAAGCCTTAAGTCCGAGCGGTTGACTTCTCGCTAAATAAGCCTTAGGTTGGAGCGGTTGATTACTCCTTAAAGATGCCTAGGTCAATAACAATTTTTTTTTCCATCTATGGAGCGGTTGACAACTCCCTAAAAAAGCCTGTAGTCATGTAGGAACACCCTTCTAGAGTGGTAGTCATTGAATGTGAACTCCACCCTTACCTGAATGTAGTTGATGTTATGATAGAAGAAGGATGGGTATGATAGAAGAAGGATGGATATTTGTGTGAATGCTTGTATGTACCTGCGAAATAGTGTTCCTAGGATTTCTCTTGGCCCTTTCTTTTAATAAAATTTTCTCCCGAGTCGAAAATTTTCTGGGGTCGTGGGGGAAATGTAATGTATACTAATATGTACCTTTATAGTCTCCGATTTTCATTCATAACATTCGTTAAATTGTATATTTTATCATTCCATTTTGCATCATCATTTGTAAACGTATTAATCTCTGTAAATATATATATACAATAATATTTTACTCAATAGCTGAAAAGATACACTAGATTTTCATATAGAGCTTCGCAACCACTCAAAACTTCTATACAGAATGCTACACACTTACCGGCATTGCTTGTTATTTAAACCTGTCTTTTTGTTTAATCTATTTCGTTATTATTTCTTCATTTTATTACTAAAATGTATTTATTTAATTTATTGACATATAAGTTTTTCTCCGTTGCCATGGCTACCCATGACACGATCTTTCATTTATGGTATTCAACCTCCAAAGAAAACCAGATTTTATTCTTTTTATGTCTTCTCGAAGACAATCTAAATTTAAATGGCTCTGGGCCTATATAAGACCGAGCTGACCTGCCAAGTCATTCAGTTCTTCGGCAAAAGTTGCCACGTTAACATCTATAGCTCGCTACCGAGCTCTCCAAAATTCTTAAAGGCCTTATCCCGGGGCCGGCTGCCCCGGGACTCAAGAAAAGTCCTCAACGCCGTAAGGCAAACTTTTGGCTCAAGAACCTACACTAAACTTAGCCACTCTCTACCACTAACGTTGCCTGACCACCAGCGGTGCAGGCCATCTATCAGCAGCGCCGCCCTACCTACCTGCTACGCCGCCCGACCTACCAGCAGCGCCGCACGTCTACCAGCAGCGCCGGCAATAAATCGGTGCAGGCCGTCCACCAGCAGCGCCGCCCTATCTACCTGTCACGCCGCACGTCTACCAGCAGCGCCGGCAGTAAATCGGTGCAGGCCGTCCACCAGCAGCGCCGCCCTACCTACCTGTCACGCCTCCCGACCTACCAGCAGCGCTGCCCGTCTACCAGCAGCTCCGGCCGACGTCTGCCCCGCCTCCTGTCTACCGGTAGCGCCACCCTTCATCCGACGGTGTCACTGCATCTGGGCCCCGGCCTCAAGCCGCCTACATAGAAGATCGCCGAAAACCCACAATCACCTACTCACATTTTCACTGTACACTACACATACTCGCCCTCACTCTTCTTACCTCCTTTTTTTTTTGTTCTTTAAATTGTTTTGTAAATATATAAACGGTAACTTTACCCTGATCTTCCGTCTTTATATTTTGTCCCTTCACGACAATTCGTTGCTACATACAATTACAGAAACGAAGTCTACGAGCTTGATTTACGTGAAAAATTACGATAGTTTTACTCTGGGTAGATTTCCCTTAAACTTAATTTGAAGGAATTATCATCGATTTGAAAATGACACGGCTCCAGTGGCTAGCGCCCTATGCAAAAGAAAGTGATGATACGCTAGACGTGCCATCCGCACCGAATCGGTTAACTGTTGACAATCAAAACACAGTAACAGAAAGAATCGATTTTACGTATCTAAGGACTCTGTGTAGATTTCAGTAAATTCTTTTTCACTGTCCAATATTCATAAAGCAGATCCCATCATTATTTACGGACGATTAAATTCATTAAATGAAAAAAGAAAGAAATGGGGCTAAGTTATAATAATATGAAAATTTTCAATGCTATTAAGCTTTACTAAGTTACTCTAATCAAGTCGATTTTTTCTAGTATTTTTCTATTAAAACAATACATGAGCTTTTTTATAGAAAAAAAAGATCGACTAGGTTGCGGGTACGATTACCGACTGAAAATTTATTTGTGAGCCTCTTTTAGGCAACTCACAAATTTCGCTTGTCTCCCTCCTGCTACTTAACGGTTCAACCGATTCGAACGAATTTTAGCATGAACATACATGTTTATAACCTGACGGACATAGGCTATGTAAAAAAAATATAGACTTTACCATGGAGGAATAATCACCGAAATAAAAATTCAAAAGCTGATCACAGCCAAACCGCTGAGACTACATTGATGAAATTTAGGTGAGGTGCTTCGCTCAGTATTTGCAAACAGCAGCAGAATTGCAGACCTAGTAAGTTTATATTAGAATAAGTTATCATTAAAAACATGCTTTGCACTCCATACATTTCCCTGACGGTATAATGTTAGGAAAACAAAAAAGAATTTAACCATAAAATAAAAAAAAACCTCTTTAAACCTCGTCTATGAGATTTGTTCCAAGTTCATATATTTCTGACATCAAATTCAAAATTTTACTTAACTTGATGCAGTGTAATTGTCAATGGCAAATTCAAAAATTTTAATAATACAGAGAAGGGTTTGCGTAATAATTAAAATTTTATTATCTCATAATTTAAGATGGACCCTAATTAGGTTTTATCATTTCAAATAAGGGAACGTGGCATGGGAGTATTATTTTATCTATATTATAAAGGTTTTCATATTATTAACTGCGTCTGCAAGTTGACGTCGTGTTTCATTGCCTCTTATTTTTTTAGTAAAACTTAAGTAAAATAAAAGTTTCACCGAAAAATTAAAAAAAAAACTTCCTGTAAATGTTGTCTATGACTTCTCATTCCAAATTCAAACACTATTATATGACATCAAATGCAAAATGTTATTTAACAGTCAAATATATGCAACGCTTTAAATGGAACACATTTTTTAAATTATATAAGACAGTTAATGCCAATGGTATTCAATTTAAAATAATATAGAGAAGTGTTTGCGTAATATTTTAAATTTTATTATCTCGTAATTTATGACGAACCCTAATTAAGTTTTATCACTTCCAAAAAGGGAGCGTGGCGTTAGAGTATTATTTTATCGATATTTTTAAGGTTTTCATATTATAACTTTCGACTGCAAGTTGACGTCGTGTTTGTGCCTCTTAATTTTTTAGTAAAACTTAAGTAAAATAAAAGTTTCACCGAAAAAAAAAAAAAAAAACTTCCTGTTAATTTTGTCTATGACTTCTCATTCCAAATTCAAACACTATTATATGACATCAAATGCAAAATGCTATTTAACAGTCAAATATAATTACGCAACGGTTTAAATGGAATACATTTTTTAAATAATATAAGACAGTTAATGCCAGTGGTATAAAATTTAAAATAATACAGAGAAGTGTTTGCGTATTATTTTAAATTTTATTATCTCGTAATTTATGACGAACCCTTATTAAGTTTTATTACTTTAAATAAGGGAACGTGGCATGGGAGTATAATTTTATATTTATTTTAATGCTTTTCATATTATTAACTACGACTGCAAGTGGACGTCGTATTCATTGGTACTTAAATTTTTCAATAAAACTTAAATAAAATAAAAGTTTTATCGAAAAATTTAAGTGACTATATTAAATATAAAAAGTAAAAATATAGAGTAACAGAATCATCGATAGTTTTATTGTACAATCGATAATTGTCGATAATTATCGTCTGGTATTGTAGTTATAATATAACTGACAGTTGGTGCAACGACGCGGTTTAAATTCGGTATTAGATTAAGTTTGTACTAGGCGAAGCAGTCACTAAGCATAAAGCTACACTAGCACCATATATTAGAGCGGAGCGTAATACCTAAAAAAAGAAAAAAAAAACTTTTTGTTTCGATGGGAATTTTTGCGAATTTCAAAATTCGGGCTCCGACACAATCTGGTCCTAAACCTGTTGATTCGATTCCACACATTATTAAAATCGGTTAAGAATTCGCGAAGTTATGGCGTAACAGACATTTCGTCATTGAAGCTGATCCATGGGAGCTACGCTTCAGAAATAGACATATGAATCTACTCCAGACTGATATGGTTATTTATTTTATTTGGATATTATATCCAGTATCAAAACTCTGCGTAGTCTAAGTGCGTACTCACTCAGAGTAGCCTAGCCACGCGTTGTTTCATCTTGTTATATTGTTGTTTTAACTTGTGGCAGTTCATAAAAAAGGAATAATAATATGATTTCATATAAGAAATATAACTCTTGATTGGTTTAATTATAATATAGTACTTATCAGTCAACATAAAAACTCGATTCAGACCGTACACAGGGTAAGGTTTCGTTTGTGATAATAACTTAATACTCAATCTGTGATCGCCATCGCTCTCTGGTCGTAATTCTCTCGCATCTAATCATTTGTATTTTTTGTTGCTATAAATTTATATGATTAAGAATTAAAAACTGTTTGAATTAATGACATATTTGATGCTTTTATACGTTTAGTTTTGCAATGTTAGGATAGCGAGATAATATGATAACAAGCACACACACACACACGCAAAGTATGTCATATTATAATTAGGATCAACTAAGCATTCCTTGTAAGTCAATAACTACGCCATGGCTTATCAAATGGGGACTCTGTACCGAGAAGAAGCCGCAAGAAACTCTGTAAGATCTGTTTTTGTTCTCCCTGTAATTATGTATTACAGGGTTTCGTGATTTAATTAAACTTATCTTGCATTACTAAAGATGCTTAAGAAAAAAATATTTTAGTGTGTTTGGAATTTGGGATATTTCTTAGAAAATCGTTTGAGAAAAGTTACCGAACTTTAATTTAATTAGGTCGCTGCAGTCGCTAAGCATAAAGCTTCGCTAGCACCATTTATTGGAGCGGAACGTAATACTTAAACAAATATATAAAAAAAAACCATAAGAATGAAAACTTTCAAAAAGCGCGCGCTTTTGGTTTCAATGGGAAATCCCATAAAGCAAATGTTTTATGGTCATAACTTTTTTATTTTTGCTAATTTCCAAATTAATTTCTGTCACAATATGGTCCTAAATGTGTTGATTCGATTCCACATAAAAATTATAAAAATCGTTTAAGAACTCGGGAAGTTATGGCGTAACAAGCATTGTGTCAATGAAGCTGATCCATGGGAACTACGCTCCAACAATGAAATTTCTTTAACCCGACAAAATATACGACGAGATTATGGTAGGGTTTCTAATAATGCTTCGTGTGGAGATAAAACAGGGAGTAGGTGTGCCACCGTTATGCTCTTTGTGTATTCGCATTTTTTAGGTTCTTCCCGTAACTCAAACCGAAACAACGGAGCCCTTATAGGATCACTTTGTCGTCCATCCGTCCATCTGTCTGCAAAGACCTTTATCTCAGGAACGCTTGGAGGTATCGAGTTGAAATCAAAACTATATACTCAGGTCTACTGTCCGTTAAAGTTGTGAAATAATCAAACTTCTAAGTTAACGTAAAGAAAAGATACGGCCGTTTATGCCGCAAAAAAGTATATTACGACACTCGAGGGAATCAAAAATTAAAGGGTATTTTTCGTTAATCTAAAATTATGAAATTTGGCATGAAGAAATGTCATATAGCACGAGTAAAGGACAAAAATTCTATTATTTATTTATTTATAAATAGGAAAACTTACAGAACATACACAAATTACAAAATGATACAGTTTCTGGTGTGGCTCGATCTCAGAATACAGAATAAACCAGAAGGAGCATAGAGTCGATAACATATGCCACTTATTGAGTCCAAAAACAAGTCGCAACCCCCCGCGTTCCTCAGCTCAGCTTAGGGAGAGTTCCCTTATTGTAGGGTAAATTAAAATTCATATTTCAAAATAATGCAGTCCGAATAATATTTTTGTGTGAACATATTACTATTACAATTATACTGTTAGGTAAATATTAATATACTATTATGCATAAAAAACCCTAAAGTGAGATAAAACTTAAAATAAATTCATTTACATATAGGGCATGGCGGTTTTGGCAACAATACCGGTATTTTTACCGTATTAAAATTTTCAAAACCTGGATCTCGATATTTTGGTATTATTTAAGTATTTTTTAAATACAAAATTTACCCAGTTATGAGCGATCAAGTTAAGGTTAATTGAATAAGATCATGTATTTTTTCGTTAGAAATACTATCAAAAATTACAGGAACTAGTAAAGATAGATAAAAATTAAATTCATGTAAGGGGCTCAGAGGCGTGGTTGTTTTTACAGGCGTATTTTATATCTTATAGAAGCTGTAAAGTGTTGATTTTCCTTATTTAATGAGTTCATAAATTGTATGAAGGCTGATGAGAGTTGAAGAAGCTAGAGATTTATGTCGGGATTTTGATAAGTATATAAATTGTGTGGACATCAGTCCCATACTGGAACGATACAAAACGTAGCAGATTATTTAAAAATAAAAATCACAGTGAAAAATAAGTCTGAACTTAAACGTCCGGCGTGTCCTACTAAACGAGCGGGACAAAAGCATTATATATAGAAGACATACATATATAATGTCTACGGAATGTTCAACGAGAATGTGAAACGTCTTGATTGTACAGTCGTCAACACGTTTAGCTATACGCTTTGACGATTCCAACCACCTTATGTCATTCTAATAAAGAGCATATCATTTTAACAGTGTACAGCTTGAGGGAGTGCCGAATAAGTAGTATGTTAGGACATTGTCGGGTAATATGAGTTCTCTTTATGAATCAGGAAATGTTTAGTAAGGTTCATAATTGCGTGCACACGTCTTAAGTGTAGAAATTCTCTTGTTTTTGGGTTGGGTTGGTTTTGATTCCAGAAAGCTTACTGTGAGAGCAACAAAAAAAACAAAGACAAATTTTTATTCAGTATCTATAAAGGCTAAGGAGTAAATCGGCCATCCAAAGGTTGCCGGTTCGAATCCCGCCTGAGAATAACTTATGTGTCGAGTAGAGTTTTTCTAGTATTTTTCTATTAAAATTAATGCTCACATTTACAAAACTATCAATATTTACTTAGCAAAGTTTAGATCAATATATTTTCATTTACGCGGAGCGTCAGTTTTATTGAAACAGCGGTATTCAGAGTAAAAGTTACTTTATAACTATACCATTACAGTGGATATCCGCTTGCGTCGAAGTTTTAATATGAAAATCCATCAGTTATAAACGATGGAGGGGCTGGAAACATACGGGATCATTTTTCGGTCGATTTTTATGACTAAAACAGACATAATTGAGAAGATACCCGATATAAAATATTATGTGGTAGTAGCATACTTACTACGAATTTTACCTTAGTAATACGTTTTTTGACAAGGGGAAATGCTTTATGCATATGCACTTTACCGTTGGGTGGACGATGGAGTTATTAGCGTAGCGTCACACCAATTAGCGTAATTCAAAGTAAGCAATGTAGGGCTTGTTTTATGGATACTATAGTAACGGATAGACATAAATATATGATACATAGCTGTGTAATGTTTATATAAATATATATAAATACCCATGACTCAGGTAGAAATGCTAGTATTCATCACACAAACACCTACCCCTTCCGGGATTCTAGGTTCGAAAAAGCGTCGGTGCGAAAGTCAGGATCACTACCGTAGCACCCAACGGTCGCCAAACCTGTCCAAATAAATTCACTTTTCCTCTTATTTTCAAATCTAAAACTACAATGAATTACACCACATGTTACGTTAAATAAATAATATTTATAGAAATACATGTAAATACTTACTCAGCTATAAATTGTGAGCCTCAATATCACACAAACATATGCTCCAGCATTCGAACCTAGAACCTTCGTAGTTTAACTTCGAATGTAGGATCAGCCGAAACGGTCGTCAGTTTATATATGTGACGACCTACATGGTCGTGTGACTTGCATACTGGTCGCTGGCCACGTCGACATAGAAAACGAACTTTTATATTGGCTCGAGTCTGGATGTTGTGGTCGGTGGTGTGTGTGAAAAATGTGATGAATTAGGCAAATAAAACAAAAATAACAGGAATGGCTCGTCGAAGTTCGCAAGCGTTAAAATAATGGTAACAGCAAAATAAATTAATTTATAAAAACAAACGGTCCCGCCCACAATATGATCCCGTGTAAACTCAAAGCATTAGTTATACAAATTTCTAAAGGCTTAATACTGTCGAATTAGTTTCGAAAGGATGCCTCCAATAATTAACGAGTTATTGTGTTTATTTATTATATCTTAATCCTATGGAATTATCCTAATATTTGTCCTTTAGATGATCCCAATTAGTATTTTAATGAATAACATCATCTATACTAATATTATAAAGAAGTAAAGTTTGTGTGTTTGTATATTTGTTAAATTGTAAGGGGTAATCTCGGGATCTACTGACCCGATTTTAAAAATTCTTTCACCAATAGAAAGGCACATTATTGCTGAGTGTCATAGGCTATATTGAATGCTAGAAAAAATTTAAAGAATTTTGACCACCCGTGCGAAGGCGGGACGGGCCGCTAGTCTTGAATATACAGGGTTATTATATAAACACCATCCAAATTTTTTCTAGGCATAAGATATCATTCAAACACTTCATTTATGAAAAAAAATTGGGAGGTAAAATTTCCGCAAAAAAAAATTTTGTCAGAGCGAATTATTACAACAGCTGGTTACTGGCAAAATAGGTACTTACAGTTGAACGACCGACCGCCCGAAGCGCCCCACCGAGCTGCGCGCGCAAGTTGTAACGACATCGGCGCAATGAAATCAGTCACCCGCGGACTTTCCGCGATGTACAATGTTGCGTTCACGCATTTACGTCGCATAATTATCTACCTAACGAAATGTTTTCACACTTGCAATTGAAATCCGAGGGCGAAATTGAACGACGGGTTTATGTGAAGAAGGCCCAAAGCCTCGAAAACTTAAATATGAATATAATCCGTGCATTCAACGAAGTGACAAAGTGAAAAAACAAGTAATACAATTAAAGACTGTCATAGCCATAGTTACCTAGCAACCTTTGTTAGTTGTCAATTGTAAAAATACATTTCTAATATGAGAGATTGAATCTTTATTTCAACAAATATTTAATAAATTGGCGACGAGGATGGAGGAACATAACCGCCTTACTCGCCTTCGGGCCTCTATACGCGGCCAAATAACGAAAATTCAGGCACACATTCTACAATTGCAAGAATTAACGGATTACGAAATCGAACAACGAACAACAGTTTTACAAAACTATGAAAAGAAATTTGATCAAATACAAACCGAGATAGAAGCTCAAACAGAAGATATTGAGCACGAAATCGAAGAACGTCATGTAACCGAAGAAAGCATTCTACAGCTGAAAATTAAAATACACGAGTTACGCATTCCAATGTCTACTCAGACTTATCCTTCAACATCACAGAGTCGAAGAGATGAAGGTACTGTAATCACTAGCCAGCGAGAACCAATTCCTAGACTAAATTTTGCACCTTTTCACGAAAAAGAATCATTCAAAAATTTTACAAGAAGATTGTCAGTTTACTTTACCTTGAATCATGTCGTCGATCCTAAAATCAAAGTATACATGCTATTATCCACATTGTCTCCTGACTTACACGAGAGAATCTATGACCTTTGTTCACCGGAAGATCCACTGGCTAAAACTTTTGAAGACCTTTCAAATATTCTAGATGCCTTCATCGACCCGAAACCCAGCATTTGGGCATCTCAACATACTTTCATTTCCCGTTTACAACAGATTGATGAATCGATTTCAACATATGCATCGGAATTGAAACGATTATCACACAACTGTGATTTTAAGTGCACACATTGCAAGAAACCAACCTTGGACTCATTCCTATCCTTACAATTTATTCGTGGTCTAAAAGACGGAGAAATTCGTACAAAAATTTTACAAGAAAACGAAAAAACTTTTTCCGATTTGGTACATATTGCATCGATGATGGAAACAGGAAAGAAAGAAAACTTCAGCATAACTACATCTATAAACAAACCTGCACTCGATCACATAAATAAGATATCACCAGCTCGTAACGATCTCTCACATTCTTCAAAAAAAGAATTTGGTAAAATGCCGTTTTCTATCAGAGACCTTAAAGGAAAATGCTATCGTTGCGGAAAAGACGACCACAAAGCTAACGAATGTGGTGCTATTCAAAGTACATGTCGTAAATGCCAAAAGAAAGGCCATTTAGCGAGAGTCTGCTTACAAAGGAACGATCGTAATGAAACTAACATTTTGAACAATTCGTCAAGCAGCTTTAGTGAAAATAGTACCGCTGAAATTAATCTTATTAAAAGCGAAATGCCTAAAAAATACATTATTACAATCACTATTGAAGGCAAGAAGGTCGACATGGAATTTGACACTGGAGCAACACTTTCAACCATTTCACTGAAAGATTATAATAACTTAAATTTAAAGAAAAAGTTACAGATCACCAACACTAAATTAAGAACCTACACTGGCGAAATCTTTAAACCTATTGGTATGACCTTCGTCAAATGTGAATACAAGAACAAAATTTTTTATGGTGAATTATACATTATCGATAAGGAAGTTGAGCCAATCCTGGGCAGAAGCTGGATGACGGAATTCGACGTTAGATTGGCTGATATGAGAAGCATTCAACAATGTAAAGCACCACAACTAGAAAAATTACTCGAAGAATACAACTCTACAGTTTTCGATTCAAAGTTAGGTGAAATTCCTAATTTCCGAGGTCACCTGTCACTTAAAGACAATGTACAGCCCATATTTATTAAACCACGTAGAATTCCGTACGCACTATTCTTAGTGCGTACGGAATTCTACGTGGTACGTAATTCCAGAGTAGATGATGAAATTGACCGACTAGAAAAACTAGGCATTATAACAAAAATAAGCCACTCAGAATGGGGTACGCCCATAGTTCCAATTGTTAAACCTAACGGAACCATTAGGCTATGTGCTGACTACAAAGTTACATTAAATAAGGTTATAAAAGACGAACAATACCCGATTCCGATAATAGAAGACATTTTAGCAGAGATGAACGGTGGGAAACTCTTTTGCACTTTGGACATTACGCAAGCTTACTTAAACATGGTAATGGACGAAGAAAGTTCGCATCTTCAGACCCTAAGTACACACAAAGGAACGTTTAAGGTCAACCGTCTAATGTTCGGCGTTAAGGTGGCTCCGAGTCTCTGGCAGAAGTTTATGGACCGACTATTACTAGACCTAGAAGGAGTAAAATGTTTCTTCGATGACATCATAATTCAAGGCTCTTCTGAGGAACAATTACTAATCAGACTTAGACAAGTTTTACAGAAATTGAAAGAAAGCAATCTGAGAGTCAATAAGGAGAAATGCCACTTCTTCAAACAAAGTATAAATTATTTGGGACATACAATAGACAAAGACGGATTACACAAGAACCAGGAAAAGGTTAAAGCTATCGCAAATACTATTCGTCCCACTAACGTTGATGAATTAAGGACCTTCCTAGGGATGGCAAATTATTACAATAAATTCATACCGAATCTGGCTTCAATCACTAATCCGCTTAATGAACTTCTTAAGAAAGGAAAAAAAATTACTTGGTCTATGAGATGTGAAAAAAGTTTTCATGCCATTAAAAAAGAAATTATCAGTGAAAGAATCTTAATACATTTCGACCAAAATAAACCATTAACTCTTGCAACAGATGCCTCTCCGACGGGCCTTGGAGCGGTCCTCAGTCACAGATTACCAGATGGATCGGACCGGCCTATAGCTTTTGCTTCTAGGTCCCTCACTAGTAGTGAAAGGAAATATAGCCAAATTGATAAGGAGGCAACAGCAATTTTTTGGGGCCTTAAAAAGTTCTTCCATTATTGTTACGGTCGCAAATTTACACTCATCACCGATCACAAGCCACTTACATCAATTTTTCACCCAGAACGAACGTTGCCCACCCTGAGCACGATGAGACTTTTTCATTACGCGCATTTCCTTTCCGGATTCAACTACAATATTGAATACAGATGCTCTGCGAAGAACGCAAACGCTGACTACCTTTCACGATTTCCAGTAGAGAAAATTATTGATGACAAGATTGACCAACATTCCATATTTCAGCTAAAACAAATTAATGCACTTAATGTATCGCCGGAAGCAATTGCTAAGGAAACAAAAGAAGACCCTGAATTACGAAAATTACTTCTATCACTAAAAACTGGCAGTCCACCTAAAGAATCGGGATATAAAGACAATGAACTTACGATTCAGAACAATTGCATCCTTAAAGGTACAAGAGTATTTATACCCCATTCACTGCAGCAACCAATCCTAGATGAACTACATACAGGACATATTGGAATTTTGAAAATGAAACTCTTAGCACGGAGTTTCATATATTGGAAAAATATAGATAGAGATATCGAGGAAAAAGTGAAAGCATGCCGCACATGCCGATTAGAGCAGAATGAACCCCAAAAAGCCCCTATTCATCACTGGGAAGACCCATCGGGTCCATGGCAAAGGCTGCATATTGACTTTGCAGGTCCTATATCAGGCTATCAGTTATTTATCATTGTAGACGCCTTCACCAAATGGGTAGAAATTATCCCGACAAAGTCGACTACTAGTTCATTCTGCGTCCAAAAATTAGAAGAACTTTTTGATACATTTGGACTACCGTACACCATAGTATCGGACAATGGCCGACAGTTTGTATCTCAGGAATTTGAGGACTTTCTAAAAAACAATAAAATTGCTCACAGAACTATCGCTCCCTACCACCCAGCAACCAACGGTCAAGCCGAAAGATTTGTCCAAACAATCAAAAAGGCCTTACACAAGTTAGAGGGGGAGAGTGGGGGCCTGCCTCAGAAGGTCCGCAAAGTGAAGACTATCCTTCGAGCGACGCCGTTGAACACGGGAGACTCGCCATTCGTCTTGATGTTTGGAAGGGCAGTCAGAACTAAATTGATGGCGAAGGTTCGAGCTCCCCCGCAACCTGCCCGACGACCAGAGTCAGCCCATGTGAGGTGGCTTGAACGAGGAAGCCGTGTTCAGGCACGTAACTATGCTGGTACCAGACATAAGTGGGTATTTGGTAAAATCACCCGTCGGCTAGGCATGTTACACTATGAGGTAGAGACTGATGACGGCCGACTATGGATCAGGCATCTGGACCAGCTACTCCCGGCTTCAAGGATTTCCTGGAATCGCGAGGGAGGTGTGTCATAGCCATAGTTACCTAGCAACCTTTGTTAGTTGTCAATTGTAAAAATACATTTCTAATATGAGAGATTGAATCTTTATTTCAACAAATATTTAATAAAGACAATGTTCATAAACGTGCAAGACTGTTTAGAGAGAAATTACCTACACTTTAAGGTAAAGTGATTGTTTTCAAACTTCATGTAAGTGTATTTTGTTTGGATTTTTAATTAATTATTTTGTTGGAGTAAAGCAAAATGTGTGCAGGGCGGCTAAGACTTGTGAAATTTTTCACAAAAATATTAGGGGTTAAAGTATGAAATTGCCGATTTGTACTGAAAATCTATATTGTTTATTTTTTAAATTTTTAACAAATTTATTTAATCAAAATAGTTGCCATTATTATCTATACATTGCTGCCATCTAATGGGAAGGTCATTAATGCCTTTGCGATAGAATTCCGACGATCTAGACTGCACAAACTGTGTGAAAGCATTTTGTACTGCCTCCTGGGAAGAAAACTTCTTGTCACGTAGATAATTGTCCAAATCACGAAAAAAATGGTAGTCCGTTGGAGCAAGGTCTGGTGAATACGGAGGATGACGAATGGTTTCTAACTGCAGTTCCTGAAGGGTCAAAATGGTTTCTCGTGCTGTGTGAGGTCTCGCGTTGTCGTGGAGCAATAATGGTGAAGATCGATTCATGAGTCGGGGCTGTTTTACTGCTAGTTTTGTCAACATGGTTCGGAGTTCGGCACAATAGACATCTGCCGTTATTGCTTGACCAGATCGGAGAAAACTATAGTGAATAACACCATGCTGAGACCACCAAACAGTTACCATTACCTTTTTATTGGTAAGTTTTGCTTTAGGACACTGTTGTGGCATTTGACCTGGGGTCAGCCATTGCATTTTTCTTTTCCGGTTATCATAAAGAATCCACTTTTCATCACATGTTACAATTCGATCCAATATTCCTTCATTTCTGTACCGGTTCAACAAGGCAACACAAGTTTCAACACGCGTTTCTTTCTGCAGATCAGTCAAATCATGAGGCACCCATTTTTCGTATTTTTTTATTTTATTGATTTGACGCAAGTGAGTCAATATTGTGGGTAAGGTAACGTTAAACCATGCCGCTAATTCCTGGGTACTTTGACTAGGATCGGCTTCCACTATCTCTCTTAATTCATCGTTATTTACCTGTGTGGGCGGTCTTCCTCGTGGCTCGTTCTTTAAGTCGAAATTTCCATCACGAAAGCGTTTAAACCAAAATCGCACGGTGCGTTCATTAGTAGACCCCTCTCCAAACGCAGCATTGATATTGCGGGCTGTTTCTGCCGCGTTAGTTCCGCGTCGGAACTCGTATTCAAAAATAACTCGAATTTTCGCAGTATCCATCTTTCTTGTCTAAATTGAATAACAAAAACAATTGAAAGTCGATATTCAAATGTTTTACATTTTTTAAAAAAAGAACATCATAGAAACCATTTAAAAAAAGTTTCATTCGAAAACCTCAAACCATGAAGATTCTATGTCAATTCAAAGAACCTATTGCAATAAAACGGCAATTTCATACTTTAACCCCTATTATTTTTAGAACTATTAATTATACATTTCTTTATCCTATCGTGAAAAATAGACAAAAATAACTTAGGTAGGTAGGTACTAAGGTTTTGGCACTGCTTTTTTTTGCGATTTTCGAATTGCCTTTGCGATCCCTGTGTTTTTTTAGATTCTGTGGTTAAGAAACAACCTTTGCTTTACTCCAACCAATTATTGTACATAAGTTGATTAAATTTTAAAAAATGCGACGTAAGTGCATATGGTGTGGCTTACTTTTATGTTCATTTTTTATTTATTAAAAGTGTTATCGATTAATATTGTTATAATCAAAGAACAAAAAAGCTTATCTCTTCTTCAATTTGACGTTCCTATTTTTTTTCGTTTAAATTTTCAACTTATGAAAATCATTGTAATGTATCAATGAAATACGGGAGGGCGGGGCGGGGGTCGTGTTATCATCTGCTACAACACCGTGCATAGCGTGACTGTGACTGCAATCGGTAGTTTTCCTCGGATAACTTTGTGTAGGCTTAACTTAATATTTTAGTACTGAGTGATATTAAAAGAAAAAAATCTTGTTTCGTTACTTTCTTCAAAGAATATAATATATAAATTTGGATGGTGTTTATAAAATGGCCCTGTATAGGTTACTTCAATCGGCCATGACATTAATTTTCAGACTTGAATATTACAGCAGGGAATATAAGAAGTTAATCCTACCTGCAATAAAGTTAAAGAAGCAACATTTGCTGATGAATTGTGTAAGGAACAAGGATAAAAGAGAAATATTTTTTTAAAACCTTCAACATAATCCTCTTAGATGTATGAACGATCCAAAGCTTTATCGGATCCTAAGTAGGAATTTACGAATTTTATGTAACTTATTCCAATATTAATTATGATTGGGTTGGCGTATTCAAAAGGATAAAACCTCTTGAAAAATATAGAAAAAAAGACAAGAAGATATATTTAAATACTTTTACTATTATATAGAATTTGCTTGAATTCAAACCACTGTGTTGGAGTTTGAATATGTTAGTAATGGCAGGCAACATTTGTCACATGTGAAGTGACAATTTTCGAATATCGGAATGTTTATTTAAATGTCATAACAGATGATTATCTTCTGTTATGACAACTTACTTCTCTTTTAGCAACGGACAGTGAAACATCCTAGGGTTATCCTAATTATATTATGACAATTCTTTGTGTACGTGTTTGTTACTATATTGTCAGTAAAAGCTTATGAATAACATTCAAGAAAGCTAAGAACGGTTAGCTCTATGTGTAGTCGTAGAACCGAAACGTTAGCGCGATTCGTTTCGGTACAGCGACATCTAGTATAAACATAAAATTTGTAAATGTGTAAATAATAGTGTAGTGTTTGTAATATATACTAGCTGACCCGGTAATGCGTTGCTATGGTAACGCGTTGCTATGGTAAGGTTAAAAGAGCGGGAAATAAGCGGACAGACAAACACACGAACCACTGTGATCTTAGATTAACATAGATTAACCATGAAGTTAGTGTTTTAAAATAGCCCCTCACCTCCAGAGCCCAGTCCCCTCAAATAGAACCGTCCGTGTCTTGGAAGGTTCTACTTGCGAGGTCCCGGGTTTGATTCCCAGACGGGTCAATATAGAAAACGAACTTTTCTATATTGGCTTGGGTCTGGGTGTTGTGGTACCGTCATTTGTTGTCATTGTTATTAAATTCCATAACACAAGTTCTTTAACTACTTAACTTGGATTCAGATTAATGTATGTAAAGTTGTCTAATGTTATTTTTCAATTTGCATTGACAAAATGATTTATTATCTGAACCAACTCTTGGGCGGAAGCCTCCCTCTAAAATGGGGATTTTGTCATTATATTCATGCTTGGGAGACGGGTTGGAGGTCGCAGTAAAGAGACCATCATTCATAAAATTGCACAGCCTTGTTCCGCCGTCCCCATTTTTTCATCGGATAACCAGACTTACAAATAGGCGCTAACGTTGTATGGTTGATATACCAAAGAGTCGTACTAAGCGTTTTGGTTCCAATTTTGTGATACGTACCGCTAAAGGGTGGGGACTCTTTGCCTGATAAATACAATTTCGTGATCTTCAAGTCGCGAGTGGATAGGTATCTTCTAGGTAATCACGTCACATTCTAGACTGCATAAGGCCAAATAGCGGTCAAGCGCTTACTGCGAAAAAAAAATACTGCTGTCCGTTTTAAAGTCTACGAAAGGTGTGTGGTTAATATCGGTCGGTATATACGACACCCTTAGAGTAGAGTTGCCACACGTCCCGGTACGCCGGAAATTGTCCCGGTTTGGAGCATGGTGTCCCGGTTTCCCGGCCCATAAGCAAATTTTCCCGATTTAAAAATGACTTTAATTGAATCGAGCTTATAAGAATATCGGGGCTCTCTCTGTTTTAATCGAAAGTTTTGTTAAGGCTCAATAGAATGCCGGCGTTCTCACACGCCTAAGCGAATTTTAATTCTAACTCCTCCTGCTACATTATATTTTTCTATAAACAAGTTTAGTTAAAAGGCAATAAAATTATTTAGTTAAACTATGCCAGTATCTTTTCACGATTCCGGGGCGCAATACTCATGTGGAGCAGGTATTTTCTTTCATGTCCTCGGAGTGGGCAAAAAAAATCAACTCGCTGTAGAGACAGTGGAAAGCATAATCCAGTGCATTTATAATCATATGCATTGACTTTGTAACTACGAAAAAACCCAAAAAGAGTTGCTCCGAAAAGCCGGAACATCAGAGGAATACGAATGGGCACAGAAAAGTAGAAACGATTGGAGAACTTGCTGATTGCTGATTTTGACGTGATAACGTCTTATAAATCTATGAACACCGGCTGCACGCACGAAAAAATGCAACCTTCCGCTTGAGCCGAGCGTGCAAGCGAGAGCGCGGAACAAGCGACGACCGACCTAAGCGTTCGACTTGTGGCTCATCTATCTCTCTTCCACTTTTCATGAAGTGAACATTTAATATGTTTCCCATTGTTTAGTACAACAACTTAATGTTAATTTATCGAAAAAATAATAATTTTCAATTAACTCCTTCTTTGTATTATACATAATAATGATATTCAGTGATAATAATTCAATTCAATTCATTCATTTTTCATCAATGTTTTCTTATGACGCTATCACGTAACATTATCGTCCGTAAACTGACTTTACAGGCAACCATTTTTTTTTAAGAAAACCGACTCAGAAAATATGTAAATGTCATTCTGGACTTACTGTTTATGTCATCGGCAATTAATGAGGCACTTGGCATTTGACATATTACTTCCTGTCAGAATTTTAAGCGGTTTAATTAAAGGTGATTACTTCCTTTAAGTGTACAATATATTTTTACATAAATGCAAATTTAATTCATTCACCAACATAAGTTTTTTTTTAAGAATCCAATATTTCTGCGTATTTGTCAGTGTATATCATCACGGGTGGAGTAATAATAGGGGTTAAAGTATGAAATTGCCGTTTTATTGCAATAGGTTCTTTGAATTGACATAGAATCTTCATGGTTTGAGGTTTTCGAATGAAACTTTTTTTAAATGGTTTCTATGATGTTCTTTTTTTAAAAAATGTAAAACATTTGAATATCGACTTTCAATTGTTTTTGTTATTCAATTTAGACAAGAAAGATGGATACTGCGAAAATTCGAGTTATTTTTGAATACGAGTTCCGACGCGGAACTAACGCGGCAGAAACAGCCCGCAATATCAATGCTGCGTTTGGAGAGGGGTCTACTAATGAACGCACCGTGCGATTTTGGTTTAAACGCTTTCGTGATGGAAATTTCGACTTAAAGAACGAGCCACGAGGAAGACCGCCCACACAGGTAAATAACGATGAATTAAGAGAGATAGTGGAAGCCGATCCTAGTCAAAGTACCCAGGAATTAGCGGCATGGTTTAACGTTACCTTACCCACAATATTGACTCACTTGCGTCAAATCAATAAAATAAAAAAATACGAAAAATGGGTGCCTCATGATTTGACTGATCTGCAGAAAGAAACGCGTGTTGAAACTTGTGTTGCCTTGTTGAACCGGTACAGAAATGAAGGAATATTGGATCGAATTGTAACATGTGATGAAAAGTGGATTCTTTATGATAACCGGAAAAGAAAAATGCAATGGCTGACCCCAGGTCAAATGCCACAACAGTGTCCTAAAGCAAAACTTACCAATAAAAAGGTAATGGTAACTGTTTGGTGGTCTCAGCATGGTGTTATTCACTATAGTTTTCTCCGATCTGGTCAAGCAATAACGGCAGATGTCTATTGTGCCGAACTCCGAACCATGTTGACAAAACTAGCAGTAAAACAGCCCCGACTCATGAATCGATCTTCACCATTATTGCTCCACGACAACGCGAGACCTCACACAGCACGAGAAACCATTTTGACCCTTCAGGAACTGCAGTTAGAAACCATTCGTCATCCTCCGTATTCACCAGACCTTGCTCCAACGGACTACCATTTTTTTCGTGATTTGGACAATTATCTACGTGACAAGAAGTTTTCTTCCCAGGAGGCAGTACAAAATGCTTTCACACAGTTTGTGCAGTCTAGATCGTCGGAATTCTATCGCAAAGGCATTAATGACCTTCCCATTAGATGGCAGCAATGTATAGATAATAATGGCAACTATTTTGATTAAATAAATTTGTTAAAAATTTAAAAAATAAACAATATAGATTTTCAGTACAAATCGGCAATTTCATACTTTAACCCCTAATATTTTAAGTAAAAATCCCCTTACATACAGATTTTTATATGTAATTCTTTAATGGATGGATTTTGTTATAATTAAAAATTATTTCACTCATTAATTTACACTACACGTTCATAAATGGTAAACCATTAATGGAACTATCAAATAGTACAGTCGACAATGCTTCAAGCTAATACATTTTGACGTGTGGTCGTACTATTTTTTTCAGAATGATAATCAAATAAATACAATATTTTGAGAAAACCTAACTTACGAGTACAGTAAATTACTGGAAAAAAACGACTCAGCTTACAAGTGAATTCTCAGGCGGCCTGAGAACTTCTTTTCCAGTATTTTTCTATTAAAATAAATTATCTTACAATTACATTGAAAAAATGCATAAAATATATAAAATTACGAGTTCAGTGTTGCTTAATAGGATGTTAGCTATAAGTTTATGTATTAAATATATAATTAACAAATGCATTTCTCTTTGTTCCATGTGCTGAAATCACGTGACTTACGCAGAGCGCAGCTTGAGTGAGTATAAAGCATTTATAAAATAGTATAGAATTTCATTTATTCAGGTAAATTACACCCATTTTCATTAAATTACAAACAATTATTAGATAAATGGTTACTTATTAAATTTAATTGTTTAAGTAATTAATAAATAATTAAATTTCACATTAAAAATAAAATTAATTATATGCCATAATATAATATATCTGTATCGTATTAATTTTGACATATTAAATATTAACAATTAAGAATTAGACTAAAAATGTTTGGTGTCAAAAATTTCCTGATAAAATTCGTACATTTTCGAATAATAGTTTCATCATTTTTGTTTGTAACCGCGAAGAGGGAGACCGATTATTCACGACAATGCTGTTTCAATTCTGTAGGCTTTAAAAGAACCCGTGATCGGAATCGCACTTTCTTTCGAGTGATGCATAGCACTTTCTACTACACCTACGACGAAACTAAAGATACTAGGCGATGCAGTCGCTAAGCATAAAGCTACGCTAGCACCATATATCGGAGTGGAGCGTAATACCTAAAAAAAGAAAAAAGTATTTTCAAAATTTCAAAATTCGGGCTCCGTCACAATCTGGTCCTAAACCTATTGATTCGATTCCACACAAAAAATATTAAAATCGGTTAAGGAACTCTGGAAGTTACGGCGTAACAGACATTGCGCCATTGAAGCTATCCATGGGAGCTTCGCTCACTTCGTTCGCTCCGCTCCAAAAATTCCTTTAATTAAAGTTATAGACCATGTTATAAGTACTCTATAGTATTTTTTTACTTCTAGACGTTACGAAGTAAGTTCCGTCTTTAGTTCATACACTTCCTCGTCTATCGTACATTTAACCGATTCATTGCTACATACAACTACCAAAAACGAAGTCTACGAGCTTGATTTAGGTACGTGAAAAATGAAGATAGTTTTATTCTTGGTAGATTTCCCTAAAACTTAATTTAAAGGAGTTATCATCGATTTAAAAATGACACGGCTCCAGTGGCTAGCGCCACACGCAAAAGAAAGTGATGGATGGACCGTTCCGCAACGAATCGGTTTAATAAAGCTTTGATCGATTCCACAACGCGTTTATTCTTGTTTTTTTAAAACCTGAGTTTCGAGAGCCGTGATCACGGCTCCTGTAAAAGAGTCGAATGTGTCTAAAAGGAGTAAAATTAATGTGGTAAAAAAGCTCTCAAATACTGCTTCGGTGTTTTTTAGCGTTTCGTACCGACCGTCCCTCTGTCTGTCTGTCAAGACCCTTTTTCTCAGGAACGCGTTGAAGTATCAAGCTGGAATTTATATCAAATACTCAGGTATACTGTCCCTAGGAGCTGTGAAAAAATCAAACTTCTAAGCTAACGCAATCAAAAGATACAGCCGTTTATGCCGCAAATATTCGACACTCGCAAGGGAATCAAAACCTAGAGGTCCCGTGAAATCTTGAAATTTGGTACGAAGCAACGTTTTATAGCACAGATAAAGGAAAAATTGCGAACACCGTAATTTTTTAGTTACATCATAAAATAAAAAAAAATTACGGAACCCTCGGTGCGCGAGTCTGACTCGCACTTGGCCGATTTTTCTACTTCTATATAGTTCTAAAGATGATATTATAATATTGCAAAATTTAAATATCTTTTTAAGTTATCAGTAGGTTTTGTCTTTGTAACTGCAGAACCAAGTATCATCGAATTCTCACTTTTTATATTTACATATATAAAATGTTCCAACGTTCCAAAAGCATTGATCAGATTGTGATAAAACTTTGTTAAGTTATTGTATACATGCAAGTTTATATCCACTTGTCAGTCCGTTACCGTGCGCCCCACCCCTCTCAACAGTCCCAATGCTGCGCGAATTGTTAAGAAAAATGTCGGACTATTAGAAAAATATGCCATTTTCTCGCTAAATAATGAAGCTAGGATCAAGCAAAGAATACTACCGTAAAGCTGATTAAATAAACAATCCACCACAGGATATTTGAATCTCTGTAACTCAATAATTTGTCATAAAAAAACCCTACAATGCCTATGGCCCGACACACACTTGGCCGATTTTTAAAGTGTTATGTAGTTCTACCTTCTAAGGAAATAAGTTTATTAATTTTAAACTCTACTCATAGGACTTAAAGGTGAATCACATTTCTGTGTACTAAAGCCTAATTCTACAAGGTTTAAACTCGGTCCTCCATTTAATTCAGACCTAAAGCAATGGATTGGTGTCTGGTATTACACAAGATTATACATTTAACCCTTTGTTTAAAGCTAGCCTTGCTTTAGGATGCGGAGAGAGCTAAAAGCCTGTACGGTTCTTAAGACTACTAAGGAAGTCTAATCTATTGACGAGGGTTCGCTTTGAAAATAGTATAAATTTTTTTTAAAGCAGGTCTTGTACGAATTATTAAAAACATTTTCTAGTCCAAGGAAACCATCACAAAAAAATATCAACTTGTGATATTTTTTTGTGATGGTTTACTGTATACTTTGTCCTATGTAGGATGATACTTTTGACAGTTGACACCTATAAAGAGGGTATAAAGTTGCTTTTGCAATGTCAAGCCAAACATAAGGAAACAAACGCAACCTTAGTACGTAGCAATAAGGAAGTGACACTTGTCAAAAGTATCATCCTACATTGGACAAAGTATAGAAGGGACTTGTCAAAACCTCTCGATATCCAAACTAACATTCTCATTGAGCTACGAGGACCTTAACAGATTGAAGAGTATTTTTATGCATTTTCAAATGTTCTAGTTACTACGTAGGACATCGAAAGTAAGACTTACAAGTATCGATAAGGAAGAGACTGCTATTAAATTACTATATTTTTATTGGTTGTAGTTGCATCAGGCACCTGCAGTCAGTAGCAACCCAATAATTCGCAGTGATAACTTTCTTTTCACCCAAACTGAGTGTCTGTGCCTCTGCAAGAAAAAATAGTAATTGAGAAAGAATTTCATTTGACAGAAAAAGTTTCCCAATTTATTAAAATAGAAAAAAAATTGTCCACGTTCCATTTAAAGGTTTGAATAAAACTAGTTTGTTCCATTGTTCAGTCCCGGTGTAATAATATTTTATAACTTAATTTTTACGTAGTGCGCAATATCGTCTGAAATGTCAAATCAAGGTAATTGGTACCTTTAAAAATTGTTAGGCGTCGTTCCAAGAAATATATTATTAAAAGCAATTCTGTATTCGAAAATTATCGAAGCTCTTTTTTTTCTCAAGTGTATTTTCTAAGGCGAAGGCAAAGAGTACGAAATTCATACAGCCCAGTCAGGTAGGATTCATAATTTTGCGTCACTAATATATGCTTGCGATTATGATAAACATAGTAAAAGTATTTTTACCCCATTCGTCAGTTTATAAAAAAAGGCTTAATAATAATAATACAATAATATTTCTTACATTCACAACAATTAGCGTCGCTCAAAGTAATCATTTTACGGATTGTTTTATGGATACTATGATAACGTATATATGTAATATCCATAGAAATATAAGTAAATTACCATGACCCAGGCACAAATGTTCGTATTCATCACACAAACATATGCCCCTTCCGGGATTCCAACCCAGGACCGTCGTTGCGAAAGGTAGGATCGCTACCGTTGAACCAAACGATTAAATTAAATACAAATTATTGTGACCTATTTTAACAAGTTGAATTCTTTGGGTATACGAGATGTGTATTTCAACTTATATCAAAAAAAGTAACTGTCTCCTAACAGAATGTGGATTAACTTACTAGTAGTGACTTATCTATAAACTACGGTATACCACAGGGAAGTCTACTGGGCCCTACCCTATTTCTTACAGTTATCAACGAACTATGTGATCTCCAACAGTTAAATGGCAAAATTGTATCTCTCGCCGATAATATTGCACTGTTCATGTTCAATAGTTGTGAAGACTCGTTTAAGCGGTCGACCTATAACACTTTTACTAAAGGTAAGAAAGCAATTATGAAAAAACTAGATTCTTACGCATACATGCACCAGAGTTACTGTAATGACATCACTGACGTTGATAATATCAAAAATCTTGCTGTAAGAATGGAAAACATGCTCAGCTTCACCTTCATATAAGCCTTCTCTGCTCCAAACTTAGAAAGCTAACCTTCATCTTTAGGAACCTTCGTCACATTGCTGAGAATTCGATTATAAATTAGTCCACTTATCCCTCTGCCAATCAATTATAATTAAATTATATCACGGCGTGGTGACGTGAAGTGTGAAACCAGTTTATTCAAAATTAGATAAAGTCCAGTCTGCTATTATAAAAGTGAGCTAGTCTTATCCCACTAAAGATCTTTATTCTTTGGCTGTAGTTTGGAGTGTACCTCGGTAATTTATCCTTTACACCGTGCTTAAACAAAGCTACGTAATATATGTAGGTATGCCCTCATCGTGATTACTGACAAACGACCCAAACATGAAGTCTGCCGTCCAAATATCCAGTGTATTTCAACCTTTTTAAGAAAGCCATTTTAAATAAATATACAATGTGTCCCGTCACCAGTGTCGGAACCTTTAATGGTGTGAAAAATGGCATTTTTTATCGGCAAATTGCCCCTCAAATTTTGTTTTTCTCTTTCGGCCGCCATTTTGTTTTCTTGGTACTCAAGACCTAGGCTCTCATACTAATTCGACCACCACTACTCATGTTAATGTCCAATCAACATTGAAGAGGTGTCATTTGATAGCTAAACATGTAGACAACAGTTACACAGCCATCATGTTTCAATTGTCATGGAATAAAAAAATAGAAAAAAATAATTAAAGAAAAACAAATAGATTCTTTTTTGTGTACTTTTAATAATTGGCTTTTTGAGAAAAACCAAATTTGAGGGGCAATTTGTCGATAAAAAATGCCATATTCCACACCATTAAAGACTCCGACACTGGTGAAGGGACACATTGTAGAAATCATATTAGACTACTGATTGGTTAGATATAATATTATGACGCAACTGAATTTTTTTAAGTCGTGCTTGGACCTATAGATAGACCGCTAAATGAGTCTTCGCCCGCACGGTACAGGGGCACAGCGACAAAGGGGATCGAGCGATCATTGAAACAGTCTACTTACAATACCGCATTTTTATAAAGTACACATCACGCTAACACACACACTCCTAACAATACACGAGTACATAGAGACCACACTCAATTCTCACACATTACATACATCTAATACAATATATGTATTTGTGTTCTATAAAAGAAATCTTTGCTTTGATCGTTTGATTTTGCCATCTGGTAATCTGTCAAACAGGTTTTCTAATAAACATACCAGTCTCTTACATACGAAATTCTAATATTCTAAGTTAAGGTTTATCATTATTGTAATTCTTATATGTGAATGAAAAAAATGGAAAGATCTCCTTAATTTCAAATTATTCATCATCATCATATCAGTCGTACGACGCCCACTGCTGGACATAGGCCTCCCCCAAGGATCTCCACAACGATCGGTTCTGTGCTGCTCGCATCCAGCGTTTTCCCGCGACCGTGACCAGATCGTCGGTCCACCTCGTAGCAGGCCTACCCACTGAGCGTCGTCCGGCACGCGGTCGCCATTCGAGAACCTTTCCGCCCCAACGGCCATCAGTTCTCCTTGCTATGTGTCCTGCCCATTGCCATTTCAGCTTTGCAATTCTTTGAGCTATGTCGGCGGTTTTTGTTTTCCTACGGATCTCCTCATTTCTGATTTGATCGCGTAGGGAAACACCAAGCATAGCTCTCTCCATTGCCCGCTGGGCGACCTTGAGCCTTCTTACAAGACCCATAGTGAACGACCACGTTTCACTGCCAAATTATTAAAGTTATTTAATTTTTATTTAAGCATCTTTGAATTGAGAACCAAAAGGGAACACTAAACCCTTTTTGCGGGAGTGAGAAGCGTCACTTCAATAGATCTGATTTCCTTGTTAAAATTTGTGCGTAAACTGTTATAATGGTCGATTATTAACCATTTAATGCGTGAAAATGCTGGACACAGAAAGGAAGGTGTCATTTTGCACTCACAAGAAGTCCGGAGGTGTCAGTCTCCAATACCTTTAGTGAAATCTCAAAAAAGGGGTTATTTAATTTATTAATTCATCATCCATCATTTTTAAATTAGTTATAATCATTCATCATCCATCATTTTTAAATTAGTTATGTTAGTTCTTGATTTGATTTATTTTTCCATCACACAAACCAAATTTTATCACCAGACACAAACTGGATAGATAAATTGGCTTGACTTTTAGGTAAACACTTCAGAAAATAACAGAACGATTTCTGAAGAAAATTATACGTTGTGGTCTAATTTTCACGCCACTGTTTATCAAAAGATATGCGTTCCATTGTACCTAGTTGGTTTGTGTAGCCCATCTCGAAACAAACTCTTGAGTTTGAATAAAAGAGGGCCTTTATTAGTGATCCGTACTTGGCTTGAAAAGGGTCTTCACGAAAACTTGTTGGATACTTAAAAATTCTGTCAAATTTATTTTCGTATATTTTGGCTAAAGTAACGTTATCTTATTCGATTTGTAAACAATCTACAGTCATCCCTTTGCCTTTTTACTATTACTTCGTATTACGTTTACTTTTAAAAAAGTATTTATTTTCTCTTTGCCTAAACGTAGGCAAACAAATATATTAGGGACTTTTTGGCAGAAGAGTGTTTTTTATTAAATAGTTTTATGCTTTCATATGAAAACTGTGTTCTGGTAAATATTAGTGTATAAATAAAATAGATTTTTTTTACAATAAGGGCCTATGCATACTACGATTTTTAAAACGTGGTTTGTAAGTGCGAGGCCCCACGATGCGTTAACGGTACGGTGCGGTGCCTGAGCGATGCCGCTGCGTTAACGGTGCGGTGCGGTGCCTGAGCGGTGCCGCTGCGTTAATGGTTCGGTGCGGTGCCTGAGCGGTGCCGCTGCGTTAACGGTGCGGTGCGGTGCCTGAGCGGTACCGCTGCGTCATCCTACATACAAATTACTATACAATGTCACACGATGCGTTATTTCGCCATGCGGCTTCGCGCCGCAGCGCGCAGGATTTGGGACCTGAGAAACGAAACGGGTAAAGCGCAACGCTGTTCACCGCGGTGCGGTGCGGCGCCGCACAACCCGTGTGGCACCCTATACGTCGAATTCATTACGATGCGGTGCCGCACCGCACCGCATCGTGTGGCCTCGCACTAAAAGCTTTGTTCATGAACATGTTTGCCTTTTGACGCAATCTTAGAAAGTCCATTCAGCTTTCAGTAAATTCCCTTCATCCTTAAGAGGTTAGCGGGAATTGACTAAAACAACAGGATAAACCGTATGAATAGTTAAAGAGATTCGACTTCTTTACAGGAGCAATGATCATAAGATGACTAAGGCACAGTGCTGTCATCCAGTGATTACGGCCTCATGCCTCTTTTACAGGCGTATTTTAAATTACATAGAAAACTTTTATTTAAGAAAAATGTAAAGTTCTGTAAGATTATTAAAAACGACCACTTGAAATTTTCTCAGAACTTAATTGCTGATTCTCCGAGTAAATTCACAAGGGTTTCGCTATTAATTATTAATTATAACTTAGTTATTATAAGTTAGATTTATCTACTTATACACTATCGCGTTTGTGAATATCGTAATGGTAGTTTTAAGTTGAGTTTTAACAAATAAATATTTTTTCTATAAAAAAATAAACAAATGAAAATATAGACAAATAGCGGCCCGCCCAGCTTCGCACGGGTGGTCAAAATTCTGTATTTTTTTTTCTAGCATTAAATATAGCCTATGTTACTCAGCGTGAATGTAGTTTTCCAATGGTGAAAGAATTTTTGAAATCGGCTTAGTAGTTTTTGAGTTTATTCATTGCAAATATACAAAAATACAAATCTTTCCTCTTTATAATATTTGTGTAGATAAATGCTTCACTTCAGAAGCAAATTGTGGTCGTTCAAATAAAATAAATATATTACAATTACAAAATAATGTTTACTGTCGTACCAACTACTTTCATTGCCGTATTAAATTTAGTAAAATAATTAACTGTATTCTAGGTACTACCAGAAATGTATTAAGCGTTTAAGCTAAAGGTTAAACATTATTTTCTCAAATATGCTTATATTTTTGCATTGAAATTGGTGTACATAGGGCCTACTATAATCTCCTAGCGAGACGCTAGTACAATAGTGAAAGAGTGACCCAGTTATACACGGTCAATAATGGCATCTCCCTTTAACAGCTAAACTTGAATCGCGATAAGAGGAATAATAAAGCCTCTGGTCATATACATGAGAACAGCGGCAGGCAAAGTTAGCATGAAAATCCATATCTGTATTTTGCCCACAATTTGTTTATGAAAAGTCATAACTGTCGTATAATTTAAAAACGGAAAGACCTTTTTACCTACAAGGCAACAAAGAAGGTTTTTATTCAAATTTCGAACTAACTTGCGCTCACTAAGTGCTTGATATTAAACTGTGCAAATATCAAGCACTTAGTGCTCGATATTGCACGGTCTAACAGCTCCTTGTGATACTTTGTGGGAGCGAAACACGTATAGAGGAGTTGTTCAGCTGTAACGTGTGTGCCTTTTATTTGCAGAAGTAAGCTGCATATTTTTGTTTTATTGAAATAGATATAAATGTTTTCACCACATTATTTTTTAAATCCATTATATGAAAGGTGGAAACGCAGAGGAACTTTTTGTAATTTTCAAATAAAATATATATGAAACTAGCTGACTCGACCACGCATTGCGTGCCTGGTGCAGCGCCATCTGCCGGGCTGATTTGTGAATCTAAACCATCCATTCAAATCAGTCCAGCCGTTTAGGAGTTCAGTGATATACACACGTGCAGTAGAATTATACCTATATATATAAAGATAGGCAAGAATAAACGCGTCGTTTGTTTGGTAAAAGTTTTATGGAAATTTGCGATAGGCAAGGAAGTACAAAAACTAAATTATTTTATACTATATACCGTTACTTTTTACATGACTTTTATACTACCTGGGTAATAAATATATAATGCAACTGAGCCCATTTTGGTGCCATTTCTAAGTAAAGGTCTTAAATTCTTTTTTGCATGCAACAATGTTAAGAAATCGTGCCGGATGGAACACGACAATTTCTTGGCATCGTAGCATGCAAAAATATAGCAACAATATATACGTACCGAGAAACACGGACGGAACGGGACGGTACGAAAAATAAAATCGTTGATTTTGCCCCGCCCCGTCCGAGATCCCATCGCGTATGCGCATTACCTTCTCTGTCACTGTAGTGTTGTGAATTGTTTTCGTGTGCGCGCCATCATTAATGACAAAAATCTTTGTTTGGTTGCACCCAGCCCTAAAAATCCTTTGGAATCCTAATACTTAGATACTAAATAGATAGTGACAGAAGATAATAAATTGCAGTTAAATATATTTTATTCATAATAAACAAGGATTGTTCCATAAAAATAATGTTTTTTATGTAACTAATTTCCGGTATCTAGCGAGAAAACAGCTATTAAATTTTGGTATGTATAATAAAACTCGTTAAAATCTAGAAGTAAAAAAAAAAAAGTTATAAAATTGACTTTCATGATCTAACAGTTCCTTATAAAGAGTATGGTATTCACCTTCCTTCTTATATCATCTTCTTCATCGAATATCTATGGCAATCATTGCTAATTCTTCAGTAATAAAATTTTATATAAATTGTGCTAAAATTTGGGCCAGCACTTTCACGTCTATCGTTTTAAAACCACGTTTACGTTTCGAATAATGTACGTCACATCTCCGTTCCGTCTGAAGAATTAACCCATTGACCAAGTGCTGCCAAGTAACATTTACAAGATTATACGTCGTCACCATAAATAATCCACAAAAAACAATATTAATATTATTTACTATCACAATAATGGTAGTGTTATGGTCTCAAAACACCATCTTTTTAAAATAAGTATACTTAAAGATTGCAATGATATACAAAGAACGTCAAATTTAAGAAAGAAAGTGACTGGGATCACTTTGGAAATCCATGGCAACAATAGGACATTAATAAACTGAGAATGGTGGCAGTAAAACAATGTTGATCAGGATTCCATGACATATATCCTTGATATGTAATCTCGATATATACTAGGTCTGCAATACATGCTGCTGTTTGCAAATACTGAGCGAAGCAATTAGATTTTTGAAGGCTGATTATTCCTCTATGGTATGTCCGATTTCAAAACTTTTTTTTGCACATTAGTCACGACCACGATTTGAGTTTTGGCGCAAAATTTCATCAATGTAGTCTCAGCGGTTTGGCTGTGATCAGCTTTAGAATTTTTCTTTCGGTGATTATTCCTCCATGGTAAAATCTGTATTTTTTTTACATAGTCTATGTCCGTCAGGTTATATAATCATGTATGTTCATGCCAAAATTCGTTCGAACCGGTTGAACCGTTTAGTAGCAGGAGGGAGACAAGCGAAATTTGTGAGTTGCCTAAAAGAGAGCTTCACTCTTTCAGAGTTTCTCTTTCGCTCAATTAATAATGTTTTATACTCATTAATTTCACACATACACCACATAACATCTCATTTTACTCATATTATTCAAAACGCTGACGATAGATGGATCGTTTTGTTTCAACGAAAACATTGAATTGATGGAACGACCGTTTGGTGCAACGGTAGCGATTCTGCCTTTCACACTGACGGTGCTAAGTTCGAATCTCGGTAGGGGCAGATGTTTGTATGATGAATACGAGCATTTGTACCAGAGTCGTGGGTGTTTAATTAATATTACATATCTATGTATCATATATGTATGTCTATCCGTTACCCTAGTATCCATAACACAAGCCTTACAGTGCTTTCTTTGGGCTAGGCTAATTGGTGTGAATGTAGGAAATATTTATTTATTTATTTATAACTCAATCTCTTCATTTCTCAAAATAATAAAAAATAACATTAAAAATGATAAATGGCTTTTGTTTTCAATTAAATTCCATTGCAATTTAACTTATTTAATAAATTTTAGGACTACATTTAAATTTACAAAATATCAACAAGAATTAATCATATTGATTGAATAGACCGGATTTACATCCGCTAATTTCGAATCTTGATCTTGATTGACATTTTGATTCTCAAATGCATAAGTAATGGATTCTGCGATCCCATGTCTAAATGTAAATATTTGTAACTCTTTTCTCCTCAGGACCACCTCAACCAGCTCCCCTCAAGCCAAATCTCCCGCTGGTAGCAGTGCTGGTGCAGCGGCCGGTGCATCCACCGCAGCTGGGGAGCGGACACCAACTGCGCAGAACAAGCAACTGCAGAATGTCAAGGGGCAGGAACACCCGCCGCATCCTTCTGTAAGTACAAATAAGAGTTAATTTGGAACCAACGAGTTTTAAAAAAAAAAAAACCATTTTTTTTATTTATTTTTTTTTTATTTTTTTTTTTTTATTTTTTTTTTTTTTTTTTTTGCCTGTAAAGTCGGTTTTACGGGCGAAGATTTTACGTGACAACGTCTTTTTCTCGGTAGAATATTTATTGATATGAATATAATTAAATTGCACAATGCGCGCGGCAGACCGATCATAGTTGAGTGGGAGAGAGACGCAAGGCATTCGGCGGGCCTCTCTCTCGTTCGGTGACTCATCGTAACGTTACCGAGCGTTACACTTTTTCATAAGTGACTCCCAGCCGCAACCTAATTTAAGACGTTGTCACGTCAAAAAGGTATTTGGGACGCGAGGGCTATTAGGAAAATTATAATGAAATAATCATGTAAGCATCTGTTACATCATACTGTAAAGAAAATGTTATTTGGAACTTTAATTCTCATCAAGGGGTAGTTGGGAAGACCACTTGTGTTTTCATCGGAGTAAAGTCGACTTGAAATCAGATTAAAAAGGTTTTTGCAACAAAAAGTAAGCATGAGCAAAAGCAATCGCAATGTTACTTATGTTACTTATGTTACTTACAAAGTGGTACGTGGGGTCATATTGAACACGGGGCAATTGAAACAAATGAGTACTATAAAATGGTCGATTTACAAACATATATAATATATATTTTTGTGTACTAGTACAGATAGATTATGAGCATTTATGTGATGTTATGACACTCGTATTTAGAGAAGTGCTTGAAACATGAGCAGGGGAATTGGCATACAATTATAATTCTCTAATCAGTAGGAAGTAGTATAAAAAGTAGAATGTATGGCAGTATGATGAATGTAAAAAAGGTATGATATAAAAAAATATATAATGGATTATAGGAGAAACCTAATTTTAGAATACTTAGAGGAGTTTCAATGTCGGAAATTTTTATACTTCGTTAGACAATTTTGGTTAAAGGTGAATAGATAAAATTATGGAAATTGTATTTCCAAGTAAAATTGAAACGTAACCGTCGTCATTTTTATCTGTCATTATGTTACGAATTCCACTTTGAACGTCTTCTATTTGGGACAAGTTTCACGTTTCACAAGGGATAAAAATAGTAATACCAAGATTTCCAGAGAAAACATTCAATTACCTTCTATTATAACTCTCTGATATATCAATTAAAAGAAAACAGTTTGACAATAAAATAGTTTACGACATAGATACAATTTTATTTTGAAAAAAAAAGTGTGTTTTTTACAATAATTGTAGTATACAGTTGTTTTTACATTACCAGAGATACAAATGTATTTTAACGGAACTCAAAGATGATAAACTTAAAATTAAAAAAGTTGACTTATGTCATGCCATAGAAATACTGTTTTGGAATATATAGTACGCATTTTTTGTTTTCATATTTCTGTATATTATTTGACTTTTCGTTGTTTAAACTGTTTTTTTAATGGACATGGATTTCTGGCAAGTTATGCCTAATCTTTTTGCTCTTAACTATGGAACCTACTGTTTTGAAATGAATTATTTTAATTTGTATTTATCAAATAGAACTGTACTTTTGAGACACGCGCAAACTAGTATGCGGGCCAAATATATATTATATCACTTGCTTGTTTAGTGTTTAACAGTTAAAATTTAGTTGGCTATGTAACTGATTGTTAAAAGAGCGGTTCTTCCTACCACAGGCGATGTTTTGCCTAAAGGGGAGTTCCCACAACTAATATTTGTAATAGACTAAGTTACCGAAATAAAAATTTTGAATTTGAATTTGAAATATCAACTTTTTAAAATGTACATGGATAAATTCGCCAGGACTACTTAAAAAAAACCGACCAGACATCGCCTTTTAAAAACTAAAAAGATATTTCGTCAAAAGTGTATATATTTTTATTATATATCTGATAATTCTATAAACCATAGCATCAAATGGCAAAAAATTAACAGAATTAATTGTCATAACATAATTTTTAAATACATTACTAGTTTTTTTCCATTTTCTCAGTAATATAACATTAATCGTATTCCATCTATTTCACCCAAAATGGAATTCATTCAAAGTGGATTACGTCCAAAGACAGAGAACTATCATAGTATAACAAAAAAAGCGAACTGCTAATTGCATTCGTTTAGAAAATAACTAAGTCGAGAATCACGATTAAGGAAATTTTCAATATTAAGCTTAGAATTGAGCATAAAATAGATTTTGTTATTCGTATCGGAACTTTTAATACCGTGAAAAATTTCCGAACCGATTATCGTACGATACATGATGTAATGCGATCGATTTAGTAATTGGACTCGAAAGTGGAGCAAGTTGACAAGTAAATTATTCATAATCCATTTGGGGAATAGGCATTTTCGTTAAAATTGAACAGTAAGTATAAAGTAGGCTACGAATTTACGATATCGATGTTTAGATATATATTGTGAGTTTCAAATGTTGAATGTATTCGATGTATTTGAATGATAATATCGGTGCGTGTGTCGTATAATTGTTTCTGCGATTGTTAAATTGAATTTGGAATATTCAATCATCTATAATTTGATATTTTGAAAGCATTCGATTATTCAATCGTCTACATTTCAATTTTAAGACAATACGATTTTGATAACTAATCGAATTATTGGAGCCTCATATATTAATTAATACTCTGAAAGTTTAAAACAATAAACTATTCAAAGATAAGTTAAAACAGAATTTAAATATTGTTTTTGATAACTTTGGTCTATTGGAATAATTATTAACATAATGGTAATTAAAATAGTATTTATTGAAAACAAAAAACTTCTTTTACTATTTTATTAAACATCTAATTCAATTAACACAAAGTTCTCAATTGTATTTTGATGTGAAACATTTTACAAACTTATCATATTTCAGACTGTCATTTCAAAATGAACAAAGCGCGTTTAGAAACAATAGATTTATTTGTAAGAAAAATTTACGTAAAAAGACTATTTGTAAAGGAAAATATTTTTTAATGGTTTTTTTATAGGTTTTACAAAATTATCAATTTGGGATTTATATTGTTTTAAACTTTTATGACCCTTAACACTAATATTTTTGGAAGCGAGGTTTTAACTAAGGTTTTTAACTTATCGAGAGGTTGTGATCCGAAGGCTGGTTTGTACAATAACCAGAGAATAAATTTGGGGATACAACGAGGTTACGAGTCTTCCGGGCACATTATATACGATCAAAGATTTAGTTTAGGGGATATTTTTTATTTGATTTAGTATAGAGTATTGTTATTAAGTTTTTTAAATTATTTTTTTGTTGATTTAGCAATTGAATTTTTTTATTGAAATAAATTCAGGTAAAAAAACACAATTAATTAAAATTTCCGTAATATAGACTTTGTATATTACATCTAAAAAATTATATCTAATTTTCGTAGATTATTTTTTTCAAGATTGCAATACGCTTTTTTTTTCACCACTGGACGCTATAAGAAGTCATAGTAATTTAACTTCTCACGTTTTTTTATAGTTGAGGCTCTGACAGTTCCTTTATTACGATAGTGTATGCAACTGCATCTGTTTATCGAAACCTCAATTCCAAATTTTATTTTTGGAAATTCATAAATCTATACTAATATTATAAAGAAGTAAAGTTTGTGTGTTTGTATATTTGTTAAATTGTAAGGGGTAATTTCTTTAAAAAAATTTAAAGAATTTTGTCCAACCGTGCGAAGCCGGGACGGGCCGCTAGTATTGTAATAAAATTGGGTTATGATATATTGTTGACATATTGAAATGGATGATTGAATGTTTCTAAATTTCTCCAGCGTATATTTCTCAATGGTATTTGATGTTTCAAGGACAATGTGAGAACTTTCTTTTAAATCTGCTCCATAATAAAAATATTGTGTTTATTTCATTACATTTTTGTTGTTTTTCTCACATTGTTCTAATGTTTAGCAATAAATGTTTATTATAATACAATGGTAGGTCCTATTTACCTGATATTATGTAGTTTTTATGTTGTATCTCTATTATATACACGAAAAATGACAGTTCTTTAAAAAAACACACACAAATATTTTTAAAATAGTACGATATTAGTCATATAATAATAAATATAAGTCAATATAATATACAACCATTCGTTAAAACAAGGTAACATTTATGTAGATAATTTTAATGCGAAATACATATGTGTCTCCCAAGGGATACAGAATACTGATTAAAACAAAATGGCTGCCCGACCTTCGTTCGTAGTGGGTTGTGTAAGTGGAAACGCGCAATAGCATACGATAAGGGTAATTACAGCATTTTTTCTCTTCATATACTACCACATAGTAGCTCCTAAAACACTTCTGTTTTTTTTATAATAAATCTCTCTAATCTGTATCTAATTTCTTTACAATGATAGGCAGAGGTTTATAAAAAGTAATTCAAATTCATTGTCTAACAATCTATAAATATGTACCTCCCTGATTTATGTATTTAAAAGCTCTGCAATCCATACTACTTGGTTATAAAAAATGTTTGATAAATTACCAACTCAAATAAAATAATTAAAACATACATTAAAAAAATAGATAATAATTAATAAGAAATTAACTTTTTGTCACTTCGAATTAAAATTCGTTATTTGCATATTTTAATGAAATTTTCTAAGCGTATTTTCAGTTGCAAGCACATCAAGTTAAAAAATAAATAAACAAATCTTTTAACTAATTTTCAACTTTTCAAGAAATTAAACGTTTTTTTCAGCTTGTGTATGAAATTGAATTTAGCAGGTAGGTGTTATTGGCACTTCGCCGTCGATATATTGTTACGATCTTTTTTTTTTACTTTGAGAAAATGCATAACGCATACTTCCGCCGCTGGGAACGCGGCGGAATGTGGGACTCTCCCCTGCGGGCCTATCTGACGATAAAAGATCGTCAGATTGGTGCGCAGGGGCCTACCCACTAAAAACTCAAGATGTCCCTCCGGTCACCTTGGTGGCACTGGACTGTCGTACAACTGGTCATCGTCTGATGACGAGTATCTCGACAGTGCAGTGGCACCGGATGGGGTCACGGGAAACCTCGCGGACACTACCGCGGCCCCATCGGTGGATACTTCTGTACTCCGCCGGGATATTGTTCTGAACCTAATATAAGTAGCTACACCACTTGTGTTATGGAATTCAGTTATACCGACGGTACCACAACGCCCAGACACGAGCCAATATTGTGAAATTCGTTTTCTACGTTTACCCGGCCAGGGATCAAACTTCGGAGTGGCTTTACACTAAAAATCGATATGCGAGCTAGATATGAAAATACATTGATAAAAAATTGCATACTTTCATGAATTGAATTGAATTATTATCACTGAAATATAATTATTTTGTATAATACAAAGATGGAGTTAATTGAATGTAAATTTTCTTTCGATAAATTAGTTGTTCTAATAAACAATGGAAACGACATTAACTTTTCACTTCATGAAGTGGAAGAGATATAGATGCTTCACGAGCCGAACGCTTAGGCCGATCGTGCCTCTCTATCGCTTGTTCCGCGCTCTCAGGCGGAACGTTACACTTTTCGTGCGTGCAGCCGGCGTTCATCGATTTATAAAACGTTATCACGTCAAAATGTTTCTTCACTCTATTGTACTTTTTTAACTTTTAAATAAGTAAATAATATATATTTTAATTAACATTTCATACATAAATATTTCTATTAAGAAATAAGTACAGACCATATGGTACATATTTAAACAATGCTTATATTACTTAATATAGAAAACATATTTTTGATATGCACCAAAATAACGGCGTACTTGCGTTAATTTAATTACATAGGTACCGAATAACAAAACAAAGTTGTAACAAAGACTATGTCTTTTTAACAATATTCAACAAATGTATAGTGTTTTTTGGAATTTCAAGGTTCAGAGCTCTGTAGCATATGAAAATAGAGTCATCATTATGAAAACTAAAATAACCACAGCACACAACTAGGCGTTAAAAAAACTACGATTTACGCAGAAACGGAAAGGATAAACGAAACAGCTGGTCGCAACGGGTATTCAAAAGCGATTGGCGTGGATGCATAGAGTAAAAAAGAGATAGAAAGCCATGCCACTCACGCACACTGATATGAGTGAAAGCGAGACAGAAGGCTACGCACACTGAATTGGGAAGGCAGCTGGCTTCTATATATATCGTGTAACGGTACTAAATCTGCCGCTCTCTTGTAACGATAAAGTCTTACGCTTAGCACGAATCGAGTAGCGGCGAGCGCCTTTATGCGTGCGGCCCGAACGTCGTTAATTTTATAGACACACTTTAACTCTTTAACTTGTAGCTCAATACTTTAACTATTGACTTAGTGAATAATCTCCCTTTACCCCAAAGTTTGGCCTGATATATACTTTTGCAATAAAGAGTTGTATTTATATTTCAGCTATAATAAACCCTTTGCCCCAGCAATAGATGCTAAAAATGTATATTTTACAACCCGTAACACAATTTTAAGCTGATTCTATAGACCACATGTTCGGCCAATTATTGGCATGTTTCTAATTCCAAAGACCACGATTTCGTTCAGTTATTGGCAGTCCCGATTTTTCGGGTTCTAAATTATGTCTTGTTACTCAGCCAATATATATATTTTTTTACGACAAATGGACTCATTCTTCATCTTATCCTGAACCCTAATGTTAGGAAGAGAGCGAGCAGCCTCCCTAGGGCTTTGAAGGTTTATAATATTCTCCGAAATACAGACAAGAAAAACAGACAGAATGAATTCTTTACGTATTTCTTCTCTCTCGTGTATTGGAAAACGTAATATGAACTGCTTTTACTTATTATAAATGAATAAAGTGTCAATATTTAAATCTATAAATATATATACGTACATATACGAGTATATCCCTGTCACTATATATTTTTTTCATTTTACTGGATTTATTCCAACTTAAGTCATAGGATAGGTTTCATTTTAATTTATAACACAGCAACGCATGGTCGAATCAGCTAGTAAATATATAAAACACAATCACATTAATGGAACCAATGTTGTTAAAGCACTTGTGTCATGGAATTCCACCACAGCACGAAAATCCAATACATATAGAAAAGTTCGTTTTTAGCATCGACTCGGCCGGGGATCCAACCCAGGACCTTGATGGCGTTACCATGAAAACCGGTATGCCAGACTCTTAACCAAGGAGGAAGTTAATACATGTGGACTTAAGGCAGCCGTGGAAGCAACTAGCCAAAAGAAGTTCAAATAGAACTGTGTATGGACCGGAACCATTACTGCCTATTACCCTGGCACAAATTAGAACATGGCTGTGTAAAAAAGCAGAAGAAAACCACCAAACAGAATGGAACAATAGCGTAGGCTGCAGGCAAAATAAGAATGTCATTCCGGTAGGGAAAAAGCTTGCCCGCAACCTCACTAGACTGAACAGGGACACAATCCGTAAAGTACTAGGTACCATAACCGGACACTGTCCTCTGAACAAACATCTATTTACTATAGGCGCGACAGACAGCCTACTATGCAGAGGCTACCATGGAGGTGGAAGAAACACCACATCGCGTGCTCTTGGAGTGCAGGAACGTGGCAAATCAACGGCCACGTCTTCTCCAGTCTCCAAAACCACTACCGGAAGCTTGTAGTAACCTGAAAAGGCTACTCGCCTTCTGGGATGGACTAGGATTGCTGGATTAAAGGAAGTAAACTTAATCACTTACAATGGCCCAATCAAGAGGCTAAGTGCGGAAAATGCGTAAAACTAACCAACTAACTAAGGCAGCCGTAGCCCATTTCTTGAGATTTTGAGCTTTAACCCAAGTGGTTAAAGCTGACATCTCAACAAATGGACTGAGTTCGATCCTCACCGATGTACTACAGACTTTTTTTTAATGTGTAATTGGTGTTGGTCGCAGATGACCTCAACAACGATACCGGGTTTTGGGACGGCGAAATCCTTAAATGAACCTCAAGCCGAGAGTAGCGAGCTACCATAGTGGTTTTCTAGCTGGACGGCATCTCCCATGAGGGTGTCTCCAAACCAGTATAGTCACTACGGCGCTCTAGCAGGAAAAGGGTACTACAGACGTTAATGTAAGCGTAAACGTAAACACGTAACATTCGTTTTACTGCGGGCAGTTAACAGAATTATTTATAATGTGTTAATTTCATTGTTAATATTCTCTATAAAAAATTACCTGTCTGTATAAATGAAAATCAATGTCTCTATGTTTAGTCTCTATGCGTTTCTAAACCATTGTTTAAATTGTAATGAAACTTTTTTAAGTAGTTGTATTCATATCTAGGAAGGTTTATATGTATAGCCTGTAAAAAAAGAATTGAAAAGCATGCCAGTTGCAGCTAGTCATTTAAAAACTTAATATACCAAAGAGTGGCGCTAAGCTTTTTGGTTCCAACTGATCCGTACCACTGAAGAGTGGAACTCGTTGCCTGAGTGTGTGTTCCCTGAAAATACAATTTAGGGGTCTTCAAGTCACGAGTGAATAGGTATCTTCTAGGCAAACTCGTAACATCCTAGATCGCATCGTCGCTTATAATCAGGCGAGATAGTGGTCAAGCGCACCTATTCACTATAAAAAATACTTCTCAAGATTTTTAAACTTCTTGTGGGATTCTATAGAAGCGAATTTTACGCTTGTTAGTTCCATGGTGTGAGTTTATGATATTACTGTATTAGTAATATTTCATATAAATGGATAATTATAGATTGTTAATTTACAATGTACTTGTAAGCCTCAAGGTTTACGTAATTGGAGTGATACCCTTGCGTGTTCGCTGGCAAAATCAATAAAATGTTGATTTGGGAACTACGTGTCTCATTTGTTTTTATTTTCGTCATGCTTGTTACATTAATTATAACAAAATATAGTTATTATAATTTTTAAACTTTTACCGGACTCACAACGCATTTATTCTTGTTTTTTTTTTATATGACACTAGCTGACCCGGCACGCGTTTCTGTGTTATTAAATAAAATGAAACCCATCCTATGTCCTAAGTTGGAATAAATCCAGTAAAACGAAAAAAGAATCATCAAAATCGGTCGAGTAGTTTCGGAGTTCATCGTGGTCAAACACTGTGACACGGATTTTTTATATATATGTATAGATAGAATATTCCTCCGGATGACTAAGGTAATAGTCGTGATATCCTACTGCCTTCCAATATTTTAATCTGGCACATGAAACTGTTTTATTTTGAATTTTATTTAGTAATTTTATTATATCTATTATTACTGTACACTACGAAATCTACCAATTCGGAAATTGGGAGTCCCTTCCGCGATTTATATAAAATTGAAATTTTGCTAGAACTATTTCAAAAACAACAATAATAAGAATTATGATTCTTAGACAGAAAGATATATTTACATTCTGGCATTTAAACCTCAAGGTTTTGTTATGAGGCTAAGCAACTTTTTAGCTAACAACCTTTAAGCGTTGTTTTCATGTATATTTTTTAAACAAGTAGGTATCTTAAAACTGCACGTGGATAAATTTTCTCCGATTCCCTAAAACGTTGCACTTAATCTTAATTAACTCGCTATAAATTAATAAGCGCAAATGCTACCAAAACAAACTTAAAATAAATCAAATAAAATAAATAATTGATTTATTTGCCAGGACCTGGTAAAATCTGTCGAGCGACTTGCAAATATTTCAAAAATTCATGTATTTTATTAATTTATAAAATATAACTCTAAATTCTGTAAGTATTATTAATTAACGAGTAAATTATTTTAAACTATATTAATGTCAAATAACGTCATATTACAAAGTAATACAAAGATTAAATATTAATCCAAAAATAATGAGAAAATCAACTGCATCAGTTTCAAAAAAGTGCAGTTACATTCTCAATCATTTTATTAAATATCATTTAATTTTAATTCTAGTTTATTATTATTGTATAATATAAATGTACGGCTTGTTTAAACATGCTGTTCGCACATGTTGTTTTGTTTATTATAATGTGTAAAAATGATACTGCTGTAAATCTGTTTTGTGTAACAAATAAAAAAAAAAACAACAAATTATGTAATAATTTCACAAAAAACCAACCAAACACTGTAACAACCAAAAACAAACCTAATTACAATAGAAAAATAACAATATAATTAACACATATGTGTGATTACGATTAGATAGCTGTAAGCCATTGTTTAAAGCTCTAAAATTGTAACCGCTTCCCTGTCTGTACATATTTGAGATGGCGCTCTTTGTAAAAAGGCATAATTACCTGTTCGAAGTTAAAAGTAGCAACAACTTATACAGAGTAAGAAATGGTAAAAATATTTGTTTACCAGTGCAAAAATTACAGCTTTACTCCAAAAATGTTTACTGTATGGAGATTCGCATATTCAATAAGCTACCTAATGACCTAAAGATATTGACATTTTTTAAGTTGAAATCTATCTTATTTAATTTACTTATGGACAAAATGTATTATTAAATAGCTGACTTTCTCGATGATAGAATTTGATATGTTTTTATTTAATGTTGTATTTATTTTTTATTTTATTTTTTTAATTAATTGACATTTTTTTACACTTTCCTAATTATTTTTCTCCTTGTTACTAATTTAAGGACGGGTAGTTGTAATCTGTTTCATTGCTTTGGATTTATTGTAATGTTTTTAAATATGCCTTGTTTATTATGCTATTATTGCTTACAAAATTTTTGTTATTGTTTATAATTAAACTCAAAATTAAATATTTGCACATCGGCATGACCATAGTATATGTTGGAAAATAGTTATGAAGATCATTATATAACCATATTCAAGCAAATAAATATATCTTATCTTATCTTATCTTACCCTCATAAAATTATAAAGGCCAAAATAAAACCAAAGTATGCACGCTTTATTACATTTCATTTTACGCAAACAAATGCAGTTCCATTATAATATGTTCGTAAAAAGGATCTTCGCTTTATTTTTCCACATGACCGCTCATTTCATAAGTGTACTCATAAATTCTGATACTAGGGGATTATGGAAAAAATATTAGGTACCATTTGGTAAACCTATCTCTTTTAGGAAGCCAAATGATTGGTTTAGGATTGCGTAAGTTAAGCAATCACAGTAAAGGCTAATCGTTTGATGGGTAAATAAAAATGTGTTCTCTTAAACTCCGTCCGAAAATATGTAACAAACAAACTCTATTAGAATAATTCTAACCCTTCTCACTTAAGGATGTGGTAAAAGGAGACTAATTATATTGGAGTTAGTCACAATACACCTCCGTAAACCACAAAATTGGCAGCAACGCTTTCCGAATTACGGTCTTTAACTGCGATTTCCGAATGCCTAGCAAGGTGTTAGGTTTTCCCATGAGGGAAGGCAAAGAATACAAAGAACATACAGCCTAGTCCTCAGTAATTTATTTTGTTATTGGGTTAAGGATGATAAAAGCTGATTAATGAATGAGTTTAGAAGATTAAGCTAATTTGACGTCGTATAGACTTCCTTCGACTGAGATGACTATGGTAAAATTTCTTTACGAGAAGACAAAAGTCTAGATCCTAATTAAAAACTAAGGTACAGTTATTGAACAACCTACGTGGTCGAATGGTAATGTCAGTCAGAACCCCAGGGTTCGATTCACGGTCGGGTCAATGTATTAAACAAACTTTTTAATATTACCTGAGGTGTCGTTGTTGTGGTAACATCGTTTTATTTAATTTATTTACAGTATTACCAACATTATATACAGAAAAAAAAATGATAAATATATTTAGCTATACTATACTTATACTATATTTTGATTATAATTAGCTAATTGTTCTTACAATAAAATTAAATGTCAACATGCAAACAACAAGAAAAGCTTTAAAGTAGTTTACAAATTTTTTTTTTTTTAATTATTTAAAGAAAATTGCTTCAGAGCAATATATGTTTGAAGTATAATATTTATTTTGTTCAAAACGGTAACTTAATACTATCGTATTCAATTCGAACGAACGCTTTAGTTTGTATTGCACTCGGTATCGCCAAGGGAATAGTGAAAGCAAATATATGATCAGTTCAGAGATTAATTCGGATTGGTTTCATTCACTAATCAATAATGGATACACCATCTCTTTATTAAAGATATGCTAGTTTTATTCTGGGTAGATTTGCCAAAAACTTGCTTTGAAGGAGTTAGTATCGATTTAAAAAATGACACGGCTCCCGTGCCTTACGCCATCCGCAACGAATCGGTTAAAATATAAAATTGTAACATATCGTAATTAACAGAAAAAACTAGTTCACACACAGCACTTAATTAACATTTATCACTCTGATAAAACAAACAGGAAATTACATTAAAACAACACACATAGAAAACGGTATAAAAAATTCAAAAAACGACAACAAAAAATGTTCAGCCAGGATTACGGTTCCTAACATAACGTTTACAGAAATGGTCTTCATTCGGCATATATTACAAATATTATTTACAGCTTTTTTTCTGCAATCTTTCGTAGATCCTACTTATTATTTATATAATAATATACTTAAAAAACCGGCCAAGTGCGAGTCGGACTCGCGCACCGAGGGTTCCGTAAAATATTTTTATTATATGATGTAACTAAAAATTTACGGTTTTTGCAATTTTTCCTTTATCTGTGCTATAAGACATTGCTTTGTACCAAATTTCAAGATTCTTAGTTCACGGGAAGTACCCTGTAGGTTTTGATTCCCTTGCGAATGTCGAAAATTTGCGGAATTTTGCGGCATAAACGGCAGTATCTTTTGATTGCGTTGGCTTAGAAGTTTGAGTTTTTCACAGCTCCAAGGGACAGTAGATCTGAGTATTTGATATAAATTTCAGCTTGATACGTCCACGTGTTCCTGAGAAAAAGGGTCTTGACAGACAGACGGACGGACGGACGGACAACAAAGTGATCCCATAAGGGTTCCGTTTTTTCCTTTCGAGGAACGAAACCCTAAAAAAAGAAAGCATGTGCACAATTCACACGTGATATAAGTGAAACCTTCAAAAATAATAAGTACGCGTATACAATATGCCACGGTTGTTGTGATGCCTTCTCTCAAGCTTTGTACTACGCATGCGCACACAAACACGTATTAACACACGTACATAATGCTTCCTATCTCATTTTCTCCTGCGTTAAATCTTATAAATTTATTTGTTTGTCTCTTTTTACTGACGCTTTTTCGTTTCATCGACTTTCAAATCACAACGATGCTAAAGAAGTTTTCACTTCAATAAATAACTATCTCTACTATATAAAAGAAGGAATTTGTGGGTTTGTTACCATATATAGTTACCAAAGTTACCATAAGCCTAAGAATAACAGTTTTTATAATCAATTAACGTTACCATAGCAACGCGTGGCCGGGTTATACCAGCAACGCGTGGCCGGGTTAGCTAGTATTTAATAAACTAAATTATACACGTAAATAGATAATATAGAAGAAAATTTAATGTGTATTTTATACCATGAAAAACGTAAAAGCCAAGTTTAATATCACGAATATGGGACAAGACTTCGCCGACAAAAGAATCGAGGAGCTAAGTTCTGAGTAGAAATTCTAAAATTTTAATTTAAGAACATGCCACATCTATACATATAAATAAAATTGGAGGGTCTGGTTGTAATATTGAAATAACCGTTTTTTACTACATGCATATGAATATATATACGGTGCATACACCAACATACCATTTTTTATAATTTTGTCTGTCTGTCTGTCTGTTTGTTCCGGCTAATCTTTGAAATGGCTAGACCGATTTTCACGGAACTTTTATTGGCAGGTAGCTGATGTAATAAGGAGTAACTTAGGCTACTTTTATTTTTAGAAAAATACTTTTATTTTAGAAAAATAAAATTACTGTGCCACTGCAACGCGTGGCTGGGTCAGCTAGTTATAAATAATATAAAAAAAAAATCTTGTTACTTGGTACTATTACAATGTATGCTAATCAAAAGATATTATGAATTCTTAAATTTTCACATACGATTGCTTACTTAATGCATGTAATTTCTTACATTCACACCAATAAGCCTAGCCTTAGTAAGCACTGTAAGGCTTGTGTTATGGATACTAGGGTAACAGATAGACATGATACATAGATAGGTAATATTCATAGGAAAATGTATAAATATCCATGACCATATATTTGTACCTGAACAAATGCTTATCTTATATTCATCACACAAATATCTGCCCCTTCGGGGACTCGAACCCAGGATCGTCAACGCTTTCAATTCCAATTTATTTCACTTGGGATGAAATTCAAACTTTTTACTGGACTATTGATAGTTTAAAATAAACTGTCACAACAAAACAAAGAAATATATTGAGTTCAATTATAAAAAAAATGATTATAAAAACAGAAAAGTGAGGAAATTCAATGTTTAATCTATAATCTAAGATCACAGTGGTTTCTGTGTTTGTCTGTCCGCTCTTTTTCCCGCTCTTTTCCCATTGTATTAATAACGTTACCATAGCAACTCGTTAACCGCAAGTAGTTCGTCTACCAGACGCTAGATGGCGCTAACGGAAAAATATTTAATAATAGAAAAAAATTAAAGAATTTTGTCCACCCGTGCGAAGCCGGGACGGGCCACTAGTTAATTCTATGATTAAATAATCTCCAAAGATATTCTCTAGAGATTATACGTCCATTGGATTATCAAACTTGTAAATATTTTTCAATTAACAAACGCTTTGTAACGTTATAACATAAACACTAATATTTATTTTACCTTCGTCAAAATTAATTAATTTGACGAAGTTTAATTAATTTGGTGAACAACTGAAAAATTCCACAAGGGTTGGACACTAATAAATAATAGGAGCGTTTTTTTTATTAGCCATTTCTATAATGATTACGCGCGTAAACGTATTTCTTGGACTACATTTTGATTTTCTTATTTTTTAAGAATGGCAGCCCACCATATTCTACTAATCTATGGAGTTTTCTCGTTTTTTTTTAATAATTTGAATCTTTTATATGCCTTTGTGACATTACTGTAACAAACCAAATAATTCCAAAGAATTTCCACTACACGCATTTTATCTCCTTGTAAGTCAATGTGTCGTATCGGTAACATACCTACCTGTCTATGCATTTTAGTGCAATAGTCATGAACTAGATGGCTTTACTTGTGACAAACTTGTACGGAATTCACTTCGTGCCAATTTGTGACATTCGTTCGTGGGTAAAATTTACAAAATACAAATAAAATATATAAAAAAACTACACAGCTGTTTTGAAAACTGTGGCGTAGCATTATGCTATAATAAGTTGAATAATTGTTTCAAGGCATTTCATACATCCTAGAAGAAGAGTATTATTTTTTATGATTTTCTACATATGTAATAAAAAAAGCAGTCTCCCTTTTTTATGATTTTCTACATATGTAATAAAAAACGCGAAACGAAAAAATACGTGTTTTTTATTTATTTTTACCTACCACAATAACAAGTTTTTAATAAAATATATGTAGTTGAGTTAAAAAGGGTTAACTTAATGTATTTTTATTAGTTTTCGAAGCATTGAACTGCAGTCTGGATACGAACTCATATTTTATCATAAGTTTTTATTATTATTTAAATCCTAAATATGAGAATAAATTATTATGTTATCGTGCTCCTAGTATTTTGGAATTATGACATTGCTTATTATTATTATTTTAATTTAATTTTAATTTAATAACATTTTGACATTGTAGTGATATTTTAATTAGAATTTAATTATGACATTGCTAATTCATTATTATATAACTAGTTTTAACTGTATGACTAATGATTTGACATTATATAGCTTTTTTACATTTTAACGTTTGCGTGCCACTAACTGGTACAACACGTGAACATAATGCAATTTTATTCACCCTTTGTACCGTGCTTGCTTGCAAATAAATAAATCTTTCCATTATCCAGGCAAGTACTCTTCCAATCGAGGTACCTACCGAGACCTTGAACTTTTGACCTTTTGAACTAGACCGTTGAACTTTTCCGTACGTATTTTTAAGCTAACGCTAGCGCCATCTTTTGATACTCTACGTGCAATATTTATATAACACTTACAAGTATCGATAAAGAAGGAACAGTTATGTGATAATTCTATTTTTTTATATTTAAGCATTTCATTTTTTTTTTCATTTTACTATTATAAGGGACGGTCGCTTGGTGTGGTAGCGGTCCTACATTCTGCATCAAAAGTCTCGGGTTTGGATCCTAATAGGGGTATATGATTGTGTGAAGAACATAAGCATTTGTTCCAAGTTCATGGTCGTTTACATACGCACAGCAAAAGAGTGGAACTTCCTCCCTGCGTCTATATTTCCGAATAATTATAACCCGTCCATTTTCAAATTCAGGGTGAATAGGCACCTTCTGCGTTAGCTCCTTCCATCGTGGCATCTGTCTTGACCACCGGGCTTGATTGGGTGCAAAAGCGAACCAATTCTAAATTTAAAAAAGAATGGTGCCAACACTGAACCGACCCGTCTACTTCGTCGACCCCGGCTACGGTGGCCCACAGCTGAGACCAGTTGATTTTTTCTTGTAAATATTGCTTGAAATATAAAACTCTAAGTCTATGCTTAAAGACTGCAGTTGAAGACAAAAAGGTGATAATTTCATTTTAACCAAAACAAGAAAATATGAAACAACCCTAAAACACAAAGAATACTTGCAAAACGATAAATCAAAAAGACGTGGGTAAGCCATTGCCCATGTAATTGCTGTGGAGGTCGGGTGGCATCTGTTGAAACGAAATAAGGATTCTCGGATTCATAAAGGTGCGAATGGGCGGTCGAAAGTATACACACATTTAAATACAATACGTTACAATTAACAGTATAAAATGTAAATAACTCTTTGAACTCTGGACCGTCGTCGGTGCGAAAGGCAGGATCACTACCGTTGCACCAAACGGCAGTTATATATTTAAATATATAATAATTTGGATATTATTACTTTATCGGATAACTACGACGTAAGCCCTGATCACGGCTTCTGTAAAGCTTGAAACGTTAGGATTAAATATAAAATACTTATTGGCAAATTACCCGTTAAAAAGGAGTTATTCAAAAATGTTATGTCCGTGTAAGAACTAAATTTCCTGTCACAGTAATTGACCGCGATAAACTCCAAAACTACTCAACTGATTTTGATGGGTTTATTTTTATTTTGCTGGATTCGTTTTAACTTAGGACATAGGATAGGTTTCATTTTAATTTATAACACAGCAACGCGTGGCCCGGTCACACTGTCACATTGTTTGACCACTATGAACTCCAAACTACTCAACCGATTTTGATGATTGTTTTTCATTTAGCTGCATATGTTCCCACTTAGGATATATGATAGATTGCGTTTAAAACACTGCTGTGTTTTAAATGAATGCTATGACGTTTACGCGTGGCCAGGTAATTTTGTACAAAATGACTTGCAAATTCAATACTTATTTCAACAACCTTTATAGATTTTAACAAAACCACTTTTACTGGATAACGACGCATTAACCCTTGTTTTATATTTCACAGTCATCTTGTGATCACGGCTCTTGTAAAGGATTCAAAATGTCAAGATTATTTTTTTTTTGTTATGAGATAGGCACGGAAGTGTAAGAACTAATCCTTTTTCCAGTTAAATCGAAGTCAAATATATCTTATATTATATCGATTTTTAAAACATTATCACGTCAAAATTATAATATTCGAAACGTAAAACTAAAGATATAACTATTTTTTATTAAATATCAAGCCTAGTAAAGTTAAAAATAAAAACAAATGAGTGGGTTGGCAATGTAAAGTATACTTATTAAAAACGGATACTTCTCGTCTTTGTTGTAATCACCGAAACCACTACTATCAATGTGTTAATAGAATAAAATTGGTTTTTGTGGATATAATAAATGTCATTACTTCTGTCGAAGCTGACGAGTTGCGCCCGTTCTTCTTGTCAGTTAAAAGACGTCCCGAATGGGTGGTAAATAAAAATGTAGGACAATTCAAACGAACTTATTTTAAGTGCATTTAAATGAATTTATTTTTATTTCCAGTTATAGCGGCCGTAGTCTCGGTTATCAGTCTAGTTTTGTTTTAGCACACGTTTCCTTATAGTTTTGGAAGTTATACTTATTTAGGCGCGTTATGAAAAATTGATAAGAGTGGAATTTTAAGACTATTTTAAGCATCACTGTGACACAAAATTATCATGTTGAAGTTGGCCGCAAAAGCGACATAGAATAAACCAGCAGGATGAAGTTGGCCGCTAATTATGAATGTGTGTGTATATGGTAGTTAACAATAATTTATATAAAATTATAATATCAGTTATCTTTGTTTAGTAACGATAAAGAAGTATAAGTTATTACGTGCGTTCATAAGTACACACAACGGTTTTTTTATGATTATAAAACTTGTTTAATGCTGTGTCCATAGTACGCCTTTGTCAAAGACTATAAATTAACATCATTAAGAAATAAAATTTACAACATAAGCTACAAACATTATCATTGGTTTATCACTTAATAGAATCTCCGGTCGAACTAACTTCTTACTTTATCTGAACTCGTTTCAGAAATCTTAAAGCTAGACCTAGATTTTCCATCTATCGGTGAAGTTTTAAACAAGTTTGAAGCCAGTAGATAAGTTATAGCGATAGCTGAAAGACATTATGATTTATATGTCAGTTCCAATTGTATAAAATAAATAATAAACAATATTTGAATTGAAAGGTTTGTAATTTGTAATTAATGTTATTTGAAATTTATTTTACACGTAGCATCAATTAGATTCAATTTTCAATTAATAAAATTGGTTTTTTCTTCTTGAATTTGGTATCCAATTAAATAGCTTTCATATAAATATCCTAATATTATAATAATAATACTTTGTGTTTGTTACCATTGTGAAGGTGGTGATTCAAATAATAGACGATATTATAAAATTAGGTGTTTACTCGTTGAAGTCTACATGTTAACTCCCTCAATACAACGTAGTACATGAATTATATATAAGTATGGCAAATCACACATACATCGCACATCACACCATATATACTTACCATAGTTACCATAAGCCTAATGATAATAGTTTTTATAATCAATTAACGTTACCATAGCAACGCGTGGCCAGGTCAGCTAATTATATAATAATAAATAAATATATCTTAAATTAACACCAATCAGCCTAACCCAAAGAACTATAAAGCTTGTGTTATGGATACCGGGTAACGGATAGATATACATATATGATACATAAGTAATATTCAGTAGTATGTATAAATACTAGAGATGTGCCGATTATGACTTTGGCCGACTAGCCGACTACCCGATTAGCCGGTTGTAAAGTGGCCGACTAATCGGCCGACTAGTCGGCCAAGCTGATTACGGTTTCGGGGGATTCCGTAACGCTTCATTTACAGCTGTTTAGTTTACTTCGCATTGTTTCTTGATTTTGTACGGGTCAAATCGGTGCTTTGGATAAAAAAATATTTTTTAGTAAAAGTGACAGAGCTCAATTAAAATTTAATAATGTCAAAAATAAAGTTTCGTGTAGATTTTTCTTTTTGACAATTGGACAATGATTTCTGTAAATTTAAGTGTTACCAATGAAAAATGATAATTTCTTGTGGTGAGCAGGGAAAAAAAGGCAAATACTACAAGTATGAACCACCATATTAAATACCGACATCCAATCCTTGTACCTCAGTTAGGTTCTGCGATAAAATGTTCGACTACAGAATATTCCTCCCAGTCGCAAATCCAAGCAGAAGGACTGTTATTTTATTTACGACTTTTATTTAATGTTATTCGCCCCTACATACATTTTATTAATAAATACACACAAAGTAAAAAGCCGGATAGTCGGCGTACTATGCCGAATAGTCGCCGACCATTCGCCGACTACGATAGTGGCGGGATAGTCGGCTTTACCGACTAGTCGGCACATCTCTAATAAATACCCATGACTCAGGTACAGATGTTCGTATTCATCACAAAAACATTTGCCCCTTCCGGTATTCGAATCCAGGACCATTTATGCGAAAGGCAGGATCGCTACCGTTACACCAAACGGTCGTCATATTATTATAAATAACTAGTTGATCGCGTAACGCGTTGCTATGGTAACGATAATTAATACTATGGAAAAAGAGCGGGGAAAAGAGCGGACAGACAAACACACAAACAAAAAATGTTTGTTCTTAAATTATAGACTAGCGGCCCGTCCCGGCTTCGCACGGGTGGACCAGTCTTTAATTTTTTCTATTATTAAATATTTTTCCGTTTGCGCCATCTAGCGTCCGGTACGAACTACTTGCGGATAACGTGTGGCTATGGTAACGCGTATACAATGGAAAAAGAGCGGACAGGCAAACAAACAAGTATATATAAATTGGTATTTATATATACTTATATATATATATATATATATTACTTATATATGTATTATGTATATCCCAGAACACCATAGTCTTCGCTCGGTCAAACCGCTCTTCATAAATAACTGGATTTTGTTAGTAAAAATATAGGACAAATAACATTATTTTTGAAGAATGTAAGATTTTTTTGAAGTGAAAACTTTTTTAGCATAGTTGTGATTTGAAAGTCGATGAAACGAAAAAGCGACAGTATAAAGAGACAGATACATAAATTCATAAGATTTTACGTAGGAGAAAATGAGATAGGAAGCATTATGTACGTGTGTTAATCCGTGTTTGTGTGCGCACGCGTAGTACATAGCCTGCGAGAAGGCATCACAACAACAGTGGTATTTTGTGTACGTGTACGTATTATTTTTGAAAGTTTCACTTCTACCACGTGTGAAATTGCACACATGTTTTTTTTTTATTCAAAAATATTATGGATTATTTTGGGAAAACCTTTTTTTATTGTAAAAAGGTAAGCGCTTGACCGCTATCTCGCCTGATGTTAAGTGACGATGCGATCTAGCGCTTGCTAGAAGACACCTTTTTACTCGTGCTTTGAAGTCCCCCAAATTGTATGTTTCAGGAAACACAGACTTAAGCAATTTGTAGAAATGTTGTTAGTAAACCAATAAATAAAAAAATATTAACACATTCTGGTGTATATTTGTAAAATTCGCCATTGATGTAACAAATGGATTTGATCTTCGCCACATAAGTATCTTTTCCTTGTTACTGGAAATTATGAATTATTCATAAGCCCTACAGGGATATCCTAAGCCTGAAGGGCAAGGGAAAAGATTTATTTTGACTTTATTGGGATCTTCTTTTTCTTTAAACAAAAGTTATTGGATCGGTGTCTTGTTGAGGCGAAGCAATTTGAAAACTGAAACGTTGGTGTTTTGGGGTCTTGTTAATAAAGCTGAAATAAGATAAGCATATTTGATAAATTTGTAAGATTTACGTTACAAACTTTCTATACTGAAAATTCTAGGACAGCTATGTTTACCAAATAGTGCGCCAGGGATCTAGTGTTCTTAATTATGAAGATAGAGGTTTGAAAACGTTTTTATAGAATACATTTTTAATAGTATATTTAAAATCGATATTTAAAAAAAAATACCGAGCACTCGGTATTGCACGGTCTAATAGTGTGCATTGACGATCAGTTTTTCGTAAAACTGTGACGTAAAACTGTGTCGTCACTCCAAATGGTTTTAGGCCAACTCGATTTCCGCATTCACTGGCGTCCCTCCGGCTCTTCAGTTTTCAATCGGCTGTTAGAAAGTGTACTACCTGTTTGTGTTGGATTGACGATCATGTCCTCACGATCAGTTTGGCGCGACGCGCCGAGTTGGATTTATGATAATCTCGGAAATACGTGGCGCGTCGTCAGTTAAAACTCTGGAGTCAAATCTCACGATCAAATTTTGGATTGACGTCAGTACAACTGATGTGAAAAACTGACCGTCAATTCGCAGCTTAACAGCTCCTGAAGATGTTCCGTGTGGGAGCGAAACACTTGTAGAGTAGTTAGTGAAGGCACAGTAAATACAGAACAGTAGGTTATCTAAGGCCGCCCGCCGAGTTATTAGCCTACTCTTGCGTTGATCCCCAGGGTTGTCACTTTTACTTTTAGTTAATATTTTCGAACAAGCAGCACTTGATCTAAATTTATGTAATATAAAGCATATTATGATTGAATATTTGTTTGCGAATGAGTTTGCGAAATCGTTATTGAGGCACCCGAAAACACTAAAATATTATTTTCCCCTTTTTGAAGTCATGATACTCGTATTAATTAATATTATGGTAAGTGGCCGGCGAGAGTTGACGATCGCGAGCGGTCATGTGACGTACGCGCATGCTCACAGTCGCGCGGCACAGCCCGTACTGCCGCCACCTTATTCCCCCATATATTATGCTAGCGTGTGCGTGAAATCGCGTGCCGACACGGCGCGCGGCGCGCACGCACACATTCAAACCGAGAGCGGCACGTTTGTATGAAGATATTTTACTGTTCTTTACTGTGGTGAAGGTGCCGGTGTCTGCGGTTTCTGCATTTGCGGGCGGGTGCGCGGTGCACACTGCTTGAGTTTTGCGAAAGTAAGCTACATATTTTTATTTTACGAATGGATATGGACTTCCACCAAGTAACGCCTGATTCTATCAAATAAATGGAAACTTCATTACCTATTCTATTATATAACAAACCCGTAAGTAAATAAAAAAGTAAGATATAGGTACCATTTTGATTAATAATTTGAGTTCAAGATTCGTGAAATAAATGTTTTATTTTTATGATAATCTATTTTTGTGACAAAAAAATACTTTACAGAAGTCGTGATCACAGGATGACCAATCGTTTTTATCTACATTATATTATGACAATACTTTGTGTGTGTGTGTTTGTTATCATACCAGTAACGCGTGGCTGGGTTATACCAGCAACACGTGGCCGGGTTAGCTAGTTAAATATAAAAAATACGCAAAATCCGTAAAAAAGTGTTTTACGAAAAAATATCACTACTATCACTCAAAAGAGAACTCGTTTGAGTGATAGTTTAAACTAACAAAGAGTTATCGTTTTTGAGAAATTACCCTCAATTATCTGATGCGCTTTAGAGTTACGTCCACATGTAACATAAGTATCTAAATGAAATAAAGACATTTTCATCGCGATAGAATAGATGCGTGAAATCCGAAGATTTTACGACGGTTTGGTGCAACGGTAGCGATCCTGCCTTTCGCATCGGCGGTCCTAGGTTTGAGTCCCGGAAGAGGCAATGGCTTTGAGCTAGGCTAATTGACCTGAACGTATTACGTAAGTATTATAAATATACTTTTTTATCAAATTTATTTGTTTGAACGAAATTGAATTGAAAGTCACGGTTGAATAACATTGAAACCCGAACAGAACCCCTTTAATTCTTATACAAAAAATTATATTTAATAAAAAAATAAAGTATACGTAAATACAATGCAATTGTGTTAAATTAAATTATGAACTTTTTTGTGTTTGTGACTAAAATTTTTCATCACAAACATCTATAGAATAAAAAACATACGTATAGAAAACCCTTGCCTCGCTTCACTTCTCACTGCTATCCAACTAAAAGCTTTAATAGGATCGGTCAGAAATTCAGTAATTGAACCCATCTCTCAATCAGATTTAAGCCCTTTAGCCCGGTTTAAGTTAAACGCAACATAATAATATCATCTAAGTTAAACAAACCATTTCGATAATCCTATTTGGAGTAACAAGTGAATCAGAGATTATATCTTCATCTCTTTACGTATGGTCGATTTCAGTATTTTGATATTGAAATTCAAAAATATTTTATAACACACTGTAACAATATTGCTCTACCCTCGAGTAGCTCACGGTTTCCATGGTAACTCCGAGGCCCCGGTTTGGATTCTCGGCCGAGTCAAAGTCAAAGGAAACGATCTTTTCTATATTTGCTTGACTTCGAATGTTGTTGTACTGAGGGCCTACCATGATCTCTTAGCACGATGCAAGTTCGATTATCGAAGAGGGACACCGCTATACGCGTTCTATAGTGGCTCTCTTCTCAACATCTGAACTTGAAACATGATAAAAGATGATGGTAGGGCCTATGATATTGTTTTTGAATTGCTTTAGCTACTTACCTTGGGTTCAGGACAAATGTATGTGATTCTTATATTTATTGTAGTGATAACTTCTTATGGGAGGGTAAACCGCTTCGTTACATAACGCGTTACGGCGCCAGTCTGTAGGCAGGCTCCTCCTCTCTCACTCTTACCCGCAGCTCTAGCTGTATTTCGGACAGACGCTTTCCTCTCTCTCTACTCAGTGTTTGGTGTGACATATACTGTTGACAATGAGCATATCACCTAAAACTATCACCGTTTTTGAAAGTGATTATTAAAAAAAAGTAATAACCTGAGGTCTACTCAAGTTAGAACACCCGCAGACTACAGACTTACTATCGGCCGAGAGTTTGGTCGGCTTCTTAATCAGTATGAAGATGTATGCAGATGCGCACATTACAGTGATTCAGTATCGGCCGATAAAAAAGTTTGATGGGCTTCACGATTGCCTTCAAACTAAACCATCGGCAAACTATCGGCCGACCGCATGATCAGTATGGCGCTCTTCCCCGCCCCGCACACTTGCCGATTGTTTCATCGGCCGATGGCTTTAGTTCACTCCGCGTCGGACGCGGGGACGGTTAGTTTATTAGCCTACTCTTGCGTTGATCCCCAGGGTTGTCACTTTTACTTTTAGTTAATATTTTCGAACAAGCAGCACTTGATCTAAATTTATGTAATATAAAGCATATTATGATTGAATATTTGTTTGCGAATGAGTTTGCGAAATCGTTATTGAGGCACCCGAAAACACTAAAATATTATTTTCCCCTTTTTGAAGTCATGATACTCGTATTAATTAATATTATGGTAAGTGGCCGGCGAGAGTTGACGATCGCGAGCGGTCATGTGACGTACGCGCATGCTCACAGTCGCGCGGCACAGCCCGTACTGCCGCCACCTTATTCCCCCATATATTATGCTAGCGTGTGCGTGAAATCGCGTGCCGACACGGCGCGCGGCGCGCACGCACACATTCAAACCGAGAGCGGCACGTTTGTATGAAGATATTTTACTGTTCTTTACTGTGGTGAAGGTGCCGGTGTCTGCGGTTTCTGCATTTGCGGGCGGGTGCGCGGTGCACACTGCTTGAGTTTTGCGAAAGTAAGCTACATATTTTTATTTTACGAATGGATATGGACTTCCACCAAGTAACGCCTGATTCTATCAAATAAATGGAAACTTCATTAGTTCATTACCTATTCTATTATATAACAAACCCGTAAGTAAATAAAAAAGTAAGATATAGGTTAAAGTACCATTTTGATTAATAATTTGAGTTCAAGATTCGTGAAATAAATGTTTTATTTTTATGATAATCTATTTTTGTGACAAAAAAATACTTTACAGAAGTCGTGATCACAGGATGACCAATCGTTTTTATCTACATTATATTATGACAATACTTTGTGTGTGTGTGTTTGTTATCATACCAGTAACGCGTGGCTGGGTTATACCAGCAACACGTGGCCGGGTTAGCTAGTTAAATATAAAAAATACGCAAAATCCGTAAAAAAGTGTTTTACGAAAAAATATCACTACTATCACTCAAAAGAGAACTCGTTTGAGTGATAGTTTAAACTAACAAAGAGTTATCGTTTTTGAGAAATTACCCTCAATTATCTGATGCGCTTTAGAGTTACGTCCACATGTAACATAAGTATCTAAATGAAATAAAGACATTTTCATCGCGATAGAATAGATGCGTGAAATCCGAAGATTTTACGACGGTTTGGTGCAACGGTAGCGATCCTGCCTTTCGCATCGGCGGTCCTAGGTTTGAGTCCCGGAAGAGGCAATGGCTTTGAGCTAGGCTAATTGACCTGAACGTATTACGTAAGTATTATAAATATACTTTTTTATCAAATTTATTTGTTTGAACGAAATTGAATTGAAAGTCACGGTTGAATAACATTGAAACCCGAACAGAACCCCTTTAATTCTTATACAAAAACAATTTCAATATGAAATAGTTCAACTTAGATTAGGTAAGTTATCACTTCTGTCGTGCGTCCCGAGACGTCGACTCTGTTATTATTTAATGTATATGAGGCGTCGACACTTACACGCCGCTTCAAGGTTCACACTTCAAAACACAGATGGCGCTAGCAACTGTATTAGTTTGAAAACCTACATAGCAATAACGGTTTCTAACACGGTACATACAGTAAGCTGTTGTTCATTAGCTAAAACATTGCTAAGCCACGAAGTAATTTTTTGAAATATGAGCGAAAAACGCGGATATTTTTGCAATTCTCAACTTGTGGGGTGAATTCCCACAGTTAATATAAAATTGTATAAGTTACTGATAAATAATATTATAGGATGATAAGGTAAAAAACAACTCATACGTAGCCGTACAATTAATATTGTTCATAATAGTGTTTAAACACTATTTTTGCTAAATTTATTTATTATTTATTTATTTTTTCTATTACGTGCTAAATAAGCAAAACCGTTAATAAACAAAATTAAATACATATTATAAATTAGAATAAAACACTGTTTTATACAGGATGACATCCTGTGATCACGGCTCCTGTAAAGGAGTCGAAACGTCAGGATTAAATATAAAATAAAATATGCGCAAAAATCCGTAAAAAAAGTGTTTTATTCTAATGTGTAAGGTGCGCGGAAGTGTAAGAACTAAATACATATTATAAATCAATGTATGTTTCACTGCACAAAACTATTTATTTATTAAATGGATCGCCAACAAGGTTGCACTAATACAATTACAAAACAGATACAAACATAATAACTACTTGATAAAGTGAAAACTTAATTAGAGGCGACAACGGCATGCGATATACCTACACAATAAAAGCAATTACATTACAATTACACGGATTCACCTGGTTACAGGTTTTAGAATGGTAAGAATTCTATTTTATTCCCACGTTTTTCTCAGGTCGCTTTCTTGTTTGTCTGTCTGTCTGTCTGTCTGTGCAGTTGGATTCTTGCAACTCAATTTTGAGGCACTTCCCAGTCACCTAGCGAGCTGAAATTTTTGGAGCAAGTCAGAACCCGATGACAATGCATCCTAAAACTTTTAACTTTCTACGGCCACTTTCAGGCCAAATTTTGCGAAATTTCACTTTCATATGAAAAAAGTCATAGCGACTCATGGTTTGCTGCGATTAATTAATAAATTAAAAAGAATAAAATAATAATAACGCAAGAAAATTAAAAAGAATAAAATAATAATACTAGATTTAAAAATCTAAAAATCCCACGTTTTTCAGTAACCAAAAAATAATAAAATAACCCGGCGGGGCCAAGCGAGGGGCCACTCAAAACGTGGAGGCGCATCTTTACAAATACTCTCAACATCTATGCATAACGTACATCTCATTACATCTCCATAAGTAATATGCTTTTGATGCGCCCCTCGCTTGGCCCCGCCGGGTTATTTTATTATTTTTATTATTTACTGAAAAACGTGGGATTTTTAGATTTTTAAATCTAGTATTATTTATATAAACCAACTTATTAAAGTACGTTCTTTAGTTTTAACTTCATTAAATTTTATAGGTTTGCTGAGATATATATATCTTGATATATACAAAGAATCGGAGTATATATCGAGACTAGTCCACTTTTATGGTGAGTTGTATTGGGAGAACATTGTAATTAAAGGAGAAAACAAGCTTAAGTTTGATTTAGAATTTCTGGTTACAAATAAGCTGTATCTAGATTTTCTTGGCAATTTAGTGGGGACGTTTATATTAACTCTTGAGAGTAGATCGGGACAATCTAAAATGCCATTGACGAGTTTTTACAAAAAGGCCCCATCTAACATAGCATAGTCTTTGAGAGTGTCCATTTTAAAGTAGCGAAGCCTGTCCTCGTAGTTAAAGAGTTTTTTGCAAGATCGAGACCAAATGCGAGATGCCATAGAAAACGCCTTTGCACGCTCTCAAGCTCTATTTTCAAAACTACAAGTAACACAAATACTATTCCTAGACAAATCGAAATTGATTTTTTAATACAATTGCAAGCATTTTAGTGCTTAGCTAGATGGCAGAAGAACAAAACAGACATAAAAATTACTACATTATGTGCGATATTACAGCGATGGAAGAGTCCCTATCTCATATCGTTACGATGAAGGGCTATGACGTAGTATTCACTATCATCTTTTACGTATTCAAATGGAAATGTAATATATAGCCCTTTGGGAATGAATTGTTCGAGAGAAACTTGCGTATAGGTAAACTAATAGCTAAAGGAAAGAGATAGTTCACAGACGAGTGAACGAGACATATCGCAAACGTGGATCGAGGTTTATATGGACTAGCGTTGCCAGACATCCCGATTTTGGTGGGACGTCCCGATTTTTAAATCAAAATTAAATGTCCTGCGCGGGAGCGGTCCAGTCCCGGTTTTCGGGAATAACTCTATGGAGGATAACTCTCAGACCATTGTTTAAAAACAGTTTTTTTAATTTGTTTTTTTTTCCTTATTTTTTATTCAGAAGACGAAGATGGCTATTTCTGCTATCTATCATTATGTTAACATAATAAAAACTTTAAAAAGAAGATAAATATTAAAAAATATATATTTTATACGTTTTTTTTACTACGTCCCGCTTGCGACGAAAGAATCCCGCTTTTTTCACTCAAAAAGTTTCAAAATCCCGACTTGCCAAATAAAAATCTGGCAACACTGATATAGACTGATATGTTATAGTTCGCGCGCAAAGCATCATAGTTCTTATTTGAACAGCGATCTAAGCGATTTGATTTGAAGTCATTTTTTGAAGCGAATTAAGGAACCATTTAAGAATGACCTAGGCCAATTATTGGACTACTATGGCAGTCATTTACGCATGTAGTTGGGCTGTGACGATTCAACAGAGGCCTTAGTGCGAGTTTATGCTTCGATACTCGCTATCGTCCGCGTAAAATATTACTAAGGATTTTTATATGAGCGCCCCTAGCGGTAACCATCAGGAACTACGAATCTTCATAGAAATCTGTAACGCACTCGATAACGATTGTCGAATATGTAAACTCGCACTAAGGCCTTAGTTATTTTTTGACGAATATGGCCAGGTTATTGAACGTCTGAATAAATAAGCAGACTAGTGCGTGAACTATGTTTGGAATCATTTTGTTATATTTTCATAAAATATCTTTATTCTCTATGTTATTTTAAATATCTTATCAGTTAATGAATATATTCTAACATGGAACACTTTGTAGTGTACCAGATACGATTCTTTTCACTTCCTTATTTGATGTTGACGTTTCGACTTTTTCAAGAACCACTATCTCGCCTGATGGTAAGCAACGATGCGATCTAGGATGTGACGTGCCCGTCTAGAAAATACCTATTCACTCGTGATTTAAAGACCCCAAAATTGAATTTATCAGGAAACACAGACTCAGGCAAGGAATTCCACTCCGTAGCCGTACAGATCACAAAGTTGGAACAAAAACGCTTAGTGCGACGCTTTGGTATATCAACCATATAACGGTGGCGCCCATTTGTAAGTCTGGTTGTCCAATGAAAAAATGGGGATAATTCGGAATTTATTGATTTCTACGTCACTGAAAACTATGGAGTCCATCTCCTGTTGAGCCCTTTTAAAAAGTACCTGTGATTTACAACTCCTTAGCAAAATTCGGGATCCGGTACCCAATAAAAAGTGTGCCATTTCAACTTAATTGAATACTGATTTAAGAGCAAAGACAATAGCTCGGTATCTGAATGTTATTGGGTCATGAAAGTTGAATCATTTTAATATAATTTGAGTGCATTCACAAACATTTCAATATCAAATCTGAAGAAGGTGTTAAGGGTCTATATATGTGCCCAAAATATGTAAGTCCATAGAACTATATATATCTTATATACTGAGTGTAAAAACATTCAAAGAAGTCGCAACTTTTACATGGCTACCATAAGACTTTGGTATTGATGAAAGTGTAAAAATATTCAATTTGTCTTCAATTGGTCGATTTGATTTTGTCTCGTAAAAGATCCTGGATTCGAATCCTGGTAGGGGCATATACTTCTGTTCATACCTGTATTTTATGTAACTAAGTTTCTTTAATCTGCTGCGACACGTATTCGTGTCTTAACAATAGCAGCTGAGGTGGGGACCCTCATTGACCTGGGGCCCAATCGCGCTAATTTTCAATGTGAACGGACCGCTGAGGTTCAGTCTATAATGTAAGAACACAAATTTGTTGTTTGCGTGTTTGTCTGTCCGCTCTTTTTCCCGCTTTATTCCATTGTATACGCGTTACCATAGCAACGCGTTACCGGGTCAGCTAGTTCTAATCTAATTCTAATTGCAATCCAACTTTGGACGAAATCGGTATTGCGCTATTCGTCGCATGAACTTTGCAATTTGACAGCCGTTGCGTTTCAACTTCAATCGGATTGCGTCTCGACTATCTGTCAAATCATTACCGCGATACTAAATGTCGTAAAATTTGAAGTTCAGCAGTAGTTCAATTACAATCCAACTGCATATTTTAATGTCGATTGCCCCCCCAAAGGACAATCCAACGGAGCACTAATGGCGGGAACTATAAGGCGGTTCACCCACTGCACCGCGTCCCGTCGCGTAGCGCGTGGCCGCAGATTTTACTATTGTATGCAAGAATCTCAATTAATATAGAAAACACGCATATGACAACACACTGCCGACGCGGTCTTGTATTGCTACTCCGCGCGGAGAAGCAGATTACACCGCTAAGATAGGCAGATCTGCGCCTCCGTCCCCGCACGCGTTTTCTGTCGCTACGCGCACCGCGGCGGGATGCATCTCTAGTGGGTGAACCGCCTAAGTATCGATAAAAGTTGGCATAGTCAATAATATTTTTTTTATATATTGATTTACCAATATTTATTTGAGTACATTATAACATTCATAAAAAAACAAATTCAAAAATTTAACAATAATTGCATCAAACTATTAATTAAGTAGAAATTTAACAATTAATTTAATAAAAAAAAATATAAACATTAGAAATGTCAAATAATTGTATTGTTAATAATTTAAACAATTGAATTGTAACTTTATTTTAATATAAATAATCATTAATATAATAATGTAATTGTAGTAAAATAATGTAAGCGTATTGTTATTAACAAAATAAGAATGTATTTATTGCATTATTAACAATCAACTTAAAATAAATAAAACAATCGGAAACTTTTCTAGTGTATTAGAAAATATATTTAGAAAAATTAACTTTACAAAATATTAATTCGCAGTATAATTATTAGAGTAAACTTCACTTCTGTCATAGCCTTTGTTCTATAGCTTTGCTATTTTTTACTTTTTAAATTTCTCTAAAGGCAGGGAAAGTTCAGTTTCATTTTATTATAAATGTCAATAGAAATCCTAAAAATGAGCCCTTTCATTTCTTGCAATTTAAAGCTTGAATGCAAGAAACTGATTTAAACAGTTATACAAACAAAATTGGATTGGACAATTATACAAGTTGAAAAATTACGAAATATACACAATCATAAAGAAGTGCTCATTGCCTCTGAAGAACTTTGGAAGCGATATCTTGACCAGATGTTGAGTACAAGCTTCCAGACCTAATTACCATTATTTTATTTTAATTTAATAAATATTATTTCCGAATAATTCTAAAAAGATTCCCTAAAAAATATTTGGGCAAGACGCTACATTATGAGTCCATCATACTTAATTCTGCCAAGTTATCGTAGACCAAACTCGTTCACTCATCAAGGATCGTGTCATATTAATAAAACTCTTGTTTTGAGACAGAGGGTAACCATGAATTATTCAAATGCTTAGCAGTCCTGTTGAGGGGTTAATTTGTGGTATAAGTCAAAGACTGTAGCGTGTAGAAATTTATTGGTACTCGTATTATAATTACCACGTTATGTTCAACGACCTTTTGGTGAAATTGTAGCGATTCTGTATTTCGCAGCGATGGTAGTGAGTTCGAGTACCGGAAGGGGCAGAAAATTGTGTGATGCATACGAGCATTTGTACCTGAGTCATGGGTATTAAATAAAATTTCTATGTAATTTTATATCTTTACTAGTTAACCCGGCCACGCGTTGCTGGCATGGTAACAAACACACAAAGTATTGTCATAATATATAAATATCTTTATATCATTATATGTAGTAGGTATGCCTATCCATTTCCTTAGTATCTATAACACAAGCCTTACAGTGCTTACTTTGAGCTAGGGTAACTGGTGAAATTATAAGAAATATATTATTATAAGGCCAAGACAAGTCGGTAAAGTACCAAGGTGAACTTTGAGGGACCAAATAAAAGTAGTCCTGTAAAGAGGCCAGCTCAAAAGCACCGCTAATGATCTTGTATGAAAGGTCTGATGAGAATTGAAGAACATCATTACACTCACCTAAACAACACTGTCAATACCAACGACACGATACTTTGCACAAAGACCGTAAATATACAACTGAACGTGTTGAAACTTGTCCGACGGCTACTCCAGCCAGCACTCCTCACGGCAAAAACCAATACATACTACTTTCTGTATGTCCTCCTACTGTCTTTGGACAAGAATACATTTTCTATAAAACACACCTTTGGTTCGTTTTAAAGTTTAACAATGTCGATGCTACCGAGAATAAGCACAAACCATTATTGAATTTTCGCATTCGATACTATTCTAACATAGCGAGGGAACGTGTTAAACAGAAACGGTAAAACGGTCGGTATTGTCAATGTTCGCTGAAATCTGACTGAGGGAAGACGTAAATAGGTCAGCATTGTCCTATTATAGCCTACTTTTCAATTGGAAGAAGTATCAAAGTGGCACATTTGATGCTGCCTATAGATAAACTGCAGTAGAATAGTATCGTAATTGTGATATATGATATTAACTACAGTTTCAGCGAAGAGTACATTTTCGAAACAACAACATTCGATAATTTTTAACAGCCATTAAGCCAGCCTTAAATCATAAATCAGTTTTTCTAATCTTAGTCAAAATATAATCTGTTTATTTCAATATTTTTACATGTGGAAAAAATGTCAAATAGATATATAATGATAATATTTCTAATTGTAACAAAATTGCAAGACTATCGTCATGGACATAGCTTTTATAAATAACCAACGTCTGGTTTCCGGTGGTATGAAAGGTGTTCTGAATTATCACCCTGATTACAAAGCAGTACGTATAATTATAAAATATATTATTATACTGTATTTTGAATAGAAAAGTACAAATGGCAGCATTTGTCATATCCTATTAAACAACTAATGGCTTTCAAAAGAAACTTTTTAAAAGTGGAGATAAGAAAGAATAACGCGAATACAAAATATTAATATTAACAAATTTATTCGCAATTATTCATAAATCAAATTATTAATCAGCGAAACTACATAAGTGAGAGAAAATATTGTCTAACAATCTTACCGATTGCGTCAGTAAAATAGGTTTCAAGCTGTTTACTACAATTATTTAATCTAGTTGACTCATCAGCTTTCGTCACATTAATAAAACTAAGGTTTCAGGCAATGGGTACCTCTGAATAATTCATAAAGCAACCACAGCCAGCGATGCTGTAAATGATTTAGTTCTGACACAAGACACGAGAGCAAGCGATTTCCAAATTACAAGAAAATATCACATATGTTCTTAAAATTACTGCTCGGTCATTTGTATTATAATGTTAATATACTCTTATGATAATGAGATGAGTTGTAAGTAAATTATATTGGTCTCTTTGTATGACTGTTCATCCTAATTTTGAATCGATACTATTGAATTTGAAAACAACAGAAAATGGGAAGTATTTCGTAAAGGTTAAACAAATTTGATAGACAATTATCACTTCGCTTAACATTTAGCCTCTTGCTGGTAAACAAAGTTAAAACCTTGACTTTTTGAACTATGCAATGTTTAATTTATTCTTTCACGAGATATTTGTATATTTCAGGGATAATTATATATTTACTGTGAAACTCTTAGCTCTTTCTTTTTCTTAATAACTCAACTCTTATCTTTATGAGTTTTACATTGTCGTGCTTTTGGTTTTATATTTCTAATTTCTAGCCGGAAATAGCATTAGGTCGACTATTTAAAAATTTATTCAATATATAATAAGCAGAATTTCAAAAAAAGGTTTCTCAAAGCACAATCAACAGCGCCATCGTTTACCCAAAAATTACGAATTTCTTAAATTTTTATTTAACTTCAATATCAAAACAAAATAAAGATCATGTTAGGTTCATATGCTTTTGCCCGTAGGTGCTATCATTTTTAAACTATGATTAAAATACTTCATAATGCGCACAGCAAAGGAGTGGAATTCTCTCCCTGCGTCTGTATTTCTGAGAACTTATAACCCGTTCATTTTCAAAGCCAGGGTGAATAGGCACCTTCTGGTTTAGCTCGTTCCATCGTGAATTCTGTCTTGGCCCCCGACTTGATAGGTATCAAGAGCTAAACCATCCTAAATAAAGAAAATAATATCATTAGGTGTTTAGTCTAAAGTTAATAAAATCGATAGTCAAGTCAGTTAAATATGATGAGCATATAAATATAATTCAAATTTTTAAACTAGAAAAAAAGTTTGTTTTTTTATTGACGCTTTGCTCTGTAATCTTATTAATTATACCATACGTTAACAAATAGTACATTAGTCAAAACAAATGAAATGTCGCTTTATTTCTACAGAATACGCTGCCCTTCATAAATTCTTGTAACAACTTTACTCATTTTTGGTTAGAAGGAGGATAATCCCTTTATACATATCATATGGACGAGCGACTTTCATTTTTTTTAGAGTGGTTAGGGGAATCCTAAAGCTTTAAGTTATGCTTACCTACGTTTTATAAAAAAAAATATAATTGTGCATCAAAATTGTTAATATTAATTCGGATGTGAGAAAAGTTTTAAGAATGTCATAAGATTCACAAAATTCTCTTTGAGTTCGTTTAGTTGGACTCATAGATAGTTTTAAGATGTATTAATCTAATGATCTGTTTATACTTTAATATTACTAAGTAATAATCAAATATATATCAGTCCAAAAACTACAAATAGTAAAATCATATTCAGAATATATTTATTGCATTCGTGAGCTGACTTTTAAGACTTGTACAACTTATAGTGGGTACCGATAATAAAATCATGTTTCTTATCCTTCTTCAATGTACATAACTAATATTCAACAAGTTACCAAATCAAAAACGTCACTTTGTCTCACAATTTTAATGAGAGGGCATAAGTTTCATATGATATTAACTAGCGACATAATTATCTCATAAACTTACAATAGGTACGAGCTTCGACAAAAAGGAATTAAAATACTTTTTAAATGTAAGGTAAGTTTAAATGTACTCAACCAGCTCAGATTTGACTACGTCAAATGTAAAAACAATCAGATTGGATTAAATATAAAACTAAACAAAAACAAATGCGTCGTATATCAGGTGAAAGTCGTTTTATTTAAATGTGCGACAGATGGGAAAGTATGAAAAAATATTACTTCCATTCACTCCAATTAACCTGACCCATTGTAATCACTGAAAGGTTTATGTTATGAATACGAATAGAAATACATATATGGTATATAAAGAAATACCAAATATTTTTGGAAATATATAAATACCAAGCCTTAGGTACTAATTCTCCTAGTGATGACACAAACAACTGCAACTACGGGATTCCAACCCGGGATCGTTTGGCTTCGAAAGCACTCACTCCCGCTCAATCAAACCAATCGTCAACCTATTAATTGTATGTACCAGCGGGCTACATCGGGCTAACCACTAGTTTATACTAATAATCTTTTTATGATTCTAGTAAAAAAAATCTAATTAAATGAAATGAAATAACATTTTTATGACATTTCACGAAAAGTATTAAATTACATTAATTAATCACAAGCAAAACAAACCTTAAACATATTATAAGCTCAGTAACCATGAACGCCGTGTGTTAGCTAAACAGCAAGCAAGCCTGCTGCACTGATAATAAAAATAATACTAGATTTAAAAATCTAAAAATCCCACGTTTTTCAGTAACCAAAAAAGAATAAAAGCCCCGCCGGGTTATTTTATTCTTTTTTGGTTACTGAAAAACGTGGGATTTTTAGATTTTTAAATCTAGAATTATTATTTTATTATTTTTAATTTTCTTGCGTTATTATTATTTTATTCTTTTTAATTTATTAATTAATCGCAGCAAACCATGAGTCGCTATGACTTTTTTCATATGAAAGTGAAATTTCGCAAAATTTGGCCTGAAAGTGGCCGTAGAAAGTTGAAAGTTGTTTTAGGATGCATTGTCATCGGGTTCTGACTTGCTCCGAAAATTTCAGCTCGCTAGGTGGCCGGGAAGTGCCTCAAAATTGAGTTGCAAGAATCCAACTGCACAGACAGACAGACAGACAGACAAACAAGAAAGCGACCTGAGAAAAACGTGGGAAAAAAATAAATATTAACGGTTGTTTGGGGCAACGCACGGAGGGACACGCTCCATACAAGGGCGGTCATAAATAGTTAAAGTCCTGTTACTATCAATACATTGTATTATTTTAGTGACTTATAGTTGTAAAAGTGTTTTAGGAACATTAAAATGAAAGAAGTACATGTATTTACGGAATAAAAAACGTTTACTTCAGTAAAAAACAAATATAAACAATAACATACTTTTACCTAAATTTATCATGAACAAACACTTAAAAATTGGAATGTAAAACATATATTTTAAATAAAATAAGAGTCAAAACATTGATAACATTATTTAATTATAATAAAATAATAGAAATAAATAAATTAAAATTAATTAAATACAAAAAAAAACAAAACAACTAACAAAATACAAAAAAATTATTCTTATTCTAACAATATTAAACATGTAACAATTCTATTACACTTTGTGACAGAGTATTTTTCTTTTTAGGGGGAAGTTTCCGAAGACTTGTAATATAAGGATCTGAATGTAATAATAGTCGTTGTATTAAATCTTGATTGGTGACATTTTTCGAGTGTGACTTCGTCTATAAATTTTGATATACTTATTTGTCGCTTCAGCAGCTTCTTCGGAAAGTTCTCCTATAGATAACAATGCATAACTTATAATATCTGATCCATGTACGAGCACCTTGTGGACAGAAGCAGGAAGACTATACCACGGATATTCCTCGACCAGGCTGTATGCTGTTTGTAATGCATAGTCTTTAAACTTGCATTCATTAATTTTATGTCCAGAAGATAACGTTTGTAATATTACACAACAACGATCTATGAGATCCTTATTCTAACCTGTAATTTCAGCAGATACAGCTGATTCCAAAAAAAACTTCCTGGCCGTGTTTCCGTCGTTAGACGTCCCGCTTCCACCACTACGCGGCTTGTCAACTATTAAACCTAATCGTTCCCTAAACTGGGACTGTACATATTGTTTTTTATTTGATAACAATTGTTTATCACTATCTAGCCTAACTTGCCATTTTTTTATGTCTAATCTATATGAAAGATGAATAAAATATTCGAAGAAACGTATCCAAGAATGGTGGTGATAATCCAAATTTGGTATCTACTCTCTATTACAGGTTTTTGTAAACATTCGTCTATTTTATTCATCTCTTTAGGGGTAGCATTACATATATAACATATACTTGTAGATGTTTCACTTAAAGCACTACAAATTTTACCATCTACCATTGAAAGCTGCAACTTATGAGAAACGACCAATTCACGATTGTCGATCTGAATAAAAGTAGGTTGCAAACTTTCAATTTTATCCTTAAAATAAGCTTCCTCTTGCAAAGACACTGCTGTGCTTTCTTTCAAAAATTGAAATCGAATAGGACGGCAGTACCTAGTGGAAGAGGGTCGAGGATTTTTCCATAAAATTTTACAATTATCTTCAGCTAATTTTACAATAATTTGAAGGGGTACATAAGATGTTACAAACAAACTACTATCTTTTAAAGTTGAATCTGAAAAAAATTGTTTGTATTCACTATGTCCAGTGCTGCCATCGAATCCCCATTTCCCAAGTAAAGAGATATTAGACAAACAATCATCAGGAATCTGATCTAAGACCTCTTTTTGAGATTCAAGGATTCGAGAAGCTGTGTGTGATCAAAAAGACTTTGTAATTCAACTTCAGCTGAAGACTCGGAAACAGTTATATTAGAAGGGTAACATCTCTGTTTCGCTTTAGTAATTTGTTGGTAACATGGTAATACATTAGGAGAAATCTTACTATTAACAAAGTTTTTAATTAATAAATACTGATGTTTTGTCAACTGAGCATCAGTCACAAGTGACAAGACATCATCAGTGCTAACTCTAGATATACACGAATCGAATGAACAGTCTGAAACATCAAGCAATGCACTCACAGTAGAATCATCAGACTTTGACAAATCAGCTTCTCTCCGACTTTTAGTCCTTTTAAAAGGTTTTCGAGGACGACCACGTGAATGACACGGCGACGTTTCAGACAGAGTACATTGCTTATTGTTTTTCACAAGTTGAATTTTTTCAATAACATTAAACCAATCGGAATTCTTATATAAAAGCTTGGTTTTATCCCTATTACATTTTTTCCAGAATCGAGCAATAGCTTTACATAAATTATTAACAATTTTCTCTAAATAATGAATATCAATGTTCTCAGCATCGTTCAGAGTAGTCAACAAACTTTGTAGGACTTGACGACACTTTTCCGAGTCATTATCGGTATTGACAGTTAGCCATATTTCAAGAATATGCATTCTTGAAAACGAGCATATATATAAATTACCTAAAACAAAAAAAAACGGTTAAAATTCAGTCACAAAACCTACACAAACCACTAAGACTAAATAAACTAATTTCGTAGCAAATGCTACGAGATAATCTGGCAACCGTAGCACCTTTGTCATCGCCAAAAGGGCAGATAAGGGCAGCCAAGTTTTAATTTTCCTAAGATAAGAAAGTCTAAAGATTATGGTGCAATATACCTCCATAGTCGGAGCGAGTGGGAACAAATTTAAAAGTTTATTCAAACTTTGAATATTAAAATATAATACTCCAAGAAAAGTCGCCTCGTAGCAATGACATACTAAAGAAAATATATACTAAGATACAATTAAAATAAAAATATTAATTATTACATACCCTGTTGTTAGATATCCATTTCAGAAAAAACACACACAGCACTCACAGGTCCCGCAATGACAACAAATGACGTCACGCTTTTTAATGACTCTCTGATAACAGTATTTACGATTGGCGATGCGCTCTCTTTGAATGCACAATAGATAATGGAGGCGCACTCTAATTACTGACCTATTTATAATTTCAGAAGGTACCGCAACTATCCAATGTAACGACAAGGAATAAAATGTAAAACTAGAAAGCAGGTTTTTAAGATTTATGACCTATGGATGTCCCACAGTGCAACGGTAGCGATCCTGCCCTTAGCAACGATGATTTTGAGTTTGAATCTCGTAAGGAGCAGATGTTTAATGTGATGAATGCATTTGTACCTGATCATGGATAGTTATATACATATCGTACACCCAGATTAAGACTGCCACATGTCCAAAAGTGTCAAACTGAGAAAACCAGAGTTGAAATTTTTAAGTTTTCAATAATTTTTCCAACCTAGAGTGCCATATGTATCTTCCATTTTGTGAACATTCGTTTTAGACTTGTGGCACTTTTTCACCATGTTCAACTCATACCATACTATCAGTTGGCATTTAAAACTAAATATCCCTAATTTTTGACTTGTGGCATTCTTAATCTGGGTATACGATATATTTCTATGAATATTACTTTATAAAATAAAAAAATATCAAATCCATGACATAAATCTAACAGTGCTTACTTTGGGCTCGGCTAATTATTGTGAATGTAACAAAAAATATTATATTAATTGCCGAGTACAGTAATGCTCTTGACTTGGACCACACGCCCAAATAAGAAGTTTTACGAGCAGAATATTTACCTCACTACGCCACTGCGTAATTGCTGTAGCCACTAACAAAGACAGGTCTGTCTGTTGCAATATTTACTATGTATATGAATTTATACTTGCCACACACCATTCCCAAAGGGGCAGTTAGAAGAATGGGATGTAAATAAAACAATACAACGTTCGTGGCAACTTTTCACTGTTGCTGATATAATACTCAGTATTGAAAGTTAAATAACTCGTTCATCAAAAATATTTGAAAATGAAAATATCTATAATAAACTCGTGGGTAAGTCAATCTATAATCTAAAAACACTTTGTTGTTTGCGTGTTTTTCTGTCAGCTCTTTTTCCCGCTCTTTTTCCATTATATCAATTAACGTTACCATAGCAACGCGTTACCACAGCAACGCGTTACCGGGTCAGCTAGTCTATAATCTAAGAACACAAATTTCTTGTTTGTGTGTTTGTCTGTCCGCTCTTTTTCCCGCTCTTTTTCCATTGTATCAATTAACGTTACTATAGCAACGCGTTACCATAGCAACGCGTTACCGGGTCAGCTAGTTCACTCTAAGATATTATTAGACTGATCATAATTAAATAATTTATTTCCGGCGTTCGCGAGCACTTTGCAAATATTTGCATATCTGCCGCGTTTGATATATGGTATCAGGACGGTGATGACGTATGACATTAAAATAAAACCAATATATAGTTTCAAAATCAATGATAAATTAAAATGTAGTTAAATTGAGTGTATATAAAAATCGTTTTTTTTATAAAATTATCTTAATATGACCTTTATAAAAAGGCGGATTGTATTATAATAGGTGTACCAGAACAACTTTACGTTATCTACCTACCCAGATTCTGGTCCAGGCGGTTGGCGACAAAAGCCACAGTATACAAAGTACGCCTCTTAAACGATAACAGTAACAGAGCAAGTTTAAATTCGTCCTTCCCTGCGTCTATATTTCCGAGTACTTATAACCCTTTCATTTTCAAAGCCAGGCTGAATAGGCACCTTCTGGGTTAGCTCGTTCCATCGTGGATCCTGTCTTAGCCCCCGAGATTAATTAGGATCAAGAACGACCCATTAAAAAAACTGTTTACACAATACATGTGGCAATAGAAAAGAAATCAACTGTTTCCTCCGATTTATTTTACGATTATTTGAAACTATACATAAAAACTTTTATTGCAAATCCTTTTTAATTTTAGTTAAAGCATTTCTGTTTGATGCAAAGGTAGCCTGCCTTTAGCACCGAAGTTCCTGGGTTCGAGTCCCGAAAATGACAGATGTTTGTGTGATGAATACGAGCATTTGCACCTGAGTCATGGGTATTTATACATACAGTGGACCCCCGGTAATCCGACAAACGTTTTGGAAGGCAGTGTCGGACTACCGAATTTGGAGGATTATAGAGTAGTCCCTAAGATCCCCTATGGTCCGAAATTTTTTGAAACAGTCTCTTGTAATTTGACAAATTACAAATCAAAATGATAATATTCTATCTGAACTAGTAAACAATGAACGCACGCTAGGCCGCTCTGCTATCATAATATGAAGTAAAATTTAAACTGAGCAATCAGAATCAAATCAACAAGCGTCGTACACATACATCATCTACATTAGTGAAGATCTGCCAAAATAATGTTTGTGTACTTACATTCAACAGTGAAAATCATGTCGGATTACAGGGGGCGGCGGACTAGACAGGGGCCAGATTACCGGGGTTCCACTGTATTTCTGTGAATATTACTTATTGAACTATCATATTCCTATGTATATCCCTTACCTTGTATCCATAACACAAGCCTTACAGTGTTTACTTTGGGATAGACTAATTGGTGTGAATGTAAGAAATATTATTTTTGTTATTATGCGCATTTTATCGACGAGTCCAAGAAGTTTTAACAGCAGACACCAAAAGAAAACAAAATCTGACGCGTGAACTTCACCTATTTAAGTTTAAGAGCGATTAAGCATAAAAAAATTTATAACTCTACGTTGTACACTAATTTGACACATATGTGTCGTTTATATCCCTTCTTTTTATGCTGCCTACATTCTTTTTAAGTCAGGGAATCTTCATTGGCTCAACAGACTAAGTTGAACTTTCAAGTGGATCGATCACAGCGACCTCTAGGATTCGATTAATAGAAAAGGAATATTGTCAGCGACCTCCATGATGCCGTGCGGTGATAACGAGAATGTTTGAGATACAAACAAAATATAAACTTGTTAAATATACAAACCAATTGCCGTAACAAATAATCGATGGATTGTAAACACTTCAATAACAACACTGTAGGAAAACCGACATTAAACCATTAGAAATGGTATTTAGGTACGTTTTTAAACCGACTATTCCACCAGGTTATTTCGCCGCGGTGAATTAAAACGCGGAAGTTTAAAAATGTGTAATTTTTCCAAAGTTTCCACATGCCATACTAGATTTATGTATGCGTCACTTAGCGAAAGTCTATATCCAATTATTCATATATATTATAGCTTGACAACAACTTAGAAATTCTGACGACGCTCTATGTGGGGGCGAAACACGAAATGAAAATAACTTTATTGAAATACACTTAAACTAAGTTGATCTTTATTGTCCAGCATTTAAAATCCACGTGTAGAGTTGTTGGTGAAGATTCAAGGTTGCAGGCGATGAATTTTGCTTGATTTCGCGAAAATTAACTTCAACAATTCAGTTTTTGTAAATGATTTTTCTAAAATTAATAGTCGAAAGATAACTTTGTTTTATTTATGTGTTCTGATTAAGTACTTTTTTATCAAAATAACACAGTTCGAGTGTTTTGCATTTAAAATGTGCGAGATTGAACAAATAATTGAAGTTCCAGTGGATAAGGGGACAACACTATTTTTTATTTTCCGTTATGTGGTATCATTACTAATGTCACTTTAGTCCATCTTATTAAAAATTAGAGTATAGATATTTTTATTTTTACGAATATTAATATTTAACTAAGATTGCACAAATGAAAAATAAATTAAGTACCAGTTAAGCAATATAGTATATTTAATACAACTAATTGAAACCATAATAAGAATTTTATTAAATTTTTGATATACTATTTAATTCAGTAGCGTAATGAATAACTAGCGATATTTATCTAGTCTTATAAACCATTTCAACTAAACTACTTCTACCACAATATCTTAGAAAATATACGATTCCAGGCTAAAAGGTAGCTTTTCAGTGGAAGGAGTTGGAAAATTTCGATCCATTTGACCCTTATTGACAGCCAACTGAATAATTTATGACGGGAACTGTTAGAGGTTTGAGGGTTAAAGGAAGAAACTGTGTTCGATGGAGCGTTAATGCACTGAGAAATTTTATTTCTATGTAGCTTAATAACAAGACGTGAATTGGTTACATTCGTATGTGCTTTGTGAGTATTGTAATAAATATTATATTACCCAGTCATTTAAATCGTGGAAGTTTAAGTCCTTACAAAATACTAGCGGCCCGTCCCGGCTTCGCACGGGTGGACAAAGTTCTTTAATTTTTTTCTATTATTAAATATTTTTCCGTTAGCGCCATCTAGCGTCCGGTAGACGAACTACTTGCAGTTAACGCGTTGCTATGGTAACGTTATTGATACAATGGAAAAAGAGCGGGAAACAGAGCGGACAGACAAACAGCTTTGTGATCTTAGATAATATATTCTGCGGCATTTTTTCATTTTTAGGGTTTCGTACCCAAAGTGTAAAAACGGAACCCTATTACTAAGACTTCGATGTCCGTCCGTCCGTCTGTCTGTCACCAGGCTGTATCTCAAGAACCGCGATAGCTAGACAGTTGAAATTTTCACAAATTATGTATTTCTGTTGCCACTATAACAACAAATACTAAAAACAAAATAAAATAAATATTTAAGGGGGGCGCCCATGGAACAAACGCGATTTTTTTTTGCCCTTTTTTGCTCGATATCAATAATGGCAACAGGTAGGTTTGTTTATTTGTGTACCTACTGTTGTTTACCTAGACAATGGCACGGAACCCTTCGTGCGCGAGTCCGACTCGCACTTGGCCGGTAATTTGCAATTAATTTAGAATTCAGACCATAATTTTGAGGTATTTCTATAAAAGATAGAATGTAAAATTTTCGATACTGAAAAATACGTTTACAATACAATACAATACAATACAAAACACTTTATTGATAACACCACATTGAAATAATAAGATAACAAGAGAAAACTTAAAATAGTGTTACAATGGGCGGTCTTATCGCTCAGAGCGATCTCTTCCAGACAACCTTTGGATGGATAGGACTGGAAGGAAGCGTAAGAGGCGGCGGTGTAAACGATAAATATATATTCACATATACATACATACGTATACATACATACATATACACACATACACATAAATACATAGCATACAAACACATATACCTAAATTAAAAATACATACATACGTATATAATACACATACATAACGTCTAGTTAGTAGGATACATCATCCATACGTTGCTCGCCTAAATTGACAGAAAATATTCCCTTACGAGATTCTTAAAGACGCCAATGGATTGTGCACGCCTTATAGAAACCGGAAGGGAGTTCCAAAGACGAGCTGCTTGAACAGTAAAGGAAGAGTCATAGAACGTGGAACTATGTGCGGGAATATAAAGGCCAAGATTATCTGATGACCTCAAGGAAAACGTGTTTGATGTATGAAGAAACTTAAAACGTTCTTTAAGATAGTGAGGGGCTGAAGGATTAAATAGTATGTTGTAGAGCAGAGTAAGTATGTGAGTATTCCGGCGAAGACGAATGGGAAGCCATTTGAGCTGAGAACGAAACTGAGATATGTGATCATATTTGCGTAGGCCAAATATGAATCGAACACAAAAATTTTGAAGACGCTCAAGCTTATTAAGCTGTTCCTCCGTGATGTCAAGATAGCAGACGTCGGCATAGTCTAGAATAGGGAGCAACAGAGATTGCGTTAGTGCAATTTTGGTGGAAGTGGGTAAAAAATTACGCAGTCTTCTCAGCGCAGCTGCTGAAGCATATAATTTACGACTGACGGCCTCTAACTGAGGTCGCCAACTCAAATTATTATCAAAAATTAATCCCAAGTTTTTCACTGACGAGCTAAAAGGAATATCGGTGCCAGCAAAGTTTATATTTGGCAGCAATTGCCAGTCCACTCTAGCAATCATCCTGGAACTTCCCACGATAATTGCGGTACTTTTGTTGGGATTAACATCGAGGCCATAGGATTTGCTCCACTCTGCAATTCGACAGAGATCATTGTTTATAGCACGGACTGCATTATGCAATTCAGTGACAGGAGCCTGACAGTAAATTTGAAGGTCGTCTGCATACAGGTGATAGGAAGAAGATAAATTATTTGAGATAGAGTTGATAAAAATAGCAAAGAGAAGTGGAGAAAGGACACCGCCCTGCGGAACACCAGCAGTCGTGGGACTCCAGGAAGAGATACTCTCCTCCAGACGAACCCGCTGCTTGCGTCCGCTAAGATAACTGTGGAACCATTCAGTTGCCGATGGAGATATGTTAAGAGAGCGCAGTAATGCCAAAAGAATATCAAAATTGACAGTATTAAAAGCATTACTAAAGTCCAATAGTGTTAAAACCGTGACATGACCAGCTTCCATTCCAGAACGAATGTCGTCTGTAATTTTAAGCAAAGTAGTCGTAGTGCTGTGTCCTGAACGGAAGCCGGATTGAAAAGGATTGAAAAGAGAATGACGGGCTAGGAAACAATTCAATTGATTGAGGACAAGACGTTCAAAAACTTTGGATAGAAAGGGAAGGATAGAAATGGGTCGAAAATCAGAGAATAACTGAGGAGTGAGTTTTTTAGGCAGTGGAATCACCTGAGCGTACTTCCAACCTTCTGGGAAGACAGCTTGTGATACAGAGCTATTAAAAATAAAGGTCAGAATAGGAAGGATGATATCAAGGATAGGAATCAACATGTTGCGACTAATGCCATCGTCACCGACCGCGTGGGAAGAGATTGATAGCATGCTCCTCTTAACATCACATTCCGAAAACTGAGTAAAAAGAAAAGGAGAATAGTCTGGAATTGGTAAAGAAGAAAGATAATTCAAAGTAAGATTCTTATCCGAATCAGTGAGGCTGGAAGAGGCACAGAAATGTGTATTAAGTGAATCGATGTTAAGGTTTTTAGGAATAGAGTGCAGATGTGATTTTCCAATTCCAATTGACCTAAGGAAACTCCAGACCTTTGTCGGGTCTTTGTCTGCGACAGAAACATGAATGTGGCGGCGTAAGGCATCCCTACACACCGTGTTGCAGCGATTACGAGCCTTGGTATACTTATTTTTATTAATATCGTTTGGACAACGTTTATATTTATTTTTTGCAACAGCTTTTTTGTGCATTAATGCCCTGATATCATTTGTAATCCAGGGAGCCGGGAGATGCTTCAACTTTATGGATCTATAAGGTGCATGCTTGTCATAAAGTTTAGTTATGAGAGTATTGAAAGCAGCAACCTGTTCATTGACAGTTTCAGCGTTTATCACCAACGACCAATCAATGCTCTGAGCATCAGTGATAAAGGCTTCCTGATTTATGCTACCAAAGCTGCGCTGAAGAATGACTTTTGGTTTAGCTTTAGGAGGACGAATTTTGTAAGATAAAAATACAAGGTCATGATAAGAAAAGGAATCGGCCGGACATTGACCATATTTTATAACATGTTGAGGAGCCGAAACTATTAATAAATCTAGAAGTGAGGGGGTAGCATTTGGGAAATGATGGGTGGCATTGAGTGAAAGAATATGCAAATTACTAGATCCGACGATGGATTTAAAAGTCTGTGCTCGAGAATCATCCTTTAAAAGGCAGGTATTGAAATCCCCCATTATTATAGAGTGAGCGTATGATGGTATTAGGTCATCTAGAAGTTTTTCAAAAGAATTAAAGAAATTTACTCGTAGGGAGGGGCTATAATAAACTCCAAGCAACACCTTGTTATGTGATAGCAGGACTTCAAGAAACAGATGTTCACCGGCAATAAGTGAAGAAGGTTGGGCCGAGGAGCTAATTATCGTGTAGGAAATATTAGATCGCAAATAAATAGCAACTCCACCTCCCCCAGAGCTAGTGCGGTCATTCCTTATGAGATTGAAGCCTGGTATCGCATAGGAAGAAGAGGGTAAACAGGGCTTAAGCCAGGATTCGGAGATTAAAACAGCATGGAGATTTTTGACATCAAAAGATACCAGCATATCTGAGTAGTGGGCCGGAATACTCTGTGCGTTGATGTGAACGACATTAAAATTTTGAGGCATATTCGAAAATTGGTTATGAAGAGAATCAGAAAGGGACGGTAAACTGTCAAAACTAGAGTCATTTTCTGACGATAATGATTGAGAGTGTTCATCATCACTATAATGACTAGAACTAGACATAAATATAAATTAAAAATAGATATATATAGATAGATATATATATATATATATATACTTTATATAAACAAACAAAAAAAAATGGTTAGTTTTATCAACAAATTAAATATCCCATCTGCCGGCTGAATGTTGGAGCTAAAAAATAAAAAAAAAGAGAACTAATAGAAAAAAAAAATTAAAAATGATAAGAAACAAAAACCATAAATTAAAGTTCAGCCAATCTGTGAATTCACCTTATACTAGGCTGTATGGGCTATGTATCGTTTGCCTTGCGTTACGGAATACTAAACTAAGACAAAAAAAAAAAAAAAAGTACTGTGATGTCAATCTGTCAACAATAATATTACAATACAAGTAGCTACGAAATTAACTAAATAATAATATAAAAATACCCGTTATGACTAACATAAAAAAAAAGAAAATATAAAGTAAAGAATTGCATGAAAAGATCCACAGAAAGGCGTTAAATTTACAGGGCACTTCACAAACAGAAACCCAATCTATTTCTTGCCAGCTGTAGCCGCACGCCTGCCCTTTGCAGGCTTTGATGATAAAGGCTTCGAAGAATTAGGCTTCATAATTGGTGTATCCGAGATTTCACTGAGTTCGGCAATGGAACTTATACGCCGACGTTTCCCATCACCACCTATCACAAACACAAATCCCATACGTGTAAAACACTTATTTAAACCAAACCTCTCTCGTGCGGCTATAAAAGTGTCGTGTCTTGCTTTTGTCAAGAATTCTGACAAGGTCAGTCCTGTCCCTTTAAGAGTCGTTTTAGAGTACCAAATTTTGTTGCGGACATCAAGCTCTCGGAACTTTATTACAAGAGGACGTGGATGACTGTGACCAGACTGGCGGCCCATACGATGGCATCGACTAATATCCTTGTCAGAGAAATCGTCCAGCTTCAGTTTTCCAGTAATTGTCTTTACCACTTCTTCCGTAGGATCTTCTTCAGTAGCTTCTGGCACACCATGAAGAAGCAGTATCTTTCTCCGACTATGCATCTCTATGTTGTCCACCTGATGAGCAAGTAGATTTAACTGTTCCTGAAGACTGCGAATGGATGATAATACAAGGTTCCGGAATGAAGCAAAATCTGAAGTTAGGCTGGAAATGTTGGATGATGGAACAGCAGCCTGTAGCTCACTTTCGTAGGTGTCCATCCGCTCAGTGAATAACCGTTGCAGCTGTGTCAGTGATTCTTGTATGGCCTCCATTGGGTTCAATGAAATTGTGAAAAAAAACAAAATAGTGCTATGGATGTGAAACTGTGAAGATAACACTTGCCGGCAGATATTGAGCAATAACTATTAATATTCCATTAAAATATGTTTATTATTAACTATTATTGTCTTTTAATTAATTTATTTAATGAGGAGTTTTAATTCACTACTTTCTTTTACACCTACCCCCCAATATTTACGTTTATATATATATTTTATATAATGTCCGATTTCTCATATTTGTCGCTTGGCAACAATCTTCGCCATCAATCATTAAATAATTCATCATTCCCATTCCCATAACTGATGCTTTTACTATGTATAGTAACCTAGTTAACGACTGATGATACACAAAAAAATTCGTTACTAAGTACGTTGTGACTAAGAAAAATTAAAATATATTTTTATAAATTTAAAACTTTTTAGAAATTATTGATATTTTGTTTTAAATGTCTCTACTTGAAAATATAGAAGAATTGCATATTAATTAGTCCTTTGTTTTTAACATATAACTATGTCAGAGATAGATCGACCTCCCATCAAAAGGGACTTACATTGCGGAAAACCTGAAATAATAATCGCATTAGCTATCACAAACGTATATATTCAAAATCGATTACAATTTGACACAAAATGACAAATGATCGAACAGATTGAGATGGATAACGATCGGTAAACGCGACAAGTTCGATACTCGAGACGCACTTGAGTTAACGTCCATTCTTTATGGCAGTCGACAACCGAATCCCTGCTAATGTTGCCTGAAAATCGATGTTTTCTAACGATATTATCGAGAGGCTATCGAAGGGTCCTAATCACAAAGCGCTTTCAATATTATCGATACTTTTGCTTTGTTCTAACCACACCATCAATAGAGAGTTTTCTTACAATACTCTCTATGCTATTATGCAACTCTTATTCGATATACATATTATCTTATCGATATTATTCTAAGATTAGGTCGCCAGTATCAATACTCTAGAAAGCGCAATCGATTTTATAAGTGATATTGGGTATAGAATCATTAATTGTTCTATAGTCGATTTTTCTGCAACCCATATTTCCGCGGTATATAGTTTACCGCTTAAACAAAATGCAAATCGAAAGCTTTCTGCGTTGCCAGGGCTATTATCGATTTTTGTACAATGCACAGACCTTGATTGCGTTTGAAGCAGAGTTAACTACCAGTAAGCAAGCATAAACTATTATATAATCCCTCTTTGAATTAAACATTGGCAAATCATAGAAGAAAACCATTTACCAAAAAATAGAATTTCTGTTTACACAAGCGGTTCACGAGACGTTTCCAATAGTGTTTACAACTAAGTTCAATAGATGGCGTTAGGAATTTAAACAATCAATTTATGCGTGGCATAGGATAGCACTGTGTTTTCACTCGGAATATATTACAAGAAATTATTATTGAAGAAAAATAATAAGTAGGTATTGCTGTGACTCCATTAACACAATACTTATTTATTACGTAGTGTATATATCACCGTAAAATTGTAAATACCGTTAGATTATAATCTATCTCGTGATATTTTAAATTGTCGAAAGATTGTGAACCGTAACATACAGCTTACAATTTAACGCATTATTTTTCGATAGATTATATTCTTTCGAAGTGAAACTGTTTAATCACAATCTATCGCGCGTTAAATTGTCAACTGTCCGATGACTGGCCCTGATGGTCTTACAATAAGCCCTTCTGTGTCAATTGAGTTAGGTTAGGTTAGGTTAGTTTAGGTTAGTTTATATTTATATTCGATAACAAACGAATTAATAGACAAAAAATCAGCGCGCGATGTGCGTTCTATCGCATGCCATTTAACAAATTGGAGGTTTCACTTCGATAGATTATAATCTACCGAAAAATGATGCGTTAAATTGTAAGCACTATGTTACGGTTCACAATATTTTAACAGTTTACAATCTCGCGAGATAGATTATAATCTAACAGTAATTACAATTTTTATGGTGACATGTATAAATATAAATAAGAAATGGCTAAAAATTATATAAAAATTCCGCCTGAGGATAATTTGTGAGCCGAATTTTTTCTGGTATTTTTTTGTTGAAATGAAACATAGAATGGAAAATTCAAAAATCATAAATTATATAAAAGTAATTATTTTGGAGGTAGCTTGAGGTTTTTTTAACATTTAAAATCAAATAAGTTTCGCTTTATGTGATAAGAGCAGAAGGTTTAATTTACCTTGCAGTATAACGATTCGCACGTATGCACGTTTCCATTCCAATCTCAATAATCATCTTCCGTTCCGATAAATCTGCAATAAGAGATCCTGATTTAACATCGTATGAACCAAATGAGTTGGAGCAGAATTGAAGACATGATTGGAAATCGTGAGTCGAAGTTACCTGTGAAATTGTCAATTTTTTCCTATACACATTTATGCGCAATCACAAAACACCCACAGTTAACCCGGCAACGGTGACTTATGTGTCTGTGAGACCGGGGTTTTACAAAAAGTGGAATATTTTTCTTAATAGCATGTTATTTGTGTTATGATTCCGTGTAACTCCTGATTGGGAAATGCATTTCGAAAATTAAATGCATAAAAATATGAAGGCTTTTATTCCGATGTTTCAGTGGCCGAGTAGGTCGTTAATGACCGTTTTTTTTTTATAGAAAATAGGCATGCGCTTGACCACTATCTCGCCTGATGGTAAGCGTCGATGCGATCTAGGATGTGACGCGCTTGCCTAGAAGATACCTATTCACTCGTGACTTGGAGACCCCCAAATTGTATTTGTCAGGAAACACAGACTCAGGCAAAGACCTGCTTGTGATCGTGCGTCACCGATTATGTATTTTATAATTTGCCGTTCTGTTTATAAATTTACTCATACTTATTTTTTTTCTTTATCGTTCTTTATGTCTAGGCATCACTAAGGATTTCGTAACTTGATTTTATTGTAAAAACAACATCAGTAATGTTTTTAATTACATGTATAAAAAAATAAGCCTTTTAATGCCTTTAAAAGATAAATACATCTTTACTAAACATGTTGTAATGTAGATATGTTTATGTTTTATTATTTAGAAAATGTATATTTTTTTTATTAAAACAGCAAAATGTAATCAACGGTTTGTTAGATTAAGATAAATTTGATTTAAAAATCCTGGTCTGTGAGACCGGGGTTACCAATTATGAAAGTTGATTTCACGTCACCACTGGCGGGTTAAAGACTATAAAAAGCTATAAAATATTACATATCAAATTCTTAATATAAGTGTAAACGCAATTAATTCATTGTTGATTTATTATAGGAAATTAATTTATGGGGATTATTTGTTTCTTGCTATCTTGTCATGCAGTCAGTTGATAATACGTCGTCAATGTTGTGTCTTATTATTATGTATCTTATAAAATTTTATATCTTATAACTTCACAATGTAGAATTGTTTGTTGACCTAAACAAATTTAAAAAAATTGGTTGTCTTCAAAGTCAGTTTACGGACGATAATTTTACGTGAGAGCGTCATAAGAAAACATTGATGAAAAATTATGAATTGAATTGAATTACTATCACTGAATTATCGTTATTTTGTATATTACAAAGAATGAGTTAATTGATTTTTTTTTCGATAAATTAACATTAAGTTAGTTGCAATATACAATGGAAACCACATTTACTTTTCACTTCATGTAAAAGTGTAAGAGAGATAGATGCGCCACAAATCGAACGCTTAAGCCGATTGTGCCTCTCTATCGCTTGTTCCGCTTGTACGCTCGGCTCAGGCGGAACGTTAGACTTTTCTGTGCGTGCAGCAGGCGTTCATCGATTTATAAGAAGTTATCACGTCAAAAAAAAAATTTCATAAAGTCCAAAATATTCAAAATATATATTTGTTAACCAAATAAATTGCATACTATCAGATGACTTAATAGGCCTAAGAAACACTAATATATTAAAATAAAACCCTAGTGTAACACAATTTATTGCGAATAAATGATTTTAATTTGATTTGAAAGTTTACAATAATAAATGTAATGACATAACTCAGTCATAGCATGTTAACAAGACAAATAAAAAACACAATAATAAGTGAATAAAGAAACTTGAATTTTGTTGAACTATAGTCATATTAGTACGTTGAAAAACGATAAACGAATACATACAATAACATAAGTTTGCTCAGCCAATCAACAGGGTTGTCAAAATCAGAAAAACACGATAGCAAATACTATTGTTTATACTAACAATGAGACGATAATATAATACAAATATTGAGACGAATCACACGCAATATTATGATCAGTTCTACTTTTTGTTACATACAAAATGGCTGACAAATAGAAAAAAAAATTATTTAGTAAAAAAACATTACAAATATATTTTTAAATTAAAACGTGTAAATCTTTTAAAGAACTGTCGTGTATTCGTTAATGTGTCTTTAGTTTTCTATTTCATGTTTTTTTTTTGGTGACATTTCTAAACTATGGACTCTTTTTCCATGCTTTCTCCTTCAAAAATGGTAGGTAGAAGAGGTTGTATATGAACAAAATAGAGAAAATTATAAAAAAATGCGAAAAGCTTAAAAATAAGTTTTTAATTAAGCTTTACAGATTTTAATGATTTCTTTTTTGTTTCAAAATGAGTGCTTCGGATTTTGAGTGAGCCCGCTTTCTAGTTGATAATAATTATTATGATTTATAATAATTATTAAATGATGCCTTTTAAATAATATCTGTAAATTATTTTAGAAGCGTTTGTAAATAATTTACAAAAAGTATTTTTAAAAGCTTTTTAAAATAGTTCTAATTTTGTTATCGCCACATTCAACTGGAGTGATTCTTTGTGACACATTTTTAGAAAAAAAAAATACTATACACGTTTTCTACACAAATAAAAAATAGAATTAGTAATTAGCAAATAAACACTTGTGATAATTTAAAGAAAAAAATGCACCATTCATCACATTTTTTTTTTGTTATATGCATCATTTTCTGTGTGGGATAAAATGTGATTTATTTTAAACCTTTTTTGTATTTTACATAAAAAAGATGTTTAAAAAGATATTTTACATGTTATCCCATTAATAATCTTTTTTATTTATTGTATATATATATATTTAGTGTGATTAGACCTAGTTTTAGTTTTATACATATATTAAAAAGAAAATAGCAGTATTGCGCTTCTTGAAAATAATTACTTTTTATTAGAATCTTTTAAATTATAACAACACTAGAAAAAAAATAGGTGTGTGATAAATATTTACACGTTTGGTTGGAATTGGCATTTTTTATATTTAAATTAATTATATCTACAGGTAAGTATTTTGAGAATACTTTTCTTCAGAATTACTTCCACGTAATAATTCAACGAAAAAAATATTTTTTATTTTAAATCGGATATTTTATGCAAAGTATAAATTTTATTTTACTTTGCATGTTAGCAACAAAATAAACAAAATATCTCTTTGAGAACGATACGGTCCGGGTGACACAAAGAGGGTGCAACAAAACTCGTTTCTTTAGTAACAGTTCTAACCTAACCTAACCTAACCAAATCGAAAAAACCCAACCGCGTCTTGTTTCTACGCGAAGATTTCTAAGTCGCACCTCCTTTGTTACACCCTATCCAAAGATAATTTATCAGTAAACAAATTCACATGATTTTATCAAATTTAATGTACATACAATTGATGTCAATTTTAATACCATTTTAATTGTTTTACAGTGTTTTATGTGTTTACAGTAAACAAAATAAGATTGTTCTTTTGTACTGATTTAAAAAAAATACTGGATTCTTTTTCAAAATTTGTTATAATTTTTTGTGAAATCTAAAACTTTTCAGGCAGTTACAAAATTGTACATTCCGTTTGATTTTCTCGATTTCATGGCAATTTATGAATCGGAACAAATTCCCTTTGACAATCGTACGTGTTTGCTTTCAGTTGAAATCTTGAAATGTGAGCAAAGTCCGTTCAAAAATCCATTGAAAATTCAGTTGAGTCTAGGATGAAAAATAAGCTTTATATTTTTACGATCACATACAGAAAAATTTCTTTGATTTCGTTAGTTTTAAAAAGAATAATCAACGGAATAAATTTATAGTAAACCTAAAATTGTGAAGGTTGTGGGGTAATTTTTACCTTATTTTACAAATTGAGGAGGATTAAATAATTACCATTAAATGTGCTGTAGTTATAATTATTTTTTGGAAATAAAATGAATTTTAAAATTGACATCATTTTTATATTTACAGATTAGTGCACGTGAAGAAACCATTTCATAATTCGGAGTTTGGTGACGGGGAATTTATAATATTTCATATAAAATATAATTCATGTCTTATAAATATTGCCTAGAGAAAATAACTAACATAATAATAAACAGGCCATTCTCCTGTTATTCGTAATCGCATAAATTTGGGCAAAGTTATAGTGAGATAATTTTGAAACCCTAATTCCCTTTGTACAAATTAATCTGTTAAGTCTTTAAGTGTTTCATATTGTGAGAACAATAATTATTTTACCTAAAAATATATTTACAACAAAATAGATATGTCGAGTGTAGATTAACGAAATGTGTTGCTTGATTGAATTAAAAAAAACACTTTTGTAGTAAAACTTGGGCACATGTGATTTTACTTTAAATGATGAATTAAATTACTACGTTATGATTTTGTTGTAATTATATATATAAATACAAGTTTACAATTGTTAAATATGGATAATAAAAAGTAATTACAATAGGCTTGCCCAAATAGAAAATATATTTGCCTAAAATAAAATAGCTGTTTCTCGTCGAAATATCATAGCAAGAAATTTCAATTAAGCTAAGAAAGTTATTTTAGTAAAGTTTTTATATACAGAAAAAGTTTTAGACACGTATTTATAAAAGTTTTGTCATGTTATACCAATAATTTTATCGTTTTATGATTGTTTCAGACATTTCAAACTATAAAAACGACTTTAACGTCACAATTTTTTTTATCACTGCCTTTATCTTAATTTGCTTTGCCCAAATTGACTCTGCCCAAACCCTGTTGTAAATCACCGTCACCAAACTCGCCTGCAATCTTTGCCCAACTGTTGGCAACACTTTAAAGTGTCGACAATTGCTGACAGATGGCGTTTCTGCAGAACCGCTCCATATCCCTGGTGGACATGTACATCGATAACTCGGAGCCATCAGAGAACGTCGGCCAAATCCATTTCTCATTGGAGTACGACTTTCAGAACACCACTCTGATATTGAGGATCATTCAGGTATGTAATTATTCCCAATTTCCTTAAAGAGCAAAGGGTGATAGCTCCATTGTCTACAAATGTTATGTCCCTATGAAATTACTGATTTTTTATTAAAAATGTCATATATATTTGACGAGCGTTTGGCGCAACGGTAGCGATCCTGCCCTTCGTAGCGACAGTCCTGTGTTTAAGTCCCAGAAGAGGCAGATGTTTGTGTGTTGAATAAGAGTATTTGCGCTTAGTCGTATGTATACATATATATGAAGATGTCCTGAAAAATGGACAAGCCAAAAGCACCCTTAACCAACGAGGTTGTATGAAAGATCTGATGAGAGTTGAAGATGGGAGAGATGTATGTCAGGATCTTAGAAAGTGGAAATTGGTTATCTCTGTCTACCCATACGGAATAAACTCTTCCACAAGCCTTACAGTGCTTACTTTGAGCTAGGCTAACTGGTGTGAATGTAAGAAATATCATTATTATTATTATGTGCTTAACGGAAAAAAGCATTACACAAGCGTTACAGTGCTTATTTTTAGCTAGGTTAACTGGTGTGAATGTAAGAAATATCATTATTATTATGTGCTTAACGGAAAAAAGCCTTATACAAGCCTTACAGTGCTTACTTTGGGCTACGCTAACTGGTGTGAATGTAAGAAATATCATTATTATTATGTGCTTAACGGAAAAAAGCCTTACACAAGCCTTACAGTGCTTACTTTGGGCTAGGCTAACTGGTGTGAATGTAAGAAATATCATTATTATTATGTGCTTACGGAAAAAATCCTTACAGTGCTTACTTTGCGCTAGGCTAACTGGTGTGAATGTAATATTATTATTAGTATTACGTGTTTAACTCTTGTATAGCAACAGCACTTTTAGTTTGTTTAATTAATTTGGAATACAGATTATTGTGGGATTACTTAGCACAAAATCCAGTTACGTAAAATTGATTGATATTCTAATACCGCTCCTTTGGTTTCATAGAATTAGTGCTTCGAGACTAAGTATTCCAACTAATTCTAACTATTCAATTAATTATTTTTCTCTAATATGTATTTGCTAAGCGCCTATGTTTAACAAAGGATTGATAAAAAAACATCTTGTATTTGACGCGCATATATTTGCTCTGCATTTTTGTAAGAAACAAAAGTTTTCGAAAAATATCCGTACGAATCTCCAATTTCAGAGTTAAGCACTTATTAAACATGAAATTAGGTTTTTTATATATTTTAAGTGAAAACTTCTTTAGCATCGTTATGATTTGAAAGTCGATGAAACGAAAAAGCGACAGTATAAAGAGACAGACACATAAATTTATGAGATTTACCGTAGGAGAAAATGAGATAGGGAGCATTATATACGTGTGTTAATACGTATTTGTCTAGTACAAAGCTTGAGAGAAGGCATCACAACAGCAGTGGGATTTTTTATACGTGTACGTATTATTTTTGAAGGTTTCAGTTTTAACACGTATGAAATGCACACATGCTTTTTAGGGTAAAATAGGGTAAAACGGAAGTCTAGACCTAGCACATCACTAGGGCTACCCGAATTACGCCTATGTGTGTTCCGATTTCTCATAGTTTTTGAATTATGGATTCTTTTATAATTTTTGACAAACCTTTTAAGAATAACTTTCAATATTTTCTCGTGGCGTCATGATATCCCACTTAACCATTTTAATTTATATTAATGCAAAACAAAAAGGAAATAATCTTAATAATTGATATCTCTCTGAAAAAATGAACCCAAAAAATCGCATAACATACATGAGAATGATTCGGGTAGCCCTAGTGATGTCCACTTTACCCTATTTTTGGGACAACTTGTATATTAAAATAATTTAGAGACTACTGAGCTCAATAGTATACCAGTTAGCACATTTAGCTATGAATGAGAAGATTAAGCATCATTCTAATAATAATCTATTAAAATCATAATAATAATAAAAATAAAAGTTGACCTCCATGGTCGAGGCTCGCTTACAGGTTTTCATGGTATCACCACTCAGAGGTTCTAGCTGGGTCAAAGTAGAGATTGTACTTTTCTATATTGGCTCTGGTCTGGGTGTTTATGGTACCATTATTGTTTCTAAAGTCCATAACACAAGTACATTAGCTGGACTTTTTGGCGGGAGCGGGAAGTGTCACGTTGGTGGTTATGTTTCTCTTGTTAAAATTTGTGTTGTTGTGGATATTAGTGTGTAATAATGGTGGATTATTAACCACTAAGTGTTTGTGAACAGGCAAGTGTTGGCAAGTGTAACAAAGCAGCGGAAGTTGTCTTAACCTGCTCTCTCTAGAAGTCCACTAGGAGGTTTCAGTAAAACCCCACACATTTACTGATGCCTAGGGGGAAAAATATATTTTACTGTTCAGTCATCATCATGAAATTAAGAAAAGAAATTACTCAAGAACTGGCAATATACTTACTTGACACTGGCTAAATGACCAAATCGTGCAAGCCACAAATAAAGAAAAAAAAGTACTTTAGCTACGTAACTTGGGTTCGAAACAATGTATATATGTTATATGTATCTAATATTTATTTATATAAAAATCCCTGTCAGAGTGTTTGATAGTAATGAACTTCGATTCTACTTAACCGATTTTTCATTTTGCTGGATTTGTTCTAACTGCGGATATAGGATAGGTTTCATCTTAATTTATAAACAAAAATATAATTTTTGTTGCAAATAAATAATACCTGAACCACAGCAAAACTTGGCCGGGTCAGATAGCATATTTTTACGTCTAATTTAAAAAAATAATGCGAACTTTATTACCTTTTTTTGTTAAAAACTTTTTGTGTACATTAGTCCGATATTTTGTATTTGTCTAAAATATATTTTACAATAATGATTCGATAAGTATCGTTGTTTGAACAAACTGTTATGATACCGTGATATAGTAATGTAAAATCAATTATATTTTCGTTAACCGTTCAAATAATCTTATGATCATTTTAATGTGAAACGACAAAATGTAAACAAAGATTGGCAAAGTTTCTACATAAGAAAAAAAAATTGTTGGAATGTCTTCATTACTTAATGGAGATCAAATTAATAATGTTTTATGATAAGTTATCACATGTTCTATCTATAGTCAATTACGTAAACCGTAAACCTCGGAGTAACTGTACCATGAAAACAAGTATGTGTGGCAATCGGCCACTGAGGTCGTCAAATATAGACTTCTATATCCTAGGTGCTTTATTTTTAAGTAATGTTTAGTAGGAGAATGGGTGATTTTGTATAACAAGCTCATCTTATGGCATATAGGGCTTTCGGCTTGTAGTATCAAAATATAATATGTATCTTAACTTTCACAAGCCGAGTAGTTTCCAAAACAGTAACTTGACTTAAGATCCTACGTCCCCTATATGGGGCAGAGGGCGTCCACAGTGCGGCTCCATCCCGTTCTGTCTTGAGCTTCGCGCTTGATTTCGCTCCAGGTCTTTCCGATGTCCTTTGCGTCATCAAGTCAGTCCGCCGCCAGGTCTGTTTTGGGCGACCACGTTTGCGCTTTCCTTGGGGATTACAGTCAAGGGCTTGCCTCGGGATGTACTATGGATCCCTTTGGAGAGTGTGGCCAATCCAGCTCCACTTGCGGCGTTTGATCTGCTGGTCGATACTGACTTCATTGCAGCGTTCCCAAAGGCGCTCGTTTGAGATGTTCTCGGGCTAGTAAATACCGAGGATTTTGCGAAGGCATCGGTTGACGCAGATCTGGAGTTTGTGCGAGATGTTATTTGGGACGTTCCACGTCTCACACCCGTACAGCAATACGGTCTTTACATTGGACCGGAATATCTTGAGCGTAACTCTCCGTGTCAGATTCCGTGATAGCCATACGGGTCGAAGCCGCGCGAAGGTTGCTCACGCTCTGTTCCAATTCAAAAGCATTGGAACGGAGCGTAATACTAAAAAAAATAAAATTCAATAATGTTTAGTTTTAAAATTACATAAGAATGAAAACTTTCAAAAAGCGCGATTTTTGGTTATTCCTTTTTTTTTGCGAATTTCAAAATTTGGTCAACGTGTTGATTCGTTTCCACACAAAAATTATTAAAAACGGTTAAAAACTCGGGAAGTTATGGCGTAACGGACATTGCGTCAGGCTGATCCATGGGAGCTCCGTTCTAAAAAAGCACCAATCCTTCACTTAAGGCTTTCGTAATAGGCAATTAATAAATCTTGAAGTAAGGCGCCATTCATTTATTACGTAAGACTATTTTCGATAGTTTTTGACCCCTCCCCCCCAATCATAAGAAAAAATAAGAATAAGCCAACCCCCTCCCCCCTGTTTAATATTTATTACGTAAGAATCTTAAGGCAAAAATGAATACACGTTTGGTTTGTTTTAATGTTTATTTTTCAAAGTAACAATTTTTAGAAATGTTTATTAATACTTACAAAAGTACTAATAATTTTTATTTTTTGGTAGAATAAACTTTGGTTTTACTCATTCATCTTTACCTACATAAGATTTTCAGTCCAGCGGCTCAAAACCCACTCGGAAAGTGGATCTGACACTGGAACATCTCTAAGGTGTTGTTTCTAGTTGGTTATTGAGGATTTTGACGTCGTTGACGTTCACTCATTCCACATCAGCCCCGATGTGGCATAAAAGTTGCCTCGCCTTGAATATATGGCTCAAGCTTTTTCTTTTACAATATTTGAAATACATTAAGTTTTTTGTGAAGGTGCCTTTGTCGACGCAAAGTCTTTTTATTACGCAAATTCTTTCTATGAGCGCATCTTGTATTGATGGACAGTAAAAACATAGTTAAAAAAAACTAAAAAAGCACGTTTTAATAGCGAATCGAACTAAAAATCAGAAAATAACTTTTAATTTATATTTTATTCGACCGTTATAAAAAAGTATACTAACTCAATATGTTTAAATAATTTTCAAAAGTTCTAAAATAAAAATAAAGTTATGAAAAGATAATTAATTTCATTGTAAAAAAGCGTGGGGTGCTTTTTATATCAAAGTTTGATAAGCTTATCAAAATATTGTATTGTCGTCGATCGTTGATAAGTCTACAACGTTTAAAGTAAATCTGATCGCTTAAAGTTGGGCAAAATCGAGGCCAAACGAGTCAGTTACATACATACAAACATACAGGTGAAACTAATAAAAGCATATTGAAAATGGTAAGGACCGAACAAGTGACGACTAGTCCACAAGCGGGGAGTTCCCGGGAGGCGTAGTGCGGGTGGCGCAGGTCCGTTGCCATGGAAATGGAACTCGCGCGATTGCCCGCGCTTTTTCAAAGTATAATTTTAACTCTACTCATTTTTGTCATCTTACGTAAGAACTATCGAGACTCCCTCCCACCCCCTTGTAAGAAAAAATAAGACACGGTTGACCCCCCTCCCCCCCTAAATCGTCTTACGTAATAAATGAATGGCCCCTAATAGCTCTACAACTCCCTGAGACCGAAAAATAGGAAGGGGGGGCGTCCGTCAGCGGTCGACTTTGCCTATTAGCCTATCCCAAATTAAACACTAAAGCTTGTGTTTAGATACTTAGAAAGTCAAAGAAAGGACTCAAACCTAGGACATTATATGAGTAAAAAGTAACCATAAAATCGTGTGTCTTAGTATTACAAAGATTTATAAAAATATGAGTTTATACCTGAGAAATTAATAGTTATGGAGGTATTGAAGATCAAAGGACTTTGTGCGAGTTTACGCGTCGATTTCGATATCGTCTGCATAAAATATTATAATGGAGTTTTGTATAAGCGCCCTCTTGCGGTAACCATCACGAACTACAAAGTTATATATTTGTTATATAAGCCATTTTTGTGTATTAATAAATTTTTTTTCAATAATTTTGCATGCTATATGTACTTACAGCGAAACATGTTGGTAAATATTATGTTGAAGACAACTTTGTAACCATGTTTCTAGCAAAATAAATTATTCTTATTCTTATAAACTCGCACTAAGGCCTGTGATAGATTTTTTTATTTTTTCACATAATCACATAAAATAATTACTTTCTCGAATAGAAGTTATTGGTTCCATTAAATATTATGAGGGATAGGAGTAGGAAGATAGTTTTTTCGTACTCACATCATGACATGTATGGACATGGCTCTCCGGATTTATTGATTTAAAGTAATGATTGTAAAAGTATATTGATTTAATAATTACTACAGATATTAAAAGGAACAGATAATAAATCGTTATAAATGATTTTTATGTGTGTATTGTGTTTTTTACCATAATATTTATCAGACATTTAAAATTTTGTTGAGTAATTATAAATGCAGACCAGTGAAAGTTTTCGCGTACTTTAATTGCGGGTAAACATGATCCCTACGAATTATTATATAAATAAAAAAAAAGATTTAATTACTCTGAGAGTTACTAAAGTAATATGTTAATAGGACGAAGACCGTTTGGTGCAACGGTAACAATCCTGCCTTTCACACCAACGGTCCTGGGTTCAAGGCCCAGAAGTGTGATGAATACGAGCATTAGTATCAGAGTCATGTATATTTCTATATATTTCTATAAATATTACATATCTTTGTATCATATATGTATGTCTATCCGTTACTCTAGTATCTATAACACAAGCCTTATATTGGTTACTTTGGGCAAGGCTAATTGGTGTGTATGTAAGTAATATAATTGTTATAATTATAGAAGCCACAACCTAAATTACAATTTACCAACATATCCAATTGATAACTATGAAATTCCGGATTTTGTTTTAAATTGTAGAAACTAGATGGCGTGGATTATTGATATATAAGTTTAATGTCAATGACCTACTTCTACCTTCTCCGATTTCTGATTATTACACACTTAAAACAAAATTATAAATAACCCTTAATGGATTTACCTATTCCGGTTTCTGATTATTACACACTTAAAGTTATTAATATTTTTATAATATTTATTTAAGAGTTAAATTATTGTTTAATCAAAATGAAATATCTTTTGTAAAGTAATAAATTGATAATATATAGGTTTTCGTCGATTAATATAATAATAATATATAATAATAATATAATATATAATAATAATATAATATAAGTAATACCTACTTATGAATTATTGAGTTTTATCTGTAAATAATAATAATAAATAAATATATCCTACATTCACACCAATTAACCTAGTCCAAAGTAAGCACTTTTAAGGCTTGTGTTATAGATACTAGGGTAAAGGATAGACAAACATTTATCATAAATAAATAAATAATATTCATAGAAATATATACAAACATCCATGACTCCGGTACAAATGCTCGTATTTATCATACAAACATCTGCCCCTTCCGGTATTCGAACCCAGGACCGTCGGTGCGAAAGGCAGGACCGCTACCGTTGCACCAAACAGTCGTCAAAACTGTCTGTGTATTTGTGTATTTAATTTTTTAACTTAAGAGCCATTAATATACAATTTAAACAAACTTTCAATTCCAAGTACTTTGAAATACAAAGAACCTCAAGATGACACATAAATCTAAAAAGTTACCAGATAATGTTTTTAAAATGTTTTGTTTAAAAAAAATCTATAAACATGAAAAAATTCTCTAATTTAAAGTATAATCATCTTACCCAAAACATTTTCCACTAACTTCTAAGTCAGTTTACTTATTTTAAAGTATTGGACTTCATCGTTTACTTAAAACTTGATGCGGCTTTTAAAGGCAAAATTAAATATAAACTCAAATATAACTGAACAACTTATTTATAGGCATATTACGATATCTAAGAACGCTCAATGGTTAAAGGAACTAGCCCTTCTTTCCCTAACTCAACATAAATGTAGACATGTCAGGTATAGTATGCTTTCCAATTCAAACATGGTGTCACCTGACGGCCTCCGTGGTCCAGTGGCTCGCATACGGTTCTTAGTAACGTCACTTCGAAGCCCTGCTTGTTGCGTTTTATGATTTCTTTTTTATTTAGGATGGGTTCGCTCTTGATCCCAATCAAGCCCGGGGGGCCAAGACAGAATCCACGATGGAACGAGCTAACCCAGAAAATGCCTATTTACCCTGGCTTTGAAAATGGACTGAAGATGGACTGATGAGAAGAAGAAGAGATGAATGGAGGGAGTTCCACTCCTTTGCCGTACGCATTATGAAGGACGTTGAGCGCTTGGTGAGACAGGTAGGAATAACAATCAAGAAAGGGCGGTAGCCCGCAGTGCATCTGGATGTCCGATGGAAAAAAGGAGATGGTGGTATGAGCAAATGCAGCTCTCGATTACACTCTCCAAAGTAGTCTGTAGAAGACCAACAGACAGGCAACTTTGCGGCGATGAGCTAAGGTGTGAAGCTTTCTCTTCACCAATTTGCTGTCACCGATGAGCGTCTCAGCTCTGCGCTGAATTGTGTCTAGTGCAGCAAGTTGGTATTTTGCTAAGCCGTCGCAAATATGGCTGCAATATTCCATGCAAGATCGGTCTTGAGCTTTGTAGAGAGTTATAAGCTGCCCGGCGTGAAATATCGCTTGACCTTATTTAGGACGCCAACCTTTTTAGCTGCAATTTGAGCCTTGGATTCGATTTTGGCGCCGAAGTTGAGGTCTGAAGACAACTCCATGCCAAGCAGCTCGAGGCTGTTGGTCACAGGTACAGATGTGTACGTGTATGTGATGTGTAAAGTAGAAGTGAGGTGGAAGGAACTTCTTTTTGCCGTGAAAAGACAAGCCTGTGTTTTGGAGGCGTTGAAATTAACAAGGTTACTGTCACCTCACTGGGAAGCGTAGCTTAGCCTCTGGTTCGTTCGATCAACTATAGCCTCTCTCATCAACATCACGTCGTCACCGCTGGCTTTTGCGCTAAACAGATATCTCTCTACAACAATACTGTCGTCCGCATACCCAACAATTCCTGTTATTAACAGGTCATTGATGTGCAGCAGGAAAAGCGTCGCAGAAAGAATAGACCCCTGAGGAACTCCAGTACCAATAGCCACTGAGTCGGAGGAACAGCAATCAACAACTACTCTGATCGATCGTTCAGTCAGGAAATCGGCTATCCAACTCAAAAGTCAGCGTGGACACCATACGCAGAAAGCTTGAGTAGCAGATTTGCGTGCCAGACCCTGTCAAAAGCCTTCTAGATGTCAAGTGACACGCTGCTTCGCCGTGCGTCTCGAGGGCCTCGCCCCAGCAATGCGTCATGTAAACTAGAAGATCCCCAGTTGAGCGTCCTCGGCGAAAGCCATATTGACGGTCACTGAGGATATCGTTGTCTTCTAGGTATGAGAGCAACTTGCTGTTCAGCACTCTTTCCATAACCTTACAGAGTATTGAAGTAATGGCGATCGGTCGGTGATTGCATGGGTCGGCACGACTACCCTGTTTGGGTACTGGTTGCACATTGACAAGCTTCCAGGATTTTGGGTCGGTTTTTGTCTTGACCGACCAAGCTTCTTTACTCGTCCGGGGTTGACGGCCACATCCACCCTTCTCCAGGGAGAAGGGGATGAGAAGAGGGTGGGATGCTGCGGAGGAGGTCCAGGAACAAATCCGCTCCAATTGGAAAAATGTGGCCCCACCACTTGCCATTACCATCATAGGACCGGGTATCCGTTAGTGGCATTGCACTCTCTCTACAGCCTGCCGCAATACCTGAAAAAAAGGCTTCTTTAGTTGCGAGAAACATCATACGTTCAAACGAAAAACGGTATGTTTTTCAAAAATTTACCTACAGGACGTATTTACTAATTATGAAATGTTTCAGTTTTGTAAGGGACCTTGGCCTGTATATGTAGCATAAAAAAACCCGTGACACTAAAAACAAAGCCGCATGTTCCAAATTTTCTATATTGACTCGGGTCTGGGTGTAAGAAATGAGTGCTTTATTTAGTTAACTAGGGTTTAAAATATGATGCTGTTTCATATCAGTTTATTTATTAGGTTATTTTGTTCTAATTATACGAACGGTATTCCTCTTTGGTAATCATAGCCTGACTCAAAAATTGACCCTAAATGGCCCATTTGCCTGAATTTTGTTAAAAAAAACAGATCATTTCATCATTAAAACGCAGTCCTGATACTATACCCCTATGTTCGAAAGAACGCGATCGAAGCCGCGGGTAAAAGTTAGTATACAATAATAATTTTTACCACATGGTGATCTTACATACTGCTTACATTCCTTTATCCAAGTGTTCGTAGTACATTTTATATTACAATGCACATGATTATATATATTCCCTGTCACAATGTTTGAACGCGATGAACTTCGAAACTAGTCGACTGAATTTGTTGATTTTTTTTTCATTTTGCTGATTTTGTTCCGACTTAGGACATAGGATAGATTTCATTTTAATTTAAAACACAGCAACGCGTGGCCGGGTCAGCTAGTATTCTATATATATAGAAAAATTCTGTCACAGTATTTGACCGCGATGAACTTCGAAACTAGTCGACCGATTTTGATGATTATTTTATTCTTTTTGCTGGATTTGGTCAGACTCCTTAGTCGGACCAAATCCAGCAAAATAAAAAAATAAATAGTTAAAATGAAACCCATCATGTCCTTACATAGATGGGTTTCATTTTAACTTATAACACAGCAACGTGTGGCCGATTCTGTTAGTATATATATAAAAATGTTACAGTGTTTGATCGCTATAATTACCGATACTAATCAAATTATGTTATTGATTTTATTTTCATTTTGCTAGATTTGTTCCAACTTAGGACATAGAATAGCTTTTTATTTTAATTTATTACTCAGCAACGCGTGGTGAGGTCAGTTAGTATATAATGTTTGTAAACACATTTGGTGCGACGGTAGCCATCCTGCCTTTATGGTCCTGAGTTCGGATCCCGGAAGGGGCAGATGTTTGTGTGATGAATACGAGCATTTGTACCTGAGTCATGGGTATTTATATATATATTTCCATAAATATTACATCTATGTATCATATATGTATGTCTATCCGTCACCTTAGTATTCATAACACAAGCCTTATATCGCTTACTTTAGGCTAGGCTAATTGGTTTGAATGAAAGAAATATTATTATTATTACATTTGCGCTAATAATGCTAAGTATTAAGTGCCAATAGAAAGAAATAAAAATCCTATCCCATTTCACAAGGCATGTTCCTTTTAATTCTCCGCCGAGCTATTTATTTGGATATCAAACATTCAAACTGTGGGCTACACACACACATTGGGAATATTGGATGATAAAAACGCAGCTGCAAATGATAAGAAACTGTACAAGCCATAATATATAATACTTATAATATAATAAAATATAGTTCAAAAAACTAAAAAACACGCTTTAATGATGAAAGAAACTAAAAAGTGAAAATACCCATATCACAGGGGTGCATTTCAAATAGCCTGCCCGCCATTTTAGACGTCCGCCATGTTGGATTTAAGTCACGTGACTATTTTTTTCGTATTCCCTTTCCAAACCCTTTCATTTGATATCCATATCATGGAAGTGCATTTCAAACAGCCATTTCGCCATCTTGGGGAGGCCGCCATATTTGATTCGTAATGACGTTTCTTAGCTAGTCATGTATTGTCATCAGAACTCAGAGCGTGTGCAAAATTTCATCCTAATCAAAGACCGGAGAGTGGGTCAAATTAAGATTCCAAGATTTTCTTACATAGTTACAAGTGAAGCTAATAAAAGCGTGTTAAAATGAGTATTGGTAAAGGTAGCATGCGCTACTTAAGATATCTTGCGCACGATTGAAGATAAGTTTGTCGATATTGACTTTTTTGCCTTTTGATTTATGATTATAAACTGCATTATTAGCTAACATAGCCACAGCGTTTATTTAATTAGTGTTTTGTGTTCTTCCCTTTTATTTACTTTTTTGGAAATGTGGATTACATCAATTTTGTCGCTGATCATGTGAGTCGGCAGGACTTACATGATCTGTAGTTGATCGCTCATCAAAGTCCACGGTGTTTGTTTCTTTTTTGAAACCGCCCATACTTTAAATCAAATAAAGAGGTTTAAATAAATTACTTGAAAGTAATAATGGAAAAAAACGAAACAACGTATGTCACAGTAGACATATACTTATATACCAATTTAATTACATCTGTCTTAGGATTCGAAGTAATAAGGTACAAATTAAATATTTGTGCCAATATATTGTAAAAAAAAACCCGGGAAGCAGTAAAAAACAATCGGGAATTTGACCGATTTTTTTGTATCTATAATTAAAAAAAAACAAACGAGTACCATTAGTCAGCGCTATTTGTAAAGCTATAGAATGCTAATGAGTCAGCTACAAGTAGATTGACAAATGTTACTACACAAAGAAAAATATATTTATAAAACATAATTAAGTATTATTACTATTACTAATCCGATTGTGATGTAAAATATTATTACAGTTTTGATATTATTTAATTATTAAGTTTAATTTTGACTTTTAATTCAGTAGGTAGATCGTTAATAAGTCGAGAAACTGGGTAGCCAGCGGTACTTTCACTTGCCATAGATTATGTTGACGCTGACCCGATTTACCTTTAACTATACTTATAATTACAGGCATATATTTATACAAACATATTCATGTAAGATAAATTTAGATTATAATAGAAAAATACTAAAAAAATTTACTCGGGTCAGTGGGAGAGCATTGGACCGGATTTCCAATGCTTGCGGGTTCGGTTCCCGCCTGAGAATTCATTTGTGACCCGAGTCGGTTTTTTCTATTATAATAATTTATCTTATAAGATCGCATTGAAAAATGTAAAATATTCATGTAAGTATAAATAAAATATAAATATAAGTATAAAACATATATTTACATGTCCTCCGCCCTTAATATACTTTGAGTACATAATTGTAATAAGACAACACCATCGCTTCAATCGAAATATCACACAAAGCACTTGTCGTCTGCTTCTCTACGTACCTACACATGGACGAGAAAATCGAAAATATCGGTAAAAATGTTAGAGTTTGTAGACAATAATCCGCGGCTAAGTAAAATTACTCGTTTGACATAAGAAGTCGACTTCTTAGCGCAACCATGTTAGAGAGGATTGACGAGGAATAACTAAAACGCGAGAAAACGGGTCGATAAAATTTTTTCGTGTTGCTTATGCTAAACGGGCTGTTCAAAAGCACCCTTAACCGATGAACTTGTATGAAAGATCAAATGAGAGTTGAAGAAGTGAGAGGTGTATGTCAAGATCGTAGAAAGTGGATATGCGAGTCTACCTAATTATTAGAGATGTAAACTTCCAGGAAAAATTCCATTTCTAAGTAAGTATTCCTGAAAACTTCCAAAACTTCCGGCAGATATGGCAGTTTTCAAAAATTTTTGTTGATTAAATATTAACATACTTATATAGTATACGAGCTTTTGCCCGCTGCTTCGCTCGCATTAAAAAAGTTGCTTATGTCACTCTCCATCCCTCCAACTATCTCCACTTAAAAAATCACGTGAATACGTCGCTCAGTTATGCCGTGAAAGACGGACAAACAAACAGACAGACAGACACACACACTTTCACATTTATAATATTAGTATGGATAGGTAGGCACTTGCAAATACGACGATTTATTTGAAGATAAGTAAATTTGCCGTACATTCAATACGGTGAAGCGGATTTTGTTTGGTGGATTGGCGCCGCTCGCGCGTCTGGCCGGCGCTGGCCCCCGGCCCGCACCCACACCGCGCTTGTCTAACCGATTTTATGATAGTTGCGTGCACGCAGTAACAGTCAATAGTAACTAATTAATAGTAATAACTTCCAAAGTTGCTGGTAATTTTGGAAGTTATGAGATAAACTTCTGTAAGAATCCTGAAATATTTCAAAGTTTCGGAAAGATTCCGAAGTTTTCACCTCTACTACTTATGCATAAAAAAAACGACGGGTTGCACTCCGGGAGTGCCGGCAGAAGTGAAAACTTGAATATTAACGTTGTGCATTTTTGATATTTTGAAATGGTTTAGGAATAATTTCGCATGAATTGCTTTAATGATCAGTATAAAAGTGCTATCATTTATGTGGTAAAATACAATATTCATTTATTGCGCTATCGTATACAAACATGTAAACAAACACACCAAGGCGTGTTCGTTGCATTTTTTTGTGCACATGTGCAGGATTTTGCACATGCGCAATGAATAAAATCAGTTGAACGCATGCGTTCTCATGACATTACCTGCCATTTTAAAATTTCATAATGAGTGTTTTAAAAAAAATAATAATGTAAATGTCACTATGAAGTTTAAAAATGACACGACTATACGCACATCGCGCAAGCGCCCTACGCCGTCTTACGAATTTTTGATCAGGTCACGTGTCCTGACGCGAGTTTAGAAATTTTTACCCATTCCAAAAAAAGTACACAGCGCCGCTAAAGAAGTTTTCACCTCAAAAAGGCTTGATTGATGTATGTATACATATATCCCCATTCTTTCAGGGTAAAGATCTCCCGGCTAAGGACCTGAGTGGTACATCCGACCCATACGTAAGAGTTACACTGCTGCCGGATAAGAAACACCGCTTGGAGACCAAGATTAAGAGAAGGACATTGAACCCGAGGTGGAACGAGACCTTCTATTTCGAGGGTTTCCCCATACAGAAGCTGCAGAGTCGGGTGAGTTGAGAATCAAAACAATGCAATCAGCCACGAATATTTATTAGTGCAAACTTTTCGAATTGTCTAACATTTTACCTTTTTTGTTTGTCACATAAATTTTTGCGGTTCTCACATAAATTTCGCCAATGTCCTTAATAAAAAAAAGATTTTTAAAAATCACGTTTAAAAAGCGGACTTAAAAGAAGTTTTTTTTTCCCCAGAATTGTGATGGAAAATTCTTTTCCCGGAATGATAAAAATTTCAAGTACTATGATTGTTATGACTAAAAACGTGGGGCGGGCGGTTTTTAGGCTTAACTAATTTAACTCACTCATTTTCTAACTCGTTATTTGAAAATACTAAACATCTCAGCCAAACGCCTGAAAACGAATTCACCAAGTGAATTTGAATTAGTTAAGCCTGAAATCCACCAATGCGGATACAGTCGCGGGCAGAAACTATTATTCAATACTCAATAATTTATTGTCTAAATCATAATATAGATAAGGATGTTAGAATAATAGGGGTGAAGGTCATTGTGGACCCTGTCGGGCACAGCAATTTCGATGAAAATAATTATCTGTGTTATGTCTACCACAATCGTACTAGAGAATGTGACGATAGATTATCATTATCTGTTTACAAATCGCTAATCTTATTACTGTCTCTAGTTATCAATGTGAGATTCAGAGATGTTAAAATTTTAGATGAAAAACTATACCTCTTTAAATTTTTTGTTTTAGTCAAAATAATATTCTTATTGTTACTGTTTTGTGGCCAATTTCCAGTTCTTCAGCTATGTCGTAACTGTTGATATGCCGATCTTGCTCCACTTTTTCAAAAATAGCGTCTATTTTATCCGTAACAGGGCGACCAATATTCCTGGATTGTAAACGCTTAAACCAACTTTGTGCTACTCTTACTGACACTGCATTAGGTCCAATAACGTCACTTATTATTTTCGCGGCTTGCATTGCATTTTTCCTTTTTTGTAATAAAAGTTTAAAATGTATCTAATTTCTTCATTCGATTCGTTCATTTTCACAGAAAGAAAAACAAATGAAAAATAGTGGGAAACAAAATTTCTCTACATTGATTCTTTTTTTGAAATGTCACGTTTTTAATGTCATGAAAACCAGCCAGATACAAATAGTACGGCCAAAGATATTTTATTACAAGTTTTCACAGACTATATGCGAAAAGACTTACCCGACCTAATATATCATAATTTACAATACTTACCTACTCCTGTAGTCAATTGACTTCAGTAGAAATAACAAGGACGACATCCTAAAGTGTTTTTTATATACTGCCAATTTACATTTATTTTGTTAATAACTGTAGAGATATCTATTTGTTTAATATAAGTGTTAATGAGAGCTTTTTTATATGAATTCAAACTTTATAACATGTGTTGAAGTGTAGACGATCATGTGTGTTTTTTGTCATTCGTACATTTACAAAATAAGTTTTAAATGTGTGTATAATGCTGTACAATAAACTCAAGCTATAAAAACACTGAAAGGAAACGTGTTTAAAACATCTTTAACAAAATGGCGTATTGAAAAGTGTTTTCATAGTATAAAAGAATATTTATATTTTAAGGAAAATATAAAATGAGATTAATTTAAATAATTGTAACGTTTAAAACAGTTTTGTCATACCATTTGCTTATCATAAAATTGTAAAATAACGCTTAGCTAGCACCACATAATGGAGCGGAGCGTAACTAAGAATGAATACTTTCGAAAAGCATTCGCTTTTAGTTTTATATTGGAAATCTCAGAGAGCCAATGGTTTTTGGGCAAAACTTTTTTATTTTGCGAATTTCAAAATTTAGGTCACAATCTGGTCTTAATTGTGTTGATTCAATTCCACACAAAAAATATTAAAATCGGTTAAGAACTGGGGTAGTAATGGCGTAAGACATTGCGTCATTGAAACTGATCCATGGGAGCAATTAAAATTTGCACGCCTGCACAGGCTGATCACATGACCTAAACAAGATGTTTACCGTATTTTTTTACCTTATAATATGTGTTCATATAAATAAACGATGATTTGATATCACTTTTCAGGTGTTACATCTCCACGTGTTTGACTATGACCGATTTTCAAGAGACGATTCCATCGGAGAAGTGTTTCTACCACTTTGCCAGGTAATAAACATTTATTTACAAAATTAGTTTATACTAGCGGCCCGTCCCGGCTTCGCAAGGGTGGACAAAATCCTTTAAAATTTTTCTATTATTAAATATTTTTCCGTTAGCGCCATCTTGCGTCCGGTAGACGAACTACTTGCGATTAACGCGTTGCTATGGTAACGCATATACAATGGAAAAAGAGCGGGAAAAGGAGCGGACAGACAAACAACAAATTTGTGATCTTAGATTATAGATTTATTTACCTGCGTGGTCGAGTGGCTCGCATATCGGTTTTAACGGTAACGCCGCTCCGAAGTACCGGATTCGATTCCTGGCTGGGTTATTGTAGAAAATGAACTTTTCCATATTGGCTCGGGTCTGGGTGTTGTGATACCGTCATTGTTCCCGAATTCCATAAAACAGGTGCTTTTGGGTTCAGAGCAATGTATGTTATATATGAATAATATCGGAAAATTCTATAATATTTACGGACTCAAAAAACGATTTTGCTTCGAGAATGATGAAAGATTTCAATGGCGGTGGGATGTAAGGAATTTCTAAATGTGTGTGTTTATTGAAAATATCACATAACTGTTTAGGGCTCGTTTTGTACGTTTCTCAGATAATCACTCTCATTTTCCTCACTTGAGCTCATTTTATAAACTAGGTCTGCAATGCTGCTGTTGTTTGCAAATACTGAGCGAAGCACTACCTTACCTAACCTCACCTAAATTTCATCAATGTAGTCTCAACGGTTTGGCTGTGATCAGCTTTTGAATTTTTCTTTCGGTCATTATTCCTCCATGGTAAAGTCTATATTTTTTTTACATAGCCTATGTCCGTCCGGTTATCATCATGTATGTTCATGCCAAAATTCGTTCGAATAGGTTGAACCGTTAAGTAGCAGGAGGGAGACAAGCTAAATTTGTGAGTTGCCTAAAAGAGAGCTTCGCTCAATAAGCAGATACCAAAAAATAATTCTAAATTACAAGCAACAATGATTTTTAAGCGCCATAGCGCTCATTTGTATTTTTACCTAAAAGTTTTATTCAAAAAAAATTAAGGCTCGAATGCGTGTCTCGTAAGCCAAGTCTTGATATTCAGAAATTTCTTTAATTTGATGATGCTGAGAGCCGATGAATGATAAAGATCAATGAACTATGAAATCCTTTCCGTAGGTTTTGGTTAAGATTTGAAACTTTACTGAAACCACCCGGTGGACTTTTTGGGGCCATTATAACACAATAATATTTACCACAACACCAATTTTAACAAGAAAATCAAAACCACTAAAATGATGCTTCTCGATCCCGCCAAAAAGTTTTTACTAAGCTTTACATAATAATAATAACAATAATAGCCATTTATTCAGATCTTACACCAAAACACTATTACACTAACATTAATCTTATTCTACTATTTGAGATTTCTTTATCTTCTGCAGAACTGTTTGCCAATCGGCAAAGGCCTCCTCCAACCTTTTCCATTCTGTCCTTTCTTCGGCTACTCTGTTCCACATCACTACACTAAGCTTTACAAGCCAATAAAAATAAAAAAAAAACTATCGTAAATCATATAGTACAGCCTTGGATGCCGTATTTTATATTTTTTTAAATTCCATTTTGAAATTACATATACACCACAGATAAAAACGGTAGAAACACGAATGATATGGATTTTCATTATTACTTTAACGGCCGCTGCTTTCAGGATTTTGACCTATCTCTATGTTTGTACCGATGTCTCTGGTTGATTGATAGAAAATATTTGTTGCACAGAACGGAAGTTATGACACATGTATGAAACTGCAAATCGTAAATGGTTAATTTAATAATTTTTCTTGCATTCGCATGAATAGGGTAATAACACCTTTTTTTGAAAACTGTTTTAAATCAAACCTGAGGTCGTAATGCACCAGTAGAATTTTTATTTCAATTTAAAAAACAGAGAAATTATATAAGAACTTGCTTTTATTTATGATTTCGAATTTTCGCGCGGAAACTCTAGCTGGCATGCCGTTTCGGCTCGTGAGGTCATTTCGTGAGTAAACTATACAACTGCTTTAGACCGAGTAACAAGATTTGTGAAAATAATGAGCTATATATAGAGATAATAGACAGCACTTTATAGGATAGGTACTTACATTGCTGTTTTAACATTTCTCAACTCGGTAGAACAGAAATCGAGATTGGATGCAAAAAAATTCGCTACCATCATCGCTTTTATCATCGGTAGTTTTGTACTGTCTGCTTTCACAAACCAGTCTTCCATAATGCGATTTAAAAATTAAAAAAAAGGATAAAAATGCACACACGCTATTATAACATAAATATACTCAAAATTCTGTGTTCAGAGCACGACAAAAACCACTTATTTACTAACTGAATTACGTCACGTTGAATGGCGAATGGCGTCTTAGACATTTGAAGAACAGGTTAAAGGAAAATTGAATTATCAAATTTAAATTGCATTTTTATGAATAAATACAGAAGTTTTGCGTCAAATTTTAACGAAATCTATCATAAATATACATTATTGTATTTTTTCTTACATGGAGTAAAATACCCTATTAGCCTAGCCCAAAGTTAGTAAGGCTTGCGTTATGGATACTGGGGTAACAGATAGACATTCATATATGATACATAGATATTATATATTCAAAGAAATATATATAAATAACCACGACCCGGTTCCGGAACTCTAACCCAAGACCCTCGGTGCGAAAGACCGGATCTCTACCGTTACACCAAACGGTCATCAACTTACTAAACTACCTAACTTTTGGTTACGTCATACTTTTGTATTACATATTAATTTAGTTAATAAAATAAAACATTGAAATTTTTTGTTTAACTTACGATTGTCTTTTGTGAGAATAACTCTTTAAAATAAACAAATTAAAACTAAAGTAATAAACCTGTTTACCATATTAAATGCTTGTAATACCCGTTCATTGCGAGTTTATATGAGCGCCTGTTTGAAACAACTTAGCGAAGGTACATATCTACAACTTCAGTAATTTAGTCTTTGTTAGAAACTTAATTCCTCCTTTCGCGTTCCTAAGATAATTTTGCTTTTAACATTGGCTTAGTAAATACTTTTAGGTGCTTAAATTTGTGTCTTGTTTTAGCATTTTTTTGGAGTTTAACTCCATAAGAATAGTTTCATATACAATGTGTCCCGTCACCAGTGTTGGAGCCTTTAATGGTGTGAAATATGGCATTTTTTTCGACAAATTGCCCCTCAAATTTGGTTTTTCTCAAAAAGCCAATAATTAAAAAATACACAAAAATAATCTATTTGTTTTTCTTTGATTTTTTTTTTCTTTTTTTTATTCCATGACAATTGAAATATGATGGCAGTGTTACTGTTGTCTACATGTTTAGCTATCAAATGACACCTTTTTAATGTTGATAGGACATTAACATGAGTAGTGGTGGTCAAATTAGTATGAGAGCCCAGGTCTTGGTTACCAAGAAAACAAAATGGCGGCCGTAAGAGACAACCAAAATTTGAGGGGCAATTTTTCGATAAAAAATGCCTTATTTCACACCATTAAAGCCTCCGACACTGGTGACGGGCCACATTGTATAGCGCACGGTATGAAAAATAGATGGGTAGTAAAATTAAACGTTAACAAAAAGTAAAGGGTCACGTTTCCCCTGCGTAATATACTCGCACATCTTATAGCGCTCCCCGCTCCTCAGTCCCCAGTACACATTAACTCTCTCTCTCTTTCTTTCTCACTATAGCATCCAGTATACATGTAAAATATCATAAATAATAAAATAAACTAGACGATGCAGTCGCTAAGCATAAAGCTACGCTAGCACCATATATTGGAGCGGAGCGTAATACCTAAAAAAAGTTGATTGGAATTTTTGCGAATTTTATAATTCGGGCTCCGTCACAATCTGGCCCTAAACCTGTTGATTCGATTCCACACAAAAAATATTAAAATCGGTTAAGAACTCGGGAAGTTATGGCGTAACAGACATTGAAGCTGATCCATGGGAGCTTCGCTCGCTCCGCTTCAATAATACCATAATTTAAGTTCTATATTTTATTAAATTAATATGAATAAATATATGAATTCATTTACTTCCTTTGCCTATTATATATATTTTAAGACAATCGTTTTTAAAGAGTTAACTCCAGTCACGCGTCGGAGCTAACACGCATATTTTTTATTGTATTATTATTGCTTTTTATTACTCTTTTTTACTCAAGCTATTTTTCCTAACCTAACCTAACCGGATCTCCAAGGAGTTTCAAATTTACTTAAGATTTTAATCATTTGGATACCTAATATTTCTATATAAAATTAAGTTGAAATTAAAGCATTATATTTTCTCATCCGAATTTAATAATAATAATTTTATCGATGACAAAAATAATTGAGTTATAATACAATGGTGTCGAATAATGGCCGCGTTAATTGATAAAACTGAATAAAATATATTTGTGTGTTTACTTTATTATAAGATCTAAATTACGTCTGAAGCCTAACTGGGGACTCAGAGATATGGTTCTTTTTAGAGGCATATTTTAAATATTATAATATATTTGGACTTTTAAGTTATTAAACCTCAGTGTGGAAATCGTAGAATTGTTTGCGCATATGCATATGTGTTTATGTGTATGCGTGTTTTATTTTATGACATCGATTTAAAAAGGTCATTACGATCATCTTTTTGTTTAAAATTGGGAAAGATTTTTTTTTATTGAACTGAAGAAATTAACACAGTAATCCTAAGTTTACATTCTCGAAATATTAAAGAAAATGTGTTTAACATTTTATTTACTTTATTATAAAATATGGGAACAACGCAATAAAAGTTAATTGACAAAAAGCAATCTGCGAGACCCATTATTAATATTCCCATTAAGAGCAGTAATGCCCATGGTATTTTATACAAACTCAAGTCCAAATATTACGAAATAATGAAGTATTTTCTTAGGAAATCACAATTACATAAATCTTAAAAGTTAGTACAAAACATCTTTCTTAAAAAAATGTTATCATTTAAAGTACAATAATCTTATCGATAATAGCGTCTACTAATTCTTAATCCACAATTCAACGTCAAGCCGAAACGGGGTGACAGGATTGATTGTAACCATCATGAGAAAAATCAGAAAAAATCTATCCCATGCAGTTTAAAAATTATGGGCATTTAAGAAAAACCTAGAAATTTGGTCAAACTGTAACCATTTTTCGGTTATTGTGGTTAATTTTTATTATTTTTGTTCATTTCACCTTTGGAACCGTAACCCTAAATTACATTTCTAGAACCACAGTCAAAAATAATGACACAATTGCCCCAAATTTTCTAGAATTAAGACTATTTGGTAAACTATGAATATAAAATTTTCAAAATTTGTCGACTTTGAAAGGCCCTCCTTTAAAAAAAATTACTAAAGTGCCTTGGCAAGTGCCGCGCATTTAATCAGGATTGTAAAATGGTACAAATCATTTTACTGTTACCGACTATAATGTAGCGAAGTGAATCTTGAGTTTGACTGAAGAAGCACGAATGTATGATTAACGAAGTAGAAATAAGAGCTTTCTAAGAAGTATAACTAGAGCAAGGGCGGATCCAGGGGGAGGGTCATGGGGGTCATGACCCCCCCTGGGCGGGGTCCAGGACCTAGATAGACCGCTAATTAAAATTGTTATTGTAATTGTTAAACAATGTTTTTATATATTTTTTGTCACAAAATATATTTAATTTAAGTAATTCAATATTAAAATAATTAAATTTAATACTTTGTATGATAGCGAATGCATTATTCGGGAACGAACGATTTATTTTTATTTTTTTATTTTTATATAGGATGGGTTTGCTCTTGATCCCAATCAAGCTCGAGGGCTAAGACAGAATCCACGATGGAACAAGCTAACCCAGAAGTTGCCTATTCACCCTGGCTTTGAAAATGGACGGGTTATATGTACTCGGTAATACAGAAGCAGGGAGGGAGTTCCACTCCTTTGCTTTGCGCATTATGAAGGATGTTGAAAAGCGCTTGGTGCGACAGGTAGGAATATCAACCAAGAAAGGGTGGTAGCCTGCAGTGCGTCTGGATGTCCGATGGAAAAAAGGAGCTGGCAGTATGAGCAAATGCAGCTCTTGAGCACACTCTCCAAAGTACAGTATGTAGAAGACCGCCAGACAGGCAACTTTGCGGCGATGAGCTAGGGTGTGAAGCTTGCTCTTCACCAATTTGCTGTCACCGATGAGTTTCTCAGCTCTGCGCTGAATCGTATCCAGTGAAGCAAGTTGTTATTTTGCTGAGCCATCCCAAAGATGGCTGCAATATTCCATGCAAGATCGGACTTGAGCTTTATAGAGTGTTAAAAGCTGTCCTGGCGCGAAATATCGCTTAACCTTATTTAGGACGCCCAGCATTTTGGCTGCAATTTAAGCTTTCGATTTGATGTTGGCGCCAAAGTTGAGGTCTGAAGACAACTCCATGTCAAGAAGCTCACAAGTACAGATGTACCTCGGAAAGTAGGAGTGAGGTGGAAGGAACTCCTTTTTGCCGTGAAAAGACACGCTTGTGTTTTGGAGGCGTAGAAATTAACGAGGTTACTATCCCCCCACAGGGAAACGTAGTTTAGCCTCTGGTTTATTCGCTCAACCATGGCCTCTCTCATGAACATTACGTCGTCGCCGCTGGCTTTTGCGCTAGACAGGTATCTCTCTACAACAGTACTGTCGTCTGCATATCCAACAATTCCTGGTATTAACAAGTCACAACACATTGATGTGCAGGAAAAGCGTCGCAGAAAGAACAGACCTCTGAGGAACTCCGGCATCAATAGCCACTGAGTCAGAGGAGCAGCCATCGACAACTACTCTGATCGATCGTTCAGTCAGGAAGTCGGCTATCCAACTGCAAAAGTCAGCGGGAATACCGTACGCAGGAAGCTTGCGCAGCAGACTTGCGTGCCAGACCCTGTCAAAAGCCTTCGAGATGCCAAGTGACACGGCAAGTGCTTCGCCGTGCATCTCGAGGGCCTCGCCCCAGCAATGCGTCACATAAACTAGAAGATCCCCAGTTGAGCGTCCTCGGCAAAAGCCATATTGACGGTCACTGAGGAGATCGTTGTCTTCTAGGTATGAGAGCAACTTGCTGTTCAGCACTCTCTCCATAAACTTACAGAGTATGGAAGTGATGGCGATCGGTCGGTAATTGCATGAGTCGGCACGACCACCCTTTTTGGGTATTGGTTGCACGTTGGCAAGTTTCAAGGATTTTGGGACTGTTTTAGTGTTGAGAGAGAGGCGATACAAGCGTTTTAGCACAGGAGACAACTTAGGCGCACAGTACCTCAGCACTTTTGCTGGTATGCCATCAGGACCACTGGCCTTATTCATGTCCAGACTAAGTAAGACTCTACGGACCGACTTATTGTGAATTGTGATCTCCGACATCGAAGAATCACAGTGAGGTATGTTTGGTGATTGTTGAGAGCCGGTGTCTAGACGGGAACTGCTCGCAAACAGAGACCCAAACAAACTTGTTTTCTCAGCTGCAGAATGGGCAATTGACCCGTCAGATTTCAGCAATGGCGGTAGCATAGGACGGCAGAAATTCGCTTCGACTGACTTCGAGAGGGACCAGAAATGTTTACTTCCATTCGGATAGGAAGACAGTTTCGTCCCTATTCGGCAGATGTTGTCGAATCTCGCCTTTAGTAACACCCTTTTGCATTACTTGGCGGCCGAATTATAGGCTCTCTTCTTCGCTCGGATTCTCCGTGCACGGACCCCGCGATCGCGGATTTGCGCCCATGCTTGGTAAGCAGATTGTTTTTGGGCCTCAGCACAAGCGCAAGCCGCATTATACCAAGGTCGGGACTTGTAATCGAGCGGGATGTCGGAGAATAGAATAAAATACTCCATTCCCTGCCGAATTACATCCGCGATCGCATCAGCGGTGCATGAAGGGTCGCTCGAAGAGAAGCAAGTTTGCCGCCAGGAATAAGAAGCAAAGAAAATACACATCTCGTCCCAATCTGCTGACTCGTAACGCCATACTCGCCTCATGCCTTTAGAGCTATCACCTGGAGGAGAGCAGATTGATACGGATTTCACCACACAGTGGTCGGACGATCCTAGTGGAGCTGAGACCGATACTGAATGTTTGTGTGGATCAGTTGTCAGCAGTAGGTCAAGACAATTGGGTGTGTGGCCAGCAATATCTGGAATTCGCGTCGCTCGATCCACCAGTTGGTAAAGATTTAGCGCTAGGGCAAATCGTCGCGCTTCTATCCCAGCATGGTCAGTTTTCTGGTATGGGAATAGCCACTCTTTGAGGTGAGCGTTGAAGTCCCCCAGAAAAACAAGCTCCGCCGCTGGATATCGCTGAGTTGCCAAGTCTGCCGTCTCTGTGAGGTAATCTATGAGCAGAGTCGTCTCCCGGTCACCGCTGTGCGATCGGTAGACACAGATGTAGAGCAACTTCTCTACCCCTGTGCCCACCAGAAGCCAGATAACAGAAAACCCGGATTTTTCAAAGCATCGGAGACGCCTATAGCATATGTCATTGCGGACGAACATACAGACCCCTGCACACATTTTAAACTTATGCTCAAGTGCGTAGGCAGGGTAGTTGAGGTACGCCTCGTCCGACGGGGCGTCTGTGTCTCCGTCAAGAAGAATAGGTGCGGCTTTTCGGTCACTATCTGGTGATGGACCGAATGGAGATTTGAGTGCAGTCCTCTAATGTTCGCAAGGTGCACTTTAAATGGGAGGAAGTGCAGCCGTTGTTTAAGATTCTTCCTATTCCTGATGTTGATGTTCTTCCTATTCCTTTTCATGATGTAGAATGTTGGGGGGTAGGATTTTTAGTCGAGACGCTACTTAGTCGACCAAAGGAAGTTTTCTTGGGCTAAGCCGACCAAAAAAGGGAACTTACCAGGAGACTGCGCGGACGCCCGAACCTTGTGTTGGTGCTCTAAGATAGCGGCAAAAACTAGGGACACCGCATCCAATATTTCACACTTATTATGTTTTTTTTATACAATTCATTAAAAAATCAATGAAAGACAGAACTGTAAAATGTATTCACAAATAATGCTCACTGACTGATATTTTAGCGCGATTACACGGTCCTTTGTATTGGCAGACTGGACGCAAATTTATTAGTGCCATAGTTAACACATTGCGAGTCCATTGGTATACTTAGTCTGAGGTTTCGACTTACTTCTAGCAAGACCTACCTAAACTCAATCGGAACGACTAAACTTACTTTAATCAACTATTAAATTTAATATAGTATTAAGTTGAAATGTTTTAAAATTCCAATATAAGGAATAGAGTTCTTAAAAATGTAGGTAGGTAGGTACAGTACTTACATACATTAATAAAATACCTACTTATTACCTGTATCAATTATTATCAAAATTTAATTATTACTTCTTGTGACTTGACCACGACTATTTGACCCCCCCCTGGCGCCAAAGCTGGATCCGCCCTTGAACTAGAGTGACTTTAATGAATAAGATAAGAGAGCGGAGTGGTGTAAAAGAAGATATAGTGACAAAGATAGAAAAAGAGGTGCTTAAACGGTTTGGACATGTAGAGGATTGAACGAAAGAAGTTAAACAAAACAAATATATCAGGCAAATGTGCATTGGCTGGTCGATAAACGCAGATCAAAGCAAATTCAGGGATAAAATAGAAGAAGTCCTGTAAGAAGATCAGGTTAAAACCAACGAGCTTATATTATTAAAGGTCAAATGAAAGTTGAAGAAGCGAGAGAAGTATGTCAGGGTCATACAAAGTGGAATCTGTGATGTCTGCCTACTCCTACATCAAAAATGGCGTGATTATGGTGTATGTTCCTGTATATTGTCAAGTAGAACCAACACAACAACAAAGAACACAGCAGAAACACTACACATTTAAGAGGTGACTTCGGAGGATAAACGTCGCAGACCGCATAGTGATCAGAATGGTTTTTCGAATTTTGGTTTTTTACTGCGATCACCTGGATGCAAGCAGCGCAGGACTGGTCATTGTGAAGACCCTTGGAGAGCTTTTTGTCCAGCAGTAGACGTCAATTGGTTGAGACGACTACTATCTCTAATAAAGAGTGGATATTATGTCCAAAATTCAATTCTTTGGAGAAGCTTCTGTCCAATATTGTACGTCTTTCGGCTGAGATGATGAAAATCTGTATATTATAATGACATTTAGAAATAGTAAACTACGTAATCTGTCTTACCTTCCTAAATATGTTCTGTCTTCATACAATTACACATATGGTAAACTTTGTACGCGCTTCATGTAACCGTCATTAGCAAATAAGCTGCAAATGTATTTGTTTGATGAAATCCTGGATATCAGAATAAAACACTTTTTTACGGATTTTTGCGCATGTTTTATTTTATTTTATATTTAATCCTGACGTTTCGACTCCTTTACAGGAGCCGTGATCACAGGATTAAATATAAAATAAAATAAAACATGCGCAAAAATCCGTAAAAAAGTGTTTTATTCTGATGTGTAATGTGCGCGGAAGTGTAAGAACTAAAAAATCCTGGATAACTCGGAAAAATTTAAAAGGATACTGAAATACCTGTCATTGAGTGATGGCAGCAATAGAATGGAATAGAATTAATTTCTTTCGCGCACAGCAATGCAAATCTTTACAAGGAATGTGACAAACAATAAAAAAATAGACAGTAGAGATTAGTAAGATGCACTGCAGTGGTGAAAAAGCGCCTGGCTTAGCATAATATCACGGAATGTCGACACCTCGACATTGCCATTACGCTGTTTTTCAGCCGGATTAAGTGACACGCGCATCCTAACTATAATTCCCTTTACATCCTAATTATATTATAACAATACCTTGTGTGTGTGTGTGTGTGTTTGTTACGATATTAACCGCAAGTAGTTCGTCTACCAGACGCTAGATGGCGCTAACGGAAAAATATTATATAATAGAAGAAATTTAATGAATTTTGTCCACCTGTGCGAAGCCGGGACGGGCCGCTAGTATTAAATAAAAACAAAACAAGAGCAATCATGGATTTTTTTAGAACGTAGAATAATATGGTTAATATATATGGACCATACCGATTTATAATAATTCTTAATAGCACACCTTTTACGATTTCTCATGCTGCAATATTTATGTTTCTATTATTTTTATTGGAAATAATGTAAATAGCATTTAAAGCACATAAGATTTAAAATACTCCTACGATAGTACGATACTACGACCTTTTGATATTTGGGCGAGTGATCTGACCTCTGTGCGTGTGTGTCTTGTTCTTGTTGTTCTTTGCTCTTTCCCACGTTAGGTGGGGTCGGCTCTCCTTATCCTTCGGCGCCGGGATAATCTATCCTGAGTTGTCGGGTCCAGTAATTGGGTTTTCTTTATAAAATTGGCCATACTGGTCCACCAGGTCAAGGGCGGCCGTTCTCTTGATTTTGGCATTTACCTATAATAACTGCGTTCCATATATCTTCATACATTTCAATTTTCAAAATAAGTAAGACGGTGTGGGCGCAATTTCAACACAATTTTCTTTGCTTTGACATTTTATTCTTCCGTCCTTACCTTCTCAGGTGGACCTGAGCGAGAAGCCATCCTTCTGGAAGGCTCTAAAGCCGCCAGCTAAAGACAAGTGTGGTGAACTGCTGACCTCGCTGTGCTATCATCCCAGCAACAGCGTATTAACACTGACGCTGTTGAAGGCGAGGAATCTGAAAGCTAAAGACATTAACGGAAAATCTGGTAAGTTTTATTATTAGTTTTTATTATTAACTTATTTATGTTCTCCCAAAGTAACAAATAAATAGCGCAGAAAAAAGGGTTCAATACTTTAAACATTTTGACGGACTGAAGCTTAAACTACTTATTTTCACGGTCCCGGTGTCTCTTATGAAATCTTGCAAGTTTTTGACCCACTTCCCGGTTTCCGATTGAACTGAAATTTTGTATGCATATGTAAATGGGTCGTTCTTCTGTTTTACCGACAGTGAAACGACGTATTTCTGTTTTTTTAGTTTTTGAACTATCCATAATAATTGTGGTTTCTGTGTGGAATTATAAAGAAATTGCATCTGTGATGTCATTATGACTAATTAAAGTTTATTTTGCGGCAAATATTAATTCTTTTTTAATGTTGGTTTTTAAAAACATTATGGGACAAAGTGCCCTTTTTCTGTTGAGACCACATTTCGGTTTACCACTCTATCACGGCATTCAACGGAAAACAAATAAAAAATATGTTGGTAGGAGAAAAAGAAAAATTACATAATATTAATAGATAAGAAAAAGAAAAATTACATAATATTAATAGATAAGAAAAATATGGACGTTTATTTGAACCGAATTAAAAAACCGTAAATATCAATACTCCAACGAGATGCCATAATAAGACGAAGGACAGAACATTGTCGGTAGAAAAGTAGAACGACCCAAATCGCCTGACAATCTAATATTATTATGACATGGAGCTGGAAGATGGCCATAGGAATACTCATCGTGTTTAGGCTCGTTTGATTTGTATTGACGAGTACTTTGATCCTATATGGTAACCAGGATCTGATGCTAGAGCTGGAAGGTGGCCACAGAAACTCCGCACTAATACGACACCACCCCATCGAGTTTGGGCTCCTTTGATTCGTTTTTGAACTTTTTAGTTCGTTAATAAAAGCTTATTTTAAAAAGTCTTTTTAAATGGAATCTTGTTTATTAAATTTGTTAAAGGGCCTGAAATAACAGTTTATTTATTACTAGCGACCCGCCCCGGCTTCGCACGGATGCAATGCTCTACTATATTATGCATGTATTATACATATAAACCTTCCTCTTGAATTACTCTATCTATTAAAAAAAACCGCATCAAAATCCGTTGCGTAGTTCCCTATAGGTAGGATAGGGATATATAGTAGGATAGTAGTTAGATTTAAGCATACATAGGGATATAGGGACAGAGAAAGCCACTTTATTTTATACTATGTAGTGATTTAGTGCTTATAGCACTGAGAAATACAACTAAATAGTGCAGTAGGCTATTGGCATTTTGTGTATGTAATAAATAATAAACTTAATCATGGATTTTAAATAACTTTGACTGGATTAGTGACTGGTTTGATTCTGTTTTTTTATATTTTATCCTGACACTTCAACTTCTTTACTTAGATATAATTAAATAACTAAAAACAAACTATTGCTAAAACCATTCTCAGTAACTTTAAGAAATCAGCCAAGTGCGAGTCGGACTCGCGCAAACGAAGGGTTCCGTACAAACTTTAGTTAAATAAAAAAATCACATTTGTTGTATGGGAGCCCCTCTTAAATATTTATTTTATTATTTATTATCAAAGTAAAAATGCAATTGAGTATTTTGTGAATATTTCAAGTGGCTTCCTGTTGCCATTATTGATATCGAGCAAAAAAGGGCAAAAAAAAATCGCGTTTGTTGTATGGGAGCCCCCCTTAAATATTTATTTTATTTTGTTTATAGTATTGGTTGATATAGCGGCAACAGAAATACATAGTTTTGAAAATTTCAACTGTCTAGCTACAGCGGTTCTTGAGATACAGCCTGGTGACAGACAGACGGACGGACAGACAGCGAAGTCTTAGTAATAAGGTCCCTATCAACAATTCTTTTTATATAAATTGAAGAGTTAGGAATGGCCCAATTAAAATTTATCTACCATTTATTTTTTTATGTATTTTTATTTATTACTTCCTCCTCGGTCTAGTGGCGAGCACACCAGTATTCATTGTAACGCGACTCCGAGATCTCGGGTTCTTTTCTTGCCCGTGTTTATGTAGAAAACATTTTTTTCTATATTTGCTCTTTTTGTTGTTTCGGAATTCCATAACACAAGTGCTTGAGGTTCCATTTTAATTTATAACACAGCAACTCTCTGCTTAGTCAGTTAGTATAAATATATATTTTGGGAGTAGGTATTATCTTCAGTGTTTGAACTTTGAACCATCGATCTATGGTTCAGATGATGTAATGTATTTAATTTTATTTTTTTATATATAATAATCTTTATTGACCATAAATATAAAATGGTACAAAACGTGGACTTAATGCTAATTGCATTCTCTCCCAGTCAACCTTTGGAATAAAATAAACTTAAAAGCGGATACCATATACTTAAACTTATCAATTTAACATACATATTACATTATATACAATACATACAATACGTACATAATTATATTACAATACACATATAAACCAAATATATATATATACACACACAACTAAATACATTAAATAAGTTACAATAATGTGATGATTTCATTTTACTATTACTATAAACCTACACCTAAACCTATACATAAACCTACTATAAACCTTTACCTTAATTGCCTATGTTCAATTTATGTCTATGTTCATATTAAGATTAGGAATAAGATTTATTTGTACAACTAATGACTCATTGTTGGTCGTTATTACGACTTTGTTAATAGCGAAGCCTAAATACTTTGGTTTTCCGCATTACATTTTGGACGTGATAACGTCTTATAAATCGATGAGCACCGGCTGCATGCACGAAAAAGTGTTACGTTCCACGTTCAAGCGAGAGCACGTAACAAGCGATAGAGAGGCACGATCGGCCTAAGCGTTCGACTTGTGGCGTATCTATCTCTCTTCCACTTCATGAACAGAAAAGTTAATGTGGTTTCCATTGTTTATTACAACAACTTAATGTTAATTTATCGAAAAAAATAATAATTTATCTCGTTCCTTGTATTATACAAAATAATGATAATTCAGTGATAGTAATTCAATTCATAAAAGTATGCAATTTTTCATCAATGTTTTCTTATGACGCTATCAAGTAAAATTATCGTCCGTAAACTGACTTTACAGACAACCAATTTTTTTATATAAAGTGTGATGAAGAAGGAAGATCGCAAATCACTGAAAAAAAGTCATCAAAGCTGATGTCAAAAATGAAAAATGAAATCAATCCCACCCAATATAACTTGAACGAGCTAAGTTATTAAACTTTGTGATTTAGTGAAGAAATTGGTTTGCCAGTAATTATAATATAAATGAGATATTTTCATGGTAATGATATAAGAGGTTTGACGACCGTTTGGTGCAACGGTAGCGATCCTGCCTATCGCACCGACGGTCCTGGGTTCGAATCCCGGAAGGGCAGATGTTCTTATGATGAATACGAGCATTTGTACCTGAATCATGAGTGTTTATATATATTTCTTTTAATATTACATATCTATGTATCATATATGTATGTATATCCGTTACCCTAGTATCCATAATACAAGCCTTACAATGTTTACTTTGGGCTAGGCTAATTGGTGTGAATGAAAGGAATATTTATTAATTTAAGAGGGACATATCTCGTTAAATATATTAAGTTATAATTATTTAATAAATTGTCGATTACTATAGATACTTTGTGATAAGTTTTCGTATTTACTAACTGATAAGTTTTATGGTAATTTCCAGGTAGTAATTTTATTTTCGGGTAATTTAATAATAAACACTTACTTTTCTTTTACGTTGTCTTGTTACATAGCTAAATAAATTAATCGTATTTACTGTTTTAAAAGACATAACAGGTGTATAAACCATTAACATTTTTAAATTGTATTTATTTATTTCTTGCATATCACATTATAAAAAAAAGGTGGAACATTCAATGAGGTATACATGTGACGCCCTGCAAGGGCACAGCAACATTAATCAATTAAGCCATTAACTTATAAAAAAACACAATATAACAAAATTGACATTAATAAATAATTAAAATATATTTTCTAAATTACATCATTTTACATCCATTATAATTTTTAAGTTATAAAATAAACATTCTTTGAATCATCATCATTAAATTTTTATTTTTAATCCTCAAAAAATTCGTTTAACTATAATAACATTTTGTAAAAAGGAATTGTTCAATATTATAACTTATAATTATAAATTAATATAAATTTAAATCAATAACATTGTTTCTAATTTAAAATTATATTTGCATGATATGTGTATAACCAGTAAAATATGTGGACTGTTAAAATTTGAACACTAACCTAATACCATATTTTATGCAAATAAAAGATATTTTATTCTTTTCCAAGAATTAAAATAAACTAATAAAAGTTGAATAAGTAACCTCATTAATTCAATTTGAAATAAATTATATTAAAACACCAATTTAACGTCAAATTTGAAGACATTAAAAGGATAGCCATTTTGTTTTTCAAGACATTAGTTTAAAATGTAATTCATTTGCTGTGAGACAACCATTAGTTCCAACAAAGCGACTCATATTTAAAGCCTTATTAGACTATTAATAACAATTAAAATTGAGTGCCCGAGTTTTAAGACAGTCTAAGTCTGTTCTAAGCTCAAAAAATAGCTTTTTACTAAAATCAGATGAAAGTGTATGCTGTACTTGTAACAAAAAACACAAGCTAACATTTGACAAAGTTTCTTGCTGAAACACCTGAGTATACTTTCCCGAAGTATTTTGGTGTATTAAATCCAAATCTGGCTACAGCATTGCTCCATCACGTCAGGTTTTTGAGATATTCTAACCCAAAATTGCAAAAAACGCCGTTTTGCCCATTTTTGAGGTTATGTGATCCTTCAAGTTTTAATAAACGTAAAAGCTACAGAGGGAAAGTCTTGAAATTTCAAATGGCGTTGAGTTTGTTTATAAATTAATTTTTTTGGAAAAGATTTTGGTGACCTGTGAAATCAATTTAAATATTTTATGTCTATCTGACTGTTTGTTACCGCTAATCTCTGAAACAGCTGTTTTAATTTTAAACTATCTGCCAGTGAAAGATAGCTGATATCTTATAGAATAACATAAGCTACTTTTATTTAAATAAGGGTTCTATGCAAAAAAAGTTAAAGTTCGACCCACTGCTCATCCAATTAAGCTTAACCTTATGAGCACTTGTCAAAATTTACAAGTACTTTTTACTTTTTTACGCTGTAGGCCAGCATTGCTTCACCAATGAGAAAATATCCTCGCATTCGAAAAGAAACATTTTTACAAATGTTCTGATAAACAGTTAGGATGAAAAAGCCATTTAGTTTTCGATGTTTATATATTTTCATTTTCGATTCTATCATACAAGATAACATTTAAAATAAAAAAAAAAACATATATAAATACACAAGAACAATATTTTTTAATGAAAGGCATCCTATGCCCTTTTCCGTACCCTTGACAAAGTGCATGCAAAGTTTCATGATTATCGGTTGAGTAGTTAAAGCGTGAAATTGTAACAAACAAACTCTATTTCGTATTTTTAATATAAGTAAGGATTTTTGATAAATATCGCTCTTATAATAAGATGCGGAAGTTTCAGTTATCTTGGAACAGGAAACTTCATTCATCTTATTAATTTCGCTGCTTGTTATAAATCAAAATGGCGTCTCGAAAACCAATCCCAATTATAATAATCTTTCAACGCTATATTTTAAGGGTGTCCTTTTAACCGACTACAACAAAAGGAGGATATTTGTCTTATTTATTTAACCCTTAATTCGACATCGTGCAGTAAACTTCCCGTTGAATGAAAAAAAATCTCCGTCGAGAACTACTCCATATATGTAGAGTTCTGGGTGCTGTAATTGTAACAGGAAATAGAAATAGGTAGATTTTTTTATATATTTTTTCTAGAGTCCCCTACAAGCTGTGAACCAAATTTGGTGACAGTTTTACAAATTAAAAAAAAAAATAATCCGTCGAATTAAGGATTAATAAGGCTTACCAACTAAATACATAAAGATACTGACATTAAAAGTAAAGCACTTAGCGAAATTGCATCTTATATGCATTTGACTTAAAGGTAAGCACATTTTTATACGTAGAAGACGTTTTCATTTCCGTTCATAATTAATTAGTTATTATTTAGTATTAATAATTTAAATAGATGTAATTTATGACATTGTATAGTCATTAAAAATATTTGCTTAAAGTATTATTGAGACTGCTGACATAACAATTTCTTACATTCGTACCAATTAGTTTAGTTTAAAGTATGCACTGTGAGGCTTGTGTTATAGATACTTTATACACATATGTTACTTATTAATTAATAATTTAATATTGTTTTTATTTTATTTTTTTTTGTTTTTATTTATTTTTTTTTGCATTCACAATGCAATATTTCTATAAGATATAAAATACGTGTGTAAAAAAAAAAAAAACAACCACGCCTCCGAGCCCTCAGATGGGATTCGAACCCACGACCTTTCGCAATCCGGGCGACTGCTCTGACCGCTGAGCTACCGAGACGCTGGCAAACGTGTCGAATTTTACAAACGTATTCCAACTTCTACTATGAGCTAGTATCGTTCCACCAATGTTGAACGCTAACTACCTTCAACATTGAAAGTAATATTTTTACAAATATTAAACAATCAATTAAGATGGAACCAGCTATAATTATGTTTTTATTTAATTTTTTTGCATTCACAATGCAATATTTCTATAAGATATAAAATACGTGTGTAAAATACAACCACGCCTCCGAGCCCTCAGATGGGATTCGAACCCACGACCTTTCGCAATCCGGGCGACTGCTCTGACCGCTGAGCTACCGAGACGCTGGCAAACGTGTCGAATTTTACAAACGTATTCCAACTTCTACTATGAGCTAGTATCGTTCCACCAATGTTGAACGCTAACTACCTTACCTTCAACATTGAAAGTAATTTAATATTACTTGAAATTAGGACATTATTTATAACAGAAAAAAAGTAAAACTGAAAATTATCCAATCACAGTACAATTTTATATGCAAGTCAATACAAGCTTGTAAACATTGGTGTCAAATTTCATAAGTGTATATACTTATGTTAGTCGCCCCATATCTCAAAAACTATAAATCGGAATGCAAAAAAGATGTTTAGTTTGACTAGGTATAGTCAAATAAGGGCACTGTGCAAGTTTCAATGAAATCTAATAATCTAATGAAAAGATAATTACATTAAATTGTTGTACCAGATTCAGTTGAAAAAAGCTTAATGAATAACTAAAATGTGAAAAATAAAAGTTGCACGCTTTAAAAAATCGAACTAGATGTAGGTTTAAAAAAACTTTATTAAAAATAATAATAATATAAAACGAACTAAAAAGTCTAAATTGCGGAGTTCCTATAGCCTTCCAGCTCCATCATCAGAGCCCGTTTACCATATAAAGTTAGTCATCAATACGAATCAAACTAGCCCAAACTCGAAGGAGTTGTGACGTTTTATTACAGAGTTCTAATTGCATTGTTACGTAATGTACATATGTATCCCACCAAAAACATTCTGTAAAAACTAGCCAAGTCTCGATGGAGCTGCTTGTTTATCTCTAAAAAGTAATGAAATCTAGACAAAGTCATGCCAAGCCCAAGGTGCCTTACTGCGGTTTCTTGTTGTGTGACTTGGCCGTTGAACATTCTTTATACGTTAGTGGGTACAAGTCAATTTTGTTTACACGTAATGTTATATCTGTTGTAACTACCTATGTTTGTTCAGCGAGATAATAGCCCATACTGGTATTGGTAATTGGACGCTAGACTTATAGAATCATATCGTGTGAAACAAAACAATGGAAGGTGTCTTTTCGCGCTCTCTCAACAAACTTATAGAATCATATACTTCTATTTTATGTTAGGTCGGTGGTCGATTTGACGCTCCAAAAAGAAGAGACAGAAGTCAGCATTGTCAATGCTGAATGCATGTGTTGCACAATCAACAACAGCCTAAAATGAGACACTAGCGACCAATTACCAATACCAGTATGGGCTATTGTCTCGCTTAACAAACATAGGTAGTTACAACAGATATAACATTACATGTAAACGAATGTTCAACGGCCAAGTCACACAACAAGAAATCGCAGTAAGGCACCTTGGGCTTGGCACGACTTTGTCTAGATTTCATTACTTTTTAGAGATAAACAAGCAGCTCCATCGAGACTTGGCTAGTTTTTACAGAATGTTTTTGGTGGGATTTCACTTCTTTTTGTAGAAACGTGGGCATATTGATTTATTTTATAGATTTTCTTATTTGACACATTTTTATTTTTTTAGGAGTAGTTTTTTAATTATTACAAATCTTTCTTTTCTTTATTTCCGGCTCTGATTCTTGTACAGTAGCAACAGTTTTTCGTATTGCCCATTCGCGTTCATTATTTATTCATTTAGACAGTTTAGATGGTTTAATTTCTGAAAGATCGGCGCGGTATTTATCACTTCGACTATTTCTTCTCGTAAACTTGTAAGTATAAGCATAAAAGCCCGTCTAGTCTTATTATCCAGAGTTTTCCTTTAATTTTATTTATATGCGTATTAAAAGCAGAAGGGGAGGCATTCGCCCAGCAGTGGGACGCTTTAGGGTAGATTGAAAATAAGAGAAGATGTGTCCCACTACGCTGGATTTTTGCAATGACAGTCGATTTTTGTATGTACCATTAGTAGAAGGGGGCATTACCATATCTCTAATACAGCTGAGACCAGCTGAGGGTTCTTCATCGGATACTTTAGAACTTCGATTTTTGACATCAAATGAAGCGGCCCACCAAGTTGAATACTTTTTGTAAAGGCGGTATGTCGATCTCTAATAGTTTGGATGGGCTCTTGTGTTTTCTGATCAGGGTCACCAGGTACTCCAGATCTTCGATTATCCTAGTTTTTATAGTTTTCCCTTTATGTGGCCATTAAACCCTAACTCTGTACCAAATTTCAGCTCTCTGAGTTTATGGGAAGTTCTAGTTCTATTTTGATGATCATAAGTGAGTGTCGTAAATGCGAAACTTTGCTTTCGCTTAACTTCGGAACTAAGTGACCTACAGACTTGAAATTTCGGATTTTAAGTGTGTGATTATAGCTTACTAGATGACGAAAATTTCTGCGTTCTAGTCTTATCTAGAGGTTCTCAAATAGAGGCCTGAAAATGCGGCGAAATGGTTCGAGTAAAGGATGGTACGGCAGTGTTTGCTTCGCGCTCGACTTGGCGGGGGCACTGCCGTGCCCCCCGATACATCTCAGCTCAATTGGAAACCGAGAAGTGGGTCTTTAACTTACAAGATTAAAGACACCGAGACAGGTGAAAGTGAATTAAAGCTTGTAAAAAGGAGTCGAAACGTCAACATTAACCAAAAAAATTTGAAGATTTTTCATGAACCAAACATTCAGAAATTGTACTAAATAACTTATACAATGTGTCCCGTCACCAGTGTCGGTGCCTTTAATGGTGTGAAATATGGCATTTTTTATCGAGAAATTGCCCCTCAAATTTTGTTTTTCTCAAAAAGCCAATAATTGAAAAATATACAAAAAATAATCTATTTGTTTTTCTTTAATTATTTTTTTCTATTTTTTATGCCATGACAATTAAAACATGATGGCTGTGTAACTGTTGTCTACATGTTTAGCTATCAAATGACACCTTTTGAATGTTGATAGGACATTTACATGAGTAGTGGTGGTCGAATTAGTATAAGAGCCTACGTCTTGGTTACCAAGAAAACAAAATGGCGGCCATTTTATAACCGTAAGAGAAAAACAAAATTTGAGGGGCAATTTGTCTAATGCCCCTCATGCCAATGCCATGCCAAAAAATGCCATATTTCACACCATTAAAGGCTCCGTTACTGGTGACGGAACACATTGTATAATACATTAATAAGCATATAGGCGACCATGACTCAGGAGCAAATGCTGAAGCTCATCATATCTTTGCTACTAATAATTTAACAGGCGTTACCGTTTTTAGTAGAATGATGAGAAGGATAAACTCGGTCTTATCCTTTTCATTATTCCACTAAAAATCTAGGTATTCCAAAAAATTTTAAACGTGAATTTTAATCTGATAGAATACTTATTAATTAGATATTGCTTGTTTTAAAGAGCTTTTCTGTAGGAATAAGATAATTAAACGATCAACTTAGGTGCAATAAAATGGCCGCCCTTTTTCTTTCAAATTTTTTTTTGTTATATAAGTATGTAAAATTATAACAAGAATAAAATCATCCCATCTTTAAGTGTCAGACAGAAACCACACCCCTCTTTATTTGGAAGAATGCTCATTCAATTTCCTAGAATTAAATTAAAATTTTATATTTTTTTTGCACTTATTTATTTATTTCTTTGACGACCGTTGGAAGCAAGCATTGGTCCTGGGTTCAAGTCCCGCAAGGTGTAGATATTTGTGTTATGTATATATAGGGTAAAAGCCGGATAGTTGCCCTACTTTTCAAATAAGCTCCACAGTTAATAAATATATGTTTATTAAGAACAATTCAACGTTTATATTGAAACATAGGTCTTTAATCTTTCATAACAGCCTATTTTTGTAAACATAATTAATATATGTTTCGAGTAAATCCCGTTTGATTTGACCTCTCAAAAAGGGGATAGTTGCCTACTATAGCGGATAGTAGCCTAACTTTAAAAATGCTTCGGGGGATACTTGCCTCGTGTAAGGATAAATGGCTCTCTATTTTTCTTTTAGATAAGTTTCAAGTAATTTTAAGTATTTAAGTTATAGTAAGACTTTATTATTTACTGAGATTCCTTTTTAAGTATTTACCACAATATTAATTAACATTCTAAAACAGTGCTATGTCCTCTAGTTTTGAACTATAAAATTACAAAAAAAATGGTCTCGAAATTTTGAATTGGATTAGGTAATAATGAAATATTATTATTTATCTTAAAGATAGAAAAATATGGTTTTCAACTTTGGCATTAGCATTAATTATCACCAGTAGCCAGGGTTTTTAACTTTCCACATCTCATGCAATGGTTTTTTAATGTAGAACAAGTTTTATGCAACCACATTTGACACATCTTAGATTAAATTCAATCTGATTTCGATAAAATTAAAACTAAAATTGTAAATCAAAACATTCTGCGCAATATTTCTGAATTAGCGTTTTTCACTTTTAATATCTTTTCAGCGACTCTGATCGAATTTTTGTCTTTTTTTCTTTTGATTGGTTTTTGTTTCGTTCTAATGTGACGTGATACCACGCCAGGTTTTCGCTTATACATACTTGCGAGGCATCTTGCTTACCTAGAATGAGTGCATAAAATAGTTGATTATTTGTTTTATTTAAAACAAGTCACTATAAGTTAAAAAGAGCATCAAAAGAAAAAAAATTGTTTCTGCTTGTTACAGAATTTATAGTTACGAATAGTTGCCTTTAGAGCAACTATCCGCAAAAGTAACAAGGGCGACTATCCTTTTTGATACGGATACTTGCCCTTTCTATTTACGAAATAAATAAAATCTATTTAACAATAAAACATAATGAACAGTGTAATTTAAACTCTAATGCATGTAAAAAAACAAAAAGTTGACTGAAACACAATGAATATCAAAAATATTTAATAGTAAAGACTTACCAATATAATTTCGACGCCTGTCAAAGTTTCACCGCGGAAGATTGAAACCTTGACTTGACTTTGCTTTAATTCTATTATATTGGCGTGAATGTAAGAAATATTATTATTATATTAATAAAAAGGAGTGAAAACCAAATCTTACCGAGTTTGTCGCGGTTTCTTTTTTTTCTTTAATATTATCGAGAGTTTTTCCTTAGGAAATGCCACCCTCATAGGTAACACAAAAATAATTCATTAAGTATCTCTACGCTTTATTTCATTTTTATTTTTATTTTATTGGTTAAGGTACAATAACAGAATACAAATTATTACATCGCAGTCTTAAATAACATAACACTTTTTAAATTTATATTCCAATAATAAGGCCACACTGCACAGTAAAATATAGAATATTGGCCGTTTTTGATAGCGAAGTTGCCAAAATGCTTAAAAAACCTATGTCCCCTTTAAATTGGATGTAGGAAAAGACCTGTGATCTCACCGCCACATTTTGCTCACATTCCATCATAATATGGTAAGCATCTTCAATGATTCCACACTTACTGCAATTAGGGGATTCTGTTTTTTTAGGGTTCCGTTCCTCGAAAGGAAAAAACGGAACCCTTATAGGATCACTTTGTTGTCCGTCCGTCCGTCTGTCAAGACCCTTTTTCTCAGGAACACGTGAACGTATCAAGCTGAAATTTATATCAAATACTCAGGTCTACTGTCCCTTAGAACTGTGAAAAACTCAAGCTTCTAAGCCAACGCAATCAAAAGATACAGCCGTTTATGCCGCAAAATTCCGCAAATTTTCGACACGCAAGGGAATCAAAACCTACAGGATTACTTCCCGTGAACTCAGAATCTTGAAATTTGGTACAAAGCAACGTCTTATAGCACAGATAAAGGAAAAATTGGGAAAACCGTAAATTTTTAGTTACATTATATAATAAAAATATTTTACGGAACCCTCGGTGCGCGAGTCCGACTCGCACTTGGCCGGTTTTTTTCATTAGATATGCAGCGGTTTCTTTATCGTTACAAGGTCCCCCGACGTATGATTTACAAAGCCATAGGGTAACTTCATCGTTCAATACAAGCATTGTAGGTGCTCATACAACTAATTATTCTTACCCACTAGAAGAAACGAACTACGCTTCATCAATAGGCCCCCCTACAAAGTAGACCAACGTTCTAGATCCTCAAGGATCGTTTGTTATACAGGCCTATGGGAACCCATAATACTTTCATTTTTCATTTTATTTAGTTATTAAGTTCTCACTAAGATTACTTAATCGACTAAATAAAGTCTAATAAAGAACTTAATCAGTAAATAAGATGTAAAATAAAACAATTTGATTTATATAAAACAATTTTAACAATTATACTTTGTCCAATGTAGGATGATACTTTTGACAGGTGTCACTTCCTTATTGCTACGTACTAAGGTTGCGTTTGTTTCCTTATGTTTGGCTTGACATTGCAATAGCAACTTAATACCCTTTGTATAGGTGTCAACTGTCAAAAGTATCATCCTACATTGGACAAAGTATAGGAACGTGCTCGATTAAAATATTGTGAAGATAGTAGAAAAACATGACAACCATTATCTTAGTCATCCTGTGATTATGACTCCTGTAAAGGAGTCGAAACGTCAGTCCAAACATCATAAAATATGCGCAATAATCCGTAAAAAAAAGTATTTTATTCAAATGTGTAATGTGCGCGAAAGTATATGAACTAAATACCATAATACTTTATTAAAATGTCTTTAAAGTATATATTGGAATACCTCAGGTTCCTCAAGGATCTTTAACTATGGGAACCCATTATACTTTATTTAAAAGTCACTTTTTATTTTACAGATCCCTACGTCAAAGTCTGGCTGCAATTCGGCGACAAACGCATTGAGAAACGCAAGACGGCCATCTTCAAATGTACTTTGAATCCTGTATTTAATGATTCGTTCTCCTTCAACGTGCCATGGGAGAAGATCAGGGAGTGCTCCTTGGATGTCCAGGTTATGGACTTCGATAACATCGGGCGCAATGAGCTCATTGGCAGGATACTCTTGGCAGGTAAGCTTCAATGAAACATAAAAACACAATATTCGATATATTCCTAAATGTGTAAAAGTAAAATATATGAATAATTGTAAGTAATTGTGTATGGAGTACTATTCTCATCTTTGGGACCAACTCCAGACTCCTGAGTCCATTGAGAGGAGGGCCAAGAAACACATCGGCAATGACGATCTATTTAATAACTAGGTCTGCAATGCTGCTGCTGTTTGCAAATACTGAGCGAAGCACTACCTTACCTAACCTCACCTAAATTTCATCAATGTAGTCTCAGCGGTTTGGCTGTGTTCAGCTTTTGAATTTTTCTTTCGGTGATTATTCCTCCATGGTATCTCCGATTTCAAAACTTTTTTTGCACATTAGTAACGACCACGATTTGAGTTTTGGCGCCAAATTTCATCAATGTAGTATCAGCGGTTTGGCTGTGATCAGCTTTTGAATTTTTCTTTCGGTGATTATTCCTCCATGGTAAAGTCTATATTTATTTTACATAGCCTATGTCCGTAAGGTTATAATCATATATGTTAATGCCAAAATTCGTTCGAATCGGTTGAACCGTTAAGTGGCAGGAGGGAGACAAGCGAAATTTGTGAGTTGCCTAATAGAGAGCTTCGCTCAATAAGCTGAAAAGCCTTGAACATAGACGGAATGTAGCTAGCCTATCCGTTTTTCATAGGATACATTTCGGAGAGTGTGCAGCTGAATTGCACAGCCTTCTTCTGCCTTTATATGGTTGATATATCAAAGAGTCGTACTAAGCGTTTTGGTTCCAATTTTGTAATACTTACCGATAAAGAGTGGAACTCTTTGCCTGAGTCTGTGTTTCCTGATAAATACAATTTAGGGGTCTTCAAATCACAAGTGAATAAGTAACTTCTAGGCAGGCGCGTCATATCCTAGATCGCATCGTAGTTTAGCATCAGGCGAGATAGCGGTCAAGCGCTTTCCTATTCACGATAAAAAAATTATATAAAATATGAGTCATGTATATTTCGAAGTGAAATTGACATGACTCTTATAGTAAGCAAAGTACGAATTTTCATTTAAATTGACAGTTTTTGTTACTTAACACATTAGTAAATTTCTAGCTTTATTATATTGCATGCGTGTTAGCACGTTGAAAACTTATGTACATCATTTTATAAGATTTTTATATAATACATCATCATCAACATCATCATATCAGCCGTACGACGCCCACTGCTGGACATAGGCCTCCCCCAAGGATCTCCACAACGATCGGTCCTGTGCTGCCCGCATCCAGCGTTTTCCCGCGACCTTAACCAGATCGTCGGTCCACCTCGTAGCGGGCCTACCCACTGAGCGTCGTCCGGCACGCGGTCGCCATTCGAGAACCTTTCCGCCCCAACGGCCATCAGTTCTCCTTGCTATGTGTCCTGCCCATTGCCACTTCAGCTTCGCAATTCTTTGAGCTATGTCGGCGGTTTTTGTTCTCCTACGGATCTCATCATTTCCGATTCGATCGCGTAGGGAAACACCAAGCATAGCTCTCTCCATTGCCTGCTGGGCGACCTTGAGCCTTCTTACAAGACCCATAGTGAACGACCAAGTTTCACTGCCATAAGTCATCACTGGCAACACACGTATACATAAAATACGTATCCATGTAAATAAAGAGTTATTTCATTTATGACCTTTATATTTGTGCATATTATAATAGAAAATACAAAAAAGTCACAATCTTTTGATGTCCGTTCCACTGCTCACCCTATTGAGCTACCAAAATGAGCAATCGTTGAAATTTTCTCGTACTTTCTTGTATTCTAGTAGTTTCGTGAATTTAGTGAGAGGAATATCCACTTATTTAAGCCTGGAGCTTCCACCTGAGGGCTCGAAGACGCGGTTATTTTTTACAAGCGTATTTTATATCTTACTAAACCGGCTCTTCTATATTGGCTGAGCTCTGGGTGTTGTGGTACCGTCATTGTGTCTGAAGTCCATAACACAAGTACTTTAGCTACTTGTCTGATGTCTTAACTTGGGTTTAGAATTGTATGTGTGATGTTGTCTAATGTATAATATATTTAATTCCAGGTAAAAATGGCTCAGGTGCTACGGAGACCAAACACTGGCAAGATATGATCACAAAACCAAGACAGACCATCGTACAGTGGCATCGTTTGAAGCCAGAGTAATAAGTTGTTAATTTAAAAAAGAAAAAACGACAAAAAAAGGTAATACAAAACGTCATAAGACTGAGCGGTTAACAAAAAAAATAAAATGGCACCGAAAAAAAAAGAATCTCCTACTATCCGCTATTGCATGTCTTGAATCGTATTTAATCTGAGAAATGTTAAAACATTTCTCAGATTAAATTAACGATTGAATTTCCTTGAAACTCTGACTATACGCACGTTTTAATATTTATATTTTTATTTTATTTTAAAATCTTAATATCGGACTTAAATATCTTCAATTATAAAAGAACTCCGAAATAGCGTTAGTGAGCTAAAACTAGAAATCACACGACATGGCAATGACTATTTTTTTAAATAAAATTTATTTTATATGTATATTTATTATTAATTGATATAAAAAAATTGGACAGCAAAGCAAAGCTTAAATATTAGCAACGGAAAAAGCTTAAAATCCTAACACCGTGTCTTTACTATGGAAAAAAACATAATAGTACTCAAAAAAAACGAATCGTGTAAAACCAAAAGCTGACCAAAGAGATGTCAAGTCTCACTTTAAATTTCGTCACACTCTTATGAGTGAACTTTGGTTAATATTTTCTTTCTTTTTTTCTTTGCACACTTTTCTCCTAATATGAATAAGCATTTTATTAATCTTAAAAAAGATCTAATATAACCTTGGATCTACTTAACATTTGTGATGCCGAATTGAGATTGAATTCTAAATGTAATGATATATATTTCTTTATTTTATCATTTAAATAAATCTCATTTAGGTGTCGTGTCTACTTATATTACAAAATTAACTATTCAAAAAAATATTTAATTATTATTAAGTAATATAATTTTAAAATTCAATTTTGCTCGGCACATTTGCAAAGTTACCGTCTTTTAATTATGATATTGACGTTTTTAATGTTTGGAAGATCAATGTTAAGAATTTTAAGAAGTAAAAAATAATATTAGAGTTAATAAAATTAATTAATTGTTAAAATGTAGAAATAACGAAAAATGTCAAGTTCACATCGCACAAAATGTGTAGAAATTATAATTTTTTTAACTTGTATCCGCATGTTAAATATTTTACTTATATTTTTGTCTTTGCTCAAACTATAACGAAAGAAGTAAGTAATAAATACGTTTCTTGTTCATAATCTCATTAATTTGTAATGATACTAATTTTCATATTTTAAATAAAAAAAAATATTAAAAACTGCCAAATTGTTATCAGAAAACATTTTAACCAAAAATGTGTGTCAAAATGCATTTTAACACTATTACTTTCCAAATCCTAATGCTTAAATATTAAGAAATTACATTCTAAATTGATTGTTAAACGTTAAGATATTATGAAAATGGAAGGTGTATTTGGCTGGTCAATTTTAAGCGGGAAAAAGTTTTTATTAAAAAGAACGAAAATGGGGGGAAAATTAAAAAATATTTTTACTTCATAATGTGATAAATGAAATGGGCAAAGAATATTTGATGTCATATTTAGAATGATCCATTGTAATTTTGCGAAAAACTGTTACGTGAAACGAAATAAAATGTAGCTAACATTTTTAAATTCAAATTAGTTGGAATAGTGGTACTATTTTTCGCAGAAGTACAATGGAGATTTCACTTTATAGTATAAAAACTTTTTGTTAAAATGTTTAAAAAAAAAATTAGAATCAAAGGCTTGTTATTACATGTTACAATGCTTACATTCCGAAAAGTAGTATGTTCGATGTTAAAAACGATAAGAAATGTCATCAGAATCCGTAAAAATATTGTATACATTTATAAAAGATTTTATAGTGAATCGTAGCGTATATATAGATGTACTTTATCGAGTAGCTTGTTGTAATAGATGTTAGAGAGAGTTCGATGTTTATGTAAATTAGTTGCAAAGGAGGTCTATTCACAAATAAAAAAAGTTCATTAAAAAAAAAATAGGAAATTTTTACTTTTTTTTTTAATCCTCTAACAGAGCTTGGGAAACCGATTTTAGGATGCCAACAATACATAAGATTGTTCTTTAGCATTTTAAACAGTTAGATATCCCTAGTTATATAGAATTATATAATTGTAAAAAAAGCGTAAATAATTAATGTCATCGATTTTGTTGTCATTGTTAACATTTTATGTAACTGTTCGGTTCAAGTCTTGATAAAAATACTGGTTTTGAAATGAGGCCGTATATTTTCTGCCTATTTAGAAATCAAAGTTCTTATTAACCGAAACCAATTCATTTCGTAACCAATGACGATGCAACCTTCTTTTTTTGTTTTTTAAGAACTTCTTAATGACAGATTTTTTGGAATATAATTTTAATAGCTTCTTAAGCAATCCTACTTGAAAACTATTTTATTAAGTGGTGATATTTTTAAAGAAACAATTGAATTTTTGGCCCAAATTTCATTAAGGATTGTAGAGTATTAAATAATAGCAAAAAATATTATATTTTTTACTCTCGTATTTTTAATAGTATTTTAAAAATAAAAAATATCAATCAAAATACAAAATGAAAAACCTCTAAACCAAGCTTTTTAATTTATTCTTGCTAAGCATTTTAATGTTATTTTTAAATAGTAAATGTTATAACGCATCTAGTTGTTAATATTATAATAATTTTGCGATTTTTAAATCAATCAAAGCATATCCTGATGTATTAGGAAAGTTTTTAAATATAAAGAAAATATTGTAATTATAATGAAAGGTCAAAATGAGAGGAATAATTCTAATAAATGTATATAAATAGATATATAACATGCATTGTCATGAATGTTTGAGCTCCGAGCAGATATATATAAAAAAGGAGATTTTTTCTTATATGGTAATACTATTCTTCCGTTTACTCTACCTCTCTATTGCTTATTTAATGGTTTCATAAAAATATATTACTGAATCACATACAATCTTAAAAAGTTTTTAACTAAAACTCTCCATTTGATTTTTATAATCATTGTGATGTACAACAATCTAACATATCAAGTCATTTTTATTTTTGAAATAATAAGAACGCTATAAAATATATTTTCGTGAGAAATATGTCCTAATAACAAGAGATGAATATTTTTTGCACTAATTCATATTAATTTTAACTATTTTAATATAAAAGATATATCTATCAATAATTATTTTTGCTATATATGATGAATAGATCAGCAGTTTATAAACACTAGAATATTTAATCAAAATATGCCACAGATTAATAACTTTTCAATCAAATTAATTTATTATTCAATTACAGCAACAGACAGAATGATAAATCAGTGTTTTCATAACATATATTATTTATATATATATAAGTATGATATAAAAAACACTCACAGCCACTCGTTACTATATGTTGGTTAATGTTTATCTTTAATGTAATAACTTAATGAAATGAATTTAATTATATATTCGAAAAATATGTCAATTTCGTATTACATTATAAGCATAACTATACACAATAAGGAACTTACTTATTGATTTTAACAACTTTCTTACTACTCTGTGTGTTGAGTTTTTTTTCTTGGGTTGCTCATGCCTCCCATAGCTCTTACCCGTAAGAAATAAAGATGATTACGTCATTTATTAGCCGAAACATCCACTTCTGAGTAGATGCTTCCTTAAAAATGCAAAATAACGAATAAATGGTTATTCACAGTCGTTTAAATATTATTTTGCTAATGTTCTCTATGTATCATGGCAATGGATCTACTAGAAAGGAAAATAAAATAACAAGAAATGAATATCATCTCCACTCAGTTCGATTTTTAAAAATTTAAGTAAATTGACCACAGAGGTTGCTTGAAAGTAACCAAATTTTTTTTTTTTATCTATTTAAATCTATCCTCATGCCACATAATGGGTAACGAGTGGCCGTGTGAGTTTGGCTTTAGAAAAAAAAGATTGTCGTCGTATTTAACTTTTTGTTGTATTTTCGCGCGCTTATCGTCGCTCGCCATTTTGAATTTGACAGCTTATAGTTATTCGGATATTTCCGTGGCTCTATTACCTAATTTACAACTGATAATCGACCTTTTAAAAAAATAGTTTTTTTTTAGAATATTCTATGTCGAATGGTTGTCTATTAGATAATAGTTCCACAGCTCAAACGATATAATCTGTCTGTGTCTGTTTTGTGCAATATAAGTGTACTAAATGTTATAATTAGGAGAATTGTGATTTTAACAATATAGTTGATTATATTTTATCGTATAGTTTAAAAAAATAATAACATTTTAAAATACATTATGTAATATCATAATTAAGATCAGTGTTTAGATATATATAGTTGAAAAAAATAATAAACTGTATTTATAGACTGTTAAGTTTAAAAAAAAATAAGTACCTAAATGTTACGAAAATGTTGCTTTTGAATCAAGTATCTATTTATTTAATTTGAAAATGTGTAATATAATTTGTATCAACGTATATAACAATGAAATAGTGTTGACATTGAAAATTAAATATTTTTTCGTTTAATAACATAGTTAAGTAAAAATATAATTTCGTAATAATTTATATGTTTTAGGTAATTTAGCTGTATGTTTATATTATACACGTATTATAAAGTGTTGAAAATCATAACTGTATTGTGTATTACTGAAATTCATTATTCCCGAATAAATAATTGAGTTAATAAATGCGTTTCTCAATTGCACTAAACTATAAGTTTTTTTTCTTTATTTCTGGCTTGCACAATTTGTGCATTTAGCCAGTGTCAAGTAAGTATAATCTTTCTTCTATGTTCTTGCGTAATTTCCTAGGTTTCAGTAAAGAAGTGGGGTTTAACTGAAACCTAATCGTGGCCTTCTTGAGAGTGCGCAAAAAGACACTTTCCAGCCTGTTTTGTTTCACTTGCCATCACTCATGCATATTCAGAAACAGTCAGTGGTTAATAACCCACCATTATTACACACTAATATCAACCACAACTCAAAATTAACAAGAAAACCAAAACCATTAAAGTGACGTTTCGCACTTCCGCCAAAAAGTCCAACTATAAGTTAAGTACACTATGAAAAAAAATCTTAATGTAACCTTTTTTCTAATAAACTTTTAAATGTACTTCCTAACTGGCATAAAAGGAAATATAGGAAAAAAAAAGACGGTCTTAGAAATTTTGTGTTTTTTTATTGAATAACTTTTATTATATACTTTTTTTGTATCAATATCACAAACATACTATATTAGGCAGGTATTCAAGTAAAAAAGCCGATAAACTTCTAAAAAAATCGTTCACAATAATATTGTGTCGCAGGCATTCTTTTTTTTTCCCAACGAATTCATACGTTTAGGACAATAAACATCCTATTTGTCACACATATCTTTTTTTGAATCAATATAATTCAATAGACAGGAAGTAGGAAGTGGCATTGTATTTTGTTATTGTAATTTTATTGTTAGCTTACGAGTAAATACAATGGGAAAGTACCGTTCTAGAGTTCTAATTTACAAAGTATAATTTGGTAGAAAATTTTTGAGACCAATCCTATAATATGCCCACAGACTATAGCGCGTGAAGGCGCGAAATTTGAAATGAGAACACTTTATAAAAAATAAACTTTGGCGTGTGAAGACGCTTTTTTATCTGTGGGCTAAAGTGTCAAATGTTTTTGATTTTAAGCTTTGGGCTTCTCTTCTTCCTTCTTTTCTTCTTCTGGGGGAGGAGTTGGAAGCTCAGGATATTCCAGTTTGGCACCATCTTCGCATGTGAATATCGGACAGCAGGCTGGGAATGGTGCAGTCTTGTTGGTCTTGTCTGAAAAAAAGAGTTATATTTTTATCAATTTACCGTCGTTTGGGTAAACACATTTACAATTTTCTTATAATAAGCCACAAAATTATAGCTCTACTTATACCAGAAAGTACATTCGTGAAAAAAAGTCTGTCACAACTAAAATCTATCCAACATCATAAAATAATTTCAACTGCACATCAACTTTTACAAAATTGTAAATTGCTTGAATCTGTTTTTGACAACATTAAATCCACTGGATAGAGTTCATAGTTAAATGATTTTTTTACAATGAGTAGTATGTAATAGGCTGTAATCAGTACTATTGCATTCAAACTATCCAGTTAAGTGCCTTATTAGTTTCGAGAAAAAATCCTATTTGGAATTTCTGTAAGGATCACCTTTGGGAAATTGTTATTTAATTATAAATTACCGTAATTTGGTCGGTGCTAAGACAAAATGACATACATTGTTCTGAATCTAATTGTATGTTATAGAATTCAGAAACAGCGACGGTTTCACTTCTGGGTGAATTCTGTTAAGCATAGAACAGTTTGTTTTCCATGCGAGCCATTCGAGCATGAAGGTCATCAAATCAAGTTTAGGTTAAAGATACATGGCATTATACTCTTAGATATTATATCAAATAGTTATTTATTCGAGTTTACCAAAAAGTGTACAGTTAACACTTATAGTGTTAACTTACTTAGGGGTAACTTACCGGTATCAAGTTTGCATTTAGGGTTAGCTAGAGGTAAAGGCCCGCAGTCTTCCACCAGCTCCAGGAGCCTTGGGGGCGTATCCTCGCTGACAACGCAGGTGCTGCGTCCACAGAAAGGCGCCAGGTCCCAGGTGTTGCCAGGCTCAACAGTCGCACAACGCGTCGATGCGAAGCACATTCCAGGGAAATCTGGGGAGAAACACGAACCGTTTTATTTATCGTCTAAAGTATTTTAAGAAAACTAGTTTAAAAATAATAACAATGCGTTCGTAATTCATAGGCAAAGCCTGAATCAATCCACTTGGTACACATCTCAACCGACGGGCTACTGCTGTCTTTAAATCATTTTCAAAATGTATACTAAATACTTGTGTTACGTCTGTAAGTACCAGCGTTACCAGACGTCCCGATTTTGGCGGGAAGTCCTGATTTTGAAATCAAAATTAAATGTCCCGCGCGGGACATGCTCAGTCCCGCTTTTCGGGGATAACTCGGCTACAGGGTAACTCTCAGACTATTGTTTTAAACACTACATTTTACTAATGAATAAAACTTTATTGACTTTGGTTTGTTGTTTTTAATTAATTTTTAATCAGTAAACGAAGAAGGTTCAACTACCAAACTATAGGATAAATCTGATTTAAAATATTATATTTTTGTTAATTTATTATCTATGGCTACTTTTGCTATATATTGTTACATTATCTTGATTTAAAACTCATATAGAAAGATAAAATATAAAAAACATCTGATTTTATTCGTCTTTTTTACTATGTCCCGCTGTCGACGAATGAATCCCGCTTTTATCACTCAAAAAGTTTCAAAATCCCGACTTGCCAAAAAAAAATCTGGCAACTCTGGTACCTACATCGGTAGGGAACGAACCCAATCCACTTGAGTTAAGGCTGTCATTTCAACTACGGCCGCTTTTGTTGAATATCTATTTTGTTTTCTATCACATGTTTTATTTGTCTTGCAAATACTCTTACCGGCTATCGTCGCGCTTATTAACGAAATTGTCTTGTTATTTTCCTCATATGTTAATAATTATAGGTAATTTCATTTACTAAGAATTGCATCTGCCATGTAGGTTATGATACTTCGTATTTTCCAAGTAACGTTGCATCGGATAATCAAATATCGATGGAATAAGATATGGATATATCATAATCGATATAAAGAAACGGTGAACAAATACGCATGGGATAATAAAGGTATTGTTACCGACGTATCAATATTCGAGAAATGGTATTTCGATGTCGAGTAGGAAACTTTAAATTGGGTTAATGTCACTAAAGAGTTGAAGTATAGGAAAATGTTATAATTCTTCAACAGATTTTTAAATAAAAATTAATTCTCTTATCATCTTATCGATGATATGTTCAATGCATTTATCTTAACGTCATTAATCATAATATACAAAAAAAACGTTAGATAGTTTCTATTGATTTGGCGTACTATGTTATATAATTGCTACAGAGCTAGGTAGAAACGAAAGTAAATAAAAATCTTAAGCGTTAAGTATTGCTTGTTAAACACAAACACCGTACAACTTTCTACCATTTTAAAACAAATTTTCTATATGGCAATACCAGAGTAACAATAGTATTTCAATACAATTAAATTGGTATATATTTATAAACTCAACTGAATCTAAAATAAATTTAAAACGGTTAGTCTCGAAATAATGATCTAAATCAACTTTCTAGACTTTCTATAAAGTAAAATGTATCGATTTCTAATTGCTATTTAACAGCAGAGAAAATACTGAAACCGTAATTTTATACTTTTTTTTCTCAGTCTATTTAATATCAAAGTCACTTTCATTAACGTTTCTAAAATGTAATAGACTATGAAACGCCTTTTTAATATTACTCACGTATAATTCAAAAACATTTTTACTAACTCTTTACAAAGTTAGTTTGGATATGAAGAACCATAACTTTATCTCTAATTCCTTGAGAGAACTTAGTCATTTCAAACCCTTTTCATTTTACAAAATGAGAAATATAATTTCCAAAAAATATATCGACTCTAATTCAAGTATTTATTTGACGGTCGGTTTGTCCAACAGTAGCATTACTGCCTATCTATTCAAAATCACCTTCGTTTTGTACTGTATGATTAGTATAAGCTGTCCAAAGTTTATTTATTTATTGTTATTTAAATGTTAATTGAATGTCGTCCAGATACACACATACTTAAATTGTTTGTCGTAAAACCTCCTTAACGAAACTAGTCCAAGGTCTAGCAGACCGATGTGATTCATTGTGTACGGCCATAATGCTTGCTGTTGCTAAATTGTGTTGTAATGCATCCGTTTAACATGTTTAAGTGCAATACTGATATTTGCTAGACTCCCTTTCTTAGATCAAAAAATCTTTCTTCATCTTCAACGTCTGCCTATTGGTCTCTTTGCTATTGGCGCTTATTATGTCATCCCTTCAGCATGGATAAAAATCACACGGACACGTTGCTTGGTGGGTATTCGATACCGAGAATTTCGTACTACTGTTAAAAATATTTGCCTGTTAAGCATGACTTTAAGTACTGTAATTATAATACCATTATGTGAACACAATGATATTCCGGTTGTAATTTTATTATTTTTGATATCCAATAAGAAAAGAGATAGTTAAACTTATAAAAATTGTCAAGGTATAAAACTAAATAAATTAATTAATAAACGAGTTACCTATAAACCTTGCGTATTGCAAAGTAACTTTTTTTTATTTAATATTGAATTGAATCATTATAAGAACCACTTGTCAAACTTTTTGTGTTACCTCTTACATTGACATTGAAATCGACGATTAGCGATTTTCTCGGTCATGGCTGAGTATTTATAATTTAGAACCTCTAATTAGCATTGAAACTAATTCAGATGTTGATTATACTAATTACCCTTTTTTCGTGTCGTTCTTTATTTCCCGTCTTTGTTTCTTTTCTCAACAATAAATAGATTGAAAGTGTTTTAACAATTTATTCTGAATTTTTGAAACTAGAATAAACTTTCTTTGTTTTCTTACTAATCATTTTTACGGTTCTTTGCTTTTTTGGGGAGCTTTATGGTTTGGCTGCGAGGGAGTAGTTTATCATGTTTTTGCTTCATAGGGAAAGTCCAGAAGTGGGGTCATGAAAAAGGCTGAGGTCATAACGATCCACTTTATTATGTTCTACAATGGTCGAGTGTTTTTAAAAACTGTTAATATGTTAATGTGTATTGAAAGCGATGTTGTTACCCACTATTTATTGTTTTCGAAAAATTCATTGTGCCTAACTTTATTACATAAAGTCCATATAACTTCGAGCCGCGACCTCTTTACATAAAATTTTCTACAACATTTCCAGAAACCCTCTTACGCTACACACTGTTATAATCCCCAAATAGTTTTAAAAATATTTGTTATGCGTATATCAACAGACCAAATGGTAAGTAAGTAAAATAGAGTCATACAGATATGAAGGACTGCTCGACTTGATATTATAAATTCTAGGTTATCTATCCGTCGACTACACCTTGCGAAAGTAACTTAGCCTCGACAATCGTAGACCGAACGTCCTTAACTACTGCAACATCTACATGTTACACATGTTGCTGGTCCAGATGTTTCGAAAATACATTATTTTTGGGAAAGCAAATTTAATCCATTGCTATTATTATTTGGGTGACATCACCTAGTATTTTTGAACACCTATTATTTTTATTTAGTTTCGTAGTTTTGAGAAAACTGAGAAAATAAAAACTGTGACTTTCATAAGAAAAATGTCGAGAGTTTTAAGTTGATACTTGTTCATCAAAGTCAACTATGTATATTTTTTTCAGTTGGAGGTTTAGTCCGATACCTTTTTTAATAGTCGTCAGTCTTTCTGTTTAGATGAACAAAATGTACCAAAAACCTTAAAGAAAACTTATAACGTGTCATATTTTAAGTAGTTTCCCGTCAACTATTTGTCCTAAGATAATAAAAATAAAGAGTTTATATCTTTGAAAGGACCTATCTCGGAACTAGCGGTCGTTTTGAAACATTATTTTTGTACTTGATAGCCAAATATTTTCAAAAGGCCATATCATATTGTTTTTCACACAGGGTGTTTTAAGCTTGACGAAATTGCAAAGAGCTGCTCGTTTCTCATAATCTTTCTTAAATTCGTGTTCATTATGGGACATTGGTCAAGGTTTTTTTTAAAACAGTGGAGTTATGGTGTCCATGAATATTGTAAACAGTAGGTAAGCTGTCCCTATTAAAACAATTAAGCGAATACCACGGCGATTTGGCGTGAAACAAAGGCTGTTTACATAATTAACAGGAAATCCTAACTCGTTTAAGCGTCAATTCATCATGGCGATTATGACCGCAAAAATTCTAACTACAATAGGAAGCCTACTTAAACATTAATGACATTAAAAAAAAAATAATTGATGCAAGCGGAAAAATTGACCTCATTATGAAATTGATGTTTTGTCCTCGGGAACTTAGAACGACTTGCATTAACCTTCACTAATTATGATAAATAGTAAACAATATTGAAATGTCAATGCATTTTTATCAATTATTTGAAATTGAAGGAGTTTGAATGTTTGAAATACGTTTTAAGCGTCGGATTTAGTGACTGTTGGTGAAAGGATATTTCATTTCGTTACCTAATTGATTTTCAGAAATCAATCAGCTCGGTCCCAAATGCTGAATCGTAAACTTATATGAACTGCCTATAACACATAATTTTTAACTTTTTTTACATATATTTTTTATGCATTTTTTCAATGCTATCTTATAAGACAAATTATTTTAATAGGAAATACTAGAAAAAATCGTCTCGGCAGTGAATACTCAGGCGGGAATCAAACTCGGCGCCAAGTCCGGTCCAATGCTCTCCCATTGATCTCCGACCTGAGAAATCACATGTGAGCCAAGTCGATTTTTTCTAGTATTTTCCTATTAAAATAATTTATCTTCTAACATATAATATACAAATATGTTACATCTATAGTCCATTTCAATCATACATTTTCAAAGACACTTACGGAATTAAATTAATAGTTCTAAACATAAAAAAGTTTTATAATTTTATTTGTAAAGTTTACAAAAGTTTACTCGATAAATAGACTTGAAAAGATATTTTTCTACCCTCTGAACGGACGTTATGCTAAAAGTTTCTTTTAGAGTATAGCATAGTATTTTCGATACAACTGAATATATTTATTTATATGACAACTAACAAAACATTTCTTTATTAAATAGTATATTATGACTTCCTATATAGCAAAACTTTTGCCGCCAAATAAACTAACCTTAAAATGTGGTAATACATTAAATTATTTTTTTTTTATATATTTACTATGTTTCCTGTTTAGAATCATAGTTTCAATGTCAATAAACAGGATGTGCTATAATCCTTCCAAAATGAGCAGACCCCTAAAACTTACGAAACGTATTACAAAATTGTGTTCGCTGAATTAATGACGGCCTACATTCACGAAGTAACTTTCACTGCGCCTTAAAAGTCTTCCGTGCATTGCACATTCGAATGCTTCTCGAACTTTCCATGGGCACCCATCATTTTTCAAACCATAACAAATATCGCTTCACTTTTGATATCGAGTTTTTTACAATTTGAACATTCTTTGTTGACGTAATGTATAAAAACATAACCGTGTTATATTAAATGAATATTTTATAATGTTATTCAGAATGAGATACAACAAATATAGAAAGTTATTGCTATATATTTCGAAAGTTGTAAAAGTTTTCCTACAAACCATTTCAAGTACTTAATAATCATCACTATATAAATAGTCACGATGACAGAAGTAAAATGAAAACTACGTAAGAATGACACTAAAGTTGAATTTATAGTGAATATTTTCACGAATTAATATTTGACTTTAAAAAAATGACAAAATCAATGTTATGTAATATGAAAAATAAACAGAATCAAAATTGTATTTTATTTTCCCACCAAAAGTTTGACACACGACACCAGAGACAAATTCACTTTTTCAAAACAATCCTTAAAAACAAACATCATAAACATGGTATTGTTTTTCCAGCGAAAGGTTTGTATACATCTGACCACAGACAAGTTTTCAACCTTTTTACATACAACAGAATAGCATTAAAAACTTATCGATGTGATCACGTAGAGCGTTGCGTTTCACTTTCAATAAGAAGCCAAGCATGAAGTCATAAAGAGTTAACTTTTTAAGTAACCCGTTATTTCCTTATTGAACAGTCTATTATCATTTCAACCATTACAAAACTTTTGGCGCCAAAAAACTAACCTCTTTAACGTGTCTTGTTATTACTTTGTAAATTTCTTATAGAGTAATTCCTATAAAAAATGTAATAAATCTTATTTTGAATATTCGAATTAGTTTCTTAATACATTCAAAATTTATATTAAATTTAATATTTATGAGAGTTGAAAACTTTTACCAGATTCCGTAAACAGCTTTTATGACGTCATTTTGTTCATTATGCAACATGTAATAAAATGGCTTACAGAACAATCTAGAAACGTTAGACATAATTATAAAGAATTTGATAGTGTTCAGTAAGAAATCATGCTTGCATAAGCGTATTTTGTAAAAGTCGAATAATATTCCACAAAGTTAATGTATTTTTGAATCAATTTAATTTAATGTCTTTTTTATTTTATCAAGTCCTTATTTTTTTTTTATTCTAGTTTTTATAATTATTATTGTTTAATATACGAGTAAATGTACCACTGGTTTTAACATGCTGTTCGCACATTATGTTTGGAATGGCAGCCTACCATTTGTTTGTTATAATGTGTAAAAATTATACTGCTGTAAATCTGTTTTGTGTGACAAATAAAAAAAAATACTAAATATATTTAATAAATAATTAAAAAGTTAATCCTACTAATATTATAAATGTGAATGTAAGTCTGTTTGTTATGCTTTCAAGCAAAAACTACTAAAACGATCATCATGAAACTTCGTAAATATATTCTTGGAAGTATTAGAAGAAACATAGGATACTTTTTATTAAAAAAAAAATGCGGTCGAAGCCGCGGGTAAAAGCTGGTAATAATATAATAGCATTAGACAACATCACATATCTTGTTCTGAATCAAAGTAGCTTAAGCTTATGTTATGGAATTCAAAAACAACTACGGGCCCACAACACCCAGACTCGTGCCAATAAAGAAAAGTTCGATTTCTATATTGACCCGGCCTGGTATCGAACCTGGGACCTCGAAGTAGCGTTACCATGGAAACCAGTATGCGAGCCACTCGACCACGGAGGTAAATAGTTACTTAATTAATACTAACGAAATTGTCTCTCGCCTGTATAGCGAGGGGATATGGATTCGAGTCCCAGCTGACATATGAGATAAGTTGAATTTTTCATGTAATAATTTCTTTCTTTTTATTGTATAATTTGTGGTTATTCATTTATCATTAAAAGAGTTTATAGTTAATGTGGTCATAAGGCGACCATATCGCTATAAGTAATTACATTGTACAATGTACTGTATTTAAATTGTACAGTAGTTACATTGTATTGTCTTACACTATTAATATACATAGATTTATTTACCCATACTTGAAAAAACGTATAAATTTTGATTTTGTTTATATGAAACATATAACCTTACTTCTATACTGTAAAGATGGTGTGCTTTTGGTTTTGTACTTATTTTTTTTAAATTTAAGGCAGAATCACTATTTGCCTTTGTTTCTACCAGAAAAGTAAAAAGATCAATCAAAGTAAGTGTGTCAATGTAAAAATGACGTTTCTCTGATTGAGACGAAGGAGAAAAAAAATTATGCCAAATGACCTCAAAATAAAAAAATACGTGCAAAAAAACAGTATTATTATTATTTTGTTAAACTAAAAATGGAAATATTTGTATATTTATTGTAGCTTTGACCCGCAACTTTACTCGCGTTAATATAGACTCAAGACTAAAAGTTATATTTCTATACCTCGAGAACAGTGCTTTTTTATTAATGAATGAAGAAAGCACTGTTCTCGAAGGATACTGTTTTTTTTTCTGTGCCCTGACAAAGTGTATACAAAATCAAAATGATCGGTTGAGTTATTGACTCGTAATAAGCTAACTCACTTTCGTGTTAATATTATTATATTTCGCAGTTGTTTTTTGTTTTTCTATAATATTATTAATTGCAAACTCTCATTAGCATATAAAACCTCAAAGTTTTTGCCAATGAGTTCCGCAGAATTAATTGTGAATCAATGAATTGATCAATACCTAAAGGAAATAAACTAGGTCGATGCATTTGCTAAGCATAAAGCTTCGCTAGCTCCATATATTGGAGCGGAGCGTAATGCAAAAAAAATAATAATGTTTAGTAAATTAAAATTTTATAACAATGAAAACATCCCATAGAGCCAATGTTTGTTTTATGGCCATTTTTTTTATTTTTGCTAATTTTTAAATTCGATTCACGATCTAGACCTAAGCCTGTTGATTGGATTCCACATAAAAATTATTAAAATCGATTGAGAACTCGGGAAGTTATGGAGTAACAGACATTGCGTCATTGAAGCTGATCCATGGGTGTAAAATAAATTATAATATGAGTCAAGATTGTTGTAGAAAAATGTCTCATTGGTAAGTTATTAGATAAAAAGCAATTATTGCGACTGAAATTCAAGGACATGTATACCTTCATAAACAGAACCAGGAAGTTAAAATATAAATATGACTAACTTAACAGCGTTGTGTGCTTTGCTATTTCCAAGTTTATTTACTTGTAAGACCACTCTCACTTAGCAGGAAATGACAATGAGAAATAATCTAGACGGCTCTGCATTTAGTGTGGGCGTATAAACTGAATAATGAACCTTATGATAATCACGAAATTGCTGATTAACGCGCGTTTATTTCGACAGGACGGGACGACCGGCTGATGCAACAGTAGTGATTTTGCGTACTAAACTAACGGTCCTAGGTTGAAATATTGGCACGGATACATGTATGTGTAAACCTGCCTTTCGCGAGGTCCTTCGAGTCTCGGAAACAGCAGTTTTTTGTGTGATGAATATGACCATTTGTGCTTGAGTATATGCATATATAGATACTTGGGTATCTATAACACAATCTCTACAGTGCCAACTTTAGGTTAGCTTTATTGGCGAGGGTGTAAGAAATATTATTGTAATTATGTTGTGTTGTTTTTTGGTAAAAAAAGTTTTTAAATTTTTTAATATGTTTTGTCACAAAATGCTGTTAAAAAAATTATTAAAAAAAGTTTAGGTACAGATAATATTAAGCAGTTAAAATTAAAATTATAATTATGTTGTATTATATATTCATATACATAAAAATACCTATTTAATTACTTCACGGTAATTTTGGTGTGCTATTATGATATAATTATATTGTTATGATTATATAACATGGTATAATCACGCTAGCATGACTTTATTAGTACCCATAGAGCGTTTAGTTCTAGATTCATAAATTATAACAGAAGCCAGACTTGTTTTAAATAATCTATTACGTGATTGACCGGTATAAATCCGACGTGACAACTTTTTTTTTCGCTTCATGATTGTCAAATTTAGCGGTGCATTATGATTTATAATCGTCTTAGCCGAAAATCGGCCATTGCTGGGATTGAGGACTTTTGCCATCATTTCATTACTTGGTTACCGATTGAAATTTATTCTTTTCTAGCTGAGTATGTTTTATTTTTAGATAATTGGCAAGTAATCTTAAAACGTTAACCAGAAACCATCTGTATTTGTGTTGTATGTAATTTTTTTTTATATAATTTATGTTGCTTTTGTACTATAATTTCCTTTGTTAATTACTGTAAGTGGTGTTGCCATTGTCATTAATTAGTTATAACTATAAATGAAATAAATTTAATTAGTAGCTTGTTTGAAGAGCGCAGTGTTATATGGGAGGTGTATAGTGCTCACTTTATATTTTTATATCATCCATTCTTTCATAGGGTCTTACAAATGTTGCATAATATTTGTTATCGTGAGTCGTATAGGCGCTAATAACTGCGCCATAGAGTTCCTTCACTGCGTTGCCAGAATATTACTTTTGTAACATTTTACGTTATTTCTGACCTTCTCATGTTACTTCCATGTTAAACGACTCTAAATTTACTCTCTTTAAAAATATTAGCAAACATTATTTTGAAAGGCATAATTTGATATATGAGGCTGGTAATAAATAAAATAAATTCTTACATGCAGTGTATATCGATTTATGTATTTTAATTATTTATATTAAATCACCAAGCATCATATTTAGAATACTGACAGGCACAGCCGTAAAATTTGGTTTTGATTTGCGGTTCTCTTCGCTACAAGTTAAAAGCGCAGTTTAGTGTAATTTTTGAAGTTGTTTTTTTATATAAAACAAAATAATGTTACTTTTGACTATCGTCTACTGGCAACACTGCTCCTTCACCATATTTTAATTCAAAATTTGGACATCGATTTTCCAACAAAATAGTAAAGTCATCGACAAATTATGATACATATAAATTTTCTAATGTTGAAATTAATTTACTTAGAATAATGCAAGTCACTTTCTATTTAACTTTCAGGCTATTGTGTAACATGTCCTTTTCGTGCTGACGGTGCAAATAATTAACAAGAAAAAAGGTGACATTCTTTACAAAGGATTAGTGTAACTCGAGAAATTAAAAAAAAACAATTAAACCAATCCAATTAATAAAAAACACATTTAAAAAAAAAAACACGAAACCTTAGCCTAAAAAAACTCTTTGGTGTCAACTCACTTTAAAAATAGAACGTTATTACTTTTTTTTATTGACACCACAAAAAGGCGCGAACTTAAATAGTCTCTTAAGCGTAAAGGTTTAATTTCCTGATGTCCTTATTATTGTGAATGTTATTATAACACTACCTGTAAAAACGGTGACTCATATTGTAATAAATTGGAACGACAAGTGAATGGTGCATTGGGCAGCCTTGGAATGTTCTAGATCTTAAGTCTGCACAAAGTTTTCAATAGCTTTAAGCTTAGATACAATCGCCTTCTAGCAACCTGTATATTAGCAATATTTTTTTTAAACCTACTGGCCATTTTATTTGATATTTTAAGCTAAGCGATAAAAATATATCAAATTATAAACTAAATGAGTGTTAATATTTTTGCGTAATTTCTAAATATTCTGTGGAATATAGAGAAAACCGAAATTACAATGGGCTGATCTTAAATACTTTGGACCAGTTAGACACAAAACATTTTTGTGTATGAATTCAGAATACTTAATTATTAAAAAAAGTTTCCTTGTTAAATAAAAAAATACATTAAAAGAATCATGGAAAGAAACCATTAACTCAAACAGTTTGACTAAGTCTAAAGCTATAATCATATATAATTTTCGTAAGTGGCAATAATGTTACAAGATTTGGTGTCTTTTTTTCGACATAACGGATGTGCCAATGACTCCCAGAAGTCATTGTAAAACCTCTTTCGATGCAGAACTGGTTTTAATAATGGCCGACGAAATTCGCCTTTAACTTTTTAGTGGACCATGGTCACATCACCAATAAAACACACGCTTAAAAACTTAATGGTTTGAGTATAAGACTCATGAGGAATTCACTCTTTTAAAAATGGAACGATTTCCTTTTTTTGTTTTTTTTATTAGAAAACAGCTAATGTTCTTTCAGAATTCTTATCATTCGCAATTTTATTCATCTATTTTATATAATCTCACACATCATTTTTTAAAGAATTATATAATTTTTACAAAATGTAGCACCATGACTTTTCATATGTATAAATTGGAAATAGTTGTTTTTTAAGGTAGCTGGCTAGGTAGTGAACTGTTGATAATTGAAAAAAGAATTGGCGCGCTAATAAAAAAGTAAAACAATAAAAAGAAACTGAAGTCCAGGCTGTGTGGCACATCGTGCCTTTGAACTAAATTCACAGAATAAAACAAAAAATGAACAACGAATCAATGCAAAACTTAGTTTTGCGAAACGTCATCCTATCATGGATGCCATGATGCCGTCATTAGGTTTATTGATTGCGAATTCGTGTTGCACTAATGAGTATCCACACTGTTGCAATATTTCCGTGCAGCAGTGAAGCAACAAAGTCCTATTATTTAAAACACGAATGGCCTTTTTCGTTTTTATTTTAAGCAAACTAATTTGGAGTTTCAAAGGAATTAATTTTATTATTCCTATATATAGAATATAGTTTTTAATTAGATGGATAAATGTTTTATTGGTACCAAACAGAACATATACTCGTACAATATCAGTATAAAATAATAATGATAGAAAAAAAAGTATAAAATTCTGAGTGTGTGTTTGTTCCTTCTCAAACATCCATTTGTAATTTAATATGATTGCTAGTGTTGAAAATTGTTTTAAAATGAGGTTAAGTTTTCTATATAATATTTAATAATATCTTTGTGTAAATAATGGGTGGCCCAATAGCACCAGGTGCGCAGCGTGTCACCAACTTTTTTTTTTATTTTGACTTGGAGAATAAACTTTTGACCGTCTAACATATCATATTACAGTGTTGCCAGTATAAAAGGTTTAAGAGCAAAAAAGAAATTACCCTAACATTTTAAGTCATTAAGAAGAAGTTAGCGATATTTTTCAAAATATTTTGCATATTTCTCTAGTCTGCTTCCTCGGTTTCTAGCGTGGCGTTTTAATAACAGTATTTTAGGCATTAATTGCCGTAAAAGCGGAATGTCTTGCGAAAAGTAGAACTTAAAGGAATACTTTGTAAGATAACAAGAAACTAGTATTTCCAAGGTGATAGAGATTTAGAAACATAAAAAAAATTATCCATTTTTTTTATTTAAACGAAGTTTTCCATATATTATATTTTAGAAAAGGATATACCTTTCATCCAGAAAAAAGCACTGATCCCGAGGGATAGAAATATATCATTTAAACTGTATTTTACATTAATGCGATGTGGAATTGTGGTCATTAACGCTTGTGACCAAAAATCATCCCCTTGCTATTCTTGAGCTAGAATTGAGCTACCGAGCCCTTGACACATTATTATATTGGGCCTTTCGCACCCGATATAAATAATAACAATACTATTTTTTTTAATCACACTAATTAGCCTAGCTCAAAGTAAGCACTATAAGGCAAGCTATGACTAGCGTAAAGGATACACAAACATATTTGATTCATAAATATTTATTAATAGAAATTATATATAAATACCCATGATTCAGGTATCAATACTCGTATTCATTACACAAACATTTTCCCCTTACGGGATTCGAACTCAAGTCCGTCGGTGCGAAAGGCAGGATCGCTACTGTTGCGACAAAAGGTGGGTAATAATGCCTTCAGGGGACTGATAAGATGCATGATTACTACAGTACGTCATGAATGCTAGCTACGCGGAGGTAAACAGCTTCTCATTTATTATTTATTTAGAATAGCGCTCTTGATCTCAATCAAGCCCGGAGGCAAAGACAGAATCCACGATGGAACGAGCTAACCCAGAAGGTGCCTATTCACCCTGGCTTTTAAAACAGACGGGTTATAAGTACTCGGAAATACAGACGCAAAGAGGGAGTTCCACTCCTTTGCTGTGCGCATTATAAAAGAAGTTGAGAAGCGCTTGGTGCGACAGGTAGGAATAGCAACCGAGAAGTTATCATAAGGAAAGGCATTGCGTCCCTAATCCATCTTGTGGGTAAGCTAAGCTCCTACAATCTCCTTCGGACAGTTGCAAAGAGACTAGACGGTGATAGTGCTATAACGCAACACTGGACACGCGTCCATCTCTCAAAGGGTCTTAATTTAGAAATTTATAATTTACGTATTTACATAATTTTTAGAGTTCCGTACCGAAAGGCTAAAAACGGGGCCCTATTACTAAGACTTCGCTGTCTGTCCGTCCGTCTGTCACCAGGCTGTATCTCAAGAACTGCGATAGCTAGAAATTTTCACAAATTATGTATTTCTGTTGCCGCTATAACAACAAATACTAAAAACAAAATAAAATAATGATTTAAGGGGTCCCATACAAAAAACGCGGTTTCTTTTACCACATTAAAAGTTTGTACGTAGCCCTTTGTGTGCTTTAGATTTTACTTTTTTTAAGTATAAAAACAATACTTTTATCCTATTATGCAGGATTAAGTCATAAACTTATTCGTAATTAGTCATTTTCAAATTATGTAACTAAAAGTGCAGGAATTAGTTTAATAATCCAATTAACGGCAACGTTTAAAAAATTAATGACTTTAATAGTAACTTAAGGTAACAGTTACTTTAATAATAACATTTTTTTAAGATTTACAAAATATTGTCTAAAATATTGGTCATCGTTTTTAGGGTTCCTTATCTCAAAAGGAAAAGCGGAACCCTTATAGTGTAATACACTTGTTCTTAGGAATGCTTAAATATTCATGTCTACAATCCTTTGGGACAATGAAAAAATCTAATTTCTAAAGTAAACGCAATCAAAAGATATACAGCAATTCGTGCCCCATTTATGGTGCATATTTTCACACTCGCAAGGGAATCAAAACCGAATTTTATTAATATAGGTTCATCTGTTTCGCCGTGGACATGTCACAGATAGAAAAAGAGGCTTAGTTACGTAAACGTCTATAATATGAGTAGAGATTTAGTTTTTAAGATATCGAAATCCTTTTTGTTAATATTGGTCAATAGTGGTCTTTATAATGACACCAGCGGCCCGTCCCGGCTTCGCACGGGTGGACAAAATTCTTCCAATTTTTTCTAGCATTAAATATAGCCTATGTTACTCAGCGTGAATGTAGCTTTCCAATGGTGAAAGTTTTTTTGAAATCGGCTTAGTAGTTTTTGAGTTTATTCATTGCAAACATACAAAAATACAAATCTTTCCTTCTTATAATATTAGTGTAGATTATTGATCTACACTAATATTATAAGAAGGAAATTCACGATCTAGACCTAAGCCTGTTGATTGGATTCCACATAAAAATTATTAAAATCGATTGAGAACTCGGGAAGTTATGGAGTAACAGACATTGCGTCATTGAAGCTGATCCATGGGTGTAAAATAAATTATAATATGAGTCAAGATTGTTGTAGAAAAATGTCTCATTGGTAAGTTATTAGATAAAAAGCAATTATTGCGACTGAAATTCAAGGACATGTATACCTTCATAAACAGAACCAGGAAGTTAAAATATAAATATGACTAACTTAACAGCGTTGTGTGCTTTGCTATTTCCAAGTTTATTTACTTGTAAGACCACTCTCACTTAGCAGGAAATGACAATGAGAAATAATCTAGACGGCTCTGCATTTAGTGTGGGCGTATAAACTGAATAATGAACCTTATGATAATCACGAAATTGCTGATTAACGCGCGTTTATTTCGACAGGACGGGACGACCGGCTGATGCAACAGTAGTGATTTTGCGTACTAAACTAACGGTCCTAGGTTGAAATATTGGCACGGATACATGTATGTGTAAACCTGCCTTTCGCGAGGTCCTTCGAGTCTCGGAAACAGCAGTTTTTTGTGTGATGAATATGACCATTTGTGCTTGAGTATATGCATATATAGATACTTGGGTATCTATAACACAATCTCTACAGTGCCAACTTTAGGTTAGCTTTATTGGCGAGGGTGTAAGAAATATTATTGTAATTATGTTGTGTTGTTTTTTGGTAAAAAAAGTTTTTAAATTTTTTAATATGTTTTGTCACAAAATGCTGTTAAAAAAATTATTAAAAAAAGTTTAGGTACAGATAATATTAAGCAGTTAAAATTAAAATTATAATTATGTTGTATTATATATTCATATACATAAAAATACCTATTTAATTACTTCACGGTAATTTTGGTGTGCTATTATGATATAATTATATTGTTATGATTATATAACATGGTATAATCACGCTAGCATGACTTTATTAGTACCCATAGAGCGTTTAGTTCTAGATTCATAAATTATAACAGAAGCCAGACTTGTTTTAAATAATCTATTACGTGATTGACCGGTATAAATCCGACGTGACAACTTTTTTTTTCGCTTCATGATTGTCAAATTTAGCGGTGCATTATGATTTATAATCGTCTTAGCCGAAAATCGGCCATTGCTGGGATTGAGGACTTTTGCCATCATTTCATTACTTGGTTACCGATTGAAATTTATTCTTTTCTAGCTGAGTATGTTTTATTTTTAGATAATTGGCAAGTAATCTTAAAACGTTAACCAGAAACCATCTGTATTTGTGTTGTATGTAATTTTTTTTTATATAATTTATGTTGCTTTTGTACTATAATTTCCTTTGTTAATTACTGTAAGTGGTGTTGCCATTGTCATTAATTAGTTATAACTATAAATGAAATAAATTTAATTAGTAGCTTGTTTGAAGAGCGCAGTGTTATATGGGAGGTGTATAGTGCTCACTTTATATTTTTATATCATCCATTCTTTCATAGGGTCTTACAAATGTTGCATAATATTTGTTATCGTGAGTCGTATAGGCGCTAATAACTGCGCCATAGAGTTCCTTCACTGCGTTGCCAGAATATTACTTTTGTAACATTTTACGTTATTTCTGACCTTCTCATGTTACTTCCATGTTAAACGACTCTAAATTTACTCTCTTTAAAAATATTAGCAAACATTATTTTGAAAGGCATAATTTGATATATGAGGCTGGTAATAAATAAAATAAATTCTTACATGCAGTGTATATCGATTTATGTATTTTAATTATTTATATTAAATCACCAAGCATCATATTTAGAATACTGACAGGCACAGCCGTAAAATTTGGTTTTGATTTGCGGTTCTCTTCGCTACAAGTTAAAAGCGCAGTTTAGTGTAATTTTTGAAGTTGTTTTTTTATATAAAACAAAATAATGTTACTTTTGACTATCGTCTACTGGCAACACTGCTCCTTCACCATATTTTAATTCAAAATTTGGACATCGATTTTCCAACAAAATAGTAAAGTCATCGACAAATTATGATACATATAAATTTTCTAATGTTGAAATTAATTTACTTAGAATAATGCAAGTCACTTTCTATTTAACTTTCAGGCTATTGTGTAACATGTCCTTTTCGTGCTGACGGTGCAAATAATTAACAAGAAAAAAGGTGACATTCTTTACAAAGGATTAGTGTAACTCGAGAAATTAAAAAAAAACAATTAAACCAATCCAATTAATAAAAAACACATTTAAAAAAAAAAACACGAAACCTTAGCCTAAAAAAACTCTTTGGTGTCAACTCACTTTAAAAATAGAACGTTATTACTTTTTTTTATTGACACCACAAAAAGGCGCGAACTTAAATAGTCTCTTAAGCGTAAAGGTTTAATTTCCTGATGTCCTTATTATTGTGAATGTTATTATAACACTACCTGTAAAAACGGTGACTCATATTGTAATAAATTGGAACGACAAGTGAATGGTGCATTGGGCAGCCTTGGAATGTTCTAGATCTTAAGTCTGCACAAAGTTTTCAATAGCTTTAAGCTTAGATACAATCGCCTTCTAGCAACCTGTATATTAGCAATATTTTTTTTAAACCTACTGGCCATTTTATTTGATATTTTAAGCTAAGCGATAAAAATATATCAAATTATAAACTAAATGAGTGTTAATATTTTTGCGTAATTTCTAAATATTCTGTGGAATATAGAGAAAACCGAAATTACAATGGGCTGATCTTAAATACTTTGGACCAGTTAGACACAAAACATTTTTGTGTATGAATTCAGAATACTTAATTATTAAAAAAAGTTTCCTTGTTAAATAAAAAAATACATTAAAAGAATCATGGAAAGAAACCATTAACTCAAACAGTTTGACTAAGTCTAAAGCTATAATCATATATAATTTTCGTAAGTGGCAATAATGTTACAAGATTTGGTGTCTTTTTTTCGACATAACGGATGTGCCAATGACTCCCAGAAGTCATTGTAAAACCTCTTTCGATGCAGAACTGGTTTTAATAATGGCCGACGAAATTCGCCTTTAACTTTTTAGTGGACCATGGTCACATCACCAATAAAACACACGCTTAAAAACTTAATGGTTTGAGTATAAGACTCATGAGGAATTCACTCTTTTAAAAATGGAACGATTTCCTTTTTTTGTTTTTTTTATTAGAAAACAGCTAATGTTCTTTCAGAATTCTTATCATTCGCAATTTTATTCATCTATTTTATATAATCTCACACATCATTTTTTAAAGAATTATATAATTTTTACAAAATGTAGCACCATGACTTTTCATATGTATAAATTGGAAATAGTTGTTTTTTAAGGTAGCTGGCTAGGTAGTGAACTGTTGATAATTGAAAAAAGAATTGGCGCGCTAATAAAAAAGTAAAACAATAAAAAGAAACTGAAGTCCAGGCTGTGTGGCACATCGTGCCTTTGAACTAAATTCACAGAATAAAACAAAAAATGAACAACGAATCAATGCAAAACTTAGTTTTGCGAAACGTCATCCTATCATGGATGCCATGATGCCGTCATTAGGTTTATTGATTGCGAATTCGTGTTGCACTAATGAGTATCCACACTGTTGCAATATTTCCGTGCAGCAGTGAAGCAACAAAGTCCTATTATTTAAAACACGAATGGCCTTTTTCGTTTTTATTTTAAGCAAACTAATTTGGAGTTTCAAAGGAATTAATTTTATTATTCCTATATATAGAATATAGTTTTTAATTAGATGGATAAATGTTTTATTGGTACCAAACAGAACATATACTCGTACAATATCAGTATAAAATAATAATGATAGAAAAAAAAGTATAAAATTCTGAGTGTGTGTTTGTTCCTTCTCAAACATCCATTTGTAATTTAATATGATTGCTAGTGTTGAAAATTGTTTTAAAATGAGGTTAAGTTTTCTATATAATATTTAATAATATCTTTGTGTAAATAATGGGTGGCCCAATAGCACCAGGTGCGCAGCGTGTCACCAACTTTTTTTTTTATTTTGACTTGGAGAATAAACTTTTGACCGTCTAACATATCATATTACAGTGTTGCCAGTATAAAAGGTTTAAGAGCAAAAAAGAAATTACCCTAACATTTTAAGTCATTAAGAAGAAGTTAGCGATATTTTTCAAAATATTTTGCATATTTCTCTAGTCTGCTTCCTCGGTTTCTAGCGTGGCGTTTTAATAACAGTATTTTAGGCATTAATTGCCGTAAAAGCGGAATGTCTTGCGAAAAGTAGAACTTAAAGGAATACTTTGTAAGATAACAAGAAACTAGTATTTCCAAGGTGATAGAGATTTAGAAACATAAAAAAAATTATCCATTTTTTTTATTTAAACGAAGTTTTCCATATATTATATTTTAGAAAAGGATATACCTTTCATCCAGAAAAAAGCACTGATCCCGAGGGATAGAAATATATCATTTAAACTGTATTTTACATTAATGCGATGTGGAATTGTGGTCATTAACGCTTGTGACCAAAAATCATCCCCTTGCTATTCTTGAGCTAGAATTGAGCTACCGAGCCCTTGACACATTATTATATTGGGCCTTTCGCACCCGATATAAATAATAACAATACTATTTTTTTTAATCACACTAATTAGCCTAGCTCAAAGTAAGCACTATAAGGCAAGCTATGACTAGCGTAAAGGATACACAAACATATTTGATTCATAAATATTTATTAATAGAAATTATATATAAATACCCATGATTCAGGTATCAATACTCGTATTCATTACACAAACATTTTCCCCTTACGGGATTCGAACTCAAGTCCGTCGGTGCGAAAGGCAGGATCGCTACTGTTGCGACAAAAGGTGGGTAATAATGCCTTCAGGGGACTGATAAGATGCATGATTACTACAGTACGTCATGAATGCTAGCTACGCGGAGGTAAACAGCTTCTCATTTATTATTTATTTAGAATAGCGCTCTTGATCTCAATCAAGCCCGGAGGCAAAGACAGAATCCACGATGGAACGAGCTAACCCAGAAGGTGCCTATTCACCCTGGCTTTTAAAACAGACGGGTTATAAGTACTCGGAAATACAGACGCAAAGAGGGAGTTCCACTCCTTTGCTGTGCGCATTATAAAAGAAGTTGAGAAGCGCTTGGTGCGACAGGTAGGAATAGCAACCGAGAAGTTATCATAAGGAAAGGCATTGCGTCCCTAATCCATCTTGTGGGTAAGCTAAGCTCCTACAATCTCCTTCGGACAGTTGCAAAGAGACTAGACGGTGATAGTGCTATAACGCAACACTGGACACGCGTCCATCTCTCAAAGGGTCTTAATTTAGAAATTTATAATTTACGTATTTACATAATTTTTAGAGTTCCGTACCGAAAGGCTAAAAACGGGGCCCTATTACTAAGACTTCGCTGTCTGTCCGTCCGTCTGTCACCAGGCTGTATCTCAAGAACTGCGATAGCTAGAAATTTTCACAAATTATGTATTTCTGTTGCCGCTATAACAACAAATACTAAAAACAAAATAAAATAATGATTTAAGGGGTCCCATACAAAAAACGCGGTTTCTTTTACCACATTAAAAGTTTGTACGTAGCCCTTTGTGTGCTTTAGATTTTACTTTTTTTAAGTATAAAAACAATACTTTTATCCTATTATGCAGGATTAAGTCATAAACTTATTCGTAATTAGTCATTTTCAAATTATGTAACTAAAAGTGCAGGAATTAGTTTAATAATCCAATTAACGGCAACGTTTAAAAAATTAATGACTTTAATAGTAACTTAAGGTAACAGTTACTTTAATAATAACATTTTTTTAAGATTTACAAAATATTGTCTAAAATATTGGTCATCGTTTTTAGGGTTCCTTATCTCAAAAGGAAAAGCGGAACCCTTATAGTGTAATACACTTGTTCTTAGGAATGCTTAAATATTCATGTCTACAATCCTTTGGGACAATGAAAAAATCTAATTTCTAAAGTAAACGCAATCAAAAGATATACAGCAATTCGTGCCCCATTTATGGTGCATATTTTCACACTCGCAAGGGAATCAAAACCGAATTTTATTAATATAGGTTCATCTGTTTCGCCGTGGACATGTCACAGATAGAAAAAGAGGCTTAGTTACGTAAACGTCTATAATATGAGTAGAGATTTAGTTTTTAAGATATCGAAATCCTTTTTGTTAATATTGGTCAATAGTGGTCTTTATAATGACACCAGCGGCCCGTCCCGGCTTCGCACGGGTGGACAAAATTCTTCCAATTTTTTCTAGCATTAAATATAGCCTATGTTACTCAGCGTGAATGTAGCTTTCCAATGGTGAAAGTTTTTTTGAAATCGGCTTAGTAGTTTTTGAGTTTATTCATTGCAAACATACAAAAATACAAATCTTTCCTTCTTATAATATTAGTGTAGATTATTGTATTTACAGACAACAGCTCAAAACGTATACGTCAAAGATTTTCTATTATATTCAAATGATATACTTTACGCTGAAAACCTAAAAAAACAAATTAAATCCGAATTATTTATCCAATAACGTAAACAACAATTTAAAACGATAATAATGCTGTGTCATTGCATGTTGCATCGTAAGTTATGCTCAAACAAGTTCAACGGACATAAAATTGATTGTTTTTTTTCCTAATGAATACAAATGAGGCAGAATGCACGCAAACAACGAAAATAGTCGTTGCACCCAAAAAAATGGCTGTTTTAGTAACGTATTGAGTTACTTATGAATATTTTGTATACCAGTCATGAGGTAATATACAAAATTATGAATTTTACACTTTCTACATTTCTTTCACAGATTTCACAGATTATGTATATTTATTAACCGATTCGTTACTACATACAATTACAGAAACGAAGGCTACGAGCTTGATTTACGTGAAAAATGAAGATAGTTTTATTCTGGGTTGATTTCCCTAAAACTTGAAGAATTTAAAGGAGTTATCATCGATTTAAAAATTACACGGTTTCAGTGGATAACGCCACAGGCAAAAAAAGCAACGAATCGGTTAATACACACACTTACAGATAGCAAATTTGGTAGATTCTTTATTTTATTTCATTTTTTTTTAAATGTGTAATTTGTTACTTTTTAAATTTATTTAAGTAATAAAAAACGTTTGATAAAGTTCGAGGTGGGCGCTTATAACTGCGACACAGTCCTAGACTAATTTAGTTATTAACGTTATAATGTTATGTAAACTTTTATGTAAATAAAGACTATTATTATTAAAAAAATATATATATTTCATGCATTTACATCTTTAGCCCAATCCAAAGTAAGCAGCGTGAGTCTCGTGTTATAGATACTAGGTTAACAGATATACATATATATTGGATATATAAATAAGTGATATTCATAGAAATATAATACAATACAATACAAAACACTTTATTGATAACACCACATTGAAATAATAAGATACACAAGAGAAAACTTAAAATAGTGTTACAATGGGCGGTCTTATCGCTCAGAGCGATCTCTTCCAGACAACCTTTAGAAATATAATAATCTTGACTTAGGTAGAAATGCTCTTATTTATCACACAAACAATTGTAATTTACCGGAACCTAAACTTGATGGCATTCGGTCAACCCCATTAGTTTCTATTTTTTAATTTATAATATTTATCGCTCTTATACTATTGCTTAGATTTTGACATGGTTTTCTTTTTAATATTCTTTTGTATTTAGTACGGAAAATGAAGCTTTTTAAGACTTCTTTTTTTTTAAATAAATGACGCTAGCAAAAATAAGTTAACAGTAAAAAGTTTAATATAGTTTGGCATCTCCTTACGTATTTGGATCATTTGAAAAAAAGACTATATGGTATAATTAAAAAAAAGAAGTAAATACTTATTAATGTATTGAAATGTGATTATCGTGTCACTTTTTAATTTTTGACTACATTCCGAATCAAATCGATAGCTTTAGTATTAGTACGTCACTGTTTTTGAAAGTTTACAGAAGTTTTAGCCGCACTTTTCATTCCATATAACATTCACTGACCTCTTAAAACGTCAGCTGGGATCAGCCTTCTGAATGTCTTCGGTCTTTCTTCATCTTTCGTCTCTTCAGCAGCAAAGACCACAGCGAATACCGCGAGAACAACCAAGTACTTCATTGTGCTAAGTGCCGAAGCCACGACGGGGTAGAAAAAAAATGTAAAACGTCAAAATTCGCGCGCTTTTTTGACAGTTCACGTGCGACCGCGCGGCACGACTGAGTTGCGGCTCTGGTTCTCACTTAGATTTATCCTATGCTCATGAGAGGGGAGTGAGCGGTGATTATGGTTTTAGTAGGGGGGCGTTTTTTTTTTAACGTCCGCCGCGCCGGTGTCTCAGGGTTGTCGTTGCAAAACTCATTCGTTTTTTTTTTATTGTATAATTAACGCTCATCTCGAAGGATTCGGCTTTGAGTAATTTAAAAGAGGTTGTAATGCATTTTTATTCTTATGACTTTAAAAAGCTTTTTGAGTGATGCCTAATTTTGTGAACTGGTCGTTTTATTTTATTTTCTTTTATCTAATTCGTCGGTACGATTATTTTGTTACCGCCAGCACTACAAGATACAGAATAATTACAATAACTGAAATTAAGCAATTAATAATAAGAAAATACAATATTAATTACATCTAGATGTAATAGAATAACAAAAAAAATCTAAAAAGGTAATAACCAGCTTTAGGTACATAGTTTTATATCAATGTTCAGTTGGAACCTCGATGCATTATTTTCAGACAAATATCACGAATAGAAACGTAAGACCATTAATCATATTTTTTTACAAATCCTTTCGTTCAAAGAGTATTATTAACTACGGATCTCAGACTTCGAATGAGAGATCACAATCATCACGTTAAATTAGTGAAATTGGTGAAAGACGATCATCAAGAAGACATAATTAAAAATAAATAAATGCTATTTTTAAATTATTTTACTAATGTATAGACAATCATGAAAATATAATATTACTTGGATTTTACAAATAAGTTAAAGTGATGACCTAAAACACATTTTTTTTCATCAGAATGTCTTTGTCCTAATTAAATACTCCAAAACTTGGCTCTATGGCTTTAAGTACCTTTGCACGTCCCAAAAGAAGAAATAAACAACTTCAACAACTTCTTTTATTCAAAATAATGTTTTGTTTATTGAAATGTTTGAATAAGATTTTTTTCACAAGACCCAGTTTTCTAATGAATAGTAATTATTTGTTACAAATGTATGTTCACAAAATATGGCCCATAAGTCTTAAATACACAAAACGAGCACTTTCGTTGAATTATGCCAAACATCAAAGAAATGTTTTTTTAATGTAACACAACCAATTGAATAACCTAAATTATTTAATAACTGAAAAATTCATATGCCAGTTTCTTCACTTAAAGAATATTATAAATAAAATAATTTAATATTATACAACACGAAATTGACTAAGACAACATCAAACATAATTATTTACTATCAAACTTTACTGTAACAATTTTAATATTTAGCAATTTCAAAAGTTTCCCCACATGATTGAGTGTTTTAAATTCATTTGATATCTCACTAAGGTTATACACAATTACCAGGCGACCTTAGAAAACCAGACAGTGCATTATCGCTTCATATTAATCTGTGAAGATTTGTGTGGTGTCTATTTTATCCTTGATCCTTATGCTTTAGAATAAACTTAGCTATCTCAAGTATATTTTTGAAAAAAAAATTAATAGAAAAATACTAAAAAAAATCGACTCGGCTCACAAGTGAATTCTCGGGTGGGAATCGAACCCGCAACCTTTGGAAGTCCGGTCCAATGCTCTCCCAATTGAGCCACCGAGCCTTGTGAACACCCGTCGAAATTCTAGCACCTTTCTAATTTTCATCAATGAGCGGGACATTCTCTCGTATTCGAAAAAAACATTTTTACAAATGTTTGGATTATCGATTAAGACAGCCATTTAATATTATTATTTTTATATAAATTATTTTAATAGAGCATTGGACCGATCTTCCAAAGGTTGCGGGTTCAATTCCCGCCTGAGAATTCACTTGTGAGCTGAGTCCATTTTTTCTAGTATTTTTCTATTTAAATAAATTATCTTATTCTAGTATTGAAAATATATATATAATAATAATAATAACAATAATAATTTAATTAATTGCAAAAATCAAAGTCTCATATTGGTAAGTAACAATGAAAACTTAAAACTAGGTTGTTAATATTTGTAAAAGTTAATGTTAGTAAACCAAGTTAGCAATTTTGAAATAATGGTCTTTATAAATCATCAGTTAGGATTACATAGCTCTAATACATTTGTATTTCTTAGTGCCGGATTAAGACTACTCGATGCCCTAGGCAATGCACGCCTTTGGCCACTAAATCCACAAGTAATCACATTGCTCTAAAAACAAAAAATCGCCTGACACACCTGACAACATGTAAATTTATAAAAAAAAAATTGGTTGTCTGAGTCAGTTTACGGTCGATAATTTTATGCGATAGCGTCTTAAGAAAAACATTGATGAAAAATTGCATACTTTATTAATTGAATTGAATTATTATCACTGAATTATCATTATTTTGTATAATACAAAGAACGAGTTACATGAATTTTTTTTCGATAAATTAACATTAAGTTGTAATAAACAATGGAAACCACATTAACTTTTCACTTCATGAAGTGGAAGAGAGACAGATGCGCTACAAGTCGAACGCTTAGGCCGATCGTGCCTCTCTATCGCTTGTTCGCGCTCTCGCTTGCACGCTCGGCTCAGGCGGAACGTTACACTTTTTCGTGCGTGCAGCCGGCGTTCATCGATTTATAAGACGTTATCCCGTCAAAAGCAAACATATTTGTATGTGACGGTAGAAGACGCCCCTCAATATAATAAATATAAGAATAATATAAGAATATAATAAATGATACAAGATTAATATTGTGCAAATAAATGTCTAAATTAAAACTACATAATTTCGGACCATATTCAATGTCCATAAAAGATTATAATAAATTACAAGAATATTTAAAAGCTAAGACCAATATAAATAAATTTACAAATATTTTAAAAAAGCACTTAATTACAAAATGCTATTACTCCAACAAAAAATATTTTAAAGATATAACGAAATGTCTGCCCCTCTCTCTTCCTTATTGCTGTGCTTATCAAAGTACATGGGATTGTTTAGAGCCTAAAAGAAATGTATTTAGACTCCTATCAATATCGCATGTAATGAAATTTATCAGTACATCATATAATAGTCATACTTTGTGTGTTTGTTACCATATATAGTTACCATAAGCCTAAGAATAACAGTTTTTATAATCAATTAACGTTACACACAGGGGCGGACCAGGGGTGATGATCGGCTGATCGCAAAATCGAGAGTACTCGAATTTCCGAATACTACCGATGATGCACGAGCGAACGAGCCAACAGGGTTGTGATTCCGAACGTCAACGCTCTAGCTTGACAATTTAGAAGTGCGGATTTTCAAACATTTATGTGCTAGAAAATTTTTATTGGTGCTGTTATTGTGCTCCCCAAGAAGTGATGCCCTAAGCCAGGGATGGCGAACCTTTACGTATTAACGTGCCATTTGTCTAAAGAAAAGTTTAATTAGATCATAGACGTGCAATCAAATAATTTTGACTTTGTGATTATTGAGACAATAACAATAATAGTAATAACAATTACTATAAAAAATAGGTACATTTTGCAATGTAATTACATAGTACTCGTAATTTTAATAAAATTTATTGTGACTTCTGTTGATGCAGATTAGATGATAAATAACATATCTTAGGGTTATAAGATGTTACTTTTAGCAGAATGCATGCTGAACTGGAGTCATTTGTCAAACGGTATCTGAGTCTTTAATGTTATTCATCTCTGAAAATAATGACACGCAGTCGCAGGCATAGGTAGATGAAAATATTGTTAAAAACGTAGGTATCACTCCCGGTCGTCATATGAAACCTACTTCACACTTTTTTTTCTAAGTCTCTAATGAATTTTGTTATCAATGACGTGCCCAAAATATTGTGTCGCGTGACATTGATGGCACGCGTGCCATTGGTTCGCCATCCCTGCCCTAAGCAATTGCTTAATTTGCTTACGGGCTAAACCGGCACTGGTTTTTGTGCATCGAATGCTCATTTCTAAACTGTACCGTTTCCTAATACACCAGGATTAGGGGGGTTTTTAGCTGGAGCGGGTCACGGCACATTAGTGGTTTCAGCGTTCTTACGTAACGTTACTAGATATAACATATATGTAGAGGAGTCCAAAGGTACCAATCACCGAGCCGTAGTGGTCATTCCTAAAAAGGTTCCCACAAGGCCCACCGGTGATGTGAAGTACAGCGGGGGGTTTAGTGGGTATGCCCGTCAGCCTTTTACTGACGGGTGAGTCCCACATAACCCCACCGTCTACCCAACGATGGGGCATGCGTAAAGCATATCCCCCCGGAAAAAATTACCTTTAAATGGCGGGGCTCCCCCTCCGCCGCGCGCGATGTGTTACAGTCTTTACTCGGCGTAATAAATTCTTTGATTCTTTAGCTATCCAGTGGTATAATTGAAATTTGGATGGGGATGATAGATATGTAGCTACAACACTAAACTGTATCCCCCGATTTTGTTATCATTCGTTTTTTTGAATTGCGTCCCTATGGAAGCAATTTTAAAGACGTAGGTATTCACGTCTAAAAACATATTACATACATACATATAATCACGCCTTCTGCCGGTGTTTGCAGGAGTAGGCAGATTTTCACTTTCCACGATCCTGACATACATTTCTAGCTTCTTCGACTCTCATCAGATCTTTCACACAAGCTTGTCGGTAACGGTGACTTAGCCTCTTTTCACGATATCTTCTATTTGGTCCCTGAAAGTTTGCCTTGGTCTGCCTTTACCGACGTGCCCATGCACATTTGCCTCATAAACTTGTTTGGTCGATCTCCTTTTGTCCATGTATGTAATAATTGTGGATTACTAGCGGCCCGTCCCGGCTTCGCACGGGTGGACAAAATTCTTTAATTTTTTTCTATTATTAAATATTTTTCCGTTAGCGCCATCTAGCGTCCGGTAGACGTACTACTTGCGTTTAACGCGTTACTATGGTAACGTTATCGATACACTGAAAAAAGAGCGGGGAAAAGAGCGGACAGATAAACACACAAACCACTGTGATTCTAGATTATAGGTTAACCACTCATTGTTTGTAAACACGCGTTGTCAAGTGAAACAAAACAATGGAAGGTGTCTTTTCACGCTCTATTAAGATGTCCACGAGAAGAATTCGGTAAAACCCCACACCTTTATTGAATCTTAGGCATGAGATTGTTTCATTATTAATTCATCATCAATTGATTATCTAACATTCATAAATCAACTCCTATCATCATTCATCATGATCTAATTTAAAAAATGGAAGACTAGGCTGTATGGGCTTGGTCCCCTTGCCTTCCCTTAAGGTAACACTTAATTAAAATCAACAAGACCTGAGGGTCTATCATGATGTCTTAGCGCGATGTAAGTTTGATTGTATAAGTGAAACTCCGCTTTACGTGTTCTATAGTGGCGTCTCTCTTCAACAACTGAACTTGAATCGCGATAAGAGGTGATGGTAAGGCCTCTGATTGAACGAAGGTACAGCAAACTAGCTAACAAAACATACAGTACCAACTGTCAATTAATTACTAAGAAGAAGTTCTGACACTTCTGCGCAAACTACACATTTAAATAAAACTTTTTCACGGTTTTTGTGCATATTTAATCCTGACTTTTCGACATGTTCTACTTCACAATATTTAACCGGGCACGTTGTTAACTTAACAAAATGTTGAAAAATTTTCGCAAAAAACCATAAAAAGGTTATTTTTTTAAGAGAAATTACTAAATTAAAACAATATGAAAACAATCCAACGTAGTATTATGATCAATGAAATTTTAAATGAGAGAAGAGTCGAGATAGAAAAAAAAGAAATTCTGACTTTCCTATTCCGTTATTCATCAGTTATTTACCTAAAAATGCGTTTTATCATGGGATTTATACTGTCATTTATACTTATTTTTATTAAACGTCAAATTAATTTACACTTACTTTTATCCCGGCTTCGCCCGCATTTTTTATTTTTTTTTAAATAAAAAGTTTTCTATGTTACTTCTAATACCTCCATGAATATATGTACGAAGTTTCATGATGATCGGTTTAGTATTTTTTGCGTGAAAGCATAACAAACAAACTTACATTCACATTTATAATAATAGTAGGGACTAGTACGTAAAAATGTAAGCTTTCGTCGTTTTTACAATTAAGTTACTTGAGCTGTGTTCGAGTTTCGCCTTACACCTGAGACTAGTAGATTTTTTTTCTTGTAATAATTTTTTTACATGTTAAAATGTAGCGGCATTGGAATAACAAAAAATAGAACCATTAAACTGTGTAAAAAGTACAGGTTTTTTTTATCGTGAATAATAAAGCGCTTGACCGCTATCTCGCCTGATGGTAAGCGACGATGCGATCTAGGACATAGCTTGCCTAGAAGATACCTATTCACTCGTGACTTAAAGACCCCTAAATTGTATTTATCAGGAAACGCAGACTCAGGCAAAGAGTTCCACTCTATAATAATAATAATAATAATTTATTGTCCAACAATAGCACAAAAACAATTATCTTACAAATATAATTCAAAGTACAATGCTAAACATAAACAATATAACTCTGCCAACCTGTATTCTAGGAGACAGATCCTTCCCTCTAATATCTTATTGCATTAGCACATAGCACTATCTTGTAGCTATAAACTAAGAAGTCATCGGACGTATAAACGTGTATGTGTATGTGTGTGTGTGTGTGAGTGTGCGTGTGTGTGTTAGTATAACTTAGTTTATTTTATTACTTTTAGGTAATTTGAAATCTTTAGCGGTACGGGTTACAAAATCGGAACCAAAACGCTTAGTGCGATAGTTGGTATATCAACCAAATAACGGTGGCGCCTATTCGTAAGTCTGGTTTTCCGATGAAAAAATTGGGACGGCGGAACAAGGCTGTGCAATTCTGCTGCACACTCTCCGAAATGTATCCTATAAAAAAAGGATAAACAAAACATATTGAATCGCTGAATAGCTTGTTAGCTGGTAATGGATAAAAAAATATTTAACCTAACCCAACCTTGCAATGTATTTCAAATTATGCCATGTGAGGCAAGTGTGTCACATAAAATTACTACCAATCGAATCGGGCTCAAAATCTACACATGTTTTATAAGCATGGCAACGAATTATTTCTTACCAAAAATAAATACCAAGCATTAACCTTAGCTCACCACCGCAAAGTTGCATGTCTGATTGTGTTTTACTATATTTATCTTCTACAGATTGCAATTTGGACTCAGAAATTGCATCAGCTCCTACCGCCATTCCCTTTCTTCCATCGTACATCAAGACGCATTGCGGGCTACCACCCTTTTTTTTGTTATTCCTAACTGTCGCATCAAGCGCTACTTATCATATTTATAATGCTAAAAGAAGTCTCTATATCCTAATATTTATAACCCGTCCAGTTTCAAACCCAGAGTGAATAGTAATATTGCGGAACTCCCATTTGATTGATTTGCCAAAAATGATTTGCCACCAATAGATGGCGCAGTCGTCTCGCTCTTCAATATGCGAGACAAGGTATGTGCGAAAGGGAAATGGAGTAAATGGAGGTGAGGATAGGAGTGTCGACCAAATTAATAAAAATTAAAACAACATACAAATAAATAACGCGGCACATTTAAATTTAATACTGGCGCAACTAATATTAATAAGAATTATTATTATTGTTTTTTTTTATTGCAGAAAGTTGGCAAACAAGCAAACTGCCCACCTGATGGTAAGTGGTAACAGTCACCTATAATACATGTGGCTCTTGTGAAATTCGCAGCAAAACTGCAACCCCCACAAGAACCACAGTGTACGTTGCCAACTTGTGACATAAGATGTAAAGTCACTGTACCCAGTAATTTCACTACCATATCTTACCCTTCAAACCGGAACACAGCAATGCAAGCACTGCTGCTTTGCGGCAGAAATAGGCAAGACGGAGGTACCTAAGCAGACGACCCTGGTACAGAGTCTCCCTCCAGTAAATGATTACAACATTTACTGGAGATGAAATGATTACTACAGAATTATGGTAATAATTCTGTAGTAATCATTTATTTAGATTTAAAAATCAAACAGTCAAATTCTTAAATAACAAAACGTAAATAAAATTACATAAAAAAGCAACTGAATTCATATTTCTTGTGTAGTAAGGTAAGAATATCTTGATTAATTCCAGCTTCACATTTATAAAAGATAAATTACCTCAAGGCTGAAAACTTTCAAAAGCTTTTTGTTTCGTTGTTTCGTGTAGGTTGCATAAAACATTATTATTGGCATTTAATAAATTTGATAGCATCTCCGATTAATAGTGGATTTCTATTCTGTTATTATCCTATTGTACGAGTATAAAGTGCTGTTTTTATAATTGTTTTATTTGCTTTTTAATGCTAAGATACCATAGAGAAATATACTCTTTTCCCGCTCTTTTTCCATTGTATACGCGTTACCATAGCAACGCGTTACTGGGTCCGCTAGTTATAATAAAAAAAATTGTTCTTACACTTCCGCACACGAAATAGTAATCGTAGTGAGAATTTAATAACTAAATAAAATATAAAGTAAAATTATTATAAAAAGATATTTATATAAAATTTTGATAATTAGGAACGTGCCCGATTAAAATATTGTGAAGGTAGTCGAAAATATATGACGACCATTACATTAGTCATCCTGTGATGGCGACTCCTGTAAAGGTGTCGAATTGTCAGGATTAAATATACAGAATTATGCGCAAGACCTGTAAAAAAGTCTTTTTATTCAAATTATAATAAGAACTTTAAAAGGGGCCGTCATTTTTACAAACATGCACTTATCATACCTATAATAAATTATCGCTACTTCGTAATTGGTCACATTGTGTACATGGTGTAAAAATGTCATATAAGGAAACCAGTGCCACAAATTCTAAAATAACTGTGACGAGATATAAAATACGTGTGTAAAAAAACAACTACGCCTCCGAGCCCTCAGGTAGGATTCGAACCCGATACTACCTCATAGTAGAAGTTGAAATACGTTTGTAAAATTCGACACGTTTGCCAGCGTCTCGGTAGCTCAGCGGTCAGAGTACTCGCCCGGATAGCGAAATGTCGTGGGTTGGAATCCTACCTGAGGGCTCGGAGACGTAGTTGTTTTTTTACACACGTATTTTATATCGTATAGAAATATTGCATTGTGAATGCAAAAAATGAAATAAAACACACATAACTGTAATTTTTTTATATTTTCGCACTTTCGTTGCTATCTTATATGACCAATTTTAATAGAAAAATACTAAAAAAAATCGACTTGGCTCACAGTTTATTCTCACGCGAAACTCGAGCCCGTAAACTTTGGATATCGTCTTTATCACGGCTTTCCAAATTGAGCTACCGAGTCTTGTGAGCACCCATCGATTTATTTGTATTTTTTTACGCTGTAGGCCAGCAATCTTTCATCAATGAGAAGAATATGCTCGTATTCAAAGGAAACTTTATAATTAATATGACAAACAGTAAAAAACATAGAAAACAGATTTTAATAAGCTGCACTGCAGTGGTAAAAAAGTTCCCGGCTCAGCATAATGTCACGGCATCTCGGAGCCACAACATTGCCATGACGCTGTTTTTCAGCCGGAGACTGAGAATCGGTGACACGCACGTCTTAACTAAAATTCCTTTAACATTAAATAAAAACAAAACAAGAGCAATCAGGAAATTTTCTATATCAATACCCAATACCCAAGCAGGTGGAACGCTCCATCCTTCATCTCTATTAAAATTAGGATGTTTCCTGATTTCAATAACCTATGAACAAATCTTTGTTCTCTAGCGAGAATTTGAGGTTTATCAAATCTAATGTAGTGGTTAGGCCCCTCGAAAGCATGCTCACCATTACACCTCACATTGCAGACTTACTATCGCGCCTATGTTTTATGTTGACCATTAGAAAACTTTTCCTCCCAACGGCCATAAGAAAGTGTGAATAGGGTTTAAAACAAGTTTTTCATAAATATCTCAAATTGTTTGTTGTATAGCACCACACGCTTGCCATTTGATCAATTATTTGTAAATTTCTCTATTTTTATAAAATCACCATCAATGTGATAAAAAACCGCCAAAGACACCGTTATGCAGGTTACATGACGTTATGACGTCAAATTCTTGTAAACAAACTTATAACTGTCAAATCGCAATACGATTCAGCGTACAAAAATTTAGACTAACATTTACTGTAATCAAGCAGGTGACCTCACTCCAGGTCCAGCCGATTCCGTGCATGTTATGAAAATGTACCGATTTTCATCTTTTAATCCAGCCCTTAGAATTCATTACTAAATGGGTATTTTAACATTGTGGTAGGTTGCAATGATGTTAATTTGTACGTAATTTATAATTTATACTTCTGTGGAAAGCTACTGACGAAGTTTCAACGTGTGTATTAACTCACGCGTATGAAATTTGATGCGAAAAATTCGGTCCAAAACTCGTCCTTCTATGGTGACTTATAGAGTTCAAAATATTGTCTGGGTGCGGTGACGCACAAACTTATTTTGACGCACTATTAGAATAAACCTAGAAACTGTCGAAGTAGCTCTTAAAATTCATTTATTTACTTAGGCGCACAAAATAGAAATACAACAAATACATGCCAAGCACAAGCAATAAAAAACAGATGAAAACAAAGATAGGCTGCAACTCAATAAGAATGTGTACACAGCGTAATTGGCGTAACATCAGCCTGCACGCGACAAAATACATACTAAAAAATGAACGCTATAACAAACAAAGAGAGACAACTTAGATTTTCTGATGTAAAATATTAACATAAAATATCATATATATTTTGACGTACATAAATTCATTATTATAAAATCATTAAGCAACACAGATTTACAGTATCCCATTTCATGTACTCACCGTGGGGAATGGGAAATTCCCATTAATATCCGTCAATATACAAATATCAACAAAAAATCAAAACAATAAATAAAGTAAAATTAGTCTTTACGTTTCCGCATAAAAGTTTCAATGATATTTGTTTGTTTTAACTGTTATAGTCTAATAAACTCACATCGTAAAACGCGGTAGGTACATAAATTCACCAATGTTATTTAAAAGACAAGAACGCGTCAAGTTTATAGTTTTATTTTTCTTGTAATGACAAAGCTCTGTAAAATCCGTTCCGTTTTAGTATTTTTCTTTTAGTACTTTTTTAATACTATATAATGAAACACATAATAAAAGGGAGAAAAAGACAGCATTGCCGAATTTCTTGCGGCTTCTTCTCGGAACATATGTCTCGTAGGATTTACGAAGCCAAGGCGAAGGAGTTGATTCTCAATACATGCATTTTAAATGCTCATATTGAATATTGTCTGTCTCTTTCTAAATTCGCATCTCCAGACCCGTCTAGACCACCCAGACCAGGTGTAGTACCTCACCAAAAATTTATAGAACAGCAATAAGTTTTTTGCGATCACCCATACGAAGTGAAGAGAGATAAAAAATTTCAGCACACAATCTATCGAATTTTGAATCGAACTCGGATCTAACAATATCAGGAGATGAATGATACATCAAAACAAAAAATCGAATGATTATCTGCAGATAATAATGAAATCATTTGAACAAAAAGTCGTCAGCTATCCACGTTTAGTAATAAAATTGATGAAACTATCACTATTATCGAAGCATCTATAAAATCAGTTATGTCTGCGAAATACTCAAAGATAACGACTTCCCTAGACGCTTTGAACAATACCGTTATGGGTCTCCGTTTAGACAATGCTAGCTTTCAGGAAGCCACTGATCAACGTTAATACTCGTCTGAAAGAAATGTAAAAATCATTTGATTGCTCACCTCACCAGAATAACTTCCATAGCAAAAGGAATTTCAAGTTTGATAACAGAAAAGTTTAAATACCAAACAATCTTGTGATCCTGCAAATCTAAGCGTTATTATTGTTACCGAAACTGGTGCAGAAGTAAAATCCACTTAATATCCACAGAATTAACATCCACTCTTGCGAAGCTTTTCGAGAGATAAATACACAAATATGCCTTTACCCAAATGCTCCTATACCCTTTCTCCAGAATAAACTTTGACAACACGGATTCTAAAAAAACTACTATTATTAATCTATTATCTTACTCATCAGACTTGTTTGAGAGTATTGATTTTAAAAATGATATTTTATAACACTATCAGCAATAATTCCATTACGGACTTCCAAAAGCCATTTGACAGAGTGGATCACAAAATGTTGCTTGATAAAATTGCTTTTTACTGTATTAGAAGAAATCTACACAGATGACTTAAACCATACATAACATACTAAACTCAAAAGTAAACGGTCGTAAATCAAACATTATTAATATAAATTCAGGAGTCCTGCAAGTTTCGATTCTTGGTCCTATACTCTTAATTATATTTATTAATGATATCAACAACTGTTTTAAACATCGTAAGTTTTTATTATAAGATACTAGCGACCCGCCCCGGCTTCGCACGGATGCAAAGCTATACTATATTATGCATGTATTATACATATAAACCTTCCTCTTGAATTACTCTATCTATTAAAAAAAACCGCATCAAAATCCGTTGCGTTGTTTTAAAGATTTAAGCATACATAGGGATATAGGGACAGAGAAAGCGACTTTGTTTTATACTATGTAGTGATAAGAAACATCAAAATACACCAAGTCATTTATAATTTTTCCGATCACCATTAATTTCAGGAGGACCCCGACCGGGTCTCCGAATACTGCAATAAACATAAATTAGAACTTAACGTAGATACATGTAATAGTATAACTTTTATTCGAAAAATCATATCAATTTCCTCACTCAAAAATGTGCCTGGACACAAAATGTTCAAGATGTGTTGCATGTCCGGAACGAAGAAAACCAGAAACTTATATTCACTTATATAATTCATTAATTCATTCATAGTTGGAATATTCCACTGCTATATGGGATACATTTTATAAAATATACTTTGACAACATGGCAAGAATTCAACTGATTTTTTAAAGTCATCCTAAATAATTACCATATACATATGTGTGTGTCTAAATCATTATAAGACTCTCTCTCTTTCTTAAAGGTTACAGTTACAAAGCTTTACGATCTTTGCTATTACAGATATGATTGTTCTGACTTAATGAATTGAATCTTTTATCAAATGCTGGTGAAAGGAAAACTTTGGTTAATGCATATCGTCGCTACAAATTTATAAAGAAAAAGAAAAAATCAATGGTAAAAAAAGTATTTAAAAAATGTATCTTATATTACAATAAATAAAGCAGAGAATAATTATGCTTTTTAACAATTAGCTAAACATTTTTCGAACAAAATGATGCATAATAATTTTAAAATTGTAGCGACGCTATGCATTAACCCAAGTTTTCCTTTCACCAACACTTGATAATAGATTCAATTCTCTTGCACGATTTGTGCATTTAGCCAGTGTCAAGTAAGTATAATTGCCTGTTCTTGAGTAATTTCTTAATTTAATGATGATGAATGAACAGTAAAATATTTTTTTTCTAGGTTTCAGTAAATGTGTGGGGTTTTACTGAAACCTCCCCGTGGACTTCTTGAGAGAGCGTGAAAAGACAACTTTCGCTGCTTTGTTACACTTGTCAACACTCTTGTACGTTCACAAACACTTAGTGTTTAATAATTCACCATTATTACACACTAATATCTATAACAACACAAATTTCAACAAAAGAAACCGTACTCCCGCCAAAAAGTCTATGTCATTCTCATTGATTATCCCCATAAAATATAACACAAAAATATTGTCTAAAAAAATTTTACAAGAGAATATTTTTATCATTTTTCATTTTTATTTTTATCACATAAGAGATTTTAAATTTGCAACAACTATACGGTTTTTGCAAGAAATTATTAATAAAATAATTAAAATTTCATATTTGACCTCGTTAATCCAAATCGACGATATATGATTTAATACTAGTAAATGTTAGATAAATTATATCCGAGTCACAATGCCTTATGTAAGTCATGTAACAGATGAATAATGAATGAAACCAACGCGATTTATAATTACAATCGATAATTATCGATTGTGTACATGCATAATTCAACGTCAGGTGACTGGATTAGTACAGCAAATTCATAATAATCTTATACTTAACACAATATATTTATAATAATAATAATAAAATACGCTTTATTGCACACACAGATAGGATACAGAGAAAAAAATAACAAAAAAAAATACAGACAGGCAGTTATTGCTAAACAGCGATCTCTTCCAGGCAACCTTGGGTGAAAAGAATAAATAAATATAAAAGAATAATGATGAAGTAGGTCTGCATATTGAGAGGAAAAAAAGGAAATATATTTTTTTAAAGCTAATGGTGTATATAAAATATTAATAAGATAAGAAAGAAATAAAGATAAAATAGAGTCAATTAATATTGGAGGAAAGGAAATAAATTTTAACTCTGTCGCGAAAGGATCCAAGAGTTTTAGCCTTTCTGATATCCTCTGGTAGTGAGTTCCATAAAATGTGTATGTTTATATTATGGTGATCTCCGTTGTCGAATGGCTCGCATGCCGATTTTCATAGTAAAGACTCTCCGAGGACTCGTAGTTCCAAATCCCGGTTCCGCGGCCTGGTAAATGCAGAAAACGAATTTTGCCCAGGCCTAAGTTTTGTGGTACCGTCGTTGCTTTTTCTTTATCGATTGTTTCATACTTGATATTAGCTATTACCTTCAATGTTGTAGGTATCAGTTTCCTAGAACACGAAGAGATTACTCTAATATATAGCTTAACACGCTCAGCGCCAAGCCCTATATGCTAATACTAACAAAATTTGACTTTTTAAATAAAAAAATTCAAATTTTGGCCCCCCCCCCCCCCCCCCCCTTCTAGTGTGTATCTTTTTCGATATACAGGCCTATGAAAATAGTTCACACCCAAAACATTTTCTTGGGCCATGTGTATCGAATAAGATACACATGGCGCTGAGCGTGTTAAGCTATATATTAGAGCATACAATACAACAGCAAGAAATACATGGAAAAAATTCAACAGATCCATTAACAGCAGAACAATTAGACGACATGTCACCCGGCAAGCGAAAGGTTTTGGATTTATGCTCCGCCTTATCAGGCCTAAGAGAAAAACAATAATTTCTACATAGTAAAAAAATATCTATATTGTTTTATACCATACCTATTACATGAATTTTACTCTAAATTAATTATGAGATCTTTTAACCTTTATCATATTTGCGTATAACATGGCCACCCAACCACCATGAATACTTAGAAACAATAATAAAAGCTCATTATCGCTACCAATTTAGAAACCATAAGAACACCGGATGATCTACGGGTCACGCGATATCATCCTATGTTTCGCGGAACATTCGCAATTTGGCAACACGTGTAACTAACCACTTCTTTACACCTTGCTATAATAGTCTCAAAACCCTCGGGACCGACACATTCTACATCCAACACTCGCCTCAGGCACTCATCAAGATCATCTACGCTTTGATTCATATAACACCTTCTCTCCAATTAGTCTAAGTGTAAGCCAGATTGGCACAGTGGTCCTTAAATAAACTACTTGGAAGCATCAACTGATTTTTTACTTCACGAAGACTCCAGGCCGAATGGGTACGTAACAATATTCTATATTACAAACTACGCCTGTAAAAACAACCATGACTCCGAGTCCTAACGTAGGATTCGAACCCACCACCTTTCGCTATCCGGGCGAGTCCTCTGACCGCTGAGCTACCAAGATGCTGGCAACACCAATGGAAACATACTAGCTCATAGTATAAATTAAAATGCGCTTCTAAATTTCGACGCGTCTATCAGCGTCTCGGTAGTTCACCGATAAAAGTAATAAGGAGAGCGTGGGTTCGAATCCCACCTGAAGGCTCGGGAACGTGGTTGTTTTTACAGGTTTATTTTATATGTTATAGAAATAAGGCGTTGAGAATGCAAAAAATTAAATACTTTATGCCTTCACGTCATGTTGACGGCCGTTTGGTGCAAAGGTAGCGATCCTGCCTTTCGTACCGACGGTTCTGGGTTCGAGTCCCGGAAGGGGCAGATGTTTGTGTGACGAATGCGAACATTTGTACTTGGGTCATGGGTATTTATATATATGTATTTCTTATTTATGTATGATATATGTATGTTTATCCGTTACCCTACTATCCATGTCACAAGCCTTACAATGCTTACTTCGGGCTAGACTAATTGGCGTGATAGTAATATAATTATTAAACTATTATTATTAGGTTTTAGTACAGAAACCCAATTATCCTAGTCTAAAGTAAGCATTGTAAGGCTTGTGTTGTAGATTTAAGGGCAGTTGATAGGCATACATAAATATTTTTATCTATTTATTAAAGAGTATTTACAATGCGTTGAACTCATTATTATTATTACTGTTAACCCTTTGTTTAAGCTTGATGCTTGTGTTACTAGTGGATCCTCGTCCGTAGTACAACGGCAAGGACCGAACGCGGCTCTTTTGGGTTCAAGCTGACATCTCAAGCGATTGGATACGGCAGCCTTAACATATGATCGTAATAGGTAGATTGATTTGGGATCAATGAACTGGCACGTATATATTAATATGGATATGCCTCCAGGATTCCGGGCTCTCCGTCTCTCCGGCTCTGCGTACCCCGAAAGGGATTTAAAGGAGTGAGTATGTATGTATTCCAGAATAGTCACAATTATTAGCAGCAAATAACAAACTTGCAAGAAATAACCACTAAATTGGTAAGTAAGTTAATATATGTAAGTTTCGAATGGACACACAAAATATTCCCTTTATAACTTGAGAAATTAAAAAAAACAATTTTAAACGTTTAACAATCGCATTTTATAGATTCCAAGTGTAGTAGTTTTAAAATCCATTATTTACTATATTTGATTCAATCCCGTAAGTACCAAAATGAAATTCCGGAAAAAAGACTTATCCAAGTTATGATTTCTACGACAATTCATGATGCAAGTACATAAAATCAATCTACCTATTCCGATCACTGCATATGATACAAAGATTATAGAAATTTATATAATCAAAATACTAGGCGATGCAGTCGCTAAGCATAAAGCTACGCTAGCATCATATATTGGAGCGGAGCGTAATACCTAAAAAAAAAATTTTTTTAGATGGGAATTTTTGCGAATTTCAAAATTTGGTCCTAAACGTGTTGATTTGATTCCACACAAAAAATATTAAAATCGGTTAAGAACTCGGGAAGTTATGGCGTAACAGACATTACGCCATTGAAGCTGATCCATGGGAGCTTCGCTTCGCTCCGCTCCAATAAAACCCATGACTCAGGTACTAGTGCTCGTATTCGAACGAACATCTGCCCCTTCAATTTGAACCCAAAACCGTTGCCAGATAGCGATAGGTAGATGGCGCTAGTACCAAAAAAAAGAAAAAGTTAGTATATTCGCTCAATACTGTTAGATATATAAAATTTTTGATCAAAATTACAAGCAAGTGTTATGTTAATAATGTATGTAAATACATTATATGTAAAAACATACATGTCACTTGCTGTGAAGATAACATAAATAGTGGAAGGTGTAAGCCGTCCATCTAACTCCAACTAAAACCAAGGATCGGAGAAGTTACTACGGTCATGGACCTACTCACCCATCGTTTAGCGTACCACGAGCGGTTCAGGTAATATTAATGATGTGTTTATCGCATTGGTAATATCCTTTTTATAAATAGAATGAAAAAAAAGTAAGACAGAAAATTCTGATTAGCAGACGAACGATACAACTGACCTGTCACAGACTACCACTCTATTAATGACAATTGAAATTGACAGTCGTTACGTCATTTTAGTAAAATAAAAAGCATGTGCGCAATTCACACGTGGTAGAAGTGAATCCTGCAAAAATAATACGTAGTATATACGTAATAATACGTAGTGAATAATGTACCTAAACTTGCTACTGCGCATGTCACGTGATTTCAAAATCATGTTCAACTTATTTGCCGGGGACAATACACGTATACAAAATACCACGGTTGTAGTGATGCCTTCTCTCAAGCTTTGTACTACGTTTTGACAATCAATTAAGATGAAATAACCATTCAAAGGTTGCGGGTTCGAGTCGTTTTCTTGTATTTTCTACTAAAATTTATCTACACTGAGATTATAAGGAAAGATTTGTATTTTTGTATGTTTGCAATGAATAAACTCAAAAACTACTGAGCCGATTTCAAAAATTCTTTCACCATTCTAAAGCTACATTCACGCTGAGTAACATAGGCTATATTTAATGCTAGAAAAAATTTAAAGAATTTTGTCCACCCGTGCGTAGCCGGGACGGGCCGCTAGTCATAAAATATATAGGTAGTTACTAGGTACCTTCTCATATTGCCAAATGTTTGTATATTTTTTTCTAATTTTCACGAACTATCTGAATGAATCAGATTCGCTATTGTAAAGATTCACTCACCGTTCAATGTGGGACAAATTCTGCGGTTGAATGAACGACTTTGGGATGAACGATTCGATCCGGTTGAATGGTTTTAGTTGAGGTCAAATGAGTGTTTAGTGTAGTGTAATAATAATTTAATTTAATATATTTTATTTACATTTTTATTACCTCTCACTGACCTTACTATTTTATTGTTTTTTCTTTTGACATTCTGTACCTATTAATTGAATTATTGTTGTTATGTAATTTTCTCAAGCAATTTCTATTTTATTTCCTTTTTTTCTAACTCCACTCTCTTTGGCAATTTAATTGCACATATATGACACTGACTCGCGTTGTTTCATATCACTTGCGCCCTCATCAGCCAGGATGATGGCTGAAAATCGGTGCTTCACCTATACCCGGGTGATTTTTTTTGCATCGAGCTTTGACCCTATTCCTGCTGCTGCACACAGGTACCTGCCAAAGTTTGTTGTGTGATGATAGTACATTATGGTACAAGTGTGTAATTTTGGTGATTACCGCTGAGGCGCATTGAGTCTTAAGAAGCCGAGGACGGTAAACATCAATACACACGTGTATCATACAACGTTTTTCAACACACTTCTGAATAAAACAATATTTAAATAAAAAACTATTTTACATAGTAGATAAAAAGTTTACTTAGAGAAACAATTAGTAAATATGCAGTTAGTAAAATTATAATTAACTATTTTTGATGACATAGCGGTCTCATCAGATAGATTATTTATTGAAATACTTTCATGTTCTATTGTTATTTGTGATGATTCATTATTCGTGTAGGTAGGTGAAATCCAATCATTGGACGTACTTGGTATTTCGCCAGTAGGATGCGTCTCAGAATCAAGTTTAATTATTTTTGTGATTTTTGCACAAATTTCCTTCTTGTTTTGTATGGAATCTTCTACGTATGATTCTGCTAAATTGCTAGATCGCCACCCGCCATGTCGCTTCAAAGTCATTATATCAGCTCCTGAATTTGCCAGCAATGTAGCTGAAGTTCTTCTGAAACTATGTCCAGTGTAGCTCTCAGCATCTACTAAACCCAAAAACTTAGCGATTTCTTTTGGCATAGAACCAAATTTGTTTATACCTATAGGCTGACAGGTACATTTACCATTCTGGTAATTTAGAAAGAAACGGTCATTTTTTGTTTATGGCGAACGCAAACTTTCATACTTCTTAACAATATCATAGAATGGACCGTGTATGGTGAATGACCTAGGTATTTTATTTTTCGTGATAGGTATCTTCACTAAAAGCATCTGGTTCTCTATATCTTTTACAGTTATATTTGTTAATTCTTGTATCCTACAGGCACCAGTTACACCAAATATTAAAGCAACCTGAAACAAAAGAAACAATAATTAAGGTCAACACACAACACAAGCTGCTATTAAATATTTAATTAAAATTAATTTAACTAACCTTTGTAGCCAAATATTGGTTATCTGGAGCATCTTTAATAAATTTTTCAATATCATCAGATGATAAAACCTTTGATTTTTTGCTTCTAAATCCATCAGATAGTCTCTTTAGATAAGCTGACAAATTCGAGTATGTTTTTAAGTCCACTCCATTCTTTGTTCAGACTGTACTTTTTAACATTGAGTAAATACACCACAAAGAGCTAGGTTTGTACTTAGAAGATAATTCTTTAAAGTACGCCATGAACACATTTTCTGAAAAAGACTGCGTATTCTTGTTGTTCTGCCATTGTATGAAATTTTGGTATGCTAATAGATATTTTTCCTTTGAGTTTTCTGGTAGTAAACTTTCCATAACGTTCTGGGCTTCACATCTTGTATCGGGCGGTGTACAACATAAATCATTTTCTTCATAAATTGTATTTGCAGACATCTTAATTCATAACTAACTAAATAACTTCAAAAGAGAAAACGAGACGAGTTGTGAAAAATGTTTCGTAATGGCGGGAAAAATTAATCAGTTTTCCTATGCGCGCGCATCGGCCATAGACTAAAAAATGAGGTTTCTTTTTTTTGGGCTTTTCGCGGATACCATTTTAGCGCAAGTGTAAGCGTAACTCAACCAATAATATTAAAAAAAACTATTACTCACTCGTGAATAATAGTAATGAAAAAGTCACAGTTTGATTATAGGTGTCATTATGTGCCTAATTGCCATGGGATTAGAGCCACTTTATGAGGAAGTGTGTTGAAAAATTATTTATTGTATTTTGTTATTTTCTTTGATTATATAATGGCAATATATTATGTGTGTACAACCGGAATAAACGAATAAATAATGCCCTTGCTTGGTGACCATGCTTTTACATTACAATGTCTGTTGTTATGAGTGTATACAGTCCAAGTCTTAAGAAGTTGTGAATAACGAAGAAATGCAATTTTAATTTCAACTTTTATTTCAATTTTTATTTTAAAATTTAATGTCCTTTCATTTTAATTTTAAATTAAATTTAAAATTTTATTTTTAAGCTTTAACTCCTTTTTTTATTACAAATTTATTTTTATTTATTATTTATATTTTAATTTTTTAATTAAATAAAAACTGTTGTCCGTAACTTTTTATGGGAATGTTGTACATTACTATTATTGGTGTTTACATCAGATATTATTGTTTGTTATTTTCTCTATTATGTATCGTGTTTGTGTCTCAACTAAATAAATGAATAAATGATCACCGAAAAAACAAATGTAAACGTGACGCATAAATGAAAAGTTCGTTTTCTACATTGAACCTATCGGGCATCGAACCTGGGACCTCGGAGTAGCTTTACCATGAAAATCGGTATGCGACTCGACCACGGACCACGGACGACCACGTCTAACCACGAGGGTTAACGGATATATTAATAATGAGTTTCAGGCATTGTCAATATTCTATACACTCAACACATTAATTGAAACCATTATCTCTAAATCTAAGATCACAAATTTGTTGTTTGTCTGTCCGCTCTTTTTCCCGCTCTTTTCCCATTGTATACGGGTTACCATAGCAACGCGTTAACCGCAAGTAGTTCGTCTACCGGACGCTAGATGGCGCTAACGGAAAAATATTTAATAATAGAAAATATTTGAAGCATTTTGTCCACCCGTGCGAAGCCGGGACGGGCCGCTAGTCTATAATCTAAGATCACAAATTTTTTTCCCGCTCTTTTCCCATTGTATACGGGTTACCATAGCAACGCGTTAACCGCAAGTAGTTCGTCTACCGGACGCTAGATGGCGCTAACGGAAAAATATTTAATAATAGAAAATATTTGAAGCATTTTGTCCACCCGTGCGAAGCCGGGACGGGCCGCTAGTCTATAATCTAAGATCACAAATTTGTTGTTTGTCTGTCCTCTCTTTTTCCATTGTATACGCGTTACCATAGCAACGCGTTAACCCCAAGTAGTTCGTCTACCGGACGTTAGATTGCGCTAACGGAAAAATATTTAATAATAGAAAAAATTTAAAGAATTTGTCCACCCGTGCGAAGCCGGGACGGGCCGCTAATGTTATATAATTTCATACCTACATACATAAAATTACTTGCGGTGTAGGCAGAAACCACAGATTTCCACTTTCCACGATCCTGACATACGTCTCTCGCTTCTTCAACTCCCTCGCACAAGCTCGTCGCTCGTCGGCTAAGGATTCTTTTGACCTGGCCTTTTTAAGAATATTTTCTATTTGGTCCCTGAAAGTTCGACTTGGTCTAACGAAAGATGATTGACTAGATGCTAACTATTCAATCAATGTATCTGTGGCCGTGCTCTTGCCGTACGCGTTGTCGGCTTGCTCGATTCTAAGCCTAGTGTTAGCAACGGAGTGTTCCTTTTGTTTGGAGGATGTTACTATTAAAGAAATATTTATTAAGAATAGTGAATTTTATACGAAAAAATGGAATAGCTGATCGGAACACGCGTTGCTGTGGTATAAATTAAGGCGGTTAACACACTGCACCGCGCCCCGTCGCGTAGCGCGTGGCCGCAGATTTTATTATTGTATGCAAGAATCGCAATTAATATAGAAAACACGCCTATGACAACACACTGCCGACGCGGGAACGCGCGGGTAGGCGCCACGCGCGCAGATTCTGCGTGGGAGCGCGGGGCGTGAAGAAGTAGGGTCAACTTGTATTGAAAATCTGCGCGGAGAAGCAGATTACACCGCTAAGTTAGGCAGATCTGCGCCTCCGCGCGGGGGCGCGTTTTCTGCCGCTACGCGCACCGCGGCGGGACGCATCTCTAGTGTGTGAACCGCCTAAAATAAACCCTATCCTATGTCCTAAGTTATAACAAATCCAGCAAAATGAAAACAAAATCATCGAAGTTGGTTGGGTAGTTTCGGAGTTCATCGCGATCAAACACTGTAATAGAAAATTTATATTTATAGATTAATGCAAAATAATTCAATACAATTCAATTCAATTCTTTATTGTTGCTTGAAGATATTACATAAAAATATTTTTAATCAATTATGGGCCCTGTTGGGCACGGCAGTTTGATAGGAGAGAGGAAGTAAATTCTAAAATTATTAAGTTTGATTTTCGTTCGAATTTAAATAAATGATTTAAAATTATATTATTAACGCTTTTTTGTGATTTTTATAATATTATGCACCGTTTTTATTTATAATAAATTTCCAATAGTTTTTAGGTTATTGGAAATTGAATATGTTATATATTTGTTGTCAATAATAGAAGAACAACCCAATATAATGTTGAGCGAATTCTGCACGTTATTGCATGGTATTTTCCGAGAAAAACCTCGACGTTGAGTCAACAGGAAATGTGCTGAATGTCCTGTCATTGAACCTGAAAATGATTGTCCGGTGTTTTAATTACATTTACATAACAATTATGTTTCACGATAACAAAGATAACACGTATGTTTAAATCGTAAAAAAAGTTTATTTGTCATCGTCTAATTAATGGCGACGCTGGTTATTTTATTTATTTATTTAACACCAACATAATAAATCTATAATCTAAGATCACAGTGGTTTGTGTGTTTGTCTATCCGCTCTTTTACCCGCTCTTTTTCGATTGTATCACTAACGTTACCATAGCAACGCGTTAACCGGAAGTAGTTCGTCTACCAGACGCTAGATGGCGCTAACGGAAAAATATTTAATAATAGAAAAAAATTAAGAATTTAGTCCACCCATGCGAAGCCGGGATGGGCCGCTAGTATTAACAAACGCAATTATGGTTACAAATAAGTTAAGTTTAATATTATTACAATTATAGGTGACTACAATATTCGTTATTGCAGCAAAGGAAACTTAATAGATTAAATTAATTTGAAGACAAATAGGCGCCACTGTTATATGGTTGATATACCAAAGAGTCGTACTAACCGTTTTGATTCCAATTTTGTAATACATACCGCTAAAGAGTGCTACTTTGCCTTAGTCTGTTTCCTGATAAATACAATTTACGAGTCTTCAAGTTGCAAGTGAATAGGTATCTTCTAGGTAAGCATGTAACATCCTAGATCGCGTCATCGCTTACCATGAGGCGAGATAGCCGTCAATAGCTTTTCTATCGCACGAGAAAAAAATCTTCATTCATGAGTCTTGATTTTCTGTTCTGCTACTGCGGCCAAAGCTTTTTGGGTTTAGTAAATTTCGTAGATAGTGATCAAACAATTTGTTACCTATTTACAATAACGAAAAAAACAACAATCTTCGTTAAGTATAATAATAATTATTATTCAAGAAGTTTTTTTGAACGCCATCAGTAAAGAGGTCCAAATCTTAAGTCTTTGCTAAGCTGTTGAACTCTCTAATGAGACTGTTCAAGTGCGCGTGGTGAGCGAGATTGGATCTACTAGAACAAGTCAAAACAAGGTTGTACCTCGTGTCTTATCATTGGGGTGAAAACATTCGAACCTGAAAAAACTTCGAAATCAAACGGAGCAGATGATATCTCTACTATATAATAGAAGGACTTTGTGTGTTTGTTACCATACCAGCAACGCGTGGCCGGGTTATACCAGCAATTAACGTTACCATAGCAACGCGTACTGATAATTCTCAGTGTAGTTTTAAAGACTTTTTTATAAAGGTTTTAACTTGAAGGTATCAATGTGAAGTAACGTATATTTTAATTTATAATAAACCAGGAACGCGTGGCCGAGTCATCTAGTTTTATTTAAATCAGATACCTGTTAAAATTGCTGTACACAACGATATAATAAAACCGTAACACTACTATTGTGATAATTTGGATAATGTATGGTGACGACGTATAATATTTTTAGTGTCGTTACTTCTGTTATAGCTGAGGAATTTATTGCACCCGTTCTTCAGTAATAAGACGTCCTGATTGGGTCGCAAGTATAAATGATATTCAGACGCACTGCAGGCTATTACCCTTTCTCAATTGCTATTCCTACCTGTCGCACCAAGTGCTTTTCAACACCCTTCATAATACGCACAGCAAAGAAGTGTAACTCCCTCCCTGCGTCTGTATTTCCGAGAACTTATAACACGCCAATTTTCAAAGCCAGGGTGAATAGGCACCTTCTGGATTAGCTCGTTCCATCGTGAATTCTGTCTTGGCCCCCGGGCTTGATTGAGATCAAGAGCTAATCCATCTTCCATCCAGAGGAAAGATTTGTATTTTTGTATGTTTGCAATGAATAAACTCAAAAATTACTGAGCCGATTTCAAAAGTTCTTTCACCATTGGAAAGCTACTTTCACGCTGAGTATCATAGGCTATATTTATTGCTAGAAAATTTTTAAAGAATTTTGTCCACCCGTGCGAAGCCGGGGCAGGCCGCTAGTCCTAAATAAAAAAAAACAGATACTTGTTGACTTTGTTGTAATCAATGATGTAATGAAACCATAACACTACTGTTATTGTGATAATACAATAATATTGTTTTTTTGGTGACATAAATATTGTAAATGTCGTTACGACTGTTGAAGCTGACGAGTTTCTTGCGCCTGTTCTTCTTGTAAAACACGTCATGGTGGGTTAAAATGTTGGGCAATTTGATACCTTATTTTAAGTGATTGTTATAAAGTTATTTTCAATGCCCATTCGGACGACCGTTCGGTGCAACGGTAGCGGTAGCCTTTCGCACCGACTGTCCTGGGTTTGAATCCCGGAAGGGGCAGATGTTTGTATGATGAATACGAGCATCTGTACCTGAGTCATGGATGTTTGGTATAATATCTATGAATATTACTGATTTATTTATGATATATGTGATTATGATAAATGGTATTATGTTTATGATATTTATTTGTGATACAGAATCTTGTGAATTATACAGAAAGTTAGTGTGAGCTTATTATAACTCATCAGCACTATAAATATATTTAAATAATTGTTAGCGGTGAGTCAACCGCTCTACGCGCTGACTCTGGTAATAATCAACTTCGAGAACAAAACAAATAAACAGAGACAGACAGTAAATTTAAAAACGGAAACCAAGAGGAAAATGGCCAGAGAAGAGCGCAATGACAGCAAGGAGTCGCCAATATAGCTATGGCGCCTCGTTACATTTGTTTTTTTCTATCCGTTATCCTAGTATCCTATACTTAAAGTGCTTACTTAGGGGCTAGGTTAATTGGTGGGAATGTAGGAAATATTTATTATTATTATTATATAAATTAAAATCAATGTTTGTATATTGTAATAAAACACTTTTTTACGGATTTTGCGCATACTTTATTTTATTTTTTAATCCTGACGTCATCCTGTGATCACAACTCTTGTAAAGGAATCGAAACGTCAGGATTAAATATAAAATAAATTATGCGCAAAATTCGCGAAAAAGTGTTTTATTCGAATGTATAACTACTGGACCTGGCGGTTGGGATGAATTTTATCCCGAATTTATTTTATTCGGTGGGTTGCTATGGTAACGGTTTCATTTATTACTTTTCTCTATTTAACCTAAATAACTAATTTATTGACCTCAAAATAAGAACGAGAAAACTAAAATAACAAAATAGAAGATTTCAGTCAAACAGTTAAGTTTATTATATGTTTATATGCTAGCCGTCATCCACCCCCTTCGCTGTGCGTAAATTTTTGCAAATATTTCTGAAAAAAGTGTTGATTAATGACAATCAAATCAATAATTCAACAAAATATATAGCAACGAAAAGAAATAATTATTATCACAGCAAAACGGGTGACGACGGCTTATCATAATTATATTATGGCATTACTTTGTGTGTGTTTTTCTTACCATATTGTCAGTCCAGTAATAAGAATAAATTTAAAAATAGATTTTCCACGTTTTCTCATTTCTACGAAAACAAAACACTATCCGCAATTGATACACTCTTGATGTGAGTGGCAAATTAGCATCGGTTGATGCTCCAGATCGCATTACGGAGCTCGGGGCGCGCGTGGGGCTAGTATTAAATAAAAATAATTTCATTTTTAACCGTTTCTGTTTTAAAAGCCATGATTACGCTCGTCATATAATTCACCATTGCATTATTGCCTCCTAACACCATTTACGTAATAGCTGGATGGCGAATCGCCCTAGATATCAACACCGTAACCAAGCAAAGTTCTGCACCAAATATAGCAAAAGATTGTGACAAAACCATCTATGCAAGCATTCATAACGTTCTATTGCAAATACTATAACCAAAGGCATGCTCCCGGGATTTCCCGGAGCAGAATTTTCCCGGGATTACCCGGTTCAGAATTTTCCCGGGATTCCTGTTACTGGTAGCCCTTGTCCAGTACCTGTGCCAGTAAGAGAACTGATATTCCCGGTTCTTTATAAAAATAAAAAAGCATGTGTGCAATTCACACGTGGTAGAAGTGAAACCTTCAAAAATAATACGTACACGTATACAAAATACCATCAGTTGTTGTGATGCCTTCTCTCAAGCTTTGTACTACGCATGCCCACCCAAACACGTATTAATACACGTACATAATGCTTCCTATCTTCCGTTAAATCTTATGAATTTATGTGTCTGTCTCTTTTTACTGACGCTTTTTCGTTTCATCGACTTTCAATTCACAACGATGCTAAAGAAGTTTTCATTTCAAAAAATAAAATCACAAGTGATCGAATTAGTAATACCTAAATATAATGTATGAAGAGACTCATTTGACAGCTGGACACACGCGTGGTCTGCGAGAACAACTTATTTGTCATAACTTGTCAATATCACGGATAACTGTTCGTCTCTTCTTCTGTTTGTAAAGTGTATACAAAATCTTGGTTTATATACATGTCTATATATCTGTATACATTAAAATTCCCTGTCACAGTGTTTGATCGCAATGTACTCGGAAACTACTCTTTTTAATTTTGCTGGATTTGTTTCAACTTAGGACATAGGATAGGTTTTATTTTATATAAATTAAAATCACACATCAGGTAGGGTCAGCCACTAGCTATTTATAATATTTTAAAACTCCCTGTCAGTGTCTGACCGCGATGAACTCCGAAACTACTCAACAGATTTTAATGTTTTTTTTTCATGTTGCATTTGTACTGAGTTAAGATAGGTTTTTTTTAATTTATAATAAATAAAGTATTGCAACTTATAATAACAGTAACGCGTGGCCGGGTTAGTAAGTACGTTTAAAATTATAAGGTGCTTATTTTAACTTCCGGGGTGACCTTCAGGACCGTCTTTAACCTATTGGAGGCTCTGTTCATATAAGAATAATGGGGCACCTATGGCTTTGACAGAACACTTTTTTATAACTAGAATAGACAAAGTAGATAAACAAGGTTTCAGATTTTTTATTGACAGTCAATAGTAGAATAGATAATCTTTAATTTAAATGGGGCGATTCCCACATATTAAAAACTATCTAAGCGTTCTGAAATTGGATAGCCTTATTTTGGGCGAGAGTAGCTTCGCGCATGCAAAAGCTAATAAGCAAGTCTATAATATAGTCCCTAATTGAGGTTCGATTACTCTAATTAAATAAGATTTTCCGTAATAAATGTCGGTATTCCTTTAGTAATCTAGCAGGAACTAGGGGGCCCCTATCGATCACAGGGCCCTGGCCATTTGCGCAGTGTCCAGTGGGAAAGAGGGGTCTGGATACGTATTATTTTTCCGGGGCCACAGTGGGTCGTTATCCAAACATTTGGCCGTTACTATTAGTGAGGAAGATTTCTATTATTAATACTCAATAATTTACTGCAAAACTATAATTTATATAGGTAGATGTTAAAAAAATTATAAGACCAGTGTTATAGACGCAACTTAGGGGTTAGGACAGAAGAAACGTATTCAACATTCAAACATGGTTTAAAATAGATTTACTGCATTTTGATTGAATTGGCGAACGTTTGGTACAATTTTAGCAATTCTGCATTTCGCACCGATCGCCCTGAACTTGAGTCCCGGAAGAGGCAGATATTAGTATGATGAATACGAGCATTTGTACGTGAGTCATGGGTATTTTATATATAATTCCATGAATATTTTATATAAATGTACGTCTATTCGTTAGGTACTCTAGTATCCATAACACAAGCCTTACAGTGCTTACTTTGGGCTAGACTAATTGGTATGAGTGTAAGAAATATTATTATTATTATTAATTGGGGTTAAATGATTATTGATGAGTAATATCTTTCCCATCGCTTTCCTGCAATTTGTGGGAATTATTTCGTGTAATGGGACGGAAGTTACACACTTTCTCAGCTATTCGATTTGACGAATGAGCGCGCGATTTTAGAGTTGACCGTCAGATAGTACCAACCAATTTTCCGAGAGGTCGGTACTGTCAGCCATCAGCTATGCACTTAATTTACAGTTTTGTAAGTGTATAAAAAAAGTATAAAGTATGCTGTTATACTTCAACCACATAAATAAACATTGACTGTTGATAATAAGTCTCAATAAAGTGCAGATCATTGGAAAAAAATCAAGTAATAATTATTCGAATAAAGTATTTCAGTATCAAGCTTTTCTGATTTTTAGGTTAATATCTGTCACTGCCTAAACAAAATCTTTTATGAAATTAGTCTTTTTTTATGATCTTACGAATAAAATATTTCAATATTTAGCTTTTTTAATTTCAGAATATAATTTTAAAATTGCTTATTACTAAGGTGAGATGTCAATTGTTACACACATCATTTGCGACTACTGTAAGGCTCGCTCATTTTTTCTCATAACCTAATGTATTATTACAAAAATATTTATTAGTATTATAATAGCATAACTAGTTAAATTTTCGTATAAATATGATCAATTTTGGTGGCGTTAACAACCAACCAACGAACTTGCTTCATTATAAAGCGAACCACTATACCATAGAATTCCTTGTGGTAATTAATTAAAATATGCAATTACAGAGTTGCTGAAACACGAAGAGAAGTTACACCATATTGTTGTAGTATTACAATTTAAAATGCTTTAATACCATGCTTAACATAATGTCCATAGACAAGATAATATGTATAATAACCGGAAAAACTAATAAAGAAATAGTAGTTTATGATACTGTTGCATAATAAGGGTTCTTATAACACGAGTTTTTTTATAGTATCACACGAGTGTTATAAGACCAAGTTATGTATAGTGTCATACACTACTTTATCTACTTTCATACTATAATACGTAAAACAATATTGCAAATAAAACGCTGAATATAACAACAAATTTTTAAATGTCAAATGTTGGCGCCAAGGTGCAAATATCGATTGCGCATGCGTGTTGCGTCGTCACGGACTCGTTCATTGAAACCTTTTTAAAGTAGAGGTTCAACCTCCTTGGTCCAGATGGAGGTTGTATAGGTGTATCGTTATGATAAAAAAGTTATATTATGTTACAGGTGTCCATACAAGACCTGTATCGTAATGAAACTTTTTTTTTATTATTTTTGGCCTGTACGTAATGTTTGTCATAAGCATTTTGTTTTCAGTTTTAGAATCTTTGTATTATAGTATTAGAGTAGATAAACAGACTTAGGACTCTAATTAATATTTAAATATATCACATTATTTGATTATTGTAATTTGAAGTTTAGTCCGGCATTTCAAATGTAATTTAATATTTATTTTACATACTAACATTTATAATCTGGTTTGACTTCGGAATTTGAACAAGCATGCAATGCATGGTGCAAAGATAGCGATCCTGCCTTTCGTACCGATGATTCTGGGTTCGAGACCTGGTAGGGGTAAATGTTTTTGTGGTGAATACGAGCATTTGTACCTAAGTCATGGGTTTTTATATATATTTCTATTAATATTATTTATTTATGGATGATATATGTATGTTTATCGATTACCCTAGTATCCATAACACAAGCCTTACAGTGCTTATGCTAATTGTGTGAATGTAAAGAGTATTATTATTACTAATGTTACCTATAATCTTTTAAAATTACGGTGACCTTACCGTGTTTATATCAAATAATATTTTTATACTTATTATGTTTTTTTTTTATTTCCGCAGCGAAATACGCCAAAGTAATATTAGTAGATACTGTAATTTATAAATTATAGACTTTCGTACTAATAGTCCCAGACATAAGGATGTATAAGGACATATAAGGATAGTTCACTCCATTTTAGCCCCTAACAGCTAGGACGCTGTTGGAACAACGACGGTTCAACCACGACGCTATAGATTAATGATTAAACCAAAAATATCAATATAAAGTGACAAAAAGTTATTATATTTTTAGAAAAGACTGTGTATTTTATCTCTCGGAACTAAGGAAATCTTGTTAAATAGAGTCGTAAAATTAAAGTTTTGTACTTTCACAGGATTGGATGATAAATAGATAGACGAAGACAGATATAAAAAAGGATTGAAAATCGAAAAATATTAAAAATGATAACGTAATAGTAAGTTTAATTTGTGTAATTAATTTGGAAATAAGACCATTTATAAAGGCTTAAATTAATTAATAAAAAATCTAAGAAATTAAAATTCATGAATATTGAAAAATACATTTGTCTTTTTTGATTTTACTATGCAATTTTTTATATACACAAGTTTTGTTACTATTTTCTTTTGCTTTAATTTTTTGCAACATTTTTTAGGATAGGTTCGCTCTTGATCCCAATCAAGCCCGTGGCCACGACAATATCCACGATGGAACGAGCTAACCCAGAAGGTGCCTATTCACCTTATTATAAGATAATGAAAATATACACAAAAAATTAGTAAAATCGAATATATATATACAAATAAAAATTGAAATAATGTATACAGATATATATACAGACCAGTAATTTCACATAATACCTAAGTCCATGTCAATATTTTTTAAGTCTATGGTCATAACTGTAGTTTTATAACAGCAAGCTCATTTACGCATCGTATAACATGATTCACTAATTTACATTAAAAATATGTTTTAACACGAGTTTTGATTGTTACTTTTGTAATGAAAACAACATGTTTTCACAAAAAAAAATATTTTTTATATAAGAACAATATTACAACTGATAACCAATGACGAATTCTAAATGCTTTGAATATATTTGAATATACATATATTAGTCAATGCATTTCCGAATACGTAACAAGGAGGTTTTATAATAAGAATTGATAAAAAAAACCGGCCAAGAGCGAGTTGGACTCGCGCACCAAGGGTTCCGTAAAATATATTTTTACTATATGATGTAACTAAAAATTTACGGTTTTCGCAATTTTTCCTTTATCTGTGCTATAAGACGTTGCTTCGTACCAAATTTCAAGATTCTGAGTTCATGGGAAGTACCCTTTAGGTTTTGATTCCCTTGCGAGTGTCGAAAATTTGAGGCATAAAATGGCTGTATCTTTTGATAGTGTTGGCTTAGAAGTTTGATTTTTTCACAGCTCCAAGGGACAGTAGACATGAGACAGACAGACAGACAGACGGACGGACGGGTGGACAAAAAAGTGATCCTATAAGGGTCCGTTATTTTCTTTCGAGGAACGGAACTCTAAAGATATGTTAACATTTTACTAGCACGCCCGTTTTACAAAACAGGTATGAAAATTAAATACGAGATAGTAAGGGAATATGCTTTTTTTATTAAAATGCTTTTAATTCAACCTTTGTAAGTACTTCGCGAGTCTTTTTCCTAAATGATTGCTTTAACGTGCTTTAAACTGTAAAATAAAACCTGTGATTATGATGAGGTAACTATTTCTTTTATTTTGTGTTTCTTTCATACTTGTTCGTTTTAACTATAACGCAGCGTTCAACGTAACCTGAGGTTGAGTACGTATAGCATAGACCAGTAAACATTACTTAATAATCGGAACGATTTTTCGCCAATCGCTTTTAGATTGTGATTAAATTGATATTTTCCAACCAACGTAGTATTTTCCAAAATAAAACATTTTATTTCTTACTTACAAATATGGGTTCATAAGGCCTGAAGCCCTAGTGTAAGTTTACGCATTCGATACTCGTTATCGAGCGCTTTACAGATTTCTATGAAGATTCGTAATTTCTAATGGTTACCGCTAGGGGCGCTTATACAAAATCCATAGTAATATTACGCAAACGATATCGAGTTTCGTAGCGTAAACTTAAACTAGGGCCTCTGAAAGTCAAGCTCTTTTTTAAAGAAATTTCCGCCCGTTTAATTGAAGCCACTGGGGACAAAATATCTGGCAGATTCTTCGGCCAACGTTTAAGTATAACTATCCAACGAGGAAACGTTGCCAGCCTTTTGGGCATCTTCTTCAACAGCAGCGGTGAGGTTGGTTTGTTATTTTATTATATCATTTATAATGCGCACAGCAAAGGAGTGGAACTCCCTTCCTGCGTCTGTTTTTCCAAGTACTTATAACCCGTCCGTTTTTAAAGCCATGGTTAATAGGCACCTTCTGGATTATCTCGTTCCATCGTGGATCCTGTCTTGACCCCCGGGCTTGATTGGGATCAAGAGCTAACACATCCCAAATAAAAAATAAAAAATAAGACGATGGAGCGTACTATGCTCGGAGTGTACCTACGTGATTGAATTAGAAATGAGGAACTGTAGGAGAACCAAAGTAACCGACATAGCCCGCAGAATTGCCAAACTTTAGTGGCGAACCCATTAAAAAAAAATCTAGATCTAATTAATATTGTACAACAGCAATGGGGTTATTAGGCTGGGGATGCCGTTATTTATTTATTTCAACACGGATTTGTTTCTTAATTTCTACATGTTTGTTAGAATATCCAATTAACTCAGAAGACAATGATAACAATCCAGCAAAACACATGAACGTGTATCAAATTTTGTCCACATCTAAAACAAAGGAACTAGGTTGTTACCTTGTAGCAGCCCGAAAAAAAAACAATATGGTTTCAACCTTAGCTAAGGGTCATATTGTAATGTGTGCAGGCGGCATGAAAAGCTATAGTCATTACGTGTAATATGAACAGCCTTTGTGTTTTGAAAACATACGGGAGGAAATTGTAAGCAAAAACGCGGTTAGATATTTATTGTTGCTTCTATCTTGTTTGATAACGCCCGTAATAAAATAAATGTTTAAACAATATCCTCTTTTAAGTCGGGTAAATAGATAATTCTTTCCGAATCATTTCATAGACAATGAATGGAACGTTTCTTTTTTCTTTAATAAAGTAGAACAAGCATCAAAAAGAAACATTATTTCTTTCTCGAGAAGAATTAAAATTTCTTATAAGTATATGATTTAAAAACGCCAAATTGACAAACGCTTTTACACTGTAACAAAAAAAATATTTTTTCTGTTGGGTACATTTTTAACACTCACCCTAATCTTATGAAGTTTTTGGAGAGAGGCAGGCAGTTTCTCTATCTTTACAGGTCTGCCAAGTAGATTTGTTTTTGAATATGCATGATGACTATATATTGATAACATTGTCGTCTTTTTTCACCTGCGTTATTGAACCAACGAAGAGTAGCATACTATAAGTATACAGATTCACAAGTTACAAGATTTTGCTAACTGATTTTCGATATCAGAAATATCGAATATAGTAAATGCTAGAAAAATGCACCTAATAAACAACATCAATCGTTTGCCCCATTCTTATTTGCTCAGTGTACTGACGACTTTTTTGCCAAGACTTTTTCGGGCTATGGGACCAATAACAGTGCTCTTATTTATACATAGTAAAAACACACAGTGTTTTTCCTGTCATTGATTGTTAAACGAATTGTCCCATTCTTAAAGATTCGATCAAACTTATATAGATTATGGTGCATAGATACATTATACAGGATCATTTAGCTGTCTAAAAATAAAGATTTTAAAATATTTGTCAAAGGAAAAATATTTTTATCAAACGCAAACTATTCGCAGCGGGTACTTTCAAAAATAAAACACGTATGTTTTCATTATGTAAGCGTTCACTTTTAGTAGCAGCTAAAAACTCCGTGTGCCGAGATGATTATTTTGACATATTTATAAATGCATTGTTTAAGAGTTTGAGTTAGAAGTTCCTTGAATTAATAATTACCTCGGAATAACTTCCTCGCGCATTAGCTGATGCACTGCATTCGGTAGTAGCGATTATCTCTGCACACGTTTTATATATATAAATGTTTACATTTTTAAGCATTAAAAATGCTTACTGATGGCTTTTGTTGGGTAGCTATTATACATTTGTTTATTTGACAAATATATTACATGCGACTGACTGACTAAACAAAACATGCTAGTACTCATTATTCCACGTAAGCGACGTAGCAATTAAGAGAAGAATGTACCGTTTTATTTACCAGTTGCAATAATTTATTTTGCTTTTTAGTATAATTTATATTTATATCTATATTTTTTTATCAACTGATAGGAATTTGGTAAATTTTATGAAATTTTCACCTTCCTGTCTTTGATGGCCGATTTAAGCCAAAGTAGCCCTATTAAGTACTTCTTTTTTTAAATGATTATGAAAGCAGAGAGTCTAGAAAAGTTTTTACACATACTTAGAAACCATGAATTCGCCTGTTTAGATTTTTTATTTAAAGATGAATTTTTAAGTAATTATTCACTAACATTCAAATTTTGACTTTACACTACTGTTTTCTAAATTTCCACTAAAGTTACGAAGCTGATTAATTTAGACATAAAAGAAGCACTAAAGATAATTCAGTGGCATAAAGAAAAACATTAAAATATGTTCAACTTTTTTTTATTAAAAATTTTTAAGTTCTTTAGATCGAAATTTTCAAAAAGTCAGAAAAAAAATTATTAATCTAAAACTACGAATAATCGCGGAACATACATAGGGGTGATTCGGGTACTCCAAGAGGTGCTCTAACTCTGGACTTTCGCTTGAAACTATTTTTTGGGACACCTTGTATATGTGACGCCCTGCAAGGGCACAGCAAAGGCTTGCCAACTCTTTTTACAAGAAATAAAGTATATTTAGGTCTGTGAAGAATATCAAACAGTATTTTAGAAAAATGAACGGTATTTTATTTATTTATTGTTTTAAATCCTACATATTTTTTAGAACTTCTCGCACAACTTACTAATTTACAAACTTTTTTAAAAACTTCATACGCCTCACCACAATTACAACTGAAATTAAAATAAATGAGAAGCTCATTTTTTATTAAATTAATAGATTATCTATTTCTATTCTCCCGCCACTTAGCATTAATTCCTGAAAACACTCTCAGTAAATGCTGAGGTGGCGGGAACAGAAAGTACATATAAGACAATTTACTTTATGTTTTTAAATTCTTCTGAAGTGTTTACTAATAAATGGCTCCACTTTTGGCCAGTACTCATTTCAAGAAACATTGACAGATTCGTTCAGGAACTCGGTATGATTTGTTTGTGGCTGCGCTGCACTGAGCAGTGACCGCCCTCTGACTAAATAAAAACAAATGTGTGAGCGTTTAAGTATAACACATAATAATGTGTTTGCATGCTGAAAACAGTATTTTGTATACTTAATTTTTGTTCAACAGTAAAAAGTATAATTTAGTAAAAAACAGTATAATACTGTTGAAAACTGTTGGCAACCCTGTCAGCAACATTAATTAATTAAGCCATTAACTTATAAATAACACAATATAACAAAATTAACATTAATAGATAATAACTTAAATAAAATATATTATCTAAATTGCATCATATTACATCCATTATAATTTTTAAATTTTAAAATAAAAATATTCTTTGAATAATCATCATTAATTTTTTATTTTTTTATCCTCATAAAATTCATTTAAGCTATAATAACATTTTGCAATAAGGAATTCTTTTAATTGTTTTTTGAAATCAAATTGTGTTCTAAGTTTTTATGTAATTAGGAATGTGATTAAAAATCTTTATTAGCATGGCATAGGGACTAGATGATACTGAGTGATGAAGTACAGTAGTTTGTTTAAGTTACGGTTGTTTCTCTTGTTATTGGTAAGGGGATAATAGAATTCTGGATATTTTATAACAAACTTGCATGCTTCCAGAATGTAGAACATAATTGTATACTTATTGTTTATTGTTTTTTCAGGAAACAACAGCTTTTTACATAACACATAAATACTTAATTAAGAATAAAGAATTTGCACATTAGCCTAACAGTTTCCACCTCTAGTTGGTGCAGATAAAGGTATGTTGAGTGACAAAAGTGCGAATAAACTATAAACTATTTAGTGAAACTAATACATTAGATAAAAAAATAAAAACAACAAATAAATACTTATATAGACTTAACCTAATGGTTTTCATTGTTCTAGTCTTTTGTTTAGTAATTAGCTTAATTTCAAATGTGTCTATATGTTACTGTATCAAGCCAAATTGCTGCAAATCAAATAAGTTCTAGGTTGGAATCCCGGAAGGGGAAGATGTTTGTATGATGATTTTAATTTGATTTTAAATCGTGGGTATTCATATATATTTCTATGAATGTCACATACCTATGTATTATAGAATGTCACATATCTATGTATTATAGAATGTCACATATCTATGTATTATAGAATGTCACATATCTATGTATTATAGAATGTCACATATCTATGTATTATAGAATGTCACATATCTATGTATTATAGAATGTCACATATCTATGTATTATAGAATGTCACATATCTATGTATTATAGAATGTCACATATCTATGTATTAGTTACTCTAGTATCCATAACACAAGTGCTACAGAAGTGTCCTTACAGTGCTAATTGGTGTGATTTTAAGAATTATTATTATTATTTAAATAAATAAAAGCCGATTCATTACTAATTAGAAACTCGTATATTCCTATTTGAAAAATTCACAAGCTTATTTAGGAAACTAGATCGAAAGAAATGGCATTCATCCATTGTTTGATCCAAGAAATAACAGAATAGGCTTTTAATTATGAGAGAAAATTACAATAGTAGCGATGTGAAAAGTACTTTAAAGATTTGAATTACAGTCGTAATTTCTATTTATTTAGGAAGTGCAAATAATTGCTGAGTGCGATTCAACTTGCATTTTTTGCTCACTTAATATGCAACAAGGGAAAATTCTCCGACATATTAAGGTTATTCACAAACTAACTATTGTATTTTGTAATATCTGAAAGTAACATTAATTATAGACGTTGTTGGTATGTGGTATTTTAAATAATTTTTATAATAAAAAAAGATGTCAAATCTAAAAGGAAAAAAATAATCTTTAAAAAAATTATTGACCCGATTGTCTAACAATTGACTATCAAAAAACCAGTTGCGATCACAATCTCAACCTAGAATCTAGAAAGTAGGAAGTCTACATTTGAAAGGGGAATGCACTCTACAGTTATAATTTTGTGTCGAATTAAAAGCGACTTCAGTTGTTTGCGAATCGTGTTGAAAGTTCAGAGCAACGATATAATTAAATAAAATTTCTTACGTCTCGTTTATCGTTACGTTACGTTTTCTAGTCCAAAGTAAGCAGTGGCTTGTATGGATACTAAAGTAACGGATAGACATACATATAATATACATAGATATATGTAATATTCATAGAAATATACAATGCGTCGCTTTTTTTGGTTTGGCTTTAATGGTGTGAAATATGGCATTTTTTATCGACAAATTGCCCCTCAAACTTGGTATTTCTCAAAAAGCCAATAATTAAAAAATATACAAAAAAGAATCTATTTGTTTTTCTTTAATTATTTTTTCCTTTTTTTTATTCCATGACAATTAAAACATGATAGCTGTGTAACTGTTGTCTACATGTTTAGCTATCAAATGACACCTTTTTAATGTTTATAGGACATTTACATGAGTAATGGTGGTCGAATTAGTAAGAGAGCTCAGTCTTGGTTACCAAGAAAACAAAATGGCGGCCGTAAGAGAAAAACAAAATTTGAAGGGCAATTTTTCGATAAGAATGCCATATTTCACACCATTAAAGGCTCCGACACTGGTGACGGGACACATTGTATGAATACCCATGACTCAGGTACAAATTAAGTAAACGTCTACTCCTTCTGGAACTCGAACCCATGTATGTATGTCGGCCATGTTGTCGCCATATACCTATTTCACAACCATATAAAAAAGTCGAAAGAAAAAATAGGAACTTATATCAATTAAACAGCCGATTTTCTACCCTAAGATTGTACAAATAAATGTTTACAACAGTATTCTAAATAGTAAATATTAAGTCTCTAGAAAATTTTAATGCATTCGAAATTAACAAACGTATAGTCTCCGGCAAATAAGTTGAACATGATTTTGAAATCACGTGACATGCGCAGTAGCAAGTTTAGGTACATTATTCACTACTGCGCATGTCACGTGATTTCAAAATCATGTTCAACTTATTTCCCGGGGACAATATTTCAACTTCAACTATGTGCTATTATTGTTTCATCGATGTTGAACGTTAACCTTCAACATCGAAAGTAATATTTTACAAATATTATACATTCGATAAAGATGTAACTAGCTATAATAATGTATTTAATTTATTATTGGCAATCACCATGCCATAAAGAAAATAGAACCACATCTCCGAGACGTAACTGTTCAAAAAGTCCAAAAACGCTTGTAAATTTAGACGCGTCTGCCAGCGTCTCGGATTGCGAAAGATCGTGTGTTCTTGCAGTCACCTAAATTTGATTACATATATTTTTAAGGCTTCGAATGTAAAGCTGTAATAGTTTCTGTAGGTTAAATATTTTTGTTGTAGAATATTTAATATATTTTTATCAAATTATCTTATGCTTCCATATTGTAATAATTATATCGCAGTCAAATTATTGACTCTATGATTTTTGTTTTATAATTTCAAGCAATTATTTTTAGCACGTTTCGGACACGGAGGTGAGAGAGCGCATAGAAGAAACGACCGGCTCCCAGAAGGGGGTCGGTCGTGATAATGAAATTAAGACGGCTGGCTCCCAGAGGGGGGGCCAGTCGGCAACTGAGAGGACTGGGGTAGACCTGAAGGGTCTGTAGTGACTCTACAGTTGGCTGATTCCTGTGCCTCGAAAAGGAGGTTTAAGGCAGCCGAAAGTTGATTAGGTTGATCTGTCAAGACAGATCTAGGTCGTCTGGACAGAGGATCGCATTTGTATCTGAGTCATGGGTATTTATATATGTTTATATAAATATTTAATATCTAAGTATCGTGCATATGTGTTTATCCGTTACCCTAGTATCCATAACACAAGCCTATGCTTATTTAAGGCTAGGCTAATTATTTTATTTATTTATTGAAAAAGATTCACCAACAACATATCTTTAAAGATTAAATTATTAACATACAAACATGACTAGACTGAAAGACGTGCTTTTTTCCTTTCATTTACTCTTTGACTTAACAATTGATATTTTTAAGATAACTTACAATAAAACAATATAAATCATTTTATTAAACATTATTTTGTTAATTCGTGTGAATGTGAGAAATATTTTTATTTAATAGCATAAAAAATTGTCTTCTTTTATGTATATTGAAACACTTTGGAAACATAATAATGTGCGTGGGCCGACACACACATGGCCGGTTTTATTTAATCACACTTTTTATTGCGCCACTAGCGACTGGGCACCTTCCGGACTCGGGGGAGGGAGATAGTGAATCCTCTATGGATACTCCGGCCCGGCTTCGCAGTTAAGACAGACTCGTACTGACTAAACACCACCTGAGATTGGTTTGTACCCGGGAAGGATCAGAAGCCTTCGTCTGAGGTGACCGCCCCTCTAGAAAAGGGCGGCGCTATTTTTAAATCACACAAGGGTTATAAGTTTTTATACTAGCTATGCCGGCTACTGCTCGCATGTATTTGACCTGTACAAAAATTTCAATATATCTAATTCTAGAAGAAGGTTTTATAAGTAACTAGCACCACGCGCGCCCCGAGCTCCGTAATGCGATCTGGAGCATCAACCAATGCTAATTTGCCACTCACATCAGGAGTGAATCAATTGCGGATAGTGTTTTGTTTTCGTAGAAATACCGTAGAAAATCTATTTTTAAACTCATTCTTATTACTGAAAATATTGTATATAATATAATTAGGACGAATAAATGAATGTTCTTTATAGTACACACTGGAATACATTAACGATAACGATACGTACAAATGGCGGCTTTATCACTATAAGCGATTTCTCCCAGGCAACCTTGGGATGGACAGAAAAATATAAGGGAGTTGGTAGTTATAACAATCGAATTTCCAAGTATGTTTGAAAAAATATATATGTTTTCTTCCGATTTATATTTAAATCAACAATAATATGGAGTAACTTGACATTTTTAAGATCGTAAGTGGTTAAAGCGACATCAAAACTTTAGCAGTCTGACTCACTAATTTATGCTGATATGTGTCAGGCGGAACTCAAACCCGCATCCCCTCGCTATCTGGGCGAGTACGCTGTCGTTTCACGTTCTAGGTATTACTTATAACCTTTTTTTAAATACTTACATAGCTTATTTATACTAGTACTAGATGACCTGGCTACGCCTCGGTGTGGATCACTTATTATAATTTTCATAATGTTTTTTGGTTATGAATTGAAATGAAACCTAGCCTATACAAAAGCAATAAAAATGAATCAAAAATCATTAAATTTGGTTGAATAGTTTCAGAGTTAATCGCGATCAAACACTGTGACACGAAATTTTTATTATAAGATTAATAAGAAAACGTAAATATAAAGCTGCGAATTGACGATCAGTTTTTCGCATCAGTTGAACTGACGTCCATCCAAAATTTGATCGTGAGTGTCGAATCATCACTCCAGAGTTTTGACTGACGAAGCGCCACGTATTTCCGAGACTATCATAAATCCAATTCGGCGCGTCGCGCCAAACTGATCGTGAGTACATGATCGTCAATCCAACACAAACAGGTAGTACACTTCCTAACAGCCCAGCCGTTCGAAACTGAACAGCCGGAGTGACGCCAGTGAATGCGGAAATCGAGTTGGCCTAAAACCATTTGAATGACGCCACAGTTTTACGTCAGGACTGACGCGAAAAACTGATCGTCAATGCCCACTTTAAGGAATAAAAAATGGACTGATACCAGTTCATCCCGCAGACTTGCGGGGGCGGATTGCTTAAGTATATTCACACTGACGTCAGTGATATTCCACACTTTCTACCGTGTAGGTGAGTAACTCACAGAGCTTGGAGCCATAAAACGAGCTGTTGTATCAGCGGAAACGAATGAGCGTTTAACAAACTATTTGTTAGTACTGTAAAATTAATAGAATAGTTACAAAATGTTATTTATAAAATATCTGTGTGTTGTTAACTTTGAAATTCGAAGTAAATTGATTTGAAAATAGTTATTTGCCATAAAACACGGTTTTTTACTATATATACAATGCACGAGTGTATTTTATGAAATTTCGACTTGCAGTATTTTATTATATTTATATTTAAAGCCGATTTTAAATTTAAAAAAATCAACTCGTCTCCGGCATAAGACGGGATTCGAACGTGCAAACCTTCCTTATTTCATTATTTTTTTATGATGTCAGTCTTAGTTGTAGTTTGGGATTTTATTAAAAAAGAATAAGAAATAATAATAATATTCAACAAAACAATATAATGAACCGCCTTTAATCTTGTTCTGTGAGCTTGAATAGTAAATGATCAATGACAATTTATCTCTATTCGTATGTAAAATAAAACATCATCCCCCCCTCCCCCTCCCTTCTTGCGTCTTTACCTAACACCAATCCAATTATTATGTCTAAGAAATAATAACCAAAAAGTATGACTAACTATTACTGTGACATCGAAAATTATGACATACTAGTTTAATTAATAATTTAATAAATATCGCATACCCAATAACGGGTATACAATATTTAGCAAATTATACGAACACCAATACTAGTGTATTGGCAACAAAGTTTACACACCTATTTTATTACGGAGAGACGAATTTGCTTTCCATGGATTCACCGTCCGGGTGCCGGATCCATCGTGTGGCAGAAGGAGAAACTCCGAGTAGATTCAGCGACTTGTGTCACAGTTGTAGGTGTAAGGGGCCCCTTTCCGATGTACATCAACACTAACCTTCACTACTAGTGTTTCGCTCCGTGCCTAGCCAAATCTGGTATGAACCTGCTAATGCAGTTTTAGATGCTCGTTCTATTTTTTTTTTTTTTTTTTATTGCTGATAGTTGGCAAACAAGCAAACTGCCCACCTGATGGTAAGTGGTAACAGTCACCTATAATACATGTGGCTCTTGTGAGATTCGCAGCAAAACTGCAACCCCCACAAGAACCACAGTGTACGTTGCCAACTTGTGACACAAGTAGTAAAGTCACTGTACCCAGTAATTTCACTGCCATATCTTACCCTTCAAACCGGAACACAGCAATGCAAGCACTGCTGCTTTGCGGCAGAAATAGGTAAGACGGAGGTACCTAAGCAGACGACCCTGGTACAGAGTCTCCCTCCAGTAATAGTATTATAGAACTTACTGCAATTATAGACAAGCTATGATGTTTTAAATTGTAGACAATATACTGTTTTAAATTGTGTAACAAAATTTTAAATTTTTATATATAGATATATAGATTCTCGAGATATCTTTATATAAATGTCCAGACTTATATTTTCAGTATTTTATTTAACCGATTTTGTTTTAGCTAAAGGTTTTTTGAAATAAAAATATATTTTGTATGTTGATCTTCCGTAAATTAATAAAATAAATAACATACATTGGAAACAAACCATTTACGAATCGAAGGTTTTCAAGCGGAAATAAAATACCTAGAGATCACTTTTATATCATGTTCATTATTTGTCCATTCATAACTTTCATGGCCCCGTGACAGAAGCTTCATTTTTGAATCGTTAGAAAGATTTTATTTTAGCGTATACGAAACCATAGCTAATTTCTATTGTTTCATCGAATGAAACTAGCTAATGTTAAATATGTAACACAAACATACATACAGATATAAATAATATAATATAATAATTTCTACTTCTACTGACTTTTAGTTTTTACACATTCAGCATTTTTCTATTGCCTACTTGCAGAAGAAATTATATTCTCGTCCACCTCACTCTTGTGTTGAAGGCGATTTATGACCGAAATCGACAGTTTAATACGTCCATTGGTGGTCGAATGAATCCCTGAAGACATTAGGTTTAGAGTTTGGCAGTTTTGCCAATATCTACAGGCGGTAGGCGTGTAAAGAAGAATCTATCTCCATAGATATTATCTCTGATTTTCGCTCGGATAAACAGCATTAAGCACGTTTTAAAAGTTTTTAAAAACGAGTGATTCGAAATGAAACCCCAAATCGTAACAGAACAGTGTGTTGAGTAACGTTCCATACGGTACATAAATAAAATTGTAACATCTGTGTATCCGTTCGTTACATCAGCCGGGTAAATGTCACATCATACATAAATTAAACCAGTATCATCTTTTTCAGATCTTCCTTATGGATGGAATCTTCGATAAGAAACACTTTCACACTCACTAACACTCACAACTTAACCTTTAACCCCCTTCATTTATTATAAAATAATAATAGTTCAAACCATGTGTGGCTGGGACAGGGCTCCCAACTTAAGGGCTTTCCCCCTAAATTCCCCCAAAAATATATCCTATAAAAACGGATAGACTACGTCTATGTTCAAGGTTTTTCAGCTTAATATTAAAAAGATCGTCATTGCCGATGAGTTTCTTGACCCTATTGGCAAACTTTTTAAACTCGTCAGGCACTTAATTATACATTGCATTTCAATTTTTTGTTGAATTTTTTGTTTTTATATTAACTCTCAGAGCATATAAAGAAAACATATACAAACTTTTTTTAATCATAACATCCTTGATATAGTTCTCACGTTACAAAAGATATGCTCAACCTTATGATCTACCACATTCGTATATTTGTTGCACATTATTAAGGTGGGTTTAAATTAGCCGGTGAAGCGAATGGCTAAGGTGTAAGAATCAAAGGACATCACCCATTTTGGGCTATTTTTTTTTTAGCCGGCCAACAAAAAATAACTAAATTTTATCATAGGCATAATTATAATGAACGTTTTGTATTATGACAGTAAAACTCGAAACCTATTGGTTAAGATGATAATCAGTCTCAAAGTATTTATTTTATTACCTACGGTTTGCGGGGTGAGCTCGTGATTTCCAGGTAAACAGTTATTGTTAATGGTGTGCGAGCGAGAGGACGTTGCAAGTACATTTACCTGCCGAGTTACAAGTGTTAACAAGAGGCAAAATACACCCACTTAATCCTTTTCGTAGGTACTTTCGTTCGTTAGTTCTCCATGCAGGCGTTTATGTACAGGTTTTTTATTAATTATAATGCATATTATTTTCATTTCATATATTTTTATTCAATATTTACAACTCTCCTGGCCTTACAATAATATCTTCTAAACCTTCGGCGGGAATGTGTATCGTTGGCTCGTGCCTGGCAAACCCCATGTACCACACAATGCACATGACGTGTGAGCAGCAGCCAATGGTTCTTCGGCCAATGTTACATGTACAGTAATAGTGTTTTATAGCCTGTCGCCCTTCGAGAGCCCTATCTATGCCAATATAAACGTTATACGAACGTGAACGGACATGTCGGGACTGGATTCTACCGCGCAATACGTAAAGGTCTGTTCCTTCTAGCTCTCGTATGTGTTCTGTGGGTAATTTGTCGCCAAGTTCAACGATGAACATACCATTTGGCTGCAAATGCTCCGCATAGTAACTCCTAGCTTGCTTTATTTGGTATACACCAAGTGCAAAAGGATAAGATCTTCTTGTGTCAATGTGGGGAATTGAACCTCAAGCGCATCAACGTTAATTGAACGAAACGGAGCACGTCTTCGGTTATAATTGTATCTGTTCACCAGATCCGCCAATGTATTCGGTACATTAACCCTTTCCCGTATTATTTCTAAATACATTGGAGCCCTTACATTGTCCACAATCAACACATGATAGGCATTTAATAAAGCTGTACTGATTTTAAAATATTCCATCATATGATGCAAGGCGCGATTGCTGTGTACAATTCTTAACAAGCTAAAATCTCTTTTAAAAATCGTCCATTGATTATTTCTACTACCCAGCGGCATATAGTCACAAGTCTGGATTTATTCGCTTGTTCCGTCGTAAGTTGCGTTTCGTTTGCATTTTTCGTTTCTGGCATATGTACTGTATATCCATGTGATTGTAAAGGATAGGCCGCGTCTCTAAAGCCACGATCTAAGATAAATACGTCACCCGGTCTGAAAAACCAATGAAATATGCTCTCCTCATTTTCAATAATTGCATTCATTATTGTTGCATCGGAAGTTGAAGCGGCGTGCGGGCCCGTTACGTCAATTATATGACCGTCACAGCAAACAAACAAGAACGGCTTGGTCAGATTTCGATATTTGTGAAGACTATATGTTTGTCGTTGAAAAAAATAGTTCGAGCTCTTTTGGTTGTATATATATGTACCATCGACTATTATTATAGCATTTCTTTGTGGCAAAGGGCTTTCTGGATTGCCAAATAGAGTTTCAGGTACTAATAAATTCCTTTGAGCCACTTGTTCCCTGTTTATGTGGTCAAACCCAACATGCAAGGGAACAAAATCACGCAACAATGCATCACGACCTAGAGCTAACATTCGTTGAAAACGGGATTCGCTCGTTCTAAACACTAAAGCAAGTCTGGCATTAGAGTCTCCTGTTCTTAGTTTTGCCAATACAGCGGCCAGTATTGTCTTCTTTTGACGATTATTATTTAGGCTGGATGTGTCTACTCGTAAGTAGATCGGAAAACTGTTCGTGAGTAAGTCCCGTCCAAGTATGAAACTCGTTTGTATTAATGACTTCGTATGTCTCGAAGTTTAACACGTCTGTTGTAATATGATTTCTCATAATCGTCAGAGCATTCACTATTTCAGATGCAGTAAAATCTTCTATGAGATTGTCTTGTAAAGGTAGAGTATACCAAAGGTTCTGGGCTAAGTGTTCTTCGCAAACGCGAGCATTTTCTGGTATTAGTAGATTGTACCGCCCAATCATACGAATTATGATATCGTTAGGTATTCTAAGCCTGGTAATATTTTGACAATGCTCAAAAATGCAGTGCACTGTTGAGTTTGGAGTACGTACAAATCCTGCTAAGGTCATTGTTGGATGATTACGGCTTTGTTGCTGAATAGGCTCATCGGGCAACACGTCATCATCTTGACGCGCCTCGCGTATACGCCGATGAAACGTCCTCTCAGCTCTTTGCCAGCAAGATCGGCAAATGACGTCGGTAGGTTCGTTCTGAAAAAAAAAAAACAATTTTTGTAAACCCACCTTCTACAAGTTAAATACAAACGAATCTTTCCCAAAGGACTTCTTAACAAAAATAATAACATGTTCGTGCCCGTACTCACACAAAACTAACTATTTCAAAACTTTTGAAATAGTTTTGAGTGTAGGCAAGAGCCAATGCCTACATTTAAACCGGCTATAACTTAGACGGGCACTATACCATATTGAAGTGGTACTTAAGATCTGTACAGAGCGCCGATAAAAATACTAACAAATAAATAAGAACAACAAATAGTTAATTCGTGGCAGTAACAGAGAGTCGATGAAATACTAATAAACACTCGTAAGTAGAAATCTTACTTAAAAATAATAATAATAATAAAAATCTTTCCCTATACCTTCAAAGGTTCTTGTCTACATTTCTATCACTGATGTAAGCCTATGTACTTTATAAAAAAACCCTTTCATAGTACTAACTAAAGAACTTAAGTATACATTTTACTTTATTGAAGGAAGGTAGGTACTTCAGCAAAATAATTCAACGCGACACCTAGTCCTGATCATGATGTCATATCGACGATCTGTTATTATCACAGAGTAGGTACCTAGTTATGACTTAAATGTAAAAAAGGTTGCATTACATACCTGTCTCGCGATTAGCTCCTCCATAATAATCTGAGCTATGTCGATGTGCTGTTCTTCCCGAGAAATCCACGTGTAAGTCCTTCGACCTTCACATGGTTCACGACAGTTAATACACAACATATGTGCCATGATTAACAAAAACAGTATAACAAAAACAAAAACTCAACGATAATTAAAACAACAAACAAAACAAAATCAATGTTAAAAACCACGAAAACAGTGAAAGTAGCCGTCCGCTGTAACGAGAGTTGCATGGAAAACTAACGAACGAAAGTACGAAAAGGACTAAGTAGGTGTATTTTGCCTCTTGCTCACACTTGCAGCTCGGCAGGTAAATGTAGGTACTTGTAACGTCTTCTCGCTCGCATACCTATTATGCCTCTTGCTCACACTTCTCGGCAGGTAAATGTACTTGTAACGTATTCTCGCTCGCACACCATTAACAATAACTGATTACCTGGAAATCACGAGCTCACCCCGCAAGCCGGGTGCAAGCCGTAGGTAATAAAATAAATACTTTGAGACCGATTATCATCTCAACCAATAGGTTTCGAGCTTTACTGTCATAATACGAAATGTTTATTATAATTATGCCTATGATAAAATTTAATTATTTTTTGTTGGCCGGCTAAAAAAAAAATTAGCCCAAATTTGTATGAAGCCTGAATGATGTCCTTATTTGGTAAAACTATATCAGAGTATAGCTAAAGACTGAGATGAAAACCTACGTTTTATTTTTTGTGAAATGAGAAATTATTTTTTTATTAAAACGTTTTTTTAAATTTTATATTTATCAAGTAATTGAATAAATCGACTAGTTGAAAGATAAAATTGCGTATTAAAAAAAAAATCGGTTGCACTCCGGGAGTGCCGGCAGAAGTGAAAACATGAACATTAATGATTGTGCATTTTTGATATTTTGGAATGGTGAGGGAATAATATCGCACGAATTGCTTTAATTATAATTATAAAAGTACTATCATTTATGTGGTAAAATGCAATTTTCATTTATTGCGCTATCGTACACAAACATGACAACAAGCACACTCGCGCAAGCGCCCTGCGCCGTCTTACGAATTTTCGATCAGGTCACGTGTCCTGACGCGAGTTTAGAAATTTTTACCCATTCCAAAAATAGTACACAGCGCCGCTAAAGAAGTTTTCACTTCAATAATTTTATTACTGCGAAATAATTGCACATTTTAAATATTACAGTCTATTTATAGGTTAGTATGATACTGATTATATTACCGAGGTACCTTATCGGTTAAACGTGTCAATACAAATCAAGCAGTTGATAACACTAGCAGTCAAAACGTCATACTACAGTGATCTATTGTGAACAAAATCAGCTTGTTGGTTTTGGGACATGATCGAAAGCGTTAATTATTTTTATGTGCTCAGTGTAAAATCAAGATGATTAGGCCTTTATTGCTTCCTCGTAGGTATGTAGTTTATTTACAAGCTTTAAATGTAAGACTAAATTAAAACACTAGAAATACACTGAGCTAGTTACAACCTTTAAATACATCGGCATTACGTAATTGATGAACGTTTAAAAAAATGGTTTAAATAAATTTTGCGTTTAATATTCATTTATAAAATAAATATAAAAAACTCTCAATCGCGAGGGCACGAACGAATGCCCATGCAAAGACTGCGTATAGCATGTAGCGCTCTCGCATACCTATACACTCTGAGTATACATATAGGTATGTAATCTCGTCTGTCGCGAGAGCACGAACGAATGCCAATGCAGGAGTATATCTGTGTAAAATCTCATCTGTCGCGAGAACGACTGAAAATGCTCACCCACAAAAGTGCCCAACGCGCCATAAGAAGTTTTCACTTCAAAAAACATTATTTCAAGAAGTCTTTTTTATTACATTTTGATTACTGAAAAATACTTTTATCAAAAATTTTTATTATTAATTTTTATTGCGTAAATAATCATTATTTTGACGAATAGCGATCAAGATAAAAAAAGCATATGTGCAATTCACACGTGGTAAAGCGAAACCTTCAAAAATAATACGTACACTTATACAAAATACAGTGCCGAAATATCGGAAACTCGCTAAAAACAAGGTACATGGTAACAATCCCGTAAATAACTTATATTACTATGATGTTAGTGACCATGAAAGTTTAAAACAATATATCTTTCCTTTATTATTGTTACTTTAATCATTATAATCATCACCAAACTGTTGTGCATTGTTATTCCTCATTTCCGCTCTTCTCTACGCTAATGTAAAACCACCTTTAAACAAAATGCGATTTCAACATAGCGGAACATGTAATTTTCGGAAACATAGACTAATTTATGGTACTTACGGACAATAGGTATCGGAGTCAAGGTAAATTATGTAGGTAATTCTTGTTTATGGTCAAGTAAATTTAGTAGTACTTTTGTTGAGTTTCCGTAGATAATTCGGTCAAATACGTAAAACTCATAGGGTATTTTTTAACAACTTATAACATATTATTTGACCGCACCCTAAGATGTCCCATTTACCTGTTAAGTCACTTACATACCCTTGGCTAGAAGAGATGTCTTTTAGAGACGAGACCACCATTGCTCTCTAATGTTTTGAAATGTGTCGTTCCACTACTTTATAAGTGCAATAAAGAGTATGATAATAACATTTAGGTACAATTATTGCACGGTTTTGACGTGATAACGTCTTATAAATTGGTTGCGGCTGGGAGTCACTTATGAAAAAGTGTAACGCTCGGTAACGTTACGATGAGTCACCGAACGAGAGAGAGGCCCGCCGAATGCCTTGCGTCTCTCTCCCACTCAACTATGATCGGTCTGCCGCGCGCATTGTGCAATTTAATTATATTCATATCAATAAATATTCTACCGAGAAAAAGACGTTGTCACGTAAAATCTTCGCCCGTAAAACCGACATTACAGGCAAAAAAAAAAAAAAAAAAAAAAAAAAAAAAAAAAAAAAAAAAAAAAACCGACTTTTTTTTTTATTAATTAGTTTGATAATCTTAACCATTCAAAGTTTCTAAGATATGTTAACTAGTTATTTGATGGGTAGAAAAGAAAACCCAGCCTTAGATGATTTTGAAAAAAATAAATATTATTTTGACGTTCTTTCAAATAATATTTAAAAATTGTGTCGGCCATTTTATGACCTTTTTCAGACGTAAATCTATTTCATATTTGTCTATGCGCTACCTTGTGTTGGTATAGAACGTACTGAAAAAAAACTGGTTGGTTGCCTGTAAAGTCGGTATACGGGCGAAAGTTTTACGTGACAACGACTTTGAGTGGTAAAATAATTTTAATGTGAATATTCATTCGTATAGTAGGAAGAAGGATGAAATAATAGTAACAATTTAAAACATTTATTTATACAAAGAATTATATTTAAAACATTAATTTATAGGCACGCGTCCCTTCCACTTTTTATGTCTGTCTCTCTCGCTCTTAGGCGGGCTAACCATGCCCGAGTGGAAGGGACGCGTGCCTCTCACTCGCTCTCGTTGTAAGCGCATAACGTGAGCGGAGCGTAACGCAGTTTCTTGAAGTGTCACCCGGCAAACCAATTTATAAGACGTTGTCACGTCAAAATTATAAGCAACAATGTCTATTTGTCAAGTTTGCTATGCAAATTGGGACAATAAATGTTCATACTGTATTTATTGGATTCATTTAATTTTTATAAACACTAACAGATCTTACTTTGGTATCTTTAATTCATTCACTTTTTCTATCTTTCTTAGCGTGAATAAGTTGGTATGTTTTAATATTTATTTTAATATATTACTGTTTATTGTTCTTAATGAACTTGATATTAATGTTGCAACGATAGGGATTCTGCCTTTCGATCGACGCGACGGTATTGTGTATATTTCTATAAATAATAAATATCTCTGTATCATATATGTATGTCTATCCGTTAGCCTAGTACCCATAACACAAACTTTATAGTGCTTACTTTGGGCTAGGTTAATTGGTGTGAATGTAAGAAATATTATTTATTATTACTAGCTGACCAGGCCACGCAGTACTGAATTATAAAAAAATATAACAACTCTTATTGAGATTGGAGCATGAGCATTTGAGCATGGATCAGCTTCAATGACGAAATGTCTGTTACGCCATAACTTCCCGAATTCTTAACCGATTTTAATATTTTTTGCGTGGAATCGATCGATCGATCGATCGATTCCACGCAAAAAATAGAAATTCGATCGGTTTAGGACCAGATTGTGACGGAGCCCGAATTTTCAAATTCGCAAAAATTCCCATCAAAACAAAAAAAAAACTTTTTTTAGGTATTACGCTCCGCTCCAATATATGGTGCCAGCGTAGCTTTATGCTTAGCGACTGCATCGCCTAGTTATTAGGCTTATGGTAACTATGGTTACAAACACACACACAAAGTATTGTCATAATATAATTAGGATTGAATTTATTAACAAAACAAATTCAGGTGTTTACAAAATGTAAATGAGTAGTGTGTTGTGGAATAAGAGAAAAAGATAGAAAAAGGGATTCTTAGACGGTTTGGACATTCAAAGGATGAAAGAAAGAAGAATGTCAAGATAAGTTTATGAGGTAAATATGCATGGGCAAGTAGGTAAAGGTATGGATATGATTTAAGAGCAGTTTTTAAGCACCCTTAACCGACGAGCTTGTATAAAAGGTCTGATGAGAGTTGAAGAAGCGAGAGCTTTTTTTTTAATATAATTTTATGACTTGGTAACATAGACCTTTAAGTCATAACTTATTTGGAAAATTTTTGTTATTTTGGAAATGATGATGAGAGTTGATATATGAATGATATAAATGATATATTATCAATGGATGATGAATGCATAGTGAAATACCTGAACCTAGGTTTTAGTAAAGATGTGGGGTTTTACTGAAAATTTCTCGTGGACTTCTTAGAGAGAGCGAAAAGGCACCATCCATTGTTTTGTTTCACTTGCAAACACTCATGCATATACAGAAACACTTAGTGGTTAATAACCCACCATTATTACACACTAATATCAACCACAACACAAACTTTAACAAGAAAAACAAAACCACCATAGTGACGCTTCCCGCTCCCGCCAAAAAGTCCAGCGAGAGATGTATGTAGGGTTGCCAGACTGAAAAATCTAAATTTCTGGACAATATATTAAAACATCTGGACTATAGAAATTTTGGGTGGACAAAATAAAAAACACCATTAATCAACCGACATAAGACATAAAATTATATAACATGTAGCCTACTTAAGTATTATTGTTATAAGAAAACAGAAAATATGAGCTATTGAGCTGAACAGCTCAAATTAGGTACGAATCAGAGGTAGCTTAATCTAACAAATGAATAAATAAAATAAACTTTATTCAAATGCACTTAAAATAAGTTGTTTTGAATCATCTAAATTTTATCGTTGTTACCATATATTATATAATATAATCCACAAAAAGAAAACAATATTATTCAGTTATCACAATGATAGCAGTGTTATCGTTTCATTACAACGTTGATTACAAAAAGTCATCAAGGGTCTTAAGTAAAAGGGTACCGATCAAATCACTTTTTTTGCCACACGCGAGAGGCGGCGGTACTTGTTTTTAATTTTCAGCCGAACACTTTGCCTAAAAGCGGGACAATCCAGCCAAATCCATACCATCTGGCAGCCCGAGATGTATGTCAGGGTCGTAGAAAGTGGAAATCTGTGTTCTCCGCCTACCCCTAGGGTAAAAGGCTTACTTCTATATAATATACGTATGTATAAAGTAATAATTTGGTCTATGTATTTTCTACTTTGACTCGGGTCTGGGTGTTGTGGTGCCGTCGTTCTTTCTGAATCTATAACATAAGTACTTGAGCTACTTTACTTGGATACAGAGAAAATTATTTTAAGTTGGCTAATATTCTAAAAAATAAATTTAAAATACTGTGTTTCTTGCTATTGATTTCAAAGTTATTTTGCATATTTAAATAAAATATTTGATAGAATCAGGCGTTACTTGGCGGAAGTCTATGTCCATTCGTAAAATAAAAATATGTAGCTTACTTCCGCAAAACAAATAAATACAGAAACCGCAGATACCAGCATCTTCACCAACTTAGTTGGTTGTCTGCGGTGTCTGCCGTTTATTTTACTAATGTAATTTTTCTTTAAACTAATTAATATTTTTATTTTACTAAAATTAAATTTTTAATTTTAGTAACTAGACTAGACTAGACTAGACTTTAACATTGGGACATGATTGGTTTGGACCGTTTGGCAATGTTATCTTAGTCTAGTGGGTGTTAACACGCCGCGGCCGAAGCCTACCACCTGAAAGAGATTTACTCCCTTAGCACCACGCAAGATTCACGTGTGGAACATTGAGGGCCAAATCCCATGGAAACGAGTAACTTGGACCCGTGTGCCGTGTGGGGTCCGGCAGAATAGAATAGCACCGATCCTTTACACTTAAGGACATCGCAAATAAGGCGACTAACTCTACTGTAGGCAATCACAATATACCTCCCGTGGCTAAAAAAGAGCAGCAGCATTTTCTAAATCATTCTCTTTGACTGCTTGACTTGACGGTTGAAATAATTTGATAAAGTGTCATAACATGGAAAGAGGGTTTCTTTTTGGTTATTTATTGGGTCTGTACAACATGTTTTTGGCAAACTACATTACCTTTTTGGCTGATTCACAGCAAGAAGTACCTTATGCCCTTCTGTCTTATTTTTTTCATAGTCGTCAAAAAAAGAAATACAAAGGTGTAGGCTGTTTGGGTCTTATTCTCATTGAAGTAAAAATTAACAAAAAACTAATTAAACAGGAGCGGCAAAAAACTTTAACACGATAGGGAAGCAGCATATTATTAGTTTTTTGTTTTCTTGTTAAAATGTGTATTGTAGCGGTTAATAGTGTATAATTTTGGTGAATTACTTTTATTAACCATGAAATATCTGTTCATGTATTACATAAGAACATATTCACAAAAATTCTCAAGTAAAATAAATTAGCGGAATGTGTCTTTTCGAGCACACATAAAAAATCTACTACGGTTTCAGTAATGTCCACAACTTTACTGTAACTTAAGGTATTTTTTATTCACAATCCATCTTTATGAATCATTTCGCAATAACATTAATATAATCTATTTTTAATACGAATTTGAGGCTGTATGAGTTTTATGTCCTTTGCTTTCGCTTATGGACAAACACCAAAAAAAAGCCGAACAAAAAAGTCATTATACTTGTCTGTGGTTGGCAAGGTTGCTTGCATAACATTGGCATCACTGTTTCGTGTAATTTATGGTTTTATGCATTGCTCAACGCTTGACTTGACGCGACGAGCGAATTTGTCATCCGATTAATTTTAGAGATAAAAGATAGTAACTACGATACATTGAATGAGTGTTGTAAATATACGTAGTACTAATTCGCTGTTCTCTGTGTTCGTCGCGCGCGGACAAAGTGCATTGTGAAATCAGTGTGAAATACTAAATATTATTTGTGCAAGTGTGTAATTCAAAACATGAATACGATTACAAGAATCCCAAAAACTACACCAATAACTGAAGATTACGATATTTCCAACACAGTTCTTGGCCTTGGAATCAATGGAAAGGTAAGTTAGCGGCATGGAACCGCTACAGTTATCCTATGAATAACCGAAATTTTGGGTGATACAATCGTGTTTACATTGGTTGACGTCAAGTATATAATTAGCTCGTTCGTTTACGATTTTTCCACGATTTCCTCCTGTGTGTAATGACAGTGCATTCGGTTCTCGAAATTGGTAATTTGTCATTGTTATATAATTACATTTTTCTAAGTTTGAATAGAGAAAAAAATTACGAAATTTGTATTTGCTGAAATTTTTTAAATTCCTACGTTATACTTATTAAAATCCGATAAAATACATGAGACAGAGTAGTGTAGAATCTTACAAGAAATTATTACTTTTTAAATATTCTGGTGTAATTTACTGTTGCGAAACAGAATAATGAAATAATGATTTAAAAAACGAAACAAACTTACTTTATTTATCCCAAATATTATGTTTAATACATCTAATGGTGTTATGACTATACACCGCCATTAACTAGATATTTAGTTATATAAAAAAAACATTAAATAATATTTACATTGTAGTTCTGTATTGGTTTATAGGTTTAAAGATTCCATTCTGATGATATCACATTAAAAGGTGTTATTAAAAGAAGGTAGAATGTTATGAGAAACTGGTAAGGAACATTCAATATTGATACTTCACACACTTAAAAAAGACACATGATACTTAAAAACAGTGTAATATCATTATAATTTTAATGAAGCTACTTTTTGCATTCACACTTATTAGTTAAAGTAAGCATTGTGATGCTTGCGTTATGGTTACTGGGGTAATGGATATACATACATTGTATGCATGGCAAGATGTTCATCATGTAAACATTGCCCCACCTGGGATTTGAACCTGCAACTGTTTTACTTTACAGGTACACTCCTACTTTGCCAAACTAGTCAGTTTTAAAGATTAAATTAATGTAAGACACACATGATTAAGAATCCACTCCTTTTGGTTGTGGAAACTTAATCTATTTCAAACTCTAGTAATTCCTCTAATTATATTTTTGCTTATTTTTAAAGTAGGGCTTACTGATTTGAAATCTGTCGTTATCTAAATGGTTTAATTATTGGTTTTGAAATAAAGATAAGATAGAACATAAAACCAGATGAGATAAAATGCACTTTTTATTATATATGATATATATTGCATTTATTGAAAATCAAAAACTAAGCCATGGCTTTGTAAATCCTATGCAAAGAAACTTTGTATTAAGAAGAAGCAACAAAAAACTCAACAACGCCTGTTGTTTTCACTTTCTTTTGTATTTTTGTTTTTGAACAAACAGTTTTTCTTTCTTGTTTATACTTTTGAAATGCTATGTATATATTGTAACATTGTTTTAATTAGCAAAATATAATTCATAACTTTCAATATAGGCCAACCATTATTAAAATATTCACCACAAGCAGGATTTCAACACACATCATTATGGCAAACCAGATCAGACTTAACATCTATACCTAGTGGTATAGACACTTATAATGAACAATTTGACAACTATGTGGTGCAATGGTAGCAATCCTATCTTTCACATTGACCGTCCTGGGTTTGAGTCCTGAAGGAGCAGATGTTTGTGGGATGAATACAAGCATTGATACCTGAGTCATCGGTTTTTATATATATTCCAATGGATGTTACATATCTATGTATCATACATGTATGTCTATTTGTAACCCTAGAACCCATAATACAAGTCTTACTGTGCTTGCTTTAGGCTAGGCTAATTGGTGTGAAGGTAATAATTAGGTATTTTTCTTTAAATATTTTATACTCTTTTTCGGTTTGGTGCAATGGTAGTGATCTTGTTTTTCGCACTAGTTATGTTGAGCTTGTGTTTTGAGTCTGTCTCAAAATGAATGGTAAATGTCGGCAATAAAATCAGTCAAAAAATATGTGCAAGAAAGCTTATCAAGTAAACTATTCATAAAAATGAGTTATATGCTGACAAAGAAAAAAAAATATAAATATAGGTACTACAGAATTAAAATTTTATGTTTTCTTTGTTTCATTAATAACATTAATGACTCAATAATTGTTTTCCTTGTAACAGTAAAACCAATGAGTCACTGTCATTTAAAGACATATTTACATAATGTTCCCTTTTTGGAGGACCCTCATTAGGTGGTCAAATCAAAGTTCATAATGAGATATTTAATTAAGTGATTAACGTTTGACCCACATATGTTAGTATGGAATTGCACCTTTACAAAACGACATTAGTTAGAGTAAGAATGATAAGTTAAGCACATTTAAAATACTAAATTAAACAAACCATTTTATTTTTATAATTTTAATAGTTAGAAACGTGCCCCATTAAAATATTGGAAGTAAATCTTTTTGCAAATACTAAAAGTAAAATGGGGTTGGTTGCAATGTCCAAGTTTATTTCGCCAATTCTTGGAAATGCTTCCCAATTTCCGAACTGGTGATAAACTCAATAGTTTACAGTAAAGTCTATTCATCCTAACTTGTCCTATTTGGTAAACAATCTTGGCACTTCTTTTTATTGAACATGCAGCATTAAAAATCAACTGATAACTAGATTCAATAGGTTTCAGTCTATAATAACGATTTATTGTAATAGATTATTGACTTTGTTTTTATTTTATTTTTAAATAGGTGATTTTGTTTAAAAGTTGTGCCAAGATTGTTTACAAAATAGGACAAGTTAGAATGAACAGACTTTAATCTTACATACAATAAAACAACTTCATAAAAAATGCGAAATAGGACAATTTTGATTTGTACAAATTTGTTAAGAACATGCCTTATTTTAATATTGGAAAGAAGCACATGTATAATTACTATTAACTTAGTCATTCTTTAAGCACGGCTAATGTAAAGGAGTCGAAACTTCAGAATTCAATATAAAAAAACAAAATTAACGCGTCGTAAATCCGGTTATTACGCTTTCATTTAAAATGCTATAGGCCATAGTAAAACCAAATATAAGACCATCTCAATTTTGGAATTTAACAAGTTGATTGTAAAATTTCCTGTGTTTCCTGACAAATACATTTAAGGGGTCTTGCAAGTCACGAGTGAATAGGTATCTTTTTTTTTTATTTAGAATAGGTTAGCTCTTAATGCCAATCAAGCTCGGAGGCCAAGACACTCCACAATGTAACGAGCTAACCCAGAGGGTGCCTATTCACTCTGTTCTTGAAAACGGACGGTACTAAGTACTCGGAAATACAGACGCAGGGAGAGAGTTCCACTCCTTTGCTGTGCGGATTATGAATGATGTTGAGAAGCGCAAGCGCGTCATATCCTAGATCGCATCGTCGCTTACCATAGGGCGAGATAGTGGTCAAGTCCCCAACCCATAAACTATAAAAAAGGGAAGTTTACGAATAAAGTTTTCTTACGATTTTACGAGTTTGTACGAGTCAATTCTTCCACTCAAAGAAAATTAACTATTCGATGTCTCATTTACCTTTTTTTTTTTTTTTTTTTTTTTAACGTGTGGAAAATTCGTTGCGCATACGCCGCCGCTGGGAGGACGGCGGGCGTTATGTGGGACTCTCCTCCATTTCCCCACCCGGCTTAGTGCCCGATGGGGGCTTGGAGGCCTACCCACTAAAAACCACACGATGTACCCTCATTTCTGTTGCAATCCGGTGGGGCCAGTTTGGTACTCACCACCTTAAGAGAACGACAGAGCGGCCCAATGGCCTCGTCTCTGATGGGGGATCCCGTGGTACATTACGGGATCCCCTAGGCGGGCAAGGCTGTACAATGCCGACGGTCGAACTCCCAATCCTCCGTCGGCTAGCCTCGCCGGGGCAGGGGGCTACGCTGGCGCGGCGCCACCCCCATCCCCACTCCAACCACGTCTTTAGGCCCGGGGACCCAAACGCATCCTCTTCCCTTGGCCCTGGATAGGCCGCCACTACCCGTTCCGCTCTCTATTGAGAGAAGAGGGGAGCAACGGCCGATACAGGGGTAGTTGTGCGTTGTCGGTTAGGGTGACATCCGCCCATCTTGAGTGCTATCGGTGGCCCTCTGCGCATCCTGGGCACTCTCAGCTGCGGGTTTCCCCCTTATTTTCGGTGGCCGGCAGCTTTTCCCTCCCATGATGTGCCCTGCTGGCAATTTTGCCGCTAGGCATACCGCGCACTTGCCTTACATCCAGCAGCTTTGTGCCCCTCTTCGCCACACCTGAAACAGGCGTTGGAGCGGTCCTCCGTGCACGGACACTGGAACCGCGTATGTCCTATGCCCATGCACTTGAAGCACCTCAGCGGAAGTGGTTCAAGTGCACGGACACTCGCCGCGCTCCAACCCACCAGCAATCGCCCCGCGTCAACAAGGGTTTTCGCTGCCGCAACCGGGCACCTCACTGTGGCACTCCCCATGCCGCCAGGTCCTATACGGATCTGGCCCACCGTTATTTGATCAAGGGGGTATTCCCCCTTCTCCGCCAGCAGGGCTTTCAATTCCTCCACCTCAACTGACTCATCGAGCCCGGAGATGCGTAGTCCAGCGCATTTCACAGGTCTCGTGATTTTTACCTGTCCCCCAAGGGCACTCCTCATCAGGATGTCTCATTTACCTACTTTCCTTTCTGATATTTTCCGAAAACGGTAGTAGCTTGTAAAAAATTGCTTCATCGATCCAAACATTGATTAAATATTACTTTCACACACCCAATCCTGAATGGGTGGTAGATAAAAATTTTGGACGATTCAAAAAAAACTTATTTTAAGTGCATTTGATTAAACTTTTCATCTATTCATTCATTTATCAGAATTTAGGACATTTGTGTAACATTGTGTAAGTAATGTACATTAAGATGACCGATACTACTAGAATAAAATATGTAATTTTCAATTACAAATAATTAATGTTACAGTGCTTCCAGGCCAGAAATTAGTCCGTGATTATTAGTATAGTTTAACGCATGTTGTGCTTACATCGCGTAGGTTTCGATGTAGTTTGATAATTTATAAATGTATTTTTAGTTGTTCATTGTGATCATGCGGAACTCGAACCTACAATCATTTTGATAACGCTACAGCACGTTTTGTGGTCTACTTACGTATGGTGTATACCACCAGTATATCACCGCCTTATATGACACTAAGTGTTAAGAGTTGGTGATTTTCACTTCTGCTGGTGGCTCGTATTCACGGTAACTCTGGCTTGATTGGGATCAAGAGCTAAACCATCCTAAAAAAAAACACCGATGTCCAGAAAAAAACAGAAGGGTGCGACCACAAGCCGGATCAATGTAGAAAATTAATTTGTCTATGGCTCGGTTGTAGGTGTGGTATACCATTGTTTCTGCTTTAGCTACTTGAGTTCAGATCTTTTTTTTGCAAAAAATTGGGTGCAATGTCGATTTACTTAAATAAAAAAGTTAAACATGTTTCGCTGAATATTGAAACGTGCAAAAATAAATTTTTCATTAGGTAAATAAAATAAATACGACAAACTGTTTTCCATTCATTTTCATGTCAATTTAATACAATATCCAATAAAATTCGGCCCCATTTTTTCATCGGACAACCAGACTTACAAATTGGCGACACCGTTATATGGTGGATATACCAAAGAGTCGCACTAAGCCTTTTGGTTCCAATTTTATTATACGTACCTATAGGAGTAGAAGTCTTTGCCTGAGTCTGTGTTTCCTGAAAAATACAATTTAGGGGTCTTCAAGTCACGAGTGAATAGGTATCTTATAGGCAAGCGTGTCACATCCTAGATCGCATCGACCCTTACTATCAGGCGAGATAGTGGTCAAGCGCATGCCTTTTCCTATAAAAAAAAAAAATGTCAGTAGAATTCTAATAATAAAGTCAATGAGATCATTATTAGAAGTAATATCACATCGTATTGAATGCTGATCACACTTGCTATTATCAATTGGCTCAGCCGATAAAAAAAACACGCTACGTGTTAATGCCCGCGATAATGACATTAGTCATCAAGTCAACGGTCACCATGACACCTCACGGATATCTATTCATTCATTGGGAATACAGACTGCTTGTCTTGTTAAAAGGCAAATGTCAGAATTGAAATAAGCTTACATATTGTAAGACGTAAAATAAGTATGTAAAAAACGACCACGACGACGCCCTCAGGTAGGATTCGAACCTTATCGCCTTTCGCTATCCACGCGAGTGCTCTGATCTCTGAGCAACCGAGACGCTGGCTGATGCGTCGAAATTTACAAACGTATATCAACTTCAACTATGAGCTAGTATCGTTCCACCAATGTTGAACGCTAACTACCTACCTTCAACATCGAAAGTAATATTTTTACAAATATTAGACATTAAGATGGAACCAGCTATAATAATGTTTTTAATTTAATTTTTTCATTCGCAATATATCTAAAAAACGACCACGCCTCCGAGACCTCGGCGAGTGCTCTGACCGCTGAGCTACCGAGACACTGGCTGATGCGTCGAAATTTACAAATGTATATCAACTTTTACTATGAGCTAGTATCATTCCACTAATATTGAACGCCCGGATGGCGAAAGGTCGTGAGTTCGAATCCTGAAGGCTCGGGAGGCGTGGTCGTTTTTTACATACGTATTTGATATCTTATAGAAATACGGGAATTGAATGCAAAAAATAAAACTAATAACGTACATATTGTCCTAAGAGCGCGTTCCCATACTATGTCGTGACGAACAATTTTTCGTTGAACGACTGACAGTAGTCCTTTACTATAAGCCTAATATGAAGGTTCAAGGTTAACCAACGATAAGGGCGATGGAGCGTGCTATGCTCGGAGTTTTATACATGATCGCATCAGAAATGAGGAGATCCGTAGGGGAACCAATGTAACCGACAGCCCGCAGAATTGTCAAACTTAAGTGGCAGTGGGCGGGGCACATAGCTCGTAGAACTGATGGCCGTAAGGGCAGGAAAGTTGTCGAATGGCGACCACTTACAGGAAGACGCATGCAGGTCTCCCTCGGTAATTAGTGTCTATAGTTCATTACTCGGTGGACCGACGATCTGGTTAAGGTCCCGGGAAGTACCTGGATGCGGGCAATGCAGGACCGGTCATTGTGGAGAACCTTGGGGAGGCCTTTGTCCACCAGTGGACATCATTCGGCTAAGACGACGAACGACGGTCGTCTCTAGCTGTTCCCATTGTATCGACTGTTTCACTAAAATATTTTATCGTTGAACAACTGCCGTATCTAGTTTGCCGTATTGGATCGTGCCGACATTTTAAAGGTTCACGGCAGTCGCCTTATCATTTGCACATCAGTCGCCTCGCCTCTACGTTGTTTTGGAGATCAGTAGTATCAGTATAGTTCTGAGGACAACGGATAAAGATGAAGTTTTAATAATGTATCTACAACACATGTTTTGCCTTCACGATAAGTCGTCACGTTTTGTATATCGTTTTACTATTGTCGCGATAGCCGTTCTGTCGTCACAAGAAGTTGTGGATTACAAATAATCGTGTCGTGTGTATATGTGAATACACCCATGGAAATATACAAGCCACGACGCTTTAAACGACACGATAATTTGTCGTCATGACATGATGGGAATGTGGCCTAAGGCGTTTTTTTTTCATCAACAACGGAAAAGTTCTTGGCATCTCAACTGAAATCAAGTGATGATATTGCCGAAAAATAACAAAATGCTTCATCAAGAATCCTCGACCACGGATGAACTGGCTACCGCGCTTTTTACTTCCGGAACACAGCGTTTTAAATCGTTGTTGATAGCAGTAGACTAAGATAAGATTAAATTTGTTTATAGTTATTTCATATTATTCCTTGCAAAGCTACATACATATAGATACAAGGGCGTATAAAATTTTATTTAATTATAAAAGAAATGTAACATTTTGTAAAATAAATTAACCTTACAATACAATATACGAATTACATAAAAAATCAAATTTTAGTAAACATTAGTACTTATACTATAGTATTATAAACAGTATCGTTTATCTCTCTCTCTCTCTCTCTCGCTCTCTCTCTCTCTCTCTCTATATATATATATATATATATATATAATTCTAATGTACGTGTGTATGTCACTGAACTCCTCCTAAACGGCTGACCCGATTTGAATGTTTTTAACTTTATGTTATTGTTTTTACCCCGTTTTGCAAAAATCGAGTTTTCAACAGATCTCAACGTTTTGAGGCCTTAGGAATCTTCCCTGAACCTTCCCGTGATGGTGTCTGTATGTCTGCATTTATGTATGTGTGTGTGTGTGTGTGTGTGTGTGTGTGTGTGTAAACCTCTTATAACTTTTGAACGGTTTGACTGAATCGAACCTAACCAAATGCGTTCCAAAGAGTTTCATCAAACTTAGATTTCCTGAAAATTTGAACCGCTTCGGACCGGTAGATTTCGAAAAAAGTAAAAAAACAAAAAAAAAATCGAAAAGAAACTTTTTTAAATGTTTTTTTTGAAATAACTTTTGAACGGCTTTACCGATCAATTCCAAAAACTAATCAGCTCTTAACCTCAAAAAACCACGTCGATGGCGCCAAAGTGCGTCAAAATCGGTTGAATCGTTCGTGAGATATATAGTTGACGAAAAAAAATCGAAAAATGTGTTTTTTTTTTGTAATAACTCCGAATATTTTCAACTGATAATTTTTTGTTGTTCCAAATTTTTTCTGAAGTTTGAAAATCTACGTCAATTGCCGCCAAGCGCGTAAAAATCGGTTGATTAATTCAAAAGTTAATTTAATTAATGGCAGCTTGAAAATTTTAAAAATCGTGTTTCATCAAACTTTTATTGGCCTTTTGAGCTCGAAGACCTCAAAATCATAGAATAGCTACTTCTTGAGCTTGGAGAGCTCAAAATAACGCATAAATTATATTTTTAGCTCGAAGAGCTCAGAAACATGGTATTGAGTGAAATTTTGAGCGCAAAAGCATAGAATTAGCGGGAAGTTACAGGGATGGCCTTTAGGGTCAACCGTTTTCCACATTTTTTTTGTATGCGTTTAGGTCGCGCCCTTTATGGGTTAGATTCACGGCCCGGCAGATGGCGCTGGAGCCGGCACAGCAACGCGTGGCCGGGTAAGCTAGTCATATTAAAAATTACTAGCTGACCCGGCCACTGTGCTGCTGTGGCTGTGGCTCACTTATTATAATATGTAACATTTCCTCTCCTATTACCTAAGAGCCCTCGCCCACGGCGACTTTTTGTAGAGACGCAGTAGCGCTTCTGTCGCGCGTTCGAGGCGATACAGTCGCAATGCGGTCGCAAGCTGTGTGCCCTCGCCCACGTAAACACGATTCAGTCGTGATGCAAACGCGATACCGTCGCGCTTCTGTCGCGCTGCAAACGCGATTTAGTAACGGCACAGTTACAAGATGGACTCCGTTGAGGCAACATTAGTCACGTTGTCTTTGGTGCTGCTTTTACGTTTTAAGCAGCCGAAGCGTGGACAGCCGAAGAGTGGGCAACGAAAGCAGCGTCAATATTGGATGCACCCATTTAATAAAGCATCAATACAGTCGCGATGCTGTAGCGCGTTAGTAGCGCGTTAGCATCACTTCTGTGGCGCGTTGCAAATGTGACTAACTACAAAAAGTTGCCGTGGGAAATGAAAAAAAAAATCTTCAAAATCGGTTGAGTAGTTTTGGAGTTCATCGCGGTCAAACACTGTGACAGGAAGTTTTTATATATAAAGATGTTATTTATGTATATTGATAAACATCTCGATAGTGGTCTGCGCAGCCGCCTGGATAGCGAAAGGTAACGAATTACCCACTGAAGACGACGAATAAATTTATTCCGGAACAAGCGATAATAACCAGATGACGTTCCTAAGACGGTACCTCCTATAAATGCTCGGGGAATGCCCAGACGCTTCGTCAAATTATAAGAATTCGACCTTATCATAATCGGAACTCGTCGATGACTAAAACTAGAAATTCATTATGCAATTAAAGCATTCTATGAATAAAGTTACTTATAAAGGAGGAGGGTCAATAAGGCGGGTTTTCGGCCCCTTTCATTTTTCACCTAAATATTCCAGAAAAAAATTTTTTATCTACTATATGGACTAACAAATCGATTCCACCCCAAACGGAACCAACCCCAACCCCCCTCCCCCTCCCACTTGCTCAAAAATAACTATTAGTATTAATGTAGTAAAAGCATAGAACAGACAAAAAAAAATATTATTTTTAACTTTTTAGTGGTGCTTGCAATTGTAGAGTAATTTTTGGTCATAGAGTCGGTTTTTTTTTGTTAACATTTTAATTTATAACAACAACGCGTGGGCGGGTCAGCATGTATAACTAGATACATAATAGTATCTAGATTTCGAAGATGCAAGAGGACATCCGTCCTGAACTGACCAGGAAAGAACTTAAATCAATGACAACATAATGCTCATAATTTTGTTTAACTCAACTTGGCTATGAAATTATGTAGGTGTACAAAGTTTACCTTTGAATACCTGCATAAATTCAATCTCGTAGTTGAATAGGTGCAGACGCGATGCTAATGCGATTCAACCGCGTTAGACATACATAAAATTGATTTATAGAACTAGCGGCCCGTCCCTGCTTCGCACGGGTGGACAAAATTCTTTAATTTTTTCTATTATTAAATATTTTCCGTTAGCGCCATCTAGCGTCCGGTAGACGAACTACTTGCGGTTAACGCGTTGCTGCTGACCCGGCCACACGTTGTTGTGTCTCAGTTATAGATGTCGCTGTACCGAAATGAATCGCGCTAACGCTTCGGTTCTACGAATACACAAAGCTAACCGTTCTTAGCCTTCTTGAAAGTTATTCTTAGGCACTATGGTAACGCGTATACAATGGAAAAGAGCGGACAGACAAACACACAAACCACTGTGATCTTAGATTAAAGATTAATAAAAACGCGCTGGCGTAACTCTGAGGCCTTTTGCACACTGCGTTTTCAAATGCGCGTTTCTTTTTATTCCACAGAGAATTTTTTTTTTGCATGTCTTATTCGTTTGTTGCGATACAGATACCGCGATACTGAATTTATGCAGGTATTCAAAGGTAGAATTGAACACCTACGTTACTTCATAGTGAAGCTGCATTTGACTCGCTTGAGTATCGAGTTTGTATCGATACGAGCAAGCGTCGACGGCGCGTTTAAAAAAACGAGAAGTGCAAAGAATCTAAAAGAATCGCTATGTATACTCCGTTAAAGATCAGTTTGCATCAAAACCATTCGTCAATTAGTGTTATAACCACGAAGTTTATAATTCATCGTTAAGACCAGGGATTTTAGCGGTATCCGAATAGAGTGTTCTGAACACTGTTTTTCATTTCTGTTTTAAAAGTTAAATAGAAACTGTAACACTTTGAATCGGTTTTAGAAAATACCGGTTCATAATTGTTAATATCTGTTACAGTCAATAAGGTTCACATTGGCATAACTATGCGACAGCTCACTAATGATTTGGGTACTTTGAAATGCCTATGTTGGTGTACTGTGTATACACATAGATAGTTAAACGTAATACAGTTTCTAACAGATTGGTAACAGAAAACATTAATCTGTTACACTTTTATAAGTGTTCGACGCAAAACAGGTTCAAAACACCCAAATAAGTGATACAGGAATAATTCTGTGACAGATTCAATGTGTAACCCTTATGAAAGTGTATCCTTATAAAGGTGTTTTTGAATCCCTGGTTAAGACAGTTTGTGCTCTTGCCCTACCCATCGGGACTCAAACCCAAGAAAGGCATGATAACTGCTGTTGCACCAAACGGTCGTTACCTTATCGTATGTTACGATTAAGTTAAAATGTTAGTTTTCCTGGAACCTTCTAAGAACACAATCCCATAGTGTTTGTGTAATATTTACAAACAACAATAATTTACATACATTTACAAGTGTTTATGATATAGGTATTCTATTTAATGACCTATTTTGTCCGGCAACTCACACCAATTGGCAAAAGTGATTTTTTAAATTCTGTTTTTACTGACTTTTTTAAAATGTAAGTATTTTTGTTGTTATACTTTATTATTATTTGATAATATTATGAAAATGTGCAAATAATTTGGCAGAATCACTTATTTATCCCTTGCCTAAATTAGAGAAATGTCACTTCGAAATATCAATGATAATTCTGACATACCCTTTTTTATTTTTCTGAAAAAAACAAAAATCATTTTGCCTAAAGTTCCTCAACTTTTTTCCGAAAACTATAAAGAAAAATAATTAACTGTATTTCTACTATATTTTCAAATTATAAATAAAAACATGTACTTGTAAAAAAATATTTACTCCCAAACTAAGCGGAACTTCTACTATGGTAATTAATTACCGGATAGGTACTTAACACCTTGTTAGTTTGTCTGTCTGCTTGTTTGTTAACTTATGAAATAAAAATATTTAATCTCATTATCAAACCAAGAACTTCTTAAAAATATTCCTTTTTGTGTTATTATCGTTACTACGTCTTTTGTATTTTTTTTACGTTTTAACCTTCACCGCGTCGTTTACGAGTAAATTGTTAAAATCTTAAATATCACGGTCTCAATTATTATGTTTTACGTGTTTTTTTAATTGATGTCAAGAGCGAACTATCTTTTTTGCCAAGTGTCCATTGTTGAACGTATGACCCTCAGCTAACTTCGATTCACAATGCTCAGTAAGTATATGTTTCTGCTACTTTTTAAAATAATTTACCATTATCCAACCAATGAAAATGCCGCTCTCTCCCAAGAAGAGTTCCAAGCAAGCTAAAACCAATGCACCATTAATAAGTTTGGTAACTGATACGAAACAAGAAAGAAAATAAATACTCACTAAACAATAATATAACACAAAACGTTAATCAATTAAACATAAGCGCATTTAGATAATCACAACTGCAAAAACACGAACGGACAGTCTAGACGAGCGAACCATGTCTTCACCAAAAGTTTTTGCACATTTAGTGGGTTGGATATAATAGTTAAGTCAGTTCTCTACAATTTTATTATATTATTTAACCGATCAAATGATTAAGGAGTTACTGTAGATGATATCGGGTTCGCGTGAAGAGGTTTTGTCGGATCTCTCCTATCATTGTCTGATAGTATCCTATCTGGTTGGATAACGTTCAAACTGTTGAGTGTTTGGATTACAAGCTTTGAAGCGCCTTAAGATTGATCTGTTTTAAACGACCTTTTTAAATTTCTATTCAATTTATGATCTACATGTGGTCTACGGTGATCACTATTATCACTAGGCGCTTTTTACGGCTAACTTGAGTGTAAAAGACACCATATGGTTGATATTTTTCGTTTGCTTTCTAAAATAACCCCTACTGTCTCATTTTTAAAATATAATTTGCATTATATTGTTTTAAACTTTCATGGTCACTAACATTATGGTAATATAAGTTATATTCGAGATTTATACCATGTACCTTGTTTTTATTGAGTTTACGATATTGCTCCGTGATCATGGCACTTGCAACAGTGCCGAAATATCGGAAACTCAATAAAAACAAGGTACATGGTATAAATCCCGAATATATCTTATATTACTACAATTTGCATTGTTATCATTTCAAAAAATGCTTGCTTTTCATTCAATCAATGTGAACATTTACAATGTGTTTATTGAAAAGACAAAGTATCCCGTGGACAGCATTGTGGACTATCGTCTTCATAATTCGAGAACTCAAAATTCCCTTATGGATGTCATCTGACTGTCTGCGCAGAATTCTAGAATATTTCGGTCGCATTGCAAGCAAAGACGGTGGCAACCTCGAGAAATCCCATCGTGACTGGCGAAGTACTTAGGAAAAGGCCTAAAAGACGTAGCCCAATGCGTTGGTCTGACCAGATCCGCACCGCTCTTGTCCGTTCACAACGTTCTTCACACCTTCTGGGACAGAAACAGTTAATAAAGTATTTGATATAATCAGGCGTTACTTGGCATAAGTCCAAATCCATTATAAAATAAAAATAAGTAGTTATATCCGCAAAAACCCATAACAAAAGCAGCGACCGCAAATAACTCCGTAGCATGGCGAACTAAACTAACCCAAATACCAGAAAAATCTACCCGAATTGTAGGTACCCATATCTATAAAAATTGAACCTCAATTAAAACGAAATGATATCTCCGTTAAGGTAGTACATCCGCCATCAATTATTGTTTTCCTTGTTAGGAACTACCCAATGGGGACCAGTCACGTTTTATGTTATGAATGCAGTTCTATAGACATTGAGAAACTAAAACATAAAGTGCAAAAATTTTTGTTCTACGACCAAAATTGACAAAGTTATGAGCAAAATACCGAACGAGGTTCACAGACCGCGCGAACGCATGCGATGACGTCACAATGACCCAGCGCATGCCGCCGAACCTCTGCGCGGTTTTATTCTGTTTGCGATATACGTCCAACAGGGAGCGTAACGTCACCAGTTTATACCCAATCGATTAATAACTGATTTTATTTGTTTAATATTAGAAGGTTGTTATTATAATGTAACAAATAAGTGAAATAAGGTAGATATCGGTATTGAGCAAACGCAATCCGATAATCTACCTTAAGTGGATACCTTCATGGTATTTGATTATCTTAGTAATCATTTAAACTAGACAAGCTCTGAAATTCGTGGTTGGAGACTCAGAGGTAGGCAAATCTCATTATCAACCTAATCAGAACAGCAGGATAATAAGTAGGTAGGTACCAGGGATGTTGCGAATATTCGCATCCGCATCCGCATATGCGGAACTTCCGCATCGATTTAGACATCCGCATCTGCATCCGCATCCGCATAAATCGATGCGGAGCTGATGCGGATGCGGATGCGACAAGAAAGAAAGAGGAGGGGCCGGCGAGTGGCACGTGTCGACCGAGTAAAAGATTGAAGATGATACGTGGATACCACTGAAAATGTTTAGAACTGACCAGTTAGAAACATTGCTAATGAATACTGTTATTCGAATTTAAATTTTAAAACTCTGGTAATCTAATGTAGTGTATTGCATTCATTTGTCATTTGTTTTTGTGAATTGGCGGCAAATCTAACACTCTTGTTACAAATGAAAATTAACCTAACGCGAGAAAACTTTCGTTCAATAATTTATTATGACTTTCGTTATGGGCTAACTCAATAACAAAGCCATGATAGGTTGCGAATAGCATTTTTTAATGAAGCCCCATCTCGTGCCACTATTTACAATTGGTTTAACGAGTTTAAGCGTGGACGTATCAATCTCAAGGATGATCCGCGTGAAGGACGTCCTTTAACAGCGACTACTGAAGATAACATCAGTACTGTGCGACGCATGATAGAGGATGATAAGAGAGTGACCTATCAGCAGATACGGGCAAGCCTAGGCATTGGTATGAGTCAAGTTCAAAAAATATTACACGAACATTTAGGCGTCAAGAAGCTTTGTACCATATGGATTCCCCATACTTTAACCGACGGCCAGAAACACCTTCGCATGGACTGGTGTCGGCAAATGTTAGATAAGTTCAACGGCGGTGACTCAAATGCTGTATTTGATATCGTAACAGGTGATCAAAGCTGGATATATTGCTATGAACCCAAAACCAAAAGACAATCAGCTCAGTGGGTGTTTCCTTTCGAGGATCTGCCAACTATGGTAAAGAAAGGTAGAAGTCAAGGAAAAAAGATGATTGCCTCATTCTTTGGTCGGAAGGGTCATTTCGCGACAGTTGTGTTAGAAGATGGAAGGACAGTTACTGCAGACTGGTATGTCAATCGCTGTTTGCCTGTTGTTTTAGAAAAAAATCGACAGCAGCGCCCTCGAAGCAGGATCCTCCTTCACCACGACAATGCTTCAGCGCACTCCGCAGAACGGACTGTTGAATATTTGACTATGGCAGGTGTCGAGATAATGAGTCATCCACCATACAGTCCTGACCTGCCGCCCTGCGAATTTTATTTATTCCCAAGAACTAAACATAAAATTCGAGACCCGGCCACACGTTGCCGTGGCTCAGTTATTATAATTTGTTTTTATTAAAAATCAGCAATAGCCCGCTCGCGCGTTCTGAACCCGTGCAATAGGCAGCCTTTGTGATATTGTTTCATTGGTGGGAGAAGTGGTGGGAGGCACGTGACGGCACAGTGGTGGCATGTGCGTGAGTTGCGGGCGGTACTGGACAGTACTTGGACATGGCAATATTACTTTATTTTTCTATTTTTTTTTTTAATAAAAGTAGCCTAACTTACTTCCTTATTACATCAGCTACCTGCCAATAAAAGTCCCGTCAAAACCGGTCCAGCTATTTTAGAGTTTAGCCCGAACAAACAGACAGACAAAAATTGTAAAACATGTTATTTTGGTGTATGTACCGTATATATATTCATATGCATGTAGTAAAAAACGGTTATTTCAATATTACAAATCGACACCAATTTTATTTATATGTATAGATAAAGAAAGGATAAATATTACTGCTTGTTACCCTACCAAACCAACAAATAAGTTTTTTGTACAGTTCCGCATCCGCATCCGCTTCCGCGGATGTGAGCCTCCTAAAATCCGCATCCGCATCCGCATCCGCGGATGTGAAAAAAATGACATCCGCAACATCCCTAGTAGGTACACGTACTTGGACTAGCCTATAAAATACCCAAAAGGTTTAGGTTAGTCTGCCAGGGCAGTTGTGTTTGTTGTTGTAACTACCTACGCCGTTATTTTAACATTGTTATGTAGATGAGTATGTAGAAACTTTACTGTTCAAAAATATTATGTATACAATAAATAAAATTAGAGTTAAATACTTCATTTGACAGGAATGTACCTACGTTCTTTGGACACGTAATTTTGAGCTATGAATAAACGAAATCGCTTGGTTAAGTCCTAGTATTGTTTCTAGGTAGGTACTACTTTCTTAAATCCGGTTTTTTTATTATAATCTTAGTACCTACTATATTTACAGCAAGTTTCGTGGTGATAGCAGCAAGAAAACTTACTTCTCCATACAAACTTCACTTGTGGTCTTCCTAGTCCCTTGGGGTCAAGGCGTGATTATTGTACAAAATTATTTTTAAGAGGCAGAAGCACACTCGAATGCAAAAAGTTTTATTTAAATACGTCTAACTGTTTTCACATGGAAAGCGTACAACAGACAGACAGACAAGAAATTCAATGACAATGTTTTTGGTTTCTATTGCGTGTATGGAGCCCTCCTAACACGATTATTCAAAAAAATATTCAATGTACAGAATTCACTTTGGCTACAGTTTAATTACATGTATAGATAGATATATATTTATTCCCTAAGGCGGGAACATTCCCCTATGTTCCGGGGAGCTTCAATTTTATTGTAGTTAGACCTTAGTAAGACCCAGGTTTTTACCCGTGGAAGGGTTATTAGAAACTTCACTACTTACACTTTTTATCATTAATTTACTCATTAAAATATACATAATACAACCCTGTATTTTTTTTAAGATTCGTAAACAAGTTGTAACTAAGTTACCTACCCACTTGTTTACCACACGAGTAATGATGATAAAAGTTGGTATACAATTGTTGTGTTGTATACAAGGTAATGGTTGGTAGGGAGGTATTTACATCAAAATGATCCTCGCAACAAAATCTTAAAGCTTGGCACGAAAGCGGAATTTTGTCATCCCTCTTCATGACAGTACACCATTTTTTGCGTACTTTTGAGTCCTTTGGCACATTGAAAAACAGTTTTTCAGGTGTACTAAATGAAGTATTAGTACATTTCGGTATTATACAGTTCTTATAATCCGGCATATTTTCACTTAAAAACTGCAAAACCACAACATCACCCGCGCAGATCGAGGGAATCTTAATAAATGAATTGCGGAGAGTGCGCGCGCGGGCGAAAAGGTAATCGTGACGTCACATAAGTTATTCGGCCGCCCCGCGGTCGGCTTGTACAAAATGTGTAATATCTTCGCAACCAATGGACCGATTTCAATGATTTAAAAAGTATCGTACCTAAACGAGTTAAAGGAACAGCATTATATAGATAATATATGCATTTTCCGACTTGATACGGGGACCCATTGATACGGTTTTTCTTTGACATGAAATACTTTTAGGGTACATTTCTTGACTTCTTCTAGCGTTAATTGATGTCAATATGGCGATGTACTTTAATTGCGACATCATTTTGTTCTAATAGAGTTACAGTTTTTTTTAATCTAGGTACAAAATAATAAATTTTAGTTGATCTTTCTGGTATTTGGGTTAGTTTAGTTCGCCGTGATACACCAGCCATTTTGATTCTCATGTTTCCTGCAGAGTAGGATAGCACCAACTCCGTCACACTTAAGGACAGCAGCGTTTCCGAATTATGGCTCTTTTTCTACAAACTCCAAATCGCCTGCCAAACATGGAGATAAGGGATAAGAGCCCAAAAAGGAAGGCATCCATCCAGTAGCTGAGATTGCACTGAATCACAATGCAATGAGCTATCGATATTGATTTATCACTTCCAATCGTAATTCCAAAATGGCGAATGAATATGGATACGAAAGGTCTTACTTTTATTATCTTGTTTTGATTAGTTATCATATTTTAGATTATTTAAACATTTTATAGCTATAGTTTTTTTTATAAAATATCGAATTACTTGATTTTTTATTTGAATTATATTTAATTATTGAAATAACTATGTGATTGATTTATTTGTCTTCATATGATTTAATTATTGAATTGCTTATCTCTTTTATCTCGTGACATTGTAACAAAATAAAATTATTAAAATTTAAAGTTGGTATTTGCATGCCTACAACAATAAGACAAATACTGTTGATTCACAAAATCAATGTAACACCTCGTCATTGTAAGGTGTTAGCAAATAAATACTCATATTCTAGTAAAATTACGTAGCTGTTTATTCTGTATTGATTGTTCGATACTTGTAAAAGTAAGACATTTGACTTTGTAGCTAGTAGTTACCTAGAAAATGAAGAGATGGCGCTAGTAGTAGCTTAAAAACACTTGGAAAAGCTCAATCGGTCTGTCGAGGTCTTGGTAGCTTAATTGGAAGAGCACGCCCGCATAGCAAGAGGATGTAGGTGTGGTTTTAGTTTTAATGCCAATATCAACTCTGTTGCATTTATAATAAGTTATTTGTCAACTTATAAATTGGTGTTTGTAGAACTAACAAAAAGTTGTTGTTGGTAATTGCTTCATGTAAAAACGTATCATTTAAATGAAGCGCAATTTTGAACAGTATACCGCGCACCGGCTTCAGATGACGTCATGTCAGTAAATAAACTTCATAGGTTTACTTTACTTTATTTACTGCAATGTCAAGAATAACATACAATTCCATTTTTATATTTTTTATATATTTTATGCATTTTTCAATGCGATCTTATAAGATAAAGTATTATATTAGAAAATATACTAGAAAAAAATCGACTCTTGTCAGAGTTTCGACGAGTGTTCACAAGGCTCGGTAGTTCAATTGGGAGAGCATTGGACCAGATTTCCAAAGGTTTCCCGCCTGAGAATTCACTTGTGACCCGAGTCGATTTTTTCTAGTATTTTTCTAATATAATAATTTATCATACAATTCTATTTTAAAAAGTTTTTATTTGGTTACATTACAAAAAAAATAAACCACGACCACGGAGGTCGTCGTCGAGGAGATTGCTGTAGTTCAATGAAGTTTGTGTTAGAATAAAAATTTACAATAACCTTCAGGAACGGATCTAACAGTGGATTAAGGAAAATCGTTCAAAATGCGTCGGAATTGTTAAATGTACATCCAATCGACGTCGGTGTTCGAGTGGCTCCCATACCTGTAACGCTACTCTGAAACCCGGGTTCCTGGCCGACGAAAACTACCTTTTATATTGGCTCGTGTCTGGGTGTTACGATCGTTGTTTCTGGATTCCATAACAAAAGCGCTTTAACTACTTGAGTTCAGAACAATATTTATTATTTTTTTTTTAAAAAACAGCTCAATAACTTCGAATATTATGTCGAGAGCTTTATTAGAATTTTCCAGAAAAAACATTTAAATATGATGAAATTAATATAACGAAACGTAAAACTGATTGCGGGCCAATTACTGGCGCCAACAATAATAACAAAAATGATTCGTCATTTGCAAATCATAACAAGATATCAATGTGACAATAATAGAAAGTTATGAACTAAAATTGTGATTTAAAGTAAGTCGTTAAGCGTTTAAAGTGTTAAGTTTGCAAAATGTAATAAAATAACCTACGTAAAAATTTGCAAAAGTTTCGTTTCGAGTATTCTTACCGTTGTATTTTTTACTAATTAATAAATAATAAATATGGATTAAATAAACAGTGAATGGGTTTAAAATAAAATTGTCAACGTGTAATTTTTTTTACTCCTTGTTTTATTTCAATCGTTTAAAAATAATAGTAAATAGAATAAAAATTATGTATAATTGTATTTCTTACATTCACACCAATTAGCCTAGCCCAAAATAAACACTGTAAGGACTGTCATGGATTCTAAAGTAACACAGACATAAATATTTATATGTTAGTACCAATGTCTCAAAACTCAGACTTAAGACCGCCCGCCGATGTAATCGCTATCATTGCACCAAAAAGCAAAAATAAAATCAATAGTCTATTGATTTTTTCAAAATTGCTGCACTGGTCACGATTCAGCGCAGAGCTGAAAGGCTCATCGGTGACAGCAAATTGGTGAAGAGCAAGCTTCACACCTTAGCTCATCGCTGCAAAGTCGCCTGTCTGTCGGTCTTCTACAGACTGTACTTTGGAGAGTGTGCTCAAGAGCTGCATTTGCTCATACCGCCATCTTCTTTTTTTCCATCGGACATCCAGACGCACTGCAGGCTACCACTCTTTTTTGGTTGCTGTTCCTACCTGTCGCACTAAGCGCTTTTCAACATCCTTCATAATGCGCACAGCAAAGGAGTGGAATTCCCTCTCAGCGTCTGTATTTCCGAGAACTTATAACCCGTCCATTTTCAATGCCAGGGTGAATAGGCACCTTCTGGGTTAGCTCGTTCCATCGTGGATTCTATCTTGGCTTCCGGGTTTGATTAGGATCAAGAGCAAACCCATCCTAAATAAAGAAAAAAAATAACTGTTATAACAGTATAGCATATCGATCCAAGGCCTCGCTTCCAATAACACTCCATTAATAGAGACTTCAATATGCCCTCGAATGTATCGATTTTACGACACACAGTCAGTTCTAAAAAATATTTATCATTGCAGACGTCATAGCGAAGCGGCGCCATTTTATCGCCAGTAACGCGTTACCGACATGACGTGTCATGTGACGTTAATGGCGCAGTGTTATGAAATACTGCGTCAGCATTGAGCCACTTCGCTAACCGCCGACGACATTGTACATAATATATAGCTGAACCAGTACCGAAACTAAGCCTATTTGAATGAATGGATGAATAATATTTGCAGGGTGAATAAGCTCCTGGGTTAGCATGTCCATCGTGGATCCTATCTTGTTCCCCAGGCTTGATTGGGATCAAGAGCAAACCCATTAAAAAAACTATTATTTAATATTAAGAATATCTTAATATTTATGATAACAAATCATCCAAAGTCTGCTTAATTTTAAGCCTACAAATATATCACTTCGTAGGGAACATATGATCTCTACTATATAAAAGGGCTTTGGGGGTTTGTTACCATATATAGTTACCATAAGCCTAAGAATAACAGTTTTTATAATCAATTAACGTTACCATAGCAACGCGTGGCCGGGTTAGCTAGTGTATAATAAAAGATTAACCAATAGTTATTATCACAATATGTTTGAATTTAAATATCAAAAGGATAAATATATATATAGGATATCATATGTTTGAATTTAAACTCCAAAACCTTTTTTTCTTTAATTAAATATTTTTGGTCTGAGTAAAAGTAGTTTTCAATAAGATAATCATGCAATTTCCTTTTAAATATACGTCGTTCACATTGTCTTAATTGTCAGGAAGTGCATTATATAATTGTATTTCCATTGAGCAAACATTACGATGTGCTAAACTGAGTCTGTATTTAGGTAAAACTAGTTTATTTCTGGGTCTTTGACGAAAGTGCTTACAACTTGAATTTGCTTTTGGTCAAATTCTTCAGAATATTTTTTGACATGCATATTTGTTTGTTAATATCTATCTTTGATTTGAGCGTTAGGGGCAGCACTGTTGTCGGCATTGCACACGCTCCACACGTCCGATAGATGTCCGGAGCGTACACAACATACACTAAAGGGGAGGGGCAAAAGGGCCAATCGTCCATCAGAGTCAGAGGTGGTGTGGAATAACACGGTCCCGCCAGACCCTGACGGAAAAGATGGTGATGCGTCCCAGGGGTTTTAGTGTGGTAAACCCCGCCTACGCAATGGCGTCGACTGTGTGAGTGGGTTCGTTTCGATCGGTTGCTTTAGCTATATAAATTTACTGTGGCGACGATGAACGAGAAGTTAGTGGAGCTAGAATAAGAAATGAGTAAGCGATTGCAGTAAAATATGACTGCTGGTAATCTCTTGGCGAATGTTCTCAGTGCGATCATCGCTCACCTATTATTATCTTTGATAGAAAAATGTCTGGCAGCGTGAACAGCCAGCTATCAGTTAATATGTATATTCTATTTAAGGTGTAACTGCTAGATTAATATAAAGAAATTATTACCAAAAGAAACCTGGCTCAGGTTTCAAGCGGGATACAAACCCACATCCCCTCGCTATCCGGGTGAGTACTCATCCAATTGAGCTACCGAGAACTTGACAGATCCGTCGAATTTTACCAAGTTTTTCTTAAGTTGACACCACCGCCATTTCTTCGTGTTCTAGTTACCGATAGTAACCAACAATCGATGAAGAAAAACAGTGATGTATTTTTTTATTCTTTAACCGATTCGTTGCTACATACAATTACCAGAAACGAAGGCTACTCGCTTGCTTTACGTGAAAAATGAAGATAGTTTTATTCTGGGTAGATTTCCCTGAAACTTAATTTGAAGGAGTTATCATCGAATTAAAAATGACACGGCTCCAGTGGCTAGCGCCATACGCAAAAGGAAGTGCCATCCACAACGAATCGGTTAAGCATCTTAAAATTCTTATATCTAAAGAAGTTAAGGCAAGAAAAAATCCACTTGTACTAGCTGTAAGGTAGGAATATGTATCACTTTTATTGACGCAAGATCTACATCTATTATACGTTTCTTGAGCAAAAAAATTGTCGGCAGCTAGTCGCTTCCTCGTCAGTGGTGAGACAAGTGCCTAAGACCTTGGGGTTTTGTATGCATTCAAAGCATTCTCACTATCGTAATAACGCTTCATACCTTTCACTTGCATTGAATATGAAAAAAACTGCAATTGTGTATCAAATGACTATCGTTGCGCCAATCGTTCTTAAGAGTACAATTATTTGGCCTATCTAGATTTTTCGGAGTACTATCATCAGATCAAAAAGTTAATAGTTATAATAAACTCCTTCAATTTTTCCATAAAACCGACTTTGTTAATTACTTCCGTCCAATGAACTAAACTTCTGATTAAACCATGTATATTATAAATACACATATACTCTTCTTTTTGTCTTATTATAAGTACGTGACGACAGCGACCAGATATATAATTTCTTTATAAAGGATTAGGTTCCGCTTACCTGTTAAGTTACCGACATACCCTTGGTTGGCTGTAAGAGATCTCCTCTAGAGCTAAGGCATGTTAATGTACTATTTCATTACCTTATAAGTACAATAAAGAGTATAATAAAGAAATATAGTTTATTACCATAGCCACTTGTCAGTCCACGGTAGCAATTGCTGCCGATAGCCAACACCCCTGGTAGCAATTGCTACCACATTCAAATTTCCGCGTGGCCTGCTGTTTTTTTTTAAATGACGATTATTTTTTGAGTTATAGGGATCCAAATATTCCGTGGTGGATTCTTAATTTAATCAGCTTTACGGTAGTATTTTTTGTTTGGTCTTAGCTTCATTATTTAGCGAGAAAATGGTATATTTATTTAGGAATCCCACAAATTTTTCATTATTCACGCAGCATTGGGACTTTCAGGGGTGGGGTGCGTGGTAGCGGACTGACAAGTGGATAAACGGCCTAGACAATAATGTAACGCATTCCATAGGCTATTTAAACGTAATTTAACCCAAGTATAAAACTCACTCCAGAAAAAAAAGAGGGAGAAGAGATGGATCACTTATGTTTATCTTTTTACGATAACAATATAAGTACGGAATAAAACCCCATATCTTTCCCCAATGTTTGTTTTCTTGATAAAGTTATCTGTTATCATAATATACAAATAGACGACACTAGATGATTGGCTTGTGTGACTCGTTGATGGGATATGCTTCGTGAACAGCAATATCGGATGTATCCTATGTTTGTTCCGCTAGTTTTTGCTGTTTTAGAGTTATTATATTTGAATAAGTTTGGATCAAACCAAGATATATTTTGTTTTAAGAATCTTAAGTAATTATAAAAACAACTTATTGAACTAAAAGCAGAGTTCAAATTGTATAGTACCATACCTAAAAGTGAGAAACGTAAAATTCTGAGATGTTCCATTACTGTTTTCGACTAACGATTGTCTCTGTCAGTTTTAAAACTAAACTCTTTGCCTGAGTTTTTGTTTCCTGATAAATACAAGGGGTCTTTAAGTCATAAGTGAATCTTCTAGGCAGGCGCGTCACGTCCTATCGCTTACCATTAGGCGAGATAGCGGTCAAGCGCATACCTATTCACGGTAAAAAATAAATGGGCCTTTAAGATAATATATGAGGAAAAGTAAGAGACCCAATATATAATCCCTGGGGCATGCCCATATTAATGTGCGCTGCAAACTGTTTTGAACTCTTATCGCTATAAATGTTTATATGAGGCTTCAAGAGTGTTTCGAGACATCACAATTTTCCATTTTTTTAATAATGTATCATGGTTAACGCAATCAAACGCCTTTGAGAGGTCACAATAAAATGCACTTGCCCTTTTGAGATACATTTTTGTTGCCTGCGATGATGAAAAACATGATGCAGTATCCTATTTTCCCACTTATGCAATAAATGTGTCTCAAAAGTGCAATTTTAACACGGATGTTGAATGGATGGTGCATCTACCTCTTGTAAATCTAAATTGTATATTATAGCAAAGTTTTCTATATACAGAAATGAGCTGACAAAGGGCAAAAGATTCTTTTTTTCAAAGATTTTGCTTAGAAATTGCAATATAGAAAGAGGTCCAAAATTATTGCAGTCAGATTTGTTTCCATGAGGCTGAAGCTTTTCAAGCCCTCTTGTATACCTACTAGAATATTTAAATTATACATGTTGAAATGTCTCAAAAAAGTTCTAGAAAATTTGATCGTTGCAAAAAGCTGCTGTTTTTGTGCTGCCAGTTTCAACCTCATTTTGTCCCCAGACAAAAGAGGAATTAAGTTTTGGCGTATATCAGTAAATTTGAAAAATCTTCCTCATCTTTCTTTACACTATTAAAAATAATGCTATCTTTCGTTTAATATCAAGTGAGATAGGGACAAAGCATTTCACTTGTCAATTAAAAAAACGTATTTTCGTTTTCTTTTTTATTTTGTAAATATTGGACAACCATAAATAGAATGGCAACACTTACGTTATAGTTGATATTAAAAATTCCTATTTAAAATAAATACCAGTTGAGTGCCAAATGGGTGAATGGCCTGCATCATGTGATGTGAGTCAGGTCGTATGAACATCATGACGTCATACTTTTAAAATACTTTAAAGCCAGTTTCGCAAATGATAAATATTTAATGTTCTTACATCATTTTGTTCATCATAGCAATGTTGATTATCTATAAGGTGTTGCAAGTAAAAAAAACTTTTTCTAATTCACGGGTATGAATTCAACAAAATTGTACTCTATTAGGATTTATTAAAGGGTGAAGTTTGATTACACTTTAAGCAAATTCAAATTACTTTCTTTATTAGAATGGTGGATGGTATCCATAATGATGATCAGAAATTCCAAATAAAGTTTTATATTAAAAACTTAAAAAATGTAATATCAATGTTTAGCACCTGACGTTGCTCAATAACACTAAAGACCTATAGGACTATAATTAAAGTAGAAAAGTATATAATTGGTATTAAATAATATAAGGACAATTTTATTAGGAATATCATGTTAGGACAAAAAATATTAGGATATGCAAAGGGTCTTTTGCTATTGGTTCGAAATCCTGTGCCATTATGTTTTTTTCATCAATAAAGTCAATTCAGAAATTGTAAATATAGGTATATAATCAGAAAATATAATTATTACTTGAAACCATTATGGTTTTCTTATGTGATGTAAATGAATTGTAATTGTTATACATTTTGAGCATTATCCATTCCAAGCTTAGTGGTTTTGACTTTATAGTAAACTAGTGGCCCGTCCCGGTTTCGCACGGGTGGACATAATTCTTAAAAAAAATTCTAGCATTAAATGTAGCCTATGTTACTCAGCGTGAATGTAGCTTTCCAATGGTGAAAGAATTTTTGAAATCGGCTTAGTAGTTTTTGAGTTTATTCATTACAAACATACAAATCTTTCCCCTTTATAATATTAGTGTAGATTACCGTTTGCGTCAACGGTAATGATCCTGCCTTTCGCACCGACGGTCTTGACTTCGAATTCCTGAAGGGGCAAATGTTTGTGTGATGAATACGAGCATTTCTACCGGAGTCTTAGTTATTTAGATATATTTCTATAAATGTTACATATTTATTGTATGATATATGTATATCTATCCGTTTACCCTAGTATCCATAACACAAGCCTTATATGCTTAACTTGGCTAGGCCAATTGGAGTGAGTGAAAGAAATATTATTTATACATATATATTTTTTAATTTTTGTATTTTAATTTAATATATGGCTAAAGCTTTAAAAAGCCACGTCTAATGGTGTAAAAATTTGATTTGTAATATTTTCCTTTGAAACATAATTTCCTATATTTATTTAATTACCAAGGCTTTGACTATAAATAAGTATTATATAGTATGAGCCCTTGAAAAAAATTCAATGAGTGAATGTGAAAATTGTTATTGGTCTATAAAATGTTCTGATTCACCAGATTTCCTACTACTATTTTGTAAACAAACTAGTAGCGAGGAATATGAATGAACTAATAATATTTGTTACAAACGTTCCTATAATGTGTCCAAAAATATCCCAACAGGTCTTTGATCATCTACTTGGACACGAGCGGCGTCACAGATTAGTTTCGTCACAAGGAGGAAGGGAGCGGAGCTATTTTAAGCTTTCGTTCACGATTTGAATACCTGCGCCGACGCGTTTCCTCCCATACGGTCGCTTAGATGAAGCCTATACAGCCTTCCTAGGCTGTGGCACTTTCTAGATGGTTTTTAGTCAGTACGAGTCTGACATAACTTCGAAGCCGGTGTGAGTATCTATGAAGGATTTACCACCTCCCTTCCCCACGTCCGGAGGGTGCCCAGGTCGCGAAATGCGGAAAAAAAATCCCCAAAAAATTTTTTAATTCAAATTGTATGATTTTTTTCAGTCCCTAATCTCCAGATTGCTTGAAATGGGAGCGATGACGCATATGTACAGTTTCGTCATAAGGGATAGGAAAGGAGCGGAACTATTTTAAGCTTTCGTCCACAATTTGTATTTTTTTTTTTATTTGTTTACTGAACATTTGTAACATTCCTTACATGCTTATAAATACGATGAACCAATACTAATTAAAACGTACAAATATTTACGGGCTCATTAGTAGATAAATACTTTTTAATATAAAAAATGATAACAATATTCAGTATTAAAACTATACAAAAGCGAAAAGAAAATGTAGAAAGAGTATCTAGTTTGTATATGTTTATTGTGTGTAAGTGCGTGCGGGCATGCGTTCGTGCATTCGTGCGTGCGTGCATGCATGCGTTCGTACGTGCGTGCATGCATGCGTGCATGAGTTCGTGGATGTGTATTAAGCGTATTACTTACGCGATCCTATTGGAGTAGTGTTAAAATTAAAATGTTTGTCTGATTTAAAATACGCATATATAAAAAAAACAATGCGGGCTTAGAGATGTGGTTGTTTTTATAGACGTACTAGCTTTTACCCGCGGCTTCGCCCGCAATTTTATTTCTTCAATTAAAAGTATCCTATGTTACTTCTAATAGCTCCAAGAATATATGTACGAAGTTACATGATGATCGGTTTAGTAGTTTTTGCTTGAAAGCATAACAAACAAACTTACATTCACATTTATAATATTAGTAGGATTATAAATCATATAGAAATGTGGTATTGTGAATACAAAAATTAAAATGAATAAATTGTAATCTTTGTCTCCAGGTGCTTGAATGCAAGTCGAAGCGCACAGGTGCCAGGCGGGCATTGAAAGTCCTCCACGACAGCGCGAAAGCCAGAAGAGAAGTGGAATTACACTGGAGAGCGAGTGGATGTATTCATATAGTTGAGGTGAGTCACTTTTATTTGATAACCATATGGGGCAACGAAGTGATAGAATAATAGCTTAACTTTATATTCGTTTGAAATAAAAAAAATAATGACAAAAACTATCTTGTCAAAAAACATAGTGACAAGATAGAAAAAGGGATGCTTAGATGATTAGGACTTGTTTTTTTTATTTATCATTATAAATGAAACTTATTGACTATAGCTAACACAAAGGGAATCACTAGGGTTTGTATATGTGTCAGGATTTTACATCGAGATTCCCAACATTTTACAATCGTATTATTTGCAACAATCAGGCGTGCTTGTGTGATAATTATTTTCTACAAACTACGTTTCTATAATATCCAGCAATATAGAAACAGAAATATCCATACATTCCAACATCCAAAAAGTATTGTTTTAATATATTCTTTATATTGTCAGGTGTTATGCTTATAATCGGGAGGTAGATCATTTATTAATCTTGGCACAATGTAACTGGCTGTTCTCTTGCCGTACGCGCTGTCAATGTCGGCTCGCTCGACTGAGATGTAGAGAGGATGGATGAAAGGAGATTGACAAAACCAGGTTATGAGGCAAATGTGCATGGGCACGTCGGTAAAGGCAGACCAAGGCGAACTATCAGGGGCCAAATAGAAAAAAGGCCAGGTCATAAGTACCCTTAACCGACGAAATTTTACGAAAAGACTGATGAGAGTAGAAAAAGCGACAGATGTATGTCAGGATCTTAGTAAGTGGAAATCTGTGATCTCTGCCTCTCCCACAGGGGTCTGTGGGATAAAGGCGTGATTTGTATGCTGTAGTTGCCTGTCTGTCGGTTTTCTACAGATTGTATTTTGGAAAGTGTGCTCAGGAGCTACATATGCTCATACCGCCATCGCCTTTCTTCCATCGGACATCCAGACGCACTGCGGGCTACCACCTTTTCTTGGTTGCTATTCCTACCTGTCGCACCAAGCGCTTTAACTTCTTTTATAATGCGCACAGCAAAGGAGTGGAATTCCCTCCCTGCGTCTGTATTTCCGAGTACTTATAACCCATCTGTTTTTAAAGCCAGGGTGAATAGGCACCTTCTGGGTTAGCTCGTTCCATCGTGGATTCTGTCTTTGCCCCCGGGCTTGATTGGGATCAAGAGCGAACCTATTCTAAATAAACATAAAACAGTTTAAATATAAAATTATTTGAACACTCACAGAGAAATCAAGAATAGGAGAAGAAAATAAGGGATGTAAACAATGTGAAAAATACAATGAATAATAAAAACTATTTTTATTTGACGACCGTTCAGTGCATTAGTAGCGATCATACCTTTCGCATGATTGTGCGATGAAAATGAACATTGGTACCTGAGTCATAGGTATTTATATATATAATTCTTCTTAGAAAGGTACCAAAAACTTCCTAATAGCAGGCAGGTGTTACATTCCCATCCATAGAACGCATCCATATAAAAAACAGCTAAATTGAAGCCGTTTCAACACTAAGCTATGATAGCCCAATGATATGAATTAATAAATAATATGAATTAAATATATCGTGATTTGAGGACATATGCGAGGACATAATTAGAAATTTAAAGCTGAAGGTAAGATATAACAATGGATCATTCCATTTTGCCTCTGACGATGTCATCAGCGGGTAATTGACCCTCGAACTCAGCGAAACAATGACATAATGTGAATATTTACGCAAGCTATTGATGATCAGTTCAACAATGTTAGCATTCATAAGCGTTCGGTACACGAGACTGAATTATGTGGAATCGGTGACGTGATTTTGACTACAAAAGGGTAAACACCGCCCGACATTTAGATATATTTTTGCTTGTTACAGTTGACAAATACTATTGTGATACATATTGGAGGAAGTTATCTGATTAGGTGTATACGTATTTACAATAAAATACCAAATAACTTAAAAATATTGACAATAGATGTATTTAAATTTAAATTATATGCGTGGCTTAATCAACACAATTTTTAGACATAAAACAATTTTAAAATAATTATTATTGTAAAATTTGTATGCTTCTATAAGGGCAAGACATTTGCAATTTCAATATTCCTCAAACGAGCAGAAACTCGATGAGTTTGTGTCGTTTTATTACGAAGTTTCTATGGCCACACTCCAGCGTTAGATCAGCTCCATGTCATCATGACATTGCATTGTCACGCGATACACATATGCATGCAAAATTTTAGCTCAATCGGGAACCGGGAACTGGGTCAAATTTAACTTGCAAGATTTCATTACAAACTTCGTAACAGATAAAAGAAAATAAAAGCTCGTAAAAAAAGAGAAAAAAAGAACATCGATCTATAATCTAAGATCACAAATTTGTTGTTTGTCTGTCCGCTCTTTTTCCATTGTATATGCGTTACCATAGCAACGCATTAACCGCAAGTAGTTCGTCTACCGGACGCTAGATGGCGCCAGCGGAAAAATATTTAATAAAAGAAAAAAATTAAAGAATTTTGTCCACCCGTGCGAAGCCGGGACGGGCCGCAAGTAAATTCTAATGAATTAATTACACTTTTTTCAACATTTTTTTTTAATTCTCTATAACAGATTATTGATGTATATGACAACACATACGGCGGGAAACGATGTCTTCTGGTCGTCATGGAATGTATGGACGGTGGAGAACTGTTCCAGAGGATACAGGACAACAGAGAAGGAGCTTTCACCGAACGACAAGCTGCTGAGGTAACAGACATTCTAGATTTACTCATATTTTATAGTGAAAGAGAGAGAAGAACGAATTGCTCGCTAAATCTACTTGAAAAAATATTTTACTTATTATATTTTTTGTTTAGTAATCATTAATTTATTTAAAAAAGATGAACTTGTCTCAACATGCTAATTGCGTAACTCTGTTGCTAACAATTGTCGTTCGAAATCAATGAAATATTACTTTTGCTATTATGAATTAACGATTAGACAGTTTCAGTTGCTAACAAAATTTAACAGGCAAAAAAATTTGTTAAATCGTTCATCCAGACGCACTGTGGCTACCACCCTTTCTTGGTTACTATTCCTACCTGTCGCACCAAGCGCTTCTCAACATCTTTCATAATGCACACACCAAAGGAGTGGAACTACCTCCCTGCGTCTGTATTTCCGAGTACTTATAACCCGTCCGTTTTCAAAGCCAGGGTGAATAGGCACCTTCTAGGTTAGCTCGTTCCATTGTGTATTCTGTCTTGGCGCTCGGGCTTGATTGGGATCAAGTGCAAACCCATTAAAAATCCATAATTGGCAACAGAGTTAAATAATCCACATACAGGTGTAAGGCGGGACTCAAACTTATTTTATCGTTAATATTCGGTTTTTTTAAAGATAGTAAATAAAAGCAATATTTATAAATGCGCGTTAAAACAAAGTGCAAATGAATACAGCAGCCGAATAAAGATTTAAAATAATCTTTATTTTATAAACTTAACTTCGATTACAAATAAATGGCAGCTCTGCGATGGATGCCGGTTAAAAATATAATAATTAAAATACGTAAAGTAAAATGCAACAGATGCGTGTTTAAGTGTCATCATTTCCGCGCATGTCGTATTTTTACTGTTGACGCTGCGACACACATAAAGTTAAAAACAATTTAATTGGAATATTGCAAAATATTAACTTAAAGCTAGGGACACACTGTGAAGGTTTAGGGTAGGTACACACTGAAAGTTTATAGTATTATCACTAATCACACACATAACATGCACTTAAAGATATTTATAATAAGCTGTGACTTGATAATAAGGTTTTCGTGGGTAGACATGGTTATAATAGTAATATTTCCTACATTCACACCAATTACCCAAAGTAAGCTATGTAATGTAAGGCTTGTGTTATGGATATTACGGTAACAGATGATATATGATACATAGATAGCTAATCTACAGGGTGGCGGAATAGAACGTGCATATTTAAAAAAAATATTTAAAAATAAATACAAAAGGTAGAGTTAAAATAAAAATGAGGCATTGTAATGTTATAATTGAAGTTTATTTTTTTAAAAATTACATCATCCAAATGATGACCCTCTCTACGTCGGCACTCCTATAACCGCAAATGGAAATTATTGAAAACTTTCTTCAATAATGTTGGTGTAATTGCTGCCATTTCACCACGGACATTCTCTTTTAGCTGATCGATGTTCTTCGGATTATTGCTATAGACTTTTTGTTTGAGGTATCCCCACAAAAAAAAGTCAGGAGGCGTTAAGTCTGGACTTCGTGGGGGCCATGGGATATCACCTCTTTTCGAAATCAGTCTGCCAGGGAACATCTGTTTCACAACCGCCATGGAGTCATTCGAAGTGTGACAGGTAGCTCCGTCTTGCTGAAACCAAGTTCTTGAATTCACTATTCTTGAATTTCCAAGCTCTGGAGTAAAAAAACTCTCCAACATCGCAACATAGCGTTCTGTATTAACAGTGACGTTTTGTCCCCGCGCATTTTCAAAGAAAAAAGGACCAATTATTCCTCTGCCAGAGATTGCGGCCCATACTGTCACTTTACGACTATGCAGTGGTTTCTGGTGTTTGAGTTTGGGATTCTCACTGTGCCAGTAACGATAATTTTGACGGTTTACGAAGCCATTGATATGGAAATGAGCCTCATCAGAGAAGAGGATGTTGTCAAAATTGGAAAAATGATTAAGCATTTCATTAGCAAATGCGAGCCTTGCTGTCTAATCGGATTCTTTCAATTCTTGTGTTAATTGCAGCTTGTATGGATGCAGTTAAGATCCAAGTTTAAAATTCGTTGCAAACTTCGTCGCGACACTTATAAGACCGACGATCTCTTGCGAGTAGACATTTGTGGATTTTCTCGTACTGACTGCATAACTCTCTCAATATTGTCTTCGGTCCTAGGTGTCCTTGGACGACCTTTTGCTTAAAGGTTTCTGGTTTAAACGTTGAACCGGTTTCTTCGAAACGCTTCACCCATATTTTAATCAAATTAGCACTCGGAGCTTCACTAATTCGCCGTAGTCCATATTCCGAACAATATAGTCGCCTGGTAACGATGTATGAACGAGAGTTGTCGTAAAATGCGCGACGCTTCCCTTCGAAGTGACTCATACCGACTAAAACTCCATGAGCGCGCCTACCAAACGATGTAAGGTCCCCCACACCCCCGCGCTCTCTACCCCGCGAAAAAAGATGATGCAATATGCAGGTTCTATTGCGCCACCCTGTATAAGATCACAGTAGTTCGTGTGTTTGTCTGTCCGCTCTTTTTCCATTGTATCAATTAACGTTACCATAGCAACGCGTTAACCGCATGTAGTTCGTCTACCGGACGCTAGATGGGGCTAACGGAAAAATATTTAATAATAGAAAACATTTAAAGAATTTTATCCACCCGTGCGAAGCCGGGACGGGCCGCTAGTATTCATAAAGATATAATTATATAGGTTATTAATGTCATGACCATAATCAAAATAATAGTCAATGCAGTGCCAAAATGTCAGCTGTGATTATCAGTAATTTATTCAACAGTTCGAGGTTATTTTCGCTTGGCATTACAATTTAATGAGGTTTTTAGGTTACAATGGTTGTACCTGGCAGACTAGGTAATGTCCGAACGATTCAAGACGATACGACCACGCGATTGTGGTCAAGTAGCTCGCGTACATGTTTTCAGAGTAGTACCGCCGTTGTCTCTGAATTCCATAACTCAAGAAATACAGCTAGTACATAAGAACTTCGGCTAATGTAGTGTAATGTAGTTCGCTACTACATTCCGGTGTAAGATGAAAGTATGTTTTGAATCGCCAAACTAAGCGTGATCAGTTATACCCTCAGTTTGGCGATTCTAATATAGGAATTTGAGATTGCAGTATAGTTGGTAAAATATTAATGTATTAATTATCCAATTGGGGTGTAAGTCGATATCTTTTTATATAGCTACAGCAGCAAGTATTGGCATATAAACATTTGCACCAAACTGTCATCTATATAATTCTAATGGGTCCAGCTGAATATCAGCCTTGTGGCTCAGTGGCGATACGAGCTAAGCTGGTCGACCTTTGCGGTTGCTTCTGTATTTAGTTTTAAGAATTATTATAATAGAAAAATACTAGAAAAATCGACTCGGGTCACAAGTGGAACTCAGGCGGGAATCGAACCCGCAACCTTTGGAAATCCGGTCCAATGCTCTCCCAATTGAGCTACCGAGCCTTGCGAACACTCGTCGAAATTTTCTAGTACATTCCCGATTTTACGCTGTAGGCCAGCGTTGTTTCATCAATGAGAGGAAACATCCTCTCGTATTCGAAAGAAACATTTTTACAAATGTTTGGCAATCGATTAAGATGAAACAGCCATGTTAGATTTATAATTTTTATATATTTTATGCATTTTCAATGCGATCTTATAAGATAAATTATTATAATAGAAAAATACTAGAAAAAATCGACTCGGGTCACAAGTGAATCTCAGGCGGGAATCGAACCCGCAACCTTTGGAAATCCGGTCCAATGCTCTCCCAATTGAGCTACCGAGCCTTGCGAACACTCGTCGAAATTTTCTAGTACATTCCCGATTTTACGCTGTAGGCCAGCGTTGTTTCATCAATGAGAGGAACATCCTCTCGTATTCGAAGGAAACATTTTTACAAATGTTTGGTCAATCGATTAAGATGAAACAGCCATGTTAGATTTATAATTTTTATATATTTTATGCATTTTCAATGCGATCTTATAAGATAAATTATTATAATAGAAAAATACTAGAAAAAATCGACTCGGGTGATCGATTTTTGAGTGAATCTCAGGCGGAAATCGAACCCGCATCCTTTGGAAATGCGGGTTCGATTTCCGCCTGAGATTCACTTGTGACCCGAGTCGATTTTTTCTAGTATTTTTCTATTATAATAATTTATCTTATAAGTTCGCATTGAAAATGCATAAAATATATAAAAATTATAAATCTAGTTTTAAGAACTTCATTGTATTGTTGACAATATATAATAAAAAGCGCTGAATAAATGATGACTTTGCTTCTAATGGTTAAGGTTAGGGTAACTCCAAAATTGTCCCAAAATTCAGTGATATACCAAGTATGATTTTTTATAATGGTAATATTCGCTACCACCAGCACGTTCAAATTAGTAATGAATATTAAGATTCTATATAAAAATCGAAGCACTGTTTGTTCCCAATGCGTTCCGATTCCATTGATAAGATTCTGATGAAACTGTATTAAGTTTTATACGTAAAGTCAGCAAAAAAAATCATTGCAAAGATTTCCCCTGTTACTAATTATAAATTCTAATAATATATTTTAATTAATTCAATATATTTAATCGATATATCACGATATGCAATAATTAAAACTAAGCGTGTTGGTTCCAATTTTTTTATCCGTAGTACTAAACTCTGCCAGAGTCTGTGTTTCCTGATAAATACAAGTCACAAGTTAAGGCAGGCGCGTCACATCCTAGAGCGAGATATCGGTCAAGCGCTTTCCGACTAAAATAATAATAATTTCATAATTTAATCTATTTTTTATTAATTAATTATTATCATAATTATTATCTTTAACAATAATATTATTTATTTGTTATAGTATAATTCTGTAGGTTTTCACGTTCACGCTGTGGGCTCGTGCGTTCCACTGTCGTGCTCTCAGAGCAATGGAATCGCTGAGCTTTTTCCCTTTGCGCCGTTGCAGCACTCACGGTTAAATTTAATATTGTATCTATGTTAAGATTATATGTGTGTCTTGTGATATCTATACATAGGACAGGTAGTACTCTAGTGTAGGGTTGGTTATGTAAGGTTTGTAAACTAATTGGAAAACATTTTTTCGCTTCAGATAATGCATTCCATATGCGTGGCTGTCCGTCATCTTCACGACTCTAACATAGCTCATCGGGACATCAAACCTGAGAATTTGTTGTACACAAGTATGGAGCCTAATGCGGTTCTCAAACTGACGGACTTTGGATTCGCTAAGGAAACTTTGACACACGCTGACACGTTGCAAACGCCTTGCTACACACCTTACTACGTCGCACCTGAAGTAAGTATACATAGTTACTACACAAATAGTACGTACAAGTTGATAAAATCCTTTTTTGATTAAGGTAATTGTGGAGCAATTTCCGTTTTTTATTGTACCTATAAAAAATAAATAAGCAATTCCATTGAACTGCTGTGCCCCCTGCAACCTAGAAATGAGATTTTTGGGAAAGCATGCAGCGGACATTGGACAATCGATGGACTGAATAAATTATAATAAATGAAATTAATTACTCAATTAATAAATTATATTTCTTTCAGTCACTCGATTAGCCTAGCCCAAAGTATTCTAAGGCTTGTATTGTGAATGCCGAGGTAACGGATATACATACACGTAGACAAACTGTAGTATATTTATAAATATGTATAAATACCCATGCCTCAGGTGCAAATGCTTATAATCATCACACAATATTCCCTATCCGGGACTCCAATCCAAAATAGTAGGTAGTCAGCGGTGTGACTTCATTTCCACTATAGTTGGAAAAGGCTTCTGCCGGGCCCCAACTCTTGGTCCCGCGCAAGGTCAGTGGCGAATGCACCACAAATTTCGATACGTACCTGAACATCTGGGGACTCCGATTTTTACGGCAAAAAGGCCAGCTGGCTGGATACGTAGATCGAGGATGGGTTGATGGACGGGCATGTGTCAGCAGCTTTCAAATAGTTGTAGTTTCGTTAAGGCCCTTTAACACCCAGAGGCTGATGGTTAATTATAATTTCTTTCCAGGTTTTAGGTCCTGAGAAGTATGACAAGTCTTGTGACATCTGGTCGTTAGGAGTGGTGATGTACATATTGTTATGTGGCTTCCCACCATTCTACTCGAATCACGGCCTCGCCATTTCACCTGGAATGAAAAAAGTTAGTGATTGACATTTTTTTTGTTAATACTATCACAAAAGAGAACTTGATGTATATGTCACCGTAAAATTGTAAATACCGTTAGATTATAATCTATCTCGTGATATTGTAAACTGTCGAAAGATTGTGTACCGTAACATACAGCTTACAATTTAACGCATTATTTTTCGATAGATATCGAATAAGCCCTTCTGTGTCAATTGAGTTAGGTTAGATTAGTTTATATTTATATTCGACAACAAACAAATTAATAAACAAAATATCAGCGCGCGCCATTTCACAAATTGGGTGTTTTAATTTGATAGATTATAATCTACCGAAAATGATGCGTTAAATTGTAAGCTGTATGTTACTATTAGTCTGTTTGATAATTATTTGGAAAATTTGAAGATTGTTAGCAGAATCATTTTTTATATCAAAAGAAATTGTTACTAAATAACATTCAACTTTTTTAATGTTCGTGCTCAAGTTGACTACCGATTAAAAATCATATTTCTATCCTTCGGGAACAGCGCTTTTGTTTTGGATGATTGGTATGACTTTTACTGTACAAATTACTTTAATTATTAGGATTACAGCTCTTGTCATGTACTATGGAAGCCTCTGGCGCCTTATCAGTCCTAAGTTGAAAGTCGCTTGCACACTGCACGATGCCTATCGCTTCAGGCCACGCCCCGCTCCATTCATTTAACAATGGCGCGCGTGCGCAAACAAGCAGAAAAAGCAGATTGACAGTTGACAGTACTGACATCAAGGGCGATTTTAAAACTAGTTGTTTATGATTGGCCGTAGTATAAATCGTAGTAAAATACATATATATAATAAATAATAAATAAAAGCCAATTAGGGATAGATATGGGTCGTGTGGGCGTGTCCGATGCGATCAGTTAAAACGAATTATTCTACAAAGTGGTAAGGCACAAGAGACCTCGATAGTACATAGTAATTAGAACCTTATATTTGTTGTTTTAGCGTATAAGATTGGGCCAGTACGACTTCCCAGAACCGGAATGGTCAAATGTTTCATCTGAAGCAAAGAATCTCATCAGGGGTATGTTGTCTGTGGACCCCGCGAAGAGATTGACTATACATCAGGTGAGAAAATCCAATTCTAATTTTAACAAACAATTTTGCAATAAATAAATAAGTTGACGATGGACTTTTTGGCGGGAGCGCGAAGCGTCACTTTAATGGTTTTGGTTAAATTTTGATTTGACGTTGATATTGGTGTGTAATAATGGTGGGTTATTAACCACTGAGTGTTTCTGAATATGCATGAGTGTTGGCAAGTGAAACAAAACAGTGAATGGTGTCATTTCGCGCTCTCTCAAGAAGGCCACGAGGAGGTTTCCGTAAAACCCCACTTCTTTACTGAAATCTAGGATATTACTCAAGAACTGGCAATTATACTTACTTGACACTGGCTAAATGCACAAAACGTGCAAGCTACAAATAAATAAAAATAATGACATCACCACATACATTGTACTTAACCCAAGTAACTAAAGCACTTGAATTATCGTATTCAGAAATAACAGCCATACTACAACACTCAGACTCGAGTTAATATAAGTTTGTTTTCTACATTTACCCTGGCCGGGGAGCGAACCCGGGACTTCGGAGTGGCGTTACCATAAAAACAGGTACGCGAGCCACTCGACCACGAAGGCCATGACAATCTTCTATATGTATGTCTCCGCAAACTTCGAAAAGTATACATACAACGTGTTACAAAAATGCCCGTAAAGCTGAAACGGGGTTAAATGGTCCTTTATAAAGAGTCAATTTACAATATTTGAAAACTGTAGTATCGCAGTATGAGTTACAAAATTAATAATAAAAAAGTCGGTTACGTGCCAACCTTATTTCCATATAATTGAAGAGTATATTACTCAGAATGTTTATGTACATTTTTACCTAATATCCGCGGAATGATGTAGAATCAATAACGTACAGACGCCGCTCAGATTATCAGGACCCGGTAGAATGTAGGCGTCTTGACATGTTGATAAAACATTGGTACGAAGGTAGCCGTCACTGTTCAACTGGGGGTCTACCATCAATAAATCGTTGCCGATACAATTCGCGAGCACGATTTAAGTTCTATTCTCTCTTCTCTTCTCTAATCTTCATAGCATACGCATAACATCATATCGTAATATTAAGAGTTAGAAAACATAGCCATTTTTTCACTTTAGAAATAATGTTGGTTATAACACGAAATAATTGTAAGATTTCGATTAGCCACTTGTCAGTCCGCTGCCGCGGGCCGCACTCCTCTCAACAGTCCCAATGCTGCGCAAATGTCGGACTCTTAGATAAAAAAAAATGTCGGACTCTTAGATAAAAATGCCATGTTCGCGCTAAATAATGAAGCTTAGGCCAAATAAAAAATACTACCGTAAAATTGATTAAATAAAGAATCCACCACATAATATTTGGATCTCTATAACTCACAAAATTACCGTAATTTATAAAAAAATGTTGGCTATCGGTAGCAATTGCTACCATGGACTGACAAGATTGCAATCAAGATTTGCAATTGACAACATAACGTTTTATTTTCGACTTGACGTTTTTCGAAGCCTTTAAATTCGTTAGAGAGTACACTCTGTTAAATAATCTATGATAACTTCAGTTCGATGCAGTGACAGCTTACTAGGGTTGACAATATTTTTCGCTTTGATATTTTTTTACATTTTTACGGGGTTTTTTGTAACACGCATATATATTAACACGCCAAAGAAGTTTTACTTCAGTCGTGTGATAGATCACACTCGTTTTTTTCTAGTATTTTTTTATTAAAATAATTTAAATATGTCATTGTAAATATGAAAACTTAAAAAAAATACATAATCAGTGTTTGTATTCTTGTATAGGTGATGGCTAGCCCTTGGGTTAGACAGTACACTCAAGTACCACAAACGCCCCTATACACGAACACGCTGTTAAGAGAAGGGGGAGATGCATGGGCCGAAGTACAGGACGAGATGACAAGATCTTTAGCCACTATGCGAGTGGATTACGACCAGGTAAGGGCAGATGTTTCTGTGATGAATACTAGTATTTATGCCTGAGTCATGGGTATTCATATATATTTCTATTAATATTACATATCTAAGTATCATATATGTATGTATCCCTAGTATCCATAACAAGTCTTATAATACTTATTTAACCGGCACAGTCTCATTATGCCAGAGTTCTCTCCGTTTTTTTACCGAATGTTTAGTCAACGCTTAATAGAACGCCGGAGTTCTCACGCGCCCAGACGACTTTAAACTCTAATCCCTCGTTCTACATTATAATTTTTTACGAACAAATTTAGTTCAAAAGCAAATAACTTATTTTTTAAGTAGTACCAACACAGAAAATATGTAAACTTAATTTTCGACGCCATTGTTTTTCTTGCTGACTATACATATAAACCTTTCTTACAAATAATTATTTTCAATTGTATAGATTACAAACTCCTTTTTAAATTAATACGTAACAAATCCAAACCAATCTATATTTTTTACTAAAAATATTATTTGATTTAAATATATATTTGATTTCTAATGCAACGCTATATTTATTAAAAATACTCTTTTTCTACTTCCAGGTACAAATCAAAGCATTGGAACAGAGTAATAACTCTTTACTAAACAAACGTAGAAATAAAGTGGGGGCTTGAAGTAACAAATATGAACTTTATTGTGTATATTTTAAGTTCGATTATGTTAAAGCATTTTAATACGACTAGTGGAGAAACTTCCCTTTCGTATGTAGTAAGAAAGAGATAGCTGTATCAAACAGCGAAGTATATTTTACTTTAGTCTAAGTAACGACGTAAATAGCTTTATTGAGCTAAAATTTGTTGTATTCAAAATTAAAAGTACCTAAACCATCGCTTCTATGATCACAATAATTGTAATTATGTTACATATAATTATAAATTTATTTCGAATCCACACAAAAAAAATATTAAGGCGCGACCACACTGTATAAAATTGTTATATAACTTCTACACGGGAGACGAAGATTCAATATTTTATCTTACAATATCTAAAGTATATTTCAATATAAAAACTTTTAAATTGTCTTGAAATTCTAAAAAAATAATACTTACTTTTAATTATAATAACAAACTTTACCTTAATTATATTTATTCTGTATCCTAATGCAATATTTACATATCAGTCGGTATGTTAAGAAAATAAAAGATAAAGTATTATCTTCGTTGTGAAGGCTCGTGGAATTGTAAAACCTTTAACATGAATTTAACACTTAAAAATGTATATATGTATACATGTATATATACAAGTATATATGTGTGTTTTATATAACAAGCGTAACAACGCGTTATATAGTTTGTACTCGCCTTAAGGAAAACAGACTAAGTATTTTGACACATGAGATAATTCTACTTATAGATTTAGATAAAATTGTTTTTTTTTTTATAATTGTTTACTTAATATACATTCATACATAAAAAAAGGAAACACAAATATTGTGATAATTCACAAATTCCTTAAAACATCACAATAAAAAAAAAATTGGTTCATTGATTGATTATATTTTTTAGTTCTTCTTTATGTGCTTTTGTCTTGTAATAATGTGCCTCTTCCTAATCACAATTTAATAGTATTATTATTTTAATTGTTTCATTACTTTTTTCATTTATTTAACTTAAATTGACATTATACCTTTGAAGGCGTTGTAAGATGTTTAGAAATATGCAATCAACATTTCATAATATTGTTATTTTTGAAAAATAAAATGAATCGCTATTAGCCTTCAGATAATTAAAAATAAATTTTGAGCTAACCAGTTGGTGATATATCCTTTTTTTCGGTAAGTTCACCTTAAAGTTCAACCAGGTGGACTAATAGGAAAAAAAAAATTTTACTGTCTCAATGAAATAAATTATTGCAAAAAGTAAAGAAGTATGATAGATTAAGATGTTTATTTTAGTTGAACTAATTCGAATTGTTGAAAAAATTCCTTATTAAATTGTTAAACCGAATTCCTATTAGTGCAACTGGTTGAACTTCAAGATGAACTTGTTTGAAAAGGGAATTATGAAGTCGTGAAATATAATGAATTATGCAAAGATTCACGTAATGTATACAGGATATAAATTGTCGTAAGATCTATAAATTAACCTACAACAAAAAGCAATTTTTTCCCGATCTCAACCTACACTTGACAGAGTTAAAGTTGAAAATCGGTTGTTGGGGCATTGCTTTTTATCGAAGGTTGTTTGTACTGTGAATGTGAATTAGTCTTTATATTTTTCGCAACTAGCTCCAACTAGTGAAAGGAGTCACAAGCCTTGTCTATAATGTTTTTAATCTATGGTGCTTACTTCATAAACACAATTATAAAAAGACTATAACTCTCTGATTATAAGGTAGTAAATAGCTTAGCCAAATCTTATAGTGTATTTATTCCACAGTTCTGTATTTCTATAATCCTTGAGAACCTAATCGTTTGTAATAGTACTGAGAGTACAAGAGCCTGTTGGTGTATTCGGCCTGAGATTGCTAAGATTAAGCAATTTTGGTAAAGGCCATGACTGGGATGGGTGACCATAAGTTTACTATCTAAACTCTTACATGCTTTATGAAGGTAGGTTAAGCCGTTTGCTCAGAATCGATGATTCTTAGCAGCCACCAAATTTTATTTAATTAAATTAACCGTTGGTGATTCAACAGTCAACATTAAAATATGTAAAATTTTAACAAGAAATCATGAATAAAATAATTAAAATGGCTGAATCTAGAGTAACGTCACCTACTTGTTCGCAGTAAATGTCAGTCTTAGTTTTCATATTACGATTTGACAGATAAAAGTTCGTTAACCGATTCGTGGCCAATGACGCACCTGTTGCGTCATAAAGAAACCATTAGAAAGGTCAATGACGCACAAACGCGTCATTTGAAAATGTTTGTAAACACAGAATCACTTAGGGATTTCCTCGAATGGACACAGTTAACAAGAAAATGAACAAAACATTGCCAGCGGCCCTTGACGCGAAAGCGCGTCAACTTTCAGCTAGGCCAATGACGCGATAGCGCGTCATTCGATTATTGTTAGGGCCTGCATAAAAAGTTATGAAAATGAGGGTGGCAATGAATCGGTTAACAAGCATGTGACGTCATGAAATCAACTAATCTGCATGAAGGTGACTAGCGTTTTGGTGGGTCTTTGTTTTTCATTTAAACTGATGGTGATTTATAGAGATATTAACGGAAAAGACCTGCAATTATTTTTTAATTTTCGTTGCTATTTTCAATCTCAGTAAATAGTTTAATGTCACAAACTATCATGTTATTACACAAGTATACACAATAGATCTGAAGTTAGCCGCAATCCGCGTATATACATACTACACACATAAGCACGTGTTTGGTTATCAGATATAGAATGCACACTAATGCACTGGTCGAGTGGAAAAAATAGTTCTTAAGTTAGCCGTGATCTGCGTATAGACATACTATATTCATACGTGAGTTTGGTTTTCAGATAAATAACGCACACTAAAGAATACGTGACAGTACTAATGTTGCTATTAACCCTTCGTGGTTTGACGACATTTAATTGAATGACCAAAAGACAACTCATCAAGTTGTTTAATGTAACGTTCAACGTCTTGACTGAACGTCATTTAGCATAGTCGTTGAATGGGATATAGCCGACTTTGTAATGTTTGGTTAGGTTAGGTTAAATCCATACTGTCACACAATTTTATTACGAATAACGCACTTTAAAGTAAATTTAATCAAAAAATAATTGTTAATTAATTATTATTATGTAATTTCAATCATCTGACTGATTTTACGTCCCCTCTGTTCAAAGGGCTATGTTACAATCCGCTAAGTAGTTTGACGTTGAGTGACGCTTGTGCAATCAACGTTCGGCCTAGTCATTCAATAAAATGTCGTCATTCAATGAACGCGCTAGTCATTCAATCAAATAGCAGATTCAATCAGATGACAGCGACATCTGTATTACATAGTCGATGTTTGAAGTCTGCTATAAAAAGCTAGATGTGTTTATTTCTATATTTTTGAACTTTCTGTCTTGGTGTGTGATATTTAGCATAGTATTTCCCTCAAGTAGACAATTATTCGCAGAATAATATTCTGTTATGATAAGATAGTAAACTATAAAAAACTTTTGTTTTAAAATGTGAACTGTGGGATGGTTGAGTATTCAAATTTTATTTTTTTTATAAAGATTTTCTAGTAAATATATTTTTAAACAATGTGTGCTAAATCGTATATAGAGAGCCGCCAATAACATTCTGTGATTTCAATTATCCAGAATTATCTTGACGTTAGAACTCTGAAGATAAATATTTACATACACAATTAAAATTTAATTTATAGTATTTTTGGTTTTTAAATAATAAAAGAATTAAATAAGGTACTTACATATATCCCCCTATAATTTTCGAAAGGGATATATTTTTGTTTTTTTTTGTAGTGGGCAACAATCTACGTCCTTTCTCAAAATAGACTAATCTTTCGATTTATTAATTGATTTATTGATTTATTGATAAAAACTATATTTATTCATTTACCAAGAACCGAAATGTACAATATCTTTTCTTTTCACAATAATACTTTGATTAACTTTAATATTAAAAACCTTCATCAGTGTTTTATTAAAAATACTGAATACCTAATAAAATTGATTAAATACGCTGCTATTAAACCAATTTCTTGTTATGGTAATCTATTCATTAATGTTTTAATATTGTCTAAGATGTCACATACTAGTGACTGTATAATTTGGTTCTGACTTAAAGAGAGACAAGGCTTGTAATAGAGTGATTATAGAAATGTCTTGTTCAATTATTGCTACTAAATTTATAAATAAAAGAAAAGAAACTCGTTCAATGTTGTTGCTTCAAAAATTCGTCAATTATTTTTACATGTTGGCAACACTGAACTGTCAGATATTTTGAATATGCCTGCGGACTGTTTAGGTACTGATAAATTATTATGAGATTACACGAAATAGGTGGTGAACTTACTCTGTTATTATTATAATTATTTTATGATAATTTTTTGACCTCTGCTTCGTAGTATAAATTAAATTGTATTAACATTATACACAATACGTTTGAAATAAGCTCATAGAATGAGCTATTTTTTTTCAAAGTAATAATTATGTGTGTTATAGTTAAGATCGAATTACTTACACCTGTTGAAATGAGCAAGATATAGGTGATTTTACTTAAATATGTATTTTAATGGGTTCAACATTTTTTTGCCGTCCATTTTAAAACTAATGATAAATATATTTTCATAAAGATTTATATGGTTATTATCAAATAGATATAATCATACAAATTAATATCTATAATTAGCACCCTTCGTATCAGCAGGAAAAATATGACAATGTACTTGAGGTACAATCAACAGCACAAAACTTACCCAAAACTATAATAAATCAATTTTATACGCTTTGAGTTCTATATTAGAAATAAAACGCTCAAATCTAATCCTAGACTTTTTTAATATACACAAGAAAATTTGTTATGTATACCGCGGGTAAATGCTGGATAAACTACGAGCCTGTCGTTTACTATTAAAGCTCATTTTGATACGCAACGGCTTACACTAACTTGGCTATCCCTACGTAGTTGGCACTGTTTGACGCGTACAGAGAACCATCCGTCATCGCCTTTCTCTTGTCCCAGCTTTACTACAATACAAAATATTAAGTTGACATCTAAATGTAAAAGTGTTATACTTTTGATAACACTATTTTTGATATTACAATAAGGTTGATAAGTACAGTCACCGTCGGAAGTAAATTAACACTATACGTGTAATACTTAAACACACATAGTATTTATGCCATGTCACATCTCACTATTGCTGAACAAGAATACTAAATATGTGGTTGTAAAAAATAATACAGACTTTTTTATAGAAAACAATTTTTCAGAAAATTTTACAAATCTTTAATAGGCAATTACTATAGTCTACGAAAGTCAAAAACTAGTCGATTGATTGCAACACAACTGTGGTAAGCTGTAGTCTTTTATCGATATTTAAAAAAAAAACAGAATAAAGAGAAATATAAGAAATTATTATTTCTACAAATATTGATGATATCTATTTGATACTGACTACAGTAGCACACCGCTTTGGTACCCATAGTTGATATATAAATATAGCTTAAATATAATGAATTAAGTCACAAAATCGAGTGAGTCTAGATTTTGACACAACTCACATTAATTATAACACATCGATTGTTACATGTATTACTCTTATAGCTTTTTCATAAACATGCTGTTTGGTAATACGTTTAGCATCCCGAATATTTTTTTATAGATTGCTTTGCATACAAATCCGGAAAATTATACAAACAGCCTAAAAAAACTTATAGATTGATATATTTTCAGGCTGTTTATTTGTCTTTAAGAAAAATAAGAATAAGTGTGTTGTGACAACCCTGGACAAAATTATGTCGATGGGTGATTTGTCAATAATAATAAGAAAGCTGTATCTAGGGTTGTTCCTATGCCATTTTATAAACAAAAAACAAATCTTAGACACATAGTAATTGTCACAATATATGATAATTTCCCGGGATTAAACATCAATCTAGCGGTTCGGTATTAAAGATATATTATCTAGAAACTTATAAAGCACAAGATTAAAATGAGTTTATTTTGAGATGAAAATCCTCACATTTGACACATACGCAACGCACCTTCGACTTAAATTTCGATTTATCACCGTTTTTTGACATTTTGAAGTAATTAGAAAAGATTGTAATGTGAATCAGTGAATATGCCTGATGTATTATCATGTTTTTTTCTTATCCCCTGTTTTTATGAATTAAGATTTTTAGGTTTTTTTTATTCTCCCTTTTGGGATACGTAATTTTTGTTATTGTTTTTCATAATTAAAAAAGAAGTATCTCCAGGCGGAATAATTGAATAACCTTTGTCAGAAAAAAAAAGGTTGTCACTGTCAATTTAAAGCTAGATATGAATCTGATTGAGACAAAGGAAAATAAGTGATTCTGCCTACACATCCAAATTAAATAATATCCATTATTATTCAAAATAAATGCATCAAACGGGGTGCTGGGAAACTAGAATGTTGTCTATTGTATAGCTGAATAAATACCTAATAGAATTAGACATATTGTTTCATAACTGATGTAATTATATGGTACTTATTTTTTTAATGAACTACTTTGTAGTTTATTTTGTACTTCATAAGGATGCATTTCGTGTAACATTTGCCAAATCTATTTTTAGTTGTGGTCTATGTTATATTTACGCTGGTTTGAAGTTAATTAGTTAATTAATCTTATGATTAAGTTGAGTGAAGTAATGGCATTAAGTAAAAATAAAATATATTAGATAAAACCAATTTTGTTTTATTTTTCTTTGTTTCCTCGAGCATTAAAAAGTTTTGTTTTTTTACTATAAGTAATTAATATAATGTATGTTAGGTGACTTAGATATTAAAAAATGAGACTAATCGGTTCTAAGTGCTTTAAATTAATTCTTTTAGAATTTTCATTAATTTGTGTTAGGTATATTTCGATAGCATCATTAAGATTCTGTTAAGTGACAAATAAAATTTGTTTTATTGGAGCGGAGCGAGTGAAGCTCCCATGGATCAGCTTCAATGGCGCAATGTCTGTTACGCCATAACTTCCCGAGTTCTTAACTGATTTTAATATTTTGTGTGGAATCAAATCAACAGGTTTAGGAACAAATTGTTACGGAGCCCGAATTTTGAAATTCGCAATATTTTTTTTTTTTAGGTATTACGCTCCGCTCCAATATATGGTGCTAGCGTAGCTTTATGCTTTTAGCTACTGCATCGCCTGTTATTTTTTTTGCTTAATATCTATAATAAGTATCTACACTTTTGACAATACCTACTCTCACAAACACATATAGCACAAGAAAAACCGTGTAAAAAAATTCAATGCAGAATGTAAGTAACGATAGTAAAATATGTATCGTCCATAATTATACACTGCGTACCATGAAGACTAATCATGTTGGATGCTTTAAGGCGACCGAGCAATGTATTTCGTAATAAAATGATATAACCATTTCTCGCATCGCTTCCAAGTCGGTCCACCTGAGCCTTGTGGTTTATCTTTTTAATAGATGTGAAAATATTCGACGACTGCTTGGTGCAGCGACAGCCCTGAGTCCAAGTGCCGGAAGGGATATATTTCTATGATTATTACATATCTATGTATCATATATGTATGTATATCTATTTGTTACCCTAGTATCCACAACACAGGCTTTACAATGTTGATTTTGGACGAAGCTAATTGATGTGAATGTAAAAATATTATGCTATTAAAATTAGTGTATACTCTTTTGTTCGATGATTCATTTTCTTGTTGAGCATGTGTAACCGCCTACCTTTGTAGGCAATTTTGGCCTTATAGGTTCTAAAAAAAATTCCTTACTGTTCTATAACTCCGTTCTATACACCAACCCTTCAAATTTAAGTGTCTCTTAAACGACGACTAAGAAACCTTCCGTAGATCACAAAATGGGCGGCAGCATTTTCCGAACTGTGGTCTTCTACCTCGATATCCAATCGCCTGCCATACGTGAAGATTATAGCAAAAACCCCCCATCCAATTTGGAGTGGATGCTTTTTAGCAAAGATGAATATAAAATAGAGTCTTTGCCTTTTCAGGATTTTTCGTAGTAAAATAAAAATCACACGTTAAAAATACAATTTTATTTCATAACACTCTTAATAAATACAACACATGTGTCAACATCTCATAAACCTGTCAATTAATCCTCCAGTCAAATTTCTTCAATCGACACACCTTTAAAACAAAAGCATAGAGTTCAAAATCTTATATCATTAACAGTTTGTGGCAGATTTATACGCTATTGTCCGTAAGTTAACCACTATTTATAACGGAATTTCGATTTATAATATATGCACTGAAAACCTTGTATCAAAAATAAATTAGTATAAAATTGAATTTGTATAAACTGTCAGCGAAAACGTTTTCTTTACAGAAATTTAGGTGCTACTAATTAAATCGCCGCCATTTATCTTTAAGAATATTAACAATACGATAAAGACATTAATATTTCCTTTAACCTCTCGTGGTAAACTAAACGCCTGTGTTAAAAGTGGCTAAGTGGAATACCAAAGTTCCCCTATATTTATCAACTGGCTGAACAAAACGGAGAATATTTTAAAACGTTTCGACTAACAATTAATAAAATAAAAAAATAGATTTTGCGATAAAACAATGCTATTTTAATTGTCCCGTAAGACTGAAACCCGTTTTTTATGCTAGTAACCCTGCCCTAAGGGTGGCAATCCCAGAGTGAGTTCATACCCTTAACATTGCGGGGGTAAGAAATCGCTTGAGTGTCCAAATCGATATAGTGTTGGAAAAATATCCATAGTTATCGCGCTATCTATATAATCGACTAATTCTCACAATATTATCGTAAGTATTGACTGAATTAACTGAAATTTTCCATCAATAGCATCGATACTATCGATAGTAATAGTGATTCGGGCGCTTTAATAGCCCGTCGATAATTATCGATTTCAAACAACACTAAACCGATGGCATCCGGCATTTTTTTTCTATAAAGGTATCTTAAAAGTATTTTTGATTACTAAAATTTTTTTTTTTTTTTAGAACTTGCCTTCTTTTCTTCATAACTAAATTGTGTGAGTTTAATTGGTCGATAGGTAGGTAGGAAAGGTAGGTAGGTAGGAAATAAAGAGAAAAAAACTGTGTATTTTTTAAATACTGTGTATTAAAGTATCCAAGCATAAATTATGCGAAACCATCCAACCAACAATTTAAATAAATTTTTAATGTTAATCTATTTTAAATTAATTACATTTTTTTGTAGAAATACTTTAAGAAGTAATTACATTCCAAAGCAAACTGAAGTTTTTTTCAATGGAGTTGAGTTCAATGGAGCGCAAAATGTTGAAGATATCAATATTTTTTCTCTGCCGAAATATTTAATTAAAATCAACTTAAGCTAAACCATAATATTCGAGATACATTGTTAAAAAATATAAATATTTTGTTCAGTACAATAATAAAAAAATAAATGGAGAAAATCGCCGAATGTCAATAAAAGTACAGTCACAATCAGAATCACCTATAAGAATCAATGTGTTTACAAATATCGGATACTTTTTTATAGAAAAAGCAACCCTATTACCGCAATTTTAGAATCTTTCATTTGCTGAAGATTTAAGTAACACAATCATAATATTTATGTGTCGTATTATACATACTTTTAACCACTCAGAATGCTCAGATAATACTGATATTGACTGTACATTTTTTTTCACTTTTTTATCTACAATGGTTTGATCTATTCCCAAATACTAACAACGTACTAAAGTACTAAAAGTACGATTTAGTAAAATTGATATAAAACATATTTGTATATATGTGTTGCCTTTCAGCCTACAGAATCAAGATAATTTCAACTTACTGAAAATGTAAAATTTCAAGCAATTTTAAAGTTTAAATTGATCATCTAAAGACTATTTGTTAATAGAGACGCGTAGCTGACAGTTTTCGGCGTAAGACTTGCACAAGCGCATGTGATCGAATAAATGATCGAAGAATAGGATAAATCCCCATTAATCTGTGTCCTGTATCCCCAATAGCGAGGACAATAATAAGCTAGACGATGTCCATTTTATTTAGGAAAAAAATGTGTAATTGGTATATACTAGCGGCCCGTCCCGGCTTCGCACGGGTGGACAAAATTCTTTAATTTTTTTCTATTATTAAATATTTTTCAGTTAGCGCCATCTAGCGTCCGGTAGACGAACTACTTGTGGCTAACGCATTGCTATGGTAACGTTATTGATACAATGGAAAAAGAGCTGGAAAAAGAGCTGGAAAAAGAGCGGGCAGACAAACACACAAACCACTGTGATCTTAGATTATAGATTAACAATTTTGAGTATGGTTATTGTACAGATAACTTCATTATCCACTAATTACTATAATATTAGCTTAATTTATTGCGATTAAAAACGTAAACAATATCCTATTTTTAAAATACCCTGGGCAAATAATGGTTGCTTAGGATGAGTATCGAAACACTGATAACAAATACATATATAATATACACACACAAAAGAGTGCGCGCGTACTATCGAAGCCTCTGGCGCCTTATCAGTCCTAAGTCGAAAGTCGCTTGCACACTGCACGATGCCTATCGCTTCAGGCCACGCCCCGCTCCATTCATTCAACAATAGCGCGCGTGCGCAAACAAGCAGAAAAAGCAGATTGACAGTTGACAGTACTGACATCAAGGGCTATTTTAAAACTAGTTGTTTATGATTGGCCGTAGTATAAATCGTAGTAAAATACAAAGCCAATTAGGGTCGTGTGGGCGTGGTAAGGCACGAGAGACCTCGTTAGTACGTGTCATCCGTTAAATAAAAAAGTTGATAATCATTGAATTTTAGTGCTGTTGGATTAACTAAGTAAGATAAATACTTATTAAATATTAGAATAATTGAAGCACTCGCCCGGATAGCGAAAGGTCGTGGGTTCGAAGCGCACCTGAGGACTCGGAGGCGTGGTTGCTTAAACTAACATCTCAACCGTGACATTTTTACATATTTTTTTGACAATTTCTTGTAAGTTGAACGAATGGTACTCTCCATTGTTGTTGAAATAAATTGCAACTCTATTACAAGGTGATTGAATTAGTTTTACAAACAACTGTACAATATGTAAATGCCCGGTGCTACCCAAGAACTTTGAATCATAGTAAGGCCCATAAGACAAGCCGATATGTACCAAAGAAGTAGTATAACAGACGCTTGCCAAGCCAAATGCATTGCGTACAACCTGAAAATAAAGTTCAAATTATCAATACCGAAATATATATAACATATCATATGGTGACCTCCGTGGTGAAGTGGGTCGCATAGCCACTCCGAGGTCCCGGATTCGATTCCCGGCTGAGTCAGAAAAAACTTCTCTACATTTTAGAGTCTGGGTGTTGTGATACCACCATTGTTCCTGAACTCCATAACACAAATTCTTTATTCTCAAAACTTGTATTATCTATATTTTTTCAATTAGTAAATTAAACTTTGATTTCAGCTTAAAAAAATGTAAGTTTCTTGAATATGCGAATAGTTATAGAGTGAATATTTTTGGAGTAAAGTATTATATCATTATCTACAAATCACAAATAATTTTTTTTAAAAAATAAGTGGAGAGATGTCAATTTAGTAAAATTATACTTACTTGGTTTGCTTTTTCCGTGCAGCCGGTAAAGTGGTTTCTTTTTCGTTATTCAAATACTTCCTGACCCCCAAATGAAGATTGGTAAAGAATTCTATCCACTGTAATATAAAAATATTTTTTCATTATTTTCCATCAAGTATGATAGAGCCTTACTATATGTATCAAGATTGTGTTACAAAACATACACAACGTATTCCAAAAAACCCCGTAAAAATGTAATAAATTATCAAAGCGAAAAAATTGTCAACCCTAGTAAGCTGTCACTTTAGAACTGAAGTAATCATAGATTATTTAACAGAGAGTGTACTCTTTAACGGATTTTAAGTTTTTCATTCAAAAAGGTTTGCAAACTCAATAAGAGGAATAAATGGCTTCGAAAAACGTCGTCGAAAATAAAAACGTTATGTTGGCAATTTCAAATCTTCTAATCTTACAATTAATTCGTGTTTTAACCAACATTATTTCTAAAGTGAAAAAATGGCTATGTTTTCTAACTCTGAATATTATGATATGATGTTATACGTAGGCCATGAAGATGGCAATTTAAATCATGCAAGGCGGAGCACATTTTGAGCCGTTTCTGTAAATTTGTTGTTCGTTACGAAAAAGTGTAAGTTTAGGTTGAAAGAGACCAAACATAAAGTACCAGGTCTTTTTAACATTTTGACTTGTAATATCGATCTGAGCGGCTTCTGTACATTTTGTTATTGACTCTATGTCGTTCCGCGGATATTAGGTAAAAATTTACGTAAACACTCTTTAATTATATAGATATAGGGTTGGCACATAAATGAATTTCTTTTTTATTAATTTTGGCGGTAAGTTATGACCAGTGGTCGGAGTAGGTATATTGAATTAAGGTCACTGACATCAAACGTATATGTTAATATGGATACGCCTCCGAGTTTCCGGATTATTATGATAAAAATACCGAAACATCGAAATTATTACATGAAACTAGTTAAAAATGTATCAATACTCTCAACGCTATGCTGCTAGTGGCGTAGATGGCCAGAATTTAATAGTAAAAAAAATTGGTTGCCTGTAAAGTCGATATACGGGCGAAAGTTTTACGTGACAACGACTTTGAGTGGTAAAATAATTTTAATGTGAATATTCATTCGTATAGTAGGAAGAAGGATGAAATAATAGTAACAATTTAAAACATTTATTTATACAAAGAATTATATTTAAAACATTAATTTATACAAAGAATCTCGCACTGAATTTCATATATCACCGCCTAAGCGAAATAGAAGCGCAAGACATGAACCGGTGTGTATGCCTATCTCTCTCACTCTCTCTCTCGCTCTGTCTCTCTCGCTCTTAGGCGGGCTAACCATGCCCGAGTGGAAGGGACGCGTGCCTCTCACTCGCTCTCATTTATAAAATGATATAATAATAATATTCATTTCAACACACGACATCCGGCAAACAGGGTCTTTTGTCCTCTTATGTCTATGCTCAACGCATCTGACCAATTAGAATCAAGTATCCTGGATGACTCATTGACTGTTTGTTCGAAAACAATGCTCGCACCGACATCCAGACCAAGTGGCTCACTCACTTATTTCGGTTCGTGGAGTGCGCTTATTTTATGTGTTGTGAATATCTTGACTTGACCCTGGCTTGTGTACTGTCTTCTGAAATCTACTTAAAACGACGAATTTGGCTTATAACTACGGACATCGATTTATTACTCTTGGATTGGGCCCATTTGAAGTTGTTTTTGTACGGGTAAGTTTTAATTATTTTCACTATTTAAGAAGGTTTTAGAACTTGGAAACAGTTAAAATATCACTTTATAGCAATCATCATAGCGCATGAGAGTCCGGTACGCACACCGCAGGGCTATCACCGCTTCAGTTAAAAAAATCACTTTATATGAAACAGAATTTCATTATCGACTTTACAGTTGTGTATGTATATATTGTAAATTTAAATCATTGTTTTAGGTGACATATAAATAAATATGGCAAAGGTCAAGGCTGAAACAGTGCTAAAGTGGTTATTGCACTATCCTGAGCTACTTTACGATAACGCTAGTGGCACTATATACTGTACAAAGTGTGAAAGTCATTTGAAAGCTGTGAATAGAGGCAACATTACCAAACACATTGAAGGCGCTGTACATCAAGGAAAATTTAAGAGACCGCAAGAGGAATTTTACTTCGACCTCATTAAGTTCCTGATTCTATGCAATATTCCTTGGTCGCAAATGAAAAATCCAGCGTTCAAAGAGTTTTTTCAGAAATATATGTGCAGTACTTGTTGTTGCGTTTGTACCAATCGTAAAGTGGTTGACGAATCACAGTTACGAAAAGTTTATTTGGAGAAGTTTTATAGGAATAAAATCAATTCGATTTATGAAATTAATAAAAATGAGAAACTATGGATATCGCTGGATGAGACAACAGACATTTTTGGTCGATACATAGTCAATTTCCTAATAAAACCATTGCATCCTAGTAATAGTGCAGGCCGGCCTTATTTGATTGCTTGTAAAATGCTAACAGCAGTAAATGGACAAACAATAACACAATTTGTACTGCAATGTCTAGAAAATTTATGGCAAAACACTTTTGAAGCGAAAGTTGACAATATTTTAATGCTTTGCACTGACAGTGTCGCGTACATGCTATCTGCAGGGCGAAATTTAAAACATTACTTACCTGAAATGAAGCATGTGACATGTTTGGCGCACGCTCTTCATCGTGTAAGTGAGCAGATAAGGTCAGAATACAACGATATTGATATTCTTATATCAAATGTTAAAAAAGTATTTTTAAAGGCTCCTAGTAGGGTAAACATTTTAAAAGAAAAATATCCTGACTTACCGTTGCCTCCGCAACCAGTCATTACCAGATGGGGTACTTGGTTACAGGCAACATCTTACTACGCTCAACATTTAGATAAAATAAAAGAAGTTTTATCCTGCTTGAGCAGTTCTGATGCTATAGCCATACGAAACGCAAAAAACATTTTGGAAAAACAAAATTTAGAAAATGATTTAAAATATATCGAAGAAAATTACTCTATTATACTACTAGCCCTAAAAGAGTTACAAAAACAAAATTTATCTCTAGCTGATTCACTTTTAGTATTTGATCAAGTAAGGGCTACGCTTAACGAGTGCAATAATGAGAATATAAAAAATAAAATAGAATCAGTTATGGAACGAAATCCAGATTTAGATACAATTAGAGAATACAGCGAGAGTATTGAAAAAAGCGTAGCAAATAATCAGAAACTTTATTTCAAATTCGCTCCATTGACATCTACAGATGTTGAACGATCATTTTCCACTTACAAATGGATCTTAGATGTTAAAAGAAATAGCTTAAAAATCGAAAATATTGAAAAAATTATAGTTATTTATTTTAATTGTATAGAGACAGAAAATCAAAATGTAGAAATTGTAACCGATGAGGATTAAAAATAATTCTTTTTAATAAAACTGTAATAATGATTATTTGTATTCACAATAAACAATTTTGTTTGCTTACATATGGTTTTTTATTTTATTACTCTATTTACCAAATTTTTGGAAACTCCGGTACATTCCGGAAGAAATGCATGTCCATGTTATGATATCATGACGCAAGTATCTAAAATCAATATACCTACTCCGACCACTGGTTATGACTTATGATGCGAAACTACGGTTTCAAATAATAAGTAAATTGTCTCCGCTTTACGGGTATTTTTGTAACACCTTGAAAGAAAGTCTTACTGAAGAATGTCAAACATATTTATTTCTGATATTTAAATTTTAAACTAAAATCTAGTCGCTTTCTAATTCAAATACAGAAAATCTATTAAAATATGTTTTTTTTTATTAAAAATGTTATACACGCACGCACGCACACATGCACGCACACACACTAAATTTTAGAACTGACTTTGCAAAAATTAGTACATGTCCATTTATAATTGTGTTCTTATTGTTAAAACATTTATGATTATAATTATGTATTGTAATTTTATTTTATGCATTCAGAATGCCATATTTCGCTATCCGGGGGAGTGCTCTGACCGCTGAGCTACTTTTTTAATTTTTATTTTGCGTCTCGGTACCACAGCGGTCAGAGCACTCACCCGGATAATCAAAGGCCGTGGGTTCGAATCCCACCTGAGGGCTCAGAGGTGTGATCGTATTTTTATATATATTTTTGCATATTTTATATCTCATCTATTGTTCATAAATCATCTCTAATCATAATTAAAATACGAAATAAATTACTAACGCTGAAGCTGTATGGCATTTGTACCCTTTGCCTAACCTTATGGGGGAAAACTTAACAAAAAAACACACAAATTTTTGAAAGTGGTTGGTTTCTTTATTCACATATCACCCAATGATCACCCTTTGTTTATAAATCATCTCATCACAATTAACATAAAGAAATAAGTTACTAAAAACCAGGCTGTATCGAATTTCTACCCTTTACCAAACTTTTTGGTGAAAATTTATTGATAAAAACAGACTTTTTAGCGGGAACGGTAAGCGTCTCTAAGGTGGTTTTGTATTTATTGTTAAACTTTGTGATGTGGTTGATATTAGTGTATTATAAAGGTGGGTTATTAAACACTGAGTGTTTTTGAATATGCATGAGTGTTCGCAAATGAAACAAATCAGCGGAAGTTATCTTTTCTTTCTCTCAAGAAGTCCAAGGGAAGGTTTCAGTAAAACCCCACACCGAAGCCTAGGGAAGGGGAAATTTCAGTTTATTCATCATTCATTGATCAGCTATCATTCATAGATCGACTCTCATTATCATTCATCGTCATCTAATGAAGAAATAAAATAACTAAAGACTAGGCTGTATGGGCTTTGTACCCCTTGCCTGCCCTTACGGGAAAACTTAATAGAATAAAGTAACAAAAAAACTCACATTGATTGTCGAGATATCTATATAGAATAATTCGCTGTCCGTCTTGTTAAGTTGTTTGCAGAGATCCAACGTGTTGGGATTATGAAACAGCCATTCAGTGAAAATGAATTTCTCAAGACGGTTCAAAGATTTCCATACGTTTCGATTTAACCGAAATAATCTGGAAAAAATAAAAAACATATCTAAGTAAAGAAATAAATTAATATAAAATCAATATTATTATTAAATATGTTTTCATTGTATTAATAAAGAATATAAATTATTTCGCATAATTAAAAAACCCATAGATAGATGCCACACAATTTATATAAAATGTAATTTAAAAAATATCATAAATATACATACGTAGGACAGAATATCACATAAAATTAAAATTTTAAAAAATGTCAAAATAAGCGCTTTTGTATAAGAAAAGCAGTCCCACCGCTCAAACAATAAGCTTATCAATGCCTTTCGCACAAACGGTCCTAGGTTCGAGTCCCGTAAGGAACAGATGTATGCGCGATAATTACGGGCATTTGTACCAGAGGCTTGGGTATTTATATATATATAAATATTTAAAATCTATGTATGTCCATTACCAAAGTATCTATAAAATTACTTTTAATTACTACAAACTCCACAGTGATTACTTTGGGCGAGGCAAATTGGTATAAATGTAAAAATAATAATAATTATTATTTCTTTCGATTTTCTTGAAGTAAAACTTATTTACGCACGTTTGACTTCGGGAGTAAGACGAGAGCGTTACGAAAAGTGTGATCGGGCGAGGCGAACGGAAGTTGAGAGGGAGATAAAAGTTAGTGAAGATAGAAAGAGAGAGTTACAATTCGTATATTACTGTAGGGGCAAGAGAGAGTTGCGAGCACACTTTTTCTTTCTCTGTTTCTCTCATAGCCAGTTACGTTTCGTATATCTAATATATATAATAAATAAATAATAATATGCGTTTGCTCTTGATCCTAATAAGCTTAGAATAAGCTAATCGGGAAGGTTCCTATTCACCCTGGCTTTAAAAATGGACGAGTTATAAGTACAGGAAATAATCCAAGCGGACGGAGTTTGGTTCCCGTCGATGTACTATTGAAGTGAACTTACTACTAACAAAAGCGTTTACCTCATCACGAGGGGTAAAGTGTAATATTAATAATGTAATTATCGCATTGATAATGTTAGTTAAAAATATATATACTTACATTGGTCTACCTCCAGTGAATTTCAGAAGTAAATCCAGCAATATAGCTGGGAAAAAGTGGATGAAGATGGCGGACAGTCGGAAACTTAGCAAGGATGCGTTAAACGCGAGATATGGGTACCTAAAAACAACAAATAAATATTAGATCTGTACCAAAACATACACTAATTTAAAAATAAATAAAATAATACTATACAAAGTAAAACAATGCTCTATTTCGAAAATTACATACCAAAATTAAAAATATTAAAAAAAGCATGTGTGCTTTTCACACATGGTAGAAGTGAAACCTTCAATAATAATACGTACACGTATACAAAATACCACGGTTGTTGTATTGCCTTCTCTCAAGCTTTGTACTGCGCATGCGCACACAAACACGTATTACATACGTACATAATGCTTCCTACCATTTTCTCCTACGTTAAATCTTATGAATTTATGTGTCTGTCTCTTTTTACTCTCGCTTTTGTTTCATCGACTTTCAAATCACAACGATGCTATTTTTTTTTTTTTATTCATTCTTTTTTTATATTTAATTTCTGATGATGATTGTGCGATATAATTAATGTTATGTACGCCTTATCTGTGGTGCATATCAGAATAGAAAACAAAATGTATATTTAATTTACAATTAATTAATATGTACTATAGAGGTCTCTCGTGCTTTACCACTTTGTAGAAATATTCGTTTGAACTGATCGCATCGGACACGCCCACACGACCCATACCTATCCCTAATTGGCTTCGTATTTTACTACGATTTATACTACGGCCAATCATAAACAACTAGTTTTAAAATCGCCCTTGATGTCAGTACTGTCAACTGTCAATCTGCTTTTTCTGCTTGTTTGCGCACGCGCGCCATTGTTGAATGAATGGAGCGGGGCGTGGCCTGAAGCGATAGGCATCGTGCAGTGTGCAAGCAACTTTCGACTTAGGACTGATAAGGCGCCAGAGGCTTCAATAATACCATGTGGCAGTACTAAATAAATAATCATCTCCGAGCCCTCGGGTTATATTCGAACTCGGGACCTTTCGCTATCCGAGCGTCGCGGATTTTAAAGGCGTATTATAAAACTTACAGATTCATTTTATTACTTACCAAACTGCACTTTTCAATGGGTAAGTGTGTAGCGTATCGTTTAATATATCTTCCAGCATACTCCAACGGAATGGCCTGCACGTCGACGAAGAGCAATGGTAAACGGAAAGACCATTTCTGTAATAGAAAACAGTCGTTTTTGAACAGCTCCGGTAATGCAACTGCAGCGATCCTGGATTTTGCACCGACGGATTTTAACATTAACTAAACTTTCTCGACGCGCTAATGATCGTTTATTAATTATAATGAATTTATTTCTTTTAAATCTTTCTTACTTTCTATTTCAGAAAAGCTAGTATAAAGGAACAAACCTAATATAAAGGGTTTTAAATACTAATAACCAAATAATTTACTTTTTAATGTAAAAATAATGAAATAAAATAAATTTATTAAATTAACTTTTCCAAAAATGACCTCTTTTTTGCATATAATACTTATGAATAAGGCTATTTTTTGATTTGGGATGAAACCTACTATGAGTTATTATACTAAATATATTATAAACCTACGATAGACTTTCTAACCAGGAAAAAATGTTTTTGTTGTATTAAAAAAAACGAACTACAAGACGTATCCATCTCAAGTTCGATTCGATCGATCTTTGAATGTCCGGTCCAGCTCTCTATTCAGATTCCCGCCTGAGAATTTACTTGTAAGCCGAGTATATTTTTCTATTAATACAATTTATTAAAGAAATATTTTTTACCATATAACATAGCACCGATATATGCTAAAAATATATAAAAAAGATTCCATTAAAAAACTTATTAAAAACAAGCTTTTATAAAAAGAACTAAAAAATTGCTGAGTTCCTATGACCACCTACCAGCTCCAGCATCAGATCAGCTCCATGTCGTCATAATATCACGTTGTCACGCGATACACGGGAAAGTGGGTCAAAGGAGGAGGATAATAAGGCGGGTTTTCGGCCCCTTTCATTTTTGACCTAAAAATTCCCAAAACATTTTTTTTTATCTATTATATGGACTAACAAATCGATTCCACCCCAAACGGAACCACCCCCAACCCCCCTCCAAAAGAAGCAGAATAATCATATATGACTTTATACATAAAAAAATATTTTTTTTTAGCTCAAAAATAATATACCCTTTCAAAACTCTGTACTGTAAGTAGCTCCGCAATTATTATTTTTTATCTATTAAGTCATACATGATTATTCTGCTTCTTCGTCCTTTTTGTCGTCCTTTGAACCACTTCCCCGTGTATCGCGTGACAACGTGATATTATGATGACATGGAGCTGATCTGATGCTGGAGCTGGAAGGTGGTCATAGAAACTCAGCAATTTTTTAGTTCTTTTTATAAAAGTAATAATATAAGTTTATTTTTAATAAGTTTTTTAATGGAATCTTTTTTATATATGTTTGGCATTTATCAGCTAACTTGCAAGATTTCATTACGGACACCGGGACTGTTAAAAGTAAATAATAAGGGCACTTACTTGGACTTTGCCGCTTGCCACCCAGCCACTAGTAGTTCATTCACTACAACATCCACAGGAATATAATCGGCTATGTTATCTTTAGCGAGAGGCAATCTTCTCACTACACCTGTAACAATATTATACTAGGTCTGCAATGCTGCTGCTGTTTGCAAATACCGAGCGAAGCACTACTTTACCTAACCTCACCTAAATTTCATCAATGTAGTCTCAGCGGTTTGGCTGTGATCAGCTTTTGAATTTTTCTTTCGGTGATTATTCCTCCATGGTAAAGTCTATATTTTTTTACATAGCCTATGTCCGTCAGGTTATAATCATGTATGTTCATGCCAAAATTCGTTCGAATCGGTTTAACCGTTAAGTAGCAGGAGGGACACAAGCGAAATTTGTGAGTTGCCTAAAAGAGAGCTTCGCTCAATAAAGATTGTCAATACGACCGTTTTGCAATGGTAGCGAGTCTGACATTTCGAAGGTCTTGGGTTCGAGTCCCGGATGGAGCAGATACCAGCATTTGTACCTGGGTCATGGATATTTACATATATTTCTATGAATCTATAATCTAAGATCACAGTGGTTTGTGTGTTTGTCTGTCCGCTCTTTTTCCCGCTCTTTTTCTATTGTATCGTTACCATAGCAACGCGTTAACCGCAAGTAGTTCGTCTACCAGACGCTAGATGGCGCTAACGGAAAAATCTTAAATAATAAAAAAAATATTTTGGGTTTGACTAATTCGTGTGATTGTAAGAATTATTGTTATTAGCTAAGCGAAGTGGACTTTACAATAAGGGGACACTAAACACCAAAAGGCAGGTCATAGGTTCGATTCCTGGTAAGTATCCGTTTGTGTGACGACCATAAGCGTGTGTACCCAATTAATTAATGTGTCGAATCATCACTCCAGAGTTTTAACTGACGACGCGCCACGAAATTCCGAGACTATCACAAATCCAACTCGGCGCGTCGCGCCAAAATGATCGTGAGTACATGATCGTCAATCCAACACAAACAGGTAGTACACTTCCTAACAGCCCGGCCGATTGAAAACTGAAGAGCCGAAGTGACGCCAGTGAATGCGAAAATCGAGTTGGCCTAAAACCATTTGGAGTCACGCCACAGTTTTACGAAAAACTGTTCGTCAATGCCCACTATTAAGCTTTTTTTATAATAGGGTAACGGCTAGACATACATGATACATAAATATGTAATATTCATGACATTATGAACTAGGTACTAGTGGTAATAGTGATAGTGAGAAAGATAGAAAAAGGGATGCATTCATTCTAACTTGTCCCATTTGGTAAACAATCTTGGCACAACTTTTTAACACAATCACCCATTTAAAAATAAAATAATAACAAAGTCAATAATATATTACAATAAATCATTATTTTTGACTGAAACCTATTGAATCTAGTTATCAGTTGATTTTTAATGCTGCATTTTCAATAAAAAGGAGTTGCCAAGATTGTTTACCAAATAGGATAAGTTAGGATGAACAGACTGTAGATGTTTGGACATGTAGAGAGCAAATATGATTGGGCAGTCGGTAAAGGCAGACCAAGGCGAACTTTCAGGGAGAAATAGATGACCTGAAAAAAGGCCAGATCAAAAGTACCCTTAACTGGTGGGCTTGTATGAAAAGGCTGATGAGGGTTGAAGAAGCGAGAGATGTGTGTCAGGATCGTGTGTCGGATTAAGTGGAAATCTGTGATATCTGCCTACCCCCGAGGGAGAAAGGCATGAATGTATGTATGTACTAGTGGCAACCCTGACCAAATTAGAAAGAACAAAATTTGGGTATTTTATTGTACACATATAATGTAACAAACAAAACGTAACATCGTGAAAAGTTAACACTATAAAATACCTTAAGAAGCAGAAGTTGCAAACTTGTGGAACGAAACGTTGGACAATTTGACACGACAAAATTAAAAAGTACATGCCGATGTTGTAATACGTACCATATTAGGTGATTTTTAAAATTATCGCTTCACATGGCCACCATTTGCAACAATACCAGCAAATGTCAACGTCACTGGCATCACGAAAGCGATTGCGAGTATCTGTGCATTTATCTGTTTTGACTATTTTCACTATTTTCTTTGGTTTATTGTTAAGTTTCTATTGTTTTTGTTGAAGTGTTTTGTTAAAAGTTTTTGTTATTTAATCTGTTCTAAAATGGACGAGCCTGAAGCCGGTCCAAGTGGACTCCAGCACAAGATTGGCCACCACTGCTTCTTTGTTTACATAATTTCTAATGCTAAAAAAACGGACTATAAGTGATAAAAAATATTTAAATCACCTTTGCTAGCACCCATAATAAATCCTTGTGGTCCTACTTTGGAACACGTCCAACCGGGAACCGGCTCTTTCCATGACGCTACGACTGAAAAAAGAAACAGAAATAGGGTAACCAATACTATTTTTTTTATAATTTTATATATTTTTTATCAGACAAATTATTTTAATAGAAACATAATAAAACTATATGGCTGTTTCATCTTAATCGTTTGCCCAAACATTTTGTGAAAATGTTTCTTTCGAATAAGAGAGAATCAATGAGTCCTCTCATTGATGAGATAACGCTGGCCTACAGCGTAAAACTAGAAAGGTACTAGAAAATTTCGACAAGTGTTCACAGGCTCGGTAGCTCAATTGGGAGAGCATTGGACCGGACTTCCAAAGGTTGTGGGTTCGATTCCCGCCTGAGAATTTACTTGTAAGCCGAGTCGATTTATTCTAGTATTTTTCTTTTAAAAGAATTTAACTATTTTCTTTGTTATAATAATTATTATATAAGCACAGAGGGCCTTCCATGATCTCTTAGTGCGATGCAAGATCGATTGTCAAAGTGAGACAGCGCTATACGCGGTTTTAGTGGCGTCTCTCTTTAACAGTTTAACTTGAGTCGCAATAAATGGCGATGGTCGGGCCTCAGGTATATCTTAAATAGATTGTATAATTATAAAAAAAAACACGTTAGTACTGATAACTGTTAATATAAAAATTAAGAAAATAAAATAGATTAGATTAATTAATTTATAATCTAAGAACACAAATTTGTTGTTTGTGTGTTTGTCTGTCCGCTTTTTACCACGCTCATTTTCCGTTACCATAGCAACGCGCTACCGGGTCAGCTAGTCTATAATCTAAGAACACAAATTTGTTGTTTGTGTTTGTCTGTCTGCTCTTTTTCCCGCTATTTTAACGTTACCATAGCAACGCGTTACCACATCAACGCGTTCAGCTAGTTAACACAATTGTTTTTGTTTGTTTTTTATTATTATTGCGCTTCTTATTTTGTGTCCGTAAGGACTAATTAATTATTGTCCGGATTTTTTTTTTTTATTAATAATATATCAAGACGACAAGTACTTTGTTTCTTAAAGCTTGTATACAAATGCTGTGTAGTAAAGAGCTGTCTTATACTCCTGCGATAAGGGGTTGCTTTGTTTGGACCAGGTGGTACTTACTCATGGTAGGTCTGACGATGGTGCATGGGAACAAATCAGCACACTTGACAACTTCATGCTCAGCTAGGTGTTTGGTGAAAGTGTATGTATTGGGGTGCGACTTCAATACTCTGTAATTATTATTTTAATTAATTACACTTTAAAAACTTAAAGATAAAAACGCCATTTAGTGATAACGTATTAACCCTTTCCGTACCAGCTACGAAAATACTATTTACACATCTAACATGTATTTTTATTCCTAATGCCAAACTCTAAAAAGCCGATCTTACTTGTAGTGCCAAGAAATATTTTTTTGTATAGGATGCCCAAAAAAATCTACGAGCATACTCGTAGTCGGCACCATGTTACAGTAACGCACTACGAGTATTCTCGTAGCTGGCAATGAAAGGGTTAAGTACAGTATTTTTTTTTAATAATGTGCTTGTAATAAAACAAACTATAACTCCCCCTTTTTCCGTACCCCCCCCCCCCCCTTTGTCGCCTTCCCCCGCGACCCCCCTTCGCGCGAGCGAAGAGTCATTTAAGCGGTCGACTAACTAATATTATGAATACAAGCGTGAGTTTATTTCTTTTGTTTTTTTTAGTTTGTTCTTTTGTTTTTAGTTTGTTTGTGACACTCTTACGTCTGAACTTTGTCAGTGGTACAAAACATACATAAAGGATACCTTTCATAAAGATAAAGTACTGTTCCCGAGGATCGATTACATTAACGCGAGTGAAACCGCGGGTATAAGCTAGTGACTATATAAATCTAGTTTTCACTTTAAAACAGTCCAGTAAAGTATACAACAAAAAAGTTTAATGCAAATCTTAATTTTTGTCAAAAAATGAGTGTAAGAAATTTGTCCGTTTTAACAGAAATCATAATATTTACAATATTACAGAACTACATAATAATAGCATTATGAGACTGATTTCAGTAATATGCGAGGTAGCTAAGCGATGTACAAAAAAAATTCGTGTGTGGCTAAGAAAATGTAATAAGTCATCTATAATCTAAGGTCACAAATTTGTTGTTTGTCTGTCCGCTCTTTTTCCCGCTCTTTTTCCATTGTATATGCGTTACCATAGCAACGCGTTAATCGCAAGTAGTTCGTCTACCGGACGCTAGATGGCGCTAACGGAAAAATATTTAATAATAGAAAAACTTTTAAAGAATTTTGTCCTGCCGTGCGAAGCCGGGACGGGCCGCTAGTAATATATAATAATATTTTTTTTTTAGCCGACTTCAAAAAAGGAGGTTATCAAACCGACCCATAGTATGTAATATTGTCCAATGTCATAGTTTTTGTATCTGTTAATCTATACCAGCTTCTTTGGATGAATGCCAAATTATATGTATGTACATTTTCAAAATGTCATTTTGTAAGTTTGTCTTCGCATATCGCAAAAACTATATGTCGAATTGCTAAAAATCTTTTTGTTTGTACTAGGTATAGTCTGATTAAGGAACTGTGCAAGTTTCATCAAAATCGGTACAATAGTTTCTGAGATAGAGTTAAGTCACTAAGAAAATCGTTTGCGTAACAGCATAGCGAAACATGTTATTTTAAAGAAAAAGAAATAATTGAGAAAATGTACTCAAACGAAAGAAACGAATAAGTCATTAATTTCAATTACACTTGGTACTTGGTAGTCGTAAGCGACAATGCTTATTCCAAATATTGAGAGGTGATAATTAAAGTTATTAATTAAATTAAAGCCATTAATTTTTTTCATATTTTTTTTAAAAATTTTTCATATTTTTTTATAGTTCTCTCACTCCGCTCTAGTGTAAAAGCACCTTTATAATATTACATTATTTGTCTATAAAAAATCTACCAGTTTCTGTTAAATAAGCAAATATTAGTGTGACAATTACTAAGTACTTATCGTTAAAGACATGTCTATATCTCCTAACTAGTTTAAACTAGTATATTTAAGAGTAAAATAAAAACCTGTTTCTCTATTGTTAAAATAAATATTTATTTTTACTAGTAAAAATTTAACTTGTCGAAGGCATATGTGTTTATGTATTTTATTTATTTATTGATCTACCAACATTTGTTACATTCGTCACGTGCATATAAATAAAAATTATTATAATGAACCAAAATGTACAAACAATTACAGGTAGATACTTCATGCATTAATAATAGTTTGTACACTGGTCTGCACTTTCGTCTGAGAAGGCTTTTAATACCTCAAAACAAAATTTCCTCGAATCAGCGACGCGAAATTGAAAGAGGGTATCTTTGTAGGTCCCCAAATACGAGCGCTCATGAAAGACCTAAATTTTTAAATTAAGCTGAAAAAGGGCATGGATCGCTTTCGTAACAGTCTGTCAAATTTTTTCTTGGAAACAAAAAAGTGAAAACTACAGTGAATTCATCCAAGAACTTCTGCTTTCTTACAAAGCTTTAAAATGCAACACTTCACATAAAATTAATTTTTTAGATTCTCACTTAGATTTCTTTCCCGAAAATCTTGGAACGGTATCTGATGAACACGGTGAAAGATTTCATCCGGACATGTCGCACATTGAAAGGCGCTACAACGGAAAAAGGTCGGAAGCAATGCTTGCCGATTTTTGTTGGTCGATTCGTCGCGAAACTCCAGTAGAAAATATATAAAGAAAAAAAGTACGAAGTAAAATGATAGAAACAACATGTAATTACATTGTCTTATGATTTTTAATGTTTTTAGTGTGATTATATGTAATATTTTGTCCTAATTATTAAAACGATTATGGATTTTTTGAACAAAAAAAAATTTCTTAAAAATTCCCTAACTAAAAATATATACGTGATACAATTTTTTTAAAACCCAGTTTCTGTTGAGAAATATCACATCTATAATAATCGTGCACAATAATAAGGAGTGCAAAATATATTTTTTGCAGACCAGTGTTATCTAATAATAATGTAAGTTCAGTCAACAGCACAATAAGTCACCAGAAACTATGCAATTTGCTCAATCTAATTTACGCTTTATACTGCACATGTTTAAGATACAAAGTCATTAGGACAAAATTCACAGTTCCGGGCAGCCCAAACTGATTTCTTGCATATTGCATATTACGTGGCTCAAAGCCAAATCCAGCTGCTCCGGGTTGACAGGGTTTACGCAAAATATCCTAATCTGTATCTTATAGTATTAAACACCTGCCATTTAATTCTTTATGTGTTTTTTATCTAATTTTTTGCATTGACAATGCAATATTTCTATAAGATATAAAATACGTGTGTAAAAAAAAACAACTACGCCTCCGAACCCTCAGGTGGGATTCGAACCCACGAGCTTTCGCTATCCGGGCGAGTGCTATAGTTTGTTTAGTTTTACATTATTTGTACTTACCTCGGTTCAATTTCATCCAAAGCCTCATCGGAGAGGGTTCCAACCAAAGATATTATATGTTCAGCATCATCAGGGGCATCATAGACTTTTTCGTGAGCTTCTTTCAAATATGAATTTACATAACCTGAAGATACATGTACCATAACCTAAAAACAACCATCATCGTCAATATCAATCTATCAATGTGGCACAAACATATTCTACATATAAAAATACAGGAAAATAAAAAAAAATACAAAATTTAATGATTCTTTATTTCCTACTAGAAATATAACACTGGTTGACAGAGCCTCCTTTTAGGCAAAACTATAAAGCGGGTAGCCATAACCGAACCTATTTAGGGAGTTATGGATGCTAACGACTCTGGACTGAGACCAACGCTAAAAGTGCTTTCTGAAGGAAGAGTTCAGTTTTCGTCATCCATATAATAATTCTGTGCAAACTGATACATCTCAAAATTGTTAATTTTACAGTAGAGTAATTTTTATATTTAAAAAATTTATTAGCATAATCATTATAGAAAAATAGTAACACAGTTTGTATTACTTTTGTATTGTTTATAATATTAAGTTCTTACTTAAAATCTTAATATAGAAAGATATTTAAAAAAAACTATTTATTGTATCAAAACACACCAAATGAGTTATCCTGTATAATGATTCTTAATTAGTTGTATCATATTACACTTTATGTGAAGCAGTGGTGAAAGGATGAAAATGAACTTAGCAGATCATTGTCCTGCAGATCAAAATTAAATGAGAGTTCTTTTCGCATGCAGCTGAGTTCTATAGTTCCTGATACTTTTGAGAAATAGTTCTGGCGTTTTTACCTCGAAAAATGTCAATTAACAAAATGATCTGCTAACTTCCCGTAGCAGATCAATTTGCAGCAGAGCGAAAACAAATGTGATTTCTTGACGCAAGCAGCTGAGATCTATAGTTACTGATACTTTTTAGAAATAGTTCTGGCGTTTTTACCTAGAAAATTGACAATTTACGAAATGATCTGCTAACTTCCCATTTCCCGTAGCAGATCAATTTGCAGCAGATCGGAAAACAAATGTGAGATTTTTTCGCATGCAGCTGAGTTCTATAGATCCTGATACTTTTTTAGAAACAGTTCTGGCGTTTTTTCGTCGAAAAATGTCAATTAACAAAATGATCTACTAACTTCCCGTAGAAGATCAATTTGCAGCAGATCGAAAACAAATGTGATTTCTTAGCGCAAGCAGCTGAGTTCTATAGATCCTGATACTTTTTAGAAATAGTTCTGGCGTTTAAACCTCGAAAAATGTCAATTAACAAAATGACCTGCTAACTTCCCGTAGCAGATCAAAAACAGATAGTATTTATCGGTTCAAATATGCCACAGGGCTAGAATTATTTCGCTTTTAACATATTCTTATGAGAACTGCAATGTATAACTCGATTGGAGTCCAGAACTTACTTAACTTACAGAACTCCAGAACGTCGAGTGCCAGCACATCATGCAAAAATCTTTAAAAGTAAAAAAAAAACATTTTTATCGTTTCAAACAATCGTCAAAGACTAGAACTCTTTATGTTTTTCACCGATCCGTAGCAGAACTGCAATATAGAACTCGATTCGAGTCCAGAACTCACGTTACAGTACGAGCAGATCATGATAGAATGTTTAAAAACTCGAAAAATATAATTTTCGTCGGTTTAAACATAGAAGTTAGCTGCATGCGAAAAAAACTCACATTTGTTTTCGATCTGCTGCAAATTGATTTGCTACGGGAAGTTAGCAGATCATTTTGTTAATTGACATTTTTCGAGGTAAAAACGCCAGAACTATTTCTCAAAAGTATCAGGAACTATAGAACTCAGCTGCATGCGCAAAGAAATCACATTTGTTTTTTGATCTGCTGCAAATTGATCTGCTACGGGAAATGGAAAGTTAGCAGAGCATTTCGTAAATTATCATTTTTCTAGGCAAAAACGCCAGAACTATTTCTGAAATGTATCAGGAACTATAGAACTTAGCTACATGCGAAAAGAAATCACATGTGTTTTCGATATGCTGCAAATTGATCTGCTACGGGAAGTTAGCAGATCATTTCGTAAATTGTCTATTTTCTAGGTAAAAACGCCAGAACTATTTCTAAAAAGTATCAGGAACTATAGAACTCAGCTGCATGCGAAAAAAACTCACATTTGTTTTCGATCTGCTGCAAATTGATCTGCTACGGGAAGTTAGCAGATCATTTTGTTAATTGACATTTTTCGAGGTAAAAACGCCAGAACTATTTCTCAAAAGTATCAGGAACTATAGAACTCAGCTGCATGCGCAAAGAAATCACATTTGTTTTTTGATCTGCTACAAATTGATCTGCTACGGGAAATGGGAAGTTAGCAGAGCATTTCGTTAATTATCATTTTTCTAGGCAAAAACGCCAGAACTATTTCTGAAAAGTATCAGGAACTATAGAACTCCGCTACATGCGAAAAGAAATCACGTTTGTTTTCGATCTGCTGCAAATTGATCTGCTACGGCAAGTTATCAGATCATTTTATTGACATTTTTCGAGGTAAAAACGCCAGAACTATTTCTAAAAAGTATCAGGATCTATAGAACTCAGCTGCATGCGAAAAGAACTCACATTTGTTTTTTGATCTACTGCAAATTGATCTGTTACGTGAAATGGGAAGTTAGCAGAGCATTTCGTTAATAATCATTTTTCTAGGCAAAAACGCCAGAGCTATTTCTGAAAAGTATCAGGAACTATAGAATTTAGCTACATGCGAAAAGAAATATCATTTGTTTTTGATCTGCTGCAAATTGATCTGCCACTGGAAGTTAGCAGATCATTTTGTTAATTGACATTTTTCGAGGTAAAAACGCCAGAACTATTTCTCAAAAGTATCAGGAACTATAGAACTCAGCTGCATGCGAAAAGAACTCTCATTTAATTTTGATCTGCTGGACAATGGTCTGCTAAGTTCACACACACTGGTGAAAGGTGATATTGTTTTGTTGTCAGGTAACTTAACTAAACATGTATCAGATGACACTTTATTAGAAGGTTATATGTGCATAATTTAATTACTTGAGATACATGATTTTGTAATGATACACAATTTTTTTATGTATGACTTGATTATTGTAGATGGTACATGTCAACATATCCACAAAACTATTTTTAAAAACAGGTTAATCTGCCTTAGATTAACCTGTTTTGCAACTCGGCAGTTACGAGATATATCAAAATATTAATTAGACAGAAAAATAGAGGACATTTCTGCGATTAAGGTGCACGAATAATATCAAATTCGATATAAGTCGACTTGTATCAATTTTCACAGGAAACACAGAATTGACCACTGCAAATATTGCTTAACTTCTGCAATCATACTTTAATAGCCACTTTGGTGCAATGGTAGCAATACTGCCTTCTGAACCATAGTTCCTAAGTTGGAATCCCCATAACAATTTTGCTTGATAGCAGATATCGATAGTAAAACCATCTGGTTACTCATAGTTACTGGATTTATTTTACAAATTTAATCATTGACCTTTATAACATTTTAGATCTGACATTTTTAATAGAGATTGTATGACATTATTTCACAAACCTATAGAGGTGGAAGATCAGTAGCTTATTTCTATTAAAGAAACATGTGTTTATCATACCTTTAAATTCTTCATCTCCTTACAAAGTTCCATAACTTTCCTCGTTCCAAGAAGGTTTATTTTAACAGTAGGCCTCAAGTTGTCCTGGAAGTCTAGAGTTGCCGCCGAATGTATCACCACATTTACATTGTCAATGAGTATTTTACGGTCTTCTGGACTAAGACCAAGGTTAACATCACCAACATCTCCAGCGACGGGTACAAGTTTGTGGAAAATGTCGATAGTTTTTAATTCTATTAATTTCTCAAATACCTGTAACAATATGAAATTCAGAAATGAGGCCATGGAATGGACGGAGGATCAGAAGGTAGAAAGTAAGGCATATATACATCTTACCTGATGGTAAATAGAATAAAAGTGCCCAGAAATACAAAGGGCACCCAAGTGCGTTTGTTGCTAACAATATAGAAACTTTGAATTTATCTATACAAAGAGATAGTTCACGAGTTTTATGTAAGGGTTGCATTTTTCACAATACAACCTATAATTTCACCCCCAGGCAACATCTGAATTGAATAATGTACCTTAACTTGCTACTGCGCATGTCATGTGATTTCAAAACCAGATTCAACTTATATGCCAGGGACTTTATCACTCATTTACCTCTAAACCCGAAGCGGGAGGTAATAACTATCAAGAGTAAAAGATCGGTTATTTTTGGTACATTTCACATAATAGGATGACGAAATGTATAGTTATTAAAATTTTACACTTTTGTGAAAAATAAATTAAGTCCTAAACGACTTAATCATTTATGTCTAAACTTGAAGTCAGCAAAAAATAATATGATAGTAAAAATTGTTTATTTTTGTCAATTTTATATGGTATGATAAATAAACATATAATGAATGGGATTTTTTTATTTTTGTGATAAATTTTCTACTCCAACCTCTCAAAGTATTGTTTGTATTTGATTACATTTTTCTTTTCAATTTCCATGATCACTTAATTCTTACACATTGTAATATCCTATGTTAAAGTACATTGTAGCCTCTAAATTAGTTAATTATTAGTAAGACGTGGATTTAATAAATGTAAACGAATGTAATAATTTGAAACTACAAATACTTACCGAATGTTTGGGAAATTCATCCAGCCTCTCGACAATTTCTTTCCCTTTTTTTGGCCTCATAAGTAAGTATAACTTCCCTACATCGGGAATCGTCCTCAATATCTTCTCAATGAGGCATAATCCGACGAAACCTGTGCCGCCTGTGATGAAAAAGTTCTTCCCTGAGTAGAAGGCGCGCACTTGTGAATCGTCATTCATTTTCTTCAGTTATAACTCTGTAAAAAAGAAATAAATAAAAACTTAAACTATTTCCTCCAACTTTTAAAATAATACTGCATGCAACTTTGACAGTTGACACATAAGCAGATTTTTTTTGGTTGTGTTTTCCCTTAGATAAAGGCAAAGAGTACAAAACCAATACTGCCACACAATCAGCCAATCCTTTTTCAATAATTTAATGAATTATGAATTTGACAGTTATTTTGTTTAATGCGCGGACTTCTGAGACACAATGACTTCTCAGCAGTGGGGAAATTAATTATAATTAATTATTTTTTATTTACTTTAACATAATTAAACGGGGTTAACCAGATTACATAATTATGAATAGTATAGTTACATTTATTATTCATTCAAAAACTTCTATCTGATAATGAAAGAATAAATAATTATTTAAAAGTATCGTCTCGAGTTAAGCAATCGCATGACGTCCAAAATAGCATCGATTGCTGACGACAACGCTGAAGAAAATTAAAATTTTTGGGTAGCTTTGTATGATATTTTTGTGAAGGTTGCATAAACAAACTTCTTTAAAGACCAATCATAAACTTGATATAATATTTTTAAAAAAGACTTTTCTGTGTCAAAAAATAAAAAGTAACATTGTCAAGTAAAAAGTGCTGTCTAAAAGTTGTGAAAAATAGTGAATTAAACTATACAAACGAGTTAGGTAAAATAGTCAAACTTATGTAAATAACGTTAATAATCCGCTGTGCAAGAAGGTAATATCTGCTAAATACAACAGGTTATTCGGCCCTCACAATGGAAAATTTTTCAACAAAAATTACGATTGGTCATCTTGAAGGAAAATCAAATTGGACAACCTGGAAATACAAAATCTCGATTGCGCTACGAGGTAATGTAGATACTATGGAGGTAGTAGAAGGCGGGTTGAAGAAACCAGTTCTTCAAGAAGGTGCAGGTGACGCAGATGTCGCAGCTTATAACCTGGAACTAACTAGGTATAAGAGAGCTGACTGCAGCGCACTGCTGATTTTGACCACAAACATGACGGAATTTACGTTACAAAAAGTAATGAGATTTGAGACAGCTTATGAAGTCTGGCGTGAGTTACATCGCTTATTTGACGGTCAATCAGAGGATAGAGCATACAACCTGTGTATGGAGTTCTTTAGCTTTAAACGGAACATTGCAGATGATGTATCAACTCATATGTCAAAACTAAAGAACATCTGGAGCAACTTGAATTTCGAGATCATTAAAGCGGACGCCAATGCCAAGCTCCCTGATTTATTCCTGATATGCAAGATTCTTGAAACTCTTGACGAAAGATTTTTTGCGTTCAAATCAAGCTGGTTACTTTTAAGTAAGACTGATAGGACTATTGACAATCTCACGACACAACTCTGCTCATACGAGAAGACACTCGAGAGCAAAGAAGGGACTAGCCACGAGACACTAGTTACTCAAGAAGCCAAGCAGTTGATAAGGAAGAAAGATGAGAAGGTTAAGTGCAACTATTGTTCTCAAATGGGACATAGAGTTAGGAACTGCAAGAAATGGAAAAAGGATGGTAAACCTCCAAAACCAAGCAGCTCATCACCTCCTCACTCGTCTAAACAAGTACAAAGCCTAACATTAAGTGTAATGAGTGCATGCTGCTCTCAGAAAACAAATCAAGATAGAGATAATTGGTTTGTGGATAACGGAGCAACAACGCATATATCAATTAGGAGAGATTTGTTTCACGAATTTGAACCATTTGATTCTAACGATAATTCTGTGAAGACGGCAGATGGGACAGTTATTCCAGCATTAGGGAAGGGACTAGTTATTGTAGAATCAACTGTAGGTGACAAGAAGGAAACCATTCGCTTGAAAGATGTCTGGCTTGTACCATCATTGACGAAAAATCTTTTTTCTACCCTGGCAGCTCAAGATAATGTGCGACACAGCTTGTTTAAGTCTACCGCCACAAATTGTCAATTTGATATCGATGGAGAAACGAAGATTGTCGGAAGTAGAATTCCTAGAGGCGGATTGTATAAACTGCAGTTAACGACAATAGCTCCTTCAAAAGTTTCAAATCAAATTGAAGTTAATGCAACTACGGGTTCCAATATGCTGCAATTATACCACGAACGTTTCGCTCATCAAGACAAGAGACATGTCAAAGCTCTAGTCAAGAGAGAACTTGGTATCAACTTATCTGGAGATGAAGTTAAATGCGAGGCCTGTATATTTGGAAAAGCCCACAAGCAACCGTTTGGGAAAAGAGAAAGAGCAACAATTCCAGGCGAACTGATACATTCCGACGTTTGCGGACCATTTGAACATCCCAGTGTATCCCAATATAAATATTTTGTACTCTTCAAGGATGACTTCTCAGCTTACCGCTTTGTATATTTCATGCGTCACAAATCTGAAGTAAAGGATAAATTGAAGATTGTGCTCAATGAAATAACGACAACGGGCCATAATGTTAAGTGTGTTTTAAGTGACAACGGAGGGGAATTCGACAATAAAGACGTGAGAAAAATATTGAATGAACGTGGTATCAAACAACGACTTATAATGCCATACACTCCTGAGCAGAACGGGTGTAGCGAGCGTGAGAATCGTACCTTAGTTGAAGCCGCGAGAACTTGGTTACACGCAACGGGAGAACTACCGCAAAAGCTCTGGGCTGAATTAGTCAATACAGCTGCATACGTCCTCAATAGAACAGGACCAACCAGGTTTAAAAATAAAGTTCCTTATGAGCTGTGGTTCGGAAAGAAGCCTAAAATATCACACCTACGTGTGATCGGAAGCCAGTGCTACGCTCATATCCCCAAACAGCGTAGGGAAAAACTTAGCAAGAAAGCTATCAAGGGTATACTCATCGGCTATGAAGATAATGATGGATACCGCATATGGGATGGAAAGAATACCAATCGGTCCAGAGATATCACTTTTACGAATGAGAGTGAACTTAAATTCTCGTTAGGGACACGTGAGCGGTACAATATCACTCCAGATACAGAGGGAGTTATCAACGATGGAGAGATCGAAATCTTGAATGAGCCGACTGAAAGTCCAATCGAACTAGTACGTGATCTAGAGGGAGAAGAAACTGTAAATCACGAACAATCTGATCGGGTTAATCAAGGCGATCAAGAAGAGTTTCTTGATTGTGAAGATTTAGAGGGAGGTGAAATTGTGGTACAAGAACCGAGATACGACTTAAGGGACCGCAATACTCTTCGACATCCTAAGAAATTTGAAGACTTCATTTACACTGTAGCCACAAATGATTTTCCCCAAAGTTTTCACGAAGCTATGAAAAGAGAAGATCGTGAAAAGTGGTTGCAGGCAATGCAACTTGAAATGAATTCATTGAAGGAAAATAACGTCTGGACATTATGCGACTTACCTAAAAATCGAAAAGCGCTGCCTTATAAATGGATCTTTCGCATTAAGACCAACCCTGATGGGTCAGTTGATAAATATAAAGCGCGCCTCGTCGTCAAAGGGTTCAGACAAAGAAAGGGTGTCGATTACGACCAAACCTTTAGTCCAGTCGCCAGAATGGCCACAGTAAGGGCACTTCTTAGTGTGTGTGCTAAAGAACGAATGCACCTTATTCAGTTTGACGTAGCGACAGCATTCTTAAATGGTCAACTGGAAGAAGACATATTCATGAAGCAACCGGAAGGCCTTGACGATGGAACGTCTAGAGTTTGGAAGCTTAATCGAAGTCTCTATGGCCTCAAACAAGCACCGCGTTGCTGGAACTCTTGCTTTGAACAAATCCTACTGGACCTGGATTTCAAGCAGTGTAATGCAGACTGCTGCCTGTTTTCAAAGCAAGTAGGTGGGGAGAAGATTCTTATTGTCTTATACGTTGATGATGGTCTGGTGGCAGCTTCGAGCGAAAAGCTGGCAACCAAATTTTTGGATGATCTGCGAACAAAACTGAAAATTACCACGAAACCCGTATCCTACTACCTGGGTTTGGAGATAACTCTGGAAAAGGATTATATTGCCATTACTCAAAAATCTTATGTAAACAAGATACTGGAAAGATTTAACATGGCCAACTGCAATCCAGTTTCAACGCCTATAGAAAAACTCAGTCCAGAAGAACGTTCAGAAACAGGGAAAGTCAGTGACTTTCCATACAGAGAAGCTGTAGGAGCTCTAATGTATCTGATGACGGGTACTCGACCGGACTTAGCATTTGCAGTGGGTGTAGTGTCAAGGAAATTGGATAATCCATCAAAATCAGACTGCCTGATAGTAAAGAGAATATTCAGATATCTCAGTGGTACTAAAAACCTTGGCATCAAATACATGAGAGGAGGTGAAGCTTGCATCCTAGAAGGGTACAGTGATGCGGACCATGCTGGAGATCCTACTACGGGCAGATCCACTTCAGGCGTTGCATGCCTCTATGCTGGAGGAATAATTTCTTGGTTAAGTCAGAGACAAGCAACTGTGGCAATATCGACCACAGAAGCTGAAATAGTTGCCGCTAGCGAAGCAGCTAAGGAGCTCATCTGGCTTCAGCGAATATTTAAGTTCCTGACTGAACTTAATGAAATACCGATCCTGAAAATTGACAATGAAGCAGCGATAAGACTGGCTCACAATCCAGAATTTCATAAGCGGACCAAACACATACGTGTTCGTCATTTCTTCGTTCGTGAAATGGTGCAAGATGAAAATCTGAGTGTAGTGAAGACCAGTTCATCAAATCAACTTGCAGACATTTTGACAAAGCCTGTCCCAAGACCTAGGCTCATAGATATGCGTTCCAGGCTTGGACTCTTTAAGTTTTGATTGAGGGAAAGTGTGAAGGTTGCATAAACAAACTTCTTTAAAGACCAATCATAAACTTGATATAATATTTTTAAAAAAGACTTTTCTGTGTCAAAAAATAAAAAGTAACATTGTCAAGTAAAAAGTGCTGTCTAAAAGTTGTGAAAAATAGTGAATTAAACTATACAAACGAGTTAGGTAAAATAGTCAAACTTATGTAAATAACGTTAATAATCCGCTGTGCAAGAAGGTAATATCTGCTAAATACAACAATTTTATGATATTGTTGTTAATACACTTGATTTGTCAGAACAGACTAAGCTTCTGTTACTGACGTTTGATTGAGTTTGAGATACGAAATAAACAAGGATGTGTGTAGATTGACGACTTGCCAAAAAAGAGTATTCTTACGGATAACGAGTGGAAGTCGGTTCGAATCCCACGTGTCACCCAAGACAAGTTTAATGTTAAAAGACCAAAAATAATAATCGCCTTTAGATTATACAACACATTTTTAATATTGTGAAATATGTTAAGTATAAACCAAACAATTTATATTGTCATCTTACATTGTATAAATCAGCTACCAGATGGCGCCTCTCCTGCAACTTTAGTCGTGTAATACTGCTACGTCTGCTTGTGTTTTGTTTTTCCGTTTCGGAATATTAAATCGACAGTTCTTAATTCAATACTGGTTTAATTTACTCATAATCCATCAAATTATACCTCTACTATTGCGTAAAAGCTTGTAAATACGTTTTTAATCCAAATCTTTCGTGTTGTTTGTTCATAGGAACGAGGCATGTTGTTCTATGTAATTAATAGAGTTAATAATATGGACAACGCCTATAAATTGTAATGGTCTTTCCATCGGTTTTACGCTCTCTCGCGCATGCGCTAGTTTGTAACTACTTTGTGCGGCGCTGCGCCGCCGAGGGTTCTCCGAGGCGGTCGCTTAGATTAAACCTTAACAGCCTCATCGGCTCAAGGTACTTGCTACCTACTTAGGTAGGGTGTGGTGTTTAGTCAGTCTAGCCTGACATAACAACTTGTGGCTTAGCCATAGAAGGATTCACCACGTTAAAAAAAAAAAACCATCGGTTTTACACTCAGAAGTCTCGGGTTCGATTCCCAGGCCAGTGATAGGGCTTGTTTTAACCATCTTATCTAAGTCATAAGTCTGGCGCTACGCTAGAAGTAAAACATTGTTCTGTTTCGTCAACAAGAGGTGAAATAGTTAGTTCTTTGTTAAGTCATTTTCACGTTCCATCAAGTGAGATAGAAGTCAAGCATTTTACCGTTTTGAATAGTAATAAAATAAATAATAAAAGTGCATAACCTGCCATAATATGTCGAATGTATTTTTTTTAAATTTAGTTGGGCTAAATTAAAGAGTTAATTCTTTTGATCCCAATCAATCCCAGGGGCCAAGACAGTATCCACGATGGAACGAGCTAACTCAGGAGGCGCCTCTTTACTCTGGCTTTGAAAATGGACGGGTTTTAAGTTCTCGGAAATACAGACACAAAGTGGGAGTTCCACTCCTTTGATTTATAATTAATAATAATAAATCTTTTATTTAAGAGTAAGAATTAATAATTTAATGCGTTAATAATAGTTATATGAAACCTATGTTGATACTTCATATAATGATCAATATAATTATATGAAATCTATCCGCATACAAGTCACCCACGCTCCATCTTACAAGATGTTGCGCTACAATGACCATTATATCGACAGTCAAGCCTACATGTAATCATGTTAATGATGCTTTTGGTGCCGCCTCTAATTCTCCGCACAATAGGATGAGCACCAATTCCGCAAAGTTGCATAAAACATCACTCAGGCACTAGAGTCAGGTCACCTTGGGTACAAAGTACATGCAAGTTGTAATTTCTTAGTCATAAAAACTTGTCAGCATAAAGATAAAAGTAGAAAATAAATAATATAATTATCTTTTAGTTCAATTAATTTGGCTACCGTTTAGTACCACGGTAGCCATCCTGCCTTTTACACCGACAGTCCTGGGTTCAATTCCCGAATGGGTCAGAAGTTTATGCGATGAATACGAGTATTTGTACCTGAGTAATAGGTATTAATATAAAATTATAAAATATTTATGTGTCCGTTACCATAGTATCCATAACACAAGCCTTACAGTCAGCGGCGTAGCGTGGGGGTCGGCCGCCCGGGGCAAAGGCCAATTTTAGCGCCCTGTTATTTAGGTAGGTATGTATTTCAATTTATGTATACTATACATTACATACATTAATTCTAGATAACGTTTCGACAAGAGCAGTCATTATTTTGCATCATACAGTTTAGATTTTAAATAAAAAAGTTTACCTTTATTTGCTCAAAAGTCACAGTTTTAAAGCCTAACATAAATTTCGATACGAGACAATGTGAATTGCACAACTGAGTATTCATCAATAAAACTTTCTTTGAATTGTCAAAGACATTCTCGCTGATCGTTAGTCATAAACAATTCAAGCACAAAATAAACTACGGGGAATCCCCGCAAGTCAGAATAGACGAAGTTGCCAGCAGTCGCTACAATATATCATTCAAAGAAAGGGGATCCCCAGAATTCGTTACAGAATAAGTAATGAAAAATTTCGGGCTCTTTTCAATCGGGTCAATCAATTTTCAATAAAAAATATAAAATGGTTGAAATATTTTTATTATTTATTGTAAAATTTTGCCGCCCCCTAAAAAGTGCCGCCCGGGGCTGGCCGCCCCTGCTGCCCCACTACGCTACGCCACTGCTTACAGTGCTTACTTTGAGCTAGGCTTAAAGGAGTGAATGTAACAATTATTAATACGTTATCTAAGTCATTCACAACTTTTTTTTAATACTATTTACTCTGGGACAAACATATGATTAATATTTTCGTTGAACCTTAAGGTTTTTCAAATGGTCTTTCAAATCATCAAATTAATATACGATTAATTTAATTCATAATACGTCACAGCTGTACATTGAAGGTATGAACTGAGGCTAAAGTCCAAGATCGTTTATTTTAAAAACCAGGTTTTATTTGCAGATCTAATTGACATTTCTTAAACACACAGCGGTCAAGGCTATCTAGTTTTATGAACGCAAATGGCATCATATATTGTTACCAAAATTTTTGACATATAAGATATAATTTGGGATACATCTATACCAATTGGGAGAGCATTGGACTGGACTTCAAAAGGTTGCGGTTTCGTTTCCCGCCTGAGAATTCACTTGTGAGTCGAGTCGATTTTTTTTAATATTTTTCTATTAAAATAATTTATCTTATAATACTAGGCGATGCAGTCGCTAAGCATAAAGCTTCGCTAGCACCATAAAGCGGAGCGTAATACTAAAAAAATAAAAAAATAAATATTTACTACATTCACACCAATTAGCCTATCCCAAAGTAAGCACAGAAAGGCTTGTGTTATGGATACTAGGGTAACGGATAGACATACATATATGATACATAGATATGTAATATTTATAGAAATATATATATAAACACCCATGACTCAGGTACAAATGCTCGTATTCATCATACAAATATCTGCCCCTACCGGGATTCGAAAAAAAATAAATAATGTTAAGTAAATTTTAAAATTCCATAAGAAAGAAAACATTCAAAAGGCGCGCTTTTTTCAATGGAAAATCCCATAGAGCCAATGTTTTTTGTTCATAACTTTTTTATCTTTGTAAATTTCAAAATTCGGGCTCCGTCACAATCTGGTCCTAAATATGTTGATTCGATTTCACACAAAAAATATTAAAATCGGTTAAGAACTCTGGAAGTTATGGCGTAACTGACATTGCGTCATTGAAGCTGATCCATGGGAGTCCAAGAAGATATAGTTATAAAGCAAGAATTATTTTCTTCATCTAGTTCCACAGTGTATATAATGTGCTATGGACTTTTTGCTGGAATTGCTGTGGGAGTCAGCGGCTAATAGCTATAACATATTTAGCTTCCAAAAAAAGTGCACGCTATTAATAACTTAAAATCTTAATTATTTAAGGTATACTTACTGTCACACAGTTGCAGATAGTATATCTATATGAAAATATTATGTTTTTTTTTATTTAGGTTGGGTTAGCTCTTGATCCCAATCAAGCCCGGGGGCCAAAACAGAATCCACGATGGAACGGGCTAACCCAAAAGGTGCCTATTCACCCTGGCTTTGAAAATTGACGGGTTATAAGTTCTAGGAAATACAGACGAAGGGAGGGAGTTCCACTCCTTTGCTGTGCTCATTATGAAGGATGTTGAAAAGCGTAAATGTACATGTAAACAAATATTAGAACACTTTTTAAAAAATGTGATAGCCGTTAAAAACTACAAACGAAATAAATTTGCGGTTTCAAATTGCAAAAAACAAAAGGCACATTTTTGGGTACCGATAAGGTGTTACACCATGTAACTGAACTGCCTTTGGAGTTTAAAGAAGTTGTTAAAAGCATTTATAGACAAATGCTTGTGCCGGGGTGTGGCCAGGAAATAATGAAAGGCGCTGGGTCGTCACTTATGTATTTATATTATGGAAATTAAGGCACAAAATAGTGCCTTAAAAAAACTTATAGACTTGGCGTTAATTAATTTTTGTAAAGCTTTACTTAATAGTGTGCCGGAGTGAGGCCAGGAAATAATGAAAGGCGCTGGGTCGTCACTTATGTATTTATATTTTGGAAATTAAGGCACAAAATAGTGCCTTAAAGAAACTTATAGACTTTGTTATATATCAGAAACTGGTGATACAGAATTTTTTTTTAGAGGTTATGTTTAGAATTTCATTTCAACAATTTTTCTAGTGAAGTGTCTAGATGAAATCTGAAACGTGTTTAAATTTCAATCAAATCGCTTCACCCGTTCAAGAGTCATAATTTCTTTTCATTTTTTCTTTGAAAAATTCTCATCTGGAAAGGGTTGATTTTTTGGGGCTGAAAATTTGAGGAATTACTCCTGGGGTTGGTAGCAATCATAGAAAAAAATACGGAGATAATTCGCGCGGGGGCACTTTACCCGTTCGTACCCTGCTATGGCCTTTTATGATTTTTTAAATACAAAAACTACTCTACTGTAAAGTTAATAATTTTGAGATGTATCAATTTTCACAGGACGCACAATTTTTTTTTTATAGAAAATAGGTATGCCTTTGACCACTATCTCGCCTGATGGTATGCGACGATGCGATCTAGGATGTGACGCGCTTGCCTAGAAGATACCTATTCACTCGTGACTTGAACACCCCTTAATTGTATTTGTCAGGAAACACAGACTCAGGCAAAGAGTTACACTCCTTAGCGATACGTATACAAAATTGGAACTTAGACGGTTAGTGCGACTCATTGGTATATCTACCATAAAATGGTGTCGTCTATTTGTAAGTATGATTGTCCGTTAAAAAAATGGGAAGATCGCAGAGAATCTAGAAAAAAATTTATTAAAAATCACGTCTGCGTAAAATGAACTTTATGTAAATACAAATAGAAATATGTTAACTAATATTGAATAACTACGCCATAAAAAATTAATAATACATTCTTAATTCGCAAAAAAATGAATATATAATCTAAAAACACAAATTTGTAGTTTGTGTGTTTGTCTGTCCGCTCTTTTTCCATTGTATCAATAAACGTTACCATAGCAACGCGTTACCGGCTCAGCTAGTCTATAATCTAAGATCACAAATTTGTTGTTTGCCTTTCCGCTCTTTTTCCATTGTATATGTGTTACCATAGCAACGCGTTAACCGCAAGTAGTTCGTCTACCGGACGCTAGATGGCGCTAACGGAAAAATATTAAATAATATAAAAAAATTAAAGAATTTTGTTCACCCGTGCGAAGCCGGGACGGGCCGCTAGTAAACTCTAAAATCATTATTTACACTATAGTTTTAACATCACAATTCCGATGAACGAACAAGTCACAGTTTGACGCGAAATATCTGCAAATAAGTTGAATGGCATAAATTTACGCAATTTATTACTATTTGCTTTTGTAAATCGTGATCACAAAACAAATTGTGTTTTTCAAGATATGAAAACAATTATGTCATCATCTGGGGAAAGATCAGCTGGGAGTGATCGGAAACCTCTTCCAAAATGGAGGATTTTGCAGGTGGACCGCTTAAATCAGGGTTCCCAACTTAGGGGTTTTTCCCCTATATTTAGGGGGTAAATAAGTGAGATGGGATTTTTTTAGGGGTGTTATATGTTTAGGGTTATTTTTAAGGTTTTTGTGACCCTTCATATTTTATTCATCAAGAAAAATTAAGATGTATGTATAGGCCCTGGGACAGTCTTAACTAGCTAATCAAATTTATTTTTTACCTAGCGACCTCGGACTTAGTGACATCTAGTGTACTTAAAATCCAAGTCCAGTACTTGGAATTTTAAATCAAAATGGTTGATCTTGTACAATATTCAACCCATCTCCTAAAATATTAGGCTTATTCAAAGTCAACATGTATGACTTTATAAAATCTGAAATCACAATTTATTTTAAGGGGGATTTCCAAGTAATTAGGGCAATTTTAGGGGTTTTTGAATTTGATTTAGGGATAAATATTATTAAGAGTTGGTAACACTGGTTTAAATGAGTCTTCATCCGCCCCTTTACCGTATAACGCACGCGTATAGTGTGCCTTCTACCTAGAAGCGTCTCTAGCCTATGTAGAGCCCGTGTGCAATCACTATCCTAGCGTGTATTCACTACCTTTACTATACTTTGTCCAATGTAGGATGATACTTTTGACAGGTGTCACTTCCTTATTGCTACGTACTAAAGTTGCGTTTGTTTTCTTATGTTTGGCTTGACATTGCAATTGCAACTTTATACCCTCTATATAGGTGTCAACTGTCAAAAGTATCATCCTACTTTGGACAAAATAAGCGCGTGGTCAAAATGGAATGGGTACAAATTACAGCACATTACCACAAACCGTCAAAACTAACCAGTGAATAATAAACTCTATTGTTCAAAGAAAAAATTGAAAATCGATTAAAAAAATTTGCCATTTTTGTTGCCATAATATGCTGACTGACTGTATTTAGAATTATACAATACAATACAAAAACACTTTATTGATTACACCACAAAAACAGAAGGATACACAAACATAGATAATTGCTTAAATCTAACGTGTAACAATCGGCGTCCTTATCGCTAAAAGCTATCTTTTCCGACAACCTTAGGATGGACAGGATAATAAGTAAGCTAGAGCTATAGCGGTGTAACTTAAAGAGGAAATAATAATGAATTATATATGGTAAACAACCTTAAAAAACCAAAACATACCCATATTAACATACTCATATTAACATATTATAATAATTTATCTTATAAGATAGCATTGAAAAATGCATAAAATATATAAAAAATATATTAATCGCATTGTCATTACACTCATTACTCGCTTTTTGCAATACCGAAGTGTAAAGGGCAGTTACCGTAATGTCGTACGAACAACTGAATCAACTTGACATACATTGCTAAGAATAAAAATGCGTGATAACCTGTCCTTTAGGTCCACAACAAAGTCGAAGTTTCGTAGTTTGTGACGTCACAACTGATTAGCCTTTAATGTCAGTTCACTAATTGGTTGTCATTTTTTTATTTTCTAATATACTTGTAATAAATGCAAACAAAAAAATTATAGAGATAAACGGCTTTAACCCACACAGCTTTTGAATAATTATACATCTTTATATATATAATTTTACTGTACGTGTGTATGTCACTGAACTCCTAAGCGGCTGGACCGATTTGAATGATTTTTTTGTATGCGTTTGGGTGGCGCCCTGGATGATTTAGATTCACAAATCAGCCCGGCAGATGGCGCTGCAGTCGATACAGCAACGCGTGGCAGAGTCAGCTAGTTGTTATATAAGCATTTAATTCACCATAAAAATTTTATATCTATAGATTTTTTGCAAAAATCAAACTTATTTAAAAGAGTGATATAATTGTGTACTTTCTTGATTTTTTACTGATATCATCTTACTAATATTATAATGTTAAATGTTTTTGAGGACTTTCATAGATTTATTAAAGAAAAGATTTGGATTAAACTTTCCTGTAAATATTATTTTATATTGAAGATTATCAGCTATAACACAACAAATTAACAAGTAAGATAACGACGAATATTTATAGGTCTTCGCAAATAAACATCAGAGGCCCTAGTGTAAGTTTACGCTTCTATACTCGATATAGTCTGCGTAAAATATTACTATGGATTTTGTATAAGCGCCCCTAGCGGTAACCATCCGAAATTACGAAACTTCATAGAAATCTGTAACGCGCTCGATAACGAGTATCGAATGCGTAAACTTACACTAGGGCCTTTGTAAGGGTAAAATGGTTAAAACCGTCCAAGTGCGAGTCAGACTCAGGCACGAAGGGTTCCGTACAAACTTTTAGTTAATAAAAAAATCACGTTTGTTGTATGGGAGCCCCCTTAAATATGTTATTTTAATTTTAATATTAAAGTAAAAATACAACAGTATTTTGTGAATATTTCAAGTGCCTACCTATTGCTATTATTGATATCGAGCAAAAAAGGGTAAAAATCGCGTTTGCTGTATGGGAGTCGCCCTTAAATATTTAATTTATTTTGTTTTTTGGTATTTGTTGTTATAGCGACAACAGAAATACAGTAGAATGCCGATTATCCGAACGCCGATTAACCGAATCGCCAATTATTCGAATCGGTACTAAGCGTAATATAAAAAATTAAAACCAACTTTTTGTTTTGTTTTGTTGTAACAAGTTGGAACTCGCTGGAATCCAGATATATTTCAACTGTTATGGTCGAAAGCTAGGGGCAAGACACTACATGTTACTTACTCTGATCGAGATGATCAAGTGAGCGTTATTGTAGAACAGTGTTTGTTAAACTTAATAAAGTTTATTCTATGTGTAACAGTTCGCTTTTCCTTGTTACCAGTCTATGTCCGATTATCGGCGTTCTACTGTATATAATTTGTTAAAATTTCAACTGTCTAGCTATCACGGATCTTGAGATACAGCCTGGTGACAGACAGACGGACGGAGAGACAGCGAAGTCTTAGTAATAGGGTATTATAGGTCCCGTATTTACCCTTGGGTAGGGAACCCTAAAAATTATGTATTGTGTTATCGTAAACGATAGATACTGTTTACAAAATTATTGATAGTGTTTTTAGACTCTATGCGTTCCAATTTACCCCAAAGTTGAAAAGAAATTGACAGAGTACAAATTGATCTATGATGACCACACTACCCACTCGTAAAACACGCGTTTAGCTTACAACGTGGAGTTAAAGGTAATATTAATATCGTGTTTGACGCATAGTTAAAATTCCTTATATAAATAAGATATTCCACTTGACGTGAGTTTAAAATAGATTTAAGAGACCACCTTTTACTTTTATGTAATCGTAACGGTATTAAAAATGGCCGCCTGTAACAGTTACGTAATCACGTGACTATAGCCGGCAGACGATAACCACTTTTGATATTATAAGATAAGTAAGTTTCCGTAAATCTCGTGGTTATGTCTGGAATAGAAAGAAATAGTACGCGATAGTGTTTTGTTTGTATTTATATTTCGAATAAACTTTTATGGGATAAACTATGTGCTTATTCTTGTTATTATATTAACTAGATGACTCGGTAACCTTTATAAAAAAGTCTTCAAAACTACACTGAGAAGTATCAGTACGCGTTGCTATGGTAGCGTTAATTGCTGGTATAACCCGGCCAAGCGTTGCTATGGTAACGTTAATTGCTGGTATAAACCGGCCAAGCGTTGCTATGGTAACGTTAATTGCTTGTATAACCCGGCCACGCGTTGCTGGTATGGTAACAAACAAACCCACAGTCCTTCGTTTATATTATAGGTGATAATCCTGACGTATCGATTACTTTACAAGTGGTAGGGTTGCAGACTATACTGTTTAAAACAGTATTATACTGTTCTTCGCTAATTGGTGTGAATATAAGAAATATTGTTATAACTATTATTTCTCTATTTCTATAAAAAAAGTTTCAAAATATAAATGAATAAAAACCCCGCTAAAACGCTAAATTCTAGCTTTTAAATCGTAATAGGTAAAACTTTTTTTCGTTATTTGTGGCTTGCACGAATTGTGCATCAAGCCAGTGTCAAGTAAGTAGTTGCCAGTTCTTTAGTAACTTTCTAGGTTTCAGTAAATAAATGGGGATTTACTGAAACCTCCTCGTGGCCTTCTTGAGAGAGCGCGAAAAGACACCTTCCACTGTTTTGTTTCACTTGCCAACACTCATGCATATTCAGAAACACAGTTGTTCAGTGGTTAATAACCCACCATTATTGTACACTAATATCAACCACAACACAAATTTTAACAAGAAAACCAAAACGACGACGAAAAAAAAAGTGACGCTTCGCACTCCCGCCAAAAAGTCCTTCATAAAACTTAGACTGACATTTACTATAAACAAGCAGACGAAATAACTTAATCATTCTGCCAATTCCATGTATTTATAATGAATATTTTAATCATGAAATTTTAATTATTTCATTAATGATTACTTATAATAATCATGTAAATTTTGAATTATATGTGGGCTAATTGATTTCAAAATGTACGAGCATGCTATTAAGTTACCAAAAGTTTGATCTATATTGTCATTTTAGTCAAATACAATTAAAAAGAGTTTTTAATCTATTTTTAATTTAAGTTTTAGCACAGCTTAAATTTAAAAATAGCTATCAGTGCATCTGAATAATCTGAGGTTGTTCTCTTCACCGAACGCATCACGTGCACTTGCTGCTCGCTTTTTGTAACCTTGTGCCTTAATATTACTGTGCCTTTTTAGGATTTTCTGTAGCGAAGAGACTGAACCCCTAAATGTAGGTTATATCCATGAACTATATATATATATATACTACGACCGTTCGTTTCACATGGACTTCCCGGAAATGTTTATTTGTGATAAATACGAGTATTTCTGTGCGTCCTGTGAAATCTGATACCTACATGTCCAAATTGTTAACTTTACAGTAGAGTAGTTTTTGTGTTTAAAAAAGCATAAAATTTGTAAGCATAATCATTATACAAAAGTAGTAACACAGTTTGTATTACTTTTGTATTGTTCCTACTTAAAATCGTTCTATAGAATAAAAGATATTTAAAAGAAATCTATGTATTGTATCAAAACACACCAAATTAGTTATCGTGTATAATATATGATTCTTAATTAGTTGTATCATATTACACTTTATGTGAAACAGTGGTGAAAGGTGATATTGTTTTGTTGTCAGGTAACTTAACATGTATCAGATGACGCTTTATTAGAACGTTATAAATATATGTCCATAATGAAACTACTTGAGATACATCGTTATACACAATTTTTTAATGTATGACTTGATTATTGTAGACGATACACGTCAACATGTATTTTTTCGACAAAACTATTTTTCAAAACAAGTTAATCTGCCTTAGATGTACCATACGATCTCGGCAGGTAAGAGCCATATCAAAATGTTAATGAGACAGAAAAAAAGATCAAATTCGATATAAGTCGACTTGTATCACTTTTCACAAGATACACAGAGTTGTACCTGAATCATGGGCTAGGCTAATTGGTGTGAATGTAAGGTAAATTATTTTATTTTATAAAGGGTCAATTGTGACTACTTTAATGTAACAATTGTCTTATGTCAACAGTTATTTGTAATTTTTTTATTGTTAAGAATAAAAAGATAATAGTTTTGTTGCTGGTATGTAATAAATAAAAATATATAAAATATAAAATTTAGTTCTCACTCTATATAAAATGACTAGCTAACCCCGCAACGCGCTATTGTGTTATTAATTAAAATGGAACCAATCCTATGTCGGAACAAAACCAGCAAAATGAAAAAAAAAAATCGTTAAGATCGGTATAGTAATTTCGGAGTTCATCGCGGACAAACAACGTGACACGTAATTTATATATTAATACTAGCTGACCCAGCCACGCGTTGCTGTGTTATAAATTAAAATAAAACATATCCTATCTTCTAAGTAAGATGAAATAACAGATAGTTACGAAGTTTGATCAAAATCGGTTAAGTAGATTAGGAGTCCATCGCGGAAAACAACGTGACACGTAATTTATATATATTAATCTATATTAATCTTAATAGATATTAATTTATTATATTTGATATTTCGAGATGATTAAATATAATGATTAGCTGACCCCGGCCACGTGTTGTTGTGTTATAAATATAAATTTAAATAAAACCTATCCATTTTCTAAGTCGGAATAAACCCAGGGATTTATCTAGGAAGGAAAATCTTGTGGCTTATCCAGATTTTGACGACTTTTTTGACAACCCTAGATCGTATTTAAAAAAATAGAAGCTTATAAATAAATAATAAATGTAACTATGCTATTCATAATTATGTAATTGGGTTAACACAGTTTAATTACGTTAAATAAATAAACAAGATATGTATAGAAAACAGCGACACACGAGCAACTTGACCAAGGAAGTCGTCTTATTAGAAAAAACCAGAAAAAATGCATTTAAATGCATCCATTGAATGTCAGCGTGTATAACAGTTAACCTTAACAAATGATGGCGGGGTCACCGAACGGAATGATTATGCAAAACGTAAGTAGATACCTAACATGCAGGAAGTCACTTTTAACTCATTCACCTACACTTTGTTCTACAGGTTATGGATATAGGAAGTTTTAAAGCTAATATAGGCAGTGGAACGAATTCAAACCCCGGTTGTGTTTACATGGGCCCACTAGTAACCAGGGTTACAAGATATTTATCCTTGATACCCTAATCGCTTGTGCATGTTCTTATCCACCATTATTACATACTAATATTCACCAAAACACAAGTTTTCACAACCAAAACCACTAGAGTGACGCTTTCCACATTAAAGCAAAAAAAACATATAGAGTATTATGTCAAAAATACATACCGTTTTATACATTTTTAATTTAGTTTTTAATTGACATTTCGTGTTGGGCAACCCTTTGTGTTTGTGTGTATGTGTGCTATAAAAGCAACCACTTGCATCATATCGTTGAAAACAAAATAGGTTTTAAGCAGTATACATTGTCAATAGGTCAATATTATCACTATGTTTTAAAGCAATTAGAATATATGAATTCGTTAATAAATTATCATTAACTTGTTAAATGAATAAGTTAATTTTTTAATGCTAAAATATCATTTAAATATTGGTTTATTAAAAAGTAAGTAGCTAAAGCACTTGTGTTATGGAATTTATAAATAATGGCGGCTAACATGGAAAAGCACGATTTCAATATTGACCCGGCCAGGAATCGAACCAAGGAAATAGAGTGGCGTGTCCATGAAAATCAGTATACGAGCCACTCGTACCATGGAGGTTTATATATATATAAATTATATAATTTTTCGGAAGACCAACAGAGATCATACAAAATATATTTTTTCACATAAAAACAGTTGGCTAAATATATGAGATATTTTAAAATTTATTATAACTATCAAAGAATGCGAAAAAAGGTGGTTGGTTTATGATAACAAAATCTACAACAGACCAAAGAAAGGGATACAGATTTTTTCGAATTAATTATGGCAATACTTTAAACTTAGGGTAATGTGTCCAACAGTGAACCAGTAGTACACACTGAACCACCTATCTTACTTTGTAAACGTGACGTTGCCAAACCTTGCTATAGACACAAATGTAGTTTATTTTTACACTGTTGCCCGCCCCTCAGTTGAGCGCGAGCTAGCGCCAGAGATACCCGCGCAGCGGAACGGAGTCGTGATTTTCGTCGAAAAAAGAAAATAAAACGCAAGTACTAACTTTTCTGCTTACTTCAGATATGTATGATTTTTCTGTTTTATATTTGATGAATATAATATATTAACTAAATGGGAATCTTATATAAATACCGTTATCATTCTAACTCATTTCTTTAGTTTTTAAATTAACGTATAACGTCGGATGGTAGGTGTAGTACACAGTGAACCACGAACATAACTTGCACAGTGAACCGGTTCATTGTGTACCACCTCCACATTTAAAATAGGTATCAATTAATTTTAAAACTAAAACTAAATAAATTTATCAAAAGGTATTTAGATTTATTTAATGTTGAGTTGAAACATTATAATACCTTTATTGCTTCAGGATGGGGCGAACTAAAGCGGTAAAAAGAAAAATTGGCAGGCATACTGAAGAAAACATGCATCGAGCTATAATGCTAGTAAAAAATGGAGAATCCATTCGTAATGCAGCAAAATTATGTGCCTTATCATATCCAACTGTAAGGCGGTATGTGAAAAAGTATGAAATAAACGAAAATACGAATTTAATTCCAAATTACACAGTAAACGCTGTTTTTACTTCTTACCAGGAGAAAGAATTAAAAAATTACATCCTCGATTGTTCCAGTAAATTTTATGGCCTCACTGCAAAAGACACAAGGCGATTAGCTTATCAGATGGCTATGGTTAATGAGATAAAAGTTCCTCGTTCATGGGAGGAAAAAAAAATTGCCGGAAAAGAGTGGTTAAGATCCTTCAAAAAGAAACACACGGAGTTAAGTCTCAAGAAACCTGAACCATGCAGCTTAGCGCGGGTTTCGGCATTTAACAAAGTGAATGTGCAAACATTCTTTAAAAATTTAAGAGATGCAATGCAACGCTCTCCGAATTTTGGTAACGGAACGCGTGTTTATAATTTAGATGAGACGTCTACCACAACGGTACAACGCCCGCAAAAGGTCATGGCTCTTAAAGGAAGCAATGTCTCTAAAGTTACGAGCGGTGAAAGAGGAGTTTTGGTGACAACGTGCTGCATTGTTTCCGCTACTGGTCAAGCTTTGCCTCCAGCAATGGTCTTCCCAAGAAAGAAATTTCTAACTCATATGCTTCATGGTGCTCCTCCTGGAACTCTTGGTTTGGCTGCATCGTCTGGATGGATGAATGCAGAGATCTTCGTTGATGTTATTAAGCACTTTATACAACATACGTCTGCCTCAAAAGAAAATCCAGCTCTTTTGATTCTCGACAACCATGAAAGTCATTTATCATTAGAGGCATTGGACATTGCAAAGTCCTCCGGTGTAACTATGCTTACACTGCCTCCTCACACTACGGCAAGATTACAACCTTTAGACGTTGGATTAAATGGCCCCTTTAAAACTTACTACAACTCTGCGGTTGATTCATGGTTACTTCGTAACCCTGGGCAAACACTTACCATCTACCATGTAGCTCAATGTGCAGGAGAGGCCTATTTAAAAGCTATGACTCCGATTAATATCATTAATGCATTCAGAAAATGTGGCATTTATCCATACGACGAGTCTGTATTTACAGAGGAAGATTTTTTACCAAGCTCTGTTACAAACAGACCCGAACCGGGAAAAGAAAATGTTAGCCCAGACGTAGAGAGAGAAACACATGCAACCCGTTCACCTTCTGCTACCCCGTCACCATCAATTTTACAGGACGAGTCGTCACAACATATCCTTCACGATTTGGCTACTAAAAATTATTTCTCTTCCTCAAATGACATTTCTCATGAACAGGCTTCAACTTCTAAGGCAGTAAGAAGTTTTATATCCCCTAAAATTTTTAGACCACCATTGAAAGCCGGTCCAAGAAAAAATACCAAAAGATCTAGACTCTTGGGACGGAGCATGATAGCCACTGATACTCCAGAGAAAGACTTAATAGCAACTAGAAAATCTAAGCACAAAGTTAATGTTAAGAAAGTCAAAACTGGGGATCTATTTAAACAAAAGAAATCTATGAAGAAGGTAGCTATAAGTGATGATGATTCAAGTGCTGAAGGCACTTTTTGTGCAAGTGGTTCTTCATCTGGCGGAGAAGGATTCTTAAGTGACAGTGAAGACGATGAATTTATATTGACCGATGAATTTTCACCTTTGCATAGACAACCCAAAGTGGACGATTTTGTAATTGTTTTGATTGAATCAGAGAAAAAAAAGAAGAAATGCTATTACGTTGCAAAGATCCTTGATGATTCTCCTGAAGCTGGTTTTGATTATTCGGTTTCTTATTTAAAATTAAAAAGCAAAGTTTATCATACGTTTTGTGAGCCTATCGAACCAGACATTGCGATGGTTACAAGAAATGATATAAAATACATATTGCCAGGCCCCAAGGTAGACGGAAGCAGTCGCAGAACAGCAACATTCAAATTTTCAGTTAACTTATCTCTTTTGAACTTTCCTTTTTGATTTTATTAATTAAAATATTTTGATTATTATTGTATGTTGATTAAAACTGAATAATAATTAATGACCAAAACAAAAAATACAATAAATAGTTATTAGTAAGATTTTCTATAAGTGAAAGTTAAAACGGTTAAAAGTACTTTTGTTAATTTTATAATAAAAACACATATTTGATAATAAGGTATTTTATTTCTACAATACTACATAAAGATCTGCCTATATTCACCATAAATTTAATAGGTTGGTTCACTGTGTACACACTGGTTCACTGTGGACCTATCCCTTGGTTCACTGAGTCCCATGGGGTGGACACAGTAAACCATTTCCCATATTTAAAAAAAACTTGAATAAACCGTATTCTCTAACATTTGAGTCTTAAATTGATACACAAAACCAAAGTCAGACATGTAACGAGTCTCCTAGTCGAAAAAGTACTTTATTACATCTATAAACCGTTGAACTATGAATATTCAACTTTTTCGTGGATCACTGTTGGACACCTCACCCTATCTCTTACTAATATGACCATTAAAGTTAAAAGCATAGAGTTTAATATCAATCGATTTTTTTATAGTTTGTGATAAATTGACGTGTGGAGTTTAGTTTTTTAAGGGTATTTTAGACCTTGTATTTCCTACTACTGGTTACTGATACTGGTTCCTCTGCTTTAACCGGTTAGTCAAGCTTGGGATATGATTTAATTTACACATTTATATTCAATCACTTTAGTTGTAAACAAAGTTAGAAGGATTTGAGAAAATAACGATTTTTTAATTTTATTTGTGTATTATTTTAAGAATATTTGCTTGTTTTGATTTGTTTTTTATTCAGCATTTGTAGCTGTTTTTTGTGAATAAAAACGGTGTAATTTGTTTGATGTCATCCTAATAGTAATACGTAAATAAATGTGGAGTTAGTTGATAATTCATTCTTTTTTGTTACAAATAAACGGTGTAATTTAATTGATCTCATATTCATAGTAATATGTACGTAATTGATTAATTCATTGTTTTATTTGCCTTATATAAATGTGAACATTTTCAATATGCGGAATCCCGCATATACCATGATTCCGCGGGATTGAAGATTCGTAGTCCCGCAAATACCGACATTGAATTCAGGCTGCGGGATTGGAAGCCCTACTTTTGACCTGGCATTTTTTCAGGACATCTTTTTGGTCCCTAAAAGATCGCCTTGGTCTGCCTTTACCGACTTGCCCATGCATATTTGCACCATACATGCAAAAAAAAAAATATGTAAGGGGTTTTTTTTTCGACGACCGTTTGGTGCAACGGTAGCGATCCTGCCTTTCGCACCGATGGTCCTGGGTTCGAATCCCGGAAGGGGCAGATGTTTGTGTGATGAATACGAGCATTTGTACCTGAGTCATGGCTATTTATATATATTTCTATAAATATTACTTATTTATGTATGATATATGTATGTCTATCCGTTACCCTAGTATCCATAACACAAGTCTTTATAGTGCTTACTGTGGGCTAGGCTAATTGGTGTGAATGTAAGCAATATTATTATTATTATTATTGTTGTCACTATATCTTCTTCCACACCACACCACTCTCTCATATGCAATTGCGTTTGAGTTAATAGTTTTGTAATAGACCTTAACACTAACAAAAATAATGTTTGAAATCAAAATCTTAACTCGAACTCGGTAGTAACTTTGCATATTTTACGACTTTCAGGTCTCAGACCGAATTTATGATATATAACCTAACCTAACCTAACCAAACTGATACCGTTTCCTTGTAATAAAAGTGACCTTTCCATATTCATAGCCCGGTTGAAATGTCTGATTTAAACCAAGCGGACGTTAAAATAAAGCAACTTTTATCGGATTAGTTCCGCATATAATTTTTTGTGTTACTACTAAGATAATCTTAGTCATCCTATAATCCTGTTATACATACTCGGAAATACAGACGCAGGGAGGAGTTCCACTCCTTCGCTATTCTTATTATAAAAGATGTTGAATAGCGCTTGGTGCGACAGTTAGGAATAGCAAGCAAGAAAGGGTGGTAGCCCGCAGCGCGTCTGGATGTCCTATAGAAGATAGGGGATGGCAGTATGACCAGACACCTCTTTCCCACTAGGCACCAAGGCCGTAGCTAGGGGGGGGGGGGGGGGCATTGTGGGGCAATGCCTTACCTTGAAATCATAATGACCTACCTTAAAATACCAAAAACTAAGATAAATTAGTATAATTAAATTGTTTGTTCATAATTTGAGATAAAAAAAATTGTAGCGATAGATAGGTATCTAAACATTTCCGAACATACCACAGTTTGTGGTATGTTCGGAAACATATCAAACAGCGATAGGTCTGTTTGATTATAATATCTGTGATGCAATCCAACAATTAATTATTACCTCACTCTCACTCAGACTTAGATCTCTACATCCAAATCTGGAAGTTCAACCATCTTATTCGCTTGTTCTTCATCATTGAGGATTTAATAGTTCTTAGATCCATGCTCATGCTCTGTCACAGAAATTATTTGTCTACGAATAGCTATTGAATGTACATCACTGACCTAGAGGACAGTAATATACCTAGTGATTGATTTAGGAGCCCGTGCTTCGAGGGCAGATCAATTATGATATTTTTTTTACTTCCTCCCTACCTGTTACCAATACCTCAAATTCAACTCTAGCTACAGCCCTGCTGGGCACTCTGGGCAAATGTTCAGGGCCCCGCGATCGATATGAGCCCCCTAGTTGCTGCAGATCACTAAACCAATACCGACATTTATTACTGAAAAACTTATTTAATTATTTGTTTATCTACGTTCATTGTCTATTCTAAATAAAAAAGTGTTCTGTCAAAGTCATAGGGGCCCCATTATGCTTATATGATCAGGGCCTCCAATAGGTTAAAGACGGCCCTGAGTATGACCACATACAGCTTCTGAGCACACTCCCCAAAGTATAGTCTGTAAAAGACCGACAGACAGGCAACTTTAAATTCTGCATAAATATAAATATACCAATCAACTAGTTTTGAAGGATATTAAAATACGAATACATAAAAAAACTGATCATTTTATTTCCTTTTAGCGGCTCCAATATTATTAGCAAGATCTTACTATGGTTCTTGAAGGTCAAAACAATTAATAAGTAATTTATAATAAACTTCATAGTTATCATTTATAGCTGCTTGTAAACCTAATAATGTTACTTTTACAAATAACATTATAATTATGAAACAATTTAGTTAATCCTAATTTATAAATACGAAAGTGAGTTTGTTTGTTTGGTAAACTTTCACGCTTTAACTATTCAATCGATTTAATATCGATTTATTCATTCAATCGATTCAATATCGAGAAACAAAACCACGTTGGTGGTTTTGTTTCTCTTGTTGTTATTTGTGTTGTTGTGGATATTAGTGCGTAATAATGGTGGATTATTAACCACTAAGTGTTTGTGAACATACAAGAGTGTTGGCAAGTGTAACAAAGCACCGGAAGGTGTCTTTTCCTGCTCTCTCAAGAAGTCCACGGGGAAGTTTCAGCAAAACCCCGCACATTTACTGAAACCTAGGAAAAAATATGTTTTATTGTTCATTCATCATCATTACATTAAGAAATTACTCAAGAACTGGCAATTACATTTTTTTGACATTGACTAAATGCACAAATCGTGAAAGTCAAAAATAAAGAAAAAAAAAAGAACGAACATTGACAATAGACTTAAGAAGTCTTTATTTACTATATTACTATATGCTGATGTCATTATTTTGGCGCACCTAAATTTCCCTACGATTTAGATCCATTTTTGCTTTTTCGACATTTGACAAAAAATTTTCTCTTTAAAATCATTACTCACAGAAAACAGCCCTTACAATTTTGAACAAAAACAAATTTGTTAAATTAATTTGTACAAATATTAAATACAGCCGGTGCATCCTGGGCGCCTTTGTATATCCCTTTTGGGGATTGTAAACGAAAGTGGTTAATAATCTGACGCCACTTCCTCCTTCTAACTCTTTCTTTCCTATGTTCGCTATCACTCTAACTTTCCACTTTTCTTTTCCTTTTCATGCTATTGCCCTAGGGCGAGGTGTATCTCTGGCTCCGACCCCCAGCTGCTCTGGGGCTGTCCATTAATCACGTGAGGCTCGAAAGGGGGGGGAGGGGTCCATAAAAAAATCACGAAATATCACAAGGAGGGAGGGGGGGTATAGTAATATATCACGTGTATTTATTTTTTCAGCAAACGCGCGATACTGAACCGAAAAGAGGCGTGACGTGTATTTATTTTTTCGCCAAACGCGTACAAAACGAAAGCGGTTTACTACTTCTGTAGTTCGATGTTGGCGCCAAAGTTGAGATCTGACGACAACTCTATGCCATAAAGCTCAAGGCTGTCGGTAACAGGTACAGATGTACCTCGGAAAGTAGGAGTGAGGTTGAAGGAACTCCTTTTTGCAGTGAAAATACACGCTTGCGTTTTGAAGGCGTTGAAATGGACGAGGTTACCGTCACCCCACTGGGAAACGTGGCTCAACCTCTGATTCGTTCGCTCAACCATGGCCTCTCTCATCAATATCCCGTCGTCACCGCTGGCTTTTGAATTATAAAGGTATCTCTTTACGACAGTACTGTCGTCTGCATACCCAACAATTCCAGGTATCAACAGGTCATTGAAGTGTTGCAGAGAGAACAGACCACTGAGGAACTCCGGCATCAATAGCCACTAAGTCAGAGGAGCAGCCATCGATAACTACTCTAATCGACCGTTCTGTCAGGAAATCGGCTATCCAATTACAAAAGTCAGCGGGGATACCATACGTAGGAAGTTTGCGCAGCAGACTAGCGTGCCAAACCCTGTCAAAAGCCTTCGAGATGTCAAGTGACTCGGCAAGTGCTTCGTCGTGCATCTCGAGGGCCTCGCCCCAGCAGTGCGTCACATAAACTAGAAGATCCCCAGTTGAACGTCCACGGCGAAAGCCATATTGACCATCACTAAGAAGATCATTGTTTTCTAGGTACGAGAGCAACTTACTGTTTAGCTTTAGCTTTTTCCATTACTTTACATAGTATGGAAGTGATGGCGATCGGTCGGTAATTGCATGGGTCGGCACGACAACCCTTTTTGGGTACTGGCTGCACATTAGCAAGCTTCCAGGATTTTGGTACGGTTCTTATTTTGACAGAGAGGCGATACAAGCGTGTTAGCCACAGGAGACAACTCGGGTGCACAATACCTCAGTACTCTTGCCGGTATACCATCAGGACCACTGGCCTTATTCACGTCCAGACCAAGTAAGACTCTACGGACCTGCTTATTATGAATTGTGATCTCCGACATTGAAGAATCACATCGAGGTATGTTTGGTGGTTGTTGAGAGCCGGTGTCTAGACGGGAACTGCTTGCATACAGAGAGGCAAATAAACCTGCTTTTTCAGTTGCAGAATGAGCCAGTGACCCGTCAGGTATCAGCAAAGGTGGTAACATAGGACGGCAGAAATTCACTTCGACTGACTTCGAAAGGGACCAGAACTGTTTACTTCCATTCGTGTAGGATGACAGTTTCGTCCCTATTCGGCTGATGTGGTCGAATCTTGCTTTAAGAATGACCCTTTTGCATGACTTGGCGGCCGAATTATAGGCTCTCTTCTTCGATCGGATTCTCAGTGCGCGGACCTTGCGATCGCGGATATGCACCCAAGCCTGGTAAGCAGACTGTTTTCGGGCCTCAGCACGAGCACAGGCCGCATTATACCATTATACCAAGGCGGGGACTTGTAACCGAGCGGGATGCCGGAGAATGGAATAAAATACTCCATTCCGTGCCGAATTACGTCTGCAATCGCATCAGCGGTGCACGATGGGTCGCTCGAAGAGAAGCAAGTTTGCCGCCAGGTATAAGATGCAAATAAAATTACGCATCTCGTCCCAATTTACTGACTCGTAACGCCATACCCACCTCATGCCCTGGGGCTATCATGCGGAGGAGAGCAGATCGATACGGATTTCACCCCACAATGGTCGGACGACCCCAGTGGAGCTAAGACCGATACCGAATGTGTGTGGATCAGTTGTCAGCAGTAAGTCAAGACAATTGGGTGTGTGGCCAGCAATATCTGGAATTCGCGTCGCTTGGTCCACCAGCTGAGTAAGATTTAGCGCTAGGGCACGCTTCTCTCCCAGCATGGTCAGTTTTCTGGTATGGGAACAGCCACTTTTTATGGTGAGCGTTGAAGTCCCCCAGAAAAACAAGCTCCGCCTCTGGATATCGCACAGTTGCCAAGTCTGCCGTCTCTGTGAGGTAATCTTTGAGCCGAGTCTCCCGGTCACCGCTGTGCGATCGGTAAACAGAGATGTAGAGCTTCTTCTCTACCCCTGTGTCCACCAGGGGGGTAGTCTGAAAACTCACCATGTATCACCAAGGGGGAGGGGGGGTAAAAAAATGCCAAAAAAAACATCACGTGATTAATGGACGGCCCCTCTACAACAACGAACTCCTAAAATTTTCAAAACTGACACTAATCGATTAAATTGCCCAAAATTTTAACAAATAAGAATAAAAAAAAAATACAAAAATAAATTACCGCCAACTGCAAATGCGCCGTTATTCCTGTAGTTTTTTCAATAAAAGTAATAAATATTTTCTTTTAGTCTTATTTATTAATAAGTTGTCCTATAGTTTACTCGTGGCAGGTGCTCGACTTCTGTTTTTAGTGTAAACTGTGTTAGCCTCTTTACAAACATAATATTTTTATTTACTAACTAGCTGACCCGGCCACACGTTGCCGTGGCTCAGTTATTATAAAATATTTTTTCTAAAATAAAAGTAGCCTAAGTTACTCCTTATTACATAAGCTACCTGCCAATAAAAGTCCCGTCAAAATCGGTCCAGCCATTTCAAAGATTAGCCGGAACAAACAGACAGACAAAAATTGTAAAAAACGTTATTTTGGTGTATATACCGTATATATATATTCATATGTATGTGGTAAAAACCGGTTATTTCAATATTACAAACAGACACTCCAATTTTATTTATATGTATAGATGTAATGAGTTTCGATATTGAGCTGTATATTTCCCTCTTCCAATAAAATGAAATCAATTAACATTACGCGTCATAGGATAAGATAAAATTATTCAATATTAGTATTTACAATGCATTTATTGTAAGTCAACTATGCCATGGGTTCATAAGTGCTACCTTGAGACTTTTTACCGAGAAAAAGCCGCAAGATACGCGACAAGTGCTATTTTTGTCTCACTTTAATATGTTACAGATTTTTTAAATTAAGAAATCTTATCTTTCTTTACAACATATTAATTAGAAGTATAGTTGTTAAAGCAAAGGCTTTTAACTCCACGCCGTTTTGTCCTTCAAATAATGATCAATTCTGTAATAGCCTTAGCTCATCAGGGTTTTTTTAACAACTTTTTTTAATTTCTCTAACTACTTGTCAGTCCACGGTAGCAATTGCTACCGATAGCCAACACCCCTAGTCCCTGGTATCATATTCAAATTTCCGCGTGGCCTGTTGTTAATTTCTTAAATAACAATTAACTTTTGAGTTACAGAGATCCAAATATTCTGTGGTGGATTCTTTATTAAATAAGCTTTACGGTAGTATTTTTTGTTTGTTACTAGTTTTATTATTAAGCGAGAAAATGGCATTTTTATCTAAGACTCCGGCGGTTTTTTTTTCACAATTCGCGAAGCATTAAAATTGTGGAGAGGGGTGGGGCCAGGGGCGGATCTACTTAAAGGCTTTTTGGGCTGCAGCCCAGGGCCCCGTGAATACAGAGGGCCCCCAACCGAACTGAAGTCAATGATAAAAATTATCTAGAATTTTAAAAAAATCCGACCATAACGTTGGCAACACTGCGATCAATCAACCCGTGTGCGGGTCTATCAAACGGAACGGGGAATTCCCTGTCGCTTGTTTACGGTCGGTGTATTCCGTGTATTGTCGATTATTGGGGACTTCCCTCCGCTTATCGCCCGACGCAATTTTGTTATTTTTTCGCACTTCTGCTATTGTCAACTATATTAACGAATTGACTTTGTTATTGTTAGAAAAGTGATTAGTGTGTGTGTTTAGTTTACTAAGTGATAGATAACTTAAAAGTTATAAGGACCGGACCTTTCTTTTAATTTACTAAAATTGAAAGTATTCAGCATAACTAGACTTCCTGCAACTGTTTTTAATAGGCAGTGGGTAAGTAAAAAGAATTATAAAACATGACTTTTTTATTTTTGTTTCAGTTTTCAAAACTAAATGAATCGAACTCGTTCGATATTTAATGATAATTTGTGAATTGCTACACTCATTACAAAGTAGGTATTAAAATTAAAAGTTCTATCCAGTTCTTTGTTTATTTTCAGAAAAATATCAATAATATCAATTGTAATATATTTTACAATGTCTGCTAGAAAATATAAAAGTGAAGCTGAAAAAAGAAAATTACAGTTTGGTCGAAAAAAATAAATAAATAAATGCGCAAAAATTGAAACTTTTTTTAAATCAGAACATATAAACGCGAATGAAATAGCTATAAATACATTGAAAAACTAAAGGAAGGTATTTTATGCGAAGAGAATCTAAAATCGCAAAACCAGGAAAAACTACAAGTGATGAAAATATGCAAGATTTTGAAAACCAGAAAAAAAATACCAACGATGAAAATGTGCAATATCTTGACTTCCAGCAACCCTCTGGTTCCTCTGAAAACGAAATTGGTGTTCAGCAAAAGGAAGGTAATACAGATACCGAGGTGGAAAGAAATATAAAAAATTGTAAATTTTTTTGGAATCGTGCAACAAATATACGTTTTCTTCTTTGCTTCGACCCATGGGTGGGAACTGTTAAATCGTGAAACAAAACTAAAATTTACGTTAAAAGTTTAAGCCAGACCAGATGTTCTTGTCACTTTGATGCTGTCACAGCTTTGAAAAGTAATTATGATGGCATTATGAAAATTCTCAATAGTTTCGGCTAAAATGACGATGAAAAAGTTGATTTCCGAAAAGAGGCACGAAATTTATTTAATAAACTGGCGAAACTAGAAACTGATTTTTTTTTGGGAAGAAATTTTGAAGAGATTTAATGTAGTTAATAAAAAAGTACAGAGCCCTGGTTTAGACATTGGTGAAGGCAATAAGTTAATTGTGTCATTAAAACAGTTCGTGAAAAACATAAGGCAACAATCAGATCAGAAACTAAAGGAATACGAGAAATATAAAAAATTAAGTACTAGTGTGGGAACAGACTACAGTGACATAAATAAGAGACGCATTACTTCAAAATTTTCAGATAAATCTACAGATAAAGTCTCAGTAAACGGCGCAGAAAAATTTAAAAGAGACACGCTTAACGTTGCGTTGGATATGATGATTATGGATTTAAATAATAGAAGCCAAGCCTATGAGACCTATAGCAAAAAATTTAAATTTCTAATGGATTTGCAAGACAAAAATCAAGAACACATAGATCTGGAAAGTGTACGTAATATAATTGATTATTATCCAAATGACGTAAACGAACATTTAGTGAATGAGTGCATTCAGTTGAAATCTTACTGCTGTCTAAGACAGAGTCTTACTCCTCTTGCAGTGAAATTTTTTGGTTAATTTATGAAAAGAAACTTGTTGATGTTTTCCCAAACTGCTATACCACCTTAAAAAATTTTTTAACGATGCCGATCACTAGCTGTGAAGCGGAGCGTTCTTTCTCCAGGATGTCGTATATAGAAAACAAATACAGGACAACAATGTCGAACTATCGACTAAATCATTTATCAGAAGGACATACAGTGCGATGACCAAATAAAAGAATTTGCAGCACAAAAATGCAGAAAGGTTGCTTTATAATTTATATAACACTAGCTGACCCAGCCACGCGTTGCTGTGTTATAAATTAAAATAAAACCTATCCTATCTTTTAAGTTAGATCAAATAACAGATAGTTACGAAGTTTGATCAAAATCGGTTAAGTAGTTTAGGAGTCCATCGCGGACAAACAACGTGACACATAATTTACATATATTAAGACTAGCTGAACCAGCCACGCGTTGCTGTGTTATAAATTGAAATAAAACCTATCCTATCTTTTAAGTTAAATCAAATAACAGATAGTTACGAAGTTTGATCAAAACCGGTTAAGTAGTTTAGGAGTCCATCGCGGACAAACAACGTGACACGTAATTATAACCATATAAGATAACCGTTTATAACCTGTCAATTTATTTTGCAATAAATAATGTTTTAATAAATAAATAAAATATTTTGATTTCCTATTTTCTTCCTGTACTTAACATATATTACATTACATGTACCTACATCACTACAGAAAACAGTTTCTTGTCAAAATGGCAATTAGTTGAGGAATGAGGTAGGGCCCCTTAGCAGTATTAGCCCAGGGCCCCACAAATTCAAGATCCGCCCATGGGTGGGGCGTGCGGTCGCGGACTGACAAGTAGTTATAGGCAGTTAAGTTACATTGTTTGGCATCTTACATCTTTCTTAAAATGAATATGGAGATAAAATGAAAATGTTAAAAGACAATATGACAGTTACTTGAATAAAGTTTACTCTATTCTACTTTGCACTAAGTTTTTTGTTATTCGATACGTTCGTTTAGTTTTATAACAGTTTGACATTAACTTATTCCTATTTAGACATTTTATTCATATTTCTATTTGCTTTAACTAAGTTTATTAATTGCACTATTAACCAATTTTAAATTAATTTCGATTTAGAATAGTGATGTCAAATACAATTTTATTGTTTAAGTTATAAATAAATTACTTTTATTCCTATTATAACGATAATTCACAATGCCCATGAGTGCGTCATGGCTTCGTGATCCTATGGGATAGCATACGTACTGAAAATAATCCGGAAAAATTGGCAAGGACAGTTTGTTTCTTTAATTATAATTACAAAATTAAGAAAACCTACAAGAAAAAAATAATATTAATGTAGGATTAATGACTACTATTTAAAAAAAGGAAGCCATTAAATCCACGCGTTCTTGTCTATTAAATAACCATAAATTTCGTAATAAACTTGGCTCATAAGTGTTTTTTTTAATTTTGAGAAACGAGAATGAGTCCATCTATTACATCCTCTTTGGAATGAGAGTCAAAATTAGATAAGAAAAACTTACCTCCTTGGCTGTTAGAAAATAAGAAACTAACTTGAATTAACACTGCACAGAATGAACCGAGAAACGCGTTTAAAAGCGCTCGTGACCAGAGCGGAACTGAAATAGGTACTTGAATGAAGCCTCGTCTGACCGGACAGCCATCGCTGCGATTAATATTTGCTTACGTCAAATGTAAATTGCTTCTTTGCATAGAGGTGCATCTGACCTTACCACGATCTTAGCGTGGAGCAAGTTATATTTCCAAAGTAAAACACCGGTTTCGATGGCCTGTAGTGGCTTTTCTCTTCACACAAGCTTTATAGTGCTTGAAGAAATATTATAATTATTATTATCAATGTGCGTTGGGACTTTTTGGCGGGAGCGGGAAGCGTCTTTTTGATGGTTTTGTTTCTCTCGTTAAAATTTGTTGTGGATATTAGTGCGTAATAATGGTAAATTATTAACCACTAAGTGTTTATGAACATACAAGAGTGTTGGCAAGTGTAACAAAACAGCCGAAGTTGTCTTTTCCTGCTCTCTCAAGAATATATTTTATAGTTCATTCATCAATTCATCAAAATAAATTAGTCATTCATCAAAATCAATTAGTCAAGTATTTGCAATTTTACTTACTTGACACTGGCAAAATGCACAAATCGTGCAAGCCACAAATAAAAAAAATGTGCGTTGAGTCAGTCACAAAATCGGTGAAAATATAATTTAGACTTCTTGGTCATATACGGGAACGCTTAAGGAATGCGCCATTGGAAAGATACTCGTACTTTGATCTTCTGCGAGAAAAACGGAGATAGACCACAATCGTATTAAAATGTAGGTTACGAGAAGTTGTATGGGGCTTGAACTAGCTATGCAAAATATTTAAACAAAGAATAGGAGGATGTTGTTTACATTTTTGTAGATTATAATTTATAATATTTTTTTCTTCATAACACCAATTAGCCAAGTCTAAAGTAAGCACTGTAAGGCTTGTGTTATGGATACTAGGGTAACGGATAGACATACATATATCATACATAGATATGTAATCAACCAGGTACAAATTTTTGTATTCATCACACAAATATCGATCTCATCCGGGAGTCGAACCCAGGATCGTCGGTACGAAATTCAGGATCGCTACCGTTACACCAAGCATCTGTTCGTCGACAGTTTAAAATAAATACCTTAGGTTTTTTAAAGTCATTATAAAATAATACCTGCTATTTATTTTTACCTAAAAATATATTTTTTTATTCACTCTATCCCATTGTGAACACTGTATTTTTTTCCAAGTTTCAGCACTTCATTTTACATGGCCTCCACTAGCATTCTTTTCACTTCTGATATGTAATTGAAATTCAATTATATTGTTCAATATGTTTTATTTTTACCGGGTATATTGTAATGCCGTATGTTTTAAGCCCTATCTATCATTGACGACCGTTTGGTGCAACGGTAGTGATCCTGCCTTTCGCACCGACGGTCCCGGGTTCAAATCCCGGAAGGGGCAAATGTTTGTATGACGAATACGAGCATTTGTACCTTAGTCATGGGTGTTTTTATATATTTCTATGAATATTACATATTTATGTATAATATATGTATGTCTATCCGTTACCCTAGTATCCATAACACTAGCCTTATTGTGCTTACTTTGGGCTAGGCTAATTGGTGTGAATGTAAGAAATATTAATTTATATTTATTTATTGACACAAAAATTTTGTCATAATTATAATAATTTATATAGCTTGCTGGCTGGTTATGGATAAAAAATATGTAACATAACCTGCAATGTATATCAAATTATTTCAAATGAAATTAGTACTTTATTTTAGGCAATCTTGACATCAGTTGCGTGACTCGTACCACTAAATTAAGTGCACGCGGACATTAGCGACGCCTGTCATATACAGAGTGTGCGGAAGAAGATCAAGATTTTATTTTTTTATTTCTGGATTTTTTTGCTTTTGTACCTTTAAACCCGTCTGTCTAAACGCGAAGTTGAGCTTCAAAATTTATTGTAACTTTTTTATGTTTGAGGGTCCATAACTTTATTTCTAGCAATCTGCAACTTTTAATTTAAATGGACCGATCACTTAGATTGTAATAAAGAAAAAAAATAGATCTGGCCTTGAAAAAAAAACTTAAGACGGGTTTAAAGGTACAAAAGCGAAAAATTCCAGAAAAAAAAATTAAAAAATCTTGAGACCTAGGTAAAATCTTTTGGACTAGTTAGTTAACTGACCACCTCACCTGCCCCCCATTTTCATATGTTCAACTTTCTTCCGAACACCCTGTAGATTAATAAGGTGACAGTCGATGTCAGGGTCGGATTTGGAGATCTGGAGGCACTGGAGCACCGGAGGCCCGGAGCAAGTATAAATAACCATGTAAGTCTATATAACTATATAGTCTTATAAGTATGAATCATCATCATCATCATATCAGCTGTACGACGCCCACTGCTGGACATAGGCCTCCCCCAAGGATCTCCACAACGATCGGTCCTGTGCTGCCCGCATCCAGCGTTTATTTGCGTCGTGTAGTGCCGGCCTAGAATAGCACTACTCCCCTCTCATCCCGTGGGTGTCGTAAGAGCCGACTAAGGAAAACCTCACCTAAGGAGATGGGCAGCAGCATCTCTTTATGCGTACGGGTCATACTGCGATCGCCAACCCGCCTGCCAAGCGTGGCGATTATGGCAAAACCCCTCTTATGGATAAGTATGAATATCATTCATTAAATATTTGATATTTGTACCTTCAACTTGTTTGTTTTACTTCCTCGGCGCCAGACCTTACTCCCTAATTGTTATCGAATAAATTTTAAAAATCGTTTATTGCGAATATGGGTTGTGCAGTCGTTATAACAAAGTTCAAAGTTCCACTTTATTTTACTATATAAACATTCAAAAAAATCTATTTGAAATAATTTAACGTGATAGCGTCATAAGCAAACATTGATGAAAAATTGCACACTTTTATTAATTGAATTGAATTATTATCATTTTTTTCGATAAATTAAAATTTGTTTGTTGTAATAAACAATGGAAACGACATTAACTTTTCACTTCATGAAGTGGAAGAGAGATAGATGCGTCACAAGCCAAACGCTTAGGCCGATCGTGCCTCTCTATCGCTTGTTCAGCGCTCTCGCTTGCATGCTCGGCTCAGGCGGAACGTTACACTTTTTCGTGCGTGCAGCCGGCGTTCATCGATTTATAAGACGTTATCACGTCAAAAACGTTATAGTTGCTGACTCGCCTAAAATTTCTATTAGTTTTAAGTCTATAGTGGGGTCCCTCTTATAGAGGCCCAAGGATAGTAGCCTGGCCTCCCCTTCCCCAAATCCCTGGTCGCTGTTCCGAGATATTTTCATAATATTTATCAACTCTCAGAAAACACTGTAGTTGATGTGACGTGGTAAGTATTCATTTGGGGTTTACCGACACGAGAATGAAGGTAAAGAAAATATGTCCTATCCTAACCGCTAATGTGAATTTTAGGAAATATTAAAACTAACTTACATTCTGATTAACCAATATTATGACAGAAAAATTCCCGAACGCCATACTGTTGTTGTAGAGCAGCGTAACCACCAGAGACGTACAAGATATTTTATAAAAAGTATTTCAGATACTAGATAGTATATGATACTTTTATAAAGTATGCGCAATTATCCATTATAAAGTTTTTGAAGTGAAAACTTCTTTAGCGGCGTTGTGCACTTTTTGGGATGGGTAAAAAATGTTAAACTCGCGTCAGGATACGTGACCTGATCGAAAATTCGTAAGACCGAGGGACTGTAGACCGCCGGCGTAAGTAATATCCTCCTCTCTTTCTACCGCGCGGCGAAAATGTATGCCTGCTCCTGCTGTTTCGTTTAAGCGGCGCAGGGCGCTTGCGCGCTTGGTGTGTTTGTGTACGATAGCACAAAAAATGAATATTGTATTTTACCACATAAATGATAGTACTTTTATACTGATGATTAAAGCAATTCGTGGAAAATTATTACCTAACCATTTCAAAATATCAAAAATGCACAACATTAATGTTCATGTTTTCACTTCTGCCGGCACTCGTTGTTTTTTTTATTTAAATACGAAATGTACGCAGAAGAGTAGGAACTAAATTTGCTTAAAAATATATAGCGAACACTTGTTAAAGTAATTAATTGTATGGAGTAAATAATGAATTATAAATGAGGTGATATTTCAAAAGAATCTATTGTTTATTGTTTTCCGACATTTGAAACTTCCATTGTTTTACAACATTATAAGTAAACATTATAACTAATACAGCGACCGACTTTCGCTCTTTGTAGCAAAGGTTGTCTAGTAACTGAATCAGTAGGCAATAATAGTTTTTTTTAAGTGAAAACTTCTGTAGCATTATTTTGATTTAAAAGTCGATTAAACGAAAATGCGACAGTAAAAAGAGACAGACACATAAATTCATAAGATTTAACGTAGGAAAAAATGAGATAGGAAGCATTATGCACGTGTGTTAATATGTACGTGTTTGTGTGCGCATGCGTACAAAGCTTGAGAGAAAGCATCACAACAACCGTGGTATTTAGGTAGTATACGTGTATTATTTTGGAAGGTTACACTTCTACCACGTGTGAATTGCACAAATGCTTTTTTATTTCTATTAATTGAGGACAACTTGTAGTGAGAAGGTACTTCACACCAAAACTTTAAACCATCTTTGGGTTGGTTCCGCCCGATACCAGCTCTAGACGCTTGAGTCCATTGAGGAGAGAGGGCCAAGAGGCTCATCGGCAATGACGATCTTTTTTTATAAAAAGCTCAAAAGCCTTGAGCATAGACTGAAGGTAGCTAGCCTGTCCGTTTTTTAAAGGATACATTCCGGAGAGTGTGCAGCAGAATTGCACAACCCTGTTCCGGTGTCCCCATTTTTTCATCGGACAACCAGACTTACAAATAGGCAATACCATTATATGGTATATTATATATACCAAAGAGTCACACTAAGCGTTTAAGTTCCAATTTTGTGATACGTACCGCTAAAGAGTGAAACTGTTTGCCTAAATCTGTGTTTCCTGACAAATACAATTTAGGGGTGTTAAAGTCACGAGTGAATAGATATCTTCTAGGCAAGCGAATTACATCCTAGATCGCATCGTCGCTTACCATCAGGCGAGATAGTGGTCAAGCGCATACCTATTCTCTATAAAAAACTCACAAAACATACACCTAAATACAATATTAAAAGCATAGCGAGTTATGATACATGTGTAATCGCTGTTTATATTACAAACTGCCACGGCATTATTTTTGGCAGAGATATTTATTAGCAATAAGCATGTGCGATTCCAGATGTTACAACATTCATCAGTGCTAAGAACAATATAATTAAAAAATCAATCAATTAAGAATGAACTGCAAAAATACAATACGTATCAATACCAGTCAAGGCAAGATAAATTAGGATTCAATGCCCACACAGTTACTTCCTTTCCCCCATTTTTCGCTAGCGTAAGAATGGAATACTTTCTAACACTAACAAAAAACTTAATACGCTTAATTAGAAAACTAGAAAAGAATTAAATATTCTCACTACCATTGATTTCTCCTTTAGTATCCTTTTATATATTTTAAGTTAATATCTGAAAAACTGTTATAAAATACTTTTTTCGTGTAAAATAACATTTTGACAAGAACCACAACTCATTTCATTTAAACTGTTTAATAAAGCCAAATTAATTAAATATAACAAGAATTGCTCGCTTATTAACAGTATAAAATCCCTGTTTCTAATCTCCGACGAGAAAAGAGAGGTGTTATAAGTTTGACCGCTAATGTGTCTGCTGTGTCTGTCTTAAAATGGGTGAACCGATAATGATGAGGTTTTTTATTTGAAAATAGGTTTTCTAGCGGTAGTATTAAGACTTGTTTTATAAAAATCGGCGTAAAAGTTTTAAGGTCATCAGTTTTTTTTTAAGCTGCGGTATAAATTAAGTGAAAACTATGTACCTTTGTTATGTATAGTAACGAATATTAAAAAACATTTTGTGTTTTATTTGTGTTTGAGTTTTTTTAACTTTATTTAATTGTTTCTTTTTTTATTAGTACAAGAAAATTATACGTACAATTGGAACTGCTATACAACTGAAACTATTATTAAATACCATAGTTTGTTTCTTTTATCTGGAAAGTACCTACATACATGTGACGTAAAGGTTGACATAAAGAACACCACGGCTTTCAATGACACATTTATTTCTTCTTTTTTTCTTACTAGATGTCGCTGTACCGAAATGAATCGCGCTAATGTTTCGGTTCTACGACTACACATATAGCTAACCGTTCTTAGCCTTCTTAAATGTTATTCATAGGCTTTTACTTACAATATCGTAACAAACACACACACAAAGTATTGTAATAATACAATTATGATGATGATTAGAAACATTGTTATTTCTTTTTAACACGCTCTAACATCCCAATTATTTCAGCATAAGGTGATTCTTGGTGTTGGGGTAGCCTTGTGGTTCCAGATGTTAAATTAGCCAGGTCTGCATACTGAACTTGAGATGTCGCCTGAAAAAATAATATAAACGACAATATAATTAACTACATTTAATTTGTATTGACTTAGTTAAAAATATAAAATAAAATGACGCGTATCATTTTGTTTTTATTGTACGAGTATTTTGTATTTTTTATATTAAAAAGTTTTGGGCAGAATAATTATTCGCCTTTGTCTCTGTCAGAGAATTAAAAAGATATCATAATCGTCATAAATAACTCAGAATTGTCATGTCAAAGTGACGTTTCTCTGGCTGGGACAAAAGAAAAAAGAAATTTAGACTTGTGATTTCTTTTTTTTCTCATAAAACACTTAAAATATATGACTTTGATTTTATTTTTTTATTAAATTAATTTAAATTTAGGTTTTGGTTAAGAGAAAATAAAATGTAGTCGGTATAATGCTGCGATTTTGAAGCGTAATATAAGCTTTTGTAAATATATAAAAAGTGAGAAATCATAATTTTACCCAATACTAAAGTTTTAAAGTTTAAACAGAAAAATACTAGAAAAAATCAAGTCACTTCGACGTTTTTAGATATGAAACAACTTAGGGCCCAGTTAGGTTTTTCCAGTATTTTTCTATTCAAATTTATCAAATAAGAAAAATATTAATATTATTTATCATATCAAAATCGTAAATAATATTTATATTGTCCGTTTTTTTCGATTGATTCTTACGTCTTACTATAAAAACTCATTATCGTTCACGGAAAACCGAACTCATCGCAGGTAAACCAGAGAGCATGAACGCTTGGTCTCTTCTAAGCATATTGAGATTGTCTAATATTTTTACCGAATTCAGCGCAGATAATCCACGGAGCATAAACACTAATGCTCTTGGCCTGTCCTAAGCATATTGAAATTATCTCATATTTTTAATTAAATTTTTCTTTTGCCTTTTGAATAAAACTGCTTTAAACAAAATAATAATAGCCCTCATACATGTACTACTACTTTCCAATATTTCGATAGGACACCTTCCTAAATATTAAATTTATACAAATAAAGATGTACAAACCATTTGATCGAATTTTATGGCACATAAATCTTTTTCCACGGATCGTCTATATCACTAATGTATTGAATGACGATTGAAATAAAGAAAAACCCTAATTAATTTCAACCGGAAAGACGGTTACAATATTTTCCCAGCGTGGAATCCAGTATTATTTTTAAACTAGGTCGATGCAGTCGCTAAGCATAAAGCTTCGCTAGCACCATATACATATGTAATTGAGCGGAGCGTAATACTTAAAAAAATAGTGATAAAAAATCAATAATGTTAGTAAATTTTAAAATTCCATAACAATGAAAACCTCCAAAAAGCGCACGCTCTTGGACTCAATGGGAAATCTCATAGAGACAATAATAATCTTTTGGCACCCACGGCCAAAAGCCTAGCACGCGCCGAACCTGTACTACAGCTTAAAAGATTGTCAAAAGTAAATTTACAGTTTATGTCGTCCCAGCTCCTCTGTGAATTTGGAGAATCTGGAAAATTTTGACCTGGGCATACAATTGAGAAAGCGTTTCTAGCTTCTTCCAAGCCAGCAATCTCAAAGTTTGAAGGCAATGCCCTTAAAATTTTACTTATGAGATTTGCTGAACTATGGACAGAAGATAGGAAGGCTGGTAAAGCGACACTGGAAATTTTGTGAATCCCTAAACCACCATAACGGATGGGCAGGGATGCTTGGGTCCAAGATTGCTCGTTCAGCTGCATATTAAGAATCGATTCTAAGCTAATTTTGATTAAATCGTCTACTTGTGTCAAAAGATCTGGGTGATTCCAAAAGGAGCAGCAGCGGAGCACATACGTAGATTTTGGGACGAAAAGACAGAATTTTAAGATGCAAAGTGCATAATGTGGGCTAATTTCGAGGAGACGGTAAGCAGAATTTTGAAATTTAGTAATTGAATTAAAAAAAAAGAAAAAAAGCGGTGGTGTTTGACCCAAGCATTCGGTGAAAGGGTTGGCAAGCAAAAAAACGGACAATAATGCTAAAAATGTAGTGATGGAAATATTAAGAAGACGGGATTGACAGGCGGGCTCAGACACCGTTGCTAAGGCCGCCATCGGTTGCTACGTAACGACGCATGCGTCTTGTTCAAAACGAGCAGCCGTCATATTTTGACTTTGACTTTTTTATGTTTTTAGTGTACATTTTATTTTACTTTATTGTATTTTAAATTTGTTTTAAGTTATTCTTTTTGTGAATGTATTTAAATGTTGTGAATGCAGTTCGTGACCCAATCTTGTGATATCACGTCGAACGCAACCCATACATGTACACAGTGCAACAAGTCTTTCAAATCTTCAAAAGGCCTCAACATACACACTACAAAAACACACAGGAAATGTATTAGCCAAAACAGTCCACCTTTAGACATCCATCCCATTATTCCGAGTGCGCCTACTTATGTAGCCAACGATCCAACTCCTTTCCACACATATCGTAGCCATTTGAAAAATACTATACCCATAGTTAAAAGAATCCCTCGAGGAGCTCGAATAACCGTTGCTACACATTTGTCACAATTAATGCAGAAATGTTACATAAGTAATTGTACTCAAGACTGGCAGAACCTATTTTTATTTTCATACATCACACTACATATATCAAAAACTGATGAACCGAATTTATCATTGACACAAAAGATTAAGAATAACTGTGCTGTAAGCTCCTCGCCTTCTCCCGCACCTTTAATCAAACATGATGCACCTCGTAATCGCAACAAACTCATTGAAAACAAAATTTGTGACGGAGATCTCAAAGGTGCCGCTCGCCTTTTGTTCTCCAACGACGTGCTATCACCAGATATCCCTGACACCCTTCAGGCCTTAAGGACAAAACATCCTCCAGCTCCAGTAAACCCATATTTATTCGACCCACCAACAGCAAGGCAAGCATGCCTTCAAATTCAAAACAAAGATGTTGCGGTTGCCATTTTATCTTTTAAACCAGGTTCGGCTGCAGGTTTGGATGGAATCTCACCCCAACATTTGAAAGACTTAACATCGCATTCTGTGGGTGATGCAGGCGAGCAACTTGTAAACTCTATCACTAAATTAATCAACTTTATGTATTCCGGTAATGTCAATCCAGAAATTGTTCCCATTCTTTTCGGCGCGAACCTCATTGCCCTCACCAAAAAGGACGGAGGGGTGAGACCACTTGCTGTTGGATCAACACTACGACGTCTGGCCTCCAAAATTGCTGTTCGATTTATTTTACCAAAATTAAATTCGGAATTTGAACCCGTACAGTTAGGCTTCGGTGTAAAAGGAGGGTGTGAGGCAGCCGTCCATGCCCTACGCTCTTTCCTAACTTACGGGCAGCCTGACGTGTTGCTCAAAATTGATGTCAAAAATGCTTTTAATTCGGTAAGTAGGGATACCCTGCTGACGGAAATAAAACAACATATACCGGAAATATACAATTATCTTCTTCTCAGTTACGCTGACCCGACAAAATTGTTATATCGTTCTAATGAACTGTCCTCGGAAGTAGGTTGTCAACAGGGTGATCCCCTTGGGCCTGCAATTTTTAGTTTGGCTATAAATCCGATAATTAAAAATTTAAATTCTAAATTCAACGTTTGGTATTTGGACGACGGAACCCTAGGAGGTGATGTGGATACTGTGTTTTCGGACCTTTTTTTAATCAAAAATAAATTTGAAGCCATTGGTTTGGAGCTTAATTTTAGCAAATGCGAACTTTTTATAAATAACGGCAACTTAAATTTAAATGACATAGAACAAAAATTTAATATTTTAGCACCTAATATTAAAATAGTTAACCGTAATTCCCTCTACCTTTTAGGTTCTCCAATTTTTGATGAATCTTTTTTTGAATATTTTAATAAATCAATTACTAAATTTCAAAATTCTGCTGACCGTCTCCTTGAAATTAGTCCACATTATGCACTTTGCATCTTAAAATTCTGTCTTTTCGTCCCAAAATCTACGTATGTGCTCCGTTGCTGCTCCTTTTGGAATCACCCAGATCTTTTGACACAAGTAGACGACTTAATCAAAATTAGCTTAGAATCGATTTTTAATATGCAGCTGAACGAGCAATCTTGGACCCAAGCATCCCTACCCATCCGTTATGGTGGTTTAGGGATTCGCAAAATTTCCAGTGTCGCTTTACCAGCCTTCCTATCTTCTGTCCATAGTTCAGCAAATCTGATAAGTAAAATTTTAAGGGCATCCCCTTCAAACTTTGAGATTGCTGGCTTAGAAGAAGCTAGAAACGCTTTCTTAATTGCATGCCCAGGTCAAAATTTTCCAGTTTCTCCAAAGTCACAGAGTAGCTGGGACGACATAAAGTGCAAATTAACTTTTGACAATCTTTTGAGCTGTAGTACAGGTTCGACGCGTGCTAGGCTTTTGGCCGTGGGTGCGCATGAGGCCGGCTACTGGCTTCACGCGTACCCTTCGTCAAATACAGGAACATTTCTTGAGCCTGACACGCTTCGAATCGCTACCTGTCTACGGCTTGAGGTTCCGGTCTGCGCTCCTCATAAATGTCCCTGTGGCAGTGATGTCGACAAGCTAGGACATCACGGACTGTCATGCCAAAAAAGTGCAGGCCGCTTCTCGAGACATGCCGCACTTAACGATATCATACGCCGGTCCCTTGCCACCGTCAACGTGCCTAGTCTACTTGAGCCGACTGGTATTGCAAGAGACGATGGCAAGAGACCGGACGGTATGAGTTTGATTCCATGGAAGATGGGCCGGGTGCTGGTATGGGATGCAACCTGTTCCGACACGCTGGCCCCTTCCCATCTACATGGAACCAACAACAGAGCTGGTGCGGCTAGTGAAGCGGCTGAAAAAGCTAAAGCTTTTAAATACAGGGGTCTAGGCACCGAATATGATTTTGTCCCATTCGGTGTCGAGACCCTTGGTCCGTGGGGTCTTAGCGCTATAAGGCTTTTTAAAGAAATAGCAAAAAGGCTAGTCGACATCACAGGAGACCGAAGAGCTGGCAGCTACCTCGGACAAAGAATTAGCCTATCTATTCAAAGCGGGAATGCTGCCAGTATCTTCGGAACCTTGCCTAAAGGGACTCCTTTTTACAATATATTTTAGTTGTTATATTATTTATATATGTATTTTAATTTTAGGTTAATTTAAGATAAGTTATGTTTTAGTTATTTTATTATCCTTTGGTTAATTAATAGATTTATATATTTACTTGAGTAACATTAAATTCCCAATTATTATTAAAATATTCAGAAATAGATTCATCAAAAATTGGAGAACCTAAAAGGTAAAGGGAATTACTGTTAACTATTTTAATATTTGGAGCTAAAATATCAAATTTTTGTTTTACATCGTTTAAATTTAAGTCGCAGTTATTTATAAAAAGTTCGCATTTGCTAAAATTAAGCTCCAAACCAATGGCTTCAAATTTATTTTTGATTAAAGAAAGGTCCGAAAACACAGTATCCACATCACCTCCTAGGGTTCCGTCGTCCAAATACCAAACGTTGAATTTAGAATTTAAATTTTTGATTATCGGATTTATAGCCAAACTAAAAATTGCAGGCCCAAGGGGATCACCCTGTTGACAACCTACTTCTGAGGACAGTTCATTAGAACGATATAACAATTTTGTTGGGTCAGCGTAACTGAGAAGAAGATAATTGTATATTTCCGGTATGTGTTGTTTTATTTCCGACAGCAGGGTATCCCTATTTACCGAATTGAATGCATTTTTGACATCAATTTTGAGCAACACGTCAGGCTGTCCGTAAGTTAGGAAAGAGCGTAGGGCATGGACGGCTACCTCACACCCTCCTTTTACACCGAAGCCTAACTGTACGGGTTCAAATTCGGAATTTAATTTTGGTAAAATAAATCGAACAGCAATTTTGGAGGCCAGACGTCGTAGTGTAGATCCAACAGCAATTGGTCTCACCCCTCCGTCCTTTTTGGTGAAGGCAATGAGGTTCGCGCCGAAAAGAATGGGGACAATTTCTGGATTTACATTAACGGAATACATAAAGTTGATTAATTTAGTGATCGAATTAACAAGTTGCTCGCCTGCATCACCCACAGAATGCGATGTTAAGTCTTTCAAATGTTGGGGTGAGATTCCATCCAAACCTGCAGCCGAACCTGGTTTAAAAGATAAAATGGCAACCATAACATCTTTGTTTTGAATTTGAAGGCATGCTTGCCCTGCTGTTGGTGGGTCGAGAAAAAATGGGTTAACTAGAGCTGGAGGATGTTTTGTCCGTAAGGCCTGAAGGGTGTCAGGGGTATCTGGTGATAGCACGTCGTTGGAGAACAAAAGGCGAGCGGCACCTTTGAGATCTCCGTCACAGATTTTGTTTTCGATGAGTTTGTTGCGATTACGAGGTGCATCATGTTTGATTAAAGGTGCGGGAGAAGGCGAGGAGCTTACAGCACAGTTATTCTTAATCTTTTGTGTCACGGATAAATTCGGTTCAACAGTTTTTGATATATGTAGTGTACTGTATGAAAATAAAAATAGGTTCTGCCAGTCTTGAGTACAATTGCTTATGTAACATTTCTGGATTAATTGAGACAAATGTGTAGCAACGGTTATTCGAGCTCCTCGAGGGATTCTTTTCAATATGGGAATGCTATTTTTCAAATGGCTAAGATATGTGTGGAAAGGAGTTGGAACTTGAGCTACATAAGTAGGCGCACTCGGAATAATGGGATGGATGTATATTTGAGGATTTTATATTATATAATAACAATTTTATTTAAAAATGGTTTTTATTTTATAAACTTTTTAAGTGCGTTTATTGATTTGAGGTTAACTGTCGGTATGTATTCTTTTTATTTGTTTGTAATATAAATTATTATTATTTTTACATTACTATTGGTTAAACAGTTTATTTTAATGGTTTTTGATATATTACTTGATTCTGTATACAGATATATAGGAAATCTGTTAGTCTTTTGACGCTTCTTACTGATCACTATATTAATTTATAAATTTATCTTTCTTTTCACATACAAAGAATACGAGCACAAGAAGGGAAATTTTTAGTTATCTTTGTTTAGTAACGATAAAGAAGTATAACTTTTTACGTGCGTGCATAAGTACACACAACGGTTTTTTTTATAAGGTTCGCTCTTGAACCCAATCAATATCGGGGGCCAAGACAAATTTTACGATCGAACGACCTAACCCAGAAGGTGCCTATTCACACTGGCTCAGAAAACGGACGGGTTATATGTACTCGGAAATACAGAGGGAGGGAGTTCCACTCCTTAGCTGTGCGCATTATGAAAGATGTTGAGAAGCGTTTGGTGCGACAGGTAGGAATAGCAACCAAGAACTGCTACCACCCTGGTAGCAGTGCGTCTGGATATCTGATGGAAAAAGGAAATATACTTACGTAAGTCTCTAATTCAAGTGTGTTCTTTACACATCGCTTCCGGCATAAGTAGTAACAGCCAATCACAATTGAGACGACCCCTAAAAGCCCCCCTCCAATCAATCCTATTATATCGGATACATGAATATCTTCAGAATCTGGTTCAACTAAATAAATTCATAATTAAACAAAATCAGTATTTTTTGTATTTTTGCTTTTTAATGCTATTTACTTTAAAACATTTTGATGTGAAATACAAAAAAATAACTCGGATGACAATTTCTTGACTAATATTTTATAATAAAATGTATTATATAATAAGATAGCATTAAAAAGACGAAAATATACAAAAATATAAATTAAATTAACGCTAGCCAACAGAATAAAAAAAATAAAAAGTACTAAACTCTGTCCAATGTAGGATGATACTTTTGACAGTCGACACCTATATAGAGGGTATAAAGTTGCTATTACAATGTCAAGCCAAACATAAGGAAACAAACGTAACCTTAGTACGTAGCAATAAGGAAGTGACACCTGTCAAAAGTATCATCCTACATTGGACAAAGTATAGAAAATTTCGCTTTTCGGGTGCTCGCAAGGCTCGGTAGCTCAATTGGTAGAGCAGTGGACCGGGCATCCAAAGCTTGAGCTTTTGAGTCCTGCCTAAGAATAAATTGTGAGATGAGTCGATTTTTACTAGTATTTTCTAATAAAATGTTTCATGTGATTGGTAAGGTTAGAATAAAACTTCATCAAAACTTTGGGCTACTTTGGTTTAGCCAATTTTGAACCGTTAGATCAAACGGGAATGGTCGCAAATCGTGATACATGGGTCTTCGGTTTATTGCTCGTATACGCAAAAGGGTTTAATATATTATAGTTTTTTAGACTGTTTTTATGATTTTTCCTACACTGCTGTTGGTTACTTAAAACGTCACTAAGCCACTAAATCATTTTTTGAGATATTGCTCTAACTCTTTTAAAAACTAGAAGTATATAAATATATATAAATATTACTAACACTCACGCCAATTAGCCTAGCTCAAAGTAAGCACTGTAAGGCTTGTGTTATGGATACTAGGGTAACGGATAGATATGCACATGATAATACATAGATATTCATATAAATACGAGTACATATAAACATCCATGACTCAGTAACAAATGCTCGTAATCATCATACAAACATCTGCCCCTTCCGGGATTCGAAGCCAGAACCGCAGGTGCGAAAGGCAGGATCGCTACCGTTGCACCAAACGGAAGTAATAGAAATACAATTCCTAAACAGATAGAAAGATATTTTTTTTACAAATCATGGCATATAAAAATCAAAATCTATTCCTGAGGCATAAAGTTCGTTTAAGTAGGATGGGGCAGATGAAATAATTATAAATTTTATAATTTAATATTTAAGAAAAATACCAGATAAATCAACTCAACTCACAACTCACTCAGGCGAAAATAAAAGGTCTGTCAAAAAATTTAATAAAAAATGATAACTCGAAAACAACGAAAAATCGCGAAACATACGAGTACATATGGGTGATTCGGGTAACCGCAGTGATGCTCTTGATCTGGAATTCCGCTTGACTCAATTTTTTGGACACCCTGTATTCTGAAGATAACTTACCATATTCAAGTGTATTATTTGTGATTTCGTTGTTTCCGACAATTTGTATATTTCTAAGTATAAGTCGTGACATATTCTGATACTGATATGGTTCCACATTAATTTTGTATGCAACACAAATGAGCCGGGTGTTTTGGGTCAAATTAAAAGATACATCATCTTTTGCATATATTTTGGATATCGTCCCATCTGAAAGATAAAATGACTTAAATAATATTCGACGGCATGAAAATAACTAAATTTGTCGTGGAACCAACGAAAGCCTGTGTTATGGATACTAGGGTAGCGAATAAGTAATATTATCAGAAACATATAAATACATATGACTCAGGTACAAATGCTCGTATTCACCACACAAATATCTGCCCCTTCCGGGACTCGAACCCAGAACCGTCGGTTCGAAAGGCAGAATCGCTACCGTTGCACCAAATAGTCAAAATCCACAAAAATTTCCCCAAAAAAAATTAAAATACCCATAACACAAGCCTCAGAGTGCTTGCTTTGGCAAGGTAGGCTGTTTGGTATGAATGTAAGAGATATTATAATTATGTTATACAATATGTTAAGAAAACCCTGTCCAACCCGAAAGGGGCACATAGGCACTTCAACAACATAACCAAAAAAAGAATAAAATTTATATTATTTATAATTATAAATTAGTTATATTTTTTTTAAATGCGTGGTTTTAATATCATCATATCTTAAATTATAGCAAATTTTCAAAAACTGACAACACTTTTGTTGCCATGCGGCGACGAGTGTATGTGATATCAAAAGAAGCCGCGGCTGGTTAGATGCGAATTCTCTGCGACAAGTCAGTACACGGCCTTTGACGATGCCGACAACAAAGCACCGCGCGCTATCAAAGTACCGCCGGCTGTAGGTATGACTTCAGTGAGTGAGCGCTACCTATGGTTAAAAGTAGGGATGGACTTGTTTTTTCTTTTAGTCGATGTTTTGGTTCCTAATGTAAGTTTATGTTATTGTTCGTAATGTTCATAAGTCGATATAATAATAATTTCGTTTGTATGAAGCAGATTAAATAACTCGTGTATTTACTAATCACAATAATAAGTCACAACATGAAATTAATAAAATTAATGAATAAAGTTACTAATAAAAAGCAATAAAAACTGTGAATTATAACAACAATATAAACATGAACAACGCAGACGAGATTCAGTTTTTGTTGTCTTTTGTTTAATTATTAAGAAAATCAATTATGATTAATAAATTACTCAGCTTATTACCGAAAATAAAATACGTGAAAGGCTTATGTGTAACGTAATATTGGATCGATAAAAAAATATTTACATCGATATCCAAATCTCGATACCTACCAATACCTTCACGGATCGGACAGGGTTTTCTTAACATATTGTATATATTTTAAGAAACATGTAACTTTATATAACAAAAGTAATAGTCATCTCACCATAAAGTTCTAACCATTTTCTATAAATTATTTTATAATCTTTTTTACCATTTTTATCGCATGAAATAGGTGAAACGTAATCGTATGGTAATAATTCCAATTCGACATGATTATTCTTTTCTGAAACAAATAAATAATGATTGTATCTATCTATATCTCTCCAACTTTACCTCTTTATACTATTACTAGCTTTTACCCGCGGCTTTACTCACGTTATTGTAAACTTCCGATTAAAAGTTATATTTCTGTACTCCTGGCAAAGTGTATGCAAAATGTGTAACAAACAAACTTACCTTAGTATTTATTAAGACTATAAGGTTTTTAGCGATTTTTTGATTTGCCTATCATTTGCTCAATCACGTGTTCTTAGTATATACCAAATTTCATGGCAATCGGTCAACCCGTTCTTGAATTATAAGAGGACATGCAGATAGACAAGCAGACATACAAAAATTTAAAAAATTGGCATCGTTTAGTCATAAAACGAATATATGTCATATAATTTGTCCAACAAAATAAATCTACTGACAGACCCTACAGATTTATTGAGCGAAGCTCTCTTTTAGGCAACTCACAAATTTCGCTTGTCTCCCTCCTGCTACTTAACGGTTCAACCGATTCGAACGAATTTTGGCATGAACATACATGATTATAACCTGACGGACATAGGCTATGTAAAAAAAATATACACTTTACCATGGAGGAATAATCACCGAAAGAAAAATTCAAAAGCTGATCACAGCCAAACCGCTGAGACTAGTATTTGCAAACAGCAGCAGCATTGCAGACCTAGTATAGTATTAAAGATACGATATATAGCCTATCAATTACGCAATTACATGTTCTTACCATATAACAAAATTATATCTAAATCGGTCAACCCGTTCTTGACTTAAAGATATACAGATAGACAGACAGACAAAATTAAATAAAAATAGAAGAATTGGTGTCAGTGAGGCATAAAACGAATATATATCATAAAATTAGTTGTTTGTAGTATAGAAAGATACTTCTGTTATACAAGGTTATTTTATAAACACCATCCAAATTTTTTCTAGGCATTAGATATCATTCAAACACTTCATTTATGAAAAAAAATTGGTAGGTAAAATTTCCGCAAAAAAAAATTTTGTCCGAGCGAATTATTACAACAGTTGGTTACTGGCAAAATAGGTACTTACAGTTGAACGACCGACCGCCCGAAGCGCCTCACCGAGCTGCGCGCGCAAGTTGTAACTACATCGGCGCAATGAAATCAGTCAGCCGCGGGCTTTCCGCGATGTACAATGTTGCGTTCACGCATTTACGTCGCATAATTATCTACCTAACGAAATGTGTTCACACTTGCAATTGAAATCGAGGGCGAAATTGAACGACGGGTTTATGTGAAGAAGGCCCAAAGCCTCGAGAACTTAATATAAATATAATCCGTGCATTTAACGAAGTGACAAAGTGAAAAAACAAGTAATACAATAAAAGACAATGTTCATAAACGTGCAAGACTGTTTAGAGAGAAATTACCTACACTTTAAGGTAAAGTGATTGTTTTCAAACTTCATGTAAGTGTATTTTTTTTGGATTTTTAATTAATTATTTTGTTGGAGTAAAGCAAAATGTGTGCAGGGCGGCTAAGACTTGTGAAATTTTTCACAAAAATATAGAACTATTAATTATACATTTCTTTATCCTATCGTGTAAAATAGACAAAAATAACTTAGGTAGGTAGGTACTAAGGTTTTGGCACTGCATTTGTTTTTGCGATTTTCGAATTGCCTTTGCGATCCCTGTGTTTTTTTAGATTCTGTGGTTAATAAACACCCTTTGCTTTACTCCAACCAATTATTCTACATAAGTTGATTAAATTTAAAAAAATGCGACGTAAGTGCCTAAGGTGTGGTTTACTTTTATGTTCATTTTTTATTTATTAAAAGTGTTATCGATTAATATTGTTATAATCAAAGAACAAATCAACTTATCTCTTCTTCAATTTGACGTTCCTATTTTTTTTTCGTTTAGCAACTTATGAAAATCATTGTAATGTATCAATGAAATACGGGAGGGCGGGGCGGGGGTCGTGTAATCATCTGCTACAACGTGCGTAGCGTGACTGTGACAGCAATCGGTAGTTTTCCTCGGATAACTTTGTGTAGGCTTAACTTAATATTTTAGTACTGAGTGATATTAAAAGAAAAAAATCTTGTTTCGTTATTTTCTTCAAAGAATATGTTAGTAAATAGGAATATGTTTTGTATCAAAATAAAATTACAAGCTTCTTATAACTACTACTAACGCCATCTAGTGAGTAATTTTGTACTAACTTCAGAATGAGTGAACTTTGTACTTGTTAAAATAAAAGTAGTCTGTTGCGAACATCCAACGAGTTTTAATAGGTTATGGGCTACTCCCGTATTTATCAGTTATTTTACGTGTAAAATAGATAAATTGTGCTTGTTGATTCGCGGAAACATGAACTCGAACTACATTGCTAGTGTGCCGAAGTTAAAAGGCAGGGAGAATTACGACGAGTGGAGTTTTGCGGCTGAAAGCTTACTGGTGTTAGATGGGACGAACAAGTACATCAAACCTCCGGCCGGATTTGAAGTTAAAACAGCAGAAGACGCAAAAACGAAGGCAAAGTTAATACTAACAATTGATCCAGCTTTGTACGTGCATATCAGAAACACGGAAACATCAGCGGCATTATGGACTAAGTTGAAGACCATGTTTGACGATTCCGGTTTTTCTAGAAAAATAACCTTGCTTCGACATTTGATATCCATAAGATTGGAAAGTTGTGACTCGATGGCTACCTATGTCACACAAATAGTCTTCTTCTTCTTCTTCTTCTTTTGGTAAGTGGCTTGTTTTGTGCCTTCACAATTCCGCCAATGTCACGTGAGTCACAAATAGTCGAAACAGCTCAACGGTTAAATGGCACAGGATTTACAATAACCGATGAATGGGTGGGATCATTATTATTAGCGGGTTTGTCCGACCGTTATTCTCCGATGATTATGGCTATCGAACATTCGGGTATTCCGATAACAGCCGATGTCATTAAATCAAAATTACTTGACATGGAAGTTTCGAATGAGTCTGAAGGTAGTGGCGCTGCATTCGTTGCGAGAAATAAATATTACTCTGGCAACACCAAGCCAAAAAAATATGGCGGTTCATCTACGTCAAACAAGAAAGCAATGACAGACGCAATAACAAAAGAAGTTGTTTGTTATAAATGCAAAGGCAGCGGACATTATCGTAATCAGTGCCCGTTATTGAAGAAAACTACTAACAGATGTGTTTTCAACGTTGTTTTTATAAACGGAAAGTTTAACAAGACGGAATGGTACGTCGACAGTGGTGCGAGTGCGCATATGACTGTAAACAAGAATTGGATTAAGAACATAAACTTAACGCCGTGTTTACCAGAAATTGTCGTTGCTAATGAATCAAAGGTGTCAGTTGATTGTTCAGGAGATGTAAACATCATTTCGGATTTGGAATGTCACATTACTATCAAGAACGTGCTATGTGTGCCTAGTTTGACAACAAACTTGTTATCAGTTAGTGAGCTTATCAGGAATGGCAACAATGTCGTATTTGAAGAAAAACATTGTTATATTTATGACAGAAGTGATGCTTTAGTTGCGATAGCTGATTTAACTGATGGTGTGTACAAGTTGCGGTTGCAGTCGCCAAGTTATGGTTTGGCAGCTCCTGCAGTTACCGGTAGTTTATGGCACAGAAGGCTAGCTCACATCAATAGTCAAGATATGAACAAAATGAAAAATGGCATAGTAGACGGCTTGTCATATGAAGATTCATTTGACATTACGAAAGCAGAGTGTACTACTTGTTGTGAAGGAAAACAGATAAGGTTGCCATTTACTCATGTTGGTGAAAGAAGTACGGAGGCATGTCATCGGATACACAGTGATTTGTGTGGACCTATGGAGGTGAACTCTCTTAATGGCAGTAGATATTTCATGCTGTTTGTGGATGATTATAGTCGAATGACTTTTATCTATTTTCTCAGACAGAAAAGTGAGGCCTTAAGTAAATTTAAAGAATTTAAATATATGGTAGAAAACCAACAAGGAAAAAAGATAAAGATCTTTCACACGGATAATGGATTGGAGTACTGCAGTAAAGAATTTAAGAATTATTTAAAACAATGCGGTATTATTCACCAGAAAACAAATAGTTACACGCCTGAACAAAACGGTGTCTGTGAGAGGGCCAATCGCACAGTAGTTGAGAAAGGCAAATGCCTATTATTCGATGCAAAGTTGGGCAAGAGATTTTGGGCAGAAGCAGCCAACACAGCTGTTTATTTAAAAAACAGGTCCATTGTGTCTGGAGTACCAAAGACACCTTATGAACTGTGGCATGAGTCAAAACCCAACCTAAGTCACATTAGGCTATTCGGAAGTAAAGTGATGGTACATATTCCCAAAGAGAAGCGACGCAAGTGGGACAAGAAAGCTACTCAGCACATATTAGTCGGATATGGCGAGGATGTTAAAGGATACAGATTGTATGATCCTGCCAAGAACACCATAATCACAAGCAGAGACGTCATTGTGATGGAAGGCGAGACAGGGGATATTGCAACCAGCAAAGAGGCTATATGGATAACGGATGAGAAGACAGCACAGCACAATATCAAGCCACCAGAGGTCAGTATGAAGAAGGAGAGCAGCAGTTCAGTGGGGGAATCCTGTCTTTCAGAAGAAGATGATCCACATGATAACAGCTCTTCAGTTTCTTCAGTATATGCAGACGGTGATGATAATCTTCATGAATCTTTACCAAGTGAGGTCCAAGTGGAGGTGCAGGAGGTGCAGACAACATCAGTTCCAATTCCAGCGCCAGAATGCGTTAAAACAAAGCGCTTGAGGAAACAGCCTGAGTTGTATGGTTTTAGCAACTTGTGTGTATCCAGTTCCGATCCAGCTTCAGAGGAGATCTCAGTCTCAGAGGCTCTCGAGGGGTCTGAGAAGGAGCAGTGGCGGCGTGCAATGGCTGATGAGTTGCAGTCATTCGAGGACAATGATGCGTGGGAACTTATCAAGAAACCTAGTGATGTGTCAATAGTGAAGTGCCGTTGGGTGTTTGTAAAAAAATATGACGTGGACAATAATGTGCGGTACCGGGCTAGGCTTGTCGCCAAGGGCTTTACGCAAAAGCCAGGTGTAGATTATACGCGTACTTTTGCACCTGTAATTCGTCATTCTACCTTAAGATTGTTGTTTGCTCTCAGCGTTAAAATGGAAATGAATATTACACATTTAGATGTAACCACAGCTTTTCTAAATGGTGTCTTAAAAGAAAATATATATATGTCGATACCTGAAGGTTTTGCAAACAAAAGTGGGGGAAATGTATTAAAATTAAAGAGGGCGATTTACGGTTTAAAGCAGTCATCTTTAGCATGGTATGAGAAAGTAAAAGATTGTCTTTGTAAATTAGGCTTTAACAATAGTCAATATGAACCATGTTTGTTTGCGAAAACTAAAGGTAATGCAAAAATAATTATTGGGTTATATGTAGATGATTTTCTAATTTTTTCAAATAATGACCATGAGACTGAAAAATTGAAGAATGTATTAGCTTCAGAGTTCAAATTAAAGGATTTAGGTCCTGTCCGACAGTATCTGGGAATGAGAATTAATGTAAATAAAAACAAAAGTATTATTACTATTGATCAAACACAGTACATTGACCAATTAGTTAAGAAATTTCAGATGTCTGACTGTAAACCTCAGAGTACTCCTATTGAACCGAAATTGAATATAGAAAAATCTACAGAATATTTACCTAATGTTCCTTATCAAAAACTCATTGGCAGTTTAATGTATCTGGCAGTATTAACAAGACCAGACATTGCCTATGCTGTGAGCTACCTCAGCCAATTTAATACCTGTTACAATGTAAATTGCTATAATTATGCGAAAAGGATTTTGAGGTACTTACAATGTACAAAGAATTATTGTCTTAAGTATACTAAAAATGACATTAATTTGCAAGGGTTTGTTGATAGTGATTGGGCATCTGATGCCATGGATAGAAAATCCTATACTGGATTTTGTTTTATGTTGTCTGGATCTGCAATCTCCTGGCAAAGCCGTAAACAGAAGTCTGTCAGTCTATCCAGTACTGAATCTGAGTACGTGGCTATGTCAGAAGCTTCTAGAGAGGCTGTTTATTTAAGAAATTTGATAAATGAAATTGCTGGACAGTTATATGTTGTTAGTCTACATTGTGACAATCAGAGTGCCATGAAATTAGCTTCTAGTCAACAGTGTCATAACAGGTCAAAACATATTGATGTACGTTATCATTACATCAGGGATGTTATCAATGATGATATTGTTAAGATTAAATATATTCCCACTGGGGAAATGCCTGCTGATCTGCTAACAAAGGGTCTATGTCATTTAAAGCATTATAAATTTATGAACATGCTTGGTATTGTAAGTTTATAATATATAATGTTCAGCTTATTTTGATAAGTGGGGGTGTTAGTAAATAGGAATATGTTTTGTATCAAAATAAAATTACAAGCTTCTTATAACTACTACTAACGCCATCTAGTGAGTAATTTTGTACTAACTTCAGAATGAGTGAACTTTGTACTTGTTAAAATAAAAGTAGTCTGTTGCGAACATCCAACGAGTTTTAATAGAATATAATATATAAATTTGGATGGTGTTTATAAAATGACCTTGTATACGGATACGGATATGGCGTCTGGTATGCAGAGTAGAAAGAAGGCTAATGATAACACAAAATGAATGGTATTTTATATATTACTAGCTTATACCCGCGGCTTCGCTCGCAATTTTTTTTTTCAATAAAAAGTATCCTATGTTACATCTATAGCGAATTAGGTCTAATCCACTATTTACGATTTGTTTATAGAAGCGAGGGAATTGATAAATGAAAGTCCTGCATAGATCACTGAACTTGTCTTAATAAACTTGAAATTTTACAGTTACAATCATTAAAAGTTTTTCGTATCAGAGAAAATCACTGCTGTCAGAAAAAGTAAATTGCGTCTTATTTTTATTACACAGAGTATCTAGCTTAAAATCACAGATTAATAGTTATCTTACAGAGTAGTCACACATCCACCACACATCTTATACCTCCAAGAATATATGTACAAAGTTTCATGATGATCGGTTAAGTAGTTTTTGCGTGAAGCATAACAAACAAACTTACATTCACATTATAATATTAATAGGGATGGTATTTTACCGAGATCTCCAATGCTAGTCAAACGTGGAAGATGTAATCCCATCAAAAACAATACTTGTCAAAAAAACTACACTAAATAATTTAATTTACACGTGTTTTCATGCGATGGCCGAGTCAATATATTTATAAAAAACAATAAAGATTTTTAATATTGATTTGCGTCACTATAAGATGCTGTTAATTATTACGTAACAACTTAATGCTTCGAGTACGGAGATTCCAGACACAATTGATTTTCAATTGTTATGGACCACGATCGCGGTCTTAGGGACTGGACGTATTAAGACAGAAATTCGCTTAAGTAGGGACTGAATAAATTAATAACCGACTTGGTATTACATGGATCTCATAACTTTTTACCGTAGAACAACTTAGTTGCGAGACTTGGTTTTTTTGACAAGTATTGTTTTTGATGGGATCTCATTGCTTTTTGTATTTTGTAGACAGTCTACTTTTTTCCTTTTCGGTACCTTCTACTTATTGTATATATGTATGTATATCTACCAGCAACGAATTTTCTTAAAGCCCTCTCTCTGACTTATGAACTTTTCTTATTTTTGTAGGTTTTCTTAGTTTTTCCTTGATTCATACACCAAACACTTTTTATATTCCAAATTTGAAGCTTCTAGGTCTGCTAGAAGTGTCTTAGAATTTTGATGATCGGTGAGTCAGTGAGTGACAAAATTAAGAAATTTGACCCGTTATAATTCTTAAACTACTAGTTCAAATTGAATGAAATTTTAAATATACCGTGTCTTTACAATGCCTGCATGGTAACTAAAGATTCAGTCTTCTAATTTTATCCACAACGAAGTTACAGGGGGTCGAAAATGGCCTGAATTGCTTCGAGAAAAGGATGGTACGTCCGTGCCGCTTTTTTGCTTGACTTGGCGGGGGCACTGCCGTGCCCCCAGATAAGAAGACTAATGTACTGAAATGTTATCAGTCAACTACATGATGCGTGCTAATCATACGAAATTGTCAATAAGTATGTTTATTTTGATGCAGTGTTAATGTTGACGTACGGAACGGCGCCGGCGACGTGGTCCATTATTATGGCTTCAATGACGCAAAGTCTGTTACGCCATAACTCGCCCCAGTTCTTAACCGATTTTAACTCATTCACGGACACTCCGCCTATAGCCGTAAATCTAAGTCCTTACAATAGGACACAACGCCTTAGGCCGGTAAAGTGCAAACAACCAAAACGTTCTTATTTCCTGTAGCCAGTCCAACTATTGGCGTGTTGTGACACTTGATCACGTGGGTCCCGTTGATGCTAAGTAATTGGAGCGGCTACAGGCGATATGCCCGTTTTGGCTGTTTGAACTTTACCGGCCTAAGGCGTTGTGTCATATTGTAAGCACTTAGACTTACGGCTATAGGCGGAGTGTCCGTGAATGAGTTAATAATTTTGTGTACTGAAATTCAACACATTCAGAACCAGATTATGACGGAGCCCGAATTTTTTTAATTTACAAAAATAAAAAAGTTATGACCAAAAAATATTTCCTCAATGGGATTTTGAAATAAAAAACGCACGCATTTTAAAGTTTTCATTGTTATGAAATTTTAAAATTATCAATTTTTTGTATTACGCTTCGCTATATATGGTACTAGCGAAACTTTATGCTTAGCGACTGCATCGACCTAGTTATTAATTTAGTAAATAAATACTGGTGAGTACCAGTTGCAATATTTTCCGTGCTTGGTTTAAATATGAGTTTAAAAGCTGTTATTGATGCAACATTTTCATTGTCTACGTTAAATAAGTCACAATAAAACTTTGTATTATTATCAAAGGAATTGTCTGTAAAATCCATTGTAATATTATAACCTCTATTACCGATTAATTGTGATATGGGTGTACCCTTTTCTGTAACAAGTAGTATTAATTAAAAATACGCTCATTTTTGGTAACCACAATTCATTGACTATTCGAGACTATAGAGAAATATTTACATAAAGGATAAACGATTTTTATTTAATAGTAGCTGACCTGGCGTTGCTGTGTTAAAAATGAAACCTATCCTATGTGCTAAATTGTAACAAATCCAACAAAATGAATAAAATCATCAAAATTAGTTGAGAAGTTTTGGAGTTCATCGCGGTCAAATACTGTGACACGCAATTTTTATATATATAATTCTACTGTACGTGTGTATGTCACAGAACTCCTAAACGGTTGCGCCGATTTGAATGAATATTTTGCATGCGTTTGGGTGTCGCCCTGGATGGTATAGATTCACAAATCAGCCGGGCAGATGGCGCTGCAGTCGGCACAGCAACGCGTGGCCGGGTTAGCTAGTATAGATATAGATAAGCAGTAGTTTGCATTTTAATTTATGGTACAATCAGACCCCTCTTTCCCACTGGGCACTCTGGGCAAATGCCCAGGGCCCCGGGCCCCTAATTCCTGGCAGATCACTAAACCAATACCGACATTTATACTGAAAAACTTACTTAATTAGAGTACATCGAACCTCAATTAAATAATCGCCTTGCTTATTAGCTTTTACATGCGCGAAGCCATTCTACCCAAAATAAGGCTATCGAATTTCAGCATGCTCAGATAATTTTTAATATGTGAAAATCGCCCCATTTAAATTAAAGATTATTGGAGCGGAGCGAGCGAAGCGAGCGAGATTTTTTTTTTTTTTATGTTACGCCATAACTTCCCGAGTTCTTAACCGATTTTAATATTTTTTGTGTGGAATCAAATCAACAGGTGTAGGACCAGATTGTGACGGAGCCCGAATTTTGAAATTCGCAAAAATTCCCATCGATACAAAAAAAAATCTTTTTTTTTGGTATTACGCTCCGCTCCAATTTATGGTGCTAGCGTAGCTTTATGCTTAGCGAATGCATCGCCTAGTCTATTTACTGTCAATAAAAAAAAATCTGAAGCTTTGTTTATCTACTTTCATTGTCTATTCTAGTAATAAAAAAAGTGTTCTCTCAAATTCATATGGGCCTCATTATTCTTATATGCCCAGGGCCAGCAATAGATTAAAGACAGCCCTGGGTACAATAACCATTTAAGTTTGTATTTAAGAAAGAGGCTTTTATAATAGGGGTCGCAATACCGAATCATTTCAGCAAAACCGGTATTTTCGGTATTGGCTCCAGACCAATACCGATAATCCGGTATTTACGATATTTCCGGGATTAAGCTGAAGTTAGCAAATTTAGTATAATAAAGTTAGTTTGCGGAGGAATAGTAAGTAGGTGCCTAACCTAAATGAATTAATGAATTAGTAAACATCTTGTGATAATAGTCAATCATCAGACAAAAGTTGCAATTTTGTTATGCAGTGTAATCATTGCGCGGGACAGAGAGCGGGAAGTTCGGCTACTCGGCCGTCGCCGGATTCATCGGTCTTGTCGTAAGGTGAACGAACTCGCGTAATTTGAATTAAATGGCGCGTAACTTTTTCTATTTGTATTTGTTTTTTTATTTATTTAACTAAAACCGAAAATACCGAATATCCCGGTTTTTGTGAAATGAATACCGGTATTAATTATACCTAAATTTGGCCCGGTATTCCGGTATTTTCGAAATTCGGTATCCCGGTTTGCGACCTTTTATAATCATGAATGTAGCAACAATCCCAAAAACAAACTCAGAGCCGCAAAATCACTAAACATTTCGACTTACCTGTCATATGGGTCCAAATAGGGTAAACAGTAGTTGGGTCGTTCTTCTTTTTTACCGACAATGGTCTGTCCTTCGTCTCATTATGGCATCTCGTTGGAGTATTGATATTTACGGTTTTTTAATTCGGTTCGAATAAACGTCCATATTTTTCTTATCTAATAATATTATGTAATTATTCATTTTCTCCAACCAACATATTTTTTCGTTTGTTTTCCGTAGAATGCCGTGACAGAGTGGTAAACCGAAATTTGGTCTCCACAGAAAAAGGCCACTCTGTCACATATTTTTTTTAAAAACCAACGTTAATAAAGAATTAATATTTGCCGCAAAGGAAACTTTAATTAGTCCTTATGACAACACAGATGAAATTTCTTTTAAATTCCACACAGAAATCACAATTAGGGATAGTTCAAAAACCAAAAAAACAGATAAACGTCGTTTCATTGTCGGTAAAAAAGAAGAACGACCCAGTTGCATTAGTTACTTCTATTTTACAAGTAAAATATACTCTCGTACCCTCCGGCACAACAATTTCTTCGGCTTCATAAGATATTTCGTTAAGATGTATTGTTATTTCTGTAATATAGCAGTATTTAATTCTCACACTCGCATCTTTAAATAAAACATCTTTAAAAAGCAGGTTCTCTCCTGCGACGGGTTCGGGGCAGCCGCACCAGTGTTATGGAGCGTATAGCTAATTGTGGGGACTGTCGGCTGATTAGCCATTTAGTTTCTAGTGTTAACAGTTTGACTTCCCATAAAAATATACATCATCAACCGGAGGCCAACTTTCAATTTCGTGTTATTTAGCTCTTATATATATATGCAACTATTCAAGGGAAAATATTATCTTTATTATAAATTTGAAATGGGGGTTAAAAAAGGGGGAGAAAAAAATTACGCCTAAAGGCGTGACGGGCACCAATGAAAGGATTCTAAGCTCAGGTGCCCATCACGCCTGAAGGCGCTGTATGAATTCATCACGCGTTGCGGAGTGACGGACGTCCGCCCCGCACTCTGTTTCACGCCCCGCGGCGTAATGGGCAGTCAAGTTGTTAAGTCAGTTTTTAATATAATTTACTAACATAGAATGTAAGTCAATTGTATACTAACACCATTGGATCTTTGTTATCTTATGAATAAATAATAATAATAATAAAAGAAACAACTGTTTTACGGTTTTTTGTGCATCATTTAATATTTAATCATGACGTTTGGACTCCTTTACAGGCGCCGTGATCACAGGATGACTAACGCAATGGTTGTAATATATTTTCTTTTAAATTATTAGTAACTTTGTAAGTACAAATAAATATTTGTTAAAATTGTTACTTTGAAAAATAAACATTAAAACAAACCAAACGTGTATTTATGTTTGCCTTTAGATTACGTAATAGATATTAAACAGGGGGAGGGGGTCGGCCTATTCTTATTTTTTCTTATAATAGGGGGGGAGGGGGTCAAAAACTAGCGAAAATAGTCTTACGTAATAAATTAATGGCCTCAAATCCTTGAATATGTTTTTTATCGAGATGAAACTGTTAAAACGTCTGTATATTAAAAACGGTTTTATTGCAAATCGAACTAAAAAGTGAAAAATAAAATAAAGTTTTATAATTTTTTGTATATTTTATGCATTTTCAATGCGATCTTATAAGATAAATGATTATAATAGAAAAATACTAGAAAAAATCGACTCGGGTCAAAAGTGAATTCTCAGGCGGGAATCGAACCCGCAAGGACCCCCTTTGGAAATCCGGTCCAATGCTCTCCCAATTGAGCTACCGAGCCTTATGAATACTCGTCGAAAATTTCTAGTACCTTTGGGGCCGTCCATTAATCACGTGATGTTTTTTTTGGCATTTTTTAACCCCCCCTCCCCCTTGGTGATACATGGTTAGGTTTCAGACTACCCCCCCCCCCCCCCCACACTATATCACGTGTAGTTTTTAGTACCTACAAAGAATCTTATTTTTTTAAATATTTTTGAAATACAGGTATAAGTATCATCTAATTTCATTACAGAAAATTAAAGACTACAATAATAACGTTTAGAGGTAGATAGAGAGGTTGCAGGTTTTGGGGTGGGTAGGATCTAACTCCTAGCAGTCCACCCCGGGCAGCGGCATCACGGACCAACTCGGCCCATGGTGACGGCTGATGATCCCAGCAGCGGTGGTAGGCTCCGTAAGGGGCCGCCTGGCTTGCGACCACCATCCTGCCGAAATCCGTCGCCAAGCAGCTCTGCTGCGTTCCGTTGGAGGCCGGGAGTACCAGTGCCAATGGGGGTTGGTAATAAGTCAGTTGCGCAACTTAAGACCGGTCTTGGTATCTTGGTAATGCTGTACCAGGTAACTCATTCTGAAGGGTAGCGGAATCCGAATCACGGTTTAGCCATTGGCCGACCGCAGTTAGTAGGGGGCCCAACTAGCGCGTGAGCCACACGTGAAAGGCTGCCCCGCCAACTTGCGAAAAATCCCGAAATGCGTGCCAGTTGGCGACTGGATGGGAGCACCCGGTGGCCATTTCGGGGGGATTCAGGCGTCCCCGCAGTCTCCAGGTGAGTTCCATTCTGTGGTTAGCTTAGCCTTAGAGTACTTAAATCGTCGACTGATTAGCATCTCGACTAAAAATCCAACCCCCCAACATTAACCACTATGATCCAGAAGCACAAGAAGAAAGTTAAACAACGGTGCACTTCCTCCAACAAAAAGTGCACTTCGCGAACATCAGAGGACTGCACTCAAATCTCGATCCGGTCCATCATCATCTGGAGACCGAGAAGCCGCACCTACTCTTCTTAACGGACACTCAGATAGCAACCCCGTCGGATGAGGCGTACCTCAACTAACCTGGTTAACCGCTTGAGCATAAGTTCAAGATGAGTGCAGGGGTCTGTGTGTTCGTCCGTAATGACATTTGCTGTAGGCGTCTCCGATGCTTTAAAAAGACCGAGTTTTCCGTTATTTGGCTTCTGGTGGACACAGGGGTAGAGAAGAAGCTCTACATCTGTGTTTGCCGATCGCACAGCGGTGATCGGGAGACGACTCGGCTCAAAGATTGCCTCACAGAGACGGCAGACTTGGCAACTGTGCGATATCCAGCGGCGGAGCTTGTTTTTCTGGGGGACTTCAACGCTCACCATAAAAAGTGTCTGTTCCCATACCAGAAAACTGACCATGCTGGGAGAGAAGCGTGCCCTAGCGCTAAATCTTACTGAGCTGGTGGACCAAGCGACGCGAATTCCAGATATTGCTGGCCACACACCCAATTGTGTTGACTTACTGCTGACAACTGATCCACACACATTCGGTATCGGTCTTAGCTCCACTGGGGTCGTCCGACCATTGTGGAGTGAAATCCGTATCAATCTGCTCTCCTCCGCATGATAGCCCCAGGGGCATGAGGCGGGTATGGCGTTACGAGTCAGCAAATTGGGACGAGATGCGTATTTTATTTGCATCTTATCCCTGGCGGCAAACTTGCTTCTCTTCGAGCGACCCATCGTGTACCGCTGATGCGATTGCAGATGTAATTCGGCAGGGAATGGAGTATTTTATTCCATTCTCCGACATCCCGCTCGGTAACAAGTCCCGGCCTTGGTATAATGCGGCCTGTGCTCGTGCTGAGGCCCGAAAACAGTCTGCTTACCAGGCTTGGGTGCATATCCGCAGTCGCAAGGTCCGCGCACGAAGAATCCGATCAAAGAAGAGAGCCTATAATTCGGCCGCCTAGTCATGCAAAAGGGTCATTCTTAAAGCAAGATTCGACCACATCAGCCGAATAGGGACGAAACTGTCATCCTACCCGAATGGAAGTAAACAGTTCTGGTCCCTTTCGAAGTCAGTCAAAGTGAATTTCTGCCGTCAATTAAATATCAATGGCATCAAATTATATACTTAACTAGCTGACCCGGCCACGCGTTGTTGTGGCTCAGGTATTATATGTTAAATGATATATAGCCTATCTAACACTGAAAGAATTTTTCAAATCGGACGAGTAGTTCCTGAGATTAGCGCGTTCAAGCAAACAAACTCTTCAGCTTTATAATATTAGTATAGATTTATAATAATGATAAAATATATGTAATTGAAATGCCAAATTATGCTTACCTCTAATCAAAACAGCTCTACAGCACACAACACAACTATATATGTATAAAAACATATAACGGTTAAGCGACATGACTGTTTTACAGTAATTACGATTTTCACTTTTTTTCACTGCAAATCGTTTTACAGTAAGATTTTACCAAAATATTACAACTAAAATGTCATGAAGTGAAAATGTAATACTGAATGCTATTTTTAGCTACTTTTATAATGCCCGATTTCCTCATGTCATTTGTAAATAACATTTATAATGATTGCTTATTATGACTTCCTGACGGAAAATCAATTTAGAGTGCAAATTACTACATAATAAATAATTTTATTCTGCAAATGATATGGTACATTCAAAGTTATTATAGATAAATCACCAACCATTACACTATAAAGAAACGCTCTTGATCGCTCTCAATTTGGCGCCTAAACAAAGGAGAGGCCGAAAACGCCCGACGCCTGTTGATCATTGGGGTAAAAGAAACCTCCTAGTAGCTCTTGACAGCCTAGTAGCTCTATTGACTGTCAGCTACAAAGAACACATCTAAAGTGGTTTTGGTAACCAGTCAGGCTCCTATAGACACTATTGTTAAAACGGCCCACCAACAGACATTTTACAGATTAAAATATTGTCATATAATAAAAAGAAAACCCATTATAAATTGTACCTAAATATTTTTTCCTAAAGCACGTGACGTGTCATGAGTCATGAAGTTCCTGAGAGCCTAGTAGCACTACTAGGCGATGCAGTCGCTAAGCATAAAGCTACGCTAGCACCGGAGCGGAGCGTAATACCTAAAAAAATATTTTTTTTCGATGGGAATTCTTGAGAATTTCAAAATTCGGGCTCCGTGACAACCTGGTCCTAAACCTGTTGATTCGATTCCACACAAAAAATATTAAAATCGGTTAAAAACTCGGGAAGTTATGGCATAACAGACATTGCGCCATTGAAGCTGATCCATGGGAGCTTTGCTCGCTTCGCTCGCTCCGCTCCAATTACACTGTAAGCTACAAAGACCACATCTGAATAGCCATGCTCCTCGTTCTTCTTATCATTCTCAACATTTTTTTTCTAAAGCAATCACGTACGCGTACGCGTCACGTCTACCTCATAGTAGTTCATGACACCCTAGTACTCACTGTCAGCTACAGAGAATTGCTTCTGGTAACCAGCCAGGGTTTTTTGTTCGCGTTTATCGGCACTATTATTAAAACGGCTTACAACAAACAAATACACAGATCTTAACAGTTTTCAATATTGTCATAAAATAAAAAGAAGTTTTATAGTTATTTAAAGTTATTTTCTTCGTCTCTATAGAAGGCATCTTATTTGAAATAAACTAAAAATGCTTGATATAACACCAATGATTATTAGGGCAGATGAAAGGGTTGGCAGCACGAAAAACTTTAGTTTTCGGTTGGCACGTAACCTTGCTTTTTTATGAAATTAATTTTAGATATTAATAATTGACTATTGTTACAAAAACTCTATTACGAGTAGAAGTTTGTAACGAACCCCTAGGATTTGGACCATAGGAGAAATACGTAGAATTTTTTGATTCAAAAAAAGAACCAAGAAATGCCAATGAGAAACTTTAATAATTAAGACAAATAAAATTATAAGCTATGTATACTTATAAACATTTAAAATAATACATGAGGGAACAAATATATCAAGGAGTTAAGAGCTTAAATTACAGTTCGTTATCAAAAACTTATCAGTTGGAGAAGCGTTAAACAAGCATGCTGCTTTTCCTAAGCTCAATGGCTATTGTACATACTTATGACTATGTAATTAAGAGCTAAAGAAAATACAAATTCTTAGGACTTACATAATACAATGTACATTTAACTAAAATAGAACATATACCTCTGACACATCAAAGTTGAAAGTAATTCTGCTCCTATAGGAATAAATTAACTTACTAGATACAGACAAAGTTTGCACATGTGTACATACAAACAGTATTTACTTACATCCGTGGATTAAATAACTATCTTAAATGACTAACTCTGTGTAGACCTCAAGGTGAACATGAACTGGACTTACAATCTTGGTAATTTTACGTCTAACGTGGATTCAGAATGTAGGGGAGCAGGAACAAGGTATAAAGGTTAAAAGCCTGACCTGTGGTTTGTATTTGTATATGTACTGCTGTTGTCAAAATGTCTCATCACATTGGCATACTACCTTCTCCGCTCACAGACTCCAGTACCACTCCAAACTAAAAACTGAAACCAAACAATTCAAGCATAAACATCAAACGTAAACCCAAAGGAGCCTATCCAAATTTTCAATAGTACTACTTACCCCTATCCAAGGGTAAAAGATTTATTGAGTGCGATCTCAGTGCTCCAAAACGCAGGCGGCTAACAGCGACCTAGACTTTCGGTTGTAAAATTAACACAATTTCATCAATTTCTTTGACAAAAATCCTTAAATTCATTCAACAAAAAAAATTAGTTTTCCAACAAAACATCTGAAAACCGACTCTCAGCCTGTCAAAATCTCTCAATCTTTTTTTTCTGTCATCCGTCGCAAGCTTTTGTCAACGGTAAGACGGCGAACAAAAAAGGTCAGAACAAAAAAACTAAAAAGAATATATGTAACGTGCCATGTAGCGGCTTTAACGCTACACTATCTATTAAACCATTTACAATCTTGTGTAAGAACAAAATGTCATTTTTTTCTTGTAACAATAAAGCAGAAGTAAGTACATATATTACATAATTATGTGTCATGATTTTTATTTTGTTCAGCCCAAATCCTATTGTTTTAAAAATTTTGATGACTCGATCTGGCAACCCCTTCACGGGTAGGTAACAACTGTGCAGACTCGAAATGAGCCTGAAGTCGTGGGAGGAATGCGAGTGAACGAGCGTATAGCTTGCCTGCGCCCACTTCTTCTACGGACCTATCTTCGTATGTACTGACCAAAGTTCCAAAACTTTTGACACCATCGTATACATCGGTTACTCTTTGCACGCAAACATCGTGTTTGAGACATAAACTAATGGGGGCCGGTACTTTTCACTGATGAGTGTAGATTACTCTTAAACCAAATCGATGGAAATCCCAGAAAATGGAGAGGCAAAGGCCAACAATATTTTTAGACTAATTTGGAAAATACGGTGGCATGGGGGCCGCTCAGCTATAGTGTAAGGGAGGGATAGCTTTATAAGCTCGTACAGAGTTAGAGATGGTCAATCGCGGGAATATAACTGCTGATAGGTGTATCAGGGATATTTTACAATAATACTTTGTACCATTTGCTTCCATAATGATGGAGGCTTTATTTTGACGCAGAATAACGCTCGTTCTCGCAGTGCGCGCTCAGTCCAAGCATGTTTAAAAAAACTATAAGGTTATAACAGTGATGCAATGGCCAGCAAGATCCCCGGGTATGAGTTGCTCTATAATGTATAAGAATTGTCAAAGAGAAGCGTCAGATCTAGAATACAACCCCCAAACAGCTGAGAAATCTGCAAAACGCATTGCTTGAAGAGTGACAGAGCTTGTCCCAAGAAACAATAGATAACATAATTCTCAGCATGCCCAGATATATGGAAATGTTAGTTAGAGCAAGAGAGGAAAGCACACGTTATTAGTGTTTCATTTATTTATTGTTAAACACATAGTAATCTTCAATTAAAGAAAAGAGATTAAACTTTAATTTTTATGGAGACAACATTAAAATGCATACGAGCATGTAATACTAGTCACTCGATATAAAAAATCATACTACATTACTATTAAGTGACACGGTTGGACCGCCACACTACGCCAATGTCGAGTTGTCAAAATTGCAAAATACAACAATTCCGATTACAGTTTGCGATTTCATCAAAAAATTTACTAGTTCTTTTTTTCACAGTCAGTTAATGTTGAAACATGAGAGGAAAAACGTTTAAATAAATTTTAATTGTATCCCTTTATATAACAAAAATAAATTTGAACTTATTTTCCGTGTTAAAATAGTTATTAATAATTTACTAAAATGGATGGAACTTGGGTTCTTATTTTGCTCGCGTTAGTTATGTTAATAGGCTCCTATGTGGCTGGAAGTATACCCTTAAACGTCAACATGTCTGAGGTAATATAAACTAATTACAAGTTATACCTAAGAATATTCAAAATTAAGATCAAATTGTACCAAAACTTTTTAACTGGCACCATATGTCTAAATATTTTCTATCTTTGTACAGTAGGTTGATATTTATAATTTTTTAGATTTTCTAATTAATCAGCAACTTAATTTATTACTAGTGCACACTAAAGACAAATTTTTATTGAATAAACACATTTCTAATTAGAAATAGATTGCATATACTATCATCATGTTTATTAAACATTAGTAAATTTTAAAATATTGAGTTGTGTGAAATCACTCTTTGGCAACTCATAGATATGACTTTGTTTAGAGTTACAACTAAAATATTTAGCGATGGAGAAGTGACAATTACATCTTCTCATTCAATTTGGAAAAATAATTGAAATTCTATTAATGAGGCTTATTTATTAATGATTCTCATTTTGTAAGAAATATCAATTGATTTATTCAATCAGGAAATTATTCTTCAATGAATATTGAGTTAGTAGATGTTTGTATATGTTGATCTAATCCGCGCAGTTGAAAATATAAGTTATATGTGAATTTTAATCACTTGATTACAATTTAAGTACAATATTTTCCAAAATATATAAGTAGGTATAACAGTACTTCGCAACTGCAGTTGCAGTTAAGTCTATGCAATTAATTTTTACCTTTAGTGTGATTTATTAGGAAATCAAATAAACTTCACAACTGCAATATGCATATTTTTGAACTCATCACATGAGTCATTAGACATTAACTGCTGAATGGAAGCCCTTATTATTAGTTCCCTTTTATAAAACTCAAGTATGAAGGATTGGTGCTATTCTATTTTGCCGGACATCACACTTTATAGGAACAAACTGGAGTTGATTTACAGGCATATTTTATAGGAATATGCCATTGTAAATGCAAAAATTTAAATGAAACTGAAGTTATTATAATTACATTTTTTGCATATAACAAGTGATTCAACAGAATATATGGGTCTAAATCTAATTATTTTGTTGATAACCAAGAATTTGCTATCTACATTGTTAACTATTTCAATTGTAATAATTTGGTAAGATATATTATTATAATAGTAAAATACTAGAAAAAATTGACTCAACTCACAAGTGAATTCTCAGGCGGGAAAACAAACCAGTGACCTTTGGTCCAGTCCAATTCTCTCTCAGTAAGGTTACCGAGCCTTGTGAACCATAGTTGAAATTTTCTAGTACCCGTCTAACTTTATGCTGTAGGCCAGTGTTTTCTCATCAATGAGAGGAACATCCTCTCATATTCAAAAGAAACATTTTTACAAATGTTTGGCAATCGAAAAGATAAAACAGCCATTTAGTTTTATAATTTGGTATTTCTTCTATGTACTTATATAAATTAAAATCTCCAATCTAATGTAATATAGAAATGGTAATGTGATTAACGAAATAAGCTTAATAAATAAAAAATAAATTTTAAATAAAAGACAAGAAACCTTGTTTATTTATTTTGATTCTCTATTCTAGTGATAAAAAAGTGTACTGTCAAAGTCATAGGGGCCCCATAATTCTTATATGCCCCGGGCCTCCATTAGGTTAAAGACGGCCCTGGTTACATCTTTAACAATGTTAACATTATATTTTCTTGGCGATAAATTGTATGCCTTACTTTCAATTCAATTATAATTTGCAAATGGAAAATAATACATACTAACATTTTATTTTTTTTTCAGGATAAACTTCAAAAAGTCACAGTGTTCGGTGCTGGTCTTCTTGTCGGCACAGCTCTAGCAGTAATAATACCAGAAGGTGTTCGCGCCTTGTTCAGCGAGAGGTCGATGCCAACTGTTGTTACGAAAGACTACACTGCCGAACCACCTGGTCATAATGATGATTTACATTCCGTCATTGGGGTATCACTGGTTTTAGGTAATTTAACAATTTATTATTATTATATAAGTATATATTTATTATAATCATAGAAAAATGTTGGATTTAATGTTCTTTTACAAGATCATAAACGGTCATATTGATTGCCCTGAATTGTTGAAGCAAATTAACTACAATGTTCCCTATAAGCTGGCTCGATTAGCAAGGTATCTACTGGTTAAGGCAATTGCTTTCAGAACAAATTTAGGTCATTTTTCTGCAATGAACAGAATTCAGTGGCGATACAGTGAAGTATCACGTTTGCCAAGCAGTAAAGCTGAGCTTGATTTGTCAAATTCATTACGCAAGTTTAGACTCACTATTAAGAGAATTGTAGCTTCTGAAATAGTTTAATTACTTATCACAACATTTTATATTTTTGAGGTCTTTTCTTAACAAATATGTATAAATGTTTGCATGTTGTGACAGCTTTTAATTAAGGCAACACTTTGTAATGTTTTGTTATAATGTAATCAATATTGTTTTGTTGGCTGCCCATAAAATAAATAAATAAATTAAATTTATATTTTTAAAATTTAAAGATAATAAATGTTGAATTCAAGACAAATCTTCGACTAAATATAATAATGATTTTTCTCTAAATAAGAAAATATCAATAATTGTCTGTTTTTATATCATTTTAGGCTTCGTATTCATGTTGCTGATCGACCAGATGTCATCAAGGTTCAATGATTCTTCGAACCCAGTTGAGAAGAATGTTACAGCTACTGTTGGATTAGTAGTGCATGCTGCTGGTAAGTCATCATTATCATCCCAATTGTCTAAATTATATGCTGTCTGCAGGTCCATCGTCATGGAAGAAAACTTTAGAGAATGGGCCATATGCCAACATCGCGAGGGACACAAAAATAATCGATTTTTGTCTTACATCAAAATTCGTTCTTCAATTATATAATAATAATGAAAAATCTTTATAGCAACATTCTCCGATCTTTAGATAAATTGTTTGGTGTGTGTGTGTGTGTGTGTGTGTGTGTGTGTGTGTGTGTGTGTGTGTGTGTGTGTGTGTGTGTGTGTGTGTGTGTGTCTTTGTGTCTGTGTGCTTGAGTACGTGTGTGCGGCAAGCATAATCGACTACATTTAAATAACTCTATTAGATTAATTATCGATTCGATTTAAAAACATTTGAAAACTAAGTAACTAGCTTTGAACAAAAAGGGTTATTCTATTATGGTGCTTTTATTATCATTGACAATGAATAAAGATGAAATAGTCATAAAATTTCACATTGCAGATACCTATATTTTATTTTAGATTTGTAGATTATCAGTTAAATTTTTTATTGAGTAAAAATTTACACCATTATAACCAAAACATTATTCTTTCAACAAATTAACACGCCGATAATGAAAGACGTAAAAAAATCTAAAGATAAACCTTATTGCTTAGTAAATTAAGTTGAATATCGTAACTTGGTGTTATATAACAATTTTTTACGACGCGTTAAAATAGGTTTGTTTATACTGCAAATGGCTTAAGTGCCTTTCGAACACGGTGGAGCTCGCCACTATATGTTTTTTCTGTCACTCATCAAATAGAAAGAAAGAAATACATTATTAGCTTCGCAAAGTAATATGTACAGTAGAACGTCGATAATTCGGACGTCAAAAATCCGGACCGTCAATAATTCGGATTCGTCTCTAGCAAGAAAGAAAAACTCAAATATGTAGTGTCTGATGTTTTTACTGTACGTTGTACACATGTTGCTTTAAATAAAATACGATACAGTGCTTGAAAAAAATGTTTTTAACTTATTGACCTTATATTCTACCTACCAATAATAGATAATATACAATTTTAAAAACTTTTTTTTTCACATAGTGCGTGCTGGCCGTTTTTTAATGTAATTTCGATAATCCGGATAATTTGATAATCCGGATGGAGTCAGGTCCCAATTAATCCAATGGGTTCAGGTCCCAATTAATCCTATGGGGTCAGGTCCTAATAATAAACAATCATAACACATAGTTTTTTATAAAATACATTTCGGAGAGTGTGCAGCAGAATTACAGTCTTGTTCCGCCATCCCCATTTTTTCATCGGACAACCAGACAAATAGGCGCCACCGTTATACGGTTGATATACCAAAGAGTCGCACTAAGCGTTTTGGTTCCAATTTTGTAATACTTACCGCTAAAGAGTGGAAACTCTGCCTGAGTCTGTTTCCTGATAAATACATTCTAGGGGTGTTCAAGTCATGAGTGAATAGGTATCTTTAAGGCAAGCACGTCACATCCTAAATCGCATCATCGCTTACCATTAGGCGAGATAGCGGTCAAGCGCTTAACTATTTACAATAAAAAAAATGGTGCGTGTAAGCTCCGACACGCGACTGAAGTTTACTCCCTAAAAAGATTATCTTAAAATATATATAATAGGCAAAGGAAGTAAATGAATTCATATATTTATTCATATTAATTTGATAAAATATATTGCTTAAATTATGGTACTATTATTTATATTCATTTTTTTATTATGACTAGCTAACCCGGCCACGCGTTGTTGGTATAACCCGGCCACGCGTTGCTATGGTAACGTTAATTGATTATAAAAACTGTTTTTTTAGGCTTATGGTAATTATAGTAACTATATATGGTAAGAAACCCACAAAGTCCTTATTTTATAAAGTAGAGATATTTTACATGTATTCTGAATGCTATAGTGAGAAAGAAAGAGAGAGAGTAAATGTGTTCTTGGGACTGAAGAGCGGGAAGCGCTATAAGATGTGCGAGTATTTTACGCAGAGGAAAAGTGACCCTTCATTTTTTGTTAACGTTTGATTTTAATACCCATCCGAAAATTGTCTTTATTGTAGCTGATGGCATAGCCCTGGGCGCCGCAGCCACTACTTCTCACGCTGATGTGGAACTAATAGTGTTCTTAGCCATCATGCTCCATAAAGCACCTGCCGCCTTCGGTCTTGTCACATTCTTGCTACACGCCGGTCTCGATAGGTAAGAATTATAAAAAAATTCCGACATAAATTATATAATTTACATATTAACAGAATGTATCATACGCTACCTCCCTGCGTCTTTATTGCCGAGTACTTATAACCCGTCCATTTTTAAAGCCAGAGTGAATAGGTACCTTCTGGGTTAGCTCGTTCCATCGTGGATCATGTCAAAATAAAAATAAAAAAATTGGCGAGTTCCTGAACGATAAACTCTGACTTCTGTTTAATTCTTTGGAAATTTTAATTAAACAATTTCTTGAATGTATTTTTATAATCTTGAACATTGTACTCTATTTGACAAGTAAAGAAGGAGGAGTTTCAGCTCAAAAATAATATAACCTTTCAAAACTCTGTACTCTAAGTAGCTCCGCAAATAAAATATTTTTTTATGTATTAAGTCATGATTATTCTGCTTCTTGGGGGAGTGGGAGGAGAGGGGGGTTGGGGTGTTTCCGTTTGGGGTGAAATCGATTTGTGAGTCAATACATTAGACAAAAAAAAATTTTTTTTTGAAATTTTTAGGTCAAATATGAAAGGGGCCGAAAACCCGCCTCCTTTATATTCAGTAAAGTTTGTATTAATTTCATTAATTATTATATTAAATTAATAGAACAATAAGTTATAATTGTGATAAAGACTTTGCACATCGTCAGATGTACGATAGAATATGTCAGAACGAAGCTGATGTAACAACCAAAACCACCATATTCTACATCAGCTTATGACATAGAAAAGACATTACCCTCTGGTGACAGCACAGGTCTTTACAATGTCAAATGGTGGAGAAGTAGATGGACTTGGGGACGTGTTAAATGAAAGCAATAGGTAGTGATAACATTTTATTTATTGGAGCGGAACGAACGAAGCCAGCGGACCTCCCATGGATCAGCTTCAATGACGCAATATCTGTTACGCTATATTTCCCGAGTTCTTAACCGATTTTAATAATTTTTGTGTGACGAATCAACACATTTAGGACCAGATTGTGACGAAATTTTGATATCCACAAAAATAAAATAGTTTGACCAAAAAACATTAGCTCTATGGGATTTCCCATTTAAACAAGAAGCACGTGCTTTTTGAAATTTGTCATTCTTATGGAATTTGAATTTTTTTTGTATTACGCTCCGCTCCAATATATGGTGCTAACGTAGCTTTATGCTTAGCGACTGCATGGACCTAGTTTATTTAACAATTTTAGGGAAACTAACAGCTGGGTAAAAGCTGCTTCTGCACAGAAGCATTAAAATAAATACAGAATGCCACTTACAAGTTTCCACAAGTAGAACTAGTATGCCTATTTACGTCACGCATTTTTACTCCCCTAGTCAAGAGTGCGTAAAGAAGTTTTACTTCAAAAAGAATATTTTTTTAAATTGACCCGGCCGGCGATCAAACCCGATACTTTGGAGTGGCGTTGCCATTAACTTTACCGGCGAGCCACATATATAATATCATTTCTTTTCCTTTTTTTCGTCGCTATACGTGACTACAGTTGAATTTTTTTTACAGGAATCGCATCCGCAAGCATTTATTGATATTCTCGTGTGCAGCACCCCTGCTTGCACTTTTGACGTACTTCGGTATCGGCAATGAAAGCAAACAAACGTTAAGCGAGTTCAATGCCACAGGTGAGTTTACATCTTGAGAGGGTCATCCATAAATTCCGTCACATGTTAAAGGAGGGAGGGTATCACCAGAATATGACATAGTGTGACAAAATGGGGGGGGGGGGGGGGGTCAAAAGCTTTGTGACGTCACATGTTTAAATTTAAAATACTAAAACACAATATTTATAGGTGAAAAAAAATACGAATTTGATCTACATTTGTTGACACTTGAAAAATGTGTTACGTCGACGTTACAAGGACGGGGAAGTGGTTAAAATGTCGTAAAATTCGTGTGACATAATTTGTGAATGGCCCCTTACCTGTATTATCATCGCATCGGATCTAATTTGAGGTTATAAACTGAATAGAAATAAATGTTAGACAATATTACATACATTGTTCTGAAACCCAAGATAAGTAGACAAACAACTTGTGTTAGGATACCCTTTACCTGGCAGAATCTTGTTGCGCAGAAAGTCACTTGTGTTAGGATACCCTTTACCTGGCAGAATCTTGTTGCGCAGAAAGTCACTTGGTATACAATCAAAAGTCACTTGGCATACATTGCAGGTTAGGTTAGGTATTTTTTTTATTAATTACCAACCAGCAAGCTATTTCAAATTATGCCAAATGATTAGTCTGCGTTCTAAAATTATGAATTTTAAATTTATGCGATATAAGGTAGACTTGTGTTATTTAATTCAGAAAATACGTCGGTACTATAACACACAGATCCAAATCAATATACAAAAGTTACTTTGACCCGGCCGGGGAATCGAAACCGGTATATGAGCGACTCGACCGCCGAGGTCGTCAAGGATACGCATAGTCTTTTTTGAAGTTATACTTCTTTAGGCGCGTCATGAAAAAATGATGTGAGTGAAATTTTAAGATGTGACACAAAATTATCATGTTGAAGTTGGCCGCAAAAAAGACATGGAATAAACCAGTAGGATGAAGTTGGCCGCAAATTTTGTTATAGAAAGCAAACGAAACTATGAAAATTATAGTCAATACCAGTAAAAGGGGTTGAAACATAGTTCTCTATAGCAAGAATATTTTGTATTAACTCGTACTAGATCCTGAGCTCCTACTGTTTGTGTGTTTATAAAAATTTGAATGAACTTTAATTTTTGCATGCATAACTGGGGCTTTTAGCGCCATATATTGGCATTAATTCAATATTAGATATAACAGTGCATCGCTAATTTCATGTTTGATATAATTGGGGCATCTTTAATTCCTTAACAATTATAACTGGGCATCACTAATTCCGTGTTAGATATAATTGACCCAATCTTCAATTCATACCATATATGGGCATGAATTATTCCGTGTATAATAATGTCATTATTTTTTTCATACCAAACATAAATGGGTATCACTAATTCCTTGTTAAATATAATTGGGAAAATCTTTCATTCATACCATATCCGGTATAACAGACATAATTATAACTAACACGGAATTAGTAAATCCAAGTTGATATGTTTCAATGTATTATGGAATGGAAGATAGAGGCGCACATCTAAATTCGCAGTAATTATCACAAGTAAAAAGTGTTTTTGGAACGAAGTTCCGTATGGAGCGTTGCGGAGTACCCTAGCCGGTATAAAACGTCCGTAGCGTTAAACAAAAAGCGTAAGATTTTTATGTATAGTCTATGTGGGATGGCTATACAGTGTCTAATGTATAGTCTATGTGATGACTGTTATTATATATTTTTATAAATCATTGTAAATAAAATAAAGGTGTTAAGATTATTTTGCAAAGTAGTTTCTTTGCTTTTTATATTAAAAAATCGTAATCAAAATGTATACCCGAATAACTATTTTCTTTATGCTTCGAATAGAACTTAAAATTAATATTTTTATAATCAGGAACTTCGTTCCTATCTGGTGTCCCACGACACCACACGACTTTTTTTACCCCAATTAATATTAATATATATTTCAGGTATAGCGATGCTGTTCTCAGCGGGTACGTTTTTGTACGTGGCAACCGTACATGTGTTGCCAGAACTCACCCACTCACATTCTCACACTCACACACTGTTACCTGTCCAAGATGGAGTATCACCCAAAAGAGGTTTCGGCGGTTTACAGTTCTGCGAAATGTTAATATTAACTATTGGAGCGTTACTACCTTTATTGTTAACTATGGGGCATAAGCATTAATGTTATTTAGCGGTTTAAATTTAACGCTATATAGCGTTATATTCCAAACATATAAAGACTTCTTTATAATAGCGCGTGATAAATATTTGACAATGTAAACACAGACAAGACACCCATATAAAATTGTTTAATGCGTTCGGAAATTAATAATACCATATATAAAAAATATATATGTAGGTATAGTTGCTCATTCCTAATGTTGAGTAGAATAAAATCATATTTCTTTAGATTTTTTCTAAGTTTCAAAGTCTAAGTTTAGTTTTGGGACGCTGGCTAGAAAATAATGGTATATCATTATAGAACAAATGGGAAAACCATTTTCCCATTTATGGAACAAAACGACACAATCCGTTTGTTTGGCAGAAAAAAGCGCTTGAGAGCGCTTGTAAGCAAAATGGCGATCGGTAAGCGATAAAAAGCAAGATGGCGGATTGTGTCAGCGCAACTGAAGTTAGCAAACGTGTCCTGGCCGAAAACTGTATTGTTTGTTTTTCAGCGCTGGTAAGCGCTCAAGCGCTTTTTTCTGCCAAGCACACGGAATTTTTTCCCCATTTATTCCGTAGAACTGTGTACTAATATTTTACCTGTATTTACTGTTATAAAAATTGGATATAATATTTTCCGAACATATTCCATGACTTACGACATTAATAACGACAATTGTTCTGTCAATGATTTTAGATCCTATATTCTTGTTCCATATAAAGATAAAGTATATTAACAATTGTCCTTACAAATGCTATTAGGTCCTCTTCAATTTAAGAAAATTAGTATAACCTTGCAACTTCTTCTTCGTCGTGACATTCTTGCCAGAGCGGTCGTGGTCACGAGGCCGTGTCTTCAGCCGAGGCAGATGTTACTTACCTCACGATCATTCGCCATTTCTCCCTGCTTGCGGACATCCTGCTGCATTCGTTCAGGGAGCCACCCACAGCAGACTACACTTGGTCAGTCCATCTCATGGGCGACCTCTTCGCCCTCTGGTGCCCTCTCTTGCCCTGTACAACGAGGTGCTCGATGGAGTGGTAGTCGCGTCGAGAAATGTGTCCAAAAATTTCAAAATACTTTGCACAACCGCTGATAGACGTTCTTTAATTCCCAGTTCTTGGAGTATATGTTGGTGCGAAATTCGGTCCATGACACTCCCAGCATCCGCCTCCAGCACCACATCTCCAGAGCATGCAACACCTTGCAACACAATTTCTGAAAGATTTTGGATAATCATTTTCCTTAACCTTTCAATCTCATTCCACTTAATATTAAGGTCTCGCATTATGCGAGGAATATTCTTGTACCTATGAGTAAAAGAATTAAGTGCCCTCATATTAGGTCTTTAAATCCAGTATTCCTGTAACACTCTGTTCCATCGGACTGGGGAGAGATTGGAACTAATTGAAGTTCTAGTTTACCTTCAGGAACTATATTGCAAATGGGAGCAACACTTGTGTCTTAAACTGACACTTTTAAGCAGAGTTTCTACAAATACTAACAACCCCGTAAAAACTTACGATGGATTGCGGTATTCCAAACAGCAGCCTCAAATATGTAAGATTTGATTGATTCTCATTGAAATTATTCGGGAGTTGGCAACAAAGAATAACATTTTCCAGTATATTCCATGGCCAAAGTCTTAATTCCCTGAAACTCCTAATTCCATGATAGACAGTTAAAAATAAGGTTTTCATTTTTCTGTAACGAGCACATATTAAACTAGGCGATGCAATCGCTAAGCATAAAGCTGCGCTAGCACCATATATTGGAGCGGAGCGTAATACCTAAAAAAAAATTTTTTTTTGTTCGATGGGAATTTTTACAAATTTCAAAATACAGGCTCCGTCACCATCTGGTCCTAAACCTGTTGATTTCGATTCGATTCCACACAAAAATATTAAAATCGGTTAAGAACTCGGGAAGTTATGGCGTAACAGACATTGCGCCATTGAAGCTGATCCGTGGGAGCTTCGCTTCGCTCCGCTCCAATTATCATTATTAATAATCCTTAAGGACGTATTCAATTTCATATTCTGTTATATGTGAGTAAAGGTCTTGTGATGACAGCGAATGGGTCTTTCTTCCGATTCCATTTTAGCAGTTATCATTCCTAGATTTTTCCCATTTTGTCCGATGACCTTATGTTCCATAGAACAGATAGGAACTACACAAAGGAGCCATAATTCAAATTGGGCGCACATTGCTTATTGATGACTGCTCACCATGGCGCTAGCTAGCCGGAATTAAGTTAATACGGCCCGGAATTAACAGTTTATATGGCCCAGAATTAACAGTTTATATGGCCCAGAATTAAAAGTTTATACGGCCCGGAATTAAAAGTTTATACGGCCCGGAATTAAAAGTTTATACGGAACGGAATTAAGTTTATACGGCCCGGAATAAATAGCTTATACGACCCGGAATTTTGAGCGGTTAAAAGGAATCTTGGATTTGAATTCGAAATGACAACTTTTTATTAATGCTTAAGAAATATAAGACACTAATAAAATAATGTCTCTTTGTTTCGACTAATCTCCGAAATATTTTTAATATTCGCCTATCCATATATACAAATTCTTTTAAAACTCATTTTAGTAAAATCTTTAAAAAAGCTGTACACAAAAAATTATGAACAAACCCCAAATAAAAAGTAGTGCCAATTTATTAAGATACAATATAATATATACATTTCATTAAGATATTTTTGTGGATGATTTTATTTCTTTGGCCCATAGGAATATTAACAATGCGTCATACATATTCTTACTAATACTGTTGACCCTCTCGTGGTAAGCTGACCGCTTGTGATACGAGTGGTTCTGCGTCCGTAGTATTGATGACAGCACAACAAGCTTTACTCTATAAAAAATTAAGCGATCCTTATTACAAGCAATAATATGTATACACCGAACCATGTTACACTAAATTCGCCGAAAGGAAAACACAAGAAATAAATAAATAATTAATGTAGTATCACATGGTTCTACGGTGTATACATACTATTGCTCGTGACTTTATATATCCGTTGTTCAGTATACGTAGTACGGGCACTGGGATTGAAAATGAGTTTGAGTGGTCATATATATTTTTTATTATGAAAGTCTGTTGTGGTGTCGGTTTGAAGTCGATCAGCTTGGTTTATAGCTGATATAACCGATGGGCTACGTTCGCCTAAAATTATCATGATGGGTGATCATTTTCTACACATTAGAGGTCAGGGAGCTGGTTCAAATCTCCGACGCCTCATGTCTCAACACTTTATCTTATTCATTTAAATAAAACAACTTTTTAACGGATACTTTAGACTTAATCTTGAGGTTTCCACTCCTTTACAGGGGCCGTGATCATAGGATAACTAAAGTAATGGTCGTAGTACATGTGCTACTAACAATATTTTAATCGGTCACGTTCCTAACTGTATACATTTGTATAGTTGTACATGTTTGATGACCATTCATCCTGTGATCACGGCTCCTGTAAAGAAGTCGATACGTTAGGATTAAAAATAAAATATATTGTTTTCAACTATGTCATGTGCGTGGAAGTGTAAGAATTAAATATTAGGGGTTAAAGTATGAAATTGCCGATTTGTACTGAAAATCTATATTGTTTATTTTTTAAATTTTTAACAAATTTATTTAATCAAAATAGTTGCCATTATTATCTATACATTGCTGCCATCTAATGGGAAGGTCATTAATGCCTTTGCGATAGAATTCCGACGATCTAGACTGCACAAACTGTGTGAAAGCATTTTGTACTGCCTCCTGGGAAGAAAACTTCTTGTCACGTAGATAATTGTCCAAATCACGAAAAAAATGGTAGTCCGTTGGAGCAAGGTCTGGTGAATACGGAGGATGACGAATGGTTTCTAACTGCAGTTCCTGAAGGGTCAAAATGGTTTCTCGTGCTGTGTGAGGTCTCGCGTTGTCGTGGAGCAATAATGGTGAAGATCGATTCATGAGTCGGGGCTGTTTTACTGCTAGTTTTGTCAACATGGTTCGGAGTTCGGCACAATAGACATCTGCCGTTATTGCTTGACCAGATCGGAGAAAACTATAGTGAATAACACCATGCTGAGACCACCAAACAGTTACCATTACCTTTTTATTGGTAAGTTTTGCTTTAGGACACTGTTGTGGCATTTGACCTGGGGTCAGCCATTGCATTTTTCTTTTCCGGTTATCATAAAGAATCCACTTTTCATCACATGTTACAATTCGATCCAATATTCCTTCATTTCTGTACCGGTTCAACAAGGCAACACAAGTTTCAACACGCGTTTCTTTCTGCAGATCAGTCAAATCATGAGGCACCCATTTTTCGTATTTTTTTATTTTATTGATTTGACGCAAGTGAGTCAATATTGTGGGTAAGGTAACGTTAAACCATGCCGCTAATTCCTGGGTACTTTGACTAGGATCGGCTTCCACTATCTCTCTTAATTCATCGTTATTTACCTGTGTGGGCGGTCTTCCTCGTGGCTCGTTCTTTAAGTCGAAATTTCCATCACGAAAGCGTTTAAACCAAAATCGCACGGTGCGTTCATTAGTAGACCCCTCTCCAAACGCAGCATTGATATTGCGGGCTGTTTCTGCCGCGTTAGTTCCGCGTCGGAACTCGTATTCAAAAATAACTCGAATTTTCGCAGTATCCATCTTTCTTGTCTAAATTGAATAACAAAAACAATTGAAAGTCGATATTCAAATGTTTTACATTTTTTAAAAAAAGAACATCATAGAAACCATTTAAAAAAAGTTTCATTCGAAAACCTCAAACCATGAAGATTCTATGTCAATTCAAAGAACCTATTGCAATAAAACGGCAATTTCATACTTTAACCCCTATTACTTTATATTGTGTTCAAAAGCCACACAAAATAAAATTTAGAAAAATATATTTAATTTTTCATTTTAATGTATAAAAGAGCAAATGTTTTTTAACTTCTCAATTTGTATACAAACCTTTCTAGCAAATAGGATTGGACGCCATAACTGATAGGATACTGTCGCCTATTCTATTGTCTATGACAGTTGTACTGTATACATAATTCCTAATAGAACAATTTTAATATTTAAAAATGAGACGGACAAAACTCGAGTGTGACTACTCTATCACTGTGGGGAATTCTAAAAATATGTTTACTATTTTTTTATGCACTGAAATATTTGTTATATGCTCAATTCCTAAATTTTATCGTAAGATATAGTATATTTAAGCAATATTAGGTTTTAAAAGTCGGTTCAGATTAAAATAAACCTTTTATGTATGAAAATTGGGTGTATTTTTGTTTGAAACGTGTTATTTTTAGATTACTTAAGTACGGCAGTTATTTGTTTTTTATAGGTACGTCTTTGTTAAGGATAAATCGTCTAGAAGCGAATTTAAGGACAATTTACTGTATGTAATCTATTTTCATGAAAAAATAAAATAAAAGCAAAATAAAAGCCATGTGTCTAACCTTTGCGTGCTCGTAATGTATTTTAATCAAAACCAAAATATCCTTTTGAATATGGTCTTTAATTGCATTGTAAACGTTGAGAACTGCATATGTATTAAATAAAAAGTGTACTGTGAAGATTGTATAAAATACAATATTTTATTTTAATATATTTTTAAGTTATTTACTTTATGAAATGTGTGATCATTTAGGTTATCAGGTTTTTTAAATTATATAGATCTTAGAAGAAATTGTGTGGATATCGAAAAGAAAATTACACGTGATATTAAATAAATTATTAACCTAATTAAAATGGCACATTTTCATGAAAAATAGTATATAAAATCTCTTACTTGGTAAACAGGTTATCAAGATTCGATTTACTATCCCTTTAACTTATATATACATTTCTTTAGCATCCTAATATGCTTTATTATCATAATACGTCAGATAGGTTGAAATTTGTATGTTCTAAATCTGCAGTCAATAACGCATTAATGTTATATTATTTCCAACCTAAGTCACAAAGTGTAGAGTTCAAAATATATTATGTTGATTGTCGTTGTCTGTTCAAGAATCGAATCCTGTTTCTATTAATAAAAAAATAATTGACATTTTTTATATTTTAAGGAATGTGATTGTGTATACTGTCTGTATATTTGTGTATACATATTTGTATTTTTGCGTCAGGATATAATATCTATTGTAAATAATTTACAGTAATAAAAATCGCTTCTGTATAGAATTCTTTTATTTTTGTGTTAATATAATATTGTATTATATTGAGCAATTTCGTGCAAAAATATAATTTTAACATATCAAGATCACAACTAATAAGACTATAGACAGACTGCATTCCCACTATCAAATTGCAATTCAAATAAAGTTTAAATAATAATAGATTTAATAGTTAGGAAATAACAATGACATTCTTAATTTTTTTTTGTATACATTTTTTAATACTTAAACTTAGTAATTTTGAGTGTATATTTTTTTTTTAAATTCGCTGTAATTATAAAATAATTCTCAGAAATAATTCACATATCAAAAGAATTACAATATTAATATATAAAATAATTTCAATAAAGATTAAAAATTATCTTAAATTATAATGGACGGAGTTCAATAACTAAATTTAATAATAATAATGATAAATTATGAACTTCTCATCAAATTTTTGTTCCGAACTAAACCAAAGTTGAACTTCGCGTAATAAATGACGGATATAATCAATTCTTTATTGCGTTAACAAATCGGTCTGCTTCTGCTGATTTATCAAACACGCCCCTTCCAGGATTCGAACCAGGGACCTGTTATGCACCAACCGACCAATAAGACAACAAATTCTGAATAAAAAATAAGTATTTATTATAGTAGTGAATGCTTTTAATTTAAAGATGTTTGATTCTTCACTTTAAGAACTTAGAAAAGATTAATAATCACTTAAATTAGTTTTTGAGCAGTCAAACAAAGATGGCGTTAAAGATTGGCCTTAAAGCGACGTATGCTACGTTTAAAATTAACACAACAGACACTGTCTTGAGTAATTGGTGGAGGTAGAATAATCTGAAAAAAAAATTATTAACAATTATTTTAAAACATATTTTTGGGTTCATAGGACCAGAAAGACAAGCTCTTTTTCAAATGTTTGACCATTAAATTAGAACGACTGGAATTTTTTTGGATAATGTATAAGTATAGTTATTCAACGAGAAAACTACCAGCATTTTGGATACTTTTTTACAACAGCGATGAGGTTGATTTTCACCTTTATTATTGAGCGAAGCTCTCTTTTAGGCAACTCACAAATTTCGCTTGTCTCCCTCCTGCTACTTAACGGTTCAACCGATTCGAACGAATTTTGGCATGAACATACATGATTATAACCTGACGGACATAGGCTATGTAAAAGAAATATAGACTTTACCATGGAGGAATAATCACCGAACGAAAAATTCAAAAGCTGATCACAGCCAAACCGCTGAGACTACATTGATGAAATTTAGGTGAAGTTAGGTAAGGTAGTGCTTCGCTCAGTATTTGCAAACAGCAGCAGCATTGCAGACCTAGTTTAGGTTTACTTTAGTTTTACTAGTTACAACATAGTTTTATAGTTTTTTTTTCTTTATTTGTGGCTTGCACGATTTGTGCATTTAGCCAGTGTCAAGTAAATATAATTGCCAGTTCTTGCGTAATTTCTTAATTTAATGGTGAATGAACAGTAAAATATATTTTTTCCTAGGTTTTAGTAAATGTGTGGGGTTTTACTGAAACCTCCCCGTGGACTTCTTGAGTGAGCAGGAAAAGACAACTTCCGCTGCTTTGTTACAGTTGCCAACACTCTTGTATGTTCACAAACGCTTAGTGGTTAATAATCCACCATTATTACGCACTAATATCCATAACAACACAAATTTCAACAAAAGAAACAAAAACAATTACTACATTGAATGTATACAGGGTGACTGGATCATTGAAGTATAAAAGTTTTTGGTCCCTCGTATGCTATATTCGATTCACCTACATGTATGTTCAATTACTATTTATAGTTTTCGAGATATGATTTTTTTTCTGGATTTATGAGAATTTTGTAATCTAAAATCTTTTTTATTTTTTTAATAATAATATACTGTTGTGAATTTGTTTTGCAGCTGAATCTTCATGAGTAATATTTTTATGCATAAAATAATCACCTTCACAACTGTAAGAGAGTTATGAAAACTTTGGTATGTAGTGAAAAAGTTGCATTCGATGAATTATGACTTAAATTTTTTAATTTAAATAGAAAATCTTAACAGGTGTCTTCATGCGCCAGGAATTTTACAAAATATCATAACTATGCAAAATCGTGCAACATACATGTGGGTGTGATTCTGATATCCCACGATATAAGGGACCTAATTTTTTTGGACGTCAATGTTCCAGCCACCCTGTATACGAAGTTTATAAGTATAAAACTATCGATTTTTGGTTGGTTACTTGGTGTTTGTAAAACTTCCTTACCTATTCCATTTTTTCCTGGCCTCAGGTAGAGTTGATAAGTCATCCTTGATCAGGTATACCCTCAAACCTGAAAAGATGTTCTCTTAAAATTTCCAAACAATTTTCCGCAGCTCACGTGAGACATCTAAATTATATTATTTTACGTTTTGGGGTTTACTCCTTAAGAATTGATTTTCACATAAGGCGACCGGTATGAAAAAAAAATGAAGAGTGAAATTTAGTGATCGAATAATAAACTTTCTAAATACAAGGATATCCTAATTATATTATGACAATAGTGTGTGTGCTTGTTACCATAGTGTCTCACTATTGCAAAACTACACTTGCCCTTACGTACTCCTGCAAAAACAATATGATAGCGTGTTTCTACGCGCTACAGCGCCATCTAGTCCATATAATAGGAAGAGCTCTCTTTTATTACGACACGCAAGATGAAACAACGAATGGTAGTCTTCGGAGTAGAGTTGCCAAGCGTCCGGATAAAGCCGGACACAGTTAGGCTTTTTATTTGCGTGTGCTGCCAAATAAGACGTCACTCGGTTTTAAATATGACCGTTATTTTAATTTTTTAATTTGTTTTCCGCTCCGCCTCCCTCACCATGTACCTATCCGTAGCGCAAGCGAGAGGACAAGCCCCCCTCCCGCTACTCTTAACCCCACCACACTAGTTTTATGGTAAATAATAAAAAAGTCTTGTTTTATTTACAAAAATGTCACAAGTCTAAAAAAATAAGGGCGCCCTTTTTACCTAAATGTCCGGCTATACTGGCTGGTCTATGAAAATTTCGGTTTTAAGATCTGGCAACCCTACTCCGGAGGCCTTAGTGTAAGTTCATACAACGATACTCGATATCGTCTGTCGTCTCCATAAAATATTGCTATGAAATTTTGTATGAGCGCCCCTAGCGGTAACTATCAGGAATTATGAATCTTCATAAAAATATGTTACGCGCTCAATAACAAGTGCCGAATCAGAAAGGTCTCAGTTCTCGCGACCGCCAAATAGCATTAGAGTTCAATAACTCGTGTCAAGTGGAAACCTGATATATCTACTCACCAATGAGGAATGTTTCGCAAAGTCTATTCCAAGACATTTCGCCTAAGCTGAATGGGAAAAGTGCTTTGTCTGCTTCCGATAAAGAGGACCACATAGTACGGACACCGCGGTCGGAAAACTTCCAGTCTTGAGTTGAGAAGTAAAATAAAATGTGGGCTAGTTTCATCACCTTGGAGTATAGCTTCAGCATACTGAAAAAAAAAACATTAATACTCTATCGGAGCGTTGAGCAGCACGAGAAGTGGATTCGAGTTCTGCCTGACATCTGAGACATGTGTCAATCCTTGTGTTTGGCAGAAAAAAGCGCTTGCGAGCACTTAACAGCGCTGAAAAACAAACTATACAGTTTTCGGCCAGGACACGTTTGCTAACTTCAGTTGCGCTGACACCATCAGCCATTTTGCTTATTATCGCTTAGCGATCGCCATTTTTCTTACAAGCGCTCGCAAGCGCTTTTTTCTGCCAAACACAAGGCATGCGTCCCCATCTGGTAGAGAACCGAGCAACTAATGGGGCGCCCTTCAATTCGCCTAAAATATTTGGTTCTTATTTCATTTAACATACTAATCGCTTGGCATCGTTGGATAGGTTAGGTTAGATATTTTTTATTCCTACTAGTCTGCAAGTTATATTTAATTATTCCAAAAGTTTGTGTGTCAAGAGAAAATGCGCTAAAAACAATTCGTCGATCCAATATAACATATATGTCACCGTAAAATTGTAATTAATGTTAGATTATAATCTATCTCGCAAGATTGTAAACTGTCGAAAGATTGGAACCGTAACATAGTTGTTACAATTTAACGCATCATTATCAGGTAGATTATAATCTATCGAAGTGAAACCGCCAAATTTCACTTACCTAACCTAGATTATAATCTATCGAAAAAAAATGCGTTGAATTGTAAGCTCTATGTTACGGTTCACAATCTTTCGACAGTTTACAATATCATGAGATAGATTATAATCTAACGGTATTTACAATTTTACGGTGACATATACAACTAAACTAATGACATTGCCTCGCTGGATGACGAGACATTTTTTTTCCAAATAGTTGCTGCACCTGGATCTCGTGTAATTTCAGTAAATTTTCAATAAACAAAAATTACCTAAAGTTCACATAAAAAGTTTATTTTATGGAACTATTTGTATTTTAGAAGATTGGGTAGTTTTTCTTGAATAACTACAATCGTTGAATAAGAGAAATTCAATATTTTTGCGTTTTTGTTGTTGCGCTTACAGTTAACGAAAATTCAACTTAATAAGTTTAAACTTATTATTTTCGATTATATTATTAACGTTCCTGTACCGATGACATAAAAAATGTAATATTCCAGAAAATGCAAGCATAAGATGTTATCTATACTTCGCCGTTTTTTTATTGCATTATTCTTATACAACTTCGAACTCTATTTACAGTTGTAAAAAAAAAAATATGATTCATCAATGAAAATGGTTTACACCTGCAGAAAATTTTATAGCAAAATTGTTTTTTAACAAATTCAAAGACAATCCTTCTGATTAATTTGTTTTATCTCTATTTATATAAATAAGAAAATCTAGCTTACTTCCGCGAAAACAAGCAAAATACACCGTCCAAAAGAAATGCAGATACCGCAAACACTGACACAGCTTGCACCTTTATTATTCTAAACTCTACTACTCTCAAAATTTAATATTATTCATTTTCATTTTATCATTACAATACTATACAATACAATATTATAATAATATTAGCAGTAATCTATAATCTAAGATCACAGTGGTTTGTGTGTTTGTCTGTCAGCTCTTTTTCCCGCTCTTTTTTCATTGTATCAATAACGTTACCATAGCAACGCGTTTACCGTAAGTAGTTCGTCTACCGGACGCTAGATGGCGCTAACGGAAAACAGTTATATAAATATTATATTATATAAAATAATATTATATTATATTATATAAAATAATATTATATTATATTATATAAAATAATAGAAAAAATATAAAGAATATTTTCCACCTGTGCGAAGCCGGGACGGGCTGCTAGTAATTATAATCATTACATATATTATAGAGGAAAGTTGTGAAAAACAACTTTCCTCAAATGTTATCGAATCATTTACGGCGATAATGGGCGCGGCCCCAATCTGTCGCCATGGTCTCCTGGGACGATCGCGTCTATTAAGCCTATATAGGCTTAGCCTTTCCAGGTCTATGACACTTTCCAGGTGATGTTTAGTCAGTAAGAGTCTGACATAACCGCACAACCGGCTGTGAGTTATCAGGATTCACCACCTCCCTCACCCGAGTCCGAAGGGTGCCCATTCAGTTGCTTAGAGCGCAAAAAAGCGCGCCCACTTACTTAGGGCTGGATATTGCACGGTCTAACAGCTCCTGATGATGCACCGTGTGGAGGCGAAACACGTGTTGCAAGGTGCTTTCTTGGAGTCTGCGATATCTGCATTTATTTGCTTATTTCTTTGAAGAAAGCTAGATATATTTAATTTATAAATGCATTTAGACTTCCGCCAAGCAGTGTTACCAACTCTTAAAAATATTTAACCCTAAATTAAATTCAATAACCCCTAAAATTGCCGTAATTACTTAGAAATCCCCTAAAAATAAATTTAATCATTTTGTTAATTCTTTATTTATAAAAATAAATTATATTTATAACGTCAAATATTATTTCATTTTTTTCTGACGAATCAGACTTTGAATAAGCCTAATAATAGGGGTTAAAGTATGAAATTGCCGTTTTATTGCAATAGGTTCTTTGAATTGACATAGAATCTTCATGGTTTGAGGTTTTCGAATGAAACTTTTTTTAAATGGTTTCTATGATGTTCTTTTTTTAAAAAATGTAAAACATTTGAATATCGACTTTCAATTGTTTTTGTTATTCAATTTAGACAAGAAAGATGGATACTGCGAAAATTCGAGTTATTTTTGAATACGAGTTCCGACGCGGAACTAACGCGGCAGAAACAGCCCGCAATATCAATGCTGCGTTTGGAGAGGGGTCTACTAATGAACGCACCGTGCGATTTTGGTTTAAACGCTTTCGTGATGGAAATTTCGACTTAAAGAACGAGCCACGAGGAAGACCGCCCACACAGGTAAATAACGATGAATTAAGAGAGATAGTGGAAGCCGATCCTAGTCAAAGTACCCAGGAATTAGCGGCATGGTTTAACGTTACCTTACCCACAATATTGACTCACTTGCGTCAAATCAATAAAATAAAAAAATACGAAAAATGGGTGCCTCATGATTTGACTGATCTGCAGAAAGAAACGCGTGTTGAAACTTGTGTTGCCTTGTTGAACCGGTACAGAAATGAAGGAATATTGGATCGAATTGTAACATGTGATGAAAAGTGGATTCTTTATGATAACCGGAAAAGAAAAATGCAATGGCTGACCCCAGGTCAAATGCCACAACAGTGTCCTAAAGCAAAACTTACCAATAAAAAGGTAATGGTAACTGTTTGGTGGTCTCAGCATGGTGTTATTCACTATAGTTTTCTCCGATCTGGTCAAGCAATAACGGCAGATGTCTATTGTGCCGAACTCCGAACCATGTTGACAAAACTAGCAGTAAAACAGCCCCGACTCATGAATCGATCTTCACCATTATTGCTCCACGACAACGCGAGACCTCACACAGCACGAGAAACCATTTTGACCCTTCAGGAACTGCAGTTAGAAACCATTCGTCATCCTCCGTATTCACCAGACCTTGCTCCAACGGACTACCATTTTTTTCGTGATTTGGACAATTATCTACGTGACAAGAAGTTTTCTTCCCAGGAGGCAGTACAAAATGCTTTCACACAGTTTGTGCAGTCTAGATCGTCGGAATTCTATCGCAAAGGCATTAATGACCTTCCCATTAGATGGCAGCAATGTATAGATAATAATGGCAACTATTTTGATTAAATAAATTTGTTAAAAATTTAAAAAATAAACAATATAGATTTTCAGTACAAATCGGCAATTTCATACTTTAACCCCTAATATTTTAGGAGATGAGTTGAATATTGTACAAGATCATTTCATCCACCATTTCGATTGAAAATTCCAAGTACTGTTCTTGGATTTTAAGTACACTAGATGTCACTAAGTCCGAGGTCGCTAGATAAAAAATTAATTTTATTAGCTAGTTAAGACTGCCTTGAATCTTTATTTTACTCGATAAACAAAATATTAAAAAAATATGAAGGTTCACAAAAACCCTAAAAATAACCCTAAACATATAACACCCCTAAAAAAATCCCATCTCACTTATTTACCCCCAAAATTTAGGGGGAAAACCCCTAAGTTGGGGTGACATATACAATCAAATACTTGTCTCATCATCACCAGCTTATAAATGTCCTCACTACTGGGACACAAACCGTTTTGGACGAAATCTCGGATACTTTGCGAGACATGGAAACAGGGTTAAATGGTCCCTTATAAAGAGTCAATTTACAATATTAGAAAACCGTAGTATCGCAGTATAACTTACCGCCAAAATTTTTTTTTTTCATTTATGTGCCAACTCTATTTCCATATATTTAAAGAGTAAATAACACAGAAAGTTTATGTATATTTTTACCTAATATCCTCGAAACGACATAGAGTCAATAACAAAATGAACAGAAGCCGCTCAGATCAATATTTCAAGTCAAATAAAATGTTAAAAAACCTGACATAGGTACTTTATGTTAGCTCTCTTTCAACCTAAACTAACACTTTCTTTTACGTAACGAACAACAAATTTACAGAAACGGCTCAAAGTGCCGATACAGCTCGCGAGCACGATTTAAGTAGCCATCTTCATGGCCTACGCATAGCATCATATCTAAATATTCAGTTAGAAAATATAACCATTTTTTCACTTTAGAAATAATGTTAGTAAAAACACGAAATAATTGTAAAATTTTGATTCGACTTGACGTTTTTCCTCCTCTTATTGAGTTTGCAAACCAGTTTGAATGAAGAACTTAAAATCCGTTAAAGAGTACACTTTGTTAAATAATCTATGATAACTTCAGTTCTATGCAGTGACAGCTCACTAGGGTTGACAATATTTTTCGCTTTGATAATTTATTACATTTTCCGGGGTTTTTTTGTAACACGTAGTAGATTGGCTCAATTAACTTTACGAAGCACTGTAAAGAAAAGAATGATCCATCCTACTATAAGTGACCGTTGCCAAAATTAATTCACCTCGTTGATTTTAGACCGAATGCGCGATCGTGCTTCTCTCTTTAAGTTTCATAGTAACTTTAATTTAATAACTTACGCTCTCCGCCTCCCCGTTATAATGCAATACATGTCAATTAGAAGCGCCGGTAGATAATGCAAGAAGAAATTATAAAACAGGAACATATAATAACTGTTTGTTGGATTTAGGCCGTAATACCTGAAAGTAAAAAGGAAATCATATAAAAAATTCTTTATAACAGAATAAAATACTAGTCAAAAAGTATTTTTTTTTAAGGAAAATACTAGAAAAAATTAATTCTGCTCACAAATTATCCTTAAGCGGAACACGAACCCGCAATAGCTTAAAAAGAACTAGAAAATTTCAACGGATGCTTGGCTTGATAGTTCAAATGGGAGACTAGTGGACTTAATAAATTCTTTATTTATTTCTCTATTTTCTTTAAAATTTTAAGGAATAAAAAAACCCGCCAGTGCTAAAGACACCTTAAGGCAGGTTATTTGATGTTACGACGACAGCTGCTAGTAACAACACTTTAAGCTGTCAAATCGTAATACGACACATTCCTGACTACCGTCCGATAATAAGCAAAATGGTGGATTGTGTCAGCTGTACTGAAGTTAGCAAACGCGCTGGCCGAAAACTGTATAGTTTGTTTTTCAGCGCTGGTAAGCGCTTTCAAGCGCTGCCAAACACACGGATTGTAAAGAAATCTAGACTGAAATTAAGTGTGTAGGGTGACCTCACTCCAGATTCAGCCAATTCCGTGCATTTTCAATCACATGATCGAAAATGAAATTTTAACTATTTTATTAAAGACTACCTGTTGCCTGCGACTTCGCATCAATTTCCGTTATTATGATTTTTCAGTGATGCTTCGCTCCTATTGGTTGAAGCGTGGTGTTATATAGCCTATACCCTTCCTCGATAAATGAACTATCCAACACAAAAAGGATATTTCAATATGAACTAGTAGTTTCCGTGATTAGCGCATTCAAACAAACAAACTCTTCAGCTTTATAATATTAGTATAGATATTATCATGTATATTTTAAAATACATTTATTTGAAATATGCTTAAATGTTTTCTGTTAAGTTAACATCAGTTTTATCTTTATTTTCATTCTAGTTAAATACTCTATTAAGATTTTTTTTGCAAAAGCAAAAAGAAAGATAATTTATTAGTCTTCCAATATAAGGTGGTTCTTACCATACAGCTTTCGTAGTTGGTTTGTCTATGCCATATTTTCTGTTAAGCTCTATAAATTTGCCCCATGTTATTGGATTCTGAGCTCCTGATACGAAATTGTAGATAGGTATATCCGAAGTTTGGCTAAAAAAAACATAACATACATTTGATTTCATGTATTAAACTTACTGACCGGCTATGTTGCATCCAACCTTAAATACGGTATACTCCTGTGGGGAAACTCTGTAGATATAAACAAAGCCTTTACATCGCAAAAACAGTGCGTTAGAACGCACTGTTTTTGCTATATGTAACGTTCCGCCACTTACGTCATGCAGGCAGTTATTCCCTGAATTAAATTTAATTACTCTATCCTCTATGTTCATATTAGAATGTTGCATCTTTGTTAAGACACATCCTCATATATTTAAATTTAAAGACGCAAATACCTCCAGACTAGTGAGACACCACGATATGTTGATGTTGCCCAGAATGCGTTCACAATATTACAAAAGAAATTGTTGTCCAAATTGTATTACAATCTATAATAAGTTACCACACTCCGTAAAGGAGCTTAGTTTACCGATATTTGAAACCAAACTACAGATGTGGCTAAAAATGAAATGCTTTTACTCGATTAATTAATAATTAGATTCAAAAATTTACATTAAATGAATTAATATGACATAAGATTTATTAGTAATTATTTAATTATTTTATCAATTGTATAATTTATTGATTTATCTTATCACTAGTTTCTATTGTCATTCACATGCCTTCGTTTGGCAAAATAGATGTTCAAAATCGATTTGACCAGCGACCACCATGTAATTACCTAATCTATTTTGTGTGAATAAACAAATTTCATTACATTTCATTTCTGAGATGAACGCACAAAAACAAAGTAATATAAATTATGTCAATAGATAACAGATTAAACCTAAACATAATTCTAATTGAAAAAAAAGAGCATAACAGTTATTATTTAATATTATTAAGGAAAACGAAATTAATTTTAATTTCAAATACCCTAAATGACAAGAATATATCAAAAGATTCTGATTTGATTTGATATGTTCTATTTTCAAATACCCTAATTGACAAGAATATATCAAAAGATTCTGATTTGATTTGATATGTTCTATTTTCGAATACCCTAATTGACAAGAATATATCAAAAGATTCTGATTTGATTTGATATGTTCTATTCAATGTGCAAGTACAGATTCACTAATGTGAAAATAGTTGTTTTTTTTTAAGTTTAAATGCGTATCAATAACCACCAAAGCTGTGAGATACGGTGCAAGAGGAATAATTCCACCAAAATCACTGCGGGATTTGAGAAAATAAGTATTCCTATTGGTCAATTCCTCGCACACCGCTTAACTACATCGCACAGATCTGTCGGAAAAGCACCCTTAAGGTCTGTTCTTATTGCATATCGTGACAGCCTTTAATTAAGACAACACTATGTATTATATTATGTAAAAGTGTCATTGTACAGTGTGGGCTTTGTTGGGTACCGTCAAATAAATAAATAATTAAATTTACTTATTCGTATCATCATTCAAGATTTCAAGCCGAAATCATCAGCATCCACGATTACATTTTAGCGTCGGATTTTTAGCGCAACAAAGTAGTAGTGAATAATAAAGAAATTCTGTATTATATGCAGGATTAGGCAAAAGTGTTAATATAAACAGGGCGTGTAGACGTGACGCTATGTGACTTGAAGAAAATACAAATTAATCCTGAAACACGCTTGCAAAGTTATTACGACGGTTGACATAAATACTATTTCCAACGCTGGCTAATAGTAATCCTGCGCCGCCGCGGTTCCCTTGAGGCGGTCGCTTAGATGAAGCCTATTCCTTGGCTATGGCACTTTCTAGGTTGCATTTAGTCAGTACGAGCCTGACATAACTTCGAAGCCGGGCCGGATTATCTATATAGGATTCACCACCTCCCACCCACGCATCCAGAGAGTGCCCAAATTGCCAGAGGCGCAAAAAAAGGATAATAATTATTCCACGATCTTCCAGACATTTGGCTTATTGGCAAGGTCTAATTTGCCTTTTCGCTAAATTGATAGCAGAAACACATTGTTCCGATAAGGTAAAAAATCTTACTTTTCCTTGTAGTTCTTAGCGGTGTGCCACGCTGACGCTAATATAGCGTTCACTACCAAATCTACGGGTACCATATCAGCGACTATATTCAGATCCATGTACATCGTTCTTAACACCTTAAAAGAGAACAAAACTTATTTAGTATAATAACAAACATCACTTTTATAACATAGAATAAATATGGTTAAAATTCTAACCCACGTCTTACTAGCAAACTTAGCCATACTCTCTTTGTGGTTTTTGAAGAATGTCATTTTTTCTGTTTCACTTTGTTTGTCAAGTGTCTTATAGAATGCTAAAAAATGATGTCATATAATTGGTGATCTATGTCAGCTATTTCTTTATCCTTTTACAAAATTTTAATTATCTGATTAAGTGAATTCAGCTAATAAAGCAAGTTTTAAAATAATCTTGTTTCAGACTTCAGTTGGGATTTGAACGCTAAACTCTTCCAAATGATTTATCGATAGGCCTTGAGAGGTCAACTGAATTGGACTGTTTCTTAATCTGAAGCATCAGCGCCATCTCTTGATATTCCAGGTAACTACCTAGTACTTCAAATTTAATATGTATAAACTAGGTCGATGCAATTGTTAAGCTTGTCTTGCACAATATATTGGAGCGGAGCGTAATATAAAAAAAATCAATAAAGTTTAGTGAATTTTAAAATTCCATAAGAATTGAAACTTTCAAAATGCTCGCGCTTTTTGTTTTAATGGGAAATTCCATAGAGCCAATGCTTTTTGATCGTAACTATTTTATTTTTGCGAATTTCTAAATTCGCAAGAATCACAAACTAGTCCTAAATGTGTTAATTCGATTCCACACAAAAATTTATTAAAATCGGTTAAGAACTCGGGAATTGAGCTCACTGAAGCTGATCCATGGGATCTCCGCTCTAACAATTGATAAATCATAACTGCTGTGTAGGCATTATATTTCCACTAATTGATCTTTCCAACTTTTATAGCTAAATAATCCAAGCAGTCCACTGCTTTATTACCAAAAATTATTGAATGATAATAAGTTCGTTGAATTCTTACCCCAGTGCCGATTCCAACCACCAGCCCCGTTGGGCCATAAACACTGTCAGTCCAACCTCGAACAGGCTCTTCGTAGGTCGACACAACTGGAATATAAACAAAACACTATTTTCACTCTACCTTCTTAGCGTATCGGTGTGAGCGATAAAACGGTGGAAACTTTGCCAACTTATTACTTGCACGCACGCAGAGGTTATAGATATACTCCAATTATAAGCATTTATTTTGGACACCGTAGAGCCGGCATAGTAAATAATATATTTGCGGAATGTTATCGACACACAAAATATAAAGATTAAATTAAAACGTCACTTTTTAATATAATTGATATTAATAAAAAAAACCGTTGTGTGTACTTATGTACGCACGTAAGAAGATATACTTACTTCTTTATCGTTACTAAACAAGGATAACTAATATTATAATTTTATATAAATTATTGTTAACTACCATATATAATTTAAAATCACACACACATTCATAATTAGCGGTCAAGCTGCTAGTTTGGTCCTTCCTGCTGGTTTATTCTATGTCGCTTTTGCGGCCAACTTCAACATGATAATATTGTGTCAGGGTGATGCGCATCTTAAAATTTCGCTCTCATATTTTTTTCATAACGCGCCTAAAGAAGTATAACTTCAAAAATACTATCTAGTAATATATATATAGACTGATTATACCATGTCAGTGTTAAGTAGCGGATATGTAATGATGAATCGTATCGAAGGTGTGGGTTTTAAAAGCACTATCTCAAAACCTTAGTGTTTGCGTAGTGTTTTTCCAATATATTTATTTATACGATACGATTTCTAATGGACAGAGGTGAGACAACCCTTACAGATTAGATGGTAAAATATGTAAAACAATTACTTACCTATAGAGGGCCTTACGATGCAGATTGGCAAACCTTCACCATACTTCCTCACAGCTTCTTCGGCTACAGCCTTAGTGAAGCAGTAGGTATTTGGCCGCTTTCCAAGTAAACTGTCATGAATGAAACAAATATATACGTTATTTTTTGTGATGCGTTTATGTTGGAGTAACTTATATAAACTATTGATTCATATGAGCGTTAAGGTTTTCAACGAGTTAGGTTTGGACGAGGGGAGAGCACTTATGGGAATAGTTTTTTTTAATAATATTAGCAATAGGTTAAGTCAGGGCCGTCTTTAACCTATTGGAGGCCCGGGGTATACAATGTGTCCCGTCACCAGTGTCGGAACCCTTAATGGTGTGAAATATGGCATTTTTTATCGAAAAATTGCCCCTCAAATTTGGTTTTTCTCAAAAAGGCAATAATTAAAAAATACACAAAAAAGAAACTATTTGTTTTCTTTAATATTTTTTCTATTTTTTATTCCATGACAATTGACACATGATGGCTGTGTAACTGTTGTCTACATGTTTAGCTATCAAATGACACCTCTTCAATGTTGATAGGACATTTACATGAGTAGTGGTGGTCGAGTTAGTATGAGAGCCATTTGAGAGCACAGAGTATTTAGGTCGATAAAAAATGCCATATTTCACACCATTAAAGGCTCCGACACTGGTGACGGGACACATTGCATAAAAAAAAAAAATATTTTGTCAAATATAGTTAAGATATTTACGTTGGTAAGATTTCCTCGACCAATTCCTCGTTGAGCTCTGAAAGGGCCTCCAACGCCTCCACAGACATGGGTGGTTCGTAAAACCTGAAAAGAATACAGCATTTTATGCTTAGCGTCAGAATTACGTAACATCATTTCAACAACTTCGGTATTTAATACCAACTTTGTCTCATCCAAATATGTGAAAATATTAACGTTATATGTTTTCCTAATAAATATATAATTTAAAAACTTTAATATAGAACTTACTTCTCCTCAACATATTTGATGTGTGTATTCGAAAATGCTGTAGACACATGTGTAATTGCCTTCAAGTTTCTGCATTCTTTTGCCAATTTCAATACCTCCTTGGTCCCTCTCACATTGATCGCAGTGGACACGGAGAGTTTCTCGTCGAATTTCACCGTGGCAGCTGCGTTTATTATGACGGTGGTCTGAAAATTGAAAATAACGCCATCTATTGCAGAGGAGACGAACTATTATCATCTAATATTTCTTTTCATATAATGTATCAATTTACAAGCTGAGCGAAGCTCTCTTTTAGGCAACTCACAAATATCGCTTGTGTCCCTCCTGCTACATAACGGTTCAACCGATTTGAACTAATTTTGGCATGAACATACATGATTATAACCTGACGGACATAGGCTATGTAAAAAAAAAAACGACGGGTTGCACTCCGGGAGTGCCGGCAGAAGTGAAAACTTGAATATTAACGTTGTGCAGTTTTGATTTATATTAAGATTAAGATATTGCGCTATCGTATACAAACATGTCAACAAACACACCAAGTCGTGTTCGTTGCATTTTTTGTGCGCATGTGCAGAATTCTGCACTGAATAAAATCAGTTGAACGCATGCGTCCTCATGAAATTACCAGCCATTTTAAAATTTCATAATGACAGTTTAAAAAAAAATAATAATGTAACTGTCACTATGAAGTTTAAAAATGACACGACTATACGCACATCGCGCAAGCGCCCTACGCCGTCTTACGAATTTTCGATCAGGTCACGTGTCCTGACGCGAGTTTAGACATTTTTACCCATTCCAAAAAAAGTACACAGCGCCGCTAAAGAAGTTTTCACTTCAAAAATTGACTTTACCATGGAGGAATAATCAATGAAAGAAAAATTCAAAAGCTGATCGCAACCAAACCGCTGATACTGCATTGATGAAATTTGGCGCCAAAACTCACATCGTAGTCGTGACTAATGTGCAAAAAAAAGTTTTGAAATCGGACATACCATGGAGGAATAATCACCGAAAGAAAAATTCAAAAGCTGATCATAGCCAAACTGCTGAGACTACATTGATGAAATTTGGCGCCAAAACTCACAAACGAAGGTAAGATAGTGCTTCGCTCAGTATTTGCAAACAGCAGCATGTATTGCAGACCTAGTTATAATAGAAATAAAAGCAGAATATACCGGATTTGTATTGTTTGTCACCTATATTTACTACCATATTCTTGGAAATAAACGCTTATCTTAAAAAAGTCGCTTTTGATGGTGATGACTAACCTTGTTTGTCACAATTTTCCTGTCTTCATCACTCATTCCAAGGCCCGGAAGCTCCATATCTCCGACAATAGGCACCACTTTGTATATGCCCTTAGGATTCACTTCATGTGCTTTTTGAAATAACTGTAATGGAAAATATTCTTTATTATTTAATCAATAAGCTTTATAATAAGTTTAATTTCACTATTCAATAGAAATACTTACAAATTCATCTAACATTTCATGAAGTCTCGCTCTCGCATCCTTCCCTTTTTTATTTCTTATCAAAACATATATTGTGTCGATGTCACCACATGATCGAAGCAATTTCTCAATCAATACTGGAAAGAAATATGGCTATTTGATTACAGATGGCGTTACAAAATTCAATCTATCGTATCGAATACCGATATTTATTAATTCGTTGAAAATATGTGTGTTTCGATGTGGTTAATTTCAAAATAAAAAGTTTAGATATCTCCAAAGTTTTTTCATTAACGTTCTCTGTATTTACCGGTTGCCACACACATTAATAAAATTACAATTGTATTCATAAAAAGATCAACATCTTAATAAACCTATTTTAGGTATTAAAGTGTTTTGTCCTTTTCTATAAAGCTTAATTTCATCTTGTCGAAAAAGGACAAAAAGTGTATTAGTTATAATAGGTTCAATAGACGGTTGACGTTTTTATGAATAATATGGTTATTATATAGATTTAAAACAGCTCAGTATCTGGTATTTCATAATCTTTCCGAGCCCTGCCTTTCAAATCTGTAACGTTCTAAACCATTCTATTTTTTAGAAATGGCAAGTGTGTCGATGAGTACAATTCTGCCATAGTCTAAAACGATGTCTAAAGCGTGTATCTTCACATGTAAATGTGAAGTTTAAAATCACGAAATTTTAAATTCTATTAATGACATTAGAACTTTATTCTTATCTTGTCTAAATAAGAGAGATTCATTAGATTATTTATAAGATGTTAAAAAGATGATCTTTATGGATTTTGCAGGCCAAAACAATGTACACGTTTTTGAGTAAAAAAAGTATTAAACAACAAAAATTAATCATTGCACTTGTTTTTTGCCAGTATTTTGTTTTTACGCAGTGAAAAATCTTAGATACAACTGCCCATTTGATTTTGACAAAGCACCCATCGTTGTCACAACCTTATTTGAACAAGAGTTTACGTAACGCAATTTTTACTCCTTAAGAAAGATTGTCTTTGAACAAGCAGATAAAATAAGAAAACAAAATTCAATATAAAAAGTCGTGTTCGTTACATTTTTTTATGTGCATGTGCGGGATTTTGCACATGCGCAATGAATAAAATAAGCTGAACGCATGCGTTCTCGTGGCATTACCTGCCATTTTAAAATTTCATAATGACAGTTTAAAAAAAAAAAGAATGTAACTGTCATTATGAAATTTAAAAATGGCAGGTAATGTTATGAGAACGCATGCGTTCAACTGATTTTATTCAATGCGCATGTGCAAAATCCCGCACTTTAAATCCCGCAATTTAAATTCAAGATTATCTATTCTTCTATTGACAGTCCATAAAAAAATCTGAAACCTTTCTCATCTACTCTCTTTGACTATTCTAGTTATAAAAAAGTGTTCTGTCAAAGTCAGGGGCCCATTATTCATATATGCCCAGGGCCTCCAATAGGTTAAAGATGGCCCTGACTTTGCTCACAAGTTATTCTCAGTCGAAAATCTTTGGATGTCCGATCCGATGCTTTCCCAACATTTTTCTATTAATATAATTTATCAAACAAGTGTGGTTTTATTTAAAAAATATCATAATCTATTCACTGATTTGTGTTAACCCTACATATGCAACGTCACTAGCAGTCAACCTCCTTTGGTATTGAGGAAATGAAACAAGGTTACTATATAGGAATTATTATGAAATTTCCATTGTGTGTAAGCGTACAATCATTATTATTATAATAATATTTCTTACATTAACGCCAATTAGTCTTTTTTTACGTGGAGGAAATGCGTAACGCATACCCTACCATTGGGTGGACGGTAGGGTTATGTGGGACTCTTCTGCGGCCCTACCCGACGACAAAAGCTCGTCAGGTCGGTGCCCAGGACCCTGCCCATAAAAAACTCCACGACGTCCCCTCATTCAAGTAAGTGCCATTGGTTCATCATCAGACGATAGGTCGTTCGACGAAACAATGACACCAGGCGGAGTCACGGAAACCCTTGGGAACAATTCCTCGGCCCCGCCGGTGGATGTCCGCCCTAGGAGGACCCTTCTGAATTCTCCAGGGGGTCGGAGAATGACGGAGCGTCCCGGGACGTTTGGAACGCTCGGCGTCAGCGAAGGCCTGTGCAAAGCAGAGGTCGAGCCACCCAAGAGCTCCCGCGGGAAGAGGGAGGGTACGAATCTACCCCACCATTTCCCGTAAAGTCCAGTGGGAGGTGTTGGTCACACCAATTAGCCTAGCCCAAAGAAAGCACTGCAAGGCTTGTGTTATGGATACTAGGGTAAAGGATAGACATACATATATGACACATAGATATTGAATATTCATAGAAATATATATAAATACCTATGACAGGTACAAATGCTAGATTTCATAACACAAACATAATCGAACCCAGGACCATCGGTGCGAAAGGCAGGATCGCTACTGTTTATTCAACTCTTACCTACGGCCAGGAAACTTAAACCAATTAGTAGGTCATGTCAAATGTTTTTTTCCACTCCATGAAGCAGGTGTCTACAAAATTAATAATAATAACAATAATTCTTCCATTCACACCAATCAGCCTAGCCCAAAGTAAGCACTATAAGGCTTATGTTAATCATAATCATTTATTGCCAAAATATGGTACATGGAGATATTAAACAATATGAAATTATCCGCATATTTTACCATTGGAGGCATGCAATTTTTAATCAATAAATTAGTCATTAGTAAACTATACAAAGCAATAAATTTTATTATATTACTAAAATTATTTTATAAATAGATCACGAACTTCATATAAATTTTTGTCCTTAAGCCATGTCAATAACTTTGATTTAAATAATTTACTAGGTAAGATTTTTATTTTTATTTGTAAGGCTTGTGTTATGGGTACTAGGGAACGGATAGACATATACTATATGTATATGATACATAGATATGTAATATTTATTACAAATGCTCGTGCTTTACTGGAGGGAGACTCTGTACCAGGGTCGTCTGCTTAGGTACCTCCGTCTTACCTATTTCTGCCGCAAAGCAGCAGTGCTTGCATTGCTGTGTTCCGGTTTGAAGGGTAAGATATGGCAGTGAAATTACTGGGTACAGTGACTTTTCATCTTATGTCACAAGTTGGCAACGTACACTGTGGTTCTTGTGGGGGTTGCAGTTTTGCTGCGAATCTCACAAGAGCCACATGTATTATAGGTGACTGTTACCACTTACCATCAGGTGGGCAGTTTGCTTGTTTGCCAACTTTGTGCAATAAAAAAAAAAAAAAAAAAAAAAAAATTCATCACACAAACATCTGCCCCTTCCGGGATTCGAACTCAGGACTATTGGCGCGCAAGGCAGGATCGCCATCATTGCACCAAACAGTCGTTTGACTGTGAACTCTCCTATATAGTACAAACGAAGAGAAGTATTGGGTTCGCGATCAAGAACGGCAACGGTTTTATTTAAATGTGCTAAAGGGGCTAAGCTGTTCTGAACAATGTTTTTCATTTCTATTTTAAAAGTTGAACAGAAAGAAACTGTAACACTTTGAATCTGTTTTAGAAAATACCGGTTCATAAGTGTTAATATCTGTTACAGTCAATAAGGTTCACATTGGCATAACTATGCGACAGCTCACTAATGATTTGGGTACTTTGAAATGCCTATGTTGGTGTACTGTGTATACACATAGATAGTTAAACGAAAAACAGTTTCTAACATATTGGTAACAGAAAACATTATATCTGTTACACTTATATAAGTGTTCGACGCAAAACAGGTTCAAAACACCCAAATAAGTGATACAGGAATAATTCTGTAACAGATTCAATGTGTAACCCTTATGAAAGTGTATCCTTATAAAGGTGTTTTTGAATCCCTGGTTACTATCGCGTTTGAGTTATCATTTCGAAATTAGAACACTATTGTATAATATTAAGAAGGTACATCAACAAAATATACTCTGAAACGCAAAAGTAACGTTTCGGATAATACTTATGATGAAGTTTTAAAATTCTACATTCATTGTAAAAGAAGTGGATCAAATATTTGAAACCCCTGCAATTCTGCGCAATCGTTTGCCGAAATAATTGTTTAATTAAACTACCATTAAAAAGATTATCTTATTGTTTAGAGCACAATTTTTTTTTCGAATATACTAATTAAATCTTATTTGAGATAAAAGTTAATTTCTCTATTTACGTCATCACATATTTTGTATTATATTTTTATAATTATCAGTCCCATATTTTTTTTTGAAAACTGAACTAAAGGTTTCTGTACTTTTTTAATTTCATAAAAGATGTGACGAAAATAAAAAATAATATGAAAAAAATAAAAACAAAAAAATATGATTCCGGCCAGGATCGAACTGGCGGCCTTCTGCGTGTAAAGCAGATGTGATAACCACTACACCACGGAACCGATAACCAATGCGTCGAAATTATCATTAAGAATGACCGCGATTAAAAAGTACGCACCATTACTAACTTTACTAATTAATGATATTTTATAGTAGTTTATGATACTGTTGCATAATAAGGGTTCTTATAACATGAGTGTGTTTTAAAAAAACGAGCCGTAGGCGAGTTTTTTTATAGTATCACACGAGTGTTATAAGACCAAGTTATGTACAGTGTCATACACTACTTTATCTACTCTCATACTATATTACGTAAAACAATGTTGCAAACAAAACCAAACTTTGTTTAAATATTGAAAAGATTTTTTAAATGTCAAATGTTGGCGCCAAGGTGCAAACATCGATTGTGAATGCGTGTTGCGTTGTCGCGGACTCGTTCATTGAAACCTTTTTAAAGTAGAGGTTCAACCTCCTTGGTCCAGCTGGAGGTTGTATAGGTGTATCGTTATGATTAAAAAGTTATATTATGATACAGGTGTCCATACAAGACCTGTATCGTAATTAAACTTTTTTTTTATTATTTTTGGCCTGTACGTAATGTTTGTCATAAGCATTTTGTTTTCAGTTTTAGAATCTTTGTATTATAGTATCAGAGTAGATAAAATATATAATGATATTACGAAGTAGAAGTGAATTAAATAATTTTATCTACTCTAATACTATAATACAAAGATTCTAAAACTGAAAACAAAATGCTTATGACAAACATTACGTACAGGCCAAAAATAATAAAAAAAAAGTTTCATTACGATACAGGTCTTGTATGGACACCTGTAACATAATATAACTTTTTTATCATAACGATACACCTATACAACCTCCAGCTGGACCAAGGAGGTTGAACCTCTACTTTAAAAAGGTTTCAATGAACGAGTCCTCGACGACCGACGCAACACGCATGCGCAATTGATGTTTGCACCTTGGCGCCAACATTTGACATTTAAATAAATTTGTTGTTATATTCAGCGTTTTATTTGCAATATTGTTTTACATATTATAGTATGAGAGTAGATAAAGTAGTGTATGACACTGTACATAACTTGGTCTTATAACACTCGTGTGATGCTATAAAAAAACTCGCCTACGGCTCGTTTTTTTAAAACACACTCATGTTATAAGAACCCTTATTATGCAACAGTATCATAAACTACTATTAAACACTAATGCTAATATGAAGAAAGGCGAAAATGGACTAATAGGCATAGCAAAGTCATCGTTTTAGAATATTTTTTCTTAGTACTAAGGTTTTGAAGGAAACAATTCGCTAATCATTGAGAAAAAAGAGGAATTTCGTTATATCGCGCTTACTTAAATTCCCGAGGGATCATATAAATAAATATTTCCTACATTCACGCAAATTACCCTAGCCCAAAGTAATCAGTTTAAGGCTTGTGTTATGGATACTAGGGTAACGGATATCATACATAAGATAATATTTATAGAAATATATACAAACATCCATGAGTCCTACAAATGCTCCTATTCATCATACAAACGTCTGCCCCTTCCGGGATTCGAACCCAAGACCGTCGGTGTGAAACGTTATACCAAACGAAACTATTTACTCGGGAAAGAATCATCTTTCGCGAGTAAATAGTTCTAAGTCTTAGGCCGCGTTTCCATCTGCAAGTAAAATCGCGAAAGTCTTGCGTAAGTTTCTTGCCACGTCGTTTACATATAATATAAATTTGTGCAATTTATTCCTGCAATTACTGTCTAGTGAGAAACTTGCGGATCATAGTGTCGCTATTTATCGCAGAGGTGCTAACACATGAAGCTAATAATGTCGCGGGACTTCGACAAGCAATTTAGTGTTTACTATACAATCATGCCGAGAAAACGCGCTAGCAGCTGCAATGACAATTTTGTTATTAAAGAAAAACAAAAGATCTACTTGGGTTCGAAATTGGATTTTAAGACGACGTGAAGCTGGTGTCTATCTTAATTTATTGCAAGAACTACAGATGGAAGATGCTCAACAATATTTCAATTTCGTTCGCATGACGGCAGTTGGAAGATTTGGCAGATTGGCAGGCAGATTTGGAAGTGTTATTAACTACTCCACAAACAAGGGTTGCACTCATAAAAGCCTCTTAATTTAATAACTTCCTCCCGCGACCATTCACGAGTCTGCCGTTGGCTCATTTTTTATAAATAATTCACTTGCAAGTGCGAGATATACGGACCTGCACCGATAAGCGGCGAGAACTGTCGCGAGTCGATGCAAACACGTTTAGACACGTTATCAATCGCTTGCACGACAATTCGCAGGAACTTTCTGGCAAGCTGTCGTGAGCGTACTTGCTAGGTAGTTTACATTTGCAAGTTGCTGTCGGACAGACTGTCGGACATTTTTCGCAGAAGTTTACTTGCAGGTGGAAACGCGGCCTTAGACTTTTCAATCTTTATACCAAAAAGTAAGCGCTTTATTTTAGCGGAGGGGGAATAAATAAAATAATCAACACATTTTTTTGTAATGTTTCATTATTTATTTTCAAATCTATTTTCTAAAATTAATAAAAATAAATTATATTGTCAATTGAATTTATACCATATTTTTTATATCTTTGATATTTAAGTATAGATAAGTTGATATAAATAAAAAGTATTGTTAGTAATGTATAAGTTTATCTATACTCTGATTTTTAATTAGATGGACTAAAGTGACAGCCGCCGGGGCACTATATTTTTTTAATGTTGCCAACTGAAGAGCATAATTTTGTAACGCGAGTAATTTTACCAATTGAATTGAATAATCGTGTCATCGACATGATTGTTAATAGGTACAATAAAATGTTTATGTTGTATTTTTCCTTGTGCTCCTATTTTTATTACATATTTAGTAGGTTTTCGATGTATTGTTTTTATTTGAAAATGTCGTTAAGTAGTGATGAATTAATTAATTTTTATTTATTTTTTCACAAATATGTTATAAAACGTCGTATGACATAAAAAAACAACAAACAGGAACAACAACACTTAAAAGCAACGTAACAAAGAAAGATGTAACAAAAACTTATAGTCCAAAAATATTTTAAGTCACATGATGGTTTAAGAGTTTACAGGAAAACCACTTTATCATAAAAAATATTTAAGCTGGGTTGGGGTCGCTGCATCATTCGATTAATTTTCAATTACAAGTATTTTGGTACATATATATTTTAACAGACAAAACCGATTAAAACAATATTAAGTTAATTTAAATCAGTTTCTGTAAATGATTTTTCTAAAATGAATAGTCGAAAGATAGCTGGGGTTTGTTTTGTGTTCTAATTAAGTAGTTTTTTATAAAGAAAATAAAAACACAGTTCGAGTGTTTTGCATTTAGCAATGTGCGAAATTGAATTCAATTCAATTGGATAAGGGGACAACAATATTTTTTATTTTCCGTTATGTGGTATCATTACTAATGTCACTTTAGTCCATCTAATTAAAAATCAGAGTATATTACACATTTCTGCATATAAAGGTATGATTATTAATGTGAAAATATATAGATTGTTTTACTAAAGCAAAAGAAATTAGGAATTCCTCATTAAAAAAGCATTCTTATAAGCAAGCAACTTTATTACTTTGTGATATTCTGCTATTATTGATAGGTTTAATTGTTGAAAGTGATAATGATAAGCTATTCATATCGAGCTTCATTTGGATAAAAAGAAATAAGCACCTCCTAGCGGTGAGTGGCAAAATCCAAAAACTACGCTGCGTAAGAGTAGGTATTGCAATATCTGGCGTAACAGCTTTGTTTTTTTTACTAATTACTTTGACTATTTCAGCATTTTTGTACATCCTTGAAAATTAAATGAATTAACACAAAACATGTTATTTTTTGGGGAAAGGCTAAAAAAGATGGGAATATGTTGAATAATAAACTTATACCAGCGTTTCTGTGACAGATCTTGTGTCATGGCATCAAGCTGATGTAGGGAAGTTATTTACCCGAATTTATGTTTTGAGCTGTTTTTTCGTCTTATATTTTGATAGATAAATGATAGATCAGTGTAAGTGTTATATGGTCTTTGGTATTAATAAAAATGTGTCTTTTCTGTCTTTATACATTTTACCACTCTTTATAACAATGAAATTCTCTTTTGTCAATTATAACTAACTATATTTTACTTTCTGTTAATAAAAACAAAATAAACCTGATTAAGACTATGTATATATAGTTATGAACATATTACACATTTTAAATAAAACAACGTCACGTTTAAATATAAATTATGCGCAAAAAACCATAAACAAAATGTTTCATTTTTTTAGTTTTTTTTTGCAAATAATAAGAGTAAGATGGAGGTCGCTCCTGCCCGAGTTTCTTTCGCCAGTTCTTCTCGGAAGGGCTTCCCAATTTCCGAACTGGTAGTAGACTCAGTAGTATACAATGTAATCGTAGTGAGAATTTAATAACTAAATAAAATGTAAAATAAAAACTGGTTGGTTGCCTGTAAAGTCGGTATACGGGCGAAAGTTTTACGTGACAACGACTTTGAGTGGTAAAATAATTTTAATGTGAATATTCATTCGTATAGTAGGAAGAAGGATGAAATAATAGTAACAATTTAAAACATTTATTTATACAAAGAATTATATTTAAAACATTAATTTATAGGCACGCGTCCCTTCCACTTTTTATGTCTGTCTCTCTCGCTCTTAGGCGGGCTAACCATGCCCGAGTGGAAGGGACGCGTGCCTCTCACTCGCTCTCATTGTAAGCGCATAACGTGAGCGGAGCGTAACGCAGTTTCTTGAAGTGTCACCCGGCAAACCAATTTATAAGACGTTGTCACGTCAAAACAATTTGATTTATATAAAAAATATTGTGAAGGTAGTAGAAAATATATGACGATTGACGACCATTATCTTAGTCATCCTGTGATCATATCCTGTAAAGGAGTCGAAACGTCAGGATTAAATATAAAATGAATTATACACAAAATCCGTAAAAAAGTAATTTTATTTAAATAAGCCTATGTATATTAGAATTTGTATTTATTATTAAAACCTATGTTTTGGGTTATAGATTTCAATTTTAAATAACTTTGACAGCACTTGAATTTTAACTTACGCCATTTTTATTCTAAGGTTGTATAATTGTTTCAACAGTTTGTTTCAGTTTTTGCTGATTCGGTAACTCATTAATTGCATTGAGGCAATATTGCGTAAAATTGACTACCTTACTGACATTTGCATTTCTACAAAATATTATGCAATGTTATATAGATTCGTCCAAACATAAGTATTGATTTTATTTTCTAATAATTAGACATTGTTTGATATAAAGTTTCAATATTTTTCATCAAAAAGTAACGAAACATCACCAATAATAAATTAGAAACAAAACAAAAATAAAAATAAAAATTACAAGACAATTTTTTCCACAACACGACTCGCCTTCAAACTTATTCTCCCATCTGAAAAAAGAAATTAGATAATTAGAAACATATCCTATTAGATACATATATATTACATATACATATTATTGCCGTTATATAAATATAAAACTCATTTTTCAAAAGTCGATTTTGGTAAACCCTTATACAAAACAATAAATATTTTCTCTTGTAAATTTTGCATTTTCGACTACCGACTTTTTGCATAAAGGCATCGAAATATACTATCCATAGGATAGACCAGTAGGGACAATATTAGGCCGATGATAATAATACAAACGAAAAAGTATAATTATACGTTTCGTTCCAATTTTGTAAGTATATTATATACTAGCTGCATGAGCGTTGCAATGATCTTTTTGCTGACTTTTCATATAAATTTAACTGATATGACATGAATACAACAACTTAACAAAAATTGATCACAATATGATCAGAAGTTTCGCAACGCATGGGGAACAAAGTTACATACATTGTTTTTTACTGATATAGATAGATAAAGATAAAAAATACTTAACACTTACCACGTATTTATTGCTTTTTTCCTTCTGCCACCATCACAAAAACAAAAACACTAAAAGTCATGCTTTTCAAAAACAAACACGCAAAACATGCATTATTGTTCACAAAAACACACATTAGCTCATTGTCATGCTCAAAAATCCAAAAAAGTCATACGTAACACTTTGGACTTTTGTAAATTGTAACCAATTAACAGATATTTGCAAATTCTTAATATTTTAAACCTACATGGCAATTAACATTATATAGGTACGTATATTATCTCTTTCGAATATTAATACTTTGTGCAAAAGTGCCATAAAAATATGGATTGTTTAAAATCTATAGTCAAAAGATAATAAAAAAATGGATTTTACATTTTTTTTCGTGTTAGAAAAACTTGTACAATTTCCCATATTGTAAACTAATTAACAAAAAAATATTTTGTATTTTAAAAGCTTCTATACATTATAGTAATTTGCAAAAGTCCATAAAAAATTATAAAAATACATGACACACACAAACATAAACCGAATTAGGAACTCCAAAAAGCAACAGTCATATGTTCAATATTGAAATATTTCTGTATTTGGCATAAAAATGCATAAAAGAAAACTATAATATACAAAAAGGCTACTGAAACAATAGTCTTGTTTTTACAGCATCATCCCTTTGCCAGAAAAGCGTAACGTTGAATTACCTACCATTTTTCCTTTAATACAGCTTCAATTCTACGTAATCTCTACTATTAATGTAAAAGTACGTTTTTTGATTGCTCCATCATACTCTTAGTAATTTTTGCACGGATATTACTTGTGGGATGGAATAAATATGATCGGTTCCTATGAGTTAAATCAATAAAGGTCACCGTACATTTAAATATGTAACAGTTACAAATATCTAATTGATAATTTACACTAATATTATAAATAGGAAAGATTTGTATTTTTGTATGTTTGCAATGAATAAACTCAAAAACTACTAAGCCGATTTCAAAAATTCTTTAATCAATGGAAAGCTACATTTACGCTGAGTAACATAGGCTATATTTAATGCTAGAAAAAAATTAAAGAATTTTGTCCACCCGTGCGAAGCCGGGACGGGCCGCTAGTTATTATTATATTAAGCTTTTACGAATATTTAAGCAGTCGTTGCTTATCGCGCATTATAAACCAAGAATATTGTTTTTTATTTAAACTTTATTGCTCTAAAAACCACGTAAAAATGGCGGACTGAATGGCAAAAGGCATTCTCTACATGTCAACCGAATTAGTGATGCATTATGCTTGTTTACCGAGAAATATCCAACTTATATATCATTACATTTTAATAACTATCTTTGAATGACGCGACAGGTTTTTATGACAATAGAAAATAAATAAAGGGTAAATTTAATGCTGGCTGGCAAAGGTTAAAAATAACCTTAATATGCAAGTTTACACGTTGTTACTCGATATCATCTGAACAAAATATTACTATGGATTTTTGTATAAGCGGGACTTAGTGTTACCTGAAAATCGATTGTTTATCGATAGTCTCAAAAGGCTATCGAAACACCCCAAATCACTCATACTTTTGACATCGCTATCGATGATATCGGTAGTATCGATGTTACTGATGAAATTTTTACTATGGTGAGTGGGAATTATCGATTATTTGATAATCGATTTTTTTACAACACTAGCAGTAACTATCAGCAACTACGTATCTTCATAAAACATCGAGAAAATAAATACAACGTATTAACAGAAAATGTGAATTGGTATTAACCTTTTTGATCTAATTGGCTATAAAGAGATGAATTTTTGAATGTCGTATCTATGATCACGTAAAAAGTAATAAAAATGATGTCAGAAAATCACTCCAACCCAAAAACACTCACCTTTTCCCAAAAAACCAGACCCGCCCGTCAAAAAAAACCGCTTGCTCCTTATAAAATTGTTGTATTTCCGAATTTCCCGTTTTACCCTTAGTCAATCTTCTCTTCTCTTCTTCTTTCGCGTCCACTTTATCCTCTTCCGTGTAATAGTTGTCCAATTTGTTTGCTGAGACAAACTCATGGTCTTCGGAGAAGTCCAGAATAGAAGCTGTGGGGTTCATCGCTTGGTTTTCCACGTCAGCAATGCGGACTGAGTTCTCCAATTCCTGTCGAATTATAAGGCATTTTTAAGTTTAATCATAATGTATAATTTGACTATTTAAAATAAGCGTTTTTTCTTTAATTATCACAACTTTTAGTTACAAAAAAATCTGTAAAAATATTGACTTAATTTAAATGATTAAAAACTTAATGTGTTTCAACAATGGCAAGGGCATAATATCATCATCTCAGCGAAATCCTTCTCTAAAATATGGGGTAGGGGGTTCGCTATTATCCTCACGATTGGTTGGTGTGTTGGATATCGCAGAAAACCCTGCTCATTTAGTGCTAAATATTATGTTTATATGTGTATATATACGAGGGCGGGTCAAAAAGTTCGCGGAATGAGGGGCATAGAGGGAGCAAAGGTGACTTTTTACTACCTGCACTAGTTGTGACACTCATTAAGGGTATAAATACTAAGTTTCAAAAAAATAGGTCATAATTACCTGAGCTACTCATCACTGAACAAGTCAATCCGGAAGAAAATTTGCAACATGGAGCAAATTGAGTTTCGCGCAGTCATGGCTGCTGTTCAAAGAGTGGGCTTCGAAATCTTGGAACATCCTACCTATAGCCCAGATTTAGCCCCAAGTGATTATTATTTGTTCCCAAAAATTAAAAAAGAGCTTCGAGGGAAGAAATTTTCCAGCGATGAAGAAGTGAAGAGCGCAATTTCGGCCTATTTTGACGACAAAGATAAACAATTTTTTACGAAGGTATTAATAAATTAATTGATAGGTCTAATAAATGTATTAGAGTTAAGGAGGAATAAATTGAAAAGGAAAAATAATTTTGTGTTTTATTTCTTACTTTTTACCCTTCATTCCGTGAACTTTTTGACACACCCTCGTAGTTACATCATCCATCAAATGCTTAACCAATCAATCGCCATGTTGTTCCTATTACTGGATACAGGATTTTGATTTGAGGAGGGGCTTAACAAAAATAATAAATTCACGACAACTATTTAGTTCCAAACTAAGCAAATCTTGTTATAATACTAGTAAATAACGTATAGAATTACATAATTAGCTAGTTTGAGCATGGATGACCCGGAACCTATAGGGCAGAAGGTAGGATCGCTAAGCCCTACTCCCTGACGACAACCAGCTATCAATAAAAAATGCCCAATGTATTTCGCCTTACAGATAATAAGCAAATAATTAAAACTTACATGTAAATTATCCTGAAGTTCCCTGCTCAAGCTCCTGATGTTCTCTAATTCCCTAATCTGCTTTTCTGACGGCTTGCCATAGACATCAATGTCCACCTTCTCACCACGCGCCTGAGCTTCAACCCATTTCTCCATTTTATCCCTGGTCATGTCTGTTGGGATCAATGGAGAAGTTTCTAAACTATGGTTCATATTGCTGTGGAAGAAGGAATAAAGAGTTATTGAAAAGCAATAAATGTGATGAAAATGAAAATAATAAAAAAAGAAAATGATTAAGTTACAAATGCTCGTATTTATCTTACACACATTTGCCCCTTTCGGAACTCGAATTTGTGTGAATGTCAGGATCACTACCGTTGCACCGAATGGTCACCAATATTCATATACATATATTACAGAATTCTAAATCGGTGTGAGCAAATTGAATACACGCAAACGATGGCGTGACTTTTAATGGCGCGAGTTCTTGCGGGTTATAATAATAATAATAATAAGACTTTATTTGCTAAAAACATGGTAAACATGGTAGGTACATTTTTACAGAGCTCATGTTTTGCTTATGATGTAAAGCATGCAAATACAAAGTTAATATACAATGTTGTTCTATCATCATATATATCTATCTTACCAGTCATGTCCATATTAATAAGAATAAAATCAAGTTAATAATTAAAGCATATTATCACATTATGTCGTAACGCCTGAAGTGTCAAATTATATTCTTAGGTCAAGTAACTCTTTTATGTCATAAAATGATTTTTCAATTAGCCAATTCATTAACTTCTTTTGAAATAAGTTAAGGTTTTGTTCTTTAATTTCTTTTGGTATTTTATTATATATTTGGACACACATCGTTAAGACACTCTTCAAATACTTGGCTGAATGCGCTATTCCTTTTAGTATAAGTCTATGACGATCTCTGTGAAGTCTAGAATTTAGTTGAGATGCGTTTTTGAATAACTCCGTGTGTTTTTTTACAAAATTACATACCTCAAAAATGTACAAATACGGCAGCGGCATTAAACCCTACATTGAAAATGGGGTTTACAAGATTCATCGGGCGATATTCCACACATGGCTCGTATGCACTTCTTTTGCGCAATAAAAGCTTGATTTTTTAACGTACTATTTCCCCAAAATATCAGTCCGTAGCGCAAGGCTGATGCTATGTAAGCATGATAAGCTACAATAGCAGTCGCTTTATTTGTAACATTTTTAATTTTGCTAAGAGCATAAGCAAAGGAATTAACCTTTCTACAAACATTATCGATATGTTTTTTCCAATTTAAATCTTCATCTATAGTAAGACCCAAAAACTTGGTGTCAGAAACTCCCTCTATTTTCGGTATGTTTAAGTTAAAATTCGAACTTTTGTGTTTAGACTTATTGAAATTGATATATTTAGACTTATTTAAATTTATTTGTAAATTATTCGTATTTAGCCATTTCACTATTTTATCTATTGTATTATTAATTTCATATTCATGATAAACCAAAGAATTATTTTTTTTGTCAGAAGTTACAATTACAGATATGTCATCGGCGAATAAAATCATTTTATGGTCCGTTACTTTTGTGAGGTCATTGATATATATTAAAAATAAAAGCGGGCCCAAAACACTACCCTGTGGTACGCCATATTTATTATATTTATAGCCAGATTTATATGGCAATGATTCGTTATTCAGTACTCTATTTATGACTACACACTGCCTTCTATTACTTAAGTAAGACGATAACCATTTCAGTGCAGGACCTCGAATCCCAACCGATTCTAGTTTTCGTAGTAAAAGATTATGTGAAACGTAGTCAAAGGCTTTGGTCAAATCAAAAAATAGTCCCGTAGTCAAATAATTATTATTTAATTTTGTCAAAACTGAACTAATTAGATCAAAAATAGCAAAAGCAGTGTCTTTATTTTTCTGGAAGCCGTATTGTTGCCTCTCAATAATTTGATATTTATTAAAAAATTCCATCATTATTTTATGCATGCATTTTTCAAACACCTTGGAAAATACTGACAAAAGACTGATTGGTCTATAGTTTTTAATATTACATCTATCACCTTTTTTAAATATTGGTTTTACAATCGATAGTTTCAGAGCTTCTGGGAACGTCCCTTCCGAAAAAGACATATTAATTAAGTGTGTTAAGATAGGTGATATTTCTTTTATACAGGCTTTAATAATTTTTGTATTTATGAAATCATAGCCTTCAGAATTTGTTTGATTTAATGATAATATTTCGTTTTCTAATTCAGCCACAGATATCGGTCTAAGAAATATTGAATTTGGTTCCAATGATAATTTATATTGACACGATTCAGTTCTACTACTGGAGTCATTTATAGAATCTATAAAATATGTATTGAAAGCGTTTGCTATGTCAACTGGATCCGTCAATTTTTCATTATTTAGTTCGATAGCACTTAAATCGTCATCATGTTGATTTTTATGACCGATTTGATTGTTTATAATAGACCAAGTAGCTTTACATTTATTTGTACTTGTACATATTCTTTTAATGTTTGAATTCCTCTTAGATATCAAAATGCATTTCTTTAAGATGTTTGAGTAAGTATGATATTTTTTTCTGTTAATCATTGTTTTATTTTTGTAGTAGTAATAAGGTAAGGGTTAGGAAATGTAATTATTGAAAGACGTAGCTGTATGGGCTATGTACCCTTTGCCCTTCTTTATGGCAAACCTTAACAAAAATGTGAATAAAAAAAACTTAAAACGAGTAGAAAAGGAGTAAACAGTTCGAATGGGAGGTCAATCGATAGGCCGTTGATTTAACGATTCGATTGTATGGTAATTGATTATCCGTATGGCAACGAGTTAGGTCGACAAGGTCAACAGAGTTTGTACCGGTAAAAGTAATAAAAAAATGTACCATGTGTTGTAGTTATAATTTTGCACATAAATAAGAAAGAATTACGATACTTCATTACGATAACTTTACATGTATACGATTTAAGAAAAGGTTTTTATAACTTATATTTCTCTTAAAGTAGTTATTTAATATTTATCTGCGAATGTTATGTACGCCGTTATTGTGTAAAATAAATAAATAAATTAATAACTTTTTTTATTAAATCATAGTAAAGATTGTTTGGTGCAACGGTAGCGGTCCTGCCTATTAAACTAACGGTCATAGGTTCGAAGCCTGATAGAGGTTTATAATTATGTGATAAGCTTAGGCATTTATATTTTTTTGAAAAATATTTATATATTCTTTTAATATATTGTTTCAACATAAATACAATCACGCCATTTTTAGTTGTAGGCAGAGATCACAGATTTTCCACCACTTTATACGAAATGAAATGAAAAAAAATTATTCAAATGCACTTAAAATAAGTTGTTTTGAATCGTCCAACATTTTTACCTACCACCCATTCAGGACGTCTTTTAACTGGCAAGAAGAATGGGCGCAAGAAACTCGTCAGCTTCAACAGAAGTAACGACATTTACAATATAATAAGTCGTCATCATACATAATCCACAAAAAACATTGTTATGACAATACTAATAGTGTTGTGATATCATTATTTCGTTGATTACAACAAAGTCAACAAGTATCTGTACACAGTGCCGGATTTATCATAGAAGCTGAAAAAGCTGAAGCTTAGGGCGGCAAAATTAGGGGGCGGCAAAATTGGCCCAGAAAATTGGTACAGATAAAAGTAAGTAATAGTGCAGTAAAACAAAGCTTTGCTTTTCTTAGCTTAAAAATATACCCAAAAAGTTGTAAAAATAATCTTGAAACTAGATTATTCCCTAAAAACGGAATTAACGTTATTGTGAACAATGAATCTAATTTTAGAGGTCAGTAGGGGGAGCAAAAATTTCATAGCTTTGGGCGGCAAATGTGTAAATTCGGCACTGTCTGTACTTAATTAAAGTAAGTATCCCTGAACTTTGCCTTAACATACAGGGAATAAACGACAAATTTAAGAAAGCAACAAGATGTATGTTTATCCGATCCTGGCATTTACATCTTTCGCTTCTTCAACTTTTCATCAGACCTTCCAGACAAGCTTGTCGGTCAAGGGCCTTTTTTGAAGTTCGCTTTGTTCTGCCTTTGCCGACTTGTCAATCTTTTCGCGTTACTCCTCTCTTCATGTCCAAACTATCATCTTTGTAACTACTAGCTGACCCGATAACGCGTTGCTATGGTAACGTTAATTGATACAATGGAAAAAGAACGGACAGACAAACACACAAACAAATTTGTGTTTTACAGTATATAATAGCTGATCCGGTAACGCGTTGCTATGGTAATGCGTATACAATGGAAAAAGAGCGGGAAAAAGACCGGACAGAAAAAAACACAAACAACAAATTTGTGTTCTTAGATTATAAACTTCTTTAATTTTTTTCTATTATTAAATATTTTCCGTTAGCGCCATCTAGCGTCCGGTAGACGAACTACTTGCGGTTAACGCGTTGCTATGGTAACGTTAATTGATACAATGAATAAGAGCTGGAAAAAGAGCGGACGGACAAACACACAAACCACTGTGATTTTAGATTTTTTATTCCACACCATTTTATTTACGTAGTACATAAATAGTGTGAGTTAAAGGAAATTTAATAATTATTGTTATTTATAGCTGATATATTGAATTATTTTATTTAAAATCTAATCGGTTACTTTTTTAATCATAAAATCAGGTACAAAATTCTGTTATTAGAGATTCAAGTTAAAACAGATAACAACTATACACAAATATATAGTGTATTTTAAATACATTCTAATTATATTATGACAATACTTTGTGTGTGTGTTTGTTACCATATTGTCGGAAAAAGCCTAAGAATAACATCCCAGAAGACTAAGAACGGTTAGCTATATGTGCAGTCATATAACCGAAATGTTAGCGCGATTCATTTCGGTACAGCGACATCTAGTTAAAATATAAAAAGAAAAGTGTGGGTCAGCTCGCACGCACGACTGGAGTTTACTCCGAGCAACTTGAAGTCTTGGAACGGGCAAAGAAAAAAATAAACAAACTTAAAAATAAAAGTGAAAGGTGCGCACAATAGGTTGCGCAAAAAAAGTATAATGCTGTCATTCGATCACTAAATTTTACTGTTAATATTTTTTTCATACAGGGTGTCTTATATGAAAATGAATTCTTTAGGAGTAAACTTAAATAAAACTTAGAAATAAAAGTGAAAGGTGCGCACAATAGGTTGCGCAAAAAATATAACGCTGTCATTCGATCACTTAATCTTACAGTCAATATTTTTTTCATACAGGGTGTCTTATATGAAAATAAATTCTTAGCAAGTAAACTCCAAAAAATTAAAACGTACTTCAAAAATCCTCATACGTTAAAAATATTTTTTTATTTACAGTAATTGGTTCTATTTACAATATCCAATAAATAAATTAAAATTTCTTAGGTGAAAAAATAGAAAATTATTCGTCTGAATTTATGTTATAAAGCAGTAGAGTTTGGTCGTTATTTATAAATTATGATAATATCTTACATGTTTAATTTGATTGAATTACAAATATTACAAGTAAAATACTGATCGTATTAATCAAGTCTTATCATGACAGTATGTCATAACATACGTCAATTTCAGTTTGAAAGATCAGATTATTTGAAACTACTGTTTAATCTGATGTTTCTGATTATATATGCAGGTCCGGATTTGGGGGAGGGCCGGCGGGGCTACTGCTTTGAAAGAAAGCAAGAAAAAACATTTACTGACATTTACTGACAACACACACACGCAGAAAACAAGGATAGGAGGGAGAAACAAAAAATAAAGGACGAACGATGTGAACAAAAGAAAAAAAAATCTAATGTGTGGGGTCAACAAATACCCCGTCTCAGCATTTTACCTCTGTGTCATTCACAGCTGGGCAGAATATACACAGAGGCGCTGTTATTCTGACAGGGTTCAGTGAGTGATAAAAAGAAAAAAAAACGACGGGTTGCACTCCGGGAGTGCCTGCAGAAGTGAAAACTTGAATATTAACGTTGTGCATTTTTGATATTTTGAAATGGTTAAGGAATAATTTCGCACGAATTGCTTTAATGATCAGTATAAAAGTGCTATCATTTATGTGGTAAAATACAACAATAAATGAATATTTACAATATTCATTTATTGCACTATCGTATACAAACATGTCAACAAACATACCAAGTCGTGTTCGTTGCATTTTTTGTGCGCATGTGCAGGATTTTGCACATGCGCAATGAATAAAATCAGTTGAACGCATGCGTTCTCATGACATTACCTGCCATTTTAAAATTTCATAATGACAGTTTTAAGAAAAATAATAATGTAACTGTCACTATGAAGTTTAAAAATGACACGAATATACGCACATCGCGCAAGCGCCCTACGCCGTCTTACGAATTTTCGATCAGGTCACGTGTCCTGACGCAAGTTTAGAAATTTTTACCCATTCCAAAGAAGTTTTCACTTCAAAAAGGCGGCTTATAGTTAAATATCGCATATTTATATATGCAAATAAAAACACACATACATATAAAAAAAATTGGGGCCTCAACTAGGGGCAAAATAGAGACAAAAGCGAATCGGAATCGGAAACTCTAGGTTAAGTAAATTATTAAAGTACCGAACATTGTTCTAACAAAATGATCGACTGATTGAGGGCCAAACTTAACTTTGCTGTTGAAAAACTGTTGTCCCCATACATACACATAAGTCGCGGTTAATTTACGAAAGGCAAATAAATTTGTAATCGTAAAAAAGTATTTTTTTGTGATGCAACTACAAATTTACGGTTTTCGGATTATTTCCTTTATTTGTGCTACACGACATTGCTTCATGCCAAATTTCATCATTCTAGGTCAACGAAAAATACCCTAAAATTTTGATTGCCTTGAGAGCATCCAAATATAAAATTTGCGGCATAAACGGCCGTATCTTTTTTACGTTAACTAGACTTAGATATGAGTATAAAGTTCTGATTTCAGAATGCAAACCTTTGATACGAGCGTATATAGCCTTGAACACATTAAAACAAAAAATCGCTTTTGAAATGGCTGTTAGAAAAAAACTACTCTGTAAGAGAATATTTGGATATGTAAATTGAAATACGAGAATAGTGACATAACGTTCTTTTTTTGGTGGACAGGAAAGGGACATTGTATATTTTTTTATTATTTGCATGCCAGAAATAAGCAAAACATGGTGAACATTATTGTAAACACTGTATCTATTAATATTTTACCATGTTTCTGAGCAAAATAAACATCATTTATCATTTATATGTTAAATTATGCTATACTTTATTCGTACCTGGGTATTAATCCATATCAAAATAAATGACTTCGTATTCAATACTAAATCAGTACCTTTAATTTACTTTTTGAATTATACCATTGCCAAATTCCATACCATCCAAAAGTTGTCATGGGTGTTATAATTATCAAAACCACCAATTACATTAACCATGTAACTTAAATAACATTTTTTATTTTTTCAATCTTTGTTAATTCAGCAACCGTCCGTCGTGATGTCTCTTGAAGTTCGCTCTCCCCACAGCCCTCAGAACAAAGTTATTGTTCTGAGCCACAGCCGCTCGCCACTGCAGACCGTGTCAATTTCAAAAAATAATCTCTTAAAGGACGGAAAAACTGCTCATTCTACTTTTAAACTTCCACTATCCGTGAACCTTGAGCAACAATCTACATGTTCTATCCGCAAAAATGGGCCTCTTGGTAAATTACAACATCTCGTAAAAAATGTAAAAAATTATCAAAGCGAAAAATATTGTCAACCCTAGTAAGCTGTCACTGCATGGAACTGAAGTTATCATAGATTATTGAACAGAGTGTACTCTTTAACGGATTTTTAATTTTTCCATTCAAAAAGGTTTGGAAACTCATTAATAGGAATTAATGGCTTCGAAAAACGTCAAATCGAAAAAAAATGTTATGTTGAGCCGTTTCTGTAAATTTGTTGTTCGTTACGAAAAAGTAAGTGTTAGTTTCGGTGGAAAGAGACCTAACATAAAGTACTTATGTCAGGCCTTTTAACATTTTCTTTTACTTGTAATATCAATCTGAGCGGCTTCTGTACATTTTGTTATTGACTCTATGTCGTTCCGCGGATATTAGGTAAAAATGTACATAAACATTCTGTGTAATTTACTCTTTGATTGTGGAAATATGGTTGGCACATATTTGAAAATTATATATCTTTTTATTAATTTTGGCGGTAAGTCACACTGCGATACTACGGTTTTCAAATATTGTAAATTAACTCTTTATAAGGGACCATTAAACCCCGTTTTCGTTTTACGGGTATTTTTGTTACACCTTGTATAATAACTGAGCCACAGCGACGCGTAGCCGGGTCAGTTAATATTTCTATGAATATTACTTTACTTATATATATATATATATATATATTACACTAGTATCCATAAGATAAGCCTTACAGCGCTTACTTTTGGACGAGGCTAATTGGTGAATGTATGAAATACTATAAAATACTAGCGGCCCGTCCCGGCTTCGCACGGCTGGACAAAATTCTTTAATTCTTTTCTATAATTAAATATTTTTCCGTTAGCGCCATCTAGCGTCCGGTAGACGAAATACTTGCGGTTAACGCGTTGCTATGGTAACGTTATTTATACAATGGAAAAAGAGCGGGAAAAAGAGCGGACAGACAAACCACTGTGATCTTAGATTATAGATTAATAGGCTGATAACGATATATTTGTAAATATTCCTTCAAAATAATCACGTGAGTTAGTTTCCAAGAACGTGCGTGACCGAGATTTAATTTAAGTTGTAAACACGTTTTGTATTAAAATTTTGCTGAATCAAGTAATCAAGAATGTGGACTTTGATACTGAAATGGAATTCCATAGTAATTACGTATAAATTAATTATTTAAAATTGTTTTTAGGATTAGAAATTTTTCTCCAGAATCGGATGCCGTATCCTAAATGAACCGCGGGGAGGGGAAAACTAAACTATTCCCGAATCCCGAAGAACGTCCCTACTAATATTATAAATGCCAATGTAAGTTTCTTTGTTATGCTTTAACGCAAAAACTACTAAACCGATCAATATGAAACTTCGTAAATATATTCTTGGAGGTATTAGAAGTAACAAAGAATACTTTTTATTGAAAAAAAAACAAATACGGGTGAAGCCGCTGGTAAAAGCTAGTTATAACTTGATTATTTTATAAAATACAAATTTTTGCTTATATAGCTATTGATTTATGATTTTTAATATATTTTTTTGCATTTTTCAATGCTACCTTTACGATAATTTTTTTAATAGAAAAAAAAATACCAGAAAATCGATTCGATTCAAGAGAGAATCGCTTGAGAATTAACTTTTGACTTTTTCTAGTATTTTTCTATTAAAATAATTTAGGCTATTGAAAATCATTACAAATGTGGTAATGATATGTTCCTTGTCTGCAAAAAAATCTTTTTTTTGGTTAAAAAAAAACTATTTCATTCAATAAAAAATTTGCGATTTTTTTTTATTCATTTACCAGTATTTGAGTACATTCTTACATTCATAAACAACAAATCCTAAAATTGAACACAAAATGCATCAAACACACCTATAATAGGTAAACTAGCGACCCGCCCCGGCTTCGCACGGATGCAATGCTCTACTATATTATGCATGTATTATACATATAAACCATCCTCTTGAATTACTCTATCTATTAAAAAAAACCGCATCAAAATCCGTTGCGTAGTTTTAAAGATTTAAGCATTCATAGGCATATAGGGACAGAGAAAGCGACTTTGTTTTATACTATGTAATGATACCACATGATCAAATAGAAAATGATGATGATTAATAATAAAAAAATATTATAAACACATTATTTCATTGGTATTTTATTTTTTTTCTTCTTTCGTAGAGCCGTGTTTACAGAATAACTAAGATAAATTTTAAGGGGGACGTATCCCGTCGGTTGTCAGCTTTAACCAAAGCGGACCGAGTTCGATTCTCGCCGATGTACTACGGACGCGGACCCACTCGTAACACAAATATTTAGCTATAAGCAGTAAGATTAACGGAAATATTAATAACTAGCTGACCCAGCAACGCGTTGCTGTGGCAGAGTAATTTTATTTTTCTAAAATAAAAGAATTTTTCAAAAACAAAAGAAGCCTAAGTTCATCCTTATTACATCAGCTATCTGCCAATAAAAGTCTCGTCAAAATCGGTCCAGCCATTTCAAAGATTAGCCGGAACAAACAGACAGACAGACAGACAAAAATTTTAAAAATTGTTATTTTGGTGTATGTACTGTATGTATATTCATATGCATTTAGTAAAAAACAGTTATTTCAATGTTACAAACAGACACTCCAATTTTATTTATATGTATAGATGAATATTACAATGTATTCATTGACAAGTCAGCAAAGTCAGCAAGTATGTTATGGCTTCATTATTCTTACATCGGCAGACCTTTGTAACGAAAAGCCACAAGAAATAAGCAAAATAAATTTTTTGGAAGTTTTTTGACTATCCGGTACTAAAATTTTCATGACCCTATTACCCTAACACAAACAAAGGAATATTATCGATCAAAGATTGTGCGTCAATACATTGTGGAATGCTAATTATACGTGCCTCTTTTATGCGATTTTCTTGAAGGCCTTACAAATGTTGTTCGCAACAATTTTATGGAAATATGTAGATCTATAACGTGTGTCATTTGAGGGTTGTCAAAAGCTGAAAACCTTTTCTTTTTAGTTTTATAATTTTTATATATTTTATGCATTTTTAATGCTATCTTATAAGATAAATTATTATACTAGAAAAATACTAGAAAAAATCGACTCCAGTTACAAGTGAATTCTCAGGCGGGAACCGAACCGGTAACCTTTGGAAATCCGGTCCAATGCTCTCCCAAATGAGCTACCGAGCCTTGTGAACACTCGTCGAAATTTTCTAGTACCTTTCTGATTTTACGCTGTAGGCCAGCGTTGTTTCATCAATGAGAGGAACATTCTCTCGTATTCGAAAGAAACATTTTTACAAATGTTTGGGCAATCGATTAAGATGAAACAGCCATTTAGTTTTATAATTTTTATATATTTTATGCATTTTTGATGCTATCTTATAAGATAAATTATTATAATGGAAAATACTAGAAAAAATCGACTCGGGTCACAAGTGAATTCAATTCACAGGCGGGAATTCACTTGAGACCCGAGTCGATTTTTTCTAGTATTTTTCTATTATAATAATTTATATTTTCTTTTTAATTTTATGGTTTGGGGATACGTCTCTTTTAAGCCATGTTTTCGTATTTAGTCATTTCTTTTCTTAATTAGATGGTGATGAATGATGGTGAGAGCTGATTTATGAATAATCCATTTTTAATGGATGACAAATTAATAATAAAATACCCTTTGCATAAAGTTTCAGTAAAGGTCTTTACAGAAAGAATCCCGCGGACTTCTTGACAATTTCTCCTGTTTTGTTTCACTTGCCAACGCTCGCGCATTTTAACAAATAATCCACAATTATAACACACTAATATTCACCAATAGATATACAAATCTTAATAAGAAAGTCAAATCCACCAAAGTGTTTCTATCATTTGTCAGATTGAATACAGAGAGAAATTTTTTCAAAACGTTTTCACTGACAGTTAATATTAATTAAAAAAAAGTGTCTCAAAACAATGCTATTTCAATTGTGTCCCGTAAAAAAGATTAAAAACCTTTTTTTATGATGGCAACCCTTAAGTCACGCAGTGGCAGGTGGCAACCCTCGTTGTCCTTAATAAATATATCAATGATAATCTTCGAAGTAAGTCTGTCAAACAAGACTTAATATGTAGAATACTTTTCTAAAAAATGCGGAAAAATTAAAGTAGTAACTTTTCATCACTCATATTTTTCTCAAACTTTCAATAAACAAACAAACAACGTTGAATTACAAATAAAAATATAATTTTATGGCTATCGGTTTTTTTTTAATAAGTTATAAAACCACAGATTGTAAAAAAATATGTGTATGAATATTTGTGTTGGAAAATTTTGCGAGAAACTTTGTTTCGTGGAGGACTCCATGATAACATTGATAACATATAGAAACCGGATATAGATCCATAAAAGGTTTTGTCTACCTATTATGAAAATGAAAAAGAGAATGTAAGTTAAAGTATTTTAAAAAGATACTAAAAAAAAACGACGGCTCACAAGTTTATTATCAGACGGGATCCCGCCTTAAGTCGATTTTTTAAATAGTTAAAAAATGCAAAATCAAATTAAATTAAATTAAATTCTTAAATGTCCAAAAGTTAGTAACGCGTTTCAGTGAATATTTTAACAATAGACCTTAAAATTAAAGAAATAAGGTATAATAATAATAATAATAAAATAATAATAATTTATTTATGTATAATAATGGTTTACAACACAAAATAACGTTAACAACTACATTAGTCAAAGACTGTGTCGCAGTTGTTAGCGCCCACCTCGAACCAATACAATTAACAACAATTATACATTCAAGAAAATAAATTGACTGAATCTAAACGGTATACAATTCAAAACTGAATGTGTGTGTGTGTGTGTGTGCGTGTGTGTGTGTGTGTGTGTGTATCGGTTTGTCTTCAATTGGTTATAACAGAGACTCAACATCTTCATATCTTATGCTAACTAGCCACTCATACAAAACTTTCTTACACTCGTGTAGAGGTAAGCTGTAAAAATGCAATTTATTGTTTATTTTATTATATAAGACTGAGCTAATGTACAAATAATGACGGCTGGTCAGCCTGGTAGAACATTTCTCGACTTTGAAGATTCTGTTTGACAATCTAGTATTCAAAGCTAACTCAGGATTGAAATTACAAGACCTGTGTTTTCGTAGGACAACGGATAAAACGAAAACCTTACGCACGTATGAATTTAAACTCTTAACTCTGACGCGATGCGTTTGCTTATTTGGAAAATCAAAATAACTTTATCAAAACACACTTAAAATAAGTTGTTATGAATCGTCCAACATTTTTACTTACCACCCTTTTAACTGACAAGAAGGATGGGCGCAAGAAACTCATCAGCTTTAATAAAAGTACCGGAATTTTCAATATTATACTTTCTCACCATATGTAATCCACAAAAAACAAATTTCCAAATACGTTTTTAAAACAAATAATTGTTGAATTTGTTGTAATCAACGATATAATGAATTCACTATAATCACAATAATAGTAGTGTTGTGGTTTCATCACATCGTTGATTACAACAAAGTCAACAAGTATCTGTTTTTAAATATAAACGTATTGGAATTTTTCACACTGCCTTATGAATAATGTAAACAAGATTACTATTAAGAATTGTTATGCATTTCGTATTTTCAATATATCTTTTTATAAACCTGTCTTAATCTGTATAAATTTCTATAAATAACCGCTTAAATGACGTCAATTGAGTGAAAAATAGACCGTCAATATTTTAATTAACATTCTCAAAGAAAAATACTATAAATAGGTAATTTTTACTTCCTACTGCGAATAGCGGGTCTTTAAGCGTCATATTTTACTTGCAAAACAATATGTTCTGATATATAAATGTGTAAGATTATTAATGACTAAATGTTCGTAAACAAACAGTGATGTTGGGAAGTTAAAAGTATCGGTTTGTATTTTATTTCTTTCTCCCTTGACGTCCACGAAGTTTTCAGAAAATCATTTCAGCTTTAGTGAGACTAGGAGAGAATAGCAGTTTTCATTCAAAAGAATTGGCAATTGTTTATGTGATGATATTTAAAAAATAATGACACAATTGCCCCAAGTTTTCTAAGAATTAAGACTATTTGTTAAACAATAAATTTAAAATTTTCAAAATTTGTCGACTTTGAAAGGCCGTCCTTTAAAAAAAATGTACTAAAGTGCCATTATAAGTTCGCGCATTTAATCATGATTTTAAAATGGTATAGGTTAGGTTATAGTTTCATACTAAAAAAAATTGTAAAAAAATTAAAACCTCAAGTAAACCGATTAGCAAAAATCGAGTTTTTCTTAAATGCTAATAATTTTCAAACTGCATGGGATAGATTTTTTTTTCTGCTTTTTCTCATTATGGTTACAATCAACCCCGTTTCGGCTTGACGCTGAGTTCTGGAACACCTTATATATATGTATTTTTTTAATAAATACACACTAATCAGGTTTTGTTCACTTTAGCTAATATCTAGCTTTCTTTAAAGCATATCGTTATATGCAATGTTACATATATACTTAGAAATATAATAATATAAATAAGACAAAATCACATACATTATTTTGAACCCAAGTAACAAAAACACTTCTGTTATGGAATTCAGACAACTACGGTATCCAGGCGGGAATCGAACCAGGGACCTCGGAGTGACGTTACTATGACAACCGAACCAATCGGCCATGGAGGTCGTTAAAATAATAGGAATATTATTAAGACTAAGGCTATATTTTGCGGTTTTGTAAGACCATCGGACACATGTAGAGTTCACTCACCTACAACATTGTAATAATATACTCAGGCATAAATGCAACATTGGCCCTTATCAGCATTATTCAACAATAATGCAACGTGTTTTATATGAATAGAATTTAAATTTATATGATAATTCTTACCAAGAAACTATGTAAGTATGCTATTGAACTTAAGACTGGAATAAGGCTTGCAGAATTATGTCTTTTTAATTAAATATTAAATTTTTATTTATTTATTTTACCATTCACAATGCCATTTTTGAAATGATAACTTCTTTAACATCGAAATTGAAAGTCGATGAAACGAAAAAGCGATAGTGAAAAGAGACAGACACATAAATTCATAAGATTTAACGTAAGAGAAAATGAGATAGGAAGCAATATACAGTCTCTTATGTTCGTGGTTCTCTTTGTGCTCTGCTTCTTGCAAGGTTCGTTCGTCTGTTCGTGTTTACCAAGGTATAGTGGGAATTTGCTTGGGCTTCAACGTTGTACGTGTGTTAATATGTTTGTGTGCGCATGCGTAGTACAAAGCTTGAGAGAAGGCATCACAACAACCTTGGTATTTTGTATACGTGTACATTTTTTTTAAGGTTTCACTTCTACCACGTGTGAATTGCACACATGCTTTTTTATAGAATATTTATATATGCCTATAAAAAATCAACCACATATCGGAGCCCTTGATTGGGATTTGAACCCACGACCTACCACTAAGTACACTGGTATACATTACTGTTAAACAAGACTATTAACTCAACGCATTCTTTTGTTATAATATAATTATAAATTATAATCACATTTGTTTGTGAGTGTATTTTTAACAACAGTTTCAAACTTTTCCATGGGTAGTTCAGAGAGCATGTGTGGAATTTTGTTCTACTAGGTCGATGCAGTCGCTTAGCATAAAGCTTCGCTAGCACCATCTATTGGGGCAGAGCGTAATACTAAAAAAAGATTTCAATATTGTTTAATAAATTTTAAAATTTATAGAGTCAATGTTTTTTGGTCATAACTTTTTTATTTTTATGAATTTCGAAATTCGGGCTCCGTCCCTGTCTGGTCTGGTCCTAAATGTGTTCATTCGATTTCACACAAAAATTATTAAAATCGGTTAATAACTCGGGAAGTTAAAGCGTAACAGACATTGCGTTATTGTTTCCAAAAAAACCTGTACCCAAAAATGAGCCTTTTGTTTTTTGAAGCCTGCAACTTTGAACAGCAAGTTTATTTCTAGTATTAATTTTACATCGCTTTTTTATGTTCGCCAGATTAAAAACAACAATAACCCTTCACACTTTACTATCGTAAAAGGCAACTAGCAATATCACTTTTAGACTACAAAGCAGCAATGATTACCGAATTATCCATTTTTAGGAAAATTTCCGTCCAACTATAAACGTACGTAATTAGTAGATTGGATAGGAAACATGTTATAAACTTTTTCATCGTTACAAAAATGGCATCAACATATGACGCAATATCAGCTACTCTGCATAATTATATCAATTATGCAGTAGTCAATACGCATAGACAGTTATTATGACAATTATATCGGATTTCCGTAGAAATATCATAGAAGTTGTGACGTCTTTTTGTTGATCTTTCTTATATTATGACAAAAGGTACTTTTTGTGTGTGTGTTTGTTACCATAATGTCAGTAAAAGCCTAAGAATAAAATTCAAGAAGGCTAAGAATGGTTAGCTATATGTGTAATCGTAGAACCGAAACGTTAGCGCGATTCATTTCGGTACAGCGACATCTAGTCAAAATAAAAATCAATGTTTGTATATTTGTTCCATACAACATATTACATAACACTAATTTATTGCTAGTAGTTGGAGTATAATATACTCTTCTAAAACATCTCTTGGGTGGTGACATGTAGTGCGGGTCGTTACGTTCCCTAAGATATGGTTGAGCGAAGCGATGGCTGCCTTGAGAGATGGGTCTGCTTTAACCTTTAGTATTATTTTTATAATTTTTATATTTTATGCATTTTCAATGCGATCTTATAAGATAAATTATTATAATAGAAAAATACTAGAAAAAATCTAATAAATACTAGAAAAAAGTGAATTCTCAGGCGGGAATCGAACCCGCGACCTTTGGAAATCCGGTCCAATGCTCTCCCAATTGAGCTACCGAGCCTTGCGAACATTCGTCATACATCTTTATTGCTTTCTTATATTTATCCTTTATTCCCTGTATATTATTGCAATGTTTGAGGATACTAACTTAAAACGGATACTTGTTGACTTTGTTGTAATCAACGATGTAATGAAACCATTACACTACTATGAAAACAGAATAATTTTGTTTTTTGGTTATTATGTATGGTGACAACGTATAATATAGTAAATGTCGTTACTTATGTTAAAACTGATGATTTACTTGTCTTTCTTCTTGTCAGTTAAAAGACGTCCTGAATGGTAGGTGAAAATGTTGGACGATTCAAAATAACTTATTTAACAAAGTTATTTTCATTTAATTCATGCGTTCCAAAACCATATGTCAGATTGTGATGGAACTTATGTATAGTCAGCAAAAAAAATCAGCAAAAAAGAGCATTGCAAAGCATGTCAAATACAACTAGTGATAATATATTTGATTGATAAATGCTTAACTTTTGAAATACACATTTTTTCTATTTACTCCTTTTTTCTATAAGTATTTTAAAAACGACTGATATTTTTTTTATATTTTTTTTCATTTTTTCTGTGTTATCCTTATAAGATAAATGATTTTTATAGAAAAATAATGGAAAAAAATTGGTTGCCTGTAAAGTCGGTATACGGGCGAAAGTTTTACGTGACAACGACTTTGAGTGGTAAAATAATTTTAATGTGAATATTCATTCGTATAGTAGGAAGAAGGATGAAATAATAGTAACAATTTAAAACATTTATTTATACAAAGAATTATATTTAAAACATTAATTTATAGGCACGCGTCCCTTCCACTTTTTATGTCTGTCTCTCTCGCTCTTAGGCGGGCTAACCATGCCCGAGTGGAAGGGACGCGTGCCTCTCACTCGCTCTCATTGTGAGCGCATAACGTGAGCGGAGCGTAACGCAGTTTCTTGAAGTGTCACCCGGCAAACCAATTTATAAGACGTTGTCACGTCAAAATCGACTCGGCTCACAAGCGAATTCTCAGGTGGGACTGATAAAATACAAAAACTCCTGATAAAGGATAATGCAATTACTATATAAAAATGTAAGATAAAATACCTTATGTCATATGTCTAGTTTGATGTGCTTTATAATTGTATACTTTAATATTACTAGCTAACCCGGCCACGCGTTGCTGGTATAACCCGGCCACGCGATGCTATGGTAACGTTAATTGATTATAAAAACTGTTATTCTTAGGCCTTAGGCTTATGGTAACTATGGTAACTATATATGGTAACAAACCCACAAAGTCCTTCTTTCATATAGTAGAGATATTTTTTGTAATATTTTTGTAATTTAAATTTTCTTATGTACTTTTTAATAGTTCAATTATTTTATTTATTATTATTATTTTATTTATTTTTTTATTAATGTATGTTGCAGTGCCCTAGCATTTAATCTTTCACAACTGCAATGCAAGACATAATTTTGACTTTGACTTAATTTTTGATAAAATTTTAACAATTTCGCATATATATTGGAATATACGCAGCAAAACTCGTTTTTTTAAATAAAGAAATCATCAAACGACCGTTTGGTGTAACGGTAGCGATCTCGCCTTTCGCACCGACGGCCCTGGCTTCGAAATCCAGAACGGGCAGATATTTGTGTGATGTATACAAGCATTTGTACCTGAGTCATGGGTATTTATGGGTATTTCTAAAAATATCATTATGTATCATAAATGTATGTCTATCCGTAACCCTAGTATTCATGACACAAGCCTTATAGTGCTTACTTTGTGGTAGGCTAATTGGTTGTATCAATTATTTTTATTAAATACTAGCTGAGCTGACCACGCGTTGCTGTGGCTCAGTTATTAAAACTTGAATTTATTTTTTTGCTTATGAATTAAAATGTAACCTATCCTATGTATTAAGTTGAAACAAATATAGCAAAATGAAAAAAAAATCTTCAAAGTCAGTTACGTAGTTTAGGAGTTCATTGCGATCAAACACTGTGACACGGAATAATAATAATAATATATATTATAATAATAATAAATATTTCCTACATTCACACCAATTAGCCTAGCCCAAAGTAAGCACTTTAAGGCTTGTGTTATGGATACTAGGGTAACGGATAGACATACATATATCATACATAAATAAGTAATATTCATAGAAATATATAAAAACATCCATGACTCAGGTACAAATGCTTGTATTCATCATACAAACATCTGCCCCTTCCGGAATTCGAACCCAGGACCGTCGGTGCGAAAGGCAGGATCGCTACCGTTGCACCAAACGGTCGTCAGAATATATCTTATCTTAATATATATATAAATTACGTGTCACGTTGTTTGTCCGCGATGGACTCCTAAACTACTTAACCGATTTTGATAAAACTTCATAACTATCTGTTATTTGATCTAACTTAAAAGATAGGATAGGTTTTATTTTAATTTATAACACAGCAACGCGTGGCTGGGTCAGCTAGTATATATATATATATCATTAAACCTTTTCTTTCTCTCAAATTTTATGATATTTTATATTTCTTTTTATTATTTTTTTATATTTTTTTTACATTAAGGATTTTCTGACTAAAAGATTTACTTGAATAAATTGTAATTTTAAGTGTGAGGACGTTATTTGCCATTATGTGTATTAAAATTTTAATGTTATATAATCTAATGTTAAAAATGTAATTTCATATTTTTTTAACACAACATTGTAATTTTAACAAAACTTTTGCATGCTTAGTAATAGGCGAAACATGATGTAAAGTTTATTATTACCTACCATCTTATTTACCGTGTTTGTAGCAAATAAATAAATATTATTATTATTATTAAGGAAAATAATTAATAATAATAAAATTATCTATCACATTATCAGTTAAGTATTAATCCTATCGCCTTAAAACAAAGGGACATAACAATAACATTATTAAGACCCGTAACATTAGTAATAAAACTTAAAGAGTGTCCTTAAGCCACTATGCGTGCAAATGGATAAAATGTACTTGAAAATTTTAACTATGGCATAGATAATTTGTAAGTAGGTATTCAACTTTGGTAAGGGGTCATCCATTAGGGCCTTTGTACACTGTTTTTTGTATGGTATAAAGAGCAATTTTTACATGTCTAATCCGTTTGTATTATAAAGTCGCTCGTTATTATGAAGTGCGTGACTGAATTTATACAGGTATTCAAAGTTACTTTGAACACTTAGGTACATAAATTTTAAGGTCAAAATGCGTTGAAATTTGCATGAGTATTGTCGGCCCGTCTCCCTGGGTGCGATCGCTTTTACAAAGCCTGTATACAGGACCGCCTTTAACTTATTTGAGGCCCTGGGCATATAAGAATTATGGGGCCCCTTTGACTTTCACAGAACACTTTTTTGCTACTTTTATCTTTTTTACAGGCAGACCCCTCTTTCCCACTGGGCACTCTGGGCAAATGCCTAGGACTCCGCGATCGATAGGGGCCCCCTAGTTCCTGCCAGATCACTAAACCAATACCGATATTTATTACGGAAAAACTTATTTAATCAGAGTTAATCGAACCTCAATAAGGGGACTATATTATCGACTTGCTTATTAGCTATTGCATGCGCGAAGCTACTCTCCTCTCGCCCAAAATAAGGCTATCGAATTTCAACATGCTTATGTAATTTTAAATATGTGCGAATCACCCCATTTAAATTAAAGATTATCTATTAAATGAAAAATCTGAAACCTTGTTTATCTACTTTCATTGTCTAATGAAAGTAGATAAACAAGTCTTCAGATACAATTTTATTCTCATTTTTAAAAATGATGAGCTTTTTAGAGCAAGTAAGTGATCCTATATTTTTTTTAAAAATTCGATCAAGTGAAACAAAAATACGGCTGGCTGGATTAATTTGATTCTTTGTAGGGTTTTTGTGGACATATTGAACTGTAAAAGACACACTTGACATTTGTGGTTTCCTCAATATTTTTGATCCAGCACTTGGTTTTTCAAAAAACCACCAAAAGCCCTTTTTTTGTTGCATTTTCAAATTCATGTGACAAAAAGAAAATTATTTTTTTCGGATAAGCAATGGCTAGTCGTTAAAGAGAATTCATTCAAGTTCTTGAAACCCACCTTTTACTTTCTGTGCGATCATTGGTTGCATAGATATCGATATCAAAGACAAAAGGATTCTTTTCCATTTGAAGACCGATATCTCGGCGAGAAGTGGACGTATCAAGGTCTATAAAAAAATAAATTAAAGCTAAATGAACAAAGTATCCGATCCTTATAGTGGTTAAGCAAAAAAAAAGGTTTCCACGTCCGTAGACAAAAAAAAAAAAAATTTGATGCTTATTTTTCTAAGATTTCTCAAAAACCGCGGAGACTACAGACTAACTAGAGTTCTAATCCAATGAGTAAACTTGGAGCTACAATTTCCTTTTTTTTGATTTCCTGTACGACCATTTCTCTCGAAGTTATGGCCTGTTGAAAATTGCCCAAAAATTTTGAATATTTTTTTGATCCCTTAATTTTTTCCAGTAGTGTATTTTAGAGCGACGACGACGCTTGGAAATATATGTTTTTTAACGCTCTTTGTATTAAATTAGTTTTATAAAAATTGTTATTCAAGGTCATAAATTAATTTCTATGATTTTATTTTATGAACCATTTCTTAACTAACAGAAAATTATAATTTTGTAAAACTTTATTAATTGTTTTCGACAATCTAAGTAATTAATTTTTCTTTTATCTAAAATGATAAAAAAACCAAGTCACAAGTGAAATATAATAAATATATTGTTTTAAATGTCATGGTAACTATAAGTATTAATTTAAAAGGGAGTATCAATATGGTACTCGTAGCGGTCCTACCATTAGTAATGCAAAAAAAATGAAGTGTTGTTAGTTTACACGAAAAGATCGGACGCGAGTGGGACCTATTAGGGGTCATTTAATCACGTGAGGTTTTTGATCACCAGACGTGGTCGGAGGCCAAGACCCAATTTGGGTCGCTGCGCCATCTTAGTTAGACGTGGTGAGGTTCTCAGCTATCCCCTCTCTAAAATCACGTGTATTAATTTAATAAAAAAAGCATATGTACAATTCACATGTGGTAGAAATGAAACCTTCAAAAAAAATACGTACACGTAAAATCACAACGACGCTAGAGAAGATTAAAAAAATTGTTGCCTGTAAAGTCGGTATACGGGCGAAAGTTTTACGTGACAACGACTTTGAGTGGTAAAATAATTTTAATGTGAATATTCATTCGTATAGTAGGAAGAAGGATGAAATAATAGTAACAATTTAAAACATTTATTTATACAAAGAATTATATTTAAAACATTAATTTATAGGCACGCGTCCCTTCCACTTTTTATGTCTGTCTCTCTCGCTCTTAGGCGGGCTAACCATGCCCGAGTGGAAGGGACGCGTGCCTCTCACGCGCTCTCATTGTAAGCGCATAACGTGAGCGGAGCGTAACGCAGTTTCTTGAAGTGTCACCCGGCAAACCAATTTATAAGACGTTGTCACGTCAAAAAAAAAATTAAAAAAAAAAATCAAAAAATTTAAATAAAACCTCTTTAACCTGATCAACAAGAAATTACTTACTGTATTGTTTATGAAAACAAAAACGTTCTTTATAAAACAATACCGATTTTAAACGTGACATTAATAATGTAAATAGCATTAATATTTATTTAAATGAATACAAATTGCTTTACGATCTTTTATTTGCCCTTTTGATATACTAATTATATGAGGAATAATTTTATCCACCAACCAATGAAACAATATAATATTTTATCAAATAATTTTAATATTGATGTATTCAACACGAGTATGCGTGTGACGAAAACATTTACATAAAATCATTAAAGTTAACTTAATTTCAGCACTGGTTCCACTTTTACACTGGCTGCACGTGCACGTGGCTAGGGTGTACCCTACTTGTTACATGTCCCAACATCATCCAAAGGTTGACTGATGGAATATTGTTAAACCGATGAAAAACTTAATAAATAAAATTATATTGACAAAGTATTCAGAATACTTGCAGGGTTGCAAAATAATAAAGCGACAATTTAAAATTAACTGTGACGTCAAATTACACAAACATGACAAATGTTATTGAAAAATCGTACATTTTTATTTAAAATATAGAATTAATATATCTAATATCAAGCTTCAGATTGCAAAAAAACAGGAGGCACATTTATAGTTGGACGCTTTTTATATAAATTAATTGTGTGTAAATTACTATAATAGAAAAATACTAGAAAAAATCGAATCAGGTCACAAGTGAATTCTCAGGTGGTCATAATTGTGTGTAATTAAACTACCTTAGTAGAAATTTATAAATTTAAATAAACTTTACTTCTGACAAAATTGATGGTTATTTAAAAATGGGTGGAGTAATTTCAATTTTAAATTATAGTCAAATTTCCTTATATCAAGTTTTGTAACACATTAAAGGAAGAAAAAATACATCCTTTGCCGAGTTTTTACGGGTATTTCTCGGTACAAGGTCTCCCGACGTACAACTTATGTGGCATAGTTGTTGACTTTCGATTAATGCATTATAAATGCACATATTGAATAAAAACAAAATATTGTCGTTATAAATTATCTAATAGTTTTATGCTTTGCGGTCAAACAGGGTGAGCAATTTCACGATAATCAGAGGCGTGAGTGCGAATTTACACATTCGATACCCGAGATACTCATTATCGAGCGTATTACAGATTTCTATGAAACTTTGAAGTAGTTCCTAATGGTTACCGCTAGGGGCGCTCACACAAAAATCTATAGTAATACTGACCCGGCCACGCGTCGCTGTGGCTCAGTTATTATAATCTGTATATATATATTTTTGTTATGAATTAAAATGAAACCTATTTTATGTCCTAAATTAGAACAAATAAAAAAAATATATCAAAATCTATTGAGTAGTTTCAGAGTTCATCGCGGTCAAACACTGTGATACGGAATTTTCATATATCTATATAGATTTTACACAGACTATATTAAGTTTACGCATTTTCATTTCATACCAATTAGCCTAACCATAAGTAATCCCTGTAAGACTTGTGTTATGGATACTAGGATAAAGGATTTACATACATAAATAAGTAATATTTATAGAAAAATATATATCTATGTATATCCATGACTCAGGTACAAATGCTCATATTCATCGTCATCACACAAACATTTGCCCCTTCCGGGACTCGAACGCAGAACTGTCAGTGCTCAAGGCAGGATCGCTACCGTTGCACCAAACAGAACGAAAATGAAAATTACTTTATTCAAATGCACTTAAAATAAGTTGTTTTGAATCATCCAACATTTTTACCTACCACCCATTCAGGAGGTCTTTTAACTGACAAGAAGAATGGGCGCAAGAAACTCGTCAGCTTTAACAGAAGTAAGGACATTTACAATATAATACGTCGTCACCATACATAATACACAAAAAAAAAAGAAAATTATTCTATTGTCACAATAATAGTAGTGTTATGGTTGCAATACATCGTTGATTACAACAAAGTCAACAAGTATCTGTTTTGTGAATGATAATATATTCAAACTACTTTAAGCATGTGTTAATTTGAATATTAAATAAAGATATTTATTAAACTATAATTTAATTGCCATGTTTGCAGTGCCCTAGCAGGGCGATACTATACCTTCCAAATCTGTAACACTTTTTGAACCCGTCACTTATAATAAACAATAAATAAATAGATATTATAATAAAAAACTGGCCAAGTGGGAGTCGAATTCGTGCACAGAGGATTCCGTACAAACTTAAGTAGTTAAGTAAATATTTCGTTCATCACAGGAATCACGATAAACGGATTGAGGGGCAAACTTACCTTTGCCGTTGAAAAACTGTTGTATACATCGGTTAGTTTACCGCGACCTATGTCGATGTATGGGTACAACACTGCCGTCCTTACGATAAGTGCAATAAGTTGAGTTTTTGGGCAAATTGACTTACGTACAATTTACGTACAAATATAATATATTACATAAAATTCCGCTTCATTTTATAGTCGTATAGTAAAAGTTTCAAGTCAATAGCTATTATAGTTGCAATGATACACAAAAAATTAAATTAAATCCTTAATCGCAATTATTTCGAAAGTAGCTGAAACTACTTATTGCTCTTTTCATAAGAACGGCAGAATGGATATTGGAATTTAAACAAGTAGGTTTATAATCGCAAAAAACTTTTTTGGCATGTAACAATAAATAAGCTATTTTATTTGTGCTACATGAAGTTGCTTTATGTCAAACTTTATGATTCTAAGTCAAAAGAAAAAACCCTATAAATTTTGATTCCCTTGAGCGTGTCGAATTATACATTTTTTGTGTCGTTAACGGCCGTATCTTTTTTTCACGTTAACTCAGATTTTGATAGTTTTGATAGTTTGATTTTTTCACAGTTTCAAGGGACTGTAGACCTGAGTATATGGTTTTAATTTGAACTCGATACCTCCGCGCGTTGCCGAGTTTATCTCGGTCTAGATAGACAGACAGACGGAAGGACAACAAAGTAATCTTATAAGGGTTCCGTTTTTTACGTTCGAGGTACGAACCCCAAATAATTGACGCATTAAATTTCTTCTCTTTCTTAGTATATTTGTCATTAACGAACAGTAGAAAATACAGATAAATAAAAATTATATATAAATTAAACTTTACGACCGTTTGCAGCGGTAGCGATCCTGCCTTTCGCACCGACGATCCTGGGTTCGAGTCCCGGAAGGCGCAAAGTTTGTATGATGATTACGAGCATTTGTCTGAATCGTGGGTGTTTATATATATTGCAATGACTTTAAAATATTTATGTATAATATATGCATGTCTATCCGATAGCCTAGTATCCATAACACAATCCTTACAGTGCTTAATTTGGGCTAGACTAATTGGTGTGAATGTAGAAAATATTCTCATTATTAGTATAAATATAAAAACAATTCTCAATAATTTTAGGCTGCTAGATGTAGTAAAAATTTTATTACAAAAAAATATATATTATAAATTTTGTTTAATGTAATTTATTTAATTAAAAATACTTTTAATTTCTACTTTTGTGATTTTTGACTGTAAAATGTTACCCGCTTATACAATCAAACACACAAAATCAGGGTTGACTGGAAGAGATCTCTTATAAAGATATAAGTGCATATTTGCAGATAATGTGTATCTTTTATTAAGGTTAATGTATCTGTTGTTAGAAATATCGAAGAGTTTTATACTTTTTCTTTTAATAATTATTTATATTCATATTTTTCTTTTCTGAATAATTAAACCAAATTAAAATATTTGGTTTATGTATCAGTAATAAAGTAATAAAAAAACGTAACTAAAGTTTTATTTTTATTATTTATGATATAGATAAATTGTTGTAGTTAATATATTTAATAGTTATAAAAAGTAATTTTCAAAATTACTCACCTCCACTGATTGCTTCTTACACGACAAATAAATAATAATAAAAAAATAACCACTTATTTCTACCCTATATATAATTATTGAAAATCACACGTCCGATAGTAATGACTTTAAAACAAGGACTGGTTCCGTTGCCGCTAGGCCTTTGAATAAGACTGTTATAAGCGAGGAGTGATCAACCTTTTTCCTTTTAAATATTATTTTAAGTAATTAATTCGTTCTCGAACTGTGACTAATAAATAGCCGCAAAACAATGATGTGACAAGTGCATTTTATTACGGTATATTTATATTTGAGGTCTGCGATGGCGCAGTGGTTAATTTTATGATTGCGGAGGTTTAACACTTACCATATTAAATATTTAATTTCGTGAAAATTAATATAAAAGCAAAAAACTGTAATTACATCCACTCCCAATTCAATAACTGTTTTTCAGATTTTGATAAATTTATGTAGGTTCAGTCATTTATAGGAACTTTTATAGTTTTTGAAGTAAAATTTATTTACACCGGATAGGAACGAAGTTCCTTATTATAAAAATATTAATTTTAAGTTCTATTCGAGGTATAAAGAACATAATTATTCGGGTATACATTTTTTATCATGATTTTTCATCGATAAAAAGCAAAAAATCTATTACAAAATTATCTTAACACGTTTATTTTATTTACAATGATTTATAAAATTATAAAAATATATAACAGTCATCACGTAGACTATACATTAGACACTGTATAGCCATCCCACTAAGACTATACATAAAAAACTTACTCTTTTTGTTTAACGATACGGACGTTTTGTCCCGGCTAGGTTACCCCTCCGCAACGCCCCATAAAAATACCTAACCTAACCTAACTTGCAATGTATTTCAATTTATGCCTTTTGATTAGTATACCAAGAGACATTATGTCAATTGAAATTATACGTTATGAATAGCTCCCAAAAATACAATTGTTTTTTTTACAATAGCTACTGAGTTCTTAGGGTATGTTAATAAGATATTTTTCTCCTGTCCTACAAATTACTGAGCTTCTTTTATGAAGCTCTATTCTGTGTCCCATTTTTACATCTATAGAATGGCTTTTACTAACGATTATCATTTTTTATAATGTAAAGATGTAATAAAACTATTTTTATTAAATTTTCAATATCTTAGAATGTTAACATATTCCCCGCTAATCATTTAGGTAACCTGACCCAAAATCCTATTTCAAATTACTTTACGGTTATTTTATAGAAAGTGTTTGTTTCAGCTCCGACGCACGACTAGAGCTTATTCTTTAAGAACGATTGTCTTTGAACAGGCATAGAGAGTCATGAAACAAAACTTCAAAATAAATCTGAAAGGAAATTTTACTTTCATACCGGGCGCCTTATATGAAAATCAATTCTTAAGGAGTTCACTTTTAACATCGTTGTGGTTAATATCCAAATTTAATGAATCATGAATAATGAAAAAAGGATCACCTGACCTGACCTTAGACATTCGCCATTGCATTTGGGCTTTTATTTTATTTCGAAAACAAACAATGATAAGGTATAAACTCAAATTAACTTAACATCAGTTAGATGTTTACACATATAACTGAACTACACGTTGTTAAGGGTAAATAGGAGATGAAAAAAATTAAAATATCATTATAGTCCTACTGCAATGAGACCGACTTAAACCAATGGCCAGATAAGGGGTTTTGAATTGAACTAGGTTTAGAATTATATATGTATATAACATAACACAAATTTCAACAAGAGAGACAAAACCACCAACGTGACGCTTCCCGTTCCCGCCAAAAAGTCCCAGACAGCTGATTGAAAGATCTATTGAAATACGAGTTTTGTCTATGATTGATAAGACATGGAGGAACGGAACGCAAAGATTGATTCATTTATAAATAAAACCTATAATTTAATTGAGCCCAATTAGGTTTAACACTCCTGCTTTACTTGTACTTCGTAGGTACTGAGTTTATTTCTAGAGTACGTGCGTCTTTTTACCTTTATAAAAGTATACACCATCATTATGCTGGATGCGTTAGGATTCAGTAGAGGAAGATTCACTTTTTTTTTCAAATTAAAGGAGTTCTTTCACTTTTATGTATGGGACTTGTGCCGCAACGAAAAAAACGCGCGAAATTTAAAATATAACAATATCAACAGTTTTTAATTCTGAATCATAAAATTTTGTACAAGCTTAAATAATACAAATGGGTTGACGTGAGAAAATAACGAAAGTGATGACGATCACAGATTAGGTATGAAAATGACACCGTACACCTTACTCTGTGTGGTTTATTGTTTAGATTGGATATTTCCTCAGAACAATAACTAAAGCTATAGAAACCGTGCTAAAATGTTCCCGATATTCAAAAATCTCTATTAAAATTATTTCAAAAAGAAACCGAGGGTTTCATACTTTTAGGTACATATTATAAATAGTACAGGAATCGAGTCTCGCATTTTCTCGCGTTTTCTCCGAGCTTATCCCGTTAAATAAGACTATGACTGTACTTGTAGTATGAGATAATATTACACGCCGATTTTCTAGCCTCCTATCAGAGACATTTTTAAATAGGATTTATTTACAGCCGCTGATAGTAACTTATCCTTAGTAACAGATAGGACTAAAACAGTTTAAATTGCTAAGATATCGCTGTTAAATTACATAAAACAACAATTATTACTGAATAACTTAACTAAAATGAAAAAAATCAATGAAAATGATATGAAAATGCTAGGTAACATTGATTATTTCTCGAGCAATGTAAAATAGCACCTGCCCCTCACACTTAAGAATGTCGTATAATGTGGATAATGATGCTGAAGGCAATCATCATATACCAGCCATAGACGGGCAGCAGCGTATTCCGAATTATAGTTCTTTTGCGATCTCCCACAGGCATTCACCCAAAGGGTGATGGATCGTGCTATGCTCGGGGTTTCCCTACGTGAACGAATCAGAAATGAGAAATTCCGTAGGAGAATCAAAGTTACCGACATAACCCGCAGAATTGCCAAACTTAAGTGAAAGAAAAGATCTCGAGTTCTCAAAGACCGGGAAGACAAAGTGCAGGCAGGCCTCCCACTCGGTGCAACGATCTAGTGAAGGTCGCGGGAAGCACCTCGATGCGGGTAGCTCAAGTCCAGTGATGTATTGGTAAAATAAGAATTAAGGGAACGTATAGTAGGAGCAAAAAAGTCCTATTTTCAGCAAACTATTTTTTTCCGTGTAAGTTTTTATTTTTTCTTATTCTTACTATACAAAGATAAATACTCCGTTAGTTAACATATTTTTTGAACTTTTTTTCAAATTTTCCAATTTTAAATATAATTTTCATTTGTAATAAAAAAAATCTATTAAAAAAGTACTGGAACGCGTTCTGGTTCGGAAAAAAGTAAGGGAACTTCGCTCCACCGCGTTCCCCTCCGAATACACCACTGCTCAACACCTGTCGTTGTGGAGATCCTTGGGATACTACTCTACTGGAAGTCTTTGTCCAGCAGTGGATGTCATTTGGCTGAGACGACTGCGATCTCGAACCTGCCTTGCAAGCGTGAAGATTATGCCCAAAACCCTGAAACCCTCCAATCCATCACACAAACCTGCAGATGTCCTGGAAGGGGTGGCCATTCCTGAATTCAAACCTAGGACCGTTGCTGCGAAAGAAAGGATCAATGCCGTAGCACCAAACGATCGTTGCATAGACTTTGACTTTTGGACATTTCTTATGCCATTGTAATAGAGACCAATTCATTTTAAAAGGGGTGAGAGTGCAATTCCCACTTTTAATTCCCTTTGTTCGATTAAATAATTTTTAAAGCTGTTTAATTATATAAAATTACAATTTCAAATGAGTTTATTTTTCATTATGTATGCTTACACGTTTTTACGGTTTCATTCGCACTTTGACATTGATTTACATGTCATTATCGGGAAAATGTATAGTGGTTTTGAGATAATTTTGTTTTTACGAAAATATTACAGTAGTATCCGGTAGATTAGCACTTTTGTCACCTATTTGTGACCAACTCAACACACTCCTTTGATTCCTTCATCCATTGTTGACAACCATTTGGTGCAACGGTAGCGATCCTGCCTCTCGCACCGATGGTCCTGGGTTCGAATCCCGGAAGGGGCAGATGTTTGTATGATGAATACGAACATTTGTACCTAAGTCATGGAGATTATATATATATTTCTATAAACATAACATATCTATGTATCATATATGTATGTCTATCGTTACCTTAGTATCCATAACACAACCCTTTATATAGTGCTTACTTTGGGCTAGGCTAATTGGTGTGAATGTAAGAAATATTATTATTATTATTATTATTGCGAAGTGCATTCTCTCGAGAACTACCAAAAAAGTTTCAGATATAGTCGTTGTTTCTTTATAAAAATTGATAAAATTTATGAAATAGTCAGTAAAAATTTTAATAAAAAAGTGAGACAGGTTTGAACAGTACAGCGACTACCGCGGTAGCGGTAGCGGTAGGTACTAAATTTCCGTGGGTCACAACCACCCAGTCTCCCCGTGTCTGAATGATATGTGAAGGCTTGTAAAAGTATAATAAAAAGGGTTGAACAAGTTGAACGTATGTTAAAACCACCCTACTGATGTCTTTTTCTTGTGATTGTGACTATTGTACCTATGTTAGGTACAATAGTATAAATAAAAACGAAATTATTACTATTTTTTTTATTTATGAGGCTTTGGTATTTCAGCGCAATTGGCGACGAATAACTAGAATTCTTCAGTGACGTTGGCGCGTTGAAATATCGAAACCCTCAAAAATAACAAACGTTCCATTCCATAACAGAAATGCATTAGCTAGCTACTCAACTTGGGTTCCGAATAGTATTGCCAGGTGTCCCGATTTGCGCGGGACGTCCCGATTTTGAGGGGTCTGGGGACGCGTCCCGCATCGTACCTGATCGGGACGCTAAATGTCCCGATAAATCAAAAAATTAAAAATAAAAAAAGGCACAACAATTTTAAAGCCAATAAAGATTTAGTAAATCTTCAAAATTTATTTTCTTTTATGGCTTCAATTCCAGTATCAAACGCAACAACAGAAAGGGTATTTTCCTAGGCTAACTTAATTTAGTCTGAGAGGCGAAACCGTTTGACACTCGAGCATGTGAAAGCAGAAATTTAAATAAAAACCAACTTTAATATGACTTGCAATGAATTTTATAACTATTTTTTAAAAAACAAGGCCGTTCTAAAGGCGGCAATATCCAATAAAAATATAATTTTAATAAAAAATAAATAATTTACATAAATACTTACTTTATTCTTCTGAAGTGCGTCGATTACACTTAAAGTACGAATTTATTTTATAATTTCTACTAGTCCAGCAAGACTGATTACTTGTTATGGAAGATTAAATACATATTTAATTTAGGTAATATAATACTTCGCTTGCGCTAGTAGTTTAAAACGCAATAAATTAAACCCTGATTTAAAAAACCTTGTTTTTTGTTTGCTGTCCCGATCTGCAACCCTAAATCCCCATTTTTTTTACCTCTTGTACCGATTTAAATCAAATCGGACCTGGCGACACTAGTTCCGAACAATGTTTGTAGCTAATGTTATCTATTTTTTTATTGAAGTTATACTTCTTTTGGGGCATTGAAGGTGAAATTTTTCGTGTAAGGAAAATGCGACACCATGAAGTTAGTTGTTAAAGTGAATAGGCTAACTTCAATATAGCTCATTTAATTTTTTTATAAAAAAGTATAACTTCCGCCGCGCGTACATTAGTACACTCACGCTTTATTTATTTATTTATTATTACTATAAAATAAAATACTTTATTTATTCAAGCGACTATTATTTAAAAAATAATAATAAAATATTCTCAAACACATGTTTTTTACTAGGTACCCGTGTTTTAGTAGGTAAGCTTTTTCACTTGAGTTGTGATTTTTTTTGACAGCCGTTTGGTGCAGCGGTAGCGATCCTGCCTTTCGCATCGACGGTCCTGGGTTAGAGTACCGGAAGGGGCAAATGTTTGTGTGATGAATACGAGCATTTGTACCTGAGTCCTGTATGTATGTCTATCCGTTACCCTAGTATCCATAACACAAGCCTTAAAGTGCTTACTCTGGGCTAGGCTAATTAGAGTGAGTGTAAGAAATTTTATTATCTTTGCGCTGATTACGTTGGCAATTTTTCAAATATGTATATTGACCCTCTGTGTTGCTTTGTATTAATTTATTCTTTGCTTTTATACACTATTGACTAGATAAACAATATAAAAATGTGAAAATGTTGTTTTTTTTTTTAAAAAAAAAAGGTATTTAATTTATGAATGAGGTTTTATATTGTCCAAAATTCAAGATACCCCTAGCGACATCTACCAAATGCCTGTAAACTCACTGAACTAAATTAGCAGATGGCGCTATTTACTAATGACAATGATTAATTTGTCAAAAGTCCCAGTCAATGAGAATATTAACGTCTCAGTCATGTAATATAAAAGAATTCCCAAGAATCATTAATAAATTAATAAAAATTAACTTCACACACAATGTTTCGGTACAGACGTTGGCGAAAATCTACGATATATTATCCGTAAATGACCCTCATTTGGAATTTGACAAGAGACATTACTCCGAGAGGCATTACAAGAAAGTTACCCATTGTTTGTTCGATCTCGATGGCACCCTGCTTGGTTTGTAAAGTCATCATTACTATCAGACTATATTTTTTTTTATTGTCGGGCCCTGGCTTTCCCTATATACCGCAGGCTGTAATCTAGTACAGCCTCGAGCGGATTAGTAGGTGATCACCGAAGACTACAGTCCAACAGTTGTAGATCGAACTTTCTATAATATTTTGCATGGCTTAGAGCGGTTGCACATTCTACGTTGTGTCTTATATGAACGCGTCAAACCTTGTATATCAATGTTTGTCTGGACAAGATATTTGCTATACGGACGCAAGCAAGACGTCTTGTTAGAATATTTAAGTTTTCTTCTACTGTAGGTATCATTTATCAGACGAAAGACGTCGAATGTTTGACGGGAGCCTCCTAAATAAAATACTGCAGGTATAATAACGCAATAACCAAAAAGCCTTTCTCTCCATGTTTTGTCGGGGACCTATTTGAAAAGTGACAGGTATCTGTTTTTTTCTTGCGACATATATAGTGTACATGATAAAATTTAGTTAAGAAATGACTTCTAACGTGCAGCCACTCTTAGGAAGTGCGAATGCGCCATGTAGCCCAAACTAATTCACGCACGCTCAAGTATACACGCCGTGAAAGTAGCGCCATCTGTGATAGGAAGCGTAACTTGTAGCGCTAGCAATGATATTTGCAACACACCTTAAATCTGTATTAAGCGTCGCTGTTGATTTAAATTGTATTGTCCGATAGACTAGACTAGAATCAACAGTTAAGGTTCTAGTAAAAGGCAACTAATGATACTGGAGGGAGGTAACCACCACACACGTCTTCTTCCTTCTTTATTAAGATATTTTACCGTGGTCTCTTACCCGCCTATCAAACTTGGAGATTATGGACAAACCCTTCAATTTTTGGGAAGTCTTCCATCGAACTGAAGTCCAAATTTGACTAAGATTTTAATGTTGGTAGAGACAAATGGCCTTCTTTATTCGTTCCTAAAGTTTAGCTTAAATTTTGGAGTTTTTTAAATTCATAAGCTTCAAGCATTAGTGAGTGTCATGTCTCCTTCTGCTGTACTCTACGCTGTTGGTTGTTCACCCTCTCAATATTTATATTAAGCTACATAAATGTGTGACAACAGGAACTCTATATTCAGTCTCTATATATTTCGCTAAGGGCTAAAATTGTATTATAACCACTCTCGCAGCACTAACCCCATATTCGGCGTTCGTTAATCGATTTGACTTGAAATGTTCATTCAGGACAGACAGGTTGCCCTCCTGGATTCAAGCGTTGTAGTACCTTGATAAGCGTGATAGTACCTTTGACTTTAGACATATTAATAGCTACAAGATTATAAAAATAACAAATCTATAAATATAAAAATAGCTTTACTTTAATTGCTAATTAAACTTTTGTAATTTTTCTGATACGTCTTTAGTAGCATTAGAAAATTTCCTAAATCTAAAAAAGCCTTGTCGAGTTTCTTATGGCTTCCTCTCGGTAGGCACATGGTCTCACGACATTTTTTTTTTAACTGATTTTTAGAATTTTGGGACTACTGTTTTACATATGTACATGTTTTTTGAAATTTTGGTCACCATTTATTATTATGTCAGTACATTAGGGGTCAGCGCCAGAGATACGCTTCGCCCTAAAGCAAAGACAAGTAAGAAAAAGAGATGTTAGAAAGAATGAGGGACAGAACGACAGAAAAGAAAGAGAAGTAAGGTCTCACGACATTGGACTTAGGAAAACCTGGCATAGTCGTTGACTTGCTCATATTTAATAAAAAAATATGTTATTTTTTACATATAGAGTTCTCTATTCGCTTTTGCAGGCTTAAAACATATGTATATGTAATATGTATACGGTAGAGTTAAATTTGAAATCTGGATCAATAAGCTAAATCTTTGAATCACAATCGCAGATAATTTTTTCACCACTCAGTAGAGTATTGAGGCCACTCATTAATATTACTTCTTTTTATTCCAGATTCCGAAATTATGTACCACGAAGCTGCAAAGCAAATATGTCAGAAATATGGGAAGAAATACACCAAAGAACTGAAGACAAGGGTACCGTCTTTTGTTTATTATTATATTTATTTATTGGTTTGCCAATAGCTTCTGCACAAAGTATAATGCTAAATGCTTAGGTTTATATGTAGCATCTTAGTACACAGTCAATTATAGGTAAACAGCTTATGTAAGACAGTAAGATAGCATTATTCAAAAAAATAGGCACCTAATATATGTAGATCATAGCACTAAGTGCCCCTTTCATTATCTATGATTAAGCACTGATTTCAGGATTAACCCTTTTAGTACCAAGGAGAGCCGTCGCGCTGCTCTCGCTAGTTGTGAAAAATGCCTGCGTCGCGATAGCGCTCTTTTTGACAGTTCACTTTTGGCGCGCGCAGGTGACGGCCGTGTTACCGTGTTCGTATTTTTATTCATTATATTGCATTCTAACTATCTTCGATCGCATATTTTTTATATAAACATCGTTCATATAACTCTTGTTCATATAAATTATCTATAAACATGCACTTTTTTACTGGCATTTTTAGCATATAGTGGTAAAATATGTATGGCACTCAAAGGAGGCAATGGCACTCATATATAGGAGTAACTCGACCTTCATGGTCGGTAGGATATTAATCCTATATAATTATAAATTGTGGGGGTTATGCTTTCTCCTTTTCAAGGGATTTGCGTCCTTCTGAAGTCACGTTACATGTTTGCTCCTGATTGCCTTTGCAATAGTTAACGCTAACCAATCTCCATTGATTCCGCGTGATGGGTGGGCCCAATTCCCTACGGTGTTTCGCCCATAATGAAGGCCTATGTCTAACAGTGGGAATATTAATAAACTAACGATACTGCTGCCATTTATAAGATGCCCAGCACTTAATCAATAACATGCAAAGGAAAATTTATTAACTTAAAAATGCTTATACTTAATCTATCGATGGCACTTTGGTGCAACGGTAGCGATCCTGCCTTTCGCACCTACGATCCTGGGTTCGAATCCCGGTAGGGGCAGATGTTTGTATGATGAATACGAGCAATTGTACCTGAGTCATGGGTATTTATATATATTTCTATGAATATCACATATCTATGTATCATTTATGTATATCTATCCGTTACTCTAGTATCCATAGCACAAGCCTTACAGTGCTTACTTTGGGCTAGGCTAATTGGTTTGAATCTAGGAACTATTTATTTATTTAATATAGAAAAATTTCTGATATGCACCAAAATAACAGCGTACATAAAAATCATGATTGCAGTTAGTATTTGGCAGGTATTAGTATATATTACTAACTGCAACGGTTATAGTACAGTGAAACCTCGTTAAGTGGGACCTGGATAAGTGAGAAACCTCTATTATAGAGAACTTCAATGAGGTCCCGGCACTTTTTCATCAAATTACCTCTGTTAATGGGACTTTTCGAACCTGGTTAAATGAGATTTGATTTCTAGGGTTTTATCGATGTTTACCTCTATAATTGGGACTCTGTGACTCAATTCCCTGTATAAGTGAGACATTTTATCAGGTTTGGACAGGTTTGAATTTGAATTTCTTTCGCACCCATTTTGTTTGTCAGTACCATCTTAGGTTTTGACTTACAAACAAGGGAATACAAGTGCACAAATTGTCCAAACGTAAATATAACACATTATCAGCATCTGAAAAATTAAATCTTTTGTCAGATTATGATTGTGAAAAGTCAGTCTAATTTATAACATCAATAATATGCATTTTTATTAACATTTTCACCTCTATGATTGAAATAACGGTACATTTCGACTTGTATAAGCGAGGCCTCTGTAAATGAGACAAGTATTATTTAAACCTGTCTAATTGGAAAACTGGATAAATGAGAACCTCTTTAAATGGTACAAAATCCTTGGTCCCTTGAGATCCCAATTAACCAGGTTTCACTGTATTAGGTACCTAGTTCTTAACCTTTAACGTCACGGGCGGGGTCTAAGCAGACCCCACGCGCTGTTTTTTAACGGTATTTTTTAAAATTGACAACCAAGTTACGATCGCGCGTTTTCGGCTAATCTCAGTGCGACGCGAGGCCTTTCGGCGAGTGGACGTTCGTCGCTCTTATGCTAAGGTAAGTTACATTTTTGCATACGTGGGGATACCTGCAGACCCAACCCGTGATTTAACGTAGTTACTTTTTTCACATTGATTATATTTTTATTTGTTTCTTTTTCAGAATTGGTGTTGTATAAATGGAAAAATGAGTCGCCAACTAACCGAAGATCAAATTATACAAGATTTTAGTGACTCTGAAAGCGAAGGCATAGGAGACACGCCTCAAGAGAACATCTTGGAAGAGGTAGGTGATATAAGTGACCGTGAATCAATACATAGCGAACATTATTCAGCGTCTGAAATAGAGGAAAGCGATGACTCTTCCGCCACTGAGTCCGCAGAGGATACAACCAGCAACAGATTTACGGTAAAAACCGGTTCGAATGGAGCTAAACTCCACCACATCCATCTCGTATTCGACAGCACAACATCATCGAAGAGCGCACGGGTTTGAAAGGGCCTGCTCTTTCTAAGAATGAAATGTCACCAGTAGAAACTTGGGAACTATTGCTTACCGATGACATAATCCAACTTATAGTGCAGTACACTAATCAAAAGCTAGAAGCCAAATATATTCCACCACTGATACGACCTTACTATGCCAAAAACATATATAGTTGTGAGTTGCGAGCTTATTTTGGATTACTTCTACTTTCAGCAATTTTTAAGTCAAATCACGAAGACGTTCGATCATTATGGGCATCTGATTACAATGGTAGAGACATATTTCGTAGCGTAATGGGATTGAACAGATTTTTATTCATTCATTTCAATATAACATACGATGACTTTAGCACACGGGAACAAAGGAAGTCTACTGACAAACTGGCTTTGATAAGCGAAATATTCGATAAATAGCTCGGAATATTTATGTATAGATGAAATGTTGGTGAAATTTCGTGGTAGATGCTCATTCAGGATGTTTATCAAAAGCAAGCCTGGAAAATATGGGCTGAAAGTTCAATGCATGTGTGATGCAAAAACTCACTACTTGTACAACGCATTTATATACACAGGAAAACCTCTAATACAAAGAAACTCTTCACTATCAGTACTAACTCAGGATGTTTTAAAGTTGACTGAACCGGTTTATGGGTCAAAAAGAAATGTCACCGGAGACAGTTGGTTCACTTCGGTTGAACTAGTGGATCTTCTCTTACAAAAAGGACTCACATATGTTGGCACTGTGCGAAAAAATAAACGAGAAATTCCACGTGAGTTTCTCCCCAACAAGACAAGGCCCGTGGAATCATCATTATTTGGATTTGTACGTGACAAAACATTGGTACCAAAAAAGAACAAGAGTGTAGTTCTACTTTCATCAATGCACCATAAAATATCAGTAAGCGATCAGTCCAAAAAACCGGAAATCATTGAATTTTATAACAGCACTAAAGGAGGAGTAGATGCCTTGGATTTGAAATGTTCAAATTACTCATGCTCACGTCGAACACGAAGATGGCCAAACGCAATTTTTGGTGCTATAATGAATATTTCGATTGCTAATGGCTATGTTCTCTGAGTTCTATCTAATCAAAATAAGAAAATGAGCCGACGAAAATACATAAAGTCTATTGCAATGTCTCTTATAAAGTCACACATTTGCCAAAGACTGGAAAATAATCCTAACTTGACCAAAGATATAAGAGCAATAATGTGCAAGTTGATCAACAAAGAGCAGCCTTTGCATAGTTTAGATGAAGCTGGTCCTAGTGCCCCAAAAATGAAACGAAGATGCTATTATTGTCCCAGGTCCAAGGATAAAAAAAGTACTATTGTCTGTAAGTCTTGCAAGAAAACTATTTGCAAGCCTCATTCAGTAGCAATTACTTATAGATTACCATGCCTACCCAAAGAATAATTTTTAGTGTTAGTTTAAGATAGTACATTTCAAGAATTGTCATTTTTTTCTATATTGTTTATGTTTCTTATAATTATTTGTTTTTGATTCTTAGTTTATTAGAAAAAAATAGTAAGTTAGTCAGAAGTTGACTCTTTTGTTAAATTTTAGTACATTAAACATGTGCCTTAAAAATTCTATGTACGAGATTGTTAACTTGATAAAAATGTTCCTTACCGATTAAAGACTGATTGTTTTATGATAAATAAATAATTTTTATAAATATTATAATGTCTTTTCTTATAATCTAAAACGGCTTTTAAAAATTATTAAAAATTCAGAATATATATGTAAATTTATATTGGGGATACTTCTGGACCCCACGCGTGACGGAATGTTATCCTAAACAACGCGTGTACCTAGAGGTTAATGACGATGATTTACTGACTATTCCTCAGTTGTACGGAGCGACTGACAGAGAGTTGGCCACCACTATAGTAAATGAGCTGAAGTTGCCTATAACAGTTGACCAGTTCGAGTCGCAGCTCGGCGAAATTGCTAAGAAGGTTTTACCCCAAGCTCCATTGCAAAAAGGTATATTTTACCTGTTCACTGTTAAACGAAAGCCTCCCCAGAAATTGGGAGTTTTCCACAAATCAACACGGAATCATATTCAGACCCCCCTTTCCCACTGGGCACTCTGGGCAAATGCCCAAGGCCCCGCGATCGATAGGGACCCCTTAGTTCCTGCCAGATAACTAAACTAATACCAACATTTATTACTGAAAAAGTTATTTAATTACAATAAATCGAACCTCAATTAGGGAATAAATTATCGATTTGCTTATTAGCTTTTGCATGCGCGAAGTTACTCTACTCTCGCCCAAAATAAGGCTATCGAAATTCAGCATGCTAAGATAATTTTAAATATGTGAGAATGGCCCCATTTAAATTAAATATTATCTGTTCATCTATTGACTGTCAATAAAAAAATCTGAAACTTTATTATAAATAGTAGACATATGTAGCCATCTATGCTTTAAATCTTTTACTGACTAGAGCAGCCATTTTGTTATCCGTTAAAAATTGCAAATGGCGGCAGATGAGCGGTTATCAATTTTTCCAGGAGCCGAGAGACTGCTGACACATCTTCATCAGCATAAAATTCCTCTGGCCTTGGCGACCAATTCCAGCGAACAGACAGTGAGGATGCATGCGTCGGCTCGTCCGGAGCTCTTCAAATTATTTCATCATATGGTTTGTAACTTCGTACAATCAACGGCACATTATAACTACATGTTTAATAAATTGTTCTCTATTACCATGCCATAAGGTTGATTGAAAAGAAAAATATAGCCTAATGTGTCGTCGAATATACTTTAAAAAATTGCTGCTTTTACATTAGCTTTTCTGTAGTTACACTATTCATGAGGACAATTCTTTTGAAAAATGCTCATAAGAATTTAAGAAATATTATTATTATGTTATAGGTTTCTGCCACTGATCCAGATGTGGACAGAGGTAAACCCCACCCTGATATTTACCTGGTTGCAGCTGAAAGGTTTCCTGCGAAGCCAAAACCTATTCAGGTAATCATTTAAGTTTATAATTATGATTTTTTTATTGTCGCACTTAAAAATAGCTACCTATAGCCAGGATTGTGTTTTAGCCTATTGGAGGCCCTGGGCATATAAGAATAATGGAGCCCCTATGACTTTGTCAGAACACTTTTTTAAAACTAGAATAGCAAAGAAAGTAGATAAATAAGGTTTCAGATTTTTTATTGACAGTCAATAGTATAATAGATAATCCTTAACTGAAATGGGGCGATTCACACATATTAAAAATTATCTAAGCATGCTGAAATTGGATAGCCTTTTTTGGGCGAGAGTAGAGTAGAGCTTCGCGCATGCAAAAGCTAATAAGCAAATCGATAATACAATCCCTAATTGAGGTTCGTTTTAGTCTAATTAAATAAGTTTTTCCGTAATAAATGTCGGTATTCGTTAAGTGATCTGGCAGGAACTAGGGGGGCCCCTATCGATCACGGGGCCCTGGGCATTTGCCCTTAGTGCCCAGTAGGAAAGAACCCCTCTTTCTGCCTATAGCATATTTTTTGGGTAGATTTCCAAAGCAAATTTATCTTTTAATATTAAAATTTCATCAAATATACATACCTATAAGATAAATTATTTTAATAGAAAAATACTAGAAAAAGTCGATTCGGCTCACAAGTGAAAACAAAATCTCGACGGGTGTTCACAAGGCTCGGTAGCTCAATTGGGAGAGCATTGGACCGGACTTCCAAAGGTTACAAGTTCGATTACCGCCTGAGCATTCACTTGTTAGCCGAGTCGATTTTTTCTAGTATTTTTCTATTAAAATAATACCCTTACCATCTTAGACACGGTACCCTTAACACCTAGACATGATTAATTACAATTTTTTTCTTTTTTTTTCTTTTTTGGAAATTAGTGGCCAACTTCAACATGATAATTTTGTGTCACATCTTAAAATTTCACTCTCATCCTTTTTTCATAATGCGCCTAAAGAAGTATAACTTCAAAAATATATAAACATTATAAAATATACCTATAATCTTTTTGTGACATTAACCAGCGGTGTGTGAATTATTAAAAAGCTATGTAAGTATGTTACTTTCAGTGTCTCGTTTTTGAAGACTCAGTCTGTGGGGTAACGGCTGGTATCGCAGCAGGGATGCAGGTAATAGTTTAACTAATTTTAATTAAAAGAAAAATAACTCTCAGTATAGAACTATTAGGTTATTACTTAAAAAAAACTCATGCCCACAGGGGGCATTTTTATGTGTGCAATCAAACTCAAACGATGGGAATAATCTAATTATTCCGAACCCTGACCCAAAATCCTAACCCGGTAACTTATGTGGCTTTCCGTTATTACCTCGTCCCCTGCGGCGAGGTCATAACTTTTTTATTTTTGTGAATTTCAATATTCGGGCACGATCTAGTCCTAAACCTGTCGGTAAGTTTCATTACGAAAATCGGCAAAGAATTCATAGAGTTATGGCGTCACGTACATTTCGTCATTGAAGCTGATCTATGGGAGCTTCGCTCGCTCCGCTCCAATAACTAAAAGGGATTTTATTTCTATTTAGATAGTAAATTATATAAATAGTAAAACCAAACGGAAAAAGAACTTCAATCAATGTCCTGTCAAAGTGTACCGTACCATTGATTTAAAAAAAATATCGTTCTATATTATTGGAGGTCCCATGGATCAGCTTCAATGGCGCAATGTCTGTTACGCTATAACTTCCCGAGTTCTTGACCGATTTTAATATTTTTTGTGTGGAATCGAATGAACAGATTGTGACGGGGCCCGAATTTTGAAATTCGCAAAAATTACCATCTAAAAAGTTTATTATTCTTTTTTTAGGAATTATGCTCCGCTCCAATATATGGTGCTAGCGTAGCTTTATGCTTAGCGACTGCATCGCCCAGTATTTGAGCTCCCATGGATCAGCTTCAATGGCGCAATGTCTGTTACGCCATAACTTCCCGAGTTCTTAACCGATTTTAATATTTATTGTGTGGAATCGAATGAACAGATTTAGGACCAGATTGTGACGGGGCCCGAATTTTGAAATTCGCAAAAATTCCCATAGAATTTTTTTTCTTTTTTTAGGTATTACGCTCCGCTCCAATATATGGTGCTTGCGTAGCTTTATGCTTAGCGACTGCATCGCCTAGTCTATATTTCTATCGATATCTATCAGTAGAACGAGGTGGGCAAAGATTAAAACAGGTGACTGTAGGTCATATATAGTTTTCTTACTGTTTTCCAGGTGGTGATGATCGCTAGTCCTCGCATTGACAGGGAAAAAACTCGCCAAGCCACTTTGACCATAAGATCCTTGCTTGACTTTGAGCCAGAACTATTTGGTCTACCACATTTTAATGATAAGCCAGCTGGATAATAGAACAAGGACTGTCGGCGAAGAGACTAATTTGCCAACAATTGAAAGAAGACTTTATATAATCACCATTTAGGCGAAATTGGTATAACAAACAAAAATTACTTAGTTGGCGAAGCTCTATAGTGGCCCTTTTTATTTTTTATGAGTTAAAAGACAATAACTGCATTTCTTTTGTTGGTAAAAACAAAAAATATCCAAAGTGAATTACTATAAACGCTACTATCGTATTTAATATTTTAAATAGACCTTATTACTACGAAAATACTGTCGTCCGTTACATTAACGATAGCTAGGCCTTAGGGAGTCGATTTCGAGTTTATAATGCCAGCATATCGCACGTACGGTGCTATAACGTCACTCATACAAATAGTGTAATATTTCAGGGGAAGCATTTGAAAATTTAACATCCTATTACAAAGTATAATTCTTCTCGACTAAACAAAATAAATGATTATTATTAAACTATAACTTTGAAGTTCATTTTAAAGGAAAATCAAACAAAGTAAAGAAGTGGATTAGGTGTATTTTCCCGTACTCAGTTCAGTTTTGACGAAAATTACATAAGAGACGTTAAAGACGAAAAAGTATCTTTTTCAATTTGCCTACAAATCACAATTCTACTGCTTGTAGTTAACATAGTTATAACAATAACTTAATATTTAAAATTCCGCATTTTTCATATCTAAAGGTGTGAAATTAAATACTTACACCCGATAGTAACCGTTTGCAAACTTATATTCAACCCTATGTTGTATGCTTACAATAAAAAAAATCCATTAGCACCCTTATTGAAAACGTTGAAGTAAAATGAAAACCACTGCTGAATATAAACTATTTGTTTAAAAAATCTGTATTTTCTTATCGTATTGTCGTCCAAGAAATACGTTTATCAATAATAATCAAAATATGTATCTTTTGTGTTCGTTTTATAAATGCGTTTTACATTTGTGTAAAAATTTGTAATGTTGAGAAATAAAACAATACAATTTTATTGCAGTTCTTTATTTAAACCAAACCCATGTTACATTTACAAACACGACAATTTCACTATAATTAGGAGTTAAAAACTAAAACTTTATTTGCTAAATAAATATATATTTACATACTTTATACTAATTGGGCTATATTCTGGTAACACTTACTAAAATTAAATTTACGTACAATACCTTTGATTCTATTCAGTGTAAATTCAATGGCATGGTGTTACGAACCCTCGAATCCAACTGTTCCATGCGCACTAATTTCAAATGCTCACAGTGAGCGCACTCTCTCATGCTTTATTGAGAGTGCGCTCACTGTGAGCATTTGAAACAACCATGAAAAGCAAATGATTTGTCATATTAAGTTGTATATTTTATTAGCTTTTTATTTCCAAGTCAATGTTTAAAATCAACGATAGTACGTTTAGATAACACAAACATATTGCACAAAAAATTTAACTTTAGAATGTGTTATAGATATGAGCCTGATTTATTGAAAAGATGAGCGTTCTTATAAGCTGTTAAAAACATGCCAGTAGTATCTGTTTAGTATTATTATGTTACTGTTAAATTTTATATACAAATAATTTTTTACAAGACAACAAATTATGTTTGTCCCAGGTGTAAGGCAGGAACAGAAAATATCCCACCTGACAACTGGGCCAATTGATTTAAGTAACTATTTAAATATTGTCTGTTTTTTTATATTTACACTATATAGTGCACAATCGCAACACATTCACTCTAATAATATAAGTAATCATATTCAATAACAACAAAAGGCATGTATGATGAACAAAAGGAGTATTGGACATCTTTAAATCTTACTTTTTCTACTTGAATACTAATTTATTTTAATTATTGGCGTATTCTTTGAAAATTGGCTTTTTCCATAGCTTGTAAAAAGATTACCAACCTTACAAAATTAATAAAAACTCCTTTATTAATATCAACACGATATATATATATTTTTTTTATTTAAACTGAAATAAGTAAAGTACTGTAAAAGAGTTTAACTAAATTTTGACACTCACATAGAGCAAGTTGTGATAACACGTGCACAGTGAAATGCGAAATTTATTGCGGTGTGTGAAGTTAGCTGCGAGCGAAGATTGGACAATAGAAGCATATTGCGGAGTGGAAAACTGGTTCTTCGGTTGCTATAGCAGTCGGTACCCAGTTCTCTCGGTTCTTTTGATTTTTACACACGTAATTGCGTGCCATGTGTAACAAGATAAAAATCTATATTACTTATAAATTAGAACCTTTATACCAAAAGGAATCTTAGCCTCATAAACCGAAGAATTAGTTTTGGTTAGTAGCCCCGTTGTATTTTCAATATACAGAGCCGGTTTTATTGGCTTCTGGAGCCGGAAGAACCGGTTCTAGTACAGACGCATCGCATCTGAGTTCATGTAATTTGGACGATTTCCTAACCAATATTTGCGCTTATAAATTTAGCATCTCACTGCGACAAATTACATTCAAACAAGTACAGCCAGAATAGAAATTAAGCCTAAAATATAAGTAAAAACTCAGGTATACAATATGTATGAGTCAAAACATTCACTCACATCCTTTTAAATCTAAAATATAATATAATTTATGTCTATTTTATTAATGCAACTCAGTTGCGTGCTCAGTCTATAGTTGGATATTATATTCTCATGACTTAAGAGTTCGCTATGATATAAACTGATGTAACGAATCACGCATCTGTGTTGTAAATAATAAAGTATATATTACTTTAAATGAATATTGTGCATACTTCTCGCATATGATTAAAAAATATCGTAGAGTCAATTGTAGTATAAAATTTTTTTCTTTTCTTTTTTTAAACAACAAATTTACTAATAGATTTGAAAAATAAAATGCATCTACCGTCCACATTTTTTAATCGTATGGCAGCCTCATTTCTTTTTTTTTTTTTTTTGTTTTTTATTAATTCTTCAGTCTCATAAGACAAGCGAGTAGGCACTTAGCATCCCCTATGTTCCATCTTTTTCGTAGTGTCATCGTATATTGATCTTTAATACCATTCAATAACATGCAAATTCTATCAACCCAATTACCATATGCTACATTTATATGGCACTTATACTTAAAGGGCCCTCATATTGTATAATACGTTCATCATTTAGTAAGATATGTGCGACTGACGGCCTTATACTCAAATTATTAGTTACGTTAGGATTAACGCTTAAACGTGCCTTCCGAGGCACTAAGGTGCACTTGATAATAAAATTTTGGTCACCCATCTGTTAGCTGTAGGCTAATTACATGACTCTGTTACTAACAATTCTCATTTGAAATCAGTTTTACTTTTGTGATGGATGAACTATTTGACAGTTTCAGTTGCTAACAAAAGCACTTTGAAACTTGCAAATCGTTAATCTATAATCAAGTGACAATTTCATTGATTTCAAACGAGAATTATTAGCAACGGAGTTCCGTTATCCTCATACAGGCCTTTGCGAAAGTTGCTTAGCATCCACAAAAGCAGCCACTGCATCTGCAGTCGTTGACACTCGTGTGGTTGGTCGTTATCTATAGGGAATACTCCATATATGGTATCTTATCCTATAATCCACATATATTATAGCAATGAGAGACTATGAAATATGACAGCTTAAATTGAAGGATACAGGATTTCAAATAGAAAGGGTATTCGTATGTTTTTTAGCATATTTGTGGCAAAACAGGATTCAGTAACACTTCTGCCAAGTCTCATTATGGTGTAACAACTGGTGGGAATCGCTTTAGTAATGATAATTGATACGATTACATATAGCTCCAAATACCCATTAAGATGAAATATATTTAGAAGCTTCGAGTAGTAAATGTGAAAAGCGACCAAATGTACCGTTGTAATAGTGTCCAAATTTAATGTCTCAAAATCATAAGACACTTTTTCCAATGTCTGAAAATAACATCATGTATTACGCAATGCCGAAATCTAAGCAGTGCTTGTGAAAAAGTCGTACAAGTAACATTTCATTTAAATGATAATTGATTTATGATTTGAAATGTTTGATGTTAAGGACAAATATTATAAGCAAACATCACGAGATACGCTGTGAATGGCTCGTTTTGTAGACTTGTGAGCATCGGATATCAATACTTAATCCTTTGCGGCCTCATTGTGAACATGAGGTTGGCGCTCATTGTGAACAAGAGGTCGGCGCTCATTGTGAACATGAGGTCAGCGCTCATTGTGAACATGAGATTCCGAAGCGAGACAAGCCATTAACGATGGAGAAGCCTCATGATGTCTGTACGCGACTTTAAGAAAATTTTATTTCTACATTGATTTAAGCAAATCGATCGCAGCATTGCGAGCTACGAACTAACTACTTAAACTATTGTAGGAATTCAAATTTCAAGTGTAAATGACAATGAAATGACAAAATTTTTTTTATAAAAAGCGGCATATTACAAAAATATTAATGAAGGTACACTTTTCATTATTTTCATTTATCAATCAAAAATGTATCATAAATGTATCATGGTATACATGTTTTGGAACTTCCAGGTGAGTATATATTTTTACCTTTTTCTGTACGGATCGCTCTGTTAAGAAATCAACCATAGTCACTTCTAAACACAGTATATTTTGGCTGAAACCTAAAAAGCGGTCAAAAAGGTTAATAATTAAGAACAGAAACAAATTTTCACTAGCAAAAGGAAATGTAAGAAAAAACCGTGCCATATTTGGGTATCTCTTAGTATAATAAACAAACGATAAAATTTGAAAGTTCAAATAACAATTACCCGTATAAATATATCAAATAAGCGTTAAATTTGACTGCACATTTTATTATACAAATTAAATATTATGGAACATTATAGGAAGTGCTTAAAATGATTTGAGAGATTTTCGCATAATAAAAACAACACTAAATGATATTAGCAATAAAATATATTTTTGAACAGGTTACATTTACACCAGAAAATTATAATGGTATTTAAATATTTCTCTATACATTCTCTTAACATCTATTTGGGAAAAGCATATCCGAGATAAGATTGTATAAGCCAAGATTTTTTTGCTTTTTTTAATTAATGTTAAATATAAAAACTATCAAATCTGGAAATATATTTTTTTAAGAATGACGTATCACAGTTTTGATTGGGCGAGTCCTAATCGTATTTCGGTTATGAATGGATGATGTAATAATAGTTTTGTCTCTGCCTTACACGTTTAAGTTACTGTGTGTTTGAAAGAGAGAACCGTGTTTCAATTAGGACTGGTTAGTTGAGTTTGTGAATATCAGGGGTAGGATTCTGATGTTTGGAATGAATTATCGTTATATAAATATAATTATCAAAATTAAATAGTGGAGATATGGGGCATTCAGTTTTTTTGTCCAACTTTCAAATCTTAATTGCATTAAGGTACCCTTAGGGATTTATATAGGATCAGCCAATTGTTTTTAGCCCTATTCGTTATTGGAACACAATTTTTTGGCATAATCGTAATGGATATAAAATTATCTAACATGATCTTTGTGTGGAATCGAATCAACAGGTTTAGGACCAGATTGTGACGGAGCCCGAATTTTGAAATTCGCAAAAATTCCCATCGAATGATTTTTTTTTCTTTTTTTAGGTATTAAGCTCCGCTCCAATAAATGGTGCCAGCATAGCTTTATGCTTAGCGAGCATCGCCTAGTATTATTTGTGTGTTATGAACAAGATTGTAAATGTCGTTAGTTATATTAAAGTTGACGAGTTTCTTGCACCCTTTCTTTATCGGTTAAACGACATCCTGAATGAGTGATAGGTAAAAATGGCGCACGATTCAAAACAACTTATTTTAAGTGTAATTTTAATTAAGTTACTTTTCATTTTCAATATTTTAAACGGATACATTCTTAATCACATATTTCATCCAAAATTTTCCATGTAAGATGTCAGAGCTGATGGTATACTAACTAGTTCACAGTAATGTAAATTTTATAAAAGAAAATAGGTTAGGTTAGGTTACAATTTTGGACGATTGTTTTGTAAACAACGTACCCGATAAAATAATGTACGTGTAAAGATAACCATCAGCATATAGTCATCCTGTGAACACGGCTCCAGATAATTAATCTAGGTTAGTATAAAAATATGGAAATACTCCTTTTTGTGTATCCGTCTCTATTCTCAGAACTCAAATTACTTAATCAACAAATACATTAATATATCGATAAAACTCAAAACATCAGAATCAAAGATCAAACAAAAATATTCTATATAAACTTCGTCATGTACTAGAAAGTCTCTCACTTCTATATTTCGATGTGAAATCATTTTGTTTATCATTAACGATAACAATTTTCATGTTAAGAGAATCATCGTTTAACATAGACTTATTATTTACATCATTTTTATTAACAAAACTGTTACATTTGAGATTGTTCAATTTATCATTGACTGCGTCGTCAACAATAATTCTACTAGTATCATTAACTGCAACAACATTAACATCTCTTTCATTAATTTGTTTCTGCTCTTTATCATTAATGCTAACAATATCTGCCAATTTATCTTTACCGTCATTTTCTTGTTTCAATCCTTCTGCTTCTTCCATCTCTTCTTTGATTTTTTCTTCTCTCGCTTTTTTCTCCGCTAGTTCTTTTCTTTTCTGAGCATTCCACCAAGGCATGAAGCGCTGGAACATGACTCGTGAGCGATGTTGAGGTTTTAAAACCCATGACACCGCCATATCAACATCAGCGATTCTGAAATTAGTAAACACAGAAAAAAATAAGCATTGCTTCGATCCTAATATTAGTAGACATGAATTACGGGGTAAACCCACTGCACCGCGCCCTGTCGCGTAGCGCGGGACCACAGATTTTACCATTGTATGCAAGAATCTCAATTTATATAGAAAACACGCCTATGACAACACACTACCGACGCGGCAAAGCACGGGTAGGCGCCCCGCGCGCAGATTCTGCGCGGGAGCGCGGAGCGTGCCACGGGCTATAAGGCGCGGGGTCGTTGTGCATTGTTACCCCGCGCGGAGATGCAGATTACACCGCTAAGATAGGCAGATCTGCGGCTCTGTCCCCGAGCGCGTTATCTGTCGCCTCGCGCACCGCGGCGGGACGCATCTCTAGTGGGTGAATTGCCTAACTCAGCTCTGAACCGGTTCAAATATTCAGATTAAATAGACCTGAACCGTTGATCTGCAGCACAACGACAAAACAAACAGCTCACGGTTCACAGCTCAGGTTAGGTATATTCACACACAGTCACAGACACGCCCGTATTATTATCGGCGAACGAACCGCGAACGGCGAAACGAAACGTTTAGATTTATGTACTAAGTGAGCTGATCTGTGAACCGGTTCGCAGGTTCAGCTCGCATATGTGAACCGTGATCTGATCTGCGGCTCACAGTTTTTTTTTGAGTTACCCATGACTAAATATAAGTAACAAAACCACTTTTGTTATGGGAATCCAAATCAAAGACAGTACAGCAGTCACACGGAACTCATTTCCTTAAACGATTGATTTAAAATATTATTATTATTATTAGTTGATTGAGGTTGGCAGTTGAAACAACAGATAATTGCCTGAATCTAATGATGAATTTGTTCAAAATATTATGTTGTGTATTTCCTTGTTAATTGTTGAGAATATGGTTGTCTTTATTAAGCTATTAGGTTGGGGAATAAGTTCGTTCGGTTTTTTTCAAAGAGGATTATTTAAAGTATTTGTTTGTTGTTGAGCAGTGTTTGTATTCATTAGACAGTGCCTTTTCTGCTCAGCAGAACTGTGTTATTTGTTTTTCGAATATTTTTAGTTTTTCCTATTTTCTAGGCTTCGAAATGGAATACCCAGGTGACAAAAATCAGCATTTTCGACATCTACGTTTCTTCGCTTTTCATCGGGGTCAAAAAGCAGCTGAAGCCGCTCGTGACATATGCAAAGTGTATGGAGAAGGTGTCATAGGTGAGCGCGCAGCACAGAAATGATTTGCGAATTTCAAAAATGGTGACTTTGATCTCGAAGACATGCCTCGCAGTGGACGACCTGCAGAATCCGATGTCCTCAAGGCGATACACGGGGAAATGCTTGAACGGAACGCAACAGTCAAAAAGGAGCTCTACGCCGTGTAAATGAGGCAATGCGACTGAAAAGACCTGACCGACAAGGCCAAGTCATCTTGCTCCACGACAACGCCAGACCCCATCTTGCACAAGTCGTCAAAACCGCACTCCCAGAGCTCGAATGGGAGGATCTTCAGCATCCACCGTACTTTCCGAACTTTGCGCCAACAGATTTTCACCTTTTCCATTCCTTGTCGAATCAAATGAGGGGTGTTATCTTCGACGGCGAAGAGGACCTCAAAAACTGTCTCAACAACTTCTTCGACACCAGACCGGACGATTTTTGGTGGAACGGCATCAACAATTTAGTCGAGAGGTGGGAGGAGGTTGTAAACAGTAACGGCGAATACATTATTGATCAATTTATTGTTATAATTATTGCTTTTTGTTGAAAGAATCTCTTTGAAAAAACCGAACGAACTTATTCCCCAACCCAATATATAATCGACACCACACTGAACTACGTAGGCACCAATAAACAAATATCCCTTAATTTTATTGTATTTTTAAATTAGTTAATTGTAATTCTTAAAGGTATTATAATACTGCAGCATGTGTACTTAAGAATGGCTAATGCATTGCCAATAATTGTTATTTTGTGTAAAAGTAGCTGTTTGTATTTGTTATTAATTAATAAATAAATTTTATTCTTATTATAAAGCCGTTGGTAAAGTCGTTAACACCTGCACTAGGCTATATAGGTAGACCTATAACTCCTTATCGTCGGATTTTAATAGAAAAATGCTAGAAAATATCGACTTGGTTGACAAGTTAATTTTCAGGCGGGAATCGAACCCGCAACCTTTGAATTTCCGGTCCAATGCTGTCCCAATTGAGTTACCGAGCCTTACGAACAACCGTCGAATCTTCTAGTACCTTTCTACTTTTTACGCTGTAGGCCAGCGTTGTCTCATCAATGAGACATCCTCTCGTATTCGAAAGAAACATTTTTGAAAATGTTCGGATTATGATTTTTATATATTTTTGCATTTTTAATGGTTTTTAAATTATTTTAATAAAAAATACTAGTAAAAATCGACTCGGTTTACAAGTAAATTATTCTTTATGGCCTGGTATTCCTGTGTTCTTTTAAAGGAATGTATCTACAACTGTGGAAGCCATTTTTTTTCTCCTTATGTCTATGCTTGCCACTATCGGGCTAAGGGATCTATGTCCAGGGGGCTTAGCCAAAGTAACAATAGAAAAACGATAACGAAGTTCGATATAAATAAAATGTATGGGATTGACATAAGTCGCGTTAAATCACGTGGTCAGTCGTCATCGTTATCGCAAGTTGGTAGACAATGTTAAAATTCGTAACGAAACCATAAACTAACGAATTGTTATCGACGGTTATCCCATACAAATGCGTAGACAAGCAGCACTTTCAGCGTTCGTCTTCGCTGCGATCGCGATCGTCAAAAAAGATAACGAAACGAATGTTAGGACGCTGTAGTTATCGCTACAATATGGCCGATTTCATTCATCAGCTGTGATTGACTAGAGTTAGAGAATTTTAAAGATAGGCATTTAATTACAAATTAAAAGTATTTATAATGCTTTCGTTGCGTTTATTGTGGGCTGCACATAACGAGAACACCTGGGAGAGGCGCCAAAAGCGATTAAGAAGACGACGGCAATTGGAAACAATCGAGGAAATGCCAGAATTGTTATTTACCCAACATTTTAGGCTTAACAAAGCTACATTTAGGAAGTTGTGCAACGACCTAAAAGATCATGCCAGGTTAAAAGGTTCTACTGAAATACCCCTGGAAATAAAGGTAAGAATTTTACATTTATTGACAATTTTAGTTATTAAAATGCAGGCAACTATTATAGGTACTTGTACTAATTAAGTTGTTGGGTAAACAAACTTTGTTTTTACACTTAATTACTAGTATATAGAGTCTTCGGTCAGAGAGTTTTGTCCCTCGTATTAACATTTGAAGGCTCAAGTTTGTACGTAATAACCAAATAGGTAGGCAGGTACTTATGTATTATTGTAAATTTCAGGTGCTGTGTGCTCTTAGCTTTTTTGCTACAGGGTCATACCAAAAAATTGTTGGTCTTGGCCAGTATTTAACACAGCGGACAACAAGTCGCTGCATTAGGGAGGTTGTAAACGCCCTTAACCATAATTGGATGGTCCGCAGGTGGATAGTGTTTCCACAAACATCACAAGAGAGATCCCTTATAAAGGAGAAGTATGTACCTACTTACCTACCTAATAATATTTTTAAAATAGGTTAAATAAGTAATTAGAAACTTACATACCTAGTCAGTTGTTAGTATTTGTTCATAAACTGTCAAATAATTTACAGATTCCATAGGAAACATAATTTGCCAGGAGTGATAGGGTGCATTGACTGTACCCACATTGCAATTGTGAGACCTGATGAGGAAGAACATATATTTTTTAATAGAAAAGGATATCATTCCTTAAATGTTCAAATGGTAAGTAGCTAGAAAATAATCATGATTATATGAAGTAGTAGTAGTATAAGAAGTATAAAAATATGATTAAGTATCTATGTTTCTTATCACTTCCTATCCTTTCCAAACAATTTGATTCTTTGTGAGTGATAACTATTTTATTTGATTTTCTTTTCAGATATGTGATTATGACTTAAGGATTATAAATGTGAACTCAAAATTTGGTGGAGCTTCACATGACTCTCACATATGGTCTGCGAGTCACGTGGAGACATACATGAAAGGCCTTCACGAAATTGGTGAACATGTTTGGTTATTAGGTAATACATTGTTCCTTACATTGTTAATAGTGAAACATCAGAAGAGACCCTTTAGTAGTAATTGTACTTTTTTTATGTGACCATGACTTCAAAAACAACAATTCTGTATTATAACTGGGGGGTACCAACTCTATTAACAAAAATATAATTGCTTTATTTCAGGTGACTCTGGTTATCCACAGCGGCCTTGGTTGATGACACCTATATTAAATGCTGAAGCAGGATCCCAGGAAGAGATATACACTCGGCGTCATGTCCAAGCCAGATGTCGCATTGAGCGCTGTTATGGATTACTTAAGGCTCGTTGGAGGTGTTTGCTTCGACACAGAGTTCTTCACTATCATCCTGTCATGGCTAGCAAAATCACCAATGCATGTTGTGTGCTGCACAACATCGCATTAGATGCTAGAATACCACCTCCTAGTGATATGCCAGCCAGTGGTCTAGAAGGTAGTGAAGACCGTTCTGTGGAACATAGCACCTCCAATGAAGATAACCAAACAGAGTTAATCCGAGGCAGAGCTATGCGCAATGTCTTGGTTAGTAGAATGTAGGTGAAATAATAACCGATTATAAGGAATCCAATCAATCCAATTATTGAATGAAGATTTTGAATAAAATTACTATTAACTAATATATTTTTTTAATTAACAGTCACTTAAAATACTCCATCAAATTTTAACCTTAAATATTTTTACATGTACTAAGTCTTACAGTTACAGCTGAAATCTGTCAGTCTCTTATCGCAGTCTTAAAATTTTGCAGTTGTAAACAAATAAATACCATGTTAGATAATTTTAAATAAAGTGTTTTTTTATATATTCAGTTCAATTCAATTCAAAGAGTTTATTGCAATCATGTGGTTACAATGGTGGTATATAACATAAAGACAGTACCATAACATGAACACTGCTAGGGTATCGCAATTTAACTTAATCTAAAAAATTAAAAAACAATTTTTAAAATTTTCAATGATAATGTAAAAACAAAACAAAACGAATTCTTTTGGGTATTAAACAAACATTGAGATTTAATAATAATTAAAAACATTAATAAAATAAAATACAAAAAACTCAAAGAGACAAACATTAAGTATTTAAATTGATATTGTGCTTAATTACACAATCATCTAATTATTTCAATACAGAGAGGCTAGGCCTAATTATGTTCATAAAACTCTTCCAAAGTGTAAAAGCTTTTATTTATTAGATAACTTTTTAGTAGTTTTTTAAATCTATCAATATTATTTATTAGTTTAAATTCTTGGGGGATTTTATTATAGACTTTTACAGCCATTGCGAAGGGACCACAATGAATTAAATCTAATGGTTAATTGTCAAATCCCATAAATATATTTTAAGTAGTTGAGGAGCTCGTGGCGCAGTCGTTCGCGCGCTCGGACTGCGATTGTTGAGGTTAAGCAACTTTCGCAATGGTCGGTCACGGGATGGGTGACCATTTTACTATCTCGAACTCTTCCGTGCTTCGGAAGGCACGTTAAGCCGTTGGTCCAGGCTGCATTTGCAGTCGTGCGTGGTGGGACATGGCCCGTTCTTCTTATCATTCACACAAAGATACACACGAGCGAAACCAAGTTTTTAGGGCCCTATAATATCGCTTAACATTTGTTTGACTACTACCGCAATAGGGCAACACAATCGCTGAACACTGAAACTACTCAATGTTCAACGGCTCTGTGTTGTCTCTGCTGCGATAATGATCGAGCAAACCTCGAGCCACATCTACTAGGTCCCTAAAAACTTGGTTTCGCTCGTGCTCAACCTCTAACGCTCGCAACTGGCGCTCGTGCTCGCGCCGATCCCGAGTTTCCTCCAACTCCAGGCGTCGTAACTCTACGGCCGCGAATTCACTCGCCGCTCTTTCGAAGGGGGTCGGTGCCTGCCTTCGGCGGCGAGCGCCAGCGGACTGTGGTGTCGCCGGCGACCTTAACCGCGGACGACGCCTGGCAGACGGCGGAGTGGCGGGGGCGCGGGGGGCAGGTGCCCGCCGTCGTCTCGGAGTAGTGGGCGTGGGCGCTGCTTGGGCCGGTGGGGTTGGCGCTGCTGGGGCCGGTGGGGCTGGCGCTGCTGAGACCGGTGGGGCTGGCGCTGCTGGAACCGGTGGGGCTGGCGCTGCCGGGGCCGGCGGCGGCGGGAATGGCGTGGCCGGCGGGGCGGGCGCAACCGGCTGCCGTCCCTGAGACGAACGGGGAGGATGCACGAGCAGGCGGGAGGGTAGTGGTGTTTGCATCTGGGATGTAAAAGGCAGAAGCAAACTGTTTGCTGACTGTGAAGTGGAAGGCTCTGGTGAAGGCAGGTGTGGAGTTTCTACAACAAAAAAAGCTGTGTTATTTTGATCGACTTGGAATACTATGTGTCGCTATGTCACTTTGGATTTCAAACTAATGACTGAAATGCAATATCATTTTAAATATGTTTAGAGCTACATTTTTTTATTGACAGTAAGTGATGGTCATCCTTAAAATGTTTTCTTCAATCATATTAGTATATAAATAAATAGAAAAAAAGCTAAGTAATTTTAGAGAAATAGAGATATGACGTAAAAATATAAAATTACATAATAACATTAACATTATCACTATATAGAAGACATACCATCATCAAATTCCAAATACACCATATCATCCACGGCGACAGGATCATCTCGTGCAGGAGATTGAGATGTCTGTAAAATATATGATATTGGTTATGGTTAGTTTATAAAAAAAAAATACGAAAAATCAAAACTGATTTATTAATGCTATATTTTGTGATTGATTTTTATAGAAAAATACTAGAAAAATGGGAGAACAGTGGGCCACATACCCAAAGGTTGTGGGTTAATGTCCTGTCTGAGAGTATAATCTGAGACAAGTATTCTTTTTTTAATATTGTTCTTTTTAAATAAACTAATTAATTAAAAAAAAAAACTAGGTATCTTTTGTTGGACAAATTATCTTTATGTTTTAAATATATTGTTGACCACCATTTATAGAAACATGAATATTATATAAAACATCTGGCTTTTAGAGAAAATTAGGAGGATGGAGGATATACTTACATTAAATCCAAGCTCTTCTACAGAGGCTTGTCCTTCCACTGACAAAACACCCATTATGGCCAGCACTCTTTCCTCGATAGCCGACAAGGTTTGCCGGCTTGCTGGCCCACCTCCAGTCCCTCTTGTGTGCTGCCTCAGGTTTAATCCCTTTTTCTTTGTTTTGGACTTCCAATCTGCCCAGACCTTTATTGAATATCAAATCAGTCAGTATGTTCTAATCTAAGTACTTAGATAATATAGAAAAAGTCAACAATTTGGTAAGTAGGTAGGTATAAGTACTTGGAAGACTTGAAATAAATTAAAAAACTAAATAAATACCTATCTGAGACATCTCCACATCCTTTAGACCGTCAAACAAATTGGCAGAGATGATCATCAACATAATCATCATAGCGATAATCCTGAGTTGGGTGGACGAGTATGCTGACTATGATCTTGATATTAGTATGAATGTTTATTCTGGTTGTGAATTACACAACCCTTAGAATCATAGTAAGGATTGCTAACTACTGTTTCATCAGTCAGTCATTTCAAATATGTTCATTAGGTAGGTACTTACTTTTTTCCACTTATCTGTCGTCTTGTTGACACCACTACCAACAGCGTTTAAACTATTCGTAAGCTCAGTCCATAGTCGGTCTGACCTTACACGACCTTGGGGTCCAGCAAGAGGCCTAGCCAGGTCACCATGACTGTAATATAAACAAACAAAGATTCATTATAAGTGTTTCACTGTTACGATCGCGTCATTGTTTACATTATGTACGTACCACACACGGGTACCAATTTTTTCTACGACTTAAATCTTAATAATGAATTATACTTGGATTAACTCACGTTTCCATAAACTCAAGCAATATTAACAATTGTTCTTGACTTGCTCGCACTCTTGAATCCATTTTTATTACTAAAAATGAACATACACATTTACTTCAACATCGTTTGAACATCCGACACATAAATTAAAATGAATTTATTTGTGAATGCCATTATGTTTTGGAGACCACTTTTACTTAATAACACTCTATTTACTTACCACTATCAAATTAAATAAGTATTCTTTTTATTTCACAAAAACTAATGATTAACACAACTCTCAACGCAACACTTACTACCGCACAGCACAATATAAACAATTTCCGATTTCGCGGGTTCAATCTGTTGATTTGACATTTCTTGCTTGACACTGACAGCTAAATTTTCGATACCATAGACAATTTTATTATTCTTAACGAATAAACAAATCGCCACAACGATCGCGACAATGCTGTTACATTGGCTAGGAAATTGTTATCGTTATCTCATAGACGATGACGAATTTCGATATCGTTTCGCTATTAAGCGATGTTACTTTGGCTAAGGCCCCTGTACAGCCTAGCGTCCACTGTTCTTTTTAAATGTTTTTTTTAGTAATTTTGTTTAGATTAATATTTTCTTTTCTAAGTCTTTTTAAATGTCTATATAAAGTATTTATAATATTATTCGTGCACCTGTTGTCGCCACTGTCATAAGCAGAATATCAGTACAGCATGATTGCTTTCTGCTTATACTGAACTAAGCACAAGGTTTTGGCATTGCACAGCGTTACTATGCTTAAATGTATATTGTTGGTTGTTTTTGTTTGCGATCAATGTTAATGCGTGCGTTCTTGTCGTGTGATGTCAAAAAATAAATGTTACTTCATGTGATTTTATTTGTATGCTCATAACTGATAATTTAATGATATTACCTTCTTTTAAATCTATCCCTGTCAAGAGCACAACGCTCCCAGTGCCCGGCCCGGGCTTGGCGAGCTGCAAACGCCCAGACGCGCATCATGTGTACTTTCGGCGGGTTGGTAGAGAAGTGTACCTGTAAGGAAATAAGATGACCATTAATATTTTAACGAGCGTTTGGTGCAGCGGTGGCGATCCTGCCTTTCTAACTCACGGTCATGGACTCGAGTCTCGAAAGGGGAAGATGTCTGTGTGCTTATTACTAGCTTTATACATGAGTCATGGGTATTTATGGGGTGGGTGATTACTTTCGGAACACCTACTTAAGATAATAAATTATTGTATTTTAAATGACACTAAAGAACAGTTTTCGAACAAGTCCTTTTTATGTCGGGTTAGTCATCTAACATACCCTTAAATTATCGCTACTTTGTAACCGGACACACTGTATAAGAAAAGTATCTACAATACGAATACATTGTGTTTAATAACATCACATCAATAGAAAACAATACAGATTCTATCTCGATGGACATATATAAAGAAAATCCATTGTCCATTGTCTTAAAGACAATGTGTCAAAATAGATTCAAACATTCCTAGGGGTGTACGTATAGTGTCATATTTTCATCACAGATTATATCTTTAATCATCAGAACATTCATTTCAGTCGAAAGGAGCCTTAAATAGAGGTGTTGCCATACATAAATTGTCTTAAACATGGTCACTTACATAAGTATTAATGAAAACAGGATTATTTCGGGATTAATATGCGCCCTTGTCGTGGAAGAGCTGAAGTGGTTTACGGTGGTTCATGGTATAATTCCATTTTAATTAGTAACGCTTGACAGGTTCTAGGCGGATTGGAGATCAGAATCTCAAGCATACGCGTAAGTTCGGTTAAAACCCAATATCTTTACTAAAACCTAGGAAAAGGGATTTTTTCATCATCCATTGATCATTTCTCATTCATTAATCAGCCTTATCATCATGTAACTAAGTAAAGAAATTGTCGAAGTCGAAGTTGTATGGACTTTGCACCCTTCGCCTTCCCATATAAGAAAATAGAACGAAAACAAAAGAATTTCACTGCATAACTATCTCGGGTTACGAGTAAATAATTAAGTTTAATGTATAAATAAACACAAACTCATCCGAGATTGCTAACCGGTTTGAACCGTCATCCAATAAAACTCCACGCCGTGTGATTCATGTCATGACGAATACGTGACGTCATAATTTTGCATCATATACGACATACATTGCTAACGCTGCGTAGTATTTATATTTTATTCTAAATCAACTTTTGTAGCATTGTTGTTTAGGTTCAAAGTACAAGTTAGCATGACGTGGTTTTTTTCCACCACACAATGAGTAAAGGTTTTATAACTTGTTCATTTTGTGTGGGTTTTGTATATGTAAATGAACTGCCCTTTGTATAAAGAACCGAATCAGATTTAAAAATGGCTAAAAAAAATATTTAAGGCAGCTATCACTTATTTATTCCAATTTTTTTTATCTCTAAGCTATTTAATCCATCAGCTTTCCCTCTTCACCAGGTCACCTAGGCACCTGAGGGGCGACTGACATATCAAAGATTATGTACTTAACATTACCTTTTCATATTTGAATAGAACCCGTTTTTTGCTTCTTACAATCAGAGCAAAACATGTGTTCAAGGCTATACATACAACATACTACCAGGCTGATTATTCTTGATTTAATTTTTTTTACATCTTAAGGCCGAATACTTTTTGCTTTCGTCAAAAAAACGTCACTTTGACACGAATGCTTCGAAACTCCTGTTTTTATGGTATTTTAATAATCTATTATCAAAAGATATCAATTGGGACCACCTTTTTTCTTTTCTGACAGTCAAATGCAATTAATTATTCTGCCTATTTTCTTTTTTTTATTATATGAAAAAACTATATAAAACTTTCAGGGACCAAATAGACGATGTCCTGAAGAAAAGGTCATGGTACTTTTGACCCTTAATCGACGAGATTGTATGAAAGGTCTGAAGAGAATTGAAAAAAGCTTTTAGTTAGGTAAAATTATAACGTTTGATGTCTGGGAGCCCCCCTTAAATATTTATTTTATTTTAATTTTATTATTGAAGTAAAAATACAACTGAATATTTTGTGATTATTTCAAGTGCCTCCCTGTTGCCATTATTGATATCGAGCAAAAAGGAGCAAAAAAATCGCGTTTGTTGTATAGCATATTTATTTTATATTGTTTTTAGTATTTGTTGTTATAGCTGCAACAGATATACATAATTTGTGAAAATTTCAACCGTCTAGCTATCTCAGTTCTTCAGATACAGACTGGTGACAGACAGTGAAGTCTTAGTAATATGGTCCCGTTTTTATTTTGGGTACGGAACCCTAAAAAGCAAGAGATGATAGCCAGGGTCGTGGAAGGTGGAAATCTGTGATCTTTGCCTACCCCTGCGTGAAAAAGGCGTGATTCTATGTATGTATGTGTGTATGTATGTATGTAAGTAAGTAAGTAAAAATAGAAACAAAAGCAACAAACCACTTATCACTTTGTGTTCAGTATATTTTTAAATGTATCAACGGAAACAGGGTGTTACATAATTGTAATGTATGACGATTGCTTATAAAGATTACGAAAAGACCGCTACACTACGCTTAGAAATTCCGACAGCTGACCTTGTCAACGACATTGTAGGGGCACTCGAACGTAAAATGACCTAATACGAAACAAGTTAAACGACCAAAATGGAACAAAACATATGGAAGTTATCTAATACTTGCGGCCGCCCGTGACTTCGTCCGCGTGGAACATTTAATATATGCTTGTTATATATTTGAGCTTACCACTACGAGTCAACGGGACTTCTCAAAATGCGTCTATCTAAGCGACAATGCGATCTAGGATGTGACGCGCCTGCCAAGATTCACTAGTGACTTGAAGACACATAAATTGTATTTATCAGGAAAAAGTCTCAGGAAAAAAGTTCCACTCTTTAGCGGTACGGTTGATGAAATTGGAACCTAAACACTTAGTGCGTTAGTGCTTAGTAATCTTTATAAAAAGTTAAAAAAAAAAGTGTAATCTGAAATAATTGTCTGCCGTCAATTTCAAATGGATTTATAATTATGCAATTTGTTGCAAATTCCATGCTAAATTTGACCTATCATCATAACCATTCCATCAAAACCAAAAGAAAAACAAAGCATATGTGCAATTCACACGTGGTAGAAGTGAAACCTTCAAAAATAATACGTACACGTATAGAAAATACCACGGTTGTTGTGATGCCTTCTCTCAAGCTTTGTACTACGCATGCGCACATAAACACGTATTACACACATAATGCTTCCTATCTCATTTTCTCGTACGAAAAATCTTATGAACTTATGTGTTTGTCTCTTTTTACTGTCGATTTTTCGTTTCATCGACTTTCAAATCACAACGATGCTAAAGAAGTTTTCACTTCAGAAATTTAATTATATAAACAACAAACAGTACTAGAAGATTCTACGAACCATAAACAAAATATTCATGAAAGTTCATAACAGTTGCAAATTACAAATTACCTTACAAAACAAACACAAGATATTTGAACAAGTGTAAAACGGCCAATCTTATCTAGACTAATTAAATAACTAATTTAAAATGTGTGTTTATTTTCGCCTTTCTGCTTTTCTTTTTAATATAGCAATAATGATAACAAAAGAAAACAAAATCAATACTTCAAATAGGGATATTTGAAATCGTAAACACATGACGAAAAAAAAAACTTTTCTACAAGAAATGCATTTAAATTTCAAAAGCATTTTGTAATGTTGAATATTATACTACCATCATAAACTTTAGTTCTGTAAAATTTCTGGAAAATCAGTTGTTGGGAATGGGTTGCAAAAATCGTTCCAAGATACTAAAAGGTAAAGTTAAGCTTATAAACGCTTATTTGTCGTTAAAGGTTACAATCAAGTTACAAAGTGTTATATTTCTTTTTAGAGTTAATTTATTTTTATTTTATAAATGAAACCCTTAAAAATCTTAAAGAAGGATACGGAGATAGTTACGGAGAGAATTTTAAAAATATTAGTAATGAAAAGAAAGTTGACTATAGTTTAGTGCAACAGTAGAGATCTTTCCTTTCGCACCGAACGGTCCAGGCTTTGAGTTTAGAAGGGACAGATGTTTATATGTTGAATTCACCCATTTGTAATTAATGGGTATATAACATTACATAATAATGCATCGTATTATGTATGTCTATCCATTACCCTGTCCACAATACAAGCTTTACACAGCTTACTTTGGGCTAATTGGTGAGAACACAAGAAATGTTAAATTAATTAAAAATAATTTTCCGAAGATATCTATACAAATTGGCGATATAAAAGGCGAAATCGCGTAAAAACTTAGTTCCGTATAAACTTGGCCGTTTCCCAATGGCGAATAATAAAATTATTCATTGATGTTTTTTTGCGTTTAACAATGTTGTTTAAAAAGTCGAATGTTGTCAGTGAAAAATATATGTTGATTCCGAATGCTATTTTCTGTGACGATATCATTCAATGTTTTATAAATTTAATTTTGGATCCTTCATGTTTTCTAGTAGTAAAAATAACTATGAATAACTGGCGGATTCGCTTTTATTCGTCGTTCAGTTTGGCAGAGAGAAACCAAAAAATAATAAATAAATTACGGAATCTCACGCCCATTTTGACGAGTGTTCGGTGCTACGGTAGTGATTCTGCCTTCACACTAATGGTCCTCGGTTAGAGTCCCCGGAAGGGCCAGATGTTTGCGAGATGATTACGAGAACTTGTACCTGAGTCATGGGTATTTACAAGTTTCTTTGAATATTATATATCTATGTATCATATATGTGTATCTATCCGTTACCATTGTATCCATAACACAAACCTTACAGTGCAAGGCTATGAATGTAAAACAAATATTTATCCCCAATCAAAGCAAGAGGTTGTACTAGGAATACTAAATACCGGATACTATTAATTAATCTACACTAATATTATAAAGAGGAAAGATTGTATTTTTGAATATTTGCCATGAATAAACTCAAAAACTACTAAGCCGATTTCAAAAATTCTTTCGCCATTGGAAAGCTATATTCACGCTGAGTAACATAGGCTATATTTAATGGTAAAAAAAATTTAAAGCATTTTGTCCACCCGTGCGAAGCCGGGACGGGCTGCTAGTGTGTGTATATATGTATAACAAACATGACTCGGGAATAAATGCTTATACGCATGACACACAAGCATATGCCTGTGACAGGATTTGAACAAAGGACGTTTATGCTTTTGCTACCCTGGTCTTGCCCATCTGGGTGGTGGGGTCTTCGGGCCACCAGCCTAGAAAACCAAAAACTGTCCCGCGGGCCCAACAGTACTGTGGGGGTGCATATTTAGATTTTTAGTGGGTAGGCCTTCAAAACTTCATTGGGCGCTAGACCGGGTGGAGGAATGAAGGAGTCCCATATAACTACGCTGTTCGCCCAGCGGCGTAGTATGCGTAACGAGGTTTTGAATTTTTAAAAAGGATTTGTAAGACCAGTGTACACTTAGTTGGCAATAAAGATTGTACCAACCGATCAACAAATAAAGAATCCTGTTATACTTTTCTAATTCAGAACTCTAAACCAAAGACAAGCGAGAGGTTATGGGACAAACACCGTTTGACGCCTGAATTAAGTTTTTTTTTTAAATGTAGATTTAATAATGAACAATACATTAGCTTGGATGAACAGTGTATCATCTCAAAACCAAAACTTAACTTTTTACTTTTAAAATGTCACATCGACAATTTTACTCAAACCTACGAAACTGAATGAAAATATTAAGTATTCAAAAATACTAGTTGATGTCACCCGAATCATAATAGGGATTGAAAAAAATCCTAAAAGAAACTAAAAAATTGTTTGTGTTTTTGGGAATATTCTTTTTACCTGTACCTATTCTATAATTATATTAACAACTATTCCATTCAATATTTTTATTTAATTGATATAATGCGATAACAAATGTTTGTTTTAGTTCGTAAAATCGTTTTAGTTCCAATTACATAATGCAATTCTAGTTTCTAGTACGTAAGTCAGCGCAATCTTAAATGATGGAGAGAAGCGTTATCGGCAAAGTAAATTCTTGAAACACAAAATGAAAAATTTACCGAAGGAACAATATATACTTTATCTATTGCGCTGAACACTTGATTTTAGGTTATAAACACTATAATAGTACACGGCCAAATAAATAAAAGAACAACTTTGTCTTTTGTTTTTTTTAATGGCTACCAACTCATAAATGATATTTCTGCCAGTGTCAATTTTGCTCAAGTTATAAGCGTTTAATAAATTCGTTGAAATTAAACAAAACTTATAATAAAAATATTATTGTGTTACTTTCTTAACTATTTATGTTAATTTTTAAACAAATAAAAAATTATTGCCGCAAATAACAACAGATAGGCCGAGACACAGACTACAAACAAAACACATGTCATTCCTTAGTGTAATGTATTAATAATCTGTAATGCAAAGCAAATATAGACCCAACTTATTTGATAAGTGGCATAGGCTGCAATCAAAAAACTTGGAAGTTAACTTGGTCAGAGTGAATTTTTTTTTTAATGTAGCATACCACCCGAATTTGGTTTTGATAAACAAAAAAACTTTTTAAAATACATATGTGGATTATGAAAAATCTTAATATATGTATAAAAATCCAGTGTCCCAATGTATGTTCCCAGTGAACTCTTCACCAACTCAACCGATATTGATGAAAATTGGTATTTATGTGTAATTTGGTCCAACTGAAGAGATAGGATAGTTTTTTTCTTTTTTTTTTATTCATACCACAGCAACGCGTGGCCGGATCAGCTAGTACATTCATATGTTTCTGGCTTCTTTACGTCTTGTAACTTTTTAAATACGTACATTGCCATTCCTTTTTTTTCCCGACGACCAATTAAACACCCAAAACTTTCGTTACAAAAGGATCATATTACAAACAACAAAACTTTTCAGAACCCTGATAGGATAGGTAAGCATTTAATATTAAGTCTCCCGCCAACACTCTGACAGATCTCCCGCCAATACTCTGACAGATCTCCCGCCAAAAATCACATATGAGACTTATGGCGGGAGTCACTTTATTAGTTTTCTTATCAATATTTGTTTTGCCGGATAAATAGGTCGATAAGGTATATAATGTATTTAATAATTAATGTATCCTAAATAGAATTCTAATATTTATTTAGGTTAATAGTTGTATAAAATTGATTGTATATACATATATTGTAATCAATGAGTAATAATATTTGATTGTTAATCATTAAATGTTTGTGAACATGATGCACCAGTGTTAGTAAATAAATCCAAGCATCTGTCTTTTTATTTTCCGTAATCTCTCTCCCGATTCTCAACCATCACTGTAAATACCTTTAACAGACACCTAGTAAAAAAAAAATCATTTTCAACGATCCTTTTTTTCTGTTTTCGCAGGAAATGTCATTAGGAATTCCCTCGTGCAGGGAGAACACAAGGGATATGTGGGACTCTCCTTCATGCCCCTACCCAGCCTGGTGCCCGGTAAAGGCTTGGAGGCCTACCCACCAAAAACTGCGGCGTCCCAGAACACATTGGTGGGGTACGTGTGGCCCCTGACACATTACTCTCGCTTCTTCAATTCTCGTCAGACCTTTCATAAAAGCGTCGGTTAATGGTGCTTTTGACCTTACCTTCTTGTATTTGGTCCTTGAAAGTTCGCATTGGTCTGCCTTTACCAACTGGCCCATGCACATTTACCTCATATACTTGCCATGTCAATTCATTGTGAAATCAATTGTCAATGGTCTTGTCCATCTAACTGATTATCTACACTAATATTATAAAGAGGAAAGATTTGTATTTTTGTATGTTTGCAATGAATTAGCTCAAAAACTACTAAGCCGATTTCAAAAATTCTTTCACCATTGGAAAGCTGCATTCACGCTGAGTAACATAGGCTATATTTAATGCTAGAAAAAATTAAAGACTTTTGTCCATCCGTGCGAAGCCGAGACGGGTCGCTAGTTATTAATAAATGGCGATTTTTATAGTAATGTTTCCAATGCTTTTAAAAATTCAATAAAAACTTGAATATAGTGTGTTTTATATTTATACATTTCTCGCGCGAACTGTCCTTCTACACATAAACAAATCCCGGGGAATTACCGTACAAAAATCCCCTAGGCTTGTTTCCATTTACAGGCAGCATGATACAATGTGGTGAAACAGAGCAAAGATTACAAAATTGTGGCGATTTCGGACGTGTGGTGATCGAAAAAACCCCTATCCCATTTTTGCAATCCAAATGTGACCACAAAATAATAACTTTTATTACCGAGTAGATTAGAAAAATTGAGGCGTGAATCTATCTTTTCATTATAAAACATTCATTAAAAATTAAAAAACGGGGCACTAGATGGCGCTTTTAAGTTTGCTTGAAATTAAACTAATTTTAATTCATAATTTATATATTTTACTAGCTAACCCGGCAAACGTTGTTTTGCCATGGATATTATTTCTGGGAAAAGTTTTTAATTAATTGATAAAAAAATAGGGGTTGATGGTAGAGGGGTGTAAATTTAGGGTTGTATGTATTTTTGTATGTTGTATCATAAAAAAATAGAAACTAAAAATTTTGTCTAAAAAATAAAAAAAATAATTTAGGGGTGGACTACCCCTAACATTTAGGGGGATGAAAAATAGATGTTGGCCGTTTCTCAGACCTACTCAATACGCTCACAAAATTTCATGTGAATCGGTCAAGCCGTTTCGGAGGAGTATGGGAACGAAAACTGTGACACGAGAATTTTATATATAAGAAGAAACCGAATATATCTATTTTTTTACATTTAATTCATTCATATACCCAAAAGCACATTTCAATAAGGTAATGTATATATCTAGTTTAAGTGTTACATTGTCACAGCCAATTGCTGAACCGATTAAGATGGAATTTGCTATGAAAATTGCTTGAACCGTGAGGCAGGACGAAAGACAGAAGAATCATAAATTCTCTCGAAAATTTAAAAAAATTCCAAGCGAAAAATTTCGCTGTCTAGTATATTAATAATTATACTGTATTTATGAAATGATAATATTGTTAGTCTATGCTACTAATGTCAATCAAAAAATATCGATAGATGACGCATATTCTTTAATTACAACTCTAAAAACACAATAACAACGATCTTAAAGTTTTGCTACTTCTACTTACTTCTAATAGGGTCGAATAAAACCTCTTTTTTTAAAATCAGTTAAAAATAAAATCATTCATTATCCGATAACTAGTGAGCGAGTGAATGAGAATTCACTTCAATGAGTGACCGCCATTAAATTTAATACATTGATATAGACTAAAAAATACTTAGCAACAAAACCATAACGATAACATATCAACGTCGTTCAGAATACTGATAGATTTGTGTACATATGACGACATATACTTTGGGGATGTAGCAAGTGTCGTTTGTCACGTAGACCGAGTGATATCGTCATGGGTTTTACAGGTGCTTAGATAGGTACCTAAGATATTGACGTTATTTTCCTAATGTAATCGTATTTATCCTACAAATATATGTTATTTATAAATGAATGTACAATTCATACAAGTCTATAATAATATAGCTTTAAAAAACAGAAATCATGCTGAGGCAAGGTCTTGGTTGATATAAGATGTAGGTTTAGTACCTTTTTTAAGCTGTGCCTCTCCTTTCTGTTGTCTATGTTGTATCTGAAATAGCGGCGGTACCACAACACCCAGAACTGAGTCAACATTGAAAAGTACGTTCTCCACATTGACCTGGATGGGGGGACCCGGGACCCCGAAGCGTTACCATGGAAACCGGTATTCGAGCCACTCGACCACGGAAGTCGTCAAAATAAACAAAACAATTAGTAACGAAATTTATAGTTATTACATATCTGCCGCTGCCAATACTGGTTCAAATTGAACCTTCCTCATATACAAATAAGAACTATTATGTGTAAAGTGAGGGAAGAAATGTTATCTTTAGTACAATCAACTTAATGATGACGAAGCTGATGTTGGAAACCCTGTGAAATTCCATTTCGCATTGCGTTTGTTTCTAAACACATTGCACAAGGTAAAGATAATATTCCAGTGTCATTGTGGTAATTATAAACTTATCACCACATTTCACAAAACCTGACTGACCACATCCCGTAAACTCTTAACGATAGAATAACGATTTTTGTCATTATTACTGTAATTTGGGCTCAATGTTGTTGAGGATATACCTAGATATTTTAAAATATCTAGTAACACAAAGAAATTTAAACTATTGGGGTTAATTATATTATAAGGGATTGGCGGGAAACTACTTCCAGGAAGGCATCGAAAAGGTGATACCCCGCTTCACCACCTGCTTGGAGAGGAATGGCGACTATGTTGAAATATAGCTTACGTATGTACTATGATCAACATGTAATTTTTTTGTTTCAATAAAAAATCTGTACACTTACTTTCTGGTTATGCCTCGTAGAAGATATATGAGCACACTAAGCAATGTTTTATGTATAATTAAAGAAATATAGAATATATAAAATATATCCATAACTAAAAAAAAAAATTATTTTATTGAGAAAAACCTTTTTAGTTGCTTTCTTATACACCAATATAGATAAAAAAACTTTTTAGAGACTAGACAGATGACAAATTCCATTAATGTCGAATCTGTTATCTGTGGTATTTTGTTGTGTCTCTGTTGTTATTGCGGCTATTATTAGATATTTGAATTTCGAACTAACTGAATTCTTCCACTATTAAGTGGGCATTGGAACAATATTATTCGATTAAGTTTTACACAATCGTATCTACTTTTCGCAAATGTTTTTACGAATACCAGGGTGTCTTAGCGCGATGCAAGTTCGATTGTCAAAGTTAACTTTTAATGTTTTACATTCACAATGGCATATTTCTTTAAGGGATTCGAACCTACCACCTTTCGCTATCCGGGCGAGTGCTCTGACATCTTATTAATTCTTAACATATCAACAATACGTCATTTTAACAATCTTATATCAAGGAAAGACCTTGAGAGTCGTAATCGACCGATATAGGTATTAAAGAAAAATATATGTATGACTTGTTTTAAATTAGTATTGCTTATTAATAGTATTACTAGGAAGAATTAAAACTTGTTCTCAGCCAGTCCAACTTTCAAAGCGACTCTTGAAGTTTGTTATCCAGTATCTGTCATTCTGTGAAACGGAACGAAGTGATTACAAAGGTCACGTTCTTTTTAACAACAAGGTCTTTAACGTAATGGATGGAGTCACTAAAGAAAAGACTATTATTATATGAGTCAGTGTCAGCCTTTCTCGTTGTGAAAAACAAAAGCGATTGGTTTAAAATTAACATTCACACTACAACTATTCTTTTTATTTTATATTTACTAGCGGCCCGTCCCAGCTTCGCACGAGTGGACAAAATTCTTATTTTTTTTTCTATTATTAAATACTTTTCCGTTAGCGCCATCTAGCGACCGGTAGACGAACTAGTTGCGATTAACGCGTTGCTATGGTAACGCATATACAATGGAAAAAGAGCGGACAGACAAACACACAAACCACTGTGAACTTAGATTATTAGACTCACACATCGATCATTTTTTGCATTTCTATTAAATTATTAAAACTTATGTTGTAGGGTTATTATAGTTGTTAAAAAACACCACTAGATGGCGTTCTCACCTGACTTCTGCGTAAAGTTAAATATTTTCTAGTAAGTAAAATTTTCTTTTCATTTTAAAAATAATCTAGTAGGTAATTAAACGCATAATAATATTTTAACATTCACACTACAGCTATTTTTTTTCATTATATTTATTTCTTTCACTCACACATTGATATTTTTTTGCATACAATTTTATTCTAATAAATTATTAAAACTTATTCTGTAGTTATTATAGTTGTTAAAAAACACCACTAGATGGCGTTCTCACCTGACTTCTGCGACAAGTTGAATATTTTCTAGTAAAATTTTCTTTTCATTTAAAAAATAATCCAGCAATTAAACGCATAATAATATTTTAAATCTGTTTCTATAACAATGTTCCCGCATGAGGCTGAAACTGGCAGCAGAAAAACAGCAGCTGTTCTATGACTTTTTGGAAACATTTCAACATGCATAATTTAACATTCTAGTAGATTTTCAAGCCCTCATGAATACCTTTCGTTTAAAAAGACATGGGTCCGTTTTTTATAGTAGAACTGTGAAAGCCCAGACCATCGACAGCGAACCTACAGAATAGGGTCTAACTTTTCCGCGTGATCTTTGTATGTAAATTTCAACTTTACACGACTACTATTAAAAACTATGTTATCAGACAAAGAAGTCGTTTACCTCAAAGTTGCAGGTAGGCAAATAAATCAGAAAACATGCACAGTAAACTCAATTGAGCTGACCATTATTAAAAGTAACAAAGCTAGAAAGGTCCTTTTATCATTTGTTCTGCAGCTGTACTGACCATAGAGCCAATTTCACAATCTAAAAAAATATCGAAAAAGTTTATATTCAACTCGTAAAATTTAAATAGTTGAGTAGCTTTAGTCTGTGCAATTCATTTGTAATCAATTTTCAAGGTATCTCTACAAACAAAACCCGATTATTTAATACTAGCGGCCCGTCCCGGTTACGCATGGGTGGACAAATTTTTTTAAATTTTTTCTAGCATTAAATATAGCCTATGTGACTCAGCGTGAATGTAGCTTTCCAATGGTGAAAGAATTTTTGAAATCGGTTTAGTAGTTTTTCAGTGTATTCCTTGCAAACATACAAAAATACAAATCTTTCCTCTTTATAATATTAGTGTCGACAAATATATTGTTACACTTACGCGTCTATCACACATTTAAATAAGCCAGGGTGAATAGGCACCTTCTGGGTTAGCTCGTTCCATCGTGGATTCTGTTTTTACCCCCGGCTAAATAAAAAATAAATAAAAAAACACTTTTAAGGCATATCTGGCGTATTATTATTATTATTTTTTAATATTTAATCCTGACGTTTCGACTCCCTTACATAATCCATCACAGGATGACAAAACTAAAAGTTATTTTCTCGAAATCCACACAAATCTGTTACAAAATTGGCAATGTAAGTAGCTTATCTGTAACAAAGAATAGACGCCGTAGTTTATTGGCATTATCACGAAGATATCATCCAAACGAAGGTCGATGAAAATAATTTAAATGCCCCATCGACTACATGCGCCAAAATGCTTCAGTGACACAATGAAACACATCCGAAGTGATACGTCAGAATTCTTGAGATCATAATAGATCATATCTATACATATAAATAAAATTGGAGTGTCTGTTTGTAATATTGAAACAACCGTTTTTTACTACATGCATAGGATATATGCATGTAGTAAAATACGGTACATACACCAAAATAACATTTTTTACAATTTTTGTCTGTCTGTCTGTCTGTTTGTTCCAGCTAATCTCTGAAACGGCTGGACCGATTTTGACGTGACTTTTATTGGCAGGTAGCTGATGTAATAAGGAGTAACTTAGGCTACTTTTATTTTATAAAAAATCTTTTATAATAACTGAGCCACGGCAACGTGTGGCTGGGTCAGCTAGTCTATCATATAGTAAGTACTATTCACTCGGGACTTGAAGACCCCTAAATTGTATGTGTCAGGAAAGGAGTTCCACTCTTTAGCGGTACGGATCTCAAAATTGGAACAAAAACGTTTAGTGCGACTCTTTGGTATATCAACCATTATGGTGGCGCCTATTTATAAGTCTGGTTTTACGATGAAAAAATGCGACAAAATAGACAACTAATAACAAACTAAAACTTTTTACAGATTATATAAGATCAAAATCATGTAAGACTTACAAATAAAAATAACATTTTAATACTGACATAAGAGGCTATCGGTGTGTACAGAAAAGATCGATCTATAACTTTCTTGAGATTTCAATAGATCGATTCCACTTTCAGATGGGATGCATTTCGATTGATCAATATTGATGATTGATTTATTATGTCAAGTTAATGACAACCCGACATCGATACAGACTGCGGGACCCTATACTAAGAAACCTTATAAGATAAAAAGAAATAAATTGATTTTTTGCCAAAATTCAGTAGATCAATATGGTATATAAAACTGATAATGTTATAGAATAAAACAACGTTTTAATTATAAAAAAAAGACAATCGTTAAGTAAACAAATGAAGTAAACTCAAACATTTCGTGAGAGAAAAATCAATTATGACGTCATTATTCCATCAAGACAATTGAATGACTAAATATTGGTGTCATAATTTGAGATGTCTCTGCGTTTACAAAGTTCCAATTTATAGCATCAAGGAACAGCGGAAGGTGTAGATTCGATACTTGCATGAAAGAGGAGTTTTTGAAGTTATACTTCTTTAGACGCGAAAATGATGATATTTTAAGATGTGACACAAAATTATCATGTTGAAGTTGGCCGCAAAAGCGACATAGAATAAACCAGCAGGATGAAGTTAGTTATATAAATGTGTGTGTGTGATTTTAAATTATATCTGGTAGTTAACAATAATTTATATAAAATTATAATATTAGTTATCTTTGTTATTATTATATTCTTTATTGCACATAAAAGATAAACAATATACAAATGTAGGTAATATTGTTTGCAAGGGTGGACTTATCTCTAAAAGAGATCTCTTCCAGTCAACCCAGAATAAGTGTGGTTGGTCGTATAAGTGGGTGTCACTAAGTGCAGACAAGCAGTCATGTGAAATAAATATTAAAATAATAATAAATGATATACAGAAATAAACATATAAATATATACATATATATATTTACATACATATAATATATACATATAGCTACTTATATAACAATAAGAGACAACATCTAGAAATAATACCCATATGATTCGATTATTTTAATAAATTCAGAAAGTGCTCCTTCAGTTTCGATTTAAATGATACAATGGATGAACACTCTTGTATCACTTTAGGGAGTTTGTTCCAGAGCTGCGCAGCTCGCACTGAGAAAGAGTTCTGCAAAAAGTTAGTGTTGCTTCTGGAGACCTCCAGCACTTTAGTGATGCAGGACCTTTGGGAACGCAGAGGTGGGGGAAGATACCGGAAACGGGAACGAAGATAGGCAGGAGAATTAGGGTTTTTAAGAATGTTGAACAGGGTGACAAGGATGTGCATGTCACGACGCTGCCGAATAGGTAGCCATTTGAGCTCCTTGCGAAAGTGTGAGACGTGGTCAAATTTACGTAGTCCATAAATAAATCGAATGGCCAAGTTTTGTAATGTCTCCAGTTTATTAAGCTGTTCTTCAGTCACATCCAAATAGCAGACATCAGCATAGTCGAGAAGAGGAAGAAGTAGTGATTGCGCCAGCATTATTTTGGTCTTGAAAGGAAGAAAGTATTGAAGACGCTTGAGGGAGTGGAATGAATAATGCATGCGCTTGCTCACATCGGCAATGTGTGATGACCAAGTCATATTGCGGTCAATACTCAAACCCAGATCTCTCACTTTTTCATTAAATTCTATAGTGACGCCATTGTAGACGATTGGTGGCACCAAGTTCCAATCCAACCTACTCACCAATCTACTGCTGCCAACCACAATAGCCTGAGATTTTTTGGGATTTACAATAAGGCCAAAAGATTTAGCCCATTCTTGCACAGCCCTGAGATCGCGATTAAGAATTTGAACCGCATCTGTTATTTCAGAAATGCTGAAGTGTCTATAGACTTGTAGGTCATCGGCGTAAAGGTGAAAAGAAGAGGATATAACACTGGCGATTTGGTTAATAAATATAGAGAAGAGTAGAGGAGAGAGAACACCACCTTGTGGTACACCAGCCGCCAAGCGAGACCAATCGGAGGAGCTATCTTGACTTAATACACGCTGTTGACGATTAAAGAGGTATAAATGAAACCAGTCAGTAGCTGAAGCAGAGACATTTATAGAGCGAAGGGTGCCGAGAAGAAGGTCAAAATCAACACAATTAAACGCACTGCTAAAATCCAATAATACAATCGCTGTTAGGTTGGTGTTATCCATCGCACAGCGAATATTTTCTGTAACGTTAAGCAGTGCGCTAACAGTACTGTGGGATGGACGGAAGCCAGATTGATAGGGACACAACAATGAATTGGAGGCTAGGAAGGAATAAAGTTGTTGATGCACGAGAGATTCCAGTACTTTAGATAAGACTGGGAGAATGGATATAGGACGGAATTGTGAGAAGGAGTTTGGATTGGAGCTTTTGGGAAGGGGAATGACATTAGCATTCTTCCAAGCATCAGGAAAGATATTGTGAGCCAGTGAGTAATTAAAAATGTGAGTGATCACACGTACAATATCATCCAAAATGGGAAGAATCATGTCAAGACTGAGTCCATCACTGCCAATGGCTTTGGAAGATATTGATTTGATGCATTTTATAACATCAGCTTCAGTGACCGTTTTGAAATTAAAAACAGGGCAATCAGGTGTATCAAGTCTCGACAGAAAAGCTAATGAAGTAGATTTTGAGAAAGTGTCCATGATCACCGGAGGAGTGGAAAAGTGTTGGTTAAGCGCGTTAAGATTTATGGAACTATGGCAAGCTTCTGTGGTTTTACCTACTCCCATGGTCCGTAAGAAGCTCCAGACTTGCTTATGACCTATGCCTTCGATTTTAGAGTGAATGTATTTGCGCTTGGCATCCCTACACATCCGGTTGCAGATGTTGCGCAGATTTTTATAAACAGATAGTGTAGCCATAGTTTTAGAAGATTTGTGCTGCCCTATAGCCTTATCACGCTTAGCCATAGCCCTTCTTATCGCCGGGGTCAACCAAGGCGCAGGAGTATGTTTCATACGCACCGGACGAATCGGAGCATGCACATCATAGACCCTAATCAGTTCATTTGTGAAAAATTTGACCATAAAGTCAACATCATCAGACTGAAAGATAGGTGACCAATCAATTAGGCTTACATGCTCCCTCAAACCATCTATATCCATCTGCTGCAAATTTCTCTGGTGAAGAACCCTAGGTTTAATTTTAGGCGGGCGAACTTTATACGAGAGGTAGATCAGGTCATGATAAGAGAATGGAGCAGTCAGCTGACCATGGGAACGTACGAAATCAGCATCGGACACAACCATTAAATCTAATAGAGAGGGCTTACTATTAGGAAAGAAGTGAGTAGGAGAAGATTTTTGAAGTATCTGAAGATTCAAAGAAGTTAAGATATTCGTCAACTTACGTGCTCTGCTATCGTCTTTCAGCAAACAGGTATTGAAGTCGCCCATAAGAATTACATGGTCGAAAAGGGGGGCATAATTTTCTAAAATGTTCTCCAAAATCGAAAAATATTCAATCTGATTATTTGGGCTGTACAAAACACCTAAGAAAATATTTTTATTGTTAAGTGTCACTTTGAGAAACATATATTCAAGTGAGCCAGAGTAAGGAGATGGAGAGCTACATATTACCGAGGCCTGGATGTGCTGACGAATGTAAACACCAACACCGCCACCTCCCAAACCAGTGCGGTCATTGCGGAAGAGAGTATAGCCTGGTATATAACAGCAGGTGGAAGGAAGAGAAGGTTTTAACCAAGTTTCTGAAACAAGAATACAATCAACTATGCCACTGCTAAAAGATGTTAAAAGATCAGCGTGATGTGCAATGAGACTTTGCGCATTAATATGCACCAGGGATAAACACTTGGAATTGTTATTGAACACACCAGACAGTTTGCTCTCCAACGTAGCAGTGTCGTACAAAGATGTATTACTGCTACCAGCACTTTCGAATTCATCAGATGAGCACGAGAAATATTCATCATTTACAATCATAAAATGTATAAAAATATATAAATATAGAAATAAATACTAAATATAGCTGTTATATATAAGATTTCCCAACACTTACATCACAACCACACGTCTAAGTTGACTTAAGCTAGTTTACAATTTAGAAAAAAACACACACACAAAATAAAATAGATAAAATGGCTAGCAATGCAACTGCTTCTACAATATCAAATTACATAATCAGAATAGTAAATAAAAGAGAAGAGAAAAAAAAAATACTGCAGTGCACAAAAAAGAAAAGACATCTACAGTAAACAAAATATTGTGTAACATATGTCTAATCTGTGATTAAATGTTGAGTCTTTGTTGAGTAACATTACAACATGATGCCTTGGGCTAGTAAAAATTATATAAAAAAAAAAGTATTATGACATTACTAACGTCAGATAATAGACAATAACATTGGACATATACAATAATCTGTGAATAACATTGCAAATAAAAAGACGGCAAACTAATAAAAAGTATTTTGCGATTACTTACAATAATAAAGTGAAAAAAAAAAAACAGTTTACCCCACGATAAGGAATACCCAACCAAATTAGAGAGCACCGAAAACAACTCCGATAAATGCAGCGTTCGTTCACTATTAGCGCTGGTTGCTTGCTGTGGTCTTGGGATGCTGGCTAATGAGCTGCTGTAGTTCCGTCATAGTAGAAATCTTCTTACGCGTATTATCTGGAAGAAGTACATTAATTGTGCCCTCCGCCGACCAACACTTACTGACGCCGAAGTGATTGCGAGCCGCTACAAATACGTCCTGCCTTGACCTTGTAAGGAACTCAGTGAGAGTCAACTTAGAGCCCTTGAGTGCCGTTTTGCCTTTCCACACTGTTACTCGATGCTGCATAGAGTGAAAACGCAAGAGCACAGGCCTAGCAGAGTCCTTTTTCTTTGCTCCAAGTCTATGACAACTTTCAACCTCTCCGGGCCCAATTGAAGACAACCGCATTTGGTCGGATAACACTGCCAATGTCTTCTTCATTACATCTTCATTGATATCCTCCTTTAAACCATGAAGCAAAAGTACCTTTCTTCGAGTATGTGTATCCATCCGATCAAGACTCACAACCAAGATTTCCACTTGAGACTTGATAATACTTAGAGATTTCCAGACAAAGGACTTAAATGTAGAAAACTCCGCTGACAAGGCCTTCACAGTGGTGTTAGCCTCTTTAGCTCCTGGTTGATGTAATTTTTTTTCAAATTCAGACATCATGTCGCCAAACATAGTAGAAAGTTCCTTCATGCTGGCAAGTAGTTGATGTGCCATTCCATCCATAGTAAGTGATGAGAATAAGTGAGTGAATATTGTTTAAATCAACTAAGACACTGTGGATGATTATTTAAGACATGTAAGAATTATTACTATTTTTAAATAATAAAATATATAGAGCACTTATTTTTAGGTGTTGACACTTTAATGCCTACCCACCAAAAAAAAGTTTAGTAACGATAAAGAAGTATAACTTCTTACTTGCGTCTGTAAGTACACACAACGGTTTCTTTTATTCAGTGATTAAATTGTAAGGACAATTGAAGATACAGGAAACTTTCAGGGACCAAATAGGCTGGGGAAAAAAGTATACTTAATCGACAAGCTTGAATAATGTCTGATGAGAGTTGAAGTAGCGACAGAGGTATGTCAGGATCGGGGAAAGTGGAAATCTATTATCTCTGCCTAAGTCGTGATTATATAATTGTATGTACATCTACCAGGTTTTCATAAATCCCTAAAATTACTGAAATCAGTTAACTGAAGTCTGTTGATAAGGAAAGGCAATTGTGACCTTTTTTTCATTTACTAATAATAGCATTTCATCGCAAAAACGTAATGGAATTCCGAGAGTTAAAACTTACACCATAAATATTATTTATTACTTCAGTACTCTCAGCAGTGTACAAAAATGGCTGCAACTTAACGCAGAAACAGTTTGACTCATTGAAAATTGGTTGAACTGTGGAGTTTCATCAGCTGTGTCAGTTGTTTCGCCATATTTCACCACTTGTGTCATTATTTTTGAGACAGTGACACACGTCATCATCACATCCAGGCATAAGCTTCCTACAAGGATCTCAATAATTTCTCAGCTATGACACATCAGCCACAAGCACAACATCTATATGCACTGCTTCCATTTCTATGCTACTCGTAATAGTCAACAAGCATCAAATTCGCAGTAATTGGAAATGATAATTAATTTTGATGTCAAAGTAGCTATTTCCCTAATCCTAGTCTGAATAAGGTACTGCTATATTAACGACACATCTCACTTCATTTCCCGGAGAAGACCGTTTCTAACAGTTGTTTTCAATGACCTATCTACCTACAGCTCTTCCTAAAAACTATACTCAGTAAGATGAGTCTACTTTGGTCTATTTGCTGGGCAACATTAGTTCTTTCCCGTCATTTAACTGAAATATCTTGGCAAGCCAGCATATTTTGTTACTGAGGAGAGGTTTTTTGGAATGGCCGTAAGCTTTTCGGTGTGTAGTGCGCGGAAGAATAATTACAGAAAACTTTACCAACTTGAGGGTGTGTTAAAGGCAAAGACCATGCACTCCTGTAAACCACGCAGCGTTTATAGAAGTATGGTCTTTCTGCGATCTTCTCTTCTAAACATAAATCTTGTTACTTTCTTGAATGTTATTGCGATGTTCAGGGATACTTACTTTAAATAAGTACAGATACTTGTTGACTTTGTTGTAATCAACGAAATAATGATATCATAACACTACTAGTATTGTCATAACATTTCTTTTTTTTGTGGATTATGTATGGTGACGACGTATTATATTGTAAACGTCGTTACTTCTGTTAAAGCTGACGAGTTTCTTGCGCCCATTCTTCTTGTCAGTTTTTAAGTGCATTTGAATAAAGTTATCCCATCAAAAACAATACTTGTCAAAAAAACCAAGTCTCGCAACTCAGTTGTTCTACGGTAAAAAAATGTGAGATCCATGTAATACCAAGTCGCAGCTGACAGAATGCAATGGAAGCAGCTGAAAGAGGCCTATGTCAAAACACACCTTATTGAGGCACATTTTGGACATTTTCGGAATATAGGGCTAATATTATTATTATTAACTGTTATGGAGAGCAGTAACTGAGTTTAAGAAGGAAAACTAGAGATAAAGATTTTACCTTTTTTTATGTTTATTGCATTTTTTCAATGCTATTTTTCTATTAAAATAATTTATCTTAGATATAAAGTTGTTGATAATGATAACACAGTTCATTGATTATCAGATAGGCAAATGTTACTGCCTTTGAGTTGTTTTTTTTATTTATTAATTTTCCAAAGAGAATATATTTTTCTACATAAAAAATAGTTAACTATAATAAGTCTTCACGTAAAAAAAACTGATAAAGATAAGTTTAAAAAAATTGACTGGCACATCTTATCACAGATAGCGTTAACTACTTATCAAAAAATAGATTTTATTAATATAAAATTTTTGGACATGAACTTTGTTATTGTTTTATCACTTCATATCTTTTAATGACATATTCTGATAATATCTGAATGATTCCTTGTTGGTTTTTTATCATTAGATAATTTAGTAGAAAAGTGTTTGAAGATTTTGTTCGCAATTAATTTCAATCATATTATCATTGTTGAATAAACAAGAAAAAAATACCAATTATGAGATATTTATGTTCCAACATACATTAATATGTGATTGTGGAACCCTAATCTATAAAAGTATCCATTTGGAATGTCATATTATCAGTCTGGAGGAACTTTAATTTCTTAAAGCTAAGAAGATTTTACTTCTTGGAAGTTTCAGTCTAAAAAAATTACTCTAACTTGAAGGCAGATTCACTTTTTATATTCCATTAGAGCTTCATAGCCACAAAACTCACATCTATATATCTTAATATATATGAATTACGTGTCACGTTGTTTGTCCACGATGGACTCCTAAACTACTCAACCAATTTTGATGATTTTTGTTTCGTTTTGCAGGATTTGTTCCAACTTAGGACATAGGATAGGTTTCATTTTTATTTGTAATAAGAAATATCGCAAATTATAATAACTGAGCTACAGCAATAAGTGGCAGGGCCAGCGAGAATCATTATATTAATGATTATGTACCTATATGATCATTCTATTTCTATAAACAATATAAGACCATAATCTCTCCAAATTCAATGGCTTTTTATGACTATGCTGTCTTTTAGCTTATTGATGATAAAACAGGTTATAACCTTTCTCCTCTGGACATTCAGTTATATGGGGTTGCATAGATCATGTATCATGCATTGTTTTCCGATAAACTGCAATACAATCAAACAAGTTTTAGAGTAAACTTATGTGAGTTGTTATGGATAGCATAAATAATGAAAACCACCTATATTAATGACTAGCGGCCGCCCGCGACTTCGTCCGCGTGGAACATTGCAATATTACTTTATTTTTCTTAAATAAAATAATTTTTCTAAAATAAAAGTAGCCTAAGTTACTCCTTATTACATCAGCTACCTGCCAATAAAAGTCTCGTCAAAATCGGTTCAGCCATTTCAGAGATTAGCCGGAACAAACAGACAGATAGACAGACAAAAATTGTAAAACATGTTATTTTGGTGTATGTACCGTATATATATTCATATGCATGTAGTAAAAAACGGTTATTTCAATATTACAAACAGACACTCCAATTTTATTTATATGTAGAGATGTATAGATAATATATAGAAAGGCAAGACTAATTGGATATCCTATGTAGTTTATAGACATTGTTCTAGCCACAAAGTTTACTTAGCTTTCACTAGAAGCAATTTAAAAAGTTTATATTAAAAAAATTATACCAGTTATTTTAAACTAAGCCTCTATAATATGTTTATTATGTATACTTATTAACAGATATAATAATATATAAATAAAACTGTCACAGTGTTTCACAGTGATTTACTCCGAAACTACTCAACCAATGATTTGTTCTAATTTTGCTGGATTTAATCAAACTAGGACATAGGAGTGGTTTCATTTTAAATTATAACAGTAAATCTTGGCCAGCCCAGCTAGTAAAAAAATAAATAACCATGACTCTAAAATTAACTTGGAGGAGTCAGGTTGCAGTGACTAAGGTTCCATTGGAACCTAGCCCCAAAACTCACATAGGTATGATTATAAGCATGAATATAAAAATAAATCCTTAAAATTATTAAAATCTTTGGTGCAATATTAAAAGTACTTACCGATTTCGGTGGGAGTTTTCTCTTCTCCATCTTTCTCGTTTCATTCAGGAGAAGTCCTGTTGATTCCGGTTCAATCACTTTATCACTCAAATCCAAGAGTTCCTGGCTTGGGATCTCATCACACACACTTCTTACAGCACAATCCACTTCATCTAACTCCTCATCTTGGTATAAACTGCCATCAGTTAAATCACTCAAAGTCCTTGACAACGTATGGGATATATTAGAAACCTGCACATCATCAGTGTGACTTAATTCGGACTCTGACTCATTGTCGTCGCTGCCAGACTCTTCTGTATCTCCAAACACATCATTTGAAGTGTAACAACTATCAGGTGACTCTTCAAACACTATGAAAGAATCCTCAGAATCACAGTCTGAAATCTGTCTCATTCTCGTATTTTTTGGACTGTCACTGAAAACAATTTGGAATGAGTCTTCACTTTCAGTTGTCGATGTTGACCGAAACCGACCACTGACCTCATCAAAATATTCTACTGAACCATTTGATGTATTTATTTCTCTATTGAGGGGGTTAACAGTGCCAGATAATTTCTCAATAGGTGAATTTTCTACGCTTGATAGATGCTCACTGTTGATTTCGTGAGCAAAGAGCAAATCATCTTGGATACTCTTTCTCATTTTAGTTTTTTTGCGCTTATCAGTTTTACGGCATGGATTCTTGTAGCGTTTGTCTTTAGTCGTTTCGATTTTCGGAGGTTTTGCTTGTTTAGTTGTCACTGTTTCTAAACTAGAATCAGGCGATGGAAGAGCAATTGTGTTCTTCTTACGTTTTTCCTGAAGCAACGCCTTCAATTTGGATAACTTGTCTTCACATGATGTCACTAATTCCTGTCTTGATGTGTTATCCTCCTGTTCAACTTCAATTTTGTTATTAACCACAACTTGAGCTTCAATTTTTTCTTTCACCATATTTTCCAACTCTTTACTAATTTCTTCACATTTAACAGGTACTTCTGCTGGAGTTTCAACTATATCTGAGTACTCATTGTAATTTCTTTCAGTCTTAACCTTCGAGGGTGCCGTACTGGACAAGTCTTCATGATGGATCTGGTATGGGCCGTAATACTCAATATATGAGTTGTTGGCAATCCTAACAAAGTCTTCAGAAGAGAATGCATCTTCAAAGCTTTCTTCAACTGAACCAGGTTCAACAAAAACTTTTTTCGGTCGTCTCGATCTGAACTTTGGTGCTTCTATTGGTTTAGTTGTTAATAACAACCGCACTTTATTGAGTTTGTCCTCGCATTGCGCTGCCGCCGTCTTACGGTCGATATTCATGTCTGATTTTGAATTTAAATGGATCTCATAAGCTGATTTATTTTGAACCTCATCATTGGACCTGTGCCAAGTCGGTGGCGGCCCCTGTTGGGCAGCTTCGTCAAAACAATCGTAGTACTGAACGGGCGACTTAGGCCGTAAGTTTGCCATAGCACCAGAAATGACGCTCACTAGCCCAGAAAAGAAGCTTGACAAACCACCAAACGCAGGCGAATAATTATGACTTTGGCTTTCACTGTTCCCCATTTTTGGTGTTTCTGCCTCTGTTATTGTGTTTAAAAAATTTTTGTCTCTGTTTTTTTGCTTCACCTCTTCGGTTGTAAGGATAGAGTCCGCCAAATTCTTCTTCAAAGGATCTGGGAATAAGTGCAGATTGTTTAAAAGTTCTTCGCCAAAGGAATGCTTCATCTCTTTTTTCTGATGGATGTCGGTATGGTAACTTTCGATGTTAAATTGTCTTGGATCAAACATGTTGATGTTGAGCTTGCTACGCCAATCCTTACCAACAGTATGCATTTTACACTACCTAACTAATTTTTCCAGTTCAGAGGATGCTAAGCCATTATCATTCACGCACACATTGTGGCGTTAAAAATACCACGCGGAAAACAATCAGGAAAAGGCTTGTGTGACTGTCCACACCACTTTTTAGAACACTTCAAAGCGATAAAATCTTGGGAATAACAAACACCAAACAATGTTCTTCGGGTGTTGTTCACTGTGTTACAGCAAATACTGTCGTCCACGAACACCGGACCACTTGTGAATTTGTTGTTAACGAAACTATTAACGTTATCGAGCTCCATTGTAATGAAAATTGCAGAAAAACACGTCTTTACAGTTCAGCCATTTTGTAGAAATTATTTATACAGGTAGGTAGGTAGGTTAGGTCACTGAGCAAGGAATCACTAGCATAGACCAAAAGAGATGTACCTGTTTGACTAATCGATTACTGACATGAATACAATTATTCAATTGACACCATTATTTCCTTATTTCAAATATTTGGAAAGCTACAATTATGAGTTGCCAAGCAGCCATTTATATAATTCAAATTTAGTTTTAATTGTAAAACTTTTAACAAGATAAACTCATATTTGATCTTTTTTGAAGTAACTATCTGGAAATATTCGAGTCGCATAACTAAACTAAACACAAAATAGGTATACAGTTTTTACCTTAACCTATGAATGTTACCATAGCTGGAAAGCTTGAGTGATAAAACATTTGGATACTTTCACCCATAACTTTGGATAAACAATACAACAAAGAAGAACGATGTATGAAATGATAACAAATTACATAAATTGAGCGTGATATAGAAAAATCACTCGAATGATTATTTTTGTTGAGATATTATAGTGTCAAGCAAAAAAAAAAAGGTTAATGTGTGGAATTCATTGCTTTTGTGCTCCTTTTTTAAATTTATGCGTAGTAGTAGTATTAGTATTATTATGGTTATATAATAGGCGTTTTTTTTTCAGAACAAGCAACAGAAGCTATTGTTTTATTGGAACTAAAACAAATGAATCAGGTTCCATAATTTCCTCGTTCTAGACCACCTCTGGTTGATTGGAGAAAAACACTGCTACCAATTTTGTGGTCTACGGGAGGTGAAAGGCGATTATCTCCCGTATTCACTCGCCTTATATGACATCTTTATGTATTAAAAAAATCATGTCCTTCTACTCTGCCAGACACAACACGTGACATCTCTATAACTAACCTTAAACTTAAGATCACAAATTAAAAAGAGTACACTTTAGCATTTAAGATAAGACCATTGTCGTTGTCATTCAAATTAGGCTTTGATTGTAAAAATACCCGAGTAAAAATTCTATGATACCGAGATAAACAATAAAGGCTTAAGGTGTGTGAGATTTTGGAGACTGTTCTCAATCGAACGAGTGAATATATTTAAACAACTCATTTAAGTTGCTGATGTTTTGCATGTTCTAGCTAGACTGTAAGCCTGTATGTATGTTTAAAAACTGGTTGGTTGCCTGTAAAGTCGGTATACGGGCGAAAGTTTTACGTGACAACGACTTTGAGTGGTAAAATAATTTTAATGTGAATATTCATTCGTATAGTAGGAAGAAGGATGAAATAATAGTAACAATTTAAAACATTTATTTATACAAAGAATTATATTTAAAACATTAATTTATAGGCACGCGTCCCTTCCACTTTTTATGTCTGTCTCTCTCGCTCTTAGGCGGGCTAACCATGCCCGAGTGGAAGGGACGCGTGCCTCTCACTCGCTCTCATTGTAAGCGCATAACGTGAGCGGAGCGTAACGCAGTTTCTTGAAGTGTCACCCGGCAAACCAATTTATAAGACGTTGTCACGTCAAAAAATAAATAAGCATATGAGCATAATAAAGCTAGCCGCAAAATAGGCATCGTGTATGTTTACAATATGTAAACATGCATGAGTTTAAACTTCTTAATATGGCGATATTAAAATGCAATAAGAGTTTTTTGCTGATGGTTCAACATATTGATAATTAATACATCTTCTAACCAATGGCTTTTGAAAAGTAAATCTATATAGAAAAAGGTTAAAATGACTTTATCAGCAAGGTACATAGCGATTATACCACCAAATTTAAAGTATCAAAATAGGATGGTTAAGTTAATAGAGATCTATTAATGGATATATACATCATAGCAAAATTTTTATTATTAACGCTGGTTAATAATCAAAATTTTGCTATGATGTATATATCCATTAATAGATCTTTATTAACTTAACCATATACTATACTATACTCGAAACAACGAAGCGTATTTCTTACTCTGAGTTATAAAAAAATAAAAGGAAATTAAATTGAGTCTCAAAAACTTTGCATGCATATATGTATATGGGAAGCTACTCAGTAAGGGGTTTCAAATAGACAGTTTTTAAGTATTTTAACAATTGAATTTTTGACATAAATATCGATTATAAAATAATCGATTACTAGCTGAAATGATTGTTTATTACCGGGGTCAAGCTGGGTTTTGCAAGTTGTCCTACTTTCTGATGCAATATGATTGTTTTCTTTGCACAAAAAGATAATAATAAAAATACATACCTTATATAATATAATGAAAATCGTTGTTTTATGGCTTTGAATAACCCCTTATCGATACATTTTTTTAAATAAAAGAAACAATTATTAAGTAATTTAGTCATTTATAAAAATACTTATTTTTATATAACGATTACGAACTCATTGTGAGACTTTTAATTGTAAAATTGTGAACAACCAAAACAATTTTTTTCTTTCAATGTCATGCTCGAAATTGTTGTTTGATATATATTATCATTTTTTTTCTAATAATTACATTTAGATATAGCAAGTACATTATTATCAAGTACGTATAGACATATACGTGAACATATGTTTCTCTGTCTATAGGATATGTATATGGATATGTATATTATAAGGATAAGGGAAAAGGTACTGAGTCCATACAGTTAAGTCTTCAGTAATTTCTTATCTTATTTAGATCATGGTGAGTGCCTATGAGAGTTGATTCATGAATGATGACTGGTCCATTGATGACAGACAAATAATGAAGTAACCCCTTTCCCATTGGCTAATCAAAACTAAGAAATTTTACTGAATACTACCCATGGGATTCTGGGGAGAAAGTGTGTCTTTCCACGCTCTCAACCCTTTTGCATGTTCGCGAACACTTAATGTTTAAAAAAAACTAAAACTACTAAAGTGACATCTCGCTTCCGCCAAAAAATCTGTTAATATTTCAGTTAAGTTGGTGTTGCTAATCTTAGACAACTTAATGGATTTTCTGTCAGATTTTAAAGATTAAATGCAAGCATTAGCGGGAGAAAAAATATTATGTCTAGAAAGTTGTTAGATTAGATGTTTATTTTATTTAAATGTTTTAGCATAATTTTATGTTAATCATTTTTTTTTATCTAAATACATCGACAACTAAAGTACAATAGGATTTAAACTTCTTCAGGTCCCATGACGACTACAAAAATACTGGTATTGAAAGTGAAAATGGTTAGGATTTCGTATTTAAATAATTGAAAATGAATCAGTTCAAAATGATGTATTCATCTTTTATTTGACAAATTTCACTGACGGTAATCATCCACTTATTAAGCTGAATTTGCAATTCTTGTAAGGAAGGAGGTGGCTGCAGCCTATTGGTTGAGATGTTAGCTTTAACCTTTTGCGTGTATTAGTGCGTAATAATGGTGGATTATTAACTACTAAATGTTTGTGTATATACAAGAGTGTTGGCAATTGTAACAAAGCATTAGAAGTTATCTTTTCTTGTTCTCTCAAGAAGTCCACAGGGAGGTTTTAGTGAAACTTTACACATTTACTGGAACCTAGGGAAAAAATTCACTGTTCATTCATCATCATCATATTAAGAAAATAAATTACTCAAGAACTGTCAATATACTTACTTGACACTGGCTAAATGTATTAGTCTTGTGTAGTTCGCGAACGAACTAGGTCTTAAGAGCGCTCCCACAGATGAACTACGCGAACTAGCTCCCTCATTCCCCGTTCCATAGTTCATTAGTTCGTAACCGAGTGAGCGAGCGTGGCGAACGGGACGGCACTACACTTATCTGAGACACTTATACTGTCGCTCGCTCACTGCACATGCGCGTCTCTTTTAGTTCCTTGGCCTGTCAATCAGTGGGGTTATATACACTACTCTTTGGTTATTAAGTGAAAATGAATTGTTAATTTTTAATAATAAAACACTATTGTCATCATTTAACTTATGTTTCTGATGTATAACAACAATTACTTTTAACAATTAATTAATTTCTGTAATAAATACATTTTAAAATAATTTACGTATAGAGTACATACATATTCGAAAAATGCAAATTATACAAAGATATTTTAATTACTACTTTATTCATTTGGAGGTTATTGCTGTTTTAGAGTGCAAAATTTGTACCTACGTAAAGGCACAGCATTCCATAATCTTATCACATGCAGCCAGAGTAGTATCAAAACGAGCGAACGATCTGCCCTCTACTGATTCGAGGGGATCTGACGAACTAGAAGAGCGAACTAGTTCGTTTAGGGGCGGCGAACTAAACTGAGCGATATCAGGTGCGAACTACTATGCCCAAGACTAAAATGTATAAATCGTGTACAGATAAAGAAAAAGATAAAGTCTATAGTCTGTGTAAACTTTTTGGCGGGAGCGGGCAGCTTCACTTTTGTGGTTTTGGTTTTCTTATTAAATTTTGTGTTATTGTGAATAGTAGTAGGTAATAATTGTGGATTATTAATCACTAAATATTTGTCAATATGCATAGTTGGCAAGCGAAACAACTTCAATTGTCGTTTCATGCTCTCTCAAGAAGTCCACGAGGGTAAAACCCCACATCTTTACTGAAACCTAGGGAAAGGGGTATTGAATTAATCATTGATCATCTATCATTCATAAATCAGCTGTCATTATCATACATCATACCTCATCATACAATAATATAAAAAGAACGACTGAGGATGAAGACATATGGCTTAAAAGACACGCATCCAAGCCATAAATCTTATTTAAAATATGGTCTGTGCTTCTTTCTTTTGGTTGTCGTTCAATGCAGTCGAAATAATTTAAATGGCTTTAATTAACTAGTTACATACCATTGAGTATTATAGGTGCTATAAATATTTATTAGATGAAATAAATTATTAAACTTCGTGTTCATGCCGAAAAGAATTCATTCTTTCAAGATAATTTTAGATTGTTTACTACACAAACTTAAAATTATCATGCCCAACTGATCGGAATTTACTGATTTATTAGTAATATATCAATTTAATCCTCTTTTTGGTATAGTTCAAAGAGCAAATTGCTCTTAGGTATGGTTTCGGAAAATGTCAGTTAAAGACTATGTAATGTTTTAGTTACTGTGAGTGTATAAATGTTCGCTGCATAAATCTGAGAAGGTAAGAATAATAACCTATACCATACCATACAGATAATCAAGGTTTGTAAAAGTAAACTATATAGAAGTTTTTTTATTATTATTTTAAGTTATGTATTGGGCATACAAAAATAATTGAAGTGTAAATTACAGCATTGTAAGGTAGCTAAATAATCATAGTATTAAAATAAACGAAAAACATTGATAAGGCACGAAAATCACGTTCTTATTTGAAAATCTATAAATTGTAGTCTTGCTATTTAAAAATGTTGTTTTTTAAAATTAGCCTAAGTAAGCGTTTAGAATACAATACAAAACACTTTTTTGATAATACTACATTTAAGAAATAACAGAACAAAAGAAAACTTAAAACAGTGAAACAATATGTGGTTTTATTGCTTAAAACAATCTCTGCTAGACATACATTGGATGGATGAGATTGTGAGGAAGCATATAATTTTACAATCTTTATAAACACAGTATAAATATTTACCTATAAATATATTATTGTATAATCCACATACATAAAGATATATGAACAAAAAATGAATACAAGATCACTTTCTATGACTTGCTTTAAATAATATTTTGCTCATGATTTTTTTATTTTTAGTTTACCAAAATGGGGTCAGAACAATCTTCAATACCTCAAAAGAAACAGCCACAAAGAGCACCTCCAATGCGAAGAGGCCATACTATTGCAGTCTCAAATAATGTTGCAGGTAATAAAAAAGTCTGTATTTCATAATGATAAAGCCAAATATCTATATTGAAATTACACATAATTGGGATATAGATATGAAACTATAAAAAAGTTATGTTAAAACCTTTTTTGGCCCCTGGGCTTGATTGGGATCAAGAGTGAACTCCTTATAGACTTGTTAAAGCAAAAAAATAAGATAAAATTGAATTTTTGTGAAATGCTTAAATAATAAGAAAATGGTAATTTCAGAGCTGTTTCTCCTTGATAGTTTGGTGCTTGTAAAAGTATTACTTGAAGAGGTGAAGCTAACATTTCAGCTTAAGAAAGACTTTAAAAAATTCCATGACCTGTCAATATCATTTGGTATTAGTAGCTGACCCGGTAACGCATTGCTATGGTAACGCGTATACAATGGTAAAAGAGCGGACAGACAAACACACAATCAGCAAATTTGTGTTCTTTGATTATAGATTGACAGGTTGTCGCCTTTAGCACCAACGGTCCTGGGTTTGAGACCTAGAAAGGGTTAGATGTTTGTGTGATTACTATGAGCATTTGTACCTTAGTCATGGGAGTATTCTTTATATATTTCTATAAATATTACATATCTATGTATCTTGTATGGTATGTATGTCAATCTGTTACCCTAGTATCTTTAACACAAGCCTGTTGGGTGGGTTAGGGTAATTGGTGTGAATGTAAGAAATAATATTAAAGTAATTTCAGAGTTGTTTCTCCTTTATTGATTGTTTGATACTTGTAAATATAATACATTTAGTGTTGTTATTTAGAATATGAATAGATGGAGCTAACATTTCAGCTTAAGCTTTCTATTCTCTAGAAAAGAATCCATGTGTTTGTCAATGTCTTGTCCATAATTCTCCTAATATTACAATCCCAAGGCAGCACCTGTTCATGAGCATGGCTAATGAGCCAATCTTGTCTACCCTCAACCATATTTAAGGGACAGTAATAACCCACCTCACACACCACCCAAAAGATATTTTAAGAGATAATATCATACTTAAACTACCTCCATGCATTGCAATTTGTAAAATTTTTGTTAATCTTGTAATAAGCTTTTTTAATTCTTTTTATATTTATGCACAGACAAATCAATTGTTATTTAAGTAATAAAATGCTAGATTTATTATATGTTTGCAATTTTTACAGGAAAATTTCAATATGGGTAGTATAATAATTACTATATTTTTAAATAACAATTTAATAAAAACAGGTGGATTGCAATAATTTATAATACGGTATAACCAAAGATACGTCCAAAGAATAATAATATTTTTCTTAAAAGGTTGTGTATAAAAAACTGCTGTGTATAATTTAAAAACAAACATAAATGATTTGGAAGTTGTAGCAAATTCTGATGTTGTAACATTTTTTCAGAGGGTAGACGCAGTATAGATCCTACAACTAGCGGCAACAATTCACCAGGAGCCAGCGTTTGTTCAGATTCCGAGTTGCCGTACATATCTTATACTGTGGACAGACCGATTGGAGGTAATATTTTAGCATGTGTACCTGTAAAGATATATTTTTATTAATAATATAAAATATTAGTTTCCGAGTTCTTATAACCAGTCTGTTTTTAAAGCCAAAGTGAACCAATAAAAAACAAGTGCGAGTCGGACTGGCGCACCGAGGGTTCCGTAAAATATTTTTATTATATGATGTAACAAAAAATTTACGGCTTTCGCAATTTTTCCTTTATCTGTGCTATAAGACGTTGCTTCGTACAAAATTTCAAGATTCATAGTTCACGGGAAGTACCATGTAGGTTTGAATTCCCTTGTGAGTGTCGAAATTTTGCAGCATAAACGGCGGTATCTTTTGATTGCGTTGGTTTAGAAGTTTGAGTTTTTCACAGCTCCAAGGGACAGTAGACCCGAGTATTTGATATAAATTTCAGCTTGATACGTCCACGTGTTCCTGAGAAAAAGGGTCTTGACAGACGGACGGACGGACAACAAAGTGATTCTATAAGGGTTCCGTTTTTCCTTTCGAGGAACGGAACCCTAAAAATGGATACACATAGTTTGTAATGGCATAAATATTTCTTTAGTTACATCACAAGTTCTATTCACATAATTAACCGATTCGTCGCTACATACAATTACAGAAACAAAGGCTACGAGCTTGATTTATGTGAAAAATTAAGATAGTTTTATTCTGGGTTGATTTCCCTAAAACTTGATTTGATGGAGTTATCATCGATTTAAAAATGACACGGTTTCAGTGGCTAGCGCCACAGGCAAAAAAAAGTGATGACACGACAGGCGTGCCATCAGCAACGAATCGGTTAAGAAATAATCTTGGGTTTATTTCTTAACCGATTGGCCTTGAAGTGCATTGTTTAAAATTTTCAAGATTTTTGACAAAAATAATATTTGAAATTGCATATTTTGTATAAACTTCATGAGTGGTCACGAACGGTGGTGAATATGGGGAGCGTTTAAGGGGGGCGAGGCAGGTGTTGTTTCATGTTCAAAATATAGTTTGACATAGCGGACTGGATGCGAATCAACTGAATTCACTTTTACTGTTGAAAATTCTAATTAGTTAAATATTAAATTTTTTGATCATGGTGTGTTTAATCTGACATTTTACGTTAAAAAAAAATTAATCAGTGCTTGCCTATGCTTAATCAGTGGGGTCCTTATTTAATGCTATAAATGTCCCTGACAAAGTGTATGCCAAATTTCATCATGATCGGTTTAGTAGTTTACGCGTTAAAGTGTAACAAACAAACGAACTCACTTATGTATTTATAATATTAGGATAAGTTGATGATAAAGATAAGATGGTTCATGTCTTGATCTCTTATCGTTTTGTAGATTCTCCAAAGGCAGCTGCGAAGGGTCAACGTACAGACAAAAAGCAATTACAACGCAGACAGTTGAGTTTGCAAGCCAGGAAGAATAAACGCGCCCGTGATATAGTGGTTGTGGCACAAGCATCCAGCCATACGCTAGATGAAGATGCTAGGAGATTACAGGTAAACAAAAAAAGCTGTTTATAATAAAAAAACAGAATACATTAAATATTTAGTGGGGCTCCAATACAACGAACGTGATTTTTTTTGCTCGTTTTTATTTGATAATATTCACAGAATATTAAGTTATATTATTCACTTTAAAAATAAATAATGAAAGTAAAATAAAATTAATATTTAGGGGGGCTCCCATACAGCAAACGTGATTTTTTATTCTCGTGATGAACTTAAATAAAAGTTTGTACGGAACCCTCGGTGCGTCCGCCTCGCACTTGGTCGGTTTTTTTTAAAATAGAAAATAGGGAGGCGCTTTACCACTATCCCGCCTGATGGTAAGCGACGATGCGATCTAGGATGTGACGCGCCTGCCTAATTCACTGACTACTTTATTATTAAATAAAGAAAGGATAAATATTACTCTGTTTTTTTACCCAACCAAAATAACACTTAAGTTTATTGTATAGATCCGCATACGTGGATGTGAGCCTTTTAAAATCCGCATCCGCATCCGCGGATGTGAGAAAAAATGCATCCTCAACATCCCTAATTGTAACTAAAACGGTTAGTGTCACTCCTTGGTATACAATCCTTACCATAAAATGTTGGCGCCTATTTGTAAGTCTGGTTGTGCAATGAAAAAATGGTTATGTTATAGATTTAACGTGAGATAAAAATGAGATAGGAAGCATTATGTACGAGTGTTAATACGTGTTTGTGTGTGTGTGTTTGTGTATTACAAAGCTTGAGAGAAGGCATCACAACAACCGTGCTATTTTTATACGTGTACGTATTACTTTTGAAGGTATCACTTCTACCACATGTGAAATGCATACATGCTATTTTTTGTTTTATGATTTATTAAATTCCACGCAAAAATATGCCGAATTTGTATTGTTTGTACCCTATGCATACTACCATATTCTTGGAAATAAAATCTTATCTTATCTTCACAGGAAATACCAACGTTTCTTCCTATAATGCGGGGCACACTCGGCCTTCCAGGGGCAAGGGACCCTGAAGTATTAGAAGGTACTTTTATTATTTTGCAGCTGCTTATTAGTTTCACATTTATCAAAAATGTGTTTCTTTTCATTTTCGTTTTTTAAAATCCTTTGTTAACCGATTCGTTGCTACATACAATTACAGAAACGAAGGCTACGAGCTTGATTTACGTGAAAAATGAAAATAGTTTTATTCTGGGTTGATTTCCCTAAAACTTGATTTGAAGGAGTTATCATCGATTTAAAAGTAACACGGTTTCAGTGGCCACACGCAAAAAAAAGTGATGACACGACGGGCGTGCCATCAGCAACGAATCGGTTAAGCTACCTCAGTAATTCCTTTACTGATTTTTTTTAAAGGAACTATTGTGCCTTTTTTTCTCTGTTGTTCCTTCGTAGTTGGTTCAGAGGGACTAATGGTACTACTAGGAATAATAACGTTGTTTTTAAACCGATATTCGTGGTGTTGCCACTCTTGAGGTTTCAGTTTCGATACCCAACTGGGTCAATCTATAATCTAAGATCACAAATTTGTTGTTTGTCTGTCCGCTCTTTTTCCCGCTCTTTTTCCATTGTATCAATTAACGTTACCATAGCAACGCGTTAACCGCAAGTAGTTCGTCTACCGGACGCTAGATGGCGCTAACGGAAAAATATTTAGTAATAGAAAAAATTTACAGAATTTTATCCACCCGTGCGAAGCCGGGACGGGCCGCTAGTGTTGATAAACTTTTCTATACTGATTCGGTACACCGTCTTTATTTATGATTTCCATTACGCGATTAGTTTAGCTACTTGGGTTCAGAAAAATGTATGTTTTGCTGTCTAATATTAATTTGATATAATTTTTATTGATGATTTTAATAATTTTTAATTTTCAATAGAAAAATACTAGAAATAAATCGACTCGCACAACTTACAAAATTTTCTTAGGTGTGTGTCGCACCCACAAAGGTTGTGAGTTCGACATCTTTTTAATATATTTTAATCATATAATAATAAAAATAATTGTTATTAAAATAACCTATCTCCACCACAGGTTTTGCTGTGAGGAATTTTTTCCCGTCTGTACAATTGGTACTATGACTTAGGAATTATTATATTTTATTTATAAAAGCAGATACCAAAAAATTATTGTTGGTAAAATAACCTAACTCCACCTGGTGGTAGAGATAGTGGTGGATTACCGGAGAAATGCTGTGGGTTATATTTTTTTCCCGTCTGTACTATTGGGTATTATGAGTGAGCTAAAAATTGACATATAGTTTTATATCATATAATTTATAAAAAATGGCGGAAATGAAGCCTAATTCTATCCAAAATATTTTTTTGTTTATTCTCTCTTCCTCACTGCACTACTAATATAAACCACACTACCGATATGTCCATTGGGAATTCTGTCCCGTTTATACTACTGATCAGAGGTGTCGTAATTAATTTTAAATTGTCTATATAATTTTTATTTCTTTATTTAATCTATTAATAGAATTGTTGCTAAATACAGTACTGTTGTATGTTATATAATATAATACCCATAATGTTGTGGGGGAAATATTTTTTCCCGTTTGTACTTTTTGGACCATAAGTGATCTAAAAAGTGTCATATCTTTATTTATTTATAACAAGGCATACCAACAGCGATACGTATTACACAATCACAACATAAATTTCAGTTTCGGTTCAAATATGTTCGCCTATTATAGGTACTATCGAGGTCTCTCGCGCCTTACCACTTTGTAGAAATATTCGTTTGAACCGATCGCATCGGACACGCCCACACGACCCATACCTATCCCTAATTGGCTTCGTATTTTACTACGATTTATACTACGGCCAATCATAAACAACTAGTTTTAAAATCGCCCTTGATGTCAGTACTGTTAACTTCAATCTGCTCTCACTTGCTTGTTTGCGCACGCGCGCCATTGTTGAATGAATGGAGCGGGGCGTGGCCTGAGGCGATAGGCATCGTGCAGTGTGCAAGTGACTTTCGACTTAGGACTGATAAGGCGCCAGAGGCCTCGATAGTACACACAGCATTCGTCGTTTCTTGAGTGATTACAAAATATAGCTACTGTTCACTAAATAAATACTCAAAAATTAAAATAATAAATAAAAAAAATCTTAATGGATAAAATTAAATATTTTTTTAGGTTTAGATTACAGACCTTGGGTTCGACTGACGACTCGCCTTCAAGCCCATTTAGCTGCATGCGCACAGCCGCTCGCGGCTGAAGAAATCAGTATAGCCACTAAAATCAAAGAGGTAAAGATTTTTTTACTTAATTTTTAAATATACTTTAAGTAGGTTGTCGTTTTCTTATAAGTAGTGGTCAAAATTCGATTAATTAATTTGTACCAAATTTAATCGAAATCGGTCAACTCGTTGTTGTCTTATAGAAGGATATACAGACAGACATACAAATAAAAAAGACAAAAAAAAAATAAAAATATGATTGTTATTAGTGTGTCATAAAACGAATGTGTGAATATATATAATAAAATTTGTCCAAAAAGTTAATGTACAGACAGAATCTACAGATTTATATAATAGTACTAACTGACCCGGCCCAGCGTTGTTGTGGCTCATTTATTATAATTTGCAATAAAAATCATTTCTTTTAATATAAATTAAAATGACATCTATATTTTGTCCTAAGTGGGAACAAATCCACCAAAATGATACAAAAATCTGCAAAATCGGTTGAATAGTTTCGGAGTTCATTGCGGTTAAAAACAGACAGGGAATTTTATATACAAGGTTATTTTATGAATACCATTCAAATTTATATATTATATTCTTTGAAGAAAATAACGAAACAAGTATTTTTTTCTTTTAATATCACCCAATACTGAAATATTAAGTTAAGGCTATACAAAGTTATCCGAAATAAAACTACATTTGTTGTCACAATTACGCTACGCACGGTGTTCTAGCAGATGATCATAACATAACGGGCGATAGTTGACCCGTAGATACATTTGACCAGTAACACCAACTGTCATAATTCGCTCCAATAAAAATTTTTTTGCGAAAATTTTTTCTACCTTTTTTTTAATTAAGTATTTGAATGATACCTGTAGCAGCTGATCATAACATTTCGGGCAATAGTTGACCCGTAGGTTCATTTGACCAGTAACACCAGCTGTCATAATTCGCTCGTATAAAAATATTTTTGCGAAAAATTTTTCTACCTTTTTTTTAATTAAGTATTTGAATGATACCTAATGCTTAGAAAAAAATTTGATTGTGTTTATAGAATAACCATGTATATAGATAGAAAACTTCTCATAGACACATGTAAATTATTGCCTCTACTTTTATTTCTAGTCGGATTCCGAAATAAGTAAACTATATTCACAAATGGTGGATAAGCAACGTGCAAACGCGAGACACGCTGAAAGGCTTTCCAGAGTACACGAAGTCGCACATCAACTATCCAGATGCAATTCGCTATTAAACCAAGTATGTATAAATTTATTTATTTTGAAAATAAATAAATATTTCTTACATTCACACCAATTAGTCTAGCCCAAAGTAAGCACTGTAAGGCTTGTGTTATGGATACTAGGGTAACGGATAAACATACATATATAATACATACATAATATTCATAGAAATATATATAAAGACCCATGACTCAGGTACAAATGCTCGTATTCATCATACAAACATCTGCCCCTTCCGGGATTTGAGCCCAGGACCGTCGGTGCGAAAGGCAGGATCGCTACCGTTGCACCAAACGGTCGTCAAATTCGATATTTACAATAAATATTTACTTCTTACTTCCGCACATTACACATTTGAATAAAACAAACGAACAATTTAATTTATATAAAAATTTGAACAGTAAAAAACGTGCCCGATTAAAATATTGTGAATGTAGTTGAAAATTTATGAAGACCATTGCCTTAGTCATCCTGTGAACACGGCTCCTGTAAAGAACTCAAAAATCCGTTGTTTTATTCGAAATCACAATAAATATCAAAATATATCGATCGATATATCGATCAATGTAGAGAGGATGGACGAAAGAAGATTGACAAGATACGTGTATAAGGCAAATGTGTATGGACAAGTCGGTAAAGGCAGACCATGGCGAACTTTAAGGGACCAAATAGAACTTGTTCTAAAAAGGCTAGGTCAAAAATATCCTGTGTATATAGCTTATATAGCTTGTGTGAAAAGGTTGATGAGAGTTGCTACGAAAAATTGCGAAACATACATGTTCGTAATTCGGGTAGCTAAACTAATGCAATACCTTTGGACTTCCGTTTTACCCTTTTTTGGACACCCTACATTTTAGTATAATTTTCTAAAGACATTTTATTTTCGGAGTAATCTCAATTTATTAATCATTCCGATTATTATACAATTTGTATATGTTGCTGTCATCTGGTTGAATCTGTTATTTGATTGAATGACTAGCGCGTTCATTGAATGACGACATTTAATCGAATGACTTTGCCGAACGTTGATTGTACAAGCGTAACTTGACCTCCAAATAGTAAGCGGATTGTAACATAGCCCTTTGAACAGAGTGGACGTAAAATCAGTCAGGACATTGAAATTCTTAATAATAATTAATTAATAAATATTTTTTTATTTAATTTAATTTAAAGTGCGTTATTACTAATAAAATAGTGTGACAGCCTGGATTTGACCTAACCTAACCAAACATTACAAAATCGTCTATATCCCATTCAACGACTATGCTAAATGACGTTCAGTCAAGACGTTGAACGTTACATTCAACAACTTGACGAGTTGTCCTTTAGTCATTCAATTAAATGTCGTCATTCAATGAACGCGCTAGTCATTCAATCAAATAGCAGATTCAACCAGATGACTGTGAATCAGTGGCGACGCGTGCATATAACACGATTCCCATCGGGTTGCCTTGGCGATCACTAATAATTTTTTTATTATTTTCAATAATAGCTTACCCCGCTTTGTAATGTAAGCCGAAGTTCAACGGCTTTCGGATTGCAAACGCCATAATTACATTGCGCGCTTTGTAAAAATATTCTTCTATATCCCGTATACAAGATACGCAATGTATTTGAAATAGCAAACGCACACAAACACAGTTTACAATCATATGACGCGACAAGTGCGACGCGCTCCTCCGCTCCGGCAACCCGATCAAAATATTGGGAATTTACAAATGCCAAATGTATGCAAATCACTCACACATACATAAACAAATACATGCAAAAGCCTCGTAATAATTGTTTATAGATAACTCGATCTCGGATAGCCTACCAATCTTTATTTGTCTCACGTTAAGGTTTCGTTTCGCTTGAGCGTCTAGTTTCGCGCGACCTCGACCTTGAGGCTGACACTCGCTTGATTGATCACAGATCACTCATTACGCGGTCACGGTCAGCACGGGTAATTTATGCTATAAATTAGCATTTATGTGAATTATTGTTTATGTGAATGAATAGATGTGAAAAATAAGTGAAATTTTACTTGCCGAGTGTTGTGTTAGTCTGTAATAAATAGTTTGTTTCGTTTCCTCGTAAAGGTTTGTCTTTATAGTTTATTTAACTTTGTTATTTGTCGTGACGCGGTTAGACGAGAAATGGCGGCATTGATACAAATTGACTGTTGTCTTACAGATTACTTATTAAATGACTTAACTTCGTTCTCCAATCAATCTTTCGAAAATAAAAAATATATCATAAAAAATGGACGGGCTTGTCCCGATATAAAAATTGATTATAGGCGTAAAGACGGATTTTTCAAACATTTTCACAGTTCTATGTATGATAAATACAATTGGTTAACGGGCAGTTGCAAATTAAATAAATTATTTTGTTTTCCATGTTTGTTGTTTTCCGATACAAACAGTGCTTGGAATAAAACGGGTTTTTCAGACATTAATAATTTGACAAATTCGGCTAGGAAACATACTCAAACTGAAAAACATTTACGCAGTTGTTTATTATTACACGATTTTGGAAATAATAGAATAGAAACATTTTTCGGTAATAGTTATGAAGCCCATAATCGAAAAGTGGAGCGTAATCGAAACTTAATGAAACGTTTAATTGACACTGTTGTTCTTCTTGGAAAACAGGAGTTATCTTTCCGCGGCCATAGTGAAAACTTAAATTCAGACAATCGTGGCAATTATGTAGAAACATTGTTTTATTTGAGTAAGTACGACAGCGTTATAGACTCTCATCTTGATCAATGTTCATCTAATTCACACTCCGTGTTTACCGGTCTCTCGGGAGACATTCAAAATGATCTTATACAATGCATCGCGGCGGTAATTTTAGACGAGATTAGGTCTGAGATTAGCCAAGTTAAATTCATTTCAGTCATGATAGACGAAACCCCAGATGTTAGTCATAGGGAACAATTATCAGTCATATTTCGTTATTTAACCGAAAACGGTCTGGAGGAAAGATTTGTAGGTTTTTACGACGTTAGTGAAAGCCGGACAGCGGCTGTATTAGCGACTCAGTTGCTTAATATTCTTGAACAATATCGATGCAAAGACAAATTGATCGGTCAGACATACGACGGTGCGGCCGTTATGTCAGGTGAACGCGGAGGCGTTCAGTCTTTAGTACGGGGTCAATGCCCTCTCGCACGTTTCGTACCGTGTTATGCTCATATACTTAATTTGGTTTTAAGCAAATCCTTGGAAAATATTTCGGAATTAAAATCATTTTTTGGTCATATCAATGGAATTGTCAGGTTTTTCAACAAATCGTCGAAGCGGTCAAATCTTTTAAAACAGTTTTCCGACCGTCGTATGCCTGGAGTAGCTGAAACGCGATGGCATTATCATTCACGCATTATTAATGTTATATTTAATTGCAGGTTAGATATGATTGAAACGTTTAACCATATATTAGATGATCCCCAATCGTGGGATGTTGATTCTGTATCCATGTCGGAGTCGTTTGTAAGTAAATTAGAAGATATGCAATTTTGTTTCCTTTTACATGTTTTTTCGGAGATTTTTGCCAGAACTGACATTTTATTTGCTTTGCTTCAAACCAAACAAGTCGACATCGAAACCTCAGTTAGAGAAATAAATGCATTTCAATCTTGGATGTCAGAAGAGTTTTTAAAGCAATTTGATTTTATTTTCAGTAGTATTCAGGAATATTGTGAACCACCACGACGACGCCGGCGGCTGGATACAGAAATTGACTTAAAAACACAATACAAGCGTTTATTCGTTGAAATAATAGATAACATCAAAAGCCAAATAAACTCCCGTTATTCATCTTTTCAGAACTTAACTTTTCTTGATTTAGTCAACAAATCGAAATACGCGAGTTACCGTAGTAGTTTTCCTGAGGAAAGCGTGTCTAAATTAATATCCGAATTTCCAAATATATTTGATTTTCACGCCTTAAAAAACGAATTAAAAGTTTTATACAGTACTTCATCAATTAGTAATTTAGATGTTTACGAACTTTATTTATATCTTTTTAAATCCACGTTGAATGAAGCTTTTCCTCAGCTTTTAATTTTATGTCAAATTATTTTGACTCTTCCCGTATCGGTGGCTTCCGCGGAAAGGTCGTTTTCGGCATTGAAGCGGATTCATACTTATACACGAAACAGCCAAAGTGAGGCAAGATTATCAAATCTCGGAGTAATATCAATTGAAAAACATCTATTGTTAAAATTGCAACAAAAAAGCGACTTTTATGAAAGGATTCTGGCTCATTTCGTAAAGAAAAACCGTAGAATTATGTTAGAATACAAATAAAATAATTTATAATTTAAAATCATGTATAAATAAATAATTTATCAAAAAAAATGTTACGTAAATTTATCGGGTTATAGAATATATATATGGCGAAGACAGACGACAAACGACAAGTAACAAAATAAAAACATCCAATATTTCTACTGATATTTATTTGCTAGCTTATGCCTGCGATTTCGTATGTGTGGAATTCAGGCCATGTTGATTGTTCTATTCCGTGTCCAAGGCTACATGCATGCCAAATTTCATCCAAATTCGTTAAGCCATTTTCGCGTAATTAAGTAAAAACATTCACCATTTGTAATAATATAGTTAGTAGAATATGTTCAGCAAGTGAAGTTTCACTTATTTTTGGTTCTTGTTTTTCTATATATTATAACCCCTGTGCGAGTGACGTGTGCTTAAAACGGCTTTTTTCAAAGCCACTTTTATCATACTCGACATGCACTGTTCATATAATACCAGTGATGTCATGTATGGTGAAGGTGGTGAACACTAACAACTGATAAATTGCATACAACGCACGCAACGCAAGCAAATCACCAAACCTAACATTTCGTCGTAGTTATGGAAAAGGTAAACTAACGCAACACATGAACACACTCAGGTCAGGTATGTAATTTATTGCATATTTTTTTATAATATGATATTTTGTTTAATTACGCATTAGCCGTTTTTTGGTCCGGCTTTACCTTCCTTTTTTTTCACCCCACGCCACTGCTGTGAATATATACATTGTTATTTTTATATAAAAAAAAAATTATGAACATCTCGTGGTAAGCTAAATGTTTGCTTTAGTAATAGGCCCACGTTCGTAGTACATCGGTGAGAATGAAACTCTGTACGCTTGGTTCAAAGCTAAGATCTTAATATGGGCTTACCAAATTTATCTTAAAATATATAGTTCTTCCACTTCCGCGCACATAAGACATGGATAAAATCTGTCGACCGTTTGGTGCAACTGTAGCGATCATACCTTTCGCACCGTCGAATCCCGGATGGGGCGGATGTTTGTGTTGTGAATACGAGCATTTGTACCTGAGTAATGGGTGTTTTTACAATATGTTAAGAAAACCCTGTCCGACCCGAAAGGGGCACATAGGCACTTCAACAACATAACCAAAAAAAAAAAAATTTAAAATTATAATATTTATAAGTATAAATTAGTTATCATGATATGATGATGATAAATGATAAATAAATTGAAATTACTCCGAAAATAAAATGTTTTTAGAAAATTATACTAAAACTAGTGGACCCGACAGACGTTGTCCTGCCTGTTATTCTAGTATCCATAACATAAGCCTTATAGTGCTTACATTGGGAATAGACTAATTGGTGTGAATGTAAGAAATATAATTATTTTAATTTTAGTATTTATTATTTCTAATAAAGTGTTTTATTTAAATAAATTTACTTTAATTTTTTTATGTATTATAACGGTCACATCTTTTTTTGCAGACGCTACAAGATATAGAAGAATTAAATGGATTACTACCAGAAGATAAAAAATTAGAACCATTTGTATGGAATGTTGAGCGGTGAATGAAATATATGTATATAAAAATGTGATAATTTGTCTATTTGCTTGTACAAATGTATGTGTGTATCTGCTAGAGAAAAATATATCCTAGTGCTTAAGTTAGAGAAAACATAATAGTATGTACAGAAAAATAGGCTATTTGACAAAGTGAAAAATGTCAAATATTACTTTTAAAAATGTCTACTTATATATATATAAAAATTCCCTGTCAGTGTTTGACCATGATGAACTCCGAAACTACTTAACCGAGTTTGATGATTTTTTTTCATTTTGATGGATTTTTTCCGACTACGATTTTAACACGTTGACTGCCACGGCAATTTTCAGAATTCCGGTCTAAAAAGCCAATGTCATTTAATCATATTACATTATTAAAAACTCTAATTATAGTACATAGTTATCATCAGAAAGAATAGGCCCTACGAATCATCTGATATACTACGAGTTTAATTGTAGCTGAACGAATATGACAAGTAAACACACTACGAGATAACTCGTTGTCGACGTCCTAGCAAAGAACGCAATCTACGAGTTATCTCGTAGTTGGCAGTCAACTTGTTAATTTATACTAAAAAATATTGCTGTAAAGCCTGGTTAACTAGCCATGGATATGTGAGAAACCTCTCTATGATTGATAATTACAATGGGATCCCGACACTTTTGCTTTGAAATACCTCTGTTACTGGGAATTTTGAGGCCTTCTTAACTGACATTAGATTTCATAGATTTTTTGATGTTTACCTCTATAACATAAATATAATATTTTGATGACAGTTTGAGCACGGTCCTGGATTCGAGCCCCAGATGTTTCGTTTTCGTTCTGCCCCATCCGGGATTCGAACGCAGGACCGTCGGTGCGAAAAGCAAGTTTGCTACCGTTGCACCAAATTGTTATAACAAAAATACTAAAAATAAATCCATTCAGCTCACAAGTAATTTTCTTGCTAACTGAGATTGAGTAACCTGGCAGTTAATCGTACGGTCTGGGAAAGTTGTGAGTTCGATGTCCACTTGAGGCGAATATTTTCAGCTCAAATTTTGTACATCTATTTTTTTTGTGTTTTAATGCTAAACGCAAAAAATAACTAATACTTATGTAATATACAACAAAAAAAAATTAAACCTTGTTATAAAGGTTACACTTGAGATTAAGTTATAACAAAAGAGTGTGTTTGTCTGTCCGCTCTTTTCCCCGCTTTTTTCCATTGTATACGCGTTACCATAGCAACGCGTTACCGGGTCAGCTAGTCTATAATCTAAGAACACAAATTTGTTGTTTGAATGTTTGTCTGTCCGCTCTTTTTCCATTGTATTGTTACCATAGCAACGCGTTACAGAGTCAGGTAGTGCTTACTATGAAAGGATTACTTTATTACTTTCATTCACATAGTAATTGTTCCTAATGTATGTTGTCATAATTTATGATTTTTATATTTGCATTATAAATGTAAAATTATATAAGTTTCAATAGAAAAATACTAGGAAAAAAAATGGTTGTCTGTAAGTTCAGTTTACGGACGATAATTTTACGTGATAGCGTCATAAGAAAACATTGATGAAAAAATTGCATACTTTTTAACCGACTCCAAAAAAGGAGGAGGTTCTCAATTCGGCTGTATTTTTTTTTAATGTTTGTTACTTCATAACTTTGTCAATTATAAACCGATTTGGAAAAAACTTTTTTTATTTTAAAGAGTATACCTTCAGATTTTCATATCATAAAATTTAGTTTTATATCATAGGTAACATATAACGATTTCGGTGTTTATAGCAAACTAAATAATAAATAAAAATAAAAAATTCTTGAAAAAACTAGTTGCAAAATAACGCACTAAAAAGCAAGAAATAAAAAAATTTAAATTCTCTTTTTTTTTTAGGTTTATAATGATAATTTGCTGGCACCGACTCCAAAAATCCAAAAATAACTATTAGTATTAATGTAGTAAAAGCATAGAATAGACAAAAAAAATATTATTTTTAACTTTTTAGTGGTGCTTGCAATTGTAGAGTTATTTTTGGAGTCGGTTCTTTTTTTATTTGAATTGAATTATTATCACTGAATTATCATTATTTTGTATAATACAAAGAAGGAGTTAATAGAAAATTATTATGAAGTGGAAGAGAGATAGCTTGTTCCGCGCTCTCGCTTGCACGCTCGGCTCAGGCGGAACGTTACACTTTTTCGTGCATGCAGCCGATGTTCATTGATTTATAAGACGTTGTCACGCCAAAAAGTTGTTTTATTTAAATGTGGAATGTTGCGCGGAAGTGTAACATCTTAATATTATAGTCAGTGATTAAACAAAATTGTATCTGTTTAAGAAAATAATATATTATGTAAAAATATGAATATTTATAAAATAAAAAAAATATTACAATGAATTTATCTTTTATTATATTATTATTAAGCCCTTACCAATAAATGTTTTATATAATTTAATAATGTAATATTTAAAATAAAATAATGTAATATTTAATATTTAAAATATTTCTTACGTTAACACTAATTAGCCTAGCCCAAAGTAAGCACTAAAAGGCTCGTGTTATGGATACTAGGGTAACGGGTAGACATACATATAATATACATAGATAAGTAATAATCATAGAAATATACATAAACACCCATGACTCAGGTACAAATCCTCGTATTGTATATATTGTAATACTCAAACATCTGCCCCTTCCGGGATTCGAACCCAGGACCGTCGGTGCGAAAGGCAGGATCGCAGGTTTGCACCAATCATAATAGACAATTATGTGTCTAACTCCTCTAAGTCAATAGTATTTTTTTTTTAAAAACCTTTTTTTAAACAAGCATTGTAAGGCCTGTGTTATGAATTATGGATACTAGGGTATAGTGATGTGCCGAGTCGTTGTTTTTTAGGATCGAGTCGACTCGAGTCAGTTTGTACGGTATTCGAATCATGATTCGATTCCGCGATTCGAGCCCAGTACTCGAGTTCTATGTTTGGTATTCGAATGTTAACTCGAGTCCAGGACTCGAGTCTAGCACTTTAGTCTGGAAATTCGAGTCCAGAACTGGAGTCTGTTACCGATGTAAGTGCAAAAGGAACAATTCAAAAGGAGTAAACTTCAAACAGTATCTAGGTTTAGCATAATAACACTACAAACATTTTAATGAAAAATATTTTTAAACATTAAACATAACAAATAAATATACAATACTAAGGAGATATCTAAGAACCAGAAAATTTCTATTAATGAGATCAAGTTCTATTATTTTATTAACAAAAAGAGATCATTTTAGAAGCTAGGTATTTAAGAACTTCAGGTATTTGTTCTATTAGGTAGTTAGTATGTACTTTTATTTTAGGTGTCACTTCATTACTTAAGTAAACAGAAATCGAGTACGAACGAGTCAAGCTAACTCGAATACTAGAATCGAGTCAGTTGGACTCGCATAATAGTTTTGAGTACAAGATCGATTCTTCCTGACTCGAGTACCGGAATCGTGTCCGGAGTACTCGAATCAAAATAAATTGGTATTCGAATAGGCGAGTCCAAAGCAGGAATCGAGTCTGACTCGAGTCGAGCCGTACTCGGCACATTGCTACTAGGGTAACGAATAGATATACATATTTGATACATAAATATTTAATATAAAAATATATATGTATATATATACCCAAGAATTAGATATACTTGTATTCATCACGCAAACTACCCCTTTGGAAGTGGAACCCAGGACCGTCGGTGCGAAATGAAAATAACTTCATTCAAATGCACTTAAAATAAGTTGTTTTTAACTGACAACGTACGTACACAAGAAACTCGTCAAATTTAAGAGAAGTGATGATATTTACGAGCTGGATATTAGAAACTTGTCAAATTTAAGAGAAGTGATGATATTTACAATTTTTTTTAATGGATCCAGCTGAAAATCGGCTGTGTAGTTCAGAGGCCACAACACGAGCTGAGCTGATCGACTCTTTCAGTTGCTTCTATATTTAGTTATAATAACTTCATTGTATTATTGACAATGTAAAATGGAAGCACTGAATAAATGATTACTTCACTTTAAAATATTACTCCCCACCACATTTCACAAAAAACGTTATTCTATTATCACCATAATAGTGGTGTTTTAGTTTTATAACATCGTTGATAACAACAAAGTCAAAAAGTAACTGTTTTAAATAATTATAAGGGCAGGATCGATTACGTTGCACGAAACTTAAGTAGGTATTAGAACTCACAAAAATGTCTTATCGGCGCAAATATAGACACAAATATAGGCGAGATAGCGGTGAAGTGGTTTCCTACTCACGATAAAAAAAAATGTGCCATTTGAGAAGCGGCCCGTAGTGGGCTAGCTATCTGACTAAGGTGGTGACTCCAACAGAGACCCGCAAGGCTGCAGGACAGTGTGGAGGCACAACGTCTAGTTTTAGTGGGTATTCCTGTGGATGATCCATCGGACTTCCTTGTTGCCTGATGGAAAACCCCATATAAAAACGCTGTCAACCCCATAGCGGAATATAAATGAGGTGCATTTCTCGTAGAGGTAGTCGTAAAAAAAGGTTACTAGGCCGGGTTTTAATGAAGGAGTGTCCCACATAACTATTTTCGTTTCCCAGCGAAAGCGAATGCGTAATACATTTTCCATTCGGTTAAAAAAGATAACTTACTATAATTATAACAAATGGAAGAGTTTAAGCTTGTTATAGTGTACAATGAAAGTCTATACCTAGCAACATAATATGTTTAAACATAAAGTAATAAAATACGAAAAAAGGAACCACAAAGTATGAAGATAAATTATTTTAATAGAAAAATACTTGAAAGTATCGTCTCCGTTCACAAGTTACTCTCAGCTTGGACTCAAACCCGTAACATTTAGATGTCCGGTCTACTGCTCTCCCAATTGAGCTACCGAGCCTTGTAACACAGGGCTAAGATGGCAATGAAAATGCAAAAAAAAAAACAAAATGTATAAATTTTTAGTTCTTACACTTCCGCGCACATTACACATCAGAATAAAACACTCACTCAAACACAAAAGTTTCGACTCCTTTACAGGAGCCGTGATCATAGGATGACTAAGATGATGGTTGTCATGTATTTTCTACTACCTTCACAATATTTTAATCGGGCACGTTCCTAATTATTAAATTATTTTATATAAATCAAATTGTTTTGTTTTTATTTTTACATATTATTTAGTTATTTAATTAATGCTCACTACGATTACATTGTATACTACTGAGTCTACTACCAGTTCGGAAATTGGGAGGGCCTTCCGAGAAGAACTGGCGAAAGAAACTCGGACAGGGGGACCGACCTCCATCTTACTGTTTAATTATTTGCAAAAAGAGCTAACTACATCATAAGGTCTTGCAATGTGTGTTTTTGTAGGTATTAATTTATTAATTATGGGGTCCCAAGCAGGTGGAACGCTCCAACCTTCGTCTCTATTGAAATTAGGATGTTTCCTGATTTCAATAGCCTAAATCTTTGTTTTCTAGCGAGAATTTGTGGTTTATCGAAACGAATGTTCAGAAAATATAAAGCTGACTTAAATTACATAACTTAAAAAACTACCAGTTTCATAATATACGAGACGAAGAGTTTGTAAAAATTAGGTAAGTATCGATACGCATAAATTGCCTAAAGGTGTTGCAATAATTCAATAACAGAATGACATCATAAAAATGTCAAAAGAACATAATAGGTAGGCTTATAAAATCTTTTATCTACTCTCACATCGTAAAATTTAAAACTTAAACGAGTTTATATTGACGAACTTTACGAATAGTATATCGAAATGAAATTAAAAAATTTCATTTCACACAATTTCTCTAACAAAATAATGTTATATTAAATTTTTTTCAATACGTTTCGATTACAGACCATTGATACAATACTGCGCCAATTCGTATAGCACTATTTCATTTTTTATCTGTGGCTGCGCGCGCTTTGGCGCATGCGCGATAATACCGGGAATTTTGGCGCCATAATACGTTTCCTTGCAATTCGTTGTTATATTTCGCTGGATGATTATTATTGTTTATTAAAATGTCTGATAGTGAAAGTGAAGAAAATTTAACGCCGCCCGACATTTTAGAGACTGCTGCAGCAGTCAGTCTTAATCTACTACCAGTAAAGTCATTGTAATATACAAAATGTTAACACTTACAATAACCAATAAATAAACTGTATCAATCTCTATCTTTTATTTGATATATTCAATGTATGAGATAAGATAAAGTAGTCTATGAAACTGCACATAACTAGGTATAACACACTCGTGTATAATACGCCTCATTATGTACCAGTTACATAAACTACTATAATATGGCAACACTTCAAGGTGATGCGACAAAAAAGTCACAAACTTAATGCCTATTTCCTTAACTAATGCGAACTTTCTATCTTTTCTCGTCTTTTCAAACAAAATTAAAACCTTCGCTGAGTTATGTTGACTGTTTCCTGTAAAGGAGAATGCTTTATACTTTTGTAAGATGATTTGTGTCACAATGATTTTTAAATATCATATCATCTAGTCTGTGGCGTCAAGATAAAAACATTGTTTTGCATTGCTCTGCGCGATAATTTAATAAATTAAATAGTTTTCCCTCATAATTAAAGTTACAAATTACACAAGTTGAAGACATTAGTTCGGTATTAGTTATTAATAACAATTCCATCTCAAAACGTAAAGTTAAGTTGCTGATTCGATCAAAGTTATTGTGCTTTCGTAGAAAAAATACCGTTTGTGTATATTACTACCGACATACTTCATCGAAGTGCTGCCAAGCGATTCTCGCATTTCTGTACTGGAGCGGTCCGGTGATATTCGCGCGCGCTTTGTGTACGTAGCTAACTTATTTCACTGCATTCGTGTGGATTACACTAGCTTAGATTGATATAATAAAAGTGTTAATTGCAGCTGTTTTTTTTAATACGTTTTCTTTGGAGACGAAACAAGATGGATTGTGCTGGATGTAAAGGTAAATTAGATGATCTTAACTCACTGAAATGTAATACATGTGAGTCTCGTTACTGTTTGGAATGCCTTAGGGCTCATATTTCCATTAGTTGTCATTGATATTTGGGCTCATTTTTTTTTTTACGTAAAGAGCTCTTGATTAAGAACTTATGTACGTAATTTCGTCACTCGGAACTAAATAAAACTCGACTTATTAATTATTCAAAATTATTGATTTTGTAGGTTAACCACTGACTATTTACTAGTTTTGACAGCAATTTTAAGCATTGTTGCCAACATTTCAAAGCCAAAACATTTCCGTTATATTGGTAGCATTGTTAAATTGACATAAAGTTTTAAGGTTAGAATAGCGCTATTTAGTTTTAACAGCACCTAAACCATTAACTATAGGACCGATTCGGTTCTGGCTGATACTTATTGTAATGATGATACTGATTATTATTATATACATTATATTATGTATACATACACAATACTACAATAATAATCAGTATTATATACATTAATATTGGTTTGGTTAGGTTAGGTTAGAACTGTGACCACAACGCACGAGCCGAGCGAGCGAAGCGAGCGTGCCGCGGCAGCGGCCGGCGAAGTGCCAGAACCGAATCGGTCCTATAGTTATTGGTTTAGGCACGGTTAAAACTAAATAGCGCTATTCTAACCTTAAAACTTTATGTCAATGTGCTACCAATATAACGGAAATGTTTTGGCTTTGAAATGTTGGCAACAATGCTTAAAATTGCTGTCAAAACTAGTAAATAGTCATTGGTTAACCTACAAAATCAATAATTTTGAATAATTAATAAGTCGAGTTTTATTTAGTTCCGAGTGACGAAATTACATACATAAGTTCTTAATCAAGAGCTCTTTACGTAAAAAAAAAATGAGCCCAAATATCAATGACAACTAATGGAAATTTGAACCTGCCTTAGTATTGGAGCAAATAAAAAAATTAACGAACTAAAGCCAGAACAACTTTCAGCGTTGAAGTGCCCTTCTTGTACAAACGTTTCACGAAGGAAACGTTCTGGCAAAGACTCGCCATCTATACTGTCACCATGTGTTTCTAAACATACTCCAGACATACAAAACACTGTCACTATTGAAAAAATAAGTGAACTGCTCGATCAAAAATTATCTCCAAAGTCCAGCATTATGACAAATTTGCGCAATGCACTAACTCAAGAGGTTAAGAGTATGATCACTATGGAAATAAGCAAATTTGTAAGTGAACTTAAGGATGACTTTAATAAGACAACCGAATTCATAACGGACGAGGTAAAGGAATTAAAAAATTGTATAGCAGATAAGGATTCTATAATTCATACACTACAATCCGAACAAGCACAACTAAAGAACGAAATAAAACAGATTCAAGGCCGCTTTTCTACGATCGAGAGGCTTTCGCGTGCCCGGAACGTCGAATTAAAGGCTGTGCCGGATAATCAAAACGAAAACGTCTTATCGATGTTTAAATCGCTATGCGACACAGTGAAATTCCCTATATCTGATTCGGATATTCACGCCTGCCGGCGAGTTGCAAGGATGAATGCCACTGCTAAACGTCCACGCAATATAGTTATAACTCTGAGTTCCCCAAGTCTTCGAGACGGTTTGATCTCGGCTGCGCATCTTTATAATAAGGAGAACAAAGCAAACAGACTTAACACCCACCACCTGGGTATAAAGGGTGAGACCCACCAAATCTACCTAGCTGAGCACCTGGACCCTGAGACCAAACAACTATATGCCGCTGCAAGAAAAGTCAAACAGAATATAAACTATGCCTACTGCTGGGTAAAGTATGGTAAAATATACATCCGTAAGAATGACACATCAGAAGCTAAACTTGTAACATCGTTGGATTTTTTAAAGTCATTGAAATAACTAGACTAATGGTAGTATTTAATAGTCAGCGCATCACCTTTTTTATACTTAAATATATATTAAGCTATAAAATTAAGATGACAACTTTATTATTGTTTAATTTCAAATTAACTGTATCGAATAAATATAGCTATGTTAAACTGATAAGTAACTTATTGCTTGGGATTGTTAATTTGTTGTCAGATTTGTTATTTCAAAAAAATGCATTATTTGTTAGCTATTATAATAGATTATCAGTGCCTTATATGGTATTATTGTGCGCAATTAAGAAACAGAAAATCAGGCTCCTTTGTTATCATATTAAAATAAAAATTATATATGCAGCATATAATACATCTCATACGTATATATTTATAACTATTAAGTTTTTTTATTGTCATATAATATATTATATTAATATCTCATATATATTATATTTATATCTTATATCAGCACTAAAGTCATTAATACATTTTCAGATTAAATATATAATTATTGTTTACATGTATTGTTACAATATAATTCGATTACTGATAATTTGTACTGTCATATTAAAATTCAGCGTACACTTGTGCTTATGGGAACATGGCATGATGCGTTCACGCATAATAATAACAACAATAACAATAATATTTATTCTATTGACGCCAATTTGGGGCCTGATTTGGGGTCGGTGCTGTTGGGCTTGTGTTGTGGATGCTGGGGTGACGGATGGATGTTTGGTATTTATGCAAGTGTATTTGAATGCCCATAGCTTTAGTCCGGGTCGTCTTACTTGTAACCGTAAAAGCGTCTGCACGTTCCGGGATTCGAGCCCGGGACCGTCGATGCGAGAAATGGGTTCGCTGCCCACTTACCAGACAGTCGTGGTATTGTATTTAAAAGTCGTATGGGACTTCAATTTAGTATCTTTATATTATACAGAAATGGCGAAAAATAATATTACATCACCCGGACTACAAATTTATTATCAGAATGTGAGAGGTTTGAGGACTAAATGCACAGAATTATACAATAACATATTAAGCATGAGTTATGATGTGTTACTTTTCACTGAAACATGGTTGCAGAGCGATATACTTGACGGAGAGTTATGCGATACTCGTTATAATATATTTCGATGTGATAGGAATTTAGAACTCTGTAAAAAGTCAACTGGCGGAGGGGTAATGATTTGTGCTCAGCAGCGACTCGGAGCAAGGATGTTGAATGAGTGGAAAAGCGACGCCGCGGAATCAGTTTGTGTTCGTATACCGGCCCAAGCTATAACATCATCTAAAGATTTGTATCTTATTTTAGTATATTCACCACCTGAAAGGAATGGACTGTCAGATCGTATGGAAAATTTAATGAGCAATATATCTAAACTGGTTAATAAATACCCAAATTGTAACTGCTTGATAGCGGGAGATTATAATTTACCGTGCATAAAATGGCAGGATGGGTCGTACACTATTTCGAAGCAGGGAAGCACTGAACAACAAAATTGTGCTAGGAATTTTGTGGACTATCTTAATTACCTAGGTTATAAACAATACAATAACATACCAAATTCTAAACGTAATATACTGGATCTTTGCTTTAGCAACCTTCCATTAGAAGTTTCTCGCCCTATAAATCCTGTGCTTAAGGAAGATTCGTATCACCCGTCCATTACAATTAATATTCTGGATTTGAAATGTAAACCTTTTCAAATAAATTTAACGCCACGATACAACTTTCGTAAGGCCAACTATGACCTTATTAATAACTATTTGGGTGGTATTGATTGGTTCGAAATTCTATCTTCCGAGTCACTTGATGAAGCAACATCATCTTTCTACAATACTTTGAACGAGTGCTGTAATAAGTTTGTTCCGCTTTCTAAATGCTCAATTACTAGGTCACATTATCCTATCTGGTACAGCCGTAAATTAATCAAAATTATTCGTAACAAAATTAAAGTACACAGAAAATGGAAACGTTTTGGTAACCCGCGAGATTACGATGAATTTTCATTACTAAGAGAACGGTCGAAAAAGGAACAAATCAAGTGTTTCACAGACTTCACAAAGAAAACTGAAGATATTATTAAGCATACACCTAAATACTTTTGGACATACGTCAAATCAAAAAGAGCCAATTTTAACTATCCTAAAGAGTTCATAGTTTCTGATCAGGTTCTCTCTGATGGTCAACAAATATGTAACGCTTTTAGTTCTTTTTTTGAAAGTGTCTTTATCAAGTCCACTATATCCAATAACCCACAGCCCAGTATTTGTTCTACTAACAATCAAACAGTATCCCAAATAGACATATCTCCTGAAATGGTAGAACAATTTCTCAGTAAACTGGATAAATCTAAGAGTGCTGGTTGTGATGGAATACCACCTGTCTTTTTAATAAACTGTGCCAGAACTCTGGCATTTCCCCTATCGCATCTCTTTTCGACCTCTATAAAAAAGGGTGATTTCCCAGTTATATGGAAGAAAGCGCATATAATTCCAATCCATAAAAAAGGGTCCAAGTCCGACATTTCAAATTACCGCCCCATATCCATTCTTAACACAATAGCTAAAGTATTCGAAAAAATAGTTTATGACCACATTTACCAGATTATTATTCGTGGCATACCGGTATCTCAACATGGCTTCATAAGGGGAAGATCTACAGTGTCTAACTTGTCTCTTTTCACGGATTACGTTCTGGAACACATGGATAAGGGTGGACAGGTTGATGTGATATATACAGACTTCGAAAAAGCATTCGATCGTGTGGATCACTTCATCCTGTTACAAAAACTGGAAGAACTAGGAATACACGGTGATTTACTGAGATGGATCACCTCATACCTTTCGAGGCGCTCTCAGGCAGTTGTCCTTGGCGGTTACCGATCAATGTTTATTACAGTGCCTTCGGGTGTTCCGCAGGGCTCCCATCTTGGCCCTTTACTATATAATGCATACATTTACGATATTAATTCCTGTTTTAATAATGCTAAACATCTTTTATATGCCGACGATAAAAAAATATATATGAGGGTGAATTCCATATCTGACTGTAAATTAATACAACAGGATCTCAATAACCTAGTGACTTACTATTCTAAAAATAATATAAGTATTAATGTACCTAAATGTCAGTCCATTAGCTTCACGCGAAGGAAAAAACCCCTTTTATTTTGCTACAAATTTAACGATGATGTTGTTAAGAGGGTGGATTTGGTTCGCGACTTGGGTATTTGGCTTGACTCTAAGTTGTCGTTTTGCAATCATGTAGAAAATATAGTGAAGAGATCGTTTCGTAGTTTGGGATTCACTATGCGTACTTGCAAACCCTTTAGCTCAATTAGTAGCTTAAAAATCGTATATAATGCATACGTTCGTAGCATCTTAGAATACGCTTCACCGATCTGGTCTCCTTTTTACGCCATTCATAAAAGTCGAATTGAAAACATTCAGAAGAAATTTGTAAAGCACTTAAATTTTAAATCAAAATCATATAAAGTTGAAGCATCATACGAAGATAGCTGTCGTAAATACCGGTTGCTCACGTTAGAGCAAAGGCGTACAGCAATGGATATGGGGTTGCTGTATGACGTAGTGCGCGGGTGCCTAGATTGCCCCGAGTTGGTAGAAAAACTGCGACTGCGAACTCCATCACGCCGCACTCGTCACACACCGCTTTTTGCCATTCCCTCCTGTAGTACTAATTACGCACGAAACGCAGTGGTAGCTAGAATTGTTGATAGTTACAATAAATTGTTTTCTGAAATTGATATATTTATTGGTAACAAGAATTTATTTTTAAATAAGGTTAAAGCTGAATACTTATCCAATACAAAAATCTGAACAGTATTATTTCTTTACATAAATTAGGACATTACATGGTTTATTACCGACGTTTATATATGAATACTGTATGATTATGTATACACGTATAGCATTTTATGTATGTTTATGTATTAATTTAATTTTATCTTATTCGCAGAGTAGTTACTTTTTTATGCGTCGTTAGCAACAACTATCTTGAATTTTATTTGGTTATATTAGGAATAACAGTTCTGGCCTAATCAGTATTAGCTATAAAACATGTTTGTACATAGGTTTAAGTTGGCTGTTGTTATTCTTTATCAATAAATAAATAAATAAATAAATAAAAAAATCGACTAAGATATTTACGACATTAACTTTTTTAAAAACCATACTAATCATATTCTAACAACTTAATGTAATCTGTGACCTACAATTAATAAATTTGACTTTGACTTTTTTGGCGGGAGCGGCAAGCGTCATTATGGTGGTTTTGTTTTTCTTGTTAAAATTTGTGTTGCTGTTAATATTAGTGTGTAATAATGGTGGGTTATTAACCACTGAGTGTTTCTGTATATGCATGAGTGTTTGCAAGTGAAACAAAACAATGGAATCTTTTCGCTCTCTCTCAAGAAGTCCACGAGAAATTTTCAGAAAAACCACATCTTTACTGAAACCTAGGTTAAGGTAATTCACTATTCATTCATCATCCATTGATAATCTATCATTCATATCATTAATATATCAACTCTCATCATCATTTCCAAAGTAACGAACATTTTCCAAATAAGTTATGACTTAAAGGTCTATGTTACCAGGTCATAAAATTATATTTAAAAAAATTTACTTCGATATAAAATCCTACATAGCGTTAGCCTGCTCTCTGGAGATCCCTTTTCTCTTTCTTATAATCCCTGGTGGTATCAGGTACAAATGATCCTTGTAATTAATATTTCAAAGTGGTTTATGAGAAGTTGGTAATTGAATAAGACCTGTTAGGTAGGAACTGCATGGCATTTCGTTATTATAAATCATATGGATGTCCTTAATCAAAAGAGTAAAAAAAAGGATGTGTGCAATGGACACGTGGTAGAAGTGAAACCTTCAAAAATAATACGTACCTACACGTATACAAAATACCACGGTTGTTGTGATGCTTGAGATAAGAGCTTTGTACTACGCATGCGCACACAAACACGTATTAACACACGTACATAATGCTTCCTATCTCATTTTCTCCTACGTTAAATCTTATGAATTTATGTTTTTAATTTAATTTTTTGCATTCACAATGCAATATTTCTATAAGATATTAAATACGTGTGTAAAAAACAACTACCAATGTTGAACGCTAACAGCCTTCAACATCGAAAATGGAACGATACTAGCTCATAGTAGAAGTTGAAATACGTTTGTAAAATTCGACACGTTTGCCAGCGTCTCGGTAGCTCAGCGGTCAGAGCAGTCGCCCGGATAGCGAAAGGTCGTGGGTTCGAATCCCATCTGAGGGCTCGGAGGCGTAGTTGTTTTTTACACACGTATTTTATATCTTATGAATTTATGTGTCTGACTCATTTTACTGTCGCTTTTTCGTTTCAAAGAGACACTCTACAATGCTTCCTGTCTCATTTTCTTCCTAGTTACGTTAAGACTTATTATTTTATGTGTCTGTCTCTTTTAGCTGTCACTTTTTCGATTCATCGACTTTCAAATCACAACGATGCTAAAGAATTTTTCGCTTCAAAATATGTAACAGTAAAAGATTTATTCATTATAATTCATTCATTATTAACTGTTAACCTTTTTTAACGTTTTCGATTAAAATGGACGTCACATAGAGTTTAATGATAATTATGTTTATCACTTTAGAGGAAAAGTTTATTTAAAAGTAGTAGGTGTTTTGCTTTTGAGCAGGTAAACAAATGAACTGTGAGCCGGTTTATTCGTACATTTATTCCTAAGCTTTTATTTTCATCATCACCAGATTATTACTAAATAATAATAATAAAGTGGCAATACGAGTGAATTTTTATGACGTGAGTGTAGTGAGTAGCTTTAATTCAGCTAACTTGGATCAGTTTGAAACAAAGTGTGAATTATAATATTTCTTTTTACTTACACACCAATTAGCCTTGCCCAAAGTTAGCACTATAAGGCTTGTGTTATGGGTACTAGGGTAACGAATAGACATAAATATACAGCGTAATTATTTTAAGGTGTCAAGCCGGTGTAAGGTAACAGCTGAGTACCATATCTATCGATTTAACCCCCATGTATGTATGTCCCGCGATTTTTCATAGTTTAGGAGTTATAATTTTTTTATTTTTATTTTAGGATATTTAACGCCTGAACGGCTTTAAAAATGTACGTCTTTTTTAGTAGGTTTATTACAGCAGTTTCTTTAATGCAACACCTATTAGTTGTAGTTTTATGAGTAAAATAACTGCATACAATATCTGTGGACCTGATGACGTCACGTCAGCGCTTAGGTACGGTGCACAAATAAAAGCGCGGGGAGGTGACAAGAGAACGGGGAGGGGGCTTGACATTCCAGCGAGGTCCACAGATATTGTAATCGAGTTATACCTTACTTTGTTACAAGATACAAATAAATTGATCGATAGTAAAAAAAAAACAAAATTGAATTTTCGAATTTTAAAAATAAAACGAATTCAAGGTTTTTCATAGCTTCTGAAAGCTGTAAAAACTGCGCGATGGCCTAAACTTTCAAAATAATAAATAAAAAATGTGCACTTTATGGGGGGTTTTTTGCTGAAATCGGTCTCTAAAAGAATTACATCGGAAATCTTGAAAAATTCATGTGATACAATTTTTCATTATACTCGCATATTTTTGTCATACTTAAGATTAACTATGCCTTTAGGTTTAATTTGAGTTTAATTCATAAGAAAAAATGATATGTACATTTCACTATCTATCCTTCTTTTGAAAAAATGCTTTTAAATGAGGGAACCAAATAAAACTAAAATTGTGAAATAGCAATTTGTTTTCTATATTTTGAACCGACTCCAAAAAAAAAAGGAGGAGGTTCTCAATTCGTCTGTATTTTTTTTTTATGTTTGTTACCTTAGAACTTTCGCCTGGGTGAACCGATTTGGATGTTTTGTCATGAACTAGTCGTTGAATGAACGCTTCATTGTTTGGTCGACTGGCTCGCATACCAGTTTTTAAGGTAACGTCACTCCAAGATTCCAGGTTCCATCCTCGGCCAGGTTAATTTAGAAAACGAACTTTTTTATATTGGCTCGTGTCTGGGTGTTGTGGTACTGTTGTTGTTTCTGAATTCCATAACCCGAGTACTTTAGCTACTTACCTTGGGTTCCGAACAACGTAGGTGGGTCGTTCTTCTTTATTACCGACAGTGAAACGACGTTTTTCTGATTTTTGTTTTTTTTTGAACTATCCATAATTGTGGTTTCTGTGTGGAATTTAAAAGAAATTGCATCTGTGTTGTCATTAGGACTAATTAAAGTTTCCTTTGCGGTAAGTATTAATTCTTTTTTAATGTTGGTTTTTAAAAAAATTATGTGACAGAGTGGCCTTTTTCTGTGGACCTTTCGGTTTACCATTCTGTCACGGCATTCTACGTAAAACAAACAAAAAATATGGTTGTTGGAGAAAATGAAAAATTACACAATATTAATAGATAAGAAAAATATGGACGTTTATTCGAACCGAATTAAAAAACCGTTAATATCAATACTCCAACGAGATGCCATAGTAGAACGACCCAGGTATGTGATATTGTCAAATATTGTACTATTTTGTGAAATCGTATACGAAATTTGACTTTAAAAATGTTTTTGTTACCAAACGGGATTTGAACATTGGTACGGGTATTTTTTTACTGTTGTTAAGGAAAAACTTCCGTGACGACAACGCCATAAGCTATGAGCCTTAAAAATAATAACAAACACGATAAATGTATTGTTTTGCACACTATTAAATGTTATTGAATACAATATACTTCTTTGTAGCAAATCAACTTTTTTTATCATAAATCATAACTCATAACACGGGAAATAACATAAACAGTAAAGTACAGAAAAAAAGGTTTATTTTTTGAGATAAATACTTTTTAGAGCGTTGGGGACGGCACTCTTATTTTTTGGAAATTTTCAGTCTTTTTTAATAATATTTCTTATATTCACATCAATTAGCCTAGCTCAAAGTGAGCAAAATTAGGCTTGAGTTATAGATACTAGGGTAACAGATAGACATACATTTATAATACATACATATGTAATATTAATAGAAATATATATAAATGACTCAGGTACAAATGCTCGTATTCATTACACAAACATCTGTCCCTTCCGGGATTCGAACGTAGGACCGTCGCGCGGTGCTAAAGGCTTCGCTACCGTTGCACCAAATGGTCGACAAAGTTATTATTATTTATATTAATTATTTATTAAAACATTTATTCGGGTTTTGTAACAAATTATCGAATGAATAAAATAGTTTAATATTAAATTGAGTACTAAAAAATATAAACAAATTGCAAATTGGTTACTGAAAATTACTTTCGTCTGCTACGATAGGTTCAGAATGATTTATTATTATTTTTTTATTGTAAATAATCCTTATAAAAATATTTAATGATTCCTGATTGAGAAAAGACAGTGTGATGGATATATTATTAAAAGGAATTTGCACGATTATCTCATTGAAAACTGCTTTTCAGTCCAGAGACACGAACTTCTTAGCATTCCATGGAGAGCAGAAAGATCCGAGTAGCTCTCGAGACTTGTGACCCAATATTTAAACAAAAAATAACAATTTTGGTATTTACAACTCGGTTACAATATCTGTGGACCTCGCTGGAATGTAAAGCCCCCTCCCCGTTCTCTTAAAAAGGAATAAAAAAATAATAAAAGAATAAAAGAGTAAAAGTATAATATATTTTATTTATAGTTCATAATTATATTGTTTACAATACTATCCCCATGATGCTTGTTTTGTGCACTGTTCCTAAGCGCTGACGTGACGTCATCAGGTCCACAGATATTGTAACCGGGTTGTAGATGCAGACATATTATGATAATAATTATTAATAAAACTAGTTAACCCAGCCACGCGTTGCTGGTATGACCCGGCCACGCGTTGCTGGTATGGTAAGAAACACACAAAGTATTGTCACAATATAATGTATGATATGATAATACATAATATATTGCCAAGAAAGTGACGATTAAATACAACTTAAAAATATATTATTATATACTCAAAATTCTTTCAATAAAAATTATTAATTCATTCACTCATTCTAATAAAAAGCAACGAAGATAAACAAAGACTTGGTGCACGCAGACCACTCTTTCCCACTGGGCACTCTGGGCAAATGCCCAGGGCCCTGTGATCGATAGGGGCCCCCTTGTCCTACCAAATCACTAAAGGAATACCGACATTTATGACTGAAAAACTTTTTTAATTAGAGTAAATCGAACCTCAATTAGAGACTATATTATTCGACGACCTTCAGTCTGATTTGCTTCGATTGAATGATTATTGTGCCCGAAATAAACTGGATTTGAATTCCTCGAAATACTTAGTAGTTACTTTCTCAAGGAAGAGCTGCAGCTCCTTCCTTCCTTCCTTCTCAATATTTTTTGAGGAACCAGAATTTGCAAAGAAGTTATGTAAATCGAGACTTGGGGATTCTACATAACTCCAAACTAGTTTTCGATGCTAATGTGGAGCATATTGTTAAAAAAGCTTTAGGATTTGTCATGCGAAGCTCGACCAATTTTAAACAGATTAAAACTTTGAAGATCTTGTACTGTACATTTCTTACGAGTATCTTGGAGTATGGGTCTGAAATCCACAATATTCCAAGTATACCTATCGCATTGAACGATTACAAAAAAAATATATAATTTTTTTATGTTACCGTCTGAATATTTCTTATGATTCTAATAATTACTTAATTTTATGCTCCCGATTTCACCTTCTTCCGAAAGACGAGAGGTGACAGATGTAGCCTTACTACTTAAAATAATACAAAATAAAATTTACTTTCCTAAACTTCTTTCAAAATTGAATTTTAATATTCCCACTAGGTCTGCTAGGCACTACACCCCCATTCGCGTTCCATTGGTCTCATCAAACTATCGCCAAAACTCCTTCCTAGTGCGTGCAAACGAATGTCTTAATGATTTGTGCAAATCTAAAAACTTTGACATCCACCACTGTGGCACAGTAAATACAGAACAGTAGGTTATCTAAGGCCGCCCGCCGAGTTATTAGCCTACTCTTGCGTTGATCCCCAGGGTTGTCACTTTTACTTTTAGTTAATATTTTCGAACAAGCAGCACTTGATCTAAATTTATGTAATAAAAAGCATATTATGATTGAATATTTTACCAGTTTATAAATTTAGTAAAAATAAAAAGCCTTAATTTACATAACATTTATTATATTTAGTTACAAATTTGATACCGAGAAAAATTTTCTCCGGTTTCTGCACGTCCGGAACGCTTTATTATTATTTCTTAATGTAAAGTAAATTCTCATTGACGATCGCGAGCGGTCATGTGACGTACGCGCATGCTCACAGTCGCGCGGCACAGCCCGTACTGCCGCCACCTTATTCCCCCATATATTATGCTAGCGTGTGCGTGAAATCACGTGCCGACACGGCGCGCGGCGCGCACGCACACATTCAAACCGAGAGCGGCACGTTTGTATGAAGATATTTTACTGTTCTTTACTGTGACTCTGGTATAGCAACTGCGAGGCGCTTACTCTGTGGGGATTTCTTTGTGAAGTAAATCAAAAGTTGTATACCTACCTTGTTACAATAAGTGTACTATTTTATATTATGAGAGTTTAAGATTAAGTTTTTCTTTTATGAATTTTAATTTGTCCACATTTATACATTTTTAAAATATGTTATTTAAACGTGAAGACCTATTATTAGCTTACTGTTTTTTTACGTAAAACTGTATTCTGTATGTTCGCTGTTGGTCTTCCAAATATAAATAAATAAATAGACTAATTATATAAGTAGAAAAGGATCCACTACGTCCAAGCATAGGTATATCGACAGGAAATAAAAATTATGCAGCTTTAAAATCTATTACCACTAAATCCGCTTAGTCCAATAACCGTTTAAACCGATACTATAACGTACACGGTATCAGCGCCATATTGGAAAAGATTTTTCCAATATATATTCCAATTCTTTATATAGTAAATATTTATAAATAAATATTTTTTTACATTCATATCAATAAGCCTAGCCCAAAGCACTGTAAGGTTTGCGTTATGGATATTAGAGTAACGGATAGACATACAAATATGATACATAGTTATGTAATATTCATAGAAATATATATAAATACCCATGACTCAGGTACAAATGCTTGTATTTATCATAAAAACTTCTGCCCCTACCGGGATTCGAATTCAAGACCGTCGGTGCAAAAGGCAGGATCGCTACCGTTGCACCAAACCGACGTCTATAAATAAATAAATTGGTGTAAATAATTCGTAATTTATTTCAATTATTACAGACTTAATTTAAACAAGTATTACAATAATTTCAAGCGTCTTTTAATTTTATTCTTTTTTTCTATGTAATTAAGGTCACACGTAAATATAACATATTATCAACATCTGAAAAATTAAAGCTTCTGTCAGATTATGATTGTGGAAAGTCAGTGTAAGTCGTAACATTTCCACCTCTCCGTTACTTTTCGACTTCTATCAGCGGGGCCTCTGTAAATGAGACAAGTATAATTTAAACCTGTCTAATTGGAAAACTGGATAAATGAGAACTTCTTTAAATGGTACAAAATCCTTAGCCCCTTGAGATCCCAATTAACCAGGTTTCACGGTATTACTTGCTTTTAGCCGCAGGTTCTATCGCGTTAATAAATACTACCGTTTAAAAGTCATATGTATTTCTATTCTTCGGGAACGATACTTTTTTCTGGATGAAAGGTACATTATGTCCTTTTATCTACTCTGATACTATAATACAAAGATTCTAAAACTGAAAACAAAATGCTTATGACAAACATTACGTACAGGCCAAAAATAATAAAAAAAAAAGTTTAATTACGATACAGGTCTTGTATGGACACCTGTATCATAATATAACTTTTTAATCATAACGATACACCTATACAACCTCCAGCTGGACCAAGGAGGTTGAACCTCTACTTTAAAAAGGTTTCAATGAACGAGTCCGCGACGACGCAACACGCATTCACAATCGATGTTTGCACCTTGGCGCCAACATTTGACATTTAAAAAATCTTTTCAATATTTAAACAAAGTTTGGTTTTGCTTGCAACATTGTTTTACGTAATATAGTATGAGAGTAGATAAAGTAGTGTATGACACTGTACATAAATTGATCTTATAACACTCGTGTGATACTATAAAAAAACTCGCCTATGGCTCGTTTTTTTAAAACACACTCATGTTATAAGAACCCTTATTATGCAACAGTATCATAAACTACTATTCTGTAGTATCCCTGACAAAATTGGTCGGTTGAGAGGGTAAGGCTTGAAGTGTAACAAACAAAGTAATTCACTTTAGTACTTTAGGATACAAATACAAATAAATACAAAATATTTTATTTTCAAAAAACAAGTTACAATACTGCTTTGAATTGGAATCCCCTTTTAAGCTTATAGGGCTGTGTCAGGAGACTCCACTCTTCCATAAAAGCGAGCATTTTACACTTATTCAGGTTGGTAAGTATTTATAAACATTCTTTATAATTAAATATTTTAAAAAATATATTAAACAACTACTAAATATGTATGTGTGGTATAGTTTATGTTTGTGTTTGGGTGTGTGCGCGTGGCTACATACTTACATTAAATTATTTTTAGGATACATTATTATAAAAAAATTAAGTTTTGAACTAAATCAAAAGGACTTTGGACTCTTAAGGACTGTTGCCATCAGCCTTGGCCTGCGGTAAGGCGGCCTAAATTATATTGCAAATTTTGCAAATATTGCAAAATTTTTGAAATCAAGATGTCTTACATCACTACATTCTCTGCAAAATCGTGATTTCGGAAGTGTGTGTGAACTTATCAGATCATTGTCCAGCAGATCAAAATTAAATGAGAGTTCTTTTCGCATGCAGCTGAGTTCTATAGTTCCTGATACTTTTTAGAAATAGTTCTGGCGTTTTTACCTCGAAAAATGTCAATTAAAAAAATATCTGCTAACTTCCCGTAGCAGTTCATTTTGCAGCAAATCGAAAACAAATGCGATTTATTTACGCATGCAGCTGAGTTCTATAGTTCCTGATACTTTTTAGAAATAGTTCTGGCGTTTTTACGGAGAAAAATGACAATTTACGAAATGATCTGCTAACTTCCCATTTCTAGTAGCTGATCAATTTGCAGTAGATCAAAAAACAAATGTGAGTTCTTTTCGCATGCAGCTGAGTTCTATAGATCTTGATACTTTTTAGAAATAGTTCTGGCGTTTCGACCTCGAAAAATGGCAATTAACAAAATGATCTGCTAACTTCCCGTAGCAGATCATTTTGCAGCAGATCGAAAACAAATGCGATTTATTTACGCATGCAGCTGAGTTCTATAGTTCCTGATACTTTTTAGAAATAGTTCTGGCGTTTCGACCTCGAAAAATGGCAATTAACAAAATGATCTGCTAACTTCCCGTAGCAGATCATTTTGCAGCAGATCGAAAACAAATGCGATTTATTTACGCATGCAGCTGAGTTCTATAGTTCCTGATACTTTTTAGAAATAGTTCTGGCGTTTCGACTTCGAAAAATGGCAATTAACAAAATGATCTGCTAACTTCCCGTAGCAGATCATTTTGCAGCAGATCGAAAACAAATGCGATTTATTTACGCATGCAGCTGAGTTCTATAGTTCCTGATACTTTTTAGAAATAGTTCTGGCGTTTCGACCTCGAAAAATGGCAACTAACAAAATGATCTGCTAACTTCCCGTAGCAGATCATTTTGCAGCAGATCGAAAACAAATGCGATTTATTTACGCATGCAGCTGAGTTCTATAGTTCCTGATACTTTTTAGAAATAGTTCTGGCGTTTCGACCTCGAAAAATGGCAATTAACAAAATGATCTGCTAACTTCCCGTAGCAGATCATTTTGCAGCAGATCGAAAACAAATGCGATTTATTTACGCATGCAGCTGAGTTCTATAGTTCCTGATACTTTTTAGAAATAGTTCTGGCGTTTCGACTTCGAAAAATGGCAATTAACAAAATGATCTGCTAACTTCCCGTAGCAGATCATTTTGCAGCAGATCGAAAACAAATGCGATTTATTTACGCATGCAGCTGAGTTCTATAGTTCCTGATACTTTTTAGAAATAGTTCTGGCGTTTCGACCTCGAAAAATGGCAATTAACAAAATGATCTGCTAACTTCCCGTAGCAGATCATTTTGCAGCAGATCGAAAACAAATGCGATTTATTTACGCATGCAGCTGAGTTCTATAGTTCCTGATACTTTTTAGAAATAGTTCTGGCGTTTCGACCTCGAAAAATGGCAATTAACAAAATGATCTGCTAACTTCCCGTAGCAGATCATTTTGCAGCAGATCGAAAACAAATGCGATTTATTTACGCATGCAGCTGAGTTCTATAGTTCCTGATACTTTTTAGAAATAGTTCTGGCGTTTCGACTTCGAAAAATGGCAATTAACAAAATGATCTGCTAACTTCCCGTAGCAGATCATTTTGCAGCAGATCGAAAACAAATGCGATTTATTTACGCATGCAGCTGAGTTCTATAGTTCCTGATACTTTTTAGAAATAGTTCTGGCGTTTTTACGGAGAAAAATGACAATTTACGAAATGATCTGCTAACTTCCCATTTATCGTAGCAGATCAATTTGCAGTAGATCAAAAAACAAATGTGAATTCTTTTCGCATGCAGCTGAGTTCTATAGATACTGATACTTTTTAGAAATAGTTCTGGCGTTTTGACCTCGAAAACAGAACAGGCTATGCCTATTGTGGATCATGAAAATATTATTTTTAAACGGCTAATGGAAATAAGTAAACGTCAAAATTATATTAATTACATACATTACTATGACAAAAAAATCGAAACGTAATATTTTAAATTATTTAAAAAAAGAAAAATATTTTTGAATTAATTTAAAGTCTTGTGAGTCAGTTTATTAAATATATTATAATTGAAATATTCATCTAACCAAATACATAATTTTCTTTTAAACATTTTGAAAGACAATTCCTTTAAGTCGGGTATACCACTTGACTATTAAAACTGTACATAATATATATTCTTTTAAGATGTCACGATGGCAATTTGGTACACATTATTTAATTATTTCCTTAATGAATATTTCTTACATTCACACCAATTAGCCTAGCTCAAAGTAAGCACTGTAAGGCTTGTGTTATGGATAATATGGTAAATAAAATACTCATATGATACCTAGATATGTAATATTTATAAATACCCATGGCCCAAGTACAAATGCTCGTAGTAATCACACTATCGATGCGAAAGACAGGATCGCTACCGTTGCATTCAACAGTCGAAAATTCAATGTTTTAACCGATTCTTTTCGGATGGCACGTATGGAGTGCCATCACTTTCTTTTGCGTGTGGCGCTAACCACTGGTGCCGTGTCATTTTTAAATCGATGATAACTTTTTCAAATTAAGTTTTAGGGCAATCTACCCACAATAAAACTGTCTCCGTTTTTCACGTTAATCAAGCTAGTAGCCTTCGTTTCTGGTAATCGTATGTAACAACGAATCGATTAATGAATTTACTCACAAGACTAAAAATAAATTGTTATTTTCTTTTTTGGATACTATGACATTTAATTTAATAATTTGTTTTATTAACGAGTTATGTAATAAATATAATTTTGACCTTTTAAAAACAAAACTATTTTATGCCGTACTAGGCATAGCCTGCCCAGCTGTAATGGTTACGCGAAATTATAGTGGAAAACTATCGAAAATCAGTGTTATTTCGCTTTATGAATACAGTCACAGTAAATATATAGCTAGAACAGTATTAAGAGTAGGCCCATTTATTAAGATCCATTAGAGCATTAGGGGTTGCACTGATTATGAAAATTAGAACATTTATGGAAGTGGTGGAGGTAGTTAGTTGTGCGTCTTTGTGAGTGCCTTACATAATGTAATTAGTGTACTGCTTAAACTATATATTTACTGTGACACAGTTTCGCCTGAACGATATTTAGTGAGATTCTTAGCTTCGTTGACACTTTCCGAAGCAGTTTAGTTCCATTGCATAATTTAGGTTGAGTAAGATTTCTAAATAGTATTATTGGAAAACCCCGGCTGAGTTCGAGCGTGTTTTCGTGTTCAGAAAGACCGCTTCACTTTTTATATGTTCAATGTGTCCTTTTGGATGTCGAAAAAACCAATTAATCTACAAAGCATATCAAATATACAGTGTGTCTGGTCATGGACTAGCGATATTCTAAAGTCTGTTGGAACAACTATTCTAATACACAAATACACTACATAGTTAAGTCCAAAATACTTATCAGCTATGTGGCAGCCATTTTGTTTTTTTCTTGAAATATTCTCTACTTGGACACAAAAAAAATCATATCTCCCAAAGTGTAGGCGTTAATGGTATAAAAATAGGCTTATTCGAAGCGCATAACTCTAGTCTATCGTATAAAAATTTGAAACAGGTAGTTGTTACGTTCATAATTTGAAAAAATAATTGAATTTCATGTAAAATATAAAAAAAATATGAAAATAAACTAATTATTGTAAATTACTGCAAAAGTAACCCCGATAACTCATTTATTTTTCCACTAGATTGGTAGGGTTTGGTCTTAGCTACAATACAACATTTAATTTACAGCTGTATGTCTACTACTTTAAATCAATCTAGTGGAAAAAATAAATGAGTTATCGGGGTTACTTTTGCAGTAATTTACAATAATTAGTTTATTTTCATTTTTTTTAATATTTTAAACTTGGACTTAACTATGTAGTGTAATTGTGTATTAGAATAGTTGTTCTTACAGACTTTAGAATATCGCTAGTCCATGACCAGACACACTGTATAAAAAACTGGGTGGACAAAATTCTTGAAATTAGTTCTAGCATTGAATATAGCCTATGTTACTCAGCGTGAATGTAGCTTTCCAATGGTGAATTTTTAAAATCGCCTTAGTAGTTTTTGAGTTTATTCATTGCCAACATACTAAAATACAAACATACAAAAATACAAATCTTTCCTCTTTATAATATTAGTGTAGATAAGTGTAGATGTAGATATATTAAATATATATATATAAAAAATATAAATAAATATTATACAACATCAGACATTGTTCTGAACCCAAGTTGAGTAGCTCAAGCACTTATGTTATGGAATTTAGAAGCAACAACGGCCACCACATCACGTAGACCCGAGGCAATACAGAAGTTTTCTACATTCACCCGGCTGGAAATCGAACCCTGGACCTCGGAGGGGCGTTACCGAGAACTAGTATGTAATCCACTAGATCACGGATGTCCTCAATATATTCTTTGAAGAATATATATATATATATATTTACATTCACAAAAAGGAAGAGGGTCAATAAGGCGGGTTTTCGGCCCCTTTCATTTTTGACCTAAAAATTCCAAAAAAATTTGTTTATCTACTATATGGACTAACAAATCAATTCCACCCCAAACGGAACCAATGATTGAACAAATGGCCAGATGGCGCTAACGGAAAAACATTTAATAAAAGAAAAAAATTAAAGAATTTTGTCCACTCGTGCGAAGCCGGGACGGGCCGCTAGTCTATAATCTAAGATCACAAATTTGTTGTTTGTCTGTCCGCTCTTTTTCCATTGTATAAGCATTACCATAGCAACGCGTTAACCGCAAGTAGTTCGTCTACCGGACGCTAGATGGCGCTAACGGAAAAATATATAATAATAGAAAAAAATTAAAGAATTTTGACCACCCGTGCCAAGCCGGGACTGGCCGCTAGTTGATTATAAAAACTGATATTCTGAGGCTTATGGTAACTATATATGGTAGCAAAACCACAAAGTCATTTTTTATAGAGATATCATAATATTTCTTAATCGTTCAAATATAATCTTACTATAAACTATGTACTACATACAACTTAGTGGTCAATATTCCACCATTATTATACACTAATACCGACCACAACAGAAATTTTAATAAAAAAATCAAAACCACAATTAAGATGCTTCTCGCTCCCGCCAAAAAGTGCTCACATATCGACAAAGGCGGGAGCAATGCATGAGAAATAAAGAAAACTTTATGGCTGCAACCAAAAGCGGTTTATGCTTGTTCATATAGACGATGTTACTTAGGAATTACTCAATTTAAGGTAACTTTAAGCGTTTGCGCTATTTAAGCCTTAACAGTTAGGTAATAAGAACCAGGCGTTGTTTCATCGGCGGTGGTATTACATATAGCGTTTTTGGAGTAAATACAATAAAGTTTACGGGCTAAAGAAGTTATTGTACTTATTTATTACCTTTTTTAAACGTACATATTTGTGTAATTTACAAAAACTTTGAAAGATTTTGAAGTGAAAATTAGTAGCTACTTAATTGTAAGAAGAAGAATTTAAGGGTGCAGTTGTAAATGAGTTTGTTTAGTCTATGACTATGGATAAGCAACTTCGTAATAGCCCATCATCGGATGGGTGATCGAATGAAAAGAAACGAAAATAATTTTATTCAAATGCATTTAGAATTAGTCGTTTTCAATCGTCCAATATTTTTACCTGCCACTCATTCAAGACGTCTTTTAACTGAGAAGAAAAACCGTACCTTAGTCGTAAATATATCTATAAATATTAAATATCTATGTTTCATATAAGTATGTCTATCTGTTACCCTAGTATCTATAACACAAGCCTTACACTGCTTACTTTAGGCTAGGCTAATTGGTGTGAATGTTAGAATTATTATTATTCTTATATTCTATGATTTATAGTGCTTCGTATTTTATTATCTCTTTTTATCTAGTTAGTTATTGCATGTTCTTTAATTACACAATTGTTACCGTTTTATTTTTCCAACCGGGTTTTATTGACTGATTTAAAAATATAGTACAATATTATATGGTTTGAATTTTATCCCATTATACAAAAGGAAAAAAACGAATTTCTTAAATTTTCATATCATTAGGCACATTAAACTTTTTAATTGTTCTCTGTTAAGGATTGTCACTTTGATAATATGACAATTATAATTAAGATAGATGTTGACAGACGTTTTTAATTTTCCGACACCTTAGCTGTCTGTTTATCTACCTAACAGGAACAATCCACCACTTCGAGGGATGCACAATTATCGCCTAAACTAACTTTACAGACAACCCATTTTTTATTATATTTGTTTCTATATTATTTTCTTTTCAACTGACTTCATTTTTAAATGAATGAAGTTCGATAAGACATCAATTTGTCAAATAAACATGTGTCACGAAATTGAATTGTTAATGACGGATAGCACTAAGAATGCAACATAGATTTTTTTTAACAAAAGCATACTACGTCATTCTACATTATATAAGAAATGTCGAATTTCTATGTTATGAAATGAATGGAAATTATATTTATTGATATTTTTATTTATATTTGGCTTATTAATATAATGCATACATAGGTAGTTTATTTAAATATCAATGATTTTAAATATGCGTTTAAATTAAGGGCATGCATTACATTTAGCAATTTAAATAACAACATGATGAAAGAAATAAAATTAAAAGTATTAAGTTTAATTTTTAAGCGCCCATAAATTTGCACTTAATTTTGTTCTGCAACGCTGTGAAACATGTAAATAATAAGTAATTTATTGTGAAAGTATAATAACATTTGTGTATGAAGGATAAATAAATGCTGTTAGCGTTATCGAGATCGTAGCCAATTCATCGCTATATTAAAACCACGGCCTTACCAATATCTCGCAATGGCATTTTGTAACCTCTAGTCCTTCGAAGCTGACTTAATTCAGCTAGTTGTTAACAAACCTTTCTTGTGTTCAAACGTGTTTTTTACTTAGAAAATAAGAAAAATCGGTAAGTTTCTTTATTTTCATATATTTAATAAAATAATGTTAAAACGATTCAAAAGCTGTTAAAAAATGGGGGGTGTATGAAAAAACATTGTTATTTTTATTTTAAAATTAAACCTGTTTTTGTCGTGTATAAAAAAACTAGTTATTCTCAATATGATTTCATTTAAATATCATTTTTAATGCTGTAAAAAAATAACAAAAAGAATAACCAAACATCAAATTAAAAACCAGTATTCTTTACAGACATTTTTGTGCATACATTTTTTTATTTCTTTATTAATTACTTACAAAAACAACTTGAGGATGTTAGTTTTCGTAAAAAACATCTTTACGGATCTTAAGTTTATTTATCGTTTCTACTGTTAACTGTTTTATTAGATAAAAAGTAATTCTTACTAAATTGGATAAATAAAAATTCATAATTAAAATACGCGATACAACTTCCTTATGAAACATAAATCATAATAACTACATTCAACGGTGTGTTAACTGATCTAAAATGATAGATTTCTACAAGCGATTTTCATCTTTAATTCTAACACAGAGATTTCATTTTCAAAATTTTTTGACTTTCTTGTTTTTATTATCAATTTTTATACTTCATTCGACTTACAAACACTGTCTGAAAAATGTCTTAAAACCTCAGTAATTATTCGCTTGTTCTATATTTAAAACATGAATTTTTAGCAGATTATCTATGGTCAAATATCTATTTTCTTCATTTTATTGTAGTATTTATAGTAGATTATCTATGGTCAAATATCTATTTTATTGGTTTTATTGTCATTGACAGCATGATATCTGTAATCACAGAGTATATTAACTATTCTACAGTCTATTACTATTATTAAATACTTCGTAAGTATTTTTTTTAAACTATAAATGCAAACGTATTATGATTAGAATAGGTCCTCAATTGAATACTAAAGAAAAAAAAAAACATTCTGGCTAGTTATGAAATCTTAATAAATATCCGTTTGGGCTAACGCAATTCTCTAGTAGAGCGTAGTGGCAGTGAGTAAGGTTGTGTTGCACAAAATGTCATTCGGTAGACTAATGGTCTTAACGTTAAGAGAATAAGAGCGGCTTTCGAATGATCATTCACGAAACCATGAATATACATATATTTATTACATTATTGATATGTTTCTATACACCGTTGAGCGCATTACTCTTGTAAGCTTAAGTGTATAATATGATCTGTATTTGGTATACAGATCATATTTTGAGTGTTTTTTTTTTAAATAAATACAGTTCCTTAAAAGTGTTATGTTCGTCAGTTATAAAATTAATTCTAGTTATATTACTTAACTTGAACTTAACTTTATTGGTTAAGTTAGGTTAGGACTGTGACCACCAAAAATTTAAAATTGTGGCCAAATCTTTTTTGGTGAATTAGCATTTATATATCCCTAGTGATATAACTATATCACAACTTTATTCGTCTTATTGCGACATACTTATAAGTGGGATTAATGTGGGTAAAGACGGGGTGAATCGCTAATTGTATACGATGTTATTTAAAAAAAGCTTAGTAAATTAAGTTAAATACTTAAAGCGATCAAGTTTAAATAGGCCCGTGTTTAGCAAGAGATTACAAGATATTTCTTCACTTAATATTTTTTTGTTAGTGAAGGAATATAATCCAGAGCCTACTCTGGATAATATTCGGAAGGTGATTCCTCCCACCCCCTTCAAAACGACCATGGTAATGACCGATTAGCTAATTTATGAATGTTCGATGATCATTGGTTTCTTATGAGATCGATGGTCTTCTCATCTAATCAAAAATTCAGTTTCCATTTATCACCATTTTTTTGAGCATTTACTAAAATCTCCGACGAATTCTGACAACACTGGCCACGTATTCACGAACACTTAATAATTAATAATCCACAACAGCAAAACATTTTTAAAAGTAAAACAATTCATTTTAAAAAGTAAAAGTGACGTTTTTGTTCCCGCCAAAAACACCGGCCAGTTTTTTGTTTCATAAATTAAGTGGCATAATAGTGGTCGTTCGAAAAGAAAAGGAAATACGACCGTGTAACAATGACTGTGCTTTTTAATAACACATTTTGTCATCTAACATGCCCTTAGGACTTTTTGGCGGGAGCGCGAAGCGTCACTTTAATGGTTTTGGTTTTCTTGTTAAATTTTGTATTGTGGTTCATATTAGTGTGTAATAAAAGTGGGTTATTAACTACTGAGAGTTTCTGAATATGCATGAGTGTTGGCAAGTGAAACTAAACAGTAGAAGGTTTCTTTTAGCGCTCTCTCAAGATGGCTACGAGGAGGTTTCAGTAAAAACCCACATGTTTATTGAAACCTAGGAAATTACTTAAGCAAGTTTAGTGCAAGCCAAAAATAAAGAATAAATAAATAAACATGCCCTTCAATTATCGCTACATTTATAACCGGATTCTTTACAGATTGCGATATCACATGACCAGTTTTACTTCTCATATATAAAAAACAGTGATTAACTCACCTTAGTAGGAAACTTTATGCATAGGTATTTAAAAAAAAAAACCCAGTGTCAATACATTAATATTTTTTTGTACCGCTTAAATACAAAGTTGAATGTTATCATCTGCTCCAATAGCGTCTTTCAAAACAAAATAGTTTTATAAATTGCTAATTTTTCTTTTTTTTCTTTATTTGTGGCCTGCACGATTTGTGCATTTAGCCAGTGTCAAGTAAGTATAATTGCCAGTTCTCGAGTAATTTCTTAATTTAATGATGAATGAATAGTAAAATATATTTTTTCCTAGGTTTCAGTAAATGTGTGGGGTTTTACTGAATCCTCCCCGTGGACTTCTTGAGAGAGCAGGAAAAGACAATTTCCACTGCTTTGTTACACTTGCGAACACTCTTGTATGTTCACAAACATTTAGTCGTTAATAATCCACCATTATTACGCACTAATATCCACAACAACACAAATTTTAACAAGAGAAACAATACTACCAACGTGACGCTACCCGCTCCCGCCAAATATTTCTTATATTCATAACAATTAGCTTAAAATAAGCACTATAAGGCTTGTTTATAGATACTAGGGTAAAGTGTATTAATCTATTTACTAGATCTAACAATATTTAAACTTTAATATCTAACCACGAAGGTTCAAGGTGTATACAATAATTATAAAATGTAAAATATGAAACTAGTATTATAATAAGTAAAATTGTAAACATGTTTGTGACTCTATAAAGAAATCAAAAATACCCATGACTCAGTATTCTCGTATACATCAAATTGACATCTGCCTTTTATTTTTTAATGTGTTGTAGCGCATATTATTGTAGATTAATGGTAGATTTTCAAACCGTCAAGTATTCGTGAACACGCAAGTGTTGGCAAGTGAAACAAAAGAATAAAAGTTGTCTTTCCGTGCTCTCTTAAGAAGTAGGGGAGAGTTGGATAATACCGAGCCCCTAAGGACTTGGGTCCATAGTTAGGAAAATGTTTGATATTACAAGAAACAAAATGCAGTTATTAGTAGGACATTTATTCAGGTACATATACCGTATAACAAAAAAATCGAAAATTGAAAAGGGAAGTAATTATTTTAAAATTTCAAAAAACGTTAAAAGCGTGGTATTATCAAACCGGTCTGATAATATCGTGCCTAGGTTTGATAAAATTGTGCCCACATTAATTGCACACAGGGTAATGGGGGGTCATAATTTTCTCCAATTTAAATCGATCTCTAATTTTTGATTCAGGGATACTGAAGTTTCTAGCAGCTGTCTTTATTTTACTTCCGTTTCGCATAGCAGCAAGTGCAGCCTTCATAATTTCTAGATCCCATGACTTCATCTTTTTCTTTGACATAGATTCATTCATCTAAATCGAATATAAAACAATGACACGGGCAGACAAACGGACGCACAGACAGACACATCATACATAACTTTTTTGTCGGGGGTAAAATCAAGTTAATGTAAATAATACATTATTTTCATAGTTTACAATTTCGCGCCCTCGTCTGATAATATAGCACCCCGGGCGCGAAATTGTCAAACTTACCCATTTAAATTTTTAACCTTCAAATAATATAGAAAAGTTTATAGTTTGTTAAAATGTATTTAAACATTGATTCTACAGTATACTAGCATTAAAAATGTATAGTATCAAAGTATTATAATACTGCAGTATCGCTTACCTCTTATCGAAAGTATGTACGAGATTTTATAAGGAGTGACGAAAAAAGCTTCTACAAAATGTACTGTCTCTGTCGTCGCGCGGAACGTAGTAGCGACGCGCGGGGAAGGGTGTAGGCATGTCAAGCTTTGATGTTTACGCACTGTATCGCAGAACCAGTGGATGGTTTTTGAAAAATGCTGATGCGCGGAATTATCAACCGCGCGGTAATATCCAACTCTCCCCTACAAGAATATTTCAATAAACATAAACAATAAATATTCTATCTAATACTTTCTTTTAATAAAATTTCCGAAAATCGCCTTATTTTTCATGGGTCACTCTGATATAACCCCTTAATGATATCGACTGTGAATTGAAAACAAATTTAGTGTAATTTATCATTTAATTGAAAAATAATTAAAATACCATTTTTAAAAAGTCTGGGAGAAATAATCTTGTATTTCATCTATCATTTATCACTCAATAATTATAAACCAGTTCTTATCCTTATCAAATTGAGACAAGAAATGACTAAAGATGATGCTTTAACAGTTGAAGTGGTACAAAGGTCAAGGTAACAGTAGCTAGGGCCGGTAAAATCTTACAAAGAAATCTGTATATGTGCAACACTGAACTTCTATACGGCTAGATCGATTATGATGAAATTTTTTTTGTGTATTCGTCCTCGAAATTTTAATCAAGAAAAAAAATTAGTACTTATGAGAAAATGATAGTTATAATGTTCTTTTTATAGTTTGATTGATTTTGATGGATGAAATAAGAAATGATGTGTGGTGTGTTATAATATATAGTGACAAAGGTAGAGAAAGGGATGCTTAGATGGTTTGGATGTGTAGAGAAGATAGACGAAAGAAGATTGACAATACAATTATAGTAATATAAGTTATATACGGGATTGTTACCATGTACCCTGTTTTTATTGAGGTTCCAATATTTCGGCACTGTTGCAAGCGCCATAATCACGGAGCAACTGAAGTAATTGCGAGTAGGCTGTTATTGGCAGACATATCGGTCTACCCTGCGAGGAAGTCTTTTACTGCGTTCGATACCCGTACCACTGTTCACATTCTCACTATTCAATTAAAACTGTCCTCGACACACAACACTTACAGTATCGGATCGCGAAACGACACCTTTTTGATTATTTCGGTTTTCACACGTACAAAACACAGGATTCCAGACATTCGACAATTCAAAACCGTCCTCACGATTGAAATTTTTGTTTTGTTATTTCAATCGTTTCCCTGACCAATCTTGGTATGTAGTGGCGTTCTGTCGAAATAATCTGTGGGTTATGGAACTCAATCCAGTGGTTAGGACCAGAATCAATCAAATGTTTCGCGATGGCGATGGTGATCCCGTATATATCTTATATTACTATAATGTTAGTGACTATGAAAGTTTAAAACAATATATTGACAGTACAAGTTTTGAGGCAAATGTGCATGAGCACGTAGATAGACCATGTCGAACCAGCAGACCATGGCGAACTTTCAGGGACCAAAAAGGTGATGTCCTGAATAAAGACCAGGTCAAAAGCATATTTAACCGACGAGCTCGTATTAAAACTGACAAAAGTTGAAGAAGCGAGGGAAATTGAAGAGTTGTGATCTCTAACTACCCGTACTGGAAAAAGGCGTGATTTTATACATAAAAAAAAATATGTCACCGTAAATTTGTAAATACCGTTAGATTATAATCTATCTCGCGAGATTGTAAACTATTGAAAGATTGTGAACCGTAATATACTGTTACAGTTAAACGCTTATATTATATTATAAAATATCTAACCTAACCTAACCAAACCTAACCTAACCACCCTTAATTTACCACTGAATATTACCCAACGACTTCATAAAAATTCCTGAAGATAGTAATTGACCACCCCTTTCGACTCCCCTTAGACCCAAAGTGTCTAAAACAATAGCTTTTTAACAATAAAATATTTAAAAATTTGTCTCATACAAAAGTCAATGTTGCTGTCACAGCATATGAAGCGTTGATGTCTTTTGTATGGGGCCATCCGAGCTTAGGTGGATTTTCGACCAAAATTAGGCGACTCAAAACTTTTAAAATATTCACCAAAAATCCATTTTAAGTTTTAGGTTAGGTTTATCATATGTCATTTATCGCATATTTTATCTACCGAAAAATATGCGTTAAACTGTAAGCAGTATGTTACGGATAGATTATAATGTAACGGTGTATACAATTTTACGGTGACATATATAAGATAACACATATATTGTTCTGAACTCAAGTTAAGTAGCTAAAGCACTTGTATTATGGAATTCAGTAACAATGACGGTACCACAACACCCAGACCCAAGCCAATATAAAAAAAAAGTTTTTTACATTGACCCGACCGGGGATCGTATCCGGTACTCCGGAGTGACATTACCATGATAACCGGTGTACCAGCCACTCGACCAAGGAGGTTGTCAAAAATATATGTATGTAAGAACAAGATATTGTAAGGCAATTAATAATGGTGCCTTTAATAATACTATCTTACATATTTGAAACCGGTTGATATCTTTGTCAGAATTATACTTATTTTTACTTTTTTTACTGAAACCTCCTCGTGACCTTCTCGAGAGAGCGCGTAAAGACATCTTCCAATCTGTTTTGTTTCACTGCCAATACTCATGCATATTCAGAAACACTCAGTGGTTAATAACCCACCATTATTACACACTAATATCAACCACAACACAAAATTTAACAAGAAAACCGAAACCATTAAAGTGTCGCTTCGCGCTCCCGCCAAAAAGTCTTCATTTTATTGTCATTGACATCATGATGTCTGTAATCACAGAGTATAAAATCTTTAAAAAGTGATGTTTTCTCCTAGATATTCCAAACTGGTTGATAATAAATCTTTGTCAGACTTATAATTATTTTGATGAACGCTTAGTTCTTACACTTGCGCGCACATTAAACATTTTAATAAAACTTTTTTTTACGGATTTTGCGAATGTTTTATTTTATATTTAATCCTGACGTTTCAAGGCGGAAGAAGCCAATCGGTTAAGATAACAGTTTTATGCAAAGCAGACATTTAAATTTATATTTCAACATTATTAATGATTCGTTTTTGTTCCGATTAACAATGTTATCATCAATGTTATTATTAATGATTTTCAATTTGTATTTGTATCTTTTCTTTTCTATTTTATTTTCTTTCTCCAGACACAGTGCACGCAAATACACATCACACTCGCACACACATACCTATTCTTGTTCTTGACCTGACAACGCAGTTGCTGGTATCCGTGTTTCATCTTTGTGTGCTGGCTGAAAATCGGTGTTTTGCCAAAAGGCAAAAATTACACACTGAGCCTTGACCTTTCTTACTGCTCACACACGTACAATTCTCCTTGTTGCTATCTCTTTTGTCATTGTGCTTATTCAATTTTGTTTGTCTCTGTTTTTATGGTCATTAATTAAATGTTATATGTGAATGTGTGTGTCGTAGCAAATAAACTATTGTCTATCTGTTTATGGTTAAAAAAGTGCGTCCGTCAGCTCTGACGCACGACTGGAGTTTACTGTTTAAAGAATGAATGTCTTTGAATAGGGACAGTAAATAATAAAACAAATAAAAAAAATGGTTGTCTGTAAATTCAGTTTACGGACGATAATTTTCCGTGATAGCGTCATAAGAAAACATTGATGAAAAATTGCATACCTACTTTTATGAACTGAATTGAGTTATTATCACTGAATTATCATTATTTTGTATAACACTAAGAAGTTAATTGAAAATTATTATTTTTTGGCAAATTAACATTAAGTTGTTGTAATAAACAATGGAAACCACATTGTCTGTTCACTTCATGAAGTGGAAGAGAGATAGATGCGCCCTAAGTCTAACGCTTTGTCGTGCATGCAGCTGGTGTTCATCGATTTATAAGACGTTATCATGTCAAAATAAAAGTAAAAGGTGCTCACGATAGGTTGCGCACAAAAACGTAACGCTGTCATTGGATCACTAAGTTTTACTCTTCATATTTTTTCCATACCGGGCGCCTTATTCGAAAATTAATTCTTAAGGAGTAAACTTCATAATACCATTCGAAAACATCGATATCCGATAGTAAAAAATTGCATAAAAGTACTTACTGACTATCCAAGTTACCACTAAATATCACAAAAATTATTATAATTGTGCATTTTAATTTATCAAGTTGTATAGAAAATATATCGGGAATGCATCGTTGCAGAATTAATAAAAAAAGGTATAAAAGAAAAGTCTAAAGCGAAAGAAAGACCCAAAGCGGAACCGATAATTCAAAAGCCAGTTCGTTTATTGAACAATTGTTTTCCTAAAATATCGTTTCTAGTACAAAAGACATCAACGAGATACTACCAAAAAAATAAAAAAATAATACCACGAACAAAAACAGGTGACATTATAAAAGTATTTAATTTTATTTAATAGGCAACACTAACATTGCGTGAATACAACATTTATAGAAGGTTTATAATAAGTACTATACCTATAAACGCAACAATTACAAGTGTCGACAGCATTCTAAAAAATATAAGCGTGATTTAAAAATTAAAATAAATAATACCTATTCGACAACTTCCCATTAAATTAACTTTTATTAACTTATGATTTTACAAATTATATTGAATTATTTTGGAAAACATTGAATCATATTAATATTCAATCATAATAAAATAGATAAAAACGAAAAAAAGATAAGTAACATATAAAAATAAATGTAATAAACTTAAATTAAAAACAAAAACAAATTCACATGGAATAAACGTATTAATAGAGATTAGTCATAATAATTTTAATCAGTTTTATGCGAATCAGTTGTAAGTTACCAAGGCTCTATCACGAGTTTCATATGTTTTTCCCAGAGTTTGAAATCCTCATGGTGATAGAACTATAGCCAAGCGATCTAACATTATCTGCTTGACTTTATGCCATGATATTGTGAATTTTAAATAGTAAAAAAATATTGTTTGCCATCTTAAAAAAATATATGCCACTATTCTTTGTAACAGTTAACCTTTTAATTATTACTAGCGGCCCGGCTTCGTACGGGTGGACAAAATTCTTTAATTTTTTTCTATTATTTAATATTTTTCCGTTAGCGCCATCTAGCGTCCGGTAGACGAACTAACTAATGGTAACAAACACACACAAAGTATTGTCATAATATTATTACTAGCTGACCCGGCCACGCATTCCTGTATTATAAAAAAAAACTGTTATTCTTAGGCTTATGGTAACTATATACGGTAACAAACACACACACAAAGTATTATTAATAATTAATATTACATTACTATAATTAGTAATAGTAACATTATCGCAAGCCGTATTCATTGCTAAACAACTTGTCTTTTAATATCCTATTTTGTGTATAATTATCAAACATTTAAATTTTCTGATCTTGATTCACTAGCAAACCTATTAGTAGGTTTCTCGAGACGATACTTATTGTATAATCATAATTAAGTTTAACAATAAATTCATAAAAACCCATTGATGTGCTTTACGCACACAAAAATGGGGAAAACTAGTTAAAATTTTGAGACGAAACTGGTTATTTGTAACACGTGTAATAGAAAATTTATGTATGGCCAGCAAAAAAGTTGAACACTTTTATCTTCTCAGTTTATCCACCGATTTTCTTTTTCTTTATTTGTGGCTCGTACGATTTGTGCATTTAGCTAGTGTCAAGTTAGTATAATTGCCAGTTCGTGAGTAATTATTTTTCTTCATTTCATGATGATTTTCATGATAAATTTCAAGATTAATGTTAGGGGTTTTACTGAAACCTTCCCGTGGACTTTTCGAGAGAGCAGGAAAAGACAACTTCCGTTGCTTTGTTACACTTGGCACTTAGTGGTTAATAATCCACTATTATTACACACTAATATCCACAACAACACAAATTTTAACAGGAGAAACAAAACCACCAACATGACGGTTCTCGCTCCTGCCAAAAAGTCCTTTCTGTTTTTTTGTTTAGTATGCATTAACTATCTTTAGTGTTATCAATGAAAAAAGTTTGGATACAGTTTTTATCTTCTTTCATTTGGGCAACCAAATGCTAAAATATTTTTTTGAAATAAAATCTTCTTTAGCAGCGTTGTGATTTGACAGTCGATGAAACGAAAAAACGACACTAAAAAAGAGATAGACGCTTAAATTCCTTTAACGAAAGATTTAACGTTCCTACGGTTTTCTCCTGAAAACGAGATAGGAAGCATTATGTACGTGTTTGTGTGCGCATGCGTAGTACAAAGCTTCAGAGAAGGCATCACAACAACCGTGGTATTTTGTATACGTGTACGTATTATTTTTGAAGGTTTCACTTCTACCATGTTTGAATTGCACATATGCGTTCTTTTTTTTATATAGCAACATTTATTCAGATTTTAGAGAAGAATCTTTAATCTTAGATCACAAATTTGATGTTTGTCTGTCCGCTCTTTTTCCATTGTATATGCGTTACCATAGCAACGCGTTAACCGCAAGTAGTTCGTCTACCGGACGCTAGATGGCGCTGACGGAAAAATATTTCATAATAGAAAAGTTTAAAGAATTTTGTCCACCCGTGCGAAGCCGGGACGGGCCGCTAGTATATAACAAAGACCTCTTCTGCAATTAAAATCATATTTTGGTGTGTGGACATGTGTTCTTAAAAAAATGTTTTATTTTAAAATTTTACTTCTTAATTCTTACATTTTAACGTTTTTTTGTGCACGTTTTTGTTTCCTGACCTTTGAGTTCAAAAGGTCAGCGCCGTGACCTTGTCTGCTGCAAAGATTGAGTAAGCTGAGGTATAGTTCTGATTAGTAACAAAATAATTAACCCTGTTAGATAAATGATTACATAAATGAATTTTATAAATGGAAATTAAATAAATAAATCCATTTACTGTGATGTTTATATTTTGAATAGCGGCCCGTCCCAACTTCGCACGGGTGGACAAAATTCTTTAAAAAATTTTCTACCATTAAATATAGCCTATGTTACTCAGCGTTAATGTAGCTTTCCAATGGTGAAATAATTTTTGAAATCGGCTTAGTAGTTTTTGAGTTTATTCATTGCAAACATACAAAAATACAAATCTTTCCTTCTTCTAATATTAGTGTAGATGAACCGATGTATAACAGTCTATAATATAGACTGTGTAGAGAGGATGTTCGTACCGACGAACGGTCCTGGGTTCGAGTTCCGGAAAGGACATGTTTGTGTGATGAAAACAAGCATTTGCCATGGGTTTTTATATATATTTCTTTGAATATAACATATCTATGTATAATATAGTTATGTATGTCTATCCGATAGTAACGAAAAAAGCGTACTCGTATGTATGCGTTACTATAACAATAAGTACTCGTTACTATCGTTACGTTACTCGTAACTTCAGTTACCTTATTACATGCTATGTTATGTATATTAGAGCAACGAATCGAATCGTATTGCTTACGCGTACAGTATGAGGTCGCGGCGACGCAAAATTCGTGATTTGTAGAAAACATACTTAAACATTACATACCAATCTGCGTCAGGTAAATTTTTTCACTTCTCTGTATTTTGAACCAGACTTTTGATAATTAACAGCTTTTGTTAACCAAGAAACAAATTAAATCTCATTAGAGTTCATTTAGACACATCTCTTTTAAGATAAGAAAAAAAACCGTGAAGATACGCGATAATAAAAAACAAAAACTTTTTTTTTTTAATTTGTAAAAAATATTTTTCTACCTTGTTTCTGTTACAATCTTAAACTTTGTCTACACACATAATACCTCTAATAAACAGTAAAAACCTTGGACGACGAATTTCCAAATTATACTTTAATTCTGACTGGGCGCCCAACGTCCCCGTGAAATCAGGGGCTGGGAACCGGTGCAGTGGGGTAGCTGCCAGTGATCTGGTCAACCATTGGTGGCATTGCCCCGGCCCCATCGTCTATAGTGGCATCTGACTGTACTCACTCGCCACTGATCTATGGAGGGGCTTCTGTAGCGTGCGTCAGGTTCGGGGCTCAAAGTCATAGCTTGACCTAACTAGTCGACAGTACTAAATAATAGTATCTCCTCTTATAAGATAAATCCTAATTATATTATTACAATACTTTGTGTGTCTCTGTGTGTGTGTGTGTGTGTGTGTGTGTGTGTTTGTTACCATATTGTCTCGCTATCCTAACTTTGCAAAGCCGTTACGTACTCCCGCAAAAACAATACGATAGTATGTTTTTACACGCTACAGCGCCATCTAGTTATTATAATAGAAAAATACTAGAAAAATCGACTCGGGTCACAAGTGAATTCTCAGGCGGTTTTTCTATTATAATATATCGTCCCATTGCACTGTGGGACATCCATAGGTCATAAATCTTAAAAACCTGCTTTCTAGTTTTACATTTTATTCCTTGTCGTTACATTGGATAGTTGCGGTACCTTCTGAAACTATAAATAGGTCAGTAATTAGAGTGCGCCTTCATTATCTATTGTGCATTCAATGAGAGCGCATCGCCAATCGTAAATACTGTTATCAGTGAGTCATTAAAAAGCGTGACGTCATTTGTTGTCATTGCGGGACCTGTGAGTGCTGTGTGTGTTTTTTCTGAAATGGATATCCAAGAACAGGGTATGTAATAATTAATATTTTTATTTTAATTGTATCTTAGTATATATTTTCTTTAGTATGTCATTGCTACGAGGCGACTTTTCTTGGAGTATTATATTTTAATATTCAAAGTTTGAATAAACTTTTAAATATGTTCCCACTCGCTCCGACTATGGAGGTATATTGCACCATAATCTTTAGACTTTCTTATCTTAGGAAAATTAAAACTTGGCTGCCCTTATCTGCCCTTTTGGCGATGACAAGGGTGCTACGGTTGCCAGATTATCTCGTAGCATTTGCTACGAAATTAGTTTATTTAGTCTTAGTGCTTTGTGTAGGTTTTGTGACTGAATTTTAACCGTTTTTTTTTGTTTTAGGTAATTTATATATATGCTCGTTTTCAAGAATGCATATTCTTGAAATATGGCTAACTGTCAATACCGATAATGACTCGGAAAAGTGTCGTCAAGTCCTACAAAGTTTGTTGACTACTCTGAACGATGCTGAGAACATTGATATTCATTATTTAGAGAAAATTGTTAATAATTTATGTAAAGCTATTGCTCGATTCTGGAAAAAATGTAATAGGGATAAAACCAAGCTTTTATATAAGAATTCCGATTGGTTTAATGTTATTGAAAAAATTCAACTTGTGAAAAACAATAAGCAATGTACTCCGTCTGAAACGTCGCCGTGTCATTCACGTGGTCGTCCTCGAAAACCTTTTACGCAATGTAGTAAAAGGACTAAACGTCGGAGAGTAGCTGATTTGTCAAAGTCTGATGATTCTACTGTGAGTGCATTGCTTGATGTTTCAGACTGTTCATTCGATTCGTGTATATCTAGAGTTAGCACTGATGATGTCTTGTCACTTGTGACTGATGCTCAGTTGACAAAACATCAGTATTTATTAATTAAAAACTTTGTTAATAGTAAGATTTCTCCTAATGTATTACCATGTTACCAACAAATTACTAAAGCGAAACAGAGATGTTACCCTTCTAATATAACTGTTTCCGAGTCTTCAGCTGAAGTTGAATTACAAAGTCTTTTTGATCACACAGCTTCTCGAATCCTTGAATCTCAAAAAGAGGTCTTAGATCAGATTCCTGATGATTGTTTGTCTAATATCTCTTTACTTGGGAAATGGGGATTCGATGGCAGCACTGGACATAGTGAATACAAACAATTTTTTTCAGATTCAACTTTAGAAGATAGTAGTTTGTTTGTAACATCTTATGTACCCCTTCAAATTATTGTAAAATTAGCTGAAGATAATTGTAAAATTTTATGGAAAAATCCTCGACCCTCTTCCACTAGGTACTGCCGTCCTATTCGATTTCAATTTTTGAAAGAAAGCACAGCAGTGTCTTTGCAAGAGGAAGCTTATTTTAAGGATAAAATTGAAAGTTTGCAACCTACTTTTATTCAGATCGACAATCGTGAATTGGTCGTTTCTCATAAGTTGCAGCTTTCAATGGTAGATGGTAAAATTTGTAGTGCTTTAAGTGAAACATCTACAAGTAGATGTTATAAACTCGGCGTCAAAAAAATCGCACCTTATAAAAATCTTATTCAAAAATTCCTAAACCTTATATAGAGGATAGTGTTAGGTATCATTAGAAAGGTAACAAAAAGGAGCATCAAACAACAATTAAGTGCAATCTTTTTTTTAATTAAAATTATACAAAAAGCATAAAAATTTGAAAAATAATAAAAAATCTTAATTAAGTCCTAATTAATAATCGATAATTTACAAAAAAAATGTACAAAAAGTGTCTTAAAATTAACTCAAAATCTAGTGTTACCCCCCCTTGCCCTGATGACGGCTTCCATACGGTCCCTCATAGACCTCACCAACTTCAGGAGCTCTTCTTGAGGGATAAGACCCCATTCTTCAATCACCGCGGTTTGGAGTTCCTCTAGAGTCGAAGGAGCCGGATCCCGAGATCGAACCTTACGTTTAAGATGGTCCCAGAGGTGCTCTATCGGATTCAGATCAGGACTTCTCGCTGGCCACTGCATCACAGGAATTTGGGACCTCCGCAGGAAGTCGTTCACGATGGCTGCAGTGTGTGCGCGAGCGTTGTCGTGCATTAATGTGAACCCCTCGCCAAAAGATTCGGCAAAAGGGACCACATGCACATCCAGGATCTCTGTGATATAGCGGCGCGCAGTCAGCGACCCTTGTCCGCGAGCACCTCCGGTCCGGGAGACGCAGACCAGGTCGGTTTTGCCGGCAGCCGACATACCGCCCCAGAACATGCAGGATCCGCCTCCATATTCCACCGTCTCCTGGATGCAGGCTTGAGCGAAACGTTCACCCTGCCTCCGGTATACTCTTCTTCGTCGGTCGTTGCAGAAAAGACACACTCGTGTCTCGTCTGAGAAGAGAACAGCTCCCCACTGCTCAATGGTCCAATCGACGTGGTCGCGAGCAAACTGCAAGCGGGCTCGTCGGTGCGCTGCAGTCAATTTTGGACCTGTAGCAGCTCTGCGGGCTGCTATGTTCTTCTCCTTCAGTCTTCTTCTAACCGTGGATACACTCACGGTGCGTCTGCGAACTGCCTGGAGCTCCTGTTGCAGCTGAACAGCGTTTGAGAAGCGATTTCTCAAAGAGTACGACACAACGAACCGGTCGTCTCTTTCCGAAGTGCAGCGACGTCTACCGGACCCATGTCGCCGGATATAGCCACCGGTCTCTAAAAAGCGCTGGTAGACTCTACGAACCGAAAAACGGCTCAGATTCAGTTGCCGGGCGACATCACACTGCCGCACCCCTGCTTGCAGTAGTGCAACCACTTGAGCGGCCTCATCAGCTGTAGTGTCCATTTTCCAGATGTTCTTTCTTCAGTAAAATCAGTGCGTGTGTCCCCTTCAACGGTTTAATAGCGAATGACCCACATTGAACCCGTGTTGACCTCTTTATACCCACAAAGTTAGCGCAACTCGCGACTCTCCCGAGCAGCAAAATTTCCTTAGAATTTTTGTGACCCTTTATTTGTTGCTTTAGGTTTTATTTGATAATGAAAAATAATGTTTTTTTATTAAGTTAATTAAGTAACCTTTTAAATAAAATTATAATTAATACGACTGCATGTGCATATCCAGAGTTAATGCCATTTGAACGTGATTTTCTTAGAGGTGCGATTTTTTTGACGCCGAGTGTATATGTAATGCTACCCCTAAAGAGATGAATAAAATAGACGAATGTTTACAAAAACCTGTAATAGAGAGTAGATACCAATTTGGATTATCACCACTACATTCTTGGATACGTTTCTTCGAATATTTTATTCATCTTTCATATAGATTAGACATAAAAAAATGGCAAGTTAGGCTAGATAGTGATAAACAATTGTTATCAAATAAAAAACAATATGTACAGTCCCAGTTTAGGGAACGATTAGGTTTAATAGTTGACAAGCCGCGTAGTGGTGGAAGCGGGACGTCTAACGACGGAAACACGGCCAGGAAGTTTTTTTTGGAATCAGCTGTATCTGCTGAAATTACAGGTTGAATAAGGATCTCATAGATCGTTGTTGTGTAATATTACAAACGTTATCTTTTGGACATAAAATAAATGAATGCAAGTTTAAAGACTATGCATTACAAACAGCATACAGCCTGGTCGAGGAATATCCGTGGTATAGTCTTCCTGCTTCTGTCCACAAGGTGCTCGTACATGGATCAGATATTATAAGTTATGCATTGTTATCTATAGGAGAACTTTCCGAAGAAGCTGCTGAAGCGACAAATAAGTATATCAAAATTTATAGACGAAGTCACATTCGAAAAATGTCACGTGAAGTTACCAATCAAGATTTAATACAACGACTATAATTACATTCAGATCCTTATATTACAAGTCTTCGGAAACTTCCCCCTAAAAAGAAAAATACTCTGTCACAAAGTGTAATAGAATTGTTACATGTTTAATATTGTTAGAATAAGAATAATTTATTTGTATTTTGTTAGTTGTTTTGTTTTTTTTTTGTATTTAATTAATTTTAATTTATTTATTTCTATTATTTTATTATAATTAAATAATGTTATCAATGTTTTGACTCTTATTTTATTTAAAATATATGTTTTACATTCCAATTTTTAAGTGTTTGTTCATGATAAATTTAGGTAAAAGTATGTTATTGTTTATATTTGTTTTTTACTGAAGTAAACGTTTTTTATTCCGTAAATACATGTACTTCTTTCATTTTAATGTTCCTAAAACACTTTTACAACTATAAGTCACTAAAATAATACAATGTATTGATAGTAACAGGACTTTAACTATTTATGACCGCCCTTGTATGGAGCGTGTCCCTCCGTGCATTGTAAGTTTAAAGATTTCATATTATACATTATTGACCATAAAATATTGAAAGTTATTGTCGCTACTTAACAAGTTAAAATTATTCAATGTACAAATACATTTTGAGTTGCGTTATCGAGTCGAGTTATAGAATAAGAATAATATAATATCAAATTTTATTGCTTCTATTCCATTCACTGGAAATGTTTACGATTTCTGCTTTACGACTTTACAGAATCTCATGTATAGTTTTGCAATTTTTAACTGACTTTAATAGATTTTAGCATAGTCATATAGTTAATTACAACATGTTGGTTATAAATTAAAATAATATTTTTTACGTTCGAAACTCATTGTTCTATCGTTCCACCATTACTTTTAATAAAGATTTTCTTAAATTAAATCTTATAAGCATTTCACTGAGTAGTTTCAAAGTGGATCTTAAAGCTAGTGGCGTAGCGTAGTGGGGGCGGCAGAGGCGGCCCTTTTTAGGGGGGGGAGGGGGGGCAAAATTTTACAATAACTAATAAAAATATTTCAACCATTTCATATTTTTATCGCAACGATGGCCCGATTGAAAAGAGCACGAAACTTTTTCACTAAAATTCTGTGACGAATTCAGGGAATCCCTTTCTTTGAACGATATATTGTAGCGACTGCTGGCAACTTCGTCTATTCTGACTTAGGGGGTTTCCCCGTAGTTTATTTTGTGCTTGAATTGTCTGTGACTAATGATCAGCGAGAATGTCTTTGACAATTCAATGAAAGTTTTATTGATGGAGACTCAGTTATGCAATTCACATTGTCTCGTATCGAAATTTTTGTTACGCTTTAAAACTGTGACTTTTGAGCAAATAAAGGTAAACTTTTTTATTTAAAATCTAAACTGTATAATGCAAAATAATGACTGCTCTTGCCGAAAAGTAATCTAGACTTAATGTATGTAATGTATAGTATACATAAATTGAAATACCTAAACAAGAGGGCGGCAAAATTGTCCTTCGCCCCGGGCGGCTGACATCCACGCTACCCCGCTGCTTATAGCACATGTGTACTGTTCAAATTAATTTATATACTTAATTTGTGTTACAATCAAGTTACTATCAAATTTTCATGTTTCATTGTATTTCAATTTTTAATTGTTTTATGCTTTAAAACGATATATAAGTTTATTTTTTTTTAAAAGCAAGCTTTACTTATTACTCGTTTATAAACGTCATTTTATCGCGGAGTTCTTATGACCACCTACAAGCTTCAGCATCAGACCCTGGTTACCAAATAGGATCAAATTACTTGTCAATGCGATCAAATTAAACGCCCTGTTAGGTAACTTCGATTTTAATATCAATGAATGAGATACAAATGCTCGTATACGTCATACAAACATATGTCTCTACCGGGAATCGAACCCAGGGAGGATCGTTACAGTTGCATCAAACGGTTCTTAAAAGACAAAATATATTATATATTTAAAACAACACAAACATTTAAAAAAGCAGTGTGAACAAAGACCACATTGTGCAATAAATATTTCTGCAACCACCAATTATGGTCAAACACACGATCATTAAGGTCATATACTTAGCTCATAGTTACTTAATCCACTAATTTTGATTTTAAGCTATAATTGACATAAGAAGCAATTATCTAAAGAATTTTAATAAAACAACTTTACAGGAGCCGAGATCACGGGATGACTAAGGTGCCTTTGTCATCTTGTGATCAATGCTCCTGTAAAGGAGTCGAAACTTCAGGATTAACTATAAATTATACGCAACAAACCGTTAGAAACTTGTTTTTTACAAATGTATAATATGCGCAGAAGTGTGACAATTAAATATAGGTAATATCTAAAGCATTTATTTCTAGTAATAAATTCTAATAATGATTGAATTTTAAAGACTATGACATTTAATTTTACTGCTGAACAATGTATGTGATGTAGTCTGATATATATTTATTTGTTTTTATTATTTCAATATTTAACTGATTAATTTTTATACCCCTGTGTGTAATGTGTTTGACCGTAATTGACTTGAGGTCAGTTTTTATATCCTTTCATTCCTCGTGAAAGATTTTTAACTGTTTTTTAATCACAAACTGACGAAGAACTATGTGTTGCGTTATTCAGCAGTAAAATTGAATATCATATAATTCTCACACAATCATTACTACTGGTTATAAACACAAGAAATAAAATAATCTTTATTAAAATGAAATAGGTAGGTCCAAACGTAGAAATGTTACCTGATTTGCCATCGACTGTACATTACGCGATTCATAGTTTTCTAATCAAACAAGCGTTTACCAAATATTAGTTTTACTCCAAACCAATATTTCTTCGCAGTAAACTTTGACGTAATAATATACATCCGCCATAATGAAGACAAAAAATTGGGTTTCATCACAATAGGTATTTATTATTAAATGCCTTCATTTACACCGATTTGCCTAGCCTTCAGTAAGCACCATAATTTTTGTGTTATGGATACTAAAACAGTGGATAGACATACATATATGCTACATATTAATGTATTTAATATTTATAGAAATCTGTATACATACCTTTGCTCCAGGTATAAATTCTCGTATTCATCACACAAACATCTGCCCCTTTCGGGAGATGAATCCAGTACCGTCATTGCGAAAAGCGAAATCGCTACTTTTGCACTAAATTTCCACGTTTTAATATATTAAATGACTCTTCACTTTTTTATTTTTTTTTTACATTCACCTGTCCCGGTGTCTGTAATGAAATCTTGAAATTTAAATTTGAATCACTTCCTGGTTTTTTTCCCACGTTTTTCTTAGGTCGCTTTCTTGTCTGTTTGCTTGTCTGTCCGGTTGGAATCTTGTATCTCAATTTTGAGGCACTTCCCGACCACCTAGCGAGTTGAAACTTTCAGGGTAGCTCAGAACCCGATGACAATGCACGCTTAAACAACTTTCAATTTTCTAGGTGCACTTTCAGGTTAACTTTCGGCAACTTTCTCTTTTGTATGGGGGTTATCCGATTGTTGCGTAACACATGGTTACTTCGTTGAGTTAATAATTAAAAAGAATAAAATAATAATACTAGATTTAAAAATCTAAAAATCCCACGTTTTTCAGTGACCAAAAAAGAATAAAATAACCCGGCGGGGCCAAGCGAGGGGCCACTCAAAACGTGGGGGCGCATGTTACTTATGGAGATGTAATGAGATGTATGATATGCATAGATGTTGAGAGTATTTGTAAAGATGCGCCCCCACGTGTTGAGTGGCCCCTAGCTTGGTCCCGCCGGTTTTTTTTTTGGTCACTGAAAAACGTGGTATTTTTAGATTTTTAAATCTAGTATTATTATTTGGAATTATCCATGCATATGTATATCGCGTGGCAATGCAATATTATGATGATATGGAGCTGATCTGATGCTGGAGCTAGGTGGTCATAGGTATTCCTCAATAAAACGATAGAACAATATCGAGTTTAGGCTAGTTTGATTCGTATTGACGAATACTTTGATCTTATATGGTAACCAGGGTCTAATGATGGAGCTGGAAGGTGGTCATAGGAACTCCACAATAAAACGATACACGAGAATGGGCTTTTTAACTTTTTTGTCTGTTTTGTTAATACAAATAATAACAGATAAATAAAAGATTGTTTTTAAAAAAACTTTTTTTCTTATATCTTGTTAACATGCTTTCATTTAGTTATACCTGTCTCAGTATCTATCTATACATATAAATAAAATTGGAGTGTATGTTTGTAATATTTAAATAACCGTTTTTTACTAGATGCATATGAATATATGTATATACGGTACATACACCAAAATAACATTTTTTACAATTTTTGTCTGTCTGTCTGTCTGTTTGTTCCGGCTAATCTCTGAAATGGCTGGACCGATTTTGACGGGACTTTTATTGGCAGGTAGCTGATGTAATAAGGAGTAACTTAAGCTACTTTATTTTAGAAAAATAAAGTAAATTCAAATTACTTTGCCACAGCAACGCGTGTCTGGGTCATCTAGTCGGTAACAAAATCTTACGTGACTGACCTACTACTGACCTACTACGACGTCAGATTTCCGGTAGAGCTGAAATTTAGCATGCTCATATAAGTCGGATGACAATGCAATATTATTTTAATTTTTTAAACAAAACAATGTTTTAAGTTATTGTTATGTGGGTAGAATTAGACGAGATAGTGGTAGGTGGTCAGGTGTGTTTAAAACAAGCCAAAATATATATATCGAGCAAAAATATTCGGGATCGGTTGAAAGAAACATATAAACATAATATTTTTGAAGTGAAAACTTCTTTAGCGGCGTTGTGTACTTTTTGGGATGAGTAAAAAATGTTTAACTCGCGTCAGGACACGTGACCTGATCGAAAATTCGAAAGACGGAGGGAGAGTAGACCGCCGGCACGGCGAAAGAGAGGAAGTAATATGCCCCTTTCTTTATACCGCTGTTTCGTTTAAGTGGCGCAGGACGCTTGTGCGAGTGTGCGTGTGTGTTTGTTGTCATGTTTGTGTACGCTAGCGCAATAAATGAATATTGTATTTTACCACATAAATGATAGTACTTAAAGCAATTCGTGTAAAATTATTCTCTTACCGTTCCAAAATATCAAAAATGCACAACGTTAATGTTAATGTTTTCTCTTCTGCCGGCACTCCTGGAGTGCAACCCGTTGTTTTTTTATTCCTATTTAGCTTTTAACGCTTTAATGTTGACTAGTGATCAAAATTTTTATTTATAGCCCTCGGGAACAGTACTTTTTTTAAGCACAAAGGACTTATATATATAATATTATTTAGTACAATGTTGCTAGTAATAAATACAACATCGCAAATGTTTAAATTTCCAAAACATAATATATGTAAAATATAATTCTGACATGTAAAAGCTAAATTACTTTATCTGGCAATACCAATAAAATAAAATCAATTTCATTGGATTTACACCTAGCTCCCTATTTCACTAACCAGCATTTAAAAACAACCTCTGTAGTATAATGTTTCTGTGTATTACACAATTGTCTCTATGTATCAGTATATAATGTATTACACATAAAATGTGCACATTGTTTAGTAAAATTACTAAAATAACAAAATGTGCATATTACATTTTGTGTAATAAATTGTAAAAAAATGTGTATTTGATATGATTGAACGAAGGCAACGAAACTAAAATCTTTAAGATTTTAATCTCTGTTAATAAAAAAATATAAAAAAAGCGTAAGAAGCGAAATGAGAAAAGAACGAGTCATGCCAACACCGCTTGTGTTGTAATGGTAAAAGGAAGTATGAGGTTAGTAGCCCAAGGGCAGTCAATGAACTACCAACGTTCGCGTTTAACACCCAGCTACTAAAAAAAAGTCGCAAATGTTGCGAAGTGAATGGATGATGTGATTAAATAAATGCATAAATTTAAGACCTCCATGATAGAGTGGTTCATATATCAGTTTTGATGTATATCAGTAATGTCACTCGAAATTCCTGGATTCGATCACCACTCAGGTAAACGTAGAAAAACTATTTTTTATATTTTTATATATCCATTTGAGTCTGGATGTTGCAGTAACATCATTGAAATGAAATTAAATGAAAATAACTTTATTAAAATGCACTTAAAATAAGTTGTTTTGAATCGTCCAACATTTTTACCTACCACAAATCAGGATGTCTTTTAACTTACAAGAAGAATGGGCGCAAGAAACTCATCAGCTTTAACAGAAGTAAGGACATACACAATCCAGAAAATAAAATAAATAAAAAAACAAAATCATTTTGTTATTACAATACTAATAGTGTTATGATATCATTATTTCGTTGATTACAACAAAGTCAACAAGACTAATACATAACCTACATACACACCTAATAACATAACACAAGCCTTACAATGATTAATTTGGGCTTAGCTAATTGGGGTAAATTTAAAAAAAAATATTTAAATTAAACAACCTTTACCAAATTAAAACGCGTTTAATTTTGTTTTTTTGAAGTGAAAACTTCTTTAGCATCGTTGTGATTTGAAAGTCGTTGAAACGAAAGAGCGACAGTAAAAAGAGACAGACACATAAATTCATAAGATTTGATATAGGAGAAAATGAGATAGGAAGCATTATACAGTGTCCCTTTGAAACGAAAAACCGACAGTAAAAAGATACAGATACATAAATTCATAAGATTTAACGTAGGAGAAAATGAGATAGGAAGCATTATGTACGTGTGTTAATACGTGTTTGTGTGCGCATGCGTAGTACAAAGCTTGAAAGAAGGCATCACAACAACCGTGGTATTTTGTATACGTGTACGTATTATCTTTTAAGGTTTCACTTCTAACGCGTGTGAATTTCACACATGTGTTTTTTTTTATTTAATATTTCCGCCCCTTTTAAAGGAGATTCAAAAGTGGTTCATTTAAATTTGTGATAGAAGCGAAAGTTTAAGAACTAAGTAATGATTATTATAATTATTTGCGTTTGGGTTTCTTCGCGTTCCTTTACATCCTTTAGTCATATCGGTGAACTAGTCTAACTCGCTTATATCGTTACAAACCAAACTGACGCAATTTGCAAACGTATGTGAGCAACACTGAACCAAAGCTGTCAGATATGTTTATTTACGTTGTTAGACTCACTATCCATTTAAGTATATCGATGCTATACAAAGCGATAAAAATGTTTAAAAATTTTCAAGATACTCCAAAACTATATAAAGATTAAAATACGATATTATTAATTAGGAGTAGTCCTGAAAAAAGGCCAGGTCAAAAGCACCCTTAATCGGCGAGCGTGTATGAAAGGACTGGGAGAGTTTAAGAAGCGAGAAATTAATGTCAGGATTAACCTTTTGGGAAGAAGGCGTTATTATATATATGTATTTCATAGTTGGTTGGTACAAACAATACATTTGGTAAGTCTATAGTTTATGCATAAAATATTTTAGTAAAGAAAGACGTAAAAAAATTGATGTGAAATTATTTACTCCAAAGTCCTACGATAAGTGCAATAAGTCGAGTTTTTGGACAAATTGACTTACGTACAATTTACGTACAAATGTATGTACAAATATAATATACTATATAAAATTCCTCTTCATTTTATAGTCGTATAGTAAAAGTTTCAAGTCAATAGCTATTATAGTTACCATGATACACAAAAAAACCAAAATTAAATCTTTAATCGCAATTATTTCGAAAGTAGCTGAAACTACTTATTGCTCTTTTCATAAGAACGGCAGAATGGATATTGGAATTTAAACAAGTCAATACATAGCAAATTCTTTTTATTCCATTTTAATTGATCAAACATTAAATTGTGTATTTATATGAATTATATTATTTACGATCCAAAAACTCCTTGACAATGTAACTAAACTCCGTCTTTATGAAAAATAGTTAATTAATATGATTAATTGTTTTTAATGTATACTGGAAAAAATCTACTCCGCTCTCGGCTCTAGTTTTTTTTTATTAAAATAATTTATCATAGAAAAATACAAAGAATACATAAAAATCTAGAAGCAATTATATTATAGAAACTTCTCGACATATGTAAGAGCTAAAATCACAGAAACGTTTGTTATTATATATTTTTCTAAATTTTATTACAATTGCTATTAGCATACAACTCGAAATCGAGACAGAGTTAAGGCTAAGAACGCTTTTTCCTGTGAGTAATCGAAGTATGTTATTTAGCAGGTTTAAAAGGGTTTGTGGAAAATTTAACAGTTTCGTAACATCTCTTCACACGGCTCAAAAGCGTCCGCAAAATTGCGTCCTAACTATGATTTGTGGTGGCAACTCATGATAATATGCGAATGCAAAGGAATTTTGTGGTATTTCTGTTTCTGACTATCAGTTTTGTTTACAGTATTTCTAGTACAACTTTTTATTTAGAAATTTTGGCGGGAGCGTGATGATTCACTTAGAAGTTTTCGTTTTTTCAGAAAATTTCAGGTGTTGCCAAATTAATGTGTAATAATAATGTATTATTAACTATTCATACATAAAATCATTCGGATGGTCGGAGTTCATCTTGGTCAAACACTGTGACAGGGAATTTTTAAATATAATGATAATAAATTAGCAGTATCTGGCACTTTTTTGACTGGTCATACAAATCTAAAGCATATTTACAAAAATATACCAAAGTTTAATTAAAACCGTTAACAACTTTTTGAGTTTTTACAACAGTAACGAATATCAATAGAAAATTATATTATAAATGCCAAAATTAAATCATTATATACACCAAACTCAAATATACTACAGTTTTATATTAAAAAAATATTACAAGGAAATTCGCCTCAGGTGTAAGATTTCTTGGCGTAGTTTTTTATGATTTATACATAACGCAAGTATAGATAAAATCGTTTTCGAATCAGTGTCGAATCCGGGACCTTGGAGTGGCTTTACCGTGAAAACTGGTATACGAGCCCCTCGATTACGGAGATCGCCAACGAATGTAGATTACCTTACGCAATAATTGGTCGAATGCTTTCTGCTGCGTCATGCCGACGACTTATAATAAATAAATATTATTCAAGATACGCTTGTTAATTTTTTTTTTGTTTTTTAATGGCGTATTTTATATCTTAGTAGGTAGTTTATATATTAGTAGGTAATATTCCTTTCTTTGTTTTATTTTGTATCGTTGCTTATGAGTGCATGTTGATTTGTTGCCTTAATAATATGATTTAAATATTAAAGTGTTGTTTGCCTATAATTGTTTTTCACTATTCTTTTAATTTTATGCACTTTTGTATTTATAGTGTAAGTTGTGGTGTAAAAATGTTGGCAGATCTAATAAAAAAAAAAATCTTAACCTCTTGTCAGTCCACGGTAGCCATTGTTACAATATTCAAATTTCAGCGTGGCCTGCTGTTTTTTTAATTTACGATAAATTTTTAAGATATAGAGATCCAAAAATTCTGTGGTGGATTTTATTAATTTAATTAGCTTTACTGCAGTATTTATTGCTTGGTCCTAGCTTCATTATTTAGCGAGAAAATGGCATTTTTATCTAAGAGTCAGACATTTTTTTTCACAATTTTCGTAGCATTGGCACTGTTCAGAGGGATGGGGCCCGTGGTGGCGAACTGACAAGTGGTTAAAGAAATGTGGTATTGTGAATTCAAAAATAAAATTAAATACAAATAAGAATTAAATATGTAATATTATAAGACACCTACCATAATCACATACATACACACACACAAGGATACACATAAACTTATAGTAATTTATTATATTGTTAAGTTGATATACATATTATTTAGTTGGCATAATTGGACCCATTTTTGCAAACAAGAACCAACTCACAGCAGGTTGGTTTCGAGAAAACGAAACTTTTGTAAACAGAATGTGCAAAATGCATACATAGTATATTAATAAATGAATACTTGTTAACCTCATGTGGAATACTGTAGCCTATCTAGGAATATCAGATTTATAAATGTTATAAATAATAAGTGTTTAGGTACCATGTTGTATAGTTCTCAAACTGTGGGTTGGTTCTTGTTTGCAAAAATGGGTCCAATTATTAGTCAGAACCAAAGTTTTTTATTATTCGCTAAATAGAGGGAGTCAATCACCATGCTATAAAAATTATTGTTACTGATATAAATATTTTTTTTTTTCAAATAAAAATAAACGTGAACCAGAAGCGTGGCGATAGTTATTATGCGAAAAATAAAGTTAAGTGGACATGGAGCCTTAACTTACTTTCTATGTCAAGGGTACCCGCTGATGAGGCGGTTTTGGTAGCCAACAGAGAATGGACAGTCAGACAACTACGGATATTCATATTGCAAAAAGTGGTCAAGGTTAATATCGGAATTCGTTTTTATGTTCTTTGCATGAAATATACGACACGACTCACAGAAACACGTGTATACTCAGGTTTTAAATAAAATGCTTCCAACTTTTCTAAAAAGCTAAGTATTGTCAATTTTTGTCTTAATGTCTTTACGCATAATTTATTTTATATTTAATCCTGACGTGTTCGTTGACACACATTGCAAGATCTAGTGATATAGTTTGCTTTTTTTACAAATAATACAAGTCAGATGGAGGACGGTCCGTGCCCTAGTTTCTTTCGCCAGTTCTTCTTGGAAGGGCCTCCAAATTTCCGAACTAGTGGTTCAGTGTTGTAGACTCAGAAGTGTGTAATGTAATCGTAGTAAGAATTTAATGATTAAATAAAATTCACATTTATGTTAAAAACAATTAACAGTTGCCCGATCAAAATATTGTGAAGGTAGTAGAAAATATATGACGACCATTATCTTAGTCATCCTGTGATCACGGCTCTTGCAAAGGAGTCGTAACGTCAGGATTATAAAATAAATTGTGCGCAAAATTCGTAAAAAATGTTTTATTGAAATATGTAATGTAAGAAGTGTAAGAACTAAATTGACAATTTATGTTTGTATCTTACATATTTTTGAACATAGCCATATTTAAGTATAAAATAATCATGTATATAACGTGGAATGGAACGCTGTGTATGATCAAAGAGGTCCATAATAATGTAATTATGTAATTTTCAATTGCAATTATACTTACTTGACACTGGCTAAATGCACAAATCGTGCAAGCCACAAATAAAGAAAAAGAAAGAAACTATGGTCACGTAGTAGTTATATTCGTGCTTTTCGGGGCAGGCAAAGGACTAAGCCATACTGCCAATTCCATTTTTTTTTCTTAATTAAACGATGATGAATGGAGATGATAGCCGATCGTCAATGAATAATGAATGAACAGTGAAATATACCTTTACGACCACGCGTTGCTGTATTATAAATTAAACTAAAACCTATACCATGCCCTAAGTTGTAGCTAATTCAGCAAAATTAAAATAAAGTCATCAAAATCGGTTGAATAGTTTTAGAGTTCATCGCGGTCAAACATCGTGAGAGGGAATTTTTATAAATATTGATAGATGTGTTGTTGAATACTTATTCTGTCTTAAATCAACCAATTTTTTTCAGAAGTTTTTGCGAAAATTTAAGCTTAGCCAAGCGGGCGGGTGGCGGCTAGTAAATACCTAAAATGGAATATAGAGTTGACGTATCTTCTTTCTCGTCTACCGTTTTCGGTTTTTTGGATCAGCTTCAATGACGCAATGTCTGTTACGCCATAATTTAATTCTTAACCGATTTTAATATTTTTTGTGTGGAATCGAATCAACACATTAGGACCAGAATTTTATATTCTCAAAATAAAAAAGTTATGACCAAAAACATTAGCTCTTTGGAATTTCCCATTGAAACAAAAAGAGCGCGCTTTTTGAAAGTTTTTATTATTATAGAATTATAAAATTTACTAAACATTATTAAATTTTTTAAATATTTTTTGAATTTATACTTCTATAGGCGCGTTATGAAAAAATGATAAGAGTAAAATTTTAAGATATGACACAAAATTATCATGTTGAAGTTGGCCGCAGAAGCGACACGGAATAAACCAAATTGTGTAAATTGTAATTTATCGTGTCTGGGTGTTAAGGGTACCGTGTCAGGGTAGTAAGGGTACCTTCAGCTCCAATATATGATGCTAGCGAAGCTTTATGCTTAGCGACTGCATCGACCTAGTGAATTGAGTTACATTTTACTTTGATTTTGTCACCAGATCCTCAGACATGGCATCGTCGGGGGAATACAGCGCAGCGGAAATGGATGCTATGCCGGATCGTATCGCGGCTACATTTATTGGACGCAAGGTGCTGGTGACTGGAGGCACCGGATTCATGGGAAAAGTTCTCATTGAGAAACTGTTGAGGTAAGTTCAAGAAAAACCGGTCAAGTTCGAGTCGGACTTGCGCACGAAGGGTTCCGTACAATCTTTTAGTTAAGTAAAATAAAAAAGTACCGAACATTGCTCTAACGAAATTAACAGCGGACTGACCGAAATTTAATTTACCAACTGCAAATAACTGTAATAGCAAAAAACTATTTTTTGTGATGTTTTATTTTAATTTAATTTTTTTTTTTAAAGTGAATCTATAATCCAAGATCACAAATTTGTTGTTTGTCTGTCCGCTCTTTTTACCGCTCTTTTTCCATTGTTTCAATAACGTTACCATAGCAACGCGTTAACCGCAAGTAGTTTTTCTACCGGACGCTAGATGGCGCTAACGGAAAAATATTTAATAATAGAAAAAATTTAAAGAATTTTGTCCACCCGTTCGAAGCCGGGACGGGCCGCTAGTATATAACTAGGTATTTTGTGAATATTTCAAGCGTCTAGTTGTTGCCGTTATCAATATCGAGCAAAAAAATAAAGTTTGTTGGGAGTCCTTTTAAATATTTATTTTATTCTGTTTTTTAGTGTTTGTTGTCATAGCGGCAACAGAAATACACATTTTTCCGCAGGTTTAGGCAGAGATCACAGAATTCCACTAACTACGATCCCGACATACATCTCTTGCTTTAACTCTCATCAGCCTTTTCAGACAAGCTCGTCGGTTAAGAGTATTTTTGACCTGGCTTTTCAGGTCAACCTCTATTTGGTCCCTGAAGATTTGTCTTGGTCTGTCGTTACCGACTTTCCCATGCACATTTACCGCATATATTTGTTTTGTTAATATTCTTTCCCTCCTCTCTACATGTCCAAACCATGTCGAGGAATACGAAAAAAACGTGTTTTATTAAAACTCATACTGAGCTCGAATCACAAACATATCAGTATTAGCAGGAAACAGAAAAACCTTTAAAAAATTACTGTGACCTTAAGTTCCATTTAAAAAAAAAAGTTCTTAATGAAAATATTACATAACTGGTCAGTCTTTAGAAAAAAAATTAGTAACAATAATATTTCTTATTAGCCTAGCCCAAAGTGAGCACTGTAAGGCTTGCGTTATGGATACTAGGGTAACGGATATACATACATATTGTCGTTACATCCAAATGACGACCACTGCTGGACAACTCCTCTCTCCATGCCCCTACCCGGCTTAGTGCCCGGTAAAGGCTTGGAGGCCTACCCACTAAAACCTGCAGCGTCCCAAAACACATTGGTGGGGTTCGCGTGGCCCCTTACTGGAATCGGCCACGAGGTGTTTCCCACGACCTTCACTAATATGTCCCTGCGCATGTCACGTGATTTCAAAACCAGGTTCAACTTATATGGCGGGAACTATACTTTGGGTTCAGCTAATTGGTGTGGTTGTAAGAAATGTCATTATTATTCTCAATGCCATTGAGTTCTTTGCTCACATGAACAGTTCACGGATTGCTCAACACTTTTTTTTTCAAGAACATTGGACGATGAAATGTTTTTGACACAGTTACTGATCTGTCGTGTTATGTAATGACAATGATAGGCATATTTTTTGCCACTAAAACTGCCATTTTAAGTTAAGTTAAAATAACGAAATTATAATTATGAGATGTTTCGTAAAAGAAAAAAAGCAAAGTCATTGATTACATTAAAAGATTTCCCAATATATTCAGAAACACAATTAATATATATGTAAAATGATTATTAAAATAGCAATTTTTTCTCATAGTTACGTTTTAGATTATTGGGTTGAAATGAAATTTCATTATTTGACTTTAAAGATTGTACCCGTATATCTTTGGTTGGCTATAGCAAACTTGAAGTTAGGAGAAATGAAGCATTGGTGTTGTACATTTTTAAATTATTAAGGGGGAAACTATTTGATGCGGATTTACTGAAGCATATTAGAAGCATATGCGCGCTTCAACTTGCTGATGGAGGCACCTTTCACGCGCGCACTCACAATCTTCAACACTATTTCTGAGGAAGTAGACCTATTTACTGGTTCTCTGAGTGAATTTACAAGGATTTCACTATTTGTGTATAGTTACAAACTACATTGATGTACTTGTACTGCATGACTACACTATCGCATCGATGAACAACTGTAATGGTAGTTGTAAGTTTGGTTGAAATAATAAATAAATAAATAAAAATTATCTGTCATAGTGTTTGCCCGCGATGAATTCTGAAACTACTCAACTTATTTTGACGATTTTTTTTCATTTTAGCTGAATTTGTTCAGACTTAGGACATAGGATAGGTTTCATTTTAATTTATAACACAGCAACGCGTAGCTGGGTCAGCTAGTTTATTTAAAATTTCACAAGGAACAAACTGTACGTGAGTCATCTCTTAACACCATGGAGGCGAGCGGAAGCCTAACGGAAGAATCTGTGCCAAAATTTTAATTTTGGCACAGATCATCTCATCAGCACAATTTCGAGAAATAAACTAACATTAACTTTTTAATTACAAAAAGAGCCCTTTTTTCAATTTTTCAATATTTTTTTGTACTCTAGCTTGCCAAGCGTGTTTGACATACATCTATATATAGAAATATAGATATACTACGCCTAACAGTTTCCCGCACACATGGACCTAGCCTTGTTTCGCGTTGACATGGAGCTGTTATTCTATTAATAGATTTTTCCTTGGTTTTTGTATATTGAAGTGAGAAATTGCAATTAATGTAAATTATATGTATTATACTTGTAAATATTAATTTAATGTTTTTAATTCGATTCCCTGAGGGAATGAAGTAGTATCCTACAATACAAATACATATATAGGTGTATGTCCCTATATTTCACTTTGCAACCAAAACTACATATCACAGACGCATAGTGTTTGTATGTGGCAATTAGTACAAGGCTCCCATCGTGCACTATGGTGGTTGCAAGTCAGTAACTATAAAGGTGTAAAAAATAGGAGGTTGAAAAAAGTTAACTTCTAAAATGTGAGGTTATAATTGATCTAAAATGATCTGGATTGTTTTAAAAAAATCTAGAATTATCTGGAAAGTTCTCAAGTATATGCCTAGGTTCTGATTAAACGAGAATGTTCTAGAAAATTCTAAAATGATCTAGAAATTTGGAGATTCCTAAAATGTATTCCAAGGCTCTGATTAATCGAGCATATTTTAAATGTTCGACAAAATTCTAGACTAATCTAGAAATCTTTAGATTGACTAGAATATTCTAGAATTAATTAGAAAGCTTTAAAGTTGATGCCACGGTTCTGAACAATTTAGAATGTTCTAAAAATTTCTGGAACGCTCTAAAATGTATGCCAATTTTCTGATCAATATAGATTGTTCTAGAAATTTCTCAATTGATCTAGAAAGTTCCAAAACGTATCTCAACATTCTGATCGATTAATAATATGCCGGATCGTTCTAGAAACTTAAGAAATTTCATGATAAATTTGAGTCGAAATATTGTTCTAGAAATTTCTGAAATGATCTAGAAAGTTCCAAAACGTATCTCAATATTCTGATCGAATAATAATATGCTGGATCGTTCTAGAAACTTTAGAAATTTCCTGATAAATTTGAGTCGAATTATTGTTCTAGAAATTTCTCAAGTGATCTAGAAAGTTCCAAAACGTATCTCAATATTCTGATCGAATAATAATATGCTGGATCGATCTAGAAACTTTAAAAAATTCCTGATAATTTGAGTCAAAATTTTTGGAACAATCCGGAATATGTCTTTTATATGAAAAAATAGTAAAGTAATTAGTGATAGATTATTAACATTAACAAATCTATAATCTAAGATCACAAATTTGTTGTTTGTCCGTCCACTCTTTTTCCAATGTATATGCGGTACCATAGCAACGTGTTAACCGCAAATAGTTCGTCTACCGGACGCTAGATGGCGCTAACGGAAAAATATTTAATAATAGAAAAAAATTAAAGAATGTTGTCCACCCGTGCGAAGCCGGGACGGGCCGCTAGTAACTATAATAACTATAAGATTAAAAATAACCCAGCAAAGCGGGTATTCACAGCTAGTACATACATTAAATCAGGCCTTTCCCCGCAAGGGTAGGCAGAGATCACAGATTTCCACTTACCAAGATCCTGACATACATCTCTTGCTTTTACCGTAAACGCGATTTAATTTTTAAGGTTCCGTAGGCAACAGGGAACCTTTATATTTTCGCCATATACGTCCGTCTGTCTGTCCTTAACTAAGCTCAGAGCTTATCGTAGGAGAAAGCTGTAATATTGCATATTGGATATGGGTTTAATTAATTTCAATTATATACCGTTTTTTTAAATTTTAGAATTAAAATCAAGACATGACAATACGCAGAAATGCATAGCCTTATCCCACCGTCCCCAATTTTTTATAAGACAACTAGATGTACAAATAGGCGCCACTATCATAATAATTATGGTTGATATACTAAAGAGTCGCACTAAGCGTTTTGAGCCCTATTTTATCATCCGTACAACTAAAGTGTGGAACTCCTTGCCTAAGTCTATGTTTTCTGACATATACAATTTAGCCACTTGTCAGTCCGCTACCGCGCGCCCCACCCCTCCAACAGACCCAATGCTGCGCGAATTGTAAAAAAAAATTTCGGACTCATAGATAAAAATGCCATTTTCTCGCTAAATAATGAAGCTAGGACGAAACAAAAAATACTACCGTAAAGCTGATTAAATAAAGAATCAACCACAGAATATTTGGATCTCTGTAACTCAAAAATTAATCGTAATTTTAAAAAAAAGCAGGCCACGCGGTTATTTGAATATGGTAGCAATTGCTATCGGGGCTGACGAGGGGTGTAGCTATCAGTAGCAATTGCTACCGTGCACTGACAAGTGGTTAGGGGGAATAGATCGCATCATCGCTTACCATCAGGCGAGATATATATTACCTATTTACTATAAAAAGTTATGTAAAACAAGATATGCATTTTTTTCAATGCAAGGTTCGCTCTTGATCCCAATTAAGCCGATTATCTATAAATAACAGAATCTACGATAGAACGAGCTAACCCAGAAGGTACCTATTCCATAATGACGTTAATAAATAGTTACAATAATGGAATAGGCACCTTCTGGGTTAGCATACAGAGTATATAGTTATTACGCCACTTAACCAACTAAACAAGTTCTTGCTGCTCCCTTATTTAGAAATAACTCCTACTTTCACTGTTCTATGAGAATAAGGTTTGAATATTGTGGGACAGAAGTTTTAATTTAGCTTGATATTGCACGCGATTATGTAAGTTAAGCCACTTATCCAAAGGCCGGGAAATGGATGGGTGTTCAAAAATTTATTTTCTCCAGCTCCAGTTAACACTAATTCATGATAGGAGTTTTATGGTGCGGTTGTTAGTGCTTTCCGCCTATGATGTGTATATTAAGACGACCTTTGTGGTCGAGTGGTTAGCATGACGGTTTTCATGGTAACGCTATTCCGAGGTTCGACCTTCGGTCAGGTCAATGTAGAAAAGGATTTTTTTTGGGTCTGTGTCTGGGTGTTGTGGTATCGGCGTTGTTTCTGAATTCCATAAAATAAAAAAGCTATAAAAAATTAAATGTATATAGGTTTTATTTTAGATATTTTGCTTGTCTTACAGAAAATGCCCGGACATTGGACAGATTTTCCTGCTAGTGCGGTCCAAAAAAGGGAAGAATCCAAAACAGAGGCTCGAAGAGATTTTCAATGGAGAGGTGAGTCAAATACAATTATAATTAATTATAAGCTAATTTCATACAGATTGTTGAAAAACTACTACGTTTCGTACTAGGGATCAAACTTAACTTCATAGCCAACCCAATGAGAAACGTCATCAAATCATTTAAAAAGACCACCACACGAACACCTTTGTTGTCTCGTTCCAGCGACTCTCATCATCATTTGTCTCTGCAATCTTTCGCAGAAAATCTTTATCCCCGATAACATTGGCCAGTATTCCTTCGATTCCTGGCACACACACAGTACCCAGAGATCCTTAGTGCGTAAACCCTGACTACGTATATAATAGGAACTATCTTATCTGAGTGTTTTCTTTATCATGAGACATTTGAGTACAACTAAAATACAATTCTTTAGAGATGCGTCGTGGTAAATCATTAGCCGGATGCAGTTTTTTTTTTTATATTTTGTGCATTCTCCCTTGATCCTAATCAAGTCCGGGGTCAAGACAGGATCCAGGATGCAAAAAGCTAACCCAAAAGGTGCCTCTTTATCCTGGCTTTCAAAATGGACGTGTTATAAGTACTCGAAAAGACAGACGAAGGGTGGGACTTCCACTCCCTTGTTGTGCGCATTATAAAAGATGTTGAGAATCGCTTGGTGCGACAGATAGGAATAGCAACCAAGAAAGGGTGATAGCTCACAGTTCAGGTTATTCAAGCCAACAAAATTTGACAAAGTTTCTTACCCAGACCACCACACCAAAATCCTTCGGAAAAGTATACTCACGTCTCTGGGAAAATTTTTTGTTGACCTGTGTTATATTTTAAACATATCCAGGCATTCATTTATAGATTTATCGTACGCATACATTGTAGAATGCTAAATAAAGGGACGTTTGTAATAAAATTACTACGATATGGCATAAAACAAAACGCAACAAAACTGGTACTGAATGTTTCGCATAATGATGGCTTTATCTCTTGAGATGTTATCAAAGAACGTAAAATGTTGAAACTACAGTTTAATAATGATGCACAATAAAATCTCTTTACATTGTAACTTTATTGACGTTAACGAGAATTGGACTTTGTGACGTAAGCAGGAAGGGTCACTTTGGTGGATCATTTTCTTGTTAATATTTGTTGTAGCGTATATTAGTGGGTTATATTGGTGGATTTACAACCACTAAGAATTTGAGAACATGCACAAGTGTTGGTAAGTGAAACGCAATAGCAGAAGATGTCTTTTAACGCACTTACAAAAAGTCTACGGGGTTGTTTAAATAAATCGCCACTTCTTTAGGGGTTATTCGAGCTGTTGTAATTAGGTAAATTTTATAATCTTATAAATAAACTAGCGGCCCGTCCCGGCTTTGCACGGGTGGACAAAATTCTTTAATTTTTTTCTAGCATTCAATATAGCCTATGACACTCAGCAATAATGTGCCTTTCTATTGGTGAAAGAATTTTTAAAATCGGTTCAGTAGATCCCGAGATTACCCCTTACAATTTAACAAATATACAAACACACAAACTTTACTTCTTTATAATATTAGTATAGATATGTAAATGATACACGTAGCGCCATCTATTGTAGTCTTGGAAAAATTACCGCACAATTTATCAATTTTTTTTCTCTTGTCTCTAATTCTGATTTTCGTTGCAACAAAAATGTGCTCTCAATCAATAAAACTAAAGTTTAAGAAAAGGCGATTTATTATTTAATCCAATCAGAGCTCCCATGGATCAGCTTCAATGGCGTAATGTCTGTTACGCCATAACTTCCCGAGTTCTTAACCGATTTTAATAATTTTCGCGTGGAATCGAATCAACGCGTTTAGGACAAAAATAAATATCGTCATGACCAAAAAAAAATGGCTTTATGGGATTGGAATTTTAAAAATTACTAAATATTATTGATTTATTTTTATTACGCTCCACTCCAATATATGGTGCTAGCGAAGCTTTATGCTTAGCGACTGTGTCGACCTATTTATTAATTCATTGGCCGCCGGTTCTGGAAACTTTTTCTTAATCCTCATACCGACTTTGGTTCAGACGAGTGATGAAATTAGCAACGTGATTCACTTTCACCGTTTTAAAATGGAGCGAGTAATTGCGATTTTATGGTTCTTGTGTGTACTGTCATATAAATTAAATAATAAAATGCGACTAATTACTACTTAATTAGAAAACATGTTTAATCTTTTTTATTATATGCCGCCACATTAAAGTGTTAAAGCTTAAGTGAATTATATTTTAAGTTAACGCGGAGCAAGACTGACACATCATTACACAGATGGCGTTAGTTCTACATAATCATAATAATTTATTTGCCTTTGTCTCGGTATAATAAGTCAAATTCAAACTATTTATTGCAAGTCACATTGTTTTAAAATGGTGATACATAGAAATATTGTCTATGTGACGCTCTGTGAGGGCATAGTAACATTAGAATTAGGAAACTAAATATAAATTTAATCAAATTTAAATTAAACAGAAATCAAAATCCAAATTAGATTAAAGTGGTCAAGCGCATGCCTATTTTATATATAAAAAAATAAATTTAAATAAAAAAAACTACCAGTTGGTATTAAAAATTAAATTTTTGTGTATATATACTGCAAATGATAGCCTAATGTTATACAACTGATATATTTTTTTACAAATATAATATGAAATATTGTTTTAACAAAAAGTTATTAGATCATCAAATCTTTATCCTGCATGAACTCCGCAACGTTGTTTTTTATTATCTTGTAACTATTAACATAATGCCCAAAGATCGCCAATAAATGAAAGAGAAAAACGAAGGAGTCATACGAATAAAAAGTTGTAAATTTTGTTGAAAATACTATTAAATTTACAGTTAATAACATTTATATAGTTCTATACGTTATATATATATCCACCTCTTAACTGAAATATGTCGAGAAATTTACTTTTTTTGTAGTTTTGAATTAAAATGCGTTATTTGCATGTTTTAATAAAATTTCCTAAATTTTCAGTTGGAACCGCATTAAATTAAAATAATAAATTAATAATTTTATTTATTAATTTTTAACTTGTCAAAAAATTAAACGCTTTTTTCGGTTTGTGTATAATTTGGAAATTAGCAGTTAGGTGTTATTGGCATTTCGTATATATATATAGTATTTGAGGTAATTTATCATGGTTCTATGGTTGGTGCTTGTCACTGTACTTACGAGAAGTTATAATTATTATGTAATCATAGTTTAATGACGTTCGTGACTAGTACCAAGGTTATTTGTAATACGCATCTTGTGTGGAAGTTGTATAGATCAAATTACAATACAAAAACACATTTTTAGGGTTCCATACCTCGAAAGGAAAAAACGGAACCCTTATAGGATCACTTTGTTGTCCGTCCGTCCGTCCGTCCGTCCGTCCGTCCGTCTGCTTGTCTGTCAAAACCCTTTTTCTCAGGAACGCGTAGAGGTGTCAAGCTGGAATTTATAACAAATCCTCAGGTCTACTGTCCCTTGGAATTGTGAAAAAATCAAACTTCTAAGCCAACGCAATCAAAAGATAAAGCCGTTGATGCTGCAAATTTCCGCAAATTTTCGACACTCGCAAGGGAATCAAAACCAGGAGGGTACTTCCCGTTAACTCAGAATCTTGAAATTTGGTACGAAGAAACGTCTTATACGGCACAAATAAAGGAAAAATTGAGAAAACCGTAAATTTTTTGTTACATCATATAATAAAAATATTTTTAATAACCCTCGGTGAGCGAGAACGACTCGCACTTGGCCGATTTCTTTTAATTCCATCTCTACGCTTTTGAATTACAGTTAGGTTGGGTAGGGTATGTTTTGTGGACTGTACATATCACAATCTTCATATAATATGAACTATGGATAAGTTATTTTAATAGAAAAATACTGGAAAAAAAATGACTTAGCCCACAAGTGAATTCTCAGGCCTCTTACCGCCTGTGAATTTACTTGTGAACCGAATCGAATTATCATAATCTTTTTGCGTGTGGCGTTAGGCACGGGAGCCGTGTCATTTTTAAATTCATGAAAACCCCTTCAAATTAAATTATAAGGAAATCTAAAATTTTAAATTTTCAATTAAATCTGTATAATGTACCTGACCCTTACAAGAAAACAGAAACTGATAAAAAAAGAAAAAGACATTTTGGCGGGAGCGTGGAACGTCATGTTAGTAGTTTGGATCAGAGTATAATTATCTATTTTTTTAATTAGATTTTCTGGCCCAGATGCGTCTATATAAAAAAAAAATCTACCCAGAATGAAACTATCTTCACTCTTCACTAAATCAAGCTCGTAGCCTTCCTTTCTTGTAATTATATGTTACCACAAATCTGTAGAATTATGATTTGATTGCAGCGTTACTAGAATTTTACTTTTGTAATATTTTACAATACTTTAGACCTTCTACGTTAGACGTCAGGGTATTAACATATATTTCTATGAATATTACATATCTATGTATCATATATGTATGTCTATCCGTTATCCTAGTATCTATAACACAAGCCTTACAGTGCTTATTTTGGGCTAGTTGTGTTGTGAATTTAGGAATTATATTTAGGCCCTGATTAACCCTTAGGCTAATTAGGCTGCAGCCTAGGGCGCGAGAATCTAGCATCATTGCATCTACTCTACATGCAATTCAACTCGACCGAGGCAAAACACTAAAACTTAATGCACTTGAAAGTCCCTGAATTTAACAATAAATTTTGAATTTTTAAAAAGCACGCGATAATTAGTCATTGATTATATTTACCTAATTATTGGATATATAAATAATTATAATGTAAGAACAATAATTATTTATATATAGACTCGCTGCACCCGGCATGCATTGCTAACTATACATAATAACCATACTTTGCATTCATACAACAACTTAACAAAATTTCATCACAATCTGGGGAATGATTTCAGAACGCATAGGAAAGAAACATTTAAACATCGACTTTTAATGGTATAGAGGATTAGAGTTAATAGTCTTTCAAATTACTATATATTCAACTCTCTGTCAAAGTATTACCTAACTTATAACACCCAGTCTCTAAGTGCTAAGCACTGCTCGTAACTCTGTGCAACAGTATAGCTACTTGTCTGTCACAACAGACCGTGGCGAAAGAGCTCTGTAAAAAGTAAAGTAACTATGCGTATCCGTTTAAGAAACTCTGTATTTGAACACGCTATTCGTGTTGAATGTGGAACAGATGGTGGCTGTATAATGTACCTGACCCCAACAAGAAAAAAAAATGATAAAAAAAGAACAAGATATTTTGGCGGGAGCGTGAAACGTCATGTTGATTAATATAGTATAATTATCTGTTTATTTAATTAGATATTATTACCCGGCTGCCTGTCTTTTAAGTCATATTCAGTAGTTTTTCTTAATTAGAGGATCAGTGAACGATAAATGAATAATCTTATACCTTTTCCCTTGGTTTAGTAGAGGAATGGGGTTTCACTGAAACTTCCCCGTGGACTGAGAGTATGTAAAGACAACTCCCGGTGTTTTGTTTTAGTTACCAACACTTGTACATGTTCACAAACACTTAGTGGTTAATAATCTACCCTTATAAAACACTCATATCCGCCACAATATAAAATCTTAACAAGAAAACCGAAAAACCACTAAAACGACGCTTCCCGATACCACCAAAAAGTCGACGGTAATAACAATATCACAACACCAGACCAGAGTAAATATCGTCCCTTAGCTAACAACACTGCATAAGTAATTTTTACCAACTTTACAGGAGACGAAAACATCGGTGGAATTTTAACTTAACTATATATAATTATTATAAAATACTTTATCATTATTATATATACTTTACTTAAAATTCCACAGATTTATTAAAATAGACAGTTTTTTCGTCTCCTGTAAAGTTGGTAAAAATGACTTATGCGGTGTTGTTAGCAAAGGGACGATATAGAAAAGTTAGTTTCCTACATTTATTCAGCCGGAGATTGTTGTAAAGCCACAGAAAGATTTTAGGGTTCAAGCCCCTATTTAAATAATAGATTAAGACCTAGACATATTTCTGATAGGCACCAAAATAACGACGTACATAACATATTGTTTGCAACATTTTTTTTAGTATTTACAAAATGTAGCTCAACTGTTGTGTTTTAATTTGTATTGGAAACTATGTTAGACTGTTGTACAAACCTAATATTTTTTAATTAATGAGTGCAATACTGATTAAATGAAATTTCCGCAATTAGCCAGACATCCTTAACACTTAGCACCACCAAGTATCCTAATACGCGTTCGTTCACTGTGAACTTTTAAACTCTTTTTGGTAGACTATAAATAATTAAATAATAATACTATAAATAAATTGAGATACCAAGTTAATAAAAAAGTTAAAATTAAAAATATACTAAATATAAAGTAAAAAATTTATGAAAAAAAAATTATACTCGTATGTTCATTAAATTGAAATTTCATACATTTTAATGAATTTTGACAATATAAAAAAAATACGGTCTTATTTGTAAATTTTTAAATTTTTTATTTACTATGTTATATCAATTAATTGTATTTTACATGATTTTAACAATTATTTTATTAGTCAATGATTCGAAATTAAGAAATCGAATTTTTTATTTGCAAAAGACATGGGTTTTCATGATGGTTATAATTAAGTTGCTTATCATATATTGCCTGTTCAGCATACAAAATGTCACATATTTAATATTTCTCTATGCTATTAATTTCATATTATTTTGTAATTATTTTTGTGACTTGCATGTTCTTCGTACTGTTATCTACCCTAGCACATTGAAAACACTTATGTGTTTCTATATAAAAAAAAATGAAAAAATGAAAAAATATTTATTCAGTAAAAATGAAAAAATATTTATTCAGTATCTTTAAAAAAAAAACGTACATAACTAGTGGCTGGTGTCCTCTTTTAAGTATTAAACCTGTGTTAGAGGGCACCGCTTCTTATAAAATTACAAAAGATACATGTTGTTTTAAATAACCATTTCTTACTTAATGAGTGAATGAATACAAAACAAAAAAAATAAAAAAAAAAATAAAAAAAATAAACATTACAACTTATTATAAGACATCAAATAAAATGATCGATATTTTTTTTATTAATAATGGGTTAGCTCTTGATTCCAAACAAGCCCGAAACCACAATAAAACGAGCTAACCCAGAAGGGTATTCACCTATTCACCCTGGCTTTGGAAATGGACGGGTTATAAGTCGGAAATACAGACGCAAGGAGGGAGTTCCACTCCTTTGCTGTGCGTCTGGATGTCCGGTGGAAAAAAGGAGATGGCGGTATAAGCAAATGCAAGTCTTGAGCATACTCTCCAAAGTACAGTCTGTAGAAGACCGACAGACAGGCAACTTTGCGGCGATGAGCTAAGGTGTGAAGCTTGCTTTTCACCAATGAGCCTCTTAGCTCTGCGTTGAATCGTGTCCAGTGCAGCAAGTTGGTATTTCGCTGAGCCATTCCAAAGGTGGCTGCAATATTCCATGCAAGATCGGACTTGAGCTTTGTAGACAGTTAAAAGCTGTGCCGGCGTTAAATATCGCTTGACCTTATTTAGGACGCCCAGCTTTTTAGCTGCATTTTGAGCTTTGGATTCGATGTTATAAAAGTGTTATTAAGAAATATGACGTACCTAACAATAATAAATAGATACTAATAGTCTATAGGTATTTTATTTAAAAGAAGTAATTTTAATATGTATAAATAAATGCAGTTTAATAAATTTCCATTTTTTATTGTTTTTAGTTATTCGAGAAGCTTCGCACCATGAGGGGTAGTATAGAGCCGCTCCTTGCCAAGGTATCCATCATCAGTGGTGATGCAATCGCTCCAGACCTAGCCATAAGTGAGACAGACAGACAGAGGATTATCGACGAAGTGGATGTCATCATACACGCTGCAGCTACTATCAGGTGAGATTGATGCATCGAACACAAACAGCACAAAACATCAGTTAAGAAAAAGGTTTCCCCTATTTCACTAATTAGACTGCAGTTTTAAATAATAACCTTTTTTCGTTGTTTTTGTTTGTTTTACACATTAAAATGAAACAACTTATTTACGTTATTTATTTACCTTTCGGACGACCAACAGCTATAATAAAGAAATAATTTACATACATAGCAACACAAAGCCACAAATAAATTCTCGCCTGAGAATTCACTTGTGAACCGAGTCGATTTTTTCTAGTATTTTTCTTTTATAATAATTTATTACTTCTTTTTTCACCATTGTCTCTGTTTTTGATTCCTCGCCTGAAACTATTTAATGCAATCATGATTAAATAATATCTTTTCATTAACTTACAGATTTGACGAAGAGTTAAAGAAAGCCGTTCTGTTAAATGTCAGAGGAACAAAACTCATGTTGGAACTCGCCAAGAAGTGTAAAAAACTTCAGGTAAGCTTTGCTATTATTATGTGATTATACAGGATGTGGCAGAAAGAACTCCCCGATTTGGGAAGCCAATAAAAAGCACACCAAGTAAGATATGACATTTTATTGTTATTATCAAAGAGCATATAAAGGGTTTTCCAGTAAGGACTTGACATTTTTTTTTCAAAATAAAATGAAAATCATTTGAGATATTTCAAAAACTTTATCGGGTTGAAGTACATTAAAAACATTTATGAATGGAACTCGACCTCGCTCATATGGCCACCGTGGGCACGTTTGCAGCGGTCGATTCGTTGGACCTAATTTTCCATGACTCAGCCACACATTTCGGCCGAAACGGCTGCTATTTCGCGTTCATTGTTGGCTTTGAGCTCTTCCAACATCGTCGGCTTATTAGCATAGACCAATGACTTGACGTAGTCCCAAAGAAAAAAATCTAGAGGCTTTAAATCGCACGAACGAGGCGGCCAATCGACTGGTCCATTTCTTGAGATAACACGCTCATCAAACTTGTTCTTCAATAAATCGATTGTAACGTGTGCTGTGTGGCTTTTTCGTTCGTGTACTTCACCATGATGAAAAGGTGATGTCTACTGAATAAACTGACATTGACAGTTCGATGTTAAGTGAAAAGGTGCGTTCACAAACTAAATTCAAAATTGTCAAGTCCCTATTGGAAAACCCCTTATAATGCGGTTTAATAATACTTAATATTAATGTATTTTAAACAATACGTTACTTAAATGGCCGCCTCCATTGTTGATGCATTGGTAAAGTTCTCTAAAGTTGTTCACTACCGAGCCTTGTGAACACCTGTCGAAATTTTCTAGTACCCTCATAGTTTTTACGCTGTAAGCCAGCGTTGTTTCATCAATGAGAGAAACATCCTCTCATATTCGAACGATTTTTTTCTAGCATTTTTCTACTAAAAATAATTTATTTATATTTACAGGCAATAAAAAATGCAAAAAAATGTATAAAATATATATATTGTTATATTTATGTTTTAATGAAAGAAAATGAATTTTCTTTCTAGTTGTTCATTCACATATCGACGGCATACTGCCATCTGCACGAGAAGCTTCTGGAGGAGAAAGCCTACCCCCCACCCGCTGATCCTCACCAGGTCATCCAGGCAGTCGAGTGGATGGATGACGAAACTATCGCCACTTTAACACCCAAGTAAGTTTTTATTTTATTTTCCATTGTTATCGCTAGCGGTGACACATGACCGTTGTGTGCAACTATAATTTCTTTAATAATAGTTCTTACTCTTCAGTAATATGGTTGATATTCCTTTAGCTTTCCCGAAAAGTATGTTGTTCCTTTCGGAGCCTGCCTTTTAACACTATCTACCATTGTTGTTTAACTTGAGTTTGTAAATCTCAGTTGACAGAATTAAAACCACGTAATGCCTTGTATTAGCACTATATTGAAAACACAATGAAAACGTGGAATAAACAAAATTGTATAGACTCGAGTGCCTATAAACGCCCGTCAGTAAGTGTAAGCGCGATTTAACAGACTAGTAGTGCCATCTATTAAAAATATTTGGGAACTAAAATAACAACTAGAAACTAAAAACAAATCACTTTCTCAACCGTTACTACATGTTTGAACAAATGTCAACGATCCTGGGTTTTAATCTCGAAAGAGCAGATAATTCTGTAATAAATACGAGCATTAGCACCTATAAATATCTAAGTTATATATATGTATGTCTATCCGTTAGCTTAGTATCTATAACACAAGCCTTAGGGTGCTTACTTCGGGCTAGGCTAGTTGGTGTAAACAGATAAAGCAACTTTTGAAGTCAGTTATTTGTATTCAACACTTTTAAAACCGAAATATGTAGTTAAGCAGATAATTTGAATTGGTTATCAGGGATTTGTCAGCAAGTAGTGAAACAGGCCCTAGGCCTTTGGGTCACGTAAAGCTCTGATTCCGAACGTCCAGATATGAATAAGTGTTGTGTCCTATCCTATCCTCATTTTAAACTGCAATGCTTATTTCTTAAGGTACATTTTTCTTATGTAATTGGCGCTAGAAATGTTAACTTAATCCGGCAAAAGTCTGTAACACATTAAAAATTGAGAAAAACAGCCCTTACTGAGTTTAATGCAGTTTTTTCTCGTTACAAAGCGTCCAGTCGTAAAATTTACGAAGCCGTTGACATTCAGTGAATGCGTTGAACTTAGATGCTCATTTAAAGTATTTTATCTATTGAAACAAAATCTTCTAACGCGATTTTTACTCACTCCAAAACGTCAGATTGATTTGAAATATTACACACTTATCAGAGATCGATGAGAATACAATAATATAAAAAAAAACAATCAGAGAAATTTTGAAAAACAATTCATATTACGATGAATTGAAAAATTATAATAAATAACATGGATCATGAAAAAAAATCCCGCTTCTATCGATATATATCTAAAAAGATCGAACTAAAAAATTAAAAATAAATAATAGTTAAAAATAAAAAAATAATTAAATTTAAAATAAACTAAAAAACAAGCTTTTATGGTAAACCCGACTAAAAACTAAAAAATAAATTTCAATACAACAATAACTTAATTAATGAGAAAAATAATATTACACTTATTATTTTTACACAAACTCTGCATTTCGAAGTAAGTTATCTTGGCAATAAATAAAAAAAAAACGACAATCGATATAAAACATCCTACGCTTTTCCTTAATGAATTACTACATGAATTAATTCTTTATATTTACTGTTCTTTAACCGACTTACTTCCTTGCAGACTCCTGAACAAGCTGCCCAACTCGTACGCTTTCACCAAGGCCCTGGGTGAGGGTCTGGTGGTGGAAGCTATGCAGTATATCCCGGCTATGATACTAAGACCTTCCATTGGTAAGTTTACATAAACATAATGAAAATACACTAATTGCCATTAAACGTTTGCCGAAGCGCTGTTCGCAAATAACCAGTTTCTTTTTAATTTCAAGATAATATGAATCTCTACTAATATTATAAATGTGAATGTAAGTTTGTTTGTTATGCTTTCACGCAAGAACTACTAAACCGATCATCATGAAACTTCGTTCATATATTCTTGGAGGTATTAGAAGTAATATAGGATACTTTTTATTGAAAAAAATAAATAAATTTATGGCTTAAATGCGGGCGAAGCCGCAGGTAAAAGCTAGTAATAGATAATTATAATAATTGTTATTAATGTGTTATTCGTATCATGCATAGGGTATGTGTATGTATATATATATATATATATACATGTTTATCTATGTATGTACATATTTCTTTAATTTTATAGAAGAGAAACCTATAATTAGCCTTACTTTTAGATTTAAGCAAGAATAAAAGTTGTATAACGCTGTTCGTTTCTGAAATAAAAAAAAGAAACATAATTGTAATAATAAAAAAAAAACAGAAAGTCAGTAAAAGATACTTAAATAACATTACCATCCGATCTAGTATAGAACCCTATAATGTGAAGGTTCATACACTCATTCATTCACTTAAAGATGTCACACTTTCACTCAATGGTTCCCACCCCTAAAAAATGTCGACCGCCATATTTGTTTACTACTTAGCTCACGTAAGGAAAAATGTACTATAGTAATGGATATTCATACGATTTTTTTCTCCCATATTTGTTTGGCCAATAAAGACGAACTTTCTGACCCAAGTTGCACAACATTGTACTTACCGTGATATAATATAGTCTTTTTTCATTCCCTTATAAGATGATAATTATTTTCTATTGTAATTAAGAACCTTTCATAAGAAAAGCGTGAAATTTCCTTTTTACAGTGATACCGATCTGGCAAGAACCTGTTCCAGGGTGGACGGATAATATCAATGGACCCACTGGTTTACTTATTGGTAAGTATTCAAGTTTCTACAAAAATAGATACTATACTTTGTTGTAATCAACGATGCAATGAAACCATAACACTACTATTATCCTAATTATATTATGACAATACTTTGTGTGTTTGTTACCATATTAACCGCAAGTATTTCGTCTACCGGACGCTAGATGGCGCTAACGGAAAAGTTATAATAACTTAGTCACAGCAACGCGTGGCCGGGTCACCTAGTTGTGATGAAAGAATAATATTGTTTCTGTGGATTATGTATCGGGACGATAATATTGTTAGTGTCGTTACTTCTGTTAAAGCTGACGAGTTTTTTTGAACCCATCATTCTTGTGAGTTAAAAGACGTCTTGGTGAGTAAAAATATAGGACGATTCAAACCAACTTATTTTAATTATATTTGAATAAAGTTATTTTATATTTAATGTAAAGTAGAAGTTCAAAACAGATGAAAATTTCCCTTAATCTATAATCTAAGATCACAGCGGTTCGTGTGGTTCGTGTGTGTGTTAATGTAAAGTAGAAGTTCAAAACAGATTAAAATTTCCCTTAATCTATAATCTAAGATCACAGCGGTTCGTGTGGTTCGTGTGTGTGTTAATGTAAAGAAGAAGTTCAAAACAGATTAAAATTTCCCTTAATCTGTAATCTAAGATCACAGCGGTTCGTGTGTTTCCCGCTCTTTTTCCATTGCATCAATAACGTTACCATAGCAACGCGTTAACCGCAAGTAGTTCGTCTACCGGACGCTAGATGGCGCTAACGGAGAAATATTTAATAATAGAAAAAATTAAAGAATTTTGTCCACCCGTGCGAAGCCGGGACGGGCCGCTAGTCTATAATCTAAAAACACAAATTTGTTGTTTGTGTGTTTGTCTGTCCGCTCCTTTTCCCGCTCTTTATCCATTGTATACGCGTTACCATAGCAACGCGTTACCGGGTCAGCTAGTATATACTCTAAGAACACAAATTTGTTGTTTGTGTGTTTGTCTGTCCGCTCTTTTTCCCACTCTTTTTCCATCGTATACGCGTTACCATAGCAACACGTTACCGGGTCAGCTAGTTAATATTAAATTCGCTTTCAGGCGCTGGAAAGGGTGTGATCAGAACTATGTACTGCAAGAGTAACAGTTATGCTGATTATCTTCCCGTTGACGTCTTCATTAATGGAATCATGATCATGGCTTGGAATTACCTGGTCTACGGGTAAGGTCTTCGGCGTGATACTATCTATACAAACATTCAATATCGTCGACATAACGATTTGAAAAAGCACTTGAAACAAAAAAGCTGCATTAGCGACGATTTGGTGCTACGTTAGCGATTTTGCCTTTCGCACCGACGGTCCTGGGTTCAAATCCCGGAAGGGGCAGATGTTTGTATGATGAATGCATTTGTACCTGAGTCATGGATGTTTATATATATTTCTATGACTATCTATGTATAATATATGTATATCTATCTGTTACCCTAGTATCCATAACACAATCCTTACAGTGCTTACATTGGGCTAGGCGAATTGCTGTGCGTGTAAGAAATATTTATTTATTATTTATGTAGTATTAGCCAGGAATCAAGTAAATCATCATTTCAGAGAATTGCCTATTTGTAATAAAACATCCTGATTATTCCTTGATCAAGTAAAGACAAATGCTTTTGTTAATACGAATAATACAACATATAACTAGGACTGCAATACATGCTGCTGTTTGCAAATACTGAGCGAAGCACTACCTTACCTAACCTCACCACCTGACCTTACTTAACCGAAAAGGGCTTCGCCGGACTTTTCACATTTAAAATTGAAAAATTCTATATTGCACGTCACCGTTTTCAATGATTTTGAATTAGATTTTTGAAGGGTGATTATTCCTCAATGGTATGTCCAATTTCAAAACTTTTCTTTACGCATTAGTCACGACCGCGATGTGAGTTTTGGGGCCAAATTTCATCAATGTAGACTTAGCGGTTTGGCTGTGATCAGCTTTTGAATTTTTCTTTCGGTGATTATTCCTCCATGGTAAAGTCTATATTTTTCTTACATCGCCTATGTCCGTTAGGTTATAATCATGAATGTTCATGCCAAAATTCGTTCGAATCGGTTGAACCGTTAAGTAGCAGGAGGGAAACAAGCGAAATTTGTGAGTTGCCTAAAAGACTGCTTCACTCTTTCAGAGTTTCGCTCAGTAAAACATGTATTATTACAAATAAAGCACTTAATAAATAACATTTAACGTTTTCTTTAAAGGATGCATATTTTATAGCAATCAAAATGTTTATTAAACTACCATCACGAATCATGGATGTCCCAACGTATAACTATAAATTAAAAAAAACATCTTTTGAAATAGATTAATGATAGAAATTATTATTAATTTAGGTATATCCAGAATTAAAATAAACTTGACATTGTATTGTATAATTGAAAATCAATTTAATTTTATTAATGTAATTGACACTAACTGTAGATGTTTTATCTTTTTTCTATCTTTTTTTAAGTCGACATAAAATTAAAGATATTAACAAATGTAAAAGGAATTAACCCTTTCTTATTAAAATTATCCAAAAATATTTGTTTGCCTATATTTTATGGTATAATACTATTAAGCCAAATTGACAACCATATATCGATCTATATATACAAAATTTAAGCAAATAAATACTATTTTTCTTGTTTCTCTTCTTATTAAACACATTTCACGCATATTTATTAAGGTATACCAAAGAGTCACACTAAGCGTTTTAGTTCCAATTTTGTGATACGTACCGCTAGGGAGTGGAACTCTTTGCCTGAATCTGTGTTTCCTGACAAATGCAATTTAGGGGTCTTCAAGTCACAAGTGAATAGGTATCTTCTAGGCAAGCGCGTTACATCCTACATCGCTTCGTCGCTTACCATCAGGCGAGATAGTATTAAAAAAAACATAAAACTTATCTTGTTTTCAGTGATAAGGAGACAAACATCATTAACTTCACTTCATCAGCGGAGATCAAAATCACTTGGCTTGAGATGATTGATGCTGGCAGAGAGATCATTATGAACAGAGTACCTCTCAACGGAGTTGTTTGGTGAGCATTCAGATTTTTTTATCGTAAATTCTCTTAGATATCTTCATATGATCATTTTGCATTACATCGTTATCACGAGATGGCGCGACTAGTAATTGCAAGTATGATACGTTCAAATTATATAAATTTTAAACAGAATCTCTACCACAAAAGTTATTAGTAAATCGATTAATAAATAAACTACCCGTTGATTTACGAAATGTTATCAACGCCCGAAATATTAATATAAATTAAAATTTCACTTTTTAAATTAAGTGGAAATTCATTAAAAAATAGTTGACATGTAGTATTCATAGGCTGTGGTTATTATGTTAGTGTTAAGAAGCTAATATGTTACGTTGAATCGATTTAATATTTCTCATTATTTTAATTATTGTTTCAAATGTGTAGGCTTCAAAAGCACTTAATATAATCCGTAGTGGTTTGCAAAGTGCTTTTTAATGTGGATTTCTTTGTACTCATGTTTTATACTAATTAATCTATAATCTAAGATCACAGTGGTTTGTGTGTTTGTCTGTCCGCTCTTTTTCCCGCTCTTTTTCCATTGTATCAATAACTTTACCATAGCAATGTGTTAACCGCAAGTAGTTTGTCTACCGGACGCTAGATGGCGCTAACGGAAAATATTTAATAATTGAAAAAATTAAAGAATTTTGTCCACCCGTGCGAAGCCGGGACGGGCCGCTAGTTTATAATCTAAGAACACATATTATTTGTGTGTTTGTCGGTCCGCTCTTTTTCGCGCTCTCTTTCCATTGTATACGCGTTACCATAGCAACGCGTCACCATAGCAATGCGTTACCATAGCAACGCGTTACCGGGTCAGCTAGTTAATACAAAAAACTTAGATTTAGGGATTTGTAGCCTGTAGGCTTTGTCTCGTATAGTCAGGAGAGATTACTTTGAAACGGCACTGACAATTTTGATTGATTCTGTTTCAAGTGCCTCTTTTATTTTACTGATAAAGACTATGCAAAAAAATATTTTGCCTAAAGTTTGTTTGTTACGATAGCACCATTTATATCTTTATCCCTTTCGCTCTGCAATTATGGGGCTTAAGCAACTTTCTTAAGGCTAGGTTGTCCTATGGATGTTAAAAAATATATTATATTATAAATATATATATATAAGGTGTACCTTACAACATATAGCTTTTAATTAACATTGTTTCCTGTATATCCAGGTATCCAGGTGGTTCCATGAAGCATTCCCGTTTGTACCACAACATCTGCGCATTCTTCTTCCATTGGTTGCCAGCTATGTTCATTGATACTCTACTTTTCTGCCTCGGTTATAAACCTGTGTAAGTATTTTTTAATACTCATATTATTGCAATTGGAAACGAGATTTAATTAAAAAGCTATCAAATGTAACCATGGAATGTTTTTAGATCAAAATGTTGAAGTGAAATGTATAAGGTCTTTCATCACTTTTTTGAACAAACATAGTATTTAGGTTCACACTTTTTAAGATACAACTAAAGTTCAGTTAGTTCTATTAGATCTGTTGTCAATATTGGTGATGACGCGGGAAAAGAATTACAAATTAGCTCAAAACTATTCACACCTCTGAAAATTGGTGATAACCAAATTGCGACAATACCTATAGAAAATTATACGTTGATCCCGCGGAAAATCTAATCCCGGACCTCAGAAATGACGATACTATGATAAATAAACGTGGAAGTTAGTACATCTCTACTTACGTCTTTAGATAGTTTTCTTATTACGTTATACACCTGACTGGGCAGACACTGTTCTGTCTGAATCTATAATCTAAGATCACAAATTTGTTGTTTGTCTGTCCGCTCTTTTTCCATTGTATACGCGTTACCATAGCAACGCGTTAACCGGAAGTAGTTCGTCTACCGGACGCTAGATGATGCTAACGGAAAAAAATATTTAATAATAGAAAAAAATTAAAGAATTTTGTCCACACGTGCGAAGCCGGGACGGGCCGCTAGTTGTTACAAAAATCTCATATAAAAGGCTTTTTTAGACTTCGAAGATTCATATGTTTTCCGGCCTTTCCCAAAAAAAACTTGTATTACGTGTTACATTAAAAATAGACAAATAGGATTTACACAATTTCTCAAGTGTTGAGGTAACTAATAAACAACTTGAATATTTACAATTGCTCACTAAGTATACTTTTTCCAGTCTCATGCGAGTCCATCGCCGTATCAGTAAAGGTTTTGAAGTATTTGAGTACTACACTAACAACCAATGGGACTTCAAATCTGACACCGCTCAGAAGATGAGGCAAAGGATCAACGCCAGGGAGAAACGAGACTACAAAATTGATGCTGTTGGTATGTAGCACGTCATCTTGTCATCTTAGAGTATGACGTATCATGTTATCTAACAATCATCTCCTTTTGGGCTGCAGGTCTACCTCTCGTTTTTTAAATAATAATAGCAAGTTCTTGATTGCATTTTAAAGAAAAACACACAATACAAACGAAAATATACATGAGGCCTGGTACAGATACATTTAAGGCAACCTTGAATAGAAAAATAATAAAAAACTAAAAAGAGGAAATAGAGTCAATTAATGGAAGTATCATAGGCATATCGTAGGTATAAATAAAAAAATAAAAGCAGGAATATTTATATAATAACGTACGGAAAGAAAATAAGAAAGTGTCGATAATGTCATCCGTCACATCACGTATCGGCTCCGTATACTAAATTGTTTTAAAAATATCTGGACGCCAAGTTTTTGAGTAGTTCGGTGATAGAGCAGTCGTTTTTGACCCGGGCATTCAGTGGAAACGTTGGCAGGCGGAAGAGGCGAATAATAATGCTAAAAATGCAATAGTAAGGGTATTGGGAGGACGAAATTGACAAGCAGGCTCAGACGCGGTTGTTGGGGTCGTCATCGCTTGTTTAAGAAAAAAAAGCGGTGGTGTTTGACCCAAGCATTCGGTGAAAGGGTTGGCCAGCAACAAAACGGACAATAATGCTAAAAATGTAGTGATGGAAATATTAAGAAGACGGGATTGACAGGCGGGCTCAGACGCCGTTGCTAAGGCCGCCATCGGTTGCTACGTAACGACGCATGCGTCTTGTTCAAAACGAGCAGCCGTCATATTTTGACTTCGAGTTTTTTATGTTTTTAGTGTACATTTTATTTTACTTTATTGTATTTTAAATTTGTTTTAAGTAATTCTTTTTGTGAATTTATGCCTGCATGCAACAACATTTAATGTTGTGAATGCAGTCCGTGACCCAATCTTGTGATATCACGTCGAACGCAACCCATACATGTACACAGTGCAACAAGTCTTTCAAATCTTTAAAAGGCCTCAACATACACACTACAAAAACACACAGGAAATGTATTAGCCAAAACAGTCCACCTTTAGACATCCATCCCATTATTCCGAGTGCGCCTACTTATGTAGCTAACGATCCAACTCCTTTCCACACATATCTTAGCAATTTGAAAAATACTATACCCATAGTTAAAAGAATCCCTCGAGGAGCTCGAATAACCGTTGCTACACATTTGTCACAATTAATGCAGAAATGTTACATAAGCAATTGTACTCAAGACTGGCAGAACCTATTTTTATTTTCATACAGCACACTACATATATCAAAAACTGATGAACCGAATTTATCATTGACACAAAAGATTAAGAATAACTGTGCTGTAAGCTCCTCGCCTTCTCCCGCACCTTTAATCAAACATGATGCCCCTCGTAACCGCAACAAACTCATTGAAAACAAAATTTGTGAAGGAGATCTCAAAGGTGCCGCTCGCCTTTTGTTCTCCAACGACGTGCTATCACCAGATACCCCTGACACCCTTCAGGCCTTAAGGACAAAACATCCTCCAGCTCCAGTAAATCCATATTTACTCGACCCACCAACAGCAAGGCAAGCATGCCTTCAAATTCAAAACAAAGATGTTACAGTTGCCATTTTATCTTTTAAACCAGGTTCGGCTGCAGGTTTGGATGGAATCTCACCCCAACATTTGAAAGACTTAACATCGCATTCTGTGGGTGATGCAGGCGAGCAACTTGTAAATTCTATCACTAAATTAATCAACTTTATGTATTCCGGTAATGTCAATTGCCCTCACCAAAAAGGACGGAGGGGTGAGACCAATTGCTGTTGGATCAACATTACGACGTCTGGCCTCCAAAATTGCTGTTCGATTTATTTTACCAAAATTAAATTCGGAATTTGAACCCGTACAGTTAGGCTTTGGTGTAAAAGGAGGGTGTGAGGCAGCCGTCCATGCCCTACGCTCTTTCCTAACTTACGGCAGCCTGACGTGTTGCTCAAAATTGATGTCAAAAATGCTTTTAATTCGGTAAGTAGGGATACCCTGCTGGCGGAAATAAAACAACATATACCGGAAATATACAATTATCTTCTTCTCAGTTACGCTGACCCGACAAAATTGTTATATCGTTCTAATGAACTGTCCTCGGAAGTAGGTTGTCAACAGGGTGATCTCCTTGGGCCTGCAATTTTTAGTTTGGCTATAAATCCAATAATTAAAAATTTAAATTCTAAATTCAACGTTTGGTATTTGGACGACGGAACCCTAGGAGGTGATGTGGATACTGTGTTTTCGGACCTTTTTTTAATCAAAAATAAATTTGAAGCCATTGGTTTGGAGCTTAACTTTAGCAAATGCGAACTTTTTATAAATAACGGCAACTTAAATTTAAATCACATAGAACAAAAATTTAATATTTTAGCACCAAATATTAAAATAGTTAACCGTAATTCCCTCTACCTTTTAGGTTCTCCAATTTTTGATGAATCTTTTTTTGAATATTTTAATAAATCAATTACTAAATTTCAAAATTCTACTGACCGTCTCCTTGAAATTAGTCCACATTATGCACTTTGCATCTTAAAATTCTGTCTTTTCGTCCCAAAATCTACGTATGTGCTCCGTTGCTGCTCCTTTTGGAATCACCCAGATCTTTTGACACAAGTAGACGACTTAATCAAAATTAGCTTAGAATCGATTTTTAATATGCAGCTGAACGAGCAATCTTGGACCCAAGCATCCCTACCCATCTGTTATGGTGGTTTAGGGATTCGCAAAATTTCCAGTGTCGCTTTACCAGCCTTCCTATCTTCTGTCCATAGTTCAGCAAATCTGATAAGTAAAATTTTAAGGGCATTCCCTTCAAACTTTGAGATTGCTGGCTTGGAAGAAGCTAGAAACGCTTGCCCAGGTCAAAATTTTCCAGTTTCTCCAAAGTCACAGAGGAGCTGGGACGACATAAAGTGCAAATTAACTTTTGACAATTTTTTGAGCTGTAGTACAGGTTCGTCGCGTGCTAGGCTTTTGGCCGTGGGTGCGCATGAGGCCGGCTACTGGCTTCACGCGTACCCTTCGTCAAATACAGGAACATTTCTTGAGCCTGACACGCTTCGAATCGCTACCTGTCTACGGCTTGGGGTTCCGGTCTGCGCTCCTCATAAATGTCCCTGTGGCAGTGATGTCGACAAGCTAGGACATCACGGACTGTCATGCCAAAAAAGTGCAGGCCGCTTCTCGAGACATGCCGCACTTAACGATATCATACGCCGGTCCCTTGCCACCGTCAACGTGCCTAGTCTACTTGAGCCGACTGGTATTGCAAGAGACGATGGCAAGAGACCAGACGGTATGAGTTTGATTCCATGGAAGATGGGCCGGGTGCTGGTATGGGATGCAACCTGTTCAGACACGCTGGCCCCTTCCCATCTACATGGAACCAACAACAGAGCTGGTGCGGCTAGTGAAGCGGCTGAAAAAGCTAAAGCTTTTAAATACAGGGGTCTAGGCACCGAATATGATTTTGTCCCATTCGGTGTCGAGACCCTTGGTCCGTGGGGTCCTAGCGCTATAAGGCTTTTTAAAGAAATAGCAAAAAGGTTAGTCGACATCACAGGAGACCGAAGAGCTGGCAGCTACCTCGGACAAAGAATTAGCCTAGCTATTCAAAGGGGGAATGCTGCCAGTATCTTCGGAACCTTGCCTAAAGGGACTCCTTTTTACAATATATTTTAGTTGTTATATTATTTATATATGTATTTTAGTTTTAGGTTAATTTAAGATAAGTTATGTTTTAGTTTAGTTTTTAAGTTATTTTATTATCCTTTGGTTAATTAATTAATAATTCATACTTTATACTAGTGTACTATAACGAAGTCAACATATCGATGTCAAAACATCGATGAGCTGAAATAAGAAAAAAATTATTACTTTTACTATATATTTACATATTTTCACTTCCGCTGTTTAATATGTCAGTAATATTGACAAACAATTATAGCTAAATAGAACGGAATAAAAACCGACAAGGCACAAGCCTGCGTTTAATTGAATACAAGATTGATAAGTTAGGTTAGAATATTTAAAAACTATTTGGTTCTTTAAGTATAAAATAAAATATTCGACGAAACGTGCCTTCGGTGAATACAGCTTCGCTAAACAAATGATAGTATACTGAGGCCTTAGTGCGGATTCACACATTTGATATTCTTTATCAAACACGTTACAGATTTTTAGGGAGATTTTTAGTTCCTGATGGTTACCGCTAGGGGCGCTCATACAAAAATCCATAGTAATATTTAACGCAGACGATATTCAGTATCGATGCGTTAACTCGCACTAAGGCCTATCTATGAGAACAGCATACGAAACGACGATAAATGATTTTCCTCTTAGATAAATGATTTGCTCTTCTCGTTCCGCAGGTTTGGACATCTCCAAATACTTCGAAGACTGCATCAGAGCGGCAAGAGTCTTCATACTGAAAGAATATGATGACACTCTTCCAGCCGCGAGGAGACACATGAGAATGTAAGTTTATATACTAGCTGACCCGGCCACGCGTTGCTGTGGCCGACTGAGTCGTTATAATTTGCAAAAAAAAATCATTTACTTTATTATAAATTAAAATGAAACTGTGCCTTTTGTTCTAAATGGGAACAAATCCAGCAAAATTAAAAAAAAGGCATCAAAACTTTAACAGTAAACACACTTTGACGAAACATTGTGACAGACATTTCTATATATAAACTAGTGGACCCGACAGACGTTGTCCTGCCTGTTATTTTTGCAGTATAGATAAATAACCTAGATACCGTCTGCAGCGCCATCTGCCGGGCTGATTTGTGAATCTAAACCATTCTCAGATCCCCTTGAACACACACAAAAAATTTCATCAAAATCGGTCCAGTCGTTTAAGAGGAGTTCAGTGACAAACACACTCACAGAAGAATTATATATATAAAGATATATTGACATTGAAATTATTATATAGCATGTTATGAATCAATTAAACTTTTTACTGGGTTTATATCTCTTAACGAAACAAAGATGAATGAAGATTACCGACGGGGAATCATTTTAATTATTATATAAAAAACAGCACGTTGTATGACACGCAATGTTGTGTTTGTAGCACCTATGTGTGTGTCAGGGAGTGCCCATGTGTGTCTATTAATAAGATATGAAATTACATTTAGTTCCTGTATTCTAAATAAAACGAAAAAATTATAAATTATGTCTTCAATTACTCTACAACTATTAATTTCCCAGTTTGGTGTCTATACAAAAATTAGCAAGACAGGATTTCTGAGATAGCAGCCACTCAACTGATAAACTTGCTCACGGGAATATGGAAGATTCTTAGATAATTACTATTAACTATTAAATAATTAATCTCTATCTATTTCTCTCTCTCACTGTGTGTGTATGTGAGTGGGACAGGATACACGCTCAACCACAATTATATTTTATTTTCCTTTTCAGTATGTGGTGGGTAGATATAATCGCCCAAGTTCTGTTCTGGGGCCTGATCCTCTACTGGATGAGCGGCCTCTTCTCTGGAATAGGCTCCTTCCTCTTCGGCTCCAGCAGTGACGCCACGCCATCTGTCATGGCCGCATAGTCGCCATTTTGTGTAGCACACAAAATGGCCGACGCATGGTAGAAGACTGGTTTGTTTTGTTCTAAGCAGAATTAGTTTATGCTGTTTTTTTGGCACTAGTTATTACGAGTATATTTCAAAATAGCCTTCTGATAGCTGTTTCAAATGTATTACAATTATTTTATTTGCTTATCATCATAGATATATTATTGTCCCCACTGTTGGGAACCTACCCGATGATTTATTTGCTCACCTTAATAATATTTCTGACAGACTGACTCTTTTATATTTTTTATATTTGTTTATCTGTATATTTTTGTAGTTAATTTTGTAGAAAGTAAGAAGTTGCTGTTTGGGGAATATATTCTCGTCGATCGTCGAATTGTTTTTAACCTTATTGAATGAATTATTTTTTTTTAAACTTCGGAACAAAATATATGATCATCTTTGGTGTAGGTAACTGTTTATTTAAATCAATCAATCTAAAAACAATTTAACAAAACACAACCTTGTTATATGTCTTAGTTTTTTATTTAAAAATATTTAGAACAAAAGCAGAATCATCAAATGTCTACTCTTAATTATATTATGTATTTTGTAAATATAAGAAAAAGATGTTTATAATTGTTAATGTAAGTGAATATATAAATACGATTATACGATTTAATATTATGGCAGTTATTTCATTAACGTTTAGTTAACAAACCTTTCCCTTTTGTCATAATTTGTTTTTATTATATTATATTATAAATATATTATAAAGTTACAATAAATTAACCCCTTTTTTCGATTTTTTATTATAATAAATTTTTGTAATATCTAAATATTTCTAACAACGAATAGACATACATATGTAGATTAAATAACCATGATCCGAGTGCAAATCCTCGTATTCATCACACAAATATTTGCCCCTTCCGGGATTCGAAACCAGGACTATCGGGCGCGAAAGGCAGGAACGCTTAAACGGCCACGGCACCAAACATATTTAAAAGTTATAAAAGAATTTTAAGGTAGAATATGTTTATGCCATTGTCTTACTCAGAAAAGTTAGAAAAAAATTTTCAGGAATTATTTTAGGGACACATCCACCTGACTCAAAACTAGGAATTAAGTGGAACTTCTTGAATACATATTAATAAACACAATTAGATTCTGTTTATCCTAGAATTCTAATCCAGATATAAACAGGTATTTTTATTCCTGTTTGTCCTCTCTCACTAACGACTTTCATAGCGTGATGTAGGATTCATGCTACGTTATAGACAAACAAATATTGAAAGGAATATTGATTTTGATGTCAAAGAAAATTAAAAAGTTCCTGAATAATATATACAAAGTAAAATTTAAGAGCCCATTTAATGTTTGATCTAATTATTACATAGTATTTTTTCATTATTATTTACTCTGGGATTGAATAAAACCTTTTAGCTTGTGGCAACCTCTGCCAGTCGGGAAACAGTGGCAGCCCACCTTTACGTGCCATGACATCACGTCTTGCGCAGGCGCGCTGGTGCTTTTTCTCCATCTTGTACGCGCGCGCAGCTGACGCCACTGGAGAGACTGGAATTTGTTATCGGTTGCTAGGTGATGTTTTTCTGTGTTAATAATTTTCTTTAATTCGTAATTACTGTTTTATATTATATTACTACACCAGTCTTCATTATTTTCCTGAGCTCCGTCGACCCGATTCTATTTTACTACATGTGAGATGAAGTGTCCCACAAGCTTTTAGCCACATTTGCAGTGTCCTTCTAAATTTTATTGAATTACGGTTAATATGTAAATTATTTTTGTTATTTTGTAAGCGGATCAGGCTGATCTCTGGACTAGAACTGGTGTCAGTCAACATGAACCTGTAAAGTTGGGTACAAGTCCCAACTGACACCAAGGTTGAAAATTTTGTAATAATTTCTTAATGATTTTTATATATTTTTACAAAATATAAAAAACATAAACATAATTTATGATAATTACTATATATATACGAGGGCTGGTCAAAAAGTTCGCGGAATGAGGGGCATGGAGGGGGAAAGGTGACTTTTTACTACCTGCACTAGTTGTGACACACATTAAGAGTATAAATACTAAGTTTAAAAAAAATAGGTCATAATTACCTGAGCTACTTATCAATCAACAAGTCAATCCGGAAGAAAATTTGCCACATGGAGAGTTTCGCGCAGTCATCAAGTTCCTTACCAAACAAGGAAAACCTCCCCAGACTATTTTGGAAGAGATGTCTTCTGTTTACGTGGACTCTTGCCGTGGTAAAACCATGGTTTAAAAGTGGCACAACCTGTTTAAGCAAGGCAGGGATTCGATTGAAGATGATCCAGGCCAAAAACTCATGGCTACTGTTTTCTGGGATTCAGAGGGAATCCTCCTTATTGATTATAAAAAAGGGTGTCACTATCACTGGAGAGTACTACGCTGCACTATTAGAACGTCTGCGAGATGCTGTGAGAGAAAAAAGACGGGGAAAATTGACTAAAAGTGTGCTCCTTTTGCACGACAATGCACCCGTGCACAAGGCGCAAGTTGCGATGGCTGCTGTTCAAAGAGTGGGCTTCGAAATCTTGGAACATCCTCCCTATAGCCCAGATTTAGCCCCAAGTGATTATTATTTGTTCCCAAAAATGAAAAAAGAGCTTCGAGGGAAGAAATTTTCCAGCGATGAAGAAGTGAAGAGCGCAATTTCGGCCTATTTTGACGACAAAGAGAAATCATTTTTTTTTCGAAGGTATTATAAGTTAATTGATAGGTCTAATAAATGTATTAGAGTTAGGGGGAATACATTGAGAAGGAACCCCTATTTCGCGACTATTTTTGACCCACCCTCGTAAATTGAGGTCGTTTTGCTGAGATTATAGGTTACAATACAATTAGGATAAGGTAAAAACCCATCGCGCTAACCCATCCCCCAACCCCCTTCGTTACAAAAAAGAAGAGAAAAATGAAATAGACTTATTACATCTGTACATTTATTTGAATACTTATATTCACATATTTGTTCATAAAAAAGATGAAAGTATTAAAAAATCACTGGTTTAATCATTTAAACAGGGTTTATAATTTTTTCTATCTATTACAATAAAATCATTCAAATATATAAAAAAATGTGGCGTGGCTGTTTTTTACATGCGTATTTTATATTTTATAGAATTATGGCATTGTGAATGCAAAAAATTAAATAAAATTGAAATATATACCAAAATATATCAAAATTATTGATATAAAAACATATAAAATATTTAAATGAAAATTATAAAAAAACGTAACTTTTCAAAAGAAATAATCCACTGTCCATACATTGGCCAAATTTGAAAGTGCCGAACAAAGAAAATAAATACTATATTTTGTTTTAATATGTCCGAGTATGTGTTAGAATATTAAAATCTAGTAGTACAATGTGGTCATTTAAAGTGCTATTAGTACAATGTGGTCATTTAAAGTGCTATTATTATTATTAAAAGGTATTTAGCGCGCTTTAAACAACACAGCTAGTGACGTAGTTATTTATAATACGTAAGTACTGCGTAATGATTTCCAGGTAGGTATGTTTTATCTTTAGTTGTATGATAAAAAAGTATAATAATAACAGCACTTTCAATGACCACATTGTACTAATAAACATGTTTATTTTGACAAATATTTTTCAACGATAATGTATGAAAAGATATATTTTCAACCTCTAATAACACCAAAGATTTTGATCCTACACTGTGGGCCCGATAATAACAATTACTCAGATAGACATACTCCATTATTTTCTTTGGCCGGCACTTTCAAAATTTGGACCAGAATGGATGATGTCCTTCATTCCCAGCACAAATGTTGGCGTGCAAAATATGTGTAATTCTTTTCTTAATTTTATTTAAGTACTAAAGGGAATATTTTTCTACTTGAGTGTGATTTGTGAGTTTAACTATATTTCCTCCTTAATCTAAAGTAAATTTTATTTATTAACTACACTTATTTATTAAAAAAATATTCATACGGTCGGTATTTTAAAAGAATTAAGCATTATTTAAAAAAAACCTGTGCGCACACAAAAAAATATAAGAGTAAAAATGAGGTAGATAGCTTAGGTTGTAAAGATTTTTATATTTTTATGCCAAAACAATACGAAACAATCCATTAATATTTCAAAGCGCTTGGTTATTGTAAATATAAACATTTACTTAAGAAAAAGAAATAGATGGCGTTTTAAATACTTTTTATGTACGCAATTGGCAAAGAACTCAAAAAAAATCTCTTAATCATGGAAAGAAAATATAGTTAATGGTTTTATCACAAAATTTATTTATTAAGCACTTATTTTATTTTTTATTTAGATAGTTAAAAAGTTTTTGAGTATTCATTTATATCATTTATAAGGACTAGAATATTTTCAGTATTTAAAAAATGTAAAGTATACAATATACATTCTTTCCATGATTTTGGTAACTAAAAAAAACAATTATTACAATTTGGTGATTTTTACTTATTTTTATAATAGACATAATTAGACATAGCATCTTTCTTATTAATTATTATTAAATTATAAATAATATTTTATATTTTTAAGGCTCAATTTAGACTTCAAACATTCAGTAAATATTAATTATCTTCCTAACATTCACATCAATTAGCCTAGCCCAAAGTAAGCAAGGCCTGTGTACAGATATATAATATTTATAGATATATATATATACTGACGACTCATGTACAAATGCTTATATTCACCGCACAAACATCTGCCACTTCCGGTACTCAAACCTAGAACCGTCGATGTGAAAGACCAGATTGCTACTATTGCTTTGTCCAATGTAGGATGATACTTTTGACAGGTGTCACTTCTTTATTGCTCCGTACAAAGGTTGCGTTTGTTTCCTTATGTTTGGCTTGACATTGCAATAGCAACTTTATACCCTGTATATAGGTGTCAACTGTCAAAAGTATCCCACATTGGACAAAGTGTAACGGTCGTTGAATATGTACAGACCTCTTTCATACTGTAGGTATAAGGGTTGCCATTTTTTATAATTATATAGCCGGACAGATCAGGTAGTTCGAAATTAATAAAACGTACTTGTTATATGACTAAATTTAGTGCCTAGTGCACTAAATGTAGCTATTCAGTCATGAAATCTGTATATCTATATAACGAATAATATAAGGGAGAAAAAAGCCACCCTTGTCGAGTTTCTTACGGCTTCTTCCCGGTGACTCCCGACGTAGGACTTAGGAAGCCATGGTATAGCTTTGACGTTCAATACACGCATTGTTCATGCTCATTTTGAATAAAAACAAAATGGTTGTCTGTAAAGTCAGTTTACGGACGATAATTTTACGTGATAACGTCATAACAAAACATGAAGTTGTTGTTATAAACAATGGAAACCACATTAAGTTTTCACTTCATGAAGTGGAAGAGATATAGATGCGCCACAAATCGAACGCTTAGGCCGATCGTGCCTCTCTATCACTTGTTCCGCGCTCTCGCTTGCACGCTCGGCTCAGGCGGAACGTTACACTTTTTCGTGCATGCAGCCGGCGTTAATCGATTTATAAGACGTTATCACGTCAAAAAATATATCTTTAGCATGAAATTTAAAAAACCTGCGAATCCGGACAGCCTTGTACACATCTAATTTGGCCAGATCAAGAACTGGAACTCCTACCAAGGTTGAAAAAAACAACGTGCTTGACAAGCAGAGAATTTATACCGAATAGTAAATAAAAGTTTTATGATGCTATGTCAATCTGTCTAGATATTAATTACGTTATAACTATATAACACCGTTTTACCGGAGACGTCCAGCGAGGAATTTGAATAAATAATAACCTGTCGCAACTTGGAATAGCCTATGAACCCAATACAATCTGAAAGAGAAAAAAAAAAATTATTTGACACTGTCACAAAGAGAAGGGTAGAAGGAGATTTGCCATAAGTGGTCCCTTTCCTTGAAATAACGTTTAATTTAAAATGGTTATTTTTTGCTTTTAGTTTTTTTCGACGGTTCATTTTTTTGTTAAAAAGTTTTTTCATATTTTTTTGTGGCTGTAATCCACTAATTACTACATGCTTAATTTTTGATTACTTTTATTTGTTATAATACACAACTCAGCGTTAAAATGTGACTGAAAACATAAATCACCCCTACTTTAAGTTGTTTTTGCGAAATCTATGTGAGACAAACTTTGAGGTATACCCTATCCGATAAAAAAAAAATCAAAATTGGACTACTTTGTAAAAAGTTATGCATGGTTATACATAGAAAAAATATACGCTTCGACATGAAAGCCTCCTATGTTCCGAACGAAGTTCCTTATCGGGCATTGCGGAGGGGTACCCAAGCCGGAAAAAAACGTCCGTAGCGTTGAACAAAAAGCGTGAGATTTTTATGTATAGTCTATGTGGGATGGCTATACAGTGTCTAATGTATAGTGTACGTGATGACTGTTCATTCTAAATAAAACAAAGGTGTTAAGATAATTATGTAAAGTAGTTTCTTTGCTTTTTAGCGTTAAAAAAAGATGAATAAAAAATGTATACCCAAATAATTATTTTCTGTAAACCTTGAATAGAACTTAAAATTAATATTTTTATAATAATGAACTTCGCTCCTATCCGGTTTCCCACGACACCACACGTTTTTTATATTTTTCGTCAGTTAAATAGGCAAAATAAGTTGGTTGCAAAATGTACATTTTCTTTTAACCAAGAATGGGGACTCCTGTTAATTCCTGTTTTACCATTCGTGGTAAGCTAAACGTTAGTGTACCATCTCCATAGTAACTATATCGGCAAGGATGGAACTTGTTTCACTTGGTTCAGAGTTCACATCCCAACTGATAGACTTCGGTTTTGTCAAAGACCGTTGTCCTATTTATAAATCAGTATTGTATTCTGTGATTGAAAGACTACAGCAATTTCTCACTCTCTTGCTTAAATATATGTACATACCTCTTTATCTTATTCCTCGCATGTGGTAGAGAATCCTGAGTATCCTTAAGGATGAATCTTCTTATCCCCAATATATAGGCTCCTATATACGTCTCCCAGCTAAACTGCGCTGGCCAGTGGAAGAAGCTCCTAGAATCTGACGCGGCACTCGCTTCGTTGTGGAGCGCCGTCAGCTCTGATATACCGAACTGCCACTCGTGGTTGGCGAAATATTCACCGGTCGCCGCAGCCATTTTGAATCGTCGGGCCAGTTTCATCATACTGGGAAGAGAGATTTGAATTATTGAGACTCAGGCCAACAGGAATTTATCGCAGAGCTCGTCAATGATCTCTGAAACTACTCAACATTGAGGATTTTCTTTTTGCTTGATTTGCTTCAATTTTGGACATAGGATAGTTTTCATTCTAATTTATAAAACACAGCAACGCGTGGCCGGGTTTTTTTAATAAAGAGAACTATTCTAGTGGTTAAAAATGCACAAGAATAAGTGCAAAAATTAATACAGACAAAGGGCTTTAATCCTCGAGAACGATCTTGACCTCTCTTTCGCTCAAGTGTAAATAAAAGAGACATCGATAGTGGTCGGGTTCCTTAAGTTCATCGTCTAGTTATATAATCATAAAGACTATAATTATTACTTACATAGCTTTTCTCCCCTGAGCCTTCAAAACAACGTCGTAGAGGAATGCTGGCAAGAAGTGGCAAGAAATCTCCCAAAACGTGTTCATGAACCGGGACTCCGTGAATGAGAAGTTGGGGTACCACATCACGTATCTGTAACAGTATAAATAAAGCTTATATTCGAATCGAATTATTTAGAGTATTGTGTTTGATATTTTTATAAGAGTTGCCGGTTTCAGGTCAAACTAGTTTGATCTAGCTCAAACCGGTTTATCATAACGTATCACAAAGTATACTGGATTAGCCCAGTACAATTTAGTAAGCTTTTTTTAAAAGCATACTGCCAATCGTTCTACACCTGCAGCCTGTGGGCTGATTAAACGTGTAGGGCATACAGCGATCTGCGGGTCCAGTATAATAATGCATTCAGGGTCCTGTTGAGGCTGCCATACCTCAGGGATATTTGCGGAGGCGCACAAGGATGACTTTTATGCTATTATGAGAAATCGATGCGCCTCGATATTAGGTCGTCTTCGTGGTGCCGCCAGCCCTATGCTGAATGTATTTGTAGACCGATGGGACTCCCCATTAATGTGTAGAGTGCAGCTTCTCAACAGGCGATAAATGTTAGACTTTAAATAATACTAACACAAGTAGTGTTATAAGATATAATATAAGATTCAAAATTGTTACTAACATTTTATGGACACAGTCTGAAATAAGGTTTTTATTATATTTGATTTTTTTTCAATTACAGTTGAGCGCTGTATTCATGAAAAGATCAGTGGATAGGTAGTTGGCTTTCTCATCAACCTTATCGCTGTTGAACCCTAGCTAATCTATGCTTAAACGTAACCTCCTTCTCCCTTTATACCAATATACCCCTTATTTAGCTATGTTTTTCGTGTCTATGGTTTAATAAATTATTGATTTATGCATTCATTTAAGTTCTATCATCCTCATTCCAGTAAATATACAATTCTTTGGTTATTAATTATTTCTGCAGTTGTCTTTCACAATAGGTGAAAAAGAATATCTCTGGCCTGCAGGACCAGCAGAGAAATTATCTCATACTGTCAGAATGAGTATCGCAGTTTATTTTCTTTAAAATACGACCTTCAAAATCGTTATGAAAGTTACAGTAACTAGTTTATTTCACTTATGACCTCAACGGCGACTTGCCTTTTGGTTAGAAAGTTCCCCTATCACTACATTAATTGCGAATTCCTAAGATATGGAATGTGGAGACAGAGATGGTAACATGTATATAAGGTTGTAGCTAAATATTTTAATTATATCAAGTTTCACGAGAAAACGTCTTATAAAGTCAACACACATTACACACAAAAAATTAATAAAGCGCCATCTATTGCCATGACTTAATACTCACTTGGAAGGATTCTCTCTGGCCCATTTGATGCAGAGCCTAGTGAACTGGCCCCACTGTAGAGGGTTAATAGCACCCGACGTCACATTGTAGACAGGGCAACGGCCTGGCCTGGATGGAAATAAAAAGACTCTTAAAATAATAAAATACGATTAATTATAGCCCGTTTTTAACACCAGGGTGAATAGGCACCTTCTGGGTTAGCTCGTTGCATCGTGGATCCTGCCGGCCCCCGGGCTTAATTCGGACCAAGTGCGTACCCATTTAACATAAAAATAATCGTAAAAAAATGTAGCGATTTCAAGCTTTTATCAGAAATAAGCTCTTGGTTTAAAATCGCAATACCAAGGAGGGAGAATCCATTGAGAAATAGTTCATGACTTTTGTAAATTTAATAAAACTCACTTCTTGCTGCCTTGTCTCCAAGCTGCCAGGATGCAGCAATTGATGACCAAATCCACAGGTACCAGGTCTACCACATAACGTTCTTTGCAGTACCCGGATCGATAGGTGCCTCGTGCTATCTCCATGACGAGACCTATACACCAGATTTCTTGACTTTTAGGGCATATTTTTGTAAATATCTACATATTTACGAAAAATATGCCCATTCACTCTATCTGATATTTCCATAGGTATTTCAAACCGCTTGTTGAATCAGTCGTATTTCATATATCTATTTAATTCTGCAACTTTTTATACTTTTTTACTCATAGCTGTCTAGTGTTGTATCATGTAATTTTGCATAATTATGATAAATGAACTAATTAAATTATCTCCTATCATTTCACAGTCATCAAGACAAACCTATATAAAACTATCGTATATATTTATTTGATTTTCAACTTTAACTCTAATATATAGAATTCAATATCAATTGAGAAAAATTGTCAGTTTGTAGTTGGTTGAGATACGGTGGTTCTCACCTAAATACATAAAATAAACGATGTTTCTCGTCATCAGCGGTATGGTTAGTAGCAAATAGTATGTTTGGGTGTATCGATTGATACATATCCGTTTAAAGTTAAGTGATGCGGTTTGGTATGAAGTACCTGTAATACCTGTGATTTCTAAGGTTTCACAATGCACCTTATCTACTCGTTTAATAGACCTTTATGATATACGGATAATATAAAGAAACCCCCCAGAGAATTTGTTGGACATCTTTCTTATATAAGCAATGAAAATATCGGGCATTATTAACCTGTAACGCCGAAAATGTTGTCTATCCATCCTGGGAAAGGCTCTTGAAAAGCAGCTGTCACTGTAACAAACGAAAAGGGTCTTTAGGTATTAGGTATTTAAGAAACTTATCCTGCGACTAGAATTTTAATAAATGTGAGTAAACATGGAAACAGTCCCTTTACAGCCAAGGAACCTTGGCTGCTCGTAGCCATAGCAAGTCAAGGTAAATGTACACTTGGTTACATAAGCAGACTTATTTTATATTCTGAGTCGTTTTTGGAAAAAAAAGAAAGTAATTATATGCTTCTTCAAGGGCATATTGCTTGACGGGATAGTCTGGCTTAGTAGTGGTTGCTACAACTGTCTGTTATTATTTAGGATTCGAAACCTGGCATAAGCGCATTAAGAAAATAAATGCTTAAGGCACACCAAAGAAGTCTATTTAATAGACATTGCAGGTTAGGTTAGGTTAGATATTTTTATGTACTACCAGCCAACAAGCCATTTTTTTAAACACTGCATAAATGGCACAAAGACGGACTTAATGCCAATGGCATTCTCAATGCTAATGCCGGTAATGCCAAAAGTTTCTGTACCAAATAATAGGGCTAAAAATAATTCGGCGATCCCAAATATACCCAATTTCAAGCCTCTAAGTTCAGCGGTTTAGGCTATCAAGCACTAACCATTTTGTGCAATGGTATCGACCCTGCATTTCGAATCGACGTTTCTTTTAGGTTCGATGTTCGGTTAGATGTTTGTGTTATGGATACGAGCAATTGTACCTGAGTCATGGGTATTTATACAGTGTGTCCCGCCACCAGTAACGGAGCCTTTAATAGTGTGAAATATGGCATTTTTTATCGACAAATTGCCCCTCAAATTTTGTTTTTCTCTTACGGCCGCCATTTTGTTTTCTTGGTAACCAAGACCTGGACTCGCATACTAAATAGACCACCACTACTCATGTAAACGTCCTATCAACATTAACAAGGTTTCATTTGTTAGCTAAATATGTAGACAAAAGTTACAGAGCCATAATGTTTCAATTGTCAAGGAATAAAAACTAGAAAAAAATAGTTAAAGAAAAACAAATAGATACTTTTTTGTGTATTTATTATTGGCTTTTTGAGAAAAACCAAATTTGAGGGGCTATTTGTCGATAAAAAATGCCATATTTCACACCATTAAAGGCTCCGACACAGGTTACGGGACACATTGTATAATTTTTTTCTATGATTATTACATATTTTTGTATCATATATGTATTTATGTCTATACGTCACCCTATTATCCATAACACAAGCCTTACAGTGCTTACTTTGGGTTAGGCTAATTGGTGGGAATGTAAGAAATGTATTTATTATTATTATAATCTTACACAATATACATAAAATAATAACAATTTCTAATGATATTATAATCACATAGCTGACCCGGTAACGCGTTGCTATGGTAACGTTAAAAGAGCGGACAGACAAACAACAGATTTGTGTTCTTAGATTAAAGATTAGATTAACAGTTTTATTGATACGATTTTTTGCGTCTAACATAATATTATGTATTTTATTTTATTACTAAACAATTAAAAAAGGCCTGACTGTGCATAGAGTCTGAATCATGGGTATTTATATAAATTTCTATTACCATTACATATATGCATGTCTTACTCTAGTATCCATAACACAACCCTGACAGTGTTTACTTTACGTAGGTTTATAATGTGACTGTAAAATTATTATTTTTGCTCAGTTATATCAAAGCCAAATTTGTATTTGTATTGCTCATATAGGTGTTCTTTAAAGTAATTTTTCAAATAAATATCTGTTTTAAAGGAAGAGTTATTGACTCGTAAAAAACCTCTTGATTACTTGAAAATATTGATCGTCATAAGTTAATAATTCCAAATGCCGCCCACCCAGGCAGCCAGTTCCCACTAACTTCATAAAATAGGCATAACTTAGCTTTGTTATCGATTTCAACGAACATATGTTTAACTCCCATAGAGACGAGTGGGAGTTATGAATTTTAAATATAAGAATACACTTAAAGATACATTTCACTATATTCGTGATAAATTTGGGGAGTTTTGATTCAGAAATATGTAAAATACCATATTTATTTATTAATTAAATCATTTAACTAAGTCAAACACTATACCTGTAAAAAAACTTAATGATATAAACTGCTTAAACAAGTGTTGCCTTACTTAAAAGTTGCCACGGAAAGCAAAAATTGGTCCTAACCAAGATGGTATTCAAATATTTTATTCGAATTTTCAGCAGTACTATAATTATTTCTTCTTTTTTATTTATTTATGGGAATATTTTAATTCCAATCTTTCATTAGTCTTACTAATGCTTTAGTTCAGTTTCAAACTTGATTCTTTTTTGTAATTAATAGGATTTTTATGGAAATTTAAATACTTTGTTTTATTTACTCTGTTGAGTCCTTTAGACACGAGATATACTCTCGCTCTCAATTAACTAGGCGATGCAGTCGCTAAGCATAAAGCTACGCTAGCACCATAAATTGAAGCGGAGCGTAATACCAAAAACTTTTTTTTGTTTCGATTGGAATTTTTGCGAATTTCAAAGTTCGGGCTTCGTCACAATCTGGTCCTATACCTGTTGATGCGATTCCACACAAAAAATATTAAAATCGGTTAAGAACTCGTGAAGTTATGGCGTAACAGACATTGCGTCATTGAAGCTGATCCATGGGAGCTTAGCTCACTTCGTTCGATCCGCTCCAACAATGATAGGTAAAATTGTGGGAAATCATGGTGTTGGACGCCGTAAAAAGTCTTGGTTGCGTAAAGTTCGGGTATGGACTGGAGTTACGAGCGTAGCCACTGCTACGCTCGTAACGCTCGAGATGAAAATGATTCATCTCGCACAGGACAAGGAGAAGTTTCCCGAGCTGATGTCCAACCTTCAGTTATTGGTAAGGAACATGAAGAATAAAACTGAGTATTGGGTAAATTTGATGAAAATGACGATTTAACATGTAAGACATCGCGATTGTTCAAATTGTTTTATCAATATATGCTTGTACCGTCGTCACCCTTCTTCCATCGGACATCCAGACGCACTGCGGGCCACCACCCTTTCTTGGTTGCTATTCCTACCTGTCGCATCAAGCGCTTCTCAACTACTTTTATAATCAGCACAGCAAAGGAGTGGAACTCTCCCTGCGTCTGTATTTCCGAGTACTCATAATCCGTCCGTTTTTAAAGCCAGGGTGAATAGGCACCTTCTGGGTTAGTTCGTTCCACCGTGGATCCTGTCTTGGCCACTTGGGTTTGATTATCAAATCACGAATTTTCAGATAAACAAAGAAAGATGAAAGGTCTCGTGGTATGCTTTGCTTAGTTTTATTGATTTTTGAGCGAAGCTCTCTTTCAGGCAACTCACAAATTTCGCTTGTCTCCCTCCTGCTACTTAACGGTTCAACCGATTCGAACGATTTTGGCATGAACATACATGATTATAACCTGACGGACATGGCTATGTAAAAAAAAATAGTCTTTACCATGGAGGAATAATCACCGAAAGAAAAATTCAAAAGCTGATCACAGCCAAACCGCTGAGACTACATTGATGAAATTTGGTGCCAAACTTCACATCGTAGTCGTGACTAATGTGCAAAAAAAAGTTTTGAAATCGGACATACCATGGAGGAATAATCGCAGAAAGAAAAATTCAAAAGCTGATCACAGCCACACCGTTGTCAAGCCAAATCACAGCCAAAATTTTATCAATGTAGTCTACATTGATGAAATTTAGGTGAGGTTAGGTAAGGTAGTGCTTCGCTCAGTATTTGCAAACAGCAGCAGCATTGCAGACCTAGTTAATTTAGATTAATAACTCATTAACTTACCAATAGAAGGTCTCACAATACAGACTGGGAGATTTGTGTGGTTGTAGACGATGGACTCGGCTAAAGCTTTCGTCAGTGTGTATGGGTTTGGATGTTCCCCCTAGAAAACAATGTTTTAAAAATTAAAAAAAGGGACTTGAACATTCCTAAGTTAACATAAATTTATATGATGCTCTTTTATAATTTGTATTTCATAGTAATGTTTAAGTATATTAATGTAAAATAGATACTTGTTGATTTTTTTGTAATCAACGTTGAAATACAACCATAAAACTGCGTTTATTGTGATAATAGAATAATATTGTTTGTTGTGGGTTATTTTATTTATTTATTTAAGTAACACTTACATTGTTTTAACTATAACATATGACAGATATTGAACTTAGGTTATTAACCTGTAAATACAACAATTATAAGTGTTGACAATAGTAGGGGATTTCGGGATTTACTAAAGCGCGGCAGATTAATATACAGTGGGGTATCTTGTACCCGGTTAAGTACTTCCACTTGATCTTGATCAGATTAGTAAAAAAATAAATGATCATCTGAAATTCTCGAGCGCGTCAGATTAAGGTAGGGTGAGTTATATGCTAAAACGTGTATATTTCACTAATCTGACAATTTGAGAGTGACGTAAAGAAGAGGGAGGGCTACAAAGTAGTAAAAAAAAGTCATCTCCTCATTTAGTGGCTATTTTTTTTTATTTTGACGGGAATAATTTAAGGATTACGAAACATATATAATCTGACCATTTCAACAAGCTGAAGTAACAAAAATTTATTTGTTACTTCGGCTCACAAATGTAATTGTTTATAATTATTTTCTTATAAATACACGTATTCTACTTAAAATAACATACACATTTGCATGTTTTTTCTGAGCTTTTGAATTAATTAAGTTCAAAAAGAAAAAAAAAAATTTTTAATTGTCAGTTAAGGCGAATACCCTCAGATAATCGTCAGGTTATGAGACAGCACGTCTAGAGTACAAAGACAAACCAGATATATCTTAATCTAACGCGTTTGAGTATTTCAGAATGACGAATTTTTTTTATCATTCTAATAATGGCCGCGAGTTTGCGTCACATCCAAATCGTCAGATTATTATATAAGATTTCTTTTTAGGTTCACTTAACATCCCTTTAGAAAATCTGACGCCCTCGATTAATATTTTTTTCATTTTCAACCCTTACGTACGACCACCCCCATAATGAAAACAATCAGATTAACATACATTTTAAAAAATACTTAGGACATGGATGATATCAATATCTGACCCGCTCGAGTATGTCCATGCAACAGTTTGCTTACATCTTTGAAAATCTATACACGCTGACACACTGATGAAGAGGTATATATTATATGACATTTTTTTCTTTTTATCATCTAAGCTTCGCACCCAATAGGTCTCTATGACGCTCGAGTAAATCCCGATTTAGTGATATATCATCGATATATCATTATTATCGATATATCATCATACTTAAGTCAAATAAATAAGTATTATTCACACATTACATAAAAAAAAACATAATAACACATTGAGAATAAAATTACAAAATAAATCAAACCGATTAAAATTCCATGAAATACAATAAAATTAAGCTAAAAATATCAAAAATATTGTAGAATGTGGTTACTTCCGTTCCGTTCTGATCGTTCTTCTTGTTATTTAAAATACGTCCGGAATCGCTGCAATTTACACTCAAAGATCTTTTCACATACCTGAAGTGTGACAGATATGACATCCATGGTCTCCGAGGGCAGCATTTTCATACATCTCATGATGCTGTCAGGATCATAAGGCGGAGGATACACCATCTCCTCGATGTGGGAGCGGGGTGCGTTGCTGTACGCAGTGGATACGTGAACTAAAGCCTGACAATGTAAAAAATATGGCTTAAATATATATACTCTAAAATAAACTAAAAAGAATGGAATATAGTAATATATTTTGCACCTCACATGCTCGGTAAAGTTTGGTTTGTCGTTCAGTTTCTGCGTGGAAAAGTGCACTTTATTCGCTAGCGTGGAAAAGTGTTTTCAAATTTAGAACCTTTCTATTTAAAGAAATTGATCACTCGGTAAGTTTTTTTAGGTCTTTGTGTGTTGTGTGTGTAACAATAAACTATTTTTATTTTCATTCATACCTTTAACAAAGGCATATCTTCAGCTAACTTCAGTACAGCGGCTGTCCCTTGGACGTTCAGTGTTGTTGCCACGTGTAGAGGTTCAGTGAATTTTACAGTGGCTGCTGAATGGAAGAGGGTCGTGACTTTCCTCAGCAACTCAGCTTGTTCAGTACTGAGTCCGAGCTTCGGTGCTGACACGTCCCCAGCAATTGGATATAGCTTGCTCAGGCGATCTGGCCAACGTGCTCGAATACGATCGAATACCTGGAAAGAAAATCAACGATTACTCTGGAATCAATAAAGTGACTTTAATAAAACGGTAACTTATATTCATAAGTGGGATTTTGGTGACTGCTCTGAAAGCTGAGCTACCGAGAGGCTGGCAAACGCGTCGAAATTTACACTCGTATTTCAACTTCTACCATGAGCTAGCATCGTTTCATTAAAGTTGAAGGTTAACTTTTAACATCGAAAGTAATATTTTTACAAATATCTAAAATCGAATTAAGATGGAATTTAACGTAGCTATAAAAGTGTATGTATATATTTTATTTCTTATGTAAGGCCTCGGAGATGTTGTCCTTTTTAAGGGCGATTAAATCTTATTGAAAGATGGCATTGTGAATACTAGAAAAAATATTATATAATAAAATATAGAACAAAATCTAAAATTATTCGGAAGTTATTTTTTTGGCTAATTAATTTTTAATTTACAGTTGAAAATTGAAGCCATCATTAACCTTTTCATAACTTTCATCGCAGCTACAACGTTGATTATTTTGCTGCAAGCCGTACTTCCGAAATCTCAATATTGTAATATTATCTGGTATCTACATATTGAAAATATGTAAAAAACAAACATTTTTATGTAAAAATAATCTTTCCTCAACATAATAAACCGCGAAACAAAAGTCTTGTGTGAATTACCTCTAAATTAAATCTACACAATTCCGGATCATATCCAATGTCAATAAAAGTATTAATTTATTAAGTATATTTTACCAGACTGATATACATATATATAAATTTAACAATACATTAAAAAATCTTAATTACAAAATGCTACAATTCCATTAAAAATATTTTAAAGATAATTTTTTAATTAATATCTGCACTTAATTCTTCCTTGTTGCTGTGCCAATCAATGAGATTGTTCAGTGCCATAAGTGTTTTGAGAAATGTATTTCGACACCTCTCTATATCGCATGTAATGCAATTATAAATGGGTATCCGATATGGTTTAAGTCGGCGAAAAATTTCGTTAAAAAAGTAGGTCGGACATTGGCACGCTTCTGTTTAAGTTCCCTCTAACATATAAGCTGATTACTGCCACATATTTCTTAAAAAATGGCCCTTACTATAGATTATTACTCAATAAGACATATGTTTCAATTTCTTTAAATTTTAATAACGATAACTGACAATGAATTCTTCGTCTAGAAATGTTATAAAAATATATATTAAAAAAAAATAATGACTCAATTCAATATTAAAAAAATTAATCCAAGAAAAAAATCAAATTATCTTCTATGTCAGATAGAGACCTTTTAAACAGAAAACCGCTGATGTCGATGTCGGCATATTACGTAGCGTCCTAGCTAATCTTTGCTCTAGTTCAGCTATGATGTTCCATATTTTAGCCTCTAAGTATAGGGTAAGTTAGTTAAATAATATACTCGTAGTTTGGTAAGTAGTTTATAAGGTTCGATGGAACTGGCATGTTTAAAAAAAAAATAAAAGTTCCTTAAAAAAGAAAAAAAAAGAAAGATACCTAAGAAAAACTGATTTCTTGTAATAACCTCTTTAGATATAAAAGTCTCCCAGTTAAATATTAAGCATAGATAACAAACAAATATAATAAACCAAAATATAATTTTGCATAGACTAAAATGTGGACAATATCCGACCGACAAGTTCACTTTCATGATGAAAAAAGGTAGCATTGAAATTGTTCAGCACTGTTGTTGGAGTGTGTAAAAAACGTGAGAGAGTCGAACACTGAAGACTGCAATGAATATCACCAAATTCGATTAAGGCATTATACAGAGCTTGCGTAGTGAACCAACCTCCAGTTCAGCCAAATACATTTGTGATATGGTCAGTCATCGGTGATCGATACCCTCGCAATCAATTAACTGTTATACTTATGTATATTTGGTCTTTTCAATATGTTCACGTTACGATAGGACTGAAATATCTTGTTTGCAAAAGTCTTTCGAAAAATTACACACTTGCAACACTTCAGAAAACGTTATCATCTCCAACTCACCTGATTCTTAAGCAGTTCCTTATACCTTTGTTCCACAGTCAGACCTCTCTTAGGTCTCATGAGAACATAGATGGTGTCAATTCCCGGGCAGCTCCTCAGAAGTTTCTCCAGCAGTGCCTTGCCAACAAAGCCAGTACCTCCTGTGACCAGGATCACAGCACCATTGTAGTAGTCCGATATGGCTTCTACTGTATCACCAGGCGCTTCTGATCCAATGGTCTCATTGAGGTTGGGCGTTAATGGATCATTACCGTTCAGATTTTCCATATTTCTGAAAAAATATTCATAAGTTGAAGCATATTTTGAGTCCCTATTAATGTCTGGTGACTTATCGTGTGTTTGCCAAGATCTTGTTTTCAGAATCAGCAGAGTAAGCTAATCTTACCAGAAGACAAACCAGAAGGTGTCAACAAAGTGGCAGACATTGCTGTGAAATTGTTTGTTTTGAATGTTTGTAATTCAGTCATGCAAAAAAGGCTGAAGGGAATAAAATTTGGCTCAAAAATAGTAAAAACTCGATTAAAATAGGACTTTTTACCTAGGAAAAATGTTATCTTTCTGTAGGATCATCAAAACACCTACTGGATGTGTCATCTTGAAATTGTCTAAAGTCAACATGGACGAAATCACCGGCATAAGCGAGTTCTAGATATATGTTTCTCTTCTTAAAATCTATGAGGTTATAACACCGGACGCTAAAATTGGACCTAAGTACGCCATCTGTAGTTGGCATTTTGCAATTACAATTTTGCGAGCTTTCCACAAAGGTACTGTGTAACCTTGACCATAATCAGTATTTTTCCAGCTGTAGAGCAGTAAATAGGTTTCATAACTGTATAATTATTACTTTTTAATTTTTTCTTTTGTTAAGCGCAGGCCTCGTCAGTATTCCAGCGTTGCCGCGGTAAGTTTTCGTGTCGTGACTACATAAGTTGAGGTGGGAACCTGATTGATCTTTTGTGCTTGTATATAAAATACAATTTTGTGTACTGTACTTTTTTGTGTGTTACCTGTATTTCGATTTGTTTACGTCAATTAATTCTTCTCTCTCTCTCTCTCTAACGTGTGTGTCTATCTAATGTGTGTAAGCGAAACGTAGTTCGCTATTTCGGATATTCTGATTTGTTTATTCTATGATCCTTAAGTTTTGGCTACTAGCTGGTTTTTAGATACATTTTCTAATGTAGTTAATACACCGTAGAACTATGTCACATTACATCAATTACTTATTTCTATACTCTTGTCTTTTTGCTTTCGAACGATTTATTGTGACATAGTTCTCCAGTGTACACAACTTATTCTCTATACTCTTTTAGAAGTTATGTCACTATTGGAAATATACTGTTGTTAGCAACACGTTTTATTTAACCCAAAAAAGTGTATGCAAGGGAAATAACTGAAGATTCTTACTGATAATACAAGTCCATTTTTTCTGTAGTTTCTTGTAGTCTTGATACTCTAGGGATCGCTTCCACAATATTAAATCTGTAACAAAGGAGAAGAACATAATTGTATTTTAAAATATTTTAGTAGAAAGAAATCGACTCAGCTCACAAGATATACTCAGGTAGGAATCGAGCATTGGACTGGATATTTAACGGTTGCGGGTTCAATGATATTCATATAAGATTGAATTGAAAATGGGCCCGTCCCGGCTTCGCACGGGTGGATAAAATTCTTTAAATTTTTTCTAGCATTCAATATAGCCTATGACACTCAGCAATAATGTGCCTTTCTATTGGCGAAAGAATTTTTAAAATCGTTTCAGTAGATCCCGAGCTTACCCCTTACAATTTAACAAATATACAAACACACAAACTTTACTTCTTTATAATATTAGTATAGATAAAAATAAAAATTGTATTGTTTACAAAATATACTGATTAAGTGTTATGCAAAGAAAGAATCTAATGATTCTTCGATTCATATTTGGTTTGATAGTATTATTAATTCGATATAATAGGGATATAGTTAATATGGTTATGATGGGGTTGGCATGTCTTAAGGACAAAAAACCTAGTTCTCTTCATTTAGATTAAATTATTATAATAGAAAAATACTAGAAAATATCGACTCGGCTCACAAGTGTATTCTCAGGCGGGAATCGAACCCGCAACCTTTGGAAGTCCGGTCCCATGCTCTCCCAATTGAGCTAATGTGGTGACCTCCTTGCGTCTATGACACCGCATTCCACCTCGTTGCGTAGATATGCTTAATGGCAAGGAATGTCACCCTTTTAAATAAAGAATATTCTAGGATTCTAGACGAATATAAGACGATCACCAGGAGTATCTGAGAGTGTAACCTGAGACATGGTAAGGAGAGTTGGGTAATAGAACAAATTAAGATATACCTAAATGGTTTAAATTAACGTCCCAAGTTCCCAACGATCCCGGAGCGCGCGTAGGGCGCTAAACTACCGAGCCTTGTGAACACTCGTAGAAATTTTCAATACCTTTCTAATTTTATGCTGTAGGCCAGCGTTCTTTCATCAATGAGAGGAACATCCTCTCGTATTCGAAAGAAAAAAAAAGAAAGATACATAGTTATCTGGCGCTAACGTTTTGCTTGGAACATTTAATGGGTCTGCTAAGCTAGTAGATCAATGAGAAGAGCACACCCGGATTCAGAGAGGATGCGGTTTCGAGTCCTACCTAACAAATAGATTTTTTTCTTGTGAAAATTCTCTAGGTAATAAAATATATTTGACGATCGGTTGCTGCAATGGTAGCGTTCTTGCCTTTCGCACCGACTACGGTCCTGGGTTTGAGTTCTAGATGGGGCAGATTTTTTTATGATTAATACTAGCATTTGCACCTGAGTTATGAGTATTTATTGGAGCGGAGCTCTCATGAATCAGCTTCAATGACGCAATGTCTGTTACGCCATAACGTCCCGAGTTCTTAACCGATTTTACGAATTTTCGTCTGGAATCGAATCAACACATTTAGATTAGAATTTTATTTATTTTTGACGTGATAACCTCTTATAAATCGATGAAAGCAGGCTGCACGCACAAAAAAGTGTAACGTTCCTCGTGCAAGCGAGAGCGCCAAACAAGCGATAGAGAGGCACGATCGGCCTAAGCATTCGATTTGTGGCGCATCTATCTCTCTTCCACTTAATGACGTGAAAAGTTAATGTGGTTTCCATTGTTTATCACAAGAACTTAACGTTAATTTATCGACAATAAAATTCAATTAACTCCTTCTTTGTATTATACAAAATAATGATAATTCAGTGATAATAATTTAATTCAATTCATTAAAATATGCAATGTTACATCAATGTTTTTTTATGACGCTATCGCTATTATCGTCCGGAAACTGACTTTGCAGACAACCAATTTTTTTTTATATATTACGCTCCGCTCCAGTATATGGTGCTAGCGACGCTTTATGCTTAGCGACTGCATCGACCAAGTATTTCTATAAATACTCAATATCTATGTATATTTAAGTTCATATGTATGTCTATCCGTTAACCTTGAATCCACAACACAAGCCTTACATTTCCTATTGAGCAAGGCTAATTGGTGTAAATGTTAGAAATACCAAAAACTATTATAACAATTACATGCTTATAACAAAAGATATAATAAGAAAAATTACATTTTTCTATGAAAATATAGTTTGTGATCAATAAAAAAATCTGTTTCAAATTGAAATGTTTCTGTGTGAAAATTTAACTTAAATTAAATCCGTTCTATGTGCAATTCATTCGAAATTGAATCCGTCCTATGTGTTATTCATCCAAGATGGAATTTTTTTTAAATGTTATATTGCCGTTTCCCGCTTCTTGTGCCTATTGGCGTGTGACGTCACATAACATCACGTGATCAGCCGGTTACTCAACCATCACAGCAACCAGCTACATTACATAATAAATCGCATGAATTCGACCTCCTTTACTTCTTCAAATAAAATGATTCACAAAAAGTAGTTTTTTACAATAGTGTATTATAATATAACTAGATGGCGCCGTAGCGCATATAAACACGTTATCGTATTGTTTTTGCGGGAGTACGTAAGGGCAAGTTTAGTTTTGCATTGTTAGGATAGCGGGACAATATGGTAACAAACACATTCACACACAAAGTAGTGACCCGGCCACGCGTTCCTGTGTTGTAAACGAAACCTATTCTATATCCTAAGTCAAGATAAATCCAGCTAAATGAAAAAAAACCGGTTCAGTATTTTCGGAGTCCATCGCGGTCAAACACTGTGACAGGGAATTTATGGGATTAGCTAACCCGGCCACGCGTTGCTGTGTTATAAATTAAAATTAAACCTATCCTATCTTTTAAATTGGATCAAACTGCACACGGTGTACAAATTTGATTAAAATTGGTTAAGTAGTTTAGGAGTCCATCGCGGACAAACAACGTGACACGTAATTTATATATATTAAGGAATAGATAGATGACGATCAAGCATCAATGCTTGAAATGAAATGAGACTATTTAAATGTACTTAAGTAAGTTATTTTGAATCGTACAATATTTTAAGCTATCAATTGTTCTGGACGTCTTTTAACTGACAAGGAGAACGGGCGCAATAAACTCGTCAGCTTTAAGTAACGATATTTACAATATTATACATCGTCACCATAAATAATTAATAACAAAAAATAATTATAATATCGGTCATTTGGTGCAACATTGACGGAGTTGTAAATTTTGTGGTTTTTAAGATGAGGGATCTAATCTAAGAACACAAATTTATTGTTTGTGTGTTTGTCTGTCCGTTCTTTTTCCCGCTCTTTTTCCATTGTATACGCGTTACTTTAGCAAAGCGTTACCATAGCAATGCGTTACCGGGACAGCTAGTAAATTTTAAATACAGTTTCTGTTTTAAATTAGCATTACCTCAAAATATGACTGGAAATGTATACTTTTCTTAGGTTCATATAGCTTCTATCGAATTATAAAAAATACATTTCTGTCGATGTTTCTCAGAAATGTTATATGTGACAAAAAAGTGTAGTTGCGTCATTGTTGCACCAAATGAGCGATATATCAATTATCCTAATTATATTATGACAATACTTTTTGTGTGTTTTTCTTTTTGGGTGATTTTTTAAGTGGAGATAGTTGAAGGGATGGAGAGTAACATAGGCTACTTTTTGCCCCTTTCTAACCCTCCACTTGCCAAAAATGGGGGGTGGAAGTTTGATTGGAGCATTCCGCAATTTTCAAGGTAGAAAGCTAAAAATTGGTATGCTGACTATTTATGACTGCCAAAAAAATCGCCCATCATTTTTTTTTTTGAAATCTGCACCCAACCCCTTAAAAGAGGGGTTAAAATTTTATATGAGACCTTTCGCAGTTTTCAAGGCAGGAAGCTAAAATCGGCACACAGACTCTTTGTTACTAACGAAAATATCTGCAATTTTTTAGAAATCCTCCCCCAGCCCCTAAAATAGGGGATGGAAATGTGTGTGAGACTCTGCAAAATCAGAACAGGTTCTTTAATACAAACGAATAATAAAATATTTTAATTAAAACGAATTAAATAAAACAATATTAAAAACATTAAATCTTACCATAAATCAATCAGCTTTTGAGAAAATAAACATTATACACATATATAAGTGTAACTCATGGATTCCGATAGATGGCGCTGATATGTTTATTGTATATTATGTTAACGATAGGTTAAATTGTTTAGTTAAAAAGTTAATAACAGATGGCAGTGTTGAAATAAAATAAATAACGTGTAAAATTCTGTTCCGAGTTCTCTTCTGTGTTCAGGAAAGGGGAACAGTGCTACCCCGAATTTAACGCGAGCGAAGCCGCGGGCAAAAGCTAGTAAAAAATATATTGCAAATTAAAGTTAATTTAATTCGGGTCAGCTAGTCACAATAATAGCAGTATTATGGTCTCATTACATCGTTGATTACAACAAAGTCAACAAGTATCTGTTTCAAATAAGTATACTTAAACATTGCAATGATATACAGAATCAAATTTAATATCGCAAAGTTGAAATGGGTGGGCATAAAGTATATTAACAAATAATACTCCCGTAACCATCGATTGAGATGTCATCTTTAATCCAAAGCGGATCGAGATCTTCACCTACGCACGCCTACGCCTAATGCACTATGGGTGTGGTACTCGTATTCGTAATACAAGTTCTCAAATTCTCAACTTTTTTGAAACACAAAAAATTGCTTGCTGATCGAAATTATAAAATGGAAATTAATATATTGGCCTCTGACATACTATAAGACCTTACTTTTATGATAGACACGATGAATGCAATCATACTATAGAGGCTAGTCTTTGGATGTTACCCCTCAAACATGGCGAAAAAGGAATCTGGCATCAAAATCACAGTAGGTCCTTTAAATATTAAGAATTTCGTAATATTACAGCCTATTCGTTTACACCGTGTTAACCTTCGTCGTGGTTTTGGCCATATACTTCGGCACGAAGGAGTGGAAAGGGTTCACATCCCCAGAAGAAGTGGACCTCGGAGTGGTATGCGTACCAAGACATATGTGTCACAGAAAGCAGAGATGTCAAGGTCGATAATTTAAAAACTATCCAAAAAAGTATACCTAAAGTAAATTATACAAGCATTTAGCTTACCACGATGGGTTGACGGGAATATTTATAATGTGTTTTATTGTAACATATTAATAGGATAAAAAAGCAGCACTTCCCCAGTTTATGCTTCTTCTCAGTACAAGTACGAGGCCATATCATAGTTTAACTTTCAATAAATGCATTATAAATACTGATATTATCTTGATCAATTTATTTTATTATTTAATTGGAGCTCCCATGGATCAGCTTCAATGGCACAATGTCTGTTCATAACTTTCCGAGTTCTTAACCGATTTTAATATTTTTTGTGTGGAATTGAATCAACAGATTCAGGACCCGATTATGACTTATTGTGCCCGAATTTTGAAATTCGCAAAAATTCCCATCGTAACAAAAAAACTTTTTTTTTGTATTACGCTCCGCTCCAATATATGGGGTGCTAGCGTAGCTTTATGCTTAGCGACTGCATCGCCTAGTATTATTAATCTTTAATTATTTAAGATTAATTTAGTACAAAAATAGTGTTAGGAAATAAAGGTTTTCCTAATTAATGAATAAAAAAGAAAAAAAAAGAAAGCATATGTGCAATTCACACGTGGTAGAAGTGAAACCTACAAAAATCATACGTCAACAAAACACCACTCTCAAGCTTTGTGCTACGCATGCGCACACAAACGCGTATTAACACACGTACATAATGCTTCCTATATTATTTTTTCGTACGTTAAATGTTATGAATTTATGTGTCTCTCTTTTTACTTTCGCTTTTTCATTTCAGCGACTTTCAAATGCTAAATTTCGACGCTAAAGAAGTTTTCACTTCAAAACAATCAAGATTACCAAAAATTGTTAATGGAAATGACACGAATATTGTATGTATTAAAATTAGTGTTACGCACTTAGCAACAAACTTCGTGTGCCGTAGACATACTGACACCAATGACGCTTTAAGTGCACGATTATGTAATACCGACATTGTCGACAGTACATATTCAAGTCACCTTGACTTTTATTACCATCGTAATAAAGATCTTTCGTTTAGATTGTAAAACTTGAAAAACCGCCGCCTATAAATTGTTAAAAATGTTCCTTTTTATAGAAAACTAGCGACCCGTTCCGGCTTCGCACGGGTGAACAAAATTCTTTAATTTTTTTCTAGCATTAAATATAGCCTATGTTACTCAGCGTGAATGTAGGTTTCCAATGGTGAAAGAATTTCTGAAATCGACTAAGCAGTTTTTGAGTTTATTCATTACAAACATACAAAAATAGTAATCTTATCTCTTTATAATATTAGTATAGATAGGCATGCGCTTGACCACTATCTCGCCTGATGGTAAGCGTCGATGCGATCTTGGATGTGACGCGCTTGCCTAGAAGATACCTATTCACTCATGACTTGTAGACCCCTCAATTGTATTTGTCAGGAGACACAGACTCAGGCAAAGAGTTCCACTCCTTTTTTTTAAACCCAGATATTTCCCAAATTGGAAAAGGCCGCATGTGTAAGATTTTTTTTAATTTTATATTTTATTGATTTATTTAAAGTTTCGTGATCGAGTGGCTCGCATACCGTATTTCATGGTAACGCTATTCCGAAGTCTTGGGTTCTATCCATGGCCAGGTCAAAGTAGAAAATGAACTTTTCAATATTGGTCGGATCTGGTTATTGTGGTATTGTTGCTGTTTCTGAATTCTATAGCTTAATTTGTGTTCAAATAATAAAAATATAGAAAAATTGTGTATCTCGTTCTTAGTTTAGAGAATTGCCACTTACCTAATCTATGTCAAAAAAGTAATTAACGTCGGTAAGAGTTAAAACTTTAGAGAAAATCGAAGTGCTTATTCATTGCGTAGACTTGTTCTTTGAATCAGTGTTAAAAGCTATTTTTGTATTTGTTTCTTAATAACAGGTGTTAAGTTTGAAATTGGGTAATCGTAATATATTTAAGCAAATAAATCGTTACATAAACGTCTACTGACATCCTTAGGTTCGAGCTGCGGACAATATCACGCCATTCACTAAAAGATGTAAATTTATAATATTGAACTTTATATGTTCGTATTTATGCTGTAAATTGAATGGAGAAATTTGACAGTTTTTAATGGCATGGAGTAACCGTTGTTATAATAGAAAAATTTAGGAATGATTTTGCACACCATACTCCTTTTGATCTCTGTTCCTCTAAAATTAGAAAACAAAACTTGTGTAATAAACTTCTTTTAAACTCTACCAATGAAATTAAATTAAGCAATAAAATATGGCGCTGCTTCTGTCTCTGCCACATCTTTTCCTGCGTTAAGAAATTTTGCCGTTCTTCTTTTAACTTTTAATTTAATTTAATTTAATTTGATTTATTGATTAGGGAAACATAAAGCATGAAATAGAACATTGTAAAAAAAAACAGAATTTTAAGTACAAAAGCCAAAAGAGTTTCCACCACTAATATTACGTATATATTGAACAGACAAAAGTTAGAATAAAAGTTACAATTTTTTAGATTGATTTTTCCAGTCCTCTAAGTCAATTGACCCCCCTTCTGGAAATCAGCCGACCTGATTGTTTTTTATGGAACTGACCCCACTTCTGGGTGCTGGACACCGTTTCTTATGCGCAACTATGCCTAGGTGAGTAGCGTCCTTCTCTATGAAGGCTTATGACCTTTCCCGGGTACTAGCCAACCATACAGCCGGCTGTGGGGTATCCAAGAGGATTTACCACCTTCCTCTTCCGCCTTCGGAGGGTGCACAAGTTTTACTGGGCGCAAAAATGATTACATTACAAGGTTTGCATACGACCAGCGGTAAGTTATGCGTTCCCAGTCTTTTTAAGTGCCAAAGTGTTCGTTCTGCACCAATTCCAAGTGGTAAAATACTTCTTCCTGCGAAGGGCATCAAATGCTTCATGGTATGCTCACAATGGGAAGTTACATGCGGATCTTGATCTCCCTTCCCTCTAACATTTACCAATCCTTTAATCAGGAGCGCAATGGGGTACGACCTTCCTGTTTCCTCCAATCCGCTTTACCAAAGGCATAAGTCCGTCCTGTCGGATCCCGACCCTTCAGCTTAGCCCCAGTTGTCTTTGACGTCTGACCCCTTTCTGGAAACCAGTCGACTCGAATATTCTTCGTTGCGACCGATCCTCCTTCGACGCGTGTTGGACTAGCGCGCTATCAGTGAATTTTGGCACAATTGTGAAATTTCCTGAAACTCAACCACCAGCCAAAGTTCATTGGTACACCACCAACTGTAGCTATACTTCATGAGTTATAGAAGTTTTCGTGGATATCAGTATGCCTGACCGCTTGTATGGGCTGTCCACTGTCCATGTTTCTTATGTGTGTCATCACCTAGGTGAGTAGCGCAAGCACCGTCCATCTCTAGAAGGCCGGTCGCTTCCGATGAAGGCTCATAACCCTTATCGAGTATAAGCCAACTCCATATGGCGTCAACTCAGTAAGAGTCTAGCATAATTACATAGTCAGCTGTGAGGTATCCATAAGATAAGATAAGATAAAATAAGATAAGCGTTTATTTCCAAGAATATGGTAATAAATATAGGTGACAAAATACAAATCCGGCATATTCTGCTTTTGTTCGGCGTGGAAATTAATAAATTATAAAAAAAGCTAACAAAAATAAATAATCTAAACATTAGTAATATCATAAGGATTCACCACCTCCCTCCCTCGCCTTCATAGGGTGCAAAAAAAACAGTGCCGTCTAGGGACTCCCGAAAGAAGCCAAGCTTTGTAGTATAAAGCGAAAAAGAGATAGAAAGCCACGCCATCCACGCACACTGACATGAGTGAAAGCGAGGCAGAAGGCCACGCACACTGAGGTGGGAAGGCAGCTTCTATATATATCGTGTAACTGCACCAAATCTGACGCTCTAGTGTAACGGTAAAATCTAACGGCCTGAATGTCCGTATTGAAGCTTCGCTTCAAAAAAAAAGATTAAATAATCCCTAATACAGACATCAATTTGGGAGCTACATATATTTGATGGAATGCTTTACGATGAAGCTACCTTAAATACACCGTTCCATTGCTTTCACCATTTAGAAATGTGATGTAGTTATTTACCTTTAGGCTATTAAACTTCACCGTGACTTTCGATTAAAGGTCAAACATCCATTCCGTTGATAAATTATATTTATAGAAAAACTGAGAATAATGTGTCAGCTGAGTTGATTTTTTCTTGTATTTTTCAATTAAGATAATTTATCATATGAGATAGCATTGGAAAATGCAAGAAATATATAAAATAATTACCCATGAAACTGTTGAAGTTAATTTTAAACATGTATAAATTGTCCGTGAGTATCACGTGGAAAATCACTTTATTTACGAAATTAAATAATTTGGTTTATTAATTTGAGAAATATTACCATAATATGACACGATATTTCAATGTTTCTTCCTCACTTTAAGTAAAAAGTAAAATATTTTAAATTATAACATTATTATAATCAAGCTTATATTTTTCTTTTTCCCCTCCGGACTTGGAGGAGGGAGGGGGTGAATCCATCGTGGATACCGAGAGGTTATGTCAGACTCGTACTGACTAAACACCACCTGAAGTCGGTGCCTTAGCCTGGGAATGCTATACAGGCTTTCTAGAAGCGATCGCACTCACGGAGACGGGACGACGGAGGCAAGCTTATATTTTTGTTAAGGTTTAATTTCGCCCGAATTGTTTTGAATGAAACAGCGAAGTTCTCGGGGCGCTGTTGCCGAGGATGGGATGAACGATACCGGATTTAGGGACGGTGAGATCCTTAGATGGACCTCAAGCCGAGAGTAGTGAGCCACCATAGTGGTTTTCTAGATGAACGGCATGTCTTTATAGGGATTCTCCGAACCAGCATAGACGGTTGGCGCTCTAGCCAGAAAGGTGAACTATTCTGCATTTGAACTAGTATTCGTGTAAGTAGGTGCAATAACTTTGCGTGCGTGATTCAGGTTCCTTTTCACGTCATATATCACGTCACAATTATGTGAACTAATAGTAGAGAAGTCGGTCTTCTACAGATTGTATTTCGGAGAGTGTGCTCTGGAGTTACATATGCTCATACCGCCACCACCTTTCTTTCATCGGACATCCAGACGCATTGAGGAATACCACCCTTGCTTGGTTGCTATTCCTACTTATCGCACCAAGCGCTTCTCAACTTCTTTTATAATGCGCACAGCAAAGGAGTGGAACTCCCTCCCTGCGACTGTATTTCTGAGTACTTATAACCCGTCTGTTTTTAAAGCCAGGGTGAATAGGCACCTTCTGGGTTTTGTCTTTGCTCCTGGGCTTGATTAGGATCAAGAGTGAACCCATGCTAAAATAAATAAAAAAGAAAAACACTTATTGCTTTGTATGGTTATACCAAAAGCTCAATTACGGAGTATGTTTGCACAACGGTCGATTAAATGCTTATTACAGCATGTCTCTTTTATCGAAAATCGATATAATTACTCATAGTTTTGAATTAAACGTACTTCCTGTGATACATTTATGCTGAGGCAGGGTCCTAGTTCATCGTAGGTGTTAATTTATTTATTTTAAGCACAATTGTTTTTATTTTATATGTTGTTATTGTTTGTTTTCCTGCGATCAATAAATTCTTTCTTTCTTTCTTTACATTCATAAAAATCATGAGTTTTGTGAAAAAGTTGATTTCCACAATCCTGACATATATTTATCGCTTCTTTAATTCTCAACAGACTTTTGATACAAACTCATCGGTTAAGGGTGCTTTTGACCTGGTCTTTTCAGGACAGTGGTATTATAGTTTAAGGTATTTCAAATGGTTTCTTCTCTCGGAAAGATTTTGGCGTATAATGAAATACTACCGACATCTTAAAAGCTTTTTACAAGTTTTTTAGTTTTCAGGAAGCAGTAAATTAATTTTACAACAGGTACTATAAAGGAAATGTCCCTGTTGGGTCGCGATTTTGCCTTTCGATCGCGATCTCACCGACGGACCTGGGTTTCGAGTCTCAGAATAGGCATATGTTCCTTTGATGAATACGTACATCCATAATACAAGAAGTTCTTAAAATTACGACATATTTTTATGAGGCTATGCCTGGGAATATATGAAACTACCTACAATAATAAAAAATATCATAGAAATATATACAAATATCCAAGATTTTATAAACACCATCCAAATTTTTACCAGGCATTTGATATCATTCAAACATTTCATTAATTAAAAAAAAATAGGTAAGTAAAATTTCGCAAAAAAAAAAATATCCTAGCGAATTATGACAACAGCTGGTTACTGGTCCAATATACAGGTTTAATTTCGCCCGAATTGTTTTGAATGAAACAGCGAAGTTCTCGGGGCGCTGTTGCCGAGGATGGGATGAACGATACCGGATTTAGGGACGGTGAGATCCTTAGATGGACCTCAAGCCGAGAGTAGTGAGCCACCATAGTGGTTTTCTAGATGAACGGCATGTCTTTATAGGGATTCTCCGAACCAGCATAGACGGTTGGCGCTCTAGCCAGAAAGGTGAACTATTCTGCATTTGAACTAGTATTCGTGTAAGTAGGTGCAATAACTTTGCGTGCGTGATTCAGGTTCCTTTTCACGTCATATATCACGTCACAATTATGTGCTATGTTTACATTTGTACTTTTCGTTGACTCTGCGTTTTACCGTTATTCACAATTATGTAGCGTTATGAATCGGACGATCCGTTTGATTTGTTCGACATAATCATTCTTATAAGTTTTTAGGGGTAGTAAAAACTTATTCAAACAAACAAAGCCTTCTGATCTTTCGCTGCCCTAGATTCTTCGGTAGTTTTATCACTACAACTCGGTTATAATATCTGTGGACCTCGCTGGAATGTCAAGCCCCCTCCCCGTTCTCTTGAAAAAGAATAAAAAATTATAATAATAAAACAGTAAAAGTATAATAAATTTTATTTATAGTTCATAATTATTATTGTTTACAATACTATCCCCATGATGCTTGTTTTGTGCACTGTACCTAAGCGCTGACGTGACGTCATCAGGTCCACAAATATTGTAACCGGGTTGTAACTGGGTATCCCTCAATAGACTTCCAAAGGTCTTCATGGATCAAAAACGCACAAATTTTAAACTTCTAAATGGAATATCCATCTTTACTATTCAGTAAGTTTATTTCACTAAAATGATCACACATTTTAACGAACTCGTGCTGATAACGAATGTTGTAAAATTGATGGATGTGAAAATAAAAGTTTAAAATATACGTGTATAAGGAAGATATATTATTGACAGAAGTACAAAAGAATTACAATAGATTTTGGTTTAAAAAAAGATTTGTCAAAGTCATATAGAAATTATATTACATATAGGAACTAAGAAGTATTAATATACGAGTAGTAGGCATACAAAATATTATTCCAATACAACCCTCTTCTTTAGCCCCTGGTAGCAATTGCTACCATATTAAAATTTCCGCGTAGCCTACTGTTTTATTTTAAACTAGCTGACCCAGCCACGCGTTGCTGTGGCACAGTAATTTTATTTTTATAAAATAAAATAATATTTCTAAAATAAAAGTAGCCTAAGTTACTCCTTATTACATCAGCTACCTGCCAATAAAAGTCTCGTCAAAATCGGTCAAGCCATTTCAGAGATAAGCCAGAACAAACAGACAGACGGACAGACAAAAATTGTAAAAAATGTTATTTTGGTGTATGTACCGTATATATATTCATATGCATGTAGTAAAAAACGATTATTTCAATATTACATACAGACACTCCAATTTTATTTATATGTACAGATAATGATTAACTTTGAGTTACAGTGATCGAAATATCTGTGGTAGAATCCACCACAGATATTTCGATCACTGTAACTAATTAATTATATTTAAGTAGTATTTAATTAGCTTTACGGTAGTATTTTTTGTTTGGTCCTAGCTTCATTATTTAGCGAGAAAATGGCATTTTTACCTAAGAGTCCGACATTTTTTCACAATTCGCGCAGCATTGGGACTGTTGAGAGTAGTGAGGCGCGCGGTAGTGGACTTACAAGTGCTTATAAAAAATATACAAAAAACATATAATACTAAGATATCGCTGGCTTGCGAGAATAGTTTTAGTAGAGAAGGTTTTCTTCTTATTGAATCTTTTATCGCATACCAAAATATGTATCTCTTTCGAGCGAACAGTGGCGTGATATCTGCGTTGCGTCTCTGTTCACGATAAAATATCAAACATTTAAGATCGTTTGGCATAATTAGTTCAATTTGACAGATTTTTGAGTTGCGTCGATATTCTCACAGACCAGCGATATGTAAAGCGTAATTTATTATTATTTAAACAAATATTTAAATAATTATTAAATAACATTGAATTGTTATATAGGCATATGTATTTTTTTTGCAAAACACTACTATGCAAGTATCTCTTTAATGGCAAAAATAATTTAAGTTTATACAATTAATTTGGAATTAGGTTTGTATTTTCAAAGATTTTGTTCCAAAAAAACCGTTTCATCAAAATATTTTTATATTGTTAAGTACATTTATTTTCTTTTGTTTCGCTATTATTTTCTTAATAAAAAACACACCAAAATATTATAGTTAAAAATTATTTTAATCGTTTTTACACAAAAGTTGTAATAAACTTAAATAATATACACCAAAACGAAACAAATATGAACAAAATTTTATATATAAGACTAAAAAAAATATTGGAACCATACTTTAAAAACGCAGTCTCAATAATTATTAAGATAATTTCACAAATGTAACTAAGAAAACCATTTTTTTAATAATTTTCCATCCTAGTAGTAATTTCTTACGCAGGTAAAAAGATTATTGATTGAGGTGTTTAAAATGTTTTTATTTAAATAAAAGTACTGAATCTAAACTTTTTTACAATTTCATAATTATAAAAAAACTTTAGAACAATTGAAACTGATACATTATTTGAGAAAAACCTATTTATTTATATTTGTTTAATTTGATTTATATATACTGGTACCACGCGTTGCTGTTTTATCTGTTTTATAAATTAAAATGTAACTTATATCCTAAATGGGAACTAATCCAGCAAAATGAATAAAAAATCATTAAAATTGGTTAAGTATTTTCAGAGTTCACGGAGTCAAACATTGTGACAGGGAATTTTGATATAGATGTAGATAAAATAAATAAAATATAAATATATAGATATTTATATTTTATTTATTGTCACATATTTTAAAATTTATTATTTTTTAATTTGTTTTAAATAAAATTGAAATAGGTACAAATTTTGTTTTAAACTCTGTTCTTAATTTAAAAGAATTAAAAAACCACTATAACTTACCCAAAATATCGGGAAACGCCCAAAGTTGTAGGTGCAATTCCAAAAAAAAAAAATTAACAGCACTGAATCATTTTAGTGTGGGCACGGTACCGCGTCTCGGCTTTCACTGAGGACTCACGTAATAGTCGCCCAGAAGTCGAGCGGAAACACACGATTCATTATCACGGACGGGCCCGCTCACCTTTGGAAATAACCGCTGTCTTTATTAGTGAGAGTGAGCAAATCAACCTTCAACAAATAATAAAATTTTGCGAAACGATATTGAATTCTAAATGCTTAATATTAGACTGAAAATGGAATGGAGAAATTAGACAGTTTTAATATAGGTTGGTGTTATTTTGATTATACTTAATAAGCTTTTAATAATAATAAAAAAATATATTCACAAGCATGTTTTAACTGTTATAAATATTAACATAAGTTAATAAAACCGCCTGCCTTTGGCACCGACGGTCCTAGAATCGAATCCCGGAATGGGCAAATATCTATGTATATAAACTCGGCGTCAAAAAAATCGCACCTTATAAAAATCTTATTCAAAAATTCCTAAACCTTATATAGAGGATAGTGTTAGGTATCATTAGAAAGGTAACAAAAAGGAGCATCAAACAACAATTAAGTGCAATCTTTTTTTTAATTAAAATTATACAAAAAGCATAAAAATTTGAAAAATAATAAAAAATCTTAATTAAGTCCTAATTAATAATCGATAATTTACAAAAAAAATGTACAAAAAGTGTCTTAAAATTAACTCAAAATCTAGTGTTACCCCCCCTTGCCCTGATGACGGCTTCCATACGGTCCCTCATAGACCTCACCAACTTCAGGAGCTCTTCTTGAGGGATAAGACCCCATTCTTCAATCACCGCGGTTTGGAGTTCCTCTAGAGTCGAAGGAGCCGGATCCCGAGATCGAACCTTACGTTTAAGATGGTCCCAGAGGTGCTCTATCGGATTCAGATCAGGACTTCTCGCTGGCCACTGCATCACAGGAATTTGGGACCTCCGCAGGAAGTCGTTCACGATGGCTGCAGTGTGTGCGCGAGCGTTGTCGTGCATTAATGTGAACCCTTCGCCAAAAGATTCGGCAAAAGGGACCACATGCACATCCAGGATCTCTGTGATATAGCGGCGCGCAGTCAGCGACCCTTGTCCGCGAGCACCTCCGGTCCGGGAGACGCAGACCAGGTCGGTTTTGCCGGCAGCCGACATACCGCCCCAGAACATGCAGGATCCGCCTCCATATTCCACCGTCTCCTGGATGCAGGCTTGAGCGAAACGTTCACCCTGCCTCCGGTATACTCTTCTTCGTCGGTCGTTGCAGAAAAGACACACTCGTGTCTCGTCTGAGAAGAGAACAGCTCCCCACTGCTCAATGGTCCAATCGACGTGGTCGCGAGCAAACTGCAAGCGGGCTCGTCGGTGCGCTGCAGTCAATTTTGGACCTGTAGCAGCTCTGCGGGCTGCTATGTTCTTCTCCTTCAGTCTTCTTCTAACCGTGGATACACTCACGGTGCGTCTGCGAACTGCCTGGAGCTCCTGTTGCAGCTGAACAGCGTTTGAGAAGCGATTTCTCAAAGAGTACGACACAACGAACCGGTCGTCTCTTTCCGAAGTGCAGCGACGTCTACCGGACCCATGTCGCCGGATATAGCCACCGGTCTCTAAAAAGCGCTGGTAGACTCTACGAACCGAAAAACGGCTCAGATTCAGTTGCCGGGCGACATCACACTGCCGCACCCCTGCTTGCAGTAGTGCAACCACTTGAGCGGCCTCATCAGCTGTAGTGTCCATTTTCCAGATGTTCTTTCTTCAGTAAAATCAGTGCGTGTGTCCCCTTCAACTGTTTAATAGCGAATGACCCACATTGAACCCGTGTTGACCTCTTTATACCCACAAAGTTAGCGCAACTCGCGACTCTCCCGAGCAGCAAAATTTCCTTAGAATTTTTGTGACCCTTTATTTGTTGCTTTAGGTTTTATTTGATAATGAAAAATAATGTTTTTTTATTAAGTTAATTAAGTAACCTTTTAAATAAAATTATAATTAATACGACTGCATGTGCATATCCAGAGTTAATGCCATTTGAACGTGATTTTCTTAGAGGTGCGATTTTTTTGACGCCGAGTGTATAATACGTGATCCGCTACCCTAGTATCCATTTTTTTCTTATTTATTATGTTTTATCTAACATATTCATATAATTTTAAAAGTTTTTGTAGATATGGCCGGTCGTTGCAAACGTTGTTACATCAGAGGTTGAAGCCAAAGATACTTCTCACCCTAAAGCAAAAACATGGCAAGAGAAAGAAGGTAGAAAGTAAGATAGAACGACAGGAACAGAGAAAAAACAAGATAATCCCCTAGTATCCATTAAACAAGCTTTACAGCTTACTTTGGGCTAGGCTAATTGGTGTGAGTGTAAATAAATATTATTTAATTTTATATTTTATTTATTTATTTATAGTGATCTCATTTAGTTTATTTATTATTATTATTTAAATTTTTTATGTTCTCACGCTTTTGAATTCAAGAAGAATGAATAAGTTATATATATTATATCATTCAAGTATTAAAATCTCTAATGAAAGTTGAATTCGCATAATTAATAATTATGTATTTACGTTGTGGTAATTAATAATAATCATAATGATTATAATAGAAAAATACTAGAAAAAATCGACTCGGGTCACAAGTGAATTCTCAGGCAGGAAACGAACCCGCAACCTTTGGAAATCCGGAGCAATGCTCTCCCAATTGAGCCGTGTGAACACTCGTCGAAAATTTTCTAGTACCCTTCTGATTTTAAGCTGTAGGCCAGCGTTGTTTCATCAATGAGAGCAACATCCTCTCGTATTCGAAAGAAACATTTTTACAAATGTATGGGAAAAAGATAAAGATGAAACAGCCATTTAGTTTTATAGTTTTTATATATTTTATGCATTTTTCAATGCTATCTTATAAGATAAATTATTATAATAGAAAAATACAAAAAAAATCGACTCGGGTCACAAGTGAATTCTAAGGCGGGAATTAAAATAATTCATCTTATAAGATAGCATTGAAAAATGCATAAAATATATAAAAATCATAAAAATAATAATAATCATGTTAAAAAAATACATACTTATATATTTGCGCGATTTCATGTATGTATGTAAAATTAAATTATTTTAAAATACGATGGATATTTATAAATTATTAATTGGTTTCGCAGTAATGTTGCCACTCCGATGTCCCGGGTTTGGTTCCCGGCCAAGTCATTGCAGTCTGGGTGTTGTGGTACCGTCGTTGTTACTGAATTCTTAAATATAATACTAACTGGGGTTCAGAATAATATATGTGATATCGACTTATATTTATTACTTATCTTCGAATGAATATAGAATGAAAGCATTCTACCTAAAATTACAATCAATAAAACACACAAAACTTCGCATTCTTAGAATTTTAATGGACTATAAAGAAATGTGATTTGAAAATAACTTTATTCAAATGCACTTAAAAATAAGTTGGTTTGATTCGTCAACCATTTTTACCTACCACCTATTCAGGACGTCTTTTAACTGGCAAGTAGAATGGCAACAAACTCGTCAGCTTTAACAGAAGTAACGACATTTACAATATTATACGTCGTCACCATACATAATCCACAAAAACAAAATTATTCTGTTATCACAATAGTAGTGTTATGATTTCATTATTTCGTTGATTACAACGAAGTCAATAAGTATCTGTTTTAAGTAAGTATCCCTCAACATTGCAGTAACATACAGGGAACTGTAAAACGACTTTTCAAAACAAAATTTTAGTGCAATTTAGAGAAATGATTCAACTTGTGACCTACGCCAGCTTTAACAGAACTAACATTTACTATATTTAAATTTCGTGTCCATACATAATCCACAAAATGAAACAAATTTATTACCACAATAATAGTAGTGTTATGGTTTCATTACATCGTTATTACAACATGTCAACAAGTATCTGTTTAAGTAAGTATCATTAAACATTGTAATAATATACAGAGAATAAACGACTTTAAGAAAGCAATTTAAGAGAGAAATTGGAGATCAAGAATTGGCATTATTTTGATTAAAAAGTAAAATACTGTCACGTTTTAATATATATATATATATATATATATATATATATATATAAAGAAGTCAACAAGTATCTGTTTTAAGTAACTATCATTATAAATTGCAATAATAGACAGATAATAAACGAGAAATTTAAAAAAGCAATTTAAGACAGAAATTAGAGACCAAAAATTGACATTATTTTGATTAAAAAGTGAAGTTACTGTCACGTTTTAATATTTTTTTTTATTCTTTCTTTTAGGTAAGGGTAACTGATTTAGTTTGTTATATCGTTTTCCACATAGGGTTTCGTTATTATACATAATTGTATCCTAGGGTTGAGGCTAAGGATATCTCTCGCTATAAACGCAAGTACAAAAGGAGAAAAAGAATTTAGAAAGAAAGAGCGAAAAATCGACAAGAAAAAAAAGAGAAAAATAAGAAAAAGAAAATAAAGTGAAAATATTGGTCACTTTTTGATATTAAGTAATGATAAATAAACGTAATTAAGGAACTGATTCATTTTGAAAAGTTTATTTTTTTATTTAGAAAAGCTCAAAACTAGTATTTATTTGGGTAAAGTCATTTTATTTCTAATAGTGCTATTTTATAGGAGGAAGGAAGGGAGGAATAGTTAGAAAGCAAATAAATATATACGCTAAGAACACAAATTTGTTGTTTGTGTGTTTGTCTGTTCGCTCTTTTTCCTGCTTTTTTCCATTGTATACGCGTTACCATAGCAACGCGTCACCGGGTCAGCTACTCTATAATCTAAGAACACTTTGTTGTTTGTTTGTTTGTCTGTCGGCTCTTTTTCACGCTCAATTTCCATTGTATCAAATAAACGTTACCATAGCAACACGTTAACATAGCAACGCGTTACCGGGTCAGCTAGTAATATAATACTAATAATACTATTATAAATTATTTTAATAGAAAAATACTAGAAAAAATCGACTCGGGTCACAAGTCAATTGCGAGAGCATTGGACCGGATTTCTAAAGGTTGCATGTTCGATTCCCGCCTGAGAATTCACTTGTGACCTGAGTCAATTTTTTCTAGTATTTTTTCTATAATAATAATTTGTCTTGTAAGATCGCATTGAAAAATGCATAAAATATTTAAAAATTATAAAATTAATATTCACCACACAAACATCTGTCCCTTCCGAGACTCGAACCCACGACCGCTATGGAAGACATGATCAATACTGTTACACCAAACATTCGTCATATAGAGCCAATACTTTACGTATATTTTTAAATGCAATGGCATGAGTTTCATAATTTTTAAATCTAGTTTTTTAATGTGTTAATATATATTCATACAATATGATTTCTTAATATGTGTTAAGGCCTATTCACACTGGTCACCATTAGGAATAGTACACAAATTTCGTTAAACACAACTTTACTTTTAGGTAACATTTGCTTAGTGTACATAATCCTGGTGATTAAACACACGTGTACATATTTCAGACGTGCACGCTTTTATTAAACTTTCATATCATCATTAGTAGCGTATAAATATCTCGCTGTTGGAACTTTAAGATATCATCACTAAATTTTTGGATAAAGGTTTCCCTTTTTACAACAATTTTCCACACAATCCTACTAAAACCTTTGAAAAGTTTAAAACTACAGTCATGAACAAAGACTATTACCATATTGGAGATTATATATAAGACGAGAATAATTATAGTGAGTGTCAAAATTGCGGGTCACCTAACAATAAGTTAAATACCCTAACTTATTGTTTGGTGACCTATGAACTGTAAGGGACTTATAATATGGATCAAAATGAAATTTCTATTAGCTGTATTGAGTAATTTAATAAACATAATCATCTTTATTGAGCGAAGCTCTCTTTTAGGCAACTCACAAATTTCGCTTGTCTCCCTCCTGCTACTTAACGGTTCAACCGATTCGACCGAATTTTGGCATGAACATACATGATTATAACCTGACGGACATAGGCTATGTAAAAAAATATATGACTTTACCATGGAGTGAATATGCATGAGTGTTGGCAAGTGAAACAAAACAGGTTGGAAGGTGTCTTTTCGCGCTCTCTCAAGAAAGCCACGAGTAGGTTTCAGTAAAACCATACTTCTTTACTGAAACCTAGGAAATTACTCAAGAACATAAAAGAAAGATTATAATTACTTGATACTGGCTAGATGCATAAATTGTGCAATCCATAAATAAAGGAAATAAAACAAAAAAATCGACACCGATTACAGGTTATTCTCACGTGGGACTTGAATCCAACCTTTGGGAGTTCAGTCCACTGCTTACCGAATTAATAGCTAAAATTATTATTACAATTAGATTAAATAACAACTTTGAGACTACTCGCTATAATGTGATATTCACCGCACTATAATAATACCTATAAGTCTGGGGCTAAATCCCTAAACACAGGTTATTACGAATAACCTATTAGGGTCAATTTCGGACATTGTAAGTACTAAGTTTATGTAAGTAGCTTAATAGAAGTTAAAGTTTATAACAAACTCCGAGCCACAAAATGTATCAAAAATGTGTCATTGTTTAGAAGCTTTGGAACTGTAACTATGCACGTTCTTCTTCTTTAAATTTATTTAATATAGTATATTTCTATTGTTATTTATTGTTAAGTGCAATGTATTTTTGGTACTAATAAAAGTTTATTTATTTATAAATACATTAAAGATACATTACTTCATGATAAAAAAATAAGGTTACGTTGTATGGTCCTCATAACTCCGAAAATTCGCAACACGCGAACATCCGCCTTGATTTCCTTAATGTCATGGAGCTGCCAGTTTGTAACGACAGACGGATATTACAAAATCTTTATTAGTCATACAGTTATCTTCCGTTACAATCTGTGTCGTATTAATATATCCATATCTATCTACGAGTATAATATATAATATATTAATAATCTATATGTATATATGAACATTTCGTGTCCCATTTGTCGTTTATTCCCTGTATGTTATTGCAATGTTCAGGGATACTTACTTAAAACAGATACTTGTTGACTTTGTTGTAATCAACGAAATAATGATAATCATAACACTACTATTATTGTAATAACAGATTTTTTTTATTTTGTGGATTATGCATGGTGACGACGTATTATATTGTAAATGTCGTTACTTCTGTTAAAGCTGACGAGTTTCTTGCGTCCATTCTTCTTGTCAGTTAAAAGACGTCCTGAATGGGTGGTAGGTAAAAATGTTAGACGAATCAAAACAACTTATTTTAAGTGCATTTGAATAAAGTTATTTTCATTTCATTTTATTGTTTGACCGCGGTGAACTCTGAAACTAATCAATCGATTTTGATAATTTTTGTTTCATTTTGCTGGATTTGTTTTTAACTTAGGACATAGGATAGGTGTCATAATAATAATAAAGTTTCTTACATTCACAACAATTAACCTAGCGTAACTATAAACTAACGTAACTATAAACCTTGTGTTACGGATTCTAGGGAAACGGATAGACATACATATATGATACATAGATATGTAATATAACTCAGGTACAAAAGCTCGTATTCATCACACAAACATCTGCCCCTTCTAGGATTCGATCCCAGGACCGTAGGTGCGAAAGGCAGGATCGCTACCGTTGCACCAAACGGTCGTCATTTTCATTATAATTTATAACACAGCAACGCTTGGCCGGGTCAGCTAGTACTATATGTAGATGTCGTCTGTACATTTATGTCTTTGGACAATTTTTACGATACATATTCGTTTTATGATTCACTTATACCAATAGTTATGTTGACACATGTTAACACATGTTGACACATGTTAACACTTGTTGACAAATGTTAACACTTGTTGACAAATGTTTACACTTGTTGGCACATGTTAACACATGTTGTCACATTACAGACACTTTTTAGAAGCCTAAAACAACATTTTTAGCACCTAGTTATTCGTTTTAAATTATATTCCTAAACAAGATCTCTTATCATCTAAATATTCCTTTACAGAATAGTAAGCCTTATCTATTTTTTTTTATGTGTAATATGATGTTGGTTGCAGATGACCTAAACAACGAGACCGGGTTTTGGGACGGCGAAATACCTAAATGGACCTCAAGCCAAGAGTAGCGAGCCACCATAGTAGTTTTTTAGATGCACGGCAGCTCCCATGAGGGAGTCTCCGAACCAGCATCACTACGGCGCTCTAGCCGGAAAGGGCTTCTAGAAGAAGTTGTTTCAAATTATTATCAAAACTTCCCTGGAGGTCATTCAGTTAGTAAGGCAAGTCGTTGTTATATTTATTACTGACTACCTGACCCGGCCACGCGTTGCTATGGTAACGTTAATTGATTATAGGAACTGTTATTCTTAGGCTTATGGTAACTATATATGGTAACAAACACACAAAGTATTATCATAATATAATGTACTGATTAAGCAACTTTTTTTAACTTTGAATAAAAGCTTTGCTTTTAAGAAAAATACTTAAAAAATGGGTCCTGATTGTTAACGCAAATGACTTTCTATTTAGTTCTATCTTTGTCCAAATATAGAAAATGGTAGGTAAAATATTGGACGATTTAAATATTTTTTTCATCTATTTAATTTTTTACATAATTTTGACAATTCCGATCGTGTATCAATTCTAAGTAACGAATGAAAACTTATTTAAAAGCAAAATCATTAAAAAAGTATTTTTTAACGTTTTTATTTGCGACCAGTTTTTGTTTTAATGTTTTGCCAATCAAAAAACTATTCTATTCTATTGTATTAAGGTATAAGTAAAACGAATTAATGCGTAGCTGTGCTCATAGTGATAGTGCAGAATTAAAAATCATTAAAATTTCAAAATAGTTTTGACTTGTAAATTGTGATGTGTTTTTTTCATCTGCTAGACTGGTTGCAGTGGGTCAATGTTCTCGGTTCATATATCATATTAGTAAATTCAGCCTTGAAAATAAATTTTACTTTCTCATGTTAAGAAAGAATGCATTTTAGGTGAATTTCGTATGAAATTCTCTGCTAGAGTCGGTAATAATAAGTGTTTACTTGTGAAATGACCGATATGAACAGTTGTTTTCTTTGTTTTTTGTTACGATTTTTTTTTAATTTCTTAGTCACTTTTTAGGGGCTGTCCAATAATCACGTGATTTTTTTTTGGTATTTTTTAACCCCCTCTCCCCCTTGGTGATACATGGTGAGTTTTAAAACTACCCCCCCCCCCTCCCCCTTTTTACACCTGTATTTTTTAAGTATCTACAAAGAATCTTATTTTTCGTCGATCGTCGATCGCCGCGTGAGGATGCGGGATGGACGAACATTGTGCATCTCTAGACTATTATTGCTCGGATTCAGATTCTTGTGACAAGAATTCACGTGTTTCTTAGCTTTTTTCATTGCACAGAAGTAGTAAGCCGCTTTCGTTTTGTACGCATTTGACGAAAAAAAAATACACATAAAGGCGGCGTTACGCCTTTCGGTTCAGTATCGCGCGTTTGACGAAAAAATAAATATACGTGATTACGTGACAGCCCCTTATGTGTGTTATTCGTCGTTATAACGACGTCTTTAAAATTAAGAAAGTGTCAGATACGTATAGTATTTCTCAATATCAATCAACTTTATATAACTGCTTTTAGTTTATAGAAAAACCTTAACTATATGTGGTTTGGATTCCATGTTAATCACACAGTCAAAATGAAATGCAAATAAAGGTATACGTGTTGTTTTTGTTCTATTTATTTTTTGAAGTGAAAACTTCTTTAGCATCGTTGTGATTTGAAAGTCGATGAAACGAAAACGCGACAGTAAAAAGAGACAGACACATAGATACATAAGATTTAACGTAGGAGAAAATGAGATAGGAAGCATTATACAGTGTCTCTTATGTTCGTGGTTCTCTTTGTGCTCTGCTTCTTCGCCCTCCACTCGTATTTACCAAGGCGTAGTGAGAATTTGCTTGGGTCTCGGCGTCGTGTGTTCATACATGTAAGTGTGCGCATGCGTAGTACAAAGCTTGAGAGAAGGCATTACAACAACCATGGTATTTTGTATACGTGTGTGTACTATTTTTGAAGATTTCACTTCTACCACGTGTGACTTGCACACATGTTTTTTTGTTTTATTTTTATTTTATTCGCAAAACTTTAGACGAATCGTATTTCTTACTTGAGTTTAGTAGATTCACTTCCTTTGACACAGGGAACAGAAACTCTTTGGCTTATTTTGACATAAAGATGACAGTTCTGACTGACAGATTATGTATACAGAAATTGAAGTAAAATAATTCTGATTAATGATTTGTTTTTTATGTTATCAATACAAAGATCATTAATAAAATAACAAAAAATAAAGGGTTACTTCATAATTGCTGTATTTTTGTAAATCTATAATCTAAGATCACAGTGGTTTGTGTTTATCTGTCCGCTCTTTTTCCCATTGTATCAATAACGTTGCCATAGCAACGCGTTAACCGCAAGTAGTTCGTCTACCGGACGCTAGATGGCGATAACGAAAAAAAATTTACTAACAGAAAAAAATTAAAGAATTTTGTCCACCCGTGCGAAGCCGGGATGGGCTGCTAGTAGTAATTAATAATACTAAGCATTTATTCTTTCTCGACACTAACCTATCAATGTTTTATCACATTTTACATATTTTGATGTATTTAATGTTTGTACAAGTCTGATGTCTGTGCTAGGTAAAAACCTGTGTTACAGGTCATCAGGCTTCCACTTCCTCTAGCCACTATCTGAAACAACAGACGAGCACGCGCACGTCGTTCTAATCACATCGAGAAGAAAGAAACAAAGACGCAAAAAAGAAAAACAAAAGAAAAAGTAGTTACGAAAAACAATAATGGCGGATGAATAGGTGAAAAACAAAAATATGTTATAGAAATTCACCTTTCGCTGTCTCGAGTATGTTTTTGCAGTTTGAATGCATTTATGAGCGTTATGAGACTTGACCAATCTTAAGAGTATCTTTAAAATATCGTTAGTTAATCACGATTGCAGTTAGTGTTAGAAATCGCAGTAATCCTTACTAATATTATAAATTGGAAAGTGAGTTTGTTTGTTTGTTTGTTCCGCTTTCACGCCGTAACTACTGAACCGATTGCTTTGAATTTGATTTTGCAGACGTAAAGATAAAAGTCCGGATTAAATAATAGGGTACTTTTTATCCTGGAAAAAATTGATATTCCCGAGGAAAAACAAAAATATTGTTTGCTTGATGGATGGATTGTAGATGGCGTTGTGTGTCGTTTAAAACAACGTAAAATATTGCAAACGAATATAAACATGTAAATTTAGAAGCTAAATGATACGATAATGAATCCCCGAAAATGAGGAATTCCCGAGGGATGACGTACTATTTTGTTGTTTTTCGTTGTTTTATCGTCAAAACTGTTTTTTTACATCTACTTATCCTGAAATCACTAAAGTCAACGAATTACTAATTGGTATAAGTATTAGTTACGTTATTTAGTTCTTGAGGTATGCGATAGATGGCGCTGGGTGTTTTTTAAAACATGGTAACGATGTGTTTTTTAAAATACATAAGAAGTGGAATGATAGCTTACGCTATTTAGTTCTTGAGGTATGCGATAGATGGCGCTGGGTGTTTTTTAAAACATGGTAACGATGTGTTTTTTAAAATATGTAAGAAGTGAAATGATAGCTTACGCTATTTAGTTCTAGAGGTATGCGAAAGATGGCGCTGGGTGTTTTTTAAAACGTGGTAACGAAGTGTTTTTTTAAGATACGTAAGAAGTGGAATGAATTTTGTATCCAGCGTTACATCGCACTTCTTAGATTTTTCCGTAGGAATGAGAAGTTTTCTTATAGTTGTGCTTTATACCGCCATATATAACCGAATTCCACGCGGGCGAAGCCGCGGGCGGAAAGCTAGTAATAAATAATGTCGATAAATATTATCATCTTAGCCGAAAGATGCTGATGACTTGACTGCTTGATGGAAGATGGATCGTGGCATGTTTTTTTTATGAGTGATTGATGTTAGACGCAGATGACGATCCCGGGTTTTGGGACGGCGAAATCCTTAAATGGACTTTAAGCCGAGAGTAGCGAATCACCATAGTGGTTTTCTAGATGGACGGTATATCCTATGGGGGAGTCTAACTACGGCGCTCTAGCCGAAAACGTGGCATGTGATGCGATGGCTGCATCATGCGTCATGCTCGTGAACGTCTTGGGAGATGAGTACTTTTTTAAATTGTCGTTTATACACTGCATTGACTTTATTGTAATCAACCATGTAATAAAACCATAACACTACTATTTTTGTGATAATAGAATAATATTTTTTTTTATGTATGGTATGGTGACGATATATATTGTAAATATGCTACTTTTTTAAAGCTGAAGAGTTTCTTGCTCCCGTATCTTGTCAGTTAAAAGACATCCTGTATGGGTGGTAGGAAGATATTTCTTTGTTAAGGACAACTTACTTTAAGTGCATTTGAATAAAATTATTTGCCATAATTTTTACTCTTTACGTTGGAGATCCAAGTTAAAAACAATCATTCGGAAACCACTGCTGCCCATTTTGTGGTTTACGGGGGGTGTGATTATCTCCAGTTTCCGGTTTTTTATCCATAACCAGTAAGCAAGATATATCATCTATGCCAAAAGTTTGTTAGAAATGACAGAAGGGGTTAAAAATAATTCGCCGATCCAATATATACCAGTTGAAAAGAGATTGTATAGCACGAACCGTCTAGGCTGCCATCGCAAAAAAGATAATTATGATACCTTTACTATAGTAACGAGATTTACTATAATAAATCTCGTTACTTTAGTCAACTTCTGTTAAATTAAATAACTATAATTACCGTAAAATCACCGGAAAATATCGGAAAAAAGGGATACTTAGATGGTTTGGACATGTAGAAAGGATAGACGAAAGGGGTTGACAAGACAAGTATATGAGGCAAATGTTAATAGGCAAGTCGGCAAAGGCAGACGAATTTTAGAGACCAAATAGAAGATGTTCTGAAAAATGGTCAAATCAAGGTTGAGAGTTGAAGAAGCGAGAGATGTAGATCGTAAGTAGAAATCTCTGATCTCTGCCTACCCATGCAGGAAGAAAGCGTTATTGTGTATGTAATAAAGTTTACTTTCGTTTGTCATTAACTAGGCTAGGGTTGCCAGTTGAAAATATGAGAAATTGTAGTAGGTAACATTAAATATGGAAAATATTTCGTTACTTCAATACACATTAATGTGCTTTCCTAATTTAAGCCGGCAAACGCATAACGATGGTACAGTTGCGTCATAACCCACTTACGATACCGCTAACCAGCTTGGGCTACTAGTGATGTGATCACTGTTTATCGATAATTCTCGGTCTTGATCAACTACAACATTAAGTGGCTTGAGCTTCGAATTATTATAATAATCGTAAATTTAGACATTTTTAAATATTGATTTATAATGATAAACCTTGATTTTTTTCTTTTATGTTGGAGATTACGTTACAATCAACAACAAATTGACATTGTCCTGGGTAAATCTGTGTGTGGTTCAGTGGGGCGGGTAGTTCATGTGAGAAACTGGTGTCTGTATTTATTGTTCAAGTGGAAATGACCCTTCCTTTGAAACCAAACCATTACTAGTTTGAAATTATCGTTAAAGGGTGATAAGGGGCAGATGTTTGTTTAATAAATGTGCATTGTACCTGAGTTATGGCTATTTGTACATACATTTATTTCAGTAAATACGAAAGTATTTATAGGCTAGGCTTATTATTTTAATTGTAAGAATAATTATTAAGTTATTACATTATATCAAAAGTATGTTAAGCTATCAAATAAAAAAATATTTTAGATTTTAAAAACTTGCCTATTTTGTGAGGGTGAACGTAAAAAATATTTTTACTTCATGTATAATAAGTATCACTTACCAAAAAGGTGAACAAAATTTATTTTTATCGATATCGATTAATTTTCCCGGGCATGTCCCATCACTATAGAGTAATGAAGCACGACCACTTTCACTGCTCCGCGTTTGTACGCGTTTCCTACTTTGCTGTATTATTATTTACATACGCAATCGTTTCGTCATAACTGCCCAGCTCCGGGCCATTCCGGTATGTCGGTGGCCTGATGATCCCATTCTGTAAGAGAAAAAAAAGATGTTAAAGGTTCGACGATCGTTGAAGTTAAGCAACCTTTGCAGTGGTTTGTAATGGGATGGGTGACCAAGGTATATGCTTAACAGAAATATGAAAAATTTCGACTGTTGTTATTTATTACTTATTATCATTTGAAGATAATAGTAAGATAGAGAATTCACTGCGGATTCGTCAAGCTCATCAAAAAAAAAATTGACTTTTTTTCACAAGTGAGTTTTCAGGCGGGAATCGAACCCGCAACCTTTGAAAGTCCCGTCCAATGCTCTCCCAATTGAAACTTCGACTGGTGTTCACATGGCTCGGTAGCTTAATTGGGAGAGCATTGGACCGGACTTCCAAAGGTTGCGGGTTCTATTCCCGCCTGAGAATTCACTTGTGAGCCGTGTTAATTTTTTCTAGTATTTTTCAATTAAAATATTCTATTACTAAATGTTCTTGTAAAATTATGCTGTACAATCAACAACACCTCAAGCAATACACTTTTAAAATTGCCTTGTTTATATCTTTGTAATAAAGATTACGTCATTATAGTCTAGACGTGCTTACAAAATGGCCACTCACTAAATTGTTACGGAAAATTTTATTATATTAATTAGCTTTATTTAATCTCAACCAATTAACTACATACACTATCATTACCAACTGCCGCTTAGTGGAACGGTAGCGGTCCTACCTTCTTCTAAAGGTCCAGGGTTCGAGTCCCAATAGGGGCATATGTGATGACCATAAGCATTTGTTCCCGAGTCATGGTCGTTTATATACTTATATATGTACTAGCTGACCCGGTAACGCGTTGCTATGGTAACGCGTTGCTATGGTAGCGTTAATTGATACAATGGAAAAAGAGCGGACAGACAAACACACAAACAACAAATTTGTGTTTATAGATTATAGATTCTATAGATTATTTAGTACCCATAGTACAAGTTCAGCTGATTTTACTTAGTAATTGTTGTGAGTGATTTATAAATTTATATAATTTGTCTCAGTCGTAAGACGGGACTCAAACCTGCGACCTTTTACTAACATAGCAACTAACTGCACACTTGGCAGGCGGCTTGAAGATCAATCGTAGCGAATGCCCATATAATATATAATCCCGAAAGTAGTAGCTGATATAATGATAAAAATTTAGACGACCGCTTGGTGCAATGGTATCGATCCTGCCTTTCGTAGCGTAGGTCCTGGGTTCGAGTCCCAGAAGGGGCAGATGTTTGTGTAATGAATACGAGCAATATTAACCTTACGTTACGTTACCTTAGTTTTTATAACACAAGCCTTACAGTGCTTACTTTGGGCTAGGCCACAAGCTAGGCTAATCGGTGTGAATCTAATAAGTATTATTAATATTTTATCGGTAATTTATGATCAGTCAAATTTATGAATGAATGAAAGTTTATTTGGTACAATATACAACACAATTACAAGAAAAGACAAAGGTATTAAAAATAAAAAACAAAGAATAAAAACATAGGGTGCGTATCGCCGAAAAATGCGCTCGAAAGCAAAATGGCGACCGCTCAGCAGTAGAGCGCTAAATGACTATTTTCTGTTAGGTCGCCAACATAGCGGTCACTGGGGAACATAACCTCAATTAAATATATTTTTATCAAATGCCGTGAAAAGTTTTAAACTATGAATCTATTGAATAATTTTGTAAATGACAATATTGAAGAAGACGAGATTACTACTATTATTTTAATGATTGTACAAAACCACCGGTTAATTTAAGTTTGTAAACAAGCTTATCTAAGCAAAATGGCGGAAAACATCAGCGCTGCGAAAGTTAGAAAACGTGTCCTTGCCGAAAACTGTATAGTTTGTTTCTCAGCGCTAGCGAGTGCCCTCAATCGCTTTTTTCTGCCAAACGCACCCATAGAGATAGTGCCAAATATGCCTCTGTTCAGTATAAGTTATTATACTACTGGTATTCTGCAGATGCCTTATTTGGATAAGATTAGGAGACATAGAGCAAAGACCTTGTCACAAGCATATGTATTAACAGAAATACTTATAACTGGATACCAATGGAATTAGAATCAAATATATATTATTCTATACATGTATACGAGTATTCACACACACACACACACACACAAACACACAAATAAAATAAATTATTTATTTTATCACTTTATATTAATCCATAGTTATCACGTTTTCTGGTAACTATGACTAATTTACTTTTAGTATAATATTATTTTTGTTTTTTACAACTACAATTTAATTTTACTATATGTTTAACGTTAACCTGCAAAATTAATTAATTTAAGATAAATTATGGTTTAGTTTAGTTTCATAGTTATGCCTTTTATGATATATTTGCAGGTTAACGTGAAACTTATATTAATTTGTTAAAACCAGCGTAAGCGCTGTGTACTTTGTTGTAATCAAGGAATGATAAAATTATAACGCTACTATTATTGTGATAATAGAACAATTTTTTTTTGTAGATTATGTATGGTGACGACGTATTATATTGTAAATGTCGTTACTTCTGTTAAAGCTGACGAGTTTCTTGCGCCCATTCTTCTTGACAGTTAAATGACGTCCTGCATTAATAGGTAAAAATGTTGGACAATTCAAAACATCTTAAGTACATTCGAATAAAGTTATTTTACAGTTTCATACATTTATTACTAAGAAGCATTATTAACAATTAAAATAACTAATATTAAAATAACAATATTTATTTAACCCTGGACCGTCGGTGCAAAAGACAATATGGCTACCGTTTGCTGGAAACGATTGTTTGCGCCTATGTATTTTATAAAGGCAACATGTTTTCGTGATAAGATTAAGAACCCTATTTGCTCTGCAGGAGTATTTTATATATTATTTCGACTACCCTCAAGTATTTATTTTTACACTTCATTTATATACGAAACAAGTCGACATTGATGTAGAGCAATAAAAACTCTTAAAATTATTATGACGACCTTTTGGTGCAACGGTAGCTTCCTGCCTTTCGCGCCGACGGTCCTGGGTTTGAATCCCGGAAGGGGCAGATGTTTGTATGATGAATACACCTGAGATATGGATATTTACAAATATCTCTATGAATATTACATATCTATGTATCGTATAAGTATGTTTATCCGTTACCCTAGTATCCATAACACAAGCCTTTATTACCTACTGGGGCAAGGCCAATTGGTGTGATTGTGAGAAATATCTTTCAGATTTCTTCTTAATACTAGAGATATCGATGCATAGTATGATTAGAAGGTATGGAAGGCATTAATTTATAAGATATAATAATAATATTTATTAAATTCACACCAATTATAGCACAAAGTAAGCACTATAAAGCTTGTCTTATGAATACTAGGGTAACGGATAGACATACATATATGATAAATAAATATTCAATATTCATAAAAATATATAAAAATACCGATTACTAATGAACAAATGCTCGTAGTCATCACACAAACATCTGCCCCTTCCGGGATTCGAATCCAAGTCGGTACTAGGCAGGATAGCTATCGTTGTACCCAACAGTCGTCAAGTTATGTTCGTTTATGTTTCTATCGCCGGATATGTTAGTTACGGGTAAGAACTTTCCATGTCTCATGTTCTAGAAATAGCATAGAACTTTTATGAAGGGTATGATGAGAGTTGAGAGCGAAAGGCGTATGCCAGGATCGTGGAAAGTAGAAAGGTGTGATTTTATGTATGTACTAGCGGCCCGTCCCGGCTTCGCACGGGTGGACAAAATTCTTTAATTTTTTTCTATTGTTAATATATTTCTGTTAGCGCCATCTAGCGTCCGGTAGACGAACTACTTGCGGTTAACGCTTTGCTATGGTAACACGTATACAATGGAAAAAGAGCGGACAGACAAAGAACAAATTTGTGATCTTAGATTATAGATTAATTTCGGGCGTAAGTCAAAACCGGCAAAGTATTCGTGATTATTATTCTATTTAAAGAGTTATATAACAACATAAACAGTCTTCTATATATTTTGGTTGCGGAAATATATAAAAATATGCTTTGAAATTATATCTGAATTTATAAAATGTAGAGCGAAGTTAATATTAGAAACAGCTTGCAAAACATGATATGTTACGCAAATAAGATTATAGAAATTATAATAAATTAAAATATTAATCGGTTTCATCTAAATTTTAAATGATAAATTTTAATGAAAAATATTTCTATAAATATTTCTTTAACCCTTTCTTTGTGAACCTAGAAAGAAAGATAAAATTAAAACATAGTAATGTATTCATTTATTTATTGAATATATAAACAGTCATTAATAATTAACAGGTTATTAATATAATTTCATATTAATTTGGTCATAATTAGCGTCCTATCAGTAAATATATTGAAAATTTTTGATATATGTTATACGTTGCTACGATACGATGGGAAGTAATTCTGAACTAAGCGAAAAATATCTGTAATTTTATAAATCGACCAAAATAAAATCTCAGAAGCTATGCTATTTGGAAATACAGCACTTTGCAGGGAAGGCGATGGAGAAAGAAAAGATATGATTTTTCAACCATATAAATTCAAATTTAAAAGACTTCAAACAACTTAAGGAAAACTCTCCTGCCAGAAAAGAATGAAGCCGAATTATCATCATCCAAACACCATTTACAACCATTTTCTTAATGCACCTTACACAATTTTAATATCTTAGGTATGGTTCAAGACCCTCTCTGAAACCCATCGAAGAGGACGAAATACTTAATATACTTAAATGTCTTATCCAATGCCCAGGGCTGTGATCTCTGGTGATGCTTCTTCTGAGGCTCCTTCACATCTTAAATATTATAACAGTCATTGTAAATAGGTCTATAGCACAGAGCACCTCTCGCGATGCCTGGAAAACTGCCATGGTTAAACCCTTCCTTAAGGCTTACACACCAGAATCTCTTTAGGATTTGTGGTCCATAAGTATCCTGCACTGTTTGTTTACGGTACTGGAACGGGTCGTCTGTGAGTAGTGTTGCCATCTCTAGAATCAGTGCAGCGTAAATTTTTGAAACGAATAAATTATAAATGTTTACGAGCAAAATCATCTTATGATTGCCTTTTGAAAAAATTTTCATTACCACGATTGGAGTTGCGGAGAACACACTTCGATATATTTTGCTTACATAATATTATACACCATAAATACGACTGTAACGATTTGACCAGCAATGTTAAATTCAAAATACCCAGTAGCTCACAGCGCATCAGAGGAATGTATCCGCATATCCCATTTTGCCCCGACCACGTCAATACAAATGCAGGTCTACGTGCCCCGCTGAACAGAATTATGAACACTTTTAATGAACATATGGGTTCCCACGAGATTGATGTCTTCTCAACCCCGACGGCCCCTTTCAAGACAAAAATCTACAAATTATTGTCGCATTAAGTTCTTGAACTGCCCTACGCGAACATGCGAGTTTTATTGTTATTGTTAAAATTAATTTAATTTATTTTGCTGATACCATTCAACACTTCAACACTTGCGAGCCTCGACGAGCCATTCCTGTTATTTCTTGTTATAATATGTTACTATAATAACGCATTACTCTCTTATAGTAATCTGTGGATAACGCTGCTGGTTGTATAATTAGTAATAAGATACTTTATAATCCTATAATGTGTAAAATACATTGTACAACTGTTTGTTATCCCTCTCAAAAATAAATAAATAAAAATAAATAAAGATGAGAAAACCGGACTTACCCCCTTAAAACCCAGACTTTTGGGACCCACGGTCGGAAGGACGCCAAAAAAAGGATCCCAAAATATTTACAATTTCTGAACTTTACTCCATTCGAGTAGATTCGACTCGGGTAGTGGAAAGTGTGTGTGCGTCTTGCTTGCGTCATAATAAAAATGCATAACAAAAGCTGGACGGTCCGGACGCAGTTCAATTTGCCCGGACTAAAGATCAAAAAGCCTAAAACTGTCCGGTTTTATCCGGACGGATGACAACACTATTTGTGAGCCATAACTTCCAGAGTTCTTAACCGATTTTAATATTTTTGTGTGAAATCGAATCAACAAGCTTAGGGCCAGATCGTGACGGAGCCCGAATTTTGAAATTCGCAAAAATTTTTTTTTCTTTTTTAGGTATTACGTTCCGCTCCGATATATAGTGCTAGCGTAGCTTTATGCTTAGCGACTGCATCGCCTAGTTATTATTATATTATTATTTTAAAAGAAATTGTTACCCTAACTGCATAATGATCTATAACAAGTTACATTCAATCACCGAACTTCCTGTACCATTGTTCAAAAGAAGATTGTTTGATTATTTGGTAAATAAGTGGTATTACTCTGTTAAGGAATATCTTAACACTAACATTGACAAAGACTTTAAATGATTGACATTATAATAATAATCTACGGAAATGTAATAATAATAGAATTGAAAATGATATTTATGCAATGAATTGTTCTTACGTATGTGAATAATAATTAATTAAATTTAATGTATTTGTTTGACATTGACATGCCCACTGCTGGCTAAACAGACGAACTGATAATGTTTATTTAAATATCTTTTATTGTACTCTGTTTTCTGTGAATAAATAAATTATTATATCATTATAATTATTATTATTATAGTTTTTATTTTATTAAAATACTAGGCGATGCAGTCGCGAAGCATAAAGCTACGCTAGCACCATATATTGGAGCGGAGCGTAACACCTAAAAAAAGAAAAAAAAAATTCTTCGATGGGAATTTTTGTGAATTTCAAAATTCAGGCTCCCTCACAATCTCGTCCTAAACTTTTTGATTCGATTCCACACAAAAAATATTAAAATCGGTTAAGAACTCGGGAAGTTATGGCGTAACAGACATTGCGCCATTGAAGCTGATCCATGGGAGCTTCGCTCACTTGTTCGCTCTGCTCCAATTAAAATATAAAATCAAAGGAACAATGGAAAAACATTTTAAAGATTATTTTGTTTTTTGTTATTAACGCATTTACATACATAACGCTTACAATCACACCTTTTTACTATAGATGTAGGCAAAGATCACAGATTTCCATTTTCTACAAAATCTCTTCAGAGCTTTCTTACAAGCTTGTCAGTTACAGGTGCTATTGACCAGGCCTCCAATACTACAAAGACAGAACAAAAAAAATCCGAAACGGAGTTAATAACGCCAGAAAGTCTAAGACTTTTTGCAATATACATATATAAAATATAATTAGTATAAAAATATATTTTATATATAAAAACAGATAATGCCGATGTCTCAATAAATGATAATAATTCCATTTTAAATAATACTTATTACTCTTTGAAATTATGCTGATTTAAAAGTTCTATTTTGTATTTAAAATACTTTCTTCAGTGTTTTAATACAATGGAATACTTTTTAATGCAATCTTAGGATAAGTAAGTAAGTAATTAATTTTTAAAAGTTTCTTTTATAGATAGTTTTCTTTAGGAAAACCTGACGACTTGTTATATTTTTGTATAAGGTCATTTTACTTGTAATCTTGCAAAATATGGAGTAATATATTAATTTATACGTAAGTAAAGGTGTGGCATCGATAAAATAAATGAACTAAAACTGGATAAGTGGATAAAGATAATCTAAGATTAAGATTCTATATATTAATCAAGGTAGCAAATTATTATATTATTCACATTTGTAATGATAGAATTAGTACCGAATCTTTCAAGGGTTAGCACAGAAAATTTGATGATTTAACGAATAGGGTCAAAAAGACCATAGATCTTTTTCTTTATTTGTGGATTGCACGATTTGTGCATTTAGCCAGTGTCAAGTAAGTATAATTGCCCGTTCTTGAGTAATTTCTTCTCTTAATTTGATGATGACGAATGATCAGTAAAACATATTTCCCCCCCCTAGGTTTCAGTAAATGTGTGGGGTTTTACTGAAACCTCCCCCGAGGACTTCTTGAGAGAGCAGGAAAAGACAGCTTCCGCTGCTTTATTATACTTGCCAACGTTCTTTTATGTTAATATAATCCACCATTATTACGCACCAATATCCACAACAACACAAATTTTAACAAGAGAAACAAAACCACCAACGTGACGCTTCCCGCTCCCGCCAAAAAGTCTCGACCATTGATCACTAACATTATTAGAAACTAGGTAAGCGGTATAGGTACCTGAACCCTTCTTTAAGACCCTGAGAATCGTTTGCCTCTGTTCACCACAGACCTACCAAGCCTGTAATTATGACTGTTTTATTTTTATGTCTTACATAATTTAATAAGTTAAGTTAAACGGTATTTAAGTGAGAATATAAATCCACATTTTCGTCGGCAAGTTATAAATATTAGAAAATGTTTACTAAAAACTTTTTTGATAAGTATTATGTTATAATAAACTCTTTTTAAGTCGGTCAATTATATTTTTAATAAAAGAGAAGTTTATGTGAAAATACATAACCTACGGCCATCTATTTACTTTGTTAGAACTATAATTACTTCTGCTACTCACTAGATGTCACTGTTCATTTAAAACGTAACTGCAAGTTGTTGCTATTACCCGCGTGGTGGCGAAATACGTTTCAATTTGTTTAATATTTTGTGTTATTTACTCTCAACAATAATTGTTTACACATTCATAACACAAGCCTTACTGTGCTTACTTTGGGCTAGGCTAATTGGTGTGAATGTAGGAAATATTTATTTATTTATATTTATTCATTTGGTTTGGTTATTTGTTTAAGATCATTGTATTTACACCGTAAATATAGTGAAGGCTAATATGACTATGTGATATTCAATTATAAGTTTTTGTATGAGTTTTAAAGCTTCTTATGACGATGTCTTTCAATTTAATGTTATTATACTTAGTTCGGATTTTTAATTTATAAAAAATACATCATGAGCAAGAGGTATAAAAGAAAATATTAAAATTAGAATTAATACCACATCTATATATAAATTGACAACCGTTTGGTACAACGGTAGCGATTCTGCCTTTCCCACCGACGGTCCTGGGTTCAAATCCCAAAAGGGGCAGATGTTTGTGTGATGAATTTAAGCATTTATACCTGAGGCATGGATATTTATATATATTTCTTATAACTTATTTATTTATGATATAGATATGTCTATCTGTTACCCTAGTATTCATAACAAAAGCCTCACAGTGGGTTAGGCTAATTGGTGTGATTGTAAGATATAAGATTAATATAGCTTCAATGATGCAATGTCTCTTACGCCATAAATTTTCGAGTTCTTAACCTAACCTAACCTATTTTAATATTTATTATTGTTTGGAATCGAATCAACACAGTTAGGACCAGATTGTGACAAAGCCCGAATTTTAAATTCACAAAAATAAAAATGTTATGACCAAAAAACTTTGGCTCTATGGGACTTCCCATTGAAAGAAAAAGCGCACGCTTTTTGAAGGTTTTTATTCTTATGGCATTTTAAAATTTACTAAACTTTTGGTTTCAAGTTTTTTCATTATATTTGACGCAGATAAGTGGCAGTAACACTGGGACAGGATAACGTTTACTGGATCTGTTATTAAGTACAAATAAAACAGGATAAATTAAATTAATTTAAACATTTCTTTTTTATTACCTATAGGTTATGGGATTTAGTTTTTCCCACGATTTTTAGGTCGCTTTCTTGTCTGTTTGCTTGTCTGTCGTCTTGTCTGTCCGGTTGGAATCTTGTATCTCAATTTTGAGGCACTTTCCGACCACCTAGCGAGTTGAAACTTTCAGGGTAGCTCAGAACCCGATGACAATGTACGCTTAAACAACTTTCAACTTTCTAGGTGCATTTTCAGGTCAACTTTCGGCAACTTTCACTTTTGTATGGCTCTCATCCGATTGTTGCGTAACACATGGTTACTTCGTTGAGTTAATAAAAAAAAAGAATAAAATAATAATACTAGATATAAAAATCTAAACATCCCACGGTTTTTAGTGACCAAAAAAGAATAAAATAACCCGGCGGGGCCAAGCGAGGGGCCACTCAAAACGTGCCCCAACGTTACTTATGGAGATGTAATGAGATGTATGATATGCATATATGCATAGATGTTTAGAGTGTTTGTAAAGATGCGCCCTCACGTTTTGAGTGGCCCCTCGCTTCGCCCCGCCGGGTTATTTTATTCTTTTTTGGTCACTGAATAACGTGGGATTTTTAGATTTTTAAATCTAGTATTATATTATTTCTATATTACTTGAAGTCCTTAATTTTTATTATTTTTATTTTTTAGTCATAACTGTATAATACTAGAAAAAATCGAATCTATTCAGAGGCGGGATTTGAACCCTCAACTGAGCTTTGAATGTCCGGTTCAATGGTCTCTTAATTGAGTTACCGAATCTTGTAAACACTTGTTTTTATTTATGTTTTTATTTAATTTTTTGCATTCACAATGCAATATTTCTATAAGATATAAAATACGTGTGTAAAAAACAACCACGCCTCCGAGCCCTCAGATGGGATTCGAACCACGACCTTTCGCAATCCGGGCGACTGCTCTGACCGCTGAACTACCGAGACGCTTGGCAAACGTGTCGAATTTTACAAACGTATTCCAACTTCTACTATGAGCTAGTATCGTTCCACCAATGTTGAACGCTAACTACCTTCAACATTGAAAGTAATATTTTTACAAATATTAAACAATCAATTAAGATGGAACCAGCTATAATTATGTTTTTATTTAATTTTTTGCATTCACAATGCAATATTTCTATAAGATATAAAATACGTGTGTAAAAAACAACCACGCCTCCGAGCCCTCAGATGGGATTCGAACCCACGACCTTTCGCAATCCGGGCGACTGCTCTGACCGCTGAGCTACCGAGACGCTGGCAAACGTGTCGAATTTTACAAACGTATTCCAACTTCTACTATGAGCTAGTATCGTTCCACCAATGTTGAACGCTAACTACCTTCAACATTGAAAGTAATATTTTTACAAATATTAAACAATCAATTAAGATGGAACCAGCTATAATTATGTTTTTATTTAATTTTTTGCATTCACAATGCAATATTTCTATAAGATATAATAATTATACTAGATTTAAAAAATCTAAAAATCCCACGTTTTTCAATGTCCTAAAAAGAATAAAATAACCCTGCGGGGCAAAGCGAGGGGCCACTCAAAACGTGGGGGCGCATATTACTAAGAGGAGATTTTAAAGAGATGAATGACATGCATTGATGCCGATTATTGTAAAGATGCGCCCCCACGTTTTGAGTGGCCCCTCGCTTTGCCCCGCAGGGTTATTTTATTCTTTTTAGGACATTGAAAAACGTGGGATTTTTAGATTTTTTAAATCTAGTATAATTATTTTATTCTTTTTAATTATTAACTCAACGAAGTAACCATGTGTTACGCAACAATCGGATAAGCCCCATACAAAAGTGAAAGTTGCCGAAAGTGGACCTGAAAGTGCATCTGGAAAGTTGAAAGTTGCTTTAGAGTGCATTGTCATCGGGTTCTGAACTATCCTGAAAGTTTCAGCTTTCTAGCTTATCGGAAAGTGCCTCAAATTTAAGTTGCAAGATTTTGCCCGGACAGACAAACAAATAAGAAAAGTGAGATAAGAAAAACGTGGTAAAATACGTGTGTAAAAAACAACCACGCCTCCGAGCCCTCAGATGGGATTCGAACCCACGACCTTTCGCAATCCGGGCGACTGCTCTGACCGCTGAGCTACCGAGACGCTGGCAAACCTTTGCGAAAGGTCGTGGGTTCGAATCCCATCTGAGGGCTCGGAGGCGTGGTTGTTTTTTACACACGTATTTTATATCTTATAGAAATATTGCATTGTGAATGCAAAAAATTAAATAAAAACATAATTATAGCTGGTTCCATCTTAATTGATTGTTTAATATTTGTAAAAATATTACTTTCAATGTTGAAGGTAGTTAGCGTTCAACATTGGTGGAACGATACTAGCTCATAGTAGAAGTCGGAATACGTTTGTAAAATTCGACACGTTTGCCAGCGTCTCGGTAGCTCAGCGGTCAGAGCAGTCGCCCGGATTGCGAAAGGTCGTGGGTTCGAATCCCATCTGAGGGCTCGGAGGCGTGGTTGTCTTGTAAACACTTGTTGAAATTTTCTAGTGCTTTTCTTCATTTTACGTTGTAGGCCAGCGTTGTCATCAATGAAAGGAACGTCCTCTCGTATTCGAAAGCAACAATTTTACAAATGTTTGGATAAGCGATTAAGACGAAACAGCCACGCAACTTGTGAGCTGAGTGATTTTTTCTAGTATTTGTCTATTGAATTTTATTATGTAAGATATCATTGAAAAATACAAACAAATATACAAAAGCATGTGTGCAATTCACACGTGGTAGAAGTGAAACCTTCAAAAATAATAGGTACACGTTTACAAAATATCCCGGTTGTTGTGAAGCCTTCTCTCAAGCTTTGTACTACGCATGCGCACACAAACACGTATCAACACACGTACATAATGCTTCCTATCTCATTTTCTCCTACGTTAAATCTTATGAATTTATGTGTCTCTCTTTTTACTGTCGCTGTTTCGTTTCATCGACTTTCAAATCACAACGATGCTAAAGAAGTTTTCACTGCAAAAATGTATAAAATTAAAATATATTATTAACATTACAGGCAACTGGGGATTATGGATAAGATCATCAAAAAAAAAATTCCAAATTGTTAAATTATTTGCGTTTAATTCTTTCATAAAATTGGAGTGGAGCTCCCATGGATCAGCTTCAATGGCACAATGTCTGTTACGCCATAACTTCCCGAGTTCTTAACCGATTTTAATATTTTTTTGTGTGGAATCGAATAATCCGTTTTAGGACCAGATTGTGACGGAGCCCGAATTTTGAAATTCGCAAAAATTCCCATAGAAACAACATTTTTTTTTCTTTTTTAAGTATTACGCTCCGCTCCTATGGTGCTAGCGAAGCTTTATGCTTAGCGACTGCATCGAAAATGACTGCAAATTTTGTTTTTCTCTTACAGCCGAAATTTTGTTTTCTTGGTAACCAAGATCTCGACTCTCATACTAATTCGACCACCACTACTCATGTAAATGTCCTATCAACATTAAAAAGGTGTCATTTGATTGCTCAACATGTAAACAACAGTTACACAGTTTCAATTGTCATGGAATAAAAAAGAATTAAAGAAAAACTAATAGATTATTTTTTGTGTATTTGTTAATTATTGGATTTTTTTTAAAAACCAAATTTGAAGGGGATTTTGTCGATAAAAAATGCCACATTTCACACCATTAAATCAGTCCCTGGTAGCAATTGCAACCATATTCAAATTTCCGCGTGGTCTGTTGTTTTTTTATAAATTACGATTAATTTTTGAGTTGCAATGATCCAAATATTCTGTGGTAGATTCTTTGTTTAATTAGCTTTACGGTAGTATTTTTTGTTTGATCTTTGCTTCATTATTTAGTGAGAAAATGGCATTTTTATCTAAGAGTCCCACATTTTTCACAATTCGCACAGTATTGGGACTGTTGAGAGGGATGGGGGCGGTAGCGGACAGATACCGCCCCCGTTACATGATTTGGACATGTTTAAACGATGGAAGATACAACACAACACATACTGACACAAGTTGATTTTTTTCTAGTAATATTTTCTTTACATATAAAACATCTTTCCGCTCTATTATAAATGAGATTTTAATATGTTCCTATTAGGCAATACAATACTATTTTAATTACACGGCGCCAAAATATTTTCATTGTTAATTAAAATCATTGGAGTTATTTGGAAATTTAACATTAATTACTTAATGTTATTTTAATGAGTTCTTTAAGAATTTTCCCTTGTTTCGTCATGGAATCGAAATATTTTATTGTCCATAGCTTTAGATAAAGAATATACATGTTACCGGAAATGTATGAAATCAAGGAATTGTAATCCTAGGAATTGTGTACAATTCCGATATTATTTAGGAAAAGTATAAAATATTGTTTGAAAAACTATTTAATGCGTAGATATCCTAGGAAATGTGTAAATATCCTCGGATTTGTATATAATTCCAATATCGTTTTAGGAAATTTATAAAATAAATGCTTTCTGTAATAAAACACGTTGTTAAAATGAGAATAATAATTTTTATTATAGCACTCATTGAGACAATCGTAAAATATAATATGTTCATATTATCTTACTCATTAATGCTTCAAAAATCAACTATCTATTAACTTTTAACGTATTACAAAATCAACTTATATTATTCTTATAACCTAACCTAACCTAAAGCAATACCCTCTCCACGTCCCGCTGCCCCGCGTATCCATCAATATCTCAAATGTTTTACATTTCCGATTGCTATTTAGGAAAAATATAGATTTCCTAGGAAATGTGTATAATATAATTTATTTCACACATTTCCGTGCGTTTTTTAGGTATTACATACATTTCCCAGGAATTGTATACAATGACGGATTACATACATTTCCGTTAACATACATACTTAAAATCACGACATTATATCTCTAGTCTTTCTCATCAGCCTTTTCATACATACGACCTTTTTTCAGGAGCCTTTTTTCTTTGTCTGCTGGTATCGACTTGCCAATGCACATTTGCCAAATATACTTGTCTTGTCAATCTCCTTTCGTACATCCTCTCTACATGTCTAAACCATCTAATCATCCCTTTTAGCAGAGAAAAGACACGCCTGGGTCTTTGACGGATTCAACCTTACCAGATTCGGAGACTGCCTGCAGAGATAGAGTCATGCCGCTGACTCTCTCTATGACGCTGGATCTGTTCAGCGCTATTACAACACTCAGACCCGAGTTTATATAGAAGTTATGTTTCTACTTTGAGCCGGGCGGTGAGCGAACCCAGAGCTTCACCATATACCGGTGTACAAGCCACTCAACCACGAAAATAATCAATTAATTTGGAGTCCAGACAAACTTAAGTCGCTCTAAAATGATTGATATTGAGAAATTACTATGGATTCGTAATGCTTTCGCGAAATTAATTATTTGATACTTAGTAATTTATTGAATATACAGTCTTCCTTTCCTTCAGCTATACATACCAATAAGGATCAATAAAATAAAATTTCTCAAAACTTCCGAGTATATCCATACAAATTATTAATGTTATATGTAACCATCCCATCTTCGTCACTATATCTTCTTCCACATCACACCACTCTCTTATCACATCATTCTTTATTTTATCCATCAATTCTACTCCAGCTATCTCCATAAAAACTGGCATCCAATCCTCTCGAACATGGAAGTCTTCTGATGGTAATATAAGGTTTCAGAGAGATCGAACATTGTACGTTAAACAAAGGAACTAATATCTTCAACTCTCATCAGTATTTTTAGGGTAAGGGTGCCTACGACCTGGCTTTTTTTCAGGACATCTGTTCTTACCTTGATCTGCTTTTAACACACATATTTGATACCTAAATAAGTGATATTTATAAATACTTATATATAAGTATTCAACACGCAAACATCTGTCACTTGCGGGACTCGAACCCAGGACCATCGGTGCGAAAGGATCTCTACCGTTGCACCAAACTGTTGCTAAAATATAGAAAAATACGTATCAAGCTTTTTTCTAGTTAATTTATATATAAATACTGGCGACCCGCTCCATCTTCGCACGGATGCAAAGCTCTACTATATTATGCCTGTATTATACATATAAACCTTCCTCTTAAATTACTCTATCTATTAAAAAAAACCGCATCGACATCCGTTGCGTAGTTTTAAAGATTTAAGCATACATAGGGATATAGGGACAGAGAAAGCGACTTTGTTTTGTACTATGTTATGATTTTATGTATAACTAGCTGACCCAGCCACGCGTTGCTGTGGCACGGTTATTTTCTTTTTCTAAAATAAAAGATTTTTTCTAAAATAAAAGTAGCCTAAATTACTCCTTATTACATCAGCTACCTGCCTATAAAAGTCTCGTCAAAATCGGTCCAGCCATTTCAGAGATTAGCCGGAACAAACAGACAGACAGACAGACAGACAAAAATTGTAAAAAATGTTATTTTGGTGTATGTACCGTATGTATATTCATATGTATGTAGTAAAAAACGGTTATTTCAATATTACAAACAGACACTCCAATTTTATTTATATGTATAGATGTATTTCTTCTATATATATATATATATATATATATATATATATATATATATATATTTATATACGAATTCCCTGTCACAGTGTTTGATCGCGATAAACTCCGAAACTACTCAAGCAATTTTGTTTTGTTTTTCATTTTCTTTTATTTGATCCGACTTAGGATATAGGATTGATTTCATTTTTGGACCGGATCTCCCATGGACCAGCTTCAATGACGCAATATCCGTTACGCCATAACTTCCCGAGTTCTTAACCGATTTTAATATTTATTGTGTAGAATCGAATCAACAGGTTAAGGACTAGATCGTCACGGATTTTGAAATTCGCGAAAAAACGGTTATGACAAAAAAATATTGGCACTATGGGATTTTAAAATTTACTAAACATTATTGAATTATTTTCTTTATGATTACGCTCTGCTCCAAAATATGGTGTTAGCGAAACTTTATGCTTAGGCGACGCAGTTTATAATTGGGTCGTTCTTCTTTTTTACCGACAATGAAATGACGTTTTTCTGTTTTTTTTTTATTTTTGAACTATCCATAATTGTGGTTTCTGTGTGGAATTTAAAAGAAATTGCATCTGTGTTGTCATTAGAACTAATAAAAGTTTCCTTTACGGCAAATATTAATTCTTTTTTAATGTTGGTTTTTAAAAAAAATATGTGACAGAGAGGCTTTTTTCTGTGGAGACCACATTTCGGTTTACCACTCTGTCACGGCATTCTACGGAAAACAAACGAAAAAATATGTTGGTTGGAGAAAATGAAAAATTACATAATATTAATAGATAAGAAAAATATGGACGTTTATTCGAACCGAATTAAAAAACCGTAAATATCAATACTCCAACGAGATGCCCTAATAAGACGAAGGACAGACCATTGTCGGTAAAAAAGAAGAACGACCCAATTATAACACAGCAACGCGTGACCCGGTCAGCAAGCATATAACATATTCATATTTTTTATACGTCTTTGTAAAGGGCATAACGAACTGACATTCATAACATGAATTGTGATTATGTATGTATTGTATGTGATTAATAATTAATTATATTTAATGCAATTGCTTGACATTCATATGTCCATCGCTGGCTAGACAGACAAACCAGCAATTTTTTTTTAAATGTCTTTAATGTACTTTGTTTTCTTCGAATAAATAATCCTAAGAAATATGAAAGTCAGTTTGTTTGTTACACTTTTAAGCCTCAACTATTTACTTAATCATCATGAAAATTTGCATACACTTTATCAGGGGTATAGAAAAAGAGAGGATACCATTTATCCAGAAAAAAGTATTGTTCCCGAGGGAAATATAACTTTCAATAGGACCTATTTATGCAAACGAGAACTAATCCACAAAATGACAGTTTTGAGAAAAAGGAATATTTGTCAAAATTTTGTATTCAGAAAAATTGATTGTAATTTCAATAAAGTTTAGACACAATATGATACTAGATGATTTGTTCTATGTGTACAAATATCATTTATAAAATCTTCTGTGTCCTTATTTCGATATTGCCATTTGTGTGGATTGGTTCCCTTTTGCATAAGTAGGTCATAGGAATTTTACATTATCGCGAACGAAGTCGCGGGTAAAAGCTAGTAAATCATAAAAAAAAAATCACAAAGTCTGAAAAAACGTCAGTAGGTCTCGTAATAGCTCACGGTGTTGAGTCAGTCACAAAATCAGTTATAAAAGTCGGTAGAAAATCTGTTAAAACGTCCGTCGGTCATGTTCGGGAACGCTTAAACACTCACTTCGTACATTCCGAGTGATTTAATACAGAGATACAGCAAGTGATTCAAGGAAATTAATATACTTACAGTGTCTTTCCAGTATATATATAGACCCCTCTTTCACACTGGGCACTCTGGGCAAATGCCCAGGCCCCCTAGTTCTTGCTAGATCACTAAAGGAATACCGACATTTATACGAACCTAAATTATAACACTTTTTCTAAAAATCAGGTCTGCAATACATGCTGCTGTTTGCAAATACTGAGCGAAGCAATTAGATTTTTGAAGGATGATTATTCCTCAATGGTATGTCCGATTTCATAACGTTTTTTTGAACATTAGTCACGACCACGATGTGAGTTTTGGCGCCAAATTTCATCAATGTAGTCTCAGCGGTTTGGCTGTGACCAGCTTTTGAATTTTTCTTTCGGTGATTATTCCTCCATGGTAAAGTCTATATTTTTTTTACATAGCCTATGTCCGTCAGGTTATAATCATGTATGTTCATGCCAAAATTCGTTCGAATCGGTTGAACCGTTAAGTAGCAGGAGGGAGACAAGCGAAATTTGTGAGTTGCCTAAAAGAGAGCTTCGCTCAATAAACTTGCTGTTTCAAGCTTCATATTGCAAAAATTGAGAGGATCATTTTTAGGAAGATTTATTGCGTCTTATAATAAGGTGCCACACCATGTTACGCCTTTAAAGTTTAAAAAAGGTGACAAAAAAACCTTTTTGAGCAAAATCTATTACAAATGATGATTATTTGAATGACAAAATGGCGTGGCATTAGAAAACTGTACATCTAATTAAAAATGAATTTTCTAATGCATTTTTACAAACGCTAGAAATTTTTATTTTAATAATTTATAACACATTAAAAAATCTTTACAGAATGACTCGAGTGTGGATCCGTATTTAATATCGTTCATTTAGTATGACTGGTTCCTTGTCTTTTTATAATTAAGGCAAGGTATATGCGTCCGCGCATTGCTTCGGTTCTCATAACAATTGTGACCGTTCAAAGGGAAGCACGCGATCGAGTTAAGTGCGAATTCATATCACAGTTAATAAATATACATAATTTTATTCATCGGAGTGTTCTGTGAGTGTTTTTGGAAGATAGTTTGTACGGTGAGTGATTTTGTAATATTTTTTAAAAACTATTTTTAACTCTTTTTAATTTTCGTTGGGTTTTTTAATCTAATTTAATTTTTGAAAGGAGTTATTTAAAAGTTTTTGAATTTTAATTGTTGATTATAAAGTTTTTGAATCTTAAATGTAATTATATCAATTTTTGTTTAATTTTATTTTTAAAAGGAAATATTAAATGACAAAATATAGGATTTTTTTATATTAATGACATAAAATCGTGGTGTTAAAATAAATTGTGTTTTTTTATTAAAATTTAATAACATAACTTTTTCTTTTAATTTATAATTTTATATTTCATCAATTAATTAAATAACGCTGTCAATCTTCTGGGTACGTTATCAACGAGCAAAGATTTTGGAGATTTTTTTATTTAATTTAGTTTTACTGTATCTACATTATTATTCTTAAGTTTATGATTTTATTTATATCTTTATTAATTCACAAATAAAACGGGTAGGATATTTATTTAAAGTAATATTTTGAAGGCGAATGAACATGTGCCATTTCTTTTTATTTTTAATAGTTTTAATGAACAATGGTATAATACTATCCAAATTGAACATAATTTCTTTGAACCATAAACCATATACGTTGATTTTAACATTTTTTTTAAATATTTCTATATCCTAATCAAGCACGTTTTTTCATTATTTTGCGTTTCAAATACCCTCATATTTTTTATAATTTGATTGAGAATAGATTTCACTAAAATTTATCTACAATGAACGAAACGGAAATAAATAATATTAAAATACTTATTATAATATTAATGAAAATGAAAATGAAAATATCTTTATTCAAATGCACTTAAAAATAAGTAGTTTTGAATCGTCCAACATTTTTTCCTACCACCCATTCAGGACGTCTTTTAACTGACAAGAAGAATGGGCGCAAGAAACTCGTCAGCTTTAACAGAAGTAACGACATTTACAATATAATACGTCGTCACCATACACAATCCACAAAAAAAAAAAAAACAAAATTATTTTGTTATGACAATACTAATAGTGTTATGATATCATTATTTCGTTGTTTCGTTGATTACAACAAAGTCAACAAGTATCTGTACTTACTTAAAGTAAGTATCCCTGAACATTGCAATAACATACAGGGAATAAACGACAAATTTAAGAAAACAACAAGATTTATGTTTAGTTTTAGCCAATACTGAATACTGAAGGTTAGAGCAGACCCATTTCCCAAGGCAGCACCCGTTCACGAGCATGACGCATGATACAGCCATCGCTTCGCTCAACCATATCTTAGGGAACGTAACGATCCGCACCACATGCCACCACCCAAGAAATGTATTAAGAGAGCATGTCATACTCTTATCTACCAGTAATAAATTAGTTTTAAAAAATTAAAAAATGCTAATGCTGTATGTTACAACCTGTAATAAATAGTGTCATGTTGAAATGACACATATTTCTTCCATGCATCGCGATCTATTAAATAGTCGTTGACCTTGTAATAACCTTTGGACATGAGCTTATTTTTAACATACATTTTAAACTTATGATAAGGCAAATCTACTATACTTTGTGGAACTTTATTAAACAGTGCTATACCTTTCCCCAAGAAAGAGCCTCCTGTCTTTTGAAGTCTAAATCTTGGAACGGCAAGTCTATTCTTATTTCTGGTGTTAAAGCAATGTACGTCGCTATTTTTGACAAAAGTATTGTAGTGTTTTCGTACATAAATTATATTCTCATAAATGTACTGTCCCGCCACAGTAAGAATATTAATTTCCTTAAAGAAATGTTTCCAATAATGTTTTTTTAATCATATATAAACTGCCTTGTCGTGTTTTTATACTTATTTTTTTTCTATAAATTATTACTTGGTATAAATATATATTTAAAACGCATTTAACTTTATTATTTTATTAATTATTTTTAAGTACTACCATATGACATAACTACATTTATCTCAAGAATAGAAAAAATCTGATGTATGTCACAATAACGGTGTACATAACATACGTATAAATTATATCACATTAGCAAAAAAAAACACAAAAATTAAACCAAATAAAAGCAAGTTGAGGTAGGTACATAATTTAATTCTTAAATTTTTAACAATTAGGAATGTGCCCGATTAAAATATTGTGAAGGTAGTAGAAAATACATTACAACCATTATCTTAGTCATCCTGTGATCACGGCTCCTGTAAAGGAGTCGAAACGTCAGGATTAAATATAAAATAAAATTTGCGCCGAATCCGTAACACAGCGTTTTATTCAAAGGTATATAATTTCAAGTTTATTAAATATTAGTAAAGTTTCAATTCAATAACATTTATTAAATAATAATAATAATAGTGCATTAGTTAAAAATATTTATTAATTCTATTAGAGAAAGATGAAATAATTATATTAAAAATTAGTTAACAAACCTATAATCAAATCACTATAAGGCTTCTGTTATAGATACTAGGGTAATGGATGGACATACATATATGATACATAGATATGTAATATTTCTAGAAATATATATAAAATACCCATGACTTAGGTACAAATGCTCGTATTTATCAGACAAACATCTGCTCCTTCCGGGATTCGAACTCAGGTCTGTATGTCCAAAAGGAAGGATCGCTACAGTCGCACCAAACGTTCGTAACGGCGATAGCTTTTATTGGTGGCGGTAGTTTTTGAAACGAAATTTCAGTCTTTTGCCAAAGCAATTTGGAAAATTAAAATTGTGTTTAATTCTTATCAAATCTATACTAATATTATATAGCTGAAGAGTGTGTTTGTTTAAACGCGCTAATCTCAGGAACTACAGGTCCGATTTGAAAAATTCTTTCCGCCTTAGATAGCCCATTTATCGAGGAAGGCTATAGGCTATATATATCAATTAACATATTATACCTGAGCCACAGCAACGCGTGGCCGGGTCAGCTAGTTTACGATATTTCAGTTTGTCAAATATTTTAAATCACAATTATATTTCAACGCCTCCAAAACACAAGCGTGTCTTTTCACGGCAAAAAGGAGTTCCTTCCACCTCACTCCTACTTTCCGAGGTACATCTGTACCTGTGACCGACAGCCTCGAGCTTCTTGGCATGGAGTTGTCTTCAGACCTTAACTTCGGCGCCAACATCGAATCCAAAGCTCAAATTGCAGCCAGAATGCTGGGCGTCCTAAATAAGGTCAAGCGATATTTCACGCCAGGACAGCTTTTGACACTCTATAAAGCTCAAGTCCGATCTTGCATGGAATATTGCTGCCACCTTTGGGATGGCTCAGCAAAATACCAACTTGCTGCACTGGACACGATTCAGCGCAGAGCTGAGAGGCTCATCGGGGACAACAAATTGGTGAAGAGCAAGCTTCACACCTTAGCTCATCGCCGCAAAGTTGCTTGTCTGGCGGTCTTCTACAGACTGTACTTTGGAGAGTGTGCTCAAGAGCTGCATCTGCTCATACCGCCATCTCCTTTTTTCCACCGGACATCCAGACGCACTGCAGGCTACCACCCTTTCTTGGTTGATATTCCCACCTGTCGTACCAAGCGCTTTTCAACATCCTTCATAACACGCACAGCAAAGGAGTGGAATTCCCTCCCTGCGTCTGTATTTCCGAGAACTTATAACCCGTCTATTTTCAAGGCAAGGGTGAATAGGCACCTTCTGGGTTAGCTCGTTCCATCGTGGATCCTGTCATGGCCCCCGGGCTTGATTGGGATCAAGAGCAAACCCATCCTAAAATAAAAAAAATAAAAAAAAAATACGGAAATTGGAGAAGTTTCATCTTTTACCTTTATTTTACCTTTTTTAGTTTCTTTTTTATTTCATACTTATAGGTTTAATTAATATAGTATATTTCTTAATTGTTGATAAAATGTTTCTGTTACTACAATTTTCCTTTTCCGTCTGTTTTAAGTTGTTTGAAATTCCCAAAATCTTCAACTACGGCGAACTTTGACTTTTAAGATCTGTTATCTTTTGTTTTTAACTCCATTCTTGAAATTGTCATTTTATTTTATTGATGTTATCGCTGTGTGGTCGTTTAAAAGAGATAAATCAGGGATATTCTTTAAAATTGTGAGTTGTTAATAAGATGAATAATATTTTTTATTTATATAATGAATAAATTAATACCTCCAAAACACACATTGCAAGACCTTATTATGTAGTTAGCTCTTTTTGCAAAAATTAACAGTTAGATGCAGTTCGGTCTTCCTGCCCGAGTTTCTTTCGCCAGTTCTTCTCGGAAGGGCCTCTCAATTTCCGAACTGGTAGTAGACTCAGTAGTATACGATGTAATCGTAGTGAGAATTTAATAACTAATCAAAATGTAAAAATAAAACAATTTGATTTATATAAAAAAAAACTTAACAATTAGGTACGTGCCCGATTAAAATATTGTGAAGGTAGAAAATACATGACAACCATTATCTTAGTCATCCTGTGATCACGACTCCTGTAAAGGAGTCGAAACGTCAGGATTTAATATAAAATAAAATATGCGCAAAATTCGTAAAAAAGTGTTTTATTCAAATAATATTTTTTATTTTTTATCGGGATACCAACAGATTTTTATATAACTGAAATTAACAATTTTTTTACATAGGTACGTTTCAACTCCTTTACAGCCTTAATCACAGGTGCCTTAATTCGTAAAAAGTTTTTTTATTAAAATATGTAATATACGCGGAAGTCTGAAAACTAAATCGAGTTTTCTATACAACTTAAGAATTAATAACTGTAGACAATATTTAGGGGTATTCGCATATGGGTAATAAGTTGTCTATAATTATATAAATAACACTAACAACTAATATAAAAAATATCAATTTAAGAGTCTCGAATAATTTTGAAGTAAACAGTTTAACCACACTTTTATAATGCTCACAGCAAAGGAGTGGAACTCCCATCCTGTATTTCCAAGTTATAACCCGTCCGTTTTCAAAGTCAGGGTGAATAGGCGCCTTCTGGGTTAGCTCGTTCCATCGTGTATCTGTCTTGGCCCTTGGCTAAATCGGGATCAATGAATGCATTCAAAATAAAAAGATCTATATATCTTTCGCGGTTTTTGACCGCGATGAACTCTGAGAGTACTCAATTCTTTTTTCAATTTGCTGGTCTTTTTTCTACTTAGGACATAGATTAGGTTTTATTTAAAACAATATTAAATCTATCAATTTAGGAAGTAAATAGATTGACCACGTTTTCAACACATTTTTAGACTTCGTACTAACTAATACCAATTTGTCACTGTTTTTGATAAATCACCGAAAGAAATACTCGAGTAAAAAAGAGATTAGACCATAAAGTAAGAGATATCGATAATGAAATCTGCATTGTAATATTATAACAAACTTTTTCTTATAACCGAAGAATGAAATAAAGTATTCAAATCCGACAACCTCTGTGGTCGAGTGGTTCTCATGTCGGGTTAAAGACAGTCCGAGGTCTCGAGTTCAACTTCAGGTTAATGTAGAATACGTATATTAGCTTGGTCGGGTATGATGGCCGCGGCACCGTCGTTCTTTCTGAATTTCATAAATGTTTTATATACTTAACTTGGTTACATGACAATTTATTTTATGTTATCTAATATTTAAATAAAAAAATGTTTTAAATATTTAATTTTAAGCGTGAAGTGAGACTTTTGTTGACTGGAATAAAATAATTTATTATGCAAAACTTTTAAACTTTAACTTTTGCGCACTTAAAAAAATATTTAATTTTTGGCGTGAGTAAGCGTGAAGTGAAACTTTAGTAGACTAGAATAAAATATTTTTTAATGAAAAGCTATTCAAGTTTAACTTTTGCACACTTCAAAAATAAATACAGTATTTTTTCTGGATAAGACGAAATGACTATTTATTGTAATAAATCGCTCTAGAATATAATATAAGTGCATATGATTCATGCACTCATATTCGGATTTTGCGCATATTTTATTTTATATTTAACCCTGACGTTTCGACTCCTTTACAGGAGCCGTGATCACAGGATGACTAAGATAATGGTTGTTATGTATTGCCTTCGCTTATCTACAACCTTCAAGGTAGAAAATAAAAAATAAATATGCGCAAAATCGGTAAAAAGGTGTTTTATTCAAATGTGTAATGTGATAAATATGTGTAAGAACTAAATATGATAAAGTGTTTGTAACCAAATAAGCGATATTATAATATATACAGGAATCATAACAATTAAAAATATATAAAAGGAACGTATAAATATACTGATTATAATTTTTATCGACAACCATTCTACCTTAATGGATTTTTTAAATTTTTCTGCGTAGAAATAAAAACTAATAATAATATTTCTTCATTCATACCATTCATACCAATTAGCCTAGCCCAAAGTAAGCACTGTAAGGCTTATGTTATAGATACTAGGGTAACCGATAGACATACGAGTACGTATATCATACATAGATATACAATAATATAATATTTCGATAATATTTATTAGATTCACATTAGCCTAACTATAAGTATGTACTATAAGGCTTGTTTTATTCATACTATGGTATGATAGATATACATATATGATACATAGATATGTAATATTCATAAAAATATAGATACCCATAACTCAGGTACAAATGCGCATATTATCATCTGCCCCCTAGATAGCCTATGTCCGTCAGATTATAATCATGGATGTTCATGCCAAAATTCGTTCGAATCGGTTGAACCGTTAAGTAGAAGGAGGGAGACACGCGAAATTTGTGAGTTGCCTAAAAGAGAGCTTCGCTCAATAATAGAATAAAAATATAGATGACCATGACTCGTAAATAAATGCTTATATTTATCACACATGCCTCTACCACGATTCGAACAAGGACCATAACCGCACTATACGGATGGCACGCGGAATGCGTTGTCAACGTTGGAAAATCATCTTTTTGTAACCGGTACTTAATGCCAGCAGATAACCTTGACATAAGCAAACATTACGCACCAGCGCTCTCTTTCACTTTCTTCAAGAGAGAACGGGACAAAGAAGTTTTTTTTAATCCGATATTCCAAAGCGTTTATTTTGTAATCATCAAACAAAAATGAGAAGTGTCTTTAGCCATATTTCTTTTTACATCACAGATACACACACAATATAGGTATGTTAGATTTTTCTTAAATTATTACACGAAAGCAAACTAAATCAAAAACTGTTTTTTTTAATTATGTATTTTATAATTATGATAGAAACAATTATGGGATACAAAAGGAAATCTATAATTAGATATATTTTTGTTTTTTTTGAGCTTGCGGGCTTTGAGTTTTTTTTTAAGGATTATTTATTTATTTGTTTTAAGAGGTTAACAGCACATAGGTATAAATAATTGATAGGAAATGTAGCTGCTGTAAGCCAATCACAAGACCCCACAGTAAGTAACAAATTATGATGAAGTTACAAAGAAAGAGAACAAGCAAATAACAAAAAATCGGGCTTATACAGAAAAAAAACAAAATTTACAAAGACAAATTATTATAAAATCAGAAAAATCAAAAACACAAATATTTATAATTACAAGCTGACTTAATACCACTGAAGAATACAATAATAATTAAACCCTATAATTAAACGTTTAATCGTGACAACATCACATCAAAAGAAAATGATTTGTGCAACCGTAACAATATTACTTTTGTGTGTTTCTCTGGGGTACGATTCCTGGTAGGGGCTTGTGATAATTATAAGCATTTATTTCTTAGTCATGGGTATTTATATATATATTTCTATAAATATAACATATCTATGTATCATATTATATGTATGTATGTCTATACTTTACACTATATTATATAACCGGCTTCAAACATGAAGAATATTTTATATATATATATATATATATATTTAACGGGGGCCAAGATAGGATCCACGATGGAACGAGCTACCCCAAAAGGTGTCTATTCACCCCAGTTTTGAAAATGGACGGGTTATATTTATAAATACATAAAAAAATAATTTCCAGACAATTCACAACAATTATTTATTTATTTCTTTAACAAATTTAGGGAAACTTAAAGCTAGGTAAAAGTACAGAAGCATGAAATAAATACAGAAGGCAACTTACAAGTTTCCACAAGTCGAACTAGTATGCCTTTTATCATATAAAATAGTGCAGGTTAATTAAAGAACTGGCAACTATTTAACAAGAGAAATAAAATAAACAAATTGCTATGTAATCGCTTAAGCCGACAAGAAGAAGTGTTGAAGAAGTCAATGTCATGTTGCTTCGCTAATGTGTATTTAGTCCCCAATGAAACTAAGCTTACTCTGATGATGCTATGGATACAAAATAATGTATAAAACACGTAATTAAGTATATAAATGATCATGATTCGGAAACAAATGCTTAAGTTCATCACATAAACCGGGATTCGAATCAGGGACCTTTGGCGCAGAAGATAGGATACCTCCATTGCACCAAGCGGCAGCTTTTAGTATATATATATTAATTTCTTGACAAGTTAAAAATTTTGTTTTTATATTTTTTTAACATGATGCGCACGCAACTGAAAATACGCTTAGGAAATTTATTTAAACCAGGCAAATAACGAATTTTAATTCGAAATGACAAAAAAGTGAATTCATCGACGAATTTCAGTTAGGAGGTCTTGGCACTTCGCCGATATATTTGACCTGTCAGCGTTTGATCACGATGAACTTCGAAACTACTCTTCCGACTTTGATGATTTTTTCATTTTGCTGGATTCGTTCCGACTTTGGACATAGAATAGGTTTCATTTAGTCTATGGTAAAAATATTGCAAATCACTACATCACTACATAGTATAAAATAAAGTCGCTTTCTCTGTCCCTATATCCCTATGTATGCTTAAATCTTTAAAACTACCCAACGGATTTTGATGCGGTTTTTTTTAATACATAGAGTAATTCAAGAGGAAGGTTTATATGTATAATACATGCATAATATAGTAGAGCATTGCATCCGGGCGAAGCCGGGGCGGGTCGCTAGTTTAATATAAAAGTTTTTACAGTTGAAAGATTTAAACGATTTAACTTTTAAGGTTTATAAAACTAGTATGAGTGACTGCGCATAATACTCCATTCTGCTGTTTATGCCTCGTAAAATATATGAATATATCCGGCATTTACATAAAGCTTTAAAGTACAGTCGAAAACATATCAACTTGTATGAAATTTGTTAATTTATTGTCAACTTTAATTTCAAAATCACAGGGCTCAATAACAATTGATAGTTTGTGGTATGTTGTCTACTTTTTATTTTTTTTAAAAGAGGATTGTTATAAGTTTGACTGCTATGTGTGTGTGTCTGTCTGTGGCAACGTAGCTTTTAAACGGGTAAATCGATTTGGATGCAGTTTTTCTACCAGAAATAAGATTTTATAACGATGGTTTTTAGATTTGTTTTATTAAAATTAGTTCATTTGTTTTAAGGATATTATCTCTTTTGTTAGTAGAGATCTTGGAAGCAAAATGGGTTTAAATTAACTGATATTTTTAACTAATAGACGTGTACGAACTATGTAAGGTTGTTATGACAATTATATAAGAGGAACAATTAAATAAACGACATAAAACAGAAATTTACAATTTTTGTTTGTGTTAAATGTCAGTTTGTTTACGTTGGGAGTATTTATATATTTTATTATAAATTTTACTAGTGTCTTAAAAATATGAATAATTTTAAAATAACAGAGATATAAATATTAAAGAGAAGTATTTTAATATACTAGTGGACCCTGTAGACCGAATCCTATTGTATGGATCTCAACTATTCAAAGATCCATTAAAATACGCACATAAAACTCCAGATGCAGTATGTAAGTGGAATCTCAATTTAGCCAGATTCCTTGCTTACCTAATTTCATATGACCTACCAATTTTATTTTTATGATATATCTTAAGATATAGCCTTAAGGTCTTCAACAAAAAAATCTTACTTGTTAAGGATAAAAATTGCAATAATCTCCATCTTTTTTCCAACATCAAAAAACAGTCGGTAGACGAATATATTCTTTCATGCTATCTGTACCTTAAAGTAAAGACGGTAGGTACTTCATTGACCGTAAGAAGGGACTCAGTATGTGTTTAAAATTATGTATTGTAATAACTGTTTTCCTTATAAAGGGTTATAACAACTAAGATGTTTAAAGAGATATCAGAAAATCCACTTTAATAGCCTTTGTTTACATCTCTTAAGTGTACTAGGTCGATGCAGTCGCTAAGCATAAAGCATCGCTAGCACCATATATTGGAGCGGAGGGTAATACAAAAAAAAAAAAAAAAAAATCAATAATATTAAGTAAATCTTAAAATTTCTATAAAAATGCAAACTTTCAAAAACGTGAGGGATGAGAAATACCTATAAAGCCAATGTTTTTGGTCACAACTTTTTTATTTTTGTGAATTTCAAAATTCAAAATCTGGTCCTAAATGTGTTAATTCGATTCCACACAAAAATTATTAAAATCGGTTAAGAACTTGGGAAGTTATGGCGTAACAGACATTTCGTCATTGAAGCTGATCCATGGGAGCTACGCTCCAAAAATATAACAAACCTTTTTATAAAGTTATTTTTAGCATTCGAGTTATGAAAACGATTGTGTCAATAACCTTAAGGGTGCATTGCATACCACCTGGTTTTTGCAAGTAACTTGTGAAGTCGAAAGCACACTTACAGGTATGGAAAGTTACTTTAAAATGGGTAGTAGGTCCATCAGGAATCACAGGAAATCTGAAATGGGTAGTAGGTCAATTAGGAATCATAGGTAATGAAAAAGTCGATGAACTTGCACGAGCAAGGCGCAAGGTTAACGACACGCCCAGAACCTGTTTACGGTATCCCAATGAACAAGGCTATGCATATTTTTAAGGAAAACTTTCAAGGATAATAAAATAAATAAAATGTACAATAAAATAATAAATAATAATAGTGAAAGCATTGGACCGATCTCCCAAAAGTTGCGGGTTCGATTCCCGCCTGAGAATTCACTTGTAAGCCGAGTCGAATTTTCCAGTATTTTTCTATTAAAATATCTTATAAGATAGCGTTGAAAAAATGCACAAAAATATAAAATTATAAAAATAAATTCTGGTTAATACTACACGCATTTTTTTTGAGAGGATTCGCAAAAAAAACTTTTTTTATCATAAATATTTCTTCAATATTATTAAATGGGATTAGGTTAATACCGGTCTGCTTCGACCCGTGGATAACGTCTATTTAGTTAGTTTATTTCATAGCTAACATAAACGAAAGTAAATCAAAAAACGAGAAAGGAATTGAGAATAATCATTTCTTGATTTGTCGGTTTTATATTTATAATATAAGTATTATCTTTAAGTTATTGATATCAATCAAACAATATCTTTGTCCAGGAATTGGGTGATCAGGCCTCAGTCTCATGCAATTAATTGTCTTTGTAATAGAAAAGCATCTGTGCAATTCACACTTGGTAGAAGTGAAACTTCCAAAAATAATACGTACTCGTATACAAAATACCACGGTTGTTGTGATGTCTTCTCTCAAGCTTTGTACTACGCATGCGCACACAAACCACGAAATTAAGAGACACTGTATATTGCTTCCTATCTCATTTTCTCCTACGTTAAATCTTATGAATTTGTGTCTGTCTCTTTTTACTGTCGCTTTTTCGTTTCATCGACTTTCAAATTACAACGATGCTAAAGAAGTTTTTACTTCAAAATTGAATTCAGAATTTTTTAGTCTTCGCATGTATTTCTCATTAGTAAAACTCTTTTTGCCTAATGTAATATTTATAAAAACACATGTTATAAGTAACATAAGTACGGTTTGTTTCCCTAAATAAATAAATAAAAACGAAAAAGACAACTCACACAGTTTAGCAGAATCAGCAGTTCGTAAGTAATGGCGATTGTCTTAAACGAACCCAGTCAACCTCGACAGATGTCTCAGTGGTATTTAGTTCTTGGGTATATCCCAACTACGCTGCTTCCGCTGAGGAGTGGGAGAGTCCAACATATCCCCGTCAATTTGCAGCGGGTTAATTCCATTAAGGATTGTCCACTGGGTCGAAAAAAAGAAAGATATGGTTAAGAAAGGTGTGGATGCGGGGAAAACCCCACGCATAAAGAACAAATGAATTCCGACAATTTTTTGTTGGGAAAAATGTTTGATGTCTTTTATTAATATATTCTTTATGAGTCGCATAAGAATCAGTGATAATAAAATTGTTATTCCTTTTTAAATCACCAAAAAAGAGTGGTTGTGTGGGCGATTCAAAATTAGTGGACTGTTTTGCGGTATTGGTTTAGTGGATCTGGCAGGAATTAGGGGCCCCTTATCGATCGCGGGGCCCAGAGTGCCCAGAGGAAAGAGGGGTCTGAGTAAGGATCGTGGTAAGTGGAAATCAGTGGTCTCTGCCTGCCTCTGAGGAACAAAGGCGTGATTTTGTGTATGTATGTAACTATAGGTGAAAACTATAAGGCTAATACGTCATCCATTATCTTAATATTGTTTACATGTTTTTCGTCAGTATTAAATATAAATTATGAGCAAATAACCCTAAATAAGTTGTCTTATTGAAAAACATGTAAACAAAATTAAGATAATAGAATTTAATTTATTAAATTTATTAATTAGACGACCGTTTGGTGCAACGGTAGTGATCCTGCCTTTCGCACCAACGGTCCTGGGTTCAAATCCCGGAAGGGGCAAATATTTGTATGATGAATACAAACATTTGTACCTGAGTCATGGGTGTTTTTATATATTTCTATGAATATTACATATCTATGTATCATATATGTATGTCTATCCGTTACCCTAGTATCCATACCACAAGCCTTACAGTGCTTACTTTGGGCTAGGCTAATTGGTGTGAATGTAAGAAATATTTATTTATTTATTCTAATTGAAGAGAAAACTTCTTTAGCGGCGTTGTGCACTTTTTGGGATGAGTAAAAAATGTTAAACACGCGTCATGAAACTGAAACTAGCAGCCACCAACTAGCAGCCGACAGGGACGAAACATAGCAGATAGGACCCTTGCCCTAAATATAAAAAAAAATATAAATTTTCATTGCGAAATTACAAATAATATTAAAAATTAACATGACATCTGCTTATTAACAATAATTGGAATTTCAGGTGAAAAATCTATCCCTTATACTTTTTAAGAGGTTAAGTCTGATAGAAAATAATTCTTTTCAACAAAGCTCTTAGTATATCTTGGCTGAAATTACACCCACTATTTCTTCACACTAAAAAGGAGTTCTAGGGCAAATTTCAACAAGTTAGTATGTATTACCATATATTTGTATATTTTAATTTTTTTTTTTACAATCAAACTCTAAGAGTGTCTTGGCTGAAATTACACCTTATATTTGACCTACTTAAAAGAAGTGCAAACACACTAACGCTAATTATTGCACTAAAACATAATTCCACATCGAAAATATAGTTTGGGGATCTTAGCCCCACTTTCTTGGTCCCTGGTGACGCTCGTCTTGTGGCTGCCAGTTTTAGTTTCATACTCGCGTCAGGACACGTGACCTGATAGCGCAATAAATGAATATTGTATTTTGCCACAAATGATAGTACTTTTATACTGATAATAAAAGAAATTCGTGCGAAATTATTCCCTTACCATATCTAAAATGCACAACGTTAATGTTCATGTTTTCACTTCTGCCAGCACTCCTGGAGTGCAACCCGATGTTTTTTTAAAAGCTTTTGTTTCTTGAAAACCCAATAAATATATAATAAATATATGTATTGTGACATATACGTAACATACTGATACAGATTAATTACACTAACGAGATGCCAAGAAAAGTGATTGTACCTACATCATAATAACTACATTGAACCAATTCACACGGTTCAAGATGTGAGAAAATCGTATTTTATGCTATTCGCGACATTTACGTCAAAATTGACGAATGTTTAGTTTGGTATTTATCCTGCCTTTCGCACTGACGGTCCTGAGTTAGGTCCTTTTAGGGTTCCGTTCCTCGAAAGGAAAAAACGGAACCCTTATAGGATTGTTTGTTGACCGTCCGTCCGTCTGTATGTCTGTCAAGACCTTTTGACCTCAGGAACGCTTGGACGTATCAAGCTGGAATTTATGTCAAATACCCTGAGTATTGGACCCTGGAATATCCACTGTCCCTTGGCTTTTGCGTAAGACAGGTATCTTCTTACGACAGCACTGTCATCTGCATACCGAAACCATTCCTGGTATCAACAAGTAATTGATGTGCAGCAGGAAAAGCGTTGTAGCAAACATTCCCTTCAAACTATTAGTCGTTTTATAGTATAGCTTAGTAACGTCTTTTTGCAATAACGAAACTTGTGTCAGCTTATAAACAATGTTAATACAAATGTATACTGACTGTGTACATTTGTCATTTCCTCTGGCTGTTGAATGTGCCCATAGTAAAAATCAAATAAACCTTAACCATTTATCTGTCCGTTACCGCGCGCCCCACCCCTCTCAACAGTCCCAATGCTGCGCGAGTTGTTAAAATGTCGGACTTTTAGATAAAAATGCCATTTTCTAACTAAATAATGAAGCAAGGATCAAACCAAAAATACTCTCCTAAAGCTGATTCAATAAAGAATCTACCACATAAAATTTGGATCTCTGTAACTAAAAAATAAATCGTAATTTATAAAAAAACAGCAGGCCACGCAAAAATTTGAATATGGTAGCAATTGCTACCGTGGACTGACAAGTGGTAATAAAAGGTTGGTTAAAAAAATAACAATACATTTTGGTTCAAAAGTGACGCTATACAACAATTATTAAAAAAATCATGGCTACTTCCGGTAATTTTAAGGTGATACGACCATAAACAAATTAGCAACCAAAGATTTGTTTGTGTTCAAACAAAAACTATTACAATACACCGTTAACTGTATTTTAGTTGCGTAGTTGTTTGGTTTATTTTTAATATTCAAACATCATTATTGGGTAGAATACAAAAAAATACTGTTTCATTATTTTTTTTTAAATTTAGATACTTTTAATGCCCATAGCACAAGCTTAGCTTAGTTTAGGACTAAATGTATTTATTTATTATTATTTAAATCCTATAAAATTTACTTAAGTCTGTATTGTGTGAATCCATCATTAGCTCTATCTAATGGTGGATTCACACAATACATTTATTGTTTGTATGATGAATATGAACATTTGTACTTGAGTCATGGGTGTTTATATATATTTCTATGAATATTACATATTTATGTATCATATATGTATGTCTATCCGTTACCCTAGTATCCATAACACAAGCCTTACAGTGCTTACTTTGGGCTAGGCTAATTGGTGTGAATTTAAAAAATATTTATTATTATTATTTACTTATTGTTAATTTATAAATTTTAATATGTGATAGTAAATTAATATGTTGTTGATCGAGAATTTAAACCTCTTTTTTACTATCCCAAATCGTGAGGACTTGCGTTTTTTGAAGTGATAACTTCTTTAGCATCGTTATGATTTGAAGGTCGATGAAACGAAAAAGCAACAGTAAAAAGAGATAGACACATAAATTCATAATTTAATGTAGGAGAAAATGAGATAGGAAGCATTATACAGTGTCTCTTATGTTCGTGGTATGTACTTTAGTTACCATAAGCCTCTTGTATCATTTATCGAAAATGTAAACTCTGAGTCTGAATAAATCTATGTAATATATACGAATAAAATGTAAAATAATTATCTAACTTTGTATCACTATGATCATTACTAAAAATTATCCTCTCCCTGAAATGTTACATTCCTCTCCTTATCTTGAAAGCACAATTTTTGAAGGTTTCACTTCTACCACATGTAATTTGCACACATGATCTTTTTATCATTTTATTTCTTATGAGTTATAGTATTATACGAGTATATCCTTTGACTCAGACAGTGTATGCAAAATTTCATGACAATCGCTTGAGTGGTTAAAGTGTAAAAGAAACCGACTTCAAGACTATATCTATATGTACAAACTTAATCTAAAAAGTAAAAAATAACTTTACAGTATTAAAGATAAAAACTGTGGCCTAGTGCTAAAAGAGCCAAAGTACGTTTTCGTATAAAATGAGATTGTAATGCCAGTTTATTGAAAAAGTATGATATTTTTTTGTGCTAAAAGGGCCATAATTTATCAACAATCTTTCAAAAGTTACTTAACGTAACTTTTAGTAGTCGTAGTCTGCGCTTTTATACAGTTTAGTAAAAATTATATGTGATAAAGGGCTGCAGTGTACTTAAGCCAATAAGAAATATTATTTTTTCAGTTTTCTAGTAATAGAGTAAGACCCAAAATGATCAAATTTAACAGTAGCCCTTTTTTGTGACAGAATTTTAGCTTGCTGATTTGATTTAATAAAACAAAATAAACTAATGTATACTTTGGCCATTTTAGCACAAAAAACATCATACTTTTTCAATAAACTGGCATTATAATCTCATTTTATACAATAACGTATTTTGGGCCTTTTAGCACTAGGCCACAGAAAAATTACTAAACTTTTGACATAAATGGCTAAAGTGACATATTTTTGAGGTACCATCGCGAGCTGTCACCTATTATGGGTGACAGGTCGCGATGGTACCTCAAATAAATTAACTTGGCGTAAAAGACAACGCAAGTCAATGGAGCAAAAGGCGTGAAATTTTTTTTGTTTCGTTGGTCATATTTCAGAGGTATTCATATGTAAATTTTAACGGAATAGATTCAGAGCTTTTGGTAAAAATAAAAAAAAATACACTTATTTTCTACAAAAAAATTAAAAAATAACTTTATTATATTGCCTAACAAAAATTTTAGTATCCTTAAAATTATTTGCATATTTTCATTTGATTCAGTTTTCGCTTGTATTCATTATCCCTACTAATATTATAAATGTGAATGTAAGTTTGTTTGTTATGCTTCACGCAAAAACTACTAAACCGATTATCATGAAACTTCGTAAATATATTCTTGGAGGTATTAGAAGTAACATAGGATAATTTTTATTGAAAAAAAATGCGGGCGAAGCCGCGGGTAAAAGCTAGTATTTCTATATAGTCCATAGTAGTCTTGATTTACTGTTAATGTAACAACTTACCTTTGACAATGAATTAAAAAGTATCTAATGATAGTCTTTCTTTGTCTATGATTATTGTAATCCCATATAGCTAAGGTTATCTGCGGGTTAGGGCTAGTTACCTATAGTTCAGGTTACTCTGAAACTTTTTTCAGAGACTAGTCTCTTCCACAAAGTCGTAAAAATTTTTTTTAGTCCTAAGCCTTTTATTGTGAAGAGAAAATAAATACTTTGATTATTATTTATTTATCACAATAAAATAATCAATATATAATTATTTTTTTACGTTGATTTCATTAATTATGTTTCGTATGTACACTTAAGGTTTCCATAAAAGGAACTTAATTGAAAGGTATTTTATGGTATACCATGAGGTAATGTAATGACTCGACGACTCTCGTTTCAATGTGATGAGCAATTGCGTAATCAGCTGATAGGTCACGATGACCCAAAAATGGGTCAGCTTTTGACCTTTTGTGTATTTATGTCAAAGGTTTGACATTTTTGGTAACATTATATTGGCTAAGGAAATAAATTTGTTTGTTTTGTTAAAAGGACAAGATGAATATAATCTGATGATTTAGATATATTGTTGAGTGTCGGGGTAACGCTACTCTAAGGTCTCGGGTTTGATCTTCGGTTGGGTTAGGTTAGGTTAGGTTTTTTTTTTTTTTTTTTTTTTTTTTTTTTTTTTTTTTTTTTTTTTTTTTAATCTTATTTATCAAATTTGGGTAACTGTTTAAATTTAAAATATTGTTTTTCGCAAATGGGCTTGTTTGTTTAAAGTAATTGTAAACTAGGGTCGAGGCTATTGGATACCTCTCGCAAAGATACAAGTACAGAAAAAGGAAAGAGTTTGTAGGCAGAGAGAGCCTACAAACTGAAAAGATAGAGAGAGAGAAAAGAAAAAGAAATAAATGTAGCTTCTATTGAAGCTTAAGTTATTAAGTAATATTAGTATGTTATAAACTTTTTGGTATTAACGTAATTTATTTTTATATCTATGGTTTTGAATTGATATTTTTGATTATTTGGAGTTTCCTCAATTATCTTTAGTGTTGGTGGTAAGTGTTTTGTGTTGTTATGAGATGTGTTTTACGTCAGCAATTATTGGAGTTGTTTGTTGTCATAGCCGTAATCAACTTTAGCATCAATGCGGCGCTGCATAGCTCGAACTCTGGGGCACATGTTTGAGAATACAGAGAGTTTAGTGTCTTGCAGGGTTTTAAATTTAGTGTTGTGGGTTTCGCAATTGACACAGACAGGGGCTTCATTTTTCAGAGGACATGTTTCATCGTTGTGTGAATTATTACCGCAGTGTCCGCAGCGCCGTTCACTCCTGCAGTGGGTCAGTGTATGCCCAAAACCCAGGCAGCCGCGGCACTGTTTAAAAGGAGAGAAATTGTCTACATGGACTCTCTGGAAGTCTATTTTTATGCGGACCAGACCAATCAACAACCTCCAAACTGGAGGAGAGACAGAGAGGACCGCGTTATACAGGTTGGGGTTTCTGTTTTTTCTGGTAAAACGAAGGATTATATCAGCCTCTGTGAAGTTTTCTAATTCGGCATTATGTTGGAGTATGTTAGAGACCAGTTCTTCTTTATTAGTATCGGTGGTGATGCCCTTGACTATCACCATTGGTTTCAATTTTCTTTCTTCAACCGCTGTCACCCCAAGAGAAGAGGGGGCGTTGTTAATCCTATTGAGGGCATCCTTCATGTCGGAGATGGTATCAAATTCGACTTTAGTTTTGCCCCTAGATAGGTTAGCCACTTTGGCAGCGGTGTATTGGGTTTCTTTATGGTTAATTATTTGCTTAAGGGCCTTAACTGTTTGCTCGCGGGGGGCCCCCTCAGCGTTACTGGCAACAATTAGTGCCGGTCGTGTGGGGTCCGGTGTGCGGCGTTGTACGGGCCTTTTTGGGATAGCGACCATTTGTGCATAAGAAGGACTCGGTGTTGTCGTAGGTAAATTGTGAGGGCGCGTTTGGGTCACCCTTCCTAATTCTGTCCTGACTGTCTGTTGGACAATTTGCTTAATATCGTCGGGGCTAATGCCAGGATTGCAGCACCGGTGCTGGGCCGGAAGTTGTAGTTCGTCGGGTTGATTAGGATTGATGTTAAGGTTTTTGAAAACCTCGATAACAGTTTCTAGGCCCTTTAGTACACTGTCTATTGCCTCTGTCCTATTTTCGCGCGTTACACTATGAGCGCTTAGTAAAACAGTTGGAACTCTGGAAAGGGAGGTGTAAATGTCGAATAATGTATCTTTAAAAGGATTGTTCTGCCACTCCGGATACATCACCTCCAGAGCCGGGGCAGAGTTATTAGAAGTCACTTTACTTTTGGTTTTTTTAGTTTTTCTATTTTGGGATGCAGGTTTACTTTGACTGCTTGACGAAGCTGCTTGTGAGGTTTGTGGATGTGATAATGGATTTTCAAACGTAATTGAATCTTCGTATACTGAAAGCTCTTGTGGGGATGCGATCTGTGGAGTTTGGTGTGTTAGGGAATCATCATAGTGCAGGGGTTCATGAAATGAGTTGGAAGGGTTGATAATTTCGTCAAAATCATCGGACTCTGGGTCACCGATGAGGTTCAGTAAAGCTTTTACTGCTGCGCTTTGCGGTTGGGAGTCCATGTCTGACATGGATTAAAATTATATGCAATCAAAGAAAGAAAAATATTAAGTATTATAACTATCTTACGACTAATAAGTGTGATGTATTCTTCGAATATCTATGTAATTAAAGGTAGAGCATAAAAAACTGAACTATTATCTATATTATAATACAAATGTAAGCCTAGAAATACAAAGAAGGTTAATAAAATGAATAAAAGAATAGAAGTTTCAAACAATGAATTATCGAAAATTAATTTTTTTTTTTTAAATTATATAACACAAAAACTATTATAAATGGAAACAAAAGGTATCTAAAAAAAGTGTATATTATTTTGAAAACTATCCTAATCAACAAACGAGAAGATCAAAATGTTATTATTGGTGATTTTGAAGGAGTTTCAAACTTGTAGAATTTTTGAGTGAAAACAGTGAAAATTGAAAAAGCGATAAAAAATTTAATTATAAATGAATTTGATCGGTGCAACTATATATTGTAGTTCTATAAGAGTACTACAATAAGCTTTACACAGAAATAAAATATCTCTTATACTCCGGGAAACATAATGTTTTCAATTGTGAAGAAAAAGGGGTATTTTATGGGAGATATTTGAAAATTATTTTCTCGAAAATTATGGTTAGGTTAGGTTAGAAATTATTTATGTTTTTAATTTAATTTTTTGCATTCACAATGCAATATGGGATCCCATCTGAGGGCTCGGAGGCGTAGTTGTTCTTTACATACGTATTTTATATCTTATAGAAATTATTTTTTCGGAAACCAAGTTAAGTAGCTAATTCGCTTGTGTTATGGAATTCAAAAACCACGATGGTAATCCAACACCCAGACACGAACAGACAGAATCAATATAATAAAAATGGTTTTTTACATTGACCCGGCTGGGGATCGAATTCGGGACATTAGTGGCTTTATCATGAAAACAGGAGTCACTCGACCAAGGAGTTTATTATAAAACTTAACTTTTTTTTTTTTTTTTTTTTTTTTTTATAGAAAATAGGCATGCGCTTGACCACTCTCTCGCCTGATGGTAAGCGTCGATGCGATCTAGGATGTGACGCGCCTGCCTAGAAGATACCTATTTACTCGTGACTTGAAGACCCCCAAATTGTATTTGTCAGGAAACACAGACTCAGGCAAAGAGTTCCACTCCTTAGCGGTACGCATCATAAAATTGAAACCAAAACGCTTAGTGCGACTCTTTGGTGTATCCACCATATAACGGTGTCGCCAATTTGTTAGTCTGGTTGTCCGATGAAAAAATGGGGATGGCGGAACAAGGTTGTGCAATTCAGCTGCACACTCTCCGAAATGTATCCTATAAAATACTGATAGGCTTGCAACTTTCCGCCTATTAACTTAACGAATTGTTTATCTCGAAAAGAATTACATTAAGATGGAAAGATAAAAGTTTTATTTTCTACTTTACACACACCCACGTATATATTAACAAAAATAATCATATCTTCGGTAGAATACAAAGTCATCCTTATCAACTATGTGTGTGTGTACTGCAGCGGTACGCAAGGGTCGCAGCTCAGCATCGTGTTTACCCGCATCGCGAGTAAATTGCTGATTTGCAGCTACAACCACGAGTTACCACCAAAGACGATGACCAACAACATCAGTGTGTGTGATATTTTAAAAAATATATAAAATAGAAGCTCAATAATAAAGTACTTATATAATAGTGAATGTGTGACATATTTTTATAAAACATTACATTTAAATAAAACTAAGAAAATTTCCTTGTTAAAACTTCTTGCCTTCCTGGAATTGTATCCGGAGCTTTTGGTTAAATGGAGATGACGTCAGACATTCGAACATAAAGGTCGCCAAGTACTTCACATGTTGAGAAACACTGACAAATTTCTGCCAAGCCCACATTTACGCCATATCATTGACGAATCTACACCATAGAACTGATGTAATTATGTAATTTGATTAGGGTATTTCTTATATACGAGTATGTTGGCATAAATAACAAATTGGACATATTAAAAAAATCGTTTTACCTAAAATCTTTTAATTATTATTAACTAGATGTCGCTGTACCGAAATGAATCGCGCAAACGATTCGGTTCTAAGACCACATTTATAGCTAACCGTTCTATGCCTTTTTGAATGTTATTCTTAGGCTTTTACTGACAATATGGTAACAAACACCCACACAAAGTATTGTCATAATATAATTAGGATTAAGAATTAAGTTATTTTAACTTGTAACAATGTCATATAACGTCACATTACCAATATACAGAAATTGTCAAATATTCCTGAAAAAAGGCCAGGTCAAAAGCACCATTTACTGACGAGCTTTCATGAAAGGTCTGATCAGAGTTGAAGAAGCGAGATATGTATGTCAGGATGGTAGTAAGTGGAACTCCGTGATATCTGTCTCCCCTTACGGGAAAAAGGCGTGATTTTATCTTTATATGTACTAGCTGACTCAGCCACGCGTTGCTATGGTAAAGTTAATTGATTGTATAAACTGTTATTCTTAAGCTTATGGTAACTACGGTAACTATATATGGTAACAAACACACAAAGTCCTTCTTTTACATAGTAGAGATAATTCTACTGTACGCGTGTATGTCACTGAACTGCTCTTAAACGGTTGGACTGATTTGAATGAAAATTTTTGTGTACGTTTGAATTATGCATTGGAATGTTTAGATTCACAAATCAGCCCGGCAGATGGCGCAGCAGTCGGCAAAGCAACGCGTGGCCGGGTCAGCTAGTCCTAATTATATTATGACAATACTTTTTGTGTGTTTGTTACCATATTGTCAGTAATAAGAATAAATTTAAAAATAGATTTTCCACGCTTTCGCATTCAACGAAAACAAAACACTATCCGCAATTGATACACTCCTGATGTAAGTGGCAAATTAGCATCGGTTGATGCTTCGTATCGCATTACGGAGATCGGGGCGTGGGTGGGGCTAGTGTATATATAACAAATGTATGTTACATTACGTTATGTCACGTTGTTGAATATTTACTTTATTTTAAATTAAAGTTACTATGGCCTTTGTAAAGATGTGCGTTGATATCTATTATGTAGGGATCTGATTATTTGAGAAGCTTCTGACCAGTAAGGTGTTTTGACTGAGATGATTAATAGGTTGAAAACCTAGTATTCCAAAAAATAGACCATAAAAGAGACTTTAATGACTTGGAATAAGGACGTATAAATAATAAGATGTTGTTACAATATTTTTCTACGTCATTCAATTCAATTAGATTACCAATTAAATATATTAAGCCGTCGCACAAAGGAAGCCATCATGGAATCTTTATACGGGTTTTACCATAAGTCATAATTCATAATGTACAAGCCATAATATATAATATTTATAATAAATGAAATGAATGAAATAAATATAATGTGTATTGCTAAATGTATTGAAATATGTCTATAAATTGTATTAAGAGATGGCGGTGTACTTTGCTGAATCGCGGTGGCTAAAATTGTATTTCTATACTAATATTATAAAGAAGTAAAGTTTGTGTGTTTGTATATTTGTTAAATTGTAAGGGGTAATCTCGGGATCTACTGAACCGATTTTAAAAATTCTTTCACCAATAGAAAGGCATATTATTGCTATATTGGCTATATTTAATGCTAGAAAAAATTTAAAGAATTTTGTCCACCCGTGCGAAGCCGGGACGGGCCGCTAGTATATATAACCAAAAAAGTTTATGATAAAAAAAATAATTTATTATTAAAAGAAATTGGTTCCATATTTAAAAATATTTGGCAATTTGTTTTAGCACATATTACCTCACCCAAAAAGTATTTATTCAAGCTATGAGTTTGTACACATAACTAAAATTATGTACAATCAACACAACACAATGGTTTAAAATTTAATAATTTCAGCGGAGAAACCCGACACATAGATTTATGTTAAGTGACACACTATTATTCCATACATATTTAACGGACGTTTACAGACGTTCTGTATTTAATATAAAAATGTAATGCGGCGCTAGAAACTGGGGAAATTAAATTGATACGGTGCAATTACAATTTGGTAAAGACTACGTACGTAATTTAACGTAATTCAAATAAATTTATACTTTTGTTCGACGTCATTATACGTTGAGTCACTTCATGTATAGTCCCCGGCAAATAAGTTGAACATGATTTTGAAATCACGTGACATGCGCAGTAGCAAGTTTAGGTACATTATTCACTACTGCGCATGTCACGTGATTTCAAAATCATGTTCAACTTATTTGCCGGGGACAATACTCAAAAATGATGAATTGAAACTTAACTCCGCTGAAAGTAATAATAATAATAATATTTCTTACATTCACACTAATTAGCCTAGCCCAAAGTAAGCACGATGAGGCTTGTGTTATGGATACTAGGGTAACGGAGATACATACATACATATATGATACGTAGATATATAATATTAATAAATACCCATGGCTCAGGTACAAATGTAATTAGGACTTATAAATAATATATATATTATAGTATTCATCACACAAACATCTGCCCCTTCCGGGACTCGAACCCAGGACCGTCGTCTCAGCGGTTTGGCTGTGATCAGCTTTTGAATTTTTCTTTCGGTGATTATTCTTTCATGGTATGTCCGATTTCAAAACTTTTTTTTGGACATTAGTCACGACTACGATGTGAGTTTCGGCGCTAAATTTCATCAATGGTAGTATCAGCGGTTTGGCTGTGATCAGCTTTTTAATTTTTCTTTCGGTGATTATTCCTCCATGGTAAAGTCTATATTTTTTTTACATAGCCTATGTCCGTCAGGTTATAATCATGTATGTTCATGCCAAAATTAGTTGGAATCGGTTGAACCGTTAAGTAGCAGGAGGGAGACAAGCGAAAGTTGCCTAAAAGAGAGCTTCGCTCAATGAACAAGAGTTATATGAACGATGCTTATATAAAAAACTAGCGACCCGCCCCGGCTTCGCACGGATGCAATACTCTACTATATTATGGATATATTAAACATATAAACCTTCCTCTTGAATTACTCTATCTATTAAAAAAACCGCATCAAAATCCGTTGCGTAGTTTTAAAGATTTAAGCATACATAGGGATATAGGGACAGAGAAAGCGACTTTGTTTTATACTATGTAGTGATATGCGATCGAAGATAGTTAGAATGCAATATAATGAATAATAATACGATCACGATAACACGGCCGTCACCAGAACGTCTGTAAACGTCCGTTAAATATGTATGGAATGATAGTATGTCACTTAACATACATACATGTGTCGGGTTTCTCCGCTGAATGTATTAAATATTAAGCCATTGTACAAAGGCTTTTAATATTTAATACTTTCCGTCGGTGCGAAAGGCAGCATCGCTACCGTTGCACCAAACGGTCGTTAAATTATAATGTAAGTGACCATGAAAGTTTAAAACAATATATATGTTCCAACGTTCCAATATGTTCGAATGTTCCAATATATGTGTACCTACGTTTGGATTTATTTAAATATAAAATTAACACTGTATCATCACCTTGTAAATGTACATATAACGCTGTTTTCCGATTCGATCAAACATGACATTCATCAATACTGTATAGATATTTAAGATAAGTAAACATTATGATGAACAGGAAAGAAGTCTAATGTATTTTAATTTAATTTTTCGCATACATAATGCCATATTTCTATAAGGTTTATATCTAAAGGAAAACGTCAATAAACCTAGCCCTATTAATTATAAAGTATTCCGTTTATAGGATATTCGACCTTACTTGTTTTAAGAGAGAGTTAGAGACAATTAATACGTTTTTATTTTATTTAATTTAGGGACTTTTACACAGAGTACGTCAGTCCCATTGTACCCTAAGCCTTTCAGCAGCACATCATATACGTAATTGAACGAGGTTGCATACAAGCCTGGCTGCATCTGATGCGGGATCCGCCAAAATACTTTGGAAAGCTCTGAAATCAGATGCCTAATACGTCTTATAAAAATCGATTTGGCTAACAAGATATCCCGCATTAAGAATAATTTGTGAGTCAAGTTGTTTTCTCTAGAACTTCTCATACAAATGTGCCCAGTCTCCTTTATTTATAAGTATATAATCCCAAATCTTTACCAGCAGCTTTTGCTGTTAACCAGTACAAACCAGCTAACTGTTAACTTTATTACCTATATGTATAATCGAGATTAATTATTAGAAATTGTATTTTTTCTAGCATAATATCATGCCATATTTATATAACATTTAAAATACACATATGAAAAAAACTAGGAAATGTGTTTTCTCACTTTTATTTAATCCTTTTAGTGCCATACATATTTTACCGATATATGCTAAAAATGCCAGTAAAAATAAGCCAGTAAGAAGAGAGCCGACCCTTGATGATGGAATATCATTGAATGGACAGTGAAGTATTACTTTACCTAAGTTTAAGTAAAGGTATGGTTTTACTAAATTCTCCCCGTGAACTTATTGAGAGAGCGAAAAAGACAACTTCCGATGCTTTGTTTCATTTTCCAACACTCTTGCATGTTCACAAACACTTAGTGGTTAATAATTCACAATTATTACGCACTTATATCCATTACAACACAAATTTTATCAAGAAGAAGAAAACCACCTAATTAACGTTATCCTTTCCCGCCAAAAAGTCCTCAATCATAAACGTCTACATGTGACCTAACTTTGTTGATGGAGTCTAGAGGCTTGTCATAGCCAAATATAGATTTACTAGGTTATGTTTGCCAAAGAGAAATTAGTAACACCCACTTATATCATCTGTGGTTCAAGGTTTGTCTTTGGTAAACAGCCAAACGACAAAAAAAATGAAATTTAATATGCTTACATTAAAGATGAAAATCGATTGTGGTTCCATTTTTACGTGCTTACTTAATATTTGTTTCCGATTTGTATGAATGGCTTAATTTGTTTGAACGAGCTAACCTAGAAGATGCCTATGCACCCTGGCTTTGAAAATGGACGGGTTATAAGTACTCGGAAATACAGACGCGGGGAAGGAATTCCGCTCCTTTGCTGTGCGAATTATCTTAATATACTGAAAGATAACCGTAAAGATATATGTTCGGTTTTCTTGCGTGATAAAATTTATAATGGGGACAACCGCAAGAGAACAAATACACGATTTAAAACTCTAAAAATCCCACGTTTTTCAGTGACCAAAAAATAATAAAATAACCCGGCGGGGCCAAGCGAGGGGCCATTCAAAACGTGGGGGCGCATGTTACTTATGGAGATGTAATGAGATGTATGATATGCATAGATGTTGAGAGTATTTGTAAAGATGCGCCCCCACGTTTTGAGTGGCCCCTCGCTTGGCCTCGCCGGGTTATTTTATTATTTTTTGGTCACTGAAAAACGTGGGATTTTTAGATTTTTAAATCTAGTATTATTATTTTATTCTTTTTAATTATTAACTCAACGAAGTAACCATGTGTTACGCAACAATCGGATAAGCCCCATAGAAAAGTGAAAGTTGCCGAAAGTTGACCTGAAAGTGCTCCTAGAAAGTTGAAAGTTGTTTAAACGTGCATTGTCATCGCGTTCTGAGCTTCCCTGAAAGTTTCAACTCGCTAGGCGGTCGGGAATTGCCTTAAAATTGAGATACAAGATTCCAACCGGACAGACAAGACGACAAACAAGCAAACAGACAAGAAAGCGACCTAAGAAAAACGTGGGAAAAAGTGGATTTTGTTTATAGAAATACGTAAAAAAGGTCTTATAAATGGAACAGACTATAGTTACATTTGAATAAAAAATAAAAAGGGAAAATAAAACTCATATGTAATCCGAAATATCTTTCTGTTAAAGACACTCCTATTGGGTACTGAGTGATATTATTTACACCAATATTATAAACAGACAAGATTTGTATTTTTTTATGTTTGCAATGAATAAACTCAAAAACAACTAAGCCGATTTCAAAAATTCTTTCACTATTGGAAAGTTACATTCACGCTGAGTAACATAGGCTATATTTAAAGCTAGATTTTTTTTTTAAGAATTATGTCCACTCTTGCGAAGCCGGGACGGGCCGCTAGTTATTAATATTTTGTTTTTTTTTTTAACTCAGCTTTATAGATATCACATACATTATTCTGAATCCAAGTTAAGTAGCAAAAGCACTTCAGATGGTAATCAGATAGAATGGTACCACAATACCCAGACTCGAGCCAATACAGAAAAAAAATTGACCGGGTATCGAACACGGGACCTCAGATCAGACCACGGATCATTCATTTGACAACCGATGGTGGAACCCTAGCGATCCTGCCTTTCGCTCCAAAACGGCCCTGGATTCGAATCCCGGTAGGGGCAGATGTTTGTGTGCTGAGTACATTTGTAACTTAGTCATGGATATTTTATATATGTTTCTATAAATAAATAAAATAAATATTTCTTACATTCACACCAATTAGCCTAGCCCAAAGTAAGCACTGTAAGGCTTGTGTTATGGATACTAGGGTAACGGATAGACATACATATATGATACATACATAATATTCATAGAAATATATATAAATATATACAATAATAAACATTACAATAATAAATATTATTAATAATTAATATTACATATCTATGTATCATATGTGTATGTCTATTCGTTACCAGCGTTGCCAGACGTCCCGATTTCGGCGGGACGTTCCGATTTTTAAATCAAAATTAAATGTCTTGCGCGGGACAGGCTCATTCCCACTTTTCGGGAATAACTCGGCCGGTGGATAATTCTCAGACAATTGTTTAAAACACCACATTTTTTTATTTTGTTTTTATCTTTTATTATTTTTTATTCAGAAGACTACGATGGTTATTTTTGCTATATATGAATATGTTTTATGTGAACATAATAAAAACTTAAATAAGGAGCTAAATATTTAAAATTATCTGATTTTATACGTCTTTTTCCCGGGTCGACGCCCGATGTCCCTCTTTCGACGAAAAAATCTCGCATTTTCACTCAAAAAAATTAAAAATCCCTGATTTTCAAAAAAACTCTGGCAACGCTATTCGTTACCCTAGTATCTATTACACAAGCCTTATATTGCTTACATTGGGCTAGGTTTATTGGTTTGTGTGAAAGAATTATTAGTCACCATTGATTCTCCCATCCTTCGAATGACATTTAAAAAAGTTGCTTAACTATCATGTTTAACGTAATGTTTTCTTAGCAGCTTGTCAGCTGATACCATTGCAAGATGTAATTGCATAATTCTATTGTATAGTGACCTTGAAATCAGCCTTGTTAATATTATGCATGCCGCCTCTTCGATGCAAGTGGGCAATGGTGATTTTTTAAATGCGCCATTTGTTTGACGATTTCCGTCGTCGAGTGGTGCAATGGTAGAGATCCTGCCTTTCGCGCTGACGGTCGTGGGTTCGAGTCTTAGAAGGGACAGACGCTTGTGTGATAATAAGAGCATTTGTATTTGAGTCATGAGTATTTTTATATATTTTTACAAATATTACATATCTATGTATCGTATATATATGTCTATCTGTTACTATAGTATTAATTAGACAAGCCTTGTAGTGCTATGCTAATTGGTGAGAATGTAAAAAATATTATTTACTGGTTATGGTAACGCCACTCAAAAGTCCCGGGTTTGATTCGCAGTTGTAACCAGGGCCGAATTTTGTCTCAACCGCCGGGCCCTGCCCGAGTTTTTCCCGCAATAACCGTAAAAAAGCATGTGTGCAATTTACAATTGGTAGAAGTGAAAACTTCAAAAATAATACGTACACGTATACAAAATACACGGTTGTTGTGATGCCTTCTCTCAAGTTTTGTACTACGGATGCGCACACAAACACGTATTAACACATATACAATGCTGAGGCCCAAGCAAACTCCCACTATGCCTTGGTAAACACGAGTGGAGGGGGTTCGAAGTAGAGCACAAAGAGAACCACAAAACATAAGAGACACTGTATGATGCATCCTATCTCATTAACTCCTACGTTAAATCTTATGAAATTATGTGTCTGTCTCTTTTTACTGTCGCTTTTTCGTTTCGCTGACTTTCAAATCACAACCTTGCTTGATTTATTTTAATGTGTAATTTGCGCGGAAGTGTAAGACCTAAAAAGGGTCAATTAGCTGATCATGGTGACTCTAGACCTAAAAATAGTATATGTGGTAATTAATGTATGATTCAGAACATCACTCGGCGTGTTACTTTACATACGTAATATTTTAATAATAAAGTCAGTCATGACAACTATTTTCATTACAATTCAAATAGCGTGTTCTTCTCGTAAAAACAGTTAATATCCATTTAAGTAATCATATCATGTCAACAACACCCGACACAAAGACTTATTTTGTTTATGTGTGCATATATTAATATATGTATTTTATAGAATAGTTCTATATATGTGTTGTATGTACTATACATACAACACATATATAGATAGTACATACATAGATAAGAAATAACAATTTTATGTTAAAAAAAGTAAATATGTCAACCATTTTGTTAAGTCGATGACCAAGTACGAAGTTACAACGTTTATTCCAAATATTAAGTCACCGACAACAAGAAAGAATTTTTGCAATCCGACTTGTAGTTGATAAGTTATTGAGGACAGTCATACAAATATATATGTCGCAGCCAACTGGTTAAAATAGCCGTTCAATCAAACAGCTAGCACTTTGACTGAACAACGCCATTCAACCACACGTCTAGATTTTTAATTGAATATTTGAGTCGCTCGAAACGTTCAACACTACAGTTGATTCAAAAGCCGCTGTCTTATTGAATTAGTTCAGCGCTCACCACCGCGGCGCTAGGTGCGCTTTGTTTTCAAAATGGCGTCAACTAACCGGTGTTTGTGATTGTTTCAAGATATTTTTCGGAAAGAAAGTAGTAAATATATGTTACTAGTGTTATTAAACTATTTATAAAATTTAGGTTAGGTTAACTTTTGGTCACCTCTTAAACTTAATCCAAGAATAATCTCCCAAGAAATTACAAAAAGTTTTCCTATTCTCTCAAATTACATACTAATTTAACTGTCACCTTAGTTAATTTGCCACTTAACCAGTTGGCTAAGCGTCGTCTAGCTGTAGTGTTGAACGTTGCAGTCAACAAGTCGGCTAAACGACGTATAGCCGTGTGATTGAATGGCGTTGTTCAGTCAAAGGGCTAGCTGTTTGATTGAACGGCTATTTTAACCAGTTGTCTGCGACATACACTACCGTCCAAAAGTTTGGAAACACCATGGTAATTGAAATAAAAACAACAATAAAACACATAAGTCATGATTTATTACTATGAAATCTTAATCAAACGTTAGATTAATATTAAGTAAGAAATATTCAGTACAATTAAGTGCAAAAATAATGTAATTTTCATTAAATTTTGGCCTCATCAAAATGACCACCCTTGTTTTTAATTATTTCTTCACAAATTTTATTCATTCTTTTGATTAATTTTGCGAAGTATTCGGGGTCCAGTGACTTCCATTCATTTTGTAAATGTTGCCACAACTGTGCTGAGCTCGATGGACACCGACTTTTAACTCTTCTATCAAGCTCATCCCATACTAATTCTATAGGCGAGAGATCTGGCGATTGTGATGGCCATTTCATAACTTGCAAAAATTTTTCGTTTTGTTTTTGCTGTAAGAACTCCTGACATAATTTTGATGAATGCTTTGGGTCGTTATCTTGCTGAAAAATGAAATTTTGGCCAATCAGATTCATTCCAGAAGAAATTGCATTTTCTTGCAGTATTTTCAGATAGCCTTCTTTATTCAGTTTTCCGTCAATTTTAATCAAATGACCGGGCTTATTGTTACCAAAGCACCCCCAAACTATTACACTACCACCACCATGCTTAACGGACTGCACAGTACACGCTTCTAAAGCCCGTTCGTCTTTTGATCGGCGCACAAAAACACGTCTATTAGATCCAAAAATTTGAAACTTAGACTCATCCGTCCAAAGGACTTTTTTCCAGTCTTCTTCCGTCCAGTTTTTATGTGCTTTAGCCCACTCTAGTCTATTTTTCTTATGGGTAATAGTTAGTCTTGGTTTTTTGGCTGCAACGCATCCTCTTAAGCCAGCAGACAGTAAACGTCTCTTTACAGTTGTGATTGAAACTGGCTTTTCTCGTGTTTTATTTAATGTAGCAGCAATTTGTGGCGCAGTTAAACGTCGATCTCGTTTCGATAACACTAATAAACTGATCTTCCTGCTTTGTTGTGGATTTGGGACGTCCAGATCTCTTCCTGTCTCAATTTTCTCCCGTAGCTCGCTTTCGTGTAAGAGTATAATGTACACCTTTACATGAAACTCCAACCTTTTTTGCGATTTGGCGTATAGAATATCCTTCTTTGTTCAAAGTACAAATAACACTTCGCTCTTCAAGAGAAATCTGTTTCCTTTTTGCCATTTTATGCAGTTATCGACTGATGTTACTATCACATGAACCTCACAAAGTACACTGAACTCTAAACTAGATACTTAATGGAATTATATACTTATTTTAAAAAACTGATCTCTATTCAAAACAAAAACAATGTTTGTATCTACCAATTCTAAGAAATTAACAATTGGCAGTGCAGCAACTTTTGTGGTCATAAAACACGTGTGCCGGTCTTTTGTCAAAGTACGGAATAACTGATAAGAAATAAGTAGTTTTCTTCATTATTGTTATAAGCACGATTGTAAAAATAAATGAACTTTAACAAGAACGTGTATATTTAAAGATTTATTTGCGGTAATTTTTTTTATCTAATGAAAATAGGGTGTTTCCAAACTTTTGGACGGTAGTGTATATACATACAGTCACTCTTTTTTACCGCAGGGGTAGGCAGAGATCACAGATTTCCACTTACCACAATCCTAACACATATTTCTCGCTTCTTTAACTGTCATCAGATCTTTCATACAAGCTCTTCGGTTAAGGATACTTTTGACCTGGACTTTTGAAGTGAAAACTTCTTTAGCTTCGTTATGATTCGAAAGTCGATGAAACGAAAAAGCGACAGTAAAAAGAGACAGACACATAAATTCATAAGATTTAACGTAGGAGAAAATGAGATAGGAAGCATTATACAGTGTCTGTTTGAAACGAAAAAGCGACGGTAAAAAGAGAGAGTGTGTTTGTGTGCGCATGCGTAGTACAAAGCTTGACAGAAGGCATCACAACGACCGTGGCATTTTATATACGTGTACGTATTATTTTTGAAGGTTTCACTTCTACCATGTGTGAATTGCTCACACGCTTTTTTAGTATTGTTATTATTAACTTAGATATGAATAACAAATACCTCTTAAACGTACCATTAATGAGTAAATAATTTAAGTTAATGACTACACAGTAATTCACTATGAATCAACGTTTGCTTATTAAAGGAAACATAAAAAAGATTACACTTAAAAAATATATATTTGATCTTTACTACAGAAAAAACTAATTGCCAAATAATTGATTCGGACAAATAAAACGACATTACGGAAAAATAATATTTTTTAGGGTTCTTTTTACGTATGTTTACGCATTCGGAATAAAAAGTTGTTTGCTTTTGAACATGGTATTACAGAAGCCGTCATCATTTGAATCGAGTAATGTTAAGATTAATTAAAAAAAAAAACAAAAAGTACTATTAGGTGATTTTGTTTTTCTTGTTAAACTTTTTATTAGTGCGTTGGCTAATGAAACAAAACAGAGGAAATTGTCTTTTCCTGCACTCTCAAAAAGTCCGCGATGAGGTTTCAGTAAAACCCCCACACCATCAGTGAAACCTAGGGTGAGGATAATTTCTCTGTTCATTTATCATTCTTTGATCATCTATCATTCATAGATAGAGAAGAAAAAAATTACTTAACACTATGCTGTATGCAGTGCTAAATTGACACATTTGCCGCCCCAAAACTATAAAATTTTTGCCGCCACTACTGACCTCTTAAATTAGATTCACAATAACGTTAATTCCTTTTTTAGGGAATAATCTAGTTTCAAGATTATTTTTACTACTTTTTGGGTATATTTTTAAGCTTAGAAAAGCAAAGCTTTGTTTTTACTGCACTATTTTCTTCTGTACCAATTTTCTGGGCCAATTTTGCCGCCCTAAGCTTCAGCTTTCTCAGCTTCTATGGTAAAACCGGCACTGGCTGTATGGGCTTTGTACCCTTATGGGAAAACTTAACAAAAGAAAGAACCAGAGATTTTTCGCGGGAGCGGGAAATGTCACTTGAGTAACGTTGAGGATATTATAAATAATCTCGCAGTAAATATGGTTATAGGGGTTTTATTTAAGACTAGCTTTTACCCACGGACTTGCTCGCGTTAACGTAGACTACTGATTTAAAGTTTTATTTCTATTCCTCTGGATAAATGGTACCCTTATGTACTTTTCTGTACCCCTGATAAAATGTATTCAAAATTTGAACTGTAATAATCGATTGGGCAGATAAGGCGTGAGTGTGTAACAAACAAACTCACTTTTCTATTTATAATATTAGCTAGGACTATAAGAGTTTTAGCGATATGATATAAAGCCTCATTTGCGAATCCTCGTGTTCATCTGAGTCCTTCCGGGATTCAAATCCAGGAAATTCGGTACGAAAGGCAGGCTCGCTACCGTTGCACCAAACGGTTGTCTATCGTCGTCTTATATTTTAGTGCAATGGTAGCAATCTTGCCTTTCGCTCCGACGGTCCTGGGTTCGAGTCTCGGATGGGGCATACAGTGTGATGAATAGTAACATCTGTATCTGAGTCATAGGTATTTATATATATTTCTATGAATTTAACAATTCTATGTATCATATATGTATGTTCGTCCGTTAACCTAGTATCCATAACACAAGCTTAGCCAGGTTAACCATGATTGTAAGGCATATTGTTATTTCTATACAAATTTCACAATTTTTCTTGCAATCAGGAAATGAATGTAATGTATTCTAGTTTTGGTTGCTTCATGCTTTTTTCCTGTCTATTATTGCCTTGTTTTTCTTAGGATATTTCCTTAAACGACACACATTTTGTAATACAATGAAAACAAAATACTATTTGTAAAGTGGTCCCATTATTACAAAGAAGTGAAAAATTGTAGGTAAGTATATATATATATATATATATATATATATATATATATATATATATATATATATATATATATAAATTCCCTGTCACAGAGTTGCCCGCGATGATCTTCAAAACTACTCGACCGATTTTGATGGTTACTTTTATGTGATTACTTTTGGCTAGGCTAATTGGTGTGAAAGTAAGAACTATTATTATTATTAATATCGGAGCCTTAATAATAAAAAAAAAATAATAATACCGTTATGTTTAATACTAATGTAACCATTTATCTGTTCGCTAATGCGCGCCCCACCCCTCTCAACAGTCCTAATGCTGCGCGAATTATGAAAAAAATGTCGGACTCATAAATAAAAATGCCATTTTCTCACTAAATAATGAAGCAAGGATCAAACAAAAAATACTACCGTAAAGCTGATTAAATAAAGAATCTACCACAGAATATTTGGATCTCTTTAACTCAAAAATTGATCGTAATTTATAAAAAAACAGCAGGCCACGCGAAAATTTGAATATGGTAGCAAATGCTACCAGGCACTTACGAGGGTTGTTGGCTATCGGTAGCAATTGCTACCATGGACTGACAAGTGGCTACGTATCAATGGCTGTAAAACCTCGAACAATAAGGTTATTAAACTGTGACAAAAACAAAAAGCGATCACCAAAAAACATCACCTATTTCAGTTACAAAAAAATCAAAATAATTGTAGTATTACGTATGGGTTTTCTCGATGGGTAGATGAATAACAAATGAATGACATGACGCGTGTACAGGGTTCTGACGTCACTATGCTTAATATACAATTACATGCCTTGATGCGGTTAAGAGATTGTTTTTTTTTTATCTCGAGATCTTTTCCATGCTGGCGTTATTCCGACGTTAGTGTTGTTACTTGATAGTGAAATATCGATAACCTTCGATAGTTATACTATTACGTAGTATTTATTTATTAGTCTGCCTGTCAACTATAGTCATTATCGCAGTTGGAGAACGTTCAATACTGAATAGAAACTCCCAAAAAGAAGGTGTTTTTACAATACAGTCGAACCTCTATAAGTCGAACCTCGATAAGTCAAAAACCTCCAAATCTCGAAAAAATGTTTTGTTCCCTTCCCTTCAAACACCAAAACCTCCATTACTTGAAATCTTGACCCTTTGTTAGTCGAAATAATCACCGAGTCCCTCCAAGCCATTTTGGTACATATTTTCACTCTATAACTCGAAAAATTAAATTTGACCTCTGTATCTCGAACATAGCAACGTTTTATTTTACAACCTTTACAACTTGATCATTTGGAATTTATTACCTCTATTGTTCGAACAAAAATAAGTTACCGACTTTAAGAACTTGCCGACAATGTGAGTGTACACTATTGTGTACACTTGAAAACATTTTAGGAGTATACGATAATAAATTTATGACTCACGCACACGTGTTTGCTTGCTTGGTGTCAGGTGTTCAATTTTGATTATCTCAATAAACTATTCTTAAAACAAAACAAAATCAAAACGCTCAGCAAACAAATATTACAATTTTGTCGCGAACCGTTTGTTTACATTATTCATTTAGTAGGTATGTACTTTTGCCAATGAAAGAAAGCAGTGTCAAAATGGCGTTAACAAATATGTATACCAAAATGTCTATTAATGCCTTGTCTTAAAGCTCAATTCCTTAATGCTTTCAATCTAAGTACGAGAAAGTCCGAGTAAAATAATAAATAAAAATATGTATGTTTGTCACCTCTGCAAGTTGAATTTTTATTTATTTTACCTCTCTAACTCAAAATTTATAAGAATAAACCTCAAACTCTTTATGTCGTATCAAAATCCGCTTAAGTCGAAATCCTCCATAAGTTGAAAACTCTATAACTCGAAATTTTTGGCGTCTCCCTTGATGTTCGACTTATAGAGGTTCGACTGTAATATGTACGTCATAATAAAAGACGATAATTCGGAATATTATTTGTTATTTGTTTAACAACTTGTCGATCCGCAGTAGCGCGCCCCACTCATCTCAACAGTCCCAATGCTGCGCGATATGTGAAAAGAAATGTCGGACTCTTAGAGAAAAATGTCATTTGCTCGCTAAATAAAGAAGCTAGGGCCAAACAAAAAATACTACTTTAAAGCTGATTAAATAAAGAATCCACCACAGAGTATTTGGATCTTGGTAAATCACAATTACATTTAAACTCCTCATTTTCATATTTTTGTATCTCAAGCCTTATTATTATTTATATTTCTTTTCCTCTAGTACCAATTTATATTATTATAAACAAGCGGTTAGGAACGTGCCCGATTAAAATATTTTGAGGGTAGTAGCATATGTATCATTACCATTATCTTAGTCATTGTGTAAGCACGGCTTCTGCAAAGGAAACGATGCTTCAGGATAAAATATAAATTATGCGTAATTTATTCGGTAAAATTAGTTTTATTCAAATGTGTGATGTACGCGGAAGTGTAAGAACTAACCAATATTGCCATTTATTATTAAGGGTGCCTGATTTGTATATATTTCTTTGCTGTACTTGTCTTTATCTGTACCTTATCTGTGTATGCAATAAAGCGAAAATTATTGGCTCGCATGGATCAGCTTTAATGACGCGATGTCTGATATGCCTTAACTTCCCGAGTCCTGAACCGATTTTAATATTTTTTGTGTGGAATCGAATCAACACATTTAGGATCAGATTGTGACGGAGTTTTTTTTTAGAAATAAAACCGAATTTTGAAATTTAAGAAAATAAAAAAGTTATGGACAAAAAACATTGGCTCTATGAGAATCCCATAAATCCCATAATGGGATTTCCCATTGAAAAAAGTGCGCCTATTTGAAAGTTTTCTTTGTTATGGAATTTTCAAATTTACTTAACATTATTTAATATTTTATTTATTTAGTATTACACTCCGCTCCAATATGTTGTGCTAGCGAGGCTTTATGCTTAGCGACTGCATCGCCTAGTTTTTATTATTTAAAAATATATATTAAATGTATAGAGCTGTAAAACTTATTTTCCAATGAAATAGCTTTGACAGCCCTAATAACCCTAAAACTGGAAATAACAAGTTCGCAACTAACTTATCGAGTAACTGCACTAATCTTGATTAGTCATTCAATTAAGTAATCGACGTTGATTACCCGTTCGCGACAGTAAACGCTAGTTTAAAGTGGAAATGTGCAGTTCTATAGATGAGTCACTTAACTTGAATATCACTTACTGCATTAATCATTAGTATCGGATAATCTTTATTGCGAACTACTCTAAATTGACTTAACGCTTTTAAGAATTCTCTACAAATCAACAATTTGTTTAAATTTAAATATGTATAAAGTACAGAATTTAATATAAAGTATCCGTTAATAAGTCGTTTTGTGTAATGTGCGCGGAAGTGTAAATACCTTGAAAGAAACAGTCTTAAAAGTAAAAAAGATCTTACCTATGTTTTTAGTTTTTTTTATTTTTGCATTCACAATGCAATATTTGTATACGGTATAAAATACGTGTGTTAAAAACAACTACGCTTCTGAGCCCTCGGCTGAGATCCATCTTAATAGATTGTTTAATATTTGTAAAAATATTACTTTCGATGTTGAAGGTAGTTAGCGTTCAACATTGGTGGAACGATTTTAGCTCATAGTAGAAGTTGAAATACGTTTGTAAATTTCGACACGTTTGCCAGCGTCTCGGTAGCTCAGCGTTCAGAGCACTCGCTCGGAAAGCGAAAGGCCTTGGGTTCGCATCCCACCTGAAGGCTCGAAGGCGTAGTTGTTTTTTTACACATGTATTTTATACCTTAAAAGTCTTACCTTTTAAGCACTAAACTTAAGATCATACAAAGGGAATATAGAGTTCAAGTAAATAAGTATAACAGATTCATTCAATCCTATATGTTTTAATATTTTAACGCCGGCCCTTTTGATTTTTTATCGAATAATCGCCCTGTATAGATAACATAACTAAATAAAATTAGGCGATGCAGTCGCTAAGCGTAAAGCTACGCTAGCACCATATATTGGAGCGGAGCGTAATACCTAAAACAAAAAAAAAAATTGTTTCGATGGGAATTTTTGCGAATTTCATAATTCGCAAAAATTCGCTCCTACACCATCTGGTCCTAAACCTGTTGATTCGATTCCACACAAAAAATATTAAGATCGGTTAAGAACTCGGGAAGTTATGGCGTAAAAGATATTGCGCCATTGAAGCTGATCCATGGGAGCTTCGCTCGCTTCGCACCAATCAGGTTTTCAAGTCACGAGTAAATAGGTGTCTTCTAGGCAAGCGCGTCACGTCAAAGATCGCCATCGCTTACCATCAGGCGAGATACTTGTCAACCACTTACCTATTTACAATAAAATACTTCGCAAAAAACGTATTTTTTTATCACACCACACTTATTTATTAAGTATAAAATGTAACGTCATGTTGTAAACGATAGTTAACATTGACAAATGTCAAAAATGACGGCAGACAATAATTCAATATTTACTTCTATAATGCTCAGTTTTTGTAGTGAGAAAAATTGGTTTGAATCGAATTGTGTTTACTTCGATCGGTTTTGATTAGTTTTGTGAAATAATTATTGCTTTTATGTAAAATATGCGGAAGTAATATAAAAAAATCTTTTTTAAAAAAACGGCTGAAGTTCTTTAAAAAAATATAAATCTATCAGATCTTATATTCGATTTTTCCATGAAAAGTGTAAATAAACACAAGGTGTTTATTTACACTTTACCTGTGTAGGTACCTTTTATAAACATTTATGTACAATGGTACATAAATGTCTATAAAACCTCACGTGGTTAATGAATCACGTGAGGTTTTTAGACCACTTTTTACACTCCCCCTCCCCTCTGATGATACGTGGTGAGGTTTATCCCCTCCCCCTTCTTACATCACGAGTATTTATTCCAATAAAAATATATTTTAATTTTTTTAATACAAATAAATTAAAAATCAGTACCGTATATGCATTATAAACATTTATAAAAAAAATATTAATCTGAAAAGAGTTTTCGGACAACGGATTTGCTTGACTGTGTACAACAGTAATTTTATAAGAAATAATAATACAAAAATATACACGTGATATGTAACTGTAACTTCCCCTCCTTGTCATCCATAGTGATGTTTTTCGAAACCTCCTATTTAGACCTCAACTGATTAATGGATGTCCCCTAACTAATTTGGTAGAAATATATTAAAAACTAACTGACCCAGCCACACGTTGCCGTAGCTCAGTTATTATAATTTGAAATATATTAAAATTTTAGTAATTTAAGTTACTCCTTATTACATCAGCTACCTGCCAATAAAAGTCTCGTCAAAATCGGTCCAGCCATTTCAGAGATTAGCCGGAACAAACAGACAGACAGATAGACAAAAACTGTAAAAAATGTTATTTTGGTATATGTACCGTATATATATTCATATGCATGTAGTAAAAAACGGTTATTTCAATATTACAAACAGACACTCCAATTTTATTTATATGTATAGATATCAGGTATTAATCCAATATTGTTACAAATATAATCAATAATTGCTTTGTGTTGTTAACAAAAATATTAACGTTTATATAACGTGACCTATAATTTATTATGTATGTATATCTACTGCGCATATAAATCGCCCAATTTCATAGTAATTACAATTTTTATGGCGTGTTGTGCAATTATTGATGTTTCGAACGCATCGGTATGTTAGATTTGGTGGCATTGGTCTAAAAGTTACAAGTAATTGTTAAATAATAAATAGTTAAGGTTAATAAAAAATGTAACTTAAATAAACTTCATACTAAACTAAGTGTACTTGTGTTATCTAGTATATCGAGGAACGAATTCGGTTCGTTTTGTGTAAATATTTTAATCGATGTGCTTAAAATAGTTTGAAACAGAAATTCTGTTTAAAAAAGTAATCAAAGTTTAAATATTTCTAGGATATGTCTAACGTGTAGTTTGGGACTATATATTTTTTGTGGAATATCGTGCGCCAATGTTCCAGCGTCCCCATATTACTAAATATTTTTTTACAAAACCTCTTAAAGAAAAAAAAGAAATTTTGAATATGGTATGTTAAATGACGATTTTAACAATTTAATGTATATTTAGAAAACATGTTTATATATGTATATATAAACACAGGATTACTAAGGTAATAAACATACCTTAGTCATCATGTGATCACAGCTCCTGTAGGGAAGTCTAATTATATGAAAAAAAATATAAAGAAGGTTTATTATTCAAACTTCAACCAATTCAAAATAACTTGATTTTATTTTGTAATAATATTTTGAGGATATGGTTCGGATTCCAAAATCATTACAAAAACAGAAATTACAGGAGTTATGCGCATTATATCTAATGAAACACAGTGTCAATTTCGTTCGTAGAACCTTTTATTATTGAAAGCATTTCTATTTTATATTTATTTGCTGATAAGTCTCGGTTAATCATAATATCAAAAAATATATTTCAATTTCGTATTTCCTCCCCGATTTGCACCATTGCCGTTGATGAATCAATAATATACATAATTATATATTTATAGAAGAAAACGTTTAAATAAGACATGAGATTTAAAAGATTTTTCCATCTTTACAGTTACAAAGAAAGATGGCGCCACCCGTCAGCGTGAAGGAGTACTACTCGGGTAAATCAATATTTATTACCGGCTCCACTGGATTTATGGGTAAAGTTCTGGTGGAGAAAATACTCAGATCCTGCCCTGATGTGAAGAACTTGTATTTGCTGATGAGACCTAAAAAAGGACATAGCAGTAAAGAAAGGATTGACGAGTTTGCGAATTGTAGGGTAAGTAGCGCCATCTAGTAAGGAATAGCATTGTGTGAAATGTCAATGATTAAAAAAAAATATAAATAGAATTTTATTTGCATAAAATATGCTAATGTTTTGCTGAAAGAGAATGCGAAATTGCAAAAAATAAATAACGAAGTAATTTCGCTGTTAACAATGACTTAGTAACCTTTGCATAATGAATATAAAATAAATATAAAGAAGCATCTTTTCCATATGATCATTTAAAAAAGGCGTTTTTACATTTAAATTTATAAACCATTTATTGCCCTTATTAATAAAAAAATAAGGAATTGATTAAAATCTTAATATTTGATTCCAGATGTTCGATATGCTGAAAAGCGAACATCCTTTACAACTACAAAAACTACGAGTGGTCCCAGGTGATATCCTTGTGGAAGACCTAGGAATAAGTAAGGAGGATAGAGAGATGCTGCAGAAAGAATGTCAGATTGTGTTCCATTGCGCTGCTTGCGTAAGGTGAGGATAACTGAGACATAGACAAATCACCTATTCATCTCAGCCAAAAGACGTACAATGCTGTAAGCTTCCCCAAATTCTTCCATATTTGGGGAAAATTACTTCCAATTTTCCCAGAATCTCCTTTCTCGGCAGGCGGGTTGGAAATTGCAATGAAATCTTTGCCTAAGTCTGTGTTTCCTGACAAATACAATTAAGGGGTGTTTAAGTCACGAGTGAATAGGTATCTTCTAGGCAAGCACGTTGATAGATCGCATCGTCGCTCACCATCAGGCGAGATAGCGCCTGTCTATTTAGTATATAAAATAAATACAATATCGAGGTAAAAGAAAATAATTCGAAAATTCTGTTGCCCATTTTGTGGTTAACGAAGGTTTATTGTTATAACCTTCACTATCATTAGTCGTCTATTTAAATATATTTAAGTCTGAAGGGTTAGTGCTGGTGTTGACGCACTACAGGTCACTACGCTGCACTCACAAATTATTGAAGTTTCATTGTATATCTTTTACGAATGAACTAGTATTATATTTAATTGCATTAAATTAGGAAATAGGAATACCACCTTGCAGTAAGTGGAGGAGTCCTCCGTAGGGCCAGAATCGATTCCAGAGGCAAATAGGAGGCATTGCTTCATTGTAAACCTTGTTTACGTCAAAATATTTTATAAGAAGTATTTGTAAAAAATATATTTCTTATAAAATATAACATACATCGAGAGGAATAAAATACCCAAGAAGTGTATAGTTTTTTTTTTTTTAAAGTGGTAGGTTAGGCGAAACTTAGTGTATATTTCAAGTAAAATAAACTATGATAGTTTAGCCGTCCTTGGATTTTATCTTGGTGATTCAGATGACTGTTGATAGATACTGGGCAAGAGGAAAACCGCAGAAAAGTTGAATAGATTCTGTATGGAATGACAGGTATCTAGGGATAGTAGACGTAAAGAGATATTGCTCTGATGATATTTACATTGAGTCCAATGCCGGAAAAAGATATTAGTGGAGGAGAAGGCAGGAATCTTTGACTTATATAAATTTTTGTTTCAGATTTGATATGTTTATCAAAGATGCAGTGAATTTAAACACTGTTGGAACTCAGAGAGTATTGGATTTAGTCTCTGGCATGAAGCAACTAGAGGTAAGGCATATTTTTATCAAATATTCAAGATAAATAATTGAAAAGGACGCGTTCCTGATCTTTTTTCTTTTCTTTGGGTTTTATTTAATGCACGGACAACAGTAGATAAAACTATTGCAATCTGCACAATTTTCGGACTTGTACATATATATACTGTTGACTGTACTTTTAATAAATGTATTTTCTCGTTGATATTTTTAACGTATATAATATTTGACATATATTTTATTGATTTACGGAAATTTATATTAAAATTAAAAGGATGATATTTTTAAGTTTTTAATTTTAAATATTTAACTTCTTGGATAATAATCTTGAATAATTCTTGAGTAAATCCTATGAATGTAACTATTATTTAAAAGTGTTGTTTGTATACTTTCGACTCTCTTCGAGGGTGTAAGAACAAAAAGAAACAAATTAACATTTTCCTTTCTGAGAAAAGATCCTTTCATACTTACCTATAAGGACAAGGTCTGAAGTAAATTATAGTCTAAATTAGGTTGGTTAAGCTTACCCTGTACTTAAAATTTCTTAAAATCCGTCTAACGATGTCCAACGGAAGAAAATGAAAAAAAATCAAATAACAAATTGTTAATTATAGTTCAGTTTGAAGTTAACAGCGGTCACACTATGACAAATTGTATTTATTATTTTTCGATGAACATCGTATTTTCATATTCGATTTAAATTTTTAAGTTAATATTGTATTTGTCTTTGAATATGTTTAGCAGAATACATCTGCAGAAGCGTTGCTTGCTGCTCATACTGAGCTAAGCACAGGTTTCACGGTCACTGTGCTAACATTGTTTGCTTTTCTTGTGATTCTTTCAACGTTATTGTGTACTTGTCATGTGATGTCAAAAATAAATATTACTTCATTTAAATATAAAATATTTGCATTTGTCGATTGACATAAAAATTTGATATTTTGTTAAACTCGAAATGGTTTTCAAAACTTAGCTTCCTTATTAAATTTTGTCAACTATTACAGACATAATTATTAATATTTAAACGATGAATACACAGTTATATATGAAGGTACTTAAGGGCCATGATAGTACCACAAGTATTTCTAAGTAAAAAAAATCATTTTGTCTCATAATAATAGTTGATTCATAAAAGTTGGTCTACCAACTATATCCAGAAATATTACATATCATCTGTGATGAAGTTAACAAAGACGTTATTGATTGCAGGTGCTTGTACACGTATCTACTGCATATTCTCGCTGCGAGATTGAAGTCCTAGAAGAGAAGCTATATCCTTCTAAGCACAGGCCTGGACACATTATGGACTGCGCCTCTTGGATGGACCAGGATCTACTAGAGCACTTACAGCCCAAGTAAGAGCTTAATTGTGAATCATTACCTTATTAAAAGCTAGAAATGCTGTTACTCCATCTAGCGGTGATAGTAGCTGACTTACTGTAGTATTCGAAGAATAAAAAAGGCCTTATAATCCTTAACGTAACGTGGAAATACGTATTATTTGTTTCTTTGACATCGCTTTATTTTTTGCAACTTTCAGATTTCCTGGATTGGGTTTTATCTATGTTTGGTCATTGTCGATGACGACCATCATATTTGTTATTAGTTCCAACTCTTCTACTAGTTTTTAATGTTTTGGAGTTGAGAGTACTTAAAGCATATTCTCTTAATGGTTATTGAACAAAATTATATCCTTGATCTGATGTTACAAGGCAGGATAGTCAGTGCACTAATTCTTTTGAAACGGGTTTGACGCATATTTTAATTTTTTGAACGACATCGGACCTAATTGCGTATTTACACAAAGATATTTTTTAACTGAATGACTCTTTGCGTAAAAAGGAGGTAGAAAAATAGTCAATGCTGAACTTTCTTGCCTGTTCTTCTCTGTACAAAGTCTTTCATCGGAATTCACGAACCCATGACGTCATAATCGATGATTATGAGTTTTTAAATGACAACTAATGTGTGATGGGACTTCTTTCGTGTTTGGTTCTACTCATAATGTAGTGCCAATACCTATAGTCCGATGATAGTAAAGACAGAGTTGTCCATGTTGTGGCTAAATCAAAAAGTTATTGTATTTGTTTATTGTTATTTTATTAATGATTTTGAAATTTAATGCGACCTGTATCATGTAAGACCTTTAGCTTAGTAAGAAGGATTGCTATTCCTCGCTATGGCTACTATCGCTACGCTCGCGCTAATGGTCCAGGGTTTGAATTCTATTAGCGGCATATATTTGCGTGATGAGTATACCTAAGTATTTGCTCCCAAGGAATGGTTGTTTATATACTTATTTGTGTATTCTATAACTTAATAGCAAGCCTTGCTTTCATTTGGGACTAAATAGTTGCTATGAGTTGTCCAGAATTTATTATCATATGATAATTCCCCATAACTATCTTCCAGAAAATAGAGGAGTTTATTTTAAGAACCCATAAGTCAAATCCGCGTTCATTGCATTGAGAAATCCCATACTGAAATGACTTTTAATTCCGTATACTTACTTTAATTTCAAGATTTATCTTGTAATCGTTATGCTGTATTATATTTGCTAAGTTTTCCTTATATTGTGTTTTTTACAGACTTATCCAACCTCAGCCAAACACTTACGCTTACACAAAGTCGTTAACCGAGGATTTAGTGTCACAGTATGCTGGAAAGTTTCCCATAGTTATAGCAAGGCCATCTATTGGTGAGTAGCAGAAATAAGTTGCATTTGTCGGTTTTAACATATTGAGAAAAATATTTAGCTCATAATGGCATCTGTTTAAAAATACCCAAGAGTGTAAAACGTAATATTTTCTTATTCAGAAATTTAAAACATTAATGAAATATTAGCTCCACTTAGAAATTAATTGTGTACGATCTGTTTTTTTTAAGTTTTCCTTTAATTACGTATGATAACTTTGTATGTAAAGTAAAAAATCTGCTTTTTATCGATTACCGATTTTTTTCTCATACAGTGACTGCATCTTACAAGGAGCCAATGCCTGGATGGGTAGACAACTTGAACGGTGCAACTGGTCTCATGGTTGGTGCTGGAAAAGGTAAGATTAATAAAGAGCATTATCTTAGCTCATACTGGTGTAAATACTTTAAAATCGGATTGTAACACATGGCAGAGGCCTATGTATTTTAGAACACACATAGATATTGAGATTTATGAAGTGTACTAGCTTTTGCCCGCGGCTTCGCTCGCGTTAAGTTCGGGGTAGCACTGTTCCCCTTTCCTGAACACAGAAGAGAATTCGACACATCAGCGCCATCTATCGGAATCCATGAGTTACACTTATTTATGTTTAAAATGTTTATTTTCTCAAAAGCTGATTGATTTATGATAAGATTTAATGTTTTTAATATTGTTTTATTTAATTCGTTTTAAATAAATTATTTTATCATTCGTTTGTATTAAAGAACCTGTTCTAATTTTGCGGAGTCTCACACACATTTCCATCCCCTATTTTAGGGGCTGGGGCAGGATTTCTAAAAAATGGCAGGTATTTTCGTTAGTAACAAAGAGTCTGTGTGCAGATTTTAGCTTGCTGCCTTGAAAACTGCGAAAGGTCTCATATAAAATTTCACCCCCTCTTTTAAGGGGTTGGGTGCAGATTTAAAAAAAAAATGATGGGCGATTTTTTTGGTAGTCATAAATAGTCAGCATACCAATATTTAGCTTTCTACCTTGAAAATTGCGGAATGCTCCATACAAACTTCCACCCCCCATTTTTGGGAAGTGGGGGGTTAGAAAGGGGCAAAAAGTAGCCTATGTTACTCTTCATCCCTTCAACTATCTCCACTAAAAAAATCACGTCAATTAGTCGCTCCGTATTGCCGTGAAAGAAAGACAAACAGACAGACACACTTTCCCATTTATAATATTAGTATGGATTTATCTATTTATTGCTCTAATAAAGCTTAATAAAATGTGAAATGGTCATTTGTTACTATTATAAAGAGCTAATGTTTATAACAATTCAAGGATATTTCAATGTATGTTAAAAAAACACCAATATTCATAATGGACTGCATTTTTTCCTTAAAAAAAAAAGTTGAAACATGCAGCTTGCAAGCAAGTTTAGCGTCCGATTCTTTGTGATACATTAGAAATGTACTGTCTGGTGACAGATGGCAGTATAAGAAGGAAATCATTTTCAGATGGTAGATATTTTTTTCACGTTCAGGTCATGTTTTTTTTGTAATGTTTTATTAGACATAAAATTCCAGCTATTTAATTTTTATGTTGTATGTGTTTTCTTTCTTATTTTTATTATTATTTAGAATTTTTATTTTACAGGTGCCATAAGAACAATGCACATGGATGAGTCTTTCCATGCTGACGTCATACCGGTGGATATGGTGATCAATGCCTGTATACTTCTCGCGTATAATACTGCACTTGAGAAGTGAGTACAGTTTTTAAATTAATATAATAGAAATTTATTAGAAAAATTTGACTTTGCTCACAAGTACTACTATTTAATTTACAAATGATTATTAAATCATCATGATTATAAAATCAAATTGCCAAAAAATTAAAATATAAAAATCAAATTATTTTAAAATAAAACAATTAAAAATAAAATTACTATAATAAAAGCCAAAATCATTATTTAATTATAATGATTTTGGCTTTTATTGTAGTTATTTTATTTAAATTTAAAAATAATGTTTTATTTTTAAATATGATTTGAGTAATTTAATTTTTAATAATTTTATTTACATGATTGGCTAATTTACGGCAATTTGATATTATTAATCAACAAAATATATTATTAAAAGTAAAATACTATATATATACTAACATAGCTTTTAAGTTTCTTTGTTACTACCCGATTATGAGACTATGTTTTTCGAAGTAATAAATTGATTTGATTTGATTTAAACAAGTGAATGTTCAGGCGAGAATCGAACCCACATTCTTTGGAAGGCCGATCCAATGCTCTCCCAATTGAGCTACCGAGCCTTGTGAACACCATTCTCAATTTTCTAGTACCTTTCCCATTTTACGCTGTAGGCCAGTGTGGTCTCATCAATGAGAGGAACATCCTCTCGTATTCGAAAGAAACATCTTTTACATATGTTTGGAAAATCGATTAAAATGAAACAGCCTTTAACTTTTATAATTTTATGTATTTTTTCAATGATATATTATATTCGAAAGAATCATTTTTACAAATGCTCTCAAATGGGAGAGCATTGGACCGAACTTCGTAAGATTGCGGGTTCGGTTCCCGCCTGAGAATTTACATTTAATATAATAATTAATATAATTGAAATGTGCAAAAAATATATAAAAATCACATTTATATTACATATAGTTTTTTTAAATAGTTCTAGTAAAAACATCAATTTTCTGCCTTTTTCGTTTATATCTTGAAAACACGATTTTGTGACTTATCGCGTTTTAGCAGCATAACCAAACCACTGCGTCGTTCATACTTCTGGATTATTACTATAAACTTAAATATTAAACATATTTTCTTATTATTTTAGACCGAAAGAGATAAAAGTATGCAACGTGACTTTATCGGATGACAATCCTATATGTTGGGGTGAAGCTTTGGACTTTGGTAAGTAATAATTGTCTTTTTTCATTGTTTTTGAAAAACCGTTTGGTGCAACGGTAGCGATTCAGCCTTTCGCACCGACGGTCCTGGATTCGAATACCGGAAGGGGCAAATGTTTGATGAATGCGAGCATTTGTACCAGAGTCATGGATGTTTGTATACAATGTGTCCCGTCACCAGTGTCGGAGCCTTTAATGGTGTGAAATATTGCATTTTTTATCGACAAATTGCCCCTCAAATTTGGTTTTTCTCAAAAAGTTAATAATTAAAAAATACACAAAAAAGAAACTATTTGTTTTTCTTTCTTTAATAGAAACATGATGACTGTGTAACTGTTGTCTACATGTTTAGCTATCAAATGACACTTTTTTAATGTTGATAGGACATTTACATGAGTAGTGGTGGTCGAATTAGTATGAGAGTCCAGGTCTTGGTTACCAAGAAAACAAAATGGCGGCCGTAAGAGAAAAACAAAATTTAAGGAGCAATTTGTCGATATAAAATGCCATATTTCATTAAAGGCTCCGACTCTGGTGACGGGGCACATTGTATATTTCTATGAATATCACTTATTTATGTATGATATTTGTATGTCTATCCGTTACCTTATTATCCATAACACAAGCCTTAAAGTGCTTACTTTGGGCTAGGTTGATTGGTGTGAATGTAGGAAATATTCATTTATTAATTTTATTTTATTTAGTTTTATTTTGTCCTTCGTTAAACGCATAATATTCAGTTGCTTTAATTAAAGATTTTACCTGTCCTTGTAAAATATTATATATTTATGTGCAATAAAGAGCACATTTATTTTTATTTATTTAATAAACTTTATTGACCATAACAAATAAACTTGGTACAAGAGGCGGACTTAATGCTAATAGTATTCTGTACCAGTAAATTTTTGAGGAAAACGAAAGTTAAAGCGATATTCAACGGATAATTAAATAATATTATTTCCACAGGTCGGGAGCACGTTAAAGAGTTCCCTTTCTCAGTTTGCTTGTGGTATCCCGGCGGATCACCCAAGACTTCCTGGTTGCAGCATCAGGTGGCACTGTTCTTCACCCACCTGCTGCCTGCGTATTTCGTCGATCTCATCATGATAATATTGGGGAAGAAACCATTGTAAGTGCCACACCAAAATTGCCTTTCAGTAACTCTTCCGAATTGGGATTCGAACTCGTATTATCGTTCTAACAAATCGTAACTGTAACTTATCGTTTACCACTAATTGGGTTCTGTCACAATCTGGTCCTATATATGTTGATTCGATTTCAAACAAAAATTTTTAAAATCGGCTAAGAACTCGGGAAGTTATGTTCAATCAAAACCCAGGGGAAAGCTAACCTGCCCATGCTATTCTTTCCTCTGTATGTGATAAAAAAGAAAATATCTAAAAGTAATAAAAAAATAATAAAGCCGTTTCTTCTTTATCGATTGTTGGATACTTGTAGTAGTACCTAGAATACGAAGAGATGGCGTTAACGTCAGTTTAATAAATACTAAGAGTACTCGCTCGGATTGTGCAGGCGCGTGGGTTCAAATCCTGAATAACATTTAGCTAAGTTGATTTTTTTTTAAATAGTTTTATTTTGTAAAAATATTTGCAGCCATAATTAAGTTATGTCTATAACTTAGACTTTTTTGTATAACATTTGATATGGTAAATACATTATAATGACAAACCTTTTTATTTCCAAGTTATTGGAGTATCCTTCTATGATCAGCTTCAATGACGCAATGTCTGTTACGCCATAACTTCCCGAGTTTATGAATCGATTTTAATAATTTTTGTGTGGAATCGAATGAACACCAACACCAGATGGTTTGTGAAGGATACCGAATTTTCAATGACAGAAAAGTAAAAAGTTATGACCAATAAACATTGGCTCTATGGGATACCATTGAAACAAAAAGCGCGCGCTTTTTGACAGCTTTCATTCTTATGGAATTTTAAAATTTAATTTACATTTTTGTTTTGTTTTAGTATTACGCTCCGCTTCAATATATGGTGCTAGCGAAGATTTATTACATTACATTCACCTTTTACATAATAATTCTGTTTCTATATTTTAAAATATATTCTTATACGGTGGCAACACAATACAAGTCTGTTATTTTAAAATATTTGTTAATCTTTTTCAGTATGGTAAAACTGCAGAAGAAAATCAACTACGGTTTGGGAGTTTTACAATATTACACTACGAAGGAATGGCATTTTAAAAACGATTATATGAAAGAGCTACGGAAAAAAATAACACCGGAAGATGACGAAACCTTTTATACTGACACCAAGGTATAATATTGACATTTAGTTCACTTACACTTCATCTATTGCACATTTAAATAAAACAATTTTTTTCGTTTACTCGACTCGTTAATACTTGTATTTTATATTTAATCCTGAAGTTTCTGTAATTACTGACTCTTATAAACGAGTTGAAACTTCAGGATGAAATATAAAAAAGCATGTGTTCAATTCACACGTGGTAGAAGTGAAACCTTCAAAAATGATACGTACACGTATACAAATACCACGGTTGTTGTGATGCCTTCTCTCAAGCTTTGTACTACGCATGTGCACACAAACACGTATAAATACACGTACATGTATTCAGACTTATACAACGCTCTACTTAAATCCATTTCATACTTTTTGACGTGACAACGTCTTATAAATTGGTTTGCCGGGTGACACTTCAAGAAACTGCGTTACGCTCCGCTCACGTTATGCGCTTACAATGAGAGCGAGTGAGAGGCACGCGTCCCTTCCACTCGGGCATGGTTAGCCCGCCTAAGAGCGAGAGAGACAGACATAAAAAGTGGAAGGGACGCGTGCCTATAAATTAATGTTTTAAATATAATTCTTTGTATAAATAAATGTTTTAAATTGTTACTATTATTTCATCCTTCTTCCTACTATACGAATGAATATTCACATTAAAATTATTTTACCACTCAAAGTCGTTGTCACGTAAAACTTTCGCCCGTATACCGACTTTACAGGCAACCAACCAGTTTTTTAAATTTAATAAAAACCCTCTTACCATAACAACGACGCGTTAATTCTTGTTTTTTTTTTTTATTTAAATTATCATTATTTTTTTTCTTTTTTTTAAGGTAATCAATTGGAGTTTGTATATCAGAGATTACATCAAGGGGGCGAGAGAATACTGCTTGAAAGAAGATCCTTCAACTTTGCCTCAAGCCAGAAAACTACATTGGCAGTGAGTATACGAAACCACATAAAAAAATCCGTGTGTGTACTTATGTGCGCACATAAGAAGTTATATTTCTTTAGCTTAACTAAACAAAAATAACTTAAAAATTTACTAATTTAAGTACTCTTTTTTGAGAAATAAACAATAAATATATAAATAAGGCATTATATGCAATTGATAACGGTTTTATTTAATAACTATTTATTAAATAAATACACGAAGAAAATATATACCGACAAAAACCCTCAAATTAATAAACGCACTTAAAAATATATACAAAATAAACACCACTTTAATCACGATTTTTATATAAAATTGTTATAATAAAATTATGTAAATTATTTTTTTATATATTGTATCTTAAATCACATACACAAAAATGTTTTTAAAAAAAATCACGAAAAAAAATTGCGCATCGATTTAAATATTTATATCTAATGATTTTTTTTTTGTTTCAGATTATACTACTTAGACAAGTTCACGCAAATCGTATTGTACTCTTTATTAACTTACGTCATTTATACATATGTAAAAGTATTTGTAAAATTATTTAATTAATATTTAATTTCTATACTTAATGATGTACCGGTAAGGCAACTAGTCGAGTGAAAAATCTGAGTAAAATCAAGTCAGAGATCTCAAATAGATGAGTCGACTAACTTATTGAAACATACATGTGTCAAATAATTAATTATTATTTCTATTTAAGCAATATTAATGTGATATGTTTTTTTATTAATTTTTCCTATTTTTTTCACTGTAATCTAGTCCTTTCCTATCCTCATCTATAGAAAATAATTAATCTGAATCTGTTTCAGTATATTGTAACTGCTTTTTTATTTATGATGAAGTTTTTGTTAAAAAAACTGTCACAAACTAATAATATTTATAAAATAATAAATTAAATCAAGATATTGGCCATTTTTGTTATTTCCATGACTAAATATAACTTTGAAGTCAAGTTCCCATTAATCCCTCGTAGTTTACGCATACCTACACCGCTGCGGGTAGACAATGGGGCTCTCCCCTGTTCATTCAAGTAAATGGTTCGGTGTATTGGTAGACAAAGGTCTACCTACTAAATCCCTACGCATGTAAGCTATCTACCACAATTGGACTTGTGACTGGCGGTACTCACCACTTTATCAACCACACACCTCAAGTAACCACATCCTGTAATTTAGGCGTATATCCGTATTTACAGGTAAACCAGCTAAAAACTGCTAAAGATTAACCTTATTCCATAGAGTGTGCAGCAGAATTGCACAACCTTCTTCCGCCGTCCCCATTTTTTCATCGGATAACCAGACTTACAAATAGGCGTCACCATTATGGTTGATATACCAAAGAGTCGCACTAAAAACTTGTCGGTCCACGGTAGCAATTGCTACCGATAGCCAACACCCCCCGTCAGTCCCTGGTGGCAGTTGCTAGAATATTCAAATGTCTGCCTGCTGTTTTTTTCAAATAACTATTAATTTTTGAGTTACGGAGATCCAAATATTCGGTGGTGGATTCTTTATTTAATCAGCTTTACGGTAGTATTTTATTTGGTCCTTGCTTCATTACTCGTATTTAGCGAAAACATCGCATTTTCGTCTAGGAATCCGACATAGTGGCGTAGCGTAGTGGGGGCGGCAGGGGCGGCCCGCCCCGGCGGCACTTTTTAGGGGGCGGCAAAATTTTACAATAAACAATAAAAATATTTCGACCATTTCTTATTTTTAGCGCAACTACAGCCCGATTGAAAAGAGCACGAAATTTTTTATTACTCTTTCTGTGACGAATTCAGGGAATCCCCTTACTTTGAACTTTTTTTTTCCCAGTGGAAAATCCTTTATGGATACGATCCGCCCCGGGTTGATGGCGGGGATATGTGGGACTCTCCCACACCTTAGCGCACGGAGCATAGGCGGGGCATACCCGAACTAAAAAACCAATGGGACGTACCACCTGACTGCCTAGGCTCTGCGGGGTCACCATCCTTTATCCTATCTCGATTGGATGCGAATTAGAACCTTAAAATTATAACTACTATTTCCAAGATATGTACTTATAACATTTCAAAATGTAATTTATTTATATTAATTCATATCACAATAAAAAATAAACATGTCTCTTGATTCCGATGAAGCCCAAGAGCAAAGACTGGATCCACGATATAGCGAGCTAACCCAGAGGTTGCCTATATAGACTTTAAAACGTACGGGTCATAAACACGGAAATATAGATGCAATAAGGGAGTTTCACTACTTTGCTGTACGTATTATAAAAGATGTTTAGTTGCGCTTGGTGCGACAATTAAGAATAGCAACAAAGAAAGGAACCACCATTTCTTGGTTGCTATTCCTAACTGTCGCCGCAGTGCATCTGGATGTCCTATGGAAGAAGGAGGATGGCAGTATGAGCACGGGCAGCTCCTGACCACTCTCTACAAAGTCCCTCAGTTAAAGGTCGACAGATAAGCAACTTTCCGGCGGTGAGCTAAGGTGTAAAATATGCTGTCACTTGATGAGTTTCTCAGCTCTGCGCTGAATCATGTCCAGTGCAACAAATTAGTATCTTGCTGAGCCGTCCCAGAGCTGACTGCAATATTCCACTCAAGTTCGGATTTGAGCTTCATAGAGTTAAAATCTGTCCCGACGTAAAATACCGCTTTAAATTATTATATTAAAATATTTACACGTCGACAAATTCGCCAGGTCATGTTGTTCTTTAAAATTATATACAAAATTTGTATTTTAACATACCCTGACAAATAAATGATGATTTATTTATTTATTAGCATGTCCAGATTTTTCGCTGCAATTTGAGCGTTATACTCGATGATAGTGTTGTAGTTAAGGTCTAAAGACAACTCCATGCCAACAAAAATAATCGACATCATGCTTCGTCTAGAATAAAAGATTTAATCGAATAGACAGCCACCTCCGACTCAAGGGTACCCATGATATAGGAGGCACTGCCACACTGTATCGCCATAAACATTCTATGAATTGGTCTATTCTATCATATTTTTAAAAATGGCAAGGTTATCGTTAACGACACATCTGGTTAAGTCAGAAATGATGGCTAAACGTGTGTTTTTGCATGTTACTAAAAATCATGCGATTTTGAATTCTATTTCGATGACATAAGGACTTGATGGGAATCTCTGAACCAGTCAAAGTGCCAGTAATTTATAATACAGTATGTAGTACCAAACGCCTTGCGTTTTTCTACAATTTCTCGGTAAAGCGTTTTGTGTGAAAGCGTCTACAGGCGCTACAACCACAATCTAAGCGTTTCTTGTTGCTACATTATCGCTACATTAGATATAGTGACAAAGATAGACTAGGCGATGCAGTCGCTAAGCATAAAGCACCATATACTGGAGCAGAGCGTAATACCTAAAAAAGATTTTTTTTTGTTTCGTTGGGAATTTTTGCGAATTTCAAAATTCGGTACAATCTGGTCCTAAACCTGTTGTTTCGATTCCACACAAAAAATATTAAAATCGGTTAAGAACTTGGGAAGTTATGGCGTAACAGACATTGCGCCATTGCATTGAAGCGTATACATGGGAGCGTCGCTCGCTCCGCTCCAAAAAAGGGATACTTAGATGGACGAAACAAGATTGAAAAACAAGTTTATCTTTGTCGTAGAATTTTAGATATGCTTTTGAGCTTATGCAAGTATTCATATTTTTTTATTTTTCCCTTTTATATAACTACCTATCTATATACCACATCACAATCAAAAAGTAACCACCAGAAGCGTCTCTAGCCCATGTAGAGCCCGTGTGCAATCATTAACCTAGCGCCATCTAGTAAGCGCCTGATCAAAATGGAATGGGTACAAATAACAGCACATTACCACAAACTGTCAAAACTTCCCAGTAGATAATAAACTCTATTGTTTGAAGACTAAATTGAAAATCAATTAAAGCAATTTGCCATTGATGTCATTAGTATGTGGGTCGTTCTTCTTTTTTACCGACAGTGAAACGACGTTTTTCCGTTTTTAGGTTTTTGAACTATCCATAATTTGTGGTTTTTGTTTGGAATTTAAAAGAAACTGCATCTGTGTTGTCATAAGGACTAATAAAAGTTTCCTTTGCGGCAAATATTAATTCTTTTTCAATGTTGGTTTTTTTTTTAATTATGTGACAGAGTGACCTTTTTCTGTGGAGACCACATTTCGGTTTACCACACTGTCGCGGCATTCTACGGAAAACAAACGAAAAAATATATAGGTTGGAGAAAATGAAAAACTAAATAATATTAATAAATTATTATAATAGAAAAATACTAGGAAACATCGACACGGGTCACAAGTGAATTCTCAGACGGGAATTCACTTGTGACCCGAGTCGATTTTTTCTAGTGTTTTTCTATTATAATAATTTATCTTATAAGATCGCATTGAAAATGCATAAAATATATAAAAATTATAAAACATAATATTAATAGATAAGAAAAATATGGACGTTTATTCGAACCGAATGGACGGGCGTATGCGTAAGGCATTAAACGCGTCAAAAACTACTTGTCTAGGATACTCAAGTTGTCTCTGATGTAAAAAAAAACTATAGTTTTTTACTGATAGAGGACAGACTCGAACTTATCTATTGCTTTCGCTGAATTTTTGGATGGGATAATCGCTTAATAATGATTATTAAGGATAAATTAATATAAATATAATCAAATAAATAATTAGAAAAAATTACTATATAAGATAATGATCAAACTTGTATGGAAATTTGTATTCTTTTCAATTACTTATGAAAAAAGCTGATCTAGAGTTATTTATTTAATATAATTAATTAGGGATAAACTCAGAGATATAGAACTAGTTTTACAACGAGCCTTCCCAAGCACAGAGTAGGTAAATATGCTCAGCACATTTCTTGGTCACCCATCCAAATAACCAGCCTTTGTTAAGGGTGCTTAACTTTATTAATCGCAAACGGGAAAACTGCCAACCATATGAGCTAATATAGCTTTGTTTTCCCAATTGAGTAATTTGTGCATACTTTGTATAAACGATGTAGAATTTTCATACTTATTTAATTATAGTTCAAGATAAGTGGTCGAGTGGCTTGCATTCCGGATTGTATAGTAACGCCCCTCCAAGGTATCAGGTTTGATCCCGGCTGGGTCAATGTACAAAACTTTATTTTATGTATTGGCTTCTGTCTAGGATCTAGATGTTGTGGTATATACGGAGTTGTTTCTTAATATTATAACACAAGTGCTTTAAGTGTGTTCGTTTGTTCCACTTTAACGCCTTAACTACTAAACCGATCACGATGAAATTTGGCATACACTTTGTCAGGGATATAGGAAAGGACATAGGATACCTTTCATCTAGACAAAATGTATTGTTCCCGAAGGGTAGAAGTATACGTCTTAATCGGTACCTAGTGTACGTTAACGCGAGCGAAACCGCGGGTAATAGCTAGTATTTATGTAACTGATTATATGATGAACGATAACAATTTTATTGTTAGAAGGTAAGGTTAAAAATAATAACAATCTTTTGCAACGAATGCGTACTTAGCACTGATTTATTACACAAATTGCATTTTCCACAATATTTATAATATGCTTATCTAAACCTTACTAGGTCTGCAATGCTGCTGCTGTTTGCAAATACTGAGCGAAGCACTACCTTACCTAACCTTACCTAAATTTTATCAATGTAGTCTCAGCGGTTTGGCTATGATCAGCTTTTGAATTTTTCTTTCGGTGATTATTCCTCCATGTTAAAGTCTATATTTTTTATATAAAGCCTATGTCCGTCAGGTTATTATCATGTATGTTCATGCCAAAATTCGTTCGAATCGGTTGAACCGTTAAGTAGCAGGAGGGAGACAAGCGAAATTTGTGAGTTTCCTAAAAGAGAGCTTCGCTCAATAAAACTAGTGCGATGACTCGTAAACATAATATTTTGAAATACTAACTGCATAGTTTACTAAGGTATTTCAACTTCTACTATGAGCTACTCCTCCTGCCCTCCTCGGAGGCGTGGTCGTTTTTTAAATGCGTATTTTATATCTTATAGAAAAATTGGCATTGTGAATGCAAAAAATAAAATAAAAAACATTGATGAAAAATACTTTTGTCACAAAGTAGACTTTTGTCCACTTGCCAGTCAGCGGTAGCAATTGCTACCAATAGCCAACAACCCTCGTCAGTCCCTGGTAGCATTTGCTACCATATTCAAATTTCCGTGTGGACTGCAGTTTTTTTATTACGATTAACTTTTGAGTTACATAGATCTAAATATTTGATGGTGGATTCTTTATTTAACTAGCATTGCGGCAGAATTTTTTGTTTGGTCTTCATTATTTAGCGAGATAGTGGACTTTTTATCTAAGAGTCCGACATTTTTTTTTCACAATTCGCGCTTGTGTTATGGATACTAGGGTAACGGATAGACATGCATATATGACATAAATATGCAATATTCATAGAAATATATATATATTTATATTTCTATGAATGTCCGTCGCTGCGAAAGGCAGTATCGCTACCGTTACACCAAACGGTGGACAAAGGTTGTTAAATATTTGTTAAAGTAAAGATTATTAATAAAGTTCAAAATTTAATAGTCAATTTTTTAATAATATTTAAATAATATATATTTTATTATCTTAAACATATCTTGGGCACTTTTTACAACAGCTGCGGTGAGGTTGGTTTTCATCTTTTTTTGTTAATTTATTATATCTAGATATAATTAATATTGTATATTATTATATTTATTAACTAGCTGACCCAGCCACGCATTGCTGTGGCACAGTAATTTAATTTTTCTAAAATAAAAGATTTTTCTAAAGTAAAGTAGCCTAAGTTACTCCTTATTACATCAGCTACCTGTTAATAAAAGTCCCGTCTAAATCGGTCCAGCCATTTCAGAGATTAGCCGGAACAAACAGACAGACAGACAGACATAAATTGAAAAAAATGTTATTTTGGTGTATGTACCGTATATATATATATTCATTTGCATGTAGTAAAAAACGGTTATTTCAATATTACAAACAGACACTCCAATTTTATTTATATGTATAGGTTGTAGCTGTAAGTTTCCTAATTATTCACAACATCATTAAAAATATTCATTGTTGAAGTGTATGGATGTGGGTATTATTTAATTATTATATTTACATTTACACTATCTTATCTTATAAATCGATGAACACCGGCTGCATGCACGAAAAATTGTAACGTTCCGCCTGAGCCGAGCGTGCAAGTGAGAGGCACGATCAGCCTAAGCGTTCGACTTGTGGCGCATCTCTCTCTCTTCCACTTCATGAAGTGAAAAGATAATGTGGTTTTAATTGTTTATTACAACAACATAATGTTAATTTATCGGAAAAGAAATAATTTTCATTTAACTCCTTCTTTGTATTATACAAAATAATTCAATTAAATTCACCTTCAGTGAGAAAAGCGTGTTTATATTTGTATTTTGTATAAAAAATTGTATTTAATGGCGACATCACATCGTTAAGTGTGCGATGGCCCTTTTGAATAAATCAACCTAATATTTTACCAATTTCAGTGTAGAGTTTCAATTGTTTCATACGATTCAGTACAGTGAGGTGTGTTTTGTGTGCTGAAATTTTGTTACGTGTGTTTTCTTAATATCGGTAAGATTATATTTTATTTTATTTATTTAGTAAAAATTATATTAAGTTCTTACACTTCCGCGCACATTACACATTTAAATAAAACTTATTTAGGGTTAGAATAAAACACTTTTTTACGGATTTTTGCGCATGTTTTATTTTTTATTTAATCCTGACGTTTCGACTGCTTTACAGGAGCCGTGATCACAGGATGACTGTCATCCTAATGTGTAATGTGCGGGGAAGTGTAAGAACCATATTATTTAGGGTTTTTAGCGCATAATTTATATTTAATTCTAATATTTCCTCTACAGAAGCGGTACATATAAATTATGCGCAAAGCAACCTAAATAAGTTGTTTTATTTAAAAACAATCAATTCATTCTTATAAGTGTAAAAAAATACAAAATTATGTCAGCAATACTGTAATGCATTCTTAGGAAAATTGTCATGTTTTGTGTGAGTCGCGTTTACCGGATTATTACCATAAAAAACTTGTTATGGTTTTGTGAACCCTAATACAAAATATACCTTATACAAATATTGCATTGTGAATGCAAAAAAATCATAAAAATACTTAATTATAGCTGGTTCCATCTTAATCGATTGTTTAATATTTGTAAAAATATTACTTTCGATGTTGAAGGTAGTTAGCGTTCAACATTGGTGGAACGATACTAGCTCATAGTAGAAGTTGAAATACGTTTGTAAAATTAGATACGTTTGCCAGCGTCTCGGTAGCTCAGCGGTCAGAGCACTCGCCCAGATAGCGAAAGGTCGTTCGAATCTTGGGTTCGAATCCCACCTGAGAACTCGGAGGCGTAGTTGGTTTTTACACACGTATTTTTTTTATCCTAATACAAAGCAGTCAATATTTTCTCTTATAAAATTAGTTTTTTTTTGATTAAAGACTTTGATTGGGGGCATCGAAATATATATAACACAAGTTGACCAGGCCACGCGTTGCCGTGTTATAAATTAAAAAGGAACATATCCTATCTCCTAAGTTGGAACAAATCCAGCAAAATGAAAAATAACCACCATAATTCGTAGAGTCGTTTCGTAGTTCATCGCGGTCAAACACTGTATCGGGGAATTTTTATATACATATATATAGAAAGATAGATATGTCCGTCTATCTAGTCAGTGGTTTCCGATTCGCTAAGGTAAAGAAATATCATCAGTTTTAACCACAAATCTATCATAGGACTTTTTGCCTCTACTATTTTGAAGTGTCGGCCATTGACGACCGTTTGCTGCAACGATAGCGATCCTGATTTTCGCACCAATCGTCCTGGATTTGAGTCCCGGAAGGAACAGATGTGTTTGTGATGAATACGAGCATTTGTACCTAAGTTATGAGTATTAAATATTTCTATAAATATCAAATACAGCTGACCTGGCCCCACGTTGCTGTGGCTCAGCTATTATATGTTAAATGATATATAGCCTATAGCCTTCCTCGATAAATGGGCTATCTAACACTGAAAGAATTTTTCAAATCGGACTAGTAGTTCCTGAGATTAGCGCGTTCAAGCAAACTCTTCAGATTTATAATATTAGTATAGATCTATGTAACATATAGGTATGTATATCTAGCCGATGCCCTAGTAATACAAGCCATATAGTTCCCGGCATATAAGTTGAACCTGGTTTTAAATTCACGTGACATGCGCAGTATTAGTGAATAATATACCTAAACTTGCTACTGCGCATTATGTCACGTGATTTCAAAACCATTTATATTCCGGGGACTATACAGTGCTTAATTTGGGCTAGGCTTTTTAGTGTAGTTATTATTATTATTATATTATTGAATGACATCTTGTCATTGAAATTCCGATGGGCAACGGCCCAATTAAATCAATAATACATTTATAATTTTCATGAAAATAAAAATTCCACTAAATATTCATTCATTATCATGCCGTATGGAAATTTCTTAAAAAACAATTATACAATGACTTATTATAAATTGCAAAGTTCAATTAGCAGCACTTTGCACTTATGAATAACTAACTTTTACCCGCGGCTTCACCCGCATTTTTTTTATTATTTTTTTTCAATAAAAAGTATGCCATGTTACTTTTAATACCTCCAAGAATATATGTACGAAGTTTCATGATGATCGGTTTAGTAGTTTTTGCGTGAAAGCATAACAAACAAACTTACATTCACATTTATAATATTAGTAGGGATTAAAACTTTTAAAATGAAGAATTTTTTTAACATTTGAACTTGAAATTCTATGGTAATATTTATTATTACGTATTATTAATAACAAATAGCAATATGTTGATAAATAAAATATTTTCTTTGAATTCTGCAATTCTTCCGGCTTATATTCTACATGGTACGGGACCCTTAAGCCAATCGTCCACCGCACACTAAACTAAGTTATAAGATATAAAATACGCATGTAAAAAACGACTTCGCCTCCGAGCCTTTAGGTAGGATTCGAACCCACAACCTTTCGCAATCCGGGCTAGTACTCAGCGGTCAGAACACGGAGGCGTGGCCGTTTTTTACATGCGTTTACGGCGCAAACTACACATACTACATTCAACGCGGTCAGCATTTCACACCCGCAGTGAATATTTCGTAATAATCTTCTATAATCTAAGATCACAAATTTCTTGTTTGTCTGTCCGCTCTTTTTCCCGTTCTTTTTCCATTGTATACATGTTACCATAGCAACGCGTGAACCGCAAGTAGTTCGTCTACCAGACGCTAGATGGCGCTAACGGATAATATTTAATAATAGAAAAAAATTCAAGAATTTTGTCCACCTGTGCGAAGCCGGGACGGGCCGCTAGTATATACTCTAAAAACACAAATTTGTTGTTTATGTGTTTGTCTGTCCGCTCTTTTTCCATTGTATCAGTTAACGTCACCATAGCAACGCTTTACCATAGCAACGCGTTACCGGGTCAGCTAGTTATTATAATTAAAGGAACTAGTTCACATTCAGTCATCATACCGTGTGCTCATATCATTTTTAACAATTTAATAAGCCTTTTAATGTAATCTTGCCAGTGTAATTTTATATAGCAATAAAGGAGATTGTCCACTCTCTATAGACACCTTGGCCACTCATGGACTGAACATTTAGCTAATCATATTTGATATATTGAATAGTTAACATCATTAAAAGACAAAATATATGCCTAGCTTTGTATCAGAAATTATATTTAGATGTTTTTCTATGCATTTAAATGCAAGCGAATAGAACAAAGCGAATGACGTCTCACATTTTGACACGACCTAATTGTCATTTATTTGCTTTTTATTGACATGTCGAAAAAAATTTGATCATTTTGAAAATCGATTGTTCGATTACACGTTTACAAATTATTCCAAAAAATGTTAATATATACCAATTCAGTCATCAAATCATTTAAATATTTGTATCATCTATCAATTACTTTCACTGAATCCAAAATCTTGTGGAAAAATACTGAACATTGTGTAATACAAGTAATACAACAGAGGCATCAACTACTATTGATACGATTTGGTCGATTTTTCATGTTTTATGTTAGCAACACTGGAACCAAATTGCTGATGCAGATTATTGCAAAATTCGAATTAAATACTTAAAAATTTTTAATTTTTGAAGTGTGAATTTACACAAACTTTTTGGTAAATAAAATTATCTAAAATAAAAATACAAATATTGCTAAATGTGTTTTTTTCATAGCATCGTGTCCCCAAATGGCCAAAATTGGACAATGCCCTTTAGTGTTCACCATAATTTCACTTATCATTTTTTTTATCATTTACTGTACGCTAAACCGTACAATGTGTAATTTATATCTTATAGTAATATGGCATTGTGAATACAAAAAATTTAATTAAAAACATAAAACTAAGTTAGCTTAGCTTAGCTCATATAGGTGAACCAGTTTTTCATACATGTGCGTCCACCGCAAACAATGCCTGCTAAGCTTAAAAAGCACAACCAACTCGAACTAACAAACTCACAAAAAAATTTTCGCCTCAAACACACCGTATTTGATTGTTGAGGTAAAAATTTCTCTAGCATCGTTGTGATTTGAAAGCCGATGAAACAAAAAAGCCACAGTAAAAAGAGACAGACACATTAATTCATAAGATTTAACGTAGGAGAAAATGAGATAGGAAGCATTATGTACGTGTTAATACGTGTTTGTGTGCGCATGCGTAGTACAAAGTTGGAGAGAAGGCATCACAACAAGCGTGGTATTTTGTATACGTGAACGTATTATTTTTAAAGGTTTCACTTCTACCGCGTGTGAATTGCACACATGCTTTTTTTAATATATATCTTACTTATCTTTTTTTGTGTATATTATTTTTAATGTTAATTATAATAGAAACTTGTATTGTTTATTTCTTTCATGTTTGTTATTCTTTTTTTTGTGTAAAAAATCTTTTGTTGTGTAGCAACGAATAAATGTTTCTTCTTTCTAAGCTTTTCTCGTCTTCGATCACGTCCGATTAATTCAAAATTTCAGTACAAAATGACCATCACTAACGTAGTGTTAGCTTATATTTTGATGAACGAACAAAATATTCTTAAGTTAGCTTAGTTTAGGTCCCTGAGTTTCAGGTTTCACTTGGTTTAGTTGACAACCGTCTTTGTGCTAAGTAAGCACTTGACCGTTTTTTTTAGTTGCTTCCATTTTGATGATCCCGATATTGTGTCTACATGCTCGTTTTCCGATGGCTTTTTTGTATCGTAAATTTATTATTCATCATCATCATCATCATCCTCGCTCTATCCCATTATTTGGGGTCGGCTCTCCTGATATGTTTCCGCCATTCAGGGCGTTGTCTTGTCATGGCGTAAGGCCCGTCGTCTGAAGGTCGTTGTTAATGGTCTTCATCCAGGTCATAGGTGGGCGTCCTCGGCCTCTCTTGCCCTCATCAATGCGCATTACCGTCCGCGTTAAGTGGTCTTCTTCTCGGCGCATTACGTGCCCATACAAGCGCAGGCGGCTCTCCTGTAACTTGGTGGTGACATCGGCAACCTTGAATGTACCCCCCTTATATGGTCCTTCCTCACTTTATCCATCCGGGTGACACCGCCGGACCAGCGCAGCATCTTCAACTCCGCTACGTGAAGCTTTTGTGAAGCTTTGATTAATTTCTTTATTAACGCACCTAAATAATGCGATATTTCATTTCGTTTAAAAAAAAAAAAATAACCCGGCGGTGCCTAGCGAGGGGCCACTCAAAACGTGGGGGCGCATCTTTACAAATACTCTCAACATCTATGCATATCATACATCTCATTACATCGCCATAAGTAACATGCGCCCCCACGTTTTGAGTGGCCCCTCGCTTGGCCCCGCCGGGTTATTTTATTCTTATGTTTATGTACCTACCGATATATTCATATGCATGTAGTAAAAAACGGTTATTTCAATATAACAAACCCTCCAATTTTATTTATATGTATAGATTTATGAAAAAACCTATGAAGTCGCATGGAAACATTGGCCACTATGGTTTACTGTCATAATAATCTAATATATAAAAATATAAAAATAAAATAATTTAGTTCGATATGGTTTTACGGTATATAAATCTTATCGCTCTTGACTGTACATACTAAAAATACGCTATTGAACTAATTAGCTTGTTTCGAATTGTAACAAAAACCAGTTGGTTACTTCACAACATTAATCAAGACTTACCTAACTTAATTAAACGAACATCCTTTATAATTGCTTACAAAACACAACGGAAGATATTTGTTGTTCACTTTAATTTGTGTTTTGAACGGTTTAAATAAATACTATCAGAAATTTTATCATAGCGGAAGCAATTTTAGGAATTACGTAGATGATTTTTTTTTATCTTCGGTTATACAATGTGTCCCGTCACCAGTGTCGGAGCCTTTAATGGTGTGAAATATGGCAATTTTTTATCGACAAATTGCCCCTCAAATTTTGTTTTTCTCTTACGGTTATAAAATGGCCGCCATTTTGTTTTCTTGGTAACGAAGACCTTGGCTCTCATACTAATTCGACCACCACTACTCATGTAAATGTCCTATCAACATTAAAAAGGTGTCATTTGATAGCTAAACATGTAGACAACAGTTACACAGCCATCATGTTTCAATTGTCATGGAATGAAAAATAGAAAAAAATAATTAAAGAAAAACAAATAGATTCCTTTTTGTGTATTTTTTAATTATTGGCTTTTTAAGAATAACAGAATTTGAGGGGCAATTTGTCGATAAAAAATGCCATATTTAACACAATTGAAGGCTCCGACACAGGTAACGGGACACATTGTATAATTAGAATTTTGTAAGGATTTCTTTTTTTTTATTAAAATATATCTAGTTTTCAACCTGATAGTTTATTCTAAATATTGATGAAAGAAGTTCTGAAATCAGATGAGGAATTTCGAAGTTTACATCTTACATCTAAATGACGATCGTTTGGTGCAACGGTAGCGCTCCTGCCTTTCGCACAGACGGCCCTGAATGCCCTGATTTTGAATACGAGCATTTGTACTGAGTCATGGGTTATTGAGTCTGAGTCATTTATATGTACGTCTATCCGGTACCCTAGTATCCATAACAAAAGCCTTTACGGGGCTAGGGTAATTGGTGTGAATGTAAGAAATATTATTATTATTATTACATTCAAATTTACAAACATTACCTATTTAATATATTAATACCTATAGGAGATAAAAATACTGAGCATATAAAATCATGTGCTTATATCGAAATCAAAATATTTTACCTTCCTCAACCACTTGTCAGTCCACGGTAGCAATTGCTACCATAATCAAATTTTCGCGTGGCCTGTTGTTATTTTATAAATTACGATTAATTTTTGAGTTACAGAGATTCAAATATTCTGTGGTAAATTCTTTATTTAATCAGCTTTACGGTAGTATTTTTTGTTTGATCCTTGCTTCATTATTTAGTGAGAAAATTCATTATTTAATTAGACAAATTATTTAATGAAAAAATAGTGGAAAATGAAAAAATGATCATTGTTATATCGTGAAATATTTTTTTTTTATTTACTCCACTGAAAGCCATATTGAGCGCGCATTTCCGTTTCCCGTCGAAGTTTCTAACGTTTTCCTACTTTTTTACGTGTACTTTTGCGGCTCAGTGGCGACACCGCGCTGTGAGTTCTCAATTGTACTTTGATAGGTATAGCATAGCATACCATTACTAGGCCGTCTGTCCTCTGCCACTGTTACCGAAAACGAGATTATTTCTGGCCGAGATTAAATTACGTGACGGCGATCGATGCTTAAGTGGCTCAATTGTTGGCCTACATGATCGAGTGACATCAGTTTTACGGGTTTTCATACTAATCCCACTCTCAGGCATACATAATTGGTATTAATGTAATAAATATTATTTCTAGTAATAAATTCTATGGAGTAAGAGAAAAACAAATATGAAGTAATTATATTTATAACTTGATGTGTCCGATGTGATTTACATTCATCTTCTTTGCTGACCTTAAAATAAAATAAGTCTATGTTATTTTTCATAATATCATCTAATTAATAATGAAAGTCTACATTTGTCTAATTGTTTTGGACTTTAGCTGCGACAACGACAACGACAAAAAACATGTTCTTTTTGTTATAAGCACTGTATATTCATCCATATGCATTTAGCCACTTGTCAGTCCGATATAGCGCGCCCCACCACTCTCAACAGTCCCAATGCTACGCGAATTATGAAAAAAAATAATCTAGGACCAAACAAAAAATAGTACCGTAATGCTGATTAAATAAAGAATCCATCACTGAATATTTGGAAATTTGAATATGGTAGCAATTGCTACCAGGGACTGACGAGGGGTGTTGGCTATCAGTAGCAATTGCTACCGTGGACTGGCAAGTGGGTAAAAAGCTGTTATTTTGAAATTATAAAAGGACACTTAAATTTCATTTATTTTTATATTAATTATAATAATCTTTTTATAATTTATATATATTTTATGCAATTTCAATGCGATCTTATAAGATAAATTATTATAATAGAAAAATACTAGAAAAAATCGACTCGGGTCACAAGTGAATTCTCAGGCGGGAATTCACTTGTGACCCGAGTCGATTTTTTCTCGTATTTTTCTATTATAATAATTTATCTTATAATAATCTTGTTAAAGAAGCTTAAGAGCTGAGTTCGCATGATTACTATAGGTTTCGCTTCAACGAGTCTTCGCCCATGCGGTACAGGGGCGCAGGGGTACAGCGACAAGGGGGTGTACGAAAAAGGGGGGAGGGAGCGCACTATGCGCGCCTGCCGCCCGTTAATATAAAATATAATAATAAATAATTGGTTGTTACGGACGATAATTTTACGTGATATTGTCTTAAGAAAACATTGACGAAAAATTGCATACTTTTATGAATAATTGAATTGAATTATTATCACTGAATTATCATTATTTTGTATAATACAAATAAGGAGTTAATTGATTTTTTTTTTTCGATAAATTAACATTATGTTGTTGTAATAAACAATGAAAACCACATTAACTTTTCACTTCATGAAGTGGAAGAGAGATAGATGCGCCACAAGTCGAACGCTTAGGCTGATCGTGCCTCTCTATCGCTTGTTCCGCGCTCTCGCAACGCTCGGCTCAGGAGGAACGTTACACTTTTTCGTGTATACAGCCGGTGTTCATCGATTTATAAGACGTTATCACTGTTATCAATTGTCTGACTAGGAGAAAACGAAACAACAGTTGATCACTTACTTAATTTACATACACGCATTCCGCTTAGTTTAAGTTCCAGTATTTCACATTCTAATTACTTTATCACCTAAATATTAGGGTAAAACTGCAATTTAATTGTATTGCAATTGCATTGCATGCAGGTATATATTATTGTTCTACGGTAGTATGCGCCATCGTCATAGAACAGTAGTTTTGGGTGGATGTTTTTGGTAGATGGTAGAGTAAATGTAGGGTAGATACTTCTACCAATAACTTCCACTCGCACAAATCATCCGTTCTTCCGTGACGATGGTAGTGTTGCCAGATTATCGATATTATTTATATCGATTTTTTATCTGATAAATAACGTACTATCGATGCTATCGATAACTCAAAACATGTCAATACTAGTTTTATCGTGCGTCGAAATTTCAACGAGTGTTCACGAGGCTCGGTAGCTCAATTGGGAGAGCATTGGACCGGATTTCCAAAGGTTGTGGGTTTTATTCCCGCCTGAAAATTCACTTGTGACCCGAGTCGATTTTTTCTAGTACTTTTCTATTATAATAATTTATCTTATGTCAATACAATTAATGATACATAGATATGTAAAATATACATAAATACTCATGACTCAGGTACAAATTCTCGTATTCATCACATAAATATCTGCCTCATCCGGGACTCGAACCCAGGACCGTCGGTGCGAAAGGCAGGATTGCCACCGTTGCACCAAACGGTCATCGAATAGTATATATATATTTTAATATTTTTAATACATAATAAATTAAAACAAAAAATAAGTCTTTAGTCTTTTCATTATTTTTGACGATGTATGTTTGGTATACCACTCTACTTCACATCTCATTGAACATCACTTATAAATATTGATAAGTTACGAATTACATCCGCTAAACATCGTGATATTGTAACTTTGTTATCATCCTCTATGGATGCGAGTTGTATTTTTTTACATATTTCATAAGACTAATTTTCTAATCGGTTTGGAAAAATACTTTTTTGGCGGGAACGTAAAATGTCATTTTATACTTTGTCCAATGTAGGATGATACTTTTGACAGGTGTCACTTCCTTATTGCTACGTACTAAGGTTGCGTTTGTTTCCTTATGTTTGGCTTGACATTGCAATAGCAACTTTATACCCTCTATATAGGTGTCAACTGTCAAAAGTATCATCATACATTGGACAAAGTATAGTATCTTGTTTTTTTTATTAAGTTATTATTTAAGTAAGTAAAATCGTGGGTTTCTATTCGTAAACATGAAAATATGTTTCTAAATGAGATAAGTGTCTTTACGTTCTCTTAAGAAGTCTACGAATGTTTCAGTAAGTTCAAACATTTATAATAATAATAATATTTCTTACATACACACCAATTAGCCTCGCCCAAAGTAAGCACTATAGGCCTTGTGTTATGTTACGGATACATATACATATATGATATACAAGGTGTCCCAAGTAACTTATACCAGCGAAAGGCTATGGTCAGAGGATACCAATACCTATCGATTGGACCCCCATGTATGTTCAGCGAAATGTTATAGTTTTCGAGATATGATTTGTTTTTGTTTTATTTTCCGATTTTTATTATTTTTGTTGGTTTTGTTTGTAACTATTACGGAGTGATCTTTTCTTGTATTTTTTTCTCATCAGTATTGTGATTAGGGTGTGTATTTATCTAAAAAAATATAAAACACCCACATTCTAACCAACAACGGCTCGAAATTTTCATCACAAGGTTAAAATTTTTGTTCGCGAGATTCTTGCACTTGAATACAAATTAAGAAAAAAAAAACTTTCACCTAACTGAATGAATTCTAAGTTATTTCAAAAACTTTGTATATTCCTTTACTTTAAAATGATATAAGACAACATAGTACTTTATGGGGCATTTTTACACGAGATTGGAGTTCAAACTTGATAAAGTCAAAAATAGTGAAAATGGTTTATTTGTAAAAAAGTTTTTTTTTTCTTTTTTTTTCAATTCACAATTGGTGTCCCCTGACCATAGCCTTTCGCTGGTATAGGTTACTTGGGACACCGTGTATAGACATGTAATACCTATAGAAATATACATAAATACCCATGACTCAGGTACAAATGCTCGTATTCATCACACAAATATCTGCCCCTTCCCGGACTCGAACCCAGTAGGTGCAAAAAGCAGGATCGCTAGTTTTCTATTAGGAGTTCGACTTGTTCTGATAGTAAACTAAAAACCCGGTCAAGTGCAAGTCTCGCACGAAGGGTTCCGTACAAACATTGAGTTGTTGTATGGGGGTGCCCCTTTAATATTTATTTTATTTTAATTTTATTATTTATTATTAAAGTAAAAATACAACTGAGTATTTTGTAAATATTTCAAGTGCCCATCTGTTGCCATTATTGATGTCGAGCAAAAAAGGGCAAAAAAATCGCGTTTGTTGTATGTGACCTTATTGACCCCCCCCTTAAATATTTATTTTATTTTGTTTTTAGTATTTGTTGTTATAGCGGCAACAGAAATACATAATTTGTGAAAATTTCAACTGTCTACCTGTCGCGTTTCTTGAGATACAGCCTGTTGACAGACAGACGGACGGAGAGACAGCGAAGTCTTAGTAATAGGGTCCCGTTTTACCCTTTGGGTACGGAACCCTAAAAATGGCGTTAAAATTGCCTTTTAACAGACCTAAAGAAAGAAAAACGTAAAATTCAATTCCACTACTATTTCTGGCCCACGATATTTGGTCACCCATCCGATCCATCCGGCCAATGTAAAAGTTCGACGGCCGTTTGGTGCAATGATGGTGATCCTGCCTTGCGAACCGATGGTCCTAGGTTTAAGTTCCGGAAGGGACAGATATTTGTGTGATAAATACGAGCATTTGTTCCTGAGTCATGGATATTTATATATCTATAAATATAAAAAAATCCTGTCACAGTGTTTGACCACGATGAACTCCGAAACTACGCAACTGATTTTGCTGATGATTTGTTCATTTTGCTGGATTTGTTCCGACTTCAGACACAGGATAGGCTTTTTGCAAATTATAATAACAGTATTTCTATAAATATAACATATATTCTTCCCTCGTTTTTCTCTACTTCTCTTGGTGTCTGTTTGTCTGTCTGTAACGTACAAATCTTGAAACTCAATTTTCACCAATTTCCCGACTACACTCGAGAGCAATGAATACGGGTCACTTAAAGAATCCTAAAAATCTCGGAAACTAAAAATGCTAGGTTAATGCAATAAATTGTATTTAATAGACAATGTAATACTCCTTAAATGAAGGTATTAAAACTTCTTAGTTATTGTAAAGTTATATCATAAAAAAATCAAATTTGAAAAAGGGCCACTTTCGAAGATGGAACTACGAAATTACAGCATTTGGTTTTGCTTTTGTTTGTAATCTGTCATTTATGTGGGTACATAAACCATGTTGATAGTGCTCTATATTCATTATTCAAGCTGAAATTATGTCGCTTACGCCTGAAGAATGCACCAGAATACTTACAATGCTGGAAACCGGCCGGAGTCAGCGCGTTACAGCCAGGACTGTCGGTGTGTCGCTGTCAACAGTACAAAGAGTTCTCCGACGTTACGAAAAAACTGGTTCTAACCTACGCAGACCAGGAACGGGCAGAACCAGGTGTACCACAGCACGAGAAGACCGATACTTGGTGAACACCATGCTTCGAAATCGCTTTCTCACAGGAACTGAACTCACCAATCAGTTTCGACGCCTCGGAGGAAGTAACCCAAGTGCATGGACAGTAAGACGTCGGCTTGCTGAATCTAACTTAAAACCCCTTAGACCTGCAAACGGCCCTAAACTGGAGCGTGGGCATCGTATTTCAAGACTAAGATATGCCCAGAGCCACGTAAATTGGAGTATTGAAGATTGGTCAAAAGTTATTTTCTCCGACGAATCAAAATGTATGCTCTACAAGCACGATGGAAGACACAGAGTGTATCGAAGACCAGGGGAAAGATTCAAGCAAGCATGCATCGAAGAAAAAGTAGCCTACGGTGGTGGGTCTGTACTTGTGTGGGCCGGAATTTCTTCTAAAAGTTGCACAGAGCTGGTGATCATAGAAAACGGCTCTTTAACTAGCGTAAGATATGTGGAAGAAATCCTCAATGATCACGTAGGTCCATTTATGGTAAATTTAGGTGAGGATGCTATATTTATGCATGACAATGCCCGACCTCATACAGGTAGGATTGTGAATGACTACCTTCAAGAGATGAACATTACTCGTATGGAGTGGCCAGCGCGCAGCCCGGATATCAACCCGATCGAGCATGCTTGGGACGAGCTAGGCAGATGCGTAAAACAACGAAACCCTCCCCCAATCACGCTTCGTGAGCTCAAAATTGCTCTCACAGAGGAATGGGAGAATATTCCCCAAAATCGTATAAGGAACTTGGTGTACAGCATGCCAAACCGCGTAAACGCAGTAATGGAAGCACGAGGAGGCAATACGAAGTATTAAAATTCAAGAAAATCGTAATAAAGTTCAAACATTTCATGTTTCCTATTTTTGTTTTAAGGAGAGATCAGCAGTTTTTTTCTTTATGTAATTTTGTGTTAATAAAATGTATGGTGACTCATATTTTTTTTACTTTCATTTAAGGAGTATTACATTGTCTATTAAATACAATTTATTGCATTAACCTATCATTTTTAGTTTCCGAGATTTTTAACATTCTTTAAGTGACCCGGATTCATTGCTCTCGAGTGTAGCTAGAGCTCTGAAACTTTAAAGATAGCTCAGAACTCGACGACAATATATGATTATATACTTTCCGACATGATTCGTTCACAATTTCAGAGAAAATTTACAGAATTTAATTTCAATTGGAAAAAAAATTGTTCCCAAAAAATCCACAGATGGCGTTAAAACCGAGGCAACTAATGTTGAATAACGACGTACTAACTGCTACTTGACATTTTAGATCGAGCAATTTGAAATCATACACACAAAACTAAAAAGAAGAAAATAGTTTACATTTTTTAAAAAATTAAAAAAACCCTCGGGTTTCAAGCCCACTAAAAAGAAAAAAAGAATTCTCTGCCATGTGTCCAATACGAAAAACCCCGTCCCCCGCATAAAAGATTACATTTGGTATTTATAGTATTTATTTGCCCCCCGTTTTTCGTATTGGACACATGGCAGAGAATTATTTTTTTCTTTTCAGTTGGCCTGAAAAACGAGGGTTTTTTCATTTTTTTTATGTACCTTATGTATGCATCCGTTACCCTAGTACCATAAGGCAAGCCATACAGTGCTTACTTTGGACTAGGCTAATTAGTGTGAATGTAAGAAATATTATTATAGAAGTGTCTTAACCTCCTCAACCAGATATCTAACCGGTCATAAAGCTTCCCAATATAAATTCTTTATAGTCATAACATTGACACAAACAAACTGCACTTATAAATCGGTCGTTGCACTTAGTAATTTATTTGCGCGTGTCCATTGTTATTTTATAAAGGTCAAAGTCCTGCATAATTGCCTCGATTAACAGGACTATTTTATTCGATTACGTGTATATTTTTTTACCAAATTTGTAACGATAACCTTTGATGCTATTAAACATATACATACTAGGTCTGCAATAGATGCTGCTGTTTGCAAATACTGGGCGAAGCAATTAGATTTTTGAAGGGTGATTATTCCTCTATGGTATGTCCGATTCCAAAACTTTTTTTGCACATTTATCACGACCACGATGTGAGTTTTGGCGCCAAATTTCATCAATGTAGTCTCAGCGATTTGGCTGTGATCAGCTTTTGAATTTTGACGTGACAACGTCTTATAAATTGGTTTGCCGGGTGACACTTCAAGAAACTGCGTTACGCTCCGCTCACGTTATGCGCTTACAATGAGAGCGAGTGAGAGGCACGCGTCCCTTCCACTCGGGCATGGTTAGCCCGCCTAAGAGCGAGAGAGACAGACATAAAAAGTGGAAGGGACGCGTGCCTATAAATTAATGTTTTAAATATAATTCTTTGTATAAATAAATGTTTTAAATTGTTACTATTATTTCATCCTTCTTCCTACTATACGAATGAATATTCACATTAAAATTATTTTACCACTCAAAGTCGTTGTCACGTAAAACTTTCGCCCGTATACCGACTTTACAGGCAACCAACCAGTTTTTTTTCTTTCGGTGATTATTCCTCCATGGTAATGTCTATATTTTTTTTACATAGCCTATGTCCGTCAGGTTATAATTATGTATGTTCATGCCAACATTCATTCGAATCGGTTGAACCGTTAAGGAGCAGAAGGGAGACAAGCGAAATTTGTGAGTTGCCTAAAAGAGAGCTTCGCTCAATAAAAGGGAATTGTCTTGTCAATATTAATGAGATTAAGATGTGATGCATTAGCAATCTAATGGAACTCATTACAAGGTATTGTTTGAACTGAGGATTTGTCGTAAGACAGCCTATAACATAATATTACCTTCAATGTTTGCAAAGGGTACTGAAATTGAAAGATCTCGCTGTAATTATAGACAGCAAGCTTTGTTTTCTGCCATACGTTGTTGACGTTAGAAAATTTCCAAAATTTTCTATAGGTCGACCTCTATAGGTCGAGCCTGAACTGCGCGGACGAAGATTCATTGATGGGTAAAGTGGCTAAAGTATGGCCGATAATCTATACATATAAATAAAATTGGAGTGTCTGTTTGTAATATCCAAATAACCGTTTTGACAGGACTTTTATTGGCAGGTAGCTGATGTAATAAGGAGTAAGTTAGGCTACTTTTATTTTAGAATAATTCTTTTATAATAAGTGAGCCACGGCAACATGTGGCCGGGTCAGCTGTATCACATAAATGTACAACGGTGTTTTTGTCAAAACGATATCTCGATTTAAATTCTTCATTGGAGAACATTTCAAAAGGATTTCTTCTATTTTCCTTTTTTTTCCGGTTTCTGGGCACTGATATATCGGAAACTAACTCCAATACTTCCAGATCGGACTCGGATGAGCTACTCGTATTCATAATGCTATTTATACAAATACTAAACAGTATAAAAAAAAACACTGTACACAATACGTATAACTATTATTAAAGAATAACATGAAAGTAAATAACCTTAAACTTATAATTGATGAAGCGTTTGCTTACTAAAGTTCTCGAATCGATAAACGGTACAAAATGGCCAGTTAAGTTGATCTTAGTTTGAACGGAATGAACAGATAAACCACTGGTTAACATATTTAGTTCTTACACTTCCGCGCACATTACACATCAGAATAAAACACTTTTTTACGGATTTTTGCGCATGTTTTATTTTATTTTATATTTAATCGCTTCTCAAGGATTAAATATAAAATAAAATAAAACATGCGCAAAAATCCGTAAAAAAGTGTTTTATTCTGATAGATAAACCACTGTTATTTGTACCTCAGAAACCTGGCATTAAGCAGTCAACCTATTGAGTTTATTAATCAAAGCTGCCGTCAGATTTAGCTTTAAGTTTTAATATCCAATTTAAATTTTATTCTTACTCTATTCTTTTCAGATTTTAGAATGGCGCCGTCTGTAAATGACTTCTATGCTGGTAAACGAGTTTTTATAACTGGCGGGACAGGATTTCTTGGAAAGGTACCATACTCAATAAGAGAACTTAAAAGCCGGAAATACTCACAGCTTAGTGATTTTTATCTAATGCACAAACGACGAGTTGCGATGTTAAAATGATAGTATATGTAAATGCTTCGGAGAATAGGTTAAATTTTGTTCTCCCAATTAAAAAATTGCTGTCTTGATGAAAAATATTAAATGGCCATGAACATTGAAAAGAAGATCTTTATCAAGACTCGACGTTGTTATCTGGGGGACCGTTGTCTTACCAACTTAGGTTAGACACTGTATATGTAGTTGACTTATTTTAAAAAGTCCATCAGCACGATGTAGACTTTCATACTGAATAACGATATTATACAGACGATATGAGACCAGTTCCATCTATAAAATGGAGCGTTAATTTTTCTCAATGTAACGATAGGTAATATGTAATTCATGTTACCACTTGTCAGTCTCCGGTAGCAATCGCTACCTAAAGCCAACAGCCCTCGTCAGTCTCTGGTAGCAATTGCTACCATATTCAAATTTCCACGTGGAATGCTATTCTTTTAAATTACGATACATTTTTGAGTAACAGAGATCTAAATATTCAGTGATGGATTATTTATTTAATCAAAATTACGGTAGTATTTTTTGTTTGGTCCTAGATTAATTATTTGTCGAGAAAATGGCATTTTTATCTGAGAACCAGACATTTTTTTTCACAGTCCGCGTAGTATTGGGACTATTAAGAGTGGTGGGGAGCGCTGTAACGGACTGACAAGTGGCTAAAAATCGCTGTCATGAATTGTTGATTTAGAACCTAACAAAAAGAAACGGAGTATTATTAAGATATATTTAATTTCCAGGCTTTGGTCGAGAAATTACTAAGAAGTTGTCCGGAAGTAGACACTATATATTTACTGCTTCGGAACAAGAAAGGGCTTAGCAGCGAAGAAAGGCTGAGAGATTTATGTAACAATAAGGTAAGAGTGAGACGCGAAATGCTGCTACGTTTACTTACAATTTAGTTGATAAACTCACTCACTGTAAGCATTTTGGAGAGCACAAGTTCATTGCTATTAATATTTAAAAAAATCAGGGTCTATATTGCGTAATAGTATTTTTAAAGCGGCATTAATTATAATTCTATAATTGACTTGACAACTTAGAATTCTAATAGCAAAGAAAGCATTAAGAGAAAGCATTAAAAGGATGTTGTGCAGTCAATAGCACAGCAACTATACAAATCTGTAAAATTTTATTTGATTTTCCAATGTCACAAGAATATTTGACTGGTCCTTTAAAATAATTGAATTGATTGAAATTACCGTTGATGCTCTTACGCACCTGTTAATGAAACTAGAACTCCTCATATTTTAGATATAGCAGCAAAATTAACTTTTGTTTTCCAGCTATTCGACTTATTGCGCAGCCAAAATCCGGATATCTTTAAAAAGCTGAGATTGATATCTGGAGATATTCTAGAAGAAGGGTTGGGCATCTCTAACGATGATATGGCTGAGCTGCAGAGGAATTGCAATATCATCTTCCATAGTGCAGCTTGCGTGAGGTAAGAACTTATTAAACATTCAGATATTTAGAGACACGTTTTCATTAACTAATAGAAAATTCGGGGTATTGTTAAAACTCACGAGTATATTTTTTTATTTTCATGCGTGTATATTAAAAAGAAAAAATATATATACACATAGACAGGGAAAATGCAGAAACATTTTAATTTTGAACAAAACTTCTTTATCAAACACCGTTCGTCTGTCCGTCGTAAGCGCAACAGTAAAAAAGGACAGTCAATATCGCGCCTCTTCCATTCACTGTCTCGTTCCCATATACATACATCTCACTCGCACTCCTTACGTTCCGTTTCCCACATACATGCGAGAGAAATTTTATCTGAGATAATTATTAAATCTTTACATGTTCTTCATCACCAGCCTTCTTATATTCTCACTGCAGGGGCACAAGCCTTTCCTTTGAATAAATATGCCAAAATATCACCCATCCGAACACCAGCCTTTGCGAAATTGGCTTAACCTACTCAATCATAGGTGGATTTTTCTAATTATTATTCCGCCCAGTTTCTCCTTAAGTATATTAAATGGCAAATATTACTCATTATAAAATTGTATTCCAGATTCGACCAGAAGTTGAAAGATGCCGTAAACCTCAACACTGTGGGAACTCTACGTGTTCTGCAGTTTGCTGAAACCCTGGAGAAATTAGAGGTATACATTTTTTATTATAGCTTAGGGACTGTTGATTAGAGCTGATGTGCGTACATGGACTATAACTTCAATTATTTAGTTGGATGATTTTTATAGAATAGAATATAGAATAGAATATCTTTATTTGCATTAAATAGGGTGGTATACAAAGGTGGTACACAGATCAGTAACAATTTTGATGCTTTGTAACCTATTTAGCCATGAAAATATAGCATGCAAACTTAATTTAAACGTTTCAACATAATAAAAGCAAAATTACATGTCAATGAATAAAAATTACAATTATCAAATCAAAAATAAAATTAAGATTACATGATAAAAAAAAATAGGATTAAAACATATAAACAAATGTCACAACCAAATTAGTCCGTACCATTATCATTAAACTAAAATTTATAGCTAGTTTATTTATATTTTTAATTAAAAAAATCCTGGACCGAGTAGAACAATTTAAACATTATTATTTTAATTTTAGTTAACATTGCGCTGTCAACTAATAACTGATTCTATTACTGTATGCAAAACCGAATTTTTACCATATTTTAACAATATTTACCGAATTTAGCGATTTTACATGTATGGTACATGTTATGCTTACGAATACGCTTTAATACCAGAAGGATAAGAAGCAAGTTTTTTTCCTGTTCGGCTTATGTGGTCGAAGCGTGCTTTTAATAAACTTTTTGCAGGACTTGGCGGCTTTGTTAAACGCTTTATTCTTTACGCGCGTATTACAAGTTCTGCGGGATCGAGCTTCAGCCCAGGCAAAATATGCCTTATGATTAGACGCCACTGCATCACAACATTTGGGATTATACCATGGGCGAGCTTTGCCAGCCAGTGGTACGTCAGAGAAGGGAATAAAGTACTCTATACCCTGACGAAGTACACTGGTCACAACATTCGCGCAAGCTGATGCGTCGCTAGAAGAAAATCAAACCTGCCGCCAAGTATAAGATGAAAAAAAATCAACGCATCTCATCCCAATCTGCTGATTTGTATCGCCACATCCGCCGGAAGTCTTTTTGGCTTGGATCGGGCGGAGAATACAACGACACCGATTTCACCACACAATGGTGAGAACTGCCAAGGGGTGGCGTAATCGACACCGAGTAACTGTCGGGGTTTGTCATCAGCAGAAGGTCCGAACAATTGGCTGTGTGCTCGTCAGTGTCCGGCACTCTAGTGGCTTCCAGGACCAGCTGGGTGAGGTCTAGCGTCAAGGCTAGCCGTCGTGTTTCTCGCCCAGCGTGGTCGGTTTTGCAAATGGAAACATCTAATCATGACGTGCGTTGTCCATCGGATCCTCTCGTCCAGGCGCCAACCGGCACGATGGCGTACCCCCAGGATTTTTCGCGAGATGGCGGGGCAGCCTTTCGTAAATGGCTAGCACACTAATTGGGCCTCCAATTATCTGCGGTCGCCCAGCAGAAGAACCGTGCCTTGGATCCCGCTTCTCTCCGAATTTGGATATCCGATGCATTGCCCCTACACATCCCAAAAAACCAGCCGTGGCAACTAACACAACTGTTCTGACCCGTTCTCCAATGAGGATTCACCAGACTTCAGCACTGGAACACGATCGGTTGGGACCGTTTGGCAGTGTTGTCTTTGACTGGTGGGTGGTAACACGCCGCGGCCGAAGCCTACCACCTTACTCCATTAGCACCACCGAGAGGCCACGTGTGGGACATCGAGGGCTAAATCCCACAGACGGAAGTAGTCTGTGTTTCCTAAAACATAAAATTTAGGGTTCTTCAAGAGTAAATAGATGTCTTCTAGGCAAGCGCGTCACATCCTAGTTCGCATCATCGCTTACCTATTTACATTAAAAACATGTAAACTTTTAACTTATGAAATGGACAATTGAAACGATACGAGTTAGTAAATCCTTACTAATATTATAAATCGGAAAGTGAGTTTGTTTGTTTGTTTGTTCCGCTTTCACGCCGTAAATACTAAACCGATTGCTTTGAAATTTTGCAGACGTAAAGATAAAAGTCCGGATTAAATAATAGGGTAGGTACTTTTTATCCTGGAAAAAAATTAATATTCCCGAGGAAAAACAAAAATATTGTTTGCTTGATGGATGGATTGTAGATGGCGCTGTGTGTCGTTTAAAACAACGTAAAATATTGCAAACGAATATAAACATGTAAATTTAGAAGCTAAATGATACGATAATGAATCCCCGAAAACGAGGAATTCCCGAGGGATGACGTACAATTTGTTTTATCGTCTAAACTGTTTTTTTACATCTACTTATATATTGCAAACGATTATGAACATGTAAATTTTGAAGCTAAATGATACGAAAATGAATCCTCGAAAATGAGGAATTCTCGAGGGATGACGTACAATTTGTTTTATCGTCTAAATTATTTTTTTTACATCTACTTATCCTGAAATCACTAATGTCAACGAATTACTAATTGGTATAAGTATTAGTTACGTTATTTAGTTCTTGAGGTATGCGAAAGATGGCGCTGGGTGTTTTTTAAAACATGGTAACGATGTGTTTTTTAAAATACATAAGAAGTGGAATGATAGCTTACGCTATTTAGTTCTTGAGGTATGCGATAGATGGCGCTGGGTGTTTTTTAAAACATGGTAACGATGTGTTTTTCAAAATACGTAAGAAGTGGAATGATAGCTTACGCTATTTAGTTCTAGAGGTATGCGAAAGATGGCGCTGGGTGTTTTTTAAAACGTGGTAACGAAGTGTTTTTTTAAGATACGTAAGAAGTGGAATGAATTATATGAATTTTGTATCCAGCGTTACATCGCGCTTCTTAGATTTTTCCGTGGGAATGAGAAGTGTTCTTATAGTTGTGCTTTATACCGCAATATAACCGAATTCCACGCGGGCGAAGCCGCGGGCGGAAAGCTATTCAACTTATAATGATAATGAGTCTGAACTTGGCAACATTACGGGTATCACACAAAACATAGACGTGTCGTCCACGAGCGAAGTAAGAAAAGTGTCCGCCATCACAGATAAGTCACATTTATATGGGCCATGGCGGTCGCCCCTCTTCCGCCTGTTCAGGGCAGTGTTGCCAACAAACAATTAACTCTTATAGTATTTTCACTGTTCACATACATGTAAATCTTTGTGTGTGTATTTGATCATATGTATTTTTTTATTGTTAATTTCCGTATATTTTTTTTTTTAATTTTTTTCGTTTACACCGCCATCTCTTACGCTTCCTTCGAGTTCTATTATTCCAAAGGTCATCTGGCAGGATCGCTTTGAGCGATAAGACCGCCCATTGTAATACTATTTAAAGTTTTCTTTTGTTTTGTTATTTCCGAAAGTGTTTTGTATGGTATTGTACTCAGTCTTCCCCTATAACTAAAATTAGACGGATCTCATAATAGCAAAGAAGTCAAGGTCACCAGCTTTATCAAACATAGTTTGCGTCAGCCAACGCCGATGTTCAGATAATTTGGTAGTATTGGATAGATTTATTAATATTGACAAATATATAGAAGGTACTTACAATATGAATTTGGTTTGTGTATTTCATTATGAGGACATTAATTAAAACAGAATTTTTACGTGGTATTTTTATTTTTGTGGCTCCGATTTTCGGTGTACCGATATTTAATTAATATTAGTGACCATGAAAGCTTGAAACTTTAATTAAATGATTTTTACGTCTTTGGAATGCTTTCTGAAGCGCATTGTAATACATTGCTAGAACTCTTTTCGCTTTCTCTCTTCATAATCGGATATAGTATCTGGTATGGCTTATATTCTAGATATTTTAAAGACACCTTTACGAGACGAGGTTTAGTCAATGGAGTCTCCCAAACTTAGAACAGCTTCCACATTATAACTTTACAAACTTGAAAAAAGAAATTTCAAAATCTTAAGGAAATCATTAAATAGGTCATCAGATATTTCATCCGTCTGTAAGATAATTTAAACTTTCTCTTCCTCACTTCGTAGGTGCTGGTTCATCTCTCGACAGCGTACTGCCGCTGTGAGTTGGATGAGCTGGAGGAGCGATTATACCCCTCGGTGCACAACCCTCGCAAGATCATAGACATCTGCGAATGGATGGACGATGATCTTCTTAAACACTTGGAGCCAAAGTAAGTTGTGGGAATAGCCAGAATTGTAGGAGTTATATGGCGCAGTGGTTCGCGTTCGGCATATTATTGCAGAAGTTAAGCAACTCACGTAAGGGCCCATAGAGAATCGGTGGAGAGTGCCTAATCACGAAATGAAGAAGACGAACACTAACTACAATGATGGACTGCAATCTTATACACGTCAATAACCAAAAACCACAAACAAGATCGATGTATCTAGGATACCAAAAAATGACTAGCACACACTCATAATTTTGACAATAATTTGAACCAAAGAAACTTAAAATATAGTTGCAAGGAGTTCGCAACTGCAGGACTGCACAACAAAATTTACTAATCGACCCTAATCAATTTGCGGAGGAGTCGGCGAAGGGTCCTGGTGTATCAACATCGACCACCCTAACTATGCCGTCTTTGCTTGGGTACAAATTTTTGATGAGGCCTCGTGGCCAAGTGACTAGTCACGATCCCGCCTGACCTCGACCGACTACCGCCTACGCTCCATGCGCAATGGCAGAGGCAGAAGGAATCCTACGTATCCCTGCCGTCAACCTGCGTCGGGAAGAATCCATAAAAAATCCGATGAACCAAAAAACACTCACAATGGAAGGTTGAATAATAATTTATTATCTCGATCTCTACCGCGCCTCGAAGCCACGTTATGCCTTTAGTCCTAGCTGCATTTGCAGTTGTAAGCACCCACCAATCCACACTAGTTCCACTAAGTGAGTTATGCTCTATTCTCGCGACGGTATTTTTATCAAAATAATTTTATCTATATAAAATTCCTGGGTCAATTCAAGTCCATAGGCAATGATAGATATATTTATATTAGACAAGACAATCACCTCCAATCTTTGACCAATAGAAATTCTGTAGACTATCAGAAATGTATCTGATCTCTTATACTTTTGTTACAGATTAATAGAATCGGAGCCTAACACTTATTCGTACACGAAAGCAATCACAGAGACTTTGGTAGCAGAATACGCAAGCAGGTTTCCGATAGCCATAGCCAGACCTTCCATAGGTAAGTTTAAATGCTTATCAGTTAATACAGCGAGGAAAGAATTAGTCTACACAAATAATTTATCCTCCGCGATCCTTTCTGAATGATGTAAGACTTGGAAGATATTACGTCCACGCTCAATAGACGGCGATGTGCTGTTCAGGATATAAGTCTGAACAAAGTTTTTTAAGCTTCGCGATCCTTTACCACGTTAAGTGCGTTACGAGGCTTAAATCATTCCTCATGCAACTTCTCTGTGGTGCGGCAAGGAAAATCGTGAACTTCTCTCTCGTGTGACGGGCATAGCTTCGGTTTGGTCCACTGTAGGAAAGAGATAAATATGTACCTCGTGCCGCAGGAACGGAAAGTTTGCAAAAATTGGTGCCGCAGCGAATGTGTTACTTAGTTACCTTTCTGAATGTCATAAGACCTGAAACGAGATTATGTCGACGCTCGATTGTTCAGGATTTATATTGAACGCCGATGTTATGGTTTTGCATTGATTTTGCTAAGTTATTTTGGGCATTTTTTTCTTTTTCTTTCATTGAATTATCGTAGGATATTGAATGAGCTCTTGGGGTATTACAAGTTCTTTTTTTACTCATAAGCGTGTATGTCGAGTGGTGTCTGGCAAATAGTACTTTTCGTTCACAATTAAGGGTATCCTTAAAGCCGACTAAATACGGGTATACAAAATAGGTAAAAGCGTTTTACATATTTTAATATTTTACTATAATCGCCCACTCACCTGCCGAGCGTTGAGATTATGGCAAAAAACAAAATTTTTTGGAAGAGGACCTCATCTAACAGTGTGTTTCGGTAGAGATGATTGGCGTAAAACTAGAGTACTGTTTACCTACCTATTTTAGTCACAATATTTGCATCGATTTGGGTGAGAGAGGTGAGAATTCCTCTCATAATTTTATACCTTCCTTAGGTAAATAAGTAAGGATAATTATGGTTCTTATTTCATTATAAGAGAATGTCATAATCATAACGCTTTTAAAATTACTATGTAATAACAAGTGATCATTATCTACCCATATTTTTTTTACAGTGATTGCTGCCTGGAAGGATCCCATACCAGGATGGGTGGACAACTTGAATGGACCTACGGGGCTTCTGATTGGTAGTGGGAAAGGTGAGTTATTAATGCTATCTTATCTGATAATATTAGATAAAAGTGAACACAGGGTTTGGGGCAGCGTTTTGTCTCTGACTAAAATAAAATAAACAATATCCTTATACGGACCTTCAAGAATAGAAAGTTATCGTAGTAATTTTTTAGATGTCATTTTTTTAGAGAACATTTTTAGTCTGTAAAAATCTTCTCGACCTCACCACGTGAATTCAGGCAAAGGGATCTGGAGGTATACAGCCGAACTCGAGCCAGTTTTTAAATTTTTTCTTGAAGTATAATAAAAATGTGTTTATTGAACACCTAACTCACACGTTCGTATCGTTACGTGCTATTTTCATATCAAAAATGAGAGTTATGTAGCTGTTCATTGGGATGTAGTATTACTTTGACGTCTAAACTTGGTCCAATTGGGTCAGGTTGGTCCAAATAGGGGGCTATAGATTAGAGCCAACGTTAGTAAAAGAAACTTCAAACACTTTGAAATATTGAAAGGTTGTAAGACCACTACCTTAGTCATCCTGTGATCACATCTATAAAGGAATCAAAAAGTCAGGATCAAATATAAAAAACAAGAATAAACGTGACGCTGATCTGGTGAAAGTGGTTTTATTTAAATATTCTATAAGAACGGAAGTTTAGAAACTGTGCAAAATGCTTTACTATCATCACAATTTATGGCAATAGCAAAAATAATGAATATTAGAGTGATATTTGGATCTCTGTAATTCAAAAATTAGTCGTAATTTAAAAAAAAACCACAGGCCACACGGAAATGTTAATATGGTAGCAATTGCTACCAGAGACTGACGAGGAATGTTGGCTATCGGTAGCAATTGCTACCGTGGACTGACAAGTGGATATAGGTATAAAGATCTTTTATAGATTCAAACTTCAGTTTACAGTACGCCGTATTTTGGTTACATTATTACATTTTAACATGAGTGAATGAAATTCTGCTTTCTTTCAGGTGTTATCAGAACTATGCACTGCGAGCCATCGTATACTGCAGATGCAGTTCCTATCGATGTCGTTGTTAATGGATGTATTCTGATTGCATACGCAACTGCTTTGAAAAGGTAAACAGTTAAGGTCATGTGGTGACCGGCCGATTAGAATAACGCCAATCCTATTCATTTAAGTGTGACTGAAAAGCCAATTAAATATTAAAGCAAGATATCACTCTCTCCAGAAGACCAAAGAATGGACAGCAGCGATTTCAGAATTATGGTCTTTTATTGCGATCTTTAACTCTTATAATAATATAAACTCATTTGCAAAAAAACGGGCGGTTTTGATTTTCATTCAACTTTAAAAAGATACAATACAAAAAAGGTTTCAATCGTTTGTACACGTTACTGGCCGGTTTTAAAAATGCCGTGGTATTTAAAAAAGTACATTTTAAATTCAAATTTTCATTTGATGCTCATTTTTACAGAAAACCCCTTTTTATCCTACATTTTTGGCGCGAAGTTCCAGAAGTAAACATCGACTTTCATAACTTTTATTAAATTATCATCGATTAATTTCATATCCTTGACTGTCAAAGCTTTATTTATTGCTGTTTGGCTGTATCGAAAATGTTAGATAAAGTTGTAAAAGCTACCAAAATTAGCGCACTGCTTGAAGAGGGTTGCAGCCAATGCTTCGTGGCTAAGAGGCTGAATGTTAGTCGCTCGACGGTCCAAAGGACCTGGCACCGATATCAGGAGGCTGGTTCCGTCGAGAGAAGGCCTGGTTCTGGAAGAAAACTATGTACCCAACCACGGGATGGTCGTTTTCTTGTGAGTCGCGCATTGAGAAATCGCAAATCTTCGTATGTGGATCTGAAGAACATTCTCCAAGAAGTAAGAAATGTGCATATTAGTCTATGGACGGTCAGGAGGAGACTTCTCGCTGCCAATATACGCAGTCACCGCCCGGCCCGCGGCCCCAAATTACTCCGTGAGCACCGAGTTCACAGGCTTAGGATCGCTAGAAATTGTGAATCATGGACTTATGAAGATTGGAATAGGGTTTTGTTCTCTGATGAAGCCAGGATATCTCTGTTCGGTGAAGATCGACGTCGGCGAGTGCTAAGAAGACAAGGAGAACGCTTTGCAGAGGCATGTTTCGAAGAAATCACACCTTATGGTGGGGGCTCTGTTATGTTTTGGGCAGGAATAAATTCAATGGATCGTACAGAGTTAGTCTTCATTGAAAACGGCTCACTGACTGGGCATCGATACATAACGGAAGTTCTAATTCCTCATGCACAACCCGCATTGGCCGCTCTAGGTGAAGACTCCATTTTTATGGACGAGAATGCTCGCGCCCACCGATCTCGCGATGTTAAAGCGTATGTGCAAGAGGTCGGCATTCGTCGTTTGGATTGGCCAGCTCGAAGTCCCGACCTCAATCCCATAGAGCATGTCTGGGACGTTCTGAAACGGCGTGTGAGATCAGTACAACCGGCTCCGCAGACCATCAGAGAGCTGAAGAATGTGATTACTGCGGAGTGGGAACGTATTCCGCAATCAAGTATCCGGGATATACTCGCTAGCATGCCCAGACGAATTCAAGCTGTGATTTTAGCTAGAGGGGGTCACACTCGATACTAAACATTTATCTGCTTTTACTTTATTAAAGAAAAACAAACAAAAAAACTTTTTTATTTTTACTTCATGAGCATATGCACTACTAGCGAATATACACTACTAGTGAGGTTTAGCATTAATTCCCATAAATTGTATCAAAATTTTATGAAATACTGATGAAAACAATTATTTTCTTATTAATATACCAAATTGTGAGGATATAACTACCTATAATTATCAAACAAAGCAATATTAACATTTGAAATGGTTCATTGCTTAGGTGCCCGTTTTTTTTTGCAAATGAGTTTATATTTAAAAACAACAAAAACGAAAATTCGAGTGCTAAATTGGCACAGGCCCAATATGCCCAGGGCCTCCAATAGGTTAAAGACGACGCTGGCCTTGATGACAGGATAACTAAGGTAATGATAGATGGTAGCAACCATGTACTAATTCTCCAATATTTTTATCCGGCACGTTTCTAACTACTTAATTTTTTTACAAGCTTCTATTTACTTTCACCTGACCCGATGTCTGAAACGAAATTTTGCAAATTAAATTTAATCCACTTCACGGTTTTCGATTGAGCTGAAATTCTGCATGCATGTGTATACTGAGTGACAATGCAATGTTATGATGACATGGAGCTGATCTGATGCTGGAGCTGGAAGGTGGCCACAGAAACTCTGCAAACAACACAACCCCATCGCGTTTGGGCTTTTTAACTTTTGTTCATTTTATTAACAAGTTAAAATAAAAAGCTTGTTTTTTAAAGTTATTTCTTGTTTTTACTATATTTTTATATGCATCGTAAAAAACAGCTCAACAGCTCATTCAGGCGATATATCATTCCTTCCTACAAAGTGACCAAGTAGTTTATTGCCGACTTAAAATAATGGTACAGTCTGGCAAGAAAGTCGTAAGAATAATGGAGGTCTTTCTCTTATTTTTTTTTGTTTTTATGTGGTCACCAGCCATTACTATACTTTTCGTTCTCTTAACCAAGTTCAAAGTTACTTAGCGTGCTATGAAGAGAGCCATACTCAATGTTTCCTTGCGTGATAAAATTTGTAATGAAGACGACCGTAAAGGTACCGACATGGCTTTCGCGTCGCTAAGCTTAAATGGCTAGGGAAGGCCACATTCCTCGTAGAACAGATGACTGTTGGGGAAGAAAAGTTCACTAGTGAAGACCATGAGTTAAACGAGGCAGTGTGGGAAGGACCCCGCTAGGTGGAACGATGAAGTGAAGTGAAGTTTGTGGAAAGACTATGGCTACAAATTGCTAACAGCCACTCGACAAAGGCGTCTCTAGCACATGTAGCGCCCTCTAGTAAGCGCGTGGTCTTTTCCATTTTGCCCACGCGCTTACTAGAAGGAGCTATGGTAATGACCCAAAAAGGAATGGGTACAAATAACAGCAAATTACTACAAACTGTCAAAATTTCCCAATGGATAATGATCTCTATTGTTTAAAGATTAAATTGAAAATCGATTAAAGCATTTTGCCACTTTTGGATGCCATGATGTATTTAGAATCATACAAGGTATACAACCTCATCAAGCAAAAACGTACCCATCTTAACATAATACTAATAGATGGTATATCAATATCAAAAAATGGAAATTGCAAACAAAAAGAATTCCCATTTTCACTTGGGCAGCTGATCGGTCATTTTGTATAGAGTGTAAATTTTGTACGATTTCCATTTATTGACATTAAAATGATTGAAAGTGCTTAGAGCCCGTATGATCGCGGCGCTCTTGTGGAACGCACACCTTGCAACATAGGTAAAGACGCCTCTGCCTTTCCTTGTGACTTTAAAGAGGAGGCTATATTCAGCAGCAGACTCGTGACTGCTGATGATGACTCGCGCGGACGCTAGAATATTTAAGCATGGTGTTGTCATCTCTACTAAAAGAAGGACTTTGTGGGTGTGTTACCATAGTTACCATAAGCCTAAGAATAACAGTTTTTATAATCAATTATCGTTACCATAGCAACGGGTGGCCGGGTTATACCAGCAACTCGTGGCCAGGTTAGCTAGTTAGAAATAATTTTAATTTTAAATAAAGGCTGGTTTGTATGTCGCCCAGAGAATAAGTTTGGCAATACCACGAGGTAACTCTATCAGGTTTCTGGGCATATTACCTACGAGGATAAATAAAGGGGATATTTTGAAGTGAAAACTTCTTTAGCATCATTGTGATTTGAAAGTCAATGAAACGAAAAAGCGACAGTAAAAAGAGACAGACACATAAATTGATAACATTTAACGTAGGATAAAATGAGATATGAAGCATTATACAGTGTCTCTTATGTTCGTGGTGCTCTTTGTGCTCTGCTTTGTACCCCCTCCACTCGTGTTTACTAAGGCATAGTGGGAGTTTCCTTTGGCCGCAGCGTTGTACGTGTGTTAATACGTGTTTGTGTGGGCATGCGTAGTACAAAGCTTGAGAGAAGGCATTTCAACAATCGTGGTATTTTGTATACGTGTACGTATTATTTTTGAAGGTTTCACTTCTACCACGTGTGAATTACACACATGCTTTTTTTATTTAGTTTAGTTTTAGTGCAAATATCCATTTTAGTTCCGTTCCACATCTTTTATGACTGAAGGTACTTATACGGTAATATGGATGAAGCGAGAGATTACCGGTTCGTGCCCTGAAGCTTGACGAATCGAACATTTTTAAAGAACATTTTTGCTTTTAGGCTTTGGGTCGTCAGCGTCTACAATATCACACTTTCGGGCGACATCCGAATTTCATGGGAGGAAATTATTGAATTAGGTAAGTAATCCCTTTGCCATAAGAAAAAAAACAACATGCTAGGGATAGTGATAAAATATATTGATATATCAATGTATCGATATATATAAAAATATCAATATCGACGTCGATATTTCGACAAAAAAGTATCGATATATCGGTCAAATTTTCAAAAGATTCTGCGTTTTTTAATTAATGGTGTATTTAGTTTCAATCAATATTATCAATAGTAATTAATAATCTCAATAAAAATGATGCTTCTCTTCTTTGTATGCTTCTCAGTCACATTCTATTGGCGAATTAATCTGTCAAAACGGATTTTGTTTTTGGAACAAGGTATAGTCAATAGTCATATACTATCGGGAACCAACACATAGGGGGGGCCTAAAAAATGTCCTACGATATTTTCCGCCGTATTCGTATGATATTATGTATGTACCTGCACATATGAGATATTATTAGTGATCAGAAATACTAATGCAAATACAATAGAAGACTATTAATAGTTAAAATTCAACCGCCAGATGTCATGACCCACTACAGTTACTATTTTCTTTACGTTCCTATATAGTTTTGAATTCTAGTGATTTTGGTTACATAAACAAAATAAAACAAGTGTACTTCAGACCACATGACCGAAGTAAAACTTCTTTAGCTCCATCTATATATATATATATATATATATATATATATATATATATATATGTGTTCCTCTTAACTTCCGTCCGCTTCGCCCGATCACACTTTTCGTAACGCTCTCGTCACGCATTCACCAGGTTACTTTACCCAAGTCAAGCTTGCGTAAAGATGTTCTACTTCAAAAAATATCGTTTTTGATACAATTTTCGATATTGGATATTTTGTATCGATGTATCGATATATCAGAACAAAATATATCGCCTAAAAATATCGATGTAATGAAATAAAAATATCGATACATCGATATATCGATACTTTTTCAACAAGCCTACAACATGCTTCAGATCTCAGGTGACAGGCGGAACCTGAAGTTAAGGTTTTTCGTGTGATATTTACAGATATATACTAGTATGTGGTTTTTTATTAAGTTAAAAAAAAAACACATAGGTACTAGTATAAAACACCACATATTTTGACTTTTGTTTTTGTCTATTATTATTTTTTATTCAGAAGACGAAGATGGCTATTTTTGCAACACCCAAACAATCCCGCTTTTTTCACTTAAAAAAAATCCAAATCCCGACTTGTCAAAAAATCTGGCAACGCTGGAATGAACCAACATTTATGATAACATTTGTTTAATTTGGAATTTGCCAGTGTTTGCTTAACCTTTACTAAACTAGACTAATAAGCCAAATCAAATGCCATGCGAAATGCCGCTTTAAGAAATAACATTTGTGTTCGTTTCAGGCAAGAAGTGGGTGGCAGCGTACCCTCATACGCTAGCGCTGTGGTACCCTGGTGGCAACATCAAATCTTACTGGTGGACTAACCAGTTAGCTGTTTTCTTCTTCCACTTGATACCAGCTTATTTGGTCGACAGTATCCTGTTTCTGCTGGGAAGGAAGACCTTGTAAGCACAAAATACAAAGCAATTTATTCACAACATTCCAAAAACGAAATGAGAAAAATGGTTTTGAGTTAGTGTTTTGTTCTTACATTTTCACTTTATCGTACATTTAAATAAAACCAGTCTTACTAACCTCAGGACTCATTTATTCTTTTGTTTTTTATATTGGATCCTGACCTTCAGACACCCTTAGAGGAGCCGAGATCATAGGTTGACTAATGGTTGAATTAACTTGTAGTGAATCTAGTAAGATTGATTTATTTAAATTTGAGAATAGCATTTCAATTGAGAACGTTTCATTTAACACCCCTGTTTAAATATACTCATATAAAAAATGCTAAACAAATAAGCAAGAAACCCTTTTTAATTATACTTTCGTTCTATTTTAAGTGTTATTTTTTTATTTGCTTATCATAAGCATAATTATTTTATTTACCTTTGCCTTAGTCTCAGTCTGAGAAACGTCACTTTGACATGACAAAAAGACAGAGGCAGTAAAATTATTCAGCCATATAATCCTCAACTTTTATAAAATTTAAAAAATGTAAGACACTTTTTACGGCTACATTTTCTAATAAATCAATGAAAACTCAGGATTTGGTTAACTAGACTTATGTCACTTGCTTTCAGTTTGGTCAACGTTCAGAAACGAATCAGCCACGGCCTAAATGTTCTCCAGTACTATACAACTAAAGAATGGCATTTCAAGAATGATAACTTCAAGCAACTACAGGATAAGGTTAATGAGAAGGATAAAGAAACGTTTTTCATCGATGTAAGATCACTAAACCCTGATGAATATATGAAGGATTATGTTTTGGGAGCTAGGTATTTCTGTTGTAAGGAAGATCCATCAACGTTGCCAAGAGCCAGAAAACTAAATAACATGTACGTACTTTATTTCTTTCTTTTTTGAATAATGATATACCAACCAACTAATCATAACTATCATCCTAACTAAAAGATATTTACTTTTGGATAGAGTTCTCTTCCAAAACGTGGGGTTGTATAATCTCTATGCTTAGCAGGTGTCTTAGAAATCGCAGTAAAATACCATAATTCGGAAAACTCTGGACTACAGAATCAGCAGATTCTGTAGTCTACCGTAGATAACTGGGGGTTTACTTAAGTATTAAAGATTGACTCTATTTAATGTCACCAGATACCACACGGCATGTGAAATGTTTGAAAATATTGCACACAACCATAAGTGTACTTTATCAATTTTTTTTTTTAATCTGTGTGCCTCCAAAATCTGCCTTCAGCGGAAAGAAGCCGAATAGTCAGGAAATTAAAATGGTAGTCTTATTTATGAATCTAAACCATTTAATCTCCTTAAATACACACAAAAGATTTTACCAAAACGGTTCAGTCGTTTAGAAAGAGTTTAGTGTCATACACATGTAGCGAAGAAATCTACGTTTAACTAGCTGACCTGGCCACCCATTGCTGTGTTACGCTGTGTTGTAAGTCGGGACAAATTCAGCAAAATGAAATAAAAACATCAAAATTGTTTAAGCTGTTTCAAAGTTTATCGCGGTCAAAAACTGACAGAACTTTTATATATACGAGTATAGACAGATAAATCAAACGCCGTTCTATATCTCAAAAAGTGTTTCATGGATTAGAACTAAACTGTGTTTTTTAATACGCATGCTTATAAGGTTTATATTTGGTCAGCAAATTGTGTTGCAAAGTACACGGTAACATCTAGTACATGAGTACTAGATGTTTTTTGAAAAATGGAAACAAGAGTTAAGACAGTAGAGTCGTTAAATTACATTCTTTGCTATTTTTCAGACGTTACTACGTAGATTTGGCTGTCCAGGTAATGTTTTACGTGTTCTTGATTTGGTTGCTGTTCTCCTACCGCCATGTCTTCACGAACTGTGTGGAGTTCCTGGACACAACACTCAAGAGTCTTCCACCTATTAAGGCTAAAGCGGAAGAAATGGAAGAACTCAGGGCGTAGACATTTTTTATTTTGTTTTATTTAGTCTGTACTAATAATGGTCTATCAACAACCCAGAAAAGTTATGTTCATTGTTAGCTTACATCATATTGATAGATTAAATCTTTATATCTATCTCGCTCCTAAATATCTTGTGTGTTTCTTAACAGTTTATCAGGTCATTGTAGGGACTTTAAAGATGTCTGACTTTAAAGATGGCTCGCTAGCTCGTCTGCCAGATATTATGATTTATTCGATATTAGGTACAAATTTGCACCGATCGCCTTGGTGATATTAAAAGATTTTAGCATCCTTTCCCACTCTTCTTCTTGCTTTTTCTGTTTTTCGTTTTATTGTTTGGAAGTTCAATCATAATGCGATGTTCTGTCTTCTAAGCACTTGGGGCCTTTACGTCAGTTGTTTATGTGATGCAAAGCAAGGACTTCAATGGGATGGGTATATAGGCTATATTTTACGGTGAAAAAGGTTTAATAAATTAAAAGACCTAGGGAAATTATACGTAAAAAGTTAGTTCAAGTGCATCTAATATAAATAAAGATTATAAAATATATACACTAGTTCAGTGTCTCTTGTATTTGCATCGTAATAAAGGTAGATATGTCGTGAATGAGAGCAATGACAAGACAGATTATGTGACAGATTGAGACGTAATAAGTGAATGTGTTACTCAAAATATCAATTACTCAATCTACGTTATACATTCCCTGATGGAATGTATAACGGATGTACCGTACTTTAAATACTTTGTAACTATTCTTAGTTATTATTATTGTTTTACATTATATTCACTTTGAAAAAAAAAATAAAATGTTTTAGATGTATAATCCTAATTATATTATGACAATACTTTGTGTGTGTGTTTGTTATCATATTATCAGTTATTATAAATGTCAATGTCAACTATTAATAGATTACGATGCCAGTCAGCAGCACCTTCGTTGTTGTCGTAGTTCGTGTGTAATTTATAACACAGCAACAAGTGGTCGGGTCAGCTAGTATATATAAAAAATAAGCACTAGCGATAAGTTTTTTACAGTGGGTTCGTAATTTATAATAAACTAAAGTGTATTTTTCTTTATTGTATTAATTGTTTACCTTTTCTCAAGTAAGTAAAATACAAAGTGTGTACCTACCCTGTAATTGCTGTTGCCCATTTTGTGATCTACGGATACGGAATACAGTGATATGGAGGGTCCAGATAACTTCCGTAAAAGGCGACTAATAATTTACGACAAAATTTTACGACAACCTTATGTGGAAAGAGACGGTGCTTTTTTTCTCTGCCGGATACTGTCAGCAATATATACGACCGATATACCTAATACTCCTATATTGTTAGTCCCTGTGTAGCGTTGAATAGCAAGAGAGATAGCAACTACATACTTTTTCTCACACCTTTATACTTGACGAGTTATGCACATGCGTTGGGACAGTAGTGGGGAAAGCCGTCATCTCTCAAACATGTACATGACATCTCTAGGACATGCGCACAACGTTCAAAGTTTAAATAAGGGAGACATATATATGTCTGCACCGTTAAGTCGTAAAATTTTTCTAGACTTCTACTAGATACAACCACATCAACGCAATGTTGCTAGATCTAGTTGCTAGCTAGATAGATGATGTCTCAAAACTATCATTAGGTTTCATACAGTTATATTTCTCTCCACGCGTTCTAAAAGTAGTAATTAGCAAAGCTAAGTCTTGTAAAGCACCAATAGGCGTGCCCCAAGGATCTATATTGGGCCCATTATTATTTCTTATTTATTTATTAATGACCTCCCTTATTTTACAAAATATCTTTTGTGAGACGGTATTGTTTGCAGTCGATACTTCTTTAGTTTTAAAACTGACAAGCAGTTTGTGTTCGGACAATGTAAACAGTGCTTTCTCTAAAGTATTGCACTCTGTTCTGTGAGTGTACTAGTTCACTATTAACAAGTTAAGACTTAACACAAATAAAACCAATTGTGTATAATTTACTTTATCTAACGTGAGGCAGGTCTGTACACCGAAAAATATGAATAACGGTGCAGTTGTTAACTTTACCAAGTTTTTAGGCATAACTCTAAACTCGAGGTTGCAATGGGATCCTTATATCGATTCCTTATCGGACAGACTTTGCTCCGCACCTTATGCCGTTAAAATAATAAGGCTCATGACTGATATTGGAATGGCAAGATATATAAAATATTATTGTAGATATATTTATTCTTCATAAAAGGTTGTGCGTTTTCTGTCAACCAGAAATTCTGTTCGAAAACTTTTTGTCAACTTTTTGTGTTTTTGTTTTCTGTCAACCAGAAATTCTGTTCGAAAACTTTTTAAGGTAATAAAAATCTTAATATATGTATAGAAATACTTTAACACTTTGTAAAAAGAGCGAAGTGGATACAATTGAAATAAAGAAGTTAACTTTTTATAACAAAGTATCACAGAAGCTCGCTGATTACTACACTATACTCATGAACAAAGCATATTACCATATCAGAGATTATATGCAATAATGCATGGTTAATACCCTTGCTTCTATTTAATTTTATTTACGTTTTTGTAATGACAGTACTATATAAAACCCGTTCATTGTAATAGTAATTTTTCTATAAATAAATTCTTGTATGTCTCGAGAGTTCAAAATCTTAAATGTTTTAAAACTATGTTATCTAACACATAATAAAGAGAGAAAAAAAGACAGCCTTTGCCGATTTTCTTGCAGCTTCTTCTCGGTACAATCCCGACGTAGGACTTACGAAGCCATGGCGTAGCTTTAATGTTCGATAGGTACATGTATTGTAAATGCCTTAGTTTTTTATCTTATCTTTATCTTTACTGATAGAAATACAAAATACACATTTATTTTTATATTCACAACAAAACTCTTTACTAAATACAATTTTTCTTTTTATATTTTTTGCAGTTTTTTTTTAATTACTTTAAAACTTATTCATTAAGTGAATAGTACAAGTATATGTTTTTACTTTAATGTGCTTAGGATGATAGATTGCCCGCAATGAAATTTTATCACGGACATTTTATAAGAAATCAAACACACCTTTTCTTTTTATTTATATCAAAACGCAATTGGAATTTTCACGTGAGTGTTGTTTGCACTTCACTTCGTCCACAGAAAAAAAGGGCGGGATCGTCTAATTGGTGGTTTTGTTTTTTTTGTTAAAAGTGTTGTGATACATAAATTACAAATAATGGTGGATGATTAATCACTAAGTGTTTGCGAACACACAACAGTGTTGGCAAGTGAAACTAATCAGTGGAAGTTGTCTTTTCCTGCTCTCTCTCTCTCTCAGGAAGTCCACGGGGAGGTTTCAGTAGAGCCCCACACCTTAACTAAAACCTAGGGAAAGAGAAATATCACTGTTCACTAATCATTTATTGATCATCTATCATTTATAGATCGGCTCTTATTATCATCTAATGAAAAAAATAGCTGAAGACTAAGCTGTTTAGGCTTTGTACTCTTTGCCTACCATTGTGGGAAAACTTAACAAAGAATAATGAAAAAAGTAACGTCAACTGTCAAATTGATAGAAGTAACAATTTTCTTTTCTTGCACGAAAAAATATATTTGGTAGAGCTAGTTTTTAATTTATTCTTATAATTGATTAAATAATTATGTCCGACAACAAAGATGTGCCTAAAAATGAAATGGACCCGGAATTGGATGACTTATTGGACAGTAAGTTTGGTGTTTATAAGTTTAACGTGTTACACAATACTTAACCTCTTTGCATTAGGTTTTAAAATGCTAAGTAAATTTCATTTTGCCTCCCAATACGAAGATAATAAATCTATTTCCATGTAAATTTAAGATGGTATTGTTTATTATAAGCAGGATATATTTCAAGTAAATATCTTACCAAAACCATTACTTTGCATCGGAAAAACCAATTAATTTGACATCATCGTCAGTGCAATGGAAAGAGGTCCATTGGACTCCCCCAAAAACCAGAAGGTTTTCCCATAATCTACATGCTTAGCAGGCAGGTTGGAGATCACAGAAGGAAAGCATAATTCGAAAAGCATTGCTGCTCATCTTGTGGTCAGCAGTTGTTTGTAATTACCTCTAGTATGATGATTTGTTTTTTACAGCACACTTACTGTGACTAATATTATCTACTCGATAAGAAAAGGCCTTGCCATATATCTTTTATCTTTTTTCCAAAATTATGAAATGCCAGGATACTTTTAACCCCTTTCACTTGTATGTTGAGTGTAGCTCGACATTATATTTCTTACACCAACTCATGTCGAGTCAGATTCGACATCATATTAAGGCAGGTTTGGAAAATAATTTAAATTATGAAATGTATTTTTTTCTTTGAAATACTAAACATATCTCATTCAAAATATTCCGAATTCGCAAAATAAAAATATTTCGTCAAGTTTTGCAACTCCAGTAATTTAAAAAAAAATTACGAGTTCAAAGGGTTAAGAATACAATGAAAGAGTAAATCAAACTGTCATTATTTGTCCCAAATGGCTGCTATTTATTCGCAATAAACTATTAGTTCTCAGAGGACATTGTCCACTGTGTATAGGCAGTTTGGCTTAACGTGGACATGTATTTTTAACAGTATTAGTAACTATATTAGTTTATAAGTTTACACCACCAAGAAACTGCTGATCGTATTTGTTTTGTGTCAATATTCCTAAAAAAATACTTTTCAACTTGTTTAAGATAGTGACATCACATACAATAAAACAACCATTTTCCTACATAATTCTTTAAATCCAAGAAGTAATTAACAAATTCTTATCTAAAAACCAGGCAGGTGGAGACCAATTACCCTGGTGTCTTGCTCAACCGAAAAACAAATGTCGAAGTAATCCAAAAAGTCCCATTTAAAGTAAGCTTTTTGTCAACAATCAATAAAACATAGATTACAATACATTATTTTATAAATAATGTTTTTGTGCACATTCATAGTTGTTAATTTGTTTTTTTTATAATAATTATGATTAGGAAATAGATCGCAAGAACTATTTAATAAAAATCAATTTATAAACTATCATTAAATCAATTTTATCAGGTGTAATTGTACAACTATATAATGGCAACACCAGAATTGAAATGGAGACCAGTGACGGCGGGAAGTAGACATATTATCTCTAAAGACTTGTATTATAATAAGGGTAGTTTGATCACCTATAAGGTCACCAAAGTTCATCTAAAAATAAATTAGAATTTATAGTTTAATTGTTTTGCTGCGCACTTTGTCCACGCCAAGCCAGTTTTGGACAATGTCCAAAAAATATAAAAGTAAATACATAAGAAACGTTAGAAACAAGTCATAGCTTAGCTCAATTTTAAGGAAGTTTGTTATGACAATTCAATCAATTTACCATATAATGTTAAATTTCACACCTTTAGCTAAATCACTGTGCTAATGACAATGGAAACAAAAAAGCATCTTTGACATTCACACGTGGTAGAAGTAAAACCTTCAGAATAATACGTACACATACAAAATATCACAGTTGTTGTGATGCCTTCTCTCAAGCTTTGTACTACGCATGCGCACACAAACATGTATTAACACACATACAACGCTGAGGCCCAAGTAAACTTCCATGCCTTGGTAAACACGAGTGGAGGGGGTACGAAGCAGAGCACAAAGAGATCCACTAACATAAGAGACACTGTATAATGCTTCCTATCTCATTTTCTCTTACGTTAAATGTTATGAATTTATGTGTCTGTCTCTATTTACTGTCACTTTTTCGTTCCATCGACTTTCAAATCACAACAATGCTAATGAAGTTTTGACTTAAAAAAATATCTAAATTTTATTTGATGACATCAAATAATATATTGTGTAATGTCATTTATTTATCAATTAATTTATTAAAACAAATTAATTGCTGGCCTACATGTTGCCCTAATGCCAACAAGGTTATATTGTTCATACTATGAGATATAAGAACAAGCACAACATAATGTCAAGCACTACTACAAAATTTACACATTCATCAAAACCATATTGTCAAGCAAGTCGAAAAAAGTACATCAATGTAAATCTATAATCTAATATCACAGTAGTTTGTGTGTTTGTCTGTCCGCTCTTTTCCCCGCTCTTTTTCCATTGTATCAATAACGTTACCATAGCAACGCGTTAACCGCAAGTAGTTCGTCTACCGGACGCTAGATGGCGCTAATATTTAGCTATGGCGGAAAAATATTCCCGCTAATAAAAATATAGCCGCTAGTTATATCAAATATTATAAGCTATAATATAATATAAATGTCAAGAATAATTGTCAAAATCATATTATCTACTTGTCAGTCCACGGTAGCAATTACTACCATATTCAAATTTAGCGTGCCCTGCTGTTTTTTTTTTTATTTACGATTAATTTTTAAGTTACAGATATCCAAATATTCTGTGGTGGATTCTTTATTTAATCAGCTTTACGGTAGTAATTTTTTATTTGGTCGTAGCTTCATTATTTAGCGAGAAAATAGCATTTTCTGTACGACGGCCGACATTTTTTTTTACAATTCGCTCAGCATTAGGACTGTTGAGAAAGGTGGGGCGCGCGAACGACAAGTGGTTAAAAAAAATTGCATGAGTCATCGCAAATGTCTAAAATCAGGATATTTTCTAAATAGATGTTGCTGTGTACAAAATATTAACCAAGTAGCTTTTTTCAAGAATTCGGCTATCTATTAAAAAAAGGCTTTTTCCATCGTTTTTCTCTACTTCTCGTGGTGTCTGTTTGTCTGTTTATAACACACAAATCTTGAAACTCAATTTTTACCCATTTCCCGACTAGCTAGAGCTCTGAAACTTTAAACTTAGCTCAGAACTCGATGACAATATATGATTATATACTTTCCGACATGATTCAATCACAATTTCAGAGAATATTTACAAAATTTAATTTCAATTGGAAAAATTTTAGTTCCGAAATACAGATAAAACGAGATACAGATGGCGCTTAAATCGAGGCAACGAATGTTGCATAATCACTGCTACTTGACATTTTAGATCGAGCAATTGGAAATTATAGACACAAAATTAAAAAGAAGAAAATATTTTACATTTAAAAAAGTTTAATTTTTTTATATTTTATTTTAAAATGTAAATTTACTACTTAGGCTGTCTTTCAAAGATTAATGAGTTGAAATAAATAAACAATCATTATTACGGTATATAAATTGACGATATTATTTTGATAATTAGGTGCACTTGAAGACATGACGAAGAAGCAAGAACAAAATTCAGAACAGTCGGAAAATGCAGACGGCGTTCCACAAAACATGTGGAGTGAGGAATTCATTAAAGAGGCAGCAGCTCAGTTTGAGAGCAACATGGCAGCTATTTTGGGGAGTTTCAGCGGAGTACCTGGTTGGTGCATTTATTATAACTAAGAGCATTTACACATTGCGTACTTTGTCATTGTGATTATGTCGTTGCATGAGGGGTAACGAATTTAAACTTGTTACACCACTATGTGCCAGCACCTCCATACATCTTGGACCCAGAGAGAAGTAAATAAAAATTAATAATCTCAACATTGGTCTGAACCCAAACCAAACCAAGTTACGTAGCTAAAGCACACATGTGTTATGGAATTCAGAAACAGTGACGGTACCAGAAAACCCATTGTTTTATACTTTGACCTGGCCAGGGATTGAACCTTGGACCTCGTAGTGGCTTTACCGGTATGAGACTCACTCCACTACAGAGAGAGGAAAAGCAAGTGAGAAAAGTCACCCATATACTATTCCACATCTTGTATAATGCGCACAGCAAAAGAGTCGAACTCCCTCTCTGCGTCTGTATTTCAAAGTACTTATAACCTGTCCATTTATAAAGCCAGGATGAATAGGCACCTTCTAGGTTAGCTCGTTCCATCAGGGATCGAGTCATCGGTCTTGGCCCCCGGGCCTAATTGGGATCAAAAGAAAACCCATTCAAAATAAAAAAGAAATATATACTAATTAAGCAAAAAGTTTCTATTACACTAATTTTGTTATTTTGATTTATTTATTTATTAAAAGGGTCACCAGCATAAGTTACAGTTTTACTATTCATATAAAAAAACTAAACAATAAATTACTTAGGGCTAACTGCACATACAATTATAGTTTACCACAGCATGCATTATAATAATTAAAAATGAACATATGTAACTAAACTTATTTAAAAACTAAAGGAACAATATTAGGAAAATAAATAAAAAAAATCTTACTTAAAATAAAAAAAAATCAATTTACAAATCTCAAGTACTATGCCAATGGGATGGAAAGATAGGTTGTGCTATCATGAGCAGCATGTGCTCGGTTACACACTATCTGTCTCGCTTTGCCAAATGACATTCTTTATGCCACAGAATCATATACGGACACATGTGGGTCAAACCCTTAATTTGATTCAATATTGAGCAATTGAAATAAAAAAAGAAATACTTATTTTTCTCTTGAATAGAGTAAAATGATTATAATTGATTTAATTTATTTTTATATATTTTTATGATTAAAGGATTGTTATTATACTTTGTCCAATGTAGGATGATACTTTTGACAGTTGACACCTATATAGAGGGTATAAAGTTGCTATTGCAATGTCAAGCCAAACATAAGGAAACAAACGCAACCTTAGTACGTAACAATAAGGAAGTGACACCTGTCAAAAGTATCATCCTACATTGGACAAAGTATAAGCGTTAATATTTTATATATGTGGAATCATGTAATTTGTAATTTTAAATTTATTAACTTGTAATTTTGACCAACTGTTACTTTAATAAATAAATATGATTTATTTTGTTTCAGAGGACCAAATAACACAAGAACAAATAGCACAAACTTTCACAAAAATGGCTGGTGAGTGGTTAATTTAATTATTATGCGGTTTAGAAATAAGAAAGTTTGTAAATTACTATGAAAAAAATATGGGGCAAACAGATATAAAATACAATGAAAAAATCAATATTTTTCATGATAAAATAAATAATTTTCACTTAAGTAACCTAGAGATAGGAAAGATTTTGCCAGCTAGCATTTTCTAAACTGACCTTCATTTTTTGCTCAATATCCTTGACATAACCTAAATTTTACTTAAATAAATAAATTGTCAAAATCATAAATAGACGGTCCTGTGTTCGAATCCCTGAAGGCCCAGATGTTTGTGTGATGAATACGGGTATTTGTACCTGAGTCAAGGGTCTTTATATATATTTCTAACTAGCTGGTGCCCGCGACTTCATCTGCGCAGGATTAGTATTTCGAACAATATGTTTATAAATTGTAGCCTATGTGTTATTCTGATGTATAAGCTATATTGTGGTAAAGTTTCATTCAAATCCATTCAGTAGTTTTTACGTGAAAGAGTAACAAACATCCATACATCCATACTTACAAACTTTCGCCTTTATAATAGTAGTAGGATAATATTACTTATTTATGTATGATATATGTATGTATATCCGTTACCCTAGTATCCATAACAAGCCTTGCAGTGCTTACTTTGCGCTAGGCTAATTGTTGTGATTGTAAGAAATATTACATATTTGTTTTATTATTATGAGCCAGTTTTCGAAATGGATTTTTACAGAATATCTGTATATGGTGGTGAAAGAGAAGTAAATATCAGAATTATTTTTATCTACTCTGATACTATAATACAAAGATTAAAACTGAAAACAAAATGCTTATGACAAACATTACGTACAGGCCAAAAATAATAAAAAAAAAAAGTTTAATTACGATACAGGTCTTGTATGGACACCTGTATCATAATATAACTTTTTAATCATAACGATACACCTATACAACCTCCAGCTGGACCAAGGAGGTTGAACCTCTACTTTAAAAAGGTTTCAATGAACGAGTCCGCGTCGACGCAACACGCATTCACAATCGATGTTTGCACCTTGGCGCCAACATTTGACATTTAAAAAATCTTTTCAATATTTAAACAAAGTTTGGTTTTGTTTGCAACATTGTTTTACGTAATATAGTATGAGAGTAGATAAAGTAGTGTATGACACTGTACATAACTTGGTCTTATAACACTCGTGTGATACTATAAAAAAACTCGCCTACGGCTCGTTTTTTTAAACACACTCATGTTATAAGAACCCTTATTATGCAACAGTATCATAAACTACTATAATTGAATTACCACAGATGGCATATTTGTTGACCACATTAAGTATATTTATTTTGATTATTTATGTATTTATGCAAGCAATTTTTAAGTATAAGCATTGACAGGGATTCAAACACTCTACATCTACTCTACTCTACATACACTCTAAATCTTTGTTTCATATTTTTTATCAATGAAATTATTTTTTTTGTACTGACTGATGTATTATCTATACCTATATAATATCGCACACTAATTATGATTTTATTATTTTTTTGCATTCACAATGCAATATTTGTATAAGGTATAAAATACGTGTGTAAAAATACGTTTGTAAATTTCGACACGTTTGCCAGCGTCTCGGTAGCTCAGCGGTTAAAGTACTCGCCCGGATAGCGAAAGGTCGTTGGTTTGAATCCCACCTGAAGGCTCTTTGTTTTTTACACACGTATTTTATACCTTATTGCACACTAATATTCATTACCTTAAGAATATATATATTAAAACACTTATTAATTTGTTTTAGAAGCTGCAGCGCATGTCTTAAAGCCAGGCACACAGGCCGGCGACGCTGTATTACCGACTGACACACCAGAAGCACAAGACAAATTAGATGAGGTAAGCACTGTAGTTACAGTTAATAGGCGATTTGCTGAAACTTTATTCTGAATACAAATTCTTCCAAACAAATGTTTCTCCATCCTCTTTTTTTCTAGTAACAGTGAATACTACCTACCTGTGATTAGTGAATAATATCTTCACTCTTATTTTTTTGGTATAATTTAAATAATAATAATAAATATTTCTACATTCACACCAATAAGCCTAGCCCAAAGTAAGCACAGTAAGGCTTGTGTTTTGGATACTAGGCTAACGGATAGACATACATATATTACATAGATATGTAATATTCATAGAAATATATATAAACACCCATGACTTAGGTACAAATGCTGGTATTCATCATACAAACATCTGCCACTTCCGGGATTCGAACCCAGGACCGTCGGTACGAAAGGCAGGATCGCTACCGTTGCACCAAACAGTCGTCAAAGACGAATTTAACCTGACTATGTTGCTTGCGGTACCGTCTTAATGTGCCAAGGCCGTAAGACAAAAATTTAATGACGTCTTAAGTCGTCATTGTTGGTGTACGGAATAAACTTGTTTTGTTTCAGGTATCTGCAGCGATATCTCAGACGTTACAGAATCTGAATACGAATACTGAAAATCTGCAAACTCCGTTCTCGGAGCAAGATTTAGCAAATATGTTTCAAAATTTCAATTTAGGCGAAGGGGGGGAACAAGTAAGTATTTTTATGTAACATCTTTAAGTAACATTATGGAGTATAATAAAGAATCGAATTGAATTTATAAATTCATTTAATTGACTATTTCTTTAATTTTAATCTTCAACTTGTTTTGTTTTTTTTATTTAACTTTTTTATTGTTTACCTTACTTAAGGTAGAAATGTAGGGGTACTAATAACATTGTCAAATACCATCTATGTAATTAGGGCTGCCAGGTTTTAAAACCGCAAAGCTGGACAGACCAGCCAGCTTAGCCTTACATTTTGGTAAAAAGGCCGGACACTTATTGAAGCGAAGCTTTTATTCTGACTCGGATCGCGGACACTATCCATGATAAACGTCAGATTTAACAATTACACGAGAGCGTCATATTCAGTACCGTAACAAGATATATATAGGAGTCAACTACCTCCCCACCTCAGTGTGCGTGGCCGGCGTGGCTTTCTCTTTTTCGTTTTTATACTATAATTTGTTTAATCTTACATTACCACTCCCACACAATCTTCATAATTTCCAATGAAACAACAATAAAATTGAAACAATCATTTAATATTCATTACAAGATTTATTACAATAACTACCAACCACATGATAATTGTAAAAAAAGGTCAAAAGCCTAACAAAAGCCGGACAGATTATAAAGCGTCTAATTTGGCCGCACATTCAAATAAATAGGCTGACTGAGTCCGGTTTTATCCGGACGCCTGGCAACCCTGTATGTAATACTAACCTACATTTCATAAACGAAGAATTCATTTATTTCAGGATAACAACATGTTTGTGCCATTCATGCAAGGCATAATGCAGTCGTTATTGTCTAAAGAGGTGTTATACCCATCGTTGAAGGAGCTTGTGGATAAGTACCCAGCTTGGTTGACCGATAACAAAGGGAAGATAGAGCAGAACGAGTATGAGAGGTAAGTTAGAATCTGTAACTAATTTGGCTTCTTTAGACGGCTACAAAAGTAGGCAGTAATCTGTCAGTCAGGTCCCAAAACCTACCAGTAAAACCTTTTAATATTAGAAACGTAAAAAATATTTGATACTTATTACTTTAAAAAATGAAAAAACCTTTACTTTGAACATTTTAATATGTTTATTGTATCTTTAGTATTCGATTATAAAATAAAAAAATTGTAGGCGTTGTGGTCTGCACGATCACTCTGTTAACGAAAGATGGTTTGATTCCCGTCTATGACACGCTATTCTTTTCAACGTTAAAGGTGCTTTCAGACTACGCTATAATATAATAGCATATAGTATATAGCTCACAGCACAACAATATCGCGCACCATACATAGTTATGGACACGTTCACACTGTACTGTACTATATATTATTGGCTTCGTATACGCTAGAAAATTGTCCGATGCGCTGAGTTCATGCTGTGCTATATCACGCGCCGCCCTCTTCCTCCTCCCTCACCCCCGGCCGTCCCGCGAGCGAAACAAACGACAACACGTCTGGACACAATCCTGTGCCTGCGACGGATTTTTTCGCTGGCGCCAAACGCTTACTATAATATCGCGTAATGTGAACGCCAAGCTATATAGTATAGCATTAGGTCATGGGGTACCATTTCATACAAGAGATTTTTAATTCTAAAAAACCGCAATAGATGTCACTACCATTAACATTTGTAAATTATAACATTTCACATGTTTAGAAATAAGACGAATTAAGTAGAAATATTGAGATTAAAATAAAGACTAGCATATTTTATATATACAACTTCACATCAACCTTAATTCGACTCCTAAATTAGAAGATAAGAAACACCATAAATAATCAATTGAGAATGCGAAAGTATAGGCTACATGTGACTACTTTTCAGCAATGAGGCTTACGAAGTGTTTTGCAATCGTAACGCTAGATGGCGTGTTTTATGGAAACAAAATAATTTACACTTTAAGGTTTTTGCATAAATCGATTATTTATACCCTAATAAAGGCAAGAGTTCAATTTCCAAATCACTTTTTTCAGTAAAAAACTATATGAAGTAGTAAAGTTTTTAAAATTTGCGCATATAAAAAAATAACAATTTAATTTCTTCAAAAGACTTCCATCTCTCTTCTATCCAAAAAGGTTCCATATCTGTCCATGAGATATTTGCCACTTGATAATGAATTATTGAAGGCAAAATGTCGCAATTTTTTTTCTCCAAAAATCGGCAAAAGTGGAACCTGGATTTAGTATAGAAAGGTTCTAAAAACCAAATCCCACTTTTGCGGTTTTAAGAAGTTATGATAGAATTTACGTAAAGGTCAACTTTCATGATCTGGGGTTGTCACAAAGATCAACTACGTGTTAAATGAAAATGTTTCATTTTTTGTTTGTTAATTGATACTGTCAATGAATTGAATAAATTAACAACACTTATAGACGAATACAATATACTTACATATACTACCTACCTAATGTAGATGTGATAATGTATGAATACTTTATGTATGTTCGATCACATCTTTAATTTTGTACCTTACATGCCAAATGGTCGAAAAAATAAACTATGTTGATTGAAATAATTTAACACATATACACACATCCTATACTTTAAACGAGCAATTCTTGCATGTACCTATATATATATGTTGGTATGTAATTGGTTTCTCGGAAACGATTGTGATGAAATTTTAGATTTAGAAATTCATTCACATTTAAAATCGATCTAGGTAAATCTCATCACCTGCCGGCACCTTTTTTGTGCACCACGTCTACTTTAACTTGACGCCAGAATTTATTTCAGGACTCAGTCGCCTTGTAATGAGGTGGATAGGCTGGGTATCCTCTCCTATTAAGATCTGCCCTTATTTGTTTACATGTCACTTAACTGTGTATCTATTATCATATTAAGAGCTTCTTTAGGCGTATAAGGTTGTGTGTGGCTTTACCGCTTTAGAAGTAGGCTTATTGTGCCTTTCTACATCGCTCGAAAAAATACTAGTGGCGAAGGCTTAAATAATTTTACCAGTGGCTGAGATGGGCCCGGTGTCTTTGGCTATGGCTCTCAGTAGGTTGGGTAAGCCCCTGCTGAGGCAATACGGTGCCATGGGTCTGTGACCCCGCGAAAAAGTAACTTCTCATACTAATCAACTAATCAATCTAATCAGTTGATCGCATCTTTAAAAAAATTTGCATTCGATCAGAAAATAAAAGCACAGTACAAAGTCGTGGGCATAAATCGGTTAACAGGTATGTACCTATTTTTGTAACAAAAAACTTAGAAGTAAGCAGGCATGAACTTGTGTCTAATTGGGTCTCCGAAACACACAAAACAAACAATTAACAGTTAACACCCAGACCCGAAAACGAAAATCGATGTTCTCGTTCAAAAATAATACACAAATTAATATTTTAAAATTTTTTCGTCGAGATCAAGTTCGGTGACAACCCTAGCATAAAATTTAAAAATGAATATCTTCTAATCGCCGCAATAGTGGGACGTGGCTCATTTATGTATATTTCTATTTAAGTTGTAGGTTCCACTTTTTCGTTTTTAGGGAGAAAAAATTATAAATACGAAATAAAAAAATGCTGCTCCCAAACCAATGGATTTTTAAGCTAAAGAAACGCGTTTATATGCGTGTGATTATGTCCGATTCACTCATAATTATTAAAATATATATTCTTTTATCTACTCTCACATCGTAAAATTCAAAATATTAAACTCAAAATGAGTTTATATTGACGAACTTTACAAATAGTATATCGTAATGAAATTAAAAAAAAATTGCAACACTATTTGTCTAACAAAATAATGTTATAATAATTTTTTTTTTCATTACGTTTCGATTACAGGCCATTGATATAATACTGCGCCAATTTGTATAGCACTATTTCATTTTTATCTGTGGCTGAGCGCGCTTTGGCGCATGCGCGGTGATACCGGAAATTTTGGCGCCATAATACGTTTTCTTGCAATTCTTTGTTGTGTTTCGCTGGATAATTATTATTGTTTATTAAAATATCTGATACTGAAAGTGAAGAAAATTTAACGCCGCCCGACATTTTGTAGACTGCGGCAGCAGTCACTCTTAATCTACTACCAGTAGTCATTGTAATATACAAAATGTTAACACTTACAATAACCAATAAATAAACTGTATCAATCTCTATCTTTTATTTGATATATTCAATGTATGAGATTAGATAAAGTAGTGTATGAAACTGCACATAACTAGGTTTTACACCCCTCATTATGTACCAGTTTCATAAACTACTATTCTATTCACTTTCTATTCATTTTATAAAAAATACTAGCTTTCCGCCCGCGGCTTCGCCCGCGTGGAATTCGGTTATTTTGCGGAATAAAGCACAACTATAAGAAAACTTCTCATTCCCACGGAAAAATCTAAGAAGCGCGATGTAACGCTGGATACAATTAGTTGGTTAACCAAAACTAAATGGTACACTATATTATATGTTTTCCCTTGTGGAGCAAAAACATGCAGATTTTGGGCACTGGAAACCCGGGAACACGCTACATAGAGCTGACCATGCGAAAAACAATGTTTCTCCAAGCTATCATTCCACTTCTTATGTATTTAAAAAAACACATCGTTACCATGTTTTAAAAAACACCCAGCGTCATCTATCGCATACCTCAAGAACTAACGTAACTAATACTTATACCAATTAGTAATTCGTTGTCTTTAGTGATTTCAGGATAAGTAGATGTAAAAAAAACAATTTAGACGATAAAACAAATTGTACGTCATCCCTCGGGAATTCCTCATTTTCGGGGATTCATTATCGTATCATTTAGCTTCTAAATTTACATGTTTATATTCGTTTGCAATATTTTACCTTGTTTTAAACGACACACAGCGCCATCTACAATCCATCCATCAAGCAAACAATATTTTTGTTTTTCCTCGGGAATGTCAATTTTTTCGAGGATAAAAAATACCCTATTATTTAATCCGGACTATTATCTTTACGTCTGCAAAATTTCAAAGCAATCGGTTCAGTAGTTACGGCGTGAAAGCGGAACAAACAAACAAACTCACTTTCCGATTTATAATATTAGTAAGGATTTTAGATTTCATAGGTCAAAGGTCACGATAAGTTCATGTTTTTTTTTCTCAAAAAGTATTGGAGTAAGACTTCTGGGAATTGAACTCATGCTTTTTTAGGGTATAAATGATATATTTATGTAAAAACCTCAATTTGTATTGTAACCTCAATTTTTTTGGTTCCATAAAACACTGTGCTATGTTAGACCAATCGGAAGTACATTAGTAGGCCCAATCATAAAATCCTGAAACCCTTTATGATGGTCGACATTTTATCGACGAATAAAATAACTCTCAGTCACTGAAAAGTAGGTACGTACATGTGATAGTGACAAATGTTTTGTCCATCAATAAAATGCAACCATACCTATTACGGCCACGGGTGTTTTCAGTAACAACTGCACCAGTTACTATTTAAAATACCTAAATCTCGATAGGTGTGCCTCTAATATTTTATTTCCCTCAATTTCTCCAGGATCACGTCACTTGGCCCTGACCTGATAACAAAGGAATAAACTAGAAAGTGTTTTTTTTCGTTTCATTTGAAACAAAAAAAAACAATTTTCCAAATAGGTATAATACGCGACACGTTCGTAAACCTGAGCCAAACATGAGTATAAAATACATAGTTAGAATAGCTAAGAAAGTGGTTTCCTAAAATCGTTCGCAATGTTCCGTCAATACAGTAAAAGTTCCCCATTCACGGTTTCCTTATCCGAGGGAGAAAAAATTGCAACACAGTTCCTGTATTCGCGACTAAAAATTTAATTATTCGAGGATGAAAACAGTAAATAGAAAGAGATTCAGTCTTTTATTAAAGTAGCGGCATTATATGAGTTCTGGTATATGGCCAGGCGGCTTTCATGAAAGATTTGACCAAGTGGACTAATGTCAATTAAAATAAACCTTACCGTCACAATACAAAAGCAAGTTAAAAAAAGAATATTACCCCTCGTGGTAATAGAGTAGTTCTACGTTCGTAGTACATCGACGAGGATCGAACTACTCATAGGTAAAGAGATTTGAATGTACTGTTACTGACATACGAAACTTCGATTGATTACGCATCCACCAACGTCCGTGAGTAGGCTATAACGAAGCGCCATCTAACAACAACAAGCGATAACCGTATTCTTAGTGTCTCACTAGATGGCAATACGTATCGTGTTATTTGTGTTCTCACTAGTGTCATCTATCGTAACATAGAAGGAAAGCAATATAGCCAGTTGAATAACCAGTTTTAGGGTGATACCATTTTCTTGTACTAAGTGGTGTCTCTGTATATTATCTACTTTGTGATTAGGTCCTTCTTTGCTATACTATATGGCACTATAGTATAGAGTAGTCTGAAAGCACCTTAATTCAACTACAATGTTGAAGGCTGGTATCAAAATACCAATTAGTTATAAACTAATTCAAACTTTTTGAATTATTATTCTCATATTTTTTTCCTATTTTTTATAGTAATTTATTCTCTATTGTCTATGAAATAGGTTTGAAAAACAATTGCAATTAATGAAACAAGTCTGCACCGAGTTGGAGCCAGAGTTAGAATCGGATGCAGAAGACGTCAAGAGAAAAAGATTCGAGAAGGTTCTGGAACTCATGCAAAAGGTAAATGTGAAAAGTACAATCATCGTCAGAAGTGTTTACCAATACAATCCAACTTAACTTTTCATTTCATAAAATCTAGTTATTAAACTAAACCAAATAAAATAATACTAACTAGTAACCATACCGGAGAATGTAATATTTTGACATTTTGCTACTGTTGATATTTTGGTAATTGTGACATTTAGGTGGATTGGCATTTTCGCAATTTTGACAAGTCTAAGTTTGACGAATGATATATGTATGTTATTGTCTAATTTCAATTGTATTTACTAACATCACTGTTACTTATAGTCATAAACATTCATTCATTCATTCGATATTATAGACATTATGTCTGACATTAACTTCTTAAATGTCTTCATGACATTTTGGCCTTTTGACTTTATGCTAGAAATACCAACATTATGCCTTCTTGTACAATATTTCATTCATATTCAAATATTTTTAAAGATGGTAAAGAAATTATTGTTTGAAAAAAAATTGCTTTTGACACAAGTTTAGCATGAAAATTATTAGTGAAAGTTATAAGGTCTTAAGATTGTATGAACTTAATAATATGTCTATAATTATAAAGAACAAAATGAAATTTTATTAAAAAGATCCTTAATTGTGTAAAAATATTATTTTTATTTTCTATTGTTGATTTCTTTAGATATAATAAATCTCTCAATGTTTAATCAACAAAAAATACATAATATTCAAATAACGTGAAAATCTCTTAATATAAAAAGGCGTAGATGGGATTTGAATCCATCTCTTTCTAATTAACCTGGCTATAGCTTTTAACCTAACGGTTGTCAAGACTGGTTAATTTTACTTATCTAAGATTCTTCTGAAAGCGTTTAAATAATTCATGTAAAAAACAGAAGTTAAAAAATGTGATTTATAAGATAAATTATTTTAACTGATAAATACTTGAAAACATCGACTTGTCTCCCAAGTGAATTCTCAGCGGGAATCGAACCCGCAAGCTTTAGATGTCCGGTCCAATGCTCTCCCAATTGAGCTTCCAAGTCTTCTCGAACACCCATCGAAATTTTCTAGTACCTTTCTAATCAACTGTCCAAACATTTCGCTGGTTTGCGAGAATATCGACGCAACTGCAAAATCTGTCAAATCTATAATCTAAGATCACAGTGGTTTATGTGTTTGTCTGTCCGCTCTTTTTCCATTGTATCAATAACGTTACCATAGCAACGCGTTAACCGCAAGTAGTTCGTCTACCGGACGCTAGATGGCGCTAACGGAAAAATATTTAATAATAGAAAAAAATTAAAGAATATTGTCCACCCGTGCAAAGCCGGGCCGGGCCGCTAGTTGAACTAAATATGCCAAACGATCTTAAATTATTTTATCGTGAACAGATTCGCAATGCAGATATCGCGCCACTGTTCGCTCGAAAGAGATAAAATTATATTTTAAGGTATGCGATAAAAGATTTCATAAAATTAAATAAATTCTATTTAAATAAATAACCAGCGATTTGTAAAAATGTTTCTTTCGAATATGAGATGTTCCTCTTATTGATGAGACAACGCTGGCCTAAGATTAGAAAGATACTGGAAATTTTCGAAGGGTGTTCACAAGGCTCGGTAGCTCAATTGGGAGAGCATTGGACCGGACTTCCATAGGTTGCGGGTTCGATTCCCACTTGAGAATTCACTTGGGAGCCGAGACGATTTTTCTCGTATTTTTCTACTAAAATAATTTATCTTATTAGATACCTAGCATTGAACAAATGAAAAAAAATATGTGTTTGATTATTTTTCAGATGCAGGATTTAGGTCAACCTCCAACAGAATTAGTGGGAGATATCGGAGCACCGCCACAAGCTTTTGCCCCACCCATGGGACAAGATCCCAGCCAATGTTGCGTCATGTAGTCGTGTGACACGTTATAAATAAACGCAAATGACGTATAATGATGAAACTTCGCTACTTATAGTGTATTTGAAAAGATCTTATTATATATTCCCGTTTTTATTGAAATTATGTTAAATTATTGTACGTTTTTCCCTTTTGTTTCAGGGATTTAATTAAGCTTTATTTCTGCGTCATTTTTTAAATAATCTGGCGTTAAAAACTCCGATGGGTATTCGTTTTGTCGTACAAATTTTTTGTAATATATTTATATCAGGATAACGTTATTTATTTCTGAATTAAATCATTGTAAGTTTAATAGAAACAGATATTGCATATAAAGAACGAATGTTACTAATATTTTTATATATTTAACACGTTCAATGCCACCGACTCGCCCGGAGAGTTCACGTAAATCTTATTCTAGTGCCGACGACTCGCCTGGCGAGTTCAGTGTTATTAGCTTATATTTCATTTACACGGTGACGGCCACAAAAATAAGAAAACAAAGAATTTACCCTTACGTAGTGCCAGTGAACTCGCGTGGCGAGTCGGTACAATTTTTATTGCAGTGCCGGCGACTCGCCCGGCGAGTCCGCCGTATAATGTAGGCGGCACCCGAGAAAAATCATGAAATTCATAGTGTTAAATTTGACTATAAATATAGAATGGTACAAAAGGCGGACTTAATGCTAAATGCATTCTCTCCCAGTCAATCTTCGGGAAAATAGAAACTAGAATTTCATGTCTTTCAAATCTACAACATCAAAATGTCGTTTGATAACATTTTGCTGACTTTATTTTAAAGTATAAAATAAAACAAATAAATACGGGAATATAATAATAATGAAATCACTATTAAACTATCACAAGCATTTGCCGCATTTCACTTATGTCATCATGACGTATGTCTAAATTTTCAAATAATCTCTTTTTAAATTACTTTTGGAACTTAATTGTTAATAACTATTTAATTTTTACAATTCCGTGGACATTACACATTTGAATAAAACAATTTTTTTACGGATATTACGCATAATTTATTTTATATATTCTTCTGGCTTTTCGACTCGTTTATATGATCACAAGACTAAGGCAATAGTCGTCATATATTTTCCACTTCATTCACAAGATTTTAATCGGGCGTGTTCCTACTTGTTAAAATTTATTTTCGTTTGATTATATAAAATAAATGCGAAAAATCCGTAAAAAGTTTTATTATTCAAATGTTGAAATTAATATGTTTATTGGAGTAAAACATGTTTTACAAACTGTGACGTCGTGACGCAATAGTGATGTGTATGACGCATCTTTGACGCAAAAAATTTTGGTGCTGTGTGTTACCCTTGTGGTATCGGTGTATTTTATAAATTTCGATATATGATACTTACTAAAGATAGTTATGACGCAAAAAAGTAATCTTGGTTTTCCTCCTAAATGTAGATTTTAAAGGCACTTTATAAATTAAAAAAAAAATACTACACGCATAACTAGCTTGAAAACATTACTAAGTAAATAAATTTGTTTATATTTAAAATAAACGGTAAAAAGAGCCGAAGAGATTGTTTACTCTTTGGCGAACTTATACGAACTTCGGAGTGTACTTAATACCTATGACTAACTTCGGAGTGTATACTTGGTATAAAAGGATCCTTAACGAAGACTCCACATATGATTAGTGTATAAGAATATTAAAAATGATTGATGGGAACAAATTAACATTTTTGCATAAATAAAAATATATATTTTGTTGTTGCAATGCAGCGAACTTAGCAACAGACTGCGTGAATGTAGTAAATTACTCATATTTGTTTATTGATTGGAATGTTTAATTCCATGAGTGAGTTCATATAAAAATAAAATAAAAAGACAATTTGATCTCAGTTATTCCTTATATATGCATTTTTCCAGTGGTCCTATCGGCTTCTTCTTCTTCAGCCTTTCGCCACTCAATGCGTGTAGGCATCCTGCATTGCCCGCCATTCTTCCCCGTCTTGGGCCTTTCTCTGCCAGAACTTTCCGGCAACTTCGACCAGATCGTCGGTCCACCTCATCGGCTGTCTGCCAACACTCCGACCAGTTCTTGGCCTCCATTCGAGCACCTTCCCCCATCTTCCATCCGTTCTACGCCTTATGTGTCCCGCCCATTCGCATTTTCTTATGGCGGTTTCCTATCGGCTATCCTATCGGAATGTTATGGCTATCTCTCCAGTTTGTGACATCATAACGCCATTTTTATAGACTATAAACGCTATATTGCTTTGATTGATTTCTAATGGACTCCGTGTATGGATAACGTCCTTCCAGAAACATATTTATGTATACCCCCAATGGAACTGTCCTGGGGTTTGATAAGCCAAGGGACCCATCGGTACCTCTTAGTTTTATGAGGCTGTAGCCTATTGATTGGGCAGAATAGGTTTTCTTCGTACTCCAGCCATCCCAATTCATCCCAGAAGGTTAGCAGCCTTTTCAGACTGCTGTATGCCTCCGGAAGTGATGTTGGGGTTTGGAGAAGTGCCCGTTGATCTTCCACGCTTTGCATTCCAAAAGGACGTGATGTGGAGTTTCTTCCTCCTTCTGCAAAGAGGGCTGTCTGTCACACACAAACAATCACGCTCTTTTCCCAGGGCAGGCAGATCTCAGATATACATCTCCCGCTTTTTATACTCCCATCACATCTTTCATACAAGCTCGTCGGTTAGGGTGGTTTGAAATTGACATTTTTTCAGGATATCTTCTATATGGTCCCTGAATATTCGACTTGGTCTGCCTTTCCATGCCCATGCACATTTACCTCATAAGCTTGTCTGCATTTTCTATCTTTGTCACTATATCTTCCACACCACACCACTCTCTTATCACATCATTCGTTATTTTATCATATCAGTGACCAGTTATTTTAAAAATATTCGAGAATTTTGTCCCTATTTTGTTTGGTAAGATTGCGGGTCAGCTTTTTTGTTGCCACATGAACTGTATTCTTTGTCTGCCTGCATCTTTCACTGGTTTTTCATTCTTTTAGGTAAGTTTTTTCTGAGTTACGATATAACCATGAATTTGGCTTGGGGTATGGGCAGCATTAGTTCCGGTCCATATATATTTGACCCCCTTTTGGCCAGTTCATTCGCTTCCAAGTGAGTGACTCCTAATAGGCCCCTTAGGCTTCCATCTAAGGAGCTCAGGAGTATTGAAACAATGGAGTGAAAAGGGAAAAACCTATAGTATGGTTTCATACAAAAAAAAAACTTCGAAATTAAAGGAGGTTTTTTCGTTAAGGGTCATTTTACACCTTACGATATTTATCTTTTGTAAGTACCATCGTATCGAAAACAGTAGATGGGGTGACAGTAGTAAATAATGTTATTATTATTGTAATAATTTATATTTTATTGGGCGATTTGTGGATAATGTGTAGGGCCTTTAAAGGTTTTGAGTGGGGATGTGTAACAAATTATATCAATTGAAAAAAAATGTACACTTGCCGATAAAAGTGTTTAGAAAAAACGTTTCTTAGCTGTTTTGCGAAAATTAATTTTATAGCTATATTAGTAATTAATATAGCAATGACTCGTCTAGGTTTTTTGACTTTAGAAACTAATTTGTTTTTTGCTTAACATAGTAACAATAATATAGTAACACATTTTAATTGCTGAATTACCAATTTCCAGACAACCAAAACAATACATCAATTTTGAAAAAATATAGTTGTATTATTTATTTAATTTTTATTGTAACGACAATTTATTTTAATATGGAAACCATCACTTAACCAATAAATCTCAAATATGAAAAGTTTCAAGGTCTAACCAGACGACGGTTTTTATTATATCTCATCCGCGTCTTTATTACTGAGAGAATAAGGTTGAAATTTGCTGCGTGATTTTTTATGATGCCTTGTTTAACTTTACACCCCTACTAATAGATTACGTCGCGGACTGGATCGGAAATAAATTGTCTGCGTAGGTCCTTATTGTGTAGTAAATAAGGTCTGGAATATTTAAACCCTTCACGAAGAGACTTTATATAAAACGTGGATTAGGAAGTTATCACTAAAATCAACCTTATGTCTCAATTATAGATGCGAAATCGCTTCAATTGTTTATTATTTATATACAGGGTGTTTGGTAATATCTGTATGACCGGGAATACTGTAGCTAAGGATCATGTATAACCCTCTAAATTATTATTATTCATTATCAGCCACTCAGCTGAAGTAATTCCATTTTTAGTTGGAAGTAAACGGCATAGTGACAACCCTAAGTACAGCCTAAGTACTTGATCGACATCATACATCATTGATTTTCAAAACACAAATTTTGCCTAGGGATGCCACATAGTAATTTTTCAACAAATCAAAGATCACAAGACGTTTTTCTGAGATTATTTGTATCCAAGATAATCAAACTTATATATTCGAGTTTATGCATTTATTATCAACACCCTGTATTTATAAAATTAAATATAATTATCCAATTCAAAATGACTGTTCTGACTGTTCATAATTATTGAAATATTTCGTGTGAAAATTTAGACTCAGACTCAGATCTCAGAGACTCAGACATAATGTTCCTTTTTATAATAGTAATAAAGTTGTTATTTAAATAAACGCACCTTCAATACTATCACGAGTATTATAATTTAATTGAAATTATTTATATAAAGATATTATTTTGCAGTGCCAAAGATGTACTAATGAAGTGCATAATATATTGTTTTTTAAACCAAATGAGCTTTTTTATTTAAAAAGTATTTTATGTAAAAGCTTTTTTATGTAAAAATGGTAATTCCCGTTGGTTCTTTTGAACTGCTTATAGAACTGTTAGGACTGTTTCCATAAAACTAATAATATCTTTGCTAAACTAAACACTGAATAATACAGTATTTGGTAATCTTACCTTATAACAAAATCTGTATTTTTAGATCTCTAAAAATACAGATTTTGTTATAAGGTAAATCTAATTGACCATTTGTCAAAGACAACATTTGAAAGTAATGAAATAAAATAAGTATTTGTAAGTATCATAACAATATAAGTATTATGGCAGGTGTGAAAAGATTTTTGAAAAAAAAATGGTGATTTAAATATATAATTTACTTCTGAGAATAATTATATAACTTTTAAATGGGTATTTATATAGAAATTACTTGGAAGGGCGATTTCTCCTGTTTTGCATGATTAAGGTTACATTATGAAGTGTAAGAAAAGATGAACCGAGTTCTAAACAGTAATGAGTGACTTGGAACAACTTCCATAAAAATACCTCGACAATTCTATCGCATATTCCTATGGTACTGATTTAACAAATTTAGTTGCATTTTTTCCGACATAGTACAATCAGGAGAAAAGGTATAACAGTTTTATGACGTCACAGTTCCATAGAACTAATGGGAACTGTTAATTCACCTAAAGTAAAACAAAAAAAATAGAAAAGTATAAACGTAGCCTGTATCTGTTGCCTCAAATATGTAGGGTTACCTTATATCCCGATTCCTTAAAGATAAGAAAAATAATCATCATCATCATCATATCAGCCGTACGACGCCCACTGCTGGACATAGGCCTCCCCCAAGGATCTCCACAACGATCGGTCCTGTGCTGCCCGCATCCAGCGTTTTCCCGCGACCTTGACCAGATCGTCGGTCCACCTCGTAGCGGGCCTACCCACTGAGCGTCGTCCGGCACGCGGTCGCCATTCGAGAACCTTTCCGCCCCAACGGCCATCAGTTCTCCTTGCTATGTGTCCTGCCCATTGCCACTTCAGCTTCGCAATTCTTTGAGCTATGTCGGCGGTTTTTATGTTCTCTGCGGATAAAAATGCCGTAAAAAGAATGGGTCTTCATCCCAAGCCCAGACCAAGTGCGATATGCTGGAAAGGCGAGGGTCCAAGTCCAATCGGAGGTAATAGATATTTGCTACTTCATATTAAAAAACGTTAGTTACTAAATGGTAACTCTCATAGAGAAGTAAACAGCCATAAACCATTGAAATAGCTGAACAGGGAGCGTAGAAACTGTAGTAAAATTTACAACTAGAAGTAGAAAAGCAAGAACAGTGTTACTACATGTTGGGTAGACAAAATTTTGTAAAAATAATAAAATGATGATGATTAAAAAATAATATTCTATTTTGTCCTGGTAGGCATACTTTTGTCTTTACGCCAATCTATCTTTTTTTTATTTAGGATGGGTTCGCTTTTGATCCCAATCAAGCCCAGGGCCAGGACAGAATCCACGATGGAACGAGCTAACCCAGAAGATGCCTATTCACCCTGGCCTTGAAAATGGACGGGTTATAAGTTTTCGGAAATATAGACGTAGGGAGGGAGTTCCACTCCTTTGCTGTGCGCATTATGAAGGATGTTGAGAAGCGCTTGGTGCGACAGGTAGTAATAGCAACCAAGAAACCACACTCTCTTTGGAGAGTGCATTGTAAAGCTAATTAGTCGGGAAGGGAGTCTGTCATTAAGGGAATAGGGTGAGGGAAGAAGACCACAATATGGCCTTCATCTGACGCAGGCGAATAGGAAGGAGAAGCTTCTATTTGCATTTTATCCCCCTTTAAAGAAGAAAGTGGCAGTGGATAGGTTGCGCTACCGTTAGCACCATAACTGTGTCGTCTTAAGCGATGCCTGGGTGCAACTCAGGGGCTTGAATTGTCTGATAACAATATTTAATCAGCAGGTAATACTCATTGAAAAGTTTATTAAATATTGTCAGCTCAAGAAATAACAGAAAAACTTAACAATTAGGCAGTTAAGTAGGGGTCGAAAAAAATTAGAATAAGTAAGACATTTTCTGTGTGGGGAGCCTGGGTACCTACGGTTGAAACAGGGTACGGTTGCAACAACGCATATAACTCGTAAAGTATAAGCGATGTGATGAGGGATACAAGGGGGGAAGACGCGGAAGGCAGGTCCGAACCTGTATTGCAGTAACGCGTCGCTCTCCGCGCGCCACGTATGTTTCTAGGCCACCCTATTGTATTTTGTCGACCAAAAGTAAGTATTTTTTATTGTTTTCTTTTTGAAATTACTCTGTTGCTATATGTTATTTGCACTGTGAGTGCTTTTCAGCTTAATTCTTAGTTCCAAGAGGTTCGGTAACAGAGATTAGTTTTTGTTTATGTGTTGTTCTGTCGACGCTGCGATCATCGTAATCGCGGTGGTGGGGTGGGGACAGTTGAAACAATATTTGTGAGTACAGTTGTAACAGTCTTATCATTTGTTTTTTTTTTTATTATAGAAGCCAAGACAACGCATCAGAAAAACTTCTCGAGGTCAGTGTGATATAACTCATTACGAAAATGCATATGCAGAACTAAAAAAAGGGAATTATGTTCTTTTGTGTTAATACACATAAGACTTAATGATTAAGACTGATAAAAGTGCCATACTGGAATTAAACTTATTCTTGTTGATTATTCATTAATAAACAGATTTTATATCACATTATTGTATATGTTTCAACTGACCCTCATCGCTGTTTCTACCGCCCCTGGTATGGCGACTAATATAATATTGTATATGTTTCAACTGACCCTCATCGCTGTTTCTACCGCCCCTGGTATGGGGACGGTTGAAACAAATGTACATCTCTCTTATAAACGCCTCTAATACTAAAACTACTGCACCTAATCCTCAAATTGTTATATTATTTTAAAGTCAAAACTCCACTCTCTCACTTTAAGTGTTTTTTTTATAACTACATTGCATACTGACAGCGCTATGGGCATTTATAGCGAAATTGTTTCAACCGAAACCAGGCTAATTAAAATGCTGTTGATTTATCTGAATAAATCAATTTAATTTATTTTAAAATCTAACAATGGGGAATAGATGAGTCCGGCGAGATTCGACCGTTTTACGACCGTTTTTTGCAACGGTTTCGCCTGCTTGAATATCGGGTTCGATTCCCGAAAAGGGCTGAGGTACGGTAGTGAATACGAGTATTTGTATCCAAATCATTTCTATGAATAATATTTATTCATGTATCTCATATGTATGTCTATCCGTTATCCTAGTATCCATACCACAAGCCTTACGACGAACTTTTTAGACGAAAATGGTTTTTAGACAATTATTTTGTCAAAGTAATTTTTAACGTCCGTAGCGACTTGCGGTTTCTCTGACGTCTGTAGGGCTTTCCAGGTCGATATGGCATCGATATTCTTTGGAAATTTACTGCGTTGTACCTTAAGATAATTTAAATGAAACGCTTACTACGCACCATTACTAAATTACCCGATTTGCCTTTAAATGTTACTCGATCGATCGCTTTTTTAACACCCTTTTAATAACTTTTGTTACCCATTTTAAAACGTAGGATTAGCTTGAAATTTTGCACACTCAAAGACCGATGACAATACAATAATAGTTTTATGGTAAACTGAGCTATGAAATAAAAAACAAATTTCCATATAATTAAGTAATAATTGGGTAATTTACGAGAAATTTAATGTACTTGTATGTATTTAAATTTAATTCACTCTAAGAAAAGCGTTAGGTGCTTTGAAATGAAATGAAATGAAATGAAATGAAATGAAATGAAATGAAAAAAGCTTTATTCACAAACTGCACACATAACATACATATATATACAATAATTAAGAAAGAAGGGAAAAAAAATACAGTGTGCAGAAGGAAATGGTCACGACCCAATATATATGTCGAACCAGATAGCTCGACGCTGATTTTCTGTCGTGCCAACATCGGACGAATAACAATATCACAATTACATACACAGATACAATCTCACAATCACATACAAATCAAACATGCTCTAAAATAAATAACGAATTAATAGCTAAAAAACAAAAAAAAAACCAATAACAATAAGCAAAAATTACAACAGGTGAGGCTTACAATAAAAAAAACAAGTAAATTAACAACATAGATAATACAAACAACCAGGGGCGCCGACTCCGTGGGTGCTCGGGTGCTCCAGCACCCACGAGAGGTAAATAGTGGGTGCCGAGCACCCACTATTATGAATATCTAAAATAAATATCTTTCTCGTCTTTTAACTAAATCTAAATAATATATGTATATAGGTACCGAAATAATATACGTAATACGCGCCAGCTAAAAGATCATTTTCAGCATTACGAAGAATAAAGACTTACTTGAGGAGTACTATGACTCAGCAAAGACTTAATAATTACATGGTAGTGCATGTAAACAGAGAAATAGCGGATGATTTGGAACTTGAAAACATTGCCGACATATTTATAAATAGAGCAGTAGTTCGTCAATATAAATTCGCATTGAATAAAAAATAATGTTAAGATAAATAAGATATTTATTAACAGGTGCACATGTCAAACTGCTGTGTAATATAATAAATTATCTTTTCTAAATATCTTGTATTTTCTTGTGTCTATTAAATAACAAAAATAGGTACATATAAGTAGCTAGGTATGTCATTAAAAAAGCTGGAGAACCCACGGGAATTTTAAAAACTCTGCGCCCCTGCACACAACTTTATAAAATTGAATAATTATCTGGACCACTAAACGGAAACACAATAATAATAAAAGGCTTGTCTTCGCCACCATCTTAGACTATACTTTGAGTAAGCAATAACTCTTAATATCATTTTTTAAACGTATATTTAGAGACAAAGATACGCAATGGTGGCGGAAGATAGTTCAACACTTCGTTGCCTGATCGCGAAAACTGCCTCTAAAAGCACGTGTTTTATGGTATGGTGTTGCCAAATGTATGTATGGTTTGTATAACGTTCTTCTTACACTAACTCTGCATTTCGATAAAATAGTCTCTTTTATAGAAAATAGGCATGCGCTTGACCACTATCTCGCATGATTTGGAGACCCTGATTTGAAGAAATTGTAAACCTTCTCATAATGTTTATTGTTGATGTTTTGTTATGTTATTGTTTTGTTGCAATAAATTATTATTATTATTATTATTACGTGTAGCGTCCCGATTACAGCATAATTGGCCATATGATTTGTTTATGGAAATCATCCTAACAAAATTATTTTGGTAGAGCCTACAAAAAGAATTTTTTAGTAATAATCACTTTGAGTACTTGTTACATTGACAGCAATAAAAATGCATCGTTTTGAAATTTAATAAAAAATATGATAGATTTGAGTTGAAAAAGGTTACGTACATAGGATTATAACACTGAGATTTAGAATTTGTTGGAAGCCAAACACCCGTAAATTATTGTCCATTAATTTATATAATAAACTAAGTGTGTTACTAAGTTATTCCATTGTGCTTAGACAAACCACAATGTTTTATGGTCGACTTTCACTTCTACATGGTTTACCCACTTTGTACATCACTTAAAATACCCACCTTAATATGCGTACCTAATATTTTTAAGTATAACCTCTTTTAAAGTATTCACGACGCGTTTATTCTCATTATATACTAGCTGACCCGGCCACACGTTGCTGTGGCTCAGCTATGTTAAATGATATATAACCTATAGCCTTCCTCGATAAATGGGCTATCTAACACTGAAAGAATTTTTTAAATCGGACCAGTAGTTCCTGATATTAGCGCGTTCAAGCAAACAAACTCTTCAGCTTTATAATAATAATAATAATAATAATCTTTATTTATAGAATAAGTTTTACAATCATAATGAAGTCGCTGACTCCGAAACTAGGTTCAAAACCTGTATTTCGGAAATCAGTTCCCTTCTTCCTTAACCTATGTACAAAATAAACATACTTAACAAAAAGAAAACGTATTTTGTTTTTAAAGTTAGAATAAAATGTGTGCGTGGTGTGTATGTGTGTGTGGTCGTGTCGTGAGTGTATGTGTGTGTGGTCGTATCGTGAGTGTATGTGTGTGTGTCTTCTGTGTTTGCGTGTATGTGTGTCCACATGCGTGTGTGTCTATTTGAGGGGTTGTAGCAGTTCCTCCGTTTCTTTGTAATCTAAACTAGATAACCAACCAGAAACTATTATTTTGCATTCGCGTGAAGATAGTGGATACAAATTAAGGATTCTATTAGCTTTGTTATAAAGATATTTAGCTTTAAAATCACTTTGTCGGCTTGCTAATGTAGTACGACATTTAGGTAAATTTATTACATTTTTGGACCTTCGTTGCGAAGAATACTTGGCTTTATCAAAAGAAGTATGCTGGTGCTGCCAGACAATACTACGCAATATATATAATTGACGCACTGTAAGTACAGAACTCTTTTTGTACAATTCCACAGTCGGACACCTGTAAGGACTAAAAGTCATAGTTTTTAGAAGTGATCGTTGGGCCCTTTCAGTTTGGATCATATGAGTCTTGCAGGCACCTCCCCAGATAACCACACAGTAGCTTAAAATAGATTGCACAAGTGAGATGTACACTTTACGGAGAAGATCCAAATCAGCTACATATCTAAGCTTCTTAAAGATCCAAACTAGTTTTCGAGTTCGTGATGTTAATAATTGTATATGCGGTTTCCAACTTAAGTTTTCATCCACCAAAAGACCTAGATACCTTACTAAAGTAGATTGAACTATAGTAGGACAAGAGCAACCTTCATCTTTTTTCGTGTCACATATATGTGCCCTGATTTCTAGATGAGATGACTGTAGCCTACTGGATGTTAATTGCAAAAAAGTACATATAATACATATATTATAGTATAGACTAGATGACCCGGCCACGCGTTGCTTTGTTATAAATTAAAATGAATCTTATCCTATGTCCTAAGTTGGAACTAATCTAGAGACAGAACCAGCTAACCCAAAAGGTGCGTATTCACCCTGACTTTGAAAATGGACAGGTTATAAATTCTCGGAAATACAGACCCATCGAGGGAGTTCCACTCCTTTGCTGTGCGCATTATGAAGGATGTTGAGAAGAGCTTGATGCGACAGGTAGGAATAGCAACTAAGACAGGGTGGTAGCCCGCAGTGCGTCTGGATGTCCGATGGAAAAATGGAAAAAACAGAACAGAATTCTGTTATCACAATAATAGTAGTCGATCTTCTACAGACTGTACTTTGGAGAGTGTGGAATTGACTTGAAGCTGCATTTGCTCATACCGCCATCTCCTTTTTTGCCCCTGCCCCTTCCGGGACTCGAAACCAGGACTGTCGATGCAAAAGGAAGGATCGTTGTTCCAATATATTTCACTGTACCTATATGGATTCATTTATTATCACTTATTTACTTTTAAATAATTTAATTAACCCCAGTTTATTAATCTTCGTGTTTAATAAAAAAAAAACTTTAACACGTTTATTAATTTTTTCTACAATAAATCTATAAATAAAATCGTCAGTCAAAGATGGAAACCGAACCCATGCTTTCCAAACTAAGATTACTTTTTTCCCCGTTAAATTTTCGATTTCTAATTCACTTTGGGATGCAATTAAAAGTTATTTTGATATACATTGCCTGTTAGTCTAAGCTAGAAATTATTTTATCTGTAGTATATGTGGTGAAAATAAAATGGCTAACTTACGGTTATTATGTAAATATATAGTCAACATCTTTAAATTATATGTGTAAAGGAAAGTAGCCTACATATCCATTACCAGCCACCAAGTATATTAAAAAGAAGAAAAAGGCTTTGCTAGGTTCAAATATCCACAATGTACGCATGACTTACTAATTAATGAATCGAGTTTGATTGACGTATTTAAGCAAATTAAAAGAATGTGATAAAAAACCCGTGACCAACGCGAGCTCTAAAATTTTAATGTACCGTTAGCTTTTATAAATACAAAACAAGCAAGCGCTATGAAGTGTGATACAGCGCCATCTATTGGCGAGTTTGTGAACTACATTTTCTATACATGTATAAAGGCCATAGGACGATAAGAATACCGAATCGGCCCCAGAGAGGTATCTGGCTCATAATTTTAGGAAATGTTGGTACTCATAAGATACGTCGATGCTGAAAGTTTCAGCTTTTTATCTATTACCGTTTCTGAATAAATCTAAAAATACTGAATTTCAGTAAAAAAAATCATTCTCAGCACCATGTGAATCGATTGATCTAAATACAGGATATGTTTTGGGGCATGGTGGTAGCTTCTAAGAAAAAAAATATAAGCAATATCTGTTCATAAGAACCTATAAAAAAACGAGGTTATTTTCTTGATTTTAATTTTTAATCATGTTACGGGAACGCTAAAAATATGAATCTATTTTTTTTTAATTCCTCATTCAATTTTCGATGAAATTGTGATCTTGGGATTTTTTTTAAAACGTTACGCCATATTGAAAAAAAATAAAAACCGATTAGCTGCTCAAAAATTGATTTCTTATTATGATTTAACTCTTGCAATGATAAAATACAGAACATTTGCAATTATTGTACTAGTGAAAACAACAGAATAAATTATGAACACTCATATAAAAATATTTTTTCTCTTTTCAATAACTTTAATATTAATATTTAATTATAAACTATTCAAATGTATCAATTATATTAATGTGTTAATAATAAAATCTTCTTATGAATTTGTGACTAGTCCTCGTCGCTATCTTCATCAATCACAGTGGGGATATTGTCTTAATTGAATAAAGTATTAAGTATTGCTGCTGGTTTGGGGATTTTAGCCAAATATCGTCCATGCGCCAGGTAAAAAATTATTGCAGCTTAGTGTGAACAACAACCAATTGTCCTTAATCCACAACAGTATTTGTGAGTTGCAACAGTTCTTTTAATTTGAACTTCAATACATTCTTCTGTATCATAATCACATACAACCTCTAAATTAAATGATGAATAATCAGTACTTGATTGAGATTCAACAATTCACTTGTATCTGAAGGTAATTCATTCTCCAACGATGTATCCTGATCCTCGTCGTCAAGTTTCGTTTTCTTATATTTTTTGATCGACAATTATTCCACAAAACATCACCAACTACAATTGGATGATCAAAGATCGTTGAAAAGTCTTCAGCATCTTCATCAGATTATATATATTTTGGAGTACCTCGCGTTTGTTTAATGAATTTTGAACAAATACAGCACTTTGGATTATATGTTTTAGATGACGACATATTTTCACTTATATAATTATATAATTAGATAAAATTAATTATTAAAAACAGAAAAAGTACGACCAATACTTGTATAGAATATCAACAAATAATTTTAAGGTTATCTACAAATCTGGCGGGTTTTCATGAAAATAGAAAACAGTGTCACCAGTTTTGAATTACAGTGCCATCTTATGGGTGCTGAATTAACTAATAATTGAGCGGGAAAGTTTAAATTCCCTAAAACGTAGTTGAATTATATAAACAATATTGTTTTGTACTGATTTAATAATTATAGTGATAAATAAAGTTTATAATAATGATTAGAGTTCATTATATGAAGAACGATCTGAACGACCTGGTGGTGGATGCTGTCCGTACGGGAGGGTCAAAATACTTCAAAACCCACCGTCCCAAATTGAAGAAACTCTCCGCACATACACTCGAACTCATGGATAAGAGACATGAAATGAGATTGCAAGACTCAGCGGATGCCCTACGTTATAGACAGCTTAATAGACAGATCTCGAAGTCGCTGACGAGCGACCTTCGCCAATTTAATACCGAGCGTATTAAAGAGGCCATAGAGCGGAACAAAGGCTCCAAAGTGTTCGCTAGCGATCTGTCTATTGGGCAAAGTCAACTGACGAGGCTGAAAACTGAGAACGGCAGTATCATATCATCGACTCCTGAAATCCTGAGAGAGATTGAGGTTTCTATAGGCAGCTGTATTCCAGTATTACACCAGGCCAAAGCAAAGCTCGAGATCCTAGAGCCAAGCTTACCCGACACTATACCGAAGATATCCCGGACGTCAGCCTGTACGATATTAGAATGGCCCTCAAACAGCTAAAGAACAACGAGGCGGCGGGAGATGACGGAATTACAACAGAGCTTCTGAGAGCGGGCGGCACGCGGTACTTAAAGTCCTCCAGAAGCTCTTCAATTCTGTTATAGTCCAGGGCAAAACGCAGAAGGCAAGGAGCAGAAGCGAGGTGATTTTGTTCTTCAAAAAGGGCGATAATACCCTACTGAAGAACTACAGACCCATATCGCTTCTGAGCCATGTCTACAAGCTATTTTCGAGGGTCATTACGAATCGTCTTGCTCGCAGGTTTGACGACTTCCAACCTCCCGAACAAGCCGGTTTCCGAAAAGGCTTTAGCACCATAGACCACATTCATACGCTGCGGCAGGTTATACCGAAGACTGAAGAGTATAATCGGCCACTCTGCTTGGCGTTTGTGGACTATGCCTTTGATTCGATCGAGACTTGGGCGGTGCTGCAGTCTCTCCAGAGGTGCCAAGTGGACTGCAGGTTTATCGAAGTGTTAAGGTGCCTATACCAAAACGCCACTATGTCGGTCCGAGTACAGAGCCAGAGCTCTAATCCTATCCAACTACAGCAAGGAGTGAGACAGGGAGACGTTTTCTCTCCGAAACTGTTCACTGCTGCGTTGGAGGATATTTTTAAGCTTCTGGACTGGAATGGACTTGGCATCAACATCAACGGCGAGTACCTGACACATCTTCGGTTTGCCGATGATGTGGTCCTAATGGCTGAGACCTTGGAAGACCTGAGCACCATGCTCGAAGATCTCAGTAACGCATCCCAACGAGTGGGTCTTAAGATGAAGATGGACAAGACGAAAATTATGTTCAACGCCCATGTTACACCCGCTCCAGTAAATGTTGGGAACGTTACACTCGAAGTTGTTGACCACTATGTTTACCTAGGACATACAATACAGTAAGGTAAGTCCAACTTCGAGAAAGAGATCTCTAGTCGAATCCAACTCGGGTGGGCAGCGTTCGGGAAGCTGCGATACATTTTCGCGTCCAAAATACCTCAGTGCCTTAAGACGAAAGTCTTTAACCAGTGTGTGTTGCCAGTGATGACTTATGGCAGTGAAACGTGGTCGTTCACTATGGGTCTTGTAAGAAGGCTCAAGGTCGCCCAGCGGGCAATGGAGAGAGCTATGCTTGGTGTTTCCCTACGCGATCGAATCAGAAATGAGGAGATCCGTAGGAGAACAAAAACAGCCGACATAGCTCAAAGAATTGCGAAGCTGAAATGGCAATGGGCAGGACACATAGGAAGGAGAACTGATGCCGGTTGGGGCGGAAAGGTTCTCGAATGGCGACCGCGTGCCGGACGACGCTCAGTGGGTAGGCCCGCTACGAGGTAGACCGACGATCTGGTTAAGGTCGCGGGAAAACGCTGGATGCGGGCAGCACAGGAGCGATCGTTGTGGAGATCCTTGGGGGAGGCCTATGTCCAGCAGTGGGCGTCGTACGGCTGATATGATGATATGAAGAACAATTATTTTTATATGAGTGTTCATAATTTATTCTGTTGTTTTCACTAGTACAATAATTGCAAACGTTCTGTATTTTATCATTGCAAGAGTTAAATCATAATAAGAAATCAATTTTTGAGCAGCTAATCGGTTTTTATTTTTTTTCAATATGGCGTAACGTTTTAAAAAAAATCCCAGGATCACAATTTCATCGAAAATTGAATGAGGAATTCAAAAAAAATAGATTCATATTTTTAGCGTTCCCGTAACATGATTAAAAATTAAAATCAAGAAAATAACCTCGTTTTTTTATAGGTTCTTATGAACAGATATTGCTTATATTTTTTTTCTTAGAAGCTACCACCATGCCCCAAAACATATCCTGTATTTAGATCAATCGATTCACATGGTGCTGAGAATGATTTTTTTTACTGAAATTCAGTATTTTTAGATTTATTCAGAAACGGTAATAGATAAAAAGCTGAAACTTTCAGCATCGACGTATCTTATGAGTACCAACATTTCCTAAAATTATGAGCCAGATACCTCTCTGGGGCCGATTCGGTATTCTTATCGTCCTATGGCCTTTTAAACTAGTTTATTCTTATGAAATTCCACATACCGCCCATCTTGAAGGTTCATAAGTGCCGCCCACCGTGCCATGAAAAGATTTAAAAAGCAACAGTGGGTTAATAATAACAATTTTTTTAATTAAAATTTAAATACAAGGAAATGTCTGAATTCGCCATGGCCACAGTTGTCTTTCTGTCATCTATCTGGAATTTGTGCATATTATATTGGGTTTAAAAGACCCTTACGATAACCGGAACTTACGAATAGTATGCATGTTATATATGGTATAGTTACATATAGTTTCGCATAACATATTGTATTTTTAAAAAGGATAACTTTAAAAGCAATAATTTGCTGCCTGGTAATGAAAAAAAAATGTGTGTATCAGCACGCACTACAGGAGTTTACTCCTTAAGAACAATTGTTTTTAAACAGGCAAAGAGCATAATAAAAGATAACTTCAAAATAAAAGTGAAAGATGCGCACAATAGGTTGCGCACAAAAAAGTATAACGCTGTCATTCGATCACTAAATTTTACTCTTCAAATTTCATACCGGACGCCTTATATGAAAATCAATTCTTAAGGAGTATGCACCAAAAATATCGTTCATTTGGTGCAACATTGATGTAGTTGTAAATTTTGTGTAAAGAAGAGGGAAATAAATTTTAAAAACATTTTCTTTTTTAAATTAGCATTATGTTAAAATATGACTACAAACGTATATTTTTCTTAGGTTCATTTAGCTTCCAGCGAAAAATATAAGAAATACAATTCGGTCGATGTTTTTCAGCAATATAATGTTGACCAAAAGTGTCACTGTTGCACCAAATGAGCGATATATAACCAAACCTTTTTATGTGTAATAATATGTCTAATCTTTGTCCTAATATGTTACTAAGTTATAGTATTAAGGTCTGGTATTTTAAAACACCCTTGCAGGGAGTCACATGTACAAGAAAATATAACTACCATCTTTGTGGGAATGCAATAAAGTAAATAAACAAATTTTCCCATGCCTTTGGCATATTTTACGCATACTCCGTCTTCTATGTAGCATCTAGAACCACGGAAATGATATTTCCAGAGTTTTCCCATGACATTATCATTAATGAAATATCCGCTACAACGCAATCTTAATGATTCATTCATAATGATATTTAAAAGGTAATTCCGCTTCGAAACCCTAAAATTTTGATCATTAAGCCCTTATATTAATGCACTTCATTGCGTATACTATACGTCATTTTACTTCCTATGCATCTTTAAGGGTGAGCTTACGCTGTAAGCTATGATATAGTAGAGCTACAATGACCCATAGAAGCTGAAAATTGAATGTTTTTGACGACGAAGACGCTCGTATGAAATAATAGGAAAAGTAAAATTTAGTGATCGAATAAAGTAAGCATTGACTTTAAAAGGGGCTTTCCCATGGGCATTTATATATCAGCTAATCTCCAGAATTCTAAAATATTTTGTTACCAGACAATAGCACGACAAACATTGTATACAGAGAAATCTGTAACAATTAACACACTCACACTTAAATAAATACTAAACACTCAATACTAAGAACCCCGTCACATTATTTCATCACACGTAAAAATGTTTAACGCCCAGCGAAGGTCATGGGACAGCTATTGTTTAACAATTAAAACATGAAAAAAGTGTAAAATAAGGCAGTTTTGTTATACTTATGCCTCTCGAGTTGTAACTCTCTTCAAATAATGAGATTGGACTTAAATTTCAGCGGTTGTTGACTTTGTTTTCTTAGGCTCAGTAATTGTAGTTAAAATTATAAGTTTATGTAGTTTAGAGGCAACGTATAATGATATCCAATTAAAATAATTGAGTGGGATGCCAATCAAACCTAAGTCGCTAAATTATTCAACAAAGTTTTTTAAAAGTCAATGCAAAAAAAGCATGTGTGCAATTCACACGTGGTAGAAGTGAAACCTTCAAAAATAATATGTACACGTATACAAAATACCACGGTTGTTGTGATGCCTTCCCTTAATCTTTGTACTGCACATGCGCATACAAACATGTATTAACACACGTACATAATGTTTCCTATTTCATTTCCTCCTGCGTTAAATCTTATGATTTTGTGTCTGTTTCTTTTTACTGTCGTTTTTTTCTTTTTTACTTTAAAATCACAACGATTCTAAAGAAGTTTTCTCTTCAAAAATAAGTTAAAAATCTGATATCATTTAATAAGCTCTTTTAAAAAATAAAATGTTTCCACGAATTTTATTGTGTATGCCATTTTTATAGGAAAGTGTATTTAAAGGTTTTTGTTTACTACGATTTTTTATCACGCGCTGACTATACTAAAGCTATAGCGACTATATTTATGATATCATCGCTTGCGCTGTCTGACATTCCGTCGATTGACCACGCACGCGCAAAGTCACATAATTGTGAAACGGTCAGACATTCGGCCAGTCTTCCTTCGGTGTCCGACATAACAACACATATCAAGGACAATCTCGTGTTTTATCGGAAAAGTGCGTTTAAGTGAGTTCCATTTTTGAAAACAGAAGTGTACTTTTTGGAGGTGAGTTTCGTTTTTTTTTATTTCTTCAATGATGGAGGTTTTCGTTAAAAGTATTAAACCTTTATGTTGTTTTTTTTTATAAAAGTTAATTTATTAGACAAATGGATCATAGGGCTATTAAAACGATAATTTATTATGCATATTCAATAGTCTAATATTGCTATGACAAAACCTCTAAACTAAAATGCTATATCTAATTCATTCAAGGCTTAACTGCAAAAATAATGTAATTGTATCGGTTATAAAAATATATCACAACATAATAATATCAAATCATTAAAAAAATACCGTCAAAGATAAAAACAAAAACTTATATTTAACTGAAAGTTAACGTATGTAAATTTAAGTTAGCAATAACGATGCAAAGTTTGTGGATATCTTTTGCTGTGTAGGCAGTTTGGTTTTGCTTCGCCTGCTCGATAAGACGAGCACAATTATTAGATGTTATAAAATTATTATCTACCTTACACCCAACATGAATAATTGTTATATATGTATTTACAATTGTATTTAATGTGTAGGTCTATTTTATTAACACATAAAAACTGTGTTGTATTGAAACAAAACAATAGTTTTAGAATATATTATATATATCAAAAAAGAGTAAATGTTAATATTCAACTTTTTCTGTTTTTTTTTTGTTCTTTCTCTGTGTGTGTGTTTGACCGCAATGAACTCCGAAACTACACAACCGATCTTGATGATTTTTTTTCTTTTTGTTATATTTTTTTCAACTTAGGACATAGGATTTATAGTAATAAAAAAATGCAAATTATAATAATTTAGCCGCAACAAGGAGTGGCCAAGTCAGCTAGTTTTATATGTTTTATTAAATATCATCAACTGGCATTTGAATATAACTTGTTTTAGTTTACGAGACATTAACTACACACCCACAAACACATACACATACAATAAAGTTATCTTGGTGTGCGTTAAAATTCATTAGTATTTTGATACGTTTACTAAATTCGTAAATTGAATTTTCGATATTTCTTTTCAAAGAAATTTTCGTACTAGCTAACTCGTATTTTAACAAGACATAGTAGAACATAAGTAATAAAAATATAAAAATGTAAAATTTATAATATTACACAGCAACGCGGGGTTGGTTCGGCTAGTAATATATATATATATATATATATATATTCAATCTGATGAAATAATGAAAAGTACGGCAAGTTTTATCTTTGAAAAATATGTTTCGTCTATTTTTTTGTGTAATTGAAATGTGTAAAAAATTTATAAATTAATTTTGGTCCGTGGGGTCCTAACGCTATACCTAAGACTTTTTAAGGAAATAGCAAAAAGGTTAGTCGACATCACAGGAGACCGAAGAGCTGGCAGCTACCTCGGATAAAGAATTAGTCTAGCTATTCAAAGGGGGAACGCTGCCTAAAGGGACTCCTTTTAATAATATATTGTAGTTATTATTTTATATTTTCTAAGGTTTTTTAGTTTTAGATTCATTGTTCTGGCATAAGTATATATACTTTATCTGAATTTAAAAATACATTAATATTAATAAGGAAATTTATTTGTAATTAAGTGTTAACCTATAGGATAGTTCTCGTTGACCTAGAATCATGAAAGTTGACCAAAACAACAAGGACACTGTAAGGTTAAGGGCTTAATCTGAAAATCAAGTTTATCTAAATACTAGGATCTTAATTAACAACACTTTTTATAAAACAATTTACACAATGATTGGTAGACATTATAAAATATTAGTGAATTTTCACTCTAACTACCAACCAACAGTATTTTTTCTTGCATTCACACCAATTAGCCTAGCCCAAAGTTACCACGTTATGGCTTGTTTTATGGATATTAGGGTAACGAATATACATACATATATAATACACAAATAATATAAAAATCCTAATTATATTATGACAATACTTTGTGATTGTGTTTGTAACCATATTGTCAGTAAAATCCTAAGAATAACATTCATAACTTAGACTTAGAACATAGGATAGGTTTTATTTAAATCTATACATATAAATAAAATTGGAGTGTCTGTTTGTAATATTGAAATCACCGTCTTTTACTACATGCATATTAATATATGATATATACGCAACATACACCAAAATAACATTTTTTACAATTTTTGTCTGTCTGTCTGTTTGTTCCGGCTAATCTCTGAAATGGCAGGACCGATTTTGACTAGACTTTTATTGGCAGGAAGCTGATGTAATAAGGAGTAACTTAGGCTACTTTTATTTTTGAAAAAATATTTTATTTTAGAAAAATAAAATTACTGTGCCACGGCAATGCGTGGCTGGATCAGCTAGTTTATAATAAAATAATATTGCTAATTATAATAGCAGAGCCACGGCAACGCGTGGCCGGGTCAGCTAGTATATATTAATACCAAAGACTCAGGTACAAATGTTCGTATTCATCATACAAACAAATAATCCTTTTGGGACTCGAACCCAGGACCGTCAGTACTAAAGAATTACTACCTTTGTACCAAACAGTCGTTGACTTCTCATGGGTGAATGTTTTCAAACTTGTTTTATTTTTAAAACTAGTAATTTCATTCCATAAATAGTTTTATATAGAAACACGGGCAGACATGAGAAACCTGCTTTAAAAAAAAAAGTGGAAACCGAACGCAGCGCTACCTACCAGGTCCCAGGTTTTTTTCAGTAATATTATGAAAGAAACTTTCACAAGAATTGATAAGATAGCAACGTGACTATCTATTTTAAACTTTTTTTATATATTTTCAAAAATCAATTTAAATTACTGTTAAATTGCTAACCTGTATTTTTACCTATTAATCATAATATTTTTACATTCATACCAACTAGCTTGGCCCTAGTAAGATAGCGAAAGGTAGTGGGTTCGAAGCCCACCTGAGGGCTCGTCGGCGTAGTTTTGCACACGTATTTTATATCTTATAGAAATATTTCATCGTGAATACAAAAAATTAAAAAAAAAACAATATTATATTATTTCAAAATATAAGTAAAATTCTATATAAGGACTGTGAAATATTTTTATTCTAATAAATAACGAAATAGATCGCAAAACGCTTTTCCATTCCATTTCGTTTTATCGTTTAAAAATATACTATTTTGTCATCAAAAAGTTTTAATTTTACTTTAAAAAAATATATAAATAACTTGCCTTGAAGGCTTGGTTCTTATTCTTTACCGGATAACTCACAGCGTATTGATTATAAATCATAAAAAGTTTTATCTCTAAAACTAAGAGACAAATTAAAAAAAAGTTTACAAACCTATTTTTGGGAAGGTTAACATTCCGCTAGAACTATTACCAATCCGATCAAAAATACAAAATATTCTATTAAAATTAAGGAAAAAACCGTTTAAAATATTAAAATAGGTTTTATTCGATTTAATATGAAGTCTTGCATATTTATTTTATTATTTCACGTTTCCATTCTATTGATGTCAGTGGCTCGCCGATAAATTTTTGACGTCAAAAGACGAGTTTTGGTAATGACTTTACGAATTCAGGTTTAGATAAAATGGTCGACGTGACTGATTTGTGCGTCTTTATTTTATACCAATGTTGCCATGAAATAAAAATGTATTTTTTTAGTTCAAGTCAATTAAAATTTTGGTGTTTTTATTTGTAATTGGGAAACTTAAAGGATGGAGAAGATTTATTAAGGTTTTATTAAGATTTTTATAAGATTTTTATTAAGGTTCAATTAGGGCCCTGCCTTTGTAGTTCGGAGTTATAATTTATTTTTACCCTACTGATACAGAAGGACAATAACAATTTTCGAGCGTATGCGTGTGGGTATATATTATAAATCAATAACAAATAAATAAATTATTTCCGATAAGTTTACAAGCGTTGCATAAGTTAACTAATCTCCACACTAGGCTATGCCTGTCCTTTGGGGGAAATATACGATTAACACAATACGATTTGAAGTCAAACATATATAACTTCCTCAGTACTTTATTATAACTCCTGCAAAGCAATAGTGACTTTTTGACGTGATAACGTCTTATAAATCGATGAACGCCGGCTACACGCATGAAAATGTGTAACGTTCCGCCTGAGCCGAGCGTGCAAGCGAGAGCGCGGAACAAGCGACGATCGGCCTAAGCGTTCGACTTATGGCGCATCTATCTCTCTTCCACTTCATGAAGTAAAAAGTTAATGTGGTTTCCATTGTTTATTACAACAACTTAATGTTAATTTATATATATTTTTTTTTATCTAAAAAAATCAATTAACCTTTGCTTTGTATTATATAAAATAATGATAATTCAGTGATAATAATTCAATTCAATGTATAAAAGTATGCAATTTTTCATCAATGTTTTCTTAAGACACTATCACGTAAAATTATCGTCCGTAAACTGACTTTACAGAAAACCAAAATTTTTTTCTATGCTTTATAACAGGCATAACTTCTGTAAAACAATAAAGACTCCAAAAAACATAAAATGCTTTTTATTCAATGTAAGTATTAATAATAATTATTATTATTATAATGCATTCATTGAAAACTTCGCATGTCCTACGACGGGAGACCTTGTACAAAGAAAAAGCCGCAAGAAACTCGGCCTCTCTGCCTATAATGTGTTACAGTTTTTTTTTAATTAAGAAAACTTTGTTAGCGTTTGTGAAATTGCATAAGAAATAAATAAACTTTACAACCAATTAACTAACAGTATAGTTATTAAAGCGAAGGCTATTAATTTCATGTTTTTAGGGTTCCGTTCCTCGAAAGGAAAAAATGGAATCCTTATAGGATCACTTTGTTGTCCGTCCGTCCGTCCATCCGTCCGTCCGTCTGTCAAGACCCATTTTCTCAGGAACATGTGGACGTATCAAGCTGAAATTTATAACAAATACTCAGGTCTACTGTCTATTGGAGCTGTGAAAAACTCAAACTTCTAAGCCAACGTAATCAAAAGATACAGCCGTTTATGCCACAAAAATCCGCAAATTTTCGACACTCGCAAGGGAATCAAAACCTACCGGGTACTTCCCGTGAACTCAGAATCTTGAAATTTGGTACAAAGCAACGACTTATAGCACAGATAAATGAAAAATTGCGAAAACCGTAAATTTTTAGTTACATCATATAATAAAAATATTTTACGGAACCCTCGGTACGCGAGTCCGACTCGCACTTGGCCGGTTTTTTTGTCCTTTAAATAATCAGTAATTCTGTAATAGCCTTAGCTAGTAATGGTATTTTTAACGGCTTTTTAAATATCTGTAAAGGCAGTCGGTTACATAGTGTCTCAACTTATTACAAAACGTAATACATCTATCTATTAACGAGCCACTTATTTTTTACAAACTGAATCGTTATTGGTCTAACTTATTTAAACAAATGAAATCTAGTTATTGAGCGAAGCTCTCTTTTAGGCAACTCACAAATTTCGCTTGTCTCCCTCCTGCTACTTAACGGTTTAACCGATTCGAACGAATTTTGGCATGAACATACATGATAATAACCTAACGGACATAGGCTATATAAAAAAAATATAGACTTTACCATGGAGGAATAATCACCGAAAGAAGAATTCAAAAGCTGATCACAGTCAAACCGCTGATACTACATTGATGAAATTTGGCGCCAAAACTCACATTGTGGTCGTGACTAATGTACAAAAAAAGTTTTGAATCGGACATACCATTGAGGAATAATCACCCTTCAAAAATCTAATTGCTTCGCTCAGTATTTGCAAACAGCAGCATGTATTGCAGAACTAGTTCAAAAATAATTTATAATTAACGAATCCACTGCTGGACTCTTCTTTAGAGCTCAACAAGATGTGACTGTTAGCTATTTGCAGCCTTCAGCTTCACATCACCAGGTCGGGTACCCTTTATCTGGCAGATCTTGTTGCGCAGAAAGTCACTTGGCATAGTAATATATGGCATAAATTGACATACATTGCAGGTTAGGTTAGGTTAGGTATTGTTTTATTCATTACCAGCCAGCAAGCTATTTCGAATTATGCCTAATGATTAGAATGCATTCTAAAATTATGAATTTTAAATTTCTGCAAAAATAGGTAGACCCCACCAGGTCATCGGTCTGTCTGTGTGGGGCTTTCCCACACTGCGTTCGTCCAGTTCGTGGTCTTCACTTCAATACTTATTTTCTCTCTTCATACTTGATTTAAAATTAATATTTCTTTCGTTCACACCAATTAACCTAGTCCAAAGTAAGCACTGTAAGACAAGTCTTACAGTTAATTACTTATAAGTTACTTAAATAACAAGTTATTTATTTGTTATTACAACTCTCTTAACAACTACCATTACAGTTAGTCACCATTGCGATAGTATATTGAAGACCTTTGGTGCAATGGTAGCGATCTTGCCTTTCGCACCGACGGTTATGGGTTTAACTCCCGAAAGGGGCAGATGTTTATTTGTACCTGAGTCATGGGTATTTATGTATATATATATATATATATTTCTATGAATGTAACATATCTATGTATGTATCATTTATGTATGTCTATCCAGTTACGTAGTATCCATAACACAAGCTTTATAGTGTTTATTTTGGGCTGGGTTATTTGGTGTAAATGTAAGCAATATAGTAAATATATAAACTAGGCGATGCAGCCGCTAAGCATAAAGCTACGCTAGCACCATATATTGGAGCGGAGCGTAATACCTAAAAAAAGAAAAATATTTTTTTTTGTTTCGATGGGAATTTTTGCGAATTTTAAAATTCTCCATCACAATCTGGTCCTAAACCTGTTGATTCCATTCCACACAAAAAATATTAAAATCGGTTAAGAACTCGAGGAGTTATGATCCATGGGTGCGTATTACGTATCACGTTGTTTGTCCGCGATGGACTCCAAAACTGCTTAACCGATTTTGATCAAACTTCCTAACTATCTGTTATTTGATCTAACTTTAAAAATAGGATAGGTTTTATTTTAATTTATAACACAGCAACGCGTGGCTGGGTCAGCTAGTATATATATATATATATATATATATATATATATATATATATATATATATATATATATATATATATATATATATATATATTATTATTAAGGTAGATTAATATAACTTATAACTACAGATAATAGCGACATCCTTATCAATACACTAAGAGAACCAGCAAATAAGTCTTCGACCTCAGAAATGGGCTATGGATACTACGGTACCTAACGAATAGATACGATACGATACACAGATGAGTTATATTCATAGAAATATGTATAAATACCACGGGTATTTATACGACTCAGGTAAAAATGCTCGTATTCAGCACATAAACATCTGACCTTTCCGGGAATTGATCTCAGAACTGTCGCTGTGGAAGGCAGGATCCAAACGATCATCAATATAAAACAAACTTACAATATCCTCTTCAATCTTATATATTACTAGCTGATACAGCCACGCGTTGCTGTGACACAGTAATTTTAAAGATTTTTTCTAAAATAAAGTAGCCTAAGTTATTCCTTATTACAGCAGTTACCTGCCAATAAAAGTCCCGTCAAAATCGGTCCAGCCATTTCAGAGATTAGCCGGAACAAACAGACAGACAAAAATTTTAAAAAATGTTATTTTATTGTATGTACCGTATATATATTCATATGCATGTAGTTTTAAAAATAAAACAAGTTTGAAAACATTCACCCATGAGAAGTCAACGACTGTTTGGTACAAAGGTAGTAATTCTTTAGTACTGACGGTCCTGGGTTCGAGTCCCAAAAGGATTATTTGTGTGTATGATGAATACGAACATTTGTACCTGAGTCTTTGGTATTAATATATACTAGCTGACCCGGCCACGCGTTGCCGTGGCTCTGCTTTTATAATTAGCAATATTATTTTATTATAAACTAGCTGATCCAGCCACGCATTGCCGTGGCACAGTAATTTTATTTTTCTAAAATAAAATATTTTTTCAAAAATAAAAGTAGCCTAAGTTACTCCTTATTACATCAGCTTCCTGCCAATAAAAGTCTAGTCAAAATCGGTCCTGCCATTTCAGAGATTAGCCGGTTGGTTGCCTGTAAAGTCGGTATACGGGCGAAAGTTTTACGTGACAACGACTTTGAGTGGTAAAATAATTTTAATGTGAATATTCATTCGTATAGTAGGAAGAAGGATGAAATAATAGTAACAATTTAAAACATTTATTTATACAAAGAATTATATTTAAAACATTAATTTATAGGCACGCGTCCCTTCCACTTTTTATGTCTGTCTCTCTCGCTCTTAGGCGGGCTAACCATGCCCGAGTGGAAGGGACGCGTGCCTCTCACTCGCTCTCATTGTAAGCGCATATATAGTTGAGTGGGAGAGAGACGCAAGGCATTCGGCGGGCCTCTCTCTCGTTCGGTGACTCATCGTAACGTTACCGAGCGTTACACTTTTTCATAAGTGACTCCCAGCCGCAACCTAATTTAAGACGTTGTCACGTCAAAATTGTAAAAAATGTTATTTTGGTGTATGTTGCGTATATATCATATATTAATATGCATGTAGTAAAAAACGGCTATTTCAATATTACAAACAGACACTCCAATTTTATTTATATGTATAGATTGATGAACTAGCTATATTATGTAGTATTACATAAGCAGAAACAGTTTTTGCTGTTAAATCAATTACCAGAAACTAGTTTGAACGAAGTTTTTTGTTCAAATATCATATTTTAATAAAAAACCAATTGTGTGTGAAGAACGTTTTAGTCGTTTAAACGTTTCTTATTTCATATCCAACTTAGGACAAAAAATAGGTTTAATTTTAATTTATAACACAAATGCGTGGCCGGGTCAGCTAGTATCCATATCTTAATATATATAAATTACGTGTCACGTTGTTTGTCCGCGATGGACTTCTAAACTACTTAACCGATTTTGATCAAACTTCGTAACTATCTGTTATTTGATCTTACTTAAAAGATATGTTAGGTTTTATTTTAATTTATAACACAGCGACGCGTGGTTGGGACAATTAGTATATAATATAAACTAGGTCTGCAATGCTGCTGCTGTTTGCAAATACTGAGCGAAGCACTACCTTACCTAACCTCACCTAAATTTCATCAATGTAGTCTCAGCGGTTTGACTGTGATCATCTTTTGAATTTTTCTTTCGGTGATTATTCCTCCATGGTAAAGTCTATATTTTTTACATAGCCTATGTCCGTCAGCCTATAATCATGTATGTTCATGCCAAAATTCGTTCGAATCGGTTGAACCGTTAAGTAGCAGGAGGGAGACAAGCGATATTTGTCAGTTGCCTAAAAGAGAGCTTCGCTCAATTATGTGTCACGTTGTTTGTCCGCGATGGACTCCTAAACTACTTAACCAATTTTTATCAAACTTCGTAACTGTCTGTTATTTGATCGAACTACTTAAAAGATCAAAGAAGCTGGGTCAACTAGCGTGGCCCCGGCCACGCGTTGCTGTTTTATAAATTAAAACGATATCTATCCTATCTTTCAAGTTGGATCAAACTGCACACGGTGTACAAATTTGATTAAAATCGGTTAAGCAGTTTAAGAATCCATCGAGGACAAACAACGTGACACGTAATTTATATATATTAAGAAGATATATATATGACTGACGATCGTTTGGTGCAATGGTAGCGATCCTACCTTCGCATCGACGGTCCTTTGTTCGAATCCCGGAAGGGGTAAATGTGTGATGAATACGAGCATTTGTACCTGAGTCATGGTTGTTTATATATATTTCTATGAATATTACATATTTATGATATCATATATGTATGTCTATCCGTTACCCTAGTATCCATAACACAATTACAGTGCTTTGGGCTAGGTTAATTGTTGTGAATGTAAGAAATATTTATCTATTTATTTATTTATTTATATTAAACTTTTGCATGTTATAATAACTGAGTCACAGCAAGGCGAGACCATGTTAGCTAGCACATAAATAAATAATAAATTATTCATTGATCTGTTAACCGACTTTTTCGAAACTTACCCAACCACAAACGTGGTCAGCTGGTTTAACATTGAGCTACAAGTTAGCTTCAAGATCATTATTAGTGATAGAGAAAGACATCTATATTTCACATTCGACCATAAAATTTATGGTCGAATGTGAAATAGAGAATGTGTTTGATTGATTAAAAATAGAATTTGCTTCTATCCCGCTCGGAGAGTTTTTGGCGGGAGTTATTTTTTTGATACCTGTGTCTATTTTCTGCAATTTTATATATATTTTTTGTATGATTCTATTTTATATGATAAATTATTTTAATAAAAAAATATCAGAAAAAATCGACTAGGCTCGGAAATTTATTTTCAAGCGGGAATCAAGTCGATTTCTTCTATTATATTTTAAAATTTTATTGACAGAAAATTGTCAAGATTTTTTTTTACTGTTCTGTGATTTACACAGTTAATTACAAGAGTACTCGCCCCAATAGCGAGAGGTTCGAATCCCGCCTGACACGACACCTGACAGACTTACAAATTGGCGACACCGTTATATGGTGGATATACCAAAGAGTCGTACTAAGCGTTTTGGTTCCAATTTTTTGATACGTATCGCTAAGGAGTGGAACTCTTTGCCTGAGTCTGTGTTTCCTGACAAATACAATTTAGGGGTCTTCAAGTCACGAGTGAATAGGTATCTTCTAGGCCAGTGCGTCACATCCTAGATCGCATCAGCATCATCGCACCATCAGGCGAGATAGTGGTCAAGCGAATGCCTATTTTCTATAAAAAAAGTGTACAAGTTCATTTTAGAATTATTAAAATAACTTCTTTAGATATAAAAGATTTGCAGTTAAATGCTTACATAACAAAAATATAGTAACGTTTTATTAGCTCTTGACTTATAGCTATCGTGTTTTACGATAGTCAACAAACTTAATATTAATTTTATTCAATTTTGAAGTACAAAATCGTGATTTCTCATAGAATACTGTATTTTTTTCGCTTGTCATCTTTTGCGTTGCTTTAATAACACTCATCTCGTAAACAACTGCAGGAAAGGGCACTTTGCATTTTTTATTGATATTCGGTTCTTACACTTTCGTGGTCATTTATTGAAATGGAAAAAGAAACTTCTAATTAAACTTTATTTTTAATTAATTTTTTTTTTCATTCTTCACTTTAATTTATTTTTCCTAATTATTTGGCGTAATTAATTTTGATGCTTATTTTGTTTTTTATTGCATGATATATTTACTCATAAGTGTTTGTTGCACTTGTTTTTATTTATTTAGCATGTTTTTTTAATGTTGTGGTGTAAACAAGTGTAAGTAAATCAAATTAATAAATAAAATAAATAAATCTTCTTCTTAATCACAGTTTCGATTTAAACTGGATTAATCGATGAAAAGTTATATATCTATTCCTTCGGAACTGTACTTTTTTTCTGGATTAAAGTAACCCTATGTCCTTTTGATTGACTAAGCGTATGCAAAATATCATGATAATTAATTGAGTAGTTAAAGCGTGGTAGTGTAACAAACATACAAACTTACTTTCGAATTTCATTTAGTAAGAATTTGTAAAAAAAAGAATTGTTTAATCTCGAGATTAAACAATTTGTAGGGTGACCTACACTAAGATGATATAATTGATAATAACTGATAGTATGATATGATAAACGATAATAATTTGATTGATAGAAGGAAAGTTTAAAAATGATAAAAACCTATTCCAACGAATGCGTAATTATCACTGATTTATTGCACAAATTGCATTTCTTATAATACGAGTAGGTACTTATAAAATGCTTACTTTAACCTTAAATGCGTTTGACTCATTAAGATTGAAATTCTTTTCTTTCTTTCTTTTTATTCCTTATTTACTTTGGCATAACGAGAGGTATAAATTATTAAACTTTTTTATTTAATATGGTTCGCTCTTCATCCCAATCAATCCCGGGGACCAAGTCAAGACTTACGATGAAGCGAGCTGACCCAAAATGTGTCTATTCACCCTGGCTTTAAAAACGGACGGGTTATAAGTACTCGCAAATACAGACGCAGGGAGGGAGCTCCACTCCTTTGCTGTGCGCATTAAGTGGGTTAACATGGGTGACTAAATCCGCACGATGTCTGCCGCACGGCAAAAGGTACGTCTAAATGGCAATTCGACTAGGTCGCAAGTGCCTAAAGGTGCAAGACTCATAGTTGGGAGGCATTTTGGCTACACGGCGATCGGCCGCATGCGGCTGGTGACTAAAATCGACCGTGTAAAGCGATCATAACTAACTATTTCAATTCCGGCATGAACACCTTTTCTTCTCAACATTTTCTAAGGAAATGACCGAGCCGTGTGCGATTTTAGTCACCTGTGTAAATGAGCTAGCGATGCGGCTTGGTGAGGCGATTTGAAAAGCGACTAGCCGCACGACGAAAATGTTGAAAAGTGCTTGGTGCGACAATTAGGAATAGCAACTAGGAAAGGGTAGTAAGAAAGGTAGCAGGTTAAGTTACAATTTTTTTTATCCATCACTATCAGCTAGCATGACGACATTGTTCTGTAATCACGTGAAACTGGTTTTATTTAAATGTGCGGAAGTATAAGAATTAAAAACCGGCCAAGTGCGAGTCGGACTCGCGCACCGAGGGTTCCGTAAAAAATATTTTATTATAATGATGTAACTAAAAATTTACGGTTTTCGCAATTTTTCCTTTATCTGTGCTATAAGATAAAGGAAAAATTGCGATAACCGTTGCTTCGTACCAAATTTCAAGATTCTGAGTTCACGGGAAGTACCCTGTAGGTTGTGATTCCCTTGCGAGTGCAGAAAATTTGCGACATAAACGTCTGTATCTTTTGATTGCTTTGGCTTAGGAGTTTGATTTTTTCACAGCTCCAAGGGACAGTAAGCCTGAGTATTGGATATAAATTTTAGTTTGATACTTCCACGCGTTCCTGAGAAAAACGGTCTTGACAGACGGACAGACGGCCAACAAAGTGATCCTATAAGGGTTCCGTTTTGTCCTTTTGAGGTACGGAACCCTAAAAATATAAATAAATAGAGCAGTTACGAACTTGCTCTATTAAAATATTAGTACACTTGTGAAGACCACTTGTCATCTTGTGAATTCAACACCGGAAAAGAAGTGAAAACACCAGGATTAAATAAACGTGCTACGGAATTATTTGTCTCAGGTTTCCGAGGGGATGAACTCACATCCCCGAGTACGAGTACTCTTAAAATTGAGCTACCGAGACCATAACCCACCGAATCTGTCCAAGTATTCTTTAAACTAATTCCAACGCCATCTCTTATCCTACTTATTATAAATGTGAATGTAAGTTTGTTTGTTATGCTTTCACGCAAAAACTACTAAACCGATGATCATGAAACTTCGTACATATATTCTTGGAGGTATTGCAAGTAACATAGGATACTTTTTATTAAAAAAAAAATGCAGGCGAAGCCTCGTGTACAACATTGAATATTTTTTTATACTTTTACAAGTATCCAACAATCGATAAAAAAGGAATAGCTTTATAATGATTATATTTTTTGTCGATTAAGCTTTAAATTCTATATTTTTTATATCTAATGATAATTTGAATATCTAATGATAATGATGATTTTATGACTAATAAAAAAAAATCACCTGCACGTCTTACCTAAACAAGTTGAATATTTTTAACACGCTTTTATTAGCTTCAAATCTTGGAATCTTAATTTGACCCACTTTCCGGTCTTTGATTAGGATGAAATTTTGCACACGCTCTGAGTTCTGATGACAATACATGACTAGCTATGAAACGTCATTACAAATCAAATATGGCGGCCTCCCCAAGATGGCGAACTGGCTGTTTGAAATGCACTTCCATGATATGGGTATCAAATGAAAGGGTTTGCTGTCAGGAATACGAAAAAAATAGTCACGTGACTTAAATCCAACATGGCCGACGTCTAAAATGGCGGGCAAGCGTGTTTTTTAGTTTTTTAAACTATTATATAATTATATAACAATAATTTTGTTATTTGAAATTTAAAAAACAAAAGAAAAACTTTTGTTTGACATAAAGATTCACGGAAGTCGGTTAATAGACTTTGTTGACACAAAAAACATCGCCAACACTTGTCAGTTCCTTATGATTTTATGTACTATGACGTCATTCGACGTTTTTGCCTCTCATGTGGTAAATACGGATAGCGAAGTAATAAGTGCTAATCAAATAATATTTTATTTACTAACAGTGTGTTTGAGATGCTGTGGTTACTTTAAAACTGTTCTATAAACAATATTCGCGAGTAGTGATGATATGGCATTTTTTATAACATTTTAAAACGTTTAAAAAAGCAACCACTTTTTCAGAGCTGTCAGGTGAGATTTGAAACCACGGCTTTATCACACGAGGAAAAAAATGTATTTATACTTATTTAATTTTATAGAAACTAGATGGCGCTGTAGCGCGTAGAAACACGCTATCGTATTGTTTTTGCGGGAGTACGTAAGGGCTTTGCAATGTTAGGACAGCGTTGAAGCCTATACAGCCTTCCTAGGCTATGGCACTTACTAGACGGTGGTTTGGTCAGTACGAGTCTGACATAACCTCGCGGCCGCCCGATGTATCCATGATCGATTCACCACCTCCCTCACCCGGTTCCGGAGGGTGCCCAGCTGCCTGGGGCGCAAAAAATAAATAATTAGGATAGCGAGACAATATGGTAATAAAAACACAAAGTATTGTCATAATATAATTAGGATATGTGCATTGTGAAAAATAAAAAATATTAATACATTATTATAGCTGGTTCTATCAAAATAAATTGCGAGATATATGTAATAATAATACTTTCGATGTTGAAGGTAGTTAACCATCAATATCAATGGAACGATACTAGCTCATAGTAGAAGTTGAAATGCGTTCGTTTTCGACGTGGTTACCACGTGTCGACGTCTTGGTAGCTAAGCGGTCAGCGTGGGTTCGTTTCCCTGTTTTTATGTTATAATGTTTTTACAGGCTTTAATCTTAAAGAAAAATGTCGAGAAATAGAAGTATAGCACTGACGCTCCTGGGTACGAATCCCGGAATGGACAGATATTTGCATTTGTGTCGAGTCATGGGTGTTTACATATATTTCTATGAATATTACATATCTATGTATTATATATATATATGTCTATCCGTTGCCCTAGTATCCATAACACAAGCCTTACAGTGCTTATATGGTCTAGGCTAATTGGAGTGAATATAACAAATACTTATTAATTCAAGAAATTGAACGTCTTGGGTTAGAATCCTGGAAGAGGCAGATGTGTGTGTTATTTACGAGCATTTATATCTGAGTCATGTATTTTTATATATATAATTCTACTGTACGTGTGTATGTCACTGAACTCCTCCTAAACAGCTGGACCGATTTGAATGATTTTTTTTGTATGCGTTTGGGTAGCGCAGTGGATGGTTTAGATTCACAAATCAGCCCGGCAGATGGCGGCACAGCAACGTGTGGCCGGGTAAGCTAGTTTATATATATATTACATATCTATGTATCATATATGTATGTCTATCCTTTACCCTAGTATCCATAACACAAGCCTCATATAGTAATAACTTTGAGCTAGGTTAATTGGTATAAATGTAGGAAATATAATTATTATTACTTATGTATAACACTATCACATGGAATAAGTATAGTATTACATGCTTGCACAACAGAATTCAATAATTGCATATGTGCAACAGAATCCTTTCTAATACAACCGCAGTAAGTTGCGCAGGAGTTTAATATACGTTTAAGATGTTCGCTTTAGTGTAACGGTTAGCTTTTTATATCGGATATTGATGATGTTAAGCAACCTTCGCGATGGCTGAAAACTGGATGGGTGACCGGAAAATTTCTAGCTTAAAAGAGCAAGCTTTCTTGAGAGATCTAATGAAGTCGTTATCCAAAAAATGTCCACCACCGCCTAAAACATGTTAATTTTTTTTTATTAAATAACAAAAAACAATACAATTTAATTGACGATAAAATTACTTAAATATATATAAATATAAATATTAAGAAGAATATCATACAAAGCACCCCACGTTTTTCTTACAATGACATTAATGTCCTCGTTAATAACATAATTGTTATATTGAAATTTATTTTTTGCTTTTTAATTTGATTAATTATGTGTTTTTTTTTAGTTTTTTTCTAAACTATAATTTATTTTTCATTTTTGAGTTCGATCTACTAAAGACCATATTTTTTTTCATAATTCATGTCATTTATCATATAATGGTGATATTTTTTTTTTTATAAATTTAATAAAAAAAAAATATTAGCACCATTCTCGGATAAGTGTGCAAATTTCAAATAAATCTAATGTTTTGAAGTGGGTAAAAACGTTAGAAGATTCTGTTATAAACAAAAATACAAACATACAATTAAAGTTAATTAAAGCGTTATAAAAAAAAACAATCAATTTCCAGCCATCGAGAAAGTAGCTTAACATTCATAACAGCAGATAAATCGCACTAACCTACACTTTTCGTAATATAAATACCTTCTTTACGCAATTTTGACATTGACCGCTAATAGTATTGACTCGCCGAATTTTTGTAGGTCGACCAGTTTCCATTCCATACACGGCAGTTCCTGTACGCTCTTTCAATAGGATTTCGACTAAAAAACAAAATTATTTACTTGAATTTTAAACTTTACTATATATGTGTTAAACCTTGACAAGTTTACTTGGATAAATTGCATAACATTGACCGATATTGAAAAGGAAATGAATCTCATTATTTTATTGACTTTAAAATGGTTGATATAAAGCTGTATTTTTTCTTTAAATTATTTTTAAACTTTTTTTTTATGTGGCAGAATATTATTTTAGCCCTTTGCCTCTTGTCAGATCCGACGGAATATGAAGATCTGTCTTAGAGATAACTCCACCATTAATTAATTATTACTTTTATAATATATCATTGTGCAACAATTTTATTGCTATGAAGCGTAAAAAAATAAGTAATGGTGAAATGCTTATGGGAAAACTTAAAAATGAATTGAATTTTAAGTTCCCATAAAACGATTTTTTAATGATTTTAAATATTTATTTGTGTATTTTTTTTGTAAAATTTTCGTTTTTTCCAATTTTTGTTTACATTTATGGCCATTCAATAATGTTCATAATACTTCTAAGGCAATTGGACCTTAATTTTAAAGTATTAAAGCTACGAACAAATGATATTTCAAAGCAATTGATATAGGAAAATATATTTTTGGCTATTTAACTTTTCATAAAATTAATGCTCAAATTCTTTAAATAAGAAAATTAAAAATAGATATCAAAAATCTAATTTTTGTTATAATATCGATATGAATTGGCAATTGCATAAAATATTAGATCTATATACACGTATATAATTCCCTGTGTTTATTTTATGTGTTTGACCGCGATGAACTCTGAAACTAATCAATCGATTTTGATGTTTTTTCAATTGTTTTGCTGGATTTGTTCCTACTATATGGAATAGGTTTTATTGTAATTTATAAAACAGCTACGCTTGATCGCTACTAGTCCAGTCATCCTGGCTCAAAAATGGCCATATTTCACTTTTTTTTCCGCGAGCGCATTTTTCACTATACTTATGTATTACGATGGTGAGGTCTAAATCTGTCCAATACCTGAGCTAAAAATGTTATGGACATTTTTGAACACAAAACTAGCGAAAAAATGAGTTTTTGAGAAATAACTCGAAAAAAAGCCTTTATCGAAAAAAACCCAAAAATGAAAATCCATTTTAAATAAAATTTCTCATCGATATAGGCCGATTAATTTCAGGTACTGGGCCCAGAGTTATGGCCCATTTCGTGTTGGAGGTTTTGGAAAATTACGATTATCTAGCGAATTTTTTTTTCTTTCAAGGCAGACTCAGCCAAGCAATTTTTTTTCCTAAACTCACTTTTCGCGCCAAATTCGACCAAAAATACATAAGTGCAATGAAATATCCGCTGCCGGAAAAAAGCATGAAAAATGCCAGGATGACTGGACTATACTGTTATACCAAACGATCGTCATGTATTTCAGAATTTAAAAAATATTAGTTATGCCATTTTGATTGTATGTTTAATTGTTATTTACGTATTACTTAACGAGAATTATATAAATATAGGTTTTAAGGAAACCTTGACAGATATTCAACACAAGGCTTTCCACGAATTTCCTGACAAAAAGTTTACATAAGTTCCGAAACAAGTTCTGTTTAAAAACAATTAAATTTAATCCGTAATTAACTTTTGACTTTTTGGCGGGTGCGGGAAGTTGTCACTTAAGTACCTTATTTTAGTTTTCTTAATAAAGTTTATGTTGTGTCAACCGATTTCACGTCTGAAATAAGACTTTTTTATTTATACATTGCCAGCCTTTTGGACACTTTTCTCAACAGCAGAGATGAGGCTATTTTTTACCTTTTTAAAAGCTTTTTTACCACGTTTTACTTAACTTCACTTGTCTGTCTGTTGGTTTGTCGTCAAAATTTGAGATCCTTATTTCGACCTCTTCCTCTTATCCGATTTGGCTGAAATTTTGTATACAGGCTTGTTTCACCTAACAATTTCATATTTAATCAGTTTTACATCCTAAAACCACTTAATAATGCTTTAATTAAATTAACCTCCACGTGGTGTGTCTGGATATTTGATATATATTACATGTATATATTGAAGAACTAAGTAGGCACAATTCAGATAATTTAAAACTAAAAAGAGTTAAATAAATACTTTATAAAAAAAAAAACTTTAAAAAAAAACACGTTTTACTACGGGTTATAGATGTACTAAAAAGGAGAAAATAAATTTTTACAAATGGACTAAAAAGATAAAAATAAATTTTTGGTAATAATGAAAATTTACGATACAAATATTCAAAAATTTATTGAATATTATGTATTGTTCTGAACATTCATACGCAGAATTTGAAAAATTTCCAAAAAATTAAAACGTAATAACGTTAAGATATAGTGATAAAGATAGAAAAAGATATATTGGGTTGGGGAAAAAGTTCGTTCGGTTTTTTCAAATAGAAAGAAATTCAACAAAAAACAATAATTATAACAATAAATTGATCAATAATGTATTCGCCGTTACTGTTTACAACCTCCTCCCACCTCTCGACTAATTTGTTGATGCCGTTCCGCCAAAAATCGTCCGGTCTGGTGTCGAAGAAGTTGTTGAGCCAGTTTTTGAGGTCCTCTTCGCCGTCGAAGATAACACCCCTCATTTGATTCGACAAGGAATGGAAAAGGTGATAGTCTGTTGGCGCAAGGTTCGGAAAGTACGGTGGATGCTGAAGAACATCCCATTCGAGCTCTTGGAGTGCGGTTTTGACGACTTGTGCAACATGGGGTCTGGCGTTGTCGTGGAGCAAGATGACTTGGCCTTGTCGGTCAGGTCTTTTCAGTCGCATAGCCTCATTTACACGGCGTAGAGCTCCTTGTTGACTGTTGCGTTCCGTTCAAGCATTTCCCCGTGTATCGCCTTGAGGTGCAGGAGCACCTCAAGGCATGAGGACATCAAATTCTGCTGGTCGTGCACTGCGAGGCATGTCTTCGAGATCAAAGTCGCCATTTTTGAACTTCGCAAATCATTTCTGTGCTGCGCGCTCACCTATGACACCTTCTCCATACACGTTGCATATGTCACGAGCGGCTTCAGCTGCTTTTTGACCCCGATGAAGAGCGAAGAAACGTAGATGTCGAAAATGCTGATTTTTGTCACCTGGGTATTCCATTTCGAAGCCTAGAAAATAGGAAAAACTAAAAATATTCGAAAAACAAATAACACAGTTCTGTAGAGCAGAAAAGGCACTGTCTAATGAATATAAACACTTTGCTCAACAAAAAACAAATACTTTAAATAATCCTATTTGAAAAAAACCGAACGAACTTATTCCCCAACCTAATACTTAGATGGTTTGAACATGTAGAGAGGATGGATGAAAGGAAATTCAATCAAAGGAATGTCATTTCTAATTTAGTAATGTAATTTATTGTGGTGATGTATTGTTTAATCACAATGATTAGTGTTGGTCAAAACAAATGAATTTTTAATTTGAATTTAATGATAGTTAGGAAAAGGGATTATTTCATTATTTATTCAACTTCCATTGGTGGGATTAGTGGAAACTGAAGACTGTTCCCGGTGGGAATAATAGATTAACTTGCCTTCCACAGAGTGACTTAAGATAATTCTAATAATATTTATTTTGCTTTTACTATCTGAAAAGAAAATACATTTTATTTTCAACTCAATATTAAAGTGACGTAGTGTTAAGATTTTGAGAGACAGGTACCTGAACTGAACAGAGAACCAGTTTTCGGCAAAATTTTCGGTCACCCATCCAATACCTGACCATTAGGAAAGGTGCTTCGTAATCGAAATCCGATTAGTTATCCAAGAATTTCGATAAACATCCTTGATAAGTTTTACGACCGAAAATGGTGACCAATCAGATGCTTCCATCGTCTACAAGTCTGACGCGTTTACGCTTAGTCCGTTTACTAAACTTGTGTTGTTAAACTGGTTTGCTTATTATAATAAGAAGCGATCAACGCCGAGTCACGTGTTAAATATAAGTCCAGACCAAGCTGTAACAAGTTTCCTATATCAGTAATTTAAGGTCAACTCTAAATGGTTAATTAAACATATCATTTAAAAAAAATGAAACGTACATACGACTTATGTACGAGCGTTAGCTTTTTTGACATAGCTTAGAAAAAAACTTCAAAAAGCCATAATTGGTGGAAGATAAATATAAAAACAACATTTATAAAGCTTTCTAAAAGAACATGCGACTGTTAGGTGCTACGCTACCGATACTGCTTCTCGCAGCGATAGTCTTGGTTTCGAATCCAGGAAGGGGCAGATGTTTGTGTGATAAATACGAGTATGTGTAACTGGATGTTACATATCTACATATTATATTCCTATGTCTATCCATTACCCTGATATCCATGTCACAAACCTTACAGTACTTACTTTTGGTTAGGCTAGATGGCGTGAATATGAGAAATAATATAATTATTTAAAATAATGTAGGTATATTTTTATACAGTAAAATCACAGTGGTTTGTGTGTTTGTCTGTCCGCTCTTTTTCCCGCTCTTATCCATTGTATCAATAACGTTAGCAACGTGTTAACCGCAAGTAGTTCGTCTACCGGACGCTAGATGGTGCTAACGGAAAAATATTTAATAATGGAAAAAAATTAAAGAACTTTGTACACCCGTGCGAAGCCGGGACGGGCCGCTAGTTAAATATAAAAATAACAACGTTTTATATTGGATACTTTAGGACTAGTCTGTATATGTGTTAGACTAAGTCAGTTTAATTATATTTGATTGCCAACTTCATACTCACCTAAACGTGCCAAAAGAAGTATGACTTCAACTAAAACAACAGAATTGTTTATCTGTACTTCATGATCTCAGTTGATTGATGTCCTTTAGTCGGAAATCTTAATTATCCACCATTATAATGAACTAATATTCACCACAACACAAATTTTAAGGAGAAAAACCAACCCACCATAGTGACGTATCCCGCTCCCGCCAAAAAGTTCTATACATCACAATTTCGAGTTGAGAATAAAGAAAAAAAATTCCAGCACATAATCTAAACAACCAAGTTTTAAGTGTTGCCATTTTATACAACCTAATAACCAACTAATTTATACACTGATTTTGTGGATAATAGCATTTATTAAAAAAAAATTGTGATTGATAATAACAAAATGCTACCATTTCATTAATATCCCCATTTCAAATTGTTTTTTTTTTTTTTGCAATTGTCAAATAAGAATTGCATTCAAGTAAACGACATTTAAAGTTTTCGATACAGCAAGATAACGCTATCAGTCTTCTGTGCACATTAACTACGGGCAAAGATTTAGGGATTTTTTTTTTTAGTTTAGTACAGTGAGCATTATTTTTACGTTTGTTAACATTTCCTTCTAAAGGTATTCAGTTTTAATTATATAGAATATTAGTAAAAAATTGCACATATTAAAGAAATAAATAAAAATGAATTTAAGTATATATTAGAAGTAGAAATAATTTATTTGCGGATAAATGAGGTACACTGGAGATCTTAATCCAATAATAGTAGAGGATCAGCTCATTTAGCCATCAGCAATAGCATGCAAAAAATTAATTCGTTTCAATTAAAATACAATTTAAGTAAGTAGACTTATATGCAAATAAAATTAATATTACAAAATTAAATCACATTGAAACATAACTTTAACACAGTAAAGGGAAAAAATCACAGCCCTTGCCGAGTTTCTAGCGACTTCTTAGTAAACAACTTGTCATAATTTATAGTATAGATATTACCATATTGTTGATCAGGGCACATTAGATTTCCTGCTTACGATAACAAAAATATTGTCTATGTTAAGATAAAGCTTGCGTCATTCATATAAACCGTTATGTCTTCATAATAACAATATTATTGTAAGAAAGTCCTACATAATTAATTATAGTATAGTTCCATGGAAAATATTGAATTTTAGCAATAAAACCGCCATTCTGTGCGTATTAACAAAACGTTTGAGTGCGTGACGTTAGAATATCAGCAAGTAATTCGGCAAGTGTTGTTTTTTCCCCTATAAATTTTGTATATGGTTCCTAATCAAAAAGAAACTTCTCTCACGCTACTAACGATTGTCAGCCATGGTCAGCACCAGTGGTGTATTGGGAGGGGAACGCCGCGGAACGACGTTCCTTTACCTTTTTTTCAGAACCGGAACGCGTTCCAGTGCTTTTTTAGTAGATTTTTTTTAATTACAAATGAAAATTATATTTCAAATTGGCGAATTTGAAAAACATTTCAAAAAATACGTTAACTAACAGATTATTTATCTTGCTTGATAAAAATGTGTATGATACTATTTGGGAGTTTTTGTAGTACACCATAAGTGTACTACATAATAATAATATCTTTCTGATTTTTTTTTTTTTTTATTTCTTTTTTTGTGTTATATTTTGTATAGTAAGACTAAGAAAAAATATAAACTTACATGGAAAAATAATAGTTTGCTGAAAATAGGACTTTTTTTGCTCCCACTATGCGTTCCCTTACTTCTTATTTTACCAATATATCACCGGTCAGCTCAGCTTTAACCCAAGTTCGCGTTTAGTTTACTACGAGAAGTTAACGGAAAATTTAATAATGTTTGACGCATTGCTATTCCTAAAAATGATTGACTTGATTTCAAACGACTGGTTCGCGATATCCTTTTAGATACTCCGAACCTATTCACTTAATCTCACTTATATATATATATATATATATATATATATATATATATATATATATATATATATATATATATGTAAATGTATGTTTATGTATTCTATTGCTCTCATTTTCAATGCACCACCAATACGCTATCAGTTTCTTACTCTCCGGTTGACTGGTAGAGAATGCCTGATGGCATTAAGTCCAACATTTGTACATATTTTTGTGTGCAATAAAGTTTAAATAAATACAAAAGTGTCTGTTGGTTACATTTTGTATGACAAACATACAAACATACTTTCGTATTTATAACTATAATACGACTAATGCTTTAATAAAAATACTTCTAATAATTATTTTGTAAAGTTCACTTTAATGCATTTTACAAGCGCAAAAAAGTTTCCGTAATTTAAAAAAATCTGTAACACATTAAAGGGAGAAGAAATCAGCCCTTGCCGAGTTTCTTACGACTTTTTTTCGGTACAAGGACTCCCGACGTAGGACTTACGAAGATATTGCATAGTTGTTGACTTTCAATACACGAATTTATTTATTAAACGCATATTGAAAAAAGAGCATTCTATCTTCTATCTTTTTATATTATTAGTAAGAATTAGGATGCATAAATTACTTTGCACATGCACTAAAAAATGCTTAAAGTACTTAATCAACCATATGATAATATTATATAATATATAAATATTAAACAATACAACTTTCAAATGTTTTTTTAGGGTTCCGTACCTCGAAAGGAAAAAACGGAACCCTTATAGGATCACTTTGTTGTCCGTCCGTCCGTCCGTCTTTCAAGACCCTTTTTCTCAGGAACACGTGGATGTATCAAGCTGAAATTAATATCAAATACTCAGATCTACTGTCCCTTGGAACTGTGAAAAACTCAAACTTTTAAGTCAACGCAACCAAAAGATACAGCCGTTTATGCCGCAAAATTCCGCAAATTTTCGACACTCCTAAGGTAACCAAAAGCTACAAGATACTTCCCGTGAACTCAGAAGCTTGAAATTTGGTACAAAGCAACGTCTTATAGCACAGATAAAGGAAAAATTGCGAAAACCGAAAATTTTTAGTAACGTCATATTATAAAAATATTTTACGGAACCCTCGGTGCGCGAGTCCGACTCGCACTTGGCGGGTTTTTTTTGCTTATTAGAATTATTAGTGACAAATATAGAAAAAAGGGATGCTTAGATGGTTTGGATATGTAGTGAGGATTGACGGAAGAAAATTGACATGACAAGTATATGCAAGTCAGGATCGTGGAAAGTGGAAATCTGTTATCTGTTCCTACTCATCCGGAAAAAAAAAGTATTTTTATGTATGTAGTATTATTATCTTAAATAAGATTGTTAAATAGATTAAAAGAAGATTGTTAAAAATACTAGATTTAAAAATCTAAAAATTCCACGTTTTTCAGTGACCAAAAAAGAATAAAATAACCCGGCGGGGCCAAGCGAGGGGCCACACAAAACGTGGGGGCGCATGTTACTTATGGAGATGTCATGAGATGTATGATATGCATAGATGTTGAGAGTATTTGTAAAAATGCGCCCCCACGTTTTGAGTGGCCCCTCGCTTGGCCCCGCCGGGTTATTTTATTCTTTTTTGGTCACTGAAAAACGTGGAATTTTTAGATTTTTAAATCTAGTATTTTTAACAATCTTCTTTTAATCTATTTAACAATCTTATTTAAGATAATAATACTACATACATAAAATTACTTTTTTTTTTCCGGATGAGTAGGAACAGATAACAGATTTCCACTTTCCACGATCCTGACTTGCATATACTTGTCATGTCAATTTTCTTTCGTCAATCCTCACTACATATCCAAACCATCTAAGCATCCCTTTTTTCTATATTTGGCCCCGCCGGGTTATTTTATTCTTTTATGGTCACTGAAAAACGTGGGATTTTTAGATTTTTAAATCTAGTAATATTATTTTATGCTTTTTAATTATTAACTCAACGAAGTAACCATGTGTTACGCAACAATCGGATGAGAGCCATACAAAAGTGAAAGTTGTCGAAAGTTGACCTAAAAGTGCACCTAGAAAGTTGAAAGTTGTTTAAGCGTGCATTGTCATCGGGTTCTGAGCTACCCTGAAAGTTTCAACTCGCTAGGTGGTCGGGGAGTGCCTCAAAATTGAGATACAAGATTCCAACCGAACAGACAAGACGACAGACAAGCAAACAGACAAGAAAGCGACCTAAGAAAAACGTGGGAATAAGATTGTTAATAGAGAAAGTAGAAACTTCTTTGTAATTTCTTTTTTGTTATTTCGTGGCAAAGCAACTTTACAAGAAAAATTCACATGCTTCAGATGTCAGACAGTATCGGCGAATCGGTCAACACCATTATAATTACAAGTTATGCTAATTTTGTCTAATAAAAATATTGTGACAAAGATATTTGGCCTAAATTATACAGTATTTAAAGATGCGTCAGAAAACTATACATAAATTAATTTGAATTTATTCTTCTAGTAACTTCTTTTCTCCTATAGTCCGTTTTTTTTAGCATTAGAAAAAACAAAATTTGGGTACTTTATTATACACATTATAAGGTAACAAGCAAAACGTAACACCGTGAAAAGTTTACACTAAAAATATACCTTAAGAAGCAGAAGTTGCAAACTTGTGGAACGAAACGTTGGTCAATTTGATACGACAAAAATTAAAAAGTACATGCCGATATTGTAATACGTACCATATTAGGTGATTTATAAAATCTTCGCTTAACATGGCCGCCATTTGCAACAATAGCGGCAAATGTCAACGTCACTGACATCACGAATGCATTTATCTGTTTTGACTATTTTCTTTGGTATATTGTTAAGTTTCTATTGTTTTTGTTGAAGTTTTTTGTTAAAAGTTTTTGTTGTTATTTGTTATTTAATCTGTTCAACAATGGACGAGCCTGAAGTCGGTCCAAGTGGACTCCAGCACACAAGTGATGAGTATGATGTAGGATGTATGATTATGTATTCTTTTGCAAAAGAATACATAATCATTTTTCAATTTGCAACAACAAATACTAAAAACAAAATTAAATAAATATTTAAAGGGCATACAACAAAAGTTTTTTTTTTTCGGTTCCTTTACGTTCCATTTAATAATACATCAATTAATACAACGTTTTTATATTACCTACTCTTTATTGCTACGCAGATCATAATTCATTGTTTATACTTGCTTTTATTCTATCGTTATTTAATATGTTTTTAATCAATGGAAATAAAACACTATTATAGTAATTATTGTTAGTCATTCTGGTAAATACGCCTTATTATTATGACGTATGCGATTATGATTGCATATACTTAGATAATATTTAATAATTGATTCTAATATTAGATCTTATGTATAAATTTGTAACTTTTTCCTAAATAAATTATGAATTACATAACTCCTGTAAAGTAAGCACTTAAATTTGTGTAATAAATTTGGAATCCAGAGATTATTTTTTTGAGGTAATATTTTTTTTTAGTATCGTTTTGTGTTGGAAGAATTGATGCTATAATACTACGTAATAACATAGTTTTCATATCCATTTCCTTTTGCCATTCGTGTATAGATAACGACTTATAAATTATGCAAAGATTTGCAGCAAAAGATCATAAAGTAACAGGGAAAATATAAAAAAATATTTAAGAAAAGAAACAAAAGAAAAACAAGTGTGCTTAAGATATAGATATATATTATATATACCAACCGTAACTGGCTTTGAGAGAAAGAGAGAAAGAAAACGTGTACACCAATCTCTCTTGCCCCTACAGTAAAATACGAAACGTAACTCTCTCTTCTATCTTCACTAACTCATATCTCCCTCTCAACTTCCGTTCGCCTTACCCGATCACAGTATTCGTAACGCTCTCGTCACGCGTTCACTCCCCAAGTCACGCGTGCGTAAAGAAATTTTACTTCAAAAACTTGAAAAATTATATAATTTTTACACATTAATACTAACATTAGGAATTGTTATCGCCCTTGTTGGTTGATTCCGTAAAAGGAGACTAATATACCGGAAGTATTTTAAACACTTCCGGTAGACAACAAAACGAGCGGCAAAGACATATAATATAATAATTGCCGTTTGAACGTGTAAAGAGGATGGATGAAAGAAGATTATCAAGACAAATATATTTTATTTTAATTTATTTAAAAAGCTTTATTGACCATAAATATACAATAGTACAAAAGGCAGACATAATGCTAATTGCATTCTCTCCTAGTCAACGAACGAAAGAACGAAAAGTTATTTCGTCAAAAACGAAACTTAAAAGCGGATACAATGGGGCAATATATAAGGCAAATGTCGGTTACGGCAGGTGGCAGGTGAAAAATGGCCAGGATAAAAACCACCATCATCTTAATTCTAAGCATTTGGCGTGTATTTTCTTTTGGAGATTCTTAAATAAATAATAAATAAATGAACATTATGTCATTAAATTTGATCAATTTACTAATATTTTTTACATAAACAACAAAACCATTTTCCGTTGTTATGATAAGTGAATTCTAGAATTCAGAGTCATTAAAACACAAATTACGTAATTTATATAAAATTCAAGCTTTATACTCTAGATTTAAGTTCTAAATTAGCTTGATATTTTATAAGAGATTTATAATTTAATGTTTTCATAACACAACATAGCATTTAGCCTAAACTGTAGTAGATAATTAGATATCTAATGTTTAGTAATTATAGAGGAATTAAAATGTTTTGGTATAATTATGTCCTTAATTATAGGTTACTAACTACTTAGAAATGTTAAAATTCGAGTGCGCAGTAGTTAGCGCGCGATTATGAAGGTTAAATATATTTGATTTGTCGGATTGGTGACTAGTATTAAAGGATTTACGTAGGTACCTTCGTATTAAAGGAAGCACGGTAGGCTATTTCCGGCTGATTGGATCTATTTTTTTTGCCTTGTTTCAAATTGAAAGGAACAGATTCTAGTTTTCCGTGAACTATATATTTATTTTGTATTATATTGTGTTGAAATATTAATTTAAATCTCTAAAATCTATCTAATCGAATGTTAAGTTAATAATGTAATTTATGTTATATTTTCTATTTACATATAAATATATTTCTGAGAAGGAGAAATGTCTTTTGACGACTTCTCGCTATCAAAACCATAGCTCCTCCTCTTCTCGTGGGGTTCCCGGTTGCTATTCAAGAATCTTTCTACTTAGATAGCATCGAATTAAAATCTATTTTTACGTGTGTGTATCAGAAATAAGTTATTTTGAATCGTATAAAAAAATTGGGGACAAGATTTGATCCTTGTGAGACTCTTTAAAGGCAGGATTTCTTTTGTTTTACTAGAAAGTGTTAATCTGTTTTAATGAATTATTCATATATTACAATGTTTGTATACCACAACTGCAATTAATTTACCGTTCCAAATGAATTACAATGTAACCTTGACTTTCCGTTGACAGGGAAATGTATTATTCTAACATTACTGATCAATTGAATGCAATTATATTATTTATACAGTAAAGCATTCATTGTTAAGACTAATTACGACGTAAATGTAATAAAAAACAAACACATTGCAAAAATGTATGAGTCTTTTGTTTCAGTCTTTATTAACCTATCAATGACTCCAATGCTTGACTCAAGTCTTTCTTACGTTTGAAAATACTATGAAATGAAATTTACCATGCGAACTCAATTCAATGCCCATTGAGACAACTAACGATTGCTGATAAAATTCAGCACTTAACATTGTTTTATTCTGACTTAACATTTTATTAAAAATACTCTTTTATTTTCTTGTAAAGAAATAAAAATATATTTATATAGACAATATTATAACCACATATAATCATGTATGGTTGTTTGCGCATAATTTTTATTTAATCCTGACGTTTCGACTCTTACAGGAGACGTAATTAAATTTAATAACTAAATAAAATCCAATTTTTTTCATTCCATTTCGATTTATATAAACTTTAAGTAAGGAACGTGCCCGATTTAATATTGTTAAGGACGAGAAAATATATGGCGACCATTGCCTTAGACATAATGTGGAAACGTCAGAATTAGATTAAAATTATGCGGTAAAAACCGTAAAAAAAGTTGATTTATTTAAATGTGTAACGTGCGCGGAAATGTAAGAACAAAAATACTTTTATAACAATTAATCTGAAGCATCAGAATCAATATAACAGTAACTTTGTAACAGTATTTTAAACAGCAAACATAATGAAATAGAAAAACGTAGAAAGTTTTCACTTCGAAAAGAAAGTATTGATTCGAAACATTATTTAGTAGATTAGCTGATCAAAATAAAAGCCCAAAGTCTGTTCGAGTACCAGTAGTTTGATTTAGACTTCACAAAATTTACGCAGCACAGTTCTTGTAAATAGGAAGATACAGATTAGAAATTAAAAAGAAAACATTTTTAATGAACATCATATTTAAGATTCCATCCAAAAATTACTCGACAGTAAAAGAACTACTGCTGAATTATCTTTTGTTTTAATAGGTAGCTTAATGAGGACTGCAAAAAATATATAATTTAGAAGTCTTAGAATATTCTATTTACTTAATACGCAATTCTAAGAACGTCTAACGTTTTTTGCCGCCAAAATATGACTCAAGTGTCATGGCGACCGCAAGTGTTAATTGCACCATTTGGAAATCAACTATATAATTATTGACAATTGAAATTATGAGATTTGAGACGATAAATTTGTATTAAATGTTAGAACTAAATCTTAAAATTACTTTGTCTATTTGTCGTCGCGCCATTTTGTCGTTAAGATTAATTCAATGGTCAAATAAATGTTTTTTTTTTCTTTCCAGCCATGACATTCGACGTACACACCACCAAAGAGATCTTAAACCCTAAGCAAGGAGGCGACATTACATATATGGATATGGTCGAAGAAAAAGATGGACTCGGAGAATCCCAGATCCAGAAGATGTTTGCTGGCTCCTCGGTGTTTCTCACGGGAGGGACTGGGTTTCTGGGAAAATTGTTCGTGGAGAAGTTGCTGAGGTATGTTGAATTCTGTTGATTATATTTTAGGTTGTTATTTGTTTGGCAAAGAAAGAGTCTTTGGTTGTACCTATGTTTGATTTTTGCTGGTTGGAGGGCTGCTTTGAAAAATTGTTTCTCTTTATTTTGGCGACAAATTTATACAAATTCACAATTATTATTGTCAAAAACTATAATAAAACTGAAAGACCTGCAGTGCCCAAATCGTGATTACATAGATATTTATAAAACAAATCAGTACAATCATTATTATCAGATACAAATCAAGTTACATTCGAAATACTATTTTTCTCTTCCACAATTTTTATAAGAAAAATCAAACTAATTAGCAAGACAAAAATACGGATGGTATTGGCATTATCTTCGCGCTTGGAAGACGGATTGGAAATCGCATTAAGACTTTGGGAAGTATATGGTGATCTTATGGTGTATTTTATGACACCTTTGAGAGTCAAAGGTTGATGCTATTCTAATTCAATGGACACACGACACGACACAGACCAATACATAAGATGTAGGTATTCAATAGTGTCCACCTCATTCAATTTGAACACTTTATTTAGAAAACAAACGCTATACTTTAAACCTTTCGAACAATCGAGAATTAAGAAAATTTTTTCAAATACTACGAGTATTTTATACTTTTAAAAATAAATCTTTGTTAAATATATAAATTTAAATATTTAAAAAAAACACCCGAAAAATCGAAGGGGGTATATTTTAAAAAAAAATAATGGAAAACAAGAAATTTATAGACCAAAGTCAGTTTTAAATAAAACCTTCCATTAAAATTAAAATTTAACGATCATATTTATTATCTTTATATATATAATTCTACTGTACGAGTGTATGTCACTGAAATCCTCCTCAACGGCTGGACCGATTTGAATGAATTTTTTTGTATGCGTTTGGGTGGCGCTTTGGATGGTTTAGATTCACAAATCAGCCCGGCAGATGGCGCTGCAATCGGCACAGCAACGCGTGGGCGGGTCAGCTAGTTACAAATATTTTCCTGACAAATACCATTCTTAAATCTGTACGGAATTCTAAATGTCAGTATTCTGGCACGCATTTAGTCGATTTTATAATAGTTTTCAAATAACTTCATTAGCATTTTTTTCTGGAATAAATTGGTAACCAACATTGTGTTTAACGTAAACAAAATAATGTCATATTTATATAATGTTTTATTGTGTACGTTTAGTATAATTCACACGGTCATCAAATACACTTTGAATAGAACGTAAAATTTATATTTAAGTGTTCTACATAAAATCAAGGATAACATGTGACTGAATGAACAATACTATTTACTATGAATGGTTTCCTGTTGGGCAATATAAAATGGAAATTATTAAAATGAAAATAACTTTATTCAAATGCACTTAAAAATAAGTTGTCTTGAATCGTCCAACATTTTTACCTACCACCCATTCAGGCAGTATTTTAACTGACACGAAGAATGGGCGCAACAAACTCGTCAGCTTTAACAGAAGTAACGACATTTACAATATAATACGTCGTCACCATACACAATTCACAAAAAGAAACAATATTATTTTGTTATGACAATACTAATAGTGTTATGATATCATTATTTCGTTGATTACAACAAAGTCAACACGTATCTGTACTTAAAGTAAGTATCCCTGAACATTGCAATTACGTAAGAACAGTTTGTTTATTACGAATAAAATAATATTTAATAACTAGTAACCTAAACAAAACCTATCCTATATCCTAAGTAGGAACAAATCCAGCAAAAGGAAAAAATTATCATCAAAATCGGTTGAGTAGTTTCGAAGTTAATCGCCGTCAAACAATGTGACAGAGAATTTTTATATGTTTGGATAATAATATTTCCCACATTCACACCAATTAGCCTAGCCCAAAGTAAGCAATATAAAGGCTTGTGTTATGGATAGTAGGGTAACGGATAGACATACATATATGATACATAGATATGTAATATTTATAGAAATATATATTAACACCCATGACTCAGGTGCAAATGCTCGTATTTATCACTCAAACATCGAACCCAGGATTATCGGTGCGAATAGCAGGTTCGCTACCGTTGCACTTAACGGTCATCCTCAGTTGATAAAATGATATTTAGTATGAATAATTTCTGGAAAGTTCTATTTTTAATATAAACGTTTTATTAACTTTTTAGTTATGTAACTTTAACTATACGTCATGGTACCAAATATTGTATTTATTAGTCGAAATTCGAAACGATTGTTTGCAATGAAAATGTAACTTCAATGATATTATAATTAATTGAAAATGCGAAAATAAAACTTTATGGATTTTAAGGGTTCCGTTCCTCGAAAGGAAAAAAACGGAACCCGCATAGGATCACTTTGTTGTCCGTCCGTCCGTCTTTCAAGACCCTTTTTCTCGGGAACACGTGGACGTATCAAGCTGAAATTTATATCAAATACTCAGGTGTACTGCCCCTTGGAGCTGTGAAAAACTTAAACTTCTAAGCCAACGCAATCAAACGATACAGCCGTTTATGCCGCAAATTTCGACTCAAATCTACAGGGTACTTCCCGGGAACTCAGAATCTTGAAATTTGGTACAAAGCAACGTCTCATAGCACAGATAAATGAAAAATTGCGAAAACCGTAATTTTTTAGTTACATCATGTAATAAAAATATTTTACGGAACCCTCGGTGCGCTAGTCCGACTCGCACTTGGTTGGTTTTTTTTTTGTTTATTTGACAAATTAAAACAGGTAGTTAGTCGATTTTATTTATCGAAAATAATTATATCAATTTATTTTTAATGCTATCTTGTATGATAAAGTTTTTGATAGAAAAATCGACTCAAGTCTCAAGTTGTTCATAACCATGATATAAACTTTACATAAATTTTAATGTAATTGTTGGTTTTTTATAATGGAAGCAATGAATAAATTATTACTTAATACTAACTTAACACAGTCATCCTTGGCTACGAGTAATTTAAATTAGTTCAAACTCATTGAAAGTTCGCTGGCGTATGCTCAAAGCCATGCGGCGACCTTGGATGCATACAATCTTAGTAAACAAGCTGTGTCTGGGTGTTTGTGGACCTGTCAACAGATTCAAGGATGATAGTGTATTGTTTAAAATCCTGATTAACGGGCTCATATTGTATTTTAATAATTTAAGTATTTTACTAGTTTTATTGTTATATCTAAAAAAACTGCTAATTTTGTCTCAGGCACCTAATGGCCTAATTAAATGTTTGCCTTCTACAACTTAACTTTATATTCAAATTCATTTATTTGCAGAATATAGGTTTACAATAATTAGTGTCGATTCACAAGATTTGAGCGCTGTATTCTTACCCAAAGGGTGTGCAAAGTTGTTTATATACAAAATAATCAAAAGAATGTACCTAATATAAAACACACTATAGAAATACTTATATTTAATAAATGTCACATAATAATCATAATCAGTTTAAACGCCAGGGTCACATAGATATTCGGTCAACGGCTTTATTTATCAAAAAATATTTAAGTGCCAATTTATAATTCATCAAATTATCAATTTCTCTTATACCTTTCGGCAACTTATTGTATATTACTGGAGCAATACCATAAACATTATTTCCAAATAAAGCAGATTTATGTGGTATTTGACACAGTTTATCATTATGCCCCTTCGAAGAAAACTTAACAAATAATTTCATATATTTATATTTGAACCTAATTTAAACTTTAACACTTAAAAGGTATAAATTGATATATATTGCAGCTGCTGTTTACTTATTTCTATACTAAGATATTAATTTTAATACGAAATAATAGAAATCCAAATAAACTCTATGCACTTAAAACATAAATTAAGTAAGTTAAAAGAAATATTGAAAATAAAAAAACATTAAAAATTGGCTGTCTATAAAGTCAGTTTATGGACGATTTTACGTGATACCGTCATAAGAAAACTTGCAAAATTGCATACTTTTATGAATTGAACTGAGTTATTGTCGCTGAATTATCATTATTTTCTATAATACAAAGAAGGAGTTAATTGATTTTTTTTTCGATAAATTTACATTAAGTTCTTGTGATTTCGAGATAATTTCGTGATTCGAGTCCATGAAGAGGCAGATCTTTGTGTGATGAATACTAGCATTTGTACCTGAATCATGGGTGTTTATATATATTTCGATGAATATTACATATCTACGTATCATATATGTATATCTATCCGTTACCCTGGTATTTATAACACAAGCCTTACAGTGTTTTCTTTGAGCCAGGCTAACATTAATATATAATATTATTTTGATTATTATAATTAATATTATTATTAAGTACCTAGTCCATACGTACGTACGTACATAGAGTACGTACTTCATTTCAAATATCCATTCTACGACTTTGAACTTGGTATAGCACTCGATCGCGAAATAGTTGTTTGTTTTGCTCAACACGAATACACGTACGGTTGACAAAAAAAGTAAATATTGAAACGAGCAATACAAGCAAGAAAAGCAAATTTAACACGAGAAAATAAGCATTCAAGTGTCCTCATGACATTCTAATTAAGTAAATGAATCGTAAAGGGATTTGAGCCCTATTATTGTTATGCATAAGGGCTAATGTGAGTTACGATTGCGTAATAAGTTAGCATTCTACACACGGTTGTGAGACAATGAGATGCTTGCCCGTTTGATCTGGAAAGTACGCGCCAAATACAGTGTCTCTAGCACTGACGTGAATACGGAAATCTGATGGTAATTATATTTGTGCAAATCATCATGGTCAAACTGGTATTGGTGACAACAAATTAATGAAATACACTCAAGAATTATTATATTTTTTTGTTATTAAATGTATATAATATACGTACATAAAAAAACATGGCTATTTCTTCTTAAGGGCTAATATTAAATTTATCTCCCAGCCATTCATAAGCCACTTCCCTCGCTATTCGGGCTAGTGGTCTTCCAATTATACTTTGTCCAATGTAGGATGACACTTTTGACAGGTGTCACTTCCTTATTGCTACGTACTAAGGTTGCGTTTGTTTCCTTATGTTTGGCATTGCAATAGCAACTTTATACCCTTTATTTAGGTGTCAACTGTCAAAAGTATCATCCTACATTGGACAAAGTATAAGCTATCGAAATATTGACAGTCCGGTCGATTTTTTCCAAGGAGTTGTTAATTAGAAGGTCTAGTTGATTTTATTCTTGTATTAAAATCTGTCTGTAATAAAAAAGGGATGCTTAGATGGTTTGCACTTCTAGAGAGAGACTTAAGAAGATTGACAAGCATGTAAATAAGGAAAGAAAGAAAGAATTTATTGATCGAAGGAAAGCAAACAATAACAACATATAAAATAAAAACAATTGTGCTTAAAAATAAATAAATGAACTACTACGATCAACCAAGACCCTGCCTCAGCATAGGCCACTGCGAGCAGAGATCCACCGCACCGAACCACTGATATTTAGATATTTAGCTTATATAAGGCAAATGTTTATGGGCAAATCGGTAAAGGCAGACTAAGGCGATAGAAAATGTCCTGGAAAAAGGCCAGGTTTAAATCACTTTCAACCGACTATCGCGTATGAAAGGTTTGATAAGAGTTTAAAAAGCGACAGACGTATGTCAGGAACGTGGTAATGTGTGATCTCTGCGTATTCTTGCGGGAAATGCGTTATTGTATGCATATATGTAATTATTTCTTTAAATGTTTCAATAACGAAACATCCCTACTAATATTATAAATGTGAATGTAAGTTTGTTTGTTATCAGGGTTGCACTGGATAATTATCGTGATAATTATCTTGATAATTATCGTTGATAATAATGAGTAACTGTTATTGTACAAAACAAAATAATAGTACATTGTTGTCGAGGCGCGGAAAACCAGCAATGGACGAGTGGAGTTTGAAGACCGAGCCGTAATATATGAATTAATTTAAAATTGCATTATAAATATTAGACATTACATGAGTTATACCAGTCAAAAATTACAATAATTAAGTCGAACACATATCAAAATAAATATTTTTTTTTAACAAAAGTTTTCTCAGACTCTCAGGTAAAAGTAATGTCTAAAAACAGAAAAAATCTTTCATTTATATATATGTTATTTGATTTGATAGTTGGATAATTATCAGATAATTATCTGATTATTATCAGAGAAAATATAATATAATTATCTTGATAATTTGCAACCCTGTTTGTTATGCTTTCACGCAAAAACTACTAAACCGATCATCATGAAACTCCATACATATATTCTTGGAGGTATTAGAAGTAACATAAGATACTTTTTATTGAAAAAATTGCGATCGAAGCCTCGGGTAAAAGCTAGTATAATTATATATTTAATGAAATTAACAAACCAGTACCCATGAAACAATACTACGCAATAATGATAATGGAATTTTTGGACGGCACCTTCTTGTTTACAATATGTCAGTATAAGTTTTTGTAGAATATATCGTATTACGTTTTGACAGCTTAAAGTTTGTTTACAAGCGAATGACGTCATGACATAAAGTAACCTGCATAAATTTGGTTTTACATTATGGCAGGATCTTTATTCATTTAATCTTTGATGATGATTTTATAGAAAATAGAGGAATAATACACTATTGCTTTGCATGAATTATACGCATAAGTGTCTAGGAAAAATTTGGGAAATCTTATCAGTGACATAAGGATTTAATTCTTGTGCCCTACAGGGTCCAAAAGATACTTACATATAATATTGTTTAACCACTTGTCAGTCTGCTACCGCGTGCCTAAACAGGACCAATGCTGCGCGAATTGTGAAAACAATATCGGACTCTTAGATAAAATTGACATTTTCTCGCTAAAAAAGAAGCTAGGACCAAACAACTACCGTAAAGCTGATTACATAAAGAATCCACCACAGAATATTTGGATCTCTGTAACTCAAAAATTAAACGTGATGAAAAAAACAGCAGGCATTAAGTCATAATACTTTGTGCATAAATTATTGGTAAGCCAATAAACAAATTCAGAGTAGACATTTCCAACTAAATCTACGTCACGAATAAACTTAACTGTATCATCGTGATTTGCAAAAACCACATCAGAATATTAATGAGAAGATCGAACAGGTTACTTAAACTACCTTGCGTACCTTCGTATGTTGAAAATATGGTGATTTCTAAAAGGTAATCAACTTTCGTAGACGGTTGTGATAGGATGTGTCTAATATCATGGAAAGACGAATGGTTCTTCTTTCTCGAGGGCCGTCAATTAATTACTTAACGTTATTTTTTTTTATATAGGACAGCTTACAAATCGTACACCATATACAAAAATAAAAGCATAGGACTTTGTGCTGTTTTTATAACAAGCTGCCGCGGCATGCGTTCTGGCAAAGGAAAAATTAATTAACAATAATCATGTGCTATTCATCAGTTAACAATAACATTAATCAATGAATCCCGATAGAAAAAAATTTGGTTGTCTGTAAAGCTAGTTTACGGACGATAATTTTACGTGATAGCGTCATAAGAAAACGTTGATGAAAAATTGCATACTTTTATGAATTCAATTTGATTATTATCACTGGATTATCATTATTTTGTATAATACAAAGGAGTAGATTGAAAATTAACATTTATTTATTTTAATAAACAATGGAAACGACATTAACTTTTCACTTCATGAAGTGAAAGAGAGAGATATGCGGCACAAGCCGGACGCTTAGGCCGATCGTGCCTCTCTATCGCTTGTTCCGCGCTCTCGCTTGCACGCTCGACTCAGGTGGAACGTTACACTTTTTCGCGCGTGCAGCCGGCGTTCATTGATTTATAAGACGTTATCACGTCAAAAAGAACTTTAAAAATACAATACAGTTAAGGGATGATAAATTAGGCTTAATGCTCATACAGTTTCTTCCTTCCCCCTCTTTTGCTATTGTGTAGACAACTTTTTTACACCCATTGCACAAATGAAATGATAAAATGTTGACTTTTGTCGAATGGGTACATTTTATTGGGTCTTTGGTTGTTACTTATATTATAATTTTAACTAAGCTATAGCCATGTATAACATGTTACAATATAATATAATAATAATTATTATTAAATTATATAACATAATATTGCTATAGCTTAAGAATAATTTTAAACTGTTTTTATTGGTGAGGACTTGTAATTGGCTTTCAGATGTTATTTTTTTTAACTGTTGTTAGTGATTTAGCTATTGGTCTTCCGAAAATAAAATAAATAAATATCCCACAATAACCATTTTTTATCTTTTAATTTTTACGAGAAATAATGGCTTATTTACGAAACGATATTAAGCAATACAAAATTCATCCTTATTCAATTAAGTACCTTAAATACATTTTGCTTTTAATATATATCAATATGGACCTTTACAGCATGTAATTTAAATGAATATTTTCGAAATTATTACAGATTGATTATGTTTGAACGCGATTAACTCCGAAACTGCTGAACCGATTTTGAGAAATTTTCTTTCATTTTGTTAGATTTGTTCCAATCTAAGACATAGGATAGGTTTTTTTATTATTTTATAATGAAAACGCCATCGCAAATTAGTATAAGTAGTATAGTACACGTGAACTTGTAACTTTTTGAGCTGTCCCGTGTTATTTTTTACTGTCTGTTACTGGCAACACTGGTTTTCTCCTATACAGAAAGCCTGTCTCCTGCAATGGGAGATTGATGGTAATAAATTGGTGTGCAGTTATCATTTTTTTGTAAGCAACTAAGCAAAAAACCTTCTTGAAACAGATGAATTATAGGTTGTTCACCTTCTCACACTGGTGAGAGGTTAAGGTCATCGACCGCTGTTAAATCATAAGAGGTCAAAATTAACTGTAATATAAGTGATTGACATTGAGAAATGTGATTTTTAATAATCTAGAAGTTAATAGCTTGTATAACAAAAAATATAATACTTTTAATATTTTCACTGATGGGATATCGATGGCTTAAAGTGTCTTCCGAAGCACGGAAGAATTTGAGAAAAAAATTTGATCACCCATCCCATATCCCGACATTGTGAAAGTTGCTTAGCTGGAATATTTATTGTAATAAGATATAAAAACGCCTGTAAAACAATAACGAACCCAAGTCGAGTCGATCCCACCTAACGCGAATGCGATCAGGGTCTAATAATGTGCTGCCAGTTGAAATCAAGGAATTGCCTACCAAAAAGTATAAATTGTTTAACATCCTTTTAGATAAATGTTATTATTCTGTTAATGAATTCCTATGTCAGAAACTGTAATATATATTTGTTAGTGTTTAATTAAATTGACATTGTACCGGCAGGCGATCATTATGGAAATAATATATGAATATTAATTAATGTTTAGATAACTTATTTTTTGTTAGCTTTTTTTATAATTTATTGATTTCCACCCTGAACAAAAGCAGAATATGCCGAATTTATATTGTTTGACACTTATATTTACTACCATATTCTTGGAAATAAACGCTTATCTTATCTTATCTTATCTGAAGGGCTCGGAGTTGTGGTTGTATTTTACAGGCCTATTTTTTTTGTAGAAATATGGCAGTGAATGCAAAAAAATTACATTTAATATAATATTTTCAATGTAAGAAAATAACGCATACATTGGGAACCCAAGTTAAATAGCAAACACACTTGTATCATGGCATTTAGAGACAGCAGCGGTACCACAATACCCAAGTTCCATTTTTATATCGACCTGGCCGGGGAACAAACCAGGGACCTCGGAGTCGTGTTAACGTGGAAACCGGTATGTGAGCCACTGGACTACAAAGGTCGTCGACCGGACGGACCTCCGCAATCGTAGGTCTCATCGACTTCCAATAACGGGTATACACCCGTTTATACCCGTTATTGGGGGTTTTTTTCAAAGTTCCTTTCTAATTGTGATAACTAGTTTCTTTTTTATATTTGACATACATACAGGTTGTTTTTCTGTCTGATTTGATATTTATAACTTTCTCTTTGATTATTCTATTAAATTTCTTCTAAAAATAGCATCAAGAATTAGTGTCAGATCATTATTTAGAACCATATTGACATTTTTCTTTCTTTAACATTTTAACAAACAAAGATACGTTTATCAAAAAAAAAATTAAGTCTACATTTGATTCTAATTTTTAGTTTTCGACAAGTTTCGTCGCGTCGCGTGACAAGTCGCGTTGTCTCATCAATGAGAGGATCATCCTCACGTATTCGAAAGAAACCTTTTGACAAATGTTTTGACAATCGATTAAGATAATGTAAGATGATATAGTCAATTACTTAATTCAATTCAATCCAAAATATTTATAAGCAATTAAGCTTTAATAATTAAAATATTATTTGTATGCTTTTCCCTATAGCAGAGTAGGTTACTATTAGATTATAGTTTTGTATCTGTTTGTGATCTTTATTCAATTCTATTCAAAGGCAAATAAATTATTTTATTCATTCATTCGAAAGAACCTTTATCTTATCATCATTAAGGTCAACCAATTATAAGATAGCATTGGGATAACAGGCGATATCTCACAATGTGGGGTGATAATCATTCCAAATGCAGCTGAGACCATTTCTTTGCGAAATAAAAAAATGCTCATAAGTCATCCAATTTTAAAACGTATCTATTGTAAACTAAGTATTATTTTCGTTCATTGAGAAATTCCAGTGTTGACGTCATAACGTCAGCAGTTGAATACAAACTTTGCAGCTTTACGTATGTGATCTATGCCACTGACTTTAAAAAAATACTTTTTCAAAATGTCAGGACTTAACACGTTAAGTGCGTTACGAGGCCTAAATCACCCCTAATGCAACTTCTCTGTGGTGCGGCAAGGAAAAACGTGAACTTCTCTGTCGGACGGTCATGGCTTCGGTTTGGTCTAGTGTAGGAAAGAGATAAATATGTACCTCGAGCCGCAAGAACGGAAAGTATGCAAAAATTGGTGCCGCAGCAAACGTGTTGATATTAGCTACCAATCAGTTCTAATTTCGATCGGGGGCTGCTAACACTTCGGGACAACTGGTGACGTTGTCTTCCGAAGCACAAAAGAACTTCCGAAGCACTTGGTTAACATGCACATGTGATCTATGCCACTGAAGATTAAAAATATACTTTTCCAAAATGTTAGGACTTAATATTAGCTTACCAATCAGTTCTAATTTCGAATAGGGGCTGCTAATACTTCGGGACAACTGGTCACGTTGTCTTCCGAAGCACAAAAGAACTTCCGAAGCACTTGTTTAACATGCACATGTGATCTATGCCAGTGAAGATAAAAAAAATACTTTTTCAAAATGTCAGGACTTAATATTAGCTTACCAATCAGTTCTAATTTCGAACGGGGGCTACTAACATTTCAAGACAACTGGATACATTGTTTCCGAAGCACAAAAGAACTTCCGAAGCACTTTTAACATTCACAACTATGAATGAGTCATCAACTAAAATGACGCTTCAAGTCTCAACCAGAAAGGTATCACAAGAAACATTATTGAGTTAAAAAGTTTGCTTCTTGTAAGTAAAAGCAAAAAAACGGAGGAAAACCTTTTTTTATAATACCCATTCCTTGAATCATGACGATGGTGAAATATTGATTCTTCGCGACATTTTAATATCGTTATTTTAATATATAATGCACAGCCTGACCTAGCGTACAAACCTTCTTTAATCCACAGGGAAAGTCTTAACACAGTGATGCAAGGACAGTAGAACCATGTATAAAACTACGCTTTTCCTTAATCTAGGTTTGATATTGAAAAAAAATCAATGCCGCGATAATTTGTGCATAATCATTGCGGAAGTTAAACGAGAACTAAGGTCGCGAATAGGTAATCAAAACTTTTAACTTGGAGGATGATCCTGTGTTCACGGTTTTTGTAAAGGTGTCGAAACGTCAGAGTTAAATATAAAAACAGAAGAAAAAAAAGGTTTTTAAAAACCACGTTCTTATAAGCGGAAGAAAATATTTTTTTCCCAGAATTGTAATGGAAAATTCTTTTCCCGGAATGATCAAAATTTGAAAGATATATATTTAAGTAATTTATTTACTATGATGTAATGTGATTAAAAACGTGGGGCGGTTTTCACGCTTAACTAATTCCAATTCACTTGGTGAATTTGTTTTCTCGCGTTTGGTTGAGATGTTTAATATTTACAAATAACGAATTTGAAAATGAGTGAATGCTAAAATGGGCAGAAAATTATTGGAGCGGAGCGAAGCGAAGCTTCCGATCAGCTTCAATGGCGCGATGTCTGTTACGCTATAACTCCCGATAACTAACTAACCTTAACCGATTTTAATATTTTTTGTGTGGAATCAAATCTACAGGTTTAGGACCGGATAGTGACGGAGCCCGAATTTTGAAATTCGCAAAAATTGCCATTGAATTTTTTTTTTCTTTTTTTAGGTATCCTCTTCGCTCCAATATATGGTGCTAGCGTAGCTATTGCTTAGCGACTGCATCGCCTAGTAGTATTTCACTGCAATCAGGGCTGCCAAGCTTGGAAACCCTTATTTTCGGGGGAAGATTTCGTCCGGCTTTCGATTAATATGATGAAGATGACTAGTTGCATTATGGAATTCAGCGACAACAATCAGACCCGAGCGAATATAGAAAAGTTTGTTTTCTACATTTACCCGACCGAGGGTTGAACCCAGTACCTTACCGTGGCATAACCATGAAAACCGCTATGCACGCTACTCGACCACGGAAGCCGTTAAAAATAAAAAAGCATAAACTCAAATAAGTATCATATTAAGTGATTGATCTTAAACGAATGGTTAGTAGTTAATACACTGGTCTATTTTGAGTATAGTGATTAACTTTTAATACGCGGTCCGTATTCTGTACACGGACCAATGCCACCATATCATGTGAATCGCATACATTACAACACAACTTTACTAAACAGGACCGAGTAAAATTATACATTATGATGTTTTTAAATGAGAACGCGTAGAAATTTCTAAGGCCGTTAAGCGTTGATGTATGACAAGTAATAGGATATCTTTTAAAGAATATGTGTATGGGGAAGTCGGTAAGGGCAGAGCAAGGGGAACTTTCAGGGACCAAATAGAAGATGTCTTGGAAAAGGCCAGGTCAATAGTACCCTTTACCGACGAGCTTGTATGAAAGGTTTGATTAGAGTTGAAGAAGCAAGAGATGAGAAGCATTATAATGCGTTTACTTGGATGTTAATCCAATGCCCAGGTCTCTGGCTTTAACACACACCAATCGACATTAGGCCCTATCTTTGGACCACCGTTTGGCGTAACGGTAGCGATCCTGCTTTTCCGGGTAGAGTACCGGATATATATTATAGTAAATAGATAATCGCTTGACTGCTATCTCGCCTGATGGTCAGCGATGAAAATATTCACTCGTGACTGTAGACTTCAAATTGTGTATATCAGGAAATACAGACAAAGGCAAAGAGTACCACTCTTTAGTGCTACGGATGTCGAAATTGGAAGCAAAAGCATTTGGTTCCAATGTCGAGTTTTTGGTATATCAACTATATAATGGTGGCACCTATTTTTAATTCTGGTTGTCTGAAGAAGAAACCTGTTTCCCACCAGGGCTTTTTTGTCCATCAGACATGCCAACCCCATCATAAACATCCCCATTCTATCTATTCTGTTCCAATGAGAGGCAGCATTTGCAAAACCGTAACCAAGCGACAAATTCTTTGACGACGTAACCTCTGACGAAATACCTTGAATGAGCCCAATATCGAGGGTATTTAAATTCAGTTCTTTTATTAATAGCTACCTCTCATTGTTGTTCTGATACACTCCATCAGCAGAAGCACGTCCTCAATTAGGCTGGTCATCATGATAATATTTTTATTTTCTAGGTTATAATAATAGTAATAATAATAAAGCCCTTTATTCAGACCAACTTAGTATCTATACAAAGTATTAACAACTAAAAACTATGAGTAAGGATATGTACAGTAAATGAACGTACATTGCGCCGCATCAGCATTTCCTCGATCAAATGTATTTTATTTAATAATTTTAATTGATTTCGTCTGTAAGAAATATTAGTAGGTTATATAAGTTAGTTCACAATTAGCAATCATCGCGTGTTCTCGTCATTATCATTAAGCAATAAACCTTTTTACATACATTAAATCATCTATCATTTAAAGAATTGTGTGGAGCACAATACAAATTTTTTGGTCCTTCGAGCCGGATACAAATATATTTTTTGTAGCTAAACTAATCTTAATCAACTCTATTCAAATACTTAATTATTTCTTGTAAGTCTGTTTGCCAATCGGTAAAGGCCTCTTACAACCTTTCCAGTCCTGTCTATCTTGGGCCACTCAATTCAACGTTACTCTTGCTACTTGCCATATGTCATCATCCCACCATTTCTGTGGTCTGCCCCATTTCCTTTTCCCTTCTCTAGGGTACCATCGTGTCACGATTTTGCTCCATTTTTCGAATTCACACTACATTGCTCCATTTAGTAGGTCACAGGGAATATATTCAGCTAAATAAGCTTTGTTATATGGTTTCTGTCTGACTGTTATAGTTCACATTTAAGTGTTTCACAAGAGGCGACTAATAATAAAAAATATTTCTTACATCACGCCATTAGACTAGCCTAAAGTAAGCACTGTAAGGCTTGTCTAATGGATACTGATGAAACGGATAGACATACACACGCGCGGGTACTTCATTCCCGGAAGAAATTGGTTACAAGTAACACGTACATTTAATTGCACAAGTATATGATAAATTATTTTAATAGAAAAATACTAGGAACAATCGACTCGGGTCACAAGTGAATTCTCAGGCGGGAATTCACTTGTAACCCGAGTCGATTTTTTCTAGTATTTTTCTATTATAATAATTTATCTTATAAGATCGCATTGAAAAATACATAAAATATATAAAAATTATAAAATGCACAAGTATATTTTAAAATAAACTAAAAAGTAACTAAAAGCTATTTTTTTTAAAACATGAAAGAAGATTTTGTATGCTAATTGTAACATTTCTCGTATTTTTATATTTTAAAGAATTTTGCCAAATGTATTTATTGATTTTTAATCTATAATCTAAGATCACAGTGGTTTGTGTGTTTGTCTGTCCGCTCTTTTTCCCGTTCTTTTTCCATTGTATATGCGTTACCATAGCAACGCGTTAACCGCAAGTAGTTCGTCTACCGGACGCTAGATGGCACTAACGGAAAAATATTTAATATTAGAAAATTAAAGAATTTTGTCCATCCGTGCTAAGCCAGGACGGGCCGCTAGTTATTATTTATTATATTATCATGTTAAAAAATTATTATAGTTCTAAAAAGTTACATTTTTATTTATTTTTCTCCTTAATTTTCAATTTTAATATTTATAGTAATTTATAGCTTAACACACCCTGTATGTACTACTGTTATAAACTTGTGAAGATTACTATACATACAAACGTACAGTCTCGCCATTTTCCCGCTTGATTAGGTAGTGATCACAGATTTCCACTTTCCATCCTGACATACATCTCTAGCTTCTTCAACTCTCATTAAACCATTCATATGAACTCGTAGGTTAAGGGTACTTTTGATATGGCCTTTTTTTAAGGACTTCTTCTATTTGGTCTCTGAAAGTTTGCCTTGCTCTGCCTTTACCGACTAACCCATGGACATTTAGGCCTTAAATTCTTGTTTCGTCTATCTCCTTTCGTCCATACTCTCTACATTTCCAAACCATCTATGTAAATATCCCTTTTTATTACCACGTTTTACTTAACTTCACTTGTCTGTCTGTTGGTCTGTTGGTTTGTCGTCAAAATTTGAGATCCTTATTTCGACCTCTTCCTCTTATCCGATTTGGCTGAAATTTTGTATACAGGCTTGTTTCACCTAACAATTTCATATTTAATCAGTTTTACATCCTAAAACCACTTAATTAGGCTTTAATTAAATTAACCTCCACGTGGTGTGTCTGGATATTTGATATATATTACATGTATATATTGAAGAACTAAGTAGGCACAATTCAGATAATTTAAAACTAAAAAGAGTTAAATAAATACTTAATAACTTAAAACGTGGTGCGCATTATACTTGAAAAACTATTCAATGCCATCCACAGCATTACTATTGCATTGGTTTAGTTAGGAAGGGATTTAGGAAAGATAATGAAAATATTAATATAATATCAATAACGCTGTTGATCTAAATTACGCACCACGTTTTAATTTTTTGGAAATTTTTCAAATTCTGCGTATGAATGTTCAGAACAATACATAATATTCAATAAATTTTAGAATATTTGTATCGTAAATTTTCATTATTACCAAAAATTTATTTTTATCTTTTTTTTTATCTTTTAGTCCATTTGTAAAAAAATATTTTCTCCTTTTTAGTACATCTATAACCCGTAGTAAAACGTGGTTTTTTTAAAGTTTTTTTTTTATTAAGTATTTTCTATTTTGGAACTTTATTTTCTTCCACCCCACACCAATGAATGTAAATAAGAATATTTACCAGTTTTTTTTATTATAATTTGTTTGAATTATTAGTGTGTGATGAACAAAATAAGTTTTAGCAAGTAAGACAAAGCAACGAAAGATACCTATAATTTTGCCTTCCCAATAAACCCGCGCAGAATTTATAATGGTTACTTTACGGTCAAACAATTAAGGTACCTTGCTCGTCTAGGCTAGCCGGCGGAGGACCGGGAGTCCGACCGTCGGCATTGCACAGCTTTGCCAGCCTGGGGGGACCCCGTAATGTACCACGGGGCCCCCATTCGCGAGGAGGCCGTTGGGCCAACCAGTCTCTTTCCAGGGTGGTGACTGCCAAAAACGGCCCCACCGGATTGCGACCTAGCCTCCCAGGCCTCCCAGCCTTATCGGGCACTAGGCCGGGTGGGGGCACGGAGGAGAGTCCCATATAACGTCCGCCGTACTCCCGGCGGCGGCGTATGCGTAACGCATTTTTTACACGTTAATAAAAAAAAAGGTACCTTGCTCGTCTGTAGGTCGTGAAATAATATAAATATTTCATCTCTTTAGACCTGTTCTGTAACTCCACAGTTTTAAAAAGGGAATAGTAGAATTGCTGAGCTATTATGTCTATATATAAAAAATATTATGTTTTGATAAAAATAAATATTACATTACACCCTATTGCCCCACATCATATATTATACCCTACATACGCACATACTCGCACGACACAATCCACTTGTATATTATCTTTTTTATATAAAATAAGACCCTGGTTAGCTGTATGAATCAGATGAATTTTGAATTGTTTTTAAAGGCAGTGACTTTGACTAGAATACAGTCAATTTATACACTCACAAACCCACACTAAAATTTAGATAAGAAAAAGAGGTACTTGGATTATTTTTTGTTCATTCATTGGTTCCTTCTCTAGGGTACCATCGTGTCACGATTTTGCTCCATTTTTCGAATTCACACTACATTGCTCCATTTAGTAGGTCACAGGGAATATATTCAGCTAAATAAGCTTTGTTATATGGTTTCTGTCTGACTGTTATAGTTCACATTTAAGTGTTTCACAAGAGGCGACTAATAATAAAAAATATTTCTTACATCACGCCATTAGACTAGCCTAAAGTAAGCACTGTAAGGCTTGTCTAATGGATACTGATGAAACGGATAGACATACACACGCGCGGGTACTTCATTCCCGGAAGAAATTGGTTACAAGTAACACGTACATTTAATTGCACAAGTATATGATAAATTATTTTAATAGAAAAATACTAGGAACAATCGACTCGGGTCACAAGTGAATTCTCAGGCGGGAATTCACTTGTAACCCGAGTCGATTTTTTCTAGTATTTTTCTATTATAATAATTTATCTTATAAGATCGCATTGAAAAATACATAAAATATATAAAAATTATAAAATGCACAAGTATATTTTAAAATAAACTAAAAAGTAACTAAAAGCTATTTTTTTTAAAACATGAAAGAAGATTTTGTATGCTAATTGTAACATTTCTCGTATTTTTATATTTTAAAGAATTTTGCCAAATGTATTTATTGATTTTTAATCTATAATCTAAGATCACAGTGGTTTGTGTGTTTGTCTGTCCGCTCTTTTTCCCGTTCTTTTTCCATTGTATATGCGTTACCATAGCAACGCGTTAACCGCAAGTAGTTCGTCTACCGGACGCTAGATGGCACTAACGGAAAAATATTTAATATTAGAAAATTAAAGAATTTTGTCCATCCGTGCTAAGCCAGGACGGGCCGCTAGTTATTATTTATTATATTATCATGTTAAAAAATTATTATAGTTCTAAAAAGTTACATTTTTATTTATTTTTCTCCTTAATTTTCAATTTTAATATTTATAGTAATTTATAGCTTAACACACCCTGTATGTACTACTGTTATAAACTTGTGAAGATTACTATACATACAAACGTACAGTCTCGCCATTTTCCCGCTTGATTAGGTAGTGATCACAGATTTCCACTTTCCATCCTGACATACATCTCTAGCTTCTTCAACTCTCATTAAACCATTCATATGAACTCGTAGGTTAAGGGTACTTTTGATATGGCCTTTTTTTAAGGACTTCTTCTATTTGGTCTCTGAAAGTTTGCCTTGCTCTGCCTTTACCGACTAACCCATGGACATTTAGGCCTTAAATTCTTGTTTCGTCTATCTCCTTTCGTCCATACTCTCTACATTTCCAAACCATCTATGTAAATATCCCTTTTTATTACCACGTTTTACTTAACTTCACTTGTCTGTCTGTTGGTCTGTTGGTTTGTCGTCAAAATTTGAGATCCTTATTTCGACCTCTTCCTCTTATCCGATTTGGCTGAAATTTTGTATACAGGCTTGTTTCACCTAACAATTTCATATTTAATCAGTTTTACATCCTAAAACCACTTAATTAGGCTTTAATTAAATTAACCTCCACGTGGTGTGTCTGGATATTTGATATATATTACATGTATATATTGAAGAACTAAGTAGGCACAATTCAGATAATTTAAAACTAAAAAGAGTTAAATAAATACTTAATAACTTAAAACGTGGTGCGCATTATACTTGAAAAACTATTCAATGCCATCCACAGCATTACTATTGCATTGGTTTAGTTAGGAAGGGATTTAGGAAAGATAATGAAAATATTAATATAATATCAATAACGCTGTTGATCTAAATTACGCACCACGTTTTAATTTTTTGGAAATTTTTCAAATTCTGCGTATGAATGTTCAGAACAATACATAATATTCAATAAATTTTAGAATATTTGTATCGTAAATTTTCATTATTACCAAAAATTTATTTTTATCTTTTTTTTTATCTTTTAGTCCATTTGTAAAAAAATATTTTCTCCTTTTTAGTACATCTATAACCCGTAGTAAAACGTGGTTTTTTTAAAGTTTTTTTTTTATTAAGTATTTTCTATTTTGGAACTTTATTTTCTTCCACCCCACACCAATGAATGTAAATAAGAATATTTACCAGTTTTTTTTATTATAATTTGTTTGAATTATTAGTGTGTGATGAACAAAATAAGTTTTAGCAAGTAAGACAAAGCAACGAAAGATACCTATAATTTTGCCTTCCCAATAAACCCGCGCAGAATTTATAATGGTTACTTTACGGTCAAACAATTAAGGTACCTTGCTCGTCTAGGCTAGCCGGCGGAGGACCGGGAGTCCGACCGTCGGCATTGCACAGCTTTGCCAGCCTGGGGGGACCCCGTAATGTACCACGGGGCCCCCATTCGCGAGGAGGCCGTTGGGCCAACCAGTCTCTTTCCAGGGTGGTGACTGCCAAAAACGGCCCCACCGGATTGCGACCTAGCCTCCCAGGCCTCCCAGCCTTATCGGGCACTAGGCCGGGTGGGGGCACGGAGGAGAGTCCCATATAACGTCCGCCGTACTCCCGGCGGCGGCGTATGCGTAACGCATTTTTTACACGTTAATAAAAAAAAAGGTACCTTGCTCGTCTGTAGGTCGTGAAATAATATAAATATTTCATCTCTTTAGACCTGTTCTGTAACTCCACAGTTTTAAAAAGGGAATAGTAGAATTGCTGAGCTATTATGTCTATATATAAAAAATATTATGTTTTGATAAAAATAAATATTACATTACACCCTATTGCCCCACATCATATATTATACCCTACATACGCACATACTCGCACGACACAATCCACTTGTATATTATCTTTTTTATATAAAATAAGACCCTGGTTAGCTGTATGAATCAGATGAATTTTGAATTGTTTTTAAAGGCAGTGACTTTGACTAGAATACAGTCAATTTATACACTCACAAACCCACACTAAAATTTAGATAAGAAAAAGAGGTACTTGGATTATTTTTTGTTCATTCATTGATTATTGAAATAAGTTTTAAGCGTAATCAAATTATAAGAATTAGCGTAATTATTAAGAGAATGGTGGATGTTTAAGCGGTGTATCCTTTGCCCCTAAAACAACATTATAAACATTATTGTTATAATTAAATAATTTTAGATAATCTATGATGGCAAAAGCTTTATTACCTATTCAAAGACGAAAGTCTATATCAATGTTTATTATTCACTCCATCGTATTTATTCATTAAAATAAACACGTTTTATCAGATACGTTTGTGGTCGATGATCAGATAAGTATCGTATCTATTTGCATGTTCCATACCACACGTGTAAACTGTATCTTTAAAGGAAAAAAGACAACATACTTGACAAATAGTCATTTAGCTTTTCTATTTTTGGCTTGGAAAACAAAAGCCACTGTTCCCAAAAAACCAAAAATTCCTAGACCATAGACTGTGCAACTCTAGGTCACTATAGATAATAGATTTCATAGAAAATTGTCTATGATACAATTATGGTGGTAATACAATTACGTAATCTAGATAATTTATGTTGCACATAGGAAATAATTTGCTATCCTTAGAATTGCTATAATTTATACGTTTGCAATGAACATTGAATTATATTTAAATTATTATTTTATGTCCTATAAATTACATATATTTATGAATTAAATTATATATTAAAGAACGTGTTAGCCGATATAGTCGGGCTTTAAAGACAGATTCCATTTAGCTTTACTTTTGCTCTTACATAACAACCAATTAACTATCCGGGCAACTGCTCTCTCAATTGAGCTATCTTTACGTTGACAATCTTGTTGAATTCAATCAACGTTTCAAATGGTTTTTATGTTGAATAACAATGACATAAATTCATGGTATAGGTTACCAACCCACAATATCGATTGTAATATAACATTTTTATATTTTCAATGCTAACTTATATGACAAATTTTAATAGATAAATATTAGTGAAAATCGACTCGTCTCACAAGTTATTGCCAAACGGGACTCAAACCGGCAACATATGCACTTTTGTTATTAAATAAGAATGGATTAATTATCCGGGCAACTGCTCTCTCAATTGAGCTACGAATATGTTGACAATCTTGTTGAATTCAGTCATCATTTCGAATAGTTTTTATGCTGAATATCAATGACATATCTTAATATTATAGGTAACCGATCTACAATATCGCATGTAATATGGGATTATCATATTTTCACGATGTTATTTTATATGATAAATACTAGAAAAAAAGTCGGTATACGGGTGAAAGTTTTACGTGACAACGACTTTGAGTGGTAAAATAATTTTAATGTGAATATTCATTCGTATAGTAGGAAGAAGGATGAAATAATAGTAACAATTTAAAACATTTATTTATACAAAGAATTATATTTAAAACATTAATTTATAGGCACGCGTCCCTTCCACTTTTTATGTCTGTCTCTCTCGCTCTTAGGCGGGCTAACCATGCCCGAGTGGAAGGGACGCGTGCCTCTCACTCGCTCTCATTGTAAGCGCATAACGTGAGCGGAGCGTAACGCAGTTTCTTGAAGTGTCACCCGGCAAACCAATTTATAAGACGTTGTCACGTCAAAAACGACTCGGCAACCTTGGCCGAGCAGTGGACTGGACATCAAAAGGCGGGTTCGATTGTCTAAGAATAACTTGAGCCGATTCTATTTTTTTAAGTAATTTTCTATTAAAATTCATCGGATGTATAATATGTACTTTTATTCGTATGAAAAAAACATAAAATCACTATGATTTTTTTTTATAAAAAAACTGGTTGGTTGCCTGTAAAGTCGGTATACGGGCGAAAGTTTTACGTGACAACGACTTTGAGTGGTAAAATAATTTTAATGTGAATATTCATTCATATAGTAGGAAGAAGGATGAAATAATAGTAACAATTTAAAACATTTATTTATACAAAGAATTATATTTAAAACATTAATTTATAGGCACGCGTCCCTTCCACTTTTTATGTCTGTCTCTCTCGCTCTTAGGCGGGCTAACCATGCCCGAGTGGAAGGGACGCGTGCCTCTCACTCGCTCTCATTGTAAGCGCATAACGTGAGCGGAGCGTAACGCAGTTTCTTGAAGTGTCACCCGGCAAACCAATTTATAAGACGTTGTCACGTCAATATGTTAGCATATGGTTATTCACACTAATGATATTTACGCATAATAATTTAGCATAATTGTTTTAATCATAAATACAATCAGCATAATCATATTTAAGCATAAAATTCACAACCTTTACTTTATAAAGGCATAATGGTATTAAACCATAATGAATATAATCATTATCATCTTACGCAGAATAAGTAACTACTAAGATAATAGACACACATCAAAAACTTTTTACATAACTAACCTAACCTATCCTAACCTTTATTATAAAGAACTTTTATGGGACTATATACACCATGCCTAAAAACATTATGCAAATTATAATTATGCATAAATATATTAGACCTAATTATAATTATGCCACAGTACATATGCTGCTAAAAATCAATTAAGACATAGTAATATTATGCAAGGAAAAGCCAAACTCGTTATGCTAAACTATTATAGGAATAAATACATTATTATCCCTATTATTAATAATGTCTATTCCCTTTCTCAAAGAAAGTTTTTATAGGAATAAATACTTTCTTTGAGAAAGGGATCCCGTATTTTTTGTCATTATCAGAAATTTATATCTTAAACCTGCTCGATACAAGACCAGATTTCTTTCTTATTTAAATTGATTTATAATGTTTATGATGCTATAAGACAATAAATTCTTTATATTAAATTAGAGCATTTAAAATGAACGCATTTTCTCTTAGGATAGGATGTATTGAACCTCAAAGTTACGCCATGGCCTCGTAAGTCCTACGTCGGGAGACCTCGTACCGAGAAGAAGCCGCAAAAAACTCGGCAAGGGCTGTTTTTTCATCCTTTTTGAAGTAAAAACTTCTTTAGCATCATTGTGATTTGAAAGTCGATGAAGCGTAAAAGAGACAGACACATAAATACATAAGATCTAACGTAAGACGAACTGAGATAGAAAGAATTATGTACAGGTGTAAATACGTGTGTGTGCGCATGCGTAGTACAAAGCTTCAGAGAAGGCATCACAACAACCGTGATATTTTGAATACGTGTTCGTATTATTTTTAAAGGTTTCACTTCTACCACGTGTGAATTGCACACATGCTTTCTTTACATTATATACTTATAAACATACAAGAAATCTTTCTTGTACTAATAATAAATATAAGTAAAAATACTGTTTCAAAAAAAACTCTTTTTTCCATAGATCGTGTCCGGACGTCAAAAAGCTGTATTTACTGGCAAGACCAAAGAAAAATAAAGACACAGCGAAAAGAATACAAGAACAATTCGAAGATGTTGTAAGTATTATTGTCACATATTAATGTCAAAATATAGGTGAATTATTTGTTAGCTATTACTGAGTACTTGTGTGTAGCTGATGAAGAAAAAATTTAATAAATTGAAGAAAACAAATTTAATATTATAATATATAGTAATACTAGCGACCCGCCCCGGCTTCGCACGAATGCAATGCTCTACTATATTATGCATGTAAACCTTCCTCTTGAATTACTCTATCTATTGAAAAAAACCGCATCAAAATCCGTTGCGTAATTTTAAAGATTTAAGCATACATAGGGATATAGGGACAGAGAAATCGACTTTGTTTTATACTATGTAGTGATAATAGAATTCAGAAACAATGTTGGTTCCACAACACCCAGACCCGAGACAATATAGAAAAAATTAATAACTTTTTTTAATAAAAAATACTAGAACAAATCGAATCGGTTCACTAGTAAATTCTCAGGCGGGTATCTAACCCGCACATCACGCGGTGTTCCCAGGCGGTCACCCATCCAAGTACTGACCGCGCCCGACGTTGCTTAGCTTCGGTGATCGGATGAGAACCGGTGTATTCAACGTGGTACGGACGTTGGCACCCGTACTCTTTGGATGGTATGCGAGCTAATTGTTCACGGTCGTCAAAATTCCTTTTCGAAAATCATATTAACTAAACATTGCTATTCATAACTTTAAACATTTTTAATAAATAGATAGATAGATAGATAGATAATGAGTTTATTTGCATCATAAGACACACACACGTTTACAACAATTAATCTTAACATATACATATATAATTTTAAACTTAAGCGTGCGTGCCGCATCGACGCAAAGGGAAAAAGCTCAGCGATCCCTTTGCTCTGAGAGCAAAGCACTGATTTTCAGCTCCTACCCCAGAGAACGCACGGGTCTACATGTAACAGCGCGAACATGTAAACCTACACAATAAACATTATAATATAACAAATAAATAATATTTGTATTGTCAAAACTAGCGGCCGCCCACGACTTCGTCCGCGTGAAACATTGCAACATTACTTTATTTTTCTAATTTTTTTTGTAATAAAAGTAGCCTAAGTTACTCTTTATTACATCAGCTACCTGCCAAAATAAGTCCCGTCAAAATGCGTCCAGCCATTTCAGAGATTAGCCGGAACAAACAGACAGAAAAAATTGTAAAAAATCTTATTTTGGTGTATGTACCGTATTTATATTCATATGCATGTAGTAAAAAACGGTTATGTCAATATTACAAACAGACGCTCCAATTTTATTTATATGTATAGATATATCACTAAACTAAGCATTAGTAATATAAAATTTGTCGAGTCGCATTTAAAAATTTCTAATATAAAACATTTTTAAAGTATTCATAAGCACTTCTTAAGGTTTTTATCCAGTTTTTTGTTTATAACTTAATGGATGCCTCCTACTCCAATCTACCTCTATTTTTTGCTCTCCGTAGCAACCTTTAATTAAGGCAGCACTCACACTTGTATACCACTGACCTTGTAAATCTTAACTCCAAAGGTGAATATCCTTGTTTGTAATCCAAACAAACAAAATAAGTCAATAACAAACCAGCTAAACAACTGTTAGTTAAAACATCAACCTTACAAAAACAAAATTCATTAAATTTAAAAATTATCGTATAATTTGAATAGAACACTTTGTTACGGATTTTGCGTAAATTTATTTTATATTTAATCCTGACGTTTCGTCTCCTTTACAGCAGTCATGATCACAGGATGACTAAGATAATAGTTGTCATGTATTTTCTACTATCTTCACAAAATTCAGTACGAATGAACGAGGGAATGGAATAAAGACTCAGTTAAGTGTATGAGTGATTTGAATGAATTAAAGGAATGATTTATTTGAATGAACTACTGATTAAGTTAAAACACGTAGTCAATTCAGCGTTAAATGTGGGGTCAATAGTGGTCAATACACTTACTTTTATTAAAACAATAACTTTTAACAAATCATAATAGAATGTTAACGAATGCTAACACTAATTGTATTGTAACTATCTTAAAAACGGCTGATTCAGTGAAGCTGTTCATTATCTATTTTTTTTATAATCTTTAATTTGTCAGTTTTCCTATTAGCAAAATAGTGATACTACCTTATCCTCCAAAGGTCGCGGGTTGGAATTCCTGTAAGGGATAAGGTTTGTGTGATGAACATAAATATTTGTTCCCGAGTCATGGTCGTTTATATACTTATGTATGTATTCTATACATTATTTAGTACCCATAGTACAGGCTGAGCTTAGTTGAGGACTAAATAATCGATAGGAGTTATACGGAATTTATTTACTATCGTAATACCTTTTACAAACTCCTTTTATTTTGTTACACTATAACCCTAAGTTTGTATTTAAGCTGTCTTGTCCCCTTTTGGTCCAACCCAATTACTGACCTTTGCAAAAGTCATAGTAATATAAGTAATTTACGGGATTGTTACAATGTACCTTGTTCTTAAAATGATCATGGCGTTTGCAACAGTACCTAAATATCGGAAACTCGCTAAAAACAAGGTACATGGTAACAATCCCGTAAATAACTTTTATTACTATAATGTTAGTGACCATGAAAGTTTAAAATAATATATTTGCAAAAGTTACTTAACTACTGCAATTGTAGACCAAACTCGCTAAACACTAAGCCATCGATTTCTTCAAAAACATAAATAATAAAATAATATATGGACAACCTCCTTTCAGCTCTACAGCAAACTCAGGAAGGAGAGACCAAACTTCTTCCAGAAGATAGCAGTCATCGAAGGGGATGTAGGGCAACTTGGACTCGGTATCAGTGAGCAGGACAGAATCAAGCTTATGAACGAGGTAAGTTAAACAAAAAATAATTATCTCTGAAGACAGGATGTTTAATGCAATTTATTTATTTATTTATTATCTAAGAAAAAGTCACAATAAAAAATACATGGGCAATCATAAACTCATTCGAGTTTTACCGTGCACCTATTGACAATTTTTATACATTACTACGCAGATAGACATTATTAATATTATAAATAATATATAGTAAGTATATATGTATATTACATACCAAGAATACCCATGCAATGAAAAATATATATTTTTCGGACGTCCAATAATTCTGCTGGTGAGGTTAGGTTAGGTTAGGTTAGTCCATCTCTTGTATGGTATGGCTTTGGCCGATAAGGGACTGCCATAATACACCAGGGTATCCCCTGACTTTAAATAATTTAAACAATACTATAAAAACATTATTAATATTCCCATCCACGTCCATAGTACATCGGCCAGAAGCGAACTCTATATGCTTGCATTACAGCTGAAATCTCAACTGATGGGCTAAAAAATGTCGTGAGGCGGGCCTTGAGTCAGCTGCCAGAGTCCTTAGCAGTAATAGCTAAAGCTAGATACATACTAGTGTGTCGTGTCGACATACAAATTTGCTTCTAATACATAACACAAACAACACAGAAGCATGTTTCTACCTTAACACGATAGCATGCATACCTAGGTTTTAATGGGTAGGCCTCCAATTTCCCATCGGGTAGACCAGATTGGGGGGAGAAAAATTACACTTTACTTTATCGCTCGATCGGCGGAATATGCGTAACCCTTTTTTCAAATTATAAATACAACAAAATGAAACGTTAAGTTAGGTTAGAATAAATACCACAACTGTAATTAGTGGGAGTAGAGGGTTCATCCCAAAGGTTTTAGTTTCTTGGGTATATTTCTGCCTACGCTCCGTACGTCATGGCAGAATTACTCTCATATATACCCGCTGCGTACCCTCGGCGGGTCGAATCCATAGAGGTTTTCCTCTGGTTGGAAAAAGGTTGGAATTTATACAATTCATATATTTCTGCTTAAAATTAAAAAATAATAATTGTCTTTCGTACCCACCAAAGATAAGCTGTTTCCTATCGTAGAACTTAGGATTTATGTGTGCTTACACTTTTCACTTAATACGAGTATCTATGTATTGTTATTCATCTATCTAGTAGTAGTACCTACCTATATCACGGACAGCATATCACTCTTAAAATCATTTTAGTATTTACTAATCATTTGACTTGAGTCTTATAATAACCATTTTAACTCTTGATTATAATGTAAAGACGAAAGAAATAAAAAAAATATCCATCATCTCATAATTTCAATATTTGCACTTAAGTATTTAAAAACTTGCGTCATCACGACGCCCGACTTGAACTGACCTTAACATCTTTTGACAAGGGTATGTTGCATTTTTTCTTTTTTAAATATTTAACGAAGCTTTACACGTCATTGGAAACACTTCATTTCTAAAAACCCCCGCAGAAGAATTAAGTAATTGAAATTCTGATACAATTTCCGTTACGATAATTTGTATAAATAGGTGATAGTTCTTTAAACTTAATAGCCATATAGACCAATAGGTTGAGCCGGACACTGAATGATTAAGGATCGCTTTAAATTTGTCGTTCTGTCTTGTTTAATTACCTTTAGAAAAGGTTTTAACCGGACTTTTACTAGACTAACCGTATGACCAGGTGACTGGTTTAATAATGAAATCTAAAAAACCTAATTACACCCGGGTGGGCCGGTCACCGTCTAATTTTGCCGGACACATAAAAAGTTTTATCCTGTCCGACTGTTGAAAATTGGCTATATTTAACCTACATTCGACTTATTGGAGCGGAGCGAGCGAAGCTCCCATGGATCAGCTTCAATGGCGCAATGTCTGTTACGCCATAACTTCCCGAGTTCTTAACCGATTTTGATATTTTTGTTGTGGAATCGAATCAACAGGTTTAGGACCAGATGGTGACGGAGCCCGAATTTTGAAATTCGTAAAAATTCCCATCGAATCAAAAAAAAAACTTTTTTTAGGTATTACGCTCCGCTCCATTATATGATGCTAGCGTAGCTTCATGCTTAACAACTCTGGCTATTTTGTCCCAAGCTAAGCAGCTTGTACTGTAGATACTGAATAGAATACAAAAATTAGTGTCAACAAACATTTTGTCTATGCTCATTATGATATTGACATTTTCTTTGACAAATTAGGATATATCATGAATAAATTCCATTTTTATCTCAATGACGTGCATGTTGACTGACATATAATAACTGTATATGTATATTGTAATTTTGACATTTATCTAAATATTGTGTATGTATAATATTTTGTTTCTTTGTTTTGTATTCATGATTTTGATAACATTTGATTAATTAATTTTGTATTATTGTTAGATTAAGCTTACTGGCGTTTTGGAACATTCTGTAAGCCAATAAGTATTTTGAATAAATAAATAAATAAATAAATAAATTACACGAGCTTATGCCGTTACAAGGCTTCGGAACAAGGATCGTTGCATCTATCGATAATATGAGATAATTTAAATAAAACAATTTAGGTTCGATTTTTCGCGTATAATTTATATTTAATCCTGATGTTTCGACTCCTTCACAGGAGCCGTGATCACAGTATGACTAAGGCAATGGTCATTTTTTTTTTCTACTACCTTCACAATGTTTGACACAGAAATCGTAATTGTTGGATTTTGCATTTTATTTAGTTATTTAATTTTCACTACGATTACGGTGTACTACCACCATTTCCGGTTAACAAAATTCCGGTTTGTCCAGAAATACAAAGGAGGCAATAATAGATTATTGCCTTCTTTGTATTTCAAAATACATTTTAAGGTTATCCTGTTGATATTGTCTTTGATCTTCAGGTGGAGTTCATCTTTCACGGAGCAGCGACAGTAAGGTTCGACGAACCATTGAAGACTGCTGTGGAAATCAACGTCAGAGGAACAAGAGAGTTATTCCAGTTGGCCAGACAATGTGGAAAACTTAAGGCTCTCGTCCATATTTCTACTGCTTACAGGTAATTTATTGCTTGTCGTGTACAGAGAAGCTTACCGTACAGTTAATAAGTGTCAGATTCGTCTACTATCGAATTTTCGACCAATTTTTACTACACATAAAAAAATAGTGAAATAATATATTAAACACCATCACACGCATTGTTCTGAACCTAAGTTATGTAGCTGCGTGTTATGGAATGCATTACAATTCTACACTAGCGGCTCGTTACGGCGTTGCACGGATGGACAAAATTCTTTAATTTTTTTCTATGATCAATTATTTTTCCGTTGCGCCATCTAGCGTCCGGTAGACGAACTAGTTGCGGTTAACGCGTTGCTAGGGTAACGCATATACAATTGAAAAAGAGCGGGGAAAAGAGCGGACAGACAAACACACAAACCACTGTGATCTTAGATTATAGATTCGTCTGGGTCCGGGGATCGTAACTCAACTTACCACCAAATGACAAGTTTGACGTTTCTTCGGTAGCAAAACCATAGACACTTTTTGATAGACACTTCTTTTTACTGTCATGATGGAAACAACGATTTTGACAGTAGAAACATCTTGTCTAGCTATCTACGATAGAAACGTTAAGTGTATTACGATTGTAGAAATAGAATAGATAAGAAGCGATAGCATTTTGTCTAGGCCTTTGATTATAATCAAAATTAGTTTATAATCATAGGCCTACAGGAGGTACAAAAGGCAGGATAACTATCGGTACCCCAAACGGACCTTGAATTGAATGTGTACTTTTTGTAGGCACACAAAACTGGTTTACAACGATCACATTTACAATTAAATCACTTTAAATTAATTACAAGACATTTAAACCTCCTCGGTGTAAACACAACATGCGTCAATAGATATGTTAATAAATATATAATATATTCGGCTCATTCTACTTTATGATTTAATAAATAAAAAGTTTAAGCTCATCTCACAAATTATATGTTAAACTAGCTTTTATCCGCGGCTTCTCCCGCATTTAAGCCGTTAAATAAGTATCAAACATCATTACAATAGAAATTAATCAATATAATAAGTATATTTTAACAGTTAGCTAGCTTGACATGACCGTCGGTAATGCAGTACTCAGTGTAAGAACTTCATTACTGGAATGTTAGATGGCGTTGAAGTAGCTAGCTTTTGAGATTTCTTGAAAACATTTTTTTTCAATAAAAAGTATCCTATGTTAGTTCTAATACCTCCAAGAATATAAACTCGGCGTCAAAAAAATCGCACCTTATAAAAATCTTATTCAAAAATTCCTAAACCTTATATAGAGGATAGTGTTAGGTATCATTAGAAAGGTAACAAAAAGGAGCATCAAACAACAATTAAGTGCAATCTTTTTTTTAATTAAAATTATACAAAAAGCATAAAAATTTGAAAAATAATAAAAAATCTTAATTAAGTCCTAATTAATAATCGATAATTTACAAAAAAAATGTACAAAAAGTGTCTTAAAATTAACTCAAAATCTAGTGTTACCCCCCCTTGCCCTGATGACGGCTTCCATACGGTCCCTCATAGACCTCACCAACTTCAGGAGCTCTTCTTGAGGGATAAGACCCCATTCTTCAATCACCGCGGTTTGGAGTTCCTCTAGAGTCGAAGGAGCCGGATCCCGAGATCGAACCTTACGTTTAAGATGGTCCCAGAGGTGCTCTATCGGATTCAGATCAGGACTTCTCGCTGGCCACTGCATCACAGGAATTTGGGACCTCCGCAGGAAGTCGTTCACGATGGCTGCAGTGTGTGCGCGAGCGTTGTCGTGCATTAATGTGAACCCCTCGCCAAAAGATTCGGCAAAAGGGACCACATGCACATCCAGGATCTCTGTGATATAGCGGCGCGCAGTCAGCGACCCTTGTCCGCGAGCACCTCCGGTCCGGGAGACGCAGACCAGGTCGGTTTTGCCGGCAGCCGACATACCGCCCCAGAACATGCAGGATCCGCCTCCATATTCCACCGTCTCCTGGATGCAGGCTTGAGCGAAACGTTCACCCTGCCTCCGGTATACTCTTCTTCGTCGGTCGTTGCAGAAAAGACACACTCGTGTCTCGTCTGAGAAGAGAACAGCTCCCCACTGCTCAATGGTCCAATCGACGTGGTCGCGAGCAAACTGCAAGCGGGCTCGTCGGTGCGCTGCAGTCAATTTTGGACCTGTAGCAGCTCTGCGGGCTGCTATGTTCTTCTCCTTCAGTCTTCTTCTAACCGTGGATACACTCACGGTGCGTCTGCGAACTGCCTGGAGCTCCTGTTGCAGCTGAACAGCGTTTGAGAAGCGATTTCTCAAAGAGTACGACACAACGAACCGGTCGTCTCTTTCCGAAGTGCAGCGACGTCTACCGGACCCATGTCGCCGGATATAGCCACCGGTCTCTAAAAAGCGCTGGTAGACTCTACGAACCGAAAAACGGCTCAGATTCAGTTGCCGGGCGACATCACACTGCCGCACCCCTGCTTGCAGTAGTGCAACCACTTGAGCGGCCTCATCAGCTGTAGTGTCCATTTTCCAGATGTTCTTTCTTCAGTAAAATCAGTGCGTGTGTCCCCTTCAACGGTTTAATAGCGAATGACCCACATTGAACCCGTGTTGACCTCTTTATACCCACAAAGTTAGCGCAACTCGCGACTCTCCCGAGCAGCAAAATTTCCTTAGAATTTTTGTGACCCTTTATTTGTTGCTTTAGGTTTTATTTGATAATGAAAAATAATGTTTTTTTATTAAGTTAATTAAGTAACCTTTTAAATAAAATTATAATTAATACGACTGCATGTGCATATCCAGAGTTAATGCCATTTGAACGTGATTTTCTTAGAGGTGCGATTTTTTTGACGCCGAGTGTATGTATGAAGTTTCATGATGATCGGTTTAGTAGTTTTTGCGTGAAAGCATAACAAACAAACTAATATTTACATATATAATAATAGTAAGGATTACAGAATAAAAGTATAAGTTTTATGCGAAAATATATTTTATTACTTTCAGCAACGTTTTTGGACGTCATTTTTTGAGTACAAGAAGTGTACAGTGACGACCAAAAGTATATATTTATTTGCAGAACGTTCAATTGTCTGTGGTCTATACCAAATTCTATTAACTATGTCATTGCGCTGTATCACTTTAATTTTCCAAGTTTCTAGCGCCTCATGGCATTTTTGATGGGATAACGTCTTCTTAATCGATAAACGCCGGCTGCACGCACGAAAAAGTGTAACGTTCCGCCTGAGCCGAGCGTGCAAGCAAGAGCGCAGAACAAGCGATAGAGAGGCACGATCGGCCTAAGCGTTCGACTTGTGGCGCATCTATCTCTCTTCCATTTCATGAAGTGAAAAGTTAATGTGGTTTCCATTGTTTATTACAACAACTTAATGTTAATTTATCGAAAAAAAAATCAATTAACTCCTTCTTTGTATTATACAAAATAATGATAATTCAGTGACAACAATTCAATTCATAAAATTATGCAATTTTCATCAATATTTTCTTATGACGCTATCACGTAAAATTATCGTCCGTAAACTGACTTTACAGACAACCATTTTTTTTATAATAAATACATAACGTCTGGAAGCGTCCCTTAAATATAAATGGAATGAGAGTATGCCATTTAACATAAATCTATGTGTCGGGCTGCTCCCCTGAAAGTGTTAAGACTTTTTTGCGGAGGCAACAGAACCATAAAATGTGTATGATATTTATACAGGGTGAAGCAGAACAAACGCATGTTTTTCACTATTTAATGTCTGGGAAACGGTTAGATAAAATTAATAAAAACAAGCATAAAGTGATAGATTTTTTTAATGCAGTTTTGAAATATACATACTTTAATTAGTTTCGAAAAGTAATGTAAGATGCGATGAAGCGAACGACGTGACATACCCAACGCTACAGCCTGTGGTCTAGCCAATCGCTTTGGACTAGCAACAACTGCCGTTCTTAATCGATCTACATTTACTGGAGTTCGTACTGAACGGGGAAGACCAGGTTCTTTCTTTTTCATCACAGATCCAGTACTTCTAAACGCTGCAACCCATCGGAGTACAGTATTTCGATCAGGCCCTGCAACTCGACGTACAACTCTAAAATTTTGACGGAAAGACGTTGCACTGTGACTACGGAATCATTGTTTCTAAAGTACTACTCCAAACGAATACACGATGCTCTACGCTCCAACGCTACATAGCGACTGAAAATGCGTTGTATGGGCAGTACCCCCTCTCGTTGCCGCGTACTAGCAGTTCAAAAAACATATGTTTTCCTTTGCTCCACTCTGTATTAAACTCTTTCAGTGCTTACATGATAAATTTGATAGAAAAATACTTTAAAAACCGAAGCTTTGAAACTGTGTTCCTGTCTTTTTGTATAATAACCAGTGATCGGAGTAGGTAGAGGTATTGAATTAGGGTCAATGATCTGAAACGTATATATTAATATGGATATTCCTCCGGAATTTTATAATAGTATTTTTTTGTTATTATTAATAACATGTAATGTATTCATTTCTTCCAGTAACTGCACATCAAATGTGATTGATGAGAAGTTCTACGATAGCATCATGCCTGGTGACAAACTGATCGATTTGGTGGAGACTATGGACGAAAACACCATTAATAACATCACACCGGGGTAAATAAATAAATAATGTTTTACCACACCCATATATTTTTCTGAATTCAAGATCTTTTCTTCTGATTCTTTAATACATAATGATAAGTCAATAAAAGGGTTTATGACAGCTGATGTGATTTAAGCATTTTTTAAATCTTATTTATAACTAGTGGCTGCCCGCTGCTTCGTCAGCGTGGAACATTGCAATATATCTTTATTTTTCTAAAATAAAAGATTTTTTCTTAAATAGAAGTAGCCTAAGTTACTCCTTATTACATCAGCTACCTGCCGAAAAAAAGTCCCGTTAAAATGCATCCAGCCATTTCAGAGATTAGCCGGAACAAACAGACAGACAAAAATTGTAAAAAATGGTATTTTGGATTATGTACCTACCGTATATATATTCTTATGCATATAGTAAAAATGGTTATGTCAATATTACAAACAAACACTCCAATTTTATTGATATGTATAGATTAATTTTAATTATTACTCTTTGTATTTATTTTCATTTTTTGCATTGTTATTATAGAGTTTAAAACACTCGCTAACTTCTTTCTTTTACTGACGGGCAAGTCCCACATACCCCCCGCAAAAAAGATTCCTGTCTGAGGGCTTAACTGTCTGAGGGCTTAACTGTCTGAGGGCTTAACTGTCTGAGGGCTTAACTGTCTGAGGGCTTAACTGCCTGAGGGCTTGGAAATGTGGTTATTTTTATTTACAGGCATAATTTCAATCTTATTATTTTTTTTTTTACAGTTTATTGGGCAAATACCCAAACACTTATGCGTACACGAAGTCAATTGCTGAGAACATCGTCGTTAAATATTCTAAAGGGTTACCCGTTGCAGTATTTCGACCAGCCATTGGTAAGACATATTAAAAAAAGCTTTATTAACGATAAATATAAAATTAGAATAACAGGCGGACTTAAAGCTAGTAGCATTCTCTACCAGTCAATAAATAAACCTTCAGTAAGAAAAGCGTGAACTTATTTTTTTAAAGGAATTTACTGGGATAGGTAGGAGTTGTCTGGCATATGAATGACATAATATAACATTCATTTAAGTTTGACGATTGCGAAAGTTAAGCAACCTTCGCAGTGGCAAGTTGTCGGATGGGTGACCTTTTTTTCTACTTCGACCTCTTCTTTCCTTGGGAAGATACTTTAAACCCTTGGTCCCACCTGCATCTTCACTCGTGACAAAAAAAGCAAGATGGTGTTGGCGTCATTGTAAGAAATACTTTTGAAAATACCACGGGTCTGTCAATGTCTCTGTAGCTCAATCGAAAAAGTATTAGCCGGAATAGCGAAAGGATGTGGCTTCGACTCCCGCCTGACTCATGAAACAATGATTTTTCTCTTGTAATAATTTGTTTAGATACTTAGTGGTTGCGCCAGTCTTAAATTCGAATGTGCCGCGTTATTTATTTGTATGTTTTTGTAATTTTGATAAGTTTAGTCGACACTTCTAGCCTCACCTCCATTTACTCCATTTTCCTTTCGCACATACCTTGTCTCGCATATTGAAGGGCGAGACGACCGCGCCATCTATTGGTGGCAAATCAAACCACAATGTGGCCAACATGCGGGTAATAGAAAAAGACTGATGACCGTTCGCGCCCGTGCACCGCGTTTCGCAATTTTAAATTGAACTAGTGGCCTATCCGCAAATCCTTTCAACAAACTATACATCTACACGTCAAGTTACCGTGCCCCTTTCATCTTCCTCTCATATTTGCTGTCGACATTAATTTATTATTGCGCGCAATACAGTCCACTAATTTTGAATCGCCCTCACAACCACTTAATAAGTATGTACCGATACGACTTCTTTTCAAGAGTCGAGTACATAGGGTGATGTCGTTTTCGTGTAAGCGTAAAAATGTGAGGGTTAATCAGGTTTATTTTTTACAGTAATTGCGACAGCAAAGGAACCAGTTGCTGGATGGATCGACAATGTTTACGGTCCTACTGGAGTAAGTTGAAATATTTTAGTAGCATTACATCTATCACACATAAGAAGGTCAGCTATCATATCATTGGCTATGTCACGATGACACATTAACTTTCTAAATATGTTTATTACTAGATGTTCTGTTTTGCTGACTATACAATAAAAGTAGCCTAAATTACTTAGTTAATAATACCTCACATGCATTTGGTATTTTGACATAACTTACAAATAGATACTTCAGCTGTATTTATAGATTTTAATACGAGCTATAACGTATATAATAATTTATTATAGATAACGCAGGGAATGTCAATGTCAATGGAAACTAGACAATTCAATAAATTATAAATTTAATAAAAAATAAATAAAAATGAAGATCATAATTAAATAATTGTTAATAAATTGTATGTCATATTTCTGAAACATAAGCTGAAAATTTTAAAAACATAAGGGAACTAAGACTACGATTTGGCGTTACGACGCAATGATGTGGCTACGGAGCACTGTTGCTTTCGCTACGACTGCGAAATAATTTGTTTACCTAACAAAATTACTGTATATGTTTACCATTCTGTATTATTATATCTTAAAATCAGAATGGGTGGTTTTAATATTTTAAAATATTAAAACCACCCATTCTGATGGATGTAATCAGTATAAGCATACCTGACATGAGTTTATCGTTCGCGCTTAAACAAATTTGTTGATTAATGAATGTTAGCAATTCCAAAGTAAGAAGAGTATGATAATTGGAAAAACAACAAAAGCTGACCTACGCTGATGGTTCTTCACCTACTTAAGTAAATAATGTCTCTTTATAGGTGGTAGTTGGAGCAGCTGTAGGTCTCCTGCACGCCCTTCACTGTGACCCCAAGGCATTAGCGGACTTAGTGCCTGGAGATATGGTCGTGAACTCCTGCATCGCCTGCGCTTGGAAAACCGCTAAAGAATACCCAGCCAATCACGAAGATGCCCCTCCTCAAGAGCTACCGCCCTCAGTCTACAATTACGTATCATCGGAACAGAAACCATTGACTTGGGGTGAGCCTTATTTTAATGAGATTCTTTTTTGTCTTCCTCACTCGAGGAAGACATAGTTCCTTGTTGGTCACAAACACTTGCCTCTACCAGGACTAAAGATGATATAAAACTTCCAAAAGAGATATTTCACTTTGGGCACTTGTAGCTGTAGCAGTTTGAAAATAAGGAAACGATATTATGATTTCAGAAAACGACAATGATTTTTGATTAGTGTATTTATAAACTATTACGTATTATTTATAGTTTCAACAACATTCCCAATTTACATCCCAAGACCATAAAGTAAACAGACAAACATAGAAAGGTTACGTTTGGGGCGGTATCTTCATACCCTAATCTGTAATCGTCAGCACTCTCTCGTCCTCTGGGAAGAGAGTATATATGTTCTGTGCTCTCGTCGTTTTTCTCTCACGTTAAACCGTTTGTATTTTCAGTTTGCACTAAAATTCTATGATTCAGAATTAAAAACTGTTGCTATAAATTTTATTTTTTCATTTGAGCGTTTTTTTATACTACATGTTTAGGCTGAGGACTCATACAATACTAAATCTCTCTCTTCATCTGTCTTCTACCGTTCGATTTTTACCGTTACAGTTTCATGTGCTATCAGAACCCACTTGTCTACCAATTAATATACTTTATTTTCAGTAACTGATTTTCTTTTACAGAGAAGTTCATGAGCTACAATGAGATCTTCGGCTTAGACGTGCCTCCTATGCAGGCGATGTACTACTATTTATTCACTCTGACACCTTCGAGATTCATCTACCTGTTATACTGCTTCTTCCTGCACTGGATCCCAGCTTATATCATTGACGGCATTGCTGTACTCATTGGGAAAAAACCTATGTAAGTCGATTTTTGTATGAAATTTAGTAACTACACCATGCATTAAAAACTCTTGACTCTCTCTTTTTCTTTGACTCTATGGCGTTTTGATATTTAGTAATGAGATAAACTTCTGGTTTATGGTAATACAGCAGAACAAAATGCCAATCAAAGCCAATCCAATATGGACCCTGTCTCCAAGAAATAAAACACTCCTTTTTCCTATATGTTCTTTTTTCCTCCTGCTCCTATCTTCTAGCAAAAATATCTATACATCAGCGTTTTTCCACAAATAAAGAAATCAAACTTTAATATTCTTACTAATTTCGTACTACTTTTTCAGGTTACGGAAAGCTTACACAAAGATTTCCAAATTCTCTGACGTCCTCGCCTACTTCTCTACCAAACAATGGAAATTTTATAATAAAAACGTCCAAAACCTTTACACCGAACTTTGCGATGCTGACAAACAAATCTTCGACTTCGATATGGCTAGCTTAGACTGGAGCGATTATTTCTACAGCTATGTGAGAGGTATCAGGGTATATCTCCTCAAAGATCCTCTCGAGACCGTTCCCAAGAGTAAAACTAAGCATAACAGATTGATGTATTTACATTACTTCTGTTGCACCATGTTAAGTCTGATCGCTTTAAGATTACTATGGGGTATTGTCAGTTACTCTTTTAGCATATTTTTCTAATTGTACTTCCATTTACATAGTTTAGGGAAAGTCTTTCAAATTATCGATTAGTATTTTATTTATTTGATCTGTGACAATATCTACTTGTGTAAGTTGTACTGTGTTTATGAAACTTACTTCATTTTCTACACTCTGTACTGCTATCAGTAACCAATTGTTTATTTATTCGTTGTTTTATACGTCCTAAGCTCGTCTTTGACTTTTCTGATCGAAGACTGTATTGATAGTTATTATTATTTATATAAAGTTATTTAACGAAATCGTGAGAAAAAAATATTTTTATTTGTAATAATGGTCTGCTTCTTTTTCGTAAGACCTATCTGATTGTTTTCATTTTCGAGTAAAATATTCTTTGTCTTAATTGTATTAAGGGCTTATTTTACTTGTATCCATATTTATATATTATTATAATGTGACTTCAAAATAAGTTGTTGAATAATTAGCTCTAATTTAACTTTGAATTACTCTCATTAGATTGTCTATCTTAAATCTATGAAACTATTATAATTATGTACAAATAATACTTCACTAAAATTATTATTTAACCTTTTTTGACTCTGAATTGTCATAATTATTACTTATGTCAAAATATATATGTCACAGCATTAATTTATATTCAATACAAAATAGTATCTAACGTTAAATGAAAGGCTTTAACGAAATATTTAAGTAAGAATGCTATAGTGCTCGTAATCCTTTTTGAAGGCCAACACAATATCAGTATTAATTATATTATCATAAGACTCATTTTTGTGGTGTAGAGTGGTTACATGATTTGCTATTATCAATTTTGATTATTCGGATGGGTGAATACCAGAGGTCTTAAATTTTAATCAATCACTCACATTTGACTACCGAGTCGCATTTTATCGTCTTATACTATTTTCAGGCTCAGCAATGGACTAACTTAATCTGCTGATAATGATTATTTTAATTCGTCACTGTTTTTTTATATTTTTGAAGATGTCAAAAATTTTAAATATATGTAGTTCGCACACCAAACTAACTCAATTTTAAAAGATCCATTATTATATGGAACTAGCTAACCCGGCCACGCGTTGCTGGTATAACCCGGTCACGCGTTGCTGGTATAACCCGGCCACGCGTTGCTGATATAACCCGGCCACGCGTTGCTGATATAACCCGGCCACGCGTTGCTGGTATAACTGGGCCACGCGTTGCTGGTATGGTAACAAACACAGAAAGTATTGTCATAATATAATGTATGATTATATAAATTGAGGAAAAAAGTACAGAGATGATACGTCCGAGCATTTTATTGGTTAAGTATTGATTTGACGATGAATCTTACGGTGTCAAACTATTAGGTTCTTGGTGAAGTTACCAATAATACTGATATAGTGTTGTGATCGTTTTAAACTATAATTATTGCGGTGGTTGAACGCTATGCACATAAATTGTGATATTTCATTGTTTGCTCAGTTTTATTTTGTAAGTTATTTTTTTATATGTTTTGTGTATTATAATATGATAGATGCCATTTATAACTTAAGTCGAGAATAAAATATTTACATACTGACTTTTGCTTTTATTTTGCTGCATTGTGTTGTCTTAAAGCACTTTTCCGATAAATGTCCAGGTAAAGCTACCATTTCTTATTAACTAGTTTTTTTTCTTATATTTTCCCATATAGAGCAAGAGCCCACGACGGCCAGACCTTCATTATTTAATAAAACTATGAAAACCGTGGCATCTATTGAGGTTACATCTTTTTATAGGTCCCCAAGTAATATATATAGAATTTAGCTTACAAACTATAACCAAAGGATAATTATAATTTATTAAAATTTTAGGGGCGTCTGGGGGTAGCAACTGTCATAAGTGTCCGGCAATGGATGACGAAGATTATCCCGAAGAAAATATAAATCCAGCATTATACTCTAACAAATTTTAGATACTATTTTATACACCTTTACTACCTGTTACCTGCCAAGGTAACCACAACCCCAAACTCTATAGTCGCTGGTCGTTCTTACCTGTATAAGGGACATGTACAGAGCAATTTTCAACTTTTATAAAATTATGAAGATTTGGCCGTCGTCGGCTCTTGGGCTAATAAGCAAATGCAGAGAGGGTAATGCCTATACAGATTAGTCTGCTAAATTTGAATTAAAAAATAAATGGTGTGAGTTTCCTCGGTATTTATTTACGTAAGATAAAAATTATTTAATACTTATGTTGAAGGATTAGATAGCAGTCGTATATTGTATTGTAATGCAACCCGAGTCAAACTGTGTCATTACACAGTAAAAAGAAGTAAGTTTAGAAAGCATCTCCACACGTAATGGATAAATCAGACTGATATCGATTTGTGAGCATCAGGATGACGGGTGTACGTCAATAAACAGTGATTCTATATATATGAAAGCAGTGATCTAGCAATATGAGGAATGTGCGTAAACATGCCACATGAGTTTACTGAAGGAAAAGTCGGTCGCTTCCAAGCTCAGAACAATAACTAAAGCTAAATTAGAACCATTTGACATTTGTACTTTGAGAGTTTGTGACAATGACAAGAAAGACTAAAATAATAAAAACTTGCAAATGTTGTCTATTTCGCGCTTACCCATGTATGTTAGATTACTTCAAGTGAATACGAGAGCTGTTATACAGTTTTTATTTTAGCACGGCATCTATAGCTTTAGTTATTGTTCTCAGCTTACAAGAGTGTTAAATCAACCATAAACAATTTACTAACACCTGAACCTAATCATGAAAACTTTATTAGACTAATCCATAGTCCTTTCATTCTATAATGGCTGAAAGATGTCATAACACAATCTATACAGATGAAGATTTACGATTATTTTTATTGTATTATTATAAATTTTTTAGCTTTATATTTAGAAAAGACGGTTTCTTTATGCAATAAAGATTTTAATGTTGTAAACACAGGCGTGGAGGCAATCACTCCTTGCTCTGTTGGTATGATTCTATATGCTGTCGTGAATAATACTTCTCCTGATGTAAACTATGAAGTGGAAGTTAAACCAGACCAATGCTGTTTGAACACTGATTCTAAAGATGTTTGCAATGTTATGCAGATCGAAGGAGAATGCATTGATGATATTCCTAAAGGTTGGTCAGTCAATAATTATTATAAAGAAATAGGTACTCTTAATATCAATTTAGACATACAAACCTTGTGGTGCCCGGCAAAAAAGAATAGCACTAACCTTTAACAGTTAAGAGTATCGTAAAAGACAACTCATGATATTGGAAGTAAATACAGTACACCATCCATATACAAAATAGGTTTTTTGTTTTCCGAATTATAGAGGTATGTTACTGCATTCCGCCTGCAAAGCGTTGATATTATAGTCAATTGTCATTCCGCTACCGCGCGCACCACCCCTCTCAAAAGTCGCTATGCTGCACGAATTGTGAAAAAAATGTCAGACTCTTAGATAAAAATGCAATTCTCTCGCTAAATAATGGAACTAGGACTAAACCAAAAATACTACCGTAAAGCTGATTAAATATAGAATCCACCACATATTTGGATCTCTGTAACTCCAAATGTATCGTTATTAAAAAAAACAGCAGGCCACGCGGAGATTTGAATATGGTAGCAATTGCTACCAGGGACTGACGAGGGGTGTTGGCTATCGCTAGTAATTGCTACCGTGGACTGACAAGTGGATAGCAAACTTCCCATTTAACGGGAGGTTTTTATCGAGCAGTGGACAGTTTTCGACTAATGGACCCCTGACCATCATGTTAGTAATCAAAATGATACTAAACTAATTGACAGCGCTACGTCTTTCTGATAGGAGTTTGATGAGATTTAATTCCGATGGACTTTAAATAACTGCGAAATTTCTTCTTAAATATCCAATGGAAGGAATGAATTTCGTCATCATCGGCCTGTAAATGTAGCAAATACATGCTTAACGGTCTTCTACATGTACGAAAAAGCCGTAAGGAGAACTATCCATTTTCCACTACGCATCTCAGAATCTCTGGTTGTCGTAGCTGGGATATGGCTTAAAACATCTTTCAAAGCATGAAAAAGTATGTTTTTGATCATTTGTCCATTCAGTCCTGCAATTTCAGCTACAATGGTCTCACCGAACATTGAAGCGACGGAGCGGGAGGGTACATCAATAGTTTTTAGCAGGCTGTTCTTTCAGTAAGTGGGAGACATGGACTCCTGGCAGGAGTTCACCCACCGGTAAGGAATTGGGTTTCTCCTAATAAAAAGGCCAGATGCAATGAAAAGTTCAAGAAAGTGATATGCAATAATGAACAATGTTTTATCACAATATATATTTAAAGGGGTTTTAGCCAATAACTTCATCATAATCTTGAAAACTCAAGCGATTGCAGATGTCAATTTTACCTATTCCTGCTCTTTCGTATTTTTTTAAAACACTTTAATATCTGCGCTTACAGTAGTTTACTATATCAACCGAAAGGAATCTGCAGTTGGACCTCTCCATAAATAGGAGGGGTTTTGCTATAATCTCCATCCTTGTCAGGAATTTAGATTGCAATAAAATACTATTACTCAGAAAACGCTGTTATCCTATCAGTGGTTTATTGTAAATGTACTATGATTATCTCTAGTATCTTTAGTCCCCTTTTACGATACCTTTGTGTGTGAAGTAGTTATGAGTATGGGAAACAATTCGATTAAATTAATTTCGTTATGTAAAGATGAAAGTGTTACAAATGTATAATGGAATAGATAGTGAGTAATATAAACCCTATTAGACACAGCATCTTCTCTTTTAAGTTGTACCTTCAAATGTACCGATATAGGTTATTTTTGGCTCTTTTTTCTTGATAAGTGGTCATATTGAAATGGCTTCCGATGTGTGATGTATGTATATAATTTATTTAATAATAGTAAATAAAACGATCTAACTAACCGATCAACCGTCTCGTTATACTTAACCCTAAAGTACCTGCCTGCCACATATGAAATGTGCAGTCAACGGCACAACAATCTATACAAAACTGTCGAATTTCCTCATTTGAATTTCATCTTAAACCTAAATTAATTACTTATGATGTGATCTAATCTTTACTGCTGATTTTGAACCAAACAATGGGAAGTCTTATAGTATTATAATTAATGATTTGTCTTTTATTCCTACAGGCACAACAAAAGTTTTAAGATTAGTAGCACCATTAACAGATCCATTTGAAAGACATGGCTACTGCATTGTATATCTGGATTCAAAACCAATCGCAAAGCAAAGAAAGGCTATGAGAGATAAAATTAAAATAACTTTTGACACACGAGTGAAAAATACAAAACAGCCCAAAGAGCTAGTAGAAAATATATCCATCTGCACTGAAGCAGATCAAGACCCGCTCAATGAGTGCAAACCAGTTGATTGTGAAACTTTTTACAATGGAAAACGGTCGTTTTTTGATAACAAGACTAAACGATGTACACCGATACCCCTGTGTATTTCTGATACTCGCAACGAAGTACCAAACACTATTTATGATAAAAACAAAAATAAATGTATTGTTGGAGAGTCTATTTCTAAAGAAGATGTCAATTTGATAAAAAAACTGACAAAGAATGCTAGTAACAGAAAAGCAAAAGATATAATAATCTTAAAAAATTATGTTACTCCTAAACCTCTCAACCTGTATCCTCATATCAATATGGATAACAATATATCAGCGTTAATGAATTTAAAAGTAGATAATACAGATTATATTCTAAAGTTTGACAAGTCGAAATTGAAATCTGTAAAGAAAAGTTATAAGTTTGTTTTGAGAAAATATATTCTCGAAAACAGGTGGACCTTCACTGTGCTATCTGGTGTGATCGTAGTCCAGTGTTTTTTAATTTGCACCATGGTTTATTGCTTGACAAGAAGCTGCGCGAATTGTCAGAAGAAAAAAGTGGTTAGGAAATTCTTTAATTACCGGCAAGATGCTTCTGTAACGACACCATTAATATGCACCAGTAATATTGATACAGATACAACAGAATTTCAATATTTCAGTGAGACCTCCAACATTGACAAAATGATAAAATGTTACAAAGCGTGCCAAAAAGAAAGAAAAACGCACGCCAAAATGAGTATGTCCGATGACATTCTTTCTAAATGCTTAAACAGACGAGACTGGAAAAGTAAACCTGCAAGATCTGTAGCTATAGCTGAAAGTAACCAAACAGAAGAGAATGCAAAAGAGGTATCTGAAATAGAACAACCTACATCAATACTTTACGATGTGAACATAAGCGAACACAACAAAAGATCGGGTAATTCTAAAGTGAATTTTGAAAATGAGCATGATCGTAAAAATAAACAGAAAAAGGACAAGAAACTCGATAGAATGGGTAATTCTGCAGTTTGCAAAAAAACTGAGCATAACAGTAAAGAAGTTATCAAAAACTATAATGAAATGCAATATAATTTTTCTGAAGAAGAACTTAAATGCCATAGCTATAATTATGTTAATAATGAGTCAAATTTAACTGGTTTCAAACCAAGCAGTCATAATAAAAAAAATAGCTCTTTTAAATCTGATAAGAATAATGCTGGAGCTGTTTCTATGTCAACAGAAAAGGGTGCTCAAGCAAATTTTTCGAATGACTCTTTAGACGACTTTCTATCTGAAAGAGGTATAATGTTCAGGGCGAGTGAAGATTTATCGAAATATTCATTTTCGGCTAACTCGAATGATATAAAAGGATCATCTCTTTCTTCTGAAATATCTAGTAAAACTTCCAAAAATAATGTGGTAAAGAATGTTCTTTCTCTACTTCATAGAAAAGCTAGCCATGGACCGTCATCACACCCAGGTGCTAAAAAACGCGATAGCAATACGAATATAGAACTAATTCACATGTCAAAAGCTTCTGTATATTCTTCTTACAACGACTCCGAATACTTGAAAAGTTTGAAGCAAACCAGAGATTCAAGATCGTCTTTATAAAATCTAGTTTATTTTGTAATTGTATTTATAGCTTATAGTTTTAGAGAATAAATATTTACGCTGTATTCGTTTTTTTTTTTTGAGGCTGCTAGGGCTCAGTATTTCGGAGTAGCCAACTAAAATCCCTATATCTAAAATTGTTAAGATAACGTGATCAGCCAAAAGTACCTAAAAAGGTATACAGATCTGAGGCAATTGTTACCGTGGAGGCAATTCAAGGGGAATCTGAAAAACGGTGGCAAAGTTATTATGCAGGCTGAGTTAAATATAAGTTCAAATTTTCAATTAACTCCTTCTTTGTATTAATATAAATTATAATAATTGAGCTATAATAATTTGAGCATTTCAATTCATAAAAGTATCCAATTTTTCATCAATGTTTTCTTATGACGATATCACGTAAAATTATCGTCCGTAAACTGACTTTACAGACAACCATTTTTTTCTAAAGTTTTTCTTGCTTGTCTAAACTTCATTTATTTTCTAACGCAAATATACTATTACTCGATTATTCTTACAAGAAAATATGTTTTAAATTTGTGTTTTAATATCTTTACAATAAGGATTGTAATGCAAAAAAACATTATTTATTATGTTATTACAATTCTATATTAATTTTATCATTCGTATTCTCCAAAACGTAGTTTGGGTAACGGAGGGCAAGTAGGGCATTTGCAGGGAGGACAGATGGTAGAAGGCTCTTCCGTGGGCGGAGTCACATGACGAGGCGGCGTCACCTGGAATTATGAGGTTAAATAATAACTTTATTTCTGCCGTAAAATATAAAGGTACTGTTACATAGTTGAAAACAAAAATTGTATCACAATTTCAAGTGGTTAGTGGTGGTATGTAACAGGTGTACTGTGATAACTACCCTCCGCACTCGTTATAAAAATTGTATTGCGGCAGCGCAGTATCACCGCGGCCCATTGACAACTATAACGAATCTATAATCTAAGATCACAGTGGTTTGTGTGTTTGTCTGTCCGCTCTTTTTCCATTGTATCAATAACGTTACCATAGCAACGCATTACCGGGTCAGCTAGCACGAATAATACGAAAAGCAGTACATACGAACAGAGGCGTCTCTACCTAGAGTGCAGGGTGTGCGTTGCAAACGGGCGCCGCGATCCTAGGGGGCGCCGCCGAGCACTTTCAATCACTTCGATGTCAATAAATTAAATCGTAAAAAAAGGATTCTCCATACAAAATGACCGATCAGCTGAACGAGTGAGAATCGAAAATCGTTTTGTTTTTATTTTTTGACATTGATTTATTTAACATCTAAATAGACTATGGGCTTGTGAGGGTTGATTATGTTGTAGAAACTCTTTGTTTATACATTATGGTTAATGAAAACTAAAGTACTTTTAAACCTTACTTCAAAATATACTGTCATACGTTCACAATCTCGCTCTATTTTATTTATTACATACAACACGTTATCAGCACGAAGATAGAGTTTTAATGAGTGGAAAGTAATTTTGGGAGTCAGATTTACCGGTTTGTTGTGAATTTACATAAATTTTCGACTTAAAAGTGAAAAATTTTCTGACATATAAAAACAAAAGATGTCAACGGGCGATCACAACAATATGGGTAAAAATGGATTGAATTCGAGTCTACGATCTCTTGCAGGGATATTTTTAAAAGGTAGACAAGATTATACTATTTGGAAATTCAAAATGAAAATGTACTTGGTACATGAAGGTTTGTGGAAATGTATAATAGGTTATCCTGATGGAGATTCTACTGCCTCTAATATTAAAGAAAGAGAAGACGAAATTACCCTAGCCAAAATTTGCTTGACATTGGATGGACCAGCCATAACGCACGTAAGGAACTGTAAGAGCGCCAAGGAAGCCTGGAGCACTTTAGCTGCTGCTTACGAGGATAAGTCCATGGGTCGTCGTTTGGCGCTGGAACGTAAGCTGTATAGGTACAATCTCAGTGAGTTTAGTAGTATGGAGATGTACATTGAAGCAGTGATGTCCACAGCTCAAGATTTGGGAGACATAGGGAAGGTAATAGAGGACGCCTCTCTAGCGGCTATATTACTAGGAGGACTGACGTCACGCTTTGATCCCTTAATAATGGCACTAGAAAATTCAACAGTGCAGATTTCTAGCGAGCTGGTGAAAAGCAAACTATTAACAGAATTTTCGCGATCTACTGATAATGAACCAATTAAATCGGATCTTGGTTTATGTGTTCAGGAAAAGAATCCTAAACGAAAACGGGAAATAGTCTGTTACCGCTGTAAGGAGCCTGGACATAAGAGACCGGACTGTCCCCTTAACAGAAAGTCCAAAAATGTTGGCCCGAAGAAAGAAAACACCCTATCTAGTCTGTTTGGCGCATTCAAAGTGGGTACCGAGGCGTTCAAAGATAAATGGTGGGTAGATTCTGGAGCAAGTGCTCATATGTCTGGAAGGTCAGATTGGATGGAGAATATACAAGAGTTCTCTACTGGGCAAGTCACAATTGCTAACGGAGATGTCTTGACAAGTGCTGGCATTGGCAGTGTTTCTATTAATAATAATTTTAAATCCGAATGTTCTAATAGTATCAAAAATATATCAAATGTAGTTTTTATACCAAATTTAAATACTAATTTGATTTCTATAAAGAAGGCTGTAGATAATGGATTTTGTGTTGTTTTTGATAAGAAAGGTTGTATATTTTATAATGATTTATCTTTTTCTTGTACAGGTGATGCAGTGCTACATGGTTCGTGTTGTGGTGGATTGTATAGTTTGGATTGTACGGTTAGTCTACCTAAAACCTTATCAGCGTTTAAAGTACATAGTGATGTATCGAGCTATCGACTATGGCATAAACGGCTTGGTCACTTGTGCCGTATAGGGTTACAAGAACTTAACAGAAGTAATCTAGGCGTTCAGTACACCGAAGTTGATAAAGAGCCCTGCATAGCTTGTGTAGAGGGTAAGCAGGCCAGAAAACCATTCAAGAAAATAACATATAAGAAAGCAACTTCTAAATTAGAACTAGTGCATTCGGATTTATGCGGACCAATGTCGGATAATTCTTTTCAAGGAAATAAATATGTTTTGACTTTTATTGATGATTTTAGCCGTTTTATTTTTATATATTTTATTTCTTCTAAAAATGACGTTAAGAATAAGTTTTGTGTTTTTAAGGCTATGGTTGAAAGAGAGACAGGCTTAAAGGTAAAAGCGTTGCGTACAGACAACGGAACAGAGTACGTTAACAAAGAATTTACTGATTACCTGGAGGAGGAAGGTATCCAACACCAGACAACCGTTCCTTTTAGTCCTCAACAAAACGGAGTTTCTGAGAGGACTAACAGGTCGGTAGTAGAGAAGGCGCGTTTTATGCTCTCTGATTGTTCTCTCTCAAAGGGCTATTGGCAAGACGCTGTAGAGACAGCGGTTTATTTAAAAAATCGATGTCCACATCGAGCTCTCAATGGTAAAACGCCCTTTGAAGCATGGCATGGCGAGAAACCAGTCTTAAGTCATTTGAAAGTTTTTGGGTGTCGCGCCATGGTTAAGGTTCCAGATAACTACAGAAGGAAATTGGACATTAAGGCGACAGAACACATTTTCGTTGGATATTCAAAAAATCCACAGAGCTACTACTTTCGTGAAGCAGATTGTCCAAGGAGGTTGATAAAAGGAAGAGATGTGGTTTTCTTCGAAAATTCTTTTTCTAATTTGAAGGTTCAACAAAAGGAATCGATCCCTTCTACTTCTTGTGGAGATATTATTTTTGATTCAGTACCCAATCAAGTGTGCAGTTTATACAGGCGAAGTGAAAATACTGAGCAAGGCACTGACGCTGGTGCTAGTGAGCCGGAACTAGAAGCACAGCAAACTCACAGCGCAGACGGGACTTTTGATGTTGAAGATACGTGTACTCAAAGTATAGAAATTACAGAAGAAAGATATCCACTCAGAAATAGAATAACCAAACGTTTTGATACTAATCTTATTTGTAATGCAGTTACGTATGACTCCGACGAACCAGAAAGCTACGCAGTTGCTATGAAGTCGGAAGAGAGTGCAAACTGGCAGTTAGCGATGGATGACGAGTATAAATCGCTAATGAAAAATAAAACTTGGACGTTAGTTGATAAACAAGATAAGAAGATTATTCAATGCAAGTGGGTATACAAATTGAAAAAGGATGCTCAAGGTCAAGTTGCCAAGTACAAGGCAAGGCTAGTAGCCAAAGGCTTCAGCCAGACGGCGGGCATTGACTACTATGAAACCTTCTCTCCGGTAGTGCGTAATTCGTCCTTGCGAACACTGATAGCTTTGGCGGCAGAAATGGAGTTGAATATACATCACTTAGATGTAGATACTGCGTTTCTCAATGGAGACTTATTGGAGGAAGTTTACATGCAGCAGCCTCCGGGTTTTGTTGAGACAGGTGCAGAAGATAGTCTGTTTATTAAAGAAATCACTCTACGGCTTAAAACAGGCTGCTCGTGCATGGAATATTAAATTAAATCAAACTTTATCAAATATTGGTTTTGTCAAAACCTCTGCAGAACCATGCATCTATACGAAAAAGTTTGGTGATGAAACTTTATTATCAGTGTCTTTGTTGATGACATTTTGGTATTATTTAAAAGGAAAAAGACTTTTGACACTGTCAAAAATTCTCTAAGTAAATTTTTCTCATTAAAAGATTTGGGAAAACTTGAATATTGTTTAGGTCTTAATGTAAAACGTTCGGAGGAAAAGTTTATGTTAGTCAAACGACATATATTAAATCAGTTTTAAAACGTTTTAACATGGAGAATTGCAAAGAAATGTCAACACCTTTAGAAAACAATAAGCTGGAAAAGGGTAAGGAAACATGCAATTATCCTTACCAGAATTTAATAGGCTGCCTTATGTATCTAGCTGTGAATACCAGGCCAGACGTCGCTTATGCCGTAAGCTATTTAAGTCAATTTAATACTTGTTTTGACAAAAGGCATTGGTTGGCCGCAAAAAGGGTATTACAATATTTAAAAGGAACTCAAAACTACTGTATTACTTACAGGAAGACGGGTGACTATTTGTGTGGTTATACGGATGCAGATTGGGCAAACTGTATTAGTGACAGGAGGTCGTACACTGGTTACTACTTTACTCTGGCAAGAGGGCCTTTTAGTTGGGAATGCAAAAAACAACCAACAGTCGCGTTGTCTTCAACTGAGGCGGAGTATATGTCGCTTACTAGTGCGGCTAAAGAAGCAATTTTTCTTAGGAGGTTAGTGTTTGCGTTATCACTGGTAACGCTGATAAGGTTGTAGTGTATAACGACAGCCAAAGTGCGCAGAAAATTGCTCTCAATCCAATCCATCACAATAGGACGAAACATATAGACACGAAATTTAATTTCATTAGGGAAAAGATATCTGATGGCATTATAGATGTAAAATATATGCGATCAGATCATATGTCGGCAGATGTCTTAACGAAGCCCTTAAGGCGCATAGCACATAATAGATGTGTAGTAGGCATGGGCATAACATAATTAATTAAGGTTATCTTTATTTTTCATTAAGGGGAGGATGTTGTAGAAACTCTTTGTTTATACATTATAGTTAATGAAAACTAAAGTACTTTTAAACCTTACTTCAAAATATACTGTCATACGTTCACAATCTCGCTCTATTTTATTTATTACATACAACAGATTACCCTATATAATTCTTAATACAGTTCTAACAATATTATCCACTGGGGAATTTTAACAGTTTGTGGTAATGTGCTGTTATTTGTACCGATTCCATTTTGTCCGCGCGCTTACTAGAGGGCGCTAATGTAATGATTGCACACGGGCGCTACATGGGCTAGAGACGCCTCTGCATACGAACAGGTGACAGACAGTATATAATAAACTTACCTTTATTTTGGGGAAATGAATGTTTCCTATTAATTTGAATTTCGTCAAAGGACCTCTTGATACACACCAACACTAAAACGGAAATTAAAAAAAAAATATGAAAATTTGTCGAAAATAAAAATACTTTTTTATTTTACACAAAAAACATTAGAATTTAAGAAAGCAATTATCATACTTACACCAGGCTAATGAATTAAATAAAATATTAAATTTAATATTTAAATATAAATTATTATCATTGTATAACTAGTTAAATTATGAAAAATTGTAACTATATTTTTATTAACTTATAGATTCTCATTATAAATTATTATTTTAAAAAATCCTATAAAATATTTAAAAATAAACTTACTTTCTGCGAAACAGAAATTAAAAGTAATTTAAATAAATGAAAAACGGTTTGTGAAAAGTAAAAATATGATATTTTACAGTCTATTCATCCTAACTTGTCCTATTTTGTAAACAATCTTGGCACTTCTTTTTATTGAAAATGCAGCATTAAAAATCAACTGATATCTAGATTCAATAGGTTTCAGTCTATCATAACGATTTATTGTAATAGATTATTGATTTTGTTATTATTTTATTTTTAAATGGGTGATTTAGTTGAAAAGTTGTGCCAAGATTGTTTACAAAATAGGACAAGTTAGAATGAACAGACTTTACGTCCATAGTTTTCCTTACCGTCGGTGGCTATAAAAATAAAAAATAAAAATGTATAATTATTCACTGTTCCTCAAAGATTCTGCTAATTGGTTACGGCAGACGCAATAAGATAAAACTCAAATGAATTTCCTTGTAACTATATCTACTATAATAACTTTGTTTCTTTGAAATGCAATATCTCATGCAATAATTTGCCTAATAAATCAGGTAAACGTTTATTGATAATAATTATTTCTTACCATGTTGTGACACCAAGTTCATGGTAAGAAATAATTATTATAATAAGCGTGTTTATTATATCAAAGGTATTTTTTAATTATTTCTGGTAAATATTCCTGATGGACCTACCCACTGTTTCCCTGTTCAATATCCAGTTATTAAACCGGCTATATTTCGTGACGTGCCTACAATTCACCCAAAAAAAATTTATTATGTAATTTTATTTTATTTTTTGCATTCACAATGCCATAACTCTAAAATAAGCTTAAATAAAACCTTATTTATTTTGTAGTATCAGTTGTATTCTATTTCTTACTAGCTGACCCAGCCACGCGTTGCTGTGGCACAGTTATTTCAATATTACAAACAGACACTCCAATTTTATTTATATGTGTAGATGTATGTAGGTATTCATAATTAGTAACTTCTTTTTTTTTTTGTTACAATTTTGGATTGTATTTTTAAATGTTTTAATTTATTATGTTATTGCATTAATTTTGATTTTAATTTCAAATTTGGAATTAAATTTGCATTTGTATCTAATTTAAATTTAAATTTCTCTCCCAAAATTGCTTGTTTGTTTGTTGACTGTGAGGTTATGTGTGTTGTTGCCTATTATTGGTGTTCACATCAGATTTTATAATATGATTGTTTTCACTTTAATGTCTTAATGTGTTCACTGTTGGTGTGTCTTAACAATATCTAAAATGTATTCTATTTATTTAATACATTAGTGCCTTCTTAATTGATTGTTAAGTTTTGATAAAAATATTACTTTCGTTGTTGAAGGTAGTCAACGTTCAACATTGGTGGAACGATACGAGCCCATAGTCGAAGTTGAAATACGGATTTAACACGTTAATTTTAGTTAAGTTATTTAATAGTTTAAATTCGACGAGTGTGCCAGCGTCTCGGTAGTTAGAAGTCACAGCGTTCGCCTGGATAGCGCAAGGTCGTGGGTTCGAATCTTACCTGAGGGCTCGGAGATTGATTTGAACAGGTGCATTTTATATCTTATTAGGTATTTATTTATAATTGTTGTGTATTTTCTTTCTCTCACTATTATAATAGTTATACTTTTAAGAACATGCATCTTTTTGTTGTATCACACCCCGGACATTAAATTAGTTCTAGGACCATTTATTGTAGCATCTCTTTGGGTCAGCATTATTACGTTTATTTTTTTGTTTTTCGAAATCATTATAAACATATTTTGCTGTTTTTGTTGTTTTATATTTTTCATGTTATAATTTAGCCAATTTTAATTCTAATTACCATTAACTAAACATATTTTTGTTTAACAAAGACGAACGAACCAGTGTTTATAATAATTTAACAATTACGTAAATCAGGAAGGTAATTTTATTTTAATCTATAATCTAAGATCACAATAGTTCGTGTGTTTGTCTGTCCGCTCTTTTTCCCGCTCTTTTTCCATTGTATAAATAACGTTACCATAGCAACGCGATAACCGCAAGTAGTTCGTCTACAGGACGCTAGATAGCGCTAACGGAAAAATATTTAATAATAGAAAAAATATTAAAGAATTTTGTCCACCTGTGCGAAGCCGGGACGGGCCGCTAGTCTATATTGTAAGAACACAAATTTGTTGTTTGTGTATTTGTCTGTCCGCCCTTTTTCCCCGCTCTTTTTCCATTGTATACGCGTTACCATACCAACGCGTTACCGGGTCAGCTAGTTACTTTTATAAAATGTTTATCTTCCTTTACAGGGTGTATGCATTAAATAATATGAGTATAAACTTACCAGTGTCTGGAAATATAAGTTTTAAACAATATAAGTCAACATCACAATCATTTTTAATAATATGCAGAAACAACGACGTTACTTCAACACTCAGACCCAAGGCAATATAAAAAAACTTGTTTTCTTAATTGACCTGGCCAGGAATCAAACCCGGAGTATCGGAGTGGTGTTACAATGAAATCCGGTAAGCGAGCGACTCGACGATGGAGGCAGTCAGTTATAAAGTAGAACAAATACTACGACGGCGAAGTACCAATAACACCTAACTGGTAAATTCAAAATAATACTCAAGCCGAAAAAACGTTTAATTTCTTAACAAGTTAAAAATTAGTTAAAAAAATTGTTTGTTTATTTTTTTATTTGATATGCTTGTAATATAAGTTATTTACGGGATTCTTTTGATCATGGCGCTTGTAACCGTGTCGAAATATCGGAAACTTGCTAAAAACATGGTACATGGTAAAAATGTCATAAATAACTTATGTTACTATAATGTTAGTGACCATGAAAGTTTAAAACAATACATTGATACGCTTGAATCTGGAAAGACTTTTAGAAAATTTCATGAAAACATGCAAATAACGAATTTGAATTCAAAATGTCAAAAAAGTGAATTTCTCGACGAATTTCAGTTAGGTCTAGGCACATCGCCGTCGCCTCGTTTCTTTTAAATGAATATAATTAAATTTTAATTTAAATGTTTGTATCAGATACATTATGTAGCAATTAATAATTAAAAATAAATGAGATGCTTACGAAAAACTGAAAACAAGAAAAGGTAATCTTTAATAAATTATTTTATTAAAAAATAAGGTTGTGAAACACGAGTAAAAACGTACCGTTTTCTGCATCATGGATGTGGAGAAAAATTGGTTAAGTATTATTATTAAAATTTTATTTATTTAATAATATTTAATAATGAATTATATTTAAAAAATAATGAAATTATATAGGTTACTCACCCAAGCCTTAAGAAAACAAAAAAATCATTAACAACTTTTTTCAAATTTAAATCTTATAATAATTCAAAATAAATAAAAGAAAGGTAAATACTAAAAACAAACTGACCTCACTCTAAAATAAAAAATAAATATTTTATAGTAATTATTTTATATCGTCGACAATTATTTTTTTTATTAAGTTTTAAAAGTATAACTTACATACACTTCCTAAAAATAACAAAAATAAAACATATTTCAAATTGTATATTTAGTAAATTATAACACATATATAATTATTTTTACCAGTGCTGTCACAAATAAAACGTATAATATTACTCATATCAAAAAGCTTACCACTCTCTGTAAAGAAAAACAAATAATTAAATATTTTTAAGCATATTTTAAAACAAACATATCTCATAGATGAAATCACTTACAGCTCCATTCTATGAATAAAAAATATTTCAATTAATTTATTAATTAAAATTTGATTTAATTAAATTTTACCTCGTTTTACAATACTTACTGCGAGCTGCATTTAAAATATATATTATTAATACTTAGTTTTATTATTGATAATTTAATAATAATTAAATTGAAAAGTTTTTTACCGTAAACTGGAAACAAAAAATCAGTGGTTATTTTAACCTGTGACATTACTGTAACAAACCAAATAATTCCTAAGAATTTCCACTACACGCACATTATCTCCTTGTAAGTCAATGTGTCGTATCGGTAACATACTTGTCTATGCATTTTAGTGCAATAGTCATGAACTAGATGGCTTTACTTGTGTCAAACTCGTAAGGAATTCACTTCGCGCCAATTCGTGACATTCGTTCGTGGGTAAAATTTGCAAAATACAAATAAAATATAAAAAAATACATAACTGTTTTGAAAACTTTGGCGTAGCATTATGCTATAATAAGTTGAACAATTGTTTCAAGGCATTTCATACATCCTAGGAGAATAGTATAACACAGTGTAACATATCTGTAACACTCCCTTTTTTATGATTTTCAACATATCTAATAAAAAAGCGAAACAAACGAATACGTGTTCTTTTATTTATTTTTACCTGCCATAATAATAAGTGTTCGTTGCGACATAAATGTGGAAATATAATCCATCAATTCTATGTAATCTCATTTACACAAATAACAATGAAATCACTTTGTAAATACATTTTAAAATGCAAATATATCAGAGACAGACGTTCTCATGGTTGTGTCGACAAAATGAGTGGCGGTAGAGATATAATACAAAAAAGTTTATCGCTGCGCAAATTGATAAAGCACATGGATTGCTATTAGGAAGACGTCAGGCGCGCCGTAAGAACAAATATTTAAAAAAATATATGTCGTTGAGTTATAAAGGGTTAAGGATAGAAATTCGTAACAATAATGAGCTAATATGAGTAGGTAATAAGTTTTATGGGAAAATAAAGGAAGTCTACTTACATTGTACTGTTATAAAATAAAAGATTATTATGTTTATAATTATATCTATTACATAAATAATAATCATTGTTTGTTCCCTATTCGTTCCGAAACCATTGATCAAATTGAGAGGAAACTCTGTTAACTTGTATTATGTATGCCAGGTAAGGTTTATATGTATGGTTTATATACTGGTTAACTGGTAGAATGGCTTCCAAACTAATGTGAAACTATTAGTAAAATAAAAATATGTAGCTTAGGTACTTCCGCAAAACTCAAGCAGTGTGCACCGCCCGCCCGCCCGCAAATAAATGCAGAAAGGCGGGCGGTGCACACTGCCTGGGTTTTGCGAAAGTAAGCTACATATTAGTGTTTAATTATTTAATATTTTCACTAAATGACGCTTGAATCTATCAAATAAAAACATTTATAATTCATGTAAGGTTAATATTGAAAAGACGGGTCATGTTTGTCTTAAAATATATTTGTTTTAAATGACTTTATATTTCTTAGTGATCGCAAATTATAAGATGATATAAATTAAAAAGTTACACAGAATACTTACTACATCCTGAAAAGAGTACAGTTGAATACAATTTTGTATAACGTTGATAAATATTGTTTTAAAAATCATACCGACCTATATTTGGTTTGATTGAAACGGGATAATTACTATTTTATTTTTATTTTTATTTTATTAGGACAGCCAACAATAAGTACACTGGAATACAATAATTAAAACTAACAAAAACAGGATTCAAAATTAAGTGCCTTATCAATTACAGGCAGTCACATCATGCATTAGAATTATCTTAACTACCTAACGAATTTCAAATAAACTAAGCTTTAATAGTAATATTTTTTAAAACAAGTAAAAAAGCAAGACTGCAACTAATCCTAAATTAATATGAGATCTAATAAAAATGCTGTGCTAGTAATTCATATCTCACCTCTTAGTCGGTTGACTTAGGAGAGTTATTTTTAAACTTCTTAGAGAGCTACACAATATGTCCAAGTCCGAGCTCAGCGATGAATGGAGATTAATTAATCTAACCAAAGGAGCGTGAGATCCAAACCTGCTTCTAGTTGTCGGCTTTCTGAAGAGTGGCACCCTACCACGAGGATATCTCCTAGGGACGTTGAAATTTAAAGCGCCCAATATCTGGGGACAGTCAATGTTTCCATGGATAACCCCATGAAGAAAAGAAAGATCCAACATAGTTCTTCTATCTGCGAGAGACTGCATATTAAAATACTTCAGTCTATCTGAATAGGATGGCAACCTTTTTGATAATCCACAACTATAGGACAAATGCCACATAAAGCGCTTTTGAAGTCTCTCAATGCGCATCACATCAACATTATACAAAGGGTTCCATACCACAGCGCAGTACTCCAAGCTACTTCTCACCACTGCATAATACACTTTCTTCTTTATTTCAGGCCGCTTAAAAACTTTACAATTACGAATGACAAATCCCAACATCTTTGCACTTTTGCTTATCAGATTATCGTAATGCTTTTTGAATGACAGTTTGTCATCTAGAGTTACCCCCAGATCACGCAAATGATCCACTCCTTGTATCTCCATTCCATTTATGTAATATCGGGAAGGTAAGGAATTACGTTTTCTGCTAAATCTAATAAACATACATTTTTTAACATTCAATCTCATACCATTGTCAACACACCACTGTTGGACCCTATTGATATCATCTTGCAACAAAGAAATATCAAAATCATTGATAATTCTTTTAGAAATCTTGAGGTCATCAGCGAAAAGATATGCGTTCGATTTTTTTATGTTATGCACTAAATCATTGATAAAAATGTTGAACAGGATAGGACCCAAATGGGAACCTTGTGGAACACCAGCGGCATTCACATATGGATCAGACAGCTGACCATTGAGAGCTACAGTAGACCGTCTATTGCTAAGATAGGACCCAAACCAACGCAGCAAGGAACCACCAACACCACAGAAATCCAACTTCTTTATTAAAATTCTATGATCGACGGTGTCGAAAGCCTTGCTAAAGTCCATATAAATGGAATCCATTTGAGCGCCTTCATCCACTTCCTTGATTACGTTATTAACAAAAGACACTAGGTTCGTAGTAGTAGACCGAGATGACATAAAACCATGCTGACCAACATCTATCATGTGTTTGATTTGTAGATACAAAAAAGGACACACAAGGGACTCAAAGAGCTTTGCAAAGACTGATAGTATAGTAATAGGCCTAAAATTACCTACGTGATTATGCTCACCCGATTTGTATATAGGTACTACCTTGGCTTCTTTCCATATTCTAGGAAAGGTACCCATGGATAATGAAGCATTGAATATAATAGTTAGTGGCAGTGATAGTGGTTCAGCACATCTAACTGCAAATATAGACGGTATACCATCCAAACCGGGCCCCTTATACAAATCAAGTCTTTTTAATTTAGTTAATACAGTTTTTTGTGAGAACTGGATATTACATAAAGTATTAGGATTAAAAAGTTGCTTCGAACAAACTGCAGGATCAGGTGATGTCTTCTTATATTCGGTAACTCCAGAAGCACAATTCACGGAGGCGAAGTGCGATGCGAAAAGATTACAAGCTTCTTTAGCGGTGCTCGAGACTTCTGAAGTTCCATTTGTCAGTGTGGATGGATAATTATTACGGTTAGCTCTTTTATGTTTTAAAAAAGACCAAAAATACTTGGGATTTTTAGAAATGCAGGATTCAGTGTTTGCTATATAGGAGTTGTAACATTTCCTAGCAAACTCTTTACATCTTTGATTCAATATGTCAAATGAAATCCTGTCCAAAGGATTGTTATATAATTTGACTCTCATTCTGTACCTGTATTTTTCTTTTAACATCTTAATTAAGTTACGTGAATACCATGCTGGATATGCCGTAGTTGAGAATGAACTAGTTTTTGGTATACAGCGTTTAATTGACTTTCTTATAACTTCATAAAAGCGCTCTACCATACCATCAGCAGTTGAACAGGAATTTAAAATGTCTAGCCATGGAGTGCTTTTTAGATCCTTTATGATCCGATCATAATCTGCCCTAAAGAAGTTTCGTCTAGGTGACAACTTAACATCAGACTTAACATTAGAGCCACTGACAGCACCAACAGAAATTAAGAACTCAAGTGGTGGATGAAGGGGATCGATCGAGGTCATAACACTAGCAGCCTCCGACAATATAATTTGGTTAGTGTTACTGAGGACCAAATCTAATATTTTATCTTTGTTATTCTTAACACTATTAAATTGAGATAAACTATTTATAATTATAAAATCAAGCAGCGTTTCAGCCATCGGAGAATTGATAGGATCTGCAACCAATAATGACGTACCAGGAGCCATAGACCAAGAAATACAACTCATGTTGAAGTCGCCAACCAAAAGCAAATCGTCCATAGATTCAAACGCGCGATTACAATTATTTGTGAATTCTTTTAAAACGCAGTTCTTTACAGGTGGTGCCAAATATACTGCACACAACATTAACCGCAGCTTTTTGCTCAATTCAATGGCCAACCAAAGATCTTGGCATTTGCTCTCATATTGCATAGCTCTATAAGACACAAATCTCTTAGAAACAGCCACCAAAACACCACCACCATCCTTTTTGTAATGATAGTTGCTAGTTTCTCTGTCTCGTCGATATACATTATATCGACAGTCAATAATTTCAGATGACATCACACCAGAATTCAACCAAGTCTCAGTCATTATAATTACATCAAAACTATTGGACAATACATTGCAGAAAACATCATGAGTTTTGGTTCGGAGACCTCTTACATTTTGATAATATACTGATAAATTATACGTTTTTAAAGAAAAAAAAAGAAACTAAGATCATGCGAAATACAGTTTGAAAATTTTATATATGCAAATAAAAATTTATAAATCACTTCAATTTGTTGAAGGACTCGACATTACGTATCATGACGTATTCGGAGGTCTCATCCTTTCTCATGAAAATCTTACCCTGCTTTACCCAAATAAATTTATAGCCAAGTTCTTTACCCTTCGCACGTGCTTTAGCGTGTAGAATTTTGTTCGATGCTGATAAATGTTCTACAACGTATATTGCTTTTTTAGCTCCCCCTAAACCAAGATGACTCGAATTTAGTTTTTCTTCCCTGTTTACCGCAGACTTATTAAACTTCACCGTAGATTCTTCACTCTTGGGCAACTAAATTGAACAACGATGGATCTCGGCCGTGGGCTATCAGGGTTTATCTTAGCAGTGCGTGTACATTGATGGATATCACTTTCTTTAATATTACATCCAATGACTTTACTCAATTGCAAAACAGTTGAAAATAAATTTTCATTCTTATGCTCCGGAACACATTGTAGTTCAAGATTACTAGATCGAGCGTGCTGTTCCATTTGACTTAGGCGAATATTCAGGTCCTCCACAGTGGATCGAAGATGGTTATTTTCTTTCTGGAGATTCTCAGCTACGGTCTTGATGTTTTCATATGAATTTTTGTATAACTCAAACTGATTTTCAATATAATTTAAGGAGGTAGTAACTGTCGTTAATTCGTCCGTTATAGGTTTTAATTCTCCAGTAATAAGAGCTTTGATGCTTGAGTTAAACTTTCTAAACTCATCGGCTATTGCAGTACGAACTTCCTCCATGGTGATGTTACTAGATTGACTCGATGGACCTCTTCCTCGTAATGTTACATTATCATAGTCAGAGTCAGAATGACCAGTGCCTCCTCTAATTGGGGTGCTACTGTTATCGCCCCCCTTTCGCAATGCACCCTGGCAGTCTGGGCAGATCCAATTTTGCTTATCAGATTCTTTCAACTGATCAAATTTTTTGTTAACAATTTGAACACAAGAGTAGCAGAAGACATCTTTACACTTGCAGCATTTCAAAACTGTTTTTCTTTTATTAATATTTTCTCCACAACCAGACGCGCACAACCCCCCAACTCTCCAAAGATCTTTCCCCTTTGTGGATGAACTCATAATTGCAAAGTGTATTTAAAACTTAATTATCGAAGTAGTGCCTTGAAAATTTATAATTTCTACTTTCAGGGGTAATTATTTATATGTGGCAACACTACTCAACTTGTCAATATCGAATTGACACTGTCAATTGATCTTGACACATGTAATTTTGGCGTATTGAGGGTACTTGTACTTAGCCCGACTGTTTAGATATAATGTGGGTACTTAAATAAAACTTATCTTTTGGTGTTTTGAAGATCCACGGCCAGAAAAAACACTGATAACAGTATCACAAGAATTACAAATATCGTATTTCAGAATAAAGCTACTGATATGTACTTTTGCACTTGTTTTATATAGTAATTGAATAAAAAACCAGGAGCGTATAATACGATAGGCAGTGTTGCCGCTTCCATTCTAAATTAAAACTATATATTTTTATAGCTTCAGAAATCTTATCTGTCCTTATATATATAAATTACGTGTCATGTTGTTTGTCCGCGATGAACTCCGAAACTACTCAACATCTTTTGATGATTTTTGTTTTCATTTTGCTGAATTTTGTTGCGACTTAGAACATAGGATAGGTTTCATTTTAATTTATTACGTAGCAACGCGTGAATCATGTCAGCTAGTATGATTCATACCATTTCTTTTTCATATATATTTCTTTTTCAGGCTCCAATATTTCATAGTTGCATGCATCTTCGTTACAGAAAAACTGCTCTCAATTCGTTCGTTCAATTAATACTAACACACATATATTTTGTTGCTTTTTTTGATGTGACATTGGCCCAAAAAAAAAATCAAAGTTCCAAACAAGAATACCATACCACTGCAAATGTCTTACAAACTAGATAAATTATATTAAGAGGTAATATTCTATTCTTTTTTCCTTTATTAATTATGTATTTATTTCTATCATAACATAACAAATATAACAAATTAATAAACTTTAAAAAACAAACTAAACATCAGGGATTTTAGCGGTATCCGAATAGAATGTTCTGAACACTGTTTTTCATTTCTGTTTTAAAAGTTAAACAAAAAGAAACTGTAACACTTTGAATCTGTTTTAGAAAATACCGGTTCATAAGTGTTAATATCTGTTACAGTCAATAAAGTTCACATTGGCATAACTATGCGACAGCTCACTAATGATTTGGGTACTTTGAAATGCCTATATTGGTGTACGTGGTGTACTACGTATACACATATATAGTTAAACGTAAAACAGTTTCTAACAGATTGGTAACAGAAAACATTATATCTGTTACACTTTTATAAGTGTTCGACGCAAAACAGGTTCAAAAAACCCAAATAAGTGATACAGAAATAATTCTGTAACAGATTAATGTGTAACCCTTATAAAAGTGTTTTTGAATCCCTGCTAAACATAACAGAACACAGTGAAAAATACAGTTAATCATCTTCATACTCTTAGATCGTACAGTCAGATCCCTCTTTCCCACTGGGCACTCTGGGCAAATGCCCAGGGCCCCGCGAGCGATAAGGGCCCCCTAGTCCTCCCAGATCGCTAAAGGAATACCGACATTAATTACTGAAAAACTTATTTAATTTGAGTAAATCAAACCTCGATTAGGGACTATATTATCGACTTGCTTATTTACTTTTGCATGCGCGAAGCTACTCTACTCTCGCCCAAAAAAGGCTATCCATTTTCAGCACGTTTAGATAATTTTAAATATGTATGAATCGCCCCATTTTAATTAAAGATTATTTCTACTATTGACTGTCAATAAAAAATCTGAAACCTTGTTTATTTACTTTCTTTGTCTCTTCTAGTTATAAAAAAAGTGTTCTGTCAAAGTCATAGAGGCCCCATTATTCTTATATGTCCAGGGCCTCCAATAGGTTAAAGACAGTCATAAGTATAGTAGTAGGCTTCAATATATGTTAAAATCAACAGATAATAAGAATTGATACTTACTTTTACCTGTATAAAAAGAAATAAAATATAAATAGTAAATTTGAGTATTTTTTTATTATTTTTTTTATTTAAGCATTAGCAGTTAATAGATAGCTAGATTATTATGTTAAAATAAATAATTACTATTTATAATTAGTATTTGTTTAAGTTTTGTTTGTGATAATTTAAAATAGGAAGTAAAATGATCAGTTTTTTGTTTAAAAGAATACTTACTGTTACCTTTAAATAGAAATATTTTCATAAATGTCATTGGAGATTTTTTTGTCAGTTGTCTCACATCTTTACTAATATTATAAAGAAGTAAAGTTTGTGTGTTTGTATATTTGTTAAATTGTAAGGGGTAATCTCGGGATCCACTGAACCGATTTTAAAAATTCTTTCACCAATAGAAAGGCACATTATTGCTGAGTGTCATAGGCTATATTGAATGCTAGAAAAAAATTAAAGAATATTGTCCACCCGTGCGAAGCCGGGACGGGCCGCTAGTTTATTTATATAATAAAAGAAGAAAAGTTCTATAAAAATATCACACAACATAGCATTGAATATGCTTAAATATAAAAATCATAAATTAAATGGCTATTATGATCCATTGCTAAACATTTGTTAAGAATATTTCTTTCGAATGCGTGGATCTTCATCTCAATGATGAAGCAACGATGGCCTTCTACGTAAAAAGTAAAATGTACTAGAACATTTTGACGGGTGCTCACAAGACTCAGTAGCTCAATTGGACTAGAAATCCAAAAGTCCCGCCTGAGAATTACTTGTGAGTTGAGGCGACTTTCTCTTGTTTTTTTTTTGTTTATTAAAAATTATCACTTATAAAAATAGTTTAAAGATAGAATGTATATTATGAAATCGTACAACATGCAGATACTTACTGGAGCCTGAAATAAAATAGGGAATTTATATAATGATAGAATATGTCTGTCCCTTTTGCGGTTGAGACTTCTGGCGTGTGGAGCTTGGTAGAGTTTTTATGAGAAAGTTAAGCGAGCGCTTAGTTGAGTGGGGCTATGATCGCTGTCATGGTATCATGGGTACGAGCTATTATATATTTTTTTATTTTTGGACGTAAATAGGTGTGGATTATTGTAATTTGTAATAGAAATAGTAATATATGTTAATAATGTTTTTTTATATTTATAGAAATATATTTAAAATACAGAAATAATAGAGAGAAACACTATGAGTTATTTTATAATATTTTATTTCTTAACTCCGTTTTTATTGTTGTTTGGTATTGTGTTTTGTGATATTAATTGTTGAAAAACTCGTAACTCTGTCTGAAAATCTATTAATGAAAAAATATAAATAAAAAAGATTTTTAAACACCACGTTTTTATAAGCGGACTAAAAAGAAGAAAACAATTCTTTTTTCAAAATTGTGGTGGAAAGTCTTTTCCGGGAACGATGAAAATTTCAAAGATATATGTTCAAGTACTATGATGTAATATGACTAAAAACGGGCGGGTGGTTTTCAGGCTTTACTAATTCAAATTCAGATTTATTTAATTTCTTTAAAAATTTATAGGCGTTTTGATTAATTTATTGTGGCTTATCAAACTATTAAGTTTATGTTGGTGATGACTAAATTGTGAAATGTCATCCATGATCTACGTGTGGTAAAATGTTGACCTCTTTAGAAGCATTCAGAAGTGGTCTAATTTTGAGTTATAAAATTAGAAAATTTTGCGGACAGCCACAAACGAAAGCAAGTTAGTAAAAACATGGTAAAAAAACATTTATTCTATTTTAGATCAAAAAATTATGTATCACTGAATTTTTACTATATTTTTAAATGAACCAATAAAATATTTGATAGAATCAGGCGTTACTTAGCGGAAGTCCATATTCATTAGTAAAATAAAAATATGTAGCTTACTTCCGCAAAACTCAAGCAGTGTGCACCGCCCGCCCACCCGCAAAGAAATGCAGAAACCGCAGTTACTACCGCAGGCACTAAGCACTTAGCACTAAGCACTTAGTGCTCGTTATTGCACTGTCTAACAGCTCCTGATGATGCTCCGTGTGGGGGTGAAACACGTGTAGAGTAGTTGGTGAAAGTGCCGGTCTGCGGTTTCTGCATTTATTTGCGGGCGGGCGGGCGGTGCACACTGCTTGAGTTTTGCGAAAATAAGCTACATATTTTTATTTTACTAATGAATCAATAAAAAGCGAAGGGAAAGAAATATTATTTATTATTGAATTCAAGAAAAGCTCATTAAAAAGCGAGTAAAGGCGGGATTTTCAAGAAGGCATTAAATAATATATACCGTGTGTCCGGTAAAGTAAATTAGCACCGACCCTTGACACTTAAAGGTGACACTTTAGACCACTAAATGGACAGCAACGTACGAGTGTATTCTGAATAAGGATATTTAAATGCGATGATAACAGTGTATTTTAATTAGATTTTGGTGTATAATAAGATTGGCTACATTTATATTACTTTATAATATCTAAAATTACTGTTAATTTAGATGTGAATGTAGTTGTTTGTTGTACCTTGAATAAACTAAAAAATCATGTGTGAAATTCTCACGTGGTAGAAGTGAAACCTTCAAAAATAATACGTACACGTATACAAAATATCACGGTTGTTGTGATGACTTCTCTCAAGCTCTGTATTACGTACGGGCACGCAAACACGTATTAACAATACATAATGCTTCCTATCCTATTTCTCCTACGTTAAATCTTATGAATTTATGCGTCTCCATCTCTTTTTACTGCCGCTTTTTCGTTGCAAAGAGACACTATAATGCTTCCTATCTCATTTTCTCCTACGTTAAATCTTATGAATTTATGTGTCTGTCTTTTTTACTGTTGCTTTTTCGTTTCAAAGAGACATTGTATAATGCTTTCTGTCCCATTTTCTCCTACGTTAAATCTTATGAATTTATGTGTCTGTCTCTTTTTAATGTCGCTTTCTCGTTTCAATGACTTTCAAATCACATCGATGCTAAAGAAGTTTTCACTTCAAAAATAAATCTTCAAAAAGTCTGCCAAGCGTTTTGGTTATGTCCAAATCCCCCGTTTGCGGGTTAGACGTCTATCAGTGAACGTTTTTGGGCTGAGATCATGATTTTTGGGAGGCTTTCGTACAGCAATGGACTTTCGCTTAGATGTTAAAAACAAAAATTAAATTGATACTTACTCCCTGTTTCTGTAAGGTAAACAAGACAATGACATAAATAGTCAAAAATAAAAGCAGTGATTTAATTATAATTTGTCATATTAAAAAAAATTAAAGCTTACCATTTTTGAGGGTTTGATGTAAAAAAATAAAAATATTTAATTAGTAACATTTAGAAAAGTCTTTGCAAATACTTTGTAAATACGTAAAGCATTACGTAAAGTTTAACTTATATTTTATCGAGCTTTACATGTTAACAGTCTCAATACAAAAGTTTCGGATGCGCCATAATGTCCACATGCGTTGTGGTATTTTTCGTTCATTATTTGGGGTAGGTTTCATCAATGATGAATAAAAAATACTTAAATATAAACCGGAACCCGGGTATGCCCTTGTACTCCCGGAAAAACACAGACTTATGAAAGAAAAACACCATGTACCCTTAGCGTGTACCACGGACTCATGTGTGTTTATACACTCTCTACTTATGTAAACATAAATTGAATATTTATTAACCCTAAACTATGAATTAGGCCTCATAAATTTTGGCTACAGACAAAAAAATATCGTTATACCCTCAGTTGTAATAATACATCCTTAAAAACGTAAAATCATTATATTGAGACTAGGATTTTGCAACACTTCAAAAAATAGTCATGTTTTTTATTTTTTTTATTTATGATAGTCTTGGCCATGTAGCGACCATACAATGTTGCAATTGTCAATTCAGCAAATTCCAAGACGCCCGTAATAGTGACTCGGCTCGCCAGTCGTCTACAGAACCCTGCCTCGCTAGGTCAAATATATTTTAGTCTAAAACTGTAAAGATTTCCACACTGTATTTTCTTGTATACTTATAATAAATACAGTATACAGTTATTCCATCTATTATTTGGTTCACACAATTAGGGTCAAACGAACCTCTAAAGCCACAAGTCCAGAAAAGACCACTAGCCAATTTGGTTATTCCCTGAAAATATAGCCTATAACGTAACACAGGTCTCGTGTACCACATAGGGTACACCAACTCGGCGGAACCGCTCCGCGTGTTCTACATAGGGTACACTGGACTGTTAACGTGTTAAAGTTTATCTATCTGTTTATATAAAAATAATTACAGCTTGATAGCCACGGAAAAACCCAAAAAAACCTCGACGATTTGCGTCAAAACTTTGATTAGTTGTTGTGCGTATATCAGAGAAAATTTACATATATATGGTTAGCAAAAAAACGGGCAGCAAGAAACACCATTGCAATACACACTGGGCGCGTTTTTGATTTAATTGTAGAATAATATAATGTAAATATTAATAACACTTACATAATGATCCTAAAAATGAATTATATATTTTTTTATTTCAATCATAAGTACGTATTCAATTGTTTTATACATTTATTGACATTAATAAACGTTATATTTACCGTAACCTGTGATAAAAATGAATTCATTTTAATTAAAATATACTATAGCACAAGAAGCAATGAAAATTTATTATAATAGGGGTTAAAGTATGAAATTGCCGTTTTATTGCAATAGGTTCTTTGAATTGACATAGAATCTTCATGGTTTGAGGTTTTCGAATGAAACTTTTTTTAAATGGTTTCTATGATGTTCTTTTTTTAAAAAATGTAAAACATTTGAATATCGACTTTCAATTGTTTTTGTTATTCAATTTAGACAAGAAAGATGGATACTGCGAAAATTCGAGTTATTTTTGAATACGAGTTCCGACGCGGAACTAACGCGGCAGAAACAGCCCGCAATATCAATGCTGCGTTTGGAGAGGGGTCTACTAATGAACGCACCGTGCGATTTTGGTTTAAACGCTTTCGTGATGGAAATTTCGACTTAAAGAACGAGCCACGAGGAAGACCGCCCACACAGGTAAATAACGATGAATTAAGAGAGATAGTGGAAGCCGATCCTAGTCAAAGTACCCAGGAATTAGCGGCATGGTTTAACGTTACCTTACCCACAATATTGACTCACTTGCGTCAAATCAATAAAATAAAAAAATACGAAAAATGGGTGCCTCATGATTTGACTGATCTGCAGAAAGAAACGCGTGTTGAAACTTGTGTTGCCTTGTTGAACCGGTACAGAAATGAAGGAATATTGGATCGAATTGTAACATGTGATGAAAAGTGGATTCTTTATGATAACCGGAAAAGAAAAATGCAATGGCTGACCCCAGGTCAAATGCCACAACAGTGTCCTAAAGCAAAACTTACCAATAAAAAGGTAATGGTAACTGTTTGGTGGTCTCAGCATGGTGTTATTCACTATAGTTTTCTCCGATCTGGTCAAGCAATAACGGCAGATGTCTATTGTGCCGAACTCCGAACCATGTTGACAAAACTAGCAGTAAAACAGCCCCGACTCATGAATCGATCTTCACCATTATTGCTCCACGACAACGCGAGACCTCACACAGCACGAGAAACCATTTTGACCCTTCAGGAACTGCAGTTAGAAACCATTCGTCATCCTCCGTATTCACCAGACCTTGCTCCAACGGACTACCATTTTTTTCGTGATTTGGACAATTATCTACGTGACAAGAAGTTTTCTTCCCAGGAGGCAGTACAAAATGCTTTCACACAGTTTGTGCAGTCTAGATCGTCGGAATTCTATCGCAAAGGCATTAATGACCTTCCCATTAGATGGCAGCAATGTATAGATAATAATGGCAACTATTTTGATTAAATAAATTTGTTAAAAATTTAAAAAATAAACAATATAGATTTTCAGTACAAATCGGCAATTTCATACTTTAACCCCTAATATTATGTTAACGATAGTCTTTTATTTTATTCAATAAATAAAGACTTACCACATTCTGTAAAAATGCTTAAGAGTTTATAAAACATCAAAATAAAAATAATTTTATATCAGTAATTTCGTAATCGGGATATAAAAAGAAATAAATAAAATATACAAAAATAACCAAATCATGACTTGTAATATTTTAGATATTAATACCCGAAGTATTCAATTAAATTGAAATCTTACCAAAGGCTGAAAAAGTTTTAAGAAAAAAATTATTTTAGGACAAACTTACAGAAAGTCAATCTTTATACTACAATAAACTTACAGTTGTCTGAAATAAACCATTTTATGTGTTATTAAAATTATTATGTTGTCATTATTATAAAAAAAATAATACCAATACCGAGTACTTACTTCATCTGGCTGTCAATTTAATTGTTGTTAATTTAACATAATACACAAAACCACAACTAATTACATTAGGTAATAAATATAATATTTAAAAAAACTAGAGTAAAAAACTTACCGACATCTTTAAAAAAATACATTGAAAATGTTGTATGTTAAAGAATCAATAAAGTTCAAAATTGTTATAAAAACAAAAATATACAATGTGTCCCGTCACCAGTGTCGGAGCCTTTATTGGTGTGAGATATGGAATTTTTTATCGACAAATTGCCCCTCTGATTTTTCAATAAGCCAATAATTAAAAAATCGATTTGTTTTTCTTTAATTATTTTTTTCTATTTTTTATTCCATGACACTTGAAACATGATGGCTGTGTAACTGTTGTCTACATGTTTAGCTATCAAATGACACCTTTTTAATGTTGATAGGACATTTACATGAGTAGTGGTGGTCGAATTAGTATGACAGCCCAGATCTTGGTAACCAAGAAAACAAAATGGCGGCCGTAAGAGAAAAACAAAATTTGAGGGACAATTTATCGATTAAAAATGCCATATTTCACACCATTGAAGGTTCCGACACTGGTGACGGGACACATTGTATAATTATTTATGCATTCCATATTGCTCTGCTTAATTTGGTACTAAATAATTGTTGAGCTGTCTGGATTTTTTTTTTATTTTATTTATTTATAAGTGTGTTTTACTTACTGTTAACTGAAAATAGATTTCAATAATAAATTATTTTATTTGTATGGCAAATGAGTAAACTTAAACGTTGATTGGCTACTGTTTATATAATTTATTCCCACTAACGGTCAATCAATATTTAGAAAAATAAATACAATTACCTTTTCAGTTGAGTGATAGTTAATTTATATTTGGATCAAGTGTTGTCCTTGTATGGTGTTGATTGTAAAAAACAACAAGAGAATACACCACATTCATCTATTGTCACTATGCCGTTTTAAATATACTATATTTCTAAACCGAATGACAGCTTACTGGCTATATGTTAAATTTCCGAGATTGTTTACATGGTACGATATCTATTGTATTCGGATTACAAATCATCTGAGAGCGAGGCCACACGATGCGTTAACGGTGCGGTGCGGCACCGCATCGTAATGAATTCGAGGTATAGAGTGCCACACGGGTTGTGCGGCACCATTGTTCACCGCGGTGCGGTACGGCGCCGCAACGTCAATGACTCAATATGTTTTTTACGTTCGAGACACAAACAATACTGCGGTGGCGGGTGGCGCGTTTGTCATTCTGGCGCCGCAGCCCATTATCCCTCCCCGCTTCGTCTCTCAGGTCGCAAGTCCGGCGCGCTTGCGGTGCGATGCCGCACGGCGACCTAACGCGTCGTTTGACATGGTATAGTGCTTTGTATGTAGGATGACGCAGCGGCACCGCTCAGGCACTGCACCGCACCGTTAACGCATCGTGTGGCGTCGCACAGTAACTTCGTCGTTCGGTTGGCATCCGATCTAGCTTAGACACGACACGACAAAGTATATCGTCAATTGTAAAAGTGCGTCCTTTTATTTAATTTATATGTTATTTTTTCAATGTATCAATAAATAAATAAAATTAGAATACCAACCTCCGCCTTTTCCACATTTTCCTATAATGCAAAAAAAAAATTATTAATTATTCTAATTTTTTTTTCATCAAGAATTTTAAAAATAAATAACTAGGTTCCATACAAATAATCTGCCTAAATTAGTTTTTACGAACACTCATCAAAACTATCTATTTAGCCCCAGGGCCAACGCCGAATTCGCCATTTTGTGAAATCGCGGCTGCCGTAAGTATTGGAAAATACTTTATTTTCCAATTGAATTATATTAAGTAAAATATAACTACATTTACCACGTATTTTCACCTAAGTGGTATAGCACTAACCCTTTAAACTTATAGACAGTAAAAGCCTACTTTTAATACTTGTAGTAATCACCATAACTTCCATTAGTAAAACAAAAATTTGTAGCTTACGTCCGCAAAATCACACACGGAGCATCACAGGGATCTGTTAGACCGAGGTCAGTGTCTGTGCTTTCTGCATTTATTAGCGGGCGGAGGGGTGGTACACTTTGCTTGGGTTTTGCGGAAGTATTTTTGCCATATACATATTTTTGTTTTACTATTGGATATATATTTCCGCTAAGTAACGCCTAATTCTATCAAATACCATAACTTCCCATAGACAACGAATTGAGCAGCAACATTTTCCAATTTATAGTCTTTTACTGCAATTCCCAATTAACCCAGTTACTAAGGATTTTCCATTTCGTCCACGCCGACTTTTTGTAGTGATGCAGTAGCGATTCTGTAGCGCGTTCGTATTGATACAGTCGCAATGCGGTCGCTAGCTGTGTGCCCTCGCCTACATAAACACGATTCAGTCGTGATGCAAACGCGATACCGTCGCGTTTCTATCACGATGCAAACGCGATACCGTCGCGCTTCTATCGCGATGCAAACGCGATTCAGTCACACCCTTCCTCCGTTCTCTACCCAATGTCGTCCGACACGGTCGCGCGTTTGCATCGATACAGTCGCGATGCTGTAGCGCGTTAGTAGCGCGTTGGCATCACTTGTAGCTTATTAGTGATGCTGTCGATCGTTTACGAAACGCACGAGAGCATCACTAAAAAGTCGCCGCGGGTGAGGGGCCTAAATGTGGAGGTCTTTCAGCTTTATAAATCTTTATCTTTATTTCAGTAAGTCATATTAATACAAAATATTTTCATTCCCCACACTAGCATAGCCTGTCATGTGGGAAAAGTACTCGGTTTACATAGAAAATTACGGCAAAGATACATAAGACAGCTAAGATGATGATTTAAAGAACAAATCTTTTTTGCCAATTTTAAAATGAATATGCGGTGCCGATTAGTGTCTGGCAAAGCAAAATAGCACCAACGCCTTACACTTAAGGTTGTCTAAAAAGCCCAATAACTTGTGAAGTTTTTGAAACATTTTCATTTGATTAGCTCAAAATCATTCACAGCGAATTTATAGTAGGGGAGCCCACCGTGCTAAATCGGGATTTACTCGAGCGTCATAGAGACTTATTGGGTGAGAGGCTTAAATGATAAGAAAAAAAAAATGTCATATGATATATACCTTTTCATCGGTGGGGTGAGCAGCTCTAGATTTTCAAAAATGTAAAAAAACGCTGTTGCATGGACATACTCGAGCGCGTCAAATATGGATAGAATCCATGTTTAACGTATTTTAAAAAGTGTATGTATGTTAATCTGATTGTTTCCATGATGGGGGTGGTCGTACCTAAGGATTGAAAATGAAAAAAATAAAAAAATAATCGAGTGCGTCAGATTTTCGAAGGGTATGTTAAGTGAACTTAAAAAAGCTATTATATAATAATCTGACGATTTAGATGTGACACAAACTCGCGGCCATTATTAGAACGTGCAAAAAAAATTCGCCATCTTGAACTACTAAGCGCGTCAGATTAAGATATATATGATTTATCTTTATGCCCTGTACGTGTTGTCTCATAATCTGATGATTACCTGGAGGGATGCGCCTAATCTGACAATTAAATTTTTTTTTTTCATTTTTCTAAATCATGAAACTTAATTAATTGAAAAGCTCTAGAAATAGGTATCATGCAAATTAAAAAGTGTGAAAAAGTAAGAGAGGAATAGAAACGCGGAGAGGGGAATACAGGCATCGCGTAGTTGCACGAATTAAACTTTATTAATTATTTTTTATTACTTCGGCTTGTGAAAATCGTCAGATTATATATTTCTCATAAATCTTGATCTATTCCCTTCAAAATAAAAAAAACATTTAACCACGCTCGAGAATGTCGAGATGACGTTTTTTTTTCAACTTTGTAGCCCTCCCCTTTCTTTACGTCACCCTTAAATTGACATATTAGAGGAATATACACGTTTTTACATGTAACTAACTCACTCTACCTTAATCTGACGCGCCCGAGAATTTCAAATGAACAATTTTTTTTACTAATCTGATCCTTTATCCTTGACGGGCGTCCTTATAAATGAGGTATCTTACTGTATATTAATCTGCCGCGCTTTAGTAAATCCCGAAATCCCCCCTTGGACTCCCCTACTATTATTGTTTTAATGATTGTATATAAAAATGATTTTAAAAGTGTAATATTTTAAGAACAAAAAAAAATACCGCATCTGTTGCATTCTGGAAAAGGTAAAAAAAATAGTATATTCTTAACTGGAACTGGTAATATTAATACTGAAAAAAAGGTTATATAGCTTGTGTTTATGGGAAGAACTCTATGGTTAACAAACATCCCACAAAACATAAACAACTAAAATGGCGCTTCAAATTTCCCGCTAAAAACTCTAAAATGTTATATAAAATACTGACCCTTGACGTCAACATAAAACTTAGTGTACTGTATTACGGCAATTTAAGCTTACCTCGGGAGTACCACCATCCTACGTGTAAAAATAAGTTTAATTATTTTAACTACACACAATATAATTTTCAAAAATCTAAAATATTATAAGTTATCCAACAGAAACCTTAAAAAACGTGCTTACCTCACCAGCGGGAGTATCCTGTTTAAAAATTTGTTTATTTAATTATTTTCGTTCTACTAAATTCCTCAAAGAACACAAACAGACAGAGTTCTCTTCGCAGCAGACCACGCCGAGGTACCTATTACGTATGATGGCCCACTCGTAATCCAAGCATTACCAGAGGGGTAAACGTTCGCTGTATAATATTCGGCAGAGTATTTTAGCACCAATCCTTCGTACTTATTTATACTGGAGGTTATCATCGTAAAGTTTCCTGTTAAGATTAAGATTTTAATTTAATGCTAAGCTGTATAACATGAGTGTTATAGTCTTGGTATTGTATAGTTTAAAAAGTAAAAAGTATCTTCACTTTTCCTGTAATAAATGTCACTGTCATTCTCTCATGTTCCGGTATAGAAATTAATTCTGTAATATCTTTAAAATCATATTATGTATAACTGTTCCTAAGCTCGTACCAATAAACAGTAATAATTGCTGTAATACGCTTTGTGTTTTCCCCTACACCTCGCCATTCAAGAAGAGGCACAGGCGGCAGCACTTAGATTAAGAGCAAACGGATTATGGAAACAAAACATAGAAACACCACACTCAACTGTTCTAAAGGATATCTTTAAAGAAAACCCACTCTTTGAGGCACCTACGGACAGCATACAGTGTCATCATGTTTTCGATCGAAGATACAATATCCAACTTACAGCAGAAAAAGATGATAACTCTGGCACAAGAGAAGTAAGGATATACACAGACGGTTCCAAAACCTCACAGGGCACTGGAGCCGGTGTCTTCTCGAACGACCTAAACATCAAAATCTCGACCACCTTAGATAAACTCAACACTATATTCCAAGCAGAATGTATAGGTATCACCAAAGCTGCACAGGCGGTTGCAGCCAGAGATGTCAGAGACCATAATATCAAAATCGTCTCCGACAGTGCATCCGTACTTCAAGCTCTGCAAAGTAACACCATAACATCTGTCCTAGTACTGGAGTGTCACAATACACTCCAGTACATTGCAAACACAAACAGCATAACTTTGCAATGGATCAAAGGACATAGCAACTCACTAGGCAACGACGCGGCAGATGAACTAGCCAAAAGGGGTTCAAATGGAACGGTGTATGGACCGGAACCATTACTGCCCATACCCATGGCACAAATTAGAACATGGCTGCGTACAAAAACAGAGGAAAACCACCAAACAGAATGGAACAATAGTGTAGGCTGCAGGCAAACAAAGAACGCCATTCCGGTGGCTTCGAAGAAGCTTGCCCGCAACCTCACCAGACTAAACAGGGACGAAATCCGCAAAGTACTAGGTACTATAACCGGACACAGTCCTCTGAATAAACATCTATTTACCATAGGTGTGACTGATAGCCCTCTGTGCAGAGGCTGCATGGAGGCGGAGGAAACGCCACATCACGTGCTCTTGGAGTGCAGGAGCGTGGCCGATCAACGGGCACGTTTTCTCCAGTCTCCAAAATCACTACCGGAAGCTTGTAGTAACCTGAAAAGGCTACTCGCCTTCTGGAATGGACTAGGATGGCTGGAGTAAAGGAAGAATAATCAATCACGTACAATGGCCCAATCAGGAGGCTAAGTGCGGAAAATGCCCCGTAAAACTAACTAACTAACGCTTGTGTTATTTCGACTCATCAATCCCAACCATAGTGGTCGCCCTGCTTCCAAATTTACACTTCCTTGGATCGCAAAAATTAGGGAACAGAGTTTTCGGAAGTATCGTCTTTCATTATATTTGATTTTCGATATCCAATCCGCCTGCCAAGCGTGTTATGTGTGTAATTAGTGATAACACTATAAATTAGCCTTTAGTTAATATTTCGAAATATTCCAATAAATTTGATTTTAACTTTGTGTGTCGCAGCGTCAACAGTTAAAATACGACATGCGCAGAAACGATGACACTGCAACATGCCTCCGTTGCATTTTACTTTACCTATTTTAATTATTATAGCTTTAAACACCCTCCATCGCGGAGCTGCCATTTATTGCAATAGTAGTTAAGTTTTTAAAATAAAGTTTTTTTTAGTCCTTATTCGACTGCTGTATTAATTAGCGTGCCTTATTAGAACGCCTATTTAGGGGAGCATTTCGTCTGGCATTGATCCTTCAGCTGAGAAGTGAAGTAAACATTCCTTTAAAAAAAAAATCTTTACAGGCAAACATGATACATTTTAGGCCACAGTAGGGTAAGGTGGTGTAAGAGTGCGAGGGCGATAAGAGTGCGCATCGCAGGTCACGTCGATCCTGGGAGGGGTATGCGGCTAACTTCAGTTGTTGTTGTTGTTTTGATCTGTTGGTGATAAAGGTTACGCTGCCGGAAAAAAACGAAATTGGTTAAAAAACGGAGATACCACGCAAGTCGAAACTTTTTTACTCGTTTTGATCTAATTTTATTGCGTTTGGCAAAGATTTCTGTTCGTAGACTTTCAGTTTAACAAAATGATTCATTTTTTATCCAAATAGCTTACCTACTTAGCTAACCGATTCATTCGAAAAACTTGCCCGAAAACTCAACAGATGACGGCAGTGGTTCGATTTGTTTGATAAGGGTCAAGCGTATAACAGTGCGCACGGTGTGTTCGTATAAGATTGCGCGCGCACTCTTATACGACGTTTATTTACCGAAGTGTTGTGGGTAAAATAAAATGTCATATAAATTATGCTTATATTTTATGTTGTGTATTTTTTTTTTGTTTTAAAGTTTTAGCTTAATCTTAATTGTCTTGTTTTGTTTTATTTTCTTTTAGTTTAAATTTTTATTATTATTATTTATGTACTGTCTTTGTGTTGTATTTTAATGTCCTGTGTTAGTACCAAATAAAAAAGTGTTTATGTTTATGTTTATGTTTATTTACAGCATGTCTCGGAGAAAGAGAACTTTTTCGCGACAAAACATTACATCGGAGATTCTTGATGAAGCCCGAATACTACTTGAAAAAGGTCAGTCGAAGCGTTCTGTAGCAGAATTTTTCGGAATGGCAGAGTCTATTTTAAGGAAGCGATGAAAAATTGTACCCCTGACACTAATTGGGGCGTTATGAACACATGAAGTTGAAAAAGAGTTCAGGCATTATTTAAGTACTCTTTATAACATGTACTTTGGATTTACAGCAAAGGGATTGCGACGGCTAGCTTTTGATTATGCTCAAGTATATAGTATACCAAACAGGTTTAATGCAGAATCTAAATAAGCTGGAAAAGAATGGTTCAGGTGTTTTTTGAAGAGACATCCTGATATATCATTGAGGCAACCAACTGCTTTAAGCGTTGCTAGAGCTATGGGATTCAACCAGGCACAAGTCGAGAGTTTTTATGTAAATTTAACATCATTGAAAGATAAATACAACTTCCCACCACACAGAATTTTTAATATGGATGAAACCGGTATTATAACAGTGCCCAATCAACCGCCAAAAGTTTTGAGCACCAAATGCAAACGATCAGTGAGTAAAATAAGTAAGCTCAAAGTTTCAAAGTGACTGGCATTTAAACTTACGATCCAGAAGTTTTTACGGAAGCGGATTTTTTGACAAGCTCTGTAACGAACAGAGAACAAGTAACTTCGGAAGCTGTGATTTCAGAGTCAGTGCCACAACCATCAACAAGTCGTATAGTTAAAGTAAACTCACCACTAACTGATAAAACTACAGATGCTACTAAGAAATCAACTATTTTAAAAACAGTGGAAAATATTTGTCCAATTCCCAAGGTTGCTGATAGAAAGACCTCTGATAACAGAAGACGTAAGAAATCAGACATCATAACTAGCTCACCATACAAAATAGAAGTGGAAAATCAAATGGCCCTTCAAAAAAAACCGAAACTTAAACTGGATGCAAACAATACTCAGTCTAAGCAGTTAAAAGTTCCCAAAACTTCCCCAAAAAAGAAGATATGGAGGTGCGGTGGATGTCAAGAAATATACAAGGAGCCTAATACGGAAGATTGGATCGAGCGCTCAGTGTGCCGGCAATGGTGACATGAAAACTGTACTGGCTATTTAGGCCAAGGACTAAGAAAGTGCATTAAGAATTAATCCGCGCACTTTTATACGACTCAACGCGCCCTCTTATACACCTGGGTGTATAAGAGGGCGCAATTTTGATTTTTGACGTGACAACGTCTTATAAATTGGTTTGCCGGGTGACACTTCAAGAAACTGCGTTACGCTCCGCTCACGTTATGCGCTCACAATGAGAGCGAGTGAGAGGCATGCGTCCCTTTCACTCGGGCATGGTTAGCCCGCCTAAGAGCGAGAGAGACAGACATAAAAAGTGGAAGGGACGCGTGCCTATAAATTAATGTTTTAAATATAATTCTTTTTTATAAATAAATGTTTTAAATTGTTACTATTATTTCATCCTTCTTCCTACTATACGAATGAATATTCACATTAAAATTATTTTACCACTCAAAGTCGTTGTCACGTAAAACTTTCGCCCGTATACCGACTTTACAGGCAACCAATTTTTTTTTATATTTCTTCAGTTCCTACCTTAACTAATAACATAAGCGTGATTTGTTCTTCTATAATTTGTCGAAAGATAAATAATGTTGATTTTTCTAAATGTGGTATTTAATTTTTTAATGGGGTCTCGAAATTAAAGTGCGCTCTCTTACACCACCTTATCCTACCGAGCTCTTGCTTTATGTACGAAGACTTTCTACAACCAAATATGATCCTTGCCTTTGTAAATATTTCCTACATTACACACTATTATTCATTTTACTTCTGTTAAGCAATTAAAAGTTCAGTTGGTCTTATTAGTTTGGAATGAAGACAATATTTTTATAATCAAAATCCATTTATATAAAGTTAATCATTAATGTAAAGTATATTTATGTAACTTCTTTATATTTGCAGTCCCGTTGGGTCAGTTTTTTTTTTCAAATAAAAACTTTATTTAGAGATAGCATTTTGTATTAAATTAAGACTTACATCAGCTACTGGCTGTGAAATTGAATAGAATATTTATCAAATTATAAGTAGTAGTAATATACTTTAATATTGGAATATAGATTTTGATTTAATAAGCAACGTTGTAAACATATTCCTTACCTTTTTTTCCTGTAGTAATAATAAAATTATTAATCGATAAAAACCTTTGAATTAAAAAAACTCAATATATATATTTTTTTATTAGTAAAAATTTTAAATTTTGCTTGACTAAGCATTAAAGCGCAGACAAGCGTCTGCACTTTGTAACACTCACTTACGCCAACCACAAATAATCTTGATAAATTTATCTCTTATAGAGATAAGTCCTTTATAGTTATAATTTATGTGAAATAAATAAAAAATAATACACTACCGCGCCATCCTGTAATTAAAAAAATAGAATTTCAAACTTACAGCAATGTCTTATCCTTTTTGGGTTTTTGTTAAATTTTTTGAGATCTTCTACACCCCTTAAAACGTAAATTCATTACATTGAGACTCGGATTTTGCAACACTTCAAAAAATAGTTGTTTTTATTTTTTTTATTTATGATAGTATTGGCCACAAGTCCAAAAAAGATCACTAGCCAATTTGATAAGTCCATGAAAATATTGACCTATAACGTAACACAGGCCTCGTGTACCACATAGGGTACACGAACTCGGCGGAACCGCTCCGCGTGTACCACATAGGGTACACTGTACTGTTAATGTGTTAATTATAAATTATTTAAATTAAAGAATAAATATATACATTACCGCGCCGGCGCCGTCCTGTAATTAATAAATTTAGAATTTCAAACTTACAGCAATGTCTTATCTTTTTTGGGCTTTTTTAATTTTTTGGGATTAGCTCCATTAAATTAAAAATAATATTGTGATCCTGTGATCACGATTCCTGTAAAGCAGCCGAAACGTCAGGATTAAATATCAAAACGCGTCGTTTATTCGCCAAAAAAGCGTTTTTATTTATTTAAATGTGCGATGAACGCAAGTCGCTAATGAATAGGTATCTTCTAGGCAAGCGCTTTACATCCTAGATCGCATCGTCGCTTACCATCAGGCGAGATAGTGGTCAGGAACTGATAAGTCATCCATTGTTAATTTATTATAATTTATGTAAATTAAACTAATAATATATACATTACCGCGGCATCCTGTAATTAATAAATTTAGAATTTCAAACTTACAGCAATGTTTTATCTTTTTGGGCTTTTTTATTTTTTTGAGATTAACTCCATTAAATTTAAAATAATATTGTGATCATGGTTCCTGTAAAAAAGCCGAAACGTTAAGATTAAATATTAAAACGTGGCGTTTAGTCGCCATTTTTTTGTTTCTTTTAAGTGGAGAATCCTTTCTGGCTAGACCGAAAGGTTATGTCAGGCTATACTGACTAAACACCACATAGTAAGTGCCATAGCCTAGGAAGGCTGTATAGGCTTCTTTATTCGCCAAAAGCGTTTTCATTTAAATATGCGATAAACGCATGTCACGAGTGATCGTGTCTTCTAGGCAACCGCTTCATATACTATCGCATCGTCGCTTACCATCATGCGAGATAGTGATCAAGCGCCTACCTATTTACTAGTAAAAAAAAATAAGAACTTAATAAATAATATTGCACATAATTTGTCCGTAGGGAAATAGTCTACGTAAAATATTTCACAGAAATAGTCCACGTATGACGAAGAAAAATTCATTTTATTATGAGAATTAAAAAACTCATTGAAATTTATTTTTTAATTCGTAAATGTTATATATTTTTTGTACACTTTGTAACACTGACTTATGCTACCAGCTATATACTCGTATAAATCTTTCTAAAATGGAAGGGATATCTTATATAGATAAATCCTCCATTATTAACTTATTATAATAAATGTAAATTAAACAATAAAAATATACATTACCGCGCCTTCCTGTAATTATAATAGTAAATTTAGAATTTCAAACTTACAGCAAAGTCTGCCGAAGGCAAGCGCGTCACATTCTAGATCACATCGCCGCTTACCATCAGGCGAGATAGTGGTCAAGTGTGAGTTATATTATATAATAAATATTGTACCACTGGCGATAAAATGGCACTGCTCCGTAGACAAATAGTCCACATAAATAATTTAAAGTACCTATCTACAGGGATGTATTTTTATTCCAAAAAATCTTTATTTCTTTTCTCGTTTATACCGCCTTTTCTTGCGATTCTTTCCAGTACTATCCTAATCTTAAGAGATCGCTTTGACCAATAAGGCTGCCCATCGTAAATCAACTTTAAGTTTTCTTTTGTTTTGTTATTTTTAGGGTTCCGTACCTCAAACGGAAAAAACTGAACGCTTATATCATCACTTTGTTTTCCGTCCATCCGTCTGTCTGTCAAGATCCTTTCTTTCGGAAATGCGTGGAGGTAACGCGTTAAAATTAAAACCATAGACACAGGTTTACATTATCTTGAAGCTGTTAAAAAATCAAACTTGTAAGTTACGGAAAAAAAGATACGGCCGATTATGCCTCAAAAAACGAATATTTCGATACTCTTAAGGGAATCAAAATTTATAGAGTATTTCCCGTTGGCCTAGAATCATGAAATTTGGTATTAAGCGATGTCATGTAGCAGAAGTAGGTAAACCGAAAACCGTAAATTTGTTATGGTAAAAAAAAATACTTTTTGCCATTACAAAGTTATCTGCAGTTGATAATCAACCGCGAACTATGTCGATGTAAATAGGTTTGTCTCTCAATCTATTGATCATTACGTTAGAGCAATCTTCAGTAATTTTATATTTAACTAAAAATTATACGGGACCCTCTTTACGCGAGTCTGACTCGCTCTTGGCCGGTTATTTTTTTAATAAAATGTATTGTTTTGTATTGTATAAAGTATAATTATATACTTACAGCAGCAGCAGGTGCCTGAAATGGTAAATAGGAAAAATATATATACACTTTATTTTACATACTTTGGGTTGAATGGCCTTTAATAAGTTAAAACATTAGGATACTATAGGTACAATAAATAAATAAATAAATTCAATTTATTGCAAGAATCAAAGTCTCATAATGGTTAGTAACAATGGAACGTATCTGGGGGCACGGCAGTGCCCCCGCCAAGTCGAGCAAAAAAGCGGCACGGACGTACCATCCTTTTCTCGAAGCAATTCAGGCCATTTTCGACCCCCTGTAACTTCGTTGTGAATAAAACTAGAAGACTGAATTTTCAGTAACCATGCAGGCATTGTAAAGACACGGTATATTTCAAATTTCATTCATTTCGAACTAGTAGTTTAAGAATTATAACGGGTCAAATTTCTTAATTTTGTCACTCACTGACTCACCGATCATCAAAATTCTAAAACACATCTAGCAGACCTAGAAGCTTCAAATTTGGAATATAAATAGTGTTTGGTGTATGAATCAAGGAAAAACTAAAAAAAATACAAAAAGCAATGAGATCCCATCAAAAACAATACTTGTCAAAAAAACCAAGTCTCGTAACTCAGTTGTTCTACGGTAAAAAGTTGTGAGATCCATGTAATACCAAGTCGGTTATTAATTTATTCAGTCCCTACTTAAGCGAATTTCTGAACTAAATAAATTAATAACCGACTTGGTATTACATGGATCTCACAACTTTTTACCGTAGAACAACTGAGTTACGGGACTTGGTTTTTTTGACAAGTATTGTTTTTGATGGGATACAAATACGACACAAAAGATGTTTCAATTTTGTATTTGACTTTATGTACTATCAGGTATCAGCAAAGAAACCCGTGAAACTAAAAAATAGAACACTTACATCAGCAGCAGGAGCGTCCTATAACAAAAATTGTAATTGATTTATTTTTATATTATTTAACTTTTGATAAAAAAACTTCAAGTTTAAAACTTACCCCACCTTCTGCCTGTTTAAGAATGGAATAATTAATTGCTTAATTAATCTGGTATGGATTTCCAATAATCAATTTATTATAAAATTTCCAATAATCAATTTATTATAAAATTTCCAATCTTAATATAACAGTAACAAAAACCTATTACCGCTGCTGGCGCCTGTAAACGTAAAAAAAAATCATTTTACCAGTTTTTGTAACGTTTTTATGTCAAGTTTAAAACTTACCCTTACTTACACTTTTTTTTTATGAAAAGTTTAAAACTTACCCCGCCTTCTGCCTGTTTAAGAGGATTGGAAAATTTGAATGTTGTCCATTATCTATAGACATAGTATAGAAACGCTATTCAAGGGGTCACGTTTTTAGTTTTTTTTTATACGAAAAATACTTATTAATTAAAAAATCCTTAAATACATACTGCTGGCGTTTCCTGAAATAAACCATTTAGGAGAGTTACTGACCACGACATTTTTAACAAAGTTAAAAGTCCAAATATTTTTTGAACAAAAATTACACTAAAGAAAGATACATAAGTCTAAAATAAATAAATTCCGAACAACTTAAAACAATTACTTAATCTTTCACAAAGCAGAGTTTGTTCAATGGCTACGTATAGAATATATAAATAACGATCATGACTCGGAAACAAATGCTCATATTCATCATACAAACAAAAGTCCGGATTCAAACTGAAAACCATTGGCGAAGTAGATAGTTTCGCTATCGTCGCACCAAACGGCATCAAAAGCCAAACAAAAATTAGAAGAAAATTGTTTAAAATAACTATTACTATGGGAATCTTAAAATTGTTGTTATATTTTATCAAAAATATTTTCTGACTACTTTTTAGACTATTGTATCGTCGTTAAGTGTATTGACAACCTGTCATATTTATTTTTTGGATCTCCAAATAATAACCCTTGCAAACTTAGATTTCAATAAAATATAAAAACTTATGGTTACGGTTTTTAAAGATATAGGTAAACACAGCTTGCAAAAAATTTAAATAAAAATGGTTGCCTGTAAAGTCGGTTTTACGGGCGAAGATTTTACGTGACAACGTCTTTTTCTCGGTAGAATATTTATTGATATGAATATAATTAAATTGCACAATAGGAACAAGGAATTGAATGAAAATAAGAATTGCACAAATTTTAACTATAGAAATATATTTTGTTTACTAAAACATTGTACATGTAAACTTAAACTTAACTAATTCCTATTTGAGTGATTTTGTTGAGGATAAAAAAAACTATAAATCATTATGTAACAGGATGTTTAAATATAAATGCCTGTAATATATTTCGAAAATTAATAAATGAATAATTTGGGTTATATAGGAAATATATCTACTACTATTAAATATTTATATTATAAGTGATTTATACATTAATGATTTAAATGGAACAATCTTGGATGGTTATCAAAATTTATCGATATAAACAATTTTTTTGTATTATATATATCATAAAGAGTTTACAATTTCATATATATACTTATAATATTAAAAATCAATAAACTTTTAAATATTGAGAAAACATTCGGCGGGCCTCTCTCTCGTTCGGTGACTCATCGTAACGTTACCGAGCGTTACACTTTTTCATAAGTGACTCCCAGCCGCAACCAATTTATAAGACGTTGTCACGTCAAAAAAGATTTAAAAGTTTAAAATGAAAACCTTAAATTTTGGGTTAGGACATTTTTGTTCTAAGGGTGCAATTAAACTATATAGGTGCTTACCGATAAAATTATCACCGAGGTCGAGTCGCTTGCTTATTTGCTTTCGCCGTGACGTTACCTCGAGGCCCCGAGTTCGATCTCCTGTTAGGTCAACGTAGAGAACTCTTCTATGTAGCCTAAGGTAGGGGTATACCTTATAGGGTACTTTATCAGGGTTGGGGGTACCTTTGTTTGAAGACAACATCACATACAGTCTTAACTTCATTTTAGTATAGTGTATGGTGTTGTCTAATATTTATTTATTTATTGAAGACAAACAGACATACCTCTGCAGGTGCCTGAAAAATAATCATAATATTACTAACATTCCCACCAATTAGTTTTGCCCAAATTAAGAACTGTGATGCTTGTGTTGTGAATACTAAGATAATGAATAAACATACGTTATAATTTATATATGATACATAAATTATTAAGCAAGTTTGTTAGGTTTTGTTTTTTTTTGTTCCAAAAGAAAAAGCAAAGGGTATCAGGCGCATACAGCCTGTCAGTAACTTCATTTCTTAATTAAATAACTATGAATGATGATAGCTGCTGTGGATAATGGGTAATGTAATTCACGTTGCCCTTGGTTCCCAAACACTCGAAATTTACTTTTGTAAGCGATTGAGTATAAAAATATTATTAGAGTTTGTTTTTTTATATGAATAAAACATATAATCAACACACTTACATCAGCAGCAGGAGCGTCCTATAACAAAAATTGTTATTGTTTTATTTTCTATCTTATTTAACTTTTATTAAAAAAAAAACTTCAAGTTTAAAACTTACCCCACCTTCTGCCTGTTTAAGAATGGAATAATTAATTGCTTAATTAATCTGGTATGGATTTCCAATAACCAATTTTTTTATACCATTTCCAATCATAATGTAACATAGTAACAAAAAATAATACCGCTGGCGGCGCCTGTAAACGAAAAAAAATAATTTTACAAGTTTTTGAAACGTTATTATGTCCATTCGATTACGTATAAATGACATATTAAGTTATCACAAAGATATTTTTAGGGTATGAAAATAACTATTTGTTATTATTTGTTGTCCATTTAACGACCTTCGTGGTCGAGCGGCTCGCTTATTCTTGGTAATGTCACTCCGAGGGCCTGGGTTCGATGGCCGGCCGGGTCAATATAAGAAATGAACTTTTGTATGTTGGCTCGAGTCTGGGTATTAATACCGTCGATGTTTCTAAATTCCATATCTTAGCATCCGAATCAGCAACAGCATAGAAATCCAGTAGCTTAAGCTCTTGTAAGCTACTTTTTTAGACGGTTCTATTTGAGGGAACTGGGCTCTGGAGATGAGGGGCTATTTTAAAACACTGCTATTTATTACACATTTACAATATTTCATATTTATAAAACCTTAGGATGTTTCAATGTCCGTGTCTAGATGAGAGGTAAGTTGTCATAACAGAAGACAATCATCTGTTATGACATTTAAATAAACCTCAGAACAATAACTAGTCAAGTTTCAGTAGCGGAGAGGAATAAGAAATATATTTATTAATTATATATGATTTACTTTATAGATATTACAAACATATCTTATTTATATATATTATAGTCTACGATAGACCAAGCGAACCTTCGCTCGAAGCGGGAGGCGAATGAGTTGTGGGATCACAGTCTCTTGGCTATTTATAAATCCAGGTTTAGTGACGTCACTCCCGGATGGGACTTCATTACTGGGAATATTATTTGAAGTGTATTGATTTATTGTGTGAAATGATTTGTTCGTTTATAAGATCAAGTGGCACTTATCAAAAACGATGGTTGTTATTTAAAATACTCAATTTATAATGGATTGCCTTAAGGGCACTGTGTTAATTGAGATCCCATAATGGTGACGAAATAATAGTATTATTGAAATACAAGTACTTTAAATAACTTTAAGGTGTGGATTGATCACCCATTACAAAGTAGCTTTAGTTATTGTTCCAAGAAATAAACATTCCGATATTCGGAAACTGTCACTTCACATGTGACAAGTGTTGCCTGCCATTACTTACACATTCAAACTCCAACATAATTGTTTTTTTTTTGGGTGTGACGTTGTTTAATATTTGTATTTCTTTAAAAAGAATCTCGCTATTACAATACTAAACGGTCGGTCGAAAATCAAAGTACGATATTATAATATTTATTTTATTCAACCTTGAAGTTTTGTCGACTGTACCTAAAGAACATTCGATAAACTAATAAAAAAAACTCACATCAGCAGCGGGGGCGTCCTGAAATTAACATAATAAAAAATAATAAAAATGGTTGTCTGTAAAGTCAGTTTACGGAAGATAATTTTACGTGATAGAGTCATAAGAAAACATTGACGAAAAATTGCATACTTTTATGAATCGAATTGAATTATTATCACTGAATTATCATTATTTCGTATAAAACCAAGAAGGCATTAATTGATATTTTTTTCGATAAATAACATAAAGTTGTTGAAATAAGCAATGGAAACCACATTAACTGTTCACTTCATGAAGTGGAAGAGAGATAGATGCGCCACAAGTCGAACGCTTAGGCCGATCGTGCCTCTCTATCGCTTGTTCCGCGCTTTCGCTTGCACGCTCGGCTCAGGCGGAACGTTACACTTTTTCGTGCATGCAGCCAGTGTTCATCGATTTATTAGATGTTATCAAGCCAAAAAAATAATTTAGTTAATTATGGTTGAATTTATATTAATAAATCTATGATACTTACTCCTTCGGCCTATAGAAATATGTTTTATTAGATAATTTATGTATACGTATTGGTAGTATAAAATATGTTTACTAAAATATTGTTTAATTGTATAAAACATAATTAAAGGGAGAAAATGACAGCCCTTGCTTGGTTTCTTACGGCTTCTTATCGGTACAAGGTCTCCAGACGTAGGACTTACGAAGCCATGGCGTAGCTTTAACGTTCAACATTAAATAAAAAATAAAAGCGCCATCTAGGGACGCCTGGAAGAAGCGAAGCTTTATAGTATAAAGCGTGCCACGCACGCTTTGCAAGGGAGGCAGCTGGCACCTATATATAACGTGTAACGGTTATAAATCTGGTTATAAATCTGGCGCTCTCGAGTAACGGTAACATCTGATGCTTAACACGGATAGAGTGGCCGCGCGGCGAGCGCCCGAATGCCTATACTGCCGTTGTATAACTATAATGCCGTTAACTACCAAATTCTAATTAAACCAATTAATACCTTATGATTATAACTATAAGGTCGTGAATTATCAAATCCTAATTGGTAGTTAACGGCATTATAGCAATACCACGGCAGTATATAGAAACTTCGTTTCAAAAAGATTTATCTTTTATAAATGATACATATTAAATATCCCCTCGCTGGGCGTTAAACATTAACGTTAAAGATAATCATCATGGCGGTACATAAGTATTTTTCTTTTAACGTTTTAAATGATAAAATGCATGCTATTAAGCGCATTTTTCTAAAATTAAGATATTACATTATTAATTGATTTCTAAATCAATGTGGTTAAAAATTAAAAGCCTTAAACGGTTGATCAATCAAAACCGGCAGGACTGATTAAGTATTTTTTGAATAAGGTTTTAAGGACTTTAGGGAAAGGAAAAATAGATGGAATTGAACGCGTAAGTTTGACTGTTTTTAGAACGCGATTTCAGAAACTAAAATATCATATAACAGCTTCTAATATGTATTTATTCGCATTTGATTTTAGGTTTTTCAACTAATCGTTATCTCTGAATAAATGCCAAAAATACTTTACTTAAACAGTACACCCGTAAGCTACTTTATTGTTTATACTTACAGGCTGTAAAACAAGAAAAAAACTGACTAAAAAAAGCATGTGTGCAAATTATAAGTGGTAGAAGTGAAACCTTCAAAATAATACGTACAAGTCTCACTTTGACAGTTCACATCACATCGCGGTTAAAGATCATTGTAAGCTCTTTGATCAGCTGGTTAGAGAAATAATAATATTAAATTTGGGAATTTTGATATTTTTGCATTATTATAAGAACAAAAGCTTTGCGATTTCGGGTTCATAAATTGAATTGCTTTTTCATCTCAATCAAGTCAAAACATTTGTAAAAAGGTTTTTTTGAATGCAAGGATATTTCTCTTATCAATAGTACTAAAAAATTTCGCCGGGTCCTCATAAGCCTCGGTAGCTCAATTCGAAGAGTGGATCGGGCAATCAAAGGTTGAGGGTTCGAGTCCCGCCTCATAATAACTCGTGAGTCGAGTCGATTTTTCTAGTATTTTTCCATTAAATAATTAACATTAAAACTTAAACTTACTTCATCCTGAGGCTAAAATAACACAAGAAACTTTATCACTTTATAAATATCAATTCATCATCTACTGTCAATTTTTTCCAACTAATATTGAACTCTGTGTGCTAGTCATAGAATTGAAAGTTTGTTACAAGAATTTGACAGTCTTTAATATAGTGATATTTGTGTGAATGAGATAACTTGTTACATATTTGTCCCAACCATCCTTACTAATATTATAAATCGGAAAGTGAGTTTGTTTGTTTGTTTGTTTGTTCCGCTTTCACGCCGTAACTACTGAACCGATTGCTTTGAAATTTTGCAGACGTAAAGATAAAAGTCCGGATTAAATAATAGGGTACTTTTTATCCTGGAAAAAATTGATATTCCCGAGGAAAAACAAAAATATTGTTTGCTTGATGAATGGATTGTAGATGGCGCTGTGTGTCGTTTAAAACAAGGTAAAATATTGCAAACGAATATAAACATTTAAATTTAGAAGCTAAATGATACGATAATGAATCCCCGAAAATGAGGAATTCCCGAGGGATGACGTACAATTTGTTTTATCGTCGAAATTGTTTTTTTTTACATCTACTTATCCTGAAATCACTAAAGTCAACGAATGACTAATTGGTATAAGTATTAGTTACGTTATTTAGTTCTTGAGGTATGCGATAGATGGCGCTGGGTGTTTTTTAAAACATGGTAACGATGTGTTTTTTAAAATACATAATAAGTGGAATGATAGCTCACGCTTTTTAGTTCTTGAGGTATGCGATAGATGGCGCTGGGTGTTTTATAAAACATGGTAACGATGTGTTTTTTAAAATACGTAAGAAGTGGAGTGATAGCTTACGCTATTGCTTTATACCGCAATATAACCGAATTCCACGCGGGCGAAGCCGCGGGCGGAAAGCTAGTGTTAATTATTTAAAAAAATAAGTCTTATCTTGTTTAATATAATGGTGACGCATTATATCAAACAACAAAAACTTATTTTTTATAGAAATATAAAAAAAACAAATTCTCGTATTCATCACAAAAACATCTGCCCCTTCCGGAACTCGAACTAAGGACCGTCGGTTCTAATCGCTACTGTTGCACCAAACAGTCGACAATCAAATCAATTAATGAAGGTATAAGTATAAAATAGGTCGTAACAATAAATTTCTTTATTTTAAAGTATTCGAAACTGACAGTTTGTGAGAAAAGTGTTGTGTTGATATCGCTCTCAATAATAATAAGCTTTTGATATACTTACTAGAGGAGCCTGCAAAAATTAGAAAATATGTTATCAAAATGCATCTAAATGATATACTGTTAATACAATATAATGAAAATTTTATGTCTACAAAGTTAAGGAAAGTATTTTTATAGTGTACCAATAGGGTATTTGACAGATTTTCGTAAAGTACTTCAAAATGTTCTAAAGTCGCTAAAGATACGCTTGACAAATCTTTTTCTTATATTTAGAGCCATTTTAATAACAAAAAGATAGTTTTAATAATTACATTTTGTATTTCCCTCTGAAACGCTAGGTCACGTGACAAATCAAAGGCGTGACGTCACGATGTAATAGTCTTCATGTAAACAATACGTGAGAGATTAGTTTTTCGTTCATGATTCTTTAAAAAATGGCTTCAAAGTCCTATAGAATGTGTGCTGCTCCTTTGTGTGAAAATACAAGTATCAAAAGCCCTTCTAAATTATTTATCCACGTGCCACAATCGCAAAATCTTTGTGTAAAGTGGCTGCAGTTAGCACGGCGTGATCCGACCAGTGTATCACCCAAATCTTCAATTTATTTTTGCGAGGATCATTTTGATGTATGTAGTATTACTTGAATATATCTATAAATATTGATAATTTACGTTTGATAAAACTGTAGCTACTTAAAGGTACCTACGGTACTCTAGGAAAATTTTGAGGTTAAAGCAAAGTTGTTTATTTATCAATATTATTATTTTGTGTTTAAACGCACTCATTTCCTGTTTAACACTGATTTGTCTCTATTACAGCTGCCCAAAGACATGGAAAACTACAGTGAATTAATATTATGGGTTCGGAATGACAATGACATGACAAGACATTTTATTTATTACATCGTGACGTCACGTGCTCTGATTGAGACGTTTCGTCTAAATGATGCACAGATTCAAAAACTCTAATTTTTATTTAGGAAAATAAAATATTTAATAATTTTTATTTGTAATTTAAGTCAAATATTATTAATTAGGACCTTAAATTCTATAGTGTTCAATACAATATTAATTTATTTGTTAACTATGTCAAATACCCTATTTATATGAATATTATAGTGTTTCGGGGTATGACTTCCAATACGTTAAGTCTTAGGGCTGATTTCCACATAATAAAATAAAAGTGATCAATTCGAGCTGAAGTCAGTTTACGCGCTTAACTGATTGAATTTTTGCTAATTTTCATCTAAACAAAGACCAACTTAAAAACATTCTTAAAAAAATTAAATATTTTGACGCAATTTACTTTTTGCCACTTTGTAAAGGTCCGGATATTTATGACTTAAACTGTCAACTGTCAATTAAAAATATAAACAGGTGACTTCTAAATAGACTCCGAAAATGCACTAGACTTTTAGCTATCATTAAATCACTTTATACTTTTATGCTTTGTATAAAAGTATAAAGATGTATATTATACATATTTTATAGTGCATACACCTTAATATCGTAGTGTCTTTACCTCAGTCTTTTGATAACAGACACTGACTCACTGTTATAGATACATTAACACAGTGGCCTAAGGTGTATCCTCCCATAAAAATCTCTGCTAAGTCCTGTGCTGGTGCCCTCGTAACTTTGGGTAATCTTAAACAATTACCAAATTGGGTAATCTTGCCACCAGACAACGGAACTTGGTGACCAGTTCGAGAGCCACTTGTTCCAATACCTCACTGATGTAGTCAGTTCAAGCCTTTCAGGGCGGCAAAGCAAAAAAACAAATGGTTCACAAACTGCGACTACGTTCTGTTGTCATGCTCTCAAGACAGACAAATCTGGCAATCCTGCCAGTAAAACACAAGTAAATAACAAGATCGTATCAATTTGCAAAAAATTCAACTTTCGAACGCTCACGTAAATATTTTGAGTTAAAATTATGTTTCGTTCTACGCAGCAACAAGCACGTTCCGGGCAGAGCATCAGCGAGCGAACACTAGTTTAATATAAAAAAAATATGCTTTTCATACTTACAGGCTGTAAAATGGAAAAATAATAAACTTTAGAAACGGTTGTAAGATATTGTAGAAATTTTGTTTGTGTTCTTGGATGGTTTACATTCATAGTAGTTGGTGATGCTCTAATGGGATTTCAGATATACTACCGAAATTTAAATAATTTTTTGGGTCTCCTGGTACAAGTATATAAATACTTAAAAGGAGATAGATCCCTATGAACAAATTGTAAATGTAATATTAAGTTAATGAATAATTTTTTTTTTATTTCTCTATATTTTTTTTCTCTTATTTTCTCCGTGGAAGAGTGCATTCTACATCAGTTTTCGTCGTAATATACCAGGATAAAGTAAAGAAATAACTTTACCATATTAACTTAACCTCGGTATGTTCCATCGTCGTTATTTCAGATTTCCATAACACGAGTGATTTGGTTATTTATCTTGGGTTCAGAATAATGTAACAATGTATACCCTGTCTCAAACCAATTTAATAAAAATGTAAACAAAGACGCCATTATTGCTACCATAGACTATTGAGTGATGTGGTAAAAGTAAAACCATTTATAATTCGATTAATTAATTGATTGCTTCGATGAAATTAATTGAACACTATTATGTTGGAGCTTCGAGTTAGCGCAGTTTGTTTTTATTCTGAGTGTCGGATAAAGGGCATTTGTTCTCAAGCCTCGAGATATGGTGCTGTTCATCGTGATTATAGAGAAATGAAATGCTTAGATTGAACCGAGTAAAAATGACTTATATTTTTTTAAATTTCACATAAGAAATCAATCTTTGAAGAAAAAAGGTATCTAGCTAGATTTTTAAATGAATAAATATATTTAGTATTAAAGTAAGACAAATTTAATATTGACTTCTTAGGTTTTGACACGAATAACTCATTGAAATGAAACGCTTATGGATAAATAAACGCGTTATTTATTTTCACACAAAGAAACAATTAGTCACCCCGCAACCACGGCATCTACAAAGGTGTTGAAACTTCGGGAAACTAAATAAACCAATTAAAATTAAAGCACGGACTCTGAACTCAACTTTGTTGTGTAAATAAAGAACGCGTTTATTATCCGTAAGTGTTTAATTTCAATAGACAAATTTAACTGATTTACATTGTGACTTGGATCGTGTTTTTTCTGGAGCAACGACATTTTGCTACGATAACTGACTTTGAGATCAACTCCGATTTAAATTTATTGTACAAGGTATGTAACTGTAATATTATCTTTTATGTACGTAAACTTCATCTCATTTGAAAGTAATTCGACGGCCGCCACTTACGGGTCCACTGGAGGTATTTTTTCCCTTACAAAATGTAGAATATGTGTAAAAGAAAGAAAATTATAGCAAAACTAAAAAGCCAATTCCGCATATTCAAAAACATATTCAAATGAGAACAGATGTTTAAATGATTTATCTTTATTTTAAGCATTGAACACAGACAACCCTGGTCCGTCATCCTCTTCTTCGTTTTTGTCTTCGCCTATGAAAAAACGACCGAGACCTAGTCGCTTGACAGCAAATGAAAAGACCATAACCCTGAATATTTACAAGTTTGTAGAAAAATCGATGACAACTTATCCGTATAAGTCTGATATAATAAAAAAAACTGCGGAGATAATGGGAACTTCTCAAAGCACCATATCTAAAATATACATTATAACAATAAGTATTTAATTACGATAAACATTTAACTACAATAGGTACATAAAAACAGTAAAACACATAAAACATACTATTTATTTGCATGCATTGATATCGAATGGCAGCTTGTCGATATCGATATTGATAACTAATTTTAAGACTAAACTGTTCTGATTGTTTGTAATTTTATGGAGTTAAATTTATCAAATAAATTTCAAAGGAAGGTCAGGTTAAGTTTACAGTGGTTTGATTCGATGGGCTGTTGTTTCAGTTTAACATATAATTATTGTAATTGTGAGGAAGGATTGCATTACTGACAATAATTTGTCACAGTCACACTAAAATATATATTTCCAAAGGTATACTAGGTGCATTCCAATGTTTTATGAAAGTGATTCTTTAGTTTAGACTTCAATGATGTCAAAGAAATCCGCAGGTAGTTGATTGATCATCCGTACCGAATATGTAAAAAACGGTCTCACTACTTATGATTATGACAAACGTTATTATTATTTTAAATGAACTACCGGTAATTATCAATTTAAAAAACGGGTAAATTTTTAGGCCTACCTAGCATTTATAAAAATTGTGAAAACTATATAACTATTGCTTTAACTCTCACTAGAATAATTTTACTAAAGGTAACATAGTTAGCCAGCCCTAACTTACCCGAGACTATATATTTTGAAATATTTGAGATTTTTGTGATATTTTTAGCAGTAAAGCCAACAAATGATATTTTATCTCCAATAACATGACAAGAAGCTGAGAATTACGTCCCGACAGCTGTTTGCCATCACTGACGAATTCATTGTTCGGATCGCCTTATTATCAGTTATCATCACTCACAGTATTTATTTTTACCATACATCCATGACTTATAACCCATTCATTACATTACCTATGCGTCTTCGATTCACAATCGATTCAATTGAAGTAATCAATGAATTGAGAGATACTCTTTTATGGTCAAACACTATGCGAACACAGATTAGACTATTTTTTCATTGGATTAATAATGTCAATTTTCGTCTTAAGTTTTTCAAATAAATTTTAAATATGTTAAACAAACAATGAGCTTTGAAAGAAACTAGTGAAATACATGTTGAAACCTTCTTATTACTTATGAATGTGTTTTTATATCCATTTAGTGGCCGAAAGTGTGAGTATTTTAAATGAAACTGGTTTGTTTACATTTTTATTAAATTGGTTTGAGACAAGGTATAATATTAAAGTTGACATACGCTTTAGCTTTGTAAATCTAAAATATAGGTCATAATAAACACACATTTATCCGCTGCTGAACATAAGCTTCTCCAAACGCGCCATTTAACCCCTTAAAACCCGCGAGCATTATATCATGCGCGCGACAACGTTACCTAAAATCCGCGAATATTATAATAATGCTCTATAGCGCGCAGTCTGATTTAACCCTTATTACGGCTTTGGTAATGACTCTTTTTGATTGAATGATATTTTTTTCCCGATAGAGAGAGAAATAACGCATTTAACAAAAAGCTGGGCTTCAAGGGGTTAATTCTTTCAACGGCTTTCATCTTCCGATCGTCACTCCATCTAGTTGGAAGACGTTCTTAGTTACATTTTCAGATTCGTGTTTTCCATTCTAGAAGTAGTCTACTCGGGCAGCCATTTGCTAATCTATCCTGGTCAATTTGATATTCTGGCGAAAAGCTTCGATCCCTTAAATAATCTCCTAGGATAGCTGTATTCTTGGCTCATTGAACTTTGAAATGGTGAACCAATCGTGCTGTGAGAATCCACATCTCTAATGACAAATTACATTAACACCAAAATTTAAACGATATTACTTAAAATTCATACCAAAGCGGTTGTTTTTGGTAACGTCCACGTCAAAACGAAGATGTAAATCCAAAATAGTTTCATTGCCATGTGGCTAAACCTGAAAATAAAAACGTTAAAGAACAACGCAATAAAAAAAATGTAAGACAGTTATAGTGTGAAGTTAGCTACGATCGTAATTAAGATGTCTATATAAAAATAAGCTAACTCTACTCTGAATTTTTGTTTGTTTAAAAAGTTTTTACTGCAAGAACAAAATTTTCCGCTTTCTCGTATTGTACAAATAAAAAAGGAAAGCTAGTACCTTAAAATGACGTATCTTTGATATGCACCTGAATTTGAATCTGAATTTCGTCCAGATTCCAGGCAATTAACAATATTAAACTTTGTACTAAATCATAACTCTGACTCATTTAACTATCGAATATTGGATCTTACTAAATTTCTTATATTTGATTTTTTGTGATGTCGTGCTGTTATTCGTTTGAGGAAATCTGTTCTAAGAGGTTACATAAAGTTTCTACTCAAATTAAAATGTAAAGCAGAATATTGGCGGATTTGTGTAGTGACAAAACAAGAACAGGCAATAGGTACTCCATTTTGCTCAATCCTCTTTTTATAAGTTAATTATAAAATGTTGTTGAAATGAAGTAACCCATATCTTTTCTTATCATTTTTATTTTTTATGCCTTTTCTTTACTTTGGAGGTCCTTAGACTATAATTTCCTTTTTTCCTTTTAACTCAGTCAGAGAAATGTCACTTTAATGATGACAATTCTGGTCGATTTGATAGACCGAGACAAATATAAAAATAATTCTGCCCAAAGATGGTTAATGCTTTAAAACAAAAACGTTTTGAATTAAACCTTTGTCCAAGTTAAACGAATATAGCGATACGAATTTAGAAGATACGAACAAACATACAAAATAGGTTATCAGTAAAGCGTTACATATTTGAACACAGTATCAGTGCCGGATTTACCATAGAAGCTGAAAAAGCTGAAGCTTAGGGCGGCAAAATTAGGGGGCGGCAAAATTGGCCCAGACAATTAGTACAGAAAAAAGTAAGTAATAGTGCAGTAAAAACAAAGCTTTGCTTTTCTTAGCTTAAAAATATACCCAAAAAGTTGTAGAAATAATATTGAAACTAGGTTATTCCTTAAAAAAGGAATTAACGTTATTGTGACCAGTGAATCTAATTTTAGAGCTCAGTTGGGGCGGCAAGAATTTTATAGCTTTGGGGCGGCAAATGTGTAAAGTCAGCACTGCTCAGTATTCAAACAAATCAAAACATACAATTAATAATTATCAGACGATATTTCAGATCTTGTACCTACTAAGAAGGAGCCGCATTAAACTCAGCAAGGGCTGTTTTTACTTCCCTAGATTTTATTAAATAGTAGATTTTATTAAAAGGGGTTTGAAGATTTTTATATGGAGGGTGGCCCTAACGTCGGCCGCCATTTTGATTTTTTTTCAAAATCGCGGTGCACAAAAGTTTTATATTTAGATGGAGGACACTTATACTAAAATAATGTTATATAACATGATATCCTAAAGCGTCACGTTTCGGAGTTATTCACCAAAATAAAAGTATAAGTAATATGAGACTATCCATGAGAAAAGGTGTCTTATGGTTGTTGTCTCTTACGACATTTTCTTACATTGTTCTTATTATAAGTGTTAAGCGCCCATATTGGCCATACCATCAGGTACATTTTCTTGTGGTCACATATTTTAGTTATAAGCGATAGATAGTATTATATGGTACAACCCGGTTACAATATCTGTGGACCTGATGACGTCACGTCAGCGCTTAGGTACGGTGCACAAAATAAGCATCATGGGGATAGTATTGTAAAAAAATAATAAATAAATAAATAAATAAACTATAAATAAAATATATTATACTTTTACTCTTTTATTCTTTTATTTTTTTATTCTTTTTTAAGAGAACGGGGAGGGGGCTTGACATTCCAGCGAGGTCCACAGATATTGTAACCGAGTTGTACATGGCATGGGCGCGACACCAAGAATATCCTATTAAGCCTCCCGCTGCCTTCTTGGATGATATTATTTCTACCGAATACAATTATTAAATCTTATGTTGTATTCTATCGTTTTCAATTATATTTATGTTTACCTACAAACAACTCATTATAATTAAACACATATTATCTGATTCCTATAGTTAATTGTATTAAAAAGTTATTAATTAACAAAATCAATTATTAGTATTAAAATATTTGTTTTCTTTCTTTGGCTGATTCAGATTAAAAATAAAAACTTAAACAACATGAAATAACTACAAAATAAATAAATAAATTCGTTATAACAACTGTTATTTTTATCTTTAAATAACTCAGAAATGTGACGCTTTATGATGTTATGTTATATAACATTTTATGCTTGTATAAGTATCCCCTATCCAAATATATGACATTTAATGTGCACCGCGATTTTGAAAAAAAAAATCAAAATGGCGGCTGATGTTAGGGCCAAAACCTTCAAACCCCTTTGTTAATTTTTTCATGCTATTTAATACTGTTACTTACTCGCTTTTATTAAAACTGTGTACTAAATAAAACATTTCTATAATTTTAATGTATTTTTCACAGAAAATAGAATGGCTTACGATAAAGTTTGCATGAAACTAAATGTAATAAATGCGATAAGATATATTGAAAAGTTTATTGCATAGTAAAGTCGATGTCAGTTATAAAAAAAAACATACAAAAGAAGTTTAAGGCCGATCATAGACCATCGATAAAATGTCAGCATTAACCTCAGAGGCATTAACCCAAACGGTGGCCGTATTATTACAGGTTTTGTGCCATAGTGACAAAATCATATTATTTCTAAACTCATTTTTTTGCTTCGTGTTTCCAGGGTCATAGAAGTTTCTTACATTCACACCAATGAAACTTGCCCAAAGTAAGCTTGTGTTGTGGATACTAGGGTAACAGATATACGAACATCTACGATACATAGATAAGTAATATTCATAAAAATATATATAAATACTAGCTAGCCGGCCACGCGTTACTGTGACGACTGCAGCGCCATCTGCCGAGCTGATTAGTGAATCTAAACCATCCAGGGCGCCACCCAAACGCATACAAATCATTCAAATCTGTTCAGCCGTTTAAGAGTTCAGTGAAATACACACGTAGAGTAGAATTATATATATAAAGATAAATATACTCATGACTCAGGTACAAATGCTGGTATTCACCCCACAAACATCTGCATCTCCAGGGACTCGAACCCAGGACCGTTGGTGCTAAAAGCTAGATTACTACCATTGCACCAAACAATCGTCAAAAAGGTAAGATTGTTTATGATTGATATACCTAAGGTTGTCATATATAAATTAATTCCCTAATAATCCCAAGGAATGCAGAAGTAAATCAATTGCGTTTTTACGGAACAGCTGAACCGATGTTGATGAAAGGAGATGTTCCAAATCTGGCCTGCACCTTGTACATATATTCAAAAAACGTGAAAAAATCATGAGATCAATAAAGAAATACCTAAACTATAATCTTTTCAGTATTTTACTTGCGATTTTATTTTAAAGTGATTTATTTATAATAACAGGCAACAATTATGACACAATGAATCCGTTCCTAAACCATAATAACCATAATTCAAAGTGTACGGTTAAATGTCAACTCCAAATGAAATTAATTTTTATAATGTAATTAAAAGATATGCTGTTAGAAATTAATGACTGATTAATTCATGATTTGGTTATAACCAAAGAAAATACACTTAATCATAATAAAAATCACAGTTTCCTGGATATATTTTTTCATGTTTACTACTACTAATTCGGTTGTGATTTCTGAACGGACACTCATTGAAACGTCAAACTACCAAAATGACCACGGAAAGAATGTTTTCATCATGCCGTGTTTTACATGCGACGAATGCTTCAGACAACGACAACCACAGTGGACTCTGTTTTTTTTGACTCGGCTAGTTATTTTTTGGAACTTTCTTTCTTCTATACTTGTTGGACTTGGCTGTGTGATTTGGACCCTGATATTTGCTACTGTTATTTGGATTTCGTCGTTTGGAATATTCTTCAATTTCTCTTCTCCGGTATGTAAAATATAATAATTACAATAATACAAAAACATAATAGTACGGTGCACCGCTTAGTTTAAGTGTGGGTCCCATTCTCATTGTATTAATTTTTTCAGACATGGCGCATTGTTTGCTATGCTTGTCTGCAATGATTGAGGATGAGCAGTATTACATGATATGTAATATTGGCCCAGAAATAAATACTATCATTGAACAGAAACTTCAACATGAGGTAATTATATATTATAGAACATTATTTTCGGTAATATGAATTCACTAGATTTTTTTTTAATTATGTACATTATAGAATACAATTTTTACCCTTTTAATTTTTGATATCACCCATGATCAATCAATAAATTACTCAATAATATCACTCAATCACTCCAACTAAGAAGGCAGTTTAAGGATTTTTGTTTAGATTACAGAAGATGGACTGATATGTGCTCAATGTTTTGAAAATGTTTTGAAAATCTTTGAACACAATGTTAACTTCTAAAACTACAACATTATACATTCCACTTGAAATCTATAGTAGTTTTGGACTAAAGTCCAAATAAGATAATGAGCTTTTATTACACAGTCACACATTCAAATTCTCTATATGTCCTAACTGTCTACAAAGCCTATGGTTGATAATGGTGGTAAATATCTAGTAGCAATTGTTTGAAGACAATTTGTCTTTGAAATCAAACAAAATAATATTTTCATGAGAAGGTATATGATAATATAATTATTTTTTTAACAGATTCCACTTGGAGGGCTAGTATGTTATGCCTGTTGGGTTGCAGCTTGTAGAAATGTGCAACATGCCATTAACAGCAATATAAATGTTGAAGAATTACAAGAGCCAGGCTTATCTCAGCCACTATAGAGATTTCTGTGTGTGGTGTGGTATATCATTGTTCCGAAGAAACACCCATGTTTTGTCAGGGCCAGAGAGAGACGAAGTTGTTGCTAGGATTTATCCCAGTGAGGTAATTGTTGAGTTTTTGTATATCTAAATAAAAGACCACTTTTTAAATTGCTTCAATAGTTTTTGAGTTTATTCTTTACCAAACTACTAACCTTTATAATATTAGAACAGATGCACAGATACAGGTTAGTATGGAAGTATTGATATGAAGTACGAGGTTCATTCTTTGTTTACTTAGAATTTTATATTCTGGTTTTAATTTTTTTCTCAAAAATACAAAGCTTAAAAAATGTCATTGTTTCAGATGCCGCAGCATGCCGTTGTTTGTTCCAACTGTTTATCTTGATCAAGAGAAAATATTCGGATTTTGGGAGGCCATGTTACAGAGACAGAAACATGCTGGACTCCTTACTGTAGGTTGCTGTGCTCATGTGATGACCATTGTGTGGTATTTAGGTTGGGCTCTATACCAAGATAATATAGAAGCACCGGTGTCATTTCTTGATGGAATTCTGGTCAGGCAGGATATCGAAAATGAATCATAATAAAACATTTTAAAAGATGTTGTTTTTATTTTATAAACTGTAATTCCTTCCATTTGTTTGTTTATTACAACCTCAGTAATGAGTTCATTTTATTTACAACCTGGTGAAACTTATGGATATACCTAGTGAGTGTATGAATTCTCTATCGATGTAGAGGTGACCGTGGGCATATATAACAATCTCTGATCACGATACAAGCAGAAGACGTGGGAGATCGTAGTTTTTCTTCTTATCCAGTAGTTCCTTAATACCGCCTGAATGAGGGTGACGCGGCTAAATTAGGGAAGAAAAGCCTTTTCTCTTTTATCCATTTTAAGCGCTCCAATAAGGCTTTAATCCTTAGATAGATTTAGACATAGTTCAACACACGACACATCACCATACGATACGATTTAAATATTTGCCGTACCATACATCACATAGATTGGTGATCAGTTATTTATTTACTATTTCATCTTCTTTTATTGGATTTCCCAATTTATAGATTTCGCCAATGTCAAATGTAAAAGTAATATAAATAATTAGTTACAATTAACCAGAAATAAATGAGCTTGGTTAGTTGAATGCACAGATGAGTAAGATTATGTCTAAATGTCAAACCAAACAAATGTCAGTGAAAACAAATATGGGGCGTGTTGCCTGTAATAATTGTAGTAAATGATTTACTGCGGCATATTTAAGTCAAAATGAGCCAAATGTTTGTGAAAACACACTTATTTATTAATGTCCTTTCTTAATTATATGTGTACAAGGTGCAGGCCGGGGCTCCATACATTCGTGGAACATCTCCTTTGCAATGAACGTTACTTGAACCCCGAAGAATATGGAAGGTATAACCTAATCCCATGGGATCAAAGGCGCTGACAAATACTGGTTAACCATCTCTGGGTCATAAGACCGAAGGAGATTTGTTTTTTACCGACAGTTTAGTCAAGGCTCAATAGAACGCCGACGTTCTCTCCCGCCCAGACGACTTTGAACTCTAATTCCTCCAACTACATTGTATTTTTTATGAACAAGTTTAGTTCCAAGCTAATAAAATATTCTTTGTACCAATACAATAAATATTTAAATGTTATTTTGGTTTTCCTCATTATTCTCTCTTTCCTGTTTATGGTATCAGCCGACGTTAATAAGGCACTTGACATTAAAGGATATTCATGGTGCAATCTAGAAGTAAGCAGAAGATAATTTAAATTATTTAAATGTATTTCGCGCGACGCCATTGAAAGAGAGCGAGAGGCGCCCTCTGTCAACAGAGCACAGACTAAAAGTGACAGATAACTTGCGTTCATAAACACTTAACAGACATGTTACGTCCTGTCCGAATTTCAAGCGAAACATAACGAAAACACCTCTGAAAATTTATATACATTTAATCCAACCTAATCATTTTATATACACATTTATGCCATTTCTCTGATCATCATTTTGTATCCTCGGTCTTCTCTTGATAGGTGATCACTCCCTTCTCAATTAGATCTGGAATTTCTACCGCTAGCCAAGGTCCCAGCTGTGAACAAAATAACATATTTCTTAAAATTTACAATTGTATTACATGCGATATAGGCATAAGGCTCCTTCTTCTCTTCCTTTCTTTGCTGTCACTCTTTCCGTCTACCATCTTTCTTTTCTTACTTCGTTTTCGCTCCGCGGCGAAAGGTATCCCCGCCTTGACCCTCGGATGCGATAACGTTTGTCACCACTCGTATTTGCAAATTTCAATTAATTTTAAACAGTAACCCTAAAATTTAACAGACAAGAAATAAACTGTTGAATACAGTCACGCACGATCTGCCCCTCCAGGGATTCGAACCCAGGAACGTGGGTGCGAAAAGGCAAAATCGCTACCGTTGCACCAAACGGTCATCAATATGGAGGTGGTCATATATGGTGTATATTTTGTAAGTTGTCCCTAATAAATAAAATAAAATCCAATAGGCGTTATGGTGTACAGCCTCTATAATAAGGTATGTAAGTAGAATCATACCCCAAGAGCCATAGCGTGAGCGATCCCAAACTTGGGAACATTCCGTGCCCACAGCGGTTTAAAATGGTCCGTCAGACAGATCTTCCCGCCTCTATACATCTTAGCTGTCTTCCCATCAAGGCCTGGTAATGCTAATTCGGGTGCAGTTGTCGGGTACGTGATAGGTATCTGGTGAGAAAAAGAAGAAAATGATCATTTTTAGCCATGTTTTCGTATTTGAGCATTTGACTACTAGGTTTTTAAATCTAAAGAAATTATATATAAAATAAAAATAAAGCTTATGTTTTAGTATCTCTTCACACACAATCAACTTAAATTCTTAACCGAAAAACATACTGCTTTGAGGTAACTTCTCCTTAAGAATAGGTTTATAATAGCGATGTGCCGAGTACGGCTTGACTCGAGTCAGACTCGATTCCTGCTTTGGACTCGTCTATTTGAATACCAATTCTTTTTGATTCGAGTATGCCGGAATCGATTCCGGTGCTCGAGTCAGGAAGAATCGATTTTGTACTCGCTGTCTTGAAACTATTATGCGAGTCCAACTGACTCGAGTCTAGTAATCGAGTTAGCTTGACTCACTCATACTCGATTTCTGTTTACTTAAGCAATGAAGTGACACCTAAAATAATAGTACATACTACCTATTGGAACAAATACCTTAAGTTCTTAAATTCCTAGCTTCTAAAGTTTTCTCTTTTTGTTAATAAAACAAATAGAACTTGATCTCATTAACAGAAATTTTCTGATTCCTAGATATCTCCTTAGCATTCTATGTTTATTTGTTATGTTTAATGTCTAAAAATATTTTTCATTAAAATGTTCGTAGTGTCATTATGCTAAAACTAGATCCTGTTTGAAGTCTACTCCTTTCCGATTTTTCCCTTTGTACTTAAATCGATAACATTCGAATACCAAACACAGAACTCGAGTGCTGGGCTCGAATCGCGGAATCGAATCATGATTCGAATACCGTGCAAACTGACTCGAGTCGACTCGATCCAAAAAAAACAACTCGGCACATCACTAGTTTATAATCTCCATGCTTGGCAGGCCTTCCAAAATCCGTCTTTATGTTGTGGTTAAAAGACAATAATTCGAAAAACACTGCTGCCCACTTTGTGGTATATGGAAAATGTATAGTCATTATCCCAGCACCGCTCGCTTTTTACGAGACCCTCAGTGTGAAGAGTTATGTTAGTAACTAAAATAGCTAAATATTACCCATAAGGTACAAGGATAAAAAATATATAGCTAAAACAGAAAGGTAAATACATACTATCGATAGAAACAACAAAACAAAAATCAAAAACAATCATACAAACAATCCTAAGCGAACAATCCTGTGGTGTCAGTTGCGGGTGCCATGTCGAATCAAGTAGTCGTTTGTTTATCTTTGTTGCTATTCATTAGAATCAGCATTTTTTATCACATAAACTTTTATAATAAAACATTTGTCATAGCAGACAAAAGTATTTTGCAATGACCAATTTGTAATAATGAATTTCAAGCTTCTTAAAATGTTGATGTTATTTTTCAATGCTCTTTATTTATTGTATTTTGATAATTATGTTACAAACAATAATGTAGGTGCATAGGTATTTATCCTAGCAAGGAGGCCTAGTTTTGGTTCTGTTTAGCTATATCTTTAATGTGATACAGGTGACAAACTGAAATATTAGTGTTAACATTAATATATAGAAAAGTAATAAATAAAATACTGTGTTATTTACTAATTTCAATATATGATTTAGTATAAGAGTACTTACATCAAACTCAAGATCAAATTCGTACTTCAGTAGATTGTGCACATACCAACACTTGCCGAACCATTTTGTGCCTGTCTTATCAGACTCTAATCGGAACCAATCATTATCTGCTGCTTTATTGTTTTGGACATACTGAAAATAAATAAAAAAAAATTAAAAGCTGCAAATTAATAAATATATCTATTATACTTACACATAAGAAACCATTTTAATTAATAAAAGTTATGTGGAAATCAGGTTACAAGAATCTCTACCGAACATTGCTAGATGGAGAGTACAATATAGTATAAACATGTAGAATATATGTATAATAATAATATTTCTTACATGACACTAAATGGTCTAGCCCAAAGTAAGCACTGTAAGGCTTGTGTTGTGAAATGAAATGAAAATAACTTTATTCAAATGAACTTAAAATAAGTTTTTTAATCGTCTAACATTTTTATCTACCACCCATTCTGGACGTCTTTTAACTGACAAGAAGAATGGGCGCAAGAAACTCGTCAGCTTTGACAGAAGTAACGTCATTTACAATATAATAATATGTCATCACCAGTGGTCGGAGTAGGTATATTGAATTAAGGTCACTGACATCAAACGTATATGTTAATATGGATACGCCTCCGAGTTTCCGGATTATTATGATAAAAATACCGAAACATCGAAATTATTACATGAAACTAGTTAAAAATGTATCAATACTCTCAACGCTATGCTGCTAGTGGCGTAGATGGCCAGAATTTAATAGTAAAAAAAATTGGTTGCCTGTAAAGTCGATATACGGGCGAAAGTTTTACGTGACAACGACTTTGAGTGGTAAAATAATTTTAATGTGAATATTCATTCGTATAGTAGGAAGAAGGATGAAATAATAGTAACAATTTAAAACATTTATTTATACAAAGAATTATATTTAAAACATTAATTTATACAAAGAATCTCGCACTGAATTTCATATATCACCGCCTAAGCGAAATAGAAGCGCAAGACATGAACCGGTGTGTATGCCTATCTCTCTCACTCTCTCTCTCGCTCTGTCTCTCTCGCTCTTAGGCGGGCTAACCATGCCCGAGTGGAAGGGACGCGTGCCTCTCACTCGCTCTCATTTATAAAATGATATAATAATAATATTCATTTCAACACACGACATCCGGCAAACAGGGTCTTTTGTCCTCTTATGTCTATGCTCAACGCATCTGACCAATTAGAATCAAGTATCCTGGATGACTCATTGACTGTTTGTTCGAAAACAATGCTCGCACCGACATCCAGACCAAGTGGCTCACTCACTTATTTCGGTTCGTGGAGTGCGCTTATTTTATGTGTTGTGAATATCTTGACTTGACCCTGGCTTGTGTACTGTCTTCTGAAATCTACTTAAAACGACGAATTTGGCTTATAACTACGGACATCGATTTATTACTCTTGGATTGGGCCCATTTGAAGTTGTTTTTGTACGGGTAAGTTTTAATTATTTTCACTATTTAAGAAGGTTTTAGAACTTGGAAACAGTTAAAATATCACTTTATAGCAATCATCATAGCGCATGAGAGTCCGGTACGCACACCGCAGGGCTATCACCGCTTCAGTTAAAAAAATCACTTTATATGAAACAGAATTTCATTATCGACTTTACAGTTGTGTATGTATATATTGTAAATTTAAATCATTGTTTTAGGTGACATATAAATAAATATGGCAAAGGTCAAGGCTGAAACAGTGCTAAAGTGGTTATTGCACTATCCTGAGCTACTTTACGATAACGCTAGTGGCACTATATACTGTACAAAGTGTGAAAGTCATTTGAAAGCTGTGAATAGAGGCAACATTACCAAACACATTGAAGGCGCTGTACATCAAGGAAAATTTAAGAGACCGCAAGAGGAATTTTACTTCGACCTCATTAAGTTCCTGATTCTATGCAATATTCCTTGGTCGCAAATGAAAAATCCAGCGTTCAAAGAGTTTTTTCAGAAATATATGTGCAGTACTTGTTGTTGCGTTTGTACCAATCGTAAAGTGGTTGACGAATCACAGTTACGAAAAGTTTATTTGGAGAAGTTTTATAGGAATAAAATCAATTCGATTTATGAAATTAATAAAAATGAGAAACTATGGATATCGCTGGATGAGACAACAGACATTTTTGGTCGATACATAGTCAATTTCCTAATAAAACCATTGCATCCTAGTAATAGTGCAGGCCGGCCTTATTTGATTGCTTGTAAAATGCTAACAGCAGTAAATGGACAAACAATAACACAATTTGTACTGCAATGTCTAGAAAATTTATGGCAAAACACTTTTGAAGCGAAAGTTGACAATATTTTAATGCTTTGCACTGACAGTGTCGCGTACATGCTATCTGCAGGGCGAAATTTAAAACATTACTTACCTGAAATGAAGCATGTGACATGTTTGGCGCACGCTCTTCATCGTGTAAGTGAGCAGATAAGGTCAGAATACAACGATATTGATATTCTTATATCAAATGTTAAAAAAGTATTTTTAAAGGCTCCTAGTAGGGTAAACATTTTAAAAGAAAAATATCCTGACTTACCGTTGCCTCCGCAACCAGTCATTACCAGATGGGGTACTTGGTTACAGGCAACATCTTACTACGCTCAACATTTAGATAAAATAAAAGAAGTTTTATCCTGCTTGAGCAGTTCTGATGCTATAGCCATACGAAACGCAAAAAACATTTTGGAAAAACAAAATTTAGAAAATGATTTAAAATATATCGAAGAAAATTACTCTATTATACTACTAGCCCTAAAAGAGTTACAAAAACAAAATTTATCTCTAGCTGATTCACTTTTAGTATTTGATCAAGTAAGGGCTACGCTTAACGAGTGCAATAATGAGAATATAAAAAATAAAATAGAATCAGTTATGGAACGAAATCCAGATTTAGATACAATTAGAGAATACAGCGAGAGTATTGAAAAAAGCGTAGCAAATAATCAGAAACTTTATTTCAAATTCGCTCCATTGACATCTACAGATGTTGAACGATCATTTTCCACTTACAAATGGATCTTAGATGTTAAAAGAAATAGCTTAAAAATCGAAAATATTGAAAAAATTATAGTTATTTATTTTAATTGTATAGAGACAGAAAATCAAAATGTAGAAATTGTAACCGATGAGGATTAAAAATAATTGTTTTTAATAAAACTGTAATAATGATTATTTGTATTCACAATAAACAATTTTGTTTGCTTACATATGGTTTTTTATTTTATTACTCTATTTACCAAATTTTTGGAAACTCCGGTACATTCCGGAAGAAATGCATGTCCATGTTATGATATCATGACGCAAGTATCTAAAATCAATATACCTACTCCGACCACTGGTCATCACCATACATAATCCACAAAATAAAAGAAACTAAATTATTCTGTTATTACAATAATAGTAGTAGAGTATGGATACTAGAGTAACAGATAAACATACATATTTGATACATAACTAAGTAATATAAATAGAAATGTATATAAACACCCATGACTTTGTTATAAATGGTCATATTCGTATTCGTCACACAAACATCTGCTAAGGCAAGATCGCTACTGTTGTTAAAATTTTAGTCAAATCTATTTTGGCAAATGAGTATCAGAAACAACATCTACAAGACTTTGAACACCTAAAAACGGATAGACACTGTATGTTCTATATTGATGTGAATTAACGCCTTGCTTTGCAGAAGACAATATCAACTCGCATTATTCTTCTTCTTTACATATTTTTGTTACATAAATCAGTAATAAACTATTATTACTTTTGACTTAAATGAAAAACTTTAATATTAAACAAAAGATAACTAGTTTAATAATTATATGATTGTAATGATGCTTTACAATTTGACAGCTCGTTACGATTCTTTCTAACAAGTAAACAGCTAATAGTGGTTACTAGGCGGAGTACATAAAAAAACTAGCTGTTGCGTATATGAGTAAGTATATATTAAGATACAGCATTATAAATAAAATTGAATTGACATGCCAATAAAATGCTCAAAATTACAAGTGGTTTAATAAACATATTTTTAAAATATTAATTAAATATAAGAAATTAAAATGTTACTAACTATATTGCAACATCATCCATGCATAAATTCATACAAGACAGTTATTAGGGCAGTGAAAGTTTTCCTGATATTTATACTGAATTATTCAACTTTTAACTCAATCATTTGTTTACAAATTATGTCCAGATATTTGACTAAGGTACAAATGTCTCTTGGATAAAACTTCTAAAAGCATTTACAAGGAATTTCATTAAAATATTTACCTTAATCAAAGCTTGGTACTCTTCTTTTAATCTATTGACCCATAATTCTTTATCTCTAGGACCAGCCTTTGTTTGAAGCAAGGGTATACTACTAAGTGTCTTTCTTGTACTTTCGTCTACCATTTTAGAATTCTGTTAGCTTATAACATAATCTTTACACTTAAACCACCAGGAATAATGTGTGCGAAACTGCGAACTAAAAGCAAAACTTCTGTATTTAAATGTCAAATTGACAGCTGCGTCAAGTCGACGTGTCGGCCACAGATAATAAATGCGTTCGGATTTTACCATTTATTAAAAATAAAACTGAAACAAAACAGTATGGCATAAAATAAAGCAGTTTGTTATAGGATACATTTTACTTTTCATTCCATGTTTAAATTTAAATGTCATGTTTGAAAGGCAAAATTTATGTCTTGGGAAATAAATCCAGGAACATGCCTCATGTGATGTGGTTTTAATAAAAAAATACGAAAAAATATAAGAAAAAAATAAAAAATAAGGTAAGTTTCATTTTTTTGGCATGAGCGAAAGGTTGTTGCCTGTTTATTTAGGAATGAATAATTTTAGACACCGTTGTCTGAATGTAATGATCGACTTGGAATAACACTAATTATTATCATGCCAAAAAATCAAGATAAAAATGAAATTAAATATGCATCTTAAATAGGACCTAAGTCCATCATATGATCTAATGCGCAAATCTCCTCTTTATGGATCCTGAAATCGATTCTCAGAATTGAGGAAAAATCGCTTTCATACAATTGGTTTTACTTACTTTGAAAACCTATATTATTTGAGTTTATGTCGAATTTGCATAAAGGTATTGTGCCGTCCTTATATGTAAATAAAGTACAAATTCATGGGAAGTAAAAAGCAACCCTCATTTAAAGCAATATCCACATATTCTTTCCGTCATTACGTCGATTTTTTAACCCCCGACGCTAAAAAGAGTGGTGTTATAAATTTGACCGCTAAGTGAGTCTGTCTGTGGCAGCGTAGCTCTTAAACGGGTTAACCGAATTGGACGCGGTTTTTTTATTTGATAGCAGGTTTTCTAGCGGTAGTGCTTAGACATGTTTTATTAAAATCGGTTTAACAATCTTTGCGTTAAGGGGCTTTTTAATTTTTTTTTGACATAAGTACCATTTATCTAATCCTTATAAAGGAAAGTCTCTAGGGGTAAAACACCGAAGGTTGATGGGACACAGCTGGGACCAATGCGGATTTGTGCTAAAAATTCTAATATTTCTCAAAAATTTTTGTTCGCCCCATTGTTTCTGGCAAAGTCTACCTATATTTAGAACAGGAGTCACAACGGAAATCATGACTTGCAGTGTTGTTTCTATATAATTACCAACACATTAAAAATATTGTTACTTACCACCTGTATGTGCTGATAAGTCTGCAATTTGTTTATCATTATCAGTATTCAATGGCCGTCCCTTGCTAAAATCATTTAACTTTCCCAATGGTCCTACCATTCCTCAGTTTTAAGATGTTTAATAGTCTATTCTTCTTTTCAGAGTGCCGTGTGAGAATTTAATGTAAGTTAAAAAATAAACTACGCAAGTACAATCGCTTGAAGAAGTGTTGATTCAGTGTTCGTTTTTATGTAATGGCCGAGAAAAGTAGAAGGTAAATAATTCTTTTAGAAATACTTCTATTTTAAAATAACTTTCTACTAAGAACTTGCGTCGATTGGCGGTAAGGCAGATGTTCCTACAGCATTTCTCGATCAAGTGCATACTGACTCTTTTTTGCCCTAGACACTACCTCGTGGTACCACTAGTAGTATCATGTGATAGTATAGGATTTTATTTCGCATTCTTTCATCGTTGACTTATTGTTTATACCTATATTAAAATTGAGCGTCGGTTAATTTTATTGCCTACCAATGTCAATATTATTCCTTGGGCTTAATTGTGCATTGACTTGGGAGGTCTTTCTTTTTCAGTATAATTATTTTTCATTGTTGAGCCACAACAATAATATCGCAAGAAATATTACACCATTTGCATAAGTGCTATAAAGTCACTAATGCAAATGGTGTAATATTTTAGGGGGAGCATTTAAAAATTGAACATCCTTACAACATATAGTTTTTTACGGCTAAACAAATAAAATAATTAAGCTACAACTTTGAACTTCATTTAAGAGTAAAAGCAAGCAAAGTAAAGAGGTAGAGTAGAGGTAGGAGTATTTTCTCATACTCAGCTCAGTTTTGTCTGAAATTACATAAGTGACGTTATAGCACCGTATGTGCGATATGAAACAGAGATTACATAAAAATATTATAAATTTATTTGATTTTACAAAACAATAATTTCACATTTGTTTATCAAATTTGTTTTAATTGTTCTCTTTATTTTTTGATTCTTTGTTTCTATTATTATCTGAAAAAGGTTAAATATATTGTCATGGTACATCAAACTACACTGACGCTACTAACATCAGAGTAGTACCACGGGGAAAAGCAATATTACCCCTGGCACTACCAGTACAGTTACGCAGTGTTGCTGTTGTGGACAAAAAATAATACGCCTAATAAACCGGGAAAATGAAATTTAATGTTTTTACATATTTGACTTCCTATTTGCATTACTACGGCACTCAAGTTTGAAATTTAATATTAATTGATTTTCCTCTTTCTTCACCCATTTTTATGCTACGGTGGTATAACTTGGTTTCTGCTAGTCGTCTTTTAATTTTTTTATTTACTTTTTAGCTATTAAAAATTATAATTACAAAAATGGCGACAAAATCTGTAAAACCTAGTGGATATGCGGGGGAGCGCTATCCGAGGAAAAATACGTAAGTGGAAATACGAAGTCATGTATTTTTATCTTTTTTTAAGGCAATTAAACAGCCAGTTCCAATAAGCTATCCTCAGTAGACCTATTTCAACGACTGGAAAACTCTTTTAATTATCGTTAAGTAACGAAACTATTGTAGCTCTGTTACTGGGGATCGGTTATTAAACTCAGTTATTATTTCTTTATTTATGGCTTGCACGATTTGTGCATTTAGCCAGTGTCAAGTAAGTATAATTTTCAGTTATATATTTTTTGATAGGTTTCAGTAAAAGTGTGGGGTTTTACTGAAACCTTCCCGTGGACTTCTTGAGGGAGCAGGAAAATTTTCCGCTGCTTTGTTACACTTGCCAACACTCTTGTATGTTCACAAACACTCAGTGGTTAATAATTCACCATTATTACGCACTAAAATCCAAAACAACACAAATTTCAATAAGAGAAACAAAACCACCAACGTGACGCTTCCCGATCCCGCCAAAAAGTCCAACTCAGTTGTTATAGGTCCTACTGATTGGACTACCGACGCGTTTTATTGTTGTTTTATGTGTATCCGAACTCATAACAAGATTACAGAGAACAAAAATTGCAATATAATTTATTTAAATATTATTGTATGTGTTGCTTAAAGGAAAAATAACTTTAATGAAGTATAATTTGAAACAGTTAACGAAAACTATGTTTCAATGCTTGTATGCTTTACGGAAGAACAAATAAGACTTCTTTATTATTTTTACCACTAAATTATACCACATTTATTGCCAATAGTTTATTTATCACCTATAGCTAACAGTTTAATAATTTATCTCAGTAAGAATGTGTAAGGCTGTCGCCGTGTTCATATATCGCTCTTTGCTGTGCTGTAACAAAACTGTTTTCACCTTAAAAATGTAAATAGTTTCATGTGGACAATATCTCTATTGTTGTCGAAACTGAATAACAATGCCATTCTGAAATTACACTTGACATTAAAAAACCGTATTCAGGTGCGTTCGGAAATGCAAAACCTGCCGAAATAGAAGTACTGCATTCAAAGTTCAGTTAAGTTCAAAATATAACCATGAGAACTAATAGCTACTACTACCTACCTTCCAATACATTATAAAAGGTTATTGTACAGCCAGGACTTATAAGTCTTCGTAGGACTAAAGATACGCTCTCATAAAACCAATAGGATTTACGCCTTACATTGTCCGATCGGGCAAATTATAGTTAGACCCGGTCAAGAATTTTATTTTGCGAAAAATTTCAGAACAACAGCTGCAGCAGGTGATGCTCCACCAGATAAGAAAGAAGAAAAAAAGAAAGATGAGAAAGGGAAGAAAGGTGTTCCGATTGAGTTGTTGGCAGCAGAAGAAGAAATACCAAAAACACCTTCACAGATAGCAAGAGAGTTAGCTCTTTCATATATTATTAGTGCTTGACCTGTATTATGTTTTCACGTTCACCATGTTCAGTTCAGGTTGCCTGTAGACCACGAAATAGGTAGCACCGTTTTAAAAATTATGATCCTCGACCCACTTGCCAAGCGTATAGATCGTGGCATAATTCACCATTTTTGGAAAAGGCCTCCATCTAGCAGCGGTCATCTTTCAGCTGAGATGATTATAATGACCCTTGGGGTACAATACTCCTTACAATATAAAGAAAACTGAGACGTTTAAATCCATTCTAATTTTGTTTCAACGACCAATTTTACAGGGAAGCAGAATACAGAGCCCTGCTAAGAAAACAACGTTTCAAACGGCGTTGGCCAGAAATTACGAAAGTGAAGATTAAAACGCAACCCTGGTTCCCACCGCCACGGCCACAGAAAATTCCTCCTATCGTAAGTGCATTAACCTTTCAGACCAGTGTAACTCATTGCTTGTACACGACAGACTGACCATCCAGTGTTAATTGGAGCGGAGCGAGCGAAGCTCCCATGGGTCAGCTTCAATGGTGCAATGTCTGTTACGCCAAAAGTTCCCGAGTTCTTAACCAATTTTAATATTTTTTTGTGTGGAATCGAATCAACAGGTTTAGGACCAGATTGTGACGGAGTCCGAATTTTGAAATTCGCAGAAATTCCCATCGAAACAACATTTTTTATTTTTATTTTTTTAGGTATTACGCTCCGCTCCAATATTAATCGATTGGCATGAAGAATTACAATGAATTATCGGCAAACTGAGACATTGATATTTTTTGTGCGGGTGCTTTAAAAAGATGCGTCTGTCTTTTACTTAAACATATCATACGTCTATTCTATAATAGTTTATTGAATATTTTCATTAAGTTCTCTTTAATTTGTACCGATTATTTATTATTTAAATTGCTATATTTTTGTTTTTTTTTAGGTTATACATTTGATAGGTTTAAAGTTCTGAATGTTGTCCATTTCTTTAGTCAAAACACGAACATAAAGTTATTGTATTTTCCTATTTACTAACAATACCATGTACTTGTTTAGTTCGTAAGCCTTATATAAATGAATAAACAAATTTTCATATTCAATGCAGACAGAAATTACCAAAAAAAAAGTCGCGTGGTGTCGTGGGACACCGGATAGGAACGAAGTTCCTTATTATAAAAATATTAATTTTATGTTCTATTCGAGGTACAAAGAAAATAATTTTTCGGGTATACATTTTTTATTATGATTTTTTTATCGATAAAAAGCAAAGAAACTACAAAATTATCTTAACGCCTTTATTTTATTTCCAATGATTTATAAAAATATATAATAACAGTCCCCACATAGACTATACATAAAAATCTTATGCTTTTTGTTTCACGCTACGGACGTTTTTTCCCGGCTAGGGTACCCCTCCGCCATGCCCCATAAGGAACTTCGTTCCAAAAAGACAATATACTGCTGTCAAGTCATCCTAACCTTGTTTTATTTTCTCGACAGTCATTTGTTTTGTTTTTTATGAACTGTGAGGAGATTACTGAACATGACGTCACTCCCACTTAAGCTAGTGTCTGTTTTGTATCCAAATTTCATCGTTTTTTTTATGTATTCAGCCAATAGAATTACCCGAAATAAAGACCAGAAAATGGGTGCCTCCTTACCGCAGAAGAAGAAGACCGCGTCCAAAACTGCAGAGGATTCCACCTGAAGAGTTGACGCAGCCAATGTATGAATGTAAAAAATTGAATAGAGTGAGTACCTCTATGGAGAAAACTATTTTAATAGATTTGCACCATTCTAAGGGTTGCCATCTATAAATTAATATGCTTTTGACATTTGTTGGCCACTTCGCGTTATGACTCCTTATACATAGACCGTTTTTGGTTGTTGACCGCTTGTTTTGTGTGCAAAATTGTACAATGTTATATCTACTAACCCATATGTTTAAAATATACGAAACTATAAACTTCGGTAGTCAAATAGGAACCCTTTTAGTTTTGCTATGATTATCGTCTGTCTGGCCGCGGCTTAGCTATAAAACAATAAACCTTCGCCATCTGTAATTTCGTACATATATATATACTAGCTGACTCGGCCACGCGTTGCTGTGTTATAAATTAAAATAAAACCTATCCTATCTTTTAAGTTAGATCAAATAACAGATAGTTACGAAGTTTGATCAAAATCGGTTAAGTAGTTTAGGAGTCCATTAAGGACAAACATTGTGACACGAGATTTATATATATTAAGATATATATATATATATAATAATCACATCCATAAAATGGTAAAATAAATTTTAGAAAAACTTTTTTTTAATCAAACTTCAAAAATACGAAAAGGCTGGAAATAACAGAATCTTCAAACTATACTACCAGAAAAATATCTATTATCTCGCCAATGTGTATACTTTATTGTTATTTATTGAAAACCTTAAAAAATATTGGTTAGTTTGATGCAGGTACTAGTGGTAGGTAAAATGTACACAAACTATATCCAAGGCCTCAAATGGGTTATCCTCAAACTCGTATTAATCCGGGCAAACCTCGCCGGATGGCAACTCTTAGTTTGAGAATAATGTTTTAACTAATATTATTTTGCTTACGTCAGGCACTGTTATTTCTTTTAAAATACTATAATAATAATATTTCTTACTTTTATACTAATTAACTTAGCTTAAACTAAGCACTGCAAGGCTTGTGTTATAGATACTACGGTAACGGGTAGACATACATACATAATATGTAATATTCAGATTAAATTAGCCATCTGCCCTTACAAACGTCTGCCCTTACGGAAGTAGGACCCAACTAGCAACCTAGGACCGTCTGTGCGGAAGGCAGGATCGCTGACGTTGCAACAGACGGTCGTCAAAATCTTAACTTAACTACACTCGGCGTCAAAAAAATCGCACCTCTAAGAAAATCACGTTCAAATGGCATTAACTCTGGATATGCACATGCAGTCGTATTAATTATAATTTTATTTAAAAGGTTACTTAATTAACTTAATAAAAAAACATTATTTTTCATTATCAAATAAAACCTAAAGCAACAAATAAAGGGTCACAAAAATTCTAAGGAAATTTTGCTGCTCGGGAGAGTCGCGAGTTGCGCTAACTTTGTGGGTATAAAGAGGTCAACACGGGTTCAATGTGGGTCATTCGCTATTAAACCGTTGAAGGGGACACACGCACTGATTTTACTGAAGAAAGAACATCTGGAAAATGGACACTACAGCTGATGAGGCCGCTCAAGTGGTTGCACTACTGCAAGCAGGGGTGCGGCAGTGTGATGTCGCCCGGCAACTGAATCTGAGCCGTTTTTCGGTTCGTAGAGTCTACCAGCGCTTTTTAGAGACCGGTGGCTATATCCGGCGACATGGGTCCGGTAGACGTCGCTGCACTTCGGAAAGAGACGACCGGTTCGTTGTGTCGTACTCTTTGAGAAATCGCTTCTCAAACGCTGTTCAGCTGCAACAGGAGCTCCAGGCAGTTCGCAGACGCACCGTGAGTGTATCCACGGTTAGAAGAAGACTGAAGGAGAAGAACATAGCAGCCCGCAGAGCTGCTACAGGTCCAAAATTGACTGCAGCGCACCGACGAGCCCGCTTGCAGTTTGCTCGCGACCACGTCGATTGGACCATTGAGCAGTGGGGAGCTGTTCTCTTCTCAGACGAGACACGAGTGTGTCTTTTCTGCAACGACCGACGAAGAAGAGTATACCGGAGGCAGGGTGAACGTTTCGCTCAAGCCTGCATCCAGGAGACGGTGGAATATGGAGGCGGATCCTGCATGTTCTGGGGCGGTATGTCGGCTGCCGGCAAAACCGACCTGGTCTGCGTCTCCCGGACCGGAGGTGCTCGCGGACAAGGGTCGCTGACTGCGCGCCGCTATATCACAGAGATCCTGGATGTGCATGTGGTCCCTTTTGCCGAATCTTTTGGCGAGGGGTTCACATTAATGCACGACAACGCTCGCGCACACACTGCAGCCATCGTGAACGACTTCCTGCGGAGGTCCCAAATTCCTGTGATGCAGTGGCCAGCGAGAAGTCCTGATCTGAATCCGATAGAGCACCTCTGGGACCATCTTAAACGTAAGGTTCGATCTCGGGATCCGGCTCCTTCGACTCTAGAGGAACTCCAAACCGCGGTGATTGAAGAATGGGGTCTTATCCCTCAAGAAGAGCTCCTGAAGTTGGTGAGGTCTATGAGGGACCGTATGGAAGCCGTCATCAGGGCAAGGGGGGGTAACACTAGATTTTGAGTTAATTTTAAGACACTTTTTGTACATTTTTTTTGTAAATTATCGATTATTAATTAGGACTTAATTAAGATTTTTTATTATTTTTCAAATTTTTATGCTTTTTGTATAATTTTAATTAAAAAAAAGATTGCACTTAATTGTTGTTTGATGCTCCTTTTTGTTACCTTTCTAATGATACCTAACACTATCCTCTATATAAGGTTTAGGAATTTTTGAATAAGATTTTTATAAGGTGCGATTTTTTTGACGCCGAGTTTATATATATAATCCTAATTATATTATGACAATACTTTGTGTTTGTGTGTGTTTGTTACCATAGTCTCGCTATCCTAACATTGCAAAACTAAGCTTGCCCTTACGTACTCCCTCAAAAACAATACGATAGCGTGTTTTTACGCGCTACAGCGCCATCTAGTATTAATAAATTTAAACCTACTCTTGTAATTACTACTCGTGAAAATTATAAAATACTCTTAAAACGAAGTCTTGAAACAAGGTCGTAAGCACCCTTAATCGGCAAGCTTGTATGTGTAAATGTCTGATGAAACTAATTTCAAAAGCCAGAGATGTATGTCAGGATCATTTTAAGCGGAAATCTCTCTTCCTACCTCTACAGAAAAAAAGCTGTAATTGTATCTTTGCATGGAACAGATATGAACTGTCTATCAGTAATTTTTTTCATTATCTTAAGCGGACAATACACTAGTATAAAAGTTGATAGGCTGTGATAGTCTTCAAAGCATCCAGACGCACTGCCGGCTACCACCCTTTCTCGGTTGCGATTCCTACCTGTCGAACCGAGCGCTTCTCAACTTCTTTTATAATGCGCACAGCAAAGGAGTGGAACTGCCTCCCTGCGTCTGTATTTCCGAGTACTTATAACCCGTCTGTTTTTAAAGTCAGGGTGAATAAACACCTTCTGGGTTAGCTCGTTCCATCGTGGCCCCGGGCTTGATTGGGATCAAAAGCAAACCCATTCTTAATAAAAAAAAAGCAACGACACTATAAGAGTACCTAAGCGATATGTCATATTTTAGATTTGGCACAATTTCTGCCAAGTGGAGAAGAACAAGATGATGCTTCAAGGAAGCATCGCTTGCAACTCCAAGAAATATTCGTCTACGGCTTGTGGTAAGTTGCGTCCATCAGTATCTAATATCTCGTACTTTTGATATGCCTCTTTTTTAAAACATACGAAACACGTGTAGAGTAGTTGATGAAGTTACAAGGTGTGTCGCTGTCTTGATGTCTGCGGTATCTGCATTTATATGTAAACGGGTGGGCGGTACATCTGCCTTTGCAGCTAAATACTTTTTTTAAGCATATGAAGTGTCGCCAAGTGATGTCTGCTTTTAATCAAACACTGAATCATTTTCCATGGAAAAAGTCCAATAAAAAATAAGGTTACGATTGACCATAGTAATTTTTCTCAATAGAGAAATATTTGTCAAATATACTTTGCTTCGAGCTGCCTATATAGAGAATGGTATGAAACTGTCCGTGTCAGTTTTGTTCCCAGAATTAAAAAGGTTATTTATTCTGTCATGAGATGGATTATCCCATTTCTTCCAAAGTAGAACCTAAAAACTCTGGGCGTTTACAAAGTTTAGTTATAACACAATGAAATAAAAGAACTATTTCTAATCTTAAATATTGTGAAACCACGGCTCCTGTAAAGGAGTCAAAACCTCAGGATTAAATATAAAGTATGCCCAATAATACATGAAATCTTTGCTGTACAAAGTTGTTGCACTTTGTTTATATTTTTTTGGGATATTCAGTTCTTACACTTCGGCATCCGTCACATGTTTAATTTAAACCACTTTGACTACATTTACCAATCATTTTATCTTGTTAGCCATTATCATGAACAAACGCGTTGTAAATCTTGTGGTTTTATTTATATATTTTTGTCTTTTTTTGCAGGATCCCAAACAGGTTGCATAGCTGTTATGTGCCGTGCTCTTCTGGAAGAGAAAACCACATCTCAACTGACTAGAAGGGATGTCGATGATCTGATATTGTCTGGAGACAGATACTACCACCAGTGCCTGATTGCGATGAAATGTTACAAAGGTAATTAACGAAGACTCTTTTTTGTATTATTTTTCTTCAAGAGAAATATCTTACTAATTTTAAGACAATAAGTTTGAGGATGGTACCAGAATACAGTAGACACTATAAAATCCTATACAACAAGTTACTTTACTTATAAGAAAGCAATAATCTAAATTTAGGTTAAATAGAAACAGGCAGAACATAAGCTCTAATAGCGAGAATCTATTTCCCTGTTCATTGATGAATTTAAAGGATTGCGAAAGCGTGATGTGGGCGTTAAAAAGTAAAATTACTGAACATTTTGATCACAAATCTCTACACAGGCAAACCAGCTCTACAGCTGAACCAACTACTGACATCTTTCTTCCTTCATGACACCAAATACACGGTGAAAATGTTGGAGACAGATCGAGGGTTACTGGCAAAACATCCAGACAATATCCAAGCGGACGTGGATCTCATGACGTGAGTGAAATTTCTACCATAATTTTGATACACTATCAATAAAGACAGGTATTACATTCTTTTAAGGATCTCGAAAACTAATGAATACCCCTGTTGGAATAGATGCTCTTCTTTTCCACGTCCACTTTCTTACTACATCTTACTGGAGAGATATCAGATGATTATATTAAAAAGGCAAATATTAAAAAGTCGCTTGCTGTTACTTTACCCACTAAAAATTAAAACTCAAGAAAAGCTTACAACAATGACAAAGGAAGTGCAATAAAATAGGTGGATATGTGAGCTCTATTTTGAGAGGTAGAATAAGAAAAAAACCGGCCAAGTACGAGTCGGACTCGCGCACCGAGGGTTCCGTAAAAAATATTTTTATTATATGATGTTACTAAAAATTTACGGTTTTCGCAATTTTTCCTTTATCTGTATTATAAGACGTTGCTGTGTACCAATTTTCAGGATTCTGAGTTCATGGGAAGTACTTTGTAGGTTTTGATTCCCTTGCGAGTGTCGAAAATTTGCGGCATAAACGGTTGTATCTTTTTATTGCGTTCGCTTAGAAGTTTGGTTTTTTTCACTGCTCCAAGAGACAGTAGAGCTGAGTATTTGATAAAAATTCCAGCTTGATACCTCCACGCGTTCCGGAGAAAAAGGGTCTTGACAGACAGCCAGACGGACGGACAACAAAGTGATCTTATAAGGATCCCGTTTTTTCCTTTCGAAGAACGGAACCCTAAACGTAAACAAGGCAATTAAGGCATAAGAAACAATTTTCCCTCGATTGTCACCATGATTTAGTCTACATGACAAAGTTAACATTTCGAGGAAGTAGATTACATGCTTTATAAGGCTAATATCATAATTGGGCGAAATATAATAGTATCAAAAATATTGATTTGAAGCATTTTAAGTGTAACCGATTAAACGACGGTTATCCTTAGGACTTAAGTACGTTACTAATTCACAAAAATAAATTCACTGCTTTTATAAACCTGATGTTCCTTCAGGTTGATGGAGAAACGAATGGGACAAACGTACATGATGATCTTAACCGTTGGAGGCACGAGACACTTCTTAATATGGGGCCATCCACCTGCTCCAGAAAGTGGGTCCTCTGTAAAAACAGTCTGCTACATCTTTGATCCTCACGCTCTTAACGACACGGGAAATCCAGATCCCATGTAAGTAATTTCTATTTTTCGCCGTCTCAGATAAATGGGAAGGTCTTCTAGAAGTTAGTTAATAGTATTTTATTACATGGCTAAAATAAAGCCATTTTATTACAAATATCTGTTTGGAATCGAAAACATGTTGCATTTTATTTTGATTTACCGAGTTTATTTATTTCTAAAATAAAACGCATTCTCATAATGCTCTCTGCTGCAAATGTTAATTATTAAAATAGTAAACTCCTAGGAACAGTTAAAAGCAAAACTGTTAGCTCGGCTACACAAAGACGAGGAACACACAGATACACAGTAGATACTACGTACAATGCTGTTTTAATATTATTCGTCATTTATATAATTTTATATCGTTGCATTCCAATTAACTTTTATTGAAAATATGCTGGAATAAATTTAATTTTAAATTTGTAAATATTTAGATCCTATCTCAATAGCAACATAATACCATGTTTTTGAGCAAAAAAATAAATTATTCTATGCTCTAACACATACCACCACACACACAAATACCACTCCTGCTGTATCTAAATATACAGGTACCGATACTAGCATTAATATAATATTAATATTTCTTACATTCACACCAATCAGCCTAGCTGACTCAGGTACAAATGTTCGTATACATCACACGAATGTCATCACTCGAACCCAAGACCGTAGGTATTAAAGACAGGATTGCTACCGTTGCACAAAATAGTAGTCAGTAACAGTAGTATGATACGTAAGTGGGATCTTGAGTCCTGAAACGCTGTAAAAGTTTGTCTTTGTTTCGGACAGTAGGTGGTCATTAGTAAAAACCAGAAAGTGACAAACCTAACACCACATGTTATTGATGAAAATGGCACTGTAATCGTCTACACGCCGCAATCGGAACTAAATTTACCATCGCTCATTTTGTCAATTTAGTGATTAGTCAGAAGTACATTGATAGATTCTAACGGCAAAGCCCTATGCTTTGCCAGAACATCATAGTAGTTGTAATCCATAAAAGTAATATTTGTGATCATTATAAATTGCAGATTATATAAATCATGATCTGTACTGTAGAAATTAGGCACAACACTTTATTATCATACATTCTCTAGGACGCATAAGATGTTTCACGTTCTCCACTGCGAATGAATCTATAATTCAGCATATGTTTTTTTAGCCATGGCTCGGGTGCGTTTGTCCGCTATGCTGGCGTGTCATCATTTGTACTTGACTTCTTAGCCAACTATGGTGATTTAGACTCGGCCAAGAAAGGAAAACCGAAACCTCCAATCACATTGACGAGTATCGATGTATGTACGATGTATATTTTTGAATATTATTTTTAAAGCCGATGTTTCTGTAGGCCCAAAAATCTTCTAATACTAGATGGGGTTAACTTTTCTGTTGTGAAGTATTGATACCAAAGAATATTGTTAATTTTAAAACGCCACATGAAACTAGAAAGATAACCAGATATTTGGACAAATATCACAAAACCAACCAGATTAGTACTGCTAAATCAATTCTCGCTATTTTGTTTTTAAATATGTTTGAAAAGGTGAGGATTTTCATAGAAAATTTAAGTGTCATAAAGTTAGCATAGGATTAATGTCTGCCATGTAGGCCTCAATCTAACCACAATTTTGAAATTTGAATTTTTGTTAATTGTCTCAAGTTGAAATAATTATGTAAACCTTCACATAGTATTAATTGTGACAATTTGTCTTAAAATCGCAAGTATTATAGATATAACAACGAGTGCAGAGTTCTTAATCTCAACACTCACTATGTCCAAATTTAACGTCAGGTTTCAAAAAGATCAAGATCTCATAAAAATTCTCGTGTAGATTATTCCTCTTCTAAAGTTGTAGGAAGATTATTCTGGTAAGGGCATCTATTATTATCTGTATAGAAGGGAAGAGTTTCCATAAACTTGCATACATCGCGCGTCATTGAACGGAAATTGGACTAAGAGAACAGCCATCTACCACGCTTTTGCTGATAAATTATTTAGGCATTCTATTCGGTGCTCAAGAGAGATAATTGAGACAGAGATTTATTCGTCCGGATAAATCTCTGCCTCAATACATTTTGTGACGTTTATCTCTGAAATTTTCGTTGTTTAACTTTTAAATTCTTCTGGTTATCGCCCAGTTGGTTTGACTGTGTTTGGTTAAAAGCGTATAGCGAAATCTTCACTCAATACTTATCTTATATTGTCCTTCCCCGAAGAAAATAAAATATATCTTAGATTTTACATGTTTACCCTTATATCTTAGGAAATTTAGGCATAGTTTCAAAGTGTACCAGTTAAACTTGTTTATTCTTACTCATAACTTTAAGGTGGTCCAAAAAGAACCTTTGATCCGTGAACCTAACTACGAGTTGGACCTGAAGGCACTCAAGATCCATTGCAAGAGCGAGTGGGACAGCATTAATATTAACGCCCTCATTGAGAAAAAAATCAAAGAGGTTGGTTTATAGTACTTATAGCTTTTAAGCTTCAAACTTGTATACGATATGTACAATGAAATATGCTACATACATCAAAGTAACATGATTAAATTTTATTATAATTATAAATTTTCCGTTCAAAAACGTAAACTATAGAGCGCTGTACTTTCATATAGCTATGATTAAATGGACGTCTATGGAACTTGGCAAAAGTTAATTGAGATCTTGTCATGTCACCGGATGCCAATAACCCCAAAGGATTGTTTTCACCAAATTCAGCACTTTTTCACTTTTATTTTTTTATTGGTCAAGATATCTGCGATGATGCAACGAGTCTATCTTTATTAAGATTAAATCGGTAATAATACGAATATCTTTTTAATGGTCTAAATGTTAAACTATATAGGGAACTCTTCAAAAAGGATGTTACGATAGATCTGCATCATTACAACTCATTAGCTTTGAAAGACAAAATTAGCGATGCTTTAAAATCATTCTAGTAATTGAAATCTATGTGCTATTTGTATTCTCTCTCGGAATTTTTAATTTTTTTTAAGGTCTTTAAGTATGCTACGAAAAATATTGATGGCGTATGCTTAGGTTTTCTTTAATTAGAATTGTATGCATGTAATATCTGTAAATTTTATTATTTCAGTATATGAACATCTTACCTCTATTAGTTAAGCAAATGTTGTTTATGTCTAATCCAATTAATTTCGTCCCAGGGTAAATACCCACTATGTTCCTTGAGCGCGGTGAGTCTGGCGACTTCCAGGGCCACGTCGAGGAGGAAAGTCAGGGATTTCTATCAGAAAACTCCTAAAGAGGTACTTTTTATTTAACCTTTTCTTTATTTTTTTTAATTGGAAGTTGATGAAATGAATCTCAATGACAGCAGCAAGGTCTTAGTATGGACTTTTATTTTAATATACTTTTTTTTTTAAATTGAAAATTGTATTTATGATGGTATTTGGTCGTTGGGCATATATACAACGGATCCATATAAAAACTTTTTTCTTAAAATTTGGAACAATTATGATATTTTTGTAATACAGTGTATACTTAGGTATAGATGACCACCACATATCCCTCGTGTTCTCCCGGCACGAGGGAATGTCTAATGCCATTTCCTGCGATGGCCAACAGGTATGTAACGGCTAAAAAATATGCTATATGCCGCAGAGCACGTGGATAACTCCTGCACTAAAAGTACATCGTGTAGATTGTATAAGTCGGAATATAAAGACACCATTGTTCTTCTTATAAGATTTTCCATCTGCCTGTAAATTTACGGATTGATGGCCTTATTTTTTGAGCTTGACAAGCGCGAAATAGAATGGGATTTTTTCAGTAGTTTCCGGCTTGTCTTTTAAAAATTCCTTGGGCTTTATCTTACCTGTTAAGTGATGTTAAGGTATGACCTTGTCAACACATTTTACCCGGAATCTAACCACGGAACTGGCCATCTGAAATCTTACTGCTGGCCATCTAAAATCTAACTACATAATAAATTACTATAATGGATTTAAATAAGACAGTGACAGCTAGCCAGGCGGATTTATAGCGGGAATAATTTTGATATTTGATTAGAAATCAAAAACATAATACATCTAACGGCAAATATATCTAAATGGTTATATTGTATTCTTTGTGAGAATGTCATTATTCTTATCAAACTATTTCAAACTTAAGAGCTAAGTACCATCAACCGAACCGAGAACAAATTGAGGGATAGATCCAGAAGTATTCGAGCGTAAAGCAGGTGAAAAGACAGGTTTTACGCTCATATTTCCAATAGACTCTACAGAGCCACTTAAAGGGAGGAACTGCAGATTTAATGGATTTTTTCTATAATTGCCTACACCTTGGTGTGTACTAAATATCCTACCTTGTATTACGTGTACAGTTGTATATAGAAGCCTGTTGTTATTTCATATGGTATATAGAAGGTCTATTGAAACCATTCCTGGACGTTAGATGATCTACGACATATCTGTATCGAAATAAGATAAAAAGAAACATTTCTTTGGACTTAAACACAGAAAGTACAATATAAAAAATAAATACTATTTGTTGTTATTGGAAAAAATACAAATTGTCTTTATAATTAACATAAAAAATTACATACACAAAAAAAATAAAAAAAACCTAATAACTTGTGATAGGAGACAGATCCTGTCTCAGCATAAAAGCCTTTACGTTGTTCAATGATGGAAATGACAAACATAGAGACGCTGTTGTTCTGATAGGGCTCAGTTCTTCTGTTACCTTTTACGTCGGGGACAAAATTTCACCATGTAGGGTAGGAGAACTCACCTAGGAACACGATATCGAAACCAAAAGTGTCGATACCTTTTTGGTATTGGTATCAAAATAAAAGTATCTAATGAGTCAAATTATCGATTCTAACGTATCAATATGAGTAAGTATCGGTTGATATATTTAGATGCTGGCCACAAGCATCTGAATCTCTTTCTCTCTCTGAATGTAATAAACTTAATAGAAAAAAGTATTATTTAAAAATGTCTGCCAATTTTGACCAATGGTAACCTTGAACATTCCACTCTTCATCAGTTCAGTCGTTATGCTTGTTACGCGACCTAGAAGTTTTTCTTCAGAAGTCACACTCGACCCTCTGCACATTAATGACAAAAGTGCAAAAATTATGTGCAATTGCATTAAAAAGTCAGTCAACAAGACGCTTGATTCAATGGATTCCATATTTGATTAAAAGTACTCAAATTAGTACAGGATATCAAAATAAATACTTGATATTTTAATTACTAGTATTGAAGTCAAAAGTAGTGATATTACCTGTGATCCACCTGTTTATTTTATTTACGGTGTATGTTTTTCCAGCCGCAACCGATGTTACCAATGGCACCAGAAAAGGCTCCTCCTGCACCCACTTTGGACCAGATAATGGCGATGAGAGGTGAAGACTTCTTCCTCTTCTGCCCGAGAAGCGATGGTCACAACTATGGAAGGTAATTTTGGATTTAACGGGATCCGGAATTCGGTACTGTAATGCTGACATTATAAGATCTTATATTCTTTAGATGGGTTCTGCTTTTAATACTTGATAAGATGAAGAATTTGGAATTCCAAATCCAAACTCGTATTCACACACACATCACATTGGCTCTCGACCAAACCGTGCATTTACTGTTATCCAAGTTACATACTTGAGATTCGGTTAAAAATCGGTGTTTTGTTTAAACCAGGATGCCAGGACCTCTTAAGATTAAGATTATTTTTATTTCTTTATCACTTTCAGTTTAAATGTGTGTTTTTGTTTTATTCTAATTTTATGTCGCTTTTAATTCTTTGGTTAACTCATCTGTGTATGTGTAATTGGGTGACAGTCTAGTCTTACTATTTTATTACGACACCTTGATAATGACTATAACCTGTACATGCACCAAATTAAATACATACATAAATAAACCTATTTCGTCATCGTGTTCGTCTTTTTCGTTTGTCTCTTGTTTTTTTAGTCTTTATTAGGGTTATGAATGTGTGTCGTTGCAAACTTTCTTTCTACCTTTATATTGTTTTAAACGTTCCTAAATTAAACGGAATAACTGAAGTTCATTGCGGTTGGATGGTATACCCTCTATCTTTGTCTATTATAAAACTCTTTACCGATACCGCTTTTCGTACCGGGCAATGATATAGATCTCGTAACGTCCTATACTGCCTATCTACCTTCCATTTCCAAAACTTATACAATTGATTCGTTTCTCTATCACTACTTGTTTCTATAAGGCGTGCACAATCCATTGGCGTCTTTAAGAATCTCGTAAGGGAATATTTTCTGTCAATTTAGGCGAGCAACGTATGGATGATGTATCCTACTAACTAGACGTTATGTATGTGTATTATATACGTATGTATGTATTTTTAATTTAGGTATATGTGTTTGTATGCTATGTATTTATGTGTATGTGTGTATATGTATGTATGTATACGTATGTATGTATATGTGAATATATATTTATCGTTTACACCGCCGCCTCTTACGCTTCCTTCCAGTCCTATCCATCCAAAGGTTGTCTGGAAGAGATCGCTCTGAGCGATAAGACCGCCCATTGTAACACTATTTTAAGTTTTCTCTTGTTATCTTATTATTTCAATGTGGTGTTATCAATAAAGTGTTTTGTATTTGTATTTGTATTTGTACTTGTCTACAGAGACGACATGATACCTCGTCCGAAGTCGGAGACCATCCTCCACAGTCCAGTGGAGATTGCCAATAAGAACTACCACTCCCAGTTTCAACAGTTGGATGTTGAGAAGTGGATCCTTAGGGGCACCAGGCATATGGCCAGTTATAGGTAAGACTAGTGCCCAGCATGCTTTATAATACTCTTTTTTTTACTTGCCATTATTTGTTTCCAACTATAAATAAATCTTTTTGCCATGATTCCAACGACTTACCAAAGTCAATCGAGATCCGTTACGATTTCGAAGTTATTTTAACCCTAGGTCTTTATAACTTCAGCTATCTGTCAGAGAAAGTTACATTATACAGTATTTATGTACTGTAAATACATTTTCTGATGATGCTCTCTCTGGGGGGCGAAACTCTTAGAGTATGTGTCGCTATCTTGATTTCTGCGGTATCTGCATTTAGTTTTTTTAGCTGAAGTACGCTCAGTGCTGAATTTACACATTTGCCGCCCCAAAGCTATAAAATTTTTGCCACCCCTACTGACCTCTAAAATTAGATTTACTGTTCACAATTACGTTAATTCCTTTGTTAGGGAATAATCTGGTTTCAAGATTAATTTTACAACTTTTTGGGTATAGTTTTAAGTTAAGAAAAACAAAGCTTTGTTTTTACTGCACTATTACTTACTTTTTTCTGTACCAATTTTTTGGGCCAGTTTTTCCGCCCCCTAATTTTGCCGCCCTAAGCTTCAGCTTTTTCAGCTTCTATGGTAAATCCGGCACTGAGTACGCTAGACATTTTTTATATATGAATATGGACCATAACTCACCAAGCTCTAGTGCGTATTGGTGTACCTTAAAGACTGCTAATTAAACTGGGATTTCATTTTCGTATTTCCTGAGAAAAACTCGAGAGATTGTTTTGGTCATTCATCTCATAACCTACCTTTTTGGTATTTAATATCCACGATCACGGACTCAAAACACTAAGTACTGAGCCGTTACCACAATTTAAGATGGTTACCATTGAAAACGTTTTAGGTATCAGATATTCAAGACCTATACTAGTGTGCCATGTTGCGTGGCGGCTTTGGCGACTCTTCGCCGATTGCGGGCGAGAGCATGGAACGAAGACACCATCGATGAAACCCTGGACGTTGGCTATAATCTATATAGGGTATCAGGCGTTTTTTCAATATTTCCTGACATTTATGATTTTATTGGTATTTTGTTAACATTTATTTAGTTCCCTATCATAAATAAAACACTTTTTATGGGATTAACACCTATTTTCCGATGTATGGGAACAACATTTCCCTACAGCTGAACACATCGGGAAATTGGTTGGATTGGAAGGTTCAAGTTCAAGATTAAATTGGCCGTACACGCAACGGCCCTCGCAAATGGTGCATTTGCTCCATGATCATAAATTGCACCACCGTCTCCAGTACAGATGAAATATATAAAGAAATAGTTCTTTATCAAGAGAAAATAGTTCAAAACTTTTCTGTATCATAATATCTTAATTTACTATAACTATTTAACAGGAGTCATTGGTTGAACGCGGTGGTCCCATCAGAAGACTTGTCCTTGGAGAATTGAAAGAGACTTTTAGAATGAGAGACACAGAATACAAGCACAAGGTAGGAAATTTTATTAAAATGATTACCTAATTCTATTAGTGCACCTTTGGGATTGGTGAAGCATATCATCATCTCAGTTTAAAGACTCGCATCGAAGAAATCATAGTAAATGACCATAATTGGGAAAACGCTGTTCCTCATTTTGTTGTATACGGGAGTTGTTTAGTGACTATCACTAGTATCATTAGTTGCCTTTTGTCACAACTTTGAGTGTGAAGGATTGGTGCTCCTCTACTCTGCTTAACACAATCCAAGAGCAATTCAATAGTAACCGTTTGATAGTGTAAATACATTTGAGCATGGCGACTGAGAAGTTCAATAAGAATATGAAAATAAATTATGTTTTGGTCTCCGAAAAAGTGTTACATTTTATTGAGTGTACGCAAAAGATTATAAACTAAATTAGGGATTTTGTGATAAAATTATATACAGGAAAAGGGAGAAATCAATTTAACAATTCTTAAATGTGCGAATTCTCTATGGACGTATATATATAATGCTTTTGAAATCATTCTTCATCATTCTTGTGTATTACATTTTTAGTTGGTAGTTTTCTAGAAATGGTTGGACGGTCATTTAAAAATTGCTAGTAATTTCCAACATCGTATTCATGATTTTAGAAAAAGCACTTATATTCAAAAACTCCATGTCTCTTTATTAACAGCAACGCGGTATTGCTGTTTGGGGTAAATTAGTATCAACGAATCCAAAAGTGTTGGACTTATGCCGAGGTATCGAGCAATTCTTCAAGGAAGCGGATTCTGGTGTATTGCAGGTAAATCCAATATTTCTACTACCACTTATAAATCTTCATAAGGTGGATTATACTTGTGTGTAGTAAAAACTGTACTAAGTGGAGTATATTCTACTTTTTGTTTTATACACTTAACTGTTAGGTAAAGGAAGAAATTATTGCTACAAAAAATTGTCTCAGATGTCAGGTGAGACTCGAACCTACAACACGTCGCTATTCAGGCGACTACTCCCTTGATCAAGGTACCGAGACCATGACAGACCCGTTAAATTTTTTAAAGTATTTCATAAGCAGAGGTACTATTACTACCTGCTTTTGTTTTTCTTCGCAACATACTTTTTGATTGCTATATTTTACATTGCTTACAGGTTCCTGGTGAATTTGAAACGGCTATTTGGCACGAGGGCGAAAGATATTATATCTACCATCCATGGCCTGCTGATCGTTATGGATACAAGGTGCACAAAGATCTGTTACTAATGACATCATTTTCTTCTTCACTTTCATTTCCGTCTTCTAGCCTTTATCAAATGCTCTGCCCCGATTTCGCTTGGGTTAAACAAAATTATTAACTGTGTCGCCATTTTACTCAACAATACGGGTGATGTTAATATTTACTCCATTATCGCTGACCTTGCGGTATTTGAAAATTAAAAAAAAGAGTATTAAGCCTAAAGGAGGAGAGTCAATAAGGCGGATTTTTTGGCCCCTTTCATTTTTTCCATTTGGGGTGGAAATGATTTGTTAGTCCATATAGTACATAAAAATTTTTGCAATTTTTAGGTCAAAAATGAAAAGGGCCGAAAACCCGCCTTATTGACCCTCCTCCTTTTTACTTATAATCTCTGCATTAGGTATAATGAAATGAATGAAAATGTAGACCTTCATGGTTGAGTGGCTCACATACCGGTTTCCATGGTAACTCCACTCCAAGATCCCGGCTTCTATCTCCAGTCGGGTCAATGAAGAAAACTAACTTTTATATTGGAACGGGTCTGGGTGTTGTGATACCGTCGTTGTCTCTGAATTCCATTACAAAAGTGCTTTAGCTACTTGGGTTCAAAATGTATGTAATATTTAATTATTTATTGACACTCCTAGCACATAACTGAAAATTTGATTGGACAATTTTGTGTATGTGTTTGTTCAAAGTCTTTAGGAAATGCTCTCGAGTTTATTATAGAATGTTCGCAGGTGGGTCTCCAAGATGGTGGTAAAGCGTGTCTTATGTACTTCACGCGAATCACACGTCTCTGCGAGCACTTCATTGACAGCGTTCCCGAGCTCAAGAGGAAACCGTTCAGCATATCTGACGTGAACGTCTTCGAACAGAAGGAGATGCCCGACCCTGTGAATAAGATGAAAGGTGAGTGGACTAGTTTTAGAAGAATTCCAAGATCACGTTACATCGTCTTAGCTTTCTTAAATATTTGCCGCCTATCCGAAAGAAAAGCGACAGTTAACATAAACAATTTAAGTTGCAGCAATACTTATCAACTAGCACATTTATACTTTAACAACTTTCAATCAGCAGCAAGTTGAATTTCTTTCGATTCCTCCCATCTTCGTCAGGCACAGATCAGTTGCTCACTTCATGCGTATAAAAGTAGCGTCTACACACCGCATTCGTAGTACGAAGGAGAAATAATAGAGACGACGAAGTAAGTTAGTGACAACTTTATTAAGTAATATCAATGGAACTTTAAAAAAAAATAGAAAAATCACAGATAAATGTACAAAATGTAAATATCAAGATTAATTGGAAACAGGACGCGAAATGTCCTATTTCATTAAATTCTGTTGAATACGAAGATCTGGTAAAAATTGGAAAGCTTTTTACGTCAATGGGAAAATGTAGCCTTAAGTTAATATTTAGTTAGTCTTAACTTTCGAAGGGCAAATGTAATATCGCGCATGAATGAAATGTACATAAAACAATATTCACATAAAATTTTAAGCAAATTTCATTAAGAATTCGAACGTCAACTTCCACCATCGCATTGCTACGAAATAGAACCATTCGTTTATTATATTTTTCACTTTATTATTACAAAGAACATAGAATCCAATTTCTCTTAATGCTTGGTTTTTATAAGTTTTGTTCTCAAAACTTTGTCTTTAATAAATAATTTTCACGTTCGTCCCAATAAATTGGCTAGAAATGCGTACACGTAAAAAATATATCAAGAGATTAATTTTAAAACATTTTTTTAAGCGAATTATATATTTACTATTATCATGCATTGAATACTAAATAACAAACAAATATTATAATTACAAATGAGTTTAAAGTTGCAAATAATTCAGAAGTAACTACATATAGTTTTTCGGACTGTTTTCTTTACTTGCTTATTTGACATTGTTTCTTTCCAAATTTAATGATTTTAGGTGAAGGTAGATAGATAAGTTTAAGTTTTTAAAGCTCCAAGGTATAGCATGCATATTGTAACGTGTTTCAGAGAGAAAGAAATCTTGAAATATAAACAAATGGACAAAGAACTGATGAACTGAACCCTTATAAGGGTTCCTTTTGAGACCTGGAGATAGAAAATCATTAAATTAATGTTTAATTTCATGTTTCTCGTTATGAATCTGCGGTAAAATAAAAGTATTGAAATTCGTCTTAATGATAAGCAGATAACAATTCGAAAACGGGTTTTCTTAGTAAACTATTAACCAATCAATAGATTGTTTGATTTTCTAATACTAAGACTTTTTTATTTTGTCAGCTGTGGCACCGAACCGCTGGATTGTTCGAGGCAGCTTTCACGAGGGTGACGAGAGATTCCCCGAAGAACATCGTAATAGACAAGCCACACCAGCATCGATAGCCGCCATCGCCATGGCGCATATCTTAGATCCTGCTGAGTGGACTACAGAGGATGTCAATGAGGTGAGAAGTTACCTATATCTGGGGACCGGAACTGACTGATATAGGGCAAATTTTCTATTAAAGTTGTCAAGACAACTTTGATTGTGTGATGCAGGTTAACATACCATTTTGTACTTGTGTTAAACTAGCGATATCTATGATACGAAATGACAATCTTGCTTCGTATAGTGATGTTATGACATGTAGATGAAGGATAGTAGCCTGTGTTTCAAATCATGGTGATTCTTTATAAGAAAGGGAAGTCTCTTTATATCTCTCTGCGCACTGAACCCATATTCCACGTACGTTCCACGTACCACTTCCTGCAACTTTCAAATTTAGATAGATAGATAGATATATCATTTATTTGCATCAAAGGCACACACATACAAAAACACATGAAAACAGCAAAGGAATAAGAAAAAAAAGAAAACTACAAACAACTAAAATACATAGCACTCTACTGACAAATAGTGTCACAGCGATGCAAAAAGGCCTAAGCTCTGCGATATATTTGCACTAATAGAGCAAAACGCTGGTTTTCAGCTTTACCTTCAAATTTACCTTACTAGTATGATTTGTTTAATTAATTTTATATTTATTTATTTTAGAAGTAGTGATATCTGGGTTGTTTTATGGAAAAGGAAATCTGAAATATCGTTTCGAAACGTTTATTTCTGATAATCGCGTTGACGTAATAAAGCATGTTGGATTTTACTCATAGTAATAAATTAGAACATTTCAGTGGATGAATAGAACTTATATATTTCAGAGGTTGATTGAAAGTATAGAAACACTTGTTCGGAAAGGTTTTGTTCCCATTAGAATTTACCGATATAAAACTCTATGTTTCACAAGATTGCTTTCTAAAAAATCATTTAAATTCACATTATTAATGATTTCTTTCAATAAACTTTCATAGACTTTAGTCAGAGGTGACATCCTTTATCAAAACACCATGGAGCATTTAGAGAAGATGGGTATCAGCTTGGATGCACCCAAGTCAGAAGAAGAAGAGGGCGAAGAGGAAGACCAGTCTCCTGGCGGAGTGTTAGCCGCTGCTGATGTACTCACCAGATTCAAGATTTCTGAGTACGATTGCATCGAGACGGAGGTTATGGATAGTACTTTAAGCGGTAAGTTTGGAGTTCTAGCAAATTTTAAATTGATTGCACTCATCTGAGTGCATTAAAGGAGGATTAAAACTTATTGGTGCCTTGATGAAAATGAAAATAATTAAAATAAGTTGTTTTGAATCGTCCAAAATTTTTACCTACCACCCATTCAGGACGTCTTTTAACTGGCAAGAAAGTGGGCGCAAGAAACTCGTCAGCTTTAACAGAAGTAACGAAATTTACATTATTATACGTCGTCACCATACATAATCCACAAAAAATTCTGATATCACAATAAGTGTAGTGTTATGATTTCATTATTTCGTTGATTACAACAAAGTCAACACGTATCTGTTTTAAGTAAGTATTCCTAAACATTGCGATGATATACAGGGAATAAACGACAAATTTAAGAAAGCAACTAAGATTTGTTTAGTATATGTCAATAATACTGAAGGTTAAAGCACAGACACATCTCTCAAGGCAGCACCCATTTACGAGCACGATGCATCATGCAGCCATCGCTTCGCTCAACCATATCTTAGGGAACGTAACGACCCGCACCACATGCCACCACCCAAGAGATGTATTAGGAGAGCATGTCATACTCCAACTACCAATAATAAATGAGATGTTGTCTCATAACTAACATGCTGGATCTTGATAAATCCTTGACGATTATAAGAGAATTTCTTAATATACGAGTTCACAATTGTATTGATATGATGTGCCGTATTAATTATATCAGAACACATTTATATTAAAATGCTGACATACTTTGTATAGTGTAAACCGTACAAGCAGAATAATTTAATATTGTCTTATTTAAGCATTTCATTCCTAGATTTTTATATCTATAAAACATTGTAACTAGAAACAATTTTGTTGTCTCAGGCATAAGGGATTCGAACAACCTCAAAGTTATTCGAATAACATCTTAATACTAAGAAATGCCACTAACTTTGAACATGTCGTGAACACCTTGCCCTATTAGAAATCAGAATCCTATCGGAAATTCTGAATCAGTATTTTTTCAATCTTTACTGACTTATTTGCTGGCCTATCAGAGATTTAATTCATTTCGAAATTGTTTCATTTAACAGCAAAGAACACTTTTTTGGATAACTTTACATGAAACTGAAACTTCAATGAAACTTCGACTAATGCTTCAATGAAATCTTGAGTTTTGCGAGACTTACGCTCGTGTATTATTCAAAAGAAGTCAGTTTTTAAATATATTTCTAATTTATTACTTTTCCCAGGTTCCCTGAATCCTGAACCTGGATCTGGTCAACCCTCGCTAAAGGACTCACTCAACCGCCTGTTCAAGGAGTACTCGCACGCCGTGTTCACAGCCAGGGGCGGTTCCAACGCCATATGGAAGCACGACCAATACTTGTATTTCTACGATCCGCACGGATGCGATGACAACGGTAAGTTTCCGAATGGAAATCTTATTTTTAATGAGTTCGCTCTTGTTCCCAATCAAGCCTGAGGGACAAGACAGGATCCAACAAAGAACGAGCTAACCCAGAATAGGCCTATTCACCCTGACTTTGTAAATGAATGGATTATAAATTCTCGGAAATACAGACCCAGAGAGGGAGTTCCACTCCTTTCCTGTGCGCATCATGAAGGATGTTGAGAATCTGTATAAAATTGGTATAAGATATTTGGGACATGGTTGATGATGTGATATCCAGGCGTCGAAAGCCAGGGTGAAAGAAAGACAGGGTGTTTGGCGACCATAAACATGTATACAACCCCAAAAATTAAGTAACTTGAAAGATATTATTCTGCCGAAATACGGTCATTGTTATAAGCCTTCCCCGAAATTGGAGAGTTCCATTATATCTCAGAAAATTGGTATTAGATGGCAGCAAGAGACTGTTATTCGGAAAACGCTCCAGATATTTCTATTGTTTATGGATATAGTATGGTGTTTACCTCCAGTATCATAAGTCGCCTTTGAAATATTGATTCTATTCTACTGTATCGGATACCATATGGCAAGTACTTCATCACATTCACCCATATGACGCCAACCGTTTGGTGCAACGGTAGCGATCCTGCCTTTCGCACCGACGGTCCTGGGTTCAAATCCCGGAAGAGGCAAATGTTTGTATGATGAATACGAGCATTTGTACCTGAGTCATGGGTGTTTTTATATATTTCTAAGAATATTACATATTTATGTATCATATATGTATGTCTATCCGTTACCCTAGTATCCATAACACAAGCTTTACAGTGCTTACTTTGGGCTAGGCTTATTGGTGTATATGTAAGAAATATTTATTTATTATTATTTATTTATTTATTTATTTAACTGTTGGGATTAGGCGTCCCCCAAGGTTCTGCATTACCCACATCCTTTAGTTACCCGCGACTAGATAATCCACCTTGCACTTCAAGAACGTTTTCGCCCCAACAGCCATCAGTTCTTCTCGCTATGTGTCCAGCCCATTAATAATGTGTGCCACTTGAACTGAGCCATACTTCTGAGCTGAGTTCTCCTGCATATCTCATATTTGATCCTATCATGCAGAGAGTATTTCTATTAATATTACATATCTATGTATGAAATATGTATATCTATCCGTTATCCTAGTACCCATAACACAAGCGTTATAGTGCTTACGTTGGGCTAGCGTAATTGGGAATGTAAGAAATATTATTATTACTGTCTACGACCACTGTAATGGTGAACTGTGAATAAATATTTGTTGTCTATCAGGAAATCCTTCTGCCGAACCTCGAGCCGCCGCTTGCCTGATGCGCATCAAAGGTGGAGTGAATGAACTCGCGAAGGTGATCATGGGCAACTTGGCACCAGGATCTGACGACAGCTTCAATATCTCACCAGTCTGCATCACCGCTAGCAAACTGAACGCTGAACTAGGAGCACCGGAGACCAAGCTTGAGGTAAGTGGTTTCAAATATTATAAATACTACTTAACTAAAGTTAGTGTACTATTGAATTACCGTAAAAAATCGGTTGAAGTGCAATCATTAATCTAAGCTTATTAAACGATTGTCTGCATTATACATATACAGAAATACGAAAGTGATCTCGTGAAGTGCACTCGTGTTATGAATTAAAATACCTTCAGCAAGCTTTTGTGGAATATCTATCAAATTGTTAAAAAGTATTTTAATACTATATGTTTGCACATTATTACAAATGTGAAATTTCTTTTGAACTACCACGGTGTATTTCTGGATATTTTATATTGAACTACGGTTGAACTTCCATCTAACTAACATTGAACTACAACTATAGAATTACCATCCAATTTTTATTGAACTATCATTGAAATAGATTAGGCTAGAAACATTGAAGCTTTTTAAACTACTAGCTGACACGGCTACGGGTTGCTGTGTTATGTATTAAAATGAAACCTATCCTATCGTATGTCCTAAGTTGGAACAAATATAGCAAAATTAAAAAATCATCAATCGGTTGAGTAGTTTCGGAGTTCATCGATGTTAAACATTGTGCCAGGGAATTTTTATATATATCATTAATTCATTAGGCATCCATTGTACCACATATTATTGATATACCGTCGATCCTTGAACTTTCACTTCCTTCTCTTCTTCAACTCCTCCTTCTTCTACTCTTGCATCGAACTACCATCGACATAATATCGTTCTTCTATTTTTTCAATACCATCGATAAAGGAGTAAAAAATATCAATATAAATTAATAAAATTAAAAAGTCTGTGCAAAAACTTTTTTTTGGTCTATTGTCTCTTGTCTGTTAGTTCCGGCTAATGTCCAAAACGGCTGGACAGGATTTAACAGGACTTTACTGACAGATAGCTGATATTATAAGGAGTAACTTAAGATACTTATATTGCAGAGTAAGCGAAAAAGCAACGTAGTAAACTTCAGCTTACACAATCGCTTGTTACAGTTAATTAGTGAACTATCCTTTTGATGAGTATAGAAATCTGTTAACATAAATTACGTTCTTGGGTATGTTGTGTTTCAGAGCAAAGCCTTCGAATGGATCAATAAGGGTACCGCAGCTATTATGATGGGTCCTCGCGCGGAGAACACTGCTATTGGAAAAGCCGCCACCAAAGTCGGTATTGGGGTAAGCAAGTGTGTATTAAAATATATTTTTTATAATAAGCTCAAAACCCTTGAGCAGAGACGGAAGGTAGCTAGCCTATCCGTTTTTATAGGATACATTTCGGAGAGTGTACGGCAGAATAGCATAGCCTTGTTCCGCCGTCTCCATTTTTTCATCGTATAACCAGACTTACAAATAGGCGCCTTATATGGTTGATATACCAAAGAGTCGCACTAAGCGTTTTGGTTCTCACTTTGTGATCCGTACCGCTAGAGTGGAACTCTTTGCCTGAGACTGTATTTCCTGATAAATACAATTAAGGGGTCGAGTGAATAGGTATCTTTTAGGCAGGCGCATTACATCTTAGATCGCATTGTCGTTTACCATCGGGCGAGATAGCGGTCAAGCGCTTACTTATTCACGGGAATACCCATTCTCCTCCCGACTTACATCTTATACTTAATACCTACTTTTCTGTATTGTTTTATGTAATATTAATTGTTAATTTAACTATACTCATATGTATTGTATTATTTTATACCGTGTAAAAGGTTGAAATATATCGAGACATTAACCTCACAACAATCTTTCTATACTGACGTCGTTAACGAAGCTTCATGGCAAATACCATGAGTTTTATAAGCCAGATTCATGTAAAAAAATCTTTTGATATTTCTACGAATCATATTTTACTTGTAGTTTTTGAAATAGTTTTCCCAAAAACATCGGTTTTAATTATTCTCTCTTAAAAAAACATTTTGTTGGTTATACTTTGTCCAATGTACGAAGATACTTTTGACAGTTGACACCTATATAGAGGGTATAAAGTTGCTATTGCAATGTCAAGCCAAACATAAGGAAACAAACGCAACCTTAGTACGTAGCAATAAGGAAGTGACACCTGTCAAAAGTATCATCCTACATTAGACAAAGTATAGCGTCGTTTTAGCAGACGGCAGAATAAACTGCATTTCACAATAAAAACATTTGATTTGTATTGATTCATGGCCGCTTGGTGCAACGGTAGCGATCTCACATTCTGCAACAAAGATCCCGGATTCTAATCCCGTTAGTGGCACATGTTAAATATTTTGTACATCATTTAGTACCCATATCACAAGATCGTTTAGTTTAGGACTGAATAAATGTGAGTTGTTCAACTTAATTTTGATTGTAATTTTTAGGATGACGACAAGGCAGGGCGAACGATGGCTTTGCCTGCAGCCGCTGCCTTCGCTGCCGCTTCCGCCTCGGTACCACCTCCTCATATGCACCAAGACCATATGTATAACTTCCTGGGTGAGCTACTAATGGCCAATGTAGATGACAAAACACTATCTCTCCTGTATCATCATCCTTACGCAGCATTTTTGCATACTCAATGCTCCAACAATGAGGTCATCCGCGTATATGCAAATGCTATAGGGAGGATAGGCCGTTTACCAAACTGGTAAGCCAAGGATCCTATTTTTTAATCACTTTTTTATTTTTACAATTAATATAGTGTCAGATTATGCGATGCCCAAAAACAACTAATTACGGTGCATCCCACTAAACACATGATGAATCTTCATCAACAGAAAAGAATATGTTTTGCTCATTTACACATGACAATAAAGACAAGGAGAGATGAACATACAGAAAAATACAAATGGCGGTCTCATCGCTAAAAAGGAATATCTTTCACGCAACCTTTGGGTGAACAGGAAAGTAAGCTATAAAGTAGTAGAGGCCAGTTAGTTGGTGGTGCATAATTATATTGATAGTGGGGTAAAGTTCCCAAGTAATATATGTATATATCACCTTATGTAATTTTGTTTTTTGCCCACCATGATTTCTCAGAGCCATGAAAGTTCGATTGTCAAAGTTAGGCATCGCTATACGCGGTCTCTTTTTATCAGCTAAACTTGAATCACTAAGACTAATTTACGTAATTAAACATATAGATATAATTTCTGAGTATATTTTGCAATAATAATTTATTAACAGTAATTACTGTTTCCTCAACAGTTAGCGTAATTTTTTCATTTGGTTTTATCATATTTCTATTTATAATTTTATTTGAAAAAGGACATTGATGTATGAATATCTAATGACGATGATGGGTCTGTACTTGACGACCTCCGTTGTCGAGTGGCATACCGATTTTCTTTCATGGTAACATTACTCAGATCCTGGTAGTATGTTACTCAGCGTGAATGTAGCTTTCCAAAAGTGAATGAATATTTGAAATCGGCTTAGTAGTTTTTGAGTTTATTCATTGCAAACAAAGAAACATACAAAAATACAAATCTTCCCTCTTTACAATATTAGTGTAGATTACTTATTGTCACCTTCAATATACACCCCTTCTCTATCCCTACAACGTTCGATGCGAATTTTCCGCGAAGGTTTCACTATAAACAGCTGACTGTCAATGACGGTCAGTCTCGTTATTTAATAGCCACACCTCGTATATACGTAAATTTCGTCAAATACCTTATAACAGACGCTGGTGCCGAGTACTACCTCAATCACATAAAGAGGACCGGCCGCAAGGATATCCAGCCTGAAGACCTGACAGAGAAGTTCGAGATGGGCGCCAACACCTTCTCCATAGAACTAGAAGAACCCATCAGGCTGCCACTGCGTTTGCCAGATGAACCTGCTGGTGTAAGTATATTAGTTGAAATACATAAAACAAATAGGTATAGAAAGTTCGTGCTATGTTAAATAATTATAATTACCACGGATTACTCGTAATTATTAGTTGTCTAAACAAAATGTAAAGAAAGAAGTTGGGTCGTTCTTCTTTTCTACCGACAGTGAAACGACGTTTTTCTGTTTTTTTGGTTTTTGAACTATCCATAACTGTGGTTTCTGTGTGGAATTTTAAAAAAATTGCATGTGTTTTGTCATAAGGACTAATTAAAGTTTCCTTTGCGGCAAATATTTTTTTTTTTTAATCTTGGTTTCTAAAAAAAAAATATGTGACAAAGTGGCCTTTTTCTGTGGAGACCATATTTCGGTTTACCACTCGGTCACGGCATTCTACGGAAAACAAACGAAAAATTATGTTGGTTGCAGAAAATGAAAAATTACATAATATTAATAGATAAGAAAAATATTGACGTTTATTCAAACCGAATAAAAACCGTAAATATCAATACTCCCACGAGATGCCATAATAAGACGAAGGACATGCCATGGTCGGTAGAAAAGTAGAACGACCCAGTTATGACAAGATCGCTTAAGAAGTATAAGCACTTAACGGTAATTTTTAAAACCATTATTTAGAGGATACGTGCCATTTCTCGGTAGCACATATTTCCCTGATTTTAATGGCGCTGTGATTACCACAGCACGACGGCTTAGGAACTGAATTCACTATAGCCTATTGCATTTATTTGTGATTAATTGATAGATTCGAGCGGAAAAGATCGCATATGACAGAGCACATGACATTGATTTATATGGTAGCATATAAGCATTGGTGTTTTTTAATAGGAAGGAGAAGAGGAAGGAGCCGAGAAGGAGTTGGGTGAGGGAGAAGAAGAGGGAGAGCAGATCAAACGTAAGAATATCTTGAATAATTTAGAAAATCTCAATTTTTATTAACTTTATTGACATTCGTATAAAAATATAAAAGAATTCAAATCAGTGAAATTGATGAAAAAGCTTACAATACAATAACTCAATAGATTATTAGATGGCATTTTAAAAATGTCAACATAGCTTTGGTAATATCTTGGAATTGAACAAAATTTTCTCCATTGACAGAAATAAAGGACATGCTCTTCAAGATGTGGTATGACGAGACCAAGCCGACATCAATCTCCTTGCTCGTTGGCGATTATCACCAAATGGGAGTTTGGATGGCTGCTGGTGGGAAGGTGGTAGCTTTCGATCCTGCACCCACTATGACTAAAGGGATGCTGACCGTACAGAGAATTCAAAAAGGTTACACTATGGTCCTCTTTATCGGTTTAAGACTCTTTATTTGCGAAAACATAAAAAAAAGTTACAGCTATCACTGTCTTAGTTAGCAAATTTTATTTATTGCAATATTATTTGATTTTTATTGGACAAAAATTATAAAGCATACGCTTCTTCATTTCTTCAAGATGAAGCTGTAGGACGAAGTCTCGTCTCAATCATGGGGCATAAAGTTCGTTGTTCTGATATTTTCATTAAACTGTACCTTATCTATGCTAAGAGTTTTACTTACGTAATTTTGTTTTAATTTAAGAAAATTATTTAAAAACCGAGAGTTTGGAAATTTTTCTTCATAAAGAACATCAAAGATGTAGAAAGACGTACCTTTCTAAAGCAATATAGTGGAAAGGCAATGCAACTGATTTGAAGTATTCTGATGACATAAATTATATAAATAAAATTATCATCATAAAATCATAAAATTATATTTTCGTCTTGAAATTGGGAGGGAATTTTGCTAATATCTAAGACATTTTTTGTACACAGTATTTACAAGAAATGTCTTTCAGATATTAGCAAAAAATCAATCAATCAATTTTCTTAGGTGATGAAATCAGACTTCAAAGAATCAAAGACGAGATGGCCGGTGAAGGAGGCGGTGGTGATGAAGAAGAAGAGGAAGCTGGTGGAGGTAATGAGAGGGCTAGACTAACAATTTTCAACTCATCAACTAATTAAAAAGCTAGATTATCTGCAATGGTGACAGAGAAAGATTATTAAAGAGAGATTTTAATTGTAATAAATATTGTATTTGTGTGTTAATAGCGATAACGAAAGATTAAAAATAAGAAGTTTTACATTTACGTAATAATTATGTAGTATCAAATGCTTTGTCCATTATTTCTCATATTTTCTCCTAGTTATTTATGTAGTCGGGCCTCTGATCATTGATCCACTCAGGTGTTTCACAGGAATCCTTTGACCATTTAGGTATACCAAGGGCTAAAACTTGGTTTCTTAATAGGTGTAGCTCGGGATAATAACTTAACTTAATATTGAGTATTGGATTTAGAAGTGCAGTTCAAGACTTTCAGTTGTTTGAACCTTAGGGTTTGAAGGCGAAATATGCCTTGATCTTCACGCATGACAGGCTGGTGGAACACCGCAGTAAAAGACCATAACTTGGAACACGATGCTGCCCGTTTTGTGGACAACGGGAGGTGTTGATCATTACCAGTATTATTTGTCGCCTTTTGTGATATCCTTGTGTGAAACTTTAATCTACTCTTCCGAACACCACACGGCGTGATCTTTTTATCTATAATGAATCTTTATATTAGGCATTCTTTATATTTTCAGAGGGCGAAGAGAAACCTGAGCCGGAGCCGATGCCGGTGCCACCGGAATCTTGTCCGGCCCTTATGGTATTCGCTAGCCCCGGGGAATTCATCGACAAACTTGGTGAGTGTTAAAGATTCTGTTTAGAATCTGGTTTGCCTAATGGTAGTCGTAAGCCTGGTGGAGTTACATAAGTTATTTTAATGTTTGTCCTGAATGGAGACATTCCCAAAACGTAAGACTCGACGAAAACTCTATGAATGTAGGATTTGGAATTTTAGTTTAAGACCGTTGCGTAAATAAAATAATTAAAGGTCTTAAACTGAAATTGAATCTGAGTAAAAAGAATCCCATTGCTGGACTGAGGCATCCCAAGAAATATGGAATGGTTTTATGATAATCTCTATGCTTGGTCTGTCAAGATAGAAGAGATAGAAATAGAAGACCATAATTCTGATAACGCTGCTGCCCATATTGTAGTCAACGGGAGATGAATGTTGATTACCTCCAGTATTTTAGTCGACTTTGAGTCGAGTACCAACATTTAGCACTTTGATGTCGATAATTCGATATGCAGATAACCTGGATTGTAAATATTTTGTAATGTTTCAGTGCGTCAAGGACCGCTGGATGCTAAACAATGCCTGGCTCCATATAAGTTGTATCCAGTGAAGGTTATCAATGAACTTACATCGGTATTGAAGGAGAAGAAGCCTTCGCCTCCTAAAGGTGAAGGTGATGAAGGTGGTGATGAAGAAGGTAAGCATAGTAAGAAAGTAGGAAAATTGTACCAAGCCCAATCGTTGCACTAGCAACAGAAAGAGCTATGCTCATGATGTTTAAATATTTCTGTTATATGCAACTGAAAAAGAGTATTTCTTTTATTGAGGCTAGATTATTTTTGATGGCCTTTAAAGTAGTGTATTTCACTTGTTTGTGTTTTTGGTCACCCATCCGATGGCCGGCTCCTGTGATTGTTGCTGAACTTCTACAATAATAGGCCAAATGTGTTAACCGCTGCGCCATAGTTCCTCAAAATATACACAACCGTACATGAAAAATGACAACAATAATAGTTGTAAGATGGGTGGATGGTTGATGGTAAAATTCTACGTAGATGGTTTTGAACTGTGAGGTCACTGAGGCTCCTAGTGACTGCAAAATCCTAAAATTAATACTTGAGGCGGACTCATAAATACATTTATTCCATATTAAAATTATCAAAAAGACTGATTTTTAGGCGTTTACCTTAATAAGCTTAAAGCGAAAATATAAGCTAACTTCGAGCCAATGATTAAATGATGTTTAAGCTATCACAATAAATGAGAATGTCTTTAAAAAATTTCAACCTCTTTTATCCCTACCACACTATCATCAACACAGATACTGTCTTTATTCTGACAAAGCGTCTTATACCTCTATTGCTGATGCTCAGGATAAAAGATCGATTACTGGAGATGTACCTTCCGAAGCTAGAAGGACTGGCCCATCCGAAATTTAATTAAAACCGCAATCGCATGTAGAACGTCTTAACCGTGCGATTTTGAACTACTTACTCATGCGCTCTGTCTCTTATTTACAGAAGGTGAACAGCTGGTGGATCCCTTGGAAGAGAGTGCGTACGGCAAACATTACACTCTCTTGAGCCGCGGCGTGGCTTCCCTGCGCGGTAACGTTGCCCAGGGGGAAAACTACTTCATGGACCAACCGAATAGGGACAACCAGGTACAATAAGCGTCAAATATAAGGTGACGATTAAGGTATCCATACTGTTAAAAACATTTAAAGATGTCGGAACAACCAACGTATGCAAATTTGCAAAAACAGTCTGCACTAAGCACAACGACTACTATTGGTCCAATCGATGGTTGATCCTGAACTCTTTTCTCAGGATGCAGCAAACTCCGTGATGGGAATAGTGGTAGACAACATAGAGCCATACATTTACTGGAAGCCGGAGCTGGTGGATGCAGTGTTGAAGTATGGTGACCGGCTGTATACCATGTCGATGCCGAACGCTTCGAAGCCGCCCAACTTGGAGCCACAGGAAGTTCAGCCGGAGTTTCATGTCACCACTTTCAACGTAAAGTAACAATGAATATCCTTTTGTGATTTATCTACGAATAATACAAATAGCTTCTTGACCTTTAAACTGCCTGAAGTCAGTCTAAACTACAACTTTAAGTAGTCAAATTATATAATGCCCTTCCAGTGGACTGAAAAACTATTTATAATGAAACTAATTTAGGGATCTGCTTAAGTTTTTCTTGATGAAAAAATGTACCACTGATAAATTTTCAAACGATAGAATGTAGTTGATAGATTTTGTAGACTGTTTCTGTTCTTTTCTCATTTTTTGTTCGTTTATTTTGTGTGAACATTGTCTTTTATTTGATTTATTTTGTTTGTCATTTCCTATACGATGTTAACTGTTTATATCATTATTATCATAATTTTTAATTTGAATTCATTTCTAGGTAAGGTTAGAAATAACTCCTAATGCGGTGAATGGTGATATCAAGGCCGGCGAGTCTGGGGGAGTACTTAATTTAAAACGTGGATTGAATAGATTCTTCGAATCGGTAAGTGAACCTAGTAGATAATTTCCAGTAGGTAATTTTAATTTTTTCCTTATAAGGTCTGTAATGTTTTGAGAGCAAAGGGAAAAAACAGTCCCTGCCAAGTATTTGACGGCTTCTCAGTACAAGTTCTATCGGCATAAGGCTAACAAATCTCTGACCTAGCTGTTGACGTTCAATACAGGCATTGTACTCATATTTGATAAAATGCATTTTATCGTTTCGTTTTTCTAGAACAAGCACGGCGTTCTCTGCTCCAAAGACTATTGTGTGGGCATCTGGAAGGCAGCTGACAATAAATCTTTCTGCCTTTGGGAACCTCACTTCGTGGGGCCAGCGGGAAAGACCTCTCCCGGCGGAGCCGCTGCTTTGGTGGTGTTTAGTACCATTGAAGAGCTCGCTGAGACGATCAAGAAAAACGTGGAAGGAACGGAAAGAGCTGGACCTAATAAGTAATCTATAAAATTGATCTTGATGGAAGATGGTTTAGGGAGCACCACATATTTGTGAAAGACGAAAAAATACAGTGTCTGCAACGGCCATTACTTTGGTTCATTTATTAGGAAACTAAGTAATTTCTCCTCATTTAATGGAAATATTTAAGCAACAAAATTATAGTGCCCTAAGGTTCGGTTAGGCTGCTTTTCCTATGCAAACTGAGCAACACGGAGATGCTTTTCGCAGCTGTGAAGCTGTACTACAATTTTCACCAGAATTATTATTAATCTAATAATTATAATTATAATTATTCTATTAATTTCTGTTTATTTTAGGTCTTACAGAAAACAGTTAAACACAATCACTACGTATTTTCCTCGTTAAATGGTACCCTTCAGAAATCTGGTGGAAAAGAAGGTCGAAACTAGTGAATAGACGTGACGTTTTACTCCTACTGAGTAGTCGCTTAATGTCTCTCCAGATACTCAATCAGCGCAGTAAAGGTGTTCTGGGAGATCTCGAAGCTGCCAAGTCCTGTAACACCTCAAGGCACCGTGCCCGATGAAGGGTACGAGTGGAAGGTCCTCACTGCTTACGTGGAGACAGCGAGGGGAAGAACTATACTCAGAGGAACGAGACCTCCTGACCTGGTGAAGTGAGTATCAAGTGATGATGTTATCTGTCATCAATTGTGATAACATTTTTATTGCACGTAAGGCCAGGTCAAAAGCACCCTTAACCGACGAACTTGTATGAAAGGTCTGATGAAAATTGAAGATGCGAGAGTGTCTGTCAGAAAGTAGAAATAAGGGATCTCTGCCACTGATACTCATAGATTCCCGTTCATTTCCTCCAGGTTCACACGGGATGCTCTTCTACAGTCAGCGTGTGGTGCCGTGGTAGCTGCTTGCATGTCTCACGTGCGTCGCTCACATCTCTGGACGAGGAAGACAGTGGATGAAATCATGGGGGTGGCCTGCCATCTGTTCACCGCGTCCATTGCAGCACTTGGATACGAGTTTAGACCTGGTGACGATGTCCTATTACCATTACAGGTAAGTTTTATTAGGTATCATCTTAGCCGAAAGACGTTCAATGATGGTTGAGACCGTCAGGTCAGGTCAGAAATCGCTTTGTAAGACCATAATTTGAAAAATGTTGCTGCCCATTTTCGCGGTCTTCTGGAGGTTTGTGGTAAATATAATAAATCGTTTTAAATTTTCATGATCACTTACATCAATAGTTTTTTTCTGAGGCTCCAACATGTCGGCCCAGTTGCATGCGTCATCGATACAGAATAACTGACTTTTTCTGATCCTAAGAAATAAAAAAGTATACAATAGTTTGTGGAAACCCTTTACGTCGTACCTACGTAGTCACCTTTTACGACGCCCTCGGGTTGATGCTATTCTACGCCATTTTTTAAAGTTTTTTATTATTCAATTTTAGATATAACCGTTTCATATACTTATAGTAACATAACATTTTAGGCCATTATTAGAAGTTTTTATTTGTCATAGTCACTTCGTCAAAGCTAATGATACTTCTCGCCCAAGGGAAAAAACGGGGTAGAGACAGATGGTAGACAGCATAAGACAGAAATTCAGAAAAGTAAGAGGAAGATTTTCTACACCATTGGACATCACACGACAGCATAATTTTAATGGAATATTTCTGTATTGTAAAGTGGTATTGTTTTTAAGCGAGGAGTTAAATGGTAAATGCGGCCTGTTGTGGAGTTTAAGTAGTTTGGTCAGCGGATGAGTCACCAAATCTCGGTGCACCTTCTTGGTTTGGTAGGCACTTTAAACTCTTGGTCCTGGACGCTTCAGGAATGTGGCGATAGTGTTTCGCGAACTGAATTCACTAAGCATACATTGATGACAATCATGGTCCTTGGTCCTAAGACCCGTGGAAATTTACTTACCACCCGGACTGGAAGATCTTCTCTTTGAACTTACATAAATTGTTCCTTACAGAACTAATATTATAACTATATTTGTGTATCTTTTAATAAAAACTTTCCTTCATTAATTACCAGGTACTGAATCGTTTTGTCCTCGGCGTAAATTACGTCCGGTATGACCTAGAAGCGGTGTATTCCGGAAAACTGGAGCAAAAAGAACCATCTGAGATGACCGTAAGGTGAGATTAAAAAATTGTTAATTGTCAACTATCAGGTACGGGAAGTAGGAAGGTAACACAGTAGTATAAGACGCGGTACAGTTTCTAGGGAACGTCTGCTCGCAGCGCTGGTTAAGAGTAGGTATTCCAAAACGTATTTAAAAACCGTTTTGAATTTCATACCGAAACGTAACGTTACCGCAAAACAAACCGTTTTTCTCATAACCAACGCAATGCGCGCTGGCAAGAAGGGGTCGCGTTAACAAAACTGATATAATGAAACCAAAACTGAAAAGTGCACACTGCGCTGCGTTGCCACGATCAAAACAAATCATTAAATAATATAAAAACTATTAAGTTCAGTAACGGTTTTCAAAAAAATAGCCAAAACGCTTATTTCTAGTTAGGACGAAAGTGAGTCTAATACTATGCCGCCGCGCCAGTTAAATTCCGTACAGCACCTCTAGAGGGCGCTTGCGTTCCGGAGCAAGTTCAGACAGGTCAGTAGTACGGACTCATGACATTAATAGTGCAGTCATTGAAGCATTATTGCTCCGAATTTTTTTACTGTGAACCGAATTGCATACAATTTTGGAATTAGGTTCATCTTACCCTTAACTTCAAAAGTGAAAATGATTTGAACTCCGCAACCACCCTGGGGGTGGTTGTCACCCCTTCTCGGGGGTGAATTTTTTTTTTGCAATATAACCTTGGATGTCGATAGAAGGCCTAATTTTAAGTAAAAAATCATCTATAAAGTTTTTCAAAAAATCCAATAGTTATCGAGTTATTGGCAATTGAAAATTCGCAATTTTTTCACGTTTTTCATCGGTTTTTTGCAAATATCTCCAAAAATATACGTTTTATCGAAAATTTTATAAATAACAAAATTGTAGCAGGTAAAACAGTGAACAATTTGGCTTTTTATAAAGTATTCTAAGTGCAATATTAAGCTAGATATTAAAGATCGAAGCCGTTTTTTATTTTGTCTGAAATTTAATCGATGTGGTCAATGCCATCTAGCGGCGAGCAGATGCATTTTATGCATTCTAATACAAAATGGTTTTGTAGTGCTTGAAATAAGCTTTAAAATGAGCACTATTAAAAGTCTTTTGCACGTAAAATAAGTGAGCTGTATTGCAGATAAAGGGAGCATCTAATGTTTTTTCTTATAAATCAATGGGTTTCATAAGTGCCATTTCCACTAAAATTAATATAAATCGTATTCCGCCTAGAATTAACTTTATTATGAAGAGTTTGATAGATAGTATCAGTTTGGCTGCTTCAGGACACATATTTTTCAAAAAAGTCACGATTAAAGAAAAAAACGAAATTTCAAATTTAAAAAAAAACCCACTTTTTTTCATAATATCTCAAAAATGACGACAGATAAGTATAAAAGTGTACGAATTAAAAATTTAGGTATTTTTCTGACAAACAATTTGGTTTTTTTGTTTTTTCTGTTCAACAAAAATTGACGGAGATATGATTGTTTAAAGAGCGCGTGGCAGCGCAATCACAGCCTCTCTTAAGCCCTTTAACCCTTCACCGTTTTAGAAAAAGGTTTTTTACTATATATTGCAATCAAGGATGTTGTAGCTCTCTTAATTACCTTTACAATGTTTTTTTATAAATTGTGATAGCATGAAAATTGAAGGAGTTATGGTCCAAAAACTTATCATATTTTTTTCTACTTAGTAACTGAAAATTTCGGAGTGTGAATATTTGGAGCAATGTGAAAGTACGCAGTATAATAGAGACCCACAACTATTGTAATGTGTATATATATACATAATATGGCTCATATATTTTGGAAACGTAGGCATGAATACATACCAACGTTCTTATCTTTATATATATAATTCTTCTGTGAGTGTGTATGTCACTGAACTCCTCTTAAACGACTGGACCGATTTTGATGAAATTTTTTGTGTGTGTTCAAGGGGATCTGAGAATGGTTTAGATTCACAAATCAGCCCGGCAGATGGCGCTGCAGACGGTATCTAGGTTATTTATCTATACTGCAAAAATAACAGGCAGGACAACGTCTGTCGGGTCCACTAGTATGTATATATAACACATTTGAGTGAAGGGGCCAACGAAAAAGCCATGTGATCAGCTGTGCGTGCACCGTTTATTCGTTATAATGTGACCAGTATATTTCCGTCTGCAACTGCTGAAAATGATTTTTTGCAACTGCAAAAAAGGATGTGGAGCGTCTTGCGGAACCTGTGGAACGTGCAGTGGAGATAACTGCCAAAATAGCCCTCCAATTCAGCCAGGAGATGTTGAATGTGACAGCGACTCCGACATTGAGTCATGAATAATAATATTATATTTTAATAATAATAGTACAATTTTATATAATTTGTAAATATTTTATTCAATAAGTGGCAAGTTTTTACCCTAAATTAAATTATTTTTAAATATGCAATCATATATATTTACTGTTTTAATTTAGGGGTAGTTTTAAGGGTAGAAAATCTTAAGAATATAATAATCATTTTCGAGAGTGTGGAATAATATTTAAATCCTTGTCATTTTATAAAAAAAAAATTAACAATTTTTTATCAAGGGGTAGTTTTCAAGGGTTGAAAGGGGGTTAAAATTTGATAATTAATATAGAGAATATAAGATATTACTTACTCTATACTTGGGTCGTTCTTCTTTTTTACCGACAATGAAACGACGTTTTTCTGTTTTTTTGGTTTTTGAACTATCCATAATTTTGGTTTCTGTGTGGAATTTAAAAGAAATTGCATCTGTGTTGTCATTAGGACTAATTAAAGTTTCCTTTGCGGCAAATATTAATTCTTTTTTAATGTTGGTTTTTAAAAAAAATATGTGACAGAGTGGCCTTTTTCTGAGGAGACCACATTTCGGTTTACCACTCTGTCACGGCATTCTACGAAAAACAAATGGAAAAATATGTTGGTTGGAGAAAATGAAAAATTACATAATATTAATAGATAAGAAAAATATGGACGTTTATTCGAACCGAATTAAAAAACCGTAAATATCAATATTCCAACGAGATGCCATAATAAGACGAAGGACAGACCATTGTCGGTAAAAAAGAAGAACGACCCACTTACATATTTTTATGTCATACCAAAGTATTTTTTTGTGATTTTTTCAATTTGGGGGTTGTTTGCAAGGGTTGTAAGATTTTCAAGGGGTTGAAAATGTTTTTCATATGAGGTAATCATGTTAGAAAATACTTTACAATTTCACCACTTACTATTAGACATGTTTTCTAGCGATAAAATGGATCAATGCCAATTTTTCCATTAAGGGGTTGTTTAGACCCCTTAAAAGTAATAGGCGGAGCTCAGATCATTTTCACTTTTGAAGTTAAGGGTAAGACGAGCATAATTCCAAAATTCGATGCAAATCGGTTCACAGTAAAAAAATTCAGAGGTAAGACCCTATTTTTCGCTTCAATGACTGCACTATAAAGCAACCGCGATCATGACCTACATGCGACATATATTTTTTTGGTAAAAGCTACTTGGTAATATCATCTAATCATTTTTTCAGATCTGCACTGGAAAGGTTCTTTGAGAGTCACACACACGGGATTCTGTGGTCTGTGCCGCATGCGGTTGCCGTGTGGAGGGTAGCGGGTTCACCAGCTTTTTACATGATGGAACCACATGCCTGTGGACCCACTGGGCTCAGGATCGATGCCCAGGTGAGGTTCAATACTGAACTTAACAGAACCTAAAATATAAAAATACAGCAAGAGGAATTCAAAATGTCTGAGCTAAGTCTGAAACTGTTCTTGAATTCTTTATTTCATAGAATCAGATGACACTTGGCTAAGATCTATACTCATCCATTAAACCAAAATATCAGGCTTACTTTCGCAAGATGCACGCAAATAACTGCACATGCACAAACTGCTAATTAATTCAAATACTGCAGAAGGTGTCTACAGCGACACAATTGTCACTAAATTCTATTATTTGATCTCTAATTATTTCAATACTCTATAAGCATCTTTGACGCCGTTTGGTGCAACGGTAGTGATCCTGCCTTTCGCACCGACGGTCCTGGGTCCTGGGCCCAAAAGGGGCAGATGTCTGTGTGATGATTCTTCCCTAAATGAAGCCCTCGTACCAGAGTCATTCGTATTTTATATATTTCTATATTACATATCTATGTATCATATATGTATGTCTATCCGTCAACCTAGTATTCATCAAGCCTTTACTTTGGGCTAGGCTAGTTGGTATGAAAGTGGGAAATATCATTATTATCTTTTATGCAAAGCACAGCGAAAAGCTAAGGGGCTTTACGCACTTTACAGGAGGAGGGCCTCGGTTTTTTTTTATACTTAGAAAAATGCGTAACGCATCTTGTGGGACTCTCCTTCACTCCGCCACCCGGCCTTGTGCCCGATAGAGAAGAGGAGGCCTACCCACTAAAAACCTAAGTATGCAGCCACATACTGCCGGTTCCGCGGGGTCGTTGTTGGCCTTCGCCGCGGGGTTCATGGCAGGCTGGCCCGAGGGCCCTACTACGATGCCCGGGTGCATTTAGGCATCACCCCAGACGGGCAAGATCATGCAATGCCGGCTCAGGACCGCCCATCCTTCGTCAGCTGATCTCGCCTACCGTCTTGTCTTCAGAGGTACTCCCTCCGTTGAGGGCTTTGACCCCATTCCAGCTGCCTCAGGGGGCCTTGGTTAACGGGCACAAGCCTCCCAACAACTTTATATTAAACTAATTAGAAAGATAAACTCCCACACTCAGATCAAACCCCTTCCCCCATTCCAACAACAATTTGGTGTCCACTACTAAGAGTGTACATAACAGATAACAGAGAGTCCGCATAGATCAACCTTTTAGATACAATGATTTATATTTATGTATTAATTGTGGCTTTTTGGTAGGACGACGGTGCTGCCTGTGTGCTAACGTTCACTTCGCCGAAACTTATGGCATTCGGGTGAGTATGAACAAAGCATTAATTTCAATTTATTTTATTCCAAAGTGTTAAAAAGTTGGAAGGTATATAATTATTACATTACAACAGACATCATTTTGGACCCTGTTGCATTAACGTCTATATATACATATAGGTCAAGAGGGTAGGTTTAATTTTAATTTAAACCACAGCAACGCGTCAACTAGTGAAATCACTTCATGAAAAAAATAATTTCATACATACATTGCACGTTGTATGTTGTGAATTTAGCATGAATATCTAATTGTGATTGTCCAAACTGGATTATGTAAGGCATATAATATTTACTTGCTTTAAAATTTGACGCCCAAAAGGTTAATTAGATATGCTTAAAATTAATAAAAGGGATTGTATAATATTTATATTTCAATGAAACAAATAACGCCTAGTGAAATGTAATAGCAATATCTAAGTGCAAACACATTGCTATTTGTTTTTGTAAGCAGAGATGTGATATTTAAATAAAGTTATAACGTATAACTTAACGAATTAACGACACATATTCGAATAGTTCTTTTAAACCGCGCTCTTTTTAACCTACTGCGATTGTTAATATTTGTCGGAAATACAATTCTCTTCTTCTTTTTTCAGATACTTACAAAATATACCAGTCACTGAGCGGCTGAAGCATGATTTTCATCTGTACGCAATGTCGATAGTTGTACAACCTATTAAGAAGCTGGGCGGTGTTCAACCTCCTTTGGTGCAAGCTCCGCCGGGAGTCAAACTTGTACCAGCTACCAGCAAGGTAACAAAAAGAAAATATAGTTATGTTAATACGATATTGGAAGCTATCACGATCGGTATGGCTGAGCGGGAGTAACTTTACCTACGAAAGCAAACGGTTTAAAGAAATACCTAAAAGATATAAAACTACTCTTAATGTACCTCGTGTGCTTATACCTGGTCTGAGGACGAAACATCGCATGAGTCAACCAAAAAAGATCTCTGGTTACTCCATTAAAAATCGTACATTTGCCCATTAAATTATAGGGCAAATGAACAAAAACAATTTAATAAAAAAAAATTGATTTTATGTGAGATTAACAAATTAAGAAGAAAATGTGTTACGTCATTACAACAAATGCTCCATATTCATCTATAATATACAACAGCAAGAAGAAAAACAAAAATACACAACTCAAAGGAAATCTCTATTGAGAAGAATATAATGGGCAGTATTTATTTACTTACAGTAAACTTTGGACGTTTCTCTTTTGGATCATAGAAATTGGAATCTGTCATCTCTGCCTACCACGAAAAAGACGTAATTTTATGTATTTTTATTTATTGCAGTTAAGACGAACTCAGTTTCCGAGTGGCATAGCATACCGTTTTTCATGGTAACGCCATTCCGAGGTCCCGGATTCGATCCCCGTTCAGGTCAATGAAGAAAATGTGTGACCAAAATTTTTTTCTATTTCAAACATGTTCGTCTGTTTCGAAAACAACAATTATTTGATGCTGACGAGAGAATGTAAAGAAAATTTACACGACAGATTTTATATTTAACAAACAACCACGTTTCCGAACCCTCAGGTAGGTTTCGAACCTACGACCTTTCCGGAGCTATCCGGGCGAGAGCTCTGGCCACTGAGCAACCTTAACGCTGGCAGACGTGTCGAAATTTACAAATGTATTTCAAATTCTACTATGAGCTTCATTTCATCAACGTTGAACGTTAACTAACTTGAACACCGAAAGTAATAAGTAATTCGTAAGTAATATACCATACGGTTCAATTTCAGGTTGGCATTGATGGTAAGAAGCGCAAAGCTGACGAGAAGGACCGCAAGCATCCGCCTGGTAGCGCCACCTGTCTGGACGCCCAAAGAGCTACTGATGACAGGGACAAAGATCAGAATAAACTCAAAGGTACAGTTAGCATTAAATATATTTAGACTCGATCGAGACGTCCAAATAATCAGCACAACTAAATTGGCCTAATAGTGAAACTGCAATAGTTTTTAAATCATTGAAAACGTTCAAGTATTTTGTCGTATTATACAGATTTTATTTACTAATTTTATTTATTTATTTTTGGAAGACCAACAGCTAAATTAAGAAGAATAGATAGAACATGTAACAGTTCAGCCAAATATTGGTCCTAACCAATAAAAACAGTTTAAAAATTATTGTTAAGCACTTAAAAGGTTTTCATTAGGTACAAACTAATACATTTAGTAATGCAAGGTTTAAGTCAACAAATCACAAAAAAACAAAATGGAGTTAGCCCACAGACCAACTTCATAAAAATTTGAAAACATTGATCTGTTTGTGTTTGGTTTTTATTTTAAAAGAAATTACAAGAAGAAATTAAACCTTATCCCAGGAGTCTGGTTGGACTCAAATCTACAATTCCTCACTATCACGACAATGCTTTTCCATTTGAGCTACCGAGATGAAGACATACTCATTGAATATTTACAAATGCTACTTAATTTGACTACCAGCGCCATCTCTTTGTGTTCTAAGTAACTACTACCTACAATATCGAATGTAACAAATATCGATTAAGAAAAAACTATAAGTAATTGTCATGCTTTAGCTAAACAAACTATTATAATTACAAAGCATAGGAAAAAATCAATGGCTCTGCCAATATCTCGGTAACGCGAATGCAAAAGCTCTCGCCTGGATATCCAGAGGTTGTTAGTTGAGGCCCGCCTAACTCCTTGGACAAGTTTCTAGGTTTTCTAGACATATTCTAGGTACAAAAATTAAATATTTTGAAGCTGGGAAAACCCACGGTTCTTTTTCTTTCAATTTTTTTTTAATTTAGGATAGGTTAGTTCTGAATCCCAATCAAGCCCGGGGGCCAAGACAGAATCCACGATGGAACAAGCTAATCCAGAAGGTGCCTTTTCACCCTGGCTTCACAAATTGACGGATTATATAATGGATGGACGACTTTTGTTCTTTGCATACCAAACTTTTTGCACGCACTTGTCTGTAGTCTCGAAAAGGCGGTATGAGTTGATCCAAATGATTGTAGACTGATCAATTTCAATTTCTCCTTAACTACGCGACATGGGTAAAATTTTTGCGATGGTACCGAAGAAATTACGAAAGCCACATCACTTGAAACCAAGTTTCTAAGGTCTCCGGAGAAGAATCTTCCATTTGGATTTCGAATGTAGCTTCCTTCATGTCTTAAAATATTTTTAGCCATGTGAAATATCAGAAAGCTGATTACGTTAATGGTGGAAGCTATTGTGTCACAGATTAATATTGTTCAATCAGGTCAGCGCAATACGAGCGGTTGGTTAGTGCTGAACGATGGAACTCAGTTTCTATCTGCTGCGCACTCTATGGCCTGCCGTAAATTCCCGTATGCTTCGCGAGGCAACCAGGTGTGTATTAGAAAATGAATATACTTTTAATAAAATTAGATGAATAGCTATTTACGTTGGTGTTTTGATCGTATTTCTGTAGAAAAGTATAGTATACTTAACACGTTAACAGTCCAGTGTACCCTATGTGGTACACGCGAAGCGGTCCCGCTAAAGTCGTGTACCCTATGTGGTACTCGAGGCCTGTGTTACGTTATAGGCTAAATTTTCATGGACTTACCAGCTAGTGATCTTTTCTGGACTTGTAACCAAGACTATCATAAATAGAAAAAAAAATATGACTAATTTTTGAAGTGTTGCAAAATTTGAGTCTCAATATAATGATTTTACGTTATTAGGGATGTATTATTACAACTGAGGGTATGGTGATATTTTTTGTCTGTAGCCAACATTTATGAGGCCTAATTCATTGTTTATGGTCAATAAATATTCAATTGATGTTTACCTATACACTCACGAGTCCGGGGTACATGCTAAGGCTACACGGTGTTTTTTCTTAATAAGTCCGTGTAGTTCCGGGAGTACCCGGGCAAACGGGCATACCCGGGTTCCGGTTTACACTTAGGTATTTTTATTCATCATTAAATGAAACTTAGCCCAAATAATGAACTAAATATCAAAACGCATGTGGACATTTGATACATGGTGAAACTTTTGCATGGGGACTGTTAACGTGTTAAGTTACTGGAGGTTAACATACACCTCCCAGAGACAACATTATGAGCGGCTGCATTTTCCAAATTTACTGCGATATCCAACCCGCCTGCTAAGCGTACAGATTATGACAAAACCCCTAATTTTTGGGGAGGCATCCTTTCAGCTTTCATCTTTCGTGTTGGATGATTATTAAATATATTTGAAATATTTTTAAACCTTTCTAAATAATTGATTATTAATTTGAAATAAACTTACTATTCCAATTCTACCGAAATACCAAAAAAGGGCTTGTTTTTATTTATAACTAGCGGCACGTCCTGGCTTCGCACAGATGGACAAAATTTTTAAAAAAATTCTAGCATTAAATATAGCCTATGTTACTCAGCGTGAATGTAGCTTTCCAATGGTGAAAGAATTTTTAAAATCGGCTTAGTGGTTTTTGAGTTTATTCATTACAAACATACAAAAATACAAATCTTTCCTCTTTATAATATTAGTGTACATAACTTCTGTGACAATTATGGTTTTAGTTGTTGGTACAACCGAATTTTTGGTTCTTGAAAAACATTGAATAGCTACGTTGCTGTAATATTATTTACATCGTCCTTAATCCATTTACTGGACAGTATAAGCATGTCATGTATTAATTTTTTTTTCTGTTCACCTTAACATTTTCGTTGTTTTAATAAATGTTCACTCTTTCTGTTTAGGCATTAGCGTGTGCCATTATGGCGGTCGCAATGTCCCGCGTAGAAGACGTCTGTCGTTGGTGTTCTAGCACTCTCGACCAGATTCTGGAAAGTGGGGACCAGCTCTATCAGGACAGCTACTTGCATTACAAGCCACGTACCAAAATACTCACAGTGCAACAGGTGAGTGAAAATTGATTTAGTTATTTTATCCACAAATCGCTAAAGTACTTGCGTATTTGTGCCGGTTTTTTTAAGTACCTACAAGATGTTTTTGAAGATATTTTCAGTGTTTTCAATGCTAAAGTTTTGGAATCTTTGGTTTGTGGAAAGATAAAAGTAGTATTCACCCCATTATCGCAATTAACTATATCTAAGTTGTAAAATACGTGCCCAAATCAAAATAATTATAATCGTATTTACTGTTCGGAAGCTCGATACAAGTAACAGATTTGTCTTCTTTCCTTATTTTAATTTTTTTATAAGTTATTGCTACAAGATATGTTGCTATGAATTGATCGAACCGCGTTATATCAATGACATATAATTATAAATACTATTTTATTATATTTAAGAAAATGTGTTGGACATATATTTAAAAAGGATATCGCACCATTATCTCATTAAAAACTATTTTTACTAAGTGCAAGAATATTTAAAAAAAAATACCCTTATGGGATTTATTTGGTATCTAAATTCGGATATATTGTTATAATAATGTAAGAAATATTTACATGCTTAAATATTAAACAGATATTGAAAAACTTTTATCATAAATCTTAAGAACATCGTGAACTCGAAATTGTTCCAAATAAGGGTTATTCATTAATTCATAATTAAAAATAAATACTGAATTGAATAATAATAGTTTTCACTAATTATTTTATTCTCGTATTTTTCAGATATTACGCAAATTCTACACGCCAGGCAATTGTGTTTGTCGTGTAGTTGTATACAAAGCTAGGCAACAAGGGATAGTCGATTCGGACCTTCTTACACAGGTAAAAACACAGACTAGTGACTGTACAAGAACACAGATTAGTTATACGATATTACAGATTAAAAACTGAATGTTGCGTATGGTCGGTATTTAATTATGATTATGAACTATTAATTTACAGACGTTTCGATGCAACAGAAATGTCGTAAATGTAGTTTTTATACAATTTTTTTTACTGTACAATTATTTGTATACATGTTATATACGTCTCCTCAATTGGTTTAACTCATTAGCTTATTCTCGGATAAACTGTTTCAAACTAGTATCTTTTTGCGTTCAGTTACTGATTTTTTTTGTTAATTATTATTATATAATAATTATTTGTTTCTTAATAAAAATAAAATAAAACATGTGCGGCGGCTACTATATTCGTCAGTGCCCGCCGCACGGCGCAAACGATTACTAATTTCCGGATGTACCTCGTGAATAGACTACCTTGTATCGGGAACAAATATTTGTGCTCATCAAATAAAGATATGCCCTCCCAAGACCCAGGACCTTTGACTGATATTGCTGATGAAGATAATAAGGCCAGACTTAAAATATCCACGTTTTTTTCAGTTGACTGAGTTCTTCAAAGAGGAGAAGGCTGGAGTGTTTGTGGCTGGCAATGGCGACTTTGCAGTCGCATTGTTTAAGACTCCTAGAGGTGAGTATTTATTCAGTTCTACCGTTATGAATTTTGAGATTATCTGCATCAAGTTTGAAGATGTTCGCCGTTATCCTTAAAATACACCGGTACTTCACACTTGCCAAATTGAATTTCAACTTGGCCAAGCTCTTACAACTATGCTCATTATGAAATAAGCATCACAAGTGGTTTCAGTTCTTAAAATAACTTCCTTGGAAGTCACTCAGCTATTACTGCGGTGGACCATCCCGCCGTCTTCTGAAAAACTAACCTAACCTAACCATATCTCTATCTCTGTCAGGCTTCTACATGTTCGATCCTGCTGACAGAGACAGATACGGCAGAGCGGTCGCGCCACCCTGTATTGGACGCGCGAGATCATGCTTCTCGCAGTATCCTAGCGTTAGTACACTACACTTGAAAACGCTATGCTGAAACAGATATATACTTAGATGATAAGAAGAAGCACGTAAATGAAGAAGAAGAGTCGCATCAACAACTGATACTATAAATTATAATTTTCATGTGATTAGTCTGACGATAGAAAAAGGACTCTGATTTTATTGTAGCAAAGAACAATTTTATTTGATCCTGGATGTTTTGCGCTTATGTATTATCACAATAGACGTGATGGTCCTTAGACAATTTTACAACATTGTTTTTCAACATTTTGGTCCAGAGTCGCTTTAAAAGTTACTTAACAATCAAAGTTAAGATAGATAAGAATAGATAGATTTAAATTTCTTTAGCGGCGTTGTTCACTTTTTGGAATTGGTAAAAATGTTTAACTCTATAAAAATAAAAAATTCGTAAAACGGAGGGAGAGTAGACTGCCGGCGCGGCGTAGGAGAGGAAGTAATATCTTCCTCTCTTTCTACCGCGCGGCGAAAATGTATGCTTGCTCCTGCTGTTTCGTTTAAGCGGCGGGAGCGCTTGCGCAAGTGTGTGTGTGTTTTTGTTGTCATGTTTGTGTACGATAGCGCAATAAATGAATATTGTATTTTACCACATAAATGATAGTACTTTTATACTGATAATGAAAGCAATTCGTGCAAAGTTATTCCCTAACCATTCCATAATATCAAAAATGCACAACGTTAATGTTCATGTTTTCACTTCTGCCGGCACTCCCGGAGTGCAACCCGTTGTTTTTTTTTTGCAGTGAAATCTGCCTTCTTGTCATTACTTTCTTTTTGTTAACAACTATTATACTTTAGGTCCAAACCCTGGCTGAAAAGTTGGGACCAAACATTCCACCTGTAATAAGAGAAGAAGAAAACGAAGATGCCGAAAAACCGGTTAGTATTGAAAAAACTGTCATTTAGTATTTTTTGAACAACCTTACTAGAACTATTACACAAAGTTCCTATCTGCAACTTTATCTAAGCCCATAGTTTAAGAATTTGCCAAGCAATTGCCAATACCCATAGCCAGTCACTTCTCATACATTACATGAAACTTTAGTTGGTCTTTGATTAGCCCAAAATTATTGATCCTGATTTTATTTGGTACACTTATTACTTGGCATAATTCGTTATATACTGCAGGTGAGCTTAGGTAAGATATTTTTCATCCATTACAAGCCAGCATGCTATATTAATTGTACTAAAAGTTAGTGTGCAAAATGGCAGATGTCGCTAAAAACGATTAGGGTAATATATAGCCACTTTTGTCTAATATTGTCAAAAAATTACCAAAACAGCATTTTCTCGTAAAAAATTCTTGGCCTAAGCGGTATCAATATACAATAAAATAAATAGGATATTAAACATTTTTTCACTTAATTACTATACATGCAAAAAGAAAGTAACATCATGGTTAAAATCACAAAGTTATGAAAGTATAGAAGGTAGGAGTCCTTCTATACTTTCATAACTTTGTGATTTAACCAGTAATACTAAAAATAAACACACACTATATAATGTTTTGAATCAGTAGTTTTGCATTGAAATGTAAGTAAAATAGACCACTCTCTTTTTTTACATTCCACTCAACATACACTCTTAATAACCCTTACATATATAAATATATATATTTAACTAATAAGTTTATTATAAGTATACATGCATTTTTGTATTTGGTGTCAAATACATAGTAGTATCTATGTATTTGACACCAAGTACAAAAATGCATGCATAAACGTTATATCATAACACAGTAAGAGAGGGGTCTCTTTAAACTTAAAAGAGAAACCCACACATGGTGAAAATCTGCTTGTAAAAAATAATAAAAACATTTTTAATTTTTTTTTACATTGCTATTTTTACAAGCACTTTGTTTCGTATTCCCAGCTATTTGAAATGCATTTTCTCTTTTCTTTAACATACATGAAAACTGTACTTAACTGTAATCTGAGGTAGTTGTCGCTGGTTGCGATGTTTTAACTACCTACATTATAATTTCGACGTCCGTAGTCGAAAGGATTGAATACCGGTATTTATGGTTACGGCACCGGTTAATGCAGAAAATGAATTATAATAAACGAATACCGTCGTTTCCGACTTCCATAACACAAGTGTTTTAGCTACTTCACTTGTGTTCAGAACAATGTATTTATTTCTTGGTCTTTGTTAATCGATTACTCTTATGTTTCCTTTATTTCCTTTACTATAATTTCTGTTAATAAGTTCCTATGTCAACATACTTAAGAAATAACGGATTTTCCAAATACAGGCCTTAAGCTATAAGAGTAGCTCCAAACCATTGCTTATAAAGTCCAACAATTAATGGAAATAAATAATTTTATTTACCGGTATTATAAGCTATTATATTCCGGTATTAATCGGTAACAGGTATTAATAAGTAGGTATCCGTAACTAGTATTAATCGATATCAGTAATGGGTATTAATAGGTAGGTATCCGTAACCAGTATTAGTCGGTATCGTAACCGGTATTAATTGGTATCCGTAATGGGTATTATTTAAATTAACATCTTATTTTTATAGCTGGTAACGAAAGTGTAAGAATTAAAGTCTGTTTTTAATTGTTTTTTATAATACTATTTTGTATTCTTTTAGGCTGATGGCGAGGAAAAGAAACCTGAGGAATCTGAAAAGGGGGTAAGTTTCTTTTGGGTCTTTTGATGTCAATAAATGTACTATGAATTGGAATGTTCGTAACTGTCGTTCTCCGGTTAGGTGACTAAAAAATTATAATCTCTACGTACTTCGAAAAGGGATGTTGATCTGTTAGTAAAGTCAACAAAAATTATTGTCTTTAGATTTTCCCATATATATATAAAGCTCAGTTTAGACATAGCTCCACTAACTCAGTGAATCTTTAATTAGCTTTATGTTAGAGTATTGTAAAGCTGTTGGTTCATTGAAATACTATACATATATGAAGCAACTTTCGAAAATGAATTACTTACCAAATTACATTTTATTAATTCTGAATTCTGAGTGTATTCCTATTCATCACATTAACATTTGTCCATACCTTGACTCGAACCTAAGACTGTTGATGCAAAAGGCAGGATAACTTGTCGTTGTTATACGACACGGTCTTAAATGAATGAATAAACGTTGAGGATTTTTTTTAAATTTTTATTTTATGTTGACGATGTTTTATTTATTGTTGTTTGGTGCAACGGTAGCGATCCTGCTTTTCGCACCGATGGTCCTGGGTTCGAGTCCCGAAAGGGGCAAATGATTGTGTGTTGAATGCGAGCATTTACTACATAGTATAAAACAATGTCGCTTTCTCTGTCCCTATTTCCCTATGTATGCTTAAATCTTTAAAACTACGCAACGGATCTTGATGCGGTTTTTTTAATAGATAGAGTAATTCAAGAGGAAGGTTTATATGTATAATACATGCATAATATAGTAGAGCATTGCATCCGTGCAAAGCCGGGGCGGGTCGCTAGTCTAGATATATATAAAAATCCCAGTCACAGTGTTTGACCGCGATGAACTCCAAAATTACTCAAGCGATTTTTATAATTTTTTATCATTTTGTTGGATTTATTACGACTTAGGTCATGGGATAGGTTTCAATTTAATTTATAAAAGCAACGCTTGGTCGGGTCAGCTAGTATTTCTAAAGTCTGTTCATCCCAACTTGTCCTATTTGGTAAACAATCTTGGCACTCCTTTTTATTGAAAATGCAGCATTAAAAATCAACTGATAACTAGATTCAATAGGTATCAGTCTATAATAACGATTTATTGTAATATATTATTGACTTTTTAATTATTTTATTTTTAAATGGGTGTTTTTTTTTAAAAGATTGTTTAACAAATGGGACAAAATAGAATGAACAGACTTTATAAATATTTCATAGCATCCATCACACAAGCCTTACAGTGCTTACTTTGGGCTAGGCTAATTGGTGTGATTGTAAGAAATATAATAATATTTAATATTTTTTTTAATTTACAGGTACGCTTCGAAGAGCCTGCAGGCTTCGCTATATACGGTATGGATGTCACCAGCTTACGTAGACTGAATCAACACGAGCGATGAGCAAATGGATTTTTATGTATTATTGGAATAAAATGCATTTTTACAAAGCTTTGATTCACAGTGAAATTGTCTTTGTAAGTTGGTGACACCTGACACGTTGAACGTTACACGTACAGGCATGTTTATTGGTTGTGACGTGTTGACTTTGGTCTAGGAACATGTTCCAACATGTAACATTGTGACGTGTCATCTTTCTGAAACATGTTTAATCATGTTTATTAGATTTATGTATAGTTCAAAATGATGGATATCTATATGGGGTTTGCACTTTTATTTTTCAGTGACAAACAAATTGTAAAAAAGCAATATTATAGATTATTTACTTTTATCATATAAAATACATTATGTACGAAACTATTGATTTTTTACTGTGTCTAAAAGCTGTGTAAAAGTGTATATAATAGTGAAATTGGAAGTTTATTGTAATTGAATTTATTTAAAAAAATGAAAATTAAAAAACTATTAAAAAAGTATGTGACTGTAAATCAGTATACCACATTGCGTGAAGTATTGTAATTTTTGGTCAATAAAACTTTTTGTAATAAAGTTATCTTTCATTGCTTTTTTTTCTTTATTTGTGGCTTGCACGATTTGTGCATTTAGCCAGTGTCGAGTATAATTGCCATTTCTTGAGTAATTTCTTAATTTAATGATGAATAATGAACAGTACAATGTAAAAGGACTTAGAGAGCAGGAAAAGGCAATTTCCGCTGCTTTGTTACACTTTCCAACTCTTGTATGTTTACAAACACTTAGTACTTAATAATCCATCATTTTTACACATTAATATCCACAACACAAATTTAAACAAGAGAAACAAATCCCCAATGTGACGCTTCCCACTCCCGCCATAGGGTTCCTTTCATAACTTTTTATAAAGAAACTTACTTTTTGAATAGATTATGACTATAATATGTAACGTTATAAACAATATTACTATAGGTCGACCTCTTAACCGATTCGTTGCTACATACAATTACCAGAAACGAAGGCTACGAGCTTGATTTACGTGAAAAATGATAGTTTTATTCTGGGTAGATTTCATGAGTTAACGATTTAAAAATGACACGGCTCCAGTGGCTAGCGCCAAGCGCAAAAGAAAGTGATGGCGCGCCAGACGTGCCATCCGCAACGAATAGGTTAAACGAGTGTTCGCCCGCGTGGTACAGGGGCGCGGAGGTACGGCGACAAAGGGGATCGAGAGTGGTAGTGGTAGACGCAGTTGCCGCAGCTCAGTTTGCTAGCCACATTTTGAGATTTCAACTTTTTAGGAAGACGATTAGCGTTTTAAATAAAAAGAAAGACCACGCACTCGATCTAGGGATCCGTGGCACCGGTCGAATTCGCTCAAATTGATATATTTCACAGCTCACGTGCTTGTAATGAAATGTCCGAGGAGTATTCCCCCCAGTGATATGACAAGGGGGTAAAAACTACCCTTACATGCTTCAGGCATAAGTAGTATAGACTAGTGACTAGGGAGATGGTAATGGCGAAACGCGGTGCCTGAATCATTCCCATTCAAAAAAGTTTCACATCACGGCATGAAGTTAGAGGGTGCAAGATTGTTTTTGAACCGGTAGAACGAGTCAGTGTTCTGTCAGATGGAAGAAAGATACTCATTTGATACTATCATCTAAACACCGTGAGACTAATGTCTAAGGTAAGCATAGAAAGATCGAATATATATAATGAAATGAAAAATTATTTATTTCCTCCAAAGTAGCAAATACATGGGCATAACAATGGATACAATACTTTAAACATTTTTGACGGACTGGAGCGTAAACTAGGAAAATTCCTGTATTTCAGGACTCCAGGTCTCTCGCCCTTTAATGAGAGACATTATTAGGGTACAAAAATCGATAGAAGTCGGTTAAAGTGTCAGCTTTAACCCTAACAGGCCGAGTTCAATCCTCGCCGATGGACCGCGAACCTGGACCCAGTTGTAACACAAGCATTTAGCTTACAACGGGGTGTTAACTAGAATATTTATGTGTTTATCGCATTGTTAATAATTTTTAACAGAAAAAACCTTTACATCTTTTTTGTTATTAGTATTAATCATAATGGGATTTTTACCAAGTTCTAAATCGTTGATGCTCCAATATATCAGCGCAGTTTCATGCGCTATCGTCACGGAAGAACGCTAACTTAAAACAATATCTTTTTTTTATTGAGATTTCATGGCCTGAATGCAGAGGCAGATTAAATGTGGAGATCGCTCTAGGCAAGCACCTCATCTACGCCCCTCTAGCGGCCATAGATGAAATTACAACTAGCACTTAAGAAAATATAGCTTATTTATAGTCAAAGTGCATGTGTGTGTGTGTGTGTGTATTTATATTGTAAGTAGGTGAATAGGTACTTTACGACATATTATTTTTAAATTTCGCGCGCACCACTTTCTGACATCGCGCCCTAGGCACGTGCCTACTTTGCCTTAAGGATAATCCACCTCTACCTGAATGTGTGTCCTTTAAGAAATGACTTTGTTTTTTTTTTAGTCGGAATACCAATCTTATAAAACTAATGGAATCAAATGTATAAAAAAAGCTATTAAAAGAGATCCGCATATGGGTACTAATATGAAGATTTAGGTTACTATAACAATTAATATAACTATGTTTTTGTTTTTACTTTAAAACTGACGCAAGAAGTTTCACCACATTTTTAGGCTTAGTACTAAAAATGTTCAGTAGTTTCTTTCATTTATTAGATGATGAAAGCTGATTTACAAACGACAGATGATCAGTAAGGTTAGGTTTCAGTAAAAGTTCGGGGTTTTACTGAAACCTCCTTGCGGACTTCATGAAAAAACTTGAAAAGACAACTCTCGTTATTTTGTTTTAGTTGCCAACACTCGTACACGAACACTATCCATCATTACTACTCACTAGCATCCACCATAACACAAAAAATTAGAAAACCAAAAACCATAAAAATGCTGCTTCCCGTTCCCGCCAAAAAGTTTGTCTGTACACCTCACCTCTTAAACACAGATTAAATATTACAGTTAAAATCGCAAAAGAGTAGCGCGCAGTCTTTTACGCTCGCATCCACAGAGCAAAGAATTAAAAAAGGTTATAATATCTATGTTTGCCTTATTAATTCCTTTGCTTTTTACCCAAATCAATATGATTAAAGTCCTTGAACTGTCAGTTCCGTTTAGCGACCAACATCTTGTACAAAATACGACCCGTAAAAACGTTCTGGCTGAACGCCGTACATAATAATTAGATGACAGAATTCGATCTACAAGTGAGTAGAAAGGACATTTAGAGCTGACTTTGCGAATGGACCGACTAAATTTTTAAGTTTATCATTTTTGTTTTTTGGATTGTAAATGCTATCTTATATGATGCACTTTAATAGAAAAAAACAAAAAAAAAGACTGTTCACAAATTATTCACAGGTGTTTCTCAAACCTGCCTTACATCTTTGGATGTATGGTCAGGGCCGTCTTTAACCTATTGGAGGCCCTGGGCATATAAGAATAATGGGGCCCCTATGACTTCGACAGAACACTTTTTTATTACTAGAATAGACAATGAAAGTAGAGGTTTCAGATTTTTATTTATTGACAGTCAATAGCAGAATAGATAATCTTTAATTTAAATGGGGCGATATACATATTTAAAATTATCTAAGCATGCTGAAATTCGATACCCTTTTTTGGGCCGAGAGTAGAGTAGCTTCGCGCATGCAAAAGCTAATAAGCAAGTCTATAATATAGTACCTAATTGAGGTTCAATTTACTCTAATTAAATAAGTTTTTCAGTAATAAATGTCGGTATTCCTTTAGTGATCTGGCAGGAACTAGGGGGCCCATATCGATAGCGGGCCCTGGGCATTTGCCCAGAGTACCATGTGGGCAATAGGGATCTGTGTACGGTACACTGCTCTCCTAATTGAGCTACTGAGACTAGTGAGCATCCGTTGAATGTTCTAGTACGTTTTGCATTTTTTATGCTGTAGGCTAACGTTGCTTCATAGATGAGAGGAATATCCTCACAGTTGAAAAAATATTTTTGCAAATGTTTGATAATCGATGAAACAGTCATTTAAAATGTGATTTATATATTTTTTATTTTAAATTCTATCTTAAATAAATAATAGAAAAAAAAATATTTTTTTAAATTATTAATAGCTGACAGCTACCAGTTGAACCTGTAGTAGTAGAAATTAGTGTTATGCACGTTTATTAAAAATATTTCCAAACGGATAAGTTTTTATTGAAGTGAAAACTTTTTAGCATCGTTGTGATTTGAAAGTTGGTGAAACGAAAAAGCTACAGTAAAAAGAGACAGACACATAAATTCATAAGATTTAACGTAGGAGAAAATGAGATAGTAAGCATTATGAACGTGTGTTAGTGTTTGTGTGCGCATGCGTAGTATAAAACTTAGAGAAGGCATCACAACAACCGTGTTTTTTATACGTCTTTCGCTTCTACCACGTATGAATTGCACACATACTTTTTTTCTAGTTTCGCGTTATTAGCAATTTTGTTTTGCGCAGTATTGCAGTTTCAAAGACGATATTATTATAGGTAAATATCATATTTCGTAAATATCAATTCGGAAAGTTTGGTGTTGATACATTTGATCAGCTTAGCCATACATACAACTATGCTTAGCCGTTGGAGCATTTGTGTCTTCTATGGAGTTCTAAATATTGTGGGGATTCATTACATGATATTGTTGCATTCTTCAACTGCCACTAATAAGCAAGATTTCAGGAATAGGCGCACTTACCTAAAGACTCGCTTTCAGTTTCATCAATCCTCACCTGAAAGAAAGATTTCAGTACCGAACTTTGCCTATGTCCCTGCAATTTAGTATTGGAGAAATTTTAGGAAAAAAACGACCAGTAGCCGAGGCAATACTTTCAACTTCAAAATCTGGAAGGTATTTGTTTTGTCTAAGGTCAAAGGACCGGAAATCGCGCACGCAATGTGCTACGTGCAAAATTTTTATTTGTAATGAGCATCAAAGCAAAATATGTCGAAATTGTTTAACGGTGCCTAATTAGATTATCGCAATTGTGAAAAAAAAGACTCAATTAATGTAAGAAAGCATATGTATGTTGATTTTTTTAATAAACGTTTATTATCCTTTTGTAAATGCGTCTTATCTGTACCCCTGAGTACCGTTAATGATATTCTAATATGGGTACGGTTCTAGGGTTAAAAACATGATTATAGTTAATTTTTTATTTTATTTCTCTACATAGTCTTCTAGCAAGTTAATACATTTAACCCATCTTTTTTCTAAACCTAAAATTCCATTTGAAAGAAATAATTTTCTTGACCCTCCAAAAAGCCTCTACAGCGGCCATCACTTCGCTATCGTCTTCAAATTTCTTGCGTCCTTGAGCTGAGGAAAGAGATTGAGAGAACTAGATTGAGAGAGCTAGATCTGGAGAATATAGATCTAGAGAGGGTGTTCGACCAATTCAAATCCCATTTCCTGAATGGCAGCTCTGGAGGCTCTAATTTCTTTTTTCTCCATTTTGATGTTACTCTCCGACAGCTCGTATTCAAATGAATGTAGCTCCCGGAAATCATGGCCTATTTATATAATTTTTAGCCTGAACTAGTGGGTAGTATAGCAATATATACCTATATATATAGGATTTTTATGTGCACTTGGAATAACCGATTATCATTACTTTTGGATCACCCCTCGTATGTTTGATCGATTAATCTATAAATATTTAACGGATAAAATTCTATAAGATTTATATCTTCTGTAATAAAAATGCTTCAACATTATATTCACGTTTATTATTCACATTAAACGTTGCAATTATGTCCGCTACACGTCATAGTTAGCCCGCAGCAAGCCGCCATCTTTCTTGGCGAATTTTTAATTACAACTTTTTTACGCGCGCTTCTCTCTCATTGGCCGAATCACGGCAACGGACAGCAGGCTTTTTGCCATGCCGCTTTCCAAGTAGAGAATTAAGTAAATAAATTTAATTTGAAATGTTTCAATTCCACTTTGGGCTTGATTACTCGAGAGCTAATAGTGTGAAATTTTGGACAAATATGTAAAACATTTTGTGAATTATTGAAATCTTTTTTGACGTTTTTATTATTCTATGTCTTATCTATGGGCATCTAAAACTTCGCAGTACCTTTTGGCGGGAACGTCAAGTGACACTATTCATTTTGCTTTTTTATAAAAAATGTGGTGTGGCAAATATAAGCAAATTGAAATATTAAATAAATAAATATTACACAATATGACATACATTATTCTGAACACAAGTAGCTAAAACATTTGTGTTATGGAAATCAAAAACTAGGGCGATACCACCACACCCATACCCGTAGAAATGTTCGTTTTGTATATTGACCCGGCCAGGGATCGAACCCGAGGCCTCAGAGTAGCATTACAATGAAAACCGTTAACCACTCGCTACACTGGAAGTTTTTGACTATTAAGTGTTAGTGCATGTTCATACAGACTATTGGAAAGCGAAATTAAAACATTTTGCTGGTATTGTTCCGATTTGTAAAGGTTTCATCAACAACACAGCAACGCGTGGCCGGGTCAGCTAATAACAAATATAATGAATAATGTAATGTGAAGAATATGTTATATGTTGATTATATCTATATATGTATATATATAAATTACCTGTCACAATGCTTGACCGCAATGAACTCTGGATACACTCAACTGATTTTGATGTTTTTTTTTCATATTGCTGGGTTATTCCTACTTAGGACATAGGATAGCTTTAATTTACATTTATAACACAGCAACGCGTGGCCGAGTCAGCTAGTCTATATTGTATAAACAATGCCCGTGACGTCGATGAACTTCAAAACTACTGAACCGATTTTAATGTTTTTATTTTATACTTCCTTAAGTTTCATTTTAAGTTGTACATAGCAAAGCGTGGTCGGTTCAGCTCGTTTAAGTAAATAATCGCATAAAATAAGTTATTAATTGACTATTGTATTAGTTTATTTTAAACTGTTACTCTCTTGAAATGATTATATATTTTTATTATAACCAGTTGTTGTTATTTAACGCCGCAAAGTTGCCTGTCGGTCTTCTACAGTATGTATTTTGGAGAGTATGCTCAGGAGCTGCATATGCTCATATCGCCATAATCCAGTCGCACCAAACGAACTGCGGGCTACCGCCCTTTCTTGGTTGCTATTCGCAACTGTCTCACCAAGCGCTTCTCAACATCTTTTATAATGCCCACAGCAAAGAAGCAGAAACTCCCTGCGTCTGTACTTCCGAGTTCTTATAACCCGTCCGTTTTTAAAGCCAAGGTGAATAAGCAACTTCTGGATTAGCTTGTTCCATCATGGATCCTGTCTTTACCTCAGGGCATGATTTTTTTTTTTTTTTTTTTGTATCTTATTTGCTAATTTTCAGGGGTAACTGTTTCAAATTTTTGCTGTTCAGTTTTTTATTAAAATTTCTAGGTATAAGTTATTTTTAAGTTATTGCATTCAGGGGTCCGTGCCAGGGATACTCTTCGCCCTGAAGCAAAAACAACAAGAAAAAGAATTGAGAAAGATGGAGCGACAGTAGGGATAGAAAAGAAAGAGAGTAAAGAGAAATGCAAGTTGAGGTGCAATTATTACAATTGCTAACATTGTTGTTGGAATTTGGTGTTATTATAATAGTATTAACTTATTGTGAACTATACAAATTGATTACATGAAGTATTCTTATTTATAGGTAAAGTGATTATCCTAATAGTGTTGTATAAGATTTTATTTAAGTTTACTTAAGTCGGTTTTCTAATTGTCGCAACCATAGTCGACTTTTGCGTCGATACGACGCTGCATTGCGCGAACTCGTGGGCAGCTGTTAGATAAGGCGAAGTGTTTTGTGTCAAGGGAGGTTTTAAATCGGTTGTTGTGGGTAACGCAGTTGGTACATTCAGGGGCATCATTTTTAAGGGGGCAGGTTTCGTCGTTGTGGGTGTTATTGCCACAGTGGCCGCAGCGCCGTTCGCTCCTACAATGAGTCAAAGTATGACCGAAGCCGTGGCAGCCGCGGCACTGTTTGAATGGGGAGAAGTTTTCGATATGGACCCTTTGAAAGTCAATTTTCACGCGGCCCATGCCCGTTAGAATTCTCCAAACGTGAGGAGAGACGGACAAAACCGCATTGTACAAATTGGGGTTTCTATTTTTCCCGAAGAATTTGAGGCTTATGTCTGACTCTGTGATGTTTTCCATCTCAGGATTATAAAGGAGTATGGTGGAAATTAAATTATCTTTATTTGTATCGGAGGTGATGCCTTTGACTATGACCATTGGTCTTAGCTTTTTCTCCTCCACCGCTGTCACCCCGAAAGAGGGGGCGTTGTTAATCCTGTTAAGGGCATCTTCCATATTGGACCTGCTATCGAATTCGACCTTGGTCTTGCCCTTAGACAGGTTAACAACTTTGGCTGCGGTGTAGCGAGTTTCAGTGAAGTTAATTATCTGTTTGAGTGCCTTGACTGTTTGTTCGCGAGGGGCCCCCTCATTGTTACTGGCAACGATTATTGCCGGTCTTGGGGGGTCTGGTGTGCGGCGTTGTGAAGGCCTTTTTGGAGTGGCAACCATTTGTGCATAAGATGGTGACGTTGTCGACGTTATTGGTGTTATGGTGTGAGGACGGGTTTGAGGCATCCTTCCTAGTTCTGTCCGAACGGTCTGTTGGACAATTTGTTTCACTTCTTCTGTGATTGTATTAGGATTTATGCAGCAACGGTGTTGTGTGACAGTTTGGGGAAGGTCAGGTTGAACGCGGGTTTGATTAGAGTCAGAGTTTAATTCTTTAATTATACCGAAGATCGTTTCCATTCCCTTTATTACGTTTGTAATAGCTTTTGTTCGACTATCCCGTGTGACACTTTGATCCTTTTGTAGGACCCTTGGTACTTCCTCGAGGATACTGTAAATATTGGCGATAGACTCTTTTAAGGGGCTGTTTTCCCATTCTGGAAACATCGACTCCAAAGGCGGGGCAAAGATTTGAGCGGCCACTCTACCCTTTGTTTTCCTGGGGTTTCCAGACTGGGGGGGAGGTATATTTATATCACTAGATGTTTCACTTTGAAGTAATTGTGAAGTTTGTGATTGGTGTAAAGGGAGTGAGGGTGATTCTATCTGAGGTGTTTGTAGAGTTTGTGATATAGGTACGATTCGTGGAGATTGTTGGATTAAAGAGTCGTCATATTGCAGACGTACATACGATGAGTTACAAGGGTTGATTGTTTCGTCAAAATCGTCGGAATCTGGGTCGCCAATATAATTAAGAAGAGCTCTATCATTTGCGCTAAGTGATTGGGGATCCATATTTGACACAATTTGGAATTATACACGAAAGACAAAAATATTAAATTTAAATATTTATTTTACAAATTTAAGGAAATAATATTTTTCAAACTAACTCTCAGGGCATGATTGGGATCAAGAGCTAACCCATTCAAAATAAAAAAAGGTCATGCGCCATCTTTACGGAAATCTTCAGTGTAATAGTAATTTGATGAACTCCCGTTTTTATTAACTAATGTGTGACCACGAATGTTTAAAACAATATAAAATATTGTTTTGTTTATAAAATACGTGTAGTTCTATTAACAATGAGTAAACAAGACCCATTGAAGGTTTAACTTAGCACAAACATAATTGACTTGAAGCAATATTTAATGAACTAATGAGAACTGTGCAAATGTGAACTTTCTAAGAACTGTTCGTCACAGTACTGTGTTGGGGATTAAATAAACATTAAAACCGACTAGTGATAGGAATGTGTCGATAAGAAGTATCGACAAAATATCGTATCGATATTTATCGTCATAAGCATCTCAGCCGAAAGACTTCACAAATGAATGTTTTGTTTGATTGGATAGTTAAATGGTCTATTGGTCAGAAAAAAAGTTAATAATTGTCACTTTTTTCTAATAGAGAATACGGTTATTGGAAATTAAAAATGTAGACCGAATTCATAACATTGAAACTATAAGAATAAAATTGAATAAGAAATAATCACGTATCTAATTTATATAATGACATTTTTTTGAGAAGACATTAATTTGTTAAGTTTATTTTAAGGTTAAATGTTTTAACTTGGTTACGATTTGCTATTTAAATGTAGAGACTTTTATAAATTTAATATTAAAATCTTTTTATTAGATTTATTTGTTTTTTGCACATCAAATTTTGTAACATTTTGATTTCAAAAAATGTTGTTACCATTAAATATTATTAGTATTAAAAATATATAGGATTGTATTATGGAGAGTGTGCTCAGGAGCTACATATGCTCATATCGCCATCGCCTTTCTTCCATCGGACATCCAGACGCACAGGGGCTACCACCCTTTCTTGGTTGCTATTCCTACCTGTCGCACCAAGCGCTTCTCAACTTCTTTTATAATGCGCACAGCAAAGGAGTGGAACTCCCTCCCTGCTGTCTATATTTCCGATTACTTATAACCCGTCTGTTTTTAAAGTCAGGGTGAATAGGCACCTTCTGGGTTAGCTCGTTCTATCGTTCGTTTGCCCCCGGGTTTGATTGGGGTCAAGAGCGAACCTATTCCAAATAAATAATAAAAAAATGTTTTTGTTACTTTACTCAATTTTATGTTAATTTATATTTTAGATACACAATTATTCTTTCTAATAATCAATAAAATGCGCAATATTCTACAACGAAGGAATATGTTTTTATTTGTTTATTAATACACAAAACAAGATAAGTATATAAAAATTACATCATTAAAGTCACAATTGCAATCTAAAGGTCGTGTAAACAAAGAAACCAAATAAAATTAACCCTCAACTATGTAGGTAATACAAGAATATAACATAAAAAGTTTAAACTGTCTAATTTAAATAAATTCACTATAATAAATATTATAAAGTTTGGCAGAATCTTAAAATTAAAGATTGTGAAGCCCTAAGTAACCTTTTTATTTTTACTTAGTTTGAATGGGGATCAGACCTCTGGTGTTAAGATTTAGTATTCATTTTTTAACTAATATTTTCTGTTGTTGTCTCAAGCAGACATCGTCCACTGCTGGACAAAGGAGAGGAAACAATGATTATGAAACAATGATCAATGTTCACAATGATCGGTCCAGCGCTGCCCGCATCTTTTTTATTAAATATTTATTCAATATATTTTTAAATTACGTGGTATCCTTATCTTTAAATGTAGAAACACTTTAGTGTATAATTTTAGGAAATTCATTTGATATCTTGGTTGATGGTTACACATCCAATCCCTTTTATCATAGTTGTTGATACATCTAGGTATTTCAAAGCGAGATGTGACAATGCACGCAAAGAAGTTGGTTCTCTTGATGTTTTTAAATTTAATACAATTAGAATGGAAATATATAATTTTTATATATTTTTTCAAGTGTCAATGCTGTTTTATAAGATAAATTATATTTTTTTAACTAGAAAAAATAAACTCAATTCACAAAATATTCTCATGCGGGAAACAAACCCGCAACCTTTGGAAATCAGGTTCAATGCTCTCCCAATATTCTTTGCCAAAGAATAACTTCTGAGGCAATTCGATTTTTTTTCTAGTATTTTTCTATTAAAATAATTGAGATGAATTCTCAAAATATTTCTACTACTGGTAGTATAAATGAGTACTACTATTTTTACGAGTATCGATAACTAATTAATCGATATCGCTTAGCAACACTAAATCCATGACTAAATAGCATGCAGTGTTTAGAAGAGGCATTGTGAATGGAAATAAAGCCTTCCCAAGAAATAGACTTAGGTACTTTATTAAGCAGCTACATTACTTATACGAGATCGGTGTTGTGGCGGTTAACGCGATTGGTCTAAGATTGCGGATGTTAAGCGAGTTTCGATTAGGTTTGACATGGTATGGGTGATCTTTTTTACCTTAACGTTAAGCTGTTGATCTTGGTTGTATTTACAGTTAGCACCCGCTTATCCGCGTTGAGCGTTTTTATCCATAGGAAAGGCCTTTGTCCATTCCTGGGACATTTAAAGGGCATCATTTTTAATTAATTATATAGTCTTTACTAAATAATTTATATTTTATTCGCATTTCTCTCACTCAACATTACTTTATGTGTACCAACTAGAGGTGGAAGCTACTTGTCTAATGTGCCAACTCGTTTTTCCCGGAGTTGTTGTTTCTTGAATAAACAATTTTCATTATAGCTGTTTTTAAGGGGATCCTTTCGCAATGTTTAATTTCGCATATTTATTTCGCATTCGCAATAACTATTTTAAATTTTTTATAGTAATGTAACACATAATATAAGTAATAATACACATATACTTCTCGTTACAAGGTCTTTCTTGATGTAGGACTTTCGAAGTCATGGCGTAGCGTTGACGTTCAATACATGCATTGTTAGGTTTTTTTTTCTTTATTTGTGGCTTGCACGATTTGTGCATTTAGTAAGTATAATTGCCACTTCTTGAGAAATTTCTTTTCTTAATAATAACTGAACAGTAAAATATTTTTATAAGTTTAAGTTTTGCTGAAATCTCCCCGTGGACTTCTTAAGAGAGCAGGAAAAGACAACTTCCGCTGCTTTGTTACACTTGGCAACACTTTTGTATGTTCACAAATACTTATTACACATTAATATCCAGAACAACACAAATTTTGACAAGAGAAACAAAACCACCAAATGTTACGTGACGTGATGCTTCCCGCTCCCGCCAAAAAGTCCATTGTTTGCTTAGTTAAAAAAATATATTTATCTTATTTTATAATATCGACAATTTAATAGGTAAGGAACTGGTAGCTTATAATAATGTCACGGAAAGAAAAGTTACCTCAGACATATAGAATATTTGGAAAAAACTATTATCTATATACATATGTATATAAATATTCTCTGTCACAGTGTTTGACCGCGATGAATTTCGAAACTACTCAACCGATTATGTTGTTTTTTTTTATTTCATTGGATTTGTTCTGACTTATGACATAGGATAGGTTTCTTTTTAATTTATAACACAGCAACGCGTGGCCGGGTCAGCTTGTATACTATAATTATTTCCAACGAAATTCGTGTATAACAAAGTATAATCTACTGGACAATAAACAGTCACTGACGTAAAATTCATCTTTAATTTCTTTCTTGTATTCAAAGAAATAAAAAAAAAACATCGATCTTTTCTAAACACCTTTTGGACATATTGCAGTCATTGTCACAAGGTATATCGCCTCGAGACAAAGATGGCGAGTATAAAGCAACTTCCTGATCTCACAAAGCAGTGAATTTAGGAGTATGAAATACCGATACTGTATGTAAAGCATGCTCACCAGTACAAGCTATTAAAAGTTTGTTTAAAGCAACACTTTAGAAAGAGTAAGAAGGTTTTTTTACCGTAAACAGGTAAGCGCTTGACCGCTATCTCGCCTGATGGTAAGAAGAAGAAGATACCTATTCACTCGTGACTTGACGACCCCTAAATTGTATTTATCAGGAAACTAGAAAAAGAGCTCCACTCTTTGGTATATAAACCATTTAATGTTAGCAGAGTTATAGTGTAATCAGTAACATTTAAATAATTAATCAGCTCAGCTCAATAATTTATGTTGATCATCCATCCATCCATAACGGCAGGTGTCAGTAACTCGACAACATCGAGCGGGTATTTTGCGTAATTTATGGGGTTTTTTTTTTTTTTTTTGTATTTTTAATGATAGTTTTTTAATGTAGAAAGTAAACCCAGACGGTTATGTATGAATTGTACATAATTGTAGTTGTTTACATGTATTTGTATTAGGGGTTAAAGTATGAAATTGCCGATTTGTACTGAAAATCTATATTGTTTATTTTTTAAATTTTTAACAAATTTATTTAATCAAAATAGTTGCCATTATTATCTATACATTGCTGCCATCTAATGGGAAGGTCATTAATGCCTTTGCGATAGAATTCCGACGATCTAGACTGCACAAACTGTGTGAAAGCATTTTGTACTGCCTCCTGGGAAGAAAACTTCTTGTCACGTAGATAATTGTCCAAATCACGAAAAAAATGGTAGTCCGTTGGAGCAAGGTCTGGTGAATACGGAGGATGACGAATGGTTTCTAACTGCAGTTCCTGAAGGGTCAAAATGGTTTCTCGTGCTGTGTGAGGTCTCGCGTTGTCGTGGAGCAATAATGGTGAAGATCGATTCATGAGTCGGGGCTGTTTTACTGCTAGTTTTGTCAACATGGTTCGGAGTTCGGCACAATAGACATCTGCCGTTATTGCTTGACCAGATCGGAGAAAACTATAGTGAATAACACCATGCTGAGACCACCAAACAGTTACCATTACCTTTTTATTGGTAAGTTTTGCTTTAGGACACTGTTGTGGCATTTGACCTGGGGTCAGCCATTGCATTTTTCTTTTCCGGTTATCATAAAGAATCCACTTTTCATCACATGTTACAATTCGATCCAATATTCCTTCATTTCTGTACCGGTTCAACAAGGCAACACAAGTTTCAACACGCGTTTCTTTCTGCAGATCAGTCAAATCATGAGGCACCCATTTTTCGTATTTTTTTATTTTATTGATTTGACGCAAGTGAGTCAATATTGTGGGTAAGGTAACGTTAAACCATGCCGCTAATTCCTGGGTACTTTGACTAGGATCGGCTTCCACTATCTCTCTTAATTCATCGTTATTTACCTGTGTGGGCGGTCTTCCTCGTGGCTCGTTCTTTAAGTCGAAATTTCCATCACGAAAGCGTTTAAACCAAAATCGCACGGTGCGTTCATTAGTAGACCCCTCTCCAAACGCAGCATTGATATTGCGGGCTGTTTCTGCCGCGTTAGTTCCGCGTCGGAACTCGTATTCAAAAATAACTCGAATTTTCGCAGTATCCATCTTTCTTGTCTAAATTGAATAACAAAAACAATTGAAAGTCGATATTCAAATGTTTTACATTTTTTAAAAAAAGAACATCATAGAAACCATTTAAAAAAAGTTTCATTCGAAAACCTCAAACCATGAAGATTCTATGTCAATTCAAAGAACCTATTGCAATAAAACGGCAATTTCATACTTTAACCCCTATTATTATTTAACAGAAAAATAAATTAATTTTAGACAACTAACACCAATTACTTAGCGACAAACGAAGCAGAGATGTGCTATCATTATTAAAAAAGGATACCGAACTTGGGACCATATATATATATATATATATATATATATATATATATATACATATATTTATAGAAAATAGGCATGCGCTATCTCGCTTGATGGTAAGCGTCGATGCGATCTAGGATGTGACGCGCTTGCCTATTCACTCGTGACTTGAAGACCCCTAAATTGTATTTGTCAGGAAACACATACTCAGGCATAGAGTTCCACCTTTTTAGCGGTACGTATAATATATCATATATATGTCAATCGTTTATGATTATAAATAAATAAAATATATTAAAGGAGTGGAACTCCCTCTCTGCGTCTGTATTTCCGAGAACTTACAACCCGTCCATTTTCAAAGCAAGGGTGAATAGGTGAATAGGCTATCTGGGTTAGCTCATTCCATCGTGGATTCTGTCTTGGCCCCCGGGCTTGATTGGGATCAAGAGCTTACTCATCCTAAATTAAAAAATAGTAAAATGAATTAGTATGATAATAAACAAATACCATTAAGCTTATTTATTTATATCATCATTTTATATGTTTATATTATAACTGACACTTACCTTACTTCACTGTCACTTACCTTAGTAGGAAAACTAGAAAAGTAGCCGATGGATTGGGCAGAGGTAAGCAAAAAAATCGTTGCAGAGCACGCTGATTGCAGCTATTTATTTACAAAATTAAATGTTTCTTTGTTATTTTGACGACTATTTGGTGCAACGGTAGCGGTAGAATCCCGGAAGGGACAGATGTTTGAGTGATAAATACGAGCACTTGTGCTTGAGTTATGGGTAACTATATATATTTCTATTAATATTACTTATTTATGTTTCATATATATCGCATTAGAGTAGTTTTGGGCTAGAAATATTGTTGTTATTGTTGTGTAAGGACCATATGCATTCCTAAACCACTTATCCGTTTATGGTGAAGCTTTGGTAAGATGTTCTGCGCACACCCATGATGAAAAATGTGTTTAGAATTTTAAAAAAATACACTTAAAAAAATCTAGATAAATTAGTTTATCCTTTACGATTTTTGCATTTTTCAATGCTATCGTATAAATTATTTTTAATAGAAAAATACTAGAAAAACTCGTCTTGACTCACAAATGAATTCTCAGGAGAGCATTGGACAGGACATCCAAAGATTACGGGTAGATAGTTATTCTTTTATAGATTTCCTGTTGAAACTGTAAAGCGTATAGCATCGCTTTGCAGTACACAACATGCCTATAATATGACTAACAAGAAGATCGATAGTAGCCTCTATTCCCGGATGCGACAAACATTTGTAAAGAAATTATTGTTTTTTTATGTATAGCGAATTATAATAGTTAAATCTTTTTCTTTTAGATTTGATGGTACCCATGTTTGAATATTAACTGTTAGATTAATAAAAATAATAAACTACGTTGAGATTTCACCAATTTCATTTTGTGCTTGGAATACTTATTATGGAAGTGTATTTTTGGTTTGGCAGAAAAGGCACGAATATATGATTAATGCAGTGGAAATGAGAGCTTTAAGAGGTATAGTTGGAGTGTATTTGACGGATAATATAAGGAATGATGTGATAAGACTGTGGTGTGGTGTGGAAGAAGATATAGTAACAAAGTAGAAAAAAGGTATGCTTAGATGGTTTGGACATGTAGAGAGGATGGACGAAAGAAGATTGACAAGACAAGTATATGAGGCAAATGTGGATAGGCAAGTCGGTAAAGGCAGACCAAGGCAAACATTACCAAATATAGTTTGTCCTGAAAAAAGGCGAAGTTATAGGCACCCTGAACTGACGAGCTTGTATGAAAAGGCTGATGTAAGTATGAAGAAGCGAGTGATATATGTCAGGTTCTTGGTAAGCGATCACTGCCTACCCCTGCGGGAAAAAGGCGTGATTATATATATATTTAACAACCATTCTAGTCTAACATAAGTTATATGTATTATATTTTTATATGTTTTTATTGAAAATGATAATATTTTGAATTAAATTCACTTAAAATAAATTATTAAGCGTCCCATAGTTTTACCAGGTACATTATCATAATTATAGTACCTATAGTGATGTCTGTTATTGGAGCGGAGCTAGCGAAGCTCCCATGGATCAGCTTCAATGGCGCTATGTCTGTTACGCCATAACTTCCCGAGTTCTGGACCGATTTTAATATTTTTATGTGGAATCGAATCAACAGGTTTAGGACCAGATTGTGACGGAGCCCGGATTTTGAAATTCGCAAAAATTTCCCATCGAAACAAAGTTTTTTTTCTTTATTTAGGTATAACGCTCCGCTCCAATATATGGTGCTGGCGCACCATATATGCACAGATTAAATAATGAAGAATAAGAAGTTCCAAACATAATGTAACCAATAGAAAATAAAACAAAGTGACAGACAAAACTTTGAACACACGTGTATCGTAGCGATGTAAAAAGGAGAAAGCATAGCGTATTCTTTAGGGTCAACTCATAATAGAGCAGAGACGAAGCGTATCGCAGCGTCAATCTGAAACTTAATATATCATATTCGCCGTTATCGCCACAACATAATACTTACATTTCTTCAAAGATAAAAAAGACTCGCGAATTCGCGCGCATTCGCCAGAATTCGCGCGTCGGAACGCAACCAACGCTAACTGGTGCGCAAATCAACGAAGACGCGTCAGCCGGAGTCAGAAACGCAACTGATATTCGTCACTATAAATGAAAAAGCGTGCGAATATGCGCGAATTCTCTCGAACACGTGCACATTCAAATTACTTCAATCAAAAGAAATTATTACAAGAAAAATATCAACTTCTCTTAGGTGTTAGGACTCGAACCCGCATCATTCGTCATCCGGGAAAGTGCTCATCTAACTAAGCTATCGAGAATATGACAGACCCGACCAATGTTTCCAAGTATTTTTTTAAACTGACGACAATATTTAAATATCAAAAAAATATATAACCAAATTTCTTCTCTTTATAAGTGTCCTCGTATAATTCTGCGATCGATCAATAAAATAACTTAAAAAAATACTAACCGCCACATCATGCTTAATTAAAATAATATTTTGAAAAGGCTCACAGGAAGCGTCCCGCATGAGTCCCGACTGGGTTCTGACGGTGCGGGTTTCAATTTTTTTTTATTTGTTTTTCAAAATGGCCGCCTCATTTGCGTGTATTGTTAAACAGTATGTGTCAGTTAGTAGTAACGTGAAGCGGACATAATCTTTATTGAATATCCAGCGACGGTGTGTAGGTAATATTAAATTATAATACTTACACATAAATCAGGGGCCCTGGTAATAAAAAATACTGGGTTCCTAACTTAATTTAAAAGTACAAAGCTACTAGAATTCAAATACACTTGTAAAAATAACCTTTGCCCTTACGACTTACTGCTTTTGTAACATTTTCAATTAATATCCAGTATTTACCGGACTGGGGCACTGGTGACCAGTAATGCGGGTTTTATATAGAAAACCTATCTCAGGCTCCAGTCTCCCATATAAATGGTCTTTAAACTGTAATGTTCTTATAGATTAAGACTGATGTATCACCTTTATGTGGAAGAGAAATAAAATTAAGAAATAAAATAAAAGAAATCCATTTCGATTTTTTATCATTAAAAAATGCAAAAAATATATAAAAATCATAAAAATTAAATATCTATTTCATCTTAACAGCTTGTCTAAAAATAAAAAATAAAATATTTCGAATACAAAAGGATGTTCCTCCCATTGAACCGTATATTTTTAGTAGAAAGGTACTAAAAATATACGGGTAGGTATCTCACAAAGTAGCTTAATTGGGAGAGCATTGAACCAGACATCCAAAGCAACCTTTGGTTCGATTCCCGCCTAAGAATTGACTTGTGGGCTGAGTCTATTTTTCCTAGTATTTTTTCCATACAAAAAATCATATGTATATATATATATATATATTTAATTTATGCCTTTGATTGCTCATCTATAATCTAAGAACACAAATTTGTTGTTTGTGTGTTTGTCTGTCCTCTCTTTTTCCCGCTCTTTTTCCATTGTATCAATAACGTTACCATAGCAACGCGTTACCGGAGAAGAAAGAAAAAATAAAAATCAATTGCAAGAAAAATTCAAAAAAAGCAGTACCTATAAACGCCCGTCAGTAAACGTTAGCGCGATTCAACAGAGTAGTAGTGCCATCTATTGAAAATATTAAGGAACTAACATAAGAACAAGAAACTAAAAACAAATCACTTTCTCAACCTTTAATATATGCTTGAACACATAGTATTGTTTTTTTCCAACGTTATAATTTATTTTCTCATATTGTCCGCTACAGTCACTAGTGACGTAGGTAAACGATGTTATTTACTTAGGACAAGTTCTTATAATTGTGATATTGTGGCTAGTTGTCACACTCGCTACTACGCAGACGTCACGGGTAACAATATTTATATGATTATGTCGTATAACCTTAATATTATCCTTAGATATCTTTATATCTCTACTACTGTATAAATCTGTCTGTCTGTACTTTTAATATTTGGACATATCATAAATATTCGTTTTATGATTCAGTAATACCACTCTACTATTTAAAAAAAATCTGTCTGTTTGGCCGTCTATAAGTCAAGAATAGCTTGACCGACTCGGGTCACAAATGAATTTTTCTAGTATTTTTCTATTATAATAATTTATCTTATAAGATAGCATTGAAAAATGCATAAAATATATAAAAATTATAAACCTAAATGGCTGTTTCATCATAATCGATTGCCCAAACATTTGTTAAAATGTTTTTTTTTGAATACGAGAGATATTTACTATATTTACTCTAGCGTGGAAAAGTGTTTTAAAATTAGAGAGAAAAACACACATGGTACATTCCGAATCGATAAAGTCTTTATAAGTTACATTTTCTTATTAAAATTACTACTATAATACTATGATTTCGTCCTTAAATTATAAAAACAACAAGAATGAATATTTTTTTGAATATACAATTTATTTTAAGAATTTTAAATGTATGGTGGGTGGGATTTCATAACATATGATTGGATTTCGGACCGCACCTGAAAAAGAACTGTCAATGTTATTATGGTATTCTTAGTCAAATCACATTTAATAGAAACCAATAAAAAAAGAAGATATTTTTATTACTAATTGTAGCAAATTTACATTTGATTTTTAATTCAATTGAGACAATTTACCATTTATTTAAACTGTTTTTCTTGCACCCAAAATTTTCCTAGCTGTAGTGAGTTGAAAAATTGTGTGTTTCGCTCGGCAGCAAAGATTTTAGCGTCTCATACCTTTGAAACCCTCGCCACTCTTAGGATTCTATCTTTGATCGACACGCTACGCTCGTGGTTCAATCTTAGAATCCTTGTCCTAGAAAGCTTGCTTAAGTTTCAATAGAGGAAACTCGCGGCCAAAACTTCACTTTGCAGCCTTGAACAAATAACTATTTCTGTTTTTATTTTTCATTTTTAATATATAAAACTTAAACTCTCCTCAGACCTTCCGTACAGGCTATTCAGCTAAAGGTACTTTTGACCTGGCCTTTTTCAGGACATCTTCTATTTGGTCCCTGAAAGTTCGCCTACATTTGCCTTATATAAAGGGTGTCCCAAAATTAACGCAAGATTTGAATTAAATACATAGAAAACACAGTTTTTAGTATTTTGATTGTATTTTTTTTATTGATTGATAAAGTTCATAGGATAGGGTTATTTATGGAATAACACATCGGCCTCCACGGCTTTGCATACACTCGTTTGTCGAAATTTTCTATGACAATTCTGCATAAATGTGACTGTTACTGGTGTTCGATATCGCGACATGATAACACAGTTCTTTTTGCCGAAATTGGATGATATTGATTCGGCCAATATGTGGTTTCAACAAGATGGTGCCACATGTCATAGAGCCAGCGAGACACTTGAATTACTGCATGAGACATTTCGTCGTGTACTCTCTCGTTTCGGTGATCATAATTGGCCCTATAGATCGTGTGATTTAACACAATTATATTTCTTTTGATGGGGTTATTTAAAATCAATGATCTACGTCAACAAGCTTGTAATCACGCGTGCATTAAAGGAGGAGATTCAACGTGGAATCAACGAAATTCAGTCACATTTATGCAGAATGGTCATAGAAAATTTCGACAAACGAGTGCGTATGTGTATGCAAAGCCGTGGAGGCCATTTTCCCGATGTGTTATTCCATAAATAACCCTATCCTATGTATTTTATGAATCAATAAAAAAAATACAGTCATAAGATCTAAAAACTGTGTTTTCTATTTAATTCAAATCTTGCGTTAATTTTGGGACACCCTTTATTTGTTTTGATAATCTTCTTTCGTCCATCGTCTCTATATGTTCAAACCATCTAAGCATCTCTCTATCTCTCTCTTATCACATCATTCCTTATTTTATTAATCAAATTAACTTTAGCTATTTTTCTTAAAGCTCTGATTTCCACTGCATTAATCATACATTCGTGCTTCTTCAAGTAAAATTGAATAAAAATAATCGTATTACTAAATATAGATTTTATATAGTATTGAGACATCCCAGAGAAAATTCAAAACTCATGTTGGGATTGACTCGCTAATCCCAGGACATTACAAAAATATATACTACCCTCCGTCTCCTTAAAGGCGGTCATCATTTAACTAAGATAATATATCTTCTCAAGAAATAGCATTTTACTGTATGAGAAAATAATACCGACAAAAACAAATCCGAAATCAATACCAAGAATAAATGATTGCTCTCGAAAATGAAAACACACTGAAATTTTTCAAAAATTACCGACAACAAAAAAATCCTCTCGTCGGTCATAATACTGCATAGTCTTTCTTCAAATTGGTTTAAGGAATTTGAGCTTTATTAATTTGGGACTGTGTTGATTGTTGTCTGCTTCGATAAGTCAAGAATTCACGAATGTTTTAAAGTGTAGTGATGGGAAAATTATGATAAAAAGAACTAAATGAAATATTTCAAGATCTATGTCATTTTATTGTTTCTCATAAGTCTTAAGGTGATAAGAACTTTGCTGTTTTGTTAATAAACCTATTATATTCTTTTCTACCGTTTTCTTTCGATTCGACTAATAAATTTTTCATCAGATCACGCTGAAAGTAATTAAGGTATTGATAATAATTAAACTTCCATAATTATTAACCACCTTAAATAACACTATATCGGTCTTCCTCTTGGAATAAGACTTATATTGGAGAGAGAACACATCAATTTTTGAGGAGAAAACTTCTTTAGCATCGTTGTGATTTGAAAGTCGATGAAACGAAAGAGCGTCAGTAAAAAGAGACAGACACAAAAATTCATATGATTTATCGTAGGAGAAAATGAGATAGGAAGCATTATATACGTGTGTCAAAACGTGTATGTGTGTTCATGCGCAGTACAAAGCTTGAGAGAAGGCATCACAACAACCGTGGTATTTTGTATACGTGTACGTATTATTTTTGAAGGTTTCACTTTTACCACGTGTGAATTGCACTCATGCTTTTTTTCTTCAATTTATATTGAAAAATTTACCCAAAATCATTCTGAATGGATATTGCTGATTCTGTATAAAGTAAACATTATTTTAAATGGACTACTTACAGAGAATAAACTAAAACTAGTAAGTTTAAAGGTTCACCATATGTTCTGCTTCAATTGAAATTAGGCACGACATGCATTATCATAATTTGTTGAAAAGGATAGTTGGTAGACAGTCATCAAGATGAACTAAACGAGAGAAACATTAAATGACCTCTAAATAAGGCTCTAGATGAACCAGAGGCGCTGGAGCGAGTTATGCTCGAAGTTTCTCTTCGTGATCGAATCAGAAATTAATAGATACCTAGGAGATCCAAAGTAGCCATTATAACCCGCAGAATTACCAAACTTAAGTGGCAGTGGGCGGGGAACATAGCTCGTTGGGGCACTCGGTGGACTGACGATCTGGAGAAGGTCGCAAGAAGCCCCTGGATGCGGGCTTAAAGCAAGACCGGTCGTTGTGTAGATAAATCTTTGTCCAGCAGTAGACGTCGTTTGACAGAGGCGATCACTAAACTAGATTAAGTTTAAAATTTATGTTATTACATTTTTTGTGTCAAAAAGAAGACGGATAATAATAATAAAATAAATATATTTCTTACATATACACCAATAAGCCTAGCCAAAAGTAAGCACTTTAAAGCTTGGGTTAAGGATATTAGGGTAACAGATAGACATACATATATGATACATAAATATGTAATATTTATAGAAACATATATAAGTACCCATGACTCAGGTACAAATGACCGCATTCATTGCTCCTTCCCGGTTTCGAACCCAGAACCATCGCGATGGTTCGAAAGGCAGAATCGCTACCGTTACAAGTCAGCAAGTCAAATCTTTTTTTAATCAAAAACGCCTGTGCAAGGCTTATATTACGAGATGATTTCCATATTAAACACTCATATTAGCAATATGAAGCAGTAAACATTATAATTGATGATCTAAAAGAACTATATGTCCCATCCCTATCAGCTTTCGTAATTAAAAAAAATCACAAAACAAAAAGCCGAAATTAAAGGAAGGACACAGGATTCGGGATGCCTCTCAGATGTATTTAGTTCCATTTAACATTAGTCGGATGGTATGGTTGAACACACTTGTATGTTGTAATTTTAATTATACCAACCAGTGTGGGTTTCGTCATAGATTATGCATGTACAGTGGATGCAAAAGTAGTTATACTACCTATGCACGAAAGACTTGACATTGTGTGATGGCCATTATCATTAGTCATTGTCGTGTATTTATTAAATTATGCATTGTTCAACAACCAATTTACCTAAGTGGGAGTGGCTCTTACCAAAGGGGTAAATGTTTGGTTATAAAAAGAAATTTGTATATTTCTATAATATAACTTATTTATTATTTTATGTATGTTTATTCTTTACCTTAGTATCTATACTACAAGCATTTTAGAAGCTACTTTGGGGATTTGATTTGATTTGATTTGATTTGTTAGTGTTAGAAATCTTTTCTATATCTTAAGCAGTTTTTGGTAGAAAAAAAACTGGTTGGTTGCCTGTAAAGTCGGTATACGGGCGAAAGTTTTACGTGACAACGACTTTGAGTGGTAAAATAATTTTAATGTGAATATTCATTCGTATAGTAGGAAGAAGGATGAAATAATAGTAACAATTTAAAACATTTATTTATACAAAGAATTATATTTAAAACATTAATTTATAGGCACGCGTCCCTTCCACTTTTTATGTCTGTCTCTCTCGCTCTTAGGCGGGCTAACCATGCCCGAGTGGAAGGGACGCGTGCCTCTCACTCGCTCTCATTGTAAGCGCATAACGTGAGCGAAGCGTAACGCAGTTTCTTGAAGTGTCACCCGGCAAACCAATTTTTAAGACGTTGTCACGTCAAAAGGACACTTATCTTAAGTGTTAGGCGAGACCTTTTCCAGAATCATTTTCGCAGTAAACATTCTGAAAAGAAGTATGTAGATATTATATATTAGTCTAAATTTATGTATCCTATATTATATATCCCCGAAAATAAATAAATAAAAAAGCATGTGTGAAATTCACACGTAGTAGAAGTGAAACCTTCAAAAATAATACGTACACAATATACCACAGTTGTTGTAATGCCTTCTCTCAAGCTTTGTACACGTACATAATGTTTCCTATCTCATTGTCTCCTATGTTAAATCTTATGAATTTATGTGTCTGTCTCTTTTTACTATTGCTTTTTCGTTTCATCGACTTTCAAATCACATCGATGCTAAATAAGTTTTCACTTCACAAAATAATAAAAAGATGGTTGAAATTTCTATTGTATTGTTGAAATTTAATCACAGATCTAATTTCACAAGGAGTAATAGAGTTTTCTATTTTCGTGAAAATTAATAACACTCACAAAACAACACAGTCAATGCCAGCAACTACGCACACAGACATCTAGCATACAATTGAACATGTTTGAACTCGAACGGTGCAAATGGGTATTACTTTCCTAATAGCCCTCTTATATTGTTGCGTAAAGCTTGACGACCGTTTGGCGCAAGTATAGCAATCCTGCCTTTTGCACCGACGGTCCTGGGTTCGAGTCCCGGAAGAAGCAGATGTTTGTATGATGAATATGAGCATTTGTACCTGAGTCATGGGTGTTTATAAATATTTCAGTGAATATTATTTAAAAATGTATCATATATGTATGTCTATCCGTTACCCTAGTATCCATAACATAAGCCTTACAATGCTTACTTTCGTAAGTTTCTCTAAAGTTGAAATACCTTTACAGCTCCGACTGTCTATCAAATTTCTCATTCGACTGTCATGTCTTATAATAATATCATAATCTTTGACCGGACGAATTTTCACATACCCTTTGCTTCTACTTTGTAAGATGCCGAATTATACGTATCTCTGACGTCATAATCGCAATTTTTTCCTCATTTAAAAAAATAATCGCCTCAGCCGAAAGGCGTCCACTGATAGAAGAAGGCTTCCCCGAAAATGGGGGAGATCCATACCTAATCTCCAAGCACAGTATGGTTGGAGATTGTAATAAGTTATTATTTGCTCTATGGGAAGTGTAAGGCGAATCTCTAATATCATTAGTGGCCATTTTCGACACCTTTAAGTGTGAATTGTTGATGCTATTCTTTTCTTCAGTGCGTGCACTCCACCGAAAATGGGGGAGTTCCATAAACACGCTTCTGCGCTTGCAAAATGGACTGTCCCATGCTTAACCGTTTGCCATGGTTAATGCGTCTGCGTCTGTATTTCCGAGAACTTATAACCCGTCCATTTTCAAAGCCAGGGTGGATAGGCACCTTCTGGGTTAGCTCGTTCCATCGTGAATTCTGACTTGGCCCCCGGGCTTGATTGGGATTAAGAGCGAACCCATCGTAAATTTTTAAAAAAATATTTGTGTTACATATGTCTATCCGTCACGAAAGTATCCATAACACGAGTCTTACAGTACTTATTTTCTGTACTAATTGGTGTTAAGGTAAGGCCCAGTGCCCAGCTGTGGGGACATTACTTGGCTAATAATGGTTTTTTTACTGTCAAGTGTCTCATTCTTATTTATTTAAGAACTGAACTTTTGTAACAGTCGTAAAGCTTACTTTATCGGCAAGAGTTATCAAAGGTTTAATATGAAACATAGGAATTTTATTATCTAACACAAGTAACAACAAAAATAGACTCTATTCTTCACAGTATTACAACGAATTTTACACCACTCGCGTATACAAACATAGCCCGTGCATAAACAAAGCAAATGTTTGACAACCTTTTTTTTAATTACTCCTATTTACCAGAGACTAAGGAGAATTGTTAGCATTTTTTCCATCGCGTTGGTTACAGAGCGGATTTTTTAAAGTTACTTCTCTAAATTATGGATGCAATAAAAAGGACCACCGACAAATATGTGACATGTTGATACGGGGTGTTACGAATGTAAAATTTCATCAACAGCTTAACCACTTGACCACGGTAGCAATTACTACCGATAGCCAACACCCCTCGTCAGTTCCTGGTAGCAATTGCTACCATATTCAAATTTCCGCGTGGCCTGATGTTTTTTTTTAAATTACGATTAATTTTTGAGTTACAGAGATCCAAATATTCTGTGGTGGTTTCTTTATTTAATCAGCTTTACGGTAGTATTTTTTGTTTGGTCTTAGCTTCATTATTTAGCGAGAAAATGGCATTTTTATCTAAGAGTCTAACATTTTATTTCACAACTAGCTGACCCGGCCACGCGTTGCTGTGACTCAGGTATTATATGTTAAATGATATATAGCCTATCGCATTTCTTGATAAATGGGCTATCTAATACTGAAAGAATTTTTCAAATCGGATCAGTAGTTCCTGAGATTAGCGCGTTTAAACAAACAAACTCTGTATAATATTAGTATAGATTCACGCAGCATTGGGATTGTTGAGAGGGATGGAGCGAGCGGTAGCGAACTGACAAGTGGATAAATAACACTTACACATACATAACTCAAATGTAATAACTTTATCTTATAAGATAGCATTGATGTCCGATAAATCAATGATTTGGATTTGAGTTTGATAACCTAAAAGTCAATTAAAAAAAAATCCCTAAGAAATTATTAACACAATTAAACCACTATTAGTATTTATATTATAAATAGAATTAAAGTAATCATGCACAAATCAATGAAAGAGCACGGTTGTCGTTTAAAAATCTCAAAAACAAAAAATCGTGGCATCAAAATAGGGATTTAAAGTATGGCGCAATTTATTATATCCATCGACATAATGGACATGCTGTACCCGTATAACGTGCAGTAATTTCATGGTTTGAAAAGAGTGACGAAGATGGCATATACTTTCGGAGTAACGCTCTTTCCCTATAGGCGATTGGCTTTCAATTTTCATGATAGGTACGGCATACCTATATTTTGAAAGAGATAAAGACAGTCCGAAACTTATTTTTATCTCTTTCTTTCGTAGTGCCACAATTCTCACCACTAGGGCATTATATGTCGATGATAAAAACTAAATATCTGTTTCATCTTAATCGATTGTGAAATATTATGTAAAGATGTTTCGTTCAAGAAGAAGATCGAAGAAACGCTGGGCTACAGCGAAAAAAGTATTAAGTAGTAGGAAATTTCGATGGGTTATCACAAGGCTCGTTAGTTCAGTTGGGAAAACAGTAGAACTATAACTGAAGTTTATCAAGTATATTTGTTGCAATGTTGGTAAATAAAATTGTATTACCAATCTGCTAAAAACTATCTTAAGTTACTGTCTTTAAAACAACTTTCTTTGATTTACGAAATATTAACCTGTTGGCTTCGTATTCCAAAAAAAAACACAGCCTCTACAAAGCAAACGTACAAGTCACAGCTCAACGTGACATTTGTCAGCAAATATGGGGCTTGAATCATGATCCCTCTAATTCGTTAGTAAAACAACTGAACCACGAGCGTCGCTGGTTGACGCGTCGTATGTTGACTGTTGCACTTCCAAATGCATCATGCATTTGAATAATTAATGAGCAAACTGATTACAAATTCGGGATAAAAAGATCCACTTCTGTATCTGAATAAGTGTAAAATGCTCGCTTATATGGAAGAGTGGAGTCTCCTGACACAGGCCTATGAGCTTAAAAGGGGATTCCAATTCCTAGCATTCATGTGACTTGTTTTTTGAAAATAAAATATTTTGTATTTTTTTTGTATCATTATTTTGGTAAGACTAAAAAAGGAATTTATTCATTTATTACATTACCAACATAAGTTACAATCTTACAAACAAAAGAAATAAATAAATAATATTTTTTTCTTACATTCACACCAATTAGCCTAGCCCAAAGTAAGCACAGTAAGGCTTGTGTTATGGATACTAGGGTAACGAATAAACATACACATATGATAAATAGATATGTAATATTCATAGAAATATACAATGTGTCCCGTCACCAGTGTCCGAGCCTTTTAATGGTGTGAAATATGGCATTTTTATCAACAAATTGCCCCTCAAATTTGTTTTTTCTCAAAAAGCCAATAATTAAAAAATACACAAAAAAGAATCTTTTTGTTTTTCTTTAATCATTTTTTTCTATTTTTTATTCCATGACAATTGAATGATAGTTGTGTAACTGTTGTCTACATGTTTAGCTATCAAATGACACCTTTTTAATGTTGATAGGACATTAACATGAGTAGTGGTGGTCGAATTAGTATGAAAGCCCAGGTCTTGGTTACCAAGTAAACCTTTTATAACCGTAAGAGAAAAACAAAATTTGAGAGGCATTTTGTCGATAAAAATGCCATATTTCACACCATTAAAGGTTCCGACACTGGTGACGGGACAAATTGTATACAAACACCCATGACTCAGGTACAAAACTCGTATTGATCATACAAACATCTGCCCCGTCCGAGATTCGAACCCAGGACCATGGACGCGAAAGGCAGGATCACTACCGTTGCACCAAATGAATTTAAAGCCTCTGCACACCACATTTTTTAAACGCGCCGTCCACGTGTGCTTTTATCGATACAAACCGCGACACTCACGCGCGTCAAACGCAGCTTGACTATGAATATGAAGGTGTTCAAAGTTCTACCTTTGAAATTTCTAGTTTTCTAGAAAGACGTATTCCCGACATGACGTTTAATCGAAGATTCGATTTGTCGAATATTTGTTTCTCGCGTACTCAATAGCTGGACAGTTTGTTTCCTCGAAAATTGATTAACGGGCTATCGTTTGAACTAACAGCCTGTTTTCAATATTTTTAAGCAAATATGGTATAAAACTTTTAAAAATAGTACATGTATTCTTTGCGCCTTTTGGGCACTTTTCTCAACATTTATATATATAACATTAAACTAATAAATATAAGGCTATGTTTCCAACATTTCAGTGGATACTACTATTATACAAATAAAGGTATCAAAATTTCCTTTATCAATTTTCGAGGATATGACCTATCGAGGTTATGACTGTTAACGAGTATATTGGAAACAATTATTCGACAATTTGAATTACAATTAGTTCAAATTGCAATACCATACAAAATATAAACAATAAAATTTTGATGCTCAATATATCTTTTCCCAAATAAAACCAACCATTAATTTATTAACCATTAATTAACATAAAAATTTACATAATGACTTCTAATGTCACAATAATTTTTTATTTGTGCATTCTGACAGCCAAAACCAGATCTCCTATACACTATGCCAAGCATACTAAATACGTATTAATTGACAATTAGATATTACGTTCGCTTCTTTGCATTCGCCACAAAGTCGAATTTTTGAACAACATGGAATTATCAAAATATCTGTGTCCTCTACAGTATTTACATTTAAAAAAAAAACTTAACGAAAACATCTGTCAACAGACACCTTTCCACAATAATTCAAATACAGAATTTACGGATTAGTTTCGAATTTCGAAACCCTAGTACGGTTTCTCGTAGTGGTTATCAAGATTCACATTTTTTAAATTGTACCTTAGGAAAAAAATATTAAATCTCCTTTCTAATTATTGTCGATATTTCAAAAGGAGTTTCGAGCTGGCGAAATTCTTTTATTTAGAAAAAAAAAAGTTCAACATTTGAAGCCGTGTGTGCACGTACCAACATTGGTATTGTGAACATTTAATTGAAAAGAAAAAGAACTTTATTTATGAAGAGATAAAACTGGTTATTACTTGAAACGGTGTTTGATTGGCATCTGAAAGGGATTTTGCCGAAATTCGAAGCCTATTGTGAGTGCTAATCCACAGAGAATAGATGCTTTTTTCTTGTCTTTGGTGCAAAATCTTTTATATTTTCGCCATGTTTGAAATACAATATGCGTTGAAAATTACTGTTCATTCATCAAAAGGATCTTGGCACATACATCATTGAATTCTTAAGCTGCGAAATTTAACGAAATTCGCCTTTTAAAATATATTAATATACTAGGGCGCTGCAGTCGCTAAGCATAAAGCTTCGCTAGCACCAAATATTGGAGCGGAGCATAATACTATTTATTATTAATAATAAATCATTAACCAGTTAATTTTAACAATATTTAATCAACAGATAAAAAGTTTATTAAATAGAAATTACTAATAAAAGTTAATAGATCAATTAAGAATGAAAACTTTCAAAAAGCGCGCGCTTTTTTGTTCAATGGAAAATCCCATAGAGCCAATGTTTATGGTCATATTTTTTTTTATATTTGTGAATTCCAAAATTCGGGCTCCGTCGCGATCAAGTCTTAAACTGTTGGTTCGATTGATTACAAAAAAAAAACGAAAATCGGCTAAGAACTCTCTATGTGTTATAAGTTGAGAGTTATGGCGTCACATACATTTCGCCATTGAAGCTGATCCATGGGATCTTCGCTCGCACCGCTCAGTCGGTTGATCAATGACAGTTTTGGCTGAATAACTATTCAATTACATTCCGTCAACTATGGAGACTACTGTCTCCACTACTGCAAGTTAGTAGAAGTGGTACACCTCCTTTCTATCCATTATTGCCTGGTACCAGGTAGTTGGTAATGGTTCATAGAAGTCGTATAATTTCACTTCAAATTATACGACTTCCTTGATCGAGTGGCTTCACCGGTTTTCATGGTTAAACCACGCCGAGGTCTCGGGTTCGAACCCCGGCCGGGACAATGTACAAAACGAACTTTTCGGCTCGGGCTATGTATTGTGGTATCGTCATTGATTCTGAATTTTATAACACATGTGGATTCAGAACAATCTGATGTTGTCTAATATTTATTAATTTTTTTATTATTTTTTGAAAGAAAAAAAAAGTTAAGCCACTTTCACAACTGTGGGTAACAGGATGGGTGACCAAGATAAAATACGTTGAGCGCCTTTGTGCTATTATGACATGTAACAAGCCCTTCTCAAACTTAAGGGTTGAAGGCAGAAGTTTCTCAAACGTGACTGGCACAATAGACGCTGCAAGTTGCGGGCGGGCATTATAGTGATTTTAAAAAAAGTTATAACAACAAGATTGGATATATGTCAAGTCACATTTGGGACAAAAAAATGCGTATCAGAATAGTTACAAGTAGTAAGTTCTCTCAGGTAAGTAATTTAAAAAAATATATTTTATATGTCAATAAATCGTGAAGTCTCAGTAAGGCGGTTAACACACTGCACCGCGCCCCGTCGCGTAGCGCGTGGCCGCAGATTTTATTATTGTATGCAAGAATCTCAATTAATATGGAAAACACGCCTATGACAACACACTGCCGACGCGGGAACGCGCGTGTAGGCGCCCCGCGCGCAGATTCTGCGCGGGAGCGCGGGGCGTGAAGAAGTAAGGTCAACTTGTATTGCAAATCTGCGCGGGGAAGCAGATTACACCGCTAAGTTAGGCAGATCTGCGCCTCCGCGCGGGGGCGCGTTTTCTGTCGCTACGCGCACCGCGGCGGGACGCATCTCTAGTGTGTGAACCGCCTAATCTTTGGTAGATCAAATAAACTACTATGTGAAATTTAAATAAAAAAAAAACAATTACTAATTCTGAATTTAACATATTTTTAGACTCCAGGGCAGAAAGAACGCAAAATGTTACAACTCTAAAAAAAACAAATTCAAACTATCGCTCATTCACAAACTGTTTAAAAAAAGTTAACATAACCCTTCTTTAATTTGTGTAACACCGAAAAAAAAGGTTGACGAAAAAAAACCAGAATGTGTGTGACCAGTCTTAACTAACCGAATTCAAACTCCTTTGTCAAACACAGAATTAAAAAAAAGTAATTTCTAAAGGCACCTTGATTCACATTTCGAACTGACATCCAAAATCGAGAGATCCGATTCCAAATTCGAATTTCACGTAAATTTTAAAAACTCTTTAGTTAATTCGGTTCAACTTATATTGGCTGTATAATCTAAGTGTCCAGTTTAAATTGGTCTCTCAGATTTCAATGATATACTTAAAACGTTCTCAACTTTTCAAGCAATCAGAGGGGGTGGGGAGATCTACGTAGATTGGAAACTTTACGCACGTTCAAAAATTCGGGTGAAATTGCTGTTTATCCGTTTGTAAAATGTTAACTAGATCAAATGTGTTTGGTATACCAAATTGGCCCAGTATGGCGCCGATTACCTCATTTCCTTCGATTGCAATAAAAACATCCCTATCGTTAGTATGTCATTAACCTCTTTTCCGCGCGAAATAAAAAAAAACACTATTTTTAAAGTTTTTTTTTAAAAGATTTTTTGGCCTGGTTGCGTGTCCTTTTGATGATGATGAGTTGATTTATGAATGAATGGGTTTTACTGAAAGCTCTCCGTGGACTCCTTGAAGAACAGGCAAAGACAACTACCGCTGCTTTGTTACACTTGCCAACACTTGTATTGTAATTCACCATTATTACGTACTAATAACTATCAGAACACAAATTTTAACAAGACAACCAAAACAACTGAAGTGACACTTCCAGCTCCCGCCAAAAAGTTGTTTTTTAAATCGTTTTTTGTTTTTAAGTAATAACTTTCTAATAATCTGATTTGTAAAATCTTGTCTAAAGAGCGTTGACTCATTACCGCACGGTTAAGTCTACTCTAATATTATAAAGAGGAAAGATATGTATGTTTGTATGTTTGTAATGAATAACCTCAAAAACTAGTAAGCCGATTTCAGAAATTCTTTCACCATTAGAAAGCTACATTCACGCTGAGTAACAAAGGCCATATTTAATGCTAGAAAAAACTTAAAGAATTTTGTCCACCCGTGCGAAGACTCACGGGCCGATAGTAACTTATATATTGAGAAGAATGCAATTTTTAGTGTGTCTTATATTTTACGATACCGTACGTATTTTGATGGAAATTTAAGCAGTTTAGGTGGCGATTCGGTCGCAAACACACATTGAAAAATATTTATAAAAGCGAAGACTCAGATACAAAAGCCAGTTAATATTTATCACACAAACATCTGCCCATTTTGTGACTCAAACCCAGGGCCGTTCGGTGCAAAACGTAGGATCTCTACTGATGCTTGCTGGCTTACCGATTCTATTTAATTGACTTTTTTAAACCCCCTGTTATTATCTACTGGTTTATAATAATTTATTTTTATTGTTAAAAACAATAAAATTTCATAAAATACACTTCTTAAAGAGTGTATCAAAAACCAATTTAGGTGTCAGAAATTTTTCATATTTTACTTTATTATATAATAGTAATAACATTGTAAATGAAGTTAAAATAAAGCGAACCCTTTGTTTTATTTTTGTTCAGTTTGGTATTTTAATAGTTTTTGAAAAATGTAGGTTCTTTAAGCAGTATAATATTTTGCCTTGAGTTCTGTCGGGAAAAAATAAAAAGGGTTAATGAGAATCAATCCAAATTGTCATTGTCATATCAAGGTGTCGTTTCTATAATTAAAACAAAGAAAATATAGTAATTCCGCCTTATTGCATACGCAAATTATAAAAATAACATTAAAAATGGTAACAAACCATTATTTTTATATATTTGGAGTGTATAGTGAAATGATATTATGTCAATTGGATAAATAATCATTCATTCATATATTAATTTATTTATTTTATTAAACCCCATAGGAAATGTAACAAATACATACAATCGGCTGTCTATCGCTAACAAGCAATATCTTCCATACAACCACAAAGTGAACTGTACATACATACATATGATATACCTCAAATACTACAAAGACGGATTTTTCAAAATTTCCGGCACTGAGTGAACAATGTCAGAATGTCCCAAAATGTTTTGGGACATTCCGGCATTGTTTACTCGGTTCAGAAATTGTTTGGAACATTCTGCCATTGTTGACACAGTATCAGAATTTTTGGGAGATTCTGATATTCCTGACTTGATGATGAAACGTATCAATAATTTCCAACTATTTAACTATTCTTTCTGCATAAACAAAACTCAGATCATTAAAATATTAGACATACTTAAAATGGCATTCATCTTTATTTAGTACAGCCTAAAGTACACTTTAACAAATATCTTGAAATCAATCTGTCTTTGCTTCACTTACAATTATTGAAATAAGCCGACCCCAATATTTGACGTTCCTATTGAACATTAGGATGACATAGTATACAGAGTAAACAGTATAACCGGGTAGTTATTTTAAAATAAGAATAAAAAAATGTACGACATCGCTAAAAATGTTAATAGTGTAGCGCTGATTTTATGGCTACAAAAATAACACTTTTCAAACACTATAAACGCTATAAAAATAACACTTTTCAAACAATTTATCACAAGACAACAATTTAAAAAACATTTTGATGTTCGTGGGAAACATAATTTAATTTTCAATGATTTGTTAGTAGAAAACTTTCAACTTATTTTTTATAGCAAATAGGTAGACGCTTGACAACTATCTCTGATCGCCTGATGGTAAGCCTGATTCACTCGTGACTTTAAGACCCCTAAATTGTATTTATCAGGAAACACAGGCTCAGGCAAAGAGTTCTAATCTATAGCGGAACTGCCACTTTTTGTGATCAATAGTAAATGATTCTGTATCCATTTATTAATAATAATTATGGATGGATGAGTAGTGATCCCACTAAGCAGATAAACTACAAACTCAGGTGTTTAAAATGAATAGGACCACGAGTCATGCCATATAATGTTTGTTAAAGTATTAAATTTTCATTCCATTTTGAATGGGTTCTCTCTTGATACCAATCATGCCCGGGGGCTATGACAGGATCCACTATGGTACGAACTAACCCAGAGGGGTGCTTTTTCACCCTGGCTTTGAAAACAGACGGGCTTATAAATACTAAGAAATACAGACACAGGGAGAGAGTTTCACTACTTTGCTTTAAGCATTTTAAAAGTTTTTGAGAAGCACTTAGTGCGACAGTTATGAATAGCAACCAAGAAAAGGTAGCCTGCAGTGCGTCTGGATGTCCGATGGAAAAAGGAAGTTGGCGGTATGAATACATGTAGCTTCTGAGAGCATTCTCCAAAGTACATTTTGGAGAAGACCAATAAACAGGTAACTTAGCGGCAGTGAGGTGAGATGTGAATATTGTCTAATGAAATATGACTTCACAATAGAAATAGTAAAACAATGGTTACCATTTTTAATAACTTTATACATTCTAAGGTTTTAAGCAAATAAAGCTGGACTAATTATATAATTTATTTACTTATTATTTGTTTTAGAAGCTATAAAACTGGTGACTTACCATAAACTCGAAACTTAAAAGTATTTTATAGAATAAGATGACTTTTAGCGAAAGTCATATCTGTTTATACGAAAGTATTCCTCTCATTGATGAAGTAACGCCAGGCTTACAGCGTAAAAGAATAGTAAAGTACTCAAAAATTTCGACGGGTGCTCCTAAGGCTAGCGTTATTGGGATAAATATATATATATATAACAATTCGTGAGCCGTGTCGATTTTTTCTAGTATTTTTCAATTAAAATGTATCTAGCCAAAATAAACAGCTTTCTTCATTCAAGATTCTGCCCGCCATCAAATAAATGTAGATATACAAAAGACAAATAACTGTAATAAGCTGTATATAGGTACCAAAACCTATAACTCCGAGTGCTGGATATTTCACGTTCAAACTTCTTTAATGATGCTTCGTATAAAAAGGAAAAAAGTCTAGAGAAGTTGGCGAAGATGCAATTTATGTCACTGTGGGACGAGCGGCGTAGTGTCTATTAGTATAGAAATCTTAGAGACAGGCCTTAACCCAGCAATGGGCGGCGTCAAGCCGATGTAAAAATAACAATATATAGCCCAAAATAAGCACTGTAAGGCTTGTGTTATGTACACTAAGGTAACGGATAGACATGTGTATATGATACATAGATATGTTCCTAGAAATATGTATTAGTATTAATGACTTAGACATATTTGTACATGAGCTCGCCTTAATCACGGGACTCGTCGTTGCGAAAGGCAAGATCACTACCATTACCATATATAATTAGGACTGTGGAATATTAGATCAATTTATATTAGGACAATAAGTATTAGGAAATACAACAAGTACCTACTGATTCGCACTGCACTATGTCTAAATCTATAAAAATTATGTTACAAGCACAAAATAAATAACGTAATTATGCATTGAGACATGTATTTGTCTCTGTCTATAATCTGTGCTTAAGCATCATGAAAAAAATGGTGTGTTAAGTCCGAGCTGTATTTTGAGCAATGGGTTTAGAAGACGTAAATAAAAGGATATAAAATACTCGATTTGTCTTTATGAAATTCGCCGATGATACGTCTCTGTGTTTCTTATTTAAATCTTTTTAGTTACCATAAAAGAAACATATTTCTTTTTTAAGTAAATTTTGACTTAAATTTCTATTACAGTATTGGATAGAATCAAATATCACTTGTCGGACCTACTAGGTTTCGTACCTCAGACAGAGGAACATCTTCTCGTATTCGAAATAAACATTTTTAGCAATGTTTGGGCAAGCGAGTGGTTCAATTCCCGCCTGAAAATTCACTTGTGAGCCGAATCGATATTTTCGAGTATTTTTCTATTAAAATAATTAATCTAACAAGTAATTTATTTATATAATGTTATTGATATGGCTTCTTTTATATTTAAAAGTTAGTGTTAAATTTAGAATCTCACTATTTGTCAATCTCTGTATAATTATTACAAAAAAAAATCTAGCTTACGCTTTTAGAATATGCCAAATCCACTGTCGGCCCGCAATGAAAAGCACATGAACTGTAAAACAGATGAAAATACTCGCATATATAGAGACAGACATACTGCACCTTTACACATATAGATATAATAACAATAACAATTCTTACAATAACACCAATATTATTTTATCCCAACGTGAACACTGAAATTCTTGTGTTATGGATATTTGGGTAACGGATAGACATACATATATGATACATAGATATGTAATATTCATATAAATCAGAAATAAATAATTCCAAACAACTCACAACAATGATTCAGTTCTAAACTAAGCTGCGCTCGTACTTGTTGCATCAAGAGGCCGTCAGAACCGCTAAACAGAAATATGTATAAATACCCATGATTCAGGTACTAATGGACGTATTTATCACACAAACATTTGCCTCTTCTGGGAGTCGAACCCAGAACCGTTGGTGCGAAAGGCAGGATCGCGATACACCAAACAATCATAGATTATTACTGAATATTGCTCGGTCAAATAACTATATTTTCTTATATTGTTGTATTCTATTGAAGTTTTTCCCTACTCCCACGGACCCCTAAAATATGTACAAAAATGCCCCGAACAGAACCCGCTGTGTCCACCGGTCGATGTCTGTTAATCCACAAACGCTATCCAATTAATCAAAATAAATAATCGCTGTTGTGTTTCAACGTTTGTACTGCGACCGAAATACTTGACACTTGAAAGTGACCGGAAGCACCTTCATCTCTGTAAATATTATATTTGTTTCCTATGCGTTTCGAATCCATTGATCAGATTATGATGAAACTTTGTTTAGTTCTTGTATGCATACCAGGAAAGGTTTATACCTTATAGTCAGCAAAAAAAGATCATTGCAAAACTTGCCGGATGCAGCTAGCAATAATATAATATTAGACAACGTTACATAAATCCTTCTGAACCCAAGTATATGAAGCACTTATGTTATGGAATTCAGAAACTACGACGATACCACAACAGGGAAGCGTTTTGGGTCCAATTCTTTTTATACTGTATCTAAATGACATAATAATAGCAACCAACCATGAATGTATAATATTCGCAGACGTCATTTTTATTCTCTTAGACTTCTGATAAGAAAAATCCATGATTCAAGACCATGAAACCCAAATTAACATATTGACAATATTATTAAATGGCTCATGAAGAATAAATTGAAAATTAACTTGAAATGTTTGTTTATTCGCACAAGTAACAGTGACTCAATTTATGTTAGTAAAACTTATAAACTATGTTGGTTAGTACAAGTAGAAAATAACAAAAAAAAATTGATGACAACTAAAGCGGCCAGTTCTGAAATAAAACTAATACAATTTAATAAAACTAAACAAGCAAAATATAATATTAAATTGAAAATTGACAAAATAAATTAAGTTCCACATACCAAATTCTTAGGGGTTATTATATACCAAAACTTGAAATCGGTACTCACATAGACAATTTATCAAAAAGAATAAACAAATTCGTTTACGCCCTTTACAAAGTGAGAAATGTTACTAACAGGGTGACAGCGATTGACAGCGACAGTGACAGTGACAGCGACTACCTATCGAGATTACGTGGAATCAGTACTGTGATATGGAATTACATTTTGGAGTCAAGGTATCAATAATAAGAAGGCATCCATTGAACAAAAAACTGTATAAAAGCCCTCTGTGAAATCCCACCAGACGAGTCGTGCCAACCATTATTCAAGGGCTTAGCCTCACTACTACTACCATCAATGTATATTTATAAAGTTTGCATTTTTGTACACAAAAACTAAGAACTGTTCAAAAAAGTCTCTAATGTAAGTTCTCGACTTTAAAGGAATCCAAGTAGATAGATTAGAGGAAGGATCAAAATCAGGAATCTATAATAAAAGTTGTCTTACTATGTGTGTACGTATTTACAATAAAATCCCAAATAACTTTAAAATTCTGACAGTAAATGCATTCACACTTAAACTTGAAGCAGTCGCTAAACATAAAGCTTCGCTAGCATTATATATTGGAGCGGAGCGTAGAACTAAAAATAAAATAAATTCAATAATTTTTAGTAAATTTTAAAATTCCATCTGAATAAAAACTTAAAAAAAGCACGCACTTTTTGTTTCAATGAGAAATCTCATAGAGATAATGTTTTTTGGTCATAAAACTTTTGTTTTTGCGAATTTCAAAACACAATCTGACACAATCTGGTACTAACTGTGTTGATTCGATTCCACACAAAAATAATTAAAATCGGTTAAGAACTCGGGAAGTTGTGGCGTAACAGACATTGCGTCATTGAAGCTGAAGCAAGCTCCGCTCAATAAAATGCGTGGCTTAATCAACATCATTTTTATGACATAAAACAATTCTTAGACTTTAAAAATATGACATCTATTAGTAAAATAATGTAATAAGGGCAAAACATGTGCATTTTTCACCGTGCAAAGAAAGAATTATGAATTAATACATTATATAAATTAACAAGTATCAATAGTAATAGCACCACATACACTCTAGTTTACCGAACCGCAGACGATCAAACTCCAAGACTACAGTGGTCTTCATACAGTCATCGACATATCAGTCTATCCGCAATTGTTAATATCCGGCTCAAAGGACCAATCACTCAATATATATCTATTTCCCAGAATATGGTTACAAAGGATCTTATTAAAAAAAACATTCGATCCTATTTTATTGATAATACGAATGTGTAAATATTGTCTGGTATAACACAAAACTGGTAGTAATTAATAATTCAAAATCGTCAAAAAAATAATAATAATATTTGCCTAGCCCAAAGTAAGCACTATCCCGGAAGGGGTAGATGTTTGTGTGGCAAATACGTGCATTTGTACCCGGGTTTATATATATATATATATATATATATATATACTATGTAATAGCCTTTGTTCATGAATGAGATTTTAAAACCTTTTTAAACATTCCCGAAGGTTAGTTCAGTCAACTTGTGTGGAACTTTGTTAAAGAAAGTCAAATCTGTACCCAAAAATGAGTCTCTTTTTTTTGAATCCTGAAATTTGAAACAAGTTTATTCTTGTTATAAGTATTAATTGAATGAATCTTGTAATGTTTTGGTAATTTGATAATTTATTTTTGGCAATTTGATTTTATTGATTTGATAATTGTAATTTCAAATATCGTAACCTTTTAAGTTTTTTTCTTATTGACAACTTTAGAACTGTTTCTTAATTCAATAAATTGATTTGATAACTCGATAATTAAGCACTAAAGGCTAAGATTTTTAACGTTATCACTGAGAGTTATAACAGATTTGTCAAAGTGACAGGCAAGAGCTATTTATAATCATATTGAATTTATTAACAATACGAATTTGAATGTCACATCTTATCAAAATGTTAGTAGACTACCGAGACCTTTGCAAACCTGTTGTTTTTTAAAGTGACGCCAGCGCCATCTTTTTTTATGTTCTAGCTACTACTACAATTAATATCGAATATATATATAATAACACACACATATATATGTTTACAGTGTTTAACCACGATGAACTCCGAAACTACTTAACCAATTTCATTGTTTTTTTTTCATTTTGCTGGTTTTGTTCCAACTTAGGACATAGGAAATGTGTCATATTAATTAATAAATACTTTAAAAATAATTAACCTAAGCAACACGTGACCGGTTCAGCTAGTTTAAATATACGTATGTTAATAAAAAAATTAAAGTGAACGTTGGAGGGAGCTAATCCAAAAGGTTCTTTTTCACCCTGGCTCTTAAGATGGACGGGTTATATGTAATCGGAAATACAGATGCAGAGAAAGAGGTTCACTCCTTTGCTGTGGTAATTAAAATGTAATAAAAATAATATTCTTTAATGATTATAGATTATTATTTTTATTACATTGTAATTATATCATTTTTAGTAATATAAGTTATTTGCGGGATTGCTACCATATACCTTGTTATTGAGTTTCCGATATTTCCGATATTTTCTAAATATCGGAAACTCAATAACAAGGTACATGGTAGCAATCCCGCAAATAACTTATATTACTATAATGTTAGTGACCATGAAAGTTTAAAAGAATATATTATATCATTTTTATCGATAATAATAAGAATGATCGATCGTTTAAAACAATACATCGAATGTAAAATTTTACAAGTATCCAACAGTCGACAAAAAAGAAACAGCTATGAAATTATTACTTTTGAAGTGAAAACTTCTTTAGCATCGTTGTGATTTGAAATTTGATGAAACAAAAAAGCGACAGTAAAAAGAAACAGACACATAATCAGAATAAAACACTTTTTTACGGATTTTTGCGCATGTTTTATCACAGTCATCCTGTGATCACGGCTCCTGTAAAGGAGTCGAAACGTCAGGATTAAATATAAAATAAAATAAAACATGCGCAAAAATCCGTAAAAAAGTGTTTTATTCTGATGTGTAATGTGCGCGGAAGTGTAAGAACTAAACAGACACATCATTTCAAAAGATTTAACGTAGGAGAAAATGAGATAGGAAGCATTATTTTTCCCAAGTGTTGCTTATGAGTTTATTTTAAATCGATTTAAACATGTATCTGGCTTATTTTTGGTTTTAAAAATTAAAAAAATTAATGCTCTGTCCCCTCTTTCTTGTATTTCACCATACATGATAAGATAACGAACAGTAAAAACAAATAATTTCGCATTAAAAGATAATTCTTTGTAATAAAGATTTTGTAATATAATAAGAAGAATCAATCTTTGAAAAAATATTGCCAATTCCATCTGAGCAACTAATCTAACAGAGCTATTTATTAAAATTAACAACACCAACTTTAAGAATTATGGCGAAAGTAATCGGCAACAGATTCGCAAAAAAAAATTAACGATATATTTATGAGAATTAATTAATGAACTTAATAAATTATATTCAATGACGAATAGATATTTTTGATCAGAAACTAAATCAAACAGTGTCATAACAAAAAAAAAACTGTGAAAAACAGCACGACATTAATGTAAACGGTATAAAATATCAAGAATAAATCATAATATTCTTGTGTTCAAAACCAATCTCGTTTTACTAGACTTTTTTATATTTTTGTCCTTTTCTTGCTTATGTGTACGTTTTTACTGTTCAAATGTAATTATTAGCTCAAATCTATCAATGTCATATTACAACGTTTAATCCGAGTACTAATAAAGTTTTATATATAATTTCTGTAGATTTTATAGTTTTTAGGGTTCCGTACCTCGAAAGGAAAAAACGGAACCCTTATAGGATCACTTCGTTGTCCGTCCGTCTGCCTATCAAGACCCTTTTTCTCAGGAACGCGTTGAGGTATCAAGCTGGAATTTATATCGAATCCTCAGATCTACTGTCCCTTAGAGCTGTGACAAAATCAAACTTCTGCGCCAACGCAATCAAAAGATACAGCCGTTTATGCCGCAAATATCACAAGGGAATCAAAACTTACTTCCTGTGAACTCAGAATCTTGAAATTTGGTACAAAACAACGTCTTACAGCAGAGATAAAGGAAAAATTGCGAAAATTGTCAATTTTTAGTTACATCATATAATAAAACAATTTTTCAGAACCCTCGGTGCGCGAGTGCCACTCGCACTTGGCCGGTTTTTTATAAAGAGCCAGACAATCCAATTAGTCATAATGTTAGAAAACTGATAGGTATATAATCTTTTCTTATTATAATTTGGGTATTTACCAAGGTCTTTTTAGCCGATAAAAATTGTTGAGGTTTATTATGTATCTGTTTTACTTAAGTAAAATATACAGTAAATCTATAATCTAAGATCACAGTGGTTTGTGTGTTTGTCTGTCCGCTCTTTTTCCATTGTATCAATAACGTTACCATAGCAACTCGTTAACTGAAAGTAGTTCGTCTACCGGACGCTAAATGGCGCTAACAGAAAAATATTTAATAATAGAAAAAAAATTAATGAATTTTGTCCACCCGTGCGAACCCGGGACGGGCCGCTAGTATATACTCTAAGAACACAAATTTGTTGTTTGTGTGTTTGTCTGTCCGCTCTTTTTCATCCATCATCATTCATCCATATTACTAAGTTTCCATTTCCATGCTTTTTTATTATATTCTTTCAGTATTTTGGTTGCATGTCTTCTACAAAGCTTTACTTAAGAATTACGAATATTATAACCTTAAATTTTAAGACTGAATTTTAAGATTCCCTATTCAAAATTTTAAAATGCTAAAAACAGCAGACCCTTACTCCGGTCCTCTGAGGTGATCGCTTTTACTAAGCCTATGTAGCCTTCCCAGGTCTGTGACACTTTCCAGGTGGTATATCGAAGAATCCATCGCGAGGTATGCATTAGGTTTTACCACCTCCCTCCCCCGAGTCCGGAAGGTACCTACACTTGCTTCGAGTGCAAACAAAAGGTGATTAAATTAACTACCACTTAACTATCAACTAGTGACTTAACATTTTTTTAAAACCTAGGGAAAATCCTTTATGATTTCGACCCGTTCATTGGCAGCGCGGATATATTAGGATTTCCTCTGCCAAAGCGCACAGAGAGTAGGCAGAATTATAAGTACCCAAAACTAAAACTCGTAGAATGTACCCTCCACTCCTAGATGTGCGGAAGGATGTTATGAAATTCACCACATGGCAACTTTTTTTTTCTCCCAGTGGAAAATCCTCTATGGATTCGACCCGACACAGGTTGATGGCGGTGATATGTGGGACTCTCCCACACCTTAGCGCACAGAGCGTAATCGGGGCATACCCGAACTACAAAAACCACTGGGACGTACCACCTGACTGCCTAGGCTCTGTGGGGTCGTTTGCGACACTCGCCATTGCGAAGAGATGGCCCGAGGGCCCCTCCAGAGTGGAGGAATTCCAAGTACGGACACCACATGGCACCTAACCTAACCTAACCCAATAATCTCATGTTCTGTATCGCCATCTCATACTCGATTAAGCTGCAGTTTAGCCCATAGCTTTTTTCTTTTGTTTTTAACAAGATACTTTCATCTGTACGTACAATAATCTATCATTTAATACTTCGTTTGACTTTTTCTGTACAGATTGGTGTGTGTTAACTTCTGTAGACGTAAAAATAACCAAGGGCTTAAAGTGAAGCGAGATTTAAAAGGTGCTTAATATTACGATCACCTATCTGATGACCGACCTTTTCGAAAGACACTTAAACTTCGTAATCTTAGATCAGACGTTCGAAAAACTTCGATGTTGCGATGAGGTGCGATGTTTTAGAAGTTCGCGAAACTTCTAAAACATCGCACCTCGCCAAATTGTGTCAGCGAATATAAAAATATACAACACTAGCTTTTACCCGCAGCTTCGCCCGCATTTAAGCCATTAAATAAGTATCAAACATTATTACAATAGAAATGAATCAATATGATAAGTATATTTTATTACTTGGATTATCAGTTTTAAACTAAATATAAAGAAGTTTAAAATATGATTTATTGAATTACAGCAACAAATGTTTAAATATATTTCTAAATTAAATTAATAACACCTAACCTAAAATTCAAATAGTTTTATACATCATATAATAATGACAGAAGAAAATAACAATGAATATAGAAAACATTCAAACAGTTAAAACTATAGTCAATCGGATTGGATGTTGACATGACCGTCGGTAATGCACTATTCAGGGTTAGAACTTTATTACTGGAATGCTAGATGGCGTTGAAGTATCTAGATTTCTTGTCAAACAATATATTTTCATATAAAACATATTTTCATTAAAAAGTATCCCATGTTACTTCTAATATCTTCAAGAATATGTGTACGAAGTTTCATGATGATCGGTTTAGTAGTTTTTGCGTGAAAGCATAACAAACAAACTTACATTCACATTTATAATATTAGTAGGGATTATACAAGACACCGTTCCATCCTATAGCTTTTTACCTAGTATAGGCAATTTTTAAATTTAATACTTTGCAAATATCCTAAAGATAATAAATTACCTATTAAGATATACCTATGTGCGTGCGTGTGTGTATGTGTGTATGACTTTTGTTTACTGATGGTTACAATAGGTTGTAGTTTTTGTTTAATTCAATTTATCCGTATTTGCATACTTATTTATTTATTACTAAAAATTATTTGATTTAACTCGTCTTTAGTGAAAATTGGACTTTGACGCAAACCATTTTGGATCAAAAGCATTATAGACAATGTCGTTTATAATAAAAATGGTATCGACAGTTAAAATAGTGCAGCGATCATCGATCCTTATTAGTATCGATACAATTACAATTAAAATGACAATCTCCGTAGATTTCTTCATATTTAAAAAATATATAATTTTATATATGTAATTGCAGATATTTAAAATATTGAAATTGATTCGTTATTGATGTTCTTACGAGTATAATATTTTAGTTATATAAGACGATTTGACAATTATTATTGACATTCTTATAATCTTTGATATGACTAGCGGCCCGTCCCGGCTTCGCACGGGTGGACAAAATTCTTTAATTTTTTTCTATTAATAAATATTTTTCCGCTATATTTTCGCGCCATCTAGCGTCCGGTAGATGAACTACTTGCGGTTAACGCATTGCTATGGTAACGTTATTGATACATTGGAAAAAGAGCGGACAGACAAACACACAAACCAGTGTGATCTTAGATTATAGATTTGCATTGTATTATATACTATTTGTTTGACTCAGTTCACAAGACGATTTTGACAAATGTGTTAATTTTTGAGTAGTTTTTGACATTTTTATTCTGGTGTCGACATATTTTATCTAATAGTATGAATGATATTAGCTTGCGGGCGCTTGTGGTAAGCAATTAAGTAAATTGTTTTAAGAAATAAATAACTTAATAATCTATGGTACCTTTTCTCTTCGTATTCCTTGTTTCTTTTTCACACAAACCATGGAGGTTAGAGAGAAGGAGAACGATCGCTGTAGAAAATAGTGTCCCAGAAATATGGACAAAATAAGAGAGGCGCTGCGATCGCTAAGTTTTTAAATTTGTACATTATTCAACTAACTTCATCTACTTGTACTCATAGACAGCTAACTTCGCAGATAATACTTAGCGACGGCAGCGCGGCTGGTGGCTGAAAAGAGAACTATACATTTTACAAATTTACAGGGACAGGCGGGCTTATGCTTTAGCACGTAGCGATCGTTATTCATCTCTCTTACCTACATGATAAAATAACATAGTAAACATAAGATAGCGTTTTGAAGTGTCAAAGTAATGTCCTATCGGCATTTATTCTTTACTATGGTTTAACATAATCCATCCTATTTTAAAGTCCGTGCAACTAACAACATAAATATGTGAAGCAATACATATTCAGTACAGTTCCTATATACGTATATAATTTATTTTATTGGAGCGAAGCTCCCATGGATCAGCTTCAATGGCGCAATGTCTGTTACGCCATAACTTCCAGAGTTCTTAACCGATTTTAATATTTTATATGATGAATCAAATCAACAGGTTTAGGACCAGTTGGTGACGGAGCCCGAATTTTGAAATTCGCGAAAAATTTTTTTTTTCTTTTTTAGGTATTACGTTCCGCTCCAATATATGGTGCTAGCGTAGCTTTATGCTTAGCAACTGCATCACCTAGTTTACTATAATTGGAGGATACATGGATCAGCTTCAATGGCGAAATGTCTGTTACGCCATAACTTCCAGAGTTCTTAACCGATTTTAATATTTTTTGTGTGCAATCGAATCAACAGGCTTAGGACCAGATTGTTACGGAGCCCGAATTTTGAAATTCGCAAAAATTCCCATCGAAAATTTTTTTTTCCTTTTTTTAAGTATTACGCTCCGCTCCAATATATGGTGCTAGCGTAGCTTTATGCTTAGCGACTGCATCGCCTAGTTATTTATCAATAACTATATTATATTTTAGTTAAGTACGTGTTGACTCCACGGAAGATCAGCGTTGCAAATGAATGTTTGTAACACATTAACACATGCTGAGTGGAGACCATTTCGATAGATGTTATTTCTAGGGTTACCATAGTAACTCGACTTTGTGGCCCTAGGTTTGATCCTCGGCCGGGTCAATGTAGGAATTCAAACTTTTCTATATCGTCTGGGTGTTCTAGTACCGTCGTTGTTTCTGAATTCATAACACATGTGCTTTAATTACTTGTGTTCAGGTTGGGTTTAGTGGGGCTGGTATATGGCGTTGTCTAATATTGTACATTATACATAGTGCTACCAATTGCTGTCGATACAATTTTTATCGACAATATCGATGCAATGAGTTAACCTTTAGATTTTTCTATAATTGCCTATTATCGATAACCTATCGAGCACATCACTAGCACAAAATCGTGCGAAAAAACCGACAAGAGCGTTACAAAAGCTAACATCAGATTCCTTATTTTAAAAAAATACATAAACTTCACAATATTATGGCATTTGATAGCATTTGGTTATAGACACGGTAATTTAAATACGAATTGATTAATTAAAATTCTTCTTCGATGTTAAGGTGATATGTGAAGATGTTATGTGATATTCATATAATTATAATGTATTAGTTTTACCTAAATACATAATGTATTGTCTGCGATTTCTCGTTAAATAAGGTTATATTGGACTGACTTCAATTTCCGAGGGAATTCGTGATTTATTCTGCGGATGAAATGAAATTAAATGATTTATTCACAGAAAACAGTGTGCTGAAGTCTACTACAATAAAATTTATCAAAAGATTAAAATTAACCATATCAAATCATGAGGTATATTCAGCTAACATTTAATAATATTAATTCATATCCCCATCTGTTTATTAAATCTCGACTAGTTAGCCGGTGATTGGCCAAATGATTTGGAGGTAATAAGTGTGATTAAATTGGATATACTGGATGTGCTAAGAAATTTTAACCAAGAATCGGAATATTTTTATAAAAAGCTCAAAAGCCTTAAGCATAGACGGAAGGAAGCTAGCATATCCGTTTTTTATTGGAAACCCCATGGATCAGCTTCAATGAAGAAATGTATGTGACGCCATAACTCTATGTGTTCTTACCCGTTTTTGTATTTTTTGTAATTAATCAAACCAATAGGTTTAGGACTAAATCGTGACGGAGCTCGAATTTAGAAATTCGTAAAAATAAAAATGTTATGACCAAAAACATTAGCTATATGGGATGAGCAAAAAAGATTTCAAGCTTCAGCATGAAAAATGAAAATAACTTTATTCAAGTGCACTTAAAAATAAGTAGTTTCGAATCGTCCAACATTACCTACCACCCATTCAGGACGTCTTTTAACTGACATATATAGAACTCTCTAGAGCTTATATTTTTGAAACCACCAATCCTCTCAGCTCCAATATATTGTGCTAGCAAAACTTCATGCTTAGCGATTGCATCGACCCAGTCGGTTACATTTCGGAGAGTTACAGCGGAATTCCACAGCCTTGTTCCGTTTTTCATCAGACAACCATACTTACGATTAGATGACACCATTATATGGTAGATACACTAAGCATTTTAGTTCCAATTTTGTGATACTTACCGCTAAGGAGTGGAACTCTTTGCCTGAATCTGTATTTCCTGACATACAATTAAGGGGTCTTCAAGGCACGAGTAAACAGGTATCTTCTACACTGGAGCGTCACATCCTAGATCGCATCGTCGCTTACCATTAGGCGAGATGGTCAAGTACCAACCTATCTTAATATATATAAACTAGTGGACCCGACAGACGTTGTCCTGCCTGTTATTTTTGCAGTATAGATAAATTACCTAGATACCGTCTGCAGCGCCATCTGCCGGGCTGATTTGTGAATGTAAACCATTCTCAGATCCCCTTGAACACACACAAAAAAAATCATTCAAATCGGTCCAGCCGTTTAGGAGGAGTTCAGTGACATACACACTCACAGAAGAATTATATATATAAAGATTACGTGTCACGTTGACTCCTAAACTACTTAACCAATTTCGATCAAACTTCGTAACTATCTGTTATTTGATCGAACTTAAAGGATAGATTTGATTTTAATTTATAACACAGCAACGCGTGGCCGGGGCAGCTACTTTACTATAAAAAAGAGAATGGGGGATATAGCTCCAGGATATAACTACGTCCGGAGTTACACTAGTCTACAACTAATCCCCTTCACGACACTCTTAAGTGTAAGTGATAGGTGCTATTTTCCAATGCCGGATACCAGAAAACCAAGGTATCAAATATTGTCAAATCTATCTTATTATTGCTAATTTTATGAATATTTGTCAGTGTGACTCGATCTTGTCAAATATGTGATATTTAACGCTTAGCCCACCAATCCTGTCTGTATTTATGTTTGCTGACGGGAAAAAATAGCTTAATGTGCTTTGGGATGGCTTTATGCAGCAAAATAAAATATCAAATTTGAATAACGAACTTGTATCTAAAGAAATTATTACTATAAAAAAATCAATTAGTCTCAGATGTCAGGCACTCGTACCTTTGTCTCTTCGCTTTTTATTTAAAAAGATAAAATAAAAAATTTTGTTTTTATTTATTTTTTAATGCTTAATTAACAAAAAATATAATAATTACATAGCTGTTACTTCTTTATCCATTGTTTGATACTTGTAAAAGTGTAACATTCGATGTTGTTGGTCAGCTTAAGAAAAATTTGAAAAGATGCCCACTTGGTTCCTGAGAAAACTTAAATTAGTTATTGCTTTGTATTAACGAAAGTTAAAGTTGAAATCATTTGAGTAAGTACTCTTACAAGTGTTTTCGCTTCCAATTTGACGACCGTTTGGTGGAACGGTAGCGGTCCTGCCTTTCTCACTGATGGTCCTGGGTTCGAATCCCGGAAAGGACATATATTTGTATGACGAATACGAGCATTAGTACCTGAGTCATGGGTATTTATATATGCTTCTGTAAATGTTACATATCTATGTATCACATATATATGTCTATCCATTGCTCTAGTATCCAAAACACAAGCCTTATAGTGCTTACTTTGGGCTAAGCTAATTGTTGTGAATGTAATAATAAAAAAAATCATACAGACTAGAAACAAATATAAAGCTTACGCCTCCACCTCGCATAAACCCATCCATTTAAAACATACAGGCGTCCAATGGCCGAATCATTGATTTCTATAATAAATTATACTAATTTAAATAATTCCGCAGTTATACTGGACACTTGGGTAAAATAACTAACACAAAGAATATGATTCGCCTATGGATGAGGTAATAAATAAAATTGAGGATTATTAACCTACATGTGATGACAATTTGTCGCAACGGTTACCTTGTCTTTCACACCTATGGTCGTAGGTTCGACTACGGGAATGGGTAGGTAGGTAGTTTGTGTGATGAATACAAGCATTTATATATGAGTCATTGGTATATATATGTATTTCGTTAATACGTATCTATGTTTGGTATATGTCACAGCTTTCATACTATAGGGGCACAATTCGAAAAACATGATTGTTGGGAAAACGCGATTAAAGAATTTTGAGCCTATGTATTTTCACAAAATCGTTCATAAATAAATTACACTATTAATAGCTAGTAACTAGTGCTGGGATAAATTTAAGCGATAAATATTTCATGCTTGATGGACATACTCTTATGATGTTTTATGATTTTGCTAGTTTCCATAATACAAGAATTGCACTGCTTAATTTGGGCTGATTGGTGTGAATGTACGAAAAATTATCATGCGAAAGAATATATGTATACAAAATTTAACAAAAAGTACATTTTATTACTAGGCTCTTGAAAAAAATAAAATAAAAAAAATTTTTGTTAAATAAGAATTTAACAGCTAGATTTTTATATATAAAGAATGATTACAAAAAATATATTTGTCAGGCGGTACTTAAATCCATATCCTCTCGCTATCCGGGCGAGTACACTTCCTATTCAAAACTAAAGTCTTTGCCAATGATGACGTACGAAACGAAGACGTGGTCCCTTACTATGGGCCTTATAAGAAGGCTGAAGGTCATCCAAAGAGCGAAGGAGCATGCTATGCTCAGATGTTCCCTACATGATCGAATCAGAAATGAGGAGATCCTTGGAGATCCAAAGTAGCCCGCAGAATTGACTAACTTAAGTGGTAGTGGACGGGGCAAATAGCTCGTAGAACTGATAGCCGTTGGGCAGTTCTCAAATGGCGACCACGGATCGGAAGACGAAGTATAGGCAGGCCTCCCACTCGGTGGACTGACGATCTGGTGAAGGTTGCGAGAAGCACCTGGATGCGGCAGTGCAGGACGTACAGTTGTAGAGATCCTTGGCCTTTGTCAGTGGACGTCAATTGGATGAGACGACACTTCGAATTGTGCAACCGAGATCTTGACTCACCCGTCGATTTTTTATTATTTTTTCACAGACGCAAGCGCCATCTCTTTATGTTTATGTTTACCTATTACTACATATAACATCGAGTACCTAATCGAATAAACTAATCGAGGAAACAAGTATCGAACAATCAATATAGAAGAAATAGCTAAGCAATTATTATTTCTTTGTTTAATTAAGCATATTACTGTTGGATTTTTGGTGGAGTAGAGTGGAACTCCCTCCCTGCGTCTATATTCCGAGTACTTATAACCCGTATGTTTTAAAGCCAGGGTGAATAGGCACCTTCTGGGTTACCTTGTTCCATCTTGGAGTCTGTCTTTGCCCCCGGGCTTGATTGGGATCAAGATCGAACCCATTCCAAATTTAAAAAAAATCCTAACAAACTACTACAAGAAAAAAAAAAATCTGGTGTTCAGTGGAATGCAAACCCACTTACCCTCGCTATTCGGGCAATTGCTCATTCAAATATTAAATTTCATTCATATCGATTGGATCAATAATTTAATTACAAGTATTTATCGTTTAAATTCGTTAAATAAACAAAAAATAAAAGCCACATCCATTTAAAAAATCAAATACGTACTCCTTGTCACACATTTGTCAAAAACTGGCGTCTTCCATAAATGAATAATACTTAGAGGTACAATTTTTGACTATTCGAATATTTTACAAATATTGTCTTACGTTAACCGAAGAATGTGCGATGTAATTTGGCTCTTATCCCCTCGCATTAAGACATAGCTTTTGGAAGCAATCAAATAAATCATGATGACAAATTTTTATTGGATAAAACAAATGACACTCGATTCTGAGTGCACTTATAGATAAGTGATTTAAAATTATGTCTCATAGAGTTTTTTTTTGCGAAAACAAGTTTAGTGTTTGGTTTCCATTGGGTTGAATCAACAATAGAAGACTTACATGGTTGATTGACTTTTCGTTTCCAATAATAACAAAAACTAATTAATCAAAGTTTTTTTTTTAAGTTATACTTCTTTTGGCGCATTGAAGGTGAAATTATATATAACGGAAGTTGCGCACGCAGCATGCAACGACAAAGCGACAACATGAAGTTAGCTGTTAAAGTGAATAGACTAAGTTCAATATATCTCATTTAAAAATTTAATAAAAAGTATAACTTCTGCCGAGCGTACGTAAGCACGCTTTTTGAGGCGAAGCTTCTATAGGGATGTTCTGGGCGCGCTCATATAAGCGCTTACCACGCGGCCATTCTATCCATGCTAAGCGTCAGATTTAACCGTTACACGAGAGCGTCAGATTTTGTACCTTTACCTATATATAGGAGCCCGCTGCCTCGCCTTTTTTTCATGATTATTTTTAATGTTTCGTTCCTACGCTTTATACTATAAAGCTTCGCTTCTGTCGGGCGTCCGTAGACTCCTCTTTATCCTTGCCTTTTCCTGTTACGCTGGGTCAGCTTTCCTGGTGCTGAGGCTCCACTCAGTTAGTTAGTTAGTTTTACGGGGCATTTTCCGCACTTAGCCTCTTGATTGGGCCATTGTACGTCATTGAGTATCCTTCTTTTACTTCAGCCATCCTAGTACGTCCCAGAAGGCGAGTAGCCTTTTCAGGTTACTAAAAGCTTCCGGTAGTGATTTTGGAGACTGGAGAAAGCGTGCCCGTTGATCAGCCACGCTCCTGCACTCCAAGGGCACGTGATGTGGCGTTTTCTCCGCCTCCATGCAGCCTCTGCATAGAGGGCTGTCTGTCACACCTATGGTAAATAGATGTTTATTCAGAGGACTCTGTTCGGTTATAGTACCTAGTACTTTACGGATTGCGTGCCTGTTTAGTCTGGTGAGGTTGCGGGCAAGCTTTTTCGAAGCCACCGGAATGGCATTCTTTGTTTGCCTACAGTCTACACTATTGTTCCATTCTGTTTGGTGGTTTTCCTCTGTTTTTTACGCAGCCATGTTCTTACTTGTGCCATGGGTATAGGCAGTAATGGTTCCGGTCCATACACCGTTCTATTTGAGCTTCTTTTGGCTAGTTCATCTGCCGCTTCGTTGCCTAGTGCGTTGCTATGTCCTTTGATCCATTGCAAAGTTACACTGTTTGTGTTTGCAATGTACTGGAGTGTGTTATGACATTCCAGTACTAGGACAGATGTTATGGTGTTGCTTTGTAGAGCTTGAAGTACAGATGCACGGATGACGCTGGAATGCGTCGTCATCTGAAAGCCCCAACTACTTCATGTCCTTTCGGACATTCGTCATCCACGTAGTTGAGGGCCTTTCCCTCCCTCTTTCCTTTGTAACCATGGAAAGGCCCTTCTTTTTTTTTTTTTTGACGCGGGGAATGCGTTACGCATACGCCGCCGTTTGGGAGAACAGCGGACACGTTATGTGGGACTCTCCCCTGCGTACCTACCCGACGATAACAGCTCGTCGGGTTGGTGCGCAGGGGCCTACCCACTAAACCACCGCGGTGTCCCTCTAACACCTTGGTGGGGATCATGTGATCGTGTTAGGATTCTTTCCACGATCCCCACCAGTGTGCTTCCGCCCTAGGCGGACCCTCCTCCGATCCGTGGGGGGCACGGAGCTGCGGAGCGACACCCTGAGTGCCCCACATCGCCTGGAGACAATGCGTGTGCTGGTCTCCCAAATCCAGCACCCGCTGGCCTCCACGGGTGAAGATGGAGGAAAACTTCCCCCACGTCCATCCGTCTTGGGACCTTTGCGCCTGCGGGAGTCCTCCGGGGCTCCCGCAGACGCACTCCCGAACCTGGGCGCATCCCGTCTCCCTCTCAGCTGAGAGGGAAAAGGGAGCGCTCCCTACTTTGGGGGATGCCGACTACTCGGACATCCCTTCCCCCTCTGGCGCCTGGACTCGCGCCTCCCGCGCTCGCGCCCGCGCCTCTCCGTCACTTGTACAACCCGCCAGCTCAGGGGACATTCCCTTCATTACCGGCGGGTCGCACCTGCGACTGCCCATAACGTGGTCGGTCGGCCGCCCGAAGGCGGCGCACACCGAGCACGCTGGCTCCCGAAGCACTTGGTGCGACAGGTAGGAATAGCAACCAAGAAAGGAGTTTTTTCGTGTCTGCGGTAACAATCACCCCTCGCATCCTACCAGCCCTCAATCCCAGATAGACGTCGTATCCCGGACGAATATTGGATCATATAAACGTAAACATGGATCCACATTCGGCCCACGCCGTGAATTATGGTCCATTTTCCCTACGGCATTTTCGAAATGCCCATAGCATTCGGGACACTAATGTTTTGATAACGACAAGCTCGTACGCTTGTCTGTAATATTAAAATTAAAACATGATCCATCTAACCAATGCTATCGGTATGAGAATTATTATTATGAATTATATTGACTTTTTTTTATTTGCATAAACAAAATGTCTACCCACGATTGGCCACTTAACTAACATATCGACACTTCTCAAAGTACAAGACCTCCCGGCAAAAATTCACTTTGTCATAGAATAAAAAATGTTCAGATATGACACGAATACTGACGTTCGTTAGCAAAAAAGTATATAATTTGGGCCAATGTTGATATTAAAATGACAAATAATTTCTATAATTATGACATCTACTTTCTTACATTCACAGCAATTAGCCTAGCCCAAAGTAAGCACTGTAACCCTGGCTTTAAAAACGGACGGGTTATAAGTACTCGGGAATACAGACGCATGAAGGTAGTTCCACTCCTTTGCTGTGCGCATTGTAAAGAATATTGAGAAGTGCTTGGTGCAACAGGTAGGAATATCATCGAAGAAAGGGTAGCAGCCCGCAGTACATCTGAATGTCTGGTGGAAAAAGGGAGATGACGGTATGAGTATATACAGCTAAAATGTATAAAAGTAAGCAACAAAATAACTCTCTACATTTCATTAATCTTTGATTAAAAATACTCCAGTTTATCAGGAGGTTTAAGCAGCTGATAGCGGCTATGATTCATGTCCCTGTTTTTTTTATTCACGTTAATGTACCTGCCACTAAGTGTCCTAGCTGGAGTGACAACAGTTTTAGAGATCCGTAGGCTGATGGCAAAACGCTTGGAATTTATCTCACTGATAGGTATTTCTTTAACGAATATTTACATTAGTACGTATTAATAGACGACCGTTTGTTGTAACGTTAGCGATCTTGCCTTTCGCAAAAACGGTCCTGGGTTCGATTCCCGGAAGAGGCAGATGTTTGTGTGACGAATACGAGCATTTGTACCTGAGTCATGAGTTTTATTTTTATGAATATCACATATCTATCCTGACAAAAGTAACATGGAGGTCAGTCCCCTGCCAGAGTTTCTTTGGCCAGTTCTTCATGGAAGGGCCTCCCAATTTCCGAACTGGTAGTAGTTTTAGTTGTATACAATGTAATCGTAGTGAGATTTAATAACTTAATAAAACAAAAACAATTTTATTTATATAACATTTTAACAATAAGGAAAATGTCTGAATATATTGTAAAGGTAGTAGAAAATTAATGACGACCATTTGCCTCAATCATCCTTCAATCATGGCTCCTGTAAAGGAGTCGAAACGTCAGGTTGTATATTTAATACATTAAATTTTGCTCAAAATCCGTAAAAAAGTTGTTTTATTCAAAAATGTTATTATTATTATTTTATTATTCCCCTTAACCCCTCGTAGTAAACTTAAAACTGGTGTTACACGTCCACGTCCTTAATATGTACATCGGCGGGAATCGAACTCGATCCGCTTAGGTAAAAGCTGACATCTCATCCGATAAGCCACGACCGCCTTAACATACATCAAGTTTTTTTATTATTTTATTTATTGGATCACCAACAAGGTTGCACAAATACAATCACAAAACAGATACAAACATAATAACTAATTGATCAAGTGAAATCTCAATTAGAGGCGACAACGACATGCAATATACAAAATAAAAGCAATTGCATTACAATTACACTGATTCACATGGTTACAGATTATAGATTGGTAAGAATTATATAATTATACTAGCTGGCCCAGCCACGCGTTGCTGTGGCACAGAAGTTTTTCTTTTGATAAAAGATTTTTTTATAATAAAAGTATCCTAAGTTACTCCTTATTACATCAGCTACCTGCGAATAAAAGTCCCGTCAAAATCGGTCCAGCCATTTCAGAGATTAGCCGGAACAAACAGACAGACAGACAAAAATTGTAAAAAAATGTTATTTTGGTGTATATACATGTAGTAAAAAACGGTTATTTCAATATTACAAACAGACACTTCAATTTTATTTATATGTATAGATAAACCAACTTATTAAAGTAAGTTCTTTAGTATTAACTTCATTAAATTATGTAGGTTTGCTGAGATATAAAGATCTTAATATATTCAAAGAATCGGAGTATATATCGAGACTAGTCGACTTTGACAGTGAGTTGTATTGGGAGAACATTCTATTTAAAAGAGAATAATTGAAAATATGATAATATTTCTTACATTCACACCGATTAGTTTAGTCAAAAATAAGCACAGTGATGCTGTACTATGAATATTAATATTAGCGGTGATTATTTTAAAGTTAAAAGCTTAGTTTCTTTTTTTTAATAACACCATCTTCATGAAATCGTTCTCTGTAATACAGTAGAACCTCGATACGTAATAACCTCTATAAATTCATAAAATTTCGTGTTCCCTTCCCCTCGGAGCTCAAAACCTCTTTTACTTAAAATACAAACACTCTGTAACTTAAACAAATCATTTGGGCAAAACATCTCAGTAAATTAAAGTAATGTGTTTCCAGACCTTTGTAATTTCAATTAAACAAATGTTATTGCTAATATTAATTAATTTTCTGCCGCAAAGCAGCAGTGCTTGCATTGCTGTGTTCCGGTTTGAAGGGTAAGATATGGCAGTGAAATTACAGTGAATTTACACCTAATGTTACAAGTTTACAACGTACACTGTGGTTCTTATGGGGGTTGCAGTTTTGCTGCGAATCTCACAAGAGTCACATGTATTATAGGTGACTGTTACCACTTACCATCAGGTGGGCAGTTTGCTTGTTTGCCAACTTTCTGCAATAAAAAAAAAAATACATGTTTACTAAATGGCTTCAAATGTGAACAACCCTGGAGAAAGTTAAAGAAATGGCTCATTAAAACAATGTAATGCAATAACACAGAGGATAATATTTTCTCTTCTTTATTTAATACTAGCGGCCCGTCCCGGCTTCGCACGGGTGGACAAAATTCTTTAAATTTTTTCTAGCATTCAATATAGCTTATGACACTCAGCAATAATGTGCCTTTCTATTGGTGAAAGAATTTTTAAAATCGGTTCAGTAGATCCCGAGATTACCCCTTACAATTTAACAAATATACAAACACAGAAACTTTACTTCTTTATAATGTTAGTATAGATTGAAAATAAAATTTATTAAGTCTACATTGTTTGGAACCAAAAAATTAAAAAGCTGGTGATCTCCACATTTAGCTAATTCCGTGCATTTTCAATCGCGTGGTCCAATATGAAATTTTAATTATTTTATTTATATTTTTTCATAAAATCGTATATTTTGAAATAATATGTTGGCTTAATTGCTTTAAATGTACAAAACTGTACATGTTACTGTTAAACATACAAAAGTTTTATCTATATTTTCATTGTATTCAAAACCGTATTGTCGTAAAATATCCGAAAAAAAAATATATTATTTAATCATAATATAACTGTTTGGATACCCAAAACATAAATACCTCTCCCACTTGCCCGTTCTGTCCACAATCGGTCAACACCCCTTTAAGTATAGCTCAAATCGGGTCCAATGAAAGGGCGCTGTTTTATTATTACGTCCAGCTAAAAGGTTTATTACCATTTGCCACTAAACATTTGTCTCAATGTTGAAAAAACTTTTAAAAATAAATCCTGCCTGAAAACTTATGAGCTGGATCGAGTTTTTCTATAATTTATCATAAAATCTACTATATTATGCATGTATTATACATATAAACCTTCCTCTTGAATTACTATATCTATTAAAAAAACCGCATCAAAATCCGTTGCGTAGTTTTAAAGATTTAAGAATACATATGGATATAGGGACAGAGAAAGCGACTTTCTTTTATACTATGTAGTGATTTAGTGAAGATACCCGATTGTTTGGTGCAACATTAGCGATCCTGCCTTTCGCACGGACGGTCCTGCCGGCCTAGTATGCGCTACTTGAGATATCTCGCGCACGATCAAAGAGAAGTTTGTCGATATCGACATATATCTCCTTTTCCTTGACATGTAGACAATCTTATGTTATATCTTGATATATGGTTATAAACTACTTTTTTATCTAATAAAGCCACATCGGTATCGTTCTTTGAATTAGTGTCGTGTGTCTTAGTGTTTTACCCTTTTATTTACTTTTCAAAAATATATATTACATCAATTTTGACGTTGACTGACGACTTACATGATCTGTGGTTGATAGTTTCTCTCAAGACCTCCACGAGGGAAGGTCAAAATGTTCGCGGAATGGAGGGGATGATGGGAGTAGGTTCATGTATCCAGATAGATACTTTTTGAGCATTAGCATATATTCCAAATTCGAACCCAATCGCGTCATTAACCTTTTAGTTATTTTATTACCGTGCAAACAAGTTAACCGGGAAGAAATCAACAAGTATGGAGAAAATTAATTATCGCGCCATTATTGAATTCCTCACCAAACAAGGAAAATCAGCTCAGACTATTTTTAAAAGATGTTAGCGGTTTACGGGGACTCTTCATTTTAGGTTTTAAATGGCCTTTTCAAGCAAGACGACTCACGTTCTGGACGGCCAATTGAGGCCACCACACCCGAAATCATTTGAAAATTCTCAGAAGAAGAAGCTAGCAGCAATGATTGTAGTATCCGATACAACAATTTTGAACATCCTACATCATCATCTTGGGATGACAAAGGTCAGTGCACGGTGGGTTCCGAAAATGCTTTTTTCCCTTAAAAACCACTTCGGGTACTTCAGCACCAGACCTCTCCCCGCTCGTGGTGGTAGGGGCGGGAAATCCTTACGTCTTTGGTCAGTCTCTGGCGCTTATTGCTCCTGGTCTCGACGCCGGCTTTCGCCTGCGTAACAGAAGCTACTTCCTCTCGGCAAATCTCCATTATCGTTGCCTGCGCACTGTTTTCAGTCGGACATAGCGCTCCGTCCTTCTTCTTACTCCCTCCTTTTAGTTTTAGTCGACTTTATAATTGGAACCACGAGTGCGGGAGATAAAAAAGTCCACCCAGGCTGTGATCCCGCGATACCTGGACAACCCTACTACACTTCGGGGGGCGGGAGTTACCCGATGGGGTCGCTCGTAGTTGTCTCCACGCAGCCCCCACTCCTTGCACCACGTACACAATTGGCCGGAGCTGGAGCAGAGTTACGAGCTCCTACGACGATGCCAGACAGAACTGGCATTGCCTCCGACAAAAACAAAGAAAAAAAAGAAAAATGAAAGAATCTGAATATTTAAATCGGTTCAGAGAAGAGTTTCTTATATCTACTTTTGACTGTTGGGATGAAACCATACACTATACACCTTATCAGGCGCTCGCATATGTCGCCCAATAACTCGAGTACTGGCAAAGGACATGTGTTTTAACACAAATTGTTTTAAAGTTCCAACGGTAACAATATTGTAAGGTGACATAAGTGCCATATTCATTCTTATCCACATAAGTGTACACTGATATATTCCAGAAATTCTTTATAAAAACCTTTTTTTCTTCAAGTTCGTATATTTCGTGGTTTAAAAGAGGAAATAGTGACAGCGATTAAGAAAATGATAATAAAGATATATTAATATTCCTTTCTTTCACACCAATTAGCCTAGCCCAAAGTAAGCACTGTAAGGCTTGTGTTATGGATACTAGGATAACTGATAAACATACATATCTATGTATTCTTCATATCTTAATATATATAAATTACGTGTCACGTTGTTTGTCCGCGATGGACTCCTAAACTAGTTAACCGATTTTAATCAAACTTCGTAACTATCTGTTATTTGATCTAACTTAAAAGATAGGATAGGTTTTATTTTAATTTATAACACAGCAACGCGTGGCTGGGTCAGCTAGTCTATATATAAAAAAATCTCTGTTACAGTGTTTGACCGCGATGAATTTCGAAACTAATCAGCCGATTTTGATTATTATTTTCCATTTTGCTGGATTTGTTCCGACTTAGGAGATAGGATCTAGACACGCGGTAGCGTGTCAAGCCAAGTTCAAGAAACAGAACTGGCGAGCCGCACCGTGTGTAATATTACACGAACCATTTGGAGCCACATTTGACCCCCGCATAAATCAAAAACTATTTCACATAAACTTATCAAATTTGTCTCATGTATTGAGACTTGCGAGATACATATGTGTTTTAAATTTCATAAGCTTATCTCAAACGGTTATTTAGATATTAATGACCAAAAATCCTCATTTTTATCATTGACTGACTGACTGACCTATAGATCAAAACTCTAACCCAGTTCCAGATGACCTAGAGAGTTAAAATTTGGTATGCAGATAGGTAATTAGATGAATACAAAGGAATAAATAAAAAACTGGCAATTTTTAAATAATGAGATTCTATTATGAACGCTTAACATAAATATTAGGTATTTATAAACCTACCAACGAATTATTATGTTCAATCGCTAGTTTCTACCAACAATCCAAATTTTCGGAATTATAAAATAAGAACCGACAAATACTTGTAGGTTTAGAGCTTGCGAAGGCTATAATTCATATATGAAAACTAGTCAAGACAGACCTTAGGTTACAATACATTATCTTATGTTATAAGAAGATATGATATGTTATACTGTTACTTATAAATACAATTCAGGACTGACCATTGAACTTGGCACCCATTAAGATCTCACTTCTTTTGTCGTTGAAGTGAACAACCAAGGCATTTATCATAATATTGAACTTGGCTCTTATTTCACATTTATGTTTTTGATTGGGATAGATTTTATTTTAAATCAGTAACGCAAGGCCGGGTCAGCTAGTAAATATATATAAATATCCATAACTCAGGTACAAATTATCATATTCATCACACAAACACCCCAGTACCATTGAGGTGAAAGATCACTACCATTGCATCAAATTTATAAATCAGTAAGTGGAACGGCGAAGACCTAGATGAACATTTCTTGACCACACCAGAGACATTTTACAATGGAGCCATGTCAAAAATATGTAAAATCAGCCGTCTTGTATGAGGACAGTAAAAAGCAAAAGAGATATTTATACCAGCAACTGAAAAGTAATAATCTTTGATATGTGCGTACAGTTAACAGCACATCAACCAAACTGTATACATAAAGCTACACTAGCACCATATATTGGAGCGGAGCGTAAAACCTAAAAATAGATAAAAAAAAAAATTTGTTTAGATGGGAATTTTTGCGAATTTAAAAATTCGGACTCCGTCACCATCTGGTCCTAAACCTGTTGATCGATTCCACACAAAAAGTATTAAAATCGGTTAAGAACTCGGAAGTAATGGCGTAACAGACATTGCGCCACTGAAGCTGATTCATGGGAGCTTCGCTCCAACTATAGTCCGTTTTTTTTAGCATTAGAAAGAACAAAATTTGGGTACTTTATTGTACACATATAATGTAACAAACAAAACGTAACATCGTGAAAAGTTTACACTAAAAAGTACCTTAAGAAGCAGAAGTTGCAAACTTGTGGAACGAAACGTTGGTCAGTTTGACACGACAAAATTTAAAAGTAGGTACATGCCGATGTTGTAATACGTACCATATTAGGTGATTTTTGTTGTAAAATTAATGGATGGATAAATAAAAGTTTAAAATATACGTGTATAAGGAAGATATAATATTGACAGACGGTACAAAAGAATTACAATTGATTTAGTTTTAAAAAGATTTGTCAAAGTCATATAGAATTTAGATTACAAAAAGGAACTAAAAAGTATTAATATAGTAGGTATACAAAAGAGTATTCCAACAATTTTGAAAATGGTTGCTTAACATGGCCGCCATTTGCAACAATACCGGCAAATGTCAACGTCACTGGCATCACGAAAGCGATTGCGAGTAGCTGTGCATTTATCTGTTTTGACTATTTTCACTATTTTCTTTGGTTTATTTTTAAGTTATTGTTAAGTTTTTGTTGAAGTTTTTTGTTAAAAGTTTTTGTTGTTCTTTAATCTGTTCAACAATGGACGAGCCTGAAGCCGGTCCAAGTGGACTCCAACACAAGGTTCTAAACCCTCCTGTTTTTACTTCGCCAAAGAGAAAAAGACCGAAACAAAATCCGCTCAGCGCAAGTGAAAAACAAGTAGTCCTGAACATTCACAAAATGGTATTGGAAATGTGGCCTAAGGACGAGTACCCCAGGAAAGTGGATGTGGTCTATAAGACAGCTGTTACAGCAGGAATATCGAAAGCCACTGTCTACAACATATTAAAAGAAAAAGAAAGAAGTGGCGATGTGCAATCTCCGCCTCTTCGCCAAAGAAAACCATACAAGTTTTCTAATATGGACGAAATTATTCTATCTGGAATTCGAAGGAAAGTGCATGGCTTTTTTTTCAAGAACGAAATACCAACACTTGACAAAGTGTTGGCAGAAGTAAATAATGACGACTCATTGCCTAACATGTCCAGAAGTACGTTGCACAAAGTATTGTGCCAAAAACTCCAATTTAAATATGCTAAAAGGAATCGCAAAAGTGCCTTAACTGACCGCAATGAAATTGTCCTATGGAGGCTTCACTATTTAAGTGAAATAAGAAAATATAGAATCGAGGGAAAACAGATTTATTACCTGGATGAAACCTGGGTAAATGAAGGTGCGTATTAATAAACTAACTATAACCTTTTATCATTTTGTTCGTAATGGCCAGATTTGTATAGAATAAAATAAAATGCCACTGTCTGCATATCATTGGTACAGTTGCAATGCAAACATTGTAAGGTTGACTCAACTTCATTGTTACGCTCGATGATGTCTTTCACTTACTACGCTGACTCAGCGACCCAAAATGGATCTTGGCCTCCGACATCAAAGAACGCCACTCCGGTGTGGTTTGTTTTGTTATGTGATGTCGTATACTGCACATATATTATTATTAATATTACATATTATACCTGTATAAAATTTGTATTTATTCATATTTTTTTACAGGTCACACAAAGTCTTCAGTCTGGCAAGATACTCGAATAAAATCAAATAAAGAAGCTCAACGGGAGGGGTTAACAACAGGCTTAAAAAATTCAACCGGCAAAGGGAAAAGATTAATCATTTTACACATTAGTAAGGGCAATTTTTAATTTTTTAAGCTGCATAAAGGCAAAGGCCTCTGAAGCCATAATGTCTACTTTGACTTTTTTAATTTATAATATGACGCTGTATTCATAATTAAACTTGTTTCTTGCACTGCTGTGCCTATGCGGAGGACGTGGATTCGAGTTTTCCCACCCAAGCGGATCAATGACTGAATTTCTTCAATTTAAAAATCTTAAATCTACTTTATTTGTATTAAGTCTATTTTGCAAATAAATTTTATAATAAAATTGGTTTTTATTTTAGGATCATCAGATGGATTTGTGGATGGTGGTGATTTGGTTTTCGAAGCTAAAAAGGAAGAGGGAGATTATCATTCTGAGATGGATGCCCAGAATTTTGAAAAATGGTTCTCGGGCCTCTCAGATAAAATACCAAAGGGCTCGGTAATAGTGATGGATAACGCTCCGTATCATTCGAGGAGAAAAGACCAAATCCCTACCACCAAAACGAGGAAAGCCGACATTCAAAATTGGTTAAAGGAAAAAAACATTCCATTCAAAGAAAATGAAGTGAGAGCGGAGCTATTATCAAAAGTCAAAATACACAAACATTTATACCAGTCACACGTAATTGATGAAATGGCAAAGGAGATGGGATTTACAGTGGTGCGGTTACCCCCGTATCACTGTGAACTTAATCCGATAGAATTAAACCCCCAGTTTTAGTCAGCGGTACTAGCGTACCGCTTTGATCATTTGAACATCAAGACGGAACGTCCGAATGTCTTTCGAGCTTTTTGGGAGAGCTGACTAACAAAAAGTAGGTAATGGAGTTTACGCAACTTAATATTCTATTCGTCATCTAAGAAAATAAAATGACCTCATTTACTTAATCAGCTACCCCAAATTAAAATAACGCCAATGTCGAACATTGGGCCTTCACCCTGCACATTTTATGTAGATAAGTAGGCACATAGAGAGACCTACTTTTAATATTTTTTTGCTTGCAAAAAAAGGTTGGCCACCACTGCTTCTTTGTTTACATAATTTCTAATGCTAAAAAAAACGGACTATAGGCGATGCATTCGCTAAGCATAAAGCTACGCTAGCACCATATATTGGAGCGGAGAGTAATACCTAAAAAAAGAAAAAAAAAATTTTTTTCGATGGGAATTTTTGCGAATTTAAAATTCGGGCTCCGTCACAATTTGGTCCTAAACCTGTTGATTCGATTCCGCACAAAAAATATTAAAATCGGTTAAGAACTCGGAAGTAATGGCGTAACAGACATTGCGCCATTGAAACTGATCCATTGGACAATAGTTTTAGTGATGATTATTATAACTGAACATTGTTTGAAAGCTTATACAATATTAAAGTGATATTTTTAAAGAAATAGCAAAAAGGTTAGTCGTCATCACAGGCGACCGAAGAGCTGGCAGCTACCTCGGACAAAGAATTAGCCTAGCTATTCAAAGGGGGAAAGCTGCCAGTATCTTCGGAACCTTGCCTAAAGGGACTCCTTTTTATAATATATTTTAGTTGTTATATTATATATATATATATATATATATATATATATATATTTTTAGTTTTAGGTTACTTTAAGATAAATTGTGTTTTAGTTTAGTTTCATAGTTATTTTTTTTTAAGTAATTATATTTAATAAACTATTTTTTAATTAATAACTTTTTACATCAACATCTCCTTTAAGCACACACCTCATCCCCGAACAAACACAAAAAAAACCATTTTGTTACCTAGTGTGTTGAATAACTGATATAATAGACTTCTTCACTTGTGAAAAGCATTCTCAATACATTACATTACTACTGTTCTGGTATTCATGTGAAACAATAATCAACCTGCCCTTTTGTAATGCTAACTCAAAGATTATAAGAAAAGCGACTTAATTATATAAACTAATAAAATACAATTAAAACCAAACCTTATGTCATTAATACTTAGACTTGTTTTACTTTGAATATGAAATATGGTACAATTTATAAACTTCAGTCGAGTTAGGTATCTAATATAGGCGCGCACACAGGTGCGCTGACGCTTCATAGTAATGGCTATCGAAATTGTGCAACAATTGTGATTATAATGAGGCGAAATATGTGCCTTGTGACGCCTAGTGTGTGATACTTTGTCTTATCTCAGATAAACCGTTCCAGTATTTAATTGTGATTTTATAACCAATTTTGACTTGAATTTTCATAAATTATTTTGGTAGAATCCTGCCTGAGAATTTACTTGCGAGCCGTGACGAATCTATCAGTATTGCAAAAATGCAAAATATAAAATAAAACTTGTATTTTATATTAAAAATAAAGAATTAAAATAAGAATTGTGTAATCACTGGATGGGTGACCAAACAATTTGCCTATTGTAAAATATGCCTTAAATAGGCATTGTGCATATATTCATTAGTTATGTTTTAAATGTAAAATTAATATAATTTTCTCTGGCAGTCCGAATAAAGTAAATAAACACAAAAAAAATAAATACTTTTCTTGTTTTGTCTTTTACATACATTTTAATTTCAAAATTTATTGTTTCTTGGTTTTCTCGGTTACATGCATAAGTATTAGGAATTACTACCATATTTTTATCGTTGAGACTTTAACATTTCATTACTGTGGCGTATACCACACACCGCAGTAATAGAAGAACTAAAGTTTTTTGCGAGTAGATTTTATATCACTCTACCCTCTGTCAAAATCTTTTATAACACTCGATGCCAATACCACTGTGTGTTGTCTGTCTATCTGTCTGCCACTGTCACTCTAAACTGTTCGCTCTCTGTTATTGAATAGCGAGAAAGATATAAATATCAGTATGCTGATCAAATGCCATTTTACTGGTCAGTTAAGTGTGACGAATCAAAATGATACATCATTTTGATTTCCGCTTCCTCTCATGCCCTGACTTATACATTAAATTGTTTGGTCAAAATTAATAATTATCGACTCTTATTTGCATAAGAAGTGTATGACAATTATTGTATGGAAGCAGTGGTAGGCGGGAGGCGGTCTACGTGACATGTTTGTATGAAGCTCGCTTTACTTAAGGGGAAGTTCACAAAACAATTAATATAATTTTATTTTTATGTTTAAATTTATTTTATTATTTTAAGGGAAATTAACAATTAAAATGGAATAGAAGCCTTCTGAAACTATAAAGGATAAATTTAATACATATGACGTATGCATACATATTAAAGATTTATAACTTCTCTAATATTTCTATATATATTATAAAGAATCTTAGGTTTGGCAAAAGAAGCACGAATGTATCATTAATGCAGTGGAAATGAGAGTTTTGACAAGTATAGCTTGAGTGAATCTGATGGATAAAAGAAGGAAAGATTTGATAAGAGAATGGTGTGGTGAGGAAGAAGATATAATGACAAAGGCAGTAAAAGAGATGCTTAGATGGTTTGGACATGTAGAGATGATGGACGAAAGATTGACAAGACAAGTATATGAGGCAAATTTGCATGGGCAAGTCGGTAAAGGCAGACCAAGGGGAACTTTCAGAGATCCAATAGAGGATGTCGTGAAAAATTGTCAGGTCAAAAGTACTATTAGTCGACGAGCTTATATGAAAGGTCTGATGTGAGTTGAAAAAAGCGTGTTAAGTATTGCTCATCTTGTCTTTGTTTTATTTTGTTTCTATTGATATTTATACCAAATAGTTGTCACTTTATGTTATAACCTGTGATTTTTATAAGTAATATAAATTAATAACTTGGAAAATGTTGCTATTCATGTAAAAATTGATTCTTGTTTTATTGTTATTGTAATAGTTTATTATTTTAGTAAGACGAAATGTTCTTAGTAGATAAGTAATCTAGTTAATCTGTGAACAAAACTCGTCACTGACTAAACTGCAGAGACAAAAAGGGATGGTGATCGTCTTGGTTTAATTTTGGCAACGGTTGTTTGCTGGAGAGAGAAAACTAAAACTCCAACGAATGTATATTAATACATCCTACTCAATGTAAAATAAAGAAATTTGTGAAATGTAGTATTTGGTTATTCTTCAAAAGCGAGAGATGTATATTAGTGTCGAGGAAAGTGGCAATCTGTGATCTTTGCTTACCCCTGAAGGGAAGCGGCGTGATTTTATGTATGTATGTATTTCCATGAATATTACGTATCTATGTATCATATACTCGTATGTATCTCTATCCGTTACCCTAGTAACGATGTTAAATGCAAATATATCACTTCAATAAAGTGAAAACTTCTTAAACATCGTTGTGATTTGAAAGTTGATGAAACGAAAAAGCGACAGTAAAAAAAGACAGACTCATAAATTCATAAGATTTAACGTAGGAGGAAATGAGATGGCAAGCATTATGTACGTGTTGCGTTAATACGTGTTTGTGTGCTCATGCGTAGTACAAAGCTTGAGAGAAGGCATCACAACAACTGTGGCATTTTGTATACGTGTACCTACGTATTACTTTTAAAGGTTTCACTTCTACCACGTGTGAATTGCACACATTTTTTTATTGCTTGTTTCGAGCTAGGAAAATTAGTATTAATGTAAAAAAAAAATAGAAATAACATTAATATTATAAACAATATTTTAAACTTTTATAAAAATATCCTTTTTCTACATTTTTTAAATTAAGAAATGCATTATTACCTCAAACGGAATATAAAGACGAGGTAACTACTTTCCCTAAGTAAGATAAAGTAGGAAATACGAATTTGACAATCTCCCTGGTCTCCCTGGTGACATGCATACCGATTTTCATGATAAAGCCACCGAAACAGAACCACTGTCAGTGTAAAATAAACAAACTATTTTGTTTATTTTTTGTATTTAGGATCTGGTTGTTTTGGTTCCATCGTTGTTTCTGAATCCCATAACACACTTATATTTATTTACTAAATATATATTTTTTTATATTTATTATTTATTTAATCTACTCTTGGTTAGTTAATCTGGTCATACAATCAAATAAGTACATAAAACGCTAAAGTTCTCTATAGTGCTCAAAACCGTTGCATGTAACATTTAAAATTGTTAATGGGAATAAACAATTTATATATAAATATATAATATAATAACTATCTAACTGCCACGCGCTTCTGTGTTGACTGCAGCGCCATCTATGGGCTGATTTGTGAATCAAAACCATCCTGGGTGCCACACAAACGCATACAAAAAAATTCATTCAAATCAGTCCATCCGTTTAGGAGAATTATATATATATATATATATATATATATATATATATATATATATATATATATATATATCATTATATATCATTATATATATATATATATATATATATATATAATGATAATTAATATTTATTTGTATGAAGAATCTCGAACATGGGATTTTATCGCCAAAAAAATAATTACCTAATATAATTTTCTAATACAAAACAGAGAGACCTCGCCTTAAATATGAATAATTTATACGCTTCTTCAACTTAGAATGACAAAGGTTTTTAAATTCATTTATTTATTATAATTATGCGTTTTTTTCTTCGTCTCCTTAACATAATTACGTAAAACTTGCCGCTATGGAAAGCTTACCCAGGACTTCGGTTTTTGGATTATTCGGCACACGTAAACTAAGCAGTTGACTACCGTTTGGTGCAACGGTAGCGATCCTGCCTTTCGCACCGACTGTTCTGGGTTCGAATCCTGGAAGGGACAGGTGTTTGTATGATGAATACGAGTATTTGTACCTGAGTCATGGGTGTTTATATATATTTCCATGAATATTACATAGCTATGTGTCATATATGTATGTCTATCCGTTACCCTAGTATCCATAACACAAGCCTTATAGTTCTTACTCTGGGATAGGCTAATTGGTGTTACGGTTTCTATACGACATTTTTTGAGTATATGAAGTGGCTTTAAATACAGATAATGTCTGTAATATATGTTAGAGTTAGAAACTAACTAACTATATGTTAGAGTTTCATTTCTTATGGCATCAAAATTCTATAAACATAAATTCGTGTATACTGCTAATAAACTATTATATATTATTACTAGTTGACCCGGCCACGCGTTGCTGTGCCGACTGCAGCGTCATCTGCCGGACTGATTTGTAAATCTCAGATCCCCTTGAACACACACAAAAAAAATCATTCAAATCGGTCCAGCCGTTTAGGAGGAGTTCAGTGACATACACACTCACAGAAGAATTATATATATAAACTAGATGACCCGGCCACGCGTTGCTGTGCCGACTGCAGCGTCATCTGCCGGGCTGATTTGTGAATCTAAACCATTCTCAGATCCCCTTGAACACACACAAAAAATTTCATCAAAATCGGTCCAGTCGTTTAAGAGGAGTTCAGTGACATACACACTCACAGAAGAATTATATATATAAAGATATTATTATATATATATATATTCTTTTGCTACTTATTTAAGCATATTTTTCAGATATACTGTTTTTTGTTCTTTAAAATAAAGATTTATCACATTTGCAAAAAAAAAATATATAAACGTAAACACGATGACTCACAAGAATTTCCGGACGAAATATTTCGGATAAAGTCACATGTATGTATGTTGTCACCTTAAAAAAACAACCTCAAAAGCCTTAAAAATAGACGCAAGGTTGCAAGCTTATTGGTTTTTTTATGAGATACGTTTCAGAGTGTGCTGCGGTATTGCAGACACTTATTCTATCGGATAACCAAACGTGTGTATATGCTTTACAGCTTTTTGGTGGATATTCAAAAATTCTGTAAGATTTGGAACTACTTACGCGAGTATGTGTTTATTTATTGGATTCCCATGGATCAGCTTCAATGGCGCAATGTCTGTTACGCCATAACTTCCCGAGTTCTTAACCGATTTTAATATTTTTGTGTGTCATTTGTCAGTAGTCAAAAATGACAGATCCAGTACTGCCGTTCTTATGAAAATTGCAATAAGTAGTTTCAGCTACTTTCAAAATAATTGCGATTAAAGATTTAATTTTTGTTTTTTTGTGTATCATCGTAACTATAATAGCTATTGACTTGAAACTTTTACTATACGACTATAAAATGAAGCGGAATTATATGTAGTATATTATATTTGTACATACATTTGTACGTAAGTCAATTTGCCCAAAAACTCGACTTATTGCACTTATCGTAAGGACGGCAGAGTAGGTCTCGACGATTCTCTAAACTGCTTAGTATTTTAAGTCTATCTTCATAGGATTTCATTGTTTTAGCTGCCCCTTCCGCGTAAATCAAGTGCCACAAGAACCTTTTCTGATTTTGATGTTTTTTTTTCTCATTTTGCTGTATTTGTTCCCAATAAGGATATAGGATAGGTTCCATTTTAATTTATAACAGCAACGATTAGCCAGGTCAACTAATATATATATTTGTACAAGTTATGACGACCAATAAAACACACTAACTTCTAAAGAATTATATAGTTACTGAGAAAACTTCAGAAATCATAGTTATAACAAAACTTTAGGAATATTGACACAATAAGAAGTTTCATATCCAATTTTATTGCATCTGATAATTGTTAGTGCAATAATGCAAGCAATATTTTCAAAGCAGTAATTGCAGAAATACTTTACTAGTACTTAGAAATATTTTATTGTGATACCGCTTACGGTATCAGATATAAATTAACAGTTATGATGATGGAACAATGCCCGCTTTCTGCCCACCCGTGGATACCACAATTATATATTAATAAATTAAACATTAATATATTTATTTCTCACTAGCTTTACCCGCGGCTTTGCCCGCATTTTTTATCTTTTTTTTTGAATAAAAAGTACCCCATGTTACTTCTAATACCTCCAAGAATATAAGTACAAAGTTTCATGATGATCGGTTTAGTAGTTTTTGCGTGAAAGCATAACAAACAAACCTACATTATCATTTATAATATTAGTACGGATACTTCCCCGTTTTTCGCAAATTTACCGAATGTACGAGACATTTTTTTTAAATATTTATTAAATCTTAACTTTTTCTCTTCTTTACAGCATCCATGAACATAGGATGACTAAGGTAATGGTCGGCATAGATACGCCAATATTTTTTTCTGACACGTTCCTAACTAAGTTTATACAATTAAAGTTGTTTTACTTTGCATTTTATTTATTGTAAACTACTGAGTCTACCACCAGTTCAAAAATTCTCCTAATTTCTTAATTATTGGTCGATTCAGTAGTCTTGGAGAATTCTATTTAAGGGGACTGGGCGCTGGAGGTGAGGGGCTATTTTAAAACACTGACTTCATGGTTAATATATATTACAACACTGTACGGTTACACTTTTACAATATATCATGTTTATTGGAGCTCCCATGCTCCCATGGATCAGTTTCAATGGCGCAATGTCCGTTACGCCATAACTTTCCGAGTTCTTAATCGATTTTAATATTTTTAGTGTGAAATCGAATCAACAGGACCAGATTGAGACGGAACCCGACTTTTGAAATTCGCAAAAATTCCCACCGAAACAATTTTTTTGTTTTTAGGTATTACGCTCCACTCCAACATGGTACTAGCGTAGCTTTATGCTTAGCGACTGCATCGCCTAGAAAAACTTTATTGTGTTTCACTGTCCGTGTCTAGAAGAGAAGTAAGTTGTCTAAACAGAAGACAATAATCTGTTATGATATTTAAATAATCATTCTTATATTCGAAAACTGAAACTTCATATGTGACAAGTGTTGCCTGCCATTACTTACACATTCAAACTCCAACAAGTGGTTTTCCCTTCCAACAAGAACTGGTGAAAGAAACTCGGACAGAGGATAGACCTCCATATTACATTTATCTTTTACAACTGTATATATTTCAGTGTTATTAATAAATATGACGTTATCAAATACTAGTTGACCCGGCCACGCGTTGCTGTGTTATAGATGAAATCCATCCTATGTCCTAAGTCGGAACAAATCCAGCAAAACATAAAAGAATCATCGAAATCAGTAGAGTAGTTTCGGAGTTCATCACTGTCAAACACTGTGATAGTGTATTTTTATATATAAAGATAGGATCCCCAGCAAATGAAACTCTCTAACCTTTATCTCTCACCAAGAGAGATGTTCCCAGATCTGTCGAGGCTGTCGAACCACGTGACATTCTTGGAACAAATATCCGTTCTTTAGCAAGTATTTGTGCTTTATCAAATCTACTATAGTGGTTGAGCATTTCATATACTGAGAACTTATTAACACGCCTATGTTCTACGTCTGATTCTTCTTTTTTATCGTGTTTTCATATATTTCTCTTTGCTTGGAGATTGAATATAGGAGAATCTACAGTCACAATCAATTTAGTAGCCACTTACCTCCAGGTCGCATGAATTAGTAACTCTTCGTGGCCAGTTTAAAATAAGTATTGATGGAGACCCGTTTCAAATTCTGCAACTTGTCAGTGACACTTTTAAGTGAGGACAGCAGGTTGACGTTCTACTGTGACTGGTTTGGCTTGGTTTTTGTGACACAAATTTAGGTTTACTTAAACCTTAGGAAAAGGGATATTACACTATTAATTGACAATTCATTGGTCATCTTTTATTCGGGGATTGGCTCTCTTCATCATCAAGAAAAGAAATTACTCAAGAACTGACAGTATGGCATAGACCTTACTAGCCTTACTAGTCTGTGGATCACCACATGTACAAAAATACTCTATGATCACATTTTTTGGCAGGAGCGGGAAGCGTCACGTAGACGTGACTTGAACACTCATCCCCCGCTATCCGAGCGAGTGCTTTTCAAATTAAGCTACTGAAATCTTTAAACCAGTCGAAAAAGTCGTAAATAGCCATTAAATACTTGAACAACCAAAATTGCTATTTTTCTACCAAAATGGTAGAAATTTTAATATACTGCGTATAGTTTTCTCTGTGTCCCATTTTAGCAGTTTTACAGTTCGTTTTATAACCCGTACGCACTAAATCGATTCCCACATATTAGGATTTATGCGTTTCCTCCGAGCTGTATCTATTGTAAATGTCATTTAAAAGATTGATTAAGATTCTAGGAAGATAGGCGTTGCACTCTTGCACCGGCTAAAGCTTTAGGATGCCGACAAATAATGGTTAAGTATGATTCACACTTCAATGAGAATAAACTTCAGACCATTAATTCCCCGTTGCTGCTAAATACATCGTACGGATAATATAATATAACACACCATATGACCCATTGATGTGTTTTAACGACTGGAAATGAATTTATAAAATCAAATTGTATAAAATAAGCATTTGTCTTGATATTTAGTTCTTGCAGTTCCAAAAATAAAATATAATTGCTGATTTATGAATAATAAATAAATGGATGATGAATTAATTAAAAAATAACCCCTTTCCCTAAGTTTTAGTAAAGTTCAACACCTTTAATGACAATAATTCCATGTGGATTTTCTCAAGTTCAAATAAAACACTTTTACTAGATAAAGGGCGCGTTTAATCTTTTTTTTTTATTTAGTTGGATATATAAATTAGGTGCGGTAGATTTAGTAAGAACTAAAATGACTGGCTGACTTAATTCAGTCGAGGGATTACAGGAGATAGTAAACACTATGTGTGGTGTACTAGAAAGGCAAGGCATAAAAGTCAATGTCAGTAAGACGAAAAAAAACTTTGTGCAGGTTTAATTATAGGAAAAATAGTTTTAAAATAAGAGCCGCAAACGAGTTCAATGAAACATTTAATCACATCGACATATTTCACAAAAAGGTATTACACACTCGCACGCACATAACTAGGTATTACAGACTCGTGTGATGCTTTTAAAAAACTCGCTTCACTCGTTTCTTAAACTCACACTCGTGTATAATACCCCTCATTATGTACCAGTTTCATAAACTACTATTATTTTCATTTAATTTACTAGATACCTTCTCAGTACGGGCTGTACAGACTTGAAGAACAGAACCACACAAAACTGACCTTCCCCCATTTCCTTTAAGTTCAAACTTTTTTCGCTCTTGATCCCGATCAAAACAGGGGCGATGACAGGATCCACGATGGAACAATCTAACCCAGAAGGTGCCTGTTCACCCAAGCTTTAAAAACGGACGCATGGAGGGAGTTCCACTTCTTAGCTGTACGCATTATAAAAGATGTTGAGAAGCGCTTGGTGCGACAGGTAGGAGTAGCAACCAAGAAAGGATGGTAGCCCGTAGTGTATTACTTGTTATAATTATAACAACAAAATAATCAAGTTGTCTCAATGGTCAGGCGGGATTTGAACCGACATGCCTCGCTATCTACTACTACTAGGATTGCTTACTCACACAAATGTGAGTTTTGACTATGGACGATTATGGATCGTAAAAAATAAATGTGTCCTAGCGTGGCTACCATACATACTTCTATAAATAATAATAAGAGATCCTTTCTCTTATATTAATCACTAGCGGCCGCCCGCGACTTCGTCCGCGTGGAAACGTCTAATATAAAAGTAGCCTAAGTTACTCCTTATTACATCAGCTACCTGCCAAAAAAAGTCCCGTCAAAATGCGTCCAGCCATTTCAGAGATTAGCCGGAACAAACAGACAGACAGACAGACAAAAATTGTAAAATATGTTATTTTGGTGTATGTACCGTATATATATTCATATGCATGTAGTAAAAACGGTTATTTCAATATTACAAACAGACACTCCAATTTTATTTATATGTATAGATGTATAGATTATACAAACCTACTGAGTCCATAATTTAAGTAAAGTCAGAAACTTTGACTTCGCACCGTTTGGTGCAGCGGTAGTGATCCTGCCTTTCGCACCGACGGTCCTGGGTTCAAATCCCGGAAGGGGCAGATGTTTGTATGATTAATACGAACATTTGTACCTGAGTCATGGGTGTTTTTATATATTTCTATGAATATTACATATCTATGTATCACATATGTATGTTTATCCGTTAACCCAGTATCCATAACACAAGCCTTACAGTGTTTACTTTGGGCTAGGCTAATTGGTGTGACTGTAAGAAATATTTATTTATTTTACTTTGAAACCCTCTCTTTGAAAAATGCTTAGAACATACAGATTATATTTAATAAGGAAAATTTAACATCGTCGAAATTTTCTAGTACCTTTCCGGTTTTACGCTGTAGGCCAGCGTTGTCTCATCAATGAGAGGAATATCCTCTCGTATTCAAGAGAAATATTTTTTCTTTCAAAAATTCAACATGTCTCAAGACTCCGATTATGTTTCAATCTAGATAGTATCATACGGATACTTCAATGAACGGTGTTTAAGTTCCGGTTATTTTGATTCTAACATACTTTTGACAAAATACTGCTTTACAGGTAAAGCAATTAATGTTTATAATTGTTTTTGAACTTTAAAGTAAATAACTTTGAAGACAACTCCATGTACACCATAAAGTGCAATATTAAACCATCGAAAAATAGACTATAGGTTGAATAAGGGGGGATGGGGGGGTTAAGGTTCCGTTTATGGTCAAATCGACTGTTTATGATGTATACTTACTAGCAAAAAAAAATTGTTGTAAAAAATTAAAAAAGCCAAAATCCAGCCTTAGCTACCCTCCTCCTTTTTACATTTGTTTTCACTTTTCTTTCTATGTATGATAGAATAAAATAAAACAATAAAATTTTATATATTTTTTATAAATTATTTATGGATATTTTACAATTTTTAATACAATTACTTAAATTAAACTAGAGTTATTTACAAAAATTAGTTACAAAATTTATTATAAACAAAATTAATATCACTCAATGATTACACTGGCACAAAATTAAATAAAAACTTAATTTATTTATACAATAAATATCATTTGGTATCGAAAATGCATACAAAACTCCTTTTTCACAATTTTGTTGCATCTATGGAAACATATTATTAAAAAAAATCTATTTTTTTTATTAATGATTATCTAAAAGTCTGTTCACACTTATCGATCTGGCTTAATACTTTTCCTATCCTTTCGTGTAAAATTTTAGAGTTCTTTTCCGGTAAAGGAGGCAATATGTCTCTAATGACAGCACTATTTTTCTTATGAAACATATCACTTAGTTTTACACCAACCGAGTTCTCATATAAACTCTTTAAAGAATCTACAGTCTTTTTTCTAAACACACAAAGATTGTCCAACATTAAACTATGGTATACATTGTATTTCTTCAACAACCTGTACCCGTGTAATAAACCTGATTCATTATCCAAGAATAAAAGTAGACCACTATCCATTTTTCTTGCTAAATTATGTGCTGGTCCATCCATTATATTAATATTCCATTGGTAATTAAAAAGATTATTCACTATCCTATCTAAATTTGCTGTCAAATAATCGAATATAATGAGATCAGACCATTGAGCTAATTCGACAAAAGAATCGATAGTTTTTCTATTCAAAACCATATCGATATGATCAAAATTTTCAACTTCTTTTATGATTGGTACTGTAGTTTTTGCTTTAAGTTTATCTATAAGCAATTGCTTGGATACATCACTTGTATCGTTTTCTTTTAAAGACATTTTTAATACGTCGTTCTTATTCAAGTGTCTTGTTGCAGGTTTAAAAATATTCGGTATTGTAGCGGATTCCAAACTCGGTATGTATCGAGTAAATACCACAGCTCTGTTGGTATTCCATTGAGCAGTAGCTATCTCAGCAGCTACATTCTTCCACAATTTATCCTTCAAATCGACGACTTTCACTACTGACGGTGCTAGATTTGTCAAATTCAACAGCTTTCCGACGTAAAAGCTGAAAATTTCACCCTGTATCTGATCAGTGTTTTGTCTATATCTCACACAAGCTTGGATACCGTCTTTGAAAGTTACCAATCTGTTTTGCATTCGGCCGCAACCATTTTCCATTTTGACTACTTCACCTTGTTCAACGTATTTTTCCCAAATATCTGCTGAATTTTCTCCATATCCTTGTGGCATATAATCTTCTACTTCAGGACCCCAATAAACATTATCGTAAAGCACTGTTTTATCATTAGGAACAAAGTTTGTTTTATTCACAATATTATCTATTGAATGTTTATGGTTATGGTAAAATTTATTATCTTTGAGTATATCCTTCATGTTTTCTGTCAGCCCTTTAGGATACACGTCTTTTCTATATTTATGAGATTCGGAACCGGTAAAAGAAACAGTCTTGAATGTGACATCTTTAGATTTGATGCCTAAATCAATATCATTATCAGTCTTTTCAATTTTTAATGAGTTTAAATTCCGTGTGATTATCTCTTTGCTATTATTTATTCTCACTAGTTTTCTTGGTACAAACTTTGTTGTAACTTCTTGCGTTGAACTCATCAATGCTACGCCTATTACAAGTCCAAAACCAAAACTAATTATGACGCTCAATAAGCAATAATTATAAAGACTATATTCTCTTTTCGTTAATGTTCTTCTAGATAAATCTTCTCTGTAGTTAAAGTTGTCATTTAAAAGGTATTTAAATTTCTTGGTGACAGAATGTCTGTTGATATCGAATACCATTTTCGATTTCTTCTCTGTTTGAACAATACTTTTTTCATTGGAGTTTTCGATGTCACTTAAATTAGGTATTCTGTTGTTGGAAACATTTATGTTTATATCAACGTTAGTTTGATTGTTTTGAGTTGGATCCATCTTCTTTTTTCCTTTTCACTGCTTCGCGTCCATTTTGTTAGATATCTGTAACAATAAGAAACCTCTAGTTAATGATATCATATGGAATATTTCGTTTTTATATACTAAGTTATTATGTAGTAAAAAATTACTATCGCACAAACGCAGATTTTATTGAAAACACCACCCAGATTACTAAAAACCTTATATCCACTTGTCAGTCCACGGTAGCAATTGCTATCGATAGCTAACACCCCACATCAGTCCCTAGTAGCAATTGCTAGCATATTGAAATTTCCGCGTGGTCTGCTGTTTTTTTTTATTTACGATTGTTTTTTGAGTTACATAAATCCAAATATTCTGTGGCGGATTCTTTATTTAATCAGCTTTGTGGAAGTATTTTTGTATGGTCCTAGCTTCATCATTTAGCGGGAAAATTTCATTTTTATCTAAGAGTCCGACATTTTTTTTCACAATTTACGTAGGATTGGGACTATTGAGAGGGGTGAGATGCGCGGTAGTGGACTGACATGTGATTATTATTCCAATTAATTCAAATTAAAAATATATATGTTTTGTAGGCAAAAAAAAACATTAAACACCCATTATTCTAATGATTATTCTTTTTGACTAATTGTAAAATGTATTTATTATTTTTATATTAATAATCAAATTATTAAAAATATAATTATTAAGAATAACACAGTAATATGTAAATTAAGAATTTTAAAACGGCGTTCTACAAGGTAGTAAACTAAGACCAAATTTATTTATAAACAAATAAAAAAAAGATTTTATCAGAAATTTCAACTCATTTCCCTCCACGAACCTAACTACCAAAATCAAAATGACAGACGGACATGCATTAAGATGTAGATAAAGAGTAATTAACAGATTAAGCTTAATAAAGAAGTCAGGAGCCGACTAACGTCAATCAAATAAGAGATTATATATACCGTATAAGAATTCACATGATTACTTATGCTAGTTGTGTAACTATTTTAATGAGTACAACTTAATTAAGTGCAAATGTTACTCATATTTATAGATAAACAAAGCAAAGATAAATCGGTGCGACCATAAATATTTTGAAGTTATTAGAATTAGGAAATAGTGTAAGATCAAATGGAATTTAATGAGAATATTTTTTAAATCGTGAATCGTAAGCAGTTGACCGCTATCTCGTCTGATGGTAAGCGAAGATGATATCTAGGATGTGGGATGTTTTAACTTATTTATTGGGAAACAAACGGTATTATATAATACACAAAAATAACCTAGTCTAAGTTTTTACTAGCTAAAAGAAATTATAATTATAGAAATTTCGTTTCATAACACTATTTTTTAAAAGGAAACACTGTAAGGCTTATGTATACTAGGGTAACGAATAGACATACATACATATATATATATATATATATATATATATATATATATATACATATATATATGTTAAATTCAAAGAAATATATATAAATACCCATGACTGATCTGCCTATCGTAATAAGATGAGCACAGTTATTAGATTTCTTTAAAAATCAATTAACTGATACTATTACATTCGATACTAGAAGAAGAAGTAGAAGTATTACATTCGATATTGTTAGAAGTAGTACCTAGAACATGAATAGAGGGCGCTGACTTCAGCTTGAAACTCGGAAAATTTCGACGGGTTTGTCAAGGTCTCGGTAGGTATTTAAGAGTATTAAAATGAAATGAAAAATAACTGTATTCGAATGCACTTTAAATAAGTTGTTTTGAATCGTCCAACATTTTTACCTACCACCCATTCAGGACGTCTTTTACCTGACAAGAAGAAATAAATTCGTCAGCTTTAGCAAAAGTAACGACATTTATAATATTATAAGTCGTCAGCATCATAATCCACAAAAAAAAACGAAATTAATCTGTTATCTTCTGACCGCTTAGATAATTTTTTTTTCTTATATAATTAAAATAAATAAATATTTTTTACATTCACACCAATTAGCCTAGCCCAAAGTAAACACTGTAAGGCTTGTGTTATGGATGCTAGGGTAACGGATAAACATACATATATAATACATAGATATGTAATATTCATATAAATATATATAAATATCCATGACTCAGGTACAAATGCGCGTATTCATCATACAAACATCTGCCCCTACCGGGATTCGAACCCGGACCGTCGGTGCGAAAGGCAGGAGCGCTACCGTTGCACCAAACGGTCGTCGTCGTCGTCACGTCGTCGTCGTAACGGTAAACGGTCGTAATTTGTTTTGATATAAAAATTTAAGAATTAAATTCATAAAAAAATCTGTTAAGTGTTTATTTTTAATTATGCACAACTTAAATTATTCGAAATGCTCGCTTAAACGTTTCTGAAGCAATCATAACTCATCATTGTGCTGTGTTTAGACAAAAAGGCGCACTCTTCGATAATTGTATGCAATAGCTTATACATTCAAGTTTAAACAACTTATAAAAAGACCATTAAATTCAAATCACTAATTCTTTATCAATATAGTGATTATTTGTATTAGACAAAAGGTTTATAATGTGACAGACGAACTTCTTCGTATTCCATGGACTCAACGTGCGGTTGCCGGGTCCATCGTGGGATAGAAAAAGAAACTCAGAGTAGATCCCGAGACTTAACACCTGTAACACAGGTGTAGGTTTAAAGCTGCGAATTGACGATCAGTTTTTCGCATCAGTGGAACTGACGTCCATCCAAAATTTGATCGTAAGTGTCGAACCTACTGCAGAGTTTTAACTGATGACGCGCCACGTATTTCCGAGACTATCATAAATCCAGCTCGGAGCATCGCGCCAAACTGATCGTGAGTATGTGATCGTCAATCCAACACAAACAGGTAGTACACTTTCTATCAGCCCGGCCGATTGAAAACTGAAGAGCCGGAGTGACGCCAGTGAATGCGGAAATCGAGTTGGCCTAAAATCATTTGGAGTTTTACCACAGTTTTACGTCTGGACTGACGCGAAAAACTGATCGTCAATGCCCACTTTTAGTTTCCTAACTTGAATGCAGAACAATTAATGTGATAATAATAATAATAAATATTTCTTACATTCACACCAATTAGTATAATCCAAAGTAAGCACTGTAAGGCTTGTATCATGGATACTAGGCTAACGTATAGACATACATAAATATGTATGTCTATACGTTATATTCATAGAAATATATAAAACACCCATGACTTAGGTACAAATGCTCGTATTCATCGTACAAATATTTGCCCCTTCCGGGATTTGAACACGGGACCCTCGGTGCGAAAGGCAGGATCACTACCGTTTCATCAAACGGTCGTCAAAAAAAATGTCTTATAGTTGTTGTGATGTTGTCTTTTATTTATTTATTTAATTTACTCCCTATGTCATCAAACCCGGATCCGTTGAGCGTAAAACCGGTGAACCAGCCACTACACCACAGAAGTGTTTCAAAATAGATAATAAACTCTTTATAGAAGCATATTTGAAGAGTCAAGATTGTAATAATCAATAATGAAGAGTATAAAAAAACACATTCTGTGTTTAACAAAATTCCTACAAGCTACACTAAAAAAACGCCTAAACGAGATCCAAAGGAAAAAAAACTAACAAAAAACGGGTTACGTCTCGTTCCACGACACAAAAACGCATGTTACCTGTTCTTGGACATCTTATAGTGCTGTTTATACCACCCTGTTTATTTTTTTAATATTTATTTTTATTATATTGTTAGGAGCGGAACTTGTAGTGTTATTAGTACTTATATATAATTTTACTACGACGGCAAACGGTCCTCCGTTGGAATCCCGGTAGAGGCAAATTTTTTTGTAAAAATACGAAGATTCATTCATTCATTCATTCATTCAAAGATTAAGAAGAAATGTATATATTTCTTTTAATATTTCGTAGATTCTCGCCTCACACCTGAGTCATTTGTTTTGTTAAAGCATTATTATTACTAAGTTTATCGACGGAATAGGTGTCAATTCTGCAAATATTAACATCATAATCTTGACTGAATTCTGTTTCAATGTTTGACACAGTTCTTGCTAATTAAAAAATGCTTATACATAACAATACTAAGTCAATAAACAAATATAGTTATCATACACGGTCGTTTGGTGCAACGGTAGCCATTCTGCCTTTCAACCCATCGATCCTGGGTTCGAGTTCCAGAAGGCAGATGTTTATGTGATGAATACGACCTTTTGTACCCGAGTTAAGGGTATTTATATATATTTCTATGAATACTATATATCTATTAACCATATATGTATGTCTATCCGTTACCCTAGTATCCATAACACAAACCTTGTAGTTTGGGCTCGGCCAATTATTGCGAATTAATATTAAGTAATATTATTACTGTTATATTATTGACGTGATAACTTCTTATAAATTGATGAACACCAGCTGCATGCACGAAAAAGTGTAACGTTCCGCCTGAGCCGAGCGTGCAAGCGAGAGCGCGGAACAAGAGTGGCATAATCAGCCTAAACGTTCGACTTGTGGCGCATCTATCTCTCTTCCACTTCACGAAGTGGAAGGTTAATGTGGTTTCCATTGTTTATTACAACAACTTAATGATAATTCAGTGCTAATAAATTAATTCAATTCATAAAAGTATGCAATTTTTCATCAATGTTTTCTCATGACGCTATCACGTAAAATTGTAGTCCGTAAACTGACTTTACAGACAACCAATATTTTTTTATGTCTTAGTAACAAGAACTGTCTAAAAGCAATACAATTGAATACAATTATTAAATTGATATAATCAGAATAAAGGCCCTAGTTTAACGGTTTTAACATCTCTTAAGATGCTCGCACGCGACTTGAACAAGCCATCTTTGTTTCAGACAAAAACAATAACACAACACATAATTGAATTATTAGTAATTGTGGGCTGGTCGCATATTAAGTGTAACTTGTAATTTTCTCGCCTTATTTCAATAAGAAAGGCGCCTTTTAAACCACGAAGTTTGTTTTCTTTACATTTTACCGAATATTTTGTTAATACGAGTATATATTATTACTTACATTCACACCAAGAAGCCTAGCCCAAAGTAAGCACTGTATAGCTTGTGTTATGGATACTAGGGTAACGGATAGACATACATATATGAAACATAAATATCCACGGCGAAGTGCCAATAACACCTAACTGCTAATTTCGAAATAATACACAAGCTGAAAATTGGACCGGATTTCCAAAGGTTGAGGGTTCGGTTTCCGACTGAGAATTCACTTGTAACCGGAGTCGATTTTTTCTAGCGAGTGGCTCGCATACCAATATCATGGTAACACCACTCAGAGACCTCGAGTTCGATTCCCGACTGAGTCAATGTTAAAGCACGAACTTTTCTATATCGTACCGTGTCTGGGTGTTATGGTACCGCCATTGTGTCCGAATTCCGTAACAAGTGGTTTATCTACTAAACTTGGGTTCAGAACAATGTTTGTAAGGTTGTCAGCCTAATATTTATTTAAATATACTTCTACGCTCATTACTAGACCAAAGGCATAACTATACGCCCACCCATCCGATTAATAACCTTCACATAAGACCCTCAACTGTCGCAATCGTTCAACGCCAACGGATTCGTGGAGTATTTTATTAAAGAGTAAGGCTAACTCTTATTTTTAACTCTAGGTCAAGAGGGAACCATAGAGCTAGTGAGATTGATTAGAATAGACAAGCTATTGACATCATAGGAACTACACTTTTCTAACATTAATCAATCCTATTTAATTGTCTGCTGTTTCAACATTTAAGTACTAGATTTGTAGATCTAAAGTATTATTTGCTAAAAATATTTAACTTGGCTTAGGTTTTAAGGGCGGAATCGAACCGACAGCTTCTCGCTATCAGGACAAATGCTCTATAATTGGAATAATATTTAAAAAATATTCACCTAAAAAGTACTGAATTTAATATTCAGTCGCCCAAAACAGACCTGGCGGCGGACTATCATTGATGAAGCGAAGGCCATCCGAAAGTCCTGGAGCGAAAGCGCGAATCTCTAAACAGTACGGGATGGCGACGCACTGTGGACGCCCTCAGCTCCGTCTAGGGGATGTAGGACCTTAAGTAAGTAAGTAAAGTTATTATCGCTTTAATAGAGTGCAAGAATAAATCGGTTACTATAGAGTTAAAACGTCCATCAGCTAAAATTTCACTAAGCCTAACTTGTAATATTTGAAGTAGTTCTAGCAAAACCATAAATTTTTAATATTTTACTCTTTTTTACTACGTTTTTATTAACTTGTTTTCTTTCGTGTCTGTTCTTCTGTCTGTCCGTAAAATTTTCTAATTATAACTCTAAATTAGACCACTTCTGATGCTCCTAAAGAGTTCAAAATACTATTCATTTGATAAATTCGTTTTCAGGCGTTTTGCTGAGATATTTAGTATTTACAAATAATGAGTTAGAAAATAAGTAAATTAAATTAGTTTAGCCTGAAAACTGCCCGCCACACGTTTTTAGTCATCTTGAACATATATCTTTGAAATTTTTATTATTCCGGGAAAAGAATTTTCCTTCACAATTCTTGGAAAAAAATCATTTTCTTCTTTCTAGTCCGCTTATAAAAACGTGGTTTTTAAAAATCTTTTTTTCTCCTATTTATTTCACTAATATCTCAAAAAATATTTCATGGCTTAGCGACGTAACGTAACAAACTACAGAATATAGAATTTATTTAATTTTTATTATTTTTTTAATTGAGCTTATATTGATATTTTTAGATCTATGGTAATCATAAGCGTTTAGAAAAGATATATCGCTGATTCATTGCGAGTAATAACTAAGGGAAAGCTGTCAAAATAATATAACGCGCGATTTTAAGTGGCTATGCGCCATAAAAATAACACTTTCCAAACAATTTATCACAAGACAACAATTTAAGTAACATTTTGATGTTCGTGGGAAAAACATAATTTAATTTTCAATAATTTGTTAGTAGAAAACGATATTTACAAGTTATTTTCAACTGGTTTTTTATAGCAAATAGGTAGACGCTTGACCGCTATCTCGCCTAATGGTAAGCGACAATGCGATCTAGGATGTAACGCACTTGCCTAGAACATACCTATTTACTCGACTAGAAGACCCCTAAATTGTATTTGTCAGGAAACACAGACAGGCAAATAAACAAAAATATTTTATTATTTCAATGTTTTTCTTCATACTGTTAGTAACATGATTGAATATAAATATTTATTGTTAGGTACAATTCTATTTAATTTAGTAAAATTGTACCTAATTATTTTATAATAATTAATTTTATTTAATAAATTAGTACAGCATCTACTGAAGCAGTTCAACAAACATGTACTTTGATAAACCGACAGAGCAAAGTTGAAACAGCAGAAGAGCACAGATAAAGAAAAAATTGCGAAAACCGTAATTTTTTAGTTACATCATATAATAAAATATTTTGCGGAACCCTCGGTGCGCGAGTCCGACTCGCACTTGGCCGGTTTTTTTTGCTGTTTCTGGTTTTCGTTGATTTTTGTTAACTGTACGTTCTATGTTTAAATATCAAATAAAAAACGTTTGATTTTATTTTTAATTTTGAACTTGAGAAACAATCTCTCTCTTCGATATTAGAAAGAAATTTCTCAACAACTTTGCTCCTTAGCGAAGAAAATAGGGCGCAACAACAATTGACGACATAAATGATAGATTCATAAAATCAATACATGGCGGTCGTTTCACGAGCGTGACCCACCTATAATAATGATCCATAGATCACTCCATATCGATCGTTAGCAGGGAGATTATGACTTCTAGATATTGGTAAGATCTTTGCCGAGATATTTTCCGTGACCCGACTTATCTAGTTCCTTATTAGGACAATAAATAGGGCTTAAGTAGCGATCATCTGTTACTTTAGTATTAATAATAGTGCTTAGTTTGAATAGGTGTGATGTGAATGTAAGAAATGTGATTAATGTTATGCTTTGGAATTAAACCTATTTTTACTAATTTAGTGATGCGTTTAATTTTGTTTTTGTGATGATGTTTTCGCAGTGATTACAGGATGACTAAGATAATGATATTTTTTAGTTTTTTAAGCATTTTAGTGCCGTCATTTTTTTTTCTATAGATCCTGAATATCATTATTGTTACTTATTAACATAATTTTCATTTTTTTTTCACTGTAGTAAAAAAATATGGAAATATTATATCTAAAATAATTTTAGTAACAAATATTCATTTTATCTCCAGTTTAACCTAAGTCAAGTATAATCTTTGTTGTAATTAATGCTTTATAATAAAATATATGAATGTTTAAAAAAATATTTGAAGAAATTAAATTACTTACAAATTGAAAAAAAAGACGACTGTTTTGAGATAGGATAATTCAGTTGTGACAATTTTTAATATTCAAAGTTTTATTGAGCGAAGCTCTCTTCTAGGCAAGTCACAAATTTCGCTTGTGTCACTCCTGCTACTTAACGGTTCAACCGATTCGAACGAATTTGGCATGAACATACATGATTATAACCTGACGGACATAGGCTATGTAAAAAAATAGACTTTACCATGGAGGAATACCAGCCAAACCGCTGATACTACATTGATGAAATTTGGCGCCAAAACTCACATCGTGGTTGTGACTAATGTGCAAAAAAAAGTTTTGAAATTGGCCATACCATGGAGGAATAATCACCGAAAGAAAAATTCAAAAGCTGATCACAACCAAACCACTGAGACTACATTGATGAAATTTGGCGCTAAAACTCACAAACGAAGATAAGGTAGTGCTTCGCTTAGTATTTGCAAACAGAAGCATGCATTGCAGACCTAGTTTTCTTTTATTACGTCCTGTGAATTGTAGGTTATATTTTTTTATATTTTCCACAAAATTATTATTATTACCTAATGCAAAATAAGTCAATAAAATTTGCATACTTAATTAGCGTAAAGTACATTTTTTTTATTTTAATTTTTTTAAGTACCGAATTAAAAGATAACAAAGGAAAACCTTAAGTTTTAAGAATATCTGTTTTTAGTTGCTTAATTCAAAAGGAGTCAACAAAATTTACATAATTTTATTTCTTACACTTCCACACACATTACAAATTTTAAATAAAAGTACTTATTTACAGTTTTTGCGCATAATTTATATAGAATCCTGACGTTTCGACTCCTTTACACGGCTCCTGTAAAGGAGTCAAAACGTCCTAAATAAGTTGTTTTATTTAATACATACTTAATCTACTATATAAAAGAAAGACTTTGTGGGTTTGTTATGGTTTGTTACCATATATAGTTACCATAAGCCTAAGAAAAACAGTTTTTATAATTAACTAGCGGCCCGTCCCGGCTTCACACGGGTGGACAAATTTTTTTAATTTTTTTCTAGCATTCAATATAGCCTATGACACTCAGCAATAATGTGCCTTTCTATTGGTGAAAGAATTTTTAAAATCGGTTCAGTAGATCCCGAGATTACCCCTTACAATTTAACAAACAAACACACAAATTTTACTTCTTTATAATATTAGTATAGATAAACGTTACCATAGCAACGTTACCATAGCCGGGTTATACCAGCAACGCGTGGCCGGATTAGACAATTACGGAAACGAAGGCTACGAACTTGATTTACGTGAAAAATGAAGATAGTTTTATTCTGGGTTGATTTCCCCTAAAACTTGATTTGAAGGAGTTATCATCGATTTAAAAAGGACACGGTTTCAGTGGCTAACGCCACACGCAAAAAAAGGGATGACACGACAGGCGTGCCATCAGCAACGAATCGGTTAACATAATATTATTAACTTACGCAATTGATTAATTAATGGATTTCATTAAACTTTTATTCCTTTTCATTGTTAGTAATACTTATTAATTTCAATAGACACATAATTAAATGATTCCCTATTTGTTGGTAAATAAAAAATGCGTATTGACCGATCATTAATTTTGACGCTCAGTCAGAAATCCCTAACTTACCAAATACAATTTGCTTTCCAATTGTTCAGAATTTAAACTTGAATATACTCGAAATGAGGAAATGCTTCGCTGTTTAGAAATGGGTAAGCTTATGTTTATTGGTTTAAATATCGTAGGTGGACAGCGACAATGGAAACGTACCCAATTCAAATATTGTATTAAATGTTACTTTAATAAAATTACTGTATTGACTTTGTGGCGTGGTGGTCTACGATTTGACAGGCCTCAAAATATTTTATTATTGAACAGTTTCATAAAGAAATTTATATCGTTTTATTCAAATGAATATGAATTTTATTTTGAAATATGGTCATAAATCCTTATTAGATAAAAGTTTTTAATTCTACATTTTTACGTCGAGAAGTTTTAATGCAAAAATAATATTGATACACTGATTATGTTTAAAACACATAAAATTAAATTGTTTTTAATTAAATTGACATTTAAATGATTGTGTCAATGATAAACTGTTTAATTACAGTATATTTTATTGTCATTATTTATAAATAAATAATATTTCTTACACTCACACCAATTAGCCTAGCCCAAAGAAAGCACTTTAAGGCTTGTGTTATGGATACTAGGGTAACGGATAGACATACATATATCATACATAAATAAGTAATATTCATAACATCCATGACTCAGTTACAAATGCTAGTATTCATTATACAAACATCTGCCCCTTCCGGGATTCGAACCCAGGACCGTCCTGCCTTTCGCGGCAGGATCGCAACCGTCGCACCAAACGGTCGTCAATTATCATATAAATTATCACAAAAAAAAATTGATACTTTGATTAAATTTTCATCATATAACAGTTTATACTTAAATTGATATTTAAATTATGATTTTTATGAAAAATTGTTAATTACAGTGTATTCTAATTGTCATTATGTGTAAAAAAAAACAGATAATTGTGGTCCTTCTCCTTTTAAGATGCTGTGTGCCCGATTTGAACGAAACAATAAAAACAGTTTGATTTTACTGTATATGTCGATTTTATTATATATAAATAAATAATAAAAAAATCGTCATAATCATTGTCTGTCATAACATAATCGTAGTGCAGTCCAATGTCAAGATAATTAAATTAATAATGCCAAATAAATCAAATTATTTAAATTAAATATAAGCTAATCGTCAAAAACAGTGTACGGTATTCTTCCCAGAATACTTCAGAATAGATAACTGAGACAGAAAACTGCGTCCAATAGCGAGTATTGTAAGAGCATGGTGTGGCCGTCTTCAATTGAATGTTATATTTTGAATGTATGCAAAATTGCATTTTATTATTGGAGCGGAGCGAGCGAAACAAGCGTAGCTCCCATGGATCAGCTTCAATGACGCAATGTCTGTTACGCCATAACTTGCAGAGTTCCTAACCGATTTTAATATTTATTGTTTGAAATCGAATCAACACATTTAGGACCAGATTGTGATGCAGAGCCCGAATATTGAAATTCACAAAAATAAAAAAGTTATAAACAAATGTTCGCGCACTTGCACGCATGCGCGACAGTTGCGAAGCAACAAAATTTTGTTATTGAGATTTTTTTTTTTTTTTTTTATTAACAATATAATTGTATTACGTGTAACAATTCTCATATAATTACAAAAAAAATACCTAAGGGAAACAACAAAACAGACATCGCCGTAACATTTTGGACATTCGGAGCCGGATTCCTATCTGACCTACGGATATCGTCGAAAAGAATAATTCGTCATTGTAATTTGCGTTTTTCCTGCTTGCGCGTCGTAGGTGAATTTTGTAACTGATTCGTACGCGTTGCCTACTTGAACAGTAAGTAATTGGTATCTTGTAAGCTCTTAAAATGGCTCAATCGGACGCGAAAGGTGAGTTGGCAAAGCTGATTAGAAAAAGGGCGTCGATTAAATGTCGATTAACTTACCTAAGAAAATATGTCGACTCATTCACAGATAAGGATTTGTCGGACCACGAAAGAGCGGAACTCAAGTTACGCGTGGCGGGATCCCAGCAATTGTTAGACGATTTCAGTCAACTACAGGGTACTATTGAGGACCTCACGCTCGACTCCGATCTGGATAAACAATATGAAGTGAGAGAAGAGTTCGAGCAAAATTATTACGGTATATGTGGCTTGGCTGAATCTTTGACAAAATGGGAGAACGCACAGTCCAGAAGTTCTGAGAGCCAAAGGGTAAGTGCTACTAGTATAAAATTGCCTACGATTTCGATACCGGAGTTTGACGGTTCATATGAGCACTGGTTAGAATTTCGCGATACGTTCTTATCTCTAGTGCACAATTGTCTGTCTATTACCAATATACAAAAATTTCATTATTTGAAATCGTCGCTGAAAGGTAACGCAAAATCGGTTATTGATTCGCTTGAGTTTTCTGCCAATAATTATGATGTTGCATGGGAACTGTTGCTAAATAGATTCGATAACACAAAACTTCTCATTCACAACCATGTGAAGGCTATATTTTCCATGCAACCTCTAGTTAAGGAATCACCGGTGAATTTGCGCAGACTTATTGACAACATATTAAAAAATTTACGCGCGTTGAAATTGTTAGGAGAACCGACGGAGTATTGGGATACGTTAATCGTATTTATAGTTGTCTCAAAATTAGACTCAGTGACAGAGCGTGAATGGGAGGTGTACAAATCAAACGTGAGTGTAATGGGCGCTTCTAAGGTAACGTAAGACAGCTTGATTCAATTTCTGAAAAATCGCGCGGACATATTAGAGACGCTTATTGTATCGCACACAAAGGTAGGCTCACACGACAGCAAGAAATTGACCTCACTTCATTGCAACGTAGTCGCGTCTAATAAACCTAAGGCAGGAAATACGCCCAAGCCTCCGTCAGGCAGGTTTTGTGTAATGTGCAACGCAAAACATCGGTTATACGCATGCCAGAAGTTTCTCGACTTACAAATTAAAGAACGAATAAAATTTGTAAAAGACAATAGTTTGTGCATTAACTGCATGCGTCCTGGGCACACTGTCGGTTCGTGTGTCTTTGGGCCATGCAGGAAGTGCGATCAAAGACATAACTCTTTGATCTGTGAAGTCAGTTGTCAGGACAGAGCACGCACGGTGGTGTCAACATCTCAGGATGCACGACCATCTGTTTCTGATAGCGCTCTCACTACTAACGCGCAAACGCTTAGTCACTCATCACAGGTTCGCGATGCACTTGTACTTTCGTACGCGCATTCGTTACAAGTGCAGTCTGTGTTGTTGTCGACCGCGGTTGTGGAAATACCCGTTGATGGGGTATACCACCAGGCGCGCGCTCTCCTCGATAGTGGGAGCGAGCGTTCTTTTATTACGCAATCACTCTGTGATAAATTAAACACGCGAACTATACAGTCCACTAAGCAAATTCGAGGTATCGGTAACTCAGTTACGCCCAGTTCGCAATCGTGTGACCTAAAATTAAAATCGCATTTTAATAATTTTACTACGCATGTTCAATGTCTGGTATTGCCAAAAATAACTTCCAAGTTACCTACTGTAACTTTAAATGCTTCCCAATTTAATATTCCCACAGGCATTACGCTAGCCGATCCACATTTTTTAACTGTCAACCTGTTGAAATGTTAATAGGTGTCGATTTGTTTTGGGATTTGATTGTAGATGGTAAAATGCGCTTGCCAAATGGTCCTTATCTCCAAAACACTCGTTTAGGTTGGATTGTGTCGGGTTCCATTCAATCTAGTCCATCTAAATCTAATAAAAACATACGCTGTAACTTTACGCATCAGGCTATAAATGATGATATGTGTTCATTGGAGACATTGTTGCGTAAATTTTGGGAAATTGAAGAATTATCCACGAACAGTAAAGGGTCTTTAAGCGCTGAACAACAAGCTTGCGAAGAACATTTTGTTCGTACATCTAAACGCATGGTTGACGGGCGGTTCAGCGTTCAGATTCCGTTCAAGCAGTCACCATCGACTTTAGGCGATACACGCACACAAGCTGAACGTCGCTTTTACGCACTAGAGAAACGACTGCAACGCGACAAAGGGTATAAGGGCATGTACTCCGACTTTATTAAAGAGTACATAGAGTTGGGTCATATGGAAGAAGTAGATAATTATGGCACTCCACACTATTTTATACCACACCACGGTGTATTTCGAGAACACTCCACCACCACAAAACTGCGAGTTGTATTTGACGCGGGAATGGTTTCTAGTTCAGGGTTGTCACTTAACGATCTTCAAATGGTCGGTCCTGGGATACAAGGTGATTTAATTGCGATATTAGTGCGATTTCGCGAACATCGATACGTAGCATGTGCAGATATCGAAAAGATGTATCGCCAAGTATTAGTGGACGAAGATCAGCGTAACTTGCAGCTGATCTTGTGGCGGGAAGACCCTTCGGAGCCATTAGGGGTGTATCAGCTCAACACGGTAACGTATGGTACTGCTTCCGCGCCATTTTTGAGTTGTAGGTGTTTGAAACAGTTGGCTCAGGAGTGCACTTTACCGGATATCGCACAAACTATTAGCGATGACTTTTACGTTGAAGATTTATGTTGTTCAGCTAGTAGTATACGAAAATTGATGGAGATTTGCGATGGTACCAATGAGGTCCTAAAGTCGGCTTGTTTGAATTTGCGCAAATGGGTTTTTAATTTTGACTGTACCAACCTTGACAAATCGCAACAAAATGTCACAAAATCGTTTGCACCAGTCGATCAGATGCATAGTATTAAAACGTTGGGTCTCGGTTGGAACAATAAATTAGACGAGTTAAATTTCAGTACGCAACTAAAACAAGATTTAACTACTGTTATAAAACGCGTAATTTTGTCGAGTGCATCACAAATATTTGACCCATTGGGGCTACTTAGTCCTGTGATTACCATCGCAAAGACTCTACTACAAAAGTGTTGGCTTTAAAGCTGGACTGGGACGAACCAGTGCCGAGTGACGTTGCGCAAGTTTGGGTCCGATTTATTGATAAGCTGTCGGTACTCAGTAGTTTAAAAATTCCACGTCATGTAGCTTGTGTTGATCCGCGACAAATAGAGCTGCATATATTTACAGATGCGTCGCAAACAGCTTACGGAGCCTGCGCTTATATCCGTTCGACGGATGATAAGGGTAAAGTAATGGTGCGCTTGTTATGCGCTAAAGGCAAGGTGGCACCTACTATAGCTATTACCATCCCCAAGCTGGAACTATGCGGTGCATTACTTGGCGCACGACTGTATGCGAAAGTTAAGCAATCATTGCGGTTGCACATTTCTAGAGTGGTTTTCTGGACTGACTCGATCATTGTTTTGGGATGGTTAGGAACGCCTACTAACTTGCTCAAAACATATGTTCAGAACAGAACTAGTGAAATCCATGAGTTGACGGGTGACCTTGCTTGGCGACACGTGCCTGGGAAGGAAAACCCTGCCGATTTGGTTTCACGTGGTGTCACCTTAGATCTTCTTTCTTCTTCAACCCTATGGTGGAAGGGACCACATTTCTTAAAAGACCCCAATTTCGAGCTTCCTAGTGTTGAAGGTAACGTTTGCGCAAATTTACCAGAGGTTAAATCTAAGAAGATTTTAAGCCACATAGTAAAGCAACAGTCTGATGATGAGCTATTCCCGTTCTCGAGATTCTCTCAATTCAACCGTATAAAACGTACCGTAGCCTACGTCCTTCGATTTATTTACAATTCGCGTAACACGTCTAATAGACAGGCTGGCCCTTTAACGGTTGATGAATTGAGAACAGCAGAGTTAATTTAGCTAGTCTGAGTCAGCAAGTAACTTTTCGCGAGATATATGACACATTTAGGCGCGCGAAAAGTATAAAGAAAAACACGCAACTTTCTAAGCTAAATTTATTTTTAGATGATAAGAATCTGATACGGGTAGGCGGGCGTATCAGAAATTCAAATTATTTCGAATTTGACAAAAAGCATCCAATCCTGCTCTCTTCAAAACATCATTGCACAACCCTTTTATTCCGTTTCGAGCATCGACAGACTATGCACGGCGCTCCACAGCTTCTGTTGTACACGGTAAGGCAGTCATGGTGGCCGCTGCGAGGGCGCGATCTCGCTCGACGTGTGGTGCACGACTGCGTTACGTGTGCACGTCAGAGTGCGCGCTCGCCGCGTCCGATCATGGGTGACCTGCCGCAGGAGCGGCTAGAGCCTGGCTTTCCATTTTTACGTTGCGGTGTAGACTACGCCGGTCCAGTGCTTATTCTGAACTGCAAAGGCCGAGGTGCTAAATTAGTGAAATCGTACGTATGCCTTTTTGTTTGTTTTTTAACGCGCGCTATTCATTTAGAGTTAGTAACTGATCTTTCGTCGGATGCTTATCTTCTGGCTCTCAAACGCTTCGTATCCCACCATGGTAAGCCGATTGAGATATTTTCCGATAATGGGAGAAATTTCGTTGGTGTGAAGAACGAGTTCGCAAAATTTCTAAACGCCTGTTCTGATGAGATTAAGGAATACGCCTGTTCTATGAATATAAAATTTTCGATGATCCCTTCATATGCGAGCCACGTCACCTGCTACGTGTGGTAGGCAACGCACATTTGACGTATGAAGAACTCAGCACGGTGCTCACGCAGATACAAGCGGTGTTGAATTCTCGACCGCTGAGCCCAATGTCGTCAGACCCGGAAGACCTACTACCACTAAGTCCTGGACATTTTTTAGTCGGTCGCTCGTTGACTTCGCCTGTTAGCGCCGACTTCCAAGCAGTACCAGAGGGCAGATTGTCTCGATACCAACGGGTTGAGCAAATACGACAACATTTTTGGAGGCGATGGAGCAGAGAATATGTGTCAGAATTGCAAGCCCGAACGAAGTGGCAATGTCATAGAGGTGGTTTAAAGGAAAACACCCTTGTACTCCTCAAAGACGATAATTTACCGCCTCTGAAATGGAGCTTAGGACGAATCACCAAAGTCTATCCGGGCAGAGACGGTATCGCACGTGTAGCAGATATTCGGACATCGGCCGGCATCGTGCAACGAGCATTTTCGAAGATTTGCCTTCTACCAATTGAAGATTAAGCTGCGCAGCGTTCTTCAGTGTCAGTTTTGACTCCAATGAGTCAAGGCCGGGAGCATGTTCGCGCACTTGCACGCATGCGCGACAGTTGCGAAGCAACAAAATTTTGTTATTGAGATTTTTGATTTTTTCATATTCGATTTTCATTCTTTCTTGTAATTCGCGCAATAAATAACTATTTGTCTTTTATAATTATATGATACATGATATTTTATTCGTCCATCACCGCAACATTCTGATAGACTACGCATGATATTTTAAAAACAGACATCGCCGTAACACAAAAAATATTGGCTCTATGGGATATCCCATTAAAAAAAAGCGCGCTTTTTGAAATTTTCAATACTTATGGTATTTTAAAATTTACTTAACACTATTGAATATTTTGTTATTCTTTTTTATTAGTATTACGCTCCGCTTCAATATATGGTGCTAGCGAAGCTTTATGCTTAGCGACTGCATCGCCTAGTATTTTTTAATATAAAAACCAATGTAATTTTTCTAGCAAAAATTACATTGGTTCTTACAATCTATCGTTCAAATAAAATAAATAAATAAAGGTTTTAATCCTAAAAATAAAAATAATAAACACTGTCAGATGTATTGGTAATTGTTCTACCAGTATGTTCCACAGGAGTAAAATATATTCACAAAAACAATTAAGTTCCTCGAAAACTCATTAAAACTATGCTTTTTCAGAACAATACAACATTACTCATATTATATGACTAAATGTCACATGCAATCTTCATTAATACATCTCAGAGGAAGGAAAATGGCCGCTCAATGGACTATTTGAAAGGAAAGTATGACACACCTTCTTATGTTTGCATTATGTTATTAAAATTGTGTTTTATTAATCTTTTGTATATAATAATTGTGTATTATTAACCAATAAATATTCTTGAACATATATATAACTTTGTTGAAGTTTAAAAAAAATTTACGACCGCGTAAAAATGAACTTTATGTAAATAAAAACTGAAAAGAAAAGACCACGTCGAATATTCTATAAATTGTATGATTTTTATATATTTTTTGGCATTTCTCATTGACTTCTTAATTATTTTATTACAAGAACAGTAGGATGATAGAATACTAGATAAAAATCTCTCCCAATGATTGCGGGTTCGATTCCCGCCTGAGAATAACTTGTGAGCTAGTCTGTCGTTATGCCTTTATGCATAAAATAAATGTATAGTAAATTATTTATGCCTTTTGATTTAATGCTAAAGTAAATTAGAAATTAACGCATGCGAAATTAAAGATCAAATATCAAGAAGTGCTCAGATATTCTGTCTTTCAGAGCGCTTTTTTACTTGTCAAACGTAACGATGACGATGACTTATTTAACAGAAAAATACTAGAAAAAATCGACTAGATGATATTTTCTAGTACATTTCTACTAAAATAATTTGTGTTGCTATCTTAGTAACCCTAAAATCTAATAAACTCTTTTCTTGCTACGCAGAGGAAAGTAAAAAAACATTTTTTGTCCATAATCCAAGCCCTCTAGTGGCTATAGAATCCTAGCGTTTACCCAGGACTCCGCCCAAAATATATTTTTCTTGCATATTTTTGATAGTGGGTTAATTCTAGATAACTAAGTTGAAATAATTAAAATAAATTCAAAATGATTTCCTAGTCCCCTTTGCTCGTACATAAAATGCTCGAAAACCCTTCCTCGAAGAATCATAAAATCGACAAAGCATAAGCTAGACAGTTCACTAGATCGATGCATCGAAATCTCGAATGACGTAAGCGTAACGGGTCGCATGTATAAGGTATCTCGAAGTAAAAACTAACAAACGAAGTACAAACTACTGTTTTTTTTTCATGTAAATAATATACCACTTTTTATATAGGTCACCTAATCAGACCAGACCTACGCTAACGTTGCTTAACATTCGAGATTGACTCATTAAAGAAGTATTTAACCTTGTATAGGACATACCTAAATGATATTTAATTTTACAGACCTCATAATAAAAAATAAAAATTACTTTTTTACCCCAATTCATTCTTGCGAAGTAAAATGAACATATAAAAAAATACTGGCCACTCAATCGATCAATCTTGACGTATTTACGTCTTATAAGTTCCCCGATCAAATATGATACGCGAAACAAAAAGAACGCCTTATTTTTAAACACCTAAAGTCTATAGTAGCTTATCAAAATTCAACCAAACCGATACGAATACACGAAAAAAATAAATGAATTTGATTCTTCACTTTGAGATTTAAAGTCGGTTTTTGCTTGTGAAATGTAGTAGCCCGTATTTTTCTTTTTTTTTACTCGTTCTGAGCCATTTATTCCATGATGCCTGTGAAACTAAATGGGACATGTCAGGGACATGTTTTAACATGCAGTCGTTTTAATACTGCATTTTAAATATTTAGAATCTGATATAAAGTGATTGTAAGTGATTTGGTGCTTCCTAAAACACTTTACACTTAATCACAAATTTATATCAAGTGAGTCGCATACCAGTTTTTGATCCCAGGCCGGAATTATGGAAAAAGGGACTATTTTTAATAGAAAAATACTAGAAAAAATCGACTCACAAGTAAATTCTCTCATACTTTCGCGTTCTCTCCTTACCCTGACAGTACATACGCGATATTTGCTGCTTCGTTGTGCAACATCCAAAATATTTTGAAAAAGGTCTCAAATAGACCACCGCGAACTCAGTACATTAATTTGCCATTCGTACATATACAAAAAATCGTTTCTAATATGTGAATATTGCTGTACAATAAACTACCTGACTCTTTAAAACTGAAAGGAAACGTTTTTAAAACATCTGTAACAAAATGGCTTATTGAAAAGTGTTTTTATACTATAAAAGAATGTTTAGATTTAAGGACAATATAGAATGAGGTTTATTTAACTTATTGTAAGATTTAATGGTTTTGGCATACCATTTGCTTATTTAAATTTGCATGCCTGCCTAGCAGGCTGATCTCATGACCTAAACAAGATTTTTACTTTATTGTTATTATAATGTGTTAATGAAATTAAATGATGATTTCATTTCATTACTTATCGAGTCGATTTTTTCTAGTATTTTTCTATTAAAAATAATTTATCCCATAAGATAGCATAGCAATGCAAAAATTTATAAAATCATAATCAATTCATAAAATTATGATCAAATCAATCATAAATCATAAAAAAAGATTGGCTCAAATATGGGTGTTGTGGTACCATAGTTGTTCCTTCTATTCTACTATGCTGTGCCCAACATTGCCCAAAATTGTGGCTATTAATAATTTTAGTAATATTACGATGACCGTTTGGTGCAACGGTAGCGATCCTGCCTTTCGCACCGACGGTCCTGGGTTGGAATTCCGGCAGGGGCAGATGTTTGTGTGATGAATACGAGCATTTGTACCTGAGTCATGGGTATTTATGAGCGATACTAGCTCATAGTAAGAAGTTGAAATAAGTTAGTGAATTTCGACGCGTTTGCCGGCGTATAGTAGCTCAACGTTCAGAGTACTCGCCCGGATATCGAAAGGTAGTGGGTTCGAATCCTACGTGAATACTCGGAGACGTGGATGTTATTTTGAAATGCGAATAGACTGAAACTTAAAATAGGTAAAACAATATATTTTCGTGACAAGAAGTCGATACTATTGATACAATACAATACAATACAAAACACTTTATTGATAACACCACATTGAAATAACAAGAAAACAAGAGAAAACTTAAAATAGTGTTACAATGTGCGGACTTATCGCTCAGAGCGATCTCTTCCTGACAACCTTTGGATGGATAGGACTGGAAGGAAGCGTAAGAGACGGCGGTGTAAACGATAAATATATATTCACATATACATACATACGTATACATACATACATATACACACATACACATAAATACATAGCATACAAACACATATACCTAAATTAAAAATACAAATATTATCGATATCTATGGTATAAGTGATTTTAGTCCCTCAATAGCTTATTTGTACTGTCGATAGGTATATATCGATTTTCAGGCAACACAAGATTTTAATCAATAAATCGATACTACAACACTCACACAGTTTATTGCTATGCTGTCGAGATTCCAATCAATAAACAAACATAGATACTACACTCACACAATAGTTTATTTTTTTTTTTATTGCTGAAAGTTGGCAAACAAGCAAACTGCCCACCTGATGGTAAGTGGTAACAGTCACCTATAATACATGTGGCTCTTGTGAGATTCGCAGCAAAACTGCAACCCCCACAAGAACCACAGTGTACGTTGCCAACTTGTGACACAAGATGTAAAGTCACTGTACTCAGTAATTTCACTGCCATATCTTACCCCTCACGATAACGAAATACATTTACGAAAAACGATTAGGTAATAGTATTTATTATTATTAATTATTTAAATATTTATTAAGTTAATAAAAAATATATATTTTATACATTCACACCAATAAGCCTAGCCTTAGCTTACATTTGTAAGCACTGTAAGGTTTGTGTTATGGATAATTGGGTAACGGATAGATATACATATAGGCAATGCAGTCGCTAAGCATAAAGCTATGCTGGCACCATATATTGGAGCGGAGCATAATACCTAAAAAAGTTTTTTTTTGTTTTGATGGCAATTTTTGCGAATTTCAAAATTCGGGCTCCGTCACAATCTGGCCCTAAACCTGTTGATTCGATTCCACACAAAAAATATTAAAATCAGTTAAGAACTGGGGAAGTTATGGCGTAACAGACATTGCGCCATTGAAGCTGATCCATTCATTCAATGATACATAGATATGATATAATTAAAGATATACATATAAATACCAATAACTCAGGTATAAATGCTCGTATTTATGACACCAACATCTGCTCACCGGGACTCGAACCCAAGATCGTTGATGCAAAAGAATCGCTACTGTAGCACCAAACTGATGTCTTGCTTATATGAGTTGCAATAAATAAACGAATAACACCTTTATTCCACATAGTGCACACCACACACACACACACACACACATACATACATACATACATACATACATACATACATGATTTTATAATACTATTATTTGTTAAATCTTTCTCATAGCTTATTAATGTAATCATGGTTCGAAAGAGCGGGCATCTCCTAATACAGGTGTTTTTCTAACTTAAAAGCCCTTAAAAGCCCCTCCCAACCCCTGTAATTTACTCTATAAGCTAATAAAGAATTTTTGAATTTTTTTGAATTCAGTCATTCAAATGTCCTTAGTTCATAAAACGCTTGATAAAACACAGCAAGTGGGACATAGCTTCTCTTCTAAGGTTCTCATCCATAGCGAAGGCCTACGTGAGATTATAAGTCCTATGATAATGACGATAAATTTTTAATAGCGAATGCCATGTCAAATATGTTGTTGATTGTACTAGCAACAAAGCCTGTAATACGATCGTCTGCCTCCTAGGGCTTAAGTGGCTTAGGTCAGGTTACTGCTCGGCTTCACTCATTTCTCAATAAAGTTAAAACATAAGTTTGCCTGAAGTTAAATAGACTTTTTCGCTGGTTGTCAAAGACGCATGAAGTCAAACACGTATATTGTCAAAAAATATGTCAAATACGAATTATGCCCAGCACAGTTAGATAAGAAAATATGAAATTAATATGTTATAATTCTTATTTTTCCACAAATTCAAGTGTGATATTTTTTTTAAACACTCATGCCAAATACGTATTATGTCAAACTTGTTTCAAGTATAGTACTTAAATTGTAAAACACGCATTATGTCAAGCATAGTTAGATTAGAAAAAATTAAAAAATGTGATAAAATTGAGTTTTTATTTACATTGTGTTATACAAACTCTTCTATTTAATCCCCCTTTTCTCTTTCTATCGTAAATTTAGATTTAGTCAGTTTCATATTCACGGAAGTGTTAACAATTAAATTTCTTAATTTTTAAACCATTTCTTAGTAGCAAAGTATGTGCTTTAGAAGTAGTTTAAGCGTAGACGCCTCTCACAGAATGCTTTCGCTTACAAAACTTCTGAAATAAAATCTGTAATTTTCTCATTATCTAATTCACTTCTAGTAAGTCTGTCCTCTATCTATCTACGGCTAAGGGTCAATATTTCAAACTTCTTATCAGCTAGATAAATTATTATACAATCAATGAGAAATACCACTCGTAACATAAGAACAATGGTAACAGATAACATGTTTGAATTTGTCAGCATAATACGACGTCTGACGGATAAGTGTTATCTGGGGTTTGAAAAATCCGTTTACAGTATTGCAATCTCTTGTCTATATGGATGACTTAAAGCATATATTGAGCAACCGTTAGAAAGGCTCAATGGATGAGTGACCATAAATTTATTATTTTAAAAGATATTTGTCAGACTTTTACTTGTATCATAATGTTGATAATATTTTTTCGTAGGCCCAAAATAGTATTTCCGGAAACCACACGTATAGAATTCATAGTACGTAGGGAAAGTGTGGGAGCCATTCATTACGCATAATTTCAATTGACATAAAATCACTTGGCATACTAATCCAAAGGCATAAATTGGCATACATTGCAGGTTAGGTTAAGTATTTTTCTAATCATTACCAGACAGCAAGCTATTTCAAATTATGCCAAATGATTAGTACCTATACGTTATAATATTATGTTTTAAAAGTTTCTGTGAAAAATTGTTGACCCGCCCTACCCACTGCCACTTAAGTTTGGCAATTCTTTCAATTTGGAGATTGCTGCAGAAGACCATAATTAGAACAACGCTGCTGCCCATCTTGTGGTCTTCTGCAGGTGTACGGAGACTGATTCGAGTATCAATACTTGGTAGTCTTTTACGACACCGTTAAGTGTGAAGAGTTGGTGCTATTCTACTCTGCCTAACACCACTAACCCAAATTTGAGTTGAAGTTTTTCTGATTTGTCACATTCAAAATTAAATTGACATTTATTTATATGATGCTTTTCGTTTTTATTGTATTATGATATAAATAATTTCTTTTTGCATGATTGTTTTTTTTTTGCATTTTGAATGCTATATTATGTGATAAATTATTTCAATAGAAAAATTCTAAAAAGACGACGACTCACAAAAAATAATTAAATGGCTATTTCATATTATTCGGTTGACCAAACATTTGTAAAAATATTCCTTTAAAGAGTACCAGAAAATTTCGACGGGTTTTTCTAGTATTTTCTATGTAAGTTTCTTTTTAACTCTATTAGATAGGATGAGCTCATCGCTGCCCATTTGTGGTCTTCTGAAGGTGTATTGTGATTGCCTCCAATATTACTTTTATATGGTACATTTACATTACTGGGAATCTTTTAAGGCAGGGTGTCTGTCTAAGGGTAAAGAGTTGGTCTACTCTCGCAGATATTACATAGCTAAGGTTAATGATGACGAATCATAATTTCAATCCCTATTATAATGCAAGATTAGCGTAATTCAACTGAAAGCATTGAAGAAGTTGCAAATAAAAAGACAAAAAGCAAATGATCTATAACGCCTTGTTAACTTTTCGTAACCATCAGTTAACTCACACGGTGGAACCTGTCCAAAGTTTTATGGTTTTCCGTGGATAGACCCCTCACGATGTCAGACCAAGCACGAACCTCTAATACAAGTTCACATTGAAATAAATAGACTCTATTTCGCTTATAACTTAAGGTTGCTTTTGCAAAAATATACCAGAAAAATTAAGTTTGTAAATGCCAACCAAGTATTTCCCTGGATGTGTTTAGGTGTTTTACAATTTGTCGTGTCATTTTATACTTGTAACATTAGTTTTTGAACGGAGTTTGTTTTTATTTCTAGATTATTACTAGTTTTTGAACGAATCATTAAAATAGTGTGTTTATAGGTGATTAAATAAATTATTTTTCCTTTTTTTAATCATATTTACATTATTTTGCGTATCAGTAAACCTCGTAAAAGCCACAAAAGTTAAGTGTATGAACTTATCGATATTTAAGTAGTTTATTATTTTATATTTAATACAATTAATTGTATGTTAATTAATATTTATAAAGTAAACAATTCTCATTTTCTTTATTCCCTTACCGGTTATTTCCACCTTACCGGTTGACTAGTAGAGAATGCTTATTGGCATTAAGAATTATTGATAAACAAATTATACTCTTTTACTTTTGTCTAAGCCAGAGAAACATCATTTTGACAAGACAATGAAAAATCAGTGATTTTTCCATGGAGGTTAGATAGAAGGAAAACGATCGCTACACGCTAAAGCATTAGCCCGCCTGTCCCTGAAAAATTGTAGAATTTATAGTTAATTTTTCAGCAGCCAGCCGCGCTGCCATCGGTAAGTAGTATCTGCGAAGTTAGCTGTTTATGAGTACAAATACATGAAGTTATAATAATGTACAAATTTAACAACAGCCCGCTTTTATTGAGACAATTTAGCGATCGCAGCGCTTCACTTATTTTGTCTTCTGTGACACTATTTCCTACAGCAATCGTACTCCTTCTTTCTAACCTCCATAGATTTTTCATTGTCTGACAGACCGTTTTTACTTTTTATTACGATATCTCATAAGGAACGGCAAAGGTTACACGCTCATATAGCGTCCGCTTCAGTCATTTCTTTTCTTATTTAGATGATGATAAGAGATTATGAGAGCTGATTTATGAATGATGAATGATATTATACTTTTCTGAAATAGAATGACAATGAGTACATGAGTATTTATACAGCATTATCAGTAATAAATTTTAAAGAATGGAATAATAATAAAGAACTTAATTCAATGTTAAACAACAGAGTTAGGAGATTCTTTACATGGCTAATGTTAAAAATCTTAGCCTATAATTCAATATGATTCCTATTTTGAAAGCCCTTATGTCATGACACGTGTCCCCTGGCGAGAAGGTCTATTTTTGTTTTAGGATCCGACCTGTTTCGACATTCTGGCACCATCACACGTATTCGCTATGTTGAAGGATGCCAGAGTAGCTGCAGAAACTGCAGAACGTCACAAAATTCGAAAGTACACAGCCCTTGCAAGGAATTACATCTTTATTCACTTCGGTGTGGGGTCTATAGGTTCACGGAGCCATGCCAAGCTCTTTTTCAAAGATATGTCTGACTTTTTAATTGAAGCGACCGGAGACAAAAGAGCTGGCAGCTTCTTCGGTCAACGTATAAGTATAGTTATCCAATGAGAAAACGCTGCCAGCTTTTTTGACCTTTCTCAACATAGGCGGTGAAGCTAATTTTCACAATTTTTGACGTGATAACGTCTTATAAATCGATGAACACCGGCTGCACGCACGAGAAAGTGTAACGTTCCGCCTGAGCCGAGCGTGCAAGCGAGCGTGGAACAAGCGATAGAGAAGCACTATCGGCCTAAGCGTTCGGCTTGTGACGCATCTATTTCTCTTTTACTTCATGAAGTGAAAAGTTAATGTAGTTTCCATTGTTTATTACAACAAGAAAATGTTAATTTATCGAAAAAAAATTCAATCAACTCCTTTGTATTATACAAAATAATGACAATTCAGTGATTATAATTCAATTCAATTCATAAAAATATACAATTTTTCATCAATGTTTTCTTATGTCGCTATCACGTAAAATTATCGTCCGTAAACTAACTTTACAGACAACCATTTTTTTCAAAAATCTTTTGTCTTCTCTAAATTTTAGTTTATACTTGTTTCTTTTATATTGTATCTTGTTATCTTAAAATTATTTGATTGTTTTATCAGCATTGAAATTAAAATCATTATAGAGGATACCCTGAAAAAAGACCAAATCAAGAGGTCCCTTAACCGACGAGCTGATTAGAGTTTAAAAAGCGAGATATGTATGTCAGGATCGTGGTAAGTGGAAATCTGCCTACCCTTGCGGGAAAAAGGCGTGATTGTATCTATATGTATGTATAGATGTAAAAAACAATGACATAGTTCAATCTGTTCTACTAATAATCATATATTATCAAATATATGCTTTCCCTACCTTTCTAACTCCGTCATGGCTAATACACAAACCGTGCGAGCCAATGATTAAAAAAAATTCAAATATTTACATATTTATGCAACCTGTTCAGACATGCTGGCACCTTCCTATCTACATGGAACCAACAACAGAGCTGATAATATAATATGATTTTGTCCCATTCGGTGTCGAGACCCTTGATCCGTGGGGTCCTAGCGCTATAAGGCTTTTTAGAGGAATAGCAAAAAGGTTAGTCGACATCACAGGAGACCGAAGAGCTGGCAGCTACCTCGGACAAAGAATTAGTTTAGCTATTCAAAGGGGGAACGCTGCCAGTATCTTTGGAACCTTGCCTAAAGGGACTCCTTTTTTGTAATATATTTCAGATATTATATAATATTTTTTAAGTTTTTTAGGTTTAAACTTAATAATTTTAACTTTGATTTTAACTCCTAATTATTTCTTTATTTTAGTTGTTACATAGTTATTATTTAGTTGTGATATTTAAGTTAAGTGTTCCGCTATTCTTACGGGAATAATAAATATTTTGCTAAAACATAGTATCTTACAGTTAGTGTTACGATTATATAGTATAATATGTACAACTTTCAGAAGAGTTTGCACATTAATTTAAATATGTCGTTATATAGAATTCTAAATTCAAATTTGAGGCGAACTTAAGAACATATTCAATAAGATAAATTTATCTAATTTTAAGTTCAACGAATAAAGGAAATTAAACAAATTAAATAAATAAAAACGATAAATACGTTTATATAAAAATGTAATAGTCACGTAAAGAAAAACAAACTGTATAATAAGGATGACCACAAGACTTTTTGGCGGGAACGGGAAACGCCTTAGTGGTTTTGGTTTTCTTGTTAAAATTTGTGTTGTGGTGAATAAAAAATGTGTGATAATGGTGGATTATTAACCACTAAGTGTTTATGAACGTCCACAAGTAATAGCAAGTGAAAGAAAACAGCAGAAATTGTGTTGTTTTACTCTCGTTAAACCACGGAGAGGTTTGATTAAAACCTCACATATTTACTGAAGCCTAGGAAAAGAGTTTATTTTTTTAATCATTCATCATTTAAAATCATCTATCATACACAAATTAGCTTTCATTATCGTTCATTTTGATATAAAGATGCCCTTTAAGATAAAGGCTTAAAAGACACGTATCCAAGGCTTAAAATCTTTTTTTTGTTCAGTTTTACCATAAAGGAAGGCAAACGGTACTTAGCCCATACTGCCTAGTCTTCAGTTTTTTTTTCTTCATTAGATGATTATGAAAGATGATGAGGACCGATCCATGAATGATAGGTGATCAATGAATTAATAGTGAAATATCCTTTTCCTTAAAATCTAACACCTTTACTGAAACCTCCTCGATACAAATACAAATTTTAACAAGAAAAACAAAAACCATCAAAGAGACGTTTACCCCTTACCACAGAGTACATAAAAGTTACATAGACATTATACTAAATTAACGTAGCGTGAAAACACACTAAACGTGGTATAATGTCCTGAGTTTAGCGTGTCAATACCCTTAGTTTTAAAAATTACTCAGTAATGAAACATTTATTAACTGCCCAAAAAGGGGACATAAAAATATAAGCTCGGTGAACATTGCTACTCTCCTATAAACACACAAAGATACATAAATTTTATCTTACGAAGAAAAATACTTTCTAAATTAAACTTTAGCGTTACGTCATTAGAGTCGTTTTTGTTAGACAATGTCATTATTGACCTTATGCTCACTGTACAATAAAGAAAAATAATACATGAATATACAAGACGATGAATGATAGGGCATAATGCGCAGCCGGTAGCGTCAGCACGATAGATGTTTTCACGAAAATATTGAAAAGCAAACGTTTTGGCGCGTTTACAAATCCGCCATTTTTATTTGGCGCGCTTTTTCATGAGTTTGAGATATAGTTAAACTGTATCGATACTGAAAAGGTTTTAATGATATTGTAATAAAAAAATATGTCTTATATATAATTATTATAAATATAAAATATTGTATTGTGTATAACTTTAGGTTACCATAATTACTATTCTATTCAATAATGAATTATTATTATTATTATTGCTTCAAATTAACAATTCTTCACTTATCATTAATAGAAGAACTGACTAACCAAAGAACGTTGAAATAATATATTAATAATGATTAAGTCGACAACTGGTTATGCCGACGCTACCCAGTATCTCGGGAAAGAATTTTTGAAATACCACAGACTGTGATGCTATCGGTTGCACCCCAAACGCTCCGGTTTGATTTTGTACACCGTACCGGTTAGGCGGACATCTCTATCGTTAACTTAGTTGTAACGTAGTCACTATAATAACATATCAGAGTAGATCAATGTATTTGAGATTGCAGATGTTAAGTAAGGGTCGCGATGGTTATTTTTGAGATGGGTGACCATTTTTCAGATTGCTGTTATCTATTGTCTTATTTTAATAAATATATCTCTTTTGTTCTTTAGTGTAATCAATAAAATGTTTAATCTTCTATTATATGCTAATCAAATTATTTGTGAGTGTTAACGCCATATAAAGCTAGCCACCCTGTTAGTTTTTATGGCATTTCCATCTTAAACAAATTTATTATTATTTTACATTCACACCAATTAGTCTAGCACCAATTAGATGCTATGGTAACGGGTAAACACATATTTATGATATATATAACTAGGCGATGCAGTCGCTAAGCATAAAGCTACACTAGCACCATATATTGGAGCGGAGTGTAATACCTCAAAAAAGAAAAAAAAAATCGATGGGAATTTTTGCGAATTTCAAATTTCGGGATCCGTTACAATCTGGTCCTAAACCTGTTGATTCGATTCCACATAAAAATATTAAAATCGGTTAAGAACTCGGGAAGTTATGGCGTAACAGACATTGCGCTACTGAAACTGATCCATGGGAGCTTCGCTCACTTCGTTCGCTCCGCTCCAATTAATTTCAATAAAATACAAATCAGGTTAAAATGCTAAAAAATCACACGAACATCTGCCCCTTCCGGAACTCGATCCCAGGACTGTTGTTACAAAATCCAAGCAAAAATTCTATTACTTAAATATGGTCAAGCGATATTACACGCCGGGACAACTTTCAACTCTATATAAACCTCAAATCTGATCTCGCATGAAAATTTGCAGCTACCTCTTCGACGGCTCAGCATAATACCAACTTGCTACACTGGACACGATTCAGCGCAGAGCTGAGAGGCTCATTAGTGACAGCAAATTCGTGAAGAGCAAGCGTCACGCTTTAGCTCACCGCAACGCAAAGTTGCCTGTCTGTCGGTCTTCTACAGAATGTATTGGGAGAGTATGCTCAGGAGCTGCATATGCTCATACCGCCATCCCTAGAAAAATACTAGAAAAATCGACTCGGCTCACAACTAAATTCTTAAGCAGGAAACGAAGCTGAAATCTTTGCATGTCCGGTCCAATGCTTGTCAAATTGAGCTACCGAGCCTTGAGAACACCCGTCGAAATCTTCTAGTACCTTTTTACCACGTTTTTATTAACTTGCTTTCGTTCGTGTCTGTCCTTCTGTCTGCCCGCAAAATTTTCTAATTTTATAACTTAAATTTAGACCACTTTTGATGCTCCTAAAGAGCTCAAAATTTTACCACACGTAGATCGTGGATGACAGTTCATAATTCAGTCATTACCAACATAAACTTAATAGTTAGATAAGCCACAATAATTTAATTAAAACGCCTATATAATCCTTAGAGAAATGAAATTTTATCAATTTGCTCTTATCATTTTACACTAAGACTAAAAAGAAAAAAAATAATAGAAGTAAAAAAAGATTTAAGTTAAGCCTGAAAACCGCCCGCTCCACATTTTTAGTCATATTAAATCATAGTACTTGAAATTTTTATCATTTCCAGAAAAAGAATATTCCATTACAATTCTGGGAAAAATCTATTTTCTTCTTTTTAGTCTGCTTATAAAAACGTGGTTTTTTAAATATTTGTTAATTCTATTTTTACTTTGAAAAATGCAAAAAATATATAAAAATCATATTTATATTTATATTCATATTTGTACTTGATAAATCCTAAACAATTCAGTTATAACTACAGTTTATTTTAATTTATTTTCTTTGGTTACCTAGCTACGCCTATAGTTATGTTCACCTTATATTAAAGCTAAATACATTTTTTGAAACAGATATGGTGGAAATTCTTGCTACCGAACCTTTTACTTACTATAGTCTACAGAAACTCGAACAATGTAACTTCAAAATGAACTCGGTCCATTCCGAAGCCAGTGCAAAAACCCTACATTGGATACTAATGACCCAAGAATCTCTTTGTTGGTCTGAAAATATTTATTCGAAGAAACGGTTGAACAATTAGATTGTTTTTAAGGTTTGTGAACGACGCCGCTCAAGAGTTGGGTAAGAAGGATTTTCTTGTTGTCCATAATTTCTTGGTTAAACCAATAATAGTAATAATAATTACAAGATCTTGGTGATCTTAGCAAATTACCTTTTTTTGCTGAACATTTTTTGGTGATCATAACATTAAATTAGCCTATGTTATTTGTTTTCACATTTCCTATATGCTAATAAGGGTCCCGTCAAACTTTGTACAGCCGTTTTGGTAATAATCTCTCACAAACAGACAGGTATTTTTGTTTGTTTTTTACAAGTTATAGCTGTAACTTTTACATTACAAAGAGACAGATGAATTTCACTTTAATTCGTGCATTCACACGAATTAGCCTAGCCCAAAATAAGCACAGCAAGGCTTGTGTTATTGATGCTAGGGTAACAGATAGACATACATACATATATGATACATAGATATTGTATGTTCATAGATATAGATATATTCCCGGGGACAAATTACATAACGGAACATCAAACAAACCTCTGCCACTTCTGGGACTCGAATTCAGTACTATCGGTACAAAAGGTTGGATTACTCGTGTTGCACCAAACGTTCGATCTAAATATAAATCACTCCCCTTTTCCTCAGTTAAGTATACTTTTCATTTAATATCACAAATATATATCATAGTCGCTACATAAATAAATAATATCATTAGAAATATTAATAAATACATTTGACTAACGCACACAAACATCTAACTCATCCGAGATTTAAACCCAGGACGATTGGTGCAAAAGGCAGGTTAACGTTGCACCAAACTGTCGTAATAACATGCAAAGGAATTATTACAATACTGTCATATTTTAAACTGATAAATGCAGATAAAGTCCCCAGAATCACGGTTTTGAAGTGTCAAAAAAAACGACAAATCGATCTCTTGTTACGAAAAATAAACTTTTAAAACATGAAAAGTCAAGTTGATTGACATGTCCGTATTGATTAAACATCCATTATTCTAAAATAAATATTTGATAAAACGCATGTTATTTTTGTATTTTGAGTACTCTTCAAATTCATTTCAAGGAAGTTGTAAACACTTCAGAATTCGTTGACATTATAACATACTAGATGTCGCTGTACCGAAATGAATCGCGCTAACGTTTCGGCTCTACAACTACACATATAGGTAACCGTTCTCAGTGTTCTTGAATGTTATTCATAGGCTTTTGCTGACAATATGTTGTCCTTGGGGAGGCCTATGTCCAGCAGTGGGCGTCTTACGGCTGATATGATGATATGATGATGTTACACAAAGTAAGTATTGTCATAATATAATTAGGATATCATTGATATAGTTGGGGAACGTTGTCGAGTAGAGGTGCGCAAAACAGTGCTTTAAAAAGTGATGTGATGTTTATCACATCACTCGCTGAAGTAATATTACCCAAAAGCATTACGCATTACTTTGCATTACCCACTCAGAAACATACCTGGGTCAAGTCAGACATTACAGTATTAGATCCGCGCCTACTGTAATGTGATGATGATGTATTATGATATTATTATGAGTAAGTTTAATATGTAATTATAATGAAAGAAATAAACATGGCTACACAGTACGTAACATATTAATACCATTGCCAAAAACCAGGTCTAAAATAATTGCATTTTTTTACTTTATGACTAGGATATATGATGACTGAAATAAGAAATATAATCCCACGTACAGAAGTAATCGATTTTTATTATGGATGGATTGGTAGATTTTTAGGTTTAAGCTTGCGACAGCTAAAAGTAATTTTATTTAGGCGTTTTTTGTTAAATTTATTAATAAATAAACTTATAATATCGGTAGTTTAATGGCTGATAACGTAAGTTGACTTAATAAGTTAAACAATTATTGAAATAATGAAACAAATAAAGGAAACTCCCCGTAGATGACGGGAATCTAACCCAGACCTTTTCATTATTTTAGGCGATCGCTCTAGCAGTAATAAAGTAAAATAAAAATTGAAATTGAGCCTTTTCTTCCTACTTGTAAAGTATTATCATTTTTACACACACAATACATTGCTCATTATTTTTGTATTTGTATTTTTAAATGGACTGTACAAATGTATTTTTATTTTACCTATTTTATTGTATATTTGGTAACAAACACACAATCAAAATTTGATAAAAAAGATGGATTGCAACGCGCGTCAGAACCAAAATATCAATCATCTCATTCACACACGCATTACGCATCACGCATTACACATCACGCATCACAAGCATTTCTCTCTTTCGTTCTTTTGTTTAGTTCGTACTTCGTTCGAGACTTCGTTCGCGTAGTCACCGGCCGCTTCGCATACTTGCGAACAGGCGTATGGTTTGAAGTAATGCGTGATACTTGCCATGCTTGCGTAATAGGTGATAACGCATTACACTGCTAGGTAATATTACTCGAGTGATATTATAACCATTACTTACACATGTCTATTGTCGAGTTACTTGTTACCGGTTTTCACGTTAACGTCACTTCGAGGTCCCGTATTCGATGCCCGGCTGGGTTAATTTTGAAAACTAACATTTCTATATTGCTTCTGGGATTTAGTGCTGTACCGTCGTTTCTGAATTCCATAACACAAGTGCTTTAGCCACTTAACTGGTTCAGAACTGTGTATGCGATGTTGTCTAATCTATAATCTAAGATCACAGTGGTTTGCGTTTGTCTGTCCGCTCTTTTCCCGCTCTTTTTACATTGTATCAATAACGTTACCATAGCAACGCGTTAACCGCAAGTAGTTCATCTATCGGACGCTAGATGGCACTAACGGAAAATATTTAATAATAGAAAAAAAATAAAGAATTGTGTCCACCCGTGCGAAGCCGGGACAGGCGGCTAGTATTTATTTAATATTACTATGTTTATCAAACTATGATTTGACGACCGTGTGGTGAAACGGTAGCGGTCCTACCTTTCGCACCGACGGTTCTGGGTTCGAATCCCGGAAGGGACAGATGTTTGTGTGATTAATACGAGCATTTGTACCTGAGTCATGGACATTATTATATATCTATTAATATTACATATCAATGTATCATATATGTATGTTTATCCATTACCTTAGTATCCATAACACAAGCCTTATAGTGCTTGCTTTGGGCTAGGGTAATTGGTGTGAATGTAAGATTTTTTTTGTATCTCTTTCTAAAACAATTAAGGCAATATTTAAATTAAGTTACTTTAAAGTGACTTCTATCTAGGGTTACCACCTTCCACTGCGTGATAAAGAGTTGCCAGCATAAAAAACAGGTTTCAGTCTTTTATACGGGAGACATTTAAAATAGCATTGTTTTTCGACGAAATCTTATTTTTTTAATTTTAATCATTAGTTAGTCGAAATGTCTTTAAAATTCTCCGTATTGCTCAGCCAATTGATAAAAACACCGGTATTTTGGTTATTTTGTAATTAAGGATTCTTATAAATGTCTAGAAAATGTCAAAATACGGGGCATCTGGCAAGGCTACTTCCATCACCAAACAAATTTAAAGTCATTGTATTGATATTCAAAATTAAGTTGAATTAAATAATGGCGTTTTTGACGTGACAACGTCTTATAAATTGGTTTGCCGGGTGACACTTCAAGAAACTGCGTTACGCTCCGCTCACGTTATGCGCTTACAATGAGAGCGAGTGAGAGGCACGCGTCCCTTCCACTCGGGCATGGTTAGCCCGCCTAAGAGCGAGAGAGACAGACATAAAAAGTGGAAGGGACGCGTGCCTATAAATTAATGTTTTAAATATAATTCTTTGTATAAATAAATGTTTTAAATTGTTACTATTATTTCATCCTTCTTCCTACTATACGAATGAATATTCACATTAAAATTATTTTACCACTCAAAGTCGTTGTCACGTAAAACTTTCGCCCGTATACCGACTTTACAGGCAACCAACCAGTTTTTTAAAATGGCAACCCTTAATGTGATCAAATATCAACTCAATTAACAAAAACAACATACGACAATTTCTTTTTAAAATTCCCCAATCACTTATCCACTTCCATCTTTGATACCAACACCGTGTCGAAAAGCCGTAAAATTTTTTAATACCTGCCAAACAAAATTGGTCATAACACCATATAACACTTTTAAATAAACAACCAAGTTATGCTTAGACTCTTATTGAGTCTATAAGACAGGTTTGCCTCCAAGGTCGTAAATCTAATAGCATATGAGACACAAATTTGTCCACTGTTATCTGCTGATAAAGCTCTATTCACATTGAACACTTAAAGCGATCATGTACGCTGCTAAATTAATAATTATTTAACATTTGCATTTGACATTTAAAGATTTTTGTGATTAGGTAAATGTTATCTCGCCTGAGGGTATGCGACGATGCGATACCTAGTAGATACCTTTTTTATTCGAGGGGAAATGCCGTACACATACCCCACCGTTGAGTGGACGGTGGGGTTATGTGGGATTCACCCGTCACGAAGGCTGACGGGTATACCCACTAAAACCCCCATCTGTACTACACTCCACCGTGTGACCTTGTGGGTCTCTTTTTGGGAGTCACCACTGTAGTTGGCCCGCTATAGCCCCTCCACGAATCGGTGATGCCTGAGTACAGTTCAGGCATCTACCCAGACAGTGGGGTTACTGCAATGCCTCGGAGTAATTATTTGACGATATAAATTATTATTTGTTTACACAAAGTTGACGTCACACAGAAGACGTCATCGAACCGAGCGTTTTGGCGGTAAATTCAAAACCATTAAAAATAAATTCAACTTTAATAGAGAAAAAAAGATATTTTTATTTTTCTGTTAAATCGTTTGTCCCAATCTTTAAATAAAAGCAGTTTTCAAAAATTTGGAAAGTACCCTATTATTTTATCACGCCCATTAACTAAATATACAACTATGTCCACTACATGAGGATAGAACTTTACAATAATAAATCAGATTGTTTGTGTATGGTAGAAAAATAGATATGTCTATGGTACGCGCGAACTAATGGCCGTTGTAATAAAATACGTGAGAACTACTATTCTGGTTATCCAAAAACTACCGTTACATGTATTTTGGATATGTTTATTCTGGGTAAAGTCGCATCGGTTTTTGGGCAAAAATTGGGAACCGTTTCTATCAAATTTTTTTATTTCTTATTTATTTTGCCATAAAAATAAAAAGCATAAATTCAAATACATTGCAGTTAAGGTTGTGTTACATCTTTTTTTTATTCTTTACCAGCAAGCAAGTTATGACAAACGTTTGGTGCAACGGTAGTGATCCTGTCTTTCACACCAATAGTCCTGGGTTCGAGTCCTGGAACGGGCATACGTTTGTGTGATGCATACGAGCATTTGTACCTGAGTATTTCTATAAATATTACATATCTATGTATAATTGAGCGAAGCTCTCTTTTAGGCAACTCACAAGTTTCGCTTGTGTCCCTCCTGCTACTTAACGATTCAACCGATTCGAACGAATTTTCGCATTAACATACATGATTATAACCTGACGGACATAGGCTATGTAAAAAAAATAGACTTTACCATGGAGGAATAATCACCAAAAGAAAAATTCAAAAGCTAATCACAGCCAAACCGCTGAGACCACATTGATGAAATTTGGCGCCAAAACTCACAAACGAAGGTAAGATAGAGCTTCGCTCAGTATTTGCAAACAGAAGCATGCATTGCAGACCTATTATATTTATGTTCATCTGTTATATTCATAACACAAGTCTTACAGTGCTTACTTAGGTAGTACGGCTAGGTTGATTGGTTTGATACTTATATGCCAGGATTGGAATCTGAGACCATTTGGCACACATATAAGATCATAACAGTTTGTTAATCGTAAATTTTAGATAATGCGATCGAAAATTCCCTTGTTAACCAACACCTAATACCTTGGTACACTTTACAAGATGCAGACAAATAAATTCATACATTTAAAGACACGAGCGAAAAAAGCCAACGGAAACGCATTGTATCTGTAACAAAGGTGGCATTAACAACCTTATTCAATTGAAATTAAGTTTGAAATCGACCGATTATCGCTTACATTAGCATTTTTAATCTGTGTTTCGCATTAGCATCGCTATTAAGCCTCGTGCATCCGTTAGGCTGGAAAACAGAAAAAAAAGTTAAAAAAAGCATGGGAAAATTTAGTTAAGTGATTTTAAACAAAGTGTTTTGCGATAAAGTAACCGTGGTCAAATTGCTCTCAAACCCGTTTTCATGGTAACTCATTCCGAGGTCTTGGGTTCAATTCCCCACCTGATCAATGAAAAAGTACTGGGATCGAATCCGTTTTAATAATTTAGAGGATTATTTTCACCGTAAGAAAGTCTCACCAAAATCGGTCCAGACGTTTACAGACAGACACTTTAATATTTAGTTCTTACACTTCCTCGCACATTACACATTAGAATAAAACACTTTTTTACGGATTTTTGCGCATATTTTATTTTGTATTTAATCCTGACGTTTCGACTCCTTTTCAGGAGCCGTGATCACAGGATGACTAAGATAATGGTTGTCATGTATTTTCTCCTACCTTTTTTATTTAAAATAATAAATTAGGCTAAATTATTAGGCTAGGCTAATTGGTGTGAATATAAGAAATACGTACGTATGTTTCCATTTGTACAGATAGCTAAGTATAATTTATATCAAGCAATAAAATGTTTATATTATAAGAATACAGCATGCTTGTTTAATACCGTTGCAGAATGCGTATGCGTGTTTTAATGGGTATTTTATATGGAATGCTGTGTGGTGTTCGGCAGTGTCAAATAGCACCAACCCCCGACACTTACGGGTGTCGTAAAAGGCAACTAATGACACTTTAAGTAATCACCATACAACTCACGTAAACCACTGAGTGGGCAGCGTTTTCCGAATATAAATTTCAAAAATAATAAAATTCGGTACACAGGCTGTATGGTTCTATCTACCTTTGCCTCGTTTTCACGCATCAAAAAATATAAATTATGCTGAAAACGAAAAGCTATGATGCCTTTTTATAATCTGCATATTATGTGACACAAGCCAGATCTAAAGGGGGCAAAGATATTAACTTCAATACACTAAGGTAAATAGTAATCTTTCCTACATTCACAAAAAGGCCTTATTGTAACGCTGGTATTATGGAAAATAGGGTAACTGATAGACATCATACATCATAATAAATAAGTAATATTTATAAAAAATCTATATATTAATAAGTATTAATATTATATATATTAATTTAAGTAAATTAAAAGCCTTGTACCTCTCTTTAAGAAAATTATGGGGAAAGAGTGTGAAATTTGGCACTTTTATGGTGCTTCTATTTTTAGAAAGCTTTTGTTTTAAATATATTAGAAATACATTCAACTAATTAAAATAACAATTACGCACAGTACTACGTTTATAATACATACAATTAATATACCCGTGTCATATTTGTTTATGGTTAAACTCTGCAAAATCTATGGTCTAACATGTCCATGTGTTAATACCACAAAGCAATATATATATATTGCCTAAGACAGAATTACATTCACTTCATGTTTCTTTAAGGATAATGTCTCAAACAATGTTACCTGTCTTACGTCAAAATTTACCCCTTCAGAAACTCGAACCCGGAACGATTTGGCTTTAAATATTGATCATATAACGGAGTTGAGGCTTTTAAATAAGTTTGTATATAAGAAATGTTTATAATTATGTTAAATATATGATTATTTTTATATATTTTATGCATTTTTCAATATAAGATCTATAAGATAAATTATAATAATAGAAAAATACTAGAAAAAATCGACTCGGGTCACAACTGAATTCTCAGGCGGGAATCAAACCCGCAGCCTTTGGAAAACCGGTCCAATGCGCTCCCAATTTCGACGAGTGTTCATAAGGCTCGGTAGCTCAATTGGGAGAGCATTGGACCGGATTTCCAAAGGTTGCGGCTCGATTCCCGCCTGAGAAGTCACTTGTGACCAGAGCCGGTTCCTTCTAGTATTTTTATTATAACTAGGTCTGCAATGCTGCTGCTATTTGCAAATATTGAGCGAAGCACTACCTTACCTAACCTCACCTAAATTTCATCAATGTAGTCTTAGCGGTTTGGCTGTGATCAGCTTTTGAATTTTTCTTTCGGTGATTATTCCTCTATGGTAAAGTCTACATTTTTTTTACATAGATTATGTCCGTCAGGTTATAATCATATATGTTCATGCCAAAATTCGTTCGAATCGGTTGAACCGTTAAGTAGCAGGAAGGAGACAAGCGAAATTTGTGAGTTGCCTAAAAGAGAGCTTCGCTCAATAATTTATATATTTTGATAAGTTATTTTATTTGCTAAGACAATCTCATTATAACAATATATCAAATCAGCTTATGCAATGCAAGGCGCCAGTTGTTGCGAAAGAAAACGAACGAACACTTTATCAAGTTACTATTATGACTAAGCTTTGTTGAACGCGATTAGCAAACGCCGCCTTCGGATCTGTTCGTTGCGATTCGAGATAACAGTTCGAATATAAAACGGTACTTTGATTTATATTTAACTTAAATTTGATACTCGTATCCTATGAAAGTTTGTGAACCGGTTTTTGCCGAGTTTAAAATCAAACGGTCCCGAGTTCGAATGAATAAATATTACATCAATATTACCTACTTATTTATACTGTACTTACTAACGAGGCCTCGTGTTGCTGTGACTCAGTTTATATCATTTGCAATTTTTTATTTTTTATTAAAATGATATCTATCCTATGTTCTAAGTAGGAACAAATCCAGCAATACAAAAAAAAACCAAATCTGTTCAGGAGTTCCTGAATTCATCGCGGTCAAACACTTTGACTGAGTTATAGAGTTTTAGAAATTTATATTTATATATATATATATATATATATATATATACATACATATATATACATATATATATATGTAATATTTTCTATTATTAACTATTTTTCCGTTTGCGCCATCTAGCGTCCGGTAGACGAACTACTTGCGGTTAACGCGTTGCTATGGTAACGTTATTGATACAATAGAAAAGAGCGGACAGACAAACACACAAATAACAAATTTGTGTTCTTAGATTATAGATTAGTTTGGAGGGTAGGAAAAGGGATGCTTAGTTTATTAGTTTCGACATGTCTAGAATGGACGGAAGAATATTGACAAGTTTATGCGGCAAATGTACATAGGCGAGTCGGCATAGACAGACCCAGGCGAACTTTCGGGGACCAAATAGGAGATGCCCTAAAAAAACCTTTACCACCCACCCTTAACCGAAAATTAAATTAAATGAGAGTTGAAGAAGCTAGAGTGTCAGGATCGTAGAAAGTGGACATCTGTGATCTCAGCCTTTCTCTACGGTAAAATGGCGTATGTTTTATTATATTTTTATAGTTTGATTATGCTAACATACATACAATGATAAGTTAACCGTTTTGGCCAACCAAGCCCTACTATCTACTTTCGAAGCCCAAAGGTTCCAGCTTCGATTTCCTTCCTGAATCTCGTTTTTTTCTGAATTATATATTATTTGTAAGTATTTATCGCTCTTGTTTTCTATTTATCTTACATTTATCGTTAATGTACTGCAATAAACATATGTTTTAATCAATAAATAAAAACAGTGAATTAGTTTAAATTATGTTACTATTTTTTTTGCTCTTCAAATTTCAAGTTAATTCAGACAGAAATTTGTCATTTCATTTCAAGCTAGTTAACTCAACTATTTCATGGGAAAAAAAGGAACCATAAACAAAAAACATTTACAAAAGAAAACTTTGGCCATCGTGACACTTGACCTGTAGCTTGAAATCATGAGGTCACGCGACTTGGACCACTTACAAAAGGGCGGCCATATTTGAGCATAGACTATTTTTCGGAGCATAGACAAGCTTTGTGTTTTTTCATTTTTAATTTTGTAACCCTTGACATCTTTCGTCGTGACATTATTTAGAATCGGTGCTTTTTATAGAAACGTGTTAAGTTCTGTTACGGTGTGATGCACCTTGAAGAAATTCTGATAGATTTTTTGGGGTAACTTTCAATAAGTTTCAATAAACACACTGCAAGCCTTATTAAAAGGCTTAATGGTGTAGTGGTAAGTGCGTAACATCTGCGCAGAGGCTTGTTATTGGATTGGTGACCAAATCAGCATGTAAACCTTTGTTTATCCCAGCTGCAGTTGTTGGCATCCACTTCTTACTAAGCATGGTGAGTTTCATTTCATTTTTAAGGCACTTTCATACATAGAGAGAGCGTAGTCTTTGCAATAATTATAAATGTGTTAATATGAATATATTCTTGCGTTGCCTTATCTATAAAGGAAATTCTCCCCAAAAAATGGGGTAAATTGGGAAACTCCAAAAGTAGGGCTACAAAATTCGCGACTTTTCCTTTTTTGCGCGTTAACTTTTAACAGAGTATTTATTGTCTAAATTAAGTGATTTACATATCTTGCATAGAAAGACAATAATGGTCAAGTAATAGATGAATCTCATGCTTTAAGGTTATGTGAAAAAAATGAGGAAAACGCGTAATTCAAAAACTACGAAAATCGCGGAATATGCTTGGTAGTGTTTCGGTTAATCCTATACTGATGATTTTCCTCTAGACTTCCACTTTGCCCTATTTCTTGGCATTAACTGTATATAGGTACTTAAAGTTTTGCTATACGACAAAAAGAATAAACTTAAAAAAACGAACTTCTTAATAAGATATCCGAACAATTTATACCACATTCAGAGACAACCTGATATAGTAGATAAAGTAAGATACGCTTTGAGTGTAAAATTACATAATTTACTAGCAAGTCACATCCAAAAAGTTCCAATTTTACGATTCGAAAGAATATTCAGAATAAGAATATTAATTAAATGATTTTAAAATGTTTTTAAACTTGAATGAATTCACAAAATTGACACATAAATAAATTAAATTTTTAATTCATCGAAATTTGACATTTTTATTGAATGGTTTAGTTGCGTAAGCATATTCTTTGTCAACTTTATCTGTAAGTACTAATCAACTTTCAGCTTCACATTTTGGTTATTGACTAACTTTGCTTGATGTAATCTTATAACGTAGACATAATATTGACATTTTGATTTTGACATTATAAACTTTAATCTACACTAATATTATAAAGAGGAAAGATTTGTATTTTGTATGTTTGCAATTAATAAACTCAAAAACTACTAAGCCGATTTTATAAATTCTTTCACCATTGGAAAGCTACATTTACGCTGAGTAACATAGGCTATATTTAATGCTAGAAATTTTTTTAAGAATTTTGTCCACCCGTGCGAAGCCGGGACGGGCCGCTAGTTGTATTATAAAGAACTAAAAATGATATATTGTAAAGTTAGAATCGTATTGACAAAATATTTATATTTCATTTTTATTTGTTGGTTAGGTTAGGTTAGGTTAGGTTAGGTTAACTTATGTCATGTAAAATCAGACGCACGGTGCGTCTGATTTTACTTGACATAAGTACTTTAGCTACTTATGTTTATAACAATGTATCTGATATTTTAATTATTTATTTTATTATTGATAAATAAATACAACATAACTTTAATACGCTAAATAAATTAAAGTAAAAAGTTCAGTCCCATATTCTGTTGATCCGTTCTTAAGCATTCTGCGGTTAGATATTATAATTATGGCTATTCATAATATTTCCTGGTAGATCTGTCATTGCGATACTGACCCAAGAGTAACGTTATCAAACCGAGTCTTTGTTGTCAATTCACGAATCTAACGAACTTATATAAAGTTAACAATAACATTTTTAATCTGTGAAACATCGAAATGTAACTTTTAATACATTATATATTAGTATTATTAGGAGAGAGCGGATTTTTGTAAGTTCGTTTAGAAAGAAGAATTTTATCATTTGGAAAGTACATTATTTTAGATGGCTGTATAATGTTTATACGTTAGTTTAATCTATAATAACAATATTTCTTGCATATTTAGTTCTTACACTTCCGCGCACATTATACATTTGAATAAAATAGGTTTTTTACGGATTTTTGCGCATATTTTATTTTATATTTAATCCTGACGTTTCCACTCCTTTACAGGAGTTGTGATCCCAGGATGACTAAGATAATGGTTGTAATATATTTTCTACTTACCATAAAATATTTTGATCGGGCACTTTCCTAATTATTATTTTTTTTTAATAGAAAAGAAAGTCGAAACGACGGGATCAAATATAAAATAAATTATGCGGAAAATCCGTAACAAAGTGTTTATATTAAAATATTTCTTACATTCACACCAATTTGCTTAGTCAAAATAAGCATTGTAAAGCTTGTGTTAATGTATACTTGGTTAGCGGAAACACATATATACACAGTCATCACACACATCTGCTCGAACCCAGGACTGTCAGAGCGAAAGGCAGTATCGCTGCCGTTACACCAACAATAAAAATAACAAATATAGTTTAATAATTATTCGTATTACGCGATAAATACAGTACATAACCTTAATTTCAATAAAATTTGGTAGTAGAAAAAGGCATTTCTTTTATTATTAGATTCCGTAGTATCAAAAAATTATTTCCCTTTAAGTTATACAATAACGCGTTGATGTCTTTTATAGGGTGAAGCCAAAATTTAGGCAGACGTAACTCATCGGTTGAGATGTTAGCTTTAGCCCAAGCGAAATTGGTTCAACACTCGATGTACTACGAACGTGAACCATAAGAGGTTTACAGGGATTTAAGTAATGCGTTTAGCGCATTGTTCACACAGAGCTCCTGGGGGTTGCTACGTTAGTAGCAGAGCCCAGGCTTTCGAGGTGAGGATGGCAAGCCCATTTTCTAGGCAAGCACGTCACTTCCTAGATAGCATCGTCGCTTACCATCAGACAAGGCAAATTCTTTTTAAACAAAAAATATAGTCTAATGCCGGAACAATAGCAGACAACTTTTTTTTAAATTGTGAATAAATAAATTATTAACCTATTTCCAATCATACTTGAGTAGAGTAGAATAGCACTAACCCTTCACACTTGGGGTGTGCAACACAATGGGGAATAGCGTTTTCAGAATTATGGTCTTTTTCTGTGATCTTCGATCCAAATCAAACCTTGTTCGCCTTAAGAATAATAAGATTCGGTACATATGACAAGGCTGTATGACTCTCTGTACCTTTGCCTTACAAAAATTACACGTGTTAAAAAATATTAATGTCGAAATATGGGCTTACACATTTTATTTGTATTTTAATATTTGATTGTTTCATATTAATCAGCGACTAAAAATAAATAATCGTAAATGAAATCACATTGTTACATTTTATGTTTTCGCGCGAAAAAAATAAGCAGCTATGTTGATTTAGCTTGTGACATCATTAAGAAATCTACTATAATTTTTGCTTTTGCAAAATGTACACAGCAATTATGATATATAACAGACAAATACAATAGACCAATCCTATTTGAAAAATTGCTAATAAATATATTGAGGTATGTAACAAAGGAGAGATTCTTTTGACGTTTTACGACGCTGACGTCACGGAGGAATCCATCATGGCGGCAGTTCGCGTATTATTTTGTAAAACAGATAAAAATATATTGAAATCACAAGTGAATTATCAAAATATTTTACGAGTTTAAATTAACATTATTTCGATTACTTAAGGCTTTTACGATCAAATTAAATTAACATAAAAAAGAAGGAAAGATACGAAAAAATAATTATTTACTACGAAATAAGATCAAAGTAGGTAATATATTGACCCTGCCTTTCGCACTGACGGTCCTGGAAACTGGTCCTGGATCCAAGTCCTAGAAGAGGCAAATGTTTGTGTGTTGAACGCGAACTTTTGCACCTGAGTCATGTTTATTTATATATTTCTATAAATATTTACATATCTCTTTCATATTTGTATCCGTTACCAATATCCATGACACACTACTATGCTTACTTTGGGCAAGGCTAATTGGTGTGAGTGTAAGTAATATTATTGTATTATTTTTATTTATTTTATGTTATACTAGGCGATGCAATCGCTAAGCATAAAGCTTCGCTAGCACCATATATTAGAGCGGAGCGTAATACTAAAAAAAAGTAAAAAAAATCAATAATGTTAGGTAAATTTTAAAATTCCATAACAAAGAAAACTTTCAAATAGGCGCACTTTATTTTCAATGGAAAATACGATAGGGCCAATCTTTTTTGTTTACAACTTTTTTATTTTTGTGAATTTTAAAATTCGGGCTTCGGGAAAAACTCGGGAAGTTATGGCGTAACAGACATCGCGTCATTGAAACTGTTCCATGGAAGCTACGCTCCAATAATTTCTATTTAAACTATCTATAGAAGACATGAATGATGAAGAATGCAAATACAAATATGAGCTTGAAATAAGAAACAATTTTAAGGAACTATTAATAGAAGATAGTAGAGACGAAAAAATTGCAGGAAAAAGGGGCGGAAAAGGGAAAAATAGTGGAACCGGGATTGCGAGGACATTGTTTTAAAAAGGAGGAAAACGATCCTCTCCCAACAAGATAAGCAGTGGAATGAAATTTAAAAATATTATATAACTTCCGTCTAAACTATCTAAACATCATGACGGCCGTTTGGTGCAACGGTAGCGATCCTGCCTTTCGCACCGACGGTCCTGGACAGATGTTTGTATGATGAATACGAGCATTTGTACCAGAGTCATGTGTGTTTATATATTTCTATGAATATTACATATCTATGTATCATATATGTATGTCTATCCGTTACCCTACTATCCATAACACAAGCCTTACAGTGCTTACTTTGGGCTAGGCTAATTGGTGTGAATGTATGAAATATTTATTTTTTATTTAAAAAGTTATTAAATTTGATTTTGTTAACTTTCATCTAGGTTCTCTTGAAAGTCATGAAATCATCCAATCAATACAATGATTTTTTATGTGTGACTGTACCTGGGAATTGGATAGTCTGGTACATTCCGCATTACCGGATGTAAATACCATTACAATCATTTGAATAGCAATAACTATTAAAATGAATTAATTTATCGTTATTTATTGAATTAATTGTATTTTATCTATATGTATATGTAATTAATTACACAAGCCTATTATCGGCTGATATAAATGTATTTTATTTTATTTGTTTCTTTAGAGTTAGTATCAAATCGGCCATTTTTTATCATTTTTTTGTGAAATCTTCTTTGTGATTATTACGCATTTCCAACAATAAATATACATAGATATTCCGAGACACACCATGTGCGTTACATTGAGTGCTTACCTTTAATGAGTACGTTAATTTCCATGCGATATAGATTCATAAAAAATATAGTTAATAAAACTAAACACACTTTGATGGTTAACCGAACTAAAAAGTAAAAAATAAATTTCAATATAACAAGTAATGCATGTATTTTCATTTTAGATATATGTTTGTATATATTTATCGTTTACACCGCCGTCTCTTACGCTTCCTTCCAGTCCTATCCATCCAAAGGTTGTCTGGAAGAGATCACTTTGAGTGATAAGACCGCCCGTTGTAACACTATTTTAAGTTTTCTTTTGTTTTATTATTACTTTAATGTGGTGTTATCAATAAAGAGTTTTGTATTGTAATTATGAACGAGAAAATTAATGTCATTATAAAAAAAGCCTGGGACCTTTTTATTTATTTATTTATTTATTAAATTTTTTATGGGTTTGCTCTTCATCCCAATCCAGCCCGGGGGCAAAGACAGGATGCACGATGAATGTCATACAAAGCACCCCACGCTCTGCTTACAAGTTTGCCAAAGTTTGAAGGCTATTATACTCTGCCAAACACCATAAGAGGAAGTTCTTAGGGAATACCTTATTTGTTTTATAACTTAATCACAATAATCGGAAACCTTTTTGAGACATGTTAATCGATATTGATACTTATGGTTAAGAATTTTGATTCGATTACCGCATGAAACTTAAGATAAGTTGATTTTTTACTAAAAATCATATCTTAAGCTTACATTCTAGCAGATAAATGCTCAAATAATTATGATACTTATTATTACCTAATAATAAACTCCAAATTTAAACGACACAAGTAGCAATAAAATTACTTTTAAATTATCACACCAGTTTATGAGCCTATACGATTTCATCACAAGCTTGACCATTCAATTAATAAAAAATAAAATAGAAGAGATGTTATCTCTTTCAATATAAGTTGAGCCGTAAAAGTTATAATTAAAATTTAAATTGTTAACATAAATCGTATTTAACAATGTAACGGTCGTTTTGTTGATTTAAATTTAAGTAAATTTCAAATTTTACGTGAGAATTTTTATGATTTTTATCAACACGGAAGTTACTTTATGTCTTATTTTAATTCTTCCTGATTTCTTCTTTGGGATGGTTCCGCCTTATACCAACTCCAGATGCTTGAATTCATTAAGAAGAGGGCCAAGAACAAAAAGAAGCAGAACTGCACAGCATCGTTCCGCCGTCCTCATATTTTTATCGGATAACCAGTCTTACAAATAGGCGCCACCAGAATATGGTTGATGATATACCAAAGAGTCGCGCACTAAGCGTTTACATTCCAATTTTGTGATCGGTACTTCTAAAGTGTGGAACTCCTTGCCTAAGTCTGTGTTTCCTGACACATACAATTAAGGGGTCTTCTAAGCAAGCACGTCACATCCTAGATGGCTTCATCGCTTACCATCAGGCAAGATTTTCTTATTTACTATAAAAAAGTATTTTTCACTAATAACATGACGTGTAGTATGCGATAGAGTAGCAATAGCTTCCTTTACACTTAAGGGTGTCTTAAAGTCAACAAATGATACTGAAGGTATAGCAAACACCTCTCACCAGACCAGACACTCCACAAAATGAGCAGCAGTATTTTCTGAATTATGGTGTTTTACTGCGCTCTTCAACGCGCCTGCTAAGCATGGATATTATGGCAAAACCTTCCATAGGCATCCAGCTATGTATTTATTGTAAAATTGTTAAAAAAAAAATTTTTTTGGTAATTTTTGTCACTGGATTTGTTGATCAAGAGTTTTAAACAACACTCAGGTTGGAAAACTAAAAAAAAAATTATGTAATAAAAAGAAAAACTAAATAATTTCGAATTCCTACGTGCTTCAGGTGGCACTTAAAGCAATTCGTTTACACACACATAAGACATAATAAGACTTTAATAATAAGAATATTAAGAATGCGATAAAGACACAATATAGATTAATTTTCCAACTAACCCCTCGTGATAACTTAAACACTTGTATTATGAGTGGATCCACGTCCGCAGTTCATAAATGAGGATCCAACTCGGCCCGCTTGAGTTAATACTGACATCTCAACCAGTGAGCTACGGCCGCCTTAATTTTGTTTCACCATATAAAAGACATCAACGCGTTGTTGTGTTACTCATAGACAACAATTTTTTTCGATTCTATGGAATAAAATAAAGGTTTTACTTTAACTAGGGTTAGACCCTATTTATCTATAGATGTAAAATGTTTACTATGTAAAAATATTATAATGCTAGTATTACGAACATTATGTTTGTCTGATTCTTATGATTGTGTTCTTCACTTTTTTACGGAGAAGACTTGGAATATACTTCTTATAGTAATCTATATAGTGAGCCACTAATAAAATCGTATGATGATATATGTGAATAATGCTTTGAGTCACATATTTTTTATTATTTTATCATTTAATTGAAAGATTTTTATATGCATTAAGTTATTACAAAAAAGTCATTCATTTGACTTGTCTTAGATATAGGTGAAAGTCGAATCCATGTCCCTAGCTACCCGGACGACTGTTCTTCTAATTAAGCTATCGACTTTTACAAAAACACTCATCGCAAGACAAAATAACAGTAAGATGGAGGTCGGTCCCCCTTCGAGTCGAGTTTCTTTTGCCAGTTCTTCTCGGAAGGGCCTCCCAATTTCCGAACTGGTAGTAGACTCAGTAGTATACAATGTAATCGTAGTGAGAATTAAGTAACTAACTAAAATGTAACAATAAACAATTTGATTTCTATAAAAAATTTAACAATTAGGAACGTGCCCGATTAAAATATTGTGAAGGTAGTAGAAAAAATTTGACAACCACTATCTTAGTCATCCTGTGATCATGACTCCTGTAGGTCAAAATGTCAGGATTAAATATAAAATAAACTATGCGCAAAATACGTGAAAAAGAGTTTTATTCAAATTTGACATTCCCGGTGAATTTTACTTGACTCAGATGTCACCTCAGACAAATTGATTTTTTCTTGTAATGATTCCTTTACATATAAAGAAATGATCTTAAAAGGACGGAATATTTTAAGGAAAAAAATGAAATGACGTACCTTAAGAAACACAGTGGGACGTCTCTTAGGTCGAAGACGACCCCCGCTAATATGTCGTGATAGATCGTTAGATAAGAATATCTTAAGATGCGACTAAAGATATCTATGACCGTTATTGTTTTTGCAAAACTCATTCGTTAGTAAACTTTTATTTTATCTAAAACAACCGTTGGCGATTCTTTAAAAGATGCAATTTCGGATGACTTTTTGATTGGTGCGTCAGTCTTATTTATACTTAAAAGTTTAAGCAACTTTCGCATAGTTTTGCCATTGGATGGGTGGCCATTTATTTCAGGAAGATAATCGTCAAATCCTAATAATTTAACTATCAAATCACACATGTTTATACGGTGGTGTTATATTACAGTTTCCTACTGAAATAATAAGTTTTTCCAGACTAAGTTAAAATCAGGATTAGAATTTGTTTATTCACATAAAACATAGTACAATTCAGATCTCATAATATTATAATTTTCATAAATCTTTTATCTTTTTAGCGATATGCAAATATTTTAGTCATCATACATCTTATTAATATTAAAATAAGATCAAATATACTCAATTAAAATTAAATTTTAAAATTACAATAAAATATAGTTTATAGGTTAAATTACCACGTTGATTTTTAAGAATATTTGACGATAGTTTGGTGCAACGGTAGCGATCCTGCGTTTCTCACTGACGATCCTGGGTTCGAGATCCAGAAGGAGCAGGTGTTTGTGTGATGACTGTGTATGTATGTGTTTCTGTTACCCAAGTATACATTAACACAAGCTTAACAATGCTTATTTTGACTAGGCTAATTGATGTGCATATAAGAAACTAGCGACCCGCCCCGGCTTCGCACGGATGCAATGCTCTACTATATTATGCATGTATTATACATATAAACCTCTCCCTTGAATTACTCCATCTATTAAAAAAAACAGCATCAAAATCCGTTGCGTAGTTTTAAAGATTTATACATACATAGAGATATAGGGACAGAGAAAGCGACTTTGTTTTATACTGTGTAGTGATATTGTTATTACAGATTAAACTAACGTATCAATATTATACAGCCATCTAAAATAATGTATTTTAGAAATGACAAAGTAAGTAAACTTTGTAAGCCTCCAAAAGCGTTTACGCTAGAGACTTACAGACGTAGAGTTTACTCTAGGGTCCTGTCAGAACAACATCGCTTCCGTATCGTCATTTTCATCTCTGAAAGAAAGAGATGCTAAGACAGGGACAGCCTACGAACACATTCTATCTTTTCTCTCTCTATTTGATTTTATATTATTTTTTATTTATTATTAAGTAAACAATGTTAGCAACCCTACCTTTCGCATTTACGGTCGTAGGTTCAAGTCCGGGAAGCGACAGATGGGTACCAGTATTTATACCTGTTCCTTTTCTATGAATATTACATATCTATGTATAATATATGTATGTTTATCCATTACCCTAGTATTCAAAACACAAACCTTACAGGGCTTACTTTGGGCTAGGCTAATTCGCTTGAATGTAAGAAATATTATTATAATAAATAGCATTTGTGAACTAATTAAAAAGAAATAAACATATTTTAGACCATTTACGCCTATTAATAAGGTTCAAACTTAATAGATTTTATTAGGCTATAAATACTTAAAAAAATACAGAAAATATTAATTTATAAATTAACAACCGTAACTCAGTCACAAATGGTTATGTTCATAACACAAACATACGGCACTACCAGGATTCGAATCTAGGACCGTTGGTACAGAAAGCAGAATCGCTACCATTGCACCAATAAGGCATCAAATCATCTAATTATGTATATAATCTAAACTCATATTTTTTAGGGTTCCGTACCCAAAGGGTAAAAACGGGACCCTATTACTAAGACGTCGCTATCTGTCCGTCCGTCTTTCTGCCACCAGGCTGTATCTCAAGAACTGCGATAGTTAGACAGTTGAAATTTTCACAAATTATGTATTTCTGTTGCCGCTATAACAACAAATACTAAAAATAAATTAAAATAAATATTTAAGGGGGGCTCCCATACAACAAACGCGATTTTTTTGCCCTCTTTTGCTCGATATCAATAATGGCAACAGGTAGGCACTTGAAATATTCACAAAATACTCAGTTGTATTTTTACTTTAATAATAAAATTAAAATATATATTTAAGTGGGGCTCCCATACAACAAACGTGATTTTTTTTACTTAATTAAAAGTTTGTACGGAACCATTCATGCGCGAGTCCGATTCGCACTTGGCTGGTTTTTTGTAAATACTCTAACGCACAAAAAAAACTTATTATATCATTAATAATTTTTTACCTAATAACAATCGTTTATGAGTAAAAACTAGATGTTTTTAAAATAATATTGTCAATCACTAATAAATCTTAATAATTGATAATTACTACATTAATATACAAATCGCTTGAGAATATTTTATTTTTAATATTATGAGTATCTTTTTGACTAACGGACTATTTACTACTAATTAGCTCCGAATTAAGCAGAACTTAACGGATACTTAATAAGAAATACAATAAATAAATAAATATATAGTAAACATCACTATGGAACACTATGCTCATCGCGCAAACATTGCTCCAGCCAGGTTTGAACCCAATAACGTTGCAAACGCTACCGTTGTACTAACCGCTTGTCAAATCATTTTATTTGGTACTAGCTGACTCGGCCACACGTTGCTGTGGCTCAGCTTTTATATTTTAATTGATATATCGCAGCTTTAATACTATAGGGACACAATTTGAAAAACATGATTGTTGGAAAAACACCTTCAAAGATTTTTGAGCCCCTGTATTGTCACAAAATCGGTCATAAGTAAATTAAACTATTGAAAGCAAAATCATAAAACATCATAAGAGCATGTTCACTAAGCATGAAATATTTATCGCATATTAAATTTATCCTAGTACTAGTTTATTTTACTAATTTATTTATGACCGATTTTGTGAAAATACAGAGGCTCAAATTTCTTTAAATGCGTTTTCCCAACAGGCATCTTTTTCGAATTGTGCCCCTATAGTATTACAGCTGCGATATATCCTATAGCCTTCCTCGATAAATGGGCTATCTGACACTGAAAGAATTTTTCAAATCGGACTAGTAATTCCTGAGATTAGCGCGTTCAAACAAACAAACTCTTCAGCTTTATAATATAAGTATAGATAGATAAAATCTTGATCCACATCTTTAACTCCTTTTATTTCAATCAAAAATTCTTGAACTAACGAAATTCGTTTATTAGTAATTGTATTTTGTAAACATTATTTTGAAAATTAGTAATAAACTTAATTATTGACTAAATAAGTTACTTTAAGAAGGACAGACTTGTCATCATCGCAGTTTCATTTATTATACAAAACAAGTATTTATTAAGTATATCGGTTATTAAAAAAGTAATTTAGTTTTGTGTTTTGGAAAATATATTTAAGCATTGAAGATTCCTTCAAGTATAGATGTAAATATTTTTTAATTATTTATTCGTTATTATACCTAAAGGAGCCTTAGTTATATTAAGATCGTAATTAATTTAAATATATAATTACAGCTGTTTTAATAATTTTATTATATTTTATTAAGAGTAAAAAATATTATTTGTACCTTAGTTTATTTAAACTTGTATCCCTCAATTCTCTATTCACTATAGTAATATAAAACTACGGTTAAAATATTATAATGAATGTATAAAATAATCACAAACCTTATATTGAATTCCAGTTATTTTATAATATCGTTGATCAGTCCTGATATTCCTGTATCATTGCACACACTGTCACTTATAAACAATTTTTACAAATACAGTTTTCAAGAACATTTACAACACTAAAAATTAACTTAAAACAGTTCACCTCACGATATAAACTAATAAAAGTGTTAAATATTTTTACGTGAAAAAAAATTTCGAGCGGCAACGTCCGTCCCTAACGGCTGTTCGCAAGAAACTGCCGGTTAACTTCGAATACGGTTGAATAAGAGTTACCGTCATCTCTCTCTTTCACAACGCCACATATACGAGTGAGGGAGACAGCAACAATGGCATGCATTATGGTACCATGGCTCGGTGAAGTTTTTTCCGATTTCTTTGAACGATCCACAAGGAGGATCTATATTATGATCTATAGATCGTTATAGTAAACTCCGTGAGTTATGCTTCCATGATTCATTGATACGGTACGTTTGGTTCAGTGTTTAAAGTATGGTATATCTTTTTTTATCTAAAGAAAAGCTTTGGTTAATTCGATTACAATGTAAATATACTATTGAATCATCAATTTTAAACCAAATTATTATGTTAAGAGTAATTAATATTATCTGGAATTGATTTTTACCATATTTACTGAGAATTTAAATTATTTAAATTTTAATAAAATTCGTAAAGAAGATATCAAAGAACTAAATTTATTGTCGAGTCGTAATGTTGAAATGGCAATGTATAATGGCTGTTGCAAAAAACAGGAAACTCATTTTATGTAGATGTATTACGTTTCTAATAAGGTGCCACACCATATAACTGAACAGCCTTAAGTGGAGTTTCAAAAAGTTGTTAAAAATCTCTCTCTGAGCTATACCAGACATGAGGACAAAAATGCGTGGATTAATTAACTTATACTGTCAAAACTATTGATTAGTTTGTTAAGTTATTTTTGCTAAAGTATTTTATTTGCGTTACAAGAGCATACTTAATTCAAAAATCTGTAACACATTAAAGGAGCAACTTTTAGATTACTCGCTATAATGTGATATTCACTGCACTATAATAATATCTACTACAGGGTTGGAACTGAATCCCTAAACACAGGTTATTACGAATAACCTATTAGGGTCAACTTCGGACATCATAAGTACTAAGTTTATGTAAGTAACTTAATAGAAGTTAAAGTTTATGACAAATTCTGAGCGAAAGAATGCATCTAAAATGTGTCATCGTCTAGAAGAAGCTTTGGAAATGCAACTATGCACATTTTTCTTCTTTAAATTTATTTAATCTAGACTAATATTATAAAGAAGTAAAGTTTGTGTGTTTGTATATTTGTTAAATTGTAGGGGGTAATCTCGGGACCTACTGAACCGATTTTAAAAATTCTTTCACCAATAGAAAGTCACATTATTGCTGAGTGTCATAGGCTATATTGAATGCTAGAGAAAATTTAAAGAATTTTGTTCACCCGTGCGAAGCCGGGACGGGCCGCTAGTATAGTATATTTTCATTTTTAATGTTTAACATCACTTAATTCTATTTTATTTAGTTTGTTTTAAGCAAATTTTTGGTAAATAAATAAAAATGTAATCCTAAACATTAAAGGAAGAATAAAGCAACCCTTGCAGACTTTCTTGCTGATTCTCGGTACGGTGTCTTCCGTCGTAGGACTTACAAAGCCTATATGGTATTAAATCGTTTATCTTTTGTATCCAGCGTTACATCGCGCTTCTTAGATTTTTCCGTGGGAATGAGAAGTTTTCTTATAGTTGTGCTTTATACCGCAATATAACCGAATTCCACGCGGGCGAAGCCGCGGGCGGAAAGCTAGTAGTTATATATAAAATTGAAGCTAAGTTGTGGGATATGAAGTTGTTTTAGTTATTATGATATGGGTTAATTGTTAGTTAGTCCTATTTTAGTTTTATTTGTTGGATTGAGGTTAATTAGTTGTTATGAATATGCGAAATTTTTAGTTATTCAGTGCCGTTACTGGGTGGATTGGTGATCTCGTCAAGAATGTGGGACGCTGATAGCTGAAAATAGCTAAAAAATTAATGATTAACTAATTAATAATAATTAATAAATAAAATCTATTCTTAATTTAATTTATAGTGTACCTAATTAATTATTGATTTGAGTTAAACAACTTTTTTACGGATTTTGTGCATATTTAATCATGACGTCCTCCTTTACAGGAGCCGTGATCACAGGATGACTAAGGCAATGGTTGTCATATATTTTCTAATACTTTTACAATAAGGCACGTTCCTAACTGTTACAAATTTTATATAATTAAATTGTTTTATTTTGCATTTTATTTAGTTATTAGATTCTCGCTACGATTACAGTATATTATTTACCTAAATCAATACCTTAAAAAAACAAAAAAAAGTTTTTTGTTTCTATGGGAATTTTTGCGAAATTCAAAATTCGGGTTCCGTCACAATCTGGTCCTAAGCCTGTTGATTCGATTCCACACAACAAATATTAAAATCGGTTAAGAATTCGGGAAGTTATGGCGTAACAGACATTGCGCCATTGAAGCTGATCCAAGTGAGCTTCGCTAGCTTTGCTCGCTCCGCTCCAACTAGGCGATGTAGTCGCTAAGCATAAAGCTTCGCTAGCACCATATATTGAAGCGGAGCGTAATACATAAAAAAAGAAAAAAAAATTTTTCTATGGGAATTCTTGCGAAATTCAAAATTCGAGCTCCGTCATAATTTGGTCCTTAACCTGTTGATTCGATTTCACACAGAAAATATTTAAAATCGGTTAAGAACTCGGGAAGTTATGGCGTAACCGACATTTCGCCATTGAAGCTGATCCATCCAATAAATATATATATAGATACCCATGACTCAGTTACAAATGCTCGTATTCATCACACAAACATATTCCCCATTCAGGGACTCGAACCCAGGACCATCGGTGCGAAAGGTAGCACCGTTACCGTTACCGCTACCGTTGCACCAGACGGTCGTCAGTTATGTTATATTTTTAGTATGCCTTTCAATATTATGCTTTTTTTTAATCACGTCTCTCAAGTTTTATGATTTTTATATATTCTTTGCATTTTTCTATGCAATCTTATAATATAACTAGGCGATGCAGTCGCTAAGCATAAAGCTTCGCTAGCACCATAAATTGAAGCGGATCGTAAAAATTTAAGAAAAAGAGTCAATAATATTTAGTAAATTCCAAAAAAAGCGCGCTTTTTGTTTCAATGGGAAATCCCATAGAGCCAATGTTTTTTGGTCATAACTTTTATATTTTTGGGAATTTCAAAATTCGGGCTCAGTCACAATCTGGTCCTAAACCTATTGATTCGATTCCACACAAATAATATTAAAATCGGTTAAGAATGCGGGAAGTTATGGCGTAACAGACATTGCGCCATTAAAGCTGATCCATGGGAGCTTCGCTCGCTCCGCTCCAATTAATACAAGCGGCCCTTCCCAGCTTCGCACGGGTGGACAAAATTCTTTAATTTTTTTCTATTATTAAATATTTTTCCGTTAGCGCCATCTAGCGTCCGGTAGACGAACTTCTTGCGGTTAACCCGTTGCTATGGTAACGTTTTTGATACAATGAAAAAAGAGCGGACAGACAAACACACAAACCACTATGATCTGAGATTATAGATTAATAGAAAAATACTCTCAGGCTCGATTGTGAGAACATAGGACCGGACATCCAAAGGTTGAGGGTTCGCTTCCCGCCTGAAAATAACTTTGGGATCGCGTCGTTTCTAATATTTTTCTACTAGCTTTCCGCCCGCGGCTTCGCCCGCGTGGAATTCGGTTATACTGCGGTATAAAGCACAACTATAAGAAAACTTCTCATTCCCACAGAAAAATCTAAGAAGCGCGATGTAACGCTGGATACAATTAGTTGTTAAACCAAAACTGAATGTTACACTATATTATATGTTTTCCCATTGGAGCAAAAACATGCAGATTTTGGGCACTGGAAACCCGGGAACACGCTACATAGAGCTGACCATGCGAAAAACAATGTTTTTCCAAGCTATCATTTCACTTCTTATGTATTTTAAAAAACACATCGTTACACAAAATACGTTACACATGTATTTTTAAAAACACCCAGCGCCATCTATCGCATACCTCAAGAACTAAATAACGTAACTAATACCTATACCAATTAGTAATTCGTTGACTTTAATGATTTCAGGATAAGTAGATGTAAAAAAAACAATTTAGACGATAAAACAAATTGTACGTCATCCCTCGAGAATTCCTCATTTTCGAGGATTCATTTTCGTATCATTTAGCTTCAAAATTTACATGTTCATATTCGTTTGCAACATATAAGTAGATGTAAAAAAAACAGTTTAGACGATAAAACAAATTGTACGTCATCCCTCGGGAATTCCTCATTTTCGGGGATTCATTATTGTACCATTTAGCTTCTAAATTTACATGTTTATATTCGTTTGCAATATTTTACCTTGTTTTAAACGACACACAGCGCCATCTACAATCCATTCATCAAGCAAACAATATTTTTGTTTTTCCTCGGGAATATCAATTTTTCCAGGATAAAAAGTACCCTATTATTTAATCCGGACTTTTATCTTTACGTCTGCAAAATTTCAAAGCAATCGGTTGAGTAGTTACGGCGTGAAAGCGGAACAAACAAACAAACAAACAAACAAACTCACTTTCCCATTTATAACATTAGTAAGGATTAAAATAATTTATTATGTCTATCAATACCCAACATGGACAACTATCAAAATACTCTGCTAAAGATTACAAATGAATATGCTCAGGGCCCGAGTTACACTTACCCATCTTAAATAAACTTAATCACTCGTGTGGGCGGAAAAATAAATAAGGCGAAGACCCAAGTGTCATTCTCCAAACACTGACAGCGGTACATAGTTTTTTTTTAAATCTTTTATTATTCATACTGCAACGTTATTTAAAAAATTCCTATGTCGTGGGAATTGTTCAATTATAAATGCTTGATTTATCCTATGAAAAATTGGTTTGTGATTTTTTTGCTTGTGACGAAACAATTTTGTGACGAGAAAAAGTTGATCCGTCACAGAAAAAAGTATGTTGTCGTTGTCAAACCGAAAAGTAAGTAACGTTTTATTTTTTAGTTTTTTTTATCTCAAAACAATTAGGCTAAAAAAATCAATGTGTCTTAGGTGTGAGATGAAACTCAAATCCCTAGCTTTGCGCTATGGAACAAGAAAATATGACGCTGACTATTCAGCTTAATCTATAATCTAAGATCACAGTGGTTTGTGTGTTTGTCTGTCCGCTCTTTTTCCCGCTCTTTTTCCATTGTATATGCGTTACCATAGCAACGCATTAACCGCAAGTAGTTCGTCTACCGGACGCTAGATGGCGCTAACGGAAAATAATAAATAATAGAAAAAATTTAAAGAATTTTGTCCACCCGTGCGAAGCCGGGACGGGCCGCTAGTCTATAATCTAAGATCACAGTGGTTTGTGTGTTTGTCTGTCCGCTCTTTTTCCCATTCTTTTTCCATTGTATACGCGTTACCATAGTGCCTAAGAATAACATTCAAGAACGCTAAGAACGGTTAACTAAACTCGGCGTCAAAAAAATCGCACCTTATAAAAATCTTATTCAAAAATTCCTAAACCTTATATAGAGGATAGTGTTAGGTATCATTAGAAAGGTAACAAAAAGGAGCATCAAACAACAATTAAGTGCAATCTTTTTTTTAATTAAAATTATACAAAAAGCATAAAAATTTGAAAAATAATAAAAAATCTTAATTAAGTCCTAATTAATAATCGATAATTTACAAAAAAAATGTACAAAAAGTGTCTTAAAATTAACTCAAAATCTAGTGTTACCCCCCCTTGCCCTGATGACGGCTTCCATACGGTCCCTCATAGACCTCACCAACTTCAGGAGCTCTTCTTGAGGGATAAGACCCCATTCTTCAATCACCGCGGTTTGGAGTTCCTCTAGAGTCGAAGGAGCCGGATCCCGAGATCGAACCTTACGTTTAAGATGGTCCCAGAGGTGCTCTATCGGATTCAGATCAGGACTTCTCGCTGGCCACTGCATCACAGGAATTTGGGACCTCCGCAGGAAGTCGTTCACGATGGCTGCAGTGTGTGCGCGAGCGTTGTCGTGCATTAATGTGAACCCCTCGCCAAAAGATTCGGCAAAAGGGACCACATGCACATCCAGGATCTCTGTGATATAGCGGCGCGCAGTCAGCGACCCTTGTCCGCGAGCACCTCCGGTCCGGGAGACGCAGACCAGGTCGGTTTTGCCGGCAGCCGACATACCGCCCCAGAACATGCAGGATCCGCCTCCATATTCCACCGTCTCCTGGATGCAGGCTTGAGCGAAACGTTCACCCTGCCTCCGGTATACTCTTCTTCGTCGGTCGTTGCAGAAAAGACACACTCGTGTCTCGTCTGAGAAGAGAACAGCTCCCCACTGCTCAATGGTCCAATCGACGTGGTCGCGAGCAAACTGCAAGCGGGCTCGTCGGTGCGCTGCAGTCAATTTTGGACCTGTAGCAGCTCTGCGGGCTGCTATGTTCTTCTCCTTCAGTCTTCTTCTAACCGTGGATACACTCACGGTGCGTCTGCGAACTGCCTGGAGCTCCTGTTGCAGCTGAACAGCGTTTGAGAAGCGATTTCTCAAAGAGTACGACACAACGAACCGGTCGTCTCTTTCCGAAGTGCAGCGACGTCTACCGGACCCATGTCGCCGGATATAGCCACCGGTCTCTAAAAAGCGCTGGTAGACTCTACGAACCGAAAAACGGCTCAGATTCAGTTGCCGGGCGACATCACACTGCCGCACCCCTGCTTGCAGTAGTGCAACCACTTGAGCGGCCTCATCAGCTGTAGTGTCCATTTTCCAGATGTTCTTTCTTCAGTAAAATCAGTGCGTGTGTCCCCTTCAACGGTTTAATAGCGAATGACCCACATTGAACCCGTGTTGACCTCTTTATACCCACAAAGTTAGCGCAACTCGCGACTCTCCCGAGCAGCAAAATTTCCTTAGAATTTTTGTGACCCTTTATTTGTTGCTTTAGGTTTTATTTGATAATGAAAAATAATGTTTTTTTATTAAGTTAATTAAGTAACCTTTTAAATAAAATTATAATTAATACGACTGCATGTGCATATCCAGAGTTAATGCCATTTGAACGTGATTTTCTTAGAGGTGCGATTTTTTTGACGCCGAGTGTATATGTGTAGTCGTAGAACCGAAACGTTAGCGCGATTCATGTCGGTACAGCGATATCTATAACTGAGACACAACAACGCGTGGCCGGGTCAGCTAGTTATAACTAAAAAAAATTCAACGGATCCGTCTAGGTCTCAATAGCTCAATTAGATTTCAAATCATGAGTATTTATATATATATTTCTATTAATAATAAATATATATGTATCATTTATGTATGTTTATTCGTTACGTGGTTTTATTAAAAAGATTCACGTGTTTCATTTTTCTCGCTGGTGTATTGTAAAGTTCTATTCGAGTGATACTCGAAAGAAAGTGCGATTCCCGATCTCGGTTTTTGAACAGCTCTTAATTTTTGAACGAACACTTTCTTCCCTCATTGAAAACTGTACTAATACTTACTTTTGACAAATTATCACATACTTTTTCATATTTGTGATAAATTAACATAGTTTAAATCTGAAGACTGAAAAATCTGTGATGAATTAACGATAAATATCTCAACCAATAAGAACAGTGGCCTCGCTGAAATTGGATCCGGTATTTGCCACAATTTTGCCAATATTTTTACCGTCGTTTTGCTAATAATTTTGCCATAATCTTCATGCTTAGTAGACGAGATGGAAATCACACTAAAATACCATTATATTTTTTTCTTTGTGGCTTGCACGATTTGTGCATTTAGCCAGTTTCGAGTAAGTATAATTGCCAGTTCTTGAGTAATTTCTTAATTGAATGATGATGAATGAACAGTAAAATACATTTTTCCCTAGGTTTCAGTAAATGTGTAGGGTTTTACTGAAACCTCCCCGTGGACTTCTTGAGAGAGCAGGAAATGATGACTTCCGCTGCTCTGATACACTTGCCAACACTCGTGTATGTTCACAAATACTTAGTGGTTAATAATCCACCCCAATTACGATATAATATCCACAACAACAAAAATTTCAACAAGAAAAACAAAACCACCAATGTGACGCTTCCCGCTCCCGCCAAAAAGTCCGACCATAGATTGGATAACTCTACTGACCATTTGCCCTTATGTTTGAAGGATTCGTTCTATTATACGCTACTATACGCTAATATATAAAAGCTCACTTGTAATAAATACATTATTCATTAACCAAGGAAATATACACGTGGTAAAATAAATCAGATCAACAACTTTATTTAAAAAAATTAAAACATAATAACCTTTAATAACAGAATTAGATTTGGATGAATACAAGCACTTATACCTAAGTCATAGGTATTTATATATTTTTTTAGAAATATTACTTACTAGAATTTGCCCGCATGGATGTCGTTTATCGCTGTAGGTAAGAAAATATTTCCCCGGGAACAACTTATTTTTCCGAAATAAAAAGTATCCTATGTTACTTCTAATACCTCCAAGAATATATGTACGAAGTTTCATGATGATCGATTAAGTAGTTTTTGCGTGAAAGAAAGACAAACAGACAGACACACTTTCCCATTTATAATATTAGTATGGATTTATGTATATCTAAGTTACCCTAGTATCCATAACACAAGCCTTGCAGTGCTTACTTTGGGCTAAGTTTATTGCTGTTTATGTAAAAAATATTATTATTAATTAGCATTATTAATCACTGCCAAGACGATATAAATCTTATGATTTTTTTTTACTTTCAAAATTAAATTAACTTGAAATATTTCTCTGCGTTTTATCATTCATTTATTAAAAGCACTTTCATTAAAGTTGTACAATGAAAGTCATTAAATGCAACAAGCTTGTACGATATGCTGTCGAATTTTATCATTATTGCACATTATTTTCATTTTATTTTTGGAAAAATCTAATTATATCAATGAATCGAGGATCAGGTAATGATTGATGAGTTAGGTGACGTTCACAGTGGCATCAAATCGTAAAAATGTTTTATATTTAACAGTTTTACTTTAATTAAGTAATTACAATAATAAAATGATACGTAGACTTAAGAAATACTAATAGAAAAAAATTGGTTGTCTGTAAAGTCAGTTTACGGACGATAATTTTACGTGATAGCGTTATAAGAAAAGATTGTTTAACTTTTATGAATTTAACTGAATTATTATCACTGAATTATCATTATTTTGTATAATACAAAGAAAGAGTTAATTGATATATATTTTTCTCGATAAATTAACATTAAATTGTTGTAATAAACAATGGAAACCACATTAACTTTTCACTTCATGAAGTGGAAGAGAGATAGATGCGCCACAAGTCGATCGCTTAGACCAATCGTGCTTCTCTATCGCTTGCTCCGCGCTCTCGCTTGCACGCTCGGCTCAGGCAGAACGTTACACTTTTTCGTGCATGCAGCCGGTATTCATCGATTTATAAGACGTTTATAAGAGAGGCACGATCGGCCTAAGCGTTTGTCTGTGTGTTCGGCTGTGGCCCATCTTTCTCTCTTCCACTTCATGAAATGAAAAGCTAATGTGGTTTCCATTGTTAATTACAACGACTTGATTTATGATTTAATTTATCACAAATAAAATAATAATTGATAATGATTTTTGACAAAAATATTTACCTATAATTTTTTGAGTAAAGTTGCTTAAAGGATTTTCTGGACAATGTCTATTCCATTACCATGATGACCGCACCCTTAGCGGCCAGGTGTGAAATCCATCATGGTCCAACGATGTGAATTTGGCAACAACACGAGGCGGGAGGTTGGACACAGCCTTATTCTGGAACATTCCTTAAAATCACTCTCGTGTTCTTATCGAATTCACTAAAGACATAAAAATAAGATATAATAAAAAAACATTTACAATGCTCATATTGAAAAAAAGCTTAAATACTTTTATTGTTACCGATAAAAAGTTATGTGTGTATCCCTTGGGAACAGCAACTTTTTTCTGGATATAAGGTCACCTATATCCTTCTCTGTACCCCTGATAAAGTGTATGCAAAATTTTAGGATAATCGGTTGAGTAGTTACGGCGTGAAGTAATAACATACAAACAAACTCACTTTCGTATTGGTAATATTAGGATAAACATTTACAATGCATGTATTGAATGTTAACAGCTACGCCATGGCTTTGGGAGACTTTGTACTGAGAAAACACCGTAAGAATCACGGCAAGGGTAGCTTTTTCTCCATTTTCATAATAAAAAAGAAAAACAACCCTTGGTTGCACCGAACGTTGGTCCAGATGGTATTCCAGGATATTATATGAAAAAAACACATTTTTCAGGCAAAGATGAACAGTGTATGAAGGATATTATCTGAAAAAAAAGCACATTTTTCTGGAAAAAAAAATTAATGTTTCTTTTAAGATTTTAAGAACCGTTATTAATATTTGAGTAATATCAACTAGTATATTTGAATTTTTTTTTTTCAGTTTTGTAGTTTTGAGAAAATCATAAGATAATAACTTTGATATTTATAAGGAAAAAGCTGAACGATTTGAGATGATACCTGGTACAAACTCTAAGCTTGATAAAATACTTTTTGGGTAAGGTAATGTATTCTTAAAGAAACTGCCAAATAGTTCGAAAATGGCATCAATTTCTTATAATACATTCTTTTTTTTACCATAAAAATTTTTGGTTATATATTTACGAAATACATATTTAGCCACCGCGATTTAGCGAAGTACAGCGCCATCTCTTAATACAATTTATATACAATTTCAATACATTTAGCAATACTCATTTTATTTATTTTATTCATTTAATTTATTTTAATTATTATATATTATGGCTTGTATATATTATAACGATGTTTCATTACATAATTATAATACATTTAACAAAACTTTTCTTGTACTTACTACTAAAATGTATAAGAACATTTTACTACTTCAAAGTACTGTAGCGCCTGCGCGCATTGAGTTTTTTACGGTTTATAAATTGGAATATTATTTGAAGTTTATAAATTGGAATATTATTTGAAGTTTATGAAATGAAGAGTTTTGTTTATTTAATTTAAGCTTTTCTAAGCTTATTGGTTCCAATTTTGCTTGAGTCTGTTTCTGGCAAACACAGTTTAGGGGTCTTCAAGTCTAGAGTGAATAGGTATCTTCTAGACAAACGCGTCATATCCTACATCGCATCGTAACTTACCATCAGGCGATAGTGGTCAAGCGCATGCCAATCCTTACTAATATTATAAATCGGAAAGTGAGTTTGTTTATTTGTTTGTTTGTTTGTTTGTTCCGCTTTCACGCCGTAACTACTGAACCGATTGCTTTGAAATTTTGCAGACGTAAAGATAAAAGTCCGGATTAAATAATAGGGTACTTTTTATCCTGGAAAAGGATGGATTGTAGATGGCGCTGTGTGTCGTTTAAAACAAGGTAAAATATTGCAAACGAATATAAACATGTAAATTTAGAAGCTAAATGATACGATAATGAATCCCCGAAAATGAGGAGTTCCCGAGGGATGACGTACAATTTGTTTTATCGTCTAAACTGTTTTTTTACATCTACTTATATGTTGCAAACGAATATGAACATGTAAATTTTGAAGCTAAATGATACGAAAATGAATCCTCGAAAATGAAGAATTCTCGAGGGATGACATACAATTTGTTTTATCGTCTAAATTGTTTTTTTTACATCTACTTATCCTGAAATTACTAAAGTCAACGAATTACTAATTGGTTACGTTATTTATTTCTTGAGGTATGCGATAGATGGCGCTGGGTGTTTTTTAAAACATTGTAACGATGTGTTTTTTAAAATACGTAAGAAGTGGAATGATAGCTTACGCTATTGCTTTATACCGCAATATAACTGAATTCCACGCGGGCGAAGCCGCGGGCGGAAAGCTAGTTTTCTATAAAAAAGGACAAGTGTAAATAAATAATCAACTATATGTAATAGTAAAGATGAGATAAAAGATAAGATGCTTTTTAAACAATATAAGCATTTTAAATGCATATATCGAAAGTCAAATATGTCATGGCTTCTTTAGTCTTACGACGTGAGACCTTGTAACGAGAAAAAGCCGCAAGAAAATAGGCAAGAGCAGTTTAATGTCTAACGATTGTAAAATTGCATTATGCTTGTTAAAAATGGAGATGTCATCGCTCATGACTGTTCTATTGACTTATTTGCCGATCATCTTATTGTAATAATTAGTAAAGCCGTAATATATTACCACAATATTTGACATGTGCATCTTATCCGATTTATTTATTATGTATGACAATTGACATTCGTTATTTTATGTTATTATTGTATTGATATTTTTAAATTTATAATAGTAATAGCGAATTGGCTTGGCATGGTTTTTTATGTAAAATAGTTTATCACTAATTTGTTATTTTAAAATTTGATTTATTTAATAACTCTAACTTATAAGCGTTTTGGATGGTATCATCTGTTAGCATGTAAGGAAATCTAAGATCACAAATTTGTTGTTTGTCTGTCCGCTCTTTTTCCATTGTATCAATTAACGTTACCATAGTAACGCGTTAACCGCAAGTAGTTCGTCTACCGGACGCTAGATGGCACTAACGGAAAAATATTTAATAATAGAAAAAAATAAAGAATTTTGTCCACCCGTGCGAATCCGGGACGGGCCGCTAGTTGTAATAAATAAAATAAATTATAATAATTAAATATAAATTATTTGAATAGTTTTAAAGCAAAAGCCATTAACTCCACGCCTTTTTACCTTCAAATAATCATCAATTCTCTAATAACCTTTTTATAAGGGTTTTTAACAACTTTTATAAATTTATCTAAAGGCAATTCAGTTACATGATGTTACACCTTATTTTAGTGGATATAAAATAATAAGTTAAGAAAGAAATAAATGCATAAATATTTCCCACATTCACACCAATTAACCTAGCCCAAAGTAAGCACTTTTAAGGCTTGTGATATGGATACTAGGGTAACGGATAGACATACATATCATACATAAATAAGTAATATTTATAGAAATATATACAAACATCCATGACTCAGGTACAAATACTCGTATTCATCATACAAACATCTGCCCCTTCCGGAATTCGAACCCAGGACCGTCGGTGCGAAAGGCAGGATCGCTACCGTTGCACCAAACAGTCGTCAAAATGAATATACAATAACAGTAACAAAGAGTTGCATGAATGGCCTAGGGCGGAGGTGTAACCAAAAATATACCCAATACCACCCAATAGGTGGGATACCCAACTCATGAAATCAGGAGCAGGCCGTCTCCATTCCTCCTCAGGTGAGGAAGGTGCTGGGAGATGGCGGAAGCTGCGGCTGCGAGAGTCTCGCAGGGGCCCCATGAGGACTCTCACTGGCAAGACCAGCTGGCGAAGGATGGGGGAGGTCCTGATCCGGCATTGCACGGTCTTGCACGTCTGGGGGATGCTCACATGCACCCGGGCATCCTCTATTGTGGTGGGGCCTTCGGGCCAGTTTGCCAGACACCCCGTGGTGAAAGCCACCAACGACCCCACGGGACCAACGGCAGTGCGGGGGTGCATACATATTAGGTTTTTAAGTGGGTAGGCCCCCAATCCTCCATCGGACACTAAGGCCGGATGGAAGAATGGAGGAGAGTCCCACATAACTGCGCCGCTCGCCCGGCGGCGCAGTATGCGTAGCGCATTTTCCTAAGTTTAATAAAAAAAAACTGGTTGGTTGCCTGTAAAGTCGGTATACGGGCGAAAGTTTTACGTGACAACGACTTTGAGTGGTAAAATAATTTTAATGTGAATATTCATTCGTATAGTAGGAAGAAGGATGAAATAATAGTAACAATTTAAAACATTTATTTATACAAAGAATTATATTTAAAACATTAATTTATAGGCACGCGTCCCTTCCACTTTTTATGTCTGTCTCTCTCGCTCTTAGGCGGGCTAACCATGCCCGAGTGGAAGGGACGCGTGCCTCTCACTCGCTCTCATTGTAAGCGCATAACGTGAGCGGAGCGTAACGCAGTTTCTTGAAGTGTCACCCGGCAAACCAATTTATAAGACGTTGTCACGTCAAAAAAATTGTTGCATGAATGGATATTGCTTCTAACTCTGTCGCGAAAGAATCTAAGAATTTGATCCTTTCTGATACAGTTAAAGAATAGGAGAATATGTTATTACATACAAAACATTTACGAAAAATCTGTTCAAAGAAAATTTCTTTACAATTAGTTTTATAAGTATGTGCAAAAAATATAATTTCAAATATTGTTAAGACACATTTTATACGTTGGGTACTCTGTTGTTACTTATGTATGCCTACTGCATTTTAATCTGCAGACTATACACAATATGGCAATAAAGAACTATTCGACGAACGATTAGTGCAGCGGTAGCGACCCTGCCTTTCGCACCGACTTCGATCCCGGGTTCGAATCCCGGAAGGAGTAGATGTTTTTGTGATGAATACGAACTTTTGTACCTGAGACATGGGTATTTATATATATTTATATAGATATAACATATCTATGTATCATATATTATGTATGTCTATCCGTTACCCTAGTATCACTAACACAAGCCTTATAGTGCTTACTTTGGGCTAGGCTAATTGGTGTGAATGTTAAAAATATTATTATAACTAGCGGTCCATCTAGTGTACAAAATTCTATAAATTGTTTCTATTATTAAATATTATTCCGTTAGCGCCATCTAGCTACCGGTAGACCGGTAGACGAACTACTTGCGGTTAACGCGTTGCTATGGTAACGTTATTGATACAATGGAAAAAGAGAGGGAAAAAGAGCGGACAGACAAACACACAAACAACTGTTATCTTAGATTATAGACTAGCGGCCCGTCCCGGCTTCGCACGGGTGGATAAACATCTTTATTTTTTTTCTATTATTAAATATTTTCCGTTAGCGCCATCTGGCGTCCGGTAGACGAACTACTTGCGGTTAACGCGTTGCTATGGTTATGTTATTGATACAATTGAAAAAGAGCGGGAAAAATAGCAAACAGACAAACACACAGACCACTGTGATCTTAGATTATAGATTAATAATAAGCTGATATTGGTCGATATTAGCCAAATCAAAATACTAAGTCTACGACCAGTTAGGAAATTGAGAGGCCCTTCCGAGAAGAACTAATGAAAGAAACTCCGACCGCCCTCCATCTTACTTTTTTTTATTTACAAAGCTCACTACATCACTAGGTCTCTAGGGTCAAGGAAAAACATGTGGTTTATCCGGTTAAACGTAGTTTTGTTTAAATTAACGGTAGGCGCGGAAGAATAGAACCGTTTTTTGCAACGGTAGCGATCCTGCCTTTCGCACCGATGGTCCTGGGTTCGAACCCCGGAAGGGGCAGATGTTTGTATGTTGAATACGAGCATTTGTACTTGAGTCATGGGTATTTATATATATTTCGATGAATATCACATATCTATGTATCATATATGTATGTCTATCCGTTACCCTAGTATTCATAACACGAGTCTTACTGTGCTTACTTTGGGCTAGGCTAATTGGGGTAAATGTAAGACATATTATAACTTTTTCTATTTATATTTTAAAAAAATAATTTTGTCAGCTTAGAATTTCAAATGTTCGTAACCTAACCAGGTCAAAACGACTGAACGAATTTAAATGAAATTTGAGATAGAGACAGATTAATTATTAAGACATATAGGATACATTTTATCTTAGACACACTTAAAATCACTGCGAGTGTTATCGAAAAATGAATTACATATCGTATCTACTTGAAATTTTCTAAAGTCACACGCGATCAAAGTTGAAAACAGTTGCTCATATAATTAATAAATGGCAAAAACAAAAGAACATTGTTTTCCTTAACATATTTTTTCTTATTTAAAGCATTTGACGGCGCTTACGTCAGCTTAAGAAAAACCTGGAAAAATGCGACGAATCTGTCAAGATCTCGGTAGCTTAATTCAGAGAGAAGATTCAGAGGAGCACTCGCCCGGATTGCGAAGGTTGTGGGTTCGAGTTGACAGTTGAGACAAGTAAATTTTTTCTTAATATGATTTCTTTGATCATTATTATTATTTAAATAATCATATTACTTCTACACACCAATTCATCTAGCTCAAAGTAAGCACTGTAAGGCTTGTGTTACGGATACCAGGGTAACGGTAGACATACATATATACTAGGTCTGCAATACATGCTGCTGTTTGCAAATACTGAGCGAAGCAATTAGATTTTTGAAGGGTGATTATTCCTCGATGGTATGTCCGATTTCAAAACTTTTTTTGCACATTAGTCACGACCACGATGTGAGTTTTAGCGCCAAATTTCATTGATGTAGTATCAGCGGTTTGGCCGTGATCAGCTTTTGAATTTTTCTTTCGGTGATTATTCCTCCATGATAAAGTCTTTATTTTTTTTACATAGCCTACATAGCCTTTAGCCTATCCGTCTAATCATGTATGTTCATGCCAAAATTCGATCGTATCGGTTGAACCGTTAAGTAGCAGGAGGGAGACAAGCGAAATTTGTGAGTTGCCTAAAAGAGAACTTCGCTCAATAACATGAATATGTAATCTATAATCTAAAATCACAGTGGTTTGTGTGTTTGTCTGTCCGCTCTTTTTCCCGCTCTTTTTCCATTGTATCAATAACGTTACCATAGCAACGCGTTAACCGCAAGTAGTTCGTTTACCGGATGGTTGGCGCTAACGGAAAAATATAATAATAGAAAAAATTAAATAATTTCGTCCACCCGTGTGAAGCTGGGACGGGTAGCTAGTCTATAAACTAAGAACACAAATTTGTTGTTTATGTGTTTGTCTGTCCGCTTTTTTTCCCGCTCTTTTTCCATTGCATACACGTTTTCATAGCAACGCGTTACCGGGTCAGCTAGTATTAATATAAATATATATAAAAACCCATTACTCAGGTACAAATGCTCGTATTTATCACAAACATCTGCTCTTTCGGGACTCGAACCCAGGACCATTGGTGCGAATGGCACCAAAGGAATAGAAGACACGAAAAACGAATAACTAACACCCTAATTTGCATCACTTTATTAAAATATTCGTTCGAGAAAAAAAAGCACAGAATAGGCCTCTAAAGTAATTTACAGTGCATTGAACCCCGAATCCAGTATATAATTAAGGTCTAACTGAAAAAACCAACGGATATTCTGGAATTTATTCATATCCGAAGGTTTTCTTTTTTTATTATCATTTTTGTGTCTTATAGTATCGATTGCTTTTCTAAAAATGGGCTTACATTAAAAGAAATTGCAATAATATATTAAATGACTCTGCCCATTTATTTAGTTTTAAACTAAGCAGCGTATTTATAAATATATAAACTACCATTAAATAGGTTTTAGTTAATATTATTTAAATTTACTGAAACCAAATTAAGTATCTAAAAGACTTGTGTTATGGAATCTAGAAATAAACACACTAACCTTACCTAACCTATAGTCCGTTTTTTTAGCATTAGAAAGAACAAAATTTGGGTACTTTATTGTACACATATAATGTAACAAGCAAAACGTAACAAAGTGAAAAGATTACACTAAAAATACATTAAGAAGTAGAAGTTGCAAACTTGTGGAACGAAACGTTGGTCAGTTTGACACGACAAAATTAAAAAGTACATGCCGATGTTCTAATACGTACCATATTAGGTGATAAAAAAACTGGTTGGTTGCCTGTAAAGTCGGTATACGGGCGAAAGTTTTACGTGACAACGACTTTGAGTGGTAAAATAATTTTAATGTGAATATTCATTCGTATAGTAGGAAGAAGGATGAAATAATAGTAACAATTTAAAACATTTATTTATACAAAGAATTATATTTAAAACATTAATTTATAGGCACGCGTCCCTTCCACTTTTTATGTCTGTCTCTCTCGCTCTTAGGCGGGCTAACCATGCCCGAGTGGAAGGGACGCGTGCCTCTCACTCGCTCTCATTGTAAGCGCATAACGTGAGCGGAGCGTAACGCAGTTTCTTGAAGTGTCACCCGGCAAACCAATTTATAAGACGTTGTCACGTCAAAATGAGATGGTCGCTTAACATGGCCGCCATTTGCAACAATAGCGGCAAATATCAACGTCTGCATTTATCTGTTTTGACTATTTTCTTTGGTTTACTGTTAAGTTTGTATTGTTTTGGATGAAGTTTTTTGTTAAAAGTTTTTGTTGTTATTTGTTATTTAATATGTTCAACAATGGACGAGCCTGAAGCCGGTCCAAGTGGACTCCAGCACAAGGTTGCTGCTTCTTTGTTTACATAATTTCTAATGCTAAAAAAATGGACTCTAGGCGCGTTATGAAAAAATGATGAGAGTGAAATTTTAGGATGCGCGCGCATCACTGTGACACAAAATTATCATGTTGAAGTTGGCCGCAAAAGCGACATGGAATAAACTAGCAGGATGAAGTTGGCCGCTAATTATGAATGTGTGTGTGTGATTTTAAATTATATATGGTAGTTAACAATAATTTATATAATATTATAATAATACATATTATATTGTATGTGTTTTTGTTTTATAAACCTTTTTAACTGAGTTAACTGTCGGTATGTATTCTTTTTATTTCTTTAGATTATGAATTATTATTATTTTTACATTATTATTGGTTTAACAGTTTATTAGAATGGTTTTTGATATATTACTGGATTCCGTATACAGATATATAGAAAATCTATTTATCTTTTGATGCTTCTTAATGATCACTATATAATTTTATTAATTTATCTTAAAAAAACAAAAAAAAATATAAAAACCATTAAAATAAACTGTTAAACCAATAATAATGTAAAAATAACAATAATTTATATAATAAACAAAAAAAATAATACATACTGAATGTTAACCTCAAATCAATAATCTAACTTAATAAAAATCATAAAATAAACACCACTTTTAAATATAAAAATTTTAATGTTATTAAATATTAAATTGTTATTTTAATATTATATAAATTATTGTTAACACCATATATAATTTAAAATCACACACACACACGCATTCATAATTTGCGGCCAACTTCATCCCGCTGGCTTATTCCATGTCGCTTTTGCGGGCAACTTCAACCTGTTACTTTTGTGTTACAGTGATGCGCGCGCATTTTAAATTAACTCTCATTACTTATTCATAACGCCTTCAAGGAAGTATAACTTCAAAAATTAAAAACAAAACAACTTTCCATTCTGACTTGATCAGCTGATAAGTAATTTTGTACGGAGAGTCCATTATTTTACGATTTTCATTTATTGACATTGAAGTGATTGAAAGTGCTCGGCGCCCCTAAGATTGCGGCACCCGTGTGCAACGCACACCCTGCACCATAGGTAAAGACACCTCTGATGGTAAGCTAAACGATGATGTTACGAGTCCACGTTCGTAGTACATCGGCGAGGATCGAACTGGGTCCGCTTCGGTTAACTGACATATCAATAATAGTTTTTTCTCAAATTCCTGTGTCACAATCCGATAATGTTTCTTTTGTGATAAGTTCGTCATCGTTACTTTTGTATCTGATCGATCGATCGATTCATCGATTCATCACAGCTGAACATCAAGCAGAAATCAATTGTAAATCATTTGACAAATATTCAACTGATTCAAGGTAACATATAGATTGATTCCGGTTCGCGAGTGCTAGTTGATACACGTGTTCAGGGAATTTGGTATTTTAGTCTATTAAATTATAGTCTCTTAGCTGTTTTATCCGCAATATTTGTTGTTGTTTTGTGTTGTTCTACCTGGGTAAGTGTTTAATTAATAACTATTTGTCGCACCCTGCCATTGTTTGCGTTGTAAGCAACGTAAACAATGGATAGGGCCCCTGATCCACCTGACCCCCCGGATAGGGGGTTGTCACCGTCGCCGATGGAGTTGTCTCCGCCAGTATTTAGCCAAATGGCCACGAAACGTCGTCTAGATCCTGAATCTTTTGAATCACAATTGGAACCCATAAAAAAAGTAATAACGAACCATACTCAAAATTCGCCATCTACATCCGCGACAACAAATCAGTCGATTTACATACATCCATCTGTGACTGAATCCCCTCAATGTTACTATGAACAGGATAAAGGGCCTTTCATAGTACATGTGTCGAGGGAGGAGACAACCCCCTCATCTGGTACCTCTATCCGACCAATTATTTTTGGACAATTTTTAAAGAAAAATCGCGTCCGAAATGTAACTAAAGATGGTGTGAAATAAGTTGGACGTAACAGAATAGCTGTAGAATTTTCAACATATAAAGATGCTAATGATTTCCTTAAAAACCCCTTTCTACCGCTTTATAAATACAATGCAGTGATACCAAATTATAATGTCATCCGCATGGGCCTAATCAGAGGTATCCCTACTGAATTGACAATGGAAGAACTGGTGGAATCCCTTGTTACCCCGGATTACTGTGGCATGGTACTCAAAGCAAGGCGCCTTAACAGAAAGCAAGTAACTGAGGGTATTATTTCATGGACCCCCACACAGACAGTGGTCCTCACATTTAAAGGCCAGACTCTCCCTACGAGAGTCTTTCTATTCTATACCTCAATAGCAGTGGATGCATATCAATACCCTACTATACAGTGTAATAACTGTTGCCGATTTGGGCACATAAAGGCTCAGTGCCGCTCTAAACCTAGGTGCTACCGATGCGCTCAACCCCATTTAGGTGCTGATTGTGATGTCACAGAAGATAAGTCTACCTGTCTATACTGTTCCAGCAACCATTTTGCTACAAATAGAAATTGCCCTGAACACTCTCGTCAGAAGTCTATAAAGATGCGTATGACTCAAGACAATATCTCATTTCAAGAGGCATCAGAATTCTTTCCAAGCGTTAGGAGGTCCTATGCTGACAGTACAAAGACACCAGCCATAGTTCCTTCCTCAACGCAACACCCTTCCCAGCTCCTCTCCCAGACCCCATCTCTACAGTCTTATAGAAAGACAGTCACCACTACTCCCCGCCCCCGAATAGTATAAGGTAAAAGCTATGATAAAGCAGCTCATCAGGAAATAATTAGCGACTGCTCATCATCACTTCCCAATGGTTGTGCTATTATCAATTCTGGCTCTGAGGTCACCCCAAATGAAGACTGTCTGGACCTTCTGTGGCTACTTGTTATTAATATTCTTAAAAAATTCAGTGATATCCCACTACCGCCCAACGTTGCACCACAAGTTCTGTCCCTTCTTAACTCTCTCAACAAAAATGGCTCTGAACATACTGCAATGGAATAGTCAGAGTTTAAAATCTAAAAAACATGAAATCCTATACCTCATACACAAATTCTCCCCATTAGTCCTCGCCGTGTCGGAGACGTGGTTTCCCAGAAAATACTGTTTTAATATTGCTGGTTTCTCATGTCTCCGAGATGATCGGGATGATGGATATGGAGGAAGTGCTCTAATTATTAGTAACTCCCTACTCTTTTCACAGTTACCCCTTCCTGCACACAACAAGGATGCCATTAATGCAGTGGCCGTGCGTATTAATGGTATTTTTTTTTTGTCTTTGTATATTCCTCATCCCCATTTCTCAGTACTACAGGAGCTTAAGTCCATTGTCTTAGCACTACCTGCTCCCATACTTGTTATGGGGGATTTTAATGCCCATCATGAATCCTGGGGCTCTTATCAAACAGACTCTTTTGGTTCTTTACTAATTGATATGTTTGATGAGTTGAATCTATGTGTTGTAAACACTGGCAGCCCCACTAGAAGACCCACTCCATCGCAAACCAATGGAAGCGCTGTTGATCTGTCAATCTGCTCCCCACAATTAAGCTCTCTACTGACATGGAGTACTATGAGAAGCACTTTTGGGAGTGATCATTTTCCCATTCTTATTTCCCTACCAGATAAAACTTTGACCACCTATAACACCCTACCCCTTTTAAAATTCAAATTAAATAAAGCTGATTGGCCATCTTTTTCATCAGACACAGAGAAAATGATAGAGTTATTACCGTAGGGTAACCCCTAGCAACTGTCTGGCTGTATATGAAAAATTCTCAGACTCTCTTTTGACTGCTGCTCATTCGCACATTCCCCCAAAACAAGCTAGTCGCAGAAGAATTTCGCCCCCATGGTGGGATTCAGATTGCACAAATGCTGTAAGAAAAAGAAAGGAAGCAGAAAAGAAATATAACAAATCAATGACCATGGAGAACTTCCTTCAATACCAACAGTCTGCTGCTTATACTAGAAGAATATTGTCTCAAAAGAAAAAATTAGGTTGGTCAAAATTTTGTGAGAACATGTCACCCCGTACTCCCTCATCTGTGGTTTGGAGACAAATGAAGAGATTCAGGGGCTCTCTGGATCATATAGGATATACAGCTAATGATCCTACAGAGTGGATTATGGCATTTGCAGATAAGCTTGCGCCACCCTCTGCACCAAACAAAGACTGCTTTCCACAGGACTCTTTTGTTCCTATATACTCCTCCGGTAGTTTAGATGGATCCTTTACTCTTCAGGAGCTTGAGTTGGCTCTTAAAGGGTTGAAAGATACTTCCCCCGGGGCTGATGGTATTCCTTACTCGTTCCTTATTAACTCTCCTGAAAAAGTTAATCTATATTACTTAAAGCTGGTTAATACGTTTTTTGATCATGGAATTATACCAGAGGCATGGAATAGGCAGATTGTTATCCCCTTACTTAAACCAAATAAAGATCCATTAGACCATAATTCATACAGACCTATCGCTTTATCCACAACCCTTTTCAAAATTACGGAACATATGGTAAGAAATCGCCTGGAATGGTTCCTGGAAAACCATGATCTCTTAGCTAAATCTCAGTTTGGTTTTAGGAAAGGATTTAGCACCATAGATAGTCTGAGTATTTTGACCACTGACATTCGCGTTGCTTTTAAAAAAAGACAATATGTTATAGGCGTGTTTCTCGATATAGCATCCGCCTATGATAACGTCCTTCTTCCGGTGCTCAGGCATAAACTGCTACAGCTGAGTGTCCCAGTGAAGCTGGTTCGTTTTATTGTCAACTCCATTTCCTCTAGATCGATAGAGATCAGGTGTCACGGACCCTCCATTCCTCCCAGATCTATTTGGAAGGGACTGCCTCAAGGTTCAGTCCTTAGCCCTCTCTTGTACAGTGTATACACCTATGATTTAGAAAGGACTGTCAACTCGTTCTGCCAAGTCTTGCAGTATGCGGACGATGTTGCTCTATATGTTATATCGGATTCAGTACAAGAGGCTACCACGCGCTTAAATGATGCCCTCAGATATATGGGCGATTGGCTGACAGAGCATGGTTTGTCACTATCGGTTCCGAAATGCAATTGTGCGGTATTTACTAGGAAACGCGATAACACTTCTCCCCGAATATCATTTCAAGGGGAGCCTATACCAGTTGACAAACAAGTCAAGTTCCTGGGAATCTTCTTGGATTCCAGACTGTCGGGCATCCCTCATTTTAATAACGTTATTGGTAAGTGTGAAAAGGGTATTAATGTCCTTCGGGCTCTTGCTGGTGTTTGGTGGGGGTCTCATCCCTTCACTCAGAAGCTGATCTACAATGCAATAGTACGTAGCCACCTCGATTATGGTACATTTTTACTAGACCCATGTAATAAACTTCCTCTCGATAAAATGGTCAAAATTCAGTCCAAGTGTTTACGTATCATCTTAGGAGCTATGAAATCATCGCCGATCAATGGTCTTCAAATCGAGTGTGTCGACCCACCCCTATACCTTCGCAGACAGTATTTGAGTGACCGGTTCCTAATTAAAGCTACACAGCATGCTTCGCACCCTATTTTTGATAGACTGAAAGAATTGTCTCGTGTAACAAAGCCAGCCTCCGATTCTGCATCAAATATCCCATGTATTCTACATAGCTACTATAAATTTAACAAACCTTCTTTACCTATAGAGCGTTTTCCCCGCCTGCCCCTTTTTATGAACAATTTTGATTCATTAACCTTCACTCCAAAAGTCATCCTCAACATAGGGATTAACAAAAGTACCCAATATGCCTCTAAGAACCTCCAAAAAATTTTAGCGTCGGATTTTGAAAACTGGCTTGTGATCTACACTGATGCCTCTAAATTACAGGATGGAGGCCCGGTAGGATCAGCCGCATGGATACCTGCTTATAGACTGGTGTTGAATTTCAAACTACCCCCTTTATCCTCTGTATTTACAGGGGAAGCAGTTGCACTCCTTGAGGCAATTTTATTTGTTGAATCCCATAACCTAAACAACACTATTATCTTCACAGATTCTCAGAGCTCCCTACAGGCCATTCTATCTAATCCATTTAGGTCAAAAAATCGGTTCCCAATCATCCTTAAAATAAGACAAGCGTTGTACCGCTGCAAGCTCAAATCATTAAATACCGTTCTGGTTTGGATCCCCGGGCATTGTGGCATTTCGGGAAATGAAACTGCAGACTCATGCGCCAAACAGGCAATCACTAACGGGTCCTTAGTTTACGAAAAGGTGTACCATCATGACCTCCTTACACTAGCCCATGCTCATTTGATGAGGTCGTGGCAGACTGACTGGCAAAATACTAGAAACCGCGCAGGTAGATATTATTATGAAGTCCAAAGATCTATTCCAAATACGCCCTGGTTTTTCAAACAGAAAGTAATTAGTAAGAAAGCTGTGTCAACCATCTGCCGTCTGAGACTAGGTCATGCCTGCACCCCTGTTCATCTTGCTAAAATCGGCGTAAGGGATACCTCTCTATGTGAGTGCGGCATGGAAGAAGGAACTACAGACCACATCTTTTTCAATTGTTTAAAGTTAACCGTGTCCCTCTATGATGTCCTTCCTCATGACACCCCTCGTCCTACTAATATAAAATGCGTCCTTAGTACGTTAAACCCTCCTCTTATCGAAATTTTGTCCAAATTCCTGGCAATTAACAATATTAAACTATGAACTAGCCTGATAACCCCGCCTCATTTAACTGCCGAATTTTGGGATTTTACTAAATTTCTTATATGTGATGCTTTGTGATGTCCAGTGCTGTTATATATTTGTTTTAGGTAAACCTGTGCTAAGAGCTTACATAAAATCTTTATTATAATTTAATGCAGAACATTCCCTTACGTGTAAAGGCTACTCACGTGACATTGGCGGAATTGTGAAGGCACAAAACAAGCCACTTACCAAAAGAAGAAGAAGAAAAAGAACATATAGACGATTTGAATGATTTTTTTAAAGAAAAATTATTGTTGGGTTTTAATTATTTATTTAGCCACTTACCAAAAGAAGAAGAAGAAGAAGAACATATAGACGATTTGAATGATTTTTTTAAAGAAAAATTATTGTTGGGTTTTAATTATTTATTTTTCTTTATTATTAGAAACAAACAAAATTAGAACTTTTTTTTTACATTAACAGTGCTGTATAAACCTGTTTAGATTTTACCAAGAACTGGTATCCATCCAAGTTAACTCTAATTACATGGTTCATTTTAAATAGTTGTTATAGTTTGCGTGAAAATGTTATTCGGAGAGTGCGCAGCAGACTTGCATAGCCTTGTTCCGCCGTCACCATTTTTTCATTGGACAACCAGACTTACAAATAGGCGCCACCGTTATATGGTTGATATACCAAAGACTCGAACTAACCGTTTTGATTCCAACTTTGTGATCCGTACCGCTAAAGAGTGGAACTCTTTGCCTGAGTCTGTGTTTCCTGATAAATACAATTTAGAGATCTTAAATTTTCTAGGCAGGCGCATCACATCTTAGATCGCATCGTCGCTTAACATCAGGCGAGATACTGGTCAAGCGCCTACTTAAATTACATTTTTTTTATTTTTATTTATATATTTTATTTATAAATATAGCCTATGTTACTCAGCGTGAATGTAGCTTTCCAATTGTGAAAGAATTTTTGAAATCGGCTTAGTAGTTTTTGAGGTTATTCATTGCAAACATACAAAAATCTTTCATTATTATAATATTAGTGTAGATGACGATATAAGGGTTATAACATACGCCTGAAAAAAACAACTAGGCGTCGAAATTAACAAATATATTTTAACTTCTACTATGAGCTAGTATCATTCCACCACGTCTACCAGCGTCTCGGTAGCTCAGCGGTCATAGGGCTTGCCCGTAAACCGAAAGTTCGTGGAAAAAATATTATTATTATGAACCACTGCTAAATTAACTATATATCTATCGCACTTATGCCATATCATAAAGGCCCTAACACACAATCCGTAAAACAAACAAAAACAAAACACAATTGACCCCGTTCGACGTGTTTCCCAAGCGCACAATATTATCTATGGAGGATGAAAGAAAAAAAAATGACAGACCGCTGGATCATTAACTAGGAGAGCCAGGACGTCGCTGCGCATTCTTTGTGAAGGAATGTCTTAACATTGTTTGGTTAAGACGCCGACATAATACGATTTTTTTGTTTTCTAAGATTTTTTGATAAAAAAAAATAAAAGAAACATTGTTTATGTTTGTTTTATATTTTTTATTTCATTGTCTTATATCATAAATTTATTTTCAATGTAAAAAAAAATTGACTAGGCTTAAATTAATATTGAATTGTATCTAGTCTAGTATTTTTCTATGAAAAAAATATTAAATTCAAATCTATATAATTCGACCAACAAAGGACATTAATATAAATACATAATAAATTAAATCAAAATGTCATATTACAATTTAACTAAATATTATCAATATATAAGTAGTATCTATTAAACATTTTTTTATAAATAAGATATTTTTGTTCATAATGTCATTTGAAGAACGCCAAAGATGTATAAGTTAATTGGAAGAAATTTCGCTTTAGAGATAAACTTATTATTGTTGAACTGCTAGCGTCTCGGTAGCTCAGCGGTCAGAGCACTCGCGAAAGCTTGTGGGTTCAAATCCCACCTCAGGGCTCAGATGCGTGGTTGCGTTTTACAGACGTATTTTATATCTCAGAAACAAATGTATTGAAACTATAATTATCTGCACAAAAGACCAAGACAAAACTGCAAAATAAAATCTCTTTTTTACATAACCATGTTTTGCGTCATCCATTACTATAAATATTTGATTTTACATAAAAATATATAAAAAAAACAAATCACAATTTAGAGGCCGTCTTCCCCTTAATAACCAAAGTTGTCCGTTCGGTAGGTCTTTGAGCACTATCTACCTGATTTATAGTCTACTTGTCTGTCTGACGTGGTGAGGTCACAGTGATGAGAGGTAGCGGATCAAACTGGTGGCACCGCTTATGCATGCAATAGCGATCCTTACTTAATTTTACCACGTTTTTCAAATAAGCTAGCGAAGAAAGCGTCAATTCTGTTGCTAATACTTAAAAAAGATACTTGTTGACTTTGTTGTAATCAACGATGTAATGATCATAAACTACTATTATTGTGATAACAGAATAATATTGTTTTTTAGTGGATTATGTGTGGTGACGACATTTTGTAAATGACATTACTTCTGTTAAAGCTGACAACTTTCTTGTACCCATTCTTCTTGTCAGTTCAAAGACGTTCTGAATGGGTGGTAGGTAAAAATATTGGACGAATAAAGTTATTTTAATTTTAATTCATTTCTTGGTATAGCTATGTATGTAGGCAGCAAAACTACCATTACAGTAATTCACCAATAGTTTAGTGAAGATATTTACATATCTTCTACCTAAGATTAATCAACAAATTATAAAGCAATGTAAGAGTAGAATAATTTAAATTATGATTACAAATAAATAGGGAATCTCTTGTCAACTCACTCAGAGAACCAGTAAATAGGTCTACTTCTTCAAATATACTAGATTTAAAAAATCTAAAAATCCCACGTTTTTCAATGTCCTAAAAAGAATAAAATAACCCTGCGGGGCAAAGCGAGGGGCCACTCAAAACGTGGGGGCGCATCTTTACAATAAGATAAAGATAAAGAAATACAGAAAGTGAGATAAGTTTTTCTTATCTCACTTTTCTTATTTGTTTGTCTGTCCGGGCAAAATCTTGCAACTTAAATTTGAGGCACTTTCCGATAAGCTAGAAAGCTGAAACTTTCAGGATAGTTCAGAACCCGATGACAATGCACTCTAAAGCAACTTTCAACTTTCCAGATGCACTTTCAGGTCCACTTTCGGCAACTTTCACTTTTGTATGGGGCTTATCCGATTGTTGCGTAACACATGGTTACTTCGTTGAGTTAATAATTAAAAAGAATAAAATAATTATACTAGATTTAAAAAATCTAAAAATCCCACGTTTTTCAATGTCCTAAAAAGAATAAAATAACCCTGCGGGGCAAAGCGAGGGGCCACTCAAAACGTGGGGGCGCATCTTTACAATAATCGGCATCAATGCATGTCATTCATCTCTTTAAAATCTCCTCTTAGTAAAATGCGCCCCCACGTTTTGAGTGGCCTCTCGCTTTGCCCCGCAGGGTTATTTTATTCTTTTTAGGACATTGAAAAACGTGGGATTTTTAGATTTTTTAAATCTAGTATATTTGAAGAAGTAGACCTATTTACTGGTTCTCTGAGTGAGTTGACAAGAGATTCCCTATTTATTTGTAATCATAATTTAAATTATTCTACTCTTACATTGCTTTATAATTTGTTGATTAATCTTAGGTAGAAGATATGTAAATATCTTCACTAAACTATTGGTGAATTACTGTAATGGTAGTTTTGCTGCCTACATACATAGCTATACCAAGAAATGAATTAAAATTAAAATAACTTTATTCGTCCAATATTTTTACCTACCACCCATTCAGAACGTCTTTGAACTGACAAGAAGAATGGGTACAAGAAAGTTGTCAGCTTTAACAGAAGTAATGTCATTTACAAAATGTCGTCACCACACATAATCCACTAAAAAACAATATTATTCTGTTATCACAATAATAGTAGTTTATGATCATTACATCGTTGATTACAACAAAGTCAACAAGTATCTTTTTTAAGTATTAGCAACAGAATTGACGCTTTCTTCGCTAGCTTATTTGCAAAAAACTTTGGGTCTGACCAGTTTTATTAAATATTTTTACTAAATACAATATACAAATAAAATCAGGTGCCCGCTTAAGTTGACTTGTGAGTCTGGTGAGGTCTCTGTAGCTTACCCAAAGAGCACTCACCCGCATAGCGAGTGTTGTGGGTTCTTGTCCCGCCCGATACATGAGACAATTTGATTTTCCTCATATAATTATTTCTTTAAATATAATAATACATTATTAAATGCTTTTCCGCTCCGCTTAAGGGCTATGGTCGCACCGCTAACTTCTGTGTCCACTAACACGATTTTTTGTGTGTTCGTGTGTCATAATAGGCGGTTATCTATTTAGTGGCAGTTTGAGGGTGTGATTCAGTGCTTTTAGGGTTCCGTATACAGAATGTCTCTGATTTTGCATTTTTTTTTTTAATTCAGTGTAATATAAGTATTACGAAGACAGTCAACAGGATACAGACGTAATATTTGAAAATAATAATAATATAATATTAGATAACTTCACGTATATTGATCCAAGTTAAGTAGCTTAAACACTTGGGAAATAGAATTCAGAAACTACGATGGTGCCACAACACCGAGACTGGAGGTAAATATAAAAAGTTAATTGTATACATTAACCAGGCCGGGATAGAACCCGGGTCTTCCGAGTGACGTTACCATGAAAACCTGTATGCGAGACACTGGACCAAGGAGGTCGTAGATAGTACAGCAGTAGTTCTTACGTACAAGAAAGCATTTCGTAAATGACGTATATTATTTGTATCTAGAAATAGCGTAAAAGCGCCCGGAGCCCGGAGGTTGAACTAAGCGGCCCTAGTTTACAAGCATTTAATTGACTACGAGGGGTTAACGGGCATATTAATAATGCATTTGACCCATTGTCTTTTTATTTATTTATATATTGATTTACCAACATTTGAGTACATTGTTTCATTCATAAACAACATATTCTAAAATTTAACACTAAATGCATCAAACAATAATAGGTAAATACAACATGCTCAAATAGAAATTTAACAATTATTTAATTTAAAATAAATAATTATTAACATTAGAAATGTCAAATAATTGCATTATAGATAATTAAAATAATTGAATTGTAACTTTGTTTTAATATATTTAATCATTTATTTAATAATGTAATTGTACTAACACAATGTAAGTGCATTGTTATCAACAACAAATAAAATGTTTATTTAATTCTGAAATAAGTGATTATTTCAGAATTATTGTTATTATGCTTATCAATGACGATTATCTTATATATACATTTATATGTATATATGTGTGTGTGGGTGTGTATGTGTGTGTATGTGTGTGTGTGTGTGTGTGTGTGTGTGCACGTGTGTGCGTGAAGTAAATAGAAAAGAAGAAGCTTCGAACTGCTTTTACTAAAATAGATATAACACATACATTTAAACGTGATAATAATTTAAAATCTCTAAATAATTTTCATAGTTATTTTACATATCTTTTTTTGTTTTTCTATCATAATTATGCTATAACAGTAGAGTTAATTGTTTTTTAATTTAATTATACAAGACAATAATAGATATAAACAATACCAATATTATTATTTAAAATAAATTTTACACGTCCATCTTTGTAATATGTGTTGTACACAAAAGCGAAAAAATCATTGAAAAATGTACTGAACCATAACCAGATTGGGTCAACTTTGAGAACCACTCACATTTTTTTGTCAAGTTTACCCAAATCTCCTTAATATTTCTATAGGGTGGGTCTGGGTGGAGTAATGTTTTAATTTGTTTTGTTCGCGTGTTTGAAGTATGACGTCACTTGTCATAGACAAAAGAATAACGATGGATGATTTATAACATATATAAATTAAGTATCGTAAATTTTGATAGAACCAACGGTTCGGCTGAGAGATAGTGACACTGTCTGCGAAGCCAGGCGGCCCCAAGATCGAGTACGTATAGGGCCTGATGTTTGTGGAATAACAGCTTTTTTTAACACATTACTATACTTGGTCCAATGTAGGATGATACTTTTGACAGGTGTCACTTCCTTATTGCTACGTACTAAGGTTGCGTTTGTTACTTAATGTTTGGCTTGACATTGCAATAGCAACTTTATACCCTCTATATAGCTGTCAACTGTCAAAAGTATCATCCTACATTGGACCAAGTATAGTGGTCTGGATTCTTAACTAATTAATTCAATCATTACTACTGCAGTAACTATTGCCTTACATAATTTAATCGATAATTTATTTCTTTATTTAGACTTACCAATAATTTTAAAATCTATAATTATAATAAACACTTATTTTCTCATCAAAACCTCAATACGTTATAGGTTATCTTTGCTAAGTATAAGCTTTGCGTAAGATTGATGTCCGAAATAAGTAAAATATATCCGTCATCATCAGGCTCTTACCATTTCAGATATTTGAGGCAATCGAGATCGAATTGAGATGTGATAGTATAATCAATGGAATTAAATTTATAACTAGGTACAGATTACATGCATTCTTATAGTATAAATAGGTAGCTTAGTGGTTGATTATAATCTTTATATATATAATTCTACTGTACGTGTGTATGTCACTGAACTCCTCTTAAGGGCTGGACCGATTTGAATGATTTTTTTTGTATACGTTTGGGTGGTGCTCTAGATGGTGTAGATTCACAAATCAACCCGACAGGTGGCGCTGCAGTCGGCACAGCAACGCGTGGCTGGGTCAGCTAGTTATTACATAATTTTCTCGAGCAATTTCTATTTTATTTTCCTTTATTTCTAACTCCACTCTCTTTGACAATTTAATTGTACTTATATGACACTGACTTGCGTTGTTTCATATCACTTGCGCTCTCATCAGCAAGGGTGATGGCTGAAAATCGATGCTTCACCTTTTCCCGGGAAGTTTTTTTTGCATTGAGCCTTGACCCTATTCCTGCTGCTGCACACACTGCTTATGTCGGTTGTGTCATGAAATTATCGATTATATTTTTGTTATTTATTCTTTTTATTATATAATGGTAATAAAGATGCACTGCAGGCTACCACCCTTTCTTGGTTACTATTCCTATCTGTCGCACCAAGCGCTTTTCAACATCCTTCATAATGCGCACAGCAAAGGATTGGAACTCCCTCCCTGCGCCTGTATTTCCGGGAACTTATAACGCGTCAATTTTCAAAGCCAGGGTGAATAAGCACCTTCTGGGTTAGCTCGTTCCATCGTGGATTCTGTCTTGGTCACCGGGCTTGAGTGGGATCAAGAGCTAACCCATAGTAAATAAAAAAAAATGTGTGTACAACCGGAATAAACGTATCTATCTATCTATCATGGTTGATCATGTGCATGTGTGTGTGTGTGTCTGTGTGTGTGTGTGTGTGTGTGTGTGTGTGTGTGTGAAATATACATTTATTCAATAAAACTATTTATTTTTATTGTATTCTTTGCGAATCTTGTGAGTACGTTACGTCCTAAATTTTTTTTTTTAAAGAATACATTGCTAAGTCTTAATTAATAAGTTTGAGAAATGAATTTATATGGTCATACTCATGATTTGCAGCTTGTGTGTGTGTGTGTGTGGATGGGTACGAAGTGAATGCATGTGCATGTATTATAAAAAATATTGTTTCTAAAACATCTTGTTTTTATTAATTAAATCTAAGTTTAGTTTCCACGAACGTAAAAAGAAATACCATACAAAGACCAAACGTAGTTAGCCAGAGACAGCTCTGTAAATTCACTGGCAAAAAAATCTATTATTTGCAAATAAATTACTTAAATGACAAAATACTTTAGTCATAATTTCAACACTATTAAACTAAAAATGGCTAGTTTAGAGCAGTTACTTACGTGAGCTCCGTATTTATAATGTTCGTAACGGTAAGCAATATCCATAAAACAATACATTTTGTGTTAAACTTACTAAGAAATGACACTTTTAAATTGCCACAAAAAATGACAAAAGGCAAATTTTACAACAAAGAATTTTGACGAAAGAATACTTTGTGAGTCATATCGTAACTGCAATATTCTTTTTTTGAGTCACAGTTTATAGATAACTCAAAAAAAATCTGTCGTTCACATTTAAAGTAACGTTGAGGTCCATTTAAGGATTTCGCCGTCCTAAAACCCGGTATCGTTGTTAAGGTCATCTGCGACCAACATCTATTACACATCAAAGTAAAAAAAATAAAATTAAAAATATACTACAAAAATCGACTCAGGCTAACAAGATATGATAATTTCTGAAGTGAAAACTTCTTTAGCATCGTTGTGATTTGAAAGTCGATGAAAAAGCGACAGTTAAATAAATTCATAACATTTAACGTAGGAGAAAATGTGATAGGAAGCATTATACAGTGTTTCTATGAAACGAAAAAGCGACAGCAAAAAAGACAGACATATAAATACATAAGATTTAACGTAGGAGAAAATGAGATAGGAAGCATTATGTACGTGTGTTAATACGTGTTTGTGTGTGCATGCGTAGTACAAAGCTTGAGAGAAGGCATTACAACAAGCGTGGTAATTTGTATACGTGTACGTATTATTTTTGAAAGTTTCACTTCTACCACGTGTGAATTGCACACATGTTTTTTTTTTAATCATATTTTTCAATTCCATTTACTAAGAGTAATACAATGGCAGCTAAGAAGATACAAACACTATATACTAGCTCTGCAATGCATGCTTCTTTTTGCAAATACTGAGCGAAGTACTACCTTACCTTCCTTTGTCAGTTTTGGCGCCAAATTTCATCAATGTAGTATCAGCGGTTTGGCTGTGATCAGCTTTTGAATTTTTCTTTCGGTGATTATTCCTCCATGGTAAAGTCTATATTTTTTTACATAGCCTATGTCCGTCAGGTTTTATTTATGTATGTTCATGCCAAAATTCGTTTGAATCGGTTGAACCATTAAGTAGCAGGAGGGAGACAAGCGAAATTTGTGAGTTGCCTAAAAGAGAGCTTCGCTCAACAATAATAAATTTAATATTAAACAACATCAAATACATTGTACTGAATCCAAGATAAGTCTTAAGTCAAAACAAATCCAGCAAAACGAAAAAAAAATGAAAACCGATCGACTGCAGTTTCAGAGATCGTCGCGGTCAAACACTGTGACACAGATTTTTATATCACTACATAGTATAAAACAAAGTCGCTTTCTCTGTCCCTTTAGGCGGTTAACACACTGCACCGCGCCCCGTCGCGTAGCGCGTGGCCGCAGATTTTATTATTGTATGCAAGAATCTCAATTAATATAGAAAACACGCCTATGACAACACACTGCCGACGCGGGAACGCGCGGGAAGGCGCCCCGCGCGCAGATTCTGCGCGGGAGCGCGGGGCGTGAAGAAGTAGGGTCAACTTGTATTGAAAATCTGCGCGGGAAAGCAGATTACACCGCTAAGTTAGGCAGATCTGCGCGTCCGCGCGGGGGCGCGTTTTCTGTCGCTACGCGCACCGCGGCGGGACGCATCTCCATTGTGTGAACCGCCTTATCCCTTTGTATGCTTAAATCTTTAAAACTACGTAACGTATAAAATATATATATATATATATATATATATATATATATATGAGATGATGATAATAAAAATAAGCTAGTATTTAAATTTATTAAAAATTACCTTATGAGATATTTATAAACAACTTCTAATAATGGCGGCATTATAACCTCAAATATAAAAACTCTTTTGTCCATACTTTAAATTTGGAACCTCCGCATTGGCAAATGATTGAAATAATCTGCGCGTTCCGTTTCACACTGGGTTATTTATTATATTTGTATGATGTTTACAATTAAACCCCTTTTTTTATAAACCTCTTCATTTTAATAATGTTATATCGTTCGATTTGTGTGGATATTACTTTAAGATTCTTTTCCTGTCTTGGTCTCTAGTCATATCCAACACTGCATAACACGGAGTTTAATAATATATTTGTTAATATTATAATATGTATATAATTATAATGAGGATTCTGGTCACGTCAGAACAACAGTCATTAAAAAACCCTGTGAGATCAAAGACTAAACGCGCTAATTGAAAAAACTACAGCCGAGGGATGTAAAAATAACTAAAATTTTCTAACTCTATAAAACAACAACTACAACTACAACTACAACTACAATTATGTAAAATAAGAGGAGACAATTCATTCGATGCTACAATAAAAGGTGCTTATTGCTGGGGAGCCATGCGGTGCGCTGGCGCAGTCACTTAACATATTCACGTTGTACGTTCTCAACGTGGCAGTTAAAGCCTAAAATTTCGTCTGATCGACGCAATTAGATAATGGAAGGCATGTAATACGTTGAAAACAGTGCCATACACTTACTTTCATGCACAGACTCAACAGCACGTTTCGCCCTTCCTAGAGTACTGTACGAAGTATTGTATTTTATCAATATTACAGTCTTAAGGTTCAAAATCGTTTGTCTAAATGTTTTTTTAGCAATCTAATGTACTGTTGATTGTATTCTTTAAACCAAACACTAGACTATTTAAAAATGACATTATAAATAGCACTTTATCGACAACATATAAAAATAATGATCATGAGCAAGATCTTGTATCATTAATCTACTAATTATGATAATAAAAATAATGCAAAAATTAACAATAATAATTATATATTTATTATTATAAGTAACGTGATACATTTTGATAGTTATAATTTTACAGCTTAAAATATTTTTGTAAATCATTTCCACACAACATCGGCGGACATGCAACAATGATCCGTATACCGGCAGTCCATTCTGCTCGCGATCATGCTCAAGATGCTGTGCTCTTCAAGGAGGCACTTAAGTCGTTATAATTAATTTAAATCACTCAAACGTAAATCAAATGAAATAACATAAGAATTTGCTTCATCTTTCCTATCAAGTTCACTGCCGTGCTCAACAAGACCCATAATTGATTCATTATTTTTTAAAGTAATATAATTAAGCTACGGACTGCAGTAAAGAAATGAATTGAATATTTAGAAATTGCTAAGCTTCGACCATTAATATTAGAAGATATAGATTGATACAGACATAATGTTTTATGACTTAAATAATAACAATATAAGTAGTTCTTTTTTGCCAATTAGAGATGGTGATATAATAATAAACATAAAAGATTTAATTATCTTATAGTACCGACCACATCAAATCATATTATGACAAAAGGCAATGCTCAATTGATTCTAGACTTTATTGTGTTGTATTTTATATTGTAAATCGATTGGTACAGTTTAAAATTAATTGTGCAGTTGAGTGTAAATATTTTATTATACGTCAGAGCTTATCGTAAAGATCGATAGATTCTTATAATTTTAATTGAATTAATATTAAAAAGTCATATCCATATAATACTTTTATTGAACTTGTTCGTTGTCAAAAAACAGTATCGATATGCAAAATAATGGTTCCAAGTAATTTGTACTTTGAATCAAAGGTGTTAAAGAACATTTTATTTTAGCTTTTGAAATGCAATAAGGAAAAAAGTGAACATGTGACTCGTAAAATATTATGCGGTTATGTAAAAATATCGCCAAGTTCGGTTTGCAAACGATAAATATTTTTAAATAATAGATACATATCTTAAAAGACAAAGTTTTTGTGTAGTACCTAGTTATGCACCCCCTACCCCTGAGGAGTGGTGGCCAATAGCTAGAAAGCTGCAAGACCAGCACATTCTTTTAGATGAAGCATTATTGATGATAAAGCATAATTTAGTCATAAACGCAGTCGGTACGCACATCCAGTTCTGTGCATACGTCTCTGTACTTTAGAATAAGTCCTTATTATTAAAATAATTAAAACAATTAAATTTGATTCTTTTTCAAAGGACATCAACCACTCCTCGATACTTGACTACCTAAATATTTGAAATGAAAGAAGGAGATGAAACAGCTGAGTTACTTCCGGTTCTTCTTCATTTAAGGTCAAATATTTAGGAGATGTTTATAATTTAGTTACCTATAGTATAATTTTTATGTAAGTTTATAACTAAATTGAAGTTTCATGGAAATAGTACGTTCTTATTGTGATAGTCTAATAACTAAGAGTTTTTAACTAACACTTACATTATAAATAAATTAATATTATATAACAATATCACATACATTGTTCTCAACCCAAGGCAAAGAGATAAAACAAGTGCTTTATAACAACACCACCAGTGTGTTATTGAAATCAAATGTAACGACGATATAACGACCAAGCCAGTCGTATTCTACGTTGACCCAGCCGGAAATTAACCCACGATCTCGGTTTTGCGTCAACATCAAAAACTGTATGCAGGCTACTCACGCACGGTAGTCGCCAAACATTATATTTGAATTTTTTTTTAATTTATCAATTTAAAGTTGTTTGTAGTTGAATCTGCCACACGGCGTGTTTACACTAAGATCATTTTTAATGGTCGACTCTATGTTAAATAAGACAAGGAGAAAAAACTACATTTAAATAGTTTCTTACCGATTCTTCTCAATACAAAGTCTCCCACCGGAGATTTACGAATGCAATGAGGGCTGGGTGATACAAACAGAGAAATCAGGACACATATTTGACGGTCATAATCAGGCCAATTCCAAAATAATACATTATGACATGTTAAGTAGTATAGAAGCATTTTGAATAATCAATTAATCAATAACATTGTTAAAAAACATTTCGTATAAGAACAATCTTAAGCATAAAATGTACCGTAATATGCAAATATTTAATTTTAAAAATATTAACAATATTTGTAATAATACACAGTTAAAAAAAGCAATAAGTCAAAAATAAAAAAAACCCTAAATTTTTATATTTGATAATATTAAAGTTAAGATAAATAAAGAAAGCAGACAGTGTTAATGGAACTGTTTATGGGATAAGGAACTTAGTAGCATAGCGGTTACGGCCGAATTAACCAGTAAACCGCGAATCCACATCTAACCCGTAGAAATGTTGTTAACGCATTTTTTTCTATTCAGAATTTTTTGCATTTTTGTTGTCACATTGTCAAACTATTTTACCAATTTAGGGTAAAACATGCTGATTTGTCTGGCATTATACTATATTTACTTTTATATACTATGAAAGACAGAGAAAGTGAAAGAGATAAAACATTGACTAAGCATACACAAATAAGCATTCATTCGGTCTAATTCACATCTATATTTATATTTGCCTCAACTTGGCACGGGCACTACCACGCACTTTTTCAATAAAAGTCATTTCAAGAATACATCGTAAAATACTTAGGTACAAATGCGGGTCCCTTATGGGTAAGTCATAAAACCAAATGGACATACGTGGGTTAAATATGTCCATAAGCGTTTCGTGTTTGACCATAGACAGTTACCAAAGACAATGGAAAAATGAAAGATAGAAAAATTACTGAAGTTGACTGTGTACGATGGGAACTGAACGAGGGCTCTCTAATACGGATAACTCTTGCCAATGAACTAACCTGTTTTTATTGTTACTCGAATTGAAATGTAATTAATTTTATTCAAATGCAGTTTGAAAAATTTCTTCAAATTAAATCATTTATAAGGGTTCCATACCCAATGGGTAAAAACAGGACCTTGTTACTAAAACTTCGCTGTCTGTCCGTCCGTCTATCAATCACCAGGATGTATCTCAAGAACCGCGATAGCTAGACGGTTGAAATTTTCACAAATTATGTATTTCTGTTACTGCTATAATAACAAATACTAAAAACAAAATAAAGTAAATTTCCGGGCTCCGATACAACAAACGCGATTTTTTTTACCCTTTTTTGCTCGATATCAATAATGGCAACAGGTAGCATTTGAAATATTCACAAAATACTCAGTTGTATTTTTACTTTAATAATAAAATTAAAATAAATATTATAGGGGGCTCCCATACAAAAGACGTGATTTTTTACTTAACTAAAAATTTGTACGGAACCCTTCATGCGCGAGTCCAACTCGCACTTGGCCGGTTTTTAATACCTAAGTATACTCATTTATTCGATTTTTAATTTTTTGCTTTTACAATGCCATAATTCTATTAAATATAAAATACGATAGTAGCTCATATTAGAAGTTAAAATACGTTTTGTAAATTTCGACGCGTCTGCCAGCGTCTCAGTAGCACAGCGGTCAGAGCACTCGCCTGCATGCGAAAGGTTGTGAGTTCGAAACCCACCTGAGGGCTCGGAGGCGTGGTTCTTTTTTACATGAGTATTTTATATCTTATAAGTATACTAATTTACTCGTCCTTATCTTAAAGGTGGTTAAACCACAAAATCATTTGGAGTTTCAAATGCCTGCATATTTAAAAAAAAAATCTCGTTCTGTCTACCTAGGCATCATATTTCTATTACCTACTTGTAGATTTTGAAATATTTCTAGCTAAAATATTAATTTTAAGATATTTTTCACTTAACTTTTGCGTGGAAAGTCAAAAGTACACTTAACTGACTAGCTTGTATGTAAGATCTGAAGAAAGTTGAAAAAACTAGAGATGTCTGATAGTGTCGTGGAAAGTGGAAATATATTATCTCTGTCTATCCCTGTGGGAAAAATAAATAAATTTTTCCTATTTTCACACCATTAACCTAGCCCAAAGTAAGCACTTTTAAGGCTTGTGTTATGGATACTAGACATACATATATCATACATAAATAAGTAATATTCATAGAAATATGCATATACAAACATCCATGACTCAGGTACAAATGCTCGTAAACATCTGCCCCTTCTGAGATTCGAACCCAGGACCGTCGGTGCGAAAGGCAGGATCGCTATCGTTGCACCAAATGGTTGTCAAAAATCAAAACAAAATCCACTGACTACACAACCTCCATGGTTAAGTGGCTCGCATACTGATTTTCTAGGCCCCAGGTTCGATCCCGGGCATTGTCACTGTAAAAATCAACTTTTAAATATTGACTCAGCTCTATGTGTTTTGGTGCCGTCCATGTTTCTGAATAACATAACACAAGTGATTTAGCTACTTGGGTTCAGAACTTTATATATATATTGATATATATATATATTGATATATATATACAGATATATATATATATATATATATATTAATATAAATATCTACACTAATATTATAAAGAAGAAAGATTTGTATTCTTGTATGTTTGCAATGAATAAACTCAAAAACTAGTAAGCCGATTTCAAAAATTCTTTCACCATTGGAAAGCTAGATTCACGTCGAGTAACATAGGCTATATTTAATGGTAGAAAAAATTTAAAGAATTTTGTCCACCCGTGCGAAGCCGGGACAGGCCGCTAGTATATAATAATGTAATATTTGGTAAAGCTAATTATAGATCTAACGAAGAACGTTCCATATCACATTAAGACGTGTTTATATTTAGTCGTTATGAACTTTTTGCGGATAAAAATGTGTTTTTGAACGGTCCCTCTGTTTGAGAAGCGGGGGGCATCCTTTTTTGAGTGATAAAGGTGAATGAGACACGGCATTAAGCTGAGGATACACTGAGCTCTCAACATTTATAGGCTTAATTTAATTAAATTAAAATAAACAAGTCTACAATGAAATTATAGATGAAACTTTTGGTGACCTAATAGTATACATTTTTTGGAAATTAGCCCACGTTTATATGATTTTTCTAAGAAATTATTAATAATATAAATGCACGGAATTGTTGTTCACAGTAAATGTCAGTCTAAGTTTTCGGTATTACGATTTGACAGCTAACAGTTTGTTACCAAGCAGGTGACGTCATAACATTAAGTAACATGCATGAAAGTGTGTATAGCTTTTCAGCGGGTTGTTAATTTATTTTAATGGTGCTTTTCATAGAAAATAGATAAATTATTAAATTATTAATCAAAAGGCAAATGGTTTACGCTATGACGAACTATTTAAGATACTTTCTTAAAATCTGTCAAATAACCTATTATAAAATAGCTCCTACTTAGACTATGATGGGTTCTGGTTTTTTTAGATTTTATTTTTATGTTTTCTATGGCAACCTTTAAGTAAGGCAACATTTAGCTTAAATATTTAAATTAAACACTTTTTTGCTAAAATTAAAACTCAAGAAACAATCAAAATTAAATAATTGATGAAATCTGAAACAATTTACACTAAAAATCTCTTAATATGTCCAACGTCTGTACCAAATGGGTGACCAATTCAGCTTATGTCAGCTGACGCTGATTTTCAATTTCCCCCCTCCCTTTGTTTTTTAGCAATTATTCACATAAAAAAGTAATTAAAGTAACAAGAAAAAAGCTTCTGTCTCCCAGTGTATTTCGACACAACGTTCCAACATAAGAATGCAAAATGGCGACCGCAACAGTACCAACATTTCAATATTTTTAATGAGGTCACCTTCATCTGAATTATTGGCATCGCGCCAATTTATGTATTTATTCAATTAATTATTATTTTTTTCACAGCGGGACGCGCCTGTGTTTATGTTCGCGCCATCTGGAGCCTTTTATTTTTTTTAATTGCGGTTTGGACATTTTCACTTTTGGCCAACTGTCATATTTAAAAGTATTTCTCATATGCTGCAAATACAAACACTTGTTAACCTCAAATTATGAAATTTATTATTAATTTAATATAGGTACAAAAATATGAACATTTCTAATATAAGTTGAATACACAGACGTGGTTATTCTTTAAAGATAGTCTTTAGATTTTTTTTGGCGGGAACTTCTTTCCCTGTAGCCTTGTTAAAAGTATAGCTAAAGAAAAAACCGTTGTGTGTACGCACGTAAAAAGTTATACTTCTTTATCGTTTCTAAACAAAGATAACGAAAATTTTTAAGAATACGAATTCTTTGTATGTGAAAAGAAAGATAAATTTATAAATTATATAGTGATCAGTAAGAAGCGTCAAAAGATTAACAGATTTCCTATATATCTGTATACATAATCAAGTTATATATCAAAAACCATTAAAATAAACTGTTTAACCAATAGTAATATAAAAATAATAATAATTTATATTACGAATAAATAACAAGAATACATACCGACAGTTAACCTCAAATCAATAAACGCACTTTAAAAAGTTTATAAAATAAAAACCACTTTTAAATAACGCATCGTAAAATTTCACTCTCAACATTTTTTCAACAACTTAAAAAATCACCTTGTCTCAGGCGTAAGGTGGTTATCAGTTTATTAATAACTTCATGTTAAGCACATACAGCCTATGAAAACAATTAAGGAAGATTTGCAAATCAGGATTGGCATATAACAGAAAAGAATATTCTTCCTTAAAGACACGACAAAAGAGAATAGGAGAGATAAGCATAAAAGAGATTACCCAAATAGGAAGAATACACTGAACTGAATATTTTCGTCTCCTGGAATCATTGGTAAATACCTATTAAAGTATAAGAATAAATATCTATATTTTTACTAATATGAAGAGTCGGAGAGTACTGCAAAATATAAAAAAACTAGCTGTCCCGGCCACGCGTTGCTGTGCCGACTGCAGTGCCATCTGCCGGACTGATTTGTGAATCTAAACCATTCTCAGATCCCCTTGAACACACACAACAAAAATCATTTAAATCGGTCCAGCCGTTTAGGAGGAGTTCAGTGACATACACACTCACAGAAGAATTATATATATAAAGATATAAAGGTAAATAATAATTAATCCTTAATTGATCATAAATCAATTAATAATTTCAATTAATTTATAATTGCACATTGCGAAATATTTTGAATAGTAGTAGGTAAATGATATGTCCAATTATCTACTTGCATAAGTTATTATTTTGCGAATAATAACCCCAAAAGAGATAAAAAAAGCTGATTTGATTAAAATATTTTAATAGATTTTTTTGTTTGAAAATAATTACACAAATCATCATACAAAAGTACAAAGCTTTGGTAGAAAATACTAGAAAAAATCTACTCGGCTCACAATTTTCAGGCGAGACTCGAATCCGCAACCTTTGGATGTCCGGTCTACTGCTCTCTCAATTGAGCTACCGAGGTTTCTATCGAAGTTTACTAGTAGGCCAGCGTTGCTTCATCAAGAAGAGGTACATCCTCGCTTACAGATGTAGTAAAGTATTTATCTCTCAGTAAGTGAAAATTTCACTTATATAATATAATAATAGTATAATATAATATTATATTATTATTATATTATATAAGTGAAATTTTAACAAGAAAACCAAAACCATCGTCGGTTTTGGTTTTGGTGCAACGGTAGCAATTCTGCCTCTCCTGGGTTCGATACCCAAAATGGTTACATTTTCGTCTTATGAACACGATCATTTGTACCTGAGCCATGGGTATGTATATTTTACAATCTATATATCATATATGTATGTGTATGTGTTACCCCAGCATCCATTGCACAACCCTTACAGTGCTTACTTTGGGCCAAGTTAATTAGTGTGCATGTAAGAAATATTATTATTATATTATTAAAACTTCTTACGTGGATTCCCGCCAAAAAGTCTAGTCGATAAAAATACAAAACAAAAAGATATAAAACCTTATTAGTCTAGTAAAAGAGTTCCATTTCACGTGAATTTGCAAATTTAAACCGCGCTAAACCATAAAAAACGGGGTCAATATAAAACCTCCTTCAATAATTTCTCACCTCCAAGAAAAAGTTTTATTTGGCCGTATTAAGAACGTCAACAAAACGCCTTTAAGCGTTGTCGAGCATCAAATATTACAGCTATCTGGTTCGGAATCGGTATAAAAGTTATCAATGGCGTGTATTCTCGGTAACCAAATTTAAAACTTACCATTATACTAACAATTCTCAATAAATAACAGTATACATCCCACACTTTCCACGAATTTCAATGAAGTTTGCATTAAAAAAAAGTGTCTGATTGTTAATCTGTGGATGTAATATTTGGCGGGAACGGGAAGCGTCAATTTAGTAGTTTCGGTTTCAATATAGTGATTAAAACTTGTGTTTTTGGTAGAGATTAGTTCCTAATAATAATGAATTATTAACCATTGAATCTTTGTGAAAATGCACGAGTGTTGGCAAGTGGAAGAAAACAGAGGCAGTTGTCTTTTTGCTCTCTCAAGAAGTTTACGGGGAGGTTTCAGTAAAAGTCCACACCTTTACTGTAATCTAGGGATTCATTCATCATTCACGTATCATCTATCTTCATTAATCAGCTCTTATCATCATTCACCATCACCTACTTAAAGTAAGAAATAATTGAATGTAAGGTCACGGCTTGAAGGAGGTGCTTCCAAGCCATAAAATCTTATGAAAAAAAATATAAGTCACACAACTTAGGTGACAATGGACTTTTTGGCGGGAACGCGAACGCGTTTTTCTTGTTTAAAGTTGTGTTGTGGTTGATATTCGTGTGTATAATGCTGGGTTGTTAACCACAGTGTTTCTGAATATGCATGAGTTGGCAAGTGAAACAAAATAGTGGAAGGTGTCTTTTAGCGCTCTTCCAAGAAGGCCACGAGGAGGTTTCAGTAAAACCCCACTTTTTTACTGAAACCTAGGAAGTTACTAAGAACGTGCATACTTACTTGACACTGGCTAAATGCACAAATCGTGCAAGCCACATATAAAGAGAAAAAAAATAGGTGACAATGACTTTTTGGCGGGATCGGGACGCGTCACTTTGGTAGTTTGGGTTTTCTTGTTAAATTTTGTATTGTGGTGGATATTAGTGCGTTATTACGCACTTATATAATGGTGAATTATTAACCATTAAGTGTCTGTAAACATGCAAGAGTATTGGCAAGTGGAAAAAAGTTGTCTTTTTCTGCATACTCAAGAAGTTCTGGACGTAAGGCTTCTAGCAGCAGAAGAATAGGATTAAAAATTTAAACATTTGGTGACCGTGACAAACCAACCAACGGCATCGATTCTGCCTTTCGCACCGATGGTCCTGGTTTCGAACCCCGGAAGGGGCAAATATTTGTGTGATAAATACGAGCATTTGTATCTGAGATTCGTCTAGATGTCTTCAGCTTAAAGGAAGATACTTTGACGAGACAAAGAAAGGAGATCTTGATGAATTTCTCAGTACCTGATTATCTAAAGAGTCATTTATTCCTATCGGGGTAAAATATGTTCTACGCAATTTAAAAGAAAATAAATAAATACTAGCTGATCCGGCCACGCGTTTTTTTGTCTCAGTTATAGATGTCGCTGTAACGTAATGAATCGCGCTAACGTTTCGGTTCTACGACTACACATATAGCTAACCGTTCTTAGCCTTCTTGAATGTTATTCTAAGGCATTATAGTAACGCGTATACAATGGAAAAAAAGCGGACAGACAAACACACAAACCACTGTGATCTTAGATTATAGATTAAACAACCAACCTAACCTAACCTAACCCAAGTTAAATAGCTCAAAACACTTATGTTATGGGATTCAGAAATAAAGATGATAATACAATACCCAGACTCGAGACAATATAGAATAAATAGATTTCTAATATGACCCAACCGGGGTACGAACCCAGTAACCTCGGAATGTCGTTTGCATGAAAACCGGTACGGGAGTTACGCGGAGTTAGTCAGATTTAATTATATTGATAACTTTTCGCTAACAAACAGAACAGAATATATCAAATAATTCAGCAAATTGGTGAAGAGCAAGCATGACACCTTAGCTCATCGCCGCAAAGTTGCCTGTCTGTCGATCTTCTACAGACTACACTTTGGAGAGTGTGCTCAAGAGCTGCAATTGCTCATACCGCCATCTCCTTTTTTCCGTCGTACATCAAGACGCACTGCGGGTTACCACCCTTTCTTGGTTGCTATTCCTACCTGTCGCACCAAGCGCTTTTCAACATCCTTCATAATGCGCATAGCAAAAGAGTGGAATTCCCTCCCTGCGTCTGTGTTTCCGAGAACTAATAACCCGTCCATTTTCAAAGCCATGGTGAATATGCACCTTCTGGGTTTGCTCGTTCTATCGTAGATTCTGTCTTGGCCCCCGGGCTTGATTGGGATCAAGAGCTAACCTTAAATGAAATAAAAAAAATTTTTGACCACTCCTACAAATTATTTAGATCGGAAGCGAAGCTTGTACTTTAGACACTAAATAACTAATCCAAATAATAATACGAAATTGAATTTGTTTATACCACTGTACTCCCCGAACATTGCTCCAAATAGGTTCCATTTTTCCGGGATTCGGATAACTTCTTACAAGGAAATAATCAACTCCGATGTGGCAGTCCAAACCGCCTTCAGAGAGTTTATTGATTCTTGTCTTATGAGATAGCAAAAGTGCATAGATAATAACGGTACATACTTTGATTAATCTACAACTACACTAATATTATAAAGAGGAAAGATTTTTATTTTTGTATGTTTGCAATGAATAAACTCAAAAACTACTAAGCTGATTTCAAATTCTTTCACTATTGGAAAGCTTCATTCACGCTGAGTAACATAGGCATATTTAATGCTAGAAAAAAAAATTAAAGAATTTTGTCCACCCGTGCGAAGCCGGGACGGGTCGCTAGTGAAATATATTTTACAAATAATCGACTTTATATTCCTCCCGCAAAACGCCAATTTCATATAAAAGAAAGTAATACTTTCACGCTTTAACTGTTCAACTGATCAGCATGTTTTATATAAACTTTGTCAGGGGTACAGACATAGGGTACTTTTCATCCAGGAAAGAACTGTTCCCGAGGGATAGAAATATAGTTTTTAGTCTATATTAACGCGAGCGAAACCGCCATTAAAAAATAATAAAATATTATACAAAAATTATGACTGGAAATGGAACACAGGACCTTTGGTGTAGTAAGTCGAGTTGCCACCTATTCTCTAAATGGTCGTTAATAAAATGGTTTTATTGGAGCGAAGCGAGCGAAGCTCCCATGGATCAGCTTCAATGACAAAATGTATGTGACGCCATAACTATATTAGCCGATTTTCGTATTTTTTGTAATGAATTGACCCAACAGGTTAAGGATTAGATAGTGACGAAGCCCTAATTTTGAAATTCACAAAAATAAAAAAGTTATCTCTAAAAAAACATTGGCTGTATGGGATAAGCAAAAATATAAAATAAAAAAATTTTCAAGCTTCAGTATATATATGTCACCGTAAATTTATAAATACCGTTAGATTATAATCTATTTTTCGAGATTGTAAACTATCGAAAGATTGTGATCGGTAACATACTGCTTACAGTTTAACGCATTATTTTTCTATAGATTATAAAATATCTATCATATATCAAATATCGCATATTTTATCTACCGAAAAATATGCGTTAAACTGTTAGCAGTATGTTACGGTTCACAATGAAAAAAAAAATGAATAAATGTTTATTTCCATAACTTAGGCAAGTTAACAACAAACAGGGGTTGACTTGCTCCTTTTAAGTGACTTGACACTTGTGCCAGGAGCAGCCACTCTTCCTTAACAAATTAAGGTAATTAAGCTTATGGATAAACTACCTACTTAACAATGATAAGTTTAATTTAATTATTCTTAGTGTATACAATACTATTGAACTAGGTATAACTGTTTGTTTTTTACAAATTACAAATTTAAAGTTAATTTGAACAGTGAAAGCTAGCTTCAACCGTACATTTTTGTGATAAATAAAATTATTATTTCAGTAACAACTACAGTAACTACCAACCATATATACTTAATACGATTTTATGTTTTCATTTATTTATTAAGATTTACAATTATGTTCTCCGTTGCGTCAATCTTTCGATAGTTTACAATCTCGCGAGATAGATTATAATGTAACGGTGTATATAATTGTATGGTGACATATACACCGAGCTCTCTAGGGCTTATATTTTTGAAACCACCAGTCCGCTCCGCTTCAATATAGGGTGCTAGCGAAGCTTTATGCGTAGCTACTGCATCGACCCAGTAAAGAATATTTAATATTTTTAAACGATTAAAGAATCAATACTCGTATAAGTGCATTTCTGTTTTATGCATGTTTGCAATATTGTTTCTAAATAGAAATAAATCTAATGCAAAAGAGAAGCGGACAGGACTTTTCATAAGTCAACAATGTCGGTTAATAATAATACATATATATTATTAAACTATATAGCACCGAAAAACATTTAATAACATATTCCTAAAAGTTGGTCTTCCTTTTTGATGATGCTTCATTATTGTTTTATGTGGCTGAATATTAGAATTCTTTGTATGTCTTATGCAATGCATTCAATTTAAAAAGTTTATGCAAAGAGTTCAATATTTCGACCGCCCCAATCCGTAATTGAGGTGCTCAATAAAAAAAAAAAACGTTGGAACTCAAAGGATTCTGTATTTCGAACATCTAAATACATGCACAGAACGAATGACCAACATTTGTCTCCCTGCATGCGTCGCGTTTATATATTTAAAAAAGGAATACATTTTTGAATTTTTTAAATAAAAAAAGAATGGCCGTCCGTTTTGTTTCTCCTCCGCTTGCCCGAGCTTTGAGACGAAACAAGGTTTCTCTGTCCCTTTCCGACCCTTTCAATTAAAAAGGGACAGGTTTATTTTTTTAACACCAGTTATGAGAGCTGTCTTTAACAGAGATCCATAAAGAATTTAAAAATGATATTACTAAGACGTTGGATACTTTGAATGTTTACTTTGATGTTTTTTTTTCTCAAGAGTATTCCCATAGAGGCAAGGGAATTTCTACAAGACATCCGGGTGTCCTACCACAGATAAAGATCAATATAAAAACTTTATTGAATAACCTCTTTTGATTGTATCACGGCCATGTTTAAAATGAAGAATGGCGGGATTTTTATTGATGAAAAAAAAGTCACAAACTCCGGTCCTTACTTGATTTTATTGATCGAGTCAATAACTATTAAGTGTGACATTTTCTTGTGTGTTTTCGATTATTTTTGTACACCTTTAAAGAGTTATCGAAATCGTTTTATCAATAAAATATATTTTGGTCGTTTTGTAATTTGTTCGGCAACAACTTGATTAAAATCCATAAAATGCAAAAGCAATGTTTAAAATATTAAAATAACACGTAAAAACAAAAAAAAATATAAACATTTATTATTATGAGGCATGGCTAAGACTCCTTAGCTTTAATGCAGTAAATTTACAAATTCAATTGACATATGGCAATAATATTTTTAAGGGGCAACACTAATTACTTGTTAAATCCATTATAAAGGTCTTAAATAACAACGAATTGTTATTGACATGTCTGGTCCGGGATTTGAACCTGGAACTAGTAATGCTGACTCCAGAATTGGAGCTTCCATATAATCGTATCGTATTGTTTCAGTAAAGTTCATCAAACAGCCAAATTATTTATTTCTTTTATCGATTTTCGACTTTTAAACCAAACAGTAGAGTTTAAAATCAATCGGGAATATATGACAATTTGTTATAGATTGATGTGCGGTTATCAGTACCTATATGGAAGAATATAAAACATTATAAAAACTGTAAGAAAAAATATAAAGAAAAGGGTAAAATTTAATTCATAACCTCAAGCAAAACTACTGCTAAAAATAGCGCTAGTTCAAAGTTGATAAACTCGTCGATTTAAAATGAACCGTAGCTTGATGAAATAAGGTCTAAAATAGATAACTAAATTACAAGTGAGTGCCTTTCGCGTATAAGTAAAATTATAATTCTTTTTTGATCGCACAGCTTGCCCTAGAGTCATCAATAATGTGGAACTATTCTATATTTTTAGATGTAACGATACAATTGCTATACGACTAAACTAATTTGTGGATCCGATATTTTCACGTTTAGAAAGTGCTTAATGTTTACAGACTTTATAAAACTGATTCATCAGCTTTTAAGTCATTAAATACTCTTTTAGTTCATAGTTACTTGAATATTAATTAATAAAAATATGGTAATTGCTTTTTTACAAATTTTATCTCATCTGTGCACGCTGTGGCACGTTCTAATGTACTGTTTACTTTTGTTAACAGTCACGCATTTTTATTATGTTTAACATTATTACAAAGAAATTGTAAATTCTCAAATTTTTCTTTGTTTTTCATCGGGACCAGTACTTTATCTAGATTAAAAATTGGTTGTCTGTAAAGTCAGTTAACGGACGATAATTTTACGTGATAGCGTCATAACAAAACATTGATGAAAAATTGCATACTTTTATGAATTTAATTTAATTATTATCACTGAATTATCATTATTTTGCATGATACAAATAAGGAGTTAATTTAAATTATTTTTTCGATAAATTAACATTAAGTTGTTGTTATAAATAATGGAAACCACATTATCTTTTCACTTCATGAAGTGGAAGAGAGATAGATGCGCCACAAGTCGAACGCTTAGGCCGATCGTGACTCTCTATCGCTTGTTTCACGCTCTCGCTTGCACGCTCGGCTCAGGCGGAACGTCCACTTTTTCGTGCATGCAGCCGATGTTCATCGATTTATAAGACGTCACGTCAAAAATACGCTATAACCTTTTTGTACTTCTGACAACGTTCTTTTAAAATTTCACGATCATTTGTTGAGAAGTAAGACATGAAAGCGTAACAAACAAACAAACTTGCTTTTGCATTTTATTTATAATATTGGTAAGGAATCACCACCAATCGTCCGCTTGTGTGAAAACAATCTACAAACTTTGAAGTATGTGATTTTTATAAAACATAACTTAACTTTATAATAAACTAGCTAATGCTAATGTCCGTAAGTAACTCAAACATTATTAAAAATAAATATTTTAGCACAAAAAAAATTGCTTGATGGAGGTCGTCATTATTTAAAAAATTTAAAACTCAACCTAATTAAATCTATATTTATTAAAATATCCTATGACCTTGACTATACTCCAAAAATATGCGTACAAAATTTCAAGATGATCGGTTGAGTAGTTTACTCGTTATAGCCTAACGAACAAACAAGTAAACTCGCTTTGGCATTTATAATATCAGTTAGGTTTAGGACGAGAAAAGTTCAAAGAGAAAAGCTAGGTTCAGGTATTATCATCTCTATCTCTTCTCATACGATATCGGATAGCGATCGTACGTTATAAAGGACACGACCTTTTAACGTCACAACATGTTAAATACTCCACGGTGACTTATGTGCTCGGTGGCGGTCGCTTTGTATCTTTTTGTATCTTTACACATATCTGAGTTGGCTTTTTTTGCGCTCAAAGGGGTAACCTTGGCATGTCCGAGTCGACATATTTCTCGGTAAAAACTTATTAATCATTTTTATTATTAATCTATGCCTTTTGAATGTACATCTGATATTGTAAAGGACACCTTGGAGATTTAGATACCACTCATCGTTTTTTTTTTTCTGTTGTAATGTAAACAATGTCGTTTGATTGTAAATTGATGTTACGATCTCTATGATCTCAAAAACCTTATCTATACTCAATGCCCTTAACTTTTTACCTGGGCTGTTATATTCCATTCTGTTGATAAATACACATGCCTTATTTCAGAGGTAGGCAAAGATCACAGATTCCAACTACCACGATCTGACATACATCTCTCGCTTCTTCAACTTTCATCAGACCTTTCATACAAGCTCATCGGTTAAGGGTACTCTTGACTCATTGGAGCGGAGCGAGCGAAGCTCCCATGATTCAGCTTCGATGGCGCAATGTCTGTTACGTCATAACTTCCCAAATTCTTAACCGATTTTAATTTTTTGGTGTGGAATCGAATCAACAGATTTAGGACCAGATTGTTGACCGAATTTTGAAATTCGCAAAAATTCCCATCGAACCATTTTTTATTTTTTAGATATATGCTCCGCTCCAATATATGGTGCTAGCGTAGCTTTATGCTTAGCGACTGCATCGCCTAGTATACTTGTCTTGTCAATCTTCTTTCGTCCATCCGCTCTACATCTCAAAACCATCTAAGCATCCTTTCTTCTATCTTTGTCACTATATCTGCTTTCACACCACATCACTCTCTTATCACATCATTGCTTATTTTATCCATCAAATCCACTCCAACTTCGCTTTTTAAAGCTCTCATTTCCACTGCTATAATAATATATTCCTGGTTCTTGTGCCAAACCCATGATTAACTCCCATGTATTAGAGAAACGAATAGATTCCTATATAAGAAGCTACGCAATGTGTTACGCAAAGTAATTACATTACTTTTTTGTGATATTTAAAATTATAAATTTTAAAATAATATAAACTATGATGATAAGCGATGACGCGATCTAGGATGTGACGCGCTTGCCTAGAAGATACCTATTCACTCGTGACTTGAAGACCCCTAAATTGTATATGTCAGGAAACACAGACTCAGGCAAGGAGTTCCACTCTTTAGAGGTACGCTTAGCAAAATTGGAACCCAAAACGGTTACTGCGACTCTTTGGTATATCAATCATATACTAATGGCGCCTATTTGTAGGTCTGATTGTCCGATGAAAAACTAGGGACAGCAGAACAAGGCTGTTCAATTATGCTGCACTCTCCGAAATATATCCTATAAAAGACGGATAAGCTAGCTGCCTTATAAAAATATCGTAATGGCCGATGAGTTTCTTGGCCCTTATATTAAAAATATATAAGGTAGAAATTAAAAACAAGAGCCTGAATTAACTTTTATAAATTTAGATCTGTGGTGTTTCATTATAAGTTACTTTTTACGAATTTTGCATGCCAAATATTTGGTGTGTGTGATGTGTAGCGGTTGGTGATATACTATATTACTTGCAGAATGAAATGATTTGATTTGATTTAAATGATTGCTCTGCTCACTCTGCAAAACATCGAGCTAAGGTCGATTTTTGTGTCTCCATACACAAGAATCGACCGTAGCGAGGTCGAGGCATAACCAGGTCCACTCTGTCAGAAGTGTACGACTAGAAAGAATGTCTCTAGACATCCGACCTGGAAACTGGTCACTTAAACACTCACTGGGAACTTTTTGGAGGAAACATAGATTATTAATTTAGCAATTCTGATATTATGTTTTAAATTTTGTAACATTTTACCATTAATTTATTACTTACACCTAACTGAAAATAGTAGGAGATATATTTTTACTTTTTAAAAAATAAAAATTTTATTAAAAATTTGTTTCACAATTTTTAATAAAATTTTCCCAGATGTAATTAAGTAATTTATATGTTAATTTTAAGTTGCAAAATATTTTAGGTATTACCCTAGGGTAATACAGGTATTGTGTCCAATTAATACTTCAGTGTAGCCAGTAATAAAATTGTAATTAAACCCCGAAAGAATCATTTGTAACCGTCTGTTCATCTGTCCGTCCATCACATGATGCCAAACCATCCCGCCAATTTTTCATTAATTATCTCATAATGGAAATTTGTAAAAGCAAAACGAAATTAATTTGGCATTATGAAACATGCGTTTCCTTTGCGTCAGTACAATAAATTAAAAAGTTAAAGGAAAAGCAAGAAATGCCGACTATTAATAACATATCTTGTTATAATTAGGTGTTTTAGTATATTAATAATAATAAAATATAATATAATATAATATTTCCCACAATCACACCAATCAGTCTAGCCCAAAGTAAGAACCTTAAAACTTGTGTTATGGACACTAGGGAAACGGATAGACATACATATATTATACATAGATATGTAATATTCATAGAAATATATGTAATTATCCATGACTCAGGTACAAATGCTCGTACTCATCATACAAACATCTGGCCCTTCCGGGATTCGAACCCAGGACCATTGACGCGAAAGGTAGGATGGCTACCAAACGGTCGTCAAAGTCTATCTATCTATCAAAACATATATATCTAAATTAGGTATAAATCTATTTCGTAATATTCAGTTGCATTCCGTTACAATAATTTAAATTAATGTCATTGTTTTTTTGGTCCCATCTTTTTTATTTTTGCGAATTTCAAAATACGATCCCATAGAGTCAATGTTTTTTGGTCACAACTTTTTTATTTTTGCGAATTCCAAATATATAATTATTTCAAAATTTTGAAATAACGATTCGTACCTATCTGTTGATTCGAATCCACACAAAAAATATTAAAATCGGTTAAGAACGCGAGAAGTTATGGCGTAACAGACATTGCTTCATTGAAGCTGATCCACGGGAGCTCCTCTCCAATTAATAGTGAACTAGTACACTACTTTAGAGAGAGCACTGTTTACATCACCCAAATACAAATTGCCTATGTCAGCGTTAAAAACTAAATAGGTATCATCTGCAAATAGTACTATTTCACACGAGTTTTTTCTACAATAATCGTTTATATAATTAAGAAATAGTTTTGGGCCTAATATTGGTCCCTGCAGAACACTCATAGTGATTGATGCTCCACACCACTTACCCTTTCCAATAAATTTTTAAACTCTGGAAGAGAGACATGACTGTATGCTCGAATTTTGTTGCAAACATTTCTTACATTACATACATTTTCGGATCACACCTGTGGAAAGCTTAAGTAAGATTTGAACCAGTAATTTACTTTACTCATTCTAGACTATTATATAAAACTGTTGCAAATAAAAGCATATCTCTTAAGATCCAACAAAACTATGAGTAACAAACTAAGCGAGACATTAATAGTTCTTTCAAAGCTAATCAAGTTTATAATAGGACTCCTAAAGTTATAACACATTTACCATTTAACAAAATGGAGACCATTGGCTAACAAAAGTTCACTCCCTAAAACGATAGGTGGAAGACATTAGAGGGTAAAAAGAACACAACTGATAACAAAGCAAAACTGGACGCAGTAGAAGAATTTGGGATATGTCTTTATTCAGAAATGGACCCAACGGGGTCATAATGATAATGACGATTCAAAGTATTGAGGAAAAATATCTCCAAGTGGCTTTTTGAAAACAGTTTTTACACTTAAGTTAAAAGCATTTGAATATAACACTTTTTGCGCATATTTTATTTTATATTCTCTCTATATATAATTCTCTCGGAAGGGCCTCCCAATTTCCGAACTGGGCCCTAATTCTCTATGACCATTAAGCGATTCCTTGCTTTGAAACCACGTCAATATCGTAATTTGTTACGTCATTTGCAAAATTCGTATTCTCTATGCCACGATGATGAAACCGTGTGGTATGAACGCAACATTAGCGCGATTAGAACTGTCAAAAATACCACGTTTGATAATCGCGCGGAATCTTTGTGACTTGTTTGTGATTAGTTAATGTTTTGGTGTTTTTGTACGAAAATCATTAAAATAAACGTTCAAAAAGGTAAGTACGAATTGTTATTCATAGTAAACTAACACACGAGATATTAATATTAAACAATGTAGTGAATATATTAAAAATTTAAGGTATTGTTGGTTTATATTTTATTTAAGTATTTTTCTGAACATCTTCATTCATGTAGAAGACTGATAGGTATTCATTTGTATTTAATAAACGAGAAGTTTGTTTGTAATAAAAATAGGCACGAATTCTATAATCTAAGTCAAAGAAAGCCATAAAAATAAAAAACAAATTTTACATGAATAAAAAACTAGGTATCTTTTACCTAGTGCTCATGACTTGAAACTGAAGCATAAAATATTGTATCATATACCTTTAATGTCTTGGTATAACTATCACAGTATAATGTTTAGTTTTATATACTTTGTTGATTGCCTAATATAATCTTTGTTAGCAGGATGTCAAGGGCTAAGGTAACTACGACCCAACTCGTTCATTTGGTTGAATTTATGAAGGTCAACCAAGATGCAGAATCAGGACATGGTACTGGCCTTCAAGGAAAAATCACATTAGAGCAGCAGTGGAAGACACTTTCGGAAACACTCAATGCCCTTGGAGGTTCAGTGAAAAAAAGCAGAAATAATAGTAAATAAAAAGCATTTCACTTAAAACTGACATATTTGTTTCATTTCATAAATATAAGAAATGCATGAAATTTTGTTTACAAACATTCTCTTTGTAATTTATTGCTTAATAATTAGGGGAGATTATAAATTGGTAGAAAGTACTTACGTTTTAATATGTAATTTTTCGATAATAAATAAATAATCGTTTTTTAACACGGTAATAATTGTTTTGGCTAGTTTAAAATACCTTTCATAAATCTCACACAACCAACGACTTCATAATAAACGTTCAAAAATTACGTGTCATATTTTACTCTAGTGTTTGTCAATTAATTATATTTATTGCTATTGTCATATCGTTTATTGTTTTGAATCTTTTAACAATATAAAAAACGTAAAAACACAAATTACATTAACAAAATAAGCCTAAAAAACATTATTATTGTAGTTACTACATAATACATCAAATTCTCTAAACATAATTTCTGAATGCAGTTGTGACTTCGTAATGTACCAAAGACAATTTGTCTTGAACCATACAGAATAGAGGCGTCTCGATTTCTTATCGTGACATGGTATAAACAAGACACGATATCGATGTGGTTTGCGCGCGGTACGATATAAGTGTGTAATCTAATGTGCCGTACAGAATTAGGGCCCTGGTAGTAAACTCAGTAGTATACAATGTAATCGTAGTGAGAGATAACTAAATAAAATGTAAAAATAAAACAATTTGATTTATATAAAAAATTATAACAATTAGGAACGTGCCCGATTAAAATATTGTGAAGGTAGTAGAAAATACACGATTCAATACTAATCCTGTGATCACGGCTCCTGTAAAGGAGTCGAAACGTCAGGATTAAATATAAAATAAAATATGTATGCTCAAAATCCGTAAAAAAGTTTTATATTAAAACGTGTAATGTGCGCGGAAGTGTAAGAACTTGAATGTTTCTTTATTATTATTATTGATTATTTAGGAATGTTTAAAGTATTATTGGAGTATTTTTAGGTACTAAGCTCTGCTCCAATATATGGTGCTAGCGTAGCTTTATGCTTAGCGACTGCATCGCCTAGTTTTGAATCATTTTACATGTGTAACCGTTTTGACATGTACTGAATAAAAAATATAAAAGTGTTTAAGGAACCCTTCGATTTGCCTTGGTCCTAATTAAATTTGGCATACTATTACATGGCATTATTCGATATACACTGCAGCTAAGTTTATATAAAATAAATTTTATCCATTTCCAGCTAGCCAGCTATATCAAATTATTTGCCAATGACAAATAGGGCTACAAACAATTCGGCGATCCAATATATACCCTTATCCACTTGCCAGTCAACGGTAGCAATTGCTACCGATAGCCAACACCCCTCGTCAGTCCCTGGTAGCAATTGCTACCATATTCAAAATTTCGCGTAGCCTGCTGTTTTTTTATAAATTACGATCAATTTTTGAGTTACAGAGATCCAAATATTCTTTGGTAGATTCTCTATTTAATCAGCTTTAAGGTAGTATTTTTTGTTTGATCCTTGCTTCGTTATTTAGTGAGAAAATGGCATTTTTATTTAAGAGTCCGACATTTTTTTCACAATTGGCAGCATTGGGACTGTTGAGAGGGGTGGGGCGCGCGGTAGCGCACTGATAAGTGGGTAGAATTACCTATATTAAGTGGTATAAATTTACGATAAAACTTTAATTTTACATGCTTTTCTTATGCATGCAGTTTTATTTTTTTATTTTATTCTGACGTTTAAACTCCTTTAAAATAGCTGTGATCACAAAATGACTAAAGTAATGGTCATCTTGTTCGCTATCCACTCATACCAAAGTTGGTAGAATTTTCCATAAACTCCATGGTTGGCAGGCGAAATGGAGAACGCAGTAAAAGGCCATAATAAGGAGAACACTACTGCTCATTTTATGGTGTACGGGAAGAGTGATTACTTCGAATATTATCAGTCGCTTTTTAAGACACTTTTATGCGTGATGGATTGGCGCTTTCCTTCTCTGGCAGACAGCTAGCACAGATGCTATAAAATAATAAAAAAACAATTGGGGAAAAAAAATAATAAAAAGAATCTTTTTAAATAAATGGTGATATCAATTTATTTGTATATTCTCATTTTATAGACAGTTACAAGTTACAAGTCCTCAGGTCCAGAAAATAATAATTTACAAAGAGATGAAAGAAAAACTCAAATACAACGTCGTGCTGGGCGTACCGCTATCGTCGACAATTGACAAAAACAAGCATACCCAATCGCAAAACCTAGTTTATATACAAAACATACGACCAAGAAAAGTTTCCGAGAAAAACGGCAACTTGCACAGAAGTAAAAACGAGAAGGAAAGTCATCAGGTAGTGACCACTGCGAATTTGTGGAGATAAGAACAGAGTACAATAGAGTCGCGTCAACGACATACTGATAATTTAAAAACAAAAATACTAAAACTTCATCATATCTGCCTCCAAATTTATTAGTATTTTAGTTGTGGTTGAAATCTTAAATTAGTTTTTCTTTATTTTAAATAATTAAGCTTTTTTATGCAACGTATCAATTATTATAAACGTTTCATACCTTTTTTGTAAATCTAAAAATTCCATTAAAGCCCAAAAAATATTTTGACAGATTTATTGTAGACTAGCAACCCGCCCCGGCTTCGCACGGAAGCAATGCTCTTCTATATTATGCATGTATTATACATATAAACATTCCTCTTGAATTACTCTATCTATTAAAGAAAACCGCATCACAATCCGTTGCTTATTTTTAAAGATTTAAGCATACATAGGGATATAGGGACAGAGAAAGCGACTTTGCTTTATACTATGTAGTGATTGTATAGTCGCTATAAAGGTCATTATAAAAACATATCTACTGTAAAACTCGACGTTCATTATATTAAAAATTGAGCTTAGAATCGTTAATCACAGTTTATTTTATATCTCAAAATTCTTAATGTTTATAAGTATGTTCTCACTTAACCCAACCATATCAAATAACCTTAGACGTAGTCCATTTTTATTTTAAGCTAAATCTTTCGGAACTATTGAAAAATATTGAAATACACAATTACATTATTCGGCATTAAGCTTTCGGCAAACAGTATTCCGATAAACAATTTGAAAAAAGTGAGTTACCAATTTTTATTATAGAATTTTTATACACTGTTGCGGACTGATTTATCAAGAAAAGGCTAGTAGAGGAAAATAGGTTTAATAGCAAAAGAAACAGAGAAAAACTTTACAGCGAATTACATACCAAAATGACAAGTCGCATCAGAAACAAAACAATTTATAAAAACACTTATTTATTTTCTTTATTTATGGCTTTTACAATTTGTGCATTTAGCCATTGTCAATTAAGTATAATCTTTCTTCTATGTTCTTGAGTAATTTCCTAGGTTGCAGTAAAGAAGTGGGGTTTTATTGAAACCTCCTCGTGGCCTTCTTGAGAGAGCGCGAAAAGACACCTTCAAACCTGTTTTGTTTCACTTCCCAACACTCATGCATATTCAGAACACTCAGTGGTTAATAACCCACCATTATTACACACTAATATCAACCACAACACAAAATTTAATAACAAAACCAAAACCATTAAAGTGGCGCTTCGCGCTCCCGCCAAAAAGACCGAAAAAAGAAACTTAAAAAGAAGTTTATAAATTAATCGGCCAGTCTAGGCCAGTCCGTAACATACACTCCAAATTAATTTCGTCTTAACCCTCAAATACCTACTCCACAGAGTTTGCTCCAAAAATATCTTTGACAAACATAAGAACCATTACCTAAAAGAAAAATCCGTCAAAAAACTGTCCAAATACCAACAGCAACCTTTAATAGCTTCGATTATTTCGGACAAAGCAATGTAGTTGTACTGAGGACAAGTTTTGAACACATCAAAAAGAAACCAATTTGAATCTTAACTTTATCGTTGAAAAAGTTCAAACTTCAATGGCGTGATTGTGAATATAATTGCAGGCAAAGGAATACAAGCTCCACCCATGTGGTTTTTTTCATTCGGAAAATTAAATTGGGTGTGGTTTTTTTTAGAAACGCCTGGTTAATTGTCGGTGTCGGTTTTGGGAATGGTTACGACTTGAGCTGTAATTTCATTTAATAACTGGTGACGTTGAGCATTGTGAACGCGAGGATGGGTGGCCAAATTGATATCAATTATGTGTGTTCTGTGCTAGTTAAGACAACGAGGTATGCAATTAATTAGTAAGAATTATTTTATGAAACAAATGAAATCACTTGATAATTTGTTACTTCTAGAATATTCTTGCGGTAATGATGTTAAAATGAAAATAGGATAATGCAGATATCGGAGTTCAATGTTATACAATCCGGATTGTACTTCTCAATATTAATTTTCAATGACACTGACTATGAAATAGAATTAACATTCTCTACAAATAAAACCGGTTTAAAATACATTAATAATTGCTTTAATATCTAAGTGATTAGGTTTTTTTTGTGAAAAGGTAAAAAAAGATTGTTTTTATTGAGTTTTACAGAACTGTCACACGATAAGTACATATTAATACATTATACTTTTATGTTGGACTAGAGGACTCGGCCACGCGTTTCTGGTTTATTATAAATTAAAATGTAACCTATCATGCCGTGCGACTTCTTCTTCTGGGGTCACCTGAAATTCAAATTTTACTGTCGAAAAACTCGTTCCATCGAAGAGTTAAAGGCTGCAATACGCGAAGAAATTGCTGCTGTACCACAAGACACACTGACAAAGGTTATGTAGAACTTTGAAGAGAGACTTTTTGGAGCGGAGCGAAGCGAAGCTCCCATGGATCAGCTTCAATGGCGCAATGTCTGTTACGCCATAACTTCCAGAGTTCTTAACCGATTTTAATATTTTTTATGGTGAATCAAATCAACAGGTTTAGGACCAGATGGTGAAGCCCGAATTTTGAAATTCGCAAGAAAAAAAAATTTTTTCTTTTTTAGGTATTACGTTCCGTCCAATATATGATGCTAGCGTAGCTTTATGCTTAGCGACTGCATCGCCTAGTAATTTGTATGAATGCAGAAGGACGCCCCCTCTCAGATGTTACTTTTAAAAATAAATGAGGGGTTTTGGAATTCACAATGACCAATTCTTAGATTGAGTTGATTGCTGATTGTTTTGGTATTAAAATAAACAAACTTATAACATTTCAAAATCCATGCGTTTTTTTTGCGCCACCTTGTAATACTGGAGTGGACATAAAAAGAAATTACTGATTACTTTGCACTTTTGCAAGCGCCATGATCACTGAGCAACGCAATTGTTATAATATTACTGATTACCTTTTATAGGCTACCATATGGTATGGTATTAGCGTTTTCCTTTTTAAATTATATCATTATAATAAATTAAATACTGTAATTAATCCTCTTTTATGAATTCAGGATTTTTATAAATACATTTTATTGAAAGTTATTTTACTTAAGCTCACATTGAATTAATATTATGAAAAGATAAAAGAAAGAATGTCCTAAATCCTAACTTCTAGATTACATAAAATAAAATGAAAATTGAATACAAAAGATAATCTCTAATGCAAAAAATAAACGAAAATTTGTGTTGTTTTTCTAATGTTAATTATTATTTTTATTATTTAATCTTAGCTCACCACCGCAAAGTTGCCTGTATGTCGGTCTCCTATAGAATGCTCATACCGCCATATCCCTTTTTCCATCGGACATCCTGACGCACTGCGAACTACAACTCTTTTTTGGTTGCTATTCCTACCTGTCGCACCAAGCGCTTCTCAACATCCTTTATAATGTGCACAGCAAAGTAGTGGAACTCCCACCCCGCGTCTGTATTTCCGAGTACTTATAACCAGTCCGTTTTTAAAGTCTGGGTGGATAGGCACCTTCTGTGTTAGCTCGTTCTATCCTGGATCACGTCTGGGCCCTCAGGCTTGATTTGCATCAATAACTTACCCATTCAAAATAGTAAAAGATCTCCAACCGAGTAGGTGGAGTGGCATGGAAATAATAACTTGTGACGGGGTGCAGCCGGAGAAATAAAAGCACTCAAAGTCACTTAAGTTTTGTATTTATGAAATTAAGGCACAACTGAAACAATTATATAAAAAAAAGGTAAATTACACTGAATACAAAAACAATTTCACATTTATCACTAAAATATATTATAAAAGGTAGGGCTACTTACAATAGTGCCTTAAAGAAACTTATAGACTTATAAACAGGAACTGGTGGTACAGAATATATATACAGGAAAACTGGTGAATTATGCTTATGAGCTTATTATATACTTGTGAGCTTATTATAACTGCTCAGCACTATAAATATATTAAAATAATTTGTTTTCGGTGAGTCAACCGCTCTACGCGCTGACTCTGGTAAGAATGAACTTCGAACAAAACAAATAAAAAGAGACAGACATTAAATTTAAAATAGGAAACCAAGAGAAAAGAAAATATGAAAAATGGCCAGAGAAGAGCGCAATGAAAGCAACGAGTCGCCAATATAGCTATAGCGCCTCGTTACAAACTGGTCCTTTTTGGGGGAGCCCTCCATTAAGCTGTTGCACCAGGTATTGGCACGCATACGTTAAATGTAAAAGAAGCTACATAATGTTGAATAATTCTGCATGTAGTTAAAAACTAATAATCTAATAAAAAAATCCTGTCACAGTGTTTGACAGCTATGAACTCCGAAACTACTCAAATGATTTTGATGGTTTTTTTTCAAATTGCTGGAGTCGTTCCCACTAAGGAAATAGAATAGGTTTTATTTTAATACACCTAGCTGTTTTAATAACACAGCAACGCGTGGCCGGGTCAGCTAGTATAATATATGAATAAGCAATGTCATAATTAAATTCTAATAAAAATATAACTATTAATGTAAATACTTTCAGTAACCAGTATTTTATCAATGGTCAAGGTCTTAACGAAGTTGACACCATCCATGACTTGGGGGTAATACTAGACAAAAACTTGCAGTTCAATAAACATATCGATAGTGTTTTATCAAGTGCTTTCAAAATGCTTGGTTTTGTGATTCGAAGCAGCAGGCCTTTCAAAAGAGCAGCCACCAAAATAGCTTTGTTTAACGCTCTGGTTAGATCTACACTCGAATACTGTAGCGTTGTCTGGGCACCATTTTATCAAGTTCATATAGCTCGAGTGGAACGCGTACAGAAAAGATTTCTATATCACCTTGCTTACCAGTCTGGGGAAGCAAAAAAATTCAAATCTTACAATGACCGCTTGAAACGATATAAACTATATAGCCTGGACATCAGACGTCAGTTACTGGATCAGATTTTTCTGTACAGACTTGAATGGTAAGTATAATTGCTCTGAACTTCTCTCTAAATTATTTTTCAATTGTCCTCGTAGAGCCCCGTCCAGATAAACTCTTATTGTTTTACCCTAAAGTTAGCAAAAGTAACCTAGGTAAGTACTCACCTTTAAATAGAATTTTGTCATCCCAAAATTGCATTTATAAAAGAGGCCGAGTGGATATATTTAATCTGAAACTAAAAAAGTTTAAAACTCAACTTTTAAAAATACTTAGTTGTTATATTGCATTTATTATAGTTTCCTATATATGTATAACGTAAATTAGTATATTTTTAAGTTTTAAGATTGTTATCTAACTTATATAATAGATTGTTTATGTTTAATGCATGCCGTGGCAGCCTATAACTAAGGCAGCACTACTTCTAGTGGTATTTTGTATGTAACTCTTTTGTCATTATCTTTGTGTATGCTTTGCTGGTTGTCCATAAAAATAAAAAAAAAATAACTACGATTTCAATATTATATAAAATGAATTATCAGCAAAGTTAAAAATAATTTCAAATAATGCAATATCAATAAAAATATAAAGTAAGTAAATGTAAACGAGAATCAACTTTTTTCGTACTTAAGAATTCTTAAACATTTAATTTACAATAAGATATAATAACACAAACTGTTTTTAAATTTATTTAATGGTAAATCTGCGATAAATTATGGCAAAGCATTCTACAATTTTATAGCCATATTGTAATCACTTTGGCAAACTATCTTGTTTTATGTGAGGAAGCTAAGGTGAAGATCAATTTTTTTAAATTATTTTTATCATACAACCGTTTAAAATATTGTTTTCATTATTTAAAAAATCCGCTGTTAATATTTGATATCTATATTTTGGTCACCCATCTTATTACCAGCCTCTGGGAAGGATGCTTATCTTTCTCGATCTGTTATGCTTCCTTATAAATGCAGCGCCGCCGGCCCACTGTCAGTTGGGATCAAGCGGACGATGTGTCTATTAACCTATAAGCCGCTTAGGGCGGAGAAATAAAACTATTATGGACGTATTTAAGACACAAGACATAAGCGGACGGTACTTTTTCAAAGAAATATCCTAATGTTTAATTAAAGCAACTGGATACAAAATAGATGGCAGTTTCTTCGGCGAACGTATAAGTACAGTAATCCAACGAAGAATCGCTGTCAGTGAGGCTGATTTTCACCTTTCATTTTTTCATCACTACATAGTCGCTTTCTCTGTCCCTATATCCCTATGTATGCTTAAATCTTTAAAACTACGCAACGGATTTTGATGCGGTTTTTTTTAATAGATAGAGTAATTCAAGAGGAAGGTTTATATGTATAATACATACATAATATAGCAGAGCATAGCATCCGTGCGAAGCCGGGGCGGGTCGCTAGTTTTTATAATATTTCTTTTGTCTTACTCATGTTTTAGTTTAGGTTCACTGTTGTTTTATTTATGCTGTGTATAGTTTAAGTTTAATTCAATTTTATCTTTATTAATTGTATGTATTCTGAGATGGCATTAACCTCTCAAAAATCAGAGATAAATAAAGAGCGGAAATTCCATTAGTAACATTTAATAAGTTTTTTTTTTTTTTTTTGACGACTGTTTGGTACAACGGTAGCGATCCTGCCTTTCGCACCGACGGTCCTGGGTTCGAATCCCGGTAGGGGCAGATGTTTTTATGATGAATACGAGCATTTGTACCTGAGTCATGGGTGTTTATATATATTTCTATGAATATTACATATCTATGTATTTAATTCAAATGTGCCATTTTCAAGAAGTAGCCAGGAATTACATGTATTCAGAGTTCATGTATGTACGTATATTTTTGTATTCCACGATATATCTAAATGCTTGAAAAGTTTGCTCAGAATCCGTACAGCATTCTGAGCGATACTGGCTTTATATTAAAGCCAGTATTCGAAGTCTCAATAGATTTACTGATACAACATGTCACTAATATGCGTAAAATAGATATAGATTTAGATATAAATTAAAAAAAACACGATTGCCTGACTAAAAACCAGTGAAGGCTATAAAAAATTCTATACAATAACATATTCAGGGCTCTGTTCAGGCTCCTTCATTACTGTAGTGCATCTGGTATGTTAGTAGAAGCGAGCATCAATGACTAAACCATGACGTGTGAGGGGTAGAAGTATGATATGACAGTCCTGAGTGTGATAGGATAGGATGGACTCGGTTCTGCTTGGCCGGTTCATTAAAAAACAAAAAACCATTATAGCGCTGACATTCTGTCAGGCCCTGGCAGAATATCAGCGCTGCTGCGGTGGATCTCTGCTCTCAGTGGCCTATGCTGAGGCAGGGTCCTGGTTGATCGTAGGTGTAATTTAGTTATTCTAAGCACAATTGTTTTTATTTTATATGTTGTTATTGTTAATTTGCCTTCGATCAATAAATTCGTTCTTTCTTTCTTTTCTTTCTTATAGTTAAAGTTTCTTTGTAACTGTAGTATATTCATGATTTAGTCAATAAATCTCCATCTTTTTTTCCCTCTCAGCTCCTCAAGTGCCTTCTTTTCACGTACCCTAAATAGACAGGCTTGTATGAAAAGGCTGATGAGAGTTGAAAAAGCGAGAGATGTATGTCAGGATTGTAGTAGGTGGAAATCTGTGAACTCTACCTACCCCTGCGGGAAAAAGGCGTGTTTGTATGTATGTACATATTTTTTTCGATTGCAGAGATGATGAAAAACAAAATTATTCCCTGTCACTTACATCTTGTAACTTGGACCAAACCTATTGATCTCTTACCGCCGGTTCCTATATTCAACTGATAGTTATGGTATAAAAGTTACTATCCGTTTTTCTATTACCGACTACGAGTCGTAGATACCGTTTCACAATTCACTTTCTATGCCTGCTGTCAACGAGCGTCCGTAGATCGTTCAAATACCGAGCCCTCACCTCAGAACAATAACTAAGCCCTCACAGATGTGCGTTTAGTTATACGCAAAATTTAATTTCAAAATTGCACAAAATTTAAAACATAATAAATTAGATTTATATAATTTAGATTTATTGTGTTAATAATTACAATGGTAATAATATTATTATAATTTTACAATCCGCGTGTTATTTAACCTTTTTCTTACCAAACAGACGTTTGTTTGTGGTTTTATTAGATTGACATCCATCATTTTTTCCAAAATAAAAACCCAGGTTCTTCATCTATAACTGTTATTCTCTAATAATTATTACAAATTTTATAGTGGAAAGTATAATACCGTTTCCAATAGTGTTTTACTTACATCTTTTGCAAAAAAGAAATTGCGCCGGTGAGTATCAGATATTACCTATTTGATCTACTCGTATATCTTACAAACTTTACCAACGTGTCTACCACTTAAAATATTGCAATAATTTTGAATTGACAAATCCTCATTCAGGTATATTTCTGTTACAGAAAACAAAGAAGGCTATATCAAAGAAGCAAGGATGACGTTGCCCTGCATTTGGATCTCAAACAAAACAATCCATTGATTACAACAAAATTGATCCACATTGCAACAAAAAACTAACCCATTTTAGTGTGAGATTCTTACAGTTATTGTAAAATAAAACAGTTTAAAAAGTAATTGAATTTTTTATTTTTCCACTTTTTAATTCGTTTTTGATGCAGGCAATTTTTTCTCCTACTTTTAATATAAAAGGCACAAACTGCGAAAAACAAACTGGATCTAGGTGGGTCCATAGGTAGGTGTAAACTGAAAAAAAAAAAATATTTGCTTTAACCAAATGATCTCATTGGTCCCGTCCAGCACTATCCCCCGGAGTGAAATAATGCTTCCCACATAGTACACGTTTAAAGGCAACGGATGGGACGAATGGTCATCCCTGACATGACAACGAGAATATTCCCCCTCGAGCACCTGTAGACTAGAAGTAAGTGGTCTCATGAGGACAGGACTCAGGATAGTACAGCTCGTACATAATTGGATTATGATTCATTATTCAATGATTACGAGTATAAGCAATACTCACTTAATATTCTGAGATCAATCCCACAAAGTCTGCTACTGATATGAGCATTGTTATTAAAGCATAAAACCTTAATGTCAATAATAGCGGATGTAGTGGATATACCCCATGATTCCTGCAAGTTCATCAATAAATTCATGGTCATAGGGTTTTGGCAGTTATGTTATGAAGGTTATGTCTTAAGGTTATATTGAGAGTATACTAAGGCCTCCAAAATACTAACCTAGCTCCTGTTACTCCTAAGTGTGAACAAATTTCAAGTAGTTACTGTTCAACAGATTCTTTATCTAGTCAAAATTTCACTTGAAATTTGTACGAATCCGGTGTCGCTATATAATTCGCTCTTTCTTTAGACACTTTATCTTCTTCTAAATCTGTTTCACTGTTTTCCGATATAATATATACACACTATCTCAACTCGTCATTTCTTCATATTTCTTGTATTTCTTGCAGGCAGAGCGTAAACGGTAAAATATACATTTTAACCGACTGAAATTGGCAGGTAACCGAATGACATTACGAATAGTAATATTGACAGTCTACTGACGGTTAAAATATTTATAGGAACGGCATAAACTGTCATCTCCGTACAATATGCTAACCACCTCTTACTAGTAGCCCTCCCATCCGTTAGTAGCAAGCCAACGGTAAGTTGCGCTACGAGACGTTTTTTATAGGAACGGTTTTAGCTTACGCTTCGTATAATATACTACTATGCGTAACAAGAACGGATAGTTTTTTGAATATAGAAACCGGCGGTTAATAAATCGCCCGTAAGTACTTATATGACGTTTAAAGCACTTACTCTTTGTTTTTTTTTTTACACGGATTTTAGGCGCGATCCATGTATTATAGGGACGTGTCCGTCTTTGCGTGGTCGCTGTTTCAAAATAAGATATCGTCTTGAATTTTGAGAATGTTTTTTTTTAGTAAATGACTTATATGGGGTTGGTGAGGTGTTCGAACAATGGCAAATTCTTATAAGAAATTGAGCGTTTATGAATATCATATTTCGACTTCCTCCGTAGTTGAGTGGGCATACCAGTTTTCATGGGAACGTCACTTATAGATCTCAAGTTCCATTATTGGCCATGTCAATGTAGAAACGAACTTTTCCATATTGGCTCGAGTCTGGGTATAGTGATACAATCGTTTTTATGTGGCTAATGAAGTGCTTTTATTCAATTAAGAAATATTTTGATTCAAAGCTTACATTAAATGAATTAATATGATATACAATTTATTAGCAATTATTTAATTATGAACTTAATTTTTTTTTTACTTTTCAAATTTATAATTTATTGAATTATGTTATCACTAGTTCCTATTGTCATTCACATGCCCTTCGTATGGCAAAATAGACGTTCAAAATCGATTTGACCACTGACCAACATGTACTTACCTACTCTATTAACTTGGGTTCATAATAATTTACGTGAGGTTATATTATATTATATTATAATTATTTTTATTATATAGAATGGATTAGACAGCTAATCTTTCTACGATTCATCAATTAATTTGTTACTTATAAAATCATCTCAAACATAGTGTTTTGAAGAAAATAATTGACTATTATATTACTACTAGCTGACCTGGCAAACATTGTTTTAATTCTAGGAAAAGTTTTTAATTAGTAAATAAGAAATAAGGGTTGATTGTAGAGGGGTGAAATTTTAGGGTTGAATGCATTTTTGGATGATGTACCATAAAAAAATAAAAACAAAAAATTTTGTCCAAAAAAATAAAAAGAAAATTTAAGGGTGAACCACCCTTAACATTTAGGGCGATGAAAAATAGATGTTGTCTGATTCTCCACCCTAGCCGAGTTAGGTTTATTTGCTCTGTTACACGTTAATATATACTTTTTTGTTTGATTAAGGGTACTGGCTACAAAGCCCTTACAGTCTTCAGTAATTTCTTACTCAATAAGATCTAACCTACTCTGCCTTACACGCCTAATCATAACATTTACCCGAGGTTATGAAAAAAAATGTGTTGAAAATTTACTTTCGGTAAGAGTTGAACTCTAGTTTTACCGAAACCGGCGCCCCGTAACAAACAAACTCCGCCATTTGCTGCCTTTATTATTTCCCGCCATTAACAAAACCAACAGTATTAAAATAGTAACACTGTCTATTACTGGGGATAGGTAATGGACATAGGATGGATAATAGGAAATAGTAATTGTATACGACCAAAATCTCTTACAAAAGACATCAACGCGCTAGTTTTGATAAAATGGCAGGATATTCACTGTTTTAATTATTTTTTTATTTGTCGATCATAAAAAAGATAACATCATTGTGATTTTATTATTATAATTGTTTACTATTTATTTATTATATTTTTAGTAAATTGTATAAGAAGAAATTCAAATTTTCTCAAGTATTAAACCCACAACCTTTCGTTAACCGGGCATACATTTGACATTTTTTTAATGTTTTTAAGTGTTAAATAACGAGAAATATAATAATTACATAGCTGTTTCTTCTTAATCGATTGTTCGATACTAATAAAATTCATCCGATGTTGTAGATAATAATATCTTAAACATAAAGAGACGAGGCTGGCATCCGTTTAAAAAATACTTGTGAAAATTCGACGGGTACGACAAGATCTTTGTACCTTTATTAAAAGAACACTCGCCTGGGTAGCGAGGGTAATGGGTTCAAGTCTCGCCTGACATCTGATTCAAGTAGATAGATAGATATATTATTTATTTGCATCAAAGGTACACACATACAAAAACACATGAAAACAGCAAAGTAAATAAGAGAAAAAAAACTACAAATTCAACTAATATACGTAGCACTCTACTGACAAAGAGTGTCACACCGACGCAAAAAGGTCAAGAGATATATTTGCACTTATAGAGAACTCTGGTTTCAGCTTTTGCCCATAGAAAGACGCGAGGACCGGGTAATGAAACCGGCCGTACTCTTCACTATTAACGAAAAATAAAGATAAAAATATATTTGTTAATAATTATTTAAATAATAATATAAAATAAATAGTATGAAATGTATAAATATAAATAAAATCAAATAAATACCTAATATACTCCATAAAATTGAATAATGATATGATCATAATAATTTAAAAAAATGTATGATTAATAAGTAGAAGTATTTCTTGTAATCATTTCTATAGCTTTTGAGTGTTTCCTTTTCTGAGTGTCAGCGCCATCTATTTCTATTTTAGGTACCCTAACCAAGATAAAAATATATAACAAAAAAATAAAGGTATCTATCGCACAAGAAATTGAATAAAATGCATTTTATTTTATCTAATGTTTTTATTATGTTTGGTTCAAAAATATAACTACTTCCTAAAAATATTTTTTTAATCCAAGTCTACGTTAGAGAGGTCTTCTGTGATCTTCTTTATTTCCGCTTCTGTTCTCTTCTGTTCACCCAACCTTTTTGCTTCTTCTTTCTTCACACCGTACAATCTGAGAAAGAAATCCTAGAATATGTAAACAGAAAATCCACCAATAATATATTTATTCCTAGGTTATTACTTTTAAAAATAATATGTATATATGTATAATGACAAAGGAAATACCGAAAATAATAATATTAATGCCGGAAAACTGAAGAGATCTCTAATTATCCTTAGCTTCTTTGTGTAGACCACCATTTTTTCAAAAGCTTAAAAAAAATTTTGAAAAATTTCAAATCGTATTTATTACTTCACTTCACACAAATTTTTGGTCACCCATTCTATTACCAGCCTTCGAGAAATTTGCTGTAGATGTGTTATCGTAACAATAACGCTCAAAACAATGCACCAACGAGGTCTTATAATTATAAACAATTTATATTTATGTTGTATGTGAAAGGAAAATATCGTTTTTCGTAGGTTCATTAAAGTAAATATTAATAGTAAATTATATTATGTAACAAAACTTACAGTGATTACTTCGGGCTAAACTAATTGGTACGAATATTATTATTATTATATGAAACATTATTTCACGTTTGAAATAGCATTATGATTAATTAATAAATATTTCTTACATTCACGCCAATTAGCCCAGCCCAAAGTCAGTACTGTAAGGCTTGTGTTATGGATACTAGGGTAAGGGATAGACATACATATATGATACATAAATATGCCCATATGGCTCAGGTACAAATGCTCGAATTCATCACGCAAAAATCTGTAGAACCAGAGTATCGCTACCGTTGTCATCGTCAAATAATTATTCCAGCTAAATATGACATTATGTACGAGGGGCGTTCAAAGTATTCTCGGTATCGGGGTGATAAACTAATGATGAGGGTAATTATATTATCACATTAGCTAAAAACACTCTTTTAGGGTATAAATATAAAATTTTATTTAATTGTCAACATTAGTATCCAAGATATCATTACGAAAAGACAGCTACGATGACAGATTCCACAATGTTGAAAAAACACACAGGGCGCGTTGCCAAGGTTTCTGTGAATAATTGTGGATTTGAAGAAATCACTCATCCACCCTACAGCCCAGACCCGGCCCCCAGTGATTACTTTTTGTTCCCAAACCTTAAGAAAGATCTTCGAGGTAAGCATTTTTCCGACGATGAACAGTTGAAGGCGGAAATTGATGAACATTTTTCAGGCAAAGAAGAAAGTTATTTTTAGGGGGTATTGAAAAAATACTTTCCGGATTAAATAAGTGTATTGAGGTTATGGGGGACTACATTGAAAAATAAATTTTATTTAGAATTTTCTGCTTATTATTTCATGTCCATACCGAGAATACATTGAACGCCCCTCGTATGCGTTATGTTCAATCCGAACAACGCCGGAGCGGAACTTTAGCAATAAATAATGTAAAAGATAGCAATAAAATCATGTGAGGGAAATTAACGCCACCTAGCGGATAATGTAGAAGTTTATTAATTAATTTTCAAACGAACTGGATAGCATTGTCGCCGCTTAAGCATGCTTCAAGTTGCTGTGGTTTGAAGTATTGTCAAGAGATGGCGTTGTCTTCACAAATTACATATACTTATTTACAGTTTTACTTATTTTAGTTGAACTATTTAGAGTGACCACTTAATTTTTATTTCTAAAGTTTCTTTGGGTAAATAAAACCTTTGAAACAAGCGGTCCAAGTTCTGACTTCGCCGATGTAATACAGTCGCACACCCACTCGTTACACAAGCTTACCATGAGGGTCTAACGGATATATTTATAACTTCTGTTAACTTGGACATGGTAAAAGATAAAGAAATTAATGACAAGCTTAAGCATAATCTTCTTGGTAAAAAATATATATCCTATACATTTACAAAATATTTTGATTGTTTACAATAAAAAGCTATTAGTACACATACCGACACAAACCTTTTAGTTATTTGCGTTGCTTTGTATCAAAATTGTATTGTTTTGTATTGTTTTTTGAAGTTATACTTCTTTAGGCGGCTTATAAAAAAATGATGAGAATAAAATTTTAAAATGCGCGCACATCACTGTATCACTAAATTATCATGTTGAAGTTGGCCGCAAAAGCGACATAGACTAAACCAGCTGGATGAAGTTGGAACTTTTTAAGTGCGTTTATTGATTTGAGGTTAACTGTTGGTATGTATTTTTTTATTTGTTTATAATATAAATTATTATCAATTTTACATTACTATTAAACAGCTTATTTTAATGGTCTTTGATATATTACTTGATTCTGTATACGGATATATAGTAAATCTGTTAATCTTTTGATGCTTCTAACTGATCACTATATATTTTATAAATTTATCTTTCTTTTCACATACAAAGAATACGAGCACAAGGGAGGAAATTTTTATTTATCTTTGTTTAGTAATGATAAAGAAGTATAACTTCATACGTAAGTATAACTTATTTAAAATAATGGCGTTTTGAATACTCTAGTCTAAATAGAGTTGCAGCAAAAGCAATAAACCAGTTGTATCTAAGTTTATCACTGTGTATCGACAGAAGACTAATGGATAAAAACAGGTGCAGTGAATAATGTTCGATGCACAATGGCGAAGAATCCAATATATCCTCGCCACCAACCCATAGCTTCAAATTTCTTTTGGATAAAAGAGATCCGTCACCCTTACCCCAGAAGTAACAATAGAATACCTCTTTTGAATAAAACATTTTTTACGGATTTTGCGCATAATTGGATCCGCTTCAATGGCGTAATGTCTGTTACGCCATAAGTTCCCGAGTTCTTAACCGATTTTAATATTTTTTGTGTGGAGTCGAATCAACAGGTTTAAGACCAGATTGTGACAGCCCGAATTTTGAAATTCGCAAAAATTTCCATCAATTTTTTTCAATTCTTTTTTCTTTGTTAGGTATTACGCTCCGCTGCAATATATGATGCTAGCGTAGCTTTATGCTTAGCGACTGCAGCACCTAGTTTATTTTATATTTAATCCAGACGTTTCGGCTTACAGGAGCCGTGATCACAGGATAACTAAGGCAATGGTCGTCATATATTTTTTACTACCTTCACAATATTTTAATCGGGCACTTTATTTGTAGAAATTAAATTGTTTTTGCAATATAAAACAATAAATTTGATTAATATAAAAAAAAATAGTTGGGAACGTGCCCCATTAAAATATTGTGAAGGTTGCCATTGCCTCAATCATTCTGTGATCACGGCTCCTGTAAAGGAGCCAAAACGATACGATTAAATATGAAATAAATTATACGCAAAATCCGTAAAAAAGTTGTTTTATTCAAATGTGTAATGTGCGCAGAAGGGTAAGAACTAAATAAATTACCTCTTTAAATCATCTAGAACCTTCTGTGACAAATTTCCTGGCTTAGGCTGGTGGATCTCGTACTCCCCTCGATGATTTTTCACAAGTTCCACCACGGAGTCTTCCAGATTGGGAACTTCTCCAGGTCTTGGTGGGGCAGGCTTGATTGGCTTGGGGGGTTGCTTCATCTTCTGCGCCCAAGTAGACAGGTATTTCCCGGCATCCGATTGAAGGTACTGGAAATATTAATAATTGACAAAACTGTATTATTATTTAAAGTTATATTTCAAATATAAGTGACGAATGCGTATCTACTTTGATTTTATATCATAATTAAATTGATAATGATATTTCTTACATTCACACCGATGAGCATAACCTAAAGTAATGCAAGGCTTGTTTAATGGATACTAGGGTAACGGTATAACAGTAGAAATAAATAATACATATATGAAACAGATATAGATAACTAAGGACAAATGCTCGCCAAAACATCTGCCTCTTCCGGGATTTTATAAAACGAGAGGCAAAATGGCTACAGTTCCAAACGGTCGTCTTAAAATGACCAAAAAAGTCACAGTAATTATTGTAAAAAATAGTATTTATTTTTAAAAACTAATAGTGATTGTTTACCTTTTCTCTGTTTTTGTCAGCTTTCGACGTCGGCAGAGTCGCTTGTCGCTTACTGTTTGTCGATGTAAAACCGGTTCCAGCTTAAAAGAAAATCATATTAATATGAAAAAATTAAAATAAATATTATAATTAATATTTATTTTAATTTTAGCTACAAACAGTCAAACAAATAATAAGACAAGATAGGAGTCGATTAATAATTTGAAACCTTGTATACAACCTCGTGTAATATATAATTACATTATTTTTGGGTAATACAAAACAGCGAAATATATCTTCTACGTTCTTTAATAAAGTTCGTAAACATTACAGCAAACTACCACACTTCTATTGAAATCTTGAAGAACGATGTATTTTTATGTTTATTCATAATATTTGATCATCCATCATTCTTTATTCATCTGATATCATCAGCAAATAATAAATGGCAATTAATAAATAAGTGACTTAAAAACGAAGCTGTATGAGCTTTACACCCTTTGCCAAGCAAAAAAAAAAAGAAACACAATAACACTTTGGATTAAGCGAGATATTTTTGTTTGTTTAACTTACTCAAATTTTTCGTTTCCGTTTGTGGTCCCAACTCGAGCATCACTTGGAAATCAGCGTGGTTACCGAATGCGAAACCAAATCCCACTCGTGAATCCGTTCCTGAATTAGAATACGAATCTTTACATTATTTTGTCTCGTTTAATATTAGTTTTAAACTATCATGGTCACTGACATTAGTATTTCGCTCTCGCCACGGAATATCGCCTCAAAAAATAAAAAATATGGTAGTGATACCGTTTTAATTAGCCCTTTCGAACCGACACACAGGTACAGTATCAGGACTGCGATTTAAAAATTAGACTAAGCTAGCTAAGCTATTTAAAAACAATTTATGAGAACAACAGAAAAATTACTGACGACGTTTCTCAATGCCTTCAACTGCCAACCACATTTGGGCATGCCCATAGGTTTTACACTCATCGGTCTCCGGTTCTATCCCTTTTTTCTAAAAGATATGCTGATATTAACTAAAGTCAGATAGGTAGTCCAACAATGAGCTCGGGCCTAGCCCCCAGCGCTAAAGTAGTCATGACTAAGAATGAGTCGTATACGTCACGCCACCGCTTGGCCTCGAGGATCCCTTTTTAGGATGCACCACTACTCGTCGGTTTGATCCCTAAAGTGAAATGCATAATATACTCGATTCAGTTGGCGTTGTCACTAGTTTTAAGTCCGCCTGGGTAGTTACCACCACCCCATCTAAGTTTACCACCATAACAACGATTAAAAACGTTGTGTTTCGGCAATTAAAGGTGACAAAGCCTGTTCCTCCATGATTGAGGATCCCAGGTAAAGTAAGTTTCCACCTTTCGGCACCAAATCATCGACTTCTTCAACGCTTTTAATATGGTAGATCACGATATCTTACTTGCTATTCTAAAGTCTTTTAATTTCTCCCCACTGGTATTGGACTGGCTCTTTAATTATCTTAACGGTCGTTAACAAGCGCTGCGTGTTAGCCTTGAGGTATCACTTTAGAGAGATTTATCTATTGGTGTTCCCCAAGGAGGTATTCTTTCTCCTCTCTTATTTTCCATTTTCATAAATTCCTAACCTTGTCGCTTGGCTACTCTTACCATTTGTACGCTGACGATCTACAGATTTATGCTAAATCAAGCGCCGAGGAAGTAAATTCCGCTATCTTATTGTTAAATGCAGATCTTGATAGCACCAGTAAGTCGTCAGCAGTCTTCAGTGATGCGGTCAATCCGGCAAAATATTAGGCTATCATTGTGGACGGCTTAAAACAACTTGCTAAGATTGACAGCAGTTCCCTTCACCCTATTATGTTTGAAAACTCTGCTATCGCTGTCAACTTAAGCGTCAAAAATCTCGGCTTACATATTGATTGCTCCTTTTAGCTGGACTACTCAAATCGCTAAGGAGAGCAATAAAGTGACAGCTTCTTTGCGTTTCTTAAACCGTTTTAGAAATTTCCTACCCTCCAAAAGTAAGACTGCACTAGTTATTTCCCTCATTTTCCCACTCATTGATTATGCTAATACCTGTCATTCTGATTTGAATGAAAAGAAGTATATATGTTCTGTGATGAAAAGTTTCATAATAAACTGGACCGCCTTATCAACAATGTTATCCGTTTTATTTTTGACTGCGCAAATTTGATTATATTTCTGCTTACCGATCGCAACTCAATTGGCTTCACATTCGTCAGCGCAGGCAGTCGAGAATTCTTTGTTCACTGTACTCCATATTTGTGTGATTCTCATAAGCACCAACTTCGCTCTGCTGATTCTCTTGCTCTGTCTATTCCTCTCTACCATCTGGTTTTATGTCCAATTTTTTCACACTCCAAACTATTTCTCTGGAATGGCCTTCCAGACTCTATTCGTAGCTCTCACAGTAGGCTTACGTTTAAAAAGAAAGTTCACGCTTTTCTCACTGTAGGTTTATAGTAATAGTAAAATCGAATCATCACATTATTGTAAGTTTATATATGTAGTTTAATATAGTAATATACGTATTGTATATAATAGTATGTTAAATAGATAAGTTTAAGTATATATTTCCATTGTATCCGCTTTTAAGTTTTCTGTTCCCATTCCCATCTTTTTGTACCATTTTCTTATTTATGGTCAATAAAGCTTTTTCAATAAATAAAAATAAAGACCAAGCACTTCCACTTTTTTCCTTTCTTTCGCATAACGTTTCTATTCCTAATTTGCTTTAACATAAAATCAAAATGCAGGTTGGGTTGGATTAGATAATTATTTACCAGTCAGAAAGTTATATATTATAATTATGCTTCAAGTTTCACACACATATAGAGATTACAGTTTTCCACTTTCTACGATCCATACATACATCTCTCGCTTCTTAAACGATCATCAGACAAGCTCGTCGGTTAAAGGTGCTTTTGTGTTGCCTTTTTTTCAGGACATCTCCTATTTGGTCCCTAAAAGTCTGACTTGGTCTACCTTTACCGACTTGCCCATGCAAGTTAAAATAATGCCATACAATATTCTGCTATAAATTTTATGACAAAACAAGGGAAATTGTTTTGGTAGGCTTATTCCATAGCCTTGAGAATAGTGATAAATTGACAAATAAATGCCTCACCTTTCTTTATCGGTGGTATATTTGAGTACGCGACGGACAAAAGTGATGGTAGCTCCTCAGGAATGATGATGGAACATGACCCTGGAAATTAAAAATAAAAACTATTTAAACACGATTATCATACTACGGACAAGGCTTCTGAAATAAAATCAAAATAAGAGAATAAATAAAATTAAAATATGATATTAAAATTAAACTCAAAACATTCATATATACATAATGAAGTACACCAATCCCGCCTTTGACGCCAACGGTCCTGGGTTCAAGTCTCAGAAGGGGCAGATGTTTTTGTGATGAATACGAGCATTCGTTCTTAGTTATGGGTGTTTATAATTATAAATAAATAAATAAATATTTTTTTTTACATTCACACCAATTAGCCTAGCCCAAAGTAAGCACTGTAAGGCTTGTGTTATGGATACTAGGGTAACGGATAGACATACATATATGATACATAGATATGTAATATTCATAGAAATATATATAAACACCCACGACTCGGGTAAAATGCTCGTATTCGTCATACAAACATCTGCCCCTTCCGGGATTCGAACCCAGAACCGTCGGTGCGAAAGGCAGGATCACTACCGTTGCACCAAACGGTCGTCAATTATATCTTTAAAAATGTTACATATCTTTATATGAGATATGTATTTTTATCCAATATTCTTGTATCATAGTACCATAACACAAGCCTTACAATTAGTGTTGCCCAAATGCAAGAACAAGACGAGACTTAGCCAGTCTTGGTCTTGGTCTTGCGCCAATACACCTGGTCTTGGTCTTGGTCTTGGTCTTGCGCTTGCAGTCTTGGTCTTGGTCTTGGTCTTGCAGCAAGAGTCTTGCAAGTCTTGCAATTACCTATTAGTCTATTGCTATTTATTAAAGTTTACTTTAAATCTTAGAAAAACGTATTAGAATTGGAACATTGTGAGCTTGAATTAACATAGCCATAGTAAAGATCAATCAGATTAATAAATAACTGAAGATTTGATAAGAAAGTCGAAAAATCAACTGACCTATATGTCGTTTTCCATGGAAGTAACTGTTTCTTAATAAACATTTATGATTTATAAGCTTACATTTGCTAAAACATGTAAAAAAACAAATTAATTACAATAACTTGACTGTATTTTAAATAACAATGTCTGTCTAGAAAGAGATTGAACCCTCAACTTGCATGAAATTTAATAAAAGAGTTTTATGATTTATCATTTATTTCAATCAAAAATAAAATACAACACAAATCAAACATAACAGTACACAACAGCTTTATCATTAGGTTATGTTACTTTATATCAATTCTTTTGACCAAGAATTAATACAAAGTAACCATCTGGCTGACTCATCACTTAACCTATTTCTATGTTTTCTAATTACTAATGATGCTTTAGAAAATAATCTCTCAGCAGGTACTGAAGTTGCAGGTATTGAGAGAAAATCACGGGCCATCTTCGATAAAGTCGGATACTCTGTCTCATGCGTCCTCCACCAATCTAAAATGTCTTCCGAGCTGGCAGTTCTTGGTTTTCTCAGGTACTCCTCCAACTCGTCTATCACTAAGCCTTGAAGACAAGATCCAGATGACGTCGAGGGACATTCATAGAGTTTATCAAAGTCTATAATGTCTTCATCTTCATCACATACTTTATTTTCTTTTCTTGGCAATTCCAGAGATTTGTTCAGTGAGTGTAGACTTTTATATTCTTCATAAAGTTCATTGAACTTGCGCAGACTTTCTGTTTTAAGTTGCTTCCCCCACATTGTCAGGTCAAAAGTCTGAGCCTTATGCCTTGGGTCTAAAATTAAAGAAGTACAATAAATCCAGTTGCTCTTCTTATAATGTTTAAGCATTTTGTCTCGAGCTGCTTGGAAAGCTAGAATGAGCCTTTCATCCACTTCAGATCGATTAGGTTTCTCATCTAACTGTTTTACCATGGATTCAATTTTATCTAGCAAGAGATTGAATGATACAATGACTAGCGGTAATGTAACATATTTGTCTCCACCAAGTTTTGTACTTAAAAGTTTAAAGTTTATTAGAAATTTATGTAATTTTTCGAGTACCTGCCATTCACTAGCTGTGATTTGAAAATCATTCAATTCGGTGACAGAACTGCACAATATGTTAATGCCCGCTCTCACTTTTAAACCAAATCCAATCATATCATGTGTGGAATTCCATCTTGTTGGACAGTCAAGAATGGCATTTAGATTTGATGGCACGCCAGCTGCTTCACAAGCAGACTGAAACTTCTTCTTCACTATCTCACTTCTTTTTATTTTACTGGAAATACTGCGTAACTTTGTTACAGATGTACGCGAGTCAGCAATATTTGGTGCATATTCTTCATCTTCCTCAGTTTCGTCTGCATAGTCTTCATACTGCTGATCTTGCGCGTTAGTGTCAGACTCACAGTGTAATGCTAAGGTCTCTAATAAATCTTGTACACCAAGGTTTAAAATGTGAGCAAAGCACCGGAAATGTTGATTGTCTGAATCAAAGTGTGGCAACTGTTTGCCCAGTTCATACATAAATTTGGTATTTGCAGTTGCGTTGTCGACCGTGATACCTTGTATTTTATCAATTATGCCATATTCCAATAAACATTCATGGAAAATCGTTGCAATATCTTCCCCAGTATGTCGACCGCGTGATGGTATAAAATCAAGAACTACAGATCGATACTTCCATTCGTTGTCTATATAATGCATAGTAACCCCGTAGTAACTCCTACCAGCAATTGACGTCCACCCATCAATGGTAAATGACATTTTAGATGATAATTGTTGAAGTCGTTCCTTGAGATTAAATTGGAGCTCTTCAAATCGCTCTTTGACTTTCCTTCTAAGTGTAGACCTTTTAGGAAACTCCATATTAGGGCAAATACGTCGAAAATATACTTGTGTAGCTTCGTCATCGAAAAATGAGAAGGGAAGATATTTTTTCACTACCCAATCAACTGTAGCTGTCGTGATGTTGTCACTGCTGTTTTCCGACTGAAATAAAACAATAAATCTTGTGTTATTATTTAAAACATACTAGGTTTGAGCGTTTAGGAGGAGGAGGTTTGTTGTTGTTAAATCGAGAAAATCGTTAAATTGACATTTGTTATATTAAGGTTGCACTGTACTGTAATTTACCAAAATAAAGTACTTAGTTGTTACTGGCCGATTATGAAAACAAATGAAAATATAGGTGTTTATAAAAATATTTAAGACGATAATTACATACTTAATATGTCGCACCCCTAGATGAAAACACCACTAACTCAAAAATACTTACGTAAGTTAATGGCGTTTTTGAAAGTATCGCATGAACAGCTACGCGGAGTTAAAATTCCCGTAGCGACAATTTCGACCATTGTTAAAAATGACGCGAAATATGTACCTATGTATTACTATTTTATCAATATCTATAAAATATTCCGAAGTCAGTTTAAAGTCATTTGTTCAAAAAAGACTTTTTTGAGTTCCTGGAGTTTTCATATAAAAAAAATATATTCTTACCTGTCCACTTCTTCCAGCGGTTACTAAAAAGCTTGTGATATCTCCACTTAATTTTGGTTTAACAGGAAGAAATATTTGTGATTCCTTTTTGTGGAAAGATATTAGATGTTTCCTTAAGCCTGAAGTGTTTCTGTTTTTCATTTTTATTTCAGTCTTTTTATGTTGGCACAATTTACACAAGGCAGTTTGGGATGCATGAATTATTTCGAAAAACTCCTCAAATTTGCTTTTGGGTCTTTTAGATCTGTGACTCAAACTCTCGTTACTCGGACTAGAATAATTTGAATCTTCGTCACTCATATTAAATTGTACACGTGATACGTTTTTAGAAAACAACAAGAATTAGTAAAAACAATTATTAAGTTAGACTCGAAGCACAGCTCAATTGGAAATGACTGGAATTAAAATAATTCCTTTGTTTATAGTACGTTTCCTTGCTTTCTACCGCGCCGCCTCGCCACGTGCCGGCTCTATTAAAAGGATGCCGCCGCAAATCAAACGATGCCGCGTGCGGCGTACAAACACAGATTATTACCTACTTGTACAGACGCGACGCGTGAATAAAATATATGTAAAGAATTAGTGCCAATCACTATTCTTTACATATAAGTGAATGTTTTGGCGTACATCTATACTAATCTATACTAATATTATAAAGCTGAAGAGTTTGTTTGTATGTTTGATGACAGAAGTTTTAAAATAAATAAATAAATCCTGAACGTCACTATACCTCCAAAGTTACTATTCTTCGTGGGCGAAGTCGCGGGCACTGCTTGTAAATACTTTTTTTTTTTTTTATTTATTTTTTTTTATTTATTTAATTCATATACAAGAAAAAAAAATACAAAGATACAATTTAGTCCCACAAAACCGACTTGTCGGTTTGACTGAGGGATCTTTAGTCTCTTAGCTTATAATTATAATTATGTAGGTATATAATACAACTATAACTGTATCAGGTAAAGTTAAGTGCACAATAATTGGATTTAGACTGAATTACAACAAACTGAAGGAAAATTTAGCGGTGATAATAATAAGATACAATTGTTGTAAGATATAAAATACGTGTGTAAAAAACAACCACGCCTCCGAGCCCTCAGATGGGCTCGGAGGCGTGGTTGTTTTTTACACACGTATTTTATATCTTATAGAAATATTGCATTGTGAATGCAAAAAAATAAATAAAAACATACAATTGTTGTGTTAAATAGTAGTCATCAGATAATCTTTTAATATTTTTTTAAATTTATTTTTATCCGTTTCACATCTAATAGTTTCGGGCAACGAATTAAGAAGATATGGTATACGCTTCTGTAAAGTTCTGTCACCAAAATAATTTTGAACCCTAGGAATTACAAATTTCTTTTTTGAAGTGGCTCTAGTGATCTGGTTATGATTTATGTATTCAAAAGTGGAGACACACTCTCGGCTGCCGTGATTATTTACTAATAATAAATCGCAGGCTTTTTATTTTATTAGTAGGTAAGTACCTACGCTTTTTATATTATTTTATTAATTATGTAGAATTTTTTTACACGTTTCAAGTATATTTAAAAGTGGCTACAATATTTATCAAACGGGTGATATTTGAACACTTTTTTGCTATTTTTTCTTGTAAAAACTTAAGAAATATAATGACTAAATGTACAATAATAGTACCTAAGTAATTAGTTTAAAACCATATAATCAATATTATAATATATACTTACTAGAATAAATTATTATGACATCTACTACCTATCCTTACCATTTTATTCTAATCATAATACTACTTGCGTGATCAGTATAATGTATTCATTTTCATTATAAGCACTCTGAAACTTATTTATTCTTTGGAACACCTGTAGGTACTCTTAAAATTCGAAATTATTTTGCATGAGTATACCTACGCCTACGCCCTGTGGCGGCAATCAAATAGTGTCAAATGTTGTGATTTCGGCGCGGCGGCAACGATTGTTGTATATGATTTCAAAAGAAGCCGCCGGCGCGTGTATTATAACCATGTGCTTCCGAAAAGCAGCAAATTTCTTTGAGAAGTAAGTACAAAACCTTTGATGCCGCATTATCAAAGTGCCGATGGTTAAAACATAACTATGCATGCACTCAGTTTGATTTTAATGGATATTTTTTTATTCGCTATGTAGGTATGTTTATGGTATTAGTCGTAATGCGCATAGATCCAGTTTTTCATATTCTTTGATACAGTTTTTTGCGTCTCATAGAATTCCTAAGCGTACCTATACACCGAACTGTTACACCTAACTACTCCGTGAAATAGCGCTAAGTCCTAGCTGCAAGACGCAAGAGTCTTGCAGGCTTAGTCTTGTTCTTGCTCAAGTCTTGCACGGTCAGTCTTGGTCTTGGTCTTGCTAAAAATACGCGGTCTTGTTCTTGGTCTTGGTCTTGCAAAAACGCAAGAACAAGACCAAGACTGCAAGACCAAGACTGAATTTGGGCAACACTACTTACAATGCTTACTTTGGGCTAGGCTAATTGGTTTATAAATGTTTATAAAAACACAAAGACCACAATTACATCCAAAAAGTTTTCAAATTTAAGAATTTATATCATATTTTTATGTATATATTTATATAAACAAATACTAAACAATAAGATCTGGTTTCGTAAAGTTTTTGACGTGATAACGTCTTATGAATCAATGAACGCCAGCTGCACGCACGAAAAAGTGTAACGTTCGACCTGAGCCGAGCGTGCAAGCGAGAGCGCGGAACAAGCGACGATCGGTCTAAGCATTCGACTTGTGGCGCATCTATCTCTCTTCCACTTCATGAAGTGAAAAGTTAATGTGGTTTCCATTGTTTATGACAACATAATGTTAATTTATCGAAAAAAAAAAAAAAATTAACTCCTTCTTTTACAAAATAATGATAATTCAGTGATAATAATTTAATTCAATTTATAAAAGTATGCAATTTTTCATCAAAGTTTTCTTATGACGCTATCACGTAAAATTATCGTACGTAAACTGACTTTACAGACAACCAATTTTTTGTTACAGAATACCTAAGCAGTTTAGCTATTCAACACTTCTGTAGCAATAACTAGTTTAGTGTTGTTGTAATACTCGTAGTAATTTAAATGAATCATTGGTTCGCGTACACGATTATCAAATCGATTATTTAAACGATATTAGCTAATGATAAATCGATAACAAGTATAATTAGGAAACTAATTTTTTATACTTTGTCCAATGTAGGATGATACTTTTGACAGGTCACTTCCTTATTGCTAAGTACTAAGGTTGCGTTTGTTTCCTTATGTTTGGCTTGACATTGCAATAGCAACTTTATACCCTCTGTATAGGTGTCAACTGTCAAAAGTATCATCCTACATTGGACAAAGTATAGTTCTTACACGTATCACACATTTAAATAAACCATTTTTTGTAGATTATTAGGGTGACGACGTATTATATTGTAAATGTCGTTACTTTTGTTAAAGCTGATGAGTTTCTTGCGCCCATTCTTCTTGTCAGTTAAAAGACGCCCTGTATGGGTGGTAGGTAAAACTGTTGGACGATTCAAAAGGACTTTTTTTTGTGTTTTTAGTTTTCCAGACCAGAACCAAAATAGAAACGATCGCTTTCTACAACTTACTCCCAAAATACGATCCCACTGGTCCACGGTAGTCAGAATAGTACTGTTAATTAACTGTACTGCTGGAACTATCAAGGCGATTAATTCTTTCTCCACGTTTTCATTACTTGCTTTCGTTTGTGTCTGTTCGCAAAATTTCAGAATATTATAACTCAAAATTAGACCACATCTAATGCTCCTAAAGAGCTCAAAATTTTACCACACGTAGATCATGAATGACAGTTCATTATTCAGTCATGACCAACATAAACTTAATAGTTAGATGAGCCACAATAAATTAATTAAAACCTATATAATCCTCGAAGAAATTCAATAAATCCTCGGATTAATCCTGGGATTTACATAAAAAATAAGAAAGTAAAAAAAGATTTTACAAAACCACGTTTTTAAAAGCAGACTAATAAGAAGAAAATAGTTATTTTCCCAGAATTGTGATGGAAAATTCTTTTCCCGAAATGATAAAAACTTCAAAGATATATGTTCAAGTACTAACCAACGCCTAGCTAATGCCGAAAAGATAAGGTTTGCCTGAAAAATCGTGCCTGAAGATTGAAGATGCTGATGGGATATATTAATAATATTTCTCACATTCACACCAATAAGCCTAGCCTAATGTAAGTACTGTAAGACTTGTGTACTAAAATATTACAACAATACGTAATATTTAAAGAAATATGTAAATACCCATGACTCTGGTAACAATTCTCGTATTCATCACACGATCATTTGCACTTTCCGGGATTCGAACCCAGGACCTTCGGTGCGAAAGACAGGATCGCTACCATTGCACCGAACGGTCGTTAATCATAAATATGCTGCCAAGAAAAGAATAATATTTATTTATTGATTTATGGGCAGCCAACAAAGCACACACCTTACACTTTTGATTTACATTATAACACGACATGCAAACATTTATACATATATGTAAAGAAAATACCTCAAAAATATAAAATGGCATAATAAGTAATTAAACTATTTTAGAAGCTACAATTCTCTTAATAGTGAGTATAAACTTGCGCAATGAATTTGACAAATCAAGCTAAGCATTACTGCTTGACAAACGTGATACTTCACTGTACCGCGACTGAATTATGTTTATTGCAGAAAAATAAAAAAGATATACTGAAAAAGGTTATAATATATATGTAAGGGTTGAATTTTGTAGATAGAACTGATAGATACTGGTGGGATTTATGCGAGAACAACAACTTTAATTATAGTTACAATTGATTTTAGTAGAGAAATTTTAGTTTGTGGTTGGTTACACCTATGTTTAAGTAACGGCTTCGTTACAGCCTTTTTACACTCAGTATTGTGTGTATAGTGAATAAAGTGTCGTATGCCGTAAACATATTTCTCAAGGAACCGCAAGTTAAATTGCCAAAGATCTTGCGAAAGGTTCACAGATCACACGACATTGATGGCGAAACAGCTTGTGACAGCCATGTTAAAATACAATACGTAAAGATAAATGGACATACTTTTATTTGCTGAAATTTTTAAAATTAGAATGTATAATAGGAGATAATTGATTTTATTTAAAAAAACACCCAATTCCAGGGTAAGAAATTGAGATAAAATTTAAAAAAATAAAAATTTAATATACGTCGACACAATAGTTTTAATGAAAAATCATAACAAATAAAATTAAAACTAAGTAGGTCGTACGTAGGACTAATTTCTTATTTTGTCGTTAGAGCACTGTTTATATATTTATATTCTGTATAATAATATTGTGATTAACTTGGTAATTTTTGTGATTAACTTGGTAACTTACTCACTATTATTATCAAATTATTTAATAAAAAATACATCAAAATTCTAGTCATTTTATTTAATATCGTTCAATATCTATAATCTTATACACTGCACAGACCTTGTTTGAATTCAAGAAGTGTTAACTACCGGACAAGCATAAACAATACTTCTATCCCTCTTTGTATTAGACATTAACGCATCACAAATCATAGATTAGAGACATTTAACAAGAAATTTAGTAAAATAAATAAAAAAATATCCTTGAAAGTTAAATTATTTTAATCGTACGTGATTGACGCGTTGATGTCTTTTCCAAAGAAAAGTTTTATTCGAATCAAGTTTATAAAAATGTGTCGATAATTTTTGTCTGATATCCTTATTAAATTAAGTAAGAGTTAATTAGATTAGATTTACATAATTATTTGACATGTTATTGTTGTGACCAATTTTGTTCAATTTTACTTATTTTATTCAGTTGTACTAATTAAAATAAATCACAATAATTTTACTTGTCCTACGATGGCAAGACAGACGGACAAAATTACAAATTATAATGTGTTTGAATAGATTTTTCTATGACATGAAAAATTATATATTTTTATTATTTAGGATGGGTTAGCTCTTGATCCCAATCAAGCCCAAGACAGAATCCACGATGGAACGAGCTAACCCAGAAGGTGCCTATTCACCCTGGCTTTGAAAATAAAAGGGGTTATAAGTTCTCGGAAATACAGACGCAGGGAGGGAGTTCCAATCCTTTGCTGTACTCATAAGGATGTTGAAAAGCGCTTGGTGCGACAGGTAGGAATAGCAACCAAGAATAAGAGGTAGCCTGCAGTGCGGCTAGATGTTTCATTTCATAGAAAAACCTATACACAAGAAAATTTAATTCATATAGACGGTCTCGGTGGTCGTTTGGCTCGCTTGCTGGTTTTCATAGTAACGCTACTCCGAGGGTTCGATACCCGGCTGGGTCAATGTAGAAAGCGAACTTGTCTTTATTAGCACGTGTCTGGGTGTTGAGGTACCTTCGTCGTTTATATATTCCATAACACAAGTGCTCCAGCAACTTAACTTGGGTCCAGGAAAATATATGTAATACTGTCAAATATTCAAATTTTTTATAAAAAAACCGGCCAAGTGCGAATCGGACTCGCGCACGAAGGGTTTTGTACGGAACCCTTCGTGCGCGACTTTTAGTTAAGTAATAAAATCAAGTTTGTTGTATGGGAGCCCCCCTTAAGTATTTATTTTATTTTAATTTGATTATTTATTATTGAAGTAAAAATACAACTGACTATTTTGTGAATATTTCTTGTGCCTACTTGTTCCCATTATTGATATGGAGCAATTTATTTTGTTTTTAGTATTTGTTGATATAGCGGCAACAAAAATACATAATTTGTGAAAATTTCAACTGTCTAGCTATTGCGGTTCTTGAGAAGCAGCCTGGTGACAGACAGACGGACAGAAGTCTTAGTGATAGGGTCCCGTTTTTACCCTTTGGGTACCTAACCCTATAAAAGCCCTTACCTAGTTTCTTGCGGCTTATAAAGCCATGGCGTAGCTTTGACGTTCAATAAACGCATTGTAAATACTTATATCGAATAAATAAATATTTTTCTTTTATCCTATCTATTTATTTAAAGAAAGGGTCTAAACTAAAAACTTCTTTATAAACACACAAATCAAGAGAACGCAATGAATTACATTCGAATGATTTGCAAAACGATTTTTCATAAATAACCACGAAACTCGGCTGAGTGTAAAAAAAAAACTAAAAAGTGTTTAGAACAGATCTCCAATTATTGACAGTTTAATGGTATAATTCCCATATCGACGGTGAAGTGCCAATAAAACCTCACTGCTAAATTCATAATAATTCACAAGCTGAAAAAAAGTTTAATTTCTTGGCAAGTTAAAAATTGCTTAAAAAAATTGTTTATTTACTCTCTAATTTGATGCGCTTGCAACACGCTTAGGAAATTTCTTTAAATATAGTGTATTCCCATAACTCCAATTCATTGTCCTTCAATCAAATCACAATATATTTCAAATCACAATATAAAATTGGGCATATTTAATATAAAATTCAACGTTTTGTTTTTAAATTAAATGTTTGCAGCCTTAATAAAGTGATTGCAATTGCGAAGGTCAGTAACAAATGCCCATGACACATGCCTTATGCAATCATACACCATAAGTTAATTAACGACTATTAAAAATCTTACAAATATACATTAAACAGGCTACTTACCAAAGCATACAAAACATAAGGAAATGCACAGTTTCACAATCATTTTCACTAATTATTTTATTTCTTTACGACACTAACACTTTTTCATTATTTGATTATAAGATTTGGACGAACAGTCTGTTTGTAAGAGAAAAAAAAATAAAATTAAAAAGTAAATTGTGGCTGCGAGATTTGCCGCCAAACTGAACCAAGGAAACATATGACTGCCGGACGTGAATTCCAAATTTGAATAAAGGCCAAAGAAATAAAACTCGACAGCCGAATAACAACTTTATTCTTTACCAATTAAAGTGAAAACTCCTCTGACCACATTCACATTATGAGCTAGTGTATTCGAATTTTAAATGGTTGCGTATTACCCCACAGGCACCCATTACCACGCAATTTTGAATACTTTATAAAAGCCTGTAAGGTTGAAATTCGATTTGATAATATACCAGTGTAATACTTCTGTGTGTGTTGCCCATTCACTTCCATAAATGCGAAAGATACGTGTCATTAGTGGAATGAAAGTAATAAATGAAATCTACGCTTACGTCTATTCATATAAAGCAGATTTTAACTTAACGACACAATTGTAAATAGGACATTGTAGACCGTGGAATAATCACTTTCTTTCTGACTTTCATTTAATAGAATGAGATAGTGGTTTTAAGAAAATGACGTATATATAAGAAATGTATAGCTTTCTCTCTCTAGTATTATCCGTCTAAATAATAGCCCTCATATTACAATTTGCAATTTTACTAAAATATTGTTTTTTGCTGCCGTGAAACGTCCGGCAGAGTGAAAAGTACAAGCCATTAAGCATCGATTTTACGTCATTGTTTGACCTTTTGGTCATTAATATAACTGAAGATTATCGCCATACATACATAGATTACAAAATGAGCAGCAGTTTTTCTAATAATGGTCTTTCACTGATGCCTGCGAAGAGTGAAGATTTTGGCAAGACCCTCGATTTCTTTAAGAAGGCTTTCGTCCACCACTAATTGTCTTTTTGGCTCAGATGATAAAATTCATGCTATGAATTACCAAGTAATAAACTATATAAGCTTTGATGTATGTATATTTTTTTTTCAATTTTTTTTTTTATATTTTCTTAAGTCTTGTATAAATAAATAAAAAATATATAAATTCGTATAAAAACGCGTTGGTGTTTTTTTAAGGTGCTAAGTAAAAATCTCAAATGTGAGGAGGAGTCGATCTTACATCCCACCGCTATTTGGGCGAGTACTCCTCTAATGAAGAATATTAAAACTATGATAATTATTCGATATATTATAAATAGAATAATAGAATTCCATAAATTTATTAATAGATAAATAATTACATAGCTGTTTCTTATTTATCGATTGGTGTATAATTGTAGAAGTAATACATTCGATGTTGTACTCAGAAAATGGAAAGATGGCGCTGTAGTCAGCTTATAAAAACCCTACAGCTTTTTCAAAGTTGTGGTAGCTCATTGAATAAGTACTCGCCCGGTTAACGAAGAGGTTATGGGTACGAGTCCCTTATACATAAAACAAGTTGAAAATTTTCTTAGATTTGTTTTTAATTTTGAGTGGTTCTCTCTTGAGCTCAAGCCCAGGGGCCAAGACAGGATCCACGATGGCAAGAGTTGACACAGGCGGTGCCTATTCATCCTGGCTTCGACAATGGACTGGGTATAAATACTCGGAAATACAAATGTTAAAGCTTTGCAGGTTAAATTAAGTTTAGTGGGTAGGTGGGTGGGTAGGTAGGCCCCTCCAGACTAACTCGACGAACATTTATCGTTGGGTAGGAGTGAAGGGAAGTCCCACATAACGTCCGCCGTGCTCCCATCAGCGGTGTGTGCGTAACGCAATCCTCCGCGTCAAAATAAATAATAAGATGCCACCGGGCCAGAGTGGTGAGTCCTATAAAAGGTCTCACAAGGCTAACCTGTGAAGAGGAGTTCAGCGGGGGATTTTTGTGGATAAGATCCTGTCGCAACACGACTCGTCTGTAGCGGCGACTCCTGTAGTTTGAGGCCTAGTCATTATTCGAACTGACCACTTCACTAAATAACAGTGTTTCCCCTCGAAAACAAAAAAAAGTTAGATTAGCGAGCGGTTAGGAGATATCCCTGGGTTGTCAGAACTACTTACTGCATCCCACAGAGGGCTTTCTTTGGCTAGTGTCCGATTTTCTTGGTATCAGTAGAATACTTTGCTTACCCGAGACATTGGCAGGTCATGTGGTTTTTAGTGTGTAAACCCCCAATTTATTTTAGAGCAGACTGGGTGGAGGAATGGAGGAGAGTCCCATATAACCACTTTTGTCTCCCAGCAAAGGAGTAAGCGTAACGCATTTTTCAAAATTAAAAAAGGTAAAGTTAGGTTAGATATTTTTTGGACAACGGTATATTATAACGGCATATTTGGTGCAACGGTGGCAATCCTGCCTTTCGCCCGTCGGTCTTGGGTTCGATTCCCGGAAGGGGAAGATGTTTGTGTGATGAATACGAGCATTTGTACCCGAGTCATGGGCATTATAAAAGACACAACTATGAAACTAAACTAAAACATAATTTATCTTAAATTAAAACTAAAAAAGTAATATATATATATATATATATTAATAAAAGAAGCCCCTTTAGGCAAGGTTCCGAAGATACTGGCAGCGTTACCCCTTTGAATAGCTTGGCTAATTCTTTGTCCGAGGTAGCTGCCAGCTCTTCGGTCTCCTGTGATGTCGACTAACCTTTTTGTTATTTCCTTAAAAAGCCTTATAGCGCTAGGACCCCACGGACCAAGGGTCTCGACACCGAATGGGACAAAATCATATTTGGAGCCTAGGCCCCTGTATTTACAAGCTTTAGCTTTTCCAGCCGCTTAGATGGGAAGGGGTCAGCGTATTTATATATATTTCAATAAATATTATTTATTTATGTATCATATATGTTTGTCTATCCGTTACCCTAGTATCCATAACACAAGCTTTACAGTGTTAACTTTGGACTAGGCTTATTACCAGTGGTCGGAGTAGGTATATTGATTTTAGATACTTGCGTCATGATATCATAACATGGACATGCATTTCTTCCGGAATGTACCGGAGTTTCCAAAAATTTGGTAAATAGAGTAATAAAATAAAAAACCATATGTAAGCAAACAAAATTGTTTATTGTGAATACAAATAATCATTATTACAGTTTTATTAAAAACAATTATTTTTAATCCTCATCGGTTACAATTTCTACATTTTGATTTTCTGTCTCTATACAATTAAAATAAATAACTATAATTTTTTCAATATTTTCGATTTTTAAGCTATTTCTTTTAACATCTAAGATCCATTTGTAAGTGGAAAATGATCGTTCAACATCTGTAGATGTCAATGGAGCGAATTTGAAATAAAGTTTCTGATTATTTGCTACGCTTTTTTCAATACTCTCGCTGTATTCTCTAATTGTATCTAAATCTGGATTTCGTTCCATAACTGATTCTATTTTATTTTTTATATTCTCATTATTGCACTCGTTAAGCGTAGCCCTTACTTGATCAAATACTAAAAGTGAATCAGCTAGAGATAAATTTTGTTTTTGTAACTCTTTTAGGGCTAGTAGTATAATAGAGTAATTTTCTTCGATATATTTTAAATCATTTTCTAAATTTTGTTTTTCCAAAATGTTTTTTGCGTTTCGTATGGCTATAGCATCAGAACTGCTCAAGCAGGATAAAACTTCTTTTATTTTATCTAAATGTTGAGCGTAGTAAGATGTTGCCTGTAACCAAGTACCCCATCTGGTAATGACTGGTTGCGGAGGCAACGGTAAGTCAGGATATTTTTCTTTTAAAATGTTTACCCTACTAGGAGCCTTTAAAAATACTTTTTTAACATTTGATATAAGAATATCAATATCGTTGTATTCTGACCTTATCTGCTCACTTACACGATGAAGAGCGTGCGCCAAACATGTCACATGCTTCATTTCAGGTAAGTAATGTTTTAAATTTCGCCCTGCAGATAGCATGTACGCGACACTGTCAGTGCAAAGCATTAAAATATTGTCAACTTTCGCTTCAAAAGTGTTTTGCCATAAATTTTCTAGACATTGCAGTACAAATTGTGTTATTGTTTGTCCATTTACTGCTGTTAGCATTTTACAAGCAATCAAATAAGGCCGGCCTGCACTATTACTAGGATGCAATGGTTTTATTAGGAAATTGACTATGTATCGACCAAAAATGTCTGTTGTCTCATCCAGCGATATCCATAGTTTCTCATTTTTATTAATTTCATAAATCGAATTGATTTTATTCCTATAAAACTTCTCCAAATAAACTTTTCGTAACTGTGATTCGTCAACCACTTTACGATTGGTACAAACGCAACAACAAGTACTGCACATATATTTCTGAAAAAACTCTTTGAACGCTGGATTTTTCATTTGCGACCAAGGAATATTGCATAGAATCAGGAACTTAATGAGGTCGAAGTAAAATTCCTCTTGCGGTCTCTTAAATTTTCCTTGATGTACAGCGCCTTCAATGTGTTTGGTAATGTTGCCTCTATTCACAGCTTTCAAATGACTTTCACACTTTGTACAGTATATAGTGCCACTAGCGTTATCGTAAAGTAGCTCAGGATAGTGCAATAACCACTTTAGCACTGTTTCAGCCTTGACCTTTGCCATATTTATTTATATGTCACCTAAAACAATGATTTAAATTTACAATATATACATACACAACTGTAAAGTCGATAATGAAATTCTGTTTCATATAAAGTGATTTTTTTAACTGAAGCGGTGATAGCCCTGCGGTGTGCGTACCGGACTCTCATGCGCTATGATGATTGCTATAAAGTGATATTTTAACTGTTTCCAAGTTCTAAAACCTTCTTAAATAGTGAAAATAATTAAAACTTACCCGTACAAAAACAACTTCAAATGGGCCCAATCCAAGAGTAATAAATCGATGTCCGTAGTTATAAGCCAAATTCGTCGTTTTAAGTAGATTTCAGAAGACAGTACACAAGCCAGGGTCAAGTCAAGATATTCACAACACATAAAATAAGCGCACTCCACGAACCGAAATAAGTGAGTGAGCCACTTGGTCTGGATGTCGGTGCGAGCATTGTTTTCGAACAAACAGTCAATGAGTCATCCAGGATACTTGATTCTAATTGGTCAGATGCGTTGAGCATAGACTTAAGAGGACAAAAGACCCTGTTTGCCGGATGTCGTGTGTTGAAATGAATATTATTATTATATCATTTTATAAATGAGAGCGAGTGAGAGGCACGCGTCCCTTCCACTCGGGCATGGTTAGCCCGCCTAAGAGCGAGAGAGACAGAGCGAGAGAGAGAGTGAGAGAGATAGGCATACACACCGGTTCATGTCTTGCGCTTCTATTTCGCTTAGGCGGTGATATATGAAATTCAGTGCGAGATTCTTTGTATAAATTAATGTTTTAAATATAATTCTTTGTATAAATAAATGTTTTAAATTGTTACTATTATTTCATCCTTCTTCCTACTATACGAATGAATATTCACATTAAAATTATTTTACCACTCAAAGTCGTTGTCACGTAAAACTTTCGCCCGTATATCGACTTTACAGGCAACCAATTTTTTTTACTATTAAATTCTGGCCATCTACGCCACTAGCAGCATAGCGTTGAGAGTATTGATACATTTTTAACTAGTTTCATGTAATAATTTCGATGTTTCGGTATTTTTATCATAATAATCCGGAAACTCGGAGGCGTATCCATATTAACATATACGTTTGATGTCAGTGACCTTAATTCAATATACCTACTCCGACCACTGCTTATTACTGTGAATGTAAGAGATATTATTATGATATACAATATAAGCCAGCAAATTCCACTTTGTGTGTACCAGGAGTAATGCTTATATTTGTCGGTGTCTATAATTGAAAATACTCTTCTCTTGCCTGATTGGTCAGCATCAGGGACTAATTAATGTATCCACTACAGGGACAAAACAAGAATGGACTAGGACCCCTAAATCCACCATACAAACTTTCTTTCCAAACCACGACAATAATTTTTGCACACCCATCCAATAACTAACCTTGGTGGCTGATAAGGCTTCTCGACGTGACGGTTGGTGATTTTTATCTTATAAGTCACGCTTGTGTTTTAATTATCTTTACTAATTTACAGACAATAACTAAGGTACAGACGTCAACTAAAATGTATAAGCTCACATTTAAATTATTTATTTAGAAGTTCTATATACACAAAAATAACATAAAAAAACAAAAGAAATTTACAAAACCACAGATTTTTTAGCGGCTGTTATTAAAATGTATAAATTTAAAACTTTGCCTTTTTAAATTCTGCTTTATTTTCAAACTGAAAAACCGGAATTTCAAATTATATATATCCGATACATATCCGTTATTTCGTGGTGACATCGTATTTTTAATTAACTCGTAGATTGTGTTCTGTGCTAGGACACCGACTACGAGTTATCTCGTAGTGTGTTTACTTGTCACATTCGTGCAGCTACGATTAAACTCGTAGTGTATCAGTGCTATTATGGATAATGGCATCTGGGAAGAGAACAAAAATTCAATGCTGGCTTAAGAACATGTACTATAGTAGAAGGGATTCGTGGGTTCTGGCGCACTTATTTCTAACGCATTTTTGTCGAACTTCGGTGAAGGTCAGCTAAAAAAAAAAAAAAAAAAAAAAAAAAAAAAAAAAAAAAAAAAAAAAAAAAAGAAAGTGAAACACCCCATCTAAAGCGTTTGCGCTGGGTCCCAGAGCGCTACGATCTCTCGTTTTTGCTGTATGGCTTCTCTTTCTAAAGCTAATCGCTTATCTAATCACCTATTCCGATTCCATTATTCCCGACCCTTCCTCATTGTTAATTACCTCATTACTTAAGCACCCTTTTGTACTATGCTCGGCTCGCTTTCTTTGTATTGCTAATAGCCTACTGTGGCCGAGGTTTTGGGGCCTTGGATATCATTAGGTTTGCAATATTCCAATGCTGCCTAGCCGAACTTACTCATACCTACTGTTTTAGATGAATCTGTCAGGTGTTCAGCCAATCAGAGGGTTTGTGAGTTCTGGCGCTAGTAGTAGGGATTTGTGGGTTCTGGCGCTTCAGGATACTAGCGCATAAAACAAGCTCCGGGTGAGCTTGTTTTATGCGCTCCACTAACCTAACCCAACCAGTTTCTTGAATGATTGTCATAGGCAACCTAACCTCGCATGCTTTTCAAAGGAAACCTAATCTAACCTATCCTAACCTCTACCTTGAATTATGCTTTTCATAACAAGCTAACCTAACCTAACCCGTACCCTGTATGCTTGTTACAGAAAGCCTAACCTAACCTAACCCGTACCTTGTATGCTTGTTTGTTGAATAAAACCATTTTCTACCAGCCTTTAAAACTTCATAAATTAAACAACCAAGTCATGTTGCTAAACACATTTATTCAAAAATCATATTAAACATCTTACTTATAATTAAATCATTACTTATTCTATTGACAGTAGAGAATTCATTTACAAAATCGTTCATCAATACACCATACATTTTTGCATAAAGAAATACTAGACAATATTTTCCACATACTGACGTAAAGTAACTTTGCAGTTGCTTATGATTGTATACCCACTTCTTTGTATTTTTTTCCAAGAACAATTTATGAAACCCCACCGGTTTTCGTCCGAAAGAATCAAAGTACTCGCCAACTCCATTACTATCAATGTGAATACCCACCCAGTGAGAACCAGGCTTGGAATCCGGATCCAAATTGGCTACAATGAAAGCAGGTAATTGAACAATCATAGGCAATCTGTTCGCTGCAAATACATTAGATGTTAATCTGTTATCAATTTTACTCATAAAGTATTTTATTTCTTGACTATCCATCATAGCTCATGTTAGCGGTACGATAGAATTCGTATTTCCAATTGAATGGAATTGTATGCTCCACCCGTATTTAACTATTGTAATCGACACTCACATCGCGGTTTTTGTTAATTTCCACAACATTATCGAACTCTGCATAAATAATACAATTGAGTGTTGTTGTCAAAGCTGTATCAAAGCGAACCTCTAGTCTTACACTTCCATGTCTAACTAAGTTCCAATGTGAGCTCGAACTGGCCGAAAGATCTGGAGTTAAGTCAAAAGCTAATAAACAGTATCCTCCTCCATAGTCTTCTCTTGCTATTGAATTGCCTTCGTTCAAAAAGTGAATGCCGGTGCCAGAAAACAATGTTTGATAGGTCGATGTAATCAATCCATCTTTGAAGGATGGTTGTAATGTTTTTGAATGGACCTGTTGGCCATCCACATATAAACTAAATAAATTTATACCATGGTTATCAAAATTAAATGGATTCTGTGTTATACAGCCATTAAATGCTGAATTTTTAATAAAGCCTATAATACATCTTTTAGGTACTTGTCCGAGGAATATGTTATCCAAAGTTTTGCCTTGAACTCCCGATGGAATAGTTAGAACTTTAACTTCAGCTCGAGTAATCGGATATTTAGCTGTTGTCGTTGCTAAGACTTTTTGATGTGCTATTAGGACAGATGGATTTATTCGAGCCTTACGAACAATGAGACTGGCGTCAGTGACTTCATTCCATTGCTAGAAAACAATGTTTGATAGATCGACTCTACACCATTTAGTAAGAACTATGACCACCTCATTTGTAATCGCAAAAATATTCCATTACTGATGACTGTCCCTGTTATTGTTGCAATCATAATGGTGAGCTACCTCATTACTTATCTAATTACCAACTAATCACCTAAACTTTCGTTTTTGCTACTATGGGCTACTGATATTACTGCATTCCAACGATACGGAAGCACTATAAAACGCATAGAACAAACTAGAGCTACATCAGTACTTTAATATTTGTGTGTAGTGCAAAGTGTTGTGCTTCTGAAGTCTACAAAATGTCGGTAAGTGACCTTTATTGTTTGCTTTTTTATTTACTTGTTCTTACAATGCTTTGATTTTAATGTATGAGCAAGATTGTGTGTATTAAGTTGAGTTATTTGTATTGTTGCAGTACTCTCCAATTGACATAATCGATGATCAAGAATGCAATACATTAAAACACTTTTATTACCCAATATCTGATAGTCAAGAGTCTTCTCCCATGCCGGTAAAAAGAAAAGCAAATACTCCCGACCTTGATGCCTTCTTTGACCAGAAGGCTAAGAAGAAGAAAGTTTCTTCGACCGTGGGACGTAGTTGTCAGGGGGGCGGAGTTTCATACATATCATCAAATGAAGACGATTTGAAAACTTCGACACATTTGATAAAAATCGAATTATTTGATTTGAAAAAACTTTCTAAAATACCTTTACAAGAACATTGGAAGCACGCAGAAGTTCGTGTAAAATATTATACGAATGAAAATAATATCAACTTTAGTAAAACCAAGGAAGTGGTTTACAACATAACTAAAGGAATTGCAGAGAAAGCGGGCTGCAAAAAATACCATTTCAACTCATGAGCACAATAAGCTCATTGACTAATGATTATTCAACTAATTTAGGATACCTTTTATCATTATAAGTATTGAATTTTTATGCATATAAATACCACTTTGCCTTCTATAAGAATCACTAATTTCAATCGAGATGTCGTTCAACATGGACACTATAGAAAGCGAGGACAGCTTTGAACAAGAAATGTTCAAATTATGTCAAGAAATTGAAGATATTCAATACGTACATGAAACAACGCAAAGATTTTGGGAGCTGTGCTGTTTTGAAGGAAACGAGAACAATACACCTAGGTGAGCTTTACCTATATTATTTCTTATTTTCACTACCAAACAATACTTTTTTTAAGAATAGACGTTTAGTATTTTATTGATTTTTCTCTCGTAACTTCTAATCGTCGACTTTCTCATAATATTTTGACATTTATTTTATGTTACATGTTTTTCATTTCAGTAATAGTCTCCAATCTGGGAGGGGAATCAAAAGAAAAGCAGAAGATCATTTAGAAGCTGGACCATCCAATTCATCTGCTTTGCCGGACGAAAGTCATAGTGAGCGAACTTTATGTGAAGCGTGTAATGTTTGGGTGAGAAAAAAATACTTTGCTAACCATTTAAAGAGTAAAAACAAAGTCATTTCAACATGTCAGGAATTGAATAATGTAAGTTTGATTGACTCTGCTTTTGGATCTCGTGTTAGAACATATAGAATATATTTAGGTAGCCATGAGACATTAGAAACCCCCGAAAAGTTTTTGAATAATAATAAAGACAAAATTATCTTCTTGCTCAAATCATGCTTAGATGAATTGACTTTAATTAAAGTGAATTTTATCATTCATGCTGATTTCACCCAGGAAACCAAAGATTTAAAAAACACTTTTGATTTTCAAAGTATGAATTACACATTTGCCCTAGGAGACGAATTTGAAGCTCTTATGCATAAAATCTGCGAATACTTTTCTGTCAAAATGAGTGACTTCGAAAAAAAAGATAGTGGATGGACTTTGAATAAAATACAATATTTAGATATGAACATAAATAAATTTAGTCCTTTAAAAGGATCATCGTATATAGAAGTACCGAAAGATATATGAAATAAAAGGCGGTCATAAATGTCAAAAATAAAGATTACGAATGTCTTAGGTGGGCTCTACTATCTGCTTTGTACCCGGTGTCAAAAGATGCTAACAGAATATCTTCGTATTTACCTCATAAGAGCAAATTAAATTTTTGTAATATAAGATTTCCAGTAAAATTACAAGACATTAAAAAGGTTGAGCTTTTGAATAATATAAGTATAAATGTTTTTGGATTAGAGTACAATTCTAACACTAAATCAAATACCGTAATTGGTCCTCTACACTTCACAAAAACGAGGAAGGAGCAGCACGTAAATTTGTTGTACTTAACTAACGGTTCCAAAGGTCATTACTGCTTCATTAAAAACCTGTCACGACTTGTTAGCAAACAAGTAACTGGTCGAAATGAAGCAATCCATATTTGTGATGGATGCCTTCTACATTTTGCAACACTAAAAAAATTAAATGATCATCAGAAACATGACTGTGCTCATATTGTTACAGAAGTTCCAAGCTCTCAAAAAACTTTTAAAAATTGGTTCAATGAGAACCAATCATCTGACAAAATTTTATTTAATCAGTTTGAGCGAAAACTTAAATTACCTTTTGTTATTTATGCAGATTTTTAATCGTTCCTTAATCCGATTCACACTTGTGATCAAGATCCTACAAATGCGTATACAAATAATGTTCATAAACATAATGTTTATAGTTATGGTTATTACTTGAAATGTTCCTATGATGATAAACTGTCGAAATATTAGGGGTTAAAGTATGAAATTGCCGATTTGTACTGAAAATCTATATTGTTTATTTTTTAAATTTTTAACAAATTTATTTAATCAAAATAGTTGCCATTATTATCTATACATTGCTGCCATCTAATGGGAAGGTCATTAATGCCTTTGCGATAGAATTCCGACGATCTAGACTGCACAAACTGTGTGAAAGCATTTTGTACTGCCTCCTGGGAAGAAAACTTCTTGTCACGTAGATAATTGTCCAAATCACGAAAAAAATGGTAGTCCGTTGGAGCAAGGTCTGGTGAATACGGAGGATGACGAATGGTTTCTAACTGCAGTTCCTGAAGGGTCAAAATGGTTTCTCGTGCTGTGTGAGGTCTCGCGTTGTCGTGGAGCAATAATGGTGAAGATCGATTCATGAGTCGGGGCTGTTTTACTGCTAGTTTTGTCAACATGGTTCGGAGTTCGGCACAATAGACATCTGCCGTTATTGCTTGACCAGATCGGAGAAAACTATAGTGAATAACACCATGCTGAGACCACCAAACAGTTACCATTACCTTTTTATTGGTAAGTTTTGCTTTAGGACACTGTTGTGGCATTTGACCTGGGGTCAGCCATTGCATTTTTCTTTTCCGGTTATCATAAAGAATCCACTTTTCATCACATGTTACAATTCGATCCAATATTCCTTCATTTCTGTACCGGTTCAACAAGGCAACACAAGTTTCAACACGCGTTTCTTTCTGCAGATCAGTCAAATCATGAGGCACCCATTTTTCGTATTTTTTTATTTTATTGATTTGACGCAAGTGAGTCAATATTGTGGGTAAGGTAACGTTAAACCATGCCGCTAATTCCTGGGTACTTTGACTAGGATCGGCTTCCACTATCTCTCTTAATTCATCGTTATTTACCTGTGTGGGCGGTCTTCCTCGTGGCTCGTTCTTTAAGTCGAAATTTCCATCACGAAAGCGTTTAAACCAAAATCGCACGGTGCGTTCATTAGTAGACCCCTCTCCAAACGCAGCATTGATATTGCGGGCTGTTTCTGCCGCGTTAGTTCCGCGTCGGAACTCGTATTCAAAAATAACTCGAATTTTCGCAGTATCCATCTTTCTTGTCTAAATTGAATAACAAAAACAATTGAAAGTCGATATTCAAATGTTTTACATTTTTTAAAAAAAGAACATCATAGAAACCATTTAAAAAAAGTTTCATTCGAAAACCTCAAACCATGAAGATTCTATGTCAATTCAAAGAACCTATTGCAATAAAACGGCAATTTCATACTTTAACCCCTATTATCATTCATATACCGGCCCCGACTGTGCTAGACATTTCATGGAAAGCATAAGTAGTAATATTTCGAATATTCAAAGAAGAATATTTTTTCATAAACCTTCTTCCGCATCGTTTCAAACTGAACACGATAAAACAGATCATTCCAAAACTTGTTTCATATGCAGTAATGATTTAGGTTCTGACTCTGTAGAATATTTTGAATGGTCTACTGGTAAATTTCAAGGAATGGTGCACTCCCTATGCAAAACTAAATTTAAATATCCACGTTACATACCTGTATTTTTACATAACTTGAGTAATTACGATGCGCATTTTATTGTCCATGCCTTAGACTTTCAACAAGGTGTGGTAGATGTAATTCCTCAAAATAAAGAGAAATACATCTCATTTTCTAAACAAATTTTTGTGGACGGACAACAAATAAGTATACGTTTTTTAGATTCCTTTAAATTCATGTCTTCCAGCTTAGATAGTCTGGCCAAAAATCTAAAATTGGATGAATTCACAGAACTAAAAAAGCAATTTCCCCTTTATGAGGACTTTAAACGTTTAATCAGAAAGGGGATATTTCCATACGAATTCGTGAAGTCATTTGATTCTTTAGAGAGTTCAACACTTCCCACCAAAGAAGATTTTTACAATTCCTTAAGCGATAGTAATGTTTCTGATGAAGACTATGCTCATGCTCAAGATGTTTGGAATCATTTTAGATGTGAAACAATGCTTGACTATTCAAATTTATATTTAAAGACAGATGTAATGCTACTAACAGACATATTTGAAAATTTCCGTAATATTTGTTTAGCAACATATGATTTGGATCCATCACATTATTACACTGCACCTGGGTTGAGCTGGGATGCGATGCTTAAATACACTGATGCTAAGTTAGAGTTATTAACTGACTTTGATAAAATAGCTTTCATCAAAGCTGGCATCAGAGGAGGAATATCGCAATGTAGTAATCGATATGGAAAGGCTAACAACATGTATTTGGAAGATTACAATCCAAATGAACCTACATCTTTCATAGCTTATTTTGATGCTAATAATTTATATGGGTGGGCTATGTCTCAATATTTACCTACCGAAAATTTTGAATGGGAAAATACTAAAGTTGATTTTAACATATCCGACACTTGTGATTATGGTTATATTCTGGAAGTAGATCTTGAATATCCCAACGATCTGCATGATTTACACTCTGATTTACCACTTTGTGCGGAAAACATAGTTATCGGCGAATGTAAAACACAAAAGTTAGTCCCGAATTTAAACAATAAAACTAAATATGTAATTCATTACAGAAACCTCAAACAATGTGTTAATTTAGGGTTAAAGTTAACTAAAGTGCATAGGGTGTTGAAGTTTAAACAGAGTCCATGGCTAAGAAAATATATTGATTTAAACACGCAGTTAAGAACACAAGCAAAAACAGATTTTGAAAAAGATTTTTATAAATTAATGAATAACGCTGTTTTCGGCAAGACCATGGAAAATATAGAGAAACGGGTAAATGTGAAATTAATTACTCACTGGGATAGCAGAGGTAAAGTGCAAGGTGCCCAATCATTAATATCCAAACCAGAGTTTCATAGTTTAAGTATATTTTCAGAGAACTTGATTGCAGTTCAATTGCGCAAAACAAAGTTGTACTACAACAAGCCAATTTATTTAGGGTTTTGTATTTTAGATATATCTAAAACCCTTATGTACGACTTTCATTATAATTACATGAAGAAAAAATTTAAAGAAAATGTTAAGTTATTATATACTGATACAGATAGTCTTATTTATCAATATTTTACAGAAAATTTATATTTTGATATAAAACCTGACCTAAATGAATTTTTTGACACTTCTGATTATACAGAAGATAATATCTTTGGTTTCCCTAGGTTGAATAAAAAAAGGTTAGGTTTCTTTAAAGATGAAAACAATGGAAAAATATTAAAAGAGTTTGTGGGGTTGAGGTCTAAATTGTATGCAATAACAGTAGAAGATAAATTCATTGCACGAGCGAAAGGAGTGAATAAATGTGTAACAAAGAAAATGAATATGAATAACTACAAGCAATGTCTCTTCGATAAACAAATCAAATTTTCAAAAATGTATAGATTCCGGACAATAAAACATGTAATATTTACTCAAAAAATTAACAAAACTAGTCTATCGTATAACGACACAAAAAGATGTATTTTACCCAACTCCACAGACACACTAGCATGGGGGCATTATAAATTAAGAAATATTTTGTAAGTTGATTTCTGTGACTTTCTTCATTTTTATGATAATGTATTATATAATTAAGATTTTTTTGTTTAATAATCATTTTAAAACTTACCGACATTTTGTAGACTTCAGAAATATAACACTTTGTACTTAGACACACTTCTTAATATTTTGTGATTTAGATTTAAGATATTTAGTATAATAAATAATTTACTATCTGAAAAATTTGAGTATTTTTAAATCAATCGACATTTCCTTATTCATTCATTCCTAACATAGATTTTTAAGAAGCAAGACATAGATTTTGTTCAACATGAAACATTTTATTCATCCATTCACAGCTATTGTGGCTGGTCCAAGTGGATGTGGTAAATCTAATTTTGTTACTACTTTCTTAAATTGTGTGAATGATGTTTGTGATCAAACATTTCATAAAACATTATGGTGTTATGATGAAATGCAGCCACTGTACAATTTAAGTAATGTGGAATATGTCCAAGGAATACCCGATTTAAGCATGTTTGATGGTAAACTACCTCAACTGCTTATCATAGATGACCTAATGAGAGAATCTGACGGCAGGATAGTCGATATTTTTACAAAAGGCAGTCATCACAGAAATCTTAGTGTATTTTACATAACCCAGAATTTATTTCATCAAGGGAGAGGTCAACGTGACATATCTAAAAATAATTTGGTTTTGAACCCCGACAAATCCAAATTCATGATACTGGGTACGAATACTGTAATGGATAACATCGCAGCCAAAGATCCGGTTGTAATTATAAAGGGAGATCGTTTGGCTCGAGTAACTCAAGCTCGTAACTTAGGTATTCTTTTAGATGACAGACTTAAATTTGAGCAGCACGTGGCAGAGATATCAAGTTATTGTTTCTACAGGTTGAAGGTGTTGTATCGAATCCGAGATTGTTTAAGCATTGATATGCGAGTAAAGTTGTGTGAAGCTCTCATTCTATCTAAGCTCAATTACGCTGACACTGTAATTCAAGGGTGCCTGCTGGACAGGACTAAAAAGGCAATACAACGAATCCAGAACGCTTGTGCGCGTTTTTGTTTTTCGGTTCCGCGGCGATCTCATATTACTCCTTTTTTGAACTGCAACAACTTGTTAAACATGTCAGCTCGAAAAAATTTACATTTCGCTTGTCTGTTATTCGGGACAGTTATTAGCGGGCGACCTAAATATTTGTTTAATAAACTTAAGTTTTCAGAGCGTAAATTCAGAATCGTACCACGTTTAGTTACCCCACAACACAGAACAGCTGCCTTTCGTGGTAGCTTTCGCTATGCTGCCACAAAGTGCTGGAATAATCTGCCTCCACCTATTCGAAACTGTAAATCTGTTCGCGCCTTTAAGCAAAACCTCAAAAGACATATTTTTGAACAACAAATATCCAACACCTAGGCAGCTGTTCTTTGTTAAAGAAAAATGATAATTTATTAATAAATAATACCTTTTTAGTTAAAAATAATTCCCACTGCTTTATCATTGTTTAAATATTTTAAAAATGTAACAGTTTGTGTTTGTAAAATGTATTGTTTTATGCGCCTCTCTCTAACGGGTTCCACATAACACCAGCGCCATGGCAGTAACATGCTGTGGCATTATGCTGAGTGGAGGCCAATTCGGTAGCATATTAGTAACTTCTACCTATAAAACTTGTACTTTTATATATAGATAATAAGTGTATTATGCTCCGAATAAATAATTTTTCTTTCTTTCTTTCTTTCTATATCATTAAATGCTAATTATATAATTTACTTTAAAAACCCAAGAGACAAGACGCAAGTCAGATATTTAGCTAGTCAAGTATGTCCAGAAAATACAAAATTTATTGAAGAAGCTTATAAAGATGCCACCAAAGTTGCTCATGGATACTTAATGATTGATCTGAAGCAAAATACTGATGACAGCTATCGAATCAAAACGAATGTACTTTCTTCAACAAAATATTGCACAGTCTATATTCCCAAGAAAAGCTATAAATAGTCGCATCACATACAATGCTAATCATTGTGAAACCATGCATAGGAGAGTAAAAACGCACCAACATCTATTGAAAGCATTACATACTCTGAAACCAAAATATCAAAAACTGATATTGAAAGCATGTGATGAAGAAGAAGTAAACGTTATCTGCGAGTGCATCTACAACATTATAAAAGGTAAAATTCCACTTAAAGAAAAGGAAAAGAAACATTTAAAGAAATATAAACACATTTTACGGAAAATTATATCCAAAGGTAAAAATATAGCAAGAAAAAACATCATCGTGCAGAAAGGGGGAGCCTTTCTACCCATAATACTAGGTGCTGTGATAAACGGTTTACTATCTTCGATAATAAATTAAACATGCAGCACGCGAAAAAAATGTTACTTGTAGAGCCGGAACTTATGAACAAACTAAAGGTTCATAATATTCACGAACCTGACAATTCATTATCACGACTCGATGATGAAATGCAAAAAATCTTAAAGAGTTCACTTAATGATCACGAAAAATGGGCTTTGTATTCTCAAGTTTTGCAACGATATTTACACGTTGTTGAAGAAGGTAGAAAACCACTTAAAATTTCATTATTGACCGATACCGATGATGAAACAATGAGGTCTGATGATACTAAAGATACAATTAAAGAAGAAAAACAAGAGGGTACCATTCCAGTTGTAAAACCTACTCCGATCAATGAAGATGTGACCCGTCAAAATAAAGGAACGATCGCTATTAAAGATCAAAACAGTCCGTCGAAAATACTTGAATTGATCCCTAAAACTTACAAAAAAAGAGGTGGAGTATTGTTGCATTATATCTTACAAAGTCGTCCGAAAATCTGGTGGAAAGAGAATGGAGAAGTAGTTTTAAATAATACAGTTGTACCTGGAAGCAATATATTCGATTTAGTAAGTGATTTTGTGAGACCACTTAAACGCCCAAAACCGGTGGGCTGGGAAAAATTTGCATCAGCGTTAGTGGACATACGAGTACCTTTTTCCTGCATTGGTAATCCTACATCTCTAGAATATATGACACAGTTGCAGACGAAAGAGCTGATACAAAGTGATAAGGACACTGATTCGGACACTCAATACTCAACTCCTGTGACAACTACTACTAATAAAAGGTCAAAAAGAACGATTGCTTGGGAAAAATGGAGCCCCTACTAGATTTAGCAAACATTTACTATGATGTTTCACATCCCGCTGGATTTAGTAGCATAAATAATTTAACCAAAGCAATGAAAGGCAAATTGAACCGCGATGACGTAAAAACTTGGTTACAGTCGCAAGAAACTTACACACTCCATAAACCTATTCAAAAACGATTCCCAAGAAATAAGTATATTTTATCTAATTATAATGAACTATGGCAAGCTGATTTGAGCGACATGCGTACATATAGTAAATATAATGATGGTTATAAATATATTTTGTGTGTTATTGATGTATTTAGTAAATATGCCTTTGCACGAGCAATGAGAAGTAAGACCTCTGAAGTTGTCAAAAGCTATTTTGAGAGTATATTTGCCGAAGTTAATGCCACTCCTCGTCACATTCAATCTGACAAAGGTACAGAGTTTGTATCAAAAGTTGTTAGGGACTATTTCAAATGTAAAAATATTAATTACTACACAACAAACAATCCTGACATAAAAGCTAGTGTTATTGAAAGGTTTCAACGAACTCTCAAAACTAAGATGTGGCGTTACTTTACTTATAAAAATACGTACAAAAACATCGACATCTTACAAGATTTAATAAATTCATACAACCATAGCTTTCACTCCAGCATAAAGATGTGTCCATGCGAAGTGAACAATGACAATATTATGACCGTTTGGGAAAATTTATACGGAGCTAAGAAAAAGAAAATACAGATAAATGAATATCCATCACTTCGAATAGGTGATCATGTTAGAATAACTAAATATAAACATATATTTCAAAAAGGGTATGAAACCAATTGGAGTGATGAAATATTTGTGATCAATTCCATTATTGAACGGGCTCCTTGGGTTGTATACACATTAAAAGACTTGGAAGGTGAACCAATCACAGGAACGTTTTACACAAAAGAGAGCATATAAAATAGATAAAATTATACGATCACGACGCATTCAAGGTAGAAGAGAAGTGTTAGTCAAATGGAAAGGTTATCCTAACAAGTTTAATAGTTGGATCCCGGTATCAGATTTAGAAGAGACATGAGCGAGGACAGTTTTTATTTAACTCTTTTGAGCAATAGTTCAACTTCATACTATCCAGAAAATACAACCGCCAATTTCTTAACAAAACTACCAAAAACTATAAAGTTAGAAGGTGAATGGGACGTTGGTTTGGTGGAGTTTCATTATCCATGTACAATGTTTAATGTACAAGAACATGAAAACATTATATACATAAAGAAAAGAACACTCGTACAAGATGCCCAGGATTCAAAAAAGGAGCTAAATATAATTGCAGAATTCAAGTCTCATATTCCAGCAACGACGTATGACAGTATTAATAATTTTTTAAGTGCCTTTAATGAACACTCATTGTTGAAAAATCATTTTAGACTAAGGTATGATGAAATATCGAAGCTGGTTACAGCAACTCGTCATAACACAGACTTGATATCTGTAATGTTATCACCTCAATTGAGTCTTCAACTAGGTTTTGCACCTCATGTCGACTTAGTAGCAAAACCGAATGGAAAATATCCGATTAATTTATATTTAGGGTTACCATCCCAACTCTTCATTTATTCGGATATTATTCAACCGCAAATAATAGGTGATGTGATGGCATCGTTGGTACGAATCATACCTTTGGATCCAACAAAGTACATCTACGGAGCATACAAAGTGCACACATTTTCACCCGCACACTATTTACCAGTTATGCGCAGAGAATTTGATACAATAGAAATAGATATAAGAACAAGCGTGGGTGGTAGAGTTCCATTTCTGTTCGGTACATCGTGTGTTAAACTACATTTTCGGCGCATAAGATGAATAGAGCAATAGTTAATAGCCCTTGTCCGTATCAGAATTATTATTCTCATCAGGCAGGATCTGGAGTTGGGATTATATATAAGGGCGCTGCTCATCAACGTGGACACGGTATTGGAAGTTTCTTAGGAGGTTTGTTTAGGACCGTTCTTCCTTTGTTATCCAATGGACTTCGAACTGTAGGAAAAGAAGCTCTTAGTGCTGGGGTTGGATTATTATCAGATATGGTGAACTCGCATCCCGTTGAAGAGTCAATAAAGTCGCGTTTCAAAAATGCTACAACCAACTTGAAAAGAAAGGCCGATGATAAAATAGACTCACTTATGCGCGGGTCTGGGTATAAAAGAAGCAGAAAGTCGAGCTTGTCACTCATTTCACGTAAAACACTGCGAGGAAGTCGGTCTAAATCATCCAAGAAAACAAAATTTGAAGATATTTTTTCAAACTAAAATAGTGAATAACTATGTCTTTTTTACATAATCATTCATGTGAATGTGCCAAGTCAGAGTTGGATTTATTCGCTTTACCATCAACTCAAACAAGTATTGAAAGTGGACAATGGATCCATTATAAACCAATTTCATCATTAAGTGATGATGGTCCATTAGAATTTCAAGTGCCTGGTACTGGTGATGATTATATAGACTTGTCGCATACCATGCTTCATATAAAAGCAAAGATTTAATATTCTGCTTCAAATGATGTCCAAGGAACTACTCGAATTGCGCCAGTTAATAATTGGTTACATTCTCTATTCAGTCAATTAGATGTGTACTTAAATCAAAAACTTGTGTCTCCCCCAAATAATACATATGCATATCGTGCATATTTGGAAACTTTACTTAACTACGGCCCTGCAGCAAAAAACTCTCATCTGACCTGTGGTTTGTGGTATGGTGACACTCCTTACAAAATGGACGCTACAGATGACACAAATAAAGGATTTACCAAGAGACAGGAGTTAGTAAAATTAAACGAAGATATTGATATGATCGGTCATTTACATGGAGATATTTTTAACCAAGAAAAATTCTTACTAAATGGTGTAGAGATGCGTGTTAAATTAGTTCGTAGCAAAGAAACATTCAATTTAATTTGTAATACATCTGATGCCAAAATTAAGGTTAAAATCACTGACGCCAGTCTCATTGTTCGTAAGGCTCGAATAAATCCATCTGTCCTAATAGCACATCAAAAAGTCTTAGCAACGACAACAGCTAAATATCCGATTACTCGAGCTGAAGTTAAAGTTCTAACTATTCCATCGGGAGTTCAAGGCAAAACTTTGGATAACATATTCCTCGGACAAGTACCTAAAAGATGTATTATAGGCTTTATTAAAAATTCAGCATTTAATGGCTGTATAACACAGAATCCATTTAATTTTGATAACCATGGTATAAATTTATTTAGTTTATATGTGGATGGCCAACAGGTCCATTCAAAAACATTACAACCATCCTTCAAAGAAGGATTGATTACATCGACCTATCAAACATTGTTTTCTGGCACCGGCATTCACTTTTTGAACGAAGGCAATTCAATAGCAAGAGAAGACTATGGAGGAGGATACTGTTTATTAGCTTTTGACTTAACTCCAGATCTTTCGGCCAGTTCGAGCTCACATTGGAACTTAGTTAGACATGGAAGTGTAAGACTAGAGGTTCGCTTTGATACAGCTTTGACAACAACACTCAATTGTATTATTTATGCAGAGTTCGATAATGTTGTGGAAATTAACAAAAACCGCGATGTGAGTGTCGATTACAATAGTTAAATACGGGTGGAGCATACAATTCCATTCAATTGGAAATACGAATTCTATCGTACCGCTAACATGAGCTATGATGGATAGTCAAGAAATAAAATACTTTATGAGTAAAATTGATAACAGATTAACATCTAATGTATTTGCAGCGAACAGATTGCCTATGATTGTTCAATTACCTGCTTTCATTGTAGCCAATTTGGATCCGGATTCCAAGCCTGGTTCTCACTGGGTGGGTATTCACATTGATAGTAATGGAGTTGGCGAGTACTTTGATTCTTTCGGACGAAAACCGGTGGGGTTTCATAAATTGTTCTTGGAAAAAAATACAAAGAAGTGGGTATACAATCATAAGCAACTGCAAAGTTACTTTACGTCAGTATGTGGAAAATATTGTCTAGTATTTCTTTATGCAAAAATGTATGGTGTATTGATGAACGATTTTGTAAATGAATTCTCTACTGTCAATAGAATAAGTAATGATTTAATTATAAGTAAGATGTTTAATATGATTTTTGAATAAATGTGTTTAGCAACATGACTTGGTTGTTTAATTTATGAAGTTTTAAAGGCTGGTAGAAAATGGTTTTATTCAACAAACAAGCATACAAGGTACGGGTTAGGTTAGGTTAGGCTTTCTGTAACAAGCATACAGGGTACGGGTTAGGTTAGGTTAGCTTGTTATGAAAAGCATAATTCAAGGTAGAGGTTAGGATAGGTTAGATTAGGTTTCCTTTGAAAAGCATGCGAGGTTAGGTTGCCTATGACAATCATTCAAGAAACTGGTTGGGTTAGGTTAGTGGAGCGCATAAAACAAGCTCACCCGGAGCTTGTTTTATGCGCTAGTATCCTGAAGCGCCAGAACCCACAAATCCCTACTACTAGCGCCAGAACCCACAAACCCTCTGATTGGCTGAACACCTGACAGATTCATCTAAAACAGTAGGTATGAGTAAGTTCGGCTAGGCAGCATTGGAATATTGCAAACCTAATGATATCCAAGGCCCCATAACCTCGGCCACAATAGGCTATTAGCAATACAAAGAAAGCGAGCCGAGCATAGTACAAAAGGGTGCTTAAGTAATGAGGTAATTAACAATGAGGAAGGGTCGGGAATAATGGAATCGGAATAGGTGATTAGATAAGCGATTAGCTTTAGAAAGAGAAGCCATACAGCAAAAACGAGAGCTCGTAGCGCTCTGGGACCCAGCGCAAACGCTTTAGATGGGGTGTTTCACTTTTTTTTTTTTTTTTTTAGCAGACCTTCACCGAAGTTCGACAAAAATGCGTTAGAAATAAGTGCGCCAGACCCCACGAATCCCTACTACTTACTATAATTAAAGTTTTTAATAATATAACGGCTTTTTAGACCGGAATTCTGAAAATTATCGAGGCAGTCAACGTTTTAATATGGAAAAATGAGATAAAAGTACTATTAACACATCTTGCAGCTAACAGTGTGCAAGATCAGCCTTATTGCAAAAAAGATAAGCCAAATTACCAAACCTAAAAGTTGCACATGACAAAGAAAAAACTTGCTTACATTGCCAGTACCAAATCAATACAAGCAACGTGGGAACAAAGATTAAGATAGAACAATACAATGTTTACCTAGATTTAACATTAAATCGTCATTCGTTAGTGACACGCCGTGCTGCATGTCTTTCCCGCCAAATCCGGTGGCCATTTTGGTGTAAAGGAATTTTGTCAAAATGGCGCGGATATTTTTATTGTGCATTTTTGTTTATGGATGTGAGTAATTTTAATTTTGTTTTTCTCCTTGAAAAAGTGCATCATAATATAGTGTAACTAATATTTTTATGGTAAGTATGTAGTTTTTTTACGAAACCAAATTACTCTGTGTTCAGATTAAAGAAGCATCTGAATGAGCTTTGAGACAATACAAAAACCGTCATATATATTTTCTTATATTTCTCCTCGGGAACAGAACTTTTTTGTAGATGAAAGGTAAATATGTCCTTTTCTGCGCCCCTAACATAGTGTTTACAAAATTTCATGATAATAACTCACTTGCGTATTTATCGGTCAGGTGATTCATCGGCTTCAGCATTATATATAAAAAAAATCATCTCATTTGTTTCCACCAGTTCGTGGCTCTGGATAACAATCCTTGATGTGTGAAAATTTAACTGGTAGTTTGAAAATCTTAAAAAAATATTTTGAAACTCTTAACATTGAGTACATTACGAATCACCAGTAACATCCATAATTGAGCTATTATTATTTAATTTTAATTATTGTTATCTTCGTGGTACATATAAAGACGTGGTCTCTTACTATAGGCCTCATAACATGACTCAAGGTCACAAAAGGGCGATGGCGCGTGCTACGCTCGGAGTTTCCCTACGTGATCGAATCAGGAATGAGATCCGTAAGAAAACCCAAGTGGGCGGGGCACATAGCTCATAGAACTGATGGCCGTTGGGGTATAAAATTTCTCGGGTGGCGACCACGGACTGGAAGACGAAGTGTAGGCATGCCTCCCACTCGGTGGACCGACGATCTGCTGAAGGTCGCGGGAAGCAGCTGGATGCGGGCAGCGCAGGATCGGTCCTTGTAAAGATCCTTGTCGTTCACTGCAGCATTTAGCTGAGACGGCAATTGTTATAACCCAACTTCTTTAATCATAATATTTTATTGCTTAAAAGATGTTGCATTACAATATAAATATCACATATTTTACTGTCTGACAACATGCAATAATTTGGTATAATTCATTTATTAATTTAATTTTTTAATTCAAAATATTTATCAAATGACAATTATCAATACAAATAACCTCTAATAGAATGTCAAGCATAAAACAATATAAGTCAGTATCAAATTAGTAAAATAATAAAAAAAAAAATTACAAAGAATAATCAAATTAAATTAAATAACAATACGGAATATATTTTCCATAGATTAAGATAATTACATAATCTTGTCAGTTTAATTCTTTACAACTCTATTACTGTAAAATGTGTCGTTTATCGAAAAATTCTTGAATATAAGTTATATCAAATTAACATATGTATAAAGGTTTATTTGTATATTGAATATGTATAATTATGTAAATGTTATGTGTTGATGTATGTTATTTAGGTATTACTAGTATTTATGACATATTTCAATTTTATGTAGATAGGTATATATTTTATATTTTCTGGTCAAAAAACACCATAAATTTTGCTTTGCTTAGAAGATATTTTTTTAAGAAATTGTACCATTTATAGAATTTGATAGAATCAGACGACACTTGGCGGAATTCCATATCCATTTATAAAAACTCAAATCTTCTAGCTTACTTTCGCAAAAAGTTTGCTTGCTTTTTGCTTTTTGGGCAGACGCCCACTTGCAAATAAATGCGGAAACCGCAGACATCTTCACCAACTACTCTACACGTGTTTCGCTCACACATGGAGCATCATCAGAGGCCATAGTGCGAGTTTACTATTTGATACTCGATATCGTCCGCGTAAAATATTACTATGCATTTTTATATGAGCGCCCCTAGCGGTAACCATTAGGAACTACGGATCTTCATAGTAATCTGTAACGCGCTCATGTGGTATATGTCAAAAAGGAATTATTTTATAATACCTGATGATATGGTATTTAAAATTATAGATTCGGCCAACTTTTAAGTATAGCTATCAACCGAGGAACCGCTGTCAGCTTTTGGGCACCTTTTTCAATCGCAGCGGTGATTCTAGTTTTCACTTTTTTTAAGCTTTTTTTATGACTAGATATAATAATATTTTACAAATATGTATATTCATTCGTTTACTTGTTATTGTTACAGGTCAATTGACGTCCTGCATCATTTTGGTTGTACCGGAGGATGTGCCAGCAGGCTTCGCAACAATTTTCGGCTTCTCACCAACAATACGAATAGGTATTATATATTTAGGTATATATATATTTATAGGCTTATAAGTATCGATACTATCGACTCTATCGATAGTATCGATACTATCGATAGCTCAAAACATGTCAATACTATCGATATTATTATTGCTCGTAAATAACAAACAATCGTTAGTATCGAAACTATCGATTGTTTGAGATTATCGATAGTCTTCAATTTTGCGATTGCTATGTTTTAACAGCAATGTAATAAAACGCAAACCCTTTTGCATTATTACCGATCTGTGCTACTCACGTAAATTTGAACGTATCATTTGAAATTATTTGTTCTAATATCTTTGTTTTAAAATTTTGAACAATACTATTGTTAATTAACAAATTATCGATAGTTAAAAACACTCGATAGTGTCGATACTATCAATAGTATTGTTACCAAGGACATAGATAGTATCGGTACTATCGATACTATCAATTGTTTGTTATTTACGGGCAACAATACTATCGAAGGTATTGCACTCCTTGCCACGTTTCGAGCTATCGATAATATCGATACTATCGATACTACTATCGATAGTCCTACTATCTATCCCCTATCTTTCCTTGAGTAGTAGCAGTACCCCCTTCCCCCTCCTACTATCACCCACATATAAACAAACTCACTCTCACACTCTTACTCACATTCCGCATATAACATGGAAAAACACTCACTTCGGTTACACACGTGCGCATATTGACTTGGGATACCTGCAATCCTTTTATGTATATTTTGTGTATACAAATAAATCTATATTCAATAACTATCTTTTAAGTATCTTTAGTGCGTCTTTGTGTTGTTTTTTTTTTTATAGTTAATAATAGTATTGATATCTTGATAAAGTAACAATTTGACTTTAATAATGAATTAAAAAGTATTTAGTGATAGTCCTTCCTTGCCATTGATTATTGTAATCTCATAAAGCTAAGCCCTCACATTGAGGCCTTGTCAAGTAGACTCAGTTCTGCGGCATATGCTGTAAAAAAATAAGGCTTTTAACTAATGTTGAAACGGCAAGGTTAATTTATTTTAGTTATTTTCATAGAGTAATGTCTTATGGGTTGTTGTTGTGGGGCTCAGCTGCTAATATTGAAAGCATTTTTGTATTACAGAAAAGAGCTGTCCGTGCAATATACAGCCTTCGGCCTTGGTATTCTCTCAGAGATTTCTTTAAGGAAATTAATATTCTTACTGTGGCGGGACAGTACATTTATGAGAATATAATTTATGTACGAAAACACTACAATACTTTTGTCAAAAATAGCGACGTACATTGCTTTAACACCAGAAATAAGAATAGACTTGCCGTTCCAAGATTTAGACTTCAAAAGACAGGAGGCTCTTTCTTGGGGAAAGGTATAGCACTGTTTAATAAAGTTCCTAAAGTATAGTAGATTTGCCTTATCATAAGTTTAAAATGTATGTTAAAAATAAGCTCATGTCCAAAGGTTATTACAAGGTCAACGACTATTTAATAGATCGCGATGCATGGAAGTAATATGTGTCATTTCAACATGACACTATTTATTACAGGTTGTATCATACAGCATGAGCATTTGTTAATTTTTTTAAACTAATTTATTACTGGTAGTTAAGAGTATGACATGCTCTCTTAATACATTTCTTGGGTGGTGGTATGTGGTGCGGATCGTTACGTTCCCTAAGATATGGTTGAGCGAAGCGATGGCTGTATCATGCGTCATGCTCGTGAACGGGTGCTGCCTTGGGAAATGGGTCTGCTCTAACCTTCAGTATTCAGTATTGACTAATACTAAACATAAATCTTGTTGTTTTCTTAAATTTGTCGTTTATTCCCTGTATGTTATTGCAATGTTCAGGGATACTTACTTTAAGTAAGAACAGATACTGGTTGACTTTGTTGTAATCAACGAAACAACGAAATAATGATATCATAACACTATTAGTATTGTCATAACAAAATAATTTTGTTTTTTTTTTGTGGATTGTGTATGGTGACGACGTATTATATTGTAAATGTCGTTACTTCTGTTAAAGCTGACGAGTTTCTTGCGCCCATTCTTCTTGTCAGTTAAAAGACGTCCTGAATGGGTGGTAGGAAAAAATGTTGGACGATTCAAAACTACTTATTTTTAAGTGCATTTGAATAAAGTTATTTTCATTTTCATTTTCATTTTCGTTATCTGCGGGTGGGGCCTAGTTACCTGTAGTTCAGGTTCCTCAGGAACTTTTTTCAGGGACTAGTCTCTTCCACAAAGTTGTAAAATTTCTTAGTCCTAACCGTTTTATTGTGAAGAGAAAATAAAATTATACTTACTTACTTATCTATAGACTATCGATTAAATATCGATAGTGCACTATCCATCGGCAACACTACTTACAGTTAACGTCTACAAAAACTGTTTTCGTCCTCCAAAAAGTACTGTCTGTAAAATAGTTATTATGTGACTGTGTTATTATAGGTAACGACAATCGATTCGGCTTCGGTTTCCAGTTAGGCAACCAAGCGGACTTCCAAGTGCAGTACGAACTAGGGCCGCAACTCTATACGAAACCATTGCAACCAATCAGTGAGTACGGATATTTTTAAAAGGTTAAACTATTATTAAAGGCCTTATCATCACCCGGAAAGGACCAATTCCATTTTCCTTCTTAACTTTATTTTCACATTTCAAGAGCGAATAAATTCACCAATATCAAAAATAAACATTTTTTAAAGGTGTAGCTCTGACGCTAACGTTTTGCCAAAAAGGCAATTTTTACCTAAAGATCTTTTAAAATATTTATAAATTCTTATTTCCTTCTGAAAGCCTGAAAAATAGTTGTTCTAGACATTTCTAAATTAGTCATTACTCCAATGAATGAACCATTGCGCCGTCATCAGTTACTAAAATATACAATCCACAATAGCTCTGAAGGGGTTTTTAAATTCGTTTTCTTTTGCAGAAATACGGTCAGCAACATACAGAGAAAGAGTTGTTCGTCGGCGACCTCTACTTAACTTTTTACTAAGCATCGGCGGTGTCTTGAAGGAATCTTCATACGAACTGAACTTAGTTGATGACCGGCGGGTTGACGTCGAGCCTAGATGATCTTCGGCCTACTTCATATCACTATAGATACAGGCTTAAATTACATTAAAGCGAAACGGAATGGAACGAAAAATTAAAATTCGCATTGTTACACGTGAGTTCGCGCGAATGCTCGTGAATTCTAGCCTGTCTCTTGCTTCTTTTCGCGTCGCTTCTCACGGATCCGTAGACGCCGTCGATTGTAGCGGTGGGAATCCGCGAAAATGCGCGAAAATTCTCTGGAAGACGAAAGACAATTTTTGGCTCATATCTAGATTATACATTAAACAATTAACATAAAAACTCATTATAGTATTTAAAAAAATTAATTCCGTTCCGCGATAATGTTCATTGAGCCTTATTAAATATTTATAATTTTTATTGTCTTTGTAAATTAAAATTCCATTGGGAAATCTTTACTTTTTTTTAGTTTAGTGTTCAAACCAACCAACGGTATTGATAATGTTCTAGTTTAAAAAGCTAACAACCTTCCACTTAAATTCTGCAAAAGAATAACATGACATATAACCTAATGATAACACGAATATATAAAATAAAACTCAAAAATATTTTTGAATTTATTTTCCATAAAAAAATTTTAAATTGCTATATACATTTACGATGACGTACCAAATACTAATAAACCACAAAAATAGCGGCCATTTTAACTTTTAATACAAGATGGCGGTTTTTTATTGTTTATGAGATAATAGTCATAAGAATTAGTATAGTTACATCTTAAAAATAAACTGTATTGCCTAGTTGTATAAAATGTTTCGCTTAATTTCAAGTTACCGACTTACAGCATGACTTTATACACAACACACTTTATAGATGTAAAAAAGAGGCATTATCTACTATATATTTATAAGAGAACAAGTTAATAAAAGCAATTATGAACAGCAGTTATTTATTTTTCCCGCAATTTTTGCGACATGATACTTGGATTTTTAAATTTATTGTTGACTCAGATTGTCATCAATTTATCAGTCAGTAAAACTAAAAAAAATTGTGATGTGCTAAGGCAAGGATTGATTTGTTTTGACGTAGTAAACATCAGGGCAGGAAGCGCCATGTTCGTGGATTTGTTTCTCTTGTTAAAAATTGTGTTGCTGTAGATATTATTGCGTAAGAATGGTGGATTATTAACCACTAAGTGTATGTGAACATACAACAGTGTTGGCAAATGTAACAAAGCAGCGGAAATTGTCTCTTCTTCTGCTCTCTCAAGAAGATCACGGGAAGGTTTCAGTAAACCCCACACATTTACTGATACTTAGTGGGAAATAATATTTTACTGTTTAGTCACTATCATCAAATTAAGAAATGACTCAAGAACTGGCATTTATACTTACTTGACACTGGCTAAATGTACAAATCGTGCAGAGAAACTAATAACGGAGATACTTAAAATATATATTACAGAATTCTACAAGTATTTTCTATAAACATCACACACATCCCTGCGTCTGTATTTCCGAGTAAAGCAAGACTGAATAGGCACCTTCTGAGTTAGCTCGTTCCATCGTGTTCCTGTCTTGGCTTTGGGTTGATTGGGATTAAAAGCGAATTAAAAAATGAGATCTAACTAAAAACAACTTAAATATTTTGATTCACTAGTTAAGGACACTCATATTTTAGAAAAGGTATTCCTTTTCTAAAATATAAGTGTCTAAAAAAAAAGTTGTTTTTTTTTTAATCAATCTCATTTTTTAATTCAGTAAAGTTCGACCGCTTAAATGAGTATCTACCCGCGCGGTCCAGGGGCGCTGGGGTACTGCTACAAAGGGGACCAAGAGAGGAGCGGGCGGCAGGCGCGTAATGTAAAAAGTTAATCTGTTAACTTTGTCACTTATATCTTGGAACAGAACATTCGTTCAGATTACACGAAGTATTCAAATACGTTATAAATATTTCTTACGATTACACCAATTAGCCTAACCCAAAAGTAAGCACTGTAAAGCTTGTAGGGTAACGATAGACACAAATGCGATACATGGATATGTAATATTATTAGAAATATGTATAAATACTTAGGTAAAATGTTCGTGTCCACAACACAGAAAAAAAAGTCCTCCTGGGACTCGAACCCAGGACCGTCCGTGCAAAAGGCAAGATCGCTTACGTTGCACCAAACGGTTGTCGAAATTTTTATAATTATTTGTATCTTTAACTAGTGAATAAGTACTTGCAGAATAAATTAACATTTTACGCGAATTCTGGTAAGTATGAAATCAAAAATCATCAAAATAAATTGTTTATCCGCTGATAATGTAAAAATAATAATAATTTATGTAAAGAAATAAAAAGAATATATACCGACAGTTTACCTCAAATTAAAAAACGCACTTCAACAGTTTATACAATAAAAAACCACGTTATTATTAAAAATCCGTGGCAGCCCTTCAGTAAGGCAGCACCGTATTGATGTAAAATAAAAATTTATTACCAAAAATTATTATTACAATATTATTTAAATTATTTATCACCACCATATTTAAATTACTCTCACACACACACGTTTATTTACTATAATTAATATGTCCATCCATATGAAACACGTAAAAGATTCATAAATACTAGAGTAACTACCTTGAATATAGTTATCAGTTCTCACGACACTTGAGACCATTAGCGGCCAACTTCATCCTGTAGCTTTTAGGTGTCGGTGTGCGTGCGCATAGTAAAAATTCACTGTCATCATTTTTTCCCAAACGCGCCAAAAGAAATATAACTTCAATAATGAGTAGTAAACAATTTCCATTTGTTGGGTTTTGCTAAGCTGCAGGCTACCATCCATTCTTGGTTGCTAATTATGCCTTAACATCCTTCATAATGCGCACAGCAAAGGAGTGGAACTCCCTCCCTGCGTATGCATTTCCGAGTACTTGTAACCCGTTCGTTTTCAAAGTCAGTCCTTTTGGCACGTTCCATCGTGGATCTTTCTTGGTCCCCGGGCTAGTTCGGGATGAAGACCCATTCAAAATTTAAAAAAAATCTATCTAATACGCACTATCAGAGTTTATCGTCGTTAAATCATCAAATTATCGCTTGCATACAAGTTTGCATGGTTACGCCAAACCGAGGTCCCGGGTTCGATCCCCGGCGGGATCTATATTGAAAACAATTTTTTCTATATTGGATCGTGTCTGGGTTTTGTGGTACTGTCATTGTTACTGTGATTTAGCTGCTTCAATTGGGTTCAGAATATTGTGTGATGTTATCTAATCTATAATTTAAGAACGCTTTGTTGTTTGAGTGTTTGTCTGTCCGCTCTTTTCCCCGCTCTTTTTCCATTGTGTACGCGTTACCGGGTCAGCTAGTATATACTTTAAGAACACAAATTTGTTGTTTGTGTATTTATCTGACCGCTCTTTTTCCTGCCCTTTTTCCATTGTATCGTTAATTGATACAATGGAAAAATAGAGAACACAAACTTGTTGTTTGTGTGTTTGTCTGTCCGGTCTTTTTCCTTTGTATCAATTAACGTTACCATAGCAACGCGTTAGTGGGTCAGCTAGTGTGTATTTATTAATTAAAAAAAATTAAAATGTTTGGAATTAAAACAGATAAATACTACTTAGTTACTTGTTCTACTTATGACTTATGTGCCCTAAACTGGTTAATACTTGGAGCCAGGGGGCAACGTAGGCCCTTAACTATTTTCGAATAAAAATACATAATCAAATGGTTTATAGCGAATATAAAAGTACAAAGCTGTTCCTTAATCTACCGTCAAAAAAAAAAAAACAGATTATAAAAAACTGTTAATTGCCGAGTCGTCGCGATTTGTATTTATTTTTATCTCTATTGTGTGGGCCCTGCTTATGGAGGCCCAGTGCAGTAGCCCCGCCTGCCTAGCGTTTCTAAATATACAATTTCTTTTAAATATCTCCATTTCACTTTTAAGCCTATTATTATTTTGATTAGAAATAATAAAGTATAAATGTCTTGGTACCAAGACAGTAAGTTTATCATTACTAAATCCTTTTTTGTGGTTTAATAATTTAATGAATCGATCTGTTACAATAATCCATTTCAAAATGCAAAAGTTTGGTTGCCAGAAAGACGAACTATTCTAAATGATAAGATAAATGAGAAAATTATTGTTTCCTAGCTTTAACCCGCTTATTGATGTAGACTACTGATTTTAAGTTATATTTCTATCCGTCGGGAACAGTACTTATCTGGATGTAAGATACCCTATGTCCCTTTCCGTACCCCTGACAAAGAGTATACGAAATTTCATAACGCTCGGTTGAGTAGTTAAGCCGTGAAAGGACAACAAACAAACAAATACTCACATTTGTATTTATAACTAGCGGCCGCCCGCGACTTCGTCCGTGTGGAACATTGCAACATTACTTTATTTTTCTAAAATAAAAGTAGCCTAAGTTACTCCTTATTACATCAGCTACCTGCCAAAAAAAGTCCCGTCAAAATGCGTCCAGCCATTTCAGAGATTACCCGGAACAAGCAGACGGACAAAAATTGTAAAAAAAAATATTTTGGTTTATGTACCTACCGTATATATATTCATACGCATGTAGTAAAAAACGGTTATTTCAATATTACAAACAGACACTCGAATTTTATTTTTATGTATAGATATCAGTAAGATTTTATGTAATACTAAATAAAAAGTTAATGTACATTTCTTTTTTAATATCCCCAAAAGCATCGTTCAGAAATATTTGGTTTGTAAGGTTAACAAGTGAAGAAAGAAATAAAACAAATCATAAATTAAATACTTGAATAATTGTAATATCGTAATTATTAATAACATTAGTCTTTTCCGTAAATGGCAATACAATTTTGAACATTAAATAAAAAAAACTATCTACAACCAAGGTCAGTGACCTTTTGACGTCTACAAAATAACGCGCGTTTGGATAAGTGACTTTTTGTTTTTTAAAGTGTGCTACTCGGATACAACACTAAGAAATATTTGTTTTTTTAAATTATATATAAAAAAAACAATAAAAGAGCTCAATCTGTAACAAAAATTGGAGGTAACTACACCTTTGAGCTTAAAATACGTATTTTGAGATGTCGGACATGTCTATTCCAGCAAATATTAATTACAAGCTCTTAAAAAACACAAGAAAAATTAATATCATTGGCCTTCTCTTTAAAAACAAAATTAAACAATTAATTCAACTAAAAATATTTACATTTTAATTACCAGTCAACCTTTGCATCTATAATAATATTGTGACGATTAAAAAAAACACTTAGAGCTAAGAAACATTCATCTACGGACGTGTTTAATTCGTATTTATTTATTTTAATAGTTAATAACACAATTATCAGTTTAATCTCTCAAAATGATTGATTTAAACAAAGAAAAATTTATAGGAAAAAAAAATGAAAAAAGTGTTGCTATAAAAAATAAAAAAAAAATGCAAAAAGTACGAAAAAATTTTTTTTTACAGAATATAATCATTTTGAGAGAATCAAGCTCGTTTATATACATTTTTTTTATTCCCATTCATAACATCCATGATGCTACAACGCCAATTGCATGTATCCAAATAAAAATTAGCCTTAACCCTGTTAGTATAAAGACTATTATGAATATCAGGTATCTTTCATTTGGATTGACACTTATTATCATTATATATCATTATAATTATTAAATTAAATCAAGTGATGACGGACTAGTGGTGTAATTTATCATTAAAAAAAATTATTTTGTTAAAATGTTTAATATATTTGTTATTTTTCTCTTAAACAATTCTTTATAACAGCGCATTTTTCCGATGCATAATAATAAGCATGGAAACTGATGTCAATATATAATATAAACTGTCAGTGATCAAATTTTTAAAGAGGAAAACTTAATAATGATTAAAAACGATTAGTTAATACAGTACAGTACAGTCAAATACAAATTTCGCAAAAATAATAATACATAATTGTAAATTATTTTATTTTGTGTTTGGAAACTTTAAACTGAAAACTCGTTCATTTTCATAGTGTGTATTTTTTTATATTTCTTTTTAAAAACCAATTTATAATTTGAGTTTACATAAAAAGACTAATTTTTTAGAACACAAACGAATGGGGAAACTTAGCAATATTTGTTTTAAACAAATATGACTAAATATCCTTTTTGAACAACTTTTCTTTAATTTTATTCAATTTTTATCATCCACCAGTCCGCTTTACGACTACAAAGTCCCGTCAAATGAAGTGTTTTATCATTAATGATATTATTTACACACGTCTCAATAATAAGACGTTGAGAAATAAAATACAATTTTATTTATCCATGAAATACTTAATTGAAATATAAATTCGATTTAAATTCAAATATTTATTTCCCTAAAAGACATTTTCTTAAATGGAGCTCACATCAAAATACCAAAGTCCCAAAACGTCTACTTTAGTGGTCCCAAATGTCTAATTGGGACCACTAAAGTTCCTTTTAGGTCAACTGTATTACGTGGTCCATTACTATGCGCCCAATAAGACTTAAGATCACTCAAAGGGCGATGGAGCGTGCTATGCTCGGATTTTCCCTACGCGATCGAATCAGAAATGAGGATATCCGTAGGAGAACCATAGCAGCCCGCAGAATTGCCAAACTTAAGGGCGGAGCACATAGCTCGTGGAACTGATGACCGATGGGGTAGAAAAGTTTTCGATTGGCAACCACGGACTAGAAGAAAGTGTAGGCCTCCCACTGAATGGACTGACGATCTGGTAAAGGTCGCGGGAACCACCTGGATCCTTATGCCTCCTTGTCCAGCAGTGGACGGCATTTGGCCGAGACGACGACAGCTGTATTATTTTTTTAGAGAGTTGAAAATTAACGAAACCCTTTCGTTTTATTTAATATTGACACTAATTGTACGTAATTAATAAGATACTTGATTCTGCATCCAAGTTTTGTTGGTTAATTGGAGCTATGTTTTGGGAAGTGGTCATTCTCAGAGGTGGTCTGTTGGAAAGTGGTCATTTTTGGAGGTGGACTATTGAGAAGTGGTCATTCTCGGAGGTGGTCCATTAGGATTTGATTTTTGGGCTAAATTGTCTTTTTGGGAAATGGACTTTTTGATACTGGAAGATTTCGATGTCCTACGTCTCGTCCACGATACCATTGATACAAAGATTGTGTAACATGACGATCTTTTCTTTAGATAAACCACATATAGCGAAATTTATCATCAGTTTATGATCGACCTCATCACGTACTGTTTTTTTTTGCTTTATTTGTGACTTCCATACTTACACAAATATTTTTGAATATAGGAAAATAAATAAAATTAATAAGTGAAATTACGAATCTCTTATCAATAAGGTTAATGGTGTTGCAAGCACAGAAAAACGTATAAAACGGTAAAATAAAAAATAAACACAGAAGGATTTTTCTTGTTTTTTTTTTTCTTTACAAAACAAATTCCGAATAAGAGAAATTGAGGAAAGAAAAGTAATTTACTTAAGTTATATATAACAACAGTTTTATAGTAGAAATTTTTTCAAAGATACTGTGTACACAACCAATGTCAACAACATTGAGTTCCATCTTTTTTATTAATTTATCAGTATAAAACATAATTACAAAGGAATTCACATTAAAAAGCACTTAAAATCCACTATGGTCTAAACTAAATGTAGCTATCATATAACCGATACTGTCACTGAGTAACAATCTGGTTTTTATGCAGTTTATCATTCATAATTTTTATATGATTGGCATAGTGATATAAATTTTTAACCAAATCTATAGACGGAACGTCTCGTACAGCGGAAGTAAGGTTCTTCTCATAATAAATATCATATACACATTTGTAAGTATATAAACATTTTTTATTTCTTTTCTAACATAAAAATAAGAGATGTGTCAATTGTATCCGGTAATGAATATTTTATTTCTGTCACTTTTTTATCACGTCTTTTACTTTACTCTTTTATACGCACTTGGCTTGGGTAAATATAAAAGTTAACAGGTTTTAACACCTACTTTGTTCACCTTTTTGCTACGAGATTTTTAACTTTAGTGAGGAAGCATAAAGCTCATAATTCTTTGTTACGTAAGTAACCGGTGATTTATTGGTTACAATTTTTTTTCTTAAACTTTGTATTGAGATTTTATACCTTATATAAGTTAGAATAGAGGCAGGTTTTGAATAACTTAGGATAGAGGTTATGTTGTACCAACGGCGAGACGCTTTGCTATACAAACATTCAATACAGAAATATAAATTGATTAGAAAAACAAAGAATTATATAATCAAAATTAAGAAACATTAAACACAAAATGTCTTTTTTCGACAGTAATAATTTTTTAAACAACAATAATTTTTTTTATTAATAATTGGAATGATAAATAAATTTAAATGCAATAATACAAATGGCATAAAATGTTTTTTTTTTTGTAAGAAGTCATTCAATTTTCGGAATTAATATATATTTTAAATCAATAATTCTCAAAGTTTCATGAATGTCAGTTAATTTTAAAATGTGCATAATTCTGCTAATAATTTATTACCCGTATTAGCGGATTATACGACTTCAGTTACTTTACAATGGGGTCCAAAGACATATCGCAGATGGCAACACTGTACAGTATTGTTTAGTGTTGCAAAACTAAAAAAATATATTTATTTAAGTTTTTAAGTTTCATAAAACCTTGAAGTTCTGTAAGTTTTTAATTATATTGTCTTTGAAACTATTATCCCTTCAAAGAGTCAGCTCTTTAAATTGTCATTGATTTATATAAACATACGACTTAGTGACGACAACTGACATTATGACAGAAAAGCATTTTATTCCCATACAAAGCAATGTACAGTCGACAGTACATCCAAATATACACTCTAAAAATGAAATGATCATTATTACGATGGCATAAGGTCTACACAATAAAGTTTATAACTTGAGGTGCCGTCAATTCAATCCAATTGTAATATTAAATTAATGTACAGTGGAGATTATTCAAAATACAATTAAAATGAATGTTAAAAATGTATAAATACACAATTTAAATTTGAAAAATAGTTAATTATTATTTCGTTATTAATGGACGCAAATAAACATTTATTTTTATTAAGCGGACTTCAAATGTATTTTAACTTTTTTATCAAGTATCATATATCTGTCACCGTCCACGTTTTTTTGTATCCGATATTCAAACACTACATTCAGATATCACATTAACCAATGCACTATTAATCGACTTTAGTTCCAATCACGCTTCACATAAAACACACTTTCGCTTGTATTATATTAATGTTTACTTCAGTTTTTCCTATACTAGCTCTCTCCGCCAGCTTCTCGCGTATTCGGAGGCAGACTCTGTGGACTCTGCGAGAACTGGTTCACCATTTTGCTCTGCATTATGTTCAGTAGTATGTCAGAATAATGTTCAATCAGAGACATGGCTGGGTTACCGGCGTTGCCTGCTTCTGGAAAAAAAATGTTATTATTAGAAAAAAAAATGATATTTTAAAAAACTTACTGGTATACAAAGTGATGCGTTTTGGTGGGTTGTGTTATTTATTTATTAATTATTATCGATCGAGAAAGATTTATCGGTTTATGCTACGCGTTCTTTAAACCTTGTTTTGAAAAGAAGAAATTACAAAATTAGATCACGACGAATTCAAATTCTATATTGATATTTGAGTATTTCAATTTAATGAAAAAAAAATTCAGGGTTGCCACAAAAAAAAAGGAAAATCTTACACAATGTCCACTGTCCCATATGTTAATATATATTTATATTACTGCAATATGGATTAAAATGTATAAAATACGCATGAAAAAAACGACGCTTCCGAAGACATAAAAATATGGCATTATGAATGCAAAAAAATAAATAATGTCTGAAATAATTAATAATCATATATCACCATCGTCGGCCTATTAATGTCGTAAACACCTAAGGACAGCTTATCGTGTCTTTCAAATCCTCGAGATAGTTAGGAGTCAACCATCCCAAAAACCGGCCCTTGAGAAAATGGCTTAACATCAATAATCATAAGCCGAACTCGGTGATCGCTGTGACATCAAGGTTTCCATATGTCTCAACAATAAAGCTGTACTCATTATCATCGTTGACTCATTTATAGTGTATGAAGATTACAGTAATAAGTTAAATAAAAAGAAAATAGACCTTATTGATATGCACCTAAGGTAAAAAATTGCATATTTACATGTATATGTCTATCCGTTACACTAGTGTCCATAACACAAGCCTTACAGTTTACAGTGCTTACTTTGGACTAGGCTAATTGGTGTGAATATAAAAAAAAATATTATATTTCAATTATTTGAATAGAAAAATACTAGAAAAAATCGACTCGGCTCACAAGTGAATTTTCAGGCGGGAATTTATCTTATTAGATGGGATTGAAAAAATGTAAAAAAAAAAATTAAAATTAAAATTATCTTTGTCACCTTTGGAGGCTAGATTTTCTAATCGTTGTCGCGCAACATTGTCGCCATCCCCCGACGACAGACTACTGAGAGCATCGCCGTTTTGTGCGCGAGGAACAGCGCTGCGCAACACTTTCTGCGTCTCCAGGATAGCTGCTTCTAAACCTGATCGTGACACAAAAATAGACATTATCAAATCCCATTAAGTAATAGGATATTACAGCTATTTTTTAGGTGTTTCAATTAAATTCTATAATGCTAATATACCACAAAAAAGAAACACTTTTTTATTACATAAATTAATTAATATTTTCTGAAGTTTGATAACCCTACAGTAGTGTTATTAGATTATAATTTCGTAAAGCTAAGACCAAACTTAAATCATTATTACATTGATGTATTGGTAAAATAAGAAGTAAGGGAACGCATAGTGGGAGCAAAAAAAAGTCCTATTTTCAGCAAACTATTTTTTTTCCATGTAAGTTTTCATTTTTTCTTATTCTTATGATACAAGATATAAACTAACTCAAAATAAGATGAAAATCAGAAAGATATTATTATTGTGTACACTTATGGTGTACTACAAAAACTCCCAAATAGGATCACAAACATTTATATCAAGCAAGATAAATACTCTGTTAGTTAACACATTTTTTATAATGTTTTTCAAATTCGCCAATTTAAAATATAATTTTCATTTGTAATTAAAAAAAAATCTACTAAAAAGTACTGGAACGCGTTCCGGTTTTGAAAAAAGGTAAGGGAACGTCGTTCCACCGCGTTCCCCTCCCAATACACCAGAGTATTACTGAACTGGAACTATCGGGACTTAGAGGACATACTCACATGTCTAGGATAATTTTGATAACGTGTTTTGAGGGTAACACTATATTCTGAATATATTTGGACCGACAATTACTTCTTTTGTTTGTAGATTTTTGTGTAAATAGACAAAAGTTATAAATTCCATGACACTTAAACTTATCCGATAATTTATCAGTAATATAGTCACCGCATGAAACTTATTATAGCTAACTCCTCACATTAAGATTCTCACAATATAGTCCAAGCCTAGTGTGGACGTTTTAGTTTTAACCTTTTCCGTGCCAGCTACGAAAATACTATTTAAACACTTAACATTTATTTTATTCTTAATGCCAAACTCTAAAAAACCGATCTTACTTGTAGTGCCAAGAAATATTTTTTTTATATAGGATGCCCAAAAAATCTACGAGCAGACTCGTAATCGGCACCATGTTACAGTAACGCACTACGAGTATTCTCGTAGCTGGCACGGAAAGGGTTAAAAAACCCACTGTAAGATTTATTATTTAATAAAGAATTTAATTTACATGCATACATACATAAAATCACGACCTTTTCCCACAGCGGAAGCCAGAGATCAAAGATTTCCACTTACCACGATCCTGACATACATCTCTCGCTTCTTCAACCCTCATCAGCCTTTTCTTACAATCTCGTAGGTTAAGGGTACTTTTGACCTGGCCTGTTTTCAGGACCTTGGTCTGCCGTTACCGACTTGCCCACACACATTTGCCTTATATAACTGTCTTGTTAACTTCTTTCGTTCATCCCTCTACATCAGTGGTGAATTGGGAGAGGAACGCGGTGGAACGACGTTCCTTACCTTTTTTCAGAACCGTAACGGGTTCCAGTACTTTTTTAGTAGATTTTTTTTTAATTACAAATGAAAAAAATATTTTAAATTGGCGAATTTGAAAAACATTTCAAAAAATATGCTAACAGAGTATTCATCTTTGTATAGTAAGAATAAGAAAAAATAAAAACTTATATGGAAAAAATAGTTTGCTGAAAATAGGGATTTTTTTTGCTCCCACTAAGCGTTCTCTTTCTTCTTATTTTACCAATACATCACTGCTCTACATGTCCAAACCTTCTCAACATTCTTTTTTCTATCTTTATCACTATATCTTCTACCACACCACTTTAATTTAATTAAATGTTATAGTTTACCGCTAATATCAGCTGCAGCATTGGGTTCCCGCTGCAAACTGGCGTACAGCTGCACAACTTTACACGCAGTCTTCGTCAGCTGTTCAGTAAGCGCTGAACACAGCTGCGACGAACTCGCTGTAAATATATAGATAACAACTTTATTTCTTACCGCACACATTATTAACCGATTCGTTGCTGATGGCACGCCTGTCGTGTCATCACTTTTTTTTCGTGTGGCGTTAGCCACTGAAACCGTGTCATTTTTAAATCGATGATAACTCCTTCAAATCAAGTTTTAGGGAAATCAACCCAGAATAAAACTATCTTCATTTTTCACGTAAATCAAGCTCGTAGCCTTCGTTTCTGTAATTGTATGTAGCAACGAATCGGTTAACAAACATATATGAGCATATCTTAGAGCAGAAAAAATAATACATCTAAAGTTTGTTAAATGGCAAAGAACAAAAGAAATATGATCATATTTTTATTAAAAAATATGATTATGTAGAATGTAAAAATTGAAGCTTTTGACTGTATACTGCTTATACAATGTATCCCGTCACCAGTGTCGGAGCCTTTAATGGTGTGAAATATGGCATTTTTTACTGTCAAATTGCCAAAAAAATTTTGCCTCGATGGGAATTTTTGCGAATTTCAACATTCGTGCTCCGTCACATCTGTTGATTCGATTCCACACAAAAAATATTAAAATCGGTTAAGAACTCGGGAAGTTATGGCGTAACGGACATTGTGCCATTGAAGCTGATCCATGGGAGCTTCGCTTGCTTCACTCCAATAAGTGGTCAATGGTATTTCTCTATGACTATGGACTCACGCGTGTCTGCTTGGTCGGGTTTGGGCCGAGACCGCGTTGTCCCACTGAGCCTAGCGGTCACCTCACGAGCCTTCGCCGACAAATCTCGCTCACTGCCACTGCGACCTGAGGGAGTCATACAATACAATCACGCCTTATCCCCGTAGGAGTAGTGGGTCATCCAGAAATTACGTCACATGTTAAAGGGGAGGGTATCTCCGGAATGTGACTGTGTGATAAGGAACAGGGGGGGTCGAAATTGTTGTAACGTCACGTATTGAAATTTAAAATACTCAAATGCGAAATTCATTTGCGAACAAAAACTCAAAAAAATTACGAATCCAGTCTACATTTGTTAATATTTTATTTAAAAACTAGCGGCCGGTCCCGTCTTCGCACGGGTGGACAAAATTCTTTAATTTTTTTCTATTAATAAATATTTTTCCGTTAGCTCCATCAAGCGTCCGGTAGACGAACTACTTGCGGTTAACGCATTTACAATGGAAAAAGAGCGGGAAAAAGAGCGGACAGACAAACAACAAATTTGTGATCTTAGATTATAGATGTGCAATGTTAATTCGAGGGGAGGGGAAAAATGTGACAACCTGTGACAAGGACGGGGCAATCCGCGTGACGAAATTTATGGATGGCCCCTAGGCAGAGATCACAGATTTCCACTTTACACGATCCTGACAAACATCTCTCGCTTCTTCAACTCTCATCAGACCTTTCATATAAGCTTTTCGATTAAAGGGTAGTTTTGACTTAGCCTTTTTCAAAACATCTCCTATTCGGTCTTTGAAAATATCTCCAAGAATACATGAAATATCAGATATCGACGTTTTCGAGCTATAGTTTCTATGGTATTGTTAAAATTACATTAAAATTTATAGATATTTTCTTTAATTTTGAAAATATTTTTAATTTTTGTGTTAATTATTACAAATTCTGTCAAGAATGAATTTATGTAGAATGATTTAAAATTGATCTAATGCAACTCCAGCTCGAGAGATCGCGCAGCAGTCGTGGCCAGGCAGTGACAGTGTTCGCACAAATAAACACGCCAAGGAATTAAAAGCAAGGCCTGAGAAGTATACCATCTTTCATTTCAGTAGTAAGTAAAGCTAATTTTCACAAGTAATTCACTAGAAGAATATTCGCGGTCGCGCCCAGTACATGTGAATCCAAACATACACTGAGGTATACCATCAGCTATTTTTGTGTAAAGTACCGCGAACATAACAGTTTTATCGAAAAACTGTGTTGCCATAGAAAATAATTCGATTTTGATTCAAACTTTAAAAAATTGAATTTATGATTTTCTTGACAAAAAACCAATAACCTGATAAATTATTTTAATAGAAAAAACTAGAAAAAATCAACTCGGCCGACAAGTTCATTCTCAGGCGGGAAACGAACCCGCAACATTTGTATATCCGGTCTAATGCTCTCCCAATGGAGCTACCGAGCCTTGTGAACACCTTTCGAAATTCTTCTAGTATTTTTCTACTTTTTACGCTGTAGGCCAGCGTTGTCTCATTAATGAGAGGAACATCCTCTCGTATTCGAAAGAAACATTTTTGATTGCCTTGATTTTTCTATATTTACTAGCTGACCCGGCCACGCGTTACTATATTATAAACTGAAATGAAATCTAGCCTATGTCCTAAACCAGAACAAATCCAGCAAAACAAAAAAAAATCGGTTGAGTAGTTTCGGAATTCATCACGGTCAAACTTTGTGACAGATATTTTTATATAAACTAGCGGCCCGTCCCGGCTTCGCACGGGTGGACAAAATTCTTTGAAATTTTTCTATTATTAAATATTTTTCCGTTAACGCCATCTAGCGTAGACGAACCACTTGCGGTTAATGCGTTGCTATGGTAACGTTATTGATACAATGGAAAAAGAGCGGACAGACAAACACACAAATTATAGATTGATGATATTTTTTGCATTTTTTTTTCAATGCTATCTTATGTTATAAATTATTTAAATAGGAAAATATTTTGACAACTTTAGAACCTATCCACATCTGTTACGTAAGGATGTCACTCCTTCGACTCCCGGTCACGTCAATGTATAACCTATAACTCACCTATCCTCCTGGTGTGATCAACAGACCCAGCTCTAGGTCTAGGCGGTACCGTTGGTTTTTCTCCATTCCTGTCTTCAGCTTCTGAGCTGGACTCCTCTTGCCCCCCAGCCAAGCTCACTGTGCGATATTAGTTTTTAGTATGCATGTGATAAACTTGCGAATCGCTTGGCTAACCGCTACTGTGGTTTGTGGGTATTAGGGTTTGTAGAAGCGATCGTTTACTACGAGTTAGTGAGTGAATGTAAATTTTGAAAATGTTGTCTTTGTCATATTAATTATATTGGTAATATATGCAATTTTTAACAAATCTTATTTTTATATTTAATAATAATAATGATTTATTGCCATACATATATTACATTTATATTTTACATTTACTAATATATTTTATAACAATAGTTTTTGTAACTACGGTATGTATAATTAATTTGGAAATCAGACCATTTTTTTTTTTAAGTTTTAGCATTTTTAGCTACATTTTTAAATCCAAATATTTTTTAGTTATAATCTTTGAGTATCTATTATTCAGTTAGAAAACTGAAAAAAAAATATAGAGGATAAAATTTTTAAGTGTATATTCATAAACAATAAAATGAGCGCCGTCTACCGGTACTTACTATATTTACAATTATACTTAGTGGTATAACATTTAGAGTTAAATGTCAAAAGTTATACCTATTACGAAATGGCTATTTTTATAAATAGATGTTAATGAGGTTTTGTGTAAATATTACAGATCTGATAAATAAGGAACTTTACAATTTTAGATGAGATGAATTAAAAACAATATATTAAAGCTTTTATTTTCAACATAAGCGGTACACAATTTTTTTAAATAATATTTTTTTTCTAATTATTTTTAACTATATCTACACAAATGTTAAGTGTTGCCAAATATACAGCATTTATTAATGAGATTGCATCAACTCACCAGAACTGTAAGCGTTGGCAAGACCACGTCTTCTCGCTGTATTCGCTGCAGCTTTATTCATTGAACTGATTGTGGGTCTCATGAGACCTGAGCCTCGATTATTTTGTGCTCGGGAAGGCTGTGGATCTGATTCGGAGTCACTCTGCAAATAGAAAATCACAAATTGTTTGTTGGAGCGCGCTAATCTTTAAAACTAACAGTCGGATTTGAAAAAATCGACATTGCATCTGATAATGCAATTTTTGGGGAAGATCATAGGATAATAAACATAACGCTACGATCCTTCGAATATAAGAGAAAGAACGCTAAGCAAAAACGAAGTAATATAGCCACTCGACGAGAGCCGAGTATTGCCGAGAAGGGCCGAACTGATAGAACCGAATCCCACGCGGACTAAATAGAAGCGACAACCAGTTTTTAATAAAAAGTATTATCTGTAATCATGTTATAAATATCTTTAATGCAGATAACGATTAAAATATGGATGCAGCGAATAATATGTATCTATTCAACAAAAATCAACATTATATCTTTAAATTTAAGGTATACTTTTAATGGTCTAAGGAAAATTGACTTAGGGCCTGCACACACCACGTTTATCAAACGCGCCGTCGACGCGCGCTTGTATCAATACAAACGCGATACTCACGCCAGTTAAACGCAGCTTGAATATAAATTTATGTAGTTGAATACCTGAGTAAATCCAGTCTCGCGTTTGAATTGGTACATACATAGGATCTGTTTGCTACAAGTGATGCTTCGATAAACATTATATGTATAATGTTATTATTTGTGATGTAATATAATGTTGTTACCTGTAATTGGCTTTGTGTTGCTATGTATGTTAAATATTTCTTTATTATAGCTGGTGGTCGTCCGAAAGTTAAATAAATAAAAAAGAATAAATACATTATAATAACGCGCTTTGGTATCGATACAAACGCATTAGACATTCAAAAATGTTCTAAAGAACAAATAAATAAAAAAATATATAAATGGAATAATACAAAAAAGCTGTGTGCATAAGCCCTTAAGATTACCTTTTGTGTTATTTAGCCTATTTAGAGCCCGTGTGGAATCATTACCCTAGCGCCCTCTAGTAAGCGCGTGGTCAAAATGGCATGAGTACAAATAACAGCACATTGCCACAAACTGTTAAAATTATACTGTATACAATAATATTGTTTAAAGATTAAATGAAAAATCGATTAAAGCAATTTGCCATTTCTGTTACTATTATTTGCTGACTGTATTTAGAATTATACAGGATAATCAACCCTAACAAGTCAAAAGGGTACCCTTGTTAACATGTTAAATATACCAATGTCAAAAAATTTAAATTGTAAACAAAACGACTATCCATTTTCACTCGATCAGCTGATCGGTCATTTTGTAAGGAGAGTTCATTTTTTTACGATATCTATTTAATGACATTGAAGCGATTGAAAGTGCTCAGCGCTACCTAGGATCGCGGCGCCCTAGTGTACACCTGTGTGTGAAATGAAAACTTTTTTTTGGTATAGTTTAGACAGTTCTATACTTGACTGTACAATGGCTGATGACGTACGCTTGACTTATAGAGTAAGCTGGTGAATACGTGACGAGAGCGTTACGAAAAGTGTGATCAGGCGAAGTGAACGGAAGTTGATAGGGATATATAAGTTAGTAAAGATAGAAACACAGAGAACACATTTTCTTTCTCTCTTTCTCTCATAGTTACGTTTCGTATATCAAATGTATTCATTGTGTCCCGTCACCAGTGTCAGAGCCTTTAATGGTGTGAAATATGGCATTTTTTATCAACAAATTGCCCCTCAAATTTTGTTTTTCTCCCATGGCCGCCATTTTGTTTTCTTGGTAACCAAGACCTGGGCTCTCATACTAATTCGACCACCACTACTCATGTTAATGTCCTATCAACATTAAAAAGGCGTCATTTGATAGCTAAACATGTAGACAACAGTTACATAGCCATCATGTTTCAATTGTCATGGAGTAAAAAATAGAAAAAAATAAGTAAAGAAAAACAAATAGTGTGTATTTTTTAATTATTGGCTTTTTGAGAGGACCTAATTTAAGGGGCAATTTGTCGATAAAAAATGCCATATTTCACACCATTAAAGGCTCCGACACTGGTGACGGGACACATTGTATATAGATGGAGCTAAAGAAGTTTTATTGCAGTTGTGTGTTTTTTTTAATTACCTGGTTGTTGAGTACGCCGACACTAGAGCTCCTAGTCATGTTGGACTTGTTGTAACGTGGCGCAGGTTTCACAAACGTGCTCGGCGACTTGTTCGTGCTCGCGCTCGGCGGCTGGGCCGGTTTCGATGCAACTGTTACATAGAGATACATTTTAGTTAAAGAGAAAAATCATATTTTAGAAACGCTACAGTGCTGATCAAGTAGCTATTGGTATAGGAAATTTACAGTTTAATATTTTACATAAAGTGAGTGTATATATGAATATTTTTAACAACAAATATAAAATAAATTAATATAATAGAAAAATACTAGAAAAAATCGACTCGGGTCACAAGTGAATCTCAGGCGGGAATCGAACCCGCAACCTTTGGAAATCCGGTCCAATGCTCTCCCAATTGAGCTTTGACCTGACTTGTGACCCGAGTCGATTTTTTCTAGTATTTTTCTATTATATTAATTTATCTTATAAGATCGCATTGAAAATGCATAAAATATATAAAAAACTTCTAAATAAAACAAATATAAAACAATTTAAAAGATTCAAAAGTCAGTATACTAAACACTGTATTGTTACTGATGTAACGAATCTATTTTTTTATCAATAATAAAACTATTACAAAAAATTATTTATTACTTTTGAAATGAAAAAAAAATCATAATTATCATTCAATTAAATTTTTTAACCACATGCAGCATAGTCAAACAGTATAAGTGCATTAAAAGCGAAGAATTATTGCGTGATATATTTTAATAAGTTACATTTATGGTACAGAGATACTCAAGATGTTTTATACTTACTTCGTGTTTGTAGACAACTAAACTTTATACGTTCTAATTATCTACCCATTAAACAATAACTTTTAATTAGCCTAGCCATAGCCCAAAGTAAGCAATGGAAAACCTGTATCACAGAAATATATATAAATGCCCATGACTCGGTTACAAATGTTCAATCTATAATCTAAGATCACAAATTTGTTGTTTGTCTGTCCGCTCTTTTTCCCGCTCTTTTCCCATTGTATATGCGTTACCAATAGCAACGCGTTAACCGCAAATAGTTCGTCTACCGGATGCTAGATGGCGCTAACGGAAAAATATTTAATAATAGAAAAAAATTAAAGAATTTTGTCCACCCGTGCGAAGCCGGGACGGGCCGCTAGTCATTATACAAATATCTGAATCGTCCGGGACTCAAACAAAAGGAAAGGCAAAATTGTTCTTGCATTATACGGTCGCCTCATATTTAAATTTTTTATATGTGCATTCAAGAAATAATAGAAAAGATTTTGTTGTACACTTAATAAGATAAGGAAAAATGTACATGTATTTTACTAATGGGATCTAAGAGTTCGAGCAGTCTTTATCGGCTAAATGCAACAAGGAAAATTAAAGGTTGATACAATCTGTTAGCACGGAATCGCATAGAATGGAATGTGTTATTTGCTTAAAAGTGATACTAGCTCATAGTAGAAGTTGAAATACTGCCAGCGTCTCGGTAGCTCAGCGGACGCCCGGTTAGCGAAAGGTGGGTTCGAATCCCAACTGAGGGCTCAGAGACGTGGTCGTTTTTTACAAGCGTATTTTATATCTTATAAAAAATATATAAGATGTTACAATGTTTATGAAATATTTAATAATAATAATAGAATAGCCTTCTTTAAATGTGATTTACATTAAAAGCATTACATTAGAAGCAATATTAATAAAAATATCAGTATGCGCCATTACCGTTGTCTGTTACAGAATTCATTACATTCATCGATAGAATAAAAACAATTTTCAATTTTTTTGAAAGCATTAAGTGGTAAAATCGTGAGATCATCAAGCAATCTATTGTTTAAGCTTTTAAATAAACAATAGGCGTTTCTTTAAAGAGTTGTTGCTTTTAGAAGAAGAACTAGTTTATTAGGGTATTTGTTATTGAAATTACAGTGTACTTTAATCTCAAGATACAACATCAGAATATGCGATTCCGTGCTGACATATGTGCCTTTCTGTAGCCCTGGAATGTCATTAGTTACAGCGGGAAAGATAGGGAGCCGTCAATTTCATATTTTAAGAGTGGAAGTTATGAACTTTACGATCGATCATCAAATCTTAAGCTTAACAGTATCCGTACATACAACAGCGGTCCCAATATTGCACCCTGGAGTACACCTTTTCATTTGCTATTGATTTTACTAAAAGTTCTATATACTCTTTCTTATCACGGTTCAATTGAAAGTTAAAGAATAGTAATTAGTATAGCCGTCACCAATTTGATATACAATAGTGGTCCCAATATTGTACCTTGGGGCATTCTTGGCGCCGGCATTGGCTTGGCGAGGTCTGAGAGAGAGATGGCACGACGCATTCCCGACGATTCCTCTTCTTGGTCCGACGCATGGCGATTGGCTGATAATTTTAACCGTTAGCATGCTAGGAGTATAACAACTGAATGTATGGAATGCTAGTTATTGTTCTTTTATTGTAACCCTGTTTTGAATCTTTAGTTTATTCGAATATCATGTAATACAATTTAAACTTAATAAATCTCGTCAAAATAATCTGACACCCATACATTCGGTTCAATGCTAGGGCTTAAGCAAAACATATTTAATAACAATAAATCCATGCAAGGCAAAAATATACGAAATACGAAACACACAAAGACATAAAAATATCATGCTTTAAAATAAAGCGATGATTTGTGATGGATTGTGAAGACCAGCGGTGCTTATACAAAATATACTAACATTAATATATAGCTTTTATCTTTTATTATAATTATAACCATAAAAAATGGTCTGTCACAAGTAATCACAAAATTTTAACGCTATAGGCATCGTTGAGATAACAAGTATCTAAAACTGAACCTAAATAATTATAACAGAACATTCAAAATAGAACGATACCGATATTGTTTTAAGCGCAACTGAGAATACCGACACGACAACGATATTTTCTAAGCATGCGTTGCCAACCTTGAGGAGAAAATTTTGATGGCAGCACCGGTATTTGTATTGGAACTTTTTTCGCTAAACAAGAACCTCTTACGACAGAACCCGTATATATAACTGGTCTGATTTTACTACTAGAAGCTTCGTACATGCGATTTTCCATACATAACCTAGGAGTAGGTCCTCTGATGATTTTTCTAAACGGAACTTTAGGACGATTGAACCCATAAATTGACATTCTCTTTGGAGAATTGGTGCAACTCGAACTAGTAGTAGATGATTCATAGTTTTCGCTATCCAAATGTACATCAGTTTTAGGAATAACCATCTCATTGTAGACTCTTTGCTGTAGCTTTGGTGGATGGCATATTTCTGTCTTTACTGCATTATTAAGTTTTACTTCAGTTTCTCCTTGAGGTTGATAGGTAGAATCGTTGCCTGCATCGTTCGTTACTTCGATACCTTCAACTGTCAAACCACCAATCTGTTCAGAATCTAAAATATCAGGTAGACTCAAATTTCGTTTAATTTCTTTGTTATCTGAATTGGTTTCTGTATCCGTATCAGCTTCCTCTAAAGTCAACGAAGCAAAATTTGGGACGGTGGTCTGTTTCGTAGCTAATTTTTCAAACTTTCTGGATAGAACTTTTACAACCCCTTTTCCATCGTTAATGTTGGCTTTGAGAGGTCTCATACGCCATTCTTTCAAGATTTTTTCTTGCAATATCTTCCTTTCTTCCATCTCCACTAATTTATTAATGATTTCCAGTTTCCTCTCAATATATTTGTATTTCTTTAAGTCCAAAGTCTCTTCCGGAGCTATGTTTTCTTTTGCTTCCGTATCTTGACGACTATGACAAGCAACAGGTACCTCTTTATCGTTTCTTGAAATCCTGGAATTGATCTGATCCTTTTTCAACTTTACATAGGCCAATTTGTTATCTTGTTCCGCATAATAATCTAATGAATCTTTAGCAAAGTCATTACTGTCATCTATGACATCTAAAGAGTCCATACTAACCTCCTTCATTCTTTCCATACGCTGCATAGCAAAAACTTCCAAACTATCCATTTGAATTTCAGATTTGTTCTCATTAACATCTTTTTCTTTTACAAATACATCAAAAGTTTTTTCAGTACCATCTGTAGAATCAACTTTATTAGAATTTGGGTCATCCTGTTTTTTATTAGCCAAGAAATTTTTATTTTGAAGACCGTCTAGTTTAGCTTTGTATTGCGAAGAAATGGAAGAACTCATACCACTTTTATCTAAACCTGCTTTAAGTCGATTATTTATTTTGACAGAAGAAGTTCGCTTCATAGGTTTTGGAGGTTTATGTGGTACAAATTCCATGGTTATTTTGACATTGTTATTTTTCTGAGAACCTCTCTCTAAACTTTTAGTAGCATTATTGTACTTAGCTCCGTTTGCTTTTTCTTTATTTAATTGATTCTTACTGACTTTGTTTTGAGAATTTTTACGAATTTGCTCCTCAAACTTTTCTAAATTTTTTTGTACATGAGAGTTACGCTTTTCCATCAAATTTTTTAAGGGATTTGGTTTTGATGCTGGTTCTAATACGACTTCAAAGCTACAACTTTTCGACTTAACCATTGCATTCTGTTCACATCCTTCCATTTCACTTTTATATTTATGTTTTTCCACAAATTTGGGTTGAAGAGATTTACTCGCTTTGGCCATGTAATCTGTATTTAATCTAGGAATCTCATCCAAAACTTTTTTCTCCTTAGAATACTGCTGTATATTATTTCCGTCGAAATAATACGCAATATTTTTTGCTGGAGGAGGATTTTGTTTCGAAGCGGATTCGTAAAGACTTTTCGATCTTGTCACAGTCTTGTGTCCAGAATATTCTGAAACCGGTACATCAAAGCCGTATATTTTACTAGCAGCTGGCTTGGGACTAACACTGTAAGTTTGTTCTTTGTAATTAGGGCTTGTACCTTCTAAGTAATTGTTGTACATATAACCATGGAAGTATGGAACAGTGTTAGGACTCGATCCATAACTTTTTGATGTATTTTCAAATTCATAACAACTCTTGCTATCTCTTGGAATGTTACATTGCTTGTGTTGTCTTTTAGATCGCGTACCTTCAAATAACATTTCTAAGGGAGCACTTTTGGTACATTCGGAATCATCAGATAATACGCTTTCTAATGAATTGCAATTAGTTCTAGATAATTGGTTATCGTTGTCTAAAAACATTTCATCTGATAAAACTGATTCTTGACTGCAACTACTTTTCATGTATTTCTTTTGGTTGAGGAAAAAACTTGCACTACTATGCCTATGATTATCTAAATAATCTGTGTCATTAATGTTTTCGAAAGAGCAGTTTTGTGATTCGTTCAAATTGTATCGACTATCGCACAATTTTGCTTGCTGGAATGCAACTTCATTGCCATATTTTAAGAATATTTCATTCGATACACTTGAGCAATTGGAGTTGTCGCTTAACACAGACTCATTAGACCTAGTTACACATCTTTTAGTCAAAACGCTTTGGCATCTATAGATATTAGCGTAGTTATAATTCATAGGGTCATCTTCATCTAAAATATCGTCAAGATTAGATGGCATATTCCTAGGCAAGGTAGAACTTTTCTGACTAACTGAAGTAGGTTTAGTTGGCACAGTAGGTTTCTCTGTAGCATAAATTTCATAGTTGGAAATAGCTCTACGCGGCATCATTTTATTATGCTTTTTACATACTTTTTTGGAATATAATTTGTTTTTGCAACTAGCGTCTTGACTCAAACTACAATCCTCTAAAGAATCAGAAGAGAAATTCCCATCTTCATTTTCCTCGACTTCTTTAGTAGGTTGTAAATCTAAATCATTTTCAGAGTTCGGTTCATATTCGTCTAAATCGCCATATTTTTTGGTAATTTCAGCTATCATTTTTTCTGTATCACTTTTGATCGTATTAACTAAATTTTTACCATTGTCTTTCAAAGATTTATTGTCTAAACCTACGAAGAAAGACAGCGAATTTCTCTTTTTATGATCCAATGAGTTTTGATTTTTATTCAGTTTTTTATCTTGATTATTCTGAGCTACCTTATCCGCCCATTTGCATTCCTCTGATACGGGAGAAACTGGACAAGATTTATAATTCTTAAAAATGCTCCTGGAACTTGGTTTCGGTTTGGTTTGGGGTTTTTCATCTTTGTTTAAGTTTAAATGGAAATTCCTGGGTGGTATTTTGGGTGGTTCCTTTTCTTCTCCTTTCGGAAATAGTCTATTGAACACTTTCGATTGGACTGGTTTTTTCCCCATGTCTATAGTGAAGGCTAAAGGCTGTTTTTGTGGCAGCTGATCTTTAAAAACCATAGGTTTAGTTCCATACGGAGTGAAATTCATGCTTCTTTTATCATTTTGGTTTATGGTTATATTAGCGTGAGGAGGTACGTAAGGCGGTAAACTTTCATCGTATTCTGGTATAAGTTTGTTCAAGTTAGCGGGTATAGCGTAAGGGTTCTTGTTGCGATAATCCAAGTTTTGGAAAGGGTTAAGACTGTCGAAGAAATTGGAATTTAGACTGTCCAAATTTTCTTCTGGACAAGGGTTTACTCCTGGTTTGCGTGGGGGGAAAACGGTAATGTTAGTATAGTAGCAATACATGTGTGTTACCGGCCGTAAATATGAAAATAATTTTGAATTGATACTTGGTGTATGAAAGATTTTATAATAGAAATAGTGACCGATACAAAGTGATTGTTTCGAACCTTTTTTGAGATTTTTTTCGCAATAGTAAATGGATCAGTATGTAATACAATGCATATTACTCCAAAATTATAATAGGCCCAAATGTTACTATACGTTGTTTTTACAGGAGATACATTTTTCTGATTCATATCGCTGTGTAAATAATTTGTATCAACAATAGAAAAAAAAATTAAACCGAATAACTATTTTTATATTCACAGCCGACTTTTATATAAATTTCAATAACAACATAATATGCGGATGTTAATGAAATGACAATCGTTAGCAATAATAAATTGTTTGTAGATGTGGTCGTTTGTATTTTTTCAACGATAAATCGTTATTTCGATATTCTGAAGCCAGTTTTTCGTTGGAGAAACGGCGAGATATTTTAATAGTGTTTAATAAATACGTTTTAAATTATTTAGTTACTCTGATCAAAATACTTAAGACTTCTTAAAGGATTAGACGTAAAACATGGAAAAAAAAGTCCCAGAGATATTTTAATGCAAAGAGTACTAAATAATAAATTTGTTAGAATTATGTACTCGTGATATATCTGTGGGAATTAAAATGGTAAAAAGTGTGAAATACTACAATTTGAACACTTTTCCAGGATTTTTTTATTTTATTTTAATGTTGCAACCAAAGGCGTGTTGAAATGAGACTGAGCTAAGCTTCTGAATCTTAGCTAATTTTAAGTCATCCTCAGTATCCAAAAGAGTCTCATCCTCAGCATTTTAACAAAGAATATTAACAATTCGAAAAACACAATATTAATATCCTCGTTAAGCCCTACTGGTTAAGCTAAACGCTTCCTTTTTTATGATTTTTATATATTTTTTACAATTTTCAATACCATCTTATATGATAAATTAATTGAAGAGAAAAATACTATAAAATATCGACTAGGCTTACAAATTATTCACAGACTAACTAAACGTTTGCATTACGAGTGGGTCGTTCCGTCGTACATTTGCGAGAATCGAACATACTCCACATACTTTATTGTAATGACATTTAATAATAATTTGTGTTCTTATTATTTGTGGTGATTTGTTTGTTGTTTATTATGACAATTAAGACTAATTTCATTGAATGTATCGATATTTAATAATAATTTGTGCTGTAACTAATTTAATAATTAATGAATATGAATATTTTAACATCGCCCTGTCGATATTATATGCTGGACAATTTCTTTAAGATCTAATGAAACCATATTCTATTATTATTATTGGATTAAAGCACATATTTAAACCAATGGGCTGCCTTTATGATTATAATGAAAATTTCATAAATTAGAATTACAATAAAAAAGTCTTAATTCGCCTATCCTCCATTCCCTTTAAATCGATACCAGTCAATGAGTTTCACTTTTACAAAAACCACATCGACAAACTTACATTTTCACACACAATAGACCTTATAACACTCACCATAAGGCCTTGTATTGCTCGGCACAGCCATAGAAACGGGTCGTCCTCTCCGCGTGCTATCTTTCTCGGGAATGTAAGAGAGATCGTGGGTAGATTGGCTGGATTTCAAATTCGAACGGTAAGCGACCTGTAACAAATTATTTTTAATTAATATTTATTAAAAAAAAACCGGCCAAGTGCGAGTCGGACTCGCGCACCGAGGGTTCCGTACAAACCTGTAGGTATATAAGTAAAAGTTCACCCATCACGAAAATATTTTTTATTATATGATGTAACTAAAAATTTACGGTTTTTGCAATTTTTCTTTTATCTGTACTATAAGACGTTACTTCGTACCATATTTCAAGGTTCTAAGTCTACGAGAAGTACCCTGTAGGTTTTGATTCCCGTGCGAGTTTCGAAAATTTGCGGAAATTTTCGGCATAAACGTCTGTATCTTTTGATTGCTTTGGCTTAGGAGTTTGATTTTTCACAGCTCCAAGGGACAGTAGGACAGGACAAGGGACATAGTCTCGCGTTCCTGAGAAAAACGGTCTTGACAGACGGACGGACGGACAACAAAGTGATTCTATAAGGGTTCCGTTTTGTCCTTTTGAAGTACGGAACCCTAAAAATCACAATTCTTAATAATTGATTTACTGTAATTATGACAATTAAAAATGCAAACACGATTTTTATTAATAATTAAAAATGAAATAAAAGGAATCGTAATTTTTACGTTATTGTTATTAAATTATAAAAAACATTGGCGGGTTTCATAACAGCTTTTTTTCATATTACAATAAAAAAATTCATAATATCCTTTCTATATCTTGAAATCTACGTGTAAAAAATTACGTGTAACAGAGTTTCACCGTGATGAATTCCGTAGCTTATCACCGATTTTGGTGATTCTTTTTTCTTTTTGCTGGATTTGGACTTAGGTCATAGGATAGGATTTATTTTAATTTATGATACAGCAACGCGTGGCGGAGTCAGCTAGTATTTCTATAAGCTTTAAAATTCGCTTGTAAAAAAACAACTCCGACCCCTTAGGTAGGATTCGAACCTATAATCTCTTCTCTCCTCTTACCAGTGAGCTGTTTTTTTTTATCGTGAATAAGAAAGCGCTTGACCGCTATCACACCTGATGGTAAGCGACCATGCGATCTAACATGTAATGCGCTTGCCTAGAAGATACTTATTTACTTGTGACTTGAAGACTCCTAAATTATTATTAGTATTTATCAGGAAACAAAGACCGAGGCTGTATGTATTTTAAACCTTATTGTAAAGTCTAAAAGGTGCACTTTACGTTTTCTAGCTGCCTCCTAGTCTCCAGTATCCTCCTGTTGAGCTCCTCCCTCCTCCTGGCTGCGTCGGGGTCGAGGTTCTTGGAGGGGGTGCGCGGGGCGGGGGCGGGGGCGCGGGGGGGAGCCCTCGACAGGTGCTGTGACGACAGCGAGTTATGACCTGGGCAAAACGACGTGGGTTAACTCAAAACATCCGAAGAAAGAGGTTTTTGGCGACTAAAAATAGGTAAATAATAATATTTGTTACAATGATACCAATTAACCTAGGCCAAATTAGGCATTGTAAGGCTTGTGTTATGGATTCTAGTGTAACGGATATACATACATATATGTAACATAGATATTGTATAAAAACGCATGACTCAGGTACAAATGCTAGTATTCATCACACAAACATTTGCCCCTTCCGGGACTCGAATCTAGGACTATCGGAGCGAAAGACAGAATTGCTACCGTTGCACCAAAAAGTCGTCATTATGTAATCATATACAAACAATATTTAATGTATGAATCTATAAGAATGAATGTAAAAAATATTATTACTACTTGCGGTTAACGCGTTGCTATGGTAACGCGTATACAATGGAAAAAGAGCGGACAGACAAACAAAAAATTTGTGATCTTAGATTATAATCTAATCTATAGATTGTTATTGCTTCTACTGTTTTCCTTTTATAGTTTGAAAAGAAATTGTAGTACTACATTTGCGAACATTTACATAATTTACGAGTTTTTTTTTATATATATAAAAACTCACCAGCTGCCGAAGTAGTGTCCATTTCCGCACCGCATAGTGAATCGAAGGCAGACTTAATGTATTGCTCCCGCCGTCCGGCAGTATCTATGGACTCGCACGACCCGGATAACGGATTCCGGTCCGCGTTGTCACCGGACGGCGTCGACACCTGCGGTGAGAGTAACTGCACCAATTAAATATTAGTATATAAAAAGCCATACATTGATATACAATGCAGGTTAGGTTAGGTTATAATTTATTTATTTATTACCAGCAAGCAAACTATATTAAATTGTATTTATTTTGATTGTGCTCTTTAAAATTATGACAAATAATGGTATATTTAGTTTTATACTTCCGCCCACATTATATATTAAATAAAACAACTTATTTAGCCGTGATCCTTAAGGCCTTAGTCGTCCTGTGATCACATCCGAAAACATCAGGATTAAATATAAATGGGTATTACCCCCAGTGATATCCCATCAATATTACGATATTAAAAAAAAGCCAAAACCAACTACTCAAAGTGGCATTTTGGTCACCCATCCGATTACCAACCGTTGCCAAAGTTGCTTAACATCCGCAATATCAGAACGAAGGTAGCAATCACTAAACCACGCTTCTCCAATATAATGCATACTGAAACATTATATGAAACGAAAGAACTATATTCACCTCATCATCATCAGAATCGTGACCGGAACCGCTCAAAGATGTTCCGGTCGTGCTCGGTGGTATTTCTAGTCTTGGCGCTTCGTTCTTCCATCTTTTCGACCTTCGCATCGACTGTCGTAATTCTTCTGCATCCATCGCGTTTACCATGAACTCTCTGTGAGAGCAATAAATTTCAATTTAGCTTTCTTTTTTACTAATAATATTTTAAGGTACCCTTTATCTGGCAGAATCTTGTTGTGAAGAAAGTCACTTGGCATATAAATCAAAGGGTACAAATTGACATAAATTGCAAGTTAGGTTAGGTTAGGTATTTTTTTAATTCATTACCAGCCAGCAAGCTATTTCAAATTATGCCAAATAATTAGTAGGCGTTCTAAAATTACGATTTTTAATCTAACTACCGGCCCGTCCCGGCTTCGCACGGGTGGACAAAATTCTTTTAATTTTTTCTTTTATTAAATATTTTTCTGTTAGCGCCATCTAGCGTCCAGTAGACGAACTACGGTTAACGCGTTGCTATGGTAACGTTAATTGATACAATGTAAAAAGAGCGGGGAAAAGGGCGGACAGACAAACACACAAACCACTGTGATCTTAGATTATAGATTCATATGTTTGTTGATTACAGTAAGCTTTATTTTATCTTGAAATGTTATTTAAAATATAATAAACGTCTAAACTTATTAACAAAGTTAATTGTAGTTAATTACAGGTTTAATTAATTTATACTTAATTTTATAATCCCCACATAGTATTAAACAAAGTAGCTTCCTGTTGTCTGTCCCTTTATATGCTTAGATCTTTAAAACTACGCAACGGATTTTGATGCGGTTTCTTTAATAGATAGAGTGATTCAAGGGAAAGTTTTATATGTATAAAACATGCATAATATAGTAGAACATTGCACCCGTGCGAAGCCGAGGCGGGTCGCTAGTCTGAGACGAGTGGCTCGCATACTCGTTTTCATGGTAATTCGAAGTCCCGGATTCGATGCCTTATTTATTTCTTGTTCCATTTCTTTGTTAGTGGTTCTGCAATTCAAGCAAATACTAAAAAAAATATATACCCAGGCATGTCATCGTCATTGTTGCCTGGATAGTAGGTAGGTCTATTCCCCCTCTCGGAGGAGGATGTCCTCTCACCATCCGATATATCCTCTATATCGCCGTCGTGTTCAGTAGACTCTTGATCCTGAGGACAAATTAATAACATTTATTTATAACGTATAAATGAAATTATAAAAAGATTTTTTTTTTATTTATACTTATTACAGGCATATGTATAATTTTAAGACATTTCAAAGCAACGCCTTTATTAAAGCACAGTAAATACAGAACAGTAGGTTATCTAAGGCCGCCCGCCGAGTTATTAGCCTACTCTTGCGTTGATCCCCAAGGTTGTCACTTTTACTTTTAGTTAATATCTTCGAACAAGCAGCACTTGATCTAAATTTATGTAATAAAAAGCATATTATTATTAAATATTTGTTTGCTAAATCGTTATTGAGGCACCCGAAAACACTACAATATTTTTTTCCCCTTTTTGAAGTCATGATACTCGTAATAATTAATATTATGGTAAGTGGCCGGCGAGAGTTGACGATCGCGAGCGGTCATGTGACGTACGCGCATGCTCACAGTCGCGCGGCACAGCCCGTACTGCCGCAACCTTATTCCCCCATATATTATGCTAGCGTGTGCGTGAAATCGCGTGCCGACACGGCACGCGGCGCGCACGCACACATTCAAACCGAGAGCGGCACGTTTGTATGAAGATATTTTACTGTTCTTTACTGTGATTAAAGGCTGCTTATATTAAAATGATTGGCAAACTAAGATAGGGTTAGAAAAAGACATTGTAAACACTGATTTACAAAATGCAAATATAGTAAATAGGCATGAGAACGTTATACCAAAACGTAACTAAAAACCGTTTTGAATTTCATACCGAAACGTTACGTTACCGCAAAGCATAAAACCGTTTTTCTCATAACCAACGCAACGCAACCAAAACTGAAAACCACTCGCCGCACCGCGACGCCACGGTCGAGTAAATGCAACAAAATAGTGATAAAACCAATAATAAAACAAATAATTTTGTAATTTATTCTTGGTCATTTATATTATGATTAGAAATATTATCAAAAAAAAATCGAATCAAAAATTATTGTAAATATGACGATTTTTGAATGCGCCAGAAAAGATTTCAAGTTCTCATTTATTCACATACATTAAAAATTACTAGTTCATATATTAAAGTTTTAAAAAAACTAGTTCTAAGCCTAGTAAAAGCACGATGGGATATCGTCATAACCATAATTACGTAAAACTAAAACAAAAACTTGCGTTACGTTAGCTAACAGCGTTTCCGTTTTCATTCGTTTTGCAGTAGCCAAACCATCTCGACAACCGCGCGGTATTGATAACCAAAACCGAAAACGATTTTTGAAAACGTTATGGAAACTTCAAAACCGTTACGTAACGGTTAAAGGAATAGCCAAAACGCCCATATCTAACAGTAAAAGAGTGACTTTAACTAGCCCATGGCAGCTGCACGGAAAACGCAGTCATCTTGGGATCAAGCGATAATAACCTTTTAAGAAATACATTATCATATATCATGTTTCCTTAAAGCAGTGGAAATGAGAGCTTTGAGAAATATAACTGGAGTGAATTTGATGGATAAAATAAGGAATGATGTAATAATTTTTTTATATATATAATTTTATGACCTGGTAACATAGGCCTTTAAGTCATAACTTATTTGGACAATGTTCGTTACTTTGGAAATGATGATTAGAGTTGATATATGAATGATATGAAAGATAGATCATTATCAATGGATGATGAATGAATAGTAAAATACCTTAACCTAGGTTTCAGTAAAGATGTGGGGTTTTACTGAAAATTTCTCGTGGACTTCTTGAGAGAGAGCGAAAGGACACCATCCATTGTTTTGTTTTACTTGCAAACACTCATGCATATACAAAAACACTCAATGGTTAATAACCCACCATTATAACACTAATATCAACCACAACACAAATTTTAACAAAAAAAACAAGACCACCATAGTGACGCTTCCCGCTCCCGCCAAAAAGTCCAATGATGTAATAAGAGAGTGGTGTGGTATAGAAGACATAGTGACAACAAAAGAAAAGGGAATGCTTATATGGTTTTGGACATGTAAAGAGGATAGACCAAAGAAGATTGACTAGATATATGAGACAAATGTGAATGGGCAAGTCGGTAAAGCAAACCAACAACTTTCAGGTACCAAATAAAATATGTTCTAAAAAGGCCAGGTCAAAAGTATCCTTAACCGACGAGCTTGAATGAAAAGGTTGATCAGAGTTAAAGAAGCGAAAGATGTGTCAGGATCGTGGTCTGTGGAAATCTCTGATCTTTGCCTACCCCCGCAATTAATACAGTGTGCAAAATTTGTTGTCAAATAAATAATACTTTTATATAGTATAGGATTCATCTCACGGCTGCTCTTAACCTGCAAAAGTGCAAATGCCCCGGGCAGCACATTCCAAGGGGCGCCACTTGGAACGTCTACGGTAAAAAGATAAGGCACATAGTACCCACCACCAGAAGAACGTTCCAAGGGGCGGCGCAGCCCTCTGACAGGGCAGCAAAATTGGTAAACTGCCCCGGGCGGCAATTGATTTATTTACGCCACTGCTCTTAACCCCTCAAAGTTCGGGCAGGAATTAAAATGTCAAGTGTCTCAATAATGGTTGCCGATAACTAAAATAGTTAGGAAATCCAGAATGACGCTTATATTTTTTCTATGTTGGTATTACTTAAAAAATAAAATTATTGCCTTTCAACTAAACTTGGTCATAGAAAAATAAATTGTAGGAGGAGGTATTAGTGTTAAAATAGTCTGGGCGTATAAGAACGCTAGCGTTCTATTATTATTTCTATTTTTGATTTTCTTTTTATTATATACAGTTGTGCAATTAGTGTATACTAGCTGACCCGGTAACGCGTTGCTATGGTAACGATAAAAGAGCGGGGAAAAGAGCGGACAGACAAACACACAAACAACAAATTTGTGTTCTTAAATTAAAGACTAACTGACCCGGTAACGCGTTGCTATGGTAACGCGTTGCTGTGGTAACGTTAATTGAAACAATGGAAAAACAGCGGGAAAAAGAGCGGACATACAAACACACAAACAACAAATTTGTGTTCTTAGAGTATATATTTACAATTTTGTATGCGGTTACTTATATGATTGTACACCCAACTCCATTATCCACTAATTACTCTTACCAATCTTAGCTTATTGTTGTACGCTTAAACAGCGTTAATAAATATGCTATATTTTAAATATCTAAAAGAAATAATAATTATTGCTAAAGATTAATCGAAACAGAAAATCAATACATTTAATACACACACACGATAGGGTGCGCATGGGAGTAATCCGTTTAAATAAAAAATAAATACTAATTGAACCTTGGTCTTATGAGCCTGAGCTGATTAAGACAACAATTAAAATCTTTATTGAATAAAAAAAGGGTTATCGACTTCGTGATCAGTGATGAATGATGGTTTAGTTTAAAAATGATTTTTATTTACAATTATGTAAGAATCATATCCTATATTCAGACGAATTCCAAGTGAATCTTGAAATATACAAACCTCATATTTAAAACTGCCGAGTGAAGAGTCGTCGGTGTGATGCCTCGTTCGAACTTCCTGCGTTCGTTTAGGTAAGTTCAGTGTAACCTAACGCAAAAAAATAACAAAATAAAATAATAACAGAAACAATAAAAATAAAAAAATCTTCAATACTCATTAAGTATCGTAAATATTAAGAAATAATTATTATAATAGAAAAAATGCTAGGAAAAATTGACTCAGGTCACAAGTGAATTCTCAGGCGGGAATCGAACCCACAACCTTTGGAAATCTGGTCCAATGCTCTCCCAATTGAGCTACCGAGCCTTGTGAACACTCGTCGAAATTTTCTAGTACCTTCCTGATTTTACGCTGTAGGCCAGCGTTGTTTCCTCAATGAGAGGAACATCCTCTAGTATTCGAAAGAAACATTTTTACAAATGTTTGGTCAATCGATTAAGATGAAACAGGCATTAGGAAGGTACTAGAAAATTTCGACGAGTGTTCACAAGGCTCGGTAGCTCAATTGGGAGAGCATTGGACCGGATTTCCAAAGGTTGCGGGTTCGATTCCCGCCTGAGAATTCACTTGTGACCCGAGTCGATTTTTTCTAGTATTTTTTTCTATTATAATAATTTATCTTATAAGATCGCATTGAAAATGCATAAAATATATAAAAATTATAATACTAAGAAATAATTGTCAAATGAAAATTATTACTTAAAGTCAATAAAACAAAGTACTACAATTTAAAAAAAATATTTAAATGGAAAGTTAAATTTTAATTAAATAAAAGAAACTAATATTTCGAAATATATAAGAAATAGCAAAGCATACATTAATCAACATTTAGCAACAGTGCCAAATGAGTATTATCTAAAAGCATTAAAATTATAGCATAGACAATTTTTTAATAAAATGAAGAAATGAAATTGTACATATACACTATGACTTCGACTACACTTTCCAACAAGAGATCACCGTGAAAATTAAAAGTTTTTTATAAGTTTATATAATGGGTATTAAAAGCCACTTAAAATATGAATAGAAACTTAATGCATTTTTTTATCAACAAATCGGGAATTAAAACATTTATTTTTTAACTAGCAACACCTTTGGATGTTCGTGTGAGAGTAGAAATGTATTATACAAAAAAGCATTTAAAAGGCAAAACATAAAAATCATTAGCAGCGTTATTTTAAAAACAATCATAATTGCCTAGATTTGTGTGTAGTGACGTCATACGCCAGTATAAATATAGCCAAAATTGTTACTTTCAACATTTATTGACCGACACCGCCGTGGGACCATTCGATTTATGTGACGCCACTGAGACACTAGATTACTTATACAAGATAACAACTTTGAGGAAAAGACAAGAAAAACCTCGATAGCTTAGCGGTGAGGTCAAGCCTAGTTTGCCAGAGGATGAAATTCAACACATTTTTATTACACAGAATAAAAACCACTTTTACAGAATTCAAGACGCGTTTATTCTTACTTTTAATATTAAATCCTGACTATTTAGGATGATATTTAGGATGGGTTAGCTCTTGATCCCAATCAAGCCCCGGGGCCAAGGCAAAATCCATGATGGAACGAGCTAACCCAGAAGGTGCCTATTCATCCTGGCTTTAAAAATGGACAGTGTTTGGAAATACAGACGCAGGGAAGGAGTTCCACTTCTTTGCTGTGCGCATTATAAAGGACGTTGAAAAGCGCTTGGTGCGGTATTGTATATGTACGACAGACGCGAACCAATAAGAACTAATTTTTCTTATATTTTTAAAGTTATCACATTTTATGTTAAAATAATTAAAAATAGCATAAGAATGATAATAAAGCAATGAAAATACACAATATACAACTAAACATATAGAAGCTTTATACATCGCAATCGCAACTTCTGTGAGTCCAATGAAGAAAGCATACATCGAAACAGAATTATAAAAGTACATTCTGAAAATTTTAAGCCTTGCACTCATTATCTTGACAAACAATAACGCGTTCATTTAACTATATTTATATAATTCAAACCGTTCTACATCAAAAATAATAAATAAATTGTTTATTTCTTAATAGTTTACAAACTTGACATAACTAACCAACACACTATGCCTGTCCTTTAGGGCAAATATACGATTAATATGCTTCAAAACTAAACAATATAGAGACGAAAAAAGTTATTTTGATTTAATTTTTACTTTTCCATTGACTTAAAATTCATTCATTTTATACTCTCACTGTATTCAGTTTATACTGTATAATTCTTAGTGAAACTTTAAGCGAGTTTACGTTTTATGCTGACGGTACTGCTCTCTGTACATGAGTATGCATGTGATGAATCAATGTGCTGCGTCCGATTTTTGTTTATCCATCTGTTTGTAAAATCATCAGTACATACGCTACTCAAACTGTCAAATTTCTACATTCGATTTTATACCTTAATGACTACAACATGCCATTATATGAATAGGAAATTTTTGACATTTGTGACAGATAATTGTGTTCATATCAATAAATTTGCCATACTGCGCTCCATTTCAAAAGATGTAATTCTAATAGCATTTAAAAACAAACAATGAATGAAAATGATACGCAAACAAAAGCTAAATACAACAAACAAAAAACAACAAAATGCTAAAAACAACAAAATGCTATAAACAACAAAAATTAAAAAGAAACCTTTTCGACTCTCGGCGATATCGTCAATATATCATATGTTTTCTTTATTGTTGCGTCAAAGTGCCTGAACAGTGCTTCCACTCTTGGCAGCTGAGACAAGTTGAGCGATTTCGGCCTCTATACATATGAAAATAAATACCACAACCGGATGCAGGCGTTTTAATAAGTATTCAAGAGAAAAGGGAAAAGGACTGACGAAAATTGATATTTATTTTCTTTACACTTTAGGTAGTAATTTCAACGCCTACTTTTTATATCTGTTTTTTTTCGAGTTGGTCCCATAGTTTTTTATGATTAACTAAATTTTACATAACTTTTTACAGCTTATATACAATGTTAAAATTTTACAATGCGTGTAATGCTTTGCCGAGGCTTCATAAGTTCTACTTTTAGAGAACTTGTACCGAGAAGGAGCCGCGCAAAACTCGGCAAGGGTTGTTTTTCTTCCTTTTAAAATGTGTTACAAAGTTTAACTTTTTATTTTACTAATAAGATATTTAGTATTAACAAAATGTATTGTTGTAAAAATTATCAAAACAATTAAAATTAAGATATTTAACATCAAAACAAAACAATTTGTCTTTAAAATAATTAATTGTTGTTGTTTTGTTTCCGATTGTTTATTAAAAAGTAGGAAAAGTTTTATTACAAATTATAGACAACTTTTTAGTCTTAAATAAAAAGTTAAGACGTTCTATCGTATTTATCTATACTATAGACAAAAATATAACTCTATATAAAAACGAAGACTCGTTTACAAATTCACATATTACATGTTTTACAATGAGAATGAATATACTATACGACCAACCCATTAAAAGACTTAAGGGCCTTACAATAAGGCATAATTTACATTGACTTTAAATCAAGACTAAAATCAATTTTCGTCAGACTCCAAAATAAATTATAAGTACATAAATAACAAAATTATAAATAAAAACAACAATAAAATAAAACACCAACACCAGTTGTGAGTGATTAGACAACACAAATTAGTAAATACGGAATTGTTGTTCCTATGTTCATGTTGTAACTGTGTTTGTTAAAAAATCAAGTGCAAAGACAATTCTACGTGTTGTAGTAATACACATTGTGACATAAAATAAAATTAAAGTAACAAAAATAAAAGCTATCGTTTTTTAAAAGCGTGAATTAAAAATTTAATACAGTCAGCAGTTTATCAATATCTACGAATAAGAGCATTTCGACAATCGATTTAATAGCTTAAGTTAAAAATCGGTTATCGAAATTTAATATTACTGTGTAAGAAAAACTGTAGTTTATGTAAACTAAAACATTACGACAATTTTATAAACCATTTTTGATCTTAACAAATAAACCATTTAGAATACATCATGTCTATTTAAGGATTTAATACTTTTAAATGTCGAAAAGATTGACATTTCAAAGTATTTAGTTCGTATCTCTATCAAGAAACGACAAAACACATTAAAAAATAATTAACAATTTCGAATTCCTTACTAACATTTATACCGACACAACATAAACACAACAACAACATATATACAACAGAACAAAAATCGGATAACAACAACAACATACCTGTTTCCCTCCGGATTGGTCGCGTCGTTTCTCGATGTACCTCGTGTCAGTTCCACTATCTAACGAACTATCTTTGGAGCCGTCAGAATCTCTTTTCTCTGCAACAAAAATTATAATCAATTATAGATACTAATATCACATATACTATAACCACGCTGTAAACATGGTTACATCTATGATCTGGTGTGCGCTTGTATAGTTACCATTTTGTATACATATTTTCTAAGAAATTCTGAAAAATTCGGAGAAATTCAAAGATACATATCTTCGTTAATAAGTTTTGTGTGTTTACATGTTTTTTTTGAAACGCATAGCCAAAGATGAAGAGCAATTATTTTTTATTATTTTAATATTTAATTTCTTTTATATTTAATCCTGACGACTCCTTTACAGGAGCCGTGATCACAGGATGACTAAGATAATGGTCGTCATATATTTTCTACTACCTTCACAATATTTTAATCGGGCACGTTCCTAATTCCGTGAAAAAATGTTTTATTCAAATATGTAGTGTGCGCGGAAGTGTAAGAACTGAATATTTAATTTCTGATCTTGCGACAAAATTAACGTTACGTACGCCTTACCTGTGGTGCATATGAGAACCAAAACAAAATGAATATTTAATTTGTAATGAGCCGTCCGAGCCGTCCCGGCTTCACACGGATGGACAAAACTCTTTAATGTTTTTCTATTATTAAAAATTTTCCGTTAGCGCCATCTAGCGTCCGGTAGACGAACTACTTGCATTTAACGCGTTGCTATGGTAACGTTATTGATACAATGGAAAAAGAGCGGACAGAAACAACAAATTTGTGATCTTAGATTATAGACTAGCGGCCCGTCCCGGCTTCGCACGGGTGGACAAAATTCTTTAATTTTATTCCATTATTAAATATTTTTCTGTTAGCGCCATATAGCATCCGGTAGACGAACTAATTGCGATTAACGCGTTGCTATGGTAACGTTATTGATACAATGGAAAAAGAGCGGTAAAAAGAGCGGACAGACAAACACACAAACCACTGTGATCTTAGATTATAGATTAGCAAGACAGTAGCAGGCACGCGTGTGGGGATACGACTGTTTGATGCTGCTACAATATACGACTACGATGTTACGGTACGATGCTACGGTTACGATGCTACGGCTACGAATATTTTTGCTGATACAACAAACTGTGTCGCTACACCCTATTAATATAATGTTGGAAGGTTGAATACCTGCGGTAGGATGTATCCTGGTTGCCCATTTACTCCTCGCGGGAGGCTCCGGAGCTGGCGGCTCTGGGGCCACCAGTTCGTCGCCCAGACTCTTCTTGGCCCAGGAAGGTAACCTGCCTATACGCAACCTGAAAATCGTACATGAAATGAAACAACATGGACACGTGAAATGTAAAATGCAGTCTCTTTTATAGAATACGTCTTTTTTTAGGTTACAAAATACTTACGTGTAATCTGGAACAACAGGCGTTCCAAATGGCGTTGTCAGTTCCCTGGGTGGTGATCCCAAGTGGGAATCGCTTTCGCTGTCCAAACCCGATAAACCATTAGAAGGCGCTGACACTTTCCTGGAAAATTGAAGAAATATTTAATATCCCTTTTAAAATTTTATTTTTAGCATTCATAATGCCATATTTCTATAGCACTCGCCCGATAGCCGAAAGGTCGTGGGTTCGAATACCATCTTAGGGCTCGGAGGCATGGTTTTAAAGGCGTATTTCTATCCCTTTAAATGTTTATTTTCGATCAGAATATTAACCCTTAATTATTTTTATATTTATTTTTGTGATAAAAAAGAGCCATTCTTAATCTATTCATATATTTCTTATTCTATCTTTTCTGTCGTTCTGTCGCTCTTTCTTTCTGGTTTCTTTCTCTTTCTGTTCTTGCTCCTAGGCGATAAGTATCCCTACCTTTGACCCTCGGATGCAATAACTTTATAATAATAATAAACCCACTCTGAATAACTTTAAAGAAAATTATGAAAAAGAAATCTATACATATACAATCCTATATGGATAATAGCGTTTACGGCCAAAAAGTTGCCAACAGTAAAAATTTATAATACGCCTAAGACACAGAGATGACTTTATGAGCGAATATTTCGCCGGCTTTATTATCACTTTGTGACTTCATTATGATTTTCAGTGTGTAGAAGGTTATTTCAATAAGCCATAGTTTTAGTTTTATCTAAAAATAGTCCACCGGTAGCTATGGTTTTTGGAATGTGATTAATGCCATAATGCCATAACTACATAACAACAAGCACGAATGTATGATCACCGGAAAGTGACATTGTGTAACGAGGGGCAGGGGGCCAGGGGGGCAGGGGGCAGGGGTGCAGGGGGCCAAAACGCAAAATTTATATGTGAATAAAAAACTTAAAATTTTACGAACCCAATCTACATTTGTTCATACAAGCACTTGAAAAATGAAAAATTGGAAAGTGTATGACGTCACATCAGGGGGGAGGGGGTTCTAAAAATGTGACAACCTGTGACAAGGACGGGGGGGAGGTTGGAAAGTCCTAAGACTCGTGTGACGAAATTTATGGATGGACCCAAAAAATAAATCTATGATCTCTGCCTACCCCTAAAGTAATTACTACTTACTTTCCTTGTCGTATCGCCTGTTGGGCCAACCTGGCCCTCATGGTGACCACCATATCATGAGGCACTCGCCACACGAAGATACACCCATCGCCTGACGCCGAGATCAAGTGCTGGCAATCAGGGGTGAACCTGTAAATGGATTCATTTATTTATTTTGTCGACCGTTTGGTGCTACGGTAGCGACTATCCTGGGTTCGAATCCCGGAAGGGGCAGATGTGTGATGAATACCACCATTTATACCTGAGACATAGGTATGTACAAATGATCCTATAAGGGTTCCGTTTTTAGTACGGAGTACGGAACTCTGAATTTATTAAAATATACATCCACTACTGCACATCATACATTACACACACACATACACTTAAACTTTATCCTTTTATATAAAGTATGACCTCAATTGGTTGTTTGAATTACTAAATGTAATTATGTAACAGTTTTAAGGCCTGTCGTCATTATTTTCAATTAATTTTTTTTATTTATTGCATTCACAATGTCAAATTTTTTACTTAAGATATAGATACTCATGTAAAAAAACGAACACGCCTCCAAGCTCTCAGGTAGGATTCGAACCTACGACGTTTCGCTATCCCATAATAGCGATACTAGCTCATAGTAGAAGTTGAAATACATTTGTAAATTTCGACGCGTCTGCCAGCGTCTCAGTAGCTCAGCGGTCAGAGCACTCGCCCGGACAGCGAAAGGTCACGTGTTCGGAACCTACCTGTAGATTTGGAAGCGTGGTCGTTTTTTACATGCGTATTTATAGCCTGTGGTCATTGTTAAATTAATTAGTTTAATGGCCTTTTTGGCGGGAGCGGGAAGCGTCACTATGGTAGTTTAGTTTTTCTTGTTAAAATTTGTGTTGTGGTTGATATTAGTGTGTAATAATGGTGGGTTATTAACCACTGAGTGTTTCTGTATATGCATGAGTGTTTACAAGTGAAACAAAACAATGGATGGTGTCTTTTCGCTCTCTCTCAAGAAGTCCACGAGAAATTTTCAGTAAAACACCACATCTTTACTGAAACCTAGGTTAAGGTATTTCACTATTCATTCATCATCCACTGATTATCTATCGTTCATATATCAATTCTCATCATCATTTCCAAGGTAACGAACATTGTCCAAATAAGTTAACACTTAAAGGTTTATGTTACCAGGTCATAAAATTATATGAAAAAAAAATTGTTTAATCTAATACTTATACCGACGGTACAGCTAATAGTAGACATTCCCATACTAACCTTAACCCAGTGACTATCTCCGAATGTCCATACATGGTAGCCATACACTCGCCGGAATAGTAGTCATATACGCTTAAAATCTTGTCAGTGCTAGAAGTCGCCAAGTAAATACCACTGCTGTCTAAGGCCACCTAAAAAAACATACTTGTTACATTCACGACAGTTTGGTGCAACGGTAGCGATCCTGCCTTTCGCACTGAAGGTCCTGGGTTCGAGTCCCGGAAGGGGCAAATGTTTGTGATGAATGGGCATTTTTAACTGAGACATACATATGTGGACATGAGTTATATATCTATCTATGAATATAACATATTGCATTGTATATGTCTCTCCGTTACTCTAATTTCACTACCAAAAAAGAAGTTATTTTACTTGAGGTCAAGACATCAAGGTCAAGGAGGTCAAAACAAGACGAAGTTGAGGTTAATTCAACTCATAATTGTCAACAATATAAAAAAGTTAATACACAAATAATATTTTGACTATTTTTAAGTAAATTTACTTATTCTGTAAGAAGACATAAACAGGGCAGGATTAAAATTGTACAATAATACCTAGCACTTATGTACTATACATTCAAAGACCTAAATAAAATTAGAACATATGTTGACATCAGTAACACAAATTGCACCGAACGCTTCTAATTTTTTTATTATAACTAGCTGACCCGGTAATGTTGCTATGGTAACGCGTATACAATGGAAAAAGAGCGGGAAAAATAGCGGACAGACAAACACACAAACAAAAATTTGTGTTCTTAGATTATAGATTCAAGCCATAAATATTACAATACTAACATAATTTGTTTCTTTAAATTTTGTACGATCAATTTTATCACTGATTAAAATCACCTAGAAATCAAAAAATGCCTGTAATAGGTGACTTCACTCTTCCATTTCTAAGCGTATATTAATATCACCAAATTTAAATTAAAGCAAACTCAACTAAAAAGAGAAATGTAACTTTGGATAAAACAACTTTTTTAAGGATTTTGCGCATAATTTATTTTATATTTAATCCTGACGTTTCGACTCCTTCACAGGATGACTAAGGCAATGGTCGTCATATATTTTCCAATAATTTCATTATATTTTAATCGGGCACGTTCCTAATTGATAAATTTGTTCCTAGTTGTTAAATTAGGAACGTGCCCGATTAAAATATTGTGAAGTTAGTAGAAAATATATGATGACCATTGCCTTAGTCATCCTGTAATCATGGCTCCTGTAAAGGAGTCGAAACGTCAAGATTAAATATAAAATATGCTATGCTATAACAGCATAGCATCTGTTTGGGATCCGAAACAAAAGGCGACATGTTAGGATTAAATAACAAATAAATTATGCGTAAAATCTTTAAAAAGTTGTTTTATTCAAATGTGTAATGTGCGCGGAAGTGTAAGAACTAAAAAAGAAATGTACCTTGATTAGAGTTCCATCTTCCGCCGTCGTCCCTCGGAATGTTTTCGTATGCCTGCCATGAGATGCACTGTACACCCTCACGTTGCGATCCTGTAAATAAGTTAATAAAAGATAGGATAAAATGATTTTTATTCAATACTAGCTTACCCGGCCACGCGCTGCTGGTATAACCCGGCCACGTGTTGCTGGTATAACCCGGTCACGCGTTGCCATGGTAACGTTAATCTATAATCTAAGATCACAGTGGTTTGTGTGTTTGTCTGTCCGCTCTTTTTCCCACTTTTTCCATTGTATCAATAACGTTACCATAGCAACGAGTTAACCGCAAGTAGTTCGTCTACTGAACGCTAGATGGCGCTAACGGAAATATATTTAAAATTATAAAAAAAATTAAAGAATTTTGTCCAGCCGTGCGAAGCCGGAACGGGCTTCTAGTAAATAATAAATAAATAGTAACAAGGCCTTTAACTTCACGCATACCTGTCGTTCAAAAAATCATCGATTTTGTAATGGCCTCTGTTCATGAGTGTATTTTTAGCAAGAAATCGTGACCCTGTACTTGCTAATTACTAATTATACGAATTTCACAGACAATAAGAAATTACCTGACAAGCTGTTAGTATGTGTCGACCTCCCGCATCCACTTCCATGTCGTACAACGTACTTCGGCCCGACACATTTTGCCCTCTTGCGAACTGGAAGCCGCCATCTTGCATCTGAAAATTGATTTTTAACATTATTGTAGTAAGATCCAATCTGCTACATCACAATCGTGGGTTCTAATGTTTATCTAGCGGCACGCTCGGACTTTAAGCGGGTAAAAAATTATATTATATAATCTATAGTTGTCGTAAGAATTGGGCTATTGAATTAAAAAAAAATCTGATTTTCTTTTCTTTATTTATGGCTTGCACAATTTGCGCATTTAGCCATTTTCAAGTAAGTATAATCTTTCTTCTATGTTCTTGAGTAATTTCCTAGGTTTCAGTAAAAAAGTGGGGTTTTACTGAAACCTCCTCGTGGCCTTCTTGAGAGAGCACGAAAAGACACCTTCCAACCTGTTTTGTTTCAGTTGTCAACACTCATGCATATACAGAAACACACAGTGGTTAATAACCCACCATTATTACACACTAATATCAACCACAACACAAAATTTAACAAGAAAACCAAAACCATTAAAGTGACGCTTCGCGCTCCCGGGTACTGCATAGGTAATTTTTAATTGCCATAAGAGAAGGCAAAGGGTACAGAGCCCATTCAGTCTCGTCTTCATTTATGGCATTTCAAATAAATTATAAAAAATACGAAAATATTTTTAAAAAAATCTTAAATGTAATTTAAATTTATTTGTCAATAGGCGTCCAACAATAATTGAAAACTATAGATTAAGTACCTGTCTTAGCTGTCGGAAGAGTATCGTCTTGTCAGCTCCACACGAGACCATCTGCAGACCACCGCCCGAATTGAGAAAACGCACCGCCGTGATGGAGGAAGAGTGGTCGTCCAATGTCTGCAGAATCTGGTAACCCTGGGGACCAATACAAGTATTTTACTCCGTATGTAGGCCGCCACAAGATGGACCTACGATATGGTGCAATGTCACTAGAAGTTGGATGAGAATAGTGCAGGATATTTATAGAAAATCTTTAAGGAAGGTCTATGCACAGAAGCGAGCGTTATATTGTCTGGCTGATGTGATGATAATAATGATATTTGTCTGTTTTATATGACCACTCATATGACTTGAATACAGTGACTACAATGACCTTTAACTATGGTGACTACCTTTGGTTATGGTGACTACCCTTAACTATGGTAAATACGGTGACTAAGTTTGACGTGTTTTTGTCTATCTACATGATATCGTAGCTCGACAGCGAATAAACCGATTTTCATTTAGTTACTTTTGTTTGAAAGATTCCTATAAAGTGATTAGTATTTTGGCTTCTATCATAGAATTTTTTTGAGGTTTACCACTGTTTTAACCTAATTTCAAAGACGGGCGGATCAAGCTTTTATATTTGAAGGTAAATTATTGAAGACCTTTATGCTAGTACTAGAGGCACTATTGTAATACAAACGATTATTTATCCTTGGTCATATTTATATTTATTGCGGATTGTTTTACGTTCAAAGTACTCAGGATTTCGTTTAATGAACATTTATTTACACCTCCGGACCCTAATTCAAGTTACAACGGCCACAGCTCTTAGACCCAGCACTCACCTTGTCAACATGGAAGACGTGTATGAGCCTATCCCTGGAGGCAGAGGCCAGAAGCCTCGGCTTGGCAGCATACTCCAGACACAAAACCTCGGCGTCGTGGGCTTCTAAGGTATGCAGCAGCCCTCCACTGGCTTCGTGCACCCAGATGTTGCCAGCTCGGTCACCCGATGCTACGTGTTGCCCATCAGGCGACACTCGGACGCAGCTGAAAATTTAAATGAAACATTGATGACCGTGGGTGCAACGGTAGCGATCCTAGTTTTAGCACCGACGGTCCTGGGTTCGAGTCTGGAAGAGGCAGATGTTTGTGTGATGAATACAAGCTAACTACATGACTGTCTTGCAGCGTGAACCTTTAGAAGTTATAATTTATTAACTATGGGATCCAAAGGAGGTGGAACGCTCCAACCTTCATCTCTATTGAAATTAGGCTGTTTCCTGATTTGAATAGCTTCACGTAGCATAGCTAGGAACAAAACTTTGTTCACTAGCGAGACTTACTTTAATAGCTCAATTCTATTCTGTGATTCCCCTATATATAGTCACTGGCTGGAAGACTTTTTAGGGGAATGGAAAGCGTCACTTTAGTTTTTGGTTGTGTATAATTATGGTGGACTAATAACGATTAACTTTTCGTGAATTAGTAAAATGCACGTATGTTTACAAGTGAAACAAGAAGACTATAGAGGTTTTAATAAATCACAACATCTTTATTAGAAAATTGTGAAAAGAGTTTTTACATTATTCATTCATTACTCATTTATAATAATGATAAAGATGAATAATTTACTTAAGACGAGGCTGTATGGCCTATATACCCTTGGCCTTTCCATATATAACAACTTAACAAAAAAAAAGGGCATCAGAGTTAAACATACCGTACTCCTGTCTTATCGTCATACGATTTAGCCTTCTCCTTTTCATTGGTGGCAGTCAGATCTACGTCTTTCAGGAATTTCAGATCCGGGTCTATATACAAGATTTTGTTGAGCTCCTGTAAAAATGCATACGTTTTATTAAAAATAAAAATTCAAAAACAATTGTGTAGAAGAAAATACCACATATGTCGTAAGCTCCACAGTATGACGTCATAATCTATGACAATATACATCAAATGGAGAGGTTAGGTTGAAGAACACTACGCAATTAGTTATGTTGACTTATAATTATTATAATAAAAAATATTGATGAAGACACAATTTTGAAGTGATAAAGATTCCAAAAACATATATTTATCTCTAATTTGATTCACATGCATATCCCTAATTAGTCGAATGTGCTGTTGAATTTTTAATTATCCTTGGAAACGTAAAGGAAAAAATACTCACGTTACTGTATATATTGGGCCCCTGTTTAGGGCCGAGTTGCCACAGGCGTACAGTATCGTCGCTGGAGCATGTGAGGAATGTTCCAGGAGGCAGTGGCCCTTCAGGGGCGACCATATCCACACCCCATATGCAAGCTGAGTGGTATAACGCCGAGTGTGATTTTCCCACCTGTACGGGATGGGGTATTTAACAAAGTTTTTATAAAATTTTCAGATAATATAAATAAGTAAAATATAAATATTTGACATTAAATACATTGTAAGGGGGCATCCATAAATTACGTCAAACGTTAAAGACGGGGGGAAGGCATTACTGGAATGTGACATTTTGTGACAAAGAGCAGGGAGTGTCAAAAGCTTTGTGACGTCACATGTCTATCACTTTCTCTGTCTGTGTGTCACTTATCTAAAATATTTCACTTAATATGTGCATATATTTATTGTGTGTTATCATCGTGCGACATGTAAAGCATGCAGTAATTTGAGTTCGCTCGACTTAGACGGGCGCGGCGCGTGAATCATTCGGTGCTCGCTTGCAATTTTCTTAACTGAGGGTAAACGAATATTAGAGAGGCACGCACGCACACGCACACACACACACACACACACACACATACACATACAGACACACTCACACACACACACACACGCTCACACTTTGTATAATTGATAAATTTTGTTTAGACTATTGTGGATGTACTCAGTATTTTTATAATATTGATAGTAAACATAATGAGTTTCTGTAATTGGCTGCTAAAATGAATTACACTTTTATATAATTTATAAGTATACGAAAGCTGTAGAAACTTTGTTTATTATTAAATAAATTAATAAATTAAAAAAAAATGTGTGACCTCACATTAGGGGGAGGGGATTCTAGAAATGTGACAACCTGTGACAAGGACAGGGAGGGGTTAAAAAGTCCTAACATTCGTGTGACGTAATTTATAGATGGCCCCTTATGAACAGAGTTAAGTAGCTAAAACACTTGTGTTATGGAATTTAGAAACAACACCCAGACCCAACCGATATAGAAATATATAAAAGTTGGTTTTCTACATTATTTGGCCAGGGATCGAATTCGAAGTTACAAAAATATAATTAGAACTTGTAATAGATATTATATTTATTTAGTTCTTACACTTTCGCTCACATTACACATTTGAATAAAACACTTTTTTACGAAATTTGCGCATATTTTATTTTATATCTAATCCTGACGTTTCGACTCCTTTACGGAGGATTTAATCCCATAATTTAGTCCCATAATTGCCCCAGAGTCGTTTTATGTTTGTAAACTGCAAAGTACAATTGGTCTTTGAATACTACACACGAATTAATACACTAATAATTAATATTTTTCATACAAAAACAGAATTATTCTACATAGCGGGGTTTAGAAATAATAAAAAAAAGATACCTGTCTGAATTGTTCTAACAATGAACTGTTGTATTTGTTTTGTTTTTTAATGTGCTCCTTTAATGGGAGGCAAACATGCTCATCTGCATACAGCCAGTTAACGGTGTTTTCATTCTTTTCATAATGTGAATGTGATGCATTACAATATATTTAAGAGTATTTGAAAAAAGTGATATGATATATTTTTGTCAAAGATCTCAAACAATTTATTATGTTGATGTTTTTATAATATATATGAAAAGGAAATTCTATAAAATTGGCTGTTTGGTAGATTCTTTGCCTTGCCCATAATGAAAGAACAGCCTAAAAAAACATAATCATTGATCAATATATACCCTTTGGTATTGTGTTGTTACAACAAGTCATTTCGTTGTGCTGCATGCGTTTGCGCCTTCGTGGTCTTTTTGTATTTTCTCGTTTGTTTAGTGTTATTTTCTCGTTTGTTTAATGTTATTCTTTCAGGCTGCGTTGAGTAGATCACCAGCAGATTCTCCGTAGTACTGTTAAACATATTGGCGTAAACGTATTGTATAACGTAATGGCGTTTTCTAATCGTTGTGTGAACTGTACTATTACCTTCACAAATCCACGAATTGTATCTCGAAGAGTGTTGGACCTAGATACACCACTACGTGATCTCTTGATATCTTGGATTTCACCTTTGGAGGTACGTGTCTCAAGTTTTGCAAATACTTTTACTCTATACATTCAACCCTAAGATGTTGACCGAGCCGCACTTTTTGCAGACTCGAAAAAGGCCTAAGAAACGTCATGTATATAAGGCGATTTATGCCAAACATGCGTTTATGTATTTATACAATATAATTGTATAAAAGTATATAGAAACTAAACTTCTCTGCCAGCTAAGTTTAAAAGCATTAAAATCTACCCTTTTGAATTACATTTACATGCAAAGATATTGAAGTGTTAATACATAGGGACCTATTTACTGGCATATTAAATATCTAAGATTAATAATGCATCAATTCTGTTACAGGTTTTATCTGAATACCGTGTTTGTGAAGAATGTTTTGTTATTCTTCGGTTCCAAGCTCAGATGAGTGAGCCTTCTCGAAGTTATGGTCACAAATCAGTATGTTTGGGATGTGGTGTTTCTGTTCTACGAGCAAGAAGCATTTCAGCTAATCAAAATCGCCACGAGTATACCATAATTAAAGCATGGGTGGCTGAGATTCAGGTATTATTAAATAACATAAAATACTTTTCTAACTATACAACAATAAAAGAACATTCTTGAAATCATTTCATAATTCATTTTTTCAGGCAAATCTCCCTATATTTACAAGGATTTGTAGATCTTGCTGGAGAAAAGCTTCCAGGGCTCCAAGTACTAGCGTAGCAAGCCCACAATCAGACCTAGATCATCAAGTAGAAATTGTAACAAGCCCACAACAAGAGCTAGATGAAAACACACCTGATCCTCTTGTTGGAATACAAATGGTGTGTATTATTTAATTGGTTATTAAAGATATTAATTTATTTTACATTACCTTGTCCCAAGTGAAACAACTAAATTATTTATTTTATAGGAATTAATATTTTTTTACATAGTGTCAATTGTTTAGTTTCGTTTTATAATGTTAACGATTTTAATAAGTTGACATTTGTAAATAATATCTAATGACATATTATACCATACTACAATACATGCAACATTGCATTGTTGTAAAGTGAATGATGTGTTATTGTATAATAATTGTAATTCTACAAGTACCTTATATTTTACAGGAAGATGCTGAGCAACCCTTGCTGGTAAATGTCGGTGTTCAAGTTGAGGACTCAAACAGACCACCAATTCCTCCACCATTACCCATGCCTGTGCCGGAGCTAGTGGAAGTGCAACAGCAAAGGCAGACGGTTGTACTTCCAAATTATAAACGAGTTTCTTCAACATCAAGGCGATGTTTATTCAGTGATTGTTTAAACATTGATAGTATATTTCGATTAATACCAAGGATAATAAGGCATAGAATTCTAATTGATTTAAAAGTTTACATTCCTAGATGTGCTCGAATTTGCTCAGACCACTTAGCTGATTCTAATTGGAACATTTTATTAAGTGAATATTTAACAAATCACTTTAGTAGTGCGCAAATTGAGGATATGTTGGAGTTATCTCAAATAAATCAAGACACTCAATTCGATTTTGAGAACATTGAAAACATGAATGATCAAATTCGTCATTATTGGATAGGGGTTACAGTGCAGCAATTTAATGATATTATAAATGACACTGCTAGCATTACTAACAGAATAGTCAAATATAAAACTGCTTTGGCTATGTATTTAGCTAAATTAAGATCTGGTGATAGTGATCGAAGACTATCATCAATTTTTGGTGTTTCTAAAACTACATTTAATAGAAATATTACAATTGTAAGGGAATGCCTAACCCAAGATTATGTTGGTACTCATTTAGGTTTAAGACATATAGGAGTTCAGGAAGCCAGTGAGCATAAACTTACAATCCCTAGAGAGTTATTTGGGAGACATTTGACCACTACAGGAGAACAGCCTCTTATTGTTATCTGTGATGGAACTTATACTTATATACAAAAAAGTAGTAACTATAAGTTCCAAAAAGATACCTACAGTCTACATAAGTACCGAAATCTTGTGAAGCCTTTTCTACTTGTATGTTCTGATGGTTATATTTTAGATATCTTAGGGCCATATTCTGCTAAGGAATCTGATGCTTTAATTATGAAAAATGCTTTTCTTGATGGTGCTGGCCCAATGCGAACTTTTTTTAGAGCTGGAGACGTGTTTATAGTTGACAGAGGATTTCGCGATGCTGTGCAAGACTTACAAGCATATGGCTATAATGTTCACATGCCGGAATCCATTGAAGAAGGCAACTTCCAACTGACTACTTTACAAGCTAACAAAACTAGGCTCATTACATTAGTAAGGTGGGTGGTAGAAATTGTCAATGGGCGCTTCAAAAGGGATTTTAGATTATTAAGACAAGAGTTCTTTAACCTGGCATCACAACATGTTTTTGATGACTTCTGTATAGCTGGTGCCTTTATAAATCATTTTCATCCACTTTTGCAGGACCGAACCAATGCGAGAGAAATTGCTGCAAAAGCTTTGAGCAGGTTAAATGAGCCTAATTATCTGGGAGAATTTGTTATTCACCATAATATGAATCGTCAAAGAACCAATTTCCGTAGTATTAGCGCCCATTTACCACATCTTTCTACTTTTCCTCGTTTAACAATGAGTCAATTAGAAATGATTGCTCTGGGAACATACCAAATTAAACAGGCCCGTTCATATTATGGTGAGCATGTCAGGGATGGTGGGATGTTTAACATTGAGTTAAATTCTCAGTTGGAAGTGCCCGAGAGTGAAAATATAAGGGGAACTTTAATTCGTGGTCGTATAAGTTCTCGCCATTCGAGCAAAGTATATTATTCCCATATTACATACTGCTCATATTCAGAACACACCGAAGAGAACATAACGGGCTATTACTGCAGTTGTAAGGCAGGTAGTAGAACTGTGGGCTGCTGTTCTCATGTTATGGTTATTTTATGGTTTTTGTCTTGGGCTAGGTATAACCCAGATAGTTTACATCCTCCAGCAGCATTTTTGGACGATATTTTAATAGAAGAAGAATAATAAACGTTCATATTACAAAACATGAACTAGAGACAGACAATAAATTAGCCTTCCTAGGTATTCAAATCAGCAAGAATCCAAATCAAACCCTTAGTCATACAGTGTATGGAAATGCAACTCATACAGATAGATATTTGAAAGGTGATTCTCAACACCATCCTATACAGTTGGCTACCGTAGAGAAATCTTTGTTTCAGGGAGCTCGCGGCATCTGTGACCAACAACATCTGACTGCTGAGCTTCAGCATGTCAAGCGAGTACTACAAGACAACAAGTTGCGAGTACCAAGACTGCGTCGTAGAGGCCGCGCCACAAACTAGCCACAGTAGCTCTACTGTGTCAACCTGCTGTCCTTCCCTACATGAAGGGGGTCACTGACAAAATTGGGAATATTCTGAAGCGGGTTTCCATTAATACTTATTTTAAACCATCCAGGAAGATTGACCAATTCTTACGACCGGTCAAGTGCAATATACCCCTCCAGTCTACAAAATCGATTGTGACTGTGGTCTCTCATACATCGAGCAGACAAAGAGAAGTATAGGGACGCGCATTAAAGAACTCGTAGCTGACATAAAACATAGGCGCGATAATAGATCTGCAGTGTGTGAGCATGCTTTTGAGGGGCCAAACCACTACATTCGTTTCGATAAACCACAAATTCTCGCTAGAGAACAAAGATTTGTTATTAGGATGCTACGCGCGGCTATTGAAATCAGGAAACATCCTAATTTCAATAGATACGAATGTTGGAGCTTGGTTACCTGCTTGGATTATAATAAATATATAATTAATAAATGAATACCTACAAAAACACACATTGCAAGACCTGATGATGTAGTTAGCTCTTTTTGCAAATAATAACAGTAAGATGGAGGTCGGTCCCCCTGCCCGAGTTTCTTTCGCCAGTTCTTCTCGGAAGGGCCTCCCAATTTCCGAACTGGTAGTAGACTCAGTAGTATACAATGTAACCGTAGTGAGAATTTAATAACTAAATAAAATATAAAAATAAAACAGTTTAATTTATACAAAATAATTTTAACATTAGGAACGTGCCCGATTAAAATATTGTAAAGGTAAAATACATGACAACCATTATCTTAGTCATCCTGTGATCACGGCTCCTGTAAAGGAGTCGAAACGTCAGGATTAATTATAAAATAAAATATGCGCAAAATCCGTAAAAAAGTGTTTTATTCTAATATGTAATGTGCGCGGAAGTGTAAGAACTAAATAAAACATGTGTTTTTTTATTCATCATCAGCTTATAAATATCCCCGCTGCTAAGTAATAGGCCCAACTAAAGCCTGTGCCTGGTGCTTGGTGGTAAATACCGTAGGGAGAATGGGCCATAGCCCACCATGCGTACCCAGTACGGATTGGTGGGTAACTGCAGTAAGAGACCATAATTTGGAAAAGCTGCTGCCCATTTTATAGTCTACGGGGGACGTATATCCAATTGCCTCCAGTCATTAGTCGCCTTTTACTTGTTTCAATTTTTTGTTATTGCTATGCTACTCTGTGGAATACCACACTTTGTTTCTATTGATGGTGAAGTTCGGTTTATGTTTAATACTTGATAAAACAAACAATTTATATTTAGAAACGGCTACCAAGTATATTTAATGTTTTCTAAAGTATTTCGTACAAATAAATATACAGTAAACTCTCGATTATCCGCGGAATTGAGTGGCTGAGGGACCGCGGATAGTGAAAATAGCGGATAATCCGCAAAACGGACGAAAATGGGAGGTAAACACACAACAAAATAGTTCCAATATAAAAGATTGATTTATTGCACCGTTTTTAACATAAACATTTTAAATACAGTAGGTACAGTTTAAAGAGTAAACAGTTCACTATTTAAAAAAAATAAACTTAATTAATTACCATACCCTTCCTAACCGCTACGTCAACTCATATTGTTACCTTTTTTTTTTTTGCCCACGCGGATAATCCGCTTGGCGGATTAACCGCGCGCGGATAATCGAGAGTTTACTGTATATAACTTATATAATTGATATAAAGTAGATTCCTGACAGCACACATTAGTGAATTTTGTTGCTATCAATATAAACTGCTGTGTAGTATTTTATGAAAAACGATAAGTATAAGAAAGAAAACATATCATACTGAAAAAATGGTTTTTAAATGATAAAATAGTGTGACACATAACCTAACTTAACTTAAAAACCCCACTATTTACAGCAAAAAGTATTATATTTTCTAATAGTAGAATAAAATACGAAAACGGTAATTTAGTTTTGAAGCTGACGCATAGACTTTTTTTTGTGGGGCAAACAATGTATGTAGCGTGGGACATCTCCTTTGTAATGTTTTGACTTTTGCGTTGTCCACAGTAATCTGTCTGATTTCTCTTTACGAATGAAGGAGAACTCACCCTCTTGATGTCTCTAACATCCCACACGTACAGACTGTGGTCGTTATAAACGCAAGTCAACTTGTGGTTTTGTTCGTCGTATGTAAGGGCGACGGCGTCTGGGTACCTGGCGTTTGGTGGCTGACTGAACATATGACTGGAAAAGATAAAGATAAAAGATAGAATACTAGCTTTTTAGTCGGTCATTCAAAATACCCTTGGTTGACCGACTGGTTGCCTTAAAATCAATGATTAAAAAAAACACTATTATAAAAGTCAAATAATCTCTCTTTATATATAAACAGTCTGACTGCAATGAACTCCGAAACTACTCAACTGATTTTGATGTTTTTGTTTAATTTTGCTGGATTCGTTTCGACTTAGGACATAGGGTAGGTCTTAGGGTCCATTTTAGTTAGTAAAACAGCACCGCGTCTCAGGGTCAGCTAGTATATATATAAAAAGTCACAGTGTTTGACCGCGATAACTTTGAAACTATTTAACCGATTTCTTTGTTGCTGGAATTATTTCCACTTAGGACATAGGATAGGTTTCATTTCATTTCCCTTTTAATTGTAACTTATAATAAATTAGCAACAGCAACGCGTGCCCGAGTCAGCTAGTATCAAAAAACCGGCCAAGTGCGAGTCGGACTCGCGCATGGAGGGTTCCATAAAAAATATTTTTATTATATGATGTAACTAAAAATTTACGGTTTTTGCAATTTTTCCTTTATCTGTACTATAAGACGTTACTTCGTACCAAATTTCAAGGTTCTAAGTCTACGAGAAGTACCCTGTAGGTTTTGTTTCCCGTGCGAGTTTCGAAAATTTGCGGAAATTTGCGGCATAAACGTCTGTATCTTTTGATTGCTTTGGCTTAGGAGTTTGATTTTTTTACAGCTCCAAGGGACAGTAGGCCTGAGTATTGGATATAAATTTTAGTTTGATACCTCCACGCGTTCCTGAGAAAAACGGTCTTGACAGACGGACGGACGGACAACAAAGTGATCCTATAAGGGTTCCGTTTTGTCCTTTTGAGCTACGGAACCCTAATAAAAATCATTAAATAAATATATAATATTATCAAATACCTAATATCAATGCCGCGAGAGACGTCCACCCCCAGGTAGTGCGTCCGGGGTAAGGTAGTGATGTATCGCAGCGAGTCGGGGGCGAAGCACCTCACTATGCCTTCGGCGCACCCCACGAAGATGTACTGAGACCCTATCGCCATGCAGTTCGCTGACGATGTCTGTCAATTAAAATAAACATATTCTTAAATGAAACCACCTTAAACATATAAACAAGGCGTCTATTCTTGTTTTTTTTATATCTTTAATCCTGACCTTTCGACTCCTTTGCAGGGATGAGAAACAAGATGTCTAAGGTAATGGTCGTCATTCAAGTGCTACCTTTTAATATTGGTTTATAATTTCTTGTGTCTGTTCAAAGGCAATCATTCTTAAGGAGTAATCTCCAGTCGTGCGTCGGAGCTTACATACACATTACATAAATTAGTGCCCAGATTCTGCTTTTAAGCAAATAATGCCTGTACCAGGTCACTTCACAGTAAAATTATGTTACGGATTCCGGGTTATTCGGAATGCATTTACTAGGACTATAAATGTCAGTTTTTACTAAACTTAGACACCTGTTATCTGCGAATGACTGCTAACGTCAATGTGATATCTGTCACAATATACATCTCTCGCTTCTTCAACTCTCATCAGCCTTTTCATACAAGCTCGTCGGTTACGGGTACTTTTGACCTGGCTTTTTTTTTCAGGACATCCTCTATATGGTCCCTAAAAGTGCGCCTTGGTCTGCCGTTACCGACTTGCCCATGCATATCTGCCTCAGATATCTGTCTTGTTAATATTCTTTCGTCCATCCTCTCTACATGTCCCAACCATACTTATTTTTCTTACCCTTCAGAGAGTACAGTACACATAAATATCTTACCCTTAGCTCCACCCATTTATCAAGCATCCTCCTTCCGTTGAACTCACAGAGCAGCCCACTTCTGGTGATAGCATAAGTACTGTCGGCAGCATCTCCCCGGCCGCACACCACGTCGCAAAACTCATTGTCCTTCTGCTCGCCGAGGATAGCAGATCTACCCATGAGGGGTACTGGCTCCTTAAACTGTAATCAAATACCACAGCAAAATAATATTTATTCATTAGTTTACTAACAGCTTATGCACAAAGTGTAATGCTTAGCCACTTAACAGTCCGCTATAGCGCGCCCCACACCTCACAGCAGTCCCAATGCTGCACGAATTGTGAAAAAAATGTCGGATTCTTAAATAAAAATGTCATTTTCTCGCAAAAAAATGAAGCTAGGATAAAAAAAAAATACTACCGTAAAGCTGATTAACTGGTTCGTTGCGGATGGCACGACTGGCGTGGCATCACTTGCTTTTGCTTGTGGCCCTAACCACTTAAGACGTATCATTTTTAAATCGATGATAACTCCTTCAAATTAAGTTTTAGAGAAATCTTCTCAGACTAAAAATATCTTCATTAAATCAAGCTCGTAGCCTTCGTTTCTAGGATTGTATGTAGCAACGAATCGGTTAAATAAAGAATCCACCACAGAATATTTGGATCTCTGTAACTCAAATATTAATCGTAATTTAAAAAAAACAGCGGTCCACGCAGGTTTTAAATATTGCCTCCCTGGCAATTGGTACCATATTTAATTGCGAGAGGTGTTAGCTGTCGGTAGTAATTGCTACACATCTAAGCATCCATTTCTATCTTTGTCACAATATCTTCTGCCACATCACACCACTATCTTATCACATAGCTCCTTATTTTATCCGAAAATTCATTTCACAAATATTTCTTATAGCTCTTATTTTCACTGCTTTAATGATACATTCGTGCTTCTTCTGCAAAACCCAAGATCCACTTCCAAACATTGAGTAATTGTATCACTACATAGTATAAAACAAAGTCGCTTTCTCTGTCCCTATATCCCTATGTATGCTTAAATCTTTAAAACTACGCAACGGATTTTGATGCAGTTTTTTTTAATAGATAGAGTAATTCAAGAGGAAGGTTTATATGTATAATACATGCATAATATAGTAGAGCATTGCATCCGTGTAAAGCCGGGGCGGGTCGCTAGTATATAATAATCCAGTGAATCGTGTAAGAGAAGGCACAATAATTAAAGCTGTATAACTTAGCATTGTTTAACTTAATAATTTCTATCTGTGTCAGTTAATTATTGGGAATAGCTGTGATCTCTCTCACCTTAGCATTTCTCGAGTATTCCAGATACCAGAACTTGACGTGTCTGAAGCCGACTGTTACGAAGTAATTGCCGCTCTCCGAGAAGGATACCGCCTTCACGCGTGACGACACCTGCCGAATTCAACAAAGTTTTGGTCACCCATCCAATTACCAAATTTCAAAAGGTATTTATAAAAATTCTAAAGAAAAAATAGATTAGGATTCGACCTTTTAGCCGGCCTATTCACTAACTTTTTATGACAATTAGACGATATAACTAACAGGCAAATTGTATATCCATTGCCGTTTAACAGGACGAGTATTACAATACCATTATAGCAAAATGCTAGTGGATCAGTAAATAGCTCAGTGACTACTATTTTCACCTGTCAAACTGAGTAAGCGAATAGACTACCCGGGGCCATTTTACGTGATCGTTAGTCACAAAAAGATCTTATACATTTTTGAAAACTTCATCAATGTTTTTATAATTTTATATATTTTTTGCATTTTTTCAATGCTATCTTATAAGATAAATTATTTTAATAAAAAAATACTGGAAATAATCGACTCGGCTCACTAGTGAATTCTCAGGCGGGAATCGAACCGGCAACGACATTGATCGATAACCAAAAAATTTGTAAAAATGTTACTTTCGAATATGAGAGGATGTTCCTCTCATTGATGAGACAAAGCTTCCAGTACCTTTCTTAATGGAGAAAAACCTATGTAATTATTATATCTATTAATATTTATTTTAAAAATAAATTACCTTATTGCTAGCAAGCTTGAGGTTGGCCCGCCAATCCCAAACATTGACTATCATATCATGCTGAGAGCCGACCGAGACTAGATACTTCGAAGATGTGGAGAACGCCTACAATTAAAACATAATCATTGTGAAGTAATCTATTAACACACAGCATTCCGCTTTGGTCCCGGGCCAAGTGGGCCCAATGCGGAATTTACAATTTTCCCTACGTTATTTCCAAGACCAGTGTTTACTACTAGGTAAGTGGTAATAATGAAAAAAGTAACATTTAAGAGAATTTACGCTCACAAAACAGATTTTTTATGAAAACTATGTACAGTCAGGGAAACTAGGTAATAGGCTTGTGGCCGATATATCAAAACGAATCCAAAATCCGATTTTAAACACAAATCGATTCAAATCGATTTCTCAACAAGAAAATCCGATCTCAGAAATCTTACCGAACCAAAACGCATACGAACGATCTAAAACCACCAAACGTACTATGTCTGCGTATCCAAACGTAAATCGGATTCGAAATTCGCGCCATCTATTTTACTCGACAAGATTATGAGGATCGGAAAAATTCGCTTTGTCACTTTCTAACCAATAGTAACAAAGCGGAGTAAAAAAGATAGCGCGAATTTCTGATGCCCGATCCGATTTCGGTTTGTTGTTTGCGGCATTCACTTGCCATTGAATATATGCGATCAATGTAGTCCTACGAGTCAGTATTTAAAGACTATATTTGCGTGACTAGGCGGTGAGGTATTTTGGCTTATAGTTTATTGTGTGTTTGTTTACTACAAAAACTGTTTTCGTTTAGATGCAAATTTGACGAGCAACTTACATTTTTGAACGCTAACCTGAAGAAATTAAGTTTGATGTAGGAAATGGTTCAAAAAAGAAAAAATAAATAAATAAAAAGAAAAAAAATAACAATTCGTAAAAAAAAGAAATCATTGTATATAAGCCGATTTTTAAATGCGCCAGAAGTTTTACTAAACGTAACTTTTCTGCTAGTCCTAAGCCTAGATTAAAGCATGAAGAAGAATCGCGCAAATCTACTAGTATCGTTATCGTTATAGTTAGCTATTAAAACCAAATCTAAACACAATCTAGTGAATTGGCACTTCTGAAATCAGATATCTAAAAACGGATTTTGAAATCGATTTTGAAATCTGAAATCGGTGATATATCAGTTTGCGTTCACAACCAAAAACGCCCATGTCTACTAGGTAAGTTTAAAATATTTAATATTAAAATAAATAATATTTTCTAAACTGTGTAATTTTATAGTAAAAAAATATCATTAAATTATTAAAATGTCTATATCTTGTTAGGGGGTTAGTAAATTTTTTCTGACAAATATTTAATCTTTAAATGCTCCAAATTAATAGTATTTTAATTATTATCTAAAATATTTCCTTTTCTTACTTTTATTCTTGTTATATTGATTAATTTAATTATTATTTTTAATATCAAAATATTTTCTCATATAGATGGCAACCCTCGCTATGTTTGAACCGCCATAAAGTTGAACACTTTGAATAACTTTTCGAACTCACCACACAACTGACTCCATGTGTGTGACCCGGAAACTCTGCTATCTGCACCGCACATGACGCCGTCGGATCCTGCAAAATAAAAAGACGAAAAGAACATTAAACACTTCTTAACAAAAATCCTTTTTAACATACTTTTTTATCTGTCGTTTGGACCAGTGTTGCCAGAATGTTACTTTTGTACCATTTTACGTTACTTTTGACCATATTACACGACTCTAAATGTTACTTTTATATAACTAATAAGAATTATTAATAAAATGAAAAACCAAGCTACACAATGCGACAGAACCAAAAAATTCTAAAAATTGGAATAAATAATCATGACTCGTTATCATGTTGAATTAAATAAATATAAAACAATCTTCATTACTAACAATTAAGCAACACTGCAGCGCAGCAGTGGTTTCCATTAGTTACGCTACTCAATGATAGATGGCGCTACATGTATTTAGAACTACATATGAAACTACTGGTCTATATGAGTAATTTAAGAAAAATGCTAAATCTTTGATAAACCGATAAATAAATATTTCACAAAAGATACAAAAAAACATTATCTAACTTTTACTATGTGATAAATCATAATAAAAGTGATATTCGGCAGAGTATATTAGCACTAAACCTTACTTAAGAATGTCGAAAAATGATTCCGGAGACAATCACCATACACTTTCCATAGTCAACAATATGGGCAGCACCGTTTTCTGAATTATGGTATTTAAAATTAGCAATAAAAATTCTCAAGTTTTTTTATTTGCTTTTTAAATAATTCTATTGACTACTAGCCGACCCGGTCACGCTATAAATATATATTTTTTTTTTTTCTTATCGGTTTATTAATGAGGCTAATCTATTTGATATTTCTTGTCTAAGTTATACTCAAGCCAAGTTAAGGAAATAAATAAAAAAACAATATTTTGTCATAGTGTTAGAAATATATAATTTTTAAATAAGCAAACGTCACATTGATAGATTGTAAACGCAGAGAAATAATTACAAATAGCAAGTATTATACAAACATGAAATCAAAAAGGTTAAGTATGGACGATTTGTTTACAAAACAAAGATAAATTCTTTATAATTTGGCAAAGTATAGTATCAACATGTTAGCATGTTTGTATATTTAATACTATTTACGACGGCCGTATTTCTTTTCTTTCTTTAGATTGTGTCATAATAAAAAAAAAACATATACATCTAAACGAGAAAGTTATAATAATTAAACGAGTAATTTTCTCCTACATCTCATACTCGCACCGCGGATGCGCTACCGAACTCGCCATTGGCCAGGCACCTCCTTTTGGGCTCACGAGTGAACGCGAAAATTAAGCACTATAAATGAATAGTATTGTCCGCGATAGTCGAATTAAACGAATTGTGGTCGGATATCAATCTCTAAACGAACAATAATAGTTATAATAATTAAACGAGTAATTTACTTGTACATCTCATACTCGAACGGCGGATGCGTGGCCACACTCGCTACTGACCAGCCACCTCCTGTTAGGATTACATATATAATCTTGTCGGCAATAGTCGAATAAAACGAATAGTGGTCAAATGACAACCCATGGATGATCAATAAATGTACCTGTAGGTCCCATACTCGCACGACGGGTGCGCTACCGTACTCGCCATTGGCTAAGAACCTTCCGTTGGTAATACAAGTGAAGGCGAAAGTGTATTCACTAAATAAAGTCTTGTCCAAGATAGTCAAATTAAACTAATATTGGTCTTAATAGACTGGTTAATGGACAACAAACAAGTAAACGAGTAAAATAACTGTAAATCTGTAGTGCGATTGTGCTGGAGCACGCGCCGCTTTCCAGTTACTTCCTGTTGAAATAAATTAAATAATCCCGTGAACGCGAAAGTATAAGAAGTAAATATATAACGTAGTCCACGATAGTCGAATTAAATGAATTTTGGTCAGATAACGACCTATGCACGACCATTATGTTATAATAATCATACGAGTAAAGTACCTGTAGGTCCCATACTCGCACGTCGGGTGCGCTACCGTACTCGCCATTAGCCAGTTGTCTCCCGTCGGATTTACGAGTGAACTCAAAAGTGTAAGAACTAAATATCAACCTATGGTCGAATAACAACCTTTGGACGACCAACGAATAATTCAAAGAGTAAATTACCTGTAGGTCCCATACTCGCACGGCGGGCGCATGACCGCACTCGCCGGTAGCCAGGTATCTTCCGTCGGGCGAGAACGCCACACAAGTGACACTCTTTCGAGAGGCGTTCAATACGTGAGCCTGCCGGTTCTTGCGGACGTTGTACAGGACCACCGTGCATCTGGAATCAAGCAACAGATCAATAAGCATTTGATAGATTTAGGCAACACTTAATGGAAAATTAAGTTATTTTATTATTTACTTATTGACGGCATCCGAGATCGAGTGTCGTCGTGTCAATGTAGAATACGATTTTTTCTATATTGTCTCGAGTCTGGGTGTTGTAGTATCATCATTGTTTCTGAATTCCATAACACAAGTCCTTTAGCAACTTAACTTAGGTTCAAAACTATGGATTTAAGTTATCTAATATTTATTTATCTTATCAATTATTTTATTTATTTATTTATCTATCTTCTATCTATATAGTTAAAATTTCCCTGTCAATTTTGTTTTTTTTTTCATTTTGCTGAGTTTGTTCCGACTGAGGACATAGGATAGGTTACATTTTAATTTATAACACAGCAACACGTGGCCAGGTCAGCTCGTAAAGTATTAAATTGTTTTATTAAAGTACGTCATTCTTATTTTTTCTAACTCTGTCAGAGTAACAGCTCCTGTCTATTGGGCCAGTTGTGAATGTTTTTTTTAAGATTTTCTTATTTATCGTAATTTATTACATAATTTACGCCATCTTTGTCTATATATTACTTATTTATATATCAATTATGTATGTCTATCCGTTACTCTAGTATCCATAACACAAGCCTTACAGTGCTTACTTTAAGCTAGGCTGAATCGGTAGAATTTAAGAAATATTATTATAATTTATTAAATGAATTGTACAGTGTTACAATTGAATTTATAATTATTCATATGGGCGTACAATTTGAATAAAACACTTTTTTACGGATTTCGCGCATATTTTATTTGATTTTATATTTAATCCTGACGTTTCGACTCCTCTACAGGAGCCGTGATCACAGGATGACTAAGAAAATGGTTGTCATGTATTTTCTACTACGTTCACAATATTTTAATCGGGGGCTTTCTTAATTGTTAAAATTGTTTTATATATATCAAATTGTTTTATTTTTACATTTTATTTAGTTATTAAATTCTCACGATTACATCGTGACATCTACTGAGTCTACTACTATTTGGGAAATTGGGAGGCCCTTCCGAGAACTGGCGAAAGAAACTCGGTCAGGGGGACCGACCTCCATCTTACTGTTATTATTTGCAATAATTTACATTTAAAAAAAAAATCTTTCTTCTTCTTTAAGCGCCCCCCGTTTTTCGTATTGGACATATGGCAGAGAATTATTTTTTCTTCTTAGTTGGCCTGAGAAATGAGGGTTTTTTAAAATTGTTTTAAATGTAAAATATTTTATTCTTTTTAGTTTTTTGTGTATGATTTCCAATTGCTCCATCTAAAATGTCAAGTAGCAGTAAGTATGTTATTATGCAATATTTGTTGCCTCGATTTTAGCTCCATCTGTGGATTTTTTCGGAACTAAAATTTTTCCAATTGAATATAAATTTTGTAAATATTCTCTGAAATTGTGCTTGAATCATGTCGGAAAGTATATAATCATATATTGTCATCGAGTTCTGAGCTATGTTTAAAGTTTCAGAGCTCTAGCTAGTCGGGAAGCGGGTGAAAATTGAGTTTCAAGATTTGTACGTTACAGACAGACAAACAGACACCAAGAGAAGTAGAGAAAAACGAGGGAAAAAGAACTTACTACATCATCAGGTCTAGCAATGTGTGACGTACCATTAAAGTAAGCACACTTCACGGCGAACAAAACATTCGCCTGCTTTCATTTGAACAAAGGTAAAGTCAATAAACATTCACTTATAATTCCTCAAACATTACCACTCGCCGCAGCGGATCATGAATAAAAGACATTGCGGTCTTCGACGCAGCCATATCGACAAAAGCGTTAATATTCGGGTGCTAACATAGTGACGAGCGAAACATTTAGACGTATAATGTAACAGCGGCCCGTCCCGGCTTCGCACGGGTGGACAAAATTAAATTTTTTCTAGCATTAAATATAGCCTATGTTACTCAGCGTGAATGTAGCTTTCTAATGGTGAAAGAATTTTTGAAATCGACTTAGTAGTTTTTGAGTTCATTCATTGGAAACATACAAAAATACAAATCTTTCATCTTTATAATATTAGTATAGATTATTTATACTTTTGTATTAATCATAATATTTTCTTACATTCACATTAATAGCTCTTGTGTTATGGATAATAGGGTAACGGATAGACATACGATTCATACATGTGATATTTATAGAAATACAGTAGATCCCCGGTAATCCGACATACATTTTGCAGGGCAGTGTCGGACTATCGAATTTGTCGGATTACAGAGTACTCCTAAGATCCCCTATAGGGCAGAATTGTTTGAAACAGAGTAACTACCTTGTAAACCGACTAATTACAGATCACACACATCATACTGGTAAACAATGGACGCACGCTAGGCCGCTCCCCTATCAAATGTAGTCAAATTCAAACTGAGCAATAAGACTCAAAACAACACCCGTCGAGCATGATTTGCCAAGATAATGTTTGTGTATACCTACATTCAACAGTGATAGGCATGTCGGATTACTGGGGGCGCCGGATTAGTCAGGGGCCGGATTACCGGTGGTCCACTGTATATATAAACAATCATGACTCAGGTACAAACGCTTCTATTCATCATATTTGAACTTTCTGGGGATCGAACCCAAGACCATCGGTGCGAAAGGCATGATCGCTACCATACATACAAAGAACACACGTACTGCCATAACTGTTTGGTGCCAAAAATAAAGTGACAATGGCGCATGGAACTGTAATTGTAAATGTCACCCAAATAATTTATATGTTTTTGTTTTTTTTCTAATTTTAGATCAGTAAGCAAAATTAAATCTTGGAAATAAAATACAACAAAAAGATAAGCATATTAACAATGCTATAAATATATTATTAATATTTTCATTAACCTTGCTTGCGTTTTCGTTTTCTGCATTTTACTAGAAAAAATTACTAGAAGCCAAGTGAGAGTCGGACTCGCGCACGAAGGGTTCCGTACGAACGGCACGAAAAACCACGTTTGTTGTATAGGGGCCCCCCTTAAATATTTATTTTATTTTGATTTTAGTATTTGATGTAATAGCGGCAACGGAAATACATAATTTGTGAAATTTTCAACTGTCCAGCTAACGCGGTTCTTGAGACACAGCCTGGTGACAGACAGCGATGCCTTAGTAATAGGGTCCCGTTTTTACCCTTTGGGTACGGAACCTTAAAAATCGACTCAGCTCACAAGTGGATTCTCAGGCGGGAATCGAACCCGCAACTTTTGGATGTTTAATACAATGCTCTCCCAATTGAGTTATTTTTCATTTCCACTATAGTTTCAAACGAATCAATAAAAAAGAGGGTTAGAGAAACGAAATGAGATAATGGTTAATTCCCATGTTTATCGATCCCGCTTCCACTTATCGCTCCTCCCGCGACCATATCCTAAGCCTATTACCTCATTAGTATGACCGATGGGAACAACACGCCGGCCTCTCTCACGGCCCACCACATACCATGGTACCATGGTATCACACAAACGTGTCATTTAGCACAAACTAACAGACCAGTGTCATGGAAATGACCGTAATTTAAAACCTCTTTTTTCCCATGTTTTTTTCTACTTCTCTTGGTGTCTGTTTGTCTGTCTGTAACGTACAAATCTTGAAACTCAATTTTCACCCATTTCCCGACTAGCTAGAGCTCTGAAACTTTAAAAATAGCTCAGAACTCGATGACAATATATGATTATATACTTTCCGACATGATTCAATTACAATTTCAGAGAATATTTAAGTTCAAAATTTAATTTCAATTGGAAAAAAATTAGTTCCATAAAATTCCACAGATGCCGCTAAAATCCAGGCAACAAATGTTGCATAACTGCAATTGGAAATCTTACACACAAAACTAAAAAGAAGATAATAATTTACATAAAAACCCTCTTTTTTTATTTTTTTTTTATTTATGGGGGGCGCATAAATACTATAAATACCAAATCTAATCTTTTATGCGCCCCCCGTTTTTCGTATTGGACACATGGCAGAGAATTATTTTTCTCTTTTTAGTTGGCCTGAAAAACGAGGGTTTTAAAAAATAATTAAATGTAATTTAATTTAGAATGGGCTCGCTCTTGAGCCCGGTGTGTAAGACAGAATCTACAATGGAACGAGCTAACCCAGAAGGTGGCTATTCACCCTGGCCTTGAAAACGGAAGGGTTACAAGTACTCGGAAATACAGACGATCCACTCCTTTGCTGTGCGCATTATGAAAGATGTTGAGAAGCGCTTGGTGCGACATGTAGGAATAGCAACCAAGAAAGGGTGGTATCGTATGCACGTGTTAGATTTATTAACTACTAGCGACCCGCCCCGGCTTCGCACGGTTACAATGGTCAACGGTCTACTATATTATGCATGTATTATACATTTAAACCTTCCTCTTGAATTACTCTATCTATTAAAACCGCATCAAAATCCGTTGCGTAGTTTTAAAGATTTAAGCATACAAAGGGATATAGGGACAGAGAAAACGACTTTGTTTTATACTATGTAGTGATAAAGTATGATAATTAAGTATTTTACATATGTTTTCTTGTTTAACTTAAAAAAAGCATCTTTCGCTTGATAGTTAGTGTATTTTTCTTGCTTTCAATAAGAATCATATGATTTACCAAAGCAAAAACCAACCTTTAGGCAATCTTAACTCTGTTTTCACATATCCATTAATATCTACAATTTTATCGATGTGTGTTGTAAAAATAACCTTGCAATTTGTAACGGACCTAAGTATAGAAATTGTTCTGTGGCTACTAGGAAGACATATGTACGTTTACCTACACATATGTACTTATATGTGCCTCTTATGTGTTTGTGTATACGGTATGTTATTGAGTATTGAACTAAGAATTAAGTTAATAAATTGTAAACCTAGCTTTGTCACTTGATAATTAAAAATGCTTTAATATATTATTATAATAGAAAAATACTAGAAAAAATAGACTCGGGTCACAAGTGAAATCTCAGGCGGGAACTTTTCACTTGTGACCCGAGTCGATTTTTTCTAGTATTTTTCTAATATAATAATTTATCTTATAAGATCGCATTGAAAATGCATAAAATATATAAAAATTATAAAATGCTTTAAAAAAGTTATTTTGGATAGTTTTATGTTCAACCCCATTTTAATACTAAATGTTTAAATAAATGACAATGACATTCTTGTTATTTGCTTAATCTTTTTATGGTTATTTGATAAAAGACATTAAAAACACTTTTTAAGTATTCGACCTTTCTTTTTTATTTTTTTTAACTTAATCCTACACACGCGAAACATGGTTCATAAAAATATGGACTATTCTTTTACCGCTAGTTCGCTCGCGAAATGAAAAACAACTATAGTTTAAAGTACCCTTTGTCCTTTTCTGTTACCCTGACAACGTGTATGTAAAATCTTATATGATCGGCTGAGCAGTTAAAGCGTGAAAGCGTAACAAACAAACAAACGCACTTTCATATTTATATTATTACTAGCTTTTACCCGCGGCTTCGCCCGCAAACATTTTTTTCAATAAAAAGTATCCTATGTTACTTCTAATACCTCCAAGAATATATGTACGAAGTTTCATGATGATCGGTTCCGTAGTTTTTGTGTGAAAGCATAACAAACAAACTTACATTCACATTTATAATATTAGTAGGATTATTAGCACAAACTTATTTAGACTGTGATTATTAATCTTTATTTTTCTGTTTATCCCGATTCTATACCGACAGCAGCGCGTTACCATCAAAACATTGCTTATTTTAAGCTTCATACAGAATTATTTACCAAAAAAGAAATACCACATCATCCACATAAACATACAATGAAACCAAAGCGAAGACTGCTGGTATTCCTTCCATCATAGCACTTTTGCAGCACTTAAAACAGTGCAAAAACAAAAGATTTCAAATCTCTCTTTGCTGTCAGCAGAAGATACGATACGTTACGGTACGTTTGATTTAACTAATACAACATTACACTAAACCCTCGAGTTCCAATTAACTAAACACCCACGCATGGTAAACCGATAAATTTTACAACACATATGCATTAGACTTATGTAAATTAATGTGGAATCTAAGAGCAAGACACTGCTTCACAACGTCGAGTGTAAACCACGCTGATGTATTCCAATGATCTTCATATGATAAGTATTTTTATATTGTAAACTAGCGGCCGCCCGCGACTTCGTCCGCGTGGAATTGCAACATTATTTTACTAAAATAAAAGTAGCCTAAGTTACCCCTTATTACATCAACTACCTGCCAAAAAAAGTCCCGTCAAAATGCGTCCAGCCATTTCAGAGCTTAGCCGGAACAAACAGACAGACAGACAGACAGACAGACAAAAATTGTAAAAAATGTTGTTTTGGTGTATGTACCGTATATATATTCATATGCATGTAGTAAAAAACGGTTATATCAATATTACAAACAGACACTTCAATTTTATTTATATGTATAGATGTATAGATAGGTAGGCACTTGACCACTATCTCGCCTGATGGCGTTGATGCTATCTAGGATGTGACGCGCTTGCCTAGAAGATAGCTATTCACTCGTGACTTAAAGACCCCTAAATTGTATTTTTCAGGAAACACAGATTCAGGAAAAAAATCTAATTATAGATCCGTTACAAATTAGAAAAATCTTATCACAGACAATTGAGATGGAAAGTGTGATAACCAGTTACGCAATAATTAAAAGAGAACCAAGATTATATTCATTATTACTATCAAATTTCAAAAGTTTTTAAAGACCTTAGAAATCATCTCGGAACAAGGTACTTGTTAAAACAAATAACACGATACCAAACTCCATGGAGTGTTATAATATTTTTAGAGAGTTCTATGACCACCATCCCGCTCCATAACCATATCAACTCTAAGTCTACTAATATTACAGTCATGGATCAATCACAAACCAGGAATAGGGTTAAATTCAAATTGCAAGATTTGATAACAGACAGGCATACACCGGGACATGTAAAACTAAATAAAAGCTTCTATAATACCAGTAATCAGTAAGACTTCATTTACGCTGATAATAAAACTCAGTTCAAAGGAATTAACTACGAGTATGTGGCTACGTACTGTGTACTCTAATAGTACAGAAGAATTGCTAAATTTATCAACATTTTCTGATAAAGAGTTTAATATAAATATAATATCGTAAAAACCGTAAAAAAATAAGAAAACCATTGAAATACATTTTCTTTCTTTATTTTTTTATAATTTATAAAAAAATAAAGAAAAAAACCCTAGTCCTCTTGTTCAATTTTTTGTTCAAAGCGTATAATTATACTGGCAGGATCCAATATGCATTTTCAAAGCGAAATTCTACAAAACGTCTTATAAAAAGCGAGAATTCAAATATTTGAACAACATTAAAAACCAAGTTCACGACATCGCTCTGCAGAGCCTTCTGCAGTCGCCAACGGAAACGGACGTGACGTAATAACTGCTAGGTAGTTGACCTCGACCTGTGCCAATAACTCGACTACCGTTAAATCCAGATGGTCAATTGAGCTGCACATAAAATATTGAATGAATAGGTTGATAAACTGCGGGCTACCACCCTTTCTTGGTTGCTATTCTTACCTGTCACACTAAACGCTTATCAAATTCTTTAATAATGTTCACAGCAAAGGAGTGGAATTCCCTCCTTGCGTCTGTATCTTCGAGCTCCCTGCGTCTTTATTTCCGAGTACTTATAACCCGTCCGTATTCAAAGCCAGCGTGGATAGCCACCTTCTGGGTTAGCTCGCTCCATCATAAATCCTGTCTTAGCCCCGGGCTTGATTAGGATCAAGATTCAAAATAAAAAAGAAGCGAGGCTTTATAGCTTGGCTGTATAGAGTAGAGAAAGAGAAAAAAAGCCACGCCAGCCAAGCACACTGACATGAGTGAAAACGAGACAGAAGGTTTCGAACACTTGAGTTGGGGAGGCAGCTGGCTCCTTTGTATATCGTGAACGGTACTAAATCTGACGCTCTCGTGTAACGGTAAAATCTGACGCTCAGCAAGGCCCGAACGTTCGTATAGAAGCTTGGCTTCAAAAAAACAAATTCATCTAACATCATCACGAACAGAAGAAAGTAAAATGGGGTCATAACCTCTTCAGCTAGCCTATTTTTATGAATAATTACAATTTTATTGGAAACTGATATTCATTACTTTGAAATTGTATTGAGTTGTAATCCCGCCACAAATTGATTTTTTTTTCCTTTTCCTTAAATGACAAAAAATATAATAAAAAGAACTTTGTTTTTTATAGGAAATCGACTCGGCTCACAAGTAAATTCTCAGAAGGGAGCTTAGTTGGTGAGCCGAGTTGATCTTTTCTAGTATTTTTCTATTAAAAATAATTTAACATAAATGAGGGCTCGGAGGCGTGATCGTTTTTTACATGCGTATTTTATATCTTATATAGATAGTATTTTAAAATGCTAAAAATATATAAAAATCATAAAAAAATATTGTTTCGTTAAATGTTCGTACTACCACGTTTTGTAATGATAAAAATATTATCACAGACAACTTTTTAACTTTCTCCCCCTCATGTTGTGATGTATCGACCGGCAGGTGTGTTCCAGGGTGCGGCGGTCGACGACCATATCTCACCCTACGACATCGGTTCCCAAACTGTTTTAACGACATATTAAATTTGGAGAATAAAAACTTAGTTAATAAATAGATAAAGCAATACCGAATCTAGGCATTTTGTTGAAATAAATACCTCTGTGTTATTACAGCGTTAGAATTGGCACTTTTAATGTTTATAAAAAATTCAAAGGTATTGTTTATGAAAAGAATCATCAACATAATTAGAAGTGTTTTTATTCTTCTTATTTATTACAAATTGGATAATGCAAAATATTTACATCTGCTACTTTTAAACAGTTAATTCATTTTGTCATTCTGCCGTCATCGCTTACAGCGGTAACCCCCCACCCCGCCGCGGATACCTAAGGCGCGATACAGCGGTTGCGGTCAGACTATAGCTACATAAGGCATAGGTCTTGTAATAATTATATTATCTCTACAATCAAACCAATTAGCCTTACGGTAAGATAAACATAAATATGTAATATTCATAGAAATAGGTGTACATAAATACCCATAACTCAGGCACAAATGCTCGTATTCATCACATAATCTGACCATTCCGGGACTCTATCCCAGAACCATCGGTTCGAAAGACAGGATCGATACGGTTACACTAAACGATCTTCAGTCTCTTCATGTTCTAGATAACTACTTCCGATATATTTGACTTCAGGGATAAATTAGATTTTTAGCTGTGGCGGTGACCTCATCGGAATCGCAAAGTTTGACAAGCGATGCCCTTGAGACTGCGGAACACGAACGAATTCGATGCTTTTAGAATATTGTATCGTTAGTAGCGGAAAAACACTGTTATTACTGAATGTTTTTAACGATTATAAATTAGAACATTCTTCGGTTCGGTCAGCGATTACGGAGATCAACTAAAGAAATAGCCAATCCTGGAATAGGTCATTATTAAAATATATAATTAGGCGAATACATCTGCAGTCATAAACACCTATCAGTCCGCTTTTGATCCGCGTAATGGTCCGTTCTAGGTACGATGTTTTCGTCCATAAAGTAAGCCTGTGATGTAGCTATATCATGTTTTTATCTTACCTCATAGATTACCACACGTCTGTGCTGTTAGGTAGATAATTTTTTTAGTGCAAATTTTCATTGACCGACCTAACATCAGAATTCTTAGGTATCTCCAAAAATTACAAAATTTGCCCTTTAATGCTATTCGGAGAGTATTTTATAACTTATCTTTTGGAATGACCCCTAATTTTAAACATACAAAAATGTTTAATTTGCTATGAATATAGAAACATCTTTAAATTTTTATAGGCATTACAAATCATTCAAACACTTCATTTTTGAAAAAAAATTAGCAAGAAAATATTTAATCCTAGCGAATTATTACAACAGCCGGTTGTTGTCAAAAGAAAGTGTAATCTGCTACAACACAGTGCGTAGCGTGATGGTGATAACAACGTAATTTTATTTTGGATAACTTTGTATAGCTATACTTGGTTCGTTATTTTCTTCAAAGAATGTAACATGTATATCAATTTGGATGGTGGTTTCAAAATTTCGTTGTATAAAGCCTTCCCTTTCTATCGTAAAGTTTTCTTCTAAACGGGTTTCCCAATCTGGCAAATTAGGCTAGCGTGTGTAAAAGAAGTATCCTTGGGTTGTTGTATGTCCATCATATCCATCATGTCCTGATGAAGCAGCATCCCTGTTTTTCTTGTAGTTACTACAACTGATCCTCATGACGCAAATGATTGTGCATCTCCAACAGCAAATGCAGTTCATCACACAAACATTGCCATTTCGCCTTTCGCACGTACTGTGATGAGGATTAGATGTTTGTGTGTCCCTTAGATATATTCCAATGAATATAACACATCTATGTATCATATATAGTGCTTACTTTGGGCTAGGCTAATTGGTGTAAATATCAGAAATACAGTATTCTTATATTTGTCACTATCGGGACTCAAATTCAGAATCGTCGTCGCTACGAATGGCAGGATCGCTATCGCAGGATCGCTATAGCGAAACGATCGTCAAGAGTGGTCAGCGGCCAAGATAATTTCGGTCGTTAACTAATTTGAGTTATATCTATTGACAAAATATGATTGAACTTGCGAAACGAACTTCGGGTCACCCATCATATGTCCAAAGAAAATTATTTTCACCTTCGTTTATAATGAGACGTATTATGAATACTGATTAATCACGAATCGGAAGCTTATACAATTGCCGGTCAATGACTCCTGCTATAAGGTCGTAATTCATTCACTATAAAGTTGACCGCCAAGTGGATGAATGACGCGAATCATTTGCATTGGGGAATGCAATGGTACGAGTATTTAACATTTCCGCACAGATACGAGTTTTTGATGTTATTAAAATTATACTAGATTTAAAAAATCTAAAAATCCCACGTTTTTCAATGTCCTAAAAAGAATAAAATAACCCTGCGGGGCAAAGCGAGGGGCCACTCAAAACGTGGGGGCGCATATTACTAAGAGGAGATTTTAAAGAGATGAATGACATGCATTGATGCCGATTATTGTAAAGATGCGCCCCCACGTTTTGAGTGGCCCCTCGCTTTGCCCCGCAGGGTTATTTTATTCTTTTTAGGATTGAAAAACGTGGGATTTTTAGATTTTTTAAATCTAGTATAATTATTTTATTCTTTTTCGCTTTCTCGTATGTTTTTTTGTTGTTTGCTGAATTAAATCATAATCACACACTGCATTAATTAATCATGAACGCAGCAAACATATCGAGAGAAAGAAGTGACATAAAGTCTCATATAAAAGCGAAAGTGGCCGAAAGTTGTCGAAATTTGACCTGAAAGTGCATCTGGAAAGTTGAAAGTTGCTTTAGAGTGCATTGTCATCGGGTTCTGAACTATCCTGAAAGTTTCAGCTTTCTAGCTTATCGGAAAGTGCCTCAAATTTAAGTTGCAAGATTTTGCCCGGACAGACAAACAAATAAGAAAAGTGAGATAAGAAAAACGTGGTAAAAATATGATTTTTTCTCTTAAATTCCCTCATGTACTGAACCCTAAATGTGCTAAGTTCGACACGTACTTCGCTATTTTTTACTTCGAATACAATTTCTTGAACCACCCAGGGATATAAAAAATAGTAGTTAGATATAAATATCAACACACCTCCGAGCCTCCAGGTGAGATTTGAACCCAAGACATTTGGTATCCGTGCGAGTACTCTGAGCTCAGCGGGAGCTACCGAGACGCTGCTGGCTGACGCATAGAAATTCACAATCGCACAAAATAGTAGTAATAAGCGTTGGCAACATTGCATTCAATTCACAAATGTCGTAATACAAACAAAAGCATATTTGAAATAAGTTATTTTATATAAATCGTCGTTTTGTTTAACAATTATAATTGTATTTATTGTAATTCGACACATAAAGACAAGGTAAGAGAGAAGATATGATGTTATGATAATATGCAGCTTACCCTGCAGGATAGGCCACCAGTTCAGTGTTGGGGTCGCAGTCAAGCGCAGCGTTACTGCCCACCGTCAACCCGAGCACGCTCTCCAATTTGATCTGCAACAATGGAAAATAACGTTAACCAAAGCGAATCACTCTCAGTCCAATTTCAGTGACACTTACTCAGCTTCTATATGTCGAATATACCACTTTACCGACCGTTATGCAGCGCTAGCGATCATATATTTGGCGACGACGATCCTGGTTTCGAAATTGACAGGGGCAGATGGTTGTGTGATGAATACGAGCATTTCTATGTGAAATTCACATATCTATGTGTTCAAATGTAACAACAGATGGCGTTGTGCCTTTCTGTATCACGCTTTGGTTTATTTTTGTTTTTTATATAAGTAGTTTAGTTATGTTAGATATAACCCCCTTGAATTGAAAATACATTCAGTCGATTTGTCTCCCAGATTTGATCGTTTTATTTCTCTCAGTGCTAGGCATAGCACACACCGGTCTGGTTGAGCTTAGGGCAATTGTACACTTGGTGTTGTTTGTGTACGTTTATCCGTGACCCTAATATCCATAACACAAGCCTTACAATGCTTACTTTGAGCTAGACGAATTGATGAGTAATGACGTAAATACTATTTTTATTTATTTATACTATAGTGTAGTATTAAATGAAACTCGTAAGCGATTAAATAAACTGACCCTCAATGCCTCGTAACTAAATGTTTCTTAGCTATGAGACTCGTAAAAAACATCTTTTTATCGTTTATCCTGTCCGTTATTAAGTTACAAAATGGGTTGATAACATTCGGCAAAAAAACCCTCGTCAAAATGTCTGTCGCGTGCGCACCATGATCATTAAGCTGCGAATTGATGACCAGTTTTTCGCATCAGTTGAACTGACGTCCATCCAAAATTTGATCGTGAGTATCGAATCATCACTCCAGAGTTTTAACTGACGACGATAGTCTCGGAAATACGTGTCGCGTCGCGTCACTAAATATATATATATATATATATATATATATATATATATATATATATATATATATATATAATAAATCCAACTCAGCGCGTCGCGCCAAACTGATCGTGAGTAGATGATCGTCAATCCAACACAAACAGGGAGTACACTTCCTAACAGCCCGGCCGATTGAAAACTGAAGAGCCGGAGGGACGCCAGTGAATGCGCAAATCTAGTTGGCCTAAAACTCGAGTGACGCCACAGTTTTACGTCTGGACTGACGCGAAAAACTGATCTTCAATGCCCACTTTTCTATAGTGCTTCGAGAATCATCGACATAAATCATAACAAGTTACATAAAACTACAACAGGGCAAAAACGAGCAAAGTCTTGTAACATTCCAAGAACACGAATGAGGCGTGAATAAGTAACGTGTGATTAATGGTCGTATGGTATAAACTAGGTTGAACATACAAACTCATCATTTTTCTTATTACCTTTACTGAAGGATGTACAGAACTAGAAAACGGAGCGACCCGAATAGTTTATTAAATTGTGGATTTAAAAGTTCAATTATGTATTTACTGATTGTTTCCTTATCTTGCTGATAAAGTTCTTAATACTGTTTCCAAAAATGACAACATCTTCTCAGTGCACGATTTCTTACTCTGCCCATATGATATCGGAAGGTTCGGACCAAAATCCTGACGTTCACCCCGACACATATATTTAGTCTGGGTAGATTTCCCTAAAACTTAATTTGAGGGAGTTATCATCGATTTAAAAAAAACTATGGCACGGCAGACGTGCCATCCGCAACGAATCGGTTAAAAAGCTAATTAAGAGATGGCTGCGACAGATACATAGGAAGTCTTGGCTTACGTCGTGATTTTATTGGAACTTTCACGATAACGACAGCTGTACTTTACAAAGTTAGTTTATATAATTATAATAGGATTCTTATTTTTCTTTAACCTGTAAAACCACGTAAATCTGTGTGCTTGTAATGCTATTGCGATTTTAGAGTTGGTTTTTAAACACTTACATTTATAAGTAGACTACACGAAAAGTCAATGAGTAATAATAGATTCTTAAAATTTAAAAGTAAAAATATACATTCTATACACTTAATTTAAGGAATAATTAAAATTCCATACCATATTCTAATATCGAAATCCAACACAACTTCACCCACTCACGCATATTTAAACACTATAAAAAAAAAACACAGACGATAACGTAAATTCTAATCTGTGAACAAACGCAAGGTTTCCTAAACAAACATTGAAAAGCCTTGAACTAAGTCATAGACAAACTATTCAATGACAGAATTGGGTAAGTACGATTCTCTTATTGTAACTGAGAAATGATCAATGTACTTAAAACGTACTACGTGTACATAGTACAGGTACATCTTTAAACATCGATACTATTATAAAACTGTAGAAACTTTGTACATTGAATATATTCCAGAAAAAATAAAGTACATTGATGTAAACATGCCTAATTTTGTATGTCTGTACGTGCATCAAGCAAAATCCCCTCAACAGATTTTGTGCCCGTTTTCACAGTTAAGTAGCTTGAAGTCCAACTTAAAATCTAAGCCATGTTTCATCTCATTCAGGTAAGTAAAATCAGAGATACAGCTTGCCTCTCCGTAGTATTTATCTTCATACATTGAAGAGTTTTCAAAATGGCCGTCGCGGGCTAAGGTTTCCTTTATCCCGATTAAACCCTAACATATCGTATATCCACGCGGCGAAGGCGGTAACAATGTAAACTGGCTCAAACTGTAGTGTTCCCTGGGGAAGAGCGATAACGACTTTCTGGAACAAACCGAACATTATGTGGGTGCAATCGTGAGTGAAAGCTGACAAGAAAATATCTCTACAGTATTCTTTTTTAACCCTTTTAGTGCCATACATAATTTACCAATATATGCTAAAAATGCCAGTAAAAAAAGTGTATTTTTTATAGATAACTAGCTGACCCAGCCACGCGTTGCTGAGTTATAAATTTAAATAATATCTATCCTATCTTTCAAGTCGGATCAAACTGCACACGGTGCACAAATTTGATTAAAATCGGTTAAGTAGGTTAGGAGTCCATCGCGGACAAACAATTTGACACGTAATTTATATATATTAAGATTAATATGAACAAGAGTTATATGAACGATTTTTATATGAAAAATAACCGATCGAAAATAATTTGAATGCAATATAATGACAAAAAATACGAATACGGTAACACGGCCGTCACACGCGCGCGCGCACGCCAAAAGTGAACTATCAAAAGGGCGCTATCGCGTCGCTGGCATTTTTCACAACCAGCGAGAGCAGCGCGACGGTGCTCCTTGGCACTAAAAGGGTTAATTAGTATACTCCAATACTCCCAGCAAATGATGACAGGTTACCTATACCAAAACTCTATGAGAGTGCAAAAACAACACACAAGTTATTATTGAAATGTTTTACACTTAAGTACAAGATGTTACAAAACTATCCTACATTTTCACTACCATGAAATATCAGCCTTAGGTCTATTATCAGTGGGTAAACATTAATTATAGCTAAGGACCTTCAGATAAAGTATCATCGTCAGCGTTTTCATGTTCCAAATCCTAAACACTATTTTTCCTCAGGTTTTCCTATAACTAATGGGACAATCAGCAATAATCAAGCAAGTTATATGTTTTTGATTTTTATTCTTCTACAGTCTAGTCTTCTATAGTCATTAAATCGAATTCATGACAGAACACGTACCTCTCGCTTACTTTAAAATAAATGCGCGAGTGGTTGGCATACCGATTTTCATCGTAACTTAAATAACTAATAATAACGTAACTTAAGTTTAAATATGATATACTAAGATAGCTTTAAGTAAGTTAATTTGTTAATAACCATAATGAGACATTGTTTCTTAATCGAATAAATTGAATCGTAACGCCACTCCCGAGGTACCGGGTTCCGGAACAATTTAAAAAGAACTTTTCTATATCAATTCGGGGCTGGGTGTTGTGGTACCGTCATTGTTTCTCAATTCCATAGCACAAGTGCTTTAGCTGCTTTACTTTCGTTCAGAACATTGTACGTGATTTTGTCTAATAATATAATATTATTATTAATAACTTGTTTTTATTGTTTATATTACATTTTATTAATATCAATGAAATAAATTTTATGTTTTGATAATTAATTATTCTCCTTATGACACACGTGACATATTTGTACACCATGTATATGCGATGCATCGTAAATTTATAAAATAACCTAATATAACAATAATAGTATAGGAACACTGTGTACAAACCAATAAATGATTTAATTTGACTCCCACGGATCAGGCTTCAATGAAGCAATGTCTGTTACGCCATAACTTCTCGAGTTCTAAACCGATTTTAATATTTTTTGTGTGGAATCGAATGAACACATTTAGGACCAGATTGTGACGGAGCCGGAGTTTTGAAATTCACACAAAAAGTTATGACCAAAAAACTTTGGCTCTACGGGATTTCCCATGGAAACAAAAAGCGTATTCATGCTTAAAAAAAATAAAATTTACTGAACATTGAATTTTATTAAGTATCTTTTTTTAGGTATTACGCTCCGCTCCAATATAAGCTAGCAAAGCTTATGCTTAGCGACTGCAACGCCTAGTATGTATAGTTTAATATTTATTTATTTTCTTAATACAAAATCGTATGTCACAACAGAAAAATGTTAAAAACGCATTCGACATCCGAATAGGAAACAAATAGGCGCCAAGGCCGCCATGATTCAAGATGGTGGGCGGGCGTCCTTGCGCTCGGGCAAGGATGCTCGCGCGGCGACCGTTAACGAACCGGTTAACTCGACCTTGCGTTAATATCGGATTAATCTTTTTTTAAACCGGCTAGGTAACGCGATACGTGTCTTTTAATACAATGGCTTGTTACGTAAGAGCCACTTGGAAATACCGCAGAGGTAATGTCTAAATCAAATAAGCCACTTTAATGGTAATAGTAATGTTACACAAACATGGAGAACATGATACAGCGAAACCTGTTTGATTTAGCCTTGGGTAAGTAACAAAATCTTTGTCGTTGATAATAACAATGAAATCTCGACTCTTTTGCATTGAAATACCTGTTTTTTTGGTATACCGTACCCATAGGGTCCCTCCTTAGCTCATCGCCGCAAAGTTGCCTGTCTGTCGGTCTTCTACAGACTGTACTTTGGAGAGTGTGCTCAAGAGCTGCATTTGCTCATACCGCCATCTCCTTCCGTAGGACATCCAGACGAACTGCAGGCTACCGCCCTTTCTTGGTTAATATTCCTATAATGCGCACAGCAAAGGAGTGGAACTCCCTCCCTGCGTCTATATTTCCGAGAACTTATAACCCGTCCATTTTCAAAGTCAGGGTTAATAGGCACCTTCTGGGTTAGCTCGTTCCATCGTGCATTCTGTCTTGGCCCCCGGGCTTGATTGGGATAAAGAGCAAACCCATCCTAAATCAAAAAAAGGGACCCTACCACTAAGACTCCACTGTCCGTCCGTCTGTTTTCAGGCTGTATCTCATGAACCGTGATAGTTAGACAGTTGAAATTTTCACAGATGTATTTCTGTTGCCGCTATAATAACAAATACTAAAAAACAATAAAATTTCATAACGAAAGATCGTGTAGACACTAAAAAACTTTACTTAATATTACAGCGTTTAATCAAAATTAAAAATATCTATACAGATTGGCAATTTCATAGATAATTTGTAACAAATTGGGAAATTTTAATTTTAAGCTGCGAATTCAATTTTAATATTGTTCGTTATAAACGTGCACGTATTTTTTTAAGAATATCAACAATGCGTTTGACATGCGCAATAAATATTTCCGTTTATTCCTCTTAGTAACCTAAACGTTTGTGGTACGAGTGGGTCCACGTTCGTAGTAGGTACGTCGGCGAGGTTAGAATTTCACACCTATTCACACTAATTAGCCTAGCTCCAAGTAAGAATTAGTACAGAAGACCTTGTAAGGGTTATAGATACAAGGATAAGGATTATTAATAAGTAATATTTATAGTAATAAGTAATATTTATAGTAATAAGTAATATTTATAGTAATAAGTAATATTTATAGTAATAAGTAATATTAATAGACAGAAAACGTAATGAGTGGATCAAGCAGAAGTCTAAGGTTGTGGACGTGCTAACCACTATAGAGCAACGGAAGTGGAGATGGGCTGGGCATGTTGCACGTATGGTCACAGTACGGTGGACCAGAAGAGTGCTAGAATGCAGACCCAGGGAAACCACGAGAGGAAGAGGTTGTCCCCCAGAGCGATCGGTTAACAACATAAGGACCTTTGCTGGTAAATGGATGCAAAAGGCTAGAGATAGAGAGTCGTGGAAGAAAATGGAACAGGCCTATGTTCGAAGGCGGACAAACCAAGGGCTGCAATGATGATGATGAATATTTGAAGAAAATAAAAGCTGATCCGGCCACGCGTTGCTATGGCTCAGTTATTATGCATGCATGTTTTTTCATTATAAATCAAAATTAAACCTATCCTATTTCTTAAGTCGTAATAAATTCAGCAAAAAGAAAAAAACAAGCAAAGTCGGTTGAGTAGTTTCGGAGTTCATCGCGGTCAAACTCTGTGACAGGGAATTTTTATCTTTATATATATGTATATATAATTCTACTGTACGTGTGTCTGTCACTGAACTCCTAAACGGCTGGACCGATTTGAATGAATTTTTTTGTATGCGTTTAGATGGCGCCCTGAATGGTATAGATTCACAAATCAGTCCGGCAGATGGTACTGCAGTCGACACAGCAACGCGTGGCCGGATCAGTATATGTATATAGATATAAAATACATATGACTGAGGCTCGTACACATCACACAAACATCTGCCCCTTCCGGTACTCGGACCTGAGGCCGTTTGGCTTTGAAGGTCAGTCAAATCACCAAGTTGATGAGCTATAAATCGGCAGGAGTTCGCAAACAGGTGCTTGTGAATGTAATCTTTGGTCAAATGAACACCTTGCTTCGACTAAATTAACATTTTATTATCTTATGCAAATATTGATTACACCTGCTTCATTTGATTACAACAGCTGATTTTTTACGAGTAAATAAAATTTCATTACTTAATTATTTGAAAAGTTGAGTGAATTGTCGTAATACTTGTAGTCCTATCCAGAGCGATCCGATTGCGAGCGACACTAAAAATATGGCAGTGCACTGTAGCTCATTCACTTAATTGCCGACTGTATTTTCCTGCGAATGGTTTTAAGATGTTATAATGAAATTTGAGTATAATTAATGCTTTTCGTCACCTTGTAGTGAAAGTAATATGAAATACATAATAACTCTCTTTTCTCAACGACCGGATAACCGAGCGGGAGTGAAGAATAGAAACGCCTGCCTACAAATGTTAACGGTCCCTGGTTCAAGTCCGGAAAGGACAGCAGAAAACACCTGAGTATTAGTTATACCTGAGTTTATATATATATACATATATTTCTATGAATATTATTTAGCTGTGTATCATATATGTTTTGACGACCGTTTGGTACAACGGTAGCGATCCTGCCTTTCGTACCTATGGTCCTGGGTTCGAATCCCGGAAGGGGCAGATGTTTGTGTGATGAATATGAGCATTTGTACCTGAGTCATGGGTGTTTATATATATTTCAATGAATATTACACATTTATGTATCATATATGTATGTCTATCCGTTACCCTAGTATCCATAACACAAGCCTTACAGTGCTTACATTGGGCTAGGCTAATTGGTGTGAATGTAAGAAATATTTATTTTTTATTTATTTATTATTTTATCAGCTTTCATAGTATCCACAAAATTCTCACAGTATTTACTTTGAGCTAAATCAATTGGTGTGAATGTAAAAAATATAATTAGCTGAGAGAAGTGGATTTTACAAGAAATGGACCCTAAATATCAAAAAGCAAGCCGTGGGTACGAATCCCGGTAATAGCATACGTTTGTGTGACGACCATAAATGTGTGTTCTCAAGTCATGTTTGTTATATATATTATTACTAGCTGACCCAGCCACGCGTTGCTGTATTATAATTTAAAATGATTTCTATCCTATGTCCTAAATTGGAACAAATCCAGTAAAATGAAAAATTATCAGTAGTTTTGGAGTTCATCGGTGTCTAACACTGACAGGGATTATTTATATATATAAGAGATAGCTTTTAATCGCATTACCCTACCCATCATTATATGTACAACCAACTTTACCAGCATCGAGTATTACTCCATTAGATGTGAATAATTACTTCATTCAAGCCGTGAACTTTCGAATACATCAAAATTAATAAACGAAACCGAATCTACTTTTACTTTCACCGTCCAATGATTTATAGAGCTGGCGATTACTATTGTAGATGTTGTAAAGGTGCGTGCAGACAGTAACATAAATAAATCAGTCTATATACAATGTGTACCGTCACCAGTGTCGGAGCCTTTAATGGTGTGAAATATGGAATTTTTTATCGACAAATTGCCCCTAAAATTTTGTTTTTCTCTTACGGTTATAAAATGGCCGCCATTTTGTTTTCTTGGTAACCAAGCCCTGGGCTCTCATACTAATTCGACCACCACTACTCATGTAAATGTCCTATCAACATTAAAAAGGTGTCATTTGATAGCTAAACATGTAGACAACAGTTACACAGCCATCATGTTTCAATTGTCATGGAAAAAAAAATAGAAAAAAATAATTAAAGAAAAACAAATAGATTCTGTTTTGAGTATTTTTTTAATTATTGGCTTTTTGAGAAAAACCAAATTTGAGGGGCAATTTGTCGATGAAAAATGCAATATTTTACACCATTAAAGGCTCCGATACTGGTGACGGGACACATTGTTTAAAGAAATCACCTGTCACAGTGTTCGACCGTGATGAACTCCGAAACTACTACTATTTTGCTAGATTTGTTCCGACTTAGGATATAGGATAGGATTTATTTTAATTTATAACATAGCAACGCGTAGCCGGGTCTGCTAGTAAATATTTTTCTCACCACAGAGCAATATATATATGATACAAATCTATGTAGGTCCAAGTATTTAGTTGGTGATGCTTATTTTGATAATTACAGGTCATTAGAAGGCTGCGTTTAAACTGTCAAATAGACAAAAATATTAAAAATTTAACCCTTATTTTTATAGAATTATGGTCTATCACACAAATATCGAATAAAACGCGATAGTAACATTTAGCCTTTATTTTTTTTTTAACAATATCGTTGACAAATTAAGGAGCTCGCATTATCCTTGCTTCAAATGTTTAAATTTCTGTTATATAATGTCTAAACAATTTAATTTGTTACACATATAACATTATAATGCTTGTATCTATCGTATGTTGACAAAATCTTCTTCCACAGAATAGAATAGCACTAACTACACTTAAGTGTGGCGTAAAAGGCTACTATTAATGCTGGCGGTAATCAACACCTCCTATAGACAACAAAATGGACAGCAGCCTTTTGAATTATGGTATTTTACTGCGATCTTCAACCTACCTGCTAAGTGTGGAGATTTAAGTGCACCCCTGCAATTTACTTTCGCATTGATTATGTTAAAATGACATTTTCAGTTTCCTGAACATTCGAAGCAAGCTTTCTTTGTTTATTATCTTACTGGCTTTTGTTACGTTTTTTTTGTCAAATTTGCCCTTTAAGGAAAAGCAAAGAATACAAAACCCATACAGCCTAGCTGTCAATTCCATTTCTTTATAAGATTTGATTAATGATAATGAGAGCTGATTTACTAAAACCTCCTAGACTTCTAAAGAGAGCTTGAAAGGACATATTTTGCTGTTTTGTTTGATTAGCCAAAAATCGTGCATATTTACGAACATTAAGTGGTAAATAATCCACCATTATTGCACACTAATATCCGATAAATACCATCCGATAAATAATGATATCATAACACTTTTAGTATCGTCATAACAAAATAATTTTGTTTTTTTTTTAGGGATTTTGTATGGTGACGACGTATTATATTGTAAATGTCGTTACTTCTGTTAAAGCTGACGAGTTTTATGCGCCCATTCTTTTTGTCAGTTAAAATAACTTCCTTAATGGGTTGTAGGTAAATATGTTCGACGATTCAAAACAACTTTATTTATGTGCATTTGAATAAAGTTATTTTCATTTTCATATATTTTATCAAGAAAACTAAACTGGAAATAAGCTATTAAAGTAACGCTTTCCGTTAAATATCTTTTGTTAATAAATGATCATTTATATATCAGATCGGCTCGTAATTATCGATCCCAAAATACTTTATTCAATTTTCAAATCTTATTACAAAGAAATAAGGTACCTATTCAAAAGTATTTAATGTTTTTGCTGTTTTAATAGTCTGTAAGGCCTCTTGTGACGACAGTACAATGTCGAAATTCCAAAGCTAGTGAACTACATAGATCCGACAAGTAATCCGCCCACTCCCAACAGTGGGACAGCCGATAAAGATTGCATCACTTCGCGATGTTTTGTAACAAGTCCAAGCAATACGGTGTAGTTCTAACGATTCATCATTTGAACTGAAACTGTTTACTGCTGGACCTATCCCCAAAAAGTTCTGAGGCCTTAGTGCGAGTTTACGCATTCGACACTCGTTATCGAGTGCGTTACATAATTTTATGAAGATTCGTAGTTCCTGATGGTTGCCGCTAGGGGCGCTCATATGAAAATCCATAGTAATATTTTACGCGGACGATATCGAGTATCGAAGCGTAAACTCGCACTAAGGCCTCTGCTTCGTGTCGTGTGTTGTGAATAAACATAAGTAAATCTTTTTAAATATTTTCTGGAGTTGGTTTGCGACACAGTTTTTAACTAATTATGATTAACGACCGTTTGATGCAACGGCAGCCATCTTACCATTCCCACCGACGATCCTGCGTACGAGTAGGGTGCGAGAAGAGGCAGTTAAAATGATGAATACAAACATTTTTACCTGAGTCTATAAGTATTTACACATAGGTAATTGTATTAATTGTTATATTTATAGAATTATGTGTATCTATGTATCATATATTATTATGTATGTATATCCGTTACTCTAATATTCATAACACAAGCCTTATAGTATTTACTTTAGGCTAGGCTGATTGCGTGAATCCAAGAAATAAAAATTACTTAGATTTCGATGATTCATATATAAACTAAGGCAGCTGCTATCATACACATATTTTTCAGTAGTTATTTGGATAAATAACGAAATTTAAATTCAAGACTAAAACGGAGGGTAGATTGATACGTATGGCAAAAACATGCACCCGCAATTAAAAAACTAAAAAACCTGACTGCATTTCTGTGTAATTTGAAAATGAAAAATCCTAAAAAAAGTCGTCATACCCGATAGACCTATACTTGAGAATTGCCAAAGTTGTAGAAGTCGGGACCCATTCTAGAAAGTCAGCCGTCTAGTTAGTAGATTGGAGTAATCTGTAATGTAATATAGGTACCTGCTCTCAATTCACTAAACCTTCATTTCTAGAATGGGTCCCGACTGCTACAATTTTTCTTGTATTTAAAAATATTGTTGTTTTAGGGTTTTTTCATTTTTCAAATTACACAGAAACGCAGTCGGGTCTCTTAGTTTTTAAATTTCCTTTTTTTTTATTATTATTGAATGAGTTTGTATAAAGACACCTTTGAAACTAAAATCCTTTGATCCGTTCAGGCTGCAGAGCGTGCCAAACGTTTGAATTTGGCGCCAAAAATCTGCCATTTTGTTTTTTTATTTATTTTGATATACCCAGTGTCACTCGCACAGTAAATACGAATCTAACAACACCTCTCAAGCTTAAATCCGTCAAGCCGTTCAGGCCGCAGAGCGTGCCAAACAATTATACACACATTCATACATACACACATATAGTTCCCGGCATATAAGTTGAACCTGGTTTTGCAATCTCGTGACATGCGTGGTAGTAAATAATGTACCTAAACTTGCTAATGCGCATGTCACGTGATTTCAAAACCAGGTCCAACTTATATGCCGGGGGCTACACATACTCTCGAAAAACATAACCCTCCTGGCACAGTCAGGTAGAAAACTTCAGTTGTGCCGTGACCATGTCACATGCAACAGGGCTAAAATATCGGAGCTTCAAAAATAAAATAATAAATAATTATAATCATAATCACTATATTAAATTTATTGTAAGATTTGCTTGTGTTTATATGTGTTGTTTTGACATATCGTTTCTGTACTAAATAAATGTTTTTAATTCAATTGCGATTAGATATAATACGGGGTATTTTCGCATTTTCAATTCTAAAACAATAACATTAATACACATTTTCGTTTGCAATTTTTTTTTGGACAGCGTCCATCCCTACCTAGTTTTTACCATATTATGAAAATTTCTATCCTGTCACTCAACACAGTACTCCACCATCTCATGTGACAATCAGTGGATAGGATAGTACATACATAGTATTGTCTCGTCAATCTGTTCGCTATTCTAACCGCGTGTCAACACCGACGCAAATTCCTTGCCTTAACGGTGATCGCTAGGGTTGTCAGTATTTGGGAAAAAAATGACAATTACAATGAACATATTAACGTTGATATATTTATAGTAAAGTTTGAATAGAATGGATTCGAACATGCCTTACTTGCTTTAAACACGTCATAATTATATATCATTTATAAAGTACAACGTGTTTCGTCATAAAATAGCATGCAGTTGCATAAAAGTATATTTTTTATTAAGTTACAAAGAAAAACACATTACAAAGCACTTTACAAAACCTTCAGGTTTATAGTGAGAGCTTTAAAAGTCTATCTTTTTATACAATAAAAAAAAGCATATTCAATATTAAGTATTTTATTATCATGAATTATATTTTACACTCTCTGTTTTTTAAATGTATGTTTATGTAGTATACAGTTTGTTGTTTTCTATTTTGACTTTTAGATGCAACCCCAGAATGATATCTGTGTCCAAATCTCCAGTTAACTCATATATAATGTCTACTGGCATTAAATCCGCCATTCATACATCATTTCTTTAAATTAAAGTTCATTTGTTTCAGTTCATTTATCTGTTTTTTTTTTGCCACTCAATCGCAAGTCGAACACACTAACCACATTTGAACGTATTTCCATGGTAAGGATCCAACCCATAACTTCACTTAAATTGACGTAAGTATACCAAAATGGCGTTAATGTCATATACTTTCACGTCACGAAAACAGCTGTAGCAAAATGTCAGAGCTAAGGGTCATTTTCGACTTATGCTACTTTCTATTTGCTACAGCTGTTTTAGTGACATGAAAATATACCATTTTGGTATACTTACGTCAATTTAAGTGAAGTTGTGGGTTGAATCCTTACCATGGAAAACGTCCAATTATATTTAATATTTTCTGACAACCCTGTGACTACATCTATTATAGAGTAGCCAACCGCCTTGTTAGAAGCAATCTGTTATACCGATCATGAGATTGGATTTCCAATCCATTTATAACTTTAACTGGTTAAGCATTAAAAATATATGTTTTATTATATCTTTTGCGTTGGATTTCAATGTCTTAAGAAAAAATGAAAAAAATCAACTTTTCTCAGGCATCAGGCGGGAATCGAATCCACATACCGTCGCAATCCAGGTGAGTATTCTTCCAATTGAGACACCGAGACCTTGACCGACGACTTTTCTTAAGTTTTTCATAAATGACCCCAACTGTTCTAGGTTCTACCACCCACAATATCGAATGTAATATTTTAATTTTATTTTTGCATTCACAATGCTATATTTCTATAAGATATAAAAAACGCATGTGAAGGTAGTTAGCGTTCAACATTGGTGGAACGATACTAGCTCATAGTAGAAGTTGAAATACGTTTGTAAATTTCGACGCGTCTGCCAGCGTCTCGGTAGCTCAGCGGTCAGAGCACTCTCCCGGATAGCGAAAGGGCGTGGGTTTGAATCCCAGCTGAGGGCTCGTTTTTACATGCGTATTTTATATCTTATCGAATGTAACAGTTTAATACATATATAACATCTTTTGCTTTTGAAGCAAGGCGAAGCTCAATTAGATGAGTACTCGCCCGGATAGCTAGGGGATATGGGTTAGTGCCCGACGAAGGTTTCTACAGCCTTAGTAAACAAATAAAATGTAGAAAAGTATAATTCATTATCCCAGCCAATTAAAAAAGCTCATTGTTAAGAAGCAATATTACCAAAATACAGGGTAGTTTAACAATTATCTTTAAAAGATAACTAATTAAACAAAATGTGTATTTGTGGGTGGGTATATTTATTTGTGTATGTGTGTACGTGCATGTGTGCGCGTGTTTGTGCACTCCTTTATATTTTATAACCTACGTTTAAGAAATATGCACGCGAACATTGAATGACTTATTACGTGTCCGGTCAAGTCGAGCGAAAACAAATATTTGTATGGTTTACCTGTCGCACGGTAATAACACCAATAAAACCCGTTTGTACCTACGAAAGCAGAAAATGTTCCTCTAGATCTTAATAAAAACTGATAACCCACAACCATTTAAATGTTGTTATAAACTAGGGACGCCAGAAAGAAGCAAATTTATTACTATTCCAGATGTATATAAATAATAAATAAATAAATATTTCCTACATTCACACCAATTAGCCTAGCCCAAAGTAGTATAAGGCTTGTGTTATGGATACTAGAGTAACGGATAGACATACATATTATTATGATACATAGATATGTAATATATTCATAGGAATATATATAAACACCCATGACTCAGGTACAAATGCTCGTATTCATCATAAGAACATCTGCCCCTACCGGGATTCGAACCCAGGACCGTCGGTGCGAAGGCAGGATCGCTACCGTTGCACCAAACGGTCGTCAAAAACGTCGTATATACCAGGGATGTTGCGAATATTCGCATCCGCATCCGCATATGCGGAACATCCGCATCGATTTAGACATCCGCATCTGCATCCGCATCCGCATATAAATCGATGCGGAGCTGTTGCGGATGCGGATGCGACAAGAAAGAAAGGGAAGGGGCCGGCGAGTGGCGAGTGTCCACCGAGTAAAAGATTAAAGATGATATATTAAAGATTAGCAGAAACAACGAAGACATCTTGGCTTCTCGAACAATATCTCCAAGTACCGAAAGAGTGAAGAAAATGAGAATGACAGATTTCATGGAAACAGAACAGAACGACTAGAGACCTCAGGTACAGGACGTCAGTCCTGTTTAACTAGTGATCTTACCATGATGCTACACCAGAAATTGTCAGCCGTGACACAATTCACAAGAAGCAGTTACTTACTTTCCGTAATAAAAAGTGAATTAATTTAAATGAGAGTCCTCTTTAATGGTGGAGTGTTAATCAAAGTGAGTTCAAACTGTTACCTAAAAAAGCACGCAAATTCTTATCAGTGCCACCAGCCAGTGTTCCAAGTGAACAGTTATTTAGTAGCGCAGGATTAATACACGAACCCTTGCGAAACAGACTGGAGTCCGAAAAGGCGGTCATTCTACTTTAAATATAATCATTAAATATAATGCTCCAATATTTAAATTTCATTACTAAAACAATTAATCAGTAATAGTAATTCACTCACTACTTTATTATTAAAGTAGCTGACCCGGCCACACGTTGTCGTGGCTCAGTTATTGTAATTTGCAAAAAAAATTTTTATTAAAAACCAGCAATAGCCCGCTGGCGCGTTCTGAGCCCGCGCGATAGGCAGCCTTTGTGATATTGATTCGTTGGTGGGAAAAGTGGTGGGCGGCGCCCGACATGACGGCATAGACAGTGGTGGCATGCGCGTGAGCTGCGCGCTGTACTGGACAGTACTTTGACATAGAAACATTACTTTATTTTTCTAAAGTAAAATATTTTTTTTTTTTATAAAAGTAGCCTAAGTTACTCCTTATTACATCAGCTATCTGTCAATAAAAGTTCCGTCAAAATCGGTCCAGCTATTTCAGCGTTTAGCCCGAACAGAGAGACAGACAGACAAAAATTGTAAAAAATGTGGTTTTGGTGTGTGTACCGTATATATGTATATACGTATCCGTACCGTATATATGTATATGCATGTAGTAAAAAACGGTTATTTCAATATCACAAACAGACACTCCAATTTTATTTATATGTATAGATAAACAAAGGATAAATATTACTGCTTTTTTACCCTACCAAACCAACACTTAAGTTTTTTGTACAGATCCGCATCCGCATCCGCTTCCGCGGATGTGAGCCTCTTAAAATCCGCATCCGCATCCGCATCCGCGGATGTGAAAAAAAACGCATCCGCAACATCCCTAGTATATACATACATCGTGTAACGATACTCAATCTGACGCTCTTATGTTACGGCAAAATCTAACGCTTAGCACAGATAGTGGCCGCGCTTCAAACGCCTATATGTGAAGTTATAAACTCATCAGTTATGCTGTTAAAAATCTTAATGTTTCTATGAACTTTCTTAAATTATTAACAAAAAAGTGTCTTCTCTGGAATTCTTATACAACTTCAAAGGACCGCCCGTGAAAGTTATCACGAAATTATATGACATTTTAACTGCACAACCATTCACACTTAAACTAAAGATTGTGTTCTAAGATAATACAAAGTGAAATCTTCGGTTAGGGTTGTAAAAAATTATTTTGGCTGTCAGTTTAATATTTTGGTTTTATTATAGTAATACATAAGTGGTTATGAATAACGAGAATGTGAAGGATCATCGAAGAGTACAAATGTAAATATGAGGCTTCGATATGACGAGGTGTCTAATGTGACGGTGACATGAAAGACACGTAAAACACTCTGTCCTCTTAAAACACTCAGCGCCTACTTACCTTAATACAAGTTGTTTTCTTGTAATAATTGCTTTATATATAAAAAGGCTTTAATAACAAAATAAATTATAATTACATAACTGCTTCTTCTTTATCGATTGATCGACACTTGTGAAAATATTACATTTGATGTAGTAGGTAGCAGTACCTAGATCATGAAGAGATGACTTCCAACTTTTTTTTTTAACGTGAGGGAAAATACGGTTATTAACCCGCGGCGGCAATGGCAGCTCCGCCGGCGAGTCCAGGCCTCCCCGAAGGCGCCACAGGAGTCGTCACTATGTGACGAGTCGTGTGGTGCCACCGGTATGCCTACTAAAAAGCCACGTGTGCCCTACACTGCTCTTCGGCCTTGTGGGTGGGTCACTTTTTGGAATCACCACTCTGGCCGGACAGCCGGCCCCCTACGGGCCCCTTCTCCAAGATGACTTCAACCTAAAAATACATGGAAATATGCGACGAGTCTATTGGGGCATTCGTCAGGCTAGTGTGGGGATATGGCTTTGAATTTCGCCTGACACCCGAGGAGTTTAATTTTTCCTAGTATTCATTTCCTTGGATATAAAATCTAGTAATTAAATGCTTAACTAACCAAAAATGTACGTGTTTTGTTATGATTAAGGCGTTCACAATCGTCTGTCTATTAATATATTTACACTTGGGACCAATCTATAGTTTTTATTAAAAGCAGTACCTAGCAGGATGGATATTTCAAGGTATCGGTAGATCAAATCGAAGAGCACTGGCCCAGATAGCGAGGGATATGGATTTGAGTCCCGTCTAACCCCTGAGCCAAGTTGATTTTTATCTAACAGTAATTTATTAACAATTATTTTAAGTCCAATGTAATGGGAAAAAAATGCAACAAAATAATTATAGCTACAAATTAACCGAAAATTTAATAAAAAATATTTTTTTTTACAGTTAGTATTTTTGTCAACCCTATCGGCATCCCATATCTGATAGTGATTGCAATAAGCGATGACATAATGACCACGCCTCGACACATCTAACAGACAGACCGTGAATACAATTCAAAACGTTTTACTGGTATAGAACTTACAAAATTTTGAGACCTTTTTAATTCATGAGGCGGAAGCGCTTAGCCTACAACTCAAGTTTTATAATAATATTTATTTTTTAATCACACCAATTAGACCAGCCCAAAGAAAACACTGTAAGGCTTGTGTTATAGATACTAGGGTAACGGATAGACAAACATATTGATACATAAATTAGTAATATTAATAAAAATATACCTAGCGAAATGACTTTTTTTGAAGTGAAAACTTCTTTAGCGGCGCTGTGCACTTTTTTTGGAATGGTTAAACATTTCTAAACTCGCGTCAGGACACGTGACCTGATCGAAAATTCGTAAGACGGCGTAGGGCGCCTCAGAACAATAACTAAAGCTATAGAAGCCGCGCTAAAATAAAAACTGTATAACAGCTCTCGTATTCACTTAAAGTAATCTAACATACATGGGTAAGAGCGAAATAGACAACAATTGTAAGGTTTTATTTTCACGTCATTGTCACAAACTCTCAAAGTACAAATGTCAAATGGTTGTAATTTTGTTGTCTATTATACAACCAAATTAAAAGTACTTCTTTGATGACCGTTGTTTCTGAAGTAAGACCAAATTCAATGCAGTCGTATTACAGTGGCCGAACAGCTTTGTGAGCGGCTAGCGTGAAATTATATTATTTTACAAGGAAGTTCGTGATAAAATAACAGGAGAGTGTGCATATAGACGCTTCAGACATCTTAGAGTCCGCGTCCAGGATCGCTTGTGTTGTTCCAGACTGCAAGTCTCATATATCACGAAAAGAAAATACGGATGAGGTGTTATCATTTCATCGGTGAGTTTGGTTTCTAAATTCTCATATTTTGACAATATAACAACCGTATATTCAGAAAATTGAAGTAAATTAATATTACAAATAGATTTCTCCATGAGTTTTGATTTAAATTGTCTTATTTTCATGCCTTCTGTTTTGTATATGATAGTACGATAGTGATGTGTTTTTTGTTATCGATGTCAACATTTTTGGTTTTTACTTTTTGCTTTAGTTTTCCCAAAGATGAACCTTATAGAACTGAATGGATACGCCGTATATCAAGGAACAATTGGACACCGAAAGCGCCCAGTCACATTTGTTCGAAACATTTTAGACTACATTCATTTGAGCCACATGAAAACCTTTAATTTCGGCGGCTGAAAGCAAATGCTATACCCACATTACATTTACAGAACATGCAATTGCTCCTTTTTTATTCCAAACATTATCTTAGTCTTGCTTTGTCATATAATTATTTCGATCCTACCAATAAATATTCATATTTTCAATTAACATTTTAGCAGCGTGTATCCCAAATAATAATGATAGCTTATTTACAATAATATTTTTGTTTTTCAGAAACCACTATCGCATTAAGAAGGAATTATGAACCACCAAGTAAACGCCCCAAATCTATGACCACAGTTGAAACAAATACTGATTCCGATATCTCTGAACTGATATCTAATTTACAGAAAATTATAGCAGATTATGAAAAACCAAATTGGAATATTAAAAAAAGAGTTAGAAAGGGTTAAAAAGACCAGCAAGTGACGTCTTCGCAAAATAAACACTAACAAAGAGAACATTAAGGAGCAACGCGAATAAATCTCAACTCTATAACATATTGATAGAAAAATTGAAACAAGAATTTGTTCAAGCCGAATACCTAGCACTTTTAGAGTGTGTAAACAAAAATGACAAAAATTCGCGGCGAGAACTGAACTCAATTCTGGAAACAGCGTTTAAAAATGTTTTGATGATTGGATTAAGTTAGCGTAAGTGTATCGTTTCTGAAGGAGCATACTTTGAAGGCAATAAAATAAATTTGGATGAATAACAAACATTGTGAATATTATTGATCTTTTCCCGGTACTTTCATGTCAGAGTAGTATATCAAAATATAAAAATAATAAGTAAATATGCATAAAATAATAGTTGGTTAATTTAATTTAAATAATCGATTAATTTTCTTTTAAAAATTTTTCCTCTTTTTTAATCTATACCTATAAAAAATATAATGTTGAATGCAGTGTTCACTAATATACTACTAGAGGTCTAACTTAAAATAAAAAACATGTAGCCTAATATGATATACCTATACAAAGTGCAATTTTTTTAACTGAACCTACCTGGTTTCTCTAGATACTGAAGACTGCAAATCTAATAAATAAATTGGTTCGGGTCCAAAATTCTACTCATGAACACTGCATTATAAAATGTTCATATTGCAGATTCTACACGTTTATTATGACATAGACATACCAACAGCATATTTTTTTTTACATGTTTTTAATTTTATTTTTATCGATAGTAATATCGATGCCGTTACATCATTGACGTAAGGGAAACTAGTGACTACCTTATAAATTATGAAACAAAATCGGTATACTTATTTCTTTCCTACACATTTACAACTGTATAAGTCAAAATAGTACGAACTAACGTATTGTGTTGTTATTTTAGCACTCCTTCTATAGCTTTAGTTATTGTTCTGAGTAGGGCGCTGACGCGATGTGCGTATAGTCGTGTCATTTTAAAAACTTCATAGTGACAGTTACATTATTTTTTATTTTTAAAACTGTCATTATGAAATTTTAAAATGGCAGGTAATGTCATGAGAACGTATGCGTTCAACTGATTTTATTCATTGCGCATGTGCAAAATCCTGCACATGCGCACAAAAAAATGCAACGAACACGACTTGGTGTGTATTATATGAAAATTATACTAGATTTAAAAAATCTAAAAATCCCACGTTTTTCAATGTCCTAAAAAGAATAATATAACCCTGCGGGGCAAAGCGAGGGGCCACTCAAAACGTGGGGGCGCATATTACTAAGAGGAGATTTTAAAGAGATGAATGACATGCATTGATGCCGATTATTGTAAAGATGCGCCCCCACGTTTTGAGTGGCCCCTCGCTTTGCCCCGCAGGGTTATTTTATTCTTTTTAGGACATTGAAAAACGTGGGATTTTTAGATTTTTTAAATCTAGTATAATTATTTTATTCTTTTTAATTATTAACTCAACGAAGTAACCATGTGTTACGCAACAATCGGATAAGCCCCATACAAAAGTGAAAGTTGCCGAAAGTGGACCTGAAAGTGCATCTGGAAAGTTGAAAGTTGCTTTAGAGTGCATTGTCATCGGGTTCTGAACTATCCTGAAAGTTTCAGCTTTCTAGCTTATCGGAAAGTGCCTCAAATTTAAGTTGCAAGATTTTGCCCGGACAGACAAACAAATAAGAAAAGTGAGATAAGAAAAACGTGCTAAATAAATGAATATTGTATTTTAGCACATAAATGATAGCACTTTTATACTGATCATTAAAGCAATTCGTGCGAAATTATTCCTTAACCATTTCAAAATATCAAAAATGCACAACGTTAATATTCAAGTTTTCACTTCTGCCGGCACTCCCGGAGTGCAACCCGGCGTTTTTTTTTTTAATTTAGGATGGGTTCGCTTTTGATCCCAATCAAGCCCGGTCTAGACACGGCCAAGACAAAATCCACGATGGAACGACCTAACCCAGATGATGCCTATTCACCCTGGCTTTGAAAATGGACGGGTTATAAGTTCTCGGAAATATAGACGCAGGGAGTTCCACTCCTTTGCTGTGCGCATTATGAAGGATGTTGAGAAGCGCTTGGTGCGACAGGTAGGAATAGCAACCAAGAAAGGGTGGTAGCCCGCAGTGCGTCTGGATGTCCGATGGATAATTACCTTAGAATAATATAAATATTTAAATTATATAATAACTTGAGGTGTTTGTAGTAAGAGGTAGAATCGCTACAGTTGCACCAAACGGTCATCAATTCTAATTTTAATTAACTGTATTCAATCAGCATTTGTTTACACCGGTTATAATCTACGCTGCCAATACAGTATTGATTGATTTAGCTATAAATCAATAATCCACTTTGATTGGTTTTAAATTGACTTCAGAGTTAACTAGACACGTTTAGGTGTTAACTTAAATGGATTTACTGTGATTTTACGACACTATTTTTAATCCCTACTAATATTATAATTGTGAATGTAAGTTTGTTTGTTATGCTTTCACGCAAAAAATACTAAACCGGTCATCATGAAACTTCGTACATATATTCTTGGAGGTATTAGAAGTAACATAGGATAGTTTTTATTGAAAAAAAAATAATGGCTTAAATGCGGGCGAAGCCAGGGGTAAAAGCTAGTACATATATATTTTTATCTTATTTTTTGGGTTGGGGTAACTGATTTAAATTTTTAACAGAAGTTTTTCGCGTGGAATCGTTATCATAACGTAATTGCCTCCAAGAGTCGAGACCAGGGATACCTCCCGCCTCGGCGCAAGTACAGAAGAGAAAAAAAAGAAATGGTTTTAGGCCAACTCGATTTCCGCCTCTGCCTCATTCACCGCGGGCACTGTGAGCGAACTGACGCCATTGGATTGACGATCACACACTCACGATCAGTTTGACGCGACGCGCCGAGTTGGATTTATGGTAGTATCGGAAATACGTGGCGCGTCGTCAGTTAAAACTCTGGAGTGATGATTCGACACTCACGATCAAATTTTGGATTGACGTCAGTTCAACTGATGTTAAAAACTGATCAATTCGCAGCTTTAGGAAAACTGACGACCTTTTGTTACACACAATTTTTTTTGATGATGATAATCGAAGATGATCTCAACAATAATACCGGGTTATGGGACGGCGAAATCCTACCGACCTGAAGCCGAGAGTAGCGAGCCACCGAAGTGGTTTTCTCAATGGACGGCATCTCCCATGAGGGAGTCTCCGAACCAGCATCACTACGGCGCTCTAGCCGAAAAGGGAGTACAGAGTTCCCGAGTCATGGTCCCTTAAAAACTTATACCTACAATGTGTCCCGTCACCAGTGTCGGAGCCTTTAATTATCGACAAATTGCCCCTCAAATTTGGTTTTTCTCAAAAAGCCAATAATTAAAAAATACACAAAAAGGAATCTATTTGTTTTTCTTTAATTATTTTTTTCTATTTTTCATTCCATGACAATTGAAACATGATGGCTGTGTAACTGTTGTCTACATGTTTAGCTATCAAATGACACCTTTTTAATGTTGATAGGACATTTACATAAGTAGTGGTGGTCGAATTAGTATGAAAGCCCAGGTCTTGATTACCAAGAAAACAAAATGGCGGTCATTTTATAACCGTATGAGAAAAAAAAATTTGAGGGGCAATTTGCCGATAACAAAATGCCATATTTCACACCATTAAAGGCTCCGACACTGGTGACGGGACACATTGTATATACATTACTTAGTACCTATGGTACAAGCTCAGTTTGTACCATAGGTACTCTGGATAATTGTTGTGAGTTCTCCGGAATTTATTATATTATTTAATCATGTAATTCTTTATAAAAAAAAACTGGTTGGTTGCCTGTAAAGTCGGTATACGGGCGAAAGTTTTACGTGACAACGACTTTGAGTGGTAAAATAATTTTAATGTGAATATTCATTCGTATAGTAGGAAGAAGGATGAAATAATAGTAACAATTAAAAACATTTATTTATACAAAGAATTATATTTAAAACATTAATTTATAGGCACGCGTCCCTTCCACTTTTTATGTCTGTCTCTCTCGCTCTTAGGCGGGCTAACCATGCCCGAGTGGAAGGGACGCGTGCCTCTCACTCGCTCTCATTGTAAGCGCATAACGTGAGCGGAGCGTAACGCAGTTTCTTGAAGTGTCACCCGGCAAACCAATTTATAAGACGTTGTCACGTCAATAATTGTATTTCAAATTGAACAATTCTCACTTAAACGATTATTCAAGCATTACTAAGCAAAATATTGTGAAGGTATTAAACATTGTTTTGACAAATTACACTATGATTATTGTGATTATGTGATAATTTTGACATTAGTCAAATTGTCCAAAATTATATTTATTTGACGATTACCCGAATTATGTTTGACAAAGATTGATTTGTTAAATTATTATAAATTAACATTTAATGAGTACTTTTTTAACTGTAATTTGAGAACTAATTTATTTAACACACACATCACTTTAACTATATTAAATGTATTTTTCTGATTGTGATTACTATAATAGATATACGATTGGGAGCTCGTCGGCGTGAACGCTGAAGTAAAGCAAATATGGCAAGGGTCAGAAATCCAATGGGTGACTGTAAAGTCAGTTTACGGACAATACTTTTACGTGTTAGCGTCATAAGAAAACATTGATGAAAAATTGCATACTTTTATAAATTGAATTATTATCACTGAATTATCATTATTTTGTAAAATACAAAGGAGTTAATTGAAAAAAAATTTTTTTTTGATAAATTATTATTAATTTGTTGTAATAAACAATGGACTCCACATTAACTTTTCACTTTATGAAGTGAAAGAGAGATAGAAAATGAAATGAAATGATAGATACTCCACAAGTCGAACGCTTAGGCCGATCGTGCCTCTTTATCGCTTATTCCGTGTTTTCGCTTGCACGCGCGGCTCAGGCGGAACGTTACACGTTTTCGTGCGCGCAGCCGGCGTTCATGGATTCATAAGACATTATCACGTCAAAAATAGTATCTTGGGGTCTTTCTTGATTTGAAAGGCACTTAAAAGCTTTTGGTTCCAGATACATGCACGTTAGCTCCGAACAAACCGCGCGGCTCAGCCGGAACGTTACACTTTTTCGTGCGAGCAGCCGGCGTTCATTGATTCATAAGACATTATCACGTCAAAAATAGTATCTTGGTGTCTTTCTTGATTTGAAAGACACTTCAAAGCGTTTGGTCCCAGATACATGCGTAAAACCGCACTGCGCCGCTGCGGTTTACAGCTTATTCTCCAAGAAGTTTTTATTCCTAGAGAAGGCCTGTGACCTGACCTTGATAGTCCGATTATATCTTCACATGAATAAACATGAACTTACCATAAATGTAAAAGTCCCTCAATCGATATCAGATACTATATGTTAAACTTTAAGTTGAAAATTATTTAAAACTACCGTTGTTCATCGTTAAGTTAACAAGCCCGGTTGTATTAGAATGTTATTAATTTACATTCTCCAACGTTAAATAAGTGAAATTCTATAATACTTAGATAGGGTGACCAAGTGTTGCAACAACGTAGCATAATTTTATTTTTAAAAAATGACTCATCATAAACAGGCCATAATTTATAATAGTTACATTTTCTTTTACAGCTTTACAAAATCAGAAACACTACAGAAATGGTAATAATAATGAAAAAATGTGTGCAATTCACATGTTGTAAAAGTGAAACCTTCAAAAATAATACGTACACGTATACAAAATACCACAGTTGTTGTGATTCCTTCTCTCAAGCTTTGTAATACGCATGCCCACACAAACACGTATTAACACACGTACATAATGCTTCCTACCTCATTTTCTCCTACGTTAAATCTTATTAATTTACTAGCGACCCGCCCCAGCTTCGTACGGATGCAATGCTCTACTTTATTATGCCTGTATTATACATATAAACCTTCCTCTTGAATTACTCTATCTATTAAAAAAAACCGCATCAAAATACATTGCGTAGTTTTAAAGATTTAAGCATACATAGGGATATAGGGACAGAGAAAGCGACTTTGTTTTATACTATGTAGTGATATGTCAGTCTCTTTTTACTGTCGCTTTTTCGTTTCATCGACATTCAAATCACAACGCCGCTAAAGAAGTTTTCGCTTCAATTGAAATATCTAATGTCCCAATTTTTTTTTTACGGGTACCAAAACCTAAAAAAATTTCGTTAATATTCATTTTATCCTGACATTATCCAGTAAAAATGTGTAAGTTAAACTTTTCATTATTATTCTTGTAAGTTAAGCTAGCAGAGGCTTCTTTATCGATGGTTCGATACTTGTAAGTATTATACTCTTTGTAGGTAGTAATACCTAGAACATATAGAGATGGCGCTGGCGTCAACTAAGAAATACTTCAAAAGATTTGAAGGGTCCGTCAAGGTCCGGTAGCTTAATTGGATAGGCCCTCCAGTTACAAAGGATATAGGTCTGTAAGTAACACCTAAGAAAAGATAAATTTCGTTTTAATAATTTATAGCTTTATTTATTCTGTCAACATGGCTCCTAAAAGAATGATGAAAATGAAAAGATACGAAAGAAAATATTTATTTTAACATAATTCAACAGGGTTAATCCAATTACATAATTGAGCGGAGCTCCCGTGGATCAGCTTCAATGACGCAATATCTGTTACGAAATAACTTTCCCGAGTTTTTAACCGATTTTAATATTTTTTGTGTATAATCGAATCAACACATTTAAATTTGCATATATAAGAAAGTGTTGACCAAAAAACATTGGCTCTATGGGATTTCCTATTGAAACAAAAAGCGCGTGCTTTTTAAAGTTTTCATTCTTATGGAATTATAAGTTTGTTATTTTTTTATTTATTTTTTAGTATAACGCTCCACTACAATATATGGTGCGAGCGAAGCTTTACGCTTAGCGTCTGCGTCGACCTACACTCGCGAGCAACCAAATCGACTCAAGCCCTCATTCTGCTTACAAACTTTGTTTTTACGTAAAGTATACAAGGTATTTATAAAAAAAGACTGTCATTAGAAAGCTCAATATACAAGCTTTCATAAAACACTAATATTGTTTTTTTTTTTTAAATCTAACGCATTCATTTTTACATCAATAGCACTATGAGTCGTTTTGCTCATTACGCTATCCGCGACTTGCGCTAACTGCCACCCCTATAAAAGCTCTCGCAACCGGCACACCTTATCAGTCGCTTATCACAAGTTGACATGTACACATCTCCGAGAATTGCAATCATTTTTCCACGTTACCATGGATACCACACCTGAAGAAGCCGCTCGAGTTGTTGCCTTGTTGGAACAAGGACTTAGCCAGCGAGTAGTCGCTGCCCAGCTTCGCTTGAGCCAGTCTGCTGTGTCCCGGGTCTACAGACGATTTCGAGAGACCGGTGCCTTCAATCGAAGACCAAGAACCAGCCGCCACCGGTGTACTTCTGACAGAGACGACCGTTTCATTGTCTCAACATCGCTGCGCAATCGGCATCTGACGAGTGTTGATGTTCAACAAGAACTCAGGCACGTTCGTGGTGTAGCTGTAAGCGAGTGGACAATAAGAAGACGACTGAGAGCAGCCAATCTCACTCCAAAAAGGGCTGCGACGGGGCCCAAATTGACTGCAGCCCACCGACAAGCGCGTCTTCAGTTTGCTCGAGAGCATGTCAATTGGACCATTGCCCAATGGCAGTCGGTTCTCTTTACCGACGAGTGCAGAATGTGTCTGCATGGCAACGACAGAAGAGGCCGAGTCTACAGGCGTCCGGGCGAACGATTTGCTCAATGCTGTTTCGCTGAAACAGTAGCATATGGCGGTGGTTCCTGTATGATGTGGGCCGGCATCTCTTTAGAGGGAAAGACGGAGCTCGTTTTCGTGCCTGGTGGAGGCCGAGGAGGCGGGCTTACAGCTGATCGGTACATCACCGATATTCTCCTGGAACACGTTGTTCCCTATGAAGGATTTGTCGGCGAGGACTTCGTCTTAATGCACGACAATGCTCGTTGTCATACAGCGCGCATTACCCAGCAGTTTTTGGATGAAGTCCAGATGCGTACAATGGACTGGCCTGCGCTCAGTCCAGACTTGAATCCGATCGAGCATTTATGGGACCAGTTAAAACGAAGAGTACGAGCCAGAAATCAAGCCCCTTCGACGGTGGAAGAGTTGAAGGCAGCATTGTTGGAAGAGTGGGTTAACATACCTCAAGAGGACGTCAAAAAGTTGATCAGATCATTGAAGAATCGACTTCAAGCGGTGATTAGGGCTAGGGGGGGGAATACCAAGTATTGATTTATTAAATTGTTATGTATTTTCTTAATCAATTTTCTTTTATTTCTAAAATACCCAACCACAACATCTTCTCACAAATTCCTGTTTTTCCTGTATTTATGTTTAGATATCATTCATTACAAAGATAATGAACGGATATTGATAATGGTGATATCTTATTAAAGCTGCAGTTTGGAGCTTTCAGATGATATATAGTTTTTAAAAATATCTCCTATAACTTTCTTGAAAACAGAGTCTATACTCAGAGTTAGGGCTTGAGTCGATTTGGTTGCTCGCGAGTGTAGTTATGTAAGATTATGTTTATCATTAATTCATAGGGTTATGTCTATTTTGTATGAATAAGATTTGGGATTGTCAACAAAAACGTCAAAATCTGGGTAAGTCACAAGGAGTGCGTTTAGCAAATAGGCGTGAAGTCGTTATTAATAAAAAGTGTTACATTTCAATGAGTAGACGCAAAAATGAAAGAACTTTGCTTTATCTATTACTTTAGCAATAAAGACATCAAATTTGTTCATTTTAGGAATAAATTTTGTCGTGAATTGGTAATTAGTTTAATGTTTAATATATAATATGACCAAATGATATTGGGTTAGCTAGTGTGGATAGCTGTAAGATTGCGTAATTTAACTCAAAAAAAATCAGATGACAACATTCAATGGTCACGTTTTTAAACAGTAATATCATAGTACTGATTTTAGCGATGAAGCCATTGCCATTTTTTTTATTGAATCAAAATATTAACAATGAGAATATATATATATATATATATATATATATATATATATATATATATATATATATATAAGATCTTACAATCACACCAATTAGCCTAGCCCAAAGTAAGCACTGTAAGGCTTGTATTATGGATACTAGGATGACGGATAGACTACATATATCATACATAAATAAGTAACGTAATTAGAAATATATACTCGTATAAATACCCATGACTCAGGTACAAATGCTCGTACTCATCACACAAACATCTGCCCCTTCTGGGACTCGAATCCAGGACCGTCGGTGTGAAAGGCAGGATCGCTACCGTTGCACCAAACGGTCGAATACACATAAACACAAATGAATACACAGAAAACACATAATGTTCCGGTAACTCTTGTGGGAAGCTAAATATGCTCGAGTTATGAACCTACGTCCGTAGTACATCAGCAAGGATGGAACTTGGACCACTTAGGTTAAAAATGACATTTCAAATGATGGACTACGGTATTTTACGTTTCTACGTTACTGTCAATCACTGAGCATAAACATTTATTATTTACAATTTAAGATGGAGGACGGTCTCCCTGTACGAGTTACTTTCGCCAGTTTTTGCCGGATGAGCCTCCCAATTTCCGAACTGGTGGTTGATTAGGTAGTTAACAGTAACTAATGATGTAATAAGGAAAAAAATGCAAAAGTTATTTGTTTACATTATGGAGTTAAGAACGTGCCTGATTAAAAAAATTTGGGACCACAGCTTCTGTGAAGGAGTCGAAATATCAGAATAAAATATGAAAATATTGATTAAATTGAAATGAGTAAGTTCAAATGGACATTTAATATGAGTTTAATTATGTCATACTATTAAAACACAAATTCGGTTGATCATATGCTAAGAATCACAATTTTTTTACCTCTGAACTTAAAAACACAAAAAAAGAAAAAAAATCGCCTATCACAACAAAACTTTATGGCTACCCTAACATAGTTCACTCACCTCATACGCCGGAGTATGCAGACTGTCCTTGATGACTGGCACACTATTCCTCGGTCCGATAAGCGCCATATTTTCATTTTAAAACATAAATTGAGATGCTCTAATTTGCAATTAACATTAACACTGACACTGGTACACTTCTGAAAAGGCTTATAGCCAATGCCGTGATGCTGTTCTCTTTTAACTATGGCACTTTAAAACACTCGAAGATCGAATTCCAATTTAAAAAGTAAAAACTTTTTAGTGTAACTCTGTCAAAAACTACATGTTAGAGAAACTATTTTGTCACCCAAACACAAAACTCCACAATGAGAACGTTCGAATTTCGAATAATTCAAACTTATCGATGTCAAAATAAGCGCGCACAGATTAAAAATAACAGAGTACGGAATGTTACTTCACAGCTTTTGAGCACTTCCTACAGTTGATGTAATACAAGGTCGTTGGAATTATCGCTGTTATAATACTTAGTTACTTGCTATGCTAATAACATGTTACTTCTTTATAGTTTGCATAAGATGCTGTAATATTTTTGGAATGTTATAAGGTGTTGGCTATGGACTATTGTCTATGAACCTGTGAGCACAAATTGCGGAATTTCGTTCAGTTAAAAACATGTAAGTGCAATGTAACGCTAAATCTAATCTAAGTACTTTATTGCTATGACTTTAAGGCAATTTAAACCGTTGTAATCTACAATTGAGATTTTTATGAAATCAATAATAATTGCTTTCACCATCATGTAATGAAATCCTAACAAAATCCTATAGCATTAATAACTTTCCCTTTCTGCTTTAAAACGTACGAGAACCATTTTTATTTGTCTTTTCTAATATTCTAACTTCACGTTGATACTTAATTGTTTTTTGCCCTAACTATCCTTTCCTAATTTATACCACATGTTATAAAAAATAATTATATTCAGATATAAAAAAAATAGAACAGGAAAAAAAATACGTAACATTTTTCAAATAGAGTCACTAAAAACAGGCAAGTTGAAAAAAAATGTTGCCAACTATTCGGACATTTTATTACCATTTTGAAATTATTTGTATTAGCAATTCTGGATGGTTATAAACGGCGGTCGGTGTCGCTAGCCAGTGGCACGAGAAAGTTGTGCCAATTACACTGGTTTCTGCGAGAAAGCGGCAGGTGGGATGAGGGAGCTATGCGAGAGAAGTGTGAGGGTTATACTATACTATAATGTATTTACACGCCTTTCCGTATTGGGCCCACTTGATGTGTTATGGCTGTTTTCATGGTGTTTTCATTCCCTATGGATACTGTTGTTGTAGTAGTTTAATAAATTGACCATCTCAAAGTCGCGGGTTCAATCCCTCGACGGGACAACGAACTTTTCTATATTTGCTTGGATCTGGGTGATGTGATACTGTCGTTGTATCTAAGTAGCTAAAGTAACTTCGATTCAGAACAATGTATTTGGTGTTTTTTTCATGGGTTCTCTTGATCCAAATCAAGCCCAGTGGCCAAGACTGGATCCTCGATGGAACGAGCTAACCAAACATTTATTTATTATTAAAAAAAAAATAGTGCCAACAACCAAAAACTCGTTTATTTCTTTATCAAGAATGAGTTATTGCAATTAACATTTCCAAATATAACTCCACAGAGTAACAATACAACCTATTTCAAGTTGCACTAAGAACGCCTGAAAGTTTTCACCTCGCGTTAAAATAGTAAATGCGTTCCGTCTCACGATAAGCACACAATAGCAGTTTGGAACTTTGCCATGTTACAATGTGAAAAGCTTAGGGCGAACTTACCGGCTTTTGTTTAAAGACTTGTACAGCATTACATCTCGACATACAAAACTGTCAAGGCTCCATTCGATATTCAGCTTAAAGACCATTACATACGTTCAAAAATATCAAGTGAGATAATTTGACAGTTACTAGTGGGTTGATATGCTGTGGTTCGCCAATGTACCTACTCAACTATTATTGTCATTGTATATTTTTTAATTGAAATTTAATAAAATATAAAATAAGTTTTAAAATATAAAATACGTGTGTAAAAAACAACTACGCTTCGGAGCCCTCAGGTTGGATTTGATCCCACGACCTTTTGCTATCCGGGCGAGTGCTCTGACCGCTGAGCTACCGAGACGCTGGGAAACGTGTCGAATTTTACAAACGTATTTCAACTTCTACTGTGAGCTAGTATCGTTTTATTAAAGTAATATTTTTACAAATATTATACAATCGATTAATATGGAACCAGCTACAATTATGTTTTTATTTAATTTTTTGCATTCACTATGCAATATTTCTATAAGATATAAAATAAAACATATAAAATAAGTTACCAGTATGTAAAACAACTTAATTACAGTGATTTTAAACAATATTTTTTTAATGATAAACTAAGCTTTTATTATTAACTAGCTGACCCAGCCACGCGTTGCTGTGGCAGTAATATTATTTTTATAAAATAAAAGTTTTTTAATAAAAGTAGCCTAAGTTACTCCTTATTACATCAGCTACCTGCCAATAAAAATCCCGTCAAATACGGTCCAGCCATTTCAGAGATTAGCCGGAACAAACAGACAGACAGACAAAAATTGTAAAACATGTTATTTTGGTGTCTGTACCGTATATATATTCATATGCATGTAGTAAAAAACAGTTATTTCAATATTACAAACAGACACTCCAATTTTATTTATATGTATAGATTATGTTATGTTGACAGTGTAATTGAATAATAGCTTATTTAAATGTTATTATTAATTAACACACATTTATATTCAACATTCTAATTACATAAATATATTTTTTCATTCTGAGACTGGAAAAATAAAAATATGCATTCAACTTTAAATATCAATATGTAATTTAATATTATTAAAATAACAATCTTTGAATATTTTCAAATCAAGTTCGATAGAATATATAAGACTTTTATAAGTACAATTATATTATATATGTTAATAAAACATTTTATCTAAATACAATCATAAGCCTAATAAAATCCCTGCTGCTAGAAACATGTCTTCCCTAAAGTCGAAAACACCATATAACGGGCCATAAGTGTACATAACTCACCCTAGTACGAATTGGTGTGTGCACCTTTTCCGCAGATCCCTTTCCACTTAAGGTGGCGTAAAAGGCGACTGATATAGAAGGCAATCATAGCAATCATCTACCTCCCGAAGAACACTGGCAAGTGTTTACCGAAACATGGATTTTCACTGCAATTTCCAACTTGCCTGCCGAGGATAGGAATTATGTAAATATATTTGAGGGAGGCTTCTTTCGGTTAAGGTGAATCTATACGCAAATATGATTTTCAATGAAATACTTGCTGACTCACCCAGGCGTTAGTGTGGCTCAGTTATTATAATTTGCAATATGTTTTTTTATTATAAACTAGCTGACCCGGTAACGCGTTGCTATGGTAATCTGTTGCTATGGTAACGCGTTGCTATGGTAACGCGTTGCTACAGTAACGTTATTGATACAAGGGAAAAGAGCGGGAAAAAGAGCGGACAGACAAACACACAAACAACAAATTTGTGTTTTTAGATTATAGATTAAAATGAAGTCTATCCTATATCATAAATTGGGACAATTCCAGCAAAATGGAAGACATATCATCAAACTCATTAATTATTATTATTATTAATGGTATTCAAGAGGGCTTGAATAGCTACTAGAATGTTAAATTATACATGTTGAAATGTCTCCAAAAAATTCTAGAAAATTTGGTCGTTGCAAAAAGCTGCTGTTTTTCTGCTGCCAGTTGCAGCCTCATATCAAAATCAGTTGATTACTTTCGGAGTTCATCGCGGTTAAACACTGTGACAAAGAATTTTTATATATAAAGAAATATATTGTACGTCAGAACTGTTTTTCTCTGTGTGTGGAGTCTCTCTGTTTTTTACCGAAAGTTTAGTCAAAGAACGCTGGCGTTTTCACGGGCCCTTACCCATCCTTAATAAGGCACTTGAAATTTGACATGTCACTTTCTGCCACAAAGGACAATGCCGATTTGTGACCGGTAATGGCCAAGAAAGAAATTATTACTAATTTAATTTAAAAATAAAAATACAATTTTTAACGTTTACAACTTATCTAAAAGCAGATTACGAATCTAAAAACCAATAAAAAGTTGTGTGTTTACTAAGCACTTCCCTGTGATATTGCTTTACTGCGTCATGGCTTTGGATATCAGCATTTTGGCCGTCCTTTATTTTTGATTAATATATTTACATACATTTACATACAAAAGTATCGAGTAACTCAGGTATCGAATACTTTTTGTTTGATATTCAGTATAAATAACAAAAAAACCGACTTCAAAAAGTAAACTAAAAAAGCAAAAAATAATTTACTTCGCACAAAGTAATACGTATTTCCATTTAATTAAATAGAAATGATTATATAATTATTTGATAATTTTGAAGTCGGTGCCAAGTAAAACAATAACTGTGTATAGATATTATCAATCTTACTAGTAGCTTTGTAAGCCAGTACTTAGGTACATAATATTTAAAAAGTTACTTTGATATTTAGAAGGTACCGATTCATATATTTTTCTAATACTTTTACTGTTTTGTAATTGCTTTGATATATTTAATAATATTGTGTGTACTCATGTGAATATATATTAGTGTGAATATATTAATGTGAATATATAGTAGTTATAAATATTGTGTGTACTAGTGTGTAATTTGATATTGTAGTAGGGTTGTTGTAGCATTTACTTGGCACCGACTTCAAAATTATAAATAAAAATATGTAGCTTAGTTCCGCAAAACTCAAGCAGCGTGCAAAGCCCGCCCGCCCGCAAATAAATGCAGAAACCGCAGACACCGGCACCTTCACCAACTACTCTACACGTGTTTCGCCCCCACACGGAGCATCATCAGGAGCTCTTAGACCGTGCAATAACGAGTACTACTACACACTTAGTGCTCGTTATTGCACGATCTAACAGCCCCTGATGATGCTCCGTGTGGGGGTGAAACATGCGTACAATAGATTTACTATATATATCTGTATAAAGATTAAGTAATATATCAAAAACCATTAAATTAAACTGTTTTACCAATAATAATGTAAAAATAATAATAATTTATGCCATAGACAAATAAAACGAATACATACCGACCATTAACCTCAAATCAATAAACGCACTGAAAAAAGCGCCATCACTTTGGTCAAAACTTCCCGGAGACTGCCATGATAGCGACCCGAGATATTTCACCCGATACTACTTCTTCACATTACATTAAGACGGGAGGCTGTTTTTTCCACTACCATGCATCCTGTGCATAAACGGCAGTCGGGGATAACTAGATTTAAAAGGTGCCTCGGTAGCTACACGAAACTTGTAGAACCGACTTGCTATCGTAGAGGATTCTGGTATTGCAATCCTTTACCTTCCGTGCATCTCTGGGGCCTTCTTCATATCATTTGGGATGTCACCAACAGATTTGATAATTAAACTTTACATAGAAACCACAAGCAATAATTATTTGACCAATAAGAACATAAAAAGTATCGAGTACCATGAAAAGTATCGATTCTTACTCAGTATCTTATTAAAAAGTATCGAATACTAAATTACTTGGTATCGATACTTTTTGCGGATCCCTACGTATGTACGTACTACGTACTCCAGAATATCAGCGCCGTTGCACTGTGACATGTCACAGAGCAATGGCATTATGCTGAGGCAGGGTCCTGATTGGCCCCCATGTTTTTTTTTTTTATTAATTTATTTTTATTTTTATATTTTTACTTTTATTAATGTATAATAATGGGTCAATAAACTCTTTCTTTCTTTCTTTCTTTCTTTCTTTCTTTCTTTCTATATATTTCTGTATGTCTTCAATAATAAAATGTTTTGTATACTTTGTAAACAGATATCGGATTTGGTTTGTGGTGCCTGTCATGATTTCATTGAAAGATTCATTGCAACCAACTCGAGAGAAAGACAATATCGGCATGCCAGTATTTATTTTGGTTGTGGAAGATCTGTTGGTTGTGTTAGATTAAATTAGAAAGCAGTCCACAAACATCCGTTGCTTCATACTGGCATCATCGCAGAACTGTAAGTACTGCCTATATCTGCCACTATTATTATTACTTAATCTGCTAATATTATTGTCATAGTTTCTTAAACAGTTGCCATGTGTGAATGTTGCATCTGACCAGAAGTCTATGTTATGTCATTTTTCTATGTAATTGACCTGTTTCCTATTTAGTTGTTCATTGACACCTTTCTATGAATGTTCACATATGTATAATTTACATTTAATTATTCATATATATATATAATGTTATTATTAAAAGAACACAAAATATTGCCACAACTTTAAATAAAGCACTTTCATTATTTTACAGGTGAGACCGGCCAACTTTCTTTGTCATGCTTGCTTTGTGAGAGCTAATAGAGAAATAGCATGAATATAACTGATTTAAATATTGTGATGGTAGTGGAACATATATCACAACCATTGCCTTAATCATCCTGTCATCATGGCTCCTCTAAAGAAGTTTCAACATCATGGCTCCTGTAAAAGAAGTCGAAACGTCTTGATTAAATATAAATTATGCGCTAAAAACTGTGAAAAAGTTGTTTTATTTACCGCAGGTGTTTTATTTTAAGAACTGCCTAATTTGATTATATCCAATGTGTTAACCCATTTATTCCTAATTGAATATTGGAAACTAAACAACATGAGAGTACTATATAATAGAGAATAAAATATGAGAACTAATAACATGCAATGTTTTATTAAAAACAATGAATAATAGCAATTTCCTCTTTCCTTTTGCAATTTAAAGCTAAGTTTATAAAAATCAGATATGTGTACTACATAGGCAGGTATGTATTACACACATCTGATTTTTATGAATTTAGTTTAATGTAAAAACAAGTATGTTTTTTCATTGATAAAAAGACCCCAGTCTCTGCCTACCCCTTCTACAGGACGGGCGTGAACTGTATGTATGCATGTAAGAACAAATACAAATACAAAATGTTTATTTCATTAACTCAGTGTCTAATACAATATAAGTGAATGGAGCTACCTTTTAAGCAAAAATATATTCCAAGTATGTTAAGATCTGATATGCAATAAATCATTTTGTGAATCCATCAATCCTAAGTATTATAATTAAACAATTATACAATTTTAACAATTAAACCATCCTTATGAGTGTGTGTGTGTGTGTATGTGTTTCAACTTATAATTACTTCTATTTCAGCATAGCTTTTAGCTTGCAATCATTTAGTAATCGCAATTTTGCATTTTGTGTAAGTCATATTATAAATATCTAATTCCTTATTTATTTTGTTATATAGAGCAGTAGCTCTCGTGTCATACTGCCTCTTCGCAAATACTGCATTGTATTGCAATATTACATTGCATGATGAATAATTATTAGTTTTATAATGGATAAAAAACTAGGATAAGTATCTTCATAAATATAAATCTATAAACCAGTCATGAGTCATGAAAAGAAGACGTTTATAGTCACATAGTGTTTTATTCGATTCTCTTACATGATTAGTATGAGATAAGAGCGAAATAATAGGCAAAATACTAATTCAAGTATTATAAAATAGGTATTGAAATGGGCTGTGTGAACTTGGCACCCGACTTTGGAAAATTTCGTTTTTTTTATTTTTTTTCGAAAGATTTTGATTAGTAGTGGATAGTAGTGAAGTTATTTTCGTTAGTAGTAATGCCAAAAAAATAAAAAAAAATAGTGAAAAAATGTCATCCCCCGAAATTAGAAAAATTTGTTTTTTCCGACTGTTTCTCATAGATGGACGTTAGGAGTAGATTGTAGTGCAATTTTATTCGTTAGTAGTAAAATAGAAAAAATAAAATAAAAATAAAAAATGTTTCGGAGCATTTTTAAAAAAAAAATTATGGCGTAAATACTGTTTCAAGGCTTATATGATTACTACAAACGTTGAACTTGAGTAAGGGGGGTTCGTAGAGGTTAGTAGTGAAGGAATTTTTGATAGTAGTAAAGAAAAAATATCACTAGGAGCACTTGAATTGAGTCAAACCTGTTTCGGAGCAATATTCATTGAATAAAATCTGTTTGCAGATAAATACGATTACTACAAACTTTGGAATTGAGTAAGGGGGGTTCGTAGAGGTTAGTAGTGAAAGAATTTTTGATAGTAGTAAAAAAAAAGTCACTAGGAGAACTTGAATTGCGGCAAACCTGTTTCGGAGCAATATTCATTTAAATAAAATCTGTTTGAAGATAAATACGATTACTACAAACGTTGGAATCGAGTAAGAAGGGTTCGTAGAGGTTTGTAGTGAAAGAATTTTTGATAGTAGTAAAGAAAAAAAATTACTAGGAGCACTTGAATTGAGTCAAACCTGTTTCGCAGCAATATTCATTGAATAAAATCTGTTTGAAGATAAATACGATTACTACAAACGTTGGAATTGAGTAAGAAGGGTTCGTAGAGGTTTGTAGTGAAAGAATTTTTGATAGTAGTAAAGAAAAAAAATTACTAGGAGCACTTGAATTGAGTCAAACCTGTTTCGCAGCAATATTCATTGAATAAAATCTGTTTAAAGATAAATACGATTACTACAAACGTTGGAATTGAGTAAGAAGGGTTCGTAGAGGTTAGTAGTGAAAGAATTTTTGATAAAAGTAAAGAAAAAAAATTACTAGGTGCACTTGAATTGAGTCAAACCTGTTTCGGAGCAATATTCATTGAATAAAATCTGTTTGAAGATAAATACGATTACTACAAACGTTGGAATTGAGTAAGAAGGGTTCGTAGAGGTTTGTAGTGAAAGAATTTTTGATAGTAGTAAAGAAAAAAAATTACTAGGAGCACTTGAATTGAGTCAAACCTGTTTCGGAGCAATATTCATTACATAAAATCTGTTTGAAGATAAATACGATTACTACAAACGTTGGAATTGAGTAAGAAGGGTTCGTAGAGGTTTGTAGTGAAAGAATTTTTGATAGTAGTAAAGAAAAAAAATAACTAGGAGCACTTGAATTGAGTCAAACCTGTTTCGGAGCAATATTCATTGAATAAAATCTGTTTGAAGATAAATACGATGACTACAAACGTTGGAATTGAGTAAGAAGGGTTCGTAGAGGTTTGTAGTGAAAGAATTTTTGATAGTAGTAAAGAAAAAAAATTACTAGGAGCACTTGAATTGAGTCAAACCTGTTTCGGAGCAATATTCATTGAATAAAATCTGTTTGAAGATAAATACGATTACTACAAACGTTGAAATTGAGTAAGAAGGGTTCGTAGAGGTTTGTAGTGAAAGAATTTTTCATAGTAGTAAAGAAAAAAAATTACTAGGAGCACTTGAATTGAGTCAAACCTGTTTCGGAGCAATATTCATTGAATAAAATCTGTTTGAAGATAAATACGATTACTACAAACGTTGGAATTTAGTAAGAAGGGTTCGTAGAGGTTTGTAGTGAAAGAATTTTTGATAGTAGTAAAGAAAAAAAATTACTAGGAGCACTTGAATTGAGTCAAACCTGTTTCGCAGCAATATTCATTGAATGAAATCTGTTTGAAGATAAATACGATTACTACAAACGTTGGAATTGAGTAAGGGGGGTTCGTAGAGGTTTGTAGTGAAAGAATTTTTGATAGTAGTAAAGAAAAAAAAATTACTAGGAGCACTTGAATTCAGTCAAACCTGTTTCGGAGCAATATTCATTGAATAAAATCTGTTTGAAGATAAATACGATTACTACAAACGTTGGAATTGAGTAAGAAGGGTTCGTAGAGGTTTGTAGTGAAAGAATTTTTGATAGTAGTAAAGAAAAAAAATTACTAGGAGCACTTGAATTGAGTCAAACCTGTTTCGCAGCAATATTCATTGAATAAAATCTGTTTGAAGATAAATACGATTACTACAAACGTTGGAATTGAGTAAGGGGGGTTCGTAGAGGTTTGTAGTGAAAGAATTTTTGATAGCAGTAAAGAAAAAAAAATTACTAGGAGCACTTGAATTGAGTCAAACCTGTTTCGGAGCAATATTCATTGAATAAAATCTGTTTGAAGATAAATACGTTTACTACAAACGTTGGAATTGAGTAAGAAGGGTTCGTAGAGGTTTGTAGTGAAAGAATTTTTGATAGTAGTAAAGAAAAAAAAATTCTAGGTGCACTTGAATTGAGTCAAACCTGTTTCGGAGCAATATTCATTGAATAAAATCTGTTTGAAGATAAATACGATTACTACAAACGTTGGAATTGAGTAAGAAGAGTTCGTAGAGGTTAGTAGTGAAAGAATTTTTGATAGTAGTAAAGAAAAAAAATTACTAGGTGCACTTGAATTGAGTCAAACCTGTTTCGGAGTAATATTCATTGAATAATCTCTGTTTGAAGATAAATACGATTACTACAAACGTTGGAATTGAGTAAGAAGGGTTCGTAGAGGTTTGTAGTGAAAGAATTTTTGATAGTAGTTAAGAAAAAAAATTACTAGGAGCACTTGAATTGAGTCAAACCTGTTTCGCAGCAATATTCATTGAATAAAATCTGTTTGAAGATAAATACGATTACTACAAACGTTGGAATTGAGTAAAAAGGGTTCGTAGAGGTTTGTAGTGAAAGAATTTTTGATAGTAGTAAAGAAAAAAAATTACTAGGAGCACTTGAATTGAGTCAAACCTGTTTCGCAGCAATATTCATGAAATAAAATCTGTTTGAAGATAAATACGATTACTACAAACGTTGGAATTGAGTAAGAAGGGTTCGTAGAGGTTTGTAGTGAAAGAATTTTTGATAGTAGTAAAGAAAAAAAATTACTAGGAGCACTTGAATTGAGTCAAACCTGTTTCGGAGCAATATTCATTGAATAAAATCTGTTTGAAGATAAATACGATTACTACAAACGTTGGAATTGAGTAAGAAGGGTTCGTAGAGGTTAGTAGTGAAAGAATTTTTGATAGAAGTAAAGAAAAAAAATTACTAGGTGCACTTGAATTAAGTCAAACCTGTTTCGGAGCAATATTCATTGAATAAAATCTGTTTGAAGATAAATATGATTACTACAAACGTTGGAATTGAGTAAGGGGGGTTCGTAGAGGTTTGTAGTGAAAGAATTTTTGATAGTAGTAAAGAAAAAAAAATTCTAGGAGCACTTGAATGGAGTGAAACCTGTTTCGGAGCAAAATTCATTGAATAAAATCTGTTTGAAGATAAATACGATTACTACAAACGTTGGAATTGAGTAAGAAGGGTTCGTAGAGGTTTGTAGTGAAAGAATTTTTGATAGTAGTAAAGAAAAAAAATAACTAGGAGCACTTGAATTGAGTCAAACCTGTTTCGGAGCAATATTCATGGAATAAAATCTGTTTGAAGATAAATACGATTACTACAAACGTTGAGATTGAGTAAGAAGGGTTCGTAGAGGTTTGTAGTGAAAGAATTTTTGATAGTAGTAAAGAAAAAAAATAACTAGGAGCACTTGAATTGAGTCAAACCTGTTTCGGAGCAATATTCATTGAATAAAATCTGTTTGAAGATAAATACGATTACTACAAACGTTGGAATTGAGTAAGGGGGGTTCGTAGAGGTTTGTAGTGAAAGAATTTTTGATAGTAGTAAAGAAAAAAAATTACTAGGAGCACTTGAATTGAGTCAAACCTGTTTCGGAGCAATATTGATTGAATAAAATCTGTTTGAAGATAAATACGATTACTACAAACGTTGGAATTGAGTAAGAAGGGTTCGTAGAGGTTTGTAGTGAAAGAATTTTTGATAGTAGTAAAGAAAAAAAATCACTAGGAGCAGTTGAATTGAGTCAAACCTGTTTCGGAGCAATATTCATTGAATTAAATCTGTTTGAAGATAAATACGATTACTCCAAACATTGGAATTGACTAAGAAGGGTTCGTAGAGGTTTGTAGTGAAAGAATTTTTGATAGTAGTAAAGAAAAAAAATTACTAGGAGCACTTGAATTGAGTCAAACCTGTTTCGGAGCAATATTGATTGAATAAAATCTGTTTGAAGATAAATACGATTACTACAAACGTTGGAATTGAGTAAGAAGGGTTCGTAGAGGTTTGTAGTGAAAGAATTTTTGATAGTAGTAAAGAAAAAAAATAACTAGGAGCACTTGAATTGAGTCAAACCTGTTTCGGAGCAATATTCATGGAATAAAATCTGTTTGAAGATAAATACGATTACTACAAACGTTGGAATTGAGTAAGAAGGGTTCGTAGAGGTTTGTAGTGAAAGAATTTTTGATAGTAGTAAAGAAAAAAAATTACTAGGAGCACTTGAATTGAGTCAAACCTGTTTCGGAGCAATATTCATTGACTGAAATCTGTTTGAAGATAAATACGATTACTACTAACAGTGGAATCGACTAAGAAGGGTTCGTAGAGGTTTGTAGTGAAAGAATTTTTGATAGTAGTAAAGAAAAAAAAATACTAGGAGCACTTGAATTGAGTCAAACTGGTTTCGGAGCAATATTCATTGATTAAAATCTGTTTGAAGATAAATACGATTACTACAAACGTTGGAATTGAGTAAGAAGGGTTCGTAGAGGTTTGTAGTGAAAGAATTTTTCATAGTAGTAAAGAAAAAAAATTACTAGGAGCACTTGAATTGAGTCAAACCTGTTTCGGAGCAATATTCATTGAATAAAATCTGTTTGAAGATAAATACGATTACTACAAACGTTGGAATTGAGTAAGAAGGGTTCGTAGAGGTTTGTAGTGAAAGAATTTTTGATAGTAGTAAAGAAAAAAAATTACTAGGAGCACTTGAATTGAGTCAAACCTGTTTCGCAGCAATATTCATTGAATGAAATCTGTTTGAAGATAAATACGATTACTACAAACGTTGGAATTGAGTAAGGGGGGTTCGTAGAGGTTTGTAGTGAAAGAATTTTTGATAGTAGTAAAGAAAAAAAAATTACTAGGAGCACTTGAATTGAGTCAAACCTGTTTCGGAGCAATATTCATTGAATAAAATCTGTTTGAAGATAAATACGATTACTACAAACGTTGGAATTGAGTAAGAAGGGTTCGTAGAGGTTTGTAGTGAAAGAATTTTTGATAGTAGTAAAGAAAAAAAATTACTAGGAGCACTTGAATTGAGTCAAACCTGTTTCGCAGCAATATTCATTGAATAAAATCTGTTTGAAGATAAATACGATTACTACAAACGTTGGAATTGAGTAAGGGGGGTTCGTAGAGGTTTGTAGTGAAAGAATTTTTGATAGTAGTAAAGAAAAAAAAATTACTAGGAGCACTTGAATTGAGTCAAACCTGTTTCGGAGCAATATTCATTGAATAAAATCTGTTTGAAGATAAATACGTTTACTACAAACGTTGGAATTGAGTAAGAAGGGTTCGTAGAGGTTTGTAGTGAAAGAATTTTTGATAGTAGTAAAGAAAAAAAATTTCTAGGAGCACTTGAATTGAGTCAAACCTGTTTCGGAGCAATATTCATTGAATAAAATCTGTTTGAAGATAAATACGATTACTACAAACGTTGGAATTGAGTAAGGGGGGTTCGTAGAGGTTTGTAGTGAAAGAATTTTTGATAGTAGTAAAGAAAAAAAAATTACTAGGAGCACTTGAATTGAGTCAAACCTGTTTCGGAGCAATATTCATTGAATAAAATCTGTTTGAAGATAAATACGTTTACTACAAACGTTGGAATTGAGTAAGAAGGGTTCGTAGAGGTTTGTAGTGAAAGAATTTTTGATAGTAGTAAAGAAAAAAAATTACAAGGAGCACTTGAATTGAGTCAAACCTGTTTCGGAGCAATATTCATGGATTAAAATCTGTTTGAAGATAAATACGATTACTACAAACGTTGGAATTGAGTAAGAAGGGTTCGTAGAGGTTTGTAGTGAAAGAATTTTTGATAGTAGTAAAGAAAAAAAATTACTAGGAGCACTTGAATTGAGTCAAACCTGTTTCGGAGCAATATTGATTGAATAAAATCTGTTTGAAGATAAATACGATTACTACAAACGTTGGAATTGAGTAAGAAGGGTTCGTAGAGGTTTGTAGTGAAAGAATTTTTGATAGTAGTAAAGAAAAAAAATTACTAGGAGCACCTGAATTGAGTCAAACCTGTTTCGGAGCAATATTGATTGAATAAAATCTGTTTGAAGATAAATACGATTACTACAAACGTTGGAATTGAGTAAGAAGGGTTCGTAGAGGTTTGTAGTGAAAGAATTTTTGATAGTAGTAAAGAAAAAAAATCACAAGGAGCAGTTGAATTGAGTCAAACCTGTTTCGGAGCAATATTCATTGAATTAAATCTGTTTGAAGATAAATACGATTACTACAAACGTTGGAATTGAGTAAGAAGGGTTCGTAGAGGTTTGTAGTGAAAGAATTTTTGATAGTAGTAAATAAAAAAAATATACTAGGAGCACTTGAATTGAGTCAAACCTGTTTCGGAGCAATATTCATGGAATAAAATCTGTTTGAAGATAAATACGATTACTACAAACGTTGGAATTGAGGAAGAAGGGTTCGTAGAGGTTTGTAGTGAAAGAATTTTTGATAGTAGTAAAGAAAAAAAATTACTAGGAGCACTTGAATTGAGTCAAACCTGTTTCGGAGCAATATTGATTGAATAAAATCTGTTTGAAGATAAATACGATTACTACAAACGTTAGAATTGAGTAAGAAGGGTTCGTAGAGGTTTGTAGTGAAAGAATTTTTGATAGTAGTAAAGAAAAAAAATAACTAGGAGCACTTGAATTGAGTCAAACCTGTTTCGGAGCAATATTCATGGAATAAAATCTGTTTGAAGATAAATACGATTACTACAAACGTTGGAATTGAGTAAGAAGGGTTCGTAGAGGTTTGTAGTGAAAGAATTTTTGATAGTAGTAAAGAAAAAAAATTACTAGGAGCACTTGAATTGAGTCAAACCTGTTTCGGAGCAATATTGATTGAATAAAATCTGTTTGAAGATAAATACGATTACTACAAACGTTGGTATTGACTAAGAAGTGTTCATAGAGGTTTGTAGTGAAAGAATTTTTGATAGTAGTAAAGAAAAAAAAATACTAGGAGCACTTGAATTGAGTCAAACTGGTTTCGGAGCAATATTCATTGAATAAAATCTGTTTGAAGATAAATACGATTGCTACAAACGTTGGAATTGAGTAAGAAGGGTTCGTAGAGGTTTGTAGTGAAAGAATTTTTGATAGTAGTAAAGAAAAAAAAATCACAAGGAGCACTTTAGTTGAATCAAACTTGATTTGGAGCAAAATTAAGTGGATAAAGTCTGTTTGAAGATGATAGTAGCGTTTACTCCCTTTGTAGTAGTGTTGACCGTACGCAGTGGCGTTTATTTCCTTAGTAGTGACTTTTCCTCGTTTGCAGCAACTTTTGTTTGTTAGTACCACTATCAATAATTCTTTTAATACTAACCTTTGCGAATTTACCTCGATCTATTCCTTTGGTGGTCGTACCCTTATAGTGTTTTGAAGGAGAATTATTGAAGTTATACTTCTTTAGGCGCGGCTAAAACCGATTCTTGACGCGGTGGCGCATGCTGTGGCGACCGACGTGTCGCCACTATACGATGGTATATATATATATTGTCTGCATGTAGTAGTAGTATGCGCGTTAATTTAATGTAAATTGTAATTTATCGTGTTAAGGGTAGTGTTAAGGGTACCGTGTCAGGGTGTTTAGGGTACCGTGTCTGGGTGTTAAGGGTACTATGTCTGGGTGTTAAGGGTACTGTGTCTGGGTGTAAAGGGTACCGTGTCTGGGCGGTTAGGGTACCCCCCGAACTTCACACCCATGGGACACGCCCCCCCCCCCCTCATCCCCCTCCTCCTCCCCCCGAATTTTCAAACCTCGATATCTCAAGCAATACTGATCAGACAGGGGTGTGCGACGCCTCATTTTGTAGGTTTTTTTACGATGCACCGAATTGCCCCGACAGAATTTTGATAATCCGCGAAAAAATATATTTTTGGAAAAAAATTTGATTTTTTTTTAAATTATACTTTTTTAGGCGCGTTATGAAAAAACGTTAAGAGCGAAATTTTAAGATGCGCGCGCATCACTGTGTCACAAAATTATCATGGTGAAGTTGGCCGCAAAAGCGACATAGAATAAACCAGCAGGATCTTCAAACAGACTTTATCGAGAAAATATCACTCCAAAACAAGTTTGATTCAACTAAAGTGCTCCTAGTAATTTTTTTTCTTTACTACTATCAAAAATTCTTTTACTACAAACCTCTACGAACTCCTCTTAGTCAATTTTAACGTTTGTAGTAATCGTATTCATCTTCAAACAGACTTTATGCAGTAAACATCGCTCCAAAACAAGTTTGACTCAACTAAAATATTTCTAGTAATTTTTTTTCTTTACTACTATCAAAAATTCTTTCACTACAAACCTCTACGAACCCCTCTTAGTCAATTCTAACGTTTGTAGTAATCGTATTCATCTTCAAACAGACTTTATCCAGTTAATTTTGCTCCCAAACAAGTTTGACTCAACTAAAATATTTCTAGTAATTTTTTTTCTTTACTACTATAAAAAATTCTTTCACTACAAACCTCTACGAACCCCTCTTAGTCAATTCTAACGTTTGTAGTAATCGTATTCGTCTTCAAACAGACTTTATCTAGTTAATTTTGCTCCCAAACAAGTTTGACTCAACTAAAATAATTCTAGTAATTTTTTTTCTTTACTACTATCAAAAACTCTTTCACTACAAACCTCTATGAACCCTTCTTAGTCAATTCTAACGTTTGTAGTAATCGTATTCATCTTCAAACAGACTTTATCCAGGAAATATCACTCCACAACAAGTTTGATTCAACTAAAGTGCTCCTAGTAATATTTTTTCTTTACTACTATCAAAAATTCTTTCACTACAAACCTCTACGAACCCCTCTTAGTCAATTCTAACGTTTGTAGTAATCGTATTCGTCTTCGAACAGACTTTATCCAGGAAATATCGCTCCGAAACAAGTTTGATTCAACTAAAGTGCTCCTAGTTATTTTTTTTCTTTACTACTATCAAAAATTCTTTCACTACAAACCTCTACGAACCCTTCTTAGTCGATTCCACTGTTAGTAGTAATCGTATTTATCTTCAAACAGATTTCAGTCAATGAATATTGCTCCGAAACAGGTTTGACTCCATTCAAGTGCTCCTAGTAATTTTTTTTCTTTACTACTATCAAAAATTCTTTCACTACAAACCTCTACGAACACTTCTTACTCAATTCCAACGTTTGTAGTAATCGTATTTATCTTCAAACTGATTTTATTCAATGAATATTGCTCCGAAACAGGTTTGACTCAATTCAAGTGCTCCTAGTGATTTTTTTTCTTTACTACTATCAAAAATTCTTTCACTACAAACCTCTACGAACCCTTCTTACTCAATTCCAACGTTTGTAGTAATCGTATTTATCTTCAAACAGATTTAATTCAATGAATATTGCTCCGAAACAGGTTTGACTCAATTCAAGTGCTCCTAGTTATTTTTTTTCTTTACTACTATCAAAAATTCTTTCACTACAAACCTCTACGAACCCTTCTTACTCAATTCCAACGTTTGTAGTAATCGTATTTATCTTCAAACAGATTTTATTCAATCAATATTGCTCCGAAACAGGTTTGACTCAATTCAAGTGCTCCTAGTTATTTTTTTTCTTTACTACTATCAAAAATTCTTTCACTACAAACCTCTACGAACCCTTCTTAGTCAATTCCAATGTTTGGAGTAATCGTATTTATCTTCAAACAGATTTAATTCAATGAATATTGCTCCGAAACAGGTTTGACTCAATTCAACTGCTCCTAGTGATTTTTTTTCTTTACTACTATCAAAAATTCTTTCACTACAAACCTCTACGAACCCTTCTTACTCAATTCCAACGTTTGTAGTAATCGTATTTATCTTCAAACAGATTTTATTCAATCAATATTGCTCCGAAACAGGTTTGACTCAATTCAAGTGCTCCTAGTAATTTTTTTTCTTTACTACTATCAAAAATTCTTTCACTACAAACCTCTACGAACCCCCCTTACTCAATTCCAACGTTTGTAGTAATCGTATTTATCTTCAAACAGATTTTATTCAATGAATATTGCTCCGAAACAGGTTTGACTCAATTCAAGTGCTCCTAGTTATTTTTTTTCTTTACTACTATCAAAAATTCTTTCACTACAAACCTCTACGAACCCTTCTTACTCAATCTCAACGTTTGTAGTAATCGTATTTATCTTCAAACAGATTTTATTCCATGAATATTGCTCCGAAACAGGTTTGACTCAATTCAAGTGCTCCTAGTTATTTTTTTTCTTTACTACTATCAAAAATTCTTTCACTACAAACCTCTACGAACCCTTCTTACTCAATTCCAACGTTTGTAGTAATCGTATTTATCTTCAAACAGATTTTATTCAATGAATATTGCTCCGAAACAGGTTTCACTCTATTCAAGTGCTCCTAGTAATTTTTTTTCTTTACTACTATCAAAAATTCTTTCACTACAAACCTCTACGAACCCTTCTTCCTCAATTCCAACGTTTGTAGTAATCGTATTTATCTTCAAACAGATTTTATTCCATGAATATTGCTCCGAAACAGGTTTGACTCAATTCAAGTGCTCCTAGTAATTTTTTTTCTTTACTACTATCAAAAATTCTTTCACTACAAACCTCTACGAACCCTTCTTACTCAATTCCAACGTTTGTAGTAATCGTATTTATCTTCAAACAGATTTTATTTCATGAATATTGCTGCGAAACAGGTTTGACTCAATTCAAGTGCTCCTAGTAATTTTTTTTCTTTACTACTATCAAAAATTCTTTCACTACAAACCTCTACGAACCCTTTTTACTCAATTCCAACGTTTGTAGTAATCGTATTTATCTTCAAACAGATTTTATTCAATGAATATTGCTGCGAAACAGGTTTGACTCAATTCAAGTGCTCCTAGTAATTTTTTTTCTTAACTACTATCAAAAATTCTTTCACTACAAACCTCTACGAACCCTTCTTACTCAATTCCAACGTTTGTAGTAATCGTATTTATCTTCAAACAGATTTTATTCAATGAATATTGCTCCGAAACAGGTTTGACTCAATTCAAGTGCTCCTAGTAATTTTTTTTCTTTACTACTATCAAAAATTCTTTCACTACAAACCTCTACGAACCCTTCTTACTCAATTCCAACGTTTGTAGTAATCGTAATTATCTTCAAACAGATTTTATTCAATGAATATTGCTCCGAAACAGGTTTGACTCAATTCAAGTGCTCCTAGTAATTTTTTTTCTTTACTACTATCAAAAATTCTTTCACTACAAACCTCTACGAACCCTTCTTACTCAATCTCAACGTTTGTAGTAATCGTATTTATCTTCAAACAGATGTTATTCAATGAATATTGCTCCGAAACAGGTTTGACTCAATTCAAGTGCTCCTAGTAATTTTTTTTGTTTACTACTATCAAAAATTCTTTTACTACTAACCTCTACGAACCCCCTTTACTCAATTCCAACTTTTGTTGTAATCATATAAGCCTTGAAACAGTATTTACGCCATAAAAAAGTTTTTTAAAAATGCTCCGAAACATTTTTATTTTTTTTTATTTTTTCTATTTTACTACTAACGAATAAAATTGCACTACAATCCACTACTAACGTCTATCTATGAGAAACAGTCGGAAAAAACATTTTTTTCTAATTTCGGGGGATTACATTTTTTTACTATTTTTTTTTATTTTTTTGGCATTACTACTAACGAAAATAACTTCACTACTATCCACTACTAATCAAAATCTTTTGAAAAAAAATAAAAAAAACTAAATTTTCCAAAGTCGGGTGCCAAGTTCACACAGCCATTGAAATGTTAGGTTATGTTTTCAGAAAAGTTCGTTTTTCTCCATTACAAATCTGAAAATTAAACTGAAACCAACGAATTCTTAATCTAGAAGGCTTTAGCTACTTATATTTGTTTGTATCGTCTCTGGTCATTTCCGGTCACAAGTCCATACAAAAATCGGCATTGTCCTTTGAGCGGTAAACATGCTTAGTTTAGCACGACCGGTTCTCATGAATGTAGCTTAATCACCGCAATTCTAGACCGATATTGAATACTATAATCATTATACCAACAGTCATTTAATGTCTCAAATGGCGTGATATCATTTATGTGGTAAAATACAATATTCATTTATTGCGCTATCGTATACAAACATGTCAACAAACACACCAAGTCGTGTTCGTTGCATTTTTTTGTGCGCATGTGCAGGATTTTGCACATGCGCAATGAATAAAATCAGTTGAGCGCATGCGTTCTCATGACATTACCTGCCATTTTAAAATTTCATAACGACAGTTTTAAAAAAAATAATAATGTAACTGGCACTAGGAAGTTTAAAAATGACACGACTATACGCACATCGCGCAAGCGCCCTACGCCGTCTTACGAATTTTCGATCAGGTCACGTGTCCTGACGCGAGTTTAGAAATTTTTACCCATTCCAAAAAAAGTACACAGCGCCGCTAAAGAAGTTTTCACTTCAGAAATTGTTCTGTCAAAGTCATAGAGGGCCCCATCATTCTTATATGCCCAGGGCCTCCAATAGGTTAAAGATGGTCCTGAACATCCCTGGCACCCTTAACTGACGAGCTTATATTAAGGTTAATGAGAGTCGAAGAAGAAAGATATGTATGTCAGGATGATAGAAAGTGGAAACCTCAGATCTCTGCCTACCCCTAAAGGCGTGATTGTAAGTATGTAGTAATGAAACTGTGACGGGGTGCAGCCGGAGAAAATAAAGCACTCAAAGTCACTTAAGTTTTGTATTAATGAAATTAAGGCACAAAATAGTGCCTTAAAGAAACTTATAGACTTATAAACAGGAACTGGTGGTACAGAATATATATACAGGAAAACTTGTGAATTATGCTTATGAGCTTATTATACTTGTGAGCTTATTTTAACTGCTCAGCACTATAAATATATTTAAATAATTTGTTATCGGTGAGTCAACCACTCTTCGCGCTGACTCTCGTAAGAAAAAACTTCGAACAAAATAAATAAAAAGAGACAGACAGTAAATTTAAAATAGGAAACAGAGACAGACAGTAAATTTAAAACAGGAAACGAAGAGAAAAGAAAATATGAAAAATGGCCAGAGAAGAGCGCAATGAAAGCAACGAGTCGCCAATATAGCTATGGCGCCTCGTTACAAAACATTTAAGAAAACGACTTTTCTTGTCGTATAAGAAAAAATATGAACGCATTTTAAACAGTACTCATCTGTCATTATAAAACAAATAATGGTATGTCAGGTTCGTGGAAAGATGAAATATTGCTGCCTACCCCTAAGGGAATAAGACGCGATCGTTTGAGATTCTGTACATCAGTCTGATATGATAGATTTTGCGCATTCAATAAAACACTCTCAATTCCCCGCATACCGCAGCCATTACATTAGAAATGGCAGCTCAAGCATTTCCCTTATCACACCGCGAACAAGTAACGTTCGGATATCGAGAAAATGAAAGTGGTTTTACAAATATGGTATCCATTTTCACGATCGCATCAAGTTTCCATTTTCTAAATTAAAATCGGATATGGATCTATGGTTTCTATCAACGAGAACCTTTCGCAAATATTTTTTTTTCTATAATTTTTATATATAATTTTTTGCTCTCTTATAATAAATTGTTTTAATATAACAATACTAGAAAAAAATGACTTGGCTCATAAGTAAATCCAGACATCCAAAGGTTACGGGTTCGCTTCCCGCCTGTGAATTTACTTGTGAGCCGAATCGATTCTTTCTTGTATTTTATATTAAAATTAAAGTAATATTTTTTTCATTTTATTTTAGATTTGCAAAATTTGCAATGATACGTATAATCGTAATATTTTATTGCTTGAAATATGGTAGGTATACATAAAAGATGTTCCATTACAATATTAGTTTCACATATTTTACTGTCTGCCAGCATGCAATAATTTGGTATAATTTATTTATTAATTTAATTTTTAATTATAATATTTATCCAATGAGAATTATTAATTTAAACAACCTCCAATAGAATGACAAGCATAAAACAATAGACAAACAAATAGAAGTATAGATTTGTAATATTTAAAAATATAACTTGAAAAAAATCATGTTGTCCCAGATGTCAGAAACATCATTGGTCATAAAGTCACTTGGCATACCGTCCAAAAAACATACATTGATAAACATAATAATATCTAACTTAACCTCCAAGGTTACGTCATGATTAGTTTGTGTTTTTATGCTTTAATTTATGCAACCTAATTATTAACAGACGGTCAAACAGACGGAAGTAACTCATCATCTCAACAGAAAGACAGAGACGGAAACAAAAAAAAGTCTAAGCAAGATGTATGGTGATCACATCGAGTCCCTCCAACTCCCCAGCCGTTCTCATTAATTGCATTTTACAACACCCGTAACTGTGACTGCGAAGGGTTATTGGTATTTTCCTTTACCGGACAATAGACAACATAGAATTAGCTATAGTAGCTTATAAAATAAAACAAAAGGAAATGTAATTTTTATATATTTTAATGTGATCTTATGAGATAAATTAATATTATAGAAAAATACTAGAAAAAATCGACTCGGGTCACAAGTGAATTCTCAGGCGGGAAACGAACCAGCAACCTTTGAAAATCCGGTCCAATGCTCTCCCAATTGAGCTACCGAGCCTCGTTTGCAACAAACACTCGTCGAAATTTTCTAGTACCTTTCTGATTTTACGCTGTAGGCCAGCGTTCCTGCCTGACAATTCACTTGTGAACCCGAGTCGAGTTTTTCTGGTATTTCTATTATAATTATTTCTCTCACGAAAAAATGTTGTTACACTTACATTTTTGCGTTCATTTCTTGCGAAAAGCGTTTAATTTTATATTTTTTTCTACACTTATCAGAGCCGAGGTCACAATGCCGTGTTTCGTTTTAAATTAACTAATGAATTACATATCAAACCATTCTCGAATCAAACCAAAACTGAAACTTTAAAATAGCATTCGCATAACAATGGAGGAAATCACGAACACATGATTGCCATAAACAATCTATTTACGGAGAGAACCGCTAGGTGGCGCGCCACCGGAAGCGCCGCCATGACGGAAACGCGGGAAATCGTATGACCATAACGGTAAATGTCGAGCTTTTTTTAGTCGATCGTAAAAGGAGGTTTTGGTGTGTTAACGAGGACTTGGAATGGAAAAACTCGCCTTACTTGCCTTGAGGATAGGACAACATTTGATTGATTTCTTGCACGCAGTATAAAAATTTAATACTGAACGAAGCAAAGTAAATTATTTAGCCAGGCGCTTAAGCAAGCAAATTATGCTAGACACTTAAAAAAGGATCTCCGTGAATACCCAAAATACATTCATTAGTATTTCAATTACTAAAAAAATTAATTGTCACGAAACAAATTATCCTTCGGTATATAATAAGTAAAGTTTTGCAGAGTAGAATAGACTCTAAAGCTTAGCTCCGTAGGTACACTTTAAGGCAAGATACAAAATTTAAAACTATATTCATATTATGAGTATTATCTTGTACGCATACGTAACAAGAGAACTGGCCATTGAGAATTCTTAAATGCCTCGCCAAAAAGTGATACTAAAAAAAAACAAATTTAAGAAAAGATAAAATACAAATTCCATAGGGAATTATGCAAGATATGATAATACTTTTGAACATGAACCATTATGTGCTAGCGCGTAACATGTAGCTCGTTTTACATATTCATAACTCCACGCCTTACTTCAGTGTTAATTTATAGGCGGGTAGTGGGTTCAGTTCTATTGTTCTATTAATTTACTCTTTTAACTATAATTGTGACAAAGAAGTATACACTCTCGCTCTGTTGCCAGTTAGCTATCGATCAATAAACAACTAGAAAAGTCTATCAAAACTGCGAATCAAACAAAACGGGAAAAAGATTACAATGCCACGAGTCAATGTAACGTTACCGAGACAGTTTAGTTCTTAAAGCTATCAAAAGATGTCACTGAAGGTCGAGTGCATTTTCTAAATGGCGGTGTTTAAATTATTGTTCTATATCATGATATATATGTTCATTAATTTATTGGGTATAATATGAGTTTTAATTGGGCCACAGTAATTGCACTACTGTGGTCAAATGTACCTAATTTAATAGAATTAAGAATCCCTTTAGCATCTCCATGTTAACAATACTCTAACTAATTTTATTGCCAATACTAATAGTTTGTTTACAGCTATCTAGAATCACTATATAGTATAAAACAAAGTCATTTTCTCTGTCCCTATATCCCTATGTATGCTTAAATCTTTAAAACTACGCAACGGATTTTAATACGGTTTTTTTAATAGATAGAGTAATTCAAGAGGAAGTTTTATATGTATAATACATGCATGATATATACATAATATAGTAGAGCATTGCATCCAAGCGAAGCCGGGGCGGGTCGCTAGTACTCATATAAAAGCAACAAAGCCAATATTCGTTTTACTTCTTCTTCTTCTTTCGTTAAAAGTACTTCACGAATTCCATAAAAAACTCAAATACATATAAAAATATTAAATGTGGTGTTGAACAGAAAAGAAAATCACTAATTCTTCTGACTTTATGGTAGTATAAAGGGTGAAAGGATACTGTGGGTAGACATTATTATTGTTTCTCATTCTAACCAACATAAGCCAAGCGTAGACATTGTGACAAAATCCTCCAATCAGCAATGGGCGTTTTTCGGCTCAAATAATGTTAAAGATGACACATTAAATGTGCTATGCTATGCATTGGTGCATTGATAACATGTTTCGGCCCAATTCCAAACAAGGAGTCACTCGACACATCTACCGAAACGCGTGACCATTACAAATGAGTCAGCATCTAAATTGACCGAACCAGAACTACTTATTTCTCCCCAAGCGTGTATTACGCCACCACGGCAACGAGGTCGTCCAACAGAGCAGTCAGTTGCCCAAACAATCACTCTTAATCCGAGCTCATGAAGTCATATCCTCATTGGTTCTCTGCTGACATTGGCGCCCACACGACCCCACACGCATTATGCAGACATTTCTAGACGTTTTTACGTTCATCATAATTGGGCTGACCATATTTTAGGGTACAATAAACCAGGACGGAAAGCGAGACATTATTATTGGGTTGAACATGATAAAAGTCATAGCACGAAGAACATCCTATTGACAAAACATTTTACAACTCAACGCCTTTTCAAGCTGGTTGAAATTTATTTTCTAATTTTAAAATACGAAATTTCAAGTCTCAAATGAATAAGTTCATTTGCTCCTAAACCAGAAACTTGGTATTTACTCTACAGTTCGATGCGCGATCTAAATCGATCGATTATCGGCAATAAGATCGACCGATTTATTTATCGATTCAATAGGATGTGACTTTTTTCCTAACCTGGGTTGTCTTTAAAATTTTATGGCCTACCGAAAATTAAGCTCAAACAAAATTGATTTTTGCAAAAACTAGCATTGTGGTGGGGACAAATATGTAGAACAAAGTTACCGTTGAAATCTGAAGATACAGTAGCTTTTTGAGCTTTGTAAGGCAAGTGGGTAAGGTAAGTGTATTTAAATATATCCCAGAATTGTAAATTTTAACGTATTTACACGTAAATACAAAAAAAATAAATTACCTATATTTCATAAAAATTTATAAATTTTTCTTGCGTACTATCACTTTTTTGTTAACTACACGATATTCCGAATTACACAAATTCGAATAAGATAGATACAGTGTTATACCATTCAGATCGTGGATCGATTAAAGGGGTTACGATCAATTACGCTCTACAAAATTGATTATATGCATAAAAGTGAGCATCCCTAATCAATGCTGGCATCTAATGTCAACAAATTTTCTGATCCTTTTACAAAAGGTTTACAATGTTTTTCCATTGAACATTTTTATGCACTCAGTGCTCAGTTAATAATACTAGTATAACAGCATGTAGTTTTTATACTGATGATATTTTCTTTTCTGCAATCTGGCATGAACACGTATACTCAATCAGATATAGTCCCAAAAATTCAGCGTTATGTGATCACATTTTTAGGTTTTATATTCAAACTGCAACACATGCTCAGGGTTAGACATTTTGGTATTGACGTATTTGAATACACTTATTTATTTCAAATAATTTACTATACTGAACCTACTTTCTTAATTTCTATTCATCATATAAATTATCGTCCTTACACTGTTTATAAACCGAGACAATACCAATAATAAACGACAGAAATCGGGACTATCCGCCCAAATCAGGAATCATGGTAAACTCAAACATAATATTATGCAAGGACACAATTGTTTATAGTGACAAATATTGTTTGAATATTAATATCGCCTGTTGAGTGGATGCATAAATGACTTTAATTAAAGATTCATTAAGAATAACCGCAGGCTTCACTTATTAAAATGTACCTCATTTGGAATTACCAATTATCTTTCGTTGCATATGGTTAAAATAAATATATATAAGAGAGAGGGAGAGAGAGAGAGAGAGAGAGAGAGAAACATTTATTGATGAACACTTAAAAAAATAAACTAACAAAGAAAAAGTAAAATTGAAATATATCATAAAAAACACCAGGTCAATTAGGCAACGACACGAAGGCATGTCGTGGCAACGCTAGTATTCTGACGAGGCCTGTTGGTGCACGGAAGACAGGAAATGAAAAATAGAGGAAGCGGGGAATTGTCGGGAGGAAATGGAAACCCTTGTTCTGTCTTATCAAAAAATATATGAGTAAAGCACGACGGAAACATGTCTTAATTAGAAACAACAGTATACAACTCAGCCTGTATATAGCAGATTTTTGAAGGAAGCTATGAGATTCTTCAGGAAGAAAGATAGAATATTCTATGCCCATGTTACATCTTTATATATACTAGATGGCGCTGTAGCGCGTAGAAACACGCTATCGTATTGTTTTTGCGGGAGTACGTAAGGGCAAGTTTAGAACACTAATATTAGGAAAGCGAGACAATATGGTAACACACAAAGTATTGTCATAATATAATTAGGATAATTATGCTGTACGTGTGTATGTCACTGAACTCCTCCTAAAGGGCTGGACTGATTAGAATGATTTTTTTTGTATGCGTTTGGGTGGCGCCCTGGATGATTTAGATTCACAAATCAGCCCGGCAGATGGCGCTGCAGTCGACACAGCAACGCGTGGCCGGGTCAGCTAGTTAAATATAAATATTTAACAACACCATATACATTATTCTAAATCCAAGTAGCTAACACACTGTGTTGTAGAATTCAGAAACAGCGACGGTATTACAACACCCAGACTCAAGTCAAAACAGAAAAGTTAGTTTTCTACATTGAGCCCGGCATAGAATCCGAGATCTAAAGAGTGGCGTTACCATGAAAACCAGTACACGAGCTACTCGACCACAAAAGGTCGTTTATGAATGCAAGCGGACAAATTTTGAACTACTATGTATTGTGCAGCAGAATTGCATAGCCCTGTTCCGCCATCCCCATTTATTCATCGGATAACCAGACTTACGTTATTGTTTGCCGATATGTACTAAAGATTCGCACTAAGCGTTTTGGTTCCAATTTTGTGATCCGTACTGCTAAAGATTGGAACTCCTTGCTTAAGTCTGTTTCCTGATAAATACAATTTAGGGGTCTTCAAGTTAAGCGCGTCACATCCTGGATCGCATCGTCGACACCATCAAGCGACATAGCGGTCAAGCGCAAACCTATTTACTATAATATATATTTACTATCTATACATATAAATAAAATTGGAGTGTCTGTTTGTAATATTGAAATAACCGTTTTTTATTACATGCATATGTATATATGTACGGTACATACACCAAAATAACATTTTTTACAATTTTTGTCTGTCTGTTTGTTCTGGCTAATCTCTGAAACGGCTGGACCGATTTTGACAGGACTTTTATTGGCAGGTAGCTGATAAAATAAGGAGTAACTCAGGCTACTTTTATTGTAGAAAAATTCTTTTATTTTTAAAAATATAGCAAATTATAATTACCGTGCCACAGCAACGCGTGGCTGAGTCAGCTAATAATAATATAAACTCAACATATCTATACGGTTACACACCATCACATTAACACAAACAACTATAAACAAACCACAAAGATTGCGCAGACATTTCAGATTGACTCCAAGTTTGCTACTCATAGTGAAATGTCAATTTAGATACTTTGTCAATTTACGGCAACATCGCACGTTACACCTCAAGGCATATTCCGAGCCGCCATTATATCAAACACTTTCACAATGAAACTAATCGAGACGCCAAGATCGAGCGAAGCGATATAGGAAAGTGTAAAGAGCAAGAAATAAACGTTAGTAAGAAAGCGTTATAATCTAAGGCAAGACAATAAAAATCCCAGGGAATGTATGATTCCTGCGGATAAACAAATCTATGTCCTTCCCCAGGAACAGATAAAACTGTTTTTAACGAAATATGGTATCAAACAATGACATGACGGATAGAATTCATTCCGCATTTTATAACAGCCAAATTACGTCTGCTGTTAAACAAAGTAGTCGTGTTCGTTTCCTTTTTTTGTGCGCATGTGCGGGGTTTTGCACATGCGCAATGAATAAAATCAGTTGAACGCATGCGTTCTCATGACATTACCTGCCATTTTTAAATTTCATAATGACAGTAACATTATTATTATTTTTTAAAACTGTCATTATGAAATTTAAAAATGGCAGGTAATGTCATGAGAACGCATGCGTTCAAATGATTTTATTCATTGCACTTGTGCAAAACCCCGCACATGCGCACAAAAAAAGGAAACGAACACGACTAGTGACTCCCCCAAGGATCTCTACAATGACCGATCTTGCGCTGCTGATTCAGGTGCTTCTCGCGACCTTCACCAGTTCGTCGATTAACCGAGTGGGTAATATTAGTAGGTGTACACAAATATTAGGATAGGCGAAAATATTAATATTGGACTGGCCAGTAATCGGAACCACACAGGTGATGATTCATTGGCCAATAATTTGATATACTGCATACGGCGAATCCACGCAAACAGGATAAGGATAAATAAAGTTTATCTGTCGATTATTTGGCCGATTGATATTTGCAGTCTAAATAACACAATACATCAGTTTCACGCAATCTTAATTCTTCAAATGCAGCATCCTAATAGCACACATCTGAAATGAATGCATTTTCTTAAAGACCAGTCAAAATACGCCTTAACCGGCGAGCTGTAGGTCGACAGCTTGATTGAGTCTTCGCCCGCGCGGTACAGGAGCGCGGGGATTCGACGATAAAGAGGGGTACGGAAAAAGGGTGGAAGAGGCGCATTATGCGCGCCTACCGCCCGTTCCTCAATCGATCCCCTTTGTCGGCGTACCCCCTCGCCCCTGTACTTCGACCTATAGCCAATCTACCACGAAGATTTATAATGAGTGACGTCGGAATATTTATTGTAACATCTCGAAAATGTAATTACAAAAGTTATTAAGCTATTTACAACGCCCATTTGTACCGTTATAGTTTTCAATATAGACTTCAACTTAATTCATGCTGTATGCTACAAAATACTGGGGATTCCCACCAATCTTCATTTTGCCTATCACAAGAAAGCAGTAGCCAATGAAATAGGAAACAACGAAGATACCACTGAAGATACAACATGAGGAAATGCTTAAAGATAATTAGATTTAACTATAAGAAAAATCGAACATAATAGACATCTTTAAGATGAAAAACAATATCTGTATGATTTCATATGAGATAAAAACAAAAGTTGAAAAAAATATCAAATTGTTCAAACATTAAGCAAAATTGAAGGTTTTTTTAAATCCTATTATCAAAAATCAGTTACGCATCGAATCAGTTTGAAATACTTAAGCGATGATCTAACAGATATTGAAACTTTCGCCGTTTATAATAAGTTTAAATAAACCGATCGAACGAAAGCAATAGCAATAGCCTGAGGTAACTATTAAATATTGAAAAATCGAAAGTGATTCAACTTAAGATAGGCTTAAGAAGAAAAAAAGTAAAAGTAGGCATGATAGATAATGTGAGAAAACAATGAGGTCATGAATAAGATAAAGCTTAAGCTTTTTGAGAACATGTGAAATAATAATGTAAACACACGAACACGTGAATTATACTTGCATACTTCACCTTGAGACTGTGCTTAATGTTTTTTATGTCGCTTGGAATTGATTTCGATTTGGGGCCTCTTGCGAATAGCACTTTGTTTTAAACAAAAAATATAATTAATATGAGCAACATTTGGTTTATTTGTGTGAATAAGGGTTAATAATGTTCGGTGCAATGGTAGGAATTCTACCTTTTGCACAAACGGTTCTAGATATGAATCCCTGAAGGGACAGATGTTGGTGTGAATTATACATACATACATGTTGTGAAATTTTTATTATGTTTAATACTTTATTTATCGAATGTGTGAAGTACAGAGGCTTGAGTGAATTTTTTTTTATTTACAATGGTCAAAACGATAAATCCTCAAAAAGATTATACACCAAATTTTCTATCAGATATTTTGCTTGTCTCGTACAATATAGTGACAGAAATATGCATTCCTCATGATCTATCATCACGTTTCACTTGATCACTATTAAATTGTCTTCCTCAATTAATTATAGCTGATTACTACCACTGCAATTTTATTAATTGCAATTCAATGATGTGTTTCGGTGCACTCGAGCGTTTCTCCACTCATTATTGGATGACACTTAAAAAAGTAATATCTTACTTATCGTGTGATTAAGCTTTTTCTGTTCTGGACATCCTTGGGATTGGAAATCTCGTGTCATTCAAGAATTTATGTGCTAATGGTATTCAAATTTAGAATTAATATGTATGTTAAATTTATTTATTTAACATACATATTAATTCCTGATGCAAAGTTAAAATACTAGTCTTAACGCTTAGTGCGCTCCCTCTCCCTTTTTCCGTACCCCCCTTTATCGCCGTAACCCCGCACCCCTGTACCGCGCGGACGATGAATCATTAACAAAAAACTTTTTATTTCAAGCTGCAAATACTCATATTGGGTTAGTATTTTACAATACTTAACCCCTTGAAGCCCAGTTTTGTGTTAAATGCGTTATTTCTCTCTCTATCTGGGAAAAAATATCATTCAATCAAAAAGAACCATTACCAAAATCGTAATTAGGATTAAATCAGACTGCGCGCTATAGAGCATTATATAATGCTCGCGGATTTTAGGTATCGTTGTCGCGCGTATGATATAATACTCGCGAGTTTTAAGGGGTTAATTATTAGTGTTAGTAAAAATCACCCTGTGCATCATATATATCCACAAGGGTGAAGTTAACTCATCAACCACCGTCTGCAGAATGCTGTTGCGACTACCATGCAGTCTGCGTATCAAAGATCTTTTTGCGAATTATAGGAGCCATCAGTGTGATAAAAAAGAAGCGGTCGACCTATACAATGGACCTTCAGAAATGAAATCTAACTTTATGACAAGTTTGATCTGAAACGAGTTGCCTTTTAAGCAAAAATTAACACCAAAAAAATAAAGCAATAACATTGGATAAGATAGCGTTGAGCAAACAATGAGCGTTCCAAACAAAAACATCATTCCAATATTCCATATTTGCCATGTGGCAACCCACAAATAAGTCGAATAAGAATAGGGTTGCCAACATCGCTTTGTATTTATTTATTTTTTCACAAAGCTATTTGGTGACTAAATAAAACATGCAAGTACTAAATATCCACTTATCAGTCCGTTACCGAAAATGTAAATGAAAATAACTTTATTCAAATGCACTTAAAAATAAGTCCAACATTTTTACCTACCACCCATTCAGGACGTCTTTTAACTGACAAGAAGAATGGGCGCAAGAAACTCGTCAGCTTTAACAGAAGTAACGACATTTACAATATAATACGTCGTCACCATACACAATCCACAAAAAAAATAAACAATATTATTTTGTTATGACAATACTAATAGTGTTATGATATCATTATTTCGTTGATTACAACAAAGTCAACAAGTATCTGTACTTACTTAAAGTAAGTATCCCCGAACATGCAATAACATACAGGGAATAAACGACAAATTTAAGAAAGCAACAAAATTTATGTTTAGTATTAGTCAATAATACTGGAGGTTAAAGCAGACCCATTTCCCAAGGCAGCACCCGTTCACGAGCATGACGCATGATACAGCCATTACCGCGCGCCTCAACCCTTTCAACAGTCCCAATGCTGCTCGAATTGTGAGAAAAATTGCGGCCGTCGGACTCTTAGATAAAAATGCCATTTTCTCGCTAAATAATGAAGCTAGGACCAAACAAAATATACTAACGTAAAGCTGATTAAATAAAAAATCCACCACAGAATATTTGGATCTCTGTAACTCAAAAATTAATCGTAGTTTAAAAAAAAACAGCAGGCCACGCGGAAATTTCAATATGGTAGCAATTGCTACCAGGGAATGACGAGGGGTGTTGGCTATCGGCAGCAAATGCAACCGTGGACTGACAAGTGGTAAAGGAATTTTAAAATGATTAAACTAATTATAAAATGACATAAACAGCGACAGATCTTCGTGCTAATACGTTATAATACGGTTGACTGGAATTAATTACATGTTTTTTTTACTGCAATTTTTTTAACCAATTTAATTGCAAGTCATTAGCATATAAAACCACGTGAATTTCGCTAATGAGTTCTATGATGGTAAACTAATAGTAACTTAATTAATGAATTGAATAATAATCAGTCAAATAAATCACGATGTAGGCGTAGCAATGAAGCGTAGAGGGGCAAGCAACATTTTTTGAAGTGAAAAATTCTTTAGCGGCGTTGTGCACTTTTTGGAATGGGAATAAAATGTTAAATTCATCAGGACACGTGACCTGATCGAAAATTCGTAAGACAGAGGAGAGTAGACCTCTGGCGCGGCGTAGCGGAGGAAGTAATATCCCCCTCTCTTTCTACATATGTGTTTGTTGTCATGTTTGTGTACGATAGCGCAATAAATGAATATTGAATTTTACCACATAAATGATAGTACTTTTATACTGATAATTAAATCAATTCATGCGAAATTATTCCCTACATTCCAAAATATCAAAAATGCAAAACGTTGATGTTCACTTCTGCCGGCACTCCCGGAATGCAACCCGTTGTTTTTTTTACCCCAAGTCTTCATAGATAGAATAGTAACTTGTTGTAATTAATAACTTTTTCAAATACCTTATGATTGTATTAATATTAGTTTCTGCTTTAAAGCATATTTTATGGTACTAAAGCGGCAATAATAAAAAAGGAATCGCCTCTAATAAATGACGGTTTCGTAAACAAATTCTCACGACTTTTTTCAATAAACATGTTTATTGTTATCTGGGAAATCGTAAACTTGATACTAGTATTAACCTCTCCTTTATCTTCCTTTTTATTACGACACAACGCTGCCTTACAGAGTAAAAATTTAAAAGGTATTAAAAAACTTTGGAAAAATTCAATTGGGAGAGCATTTGACTGGACATTTAAATGTTGCGATCGTCCCCGGATGAGAATTTACTTATACTTATTCTAGTATTTTCCTAATAAAATAATTTATCATATAGGATAGCATTGAAAAATGCAAAAATATATAAAAATTATTAAGCATATTTGCATTTGTTTTTAAAGTACCCTACTATACTACAGGTTTAAATGTTTACACTTATGTCAAAAAAACACAAATTAAAATTTGACAACCCTAAGCGAGACAGACGAACGGAAGGTCATATCTAATCTCATTTGTATGAACAACCTGTCCCATGTCGAAATGGCCAACAAGATGGTGCAACGATGTTCAGTGGGACCAGTCAAACAGGTGAGATAAAATAAGATCAGGGTGAAAGACTTTTAGATAAATTGATAAACCAATCACTTTTACTATGAGGAGTTAAATGATGCTGAGGGTACCGCATCCAGCCTATGATTGTGGAGATTTTTTAATTAGACAACATCGAAAACATTGTTCTGGCCTAAGTAGGTAAAGCACTTGGGCTTAGAGAATATTTGGAAAAAATCGATGGGTCTGCTAAGGTGTAGCTCAGTTGGAAGACATCTCGGCCGTAAAGCCAAGGGGTGTGGAGTTAAGTCCTATCTGAGACAAGTTGAATTTTATTTGTATTATTTTTATTTAGGACAGAATCCACGATGGAACGAGCTAACCCAGAAGGTGCCTATTCATCCTGGCTTTGAAAATGGACGGATTATAAGTTCTCGGAAATACACACGCAGGGAGGGAGTTACAGTCCTTTGCTGTGTGCATTATGAAGGATGTTGAAAAGCGCTTGGTGCAACAGGAAGGAATAGCAAACAAGAAAGGGTGGTAGGCTGCAGTGCGTCTGGATGTCCGATGGAAAAAAGGAGATGGCGGTATGAGCAAATGCAGCTCTTGAGCACACTCTCCAAAGTACAGTCTGTAGAAGACCGACAGACAGGCAACTTTGCGGCGATGAGCTAAGGTGTGAAGCTTGCTCACCACCAATTCGCTGTCACCATTGAGCCTCTTAGGTCTGCGCTGAATCGTGTCCGGTGCAGCAAGTTGATATTATGTTGAGCCATCCCAAAGATGGCTGCAATATTTCATGCAAGATCGGACTACATTCTTTTTAAAATTTCATTACATATGAAGCACTTGTGTCATATAAATAAAATATAACGTCGGCTAATGCATGTAGTAATCCACAACCAGACTAAGACAATAAAGAAAAGTTCGTTTTCTACGTTGAACTGGCCGAGTAGCGTTACCGAAAAAACGGGTACCTATAGAATCACTAGACCACGGAAGTCGTCAAAAGGTTTTAACGACTTTCCAAAGGGCCGGCTTTCGCTAACACCCACTAAACCTCATTGGCGTTTAGATTATGTCCAGTTCTCATACTCATTCATAATGGAGGTTTATGCCGGAGTCATGGATATACGATATACGTGTCTATCCGTTACCTTAGTATCCATAACACATTAGGCATATTAAGGCTTGCCTTACAGGGCTTACTTTAAGGTAGGCTAATTGGTGTGAATGTAAGATTTATTATTATTATTAACGAATTAAGTCTTTTTTTTAGGATGGGTTAGCTCTTGATCCCACTTAAGCTCCGGGGCCAAAACAATTCTGTCTTAGCCCTTGGAGATGGATTTATTTTATTTTAGAATGATATTTATGTGGAATATTCGTAATTAAATATTTCCTTTTTTTACTTGTTAATAATTTTCTTTTTAGTGTTTATATTTATTATATAAATTATATAAATAATTAACATCTTTTTAGAAATCGTGTAATTCATGTATATAATATCGTGTTGACTTTAAAGATGAAAAATAAAGTATGGGTTATTATGAAATGTGTCAATGAATGAACCAATACACGATGGCACACATGATGGAGAACAAAAGTAACACCTGCCGTAACAGAGAAGGTCGCCCATTCAGTGTTTAATAAAACTTCAAATTTGTCACGTTTTTATAGTACTATGAATAATTGTTGACAATGTTAGCGTCATCGTTAACAAGATACCGTTCGATATGAAAATTTTCCGTGAAAATTTATTTTAAGAAAAGATTGCACAAATGGCTAAATGAAAATAATTTTAACAGCATTAATGAGATTTTTGACAAAACTTGATATTATATTGATATAAGTTATTTACGGGATTGTTACCATGTACCTTGTTTTTATTGAGTTTCCTATATTTCGGCACTGTTGCAAGCGCCATGATCACGGAGCAACTTAAGTAATCGACACTTCAGGATCAAACATAAAGTATGCGCATAAATCCGTAAAAAGTCGTTTTATTTAATGTCATCTCTTAAGGCTTTGCTGTCATTGGAATAGCCATTAAGATGTCCGTATATTATAATACAATAAACACTTAAAGTGTCTAACTTAATGTTAAACGTTTGGAGCTTACTATAAAACGTGATAAATCGAATAGCATTTTAATGTATTTTTTATACTAAATAGAATAAAATTGAGCTTTTATAAATAAAATTTTATAATTTTACTGTATATTATTAATAATACATTAATATTTATTACAATGACACCAATTAGCCTAGCCTAGCAAAGCAAGGTTTATGTTATGGATTCGAAGGTAACATACATCTACACTAATATTACAAAGAGGAAAGATTAGTATTTTTGTATGTTTGCAGTGAATAAACTCAAAAACTAGTAAGCCGATTTCAAAAATTCTTTCACCATTGGAAAACTACATTCACGCTGAGTAACATAGGCTATATTTTACGCTAGAATTTTTTTTAAAGAATTTTGTCCACCCGTGCGAAGCCGGGACGGGCCGCTAGTATATGATATATAGATATTTTATATTCATATAAATATGATATAAACACCCATGACTCAGGTACTAATGTTCGTATTTATCATACAAACCTCTACCACTTCCGGGTCTCGAACCCAGGACTGTTACACCAAAATGACGTAACCGAAGAATCCATAGATAAGCTAAACGTCCAAAACACTGAACAGTGTTGAAACAAACATTCCCAAGCGAAATAGACTTGTAAATACTACTCCGCCCTACATTTTTACTATCTAGGGTTGTCAACTATATATAGCCTATTTTCTAATATATTTTATTACGAAAAGGTCAAAAGTACCCTCAACCGACGAGCTTGGTGAGAGTTGAAGAAGCGAGGGGTGTATGTCAAGATCGTAGTAAGTTGAGTGATCTTTGCTTCCCCTATAGTAAAAAGGTAAAAAAATAATCGATTGCTTAGAGAAAACTACTCGCCATCACTGAAAAGAAAACTGGCAACAATTGGTATATTTTATCATGATTAATATTATGGTCAGACGGAACTCGAACCCACATCCTATTGCTAATCGGGCGAGTACTCTAGAAACTTACTTGGTCAGTCGTTACTTTTTATCGATTGTTTGATACTTTTAAAAGCATTACATTTGACGATCTTGGTATTTCAGCTAGAACATGAAGATATAGCGCTAGTATTCGGGTAAGAAGCAAATAAAAAAAATCAATGGGTCTGTTAAAGTCTTGATAGCTAAAATTTTAGAGGTCTCGCCAAGATCGACAGGGTAGAAAGGATAAAACCGTGTATTATAGATAAAATAATAGGTTTCAAACAAAAATCACCTCAGGTCGTATTAAAACACAAATCTTTCGACAAGCCATCCCATTCAATATTTTGTACCTATATAAAAACCTATATAAAAAGAGTTTCCGCATTTTAGTGCTAAAAACAAATATAAGTTAATTATTTTAAAAGTGACAACCCTGACACAATCGAAACATGCAAAACACGCAACACGTTACGCCGGCTGGCCGTCTCACTCCGCTACCCCGACATCTGATACGAGAAAAGGTATTTCGGTAAGATCTCGGTTTTGACAATCGTATAATTATTGTAGTTTGTTCGCTATTTGACTATGTCAGGTTTATTAAATAATCATTTAGATTATAGATGGAGGGTAAATCAAATTGTATACTATAGGTCGACCGCTTAAATGAGTGCGAAGACTCATTTACACCGCGCGGTACAGGGGCGCGGGGGTACGGCGAACAACGGGTTCAAGAGAGAAGCAGCCGGCAGGCGCGCATAGTACGCCTACCCTCCTTTTTCCGTACCTCCCTTTGTCGCCATTACCCCGTGTCCCTGTACCGCGCGGGCGATAACTCATTTAAGCGGTGACCTATAGTTCCCTACTCTGCCGTTGGTTAGCTAAGGTCGCTAAGCTTCAGGGGGTCCATTTTGAGTATTAAATGCCAGCATATGTAAAAATAAAATCTCTTTTGATCTATCTAGGAATCATATTTCTATTACTTATAGTTTTAGAAATAATCTCCATACAGCCTCGTTTTAGAAAAAAAAATTGAAGTGAAAACTTCTTTAGCGGCGTTGCGCACTTTTGGGATGGGTAAAAATTTTTAATCTCGCGTCAGGACACGTAACCTGATCGAAAATTCGTAAGACGGAGGGATAGTAGACCGCCGGCGCGGCGTAGGAAAGGAAGTAATCCCCTCTCTTTCTACCGTGTGTTTGTTGTCATGTTTGTGTACGATAGCGCAATAAATGAACATTGTATTTTACCACACAAATGATAGAACTTTTACACTCAAAATTAAAGCAATTAGTGCGAAATTATTCCCTAACCATTCCTAAATATCAAAAATGCACAACGTTAATGTTCATGTTTTCACTTTTGCCGGCACTCCCGGAGTGCAAAACCGTTGTTCTTTTTTCTTACAAATATGTTTATTGTTTCATGAGTTATACATTTCGGTAATATAAAAGGAAGTATCATCATAAACCTCGTTAGGGCACTACAATAATTAAAGTTAAACTTTTTTTTTAAATACACTTAGGTACTTCTTTCCAATTTTTTTTTTCAACGTATATTCCCGAACTGTGGAGTTTTAGATTAGATTGTGGTAAGGCTAAGCGGTTTTTACTTCATGATGTGAGTAGATTGATGGAAGATAAGAAAAGAAACCCACCCTCTTTTAGCTTTCAGTAAATATGTGGGGATTTACAGAAACATTGACGGATTTCTTGAGAGAAAGCAAAAAGTCATCTTTGCCAGCCTTCTTTCACTTGCCAACAACACTTGTGCATGTCCACGGACACACCCTATCCAATCCACAATTACATATTTAATTTCAGCAAAATATAAATAAAAACAAGAAAATTGAAGATAGTGTGATTGGTGGCAACAATCCTCAAATTATTTTTAGATTGTGATCGCACCACTCGCTTGAACATGACGTTATTCAGAAACAAGACCTTCTTAAAACAGTTGTATGTCTTTTTGCCCAAAATAAATTGGTGTCTTGAAAATATTTAAACGAAAATCAATAATGACGGAACAATTGGTTCTGAGTACTCTTATTATACCATTATAACAAGAGAATAGTAGATAGATTAATTTTAGGTACTTGTAAAGAGAAAAAGAAAGTATAGAGCGTTTTATTAATAGACAACCGTTTGGTGCAATGCGATTCTGCCCTTCACATAAATGTTTGTGTGATGAAAACGAGCATTAATACCTGATTTATGGGTATTTATATATATTTTTATAAGTATATAATATCTAAGTATCGTATATGTATGTTTATCTTAAAGGATCCATAACACAAGTCTTACAGTGCTTACCTTGGGCTGGACTAATTGCTGTCAATGCGGGCAATATTATTATCTACACTAATATTATAAAGAGGAAAGATTTGTATTTTTGTATGTTTGCAATGAATAAACTCAAAAACTAAGCCGATTTCAAAAATTCTTTTACCATTGGAAAGCTAAATTCACGATGAGTAACATAGGCTATATTTAATGCTAGAAAAATTTAAAGAGTTTTGTCCACCCGTGCGAAGCCGGGACGGGCCACTAGTTATATAGAATGAAATTATTATTTATTAAATACTAGCTGAGCCGGCCGGCAACGATGTTTTATAAATAAAAATAAAGTCTATCTTATTTCCCAAGTCGGAAGAAATCGATTAAAATGAGAAACAACATCAAAATCAGTTGAGTAGTTTCAAAGTCCTAAAATCCGTACTTTATGATTAGCCCCATATGTCAAAATACATATTAGTTACCTAAAATATGTCCATAAGAATCGATAACCAATATCTAACATCCCAACACATTTCGATCGAAACCAAGATTGCATAAATTCCCAACTTGTTTACATACGAGTTTTCCTGCTTTACCGCACATACTTATATGGATTACAACGTCACTACCAATGGTAGTGGATCTCCTTGCACTATTAAAGTCACAACTTCATTAGTGTTGCTACAACTAGACAAAGTACTTCCGTATAAAAAGGGTCTCTTTTGCATTAAGGCTAAGATTTATCATTAACTAGCGACCCGCCCCTGCTTCGCACGGATGCAATGCTCCATATATTATGCATGTATTATACATATAAACTTTCCTCTTGAATTACTCTATCTATTAAAAAAAAACATCAAAATCCGTTGCGTAGTTTTAAAGATTTAAGCATACATAGGGATATAGGGACAGAGAAAGCGACTTTGTTTTATACTATGTAGTGATGTAATCAAAAATAGACTTTATTCTAATGTACTCAAGATTAGTTCTGCTGTCCTTAAGCTAAAAGGTAGCCAAGTCTCAGAGGGTTGATTTTAAGTTTTAAATGCCAACATATGTAAAAAATCGATCTAAGAATCATATTTCTATTTATTGTAGATAGAAACAGTTATCGCAAAAACATTTATTTGTTAAATATTTTCAGAGTTTATCGCTCATATCTCAATAAGCGATTTTGTGGTTTAGCGACGTTATCGTTCACTTTTAAGACGTGTTTTAACTGACAAGAAGAACGGAAGCAAGAAACTCGTTTTGACACAGTATTACAACATTGTTATGCTAAGAGTCATCATCAATAATATATATTACCAGAATAATAAATAGATGAATAAATTCTTTATTACTCACATAAACAAAAACAGTACAAAGAAAATAACTTCAAATTAATGTAGGCAAAGGCGGTCTTATCGCTAGAAGCGATCTCTTGACAACCCTTGAGGCGCCCTATGGCAGCCTGTGCTACCTTTCCGGCTTGAGCGCCGTAGTGACTCTATGCTGGTTCGGAGACGCCCTCATGGGAGATGCCGTCCAGCTAGAAAACCACTATGGTGGCTCGCTACTCTCGGCTTGAGGTCCATTTAAGGATTTCGCCGTCCCAAAACCCGGTATCGTTGTTAAGGTCATCTGCGACCAACATCAATAACACATAAAAAAAAAACCTTGCTGGAAAACTATAGAGAGAGAAAGACATAGTATGCCAGCAGAATAAAATAAAGAATAAGCAGTGTTATTCTTTCATTAAATCGTAATTTCAACAAAATCTAAATCAGGCCTCGAATTCAGAACCCTCGGAGCGAAAGGCAGGATCATTACCATTGCGCCAAACAGTTGTCGAATTTAATTAAACAGTAAATTTAATTATAATGAGGTAACCTTTCCTTAGAAGCAGAAAATTTCAGATATTCCTTATCTACAAATATTTGACGTTTATCGAGATTATTTTAAAACAACAAAAAAAAACGCCTTGACACGTGATCGTCTACAGTGGTAGTAGAAACATATAAATTACACACTCCAGTTTAATTATCAACCGAAATAACCGCTACCAAAATAAACTTATAATTACAACTAGCTTCTCCAGATGTGAATTAAAATATACAAACATATTCCCAACAACATTAAAGTAAAAACATTCTTAAATTAACTGAAAGGTTATCTCGTCAAGAACACCAAACATTTATCTGGGAACTGTTTCATAGTTGATACACCAGTACCTAAAACTATTATAAGACGTTAATTTTATTTCATTAAATTAATCTCCATTATTAGTATTAAAGATAACCATTCGGATAATACGAGAAGTAATAATAATAATAATATTTCTTACATTCACACCAATAACCCTAGCCCAAAGTAAGCACTATAAGGCTTGTGTTATGGACACTAGGGATACACATACATTTATCACACATAAATAAATAATATTGATATAAATATATATAAATACCCATGACTCAGGCACAAATCCTCGTATTCATCATACAAACATCTGCACCTTCCAGGATTTGAACCCAGGACCATCGGTGCGAAAGGCAGGACCGCAACCGTTGCACCAAACAGTCGTCGAAATAAAAATAAAAATAAACTAACTGTTTCCAGCTTCATAATTGCAAAAAACGAGAGGCTACATTTTTAAGAAGATGTACCGCGTTTTATAATAAGGTGCAACACCATGTAACTGAACTACCTTTAGAGAAATTAAAAAGAACGTGTTAAAAACCCTAATGAGAAAATCCTACAGCATTTATAATTAAATGAAGGACAAAAGCGTGGAATTAATGGCATTTGCTTAAATTATTATACTTTTTTTTATTAAGGATGGGTAAGCTCTTGATCCCAATCAAGCCCGGGGGCAAAGATAGAATCCAGGATGGAACGAGCTAACCCAGAAGGTGCCTATCACCCTGACGTTGAAAATGGACGGGTTATAAGTTATCGGAAATACAGACGCAGAGAGTCCCACTCCTTTGATGTGCGCATAAATAATATTTTGTTAAGTTAATTTATCTAATGCATTTTACAAGCATTAGCAAAGTTTCCTTAATTTAAAAAAAAATCTGTAACACATTTAAGAGATTAAAAAACCTTGCTGAGTTTCTTGCGGCTTCTCCTCGGTACAAAGTCTCCCATCATATGACTTACGAAGCGATTGCATAGCGACTTTCAATAAATGCATTCTAAATGCTCATATTGAATAAAACGCAGTTCATCTTTATTTCTATCTTATCTTAGCAACTCTAAAAGAAAGAAAGAAAACATCTATTGGCCAACAAATAACAATATGTAAAAAGCAATGTACATAAAAACAACCAAAAAAAGATTATAAAAAATTGACAATAATAGGTCAACTAGGTCACTGCCTCAGCATAATGCCACAGTGACAAACGACACCATGGCGTTGGTATTCTGGCAGGACCTACGGTTAGCAATGAAAATAATGAGTATTTAGATTATAAATATCACAACTTAGATTATAACAGTACTTACAAAATAAAACACAAACAATAATAAAACTAATAACAAATAAACGTGGTTGTACGTTTATTTGTTATCATGTTGAATTAAAAAATTAATAATTAAAATTAAAAATTAAAACACCAAAAAACACGCACAAAATAAACAATTTTTCATGCTTATATTCAACTAATTATTCCCTATTATTTAGACTAATAGGCGATTAATTAACAAGAGATAACCCAAAATTCGTGCTCATTTAACACACAACAACGCCTCATAAAACTAACAACGCGTTGTAAATTGAAATGGTTCTGCAAATATGATGTCAGCTAGGCTATATAGAATAATTAGATAAGAGCTCTAACTGTGGTTAGGTCATATCTTAGCAATGGAGATAAGGAATCTTGCAAATTACCCTAGATACCCCAGCTCTTGGAAATGGCGGCTATTCTACGTGAAGAAAAGAACATAATATATAATAAGCGTGAGGTATATAATATAATATTTCTTAAGTTTCTTAATATTGATAATAATAAAATATTTTTTACGTTCATATCAATTAGCCTAGCCTAAAGTAAGCACTGTAAGGCTTGTGTTATGAATACCAGGGTAACAGATAGATATACATATATGATCAGTGGTCGGAGTAGGTATATTGATTTTAGATACTTGCGTCATGATATCATAACATGGACATGCATTTCTTCCGGAATGTACCGGAGTTTCCAAAAATTTGGTAAATAGAGTAATAAAATAAAAAACCATATGTAAGCAAACAAAATTGTTTATTGTGAATACAAATAATCATTATTACAGTTTTATTAAAAACAATTATTTTTAATCCTCATCGGTTACAATTTCTACATTTTGATTTTCTGTCTCTATACAATTAAAATAAATAACTATAATTTTTTCAATATTTTCGATTTTTAAGCTATTTCTTTTAACATCTAAGATCCATTTGTAAGTGGAAAATGATCGTTCAACATCTGTAGATGTCAATGGAGCGAATTTGAAATAAAGTTTCTGATTATTTGCTACGCTTTTTTCAATACTCTCGCTGTATTCTCTAATTGTATCTAAATCTGGATTTCGTTCCATAACTGATTCTATTTTATTTTTTATATTCTCATTATTGCACTCGTTAAGCGTAGCCCTTACTTGATCAAATACTAAAAGTGAATCAGCTAGAGATAAATTTTGTTTTTGTAACTCTTTTAGGGCTAGTAGTATAATAGAGTAATTTTCTTCGATATATTTTAAATCATTTTCTAAATTTTGTTTTTCCAAAATGTTTTTTGCGTTTCGTATGGCTATAGCATCAGAACTGCTCAAGCAGGATAAAACTTCTTTTATTTTATCTAAATGTTGAGCGTAGTAAGATGTTGCCTGTAACCAAGTACCCCATCTGGTAATGACTGGTTGCGGAGGCAACGGTAAGTCAGGATATTTTTCTTTTAAAATGTTTACCCTACTAGGAGCCTTTAAAAATACTTTTTTAACATTTGATATAAGAATATCAATATCGTTGTATTCTGACCTTATCTGCTCACTTACACGATGAAGAGCGTGCGCCAAACATGTCACATGCTTCATTTCAGGTAAGTAATGTTTTAAATTTCGCCCTGCAGATAGCATGTACGCGACACTGTCAGTGCAAAGCATTAAAATATTGTCAACTTTCGCTTCAAAAGTGTTTTGCCATAAATTTTCTAGACATTGCAGTACAAATTGTGTTATTGTTTGTCCATTTACTGCTGTTAGCATTTTACAAGCAATCAAATAAGGCCGGCCTGCACTATTACTAGGATGCAATGGTTTTATTAGGAAATTGACTATGTATCGACCAAAAATGTCTGTTGTCTCATCCAGCGATATCCATAGTTTCTCATTTTTATTAATTTCATAAATCGAATTGATTTTATTCCTATAAAACTTCTCCAAATAAACTTTTCGTAACTGTGATTCGTCAACCACTTTACGATTGGTACAAACGCAACAACAAGTACTGCACATATATTTCTGAAAAAACTCTTTGAACGCTGGATTTTTCATTTGCGACCAAGGAATATTGCATAGAATCAGGAACTTAATGAGGTCGAAGTAAAATTCCTCTTGCGGTCTCTTAAATTTTCCTTGATGTACAGCGCCTTCAATGTGTTTGGTAATGTTGCCTCTATTCACAGCTTTCAAATGACTTTCACACTTTGTACAGTATATAGTGCCACTAGCGTTATCGTAAAGTAGCTCAGGATAGTGCAATAACCACTTTAGCACTGTTTCAGCCTTGACCTTTGCCATATTTATTTATATGTCACCTAAAACAATGATTTAAATTTACAATATATACATACACAACTGTAAAGTCGATAATGAAATTCTGTTTCATATAAAGTGATTTTTTTAACTGAAGCGGTGATAGCCCTGCGGTGTGCGTACCGGACTCTCATGCGCTATGATGATTGCTATAAAGTGATATTTTAACTGTTTCCAAGTTCTAAAACCTTCTTAAATAGTGAAAATAATTAAAACTTACCCGTACAAAAACAACTTCAAATGGGCCCAATCCAAGAGTAATAAATCGATGTCCGTAGTTATAAGCCAAATTCGTCGTTTTAAGTAGATTTCAGAAGACAGTACACAAGCCAGGGTCAAGTCAAGATATTCACAACACATAAAATAAGCGCACTCCACGAACCGAAATAAGTGAGTGAGCCACTTGGTCTGGATGTCGGTGCGAGCATTGTTTTCGAACAAACAGTCAATGAGTCATCCAGGATACTTGATTCTAATTGGTCAGATGCGTTGAGCATAGACATAAGAGGACAAAAGACCCTGTTTGCCGGATGTCGTGTGTTGAAATGAATATTATTATTATATCATTTTATAAATGAGAGCGAGTGAGAGGCACGCGTCCCTTCCACTCGGGCATGGTTAGCCCGCCTAAGAGCGAGAGAGACAGAGCGAGAGAGAGAGTGAGAGAGATAGGCATACACACCGGTTCATGTCTTGCGCTTCTATTTCGCTTAGGCGGTGATATATGAAATTCAGTGCGAGATTCTTTGTATAAATTAATGTTTTAAATATAATTCTTTGTATAAATAAATGTTTTAAATTGTTACTATTATTTCATCCTTCTTCCTACTATACGAATGAATATTCACATTAAAATTATTTTACCACTCAAAGTCGTTGTCACGTAAAACTTTCGCCCGTATATCGACTTTACAGGCAACCAATTTTTTTTACTATTAAATTCTGGCCATCTACGCCACTAGCAGCATAGCGTTGAGAGTATTGATACATTTTTAACTAGTTTCATGTAATAATTTCGATGTTTCGGTATTTTTATCATAATAATCCGGAAACTCGGAGGCGTATCCATATTAACATATACGTTTGATGTCAGTGACCTTAATTCAATATACCTACTCCGACCACTGTATATGATACATAGATATGTAATATTCTCAGGTACAAATGCCCGTATTCATCACACAAACATCTGCCTCTTCGGGACTCGAAACCATGAACGAATATTAACTCTTAGATATGCTTTCTTGGAGATACGCTCCAACTTGTCTTTTGAAATTTAATTTTCTAATAGATTTGGAAAGAGACGGCTGCTTCTTTCTAAAAAAGGTACGTTATACTTTTTAGTATGTTTCTAATAATAAACACAATTATATTTGTCGATATTTGCTACGAAACCAAGCTTATTATGTCTAAAAATATTGCAACTAAGCAACTATGGATAATGCAAGTTTGAGCCTAATTTTATCATCATCAGCAAAAGGACGTCCACAACTGAACGAAAGCCTCCCCAAAACATGAGTAGGACAATTGTGCATGTATGTATCATGATTTAATAATATGCCAAATTTTTGAAAAAAAATAACTGTTCCAACCAATTTTACTTAGATCAATACGAGGTTTGCTCAGGATCCTAGGACCCTTCGATAACTACGCCACTAACTACCTAATGCAATTGTAATAAAGGTCGTTTTATTTTTTGTGTAGCGAGGTATGTGATGTCGACCGTTAAAAACAAATGCAATTAACAAAACATAATCCATCCAACTTCAGCGCAATAATAGAACCTTGGACTTAGTATAGGTGACACGGATAAGTACAATAAAATCACATGCATTGAAGGCTAAGTGATGTCATAGCTTATAAGTACAATCGAATAGACACCAATGTAACCAAAAGGCAATAAATTCCTTAAGTCATCTTAGTCACTAAATATCTCCTAGGCATAGGCATATCCTATAAATGAAAATACAATAACATAAATGGGGGAAGATGGACACCAGAGTTCCCAACTTAGGGGTTTCCCCCTAAATTTAGGGGGTAAATAAGTGAGATGGGGTTTTTTTAGGGGTGTTATATGTTTAGGGTTATTTTTTGGGTTTTTGTCACCCTTCATAATTTTTTTATATTTTATTTATCGAGAAAAATTAGGATGTAAAGTATAGGTCCTGGGACAGTCTTAACTAGCTAATCAAATTTATTTTTTACCTAGCGACTAAAAGTACAGTACTTGGAATTTTTAATCATAATGGTGGATCTTGTACAATAGTCAACACATCTCCTAAAATATTAGGCTTATTCAAAGTCAACAGGCATAACTTTATAAAATCTGATTCGTCAGAAGAAATTTTTTTTTATTTGACTTATTATATTTAATTTATTTTTATAAATAAAAAATTAATAAAAATATGATATCATACAATTTATTTTTAGGGAGATTTCCAAGTGATTAAGGAAATTTTAGGGGTTTTTGAATTTGATTTAGGGATAAATATTTTTAAGAGTTGGTAACACTGATGGACACTTACTAGGGTTTCTGCTCAAGAATTCTCGAGAAATAAATATGTTGTTCGCCGAGATGAGAAAGAAAACTTAACGCCTCGAGAAAGTAATTCCGCATGCTAAGTAGCTTAAAAAAAAATATACATGACAAGTTAATCCAAAATCTGTTATATTACAAACATAGTTAATCTTATATATATAAAAATTCCGATTATGATGTTTTTTTTCAAATTTATCTGGATTTTTTTCCGACTTAGGAAATAGGATAGGTATCATTTTTATAACACAGCAAGTCGTAGCCGGGTCAGCTAGTAAATACTAAAAAGCATATTAGTTTCATTTGGTAGGAAAATATTTGTTTTGTTAAACAAGTTATCTAAATATGTTCCTAGTAATTTTGATTCATTGAAAGACTAACATTCGTGAACTGGTAGGGACCCAATAGATAAAAAAAATTAAGTGACCCTACTTTTTACTATTTATATAGTTAAAAATAAGTGCAATTTAAGGGTACTAACAATATTTACCATTTGATTTATTTAATAGTCAAAATAACATCGTGTTTTTTTAAAAATCTGAAAAGAGTCTAATATACCTACATTATATAGCGGGCAAAAAGAATAGTTAAGAGTTTATTTTAACAAATAGGACATAAGAGTTGAATGGAAGTATACTGAGCAGTATTTATTTCTTTTATCTCCTTCTCTATATGTAATAACCTGCAAACGCTGCACTAGCGGACCGATGCTATTTATTTTAATGATGAAAGCACGAATATTCGACAATATATCACTGAACATATATTTAATATCGAAAGAATCATTACCTTTATCGCCGCAATTATCGTTGCTATAAACAATTGAAACCACATTCACTTTTCACTGCACTTCATACTTGACGAAAACATGTAAATGTATTATTGTATAGCAGCTGTCCACGCGGACGCATCGCTCACTCAAGTAGGAGAGAGACAGATGTCGAACGCTGCCGAACGCGGAGGCCGATTGTGCCTCTTTGTCGCTCGTTCCGCGCTCTCGCTTGCACTTCAAGCCTTAAATGGAACGCCTCAGAGCGAGGTAACGCCGCATGAGTCATGTTTTTTCCTGCGTGCAGCCGGCTCCATCGAATTATAAGACGTTGTCACGTCAAAAAGCAATCGCTGTTTGTTTGTCTCTCAATAACTCTTAAATTTACGACAAACGGCGAACTTAGATAAACAAAGAACTGTCAGGCATACATATGTTAATTAATATACACACATCAACAAACATAGAAACTGCTTTAACCAAGGACGGCCTTTTAAAATCTTCACTGCGTTTACACAAAACGTAACTTAACGTGAAGCAAAACATTGCGTCAGCGTTGTGTGATTGACTATTGTCGATCTGTCTGTAAGCGCCTTTATTCGAGGTCATTACGCGAAATGAACAAACTGTGTTAGCTACCTATACAAAACAATTTTTTAGGTCTTAGCTTTGGGGTCATCCATACATTAAGTCACATGTTAAATGTAAAACAAAATTATGAGAATAATCTCTTAATCATATTGAAATACATGCATAAAATTGTTTATACTGACTTTGACCAAATGAACAATCACATCCCCATTTACTATATAAAACTAAATGGCTCAATCCATTCTTATACACCGAATCTATAGCCAAAATCCTAGCTGCAGTGTGGTCCTATAAATCTAGAAGATTCAGTATTTTAGCATGTGTATTTGTAATTTCTATTGCTGAAGATGGTGGATAACATTTCTTTTTGATTTCTTGTATTTTATAAAATTGTAGGAATATAAAACAGTTTCGTACGTTACTTAAATTCCTTAAATACATGTGCTTTCGTTAAATCTAAATCAATGAAAACATTTAATGCCTCTTGATCCATTAGCATTTTGCTCTGGCTTGCGATATCTATGAGATTAAAATATAGAGACTGTAACACGATCAGCAAGCCTTAATGTTTCCACGAGTTTTGCTTCTACTCTTTCTCTTATTGAACGTAATCCCTGAGTAAAGGCATTGTAGATGTGTTCAAAGCCATATATATTCACTAAGTAAAGCGGTATTTTTTCTTTTTTTTTTTGTTGATTCTGATGAGTCCCCATAAGGAACACACGGTCTTCGGCGTAGAAGAAGATGGCGTGGAATCAGGTTCTACTTCTTCCAAATCCGATAAAGTTACCAAATACTCTGAATTCAACCAATTGTCGTTCTTTTTTTGTGCATTAAATGTGTAACGTTACATCAGGGGTAGGGGGTTCTAAAAATGTGACAACCTGTGACAAGGACGGGTGGGTTAAGAAGTCCTAAGATTCGAGTGTAGTAATTTATGGATGGGACTTTTTGGCGGGAGCGGGAAGCGTCACGTTGGTGATTTGTTTCTTTTGTTAAAATTTGTGTTGTTGTGGATATTAGTGCGTAATAATGGTGGATTATTAACGACTAAGTGTTTGTGAACATATAGTGTTGGCAAGTGTAACAAAGCAGCGGAAGTTGTCTTTTCCTGCTCTCTCAAGAAGTCCACGGGGAGATTTCAGTAAAACCCCACACATTTACTGAAACCTAGGGAGGAAAAATTATATTTTACTGCTAAGTCCTCATCATTAAATTAAGAAAAGAAATAACTCAAGAACTGGCAATTATATTTACTTGACACTCGCTAAATGCACAAATCGTGCAAGCCACAAATAAAGAAAAAAAATTATGGATGGCCCCTGTTCTAATTCTTATACAATCATACTAAAACGATATCGTGACTTGTGCATTATCCTACCCCTTTATAAAGTATAAATTTCTTCGCCTAATGAAATACCCCACACAAGAACGGTACAAGGTAATCCGTTCCGCATTTCTATCGAATGTCGTCCATTCAAGGACTGGTACTAAAGCCTTGTGTACACTACTAATACAATTTTTGAAAAGGTTTTTATTTTGGCAAAATATTGAAAGGCATAATTTAAAAATAATTTATTCCTTATAATTTTATGCCAAAGTAAATCATGAATAATAATATTATGCGAAAGAAAGGATACCGTTGGAAAATTAACCATGTAGATTTTGGATAACAGCCAAAAGTATTGGCAGCTTAAGAAAAACGATTGATATTATGTCTGGAATGCTTAGCTGGATTAAAGAAGCTCTATCATTCTTTTCATTACTAGGTTACATGTTAAAACTTTTTTATGACTGAATTTCTACTTTTAAGCATTTTTCGTTATGGTTTTGACGTGACAACGTCTTATAAATTGGTTGCGGCTGGGAGTCACTTATGAAAAAGTGTAACGCTCGGTAACGTTACGATGAGTCACCGAACGAGAGAGAGGCCCGCCGAATGTTTTCTCAATATTTAAAAGTTTATTGATTTTTAATATTATAAGTATATATATGAAATTGTAAACTCTTTATGATATATATAATACAAAAAAATTGTTTATATCGATAAATTTTGATAACCATCCAAGATTGTTCCATTTAAATCATTAATGTATAAATCACTTATAATATAAATATTTAATAGTAGTAGATATATTTCCTATATAACCCAAATTATTCATTTATTAATTTTCGAAATATATTACAGGCATTTATATTTAAACATCCTGTTACATAATGATTTATAGTTTTTTTTATCCTCAACAAAATCACTCAAATAGGAATTAGTTAAGTTTAAGTTTACATGTACAATGTTTTAGTAAACAAAATATATTTCTATAGTTAAAATTTGTGCAATTCTTATTTTCATTCAATTCCTTGTTCCTATTGTGCAATTTAATTATATTCATATCAATAAATATTCTACCGAGAAAAAGACGTTGTCACGTAAAATCTTCGCCCGTAAAACCGACTTTACAGGCAACCATTTTTTTTAGTTTTTTTTATTAGGTTTTCTTGTATAACCGAAGGCAAAGGATGCTTTACCCATACAACCTCGACTTCTATAATTTTACTTACTTCGATCATGATAAATAATGTTGGGAAGAATTGGTTATTTTATTTTTCATTTATCAACCAATGATGATGAATTATGAAAGGGGTTCCTTTCTCTAAGTGTCAGTAGAGCTGTGGGGATTTGCTGAAATCTCAGTGGATTTCTCGACAGACGTGTAAAGCTCTCCGCTGTTTTGTTTCACTTATCAACACTCGTGCTTATGATCAAGCACTTAAGCCACCCTTATTACACATAAATAACAAGAAAACAAATTACTAAGTGACTCTACCCACTCCCGCCAGAAAAAGCAAGCTTTTAGACTTTTTATTGTTTTGTGATACAAATCTTAACTTTAAATTACCGGTAATAGCGCCATCTATGGAGCAGCAGCAACGCTCAGATAGTTGTTACACAATGTGAAATGTGATATGACCGTTTTAAAATGATAATTTGTCGAGCGTTTGGTGCATCGGGAGCGATCCTTTTGCACCAACGCGGCAACGGTTCTAAACTATATTCCAAGAATGGCCAGATTTAGTGTGATGTATGCGAGCATTTGTAACTCAACAATATTTCCTTGAATGTTAAAAATAAATTCATTACATATTAATGTTTATCCATTACCCTAGTATCTACAACACAATCCTTACAGTGCTTACTTTGGGCTAGGCTAATTGGTGTGAATGTAAAAAAATATTATTAATATTTTTTTTATTATGAACAACACACGCCATTTTTTTAGTTCCAAAATAAAAAGAGCTTGTACTTTTTATCTTAATTGATAAATATAATAGATAAATAAATATACAAACAAACATGACTCGGAAACAAATCCTCATCAGTCATCACACAAAATAATATAAAAACTATTATAAAATTCCAATGTATAGCTATGGATTTTTTATTTTAAAACAAAGTGAAGTAATAATAATTATTCAGAATTTCAACTACATAATCTATGCCTAACTTGTCTTGCAATTTAGCATACAGATTATGGCAAGACTGGATTCCTCAGCTCGGCAGCGTAAGCCTGCATTTCGTATTCCAATTTCAGATTGCAATCATTAGACTGCATTGTAGCGCATTGTCGTACACTTTCACCGGATTCGCTAAATTATTTTCTAAATAATAGGTACTAGAAAAACTAAAAAGTACTAGAAAATTTTGATGGGTGTTCACAAGTCTCAGTAGCTCAATTAGGAGAGCATTGGACCATACATCCAAAGATTGTAGATTTCCGCCTAAGAATTCACTTGTGACTCGCATCGATTTCTTCCAGTATTTTTTAATTAAAATAATTTTCCTAAATAGATTAGTTAGGGCCCCAGTTTTAGTTACCTAGCTATGGCTCTGATAACTAGGAATAAGCTTATACATTTAATATTTGAATATGTACAAAATTCTCTAAAGAAACCTGATTTTTTTAGTTATGTTATCAATAAGAAATAATGCAGACAGTTAAGGTACCACTATCTCCACCAATTCCACGTAGAGAATAAACTAAGCAAACATTCGTACATCCATTGTCAAAACATTATACACGGATAACAAAGTAATTTACGTGGAAAATTAAAACGAGTTCATATCTCTAGATATCTTTTATATTCTTCAAAGAGGTAAAATAAAACTGATCCATAATAGTACAAACACAAGGACCAATTTTAAACGCAAATTAGTATTGGGTATTAGATTGATTTATAGCGGATTCACTCGCACCTGAACCACAGAAGATATATAAGTATCTCAAATTATTTGTTTTAAGAACAGACCCTACTCATTTGTCACAATTTGGGCAAATTTACCAAATCGCTACGCCGAAGTTAAATTAAAAAGAAAATCCATAAACAAAAAGATGAGAATGGCGTAGTATTTTTGGCGCCAATTTGAGTATTTTTCTTCAACGCACGTTTTTTTAGTCTTTACTAATTATTACTAGGTGGCGTATATTTGGAGTAGATTTGTTAAGATGATTGAAAAACGTTGGATCGTCTGGAAACCATTCTCAATTGCAATCAGGTAGTGATTATGTCAGCTTTGTTATAAAAAGAAAAATAATTAATTGAGACCCCATCAATTCAGGAGTAAGCGACCGGATTCTAAAACCTATGGTCGTGGTAGCTTCAAACTTTGTTACCTAAAATATTTGTATTTAGTTACTTATTTGTTCACAAACTCTGCTCAGTTGGTAACTTAATAATCAGGTTAAGTTACTTGATATACCATTAATACAATTTAGTGTAAAACACTCAGCAGATACAGATAAATATATTGATCGTATGAATGCGTTGTAAACTGTAACTGATAAGCTAAGTATGCTACTAGCGGTTTTACTTCCAGATAACTTTATATTGTCTTGTCAATAATGACAATTCATGTTCTCCTTAAGGAGAACATACCTAATTTATTTTAAACTAGATGGCGCTGGAGCGCGTAGAAACACGCTATAGTATTGTTTTTGCGGGAGTACGTAAGGGCAAGTTTACGTTCGCAATATTTTTAATGCTGCGTCGTCCCGTCACCCATGGGTGCGATCGCTCCTACAAAGCCTGTATAGCCTTCCCAGGCTAGGGCACCTACTTCATGGGGTGTTAAGTCAGTATGAGTCTGACATAACCTCTCGGCCGGACGATGTAACCATGTAGAATTAACCAACTCCCTCCCTAGCGTCCGGAGGGGAAAAAAAAAATGCAATGTTAGGATAGCGAGACAATATGGTATCAAACACACACGCACACACACAAAGTATTGTCATAATATAATTGGGACCGTATGAACCATGTATTAGTAAGAAAGAAGATTCCATTATCCTTCACATCATATAAAATCTACATCACATGGCGAATTAAGTAAAATCCAAAGCCGTGAAAAACTTTCGTAGCCATAGACACTAGAACGTACAGAATTCCTTGGCGCGAACTTTTGGCTGCAAAAGAATGCAGCCGCCATAATATTATGCGGATTAGCTAACAATATTGAGTTCATGGTTATTGTGACCAAATTCGCGAGAGTAGGTTGAGCTTTAGGCCGCCGAAGGCTGTCGTATAATTGATATGTGGGTACGATTATAGTTTTAACCGGTTCGTTTACACGTTCAATGTGTATTTCTCAAGGCATTTCGGGCAATTCATAAAAGGTTTTTTCCTATATAAAGAGCAAACATGAGTTAATGTCTAGATTTGATCGTGATTAATGTCATCTTGATCTATATTATTTGGTTAAATAAATTGTTTATTTTGTAACAAACAAATGATTAACTACATCGTCAGACAACATAGTCATATATGTTCGTGGGTGGTCAGAAATGGAATTCATTTTATATGAGTGTTGACTATTATGACACAATAGCGATAGATCATTAATGGAAAGGTATTATTGTTATTTTAAACAGATGACATGACATATTGTTTTAAACTTTGACATTATAGTAATATAAGTTATATACGGGATTTTTACCATATACCCTGTTCTTATTTTTATTGAGTTTCCGATATTTGACACGTGCTAATTGCATGTTAAAACCAGTGATTTTAGCGGTATCCGAATAGAGTGTTCTGAACACTGTTTTTCATTTCTGTTTTAAAAGTTAAACAGAAAGAAACTGTAACACTTTGAACCTGTTTTAGAAAATACCGGTTCATAAGTGTTAATATCTGTTACAGTCAATAAGGTTCACATTGGCATAACTATGCGACAGCTCACTAATGATTTGGGTACTTTGAAATGCCTGTGTTGGTGTACTGTGTATACACATAGATAGTTAAACGTAAAACAGTTTCTAACAGATTGGTAACAGAAAACATTATATCTGTTACACTTTTATAAGTGTTCGACGCAAAACAGGTTCAAAACACCCAAATAAGTGATACAGGAATAAATCTGTAACAGATTCAATGTGTAACCCTTATGAAAGTGTATCCTTATAAAGGTGTTTTTGAATCCCTGCTAAAAACTAACATAGTAAGCTAAATGCTTGTGTCAAGGGGTCCACTTCCGTAATACATAAGCCAGAAGGGAACTCATTGCTAGGGTTTAAATTTAAATATATTTACATAAACTAGATAAACATATAGTTACGTAAATAGAATAATAAAGAGCAAAGGAATAGATTCTCCGTATGTTACTATGTCATATTAGGTCGATGCAGTTGCTAAGCATAAAGCTTCGCTAGCATCATATATTGGAGCGGAGCGTAACGTTTAATTAATTTTAAAATTCCATAAAAATGAAAACTTGCAAAAGTGCGCGAATTTTTTTTCAATGGGATATACCATAGAGCAAATGTTTTTGGTCACAACTTTTTTATTTTTGTGAATTTCATAATTCGGGTCACAATCTGGTGCTGAATGTTTTGATTCGATTCCACACAAAAAAAAAAATCGGTTAAGAACTCGGGAAGTTATGGCGTAACAGACATTGCGTCATTGAAGCTGATCCATGACTGACAACGATGTTAAAACCTGGATTCGATTCTAGTAAACTATTTTTCCATATTATCTAGTCTTGGAAGTGTTATTGTTTTAGGATTGCAGCTATTTATTCACAATTAATAATAATATTTCTTACATTCACTCCAATTGTCCTAGCCCAAAGTAAGCACTCACAGCACAGCACAGTAAGGCTTCTGTTATGGATACTAGTGTATCGGATAGACATACATATCTTATATATAAAATTCTCGTGTCACAGTTTTCGTTCCCATACTCCTCCGAAACGGCTTGACCGATTCTCATGAAATTTTGTGAACGTATTGAGTAGATCTGAGAATCGGCCAACATCTATTTTTCATCCCCCTAAATGTTAGGGGTAGTCCACCCCTAAATTTTATTTTTTATTTTTTAGACAAAATTTTTAGTTTCTATTTTTTTATGATACAACATACAATAATACATACAACCCTTAATTTTCACCCCTCTACCATCAACCCCTATTTTTTATTAATTAATTAAAAACTTTTCCTAGAAATAATATACATGGCAAAACAACGTTTGCCGGGTTAGCTAGTATCATACATAAATAAATAATATTTATATAAATATATATTATTACCCACGACTCAGGCACAAATACTCGTATTCATCATACAAACATCTGCCCCATCCGGGATTGGAACCAGGACCATCGGTGAGAAAGGCAGGATCGCTACCGTTGCACCAAAAATCGTCAAAACCAACACAAAAAACCTCGAAACGCCATATATTACCAATCAACCACACGTATGTATTTAATAAGCACATTGAAAGATCATAAAACAAAAGAAACATAAAAAACGAACGATAAATCGAGCTTGTAAATACTTCAGTGCCGAGTGGAAGTTATCACATAGTTATACGTTAAAGATTTCCAATTCAAACCTTATTTTCTAAGCATTAAAGGTTATCGTACAAAATTTACTCAAAGGCGATAGTATCATTTGCACATTTAAGAACTAACACTTAAGCCTCTCAGCTACTTTACACAATTAGCGTGTTCGGCATATGTTTGCGGAGGTTTAGTAACTTTCACTATAGGATGGGTGACCAAAAAATTACCTTTCGATGTAACACTTAAAACCTAATTCGTAAATTATTTATTTTATTTCCAATGGCACAATAACAGGCATCAGATCGAAAAAAAAAATATATATATATACAAATGAATGCAATAAAAAATGTGTATCTGTGCCCAATTATAATTGTGGACAACATTTTTACAAAACTTATCAAATTTTAGAAAAATATTTACTATACAGTTTAGTCTAAAATTATCTGAATATAGTGTTTAATATTTCTATAATAATTCTAGAAGAGAACTTCTGAACGAATTAATAAAACAACCAAATATATCAAGATTAAAGAAAATCTCATCTCCCTCAATCTGTAAAGATATTCCCTCTTTCTTTGGTCATATAATACAATCTACGTTATGTACAGACCAGTGCCTTTTGACAAGTATTTTGATGCTTAAACGGAGACTGGCCACTTGCTAATGTAAAATGATATTTGAACGAAAGTTTTTTTTTTTAATCTGTTATCCTCCGTACTTCGAAAGGCACGTTGATTTATCCCAGCTTCGACAGCAATCGTTAGCACCCACTAAAAAGTAATAGCACTTTCTTCCATTAGAAAGAAGTAATAACATCTGTACGTCTTAGAACCATGTCACACTAAATCGGCCGAGCGCAAAGAGACAAATGTATAGAAATAAAAAATTGATTTCATGTGACATGGTACTTGAGATCCACTCGAAACTGCGCACCTGGTATATAGTGTTAACACAATTAACATAAACGTTGTTATGTTTAACATGCCACACACGAGATTACGACGTTATCTAAATGAAAACATTCACGGCATCTTTATCACAACAGTTAACATGTTTATATAACACTATTTAACACACGTAACCATTGTAGATAAAAAACAGACTATGAACTTTTTTTTTCTTGTCTTTGGTTAGGCAAAGGAATACTTTAGCATTAGTGTTTTATGTGAAGGTCAAATATAGAATACGATTTAGATTGCTCGAAGAAAATTAACGCTATATTTAAGCTAATAGTTCTGCGAAATTATCAACTGTATAGGTTTTACGCTTCAAGATAAATAAGTGTAATATTTTCCACGGTTATTGCTGTTTAATTAAACTATTCATTGTGATACACGTGAGAAAATTATGCAAAAAAAAACATTTGTATGCAATTTCCAAATAAAACGTAGACTGTTCGTGATGCAATATCTATTATTTTAATGCTATTTCAACTAATACCGACAACATATCCATCTATTCGACGACTTAAGACGTAAAAGTAGTGTCACTCTAATTAAAAACAATCCTTGAAAATTGTAAAATTTCATTTTGTGGTTTTCAATTATTGCTTAAGCAATATTAACCAAAATGTTAAGTAAGGCATAAGAAATATATATACAAAAATGTATAAGTATACGTATATATAGGCGTCTAAATAAGTATAAGATTCATAACGACCCGTTTTCCCAGTATATTAAAATATCTTGTCACACTTAGCTATGCACTTTCGAACGGAATCTGCCGACAAAACTGCACCTTTCCTAACGAAATCCGCAATTTCTACTAGTAGATCAACACTCACATTCGGTTTACCATAGACAACGACCATAGCGCACCTTTTTTAAGGCAAAGGTCACGCATCCATTCAGCCAATGCACTAAACACTAACACACCACAAAACACGTTTTTAAATTTCGAAAACTACTCTCGTACGAGGGAAATTCTCGGCCGGCATCCGGTGCGACCGTCTCGCGTGGAGGTCCCACTGTAACTGATTAGTTAAATGTAGTGGGAGGCGAGTGGATGGTAATGTTCAGATTATAATTGACGGATGTATGAGTTGGTTTGTTTGCTATGAGGTCCGACGGAAAGAGGTGAAATGCTTTGTAAACTTCTGTTTAAGAGAGATGTCTTTCAACTCACATTCGATGGATTTAATTCTACAGAGGACGGATCATCGATAAAGCAAATAAAATCAACGTTAACATATAAAACTACGCAATAATTTTACATTGTTAGATCTCTAGAAGTATTCTAGTGGATATACTAGAATCTTACAACTTATATGTTTTGACTAGTTTATAACTTTGCAGTGCCCTTATGAGTTATATGTTTCTTTTTTGGAACATTCATTATTTAAAGACCAAAGCGTGTATAACAAGAAGGCATTAATAATATGAACAAATATAAATATACATATATACACTCACACCAATTATCCTAGCCCAAAGTAATCATTCCAAGGCTTATATTATGGATACTAGGGTAACGGATACATATATGATACATAGATGTGTAATATTCATAGAAATATATATATAAACACTCATGTCTAAGGTACAAATGCTCGTATTCATCGTACAAACATCTGCTCCTTCCGAGATTCGAACCCAGGACCGTCGGTGCGAAAGGCAGGATCGCTACCGTTGCATCAAATGGTGGTCAGATTCAATATTTTTTTTTATGTATAATTAATGTACCTATAAATAAATAAATAATTATTTCTTACATTCACACAAATTAGCCTAGCCCAAAGTAAGCACTGTAAGGCTTGTATTATGGATACTAGGGTAACGGATAGACATACATATATGATGCAAAGATATGTAATATTCATAGAATGTATATAAACACCCATGACTTAGGTACAAATACTGGTTTCATCATACAAACATCTGCCCCTTCCGCGATTCGAACCCAGGACCGTCGGTGCGAAAGGCAGGATCGCTACCGTTGCTCCAAACGGTCGTCAGATTCAATAAGCAATAGATTTTATTATAAATTACGTGTATTGCTTATTGAGAAATGTTTTCATACACTTAATGAATATTTAAAAACGAAATTTTGATATTATTTTGTGGTTTATTGATGACATTAATTTATTATGATTTTAACTATGGATACTTTCATTTTATTGTATAAATTAATATATTTTCATGCTGTTTTATAGTTATGTGCGTGATCCTTGTAAAAATATATCTCTTTGTAATTACATGTTATCGCATAATCTATACTAATATTATAAAGAAGAAAAGTTTGTGTGTTTGTATATTTGTTAAATTGTAAGGGGTAATCTCGGGATCTACTGAACCGATTTTAAAAATTCTTTCACCAATAGAAAGGCACATTATTGCTGAGAGTCATAGGCTATATTGAATGCTAGAAAAAATTTAAAGAATTTTGTCCACCCGTGCGAAGCCGGGACGGGCCGCTAGTCGCATATAAAGCAAATAAAGAATTTTGAATTCGGATACAGTGATAAAAAACAATAGGATAAACTTTATATTAAACTAAATTTTAATAGAAAACTTAAGCTTTTTTTCGACTGTTTTTTTAACTTATATCAATCAATGTTGTGCACAATTGTTATATGTACCAAGTTAACCTCTGCATTAATTTAAGTTTGATTGTATGTTTATTCGGAGCTTGTGAATTATTGTCTAAATAAATAATTAAACCACTTTAACCGGATCTATGACGCATTTGTTCGTGTTTTTAATGTTAAATGTAAAATAAAACAAACAATTTTATCTGTATAAATTGAGTAGTTAGCGCATGTATGACAAGCATCAACCTTAGTCATCCTGTGATTATAAAAACAAGCAAAATAAACGCGTCGTAAATTCGGTTAGTGGTTTTATTTATATGTGCAAAAGGCGCAGAAGATTAGTACTAAATGAAAAAAACTACATTTAAAATAGTAATTAGTTTTTTGTTTGTAAAAGTTATTTTTTCTTTTTTTTTCTTTTTTGTGTTTTTTTTAACGGTGACGTCTACTCAAGCGCCCTGTCAGAATAACAGCGCCTCTGTGTTCGTTCTTTCCATCTCCCAACGACGCAGAGGCTTTTATGCTGACACAGGGTCCTTTTTTGGCCTCAGACACAACATATTTGTATTTATTTTTTATTTTATTTTATTATTTTTTTGATTTATCTTTTTACTATTTAACATGTATCCTTCTCTTTTAAGTTGTTACTCACTTTGATCATATACATTTTGTTGTTATTTTGTGATTGTGTTTGAGTCCGAAATAAATGTTTTTCTTTCTTTCTTTCTTTCTAAATATTACCATCAAATGAAAATATTAGTGGGAATATTGGTAATAAACTACCAAGCAGGTTGACAGCCCGAAGCCGCTTGGTGCAACAGTAGCGACCGTGCCTTATCGTCGACCGACCTACCGACGGCAGACACGGTTACCAAAAACCATAAAAACTCGAAAAGAGTAACGAACTAATAAACTTTAAACAACTAGAAACTAGCGATAGATAATCGGTAAACAATCCAGGAAGGAGAAAAAAAAGATCTAAGTTCGAATCCCGGAAGGGGACAAACTTTGTGTGATGAATACAAGCATTTGTATCCGAGACTTGGGTATTTATATACACTCGGCGTCAAAAAAATCGCACCTCTAAGAAAATCACGTTCAAATGGCATTAACTCTGGATATGCACATGCAGTCGTATTAATTATAATTTTATTTAAAAGGTTACTTAATTAACTTAATAAAAAAACATTATTTTTCATTATCAAATAAAACCTAAAGCAACAAATAAAGGGTCACAAAAATTCTAAGGAAATTTTGCTGCTCGGGAGAGTCGCGAGTTGCGCTAACTTTGTGGGTATAAAGAGGTCAACACGGGTTCAATGTGGGTCATTCGCTATTAAACCGTTGAAGGGGACACACGCACTGATTTTACTGAAGAAAGAACATCTGGAAAATGGACACTACAGCTGATGAGGCCGCTCAAGTGGTTGCACTACTGCAAGCAGGGGTGCGGCAGTGTGATGTCGCCCGGCAACTGAATCTGAGCCGTTTTTCGGTTCGTAGAGTCTACCAGCGCTTTTTAGAGACCGGTGGCTATATCCGGCGACATGGGTCCGGTAGACGTCGCTGCACTTCGGAAAGAGACGACCGGTTCGTTGTGTCGTACTCTTTGAGAAATCGCTTCTCAAACGCTGTTCAGCTGCAACAGGAGCTCCAGGCAGTTCGCAGACGCACCGTGAGTGTATCCACGGTTAGAAGAAGACTGAAGGAGAAGAACATAGCAGCCCGCAGAGCTGCTACAGGTCCAAAATTGACTGCAGCGCACCGACGAGCCCGCTTGCAGTTTGCTCGCGACCACGTCGATTGGACCATTGAGCAGTGGGGAGCTGTTCTCTTCTCAGACGAGACACGAGTGTGTCTTTTCTGCAACGACCGACGAAGAAGAGTATACCGGAGGCAGGGTGAACGTTTCGCTCAAGCCTGCATCCAGGAGACGGTGGAATATGGAGGCGGATCCTGCATGTTCTGGGGCGGTATGTCGGCTGCCGGCAAAACCGACCTGGTCTGCGTCTCCCGGACCGGAGGTGCTCGCGGACAAGGGTCGCTGACTGCGCGCCGCTATATCACAGAGATCCTGGATGTGCATGTGGTCCCTTTTGCCGAATCTTTTGGCGAGGGGTTCACATTAATGCACGACAACGCTCGCGCACACACTGCAGCCATCGTGAACGACTTCCTGCGGAGGTCCCAAATTCCTGTGATGCAGTGGCCAGCGAGAAGTCCTGATCTGAATCCGATAGAGCACCTCTGGGACCATCTTAAACGTAAGGTTCGATCTCGGGATCCGGCTCCTTCGACTCTAGAGGAACTCCAAACCGCGGTGATTGAAGAATGGGGTCTTATCCCTCAAGAAGAGCTCCTGAAGTTGGTGAGGTCTATGAGGGACCGTATGGAAGCCGTCATCAGGGCAAGGGGGGGTAACACTAGATTTTGAGTTAATTTTAAGACACTTTTTGTACATTTTTTTTGTAAATTATCGATTATTAATTAGGACTTAATTAAGATTTTTTATTATTTTTCAAATTTTTATGCTTTTTGTATAATTTTAATTAAAAAAAAGATTGCACTTAATTGTTGTTTGATGCTCCTTTTTGTTACCTTTCTAATGATACCTAACACTATCCTCTATATAAGGTTTAGGAATTTTTGAATAAGATTTTTATAAGGTGCGATTTTTTTGACGCCGAGTTTATATTTTATGTATCATATTGTATATGTATATCTATCCGTTAAAGAGTAAAATTATTACTTCTAATTCCTCCAAGAATATATGTACTAAGTTTAATGATGATCGGTTTAGTAGTTTTTGCGTGAAAGCATAACAAACAAACTTACATTCACATTTATAATATTAGTAGGGATTATTATACTTACGTATGTTACAAATACCAAGTAAATTTGGCACAAGCAAATGGCTGAAAACATTTGAAATATTCATATATTCGACTGTAGTACAATAATCAGGCATGTCACAAAAACACACATTACATCATAAGCGGTTTTACACCTCCATCAAATCAATTGACGTTTTATTTTTTGTTGATATTTCTAAAAATAGGTATAGACTAGAGGAAAAAAAACTAGTAACCCGATAGGTACAGAAAGCATGCAATAAAATGTGACAGTCAACATACAAGTATCAATGTATGTTGACAAAGCGCTGTATAGGAGACTTGCTCGCCCAGCACATTGATATTGACATATTCTTTGACATATTAGGATATATCATGAATCAATTCCATTTTTATCTCGATCATTGTTGACAAAGCGCTGTATAGGAGACTTGCTCGCCCAGCACATTGATATTGACATATTCTTTGACATATTAGGATATATCATGAATCAATTCCATTTTTATCTCGATCATTGTTGACAAAGCGCTGTATAGGAGACTTGCTCGCCCAGCACATTGATATTGACATATTCTTTGACATATTAGGATATATCATGAATCAATTCCATTTTTATCTCGATCATTGTTGACAAAGCGCTGTATAGGAGACTTGCTCGCCCAGCACATTGATATTGACATATTCTTTGACATATTAGGATATATCATGAATCAATTCCATTTTTATCTCGATCATTGTTGACAAAGCGCTGTATAGGAGACTTGCTCGCCCAGCACATTGATATTGACATATTCTTTGACATATTAGGATATATCATGAATCAATTCCATTTTTATCTCGATCATTGTTGACAAAGCGCTGTATAGGAGACTTGCTCGCCCAGCACATTGATATTGACATATTCTTTGACATATTAGGATATATCATGAATCAATTCCATTTTTATCTCGATCATTGTTGACAAAGCGCTGTATAGGAGACTTGCTCGCCCAGCACATTGATATTGACATATTCTTTGACATATTAGGATATATCATGAATCAATTCCATTTTTATCTCGATCATTGTTGACAAAGCGCTGTATAGGAGACTTGCTCGCCCAGCACATTGATATTGACATATTCTTTGACATATTAGGATATATCATGAATCAATTCCATTTTTATCTCGATCATTGTTGACAAAGCGCTGTATAGGAGACTTGCTCGCCCAGCACATTGATATTGACATATTCTTTGACATATTAGGATATATCATGAATCAATTCCATTTTTATCTCGATCATTGTTGACAAAGCGCTGTATAGGAGACTTGCTCGCCCAGCACATTGATATTGACATATTCTTTGACATATTAGGATATATCATGAATCAATTCCATTTTTATCTCGATCATTGTTGACAAAGCGCTGTATAGGAGACTTGCTCGCCCAGCACATTGATATTGACATATTCTTTGACATATTAGGATATATCATGAATCAATTCCATTTTTATCTCGATCATTGTTGACAAAGCGCTGTATAGGAGACTTGCTCGCCCAGCACATTGATATTGACATATTCTTTGACATATTAGGATATATCATGAATCAATTCCATTTTTATCTCGATCATTGTTGACAAAGCGCTGTATAGGAGACTTGCTCGCCCAGCACATTGATATTGACATATTCTTTGACATATTAGGATATATCATGAATCAATTCCATTTTTATCTCGATCATTGTTGACAAAGCGCTGTATAGGAGACTTGCTCGCCCAGCACATTGATATTGACATATTCTTTGACATATTAGGATATATCATGAATCAATTCCATTTTTATCTCGATCATTGTTGACAAAGCGCTGTATAGGAGACTTGCTCGCCCAGCACATTGATATTGACATATTCTTTGACATATTAGGATATATCATGAATCAATTCCATTTTTATCTCGATCATTGTTGACAAAGCGCTGTATAGGAGACTTGCTCGCCCAGCACATTGATATTGACATATTCTTTGACATATTAGGATATATCATGAATCAATTCCATTTTTATCTCGATCATTGTTGACAAAGCGCTGTATAGGAGACTTGCTCGCCCAGCACATTGATATTGACATATTCTTTGACATATTAGGATATATCATGAATCAATTCCATTTTTATCTCGATGACGTGCATCTTGACTAACATATAAAAACTGTATATATTGTTACGTTGACATTTATCTAAATCTTGTGTATGTATAATATTTTGTTTCATTGATTTTGATAAAATTTGATTAATTGATTTTTATTCTTGTTAGATTAAGCTTACTAGCGTTTTGGAACATTCTGTCAGCCAGTTAGTATTTTGAATAAGTTAATAATAATAATAAACTGATGGCAACACTAAAATAGATAATAATCTAGAGGTGTATTGGTACTGACTCTAATGTATGGAAATGAATCTTGGGTTTGGCAGAAGAAGCACGACTGTATGATTAATGCAGTGCAAATAACGGCTTTACGAAATATAGCTGGAGTGAATTTGATGGATAAAATAAGGCAAGATGTAATAAGAGAGTGGCGTGGTGTTGAAGAAGATATAGTGACAAAGATAGGTTAATTATTTATTTTAGAGCATGTCTGATTTGTAGGTTTTAATTGTGTTATTGTTATTAGTCCGTTATTGTTATTAGTACGACAGAAAATCAGCGTCGAGCTATCTGGTTCGACTATATGCTGAGTCGTGATCATTTCCTTCTGCACACTGTATTTTTTTTCTTTCTTAATGTTTGTATATGAATGTTATGTGTGCAGTTTGTGAATAAAGTTTTTTTTCATTTCATTTTCATTATTACTTTTACTTCAGGTATAAGGCTATATTAGATTAAAATTAAAAAAAAATGTAAAAATCAGCCAATAGAAAATATTTATATATATTTTATTTTATGAAGTAACTCTCGGTTTAAACAAGCAAATAGAAAACATGAAAAATGAAGCGTTTCGTCATCCGATAAAATTTTATTTCAATGGGCATGAGGTAGATGCTTTAAAAAGATTAAAAAAAACTCCAAATACATACCTTCTGCTTACCATTTAAGCGTTATCACCGTGTTCGAGTGCCAAATATGTGCATTAGCTTTTTAGATAAGAGTATTTAAAGTTATCAACGTTTTTATTACGCCACAGTATAATGTAACAATCAGTAGGTTATCTTTTATACTTTATAAACAATGCATAATAATATCTAGTCTTTGTTCTTAAGGTGTTTAACTGCTAGACATTTATATCTTAAAAAATACTAGAAAAGAATCGGCTTGTCTCAATAGGGTCGTCTGAAAAAGGAACTGGTACAAAACTCTACAGTCACAACCTCCTCGAGTCCCCTGGTTTAACACATATCTAAGTAGGTTATTTATTGTTACGGCTCACGGTGGGGTATTTGTAACAAAAAGCTGGCCAAAACTATTTCTTATGGTCTAACTACCTAAACTGATAAATTGGTCATATTTTATCTATTTTTGCTCAATGGCGATTACTATACTGCCCTCAGGTACGTTAAAATTGATTATTTTAGCGTACCTTTAATATTATCTAAGAATAAATTATAAAGTAAAATGTTACTGGGTAGAGGGTATTAAAACAATAGATTTTATATATCAAAATACTATATTAGTCAAATTCATTATCATCAGATATATCACATTCATCTATCGTTTGTCGTATATTGTGCTCCTGTATCTTCAGAATCATCACTTTCTGGTATAAGAAATTCCAATGCTTCTTTTGTGAATGGCTTCTTATTCTTCATAAATCTTGATCGCGTACACGATAACAATGGGTCTGAACTCAATAAAAGCCTATTTAGTACATCCACATTGCAAGATATTTTTGAAAACTTTCTAGCAAAATCAGTACGGTATTGCCGAAAGTGTTTGTTTCTCGCTTCTGCCGCTTCTTCAGAGAGCTGGCCTATAGGGATTATGGCATGTTTTATTATTGTAGGTCCATGAACCAACAATTTGTGGAGTGTAGGCGTCATGGGATACCATCCGTAAAGTCTCACATAAATTTCTGAAGTTTCCTTACAAAATGTTGATAATTTGTCGGTATCTATTCTGTGACCGCTTGAAATGACCTCTAACAAAGTTCTAAGCCTTTTTATCAAATCTAAATCTACTCCGGTAATTCTAGATGCTGTCTCAGGATCACAGAAAAATCGTCTTGATACATTGCCTGTGTTAGTATTTCCAAAACCAGCTTTTGGTACATCTACTAGTAGTGACATTTCTTCTTTAAATTGTTGCTGTATACGTATTTTATTCTCATTTACAATTTTTTTGTCAGCAGAAGACCTTGATTGCCATTTTTGTGTAGGTAATTTGTACGCCAAATGTAGAATCGATTCAAATAATCTTATTCTCGCATGTAATATTGAAAGACCAAACTTCAAAGTCGCAGGGTCTTCTTCTCTTCTTGTTTCTAATTTATTGAAATCTTTTGATGTTGCTTTGCAAATATAGCAACGCATTGTTGATAGGGTATTAGTTGCCGCATTGCAGACTTTTCCATCCACCATAGTAAATAAAAACAGATGCTTTACTTTTATCACTTCACTATTCAAAAATATTTCAGATAGGTTTAATTTTTCAATTTGACTTTCTATATAACTAATTTCATTTCTTGTGATGTCGTTAGTTTCATGCACAAATCTGATTCGAATAGGTCTACAAAATCTTGGACTCGACGGGACGGGGTTTTGCCAAATGACTTTACTTTGGCTGTTATGACTAACAAGTAATCTCAAAGGCAAAAACGAGCTTTGGAATATATTTGCATCGTCATAGCTTTCGTTCGTATTTTGTAAGGATTGCATATACCGTGTCTGTTGAGATCCGTCACATCCCCATTTTGATATAAGTTTTAAATTTTCCTTCTCTTCACTTGAAAGTCCTTTCAAAACTTCTTCGAGGTATGTACATAACCGTGAAGCAGTGTGATCTACCAAATCTTGCAGTTTAATCTCAGCACATGTGTCAGTGACATGAAATGACTCAGGCTTAGGGTAACAATCAGCTTTCGCTTTTTGTAACAAAGAATAACACGGATAGAGCTGTTTTCTAGCACTGCGTATCACATTGTACTGACTTCGAGACAAACCTGCTTCTACGAACATTGATAAGGCTTCCATTGTTGATAACCGCTGTATATTTTTTTCTTTGTTTTGTGTGATTACTTTACGTATTTTGTATGCTCTAGTCGGGGACTTGGTAATTTCTTTTATGATAGCCGAAGCATCGCTTTTTCCTGCGGCTCTTAGACTCATTTGAGCAGCATATGTTAACGTTGCATCGGGTACCTGCGCCCGGAGTTCTTTTGTTTTGCGCCGTTTACTGCGATCACTTAACTCCCCAAACTCTTTTGAGGGCCGCGGCCGACCAGTCTTTTGTTTTACCCAGGCCGATAACTTTATAGTACCTGTAAGCCACTTAGCATTGTTCTGGAGGAATCTTTCTTCTTTGTACGATGCCGCCGTCCATTTTTGTCTGAACTGCCATTTGAACAGTTTCAATTCCTTTTTGAGACTACTTATTTTTTCAGTTGGACAATTAGTTTCCCTAATGACACAATCCTCCATGTATGCGAACTTGTCATCAAGTAATCGTCCAGAACTTTGCTTTATATAGTTGTAGAGATCTGTCCTACTTTTCTCCCGGACAGTTTCTTCAAATCCTATGAGGACAAAAAATATTTTAAATTTAGTACCTAAATTACTGTTTCATATAAAGAACTATATTTCGAAAAGGCGGATGTTGGCGGATTATGTTTTTGGTTTAAATGATAGTACACAAGATAGGCTAATATTTGTGCTATCATTTTTGACCGAACCTATCCGAACTTTATAACTAAAACACTAAAAAAGGAAAAATAAAACTATAATTTATGCTAAGTTTAATGTTTGCTAATAAAATTAAAAAAAATATTTATATGAATGATATACAAATGAATATAAGTTTTAAAATACAGTACATACCTCGATCTTCAAGATCCATTATAAAAAACTTCACTTCACTTCTCAGAAATCTTACAATAGCGGTTAATAAAACTCCGTTTTTACAAGCGACGAGAACAAAGACGTGCGATAGGAACAACGACTAAATTCCGACTGTCGGAGGGGCAAACAAAATTGAATGACACTTGTAAGGTGATCGGGGCGTGACGTCATAACTATTCAACAATGAGAAATGAAGGTTCATTTACTAATTGGGTACAAATTTTGATTTCGACTTTTGACCGGTTTTTTGCTTCTAATACCCCATAGTGCGGCTCCTAGATTGCGATCTGGTCACATTCCATTAAATAAATTTAATTTATTACTGAAAATAGCAGTCTCCAAATTGTTCAATGTACAGAAAGGTAGACGATCTACATCATTTGTTGATGGAATGTGAGCGGAATCCTCACCTGAGATTTGTAATTTATTGAATATGAATCTGAACAACGTTCGCTTCTTGACCAAAGTCCTACCTGAGCCCTTCTCGGCGCAGCTAAAACTATTGTCAGTTTTGCTTAATGGCCTCTGGTTAATTTAGTCAATAGGATTAGGGAAATATGTAGGTAGATGTTCAATCAAAGCTCACAAAAAAAAAGAAAGAAAAATAAAACGTCTCAGAATTCAGGAGAAGGATATGGCGTTGTTATTCCGCTAAGAAATATTTCATCTATTATGCTGTCAAGTTTTCTGTAGCACAATGGGAAGAGCACTAGTCCAAATAGCGAGCGAGTGGGATCGAGTTCCACTTGAAACATTTTTTCTAGTAATAATTCTTTAGATATAAAAAAATTGCACTCACACGCTTAAATAACAAAAAAGATACCAATTCCGAATTCCACTAAGTATCTATATTTTGAATCTTGTTAGCGCCAAACTTGCTTTCGTGTTTTCATCTATTATGCTAACACTAAAATATTAATAATCAATTTCACTTAATTAACAACAATGAATGAAATAAAGCAAAATAGTAAATCCACCAAAAAATAACTACGAATTGTGGACAAAAAAGAAACTGTGTACGGTATAATTAGAAGATCATAAAATTTCAATCCCAATACGAATTTAAAAATTATAAAAGACAAATACAAAGCATCAATACTCGTAAACGGTAAATACGATACCATGCATACAGACCACAGGTTAAAAGCTCCTTTCACCGACGAGTTTGTGCGTCATTTACGGGAAAAGGCGTGGTTATACGTTTGTATACAACTTCTCAAAAAAATATCATTTACTCGCAAAACAGCTGTCTGGCAAAATTTTTTTTTTTTAATTTGATGTTAGAACTGTTAGTAATACTATAAACTACAGTTGTTCTGTTGTTGGTACATACCGCAAACATAATTAACTTACAATAATACATCACTAGAGTTATCGCTAGCAGAGTAGGGGTCAAACAACTGCGTAGTTTTTTCTTTCAAAATTAACAAAAAAATATCACAAAACAATCCAAAAGTACTTTAGTACTAGATAAGGCATTTTTTATCATTTAATTTTATATTTGCTTACTTAACAAAAACAATAAGTCAAAAATACCCTTAACCGACAAAATTGTATGAAAAGGCTGATGAGAATTGAAGAAGCGAGAGATGAATTTCAGGATCGTGCTGAGTGGAAATCGGTGATTTCTACCTACCTACTACCTACCTAAAAAGGCGTAATTGTATGTATAAAAAATTAACTCTTAGTTAGCAAAAAATATTTGAGATACTGACGCACCACCTACACTGTGACACCAAACATCCAATCTGTCCGTTAATAGCCGTACAGTCACTTTACTGTGATTTACCAACTGTTTTTAAATACTAATTAAATAGGAAAAAATGTTGATTATCTGCAAACGTAGGAATACAAAAATGCAGTCAGCCTGACCTCGTTTCCATAGCGTACATCTTGATAAGTTCATCAGTTTTAGTATTGTGGATATACTTGTTCAATGGCGCAATAATTATAATTAATTATTTCGGATAATTAGAAATATATATAAAAATTCAAATCTTATTAAAATGTATAAAATGAAATTAAATATGATTTAACACGTAAAAAAATAAATACAATATCAAAATAAGTAGTCATATGTAAATAAGGCGATAGGGAATGGTCACTGCTTTCGGTCCATGGTTGAGGTTAGCAAGTATCGGATGACTGACCAAAAATTTGTTACGTTAAGCCTTTTATCTTAGCTGCATCTTCAGTTGTTAACCTCCCTTTAATATGTGACGAATTTCTCGTTACGAAACATTGTAGCGGATAAGGAATGTGTGTCCAGCAAGTAGGAAAGGTGTGTTCAGCGAATAGGGAAGGTGTGTCGAGCAAATGGGAAGGTGTGTTCAGAGAATAGGGAAGGTGTGTTCAGAGAATAGGGAAGGTGTGTCAAGCGAATAGGGAAGGTGTGTCCAGCAAATAGGGAAGGTGTGTCCGGAAACGGTGCCACTCATCGGCTAATGAATGAGATGATGGCTAAGTCATCATCTCCGGATCGACGTTCAATGCTCAACAGCAATTTCGACCATCGGTGTCCCAGTCCTAATTTCTAAACTTTACTTTTTGTAAATACATACATGCTTAAGCTTATAAATACTTGTGCCTTTTATTGTTTTAAAATATATATTATATTAAAAATTACGATGATATTGTTATGCGATTCAGATCAAAGATCGATTAAAGGATTACATACATTACGATTCAATCTAAATAAATCAATCCAATGAAGAAGAGTGAGCATCCCTATATCAAACGTTGCAATTTTTCTATATTTTTATATTAACGATACAAACAAAACTTTTTCTGACTATCGACAAAATAGCAATGCAAGAATGGCAATGTTTCTGTAATTTTAATGTTGCTTTTAATATTTAAATTTAAACCATAAAATAAGCTTAACATTCAATTAATTAATTTGTCTAAAAATCGTGACAAGTGGGAATCGCATTCGCGTCTTACCCTAATAGACTACTAAGGCCTCCTTTTTGATAGTGTTTGTCTGTATGTATTCAAAAAAATATATAATAAGAAAAAAATAAGTTGGTCCTTCGAGCCGGAATACGAGTCAACTCAAAGTTAACTAGCCGCCTGTAATCAAGATAGTTCAAACAGTTTAATCGCATTACGGGCCGTTTAACTGTCGCTTTAACAGTTTAACTGAGTTTTTCTCGGAATCGTGTACCGTTCGAAAAGGCTTAGGACAGTCGCATAACACGCTGTACTAATGTTGTGGAAATCCAAGTTCATTTAAGATTTTTATTATAGGTAAACACTGACGTAATTAACGATGTAATGGAAGCATTATAATGCTTTTATTTCTCTTTATTTATGCCAGCAAACAGTCGTATATGGTAATTATAATATTATTATAACAAATTTATATAACTAATACATAATAAATCAATATTTCCTACATCCACACCACTTAGCCTAGCCCAAAGTAAGCACTGTATACGTACAACGTATTTCAACTTCTACTATGAGCTAGTACCTTCAACATCGAAAGTATTATTTTTACAAATATCGAACGATTGATTAAGATGGAACCATGTGTTTAATTTTATATTTTGCAGTCACAATGCTATACGTTTATATCTTTAACCGTCTTCTTATATAAATAAAAATTCCTTTTTGTTAATATTTTTCAATTTTTTATTTCTCATTACATTATTTCTTTTGACAATTATAAACCAATTTAGTTTTAAATCATTTGGACACATGAAGTATGAAAAATGTATAAAAACTTACATAAAGGTTTTATTGTGTCATCTCAACACTATATTCGAAGCGAAAGGTCGTGGGTTCGCATCCCACCTGAGGGCTCAGAGGCGTGGTTGTTTTTACAGGCATAGTTTTTATCTTATCATATTCTCTAAATTCAAATATTAAAAGAAACAATCATAACAATACAAAAAAAAAATCCTGGTTAGTTTCTCGACAAGTACCTAGGTAACTCGTGTGAATAATAGTTAACAACAATAATAATAATATTATAACGGAAAAAAACAATAGAAAATCGACAGGTTATCTTTTAAAATTAGTGTCTAAATAAAAAAGAACTTTCAGAACAACTTTCCCCCCCCCAAAACATTTTAACATGTAGCTCAAAACAAAACAACCTACAAAAAATAATTACAAATTTCTTTATATTCATAAGCAAATGCAAGCTCAAACAAGAGCCCTTTGCCACCGGAACAACACTTCACTTTAAGTACACTTCCACGTCAAAAAGATTGCGCCGCGGCCATTTTGTTTTTTCACTAAAAAGGTTTTGAAAATATACCTCGCGTTCACTTTGATTTTAGGTCAACTATTTTTAATTCTAAAAACAAAGCTAGCAAGTGCAATTTAGAATATATGTAGGGTGAGGGTTGCGGACATGTGAATCTTGTAAGATTATATGATGTTGGCAACTTTTTGGCCGAAAATGTCATTATCCATATCAGATTGTCTATAGTACAGTAAAAGCTCTTTATTCGCGGGATATACGTTCCATAAATATGCCGCGAATAGAGAAACCGTAAATACGGAACGGTAATTTATATGGGATTATAGGGGATAAGTTAAGGGGATATTCAGACTGATATTCAGCAGTCGGATTAGCAATTTGCCTCTTAAAAGTAAGACTTCGTTCCATAAACGGATCAATTTTCATAAAGAACTCACTAAGCTCATTTGCCTTTCCTTAACCTTCACTAAGATTTATCAAATTGAATGTGACGTTTCCAGTGCTTGTTGAAGCTTCTTCTTCAATGGGCTGTGAATTTAACATTTCCTCCAAGTCGGTTGCAGACACATCTTCATCTTGCGATTCAAGCAATTCCTGAATGTCACTTGATTCTATCTGTCCGAACCAATATAGCGGCTATCATTTAATAACAAACTTTATGTAAAGTTGTAATAAGGTCTACTACTTTTTTTTACTTTTTTATTGGTCTATTTGACGGCGTTTACAAAGAATATTGGGTTGGATGCCTATTGGAATCCTTTTTGTTATTATGTATGTACTGATTAGATACGCGTATAAAGAAATCTTTCGCCGCGAATATAGGAATTGAGTCGCATTTATTTAATCCGCGAATAATGAAAACGCGAATGAAGGAAGCGCGAATAAGGAGCTTCTACTGTATATAGAATTATAGGTTAGGAATGACTGTTTTTGTCACAAAAATAAATAACCAGCAGAACCACACAGAACTGTGTTCAGTGCTTATTCCCCTATTTCAAGGATCTCTAAATCTATAAATAGTTTGAGCAAATATATTGACATTATTTTTTGACTCTCACAACAGGTTCCGGAGAAATATTTTAAGTAATATGCTCCACTTAATTTGTAAAGTTTATTTTAAATTGAATTATAAAAAAGATATGCATTTGATTTCTATCCTACTACTATTATAAAGGCGAAAGTTTGTAAGTATGGATGTATGGATGTTTGTTACTCTTTCACGTAAAAACTACTGAATGGATTTGAATGAAACTTTATCACAATATCGCTTATACATCAGAATAACACATAGGCTACAATTTATAAACATATTGTTCGAAATACTAATCCTGCGCAGACGAAGTCGCGGGCACCAGCTAGTAGTTAATAATTCCCTAAAGTATTTGGTTTTTAGTCCTGTTTGTTTAAGTAATAACTTTATTTGCATGCAGTATTTACCTGTAAGTGTTTGTTACATTTGGTCTAATTTTATGTTAAGAATAAATTGTTTTATGTAAGTAATAATGTAAACAAGCGTGGGTAAATCAATAAAATAAAGTAAAAGAAAAAACACATCAAACTTAAATTTATTTTAATCTTTCAGAGTACATTCCATCTTCTCACGATTTGATAAGGCAGTAATGTAATATAATAAACAATTAAGACAAATTGCGTGGATTTCGGTGATCTGCCCGCCACCTATGTGAATTATTTACCTATTTCCGTCAGAGACAGTTTATGTCACCTTTCATTCATTTTTCTTTATTATTGTGTACGCACGTATGAGTACCTAAATTTCTAATGCATCACACTCTTATACCAGATATGAGTATAAAAACACAAAAATTGAAATTAGCAGAAGTGTATGTTACCATAACTATAGTAAATTATAAGACGCGAAACTATATGGAGACCTCTTGAAAGCATACACTCATCTCAATTGCAATTTTAATACCATTTGTTAACATTCAAGTTAACCAATCCACTCACCCGATCAGTGATGGCTTCCTCCATTTTGCCGCGCTTCAAGCCCGGCGCTCGGATAACATTCGCCGGTGGCGCCACGACGGCGGGCGGCGGCATGCTAGCAACATTGCTCGCAGCGCCCGCCGGTATAAAGCCGGCCTCCATTATCAACTACGTACCACCGCCACTCGACATTAGATGGCGCTTATCGCAATTCCGTAACAAATCAATTCACTTGTCGCACCATAACAATAACAACTATTAAAATATATCAATTATTGTTCTCAATTCACTTATAAAAACACTCAATTCACTGCACGGACGTATTGAAATGATTTTAAGTCACTAGCCATTGTGAGGAACTGTTTTCTTAATTTGAACACGGGGATTCTACAATTTTGAGCATTTATTGAACGGAATACGAAGATATGCACTTTGATATCACTTAAAGTAGCACTTTTATAACACTTTTTGGCAATTAAAAATATTATCTAACGGAAATTAACAAGATCACAGCGGAGGAAACACGTTTTCCCGACGGCGGTCGAATGTTTTCTGCATTTTAGAGTGACTGGGTGTTGCTATCTCACTCGTCACTGTACCTGGGAAAGAGATAAGAATATCATTATGTTAATTGACAAAACATCGCGGTGCGAATTGGACAGGTTTAGTTCAATAAAATATACAAATATTATTATTAAAATGTAGAGAATCTATGTTGTTTTTTTTCGCAGATATTATTTTGAGCGTACATAGGTTTATCTTTATCTTATTCTTTTAACAAAAGCCAGTTCATTTTAAACCGAAACTAAGACATATTTAATAACCAGCTGACCCGGCCACGCGTTGCTGTGTTATAAATTAAAATGAAACCTATACGACCTAGGTTGGAACAAATCCAGCAAAATTAAAAAGAATCATCAAAATCCATTGAGCAGTTTCCGAGTTCATCACTGTCAGACAATGTGACAGGGAATTTTTATTTAAATAGACTTAAAAAATCAATAAAATTATTAATGTTAAAAATGGTGATAAATTACATTTTTTTGGACTTTTTGGCGGGAGCGGGAAGCGTCACGTTCTTGGTTTTGTTTCTCTTGTTAATTTTTTTGTTGTGGATATTAGTGCGCAATAATGGTGGATTATTAACCACTAAGTGTTTGTGAACATGCAAGAGTGTTGGCAAGTGTAACAAAGCAGCGGAAGTTGTCTTTTCCTGCTCTCTCAAGAAGTCCACGGGGAGGTTTCAGTAAAACCCCACACATTTACTAAAACCTAGGGAAAAACAAATTTTACTGTTCATCCATCATCATCAATAAAGAAAAGAAATTACTCAAGGATACTTGACACTGGCTAAATGCACAAATCGTGCAAACCATAAATAAAGAAAAAAAAATATTTTTTAATTTCTATGAATATGATGATGAGTCGATTTATGAATAATGGGAGATCAATAAGTGAGGAGTAAAAGGGTAGTTGTAATATTTAAAGTGGTGATAATTGCCTATGCTTATTTTTATGAGTAAATAACAATTATTCCAACACGAGACCATACTTGGTCCATGCAGTCGCAGTCGCTAAGCATATAGCTTCGGTAGCACCATATATTGGAGCGGAGCGTAAAACTAAAAAAATCAATAATTTTTAATAAATTTTAAAATACCATAAGAATGAAAACTCGAAAACCGCGCGCTTCTTGTTTCAATGGGTAATCCCTTAGAGCCAATGTTTTTTGGTGTAACTTTTTCATTATTGCGAATTTCAAAATTCCGATAGGATCTAAACCTGTTCATTCAATTCCACACAAAAATTATTAAAATTGATTAAGAACTCGGGAAGTTATAGCGTAACCGACATTGCGTCATTGAAACTGATCCTTGAGAGCTCCTCTCCAATTAAGATTCAAAGTAGGCAGACCTTGGACTGTGGATCCAAAATCAGGTGATTATGTTGATCAAATATACATATGATTTGAACCTGTTCGTAGTCCAGTCAGTCACCATTAACCGCTATGCCAATCGACATTAGCACTATCCAATGAGGAAACCCTGCCAGCCTTTTGGGCACTGTTTTCAACTGAAGCAGTAAACCTTTTTAGTTTTTTTTTTTATTTTATTATACCAAGATCTAATTTATACTGTATTATTATATTTCTTAATTGGTCCATTCACTATTACATTAACATTTAATTATAACTCTTTATATAAAAATAACAAGAGGCTCATGTCAGATGGTGCTAATCAAACCATTAACCACATGACAAGATAAAGGACAAAATGCTTTTACTCGATATCAACATCAATGTACAAACATTCAAGAGACTTAATACCGATAAGTGGCAAAAAACAAAGCAAAGACTGTGTTTTTTTTTCCTTTATTAACTTATATTACACAGTATCAGAAATACTATGGGGTATTAGACTTTATTTCGATGACCGTTTGGTGCAACAGTAGCGATCCTGCCTTTCGCACCGACGGTCCTAGGCTCGAATCTCGGAAGGAGCAGATGTTTGTATGACGAATATGAGCATTTGTACCCGAGTCATGGGTGTTTATATATATTTCTATGAATATTACATATTTATGTATCATATATGTATGTATATCCGTTACCCTAGTATGCATAATACGCCTTACAGTGCTTACTTTGGACTAGGCTAATTGGTGTGAATGTAAGAAATATTTATTTCATTATTAATGCACACATCTTATACGAGAGTCGACCCGACCATTACTAAGTATACGCTAAAAATAGTGAGAGTTCGCCGTAAACTCACGTTTAGCAGAGATCATAGTTACAATTTAGGGATCTTCATGTCAAGTGAATAGGTATCTTCTAGACAAGCGCGTCACATCCTAGATCGCATCGCTTACCATCAGGCCAGATAGCGGTCAAACGTTTCCTATTCACGATTTAAAAAAAAGTAGAATACGACTATAATTCGGAAAACAGTGCTGCCCATTTTGTGATCTCTAAGGAAAGCTTGTTTTGACATCATTAACACCATTAGCGGAGTAATCCGACACATACATTTATTTTAAGTAACAAATTCTTATTCCATACAATTTAACTGACATTTACAGACGTTCTGTATTCAATATAAAAATGTAATCGGGCGCTAGAAACTTGAAAAATTAACACTTAACCTACCGATACTTCATTCTTACCAAAGCGGGTCAAGTGACCCGTCTTTAAAATGTTACCTATATACTATGTCTAGCGATAAATATTTCAGTTAAGCAATTTGGTACTCGTATAAACCAGTTTTTTTCTAATAACGATTCAAAATAGTTTATATATTAAAATTAAAAAACATTAAAATACAACAAGAAAAAAATAAGTTTTAATTAAGTTTATAATGGGTCATTTGTGACCCCTCATAGTATGTTTAGTGTTAAAATGATACGGCGCAATGACGTAGCTAATAGAATTTGGTATAGACCACGGACTGAATTGAACGTCAAATAAATGTATACTTTTGGTCGTGTCACTGTACGTTGAGGCACTTTTTTTTTTATTTAATTTTTCAACGGCCTTGGAATAAAGCATACGGCCTATACTCAATAATAAATTTCTACAGATTGTATTTTGGAGAGTGTGCTCAGGAGCTACATATACTCATACCGCCATCACCTTTCTTCCATCGGACATCCAGACGCATTGCGGGCTACCACCCTTTCCTAGTTGCTATTCCTACCTGTCGCACCAAGCATTTCTCAACTTCTTTTATAATGCGTACAGCAAAGGAGTGGAATTCCCTCTCTGCGTCTGTATTTCCAAGTACTTATAACCCGTCTGTTTTTAAAGCCAGGGTGTATGGCACCTTTTGGCTTAGCTCTTTCCATCGTGGATTCTGTCTTTGCCCCCGGGCTTGATTGGGATCAAGAGTTAACCCATTCTAAATAAAAAAGCACACGATGAATGATGATGCGAGTTGATTTATGAATGATAGATGATCAATGGAAGACGAATGAATAGTGAAACAATCCCAACCCTAAGTTTCAGTAAAAGTGTGGGCTTCTTGAGGGAGCGCGACGACACCTTCCACTGTTTTGTTTCACTTGCCAACACGCATATTCAGAAACACTAGGTAAATAACCAACCATTATTACACAATAATATCAACCACAACACAAAATTTAACAAGAAAACCAAAACCATTAAAGTGACGCTTCGCGCTCCCGCCAAAAAGTCCATTGAGCCATTTCATGTACTCTATGACGTAAATAATGTATAGACAAGTTACTTTGAAACTGATAGTGTTAAGGGATGGTGCTATCCCAATCAAACCTTGATCCCAAAGATAGGAACACAATCGAACGAGCTAACCCAGAAGGTGCCTATTCACCCTGGCTTTAAAAACGGACGGGTTATAAGTACTCTGCCGAACACGTGGCATAAAGTGTTATTTACTATATGGAAAAACATTTTTTTAATTAAACACATATGAAACCACGTGTTGAACCTCGTTAATCATAAACGATGAGTTTTTAATGCAACAGATTAGATAACTGAAGTTATAGATAATTTTAATTAAATATGCCATTTAATACTTTAGTGTAATAACATTCTATACACATTTTTAATCAAAGTAATGATTTTTTAAATAAATCTATGTGAGTGTAATTAAAATTAAGATTAATAACACACTTCTGACAACCGTAGCTCTGTCATCCTGTGAGCGCGGCTAATAAAAAAATTCGAGACGCCAGGATTAAATATTTGATAAAAATAAATAAAGAACTCGATGGCTAAGACCCGTCACCGGATACCCATCTAATCCATCCAACCAAAATAAATTAATATATTTATTGAGATAAGTATCTCTTCTTGGCCTATATTATGACTGATACTCCGTCTAGTGTTTTCAGCCAGGATATTTCTGTGCCACCAGTGTGATTATATACTGATGGTAATTATGATAACTGATTAATTTAAACAAAATATATTAAAATATATATTAGGGGTATATCTCTTCGGGACAGAGTTCGAAACACCGAAATAAGGATACGAACTAAACTTACCGACATAGCCGTAGAAATCGCCAAAAGAAAATGGAAATTGGCGGGACACAGGGCGTAGAACGGATGTAAGATGGGGGAAGAAGGTGCTCGAATGGAGGCTAAGAACTGGTCGTGGCAGACAGCCGATGAGATGGACCAACGATCTGGTTAAAGTTGCGGGCAAGTTCTGGCAGAGGAAGGCCCAAAACAGGGAAGAATGGCGGGCAATGCAGGATGCCTACACTCAGCATTGGGTGGCGAAAGACTGAAGAAGATATTAAAAATAAATAATAATATATAAATTGTCGATAGCAACACTGCGTGTTGTTTTTGGCCGGCGCCAGTTGGCGACACTCATCAACAATTTGGGGCATTATTATTAATGACATGTGAAAAATACAAATAAAACAAAATTGAATGAAACAAAGACTAAATCTTTCATTTAAAAGATGGATAAATATGAAACATTATTTTACGATATACCTACAATAAATAAGAAAACACGCTAAATACAAAGTGGAGAAAGTAAAACCTCCCTTAGATTAATCATTTAACGCCATTCCCTACATGGGGAGGCAGAGATCACAGATTTCCACTTTCCACGATCCTGACATACATCTCTCGCTTATTCAACTCTCATCAGATCTTTCATACAAGCTCATCAGTTAAGGGTAGTTTTGACCTGGCCTTTTTTCAGGACATCTTCTATTTAGTCCCCGAAAGTTCACCTTGGTCTGTCTTTGCCATGCACATTTGCCTCATAAACTTGTATTATCAATCTCATTTCGTTCATTTCTTCACATATTCAAACCATCTAAGCTTCTCTTTTTAAATAATAATCTCATAATAATCGGAACTATTGGTATTTGAAACGCACATTGTTCTAGATGACTATAGGCTACAATATAGTTGGTTTTCTAATACATCAAAATGAGTAAGCTAGGTCGATGAATACAATGGAAAATTAAAGTCACAAATACGAATGCGTCTTAAATAGAACATTATAAATGAAGGCATAAAGGTGTTTACACTTTAAAAGCCATTAGCTACAGGAACATGAGACCATCAATCAATTTGCATTGTACTTTAAAGGCTCAGAAAGTAACAAATTTCTTTTGGTGAAATATCCTACATTATATTAAATGTTCGTAAAAGCTACAAAATGCTTTTGTTTAGGGTACGGATACTCCTGTGCCCCTTATAGGATTATAATACGCTGATGGTAACAAAATGTATTAAAAATAAAGAATAATTGCCGATAGCAACACTGTGTCTTCTTTTTAGCTTGGCCGGCGTGAGTTGGTAACACTCGTCAACAATTTGGTGCATTATAATTAATGGTATGTGAAAAATACTCCACTAGATTGAGGGGATTAGATGACACAAAAAATATATTCTGGGGGACGTACTTAATAAAGTTGTTGCCTTTTTAAATAAATAATGTTGTGTGGAGTTCGTAAAAGCAGACTCCTAAAATCCACTCCAGTATACACCGAACCTTCTGAAATATAGTTTATTAACTGCGATCTCCAATACGCCTGTCAAGCGTGAAGAATGTGGCAACACTATCCCATTTCCAGGAAAGGCTACCGTCAAACAGTGGGCGTCGTTTGACTGAGATGATGAACCGTAAATCACTGTGAGAAATGAAAAAGTCACATAATAATAAAAAATAACAAAACACACCAAAGATCACGAATATTATCGTCATTTCAAAAATTTACATTATACGAATGAAATATCAACGAATATTCGCAAACATCTTTAAAAGAGGGCTACGTCTCACCTATATCAAAACATTTTTAATCTATTTTTATAAAAATAACAAGACCGCGAAGAAACATGTATTGCTTAGCATAAAAACGAGTTACCTAATTATAATTAATTAATTCACATAACATGGATATGGACAATGTTTTTTGACAAATATAAGTTTTACTGTTTTTTTATGTGTTTGTAAAGAAAAGTACATCATTGCTAAAGATATGACATGACGCGTAAATATTTGATTATTTGAGCTTTAAAATAGACGTTTCAGAATGAAAACAAATTATTTGTAATCCGTCAAGATAAGATTGAAAAAAAAAAAACGCTTTGTTTACTTTGACGATGTAATCGCAAATATCTATCACCTCAAAACCAAGTTTTAAAATTATATTTATTTGCTTACTAATCGGAATAGATGACCCGATTACATCATTCAATATGTCAAGAACATTGCTATTGCTATATAAAAGATCGCGGAGAATGTCTAAACATTGGTGATGTCCTTCCTTTTTTAATATTAATTAATAACATAGAATGTAAACATTTTGTAGAATGTAAGCAAGCATAGAATGTAAGCAATAATCAACAATTTGATTTAAAAAACATAAAGGCGATTTCGAATTTTCATATATAATAATGTAGGCAAATCGCGTGACATAAATAGTTGTGTATAACTTTGTTTTATTAAAAACAACTCCAATACTGGACGGATGCATAATTTACCTGCGACGTAAAAATACGTGTTAAAAACAAATACAGCATTATTAGCGGCAATGTCAAGGTGATTCAGTTGATTGACCAAGAGCGACGAGAACTTTGGTTTCAAAGATTAACCTGAAAATGCACTTTTGAGTATCACAGGTGAAAAATAGCAAGCTGAAATAAAAAGAAACAATTGTTTCGTATTAAAAAACTCGCGATCACGTAGCATGACTTTGATTGAACACTGAAACCGAAGAACACAAAAAAAATCAGTCAGCTCATTTAGACAGACATTTAAAAATTCCGAGGTCTTCGTTCTTTGCAAAAGCTTCGGAAGGAAATTGACTGTTGATAATCACGAAGTAATCATAATAATGGAAAGAAACGTTAAAATAATCATTAAAATAAAAGCATTCCTTATCCAATGAACGGTGTTTTATTTGAATGAAACTGCACAAAAATATAAAAAATAGACAATGGTGCTAATAGTAGCAAACACACGAATCTCGATGGCTTAGATTTACGATTTTTTGCAAAAATTGATCAGGAAATGAGTGATCAAAAGATTTATTATGTCAAGTTCATGCTTCGACTGGCAAATTATCTGTTGTTTCTTCAGTCTTAAGTACCCACGAATCAGCGCTGGACCTGCTTGGTGGATTAAATAGACAGATAAAATTAGTTTATTTGCATCATAAGACACAAAAATGGTTACAACTTTTAATCTTGAGATAGATGGATTTTAAATTTAAGCGTGCGTGCCGCAACAACGCAAAGTGAAGAAGCTCAGCGATTCCTATACTCTGAGAGCAAAGCACTGTTTTTCAGCTCCTACCCAAAGAACACACGAGACTATTTTTAACAGCGCGGATGTGAATATCTACAAAAAAAAATCAATATACTCTAACAAATACATAATATTATTGTTAAAGGTAATTGATGAAGATGAGAAAATAAATTAAATAATAAAATTAAATTAGATTGCATTATAAATACAATAATTAAAAATAAATGTTAAAAAAAAAATACGAGATCCCATAATAATTAAACGTTATTGCATATCGTGATTAACCCAAGAAATAAATTACGAGTAATTCTCCCTAGGGCATTTTTATTCTTAAGGAATTCAATGGGAACTAATGAGTAGTGGGTATTATAAGTTAAAAGTATGATAGACCTAAGCACCAAGAAAATAAGGTTCTGAATTTAATATCTCAACTCTAGCTACGTTCGTATATTTGAAAACTTAAGACTTCAAGGCCTCATTTCTTGTTCGGCCGCTCTTAATTTTTGTTTCATTCTACAGTCTCCATTAGCAGAATATAGAATTCCAATATCTGTCTATTTCTTGTATCGGCATTACGACACCCATTGCTGGACACACAGGCTTCCATCCATCTTCAACTTTTCAAATATTTTATTTTATTTGCTATTTCGAGTTAATGATTGAACTCTGTAATAGGATTATGTAGTACAGTTAACCACAGCTCAATCTTACCAAAAACATAAAACAGATTTTCAACTTTACAGTCCTGAATATAAAGTTTTTAGAAATAGATAAAATGTAGTAATGTGGTACGTTGACTAGCTGTCGACTGAAAAATGTTAATCCCATTACGTTAAGACGACAGTAAGCGGATTTCGAATAGATAAATACGAATATTCGATAGCTAAGTCTTTATCGATACCTTTATAACTTAATCGATTGCAAGTTTACACTGTGTGTGGCAATCCATTTGAATAAAACGTCGTTATCAAGACACGCATAGAAAAATGAAATAAAGAGAAAAACTGAGTATTAAAATAGTTACAGTAGTATCTAAAAACCGGGCAAGTGCGAGTTGGACTCGTGCACGAAAGGTTCCGTACCAATTTTTAGTTAACAGAAATACATAATTTGTGAAAATTCCAATTGTGTAGCTATCGCTTTTCTTGAGATACAGCCTGGCGCCAGACAGACGGAAAGACAGCGAAGTCTTAGTAATAGGGTCCCGTTTCTACCCTTTGGGTTAGAGGCCCTAAAAAATGATGCTAGAATCCCCAAAAAGAAGCCATTGTGTTAATATTGTTAAATATACTGTTAGATTTAAACAAAAGGGTAAAATAAACTCAAACTAATGGACCGATCATTTATTAATGAAATTTTTATGTATAATAATTATCTTTCTTTACATTGGGAGAGGCTCCCTTAGACACCCTAGTCTGAGATAGAAGAAGGTTGCTCCCTCAGACTAAGTTCGGGTTTGGGTGACCCGAATGCGATTAAACGGTTACATGTCTAAAGGATAATTCAATAAGATAGTACTTATCTAAAAAGTGGCACTGCTGGCTGACCACCAAGCGGATATATCCCACAGACGAAGTAGACAGCGTAATATAGCTGACCACAAAAAAATTACTTCGGGAGTAATTGTAAGTATTAATGTTGATCAGCAAAATATAGGCAAAAGATTACAGTAACCAATTAGCCTTGTGCAAAGTGTCCACTGTAAAACTTCTATTATGGATACTGGAATAACGTATAGACATACATATAAGATGCATCGATTCATAAATATCCTTGTACAAATGCTCGTATTCATCACACAAACAATGGCCCATTTCAAGACGCGTACCTAGTACCGTTCGGTGCGAAAGGCAAGTTTACGATTGTTGCACCAAACGGTCGTCTAAACACATTTTTTTTGCGGAAGATAAAATGTTTCATCCGATATGGACTTCAGCCAAGTGACGCCTAATTCTATCAAATACCAAAATCTAGAAGAATGTGAAGTAATAAATATTATATTGTATCTAAATATTATATTGTATAGACTAAAATTAATTATCTAAATTATATTATGGCAATACTTTGTGTGTGTGTGTATGTTACCATATTGTCTCGCTATCCTAACATTGCAATTTTTTTTTTATGCAAAATGCCCCCTCCGGACACGGAGGAGGGAGGTGGTGAATCCTCCATGGATACTTCGGGCCGGCTTGAGAGTTATGTCAGACTCGAACTGACTAAACACCACCTGAGGTTGGCTTGTACCCGGAGAAGGTCATAAGCCGTCGTCAGAGGCGACGCCCCTCTAGTGAGGGACGGCGAAACTAAACTTGCCCTTACGTACTCCCGCAAAAACAATACGATAGCGTGTTTCTACGCGCTGAAGCGCCATCTAGTATAGATAAAAAAACAAAAAAGTAGGTTTGATTTACTCTGCGTTTTATTTCGTCATTTTATTTGTACTTTCATTTGTCTTTTATACTCTGTATGTCACTGCAATGTTTAAGTATACTTATCTAAAACAGATACTTGTTGACTTTGTTGTAATCGACGATGTAATGAAACCGTAACACTACTGTGATAATGGAGTAATATTGTTTCTCTGTGGATTATGTATGGTGACGACGTATAATATTGTAAATGTCACTACTTCTGTTCAAGCTGACGAGTTTATTGCGCCCATTCTTCTTGTCAGTTAAAAGACGTCATGATTGTGTGGTAGGTTAAAAATATTGGACGATTCCAAACAACTTATTTTAAGTGCATTTGAATAAAGTTATTTTTAAATTTTAGCTCCAAATTGGCGAGCGATGTTGAACAGCAAAGACGTTTTTTAAAAATCGTCGACTATTCCGCACAAATCAAACACATCAATAACAGTAATATTTTTTAAATTCACACCAATTAGCCTAGCCTAAAGTAAGCACTGTAAGGCTTGTGTTATGGATGCTAGAGTAACGGAGCGACGGATATGATACATAGATATGTAATATTTATTGAAATACGCGTTGCTATATTAACGCGTTGCTATGGTAACGTTATTGATACAATGGAAAAAGAGCGGGAAAAAGAGCGGACAGACAAACAACAAATTTGTGTTCTTAGATTATAGATTAAATATCTATGCTACAAGGCTCGTATTTATCACACAAACATCTGCCCCTTCCGGTACTCGAACCTAGGACCATCGGTGCGTAAGGCAGGATTGCTACCATTGCACTAAAAAGTCGTTAAAATTGACTATTGTCTTTCGTTTCATTAAAAATTATGATAATGACATCGTTACAAAACTGAAGTGACAAAATAGTATTCAAATGTAGGAATGTTAATGGTTATGCAAATTTATTGTAATTATATGATAAACAAGCTGTGTTCAAATCGGTAAATATTTTTGATACACTGTAATATTCCATTTCAAGATGATAAGTTCTTATAATGATATAATAATACTAGCGGCCGTCCCGGCTTCTCACGGGTAGACAAAATTCTTTAAATTTTTTTCTATTATTAAATATTTTTCCGTTAGCGCTATCTAGCGTCCGGTAGACGAACTACTTGCGGTTAACGCGTTGCTATGGTAACGTTAATTGATACAATGGAGAAAGAGCGGACAGACAAACACACAAACCACTGTGATCTTAGATTATCAGAGAAAGATGTTCATCCTTTTTTTACTCCTTTTTTTTGATTGCCAACTCTCATTAACACAACCCTCGAGGCTTTTGCTGATGACTGCTGTAAACACAATTGTAACTTAATGTATTGCACAATAAATAAATTAATAAATAAACAAAATACCTGCTTACTGCATCATTTATGGCATCTTGAAATCATATCGTTTATCATTCGATACGTATCGTCGACCATGAATAATCGGTTGATTGTTATAAAAGCAACATTGATATGTCATAGAGTTGCAATAAGCGTTCTCGGACATGACGTTTTGACCGACTTTCAACAGTTTTGTACTGACTCAACGCCGTCTGAAATTTCGTTGGGAGCTTTCAAGGGAAGTGCATTATGGGAAGTTACAGTGGATAATGGCTCGATGGTGTTTGGTCACGATACCACCAGAGAAGAATAGCGCAGACCTTAAGGGTATTTTTGAATAAAAACACTTTTTTTTTTACTTCATCCTGACGATTCGACTCCTTTACAGGAGCCGTGATCACAGGATGACGAAGGTGTCATCGGACATCCAGACGCACTGCTGGCTACCACTCTTTCTTGGTTGCTATACCTGTCGCACCAAGCGCTTCTCATCTTCTTCTTTAATGCGCACAGCAAATAAAAAAAAAGCACTAACTATCACATGCACCTCGGAAGGCGTAGCAATGAAGGTTAGAGTGGCAGACATTCAGACTTTTTTTTCCCTCTAAATATTTATTAATGGAATAATAACTTCTTCAAAGACCTTATGGATTTATTAGTATTTATTTTCGTAGTTTTAAATAAATTTTAATTGACATCGGGTAGGGACCTTAGCTGTGTAAAATTAATTTAGATTTTGTTTACAAAATATTATTTTTATAGCGAGGTATGTTGCTCCGGGACGCATCTATGATCTTAATATATATAAACTAGCAAACCCGGCGAACTCCGTTTCGCCACCAGATGGCTTCGTTTTATGTAACATTTCGTTTGGTGATTAAAAGAAGAAGAAAATATTTTTTTTTTGTTTTATATTTGAAAAGGAAAAATTTTATTTCATTTCACATCAGTAATTAATTCATTTCGATTACAAAAATGAAGTGTTATTTAGTTGAACTTCTCTCAGTAAATGAAAATGAAAAGCAAAGTTGCGGTAGATTTAAATTACGCAATATCATAATAACTGTACCAACTTTGAGTTGCAAGTTATGTGGTAGAAATCCTGGTAACTCCAGAGAGTTCAAAAACTCCGTTGGATAATTTATTACATCGTCGGGATTTGTTATGGAATCAACGGATTTGTATGTCACCAAATCGCCAGAAATTTTTGATTGAATGGTGAAATTCAGTGCGTGTACATCATTATTCTTTGCGGCAAGAATTGCTCGTTGACTTAACCAAGCATAATTCTGATAATTCTCACTAATGTTTGGGAAAACATTTTCAATAAGAGCTAATTGAGAGTCTACAAATCGGCAAAAGTCGTTGGTAAGAGTAATTAATCCAGATGTCGCATCAACTGGTACTTTTCCATTTCCAACAGCTAACAATTGTTTGGAAAATTGTGCAGCACTTTGATCATTTTGAAGTTGAACTCTCATATTAGTGGTTAGCGATAATGTTTTTACGTTATTCCATAAAGGTGATGCCTTCAGGCATACACTCAATTCATCTGCAGGCGTTCCAGGGGAATTACCGGCAACGTCTGCCTGAAATCGCCTGCCAACAATATCATCAAGCCGCCAAAGATGTTGTTATTTCACCGAAGATCCAGTGTGAAGTTAAGTACTTCAAGTGATTTCTTATGTGCCATTGTGCACTCATCACAAACAATGAGCTTGCATTGCATCAACAATTTTCCCATTGCACTGGATCGGGAAATATTGCATGTTGGAGTATCAATTGTGTTTAAATTGAGTGGCAACTTAAGCGCAGAATGTGCAGTACGACCGCCATCTAGAAGAGTCACCGCAATTCCAGATGATGCTAACGCCAAAGCTATGTCACATCTTGATCGAATAGTGGCCAAAATCAATGAAATGACAAATGTTTTCCCTGTTCCTCCAGGTGCGTCCAGGAAGAATAGGCCACCAGTATTATTGTCCACCGCTTGCATTAATGTTTCGTATATTTCTGTTCATTCAGCAACGGCACATTATTTCGAACGAATTCCTGCAATGTATCAACATTGTATTGCAGCTCTCGATTTAATTCTTGGTTGAATGCATCGTGCATCGATCGATTTGGCGCAATCATTCCTACTTCAATCAGTAGCTTGTTTGCAATAGTCAAGCATTGATCCTCAATCAGAATCAATCCTTCATTGTAGATTTCATCGGTTATTTGGATATCAGGATTATTCGTTTGAATGCGCAAGCGATGCAAAATATCTTCACATATGTCGTCTTTGTATTTGTTCCATAACTGAATTGGTTGTGAAGGAAAACATGTGGTGATGATAATTGCGAACAGCGTTCGTATTTGGTACGCATTTGATGAAACAACTGAATCCGCAAGTGTTAAATCCCAATGAGAATCGTTCTCCAGCAAACCCAATAGTTGACATGCTTCTCGATATGTTTGGCATTGGTGGCCATTCACAGTTTTCAAATGCGCAAATGATTTTGGTCCACGTACATTTACCAACAGCAGTCGCAAATAAAAACATTCATCATTTCTAGGATGAACAGTATACATGCGATCTAGTGCATCAGTGGAAAACACCTGTGGCCAATCTGGAACTGGGGTTCCTTGTTTGCGACGTTGGAATTTCTTTGTTGATTGATTCCAAGTGTAATACTTAGGCATTTCAACGTACATCAGCGTCGCTGCGGATGGATCTGCTTCACACATTGCAAAGAAGCTAGTCAATGTTGTCGATGGTGGTCTCTCAGCTCGTTGTGCCGCATTAGCCTCAGTGAAGTAAACTCTTTGGCCATTTTCCAAATGCACTGCTAAATGTACAACTGTGGGATATCTTTCATGAATTTGAAATGACAATAATCGCGACAGTGCTTCATCAGTACTGACGTATCTGCCCATTTGGAAGTTGCTGATTTCGTCATTCGCATTTTCCGACGCAATACCAATCACAGCCATGTCGCTGCCTTTTGTGACGTACTTGCACAAATATTTGATTGATTTGGCCGAATGACATCTCTCAACGTTTGCATGTGTTTCGAAAATTCGTGATAGAGGCGGGCAATATGGTACAATAAATTCATTCCGATCTCAATTTCTTGATTTTGAACTTTAACTTTGATATATCGACCATTATCTTCTTTTGAACGCCGACGATAAACTGAATATCCATCGTTCCCTGTGACTGTTTCAGCAACTAAAGGTCGCGGATATCGTTTTGTGCACTTTCCATCAGCCATGCAAGGCGGTAATGGATTTAATGTACCGCACGGTCTATGCACCATCTGTGTCGTCACAATGTCGTGTAGATGGGGATCAGTGACTGGATCAGGAATTTCAGCTGATATGATGTCATCCACTTCATTTGAATGTAATTTGTTCAGCAACCAAATTTGAATATGAGCATGCGGTAGTCCACGCTTCTGCCATTCCGGTTTGTCACATGAAATTAACTGAGCAGAGAACAATGAGTAGCTGTCAAACAATGTATCACGCACCGGCGCCATCTACTTAAAATATTGGTTTGTAGTACATGCTATATATCAGAGATGGCACTGTATGTGAAAAAAGATTTTCCCGCTTTTCTGTTGAAATTTTTCCTGAATTTTCTTTGCTATAAACCTCACGGAGCCCGAGACCTTTCCAACGAATGCAAAACCGTGGAAATCGGTTCGTGCGTTCTGGAGTTATAGCGTCAGGAAGGAAAACCCGACTTATTTTTATATAGTAGATTACGTGTCACGTTGTTTGTCCGCGATGGACTCCTAAACTACTTAACCGATTTTGATCAAACTTCGTAACTATCTGTTATTTGATCTAACTTAAAAGATAGGATAGGTTTTATTTTAACTTATAACACAGAAACGCGTGGCTGGGTCAGCTAGTGTTATTATAAAAATTCGGGTGTTTTCTTACAAACTTACACATTTTTAAAATGCATAAGCATCATGGTTTCTTTCTAATAGCCACCGTTATAAACTAAATCAAAGCTGTTGTTCCTATGCTCAGCGCGTGGGAATAAAATCTTTTTTTTTTATGTATTCGCAGCGACATCTGTGCGAGAACTAGAGCGTGAAGTACTTCCAACGACATGCCAAGCGTTACCACCTTAGTAAGGAGTCATGTTACAAATGCTCGTAGTTTTGAACTTAAGTATAAATTTTATGTGTAATTAGATTTTCTAAATTTATTAATGATATAATAATATTTCTTTCAGACACTAGAATTGTTCTAGTCTAACATAAATAAATTTAACGACAGTTTGGTGCAACGGCAGCAATCCTGCCTTTCCCACAGATAGTCATTTTTTTGTTATCGTAGAAAATGCATTAGGCATTCGCTCGTGCTGGGAGCGCACGAAACTCCCCACCCGGCCTGTGCCTGTGGTAAAGGCCTATCCACTTAAACATGCGGCGTCCTACAGCACATTGGTGGGGGGGTCACGTGGCCCCTTATCGGACTCTGGCGCGACCCGGACCAGTGTGGGTCTGCCCCTTAGGCTGACGGCGCCTATGCTCCACAGGGGACGGAGCAACGGAGTAAGCCGCGACGCCCTGAAAACTCCGCACGCCTGACGGCCAAATATAATGCGGATGCCGGTCTCCCAATCCGACAACCGACGAAAGGGGTTCGGTGGGGAGAAGCGCCACACTACCCCGACCCACCGGGGTCCCCGGGAACAAGTTTTCAGAAGAAAGCGGCCGGGCAGCGCTACAGACACTTCCCCTCCCCACCGCAGTAGGGACGTTACCGTCCGCCAAGTATCCCTCTCGACTCCCTGTTGCGACCTCGGAGAAAAGCTCCGATGCCGCCTGCGGGCGACGAGAAAGTGCTCTAACCTCGAGAAGCTGATCCTGAGGGTCTACCCCAACCCTCCTGCCAGGGAAGGGACATACAGATAGACAGACAAAATTTTAAACATAGAATTGGTTTTAGTGGGTACATACAAAATTTATCATAAAAATTTGCCCAAAAACATTAACCACAGTAAATATGTCCAACACATAAGTGATATGTCGAATGAAATAAGAAGCACGGGGGATGCAGCAGCACTGTGCCATTTATTTTACGAGCTTTTATTTAACTTGCAATGTATGTGTGTTTGGACGGGTGATATCTTCAACTTGAGCTGAAATTTTGTTTTCCGACAAGCTTTTAAATCATAAAATTTGTGTAATCTACACTAATATTACTAGGTCTGCAATGCTGCTGCTGTTTGCAAATACTGAGCGAAATGCTACCTTACCTAACCTCACATAAATTTCATCAATGTAGTCTCAGCGGTTTGGCTGTGATCAGCTTTTGAATTTTTCTTTCGGTGATTATTCCTCCATGGTAGTCTATATTTTTTTTACATAGCCTATGTCCGTCAGGTTATAATCATGTATGTTCATGCCAAAATTCGTTCGAATCGGTTGAACCGTTAAGTAGCAGGAGGGAGAAAAGCGAAATTTGTGAGTTGCCTAAAAGAGAGCTTTGCTCAATAAAGAGGAAAGATTTGTATTTTGTTATTTTTATATGTTTGCAATGTATAAACTCAAAAACTACTAAGCCGATTTCAAAAATTCCTTCACCATTGGAAAGCTACATTAACGCTGAGTAACATAGGCTATATTTAATGCTAGAAAAAATTTAAAGAATTTTGTCCACCCGTGCGAAGACAGGACGGGCCGCTAGTGACGTTATAAATTGATAGTAAAAGTTTGAAAGTATAAGTTTATTATTTCTTTATAGAGCATTTAAATAGAAGCTTATTTTTAAAATAGGTTTTTTACTTTTTTTATTGGTTTGCTCTTGATCCCAATAAAGCTGGGGCCCAAGACACGATCTACGATGAAGCGAGCTAACCCAGAAGGTGACTATTCAATCTTACTTTGAAAACGGACGAGTTATAAGTACTCGGAAATACAGAGGCATGGGCGGAGTTCCACTCCTTTGCTGTGAGCATTAAAAGATAAAATTATTAATACATTATTATTGGAACCTATCCTTACACCCGTCTATTCCAATAGCAATCAGAGTGATGTAGAGCGAGACATAGCCAGGCTGCATCAAATTGTCCGTGAACAATCGATTGCGACGATTCGTTCGAGATAATCGATTACAGATGAATATTTTTAGCAGAATACAGTTTTAATAGACTCAAAGTTGCGTTTGTATATCGAAAAGTGTTTTGTTAATACAAATTTGGAAGAGATATATCGGAATCAGTGTTGCCAGATTTTTTATTTGGCAAGCCGGGATTTTGAAATTTTTTGAGTGAAAAGAAGACGTATATAAATCAGTTGTTTTTTAAATATTTATCTTTTTATTTGAGTTTTTATTATGTTAACACAATGATAGATAGCAAAAATAGCCATCTTCGTCTTCTGAATAAAAAATAATTAAAAAAAAAATCAAAGTCAAAAAATGTTGTGTTCAAAACAATAGTCTTAGAGTTATCCTTCAGCCGACTTATTCCGTCGGCTGAAGGATAACTCTAAGACTATTCCGCGGGACAAACTCATAAGTTTAACTCATATTAAACTTATGAGTTTGTCCCGCGCGGGAAATTTAATTTTGATTTTATAATCGGGGAGTCTGGCGACGCTTACCGGAATGTAACAGGTAAATTTTTAGACTCGCATTTTTAGATTTGTTTTATTTATACATGTAAAATTCAAACAATACATATTTATATAACACTAACTTCTTTTTTGGTGAATATACATATAAACTTTCTCCGGCGTGCATTCAACAAATTGACAAAGTTTCATCACAATCTGATTAATGGTTTCAGAACGCATAAGGAACAAACATACAAACATTAATTTTTATTTATATTGAAGACTAGCGGTCAGTCCCAGCTTCGCACGGGTGGACAAAATTCTTTAAAATTATTCTAGCATTGAATATAGCCTATGTTACTCAGCGTGAACGTAGCTTTCCAATGGTGAAAGAATTTTTGAAATCGGCTTAGTAGTTTTTGAGTTTATTCATTGCAAACATACAAAAATACAAATATTTCCTCTTTATAATATCAGTGTAGATGACATATACCTAAATTAAATAAAAGTATGACATGATGATGGACACCAAAAAACGTAAGGTTTTGTCTGTAGATAGAATAAAATATTAGTAAAATCTGAAAATTCTCCTATTTAATGATTACTCTCTTTACGCCGGAATTGCTTAATATTTACTTAGCGGAAGTTCGAACCTGTATGGAGTACTGTTCAATAGCAGCCAATACCAGCTCCAGACGCATGAATTCATTGCGAGGAAGGCCAATAAACTCATCGGAAATGACGGTCTTTTTAATGATAAGCTGAAAAGCCTTGAACAAAGTCGGAAGGTATAGCCTATCCGTTTTTTATAAGATACATTTCGGAGTATGTGCTGCAGAATTGCACAGCCTTGTTCCACCATCCCCATTTACAAATAGGCGCCATGCCACCATTATGTGGTTGACTAGCGGCCCGTCCCGGCATTGCACGGGTGGACAAAATTCTATTTTTCTAGCATTAAATAGCCTATGTTACTCAGCGTGCATGTAGCTTTTCAATGGTGAAAAAATTTTTGAAATCGGCTTGGTAATTTTTGAGTTTATTCATTACAAACATTCAAAAATACAAATCGTTCTTCTTTATAATATTAGTGTAGAAGTGTAGATGTAGATATACCAAAGAGTCGCTAAGCGTTTTGGTTCCAATTTTGTGATCCGTACCGCTAAAGAGTGGAACTCCTTGCCTAAGTCTGTTTCCTGACAAATGAATGGGTGTCTTTTAGGCAAGCGCGTCACATACTAGATCACATCATTATCGCTTACGCAAAAAATCATGTCACATGACCGCGATGAACTCCAAACCTACGATTTTGATGATTTTTCTCATTTTGCTGGATTTGTTCCAACTTAGGACATAGGATAAATTTCATTTTAATTTAAAATAAAAAAAAAAACATTGCAAATTATAATAACTGAGCCAAGGCAACAAGTGGCTAGGTCAGCTAGTATATTATATATTTTTTTAAATAGAATATAGGTATATCACAGGAAAAGATATTCTATACCAGGACTTTCAACTAAAAATGGTAGTTTTTTTAATTTTGCGGATGGTACACACTATTGTATTGATAATATAATGTGATGGTATAATGCAACCTTAACCCACCACAATGATAATGAAGCTTCCATTGTATTTTAACTTAAGCGAGCCACGCCCTTTCATAAACATACCAGATTATATCTTTTAATTCGTAATACTAGAGCGACTTTATAACTCCGTGGGTAAAAAATACGCACTCACACGTAATATCCTTTATACCCTAAAAAGGACACATTGACACTTGCAAAGCTTAATCCATATTAAAACAGTATTTTCGTACGTGATTCAGCAATTTGGCTTTCTGCCAAATCAAGGGTTTGCCCGCTACAATTATACCAAACTTTGACAGACAACAAACAAAACAACTTTCAACTTTGTAACCTTGACAATAACGAGCATAGCGGACGCATAATAACGTTAGCGGAACTGTAAATCCAATTTCAGTTGGGGCAGTGGAATTGAGTTATTATTCTCAAATGGATTAAAGTTTGAATTGGCTTGCGATACAATTGTATTGTTATGTAGTGTACAAAGACAATGATAGAAACAATTCATACAAATTTGAATTGAGTGAAAGCTTTCCATCGAGTAGTGGACACGCCTTTCGACTGAGATGATGTTTATAAAAAAGACTAGGTTAATTAAAAGAAGTCTAGATGCTTAGACACAATGACCATAGCATTATGATGATAGTGAGTGGGTATCTGAAAATATGTATTATATGCATAGCACAAGAACAATACAACACTCGCACACACACTCTCTCACAGTCAGACACACACGCACACTCACATGCACACTCACACACACATAAATACACTGCACACATATTAGCAGTAAGCAAATAACCATAGCATAATAAATAAAAAAACCTGACTCTTCTGAGCTTTACAGTAATTTATGGGTTTTAGTTTTAAATAAGTTCAGAGTATGTACCGAAGCTCAGTGTGCCTCTTAGCATAAGCTTCCTCCAACTTCTTCCACTAAGTCCTATCACGAGCTACCCTCCTCCAATGACGTCCAACTGTTTAAGGTCGTCCTCCCATCTTGTTTGTTGGCTTCCCCTGCTTCTCTTGCCATCTTTGGGATACCAGTCAGTAACAATTTTGCACAATTTCTCATGGGGATCACGGATCATGTGGCCTGTCTATCTCCACTTTTGTTGATGAGGCTGAAACTGGCAGCAGAAAAACAGCAGCTTATTGCAACAACCAAATTTTCTAGAACTTTTCGGAGACATTTCAAGATTTATAATTTTACATTATATTATCTATTTTTCTGCTGCCAGTTTCAGCCTTATCTTTTGTTGATCTATTCGTGTAGTTATGTCAACAGTTTTAGTCTTATCCCTTATTGTGCTGCACCTATCTCTGTCCTGCTTTCTGATTCCTAGCTACGCTCCATGGCTGTTTGACAACGTTCTAGCATTTCATTATGGTGTTTGGTGAGTGCCCAGGTTTCACATCCATAAGCAATGACTGGAAGTAAACATGTGTTGAAGACTTTCCTTTTTATTTGCTTAACTCTTTGGATTTCAAGACTTCTTTTAAGGACTAGTATTTCTTCCATCCATTTGCTATTCTTCGTTCAACTTCTTTTGTGGTTTGGCATGGCGTAATACCATACCATTATTCTGAGAAGAGTATCCCCTATTCTTCTGTTCGGCTTTACATAGATTGTCGATACATACATACAAACTTTTTCCCGTAGAGGAGCCAGCAATCAGAATTCCACTTTCCACTATTCTGATATCTCTAGCATCAGACCTTTCATACAAGCTCTTCGGTTAAGGGTACTTTGGACCTGGCCTTCAGGACATCTTTTTGGTGCCTGAAAGTTGAAAGCAGACCTTGGTCTGCTATAATATTCAATTAATGTAATCGACATATAATAAAAAAAAACGACGGGTTGCACTCCGGGAGTGCCGGCAGAAGTGAAAACTTTAATATTAACGTTGTGCATTTTTGATATTTTGAAATGGTTAAGGAATAATTTCGCACGAATTGCTTTAATGATCAGTATAAAAGTGCTATCATTTATGTGGTAAAATACAATATTCATTTATTGCGCTATCGTATACAAACATGTCAACAAACACACCAAGTCGTGTTCGTTGCATTTTTTTGTGCGCATGTGCAGGATTTTGCACATGCGCAATGAATAAAATCAGTTGAACGCATGCGTTCTCATGACATTTTAAAATTTCATAATGACAGTTTAAAAAAAAATAATAATGTAACTGTCACTATGAAGTTTAAAAATGACATGACTATACGCACATCGCGCAAGCGCCCTACGCCGTCTTACGAATTTTCGATCAGGTCACGTGTCCTGACGCGAGTTTAGAAATTTTTACCCATTCCAAAAAAAGCACACAGCGCCGCTAAAGACTTCAAAAATCATACTTTTTAGAAGAAATCATTAATAAAATAATTAAAACTTCATGTATGACTACACGTGATTGAAAATGCACGGAATTGGCCGAATAAAAGTGTGATGTCACCTGATTATTAATAAAAAATGTATACAAAATATAATAATACTATAGTGTACAAAAGCACTACAACAATGTTTTTATTAATTCTATTAACATTTTAGATTTGTTTTTTTTTAACACAATACCATAGCAGCAACACAAGTCAAATAAAATATTGAAATAAATAAATTTTCCGTTTAATATTCATTTATAAAATAAATATAAAAGAACTCTCAATCTCGTCTGTCGCGAGGGCACGAACGAATGCCCATGCAAAGACTGCGTATAGCATGCAGCGCTTTCGCATACCTATACACTCTGAGTATACATATAGGTATGTAATCTCGTCTGTCGCGAGAGCACGAACGAATGCCCATGCAAAGAGCGCTTATAGTATACATATATTATAAGAATACACGCGGAGTATATCTGTGTAAAATCTCATCTGTCGCGAGAACGGCTGAAAATGCTCACCCACAAAAGTGCCCAACGCGCCATAAGAAGTTTTCACTTCAAAAATCTTCAAATATTGTTTTGTTATTCATAACTAAGTAGATAAAAGGTCATGTTGTAAGCTGCTATTTAAATTGAATTTAACTCCATTTACGGAAACCAGTCGACTCATATTTAGCCACCCGTTCACGAGCATGACGCATAATCCAGCGGTAATAATCTATTACAATCGTGTAAATCGCAAATTCAGTCACTAGTGTTCAAGGGAATTAGGAATTCGTTGCAGAACAATAAATAATAGTACACTTCGATTAGTGCGTTTTGTTTATGCAAGCAATATTCAAACTCATTAAAATTATCAGATTGAATAACAAAACGTAAAAGTGTGACACACTTTTAAGATTCCAACTTCAAATTTGCGCGCCATCTTTAAACGGAAAAAAAAATGGAAGCCAACGTAGCCCGCAATTAACTTACACTTATCTCACAAAACAAAATGACAACTCGCATCTTCTCATACGTCCTACAGGACAGCGACCTTCGATGATCACTATAATTGGATTATCCCACTGCCACAACAATTGCAAAAAGAAAAAAAAAGAAGAGCAATTTGCAAAGAAAAAAACAATCTGTCGTCAGTCCAGTCATTGTGACGTTCGGTCGTCGACCTCTGTGGTGTAGAGAAAAAAAATTGGAGCAACTTTATAGTCTTTGAATGAATTCTAAACGGTTCGGTTGTATAGTGCGCAGTTTTTATGTGGCCTCCAATATCCGTGGTTTAACAATTTAAAACTTTATTTATAGAAACAAAGGATTCAAAAACACCTTTATAAGGATACATTTTCATAAGGGTTACATATTGAATCTGTTACAGAGTTATTCCTGTATTTATTTGGGTGTTTTGAACCTGTTTTGCGTCGAACACTTTATAATAAAAGTGTAACAGATATAATGTTTTCTGTTACCAATCTGTTAGAAACTGTTTTACGTTTAACTATCTATGTGTATATACAGTACACCAACATAGGCATTTCAAAGTACCCAAATCATTAGTGAGCTGTCGCATAGTTATGCCAATGTGAACCTTATTGACTGTAACAGATATTAACACTTATGAACCGGTATTTTCTAAAACAGATAGTTAGTTAGTTAGTTAGTTTTACGGGGCATTTTCCGCACTTAGCCTACTGATTGGGCCATTGTACGTGATTAAGTATTCTTCCTTTACTCCAGCCATCCTAGTCCGTTCCAGAAGGCGAGTAGCCTTTTCAGGTTACTACAAGCTTCCGGTAGTGATTTTGGAGACTGGAGAAAACGTGCCCGTTGATCGGCCACGCTCCTGCACTCCAAGAGCACGTGATGTGGCGTTTCCTCCGCCTCCATGCAGCCTCTGCACAGAGGGCTATCTGTCACACCTATGGTAAATAGATGTTTATTCAGAGGACTGTGTCCGGTTATAGTACCTAGTACTTTGCGGATGTCGTCCCTGTTTAGTCTGGTGAGGTTGCGGGCAAGCTTCTTCGAAGCCACCGGAATGGCATTCTTTGTTTGCCTGCAGCCTACACTATTGTTCCATTCTGTTTGGTGGTTGTCCTCTGTTTTTATACGCAGCCATGTTCTAATTTGTGCCATGGGTATAGGCAGTAATGGTTCCGGTCCATACACCGTTCCATTTGAACCCCTTTTGGCTAGTTCATCTGCCGCGTCGTTGCCTAGTGAGTTGCTATGTCCTTTGATCCATTGCAAAGTTATGCTGTTTGTGTTTGCAATGTGCTGGAGTGTATTGTGACACTCCAGTACTAGGACAGATGTTATGTTGTTGCTTTGCAGAGCTTGAAGTACGGATGCACTGTCGGAGACGATTTTGATATTATGGTCTCTGACATCTCTGGCTGCAACCGCCTGTGCAGCTTTGGTGATACCTATACATTCTGCTTGGAATATAGTGTTGAGTTTATCTAAAGTGGTCGAGATTTTGATGTTTAGGTCGTTCGAGAAGACACCGGCTCCAGTGCCCTGTGAGGTTTTGGAACCGTCTGTGTATATCCTTACTTCTCTTGTGCCAGAGTTATCATCTTTTTCTGCTGTAAGTTGGATATTGTATCTTCGATCGAAAACATGATGACACTGTATACTGTCCGTAGGTGCCTCAAAGAGTGGGTTTTCTTTAAGGATATCCTTTAGAACAGTTGAGTGTGGTGTTTCTATGTTTTGTTTCCATAATCCGTTTGCTCTTAATCTAAGTGCGGCCGCCTGTGCCTCTTCTTGAATAGCGAGGTGTAGGGGTCTTAGATTGAGCAAGTATTCAAGGGCGATTGATGGGGTGGTTCTCATGCATCCAGTTGCCGCAATGCTTGCTAAGCGTTGTAGGCTTTGGAGTTTTGTTTTTACCGTGGCCAGTTGTGTTCTGGGCCACCATACAACTGAGCCGTAGGTTATGGATGGTCTGATAACTGAGGTGTACAGCCAAAGTGTTATTTTTGGGTTGAGACCCCATTTTTTACCTATTAGTCTCTTACACTGATAAAAAGCTATGCAGGCCTTCTTGGTTTTATTTTCGATATGGCTCGCCCAGTTCAACTTGTTGTCAAGGATAACGCCCAGATACTTGACTTGTGTTGATAGGGAGAGTTTGGTGTTGAAAAAATTGGGTAGTTGAAGTTGCGGTAACTTCCTTTTGTTGGTGAAAAGGATGAGTTCTGTTTTTCTCGGGTTTACTGATAACTTGTGATCGTCACACCATTCTTCCACAATTCGGAGAGCTGAACGCATTTCCTTACATAGTATGTTTTCTGCGTTCCCGCTTATTAGAATAGTGAGGTCGTCAGCATAACCGATGGTTGTGTAGCCTTGTTTGTTTAATCTTCTAATGAGACTATCCACTACTAGGTTCCACAGAAGCGGTGATAGAACGCCCCCTTGCGGGCATCCTCTGACCACTTTTGCTCTAGTTATGGTGTTCATTTCTATTTGTACCGCCCTTTTTCTGATGAGCTCGGTAATCCAGTTTGTTAATACCGGTTCCACTTTGTATCTTTGTAGGGCCTGGTTTATGCTATTGTGTGTAGTTTTATCGAAAGCTCCTTCTATGTCTATGAAGACAGCCAGAGTTGACGATTTGTTTGTGATGGCTGATTCTATCTTATGCACTACCATGTGTAGGGCCGATTCGGTTGATCTGCCTTTCCTGTATGCGTGTTGTTGAGGATGCAGTGGTTTTCTCTTTAAGACTCCATCTCGTAGATGAAGATCTACTAGTCTTTCCAGCGTTTTAAGTAGGAATGACGTTAGACTGATGGGTCTGAAGGATTTAGCTTGTGTGTAGTCGTCTTTTCCAGGTTTTGGTAAGAATACTACTTTAGCTTCTCTCCATGTTATAGGTATGTATTTGAAGGCTATGCACGCCCTGTATATTGGTACTAAGTACTTTGTTATTTGACCGATTTGCCATTGATCTAAAACAGATTATTACAGTTTCTTTTAAAACAGAAATGAAAAACAGTGTTCAGAACACTCTATTCAGATACCGCTAAAATCCCTAAAATCCCTAAAAAAACAAAAGGTTACACTTTTTATACCTATTTACTAGGGGTCTTTAACTTGCTTATAATCCTAGCAAATGAAATTAATACAAGAAATTAGTAACTAATTATTAATTATAAAAAAAAATGACGCTGACGTCGAATTATTTTCATACTCGACCTACTTGTGGTAGCGATCCTACCTTTCGCACCGACGGTCCTGGGTTTGAATCCCAGAAGGGGCAGATGTTTGTATGATGAATACGAACATTGGTACTTGAGTCATTGGTATTTATATATATTTTCTATAAATATTCAATATCTAAGTATCGTATTTGTATATCTATCCTTTACCCTAGTATTCATAACACAAGTCTTACATTGCTTACTTTGGGCTAGGCTGATTAGTGTGAATATGTGAAATATTTTTCACGGGTTCGAATCCCGGTAGGAGCATATTCCAGAGTCATGGTTGTTTACATACTTATTTATGTATTCTTCACATTATTTAGTACCTACCCATAGTAATAGCTCAGCTTAATTTAAGACTAAATAATTATTGTGAATGGTCCGGAATTCCTTTATTAATTATAAAAAAAAAACAGATTACTCACTAGTGTCTCATACAATAATCATTTTTGTACTTTAAAACAGATTATTTTATTTACTGTATGTAATTTCAACATACAATTAATTGAATATTTACAAAAAATATTTAAGAAATAGGACACCAAACGACGCCTCCTATAGTACATATGTATATTATGAACGGACAAGCCACGTAACTGACTAATAAATAAACAACCATGTTTATTTTATAAGGCAATGATAATAATAATTAGAATAGATGTATTGGTTAACGATATAGCTATGGAACGTGCAAGGTAAAGTGGCGTGTCGATACTTATAGCGAAACTATATGAAGCGATAGTTTTTATAAATGAAAACAGCGTAGACCGACTCAACGGCTGTAAGGAAACTTATTCATTACAAATAAATAAATATTAAACTAAGTAGCTAGAGCACTTTTGCAACCGGAGATAGAACCCGGGACCTATGTGTTGCGTTACCACAAAAACCAGTATGCGAGCCACTCGACCACGGACTCTGTCAAATAATCGACTTTAATTGCATATAGTTAAAATTGATATTCGCGCAGGGTTTATAATAAGGGTTCCACACCTAAAAGGAAAAACAGAAATTACCCTAGTATCCATAACACAAGCGTTACTGTGCTTACTTTGGGCTAGGCTAATTGGTGTGAATGTAGGAAATATTTATTTATTTATGTAAAATCACTTCGTTGTACATCTTTCTGTCAAAACCCTTTTTTGGGAACGCGTTGAGGTATAAATTAGAAATTAATATCAAAGATCAGGTCTGCAATCCCTTGGAGCAGTGAAAAAAATCATCATCTAAATCAATGCAATCAAAAGATACGCATTCTTTAATTATTTATTACATACAAGTTTTTTAATTATTTTAATAGCTTGGCATTCGTTTAAAATAGCATAGCTTTAGGTAGTTGACAATTATGGACACAATAGAAAAAGATTCCATTAGAAATTCATCAGACCACGTCCTGCCTTTGTCTCTGTATACCGCTGAATGTATTACGTCTGTCTGTGCGTAGTTTCGTATATATGGTGGCGTGTTAGCGGAAGTAGATTGATAATAACTAAGCAAATTAGTCTGTTCATTGACATTATGGATAGTGGATTATCGTAGTGGTAACAGAACGTTTCAGAAGTTGTAAACATGGTTCACGTTGTCTGAACAAACTATGGTCGCTCCCTTGTGGTAGTACTAAGTCACCATTGAGGCACTGAGCTAATTAAATGATAAAAATCAGATGTAGACAAGCAATATTCTTTTTTTTCCTACCCTTCAGACTCGGGGGAGGAACATGGTGAATCCTCATGGATACTTTGGGCCGGCCCGGGATTTATGTCAGAATCGTTCTGACTATATCGCCACCGAGAAGATGGCTTAGCCTGAGAAGTACAGGAGTAGGAGAGATTTCATCCAGGGTGGCGGGGTGAGGCAATTTATTCTTTTACATAAATATATGGTTTATGTACTCCTACTCGACGACACGAAACCATACTGCGATCTAAAATGGGTCAGCGCCATCTGTTGGTAGCTGGCATAACTAAACTTATACATTATCGAAATAAATTTCATTACAAACGAAAAATTGTTTAGAGTAATAGATTTAGGCATTAAATTTTGTCAATTTTATTTGAAAAGATTGACAATCATCCGTCAGTCTTACGAGGGTAACGAGGGTACCGACGGTGCAGTTTATCTCAAACACGGTGATAAAAGACGGACTAAAAATATGATGTTCTTTCTTTCATTTTGGTATCAAATATTAAGAGATATTGGTGGAGTTAAACATAATAAAATAAAAACGCCCTGGTATAAATCTAAGAAATACTTCTAAAATTCGACCGGTCGCTCAATTAGTCGAGTACTCGTACGGATAGCGAGGGGATAGGGGTTCGAAACCTGCCTGACATCTGAGGCAACTTCAAATCTTGTAATTAATTCTTTATATATATAAAATTTAGCTGTTAAATACTTAAAATTTCAGTTAAGATAAGATATTGAAAAAATGTTCTTTTTGTACAGTTAGTACGAAAATTACCTATTAAAAACCTAAGTAATGTTCATATATATGTATAATTTAATAATTATATAAGTAATAGTAAGCAACCCTCAACCTCAAAGGAAGCCCTGTGTATATCAAGGTTGTTGAGTAAATAGGTATCGAATCGACACCTTTGGTAACTAAATCGCCACAAACAAATTATTCAAATATTTCTGATGTTATATTTTTATGGACTTGGAGAATAACAGAGAAAGGAGATCTTTAACATATTAATTTAAAAAAAATGAGTTCGCTTTTGATCCCAATAAAGCCGGGGGGCCAAGACAGAAACAACGATGAAACGAGCTAACCCAGAAGGTGCCCATTCACCTTATTACGTTATTTATAACATAATTTAAATTAAACATAATTTCATTAAATATGGTACCTAAATATATAATTAAGTGTCATTGACCCTGCGTTTACTATTGCGACCTTCTAACAGCACACAAACTTTTGGGCTTTATAAAGCTTGCTGCCTAATGGATAAAGAAATATCTAATTTAAACTAACCTGCAACTTCCAATAACCAAAAATTTAACGAAAACACAAATAAAGAATATCAAAAGACCACAGCAAACAAAAAAAACAAAGGTTCACATCTGCTCGTAACCAGGTAGCAAAAGATATATTGAAACTAATATAAAAAATCTTAACCTGTCATTACATCAAATTTAGTGGTGTAACAACCGAAGGGCTAGGCTGTGCTGTGCATCAGCACTAGTGTTGCCAGGTTTCCCGATTTGTGCTGAACATCCCAATTTTCAGGGGCACCTGATTGAGGCGCTAAATATCCATCAATAAATTTATTAAATTCCATTTTTATTATCACAAAATTAATATGAAAACTAACTTGAGACGTACAGTGAATTTTATAAGAATGTAATAAAAAGGCAATCCTTTAAGGCTGCAATGTGTAACGAAATCAATTTTAATAAAAAATATATTTTAAATAAACTTAAAAAACAGTGGCAATAACTATAATATAGGATCAATTTAACTGCGATTTTATTTTTACTAGTCTAGCAAGTTTATCACGGTAGGATTAAAATAAGATTTATAGTCCAGTCATCCTGGCTCAAAAATTGCCATATTTCATTTTTTTTTCGGTGGCTGACTTTTCTTCACTATTCTTATGTATTTTTCGCCGCTGATTACGATGGTGAGTCGATGGTCCAAATCTGTCCAAAACCTGTGCTAAAAAAGTTATGGATACTTTTTGGACATAAAACTAGCGAAAAATTAAAAAATCAAGCATTAAAAAAAACCATATAAAAATACGTGTATTCTAAATACCGTTGTGTCAATTATGTGTCCAATTTGAAGGTGTCAAATTCAAAAAAAGTATAGACTACTTAATATTAATTACATTTAAATACATTAATAAATTTGACGACCCTTTGGTGCAACGGTAGCGATCCTACCTTTCGCACCGATGGTCCTGGATTCGAATCCCTGTAGGGGCAGATATTTGTATGATGAATACGAGCATTTGTACCTGAGTCTTAGGTGTTTATATATTTCTATAAATATTACATATCTATGTATTATAAATGTATGTCTATCCGTTACCCTAGTATCCATAACACAAGCCTTACTATGCTTACTTTGGGCTAGGCTAATTGGTGTGAATGTAGGAAATATTTATTATTATTTTATTTCATTTTATTTATATACTTATTACCGAACATTATTTTCCGCGCTATATCACGTTTAAAAATACATAAGAATAGTGAAAAATCAGCTACCGAAAAAAAAAAAGCATGAAAAATGCCAGGATGGCCTATTACTAGAAAGTAATATCAGTTGCGAAAAGTAATAAATCAAGCCTTTATCGTAACAATCTTTATCTCCTAAATCTCGATTTGTTTTATTATCAGCCCCGATATTAATCCACGCAGACCTTGCATCACTAACTAGGGCCCCGAAGTTGAGAGAGCCCTCAGACCCTTACCAGCAAGCCTCGCACTGAACTAGCTAAAAATTCTCCCACCTTTCGGAATGTAAATAAAATCTGTAGCAACGTGTCAGAATTACCGTATAATTTGGCATTATAGTAGATTATTATACATACGGACATAAATCTTTTAATTTACTTTGGATTATTACTTAAAATCAATATTATTCGTCCAAGTATAAGTTTCTAAACTCTTTCCTGTAGAAGATAGGCTACCACTAAAGCTCATACAAGACATGCATACACATACAGTTAATCAGCTTTACGGTAGTATTTTTTGTTTGGTCCTAGCTTCATTATTTGGCGAGAAAATGGCATTTTTATGTAAGTCCGACGGCCGAAGTTTTTTTCAAAATTCGCGCAGCATTAGGACTGTTGAGAGGGGTGGGGCGTGCGGTAGCGGACTGACAAGTGAAAAAAAAAATTGAAAAATGCAAAAAAATATATATCACTAGGTCTGCAATGCATGCAACCTTCGTTTGTAAGTTTTGGCGCCAAATTTCATCAATGTAGTATCAGCGGTTTGGCTGTGATCAGCTTTTGAATTTTTCTTTCGGTGATTATTCCTCCATGGTAAAGTCTATTTTTTTTTTTTTACATAGCCTATATCCGTCAGGTTATAATCATGTATGTTCATGCCAAAATTCGTTCGTATCAGTTGAACCGTTAAGTAGCAGGAGGGACACAAGCGAAATTTGTGAGTTGCTTAAAAGAAATTATTAAAATAGGACCGATATTTAAGGCAGATCGAACGCAGGAACACTAAAACTTAACACCTCATAAGGTTGTTCAGATGGATTATGCCAAGTCCTATAAAAACGTATCTTGTCTGTTCTCCTTCCTGTCTTTATTCGTTCAACAATAGGAGTTATTGCGTGCAAAAGCATTGTGTAACGATGATACTTATGCGTGGAAACAAATACAGCAAGCGATCGAGAATCCGACTAGGTCCTATTAAGTGTTATTTTTTGTTGTTGATCTGGACTGATTTCAGACGTTTTTATCACTGTTTATATACATATAATTATGAATAATTATTAATTAATTAGACCGAAGAGCTGGCAGCTACCTCGGACAAAGAATTAGTCTAGCTATTCAATGGGGGAACGCTGCCAGCTATCTTCGGCTATCTTCGGAACCTTGCCTAATGGGATTCCTTTTAATAATATGTATATTTCAAATATATATATATATATACACACAATGTGTCCCGTCACCAGTGTCGGAGCCTTTAATGGTGTGAAATATGGCATTTTTTATCGACAAATTGCCCCTCAAATTTAGTTTTTCTCAAAAAGCCAATAATTACAAAAATACACAAAAAAGAATGTATTTTTTTCCTATATTATTTTTTTCTATTTTTTATTTCATGACAATTGAAACATGATGTCTGTGTAACTGTTGTCTACATGTTAAGCTATCAAATGACACCTTTTTAATGTTGATAGGACATTTGTATGAATAGTGGTGGTCGAATTAGTATGAGAGCCCAGGTCTTGGTTACCAAGAAAACAAAATGGCGGCCGTAAGAGAAAAACAAAATTTGAGGGGCAAATTGTCGATAAAAAATGCCATATTTCACACCATTAAAGGCTCCGACACTGGTGACGGGACAAATATATACATATTAAGGTTTTTAGTTGTAGGTAAATTTTAGTTAGAAATTCAATAAACATATTAAATACTGGTTAGGTTATCTTCATGTTAAAACAAGGGTAAAAATGAATATTTAAAATCATTGTATATTCAACTAATTTTTGGATAGAAACGATATATATTCATTTACTTATTATAATGTTGTTTGTTCAATGACTTGATGTATATTAAATATGTTTGACAGATGTCATACCAACCATAGAACAAAAAAATTAAGGCTCGTTCACAGCAAATGTTCATTATCGACACATTTGTATCTTAACGCTCACTTCATACCAGTATACCTGGTATATGTATACCGTAAATAAACTTTAATTTTATTGTTGTTCAGATTATATAAATTTTAAGTTAAATTTCATTCGACTGTTTAGTTAACTAATATATATCAATGTTGTGCTCAATGTTATAGGTTCCAAGTTAACCTATATTTCAGTTTTAGTTGAATTGTTTGTTTTTTCAGTGCTTGTGAATTGTTATTGTCTAAATGAATGAAAATTTCATTATTACAGGATCGCTACCGTTGCACCAAACGGTCGTCATATTAAACATTCTATCGCCGCCTGGGAAGCCATAAATCATTATAATAAGACATTAACGGGTAATACGCTACAACATGCGATAAAAATACTGACACGCTTATCTCATGGGAAAACCATGGTTCATACGGTAGTAACGAACGCGCGTTTTATGTTAATTATCTATACATATAAATAAAATTGGAGTGTCTGTTTGTGATATTGAAATAACCTTTTAAAAATTTATAATTTTAATTTAAATTTTTACTACATGCATATGAATATATATACGGTACATACACCAAAATAACATGTTTTACAATTTTTGTCTGTTTGTCTGTCTGTTTGTTCCGGCTAATCTCTGAAATAGCTAGACCGATTTTAACGGGACTTTTATTGGTAGGTAGCTGATGTAATAAGGAGTAACTTAGGCTACTTTTATTTTAGAAAAATCTATTAAATAATATTACTGCCACAGCAACGCGTGGCTGGGTCAGCTAGTCTTCTATAAAAATAGCTTTTTTCGTATTTTTTCCCTAAGAAATGAATATAGACTTTATTCGAATGAACCAAAGTACATTATTACAGGTGGTTCCATCTTCATCGAATGTTTAATATTTGAAAAAATATTTATTTCGATGTTAGAGGCAGTTAGCGTTCAACATTAGTGGAACGATACTGGATCATAGTAGAAGTTGAAATACGTTTGTAAATTTCGACGCCTCTCGGTAGCTCAGCGGTCAGAGCACTCGCCCGGATAGCGAAAGATCGTGGGTTCGATCCCACCTGAAGGCTCGGAGGCGTAGATGTTTTTTACAGGCTTATTTTATATCTTATTAAAATAAGTTCTTGTGAATCGTTAACATCTTTTACTAAAAAAAAATATGGAATAGTACATAGAACAGTATTAATTAAACCTATGATCTCTATGGTCGAGTGGTTTACATACCGGTTTTCATGGTGACGCCACTCCGAGGTCTCGGGTTCGACCCCCGGCTGAGTCAATGTAGAAAAAAACTTTTCCATATATTGGTTATGGGTGTTGTGATACCGCCGTTGTCTCTGAATTCTATATCGCAAGTGCTTTAGCTTCGGTTCAGAACAATGTATGTGATTTTGTCCAATATTTAATTATTTACGATGTATGATTGATTTTTTGTGGTCCAATTATGACTATTCAACATATTAAACGTAATATAACGAATTATTGCAAAAGAAATGGGTATTCACAACTTGGAAATAAATAAATGTGCTCAGGAGCTGCATGTGCTCATACCGCCATCTCCCTTTTTCCATCGGACATCCAGATCCAGTGCGGGCTACCACCCTTTCTTGGTTGTTATTCCTATCAGTCGCACCAAGCGTTTCTCAACATCTTTCATAATGCGCACAGCAAAGGAGTGGAACTCCCTCCCTGCATATGTATTTCCGATAGTTATAACCCACCCGTTTTTAAGGCCAGGGTGAATAGGCACCTTCTGGGTTAGCTCACTCCATCGTAGATTCTGTCTTGGCCGCCGTGCTTGATTGGAATCAAGAGCGTACTCACTTTAAATAAAAAAAAAATGATAAATAATGATCTCCTCTCTCTCTCTCTCTTATTCTCAAAGTCCATATCAAAATAAAACCAAACATATTTAAACTTAATTGAATAATATGTTAGTGGCAATTTTGTTATCAACTATACAAAGGTGTCAATTCGATACCTATTACACAACAACCTTGATATACACAGGGCTTCCTTTTAGGTTTAGGGCTGTCTCATCGAGGTTCAGGCTGATAAGAACGCATTTCATCTAGCACCTAACCTAAGACCGTGGGTGCGAAAGACAGGGTTACTACTTGTTGCACCAAACGGTCGTAAAAACAAACATTTTTTATTTTTTAATAACAAGACGACGAAAACAAAATAAAATACAATAAAATCTCTTTATTCAAGGGGTTTACGTTCCGAAAATATGCCGCGAATACAGAAACCGTGAATATGGAATGGTAATTACTATGGAATCATAGGGGATGCGTTCCAAGTTCCAAAATACAAAAAATACTATATTTCAAAATAAAATCAGTTTGAGCTGTAGCATTATACATCTGCCTTTTAAGAATAAGGCTCCTTTCCATGCTTTCATAATCACAAAGTTTATTTGCGTATAAACCTTCACTCACCACTTTTTAAGTTAAATGTACTCCTTACCAAGCGGACCTAGTTCGATTCTCGTTGATGTACTAAAAACGTAGAACCACTCTATTACCACTAGGGGTAATATTTTTTTTAACTTGCTTTTATATTGTGACGATAAGGTTTGTTTTAATTGACATTAGTCCACTTGGTCAAATCCTTCATAAAAGCCGCCTCGGCATGTACCAGAACTCAAATGATGCCGCTACTTTAATAAATTACTGAATCTCTTTCTATTTACCGATTGAAATGGGCGAATAATGAAAACGCGAATAAGGAAACCATGAATAAGGAACTTTTACTGTAACTGAACAATATCCTAAACATTTTGAAACAACGTACACCTAAAAGACTCACTATTACCCACGTTTGTAACAAATGGGTGACAAATGGATAGGCTGTTTAGTGTCAGCTTAAAGGCTGAAACTGATTTTTAATTGGCCCCCCTTTTGTTGACACATGGACACCCCCGCGACGCAAAATATGTGCTTATTAATTATAATTATTATATCTTTAATTTTCAAAATATAAAAATACAAAAAAAAATAAAAAATAAAAACGGCCGATAGTCATTCAATCTATCGGTTGAACGGCTTTTAGCATTCGTAGTCTTTTTACGAAACGGCGCCGTTCAACAGGCTACTATAAGCAAGGGAAAGACATACATATATGATACGTAGATATGTAATACTCATAGAAATAACAAATGTACAAACGCCTCGTATTTAACACACAAACAACTGCTCCTTCTTCGTCAGGGGGCAATCGCCATAACAATATGCAGTTGGATTGTAATTGGACTACTGCTGAACTTCAACTTTTACGACGTTTCGTATCGCGGTAATGATTTGACAGATGGTTGAGACGCAACCCGATTGAAGTTGGAACGCAACAGCTGTCAAACTGCAAAGTTCATGCAACGAATAGCGCGATACCGATTTCGTCCAAAGTTGGATTGCAATTAGAATTGGATCAGAATTGAACCTCAGCGGTCCGTTCACATTGAAAAATAGCGCAATTGGGCTCCAGGACCGTCGGCGTCGGTGCGAAAGGAAGGCAGGATCGCCACCGTCGCACTTAATGGTCGTGAAAGCTTTATAGCTTTTTTGATAATTATATCTGTTTTCATAGGTGTTGACAACCCTGAGTTTCAAGTGGATTTAGTATATGCCAGTCCCGAGTTTTATATAAATTATCACGTTGAAATCTCACGTGGATAGGAAAACTAAATGTATTTTCTATATGATTACATACCGACTTTATTTATATTGTTTGTATTGGTACTTATAATCTTCAAACATAACTAGCTGACCCGGTAACGCGTTGCTATGGTGACGTTAAAATATACTATAAGAACACAAATTTGTTGTCTGTGTGTTTGTCTGTCCACTCTTTTTCCCGCTCTTTTTCTATTGCATACGCGTTACCATAGCATTGCGTTACCGTGTACAATGGAAAAAGAGCGGACAGACACACACAAAAGACAAAATTGTGTTCTTAGATTATAGATTATAGAAATTGAAATGTTCTGGTAAGATATTAAGATAGAATACGAATTATTTATCTTTAGTTAAATTAAATATCAATTTTGACTCTGATTTTGTACAATACAATTTTGACGTGAAAACTTCTTTCGCATCTTTGTGATTTGAAAGTCGATGAAACGAGGGAGTTCCACTCCTTTGCTGTGGGCATAATTATATTATTACATAATTTATTAATCATAGTCTTAGGGGCCCAATTTATAAAGTGCCGATGATTTCCAACAGGTAAAAGACCGCCCTGCCCTTGGACAAACTAATGCATACCAACAGCTGTTGACTCAAAATTCTCTAAAACTATTAGCTCATTGCAACTACTAATGTGTGTATTTCAGTACATGTACTACTAACCTAGATCAGTGACGCCAACGCGACATTCTGTCAGATGTACAAGTATGCGTATTACACATATATGAAGTAGACGGTTACAGATTAGTAATATCCTAATTATATTATGACAATACTTTGTGTGCGTTTGATATCATATTGTCTCACTATTCTAACATTGCAATTTTTCAGCCACCATCTATCAGCCGACAGGGACCAAACATAGCAGATAGGGCATTTCAACAAAACTATTAGAGTATTTTGGCTGAAATTACACTCACTATTTCTCCACACTAAAAAGCAATTCTAGGCCAAATTTCAGCAAGTTCGTATGTGTAGGAGAAAAGATACAGCTTTTTGAACTATAAAAATCATTCTTCTGAGACAAAATATTTTTTTACAACCAAACTATTAGAGTATCTTTGCTGAAATTACACCTTATATTTATCCTACTTAAAAGAAGTGCAAACACACTAACGCATATTATAGCAGTTAAACATAGTTTCACATTGAAAATACACTAATTTCTTCGTCCCTGGTGACGCTCGTCTTGTGGCTGCTAGTTTCAATTTCAGGGCAGAACACATAAGGTACTGCATTATATTATATTTAAATACGGTGACACATGTGTCCGGCACATTAAAATAGCACTTACCCCTCACACTTAAAGGAATCGTAAAAGCGATTAATGTTATTGGTGGGAATCACAACACACCTCCCGTAGACCACCAAACAGGCAGCAGCGCTTTCTGAATCATGGTATTTTACTGGCATCTCAAATACACTTGAACATAGTTGAGATTATGGCGAAATTATGGCAAAAACAAGAGTAGTTATTCAAGAGGGCTTGAATACCTACTAGAATGTTAAATTATACATGTTGAAATGTCTTCAAAAAGTTCTAGAAAATTTGGTCGCTGCAAAAAGCTGCTGTTTTTCTGCTGCCAATTTCAGCCTCATGAGATGATGAATCATTAAAACAAGTTTTTTGGGCATATATTTTAGTGATCATCAAAAAAAAGTAATTGATCGTCAAAAAAATACAATTGGCAAACTAATCATTTATATATAAATCATTTATAATTTTTTTTAAAGAACATTTAAATATTTCCCTTTTTTGTACAATTCGAGCCATTCCCTCAACGTGGTATCCATTCATAATGAAGGCCCTTGTCTTAACTATGGCGACATTAATAGGTCGATGATAATGATATTAAATTGTCAAAGTACTCAGAAACAAAATAGAAAATTTCGTTCTTTGCTTGACCAGGCCGGAAAACGAACCCAACACCATTTTTAATTAACTATTTAAACAAAAATAAGCTACCAGAATACCAATAAAATTTAAATATTGTGGATTTAGGTTTTGACTGATAGTAAACTTGTAAACAAAGATAAGATAGTAAGAAGTATGACGCAGCAATGAAAAATAAGGTTACGCATTTACTAAATCATGTGTAGTTTACGAAATAGTATATTTTCCCTGTGAAAGAAGTTGTAGATAAAAAAAAATTAATACGTAGGACTCGCCGACACCACCATTATGAAAAAAGGTTGACCCACAACTTGCGTTCACGACCATGTGATACTGACTATAATCTAAGATCACAAATTTGTTGTTTGTCTGTCCGCTCTTTTTCCATTGTATCAATAACGTTTCCATAGCAACGCGTTAACCGCTAGTCTATAATCTTAGATCACAAATTTGTTGTTTGTCTGTCCGCTCTTTTTCCATTGTATCAATAACGTTTCCATAGCAACGCGTTAACCGCTAGTCTATAATCTTAGATCACAAATTTGTTGTTTGCCTGTCCGCTATTTCTCCCGCTCTTTTTCCATTGTATCAATAACGTTACCATAGCAACGCGATAACCGCAAGTAGTTCATCTACCGGACGCTAGATGGCGCTGACGGAAAAATATTTAATAATAGAAAAAAATTAAAGAATTTTTTCTACCCGTGCGAAGCCGGGACGGGCCGCTAGTCTTCTAATATTATCATTTCAAAACCTCTTTTAAATTATAAGAAGAATTTTCTTTATAAACAAAATGAAATGAAAAATCAACATTACTTATACAGTCAGATTTAAAAAATATAAATATCAGATTATGATAATCGGTGCCTCACCTATTGCCGGGTGAAATTCATCAACCTTGACCCTATTCCTACTGCTGCACAAGGGAACCTGCCTTAATGCATTTGATTTTGTTTTTAAGTATGGGTTTCGCTGATATCTCGTGAATCACATCTAATGTAGGTTGATGTGTTTTTAACATGCTTACGATTAAGACTGTTCTAGCTTTAATCTATCTTGTAATTATAGGATACAAATATCTTTATCAATAAACTGCAATTGTCATTTATTCCAATGACACTTAATAATTGTTTATCGGACTTATCTTCTATGCATTAAACCAAACACGTCACATTTTATTCGAATGACGTATTTAATTAAGTTTTTATATTATCTATACTTATAAATAATATTGGAGTGTCTGTTTTTAATATTGAAATACCCGTTTTTTACTACATGCATATGAATATATATATACGGTACATACACCAAAATAACATTTTTTTTTCAATTTTTGTCTGTCTGTCTGTCTGTTTGTTCCGGCTAATCTCTGAAACGGCTGGACCGATTTTGATGGGACTTTTATTGGCAGGTAGCTGATGTAATAAGGAGTAACTTAGGCTACTTTTATTTTAGAAAAATAATGTTGCAATATTCCACGCGGACGAAGTCGCGGGCGGCCGCTAGTATGTAAGTATAAATAGCAATGAATAGTAATTATAGCAAATAGTAATCGAATAATAAAATAGCAGGAATAGACTTTTTAGTTCTTACACTTCCGCGCACATTACACATTTGAATAAAACACGTTTTTTACGGATTTATATACTACTACTTATGTTAGTCATCCTGTGATCACGGCTCTGTAAAGGAGTCGAGACGTCAGGATTAAATATAAAATAAAATATGCGCAAAATCCGTAAAAAAGTGTTTTATTCAGAAGGAATAGACTGTCACCCAACCACACATGCACACAACATGAACTTACTACATAGATTAGAAAACGACAAACAAAAGCAAACACATACGTAAATAAAGTCACGCCTTTTTCCAGGGGCACGCAGAGATCACAGATTTCCACTTACCATATCCTGACATACATCTCTCGCGTCTTCATCTCTCATCAGCCTTTTCATACAAACTGGTCGGTTAAGGGTACTTCTAGCCCTTTTTTTAGGACACCTCTATTTGTCCCTGAAAGTTCGCCTTGGTCTGCCGTTACCGACTTGGCCATGCACATTTGCCTCATATATTTGTCTTGTTAATCTTCTTTCGTCCGTCCTCTTTACATGTCCAAACCATCTTAGCATCCCTTTTTCATCGTTGGCACTATATCTTCTTCCACACCACACCACTCTCTGATCACGTTATTGCTTATTTTATCTGCATTAATCATACATTCGTGCTTCTTTTGCTAAACCCAAGATTTACTGACATATATTAGAGTCGGTACGAATACGCCTCTATATGCGCAGCCAGTCAAGCCTTTTTGACACCTTCTAGCTGTTCATAAAAGCGAGCAAAGCCCCTTTCACTGGATTTCCTGCATTCACTCTTCTTTCAATATCACTTTAACAAAGCAACTACACAGAATTACTTGTATCCTCTATTGTTCACAAATGCATTACAGAGTGCGTTTAAAACGATGAACTAAAAAAATTACTTCCTTGGTTAATACATCTTACAGTTGCTATTTGCGGATGACATCGACAGTGTGATCTTATATATGTGATGAAATGCCAAGAATCCTCTCAACACATCGCTCTTCGGATAAACTTGGCCAAAACAAAGGTTTTGTTACAACAACGATGTAATTCCCTGGAATCGGTCCTGACTGATTGCAGTATAAAGTATTTTTAAAATTGAGACAGATTTTGCAGATGATTGGAATCAACTTTGAGAAAAAGGTCAACATAAGGATACAGTTGGGGTGGGCATAGGCGTAGGAAATTGCGTCGAAGCCTAACGTCGCTTATTCCAGTGTCCAAAGAGCCTTCAATCAGTGCCTCCTACCTATGATAAATGGAGGAGAAATGTGGACACGTACGGCAGGGGTGCTTTGAAATTTTAAAGTTGCTCAGCGAGCTATCGAAAGAGATATGCTCGTAGTTTCCCCAAAGTTTTGGATCCGTAAGTAATCGACATAGCTCGATTAGCAAGAAGTGGCATTGGGCCGGCCGTATTAGCTGCTGAACCGATAACAATTAGGTATACAAGTTCTTAAGAGGAAACCGCATATCGGCAAACGTAGTCTCGACTTAGACACAGCAGAGCGGCACAGGATGGCTGGCAAGAACTAGATACATCACGGATCGTGCTCAGTGGTGGGCGATGATAAGATGACGATCATGTAGTTTTATACTTTTAAAACTTTTTCTACCTGCCAACTTTCTAAGTTTTTTTTCTTGCCGAACACAGACACAGTCTCTTCCACTTCTTGAGAAAAAGTTGTAATATTTATATATGTTGAATGTAACTCTGATGTTGTGTTTTTCTCCACTATAAAAGGGATAGTTAAATTATGTGAATACGATAGGTATAGACACTAGTTTATGCAATTGAATATGCCTGTTTATCATTTCATTAATTTTGCGTAATCACAAGAAACAATGTCAACATTAAGATAAGGTTAACTTTGATATAAGTATTTTGGTATCTTAATCAGGCATTGGCATATTTATATAGGCTAAATGAATTAAAAGACAACAATGGTACTATAACACCCAAACCCATGCCAAAATAAAAGTTTGTCTTCTACATTGACAGCCGGGGATCAAACCCAGGCCCTCGGAATAGTGTTACCAAGAAACCATGTATGCAAGCCACTCAACCACAGAGGTTAGTTGGTCTTGAGTCTAGGAATACGTTAATTTTCAGGTTGCCAAAAAACTTACTATTAACCAAAAAATAATATACACTTAAGTAATAAGAAAAGCTTTTGGGAATATCTTATGAACTACAATCAAAATGTGAATAGGTTTTACAGAAGGAGGTTGCATAGAATTTTGCAACCTTGAACCTAGAGGTCAATGATGAAATTGCACCGTAATCCTTTTATTCATAACTTGATACTTTCAGCAAGGGAATTTTTCTAGACATCAGTTTTTGAGTACATGTGTGGCTCGCACTTAAAGTGATGTCAACCAAAAGTATACCTTTATTTGCAGCTTATTTGCAGCACATTTTTGTTAAGTATCCAGAGGAGGTCATCCATGGTCTATACAAAATTATATTACGTATGTCATTTTGCTGCATCACTATAATTTCCCAAGTTTCTAGCACCCCATTATATTTTCTTATTATACAGAATGTCTGTGAACATCCATTAAATATATATGGAATTAGATTGTGTCATTTAAAATTAATTTATGTGTCAGGCAGCTCCACTGAAAGTGTTAATCTCCTGTCAGTTAAATACGAACCTCTCATAATGGCACTTGAAAACTCCAATGTAAAGGTAACAAGTGATTTAGTAAAATCTAAATTATTGAACGAAATGGCCAAAGACGTACCTCAAAATGACGTCTTAGCGTTAAGTTCGAGGACATCAAAAAACAAAACTAAAAAGCCTATTGTTTGTTATAAATGTCATGAGCCAGGACATAAGAGTCCTCAATGCCTGCTACTCAGGTCTAAAAATGTTTTATCAAAAAAATAAAAAATACACCATTGTATACACACACAAGATATGTAATTACCGGCATACTTAAAGACAACCTACCTTTTTTGGAGCATATTGTTTGTTAACATAAGAAGAAATTCCCATGTACTGATTTGTATTTTTAAATTTAAAAAAAGCCTGAAAATTTGTCCCACCTATAACAATACCAAAATCCTGTAAAAAAGTTTTATGGACTGAAATGATTTCTAAACTTCTTTAAATTACTAATAATATTAATAAAAAGAGACTTTTTACCCGACTGCGCCAGAAGGAAGGTTATGTTTTTCAACAGTATGTAATAATTGTTTGGCACCTTCTGCGGCCTGAACCGCTCGATGGATTTTAGCTTGAGAAAATTGTCATACCTGATTGCACTTAACTTAAAAAACACCAAAGTTGTATCCGTCAGGACCCTTAAGTTAAGTGCACAGTGTTGGGTATTACAACTTTCTTGTTTTAGGGTTTTTTCATTTTTTTATTTTTTTTAATTACCTTTGTTTTAAGGTTTTTTCATTTCCCAATTGCACAGAAAATTAGTCAGGATTTTTAGTTTTTTAAATAACCGTTTTTTTATTTCAACAAACAATCTACATTGCTGATTATAAAGTTGATGGTGTTTTTGAAGAAAATGTGTACAATTTTTTTTTAATTATGGCGGTTTTTTGTTTACTTTAATAAAAATATTGTAAAGACAATATTCTGATAAAAGATGTTGATTGATTGAAGAGATTGTTTTGAAAGTATATAACTCTTTTTGTAAAGATAAATAATGAGATATATTTATCAATATTTATTGATAAATGCATAGTATTTAGTTTGATGTTAAATAAAACATTGTTCAGCAAGACCCACTGAATAATAATACTATTAGTTTTAAAAGTTAACACATGACTTTTCCTGAGTTATTTGACTCTCTAAGTCTTGGTCCTTTGACCTATACAAAGCCTAAATTAATTAGTTGGCAAATTTTAAATCTAATGTTGTGAAATCTCGCAAGACAACCTTGACCTTTGTAAGTTTAAGAATTCCTTAACGTAATAGGATATAACTAATTCTGAAATGATTACTTGTAGACACATTCGTCATTGCATCTTAATAATTTTCCTCTCCAGTTTAAGGTAAATCGTGATTCGTGACAGAAATTGAAACTAACAATAAACCACTGAACTGCGGAATAATAACGAAATTAACTTTCACTTTACCATAATAATTGTAATCATTGAAAATTACCATGAACATTTCGCGCAACCGCCGAGATGCAAAATAAGATAAAATATATAAAATGCACTCACCGTGGGGAAGTTACGTGTTCTAAAACGCCAGCGTTTCGGTGAAATCACATTGCACAGGTAGTATTTCGATAAGCACTTATGATAAAAGGTAAATATAGTTAAAACACTTTGCGCGTCAACTGACACAATATGGATTCAGCGAAACAATATTTCCCATGAGTTTTTAAGACATAAAAGTATATGATCTACGAATTGAAACTCGCGCGGTCATTAATTCAAATTGTTCACTGAAGAAATGTTGACACTTGGATAAAATATCCCACCTTGATCGTTCGCCATGGACAGAAATTCCGTTTGATTTGATCACAGAGTACCTACCCTTTTTGATTGGATCTGATTGATTGATTCGCTCGCTCACCTTGTAGCACAGATTATTTAGCAAGAAATGACAGATGAAATGACACATACATTTAGACAAAAAAGAACGAATGATTCTCTATTATCTATGTATAAACTCGATACAATTACCAAATACTCGTATAATCGAATGGAAATATTTGATTATATACGGATACATAATCCGCATTTTTTTTGTGTTCCGAAATATTCATCAGTATACTGGCCAGTGTTCGTCATGAATCGACGCCATTGTTTCGTTATATCGACGAGAGAAAGAAAAAGTCCGGCAAGATACGTTAGATTGAAAGTCTAATAGTCCGGCAAGATGCGTTCCAAGCAGAGATGACTATCAGACAAGCATCAACAATACTTCAATTCCTCCTTGAACTTGGCATTAGTTATATCATAAGAGAGAACTATTTAACAAGAAATTGAATTGAATTTCACTTTGACCAGTATTATTTACGGATTCATAACGTCATTACAACTGACCAGTTTATTGATGTGTAAAATACATTACTTTAGCTAACAAGTGAGCGAAGCTCCCATGGATCAGCTTCAATAGCACAATATCTGTTACGCCATAACTTCCCGAGTTCTTAACCGATTTTGATATTTTTTGTGTGGAATCGAATCAACAGGTTTAGGACCAGATGGTGACGGAGTTCGAATTTTGACATTCGCAAAAATTCACATCGAAACAAAAAACAGTTTTTTCTTTTTTTTGGGTATTACGCTCCACTCCAATATATGGTGCTAGCGTAGCTTTATGCTTAGCGACTGCATCGCCTAGTATATAATTAAATAACTCTTGTATCTTTATTTCTATGTAATAGAGTGTAATAGAGTGTAATATAAAAGAGTGTAATAACCGCTTTTGCCAAGTTTCCTTTGGCTTCTTCTTGGTACTAGGTTACTAGGTTTTTCGACAAAGAACTATTATTCTACATACAATAAAAAATCTAATTTAAAGGAATAAACTTTATGTCAAGTGTTAAAAATAAGCCGAAGAAGAATAAAATATGTGCCATCTTAACATATCATTATAATAAACAAGCAAAATTGTAACTGATTGCTCACTATGAAAATTTAGAAATAATTAATAAACAACAGATAACATTAACACTAGAATCGAGTATAATCGACGATGGGATTTTTTTTTACAAAATTTTTAATATAAACATATTTTCTATTCATTCATAGAATAAATCGAAAAGTGACATTATACACAATACATAAATATATCCACTGAATACCTACTTAAGAATGTATTTATTGAAAACCTTCTACATACGTCATGTCAATCTTGTCATATAATTTACTTACTCTATGATCATGCCATCATTCCGTTTTGCGCTGTATCCCTGTAGGTCGAACTTGTGTATGAAGGGTTTCCAACTTAGGGGTGTTCCCCTTAAATTTAGGGGGTAAATAAGTAAGAAGGAATTTTTAGGGGTGTTATATGTTTAGGGTTATTTTCTTTGTCTTTGTGACCCTTCATATTTTTTTTATATTTTATTTATCGAGAAAAATAAAGATGTAAAGTATAGGCCCTGGGACAGTCGTAACTAGCTAATCAAATTTATTTTTTACCTAGCGACCTCGAACTTAGTGACATCTAGTGTACTTAAAATCCAAGTACAGTACTTGGAATTTTAAATTGAAATGGTGGATCTTGTACAATATTCAACCCATTTAATAAAATATTTATTATAAAACCTCATTCGTCAGAAGAAAATGAAATAATATTTGACGTAATAATTTAAATTATTTTTTATAAATAAAAAATTAACAAAAATATGATATCATACATTATAAAAATATTATTTAAAATATGATTTTTAAGGGAGATTTCAAAGCTATTAGAGCAGTTTTAGGGGTTTTTGAATTTGATTTAGGAATAAATATTTTTAAGAGTTAGTAACACTGAGCTCTAGTATTATCTCAGAGTATTATCCACAAAGTAGGTACTTTGTTTATAGGTGTCCAGCGTTGCAAGACCGTACCAAAAAGTACGGTTTTCCGTACTATTCATCACACAACCGTACCACCACCGTACCTCAGTGTAGACCATACCTTTTTCGTACCTTTCTTTATTAGTGATTTATTTTTCACTACAAACTTCAAAGGGTAAAAAACAAAGAAAATCGCCTTCTGTTAATCTCATTATTCTGAATTTGCGTTTAAAAAAAAAATCCAACCAAATAAGACTTGGCTATTTATTATCTGCTTATTCTCTATGCTCAAATTTTGAAACATTAATTCAAGCCTTACTCGATCAAATATATCATCGATTATTGAATGGAGTAAGGCGTGTAATAATGAGTTCAAAAATTTAAATTATAATGTTATTAATGATTACTAGTTGGAATATGTTCAAACAGATCATCAATCTTTATAAATAAAATAAGAAAATCATACGATTTTCGTTGCTTATTTATATATTTAGTTGAGTTACATGAAATTCCCACTTAATGAATAATAACGATAATTATCTTCTTCAAATATCTACAATTTCTCTGTTTATGTAAAAATGTTTAAATACTCTTCTGATATTAAAAACATTTTCAAATTCATAATGATTTCAAAACACAACTCCAGCGCGTCCTGTCGAGAACTTTGAATACTGAAATGAGGTTTCCTTATGTTCGGTTCCCTATCGCTTTTTTCCAACCTATGGTCGCAGACAGCCAACTCGAAGAAAAAAAACTGGAAAACGGTTGACCCTAAAGGCCACGGGCGTAGCCAGGGGGAGGGTTTTGGGGGTTCAAACCCCCCCCGAAATGTTAAGATATCAACATCAATAATATCAAAATAAGGAGAGGCCAGCGGCATAACTTATTTTATTACTAATTATTACACTAATAGTGTATTTTGGATTCGCCCTCTACCACCCGCCGCCGCCCGTCGTCATTTAGGGCGTAAGCTAAAACTTGCGCGGGCACACGCCGCAGGCGTCCGCTCCGGCATCCGACGCGGGCCTGGGACATTATCTGGTGCGTTACCTTTAAAATTTGCGGTTAGTTTTGTAATTGAATACGCAATTTTTATATATATTCGGCAGTGCTATGCTACCTGAAACAAGTACATTCAGGCAAAAAAGTATCAGTAATGGATGATTTTTTTATGGTTCCAAATTCAAATTTTTGTTTTTTTGTTGTTGTTAGATTGGCACAACTGTTTTTCATTTTGGCGCGGAGTTTGAGTTGCATCTGTTAATAATATAAAATACAGTGTTGTTTTTAGTTATATCAATTATATCAATGCGAATTTCATAATGGACAAAAATATTGTATCGCCAATGGAATTTCGTGTTCGAAGTCACTGAAAATGTTACAGAAGGCTTACGGTGAATCGACTTTATCAAAAACACGTGTTTATGAGTGGTACAAAGCGTTCAAAAGCGGTCCAGATGTGATGGAAGATTTGCCTCGCTCTGGTAGGCCATCAACGTCTGCAACTGAAGTTAACATCGCAAAAGTGAAGGAAATAGTGTCTGAAAATCGTCATTTAATTTTAAGAGAGATAGCCGCCGAACTTTTTTTTTATCTCACGAGTCGATCTGTACCATTTTAGCTAATCATTAAGTTATGAAACATGTTACCACTCGGCTAGTCCCAAATGTAAGCCATGCTAGCAATTGTTCAGTAATTATTATTATCAAAACGAAATTAGGAATATGAGTTCAATTATTAAATGAGTATAACGGTGTTTGAAAGTCACTAAACGATTCCGTGTAATTGGCCGATTGCGGTGATTGGTCGTGTGCTGTGATTGGCTATTTGTCAAAGTACTGGTTTTCCCTCCACCATTTGATGTTATAAAAGGTTTGCCTTGCTGTCAATTAAGCCCTTTTTACTTCGGTCTGTCGACGAGGAATAACCTCTTGCTGTTATTCTGCTAGTTTGACTTAGTACGTGCTTACACAAAGACCTGAATTTTCTCAAAAAACTCAATCGCATGAGAGTCGCTGAGGACATGCTAGTACGAGTCAATTCCAACCCAACATTCATAAACGCATTGTTACTGGTGACGAGACGTGGGTTTACGAGTTTGACATGCAAACTAGTCAACAGATTTCGGAGTGGCGCCTTCCAACTGAACCGAAACTGAAAAAACCACTCCAAAGTCGATCAAAAGTCAAAGACATGTTGACTGTTTTCTTTGACGCGGTGTGAACGCGGTGTTGTGGACTCGGAATTCTTGCCGGCAGGTCAACGGTAAATAAAGAATATTATTTGAGCGTTATGCGGCATTTAAGAGAGCAAATTCCACGAAAAAGGCCAGATTTGTGAAAAGAAAATTCTTGGATTTTGCACCACGATAATGCGCTTTCGCACAAGGCCGCACAAATTGTGAACGAATTTTTGACCAAATACTCAACAAATACCATCGAGCAACCACCATATTCACCAGATATGGCTCCAGCTGACTTCTTTCTTTTTCCTTAACTCAAATTACCACTTCGTGGCACCCGTTTTCAATCGGTAGAAGACATAAAGTAGAATTCGCGGCGAGAACTGAACTCAATTCCGGAAACAGCGTTTAAAAAATGTATTAATGATTGGATTATTCGTTGGCGTAAGTGTATCGTTACTGAAGGAGCATACTTTGCAGGTGATAAAATAAATTTGGATGAATAACAATTATTTTGTATATTATTGATCTTTTCCCAGTACTTTCTTGACAGAGTAGTACATCTGTCGTCAAAGCAGACCTTGAAGTGTGGAAAGCAGCTATGACTATCACCTCCCCGACTCCAAAATCTGCTTTGGGTGCGATCAAAAATTATATTCAAATATTAACGCGTTGTTACAAATATTGAATACCATACCTGTTTCCACTGCTACACGAGAAAGGACTTTTTCAAGCCTACGAAGACTCAAAAACAACTTGCGGAACACAACAAATTAAAACAGATTGAACGGCTTGGCTCTCATGAATACTCACTATGGGATAGAAATTGATGCCAATGAAGTAGTGGATATGTCGCAGTAAGATAGATAAAGCCGATATTTAAAAAGAAAAACAGAAGATTAATTCTGTAGTTCATATGTAATCAAATGAACCTTCTGTTTCTTTTTTTACATATTTCATATTTTTCATATAATATAAAGGTTATTGCATGCACTTTTAGTAGTTTTATTTTCTTGAACCCCCCCCGAAACTAAAATCTGGCTACGCCCGTGCTAAAGGCCATCCCTGTAACTTTCCGTTAATTCTAAGCTTTTGCGCTCAAAATTCCACTCAATACAATGTTTCTGAGCCCTTCGAGCTAAAAATATAATTTATGTGTTATTTTGAGCTCTCCGAGCTCAAGAAGTAGCTATTCTATGATTTTGAGCTCTTCGAGATCAAAAGGCCAATAAAAGTTTGATGAAACACGATTTTTAAATTTTCAAACTGCCATAACTTTCGAATGAATCAACCGATTTTTACGCGATTGGCGGCAATTGATGAAGATTTTCAAACTTCAGAAAAAATTTAGAACAAAAAACATTATTAGATGAAAAATATCGGAGTTATTACAAAAAAAACACATTTTTCAGTTTTTTTCGTCAACGATATCTCACGAACGAATCAACCGATTTTGACGCACTTGGGCGCGATCTACGTGGTTTTTTGAGGTTAAAAGCTGATTGGAATTATTAATATATTTTGGAATTGATCGGTAAAGCCGTTCAAAAGTTATTTCAAAAAAAACCACATTTCAAAAAGTTTCTTTTCGATTTTTTAAAAGTTTTTTTACTTTTTTCGAAATCTACCGAATCGGTTCAAATTTTCAGGAAATCTCAGTTTCATGAAACTCTTTGGAACGCATTTGGTTTGGTTCGATTCGGTCAAACCGTTCAAGTTATAATAGTGCATGTTATTTATATGACATGGTATGACACATCGTTGTTATGTTGTTTTTGGTATTTTTATCGATAAAACTGTTTGTTGATAAATAAATACCCACTATCACTTTGAAAAGAATAAGTAAATAATTTCAATTAACTACATAAAACAATTTACGTTGCCCTTATTAAGTTAATAGCTCCTTCCCTCTGTCATAATATTCTTCATAATAATTTAAATTTACTGGTTTCATTTTGTATAGACACGGAAAACATAAGAAGCATTAACTGAATTTTGTATAGCTCCCTATTTTGTTTTACAACTTAATTAGTCGAGTCACTGTGTCAGTAATTGTTTGATATACTGAACCATAATTCGTGGAGTGAATTCAAATGTCGAAGGACAAATGTTACGAAGATTAAATCACAATATTTTTTTTTTTTTGGTTATACCTACTAAATGGAAATGGCAGAAATAAGACGGGTTTCCAATGACATCTTAACATGCACAAACACACACATACATACATACTTACAGCATACAGACACCATCGCGGGAAGGGTCAGGTAAGATTGCTAAGGCCTCAAAACGTCGAGATCTGTTGACACCTCGATTTTGCAAAACGGGGTAAAAACAATAGCTTCCCGATTTTTCGAAAATCTTCGATTATCTTAGCGGGAAGTTAAAAAGCAGAAGTATCTCGACCCAACTTTTTATCTTTACTGGAGGGAGACTCTGTACCAGGGTCGTCTGCTTAGGTACCTCCGTCTTACCTATTTCTGCCGCAAAGCAGCAGTGCTTGCATTGCTGTGTTCCGGTTTGAAGGGTCAGATATGGCAGTGAAATTACTGGGTACAGTGACTTTACATCTTGTGTCACAAGTTGGCAACGTACACTGTGGTTCTTGTGGGGTTGCAGTTTTGCTGCGAATCTCACAAGAGCCACATGTATTATAGGTGACTGTTACCACTTACCATCAGGTGGGCAGTTTGCTTGTTTGACAACTTTTGCAATAAAAAAAAAAAAAAAAAAAAAACCGTACCTTGAAGTTAAAAACCGTACCTTTTCAGAAAGCCACCCGTTTTTTTGGGAAATCATACTGGCAACACTGTAGGTGTCATCTATGGGTCGAACGAAAGAGATGGGCCTACAAATAATATCGTATTAATATTAATAATGTATAAGAATTTAACTTTAAAGATATAAGTATCAAAGGTTAAATATAGACTCGTCCTTAAATCCAACATTATAGCGTAGCTTTACTGCTAATAACAAAACAACTTGCAAAATGGAAGACGCTATAAAATCTGATGAAGTTCCAAAAGAGGAGCCACAAATTGAATTCAAAAAGCCAGTGCTCTTCGGACGCATTGGAAAACTTCCTAAGAAAGTTAAAAATGAACCCGAAAAAACTATGGAAGGGAAAATTCAACAGAAACCCAAAGAAAAATTGTCAGAGTCCGAGGAATCGAAAGACTCTTCTTATGTGATTACTACTCAGAAAGAATTCTTAGCAGCAATACCCTATAAAGAACCCAAGTGGTCAGGAGTGTGTCCCGATGGTAAGCAGACAACATATGAATCTTTTTGTACAGGAAACAAATTCCACAATTAACATTTCTTATCAAATAGATATTTCACTTAATACAATAAACATAGGGCTATTGAGATCCAAAAAATATTAGTTTGATAATAATTTTGAAGTGCATATATTGTAAAATAAAGATCTATCTTTAACCTTTAACACGTCCAGTGTGAAATACCATGACAATTCTCAAGTGTAGTAGTGTTCTGCCCATATAATTTTATGTGATCATGTTTATGTTTAAAATATAGGAAAGTGAAGGAAGTTACTATAACTTTTAGTCTATTAGGGGATTAAGCCTAACACATTATTGGAATCATTAGAACTTGCCAGGTTTCATCTGGGCTTTTATTGTGGAATTTATACTGCTATTTTTTATTGCACTAAGTGATGAAATACTAACACATGTAAGAGATTATTTAATTTTATTTAAATGTTTTACTGTGTCTAAAGAAAGTAGAGAAAAAAAACAATGGGTTGTACTCCGTGAGTGCCGGCAAAAGTGAATACATTAACATTGTGCATTTTTGATATTTTGGAATAGTTAGGGAATAATTTCGCACAAATTGCTTTAATTATAAGTATAAAAGTACTATCATTTATGTGGTGAAATACAATATTCATTTATTGTATAGCTATTGTACACACACATGACAACAAACACATACGACACTTGCGCAAGCACCCTGCGCCCCAAACGAAACAGCAGGAGCAGTCATACATTTTCGCCGCGCGACAGAAGGAAAGGGGGACATCACTTCCTCTCCTAGCCCCGCCAGCGGTCTACTCCCCCTCCATCTTACGAATTCTCGATCTGATCACGTGTCTTGTCGCAAGTTCAACATTTTTTATCCATCCCAAAACGTGCACAATGCCGCTAAAAAAGTTTTCACTTTCAAAAATTTTATTTGCCCCAAATGTAATGTGTGACTTTAAAATTAGGCTTGATCTTATTGGTAATTGTTGTTACTTTTCCATAATTACGTTACTTTTGACTGAATATTTATGATTATTTTCCAGGTGCAGAATATAATCTGGAGGTTTTAAAATCAGGAATGATTGTTGAAAACATTGATTTGACGAAGAAACCATACTACGTTTTTGGGCGACTTGCCAATTGTGATATTATTATGGCCCATCCTACAATATCCAGGTTTGATAAAAGAAAACAAACAAACTTTAAAAATATTTCTGCTATAAATACATAAATGGAACAGTATGTATTATATATGTATGTTTATCTGTTACCCTAGTATCCATAACACAAGCCTTACTGTGCTTACTTTGGGCTAGGCTAATTGGTGTGAATGTAAAAAAAAAAAAAAAAAAAAAAAAAAAAAAAAAAAAAAAAAAAAAAAATTTAATGCATGTCACAAATGATCAATCAGAACTAATTACTGATTTCATTCTGTCTGTGCCTTATTTTGGTTGTTACTCTGTTTCCACAACCAAATCTCATTATTTCAATAAAAAAATATTTACTGTGTGGGTTATTTATAATATTGGGGTTTTTCAATAAACTCAAAGCTGGCTGGGAGATTGGATATCATGAAAAAAGACCATAATTCAGAAAACTGCTGCCCATTTTGTTGTGGTCTATGGGAGGTGTAAAATTGCCATTCCCAAATCGTTACAAGTTATTTCGATTTAAAAACAACATAGTAAAAGAACAGTAATAACTTGCAATAAAACTAGGGTCAATGACACTGAATTACACATTTATGTAATTTTTAATGCAAGTATCTTTTATTTAAATTATGGTTTAGAAATGTTATGATAGGAATGAATTATCTAATTATTAAATGAACATTATTTAACTAGGTTTTAGATAAGTAACCTCACTATTGCTGTATGACAAAAAATTTTTTTAACTTTATCTTACATATGTTATTGTTTATTCTTTTTGGATTTTATTAGCCCAGGACATCCTGGGTCCAGGTCATCCTGGGAAACCTGGACCTGAAGGGTTGGTGCTTGTTTACTATGCTAGAAACCGCATCGCAGTGAATAGGTGTAAAAAGCATCTGCATTATCTTAAACCTTCAATATCTTCATCTAGGGCAGAGCGGGGTCACTTGATCCGGATTTTGTTTGAATCAGTGTAAGATCTATTCAAAGACAAAATAAGAAAATAGTTATTCTTAAATCAGTTGTTTATTTATTTGACCACATATTGAGATTAAAAAACTTTGGCAAGTCCGTTGTTTCCTATAATAAATTTGCCTTAAAATGAATAAAGTTGTATAGCTCATGTGACTCCACAGACAGGGTCTATTGAACCACCCAACGGGGTCACTTGAGCCAATGCACGGAGGGACACGCTCCATACAAGGGCGGTCATAAACAGTTAAAGTCCTGTTACTATCAATACATTGTATTATTTTAGTGACTTATAGTTGTAAAAGTGTTTTAGGAACATTAAAATGAAAGAAGTACATGTATTTACGGAATAAAAAACGTTTACTTCAGTAAAAAACAAATATAAACAATAACATACTTTTACCTAAATTTATCATGAACAAACACTTAAAAATTGGAATGTAAAACATATATTTTAAATAAAATAAGAGTCAAAACATTGATAACATTATTTAATTATAATAAAATAATAGAAATAAATAAATTAAAATTAATTAAATACAAAAAAAAACAAAACAACTAACAAAATACAAATAAATTATTCTTATTCTAACAATATTAAACATGTAACAATTCTATTACACTTTGTGACAGAGTATTTTTCTTTTTAGGGGGAAGTTTCCGAAGACTTGTAATATAAGGATCTGAATGTAATAATAGTCGTTGTATTAAATCTTGATTGGTAACTTCACGTGACATTTTTCGAGTGTGACTTCGTCTATAAATTTTGATATACTTATTTGTCGCTTCAGCAGCTTCTTCGGAAAGTTCTCCTATAGATAACAATGCATAACTTATAATATCTGATCCATGTACGAGCACCTTGTGGACAGAAGCAGGAAGACTATACCACGGATATTCCTCGACCAGGCTGTATGCTGTTTGTAATGCATAGTCTTTAAACTTGCATTCATTAATTTTATGTCCAGAAGATAACGTTTGTAATATTACACAACAACGATCTATGAGATCCTTATTCAAACCTGTAATTTCAGCAGATACAGCTGATTCCAAAAAAAACTTCCTGGCCGTGTTTCCGTCGTTAGACGTCCCGCTTCCACTACTACGCGGCTTGTCAACTATTAAACCTAATCGTTCCCTAAACTGGGACTGTACATATTGTTTTTTATTTGATAACAATTGTTTATCACTATCTAGCCTAACTTGCCATTTTTTTATGTCTAATCTATATGAAAGATGAATAAAATATTCGAAGAAACGTATCCAAGAATGTAGTGGTGATAATCCAAATTGGTATCTACTCTCTATTACAGGTTTTTGTAAACATTCGTCTATTTTATTCATCTCTTTAGGGGTAGCATTACATGTATAACATCTACTTGTAGATGTTTCACTTAAAGTACTACAAATTTTACCATCTACCACTGAAAGCTGCAACTTATGAGAAACGACCAATTCACGATTGTCGATCTGAATAAAAGTAGGTTGCAAACTTTCAATTTTATCCTTAAAATAAGCTTCCTCTTGCAAAGACACTGCTGTGCTTTCTTTCAAAAATTGAAATCGAATAGGACGGCAGTACCTAGTGGAAGAGGGTCGAGGATTTTTCCATAAAATTTTACAATTATCTTCAGCTAATTTTACAATAATTTGAAGGGGTACATAAGATGTTACAAACAAACTACTATCTTCTAAAGTTTGTATTCACTATGTCCAGTGCTGCCATCGAATCCCCATTTCCCAAGTAAAGAGATATTAGACAAACAATCATCAGGAATCTAATCTAAGACCTCTTTTTGAGATTCAAGGATTCGAGAAGCTGTGTGATCAAAAAGACTTTGTAATTCAACTTCAGCTGAAGACTCGGAAACAGTTATATTAGAAGGGTAACATCTCTGTTTCGCTTTAGTAATTTGTTGGTAACATGGTAATACATTAGGAGAAATCTTACTATTAACAAAGTTTTTAATTAATAAATACTGATGTTTTGTCAACTGAGCATCAGTCACAAGTGACAAGACATCATCAGTGCTAACTCTAGATATACACGAATCGAATGAACAGTCTGAAACATCAAGCAATGCACTCACAGTAGAATCATCAGACTTTGACAAATCAGCTACTCTCCGACGTTTAGTCCTTTTACTACATTGCGTAAAAGGTTTTCGAGGACGACCACGTGAATGACACGGGGACGTTTCAGACGGAGTACATTGCTTATTGTTTTTCACAAGTTGAATTTTTTCAATAACATTAAACCAATCGGAATTCTTATATAAAAGCTTGGTTTTATCCCTATTACATTTTTTCCAGAATCGAGCAATAGCTTTACATAAATTATTAACAATTTTCTCTAAATAATGAATATCAATGTTCTCAGCATCGTTCAGAGTAGTCAACAAACTTTGTAGGACTTGACGACACTTTTCCGAGTCATTATCGGTATTGACAGTTAGCCATATTTCAAGAATATGCATTCTTGAAAACGAGCATATATATAAATTACCTATAACAAAAAAAAAACGGTTAAAATTCAGTCACAAAACCTACACAAAGCACTAAGACTAAATAAACTAATTTCGTAGCAAATGCTACGAGATAATCTGGCAACCGTAGCACCCTTGTCATCGCCAAAAAGGGCAGATAAGGGCAGCCAAGTTTTAATTTTCCTAAGATAAGAAAGTCTAAAGATTATGGTGCAATATACCTCCATAGTCGGAGCGAGTGGGAACATATTTAAAAGTTTATTCAAACTTTGAATATTAAAATATAATACTCCAAGAAAAGTCGCCTCGTAGCAATGACATACTAAAGAAAATATATACTAAGATACAATTAAAATAAAAATATTAATTATTACATACCCTGTTCTTGGATATCAATTTCAGAAAAAACACACACAGCACTCACAGGTCCCGCAATGACAACAAATGACGTCACGCTTTTTAATGACTCACTGATAACAGTATTTACGATTGGCGATGCGCTCTCTTTGAATGCACAATAGATAATGAAGGCGCACTCTAATTACTGACCTATTTATAGTTTTAGAAGGTACCGCAACTATCCAATGTAACGACAAGGAATAAAATGTAAAACTAGAAAGCAGGTTTTTAAGATTTATGACCTATGGATGTCCCACAGTGCAATGGGTTGTTTACAAACCTTCGCTCATTAAAATATATGACACATCTGAATAAAAACATAAAAAAAAATTCTGTGATTGCTCATAGCAACAAAAACTTAAATCAACCATAGTTCATGCAAATATAAGCTGCACTGGCACCAGAAGTGCACTTAATATGAGCCCAACCTCGGCAACTAGTGCACTGTACCAAATCTTCTCCTGGAAGACTATCTGAATAGGACTCAGCGCACACTAGACAAAAATAATCATCCTCTTCGGCGTCTGACGGAAGTTGTGATTACTTTAAATTTTTCTTCTTATTAATCTTTTTATTATATTTCTTAACAGAGTCATTCTCTTCATCAGACTCTGAGGAACTTTCAAAAGTTGCTTTCTTCACTCCGGTTTTTCATGGCCTTTTCTCTCTTCTTAATAGTTTTAGATTTCCTTTTACACTGTTCGAAGGTAAGCGCATCTTCCTCGAGAGTATCTGTCAAACAGCAGAACTTCCCTTTTTCCCTCGTGTTTGTTGCTTTTTAAACACATCAGAGTCATGGTAAGCTTTAAACTTATGTACATATCTCGAAAGCGTAGTTCTGTCCATTTTCTTGTCTTTAGCTGCTTTACGGAGGCTTGTACCATTGATGACTTCATCTACAGCTCGTTTTATCAAATTTTACTGATATGAGCATGGTCCGTTTTTCTTGAAGTTCGCACTGTAAAATGAAAATAACATTATGTAATGTAGAATTATTGTACATATTAGGGGTCACTTGAACATGGTTCATTCGACCCTGATTGTTTTGACCCCTGACCCCTTCCCCGAATTACATTAAATATGTTAAATAACTAAAAATGTATAGAAAATATTTTAATTCTGATACTTAAGCCATTACCAGTAATCATGTTAAAATCAAAATACACTTACTTGATGACGGTATGGTGAAATTCGTAGTTTTTAAACCAAAATTCTCTGAAAAGATGTTTTTTTACTTTTAGTGCCAAACTTGCAATATTACGCACTCACACCCAAAACGAATGCCGGCCGGCGACTTAGGCAACAATTTATTGTCTCTCATCCCCCTGCTGCTTCTAATGCCACCTACTCGTAGATACCACGTACCGTGTGCATGATACAACTGGTGGCGTACTAGACCCCGCGGCTCAACAGACCCCGCTCTGCCCTACGTGATGTCGGAATATTTTTTATATCCTTCCAGATATCACTGCGTCCTTCAATACAAAGCTTTTTCTGAGGAAGGCGAACCACCTTGCGGTTGGTACCTCCACGACTTGGGCAGTACCCACGGGTCGTTTCTTAATAAGGAGCGCCTTAAGACCGGTCATTACACAAGGGTGCGAGTGGGTCACCAAATAAAGTTTGGGACAAGTACCAGAACTTATATTATGGTGGTAAGTTATAATTTCATGTTACAGTTGTTAGCTTTTGAATGGACCGGTCATTCGTGGGTGGCCAAAGTTACATAAGGCACTTTAACCCCTTGAAGCCCAGCTTTGTGTTCAATGCGTTATTTCTCTCTCTATCGGGAAAAAAAATCATTCAATCAAAAAGAACCATTACCAAAGCCGTAATAAGGATTAAATAAACTGCAAGCTATAGAGCATTATATAGTGCTCACGGATTTTAGGTATCGTTGTCGCGCGCATGATATAATGCTCGCGGGTTTTAAGGGGTTAAGCCATTGGCCAGCCAACATAGGTCCCACATGGTTAGTTTTCAACATTATTCTCTTATAATGGGGTCTATAACAATTACTGCTTGCATTTAATTACACTAGCAACATTGTCGCATCCATTGTTGAAGATATATTGTCTATGTCACCTTTACTAACTAAAGAAAAGTCATCTGCAAATAATAAACTGCCTCACATGTTCATTTAAATATGAAGATTATTTTTGTGAATAAGAAAACTAATGGACCCAGCATTTAACCTTTGGGTACACCCACAGTGGTGAGATTTTTTAACTACCAATGTGAGATTTTATATATAACAGCCTTTTTCAATAACTATGGTAACGGATAGGTCTACTTTAGTTTTGTTGCCTAAATATTTTTGTCAAAGAACTTAAAATAACAGCAGATGAAGTTCGATCCGCGCTGATGTACTAGGGATACGAATACACTTCTTACAAAATTATTTTGCTTTACACGAGGGGTTGACTATAATATTAATAATATATTTATAGTATTATTACCTTTTTTTAATAATACTAGCGACCCGCCCCGGCTTCGCACGGATGCAATGCTCTACTATATTATGCATGTATTATACATATAAAACTTCCTCTTGAATTACTCTATCTAATAAAAAAAACCGCATCAAAATCCGTTGCTTAGTATTAAAGATTTAAGCATACATAGGGACAGAGAAAGCGACTTTGTTTTATACTATGTAGTGAAGTCAATAGAAATGAACCTGTAGAACACAAAATTAGTTGTAGTCTTTTTCAAATAATGGTAAGTTACTAAGGAACTTGTCATATGCCTGACAGGCGGATTGGAGATTATCCGCCTGTCAGGCATATGACAAGATCCCTCCATTTTATGAGGCTGGCTACTGTCCAGCAGTGGATGTCTTTCCAGTGTGATGGTGACCATAGATATCTGAACAACAGAACTCTGGTGGCTTCGTAAAAGCTTCCCCGCAACCTCACTAGACTAAACGGGGACTCAATCCATAAAGTACTAGGTACCATAACCGGACACTGTCCTCTGAACAAGCATCTATTTACTATAGGTGCGACAGACAGCCCTCTGTGCAGAGGCTGCATGGAGGCGGAAGAAACGCCACATCACATGCTCTTGGAATGCAGGAGTGTGGCTGATCAACAGGCACGTCTTCTCCAGTCTCCAAAATCACTACCGGAAGCTTGTAGTAACCTGAAAAGGCTACTCGTCTTCTGGGATGGACTAGGATGGCTGGAGTAAAAGAAGAAAACTCAATCACTTACAATGGTCCATTCAAGAGGCTAAGTGCGGAAAATGCCCCGTAAAACGAACTAACTATCACTTTTATTATTTTCAGGGACCAGACTTCGACTGTGAAGGAGAATCAGAATTATCGGTGACTGAAATCAAACAGAGAGCTCTCAACATGAAGCTTGAACGACAGAGGATGATAGAAGAAGACAGAGAGAGGAGGGAAAAAGACAGAATGGAGGAGGAGAGAAAGAGAGAGGAACAAGGCATTGATTGGGGGATGGGTAAGTCACTTGTACATACAGTTACTCCTGCTCAAAGTAGATTAGTATTCACATGATTATAATAATAGTTTATGAAACTGGTACATAATGAGGGGTATCATACACGAGTATTTTAAAAGCATTACAAGAGTGTGTAATACCTAGTTATGTGCAGTTTCATACACTACTTTATCTAATCTCATACATTGAATATATCAAATAAAAAATAAAGATTGATACAGTTTATTTATTGGTTGTTGTAAGTGTTAACATTTTGTATAGGTATTACAATGACTTTACTGGTAGTAGCTTGAGACTGACTGCTGCAGCAGTCTCTAAAATGTCGGGTGGCGTTAAATTTTCTTCACTTTCACTATCAGACATTTTAATAAACAATAATAATTATCCAGCGAAACACAACTACGAATTGCAAGGAAACGTATTATGGCGCCAAAATTCCTGGTATCACCGCGCAGCCACAGATAAAAAATAAAATTGTGCTATACGACTTGGCGTAGTATTGTATCAAAGGACTGTAATCGAAACGTACTGAAAAAAAAAATTATTATAAAAATAATTTTGTTAGAGAAATAGTGTTTTAATAATTTTTTAATTTCATTTCGATATACTGTTTATAAAGTTCGTCAATATAAATTCGTTTTGAGTTTTATATTTTAAATTTTACGATGTGAGAGTAGATAAAATATATTATATAACCGCAAGTGGACAAGTCGGCGTCTGCATTGCTTGTAGGGTTTAATATAAGGCGATTTATCATACTGGGGGTAATGTACATACATCTCCCATAATCACACAATGGCCAGCAGCGTTACTCAACTATGGTCCTTTAATCTGGCATTTTTTATTTTATTTATATAATTACAGGCCACATGGTACATATTAAAACTTTGCTATAGTATTTACTCTAGAAATAACATTACTGGTATGTTTTTAATTTAATTTTTTGCATTCACAATGCAATATTTCTATAAGATATAAAATACGTATGTAATTCGTGGGTTCGAATCCCATCTGAGGGCTCGGAGGCGTAGTTGTTTTTTACATACGTATTTTATATCTTATAGAAATATTGCATTGTGAATGCAAAAAATTAAATTAAAAACATAATTATAGCTGGTTCCATCTTAATCGATTGTTTAATATTTGTAAAAATATTACTTTCGATGTTGAAGGTAGTTAGCGTTCAACATTGGTGGAACGATACTAGCTCATAGTAGAAATTGAAATACGTTTGTAAAATTCGACACGTTTGCCGGCGTCTCGGTAGCTCAGCTGGTCAGAGCAGTCGCCCGGATAGCGAAAGGTCGTGGGTTCGAATCCCATCTGAGGGCTCGGAGGCGTAGTTGTTTTTTACATACGTATTTTATATCTTATAGAAATATTGCATTGTGAATGCAAAAAATTAAATTAAAAACATAATTATAGCTGGTTCCATCTTAATCGATTGTTTAATATTTGTAAAAATATTACTTTCGATGTTGAAGGTAGTTAGCGTTCAACATTGGTGGAACGATACTAGCTCATAGTAGAAATTGAAATACGTTTGTAAAATTCGACACGTTTGCCGGCGTCTCGGTAGCTCAGCTGGTCAGAGCAGTCGCCCGGATAGCGAAAGGTCGTGGGTTCGAATCCCATCTGAGGGCTCGGAGGCGTAGTTGTTTTTTACATACGTATTTTATATCTTATAGAAATATTGCATTGTGAATGCAAAAAAATAAATTAAAAACATAATTATAGCTGGTTCCATCTTAATCGATTGTTTAATATTTGTAAAAATATTACTTTCGATGTTGAAGGTAGTTAGCGTTCAACATTGGTGGAACGATACTAGCTCATAGTAGAAATTGAAATACGTTTGTAAAATTCGACACGTTTGCCGGCGTCTCGGTAGCTCAGCTGGTCAGAGCAGTCGCCCGGATAGCGAAAGGTCGTGGGTTCGAATCCCATCTGAGGGCTCGGAGGCGTAGTTGTTTTTTACATACGTATTTTATATCTTATAGAAATATTGCATTGTGAATGCAAAAAATTAAATTAAAAACATAATTATAGCTGGTTCCATCTTAATCGATTGTTTAATATTTGTAAAAATATTACTTTCGATGTTGAAGGTAGTTAGCGTTCAACATTGGTGGAACGATACTAGCTCATAGTAGAAATTGAAATACGTTTGTAAAATTCGACACGTTTGCCGGCGTCTCGGTAGCTCAGCTGGTCAGAGCAGTCGCCCGGATAGCGAAAGGTCGTGGGTTCGAATCCCATCTGAGGGCTCGGAGGCGTAGTTGTTTTTTACATACGTATTTTATATCTTATTACTGGTATGCACTGAAATAAAGACATATGTAACACATCTTAAATTAATGAAGCAAGAATAAAAAAACATATGTATATAAGCCATTTAGCTACGGAGAATATGGAAAAACGCATTAATTATAAATAAATAATTCTAGCAGTGGTATGACTGTGATGACTTGGCAGAATAATTTCTTGCCTTTGTCAAAAAGGTAAAAAGGTTGATCAGTCAGAGTTTTCATGTCTATTCATGTCACTTCATGTCTAAAAGACATAGGATATGAAATATTACCTGACTGAGTAAAAAACGGCCAGAAACACTTGTTTTGGATTTCCCTTAGGATATCGAATTAACACAAAATTTAAATAAAAAAAAACCGTTGTGTACTCATGTACGCACGTAAGAAGTTATACATCTTTATCGTTACTAAACAAAGATAATATAATTTTATATACATTATTGTTAACTACTATATATAATTTAAAATCATACACACACATTCATAATTAGCGGCCAACTTCATCCTGCTGGTTTATTCTATGCCGATTTTGCGGCCAACTTCAACATGATAATTTTGTGTCACATCTTAAAATGTCACTCTAATAATTTTTTCATAACGCGCCTAAAGAAGTATAGCTTCAAACATATTCTCTTATTATGTTGTTTAATTTTAATAGTTTTAACGCAGTCTTGGATTCCTAGCGACAATATCTCTTGAAACTATACACACAGGTGTATCAATAGTTTAATACATAATAGGGTTGTCACAGCCTACAGGTCTAAGTTTGACAACCAGTGACAACCCTGCTCACTCTTTATCATACCTTTTCCATCCTTTCTAGGTGAAGATGCAGAAGATGAGCCGGATTTAGCAGAAAATCCATATGCCTCTACTGCTAACGAAGAGTTATACCTGGACGACCCGAAGAAGACTTTAAGAGGATACTTCGAGAGGGAAGGTCATGATCTTAACTACGACTGCGAAGAGAGAGGCGTGGGACAATTCATATGCAGGTATTTTGTATTTAAATCTTGCGGGTTTCAACACCATTTTCACACCAACACTAGAGGCCTGAGTGCAGGTTTTAAAATGTTAAAACGTTACAATCGCATTTGAAGTAATATTTGTGGGAATGACCTTAATACTATGAAAATAAGGTCTAAATTTAAAATCCACGCTTAAATGTGATTGTTACAGATTTACCATGACCATTTCTTATAATTATATCCATTATTGTACTTACAAAGTACTGAGACAGTACAGTGAATTATATAGGAGAGCAATGGTAGGCTTATCTCTAAAAGAGATCTTTTCCGGCCAACCAACAGTATTTCGGTGGCAGCAATTCTAAGAGTGCAGTTCAAATAATGTTCTTTTTTGTTCTCCTTTAATCTGTCTGCAATTGGCTCCATAGGCATGATAGATGTTTTCCCGTGCTTCTTACTTGGATTGCTGATTCTCCATTAAGAATCATTGCCATTTAAATTCTATTACTATGCTTCAGCGTATTTCATCAACATTTTATATTTGCCACCTTATAAGACAAGCAATTTGTTCATCAGTATTTAACAAATCGCGAGCCAGATTATTTGTGTGGTACTGAAGCCTTTCCTTATACTTTGTGCGATTTTTAGTTATTTCTTGTTTAACAGTTGGCAACTCTAAATATTTGTATATTTCAGTATTACGAACATACCAGGATGCGTTAGACAACATTCTTAAGACATTATTTTGGAACCTTTGTAAGAAAAAAAAATTAGATCTGGACTTGAAAAAAAAAATTTTGTCGGTTTCAAAGGTACAATAGCGAATAATTCCAGAAATATTTAAAAAAATCTTGAGACTAAGGTAAAATCTTTGGGTTGTTAGTTAACAGACCACCCCACTTGCCCCCCATTTTCGTATGTTCAACGTTCTTGCGAACATTCTGTATATGAGTAGTTTACTCAGTGGTAGCATGGATTGCCGTCCAATGAGCCAGTAAAGCTTTCGATATTGCGTACATATTTGCTTCTTGTCTCATAGCTTCAATATGTCAGTCTTGTATTCAAATGAAAACCCAGGTACTAAACACTGGTTTCACAAGGTAGCTCTTGGTTACCCATGGAAAAAGGTTTGCAATCTGGTTCAAATAATATGCATAAAATAAATTATTAAAATATTTAATACATTTATAATATTTAAAGTGTTTCTACCATCTCAATAAAGTGATTTAAAATTTATTTTGAATGCAATTTTTATCTCTTTATAATGTTATATGTCTAAATAACGGCCAATAATACACATAACATTTCGTAACAAAGGACCATGTTATTAACTGTTTTGCCTCGCCTCAATTAGCTTACCATATAGTATTTGACGACAAAGAAAATAATTATACTAGATTTAAAAAATCTAAAAATCCCACGTTTTTCAATGTCCTAAAAAGAATAAAATAACCCTGCGGGGCAAAGCGAGGGGCCACTCAAAACGTGGGGGCGCATATTACTAAGAGGAGATTTTAAAGAGATGAATGACATGCATTGATGCCGATTATTGTAAAGATGCGCCCCCACGTTTTGAGTGGCCCCTCGCTTTGCCCCGCAGGGTTATTTTATTCTTTTTAGGACATTGAAAAACGTGGGATTTTTAGATTTTTTAAATCTAGTATAATTATTTTATTCTTTTTAATTATTAACTCAACGAAGTAACCATGTGTTACGAACAATCGGATAAGCCCCATACAAAAGTGAAAGTTGCCGAAAGTGGACCTTGTGAGTGCATCTGGAAAGTTGAAAGTTGCTTTAGAGTGCATTGTCATCGGGTTCTGAACTATCCTGAAAGTTTCAGCTTTCTAGCTTATCGGAAAGTGCCTCAAATTTAAGTTGCAAGATTTTGCCCGGACAGACAAACAAATAAGAAAAGTGAGATAAGAAAAACGTGGTAATAAAGATCGAATTGTTGTTAGCTTAACAGCAAAAAATAAAATTTTCTAAACCGATTTAGCCTACATACATTACCCTACATTAGCCTATATGTGATTTAATTAACAATTAAAAATTTCATGTTTGACCACGTGATTGAAAAGGTACGGGATTAACTGAATCTGGAGTGACGTCACCTGCTTGTTTACAGTAAATGTCAAGTTTTTGTACGGTTTGTTTACAAGTGTGTGACGTCATAACATCAAGTAACATAAAAGTGTCTTTGTTTGTCAAAAAAACTTTGATGGTGAATTTTATATAGAATAGAGAAATTAACAAAACAATAATCATATGGGCAAATGTATCATGCTATAACCAACAAATTGAGACATTTTCGCAATACCGTATTAAGTTGCTTATCGTTTTTTTAGGGTAGAGTTACCTATAGATGACGCTAGAGGGAACCCGGTGAAAGCAGAAGTGATCCACCGTGGGAAGAAGAAAGAGGCTGTCATTGCGTGTGCTCTAGAAGCGTGCAGGATACTGGACAGAGCTGGTTTACTCAGACAGGCAAAACATGGTGAGATTTTTTTTGTCGTTGTGTTGGCTAACACTGTTGGAACATATTTATATATTTAACCTGGAAACAAGTGATGAATGGTTTTATTTTGACGTATCACCGCTATTCAATTTTCTAAATATTCTTGTAATGACATTAACACAAAAAACAAAGAGATCTACTTTCTTGTAGAAATAAGTAAAAAAGAAATATATTGAAAATTTCAAATTTCAGTTTTTTTTAATAATGATTTACTAGAAGATGTCACAAATTATTGTTGTAATATTTTGTTTTTATCAATAGATTACTTCTAATTTCTTGCTTAATTGAAAATCTGAATAACTGGTAAGTAGAAATAATTTGGAACATATGGAAATAAATTAAATTAAGGTTTAATAAAAAAATATTTCTACGCAGACACCTGTTAAACGGTCATTGGTTACCAAATTTCATTTTAATAAAAAAATTATCAGTAGGTTAATAAGCTTGGTATTTTTGATGCAAACTATATTAGTAGTTCTTCACGTGAATCACTTTGTAAATAATATTATTTCTGTAATATAAAAAAAAAACATTTATATGAAAGAATCAAGGAAAGATTTGACAACAGTTTGGTGCAACGGTAGCGATCCTGCCTTTCTCACCGACGGTCCTGGGTTCGAATCCCGGAAGGGCAGATGTTTGTATGATGAATATGAGCATTTGTAACTGAGTCATGGGTGTTTGGTATATATTTCTATGAATATTACATATTTATGTATCACATATGTATGTCTATCCGTTACCCTAGTATCCATAATACAATCCTTAATGTGCTTACTTTGGGCCAGGTTAATAGGTGTTAACGTAAGAAATAATTTAAAAATACATATAAAGATTGTCTACCTTTGGTACAATTTTGATTGAAATGGAATATATTCTGTCATAATTTATTGTAATAGTTGCAAACTAATATGTGACATTGTAAAGTTTGAGTCTTATTTTAATGCAGGTTGTAACAATCGGCCATTTTGTTAGTATAATATCAAAATGGCAGATCATTGTAAATACCATTAATTATAATTTTTATTCATTTTTTCAATATTGAAACTCCTTCCCTGCGTCTGTATTTCCGAGTATTTATAATCCGAACAATTTCAAAGCCAGGGTAAATAGGCACCTTCTGGGTTAGCTCGTTCTATCGTGGATTCTGTCATGGCCCCTGGGCTTGATTGGGATCAAGACATAACCCATTCTAAATAAAAAAAACACTTTATAAAGCAGTAGTTCTATAATCTCTTTTTTTAACTATGTTACTTTGGTAACAATATTAACCGATTCGCTGCTACATACTCGTACAATTACCAGAAACGAAGGCTACGAGCTTGATTTACGTGAAAAATGAAGATAGTTTTATTCTGGGTAGATTTCCCTAAAAGTTAATTTGAAGGAGTTATCATTAATTTAAAAATGACACGGCTCCAGTGGCTAGCGCCACACGCAAAAGAAAGTGATGGCACGCCAAACGTGCCATCCGCAATGAATCGGTTAATTACGGTGTCACTTTGAAATATGTCTCATAAAATGGTGTATATGCCTCTGAAGGCACCACCACCAGCCAACTAACAATACTATCACTTATTACTGAGTCACGGTCTTGTTGGTTGTAAAATAAACAAATAATCCACAGAGTCCCGACGCAAAAAGCAACGCGATTGGAGCGCTGACGATTACTATGACTCCGATGAAGACACATTCTTGGACAGGACAGGCAGCGTCGAGAAGAAACGCCAACTCAGAATGGTGAAACACGGTGCCGTAGAAGACACGAAGAAGGATAAACCCTTGACTTATGATGACCTGGTGAGTACCATCTAGACTTGACAGATAACCCGTTTTTTACGGGTTACCCCGTTTTTGGACATAAGTTTAAATACGGGGTAACCAAGCTGCAGTGTTTTTATCAATTTATTGAGCAAATGGGCTCCGTTACAAGGTTTATAATTGATTTTTAAAATTTTATTTATTTAGGCAACATTTATTAAACTTAGGTTATCAACCTGTGAATACACGAATTATAACTGTTGACAATATTCGATATATAATATATACTTAAGTCAAATAAATTAGTATTATTCACACATCATATAAAAAGGATAATAACACATTGAAAAAATAATCATATTAAATACTTATGGCAATGATAATAAAGTCAAAATGATAATGTAATAAAAAGTATGTTGTTATCATTCAAATAGTTATTTAAAAAATAAAAATTCCAATTAAATAAAGTTAGAAAATAAAATGTCAATAATTAAAATAAAATTATAATAAAACATTAATATGTGTATCTCTCACTACAAGATATTGACAAAATTTCTCACAGAAATTTTGTCTTGATATCAAAAATCAACATCAAAAAAAATATGGTCATTAAAAAATTGTAATCAATTTAATTTAGACGAAAAAATATTGTCATTATAAAATGGTAATCAATTTATATTTAGACGAAAAAATATTGTCATGCTAAAATGGTAATCAATTTATATTTAGACGAAAAAATATTGTCATTATAAAATGGTAATCAATTTATATTTAGACGAAAAACTATCGGCATTAAAAAATGGTAATCAATTTATATTTAGACGAAAAACTATTATCATTAAAAATGGTAATCAATTTACATTTAGACGAAAAAAAAGTGACATAAAACATCAAGATCCGTGTATTTAGCGATAATGATTTGACAACATATCTTTTGATTACAGCTCAAACAAATAACAGAGATCGAATCGAAGATATCGTCGGAAGAGAAGAGCTTGGAACGTCTCCGGACGGCGCATAAACCGGACGCGACGCCGGACGGCGATTCGGACGCTTTGGACGCATTCATGAGCTCTTTGGGAAAGCAGGGACAGAGTATGGCGCAGAAGGCAGAGATATCCAAGACTAAGGTTAGTTCAGTGCACATACTGTTTGGTAAAGGAGGAGGGTCAATAAGGCGGGTTTTCGGCCCCTTTCATTTTTGACCTAAAAATTCCGAAAAATTTTTTTTTATGTACTATATAGACTAACAAATCGATCCACCCCAAACGGAACCATCCCCAACCCCCCTCCTCCCTCCCACACCCCCAAGAAGCAGAATAAGCATATATGACTTAATACATTAAAAAAAAAATTTATTTGCGGAGCTACTTAGAGTACAGAGTTTTGAAAGGTTATATTATTTTTGAGCTAAAAAATATTTTTTTATGTATTAAGTCATATATGATTGTTCTGCTTCTTGGGGGGGTGGGAGGGGGGAGGAGGTTGGGTGTTGTACCGTTTGGGGTGGAATCGATTTGTTAGCCCATATAGTAGATAAAAAAAATGTTTTTTGCAATTTTTAGGTCAAAAATTAAAGGGGCCGAAAACCCGCCTTATTGACCCTCCTCCTTTGTAGTTTATTCTTTGTATATTTATTGCAATGTTTAATGGAAACATACCTAAACATTGTTGACTTTGTTGTAATTAACGATGTAATGAAACCATAACACTACTATTATTGTGATAATAGATTTTTTTGTGGATTATGTGTGGTGACTACATATAATATTGTAAATGTCGTTACTTCTGTTAAAGCTGACGAGTTATTTGCTTATTCTTCTTGTCAGTTAAAAGACGGCTGAATTAAAAATGTTGGACTATTCAAAACAATTTAAGTGCATTTGAATAAAGTTATTTTTATTTTCACTTTTTTCACTAATCTGTTAATGAATTCCTTAAATAATAGAAAAAAAGGGTATTTTACTCTATATGAGAAAAATCTATCTATAATGTTAGTTTCAGTTTTTAAAATAACAAAAATTGAATTTTAAAATGCAAATCAAAGTTTTCTGTTCTTTAATATCAGTTCTAAAACACCATGAAATAGTAGCCGCCATGTTATTACGTCATGCTTCTGTGTAAACTAAAAATTGTTGTCAACTGATCCGCTTTGTATTAATTTTGTCATTTTAAAATAAGTGAACTTTTATTTTTTGTTTTTTTTTAATCTTATATACATCATCATCATTGCAGCCCTTGGATTGTCCGCCTTCGAACATAGGTTTCCTCCACAACTCTCTATCTCTAGCCTTTTGCATCCAGTTATGGCCAACAAAGGTCCTTATATCGTTAACCCATCGCTCTGTGGGGTGGCCTCTTCCTCTCGTGGTTTCCCTGGGTCTCTATTCTATCACTCTTCTGGTCCACTGTACTGTGTCCATCCATACGTGCAACATGCCCCGCCCATCTCCACTTGTATACATATATCCTGTATATATACATACGTCTCTCTCTCTCTCTCTCTCTCTCTCTCTCTTCAGTCGTTCCCTCACTGCTGAGGATCGTGATTCCGTCAACCAGTTGTCTCCATCGGTCCCGTTCTGTAGCTTGGTGGAGAGCGTCGCTGACAGGTATTTCTAATTCCTCCGCTATTTGGTCCGACCATCTGGGCCTTTTCCCCTCGATTTTGCCGGTCACCATAAGGCGCTCCAAATTGTCGGTATCCCTGTGTGCAACATGGCCAAAATACCGCACTATACGTTGTAGGCATGTTGTGGATAGCCGTTGAGTCTTTTCTATTTTCAGCTGTTTGAGAATAGATGAGTTAGTACGGTGGGCCATCCATGGTATTCTTAGAGTACTTCGCCAGCACCGCATCTCAAAAGCGTCGATTCACATACATTTTGTATACATAATAATTAAAATATCTATATTTAAATCTCTTTAGACGCAATAACTTTTCTGCCTTTGTCTCTGCCAGAAAACTAAAAAAAAGTAATTCAAAATTGTCACTGTCATGTCTTAATAATATTTATATTCTGCCTGAATAACAAAAAATATACACATATAGAACAAAAATTAAAAATATATATATACCCATATATATATATATATATATATATATATATATATTTTAATTCTTGTAGTATCTATCTTTTGATATTTTTAAAATCAAGAAATAAAGGAGTTGGAAATTGGACACATACATATATACATACACTACATAATAATGTACATAATAACAAGAAACACATAGGAAATACTATATGTTCCTCTCATTGATGAGATAACGCTGGCGTACAGCGTAAAAAGTAGAAAGGTACTAGAAAATTTCGACGGTTGATTACAAGGCTCGGTAGCTCAATTGGGAGAGCATTGGACCGGACTTCCAAAGGTTGCGGGTTCGTTTTCCGCCTGAGAATTCACTTGTCAGCCGATTCGACTTTTTCTAGTATATTTCTATTAAAATAATTTATCTTATAAGATGGATTGAATATATAAAGACTACCACAGTAATCTCTTTTTCACAGATGTCGATACAAAAGTTAAAGACAGAATTAACTAAAACCCAAAGATTAGCAGAGTTGGCAAGGCCCGCACATCTTCCACCGTTGGTGAAGAAGGACGAATCCAAGATGGCCGTCAAGGTGGGGAGCAACTCCGTTGTCTATGGAAAGAGGTGAGGACACAATAGTATATCAACCTATATGTCAAATTTCTCCATTCGCTTATCAGCTTAACCCCTTGACGCCCAGCTATGTGTTAAATGCGTTATTTCTCTCTCTGTCGGGGTAAAAATATCATTCAATCAAAAAGAACCATTACCAAAGCCGTAATAAGGTTTAAAACAGACTGCGCGCTATAGAGCATTATATAATGCTCGCGGATTTAAGTTATCGTTGTCCCGCGCATGATATAATGCTCTCGGGTTTTGAGGGTTTAATAATGTCTCAAGTCCGTAATAAAACTCGTTTTTTTTTTCAGAATACGATTAAAAGAAGATGGTGTGAAAAAACCGAAAAAAGCGAACGATGTAAAGCAACAAGAAGACGAATTCGTCGAAGAAGTAGATTCAGATGATGAAAGCACAGTATTGAAGAAATCAGAATCAAATGACGAAAAGACGAACAACGAAGATAGGAGTGAAAAAAATAGCAACAGTCATCAGAAAGCAGAAACAAAAGATAGTGTAGAAAAGGACGAAGATATGGAAGTGCAAGAGAGTAAAAGAGTGTTCGGTCCTATGAGGCCACCTGAAAATTATGTTATCCCTGAAAGTTATTTCGATCAAGAAACTGATAGGGATCTACCAGAAATAACAGATGATGAATGAATTGTGTAAATAAAATTATGAACAAAACTTTTCTTTTGTTTTTGTATAATTTTTAGTAGTGTTATTCTATGTATGTATATATATGTAAACATCGGAATTCTAAATATCATAACAACTGATCGGAGTAGGTAGGTATTGAGGTAAAAAAAAATGTAAAAAAAATAAACAATTGAATTCTAGTGGTGCAGAAAGAGACAAAAACAGGTCCGTCGCTCTAGCAACAGAAACACCCCGCTATAGTTTTCATTTGCTTCCATAATGCGCCGATATCACGTGTTTCAACAAAGCTGCCACTTTTTCGACGCGCGTTTGAAACAAAAGTTTGGCAACGTGTTGCTGGTGTAAAATTTACAACGTCGCTCGTGCGCTTATTGACTGACATAAACCATTATTTATACTTATTAATAAAAATAATTATATTCATTGAAATCTCGGAGTACCAGTCGGAATCACGCGGAATATCCATATTAACATCAATATTTGCGGTCAATGAACCTAAATAGCTCTACCTACTCCGATCTATGATCATAACATATAACGTATTACAAGAATGACCGTTAAAGGGTGTTGAAGTACATAAATAATAGACCATCTGACAGTTCCTTATTTTTTGTGCATTTTTTAGTAAAAAGATCGAGAGACATCAAAATTGGTTGAGTATTTTCGGAGTCCATCGAGGTCAAACAGGCAGGAAATATATATACACACAATAGCTGATACTCGGCCACGCGTTTTTATTTTTATTCGATTCCAAGTAGCTATCAATACCCATGACCGATGCGGTATCGAGTATAAGTCGATACCTAGATGGTATCGTTTCATCCCTAAGTGCGGTGGGGATAGCGGATTCTCCTTTCGACCTATACAGAAACACGTGAAAGTCTAAATAGGTTAAAAGAAAAAATAATAAAATAAAAAAGTAATAAATAATTAAGTTCTTACACTTCCGCGCACATTAAACATTTGAATAAAACATTTTTTGCCAATTTTGCGCATATTTCCTATATATCCTGTGATCACGAATTCTGTAAAGAAGTCCAAACGTCAGGATTAAATATAAAATAAAATATGCGCAAAATCCGTAAAAAAGTGTTTTATTCAAATGAGTAATAAATAATATGAATATTATAAATGTATTAATCAAACAATCTAAATTACAAATGTAGTTGAAGTTACTGTTGATTAGGCAAAGGACAAAGACGAATAACTGGTCGCAGGTACGAGTTGCGGTTTTAACACATACTAGTAGACCCCATTTGACCCAGGGAAAACTTCTTCTACAACTTCAAGTCGCCAATATAATGGAGGTGTATTTTCGTTTAAAATTACTACGACAGTCAAATATTTATTAAAATAGAAAAGTGTTTACAACAAATTTGTTCCAATAAGTATAAACTCGCTTGGAAAACTGTGGACATTTTGTGATGTTTAATCTGTCAGTAAAATCAGGTTATGTCATTTCTTTCTGTGAACCCTTAATTTATTATATCGATTTTAATAAAGAATAATTATTTTCCCTCGTGTTGTGTTGCTGTGAAATATATATAAAAATCTACGAGGGTAGATCAAAAAGTTCTTAGAAACGCATATGTATATAATCTTTTTGGAGGTAGCTTTTTATTTTTCTGAAAAAATGTCAATCTGACAGTATTCATACCAAGTTTCACTTAATTCAGTCATTGCGTACGCAAGATAGAGACAGTTTTGTGCTAAAAATAGTTAAAAACAATAAAATATGTTATGTTTTTATTTAATTTTTTGCATTCACAATGCAATATTTCTATAAGATATAAAATACGTGTGTAAAAAACAACCACGTCTCCGAGCCCTCAGATGGGATTCGAATTTTGCATTCGACACGTTTGCATTATGTCAAATATTGCATTGTGAATGCAAAAAATTAAATAAAAACATAATTATAGCTGGTTCCATCTTAATTGATTGTTTAATATTTGTAAAAATATTACTTTCAATGTTGAAGGTAGTTAGCGTTCAACATTGGTGGAACGATACTAGCTCATAGTAGAAGTTGGAATACGTTTGTAAAATTCGACACGTTTGCCAGCGTCTCGGTAGCTCAGCGGTCAGAGCAGTCGCCCGGATTGCGAAAGGTCGTGGGTTCGAATCCCATCTGAGGGCTCGGAGACGTGGTTGTTTTTTACACACGTATTTTATATCTTATAGAAATATTGCATTGTGAATGCAAAAAATTAAATAAAAACAATTATAGCTGGTTCCATCTTAATTGATTGTTTAATATTTGTAAAAATATTACTTTCAATGTTGAAGGTAGTTAGCGTTCAACATTGGTGGAACGATACTAGCTCATAGTAGAAGTTGGAATACGTTTGTAAAATTCGACACGTTTGCCAGCGTCTCGGTAGCTCAGCGGTCAGAGCAGTCGCCCGGATTGCGAAAGGTCGTGGGTTCGAATTCCATCTGAGGGCTCGGAGACGTGGTTGTTTTTTACACACGTATTTTATATCTAATAAAATATGTTGTATAACAATAAAATATGTATAACCATCATCTTAGTCATCCTGTGATCACGACTCCTGTAAAGGAGTCGAAACGTCAGGATTAAATATAAAATAAAATAAAACATGCGCAAAAATCCGTAAAAAAGTGTTTTATTCTAATAAAATATGGATAAAAAACGAGCAACGTGCGGTGATTAAGTGCTCTGCCTGAAAAAAATGTCCACGAAGGAAATTTTTTTAGACATCCAGCAGACATTAGGGGAGCATGCATTACCCTATTCAACGGTCGCTTACTGGGTTGCTGAATTTAAAAGAGGTAGATGGACCTGTGAAGACGATCGCACAGGGAGGCCTTCAACCTCCATTACAGAAGAAAATATCAGAAAAGTTGAGAGAATGGTTCTGAAAGATAGATGAATAACCATAAAATATCTAGCTGAGACTCTAAAAATTTCGTTTGGTAGCGTTAAATCTATTTTAACCATTTCACTCGGTTTCAAAAGTGTCAGCAGAATGGGTACCACGAATGTCAACTGAAGAAAACAAAAGGCGGCGCAGTGCTGGCTTCGAAATGCTTGACCACCCGCCATATTCACCGGACTTAGCCCCTAGTGATTTCCACTTATTTCCAAAATTAAAGGAACATATCCGTGGTACCATTTGCCGATGATGACGCGGTCAGGCTGCTAAATGAGTTTTTTGAGAGTCAGGAAAAAGATTTTTTTTTGGATGGAATAAGAAAACTAGAAATGCGGTATTCTAAATGTATTGAGTTAGAGGGAGATTACGTAGAAAAATAAAATATTTTTACTTGATTTTTTTTATTTTTTTGTACTGATTCTAAGAACTTTTTGATTCACCCTCGTATAAAAATAACTAAAACAACTTTGTTTTTAACTTCGTCTTATGAATTTTTTTTTCCAATTGTTGTTTTATATTCAGAATCATGTACGACTTTTGCTCATATTGACACCCAAACGTTAATTTTAATATTTTTTTTACTGTACTCTTTACATTTTCAATACTAAATACATTCCTGTTTGTATTGTATTCACTTATTACGTCAATCAGTCTCTTTAATTAAATACGTGCTGTCTCTTTGACTACGTGCCGTCGCCACTTGTCGACGACGTCGGCTATGTCGTCAATCGAGTGTCGTTCGTCTGTTAGCGTCCTTAGATATACGTAGGTAATCCCAGTATGTAGGTAGGTAAGTAGGTATGGGGCTACGCGACTCGCACCAATGTGTATTGGGACGCCGCAGTTTTTAGTGGGTAGGCCTCCAAGCCTTTACCGGGCACTCGGCCGGTAGGGACATGGAGGAGAGTCCCACATATTCATCTTGTTCTCCCGGCACGATGGAAAGCCTAATGCCATTTTCTGCGAAAAAAAAAACAAAAAAGGTAAGTAGGTATGTAGTTTGGTATTGAACGGTCCCCCGACACGACATTTTTCATTTAAATAGATTATTTCAGATCATAAATTCAAATATAATGTATTCGGTCGAGATTTTTATATAAACCTTACTATTAATTTTTGGTTGATAATAAATTTATTTTATTCATATTAATTATTACTTTTTAATGTTATATTTTATGATTTTTACTTTTTACCTATTCAGATTTTTTTGTCTATTTTTTGCCATAAAACATTAAATATAAGATAATAACAATAATCCATATTAAAATCAGTTTCTAATATTCATAAAATACTTACACAGGACACGTCTCAAGCAGATCCAACAGTTCCTTCTTTAAAAGCACCGCTGTAATCCGAACTGTTGCAGCACCTTTTACTGATGGGTACCCGTAACATAGAGTACATGCACAGAATATCCTTCAGTATGAGGTGCTGCAGCTGAAGGAGCTTTTGTCTTCCATGAGACCAGACATGCAGAGGAAAGTAGCTGCGACATCGATCTCCCCTGACCATTCAGGTTCAGAACATTTATTACACATTCAGGAGGGGTTCGCCGCACAAATAGGCCCTGTGTGTAATAAAGTCTTAAAGTTATTCTTTAAGTCTTTGTCACACACATAGGCGGAGGTTGCGATGGAAATTTCTGTAATAAAAAAACCCTCACATCACACACGAAGTGTATGAATGTTTCTAAAACTAAGAACCCAATTAATGTTTTTTAATTAAAATTTTGTTCCATTTATTTTGTCTCAAAACTTACTCTAATTTAAAAAAAATATTTTTAAATAATTTGTAAGTCAATGAAATCCTTTTTCCAATCCACAGTGAGGATCCGATAAAATATTAAAATACCCTTTTAGAACTACTTTAATTGAGTTTCTATTACTCGCGCTTACTAGAGGGCGCTAGGTGATGATTGCACACCGACCCTACATGGGCTAGAGACGCCTCTGGGTAAGTATTCAAATAAGCTCAGTTATATCTAAATTAAAATATTGGAAACTCTAAGTTACAAACTGTTATTACAGAGTTTATTTCACATACCATACTCTGGAAGACGTTCCCTCGTCGTCCGAGTTGCCAAAATCTTCCAGTAGTTGCTTTTTGCTCCTTTCGCGTGCTTAGTCTCTAAGTATTCAGAGTCCGACAAATATGATACATGTTACATACAAAATTTAAATAACTAAAAACGTTTCAATTGTTAACCACCAATAAAACGATTTGCTACTTACATTCAAGGGTAGATTCTCAACAGTAAATAGTGACTACCTGCTTAATTGCAAAGTTATTAAAGTTAAAACAATCACACCTAGTTTAGCAACTTACGAACATTATTCCAACTATTCGGATCCTCGTTTTGCTAGTCGGATGTGAGTTCACTGGTGTGCCTGCAGCGAAGGAGCAGATGGCTGGTCGTTGACGTCTGGCGATGGGCAGAGCAGGTGACCAGTCAAGCAGATGCTTGCATTGGCGAACTGATGAATGAAAGATAACTTTATTCAAATGCACTTAAAACAAGTTGTTTTGAATCGTCCTACATTTTTACGTACCACCCATTCAGGCCGTCTTTTAACTGACAAGAAAAACGGGCGTAAGAAACTCGTCAGTTTTAACAGAAGAAACGACATTTACACTATTATATGTACGTACGTACGTATATCACAATAATAGTAATGTTATCATTTCATGACATCGCTGATTACAAAGTCAACAAGTTTCTCTTTTAAGTAAGTTGATGGCTACGCAGGGGCAGAGGGACCAGAGCAGATGAGCAGTATGGCAGATGCTTGCGCTGGCGAACTGATGGTTACGCATAGGCAGAGGGACCAGAGCAGATGACCAGTCTGGCAGATGCTTGCGCTGGCGAACTGATGGTTACGCAGAGGCAGAGGGACCAGAGCAGATGAGCAGTATGGCAGATGCTTGCGCTGGCGAACTGATGGTTACGCAGAGGCAGAGGGACCACAGCAGATGAGCAGCCTGGCAGATGTTTGCGCTGGCGAACCGATGGTTACGCAGTGGCAGAGGGATCAAAGCAGATGAGCAGTTTGGCAGATGCATGCACTGGCGACAGGGCCGGATCTACCATATGGCTTATTGGGCTTCAGCCCAGGGCCCCGTGGATTCAAGGGGCCCCCAGCTAAGTCAAGACAAAGTGGAAAATAGACGACTGGTCGTTGACGTCTGGCGATGGGCAGAGCAGGTGACCAGTCAAGCAGATGTTTGCATTGGCGAACTGATGAATGAAAGATAACTTTATTCAAATGCACTTAAAACAAGTTGTTTTGAATCGTCTTACATTTTTACGTACCACCCATTCAGGTCTTTTAACTGACAAGAAAAACGGGCGTAAGAAACTCGTCAGTTTTAACAGAAGAAACGACATTTACACTATTATATGTACGTACGTACGTATATCACAATAATAGTAATGTTATCATTTCATGACATCGCTGATTACAAAGTCAACAAGTTTCTCTTTTAAGTAAGTTGATGGCTACGCAGGGGCAGAGGGACCAGAGCAGATGAGCAGTCCGGCAGATGCTTGCGCTGGCGAACTGATGGTTACGCATAGGCAGAGGGACCAGAGCAGATGACCAGTCTGGCAGATGCTTGCGCTGGCGAACTGATGGTTACGCAGAGGCAGAGGGACCAGAGCAGATGAGCAGTCTGTCAGATGCTTGTGCTGGCGAACTGATAACACCGCAGAGGCAGAGGAACCGGAGCAGTTGAGCAGTCTGGCAGATGCATGCACAGGCGAACTGATGGCTACGCAGGGGCAGAAGTGCCGTTAGCCAAATTTGGCCATCATAATATACGCGGGCCCAGTGCGGAATGGCTTAACGAAGAAAGGAGGCGCTCAAGATAGTAAACTTTCGGCCAACCATGCTATGACATTCGCAATTCTTGGTTGCTATTCCTACCTGACGCATCAACAACTTTTGTAAAAAATAAATATTATAATGCGCACAGCAAAGGAGTAGAACTCCCTCCCTGCGTCTGTATTTCCGAGTACTTATAACCCATCCGTTTTGAAAGCCAGGGTAAATAGGCACCTTCTGGGTTAGCTCATTCCATCGTGGATCCCGTCTTGGCCCCCCCCTTGATTGAGATCAAGAGCAACCATATTCAAAATAAAAATAAAAATGTAGACCGAACGCGCTTGCCGCTGCGCCATCGAGTTATAAGATAAGCTTTTCCAAAAATATGGCACCAAATATAGGTGAAAAATAATACATATTCCACATATTCTGCCTTTGTTCGGCGTGGAAATTAATAAGTTAAGGAAAGTTAATAACCAAATACAAATTATCCAAACATTAGTTAATATCAATATCATGTTTTGCGTATTCATTTATTATTTCCATAATTATGCCATTCAATTCAATAATGTTAATGTTGGCTACCCTCAAAAAAACCAAAAATAATTCTTTTTCTTATTTTTGTAGGTAGGTAACTTTCTGTGTATGGTCGTCGCAATTGTAGATTGAACCAGCTTACCGCTGCGCTACCGAGTTTGCCACCAAGTTTTTCTCTCTCAAAAAGCAAAAATATTTAAAAAAATGTTAGTATATTGTAAGTTATTTTTTAAACACATGCATGCATCGAAATACATACCTACAATGAAAAGAACTTATTTTTCACACATAAAATGACTCCCTAAGATTTAAAAAAAAATCTCTCAATTGTAACCAGAACAACAAAAAACCGTATTTTCTTACGTACGAGAACGTTTTTATTACTTGTATTATTGCAACGCATTTATATTGAACTTAAAAATTACTTATAGACTGCTTATTCGAGTTTTCCTAATCAAATATTTTTATCAGAGGCACAAGAGACACATCAACTCTAAGGGAGCCATTCAAAATGCATAATTTCAATTGACATAAAGTCACTTGGCATACTAATCAAAAGGCATAAATTGACTTGCATTGCAGGTTAGGTTAGGTATTTCTTATTCATTACCAGCCAGCAAGCTATTTCAAATTATGCAAATGATGAGTATGCGTTCTAAAATTATGCATTTCTGCGTAAAAAGGTAGGCCCCAACTTTAAAGCTACGTACATAAATACATATTTTAAACTATTTACACAAGGCATTCTAACTTGAATCAGTTAAAATCGGTTGCAATTGAATGACAATTTGGTCTAATAAACCGTAGGTTAGGTACTTACCAGATTCAGGGAACCTCTGCAACATCTTTTGAAATTGCAATTTGTATCTCACATTTTTCCTCATCATTTCTTTCTTCCTCGTTCCTAACGGCAATAACATTTTCACAATCATTTAAAACATCGTGATCCCAATCCAAGTTCTCTATACCCTTTGTCTTTCGTGTAACGTGACGATCATCATAATCGTCATTATGATCGCCATGTCAAGCGAAAGATAGAAGGATTAGGAACGAAAGGAATCTTTCCAGTTGATTTAAAAACTGTAACCCTAGGACTATGCCTATGGCTCAAGAGCATTCACAGTTTTTGATGGACGTCTCTTGGTTGTATCTTACCTTATCTTTCCTTTTTACCGGTAAAGGAATCTTCGTTATAATTAAAAGTATCAACCAAGATTCCTGTGCCAGTGAACCCGGTTACTGATATTTTTTTGCTTGGCCTCCATTTCTATACATTTACCACCTTTACTGCACTGCTTTATTATGCTTATGGGTGAGGCCATTGAATTTGATTCACTTATATACACGTGTACAATACACATTCTCTTACTGCCCACATTATAATGAATAATTACAAATACAAATAATATTGATGTCCTTTTGAATGTAAACATTACTTATAGAATACTTTTCCGTGTTTTCCTAATGGAATATTTTATCTGAGGCACAAGAGACCTATCAACCATCAACTTGAATGCAAGTACATAAATATTTCAAATTATTTACACAAGGCATTCAAACACAAATTAGTTAAAATCGATTGCAAAACAAGTAGTTTGAATGATAAATTGGTCTAATAAACAATCAGCTAGATACTTACCAAAGTCAAGGGACCTCTCCAACATGCTTTGAAATTGCAATTTGTATCTCATATTTTTCTCAACATTTCTTTCTTCCTCGGCCACTGGAGACCCGTCGTAACTGAGTGAAAAGATGTTTAAAAAGACCTCATAGTCTCTAGTCCCTACTATGTGGTCGCTTTAAACTTCTTTTCACCCTGTTCTGTTCCAAAGATTTTACTATTGGTGTTACATCGGTCTTGTCCTTACCAAGGCAACTCCCTTGCTTTCCTTTTCGTATCGTCACCGTCGCTAGAGGCAATAACATTTTTGCAATTATTTAAATCTTTTGTGTAACGTGACGTTCATTATAATCGTCTTTATGACCGTTACATTATGTGAAAGATAAAGGGATTTTTCCAGTTGATTTAAAAACTGTAACGTTAAGACTATGCCTATAGTCTCTTGAGCCTTAAAAGCTTTTAATGGACGTCTCTTGGTTATATCTTTTTTTCCTTTTCACGGGTACAGGAATCTTGTTTGACAATTAAAAGTATCAACCAAGATCCCAATACGACTTTATTTATAAGACCCCATTTCTACACTATCACCACCTTTCGTTATAGCACTGCTATATTATTATTTATTTCAGATATAAAATTCAAAAATGTTTGTTAGAAAAAATGTTATTCTAGTGTTAGTAAGTAATTGAACACACACAAACACACTTATACTATTTTTTTACTGTACTTTTTACATTAGCATTACTAAATATATTCGTATTTCTTCAGTCAGTGTCTAAAATTAAATATGTGCAGTCTCTTTCACTACATGTCGTCCCGTCCTCACTCGTCGACGACGTCGTAAACGGTTGTCTGCCGTCGACTATGAGGTCAATCGAGTGTCGGTCGTCTGTTAGCGCCCTAAGATATACGTAGATAATCTGAGTAAGTACAAAGTTATATGTAAGTGTAAGTACTAACATGTAATTTGGTGTTGAGCGGTGCCCCGACACAACAAAACTTTAATTGAAATAGATTATGTTGTATTTTAAATTCTAATATAGTGTATTCGGTCAAGATTTTTATATAAACCTTACTATTAATTTTTGGTTGTTAATACATTTTTTACATATATTCTTATTATTTATATTCTTTAAAGTTATATTTTATGATTTTTACTTTTTACCTACTCATACTTTCTTTTTGTTTTTTTAAACATTAAATATAAGATAATAACAAAAAAGCATATTAAAATCAGTTTTTTATATTCATAAAATGCTTACACAGGACACGTCTCAAGTAGATCCAACAGTTCCTTCTTTAAAAGCGCCAATGCAATCCGAACTGTTGCAGCACCTATTACTGATGGGTATTCCTCGCATAGAGTACATACGACGAATACCCATCTGTATGAGGTGCTGCAGCTGCAGGAGGTTTTGTCTTCCATGAGACCAGACATGCAGAAGAAAGTAGCTGCGACATCCATCTCCCCTGACCATTCGGGTTCAGACCATTTATTACACACATGGCGTTCACGTGCGACAAAGCCAACTTGAATAGGGTTTGTCGGATATCCACGCCATCTGTGTAATAAATTCTTAAGGTTGTACCTCAAGAATTTATAATACACATAGGGAATATAGGGATGGAAATTTCTGTAACAATAAAAAAATTACATTATGCACAAAGTGTATTAATGTTTCTAAAACTAGGAACCCAATTAATGTCTTTGATTAAAAATTTGGTTCCATTTATTATAAGATATAAAATACGTGTGTAAAAAACAACCACGCCTCCGAGCCCTCAGATGGGATTCGAACCCACGACCTTTCGCAATCCGGGCGACTGCTCTGACCGCTGAGCTACCGAGACGCTGGCAAACGTGTCGAATTTTACAAACGTATTCCAACTTCTACTATGAGCTAGTATCGAGCTAGACACGTTTGCCAGCGTCTCGGTAGCTCAGCGGTCAGAGCAGTCGCCCGGATTGCGAAAGGTCGTGGGTTCGAATCCCATCTGAGGGCTCGGAGGCGTGGTTGTTTTTTACACACGTATTTTATATCTTATAGAAATATTGCATTGTGAATGCAAAAAAATTAAATAAAAACATAATTATAGCTGGTTCCATCTTAATTGATTGTTTAATATTTGTAAAAATATTACTTTCAATGTTGAAGGTAGTTAGCGTTCAACATTGGTGGAACGATACTAGCTCATAGTAGAAGTTGGAATACGTTTGTAAAATTCGACACGTTTGCCAGCGTCTCGGTAGCTCAGCGGTCAGAGCAGTCGCCCGGATTGCGAAAGGTCGTGGGTTCGAATCCCATCTGAGGGCTCGGAGGCGTGGTTGTTTTTTACACACGTATTTTATATCTTATAGAAATATTGCATTGTGAATGCAAAAAAATTAAATAAAAACATAATTATAGCTGGTTCCATCTTAATTGATTGTTTAATATTTGTAAAAATATTACTTTCAATGTTGAAGGTAGTTAGCGTTCAACATTGGTGGAACGATACTAGCTCATAGTAGAAGTTGGAATACGTTTGTAAAATTCGACACGTTTGCCAGCGTCTCGGTAGCTCAGCGGTCAGAGCAGTCGCCCGGATTGCGAAAGGTCGTGGGTTCGAATCCCATCTGAGGGCTCGGAGGCGTGGTTGTTTTTTACACACGTATTTTATATCTTATAGAAATATTGCATTGTGAATGCAAAAAAATTAAATAAAAACATAATTATAGCTGGTTCCATCTTAATTGATTGTTTAATATTTGTAAAAATATTACTTTCAATGTTGAAGGTAGTTAGCGTTCAACATTGGTGGAACGATACTAGCTCATAGTAGAAGTTGGAATACGTTTGTAAAATTCGACACGTTTGCCAGCGTCTCGGTAGCTCAGCGGTCAGAGCAGTCGCCCGGATTGCGAAAGGTCGTGGGTTCGAATCCCATCTGAGGGCTCGGAGGCGTGGTTGTTTTTTACACACGTATTTTATATCTTATAGAAATATTGCATTGTGAATGCAAAAAAATTAAATAAAAACATAATTATAGCTGGTTCCATCTTAATTGATTGTTTAATATTTGTAAAAATATTACTTTCAATGTTGAAGGTAGTTAGCGTTCAACATTGGTGGAACGATACTAGCTCATAGTAGAAGTTGGAATACGTTTGTAAAATTCGACACGTTTGCCAGCGTCTCGGTAGCTCAGCGGTCAGAGCAGTCGCCCGGATTGCGAAAGGTCGTGGGTTCGAATCCCATCTGAGGGCTCGGAGGCGTGGTTGTTTTTTACACACGTATTTTATATCTTATAGAAATATTGCATTGTGAATGCAAAAAAAATTAAATAAAAACATAATTATAGCTGGTTCCATCTTAATTGATTGTTTAATATTTGTAAAAATATTACTTTCAATGTTGAAGGTAGTTAGCGTTCAACATTGGTGGAACGATACTAGCTCATAGTAGAAGTTGGAATACGTTTGTAAAATTCGACACGTTTGCCAGCGTCTCGGTAGCTCAGCGGTCAGAGCAGTCGCCCGGATTGCGAAAGGTCGTGGGTTCGAATCCCATCTGAGGGCTCGGAGGCGTGGTTGTTTTTTACACACGTATTTTATATCTTATAGAAATATTGCATTGTGAATGCAAAAAAATTAAATAAAAACATCCATTTATTATGTCTCAAAACTTACTTTAGTTTTAAAATATATATATTTTTATTAAATTGTAAGGCAATGAAATCCTCCCACAATGAGAGGATCGGGTAAAATATTAAAATACTCTTTTAGAACTACTTTAATAGGGTATTATTACTAATACAATTTTATAAAAAAATAAAAAAATAAAAAAGAACTGTAGAAAAGTGTAAAAATGCGAAAAAGTAATCAATATTTTTTAATTTTATTACAAGTGTGTAATTTTATTACAGTTGTATATATAACGCCTTGTATATAAAATGCGTTACTGTGAGGTGCCGTATTACATTACGCTAAGTAAACCGCAACTGACTTCATTGAAGAAGGTGATAATTAAATTATTATTGAAGATAGTTAAGCAAATCCGATGTCCGAGAACACATTTTAGATAAATATATTTTTTTGAAGTTATACTTCTTTGGGAGCGTTATAAAAAAATGATGAGAGTGTCATTTAAGATGTGACACAACATTATCATGTTGAAGTTGGCCGCAAAAGCGACATGGAATAAACCAGCAGGATGAAGTTGGCCGCTAATTTAATGCAAATTGTTATTTATCGTGTCTGGGTGTTAAGGTTACCACCCCCATGTATGTAACTAGCTGACCGAGTCCCGCGTTGCTGTGTTATAAATTAAAATAAAACCTATCCTATCTTTTAAGTTATATCAAATAACAGATAGTTACGAAGTTTGATCAAAATCGGTTAAGTAGTTTTGGAGTCCATCGCGGACAAACAACGTGACACGTAATTTATATATATTAAGATTGCAAACACAATAGTCATTTTAAAGTCACTTTAATACTCATATTCACTTTTTACAACCTTTAGGTTAAAGTTTCGTTTCTTCGTCTGCCAAAACTATCTGCGCACAACAAAAATACGCACGATAAAGTACTTTGCAACACGTTTGAGGAAATGAAAGTTTCCTCAAACGTGTTGCAAAGTATAACTCGGTTACAATATCTGTGGACCTCGCTGGAATGTCAAGCCCCCTCCCCGTTCTCTTGTCACCTCCCCGCGCTTTTGTTTTTTGCACCGTACCTAAGCGCTGACGTGACGTCATCAGGTCCACAGATATTGTAACCGGGTTGTACTTTATTCTTAACTTTATTAATAACTTCTTATGTGCGTACATAAGTGCACACAACGGTTCTTTTTCTAATTAATTATTTTAGAGAGGTGGCGGGGATATCTTAGAAACTCACCAAGTACCAACTGGAGGAAGGGGGTGTAAAAAGGTGCTCTACAAACCTCGCGTGGTAGCAAGTCTCTAAGCTCAAGTTTGGTGCAACGGTAGCGATCCTGCCTTTTGCACCGACGGGCCTGGTTTCGAGTCCCGGAAGGGGCAGATATTTTTTTAATCACACGAGCATTTGTACATGATCCATGATCAGTCATAAATATTCGTATCTATATCATATATGTATGTATATATACTTTGGGCAAGGCTAATTGGTGTGAATGTCAGAAATATTATTATTATTGAAATTCTCTAGTAATTTTTCCTTCGCTGTTCGACACAAGCTCCACTCGGCTTTCGACGGCGTGATACGTAAACACTAATTTGACATTTAAAATATGTCATTTCTATACGATTATAGAAACCACAGAACAGTAAAAAAGAGTAGAAGTAACCAGTGGGCGGTACCCATGTAACCTCAAGTATGCGTAAACGGCCATTTCTGCTTACTCTGTTTGGATCGTAAACTACGTGAAACAATATAGCAAAAAATAGAAAAATGCCATTTTATGCAGTTTTGAGGTGTAAAAAAATTATAGTCTAAGGAGTAATTTATCCAAAGAGGCAAAATTGACAAATTACATTGAATTTTTGGAAATGAAAAAAAAATTAAATCGACCGTAATTTTAAGTATAGATTTCAATGTGCAGTTTTGTTGTTGATGTGTAACATCTTTCCTCTCGCTTTCCTGCAATTTGTGGGAGTGATTTCGTGAAATGGGACGGAAGTGTGTAACAGGAAGTCGCGAAAGCGCGCGCTATTCCATTTGACGAATGAGCGCGCGATTTTAGAGTTGACAGAGTTGGTTTCAGATAATACCAACCAATTTTCCGAGAGGTCGGTACTGTCAGCCATCAGCTGTGCACTTAAGTTACAGTGTTGTAAGTGTAAATACGGTGTATAAAGTTTGCTGTTATATAAATCAATTTATATACTACAACTACATAAATAAACATTGACTGTTGGTAATAAGTCTCAATAAGGTGCAGATCATTAGAAAAAAATCAAGTAAGTACCTAATAATAAATAATTATTCGAAGAAATTATTTCAGAATTTAGCTTTTTTAAAATTTAAGGTTAATATCTGTCACTGATTAAACAAAATCTTTTATGAAATTAGTCTTTTTTATGATCTTACGAATAAAATATTTTAATATTTAGCTTTTTTAAATTTTTAGGTTAATTTCTGTCACTGCTTAAAAAATTTCTTTTATAAAATTTTTTCTTTTTAATGATCTTACAATTTAAAAAAGTAGAAATTGGTTCTAATGTTTAGGAATCTTCTCCATTAATCAAATGTTACCCATCATTTGCGATTACTGTAAGGCTCGCTCGTTTTTATTCTAGAAGTTTCTAAAACATCTACATATTACTAGAAGCATGCTTTTCGTCATTGCCGCTGCTCAATTAGTAATGCACATGTAAATAATATATATATCGATAAGTAGTATCTTTAAGAGATATATATTGCAACCGATATAGCATATTGTTTGCAACTAATTTCATGGAATTGTCATTTTAATTTAATTTTTTTATTGCCTAATTTTGTAAAAGTAAATTATTTTTGAACACAAATAAGGAGGTTAATTTAAAAAAGGTGATTTAATGGATATGATTGAAAACTATTTTGATAAACAAAACCATATTGACCGTAATAAAATTGTAATAAAAACGATAAATACATTAAAGGTTTAGAAGGTGAGCTTTTGTTTTTTTTTAAATTATAAATACAAAATATTGTATTTATGACAGCTTTTGTTAAGAACCGTATATAAAAGAAAATGAATGGCGTAGCTTTAAAGTTTAATTCATGCATTGTAAATGGTCATATCGAAAAAAATCATTTTATCTTATATACGGATCTTAACAAAAGCTGTCATAAATACAATATTTTGCTATGTTTATATCATGCTTCGAAACTTATGTTCGTACACAACTGTTTTAAATGTTAAATTGAAAAAATAAAATAAAAACGCGCCTTCTAAAGCCTATTGCCTACGTTATTTTCATTAAAACTTAAAACTATATCTGTAATATCAATATTAATATTGTTTGCAACCCTGGTAATTTGTTCAACTTGAAGCGTCTTCTAGCTTGTAATAACAGGTACAGCAGTGCTGCTAATAGCATAACTATAACGCCATCTTGTACCCAAAAGCTATACTAGAACAAAGAAGTAAGCTGTTATTTATTATGGACCGTAATTATATACGAAAAGGGTAGAATAAGATAAAACTGATTTTGTGATATATACTCTAACATTTTCACTTTTTCTAACCAGTCGGAATAAAATTGCTACCAAATATTACCCCACTTTTCTGATAAAATTCTCACGTATAGCCCTTGGCCCCCCCTCTCGACCCCTCTTTGACCCGAAATTGATCTCTCCAATAGTTCTCCCAAACTAAATTTTTGAAAAAATTTCCCCATATATAAGTTGATGTTGCCGAGCCATCAGCCTGACGCGTTGATGTCTTTTATATGAAACCCTCTTAGCTTAGATGCATTTTTGAGTGAAATCAGCCGACCCAAATTTTTTAGAAAATTCATAAAAAAATATTTCTTATCCGATTTTGATCTTGTTTTCGATAGTAGCTAGTAGAGCCCCTGAGGCATCTTTCGCATATTTTATTTGAAAATCCATCCACAATTTTCCGAAAAATCAGCTTTATCCCAAATTTTCCTCTAAAATTGACTTAAATTTCACAGTTTTTTCACCTATCACTTTTTTTGTTTCAATCGATTTTCTTTCTCTAAGCTTACTTTTGTATATCTCGCCAATTACTAACTTTTATTTATATAAACTTTCGCCATATCTCTTATTCTTTTTGAGAAAATAATTCATAAAATTCATCCAAAAAACACTCCTTTTTGAACATAACAGAAAATCTTATATTTCCTCAACCGTAAGAGATATTTCAATTCTGTTTAACGTCATTGTAGTACTCTTTTAGAACTACAATATATTGTTGCACCAATAAAATTCATTAATAAACAAAATTTTAATCGTTAATTCAATTTTCACATTTTACCCAAAAATTCCTTAAATTTGAAACTCACATAAAATTATTAATTTAATTTAATATTTTCCTTTTCTAAACTTATCTTTTTAGATGTTGCTAATTCCTAACTTTTATTTAGATAAACTTTTGTCATATCTCTTATACTTTTCAAGAAAATAATTACTAAATCTCATCCAAAAAACACCCCTCTTTTGACCATAACATAAATCTTATAAATTCTATTAACCATAAGAACTATATTAATCGTATTTAAACCAGATTGCAGTACTTCTATAGTACTACAATATATTGTTGCACCGAATTAATCCACCAATAATTTTTTTTTGACAATTAAAATTACATGTTTTCGCTCAAAAAATTCTATAAATTTTAACTCATATTAGGTCATAAATATAAGTTAATTTCTCGTTTGATACATTATTTTAGTTAGTTTTTAGCCTATTAAACATATTATTTCAATACCTTTTTTCTGTAAATATTATAGTTTTTCCAAAACTTTCACCTAAAATTTTAATTTTTCTTTATAATCAATATCATTTTATTTTGATAAATTGTGCTATCATTTTGTACTAGGCATAGTGTTTTCTTATTATTTTGTGTTTAATATTGTCTTTATATCCTTAGCTTTTAAATACTAGAATTTGTATGGGAAACTTTTATTTTTCTAGTACTACACCTCATTAATTAATTATGTTAAATTTTATGCCCCAACGAAAATCATTAAAACTACCATTTCCTCCTGTGCGTTCTGGCATGGCTAAAGCCAAAAAACATGCCTAACTCACCAACGCCTTCCATCTCTACTAATCCACCTTCTCCACCAAAAATAAACCCTATTAAAACTCCCCCGAAAACGACCAATCCCCAAACCACCAACCAAATCACCGCTCTAGAATCAGTCTCCTCACGAGACGCATCCCCATCCCACTCTAACCTAACCTGCGTTAATATCTCCGAAAATGTGTACCTTGAGGATAACTATATCCCACAAGCCTGCCCTGAAATTTCTATAATAATAACCACCATAAATTATACCATCAAATATACATCTGCAATCAAACATATTGCAAACGAAATGATGCAAATTATAGGACCGGCTTTACATAATTCCCCTACCAACGTCATATTGACGAAACTGGCCAATTTCGTACAGAAAAGTGCGGGAAATATTGAGGAGAAAATGTTGAAAATACCAATACCCGAATCACCCATTCACACTTGCAACCTCGACAAAGAGTCACTCAAGAAATTAATTACAGAATCGGCTCCACACCACGACTGTAAGCTTGACATTAATCACCTTAAGAAAATCATACGCCACAGTCGGAAAAACCAACTCCATGACTACTACAGAAATTAAAAATTATTAAAACCTCCAAACCAGGAATTGTTGTAACCATCTCTTCAGCTATCGCCAAGAAGTCACTTTCTAAGTGGCAGAAAACCTACTCTTTCAGAAATGTCCCATATTCAACTGCACCACCAAATGCAGTGTACAGACACAATACAAAATCTAAAAACAAACACCCAAGTCAAGTTGAAATGGCGCACATGATCCAGTCAATGTTTTTTATAAAGGGCATACCCAAAGATATCAAATACGATCAAATTAGGGAATACGTAATCACCCAAAACCCCAGCATCCAAAATGCACTTAAAAAACTTGGCGCAGAACTTACGGTTTGTCTTGCAAAGAGAAATCGCAACGAGAAACTCTATTACGCCATATTCAGGGCTACACCCGATGTATAGCGTAGCGCCATCAGCCTTGACCGCGTCTATCTGGATTACCGAAGGATTTTTATCGCAGAACATGCACCCATCCTCCAATGCTACAAATGCCAAAAATTCAGGCACACAGGCAAACAATGCAACCTCTGCCCTCTCGGATGTCTGGCAGTATAGACGTGTTATTAAGACTTTGCATTATTTTGTTTTTCTAATTTTATTTAAAATAAAAATACCGGAAAGTAAGGAAATAAAGTGAGCGTTACCAGGATTGCAGAAACGGCTGGAGCACTCCTAGCAGCAGTAGAACAAGGACACCCACTGTGTGAGTAGGACCATCATATTTCACAAGGGTCATCCTGCGACACCCGTCCTCCTTCCAAAACCGTCCCGCCCCTTAATTGGTCAAGACGCGGCGACGCCCACATGCGCTGGAGCAGTATTTTTGCGAGGAGGAGTCTAATTTGACGTCACACGTTACCCCACCTCTTTACCGACGGGTCGCAGGTGAATACGAGTACCGACGGCCGCCGGAACATTTAGGCCTACATTTTGGTTAATTTTATTTACCTGCATAATGTTACGATCTCCGCCCCAAACACATGAACAATTGCATAGCTCGGCACCTGACTTACATTTGAACTCAGACTCAACATTTTCTGACGATTTAAATATTACTTTAAGATCCAATAAAAGGCGTCGATGTGAGTGCGAAACCACAAATGACTCCAAACTCGATTCTTTTATTGAAACTCTTACGGCATGGAGACAGAACACCGACGAAAAACTATCTAATATACAGGCATGTATGTTAGAAATTAGGAAACAGAACGGTGAATTGCTAGCCTCAAACGCAGAAATTGAAAGGTCTATTGATTTCTTATCTCAGAAATATGATGACTTGAGCCTAAAATAGAAACGATTTTCAATCAAAAACAAAGGCGTTCAATGAACGTATTTCAAAGGTCGAGCACGATCTAGAAGACATGGACAGAAAGTCCCGTTCCAGTACCCTGGAAATTAGAAACTTAATATTGAAGCAACGATTAGATCATGTGGGCCTTATCAACATTGCACTGCGAGTTTTTAAAGAGATCTCAGTAAACATCTTGCCTTCGGATTTATATGATATAAGAGTTTTGCCATCAAAGTCCGAAAACAAAACCATTTTAGTTACCCTGAATTCGGTGATCGTAAAAAATAACATACTGAAATCTTACAAAGCTTACAATCGACAATCTTCTAGCAAGCTGAATACCTCAATTCTGGGCTATGACGACTCTCACCGAATAATCTTTATTGGCGAAAATCTCACGGCCCGAGCACTTAAGCTGTTTCATGTCGCTCGAGAATTTGCCAAACTCGAAAACTACAAGTACTGTTGGACTGCATACGGAAGAGTTCTTTTGCGAAAAGATGACAACAAAGAATTTATCGTACTTAAAACAGAATCTCAACTGCAGGACCTCAAGTCAAAAAACTAATATTGGACCCCTGTGGCTACGAGTTTCCTTTGATATTTTTCTTATATTCTTTTATTACTACTTTTTTTAGTATTGTAAGAACAATTTTTATAGCGCTTATAAAGATAGTTAAAATAATATCATTAACTGGTTATCAAAATGTAATCAATACATGCATACCACTCATAAAACTATTATACTTATACACTCATATCTCCAACATACTCATCACCACACTCATAATTACTTCATACAATACTTATTATCTACATAACGCAGAGTATTTTCAACAATTGATTATTTTACTCAGGGCTGTTGGTATCAACTGTTACACTATTGCCAACACTTTTTACGTATTATTATAGCAAAATGCGCAAATATTTTTTTCTTTTATCTACAAATAATTCTATCCATGTCATTGTTGATTGTATCATCATTTTGTGGCCGACTTGATGGTGGAATTGATTGTCGCACACTTAAATCAGTGACAGTAACTCATTGTCAATTTTCGGTTAGCTGCTATCAAGCTATACTGACTCCCCCAGCGTTATATTTACAGAAATGGCTTGCAACACTGATTTTCTAATAAATGATATAGATGTCTCTCTTAGTGAGTCATGCATTTGTGATACGCTACAAGTTTCTAACTTAATAAAAAACTCGCGGTCTCTAAAAATTATCACCCAAAACATACGTAGTGTATCGGCTAACATAAACAGTTTTAATCTATTTTTGAATCGTCTGAATGTTGAGGTAGATTTAATAATATTGACCGAGTGTTGGCTGCACGGTGACCCCCCCATCCCCGTACTAAGTGACTTCAACTCTTTCACTTCATCCAATCCACTCAATCAAAACGATGGCGTTATTACCTACTGTCGCAAGTCTTTCACTGGTGTGTTAATTACTGAACCGTGCATATGTGAAGCCAGCTGCTTTCAAATTCAGCTCAATAGGGAGACAGTTATTCTTGCTATTTACAGACCATGTGCCTTCAAAAGTCCTTCTAATTTTATAGAATCTTTTCATTCCGTTGTTAATTCCCTAAAATCATTTAAAAATATAATTCTGATAGGTGATATAAACCTTAATATTCTTAATACAGATGACCAAAGAATTAACGCAGATTCTGAACGTTACTTAAATAGTATGGCCTATAATGGGCTTTTACCTGCTCATACTCTCCCTACTCGGGGCGCAGCTTGCCTTGATCACGTATTTCTGAAATCTACATATCAGTCGCAAACTTTCGTCATTAATGCCTTTGTGACAGATCATGATACGGTTCTCTTATCACTCAAAATAAATAAACCAAAGTCCCCTTTAAAAATCATGCACAAAACTAACTATGAACAGCTTGATGAAACTATGAATAAGATGGATTTCTCACCAGTGCTTGAATCTTCTGATGCTAATACCGCTACTGATCTACTAATTAACATGATTCAGACCGCCATGTTGTCACACACTACGAGCTATGTTCCCTCGAGACGAACCAAGACTTTGAAACCATGGATAACTCAGGGTTTATTAAGATCTATTAGAAATCGTGACCTAATGCATAAACGCCTTAGGCTAGATCCTAACAACGATTGTCTCCGAATCACTTTTCGACGTTATCGAAATTTTTGTAATTCGCATAAAAAAAGTCAAACAAGAACACGATAAGCAGATGTTGCTGGAAAGAACAATAAAAAACTGTGGAAAGTCGTTCGAGATGTCACCAATATGAGTAGTAATCGTAATAACGCACATGATCTACTTCTGTGCAAATCCACTCCAAAAGAATCTGTTAATCACGCCAATACTTTCTTTGCTAACATAGGTAAATCTCTCGCTGAACAGGTTTCTTCCTCTGTTGACCCTCATAGAGTTCCCAGTGCTATCGATTATATATCTTCTGACAAATCTCCTTCGAATTCGTTTGTTCTCCTAGAATCTACACTTGACGAAGTTGATAATATAATTCAATCATTAAAGAGCGAATGTGCGGCAGGGTGGGATAATATCTCTTCAATGCTTGTTAAACGTTACAAGAACATACTACTAGCTTCGATTACGCATATCTGCAATTTATCTATTGCCACGGGTACTTTCCCCGCCGCTTTCAAAAAAGCAGTTATTCATCCCATCCATAAGTCTGGACCAAGAAATTGTCCAGATAATTATCGTCCTATATCTATCCTCCCGACGTTATCAAAAATCTTGGAGCGGATTATAAACAATCGCTTGTCGGATTATCTTGAAAAGTCATCGCTTCTATCGCTGGGACAATTTGGCTTTAGAGTTGGTAAGTCGGCAGCTGATGCAGTTCATGAGCTTACAAACCATATAATCAAATCCCTTGATAAAGGCCACAAGTGTCTATCAGTGTTCCTTGATCTTGCAAAGGCCTTCGACACCGTATCTGTGCCGGCTCTAATAGACAAACTTCAACGACTTGGCGTGAGAGCTAAACAACTAGCATTGTTTCAGAGTTACCTCACAGATCGGGTGCAATGTTTAGTGATTGATGGAGTCGTGAGCTGTGATGTTCCTGTGGAACATGGCGTACCACAGGGCAGCATTTTAGGTCCTACACTATTTTTAGTGTATATAAACGAACTATCATCTCTCATAATCCCTCACTGTAAAATCATATCATACGCAGACGACACCGCACTGGTCTTTACTGCGAGCACAATAGCTGGGGCTTTTGGACATGCTCAAAGGGGTCTCGATATGGTACTTGATTGGCTCAGAGTAAATCAACTGTCACTCAATGTCCAAAAAACTCAGTACATACCTATATCCAATTTTGGAGTCACCCCAGAGACTCTCCGGGACTTATATCTTATTGCACATTCTCACACATACAGTTTCCCTAGTTGTTCATGTCCTCATCTTGAGATGACCAAGAAGGTTAAGTACTTGGGGGTCATGATTGATGATAGGCTTTCCTTTCGGCCTCATATTGATTTAACCGCTTCCAGAGTCCGTAAACTCATTCATGTTTTTAGAAACATTCGCCATGTAGCAGATTCCAATCTTGTTAAAAATATTTACATTGCGCTCTGTGAAACAATTTTGTGTTACTGCATCACCTCTTGGGGTGGTGCTTACACAAATTCCTTGATCACGCTTGAGAGAGCTCAGAGAGCTGTGCTCAAAGTTTGTACTTTTAAACCTATGTTATACCCCACATACGACCTTTATCAATACTGTGAAGTCCTAACGGTCCGACAATTGTTTATACTCAACACTGTTTTAAAACAACACAAGACCGTAGATCCTAAGTACTGTTTACGTCGAAACCGAATTGTAGTTCCGGTTCCTCAGTGTAAATCTGCTTTGGCGCAACGTTTCTTTTATTTTCTGGGTCCTTATTTGTATAATAAAATGCACAGAAAACTCAGTATACTGAAACAAACAAAGTTCAAGTGCAAAAAGGAAATTGTTACATACTTAAATAAATTAAATTATAACGAGACGGAAAATCTTCTGCGTAGTAGTATTTAAAAAAAACATCTCATATTCAACATAACACACACAACAACAACACACATATACACTCACACTCAAACAGGTACCCGCGCATACATAAACACACACAATCACACATAGACACACACACACACACATATTACTACACCCATCACTAATTTTAGATATTTAAGAACATTTAGGAGGGGAGAGTACTGGTTTTTCTGAGATACAGGCTGCGGCCTAGTTCAGATACCAGTCTCTCCACAATCTTATATTTGTTGATATTACTTCTTGGTAGCAATAAGTTTTATTTGTAAATGGGATTATGTGGAGAAGAAAAATAAATTATTATTATTATTATTATTAATGAATAGACTTTCTGTAGCCATTTTTACGAGAGTGGCTCCACTATCAAATCTGTCCTAATAAAGACTCCGCTGGTGCGGCCAAATGCTTCGATTGCCTATACGCAAATTCCAAAAACCCCAAATCAAATCTACATACAAACCACTCGTCCACATCCAATCGCATTAAGCCCATTAATTACGGCGTCGAATAAACCAACTCATTTATTTAATAACAACCAGTAACTTTCAAATCAATAAATAATTACTAAATAAACAACAATCAATAATTCATATAAAATAATTATAATAAGAAACACTACAACTAGTCAACTTTTATAAATCATAAAATTAACAACTTTGCTAAATAACTTGAAGCTTCAAATGAAGCTACACTTTATATCTTTATTTCTTTCCATCTTGTTATGCTCTCTTTCTTTTCTGTCGCTCCTTCTGTTTACTCTCTGTATCTCTCTGTTCTTGTTCCTAGGTGATATCCCTGGCTCTGACCCTAGGATGCAATAACGTTTTATAATAACAACCCCTATCACAAAAACTTTATAAAAATTATGCATCAGTTACCCAGAATTTTAATAAAGAAGTATAAAAAACACCAATCGGAATATTATCGCGATTTAAAGATGTGCGAGTAAGGTTACGCTGGTTTCCTTACAAAAGTTCGCGTTTTGCGACTTCTAATCTTTTTTACTGTACTGTGATTGGAATACTTTAAGCAAAATAGCTTACACTTCGGAAAAAGAAGAGATTATTATTTATTATTGTCATATCATTTATTTCGGATACTTAAAACTCATAGATAAAATTTAAATTCAATGTCTCACAATTAAATTAAATGTTAATATCAAAAACATACATACATGGAATAAAGGGGTTTGAAGGTTTTGGCCCTAACATCAGCCGCCATTTTTTTTTTAAAATCGCGGTGCACAATAAATGTCATATATTTGGATACAAATAATTGATTTTGTTCATTAATAACTTTTTAATACAATTCAGTATAGGAATCAGATATTAATGTGTTTAATTATAATGATTTGTTATATTACCTATACTTTTATTAAAACAAACCTATAATAACTCCGAAACTTGACGCTTTAGGATATCATGTTATATAACATTTTTTGTTTGTATAAGTGTCCTCCATCTAAATATATAACTTTCGTTGTACACCGCGATTTTGAAAAAAAAATCAAAATGGCGGCCGACGTTAGGGCAAATGTAAAGGGGTTTGAAGATACAAAAATCTTCAAACCCCTTTACATTACATACTCTTTGCTTCGAAGTCGGACTACAGGTCTGTCTTTGGGGAGTGCTTTTACAAAATCTATACTAATATTATAAAGAAGTAAAGTTTGTGTTTGTATATTTGTTAAATTGTAAGGGATAATCTCGGGATCTACTGAACCGATTTTAAAAATTCTTTCACCATATGAAAGGCACATTATTGCTGAGTGTCATAGGCTATATTGAATGGTAGAAAAAAATTAAAGAATTTTGTCCACCCGTGCGAAGCCGGGACGGGCCGCTAGTTCTTTATAAAACCAAGTTTGATATTTAAAAGCGGTAAAATGCGGAGAATGTGGTAGCGGCATTGACACTGATAACACTTAAGCTTATTTCACCAAATGTTTTGATTTTTTTTTTGATTTGATTGAAAAACCTCCCAGTTCTTAAAGAGAATTAATTCTCTCTTGCAATTTTCTTAACTGAGGGTAAACGAATATTAGGGAGGTATGCATACACACACACCTACACACACATTCACACTTTGTTTAATCGATAAATTCATATAAATAATTATAATAAGAAACACTACAACTAGTCAACTTTTATAAATCATAAAATTAACAACTTTGCTAAATAACTTGAAGCTTCAAATGAAGCTACACTTTATATCTTTATTTCTTTCCATCTTGTTATGCTCTCTTTCTTTTCTGTCGCTCCTTCTGTTTACTCTCTGTATCTCTCTGTTCTTGTTCCTAGGTGATATCCCTGGCTCTGACCCTAGGATGCAATAACGTTTTATAATAACAACCCCTATCACAAAAACTTTATAAAAATTATGCATCAGTTACCCAGAATTTTAATAAAGAAGTATAAAAAACACCAATCGGAATATTATCGCGATTTAAAGATGTGCGAGTAAGGTTACGCTGGTTTCCTTACAAAAGTTCGCGTTTTGCGACTTCTAATCTTTTTTACTGTACTGTGATTGGAATACTTTAAGCAAAATAGCTTACACTTCGGAAAAAGAAGAGATTATTATTTATTATTGTCATATCATTTATTTCGGATACTTAAAACTCATAGATAAAATTTAAATTCAATGTCTCACAATTAAATTAAATGTTAATATCAAAAACATACATACATGGAATAAAGGGGTTTGAAGGTTTTGGCCCTAACATCAGCCGCCATTTTTTTTTTAAAATCGCGGTGCACAATAAATGTCATATATTTGGATACAAATAATTGATTTTGTTCATTAATAACTTTTTAATACAATTCAGTATAGGAATCAGATATTAATGTGTTTAATTATAATGATTTGTTATATTACCTATACTTTTATTAAAACAAACCTATAATAACTCCGAAACTTGACGCTTTAGGATATCATGTTATATAACATTTTTTGTTTGTATAAGTGTCCTCCATCTAAATATATAACTTTCGTTGTACACCGCGATTTTGAAAAAAAAATCAAAATGGCGGCCGACGTTAGGGCAAATGTAAAGGGGTTTGAAGATACAAAAATCTTCAAACCCCTTTACATTACATACTCTTTGCTTCGAAGTCGGACTACAGGTCTGTCTTTGGGGAGTGCTTTTACAAAATCTATACTAATATTATAAAGAAGTAAAGTTTGTGTTTGTATATTTGTTAAATTGTAAGGGATAATCTCGGGATCTACTGAACCGATTTTAAAAATTCTTTCACCATATGAAAGGCACATTATTGCTGAGTGTCATAGGCTATATTGAATGGTAGAAAAAAATTAAAGAATTTTGTCCACCCGTGCGAAGCCGGGACGGGCCGCTAGTTCTTTATAAAACCAAGTTTGATATTTAAAAGCGGTAAAATGCGGAGAATGTGGTAGCGGCATTGACACTGATAACACTTAAGCTTATTTCACCAAATGTTTTGATTTTTTTTTTGATTTGATTGAAAAACCTCCCAGTTCTTAAAGAGAATTAATTCTCTCTTGCAATTTTCTTAACTGAGGGTAAACGAATATTAGGGAGGTATGCATACACACACACCTACACACACATTCACACTTTGTTTAATCGATAAATTTTGTTAAGATTATTGTTGATGTACTCAGTATTTTTATAATATTGATAGTAAACATAATAAGTTTCTGTAATTGGCTGCTAAACTGAATTACACTTTTATATAAACTTTGTTTATTAATTAATAAATAAAAATAAATAGTCTTCTAAGGGATTTTCGGTTTCACGCCACTGCATTGGAACACCAAAAGACATGTGTTTAATATTACCCTTGTGAAAACCCGTCAAATATTTATTGCATTTTAAACAATACACTTTGGGCATATTTTTTTTAACATTAACCCGGGACTAAAACAGGATCCAATATGGAACGAGCTAACCAAAAAGATGTCTATTCACCTATACACTCACGTTTTTTCTTGATTTTAATGGCAATTTTAAAATAAGCTTCATAACACTTCTGTAGAAAGAAGCGAAATTGTTTTTTTTTACCACGTTTTCATTAACTTGCTTTAGTTCGTGTCTGTCCTTCTGCCTGTCCGCAAAATTGTCTAATGTTATGACTTAAAATTAGACCACTTCTGATGCTCCTAAGGAGCTCAAAATTTTACCAGACGTAGATCATGGATGACAGTTCATTATTCAGTCATTACCAACATAAACTATTAATAGTTAGATAAGCCACATTAAATTATTTAAAACACCTATATAATCGTTGAAGAAATTCAATACATCCTTGGATTAATCCTGGGATTTACGTTAAATAAAAATTACATCCTACATTTCAAACAATAACATTAAATTTTGAAATTCAATGTTATTGTTTGAAAAAAATATTAAAAACAACACGTTGTAAAATAATAAATTTAAAATAGATAAATTATTTTAATAGAAAAATACTGAAAAATTTCTACGAGTTCACAAGGCTCGGTAGCTCAATTGGGAGAGGATTGGATCGGACTTCCAAAGATCGCGGATTCGATTCCCGCCTGAGAATTCCTTGTGAACTAAGTCGATTTTTTCCAGTATTTTTCTATTAAAATAATTTATCTTATAAGATAGCATTGAAAAATGCAAAATGCATAAGAGGACTAAAAAGAAGATTTTTTTTTTCACTTTTACGAGTAAATTGACCTTAAACATAACAAAATATGCTAGGAGAATTAACAAAAAAGTCGCAGACTTTTATGATGTACTAGCTTTTACCTGAGGCTTTGCTCGCATTTTTTTTTCAATAAAAAATTTCCTATGTTACTTCTAATACCTCCAAGAATATATGTACGAAGTTTCATGATGATCGGCTTAGTAGTTTTTGCGTGAAAGCATAACAAACAAACTTACATTCACATTTATAATACACTCGAGAGCAATGAATCCGGGTCACTTAAAGAATCCTAAAAATCTCGGAAACTAAAAATGCTAGGTTAATGCAATAAATTGTATTTAATAGACAATGTAATACTCCTTAAATGAAGGTATTAAAACTTCTTAGTTATTGTAAAGTTATATCATAAAAAAAATCAAATTTGAAAAAGGGCCACTTTCGAAGATGGAACTACGAAATTACAGCATTTGGTTTTGCTTTTGTTTGTAATCTGTCATTTATGTGGGTACATAAACCATGTTGATAGTGCTCTATATTCATTATTCAAGCTGAAATTATGTCGCTTACGCCTGAAGAATGCACCAGAATACTTACAATGCTGGAAACCGGCCGGAGTCAGCGCGATACAGCCAGGACTGTCGGTGTGTCGCTGTCAACAGTACAAAGAGTTCTCCGACGTTACGAAGAAACTGGTTCTAACCTACGCAGACCAGGAACGGTCAGAACCAGGTGTACCACAGCACGAGAAGACCGATACTTGGTGAACACCATGCTTCGAAATCGCTTTCTCACAGGAACTGAACTCACCAATCAGTTTCGACGCCTCGGAGGAAGTAACCCAAGTGCATGGACAGTAAGACGTCGGCTTGCTGAATCTAACTTAAAACCCCTTAGACCTGCAAACGGCCCTAAACTGGAGCGTGGGCATCGTATTTCAAGACTAAGATATGCCCAGAGCCACGTAAATTGGAGTATTGAAGATTGGTCAAAAGTTATGTTCTCCGACGAATCAAAATTTATCCTCTACAAGCACGATGGAAGACACAGAGTGTATCGAAGACCAGGGGAAAGATTCAAGCAAGCATGCATCGAAGAAAAAGTAGCCTACGGTGGTGGGTCTGTACTTGTGTGGGCCGGAATTTCTTCTGAAAGTCGCACAGAGCTGGTGATCATAGAAAACGGCTCTTTAACTAGCGTAAGATATGTGGAAGAAATCCTCAATGATCACGTTGGTCCATTTATGGTCAATTTAGGTGAGGATGCTATATTTATGCATGACAATACCCGACCTCATACAGGTAGGATTGTGAATGACTACCTTCAAGAGATGAACATTACTCGTATGGAGTGGCCAGCGCGCAGCCCGGATATCAACCCGATCGAGCATGCTTGGGACGAGCTAGGCAGATGCGTAAAACAACGAAACTAGTGTTGCCCAAATTCAGTCTTGGTCTTGCAGTCTTGGTCTTGTTCTTGCGTTTTTGCAAGACCAAGACCAAGAACAAGACCGCGTATTTTTAGCAAGACCAAGACCAAGACTGACCGTGCAAGACTTGAGCAAGAACAAGACTAAGCCTGCAAGACTCTTGCGTCTTGCAGCTAGGACTTAGCGCTATTTCACGGAGTAGTTAGGTGTAACAGTTCGGTGTATAGGTACGCTTAGGAATTCTATGAGACGCAAAAAACTGTATCAAAGAATATGAAAAACTGGATCTATGCGCATTACGACTAATATCATAAACATACCTACATAGCGAATAAAAAAATATCCATTAAAATCAAACTGAGTGCATGCATAGTTATGTTTTAACCATCGGCACTTTGATAATGCGGCATCAAAGGTTTTGTACTTACTTCTCAAAGAAATTTGCTGCTTTTCGGAAGCACATGGTTATAATACACGCGCCGGCGGCTTCTTTTGAAATCATATACAACAATCGTTGCCGCCGCGCCGAAATCACAACATTTGACACTATTTGATTGCCGCCACAGGGCGTAGGCGTAGGTATACTCATGCAAAATAATTTCGAATTTTAAGAGTACCTACAGGTGTTCCAAAGAATAAATAAGTTTCAGAGTGCTTATAATGAAAATGAATACATTATACTGATCACGCAAGTAGTATTATGATTAGAATAAAATGGTAAGGATAGGTAGTAGATGTCATAATAATTTATTCTAGTAAGTATATATTATAATATTGATTATATGGTTTTAAACTAATTACTTAGGTACTATTATTGTACATTTAGTCATTATATTTCTTAAGTTTTTACAAGAAAAAATAGCAAAAAAGTGTTCAAATATCACCCGTTTGATAAATATTGTAGCCACTTTTAAATATACTTGAAACGTGTAAAAAAATTCTACATAATTAATAAAATAATATAAAAAGCGTAGGTACTTACCTACTAATAAAATAAAAAGCCTGCGATTTATTATTAGTAAATAATCACGGCAGCCGAGAGTGTGTCTCCACTTTTGAATACATAAATCATAACCAGATCACTAGAGCCACTTCAAAAAAGAAATTTGTAATTCCTAGGGTTCAAAATTATTTTGGTGACAGAACTTTACAGAAGCGTATACCATATCTTCTTAATTCGTTGCCCGAAACTATTAGATGTGAAACGGATAAAAATAAATTTAAAAAAATATTAAAAGATTATCTGATGACTACTATTTAACACAACAATTGTATGTTTTTATTTATTTTTTTGCATTCACAATGCAATATTTCTATAAGATATAAAATACGTGTGTAAAAAACAACCACGCCTCCGAGCCCATCTGAGGGCTCGGAGGCGTGGTTGTTTTTTACACACGTATTTTATATCTTACAACAATTGTATCTTATTATTATCACCGCTAAATTTTCCTTCAGTTTGTTGTAATTCAGTCTAAATCCAATTATTGTGCACTTAACTTTACCTGATACAGTTATAGTTGTATTATATACCTACATAATTATAATTATAAGCTAAGAGACTAAAGATCCCTCAGTCAAACCGACAAGTCGGTTTTGTGGGACTAAATTGTATCTTTGTATTTTTTTTTCTTGTATATGAAATAAATAAATAAAAAAAAAAAAATAAAAAAAAAAAAAAGTATTTACAAGCAGTGCCCGCGACTTCGCCCACGAAGAATAGTAACTTTGGAGGTATAGTGACGTTCAGGATTTATTTATTTATTTTAAAACTTCTGTCATCAAACATACAAACAAACTCTTCAGCTTTATAATATTAGTATAGATTAGTATAGATGTACGCCAAAACATTCACTTATATGTAAAGAATAGTGATTGGCACTAATTCTTTACATATATTTTATTCACGCGTCGCGTCTGTACAAGTAGGTAATAATCTGTGTTTGTACGCCGCACGCGGCATCGTTTGATTTGCGGCGGCATCCTTTTAATAGAGCCGGCACGTGGCGAGGCGGCGCGGTAGAAAGCAAGGAAACGTACTATAAACAAAGGAATTATTTTAATTCCAGTCATTTCCAATTGAGCTGTGCTTCGAGTCTAACTTAATAATTGTTTTTACTAATTCTTGTTGTTTTCTAAAAACGTATCACGTGTACAATTTAATATGAGTGACGAAGATTCAAATTATTCTAGTCCGAGTAACGAGAGTTTGAGTCACAGATCTAAAAGACCCAAAAGCAAATTTGAGGAGTTTTTCGAAATAATTCATGCATCCCAAACTGCCTTGTGTAAATTGTGCCAACATAAAAAGACTGAAATAAAAATGAAAAACAGAAACACTTCAGGCTTAAGGAAACATCTAATATCTTTCCACAAAAAGGAATCACAAATATTTCTTCCTGTTAAACCAAAATTAAGTGGAGATATCACAAGCTTTTTAGTAACCGCTGGAAGAAGTGGACAGGTAAGAATATATTTTTTTTATATGAAAACTCCAGGAACTCAAAAAAGTCTTTTTTGAACAAATGACTTTAAACTGACTTCGGAATATTTTATAGATATTGATAAAATAGTAATACATAGGTACATATTTCGCGTCATTTTTAACAATGGTCGAAATTGTCGCTACGGGAATTTTAACTCCGCGTAGCTGTTCATGCGATACTTTCAAAAACGCCATTAACTTACGTAAGTATTTTTGAGTTAGTGGTGTTTTCATCTAGGGGTGCGACATATTAAGTATGTAATTATCGTCTTAAATATTTTTATAAACACCTATATTTTCATTTGTTTTCATAATCGGCCAGTAACAACTAAGTACTTTATTTTGGTAAATTACAGTACAGTGCAACCTTAATATAACAAATGTCAATTTAACGATTTTCTCGATTTAACAACAACAAACCTCCTCCTCCTAAACGCTCAAACCTAGTATGTTTTAAATAATAACACAAGATTTATTGTTTTATTTCAGTCGGAAAACAGCAGTGACAACATCACGACAGCTACAGTTGATTGGGTAGTGAAAAAATATCTTCCCTTCTCATTTTTCGATGACGAAGCTACACAAGTATATTTTCGACGTATTTGCCCTAATATGGAGTTTCCTAAAAGGTCTACACTTAGAAGGAAAGTCAAAGAGCGATTTGAAGAGCTCCAATTTAATCTCAAGGAACGACTTCAACAATTATCATCTAAAATGTCATTTACCATTGATGGGTGGACGTCAATTGCTGGTAGGAGTTACTACGGGGTTACTATGCATTATATAGACAACGAATGGAAGTATCGATCTGTAGTTCTTGATTTTATACCATCACGCGGTCGACATACTGGGGAAGATATTGCAACGATTTTCCATGAATGTTTATTGGAATATGGCATAATTGATAAAATACAAGGTATCACGGTCGACAACGCAACTGCAAATACCAAATTTATGTATGAACTGGGCAAACAGTTGCCACACTTTGATTCAGACAATCAACATTTCCGGTGCTTTGCTCACATTTTAAACCTTGGTGTACAAGATTTATTAGAGACCTTAGCATTACACTGTGAGTCTGACACTAACGCGCAAGATCAGCAGTATGAAGACTATGCAGACGAAACTGAGGAAGATGAAGAATATGCACCAAATATTGCTGACTCGCGTACATCTGTAACAAAGTTACGCAGTATTTCCAGTAAAATAAAAAGAAGTGAGATAGTGAAGAAGAAGTTTCAGTCTGCTTGTGAAGCAGCTGGCGTGCCATCAAATCTAAATGCCATTCTTGACTGTCCAACAAGATGGAATTCCACACATGATATGATTGGATTTGGTTTAAAAGTGAGAGCGGGCATTAACATATTGTGCAGTTCTGTCACCGAATTGAATGATTTTCAAATCACAGCTAGTGAATGGCAGGTACTCGAAAAATTACATAAATTTCTAATAAACTTTAAACTTTTAAGTACAAAACTTGGTGGAGACAAATATGTTACATTACCGCTAGTCATTGTATCATTCAATCTCTTGCTAGATAAAATTGAATCCATGGTAAAACAGTTAGATGAGAAACCTAATCGATCTGAAGTGGATGAAAGGCTCATTCTAGCTTTCCAAGCAGCTCGAGACAAAATGCTTAAACATTATAAGAAGAGCAACTGGATTTATTGTACTTCTTTAATTTTAGACCCAAGGCATAAGGCTCAGACTTTTGACCTGACAATGTGGGGGAAGCAACTTAAAACAGAAAGTCTGCGCAAGTTCAATGAACTTTATGAAGAATATAAAAGTCTACACTCACTGAACAAATCTCTGGAATTGCCAAGAAAAGAAAATAAAGTATGTGATGAAGATGAAGACATTATAGACTTTGATAAACTCTATGAATGTCCCTCGACGTCATCTGGATCTTGTCTTCAAGGCTTAGTGATAGACGAGTTGGAGGAGTACCTGAGAAAACCAAGAACTGCCAGCTCGGAAGACATTTTAGATTGGTGGAGGACGCATGAGACAGAGTATCCGACTTTATCGAAGATGGCCCGTGATTTTCTCTCAATACCTGCAACTTCAGTACCTGCTGAGAGATTATTTTCTAAAGCATCATTAGTAATTAGAAAACATAGAAATAGGTTAAGTGATGAGTCAGCCAGATGGTTACTTTGTATTAATTCTTGGTCAAAAGAATTGATATAAAGTAACATAACCTAATGATAAAGCTGTTGTGTACTGTTATGTTTGATTTGTGTTGTATTTTATTTTTGATTGAAATAAATGATAAATCATCTCTTTTATTAAATTTCATGCAAGTTGAGGGTTCAATCTCTTTCTAGACAGACATTGTTATTTAAAATACAGTCAAGTTATTGTAATTAATTTGTTTTTTTACATGTTTTAGCAAATGTAAGCTTATAAATCATAAATGTTTATTAAGAAACAGTTACTTCCATGGAAAACGACATATAGGTCAGTTGATTTTTCGACTTTCTTATCAAATCTTCAGTTATTTATTAATCTGATTGATCTTTACTATGGCTATGTTAATTCAAGCTCACAATGTTCCAATTCTAATACGTTTTTCTAAGATTTAAAGTAAACTTTAATAAATAGCAATAGACTAATAGGTAATTGCAAGACTTGCAAGACTCTTGCTGCAAGACCAAGACCAAGACCAAGACTGCAAGCGCAAGACCAAGACCAAGACCAAGACCAGGTGTATTGGCGCAAGACCAAGACCAAGACTGGCTAAGTCTCGTCTTGTTCTTGCATTTGGGCAACACTAAACGAAACCCTCCCCCAATCACGCTTCGTGAGCTCAAAATTGCTCTCACAGAGGAATGGGAGAATATTCCCCAAAATCGTATAAGGAACTTGGTGTACAGCATGCCAAACCGCGTAAACGCAGTAATGGAAGCACGAGGAGGCAATACGAAGTATTAAAATTCAAGAAAATCGTAATAAAGTTCAAACATTTCATGTTTCCTATTTTTGTTTTAAGGAGAGATCAGCAGTTTTTTTCTTTATGTAATTTTGTGTTAATAAAATGTATATATACATTGTCTATTAAATACAATTTATTGCATTAACCTATCATTTTTAGTTTCCGAGATTTTTAACATTCTTTAAGTGACCCGGATTCATTGCTCTCGAGTGTATTAGTAGGATGAATAATCTTAATATTTGATGACTTTTGTACACAATAATGATACATTTTTCTAGCTACCCTCAACCAAGTGTTGCTGAAAATAAACAAAGTAAGATTTTCGTTAAAAATCTTTTGGGACGTGATATATAAATATAAATTATATAGCTAATTAACCCATTACAGATACCTATTCCTATTATAGATATTTCCTCACATTAACATTCCATCAATACTAGCCTAGTGTGCAAATTTTAGTTTTAAAAAACCTGCTGTAAAAATGTTCATGGAATAAAAAAATATATTAAAGTGAAAACTTCTTTTTCGTTGTGATTTGAAAGTCAATGAAAAGAAAAAGCGACAGTAAAAAGAGACAGACATAAATTCATAAGATTTAACGTAGAAGAAAATGACATATATACAATTATAGCAATGCGTGGCCTAGTCAGCTAGTGTTTAAATAAATTGATTAAAAAAAAAAATGTAAAGAATATAGAAGTAGGTAGGTAAGTAGAAAATGATGAGATTCGTATTTGTATGCAAAAGAAAAATATTTAAAAGCAAGTCAAAAGTAATATGTCCGATAGCTTTCGAATTTAAAAATACGAATAGAAACACAGACCTTTGACTTGGGCCCAGATTATTTGGTACTACATTTTGGCAGTGGTATGGTGGTAAACGAATGACAATTGTTGCGGTGGGTGAAAAAAGAAATACAAAACGTATTTCTTTTTTCACCCACCAAACGTCATCAAAAAAAACAAAATTGAGAATATTAAAAAAATCTTAGTCGAGGGATGTGGTACCTTTACTTGTACTTCGCAGATCGGTACTTCCCTGTTTTCGGCGGCTCAGTCCGTCCTTCCTTCGACGCTTAGGAGAGGGCTGAACGGGTCAATCGACGTCCAATCAAGCAGTATGTACAGGAGCTCCCAACTCGAAAAAATTAAACCCGTACTTAACCCTGGAATTCACCATCGACTATATTAGGCTGGGCACCTCATTGGGTGCGTTTGGCGGAAAAAGCGCTCGAAAGCAAAATGGCGACCGCTCAGCAGTAAGCGCCGCTGAGCGCTTAATGACTATGTACTCTTTGATGACTATTTTCTGTTAGGACGCAAACTTAGCGGTCACTTGGGAACATAACCTCAATAAAATATATTTTTATTAAATTTGCAGTGAAAAATTTTAAACTATGAATTAAGTGAATGACAATATTGACGAAGACGAGATAGACGATATTCTTGGCGATCATATCGCTGCTCCTATTATTAATGCACCAATTAATGCAGGTATCAAACATATCTAAGCAAAATGGCGGAAAACGTCAGCGCTGCGAAAGTTAAAAAACGTATCCTTGCCGAAAACTGTATAGTTTGTTTCTCAGCGCTAGCGAGCGCCGTCAAACGCTTTTTTCTGCCAAACGCACCCAATGTAAGCCGAAAGCTACAAGGGATGGCTAATAATAATGTGGGTAGCTTTGAAGAAAATACAGAAAGGAATTTACAACGAATTAATCGACAAATCAAATAAGCATATGTCTGCCAATAAAACAAATGTGTTGTTTGAATGAAATTGAATAAAATTGTAATTTAAGAAAGCTTAAAGGGAAAAATACTTTTTGAAGGTAGAAAAAAAAATTAAACTATTAAGTTTCATGTTAAGCGATTAGGCGAAAAAACAAATTAGTGGTAATTTAGCGTATTTATACACATATATTTCATTTTACTACTCATAGAACACTATCGCTTGTAAAACACAAAACGTTCAATTACAAAAAATAATTACATAACCAAATGAGGTACTCCTACCGCACAAAACAATTAAAAGCCAGTACAAATAAATCTGTTCAGTACTTACCCAATTGGTGAAGAAAAATACTATTGAAGTTATTATTATATATGATACTTTATTATAATTATTATAAAAAGGATTCGGAGATGGGACGAAAGAAGTCTTGCTTAAAAAATCCGGAACGTCCGCACTCCAAGCCACTTAAATGTGATCTGGCGCTGCCGCGGACACGAATGCTCTACGAGCTCAAGCTGAACCGGTCTTGAATACAAAAGAAACAACTATGGTACAAGCGGTCACACATCAAGTAGAAAAAAAACATAAGTTAATGTCTATATTTATTACACTTCGATTACTTCTCGGCCAGATAATACCTACATTTTTTCGTGAAGATTATTTGTTTATTTGAGTAGACAAAATTAATAAATGTATGTACGTGCAACGTAACACAGTATGCCCCATTTCTTTAGCAATTTCATCTAAGTCGTAAAAACCATTTTCATAATAATTTATTGGCTTTTTAAATGGTATAAAAGGTCTGACATACTGAACATATTAAGCTAAGGGGTTTGAAGGTTTTGGCCCTAACATCAGCCGCCATTTTGATTTCTTTTTCTAAATCGCGGTGCATAATAAATGTCATATATTTGGATAGGGGACAATACATCGAGCACATACCCCAATAGAGTGGTAATATTGGGCTGTCCGCCTCCGCAACTGATAAATATTTAGAACGAAAGCACTTATAAATATTAACGCTCGCTCCCACTAAAACAGTACATAACCAGTATTGGATCTGTGCGTACGTGTCTGCTTATTCCGAAATTTAATTTCAATTAAATAGTTTCATAATGGCGTACTGTTCTATTCGGTGGTGTGGAAAAAACAGCAGAACTTCAAATTATAAAACTGACGGAATAACCTTTCATCGGTAAATAATAGTTAAAAATTACTTTTTATAAAAAATTGTCGGGGCTCAAGTTAAACTGGGCATCAAAGTGAAATGGTTCTATGCGTCCTGCTTCCACATAACGCAATTTCCCATTACGCCATCTCTTTCTAGTCTACGCTCTCATCACTAGTGCTGCATTCAAAGGATCAAGGGGTGTATCGATAATAGTTATTTATTATACAAGAGTGGAAAGTTCCTTTTTAACCGCGTGCTCGATTTGGATGACCGAGCAAGCGAAGGATTCTAAAGTTGAATCACGAGCGCAGCGAGTGATTCTAAATTAGAATCCTGAGCGTCAGCGAGGGAAACAAACGAGCACAAGGTGAAAAATCTTTCCACTCGAGTGCAATACGTAACTTTTCATCCCACCTCAGCGAGGAAATGACAAAATGAAAAAGAAAACAATTTATAATGACAAAATATTTTTATTTCAATTAAAACACATTAAGATAATCTATAAATTGAAGAAAATAATAAGAAGTAGAAAATAATTAGGAAATATTAAATGTAACGTTGCTACAGTTACTTATGTTAAGTTTAATATTTTTGTTAGGTAATGTTATGTTGGTGTTTGTGAATTGTGCGCTGTTTTGTGGTAAACTATCAGTAATTTTAAATAGTTGTGCCGATTCATTGGATTCTATTGGCGTAAATGTTGGCGAGAGAGGGCTATTGTTTCCAATCTTATGGGGGCTCATTTTAGATGTAGAAGGGCGAGACCAAGAATCTGACAGAGGTTCTTTCAGCGTTATGGCCTCCACGATACTATTACAAATTTTTGATTTACTTTGGATTGAATCCTCTATGTATCCCTCTACAACCGAATTAGACTTCCAGCCTCCATGGCGCTTAAGCGATAGAAGATCAGCCCCTGATTCGGCCAAAAGTGTGGCTGAGGTTCTTCTAAAACAGTGACCGGTGTATAACGGGGGTTCTAAAAGTCCGAGAAAAGTTGCTATTTCTCGTGGAATACTGCCAATTTTATTCTGACCCATAGGTTGTCGGATACACTTTCCGTTGCGATATTGTAGAAAAAATCGTTCAATTGGGGTGTTAGAAGGACGTAAAGCTTGATATTTCTGAACAATGTTTACATATTCCTTGCGAATAACGAAGTTGCGGTCTTTTTTTGTCTTGGTATTTAGTACATTAATTAATAGCAATTCATCAGAATTATGAGAATATTTTGATACGTTATTGACATTAAGTAGTGTAAGTTCATTTGTTCGACATGCTCCGGTTATACCAATAATAAGAACAACCTGTAACAAAAGAAGTATTTATAATCGTAAATAAATTAATCAAATTAAAAATATTGTAAGTACTATGTACAATTTTATCAACAACAAAAAATTACACGTATTGACTTACTTTTGCCGCTAAATATACGGAATCAGGTGCTTTATTAATAAACTTTGCAATTTCAGATGCTGTGAAAACCTTCGATTTTTTTGGCTTATAACCAGATGAGGCTCTTTTTAAAAATGCCACTAATTTATGATAGGTGTCGATATGAACGTCTTTCTTCATCTTAATTGTTAATTTTAGCATTGAATACGTACTCCATAGCGTGCTTGCTTTCTTGGTCTCAGATAATTCTATAAAATATGCCAGCAAAACGTTTTCGGAGAAAGTTTTTGCTCCTTTAGCTAGTCGCCACATGTTAAATATATCGTACTGTTTCAAATACTTCTCTCGTGATTGCTGAGGGAGAAGGCTCATTTGCGCATTATTAACTGTTTCAGTTAACTCAGTTGGCGTTAGATAAACTTCATCGTCGCTAATGTCACTCATTTTAGTTGATTTTTTTGTACAGTTTTTAGGTTATGTTAATTATATTAAGCAATAAAACGTGAAAAACTAGAATGGCGCGAAGCACGCAAATAAAACAAAGAAACCAAGAAGGTTCCAAATTTAAATTTTTTCACAATTTAAAAAGTTCTTATCATAAATTTGGCACCATAGAGGTTACATTAAATAGGTTTAATGACGTTTTGAATTTACAATTATATTGAGTACTCATTATATGTGATGTTCTAAATTCAAATCTACTTTGCCGCTCAAGCGAATAAAATAGAATTTTCCAGCCAGATTTCGAAGCGCAAAATTACACTTTCCGAGGTGGTGGGATGAAAATAACATTATTGTAGCTTATTACATATTTTATTCAAACATAAAAGTAATTTTGAAATTATAATATTTGCATTAATGATCTAATTTATAGTGTTGTGCATTATTGATTATGTAAATCTTGATCGATTATACCGATATATTAGGTATCTAGTGTAGTTGAAATAAAAGGTTGAACGGTTTTTATACTTTTTTAAATAAATATTGTAACAAAGAAATTGTTTTTTTTTGTTAGCTTTTCTTAGCAATAGAAAGACATATGATGAGAAACAATTTATACGAAGCTAATTCATTTTAAAAATCAGTAAACCAATGAATGGTTAATTGATTATTTCATCTTTACTTTTCATACAACTAAATAAATGTAATTTGATAATTGGTTTGGTTCTTGTTGAGGTGCAATTCAGCGGTTAATAACTTCTTATTTGATCACTAGCAGCATTTATAGGCATTTATTTCCATAAGAGAACACCTTTGCTATAATTACTGATGTATTGGCTATCGATATCGATGAATCTTAGATACTTTGACACTACCACATCTCTAGAGTGTTAGTTGACCTTAGGATAGCCAATCGGAGCGCAGTTAGAGCAGTGTGAATAGCGGCGAATTAGCGGAATTGTTTTCAAACAAAGTAATTGACATTTCTGCTCTATTGGGGTATGTGCTCGATGGGACAATACAAGCATAAAATGTTATATAACATAACATCATAAAGCGTCACGTTTCTGAGTTGTTCAAAGATAAAAATAACAGTTGTTATAACGAATTTATTTATTTATTTTGTAGTTATTTCATGTTATTTAAGTTTTTACTTTTAATCTGAATCAGACAAAGAAAGAAAACAAATATATTAATACCAATAATTAATTTTGTTCATTAATAACTTTTTAATATAATTCAGTAGAAGAATCAAATATAAATGTGTTTAATTATAATGATTTGTTATATTACCTATACTTTAATTTTGGAGAATAACTCCGAAAGGTGACGCTTTAGGATATCATGTTATCATTTTTACCACGTTTTTCTTATCTCACTTTTCTTATTTGTTTGTCTGTCCGGGCAAAATCTTGCAACTTAAATTTGAGGCACTTTCCGATAAGCTAGAAAGCTGAAACTTTCAGGATAGTTCAGAACCCGATGACAATGCACTCTAAAGCAACTTTCAACTTTCCAGATGCACTTTTAGGTCAAATTTCGACAACTTTCGGCCACTTTCGCTTTTATATGAGACTTTATGTCACTTCTTTCTCTCGATATGTTTGCTGCGTTCATGATTAATTAATGCAGTGTGTGATTATAATTTAATTCAGCAAACAACAAAAAAACATACGAGAAAGCGAAAAAGAATAAAATAATTATACTAGATTTAAAAAATCTAAAAATCCCACGTTTTTCAATGTCCTAAAAAGAATAAAATAACCCTGCGGGGCAAAGCGAGGGGCCACTCAAAACGTGGGGGCGCATCTTTACAATAATCGGCATCAATGCATGTCATTCATCTCTTTAAAATCTCCTCTTAGTAATATGCGCCCCCACGTTTTGAGTGGCCCCTCGCTTTGCCCCGCAGGGTTATTTTATTCTTTTTAGGACATTGAAAAACGTGGGATTTTTAGATTTTTTAAATCTATTTGTTTTTATAAGTGTCCTCCATCCAAATGTATAACATTGGTTGTGCACCGCGATTTTGAAAAAAAATTAAAATGGCGGCCAACGTTAGGGCCACCCTCCATACAAAAATCTTCAAACTCCTTAAGTGGTAGCACGCAATCTTATAAAGCTAATTCTATTTTCATATAATATAACATGATTCATTTAATTAAATAAAATCCTACTACATATTATAATTAATAATTTTCTATACAGTCATAAAAAATAAAGAAAAAAATGTCATATCAAGTTTTGTCAAGTATGTTGGAGTTCGAGGCTTTTAAATGCTTACGAATTTTAATAGGTGGCACAAAGCCTGACAAAGACTCAGCATGAGCAATTAACCTTTGCCCTTAGCGAGAGGCGGATTATCCCTAAGGGAAAGTAGACACGTGCCCAGGGCGCGAGTAAGGGGCGCACGCGTGAAATTTTTGAAAATAAAAAATGGTGTCAAAAATTACCTAACTGTAGCTAGTCACAAAAAATTTTACAGTCGTTTTCACGCACACACACACACACACACACACATTGACATAAACATATATATACTATTATTTACATATAACATATAGATATCATATTTCAACTTCTATCTATTTTGAGGAGGAACAGTGTCTCCTGACACCGGCCAATATACAGGGCCATTTTATAAACACCATCCAAATTTATATATTCTATTCTTTGAAGAAAGTAACGAAACAAGATTTTTTTCTTTTAATATCACTCAGTACTAAAATATTAAGTTAAGCCTACACAAAGTTATCCGAGGAAAACTACCGATTGCTGTCACAGTCACGCTACGCACGGTGTTGTAGCAGATGATTACACGACCCCCGCCCCGCCCTCCCTTATTTCATTGATACATTACAATGATTTTCATAAGTTGCAAATTTAAACGAAAAAAAATGGGAACGTCAAATTGAAGAAGAGATAAGTTTTTTTGTTCTTTGATTATAACAATATTAATCGATAACACTTTTAATAAATAAAAAATGAACATAAAAGTAAGCCACACCTTATGCACTTACGTCGCATTTTTTAAAATTTAATCAACTTACAATAATTGATTGGAGTAAAGCAAAGGTTGTTTCTTAACCACAGAATCTAAAAAAACACAGGGATTGCAAAGGCTAATAAATAATAAATAAGTTATTTTTGTCTATTTTTCACGATAGGATAAAGAAATGTATAATTAATAATTCTAAAAATATTTTTGTGAAAAATTTCACAAGTCTTAGCCGCCCTGCACACATTTTGCTTTACTCCAACAAAATAATTAATTAAAAATCCAAAAAAAATACACTTACATGAAGTTTGAAAACAATCACTTTACCTTAAAGTGTAGGTAATTTCTCTCTAAACAGTCTTGCACGTTTATGAACATTGTCTTTTATTGTATTACTTGTTTTTTCACAATGCACGGATTATATTTATATTAAGTTCTCGAGGCTTTGGGCCTTCTTCACATAAACCCGTCGTTCAATTTCGCCCTCGATTTCAATTGCAAGTGTGAACACATTTCGTTAGGTAGATAATTATGCGACGTAAATGCGTGAACGCAACATTGTACATCGCGGAAAGCCCGCGGGTGACTGATTTCATTGCGCCGATGTAGTTACAACTTGCGCGCGCAGCTCGGTGAGGCGCTTCGGGCGGTCGGTCGTTCAACTGTAAGTACCTATTTTGCCAGTAACCAACTGTTGTAATAATTCGCTCGGACAAAATTTTTTTTTGCGGAAATTTTACCTACCAATTTTTTTTCATAAATGAAGTGTTTGAATGATATCTAATGCCTAGAAAAAATTTGGATGGTGTTTATAAAATAACCTTGTATAGCTTAAAATGAGGCACATAGGCCTTAATGGGAGTATTCGTATTCGTTACCCGAGAGCGTTACAGATTTCTATGAAGATTTGTAGTTCCTAATAGTTACCCGAGAGCGTTACAGATTTCTATGAAGATTTGTAGTTCCTAATAGTTAAAAATATAAAAAACCAAAAAGGTTTTTTATATTTAAACCTTATTACGTTTCAAATTTTAAAGAGACATTTTTTGTTAAATGCTTTTATTTATTATCGGAATAATCATTATTCGAAACACTGGAGCAATTTTGTAGATTGATTATTAAATCTTGATTGCTTATATTGTAAAACTGAACTTTGCGCTCCCCATCTTTTTGTATGATTTTTCTAGAATGGAGTATCTTTATTTGCATTAAATAGGGTGGTATACAATGGTGGTAAACTATAGCCATGAAAATATAGCATGCAAACTTAATTTAAACGTTTTGACATAATGAAAGCAAAATTACATGTCAAAGTATAAAAATTAAAATTTACTAATCAATAATAAAATTAAGATTTCATGATAAAAAAAAAATAAAAAATAGGATTAAAACATATAAAAAGAAAAAAAAATGTCACAACCAAATAAGTCCGCATAATTATCATTAAAACTAAAATTTATAGCTAGTTTGTTTATTTTTTTAATTAAAAAATTTTTTACTTCTATTGACCATTTTTATCCAGTTTCCTGGCGTTACAGATACATGCATCATTTGCATTAGTTAATGAATGATTTAATAAAATCTAGAAATAAATGTTTATATAAGTAAATTTCATTTAAAATTAAACAATAGTGTAGAAAATTTAAAAATATGTTGAAAACGACGAGTTTGTAATTTTTTATATTAAAGAATAATATTAAAAAAAAGGAAAAGTAATATGTCTGAGAGGCTATGAATTTGAAAATACTTAGAAACACAGATTTTTTTTTTATTTATTTATTATGTTAAGAAAAAGCCACAATAATAATACATAGGTTAGGTCACAGTAAATACAGAACAGTAGGTTATCTAAGGCCGCCCGCCGAGTTATTAGCCTACCTTATTTCCCCATATATTATGCTAGCGTGTGCGTGAAATCGCGTGCCGACGGCGCGCGGCGCGCACGCACACATTCAAACCGAGAGCGGCACGTTTGTATGAGGATATTTTACTGTTCTTTACTGTGGTTAGGTGCAATCATAACTCATTCAAGTTTTATCGTGCACCTAAGTCATCGAGATTGACAATTTTTTATACATTACTACAGATATACATTATTAATATTATTAAAATATGTAGGTAGGCATTAAAAACTCAAATAGGAATCGGATATTAGTTTACTGTGAACTGCAGTGCATCATAATTATTTGTCTCACTCTAACATGTGACTAGCTCGACAAGTTTGACTTGAGTCATCATTTCAACGTACGGTACTACTGTATTTTATACTGGCATTGGTATGGTGGTAAACGAATGACAAGAAACCCCGTTTCTTCATCGAATTTATCCAAGATGTATATTGGAGTTCCAAGCTTATAAATACCAACTTACTAATTTTAATGGTAATTGTGAATGTTTTCCATTTAGACAAAATTGTCGACACTGTGTTGCACTGTGTCGACCATACTATAACAAAAACCTATTGGCACATACACACACATATACAAAAAGTTGATACAGTGCAACACAGTGTCGACTTTTTTTTTCTAAATTGAAAACACTGTGTCTGGCTTGTTTTCAGCCATGAGATCAGTTCATTGATTTTTACGGTTACTCATCGTTGGCTCTTTATCATTTTGAACAGAGGTGGCATGAAGCGTTGTCTATGAAGATGACATGCGGCTCAGTAAAGTAGTTAAGAATAGTTAAAACCATTTTGAAAATTTTCATACGTTTTTACAGACTTGAACGCCAGTAAATCAATGTCATGTGGCACAAGACTGACGAATAGATGTCCCAGCATGAGCAATTATTAATCTTTGCCCTTTGCCTTCAGGCATTTTAGAGGTAGACTCGACTTCATTGCCAGTCCACGATTTTGATAAGTGATAAATAAACATCATCATCATTTATTTTTATCAATTCGGTAAAATATTAACAGATACAGTGTATACAACAATGTTCAGCATGTTTTACCAATTTCCGGCAAGCAAATAATTATTATGGTATTTAAAATTAAAATTTCCAACAATAATGATAAAAAATAAAACAGTGTCCGTTTCTTTAACAATATGCTTGGCATTGAGCCATATTTCATTAAGGAAAACTATTTTGTCTCAGTTTGAAACGTAGAAAAACAATCTGAGTCAAAGCAATGTTTGTATATTCCATAATATTTTTCTTTTATCGCTTTTTATACAGAAACCTAGTTTTCTTTAGAATTTTGAATAAAGATAATGAACTTCCTGAAAATAAATTTACTTCGTTGCTAGAGAATCAGATATTAGAGTTGCTAGAAATCGAGATATTTACATTTCGATACCCCCAAGCAAAAAGTCGTTACTCTAAAATTTTACACGAGAAAATATTTAGGTACCTACCGTTTTGTATTCGGTTGTATTAGGGTTCACAAAAACCCTAATGAGTTTTTTTACGGAAATAATTTCGTGACATAATTTTGTGTATTTAATATTTGCCATAAACGTAATCATGTATCCCAGTCTGAAAATTCCGAATTGGTTAAAAACAGTAGACAAAAAGTCTATAATAGCACATTACTGACTTTTGCTTCGAGATATCGATTTATCGATTCATTCCATTCGTCGCAATATAGATATTTATTACAGTTATGACCATTTACGTCGTTACTGTTAAATTACATCTATTTTTATTTACACCTAATGTGCTCGGCTAAAGCAAAATAAAAAAATTTGAAAATGAAAGCTATAAATGTAATCTTTTATTCGCGACGCTTGTTTAAAGTCATATCATCAAGATTCGATGACTTGAATATTGAATATGATTGATGAATATCAAGCTATATTTTCTGAAGTATATATAGTACTAATTGTAATTTTTAGTGTATGACCGCTAGAGGGGCGCCGATGTGGTGTTTATCCAGGACGCTCCCGATATTTAATCCGCCTATGTTTCCAGATGCTTATTAAAACGCAATGATAAAATAAGTTTAGGTAACATGCTGCTCTTAACTTTAGAGTCTTTTTTTTAGAATAAGCGTTGTAAGCAATCTTTACGCTTGTCAACGCGCTGGCCAGTATATTGCGCAAACAATCAACAGCATGGTGTCGATTCCTGACGTCAGTACCACTGGCCAGTATACAATACTACTGACTAGTATACTGGTTTATTATTCGGAATATAACATTCGTCATAAAATGAACTGAAGGCAAGGCATTATGAGCACTGTGTCTTCTGCCTTACCATACGAGAAAAACTCAAAACAACTGACATTTCATAAAATTAGCGCTCCATTGTACGCATCAGCATATCACTAAATTTTATTATAAAATTCCAAATTTCGAGAAATATTTCAGGAAACGTTCTTAAAAGAAATTGATTTATATAAATTTTATGATAGTTTTCAAATAATTTATTATTTTGAAATCAAAAGATAGCATTAATGAAGTGAAAAGACAGCTAAGGTTAAGCTGACAGCATACAGCAGTGCGTGCTATGGAATCCAGTCCCCGAAAAGATGGCCTCTTTGCTGAATGTTTTGTTGCGAAAATCGCCCAATTTAGGCCAAAGTAAAGTACTATTAAAAAATATACCTGCAGTTTACAATGTGAAGTAAGTGTTCAATTGTAAAAACTTAAAGTTAAAACTACAGATAGTCGCAATATGTATTAATTAATTATGTAACATTTAAGGTTACAAATCAGTATTTTCGTATCAACTACTCTTATTTAAATACAGTTTATTAAGCCTGCTACTATAATTATGTTTGATATAAACATACTAAATAGGAAGTGGTTGAATGTTGCGAATTTTTCCTATAACTGCAGGCTAAAACGGCTCATGGGTACCAAGTTCTTTTGAATAGTTTTTCATTAAATATACTTTAAAATAGTTTTAATTTATGCGATAAACGTTATCAGTATTAGTATACCACCTAGCGGAGAACTAAGTTTGTTTACGTGGACTATTATAAGTTTGTACTAAGTTTATTGATGCCTTTAAACTTTGAAGACCGAAGAAAAGTTGGGAACTATTGAAAGTCTGCTATTATGCACAGTACTAGAGTACTCGGTCAATTGTAGCAGTTAAAATCCAATTTGCGCTTTTTTTATTTCTTCAGCACTAACTACTATAATTGAATGATAGGCATAAGCTGTTTCTATAACTAAGAATCCTTTGAAGATGCTGCTTGCTACACAGTTATTAAAATACAAACCATCTCTTGGACTGTGTATGAACCACCTGGTTATCATTCTAGTAATCACTATTGTTTGTCTGTATGACTTAACAGGTTTGTTTTTAATCTTATTTTTGCACAACCTGCTTTAAACTTCTGTACTTCCCTGTGGGTCTCCACAGAGTGCCAAAGGGAATAGAATAGAATAGAATTTTTATTTGTGAAATATAGGTAAAATACAATTATTATTAGTGTTAAAGTAATTATAAGAGTTTCCACCTTTGTCAAGGTATACAAATATCAATGGAATTTTTTTGTTCTTTGCTTCAAAATACAAATTGCAAAATAAAATAAAAGAGAATACAATATCAATGACAATAAAATAATTCAAATTGGATATAACAATGTCAATTAGATTAGGAATTACAGTCATATATGCACGTTTTGATGTCCGACTAAGCCATGTGTAACTATTTCAAACCTTTGTCATTTAAATATTCTGTAACTGAATAATAATATAAATAATATTAGAAAACATCACATACATTGTTCTGAACCCAAGTTAAGTAGCTCAAGCACTTGGTTTATGGAATTCAGGAACAATTATGGTACCACAACACTCAGACCCGAGCCAATGTTGAAAAGTTCGTTTTCCTCATTGACCCGGCCGGGGATCGAACCCGGGACCTCGGAGTGGCTTAACCATTAAAACCGGTATGCGAGCCACTCCACCACGGAGGTTGTAGTATGCTATGCTTTATCTAATAATAGTGACATCAGGCGTTTCTTAAATTGTGTTATTGGTAAACTCTTAAAGCTATTTGGGATTTTGTTGTATATTCGGGGAGCCATAACAAAAAAGTTACTATTACATCAGTTTTGTCTTACAACCTATCGAACATATTCTGTGCATGCAGGTCAGTATGGTTCTAGTGATAGTAGCCGAGAGAATACACTGCCACTATATGTGTATATAATGATACATAAAATGGGTGGCAACGTTTTAAGGTCTTCAACCAACTTACTACAGGTGGAGATTATTGAAAAACTCCCCATTTTGACACGTTGAAAACCGCATTGAAAATGTTATTTTTCACATAGGGACCGGCATTGATTTAAAAAAAAACATTTTCAAATGCAGCTATGTCAAATTAACTAAGTCGGCTATGTGCATTATCTCTTCGAGAGACCAGCAAATGGGCTACTGTACACAAATTGAATTTAAATCATGCCCACCGGTTTACAAGCGGTCCCCAGGTAAAACATGTTGTGTGCCCACCCGTGAGCACCTGGGCCGGTAATGTTGTTGCGGAGCGACCCACCGGTGGGCATGCGGTCTTTAACGTGTTAGGGGAGGCTTCGATCCATCAGTAGAGCTGAGCATCATTTCTGCTGAGATGATAATTAGATGTAGAAAGTGGTGGAAATTAAAATAAAAATAAACACAAAATAATTCGCATCCTATTTTTATGTAATTAGATGATCTTAATGATAAAACAATTATCACATCTGTAGATCTCCAACGCGTGAAAAAGTATTACATTTTTTTAGAATCAAAGCTTTAAAACTTAATAGATTGAGTACTTGTTTTAGCTCTCAACGCAACGGTAGCAGATGGATGGTGGACGCAGAGTATGTGAAGCAATTCGAGGGAGCTGTCATGTACCCGGATGAAGTAACATCTCTATTAAAACATCCTCCGTACAACAGTTAGTATTTCTATTCTCTGCAATTTCATACATTAATACCTGAGTTTGTGAGTGAGGTTTTTTAGGAATGCATTCATATGTTAACAGATTTTATTATTGGGCTCTGGTCTCTATTTTGTTATGAACTAGTGACCTTTAGAGGTTACTCTTGAAAAAGTGACATATAATTTATAGGCACTTGCCGCCAGCCCCCCGGCCCCCCGGCCGATACCGCCGCAACCGGCATGTTCCTGCATTTAAAATCTGTAATATATTCGAAAACATTCATTTAAATTCCGTAAACGGTGCGCGTCCCTGGTGCGCAGGGTGCGGGAGAGCGGTAACAGCATCCTGAATATGATTGCTGGTAGACTGGACTGCATTTATGTAAGCCGTTCTTGTGCCATATTATTAAATATGGAGTATGCGCAATTATCTGTGAATAAGAAGTATAGTCTATAATCTAAGATCACAATGGTTTGTGTGTGTTGTCTGTCCGCTCTTTTTCCCGCTCTTTTTTCATTGTATCAAATAACGTTACCATAGCAACGCGTTAACCGCAAGTAGTGCGTCTACCGGACGCTAGATGGCGCTAAAAAATATTTAATAAAAGAAAAAATCAAAGAATTTTGTCCACCCGTGCGAAGCCGGCCGGCCGGGACGGGCCGCTAGTCTATAATCTAAGAACACAAATTTGTTGTTTGTGTGTTTGTCTGTCCGCTCTTTTTCCATTGTATACGCGTTACCATAGCAACGCGTTACCGAGTCAGCTAATTATTAATCTAATTTCTCATTATAAACTGTGAATGCTTTCTTCAGGTGTTATCAGACCAGGTGAAAAACATGTGAAGAACATGATACTCAACTTCGGGCCGCAGCACCCAGCCGCCCACGGCGTGTTGCGACTTGTCCTCGAGTTGGACGGCGAGGTTAGTGCTAATGCTTTAATTCAAAACTAGGCAAAGAAGAAGAAATGCTTTGATATGATTATGTTGGCATAAAGCAAGTCGAAACCTCAAATGCTTATCAATTTGTATTTTTTTTTTCTTTATTTATTAAGTATGAGTAACTGATTTCAGTTTTTTATCTTAAGTTTTTCACATGGGGTATGTTATTATGACGTAGTTACGCCTAGAACGCAAGTACAAAAAGAGAGAAACAATATAGAAAGAAAGAGAAACAGATTGGCAGGAAAGTAAGAAAAAGAAGAAAGAAATAAAATCAATTGGACCCTGTTATGCATAAAAGTTCCAACCAACATTTTTTTCAATCCATGTTTTTAACTCAATATAGAGAATTACTCAAATTGAAATAAATTGAAATTGCTGTGGAAATACAGCTTATTATATGACTTTTCCAGTGACTAAGTCATGTAGATATAACTATTTAAACTTTAACTCAAAATAAACAAAATATTTGTTGGATCTTTTCTGCATAACAATGCCCCTGTACTTGGGTGACTAATATCTCTATGAGACATTAAACTCCTTTATTATTTCTTTCTAGACATAAATTATAATCCTAATATTAATTGACCTGTCAAAACCTGCAGCTGTACTTATGTAGTGTTATCAGGTTTACATGGAAATAAAATTCAGATGATTGGTAATCCGGGCAGGGTGGCCATCAGACTCCTCTTTCCCACTGGGCATTCTGGGCAAATGCCCAGGGCCCCGTGATCGATAGGGGCCCCCCTAGTACCTGCCAGATCACTAAACGAATACTGACATTTATTACTGTAAAACTTATTCAATTACAGTAATTGAACCTCAATTAGGGACTATATTATCGACTTGCTTATTGGCTTTTGCGTGTTATCTACTTTCTTTGTCTATTCTAGTTATAAAAAAGTGCTCTGTCAAAGTCATAGGGGCCCCATTATTCTTATATGCCCAGGGCCTCCAATTGGTTAAAGACGGTCCTGGTGGCCATAAGATAATATAAGGGGCAGGTGGTAGATAGAACTTCATTCACCATGAAGTATATTTGTTAAGTGTAAAATACATTTTTAATTCAATCAATTCAAAGCTGCTTACTTGCTAACTCAATATATGTCAATTGTGACATGACCTAAATATACTTCCGTTAGGTATAAATAACTTGGAAAATGTAGAAAATGAAACATTATTCATTGTTATATCATTGGCAGATAGCAGACTTGATTTGAATCTCCACTTTTATTATTTATTCTTCCAATCTGTTCTTAAATTGGTTCGTATTCTGTTCTGAAAGCACATATGCTAGCAACATTTTCCATTCCGGTAATAATAATATTTGTTACTATCACACCAACTATCCTTGCCCAAATTGAGCACTGTAAGGCTTGTGTTATGGCTACTAGGGTACGCATAGACATGCATATATTACAGATAAATAAGTTATATAAATAGAAATATATATAAATACCCATAAATCAGGTATAATACAGATATAACGTCTGCTCCTTCTAGAATTCAAACCCAGGACCATTAGTATGAAAGGTAGAATCGCTACTGTTGCATTCAACTACTATGTTAAATGCAACGGTTGCATATATTTACAACACAAAGATTGCATATATTTAAGATTTATTTAAAGAATAAGTAAGAAATAGTGATTGTTGATGTTATCAAATTCTAATTTTCACCATTATTTCAGACTGTCCGTGCCGCAGACCCACACATCGGGCTCCTACACAGAGGCACCGAGAAGCTTATAGAATACAAGACTTACACCCAGGCACTGCCCTACTTCGACCGGCTGGATTACGTGTCTATGATGTGCAACGAACAGTGCTACAGCTTAGCCGTGGAGAAACTACTCAATATTGATATTCCGATCAGAGCTAAATATATCCGCAGTAAGTACACTTAAAATGTGCGAGATGGTGGTGCTAACGGATAATCATTTACTTATTTCGGGCATCAGTCTCACACAAACTTAGCTAAGACTAGTATCTATAAGGCTTAAACTAAGAGTTTGTGATCAGAAAATAAAGATGAATTATTATTACTTAACTTTCATACAATCAATGCTTTAAGTCATAAAGTTTGTTTAAACTAAGTGTCCCATATCTTAAAGAAGCCATTGCATGTTTTAGAAATAACTATTTTGGTTATATACACAGTAATTTTATTTTATCTTTAACATAATTAAAATTTACTTAACGTAATATTCATCAGTCAAAAATCGATTGTATTGTGGTTTGATGCAGCGAAAAGCTAAAAAAACTAAAAAGCTAGTTACGATTCTTTTTAAAAATTATTTAGACAAGTTACGACAATTAATTAATTTAATTAATTAATTGGCAATTAATTCATTATTATATGATTAATTTTTGCATTCAAAATCTTTTTGTTTGTTTTCATCAGCTCTGTTCGCGGAAATAACGAGAATCCTGAATCACATTATGGCGGTAGGCACACACGCTTTGGACGTGGGTGCTTTAACACCTTTCTTCTGGCTATTCGAGGAACGGGAGAAGATGATGGAGTTCTACGAGAGAGTGAGTGGCGCCAGAATGCACGCCGCTTATATACGACCTGGTGGGGTGTCTTTGGTGAGTCAATTTTTTTCTTGTAATTTTATCCGGGTGCAAATAAAATAATATTTCCTATTTTTTAACTATTTAGCCTAGCCCAAAGTAAGCTTTTAAAGTTAAGAACAATGCGGCTGACGAACTGGCCAAAAGGGGTTCAAATATGACAGTTTACGGACCGGAACCATTACTGCCTATACCCCTAGCACAAATCAGAACATGGCTACGTGGCATGGCATGGCTACAAAAAACAGAAGAAAACCACCAAAAAGAATGGAACAATAGTGTAGGCTGCAGACAAAAGAAGAATGCCATTCCGGTGGCTTCGAAAAAGCTTACCCGTAACCTCACTAGACTAAACAGGGACTCAATCCGTAAAGTACTAGGTACCATAACCGGACACTGTCCTCTGAACAAACATCTATTTACTATAGGTGCGATAGACAGCCCTCTGTGCAGAGGCTGCATGGAGGTGGAAGAAATGCCACATCACGTACTCTTGGAGTGCAGGAGCGTGGCAGATCAATGGGCACATATTCTCCAGTCTCCAAAATCACTACCGGAAGCATGTAGTAACCTGAAAAGGCTACTCGTCTTCTGGGATGGGCTGGGATGGCTGGAGTAAAAGAAGAAAACCCAATCACGTACAATGGCCCAATAAAGGGGCTAAGTGCGGAAAATGCCCCGTAAAACTAACTAAATAGGCTTTTAAGGCTTGTATTCTGGGTACTAGTGCAACGGATAAACATATATATGATATATGTACGTAATATGTATACAAAATATAATCGTGCCTTTTTCCCAAAGCTGTAGGTAGAGATTACAGATTTTCACTTTGGATGATCCATAAATCTTCTTTTATTTATTTAATTAATTGGTAATCTACAAGATGACACATACATATTTTACGTTGACAGCTGTACTAGTAAAAACTGTCTCACAGCTGTCAGCACCCGCCCTCTTCAGTCTTTTATCAAGTTAATATAAATTTTCTAAAAAAAAAACTAAACTCTTTCTTCTTCATGTTATCAGACCGTTCATATATAAAAAAATATGTATTTACTTTGTTATAAGATAAATATAAGATGGTGTGATTGTTACAGGACATGCCTTTAGGTCTTATGGACGATATATACGAATTCTCGTCCAAGTTCGCGGAGCGTCTGGACGAGGTGGAAGACGTGCTCACCACCAACAGGATCTGGGTGCAGCGCACCAAGGACATCGGCGTGGTCACCGCTGAGGATGCACTCAACTACGGATTCAGGTATACAGGGGGTTCTGAAAATCCCGAACGTGGTAGACAGAGTTGACAATGTATACAGGTGTTCTGTAAAAAAACTCGAACTATCAGCTTAGCTCAATGTAAGCACTATAAGGCTTGTGTTATGGATAATAATAATAATAATAATAATAATCTTTATTTATAGAATAAGTTTTACAATCATTATGAAGTCGCTGACTCCGAACTAGGTTCAAAACCTGTATTTCGGAAATCAGTTCCCTTCTTCCTTAACCTATGTACAAAATAAACATACTTAACAAAAAGAAAACGTATTTTGTTTTTAAAGTTAGAGTAAAATGTGTGCGTGGTGTGTATGTGTGTGTGGTCGTGTCGTGAGTGTATGTGTGTGTGGTCGTATCGTGAGTGTATGTGTGTGTGTCTTCTGTGTGTGCGTGTATGTGTGTCCACATGCGTGTGTGTCTATTTGAGGGGTTGTAGCAGTTCCTCCGTTTCTTTGTAATCTAAACTGGGATAAACTGGATACTAGGGTAACAGATATACATATTTATTTATTTATATATTATGCATAGATATGTTATATTTTATAGAAATATATATAAATATCCATGACTCAATTAAAAACGCTCGTATTCATCACACAAGTATCTGCCCCTATCGGAATTCGAACCCAGGATATTGGTGATAAAGGATAGCTACCGTTGCTCCAAACGGTAAATGAATATGCTATTATACTCAGATATCAAACGGCATTACCATGACTGTTTTGTGATTGACATTTTGCACACCCATCCTAAAATGTTCCAGCGGTGTGATGCTCCGCGGTTCCGGTATCAAATGGGACCTTCGTAAGACACAGCCCTACGATGCGTACCACTTGGTGGAGTTCGACGTCCCTATTGGTACCTACGGTGACTGCTACGACAGGTATATTATAATATCCCTACTAATATTATAAATGTGAATGTAAGTTTGTTTGTTATGCTTTCACGCAATAACTACTAAACCGATCATCATGAAACTTCGTACACATATTCTTGGAGGTATCAGAAGTAACAGAGGATACTTTTTATTGAAAATTGCGGGCGAAGCCGCTTGTAAAAGCTAGTACATATATAATTCATTACAAATTCCCAACTTCCTACATAATGCGCACAGCAAAGGAGTGGAACTCCCTCCCTGCGTCTGTATTTCCGAGTACTTATAACCCGTTTCGTTTTTAAAGCCAGGGTGAATAGGCACCTTCTGGGTTAGCTTGTTCCATCGTGGATCCTGTCTTTGCCCCCGGGCTTGATTGGCATCAAGAGCGAGCCCATTCAAAATTAGAAATAAGGTGCAATTATTGGCAATGTTGCATTTTTCCAATTTCCTGTCAATCACCTAATATTGTTTTTGATTTTTATAATTTTTTATTTGAATCTTTGACATAATAAAATTATTAAAACTCGTTGGATGTTCGCTTCAGACTACTTATATTTTAACGAGTACAAAGTTCACACATTCCGAAGTTAGTACAAAATGACTCACTAGATGGCGTTAGTAGTAGTTATAAGAGACTTGTAATTTTATTTTGATACAAAATATATTCCTATTTACTAACAAACATATTGAAATTTTAAATATTCATATGGCTGAAGGCAGGTCATAGTTAAGTTCTTTATAATTTATATGTCATCTGTGTAATTGTACCTATGTGCCACGAATAATCATCATTTTATTCTTGAAAAGGAATCACTATCCGTTTTAATTATTTTGAAATTAATAAAAAAGTTAAGAATTTAAGGCAGAATTTTTTTTGCCTTTGTGTTACTCCAATAAAAAAATCTGCCAGAACTAGTAAGAGTAATCATGTTAAAGGGACGTGTCTTTGACTAAACCAAAGACATAATGGTGTTTCTGCTTAAAAGTTTAAATTTTTGGAAAATAATATTTTAAACACTTTCTATTTTACCACGTTTTTCTTATCTCACTTTTCTTATTTGTTTGTCTGTCCGGGCAAAATCTTGCAACTTAAATTTGAGGCACTTTCCGATAAGCTAGAAAGCTGAAACTTTCAGGATAGTTCAGAACCCGATGACAATGCACTCTAAAGCAACTTTCAACTTTCCAGATGCACTTTCAGGTCCACTTTCGGCAACTTTCACTTTTGTATGGGGCTTATCCGATTGTTGCGTAACACATGGTTACTTCGTTGAGTTAATAATTAAAAAGAATAAAATAATTATACTAGATTTAAAAAATCTAAAAATCCCACGTTTTTCAATGTCCTAAAAAGAATAAAATAACCCTGCGGGGCAAAGCGAGGGGCCACTCAAAACGTGGGGGCGCATCTTTACAATAATCGGCATCAATGCATGTCATTCATCTCTTTAAAATCTCTTCTTAGTAATATGCGCCCCCACGTTTTGAGTGGCCCCTCGCTTTGCCCCGCAGGGTTATTTTATTCTTTTTAGGACATTGAAAAACGTGGGATTTTTAGATTTTTTAAATCTAGTATAATTATTTTTAATTTATCGATATAACGCGTCGAAATAAAAAAAATTAAAACATAAAAAAATGGTTGTCTGTAAAGTTAGTTTACGATACATTTGAAACAGAAAAAAATGTTAATATTATTTTGAAAAAAATTTAAACCTTCAAGCAGAAACAGAATTATACCTTTAGCTCAGTCAAAGAGACGTCACTTTAAAACAACAACGACAAGGCAGAACTTTTTTTGGCGAGTAAAAACTAAATATTTTTTTAAAGTTTGGAATATTATTGTTGGTTTGGAACCATAGATATTTGTGTCGCGTGGAAGAAATGCGTCAATCCCTCCGCATCATAGAGCAGTGCCTCAACCAGATGCCGCCGGGTGAAGTGAAGACCGACGACGCCAAACTGACGCCGCCTTCGCGCGAGGAGATGAAGGTATACCAATCAACTGACACATTTGCACAACAATGAAAAAACACTCTTCACTTAATTACTAAACAAATTTTTGATTCATTACATATGTTTGTGCTGATTTGTAGTAGTAAAAACTGCTTGAGATGCGAATACAATTTATCAATTTTTTTACAAAATTTAATAGTATTTCAAAGACAATGATAATAATCAAATAAAATAATTGATTTATTCCGTTATTTAATTATTTAAATAACTTACACACAATATAGAATCTTCCAAACCCAATCGTCCAAAAAAAATGTCGGAAAATAACTCTTAAATACCGTCGCAGAATATCCCAATCGCGTACTTAAATCACGTTCACAATAATCCAGTAAATTGCAGAGGTCACTTATTTAATCACTTTTCAATTTGCTCCAAAGATAACTTTAAGTCGATCGTTTCCAAAATCAAAACTCTCGCTTGGCTTTCAATATTCGACGCAGTCGCGAACGTTCTAGAATCATCGCGTCCAGTCGACACAACTCTAGAGCAATGTTCGCGAACCATCTCGCTCACTCGCAGCACCGCGCGATCTTAAGGCGGAAACACATTATTAAAACGCAACGCGACGCAACGTGTCGACACCCGATATACACCGTGCACATTACCAACACGCGACGCCACGACATACTAGCAATTTCTGAATACAGTTAGCTAACAGCAGTGGAAGTGTATGGTCATGTACTATGGATTAACATAATTTATTATCTCTTGAAAACCGTAGGATGATGTGCGATCTAGTTTTTCTCTTTAAATTATTAAATAATAAGAGATTGTCCAGTTCTTCTATCACAGATCAACCTTATAGTCAAGGCACGAGTACCCGCACGCTCCTCACGCCCCATAAAAATATTCGTACCACCACAATATCGCAAAAATTAGACTCGCAATAGCTATTTTGCTCGCTGTCTGAAAACATATAACGAACAATTCTACAAATTACACCTGTTTTGTAACACATTGACTGGTATCAAGTCAGACATTTTCAATATATTTAAGTAAAATGCTAATAATGTTCGTTTTAATAATTTTTAAGTAAATTAATACTTATTTTGTTGTGTTGTTGCCTTAATCATAGATATTTAATAATAAGCTAATTCGTATTTTAATGTACTTTTATATTTTGATTTAAACTAGTTTCTGTTCCTACATTTATGTACCTAATTAATATTGGGCACTCATTATTCTACAATTGATGTCAAAATCTTGTGTACTTTATTATTTCTAATGACTGTTTCGTGCCAGAATAAATAAAGAAAAAATTAATACAATAAATGCAAAATATAATAATAAATTGACATAAATTCTGTTTGATAGTTTGAAGAATAGGGATGGGTCAACGAATTCGTATTCGCTCTGTGACAGTTCTCAAACGACTGACGCGTGGCATCGGGTGTTGTCTAGAAACATGGTAGGTATAACTACATTTATTACACCTACGATTAATACTTACGCACTCCGATCATACACTGTGCGGGTACTTTTTCGTAAGATTTTATAAACAAACGATCGTGACAGCCTCCAGCATAAATATCATTCTTAAATATACAGTGAAACCTTTTTATCTGGGATCTCAAAGGTCCAAGAATTATTTATCACTTACAGAGGTTTTTATTAACCTAGTTTCCCATATAGGCAGGTTAACATGACAATTGTCTTAGAGAGAGCCCCACTCTTTCTAGAGTCGTGGAAATTAGACGGTTTGGAAGTAAGCATGTCATAACTTGTCATAAGTCCCATAGAGATAAACATAGAAAAATCTATGAAATCTAATCTCAGTTAACAATGTCTCAAAATTCCCATTAACGGAGGTATTTCAATGCAAAAGTGTCGGGATCTCATTGTAATTATCAATAATAGAGGTTTCCCACATATAGCTTAGTTAAACAGGTTTTGCTTTATTATAATGCTGTGTCTCATAATTGTTATTAATATAATTTATCCATCATTTCAACTCGCTGACCCAGCCACACGTTTTTGTGTTCAGTTATTATAATTTGCATTTATTTTTAATTAAAATGAAACTTATACTATATTCTAAAAACATTGTGACAGGCATTTTTTATATATATAAGTAATACTTTTTTACTAAATTATTTATTTATTTTAATGCTTATTTGTTTCAGACGTCGATGGAAGCCCTGATCCACCACTTCAAGCTGTTCACCCAGGGTTATCAGGTGCCACCTGGCGCCACTTACACGGCCATCGAAGCGCCCAAGGGAGAGTTCGGGGTCTATTTGGTGTCTGATGGAAGCTCAAAGCCTTATAGGTGAGCTGCCTTGTCAAATTTCTGGTACATTTATTAAAAAAAAAAAAATCTACTATAATGATTTAAATTAATTATTAATTATCTTCAACAGATGCAAGATAAAGGCACCCGGGTTTGCTCACTTGGCCGCCTTAGAGAAGGTCGGCAAAAATTCCATGTTGGCCGACATCGTCGCAATAATTGGTACACTCGACGTGGTCTTCGGGGAGATCGACCGATGAACGTGACGGTGGAAGATGACGATCTCACAAATATTGCTTTAGGGGAAATTAAGAAAAACGCCCTTTCAGAGCTAGCCTGATTAGGGAATATATATAATAGATATTACGTTTTATTTCGTTTTAATATTTTTTTATTTACTATTCAATATAGGAATTGTATTACATTTTTGTTACCACTAGCTGACCTGGTAACGCGTTGCTATGGTAACTTTATTGATTCAATGGAAAAAGAGCGGGATAAAAGAGCGGACAGACAAACACACAAACAACAAATTCGTTCTTAGATTATAGATTAAATGCTTATAAGAGTTCGCAATCAAATGGTACATTAATATCGGAGCAAAAAAAAGCAAAAACAAAAAACAATTAATTTCTAAAATTCTTACACAAGTTGAATGTTTGTTTTCTTGTTTTTTTCTACTGTCAAAAGCCGACAGTGTAAACTTTGAATATTGTTAAGTAGTTCTGTGAATTCAATTTCAACTTAAAATTTATTTTTGTATTAAATAGTTGAGGATTAATTTCTTTTTTTGTTTACACAAACCTTTTGAATGCAATTCCTACTCTAATTATGTAATTTTATATGTACTTATCTTTGTAATAATTGTAATTGTTATTAAGAAATCAAAGTGGAAAACTTTTTTTGATATGGCAGTAAAAGATTTTTTTTAAGTATGGCAATGTTTGTGAGATTGCTGTCGTTTGTAGGTATAAGAAAACACTCGATAGATTGTACATTCTTTGTAATATATTTCTTTCATAGTCTTCATAAGTAGTTTTGATTTTTTACTATCTCTTTTACGCTACTTCCACCTATGAACAACAAATATAGTGAAAATGAATCAATAAATTATTTGAATTATGATCTTTTATTTTACTGAACGGTGCTTATCTGGATAATGTACATTAGTGAATATAATCGTTAAGTTTATTGACGGAAAAAATATTTATGAAATGAAACTTTTTACCGCATGCTTCATTCATTTTTGAGCTATCGATAATATCGACATTATCGATCGTTTTGAACTATCGATAATTTGTCAATTTACAATAGTATCATTTAAAAATTTAAGGCATAGCAGTCAACAATAAATCAACATTAGAACAAATAATTTCAAATGCTACGTTCAAATTTACGTGAGTACCACAGATCGGTAATAATGCAAAAGGGTTTGCATTTTATTACATTGCTGTAAAAACATACCCAATACTATTGCAAAATAGAAGACTATCGATAATCTAAAACAATCGATAGTATCGATACTATCAATTGTTTCTTATTGACGGGCAACAATACTATCGATAGTATTGCACTCTTTCAATAGTATTGACATGTTTTGAGCTATCGATGGTATCGATACTATCGATAGCACGTTATTTTTCAGATGAAAAAATCGATAGAAATACTATCGATAGTTTGGCAACACTAATAGAAACCTAGCATAAGCATCAAGTTGATTAGTGAATCCTTCAATAAAACAAGAAAAATAGCAAATATGAAAAACCAAATCAAACGCGCCTTAATTGAAGATTTTAATAGAAAAATACTAGAAAATATCGACGCAGCCCACAAGTAAATTCTCAGACAGGTTTTGAACCCGCAACCTTTGGATGTCGGGTCCAATGCTCATCTTATTAAGATACCGAGCCTTGTGAACACTCGTCGAAATTCTCTAGTACCTTTCTACTTTTTACGCTGTAGGCTAGCCTAGCTTCAGTAGTGCTATTACACCGTGTGGTAACAGTGTAAGAACCAACTGTGTGATAAATCATCTCGAGCAAATCCAAAAATATTTTAACTTACAGACCTAATGACCCAAATTAGATTAAACAAAAATCATCAATGCAGGATAATTATCGCCCAAGATTGTCACAATATTTTTGATCCACCTATCCACTAAAAACCCATAGGAGACAAGAAAAAAAATTTGCAATCTTTACGTGGGAGGTACCCAATAAATTTTATTTTAAAGGTCATTGATGAAATCATTATATAAACATACATCTTTCTAGTACTAAAACTTTGAGATAATCCGCAGTCAGAGGGATGGCTAGTTTCTTCTTGACTACGGAACCCAAAAAAATCACTTAATTAATAATTTGTCCTAATTCTATTTTAAAACAGAGGTATATAAAACTGTTTTTATGAACCGATTCACTGTTTAATATATATCTGTTGAAATAAACATGTCGTCTCGCTCCCTCCATATACGTCCGTCTTCTACTTGACCCTCTTTTGCTGCCGCTGCCGGTAGATGTCGTTGACGGGTGGCGCGATGCCCAAATCATCGTCATCGGAATCTTCACCTGCTTTCCTGCGTCGAGACTGCAAAAGGAATTCATCTTTACACTCATAATAATAAGGGCGCGTTTTCAGTAACGTGATTTTTATTGTTTAGCTCGCGAAGGCTTAGAGGTTATTTTTTTTAGCAATTTTTCTTAGTTTATGTCAAGTGGCAGAAAAAAAATAAGAATAAGACTATACATTAACTAAGTTATAGTGGATAAATATAAAAATATTAGGGGAAGAACTTATCACAAAAACAAACGATAGATGTCGTGCAATTCACACTTAAACACGAACAACAACATAATAACGAAAAAAAGCATATTAGAGACTTAATGTATAAAAAAACCCAAAGGCGGTTGTTGTGCTGATTTGCAACACAATATAAGTCTATGATCCCATCGCTAAATTCTGCAGGTATCTGTTTTTTTTAGTGAAACTTCTTCAAATACTGTAATGCATTAGTTTCGAGTTGTCTATGACAATGCTGCCACAATAATTTGTAATTAATTTAATTATGTTAAATGTAAATGTATGTTAAATAAATTGTTAAATTTAAAAGATACTGATGTGAAGAATCAATAAAACTATGGTTGCCAGCTCCAAATCAGCCGCAACCTATGGGTTGCCAGGTGTAACATTATTTACGGTCATCTGTTTTTTAATAAAATTTAATATAAAATTGATTGTTAATATTTGCTGTACACAATAATCACCAATACCAGTAAAAAAGTGGCCGCAAGCAGTGGTTGCCATGATTTAAATTATTTTTACTCTAGATGAGTGTGAGCGAGAGAGAAGGGATGTACAGGTCGTTGTCGAACATGAAGTTCTAATTATTTTACTACTGATTGTTTATGAATATTATACATATATTTGAAATAATCTGTGGGCTAAATTGTTTTATAAACTATTTACTGTTAAGGTATTAATAGTTTGATCTAAATTTTCATTGTCGTCAAATACCCTATTATAATGACAAGGTGACCCGGCCAAGCGTTGCTATGACTCAGTTATTATAACTTTTCCGTTAGCGCCATCTAGCGTCCGGTAGACAAACTACTTGCGGTTAATATGGTAACAAACACACAAAGTATTGTCATAATATAATGTACTGATTTCATGGTATTGAAAAGTAATAAAATGCTCGTTCATTTTCAATAAAAAATTACCCACCTTGTTGGCGACTGTCGTGATTCCGTCGTCGTCCACTATCCAATGCACGGATCTTGCTAGGTCAAACAGTTTAATGTCGCATCCGTTCTCTTGGGTAGGCGCTGGGGCTGATCAAATGGTAGAAGAAAAAATATTAAAAACAAATGATTTTTAATAGAAAAATACTAAAAAAACCCGTTGGGTGTACGTAAGAAATTATACTTCTTTATCGTTACTAAACAAAGATAACTAATATTATAATTTTATATAAATTATTGTTAACTACCATATATAATTTATAATCACATACACACATTCACAATCAGCGGCCAACTTCATCCTGCTGGTTTGCCAACTTCAACATGATAATTTGGTGTCATAATATTGTCATTGCACGCTTACTTATTTAAATAAATTTAGTTTTTCTTGTACTGAATTTAATGTAATTATGTATTGGTCGTGTAATGTCAGAAACAAACGTTATTACTATACTGTTACTGTTCAAAGTTCTTGGTCTTGGGTTTGACTCCCGTCTGACATACAAGTTGAATATTTATTAATATAATAATAAATATATTATATCTAATACTAGCTGTCCTAGTCACGCGTTGCTGTGGCTCAGTTATTATATTTGTAATAAAAAAAATCTTTTATAAATTCTTAACTATCCTATGTCCTAAGTCGGAACAATACGAAAAAAAATCATCAAAGTCGGTTAAGAACTTTAGGAGTTTAACACGGTCAAACACTGTGACAGAGATTTTTTATACAACGTGTCCCGTCACCAGTGTCGGAGCCTTTAATGGTGTGAAATATGACATTTTTTATCGACAAATTGCCCCTCAAATTTTGTTTTTCTCTTACCGCCGCCATTTTGTTTTCTTGGTAACCAAGACCTGGGCTCTCATACTAATTCGACCACCACTACTCATGTTAATATCCTATCAATATTAAAAAGGTGTCATTTGATAACTAAACATGTAGACAACAGTTACACAGCCATCATGTTTCAACTGTCATGGAATAAAAAATAGAAAAAATTATTAAAGAAAAACAAATAGATTCTTTTTCGTGTATTTTTTAATTATTGGCTTTTTGAGAAAAACCAAATTTGAGGGGCAATTTGTCGATAATAAAATGCCATATATCACACCATAAAAGGCTCCGACAATGATGACGGGACACATTGTATATATAAGATAATGCTTTGAATAGTTTAACTCACGTTTGTCGGGCAGCGAGATCCGGTTGAAGAGGTGCATGAGCCGGTCGAGGTGCACGAAGGGCCCCCGGAAGCTGGAGGGCGGCGGCATCAGCGTGCACAGGTGCGCCGCCGCGGGGGGCAGGGGGAACGATCCGCCTGAGCCATATTGTAACACGATATACAGGGTGGCATTTTGAATATTTTTAACTAGAGCTTGACTAAGTTGAAATGACGCGCTGAAATATCGCCAAGTGAGGTCACTAAACGCCAATATACAGGGCGTTTCCTCTAAGGTACGGAAATAGAGCGCGTCTAAGTTGATATTGAAATTAAATGTAATAAGTAAAAAATTGTTTTTAAATTAATTTTTAAACATTAAAGGAAACCATAAGTTTAGTAAATATACTAAATTAATAAAGACTCTGTAGCTCATTTGGAAGAGTACTCGCCCGTATAGCGAGTTCGAGTCCCGCCTGACACAAGTAAAATTTTTCTTGTAGTAATTTCTTTTACAAATCAGCTATTAAATGCTTGAATAACAAATAATAGCGAAGAGAAAGAGTATAATAATATAAAAAAAAAATAGACAATACCTGATATAGGATGTTCTCCAGGCAATGGGTTCACTTTAGGCTTGTACGGGATCATCTGGTTGGTGTCCGGGCGTGCTATATCTTTATTGGGGTCGTTGTCTCTGGTGAATTATAAACAAAGAATTATGCATTACTAACTAATTTGGCATCAAGCTAAGATTATAGTAATGTATAGTAAATCCAAAAAAAATATATATATATAAATCGACGGCGAAGTGACCTTATAATTTTTCGAGAACTCACTTTAATCGTTTTGAATTTAAAGGCATAATTTCCATATTTTAACAAGTTGTTTTATTTAAATGTGTAATTTGCGCGGAAGTGTAAGAATTAAACATAATAAATAAATAGATATGTTTACAAAAACTTTACTTACCAAGAAATTAAACGTTTCTTTTAGTTTGTGTTAAATATTGAATTTAAGAGTTGGGTGTTATTGGCACTTCGCTGTCGATATACAGGGTGTTCCGAAAAACATTGAACAAACGAAAATGGGGGGCAGGTGGGGTGGTCTGTTAACTAACTAGCCCAAAAGATTTTACCTAGGTCTTACTATGACTATGTATACATTTAAACTTTCCCCGGAAAGCCACAACCACAACTTAACAAAGTTCACAATCTGATAAATGATTTCATCACAACATACAAACACTGATATTAATTTATATAAGACTAGCTTTTACCTGCGGCTTCACCCGCAATTTTTTTTTCAATAAAAAGTATCCTATTTTACTTCTAATACTTCCAAGAATATATGTACGAAGTTTCATGATGATCGGTTAAGTAGGTTTTGCGTGAAAGCATAACAAACAAACTTACATTCACATTTATAATATTAGTAGGTATAGATTAGTATAAAAGTGTACTTACTTCTGTCCTAATATGACGGCAGCTAGTTCAGGCGATATTCCCGCCAACGGACCACCCAAAGCCCACGATTTGTTGGACATTGAAGCTACCTATAATATTAAAAATAATAATTAAAAATTATATTTTCGACTTTTGAACGTGAGTGTACAAGTTCTGTTAGTAAACATTGAACTCTATGTTCCGATTACTTTAATTTGAAAATCCGTTGGAAATGTTATACATTCTTTTCGTTTTCTCAAAAACTTTGGATTTTTTGAAGTGAAAACTTCTTTAGCATCGTTGTGATTTGAAAGTCGATGAAACGAAAAAGCAACAGTAAAAAGAGACAGACACATTAATAAGATTTAACGCAGGAGAAAATGAGATAGGAAGCATTATGTACGTGTGTTGATACGTGTTTGTGTGCGCATGCGTAGTACAAAGCTTGAGAGAAGGCATCACAACAACCGTGGTATTTTGTATACGTGTACGTATTATTTTTGAAGGTTTCACTTCTACCACGTGTGAGTTGCACACATGCTTTTTATTTAGTTTTTCTTTATAGTACTACAGGTGCGCTAAGTCATTAAGGTATTTGCCTCAATTTTAATTTAGCTGTTTTTATCGTGAATGTATTTATATGTATAATGTATGTAATCGTATGGAAAGCGCCTGACCGCCATCACGCCTGATGGTAAGCGACGATGCGATCTAGGATGTAACGTGCTTGCCTAGAAGATACCTATTCACTCGTACCTTTAAGACCCCTAAATACTTACTGTCTTACTAATAACCTTTTACACGCTTTGTATACGGGTGACTTAACAAAAGCTTTACTAATAAGCATACTTTGACAGTTTGGCATTATACAGCTGTTATAATCAGTGCGTAAAACTCTATGATAATTTAAGTCGCCGCTATTCACTCACTTGACCTTGTTTAACGGATGAGTAAGCAATAATCTAACCTAAAAGTAATAATTTTCTTTTATATTGTCGGTAATTACAAATTTTAATAAATTGAATTGAATAACATTTTGTCTCATGGATTATGTTCGATATTTTGAACTTTTTGATGAATTCGATCAAATTGATGCACGAGCTTCAACTCCAATAAAAAAGACTTATAAAAATCGTTATGATCCTTTCACCTTGGAAGAGGAAGAGTTTCGTATAAAATATAGATTTACTAAAACGTATGCCAGGAAAATTGTTGAACTAATCAGGGGAGATATTGACAAGAAGGCAAATGGTGGTGGTTTATGTTCGGAACTTCAAGTCTGCACGGCTCTCAGGACATGGGGTAGGCAAGAAGTACAAGATGATGCTGCAGACATACATGGTCTTAGTCAGCAGAGCATTACAAATGTATGTCGGCGGGTTGCTGTTGCCTTACCAAGAAAGGCGTTGGTTTTTTCTTCATTATTTGCCATTGCTAATTACTTACTATTAACACTATTAAATAATTAAAGATTATTAAGATAAAAATCCGAAATAAAGCCGATGAGCCGAAAACAGAAGTTTATAGCTGTTGACGTATGATTGACATTTCTCGTGTTCGTTCAAATAGTCGATTGAGAACCGGTATTTAAAAAAATATTATTTTATTCATAATTAATTCAATACGGCTTCAAAATACGAAAGAGATAACCTACTTTAGTTTTCTACACATTTTTGGTTATTTATTTACATTTTTTGAGTTATAAATTTTTGGATTAAATTTTGTTTAAGAACGTTAGTAACAGTGTTGCTAGTGAGGTCTGATTGATTTGATAAATCAATTGTATAACTATACAACGCTTAGTTAATGGTTATTAGTAGAAGTTGTGTATAACGCCTGTATAGTTCTTATACACTGTATAGCAATGAAGCTGTTATACACTTGTTATAACATTTTTTATTAGTAAGACAGTTATAGTCCAGGGGAAGTCCAGAGATCATGTCTAGAAAAATTTCTTGCGACTTTTTTTAAATCGCTCTCGTAAATGTTAATTTTGAATTTTTCTCCACCCGAATCAATGTAGAAAACTATTTTTTTTTTATATTTGTTTGTGTCTGGATGTTGTGGTACCGCCCTTGTTTTTGATTTCTGACGTGAGCGTAAGTTATTTCACGTGGGTTCAGAACAATGTATTTGATATTGTCTGATACTTATTTTTAAAAGCATAATTTTTTAGCCACTTGTCAGTCCGCTGCCGCGCGCCCCACCCCTCACAACAGTCCCAACGCTGTGCGAATTGTGAAAAAAATGTCGGACTCTTAGGTAAAAATGCCATTTTCTCGCTAAATAATGAAGCAAAGATCAAACAAAAAATACTACCGTAAAGCTGATTAAATAAAGAATCCATCACAGTATATTTGGATCTCCGTAACTCAAAAATTAATCGTCATTAAAAATAACCGGCAGGCCACGCGGAAAGGAGGAGGGTCAATAAAGCGGGTCTTCGGCCCCTTTCATTTTTGACATATAAATTAAAAAAAAAAAGTTATCTACTTTATGTACTAACAAATCGATTCCACCCCAAACGGAACTACTCCCAACCCCTCTCCCCCCTTAAGACTTAAGACAAAAAAAATATTTTTTTTTTTTGCGGAGCTACTTAGAGTACAGTTTTGAAAGGTTATATTATTTTTGAGCTAAAAAAGTTAGCAAATAAAAACATTTTTTTTGGAATTTATAGGTCAAAAATGAAAGGGGCCGAAAACCCGCCTTATTGACCATCCTCCTTTGAATATGGTAGCAATTGCTACGTGGGGCTGACGAGGGGCGTGGCCATCGGTAGCAATTGCTACCGTGGACTGCCAAGTGGTTAGACAACTAAAATTTCTAATAATCACTTAATGATAAGGCAGTTATTTGCCAGAATTAGTCAATTTTTTTTCTTTTGTGTGTTCAAGAATTTTATGAATAAATTATAAAAAAGCATACTTCAGTGTAGCCAATGGATTTGAGCTCAGCGATACTGCAAGGGTACAAATCCAGGAATTTGTACCTGTCCACCAACTGGGCAGTCTCTTTGCCTTCGAACTCTTTGATCTGTTGGCAAATGGAACAAAACGTTAAAACTGATAATGCATGATAAAAATTGTTTGTATTACAATATTAGTACAGTACGCCGATTATTCGAATTAATTGGGACCGGGGTCGATTCGGATAATCGAAAATTCGGATAATCGGACATAGACTGGTAATAAAGAAAAACGAACTGTCACACAGAATAAACCCTATTAAGTTTAACGAACACAGTTCTACAATAACGCTCACTTGAACATCTCGATCAGAGTACTGCCGTCCTTACGATAAGTGCAATAAGTCGAGTTTTTGGGCAAATTGACTTACGTACAATTTACGTACAAATATATTTACAAATATAATATATTACAGAAATTTCCGCTTCATGTTATAGTCGTATAGTAAAAATTTCAAGTCCTATAGCTGTTATAGTTACGATGATACACAAGAAAACAAAAATTAAATCTTTAATCGCGATTATTTCGAAAGTAGCTGAAACTACTTAATGCACTTTTCATAAGAACGGCAGAGTAAGTAACATGTAGTGTCTTGCCTTGTCTTTCGACAATAACAGTTGAAATATATCCAGCGAGTTCCAACTTGTTACAACAAAACAAGACAAAAATTACTTGGTTTCAATTTTTTATATTACGCTTAAGACCGATTAGGATAATCGGCGATTCGGAATCGGCGTTCGGATAATCAGAGTTCTACTGTAATTCACACTAATAATTACACGAAAGGCTTAAATAAAGGTTATGTTATAGATACTAGGGTAACGGATATAATAAACGGGTTTGATATAGTCCAAATTTAACGCGCTCAAAATTTTGGTTTATTTTACTCAATTTCATTTATCAATATTTCAAGATAAAGGGGGATAAACCGTTCATCCAGTTCCGGCCCCTTCTTGAAATTAATAAGGTAAGAGAGGGGGTAATAATCAAAATCTTATATTATTTATTCGAGGGTATGCTATATCTGGAGCCCCTAATATTAGACGAACTAATCAATTTCCAAATTCCCCAATTATAATAGGTATAACTATAAAAAATATATATAATAAATGCATGAGCAGTAACTAGGTATTATAACTAAAAATAACCTGGTGAAAACGTGATGAAGTAGATGGGGCTTGAGGATGTGTTAAGAAAAACTTGTATTCAGTGCTGACTTTACACATTTACGGCCCCAAAGCTATAAAACTTTTGCCGCCCCTACTGACCTCTAAAATTAGATTCACTATTTACAATAACGTTAATTCCTTTTTTAGGGAATAATCTAGTTTCAAGATTATTTTTACAACTTTTTGGGTATATTTTTAAGCTAAGAAAAGCAAAGTTTTGTTTTTACTGCACTATTACTTACTTTTTTTCTGTACCAATTTTGCCGCCCTAAGCTTCAGCTTTTTCAGCTTCTATGGTAAATCCGGCACTGCTTGTATTGTAAGATGTTACAACACAAGAGAGAGATTTCTATATGTTTTATTTTATTTAACTATAATTATAATATTTTCTACATTCACACCAATTAGCCTAACCCAAAGTAAGCACTGTAAGACTTGTGTTACTATGGGCAACTGATGGATATATGTATATGTCGCCGCAAGCATAAATCAACAACGTTTTAAATAAATTAATATTGTTAAAATTATTATTAGCATTTAAGTCATAGAATTAAGATTTAAAATGATCAATAGCAGTTTTGTATTAATTTCAACCTGTTCTGTTCTTAATTATTTCAAATAAAAGTGATTACTACGAAAGGTGTAAACAGATGACATTTTGACAAGTAAGTTAATGGTTAATTTATTCAAGGCTTATTGTTTTCTATAATTGCTCAATCAATTTATTTGTATTGTTAACTAAATTCATTATTGGCAACCACTCATTTTAAAAAGAAGTCTTTTCTAACTTATAAGTAACTGAATTGATTGTAACGTCGACGCAACGCCATTGGCCCACGTGGCAAGTAGCAGGAAGTGGGGTGGGGCATTGCGCTCGACAGACGGACGGGCAGAGACGAGTGCACTTCACTTCTGATTTTGTTGCGATACGGTGGTTAAGCAAAAACTCTGCCTCTCCGTCAATTCAAAAATTAGTTTTGATTTAATTATTAATCAGTTCAAAAGTTACGATTATAATATTACAATTTAGTTCACTTTAGAATAAGCGTGAGATTGTCAGTTCAATTAAAAACGTTAATTTAATTGGTTTTCATTTCTTTTGTCAATGAGTGATTAAAATCTATTAAAAACTACCCTTTATAAAAGTTACGAATTAGTGCTTAGCAAGTTGCTTTAATTATATTAGGGATCTCTTATGGATCATCCAATAGACAGAACCGATGGCTATGAAGGAGCTACCGGTTCTGCTCTTTTCAAAAATAATTCTAGTTCGCAAATTCCGATATCAGAAGTGGGATCGTTACAACGATCCCTTTTTGTCGGTCAATGTGTTTCAGGTCCTGACAACCCTGGCGCTGATGCGGAAGCGCCGCTAACGACGCCCAACATAAACGAGCCTACTACGCTGCTGCGTTCTCCATTTCCGGTGGGCACTAGTGTCAACCCAGTGGCACCACCACCTGCACTCCAGCCCGGTATCGTTCCACCCGAATTTTTCTTTCAAATGATGACCATGATGCAAAGTATGAGCGAGCGTCTATTGGAACAGTCAGGTAACAAGTTTAAAATAACTGACGTGTTTCTGCCTTCATATGACCCAGACGGCAATGTTGGTGTGCGTGAGTGGTGTGACCACATCTCTACGGCTAAAAGTACGTATAACCTCAGTGATTATGACATTCGCATGAAAGTGACTAGTTTGTTAAAGGGTCGCGCCAAAATATGGGCCGATAATTGGTTAGTTACTACTTCTAGTTGGGAGGAATTACGCCAGAACATCGTTACTACCTTTGAACCCGAAAGTCGCTATTCGCGTGATATACTCCGGTTTAGGGAACACGTTTATGGACCTTCAAAAGATATTGCTGAGTATTTATCGCGTGCATGGCTTCTATGAAGGCGCGTAACGAAAGATAAACTTGATAATAGCGATGCTGTCGAGGCAGTTATAGGGATGATTAGTGACGAACGTCTGAGGATTGAATTGATGAATGTTAGGGCTACGTCGGTGCCAGAATTAATTTCTGTTGCTTCATCCATACGTGCTAAACGACCAAATACGGCTCATAGTAACTCAAACTACCCACCTCAAAAGCGTGCTAGATTCTCTGCGGACAATAAAAGTACTTCTTATTGCAGTTTTTGTAAAAGAGTTGGTCACGATTTTAGTAACTGTCGTAGCAAAGGTGATTCAAGTGCGCGTCTGCCCGAAAAGAATCAAAATGTAACCCCACTGACATCAGCATCAGCCTCAAGGCCGACTGGCAAGTTTTGTTCATTTTGTTCTAAACCGGGCCATACATTTGAAACGTGCTTTCGTCGCGAAAAACAAATAATCTCTAACGTTAATGTCGTATCTCGTAACCAATCAAATCTAAATACCATGCGTATTCGTGTAGGCAGCATAGGAATTGACACTGTATTTGATAGTGGCGCTGAATGCTCTGTTATGCGAGAATCAATCGCGAACAAGTTACCCGGGCGTAGGCATCAAAACGTTAACTATTTACGTGGTATAGGTCCGTTTACCGTAATATCCACAAGCACATTGACTGCTATTTGCACTATTGATAATATTAACGTAGAAATATTATTCCATATCCTACCTGACTTTGAGATGACCTCAGATGTGCTTATTGGGGCAAATATTTTACAAGAAACTGGTTTGAGCGTGATCATTACTAATAACAGCGCCTCTCTAATTTCACAGCCGCGTATTATGCATACGCGACTAAACAATTCAACATTCGAAAACCTTAATCACGATTTAACTGATGATTCGGATATCGAGCAACTATTAGTGCTACTTAACAAATATTCCTATCTTTTTACACGAGGTTTTGCCAAGTCACGCGTTACCACAGGTGAATTAGAAATACGCTTAAAGAACCCAGAAAAATACGTTGAGCGGAGACCTTACCGATTGAGCCCCGTAGAGCGCGAGAAAGTTAAAGATATAGTTTCTGAGTTAATCGAAAATAACATTGTCCGTGAAAGTAAGTCTCCTTATTCTAGCCCGATTATCTTAGTGAAAAAGAAAAATGGAGATGACAGGATGTGCGTTGATTACCGCGAGCTCAATTCTAACACCGTGCGCGATCACTACCCACTTCCACTGATAGCAGACCAGATTGACCAGCTGGCAGGCGGTAAATATTTCACTTCGCTCGACATGGCATCAGGCTTTCATCAAATCCCAATTTCAGCCGATTCTATCGAGAAAACAGCTTTCGTGACACCCGACGGACTATATGAATACCTAACTATGCCGTTTGGTCTTTGCAACGCACCATCAGTGTACCACAGGGGCATAAATCGTGCTCTTGGTCCTCTTTTAAATCCGGGCAGTGCTGATGCCGGCACTCATGATAGCGTTGCCCAGGTTTATATTGATGATGTAATTAGCAAATGTAGTGACTTCTCCAGTGGAGTCTCATTTTTGGAAAGAATTTTAATTGCCTTACGCGATTCAGGATTTTCTATCAATATAGACAAGTGTCTTTTCTTTAAACGTTCAATTGAATATCTTGGTAACGCAATAGAGGATGGACAAGTACGCCCAAGTCCTAAAAAGATCGAAGCATTATTAAAAGCCCCAGTTCCGACTACCGTAAAGCAAGTTCGGCAGTTCAACGGTCTAGCGGGCTATTTTCGTCGCTTCATCCCCGATTTTGCACGTCTTATGATCCCTTTGTATAACCTTACAAAACAAGGAGTGAAATGGCGGTGGACGCGTGTCCGCGGGGGGGTGCGTCGGGGGGTCATTCGTCATTTGGCGTCGGCGCCTGTGCTGGCTGTATTTGGGGGGGGGGGCGCCGGTCGAATTGTTTACAGATGCAACTGTAAATGGTTCGATTGGCGCTCCTTCTCTGGGTGTGGTTGGTGCGGGTGTTGACGTTGAGTGATGAATGACCTTTTGACGTGCCTCTTCGTGGGCGTGTGTCCGTTGCCATTTCATTGCAGCCTTGGGTTTGGAGCCATACTCGTGCAGATTATCAACGGGCGGCAGCATGTTGTAGCGTATTTCAACATGCGCGCAACCGATATCGAAAGTAGGTACCACTCCTACGAACTTGAAACTTTGGCGGTAGTTCGGGCAATTAAGCATTTTAGACACTTCTTATATGGCCGACGGTTTAAAATCATTACTGACTGCAATGCACTTAAGGCCTCAAAACACAAGCAAGATCTCTTACCCCGCGTACATCGTTGGTGGTCCTATCTTCAAAACTTTGAGTTTGAAATCGAGTACAGAAGGGGTGAGAGAATGCAGCATGCCGACTTCTTTAGTAGAAATCCCGAACCACTGACCGTCAATGTTATGACCAGAAACCTAGAATGGCTTAACATCGAGCAGCGCCGTGATACTCAGCTACGACCTATCATAGACGCTCTATATAATGGCGATGTCGTTCCCAGATATCTACTTGAAGATAATGTACTTAAATATGAAAGGGTAGACCCAATCCTAGGTGCACAAAGATTGACTGTCGTACCTAAATCCTTTCAATGGAGTTTAATAAACACCTATCATACCGCTCTCAAGCATCCAGGTTGGGAAAAAACCCTTCACAAAGTAAGAGAGACCTATCACTTTGATAAGATGAATTCTACTATTCGTGAATTCGTTGACAAAACTCAAAACAAACATCAGGAGCAACACAGGTACAATTGCACCCAATTTCCAAGCCAGCAGTACCATTCGAAATGATCCATATGGATATCACTGGAAAGCTCGGTACACCCGAAGATCAAGAGTACGTCGTGGTAACTATAGATGCTTTCACCAAATACGTGTTGCTGCGTTATACTAACGACAAAAGTCAACACGGCACTCTAGGAGCCCTGAAGCAAGTAATTCATCTTTTTGGAACACCAAAACAAATAATCGTCGATGGAGGCCGTGAGTTTCTCGGCGAGTATAAAAATTATTGTGACAGATTTGGTATTGAAATACACACTATTGCACCAGGTGTTAGCAGAGCAAACGGTCAAGTGGAGCGGATGATGGCTACCTTAAAGAATGGTCTTATAATGATTAAAAACTATGAGAATTGGAACTGGCACACAGCACTTGAGAGCTTGCAACTAGCTTTCAATTGCACTGTACATAGAACCACCGGTGCCGCTCCACTGACGCTTTTAACCAGACGCCAAAATTGCGTCCCGCCTGAGCTCCTGAATTTGATCAACTTCGATAGCTCCTCAATTGACATAGAAGCTCTGCAACGCCACGTCCTACAAAGGATGACCGAAACGTCTGCCAAAGACAAAGCCAGGTTTGATAAAGGACGAGCCCGAATCCGCAACTTTCAACGAGGGGATTTTGTTTTAATCAAAAACAATCCTCGAAACCAGACCTCTTTAGATCTCAAATTTAGTGAACCTTATGAAATTTTCAGAGTCTTAGAAAATTACCGCTACCTGGTGAAAAAAGTAATCGATCACCATGGACGACCGCGTAAGGTGGCCCACGACCAGCTGCGGCGAGCACCACAACCTGTCGGTGGTGCAGGCAGTCAGGCGGCCGTGTCGCCGGATGACCAGCAGGCGGGGCACTCCGGTGTCACTGTGCCATTAACGTTGCGACCCCAATCACAATGTGTGGGCGAAGTCGACGAAGGGAACTACCCTACTTTCACCCGGTGAGATCTTTTCGTACTAAATAAGTAAGGTCCAGTTGTTGGAACCATATCCATACTCAAAAATAACACCTTATTAACTATTGTCGTGTGGAGCCGAACAATAGTTTAATAAAACTCATAATACTGTTGTCGTGTGGAGCCGAACAATAGTTTAATAAAACTCATAATACTGTTGTCGTGTGGAGCCGAACAATAGTTTAATAAAACACATAATACTGTTGTCGTGTGGAGCCGTACCAAAAAAAAAAAAATAGTAATAATAACAAAAAAAAAAAGCTTAATAAAAACTGCTGTCATGTGTTATGAGCAGTTAGTACTCGGGTTGGTTTGGTAAGACACACCTACCAAGTTAGGTTAAGGTTTGCTATGGGAGCACCTAGCCTCAAAATTTGTTTCTTATCTATTTCAGTTAATACGCCGCCTGGAGCGCTGCAGAGCACGCAACGCATCTCAGGATGGCCGTGTCGCCGCAAGCATAAATCAACAACGTTTTAAATAAATTAATATTGTTAAAATTATTATTAGCATTTAAGTCATAGAATTAAGATTTAAAATGATCAATAGCAGTTTTGTATTAATTTCAACCTGTTCTGTTCTTAATTATTTCAAATAAAAGTGATTACTACGAAAGGTGTAAACAGATGACATTTTGACAAGTAAGTTAATGGTTAATTTATTCAAGGCTTATTGTTTTCTATAATTGCTCAATCAATTTATTTGTATTGTTAACTAAATTCATTATTGGCAACCACTCATTTTAAAAAGAAGTCTTTTCTAACTTATAAGTAACTGAATTGATTGTAACGTCGACGCAACGCCATTGGCCCACGTGGCAAGTAGCAGGAAGTGGGGTGGGGCATTGCGCTCGACAGACGGACGGGCAGAGACGAGTGCACTTCACTTCTGATTTTGTTGCGATACGGTGGTTAAGCAAAAACTCTGCCTCTCCGTCAATTCAAAAATTAGTTTTGATTTAATTATTAATCAGTTCAAAAGTTACGATTATAATATTACAATTTAGTTCACTTTAGAATAAGCGTGAGATTGTCAGTTCAATTAAAAACGTTAATTTAATTGGTTTTCATTTCTTTTGTCAATGAGTGATTAAAATCTATTAAAAACTACCCTTTATAAAAGTTACGAATTAGTGCTTAGCAAGTTGCTTTAATTATATTAGGGATCTCTTATGGATCATCCAATAGACAGAACCGATGGCTATGAAGGAGCTACCGGTTCTGCTCTTTTCAAAAATAATTCTAGTTCGCAAATTCCGATATATATGATATATAGATATATAATATTCATTGAAATATAACATACATCTTGTTACTTTCTTAAATTTGTCGTTTATTCCCTGTATGTTATTGCAATGTTCAGGGATACTTACTTTAAGTAAGTACAGATACTTGTTGATTTTGTGGTAATCAACGAAATAATGATATCATAACACTACTATTATTGTAATAACAGAATAATTTTGTTTTTTTTTTATTTTGTGGATTATGTATGGTGACGACGTATTATATTGTAAATGTCGTTACTTCTGTTAAAGCTGACGGGTTTCTTGCGCCCATTCTTCTTGTCAGTTAAAAGACGTTCTGAATGGGTGGTAGGTAAAAATGTTGGACGATTCAAAACAACTAATTTTAAGTGCACTTGAATAAAGTTATTTTCATTTCATCTTCATAAAGTTATTTGAAACAGTTAAAAAGACTCGCATTCATCGCACAAACAAATACCCATTCCGGGACTCGAATACAGGACCATTGGTGTGAAAAGCAGGATCTCTACCCTTGTACCCAACTATAGTCATAATACTGGTACGTACCTTCTCCAGGACAGCCTGTCTCCTCTTCTCGACCTTTACAATGGAGACCAGGTCTCCAATATTGGATTCGAACTCCAAAAATCTATTCCATATGTCGACTGAGCTCTCCGGCTTTAGGCTGCCTGAAGACAGAACTCGCTCGAACAACACTCGTGTGTTGTTATCCTCTGGAAAAATAATATTATTATTATATATGAACAATTTGTTCATATGAACTGTTCAATGTATTATTTATCTAATTTTCATGTAAATAATTTATAAGAAGAGAACTAATCAATCACCGAACTACCTGTACCATTGTCCAAAAGAAGATTGTTTAATTATTTAGTAAATAAGTGTTATTACTCTGTTATACTTTGTCCAATGTAGGATGATACTTTTGACAGTTGACACCTATATAGAGGGTATAAAGTTGCTATTGCAATGTCAAGCCAAACATAAGGAAACAATCGCAACCTCAGTACGTAGCAATAAGGAAGTGACACCTGTCAAAAGTATCATCCTACATTGGACAAAGTATGAGGAATATCTTAACACTAAAATTGACTAAGACTTTAAATGATAAACATGACATTATAATGCTAATCTAAGGAAATGTACTAATAATGCAATTAAAAATGATATTTGTCCAGTGAATTGTTCTTACGTATGTGAATAATAATTAATATAACTAGCGGCCCGTGCCGGCTTCGCACGGGTGGACAAAATTCTTTAATTTTTTTCTGATATTAAATATTTTTCCGTTAGCGCCATCAAGCGTCCGGTAGACGAACTACTTGCGGTTTATGGCGTTGCTATGGTAACGTTATTGATACAATGGAAAAAAAGCGGGGAAAAGAGCGGACAGACAAACCACTGTGATCTTAGATTATTTATAGATTTAATGTATTTGCTTTACATTCACATGCCCACTGCTGGCTAGACAGACGAACTAACAATGTTTATTTAAATATCTTCTATTGTACTCTGTTTTCTGTGAATAAATCATTTCAATTCAATATAATTGACGTTTAAAAAGTTAAAAAGAAACTTGTTATTTTTAATTTTTTAACAATTGACTACATAAAATCTTAAAAAGTAAAAAAAAAATAAACTTGATACTTAGTACTTACACTTCCGCGCACATTGCTCATTTGAATAAAACAACTTTTTCACGATTTTTTGGCATAATTACACGTATTTCCATGGTAAGGATCCAACCCACAACTTCACTTAAATTGACGAAAGTATACTAAAATGGCCTTAATGTCATATACTTTCACGTCACGAAAACAGCTGTAGCAAAATGTCAGAGCAAAGGGTCATTTTCTACTTATGCTTCTTTCTATTTGCTACAGCTGTTTTCGTGACGTGAAAGTATACCATTTTGGTATGCTTACGTCAATTTAAGTGATGTTGTGGGTTGGATCCTTACCATGGAAATACGTCCAATTTATATTCAATCCTGATGTTTCGACTCCTTTACAGGAGCTGTCATTACAGGATGACTACGGCCAAAGTCATCTTTAGCCAATGTCAAATTATGTGTAAAAAAACGTTAAAAAGTTGTTTTATTAAAAAAGACTTGTATTGACTCATTTAAGGATTAAGTAGAATTCAGTTACCCATAATTTAACAAAATTGGATTTTTATTTTTTTAATAATTATTAAAAAATTACAGATCATAAGGCAGTGACACATTTGACATTTGATTTGCCTTCAATCAATAAGCTGTCACTTAAAGTGTATAAATATAAAAATTATAAATTAATTATATATTCTGTTAAAACTCACCGTTCAGATGTGAAAGATAGTCAATGTAACATAGAACATACTCCGGAATGTGTGAGAACTTTTTGAGTCCCAATTCAAATATCCTGAACGCTATGTTCTTGTCTTTGGAGCAATAGTATTCCATTAAAGCGGCTGCTACAAACACGTGGTACCGAGATCTACAATGAAAAGAAAAAAAAAGTTGTCCGTCAAGTAAGTTTAAGGACGATAATTTTACGTGATAGCGTCATAAGAAAACTTTTATGAAATACTTTTATGAATTGAATTGAATTATTATCGCTGAATTATCATGATTTTGTACAATACAAAGGATTTAATTGAATAATTTATTTTTCGATAAATTAACAATAAGTTGTTGTAATAAACAATGGAAACCACATTAACTTTTCACTTCATTAAGTGGAAGAGAGATAGATGTCACAAGTCGAACGCTTAGGCCGATCGTGCCCCTCTATCGCTTGTTCCGCGCTCTCGCTTGCCGCTCGGCTCAAGCGGAACGTTACACTTTTTCGTGCGTGCAGCCGGCGTTCATCCATTTATAAGACATAATCACGTCAAAAACTTATTCGAAACAAATATTTTAATTTATATTGAAAGACCGTAAGGTGCAACAATAGAAATTTTGTCTTTCGTACCGAATGTCCTTGATATCAAGTCCCAGAAGGGTTTTTGTGATAATTACGAGCATGTTTTGGATACTAGGGTAACGTGACCAATTTAATACAACTTTATTTAATTTTATTATTTCTTTAGATTAAAAAAAAAAAAAAAAGTCACAATAATAAACATTCACATGCCCGGTGATGGCAAGACAGACGGACGAAATTACAAATTAATACATATACTAATACTGTTTTTGTGAATAAATTCATTTTATTTCACGGATATACATACATACATCATACATAGACAGGTAATATTCATATAAATATATACTCAGATTGGTATCCGAGTATGTAAATATACAGGATGTTCGGAAGAACGTTGAACATACGAAAATGGGAGGCAGGGGCAGGTAAGATGGTCTGTAAACTAACTAGCCCAAAAGATTTTACCTAGGTCTCAAGATTTTTCTCAATTATTTTTTTTCTTAATTTCTGGAACGTTTCGCTTTTGTACCTTTAAACCCGTCTAAATTTTGTTTTTTTTTAAGGCCAGATCTATTTTATTTTTTCTTTATTACAATCTAAGTGATCGGTAGGTCGTTTTCAAATTAAAAGTTGCGCATTGCACATTACTAGAAATAAAGTTATGGACCCTCAAAAATAAAAAAAACGGCCATGATTAAACATCGGTTGACGTAACATCATACGAAACAGCATCAGAGCTTCATATAAAACTTGTTGTTTTATGTGATGTGACGTCACAGTCAGCAAATGTCACGTAACAGTTTTTGCGTGAATTTAAAGTCATTGGCAATTTTTTTTTCCCAATTAACGGGGCATTTTAGAGTAAAAAATTGAAGGTAATAGCTATAAAATAAACATACCTAATTATTGTCATATTTTTTCGAAAAGTCAAAAAGCCTATTACTGAGTAAGATTGGTTTTCTAATCTATTCTACTAGAAACTCACCTGGGATCCTCCCTGGCGCGTTTGAAGACAGTCCTTGCGGACTTAATGCCTTCCGCTCTTCGTGCAAACTTCATGTACTGCACATATGCCAGAGTGGGGTCAATGTCCTCCATATCCAGGTACCGGGTGTATACTTGATGCACCTAGTAGATGCAACATTAATTACAAAACTTGTTAATAGAAAAATTATAGAGAATTTTGACTGAGCTCACAATTTATTCTCAAGCGGGATTCGCACCCGCAAGCTCTGGATGACCGGTCCATTGCGCTCCCAATTGAGATGCCCAGCCTTGTCAATACCCATCATTTTTTTTTTTTACTTTTTTTTACGCTGTAAGATAACGTTGCTTTATCTATGAGAAGACATCTTCAAATTAAAAGAAACATTTTAACAAATGTATGATAATCGATTAAAATCAGACTGCTCTTTCCCACTGGGCACTCTGGGCAAATGCCCAGGGCCTCGTGATCGATAGGGCCCCCTAATTCCTGCCAGATCACTAAAGAAATACCGACATTTATATTGATACTCAATTAGGGACTATATTATCCACTTGCTTATTAGCTTTTGCATACGCGAAGCTACTCTACTCTCACCCAAAAAAGGGCTATCCAATTTCAGCATGCTTAGATAATTTTAAATATGTGTGAATCACCCTAATTAAATTAAAGATTGTCTATTCTACTATTGACTGTCAATAAATAATCCGAAACCTTGTTTATCTACTTTCTCTGTCTATTCTAGTTATAAAAAAGTGTTCTGCTAAAGTCATAGGGGCCCCATTTTCTTATATGCCCAGGCCAGCCAGGTCAAAGACGATCCTGATTAAAATGGAACAGATATTTAATTTATGATTTTTATATTTCTGCATATGATAATACTTTTTTAAATAAAAAAAACTAAAACGGCTCGGCTCGGCTCATAACAATTCTCAGGCGGACAGCGGGAGGACTCGAATCCGCTACCTTTGCTTGCCCGGTCCACTGTTATCCCAATTAAAAAGTTTTATCATACAAGATGGTATTGAAAATGCAGAAACATCAATATGGTAAATATTTCATGACATCTTTTATATCTTGGTCATCCTGTGATCATGGCTTCTATAAAGGAGTCGAAAGGTCAGTAATAAATATTATACTTTGTCCAATGTAGGATGATACTTTTGACAGGTGTCACTTCCTTATTGCTACGTACTAAGTTTGCATTTGTTTCCTTATGTTTGGCTTGACATTGCAATAGCAACTTTATACCTTCTATATAGGTGTCAACTGTCAAAAGTATCATTCTATATTGGACAAAGTATAAAAAATATGGTTTTATTTGAAATTTTAAATTGTATGATCTACATTATTTGATATTGCTTTTAAAGACCTTTAGGTGTAACGGTAGCGGTTCTGCCTTTCGGACTAACGGTCCTGGGTTCAAAGCTCGGAAGGGGCAAATGTTTGTGTGATGGATACGAGCATTTGTACCTGAGTCATGAGTATTTATATATATTTCTATGAATATAAGTTATTTATGTATCTTATACGAGGGGCATTCAATATATTCTCGGTATGAGCATGAAATAATAAGCAGAAAATTCTAAATACAATTTATTTTTCAATGTAGTCCCCCATAACCTCAATACACTTATTTGATCGGGAAAGTAATTTTTCAATACCCCCTAAAAATAATTTTCTTCTTTGCCTAAAAAATGTTCATCAATTTCTGCCTTCAACTCTTCATCGTCGGAAAAATGCATACCTCGAAGATCTTTCTTAAGGTTTTGGAAGAAAAAGTAATCACTGGGGGCCAGGTCTGGGCTGTAGGGTGGATGAGTGATTTCTTCAAATCCACAATCCCTCACAGCAACCTTGGCAACGCGCCCTGTGTGTTTTTTCAACATTGTGGAATCTGTCATCGTAGTTGTTTTTTCGTAATGATATCTTGAATACTAATTATGACAATTAAATGAAATTTTATATTTATACCCTCAAAGAATGTCTTTAGCTAATGAGATAATATAATTATCCTCATCATAAGTTTATCACCCCGATACCGAGAATACTTTGAACGCCCCTCGTATGTATGTCTATCCGTTACGTTCGTATAGTTGTTTTTTTTCTAGTAATAATTATATGGGAAGTACCTTATTATAATGCAGCCTGCTCTCTTCATAATCGGCATGAGCAAAATGCAATAGAGTGGAATGCTTCAATGGTCCGCTGGTAGCCCGCTCGTACACCGCCGCCGCTTCCTCCGAGAACAAACGGGCCGCGTTCGAGTCCTGGTTGAGAGAAAAATAACAATTTACTTCAGTTTTGAAAAATCCCGTGTTCCCGGGATCTCTGTACAGACTTATGTTATTAATATTTATAGTAATTCAAATCCAAAGGTTTTTATTGCACTCATGTGGTATACGTAGATGGAATTAAAAAAAAAAACAGCAGCAAAATAAGAATTAAAAAAAAAATTAACTAAAATATGACTATATTTTATAATACTAGAATAATTTAAATACATTTAATCACTGCTTCATAAAACACTTAATTCCCGGGATCTCTGAACGGACTTAAGTTCTAAAAAAATCACCTAAAAATAACGCCTTATGCAGCTAATTTCGGTCATTTCAATAAGTCTCTGAATTCTGGGATTACTCAATAATATTTATTTCTTTTTAAGCACATAAACTCAACTAATTAGTTACAGAAATCATCTTTATAAATCCCGGGATATACTAAAACGGTTTAAACATGTCTAAAAGAGTACTGTAAACGCATAAAAGTCAAAAAACAGTATACAATAACAAATCAAAACACAAAATCATTACGTTATTACCCCGGGATTTTTTTTCACAGTTCCGGGATTTCTGAAAAAACTCACCCCTTTCTCCTGCAACAGTTTAGCGGAGTGGTCCAAGAACTGAGCGGCCTGATGCCACACGTCAGGGTGATGGGCCAAGCATAATAACCCTTGCTCTATGGCAAACATGACCCGTCGAGCGACTAAAGCTGTGTCTTCTGATCGAAGGGGGTTACTCCGTTCCCAAGCTATGTATTTCTTCCATAACTCCACCTAAAGCAATAAAATTATAAATTATCTTGCTAGTAACACGTCCTAGACAGTCCAAAGGACATAGGTTCGAATCCCAGTTCATGAGACTTAACCCCTTAAAACCCGCGAGCATTATAACATGCGCGCGACAACGATACCTTAAATCCGTGAGCATTATATAATGTTCTATAGCGCGCAGTCTGATTTAATCCTTATTACGGCTTTGGTAATGGTTCTTTTTATTGAATGATATTTTTTTCCCCCATTAGAGAGAGAAATAACGCATTTAACACAAAGGTGGGCTTCAAGGGATTAATTCTACATTTTCACATTTTTAATGAATGAAATATAATTCTGTTTCAGCAGTAAAGAATATAGTTTAATGTTAACTTACGAAAAAGGAGCCGCGGTTATTCACCGAGCGATACCTACTAGACGACAGAGATAGCAAGATAGCGCGGTGCCGCGAGTGAGCGAGACGGTTCGCGAACATTGTTCACGACTGCGTCGCCGTGTATTTAAAGCCGAGCGAGTTTTGATTTTGGAAACGATCAAAGCGACTTAATAAAATCTTTGGAGCGAATGAAGAGACTTACTTCCATTTTGATGAAACGATTTTCCCAACTAAACATATCACTGCTCCGGAAATTTGTACTGTTCCAGATGCAGATGTTCCAATCTGTTTAGTGATATTATTTTGCCATTACTCCTTTAGTGTACTCAGCCACTTTACGTACCTGCTTCATCTCCTCACGGTCGACGGTGGGTGGAGTGGCAGGCATATTCCTGTTGAGTCCTCGGGTGACCGCCTCCAGCTCTTTGGCTACGCGTCGCGCGTTCATGTATTCACGAGATCGCTCCATCGCCATCCTCTCCGCTGCTCACCGAAAAGCGTTTCTCATTTTATTTAGTATAAATAAGAATAAATACGTATTTCCATAGATTTATTTAAAAATATAGTAAAAGATTAGTGATTAGTTTTTAAATTTACATAAAAATACGTTTATTTTAATTTAAATAAAACAACTTGTTTTATTTAAATTAAAAAATAAATCGAATCGATCGAAACATAGGATAGGATTTTTGTAACTATGCTATGTGATGCGAAGAAGCGGAGTTGAGGATACCATTTGTCACGTTGCCCTGGTATTTCTTAAAATAGTCTAGTCTTCGTTTGTCCTAGATTTTCAAATTGATTATTATGACTCATAACGACTTTTGTCCTCAATAAAGATGTTGGTAAATATACATATAGTTGAATATTCGATTTATAATCTAATTTCTTACCTATTATAGTGTTTATGCTTTGTTCGAATGAAATGTAATCTTTCCATAATGTTTCTATACCAATGATTGGTGTAATCACAGCTCGCTGATAAACCTGCAATGAATATAGAGTGATAAATAACAGCCACTGGAAATATGTATTTTTTTGCTAATTTTATTAACAACTAGCTGACCCAGCCACGCGTTGCTGTGGCACAGTAATTTTATTTTTCTAAAATAAAAGTAGCCTAAGTTACTCGTTATTACATCAGCTATATGCCAATAAAAGTCCCGTCAAAATAGGTTTAGCCATTTCAGAGATTAGCCGGAACAAACAGATAGACAGACAGACAAAAATTGTAAAAAAAATTTTTTGGTGTATGTACCGTATATATATTCATATGCATGTAGTAAAAAACGGTTATTGCAATATTACAAACAGATACTCCAATTTTATTTATATGTAATAGATTAATATGTTCTACAAAAAACAGTCAATTCAGCCGTATTATGGTTTCTGACACTAAAATACTTTACATTTTTTTAGGGAATCTATTAAATGACGGTAGGTTTCAAAATATATTAAATCACAAATCGAGAAAGCTCCACATCATACAAAGAAACATACATCACGCTCACGAAGTTTCTAAAAATCTTCTCACAATTCCTGAGCTAAGATAATTTGGTTTAGACAAATAAAAATTATTTGACCATATTTTAAGCGAATAAATGAATTTTAATTGTCAGCCTAAGACAAGATAAATAGTTTTGTACCATTTAAATTTTTTAATAACTTATTTAGCGTTTCTTGTGCACAATTTATTTAAATTTAATCCTAACGTTTCGACTCCTTTACAGAAGTGATCACAGGAGGACTAAAGCATTGATAGTCATATATTTTGTAGTACCTACACAATATTTTAATAATACTAGGCGATGCAGTCGCTAAGCATAAAGCTATGCTAGTATCATATATTGGAACGGAGCGTAATACCTAAAAAAAGTTTTTTTTTGTTTCTATGGGAAATTTTTGCGAATGTTAAAATTCTTTTTTATTTTTGTGAATATTTAAAATTCGGGCTCCGTCACAATCTGGACCTTAATGTGTTGATTGGATTCCACACAAAAAATATTAAAATCGGTTAAGAACTCTGAAAGTTATAGCGTAACAGACATTGCGTTATTGAAGCTGATGCATGGGAGCATCCAATAACTAGGCGATGCAGTCGCTAAGCAGAAAGCTACGCTAGCACCATAAATTGGAGCGGAGCGTAATACCTAAAAAAATAATAAAAAAAAATTTTTGATGGGAATTTTTGCGAATTTCAAAATTCGGGCTCCGTCACAATCTGGTCCTAAACCTGTTGATTCGATTCCACACAAAAAATATTGAAATCGGTTAAGAACACGGGAAGTTATGGCGTAACAGACATTGCGCCATTGAAGCTGATCCATGGGAGCTTCGCTCGCTCCGCTCCAATAAATTTTAACAGTTAGAAACGTGCTCGATTAAAATATCTCAATAAACCCACCTTCCTAACAGCAGATATTTTCTGATTTTCAGCATATGATCCTACAGCGTCGACCCCCTTCAGAAACGTGACGTAGTCGTTCCAAAGCGGATACGCATGGATGTCCAAGCCAATTTTATCCAGGGCGAAATCATAAGCTTGCGCCATTTTTTCCCTGAAAATTATTTTTATACTTTACATCTGAATTGTTTTAACGCAACTTAGCTACCTTATCTGAGCATGTTACCAATCATGGAGTGCAAGACATAAACATAATAACCATGTAAAGGGCAAGATTTGATAAGGAATTAATCACGTAAATTTGGTTAGAAGCGTGACCAATATAAAGGCGAAATTAGCAAGCAAACACCATATTAACTGCCGCCGAAGCGTCACCAACGAATCCTTTATTGGTACATATATACGAGGGCGGGTCAAAAAGTTCGCGGAATGAGGGGCATGGAGTGGGGAAAGGTGACTTTTTACTACCTGCACTAGTTGTGACACTCAATAAGAGTATAAATAGTAAGTTACAAAAAAAATAGGTCATAATTTCCTGAGCTACACATCAATCAACAAGTCATTCCGGAAGAAAATTTGCAACATGGAGAAAATTGAGTTTCGCGCAGTCATCAAGTTGCGATGGCTGCTGTTCACAGAGTGGGCTTCGAAATCTTGGAACATCCTCCCTATAGCCCAGATTTAGCCCCAAGTGATTATTATTTGTTACCAAAAATGAAAAAAGAGCTTCGAGGGAAGAAATTTTCCACCGATAAAGAAGTGAAGAGCGCAATTTCGGCTTATTTTGAAGACAAAGAGAAATCTTTTTTTTTCGAAGGTATTAATAAATTAATTGATAGGTCTAATAAATGTATTAGAGTTAAGGGGGAATACATTGAGAAGGAAAAATAATTAAGTGTTTTATTTCTTATTTTTTACCCTCCATTCCGCGAACTTTTTGACCCACCCTCGTAGATCAAAATAGGGCGTAGTTATGAACGTGCGGCAGAAGTTATACTTTTTTTAATAAGTTTTGAAATGACATAACCTGAAGTTAGTCTGTTTACTTTTAAAGCTAACTTCATGGTGTCGCTTTTTCGTTGCAGGCTTCGTGCACAACTTCCGTTACATGAAAAATTTCACCCTCAGTGCGCCAAAAAAAGTATACGCATAGTATAGTAACATAAATATATATTTGTAACATGGTGTACTCCGACACCCGGGCCAAAAGCCATAACATTAAAAACCAGGCTAAAATGCTTGTGAGAATGATGTTAATAATATTTCATATTATTTAATAACAAAAACTTCGTGGCTATTTCAATCTTTCGTTGTGTAACTTTATGGCGCTAAGAAGCCTTATGAAACTTTGCAATGGATGTGTGAGACATCACTTTGTAAATCGTAATGACATCATGAATCCGCTACCATTTCGTACTCGTCAGTCAAGTGTGACGTACCTTGCCGGCCTTTTTTCCCCTCCTTTGTTTTAAAAATATTACTATTTTATTTTCAATAATGTCATCTCAAGATAACTTATATTGTTAAAGGCAATAACAAGTGTATAACATTAAATATATTTCCAGATAATTATGAAAAAGCAATCATAGGTATGCTTTATAGTATTGTTATAACCTTCAAATTTAATGACATAATTCAAAATTTTACAGACATATTGTGGTTTGTGCAAATTTCATTAATTTTTTATTTTATTTTTAATATCGCGTCGATTTCTGGCAACAACGCGCTGGCGATTGCGGTACAAATCAACAGCATGGCGTCGATTCATGGCGTCATTACCACTGACCAGTACACTGGTGTATATTTTGGAATACAATCACGTTGTGTTGATATTGAAATTGCATATATTCCTATAATCAGTGTTACCAAGCTTCAAAGTTTAATGGAACCTGTACATACTTGTAAGTTGGCAGCATACACTTGGTTTCCTTCACGTAGTTGAGGTACAAACGCCATAGTTCGATGTTTAGAATCTTCATCAGGCATCTCTGGAACAGCTGTTAACCCACCATCCAGCCATCCATTAAATAATATTTAGTGAAATTAATATACTTCTTAGTATATGTATATAATGACTGAAACCCGTTTTTTATGTTGGTAACCCTAAAATCAAGAAGTAGAAGGTGGTACCCCTAAGTCGACCGTATGTTTGGAATGAAGTTTCACCATCAATGACTATGTATAACTAACAATATGGACTACATCACTATAATAACCAAAAACTGACTAAAAAAAATCCTCCTCCTCTTTAATTTACTAGATCTTTAGGAAAGAGTTCATTATCTAAGCATTTGTAGCATATTGTAAAGCAGCTATGGCACATCATGAATTAAAATACTTAACACATATAAAATTAGTATAATGATAACTCAGGATAAAAAAAAACAATTTCTTAACGTTATTGAAATAAAATTATTATAAAAAATGGAAAATCGTAAGAAATAGGTATTTAGAAGAACAGAAAAGACGATATAAGTCTATTAACCCGTCAATTCCCATGCTTTTGTCTGATGGAAAAATATTGTTTTTTTTTGCGTTAATTGACGAGTTTCGAGATTTAAAACATGAAAAATAACAAAAATAAAAATTAACATCACTTATTTTTTTGTAAGGGGGGTGTCACCCAAAGTTGACACTGGGCGTTATTTATACCTTTAACTTAATATGGTAATAGAAAAAAATACGACTTAAAAAAGATGCTATCATAAACGCAGCCGAAACATGAAATTTGTTGTAATAATGCCCAGTGTCACCTGCAGGTCATACTTGCGAATTTAATCGCTATTTTGAGGGCAAAAACAATTGAATAATTTGACAGATGACGTATAGAGCAGTGTTGCCAAAAAATAATATAAATACTACTGAGTGTTGAATTTATTGTAGTAGTATATTTTTTTCTTATTTTTTTTATTTTATAGGTTAAATAAATTCTTCGATCTCTGTCACCTACAGGTGACACTGGTTAAAATGAGTTTCCTAATGAATTATTGAATTTCTATTATCTAAAAGTATTTTAAATTTAAGAAATAGCACTGTGTTGTAGAGAAAGCTTATTGGACAATATCTCATACTATGGTCTTTCCTACATACTTTAGATGAACCTACAAAGGTTTCTACACTCGGCGTCAAAAAAATCGCACCTCCGGAAAATCAACTTTAAAGTGTTATTAACCCTTAAAAACGCACATGTACCCTACTTATATTGGTGTCATTTAAAAGCTTAATAAATCAACTTAAATTTAAAACCAATATCATTTAATTAAAAGAAAGCTTGATACCACAAATATCACATAAAAAAAGGAAAACAATTTTTGCTCCCGGAAAGGGTCACTAGTTGCGCTGTCTTTTAAGGGTATAAAAGGGTCAACACAGATTTTCAGGAGGACATTCGCTACTCTACTGTTGAAGAAGATACACAGGACTTTCGATAAAAAAAACAAGCTTGAAGATGGATACAACTGCTGTTGAAGCCGCCCGAGTGATTACACTGCTGAAATCGGGGATGCGACAGTGTGATGTCGCTCGACAATTGAATCTGACCCGTTTTTCGGTTCAAAGATTCTCTTCGACCAGTGGTTTCTGGAAACTGGTGTCTACGTCCGGAGATATGGGTCTGGTACACGTCGCTGCACATCAGAGAGATGATCGATTCATCGTGTCAACATCTTTGAGAAATCGGTTCTCCAATGCTGTTTAGGTACAGCAGCAGCTCCGGTCTACTCGCAGAACGTCTGTAAGCGTTTCCACGATTAGAAGAAGACTAAAGGAGAAGAAGACAGCAGCTTGTAGAGCTGCTACGGGTCCAAAATTGACTGCAGCGCATCGACAATCCCGCCTACAGTTTGCTCGCGAACATCTTAATTGGACACTTGACCAATGGAGAGCTGTTCTCCTCTCGGACGAGACGAGAGTGTGTCTTTTCTGCAACGACAGGCGCAGAAGAGTGTACAGAAGGTAGGGGGAGCGGTATGCAAGCTAGCATTCAGGAAACAGTAGAATATGGGGGTGGTTCCTGTATGTTCTGGGGCGGTATGACAGCCGACGGAAAAACCGAACTTATTTGCGTCTCAAGGACTGGAAGTGCTCGCGAGCAAGGGTCATTGACTGCTCACCGGTACATCACAGAGATCCTGAAAGAGCATGTGGTCACCTATGCCGGTTTTGTAGGCGTGGGGTTCACATTATACTTTGTCCAATGTAGGTTGATACTTTTGACAGTTGACACCTATATACAGGGTATAAAGTTGCTATTGCAATGTCAAGCCAATAAGGAAATGTCAATAAGGAAACAAACGCAACCTTAGTACGTAGCAATAAGGAAGTGACACCTGTCAAAAGTATCATCCTACATTGGACAAAGTATAATGCATGATAACGCTCGCGCTCACACTGCAGGTGTTGTGCGCGACTACCTTCAAGAGGTTGGGATCTCTGTAATGCAGTGGCCAGCGAGAAGTCCGGACCTGAACCCGATAGAGCACCTCTGGGACTATTTAAAACGCAACCACACCAATTTCAGGACCTCCCTGAAATTGGTAAGGTCTATGAAAAACCGTATGGAGGCGGTCATCAGGGCAAGGGGGGTAACACTAGGTTTTAGGTTAGTTTTAAGTAACATTCTGTATGATTTTTGCCTATGTTATCTGTTTTTAATAGAGGCTTTATTAAGGATTTTTGTTATTGTTTTGCTAACTTAATTTTTTTGTGGAATAAACCGATTTTGAACATGTTTTGCTTTATTTTTGGATACTCCTATCCCATTACTATTAAATTATACCCATAAATACCGTTGTCATTGATTACAACCAAAGAAAAGTATTTTTTTTCAAAGGTGCGATTTTTTTGACGCCGAGTGTATATAAAAGCATATAAAATTACTATATCTGGTGACTTTTGAGAATTAAATAAAAATAATATCATTCACAAGAAATAGGTTGTATACAATTATGCAATTAATCATTATTTGCAATTTATTATAAGCGCACTTGTGCATTCCTTCGTCACTTTATTAAAAAAAAAAATGTTGTAAGCACCAAAATTGTTCCGCTACTTTCTAATTACTGGAGACAAACTGTAAGTTGTTTTTGTCAAAAATGTTAAACCAAAACCATAGATCATGCATACATGAAAAAGGGCCTATCTCCAGTTGTTTTATTACCACTTGTGGCTGTTGTAGAGATATAAGTTCATCTTCATATACAAGGTGTCCCAGAACTCAACGTCAAGCCGAAACAGGGTGACAGGATAGATTGTAACCATCATGAGAAAATTCAGAAAAAAATCTTTCCATAATCTATAAATAACATTTCTAGAACTGATGTTTACAACCAATCCTGTCACCCAGTTTCGGGTTGACGTTGAGTTCTGGGACACCCTGTATATAACCATCGAAAGTGCATCCCATGAGGCAGAATAAATGAGTATGTTAACCTAGTCGGTTGTCTTATTCCTAATAGTATATTTTATAATATGCTTTCATGTAATAATTAATATTTATTTCCTACAAGTAACAAATGGTTAAAAAATTGTCGCTACTGGCAATTAAAAGTTGTTGCCAGTTGTAAAAATGTCATATAATTTAAAACGATTGAAAATTTTCCCTATATTGGCAATGACAACAACTGGAAATAAGCAGGGAGAGAGACAAGACAAGAAAAATGTTTAGAAATTCCACTTACCTAATTTTCAACAGATATTCCGTATATATTTCTATTTTACTTTTTTTTAAATATGAATATATCTTTTACTTACCATTTTTTAATAACAATAATTTGACTAGATAAGGTGTGTTGGGGTAAGAGCGGACGAAATTCGCAAAGAATTTACTAGTGCTCGAAAAAACACAATTTTTCGACATTAGTTGTATATAAATCATTTAAATGTGGTGTAGGTGTTCATTTATTAAACGTTACTTAGCTTTACATATCACTTGTTCTTGTGAGTTCAACAGTTTCTGTGTTATATGCATGCAAAAATAAGACTTATTTTTAATGGCCATTGTAATTAAAAATCCTTGGGGGGGTAAGTTCGGACGCCCCTTGAAACCCATTCATATTCTTTTAAGAATAATGCGCATAAAAATATTGTAAACGATCTTTAACACTCTAAAATATATGAAAAAATTAGTTCATAATATCTTTTAATAATAGTGTTCTAAAATTTATTTATTTTTTCACCTATTCGCATCCGATCTTACCCCATGTTATATTTTTTTACATTTTGTGAATCATTCTGTGATTCTCAAACAATGTGTAATAAAAAAATATTTAGCATGATTAAAATTAAAAAAGTTGCTCAATAAATGGATTTTTAAATAACTATGACAGATTTATTTTGCTAATAGGATATCAATTGTTTTTACATATTATTTATATTATAAACTTGGTAAAGTTTCTGTCACAGAAGAGTTTTAAAACTAAAAATATAGATAACAGAAAAACATAAAATATGATAACTTTTGTCTGACGATAATAGTAATTAATAATTACTGTACTCCTGTAACATACAAAAAGAAAAAAAACTGTTTCGACTACGTTTCTTAAGACGGCAAAATAAAGCCAGTTATAAAAATCAATCTGGTTGAAAAAGTTGCTTATTATAAAAGGAATAAAAAAAATCTTTACATTAAAGTTTGACAACCACTGCTTAGATTTATGCTGGGGAAGACCGGATGATTTTTGTTCGATCTTTCCCCGTGAGGGGTAACTCCGGATATCAGCTAATAGACATCCTAAGATTATATCAATTAGATCAATATAATTATTGCTACTCAAAAACAAGGATTAAGACGAAATATCTGTAAAACTAGATATATTAACGAAACAATATTGAAATAAAAGTGCAAGGGAAAGATCGGATAAAAGAAAAAACTACGAAATTTATATTATTTTTTTATAACTGCCATAACATATGTTCGGTTCGTCGGAGCGACAGACGAGAACTGACGGTCGGTCCAAAACAGAATGGCGTCGCCCACAATGTTGCCTACATTTAAAAATTCGATCGCATTTGGGAGTATTTTAATTCATACGGTCTTACCCCCTTTCCGGTCTTACCCCAACGCACCTTAATATAGTAAAAAGAATAAACCTCATCAATCAATCTAATTCAAAATGACAAAATTAATTCAATATCTTTTAAAAGTAAACCACTACGTAAAAAAATCAATAAAATTTAAAGTGATAATAATTAATTATTGTCAAAAATTGATAAAACCTACATTTCAGGCAGAACGTGGTTTAGAAATAGTATGAAAGGAGTCTTGTACTAAACATTAAATGTTACCACAACAAATAGTTGTTTCATAGTAAAAATACACAAAATTTATAATAAGTAAAATTAAGCGACATTTAAAACTAAAGGGATTTTTCACATGTCGAAAGTGACCTTAAAAAACACAAAGCAAGACGATATTATCACCAAAATATAATTTAAATACTAAAAATAATATATAAATATGATTTATGTCATTATTATAATGGATTATATATGTGTTGCCAGGATATAATGAATATTTAAATATAATTTAATAAACAATGTTGTTTAATAAAGTCACCTCCAGCATGTCTAAACACACAGACACCCTAACGAAAAAAAATCTCCATGTTTTTATGTTTCGTAACTTTATTTTTAACCTTATAGCTAAATCTTATTGCTTAATCATGAGTCTTACTTGATACCATTGGATATTTGATCACAGTAATTATATTAAAACATATTTATAATTAAGCAACTTAAATTGCCATTTTACTAACCTTTTCTACCTTTTCAAAGTTTCTTGCTTTCATCTGGAATCATAAAAAGAAACATAAATAATATAGTACAATAAATAAATGCATTTTAAATCTGTACATGGTTTGTATCAAATAAACCACCTAAATATTACAGTAATTAACCGATTCGCTGCTACATACAATTACTAGAAACGAAGCTACGAGCTAGATTTACGTGTAAAAAAAGAAAATAGCTTTATTTTGGGTAGATTTTCCTAAAACTTAATTTGAAGGAGTTATCATCGATTTAATAATGATACGGCTCCAGTGGCTAGCGCCACACAATTATATTATTACACTATTTCACAATTATTTTCCGGGTTTGCCCTAGTTGTTAGTTTTCACAACACAAAACTGTGTTAATAATGTAAAGGATTCAAACATAGATTGAAGCCATAAGTAGCAAGCCTTGTAGCAAAATGGAGAATAGTTTTAACCTTAATATCTCCTGCATTTGCATATAAATATGATTTGTTTAATCATAGCATAAAATAATGTACTGCTAGTTGAAGATATGATCACATTATAGAATGGTTATATCTTAGGCTAGTGTTAGACTAAGTAATGTTAATTATATGTCTTTTTGAATTACATCATGGCGATGTCATAATAGGCAGTCGAAAATAAATATTTGGTTTTAAAATGTTGCTGAAATAATAAGAACAATAAAAACAATACTTATGTTAAAATTCGACTTTTGAAAAAATTTATCCTGTATACCATGAATGGACAGATGATCTTTTTAAAGTATGAATATTTTTTCCCTTTATGGAGAGTCAAAAAGTTTGAAACTAACTAACTAAAAATTCAGTTGGCTTTTTAATCACTTTGTGTTTCCAGAGTTGTTGCAGTAAATAGATTTGGGCAAAGTGTGTTTGGATCTCACAGATCCCTCGTAGTTTGGGAAGTTATCTGTAATGTTGTACCTAGTTAATTTAATATGAAACAGCATTTTACGAATATTGCTATTAATTTGTCCTATTTATATGCCATAATATAGTTAAATGTTTGATTACATTTTAATTGTAAAAGTTTGGCCAATGAAGAAAAGTTTCTTGAAAAGATTATAATATTAAATTGGTTTGTTTTATTATTACTCCCAAATAGACAGAAATATTATATTTAAATAATGTATAATTTTTTTTTAAATTACACATTCCTTGCAATATAACTTGCATGCAAGTAATAAACGACAGGTTGAACTATTCTTAAACTTAGCTATGAATAAACCTGTAGTCCCAAATAAAATCTGCGCTCCAGTCAGGAGAATTTGCACATCAACCTCCTTGTGAATAAAAGTTCTGAGCTAAACCAATAAAAAAAAATTTTAGCTTTTGCAATCAACAATATATTCTCATCTATGTGCACATTATCAACATCATTTACCTAATCTCCTTGATTTTCTACTAGTGAGCCAAGAGTAATAAAAACAAGTGATGTTTGAGTTATATCAGCAAAATCAACCCCAGCATTTACTATTTTATGTTACAATCAAACTTTTGCATAAACCGCAGAAAGGTTTATACTAAACAACAGATGCTCACAGTTCTAATAAAAGGTTAATGAAAACCCACATATTTATGTATATATTATGTCTAATTAAATTATGTCAAAGGTTAGTTTTAAGTTCATGTTTAATTTTTTTACAGATATAGAAAGTATATAATTTTTATTTTCAATCAAAAGAAATACGGACAATACAGTATATGGTCATCAACATATACTTCTGAATATTTCAACACTGCGGCTTCCATCTCATTTAGAGTTAATCTTGATGAATCTTTTTCTTTATAGTAATATCAAATATATTTGAACAGCTTGATGGCTTAGTAGTTGTCATAGCCAGTTTGCTATTGTATAAGTTAATAAATTATCAAGGTTACTTGGCTTGATGAGATATGATGATAATAAATTTACTCACAAAAGAAAGCAGATGGGTAACTAGACATATATTTAATAAAATACAGTATTTTCCAGTGGTGCTGCTGTTGGTAACAAAAGAAGTCTAGCACTTTCGCAGCATACTTAAATAATCCAGTTTTAATGGTCACTATTCTCACACTGGGATACCATGTAAAATTTAGAAACTTTCAACCAACCTCTTGTTCTATGTAAATCTTCCAAAAACGACCTGTCGTCGGGAAGGCTGTGATCAGCTTCTCGTACATTGACCGTACTTCATTGATAGGCCTCGTTTGAGCCTCACGTATAAGCAATGACCACGAATCAACATCGTAAACGTTTGCTTCCACTGCACGTTGAGCACGAGTCAAACGTTCATTTCCCCAGTCCTAAAATAAAAAAACATATCAAAGTCACATATATACATTACTAATAATAACGAAATATGGCCAGAACTGATACCAACAATTTCACCATTTTCTTCAACCGTGGTCATTTCGAATATCGGCGTCTGGTTTTAGGGTTATCTATTTATCAATAATATTCACTGCCCTCGTGTGTACGTAATAATTTTAATTTGGCAATTTCGGCTCTAATTAAAAATTATACCACTCAATTAGAATGAACAATCAAAATGCTACAAAACGCAACACTGCAAGACGCCATACATTGCCATACATACACAACACAACAAAGATATCACAAAACTGTTAATCTGTGGTGTGGACTGAACTGTTATATCGTTCTTTTCGGGACAGGCGAAAGTCTAAGCCATACTGCCAGGTCATGAGTAATTTATTTTTTTAATTAGATGTTATGAATGATAAAGACAGCAGATCCTGAAATAATAGTTGATAAATGAATAATACATTAACAGTGAAATATCCCTGCCCCTAGGTTGTGGGGTTTTACTGAAACCTCCCAGTGGAATTCTTGAGAGAGCTTCCCCTGCTTTGTTTCACTTGACAACACTTGCATGTTCACAAACTGGTAATTGTTAATAATCCATCCTTTTAACGCACAAATATTAAATAAGGTGGATATCCACCTCAACACAAATTTTAACAAGAAAAACAAAACTACCACAGTGACTCTTCCCGCCCGCTCGCTCCAAAAAGTACATACAACTGTATGCATTGATAACTGAACTAAAGTTAATGATATATTATTTCCTTGTCTTCGACTCTATGCCCATAGAATGGAAGACAAGGAGATTAAATATCATTCACCCCGTCGGCATTTTCTTCAAGGATGTGATCATTAAAACGATCTATGATCAATATCAGTGCCAAGTTGTCATGACAATTGAAGTTATATAATTTGTGATGTTTGTCATATTATTGTCATTGTGATGTATGTTTACTTTTGACGTGACAACGTCTTATAAATTGGTTTGCCGGGTGACACTTCAAGAAACTGCGTTACGCTCCGCTCACGTTATGCGCTTACAATGAGAGCGAGTGAGAGGCACGCGTCTCTTCCACTCGGGCATGGTTAGCCCGCCTAAGAGCGAGAGAGACAGACATAAAAAGTGGAAGGGACGCATGCCTATAAATTAATGTTTTAAATATAATTCTTTGTATAAATAAATGTTTTAAATTGTTACTATTATTTCATCATTCTTCCTACTATACGAATGAATATTCACATTAAAATTATTTTATGCTAATTAAAGCCAAGTTTTCTTGTGGTTTATTAAGTTATTCATGTATCAGTTAACACTAGTTATTTGTTCTTAATAAGATTTTATGGCTTGATCGCGTTTTCTTCAAGCCATGTCTTGATATTCAATAATTTCTTTTCTTAATTAGATGATGAGGCATGACGATGGGAGCTGATTTATGTATGAATGATAGAGATTAATGGATGTTGAATGAATAATGCAATAAGTCCTTGACTTCTTGAGAGAGCGTTTTATTTCACCTTATCTACACCCGCGCGTCATCACTAATACAATTATAATCCACTATTACAACACACTAGGCAATATCAGCCACATTAAAAAATTTGACAAGAAAACCAAAAATACAAGTGTCGCTTCTCGCTCCTGCAAACAAATTTGCCTAAACAACAGTATGTATGTCCAACCTACAGATATACAATACTATAGTCCGGTTCACTTAGCATGAGTAGATACGGAGTTTTCAGAGGAAGCGGCAAGCGTCATTGTAGTAGTTTTGGTACTATATTGAAACTACAAAAGATCAAGCTGTATGGGCTTTATACCCTTTGCCAAATAGAAACAGGAAACAACAAAATTAATAATTGACTTTTTTTTTTTGACAAACATTTTTGTGATTTGTTTGAGCGGGCGAACCAAGTGTTTATTTTAGCATAACTCTCATTCTATTGAATAAAAATGCTTTTTTATTCTTTCTTCAAGTCTTTAGTTGGTAAAGACGTGGTTGTAGAGCTTAAAAATGATCTGAGTATATGTGGTACTCTACATTCAGTGGATCAGTATCTGAATATCAAATTGTCGGATATAAGTGTTATAGATCCTGACAAATATCCTCACATGTTGTCAGTGAAGAATTGTTTCATACGTGGATCAGTTGTCCGGTACGTGCAGCTTCCTGCAGACGAGGTCGATACTCAACTCCTACAAGATGCCGCCAGAAAAGAAGCTACAGTTTCTACTAGATAAACATAACCTCAAAACATTAATGGAATAATTCCCAGGGAAATGTTTGAAGCGTTTCAAGGACTTGAGTGATGTAAATAATTAATTAAGTGAAGTTTCTGTAATAAAATTTATTTAAACTATAAATTGTATTTTATTTTTGGTGTTAGCATTTAAAAATGGGTGTCTTTGGGGTTCAATGATCCTTGTCATATTATAATAACTTTTTTGCTACCTCCTTTAGACATAAAAGGGGACAATTTTACTTTTCTATAGCTTTGGCTGCGGTTTTGTCGAGTAATAGAAAATATTAACAATAGAACTCGTTTAATGATGGTAAAAGGAAAACAATCATAACTAAGGAAACTTTATAAATAAAAGTAGCCAGATAAATTATTTTAATAGAAAAATACTGGAAAAAAATCTACTCGGCTCACAAGTGAATTCTCAGTTGGAAATTGATTACCCGCAACCTTTGGAAGTCCGGTCCAATGCTCTCCCAATAGAAGCCACCTAAAAATAACTTGAATAAGGAGAATATTAAATCCAGAAAAAAAAAATGTATTAATATTGTTTCATCATCAAGCAACCAAACTAGGTAATAAAATTAAATTGCAAGTAATCTTATTTAATAAGTTGTAGATACAATTTCTATGAAATTATCTATCTATTTACTTTGCCAGGAACACACCCAAACACATCAAAACTACTCACACTAAAGGCTGTTATAAAAGTTGACTTATGATACTGGAACTTGCCGACCATTTGGTGCAACAGTAGCAATTGTGGCTTTCGCACCAACGGTCCTGGATTTGAATCCCAGAACGGGCATATGTTTGTGTGATGAATACTAGCATTTGTACTTTAGTTGTGGGAATTTTATATACCTATATGTTATATTACAACTATGTATTGTACATGTATGTCTGTCCATTACCCTGGTATTCATAACACAAGCTTCAGTGCTTACATTGGGCTGGGCTAATATGTGTGAACTTAGCAAATATTATTGTTTTAAAAATTATTATTATAATCATTATACACTTCTTGTGGGCCACATAATGGCCAACAATAGTTTCGAATCATGGTCTGTAACTGTGATTTTCAACCCTTTACAAAGAAGATTATACCAAAATTCCCCCAAAATAGAGGCTTGGATTGAGTATAGCTCTGAACTTTTTGTATAAAACAAGGTTGCTGCTTTGTTATAATTATAAATAATCCAGATATTCTGATCTACATTTTTATTTTTTCTCTTGAAACACTTGTGGTATTTATAGTTTTAGAGCATATTATTATTAATGATTCTGAAATCAGAAAGAATATTTAAATAGTAATGTTACCCACCTTTCTCGGTTTACAAGAAAAAAATCATGAGTTTATTTCTGCTATATTTAAATACCTATGTAAATTCTGGACAACTTGCACCAATAATCCAGTACCTAACAAATTACCAGACTTTTTACTGTGGATATCATAAATAAATAACTATATTATATACGACAATGACTCAGGGAACAAAAACCGCACTTCACACTGGACACGATTCAGCGCAGAGCTGAGAGGCTCATCGGTGACAGCAAATCGGTGAAGAGCAAGCTTCACCTTCGCTCATCGCCGCAAAGTTGCCTGTCTGTCGGACTTCTACAGACTGTACTTTGGAGAGTGAGCTTTTCAGAGCTGCATTTGCTCATACCGCCATCTCCTTTTTTCCATCGAACATCCAGACGCACTGCAGGCTACCACCCTTTCTTGGTTGCTATTCATACCTGTTGCACCAAGCACTTTAACATCCTTCATAATGCGCACAGCAAAGGGGTGGAACTCCCTCCCTGCGTCTGTATCCACGAGTACTTATAACCCGTTTGTTTTCAAAGCGAGGGTGAATAGGCACCTTCTGGGTTAGCTCGTTCCATCGTGGATTCAGTCTTGGCTCCCGGGCTTAATTGGGATCAAGAGCTAACCCATCCTAAATTTAAAAAAAAACCCTATCAGGATTCGAACCTAAGACCGTTGGCACATAAGTAGGATTGCTGACGTTGCATCAACCAACCGTCAACATGACTCGAGTTGTTTCATATAATTATTTTAGGGATGAATTTTATTTATTTAGAATTGCAAACTACATTATTTTTACCAACGTTAAATTTATTAGTTTCTTAAATTTATTAACCTTATAGGGGCTTACGTTAGACTAGTCTTATCGGAGGGAATATATGTAATACATGATTTACTCCTGGCCTGGAGCACAGGCATTAACCATTCATAAAAATACTAGAACAAATAGGCCAAAAGATCTGTCTCGAACCCAGGACGGTCGGTGCGAAAGGCAGGATCGTTGCCGTTGTACCAAACGTCGACAAATATTTGCACGCAAAAAACTTTAATAAATATCAATAGAGTAAAAGAATGTAAAATATTATAATAGATTATTATTATTCTCAACAAAATTTAATAAAATTGTGGAAACAAAGAACGATATCAGTCTTCTGGGCACATTACCTACGAGCAAAGATTTAGGGGATATTTTTATTTGAGTATACATCAAGTATTACGTTTACGTTTACTTATGATTGTGTAATTGATTCTCCAGTTTGTTATATATCGAACGAAACATCTGGGGTTTATAAGAATATTTAAAAAAATAAGCAATGCCCAATAATAAAGTTTTAATTGTACTTAAACTACAGTTAAATATGTCTTTGAGTTGCAAGCCTCTATTTTAATCTAAAAAACATAAGCTACCTTTAAAAAGTAAAAAATTATAAAAGAAAATTAATCCTAAAGTTCCTATATGTATAAGTATGTATTAATATTTAAAAAAAACTTCGCGTTCGGGGACAGCATGTGACACTAATTAATTAGGAGCGGTCCCCGAACGCGAAGTTTTTTTTTAAATATTAATACATACTTACTTATACATATAGGTACTTTAGGATTCATTTTCTTTTATTATTTTTTACTTTTTAAAGGTAGCTTATGTTTTTCGTGTCGGGGGTTTTTTAAATTTTTAATTTAATTTTTTATTTTATACTTTTTAAAGGTAAACATAAGGTAAAACACCCAATCTTCGACAAGGCACCATTGTCCGACATTAAAAAAAAAATCAAAGAAAAATAAGAATATATTCTGACTTCTAAACGCATTTGAAGCGTAAACTATAGACGAGGATTATCTAGCTGTCATTGCGGATGACGTTTCATATATTCGGCCATTTTGTACAAAATGGCGTAATGATATGTTTCGACCGCGGTAGATCTCCAACCAAATCCAGTTTTATTAGTAAAGTTGCTAAGGAGGTGAGTAAGATTTATTGCTCATATCTTTTAATGGTTTTGCTTTATCTAAAACGTTAGTTATTTATTACATTAGGATAGAAATTCACAACTGCTTAATAATTTCATTAGAAGGGTAAGGTTATATTAAAATGCTAAAACACGCCTGTCGGTAATTGGGAATTTTTTTTTTGCTCTTTCCAATCTTCGACAAATGTCGAAATGTTTTTTTATTTTATTTTGTGCACTTTATTATATTATTTAGCTAAGCTTGTTCAGCACTCTAAATATATAGGTCTTTCATTTAAATATTCAAACTGCTTCCAATGATCGACAGCCGTGTCGATGATTGGGTATCCCATATGTTCCAATGACCGACAGACGATATGTCGATCGTAACCGACATTTTTGCAGGCATTTAAATGGCCCAGGCCGTAGAAACAGTCAGAAAAGGTAAGAAAACTGCAACTGCTGCAAAAAAGTTTGGTGTACCTAGAATTACAGTACACGATAAGATTTCCGGTGAGACTCCAGTTGAATGTTCCATGGGCCCTAAAACATATTTGTCAACGGAAGAGGAGGCTATTTCAGAAAAATTGATACTTGAAATGGCTGAAAAACACATTCCCGTTACTAGAGATGAGTGACACGTTGTACGCTATCGAGTGATAGCGTACAACGTGTCATAATTGACCAGAGTAAAACAACCCCATTTACTGACAATAGACCGGGCAAGAAATGGCAAGAATCTTCTTCTAAATAGACATCCTATATTATCTGAGAGATCGGCACAACTCGAGGTGGAGGACAAAAAAAGATGACAAACATATCATTGGACATTCACAGAAAGAAATAAAACTATTTTATAATTATAGAGGATTTAAAAAAATTAAAACCATAGCGTTAAAAAAAATATTTAGTACTTAAATTACCTACGCATTACATGCGAACATGCCCTTGTTTGTTTATTTAGCTAATTAAAATTATTAAAAAACTGAATAAGACTTTTTTTGGGAATGCCAAATATAGAATTAACCCTAAAATTTTACCCAGTACATTAAAAAATCATGTATTATTATAAACAAACCAGATATTTGAAAAATGCTCGAATTTCGACGCTAAAGTGTCGATAATTGGGTGTTTTACCTTATAATATCTCTGGTTAAGTTGTAAATACATAGGTTCTTGTCGATTTCAAATTCATTTGAGACCCCACTTGAGCATATTTGCAGACATTCGGTTTTTCTTTCCCACTTTAACCCCCTATAACTTTTAAACGGCTCAATCGATTTTCATCAAACATGTCTAAGAAGTGATCACGGCTCCTGTAAAGGAGTCGAAACGTCAGGATTAAATATAAAATAAAATAAAACATGCGCAAAAATCCGTAAAAAAGTGTTTTATTCTGATGCGTAATGTGCGCGGATGTGTAAGAACTAAATATGTCTAAGAACACTCGCCCGTAAAACACCTGTAATACAAAAAAAAACTAAATTGAAATCGGTTCATTCGTTCGAGAGCTATGATGCCACAGACAGACACTTTAACCCCCCATAACTTTTAAACGGCTCAATCGATTTTCATCAAACATGTCTAAGAACACTTGCCCGTAAAACACATGTAATGCAAAAAAAACTAAATTGAAATCGGTTCATTCGTTCGGGAGCTATGATGCCACAGACAGACAGACTCTTTTTGCGTCGGGGGTTAAAAATATGTACCATAGAAGACAAGAGCTCTTAAATAAATAAATATAACAAAAATAACCATTGTCCTGGTTGTACATTATGAGGTTTGTATTATTATCTTTAAGCATTATGTATCTATTCGAGAAGAAATGTGATGTCTTTAAAAGTCGTAATGCACATAAACTGTACGTAGGTGCTAGAAGTCTCGCGTTACACGGTCAAAATTGTTATTGTATGTTTATTCGAGTATACAACAAGTAAACTAATAATTTTAAATCGTCTACTTTTCTTTTTACTTGAAATTGTGAACAATTTCTTGGTTGAAAGGTGTTACTATTCGGTAAATTCATTTCTTTGTGATAAATTTTATTATTATATAGGTATGTTCTTGTTTTTAATATTATTAAATCGTCTAATTTTTTTTTATTGACTTGCTATGAATTGACTTATTTGCCTTATTTAATCTTTATGTTTTGGCTTTATCGTGATCAAATTTGAAATTGTATTTTTTATATTTTTGACATATTGCTTTTTTTAAAAACTTTGTTTTAGGTACTCTTTTGATATGGGTAGATAGCTAATTAATTTCATTATTTCTCAGAGTAAACAGGACTGGAGTAGCCTTTGCCTAACATTACCCCTCTGCCAAATGCACAAGCGTCGGAATCCTGTGCGTTATATAAAACTAGTTGAGCCGCCATTTTAAAACCACAATAATCAGAACGTCTCACCGTGCAGAGCTCCCACGAAAATGCCTGTCTGTGCTGTTTTCTACTGTAAAAAAAATTCGAAAATATCTAGTATGCAAAAAGATGGCGTCACCTTTCATTTGTAAGTATAATTTTTAGGATTTGATTATTATTTAATTCATAATTTCATGTTTTAGCAGACTACAATTTCAAATTTCGCGCCCAAAGTTCGTTTGATGACGTCACGGCCGCACTCCCCACGAGACTACCTAGGGTTGACCATTATCGCATTTCAATTAATTAAGACAAAAATTAGAAAAAGTTTGTTGGTAATAAATAACTGTAATTTTGTATTAATTAATTACTAATTATAATTTCGATTTAACAATGTACGTTGCGTGTTTATTTTTAGTTTAGTATTAAGTTCATACCTACACTTTTGCGGCTGCTTGCCTATTCTATTCTTTACCACACAACATGGAAATATAAAATAATAAATAAAATAATAAATTAAAATAATAATCAAACTATTTGCCCTTTTATTCATGCTGGGCGGCGCTCATAAACATTAAGAGTACTAATGCTGTATATACTTACAGTGTCCCTGACTTCATAAAAAAGCACGGTTAAAAGGGTACCATCGCCTAACCAGCACACCCGATCATTTCCGAGAAACCAAAATTATTTTTCGAGCCACAGGATAAACTGTTTTTATTTTGTAATCAGCAACCCTTATTAATTTTTACAATATTTATTTGCACAATAGTGATGTCAACTTCATCGATATTGTGATTTTACGAGTGAGTAATGAATGAATGAATGAATGCAAGTAACATACTTAAATTGAAAATATTTATTTTTAATTTAAATCTATATGTCGCAGGGAAATTGTATAATTCCGCAGTTTACATTCGGCGTCATCAGTTTAAAAAACACATACCCTATTCTTAGTTCTATTTCATAACGATATTAAAACACAGCTTAGATAAATTACTGTTTGTTTCGGTAATTATTACCAGGTATTAATGATGATTTCAAATAACAATAAGGTATGTGATGTTAAACTGATGACGCCATATGTAAAGTGCGGAATTATACTATTTACCTGCGATATTATACACACGAGAATAAAACTGTAAAGATATATAATAAAATAGGTCAAGTCCACCTACAACCAAATGGCTAGTTATGAGCGTGGAGGAAGCGAAATCACTAATTTTTGAACATATTGTCTGTCTGTATGTATGTTTGAGCACGCATCACGCAAAAACTACGCGACGGATACATTTTAGTATGGTAATAGCTAAATGTCATCGTCAACATTTAAGTTAAGTTTTTTTTATTAATATTGTAGCATAAATATGTACATATGTATGAGGCAAATATACTCTACCCCTAGGCGGTATACTAATTGTTGGTATTTATATTTTAAGCTTTGACATGCCCGGAAACATCTAATTTTTCATATTCAGTTTTCCTAAAGAAAACAGCATACGAAAAAAATGGATTCATGCTTGTAATAGGGCATCTTGGGCATCTTCAAGAACAAGTACTATATGTTCCATACATATTGATCCGTCTCAGTTTCAAAAATTATCTAACAATAGAAGAAGATTAGTTGCCCATGCTGTGCCAACGTTATTCTTGAATGATCCTCTTAGTTTTTTATATAACTAGTTATGTTTCAAATAGATATCAACATGTTATATTATAACAGTTTTAGTTTATTACATTTAAATGTATTAATTTTAGGTTAAAGAATAAGTTGAAAAGGAAATACCTGCAAAAGGTGATGTAAGCAAATCGCAAAAAAATACAAATAATCAATCGGTCAAAGTAAAAATCTGAGAAAACTAACTATATTCACTATCGCTTTGTTAAAAATAATGTTTCAGTGTTCCTCCTTTCCATTATGGTTATACGCGTAAGGGTCCACAGTAAATTCTATATATATATAATAACAACTATTGTAAATATCTTTAAAAAGCAATAAACTATTAAGGTTAAATTTGTATTTTATGGATATAGCCTTCGAAACTGACTGTTGTAGCGTGTAATTTAATTTAATTTAATTTTTAATACATAATGTAGGAATACTAATGCAACGTTAATTGGAATACTAACGCAAAGTTCCACATGGATCAGCTTCAATGGCACAATGTCTGTTACGCTATAACTTCCCGAGATCTTAACCGATTTTAATATTTTTGTGTGGAATCGAATCAACAGGTTTAGGACCAGATTGTGACGGAGACCGAATTTTGAGATTCGCAAAAATTCCCATAGAAATTTTTTTTTTTTTTTTTAGATATTACGCTCCGCTTCAATATATGGTGCTAGCGTAGCTTTATGCTTAACGACTGCATCGCCCAGTACATTCATTCATTGAACGAAACTGATTTATCGATATCGATATTCGCGTGCTATGTCATGTCACTTCTCACACAATGACATTCGTGTGTTTGAATAGAACGTTAACACACTATTTTAAGCACGTGTGCGTGTATTTTAAATATGTTTGTCGTATTAGACATGTGTGCGTTTGTAAACACGCAAAGAGTTTTTGTTCCTGTGTGCTGGCATTGAATGTAGTAGTAACCTCACCCCCCGCAAAAAATGGCAGAAAAATATGTACGAGAAATTGACTAATGGCTACTCCAGTCCTGTTTACTCTGAGCATTATTTAAATATTTCTACTTATGACATGTTATTGCATATAAACACTTATATTGATTGAATGATTCAATGAACTCCCAAATCGCCAGTGGAATTTACGCTGTGTATAATCACGCGGCAACTCAATTTTCTTCCAGCATTGCTAATTTTTTTCTTACGGTGAACTTCCAAGTAAAAGTAAGGGGAGAATATCAATCAACGTCGATTAAATATCCGAATAGATTTCTGCTTATGGTTGGATGGATCAAAAGCAGAGCAGGTAAAAGCAAAATTGAAGCTTCTTATGTTTTTCATTGGGCCATCTTTTCCCACGTACGTATACGTACGAAAAACGTACTTACGCATGTTGCAAGTTTACTCCGCGCCACGGGTATACGACGAGATTATGCAGGACTCTTCAAAATATTTAACTCAGCCAAATCCAAGTAGGAATTGCGGGCGATAGAGTTTTTGAATTGGATCATGGCATAAGTATGTACAGTCAACAGTACGTAAAGCTATATATTTTGATGTTTGCATTGGAATCGAAACTATTTTATTTTTAGAGTGTATAAAGTATTTCTCAAAGTGGGCGATAACGCTCCCTTGTGGGCGTTGGAGACCTAGGGGGTGAGACCTGATTTTCAAAAGGGGCGGTAAAACAAAAAAGTTTCATAATTATTTCTGGTGTAAAGCTGGCTATAGTGCCTACACTACAGTACCTATTACAAATTCGTCTATATAAAAAATCGTTTTTCGTCAAGATGAACTTCAGTTACTTTATTAATTCTGTGGTAAAACTAATAATATCTAAAAAACTCTTACTTATTTAAAAATATCTTATTTGAATCAATGGCTTTATCAAAGAATAAGGAGAAAGCTTGGGTTGGTTTTTTGATGGAGTTAATACTTAATAAAAAAAGTAAACTAATATTCCTTGCCAGCTAAAATCTCTTCCAAAATAGTAGTATTGAATAATATGTGACATATGCACACAAACCCTTAAGAATTTAATATTTTTTTGTATAATGAAAGTTGTCCGTTATTAATGATATAAATATAAAAGATAGTATTACCATTTTTATTTGCGCCATCTATTTGTATTTGCAAGTTAGAAACTTTTGCTTAAAGTGTGTTGAATTCATGGTTTTTAGGGTATAAAAGCCATTATGCCCGATTTTAAGGTATAAAATCTGATTAATTGATAAACAATCGTAACACAGTCCTTTTAATTATTATCAAATTGAAAAATTTTCTTTAAAAATATATTTTGTAATATTTATAATATTACAATAGTCTCATCATCATCGTAGACACATCATTCCACATGTTCATCTCCCAGGGTGCGTTAATTAGCCCAATTTTTGGCTTTCCTCTTCCTTTTACTGCAAACTGCTCGGTGTATGTCGTTACTAATCTAGTTGCAGGGTGCCCTAAGCTACGTTTTCCAATTTCTGGTCTTCAATATATAACCAGTTGACCCCAGCGGTCATTGGTTCTACAAAAAATATGACCAGCCTACTATCAGATCATTCTTAATTTCTTGATCTTTAGAGCTATGTAGGTCATTTTGGTTTTTAGACGGATTACGTCGTTCCTAATTTAATCCCTCAAATAAACTCCTGTTAGGAGTCATGCTTAAGCTGTACTTAAAATAATAATAATGCTTTGCAAAATCTACAAATAAATTACCTACTTGACTTTACAACAAATACAAGTAGATTGACTAAGTATTCTGGCCGGGATGACTCTATTAATTATTTACTTCCTATATCTGGCACTCGGTGTGAAATATTTATTTATAAGATCGATATATTTAGATGGACTTGTGTTAAATAACGGAGTCTCATCAGTTGAAACTCCGTGTTACTCAAGCTTGGTTTGAATGTTTATTCACATTGATAGTGTTATTATTGCCTGATTCTTTTTTCAATAATTCCTTTATTTCAATTCATATGAAAAAGAAAAATAGATAATTCGATTGTAGGGGCCATTGCACGACAAACTAACACAAAATTGTCAAGTTGTCTCAATCAATATTGAACTCAATATGTTAGAATTTTAGCAACAATAATATTAATAATAAAAAATAATGTAACTGTGCTAGTCTATAGATGAACTTGCAATTAATGAAATCCATAGAAATTACCAATTTAATTGATATAGTTCATAATTATAATTAATAATATATTTAGCAAACCGTCACATAAAATATCATAAAAAATAGATTGACTGTAAAATAGACTTGGGTAAAGAACGACTGAATGAAGTAAATGGACTACTTCACCTTCACTTAAACTGTATATCCTTCGTTCAGCATTGAACGAATCTTATCTTTAGTACATTTAGTTCATGAATGACGGGAATGACGCAATGGAAGGAAGGAAGGACAAGCAAAGTGAACGAGCGAGAGACGGACGATGCGATGTGAGTGAACCGAGCGAGCGGCGATCTTGAAAGACTGAACGCATGACATTGCATTGCCGCTGCGGGGCAGCGGCGCGAGCCGACGGCAGCCGACCCATCATTCTGTCTCACTTTTTCTTGATTGTAGAAGTGAAATAGATGTTGAATGAGCGGAACAAGATTTGATACGAATTTCACCTTTGTGTATTCGTAAATAGAATAACGGATGTACGTTATGCAATTAAAAATAAAGCATAGTTTTGATTGCCGTGAACATTATTTATTTTATTGAAATCGTATTGTTTTTTTCAAATAACTGATTTCAGGAGAGAATGACTTTAAACTCAAAACAGTTTCAACTTTCAACTAGGATTTGTTTAAATTATAGTTCGTTGTTAGACCGTTGTCCATGCATGACCTACGTTACTTCGTGCGTGTGCGTGTATGTTACGAAAAGTTGTTCATAATTGATTTTTGCATATATTTAATGTAAATATTAGAATTGTAAAAAGTTGTTTATGTAGCTATAGGTACAGAATTGTGAATAGGTATAGTAAAGTATCGGTCTACTTATTAACCGTGTAAATATTTTATTGATAATAATAATGTCTAACCACAATAGGAAACGAAGTTCCCTATGGGATCATTTCACTGAAATAGACCCAAAAAAGGCAAAATGTTCGTATTGTGCAGTGGTTTTGTCTGTGAGTGGCGGGAATGTAGGAAACCTAGGCAGGCATATGAAATCAAAACACCCAACAGTGCCCATAGTTGCAGATAGACAGCCGCTGCCTCAAATTGAAGAGGGGCAGGAGGTTCAAGAACCAAGTACTTCTTCTAGGCCCACTTTGCCAAGTTTGGTTGTACCTACACCGACAATGAAATACGCAAATTCCAGACCAACAATGAAAGATTTTGTAAGCGTCGCAAAACCATTGCCTAGATGCCGCTCAGAGATGTTGGACGAGCAACTTATTAAGATGATCGCTAAAGAATATCATCCGCTGAGAATTGTAGAAGAAAAGGAATTCCAAAAATTTGTACATATGTTGTGTCCTGGATATAGCTTGCCCACAAGAAAAACGCTTACAGAAAGCATTCTGGGTAATACGAAATAACAAAGAGTAAAGTCGAAAGTAAACTGTCAGCAGTTACGGCGGTATGCTTGACAATAGATGGATGGACGTCAGTAGTCAACGAAAGTTTTTTAGCGATAACAGCGCATTTTATCACGAGTTCTGAAAAAGAAACTAAGTTAGAATCTGTGCTCATAAATTGCGTTGAGTATGGAGAAAGACACACAAGCACTAATCTGTGTGATTTCATAAAAAACTCTGCAATCGAATGGCAGATAGAAAATAAGATTACTGCTATTGTCAGCGATAATGCAGCAAATATAACATCTGCGTTGCGAGAGGGAAACTGGCGCCAAATAGCTTGTTTTGCGCACACTTTAAATTTATTAGTCAAAGAGTCTATAACTCACATCTCACAAACAATAGGAAGGGTAAAAGCAATTGTAGAGTTCTTCAAAAGAAGTGCGCATGCACAGCATAAACTAAGAGAGCTGCAAAAACAATTACAACAACCGGAGCTGAAACTTAAGCAAGATGTTCCAACACGATGGAATTCCACTCATGACATGTTGTCACGGATTTTGAAAATAAAGGACGCGGTAGTTGCAGCGACAGCATTGCTGCGAAGTGATTTGTCCCTCAATGACAATGACTGGAAAGTTATTGAGGCAGTAGTGCCGATTCTCGACCTGTTTTCTGAAGTTACTGAAGAAATCAGCGCTGAAAAAAATGTTACTCTATCCAAGGTAATACCACTTTGTCGGATCATGTTTATCAGCGTAAGATATCATTTACGACAACCCTGTCTATTGCCCGAAATAAAAAATATCTTGGAGAAACTACGTACAGAATTAGACCGGCGATTCGGGAATTATGAACATCACATTTTATATTGTGAAGCTACTATCCTGGACCCGCGATTTAAAAATAGAGGTTTCAGAGAATCTCGGAATTACGAATGGGCTGTGGATGGGTTAAAAAATAAAATCGGGTCTTCCACAACTACACACCCTGTTTCCGTTCCAGCCCCAGATTCTACACAACCCAGACCATCTACCTCAAAACAGTCGATTTGGGATGAATTCGATAACGAAATCTCTCAGTTAGTACCCCAAAATCCCACGGCAGCCGGAATTGTAGAGTTCGACAAATATTTACAAGAAATACTACTTAACAGAAAAAGTGATCCTCTGCAATGGTGGCATGAACGGAGACTTATATATCCTCTCTTATATAAATATATGTTAAAAAGGTTGAATGTAATCGCCACTTCAGTACCTTGTGAGCGCATTTTTTCCAAGGCTGGATACACTATGAATGAAAGGCGCACAAGATTACGAACAAAAAAACTATCCCAGCTTCTATTTATTAATAGTAACACTGAATAACGGACAGTGTAATATACAGTGTAATATATGTGCATAGTGTATGTAAATAATGTAAATTGTACATTCAAATCATTGTACATAAAGCTGATTTTTAAATACGCCAACCTAGACGGCTTGAAAAAATTAAATAAAAATAGTTATCATTCATTTAGCTTTAAACTAGGTTGACAGTCCTAAGCCTGTCAAGTATGAAGGAAAATCAGTTTATGTCGTACAGAAATTATTACATATAATCGAAAAAACACAAGTACAATTCATAAAATTCAAGGTAAGTGGATTAATAATTCTAGTAATTGAAGGACAACTGAAGACACAAAGCGTCCGTTCCGCTCGTATCCTTCCTTTTGTATCAGTGAACTGAATGAACTAATGAACTAAATGGACGAAGTAGTTCAGTGTACCTAAAAGAACTATATCACTCTTTTCACTTCAGTGACACATTTTGCGCAAGTCTACTGTAAAACATCAATTTAAAAAATTAGTATAATTTTACCATATTATCTAGCAACACCGAATCTAACTTCAATCAAGCTTTTAAGTTTCTCTCCTCTCCGACCGTAGTCTGTGCCATAGAGTATAGTTAATGAAATGAATAGATAACTCCCTGCGCCGCTGGCCGCTGTTGTTTGTTGTATACCTACGTACTACGTATCTTATCATATTTTACATCATTTTAATATCGCATTCGCATCAATTTAATAGTCCTATTTGTATCTCGCCGCGAGTGATGCATGGTGCCTCTAACAATAGAACAGATGACTAATTTGTATAGGTTTCTATGATATATAGTTTATATTAGCTTTAGTGTTAACATGTGATTAAAATGTAAATATTTTAAATAAGGTAATTTATCGCACAAAATGGACGTGAAAGTTTGTTGTCGTGGGTGTGAAGTGATGTGACTCCTTTATTTGGTGATTGGCAAACGGATTGCAGCAGTTTCCAAGCGCTTTACACCAGTTGGAGTCCTTTCATAGAGAAACTTTCTCGCCCACTGTAAGGAAGAAGTAAGTACTGTTTGCTAACCTTTATTTTATGTTGTTCGCGCTTATTTTAACAGTAATGAAGTATATGTTTATGTTATAAAGAACGTGTTAGCACATCTGCTAACAATATGAGAGCCAGAGCAATGACTCATGGTAAATGAGATGAAAGATACGCGTTTTTTATTTTATTATGTTGTTACCAGTATCGAGTAAGCCGCATTAATTAACTCCAATTAGCACAATAAACTGACTATAACTCTGTTGAGGAACATTCAACTTTTTATGTTGAAGTGTAAAATTTATAGAAGAAGGATTTATCGGTATTTCATGTTAAAGTTATTTTTATAAACATATTAATTTTATATGTTTGTTTACATGTAAAAATTTTTTTACGAAGTTTTAATTTATATTTAAATATTCTACAATTTTTAAAAAATTGTATGGCCCTTGAGTATATTACACACAAAACTATTATTTAATAAATAAATCACTATGTTTATTTATTTATTTTTAAGTTGTGTACATAAAAGAATATCATAAAAAAATGTTTCCAAATCAAAGGAATTGTACAAGGACAAGACTCATTTTAAATTGGAATTTGATCCAGAAATTATATTATATACATGATATACAGGTTTTTAGCAAACAACTTTCAATATTATGCCAACCAATATAAAAATATTATTTCTTTTATAGTTATAATACACAATAATAGAAAATAACTTTGGTTTTCAAGTAGTTAAAAAACTAAAAATAGTAAAAATAATCTATGTAAATAGAAATATCATTAAAACTGGTTTTAATTTCAATGTCAAGTGCACATAATATATTCCTTCCAGAAAACAGAAATATTGTGAAAAACGGAAAAAGCCACAATTAAAAAAAAAAAAAAAAAACAGAAATATTTCATGTATATGTATATGCAATGGATTAGATGTAATTAAAAGTATTATGTTTTCAGTGATTGTGTGTATAATTCTATTATTAATTTTAGGCAAACTGGTCCACTGGTAAACAGAATAATCAATTAAACTATAAAACATAATCTACCTAACCTGTTTATCAGTCTACATGCAATATTATTAAACTCAATATGTCATCAATTTATATTTTGTTAAACCTAAGATATGAAATTGGATTATGCTGAGGAGTTTGACCGTCAAACTACTAAAAGTGGTATAACTTTGAACATCCCTCAACATCCACTTAACCCTTTGAGTCCTAGTAGCTTAGCACTGGAACCACCTATTTATAAATTATTTCCTAACATCCTAGTCCGCACAACTTGGAACCACCAGTGTGAGTCATGCGTTAAGACATGTTACAACATAAAAATTATTGAAATTTACGCACATCGGTTATTGTCTTTGCAGCCTCAGTGTCGTAGTGGTTCTAAATAGTGAATTTTTAATAACTAACTTTCGTATAAAAATCAGGACTCAAAGGGTAAATAATGCATTTTTAATTGGCACAATCAATTACTGTCTCACAGTAACATAATTTAACATTTACGTAATATGAAAATTAAGATAATATTATTGTAACTACAATGTAGATATGAGAACTATTCATTAATTAACTTAAACAATGGATAGTGCCGCACACTTTCTGTTTTTAGTGAAAGTTACAACACATTTGTATGTTTTACTGCTAATTATATAAATTAATTTATACAATTATGAGAATAATCATAAGCATAACAGATTGTTTGAACTTTAAAACCAGTATAGCCAGTGCTTCAGCTGGGAAAGCAAACAAATTATAAGAAAAACTACATCTCAAAACTCAGGTGGGTTCCCACATGATAAGTACCAGTTAGATATCAGTATCATCTGACTAGTATTTTAAATCTTGTTGAAATATGGCATTGTGATTTCTAAATCAATAAAATAAATATGAACTAATTATAATTAAAAAAGATATTTAAAAAGATCACACAACTGAATATTATGTCTACAGAAGCATAACTTGATTGGCTGAAATCATATACATACTGCATAATTTATATTTAAGAAAGGGGTTTGATCGGCATTGATCACAATAACCATTACGAACAAAAAAATATTTTCCTGTATCACACATATATGTACACACATAGTGCACATAATCCTACTAGGATTCAAACCCAAGACAACTAGTGTAGTAATATCAGATGATGTTACCATAGCATCTCCAGCGATTCCTATTCAGCTATTTTGTATAAGTATATAAATATAAGTCGGCATGTAACATTGCTTTGATCCCAAGAGTACCTTCAGTTATGTAAATCGAAAATAACAATGGTATTACTACTTCCCAGATCCAATACAATAACAGGACAGTTTGATTTGTACAATAGACTTTTTAAATATATTTATTAATCCTAATGAAATATAATGCCATATTACTACTTTGAAGAATTTTAATGAGATAATATCTGGGCAAAATATTACCCACTTTAACCATTTTTATGCTTTCTTCATCTTATTATAATTCTAGTATTTTTCTATAAATATAATTTATCAAATAGTCAAACAATTTTTATGTGCATTATATTGTGTGTCACAATAACTAAAGCTTATTAATATATAATTATAAAATTACTAATTGTCATTTCTTTTAAATAATCTTTCTTGTACCTATATCATACATTATTTTTTAATTTTACAAATTTGTTATTAAATGAGGATATTTATTCTATATTGTTTATTGTGGGCTCTATAATGATACGAGATCTTGTTAGTATGGTGGACTAGACAAGTCTTATTCAACCAAACCAAGCACAATGGTGTTCACACCTCATCATGGATTGAAAGCACAATACCTAAGCACTGGTCTTCTTAAAAATTTATCTTACTATGTTATAAGTTACTGCTGCATAATAAGTTATTTCTATAAATGAAGTTAACATAGGGCCATAACCCAGAGAGGATTAGCAGAAGTAGCTGCAACTATAACCAAGAACCTAACAAGCCTTGGAAAGTATGGAGGAATTTGAAATTATGAATTTTTATATAATGACGGTCTCCATGGTCAAATAGCTTGCATATCAGTTTTCATGGTACCGCCTCTCCGAGGTCTCGGGGTCGATCCCCGGTCGAGTCAAGGTAGAAAACAATTTTTTTTGTATTGGCCGGGGTCTGGGTGTTGTGCTAACGTCGTATTTTCCGAATTCCATAACACAAGTGCTTTAGCTACTCTTGGATTCATAACAGTGTATGTGATGTTGTCTAATTATATTTATTTATTTGTCACCCATTAAATTACCAGCTTTTGTGAAAGTTGCTTAACCTTCACAATCAAGGGCCAAACGCGCAGCCACTTCGCTATAGAGATCCTCAGTTTACACTATGTATATGGAGGGTGAACAATGAAAATGTAGAATACTTTTATCCTGGTAACACCATGGGGGTAGGTGGGGTTTTCTTTTATTATTAAGTTTTCCCATTGAATAAGGCAAAGGGGATAAATTATATACAGCCTCGTTTTCAATAATTTCATTTGTTATTTCAATGATGATAACTGATTTGTGAATTATGAATAATCAATCAGTGAAGTATGAATAGTAACATCCGATCCCTAGGTTTCAGGAAAGTTTTGGAATTTCCTAAAAAACTCTGACTTCTGGGAGCGTGAAAAGATATCTTACGCTCTTTTGTTTGCATGTTAAGAACACTTAATGATTAAAAATCCATCATTATATTGCACACTTATATCCGCTATAATACGAATAATAAGAAAAAGGCCAGCCGTCTGTCTGGAAAACCACTATGGTGGTTTGCAACTCTCGGCTTGAACTCCATTTTAGGATTTCGCAGGCTCAAAACCCAGTGGCTGTTATCTGCGACCGATAGCAATTGCACACAAAAAAACTTGCATATTTGTTTTTTATACATATCTTCCGCGTGTGGCATAATTGTGAGAAATAGCAGGAATTTGATAAGATTCATACTTATAAGTTCAGTGATTCATAAAAGCAAACGTAAGAATTACATTTGAGATATGATAAGCTGAAATATGTTTAGGGAAGTTGTACTTGCTTCGGTTATAAAGAATTTCTCTCTGTCTGTCTGTCTCTAGAAAATCAGGACAATTATTTACGGAATTAACTTTGTGAAAGCACATTAATATTGCGTAGAGTTTTTTTGTATTTGCGCAAAATCGATAATTCATTGTTGCCTTGAAAATTAACCTTAATCTTGGGTTGCGTTTTGTTATTTCGTCTTAAAAATATAATATAATTACAATATTTCTTACATTCACAACAATTAGCTTGGCCTAAAGTAGGTAAGACTTGTGTTATGGATACTAGGGTATCTAGGGACATATACGAAACATAGATATATAAAACTGATATTTATTGTATTTGATTGTTAAAATGCATACATATATTTTTTTGTACTGTTATGAAACACATAATAAGTATAATATGTAGGCTGTAAACACTATACAAAATATTGTAAATGCTGTGTGCACCTATATATAAATAGTTGGTGTACCTATTCCATAAATAAAATAAAAAAAAAATATCAATAGCCATGATTCAGATACAAATGCTCGTGTATATATGTGTGATGACATATATTTGCCCCTTCCGGAACTTGAACCCAGGACTTTCGGTACGGAAGGCAGTATCGCTACCATTGCACCAAACGGTTGCCAATAAAATTAATTTTAATGTTTTTCATATAAAAAATACTAACTATGCGATAAACATATTATTAATATTTCCGGGAACCCCTCGTGGTAAGCTTAATATGCTTCTGTTATGAAAGGGTCGACAACCGTAACATCCGAGAGGATCGAACTTGATCAGCTTGGGTAAAAGCTGACATTTAAATTATTTCTAAAATTCCTAATGTAGGTAGTACACAATAATGTTATTTTACTGATACTGAACTTATCCAACAGACAATAATAAAACTAGTTTAGTAAATTAAAAAACAAAACTACTTACTGGATCTCGTTCAAACCAATTTTCGGTGGAAGTTTGTATGGTAATATACATCATATATTTTTTTTAGTTTTACCATTCTCTTATTTTAGAAGTTACGGAGGGGGGAGACGCACATTTTACCACTTTGGAAGTGTCCCTCGCGTAAACTATTCAATTTAGAAAAAACTGATATTAGAAACCTCAATATCATTTTTGAATACCTATCCATAGCTACCCCACACGTATGGGTTTGTCAAAAAAAATTTCGAGTTTCAGTTCTAAGTATGGGGTACACCCAAAATTTATTGTTTTTTTTTTCTATTTTTGTGCGAAAATCTTAATGCGGTTCACAGAATATATCTACTTACCAAGTTTCAACAGTATAGTTCTTATAGTTTCGGAACAAAGTGGCTGTGATATACGGACGGAAAATCAGACAGACATGACGAATACACAAGGGTTCCTTTTTATGCCATTTGGCTACGAAACCCTAATAAAAACAGTTTATAAATAAATATATATAAGACTACTCACAACAATTTTGTACTTGTCCCATGGTTGATATTATTTCATTAATTAACTTTCGTATAATTCTACATCTTGCGCACATTTAAATAAAACCGCTTTTACTTTAAACAAAAAGTAAAGGAACTAGCAAAGTATCTTCTCGGCTATTGGTGTTACGTTGAATAGTTTAAAGTAATTGCAGAAATCTTCGATCATCATCATTCGATCGAAGGCAGAAACAATAAAACTTATACATAAAAACTTCCTGTCACAGTGTTTTTTGACCGCGGTGAACTTCGAAACTACTTAACCGATTTTAATGTTTTTTCTTTTATTCTGCTGGATTTGTTCCGACTTCAGACACAGGATAGGTTTAATTTTAATTTATAACAGCAACGCGTGGCCGGGTCAGCTACTAATTAAAATGCGCAATAAAACAAACAATTTGATCTAAATAATACCACTTAACGGATTAGTGACGAATTTAATTTTGTATTTTATATTTAATCCTGACGTTTCCGTGATTATGGCTCCTGTTAAGTAGTCGTAAGGTCAGGTCAAAAAGAAGGACTTTGTGGGTTTGTTACCATATATAGTTACCACGAAACTAAGAATAACGGTTTTTATAATCAATTAACGTTACCATAGCAACGCGTGGCCGGGTTATACCAGCAACGCGTGGCCGGGTTATACCAGCAACGCATGGCTGGGTTAGCTAGTTAAATATAAAAAAATTAAATTACTATTCAGTAAGACATAAAATAAGTACGTAAAAAACAACCATATCACCGAGTACTCAGTTAGGATTCGAACCCACGACCGTTAGCTTTCAGGGCGAGTGCTCTGACCGTTAAGCTACCGAGACGCTAGCAGATGTGTCGAAATTTACAAACGTATTTCAACTTCTACTATGAGCTAGTATCTCTTCGTATCAGTATCGTTTTTGACGTGACAACGTCTTATAAATTGGTTTGCCGGGTGACACTTCAAGAAACTGCGTTACGCTCCGCTCACGTTATGCGCTTACAATGAGAGCGAGTGAGAGGCACGCGTCCCTTCCACTCGGGCATGGTTAGCCCGCCTAAGAGCGAGAGAGACAGACATAAAAAGTGGAAGGGACGCGTGCCTATAAATTAATGTTTTAAATATAATTCTTTGTATAAATAAATGTTTTGAATTGTTACTATTATTTCATCCTTCTTCCTACTATACGAATGAATATTCACATTAAAATTATTTTACCACTCAAAGTCGTTGTCACGTAAAACTTTCGCCCGTATACCAACTTTACAGGCAACCAACCAGTTTTTTTTTATATCTAATAGAAATATTGCATAGTGAATGCAAAAAATAAAATAAATACATTATTATTCAGTAGAAAGCACAGTAGAGTCAAAATGTTTGCATAAAATATAAAAAAAGGAATAAACGTATCGCAAATCCGGTAAAAGTGGTTTGACGACCGTTTGGTGCAACGGTAGCGGTCCTGCCTTTCGCACCGACGGTCCTGGGTTCGAATCTTGGAAAAGGCAGATGTTTGTGTGATGAATACGAAAATTTGTATTTAAGTCATGGGTATTTATATATATATTTCTATAAATATTACATATCTATCTACACTAATATTATAAAGAGCAACGATTTGTATCTTTGTATGTTTGCAATGAATAAACTCAAAAACTACTAACCCAATTTCAAAAATTCTTTCACCATTGGAAAGCTACATTCACGCTGAGTAACATAGGCTATATTTAATGCTAGAAAAAATTTAAATAATTTTGCCTACCCGTGCCAAGCCCGGACGGGCCGCTATGTATCATATATGTGTCTATCCGGTACCCTAGCATCTAAAACAAGCCTTATGGTGCTTACTTTGGGCTAGGCTAATTGTTATGAATGTAACAAATATTCTTATTCAAATATGAATATTTGTTACATTCATATCACTACCTAGTATAAAACAAAGTCGCATTCTCTGTCCCTATATCCCTATGAATGCTTAAATCTTTAAAACCACGCAACGGATTTTGATGCGGTTTTTTTTAATAGATAAAGTAATTCAAGAGGAAGGTTTATATGTATAATACATGCATAATATAGTGGAGCATTGCATCCGTGCGAAGCCGGGGCGGGTCGCTAGTAGAATCTAATGGGGTTAATTTCATCTGCAAAGTATAACTTAAGCAGATTTCTTTATCTAAAAAAATAAATACATTTAAAATATATTCGTACATATCTATAATATTACTAATATGAAAGTATCTCCGTTACGTTTTCACGCCGAGACAGCTGAATCGATTTAGATGTGATACGAAACTGGCTTGAACCCTGGGAGAGGAAACATAGGCTTCTTTACCCCCGGGAACAACAATACGTTCCCTCGAAAGTTCGAAAATTTATGTTCGCGCTATCTAACTTAATTCCATGTAAGTCGCTGCCAGGGCCAACCAAAAGTTTGTTTATAATGAGGGTATGATAGCAATAACGCTTTCTTGCGGTATATTTTTTTAAGTTTTAAAATTCCTTATGAGATCGATCAATTATTGATTCGCATATTCTATAACACAATACTCGCTAAGCATTATTGGTTACAGTTTTTAACTATTCAATTTTCATATTTATTATATTTTCTAAGATTATCAAAATAAAATATAAATTATCGCCCAGGGCTAAATTTTTTGTTACGTAAGGTTGTATCTATGGGAACCCGAATCACTGTATCTTTTTGAAAATTTCTTTCCTCAAGATAGCCATTATTTTTTTATTCTTTTATTGTCACTTAAATTAGTATTAGTGGAAGGAGAGTATGACTGCAATATCACAGCCTCAAGAAAAATGGCAAAAATCCCTTAAAATATATAGGCTATATTATATAATATACATATTTAATCCGGGCGTAAAGTCGGATGAACTGTTAGCGACACGACATGTAAAGATTTAAAGGATATCAAAACTATATACTGAAAAGGGTGATAATGATAACATTACGTACGACGTATTTCAAAATAAAATAAAAAATATAAAAAAAAATAATTTATAAAATAATTTGATTTCTACTTCGGCAAAAAATTGAAATTGCAAAAAAAGCTCAAAATATCTTTGACAGCGGTGGGATTCGAACCCACGCCCTTTCGGACTGGTGCCTAAAACCAGCGCCTTAGACCGCTCGGCCACGCTGCCTTGTTATGAGCAGCTCCAAATTCGCGATAACTTTGACAGTATCATATTGCGAAGTCGTTTTACTGATATCGTTTTGATTTGATATGATTTTTGTTGTAAGCTTGGTTCAATGACCTGTCCATTATATATTTTTTCGTTTGGACATTATATAAATATATAATACACTAGCGGATCTGGCAAACGTTGTTGCTATAAAATTATTAAAGAAATCAAACTAAAGTATAAATTGAAAGGGGTCCAGTTTGAATTTCTGGTAGTTGCATTTTTCCTGATGCGCAACACATGGCAGCTGACACAATGTGTGCATCACTTCATTCTGAATCATAACAAATTTAGAATGAAATGTCAGTGACGCAACACTTCACGTCAATGGACCAAGTGTAAATCTATAATCTAAGATCACAGTTGTTTGTGTGTTTGTCTGTCTGCTCTTTTTCCATTGTATCAATAACGCTACCATATCAACGCGTTAATCGCAATTAGTTCGTCTACCGGACGCTAGATGGCGCTAACAGAAAAATATGTAATAATAGAAAAAAATTAACTAATTTTGTCCACCCGTGCGAAGCCGGGACGGGCCGCTAGTTATTTCATATGAAAATACTGAAATTTCAATTAACAAATGAGGGGTGTGGGTAGGAGGGTAAAAATACTTTACGTCTTATTCTCATACCTACCAAATATAGAAAAAAAAATCATTAAAATCGTTTGAGCGGTTTCGGAGGAGTGCTATCACAAATACACGAGATTTTTATGTTAAAAGATTCCGCTTCTCGATTCCGTGATCGAGTGGTTCGTTTCCCGTTTTTTCTTTGTAACGTAAATCCGCGGTCCCGGGTTCGATTCACGGCCGTATCAAAGTAGAAAATGAACTTTCCTATATTGCCTCGCGTCTGGATGTTATGGCATCTTCGTTGGTTCTGAATTCCATAACACAAGTGATTTAACTACTTGGGTTCAGAACAATGTATGTGATTTATTCATCCCTACTAATATCATTAATGTGAATGTAAGTTTGTTATGCTTTCACGCAAAAACTACTAAACCGATCATCATGAAACTTCGTACATATATTCTTGGAGGTATTAGAAATAACATAGGATACTTTTTATTGAAAAAAAAAAATTAAAAAGCTAGTATATAAAAAATACCTATAATTCTTTTATACGTGTGTAGGTCGCTCAACTTCTATATGGCTCGACCTATTTTGATGATTTATTAATTTTTTTTTCGGGATGAATTAGATTCACAATTATTGGACCTCAGAAGCATTTATGCACCGCTGAGCAGTGTCGAATTTTGAAACGGATAGGTACTTCTGTAATTAAACCAATCACTTTATTCTTGATTTGCCCTTGGCAGAATACGCGGCGTAAGAATTGTCTAGACGTGTCAGAGATATTATTGTAATTGAAATTCTTAACATGCCTAGTTTCTTGGATATTGTGGGTATTTAAAACTTCTTACATTCCTAATACAGTATGCAAGTTAATAAAAAGAACTATACTTTGTCCAATGTAGGATGATACTTTTGACAGGTGTCACTTCCTTATTGCTACGTACTAAGGTTGCGTTTGTTTCCTTATATTTGGCTTGACATTGCAATAGCAACTTTTTACCCTCTATATAGGTGTCAACTGTCAAAAGTATCATCCTAAATTGGACAAAATATAAACATTCAGTAAAAATGCTTGATGAATGTCATTTCAAGGAGGTACATAAAAAAAATGAGTTGCTATTTATTGGTGGGACGATTATTTTCATGTTTTAATGTTGTACCCAAAGGGTAAAACGGGACTCTATTACTAAGACTTCGCTGTCTGTCCGCCCGTCTGTCTGTCACCAGGCTGTATCTCAAGAGCCGCCATAGCTATACAGTTGAAATTTTCACAAATTATTGCCGCTATAATAAAAAATACTAAAAACAAAATAAAATAAATATTTAAGGGGGGCTCCCATACAACAAACGCCCTTTTTTGCTCGGTATCAATAATGGCTACAGGTAGGCACTTGAAATATTCACAAAATACTCAGTTGTATTTTTACTGTAATAATAAATAATATGAAATTTGTGTACCTACTGTTGTTTACCTAGTCAATGGTAACGGAACTCTTCGTGCGCGAGTCCGACTCGCACTTTTCCGGTTTTATTATTAAAACATGTGTCTTAATGTTTTATTTTAGGATTTTTACATAAATTTGTGAATATGAGATTTGATGACATCATGTTTTGCTAAAAATGTGCTCGACACAACTATTGGAAAGCTAGTAGCACAATTAGGTCGACCTTAGTCATCTGTATACATCTCCTCGAAACGTCAGCAGTACTAAACTAACGGATACAAAGGCCAAGAACCATCCGTTAAAAACGGTTCATATTAAATACCAAAAAAACTATAGTTATATAATTAAGGACACTATTATCACCATCACCATCATCATCACCAGCTTATTAATCTATAATCTAAGATCACAGTGGTTTGTCTGTCCGCTCTTTTTCCCGATCTTTTTCCATTGTATCTATAACGTTATCATAACAACGCGATAACCGCAAGTAGTTCGTCTACCGGACGCTAGATGGCGCTAACGGAAAAATATTTAATAATAGAATAAAATTTAATGAATTTTGTCCATCCGTGCGAAGCCGGGACGGGCCGCTAGTAATACATAATAATAATAATATTTTTTCTTTCACACCAATTAGCCAAGCCCAAAGTAAGCACTGTAAGGCTTGTGTTATGGATACTAGAGTAACGGATAGACATACATATATCATACATAGATAAGTAATATTCATAGAAATATAAAATACCCATGACTCAAGTAAAAATGCTCGTATTCATCACAAAAACATCTGGCCTATACAAGACTCGAACACTGGACCGCTGGTGTGGAAGGCGGGATCGCTATCGTTGCACCAAAGGATCGTCTGCTGGGGAGCAGCGCTTCTAACCAACTAAAGAGTGTTAATTGTTTACTCGAACCTATCTTGGTCTTCAGTCTCCTGTCTTCAGCTACGAATTTCTACTGAGTGTAATAGTATGAGTAATGCTGCTCTAGATTTGGATATATTTTGGAATATTCAAAATTTAAGGCTTTGGTCTTGGAGTATTGATTAGGGCAAACTTTGGGCTGATGGGTACTATGAGATTGGTCACTTTCTTCTTTTACATAATATGCACCTACCACGTGGCCTATACTTGCAGCACCAATACAGCTCCGAAGCATTTAAAAATCGGCATTTAAAAAATTTTTGGTCACCCATCCCGTAGCTGACCTTTGCGATCATTGCTTAACTTTCGTAATCATATGCCAAACTCGCTAACGCGTTCAGTACAATATAGCTAATTCAGCAGATTTGCATAGCAAATTGAAGTTAGCTCCTTGAGTGATATGGACAAGACTTCCTGTTCTGCTAATAGACGCCATTTTAAATATAGTTATCAAACATAACTCAATTGTTTACCTTATATGTCTCTATTGGCGAATGAACCGGAAAGATATATTGATTTGAAAGATTTACAATGTCATTGTTATAAAATAGAGTTAGTTGACATTTATATTACATTTGACGACTCCCGTGGTCAAGTGGGTTTTACCGGTTTTTATGGGAATGCCTCTCCGATGTCCCGGGTTCGATTCCCGGTACAGAGTTAATGTACGAGGGTGGGTCAAAAAGTTCGCGGAATGGAGGGTAAAAAGTAAGAAATAAAACAAAATTATTTTTCCTTCACAATGTATTCCCCCTTAACTCTAATACATTAATTAAACCTATCAATTAATTTATTAATACCTTCGAAAAAAAAATATTTCTCTTTGTCGTCAAAATAGGCCGAAATTGTGCTCTTCACTTCTTCATCGCTGGAAAATATCTTCTCTCGAAGCTCTTTTTTCATTCTTGGGACTATTTTGACTTCAGACGATCTTCAGATTTTACCACGTTTTTCTTATCTCACTTTTCTTATTTGTTTGTCTGTCCGGGCAAAATCTTGCAACTTAAATTTGAGGCACTTTCCGATAAGCTAGAAAGCTGAAACTTTCAGGATAGTTCAGAACCCGATGACAATGCACTCTAAAGCAACTTTCAACTTTCCAGATGCACTTTCAGGTCCACTTTCGGCAACTTTCACTTTTGTATGGGGCTTATCCGATTGTTGCGTAACACATGGTTACTTCGTTGAGTTAATAATTAAAAAGAATAAAATAATTATACTAGATTTAAAAAATCTAAAAATCCCACGTTTTTCAATGTCCTAAAAAGAATAAAATAACCCTGCGGGGCAAAGCGAGGGACCACTCAAAACGTGGGGGCGCATCTTTACAATAATCGGCATCAATGCATGTCATTCATCTCTTTAAAATCTCCTCTTAGTAATATTTTTGTAAAACAAAATTATTTTTCCTTCACAATGTATTCCCCCTTAACTCTAATACATTAATTAAACCTATCAATTAATTTATTAATACCTTCGAAAAAAAAATATTTCTCTTTGTCGTCAAAATAGGCCGAAATTGTGCTCTTCACTTCTTCATCGCTGGAAAATATCTTCTCTCGAAGCTCTTTTTTCATTCTTGGGACTATTTTGACTTCAGACGATCTTCAGATTTTACCACGTTTTTCTTATCTCACTTTTCTTATTTGTTTGTCTGTCCGGGCAAAATCTTGCAACTTAAATTTGAGGCACTTTCCGATAAGCTAGAAAGCTGAAACTTTCAGGATAGTTCAGAACCCGATGACAATGCACTCTAAAGCAACTTTCAACTTTCCAGATGCACTTTCAGGTCCACTTTCGGCAACTTTCACTTTTGTATGGGGCTTATCCGATTGTTGCGTAACACATGGTTACTTCGTTGAGTTAATAATTAAAAAGAATAAAATAATTATACTAGATTTAAAAAATCTAAAAATCCCACGTTTTTCAATGTCCTAAAAAGAATAAAATAACCCTGCGGGGCAAAGCGAGGGACCACTCAAAACGTGGGGGCGCATCTTTACAATAATCGGCATCAATGCATGTCATTCATCTCTTTAAAATCTCCTCTTATTAATATGCGCCCCCACGTTTTGAGTGGCCCCTCGCTTTGCCCCGCAGGGTTATTTTATTCTTTTTAGGACATTGAAAAACGTGGGATTTTTAGATTTTTTAAATCTAGTATAATTATTGGAAGACATCTCTTCCAAAATAGTCTGGGGAGGTTTTCCTTGTTTTGGTAAGGAACTTGATGACTGCGCTACTCAATTTTCTCCATGTTGCAAATTTTCTTCCGGATTGACTTGTTGATTGATGTGTAGCTCAGGTAATTATGACCTATTTTTTTTTTTAACTTACTATTTATACTCTTAATGAGTGTCACAACTAGTGCAAGTAGTAAAAAGTCACCTTTCCCCCCTCCATGCCCCTCATTCCGCGAACTTTTTGACTCGCCCTCGTAGAACACTTTTCTATATTCGGGTCTGGGTGTTGAGGTACTGTCGTTGTTTCTTAATTTCATAGCACAAGTGCTTTAGGTACTCAACTTCAGTTCAGAACAATACGTGTGATGTTTCCTAATATTTATTCATATTTTATATTTAATTATATCTCCATATCATTATAATACATATATACAACCGTTTGGTGCAACGGTAGCAATCCTGCCTTTCGCACCGACGGTCCTGAGTTCGAATCCCGGTAGGGGCAGATGTTTGTATGATGAATACGAGCATTTGTACCCGAGTCATGGGTGTTTATATATTTCTATGAATATCAAATATCTATGTATCATATATATGTATGTCTATCCGTTACCCTAATATCCATAACACAAGCCTTACAGTGCTTACTTTGGGCTAGGGTCATTGGTGTGAATGTAAGAAATATTTATTTATTTACATACTTTTAAAATAATACACTTTTATTATAAATCGGCGGTCGGCAAAGCGAAAGGTGCGTATAAAAAACGTAACGTTTGTCATTCGATAACTAAATTTTACTTTTTATATTTTTTTCATACTCGCCTTATATGAAAATCAATTTTTAAAGAGTAAACTTCAATAATGATGACACATCCAGTGCTTCCAGTCTAGTCGTCTTTCGTCCATTCATGAGGGGTTGTCTGCTGAACCACGATCGATGCGAATTCACAGGGTGACAGGTCACCGTCGTGAGTCACACTAGTATCTAATTTTAGATTTTTAAATTATTGTTTTACTCACGATGTTGATATGTTTGGCTTATATAACTGATGTTAATTTATGATAACACCGAAAGATGGCAACGAACTATCTTTTTAATTACGAATAATAACATCCCTACTTAATATAATAAATGTGAATGTAAGTTTGTTTGTTATGCTTTCACGCAAAAACTACTAAACCGATCATCATGAAATTTCGTACATATATTCTTGGAGGTATAAGAAGAAACATAGGATACTTTTTATAGAAAAAAAGATTTAAAAAAATGCAGGCTAAGCCGCGGGTAAAAGCTAGTATATAATAAATTAAGCGGAGCTTGTACTATGGGTACTAAATAACGTATTGAATACGTATATAAGTACTAGCAGACCCGGCCACGCGTTGCTGAAAGCAAAATGAAAAAAAAATTGACATTTGACTAGTTTCGGAGTTCAATGCGGTCAAACACTAAAAAAATAGGGAATAGTATATAGTTTAAACGATCATGACTCGGCAACCAATGCTTATGTTCTCATAAACATATGCCCCTAACGGGATTCGAACCCGGAACCTTTGGCGCTAAAGGCAGGCGCTTGTGCTTACTTTTAATATGTTTTAAGTACATCGGCGAGGATACAACTCGGTCATCTGACATCCGATTGGCTATGGTCGTTTTACCCGCACACCTCAATTCCGAAGAGTAATAAAAGATGGTGATAGGTCACACCACAACCATCAGTAGTCATACCAAAAACTATACCATAAGCGGTAGTACAAATGGTCTTAGTAACTAAAGTATTAGGTAATTTAAAATACTTCGGCTGATAGTATTACTAAACAAAAATTATAAACAAACTATTCTTATAAAAAAATATGGCAACAAATAAGTTTGAATAGAGCTATTATGCCAGTATTATAAATATAATTTACAATAATAGGTAAGATGTTTTATATAAATAGAATTAAAAAAAAAACAACGGGTTGCACTCCGGGAATGCCGGCAGAAGTGAAAACATGAACATTAATGCATTTTTGATATTCTGGTCAGGGAATAATTTCGCACGAATTTCTTTAATTATCAGTATAAAAGTACTATCATTTATGTGGTAAAATACAATATTAATTTATCGCACACAAACATCACAACAAACACACACGCACACTCGCGCAAGCGCCCTGCGCCGTCTTACGAATTTTCGATCAGGTCACGTGTCCTGACGCGAGTTTAAGATTTTTCACCCATTCCAAAAAATGCCCAACGCCGCTAAAGAAGTTTTCACTTCAAAAACTGTTTTATATGATTATATTAAGCAACAAAAATTTGTTAAAAGTATTCCTCAGGTGGGGTGCGAACTGCCGACCTTCTTAGACTTTGCGGCTACTCAGAAGGGTGTGGGTATCACCCGACCCACATGAAACTTCTCTGTTCTAATAATGAAGGTTTTTTTCACTTTTAGGTTGACTTTTTGACATCAAATATTTACGTATAGTCAAGTTAAAATTCTTATTCTGACTTAAATTCTCATTGAAATCCGTTGGGCCGTTACGGAGCTTATTTAAGAGAAACATTCAGATGGACAGACAAAAAACGGTAATTTATCCACCAGAGCCATCTTATAATATTATTTTTCATGAAAATCTCGGCATTGATTATAAACAAGACACATCAATTTCGTTTATCATTTAGCATTCATAAACTCACATCTGCGGTTTGACCGATCAATACAAGTGGGCGAGACAAGGTGACCTGCTATTATTCAGTTAATTAACCTTTCATAACTGAAGTTTGGTTGTCTGGAAGTCTTGGAAGTCTGGAAAAGACTGTGTACACCAAGGATCTGAATGAAAGCATATCAATAAATAACCAAGTGATTTAAAAAAGACAAGCTTTTGTTAATAGTTGTTAATAAAGCTAACTAAAGAGTTAAAAGCCTAATCTCGATGGGGTTGTGTCGTTTAATTGCAGAGTTCTTATAGCCAGTATCAGATCAGCTCCATATCGTCATGATATTGCATTGTCACGCGATATACGAGGGTGGGTCAAAAAGTTCGCGGAATGGAGGTTAAAAAGTAAGAAATAAAACACAAAATTATTTTTCTCAATGAATTCCCCCTTAACTCTTATACATTTATTAGACCTATGAATTAATTTATTAATAAATACCTTCGAAAAAAAAATGATTTCTCTTTGTCCTCAAAATTGCGCTCTTCACTTCTTCATCGCTGGAAAATTTCTTCCCTCGAAGCTCTTTTTTCATTTTTGGGAACAAATAATAATCACTTGGGGCTAAATCTGGGCTATAGGGAGGATGTTTCAAGATTTCGAAGCCCACTCTTTGAACAGCAGCCATCTTAACTTGCGCCTTGTGCACGGGTGCATTGTCGTGCAAAAGGAGCACACCTTTAGTCAATTTTCCCCGTCTTTGTTCTCTCACAGCATCTCGCAGACGTTCTAATAGTGCAGCGTAGTACTCTCCAGTCATAGAGACACTCTTTTCTTTATAATCAATAAGAAGCATTCCCTCTGAATCCCAGAAAACAGTAGCCATGAGTTTTTGGCCTGGATCATCTTCTATCGAATCCCTGCCTTTCTTAATTTTCTATATTTCTGCCAGGTTGTGCCACTTGTAAACCATGGTTTTATCAGGGCAAGAGTCCCCGTAAACAGAAGACATCTCTTCCAAAATAGTCTGGAGAGGTTTTCCTTGTTTGGTAAGGAACTTGATGACTGCGCGAAACTCAATTTTCTCCATGTTGCAAATTTTCTTCTGGATTGACTTGTCGATTGATGTGTAGCTCAGGAAATTATGACCTATTTTTTTGAAACTTAGTATTTATACTCTTAATGAGTGTCACAACTAGTGCAGGTAGTAAAAAGTCACCTTTCCCCTCCATGCCCCTCATTCCGCGAACTTTTTGACCCGCCCTCGTACATATGGATGCAAAATTTCAGCTCAATCGGAAACCGATAAGTGGGTCAAATTTAACTTGCAAGATTTTATTATAGACACCGGGACAGGTGAAAGTAAATAAAAACGTGCAGATGTTTGTGTGACGAATGCGAGCTCACTGGTAAAATGTACCAGAGTTATGGATATTTATATATAATATACATAACACAAGCTTTACATTGCATATTGTGCTAGGTTACATTCACGAATGTAAGATATACTAGGTCTGCAATGCATGCTACTGTTTGCAAATACTGAGCGAAGCACTACTTTTCACATTTGAAATTGAAAAATTCTATTTTGCACGTGAACTTTTTTTCAATGGTTTTGAATTAGATTTTTGAAGAGTGATTATTCCTCGATGGTATGTCCGATTTCAAAACTTTTTTTGCACATTAGTCACTACCACGATGTGAGTGTTGGCGCTAAATTTCATCAATGTAGTCTCAGCGGTTTGGCAGTGGTCAGCTTTTGAATTTTTCTTTCGGTGATTACTCCTCCATGGTAAAGTCTATATTTTTTTTATATAGCCTATGTCCGTCAGGTTATAATCATGTATGTTCATGCCAAAATTCGTTCGAATCGGTTGAACTGTTAAGTAGCAGGAGGGAGACAAGCGAAATTTGTGACTTGCCTAAAAGAGAGCTTCGCTCAATTATTATTTTTAATTCAAATGCTGATTTAATTAGAAACTTCAGTGAAACCTCAGGAAGTGACTTTCAATTGAAACTCGGCAGTGCTAGACTAACTAAAACGACTTTGACAGTTGCCGTCGCTTCCACAATGTGGTGTTATTATCTCTTGTGAGTTCATGTTCGCCTGGTACTCGAGAGTGTTATAATTTATTCTGTTCCCGGGAAAATGTTCAGGCGCGAGTTTCCTTGTCCCGGTGGATCTGCAGTCCTGAGTATTGAGCGCGTTCTGTAAGTTCACGCCCATTCGCCCATTGTTAGGGAAATTGATAAATTGACATATTCCGGAAGGCTTCGATTTTCTTACTAAATTTTTTAAAGAAGATATTCCATTTTTTTTGAGATCTGGGCCTCAAGCTACACGAAAACCGGTCATACATAAAAAATATAAAAGAAAATGACGTGGAACAATAACGACTAGAGTGTGATGACGATCACAGATTAGGTATGAAGATATCGCCACAAACTTGACCTGATTATAGTTTATGGTCTTAATTGGGTTTTACTGAAACTTTAAATAATAAGTACTATTTTATGAATAAACAAATCAACTATTTTTGTTTTCTGAATTCTTCTCTTTTTCTTTTTTAAACTGTTACAAGTGCAGGCTAATAAAGAGACATATCCTTTGTTAGGACATTAATGAGTAAATCCATTTGGGAACCTCCAAACTTTGGGATTTTGGAACTTATTAAAAACCCGAATATTTACAAACCCGTAAGAAGAACAACACTTGAGTACCATGATAATCGGTTTTGCCGAGCGATGTTGACCGTTATTTTGACCCAGTGGAAAATCCTTTATGGATTCGACCCGCCTTGGGTTGACGGCAAGGATGTGTAGGACTCTCCCCTACCTTAACTCACGGAGCGTAGGCGGGGCATACCCAAGAACATCGCTGGGACCTACCACCTGTCTACTGAGGTTCTGGATTCGTTTGCGGCATTTGCCACTGTGAACAACGGCAGGCGGGCCGAGGGACCTTCCATAGTGGGGGATTGCCGGGGACGTATTGGAGATCACAAACCCGAGGGCGAGGATATTTAAAATAAACACATTAAAGGTGTTACATCTTAATCGATTGTCAGATATTTGGAAGAATATTACTTTAGGAGGTATTTAACGTTCAACATAGATGGAACTATAATAGCTCATAGTAGAAGTTAAAATGCGTTTGTAAATTTCGACGCGTTTGCCAGCATCTCGTTAGCTCTACGGTCGTGGGTTCGTATCTGAGAGCTCAGAGATATTTGTTCTTTATAGGAGTATTTAATCGTATATAAAGTTATGTAATTGTTGATATTTTCCTAAACAATTTTAAATTAGAACCCAGACAATATTTTGAAATATATTTCTACAAACGTAATCCAGTTATTTAAATACACGTAACTATACTAAATAAATGTCCCACTGAACTACATAGTTCCTTATAATATACACCTATATGAGACACTTTTAACATTGTAGTTCAACCTTATTAGCAAATATATAAAGTTCAAAATACAAGTGATCGTTGTTTGTTGTCATATGATAGTTGACGCGCCATCTTGTATGTTTATCCTCCGTTTTTATAGCTATGTTACCGATCTCATCAGTTCGGAATGGCTCGTTATCTTTGAGATGCCAACATATTCTAGCTTTAAACATTTTTGAGTTTTTCATAGGCACTTCGAACCCGCTGCCCTGTCGTGTTGGTCCATCTGTCATCATGAACGTCAACGATATTTCAACCCTGATCCGTTCCGCTGATATCTGTGAATTTGTGTCCACATCATTCAGACGCGGGGATTGATTAATGAGTTGTCAACTGTCAACCATATTGACACTTCGGGGAACGGTCGCTGATAAACATGGACACCCGCTTTATTACATCCATTTATGTATCGAAGTGACCCTCAGTAAGTGTATGGGTAGCTCACTGCTCTTATCTCTCCCGTTTAAATACAAAACTTTTTAAAAAAATGTTGAAAATCTCAACGGAATCCGAACACGCCACCCAACCAGTGATGATACATTTTGTCACCTATCCGATGGCTTTTGAGGAAGTTGCTTAACACGTTTGTGGACACTATGTTGTTAGTAATTATTTGCTGCTGTGTCACTACTAATTTTTATACATTGCCTACAGGCGTAGTGAACAAAATGTATGTTTAAATAGTTTATAGATATGACACAACGGCGCTAGGCGTCAACGCTTGTAGACGCATCATCAAACAATTTTTGGATTCCTTTTTGATGCTCTTCGTAGCTATTTCTATTCACCATCTTTAAAAGCTAAAGCTATTAAAGCTAAGATTTGCTAGAAATAATAAAGACATATAATAATTGATTATGATTTGACATGGGAATACAATTGAAATTATAAAATTATTATTATTTTGTACTAACATAGTTCGTAAGCATATTGTTACGAACAAATATGGGCATTATTTCCCAACAAAATTATTGAATTGAATTGTTAAATACTATGCATAATTTATTTAATTTCACTTCTATGCTGTAAGAAAATATTTTGAGGAAAGAACGGGTAATAATTTAAAACAAAAGACATTTAGTACATGTTAGAATATAGTTATAGGTCTGTATATATATGTATATATACCAATGAAAAGAAAAATGATCAACCCAGCAAAGCGGGCGGGTGACGGCTAGTTATATATAAAATGCAGAGGCAGGATGTTTATTGACTCTATTACATTCGATTTTTATTATAGTTTTAATATTGCTTTGTATTTTTATATTGTTTACGTCCCTTATTATCTCTTCCTGTTCTTCTTTTCTGTATGTGTGGTAATAAATGTATTTTCTTTCCTTCAAATAGTTTCAGCGTAAGAAACTATTACATACATTCTGTTATTGCAAGTGTTTCATTTCATTTACTGACAAAGGCTGCTGACAACGAAGTTTTCCAGTTACGGCTTATAAAACGGATAAAGATAAGCTACAAACATTAGCAAGATAAAACAAAGACACCAGTCTCTTTGTAAGTACCACGATACTACGAAAACTCGATGGCGAATAAGTTATTAATCAATAAAGTGTTTTTGTATTGTATTGTATTGTTATTATTTAAAATAGTAGGTACTAAGATACGCCCGTGTGCAGTTGCTGGAACTGCCATCGGGCGCGTCCCCCGGGTGGCGGATTGGGGGGCCTCCAGATATGGGGGCCACCGGCCTAGCCGGCGCGGACCAAAACCAGCAGGGGGGGAGCTCGGCTGGCGTCCTGGGTATCCCGGGTAGCGGTAGCCGAGCTAGGGGAGTTAAGGCGATGCCAGTTCTGTCTGGTGTCGTCGAAGGAGCTCGTAACCCTGTACGTAGTGCAGGGCCGAGGGCCGCCACCTTCTGGTGGGGGCCGCGGGGAAGACAACCCCTTTAAAAATCACCCGAGGGGGCCTTCGGGCCCAGCTCGCGTCAGCGGGCAAGTCGGGGCGTGTTCCGATCCGAGGATCGGTTCCGGCCCAACCGTAACCTCGTACGTGGTGCGGGAGCGGGGGCCGCCACTTCGGTGGGGGCCGCGTGGAGAAAACCACTATAAAAAATCGTCAAAGTCCCGGCACTGGGATACGTGGTGTCGGGGCGCCTCTTGGAGGTGGCCGGCGGAGCGCAGTCGGCCCATTAGCGGTCGCCCTGGGGTACCTCCCGACCCCCCAGGCGTAAGTAGGGTAGCCAGGGTACCGGGATCTCTGCCCTGGTGGTCCGGTATATCTCCCATAATCGTGGGACTAAGATGAAAAGTTCAAAAACCAAAAAAAAACCTTTAAATGATGACAGTAGTCCGGAGCCAGATTCTGGCGAAGGAGGAAGCAAGGACAGAGCACAGCGTCCGAAAAGAAACAGTGCCAAAAAATCGTGCATGCCACCGCAAGAGGGTAGCGCCAGGGATCGGTCGCCCGTTTTAGCTGCCCGGGTTCTCCCGGTGGTGAAGATGGTGAGGCTTGAGCTACCGATGGAAGAGACAGCCTCCCAAGAAGACAACCCAAAGGGTAAGGCAACGAGAACGAAGGAGCCATCAGAGATGATAGTGGAAAAGCCGGAAGACCATAGGTCAAAAGAAATGAAGGAGTGGTTCGATCTCAGCCTCACGGTCAAGGACCACCTGTTGGAAACCGTAGAGGGGATCAAAGATAAGAAGAACGGTTTAACATCAAAATCGAGAGAGGGGATCATGGAATCCATGAACGAGGTTTTCACCCATATGGAGACGCTCAGGGTATGGGTGGAGGAAATGATCGACGGTCCGGTCGTACGGGCTCAAAAGCTGGAAGCGGAAAACCGTAAACTGCGTGAGGACGTCGAAAGCCTCAAAAACGACGTGGCCGAGCTGCAAAAGGCTGCGGTCAGCACGCACCTTCAGCCAAAGCCGATGGAAGAGAAACTGGTGGAGTTGGTAAAGAAGGCGGTAGACGAGAGACTGACGGAGTGGGCGAAGCATTCGCCCCAACTCCAAACATCAAGAGGTGTCCCCCCTCAGGGACAAACATCGAAGGTTTGGGCCGCCCCAACAAGACAGGTCACCAAGAATGTGACGAACACTTCTTCGTTCCCCGTCCAGAGCGAAGACTGGACTCTGGCACAGGGAAGGAAAAAGAGGAGTAAAGAAACGGCAGAACATGCAGCCGGCGGCAAAGTGGCAGCAGCAAGCAGGAGGAGGAGGAGGGTGAGACTCACACCCCCGCGGACGACGGCCGTGTCCTTAACCATACGGCCGGAGGCGAAGGATTGTGGCGAAACGTACGCCCATATAATAAAAAGAGCGAAGGCGGCAATATCGCTTTCAGAGATCGGCCTGGAATCAGGAATAAAGATGAGAGTCACCCAGACGGGGGCCCGTGTTCTGGAGGTCCCGGACACGACAGGGATAAAGGCGGACCAGCTAGCCGCCCGACTACAAGACGCGTTAGGAGAGGTGGCGGTCATCGCCAGGCCTGAGAGAACAGCAGATCTTCGGATTGCGGGCCTGGACGAATCAGTTGAAGAAGCCGAAGTAGTTGAGGCTTTCGCGGCCAAAACCGGATGTGCCAAGGCCGCCATTAAGGTGCAGCCCATTAGAGAAGGACGGGACGGAACCGGCCATCTACTGATGAGAGTCCCAATGGCAGCGGCACAGGCTGCAGTAAAGGGCGAGTCGAAGTTGCGGATGAGGTGAGGGTTCTGTGTCCCCGCCCTCTGCGATGCTATAGATGTCTCGGCATCGGGCATACCAAGCCCAGGTGCCCAGAGAAAGAGGATCGTAGTGACCTCTGCTTCCGATGTGGCTTATCGGGGCACAAGGCCGCCCAATGCTGGAAGGAGCCCGCATGCTCGGTGTGCGCCGCCAATAGGCGGCCGGCCGACCATGTCATGGGCGGTCGCAGGTGAGACCCGCCGGTCGTGAAGGGGAAACCCCCTGAGCCGGCGGGTTGTACAAGTGACAGAGAGGCGCGGGCGCAAGTGCGGGAGGCGCGAGTCCGGACGCCAGAGGGGGAGGGGATGTCCGAGTAGTCGGCATCCCCGAAGGTAGGGAGCGCTCCCTTTCCCCTCTCAGCTGAGAGGGAGACGGGATGCGCCCAGGTTCGGGAGTGCGGTTGCGGGAGCCCCCCGGGAATTTCTGTCCCGGAGGACTCCCGCAGGCGCAAAGGTCCCAAGACGGATGGGAGTGGGGGAAGTTTTTCCCCATCTCCACCCGTGGAGGCCAGCGGGTACTGGGTTTGGGAGACCAGCACCCGCATTGCACCGGTCTCCAGGCGTTGCGGGGTACTCAGGGTGTCACGGGGTGCTCCGCAGCTCCGTGCCCCCCACGGAGTGGAGGAGGGTCCGCCTAGGGCGGACGCACACTGGTGGGGATCGTGGAAAGCATCCTAACACGATCACATGATCCCCACCAAGGTGTTAGAGGGACACCGCGGTGGTTTAGTGGGTAGGCCCCTGCACACCAACCTGACGAGCTTTTATCGTCGGGTAGCTCTGCAGGGGAGAGTCCCACATAACGTGTCCGCTGTTCTCCCAAACGGCGGCGTATGCGTAACGCATTCCCCGCGACAAAAAAAAAAAAAAAAGGTACTAAGATACGAAACGAAACATTTTCGCCATTAATTCAGCGAAAAGAAAAGTACTTCCGCCGAGTTAGGTGTCTGTGCTCGTGGATCATGTATTTGGTACTGAGTTATCTTAAAAACTTTGCTAGTGTGATTTAGGTTTCCTTTGTGTGCCCTTCAAGTTCTACGTGTTTTACAACTGTTTAATTAAATATACGCCTCAGCAGCTACGCCTGTATGTATTTAAAAGAAATAACCACAGTCTAAAACCACGAAAACTGACCTTTTTCCTTATATTGGTGAGACATCTAAATTATAGATATTGTGTTTGATACTGCAAGATTTTTATATCTATCTGCATTGAGTTGGTATTACATGTCAGGCGAGACTGAAACCCATATGCCCTATTTATACGGGCAAGTACCATATTGATTGATAATACTACATATTATTTAAAATTCCTTATAACAGTTATTTTTCACCGACTTCAAAAAAAGAAATATCTCAATTCAATTGTATATTTTTTTCAATCGATGCTTAGCGCGAGGCCACACGATGCGGTGCGGTGCGGCACCGCAGCGTTATGAATTCAACGTATAGGATGCAACACTGGTACTGCGGCGTCGCACCGCACTGCGGTGAACAGCGTTGCGTTGCGGGAGGGGCCCCGCTTCGTCTCTCAGGTCCCATGTCCGGCGCGCTGCGGTGCGACGCCGCACAGCGAAATAACGCGTCGTGTGACATGTTATGGTGATTTGTATGTGGGATGACGCAGCGGCACCGCTCAGGCACCACACCGCACCGTTTAACGCATCGTGTGGCCTCGCACTTAACCTCTGTATTTATGGACAGACATGAATGAGTTTTATTTCGAGATGATCCGATAGAAAATTCATTTAAAATCGTTTTAATAGTTTCATTTTTAGAAAAAAAATATGTAAACTTAATTTCCTGTTACTTTCCAGTGGTGCTTTCCTTCCGGCTTTATCATCAGATGATGTTGAAAATGGAAAGTAGGCACCGGTTCATGTGGATATATCACGCTAGTTTGATAGCCGCTTTATATTAAACGTCGAGTTACAATCGAGAACGAATAGTAGTGTCCAAGGTCGCTCCAAAAATTCGGATCACGTAATGCAACTTCGTCGGTAGCTACAGTAAAATAAATTGGATTGTTCTAAAAATACGACAGGTACGGTACTCCTTGCATAAAAAGAAAAACTATAAAACACATTTTAATTGAGGAAAAACTGGTAATGGTAGTTGATTGTCTAGTGACTAGACTCTAGTCGGTCTTTACCGTGAAAAATGTCCCCACTGGTGAGGACGTGCGCTCAAATTGTACTTGACTGTAGATGCAGGCGAGACTAATGGGCTGATTGATGAACAGTCAACAGTAAATTAGTCTAAGCAAAACTTTGAATTTCTCCATGGGATTTTCAGCTTTAACTCATAACCATAGGATTCAGTATCAATTATTTTTTTACAGGAATAATAATACTAGAGTACAAAAAAAATGAAAGAAAAGACATTTATTCCGCTTACAAGTAATATGTACATAAACATACATTGATGCCGAAATGGACTCCGAACTAAGCTTATGTCATAAATCACATTGTCCCAAGTAGCTAAAGCACTTGTGTTATGGAATTCACAAACAACGATGGTACCCCAATACCCAGACGCGAGCCAATATAGAAAAGTTCGATTCTACATTTGGTCGAGCGTCAATCTCGGGACTTCAGCGCTGTTACCATGAAAATCAGTTGACGAACCACTCCACCACAAAGGTCGACAAAAGTTTGTGGTGGGTTTGCGTGCTTTCGTTTATTAATTTCCAATTCTTAATAATTTTTGGTCACCCATCCGATTATTTGCCTTTGCGAAAGTTGCTTCATTTCCGCAATCAATAGGCCGAACGTGGTAACTACCAAAGAGATTAATATTGTATGATGAGCAAAGCAAGACCAAGATTTGGTCAGTCAAATATAGAATAAAAATAAGTTTCTCTATTTATTAGTATAAGAAATTGTGACTGACACTACAGGCCAAAACGTGACCGACACTACACTCACTTTGTGCAGTGTTAAAGTCAGTATTTTAACATGAAACCTTAGAATTTAAATCACAGCACATAAAATAGGAACTCTCAAATTTTATTTATACAAAAGTGTAATTAATAAACTCATTAAAATGCTATTTTTGAACATAAACACTACTCAAACGAAATCACTAATAATATGTTAGAAACCAACATTGAAACTAAAATAATTCAAAATAAAACCTTTTCAGAAACAAGAAATATAATTATTTGAAAATCTTATACAATTTCTTTGACAAAGTATAAATTCTTTTAAGCCTTAAGTATTTTTACTACCAAAATCAGGTATTTATATTTTTTATTTATAGTAGACTTATGCGTGGAATTGCACAAAAGCTTAAAAGCCTTAAGCATAGACGGAAGGCAGCTAGCCTATCTATAGAATGTGCAGTAGAATTGCACAGCCTTGTTCTTTCTAATTTCTACAATTTAACGTCTTCAAGTCACGAGTGAATAGTTCTGTAGGTGGTAGATAGGTGAATCTTCTAGGCAAGCGCGTCACATTCTAGGTCGCATCGTCGCTTATTTACAGTCAAACTTGTTCGTTTATATGGTTTTAGCTTTTATAAAATAAAACCACTGTTACTGGATTCAAGACGTGTTTCTTATTGTTATTTATATTTAATCCTGACGTTTCAACTCCTTTACAGGAGCCGTGATCGTAAATCCGGTAAATTTTATTTAAATTTGCAATAGACGCAGATGTATGAGAACTAGATATTTTTTTATTGATAACTAGCGGCCCGTCCCGGCTTCGCACGGGTGGACGAAGTTCTTTAATTTTTTTCTAGTATTAAATATAGCCTATGTTACTCAGCGTGAATGTAGCTTTCCAATGGTGAAAGAATTTTTGAAATCGGCTTAGTAATTTTCGAGTTTATTCATTACAAACATACAAAAATACAAATCTTTCCTCTTTATAATATTAGTGTAGATTTCTTGAGATAAAAAAAACTATTTAATTAACCAGTAACATAAAATACTTTTCCATATAGTCAAAACAACATCTTACTGAAATTTATTTAATAATTGAACAAATTAACTTAATAAAACAATCTATATCATATTTATTTATCAAATCACGTTTTAGATACCAACAATTTGAAAATTGCGGTATGTTATCCTAGTTCCAAAAAATTTTTTTTAATATTTTTTCACTTCTTAAGTTGTTTAGCTGTTCATCTTGATTTGAAATCGGGATATTCCCATACAATAGCAAGGATGGAGGAAATGTCCGTTTTCTCCAAATAGCTAAAAAGTGTAGCCATGTAACACTAGCCTAGTGTTACGGTTTGGACAGTGGGCCGAAAATAGGGACGCATCGGCCTCAATACCGGCAGTAGGAACAATACTCATGGGCTTTTAGCGATTGCAGTAATCTGTCAGGGCTGCCAACTGGGCTTGAGGATTTCCTTACTCCTTTCATATTTAACGAATATGTAAGGGTGCAATTGATTTTTCATTATTTAAAAATGCTTAAATAATAAACAATTAGACTTTTATATGTAAAGAAATTATTACGAGATAATAGCTCAACCTATCCTGCCTGATAGTTGATTTTTTATTTAATACTGAAGCAATGTTTGCGTGGTTTTCCAACAATTTTATAGGTTAGTCACAAGTATTTGTTAGATATATACCTACTTTAAATCCTTATTGTTGTTTAAACATTGTGTACGTTTGCTTGTGAACATAGGCCCTGAAAAGGAGGAAAAACATTGAAAAAACCCGCAGAAATTTCTATATCAAACCAAATATTTCTCGTCCTGTTTGGTTTTCAGGACTGTGGTCTTTGTTAATAAATAAAAAAAGTCAAGTTTTGGTACTGTATAAATAAAACTATAAATATAATTAAAGATAAAACCCCCTTCAGTTAATCATGACTAATTCACGAAAATAACTTTTAAATCATGGCAATTTAATTTAATTAATTAATTAATTGAAATTGTGATATTTTCTGATTTTGACTTTTAACTCTTTGGACTATGTGAATCTTATAATTTGTCCTATTCATTTAAATGAGTAATAAAAAAAGTGAGAACATTTAAAGAAAGATACATTCAAAACGTGAAAGTTGGAATCGCCAGCCCTAATAAAGATACGTGCCGCGTCGAATATTGGGAAACTGACATATCGGTGGCAATCGGGAATAGTGCTCGTCTCAATATATCACGCGATTCATCTTTGGATTAGTAGTCTGAATAATATCTCTAAGGATTTAAGAAGTTTTGTAAGTATAAGTTGGGAAAGTTTTGAAACATCATGTTTGGTTCAGATTTAGCGTGACTTAGTCATCATTATCAGCCTATTAATGTCCTCACAGCTGGGCATAGGCGTTATTTATGGCTTTTCTTATGGATAAGAACATCGTAGTCAGAACATAACCCTTCACTCAGCATTTGTTAATAATAATATTTCTCACATTCACACCAATTAGCCTAGCCCAAAGTAATGGAAAGACATAAATTATACATAGATATGTAATATTCAAACTCAGGTACAAATGCTCGTATTTATCATACAAACATCTGCCTCTTCCGGAACACGAACCTAGTACTGCTGGTGCCAAAAGCAGATATACACCAAAGGGTCGTAAAGCTGATGTAAGCTGAATTGGTCACCCATTTGGTATAGATATGGGACATAGAACGTTTTTAGTTGTTTATCTACACTAATATTACTAGGCGATGCAGTCGCTAAGCATAAAGCTACGCTAGCACCATATATTGGAGCGGAGCGTAATACCTAAAAAAAGAAAAAAAAGAACTTTTTGTTTCGATGGGAATTTTTGCGAATTTCAAAATTTGGTTTTGGAATTTCCGTCACAATCTGGTCCTAAACCTGTTGATTCGATTCCATACAAAAAATATTAAAATCGGTTAAGAACTCGGGAAGTTATGGCGTAACAGACATTGCGCCATTGAAGCTGATCCATGGGAGCTTCGCTCACTTCTTTCGCTCCGCTCCAATAAAGAGGAAAGATGTTTGTATGTTTGTAATGAATAAACTCAAAAACTACTGAGCCGATTTCAAAAATTCTTTCACCATTCACCAGCTACATTCACGCTGAGTAACATAGACTATATTGAATGCTAGAAAAAAATTAAAGAATTTTTTCCACCCGTGCGAAGTTGGTACGGTACGGCTAGTAGTTTTTTAATATTTAATTCCATTAGTGCACACAAATAAATAAATGTTACATTACATTACATACTTTATTTCTCCAAAATTCTTCTGTTATTTATTAAAATTCGTTTTATGGAATTCAGAGAAAACGAAAATTCCATAACACCTAGATCCTAGCCAATACAGAAAACTTCGTTTTCTACATTGATCCAACTAGGGATCGAACCCGAGACCTCGGAGTGGCGTTACCATGAAAATCATGCGAACCACTCGACCACGGATGTCATCGGAGGTCATTAATTAATTAACATACATTAATAAATTTTTCAGACTCCATTAAAGAATTCGGCCTTGGTCCTTAAAAGTCATGCATAAATTACTTAATTAATGGTACTCCTCGTAATTTTAAGGACGTTCAAATACCGCAGCTGTATGCTTTGTATAATTAAATGGGAGGCGGCGGGACCCAGTTGGGGCGGAAGGAATCCGGCCACCGTCTAGAATCGCTAATGAGTCGCTATTTACCTGCATTTATATTACATTCTACAGACATGTTTATTATTACGTGCTGAAGGTATTGGGTAAAAACAAAGTATATTTCAAACACTAAACATATCAGCTAATTTAATTATTCGTCCAATAAACTTGCCGGTCACGGTCACAGTGGTCCACCAACTCCATGACTTCACTTTTTTAATCACTATTTAATTCGCTCCGAAGATTACATCGAAATCGCTTTGATCGCTGTTCAAAGTTAGAACTATTTTTTACCGCGTTCGCGTTGCGTTTTATAGATATGCATTTGCTCATACCGCCATCTCCTTTATTCCATCGGACATCCAGACCCACTGCGGGCTAACACCTTTCCTTGGTTGCTATTCCTACCTGTCGCACCAAGCGTTTCGCAACATCCTTCATAATGCGCACAGCAAAGAAGTGAAACTACGTCCCTGCGTCTGTATTTCCGAGTACTTAAAACCCGTCCATTTTCAAAGCCAGGGTGAATAGGCACCTTCTGGGTTAGCTCGTCCCATCGTAGATCCTGTCTTGGCCCCGGGGCTTGATTGGGATCAAAAGCGAACCAATTAGAAAAAAATATGCGCGGGACCTAAGACGAGACGTTCGCGATCTATCTCGCTCTCGCTCGCGCGCTTGCTGGCTCATTTTTCTATGCGCTACTCATTCATACCTACGCATGTTCCTCTCGAACGATTCATACACAGTGACTATTTTTTTGAAAATATAGTTTAAGCTGGCTTATAAATTTAAGGCTGAATGTATAGACTGTATGAATTTCTTTCGTCACTTCTTCTCGGAAGGGTCTCCCAATTTCCGAACTGGTGATAGACTCAGTAGTGTATACCGTAATCGTAGTGAAAATTTAATAACTAAATAAAATGCAAAATAAAACAATTCTGATTTATATAAATTTTAACCGTTAGGGACGTGCCTGATTAAAATATTGTAAAGGTACTCGTAGTACAAAATATATGATGACCATTGTCTTAGTTAGTCATCCTGTGACCACCGCTCCCGTAAAGGAGTCGAAACGTCAGGATTAAATATAAATTATGCGCAAAAAACCCTAAATAAGTTATTGGAGCGGAGCTCCCATGGATCAGCTTCAATGACGCAATGTCTGTTACGCCATAACTTCCCGAGTTCTTAACTGATTTTTAACTGTGTTCTTAACTGTGGAATCGAATCAACACATTAAGGACCAGATTGAGACGGAATTATGAAATTCACAAAAATAAAAAAGCTATAATCAAAATATGGCTCTATGGAATTTCCCAATGATACAAAAAGTGCGCGCTTTTTTTAAGTTTTCATTCTTATGGAATTTTAAAATTACTTAACATTATTGATTTTTTAAAATTTTATTTCTTAGTACAAGGCTCTACTCCAATATATGGTGCTAGCGAAGCTTTATGCTTAGCGACTGCATCGCCAAGTTTTGTTTAAATGTGTAATGTGCGCGGAAGCGTAAGAACTGAATAGTACAGCCAGTTTTTTATCTACTTTAACTTTGTTCATTCCGTAGGAAAACTTTTTTATCTATTCTGGCTGAATGGGATTCAGCGTAGTCATATCTGCACGGTACTCGTGCACTGTTCATGGCATAGTTTCCCAGTTTGAAATGAAAATACTTGTTGAGGAAATGGTGCGAGATTTCTCAATTCTTTCCAAACGGTTGCCTTTCCCGCGTTACTCGTGTGAGTAAATTGATTAAATATAATTTTTAAAAAGTCGTTATTATTCGAATACCAATAGACTATGATTTATACTAATATTTCTTATTATACTTCCTTATTATGTATTATTATTCTGGTATAAATTAAGTACTTACGTTACTAAACTTGTACGATAAAAGTATCTTAGTTTGTGTTTAATTCATTGAAATTCTAGACTATATTTGAAAGGTAATTTCTACTATCAAAATCCGGTATAATTAATACCGGATTTGATATACAAGCATTTAACTGCTGGACGAAAGAAATTCTTACTAGAAAAAAAAATCTTGCCTCAGGTATTGATTGTTATTTTCCAATGATAATTTCTTTAGAAAAATACATTTTTATTGTGTTTTTTGTTATGCATAATTGTTGTTTTGATCCTTTGTAACTTTTAAAGGGGAACAATTCCGTCATACATGTTTTTTGCGTAACTTTAACCGTTTACAACAGCGCACGCAACGAAAACTCTCAAAATGAATGTTTTATCCCGTTTTCCCAACATTTTTTCTCGATGCTACACTCCTATCGGTAGCGTGATGTTTCTCGATAAATGGACTATCCAGCACAAAGAGAATTTTTAATTTGAACTAGTAGTTCCTGAGATTAGCGCGACGACCAAGCAAACAAAAAAAACTTTATAATATTAAAATAAATTTAAAATTTTAAAAAGTCCGGTCAAATAGCTGTGACCTGTTTTAAGTCCTGGCAACATTACCTCAATGCCTTCACAAACACAAAGAAGGTCTTTAAGGAAGTTTAATATAGTGCATTCCAAAGATAAGTTTGACAGATATTTTTAATGCTGCCCTCCCATCCTACGCACCACCTACGGTAGAAAGCCGAAGGTTGCACAGAATGTCAGCAAGCTTACACCCACAATTGTAGATATACTTGGGATTTAAACCTTCTGGTATTCTCTTATGTAAATAAAAGAAAGACTAGATTGATTGGCATAATGGCTGGTACTGCCTACTGTCCTGAGGTTTGTATACTGGCAGAGGTATATGTTTGTGTACTGAAGCAAGCATTTGTTCCTGAGTCGTGTATGTTTGTGTGTTGAAGTAAAAAAATCATCGGCAATGACGATCTTTTTTATAATAAGCTGAAAACTTCAGTTCTATGCAGTGACTTAGGGTTACTAGGGTTGACAATATTATACGCTTTGATAATTTATGGATTTTTTGTAACACTTTGTATAGTATGAATAACTAGCCCTACCTCTTAAGACGAAAAAAAATCCAACGGGTCCGTCAAACTCTCGGAAGCTCAATTTGAAGAGCACTGTTCGGATTGCGACAGGCTACAAGTTCAAGTCCCGTCTTTCACTTAAAACCAGTTGATTTTTTTTGTAATGTATTTGCTTTAGATTTAGAAAACTACAAGTCAAATGATAAAAAAACAAAAATAAAATAGCCAACCCTCACATCTTTAACCCGTCAAGTGTCGATTGTATATTCGAATATGATTTCTATTTGGGTAGCTTTGCTACACGTACTTTTACCCGAAATTTTAGGCTACCGGTATATATGTGAAAACGAAACAATTATTAACTAAATAAAATAATATGTCTATACTAATATTATAAAGAAATAAAGTTTGTGTGTTTGTATATTTGTTAAATTGTATGGGGTAATCTCGGGATCTACTGAACCGATTTTAAAAATTCTTTCACCAATAGAAAGGCACATTATTGCTGAATGTCATAGGCTATATTGAATGCTAGAATAAAATTAAAGAATTTTGTCCACCCGTGCGAAGCCGGGACGGGCCGCTAGTATAGTTATAAAGGTCTGAGAGAGTTGAAGAAACGAGAGATATATGTAAGGATCGTAGTAATAAAAGTCCAGAATTAGTGAGCGTAGCTGTTTATTTAGTGCCTTATGTAACTCTTAATCCTAAAAAAATTATCACAATCACAGCCACAAAAAGGGTCATAATAACAACTTATAATTAACAAGTTACTTTAAAATATGATTTATTACCGAATTAAATATAATTTTACAATTACATAAAATAAAACAGATTTCTAACAGAAGACAGTGTAAATCTGTGATCTCGGTCTTCCCCTTTTTTATACATATAGAAATAGGTAGGCGCTTGACCACTATCTCGCCTAATGGTAAGCGACGATCTAGGATGTGACGCGCTTGCCTAGAAGATACCTATTCACTCGTGACTTGAAGACCCCTAAATTGTATTTGTCAGGAAACACAGATTCATGCAAAGAGTTTCACTCCTTAGCGGTGCGTATCAAAAATTTAAACTAAAACGCTTTATGTAACTCTTTGGTGATTGTATGTATGTATGCCTATACATAAAATACAGGTAACACATAAAAAAGTACGGTATGAGTGCTTGAAAGTTTAATAATTCAAGAGGTCTTCCAGTTATCAAAACATGTAGTGAAATGAAAGTTAAACACTTTCCCCCTGTAATAATAAGAAAGAACATGTGCCAATATATATTTGAGCAAATATTGCAAATTACATCTTTAATAGCACTAGCATAGGATATATTTCAAATTACACCAGTTATGTTATGACACGTGTTCATAGTTTGTATGAATATCACCAATTGGAAATAGATTTTACTGCGTTTAAAATAAGGTTCACTTATGTAACACTTGTCTAAAGTACGCTTCCAGTAAGAATTGGATAATAGCAACCTCTTATAACAATGGGATTGACATAAGGGCCCGCACGCTTCATAGCAAAAATAACAATTGGATTGTTATCGCTCTATTGTTATTGAAATAAAAGTGAAAGTCGCTTACATTAGCAGTAATATAAAATTTGTTTTATATCGAGTTTCCTTATTAAATTTCTAATGACAGGAAGGAGCCCCAAGTATCAATTTTGTATATGGCGTGTGAACTAAAATGTGTTCTATTTGGTGGTTTTTAAGGTTCTTTTGGTGTATGAGGTATTTTATGTATGGGCTTACCTATAGGGTTGAGTGTCAATGATTCAGGTGCTTAAAGAGCCATTTAAATAGCAAATCAAATGAACTCTAACATGTATTTCGATTCTAAAGCAAAAATAGAAGAGTAGAATAGTATAGAATATTCACAAAAAGACAAGGACAGATAAACATACATACATAGTACAAATGGCGGCCTTATCGTTTAAAAACAAATATGTTTCAGGCAACCTTTCATCGGACAGGAAATTATGCTAGAAAAAAATCCAAGTTATTCGGTGGTGCTCTATAAAAAAATAGTATATTTCAACCCGGTTACAATATCTGTGGACCTGATGACGTCACGTCAGCGCTTAGGAACGGTGCACAAAACAAGCATCATGGGGATAGTATTGTAAACAATATAATTATGAACTATAAACAAAATATATTATACTTTTACTCTTTTATTATTTTATTTTTTTATTCCTTTTTAAGAGAACGGAGAGGGGGCTTGACATTCCAGCAAGGTCCACAGATATTGTAACCGAGTTGTATAAATATATTTTTTTTACCGTCAATAGGTAAGCGCTTGGCCGCTATCTTACCTGATGGTAAGCGATGATGCGATCTAGGATGTGACGAGCCTGCCTAGAAGATACCTATTCACTCGTGACTTGAAAGACCCCTAAATTGTATTTATCAGGGAACCCAGACTCAAGGCAAAAAATCTCTTTTTTTTTGGGAGGGTTTCGTTCAGCCATGATTTCCGATAAAAAAATTAAGAAAATAAATTGATTACATATTAAATCGCAGCAAGAGAAGCCGTAAGATGATGTGATGATAAATAAATATATATTACACAACATCACATAAATTGTTCTGAAGTCAAGTTAAGTACCTAAAGTACTTGTGTTATGGAATTAAGAAACAACGACGGTACCATAACACCCAGACTCGAGCCAATAAAAAAAATAGTAGTAGCGTTCCCATGAAAAACCGCTATGCGAGTATTTTTTTACACCTCTGTAAAAAGAAATGAATTCTTCGTAGTCTGGCAAAAATAAAATGATAGTCGATTTTCATGCCTACCAGCTGGCTTCATGTAATATTCAGGAAGTCTGGTTCGATGTCCAACATTGCTGGTTTTACAAATGGCCGTCATGTAGTATTAATTGGTATAACCCTCGTGCCATCGTCACTTTTCCAGTCAGTGTTGAACTCTAATGTATTCGAGTTAAAGTTGAAAATCTTTTCTTGAATATTTTGGATAGGTTGGCATAATCTATAATCTAAGATCACAAATTTGTTGTTTGTCTGTCCGTTCTTTTCCCCGCTCTTTTTCCATTGTATACGCGTTACTATAGCAACGCCTTAACCGCAAGTAGTTCGTCTACCGGACGCTAGATGGCGCTAACTGAAAAATATATAATAATAGAAAAAAATTGCAGAATTTTGACCACACGTGCGAAGTCGGAACGGGCCGCTAGTTGTTATCTCTTACAATTTTGTCTTACGCAAACAAAAAAACATAAATCTAAAATATGTTGTTTAAATTAAAATAAACAAGGCGTTTATTCTTGTTTGTCTAATTTAATCCTGACTATTACCTATGTGTTTTGTTATACTTAAATAAGTAAATATTTAAGCTAATGGGCACTTTATTTGCTATAGACTTTGAAGCGTTCAAAAGTAAAGTTATAAAAAGTTTTTTTATACTCAATGGGACCTATTCAGCCCTTTACAGGGGCGGTCTAGACGACCTATGAAGAGGTATCGGGGGGGTTAGCTCGCACGTTCGTTTGTATGGCGTCAATGAAACTTTAACCCTTTGAAACTCTTGGGGTCGCTTGTACATGCTGTTTTAGATAACTTTATTTTAATCAAGCTTTTTTTAAAATTATTTATAATTACTTATTTTAATAAAAAAAGATAGCATATTTTGGTGCATAAAATCAACAAAATAATGAGCATTATAAAACATTCACACTTCATATTATAATCTATTTCTATCTATCTAAATAGTTTATCTCAGTTTTCTTCGACGAAAAATCTTTGACGAACGTTTGGTGCAACGGTAGCGATCCTGCTTTTCGCACCGATGGTCCTGGGTTCGAGTCCCAGAAGGGGCAGATGTTTGTGTGACGAATACGAACATTTGTACCTGAGTCAGTGAGCATTTATATTTATTTCTAGTAATATTACTAGTTGACCCGGCCACGCGTTGTTGTGTCTCAGTTATATAATAGATGTCGCTGTACCTTAATGAATCGCGCTAACGTTTCGGTTCTACGACTACAAATATAACTTACCGTTCTTAACCTTCTTGAATGTTATTCTTCGGCACTATGGTAACGCGTATACAATGGAAAAAGAGCGGACAGACAAACACACAAACCACTGTGATCTTAAACTATAGATTTATTTCTGTATGATGTATGTATATTTATCCGTAACCCTAGTATCCATGACACAAGCCTTACAATGCTTACTTTGGGCTAGACTAATTGGTGTGGTTGTAATATAATAATAATAATTATTATATTATCATTGTTTTATTAAAAATAATTCAAACAAACTTTGTTTACTTTTTAAATAAAGTCAGTTAAGTATTTCTTTACAGTTGTTTTGTGTTAATCATGTGTACAAATGTTATTGGGATATAAATTCAAAAAGTGTTCTGTTTAATTAAAACTATTATTTTTTGTTATTGTACTTTTAACATTAAAATAAAATATCCCAAGATCTTAAATGTTTGTAACTATGTTCTAACTTAACCGTATGAATTTAGACTTAGTCCGTTTTTATTTTAAACTTATTCAGTAATGTTGAAATATATTGAAAAACAAAATTACATTATTCGGCGAAACCAGCTTTCGGCGAATAGCACACAGATAAAAACTACCATGTCGTCACATCGTCTTTAAAATTGTTTATCGAACTTTTCTTCGCCGAAATACAAATTATTTATAATCAATAACTTATATATATTATTATAGGGGCGAAATGGCGTAGTTGTTAGACGAATAGAAACAGTTATTAGGTGCATAACAATTATAAAATAATCGGCAATATTGCATTCACACTTCCCATTATAAGCTGTGTATAGTTTTATTAATGTGCAGCTAAAATGTTGCCACCAAAGGTTGCCACTCAGTATCAATCAACTTCATGCCATTAGCACCAGAAAGAGAAGGGGTAAAGAGATTTGAATGTCTTTAACATTTTTATAAAAAACCGGCCAAGTGCGAGTCGGACTCGCGCTCGAAGGGTACCGTACAAACATTTAGTTAAGTAAAAAAAATATTGGTTCACGTTTTATGCAGGTTTATGTTTATGATATAAAATGTTTTTTTTTTATATTTGAGTTGATTGAATGAAAGGTAAATTGCGGTTTACGATTTATGACGTAATAACTACTTACTAGATCTCGTCCAAACCAATTTTCGGTGGAAGTTTACATGGTACTGTACATCATATATTTTTTTTAGTTTTATCATTCTCTTATTTTAGAAGTTACAGGGGAGGGAGGGGCCACATTTAACCACTTTGGAAGTATCTCTTGCGTTAACTATTCAGTTTAGAAGATAATGATATTAGAAACCTCAATAGCATTTTTGAAGATCAATCTATGGATAGGCAGGTAGGTAGACACCCCACACGTATGGGTTTGATAAAAAAAAATTGAGTTTCAGTTCTAAGTATGGGGAACACTTGAAGAATTTTATAAAACAATTTTTTTAACGGACATTGCATATACTTTATATTAAATTTATAATAGAATAAGAATAAAACTATTTAGATTTGTATAAATTTACACAGTTAGGAACGTGCCCGATTTAAGTATTGTGAAGGTGCACATGTGTGACTACGATTGCCTTAGTCATCCTGAGATCACGGCTCTTGTAAAGGAGTCGAGTCAGGATTAAACGTAAAGTATGCGCAAATATCCGTAAAAAAGTTTTTTTATTTGAATCTATAATATAATAAGCGTAAGAACTAAATATTCCTTAATTAATAATTATCATATATGTATCATAATTATTATAAACAATTATCATATCAAAAAGTGATATAAAATGAAAAAGCATACGTTACTCTATTAAATATATGTATGTTGACGTAGATAAATGATAAAATAACTGTCGAAGATTAGGGAAATATTTTTAATATGTCGTATCGTGTTTTTTTTCTCTTTATTTAAGTAAACAAACAGTAACAAAGTATATATTATTTACAAAGTAAGTGTATCAACATGTATTACTTTGAAACCAGCACCGTTCACCACAGATTATTTATATTCATTTAAAATGATTTAGAATCTGAAGCGGACTATGTGTTCACTTACATTTTTATTATATAAGAACTTTCACAACTAATTTTTTATAAAGCTGCTTTTTTAAAGATGCCTGGACAAGTTGCCACAATGTTAATCGAAGCAAATGACTCGTTATAAGGTTGTACTAGGCTGTATAGTGGTGAGCATTCACCAGCATTGAAACGTGTTGAGGGTATCGGATAGTCAAAACTTTTGACTATTGACTCAATAGAAAATTTATTATTTTAATCCGGGATTAATAATAAATGATAAAAGCGCTGATAGATTGCGTTGATAGTACTGCTTAATTTTTTTTAATATAATATGTAATTTAGGCCAGCAGAAATGATTGCTATGTTACATGTACTTATACCTAAATGATTTTACATGTGCGATGATTCATTCATAAACCTTGTTTTGTTAATTAATATTTTTTCTTTGTTCCAGATAAGATGGCGCGACGCTACATTAAATGCAACAACAGTTATGAAAGCAGATGAATCGGGCGATATAAATATGACCCCTGTCCCAGACGACCTCACCTCTTGTGATAAAACGATCGCTAAAAGTTATCAATTTTACTAAATAAGAATTAAAAATAGAAAAAAAACCGCGTTCCTCTAGTGTTTAGTGTCAATTAGTAAATACCAAAGCGTTTAAAAAATATAGGTTCTACCTCCATAGAGAACTGTAATTATTTTTTCTAACCAAAGATAATATAAGATGGCGAACCAAATGCCAATATACAGCCAAGTGGTGCCCAAATCGCAATACCGGAACAAGAATGGGAAACCTAGTAGATCTCAGATGGCTACACGGGATTTTGATCCTTTGAATTTTAATAATGGCGGGAACTTCCTATCGCCTACAGATAAGGGAGATAAAGTGGATAAAGAGAAGAAGGATAGACGGGAGAGGTCTAGGGATGAAGCGAGTAGATCAAGAAGGACGCAGAATAGGAATGAAGCTTGTGAAAGTAAAGTGGAAGCTTATTTGAGGCAAAACCAGGTTAGCATGAGGCAGCAGCAACATCGCCACTCGGCTGTACGGCAGGCTGAGCATAGAGTCAATTTGAGGTGAGTCTCAGGATAAAAAGTTATTTCAAAAATGAGGGAACAATCATAAAGTTCAATGACAGGAATCAAATTTGTTTATGACTTTTTGGCGGGAACGGGAAGCATCTCTTTAGTGGTTTTGGTTTTCTTCTTAAAATTTGTCTTGTGCCAGATATAAGTTTTTAATAATGGAGGGTCAGTAATCACTTAGTGTTTCTTAATACGCACAAGACTTGGCCAGTGAAACAAAATAACTAAGTTGTCTTCTCACACTCTTTCATTGTTCATTCATAAATCACCTCTCATTATTATTAATCATCTAATTGAGAAAATAGAATTACTGAAAACTAGGCTGTATGAACTTTGTACCCTTTACTTCCCTTTATGAGAAAAGTTTATATAAAAAATACCGGCTTATTAATAATAACATTTCTAATATTCAGACCAATTACTTAAGCCCAAAGTCAGCACTGTGTTCTGGATACTAGGGTAACAGATGTTACATGTATATACGCGTATAAAAAATTACATTTGGTATTTATAGTATTTATGCGCTCCCGTTTTTCGTATGGGACACATGGCAGAGAATTATTTTTTTCTTTTTAGTTGGCCTGAAAAACGAGGGATTTAAAAAAAAAATGTAAGTTCTACTGTATGTTTGTATGCCAACAAACTCTTAAAGGACTGGGGCGATTTTAATAAAAAAATTTGGGTGTGTTTGATGGCTCCCTGGACGGCTTAGATTCATAAAGTAGGGGACGCTTGAACTTGACAGGACAATTTAGCAGTCATTGTCCGCTCCGTTCCGCTTCTGCTACATAAATAAGAACTATTCATAGAGATATTTAAAATACCCATGACTCAGGTACCGATGCTTGTATCCATTACACAAACATCTCCCTCTTCCGGGACTAAAACCCAGGACTATTTCAAAGGTGGGATCACTTTCTAGATCAAATCGGAAGAATTTGTATCGGTTAGCGTACGTTTTTTTCGTAATTTTGAGATTATCCTGGGATTAGACAATTAAAAGTCGAAAATATTAGGTTGATATCCTGTTCATCAAAGCTAACAAAATGTTTTGATTGGACCCATGTTAATAAAATTTCCTACATTCATGATTTTATAATTTATTTTATTGTACAGAAAGATGGAACAAACCGTTTTAAACTCCGCCAACAGCTTACTTTGAAAGCTATCAAAAGGCATTTCTTTTTTCTATAGTAAACTAGCTGACACGGGCGTTGTTATTGACCTATGTCCACTTAGGGAAAAAATGAAGCAAAATGAAAAAAAAAAACATCAAAATCGGTTGAGTAGTTCAGAGTTCATCACAGTCAAACAGGGAATTTTTATTGGAGCGAAGTGAGCGAAGCTCCCATAGATCAGCTTCAATGGCGCAATGTCTGTTACGCCATAACTTCCCGTGTTCTCAACCGATTTTAATATTTTTTGTTTGGAATCGAATCAACAGGTTTAGGACCGTATTGTGACGTTGAATTTGAAATTCGCAAAAATTCCCATCGAAACAAAAAAAAATCTTTATTTAAGTATCGCTCCGCCAATATATGGTGCTAGCGTAGCTTTATGCTTAGCGACTGCATCGCCTAGCACATATAGATAGGTAAGGGCTTGACCGCTATCTCGCCTGATATTAAGCAACGATGCGATCTAGGATGTCTTGCGCTTGACTAGAAGATTCGTGACTTAAATTGTATTTGTCAGGAAACACAGACTCAGTATTAGTAATATTATTAAATTTGTCGCGTGACCTATTGCAATTGCCGACCACACCTTTGGGTTGGGCGTAGTAAAGTCAGTCTGTGTATCAGCGTTTCGTGACCAACTGGTTGAGTGGGAGTTATTCTATTTGCTAAGACAAACGGTGCCGGGATGGAATCGAAGGGTAAAATTTGAATAAAACAACTTTTTTACGGATTTTGCGCATAATTTATTTTATATTTAATCCTGACGTTTCGTTCCTAAATGTTAAAATCTTAAATAGTATTATGAAAATACTTTGTGTGTTTGTTACCATATTGTCAGTAAAAGCCTAAGAATAACATTCAAGCAGGCTAGCTATATGTGTAGTCGTAGAACCGAAACGTTAGCGCGTTTCATTTCGGTACAGCGACATCTAGTTTATATAAAAAAGGAACGTGCTCGATTAAAGTATATTGCCATTGCCTTAGTCATCCTGTGATCAATGCTCCTGTAAAGGAGTCGAAAGGTCAGGATTAAATATAAAATAAATTATGCGCAAAATCCGTAAAAAAGGTTGTTTTGTTCAAATGTGTAATGTGCAAAAGAACGAAGTATGTTTGTGCGATTAGTACATGCAAAATATGTTTAATAATAATAATAATAAATATTTCCTACATTCACACCAATTAACCTAGCCCAAAGTAAGCAGGATGTGTAAAGGATACTAGGGTAACTAAGTAATATTCATATAAATACAATCATCCATTACTCAGGTACAAATGCTCGTATTCATCATACAAACATCTGCCCCTTCCGGGATTCGAACCCAGGTCCGTCGGTGCGAAAGGCAGGATCGCTACCGTTGCACCAAACGGTCGCAATCCTGCATCACTTGCATATAAGTCCCTTAATATTACTTAATTATGTATCATATATGTATGTCCATATGTTATCCGTAGTAACCATAACACAAGTCTTACGGTGCTTACTTTGGGCTAAGCTAATTGATGTGATGTAAGAACTGTTAACATTATTCGCAAATCGGTAGAGCGGTAATTTTTTTTAGGTACTGTGTGATATCATTTTATTGATCTTCCACATACGATGTTTGAATGCCTCTAATATACCACTTTTCATGGTAATGCCATTACGAGGTCACGGGTTTGATCCCCGGCCGGGGCAATGTGGAAAATGAAAATTTCTTTATTAAGCTAGGTTTTGGGTTTTGTTTTTGAATTCCATAACTGCTGTAGCTACTTAACGTGGATTCAGAATAATGAAGTTGTCTTTTTTTTTTTCAGGTCTCTCCAACTTAACGACGTGGTTCCCACTCGTGGGCACGACCGAACTCCCACTGAGAGGCATAGGGGCTTCCCGGGGGACAAGGACGGCACGAGGGAGCATCGACGCGAGAGGGACAAGGACAGAGATAGGGATAGAGAGAACTATGATTTTGACGGTAAGCCTTATTATATTAAAATTTTACAGCATTTCTAAATTGGGAACTTTTCCAACATATCATTTCAACGTGTCACTTGGCAAAATTAGTATTCATTGCAAGTTAGGTTTGATTTTTTTTTGTTATCTTTTTTCAATGAGCAAACTATATAAAGACTTTCTATTATTGATGATGCGTTGGAAAGTTATATTTTGTAAATTTATCTAAGGGAAGGGTAAATATTCCCCACCAAATCAGGGACTGAATAACCCGAAAATCACGGTATCTTTAAATTGAGATATGACGTCATACCGAAAACTAACGGTTACCGCTTTATTTCGATATCCAAATTTGTTTCGGTATCGTAATTTTTGTGTATAAACAGAAAAAGGTATATTTCGGTAGTGGTACTTAAACGACAATACATAATATGAAATATAGGTATGAAAGAGACGGACATAGATTGACCGCCTCTCCCTATTTCATTCGCGTGCCCGGAAGAAGATTTGCAAGTCTTCTCATCAAACTGCTTTAGTTTGGCTTGTTCTCGAGAAACAAAATCACATGCTTCTCGCATTAATTCGGTTGCCTCGCACCCCTCACTCCACATCCCGCAACGGTTGGTGCTGTTTTTCGGTACCGATATCGCATAAAGGTTAAATAACGGTATACCCTTTCCTTTATTTTATTAAGGTACATTTATTTTATACCAGTACCTTAACCTATACCGTAACCGCTTTCAGTCCCTGCTCAAGATTGACAAAGGAGAGGATGGATACCTTCTTTCTAATATTTTGTTATCAGCCATCATGAATTTACCGGAATAAAAGATGCTAAACCAAAAAGGACAAATACAGCTGAATTTTATCTTGCTAGTTTAGCTTAGTTTTATTTTATACTAGATGGCGCTGTAGTAAGTACACACAAAGTATTGTCATAATATAATTAATATATTGATATTTCAGGCACACCACAAAGCCCTGTGGCGCCTCGCCACGACTCCACCCGACCTGTTCGCAAGTCTTCCTCATCACACCGAGTGACGGAGACAAACATATCCACTGACAAGAGGAAGTTCTTCTGCAGGGAGTGGGCTTTTCAGAAGATAGCCCATTGCTTAGAGCAGAGGGCTGCCAGCAATACTGCTGGCGCTTTGATCTTGGGTAAGTCGGTTTAATTGTGTAGCTGGTAGTTTTCTGAAAGTCTATTGGCAGAATTTTTTTTGAGGAACTCTAAGCATAATGGTACGATAAAGGTCCTCAAGTTAGATCAGCCCTCTGATTGTAAATTTTTTCACTGACAAGAGGATATTTTTTTGCAGAGAGGGTTTTTTTTTAATTGTATTGCGCATGTTTTTGGGTAAGTTGGTTTAAGTTAGTTGTCAGAAAAGGAGGGTTTCCGAAAGATATCCGTTGGCAGGAATTTTTTGGCACTCTCTAAGCCTAGTATAGCCACAATACGTAAAAGGTACTCAAGTTGTCCTCAGCTCTCTGATTGTGAATTTTCCACTGACAAGAGGAGATTCTTTTGCAGAGAGAGGGCTTTTTTTAAGTGCAATGTTTACTTTATAAGTGTGTAGCAGTTAGTTGCCAGAAAAGGAGGGTGTCCGAAAGATGGTCTGTTGGCAGGTCTTTTTATAGGTACTCTCTAAGCATAGTGTCGCCATGAGACGGCAAAGGTCCTCAAGTAGTCCTCAGCCCTCTGATTGTGATTTTTTTAAATCACAAAAGATTTTGTAGGGATAGGGTTTCTTTAAAAGTGTAATGATAACTTTATAAGTATATTGCGAATTAGGAAGGAAAATGATCACAGCTATAAACTTTAGAGGTTAACCAGTAATCGCCCAACGTCGAAGTGTAAACGTTTCGTACATACATTCAAAATGACAGCTGTTTTAATATATTTCAACATTTATAACATATTTTGAAAGTAACTGGACGATCCTAAGTTTAGAAAGCTTATTAGTTATGAATGCAGGTATATAGCAAAAGGATGTAAAGAGAAAAACAGTGTATTTAAAAGTTTGCAAAGTATCAATGTATGAGCTCTACGACTTAATAAATATTTATATTGCTCATCACCATTGGTTTCAGGTGACGCAGGTAGCGGCAAGACTGCTCTCTGCCAAGAGTTGAGCTCCCCCAGCCCAGGACCAGCGGCGAGGCAGCAGAGGGCGTTAAATAGGAGACTGCTAGCAAGACACTTCCTTCAGGTTGCTTTATATTGTTGTATACCTATATGTTTTAGATTTTGTATTTTCAATGCTATTGTTAGATAGTGAGATAAAATTGACTGTATGGGTAACTGATGAAATAATATATAATTTGGCAAAACTAATAATTGAACGAGTCGTCCGTCTGTCAAGACTCATAGTCTCGGAAACGCATGTAGGTATCGAGTTTTGTTGTTTATATTCAATCCTGACATATCGACTCCTTTATAGGAGTTGTGATCACGGCTCTTGTTAAAATATTCAAAACCGCAAGATTGTTCCTCTCACCAAAGTGGAGCTTGGATCATTGCTGGCCGAGCTGGGATGTTTGGAATAAACAAGCAAACATCCTCCAGACACCAAATAGGCGCTTTAAGTCGTCCAGCTGCAGATACCGCCCGTATTGATTGAAGAAGAAGAAGGTCAGAATTTAATATAAAAATACAATAATAAACTCGTGGTTTATCTTGTTAAAGAGTTTTTAATTTAATCAGTAATGGTACGGAAGAACTTCCGTGACGGTGGCGAATGTGACTGTGTTAAAAATTAATACTAATGTAATCATAATTTATTTCTAAGAATATGGGTCATATTAGGTTATTTAATTTTACAAGTTCAGCATGTTATTTTCGGCATAGCCTACGTCATCGGCATGGAAATTGTAAGTGACCATGAAAGTTAATAATACATAATTGTTTCAGAGTAACAATGAGAACAGCCTACGCCCGTCGGAGTTCATCAGGTCGCTGGCTATGCAGATCCTGAGCCACTCATCTAGACGTGTTCGCACCGATTCACCGAAGGAATCCACCAGTGACAGGTAACACTAAAAGATAATGACACTAGGACCAATATGCCTTTCAAAACGAGATGAACAAGAAATGCTTTAGTAGTCCTTGATTTTTATTTATTTTGGACTGCTTTATCAATCGTCTGCTCAGGTATTAATTTTACTATTTCATTTTACAGACGAAATTCCGACGATGACCGTGAGTCGTGCGCGAACAGATTCCGCGGCCTTCTCGACTATACAGAAGAAAGCTCCAAACCGTTATTGGCTGACAGCGAAGGTATTTTTTTGTTTTTTGCCTTAGGGGGAGGCAAAGGGTACGAAGCCCATACAGTCTCTTCTACCGTTATTTAATTTGATGATGTTGATAAACTTTGTCCAATGTAGGATGATACTTTTGACAGTTGTCACTTCTAACAGAACAGGTGTTATTGCTACGTACTTAGGTTGCGTTTGTTTCCTTATGTTTGGCTTGACATTGCAATAGCAACTTTATACCCTCTATATAGGTGTCAACTGCCAAAGTATCATCCTATATTGGACAAAGTATAACTGATTCATGATCAATGGATCATCATCAGCTTATTAATGTCACCACTGCAGAACCATAAATCTTCTTTACGGATGAAACTCTATAAAGAGAATGAGCTATACCCACCACACGGGTGATATGTTTGAATTTACGTACTGTTTAGGGTTAGATATGTAATAGTTTAATCATTTGTTTTGTTCTAACCGATGTTTCAGGCAAATAAATATTTTGATTGATTGAATAATTACAAGATATACCCTTATCAAAACTATATAAATATCATTTATATACAATGTCATTTACTAAATACATTGCAAACACGATTATTGATCATTTTCATAATAATTATGAAGTTGTGCATTTATTTTTGTTAAAATTATAACTTATTCCAGATCAACGCACGGATGAGGAGGAGGGCGGTTCTGGGCGTCGAATCCGCACTATAGAACGCATCCACGAGCGTGCCGCCTACCACGACACAATGCCGGATAATGTGGCAGAGGTAAGTAAAATATTCTACATTAGTTAAATTATAAATTTATACAGTTTTTGCATTTTTTCAATATTTTAATTATTATTTTAATACAAAAATACTAGAAAATATCGACTCGGCTTACAAGTGAAATCTTAAGAAGGATAGAATTTTTATTGTTATTTATTATTATTATATGGCTTTTGATTGTTTATATCCCCTTTAACTATATTAAATTATAACCCCTATTATACTTTTTATTTTTTTTATTCCTTTCACCTAAGGTAATCTGGAAAGGGTTTCTGTTGAGCAATAAGACCACCTGTATGTAATTTATATCTTATAGAAATAAAGCATTGTGATTGCAAAAAATAAAATAAAATACATTATTATAGCTGGATCCACCTTAATCGAATGTTTAATATTTGTAAAAATATTACTTTCGATGTTGAAGGTAGTTAGCGTTCAACATTGGTGGAACGATACTAGCTCATAGTATAAGTTGAAATACGTTTGTAAATTTCGACGCATCTGCCAGCGTCTCGGTTGTTCAGCGGTCAGAGCACTCGCCCGGATACCGAAAGGTCGTGGGTTAGAATTTCACCTGAGGGCTCGGAGGCGTGGTTCTTTTTTACAGGCGTGTTTTATATATAATATATATTATAAATCTATAATCGAAGATCACAGTTGTTTGTGTGTTTGTCTGTCCACTATTTTTCCCGCCCTTTTTCCATTGTATCAATAACGTTACCATAGCAACGCGTTAACCGCAAGTACCTGCCTAGTACTTGTACCTAGTTTACCAGAGGCTAGATGGCGCTAACGGAAAAATATTTAAATAATAATACTAGATTTAAAAATCTAAAAATCCCACGTTTTTGACGTACGTACGTTGTTGACTACGTTTTTGACGTGATCCCACGAGATGTAATGAGATGTACGTTATGCATAGATGTTGAGAGTATTTGTAAAGATGCGCTCCCACGTTTTGAGTGGCCCTTCGCTTGGCCCCGCCGGGTTTTTTTATTCTTTTTTGGTTACTGAAGAACGTGGGATTTTTAGATTTTTAAATCTAGTATTATTATTTTATTCTTTTTAATTTTCTTGCGTTATTATTGTTTAATTATTTTTAAAAAGTGACCGTAGAAAGTTAAAAGTTGTTTTAGGATGCATTGTCATCGGGTTCTGACTTGCTCCAAAAATTTCAGCTCGCTAGGTGGCCGGGAAGTGCCTCAAAATTGAGTTGCAAGAATCCAACTGCACAGACAGACAGACAAACAAACAAGAAAGCGACCTGAGAAAAACGTGGGAAAATAGAAAAAATTTAAAGAATTTTGTCCATCCGTGCGAAGCCGGGACGGGCCGCTAGTGTATTATAAATGTATAAACGTGTTTGTATACTATATTTGTTTTTTTCTGCATTCTTTTTCGATGTCTTCCACAACAAAGATCGTAACTCAATAATATTATTATGGAATTATGACCTTTACGACATTTTGCCGAAGGCATCGATTTGTGTATGGCGTTATTTATTTAAAATATTTTTATTCCACAGGTGCCAGAAGTTTTACCCCGTTCTGTACAGAAGCCTTCCAACCCATTCGTCGCCGACGACCAAGACTTTCGCCTTTACGAAAACCACGAGAATTTGTTCCTAAGAAATATTTCTCATAACCAGAGTAAAGAAGCTAGACTGCTACGACAGAGCTCCGAACCCACGTCCCAGAAGACGCATAGGTAAGAAAGAAATATTGTGAAATAAAAGTGGAAAATTAACTTATCTATATTGTCTCGTGTCTGGGTGATGTGGTACCGTCGTTGTTTCAGAATTGCATAACACAAATGCTTTAGCTACTTAATATGGGTTCAGAACAATGAATGTAATGTTATCTATACATCTATACATATAAATAAAATTGGAGTGTCTGTTTTTAATATTGAAATACCCGTTTTTTACTACATGCATATGAATATATATACGGTACATACACCAAAATAACATTTTTTTTTTCAATTTTTGTCTGTCTGTCTGTCTGTTTGTAACGGCTGGACCGATTTTGATGGGACTTTTATTGGCAGGTAGCTGGTTTAACAGGGAGTAACTTAGGCTACTTTTATTTTAGAAAAATAATGTTGCAATATTCCACGCGGACGAAGTCGCGGGCGGCCGCTAGTCTAATATATAATTAACCCCTTGAAGCCCAGCTTTGTGAAATGCGTTATCTCTCTCTATCGGGGAAAAAATATCATTCAATCAAAAAGAACCATTACCAAAGACGTAATAAGGATTAAATCAGACTGCGCGCTATAGAACATTATATAATGCTGGCGGATTTTAGGCATCGTTGTCGCGCGCATGATATAATGCTCTCGGGTTTTAAGGGGTTAAATAACTAGGCGATGCAGTTGCTAAGCATAAAGTTATGCTAGCACCATATATTGGAGCGGAGCGTAATACCTAAAAAAAGAAAAAAAAATTTTGATTGGAAATTTTTGCGTATTTCAAAAATCAGTCTCTGTCACCATTAAGAATCCATATACTCCAATGCTTTTCTTCCAATTAAGAAAATCTTTGGAAAGTCTAGTACGCAGTCTTGTGCGAAAGTACCTCTGAAGTTTTGTATTCGATTTTCGGTAAGATATACATACAAATATGATACATAGATAATAATGATATATCCACGAGTCGGGTACATCTGTACATTACACAAATATATGCCCCTTTCGAGACTCGAACCCAAGACCGTTGGTGCTAAAGGCAGGATCCCTACCTTTGCACCGAACGGTCGTCAATTATAAATATACATTACCGAAATTTTTTAAGAGTTTATTCAGTGATATTCTTAATAATTCAGTTTCAAAAACATTTAAATACTATTTAAAATGCAAATTAATCTATATATATAAAAATGAAACCCGTTTTCCGTTGTCACGACATAACATGAAAACGGCTTGACCGATTTGGCTGATTTTTTTTTTGTAGTTTTCTAATACTCTGTACAAGGTTCTTACGGAAAAAAATATAAAGAAAATCTCTCAGAAAGATTGAAAAATATAACGTAACGAATGTCAACGTCATTCAATTTAAAACAAAAAATCTGTGGTAATCTGTGACACTACATCGATAACCGCGCTGACAAATGTCAACGTCATTCAATTCAAAGCTACGCTAAGGCGGTACGAAGTTCGCCAGGTCAGCTAGTAAGTTATAGTTTTACATTTATTGATATCCCTGAATGTAAGTTTGTTTGTTATGCTTTCACGCAAAAACAACTAAACCGATCATCATAAAACTTCATACATGGAGGTATTAGAAGTAACATAGGATACATTATATTGAAAAAAAAAATAAATAAAAAAAAATGCTGGCAAATAGTACATATATATAACTACCCATGACTCAGGTACAAATGCTCATTATTATGACACGAACTTCTGCCCCTTCCGGTTCTCGAACCTGGAACCGTCGGTGCTAAAGGCAGGATCGCTACCATTGGACCAAATATTAACGTGTTCTCATTTCTGTTTCAGTACAAGTGACCCTGACAAGCCCAAATCGGAGTGCAGCCCTCCCAAGTCCCGTATACCGGTGGCCAACTTCCGGTACCCAAACAAGAGCGAGCTTCGACCGGAAAACTCCCCTCAGAAAACGAAGCCGGAGAAACCGGAAGAGCTACCGGAATACCAGAACGTGTTGGCGGAACATGAAGCTCCGGAAGTGGAAGTGGAAGTGGTACCAAGACAGAAAAAGAGGTAATAATTACTTATAAAAATAATTTTAATTTTATTTTGTATACAGTGTTCTATCGGAATATAAGTTCTTTTGAATCGTCCAACATTTTTACCTACCACCCATTCAGGACGTCTTTTAACTGACAAGAAGAATGGGCGCAAAAAACTCGTCAGCTTTAACAGAAGTAACGACATTTACAATATTATACGTCGTCACCATACATAATCCACAAAAAAGAAACAAAATTATTCTGTTATCACAATATTCGTAGCGTTATGATTTCATTATTTCGTTGATTACAACAAAGTCAACAAGTATCTGTTTTAAGTAAGTATCCTTAAACATTGCTAGAATTGATTGTTCACTCATTTATGCACCATAGAAAGCCATTCTGTCTTCTGTACCAACTGCGTGTATTTTATTATACAGTGGAGCCCCGGTAGTCCGGCCCCTGGCTAATGCGGCACCCCCTATAATCCGACATCGTCTATTACATACAAGTATTCGCTAATTCATGATTGAACAAGTTACAACTTGTACGCACCATCAGAGTGCAAGATGCAATTAACGCCTTTGAGCTGGGTTTGCAATGGGCTGAAGAAAATGGTGCATCCTACAACGAACTTCTACTTTTAAGAAGACTGAGGGACAAAGCTTTAATTTCGCGTTTCAACAATGTTAAACAAAAAAAAATGAATATTTTCATCCTTCTTAAATTGATTGATTCATAAAGTTTGATTATTTTAGTACATATGTACATTTGATTGTACACAATTATTTCCTAATGTAAAGTTATTGCATATTTTTTTGTAAATTCTGTAGCATTAATGACGTTACTTTTATAATAAAACGTAATCTTTCTATTGTGTTGTTTAATTTACTAAATTTGAGATACATAACGAAATATGATTTGTAATCTTATCATTGGATCTGTAATTTGTCGGATTACAAGGTACTCTTTTGTAAAAAAAATCGGACTATAGGGAATTCTTGGGCAGTACTCTATAATCCGACAAATTCGATAGTTCGACACTGCCCTGCAAAATGTTTGTCGGACTACCGGTGATACAGAATTTATATACATATAAATTCTTTTTCAAAATGTTTGACTGCGATGTACTCCAAAACTACTCAACTGATTTTAATGACTTTTTGAAGTGAAAATCTCTTTAGCGGCGCTGTGTATTTTTTTTTGGAATGGGTAATCTAAACTCGCGTCAGGACACGTGACCTGCTCAAAAATTCGTAAGACGGCGCAGGGCGCTTGCGCGATGTGCGTATAGTCGTGTCATTTTTAAACTTCATAGTGACAGTTACATTATTATTTTTTTCAAAACTGACATTATGAAATTTTAAAATGGCAGGTAATGTCATGAGAACGCATGCGTTCAACTGATTTTATTCATATTCACAAAAAAATGCAATGAACACGACTTGGTGTGTTTGTTGACATGTTTGTATACGATAGCGCAATAAATGAATATTGTATTTTACCACATAAATGATAGCACTTTTATACTGATCATTAAAGCAATTCGTGCGAAATTATTCCTTAACCATTTCAAAATATCAAAAATGCACAACGTTAATATTCAAGTTCTCACTTCTGCCGGCACTCCCGGAGTGCAACCCGTCGTTTTTTTTTTAAATGTCTTTAGGTAATATAAAGCTATTCTCGTTGTTTGCATGCCGAGATTACTTTTTATTGTAATGTTAAATCTTATTTAAAATTTAGTTTTTTTTAATTATTATTCATATATTTAATACACTTTTGCTATACTCGAGAACAGTAATTTAGTTGTAACTAGTGTAAAAAAAGATTTAAATTAGCCATAATTATTGTTTTCAGATCTCAAAGAGACGACGTACCACCGCCAATACCCAGTTTACCAATCAGCCCTCGTACTTCTATAGCGGACGCGTATTATGACAAACTGTTGTCCGATTGCGAAGTACAGAGGGCGCTTTTGCCTCAGAACATGGAGAAAGACCCCGATGGGTGTTTCAAGAGAGCTCTTCTGTTCCCGTTATTGGAAATAACTCCGCCTAAGCAAGGCCTCTTTTTATTGGTCGACGCTATCGACGAAGGATTTACTGGTAAGTAAAAAAAATATGTTAAAAATAAGTTAATAGTAATCATAATTACAAGGTTAACCTTAGTTATCTGTTTTATTTATTTACTCGATATTTAACTATATTTATTTATGTAGTATATTTTCACAGTATAATAGTTTTTGAAGAGTATCTATAGAAATAATAAATGTTTAATTTTATTTATATTATTTGATCTGCTTTCTAAGTTGTATTTATTTATGTAGTATATTGTCACAGTAAAATAGTTTTTGCAGAGTATCTATAGTAAAAATAAGTGTTTAATTTAATCATATTATTTGATCTGCTTTCTAAGTTGTCCCGATTACTTAGTAAATCACCTACATATGTTTTCAGCTAAAAGAGATCTTTTAGAAACTTCTTTAGAATCCTTGTGATTTGAAAGTCAATGACACGAAAAAGAGACAGACACATAAATTCATAAGATGTAACGTAGGAGAAAATGAGCTGGGAAGCATTATATAGTCTCTTTGAAACGGAAAAGCGACAGTAAAAAGAGACAGGCACATAAATTCATAAGATTTAATATAGGAGAAAATGAGATAGGAAGCATTATGTGCGCGTGTTAATACGTGTTTGTGTGTACAAAGCTTGAGAGAAGGCATCACAACAATTTATGTATATGTATTTTGTAAATAATACGTATATGTATTTTGTATACATATACGTATTATTTTTGAAGGTCTCCTTTTACCACGTGTGAATTGCACACATGCTTTTTTATAGATAAGCTCACCATTGCTCTCTAATATATTTTAATTCAAAGAAGTTTCACTTCAGCCGTGTGGTCTAAAACACACTCTTTTTTTATAATTTAAAAGTGTCATAACTGTTGGTGATCCTAATGGAAAAAATGATAGTTGCAGGCAGCGAAGACCGAGAGGGCAGCGAGCCAGCTCAGACGGTGGCTACCCTCCTGGCTCGTCATCAGCATCTGCTGCCGCAATGGCTGCTGCTCGTCTGCACTGCCCGAAGACATGCCAGACCCTGCTACTCCTTGTTCACTGGTCAGTATCTCTTGGAACTTTTTATAGGTTCTACGAAAATTTCCCAAATTGTTCGTTGTACCTAAAAAGTGCAATCGCGGAAAAGGGTTAGACGCAACGGACTCTTGTAATGAAAGTTCTCAGTGTTTAATAACTACATTATATATGAATGAAGTGAAAAATAACATGCAAATGCACTTAAAATAAGTTGATTTGAATCGTCCTACATTGTAATAAAAATCCCCAGGGGTAAAGATGTTATTTACCCCAATGAAAGCTAGTCGGTAGAGCAGAGGGGTTGTGGTTGTGTGAGTGTGGATTCGCGTGACCCAGTCATCCATGGAGCAACAATGATTTTGGGTGCCGTTAATAATAATTAAAGTTGACAATAAAAAATAATAAAGTGTCCATGGATCGGAACAAAGTGAGTTTAATAAATCAAACTAAAATTGTTATTTAAAAAATCATTTATTTAAATCACTACTGATATCAAATGGTAATTTAAAAGAACAAATCACTTAGAAACACATATAAGTAAATGTTATAAGATTAAGGGGCTGGCTGCCTAGGGCCGAACCCATAAGTACTCACAATACTTAAGCTAAGACACATATTGCTTATCATCTTAACATAGAAAACTCTGAATACCTAACTTACAGGTTATTCCTAATAAAGTAATATTCATAAACATTTTAAACAGTAACCAGACATAACGCTAGAACTAAATTAATTTAACATGTAATTAATACATATATTGACTGTAGACCGACATAGGCTGAAGTTGAACATGTCGCAGAGTAGCCATTACAGATTTACTGATACTCCGAAGGAATAAAGATTTTTATGAACAAAAATCAATTCCTCGGGTACATGATATAGAACACAGCTGCTACGGTAACAAAAGGAAACTGTGGAATACCTTGGTTAAATTGATAATCACATGGCGGAGGTAATGCAGACATGTGCTGCGTCACGCCGACATCAAGGAGACATCATCATCTGGGATTCCAGCTAGGCCCTCGTCCTTGCAGCATAACGTTGAAACGGCCCTTGAGGTACTTTGAATTATATTTAAAAGTCTTGCCTTAAAGTTGAACTGGAAGTATATTTAGAAATATACTATCCTTGAAATAGCCTTGAATCATCATTGAAGTAGCCTTAAGGTAGCCTTAAAAGCCTGGCCATGAAGTATCATTGAAGTGGCCCAAAAGCCTTACCTTGAAGTATCATTGAAGTGGCCCAAAAGCCTTGCCTTGAAGCCCTGCAATACAAAAACAAAGTCATAAACCGGTCGCCATTTCGCACATGGCGCTTCCCTACAACTAACCTTATAATTAAGTTAAGAAACTCACCAAAATTGGGCTTCAATTATTACATGTTTTATCCCGAAGGAAACAACACTTATAACATGATGAAAGATAAAATGAGCCTCGAGCCCTGGAAACAAGACATCGAATTACCATGTGGACACATGTAAAAGTGGATCACTAGTTAAATTCACATTATTAAAACACTTACCACACAAATCAATGCATAATGCATTATGAAATGAAATCAGACTTCCATGAGGTAGTAACAAAATCTGCACCTTTACATTTAATAAAATTTCTGCATCCTTACGACACAGTCGAAATGAAAAAGATAATGGAGGAAGACTTCCGTCTTGGTGGGAATAAACTCGAGTACCATCGACAACGACTAAACCAGAGACTACTTGTGGTCTTCGAACATACATTATTTATTATATGAATATAATGATTAAATCCTAAATAGCATGCCAGACATTAACATTCATTTTAATTAAATATAACCTAAAATAACAAATGCGACATATTTATTTAATTTTTACCAACAAAGTATAAATTTATTTGGTCCGAAACTCCTATCGAACAACAACGTGAATAAGTGAATGAGTAGGTAGTAACTAGGTAGCCCAAATCGGAACTACAAACGTCGCATCTGACAGTACTCACCTGTCAATGTGAAAGCCAGCTGTGATGTATGTAAACAAGAAAGCTAATTTTAATTTAACTATGGAAAAGTACATGAATTCTTAGTGAATGCTGTGTTAAAATGAATTCAAACGGATGCTGTGTTGCTAAAGGGTGTGGTACGATCGCCGACACTCTCTATGCCACTGGAAATTGACTCAAACAAGGTAGAAATATTCATGCATTCTTCTAATACTATCTCAAAACCAGACAACATACACATCTTCCTATCTAGAAAACCTACATAAGCTTAATACCTAATGTTCCTGCCCGTGTCGTGAAACTATGGCGAGGATTTCACCATAAACAGTACTTTAAAATCCAGAGCTTGCTATCTTATAGATAGGTTGAAAAAAAAAAGTGTTACAACATATTTACCTACCACCCATTCAGGACGTCTTTTAACTGACAAGAAGAAAGAGCTCAAGAAACTCGTCAGCTTTAACACAAGTAACCACATTTACAATATTATATAATTAACAAAATTATTCTGTTATCACAATAATATTAGTGTTATGTTTTCATTATTTCCTTGATTACAACAAAGTCAACAAGTATCTGTTTTAAGTAAGTATCCCTAAACATTGCAATAATATACAGGGAATGAGTGACAAATTTAAGAAAGCAATAAAGATATGGAAGAGAGTAGCGTGTGTGTTCATGGCACACACACTACAAAAGTATAAAGGAGTATAAGGGAGGAAAAAAACAATCCTTGCCGAGTTTTTATGCGGCTTTTTCTTGGTATAAGGTCTCCCGACGTAGGACTTATGAAGCCATGGCGTAGCTTTGACGTTCAATAAACGCATTGGAAATGCTCGTATTGAATAAAAATTATTTTATTTTTGTTATTTACGATAAAATATTAGGGGTTAAAGTATGAAATTGCCGATTTGTACTGAAAATCTATATTGTTTATTTTTTAAATTTTTAACAAATTTATTTAATCAAAATAGTTGCCATTATTATCTATACATTGCTGCCATCTAATGGGAAGGTCATTAATGCCTTTGCGATAGAATTCCGACGATCTAGACTGCACAAACTGTGTGAAAGCATTTTGTACTGCCTCCTGGGAAGAAAACTTCTTGTCACGTAGATAATTGTCCAAATCACGAAAAAAATGGTAGTCCGTTGGAGCAAGGTCTGGTGAATACGGAGGATGACGAATGGTTTCTAACTGCAGTTCCTGAAGGGTCAAAATGGTTTCTCGTGCTGTGTGAGGTCTCGCGTTGTCGTGGAGCAATAATGGTGAAGATCGATTCATGAGTCGGGGCTGTTTTACTGCTAGTTTTGTCAACATGGTTCGGAGTTCGGCACAATAGACATCTGCCGTTATTGCTTGACCAGATCGGAGAAAACTATAGTGAATAACACCATGCTGAGACCACCAAACAGTTACCATTACCTTTTTATTGGTAAGTTTTGCTTTAGGACACTGTTGTGGCATTTGACCTGGGGTCAGCCATTGCATTTTTCTTTTCCGGTTATCATAAAGAATCCACTTTTCATCACATGTTACAATTCGATCCAATATTCCTTCATTTCTGTACCGGTTCAACAAGGCAACACAAGTTTCAACACGCGTTTCTTTCTGCAGATCAGTCAAATCATGAGGCACCCATTTTTCTTTTTTTTTTATTTTATTGATTTGACGCAAGTGAGTCAATATTGTGGGTAAGGTAACGTTAAACCATGCCGCTAATTCCTGGGTACTTTGACTAGGATCGGCTTCCACTATCTCTCTTAATTCATCGTTATTTACCTGTGTGGGCGGTCTTCCTCGTGGCTCGTTCTTTAAGTCGAAATTTCCATCACGAAAGCGTTTAAACCAAAATCGCACGGTGCGTTCATTAGTAGACCCCTCTCCAAACGCAGCATTGATATTGCGGGCTGTTTCTGCCGCGTTAGTTCCGCGTCGGAACTCGTATTCAAAAATAACTCGAATTTTCGCAGTATCCATCTTTCTTGTCTAAATTGAATAACAAAAACAATTGAAAGTCGATATTCAAATGTTTTACATTTTTTAAAAAAAGAACATCATAGAAACCATTTAAAAAAAGTTTCATTCGAAAACCTCAAACCATGAAGATTCTATGTCAATTCAAAGAACCTATTGCAATAAAACGGCAATTTCATACTTTAACCCCTATTATTTGCCATTTGATTAATTCTTTGTTAAAATCTCTGTCTATCTATATATTAAAAAATTCCTGTCATAGTGTTTGACCGCTATGAACTCCGAAAGTACCTCAAATGATTTTGATGATGTTTTTTAATTTCGCTGCATTTGTTTAACCCCTTGAAACCCAGCATTGTGTAAAATGAGTTATTTCTCTCTCTTTCGGGGAAAAAAATATCATTAAATCAAAAAGATCCATTACCAAAGCCGTAATAAGGATTAAATAAGACCGCGCGCTATAGAGCATTATATAAAGCATAATATTATGCTCGCAGATTTTAAGGTGTTAAATTAGGACAAGAAAGGTTTCGTGTTAATTTATAACAACAACGCGTGCCCGGGTCAGCTATTTTTCTATCAAAAGTCACCATCAATGTTTTAATGAAAAAAAATCATGATAAAACGCTTAAGTCACTTTTATGCAAGTTACTTGATGTCATGACGTCACCTTATTGTAAACAAACTTTTAGCTGTCAAATCGTAATACGTAAAACAGACTGGCATATACTGTAAACACCCAGATGACGTCTCTCCATTATTATGTCAATTACGTGCATTTTCAATCGCATAGTTGGATGTGGGATTTTAATTATTTTATTAATGATTTCTTACAAAAATAATTTAGAAATATAACTTCAAAAATAAAATAGTAAACTTACTGCGCCAGCGGGCTTAATTAAAGTTAAATTGACTATTTTGTTTCAGGTTACCGAAAGATAATGCTGGATGAGTTACAACGGGCGCACGTGTCAGCTGACGTGCAAAGATACGTACTGGCGCGGTTGGATACGGAACCAAGGCTCAGGTGTGTTTTTAATGTAGAAAACATAATAATTTATTTCTTACATTCACACCAATTAGCCTAGTCTAAGTGGGAATTATAAGACTCGTATTATGGATACTAGAGTAACGGATACACATATGATACTTAGATATTTAATATTTACAGAAATATTTATAAATATCCAACTCGGTAGAACTTAGGACTGTCGCACGGAGGGACACGCTCCATACAAGGGCGGTCATAAATAGTTAAAGTCCTGTTACTATCAATACATTGTATTATTTTAGTGACTTATAGTTGTAAAAGTGTTTTAGGAACATTAAAATGAAAGAAGTACATGTATTTACGGAATAAAAAACGTTTACTTCAGTAAAAAACAAATATAAACAATAACATACTTTTACCTAAATTTATCATGAACAAACACTTAAAAATTGGAATGTAAAACATATATTTTAAATAAAATAAGAGTCAAAACATTGATAACATTATTTAATTATAATAAAATAATAGAAATAAATAAATTAAAATTAATTAAATACAAAAAAAAAAACAAAACAACTAACAAAATACAAATAAATTATTCTTATTCTAACAATATTAAACATGTAACAATTCTATTACACTTTGTGACAGAGTATTTTTCTTTTTAGGGGGAAGTTTCCGAAGACTTGTAATATAAGGATCTGAATGTAATAATAGTCGTTGTATTAAATCTTGATTGGTAACTTCACGTGACATTTTTCGAGTGTGACTTCGTCTATAAATTTTGATATACTTATTTGTCGCTTCAGCAGCTTCTTCGGAAAGTTCTCCTATAGATAACAATGCATAACTTATAATATCTGATCCATGTACGAGCACCTTGTGGACAGAAGCAGGAAGACTATACCACGGATATTCCTCGACCAGGCTGTATGCTGTTTGTAATGCATAGTCTTTAAACTTGCATTCATTAATTTTATGTCCAGAAGATAACGTTTGTAATATTACACAACAACGATCTATGAGATCCTTATTCAAACCTGTAATTTCAGCAGATACAGCTGATTCCAAAAAAAACTTCCTGGCCGTGTTTCCGTCGTTAGACGTCCCGCTTCCACTACTACGCGGCTTGTCAACTATTAAACCTAATCGTTCCCTAAACTGGGACTGTACATATTGTTTTTTATTTGATAACAATTGTTTATCACTATCTAGCCTAACTTGCCATTTTTTTATGTCTAATCTATATGAAAGATGAATAAAATATTCGAAGAAACGTATCCAAGAATGTAGTGGTGATAATCCAAATTGGTATCTACTCTCTATTACAGGTTTTTGTAAACATTCGTCTATTTTATTCATCTCTTTAGGGGTAGCATTACATATATAACATCTACTTGTAGATGTTTCACTTAAAGCACTACAAATTTTACCATCTACCATTGAAAGCTGCAACTTATGAGAAACGACCAATTCACGATTGTCGATCTGAATAAAAATAGGTTGCAAACTTTCAATTTTATCCTTAAAATAAGCTTCCTCTTGCAAAGACACTGCTGTGCTTTCTTTCAAAAATTGAAATCGAATAGGACGGCAGTACCTAGTGGAAGAGGGTCGAGGATTTTTCCATAAAATTTTACAATTATCTTCAGCTAATTTTACAATAATTTGAAGGGGTACATAAGATGTTACAAACAAACTACTATCTTGTAAAGTTGAATCTGAAAAATATTTGTTTGTATTCACTATGTCCAGTGCTGCCATCGAATCCCCATTTCCCAAGTAAAGAGATATTAGACAAACAATCATCAGGAATCTGATCTAAGACCTCTTTTTGAGATTCAAGGATTCGAGAAGCTGTGTGATCAAAAAGACTTTGTAATTCAACTTCAGCTGAAGACTCGGAAACAGTTATATTAGAAGGGTAACATCTCTGTTTCGCTTTAGTAATTTGTTGGTAACATGGTAATACATTAGGAGAAATCTTACTATTAACAAAGTTTTTAATTAATAAATACTGATGTTTTGTCAACTGAGCATCAGTCACAAGTGACAAGACATCATCAGTGCTAACTCTAGATATACACGAATCGAATGAACAGTCTGAAACATCAAGCAATGCACTCACAGTAGAATCATCAGACTTTGACAAATCAGCTACTCTCCGACGTTTAGTCCTTTTACTACATTGCGTAAAAGGTTTTCGAGGACGACCACGTGAATGACACGGCGACGTTTCAGACGGAGTACATTGCTTATTGTTTTTCACAAGTTGAATTTTTTCAATAACATTAAACCAATCGGAATTCTTATATAAAAGCTTGGTTTTATCCCTATTACATTTTTTCCCGAATCGAGCAATAGCTTTACATAAATTATTAACAATTTTCTCTAAATAATGAATATCAATGTTCTCAGCATCGTTCAGAGTAGTCAACAAACTTTGTAGGACTTGACGACACTTTTCCGAGTCATTATCGGTATTGACAGTTAGCCATATTTCAAGAATATGCATTCTTGAAAACGAGCATATATATAAATTACCTAAAACAAAAAAAAACGGTTAAAATTCAGTCACAAAACCTACACAAAGCACTAAGACTAAATAAACTAATTTCGTAGCAAATGCTACGAGATAATCTGGCAACCGTAGCACCCTTGTCATCGCCAAAAGGGCAGATAAGGGCAGCCAAGTTTTAATTTTCCTAAGATAAGAAAGTCTAAAGATTATGGTGCAATATACCTCCATAGTCGGAGCGAGTGGGAACATATTTAAAAGTTTATTCAAACTTTGAATATTAAAATATAATACTCCAAGAAAAGTCGCCTCGTAGCAATGACATACTAAAGAAAATATATACTAAGATACAATTAAAATAAAAATATTAATTATTACATACCCTGTTCTTGGATATCCATTTCAGAAAAAACACACACAGCACTCACAGGTCCCGCAATGACAACAAATGACGTCACGCTTTTTAATGACTCACTGATAACAGTATTTACGATTGGCGATGCGCTCTCTTTGAATGCACAATAGATAATGAAGGCGCACTCTAATTACTGACCTATTTATAGTTTCAGAAGGTACCGCAACTATCCAATGTAACGACAAGGAATAAAATGTAAAACTAGAAAGCAGGTTTTTAAGATTTATGACCTATGGATGTCCCACAGTGCGTTGCAACAAATTGTTGTCAAAAGACTATTTTTTACAATTAACAGCGACTTTTTTGTTTAATGCAGACGCTTTCAAGTAGTTAGATAAACATTTTTGTACATTTTGACGCTAATAGACAGCGCGTAATTTTAATTACTCCTGTCGTTACATGTGACCTCGCACGAGTGGCGAAACTGAAAATCAGTGCTTTGTTCTAAAGCAAAAGAATTACAGAGATTTTGCCATTTTCCGTTGTTGCTGCATACAATATTGTAGTTTATATATATCATTCAATATAAGCACGAGATTCTAGTATGTTATATTAATCTAGAACCTTATTTTTGAGCTCCTATTTTTTAAAATATCATGCAGATGTTGCTGATTGATCGTCTTGGTTGTAGCTGAAAATCAGCAATTTACTCGTGATGCGAGTAAATACTATGCTGAGCTGCAACCCTTGCGTATTTCTGCGGCACACACACATTTTTGTTCAAGACCCGATTTGCTTCTTCCCTCTAAAATATGCTTTTTATTAAAAATGTGTGCAGTAAGAAAGCTGTTATCTATCTATGTATGCGACGGAAATAAAAAAATATCTTTCCATCTAATTGTTTGGTGCAAATGACGACAATGAACGACCGTTTGGTGCAACGGTAGCGATCCTGCCTTTCGCACCGATGGTCCTGGGTACGAATCCCGGAAGGGGCAGATGTTTGTGTGATGAATACGAGCATTTGTACCTGAGTCATGGCTATTTATATATACTTCTATAAATATTATTTATTTCTGTATGATATATCCGTTACAAGTCTATAGGGCTTACTTTGTGCTAGGCTAATTGGTGTGATTGTAAGAAAAATTGTGATTAATTGGCTTTTCTGTAACTGTAACAAAAGAAAAAAATAATGTATAAATAAAAAAAATAAAAATATACTTAAATAGGAAATATAGTGGTATATTTTTTTTATACCTCTAAACAAGTCAATAAAAAGAGGAGGTTGGAAAAATGAAATGTGAATTACGGTCAGGTCTCGTGTTTCGAGTGATACGGCGGCGGCTGCAGCGGCTGCAGCTGCTTTGGACAATCTGAGGATCAAGAGTGATGGCTGTCTGCTTTACTTGGAGAAGGTAATTAATTAGATTAATTATCAATATATAATCACGCCTTTTTCCACGCCATTTCACGCCACCACACTACAATACAGTCTGCTGGTTTGCGAGAATAACGACGGAACTAAAAACTTTTGAATTAATAGAATAAGGTCTTAACATTTCTTAATAAATCTTTTATCGCATACCTAAAAATGTAATTGTATATCTTTCGAGCGAACGCGATATCTGCTTTGCGTCTCTGTTCACGATAAAATATCGGCATATTTAGTTCAGAGTTAGTGACAGATTTTTGAGTTGCGTCGATATTCCAGCAAACCAGCGGTTCTTATAAGCTCGTCGGTTAAGGGTACTTTTGACCTACCCTTTCCTCCATTGTAAACTTGTAAAATAATGTAATAAAAAATGTGAAATATATACATTCACATGCCCCATGATGGCAAGACAAACGGACAAATTTACAATAACCTATACTTACACTCTGTTTTCTGCGAATACATATTTTAATTTAATTTCATATCTGCATGACACTATAAAGCACGAATTTGTAAAAGATAGAGCAATATGATTTCTCATTGTATTCGTTTTGTGTATTATAACATTGACTGTTTATATGTTATTTTTGAGTGGGATGTAGTAAAAAATTGTCCCTTATTTTTTGCTTATAAGGTTCTGGATGGCGTGGCGGATGGTTTCATAGCGTTGCGAGAGATAAGAGAGATACCGGGTACACTCAATGGGCTGTATTTATGGCTGGCGCAGCGGCTCTTCCATGGGAGACGATTCACTAAGGTCAGTTTAAAATAAACTTAATTCGATTTTTCGATTATTTTCAAAATTCTTTTTCTTTTAAAATAATAAAAAGAAGGCATTAAAGCATACCATACTTGTCTTATAATGTTATTGATTTGAATTACTTAGTTGTTATATTGAAATTTATTTTTTACTTTTGTTTGATTTACCATTATCGTGGTTTTTATTTTTTTTTATATTCTTAAAGCGTATCTGATGACGAGGTAGCTATAATTTAAGAGAAAGATAAACTTTTATTTTTATTTATAATTCCATCCCCATACCGTGTTTTGTAGAACTACAAAAACTAGCTCCTTCATGTTCTATTTAAATGTAATTTTATTAAGAAGGAATTGGTGACATCGGGCCTGATTAATCGACTTATTTTTGAAGTGAAAACTTCTTTAGCGGCGTTGTGCACCTTTTGGGATGGGTAAAAAATGTTTAACTCACGTCAGGTCACGTGACCTGATCGAATATTCGTAAGACGGCGCAGGGCGCTTGCGTGAGTATGCGTGTGTGTTTGCTGTCATGTTTGTGTACGATAGCGCAACAAATGAATATTGTATTTTACCACATATATGATGGTACTTTTGTACTGATAATCAAAGCAATTCGAGCAAAATTATTCCTTCACCATTCCAAAATATCAAAAATGCACAATCGTTAATGTTCATGTTTTCATTTCTGCCGGCACTCCCGGAGTGCAACCCGTTGTTCAATTTTTTATTAATGTGTTCGATAGATGTAATAAATAAAAAAATGCAAATTATTAAACAAAATAAATTATTGTTTAAAAAAAAACTAAAACCATACTTTTATGGTAAACCGAACTGAATAGCAAACGATAACTTTCAAAATAGCAATTAATTAATTAACGAGAAAAATAATATCATTGTAAGAAAAGCGTGGGGTGCTCAATATCGATTGTTGTATTTTCTAGCATTTATTATAATTTTTCAGTTCTTCGTATTGTGAAATGTTTTTCAATATACACTGTAAACTCTATATAGCGAAATTGAAGGGACTGGGTAGTTTATTACGTTATAAAGAGTTTTTGTTATACGGAGAGTAAAAATAAGATATATTAATAATTCAGTATGTATATTTTTTATTATTGTATTGTCATAGGTCTTTGATAAGCGTGCAAAATTTCAAATTATTCTGACGTTTTGAAGTGGGTTAAAATCGCGTTAAAAGATTCAGTTACAAACAAACATACAATTTCAATAAAAGCGTGTTAAAACAATCCTGTTTTTTACATAACGGATTATAATACTCGCGTCTGGGTGTTAAGGTTCGCCCATTACTCGACGTGCTACTGGCTGCTCGGTGTGGCGTCACTGAAGAAATGCTGTATAAATGCCTACTGACCAAAGAGTACAGCGTCACACGGGAAGATTTCAATAGAAGACTGCATCTGTTACGGAGGTCAGTTATTATTATATTTTTTGTTAGTTAAGCATTTATCTGAACACTATATATATATATATATATATATATATATATATATATATATATATATATATATATACACACATATTCCGTGTCACAGCGTTGACAGCGATTTTGATGATCTTTTTTTTTATTTTCTAGATTCGTTCTGACTTAGGACATAAATGATTCTTCTTCTTTGTTCTTCTTCTGTTATACGGGCGATTTCCGCAAGTCGACGTCTTTAGTGCATGTTTTGCGTCTAGAGGGTGCTTGGCTCTTTCACTCCAGCCAACCCAGCTCTGCCAGGAACGCTCCAAGCGCCTTCACTTTATTGACGACATCTCGGAGGCTGCCCGTTGGGCCGAGATGTTTTGCCCAGTAGGGTGCCACTCCCCTGCACTCCATAAACATCTGCCCTTTCCTGGACTCGAACTTAGGAACAAACTTAAGATAACCAATTTTCGTTTACCCGTTCTGTTGTGTTTTCCCCACAGGATTCTGGTGATGGAGCGGTCCAGCGGTTACCTGTCCATATTCCACCACTCGTTCGCTTCCTGGTTGACGGACGTTAAACATTGCACTAGAAGATACCTGTGCTGCCCCCTGGATGGGCATGCGCAAATGGCCATGTACTACACACTGGACGCACGAAGGTGAGACTATTAAGTATCTTAGTAAGAGAGATGAATAAATAAATAAAAATCTAATAAAACACCTTAAAATGTAGTATGGTTGTACGGTTATTGTATACCAGCGCAGAGCAGAGAGGCTCATCGGTGACAGCAAATTGGTAAAGAGCAAACTTCACACCTTAGCTCATCGCCGACAAGTTACCTGTCTGTCGGTATTCTACTGACTGTACTTTGGAGAGTGTGCTCGAGAGCTGCATTTGCTCATACCGCCATCTCCTTTTTTCCATCGGTCATCCAGACGCACTGCAGACTACCACCCTTTCTTGGTTGCTGCTTGGTACCTGTCGCACCAAGCGCTTTTCAACATCCTTCATAATGCGCACAGCAAAGGAGTGGAACTCCCTCGCTGCGTCTGTATTTCCGCGTACTTATAACCCGTTTGGTTTTAAAGCCAGGGTGAATAGGCACCTCCTGGGTTAGCTCGTTCCATCGTGGGTTCTGTCTTGGCCCCTGGGCTTGATTGGGATCAAGAGTTAGCTCTTAATATATATAAAAGGTGGAAATGGAGCGATAAATTTTTAAACCTCACAACAATCTTTGTACAACAATCTACCTACATTTCACAATAAAAACATTTATTATTCACTTGTCTATTGTGCAATGTGTATATTTTTTAAATATTCATATGTTATTTATCGACGACCGTTTGGTGCAACGGCAGCGATCCTGCCTTTTGTGCCGGTGGTGATGGGTTCGAATCCCGGAAGGGGCATATGTTTGTATGATGAATACGAGCATTTATACCTGAGTCATCGGTGTTTATATATATTTCTATGAATATTATATATTTATGTAGCATATATGTGTCTATCCGTTACCCTAATATCCATAACAGAATATTTATTATTATTTATTTATATTCTTATTTGGCAGATTGACAGCCCTGGAGATCCACAACTATGTGTTTCACATGACCACGTTAGAGCAGCACATGGCAACGCAGAAGAAAGCAAAGGCGAGGTAAGTTATCCATGTATTACTATAATCAATAGGCGTAGTATGTCTTTATTTTAAGAAAAGAAAAAGAAATATATGTGCACAAAATGTTCGTCGAACTTTAAAAAATTGTCTTTGATTTTTTTCATACATACATGTAAAATAAATGTGAAATGGCAAAGTGTAAGGTTGCTAATGCGAGGGTTGGTTATCCAGTGATCAAGAGACGTCGGTGGATGTGCACACGCTGGTGCTGTTGTGGGTGTTGGACTCCGGATGCAGAGTCGAGGCTGCGCTGGAGCAGCAGCTTCCACCCTTCCAGGTCAGTCCCAACCCTTTGGCGATCTAGAACTAATGTTCTCAAATGGGAAATCTGGGGAAGTACCGGAATTTTGTTTGTGATCCCTGGTCCAGAATTACCAGAGGTGTCTTTACCTATGGTGTGAGGTGTGCGTTGTGATCCTAGGGTGCGCCGAGCACTTTTAATCACTTCAATGTCAATTAACGGAAATTGTTAAAGAAAGCATGTGTGCAATTCACACGTGGTTGAAGTGAAACCTACAAAAATAATACGTACACGTATATGATATACCAAGGTTGTTGTGATGCCTTCTCTCAAACTTTGTACAACGCATGTGAACACGTTATAACACACGTACTATCTAGGTCTCTTGCGCCTTAGCAGTTTGTAGAAATTGAACTGATCGCATCGGACACACGACTTATATTTTACTACGATTTATACTACGGCCAATCTTAAACAGCTAGTTTTAAAATCGCCCTTGATGTCAGTACTGTCAACTGTCAATCTGCTCTCACTTGCTTGTTTGCGCACGCGCGCCATTGTTGAATGAATGAAAGGGGCGTGGCCTGAAGCGATAGGTATCGAGCAGTGTGCAAGTGACTTTCGACTTAGGACTGATAAGGCGCCAGAGGCCTCGATAGTACATAATGCTTCCTATCTCATTTTTTCCTACGTTAAATCTTATGAATTTATATGTCTCTCTTTTTACTGTCGTTTTTCATTTCATCGACTTTCAAATCACAATGATGCTAAAGAAGTTTTCACTTCAAAAATTTAACTCTCCGTACAAAATTACCGATCAGCTGATCAAGTGAGAATGTGACATGGGTATTTTTTGACTTGTTAGGGTTCATTACCCTGTGTAATTCTGAATACAATCAGTCAGCACATAATGGCATTAAAAATTTCAATTTAATTGTTAAACAATAGAGTTTATTATCCACTGAGGAATTTTGACAGTTTGTGGTAATGTGCTGCTGTTAGTACCCATTTCATTTTGACCACCCGTTTACTAGAGGGCGCTAGAATAATGATTGCACACGGGCTCTTTATGGACTGGAGACGCTTCTGGAAATTACTCTTTTATCCCGGAATTTTTGGATACTATTTTTTTTAACAAAGTTAAGACGGTAAGAACGGCTAAAGATCAAGAAGGCGTCCAGAGTGCACCGACCCGAACCCATTGTCGTTCCCACCGCACTTGTGAACCTACAATGGACCGGACAGACTAGGAGGTTGCACCCCATGTATGTGATGTTGTCTAATACAGTAGAACCTCGATAAGTTAAAAGTCCAAGGGAAACACAAAATATTTTAAGTTATAGAGGTTTTAAGTTATCAAAGGTCTATGTTAAGGGCTCTGATAGGAAGGGAACATATTATTTTTTGAAGTTATAGAGGTTTTTAATTTACCGAGGTTTGAGTTATCCAGGTTCTACAATATTTATGTGTTTAAACAAACAAACTTGTAAGCTTTATTGTATATGAGTAATTATGTCTTAGTATTATTTGTTGTTACAGAACTCTGAAGAAGCTATAGAGGACAAAGCAAATGAACCGGACTCCGAAGGAAAAGATTCTACATCAGGTAAGAAATATAATATATATAAAATGTTAGACCCAACAAATGAAAAAGAATAATATGGCTTGCATTCTCACCAAAAAGCATAGCCAATGTAATGTTTGTATTAAAGATACTATGGTTTCGGATAGGCATACATGTTTGATATGTAAGTATGTAACTTCATAGAAATACTAGCTGACCCAGCCACGCGTTGCTGTGCCGACTGCAGCGCCATCTGCCGGGCTGATTTGTGAATCTAAACCATCCAAGGCGCCACCCAAATGCATACAAAAAAAATCATATAAATCGGTCCAGCCGTTTAGGAGTTTAGTGATATACACACGTAGATATAGTGTATATATATATATATATATATATATATATATATATATATATATATAATACCCATGACGAGGTATAAGTTTAGCATCACACAAATATCTGTCCCTTCTGGGACTAGAACCCAGGCCGGCCGTTAATAATACATATATTTCCATAATCGGTGAGGTAAATTTTAACGTTGTTACCAATATGTCTAAATTGTCATTGTTTAAATTTTCCAAACCCTTTTTATTGTAGTATATACAAATATATAAAATAAGTGTCTCCTATTTTCTTCTTTTTATTGCTTTATCCACTTGTCAGTCCATGGTAGCAATTGCTACCGATAGCCAACACCCCTTGGCAGTCCCGGTAGCAATTGCTACCATATTCAAATTTCCGCATGCCCTGCTGTTTTTTTTTTAAATTACGATTAATTTTTGAGTTACAGAGATCCAAATATTCTGTGGGGGATTCTTTATTTAATCAGCTTTACGGTAGTATTTTTTGTTTGATCCTAGCTTTATTATTTAGCGAGAAAATGGCATTTCTATCTAAGAGTCCGACATTTTTTTCACAATTCGCGCAGCATTGGGACTGTTGAGAGGGGTGGGGCGCGCTGTACCGGACTGACTAGTGGTTATAAACTGTTCATATGATACAATCCTTAATTATGTGATTGCACGTAATCTTCATCTATAAATGCAGATTAAGCCAAGTTTTATTGTGAATACTAGCTTTTATCCGCGGCTTCGCCCGCATTTTTTTTCAATAAAAAGTATCCTATGTTACTTCTAATACCTCTAAGAATATATGTACGAAGTTTCATGATGATCGGTTTAGTAGTTTTTGCGTGTAAGCATAACAAACAAACTTACATTTAATTATGTGATTGCACGTAATCTTCATCTTTATATGCAGATTAAGCCAAGTTTTATTACTAGCTTTTACCCGCGGCTTCGCCCGCATTTTTTTATTTATTTTTTCAATAAAAAGGATCCTATGTTATTTCTAATACCTCCAAGAATATATTAATTAATTAAATTAAATTAATTTATTAAAATTTTCCTACATTCACACCAATTAGCCTAGCCCAAGGTAAGCACTGTAAGGCTTGTGTTATGGATACTAGGGTAACGGATAGACATACATATATGATACATAGATATGTTATATTCATAAAAATATATATAAACACTTATGACTCAGGTACAAATGCTCGTATTCATCATAAAAACATCTGCCCCTACCGGGATTCGAACCCAGGACCGTCGGTGCGAAAGGCAGGATCGCTACCGTTGCACCAAACGGTCGTCGATATATGTACGAAGTTTCATGATGATCAGTTTGTAGTTTTTGCGTGAAAGCATTACATTCACATTTATAATATTAGTAGGGATGTCCTTTTTGTCATAAATTAATATTTTTCACAGCGGTGATCATTTCAATCACTTAATATTTCTCAATTTAAAGGAATCTTCCATAAAACTAGAGTAGCCAATTTAATAATGCTAATAACTTAATAATTATTCACATCGTAGTTTGGAAATACACACATGATTGCTGCCAGTCGTTTCCTTATAAACGTAATGGTTTAAATATGCGGAAAACATATTATATTTCAATCTAAAATTAGCATACACACCTCATAAGTAAATCACATTTATACACATGATGATCAGTAATTCGATTTATTAATTTGTGTTCTGAAAGAAGTTAATAATAATAGAATGTGTCATAGTTGAAATCTAATGTTTATACATGTATAGTTCATACAATATTGATAATAAATGATTATGTAAATTGATAATGATAAACTCGGGGATGATAAATGAAACTGCCCGTGTAGGATGCCGTAATTGCACTAAATTTATTGCGATATATAATTATACAATTATAATTATAATTATACAATTATAATTATAATTGGCATTCGCGGGACAATCTAGTGCATAAACAACGTGAGTATACGTCACTTAACAATATTATTTAATAATTAATTATGATATTTATAAAATTGTACGGTTCCGTACAGTACAAGTCAGAAATAATAAATTATTAGGAATGTATAAAATAGCGTCCATTCGAATTCACCTGCGTGGTGTTTCGGTGTGTCACAGATATATACATTTCGGTTTGTAGTCAGTATTATGAGAAACGAAGCTATAGGCGTAAGGTTTTTTTTATTAATAGCCTTAAAACTTAATTTCATGTTTATAGATTCAAAATTCGGGAAGTTTTAGAATGAAATTGCAACCCTATTTTCATCGTATTAAGGGTATAAGTATCTTAAATGCTCAAGCACGTGTTAAGTATTTTTGAAACTTGTGCTTACTTATACTTACTTATGTTTATATAGACACAAATACTAAAAAAAAATCTTATCCTATTTCACATCACTTCATAGTATAAAACAAAGTCGCTTTCTCTGTCCCTATATCCCTATGTATGCTTAAATTTTTAAAACTATGCAACGGATTTTGATGCGGGTTTTTTAATAGATAGAGTAATTCAAGGGGAAGGTTGATATGTATAATACATGCATAATATAGTAAAGCATTGCATCCGTGCGAAGCCGGGGCGGGTCGCTAGTACTTAGATATAGTATTTCCTGAAACAACTAAATTCACCTACGTTAATTTTATATCAGAAGCCTCGATACTTAAATTGACGAAAAGCAGTAATTGATCTTACGTTTTAAGACATAGCAAAATTAAATGGCAATAACTTTATTCAAATATTTAATAGTTAAAAATTTATTAAAAATTAAAAGTTTTTACCCTTGCTAGGAATCTGGACAAAATTTCGAAAAAAGTAAGGTTTAACATACTTAGGACGCATTTTATATTAGTAGGACGACGTGTCATGAGGCAGGACATCATGAAGGGAAATATTTGAGAATGCCGATAAAGATGGGAGTCAAAGTGACTATTCTGTAATATCTCTGAGTCCATAGAGATGCATGGAGGTGCATGTACGTAATAAAGTGACAACTAGATAACTTCAAATATATTTCCATTAAACTATTGAAATGTATATTACTGAATAAGTGACTGAATTGTCAAAAATCACCTGTGCACCAGCGCGCTTACTCTTTAAAAACATTTTTCATTCAGCCATTTCTTTGGGCATTTTTAAACGGGTAGACATAGGTCTGTCAAACAAGTGTTATGAACATTATGTCTCCCATAGTTGGGGGAAAATTCTTCCCTACAGCAAAAGGTAGGGGGTTCGAGTCCCATCTCACATTAAATAAAGTGTTTTCTAGTGTTAATTACTCTAAACATACAAATTAAACAGTTTACCGTTTAAATAAAATCGTTTGATGCTTGTAAATGCCACATTCGTTGTTATACTTAAGTTACTTTAAATATAAAGAGATGGCGCTGATATCCAATAAAGAAACACTTGAAAAATTAAGATAGATTAGTTTCTAATTTATTATTTATTTTTTATAGTTAAGATAGAACTTCTAATTTATTATTTAATCTCAAGTCCGAGTAATAGAGCTCAGATGAAAGCGATAAGATATCTGGTAATAGCTTACTCACAGTGGAGCTTCAATATTTTATCATAATGTTACTGACCTAATACACATTTCCACTTATTTAATGAACTAATTACTTGTAATTTCATTATCATATCCTTTGAATACACTGACATTGTATTATGAACTCTATTTGCTTAACAATAATAAAGAGATTTCCTTGTCAATGTTTACGAGGAAAAATGTATTTGTAATTTTTAAACGACAGTTATTCAATTGTGTTTTGTTGGGTGAACTGACATGAATTTTGTGTTGTTGTGTTAAATAATGGTGAATTATTTTGTTTGAATTTTGTTTATGAGTTTTATAGGTATGTAATTGTAAAACTGTTTTAATAGAAATATTCTTTATTATTTTCTGTATTTCTATCTATTTACTGCATGACAAGTGTAGTACATAAGGTTCAATTTTCATCACCATCTCAGCCGAACTATTAAAATTTATAATATTTCTATTAAAAATACCAATAATGAATCCTATTGTTATTATAAATGTGAAATGATATATGTTTATAGATAGATACGTTTTATTCTATTTGTACACATACAGACATTAAAAGAAAATACCAAAATAGAATTATTAAATTCATCATACAACCGACATAGGTCCCTGTGTGCAGCAGTAAGGCTTGATGCAACAAAATCTCACCGAGAATAGGTGAAGCACCGATATTTGGATATTTCACTATTCTACTCAACTACGCCAATAATTTTTAATTTACATTTTGAAATGATACATAAAACTACATACAATTCAAATAACTGGGTTTATTGTAATTATGGTTGTTTTTTTTTGCCCGATGTAACAGGTAAACATACAACTGAGTATTATGTGAGTATTTCCGTTATTGATATCGAGCAAAAAAGGGCAAAAATATCGCGTTTGTTGTATAGGAGCCAGTAACAGAAATACATAATTTGTGAAAATTTCAAACAAAAAAAGATATGTAGTAGTAGTGTACCAAGGCGGTTTGTTATATTTCTTAATGGGTATCATTGAGTACATACAGCCGGTCTTTGTGTTTTTGTGTTAAGTTTGTTGTCTTTTGTTTTTTTTTTTATCTATAAGACGCTTAAAAAGTTTCGTTATTAAATTTATTCATTTAATAAGGACCGTTAAATGTAATTAATGACATTTTGTGTGATATATTGGTCTATAACTAGGCACGTATAACAAATCATCTCCTATGGTAATCAAGAAGCTATTAAGCTGCATTTGCTCATACCGTGATCTCCTTTTTCCATCGGACATTTAGATGCACTGCAGGCTACCACCCTTTCTTGGTTGATATTTTCAACATCCTTCATAATGCGAACACCAAAGGCACCTTCTGGGTTAGCTCGTTCTGGGATTCTGTCAAGAGTGGATCAAGAGCTAACCCAACCTAAATAAAAAAAAAGTAATTTTCAATATCAAAAAAATTTGAATAACTGTTTGTGTTTGTAGAAATCACCTTTAACATCTAGTTTGGATTCAAAATAAATATATAAAGTTATTGCTCCCTTACAGAAGTATGCGAATAATAGTGCGAAGGAAAATAAGACAACTTCAGTTTGTATCGAATTATCCCGATTGGCCGGGCTATTTTTACTATATATTTATTTAATCTAACGCTTAACCTACAGTATAAGGAAATAAATAAAATACCCAAGGTTATTTAACCGGCGTAGCTTAGGCTTAGATAAAAATAGTAATGTAAACGTGACACGTAGATGGGACACTATCACGTGAAGAATTCTAGGAAAACCCGAAACACGCTTACAGTTTTTATGTCTACTTATTTGAATACAAATTCCAACGCAGAAAAGTTGGAACGGGCACAGACTTTTACCTCGGTGGTAGTGCGTCCGTACGTGCTGAATTAAACAATGAATGAAAAATAAATTTGAGTTATCTTTCATATTTAACTTTATTCAAGCCGAGAGTGGCGAACCACCGTAGTGTTTCTCTAAATGGACCATGAGGGAGTCTCCGCATCGACATAGATTCTAACGCCCTAGCTAGAAAGAGACCACGGGGTGCCATAGGGTGCCTCTAAATGCTCGGGCCTCGACTTTGGTACGCCGTGTCGTGGGGAGAGTGTCTTTAAAACACAAAAAGACTGCGAATAAAATAATTTTTTGTCACCCATCCGATTACCTACCTTTGCAAAACATGCTTAACATCTACTAATCCTTATAATTAAACAGGAAACATTTGCTACTAATTCCTTGTAGTTGCAGTGTTTAAGGATACTCAAAATACTTTGTCCAATGTAGGATGATACTTTTGACAGGTGTCACTTCCTTATTGCTACGTACTAAGGTTGCGTTTGTTTCCTTATGTTTGGCTTGACAATGCAATAGCAACTGTATACCCACTACATAGGTGTCAACTGTCAAAAGTATCATCCTACATTGGACAAAGTATAGAAACAGATACTTGTTGACTTTGTTGTAAATAACGATGTAATGAAACCTTAACACTACTATAATTATGAAAATGGAATAATATTCTTTTTTGTGAATTATAATTTTGTAAAAGTCGTTACTTCTGTTAAAGCTGACGAGTTTCTTGCGCCCATTCTTCTCGTCTGTTAAAAGACGTCCTGCTCGCCTAGCATGAGCTACTTGAGCTATCTCGCGCACGATTGAAGATAAGTTGTCGATATCGACATATATCTCGTTTTCCCTAACATGTAGACAAACTAATGTTGCCTCTTGATAATTGATTATAAACTACATTATTATCTAACATAGCCACATTGGTATGGTTCATTCAATTAATGTTGTGTGTTTTACCCTTTTATTTACTTTTCGGAAATGTGGATTGTTGACGTTGACTGACAACTTACATGCCGTCCTAGCATGCGCTACGTGAGATATCTCGCGCACGATTGAATATAAGTTTGTCGATATCGACAATTATGTCTCGTTTTCTCAAACATGTAGTAAAACTGTTTTTGCCTATTGATATATGATTATAAACTACTTTATTATCTAACATAGCCACACCGTTGTCGTTTATTTACTTAGTATTGTGTGTTTCGCCATTTTATTTACTTTTTGGAAATGTGGATTACATAAATTTTGACGTTGACTGAATTTTTGAAACCGCCGATACTTTAAACCAAATAAATAGGATTAAATAAATCACTTGAAAGCAATAATGGAAAACCAAACGGAAAAAAATGAAATAACGAACGTCTCAGTAAATATATATATATATATCTTTATATATATAATTCTTCTGTGAGTGTGTATGTCACTGAACTCCTCCTAAACGGCTGGACCGATTTGAATGATTTTTTTTGTGTGTGTTCAAGGGGATCTGAGAATGGTTTAGATTCACAAATCAGCCCGGCAGATGGCGCCTCAGACGGTATCTAGGTTATTTATCTATACTGCAAAAATAACAGGCAGGACAACGTCTGTCGGGTCCACTAGTTTATATATCTATTTCATTACATCTGTTTTAGGATTCGAAGTAATAAGTTACAACTTAAACATTTGTGCCAATATATCGTAAAAAAACAATCGGGTTTGGGACCAATTTATTTATATCTAAAAGTTTAAAAAGCACAAACGATTACATTTAGGCAGCGCATTATACTAAACCACTAAGATTTGTAAATATACCCATACTTATACCGATACCTTTACATATAACTATACTTATAATTATAGGAATATATTTATATTGATAGAAATATACTTATACAAACATTATAAGTATAATAAGTATAAGTATAATATAGTTCATTTATATAAGTATAAAAATATAAATATAAGGATAAAACATATATAAGATTCCATTTGTCCGCTCACAATTTGCAAAGAAACATTTCAAATGTATCGCGCCACGCATTTACAATAAACTTCTACTCCTAGACAGTAACACTAACCATTATCGTTCCAGATTTTTTAAGAAATTCTCATTGTCGTGGTTGGAATCATTTGATTATGATACATTAGAGCAACTTATGAAAAATATTACGTAGCTGTACATACTCAAACCATCAAGCACACATACGAAATCAAGACACGCACTCGAACACACACGCACACGCTACTACACGCACGCAAGCAAGCAAACACACACACTCAAACACACACTCACACACACACACATACACACACACACACTCACACATAAGCAAACACGCGCGCGCGCGCGCGCACGATTACACCATTATTGCATGCACGTCTGTTCTATACAACTTAATACCAATGATATCTGAGGAGCCTGCCTCTCATAACACAGGGCAACCTACCATGAGAGCAGATCAATAAGCCTTTTTGTAAAATAAGTTGTTGGAATAAATTTATTTATTATTATTATTATTATATATTTACCTGTCGTTCTCCCTTAATATACTTGAGTTCATAATTGCAATAAGATACCGTCACCGCTTCAATCGAAATAGCACACAAACCTCTTGTCTCCTTTTCTACGTACCATGGACGAGAAATATGTCGAAAATATCGGTTAAAATGTCGACAAAACGCTATTGCTATGTTAGAGTTTGTAGACAAAAATCCGCGACTAAGTAAAACTACTCTTTTGACATAAGAAGTCGGCTTCTAAGCCAACCATGTTAGAGACGACTGATGACAAATTACTTAAACACGAGAAAACGGGTCGACAAAATTTTGTCGTGTTGCTTATGCTAGGCGTGCTGAATAAATAGTAGGTAAAAATAGACGATTCAAAACAACTTATTTTGAATGCCTTTAAATACAGTTATTTTCATTTAAATTCAAATGATTCATGTTAACCTTTCTTCTGCCAGATACAACCGCATTGGAAGCCATAATGCCGGAGCTGGTGTCAGGGGACACTTGTCGTTGGCCCCGTGACAAGCGAGTGTTCCGCACCCTCATGGAGCTGAGCCGGGACACTAGGGACGCATCGCTATTGGTGAGGTTTATGTCATTAAAATAATGGGGAAATAATAAATAAATAAATAATAAATAAATATTTCCTACATTCACACCAATTAACCTAGCCCAAAGTAAGCACTTTTAAGGCTTGTGTTATGGATACTAGGGTAACGGATAGCCATACATATATCATACATAAATAAGTAATATTTATAGAAATATATACAAACATCCATGACTCAGGTACAAATACTCGTATTCATCATACAAACATCTGCCCCTTCCGGGATTCGAACCCAGGACCGTCGGTGCGAAAGGCAGGATCGCTACCGTTGCACCAAACAGTCGTCATAATGTACGTAATAATAAAATATATGTACGTGACTCCGTTGTTTTGTATTAGAGTGGTTAACCACTCAAATACAAAACAACAGAAGTCCTAAGCTTCCGGGTTCGATTCCCGGTCGGGTCAATGAAGAAACATTTTTTTCTATATTGTCTCGAGTCTGGGTGTTGTAGTATAATCATTGTTTCTGAATACCATAACATAAGTGCTTTAGCTACTTGGGTTCAAAACAACGTATTTGAGTTGTCTAATATTTATTTATTTATTATCAATGGAATAACAGCGGAAAAAGAGCGGACAGACAAACACACAACAAATTTGTGTTCTTAGATTATAGACTAGCGGCCCGTCCCGGCTTCGCAGGGGTGGACAAAATTCTTTAAATTTTTTCAATTAATAAATACTACTACCTGCGGTTAACGCTTTGCTATGGTAACGCATATACAATGGAAAAAAGCGGGAAAAAGAGCGGATAGACAAACACACAAACAACTGTGAACTTAGATTATAGATTTATTGTTTCATTTTAGTTGACAACTGATGAACAACAGCAGGAAGAGAATGAAGAACCAGTGGTAGAAGAGCCTGAAGAACCAGAGCTGGTTGACCCAAATGTGGTGCACGAGTTGGCCAGTAAAGGAGATGATGAGGCACTCTCAGCTCTACTCAAGGTGTGTGTTTATGCATAAATATCAATCAGAATTTTACCCACCTATATTATACTGTACGGTGTAGTCACCGCAAAGTCTTGCTTAAGCGTTTTACTCTGTCTGGTACCTAAATATTGTTTTATAATTTTATTGTTTTGTTTAAATTTGTCTGCTTTTCATTTGTATCGCCGCGCGTGTCTATTAAACCTATATTATATTGTTATCAAGTTAAACAGTTCATTGTGATAATATACAATTTTATCTCAACAAGGAGTTCTTCCCAACATATAGATCATATCAAGTAAAATTGTGTGGTACAAGATCATATAATTCAGACAAAAATATTCGGTAAGATAAATTATTTTGATAGAAAAATACTAGAAAAATTTGACTCAGCTCACAAATAAATTCTCAGTTGGGACTGGATGACCAGTCCAATGCTCTCCCAATTGAGCTTTTCTAGTACCTTTGTCAGCCAGCGTTGTCTCATCAATGTGAGGAATATCCTCTCGTACACTGGTTCTCGTTCCACTGTATACTATTCGTTACGTACCCATATTTATAGCTCTTTTTGATTGTTAGTTGTTCCAAATTTATTTATTTATCTGTAGGGAAAGTTTTCGTCCCAGTATGGCAGTGAGGAAATACGAGAATGATAAAACATATTAAATTTCATATAGTACATTGATTTGGAATATAATAATATATCATTTGCCTAAACTATTTAGGTAAATGAAATTGTATAGTATATGTGTGTATACTCAATACTCAATCATATATTGCATTCCACAATGTTAATAAAAGATGGTGAACATATATAAAAGATCATTATGGACCCTGAGGGGCACGCAATAAGGTTCTAGAAGAGAGGGGCGCTATAAATAAAGTAAAGGTAACAATGCAAATTATATAAATCTAATAATAAGCAGTAAAATGTATTTTAGGTGAGATATCAAAATATTTTTAAATTAAGTATTAATAATGGTGTCATTGAAATATTCATTTATATTGTAATAACATTTATTTATTAGATTTTTTTAATTGATTCACAATCAAAGAATATTTATTTTCATTAATTATAGATCGGGGTAATTTATTATAAATATTAATAGGCGAGTAAAATGTACTTTTAGATGTTAGCATTAGTCTTGAACTGGGCAATATCAATTTATTTTTATATCGATGAATATTTAGTGGGCATATCTTGTCGTTTCGTATAAAATTCGCTGTGCCTGCGTACAAATTTACAAACTTCTAAAATATACAAACACGGCAGGGGCATATATATATAATATCTTTCTAAAATCATTCATTGCTTAATTCATTAATTTCAATGATATTCCGATTCTGCCATTTACCTTACCAAAACGTCACCCTATTATACTATATTTGTTTACTGCTAATGATAAAAATGACATATAACATGTTTTTGTCATCGGTCCAGTCGGAGACCACAGTAAAAGGAAGACCATAATTCGGAAAACTGGACCACTAGAAGGTTGTGATTACATTTACATGATGCGATATCGTATAACAGATTGGCCATAGTTCCCGCCATAGTTAACATAGACAAGTTCTTTTGTACTCGGCTACTAATATTTACTTAAGCCGGGAGCAGCTGCGTGCGCGCACGTACGCCAGTCGAGACCATATCACGACGCGGGACGCTTATTATCTGTCTGCTTTATATTTATAATTATGTGCCTTGCTTTTATTTTTATCTTGGACTATCTTGTGACTGCTTGTACCGTGAATTTCTCTCTCTTTCTGTGCATCGTTGCTTAGTTGCTATCCCTTTCATTTCTTTAAACAAAAACAATTAAAACAGTGAAAGATTTTCCTCTACAAACTTTTACACTTACCCATTGGTCAATAAAAAATCACCGAGGTATACTAGAACTCTTATACCTTTCCTCCGAAGTAGACGGACCACGCAATTTGAGATTGTTGCAAAGTTTTTAGGCACACAAGATAGTTCAAAGGGAAGATTGGTCATCTGGTAAATTTCGCCTTACTAGGAACCACAAATGGGAGTTTGCTATTTGTACGTGAAAGTGAGCTGATAGAAAATGACTATTTTGAAAAGCCAATTTTTACTCTGCAAAAATTTTGGGATTTGAAAATGAGATATCGATTGAAATAACATGACAATTATTTGCTGGTGCTTAGGCGCTTAAGCGTCCTAGCACACGGCGTATTTTGAACGCGTAGACGAGCGCGTTTCAGGAATACGCGTTTTCTGCGCCGTAGATGCCCCGATTTGCGTTTGTATTATTCAAACGCGCTTAGAAAGGGGTGGAGGAGGGGTGCGCACTTACGCCACCTCACCGCCCGCGCCGCAGTTGCTATAATAACCAATTATTAAAATGAAACATTAGTTGTAGTTCTGTTTATGGCGCAACTATTACGAATTTAAAAACGAATTGTCTATTATAAATAATAAGTACTACTAACTAATAGGGGTTTTATGAATACAAAGATTATTAAGTTATTCATTTGTCATTCTAATCAAAGGATTAGTAATTACTAATCAGTTGAACTCATCAATCGCATTCACAAATTTTACAATTGGCGGCCATTTGTAATGATGCATTTAGTTTAATAATAATGCCATAAAATGATGCATAAAACTTTAAAATTTTGAAAACAAGGCGATGCAGTCGCTAAGCATGAAGCTACGCTAGCACCATATATTGGAGCGGAGCGTAATACCTAAAAAATGAAAAAAATAATTTTTTTTTTCGATGTGAATTTTTGCGAATTTCAAAATTTTGGCTCCGTCACAATCTGGTCCTAAACCTGTTGATTAGATTCCACACAAAAAAAATTAAAATCGGTTAAAACTTTGGGAGTTATGGCGTAACAGACATTGCGCCATTGAAGCTGATCCATGGGAGCTTCGCTTCGCTCCGCTCCAATAAAATCATTATAAGACAATTTTAATAATCGTGTCGCGATTAACGAAAATTCCCAGGACTTCGAGACACGAGACGTCCCGGAATCCAAACCTTATTGACATATATATATCGCACCCTTAGAATGACCTTTCCGAAAATGCGATTCTATAGAAGTGAAGGACAATTGGAATTATGGTTATTAGAAATATTATCGGATTATTATTGTAAATTTCATCCTTTAATAGAATGGTTACTTTTTTATGTCAACTCATAATAATAGAATGTAATTAGTAAGTCATCTATTTTCAAAAGACTCCGGAAAAAAATGGAGTTACTCTATATTCTTCCGAAAAAAGATAAATATCCAGTAAGTATACCCATATCCGCTTAAAATATTCGGACTTCTTTTTTATTTATTTATATTATAAAATACATGAAATATTGTATTGAATATACTGGATTTGCTAAGAAATATTAAACAAAATGATTGGATATATGTCTGGAGTGGGATATAGCTCTAGGATAATAATATGATAATATTTGTTACACTAGCGGCCCGTCCCGGCTTCGCACGGGTGGACAAAATTCTTTAAATTTTTCTATTATTAAATATTTTTCCGTTAGCGCCATCTAGCGTCTGGTAGGCGAACTACTTGCTTCGTTGCTATGGTAACGCGTATACAATGGAAAAAGAGCGGGGAAAAGAGCGGACAGACAAACAACAAATTTGTGATCTTATATTATAGATTCACACCAATTAGCCTAGCCCATTGTAATGCATGTGTTCTGGATACTAGGTTAAAGGATAGGCATACATATATATGTAATATTTATAGAAATATATATAAATTCCCATGACTTAGATGCAAATGCTCGTATACATCATACAAACATCTGCTTCTTTAGAGACTTGAACCTAGGACGAAAGGTGCGAAAGGCAGGATCGCTACAGTTGCACCAAACGGTGTGATCCTGCCTAATAACTGATATAACTGACTCTAGTGCGATATACTTAATATGTCATCTATAATCTGTTAGTACCTTAGTTTTGATTCCATTAGCTTTACTTGATACGTTGTTGGTATTTCGACTAAAATAAATAAAAAAATGACATGAAATGAAAATAACTATTCAAATGCGCTTATAAGTCGTTTTGAATCGTCCAACATTAATTTTACTTACCAACTATTCAGGTTGACTTTTAACTGACAAGAAGAATGTCCGCAAGAAACTCGTCAGTTTTAACAGAAGTAACGACATTTACAATATTATACGTCGTCACCATACATAATCCACAAAAAGAGCTTAATCTGTTATCACAATAATAGTAGTGTTATGGTTTCATTATATCCATGATTGCCACAAATTCAACAGGGAATAAACGATTGATTTAATTGTGTCTACCTGTTCCTGTACAGCGTCACCCTCACCTGGCTTCGGCGAGTGACGCGTCTGGTGGCAGTGCTTTACATGCAGCGGCACGAGGTGGAAGAGCCGGTGCGGCCAGGCGATTGCTGAGAGCAGGGGCAGATGCTTCACGAGCTGATGCTGATGGATGGAGTCCCCTTCGTGCTGCTGCCTGGGCTGGCCATGCCGAGGTACTACCAGACTTGGGTGACTGTTATCTTAGGACCTATGCATACTGTGTTTTTTAACGCCACCCTTTGGCGTTTCAGTTATTATTCCATTAAACGTTTATTTTGCAAGTCTAAGTGCCTTTGCACACGCACCACGTTTTATTTTGAATGGGTTCGCTCTTGATCCCAATCAAGCTCGGGGGCCAAGACAGAATCTAAGATGGAATGAGCTAACCCAGAAGGTGCCTTTTCACCCTGGCCTTGAAAACGAACGGGTTATAAGTACTCGGAAATACAGACGCAGGGAGGGATTTCCACTCCTTTGCTGTGCGCATTATGAAGAATGTTGACACGCGCTTGATGCTACGAGTAGTAATAGCAATCAAGAAAGGGTGGTAGCCCGCAGTGTGTCTGGATGTCCGATGGAAAAAGGGAGATGGCGGTATGAGGAAATGCAGCTCCGGTTCACACTCTCCAAAGTACATTCTGTAGAAGACTGTAAGACAGGTAATCACGTGCCTTCTAGGCGGGTTTGTTTCGATACAAACGCGATACTCACGCTAGTCAAACACACTATGAATTTATGAAGGTGTTTAAAGTTCTACTCTTAATTACCTATACAAATCTAGTCTAACGATTGAAATCGGAAAACACATTAGATATGCCAAAAATTGCTCTGTCAGAATAAAAAAAAAACGCGCTGCCGACACGTTTCAAGAACACAGTGTGCATAGGCCCTTAGGCCAGCACCAACGTCTCCTGTTAAACTTTATTTATTTATTCAATAGAAACATTCATAATTTATTAACAAAATATTACCATTTTTTTTTAAACTTTCATGGTCACTAACATTAACATTATAGTAATATAAGTTATTTACGGGATTGTTACCATGTACCTTGTTATTGAGTTTCCGATATTTCGGCACTGTTGCAAGTGCCATGATCACGGAGCGACAGTGCCGAAATATCGGAAACTCAATAACAAGGTACATGGTAACGATCCCGTAAATAACTTATATTACTATAATATATTACCTTCTTATATTTATTAAATGGGAAATTTACAATAATTTGCCTGGTATTCGCGTCTGCGATTAAGCATATGGTTCAAATATTCCTAGCAGTATTCGTATTACACCAATTTATGAATTCAGTAGAATCATGGCATAGACACAATTCAGATTGTTACTAGTTAAAGTGAACATGACTGTTTTCAAGATATTGACCCTTTAAACGTTTTTTTATGAATAAATACGTTTTTTATATCTATTGTTTAGAAGCTTTAATTGGCCAAATTCAGATATATACTTATTAACTAGCTGATACCAAAATTGCCTTTATAATTTGGAAGTAATTTGATTGTAAAAAAACATTTTTATTTTATGTAAAATATCTTCGTATAACTGTATAATTTTATATATAGTATTGCTTAGATCGATAAAAGAAATTATGTGATATTACAAACTATATTTTGAATGTATCTTCACACTTATAGTAATATAAGTTATTTGCGGGATTGTTACCATGTACCTTGTTATTGAGTTTCCGATATTTCGGCACTGTTGCAAGTGCCATGATCACGGAGCGACTGAAGTAATTGCGGGTAGGCTGTTATTGGCAGAAATATCGGTCTACCCTCCGACGAAGTCTCTTATTGCGTTCGTTACCCGTACCACTGTTCACATTCTCACTATTCACTTGGGATTGTTCTCGACACACAACACTTACAGTATCGGATCGCGACACGACACATTTTTGATTTTTTCGGTTTGTACACATACGAACCACTGGATTCCAGACATTCGACAATTTAAACCCGTCCTCACGATTGAAATTTTCATGTTTTGTTATTTCAATCGCTTCCCTGACCAATCTTGGTATGTAGTGGCGTTCTGTCGGAAACTCAATAACAAGGTACATGGTAACAATCCCGCAAATAACTTATATTACTATAATGTTAGTGACCATGAAAGTTTAAAACAATATCTTCACACTTATCTGTGATATTTAATCTACTGTATTCTTGCAAAATAAACTATTCTTAGTTCACATATCGTAATGGGTAACTCCTGAACCTTAAACTTTTTGTCTATGCCCGATAGTTTGTCAATTTTATTTTATTTAGGAGACGTATTCCTCCGCCGAATATAAAGGATATAATATATATAGGACCTGCAATAAAATGCACTTAACGACAGACGTGTGTGTCTTAGAGTGCCGGTGTGTGTTTTTGATTGTAATGTAATAATGACATTTTGAAGGAGCATTCATGAGTAAAAAAATAGAAGTTTGATACTTTGGTCTCGATGTCAATACTTTTTACCTTGTTCTCAGGTTGTGGAAGTGCTGCTTGAATTCGGTTGTGATGTGGACTGCGTAGATACAGATAACAGAACTGCCCTAAGGTAAATAATGTTCTTTTTAGATCATATATGTTTAACTTTAACGAAATTTGAAAAAGGCGCTGACGATTCTTTTTGTAATTCGTTATTTTTTTTTATCTATATAATTTTTGTAGTAAAATATTATATAATACTATTCAAAACAATTTATTTTAAGTGCATTTGAATAAAGTTATTTTTCATTAATTCATCCAGGGCAGCAGCTTGGTCCGGTCACGAGTCAGTGGTTTCCAAACTTCTCGCCGCGGGAGCTGACCCGGATAAGGCGGATGCGGAAGGCCGTACTCCTCTAATAGCGGCTGCGTATATGGGACACGCGGATATTGTACGCGCATTGTTGGATGCGGGCGCTGATGTCGACCACGCTGATGAAGACGGTGAGTTGTTTCTGCACCGCGGTGGTAAGATTTTTGTTAGTAAAAAAAAAAATCTTATTTATCTCACTTATTTTTTATAATTGTATTCTCTATCACAAATATAAAATATCGTACATTGCAATGATAATAGAATAATTTTGCAAAATTAAAATAATACGAATTATTTTAATACTGGTTGCGCCAGTATTAAATTCAAAAGTGCCGCGTTATTTTTTGAATGTTTTGTAATTTTGATTAGTTTAGACGGCATTTCTAGCCTCACCTCCATTAATTCCATATTTCTTTCGCACATACCTTGTCTCGCAAATTAATTGAAGAGCGAGGTGACCGCGCCAGCTATTGATGGCAAATCATACCGCATTCGAGTCCCGGATGGGGACAAACATCTTTTGTGTGATGTATATGAGCATTTGTGTCAGTCATGGTATTTATATATATTCCTATAATTATTATTTATCTATGTATGTGTATGCGTTACCTTAGTATTCATAACAATAGCCTTACAGTGCTTACTTTTGGCTAGGCTAATTGGTGTGAAAGTAAGAAATATTATTATTAAAAAAAGACAAGTGAGATACTCAAAACAAATTCTTGTTGACTTTGTTGTGATCAACGATGTAATGAAACCATAACACTACTATTATTGTGATAAATAATAGTTTTGTTTCTTTTTTGTGGATAACGTATGGTGACGACTTATAATATTGTAAATGACGTTACTTCTGTGAAAGCTGACGAAATTCTTTCGTCCATTCTTGTCAGTTAAAAGACGTTCTGAATGGGTGGTAGGTAAAAATGTTGGAGGTTAAAAAAAAACTTATTTAAAGTAATAATAATAATATTTGTTACATTCACGCCAAGGTGTGCACTGTAGGCTTTTGCTATGGTTACTAGGGTAACAGATAGACGTACATATATGATAGATAGATATGCAATATTTATAGAAATATACATAATCAGTCATGACTCAGGTACAAATGCTCGTATTTATCACACAAACATCTGCCCCTTCTGGGACTAGAACTCAGGACCGTCGGTGCAAAATAGGATCGCTACCTTTGCACCAAACGGTCGTATTTGAATAAAGTTATTTTCATTTTCATTTATGATGGTGTATCTATCGCTAGGTCGCACAGCTTTGTCGGTGGCGTCTTTGTGCGCGTCGGGCGGCGCGTGCGCAGCGATCCTATTGGAGCGCGGCGCTTCTGTTAGTAAGGCGGATAGAGACAAAGCTACGCCCCTTCTGGTCGCCGCCTTCGAGGGTCACACGTGAGTTGTTTCAGTTAACCATGTTTTTAGGGTTTCGTACCTCAAACGGAATAAACGGAACCCTTATAGAATCGCTTTGTTGTCCGTCCGTCTGTCTGTCTGTCAAGACCCTTTATCTCGGGAACGTGTGGAGGTATCGAGTTGAAATTTAAATATATACTTAGGTCGACAGTCCCTTGAAGCTGTAAAAAATCAAAATTCTAAGTTAACGTGAAAAAAGATATGGCGATTAATGACTCAAAAACTCTCAATTTATAGGATATTATCAACAAGTAAAGGAAAAAAATCTGAAAACAGCAAATTTGTTGTTGCATCACAAATTTTTTTTTTTGCGGTATTAAACTTACTTGCAGTTGGTAAACTAATCATGACGATGTCGATGGGTACAGCAGTTTTACAACGGCAAAGTTAAATTTGACCGTCAATCCGTTTATCTTGATTCCTGTAATGAACGAACTATTTACTTAACTAAAAGTTTTACGGTGCTCGTGTCCGACTCGCACTTGGTGTTTTTTTCCTGACTAGGGGGGGGGGGGGGGACATGCATACTTTGGGCCGGTCCGGGAGTTATGTCAGACTCGTACTGACGAAACACCACCGAGAAGATGCCTTAGCCTGACTTAGTAGGAGCGATTACTAAGGTAATGGTCGTCATAGTTATCCCGTGATCACGACTCTTGGAAAGAAGTCCAAACGTCACGATTAAATACAAAATAGGGCGATGCAGTCGCTAAGCATAAAGCTAGCACCATATATTGGAGCGGAGCGTAATACTAAAAGAATAAATAAATAATGTTTAGTAAATTTTAAAATTCCGTAACAATGAAAACTTTCATAAAGAACGCGCTTTTAATGGGAAATCCAATGGAGCTAATGTTTTTCGGTCATAACTTTTTAATTTATGCGATTTTAAAATTCGGTCATAATCTGGTCCTAAATATGTTGATTCAATTCCACACAAAAAATTAAAATCGGTTCAGAACTCGGGAAGTTATGGCGTAACAGACATTGCGTCATTGAAGCTGTCTCCCCTGAATAAGTTGTTTTATTTAAATCATTAAATTGTTTTATTGCTCGGTAAAATAATCGAAGTTTTTAATAAATGTTAACGTTTTTAGTGAGATCTGCGAGCTTTTGCTTGAGGCGGAGGCGGACATCGAGGCGGCGGACGTGTCGGGGCGAACAGCTCTATGGGCGGCGGCGTCAGCTGGCCACGCGCGCACCGTTCGCCTGCTGCTCTTCTGGGGCGCCTGCGTAGACTCTATGGACGCTGAGGGTCGCACCGTGCTCAGTACTGCGGCCGCACAAGGTGAGACCTGCCACCGCCATGAATGAAAATATCCTTTTGAATCTTCCAACATTTCTAAAGTTATACTTCTTTGGAAATAATGATGAGAGTGATATATTTCAATGTATATTTCAAACACCGACGCCTAAAAGCGACAGGATGAAGTTGGCCACTAAGTGTCTCAAGCTAACTATAATAAAGGCGGTTACTCAAATATTTATGTGCGGATATTGCATAGGTACGTCATTTCTTAAAATTATTATAATAACTGTGTTTTCAATAATTTAGTAGTATTTCATAACTTTATAACCAATGTCATATAAAATAATAATCATAAACGTCTTGATGAATAAACAAATTCTGATTCCAGTCTGTAATCATTTGCATGATATACTTACGTGAGTAGAATATGATTCACTGACCGCACACATGCGTTTCGCTACACCCGCGCAACTCGCGTTATAAATATGAATGTTTACTTATATTGCGTGCACTCTTGACACTGACCGCGAAAAAAATTAGCTTTCTACAATTTACATAATTTTTACTTTTACAACCTTTTATGGGAATCAGTGTTTTCATTTAACTACAATTATAAACGTCGTGTGCTACAGCTAAATCTTATCTCTTTTACAACTTACTTCTCTCATGTAGAGGCCCTCTTAAACCGTAGATAGTGGTCCTTCGAGCCGGATACTACTGTAACTTATATCTACTCTACAACTAACTACCCCCATGTGTGGGCTCACTTAAACTTGTACTGCATTTATTTATTAAATTTTTTATAGTACCATGTTTTATGCAGATAAAGTTTTATTATAATTTATTTATAAATAATTTAAAAAGATGCACCATACTATAGTATAATGGCTCTTGTATTATTCTTGTTGACTAGGTAACGTGGAGGTGGTCCGTCAACTACTAGACCGCGGATTGGACGAGCATCACAGGGACAACTCGGGGTGGACCCCTTTACATTACGCCGCTTTTGAAGGTAATCTTTTTATATTATAGCCATTTCGCAGGCATTTGGCGACCGTTTAGTGTAACGATAGCGAACCTGCCTTTCGCACCGACGGTCTTGGGTTCGAATCCCGGAAGGGGCAGATGTTTGTGTGATGAATACGAGCATTTCTACCTAAGTCTCGGGTATTAATATATATTTATACTAGCGGCCCGTCCTGGCTTCGCACGGGTGGACAAAATTCTTAATTTTTTTCTATTATTAAATATTTTTACGTTAGCGCCATCTAGCGTCCGGTAGACGAACTACTTGCGAATAACGTGTTGCTGCTGACCCGGCCACGTGTTGTTGTGTCTCAGTTATAGATGTCGCTGTACTGAAATGAATCGCGTTCTACGACTACACATATAGTAACCGTTCTAGGCCTTCTTAAATGTTATTTTTAGGCACTATGGTAAAGCGTATACAATGGAAAAAGAGCATGAAAAAGAGCGGACAGACAAACACACAAACCACTGTGATCTTAGATTATAGATAAATATTATATATATCTATGCATGTCTATCCGTTACCCTAGTATCCATAAAATAAGCCCTATAGTGCTTACTTTGGGCTAGGCTGATTTGTGCGGGTGTAAGAAATATGATTATTAGCTTTTATCGGCACTTTATATATTAATTGAATAATATTTATAATAATCGGGGTAGTGTTTGTCACATTGGCCTATGATTGCGGAGATTAAGGAAGGAAGGATTTCCGTTTAGCAGGCTGCAATGGTTAGCACATTAGGTAAATAAAAGTATTGAGTAGTACGAAGGGATCACAAATTTTTAAAATTAATCAATGTTTCGTTGGAGTAGCGCTCTTAGTCGTGGCCAGCATAGCGATAGATGTGAATCCGATACCCTTTGAGGCAGACTAAGAATGCCTCTGATCGTTTTTCTACTTAAAATGTCTACTTTGTTATTGTGTTTTTAAATTAAAAATCTACTAATTCAATCCTTACTTACTTTATTTTTATTTCATTAAGTAATTTATGATAAATGATCTGTATGCACATTTACTTTTTAACTTCACTTGTATGTTTTGTGTAAGTGCATGTAATATAAATCTGATTTTAACAAATAAAAAGTTAATTATTTCAAAAATTGTTTTGTGGTTGTGTAGATAATACTTTAGTTTACTTAAGCGTTACTAGATGGCGCAGTACCTTGTTAAATGACGCTATTTAAATTACTTTCATTAATATATAAGCCATTGCACTTAAATAAATTTTCCAAATGTCCATAAGAACCATTTGTTTAATTTGCAACAGTAGTGTTGAAGCCTTTTCCATAGCGCATCTTTTGATATAGTTTTTTTTTTTTTAATAAGTGAGAACGTTAAGCACCTGTTGTATTTCTTGTTGTCTCACGACATGGCTTACCATAGCCGAGGTCCGAGCCTTTAGAGATGCCCTATGCTTCCTTTCCACCTAGTGCGTCGTAGTGAAACCATACTGGTTAGAACACTCCCTCACGGGAGATGCCGTCCACCTAGTAAACCACTACGGTGGCTCGCGACTCTTGGCTTGTGGACCATCTAAGAATATCGCCGTCCCAAAACCCGGTAGCTTTGTTGAGATCATTTGCAACTAACATCGATCACACAAAAACAAATTCTTGTTAAAAACGGATAAAATATGTCTTTTTTATAGTAAATATGTTAACGCTTGACCGCTATCTCGCCTGATGGTAAGCGACATTGCGATCTAGGATGTGACGCGCTTGCCTAGAAGACATTTATTCACTCGTAACTTGAAGATCCCTAAATTATATTTATCAGGGAACAGACTTACGCAAAGAGTTCCACTCTTAAGTATGGATCAAAAAATTGGAATCAAAATACTAAAAATTTTCTCACAGGTCACATAGAGGTATGCGAAGCCCTATTAGAGGCGGGGGCGAAGGTCGACGAAGCGGACAACGATGGCAAAGGAGCCCTAATGCTGGCTGCTCAAGAAGGCCACACCCGATTGGTGGAACTGCTCATCGACGAGTGGGCGGCACCAGCAGATCAACACGCCCACGACGGGAAAACGGCGCTCAGGTAATAGTTATTTGTTATGCAAGTTGAGATTTGGCCGAGAGTTACCTCTATTGAAGCCTGAATTAAGGATTCAAAAGGAAGGAAGTGATTCAAAGATAGAATCCTAAGCGTAGCTTAGCGTAGTATTATATTAATTTAAAGAAAAAAAAAAGTAACTTATAAAGACTATAATGACAATTCGGAACGTGTCTTCGTGTGTTTTTCTTTGAATAGAAAGTTTCTAATTTTAAATCACTTTTCCATGCTAGCGGATAAAAGGCAATTTTAATGACTTACCAAACTTTACCGAGGGTGTGAGGTGAAAAATATTCATTTGATATGCATATAAAACGGGACCCTATTACTAAGACTCCGCTGTCCGACCGTCCGTCTGTCACCAGGCTGTATCTCATGAACCGTGATAGTTAGACATTAATTTTACTTGATATTCGATACAAACTTTGTCTATTACAATTGAAAAGCAAAAAAACAAATTGTCCTGTTTATGTGGACGATCCATTTAACCCTGTCACAATAACAGCACCTCTTTATCTATTCTGCCCAGCTGTGAATGACAGAGGCAAAATGCTGAGCCAGGGTATTTGTTGGGTCCACACATTAGTTTTAAGTTTTGAAGCGAAGCTTCTATTCGAACGTTCGGTCGCATATAGGCGCTCGCCGCGCGGCCACTCTATCCGTGCTATGCGTCAGATTTTACCGTTACACGAGAGCGGCAGAGTTAGTACCGTTACACGAGAGCGGCAGACTTAGTACCGTTACCGCCAGCCAGCCGCCTTCCCACCTTAGTGTGCTTGGCCTTCTGTCTTGCTTTCACTCATGTCAGTGTGCGTGGCAGGCGTGGCTTTCTATCTCTTTTTCGCTTTATACTATAAAACTTCGCTTATTTTGGGCGTCCCTACACGGCACTGTTTTTTTATTTCTTTGTATTTTTCACATAGTTCGTTCCTTATTTTTTTTCTCCTATTCTTGTATTCTTTCTCTCTCTGTGTGTCAATTTTTTTTCCTTAACCTGGGAGCCAGCATTGTTTTAAAGTTATATAATTTTCTTCAGACTGGCAGCGTTAGAAGGCCATTTTGACACAGTCCGAGCTCTCCACCAGCGAGGAGCTGATGTGGATGCCTTGGATGCGGATAGGAGAAGTACTCTTTACGTGTTGGCGTTGGATAACCGATTGGCCATGGCGAGGTTCTTGCTAAGGGAGTGTGGCGCTAGTGTTGCCGCTGCTGATAACGAGGTATGTGGGTAGTATCTCTCTTATGTTTTAGGGGAAATCCCTTCTTTATATTCTCAGTAATAGAGGTTATACTCGCATAATAATTGAATGAAACGAAATTTATTTATTTTCAAAAGACATAGTTTTAAAACCTCAGAAAAGGTTTTTCACTAACATGCGAAAATGTTGCAATGTCGATGATTAGCATCTTACGTGCATCTTAGCAACAGCAAATTTAACTTGAGTTTTATGACCTTTCGAAACAACGGTAGCGATTATTCCTTCCACGCCAAACGTGCCGGGTTTGAATCCTGGTAAGGGCATATGTTTGTGTGGTAAACACATAGTAGATAATATTGGGACAACAAGCGATAACCGTATTCTAAGTGTCTCACTAGATGGCAGTACGTATCGTGTTATTTGTGTTCTCACTGGTGCCATCTATTGGAAAATCGAAGGAAAGAAAAATAGTCAGTGGAATAGCCAGCATTAGGGTGATACCATTTGCTTGTACTAAGTGGTGTAAGCATTTGTTCCCTAGTCATGATCGTCTATATACTAATTTTTGTATTCTCCTTGAGACTAAATAATTTTGTGTAAGTTTTCCGAAATCTATTTATTATTATATTACGAGACGCGAAAATACGTTATTTTAAAACTGAAAATTAGTTCAAGATTTCATTTAACCTATTCTGTGATGTTATACATAATAAATAATATTCATAGTACAGGCTCTGCCTGTTAATTCTAACGTGGTACTTTCTATTTTAATATAATTTTATGGTTTGCTTTAGGGTCGGACTCCATTACACGTGTCGGCTTGGCAGGGTCATACTGATATGGTGAATTTGCTCATCAAAGTTGGTAAGTACTCGTTAATCACTGAACTATATTCAGTTCTACACTTTTTTAAAAGGAAGTAATGAAAATGATATTGTTTCACGTTTTCGGTATTTTACTGAACTAAACTTGAAAATAAAACACATTTTTACAGATTTTTGCGCATATTTTATTTTATATTTAATCCTGACGTTTCGACTCCTTTACATGAGCTGTCAGGATTAAATATAAAATAAAAGATGCGCAAAAATCCGTAAAAAAGTGTTTTATTCTAATGTGTAATGTGCTTCGAAGTGTAAGAACTAAATAAACTTGATGCGATGAAAATAAAAATAAAATAAACAGATTTTGATGAAGTTTTTTTTGTTTGTGTTCAAATGGGTTTCTGGGGAGTGGTTTGAATTAATTGGTACACTGTAACGTCCTAAGGTGGCGCAGAAGTAGACGGACGCGATCGCTGCGCTCGTACTGCACTTCACGCTGCAGCTTGGCGTGGTCGATGTGGTGTTTTAAGGGCGTTGCTGCAACGTGGGGCGGACCCGGCTGCAGTTTGCACGCAGGGCGCCACCCCTCTCGGTCAGTGTCCATAGATCGGTAGACAAACCTGTCTTGCTTTTACATGTCATATTGAAGTAAAAGTTCTTTACGCACGCTTGACTTGGAGAAAGCTGGTGAAAGCGGGACGAGAGCATTATGAAAAGTGTGTAAGGGTGAGGCGGACGGAACGTGGAGAGGGATATATAAGTTAGTGAAGATAGAAAGAGAAGGAATTACGTTTCGTATAATATATATATATATATATACAGGGTCATTATATAAACACCATCCAAATTTTTTCTAGGCATAAGATATCATTCAAACACTTCATTTATGAAAAAAAATTGGGAGGTAAAATTTCCGCAAAAAAAAATTTTGTCCGAGCGAATTATTACAACAGCTGGTTACTGGCAAAATAGGTACTTACGGTTGAACGACCGACCGCCCGAAGCGCCCCACCGAGCTGCGCGCGCAAGTTGTAACGACATCGGCGCAATGAAATCAGTCACCCGCGGACTTTCCGCGATGTACAATGTTGCGTTCACGCATTTACGTCGCATAATTATCTACCTAACGAAATGTGTTCACACTTGCAATTGAAATCGAGGGCGAAATTGAACGACGGGTTTATGTGTAGAAGGCCCAAAGCCTCGAGAACTTAAATATAATCCGTGCATTTAACGAAGTGACAAAGTGAAAAAACAAGTAATACAATTAAAGCCAATGTTCATAAACGTGCAAGACTATTTAGAGAGAAATTACCTACACTTTAAGGTAAAGTGATTGTTTTCAAACTTCATGTAAGTGTATTTTGTTTGGATTTTCAACCGACTTCAAAAAGGAGGAGGTACTCAATTCGACCCGTATGTTTTTATGTTTGTTACGCGATAACTCCGCCAATTATGAACCGATTTGAACAAATCTTTTTAATTAATTATTTTGTTGGAGTAAAGCAAAATGTGTGCAGGGCGGCTAAGAAAAATATTATTAGAACTATTAATTATACATTTCTTTATCCTATCGTGTAAAATAGACAAAAATAACTTAGGTAGGTAGGTACTAAGGTTTTGGCACTGCATTTTATTTGCGATTTTCGAATTGCCTTTGCGATCCCTGTGTTTTTTTAGATTCTGTGGTTAAGAAACACCCTTTGCTTTACTCCAACCAATTATTGTACATGAGTTGATTAAATTCAAAAAAATGCGACGTAAGTGCATAAGGTGTGGCTTACTTTTATGTTCATTTTTTATTTATTTAAAGTGTTATCGATTAATATTGTTATAATCAAAGAACAAATCAACTTATCTTTTCTTCAATTTGACGTTCCTATTTTTTTTTCGTTTAAATTTGCAACTTATGAAAATCATTGTAATGTATCAATGAAATACGGGAGGGCGGGGCGGGGGTCGTGTAATCATCTGCTACAACACCGTGCGTAGCGTGACTGTGACAGCAATCGGTAGTTTTCCCCGGATAACTTTGTGTAGGCTTAACTTAATATTTTAGTACTGAGTGATATTAAAAGAAAAAAATCTTGTTTCGTTACTTTCTTCAAAGAATATAATATATAAATTTGGATGGTGTTTATAAAATGGCCCTGTATATATAGATAGATGGAGCTAAAGAAGTTTTATTTCAGTCGTGTGGTCTAAAGAACATTCGTTTTTCCATTTATTTATTTATTGCGTACACATATACTTATAAGGATGTATAATAAACATATATGCCTATGTACACTGTAAGGGTATGGCGAAATTGTATCTTACAATACCAATAATGTTAGAGTCAATACAATATTATTATTATAATCTAACACAATATACATGAAAAGACCAATGTAACAAGAATAAGAAATATAATGAAATTAATTAAATAGCTTTTGTTAAGCGATAATTTGCGTCGGACACAATATTTTGTATTTTATTTTACCTTTTACAAGTACTGTAATTTTTGTTGAGTGAAAATTATTTTTGTTGGTCAATTAATGTTTCTCTCTCTCTCTCTCTCTCTCTCTAAATGTGGGTCCAGGAGCATTTCAGGTCGACACATACCAGTCCATTAATGCCTGTTAGCGATCAAGGCTTGTACAGCACTTGTATCAAATAATGCGCCAAATATATGATACTAAAATCACTCTTTTTTTTGCTTCAAACTCGTTTTATCAAATGAATACCTACCGAAATAAACATTCAATGGAAAACAATAATGTTTTGCGCACCAAGGTGCCAAGATAGAATTTTGCCAATAGGCACTAAAATTACAATAAGCACTAAACAAATTTAAAATCTATGCTATACGTAGAAAGAGACAGTAGATGTTTAAATTATGTCAAGTATTAATCGCATCTAATGGCTGTTGGTAAAAGCTGCCCTAAGTGATAAAGTTTCAAGTTTTAATTACACGACAGACATGAGTTTTATTATATTACCCGCTACTAAACAGGACAGACATACCCCTGCTTGAGCTACTGAGGGAATTGTTGCCATTTTAAATTCAATTTTATAACGGAAAACAAATAAATTCGAATGCATGTCGTTGTCTGCAAAGTCATAGCAATGCAATTAAAAGTATTTGGTATATTAATATTAAAATTTATAAATAATTAAATTACAATAAATTAGACATATTTAAAGAAAATAATACGCATTCACAAATATACCGATGGTAAAACATTTGCACGTGATTTTTTTTGGTTATGTTCAAAACTTTATATTGATCGTTTTTCTATGTTATTACAAAGGTATCGCAGCGCAAGAGGGCCATGAAGAATGCGTCCTATGGTTGCTTCAACATGGCGCTGATCCTATGCAGGCGGATCATTGTGGTGAGTCATATTTTTACAAAAGAAATGATAAATTATTTTAATACAAAAATACTCTCGAAAATAAATCGACTCGACTCACAAGTGAATTCTCAGGCGGGAATCGAACCCGCAAGCTTTGGATAGCTCGAACCTCCGTATAGAAAAAAATCAACAGTCCCCATATTATGACCTTATATCGTGAACCAAGTTTCACTGTTGAAGAGAGACGCCACTAATGATGGTGTATGACGGTGTCCCATTTTCACAATTGAACTTGCGCTTGCGCACTAAGATATCATGGTATGGTCACTGTTGACTTTTTCAATTGTTTTTTTATACTGAGAACCAGCGCCATCTATTCATACTCTAGGTAACTAATCTACAAAATCGATTAAATATTTCCGCCGGCTGACATCTCAAACAAGCTTTGACTTTTGTACAAAATCCTTTAAACATAAAAACCTAGCATTTGATTGTAAATTATAAATTTAAATTTTTTTAATATTTACAAATCTATATCTTTATTTGAATACTTTAAAGGTTCACATGGATTGCCTTTTTATGGCACTTTCTTTCCTTTGTTCAAAGAAATTTCTTTCTCAAATATGTTGTGCTCTTGAATGATTTTCTTGTTTTGAATTTTTTTATATTTTATTGTGTGTACAAAACAAAATATAAAATTCTTCGGCGAAACAAAGGTTGGGAAACCCTGATCTAATGAATACCATTCGGTTACAGGGCGTACCCCCGCTAAAGTGGCGTGGCGGGCAGGCCACGCCCACATCTGCAGAGTGCTGGAGCGTTGGGCCTCCGCTCCCAGCGCCCCGCCCCAGGCTCCGCCCAAGCAACCGACCGCGGGTAAGTAGAATATATTAATTAATTAATATTTCAGTCGCCATATATACATTTAGCATCTACTTGTACGGTGTTAGTGGTCAACGAAATGGGTACTATACACAACATTTTTTTCTGTTTTCGAAATATTGTTATGGTAAATTATTTTGATGTTTTTATAGGCTCACCTGAATACAAAAGACGCAGTGTTCACAGTTCGAACTCGACCAAATCATCTTCTAATATGACAGGTGGCTCCGGGCGATCGCACGACCAACAGGAAGACACGAATGATAAGGTAACTAATGTTTTTGAACCTTAGGATACAGGTATAAAGCTTCTTTTTTAATGGTGCAGTGTGAGGTAGAAAAAAATTGACCTATAGCTGTAATACGTTACAAATGCTCATTTCATCATAGAAACATTGCCACTTCCGGAATTCGAACCAGGAAACGTTTGGCTTCAAAGGAAGGATTAATCTCGCTAAGGAAAACCGGTCGTCAAAGCATTGCTTGCATCTGACGACTGTTTTGTGCGACGGTAGCGATTCTGCCTTTCGCACCGACTGTTGTATTGGCTGAATAAATATTTTATTGTTAAAAATGGGGTAAATAAGTTCGTTGACCTGAGTTAGATAATCTATAATCTAAGATCACAGTGGTTTGTGTGTTTTTCTGTCCGCTCTTTTTCCATTGTATCAATAGCGTTACCATAGCAACGCGTTAACCGCAAGTAGTTCGTCTACCGGACGCTAGATGGCGCTAACGGAAAAATGTTTAATAATAGAAAAAAATTAAAGAATTTTTCCACCCGTGCGAAGCCGGGACAGGCCGCTAGTCCTAATAAAAAAGCCAAGGGAGTACGACTCATCGAAATTAGTTCGCAGCAGCTGTATTTTCTTTATTCCGTTAGGTATGACAATCTTCACATTCCAACATACATGAAACTATGAAACTGTTGTTTTTTCTCAATATTTAAACGCACGGCTTTAAGACGCTGCTCCTCGCTCACGTTCAAAAGGAACAGAACGTTTTTTGCGTTTTCATAGGGGGCGCTGCTTGTCAAGAACGGAAGCGGATGTGGGTTACCAACTGTGCGACAGCACGAAGCCGCATCACATGATTTAAATGTTAGAACGTCTAACCAAGGGTCTTTTAGTACTCAACACCGACGGTCCTGGGTCCGAGTTCCGAATGGAGCAGTTGTTTGTATGATGAATACGAGCGTTTGTATCCGATTCATGGGTAGTTATATTCTGGAAGATATACGCATCGACGGCGAAGTGCCAATACCTCCTAAGTGAAATTCGTCAAGAAATTAACTTTTTTGTCATTTCGAATTAAAATTCGTTATTTGATTGTTCCTAAGTGTATTTTTAGTCGCAAGCGTATCAAGTAAAAAAAGTTTTATTCAGCTTGTGTTTTATTTTGAATTTAGCAGTTAGGAGTTATTGGCACGTCGCCGTCGGTATGTCTATCCGTTACATTAGAATTCATATACTTTGGGCTAGGCTAATTGGTGCATATGTAAAAAAAAAAATGTAATGTATTTAAAATATCGTATATTAATTCCCTAACAGGCGAACCGAGCAAATCTCTCTCTCACTTTCGCGCAACAAGTCGCCCGTTGCGGTCGCGGCCGGAGAGAGAAAGAGAGGGAGAGCGTCATACCGGAACATTATCCGTTAGAAAAGGACACCAAAGTGAGGTTAGTCAAATATCATATTTTCATAATTATTTATTAAGCTCTAGCTGACCCAGCCACGCTTTGCTGTGACTCAATTCTTATAATTTGCAATTTATTTTATATTATAAATTAAAATGAAACCCTATGTTTCAGGAGTTACGTGTCAGGGGAGAGGGAATGCAGCAGTCCATTATACGCCTCACCACCTCGCAGCCCCACTGAACTTTGCAGCCCTACGCAACACAACAACACTTTTGGTAAGCATAACACACACCTTTTTTCAGTGTTTTGTCGATTTTAAGAAAAGATCTTAAAAATTTTACTTGTAATTTTACATTTTTTTTTTCCGATTTTTTAATGCTATTTTATTATATAAATTATTTGAATATAAAAAATCTACTCTGCTCACAAGTGAATTCGCAGGCGGTAATCGAACTCGCAATTGGGAGAGCATTGAACCGGACTTCCAAAGGTTGCCCGTTCAATTCCTGCCTGAGAATCCACTAATGAGCCGAATCGATTTTTTCTAGTATTTTCTATTAAAATAATTTATGTAAAAATAATAAAAAAATAATATAAAGCCTAGGTATGGCAAACGGTCGGTTAATGAGAACTAATAACCATTTATTTTTACATATCATCAATTTTTGATGTAATTTAGGATTAGATAAAAAAATACTATAAATAAATTAACGATTTCCTTATTTTTCTCTTTAGTCATGATATGAAAATAGTTTTTAATAGGTCTTTGAAAGTTTTACGAGTAAGTCAAATGTTTCGTAGCCGTAGCACACGTAGCAGTTTCGTAGCCGCATTAATAAGTCGTAGACCTACGCGAGTCTCTCGGTGATTACAACTGTTTTCAATCTCAAGTCAAGTTGCAATTTATTTACAAACATGCATCTGTCATTTAATTAACATGTTTTTAAATTAACTATGACTCATAATTAACGTTTTATGATTTACTGTGTTATAATGTCTAGCCTTCCTATTGTAACCAAATAACCCAGTAATATCATTGGTGCTAACAAAATCATATTTTTTAGGTTCACAACCGCCGAGTTTAACTTCAATACAGCCGATACTGACAGACACACATTTTAATCGGGACACTCACATGCGGATCATATTGGGCAGGGATAGTAAACCTGTGGACAGAAATGAGAGGTATGTATTATTCAATTAAAAGAAAACTTAATTACGTTGTAATATGGTAGATGTTCGCACGAAAGTTTGATTTGATTTAAATTCGAGTTTTATTTGCTTATTGTGAGTAATGAATAAGAAAGAAAGTATTCGATAAAATATAGTTTGATTATTTAAATGCCACAAACAAGTGATTTTCATAATTATTTTCAATATGTTTATTCATATTTTTTGTGATAATGAATAATTTATTATTTTATATTGTAATTAATAGTGCTTGTTGCTACCATAATAGATCGTTAAGTGCAAAGGGTTTTTTTTTGTAATTTGCTTTTTTATTTGATATTTGTATATACTAACAAATCGTTACCTTGCCAAAAAACAAATTTATTTTAAACTATCCTATTAGTATTTAGAGTTGATAATTGCTGTGATAATATCCGAAACGAAAAGGAAAGTTTTCGGTAAATTAAATAAATTTCAATATTTCTACTCTGTAATTTTTCTTTAGGATTTTATTTCTTTAGTATGATTTAACGATCTAAATTAATAATTTAAAATGTGATTATTACTTTTTTGCTTGAGTTATTCTTATATTGCAAAATTGGGAAGTTTCCTTTGAAAAGGACATTAGGCGATTTTGTATGTGCCGTGGGCCCAGGGCAGCTTGAGTCGTAATTTTGTTTTAAAGTATCCTATCAAATACTATTTCGAAGTTGTATGTGTATAGATAAAGATAATCTTGTTGTTAAAAGCACGTCAGCCCACCCAAAAAATTTTAATCTTCTTAATCGGTTTTTAAATTTAAGGCTCAATTATAAAGTTCGATAATTATAGGTAAATTTTGATAAGAGGTGCCAATGTTGCGCTAAGTTAACGTGCTGTTGCGAGTTAATTTTGAAACATAGTTACGTTTGTTGTCTTTTTATTAATTCAATCAAGGTAGGCTTTTTCGAGTCACAACGAATAAAAATATGATATAATTGGTACCCAAGCAGTTTATACGACAACATTTATTTTGGAAGCCTTAAAGAAACGATGGTACCATAACCGACCAAACTCAAGACAATATGTTTATTTCCTACATTTACCCAATCGAGAATCGAATCCGGCACTTCAGTAATGATAGCTGGTGGACCACGGAAGTTATTATAATTTAAATAAATGGCCGTAATGGGCTACTGGGTAACATTGTGCCCAATATCCTTTTATTACAGCAATTTTCATGACTTTGGTGTATATTTTATAAATAATTATTTTTCTTTTCTCATCTAAATGATTCTTATTTTGATGGAAATGACAAAGTAACGATTTATGTTTAATTTTTGTTCAGCTAAATTATGTATATCTCCATGAAAATGCATTTGAATACTATAATGTATATTTAGCTCGGTGTCCAAGGGTCGGCTAGCATACAACAGACTCATGGGCAGTATCGGAAGAGCGAGAGGGAAGATTTTAAAGAAAACGTGAGTGAGCGAGATGGCTAACTCTGATGAACTCTGTACTGGGTTGGGGTTAGGTTAGGTTAGTTAAAGTACATGCGTTGGGACTCGTGTGTTGGGTATAAAAAGACTTAACGAAGCCACAATATTTTTTTATGAAAGGATTTTTTTTAATTAGATATAAAAATTACTGACCACTTAAATTTTTTTAAACCCCCGTTTGTTATTGTATTTTTTTATTTTAATATTAAAAAAAAACAGGCTTATAAGGCATAATATTTTTTTTAATTTGTCTTAGTTTAATTTAATAATTAATATAATTTGAAATATTTATATTATTTGAATACTATTATAAGCTCTGAAATTTGTAACTTTTTAAAAACATATATATTTATTCTGTCAGAAAAAAAAAAAAAACGTCTGTCGAAATCAGCCTGAATTGTAACTATCAAAGCGACTTTTTTAACGAGACAAAGGAGCAAAGTGATTCTGCCTCTTATATTGCAATAAAAATGGGTAACTTAATTTTAACTATATTCTTAAATGACTCGATAAAAATAGTGGATTAGAAACATTTAATATTGTCAATTATTTTCACGAGTATTACTTATACAAAGAAACCTCGTATTTTGACGAAAAAGGTTCAAAGAATGATCAGTTCTTGACAGATAAAAAAATATAATGATGAGAAAAAAAATGTGGCTACTTTTTTCGTTGAGGATCTTTTTATACCTTATACATGTCCAACTATTCTATGCATTTCATCCATAGAATGCCACAACACGTGCATATGAGTACACTATATTCAATCAGACAAAAAATGTAATAATAATTACGATTCACGCTTGACACTTTTGCAATTAGAGATATCGCAAATTTTAAATGCATTCTTCGTGATTCTTCCGTCCCTTTCTGTTACACAAAAACTTAATCCTCAAGAGTGAGAGATTTCAAAACACGTACGAAGCCTTATTGGCTATAACTTTTGCTACACCGTTTGCTCGAACCAATTTTGGCCTTCCGTCTCCTTTGGCATTTTTACAAAGTATAATAATGCTATTCCAAATATTGGATGTATTTTGCAACAATTTGCAAAAATTTCAGTCTTTGGCCTTGAAGTATTTATCAGGCCATACTTTGTGGTGATGGGCCCGGCCAAACTGCTTATTCATTTATAAATTTCTCAGTTTTCAGCGTATACCATCCATACCATACCATTAGTGACTATCATAGCTTAAAACTTTTACAAAACTTCCTACAGGCTTATATTAGTAGGCAGATATATTTGACATCTCAGTACAGTGTTCGCAGAGCGTCGCTGCGTTTGGCTGGTGATTGAGGGTTTATTCTGTAACTAGATTACCATCATCAACATAGCTTCTGGTTTATAAACGTCTCTTTGAACGAACGGAACATCTACCAAAGTATTATAATTATTAGAATTTCATTCATAATGCATAATTTCAATTGACATAAAGTCACTTGGCATACTAATCATAAATAAAAAGGCATAAATTGACATACATTGCAGGTTAGGATAGCTTTTTTTTATTCGTTACCAGCTAGCAAGCAATTCCAAATTATGCCAAATTATTAGTATGCGTATATTATGATTTAAAAAGTTCTGCGAAAAGAGGCAGACCCGAATATACGAGATGTTTCAGCTATATTGCATCAGGGCCTCAACATGTACCATCCAAAAATACCAGTAATAATATAAAATAAAACTATTAATATCAACAGTTGTAATTCCGTATTTTATAATTTTAGTACAAACTGAAAATACAAACGGTTTGACGTGAGAGAATGACAAAGACAGTAATAACGGTCACTGATTAGGTATGAAGAAACCGACAAAATAGTTCTTACTCTGTGTAGTTTAAGGTCTTAATTAGGTTTTTACTGAAATTTAAAAAAAAAAGACGTACGTAATAAATAAAATTACATACATCACGCCTTCTTCACGCAGGGGTAGGCAGAGATCACAGATTTCTTCTCTTAAATAAATAAATTCTATTTACCACGACCCGGTCATACATTTCTCGCTTCTTTAATACTCATCAGCCTTTTCACAAGCTCGTCGGTAAAGGATACTTTTGACCTGGCCGTTTTTCAGGACATCCTCTATTTGATCTCTGAAACTAATTGCCTAATCTTCTTTTATCCATAAACTTGTACGGGATAAACCGTGTATATTCAAAGAGAAGGGACTGATGAATGTAAAGTCAATTGTGATCGAAAAACATGTAAGTTTATCATCAAACCACGTAAATAATAAAACAATGGTACAATATGGTAATTTTAAAATCGAGACGTAATAAAATGGAGTAGTTTTGGGATGGCAAAGGAATACACGCGATTGTTATGATGGTGAAAGCGCGACGACTTGGTAAAAAAAAAACTATAATTAGGTTAAATACCGCGCGATGCATAAAATGCTTATACTGTAATACATACGCAGTGCGCGGAAGTTCAATGTACTATCGAAGCCTCTGGCGCCTTATCAGTCCTAAGTCGAAAGTCGCTTGCACACTGCACTATGCCTATCGCTTCAGGCCACGCCCCGCTCCATTCATTCAACAATGGCGCGCGTGCGAGTAATAATTGCGTCGCGCAGATTGACAGTTGACAGTACTGACATCAAGGGCGGTTTCAAAACTAGTTGTTTATGATTGGTCGTAGTATAAATCGTAGTAAAATACAAAGCCAATTAGGGATAGGTAGGCGTGTCCGATGCGATCAGTTCAAGCGAATATTTCTACAAAGTGGTAAGGCACGAGAGACCTCGACACGTAGCTCGTATAAAACTAACAAACCAAAATGCTTGCCCAAACGAGACATCTCCTCTAAAAGGCATAATTATAGAACGCATATAAATAAGGCATAATTTAGCTTGCTGAGTAGCAATGGATAAAAAATATCTTACCTTATAACCTGTAATTTATATCAATTTATGACTTTTGATTTTTTTGCCGAGTGATTTTATTCGAATTGAAATTATGCGAAAGTTACTCATCATTATTGTACTAGTATTTTGTATGTGCCGTTCGTTTTAAGACTTTAACATCAACTGGTGTAGCTAGGAGGATAAGATAAAATATTCAGAATCAGGCGTCATACGGTGGAAGTTATAGTTTAGTTAGTTAGTTTTTCAAAATGCAAATATATAGCTTACTTCTGAAACATTTAAGATGCACCGTTTGGCAGAGGAGTCTTTACCTATGGTGCAGGGTGCGTTGCACACGGGCGCCGCGATCTTAGGGGCGCCGAGCACTTTCAATCACTTCAATGTCAATAAATGGAAATCGCTAAAAAATTGACTCCACACAAAATGACTATTCAGCTGATCGAGTGAAAATGAAAGTTCGTTTTGTTCACCATTTCCATTTTTTGGCATTAATATACCTAACATCTATATAGACATATGCTAATGGGTACGTGTTGGCTTGATATTGGCACATCATGGCATCCAAAACTAGCAAGTTGCTTTAATCGATTTTCAATTTAATCTTCAAAAAATAGAGTTTATTTTCCACTGGGGAATTTTGACATTTTGTGGCAATGTGCTGTTATTTGTACTCATTCCTTTTTGGGGTTATTACCATAGCGCCCTCTAGAAAGCGCGTGGTCAAAATGGGAAAAGACCACGCGCTTACTAGAGGGCGCTAACTTTATGATTGCACACGGGCTAGGGACGCCTCTGCCGTTAGGTTTTGGATATTGCACGGTGTAATAATAAATGACGCTCCGTATGGGGGCGAAACACGTGTAGAGTAGTTGGTGGAGGTACTAGGTGTGTCGCTGTTTCGGCATCTGCAACTATTTGCATTTATTATCCGTATGTATACAGTCTGTCTCTACAACGGGGTCCGACCCTTTAAGGCAAAGCAATATAATCAATTTTATCAACAATACCTCTATAATATGGCATTTTGTAACAAAAAGCCATAAATTTTGAGTTCTTATTATCGGGACAAATTCGCTACTGAAATAGTAATAACTCCTAAACTATTGGACTTATCTTGTCTTGGCAACAGTTTTTAGGTAATACTCTGAGTGCATCTAAAAGTGGCATAAATACTTTTTACGTAAAAACCCATTTCTAGCTCACTTTTTAGTGTTCATTTGTTGCCTTCATTTGTGGCTGTCGAATGAAATCTAAACGGTCTAGGACCTCTACATCAGCAGTTATGGCTAAATAAATGAACCCACCAGAACTACGTTACAAAAAAATAAGAAAGCCACCATTTCAAAACAGTAGGGGCGTAATTCCTTATGGAGGATTTGTCAAGAAAATTGCTCATATTGCTTTGCCTTAACTGGTAGGATTTCGGTGACCAGATCGATTGTATATATTGGATCGGCGACATGGCTTTATGCCTTTTTGTCATTTGGTATACAAATTTTTTGGCATGATTGATATAGATTGCTGACTAGCAATGGATAAAAATAATGTCTATCCTACTTTATCTGCAATGTTTATCAAATTAGGCCAGGGGATTACAATCTAAATACAAACATTTTCCATTTGTGTGTGCATTTATTTGTGGGTGGACGGTGCAACTTGCAAACACAAATTGATAAAAATCTCTGTAAAGTATCATACTTTGCTAAAAAAATATGGAATTATTTGTAATCCAATTATTTGAATATTTGGACCTTGTTGAAATATTTGACGCCGACTGTACTTTTTTAGTTTATTTTATTTGTCTTTTCCTCTAACTTGTGTTGTAATATCATTATTAACCTAGTTACAATTTAAACCATGATGATATATCAACTGCTTTTAAACTTTAAATATGATGACAAATAATCTAAAATTAATGAAATAATTCAAGGCTTTAGAAGTGCAATTAAAATCTTTATTAATTTATATCAATCAATCAATCAATCAATCAAATTTTTTTATTTGCAGAAATACAAATTATACAGAGATCTTATAAATATCATTTTAGTTATGTATTTAACCTGCAAGCAGGCGTGCAAATTTTTAGTGGTATCGAGTCTACTATATATATAATTAAAAAAAAAAAGATAAAAATTATAATAAAAATGTCAAATTCATCCTCAAATCATTACTATCAAAATTTAAATAATAAAATTTCGACATAACAGAAAAAATATTCAAAATTATTTTTTAAAATCCATGTATTCTTTAACACTATAAAAACATTTCTCATTCAGCCATTTCTTTAAATTTCTTTTAAATAAATGCCCGTTTAATGTTTTGATACAAAGGGGTAGCTTGTTATAAATTTGTATGCACATGTTTAGAACATTTCTTTTATAAATATCTTTATGACACCGGGGTTGATATAATGTATGAGCATAGTGAGCCCTAACATGTCGTCTAGAAACATTAGAATAAAGTTTGAAATGTTCTGGATGGTCCTTGACAAAACAACACGCTGCTTCAATATACATACACGGCAATGGTAGTATGTAAAGTTTCTTAAATAAGGGCAAACAGCTATCCAAATACCATGCATTACACATAGCCCGTAGACACTTTTTTTGTATTTTAAAAACGCTACAACTGTCAACGGAATTTCCCCATAATAAGAGACCGTAGCTGATTACAGACGAAACGTAACCAAAATAGGCTGATAGTGCTGCTTCCATGGAAACGGTCTGTCTCAATTTTCTCAAGGCAAAGACGAAACGATTGAGCTTTTTACAAATTTGGTTTATATGCTCCTTCCAATTTAAATGTTTGTCAATGTTGATTCCCAAAAATTGTATATTTTCAACTTGCTCTAATAAATTATTATCATAACGGATTTGAATATTTTGTGCATTAGAATTGTAGGATTGAAATGTCAATATTTTAGTTTTTTTTAAATTAATTTGCAAGTCGTTAAGTTTTAACCAGTTAATAATATCTTTCAATGAATTGTTTATATTATTTTCAATGTTATCTTTGTTGTCACATTTTATCAAAACAGTTGTATCATCTGCAAAAAGTATTGTTTTTTGAGGTGTTGCATTAGGGAGGTCGTTTATATATATCAGAAACAGTATTGGCGCAAGGATCCCGCCTTGTGGAACACCACAGTTATTAGGTTGAAATTGAGATTTATATTTCACTTTTTCAATAGTGTTTCCCTTTAAAATTAATTTAGTGGTTTCCGTACATTGTTTTCGGTTTGATAAATAAGACTTTATCCAGTCATATGCTTTACCTCGTATGCCATAACATTCAAGCTTATGTAGGAGCTTTTCATGATTAACGAAATCAAAAGCCTTAGTCATGTCGAGAAAGATAGCTGACATCGGTGTACCTCTATTTATGCTCTCGGAAACGACCTTCACTAATTCAAAACATGCCAAAGTTGTAGAACTTCCCTTTCGAAAACCATACTGATTTGGATGCAGAATATTACATTTTAAAAGAAAATTATTCAATCGTGTACACATAGCCTTTTCAATTACTTTTGCCAGGATTGGAACAAGTGTAATTGGTCTGTAATTGTTTGGATCTTGAGTGTCTCCTTTCTTATAAAGTGGCTTTATTACAGAGAATTTTAATTGGTCCAGATACTGTGCAAGAGAGAATGACAAATTAATTATGTGAGCAAGCGGTCGAGCGAAAAGACCAGCACAGTGTTTTATGACATGCGTAGTGATTTCATCATACCCACAGGATTTGCTATTTTTAAGAGATTTAATAATTTTGATGATTTCATTTTCATCTACAGGTTTGAGATAAATTGTTTTAGGATTTGTGAAAGATAGTGTATTTGATTTTGAAGTATTATTACCATCAATACTATTCTGTTTATTTGTGCGATTAATGAAGTGACTATTAAAAATATCACTTATTTCTTGAGGGTTAGTTATGATCTTATTATTAATTCTTATTGATTTGATATCATTGTTAATCTTCAACTTATTAATAGCAGTCGTAATTCTGTTCCAGATCGCTTTAGGATTTTTTCCATGTTTTTTAAAGTACTTGTCATTGCTAATTTTTTGAGCTGTCTGCATACATTTTTTTAACATAAGATTGTAATCTTTAAAGTACTGTTTATTGAGAACTTTGTTTACGCTTGATTTCACATATTTAGAGTGGAGCTTACGTTTAGTGATACATGACTTTTTTAGACCGTTTGTCATCCATTTTACTTTAGAAGGTCGGTTTGAGTTTTTTATCTTAATAACGGGAAAACAAAGATTATAAAACAAGGTAATTGTATCATAAAAAGAATCAAAAGCGTTCTTTACAGTGTCACTTTTTAAAACGTCTGAAAAAGAAAGAGCAGACATACATTCAGTAAATTTATTCAAATTATCAGGACAAAAATCTCTTTTATACTCAAACCAATTCATGAAAGCCCTGGTCTTTTCCATTTTGAGTGCGACTGTTTGTGCTTTGTCATGATCAGATAACATAAGACTATGAACTTCGGATTCTATACCCTTTTGGTTGCTTGCAATCAAATCAATACATGAGTTTAGCCTTGTCGGTGTTTTGATATGTATCTCAAAGTTGAATTGCTCTAGAACGCTTAAAAGTTCTTTTGAAGCGGAATTTGTTTTTAAAGTATCTATATTCCAATCGCCGCAAATAACAATCCTTTTCCCCTGAAATTTACTTGTCAGTTCTTGTAAGAGATTATTAAGTTTGTGTAGAAAAACACCAATATGAGACTTGATTTGCTTCGGTACTCTGTATATAACCACAACTATAAGGTTAAGGCCAATCACCTCAACCCCACAACATTCAAAATAAGATCTTGCAGCCAATTTCGACACCATAGCCAAAAGTTTTGTTTCCATCGCCTTTTTGACAAATATACAAGAACCACCCCTACCACCATCACGGCAATAAGATGCAACTAATTTATAGTTGTTTAAAGAAACGTTTTGTTCCATACCTTCTTTAATAAAAGTTTCGCTAAAACAAAGAATATCAAGATCTTTATTATTTTTATTAAATTCTAATAATGTCATTTCTAATAAATCTAACTTGCCATAGATACCAGCAATGTTTTGGTGAAATATTCTAAGTTTGTTTACGTCAATAATCAATGGCTGAAGGAACTGAATATCTGCTTTAGTGTCAGGAACGAAAACAGCGACAATTAAAATTAGTATCTTTGTCATTTTGATACATGGATTTTTTTTCATTATGTAATCTGTGCACTTTAGAAAGATAGTCATGATTATAGTTTATAAAGTCAATTTCTATATTAAGTTTAAAACAAATTGAACTAATATATGATGAAAATCTGATTTTGTCAATGTTAATAATTATACAATTAGAATATTTACGCTCAATAAGCTTCAATTGACTATTAAGAGATAATACATTTAAGGATGCATTAAACCGTATTGGCAAAACAAAGACGTTATTTTCGTTGAATTTACATAGAGTATTACATAGTTCAGTGAACAATTTATAAGGATTATTGTCATTGGAGCCAATAGCCAATACAATCACATCATCAGGTTTCAAAGAATTAGATAATGAAGATAGACTACTTAGTATTTCAGCACTAGTCGCATTTGTCTTGAATCATAAATCTCTATCACAATATTTGACCTCGATCAACATATGGTTTCATTTTAATTTATAACACAGCAACGCGTAATTGGGTCAGCTAGTTTTATAATAATTTATACAAATATTAAATGCCAATTAAAATGAGAAATGGAAAAATCTTCAATGTTACTGTTTAATTTTGACATAATACGTGATTCACACTGTGACACTCTTAGTGTCATATACATATACTTTTGTGTAATCTATAATCTAAGATCACAAATTTGTTGTTTGTCTGTCCACTCTTTTTCCATTGTATATGCGTTACTATAGCAACGCGTTAACCGCAAATAGTTCGTCTACCGGACGCTAGATGCCGCTAACGGAAAAATATTTAATAAAGCCGGGACGGGCCGCTAGTATGATATTAAAATCACATGATATAAATATCACGTGATTCAACAATAAATACTTATTATTTGTATCAAATATTTATTTCAATTTCTAACGCTCAGAACATATTAGAACTACCCTCCCGTAATGCGAAAGGTGTGGATTCGATTTTACTCGGACCCAGACTAATATTTTTTTTATCAAAATTTCATATTTATTTAAAGAAATATTTAAGTTACAAAGAAGAACTCTTTAAGCAAAGTATTACAAATTTAAATACATTTATTAATTATAAGTACTCAATCAAATATTTTATTCGCATTTTTTTGATGTTGTAGCTTGCCTTGTTTGATTTCCAGTCATTTAATTACTTAAGCTTATATTTAAAAATAAATTTATTTATTTACACTAAATGCAGTTGATATATCAGTCGAACTAATGAAACTAACGCTCGCTTGTGGTGTGATTTAATCCAACTAATAGTCAAGTGATATTTGGTTTTTGGTACTCGCTTAATCCTATAACATTTAAATGGGGTGCTCAAGGAGTTTTAATTCACGAAGATATAGAAGGTTGTTTCTGTCTGTGTAAAGAAATATAGTAACACAGTGCAGGGGCGATATATTGAGAGGCGTAGTTTGAAAACACATCCTTAATTAAAAGGAAAAGTTGATATTCATTTCAACTTAAGTTAGGTTACATATTTTTTTATTTATTACTAGCCAGCGAGTTACGTCAAATTATCCCTTTAACTAGGTATGAGTTTTTAAATAGTGGATATCAATGGAAATACTTATTATACTTTACAATGCAAGTACCGTCTGCTTTATCTACCATATTTAGTATAATACAAGTATTCCCAAGTATCCAGTAAGTATTTAGCATGTTATTATAAGACTTATTATGTGTCATAGTGGCGTTCCGCCGCGGAAGATCGGTAACGGAAATTACGTTTAATCTGATGTGGTTCACACGGTGAATGTTTTTACATTTTAGCGATAATTCTGTATCACGTTTTATACAAACTTTCAAGGCCTTGCTTAAAAAGAGGATTTTTTTTTTTTATTAAATTTTGTTCACTCTTATAAGATTACAAATCTAGAAATGTAGTAGAAAAATTACTCATATCTACTAAAGTTTACTGACATCTATGGACTATGTCTGAATTTTTTTAATTTTTTTTAATTTATTAAGATTGCAACATTAACAGAAAAATAATTTTATATTTTCGAAAATTTTATTTAATTTTTAGACTTATGTATCTTAAGTGTAGGTAAACAATTAATTATATATTTTGTAACTTAAACATTAAACTGCTTGATTTATGTATAAAATAATTAAAACGGAAAATAATAAAAACACTTCTCTGATGTTCCATTTGACAACTGAAACAAATTGACTTTTCTCTAGTAATAATTTCTTAGAACAAAATTTCATAAAAAACAAATTCGATTTTTTTAAGTTTTAGCACTGGAATGTTTATATGAAACGTCGTGAGCGTTAATTCTCTTAATAAGAATTACTTTTTTATGTTTTGCAGCAAGAACAAGAGGAATGGGATCGTGACAAACCCAGCGATGCGTCTTGTTGCCAACGTACGGAATGGACTCGGTGAGACACAACCTTTTCTTATACCATAATATTTCTTACATTCAGATCAATAAGCCTACCCCAAAGTAAGAACTGTAAGGATCGTTTTACGGATACTAGGGTAATGGACACACAAACATATACGATACTGAGATATGTAACATGAATAAATACCTATGACCAGGGTTGCACTGGATAATTATCGTGATAATTATGGTTGATAATAACGAGTAACTGTTATTGTAAAAAACAAAATAATAGTACACTGTTGTCTGGCGCGGAAAACCAGCAATTGCTGGACGAGTAGAGTTTGAAGTTTAATAATACGAGTCAGTCAAAAATTTAAAATAATTAAGTCGTACGCATATCAAAAGTAGGCTCCGACTCTCAGGTAAAAGTAATGTCTAAAAATAGAAAAAATCTTTCCTTTATATATATGTTATTTGATTTGATAGTTGGATAATTATCAGATAATTATCTTGATAATTTGCAACTCTGCCTATGACTCAGGTACAAATGCTCGTATTCATCACACCCGGATTAAATCCCAAAACAGTCGGTGCGAAAGACAGGACATCTTACATACATTACATGGGTTTTCGGTTTTAATTTTTGGCGGGAAATAAATAAAAGTAGCCTAAATTACTTAATATAAGATCAGCTATTTGGCTTTGAAAATTCTATTGAAACAGGTCTAGACGTTTTGGAGATTAGCCGAAACAAACAGACAAAATTATAAAAATCGGTATTTATGCGTACCGTATGTACCTTAAAATGCATTTAGTAAAAAGCTGTTAATATGACATTTCTCATAACAGACTAATTTCATAAATTTCATTTTATTTTGTATAGTTAGATAGTAGTTTAAATACCCATGACTCAGGTACAAATGTTCGTGAAGCGGTGGTATGTTATAGGCGATTGAAATAAAAGCCGGTGAATAACTTAATCCACAGTTTATGCCACACACACGAACAAAAAATAACAGTACATTCACAGAAGGAGAAAGTTGAAGAAAGCAGAGAACTGATAAAAGAACACACAGTAGTATTATAACACTTTACAAGGACTAAACAGATATATATATACTAAAAGCGTTTAGTGGTAAACTACAGCGAATTATGCGCATACGACGGACATACGTTCGACGCTAATCAGTGATTTGCACTGAGGCAGTTTGCGTTGACAAACTGCCGGCTCCCGAGCAAGAGCGGTTAACCTTGATCGCCGACCGGTCCGTCGCAGGGAGTTAGCTATTAGCAATTCGGGTGTGCATGTCTGTTTGTTCGTAGAACAATATTTAACATAAAAGTTTATAAAATACTAATTTTACTTTACGGTACATTTTACTATCTTAAGTTGTAAGTTAACTGTAGATATAAGTTCCTATAAATATTTCTGTATATAAACTCAAGTATAAATTACTCTAACCGAAACAAATAAATAAAATTAATATTTTTAGACTATTATTTAAGTTATACATTATATAAAAATATTATATTAATGTAGATACACTACATTCGTATTCATCATACCCGGACCCAAGACAGTCGGTGCGAAAGGCAGGACATCTTACATACATACGTAACTTCGTGGAATTTTTCCGTAAAATTTAAAGAAGCCTATATTATTCTATATAAGATCAGCTATTTGCCAATGAAAGTCTTGTCAAAATAAGTCAAGCCGTTTCGGAAATTAGCCGAAACAAACAGACAAAATAAAATATAGTTATTTGTTTAAGTACTGTGTATATACTTTCATAGTCATTTAGTAAAAAGCGTTATTTTGACATTACAAACAACAGTCACTTATTTTTTTTTATATTTTTATTATTTATTAGTATTTTTTACAAATTAATATATTTATAGATTCCATGTCACAATGTTTGACCGCGGTGAACTCCGAAACTACTCAACTGATTATGATGATTTTTTTTCATTTTGTTGGATTTGTTCCAACTTAGGACATAGGATTATTTTCATTTTAATTTATAACATAAAAATATGCAATAATAACAACCACAGCGACGCGTGGCCGGGTCAGCTAGTTATATTCTTTTTTTTTTTATTACAGATAGTGCAGCTGCGAACATACGTCGTACAGGAGTAGCTTTGGCCGCCAGCGCCAGTTCTGCAAACCCTGCTGTGAAAACGAACGCATTCCAATGGAGGAAAGAGACACCGCTCTGAACACGGCTACATCAATAGCTAGTTTTGGAAATGAGTCGAGTTTTCTTAGTCCCTTTCAAAAAGACTAAACTCACTTGTTGACTCGACTCATAAGGACTCATGTACGTATTTAAGAAAACTTGTGAGTCTGAAAGACTTATATGAGACAAGAGTTTTTAGTTCATTTTTTTGGATTTTAAGTCGTTGGTATTAATGTGAAGCAAAACACTATTAATTTTTGACACCATTTGAAATAACCAATTGTAAGTTTAAAAATAATATGTTATTTGTAAGAAATCGACCATCCAAGGAATTATAATTGGTTGAATTTATAAAAAGACTTGAGTTCCTTATAATAATTTGAGTTCTTTGATAAAAACTCACGTTTTATGAGTCGAGTTTTCTTTAGGGGTCGGTCAAAAGGAATCTCTGAATTTAAAACTTAGGTCTCGATTTAAGACTTTTAAGACTCAAGTCTTTTCCAACACTTACGATAGTTTAGGATTGGCAGTGAGTCAAAATGTCTAAATAATTGAATAAGGTGAAGATTTTGAGCGAAAAATGTATCGCTTTTAAAATCTGCCCGTAACAAACAGCAATAGTTTTAGGGATATGTAGTAATTAAGGTTGTTGAGGGAAAGAGATGCAATGATAGTGCGATCAAGACAACAATATTCTACGTTTAACCCAAAGTAGAGTTCAATAATTAAAACTAGTACAAAAACAAGAATTAGCGTGGGAAAGAGATAGCTGTAATTTGTTGTACAAAATAAGTGAATCTCTAATACGCACATTACTCAAATTTAAAAACTCTTAACTGCTTATTAAAATATCTATTGATTGATAAGAAAATGTTTAATGGGTGTTTTTAGGTGGCATTTGAAATATATGATTCAACATTTTAATTAATCAACGCCTGAATTAAAAAAATCACAGAAAATTAACAGGTATTGTCATATATTTCAAATTATATTAATTCAGTTAAAATAAAATATCTGTCATCTTTGCATATACTACGGACTAACGTCAATGAACGAATAGATGTTTCTGAGGAAGACTTTTTGGCGGGAACGCGAAGCGTCACTTTAATGATTTCGGTTTACTTGTTAAATATTGGGTTGTGGTTGATATTAGTATAACATGGCCGAACATAAATTTTCAATTATTTTATTAATGATTTCTTATAAATCTCATATATAAATAATATGTGAGGCTAAATTGATTTACAAAAATATTTTCTCTGTAGTCAATAACCCTATCGTCATTAACACACCAGATAAAATACAGCATATTTATATTTAGTTAATCCAAGAAAAAAAATGACCACTGTACGTAACAAGTTAGACACTTAGTAGCACAGATGGCGTTAGGTCCGAAAGAGTTTTACAGTATGAAAACCTACATCTCGCATACGCGGTTTTTAAGACATGGCAACTATACAAAATCCGTTGTATATCGGTCGAATCGCGGTTCCTGGACAAAGATAGCTTAGCCCGTATTAAAATCTTCCCGTTCGCCTCCTTATAAGTTAAACTAATTTATAATACCGTTAAATTGACTGCCGATTGCTGTAATAATCCTGCCTATGTGCCAAGATATTGGGTTCGATTCCTGGTAAAGACATATGTAGATTTTGTATTCAAGGCATTTTGCTTAATTTGAAACTCAAAAGTGGTCAGTGTCTTATAACTCCGAGGTCCCGGGTTCGGGCCCGGGCCTTGGCAATGTAGAAATCTTCTCTATATTAACTCTGAGTGACGCAAGAGAGTTGTCTAATATGTTATTTTAAACAAAAAACATTTATTTTTTTCTTATTTCATAGTCATCTAAATAGCACCCATTGAATTTTTAATCAATCATATAGTATTATAAAAAATAGTATTTTAAATTATCAAATGTGTCGAAACGATGACGTAACTATGGCTATACAATGAGCGAGTGAGATAGGTATACTTGTAATTAGGAGAAAAGATAATTTAGTATAGAAATATAAGTGAAAAGAAAAAAATTGTTTCCGTACTAATGGTTATATTATTTCTACGTGTTTTTAATATTTTCTGTTTGAATAAATACTCTTAGAACGATATAGGTCTGAATAAGAACTGCATTTGTTTTATATTTTTCTATTTCCAAAAAATTACCATATTAAAAAATAATAATAAAAATTATAAAAACTAATTTTTTTTCTCACATTTTTTGTGCCGATAATATTTTAAAATAATTATCAGTATTAAAATCACGTTTAATTTACTCTTTCACATTTCAGTGGAAGCATTTTACAAAAAATAGTACAATTTTTTTCTAAATAAATATGATCTCAGATTTGAACAAATTTGTAATTTTTTTATAATTATATTACTCAACTTATTGACTATTTTATTCGGTTTTTTATGAAAATACAAATTCAAATTCAAACTCAAAAGTTTTTATTGCACTCATGTGGTATACAAAGATAAAATTACAAAAAATACTGAGTATACACGCATAGTTAATGCATGATTTTTATCATTTGGTTCAATCAAACTTTTCTTATAAATCAAAGTAACATTTACATAGAAATATGTAGTATTATTAATGCGATTTCACTTATTTCGATTATGAGACTTATTTTTAAATGTAGAACGAAACGAACAATTTAATTTTGTGATCAAAGACAACACAATTGCATTTTTTTGTTGTGTAAAAATGTATATAATGTGTAATCTATTTTTGTGCAACGGCAACACCAAAACGAACGAACGAATGGTTGGTATCGTGGCTAAGAATCTGGTAACACTGGTCGTACAAAGATCTGTTCCAGCCTAATTTAAGAAATAATGTTTTTTCTTGGAAAGACATGTGTACAATTTCTTGAAATATTTTTTAAATATATTATACAATACGTAATTATAAATATAACTTTATCTTTGATTTATATGTGCATTGGCATAGCAACTAGTCGATATACAAATATGAGTGCTATGACCTTCGGTTTAGAGTTTAATTTATATTGTCATGAGTTATAAACAATATTATCTTTGGTATCAATTGTATTGATTTGATAATTATTATTAAAAAAAATCAAAATGGATCTTTTTATTGAAAAAATATATAAATTACATTAAATGACTTATGAAATATCCGCTTCATGTATTAGTAGCTTAATATTTTTTATTAAATTAGATTATAAAAGTGAAGTGTGTGAGGAAAAAAAATTATGCGATTGCAACAATTTTTTTTTGACAACAAAATGAAAAACAGAAAAGTAAAGCTAGCTTGTTGATACCGTGGTTGGCTAAGAATGTTCATAATTTAGTTCTATTAGAAATATGTTACTATTTCATTTTTGCGGGACCAAGAGGATCATTAGTAAAGAAAAGAAAATTAAATAGAACCACTAGGATTATATTCCTGTTCGTACTACTTTCTCCTTTACGTATATTTGCCTCTGTTCGTTTATATCGTTGAAGGGTAGATCATATAGTTATATAATACAGTTATCGTATCTGATCTGGTGATCTATCTATTTCATCCCTAAGGTAACTTTTTGGTTCTTTGTACTTGAAATGGCCCTACGTTGCATGTTTTTTGTATAGATGTACTGTTTATGTATGGCGATAAAAATATATGTTATTTCAATTTTTAATTTGGAAATGTATTTTCAATTATGTATTGCTACGCGGCAGTTACTAGAAAAAAAAATAATATGTAGAAATAATAAAATACATTTTATTGCACACACAGATAGGATACAGAGAAAAATATAACAAAGAAAAGTATACATGTAGGCGGAGGAATTAATTATAAAGAAATCAACCAAGTGCTTCATATTTAAAATGAATATTTAAAATTTATAAGGACGGTGAAATTCAAAATTCAAGCAAGAAAATGTTCACTCAAATTTGACGATGAATGATAATTGTATTATTACTGATGTCGCGCTTTCGGTATTTCCCCGTGGTCCTGCTTCTTGTTAGACCTACCGTGGTCACATTAAAAAATATATATTGCACCGTAAACCTACCATAGTGTATATTGTAAAAATTAAAAACGTGCAGTACGACAATGTTGCAATCGCATCCTATGTAAGCATTTAAAATAAAGACTTAATCTTTGATATTAAAGTTAACAATTAAACGAAATTATATGAGGCAGCGATATAAATACGATATATATAATTATAATTAATATATTATATAAAATTAAACGTTTTGTGTTAGAGTTTAAATGAAAAAAAAATCTCATTGAGTAGATGTAGTAGGATCTTTGAATTTTAGCTATTTAATGGAATGACTGATGTGTGAGTTTTTTCTCTCTATTTTTTCCTCTTTTTTTCGTTAAAAAGTGCGTGAAAGAGTCCTTTTTGTATATTCCTTTTTGAGAAATGGTGCGTTTAGTGTCATATGTGTACATTTAAATTATTTTTCTAAGAGTGTCGGTTTATAAGTGACTTATCTTCCTTAATATTTTGTTATTTTAAAGACGAGCAATTTAATGCCTGCCAACAGAAAAATTGAAAATTATTTAAGTGACCAAAACACTGAATTTCGATTGTACTACAGACGTTTATAAGAATATTAATGATGAGTTTGACGCATTTATAATATTATTTACACAAACAAAAATCCAAAATTTTGTTTCTTTTTTAACAAAAATATTTGAGTATTGATTTACATTTTCAGTAATTATTTTGACTTCACTGTACTGGGTTTCATTAATTTAAGTCTACATAGATCTTCGTAAAAAGACTGGAAAATTAGTAAAACGATTAATAAATACATTTTTTACACTAGCAACACTGGATAGTTCAAAGATTATTACCCCGTTAAATAATAAACAATAAAGAAGGTGTAATATGTTTGATCAGTTTTTATTTTGAACTTTATTTCTTTTGTGTAAAGTCGCTTTTCACTGCTGGTAGGTAGGCCTAAGCTTTATTAAAATAAATATGTTTTGTATTATTTTTTAAAAATTTATTGTAATATCGACAACTCCAAATCGTTGGAACAATGTGGCATATTTTGAGGCTATTTTGGTTTCTTATAATTTCTATTTGAAATTAAGTGTAAATTATTACAAAAATGTGATTAGCAAATTTAATAATTTTTGCTATTTTTGGTCGAAATTGAATATGATTTTGGTTTTATTTAATAAATATTTTTCATATTCATTATTTTATGTATCTCAGTTAATTTTTTAAGGATTGTTAATTTAAATGAGCGTAATTTTTTTACTGCAGAAACAATTTTTTTTTATACAGATGGCATAGAGATTGGGGTATTTTTCCTAAACGTCAAATATACAGCGATATACAATTTTTTCAGGGTAATATGTTGATATTGAACTAGTCAAATTCGCCTAAATTTTTTTATAGATCTCACCAATTATGTTTTTAATAGTATTTAATTAAAATAAGTACTAAAAATAACTTAAAACTGTAACCACCAAAAAATTACAACTGTTCGGTGCCAAAGGCAGCTGTGACTCTATCTTTTGCACCAACGGGTCCTGGGTTCGAATCTGGAAGGGGCAGAGCATTGGTAACTGAGTTATGATTATTTATATGTATTTCTATGAATATAACTTTGTGTCGTATATTTATATAACCCTATAGTCCATTTTTTTTAGCATTAGAAATTATGTAAACAAAGAAGCAGTGGTGGCTAACCTTGTGCTGGAGTCCACTTTGACCGGCTTTAGGCTCGTCCATTGTTGAACAGATTAAACAGAACAAATAACAACAAAAACTTCAACAAAATCAATAGAAACCTAACAATAAACCAAAGAAAATAGTCAAAACAGATAAATGCAGACGTTGACATTTGCCGATATTGTTGCAAATGGCGGCCATGTTAAGCGACCATTTTAAAAATCACCTAATATGGTACGTATGACAACATCGGCTAGTACTTTTTAATTTTGTCGTGTCAAACTGACCAACGTTTCGTTCCACAAGTTTGTAACTTCTGCTTCTTAAGGTACTTTTTAGTTTAAACTGTAACGATGTTGCGTTTTGCTTGTTACATTATATGTGTACAATAAAGAACCCAAATTTTGTTCTTTCTAATGCTAAAAAAAACGGACTATAGTATCCAACTATAGCTAACTTTGGGATAGGTTAATTAGTTTTATAAAAAAATTTGGACGAATTTGATTTAGGAAATATTTTACCCATTTTTTATTGCGTTACAAAGCTCATTAGTGTAATTATTATTTGTTAAATTCGCCTCAGAATGAGGCGCTAACAATTCTTGCTTTATCGAGTCAATATTTAAGATAACTTTATTTTTGTGAGGCGGTTCAAATGTGATTATTGACAAGATTTATTTAAAAGCAAAAGTAGCTTTATTTCTCAATGGTGATTTATAGTCACAAGTTTGACGACTATTTTATTATCTTTAAGGGTTTAAAAATATAATTGTTTTCCTTCATATATCTAGAGATTGCGAATAGCACTATTCTGAATTAAGTTAGGCAGGTTTACAATAGTTTTTTGGTCACCCATCTTTTGAATGATCACAGCGAATGTTGCTTGAATTTTCTAATCATTAGCCCAAGGGATAGTATACTAAGCTATACTACTAAATCCATGGGTTTTGGCCTATACTCCCAGAGAATGAAAATTTTGTCCACCAGTGGGGTCATTAAAACGCTGACAAACCAGTTTCTGGTGGGATCCAATTTTATTCATACCGGGAATCCGGGACACTGCAAGGCTGAGGACGTGATTATACGAAACAAAACTTATTGATAATAATTGCCACAGCAATTTCCAAAGCATTTTCTATAATTATTAATGTATATCTGTATAATAAAGAATATTCATTCATTAATTTAAACTTTTTATCTTTTATGTACCTCTTGCCATAATTATCAAGTAGAGATCTCACTTAAATTATTGGGGAATGTCACTACTATAAAAAAAAAATCGTGCGTATACTTATTACGCGCGGGAGAAGTTATACTTCTTTTATTAAATTATTTAATAAGATATCTTGAAGTTAGCCTTTTCACATTAACAGCTAACTTCATGGTGTGCTTTTTCGTTGCAAGCTGCGTGCGCAACTTCAGTTACATGAAAAATTTCATCCTTAATCCACCAAAACTATAACTTGAATTTTGTCAATAATAACATTTCCACCCCCCTCCATTTTAGTTTTGTATGACGCTTAATATAGTCTGTGTAAAATAGAATATTTATTTATTTCATAATGGTTTCCTTGTATTCGTGTGCGTTTGTGATTTAGAATAAATATTTTAATGACTGTATGATGTGTAAGCGTAGCGCAGTGCGATATAACATGTTGTGAAGAAATATATTGAAATATATATATAATTTCTCTTAACTATGCGTTTCATTTCATATTTTTTTCCGTTTTAATTATTAGAATCTGCACTCTTTAAGTTGTCCCGCTTACCTGTCAAATTACCCCAAATAACCTTGGTTGGCTGGAAGATATCTCTTTTAGAGATAAGCCCACCATTGCTCACTAATATATCTTATTGTACTGTTCAATTACTTTATAAGTGCAATAAAGAGTATATAAGTCGCTCTGAATAGTATTCTGTGTCGTGCTAAATGAAGCTTAGAGTCTATACCATTAGATAACAATTTCAAATACTGGAAACAGAACGTATGTTTTGGATTTTAACCTGGAAGTCGAAGTTTTAAAGTTTAATAAGATATAAAATACGCATATAAACGACCACGCCTCCGAGCTCTTAGGTTACATGCGTATTTATATCTTATAGAAATATAGCATGGTAAATGCAAAAAAAATGTACATTTTTGTATTCATTTTCGTATTTTCTTGCTTTAGAACTTTTTTTTTTGACCGCGGTGGCTCGAAGGGAAGCATCGCCATAAATAGGTTAGCATTTAGTACCATTCCACGCCCTCTATCCCACTATCCCCATGGACATGATCCATGGAGACGAGACAGTGGGAATGCTGTTCTAATGAGTTGATTTCAATAAAAACAATGACGGATGAAGAAATAATGCTAATAGGCAAATAGTTGGATTTAATTTAAAATTGATTTACAAATTATGAGCTAGGGCTGAGTAACGCATAGAATTTTAGCGTTCATATAATTTAATAATAAACACAATTTAGAATTTTTGGCAGAAAAGTAAAGATTTTCCACTATATCCATTACTCTCACTAGGGATGCACAGACATCGACAAATATTGCATTGTTATTGCAGTTGTTCGTTATTTCAAAAGAGAGACAAAAGATGGCGTTAGTAGTGCGTATCTGTAAGTGTTATTATAAAATTTGATAGTGCTAAATATTTGGATTTAGCCACTGATTACATACAGTGATTACAGCCATCGACAAATATTGCATTGTTATTGCAGTCGTTCATTATTTGAAAAGAAATATTAATGTTTCTGCTACTAGACAAAAGATGGCGTTAGTGGTGCTTATTTGTAAGTGTTATTATAAAATTAGATAGTGATAAATATTTGGATATACCCACTGATTATCCGAGTTATATTTTTTATTTTGTAAAAAAAGGAAACAAGCATACGACGTTGTAGCAAACAATATTGTATTAGAGTTATGATAAAAATCCGCGTCAATCAGCGATAGAGCAATGAGGGGACAATAAATAAACAACTACAAGTGGGAATTTTGAAGGGAATCATTTATATTGTAAGTAAGCTATATGAAGTTAGGAGATGCTGTTGTAATTAAAAGTATAAATCAAAATATTATAAATTTAGTTTATACAAGGTGTCTCAAAAGTAAGTTCACATTTGCTTATTTTATTACGCGAAAGCAACTATTCTGAGGGGCGCGGGGGGTATGTCAGTCGGTAGTCTGGCTCTTGGGAATTTAGTTGCTATGGAGCGTTTCTCTGGTGCGGACCGTGCGTTGTGCGTACGTGAGTTTTACAAAAACGGTAATTCGGCGACTGTAGCGCGTAGAAAATTCTGCAGTATTCGACATATTCGTCACTTAAATGATGCGCCTAGCACTCGACTCATTGCCAAATGGGTTAAGAAGTTTGAAGAGACTGGGTCAACTCTGGAGAAACCAAAATCTGGGCGGCCAAGAACATCAAGAACAGCCGAAAACGTGGACAGTGTTACTCAGTCTATTCGAGATGATCCAAACCTCTCGATTCGGAAGCGTGCTGTTGCTTTAAATGTGCACAGATCTTCATTATGCCGCATTTTACACAAAGATTTAAAGCTGCACCCGTACAAAATTCAGTTAGTGCAAGAACTGAAGCCTCAAGATGCTGGTCAGAGGCTTGCCTTTGTAAATCAGATGATTGAGCGCTTTCCAACGTTCACCAACATCTTGTTTTCCGATGAAGCCCATTTTCACCTGAATGGGCATGTAAACAAGCAAAATTGTCGTTACTGGAGTGCAACCAACCCAAAACAAAAACATCAGAAACCGCTACATTCACCCAAAGTCACCGTATGGGCAGCGATGTCGGCGCGAGGAATTATCGGCCCTTACTTTTTTGAAGATGCAAGGGGACGCACACTCACAGTGAATTCAGAGCGTTATGTGGAGATGTTAGACGAGTTTTTCGTACCCCAACTGCAAAACTTTCCTGGTTACAACCAAAGAACATGGTTCCAGCAGGATGGGGCAACTTCACACACGTCCAACAGATCTCTGCCTCGAGTTCGAGAAATTTTTCCGACAGATTAATCTCCAGGCGAAGTGACAAAAATTGGCCTCCACGGAGTCCCGATTTAACGCCTATGGATTTTTTCCTGTGGGGTTATGTCAAATCAAAAGTTTACGCTAATAAACCGACTTCCCTGGCACAATTAAAAGAAAATATCCGTCATGAAATGGCAGCCATCACGGAGACTACCTGCCGAGCTGTCATAGGCAATTTTAGTGCCCGACTAAATGAATGCCGAGAGCGCAACGGTTTACATTTGGACGATGTTATTTTTAAAAAATAAATTCCCAAACAGTGTACTTCAATATAAAATAAAAAATTTTTCAATAAAGCTAAGACTTTTCTTTAAAAAAAAGATTTAAATGTGAACTTTCTTTTGAGACACCTTGTATTATTATTAATCTATAACTAATAACAACACATAATTTTAGACTAAAGTAATACTATAGGAAAAGATATTGTAAATATAAAAACAGGTAAACTCTTATTTTCCCAGCATATCTTTGATAGAATCCATAGAATCAGACGCTTACAGAAATGAGATATTTTTGATATTTATTTCTATATTTTATATCACTTATATTTAAAGAAATTATTACTAAATAAAATTCAATTTGTCTCAGCAGTCACTAAGGCAGGACTCGATCCCTAAGCGCATGTTGTTCTTTGTAGTTACGTAGAAATTAAAAAAGGTGGCGCTGATATTCTGGAAAAGCATTCGAGAAGATATGGGTTTAAGTGCCATCTGACTTCTGAAAAGCAATAATTCAAGTTAATTCAAGTCTTGTAAAAATTTATTTACAAAAATTTTGCAGTTTAATTTTTAAATATAATAAAAGCGTGCATGCACTTATGATACATGAAAAATTTCACCCTCGATGCCCCGATAAATGTGTAACTTCAAAAAAAATTTGATTATTACATGTAAAGAAATTATTATTGAAATTATAAATCTTGCAGATTTAACCAATTAAATAAGAAAGAATACTAGGCGATACAGTCACTAAGCATAAAGCTACGCTAGCACCATATATTGGAGTGGAGCGTAATACCTAAAAAAATAAAAAAAAAACAACGGGTTGCACTCCGGGAGTGCCGGCAGAAGTGAAAACATGAACATTAACGTTGTGCATTTTTGATATTTTGAAATGGTTAAGGAATAATTTCGCACGAATTGCTTTAATGATCAGTATAAAAGTGCTATCATTTATGTGGTAAAATACAATATTCATTTATTGTGCTATCGTATACAAACATGTCATCAAACACACCAAGTCGTGTTCGTTGCATTTTTTTGTGCGCATGTGCAGGATTTTGCACATGCGCAATGAATATAATCAGTTGAACGCATGCGTTCTCATGACATTACCTGCCAATCCTGCCATTTTAAAATTCCATAATGACAGTTTAAAAAAAAATAATAATGTAACTGTCACTATGAAGTTTAAAAATGACACGACTATACGCACATCGCGCAAGCGCCCTACGCCGTCTTACGATTTTTCGATCAGGTCACGTGTCCTGACGCGAGTTTAACATTTTTTGTCCATTCCAAAAATTGCACAACGCCGCTAAAGAAGTTTTCACTTCAAAATTTTGTTTCTATTGGAATTTTTGCGAATTTCAAAATTCGGGCTCCGTCACAATCTGGCCCTAAACCTGTTGATTTGATTCCACACAACAAAATATTAAAATCGGTTAAGAACTCGGGAAGTTAGGGCGTAACAGACATTGCGCCATTGAAGCTGGTCCTTGGGAGCTTCGCTCGCTCCGCTCCAATAATAAAAGCAAGTTATTTGGAACAAATTGGACGACCACCGTGGTCGAATGGCTTGTATACCGGGTTTCATAGTAACGCGACTCCGAAGTCCCGGGTTCGAACCATGACCGAGTATTTAGAAATAAAGTTTTCTATATTGACTCGAGTCCGAGTGTGTGGTTACGTCATTGTTTCTGAATTCCATAACACAAGTGCTTTAGCTACTTAAATTGTGGTCAGAGCAATGTATGTCATGTTGTCTAATATTTCTAGTTATTTATACTAGCTGACCCGGTAACGCGTTGCTATGGTAACGCGTATACAATGGAAAAAGAGCGGGAAAAAGAGCGGACAGACAAACACACAAACAATAAATTTGTGTTCTTAGATAGACTAGCGGCCCGTCCCGGCCGCTCCAATTTACTCCACAATTTACTCCAGTAAATTCTTTATTTTTTTTCTATTATTAAATATTTTTCCCTTAGCGCCATCTAGCGTCAAGTAGACGAACTACTTGCGGTTAACGCGTTACTATAGTAACGTTATTGACACAATGGAAAAAGAGCGGACAGACAAACACACAAACCACTGCGATCTTAGAATATGTTGCCACCTGCCACTACGTGATTTAACCCTTTTAGTGCCAAGGAGCGGCGTCGCGCTGCCAGCGTCGCGATAGCGCTCCTTTTGACAGTCCACTTTAGTCGCACGCAGGTGATGGCCGTCCGTGTTACCGTGTTCGTATTTTTATTCGTTATATTGCATTCTAACTATCTTCGATCGCATATTTTTTATATAAACATCGTTCATATAACTCTTGTTCATATAAATTATCTATAAAAATGCACTTTTTTACTGGCATTTTTAGCCTATATTTGTAAAATATATATGGCACTAAAAGGGTTAAGAGTTAATAACATCAAAAAAACGTGTTTTAGTCTTTTTTTACGGGAGATAATTAAAAAAGTAGTGTTGTAAAGCAACATCTAAATTTTTTAATATATGTTGTTATTCGAAACGTTTTAATAAATGCTCCGTTTTGCTCAGCGAATTGATAAAAATACGGGAACTTTGTTTACCCCGTATTCGATATAACTAATTAAGCCGAAAAAACGGGGTTACCCGTAAAATAGGTATCTGGCAAGCCCAGTTTCATCAAATCCTAACACAAGTGCTCTAGCTATTCAACTTTGATTGAATACAAAGTGATGTCTTATATTAATTTATTTATTAAATCGCCTCGTTTAAACCATGCAGTTAACTGTAAAACCAAAAATAACTGGGGTTATTGTTCACCCTTCCTAGTAATTCGATAGCTGATTGTTTATTCTTAGGCACAGATAAGTTTGCAAAATAATTGCAGGGGTGGTTCTGTCACGTTTATAAAAACCAGATTATGGACTTAATGCTTCTGATCTGACCTACTTCAAAATTACAATACAGTACAATTGGCGACCGTTTCGTGCAACGGTAGCGAATCTGCCTTTTGCACCGACGGTCCTGGGTTCGAATCACGGAAGGGGCACATGTTAGTGTGATGAATACGAGCCTTTGGACCTGAGTCATGAGTATTAATATATATTCTACAAATATTACGTCCATAGGTTGCGGGTTCGATTCCCACCTGAGAATGCACTTGTGAGCTGAGTCTATTTTTGCTAGTATTTAAATAATTTATCTCATGAGATAATATTGAAAAAAAAACGAAAAAAAAATATAAAAAAGTTAAAAGCATTTTTGAATTTCACCAAAGGCAGTTCAGTTACATGGTAAGGTACCTTATTATAAAACGCTATATATCTTCCTAAAGGCTTATTGTCTTTCGTTGCAGTCTGAATCTTGAAACAGCAAGTGTTTTGTTTCTAGAGCTGAAAGTATGGTTATCACCCTTTTTAGAAAAAGCGTAATAATATTTTCTCTCTAATAGTGTTGGAATAGTTATGAAACCAGTACTTTTAGTGCCTAAAGTATTTATCTATAATCTAAGATCACAAATTTATTGTTTGTCTGTCTGCTCTTTTTCCCGCTCTTTTTCCATTGCATATGCGTTACCATAGCAACGCGTTAACCGCAAGTAGTTCGTCTATCGGACGCTAGCTGGCGCTAACGGAAAAATATATTTAATAATAGAAAAAATTTAAAGAATTTTGTCCACCCGTGCGAAGCCGGGACGGGCCGCTAGTAGTGCCTAATTATCGCATTTACATTGAGCTGTTTTGAGGTTAGGTTAAAAGGCAACTTATTTTTTCAACTTACCGTTACATGTTTTGTTAAGCATTATTAAAACATTAAAATCCTAACATTGACTTCATGAAATGCTATGTGGTTCTGAAAATACACTCAGTGAATTAACAGAAAAAGGAAATAAAACTGAGCAAAATTGGTTACTAATAAAAGAAATAAGTGTGTATTTAATTTCTATATAATGTAAAAAGTACGTTCTTACGTATCAATTCAACAACTGTTGTACAACAAAACGTCATAAAGAACACTCTGAACTTTATAAATTAATGTATTCGTTGACAAAAGTCAAAAAATTTGTACGAAAAATATAAAATATACTGCCACATCTGTCAAAAAACTGACATGTCCTTCAACACACGTTCCTACTCAAGCAATCAAGGAAGAAACGACGCTTAGTAACTGAATACTCATTGTTATGGCCAATAATGTTAAGACGGAGGCAGGAAGCTTAGACAAAGGGTCCTTAGGGCTGAGGCGACACGCGCGCGCCACGCGGCTAGTAGCGGAACTAACCCCTTGGGATAAGTACGCGTGTTAAACGCGCGGTTCCTTTAGTTGTGTTTATAAGTACCTATATTCTTTTTGTATAGAACTTTGTAAAGATATTTTTTTTATTTAATGCTATTAAAAATATTAACTTTAAAATAAACCAACGTTTATTTGAAATTTCGGAGTTGTTAATCATCAACATCATATATTTATTTTTAACTATCAAGGATAACTTTAATAGCTCACCGCCGCAAATTTGCCTGTCTGTCGCTCTGCTACAGATTGCATTTTGGAGAGTGTGCACTGCGACCTACCACTCATTCTTGGTTGCTATTCCTTCCTGTCGCACCAAGCGCTTTTCAACTTCTTTTATAATGCGCGCAGCAAAGGAGTGGAACTCCCTCCCTGCGTCTGTATTTGATTACTTATAACTCGTCCGTTTTTAAAGCCAGGGTGAAAAGGCACCTTCTGGGTTAGCTCGTTCCATCGTGGATTCTGTCTTTGGCCCGGGCTTGATTGGGATCAAGAGCGAAATAAAAAAAAAACATTAAACAAAAAATACAATCACAATTTAAATCAAATAACTAAAATAAAATAAATTAATTAATGCACTAAATCACATTAAGTTGAACATCAGGTTTCATTTTTGTTACAAATCTGTAAACTTAACCATATAATACAAGTTAAGTTATTCGCCTTATTTAGGAACAAATCGAATACTTGCCTTGAGGTCACTGTAAACAAAACAAAACCAAGGTTTGTCAAAAATATTAATAACTAGTGAACGACTAAATAAGAGGAAGATACATGAAAATAATTTGGGTAGTCCTAGTGTTTTCGGGTCATCCTATATATAATTTGCTTATTTTATTTTCATTAAGTACACTAGAACTTATGCTTAAATTATGTTCATGCAATTTTTTAGGTATAAGCATAAATGTTATTTTGCATGCATGCATGCATTTCTGCTGTCCTAAATTATTATATTGTGTGAATTGTACAGTGAATAAATGCATTGTTTGTTTTTTCATTTTATAGCATTTTCCTGTCCGTAAAATAGCATCATTTTTAAGGTTCCGTACCCAAAGAGTAAAAACGGGACCATATTACGAAGACTTCGCTGTCTGTCTGTCTGTCACAGACGGACGTCTGTGTGTCACCAGGCTGTATCCCAAGAAGCGCGATAGCTGGACTGGCTATATTTCTGTTGCCGCTATAACAACAAATACTAAAAACAAAACAAAATAAATATTTAAGGGGGCTCCCATACAACAAAAGCGATTTTTTTTGCCCTTTTTTGCTCGATGTCAATAATGGCAACAGTGGCACTTGAAATCTTCACAAAATACTCAGTTGTATTTTTACTATAATAAAATAATGATAAATATTAAAATTAAAATAAAATAAATATTTTAGGGGGGCTCCCACACAACAAAAGTGATTTTTTTTTACTTAACTAAAAGTTTGTACGGAACTCTTCGTGCGCTTGTCCGACTCGCACTTTGCCGGTTTTTATAAAACATACCATCAAAATATTTTTATATATCCTTAAAGATTAGTTGTAGTTTGTATTTGTCCTTTTCGGGACAGGCCATACTGCCAGTTGTGGAGTTATTTCTTTTCTTAATTAGATGATGAAGAGAGACGATCCCTGAATGATAGACGAACAAGTAAGTATAGAAACTTGTTGACTTTGTTGTAATCAACGAAATAATGATATCATAACACTATTAGTATTGTCTTGACAAAATAATTTCGTTTTTTTTTATTTTGTGGATTATGTATGGTGACGATTATATTGTAAATGTCGTTACTTCTGTTAAAGCTGACGAGTTTCTTGCGCCCATTCTTCTTGTCAGTTAAAAGACGTCTTGAATGGGTGGTAGGTAAAAATGTTGGACGATTCAAAACAACTTATTTTAATAAAGTTATTTTCATTTTCTTGTATGTTCACAAACACTTAGTGGCCAATAATCCACCATTATTAGACACTCTAAAGTGTGAAGTGTTGGTGGTGGCAATTTGAATTAGCTTTATCGATATTATCGATAGATTGGCGTCGAAATTAGTCGAATATGATCGTTCGTGTTGATTGATCACGTTTTATAGTGTTAGCTTGTTGAAATTGGTTGTTAAGGGCTCTTTCGAGTTAACCCTTAAGCGTAAAGTGTTTTTGTTTGCATTTAAATTAGTGGGGGTCATTATTAAAAAAATTAAAATTCATTTATAAATATATAAATAAAAGATTCATTGTTCTGAAGCCGAGTTAACAAGCTAAAGAACTTGTGTTATAGAATCTATAATCCAAGATCACAAATTTGTTGTTTGTCTGTCCGCTCTTTTCCACGCTTTTTTTCCCATTGTATATGCGTTACCATAGCAACGCGTTAACCGCAAGTTGTTCGTCTATCGGACGCTAGATGGCGCTAACGGAAAAATATTTAATAATAGAAAAAAAATTAAGAATTTTGTCCACCCGTGCGAAGCCGGGTTGGGCCGCTAGTTTAGAAACAAAGACGGTACAAAATCACCTAAACCCTAGACAATATATAAAAGTTCGTTTTCTACATTGACACGGCAAGCGATCAAACCGGAGACCTTGGAGTACATTACCATGTCCCGCCTGGCACAGGACAAAAGTAAGAATATTTTTCTTGCAATAATTTGTTTAGACGGAAAAAACTATTAATTATAAGATATAAAATACGTGTGTAAAAAACAACCACGCCTCCGAGCCCTCAGATGGGATTCGAACCCACGACCTTTCGCAATCCGGGCGACTGCTCTGACCGCTGAGCTACCGAGACGCTGGCAAACGTGTCGAATTTTACAAACGTATTCCAACTTCTACTATGAGCTAGTATCGTTCCACCAATGTTGAACGCAAACTACCTTTAACATATTAACTATTAATTATGTTAACTTAAAAATCAATTACGGTACTTTTCGACCGTTAGTTCAAATAAATATAGTACATAAAAATGTTTAGTGCAACGGTAGCGATTCCGCCATCGTAGCGACGGTTCTGGTTCCGAGTTACGGAAAAAGCAGATGTTTGTGTGATGAATGTGAGCATTTTTACCTTATATAACTATGAATATTACTTATAAATATATCGTATATGTATGTCTTCTGATATTCTGGAATCCATAACACAAGCCTTACAGTTACAGTACTTAGGGCGAGGCTGATTGGCGTAAATATAATAAAAAATGTTATTATAAGCAATGTTAATTAATTAATTAATTATCAAAAAACACAAAAACAAATAACAGACAAAATAAAATGTAAATTAAAAACAACCGGCCAAGTGCGAGTCGGACTCGCGCACCGAGGGTTCCGCTTTCGTAAAATATTTTTTATTATATGATGTAACAAAAAAATTATGGTTTTCGCAATTTTTCCTTTATCTGTGCTCAGAATCTTGAAATTTTGTACGAAGCAACGTCTTAGTTGCTTCGTACAAAATTTCAAGATTCTGAGTTCACGGGAAGTACCTTTTAGGTTTTGATTCCCTTGCGAGTGTCGAAATTTTGCGGGATTTTGCGGCATAAACGGCTTTATCTTTTGATTGCGTTGGCTTAGAAGTTAAAGTTTTTCACAGCTCCAAGGGACAGTAGACCTGAGTATTTGATATAAATTTCAGCTTGATATGTCCACGTGTTCCTGAGAAATAAGGTCTTGACAGACGGACGGACAACAAAGTGATCCCATAAGGGTTCCGTTTTTCCTTTCGAGGACCGGAACCCAAAACAAAACTCAAAATGAACATCGACCATTTCTACACCAAATTATAACTGTGCACGGCACTATTAAAATTTGATTAATAAATAATACAAACAGAACAAATTAAGAAAACACTAACGTAGAAGAAACAAATAAAAAAGTTAGTTAAATTAGTTTATTTCAAAATCTTTTTTGCTAATATAATTTATCTATTTTAACACTTTTTCACACACAAAAACAACTTAAAAACAACCATAAACAATAGAGAATGTAAGCACCATTATTAGGTGCTTACACACTGTCCTCTGTCCCAACAACTCGGGGTGATAAGGCACGTCCTAATTAGGGAACGTCGAGTCAAAAGACACTTCACTTGTGATGTGCCTAATGAGATTGTGCCTCAGAGAAGTTTTAGCTGAGATATTTAAAACGCTAATGGGTTCGTTTCTCGTCACGTCAACAGAACACGACTAAGTACTTACCATGAGAGGTGTTTGTGCGAGTTTATACGTCTATAGTCGATATGGTTTGCGTAAAATCTTTATATATAAAAACTCCGTGTCAGAGTATTTGATCGCGATGAACTCCGAAACTACTATTTTGATGGCTTTTTTCATTTTACTGGATTTGTCTCCACTTAGGACATAGAATAGGTTTAATTGTAATTTATTTTTTTGTTTTTAATTTAATTTTTTTGCATTCACAATGCAATATTTCTATAAGATATAAAATACGTGTGTAAAAAACGATACGTGTAAAAATCTATAATCTAACAACACAAATTGGTTGTTTGTGTTTTTGTCTGTCCGCTCCTTTCCCCGCTCTTTTTCCATTGTATACGCGTTACCATAGCAACGTGTTACCGGGTCAGCTAGTATATACTCTAAGAACACAAATTGGTTTTTTGTGTGTTTGTCTGTCCGCTCTTTTCCCCGCTCTTTTTCCATTGTATACGCGTTACCATAGCAATGCGTTACCGGGTCACCTAGTATTGCATATTTTATTAAATTTAATAACTGAATAAAAATTATTTTATTATAATTCCATATTTCCATTTTTTATTATGAATTCAAATGAAAACTATCCTATGTACAAAATTGGAACAAATGCAGCAAAATTAAAAAAAAAAACCATCAAAATCGGTTGAGTTGTTTCGGAGTTCATTGCACTTAACCCTGTGACACGTATTTTTTGCCTAAGTTCTTTTCTATGTGTTACTGAAGTATGCTACGATGTAGCTACGAGTTACGAAATCTGGAGTGCTACGGCTACGGAATAAACATCTCGTAGCATTGATCTGTAGCAAAGACAGTTGAAAGAAATTATTTGTTATTGAAAATAATAAATCTATAAATTATGCCTACGTATTATGCGCGTTTAGCGCTGAATGGTTAGCGTGTTCAGCTTGCGATTGTAAATGTTAAGTAACTTTTACAAAAGCTTGCAATGGGATGGGTGTCTGAAAAAAATTTCTTGAGTTCTTTCGCGCATTTTCTAACCTTGGTATAACAATAATAATAAATACATTATATATTGTGGTAACATATATTTAGACTGAATAAATAAAAGAAAATAAAGTTTAACAATTTGATATATTTTTTGCTTTATTTTAGTGCTATCTTACAAGATAAATTATTTTAATAGAAAAACTAGAAAAAGACGACTCGACTCACGAGTGAATTCTCAGGCGGGAATCGAACCTGCAACCTTTGGAAGTTTGGTCTAATGCTCTCCCAATTGAGCCACCGAGCCTTGTGAATACGAGAGGATGTTCCTCTCATTGATGAGATAATTCTGACCTACAGCGTAAAGTTAGAATGGTACTAGAAAATTTTGATGGGTGATCACATAGCTCGGTAGCTCAATTGGGTGAATCCATAGGTTGCAGGTTCGATTCCCACCTGAGCCGAGACGATTGTTTTCTAGTATTTTTCTATAAAAATTATTTATGAATAAAGTTCATAATATTCATATTAGTTTATTTAATCGACGTTCTTTTGGCAATCTGGATAGTCCTATATTTTTGGACCTGCACATTTTTTGTCACAAAAAGAGACAAATTTATTTTTGTCGTATCCTTCACACGTTAAGCGTAGTAAAACGGAAACAAAGACATGAGGATTGAGGGCCCGAATGTAAACTATTTTTATTATAAATTTTGGCCACAAACAACCACGGCAGCCGCATAGCCTGCAGTTGAGACATGGCTATGATACTGGTGACCGCTCATAAATTTGATGTACCAAGAGTTTCTAATCATTATGGTGGCAGAACCCCAAAAATGTCTATCTCATCTACTAAATAGTTTGCCTGAAGAACCGCCTTGAAAACAATAAAAAAAATATTTTTCTTGGATTTACTTGATGTGTAATAACTATCTAAAGCTTTCTAAATACTTCTTATTCTAATTTTCAGTAATCAACGTATTAAATATGTTAATTGAGAGTATTTTCATTGATCTGTTTACTAATTAAAGTATAAAAAAGTCCGTATTGGGGCCAAATTGTGGTCTCTGCTCTATGACTCAAGTGATAAAAATATTTTATTGTCTGAAATATGGTCACATTACAAAAATATCATTAAAATTACAGTAGCTCAGCATATTTCGCCGAAAGTCCGACATACAAATCAAAGCAATACAATAAATTAAATATAATATCAAATTGTGTTAATAATAATATCAAAATAAGTAATAATATTTCTAAGAGTACAATAATTACTTAAATTTATTATGAATATTATTAAAATCATAGCCTATTTGACAGATTAAACCATTATAGAAATAAAACAAGGCATAGACAAAACAGTCTGGCATAATAAACTGTTCGCAACACGACAAACGGTTCAAAGTGACCCCAAAACTGTGAGCTTTTGATCCGTAATTGGTGAACTGTGATTGGTCGGCTATGGATCGCGGCGCGCGTCGAGCCCTCTGATTGGTTGGATTCGCGCCCCGCCTGTGCCACGGATTAGAGGGGTTGAGTATGGGGTGACCAAAGATTTAACGTACGATGTGATTTGATACTTTGGATTAAAATTTATATTTTATTAAACACTAGCGACCCGCCCCGGCTTCGCACGGATGCAATGCTCTACTATATTATGCATGTATTATACATATAAACCTTCCTCTTGAATTACCCTATCTATTAAAAAAAACCGCATCAAAATCCGTTGCGTAGTTTTAAAGATTTAAGCATACATAGGGACATAGGGACAGAGAAAGCGACTTTGTTTTATACTATGTAGTGATAAGCGATCAGTCCTAACTTCTACCGATTTAAAACACAAATGATACAAAATTTCTAAATTCTCTAATTTATTAAACACTAGCTTTCCGCCCGCGGCTTCGCCCGCGTGGATTTCGGTTATATTGCGGTATAAAGCACGACTATAAGAAAACTTCTCATTCCCACGGAAAAATCTAAGAAGCGCGATGTAACGCTGGATACAATTAGTTGTTAAACCAAAACTGAATGGTACACTATATTATGTTTTCCCTTGTGGAGCAAAAACATGCAGATTTTTTGCACTGGAAACACGCTACATAGAGCTGACCATGCGAAAAACAATGTTTTTCCAAGTGTACTCCAGCAACCCTTAGAGTTTGGCCTTGTGCTTTATTTATGGTCATTGCAAATGAAACCCTTATAGGAAATTGTAGTCTTTTAAATTGAATTCATATTCGTTTGCAACATATAAGTAGATGTATAAAAAAACAGTTTAGACGATAAAACAAATTGTACGTCATCCCTCGGGAATTCCTCATTTTCGGGGATTCATTATCGTATCATTTAGCTTCAAAATTTACATGTTTATATTCGTTTGCAACATATAAGTAGATGTAAAAAAACAGTTTAGACGATAAAACAAATTGTACGTCATCCCTCGGGAATTCCTCATTTTCGGGGATTCATTATCGTATCATTTAGCTTCTAAATTTACATGTTTATATTCGTTTGCAATATTTTACCTTGTTTTAAACGACACACAGCGCCATCTACAATCCATCCATCAAGCAAACAATATTTTTATTTTCCCTCGGGAATATCAATTTTTTTCCTGGATAAAAAGTACCCTATTATTTAATCCGGACTTTTATCTTTACGTCTGCAAAATTTCAAAGCAATCGGTTCAGTAGTTACGGCGTGAAAGCGGAACAAACAAACAAACAAACAAACAAACAAACTCACTTTCCGATTTATAATATTAGTAAGGATTTTGGTATTAAATGATAAAATAAAATGAGAATTAATTATATTTTTTTATATATTTTATGCATTTTCAATGCGATCTTATCAGATAAATTATTATAATAGAAAAATACTAGAAAAAATCGACTCGGGTACAAGTGAATCTCAGGCGGGAATCGAACCCGCAACCTTTGGAAATCCGGTCCAATGCTCTCCCAATTGAGCTACCGAGCCTTGCGAACACTCGTCGAAATTTTCTAGTACATTCCTGATTTTACGCTGTAGGCCAGCGTTGTTTCATCAATGAGAGGAACATCCTCTCGTATTCGAAAGAAACATTTTTACAAATGTTTGGTCAATCGATTAAGATGAAACAGCCATGTTAGATTTATATTTTTTTATATATTTTATGCATTTTCAATGCGATCTTATCAGATAAATTATTATAATAGAAAAATACTAGAAAAAATCGACTCGGGTACAAGTGAATCTCAGGCGGGAATCGAACCCGCAACCTTTGGAAATCCGGTCCAATGCTCTCCCAATTGAGCTACCGAGCCTTGCGAACACTCGTCGAAATTTTCTAGTACATTCCTGATTTTACGCTGTAGGCCAGCGTTGTTTCATCAATGAGAGGAACATCCTCTCGTATTCGAAAGAAACATTTTTACAAATGTTTGGTCAATCGATTAAGATGAAACAGCCATGTTAGATTTATATTTTTTTTTTATATATTTTATGCATTTTCAATGCGATCTTATCAGATAAATTATTATAATAGAAAAATACTAGAAAAAATCGACTCGGGTACAAGTGAATCTCAGGCGGGAATCGAACCCGCAACCTTTGGAAATCCGGTCCAATGCTCTCCCAATTGAGCTACCGAGCCTTGCGAACACTCGTCGAAATTTTCTAGTACATTCCTGATTTTACGCTGTAGGCCAGCGTTGTTTCATCAATGAGAGGAACATCCTCTCGTATTCGAAAGAAACATTTTTACAAATGTTTGGTCAATCGATTAAGATGAAACAGCCATGTTAGATTTATATTTTTTTATATATTTTATGCATTTTCAATGCGATCTTATCAGATAAATTATTATAATAGAAAAATACTAGAAATTAATTAATTATAAGAGAATTAATTAATTATAAATGTATGCTAGTTTATAATGTACAATATCTTATAATGCATACCATAATTAAATAAATAAATTTTTATTTCAATTTTCTTTTTCAAGATTTTTACTCGAAACCTGATTAATTTATATATTTTTTATAAAATTAAGTGATCTGGACACAATTTAATTAATTGCTCTATTTATTGGAGCGGTGCGAAGCGAACCTCCCATGGATCAGCTTCAATGGCGCAATGTTTGATGTGACGTAGCCTGAATTTTGAAATTCGCAAAAATTCCCATCGGAACAAAAAAAAATATCATTTTTTAGGTATTACGCTCCGCTCCAATATATGGTGCTAGCTTAGCTTTATGCTTAGCGACTAAATCTAATAAGATCAGCTGCAATGGCGCAATGTCTGTTACGCCATAACTTCCCGAGTTCTTAACCGATTTTAATATTTTTTGCGTGGAATCGAATCAACAGGTTTAGGACCAGATGGTGACGGAATTTTACAATTCGCAAAAATTCCCATAGAAACATCTTTTTTATAGGTATTACGCTCCGCTCTAATATATGGTGCCAGCGTAGCTTTATGCTTAGCGACTGTATCGCCTAGTATTGCATACACCAAACCAAAGAATCAAATATCTTAGTAGGGTAGACCAAAGAATTTTGCATGCTATCTCTTTTTTATGTATACTTAAGCGATTGTTGAAGGGAGATCACTATATTTTGCTTCTTTTTTGGAACCTTTATTTGATCTTATATGGTAACCAGGGTCTGATGCTTGAGCTGGAAGGTGGTCTTAGGAACTGCGCAATAAAACTACACAACCCTATCGAGTTTGGGCTCGTTTGATTCGTTTTTGTACTTTGGAGAGTGTGCTCAAGGGCTGCATTTGCTCATACCGCCATCTCCTTTTTTCCATCGGACATTCAGACGCACTGCAGGCTATCATCCTTTCTTGGTTGTTATTCCTACCTATCGCAACACGCGCTTTTCAATATCCTTTATAATTCACACTGCAAAGGAGTGGAACTCCCTCCCTGCGTCTGTATTTCCGAGAACTTATAACCCGTCCATTTTCAAAGCCAGGGTGAACAGGCACCTTCTGGGTTAGCTTGTTCCATCGTGGATTCTGTCTTGGCCCCCGGGCTTAATTGGGATCAAGAGCTAACCCATCTTAAAAAAAAACTTTATAGTTCGTTTTATTGGCAAGTTACAAAAAAAGCTTTTCTTTGACAAAGTTTTTAATGGAATCTTGTAAATTATATTTTCCACGTCTTTCGCTCATATCTCAGAAATTATTTAGTGGCTTAGCTTTTTAGCTAACAGATGATAGTTTTTGTTTTTGTATTATTGCAACTATGTTACATATAAAATAAATAAAAAAATCGGTAGGTTTTTGAACACTGTAAAAGTATCAAGATGTTTTGCGCGCGCTACATTCACTTTGCATGCTGGGATGATCCTGAGAGTGGGTTACATCTGTGGATATCTGCGCGCCTGTACTTTATATGTACTTTGCTTAAAGCTTAGGATAGGATGATGTTAAATTTACCTATAAAATTATCAATTGTATGGATGTTTTCTGAAAGGTTTTATTTTACTTACGAACTTTTTTTATGGTTTTGTTCTTGATCCCAACCAAGCCTGTAGGTCAAGACAATGGAGCGAGCTAACCCTAAAAATGCCTATTCACCCTGGCTTTGAAGACGGGTTATAAATACTCGGAAATGCAGACGCAGGGAGGGAGTTCCACTCCTTTGCTGTGCGCATTTAAAAGGATGTTGAGAAGTGCTTTGCAGCAAGCAGGAATAGCAACCAAGAAAGGGTGGTAGTCCATAGTCTAAATGTCCAATAGAAAAAGGGGATAGTGTGAGCTTATACTGCTACTAGCACACTCTCTGCAGTATAATCTATAAAAGACCGACAGATTAGCAACTTTGAATCTTTGGGCTAAGATATAACACTTGCTTCTCACTAATTTGCTATCAATAATACAAAAAAATACATAATATTTTATTTTCAAACAAGTTGTAAGAATGCTATGAATTGGAATCCCTTTTAAGCTCATAGGCCTGTGTCAGCAGACTCCACTCTTCCATAAAAGCGAGCATTTTACACTTATTCAGGTTGGTAAGTATTTATAAACATTCTTTATAATTAAATATTTTAAAACATATTTTAAAGAACTACTAAATATGTGTGGTATAGTTTTATATCTGTGTTTGGGTGTGTGCGCGTGTCTGCTTGCATGCGTTTGTGCGCCTAGTTGTGTGTGCGTATGTGAGTTTGGGTTTGAGCGTGTGTGGGTGTGTGTGTGTGTGTGTGAATAATAAACCTAGAGAGGTTCTGAAGGTCCGAACAGAGGCTTTGAATCGTATCGAGTACAGCAATTTGGTATCTTGCTCTGCTTTTTTAGAGATGGCTGCAATATTTCAAGATCCGACTTGGACCTTTTGATTATTTACGTATGTTGAGACGTAGGGCGGGAGTTCCACTCCTTTCCTGAGCGTATTATAAAGATGTTGAGAAGCGCTTGGTGTGACAGGTAGGAATAGCAACCAAGAAAGGGTGGTAGCCCGCAGTGCGTCTAAATGTCCGATGGAAGAAGGGGGATGACGGTATGAGCTCATACATCTCCTGAACACACTCTCCATTTGTCTGTAAAAGACCGACAGACAAGAAACTTAGTAGCGGTGAGTATCAAATGGCTGATGATGATAAATTTGGGAGTTTAACCAGCGAAGACCAATAAGACCGCTGGCGTTCTATCTATTTTTTATCAAAAGTTTAGACGCTGAAAGATTGTGAAGGATTTATTTATTTATATACTTTATTGCATTGTCACATGTTATGTTTACATTTTTACAAAGACGGTAGTTACGTTTTCTTGTACATGTGACACCTTGTAAGGGTGTTTGCAATTTTAAACTTTTATACTATAACATATTAATATAAAATTACAATATAATTGAATTCTTTTATTGCACAAAATACATTATGTAATAATATATTACTAGACAATGAGCATATTTATTTTTATATAAATGAAGTAATGATTCAAAGGCTCTGTTAGGGTCTCAGTAGCTTATTTGAAATACTCGGTACTTGATAGCAAGAGGATGTGGATTTGAGTTCCGCCTACCATTGACACAAATTAATATTTTCAAGTAATCATTCTCACAAATTTCGCTTGTCTTCCTCCTGCTACTTAACGGTTCAACCGATTAGAACGAATTTTGGCATGAACATAGATAATTATAACCTGACGGACATAGGCTATGTAAAAAAAATATAAACTTTACCATGGAGGAATAATCACCAAAAGAAAAATTCAATACCTGATCACAGCCAAATCGCTGAGACTACAATGATGAAATTTGGCGCCAAAACTCACATCGTGGTCGTGACTATTATGTAAAACAAAGTTTTGAAATCGGACATACCATAGAGGAATAATCACCCTTCAAAAATCTAATTGCTTCGCTTAGTATTTGCAAAGAACAGCATGTATTGCACACCTAGTTTAGTAGTTAAAAGCTGAAATAAGAAAAAATATCATCATAGGCGAGGCACATAGCTCGTAGATCTGATGGCTGTTGGAGCAGAGAAGTTCTCGGGTGGCGACCACAGACCAGAAGACGAAGAGTGCAGGCCCTTCACATCGATGGACCGGCGATCTGGTGAATGCAAGCAGGACTGGTCATTGTGGAGATCTTTGGGAAAGGGTTTTGTCCAGCTGTGGACGACACTTGGCTGTGACGACGATAATCATTTAGTAATCTTATATTAAACTCCATATTTATAATTTATCATTTAATTACATTAGACAAAATCTCCTAAAATACAAAAAGGAATTAAAAAGAATGCTCTAAACCTATTATTTTTTTATCTATTGTTATCGTATAGTGTTAATGGAATTGTTCCGAGTGATTATTTTGAACTAGCTGACCCGGTAACGCGTTGCTATGGTAACGCGTATACATTGGAAAAAGAGCGGACAGACAAACACAAACAACAAATTTGTGTTTTTAGATTATAGACTAGCGGCCCGTCCCGGCTTCGTACGGGGGGACAAAATTCTTTAATTTTTTTCTATTATCAAATATTTTTCCGTTAGCGCCATCTAGCGACCGGTAGACGAACTACTTGCGGTTAACACGTTGTTATGGTAACGTTAACTGATACAATGGAAAAAGAGCGGACAGACAAAGAGCGGAACACAAAATACTGTGATCTTAGATTATAGATGTACCATCTATTAACTTTATTTGCATATTTTGTAACCTATATTGCTTGCTGTGGCAAGTTGGAATAGAAACAGCACTATAGCTCGAGCCACACTAGAAACTGTATAATTTTCTCCTTTGTGTATGTTTTGTAATTTGTCCTATTTATAAATAAATAAATTAAAAAAAATATATCTGCAGTGTGTATTATGGTTTACACAGAAGCGTGCGCCCAATTTCTGTGGAATTTCACTATTCATCCCTCATCTACGGGTGGCTGGATATTAAATATCTTTTTGCCACTAATTATACACTTCAGGTCATTTTTATTTAAATGTTTTAATAAATAAAAATAAGTTTATTCGAATCCATTTAAATTAAGTTGTTTTGAATCGTCCGAAATTTTTAACTACCACCTATTTAGTGGTTATTTCTTGGTTTATTGACGTCTTTCGGGGTTATCATCAGGAGAGAAGGAGGCCGATCACTAGTGTGTTGTGAAAAAAGGTTGATGAAGAGTGATTAATACACCATTATCAGGGACAGACGGGCTATCTCAGCTTTTTGGGACAATACTATGTTTTTTAGGAAAGTTTAAAAGTGGATTTTAAAAGACATTAAGCATTCCCACCTAAAATACATACATCTATATAATATATAAATGCTATCACTGTATTTGACCGCGATGAACTCTTAAACCACTCCAGTGATTGATGATTTTTTTTTTTATTTGGCTGGCTTTGTTTCGGCTTGGGACATAGGATACGTTTCATTTATGTATGGCCAGGTCAGCTGGTTACAAATAAAATTTTCATTGTGATTTTTTGAAGTGAAAACTTCTTTAGCATCGTTGTGATTTGAAAGTGGAGGAAACGAAAAAGCGACAGTAAAAAGAGACAGACACATAAATTCATAAGATTTAACGTAGTTGAAAATAAGATAGGAAGCATTATGTACGTGTGTTAATACGTGTTTGTGTGCGTATGCGTAGTACAAAGCTTGAGAGAAGGCATAACAACAACCGTGATATTTTGTATACGTGTACGTTTTATTTTAGAAGGTTTCACTTCTACCACGTGTGAATTGCACACATGCTTTTTTTACATTTGCACATAGGTATTCAGCTTTCATAATGAAACAACCTTCTGGGCGTAGATTAAAAATATATCTTTTTTTATTAAACTGTCATACCACAAACATGCTATGATACCACTATTGTTCATACCATGACGCCTTAAAGAAGACCAGTTTTCTTACTGGCATAAAACAAATCAGTTTTTTTTATAATCCATGTAATCGGGTTAAGAAATATTCTATTTGTTCATGGTAGCCTTGTACAAGTGCTGGATTAAGCAAGGTGTGTTTGATCCTGTCTTTCACACCGACGGTCCTGGGTTCGAGTCGTAGAAGGGGCATATGGTTGTGTGAGGAATACGAACATTTGTACCTGAGTCATGGGTATTAATATATATTTCTCTTAATATTACTTATTTATATATGATATATGAATATCTATCCGTTACACTAGTGTCCATAACACAAGCCTTACAGTGCTCACTTTGGGCTGGGCTATTGGTGTGATTGTAAGAAATATGATATTATATTATTTCCAATTTTTTTCAGTATTACTCCATATTTGTAAAAATATAGCAACGGAGTTATTAAAGGTTATATCGATATTTTTTTTGTTATTTAATTATTGTTTATTAAGAGTGGAAGAGTTTCTTAGATCTTAAAATTAGCCAATCAAATGCTCAAATAAGGCCAAGTGCGAGTCGGACTCGCGCACCGAGGGTTCCGTAAAATATTTTTATTATATGATGTACCTAAAAATTTACGGTTTTCGCAATTTTTCTTTTATCTGTGCTATAAGACGTTGCTTCGTACCCAATTCCAAGTCTGAATTCACGAGAAAGTTGAAAGTTTTGATTCCCTTGCGAGTGTCGAAAATTTGCTGAAATTTGCGGCATAAACGGCTGAATGTTTTGATTGCTTTGACTTAGAAGTTTGATTTTTTCACAGCTCCAAGAGATAGTGAGGCTGAGTATTTGATATAAATTCCATCTTGATATCTCCACGTGTTCCTCAGAAAAAGGGTCTTGATAGACAGACGGACAACAAAGTGATCCTATAAGGGTTCCGTTTTTTCTTCCGTTCTTTCGAGGTATGGAACCTTAAAAGATATAATAATTTCATAGCTTTTTCTTCTCTATCGATTGTTGTATACTTGTAATTTTTTTGTTTAAGTAACCTAGAACATGAAGAGATGAAGAGACCACAAAAGGATTGGCAAGGACCTGGTTGCTCAATTAGGAAAGTACTTGCTCGATTAACGAAGGAATGTGGGCTCGAGTTCCGTTTGGCACCAGAGACAAGTAGAATTTTTTCTATTAAAATTTTCTTTAGCTATCGAAACGATAGTTTTGACGTGATAACGTCTTATAAATCGATAAACGCCGGCTGCACGCACAAAAAAGTGTAACGTTCCCCCTGAGCCGATCGTGCAAGCGAGAGCGCGGAACAAGCGATAGAGAAGCACGAACGGCCTTAGCGTTCGACTTGTGAAATTCATGAAGTCAAAAGTTAATGTGGTTTCCATTGTTTATTACAACAAATTAATGTAAATTTATCGAAAAAAAAATTCAATTAACTCCTTCTTTGGTACTCTACGACACTAACACAGTCTATTGCTACATAAGTCACATTACTTGATTTATATACTGACTTTCTTAAACATAAAAAATTAAATACTGTTTCTATTAATTATGTTTGAATACAAAATCTCTGTTGTCAATTGTTTGTTCTTTCTAAATAACAAAAAAATTATCATTTTTAAGATGTTCATTTCGAATACAAATGATAACTTTAAAATAATTAAAAAAGGACATTATTTGATAATGATAACATTAAATTTCTCGTACTTCTTATTACTTATAAACATGCTCTCGTCTTAAATCAATGTAATGACATTAATAATAGTGATATTGTGAAATTCTTATTTCTTAAATATCGAAATACTTGATTTTTTTATTTGACACTGATTAATTGATAAATAATGATTGGTTTATTTGTGTTCATGTCATTTAATTATCAACTTGCTTCTCTCTAATCTCGTGACATTGTAACTAAAAACAATGTATTTAAAATCTAAATTTTAAGTATCGCATTTTATACCTACAACTATATGGCAAATACTGTTGATTCACAAAATCGATGTAACATTCCGTCTTTGTAACACACGGTATTAGCAACTAAATATTCTTTTTCTTAATAATTATCTATGCTAATATTATAAAGAAGTAAAGTTTGTGTGTTTGTATATTTGTTAAATTGTAAGGGGTAATCTCGGGATCTACTGAACCGATTTTAAAAATTCTTTCACCAATAGAAAGGCACATTATTGCTGAGTGTCATAGGCTATATTGAATGCTAGAAAAAAACCACTTTGTCCACCCGTGCGAAGCCGGGACGGGCCGCTAGTTTTAAATATGTAGTTAAAACTAAGTGGCGTTTAAGTTTGTTACCCTCATGATGGATTAAGGTCCAGGAAAAATATTTTGGTAGAATCACTTTCTTGCCTTGTCTTACAATGAGAGAAATGTCATTTTGATATGACTATGGTTATTCTTAGTTACGTTTTTTATTTTTTACAGAGACAAAGGTAAATAATTATTGAGTAATCATTATTTCTTTAAAATAATGCCAAATACAATAAAAACCAGAACAAAAATAAGTTTCTATACCAAAATATTTGTAAAAATATTACTTTCGATGTTGGAGGCAGTTAGCGTTCATCATTGGTGGAACGATACTAGCTCATAGTAGATGTTGAAATACGTTTGTAAAATTCGACACGTTTGCCAGCGTCTTGGTAGCTCAGCGGTCAGAGCACTCGCCAGGATAGCGAAAGGTAGTGGGTTCGAATTCCACCTGAGGGCTCGGAGACGTAGTTGTTTTTTACAAACGTATTTTATATCTTATAGAAATATAGCATTGGGAATGCAAAAAATTAAATAAAAACAAAAATAAATTTATTACAAAAAAATGAATTCGTTACAATTTCTTTGTTGCATTCTAAATTAGTTTACTATATAACCTCAATAGCTACAATATCAACGAATTTAGTGAAATCTCTTTTTAAAAACTATACTACATAACGCAAATCGCTTGAAGCCAATACAAATCTGAGTAAAAAAAAAACCCACCCCGCCCACCGGGCGGCGCCCATCCCTTCCCGCCCATTCAACCCTCGCCAGTTTATGTCGGTACGGGGACAAATCACCTCGTTTTCGACAAACAGTCTCGCTGAGCGACAATTATACCATAATCGATAACATTATTTCGTTTGCCGGACCACGACACCGCTAAATTGTTGGCGCGAAATTAAAAATATAATCTGTCGTTCTAAATTTAAATTCGTTTGCCGCGTTTCGAGTTTTGTGATTAAACTTTTTTTTTGAGTGATTTTGAATTTGGAATCATTATTGTTTTCTAAGGATGTACGGCTAAAAAAGTTATTTTTAAACTACGCTGAAGTGTTTAATAAATACTCGTCATATTCAAATTTAGAACAAACGACAAAATAAAATATGTGAGAATTGTAAGCGCAGTTAAGGAAAAAAGACTTTGTTAAAGTTAACGAGAAGGAATATTCAAAAATGGAACAAGAAATCAGGAGCGAGTCCCCAACAGACACCAACCGTCAAGATCAGACGTCAAAAACTTCTTTTTTAATCGAAGACATTTTGTATAGAGGGCAACAGAATAAAAATTATAGAGCCCCATTGATTGACCCAAGAAGGCCGTATGATTACGAACGTCCCGAAACTAAGGCCTATTTTCCTGTGCCTAATGAAGTAAGGCCCCATGTACCAAGGGAAGGATCTTATCTGCAAGTAGCTATGGGCGCTTTAGGAGCATACTTGCATACACCGAATACTTACAAGTCTGTAGAAGCACCTTACTTTTTATCACAAGGTCAGTATACAGATCTTATTATTTTAAATAAAAAAAATTGTTTCATGTGTTTTTGCGCATAATTTATATTAAATCCTGACGTTTCGACTCCTTTATAGGATTCCTTTACGTCAGGATTAAATATTAAATAAATTATAAGCAAAATCCGTAAAAGAGTGTTTTATTTATTTAGTAAGATAAGCTGTCTGAAGCAAGTTCAGCAGTCTTACTATTTTACTATTAAGAGGAAAGAGTCATGAGGGTTAAAATGTGCTAATTAAATCTTTCGATACGGAACACAACACGTATGAATAAAAATATTTTTTATTGGAATTTACGGTAACGTCACATAGCTCTAACTGTACAGGAACCGTGATTACAAGATGACTAAGGCAATGGTCGTCATACCTATATATTATAGCTTCACAATATTTAAATCGGACACATTACTATTAAAATTTATATAATACTATCAAAATTGTTTCTTTTTATATAAATCAAAAACTTCGAAATCAAAAATCGACTCGGCCTCAAATTATTTTCTTAGGTGGGAATCGAATTTTCCTAACCAAAATTTTTCTATCAAAATAAAGTACTGAAAAGAGCAAAAAAAAGGATAAAAATCATAAAACTCACCGGCTGTTTCATCTTAATCGATTGTCCAAACATTTGTAAAAATGTTTCATTCGAATACGAGCGGACGTTCCTCTCAATGATGAGACAACGCTGGCCTACAGTGTAAATAGAAGAATAATACTAGAAAATTTCGAAGACTCGTTAGCTCAATTGGGAGAGCATTTGATCATACATCCAAAGGTTGCGGGTTCGATTTTCGCCTGGGAATATTACTAGTGAGCCGAGTCGAGTTTTCTAGTATTTTTCTATTAGCCACTTGTCAGTCCACGGTAGCAATTGCTACCGATAGCCAAGACCCCTCGTCAGTTCCTAGTAGCAATTGTTACCATATTCAAATTTACGCGTGCCTTGCTGTTTTTTTAAAATTACGATTAGTTTTTCAGTTACAGAGATCCAAATATTCTGTGGTGGATTCTTTATTTATTCAACTAAACGGTAGTATTTTTTCTTTGGTCCTAGCTTCATTATTAAGCGAGAAAATGACATTTTTATCTAAGAGTCCGACATTTTTTTTCACAATTCACGCAGCATTGAGACTGTTGAGAGGAGTGGGGCGCGCGGTAGCGAACTGACAAGTGGTTAAAATAACTAGGTATATAATTATAACCTTATATAAGCCCAGTCAGTAGCGCATCAGCCCTTGACTTTGTCGGATTTCCTTAACGGATTTTTAATTTATATAAATAAGCGCAACTAATAATATTACCGAAAGGCAATGAAAATAGGCCAACGCGTCACTTAATATATCATAGACAATACCAGAATTACAAATAGACGCCACCGTTATATGATATACCAAAGAGTCGCACTTATCGTTTTGGTTACAATTTTGAGATCCGTACCGCTTAAGAGTGAAACTCTTTACTTGAGTTAAAAAAAAAACAATTACGAACCTTAATTAAAACAAAAGAAATATTAAAAAAAGTGTAAATATGCCTACCGCTACTGTTGAGAAAGGTGCCCGAAAGGCTGGTAATATTTTCTCATTGGATAGCTATACTTATAAATTGGCTGGAGAAGTAGCCAGCTCTTTTGTCTCCAGTCGCTTTAATTAAATGGTCGGTTCTTTGAAGGCTCGGATATAGATCTTACACCTTTAATTTAATGTAAAGATATATTGTAATCTCAAATTGATAAATATGTGTTACGTTCGACGTCAATAATTGGATTTGAGTGACCTGAGATATAAGATAAAACCACCGCCACCGCTGGTTAACCAGCAGGGCCGGCTTTAACCTATTGGAGGCTTTAGGCAAATAAAAATAATGGGCATATTGGGCATATATAAAAATAAAGACTTTGACAGAAAAAATCTTTATTAAAAGAATAGACAATAAAAGTAGATAAACAAGGTTTCAGATGTTTAATTGACAGTCAATAGTAAAATAGATAAATCTTTAATTTAAATAGAGCGATTCTCACATATTTAAAATTATCTAAGCATGCTCGATAGCCTTATTTTGGGCGAGAATAGAGTAGCTTCGCGCATGCAAAAGCTCATAAGCAAGTCGATAATATAGTCATTAATTGAGGTTCGATTTACTCTAATTAAATAAGTTTTTCAGTAATATATGTCGGTATTGGTTTAGTGATCTGGCAGGAACTAGGGGGCTCCTATCGATTCGGGGCCCTGGGCATTTGCCCAGAGTGCCCAGTGGGGTCTGAATACGAGTCATTATAGTATGAAATAGCCTGCTAAGATCCCGGATTTTTTGCAGACTGCCGCCATCCCGGGACTAGGGTGATTAATAGTAGCGATGTGCCGAGTACGGCTTGACTCGAGTCAGACTCGATTCCTGCTTTGGACTCGTCCATTCGAATACCAATTTATTTTGATTCGAGTACGCCGGACTCGATTCCGGTACTCGAGTCAGGAAGAATCGATCTTGTACTCGCTGTCTCGAAACTATTATGCGAGCCCAACTGACTCGAGTCTAGTGTTCGAGTTAGCTCGACTCGCTGGTACTCGATTTCTGTTTACTTAAGCTCATTGCTTAAGTGACACTTAAAATAAAATAACATACTAACTACCTAATATAACAAATACCTGAAGTTCTTAAATACCTAGCTTCTAAAATGATCTCTTTTTGTTAATAAAGCAAACAGAACTTGATCTCATAAACAGAAATTTTCTGGTTCCTAGATATCTCCTTAGTTTTCTATGTTTCTTTGTTATGTTTAGTGGTTAAAAATATTTCTCATTAAAATGTTCGTAGTGTTATTATGCTAAACCTAGATACTGTTTGAAGTTTACTAATTTCCAATTTTTTCTTTTGTACTTAAATCGGTAACAGACTCGAGTTCTGGACTCGAATTTCCAGACTAAGGTTCTAGACTCGAGTCCAGGACTCGAGTCAACATTCGAATACCAAACATAGAACTCGAGTACTGGACTCGAATCGTGGAATCGTGTCATGATTCGAATACCGTACAAACTGACTCGAGTCGACTCGATCCTAAAAAACAACGACTCGGCACATCACTAATTAATAGCCGCTAATAGCCTCCTATACCTTACATAACACGTTAGCGAACATAATTTGTCCGCCCAGGCCTTATAGAGGGAATGGCCCAAGACAAATCATATACTTATACAAATAACAATTCTTTCATATAAAGATCTTGGAAACCATACCTGTTTCAGGATAATGTCGCCACTTAATAATTGAAATGACGATTTCAACTCCTCGTTTCTACTAGGAGGGTATGGCTTTACAAAGTATCGTCAGAACTTCACACGCGTCTAGGGTTAAAGGTTAGGGCAAAGGCCGTCATATATTTTCTTCTACCTTTGCAATATTTTGATCGGGCACGTTCATAACTGTTATAATTTTTAATATTAATCAAATTATTTTATTTTGCATTTTAATTAGTTATTAAACTCTCTCTACTGAGTTTACCACCAGTTCGAAGTTTACCAAGTAGTTCGTCTACCTGACGCTAGATAGCGCTAACGGAAAAATATTTAATAACAGAAAAAAATTAAAGAATTTTGCCTACCCGTGCGAAGCCGAGACGGGCCGCTTGTGTTAATAATAATATTACTTACATTCACACCAATATACTAGCCCAAAGCACTATAAGGTGTTATGGATACTAGGGTAACGAATAGACATACATATATCATATTTACAGAAATATATATAAATACCCATGACTAATGTACAAGTGTCCGTATTCATCATACTAGTACTAACTTCGATACTACGGTTTTCAAATATTGTAAATTTACTCTTTATAAGGGACCATTTAACCCCATTTCCGCTTTACGGGTATTTTTGTAACACCTTGTATAAGTAAATTCTGATAATATTAAAGGTCTCATTACCGTAGCTACATCTTTAATTTGCAAAGCCCAAAAGATACAGATCTTTAATTCGCAAAGCATAAAGGAATTCTACTGTAATGGTGGAAGGTTAGATGCTACGAATTAAATATCTGACTGCGCAGCAGGGTAGTACAGTTGAATGAATATAAATAGAAGTAAGTTTTGTTCTTTTGTTCACAGGAGTGCCGTACCATGCGCTCTTCACGCCATCGGAGCTGTCGTTATCTGCTTTGAAGCACTGTCGACGGCGAAAAGCACGAACTGTCTTCTCAGATCCACAACTCACTGGTAAATAAAAAAGCATGTGTGCAATTCACACGTGGTAGAAGTGAAACCTTCAAAAATAACACGTACACGTATATAAAATACCACGGTTGTTGTGATGCCTTCTCTCAAGCTTTGTACTACGCATGCGCACACAAACACGTATTAACACACGTAAATAATGTTTCCTATCTCAATTTCTTCTACGTTAAATCTTATGAATTAATGTGTCTGTCTCTGTGAGTACTGGCACAACGCTGTCATACGAAGAAAAACTAAGGCGGATTTGAACGTCAACAAAACCTTTTGTCTTTCTATTATATCTTGTCAATGCTTGTAAGTAATTCGTTAATTATACAACAATGTTTATTTCACAAAGTCTTTTCATATAGGCAAACCCTCACAGTCTCTTTCTACAGCCGCTTTTTCGTTTCATCGACTTTTAAATCACAACGATGCTAAAGAACTTTTCACTTCAAAAATTATAACTTTGCCGTACGCCTAAAATACACTCGAGAGCAATGAATCCGGGTCACTTAAAGAATGTTAAAAATCTCGGAAACTAAAAATGATAGGTTAATGCAATAAATTGTATTTAATAGACAATGTAATACTCCTTAAATGAAAGTAAAAAAAATATGAGTCACCATACATTTTATTAACACAAAATTACATAAAGAAAAAAACTGCTGATCTCTCCTTAAAACAAAAATAGGAAACATGAAATGTTTGAACTTTATTACGATTTTCTTGAATTTTAATACTTCGTATTGCCTCCTCGTGCTTCCATTACTGCGTTTACGCGGTTTGGCATGCTGTACACCAAATTCCTTATACGATTTTGGGGAATATTCTCCCATTCCTCTGTGAGAGCAATTTTGAGCTCACGAAGCGTGATTGGGGGAGGGTTTCGTTGTTTTACGCATCTGCCTAGCTCGTCCCAAGCATGCTCGATCGGGTTGATATCCGGGCTGCGCGCTGGCCACTCCATACGAGTAATGTTCATCTCTTGAAGGTAGTCATTCACAATCCTACCTGTATGAGGTCGGGCATTGTCATGCATAAATATAGCATCCTCACCTAAATTGACCATAAATGGACCAACGTGATCATTGAGGATTTCTTCCACATATCTTACGCTAGTTAAAGAACCGTTTTCTATGATCACCAGCTCTGTGCGACTTTCAGAAGAAATTCCGGCCCACACAAGTACAGACCCACCACCGTAGGCAACTTTTTCTTCGATGCATGCTTGCTTGAATCTTTCCCCTGGTCTTCGATACACTCTGTGTCTTCCATCGTGCTTGTAGAGCATAAATTTTGATTCGTCGGAGAACATAACTTTTGACCAATCTTCAATACTCCAATTTACGTGGCTCTGGGCATATCTTAGTCTTGAAATACGATGCCCACGCTCCAGTTTAGGGCCGTTTGCAGGTCTAAGGGGTTTTAAGTTAGATTCTGCAAGCCGACGTCTTACTGTCCATGCACTTGGGTTACTTCCTCCGAGGCGTCGAAACTGATTGGTGAGTTCAGTTCCTGTGAGAAAGCGATTTCGAAGCATGGTGTTCACCAAATATCGGTCTTCTCGTGCTGTGGTACACCTGGTTCTGGCCGTTCCTGGTCTGCGTAGGTTAGAACCAGCTTCTTCGTAACGTCGGAGAACTCTTTGTACTGTTGACAGCGACACACCGACAGTCCTGGCTGTATCGCGCTGACTCCGGCCGGTTTCCAGCATTGTAAGTATTCTGGTGCATTCTTCAGGCGTAAGCGACATAATTTCAGCTTGAATAATGGATATAGAGCACTATCAACATGGTTTATGTACCCACATAAATGACAGATTACAAACAAAAGCAAAACCAAATGCTGTAATTTCGTAGTTCCATCTTCGAAAGTGGCCCTTTTTCAAATTTGATTTTTTTATGATATAACTTTACAATAACTAAGAAGTTTTAATACCTTCATTTAAGGAGTATTACATTGTCTATTAAATACAATTTATTGCATTAACCTAGCATTTTTAGTTTCCGAGATTTTTAGGATTCTTTAAGTGACCCGGATTCATTGCTCTCGAGTGTAGTATAATTGGAAAACACACGTTTCTTACGCGTTATGCAATGTATAACGCGTAAGAAACGTGATTTAATGGCTAGATAAAGAAGTAGGTTTCCTGCTTCGTGTGTTTTCAGAATCTTAGCAGCTGCTTCCATCACTATTTCTACTATATGAACTTGTTATTAAGTTTATCAGTTTTATTCTATCGCTAACATTACACGGTGGGTTACCAATATATGCGACCGTTTGGTGCAACGGTAGCGATCCTGCCTTTCGCTCCGACGGTCCTAGGTTCGAATCCCGGAAGGGGCAGATGTTTGTGTGATGAATACAAACATTTGCAACTGAATTATAAGTAGTTATATATATTTCTATGAAAATTAGATATCTATGTATCATATATGTATGTCTATCCGTTACCCTAACATCCATAACACAAGCTTAATAGTGCTCAATTTGGGCTAGGCTATTTAGTGTGAAGGTAAGGAATGTTATTTAAATTAAATTAAAAAAATATATATAATTATTATAACAAAGAGTCTCCTGAAGAGTGGAACTCTTTTCCTGAGTCCTTGTATCATGTCACCTTTTATGTCACAGGATTGGTGGTATTCTACTCTGACTGACCCTAATGGCTAAGAATTTATTTTTCACCTCACATGCTAGGAAAAGTTAGGTTGGTTATGCAATTTCTGCGCGGTAAATTGCGTTTTATCCGCTAGCGTGGAAAAGTGTTTTAAAATTAGAGCCTTTCTATTCAAAGAACAACGCACATGGTACGTTCCGAATCGTCATTATAGACTTTAAAAGTTACATTTTATTCATATTTAAATTAATATGAAATTACTCCGTTTTGGTTTCATTAAATTATTTTGGGTTCTTAAATCATAAAAAGTTCAAGAAAAATAATATCACGCGGTAGCGTGTCAAGCCAAGTTCAAGAAACAGAACTGGCGAGCCGCACCGTGTATAATATTACACGAAACATTTGGAGCCACTTTTGACCTCCTCATAAATCAAAAACTATTTCACATAAACTTTGATAAGTTTATGTGAAATAGTTTTTGATTTGTCTCATGTATTGAGACTTGCGAGATACATATGTGTTCTAAATTTCATAAGCTTATCTCAAGCGGTTATTTAGATATTAATGACCAAAAATCCTCATTTTTCAAATCCTTATTGTAGCCTAAGGTCTGTCTTGGCTAGTTTTTATAAACCTACCAACGAATTATTATGTTCGATCGCTAGTTTCTACCAACAATCCAAATTTTCGGAATTATAAAATAAAAACCGACAAGTCAACAACCAAGGCATTTATCATAATATTGAACTTGGCTCCCATTTCACATTTATGTTTTTGATTGGGTTTAAAATATACTATTTGTTAAGTTTATGATTGTTAAATGTTAATTGGATGATATTTCATTGATTTTGGACCGCACCCGAATAAGAACTGTCAAAGTGATCTTATGGTACTTTTAGCCAATTCCCATTTTTTTAAAATACATTCTAAAATATTATTAAATCCTAATGAATCAATATAAATAATGTTCAGAAGCGACGTAGATACCAATTTATAATTTTATTAAAACTGTTTTTCTTGCACCTAAAAATTTTCCTCGCTGTTCTGAGGTGAAAAATTGTGTGTTTCGATCGGCAGCAGAGTCTTTATCGTCTCGTTCCTTTGAAACCCTCGCTACGCTTAGGATTTTATCCTAGAATTCTTCGCTTGCTCAGGTTTCAATAGAGGTAGCTCAATTCCAAATCTCAACTTTCCAGCCTTACATAACAATTGTTAGTTTTTTAAGCGTTGTTGCTTAATTGTTGTTATTATCGTAAAAAAAAACTAAAATGATTTAATAAAACCAAAACTGATTATTATAGTATTCTAATTTCAAAACACTATTCCATGCTAGCGGATAAAACGCAGTTTTCCACGCAGAAATTGAATGAAACCAAACTTTTCCGACCGTGTGAGGTGAAAATGACTATTATCCATTATTTACGCAGGTCTAGAAAAGAGGTTCGAATCCCAACGGTACCTTTCCACACCGGAGAGGGTGGAGTTGGCCGGTGCGCTGAACCTGTCGGAAACCCAGGTCAAAACCTGGTTCCAGAACCGGCGGATGAAGCACAAGAAACAGATGAGGAAGCAACAGCAGCAGAGAGGTAAGACAATTGACATACTTATCAAAAATCTTATATACCGTATGCAAATATATTTATTAATTAATTTAGAGAATAATTTGGAGAGTGTGCTCAGGAGCTGCATGTGCTCATACCGCCATCTCCGTTTTTCCATCGGACGTCCAGACGCACTGCGGGCTACCACCCTTTCTTGGTTGATATTCCTACCTGTGGCACCAAGCACTTCTCAACATCTTTCATAATACGCACAGCAGAGGAGTGGAACTCCATCCCTGCGTCTGTATTTCCGAGGACTTTCCGTCCGTTTTTAAAGCCAGTGTGAATAGTGAATAAATAAACCAATTTACTTAAGTTATACACATTTATTACAAGTAACAATGTGCTATCAACAATTTATTTACAACTAATATACATGTGTGATATTTAAGATCCTCCGCAGTTAACTTTTTATACGATCGTTTATATGAGTCATAATATTTTTTTTTAGTTAAAATTGTAACATAATCTATTATTACCTCACTCGCCGACCAATGCTACTTTTTTAAATATTAAAAAACAAATATATGAGACCATATCGCTACTCAAATACTTAAAATGCAAGAATTAATTCCACTCGGACGCATCGGCCGCTGGAGTGGAAGAGAGATAGATGCGTCACAAGCCGAACGCTTAGGCGGATCGTGCCTCTCTATCGCTTGTTACGCGCTCTCGCTTGCACGCTCGGCTCAGGCAGAACGTGAAAATGACGGAACGTGACATTGAGTCATACTTTTTCGTGCGTGCAGCCGCGATTATGAGACGTTATCTCGTCAAAACATGGCCATAATCCCGTTTAAAAATTAATAAAGTTTAAAACAATATATTACGTTTATTAATATACAATCTTAGACTTACAGATTAATCTTATTGCAATTTATTTAATATCTCATATAAATTAATGCGAAGTTTCCCACGGGAAACTATTTGAATGTTACTAATAGTTTTCGAACTTTGAACATCTTGGGTATTCCGAACTATGCTATGAAGTTTTAATTGAATGAAACACGAGGTATATTGAGGGCTCATGCACACTGGTGGAATTTTCTTTTTGTCAGAAAATGTACTGTAATAAACCGATAATATTTATTGATAACGCACCCTTAGAATTAAAATGATCTGTCAAAAAATGTGATTTGAATAAGGACAAATAATTGGAACTATATTAATTGGAAAGTGCTGATTGATTTCCATAAAACAATTGCTTTATCTACCTAACTTTGGTTCATAACAGTGTGGGTGATGTAGGTGTCTTATATTTATTCAATATTGATGTAATAAATATTTGAAGATTCAGTCGTAAAGACTTGTGGCGGGGTGCAGCCGGAGAAATAAAAGCTCGTTTAGGTCACTTGTTTTTATATTGAAGGAATTAAGGCATAAAATAGTGCCTTAAAGAAACTTGTAGACTTGTAAACAGAAACTGGTGGTACAGAATATATATACAGGAAAACTTGTGAATTATGCTTATGAGCTTATTATATACTTGTGAGCTTATTATAACTGCTCAGCACTATAAATATATTTAAATAATTTATTTTCGGTGAGTCAACCGCTCTACGCGCTGACTCTGGTAAGAATAAACTTCGAACAAAACAAATAAACAGAGACAGACAGTAAATTTAAAATAGGAAACAGAGACAGACAGTAAATTTAAAATAGGAAACGAAGAGAAAAGAAAATATGAAAAATGGCCAGAGAAGAGCGCAATGAAAGCAACGAGTCGCCAATATAGCTATGGCGCCTCGTTACAATACCCGCTCCCCCCTGGAAGAAAAAATCCTGAGTATAAAAAGGATTTTTTCATAAAACTATGTAAAAATATGACCATTTTATATATATAAAAAAAAAAAAACATATCTTTAATAAAAATGGATGAGATGAGAATTGTGAAATGAGAAAATAAGGAGACCAGCATCCTTACATGCATCACTTTCCTTACATGCATCACTTTCATACTTCCAGAACATACTTCAGTCAACGGTCATGGTTGATTTAATAAGACAACCAGACTCCACGCGGTAGAGTATCCAAAATTTATTGAATACTCAACTGGCTCCCTAAATCAGTGAAGGCTTATTTAACCAGTCACAACCCGCTGGGTGAAAAAAAATAAAACAGTGTAGGCTTGCTTAACCAGTCACAACCCGCTGGATGAAAAATAAAAATTAGTGTAGGCTTATTTAGCCAGTCACAACCCGCTGGATGAAAAATAAAAATTAGTGTAGGCTTATTTAGCCAGTCACAACCCGCTGGATGAAAAATAAAAATTAGTGTAGGCTTATTTAGCCAGTCACAACCCGCTGGATGAAAAATAAAAATTAGTGTAGGCTTATTTAACCAGTCACAACCCGCTGGAAGAAAAATTTTCCTCAAGATGAGGCTATTCCAATAGACTTAGAGGTTCTATTCTCGGTTGAGAAATTAAATATGCCTTCTATGAAGACTGAAAAATTAATGCCCTCTATGAAGACTAAGACTGTATAATTAAGTATGTCTTCTATGAAGACCAAAATTGAAGATGTCGTCTATGCAGACAATTAAATATGTCTTCTATGAAGACAGTTAATGTATAGTAATTATTATGTGTTGTAATAGAATGAGGGAATGAATGAGTTGTAAATAGTAGTATAAATAAAAGTAATATATTAAAAAAAAAAATAATTACTTTGGAAAAGTAATAACGATAGACAATTCTAATTGGGAGAAAAAGTAATAACGTAATATATAGTATAAACGTAAATAAAAGTAATAATAAAGTAATAAAGAAAAAGTAAGTAATAAAAGATTTTTTTTAGGTCTAAAGAGTTTTGAGTAAATTTTGTGCCAGGAGTTCGTAGTTATGTTATTGTTGGACAGAAGAGGTTTAAAATTTGATTGACAGGCTGTCATGGATGAAAAATTTGCTTGAAGTTTTGCAAAAGTCATTTATGTTATGTAGTAATCTCTAATCTATTTAAACGTATTGATAAATTAATCATGAAGAAACCATAAGCAGAATGTTTTTGATTTTATCAAGATCACGTTCAATGGAGTAAGGACTGGAAAGAACTGAACAATCTGAGTCTATTATTGGATTTAACAATTCTCGTAATTCCTCAGCGGTTGCGACAGATGGAAATTCAATTGAGCGGAGACAAGTTTATAAGCAAGCTCAGGTTTATTTATAAGTGATGGATTCATAGTGTTATTAAAAATAAATGATTGTGTTTCAAAACGAGGTGTTTTTCTAGCTATTTAAAAACTACTTAAAAACAGTTATGATTTAAAATAAATTTAATAATACTAGTGCTAGGTAGGTATTGTGGTCAAGCTTAGACTGGTAGGAACCTCTGGATAGTCGGCACGGATTGCCCCCAGGAAAGTGCCTAGCCAAATCTAAACTTGTATGTGGAATACACTGGAGGTACTCCCTCTCAGCACTGCCCGTAAGTGTTAATTGCACTGATCTGAGTGATATATTGACGCTCAGAATCAGCAACAATTTTGTGTCGGTTTTTTTTCAAAACCGCGTATAGTTTTACTGTCTGATGGGTGTAGTAAATGTGGGGTAAGTGTACTGTAAGTGTAGTGTGTAGTTGCGTGTTTGTTATGTCACTACTATAAATTATAATAGTCTATAAGTGATAGGATGATATGTGATGAATTGAAAGGTGAGTGAAACTAAAGTTGTTTAAATCTCTAATAATTTTTTTTCTAACTAATCTATTATACAAGGACTGGTTAAGTAAGACTAAGATAAATTTAATAAAACTAGTGTTGGGTAGGTGTAGTGTTCTAGTTTAGACTGGTAGGAACCTCTGGATAGTCGGCACGGATTGCCTCCAGGAAAGTGCCTAGCCAAATCTAAGACTTGTATGTGGGATACACTGGAGGTACTCCCTCTCAGCACTGCCCGTAAGTGTTAATTGCACTGATCTGAGTGATATATTGACGCTCAGAATCAGCAACAATTTTGTGCCGGTTTCTTTCGAAACCGCGTATAGTTTCTTGTCTGTAAAATGTAGTAAATGTTGGGTAAAGTGTCTTGTAAGTGTTTTGTGTAGAGATGTAGTTGTATTGTCAACTACTATAAATTAAATAAAATGAGGATTGGGATGAGATGAGATGAGATGATTAAGTTAATAATATGGCCGATAAAATAGTGGGGGGCGACTAAGCCTTTTAGAATTTGGAAAAAGATAACAAAAAAATCACACACAACATACAACGATCTTCAAAATATAGTAGTTCGGTTCGCCGGTACTGGTTGACTGGACGGTGGTGTTCTATACACGTTGAGGCGCCAGTGTGGCGGGGTGCAGCCGGAGAAATAAAAGCTCGTTTAGGTCACTTGTTTTTATATTTAAGGAATTAAGGCATAAAATAGTGCCTTAAAGAAACTTGTAGACTTGTAAACAGAAACTGGTGGTACAGAATATATATACAGGAAAACTTGTGAATTATGCTTATGAGCTTATTATATACTTGTGAGCTTATTATAACTGCTCAGCACTATAAATATATTTAAATAATTTATTTTCGGTGAGTCAACCGCTCTACGCGCTGACTCTGGTAAGAATAAACTTCGAACAAAACAAATAAACAGAGACAGACAGTAAATTTAAAATAGGAAACAGAGACAGACAGTAAATTTAAAATAGGAAACGAAGAGAAAAGAAAATATGAAAAATGGCCAGAGAAGAGCGCAATGAAAGCAACGAGTCGCCAATATAGCTATGGCGCCTCGTTACAGACTCTTGTGTTCCTTAACTAAAGTCTAAACTTTTGACATGATAACGTCTTATAAATCGATGAACACCGGCTGCACGCACGAAAAAGTGTAACGTTCCGCCTGAGCCGAGCGTGCAAGCGAGAGCGCGGAACAAGCGACGATCGAGCTAAGCATTCGACTTGTGACGCATCTATCTCCACTTCATGAAGTGAAAAGTTAATGTGGTTTCCATTGTTGATTTTAAGAAATAATGTCAATTTATCGAAAAAAAATAAATTTAAATTAACTCTTTCTTTGTATTATGCAAAAAATGATAATTCTGGGATAATAATTCAATTCAATTCGTAAAAGGATGCAGTTTTTCCTCAGTGTTTTCTTATGATGCTATCACGTAAAATTATCGTCCGTAAACTGACTTTACAGACAACCAATTTTTTTGTGCTCCATTTTATTTATTTATGTGGGGAAACTTTATTTCATAATTATGAACTCTAAAAACCAATTTTACTATATAACTATTTTTTATTGTTTAAAACATTATGTTTCAATTATTTGTTCTGTAAAATCAAGAGCAAATTATTTTGACGTGACAACGTCTTATAAATTGGTTTGCCGGGTGACACTTCAAGAAACTGCGTTACGCTCCGCTCACGTTATGCGCTTACAATGAGAGCGAGAGAGAGGCACGCGTCCCTTCCACTCGGGCATGGTTAGCCCGCCTAAGAGCGAGAGAGACAGACATAAAAAGTGGAAGGGACGCGTGCCTATAAATTAATGTTTTTTGAGCCAACCAAATTTGAGCAAAAAAAAAACATCGATACCACGCATCACAACCAAATTTGAGCAAAAAAAAAACATCGATACCACGCATTACAACCAAATTTGAGAAAAAAAAACATCGATACCACGCATTACAACCAAATTTGAGCAAAAAAACATCGATACCACGCATCACAACCAAATTTGAGCAAAAAAAAAACATCGATGCCACGCATCACAACCAAATTTGAGCAAAAAAAACATCGATACCACGCATCACAACCAAATTTGAGCAAAAAAAACATCGATACCACGCATTACAACCAAATTTGAGCAAAAAAAAAACATCGATGCCACGCATCACAACCAAATTTGAGCAAAAAAAAACATCGATACCACGCATCACAACCAAATTTGAGCAAAAAAACATCGATACCACGCATTACAACCAAATTTGAGCAAAAAAAAATCGGTAAACCCGGTTATGCTTATGAACATCTGTAGCATTTAAATTTTATTTGTAATCTTGTGTCATTTTAAAATTAAAATTAATCAATATGATAGAAATAAATATTCTTACTCGTAACCCGTATTTTTGTTACATTTGACATTAAAATATATAACTTATTTAGTTTGAGTTTAAAAATTTTGGAATATTTTAGTGATTATTAACTTTATTGCTAGGAAAACTATTCAAAAATTTTGATAATACATTTTGACGATCGTTTGGTGCAGACGGTCCTGGGTTCGAATCCTGGAAGGGGCAGATGTTTGTGTGATGGTATTCATTTGTACTTTGTACCTGATTCATGGATATATATATGTAATGTAATATATGTATATGTTACCGGAAATGTATGAAATCAAGGAATTGTATACAAATCCTAGGAAATGTGTACAATTACGATATTAATTAGGAAATGTATAAAATATTGTTTGAAAAACTATTTAATGCATAGATATTCTAGGAAATGTGTAAATTTCCTCGGTATTGTATATAATTCCAATATCGTATTAGGAAATTTATAAAATAAATGCTTTCTGTAATAAAACACGTTGTTAAAATGAGAATTATAATTTTTATTATAGCACTCATTGAGATAATCGGTTAACAGTCATACCGTAAAATGCCGCAATTAATGCATCAAAAATCAACTATTAACTTTGAACGTATCACAAAATCAACTTATATTATTCTTATAACCTAACCTAACCTAAAGAAATACCCTCCCCTCGTTCCGCTTTCCCCGCGTACCCAGCAATATCTCAAATGTTTTACATTTCCGATTGCTATGTAGGAAATATATAGATTTCCTAGGAAATGTGTATAATATAATTTATTTCACACATTTCCGTGTGATTTTAGGAATTACATACATTTCCCAGGAATTGTATACAATGACGGATTACATACATTTCCGTTAACATGTATAGCCTTACAGTGCCAGTGCTTACAGAGACTCGTATTAGCGACCATTTTACTCGTGCCATTAATTAATATTAAAGCAAAGTAAATCGAAATATCAAAGCCAATTATAATTTAATTCCATCATGGTTCATCAAAGACCCAGTACGCCTAATTGTCTAATTAGATATTGATGAGTTAGCTTCCATTATGTGTTACAGCGATACAGCCCCGTTATTGTCTGTAGTGGGTAATTACAACAATGTTGTAATCACGTTAATTTTAAGGCAATGCTTTTAACTGTGTCTTATAAAACAACAGCACATCGCGTTCGATATGCGATTTTGAAAGTTAAGCAACTTCACCCAAGGTCAGTATTGGGATGGGTGACCGAAATTTTTTATGTAAAAATATACAAAATAACTCGTTGGGTTAGTGATTATTTTGGCATGTGATATCGGAGGTCAAGCAACTTCGCAAGGGCGTGTAATTTGAAGGGTGACCGTAAATGTACATATTATCACGATTTCTCAATACTTTGTTGAAATTATTTATTGGATCCCATGGATCAGCTTCAATGGAGAAATGTATGTGACGCCATAACTCTTAAGAGTTATTTTATAGTCATCTTCGTATGTTTTGTAATAAATCGAACTAATAGGTTTAGGACTAGATATATGATGTGACGAATAATAATTTTAAATTCGCACAAATAAAAAGTTATGTCCAAAACATTGGCTCTATGGTATTTCCCATGGAAACAAAAAGCGCGCGCTTTTTGTAAGTTTTCATTCTTATGCAGTTTTAAAATTTACTAAACATTATTGAATTTATTTGTTGTTTTAATATTACGCTCAGCTCCACAGCTTTATGCTTAGCGACTAGTATTATAATTTAAGGAACTAAAATAATTTAGTTAAACCGAAACGGAGTATTATAGTATTAATTTAAATAAGAATAAATTATAACCTATAAAGACTAAAATGACGATTCGGAACGTACCATGTGTTTTCTATGAATAGAAAGTTTCTAATTTTAAAACACTTTTCCACGCTAGCGGATAAAACGCAATTTTCCACGCAGAATTTGAATGACAAACCAAACTTTTCCGAGCGTGTGAGGTAAAAAAGTATTTTATGCTTATCGTTGATGCATATATGATTACTTGGTTTTTAACTTAATACCTTTAGAATAGTTGCCGTTATACCATCGGCTCTCATTTGAGAGAAATCCTCGAAAATATCAATACTACCTACTGTAAGTAATAGCTATATTCAGCAAAACCTCAGAGCGTATAAATTTAATTTGACGAGGACGCTTTCGGGTGCCTCAAGATGTTCTCATAACGAAATTATATTCAAGATGGCTGCCTTCGTTGCTGTGGCAACGGTCAACGTCTTGGAACCATCGCCATTTGATTTCCAACTTTATCATCCACAGTTTAAGCACGTAATTGAATGCCTTAAGGTATTTTTTTTTTCAAGTAGGGGTGGCGCGGAAGTTGGTGTGGGGTGATGTGAGCTGTATATGATTGCGTTAAAGTCGGAAATCGAATGAAGAGGCTAATTTAATAATGGCGAAAGATTTTTCTTATAAAATGTCTTCAATACATTTAATATTTTCGAAATAGAATTTATCTACCTAAAAGAAATATAAATACTTAATTTTGTTATTTTTTGTAAGAATTATTTCTATTGGTCTTTAGATGTAAAAATGCCTAACAAACAAAAAAAATCTATACAATTTCTCTCACGTGATTGTTTGATACTGGAAAAGTAACTTGACGACTTTTTGGGGCAACACGGCCCAGAGTTCGAGTCCCTAACGGAGCAGATATCTATGTAGTGAACACGAGAATTTATATATATTTCTATACATATTGGATATCTGCTTCTTATATATGTATGTCTATCCGTTACCCTAGCATCCATAACACAGGCCAACTCCAAGCTTACTTTGGACTAGACTAATTGGTGTGACTGTTAGAAACATTATTGTTATTATAACATTCGATGTTGTAGGTCATTACCTAGAGCATGTAGAGATGGCGCTGATTAGGAACATAGCTGGGCATTAACTCGTTAATCCGATAATCGTTAATTAACGAAGTTAACATTTCTATTAACGGATTAACTTTTAAGTTAACTTTAAAAAATGTTAACGGACTCGTTAACTTCCGTTAAATTATACTAAGTCCGTTAATCGTTTATCCAGTACCTACTATTTACCAAAAAGATACCGCTTATTGTGCCAGATGATTAAATTACACACTTTTATTTTATATATATTTATACACTGTATTTTTTTTAACCTAAACTATTAACTTCCAGAACAAGTTTTTGTAAGCAGATCACTAACGCATCGATATAAAAAAATGCAATTTTTATCACGTGTTAACGGATTAACGATTAACGTTAACTTGCGTGAAATGTTTCGAAATGTAACGTTTTAACGTTTAACGAAATTAATTTTTTTAGTAACGTATTAACGATTAACGAAGTTAACTATTTGATAAACGGTACCCCGCTATGGTTAGGAACGAGCCCGATTAAAATATTGTAAAGTAAGTAGAAAATATATAACGACCATTACCTAAGTCATCATGTAACCTCAGGATTAAATATAAAATAAATTATGCGCATAATCCGTAAAACAGGTTTTTTTTTATAGAAAATAGGCATGCGCTTGACTACTATCTCGCCTGATGGTAAGCGTCGATGCGATCTAGGATGTGACGCGTTTGCCTAGAAGATACCTATTCACTCGTGACTTGAAGACCCCTAAATTGTATTTGTCAGGAAACACAGACTCAGGCAAAGAGTTCCACTCTTTATCGGTACGTATCATAAAATTGAAACCAAAACGCTTAGTGCGACTCTTTGGTATATCCACCATATAACGGTGTCGCCAATTTGTAAGTCTGGTTGTCTGATGAAAAAATGGGGACGGCGGAACAAGGTTGTGCAATTCAGCTGCACATTCTCCGAAATGTATCCTATAAAATACGGATAGGCTTGCTACCTTCCGTCTAAGCTTTATGGTTTTATTCTTACTAAAATAGTTCAAGTAATGTTAGAAATATTGTTCACAGGTGGTTCAGGCGTTGACTACGCATCAAAGCATACATCACAACATATTGAAAACAGAAAGGTGATCATTATATTAATTTGCTTACGATATATATCGTATTTGTTTGTTTGTTGCACTTTCAAGCCTTATTTACTTAACTGATCATATTGAAACTTTGCATGCACTTTTTCATTAGTATAGAAAAGAATATAGGATACCTTTCATCCAGAAAAACCCTCTGTTCCCAAGGATGCAATGATTTTTGGCGGTTGTTTTTCAATAACAATTTGTTTATTTGCATCGATTGTTAATATTTTTTAACACGCTTTTATTTGCTTCACTTGTAACTATGTAAGAAACTCTTGGAATCTTAATTTGACCCACTTTACGGTCTTTGATTAGGATGAAATTTTGCACACGCTTTGAGTTCTGATGACAATACATAACTAGCTGAGCGAAACGTCATATCAAATCAAATATGGCGGCCTCCCCAAGATGGCGAACTGGCTGTTTGAAATGCACTTCCATGATATGGGTATCAAATGAAAGGGTTTGCTATCAGGAATACGAAAAAAATAGTCACGTGACTTAAATCCAACATGGCGGACGTCTAAAATGGCGGGCAGGCTATTTGAAATGCACCCCTGTGATATGGGTATTTCCACTTTTTAGTTTCTTTCATCATTAAAGCGTGTTTTTTAGTTTTTTGAACTATATTTTTTGTTACAGGTGGACGACACTAGATTATCGGCAACACACACCTCCGATTCGGATACTGATCATAGTGATAGCGATATCGATATAGTCGGTGAAGCTAATTACTCACAACACTATTCCGAAGCTTAAAAATAGTTCAACAATTGATATAGGGTAAATGTACCAGTTATCGACCCCTTGAAAATTATCTTCCAATAATGAGAAGGCTATAATTTCGATACAAACATGGAAAACCAATAATATACATTTGATAACCAAAGTAAATTATAACTAGGCGATGCAGTCGCTAAGCATAAAGCTACGCTAGCACCATATATTGGGGCGGAGCGTAATACCTAAAAAAAGAAAGAATATTTTTTTTTGTTTCGATGGGAATTTTTGCGAATTTTAAAATTCGGGCTCTGTCACCATCTGGTCCTAAACCTGTTGATTCGATTCCACACAAAAAATATTAAAATCGGTTAAGAACTCGGGAAGTTATGGCGTAACAGACATTGCGCCATTGAAACTGATCCATGGGAGCTTCGCTCGCTCCGCTCCAATAACATATTTTTTTGAACTCAAATTTTTACCTTATAGTAATGGCGTGTGTAACTATACATTGAAATGAAAAGATGTGAAAAATAACTTTATTCAAATGTACTTAAAATAAGTTGTTATGGACCATCCAAAATTTTTACCTACCACCCATACGTGACGTCTTTTAGCTGACAAGAAGAATGGGTGCAAAAAACTCGTCAGCTTTAACAGAAGTAACGACATTTACAATATTATACTTCGTCACCATATATAATCCACAAAAAAACTGTTATCACAATAATAGTAGTGTAATAGTTTCATTACATCGCTGATTATAACAAAGTCAACAAGTATCTGTTTTGAGTAGGTATCCTTAAACATTGTAATAATATACAGGGAATAAATGACAAATTTAAGAAAGCAACAAAGATGTATGTTTATTGTTGAATTCTATGGTCTAGTATGCATGGTAGCGCCACTCGATTCGCGGCTGGGTTAATATAAAACGAACTATTCCATATTGCTTCAGAGGCCCTAGTGTACGTTTACGCATTAGATACTCGTTATCGAGCGCGTTACAGATTTCTATGAAGATGAGTAATTTCGGATGGTTACCGCTAGGGGCGCTAATTATAAGACAAGCTAGCAATGCCCAGGTATAGGCTCCATAAATTAAGCAACTCCTTTGCAGGTCACTGTATTGTATACGAATGTACAACACGCTGCAATGTAACATGCATGACTTGTCAATGAATAAATTTAATTTTTTAATTAAAACTCAGTTATGCAAAAAGGCTTATTACAGTGTAAAAGATTTTTTGAATGGTAAGGCAGCGTGGACCTAAAAGAAATGAATTGCTCGTTCTCTGAATCGTTTTGTAATAGACACAATTTGTAAGACATTTGGTGATTTGATAAGAGTTTTGGCACATGAGTTTCTTGCCCGATTCTTCTCATGTTAGCCCCTACGTTCGGAATCGGGTCGCTCGTGGCGATTACATGCGCGGCATCAACTTGCCGCTAGCGCATGGGCTATCTTTATTATAGAAGAATATTTTCTTGATTTTGTAAAATTGACGATTTTAAGTGCCCGCAAGGGCCTATGAAATAAAGTCATTTTGATTTTGATTTTATACAAAATCCATAGTAATATTTTACGCAGACGATATCGAGTATCGAAGCGTAAACTTACACTAAGGCCTCAGATCTGGATGTTGTACCGTAGTTGTTTGTGAATTCCATAACACAGATGATTTTGCTACTAAAATTGGATTCAGAACAATGTTAAAGAAAGAAATAAGAAAGAAAAACATTTATTTTAAACTCAAACATACAAATATACAATATAAATATACAAAAGATGTATTTAATTAAAAAGAGTAACAACTTAAAAAAAGAAAAGAAAGATACATATAAAATAGGAAAAAAATACAAATATGGTGTGTCTGAGACCAAAAAGGACTCTATCTCAGTATTTATTTATATTCAAATTAACCTATTCGTTGCGGATGACACTTTCATGCCATCACTTTCTTTTCCGTGTGGCGCTAGCCACTGGAGCCGTGTCATTTTTAAATCGATGATAACCCCTTCAAATTAAGTTTTAGTGAAATCTACCCAGAATAAAACTATCTTCATTTTTCACGTAAATCAAGCTCGTAGCCTTCGTTTTTTGGTAATTGTATGTAGCAACGAATCGGTTAAGTACGTCGTTGAAAGATGTAAACGGAGGGGTCGGTAACAGCTGAATTGACCCTGGAAAAGCTATGAAATTGTCGGTTTTTTCCTACACACTGCTATATACGCATGACTCATGAAAGGCAAAAGTTTTTAAGATATATTAAAATAAAATGAAGTTAAAGATCATATGGTGCAACGGTAGCGATGCTGCTATTCACTAACCGAAGACCCTTAGTTCAAATGGAAGAGGCTGAAGTATTTGCGAGTATTTGTACCCGAATCATGGGTACCATGTAGATATATATGTCGCAGCCAACTGCTTAAAATAGCCGTTCAATCAAACAGTTAGCCCTTTGACTGAAAAACGCCATTCAATCACAAGGCTATACGTCGTTTAGCAGACTTGTTGACTGCAACGTTCAACACTACAGCTAGACGACGCTTAGCCAATTGGTTAAATGGCTAATTAACTAAGGTGACCATTAGTTTAGTATGTAATTTGAGAGAATAGGAAAACTTTTTGTAATTTCTTGGGAGATTATTCTTGGATTAAGTTTAACCTATCCTAACCTAACCTAATCAACTTCACTTCTAAGTGCTTCCACAATTTCTGACTCTTTAATAATACTAGTAACGTATATTTACTACTTTTTTTCCTAAAAATATCTTGAAACAATCACAAACACCGGCTAGTTGACACCATATTGAAAACAAAACGCACCTAGCGCCGCGGTGGTGAGGTGGCTGAACTAATTCATTTAAACGGCGGCTTTTAATCAGCTGTAGTGTTGAACGTTTTGAGCGACTCAAATATTCAATAAAAAAGCTAGACGTGCGGTTGAATGGCTTTGTTCAGTCAAAGGGCTGTTTGATTGAACGGCTATTTTAACCAGTTGGCTGCGACATATACATTCCTATGAATGTTACATCTGTATGTATAATATATGTATATGTCTATAGCTGACCTATGTTATGGATACTAGGGTAACGGCTAGACATACATATATGAATGATATATATGTAATATTTATAGAAATATACATAAATACCCCTGACTCAAGTATAAACATCACACAAACATCTGCCCCTTCCGGGATTCGAACCCTGGACTGTCGGTGCGAAAGGCAGGATCGCTACCGTTGCATCAAACGGTCGTAAAATAGATAATGAACAATAAAATTTATTATATTATAAATCAAACTAGCGGCTCGTCCCGGCTTCGCACGGGTGGACAAAATTCTTTAATTTTTTTCTATTATTAAATATTTTTCCATTAGCGTCCGGTAGACGAACTACTTGCGGTTAACGCGTTGTTATGGTAACGTTATTGATACAATGGAAAAAGAGCGGGAAAAGAGCGGACAGACAAACACACAAATCACTATGATTTTAGATTATAGATTATTTAAATAGAAAAATCATAGAAAAAATCGAATCTGCTCACGAGTAAATTTTTAGACGGGCATCAAACGCAACCTTTGGATGTCCGGTCCAATGCTTTCCCATTTTTTCTATTAAAATAATTTATTATATAAGATATCATTGAATGTTGATTTTGAAATCTAAAAAAAATTTTTACAAGAAAAAAATTAATATCCATAGAAATCGACAATTTCATAGTATTTAATAATTTACTTATAATTTAGTTGAATTAAAATTAATAATTAAGTGCAATAATAGTTGTATTTGTAAATAAATAAAAAAAATTAGTGTATCTAGTCGTTTCATAAGGATGCTAGTTTAAAACTAATTTTAAGTTTAATGTTAGTAAAATACAATTAGCTAATAGTTTCTGTAAATAAATATACTATATACTTATACAATTAGATGACCTCCGTGGCCGACCACTCCGAGGTCCCAGATTCGACTCTCGGTCAGGTTAATGTATAAAAGGAACGTTTCTATATTGCCTCGGGTCTGGGTGATGTTGAACCGTCTTCTGAATTCCATAGAAAATTTTATCGTATGTCGGTATCGTATACCTACTTACGGTCTTGGGTTCGAATACTTGTTTGGACAGGGTTTCTTCAATGAACAAATTAATTATATTTTTTGTTATTAAGGCATTCAACTTTAAGTCTTTCTTATCTTAAGAAATTGTAACAGAAAATTTTGGTGTTATAAGAAATATGTGGATAAATTCGATGAGTCTGTCAAAGCTAATTCAAATAACACTCGCCAGATAGCGAGAGATGTGGGTTCGGTTCCCGCTTGAGACAAATAGAGATTTTTCTTGGGATATTTTTTTTAAATTATTTATTCTGGAGTCATTGTTGTTTTATTTACTTCTGTTTATGTTATATTTGTTATTTAGTTTCCAAACTGTGTTTATTTTGGGACAGAAAAATCGGTGTTAGTTGTCCAAAATTTATTTATTTATCTCTTTATTTTATTTACCATATTTTAATTAATTGTTAAAATAATTAATGTATATAATTGTAGTTTTATTATAGTATTGCTCAAAGTAGAAAGGTGTAATGCGACCAGTTTGATTCTTAGATCACTGAAGACCTTTTCTCAAAATAATTAATGTTTCTTTTCTATTAATTTCGATGTTGTATTCTGTAGCTGTTAAAGCTATGGTGGATTTTTGTAATTATTAAATTAGATTAGATATTTTTAAAGTGGCGTGAGTTGGGAGAGAGAGCACAGATTAAATACATTCTATGCCTCCTTTTGCATCCTTTTCGGGACAGGCGAAGGTCTTATCAATACAGCCAGTTCTTGGGTAATCTATTTTGAATGGGGTCTTGGGTATGATCATAAACTATTATAAGAGTAGATCCTTAAATGATAAATGATTAATGAATGATAAATTAACAGTGAAAAATCCCTTTCCCTAGGTTTCAGTAAAGGTGTGGGATTTTATTTAAACTTCCCCGTGTTATTCTTGAAAGAATAGGAGAAGACAGCTTCCGCTGCTTTGGTTAGTTTACCAATACTCTTGCATTTTCACAAATACATAGTGGTTAATAATCCACCATTATTACGTACTAATATCCACAACAACAAAAATTTAAACAAGAAAAATAAAACCACCAAAGTGACGCTTTCCGCTCCCGCCAAAAAGATGGTGACGTATAAAAACAGATTCGATTACATCAAAGCCACAGATTAAATATTGAGTGTGGTAACATTGTTTGTCTGTGGCGATACGGTTCTAAAATGCTTTACGAAACAAATCGGTTGCGTATTTTTAATATATAGACATCAATTAAGTTTATGTTGTAAAATAGACTGTACATTAAGATGTGAATTTTGTACCTAGATACCATTGTAATAAAGACCTTTATTCTACATTATAGTACAATTTTAAGAGACTATACAGATTACGGACATTTTGTTAGTTATAGTTCGTGATAGTTCAACCCATCTACATACATACAAATGTTTGGTCAATCGACCAAACATTTGTAAAAATTCGTTGCGGGTTCGATTCCCGCCTGAGAATTCACTTGTGACCCAAGTCGATTTTTTCTAGTATTTTTCTATTACAATAATTTATCAATTGTGAAATTGAAAAAGATAAAAACTAACAAATAATAAAATCAATGCAATATTATTTATGTTAAGCTTCACTAGATTTGGTAAAGCAAAAAAGGAAAATTGTCGTATATTTATTTACGACCTTGTCATTTTTTTAAATAAAAATTGGTTGTCTTTAAAGTCAGTTTACGGACGATAATTTTACGTGATAGCTTCATAAGAAAACATTGATGAAAAATTGCATACTTTTATGATGGAATTGAATTATTATCACTAAATTATCATTATTTTGTATAAAACAAAGAAGGAGTTCATTGAAAATTATTATTTTTTTCGATATAATAACATTAAGTCGTTGTAATAAACAATGGAAACCACATTAACTTTTCACTTCATGAAGTAGAAGAGAGATAGATGCGCCGCAAGTTGAACACTTAGGCCGATCGTGCCTCTCTATCGCTTGTTCCGCGCTCTCGCTTGCACGCTCGGCTTAGGCGGAATGTTACATTTTTTCGAGCATACAGCCGGTCTTCATCGATTTATAAGACGTTATCACGTCAAAAAAGTTTAGCGTATGATTGAAAAAGTTGAAAATATTAGAGGTAAGCATGAAATATAAAAAAATTGTATTTATATATATGTATTATTTGCATGGTGAAGAAAGAACTGTAGTTAACTGAAGTATAAGCCAGTAAAAAGTCTGCGCAAATATCAAAATGTTTGCGTACACTTTTTTACTTATACTTCGTAATCTGTACATACATTTGTAAGGACTAAAGTCTGTATCGTGTGGACCTACTATTACGCTTACCAATTGCCCTGCCGTAAGCGTTATTGTAAAATCGCCCTTATTACCATATAGGTATAGTTGAAATTGGGCACACATTAAAAACAGGCAAAAATTCATGGACAAAATGTCCGTCGTCTTCGTAGGCAATTTAACATATGTATATACTGAAAACATGTTCTAACATGTTCTAAAGTGACATTAACAACATTAACCTTTGTACTTAATAAAATAATATTAATTGTTCAGATGTTGACAATTAGTAGAAAATTAGTTTAAGAAAATGGTAAAACCTTAGATTTCATTTTGTAAATTGAATTTTCTGTGAGATAGTTACGTAAGTAATATTTATTAAAATAAAATAAATTTAAACAAATATTGTTTATTTCTTTTTTAAATTATTATTTTCCTTTTTCAATTTTCTTAAAGATACATACTCAGTATGTATTTAATAATACCTTTGTGCAGAATACCTTTTTAATTCTCAGGCCCTTGTAAACTGGTTCGTTTCAACGACTAGAGAATTACGAATTAACAATTTTATCAAAATGAGAATGGCATATTGGTCCACAATGTAACAAGATGATGTATTTTTTTAAAATATCATTTATAAGTAAGATAAAGAGAAAAAAGAGAAGTTAGCATTTGAAGTAAATAGCCGGCTAAATAATTTAACTGGCACGGAACCCTTCGTGCGCGAATCCAATTCGCACTTGGCTGGTTTTTAACTGTAACCGTAGAAAATAAAATAAGGCTAAATTGAATTCCAAATAAACAGAAAAGGACACAAGTTAAGAATCTTAACGAAAGAATCTCACTTTAAACATTACTTCTGTTAAATATTGTATGTTATATGTTTCTCTCTGGACACTCAATGTTACTAACAAAGTAAACACACGGTAGATCCAGTTTTAATGTGATAACAGTACAAATTAATTAAACGCAGTAAGTCACCTTGGCAGCGGTAAATATTTATAATAAATAACAAAAATTATTTATTTTTGTAAAAATTTTGTACGTTTAAATTTGATAAATTATTTTAGTGTAAAAATACTTGGAAAATCGACTCGGCTCACAAGTAAATTCTTTGGCGAGAATCGAACCCGCAACCTTTGGATGTTCGGTTCAATGCTCTCCTAATTGAACAACTGTCGAAGTTTTCTAGTACTTTTTTACGTTCTACGTCTGATTATTTACTTGATAGGTTGTACAATTTTTCTAGTATTTTTCTATTAAAATAATTTAACATATAAAGCTGCGAATTGACGGCCAGTTTTTCGCATCAGTTGAACTGACGTCTACCCATGAACGTGAGTGTCGAATCATCACTCCAGAGGTTTAACTGACGACGCGCCACGTATTTCCGAGACTATCATAAATTCAACTCGGCGCGTCGCGCCAAACTGATCGTGAGTACATGATCGTCAATCCAACACAAACAGGTAGTACACTTCTTAACAGCCCGGCCGATTGAAAACTGAAGAGCCGGAGTGACGCCAGTGAATGCGGAAATCGAGTTGGCCTAAAACCATTTGGAGTGTCGCCACAGTTTTACGAAAAACTGATCGTCAATGCCCACCATAAGATAGCATTGAAAAATGCAAGAAATATATAAAAATAATAAAAAAAACAAAATTAGTAGTCCTTAATTTTAGAAAGGTATTTATTTAATAAGGCGTAATCTAACTTCCATATCTGGAATTTAAGTAATGATCAAAATAAATTTCATTATTTTATTGTCCAGTCTTTAATAAATTCTTAATTATTTAATAATTTAGTCTTTAGTTAGTGCATGCGGTGCTCTCCTATAAGTAATAGAACACTTAGTTTTATAACCGTATGTCATCTAGTTTTGTAAGTTATAGGGTACACATTATTGTGAGAGCCTTAATAAATAAACTAGGTTGATACAGTCGCTAAGCATAAAGCTTCGCTAGCACCATACATAGGAGCGGAGCGTAATACTAAAAAAAATTCAATGTTTAGTAAATTTTACAATTCTATAAGAATGAAAATTCTCAAAAAGCGCTCTTTTTGTTTCAATGAGGAATCCCATAGAGCCAATGTTTTTTGGTCATAATTTTGTTATTTTTGTGAATTTCAAAATCCACACAAGATTATTGAAATTCTCGGACTCGGGAAGTTATGGAGTAACAGACTACAGAGCAACAGACAAACAGGAATGGGATATTAATCATGACGTATATTGAAGACATATATCATGAAAGCTTTCTTGGTAAATGACTGCAGCGGCAAAGATACCTTTCGATTCATCTAAAATAATTAGTCCTAATTTAATTTGATCCTAATAACTAAGCATCATTTGATATCCATTGCAGATTAGGCAAGGTTAAATTTTTTTTTATTCATGGCCAGCCAGCAATCTATATCAATCAAGCTAAAAGTTTGTGTGCCAAAGACAATATGATTAAACATAATTCGACGATTTACTTTAAGGCTTCACACATTACATGTCTCTCGGTCTTTTTCAGATTATACTTAGGGGAGGCTGCTCAGGAGCTTCATAAGCTCATACCACCACCACCTTTCTTCCTTCAGGCATCGCAATGCAGGAGCCGTAATCAAAGGATGACTAAGGCAATGGTTGTCATATATTTTCTACTACCTTCACAATATTTTAATCGGCCACGTTCCTAATTGTCAATTTTTTTATATAAATTTTATATAATTCTATATATATGACCAAAACCTTAGACAATATCTGATCACGGCTCTTGTAAAGAACTCAAAACGTCAGGATTAAATACAAAATAAGAAATGCGCAAAATCCGTAAAACAGTTGTTTTTTGGCAAATGGATGGTATGACGACCATTACCTTAATCATCCTGTGATCACGGCTCATGTAAAAGAGTCGAAACGTAAGGATTAAAGAGTATGGGCAAATATCCGTTATAAAGTTGTATTATTTAAACCACATCTATTAACTTCCATAAACTTACTATATAACAAAAAACACTGATAGAAAAGAGCAATATAAAAAATTTAAGTAAAAAACGATTTTTATAAACCACATTTTATAAGCAGACTAAAAGAAAAAAAAATCCCCAGAATTTTGGTGCAAATTTCTGTACCCGGAATAATAAAAATTTCAAAGATTTTTCAGGCTTTTAACTTTTTTCTTCTATTTAGTCCGCTTATAAAAACGTGATTTATAATAATCATTTTTACTTCTATTTTTTTTTAAAGTAAATCCCAGGATTAATCCGAGGATTTATTGAATTTCTCCAAGGATTATATAGGTGTTTTAATAAATGTATTGTGGCTTATCTAACTATTAAGTTTATGTTGGTGATGACTGAATAATGAAATGTCATTCATGATCTACGTATGGTAAAATTTTAAGCACTTTAGAAGCATCAGAAGTGGTCTAATTTTGAGTTATTAAGATTAGAAAATTTTGCGGACAGACATGAACGAAAGCAAGTTAATAAAAACGATAAATAATAAAATATACACATAATTTAGTATATTTTATTTCATTGTAAATTAAAAATATATTTGTATAACAATAAACATATTTTAACTTAACTAATCGTACCATAAACTAAGGGCAACCCACCAAAATAGAATAATGAAATCGAGTTTCTGCTCATCAATTCTTTTGTGGACACACCCCAACATCACACGAACAATTTGGCGCCGATTCATGATTATTTTGCACCCTAACTCTGGTTCTATTATGACCAATTATTATATAACAATATCAGGACCTGAATAAGTGGGAATCAGAAGAATTGTGTTGTAACAAATGCATTACAATATACGCGTGCGGGATAATTGATGGAATAACTCGCTAAATTAAGGTTGAAATTGCTCTGTTTATTGTATTTTGACGGGAAACCAAAACAAATATATTTTGTTGTAAGTGAAAAGGAAATTGTTAGTGCAGAGCCTCTTGGAACACAACCAATATATGTACATATACGTGTGTTCAGGTCAACTTAAGTATATTACGTTACTTTATATAAATAAATAAATAACAGTTAATACATAAATAGGAGTTTTATAGATAAATAAATGAGTACTTAAAACTAAATTGTAATTTCAAACTTTAAACTCGTTGTTCCTAGTTATAGTTCAAAAAGTTATCAATAGATGACGTTGTCATTGTTTATACATTTCCTACATGGCGGTTTTAAGGTCTTTTGAGTATTGTACTATACTTAATTGAAATCTTGTTTAAAACAGATCAATAGACCAGCTAGCTCAGAATACAAATTGTGGTTGTTTTTGTTATTACCCAACCCTTCTAGTAATCTCAGATGAATACCATCAGGTATTTAACAACGTGTAATTTTATTTTTTGCATTCATAATGCCATGTTTATATAAAATACTAGGTCTGCAATACATGCTGCTGTTTGCAAATACTGAGCGAAGCAATTAGATTTTTGAAGGGTGATTATTCCTCTATGGTATGTCCGATTTCAAAACTTTTTTTGCACATTAGTCACGACCACGATGTGAGTTTTGGCGCCAAATTTCATCAGTCTAGTCTCAGCGATTTGGCTGTGATCAGCTTTTAAATTTTTCTTTCGGTGATTATTCCTCCATGGTAAAGTCTATATTTTCTTTACATAGCCTATGTCCGTCAGGTTATAATCATGTATGTTCATGCCAAAATTCGTTCGAATCGGTTGAACCGTTAAGTAGCAGGAGGGAGACAAGCGAAACTTGTGAGTTGCCTAAAAGAGAGCTTCGCTCAATAAAATATGATTGTAAAAACGATTACTCCTCTCAGCCCTCACGTGGGATTCGAACCTACAACTCCTACGAATGAATTTGATTGATAAAATAAGGAATGATAGAGATAATAAGAGAGAGAGAGAATAAGAGAGTGGTGTGGTGTGGAAGATATAGTGACAAAGATAGAGAAAGGGATGCTTAGATGGTTTGGACATGTAGAGAAGATGGACGAAAGTAAATTGACACGACAATAAGATGATGCAAATATGCATGGGCATGTCCGTAACGGGAAACCAAGGCGTACTTTCAGGGACCAAATAGAGGATGTCCTGAAAGAAGGCCAGGTCGGATGTACCCCTCACCGAGAAGCTTGTATGAAAGATCTGATGAGAGTTGAAGAAGCTAAAGATGTATGTCGGGATTGAGGTAAGTGGAAGGCTGATCTCTGCCTACTCCTGCGGGAAAAAGGAGTAATTCTATGTACATATGTATAAAAATATGGGTATATTGTACTTACTCAAGTACAAAAGTGAAAATTCTAAGAAGCAATCATTAAAAGTCATACAGATGTATTTTTCAATATCGATAATAATAATAATGTTTTCTACATTCACACCAATTAGCCTAGCCCAAAGTAAGCACTGTAAGGCTTGTATTATGGATACTAGGCTAACGTATAGACATACATATACAATGTGTCCCGTCACCAGTGTCGGAGCCTTTAATGGTGTGAAATATGGCATTTTTTATCGACAAATTGCCCCTCTAATTTGGTTTTTCTCAAAAAGCCAATAATTTAAAAATATACAAAAAATTATCTATTCGTTTTTCTTTAATTATTTTTTTTTATTCCATGACAATTGAAACATGATGGCTGTGTAACTGTTGTCTACATGTTTAGCTATCAAATGACACCTTTTAAATGTTGATAGGACATTTACATGAGTAGTGGTGGTCGAATTAGTATGAGAGCCCAGGTCTTGATTACTAGGTTACAAAAATTTGAGGGGCAATTTATCGATAAAAAATGCGATATTTCACACCATTAAAGGCTCCGACACTGGTAACGGCACACATTGTATAATACATAGATATGTAATATTTATAGAAGTATATATAAATACTCCTGACAAATACAAATGCTTGTATTCATCACACAAACATCTGCCCCTTCCGGAATTCGAACCTAGGACCTTCGTCGCGAAAGGCAGGATTTGTTGCACCAAACGGTCGTCTATATTTTGTTAGTAGCCATGCTATGTTAGTAAAATTTTAATATTAAATTATTATATACCAAATACTCCAAAAAATTAGGTCAAAAAATATACACCGTGTCTTTTAGATAAAAAGGTCACATCTCTAAACCATGTTATTAAATGTCTCATTCAATAACGTGGAAATTAAGTTATCTCCGTAATAAACAAGACTTAATTCCCACAGTAAATGGCACAAAGCTTGCCTACCCCTTTTTTAATAATGTCAAATTAAGTTCATACCAAGCTGCGCAAACAAATTTCACCTCAAACACAAACAGCTAAGGTTCAAAAACCAGAAACTTACCAATCAATATTAAAATTACTTTAATAATCGAATCTATAATGGATTTTCGACTTTATAGTGTATTAAATAAAGTATTAATAGGTCTATTATTATTGCACGAATCAAAGTGAGCGATGAAGTACCGATGGTTACTCAATTTTAACCTTTAATGGTAGGACATAAGGTTTAAATGGTTTGTCTGTTTTGTTTGGGACAATGATAGCTATATTGTGTCAGGTAGGGTAGTATTAGATAAGTTTAATATAACAAAAGCTCCGTATGATGTTGTTATTTTATTCTATTAGAGATGGCTTTATGCAATAGCGCAATGCAATTTTTTCTATGCATTTTAGCAACTACCGCTTGGTATACATTTCCGTCCAGCTTAGAAGTCAAAAAGTCTGGGTTCTAATCCTGATAGTAAAATTAGTGGATTATTTGAGTTATTGTTATTAAATTATATAATCCATTGCCGAATAAATCCAATTGCCTGATAGCTCATTCATTGCAGAATCCTATCTCCAAAACACACCAACAAATTATCCACATTATTTGCCCGTTTCAGAGTTAGTTACTTTTATAAATACAGATGAATGGGAAATTAATGAATAAGAAGTTCATTTTCTACAAATCTTGCCAAATTTTCAAAGAATGTTCGAAAACAAGACATCACACAATAGATTTCTATTGTGTTTAATAAGAAAAAGTTTTAAACGAAATGATATCTTAATAATAGCATTCATCATAAAATTAGTTATTTATTTAGGATATCAAACACAATAAAACATAAACACTTTTTTATTTGGCATTAACACAGGACTTTAACGTACAATACAAAGATAGTATATAGATAAAATAAATGTAAACTAAAAGAAATGAAACAAAATAGAACAATTATGATCAATTTTAAACTTTAAAGCAAACAAAAAAAAACTAAACAAAAACTTAATTTAAACTTAATATGTCCCACGTCTGTACCAAATGGGTGACCAATTCAGCTTTATGTCAGCTTGAGAGCTGACGCTGATTTTCAATTGGCCCCCATTTCTTTTTCTTTTGACACATGGACGCCCCCGCGGAACATAGGAGGTGAACAGTACAATTAAATACTAAAATTATCATGTAATAACGAAAAGTTTGAGCCGAATATCGTCGAATAGCCGAATATAAGCAAAACTCAATCGCAGGCAATGAGTAGAAGGCTATAAACGCTATATACATACAAAATAGAGTATATACTAAAACTTACATACTAAAGTGTTATCGTACTTAAAGGCTGCCACGGCATTCATTAAAATAAAGCCATTAGTTAGCAAACTACAAACAAACTTTTTATAACAACAGTAATGAAACCAATTAAATATTCTGTGCTATTATTGAAAAATGCAATCTACGTTTATAGTTAAAGGACTTCAATTTGCCTGATGGGTGATACAAATAAACGTTAGCAAAGAGAGGTAACTGCAACAGACGAGCATGAAAAGGTATTGACCATAAAAAAAATAGTTTCTTTTTCAATAAAACTCTTGATAGTTCTACAAAAAAGTCTGCGACAGCATATGTTTATCTTTTATGAGTATGTCATTATCGCTAAAATAGTGAACCGAAGAGACAATAAAATTTGATATTAATTTCCAAAAAGCACGATAACAAAGTGAGTACGCGATACTATGCGGGAGTACACTGCGGGAGTGGTAAATTTTGGTATAAACATAGATGGGATCAAGGAAAAGAAAATAAGCCACTTTAACTACTAATTCTGCGCAGACGAAGTCGCAGGTAGAAGTTAGTAAGAACTAAAGATCGAATGGCTCCTTTTCGCTTACAGCAATCATTCGTCCAGTCAGATTTTTGGGCTCCAAATACGTGACACGTTGATAGCTTTTAACACGACTTTTGAAAGCACTTTATTAGATTCTTATTGCATTATACGATGAAGGGGGTTCCCCTTTTATAACAGGATAAACGATTCCTTTTTTAGTCACAGTAGGTAGCATGCAACCTTGTTCTGTGAGACCAGGTACAAAAGAATTAGATGCTCTTACATCTGTTTCATTCATCTATAATCTCTCAAAATAACTGCAAAAATTGGCTTATAAATATTGTTTTCACCTTGGAAAAGTTTGTTTTGTCATTCAATTTCTGCGTGGAAAATTGCGTTTTATCCGCTTGCGTGGAAAAGTCTTTTAAAATTGGAACGTTTCTATTCAAAGAAAAACACATGATACAACCCGGTTACAATATCTGTGGACCTGATGACGTCACGTCAGCGCTTAGGTACGGCGCACAAAACAAAAGCGCGGGGAGGTGACAAGAGAACGGGGAGGGGGCTTGACATTCCAGCGAGGTCCACAGATATTGTAACCGAGTTATACATTCTAAATCGTCGTTGTAGTCTTTATAAGTTACATTTTATTCATATTTAAATTAATATTTGAATTATTTTAGTTTCATGAATTATAAAAACAATAAGAATAAATAATATTTAGAGCATGCTATTATTATACGAATTTTAATGTATTGTGAGATTTCATAACATATGTTTCGATTTCGGATCGCACTAGAAAAAGAACTGTCAAAGTGATTACGGTATTCTTAGTCACATCACATTTAATAGAAACCAATAAAAAAAAGATATTTACATTACTAATTGTAGCAATTTTACATTTAATTTTTAATTTAAATAATCCAATTTATCATTTTATTTAAGCAGTTTTTCTTGCACCTATAAATTTTCTTCGCTACAGTTTGGTGAAAATTTGTGTGTTTCGCTCGGCAGCAAAGTTTTTAGCATCTCGTACCTTTGAAACCCTCGCTACGCTTAGAATTCTATCCTTGAACCTAGAAATCAATCCAATCCAAGAATCCATCGCTGGCTCAACTTTCAAAAGAGATCACTCGAGGCCAAAACTCAACTTTGCAGCCTTACATAACAAGTAATTAATGTTTTGTTATTCTTACATTATTTTTAAATTGTATTACAATAATATATATCATATAATAATATTACAACAATTTTATTTTAACTTAAAAAAAACTTATCAAGATCAGAATCAAACACTTTTTTACGGATTTTTGCGCATGTTTTATTTTATTTTATATTTAATCCTGACGTTTCGACTCCTTTACAGGAGCCGTGATCACAGGTCCTGTGATCACGGCTCCTGTAACGGAGTCGAAACGTCAGGATTACTGTGATCACGGCTCCTGTAAAGGAGTCGAAACGTCAGGATTAAATATAAAATAAAATAAAACATGCGCAAAAATCCGTAAAAAAGTGTTTTATTCTGATGTGTAAAGTGCGCGGAAGTGTAAGAACTAAATAACTTATCAAGATGTCATGTAATCGGAAGGCTGGTTTGTATTTTGCCCAGAGCATAAGTTTGGCTATACAACGAGGCAACGCTGTCAGTCTTCTGGGCACATTACCTACGGGCAAACATTTAGGGGATATTTTTGAAGTGAAAACTTCTTTAGCACCATTGTGATTTGAAAGTCGATGAAAACGAAAAAGCGACAGTAAAAAGAGACATACACATAAATTCATAAGATTTAACGTAGGAGAAAATGAGATAGGAAGCATTATACGGTGTCTCTTTGAAACAAAAAAGTGGCATTAAAAAGAGACAGACACATACATTTATAAGATTTAACGAAGGGCAAAATGAGATAGGAAGCATTATGTAGGTATGTGTGTTAATACGTGTTTGTGTGCGCATGTGTAGTATACAGCATCATATTAACTATTATATTAACTTTATTATAGATGTACTGTAATCTTTGTTTGATCAATTTATTTCACGTGTGTTGGTCAATAATGTATCTCCTTCTCTTTCTATTTTTGCTAGTGCGTAGCAAATTGGATAATAAAACTAAAATGTACAATCTTATCAAAAATTAACCGAAAATTCGATTCACGTGCACATCAAAAGGGGATCTAAATTAAAGTGTAAGATTATTCAATAAAATCATATATTCTACATTCATCGCCATGTCAATATTGTCGACACTGGTTTGTTATGAGAAAGATAATTAGATTTGTTTTCATTAAACTGCACTGGGGGAGAGCTTATGGTGTAAATACACTTCAAAAGAGTAACTATCGTCTCAATAATCTATCCTTTTAATATGTGATTACACAATTACAGTAGTTTTATAATTTTTATATATTTTATCTACTCTAATACTATAATACAAAGATTCTAAAACTGAAAACAAAATGCTTATGACAAACATTACGTACAGGCCAAAAATAATAAAAAAAAAGTTTCATTACCATACAGGTCTTGTATGGACACCTGTAACATAATATAACTTTTTTATCATAACGATACACCTATACAACCTCCAGCTGGACCAAGGAGGTTGAACCTCTACTTTAAAAAGGTTTCAATGAACGAGTCCTCGACGACCGACGCAACACGCATGCGCAATTGATGTTTGCACCTTGGCGCCAACATTTGACATTTAAATAAATTTGTTGTTATATTCAGCGTTTTATTTGCAATATTGTTTTACATATTATAGTATGAGAGTAGATAAAGTAGTGTATGACACTGTACATAACTTGGTCTTATAACACTCGTGTGATGCTATAAAAAAACTCGCCTACGGCTCGTTTTTTTAAAACACACTCATGTTATAAGAACCCTTATTATGCAACAGTATCATAAACTACTATTATGCATTTTCAATGCGATCTTATAAGATTACAGTATTTAATATAGTGATATATTTATAGTTTTGTTAATTTTCTCTATATTTCTGTTCATTATTCAAGGTAGCTAAAAATTTAGCTTTTATAGCTTATAATTTAATTACATTCTCAAAGTATATAGTATTAACAGATTCGAAATGGATTATAAGAATATTTATTAATTGGTTGATTATATTGTTAAAAATTTGTACAAAATACGCAGGGATTTTTTTTTTGTAAACATATAATTTATCTATGTTTTATTTTATAAAATACTTAGAGGCTTCGTAGACTGCCCTCAACCAGACCCCTCTTTCCCACTGGGCACTCTGGGCAAATTCCCAGGGCCCCGCAATAGGGGCCCCCTTGTTCCTTCCAGATCACTAAACCAATACCGCCAATTATTGCTGAAAAACTTATTGAATGAAAATAAATCGAACCTCAATTAGGGACTATATTATCGAGTTGCTTATTAGCTTTTGCATGCGCGAAGCTACTCTACTCTCGCCCAAAATAAGGCTACTGAATTTCAGCATACTTAGATATTTTAAATATGCGAGAATCGCCCCATTTTAATAAAGATTATCTATTTATCTATTGATTGCCAATAAAAAAATCTGAGACCTTGTTTATCTACTTTCATTGTTTATTCTAGTAATAAAAAAGTGTTCTATCAAAGTCCCCATTAATCTTATATGCCCAGGGCCTCCAATAGTTTTTAGGCGACCCTGACCTCAACTCCTAAGCGAAATTAAATTTATGATAGCAAAACTTTTTTTTTTTCAACGTGGAGGAAATGCTTTACGCATACTCCCGCCGCTGGGAGTGGGGTGGGAGTTATGTGGGGCTCTCCCCTGCAGACCTATCTGACGATAAAAGCTCGTCAGATTGGTGTGCAGGGGCCTACCCACTAAAAACTTCACGATGTACCCGCTCTACTCCGTCGCAATCCGATGGGGCCGTTTTGACAATCACCACCGTGGAGAGCGACGGGTTGACCCAGCGGCCTCCTCACGATCGGGGGACCCCGTGGCACATTCCGGGATCCCTCCAGGCTGGCGAGGCTGTGCAATGGCGACGGTCGGACTCCCATCCTCCGTCGACTAATGACACCAAATCCTAATTTCAGCCTAGTTAACTATAAACCTCTTTACTTGAGGCAAGGCAGACGAATTTGGGTAAGCAGAGCGTTATAAACAGGTTGTGTGATGAATATAGCAAATTTTGTAAGTCCTCGAGTGACAGCGACTTATTAATCTCATCTTTAGTAAGCTATAAAAAGTTTTTGATTTGTTCTGAGGTTTGCGAGGTTGATAATAATGTTTACCCTATTTTAAGTAAGTAGTTATTAAAGTCCAAGTTGTCTTTGCCTGTAATTGTTTCTTGCACTGTGCTTTATATGTAAAAAATGTATTGTGTATAAAGTGTAAAAAATGTTGCCAGACCTAATAAATAAATAAATTATTACATCACAGGGAAGACCTGAGCCCCAACAATAACACACTGGACCAGCAATATAGACTGACGATGACAAGGATCAAATTGTTATAACATAGTGATAAATATTTATGTACACATGCAAACAAATCTGATTTTTAACTGTTTGAGATTGGAGAGACTGCGGAAACGATATTTATTATTATTATTTATTTCAGATACTAAAATCCATACAAAAATGTTAGTTACAAGAAATCTTATTCTAGTGTTAGTAAGTAATTAAACATATACAAAAAAAACGCTAATAATTAACTAAGCCACCGATGCAGCTCCTGTGCTACAGATAATAAAAGCTACAGGTAGGAGCATGGAGCCGCAGCCAGCGGCGCAGCAGTGGGGAATCCCACCGGTCAGCCAAGGTGCTCAAGGTGCTGCTATTGAGTATGTTTATGGCATTAAACATACTCAAAAAGGTAAGCGTAGAAGAGGATTCTCATATCAGTCCAAACTTCAGCTTCACACCTTAGCTCACCGCCGCAAAGTTGCCTGTCTGTCGGTCTTCTACAGATTGTATTTTGGAGAGTGTGCTCAGGAGCTACATATGCTCATACCACCATCAACTTTCTTTCATTGGACATCCAGACGCACTGCGGGCTATCACCCTTTCTTGGTTTCTATATCTACCTGTCGCACCAAGCGCTTCTCAACATCTTTTATAATGCGCACAGCAAAGGAGTGGAACTCCCTCCCTGCGTCTGTATTTCCGAGTACTTATAACCAGTCTGCTTTAAAAGCCAGGGTGAATAGTCACCTTCTGGGTTAGCTCGTTCCATCGTAGATTCTATCTTGGAGCGAGATAATTTAAAAAACTGAAATACTTTAAGTACAGCTCTTTGGAAAAACTACGAAAAACAAATTAGACTGTCCTCAATTACTGCAGAAGTTTAATATTAGAGAATGCCAAGATATCATGTAGCTCCGTTGCGTTGGTGCCAATGCTCTCAACGGTATTCGGCTCAAACTCTTCAGTTCCAAGACTGTGTAGACTCTTGAAATGCTTCGGAAGATCCACCGAGATTCATGCAGTGAACATGAACATGTTCGATATAATTGATTTTGTTCCGTTCCCCCTGGTCCGTGCGGTCCTAGCGCTATAAGGTTTTTTAAAGAAATATCGAAAAGATTAGTCGACATCACAGGAGACCGAAGAGCTGGCAGCTACCTCGGACAAAGAATTAGTCTAGCCATCCAAAGGGGGAACGCTGCCAGTATCTTTGGAACCTTGCCTAAAGGGACTCCTTTTAATAATATATTTTAGTCATTATATTATATTTTTTTAAGGTTTTTAGTTTTAGGTTCAGATAAAATTAAGTACTATTTTTTTTAGAATAAACAATTAGATTTAAAGAAAATAACATAGTATATTATTATTTATAGAAATATGTTCGATATTGATGTGGGTATTGTTATTAATATTGTCCGGTCTACTGTTGTCCCAATTGATTAACAGAGGGAGCACCCGTCGAAATATTCTAATACTGCTTACATGCTTTGTTTCATCAAAAAGAGGAACACTCTTTGATGAAAGAAACATTTTTACATTTTTACGATCTATTAAGATGAAACAGTCATTTTAATTTGTGACTTTACTTTCCGCCTAAGAATAACATGTGAAAAATAAAAGTAATAGTTAAAAAATAAAGTCATATATTTGGATTTGCTTAACTGATTCGTTGCGGATGACACGTCTAATATGCCATCACTTTTTTGCGTGTGGCGCAAGACACGGGAACCGTGTCATTTTTTAAATCGATGATAGATAACTCGTTCAAATTAAGTTTAAGGGAAATCGACCCAGAATAAAACTATCTTCATTTTTCACGTAAATCAAGCTCATAGCCTCCGTTTATGGTAATGGTATGACGCAACGAATCGGTTAATGTCGCAGTAATATAGAAAATTTAATTTTGTGAATAAACATTATCTGTGCTTGTGTACGGTTGAGGCGCCATATCGTTTAAACTTTTCAATAAATTACTAAGAGTTTACAAAGAAATTAAGCTATTTGCTCCCTAATATCCTACCTAATCGCCGTCAAAAGGCAGCAAATTAGTAAAAGGTTAAACATTGCCTGGGGACTTGACATTTCCGTAATGTCACCCCTTTATGTCGCATTTGATGACGCGATAAACGATTTTTATAATGCTCTAGAATATATTACTTTAGTAACGCTTTACGTTTATTTATTTATTCAATTAAATCTGAATTATTTAAGTTCGATACAGTTTTTCATGGTTATTTACTTTGACAGTTAATCCTGCCCGCCAATAGATGGCGGTGTTTCGCATATATATTTATTTTTCGCAGTATATTAAAATAATCACAGGGAATTGATTGAGTAGTATTATATATTTATATGTTTACTTTCAAAATGGTTGTAGGCAAGCGGACAAGTGCTGATTAACTTAATTCAAGGCATATTGCCAGATATTCTACACGTACAGTCTGTGGACTAGTTTAACGATGCGGGGAGTACGGCGCGCTGCGTGTCCAGTATAATAATGCGTTTAGGATTTTGCTGGGGTACCACGCTTTTGTTGTGCCTCCGCTATGTTTATTTAGGCACAGACCGATGATTGATGATTATAAGATGTGCCTCGCTATTATACCGTATGCGTTAGAGCCCGAACAGTATCCTGAGCGGTGATACTCGCCGATATTAAGAGCATGAATGAAGTTGCACGCCTTTGGACCCTCTTACATGTAAGTACTTATTTTGGACATTGTTTTTTTTTTCATTTTGTGTGACATTCTATCCTATTTAGGTTTATTTGTGATATTTTATTTTATTTAATTTTAAATAAATTTTGTGACATTTAATTTTAATTGTATCTATGTTTATAATAATAGTAACATTCCAAACATGAAGAAGCGAAAATTCTTTTAGTTTCACGACCTCTGTGTTCGAGCGGTTCGCATACCGATTTCAATGGTAATGCCACTCTGAGGGCCCGGGTTAAAATCCCGACCAAATCTATGTAAAAAACGAACTTTTCTATAACAGCTTAATTCTAGGAGTTCTGGCAACGTTGTTGTTTCTGAATACCATATCATAAGTGGTTTAGATTCTTAACTAAATTTTGACTCAATTTTTTTTGGTCATCCATTCTCTAACCAGCCTTTGCGAAAGTTGCTTATCTTTCGCAATCGAAGACCAAACAATCTAACCACTGCTCTGCCTCTGTTTAAAATCAAATAACTTTTTAATGTGATGTATGATGCTTACACACAATGGCAATAGAACAGAACAGAAGGCACGTGTTGACATCCCATACGCGTCGCAAGCGCCCAGCTTAAGTGTGTACGCGGCCTAATAATGAGTTGCTGTAATATGATAGGAGCTCAGAGCTTTAGCTAGGGTTGTCCAAAATTACCTTATTTAGTTCTTGTAGTGTCGAGCACATTACACGTTTAAAGAAACTAGGCGATGCCTTCGCTAAGCATAAAGCTACGCTAGCACCATATTTTGGAGCGGAGCTTACTACCTAAAAAAAAAAATGTTTTTGTTTCGATGGAATTTTTGCGAATTTCAAAATTCGGGCTCCGTCACCATCTAGTCCTAAACCTGTTGATTCGATTCACCATAAAAATATTAAAATGGATTAAGAACTCTGGAAGTTACGGCGTAACAGACATTGCGCCATTGAAGCTGATCCATGGGAGCTTCGCTTCGCTCCGCTCCGCTCCGCTCCAATAAAACAACTTTTTTACTGATTTTTAAGCATAATTTATATTTTATCCCGATTATTCGACTCTTTTACAGGAGCCGTGATCATAGGATGACTAAAGCAATGGATGTCATATATTTTCTATTACAGTCACAATATTTTACTCAGGCACTTTCCTGTTAAAATTTATGTAAATCAAAATTGTTTTATTTTGTATTTTAATTAGTTATTAAAAACTAAACAGTGTAAAGTGTAATACTGCAATAGTCGTAGTGAAATATAATATTTAAATAAATATATTTCGATTGTGAAGGTAGTAGAAAATATATGACGACCCAAACTCCGAGCATAGCACGCTCCATCGCTCTTTAGGTGACCTTGAGCCTTCACCAGATCGTCGGTCATCTAGTGAGAAGCCAATATATATGAAAACCAAATATCGTGATCCCAAAATATATTGTATGTTAATAGTAGGTTTTTCACAAACTGACTGATATTAAGAAGTGAGTGGTAACATATAAAATAAAGTTACTATTTATTTTATGAAAACAATTAAAATGAAAATAAATCAAAATCGAACCAAAACTTCGTTGTGATTTGAAAGTCGATGGAACGAAAAAAATACAGAAAATGAGATAGGAAACATTATGTACGTGTGTTAATACGTGTTTGTGTGCGTATGCGTAGTAAAAAGCTTGAGAGAAGGCATCGCAATAACTGTGGTATTTTGTATACATGTACGTATGATTTTTGAAGGTTTCACTTCTACCACGTGTGAATTGCACACATACTTTTTATTTATTTCACAATTATGAAGTCCATTTGAGGATTGTGACCCATCCGAGAGCAGTTCGTGGTTAGCTTAACTACCTTTAAGTAATGTGTAGTGAAAGATTCTTTTCATAATACGTATAAAATAAATATATGTAATGTTTGAAAATTGACTGCAAAAAGCTACATTTTAAAAGCACTTCAAAGAAATACATAAAACATTTAAACCGCACTATCTGTGAATAATGGTTAAAATTAATATACCACAGAAAGATTTTAAAATATTTTTTTATGAATTAATTTGTAAATCGGTTGTTCAGTACAAATTTTGTTTTTATTATATTCCGTCATTATTAGTCTTCTAATTTACAATATAGTTTGATTGGAAAATATAACAAAGCAATATAAATTATATCTAGTCATAATAAAATAATAAAAAAACAACAAAGGTTAAAACAAGACTCTGTTGAAAAAGGTGCAAAAAGGCAAGAAGCTTTTCCTCGTTGAAAAGCTATTCTTAAACGCTTCCGAAAAAGCTGCCAGATCTTTTGTCCTCAGTCGCTTTAATTACACGTGCGTACAATATTAAATATATTTTAAAACTCAATTATTTGAAGGGCAACCCTAAATCACCTTGTTACGCCGTTGTCACCGCAGCTCTTAGCACGTCTAACAAACCAAATAGCAAACATGAGCGTTGAACCTTCTCAATAAGGTTCACTTTCCAATTTAACAAATAAATCACAATTCAGAATGAAAGTTTTTTAATATACCTTATTGTTTCCAGAATAAGGTTTGATATCGTGAGGAAAGTCTTAGAAATTACTTCTTAAGACGGTTTAAATAACCTTTGACATAGACAATTAGTTTCCTTTTTATAACGTTTTGAGATAAAGAAGGAAGTGTATACTTTACAATCTATTGAGTTATCGGCCTATTTTTTCTTAAATATGTTTTACAATATCTTATTTTAATATAATAAAATAATAAAATTTAGAAGACTTATTTAACTTTTGATGCAATTTTAGTGATATTGTTTTAAATAAATATAAACATTGTTCTGAACCCGAGTTGAGTTGTAAAAGCATGTGGTATGAAAATCAGATACAATAATGAATTACCTTTCTTCTTTGATCCGATCGGGAATGAATGCAGGACCTTGGTGTTTTGTCTCCATGAAACCGGTATGCAATTTAGAATTATATTGTTATGATTGTTTTAAAATCATAGATATAGATAGACAGATATACATAAAATCATCAGTAATTGCTCCAGTGACTGACGCTAACATTTACCCTAAACTCTAAAAATCATTCAATTCTATCAAATTACAAACATTTCTGAACGACGTCCAACAAAATGGCGGTAGTTAGAACAATTTCCCGCCGTTTGTCGTCATCGCTGGCTTACGTCAATTATCAAGTGATTATCCTACTCACCGCTAGATGGCGCGCATCGGATTACTGTCTTTGGGGACCATGGGATAACCAAAATTGCTTGAGCCCCTCTTCGTTTCATTTCCTTGATATTCTTCTGGTACTTTATGTAATTCTACAGATCTACAGTATATTGACTGTTTAATGGTCCAGTTAGCAAGAAATAGTAAATATAAGGATTATAATACAAAAACAACTGAAATGATATGTCATAATATTGTCAATTACCGCTAATTGTTGAGATGGAATTAAATGTTACGAAAATGGGTGTTTACAAACAGAGTCAGCTGGATTTTACAGCTTAATATCTCTTGAGAAGCATGAAGAAGCTGGAAATACAACATTATTGGCTATCCATCTCATAAACAGCCTTTCACAAGCTCATTAACTTTCGTGATCGCAAGCCTAAAAATGCGTCATCAATCTCCATATGCGAACAAGCGGTACTTTATTACAAATGCAGTCATAATATTCCAAGAAACAAGAACTTATTATTAAGATAATCGAAGATGTTTTCAAAAATATTTATATATGTAACAAATTCATTGTTTTCGTGGAAGATTACGTTTCATTGGAAAGCGTACAGTATGATTAATATAGATGTGGTTTCGATAACATTGATTGATGTTAAGGAAAACCAGGAAAATGTCTTTTTATATAAAAAAAATAACAGTCTAGGGACGCACTTTTTTTTTCCCCACCGGACTCGGTTATGGTTACATCGGAAAGCCTAGAGGTTATGTCATACTCTTACTGACTAAACACCACCTGAAGTAGGTGCCTTAGCCTGGGAAGGCTATACACTATACAGGCTTAATAGGACGCCCGAAAGAAGCGAAGGTTAATAGTATAACCAGCAACGCACACTGACATGAGAGAAAGTTATGCACACTTAGGTGGGGGGACATGTGGCTCCTAAATATATCGTGTAACGGTACTTAATCTGACGCTCTCGTGTAACGGTAAAATCTGACGGTTATTTAAAATTTTCGTTTGTTGAATACGAGTTGAAAAATGTCCCAAAAAGTCTGGTCGTAGATGAATTTTGGTCCGATAGGTTGTAAAGATAATTTTGTTCTTGTAGAAGTTTAGCTGTAAATTAATAAGAGCTTATGGTTAAAAAAAACTTTGATTAAGTTAATGTAATCAAAGCTTTTTTAACCATAATAATTAATCAAATTTTTAGTTCTCACACTTCCGCACACATTACAAATTTAAATAAAATAAATTATTTAGGGTTTTTGCGCATAATGTAAGGAATCGAATCGTCAGGATTTAATTCCTGACGATTCGATTCCTTTACAGAAGAAGAAGAAGATATCACAGGATGACTAAGGCAATGGTTAATCATCCTATGATCACCCTAAATAAATTGTTATATGTATATCAATCAAATATTTTATTATTTAATATAATATAATTTTTTATTCAATTTCTATACGGCAATGAAATCTTTATATATAAAAATTTCCTGTATGTTTGACCGCGATGGACGCCAAAATTACTCAACCGATTTTTATGATTATTTTTTTATCAGCTGGATTTGTTCCTACTTAGGACATAGAATAGGTTTCATTTTAATGTATAGCACAGCAACGCGTGGCCGGGTTAGCGAGTATTTTTATAAAATATTTTTACCCCTAGACGCTTTTGATGTGTGGAAATGTTAAGAATTAAGAATTATTAAGCTGGCCTATGGTGAAAGCTCCAGTTTTACAAACTTCATGTCAAGCTTAGTATAAATAATAATAACTTAAGTATAGCGACATCTTACTGCTTGTCTTGCCGTTACCGTGTTTTTACTTTGATTAGCCGGTTTTATTGACATTTTAAAAGGAACAATGATCACAGATTGACTCACCATTGCATTACTCATCCTGTGATCACGGCTACTGTAAAGGAGTCGTAAGATTCAATATAAATTATGCGCAAAAAACCTCAAAATAAGTTATTTTATTTAAATAATTTAAATATGTAATTAAATAAATATCATAGATTTTTTTTATTTAATTTCAATAGGGCAATAAATAAATAAATGGTTCTTCCAATCACACCAATTACCAATAGGCACTGTATAATATTTTTTTTCTTACTTACTTAAAAATTATTCTAGAGTACCCATGGTTTGCTTTAAGACCGTAACTTAACATTCTAGTTTGAGTGAGAGCGAGAGAGTCATTTTACGAAGTGTGAGAGAGACAGATAGTGAAATAAATTAAATACAAAATAAAATAATTTAATAAAATATCTTTACCCCTTAATGCTTCTGATGTGTGAAAATGTTTACAATAAGGAACTATTAAGCTTGCCTATGTTGTAAGCTCCAGCCTTACACCTAAGCCTAGTACCTATTTTCCATAGATTATAGACTAAATTTGTCAAACTTAGCATGAACAATAAAAACTAAACTATTGCGACATCAAACTGCTCGCTGTTACCGTGTTTTTTCCTTGATCAGCCAGACAGATAAGGTTTAAGTAACTGATAATACCACCTGATAAGATACTAAATGCAGAACATCCGCCATTTTGTTTAAGTCTATAGTGGAATATTGATAAAAACAGACATACTTATCGTGGTGTTTTAGTGAAAGAAAATACTTATTTTTTATGTGATTTACGTGTTTATCAGGTATTTTTGTTTTAAACTTTAATATTATTATTGTTTTGTGAAAAAATATGTTTATTTTTCGATTAATTTTTTGTTTTTTGGAAGACCAACAGCGAATATACAGAATATATCTTTTTATATAAAAACAGTTGGCTAATAATAGCCCTTCAATTTTAAATAACATAATTTAAACATGAATAAATGCAGACAAATTATAAAGAATTAGTTAAAAGTTAAGCAAAGGAGTGGAACTCCCTCCCTGTGTCTGTATTTCCGAGTACTTATAACCCGTCCGTTTTCAATGCCAGGGTAAGCCAGCACCTTCTGGATGAGCTCGTTCCATCGTGGATCATGCCTTGACCTTGATTGGGATCAAGAGCAATTTATTAAAAAATTTAAAAATCGTTCACTTATTGTAATAAAAACAAAGAAATATATAAAGATATTTTTTTCTCTCAGCAGAATATAATATTTACTTATAATGAGATTTACATAGAAGAATTATTTATAAATTATGTATAATAGAAGAATTATCAATGTAATGTAACTCATAGTATGACTCATAATAGATAACATTTTTTTGTATAAAAGACTAGGTGTGTATTATAAAACAAATAAAAAAATATAACTTGGACAAAAATCTAGTTACAAAATAAGTGGAGTATGCTATTTTTCTAATTAACGGATAATATACTTTTACTTTGTAACGTATAGGCATGATATAATAATAGTTCTTCTCACATTTACAAAAGTAAATGTAAGCCTAGCACTGTAAGGCTTGTGTTATGGATATTAGGGTAACGGATAGACATACATATATGATAACATAGTATGTAATATTTATGGAAATACTAGCTGACCCGGCAGACTTCGTACTAGCTCAATTGATAAATAAAAGACATTTTCACATTTATTCACCTTTTAAACCTTCTCTGGTTGTCCACAAATAATTCAAGACTAAAATTAGTCAAATCGGTTCAGCCGTTCTCGAGTTTTAGCGAGACTAACGAACAGCAATTCATTTTTATATATATACTAGCTGTCCCGGCCACGCGTTGCTGTGCCGACTGCAGTGCCATCTGCCGGACTGATTTGTGAATCTAAACCATTCTCAGATCCCCTTGAACACACACAAAAAAAATCATTCAAATCGGTCCAGCCGTTTAGGAGGAGTTCAGTGACATACACACTCACAGAAGAATTATATATATAAAGATAGATATATAATCTATGACTCAGGTACAAATGCTAGTATGCATCACACAAACATTCGCCCCTTCCGGGTCTTGAATACAGGACCATCGGAGCGAAAGGCAGGATCGCTACATATAGCTAGGTCTGCAATGCTGCTGCTGTTTGGAAATACTGAGCGAAGCACTACCTTACCTAACCTCACCTAAATTTCATCAATGTAGTATCAGCGGTTTGGCTGTGATCAGCTTTTGAATTTTTCTTTTGGTGATTATTCCTCCATGGTAAAGTCTATATTCTTTTTACATAGCCTATGTCCGTCAGGTTATTATCATGTATGTTCATGCCAAAATTCGTTCGAATCGGTTGAACCGTTAAGTAGCAGGAGGAAGACAAGCGAAATTTGTGAGTTGCCTAAAAGAGAGCGTCGCTCAATAAGATCGCTAATAAATATTAGACAACTTCACGTTGTTCTGAACCCAAGTTGAGTGCAAACACGTGTGTTATGGAATTCAGAAACAACGAGGGTACCACATCACCCAGACCCAAGCCAATATAGAAACCTTCGTTTTTCTACATTGACCCGGTAAAAGAACGAACCCGAAACCTCGGAGTATCTTTACCGTGAAAACCGGCACACACTAAAACCACTAGAAGAACACACAGCTAGCGACCGCATTGCGACTGTATCGATACGAACGTATGAGGAGCCTTAAATAACACGTAAAGAGAATATGTACAAAAACAACTTGAAACGAAAGATATTTTGGTTCCAAATAAAAAGTAACAGATAAGAATGAGTCATACTTAGGTCACTGTTAATACTATGTTACTGTTATCACAACTGAATTCATTATATTGGTTGTCTGCGTATTATTCTTGGTTCGAATAATATTTAAATATCTATTTATCTACTCTAATACTATAATACAAAGATTCTAAAACTGAAAACAAAATGCTTATGACAAACATTACGTACAGGCCAAAAATAATAAAAAAAAAGTTTCATTACGATACAGGTCTTGTATGGACACCTGTAACATAATATAACTTTTTTATCATAACGATACACCTATACAACCTCCAGCTGGACCAAGGAGGTTGAACCTCTACTTTAAAAAGGTTTCAATGAACGAGTCCTCGACGACCGACGCAACACGCATGCGCAATTGATGTTTGCACCTTGGCGCCAACATTTGACATTTAAATAAATTTGTTGTTATATTCAGCGTTTTATTTGCAATATTGTTTTACATATTATAGTATGAGAGTAGATAAAGTAGTGTATGACACTGTACATAACTTGGTCTTATAACACTCGTGTGATGCTATAAAAAAACTCGCCTACGGCTCGTTTTTTTAAAACACACTCATGTTATAAGAACCCTTATTATGCAACAGTATCATAAACTACTATTATATGCCAGTGGGGAGTGAATTAAGTTGACCAGAACGGGTAGTAACGAAGTACAGCGTTACGACAACGTACTAATAATTCGAATAAACTAACTTAAACACAAGTATTTATACAAATAGCTTATTCTATATTAAATTATTGAGAGCAACTGCCGTTGCTGATGCTGACAAGCGAAATAGGTTTTACTGACTCTATAATGGATGACCTGGGGTTAGCAACCTTAACCAATATGTTGCTGATGGCACGTCTAGCGAGCACCATTCGATGGTAACTCCTTCAAATTAAGTTTTAGGGAAATCTACCCAGAATAAAAGTATCTTCATTTTTCACGTAAATCAAGCTCATAGGTAATTGTATGTAGCAACGAATCGGTTAACTAATGCACCTATTTACTAAGCCAAAAGGTCCCTGGTTCGAATTTTGTAGAGTCAGACGATCGTATCCAAGGCTCAATCTGCAGCTAAAAAGCTGGGCGTCCTAAATAAGTTCAAGCGATATTTCACGCCGGGACATCTTTCAACTCTCTATAAAGCTCAAGCCGATCTCGCATAGAATATTGCAGCAAAATACCAAACTGCTGCACTGGACACGATGCAGCGTAGAGCTGAGAGGCTCATTAGTGACAGCAAATTGGTGAAGAGCAAGCTTCATATCTTAACTCACCGCCGTAAAGTTTCCTGTCTGTCGGTCTTCTACAGAATGTAGTTTGGAGAGTGTGCTCATGAGCTGCATGTGCTCATACCGCCATCATCCGTCTTCCATCGGACATCCAGACGCACTGCTTTTTTCTTTGTTGCTATTCCTACCTGTCGCACTAAGCGCTTCTCAACATTTTTCATAATGCGCACAGCAAAGGAGTGGAACTCCCTCCCTGCATCTGTGTTTCCTAGTACTTATAACCTGTCTGTCTACAAAGTCAGAGTGAAAAGGCACCTTCTGGGTTAGGTCGTACCATCGTGGATTCTCTCTTGGCCCCCGGACTTGATTGGGATCAAGAGAAAACCCATTCTAAATAATAAAAAAATATTTACTAAAGTTACATATCTATACATATAAATAAAATTAGAGTGTCTGTTTGTAATATTGAAATAACTGTTTTTTACTACATGCATATGAATATATATACGATACATACACCGAAATAACCTTTTTTTTACAATTTTTGTCTGTCTGTTTGTTCCGGCTAATCTCTGAAATGGCTGGACCGATTTTGACGGGACTTTTATTAGCAGGTAGCTGATGTAATAAGGAGTAACTTAGGCTACTTTTGTTTTAGAAAAATTCGTCTATTTTAGAAAAATAAAGTAATGTTGCAATGTTCCACGCGGACGAAGTCGCTGGCGGCCGCTAGTATTTTCTATAAATATCAAATATCTGTGTATTATATATGTATGTCTAATCGTTACCCTAGCACCCATAACGCAAGTACTTACTTAGTAAAACTTTTTTAATCTAACTGATCACAATATGAAGCAGTTAAATAAAAAAGAAAAGATTATTGTATTCAGCTCAATAGGTTATCTTTGGGAAACAATCTTTATCTTTTATCAAAATGTACAGACAAGATAGCGTTCAATGTTTTGCTAAAAAAGGGAGCGGCTTTCCCGTTAATCTGAGGAAAGGAGAAAATTAATTGAAATTTTTAAAGATTCATTTATTTTTATACGTTTATTTACCTGTTTTTAAATCCTGAATTCCTTAGTTATATTATTAAAATATAGATTGTAACGGAATTTGGAAAGTAAAAAGAAAAAAAATGTCTAAATATATTTTAATTAAAAGTTTTTTTTACAGAAAAAATGGCTGCCAAAGTCATATTCTTTCTCCTTGCTGTCACCGCGTATGGAGTTTCCACACAAGATAGTAAGTTTATAAATGATTGAATCATGAATTCTTATCATTATAGTGATTTTTTTGTATTAAACCATAACAAACTCCTTTGTATTTTGATGATGAGTTATCAAGTATAGACTTGTAATTGTAAGTAAGCAATAAATAACGCAATAATTTATAAACACACACTAACACATTGACTTAGGTTGACGTAATGTTTAATATTATATTTATTTATATACTTTTAGCGCCAACTTGTGCCGATTATTTCAATTTTTCAGGAAATTTTGTTCCTGTAACTTAAAACACTATACGGTAAAAGGACATGGCAATATTGTTTACCTTTTAAATATGTAGATTGAGATGTTGCTTTTTTTTTTTTTTTTTTTTCCTTCTTCATATTTATAGCGCCATCTAGTGTCGAGTAGAAGAAAAGTTTTAAATTTTAGATTATTTTGTTCCTGGAATTTGTAATACGATATACGGTAAAAACAATATTTTAATTTTAAATATTAAGATTTATACGTATTATAATATAAAACCTACAAGAATGATACATTCTTGTCGCTGTTATAATTATTACACATTTTAAGCGCCATCTAGTGTTGAATAGAAGAAATTTTTTATTTTTTCAGACAAAACAGTACAAGCGGAGGGCGATAAAACTACGGCGTTAGAATCCGGGATATGCCGAAAGTGTATATGTAAAGATGCCAAAGTGGACTGCAAGGATCAAGGGCTCACCACATTCTTTAGCAAGGAAGAATGGGAAGGTTAGTAGGTGGCTTTTCTTAATAATAAATAGATGACCTCATGAGCGCCATCTGGCTTTATGATAAAAATGCACAAACTGTCAAAACGTGATTAAATCGAAATATTCGTGCACGGTATAAAAATTTAGTTAATAACTAAATTTATGACCATCTAATGATTTAATATTGGAAGGAAAAATATTAATGACATTAGTGCCATATATAAAAACACTAATACACATTATTATTTACATAAGAAAAGTTTAGATTATTTTTAGGGTTCCGTACCCAAAGGGTAAAATCGGGACCCTATTATTATTACGACTTCGCTGTCTGTCTGTCACCAGGCTGTATCTCGAGAACCGCGATAGCTAGACAGTTGAAATTTTCACAAATTATGTATTTCTGTTGCCGCTGTAACAACAAATACTAAAAACAAAATAACATAAATATATAAGGGGGCTCCTATATAACAAATGCCCTTTTTTTGCTCGATATCAATGATGGCAACAGGTAGGCACTTGAAATATTCACAAAATACTGAGTTGTATTTTTACTTTAATAATAAATAATAAAATAAATATTTAAGGGGGCTCCCATAAAACAAAACGTGATTTTTTTACTTTACTAATTTTTTATATATTTATCATGTCGTTTTCTAGAAGATTAAAGACAGTTAAAGAATTCTATATTATTGTTGGTAAATTAATTGCATTCGATTATAATTCCCGAATGATGAAAATGTAAGTATAAAATTATGTATGACGTATATATTAAGCACTTTTATCTGAAATATAATATGATATAATATTTCTTACTTTCACATGAATTAGCGTAGCCCAAAGTAAGCACAGTAAGGCTTGTGTTATGGATACTAGGGTAACGGATAGACAAACATATTAGCTATAGAGATATCACAATACAGTGCTTACTTTGGGCTAGGCTAATTGGTGTAAATGTAAGAAAATATTATTTTTATTTTCAATGTTATTTTATATGATAAATAATAATACAAAAATACTAGGAAAAATCAACTTGGCTTACAATTTTCTCAGTCTAGACTTGAACCCGCAACTATTACTCGTTCCGTCCACTGCTCTCCCAATTAAGCTACTTCTGTTGAAATGTATTTATTTCTGATATTTTTCAGCTCTGAAGGATTTCAAGCCGATCCACGTGGATTTGAGTGATAATTCCTTCGAAAATATTACCGCCATAGCTGAGCTTCCCATAGAGACGCTAAATCTATCTAGATGCGGCATAGAGTCCATAGACAACGCAGCCTTCAAAGACCTTCAAAACTTGAAGGTTTTAGATCTGAGTCACAATAAGCTGACTTCATCGTTGAGCCCTCATGCTTTCGAAGTAAGTATTTTTGGACACTATCACCTATTTTTTTTAAATTCAAAATAGGTAAGCACTTGATTGCTATATCGCCTGATGGTAAGTGATGATGCGATCTAAGAAGCGCTTGCCTAGAAGACCCTTATAAATTATTGTTATAGAAAAAACACTAGAAAAAATCGACTCAGGTCACGAGTGAAGGAATCGAACCCGCAACCTTCGGAAATCCGGTCCAATGCTCTCCCAATTGAGTTACCCGAGCCTAAATTTTCTAGTACTTTTCTGATTTTACGCTGTAGGCCAGCGTTGTTTCATTAATGAGAGCAACATCCTCTCGGATTCGAAAGAATTTTTTTTTCTTATTTTATTAATTTTGCTGCTGGACAGAGGCCGGTCCTGTGCTGCCCGCAACCAGCTTCCCACGACCTTCGCCAGATTAACAATATTTTTTATGTAAATTCTACCATTTCTTTTTCAGGGTCGCTGGTCTCCACAACTCTATGAACCCTTAGAGTCCATGCAGCTCTTAGACCTATCATACAATGACTTCCATTCCCTCAACTCGGACCTCTTCGAGCACATGTCCCAGCTGACTACTCTGGACTTGACTGGGAACCCAATGGTGGTCATTGACACTCCAACCCTGATCGCGATATCCAGTTTAAGTTTGTTGACGGTACGAGCAAATATCAATCTTATTTTGCAAGTAATATGGTACAATCTGTTAATAAAACTCTAATCCTAATCTTTTGCATAAATACTACGGTTATTATAGTAAAACTATAGATTTTATACGATATTAAAAACAAAAATTCCATTCTTACCATCATGACCCAGAGAGAAAATGATAGTTGTCATAGACAAGATAACCTATTTGTGGTTTGTACGATTTGTGTTTTTGACTCATATTCTGCAAAACGCTGACTATAAATGAAACGTTTTATTTCTACGAAAACATTTTATTGTTTGAACTTGATATCTGAAACTGCAAACGAAGTTTACTTGAAAAATTAATAAAAAAAACGGTGGATGTGCTAAGATTAAAAATTTAAGTTAAGCCCCAAATTTAAGCGCAGCAAATTTCCAGAAACTGCGCCTCAGGTCCTGCCAATTAGCAGAGATCCCTGACAAATTCCTCCATACTTTTCGCAACTTGAAGCATCTGGACCTCAGCGACAACCTTTTGGAAGCTGTCCCCCTAGAGCTGGAGGAGACAAAGAACTTAGAATATTTGAATCTAAATCAGAATCCCATCAAAGAGCTGGATGTGAACTCCGAAAAGTATCCGTAAGTTGAAAGTCTTTCGCGTTTCATTCATTTGAGCCGAAAGCCGACCATTGCTGAACAACAAATAATAATAATTAAGTATTTTACGTACTTTTATTGCGGAAAAACTTAATATTAGTCTTAACTAAATTGTTACTCTCAGATAACTCCCTTTAATAATTTTCATTTCAAGAAACTAGGCAGGAGGCGTGCCCATATTACCATATGTACCCGCTGGATTTCATTGACTTTACTTTTTATTATTTTTCTATATTTTTTGATTTTTCGATACTATCTTATATGATAAACTATTTTAATAGAAAAATACAAGAAAAAATCGACTCAGCTCACAAGCTCAATAATTTGTTTGAAAAATACAAAAAAATATATATAAACATCATAAAAATCCCTACTTTCAGAATAATGTAAAAATGTTGTCAAATATTATATTAAAAAAAGAAAGCATGTGTGCAATTCACAGTAAAAACCTCAAAAATAATACGTACACGTATACAAAATACCACGGTTGTTGTGATGCCTTCTCTCAAGCTTTGTACTACGCATGCGCACATAAACACGTACATAATGCTTCCTATCTCATTTTCTCCCACGTTAAATCTTATGAAATTATGTGTCTGTCTCTTTTTACTGACGCTTTTTCGTTTCATCGACTTTCAAATCACAACGAAATTATCACTTCAAAAATTTAGTTTTTTAAATAAATTTAAAATCAGGTATGTTTCACAGTGGTTTCCCGCGTCTACGAAATTTAAAAGAGTTGCATATGTGCAACATGCAATCTTTAAAGAAGATCGGTCCTGGTGCACTTGCTGGACTGGAGAGTATCGAGAAGCTGCATATGAGCTTTAATCCTCAATTATCCTACATCAGTCCAAAGGCTCTAGCCCGACCTGATGATATTGGGGAAACTTACGATTGGCCTGCTGTGAAGGAGGTAAGTCATCACAACAATAAATTTTTGAATTTGTAACATTTAATTTAAATAATATTAAAAATATGTCTGTATAAAACAGATCTACCATTTTTCACAGAACTTTTAAAAGCATAATTTTAGAATAAATACTTATCATTTGGCATAATTTGAAATTGCTTGCTGGTAATGTGACTGATGTACTCTGTGAAAAATGGGAGTGACGTACTCTGTGAAAAATGGGACTGACATACTCTGTGAAAAATGGGACTGACGTACTATGTTAAAAATGGGACTTACGTACTCTGTGAAAAATGTGACTGACGTACTCTGTGAAAAATGTGACTGACGTACTCTGTAAAAAATGTGACTGATGTACTCTGTGAAAAATGGGACTGCCGTACTCTGTGAAAAATGGGACTGACGTACTATGTGAAAATAGGACTGACGTACTCTGTGAAAAATGTGACTGACGTACTCTGTGAAACATGGGACTGACGTACTCTGTGGAAAATGGGACTGACGTACTATGTGAAAAATAGGACTGACGTACTATGTGAAAAATAGGACTAACGTACTCTGTGAAAAATGGGACTAACGTACTCTGTGAAAAATGGGACTGACGTACTCTGTGCATAAGTACCTAAACGAAATAAAGAAAAAAAACTTGCTGGCTGATAATGAATAAAAAAATACCTTTTTTGCACGCTCAGCTCAGGCGAAACCTTACACTTTTCATGCGTGCAGCTGGCATTCATCGATTTATAAGAGGTTATCACGTCCAAAAATGGCATGTTAGATGTAGCTAAATGTACCTGTTCTATTTAATATTCTATATTATATGTATACAACCGCATTTCAGGAAAATAAGTTATCTTATAATTACAGCTATAATGACAACATTGAGGTAAATTTTACAAATTCTACATTTTATTGATTAATTGACAACCCACACGAACTTTGAGAAGATGTCATACCACTTCATAATTTTTTTTTTAATATGTAAAGTTGACCGCGATAAAAACTATACAACCGATTTTGATGATTTTTTTTTTCATTTTTCTGGATTTGTTTCGACTTAGGACATGAGATAGGATTCATTTTAATTTATAGCACAGCAACACGTGGCCGAGTCAGCTACTTTATTATAAAGATATACATTAATTCTTTTCCGTACTCATTTGTTGTAAGTAACTTTAATATCTTGTACATAATACGTGACGTGTTCTCAGAATACATCAATAACTGTATTTGTCTTTTCATGGGTTGACACATTATTATAAGATACTAACGGTCCGTCCTGGCATCGCACGGGTGGACAAAATTCTTTATTTTTTTTTCTATTATTAAATATTTTTCGGTTAGCGCCATCTAGCGTCCGGTAGACGAACTACTTGCGGTTAATATGGTAACAAACACACAAAGTATTGTCATAATATATAAGACAAAAGATAAAATTCTGTTACTCAATAGAAGCATTAACAATGCGTGTGTTGAACGTCAAAGCTACGCCATGGCTTCGTAAGTCCTACGATGGGAGTTATACTGAGAAGAAGCCACAAGAAACTCGGCAAAAGGTGGTTTTTTCTCCTATCTTTATAATAATAAATAATCTTTATAAGTGCCATAAATAATTTACAAAAAACATAGTTAACGTTAATAACCGCATTAGTCAAGGACTGTGTTGCAGTTATTAGCGCCCACCTCGAACTTGTACATTTAACCATTAACACACTATAAGACTATTTGGTAAATTTTACCTAAATGTGTGTGTGTGTGTGTGTGTATGTGTATGGTATGTATGAGATTGTGTGTGTGTTTGGTGATTAAAATATTGCTCTATTGCTTATATAGAAGCGTCCATGTTTTTAAGGTTTTTATTGTGTAAATAATTTATTTTTGAATTAATTAATTTTACACTTAAATAGGGATGCAGAATAATTTTAGTGTCTTTGTCCGAAAAATAAGATAGATCAGTCGGAATTGTCATTGTGCTTTACGATTTGTTTTCCCAGTTGTACCTCCGGTCTAATGCTCTTACCGAGATCGATTCCCGACTGTTATCCCGGTGGGACTTCTTGGCAGCAATAGACGTTTCTGACAACCCTTTCCTGTGCGACTGCTCTACTCAATGGATGGTTGATAGCTTGGTGCCAATTATGGACAAGCTGAAACCGAATGCATCAGCTGCTATCGTGTAAGTAATGGGACGCATTTTTCTTTTTGTTAGTTCAGCGGGGCATTTTCCGCGCTTAGCCTTTTGATTGGGCCATTGTGCGTATCTTGGGTTTTCTTTCTAATCCAGCCCTCACAATTCGTCCCAGAAGGTTAGCAGCTTTTTCAGGCTGCTGTATGCTTCCGGGAGTGATGTTGAGGACTGGAGAAGCTGTGCCTGTTGATATTCCACCGTTAATTTTTTTTAAATGGGTTCGCTCTTGATCCCAATCAAGCCCGCGGGCCAAGACAGGAGCCACGATGGAACGAACTAACCCAGAAGGTGCCTATTCATCCTGGCTTTGAAAACAGACGGGTTATAAGTGCTCGGAAATACACACACAGGGAGGGAGTTCCACTCCTTTGTTGTGTGTATTATGAAAGATGTTGAGAAGCGATAGGTGCGACTGTTAGGAATTGCAACTAAGAAAGGGTAGAACGCAGTGCGTCTGGATGTCCGATGGAAAAAGGGAGATGGAGTGTGTGTGTGTCTTCTTTTTAAAGAGACACTGTATAATGCCTCCTATCTCAATTTCTCATACGTTAAATCTTATGAATTTTTATGTCTGTCTCTTTTTACTGTCGGATTTTCGTTACATCGACTTTCAAATCACAACGATGCCAAAGAAGTTTTCACTTCAAACAGAAGTATACAATGTCAAAACATGTTAATGTCAGATTATTTAAATATTATTTTAGATTTCATTGGTAATTTAGGAATAATTAATTAATTATTTAGCTTGCTAGCATCATCTTCCAATCTACCTTTATCAGTGATATTAAACTTATTTTGTCTCCAGTTGTGAACAACCAGAAGAAATGCGTGGTTATACAATGATGCATCTACATGAGATCCATAGAGTCATGCGCTGCGTAGACAAGTATGGACACCGGCCAGAGAGAGACGGAGCGATTCTTATGGGGACACTCATTGGTAAGAAAATACATTTAATCCCGCCTTTTTCCGTAAGGGAAGGCAGAGATTACCACTTTCCACAATTCTGACACACATCTCTCAATCTTCTTCGACTCTCATCAGATCTTTCATAGTAGCTAAGGTTAACCTTGATGATTAACGGTGCTTTTTACCATTTTTTCGAGGGGAAATGCCTTACGCATACCCCGTCATTAGGTGGACGATGGGATTATGTGGGACTTACCCGTCACTAAATCTGGTACACCCACTAAAACCCCCCGCTGTACGTGGGATGATTCAAAAGTAATGATAATAAATATTTAACAAAATGATTATAGTTAATTTTTTATTTTAGTTTTCTACATTAATACATTAATTTAATACATTTAGTCCACCTTTTTTCAAAACCCAAAATTCTCTTAGAAAAAAAAAATATTTTTCTCAAATCTCCAAAAATGCCTCTACAGCGGCCATCACTTCGCTATCGTCTTCAAATTTCTTGCCTCGAAGGTGTTCCTTGAGCCGAGGAAAGAGATAGAAGTCGCTGAGAGCTATATATGGCGAATAGGGAGCGAACCGTAACCAAGATATGATGACAGTAGTAATTTTTTCTAACAGGTGTTTTACTAGCTGTTCCCATCATGATGGGACTGATGCTGCTTTGGAGACGAGGCTACTTCGCTTTCATTGGCTTCAGGGGTCCATTGGACGTGTCCCGGGCCTTCTACAAGAGAGCTCCCGACAACGACAACTTTATGTAATTTTAGGAGAGGAAAGTTATTTTAAACTAAAAGTAGGAGAGATTCCTGTAAAATAAGGGTAGAATCGGATTTTATTCCTAAAAGATATACTTTTCTATAAGAACTATTTTCTGTTTGTTATGTGTTCTTAATTATTTTTATTTTGTAATAAAATATACTTACTACTTAAAGATTTTGATTTCTTTTCTGTCCATCCCAATCTTGCCCGTAAGAAATCGTTCTTAGTGATAAGGCCGTCATTTGTAGGTTTTTTATCTCTATAATCATCAATGCATTCCTGAACTTACTCTTTCGCGCTTACCAAACATTTAAATAAAACCATTACAGGATTAATGACATTTTTTTTATATACACAACACCTTCCAATAATTAGTTTAGTCACGTTCCTAACTGTTATATTCATACAAATAAAATTGTTTTAAATTGTATTTTATTTAGTTATTTTATCATATTAAAGATTACTATAAACTTTTGAGTCTACCATAAGTTCGGAAACTGGAAGGGCATCTCGAGAAGAACTGGCGAAAGAAACTCGGACATGCGGACCGACCTCCATCTTACATTTATTATTTACAAAAAGATCTGTGTCTTAGCCGTGTCTTTAGAGATATTATTTTATTAATTATGGGATCCCAAACAAGTAGAAACCAAACCTATCTCTACTATATAAAAGAAGGACTTTGTGGGTTTGTTACCATATACAGGGCCATTTTATAAACATCATCCAAATTTATATATTATATTATTTGAAGAAAGTAACGAAACAAGATTTTTTGACGTGACAACGTCTTATAAATTGGTTGCGGCTGGGAGTCACTTATGAAAAAGTGTAACGCTCGGTAACGTTACGATGAGTCACCGAACGAGAGAGAGGCCCGCCGAATGTTTTCTCAATATTTAAAAGTTTATTGATTTTTAATATTATAAGTATATATATGAAATTGTAAACTCTTTATGATATATATAATACAAAAAAATTGTTTATATCGATAAATTTTGATAACCATCCAAGATTGTTCCATTTAAATCATTAATGTATAAATCACTTATAATATAAATATTTAATAGTAGTAGATATATTTCCTATATAACCCAAATTATTCATTTATTAATTTTCGAAATATATTACAGGCATTTATATTTAAACATCCTGTTACATAATGATTTATAGTTTTTTTTATCCTCAACAAAATCACTCAAATAGGAATTAGTTAAGTTTAAGTTTACATGTACAATGTTTTAGTAAACAAAATATATTTCTATAGTTAAAATTTGTGCAATTCTTATTTTCATTCAATTCCTTGTTCCTATTGTGCAATTTAATTATATTCATATCAATAAATATTCTACCGAGAAAAAGACGTTGTCACGTAAAATCTTCGCCCGTAAAACCGACTTTATTTCTTTTAATATCACTCAGTACTAAAATATTAAGTTAAGCCTACACAAAGTTATCCGAGGAAAACTACCGATTGCTGTCACAGTCACGCTACGCACGGTGTTGTAGCAGATGATTACACGACCCCCGCCCCGCCCTCCCGTATTTCATTGATACATTACAATGATTTTCAAAAGTTGCAAATTTAAGCGAAAAAAAATAGGAACGTCAAATTGAAGAAGAGATAAGTTGATTTGTTCTTTGATTATAACAATATTAATCGATAACACTTTTAATAAATAAAAAATGAACATAAAAGTAAGCCACACCTTATGCACTTACGTAGCATTTTTTAAAATTTAATCAACTTATGTACAATAATTGGTTGGAGTAAAGCAAAGGGTGTTTCTTAACCACAGAATCTAAAAAAACACAGGATCGCAAAGGCAATTCGAAAATCGCAAAAAAAAATGCTGTGCCAAAACCTTAGTACCTACCTACCTAAGTTATTTTTGTCTATTTTACACGATAGGATAAAGAAATGTATAATTAATAGTTCTAAAAATATTTTTGTGAAAAATTTCACAAGTCTTAGCCGCCCTGCACACATTTTGCTTTACTCCAACAAAATAATTAATTAAAAATCCAAACAAAATACACTTACATGAAGTTTGAAAACAATCACTTTACCTTAAAGTGTAGGTAATTTCTCTCTAAACAGTCTTGCACGTTTATGAACATTGTCTTTAATTGTATTACTTGTTTTTTCACTTTGTCACTTCGTTAAATGCACGGATTATATTTATATTTAAGTTCTCGAGGCTTTGGGCCTTCTTCACATAAACCCGTCGTTCAATTTCGCCCTCGATTTCAATTGCAAGTGTGAACACATTTCGTTAGGTAGATAATTATGCGACGTAAATGCGTGAACGCAACATTGTACATCGCGGAAAGTCCGCGGCTGACTGATTTCATTGCGCCGATGTCGTTACAACTTGCGCGCGCAGCTCGGTGGGGCGCTTCGGGCGGTCGGTCGTTCAACTGTAAGTACCTATTTTGCCAGTAACCAGTTGTTGTAATAATTCGCTCGGACAAAATTTTTTTTTGCGGAAATTTTACCTCCCAATTTTTTTTCATAAATGAAGTGTTTGAATGATATCTTATGCCTAGAAAAATTTTGGATGGTGTTTATATAATAACCCTGTATAGTTACCATAAGCCTAAGAATAACAGTTTTTATGATCAATTAACGTTACCATAGCAACGCCTGGCCGGGTTATGCCAGCAACTCGTGGCCGGGTTAGCTAGTTGAAATAAGTATGTTTTCTAATCTTAATAGCCTCGCGTAGCATAAAAGGATGGGAAACCTAGGATAAAATCTTTGTTCTTTAGCAAGAATTCGTGGTTTATCAAATCTAATGTACTGGTTGGGCTCTTTAACAGCATGCTCACATTCTACAGACTTATCAGCCTATGATTTATGTTAGCTATCTTCTTTAACGTATGTCATAGGGACATGCTTCTTCACTTTATTTTGCCCGATATAGGAAAGACCACAGCCACAATTAATTTTGTAGACACCTGCTTCCTGGAGGGGTATATAACACTTGACAGGTCGTAAGAATTGGTTAATCTTTCTGGCGTGCGTATGTTTTGATGGAGACCCGCTTTAGAATATTCCCAATCTTGTCAGTGACCCCTTTTATGTAAGGCGGAAAAGCAGGTTTACGTTCTACTGTGCACGTTTGGTGTCGTTTCTTGTGACGAAGGCGTGGTATTTGCAATTTATTGTCTAGGAAGTTTTTGTTTTTGGTTGTTTTTAAATCAACATCAAGGCAACTTGCTTTTTTGGCAAAAAGAGCTTCGATAAAACTTCATTTGAAGTTCATTGGGGCCAAGTTTAACCATATAAAACCATATAAAAATCGACTCGGGTTCACAAGTGATTTCTCAGGCGGGAATCGAACCCGTAACCAATGCTTTCCCAATTGAGCTACCGAGCTTTGCGAACACTCGTCGAAATTTTTTAGTCCTTTCTGATTTTACGCTGTACGCCAGCGTTGTTTTATCGATGAGAGGAACATCCTCTCGTATTCGAAAGAAACATTTTAGCAAATGTTTGGGCAATCGATTGAGATGAAACAGCCATTTAATTTTATAATTTTTATATATTTTATGCATTTTTCAATACGATCTTATAAGATAAATTATTATAATAGAAAAATACTAGAAAAAATCGACTCGGGTTCACAATTGAATTCTCAGGCGGGAATAAAACCCCAACCTTTGGAAATCCGGTCAATTGCTTATAACCACATTCAAAAATTCTATCAAAAACAACACAATAATTTTATCTGATTCACTAATATACAGTCGACAATATTAAAAAAAAGAATATTAATTTATAATTCCGTTGTACCCTTGTGTTGAGCTTTGAGTATTAGGATTGGATCCGTGTCCGTTCCGAGCCAGCTGGACAGAACTTCGTAATACTTAATTTTTCATATTTTTATGTCTTTACTATGGTCATAGACGAACTCAATGCATCTGCATTCTATGATCATGGAAAAAATCTGTCATATCCTAAGGACAGACATCAAATTGACATATTTCTTAGAAAAATAAGAAAATCTACGTCAAAAAAAAATAGTAATTTTCAAGCAGATTGTTTTTATATAAAAAATGTAGAGAAAAAGGAAAAAAAATCGAAACCAAAATGCCGTAAGTGATTTCTGCTATTCTTTTGAGCTTTCTGCTACAATCTTCCCAATATTCATCAACATCAGTTTATTGTTGTTCCACTGTTGGGGCCCAGATCGTCTCTTTGGGTCAACCACTCGGGCTGAATGCGGATTGGTAGCCATCAGGTCTCCAAATATACAAATACTACCATGATGAGGCATTAGAAGGTATGATTCGTACCAACACGTTGTCGTGGATTAATTGGATGTTTCTGCGATCTGTCACTGTATTTCGTTTAACCGTTATGAAGTAGGCTGTCTTGAACCAACATACTTAATTAAACTTCAGCAGTTGATCGATTTGTTGCGACATACAATTACAAGAAACGAAGGCTACGAGATTGATTTACGTGAAAACTTAAGATAGTTTTGTTCTGGATAGATTTCCCTAAAACTTAATATGAAGGAGTTATCCTCGATTTAAAGATGACACGACTCCAGTGCCTAATTCTACACGCAAAAAAGTGAACATCCGTAACGAATAGGTTAGTCAGTTTGCTATCAGTTCAGTGTTCAGTATTTAATTGAATAATGAATGTATTTGAAATGAAACCTTACTCAACTATATATCAAAGTACAAATTAATTCGGTCCGTTTTTTGTGGTCAAAAATGCATTTATTTCAAAATAAAAAGAATTAAAAGATTAATCAAAGTATCGTCCATCGCTAGTTACTACTTTTTCCCACCTCTCAGGCAATTTTTGAATTCCCTCTCGAAAAAATGTCTCGTCTTTTGAGTTGATCCAAGTTAGAAGCCAATTTTCGATTTCTGCGAAAGAAGTGAACCGATGACCTGCCAAATCGTGCTGCATCCGTCGGAACAACCAGTAATCAGAACGAGCAATTTCCGGAGAATACGGCGGGTGCGGCGAAATATCCCACTTGAGCGTTTCCAAATATTTTTTCACGACTTTTGCGACATGAGGCCTAACTTTGTCATGTCTTTGCTTGTATTCCGGCCGTTTTTCTCGTAATGCACGGCCCAAACCAAACTAATTTGTGCTCCTTTACAATACAATAATTTCATTTTACAAATAACGGCTATATGTGTAAGAAAATGAACCGAGAGAAATCAATTTCAATCTAGTTTATATCTACGCACACATGTACATATTTTAAGGGCCGTCAAACCGAGGGCTAGGATTGGTCGGACTTAATCACAAATGCAAGTTGTGTATTTTGCACTGTGCTCCTACAAAACCATCAGGCAGGGCAGTGTTGTTACCAAATTACTATGATGCCGTTCCAGTTTCTCTTATAGGTACGTCCTGCGGGCTTTTTATCAGCGATTTTTTGACGTCCGAAATTTGTCGGTATCCTTAGGTTACTAAACTATAAAACATGTTTTTATTATTACTCTATCCGTTAATTGATTTCATTACTTGTAATGCTCGGTCTATAACGTAACCTAACTTAACCTAACCTTTTTTTTAAGGGGGGAAATTCATTACGCATACCCCACCGGGTTATGAGGGACTCACCCGTCAGTAAAAGGCTGACGGGCATACCTACTAAAACCCCCCGGTGTTCCGTCTGCCGCTATGCGACGGGCCACGGGAAGCTATGATACTACCGTGGTACGCCGCCGGCGGTCCCAAGAGGACCCCTCTTATGGGAGCTCAGAAGCCTCCTCCCTCGGTGTGGGCGTACCGAAACACAGGATGCGCTCTGTCCAACACGTAAAAATTTACCTATTAATCACATTGCCCGATCATCATGTAGCCATATTCATAATGCCCGGGCAATGTGATAAATAGGTGAGTTTAGATTGTAATTAATCACTTGGCCCGGCATTATTCATACTGCCCGCATTAATCACTTGGCCCATAACATATCTACTTTTTACCTGATGGAAATTTTTGATGGATTTGACCCTCTTCGGGTTTACGGTAGGGATATGTCGGACTTCCTTTGCCACTGCGTTTGGGACGTTAGTAACGTTATTCCTATCGAATCCATCTTGGAGACGTTGTGGTCAACACAAGGGCGACTTTAGGGTCTTCCAATTGTTGGGCTCACCGTGTACATCCTGGGAATCTCCCACAAATACGCAGAGCCCGTGACATTCCGACGGTAGGGTTTATTTATTTATTTATTTATTTCATCCTTCATAAAAGGAGACTATTGATATAGCAAGTAATCACCATAGGCTTCCCGTAGATTACAAAATGGGCAGCAAAGTTTTCTGAATTATTGCCTTTTACTGCGACTTACGATATTGGAAAAAATCACCAATCACGTCCCTTAGACCACAAACTGGTCAGCGTTTTCTGAATCATGGTCTTCTGCTCAGATCTCCAACCCACCTGCCAAGTGTGGGACTTGTGGAAAACACCTCAGTTTTGGGGAAGACTTCTGTCCTGCAATGGCAGTCTTTCAGCTAAGTAGATATTTTAGTCTCATCCCAATCGTGGTGAAGCTCCATCTGGGAAAAGAAAAGGAGGGAAAAGAAAACAAATCCACTGAATTCGACAAACAAATTTCGACCTTATGTCTAATTCCAGTTGCGTGGTGTGCCAACACTGTCATGGCCGACTGAGCAAGGAGGAAGCCATCGCTGTGCAAGAGGGATACAGCTACCACAAGAAATGCCACAAATGCTGTGAGTTTTATTCGGATTCATAGGTTTTTAGGGTTCCGTAGTCAGGAAGGAAGTCTTACAGTATCTTCATGTCCTTTCACCGTTTATTTTTTTTTTAAATTGAGCATCATGAGCAAAGTCGTTTTATCTGAAAAAAAAAATCAGTCAAAATTGTCATTGCAATGAGGCAAAGGAAACAATTGTGATTGTGCTAAATAATCTTGTAAATATCATAAAAAATATTTATATGAATTTAAATAAAACCAATTTTACTGGATAAAATGCATATAATTTTTATTTAATCCTGACAATTCGACGCCTTTACACGAACCATAATCGCAGGATGACACAAATTTTTCCGGTTAAAAATACTGATTTATTTAAATATGCGATGTGGGCGGAAGTGTAAGAACTAAAACTAAAATTTTAATTTTTACTGTACAGGCAGTCCTCGTACTTACGGCACGTTAGGTTCTCGAAATACGGGACGTAAGTCGAGACATATTTTTCATATGTTTACATGTGAAACTCAAGGGTTAGGATCCACACAGACTCAACATTAAAAAAAATGCATTTATAACAAAGAATATACACACTTTATTATCAAAGGTAAGTTCTTAAAATAATTAGATGTGTAGGTACCTTCTTATGAAATTTCTAGTTATTTTTGGTATTTGTGTTATTAATTTTAATACATATTACGTCTTAATTGTCCGTTGTCCCTGAACTAACTAAACAAAATCAGCAGCATGTGCGGGGTAATCCCCGCTCGCCGACACCTGCCCCGCAGGCCCCACGGAAATTGACCTCGCGACAAGGGAATTCTCCTATGCCGGAACTCGAAACAATTGACGTATGCTTGAGGAATAGTGTCAAAACATTGTTCGACGTAACTTGAAATGACGTAAATCGAAACGACGTAAGTCGAGGACCGCCTGTACATTTAAATGAGTTTAGAAAAACGAAATCCACAGAACACATAATTGGTATTCTCTATTTTCGTTAGAACAACTTCAGCCGTCTTTACAAAGACTATAAGTGAAGTAGTCTTCACATTATAAGACATCAAGGTCTATTGGTCCACTTTCAGATGTTTGCAGTGAAACCAACTTGAAGAATGCGGAGGTGTTCAAAGGGGTGATCTTCTGCTTCGGCTGTTCCCAGAGAATATTCCAAGGATGTTCATCAGCTAGAAAGTCCAAAAACGGAAACAGAAAGGCTGCTAATATGACTAAAATGAAGAAACGCAACAAGAGTAAAAATCAGGCAAGATTCTTATTAATTTCGTTAATGTAAATAAATAAATTACACCTTAGCATTAGTTTTATCAACTTTCGCTAGATGGCACTAGGTATATCACAATTTAGTTAATATAGTAACGTCATCTTTCATGATTAGTGGAACTAAAGCGTGTCAGCGACTATAATAATTTTTATAGCAGATCTAAATTAAAATATAGCATTAGTAATCTATGCTTACCGTTATTTACCTATGATAAGAGTTTTTTTTAACGTAATCCGAAGGGAAACGATTTTGTTATGTAAATCTAATTGCATGACATTCAAGATGGCGATGGTTCATGGTTTCCCCGTCATTGAGATCTCGAGTTTGATTTCGGCAATGTAGAAAATGATATTTTGAAGCAAAATAATAATCAAAGAATATTTTTTCATTAACTAATTTAAGTCGAAGTCTCCTTAAGATATCAGACGTCCCTTTTTTCTTAACACTGATAAAATCCTTTATGGATTCCATAAAGGATTTTATGGCAGCAGCTCTGCCATGACGCAGCCGTAGGCAAAGGTCTCCTTTAATTGTACGAGCATAATGTAACTGTTATCTCAATTCTAAGTGTGACGAATCTGGGGTACATACACGAATTGAAACGCACTATTTCTATTAAGTTTATATATTCAAAAGCACATGGAAATAAGCACGCTCAAAGACACGTGAAGCATCGCCAGAGGTTGTTCGCAGACTGATCGCGTTAACAAGAACGGCGGCCGCTCGCAGGCGAACCATTGAACGAAACCAATAGAGGGTTAACAATACAAAAATCTTAACTATAACCTTCAAATAAAAATACTTATTTTTTATATAAGCGCGTCGCTAACACTAAGCAAATACCGTGTATTCTCTGTTAAAGATCCTTAAATAAATAAATTAATTAATTTTGTTTACATTGTTTTAAAGAAACGAAGACCAAATAATATGAGGCATCATCATGTGGACGGTGTGTTAGAACTGACAAGACTCGCTGCATCGTCTGATTCCGATACAAGTAGCACAGCTAAAACCCAAAAGAAGTTGAGGTAAGTTTTTGAAATATAGGTAAAATACAATAATTATTGGTGTTAAAGTTCTTGAAGGGAAGCGAGCGGAGCTCCCATGGATCAGCTTCAATGGCGCTATGTCTGTTACGCCATAACTTACCGAGTTCTTAACCGATTTTAACAATTTTTGTGTGGAATCGAATCAATACATTTAGGACCAGATTGTGACATAATTTGTGACCCTAATTTTGAAATTCACAAAAATAAAAAAGTAATGGCCAAAAAACATTGGCTCTATGGGTTTCCATTGAACAAAAGCGCGTGCTTTTTTAGTGTTTTCATTCTTATGAAATTTTAAAGTTAATAAACATATTTTTTAATTTTTCTTGTATTACGCTCCGCTCCAATATTTGGTGCTAGCGAAGCTATATGTTTAGCGGCTCAATCGAACTAGTTATGAGAGTATTACTAGATTTTCACCTTTTTGAAGGTATTACAAATATCAATGGTATTTTTTTATAAATCGCTCAAAAATTCAAATGTCACTATACAAATAACAGAGAATACAACATCACTGAGAATTAAAATTGATGTGAATAGAAATAATTTAAATTGGATATAACTGTCACGATGTTGGGAAGTAACAGTTAATAGAAATAAATTATTTTAATACAAAATTACTAGAAATAATCAACTCGACAGAATTCCCAGGCGGCAATCGAAACTGCAACCTTTGTAATTCCGGTCCTTTGCTCCACCAATTGAGCTACCGAGCCTTGTGAACACCCGTCGACGAAACCAAAAAAATTTATAAAAGTAGATAGAAAACTAAATTAATAAAGATTAATGTATTTTTTCAGTGACTCCTTGACGTTAATGCCGAAGATAGTACAGGAAATTGATAATATAATTTACGATGTAAGTAACTACACGCTAAAAGTTCAAAGTACTTCTTTTGATGACATCAAGCTGATTTCATAGTAATGGGACAGTAATTGCTGCAGCATATGATTTAGAGCCACTTAAATATTTTTAGACGGGTATAATACTAAAGGCCAACCCACACCATTTTAAAAAAAATAATTTTAATTAAACTAGCGACCTATCCCGGCTTCGCACGGGTGGCCAAAATTCTTATTTTTTTTTCTATTATTGAATATTTCTTGTTAGCGCCATCTAGCGTCCAGCGCCATGTAGACGAACTACTTGCGGTTAATATGGTAACAAACACAAAGTATTATTGTTTCAAGTGGTTTTACAGCAATAAAACCAATATTTTAAAATTATCGTGTATCAAACAGAAAAATCAATATTTACATTGCTAAGCAACAAAAATCAATGACACTGACTTCTCTCAAATTCAAAAACTTAAAAACCTATCAGACAAAAGAGTCTGCAACATACTCCTCCTCGCTATAAGCTACCTACTCATCATGGGGTGGCAGACTCACTAGCACGACTAACTTGTTCGCTGGCCTGCGCAACACACCGCCTCTAGTGGCTACGTCTGCCATGCGGACTCGACCATCACCACCAGGAGTGACACCTACAACCCTACCTCTTGCCCAAACATTTCTAGGCGAGGATGGGTCCGCGATAATCACCAAGTCCCCTATTTTAATCTGATCTCCTACGTCTGACGTCCACCGGTGACGGACTTGAAGGTTTGGCAGATACTCGCGTACCCAACGACCCCAAAACTTATCGGTTAAGCGTTGAGCCAATCTCCACTGCTTCCTTAACTGTAGGTCTTCATCCGAAAATATTCCAGGAGACGGTAAGGGGTTGGAGGAGCCTAACAAAAAATGATTGGGTGTTAGAGCCTCTTCGTCATCATTATCTAAAGACACGTGAGTTAATGGACGACTATTTACAATGTTCTCCGCTTCAATTAGAAGTGTGAGAAGAACTTCTTCCTTTGGGGACAACGTGTGTAATGTAGCTGAGAGAGCCGTTTTGATCGACCTTATTAATCTCTCCCAAACTCCACCCATATGTGCTGCATCCGGAGGGTTGAACGTCCACTTGACTCCAAGGTCATTGACCTTCTTTGAAATATCGTCTCCACGCACTAGATCTTGAACAGCCTTTCGCAACTCTTTGTCTGCGCTTCGGAAGTTTGTACCGTTGTCTGAATGAATTTGATAAGGAAATCCGCGTCGAGCTGCCATTCGACGAATAGCTAGTATCGTAGAGTCAGTTGACAGCGATGAGGCTAACTCAATGTGCACTGCCCGAGTGCTAAAACATGTAAATATTACACCCCAGCGCTTTTCATGTCGGCGGCCTATAGTAACTGTCATAGGACCAAAAAGATCTATTCCGCAAATGTAAAAGGGTCTACAGTGATGTTGCAGTCTATTTCCAGGTAGAGCAGCCATCATCGGTTGCCCGGGCCGGCCTCTTAAACATTTACATGTGACACAATCTCTTGTCAACTTTCTGACGGCGTTTCGCAGTCCAAAAATATAATAAACCTGACGTAATTCATTCAACAAGGTCTGAAAGTTGTGATGGCCATACTTATGATGGTAATACCTTATGATAAGTCTCGTCACGTTATGTTTTGAGTCTAAAATAATCGGTCTTCTTAGGCGCTCAGGAAAATCTCCTCCTGCTTCCAGACGACTCTTAGCTACGAGCAATCCATTGGAGTTTACTTCAGGGTTCAACTTAAGCAACTTACTAGTAGAATTTAACTTATTACCTAATCTTAGTCTAACTATGTCGTTCCTGAACATAAGTGCTTGGGCTTGTTTTAACACTATCATTTCTGCTCGGATTTCTAATTCAGGCGTTAAATGTGTGTGCTCCGTACGTTTCAAAATAAATCTATATATATACAATATAGCCCAGGACATGCTTCTAACTAGGCGTCGCCAGTTTGAAAATCGTTCATCTAATATAACTTTTCTGATGTCCGTTTCTTCGACAAACATAATATCCTCGGTAGGGTCTGGCTGAAGTTGGGGCCAGTTGTCTTTTGGGAGGCGAAGAAATTCCGGTCCAATAATCCATCTGCTGTTGAGTGTATTCTTGGCTCTAGTCGCCTCATCAGCCACATTGACAGTTCCAGGGAGCCACCTCCACTCACAGGGACTAGTTAGTTCGTCGATCTCAGCTAAGCGATTTGAAACGAATATCTTCTCTCTCTTTGGATTTTTATTAATCCAGAACCAGACAGTTTTAGAGTCCGTCCAAAAGTATCTCTTGCTTATGTCAAGAGAGTGTTCCTTAGTCACCGTATGACCTAGTCTGGCACCGATCAATGCTGCTTGTAATTCAAGCTTAGGAATCGTCGTACACTTAAGGGGTGCGACTCGAGACTTTGCTGCAATAAATACAACCTCTTGATACCTGCACAAGTACGCTACGCAAGCGTAGGCTTCTTCTGATGCATCAACGAACACGTGCAGTTCTATACTGTCTTTGTCAGTGAAGCCATAGAATCTAGGAACAGAAAATGACTTAAGCGTTTTCAGTTCTTTGAGCCAACCAAACCATTTTTGTGATGTCGTATCATCAATTTCTTCGTCCCAGCTCTTCTTGCTTCTCCACAATTCCTGTAATAGTATCTTCCCTTTAATCGTGAAGGGACACAGCATTCCGAGAGGGTCAAATATAGACATAACAATTTTTAGGACATGACGCTTGGTAGGCTTCTGAACACCGTCAATTATGTCCTTTTTCAACTTCTTAAAACTTAAATCAAAGCCAAGTCTATCTGCTGAAGGTCTCCAGGTGACACCTAAGACTCTTTCTACGCTGTCAGCTCTCTGAAGCAGACTAACATCTGTTAGGTCATCGTTTTCGTGTGGAAGGATGTTGGGTCGGTTTGAGGCCCAACCACGAATATCAAACCCTCCAGCCTTGTGGATCATGGTGACGTCCTTCACCAGCTGAATGGTCTCCTCCTCAGTATCAGCCGAGTCCAGGTAATCGTCGACGTAATGACGTTTCTTGATCGCCTCCACGGCTCGCGGATGAGACATAGAAAATTGATCAGCGTTACGCCTCAAAATATAAGTTGCAGTGCAAGGCGATGACTTCGCTCCAAAAATCATAGAGCTCATGCGATAGATACGAGGGGGGTTCTTCCTATCCATCCCCCGCCACAGGAAACACTGGGAATTTTGATCTTCTTTAATGATTTTGACCTGCATAAACATTTCCCTTATGTCGCCTGTGACTGCGACTAAACGCTCTCTGAAACGCATAAGGACTCCAAGTAGGGAATTTAAAAGATCCGGGCCCGAAAGAAGTTCAGTGTTTAAGGATACACCTTTGGTTTCTGCCTTAGCGTCGTGCACCAAACGTAGCTTCGCTGGTTTGTTCGGGTTCCTCACACCGAAAAGAGGAAGAAACCAAACTCTACCTGTTGGCGCATCTAAAACTTCTTCGGCGTAACCCTTATCTAGCATATTTTGTACCTGCTTCGAATATTCACTGGCGAAGTTGCTATCTGAATCCATAGTTTTCTCGATGATCCGAAGGCGATGTTCAGCATTTCGTCGATTGCAAGGGAACTGCACATCATCAGATCTCCATAGCAATCCAGTTTCCCATCTATCGAGAAGCTTATTAGATTTAGTGTCTAATATATTCATCGCTCGAGATTCTTCAGGTGAATATCTTCGATTGTCTTGGTACTTGATTCCTATACTATCGAGGCGGAAGTACTCTTCTACGAGGTCATGGAGTTCATCATCCTTTTGTCTCAAATGGCATGAAAAGTGTAAACAGTCTGTTAGAGACGATGAAAAACCATGCAGCACCCATCCAAGCAAAGTACGAGAAGCGACGGGCTCGTTCTTCCTGCCTTCTACAACCTCACGGCTCACAATCAGGTGCCAGTAGTCTTGGCCGATCAGAAGAGATGGCTTTCCTTCAAACGGAGTTAACGGAATATTTTTTAAATGATCATACCTAAAGTCATTTCGGGTGATCACATAGTTAGGCAATGTAAGATTCTCTACCGTCCGTACTCTGTTAAGGCGATGAACTCCATCGCTAGTTCGTATTGTCAATGATACAATCTTACTGGACATGTTATTACCGTTGCCTAACGCACCCTGTAGATTCATATCCGATTCCGGACCATCAACTCCAATCTGATCTACTATATATTTCTCAACTAAAGTGACAGTAGAGCCCTCATCCAGAAGAGCATAAGTACTCACGCTGCCTGCGGGGCCATCAATGTCTACAGGAACAACTTTGAGGTAAACCTTTTTTCGTTGATTCAACCAAACGTTTGCCGCTGTCTCCTCACTCACATTAGTCGTTTCCCCTGGCTTCATTTTTTCTTTGTGCAGGATTGAGTGATGACCAGACATGTTGCAAACAGAGCACCTCTTTTTCGATTTGCATCGGTCTCGTCGATGGGATGAACTTAGACACCTAAAACATAATCTCTGTTTCACTACCCATTCCCAACGTTTGTCAATGTGCTGAGATTTAAATTTAGGGCAAGTTTTTATGTTGTGATTTACCTCTGAACAAAAGACACAAGCGATATCCTCCTTTTTACTATTAGATAACAAATTAGAGTTTTCTTGAACTGCGTCACTACATGTCAAAATTGCACTGTCGTTTGTATTATCTTCCTTCATCATATTCGTCATAAAAGGAGTACGCTGTTTAAAATTAGCACCCTTCATCAACTTGTAGGGACACGGCGACGGTTCAATCGCGCCACTCTCACAAATAGCTTGAGCTTCAGACATCAGATATTTACTGAGCATCGTTAACTTTGGTTGGTGTGTGTACGCACCCTTACTATAATCAAGCCAACGATAAAATAAAGGCTCAGTCAATTTCTTTAGTATTTCCGAAATCAACTCTGGACTATGTAAGTAACCAATATTACATGTTGACTGTATGGCGGCTACACAATTATCTACTTTAGTCGCTAGTAGTACCACCTCTGATCGTAAGCCAGTCAACTTAGGGACCCTTTTCATTTCAGTAATCAACCTACCTAGTACTAGATCAGATCTGCCAAACCTCATTTCCAGAACCTTCATGACGTCAGACGCAGAAGTAGTTGCGATCAGTCGCGCTGCAACCGCTTCCCACGCCTCGCCTTGAAGACATCGCTGTAGTCGAACGAGGTTTTCCTCTTCCGAATAGTGGCCAATCCTAGTCGTGATGTCGTACGCATTTTTAAAACGTAACCAATCTAAAGCATCTCATGAAAATATAGGTAAGTTATTACTAGTGAGTCTGCCTAACAATTTATCATTATTATTTTGAGAAAACTTTAAGGCCCTAGTCAATGAGCACGTTAACTTGTTTAAATCACTGTCCTTTGCACGCGCGTCCTTGTCGTTCCGATGATCCCCGCCGCCGCCGCGATGGTCCGCCCGCGCGCCGCTCCTGCTGTCCCCGTCGTCCCGGGGCTCGTCGTGCTGGTTGTCGTGCGGGTGCGGGCTGCCATCTCCCTTCTCCTCTGAGACGGTGACTGGGTCGGTAAAATACGGCCGTGAATGTTCAATCCATCGTTCAGTAGCATTCTCCGAGCGCGTTGAACTTCGTGAGTGTAAACTTGCCAAATCCTCTGCTAATCGTGCTTGAACTACGGCTTTCTCAGCCTCAATTTCGCGTTGTTTGAGCTCAATTTCGTGTTGTTTAAGCTCAGCCTTCTCCAGCGCGGCTGCTATTTCTTTCTGATTTAATTCAGCCATCTCGCGTGTAGCGCGGGCCTCTAGTGCACGTCTTCGAGATGACGTTGAGCTCAAATGAGACTTCTCCGAGTGCTCAGAGCGTATTGCACCAATATTTTTTTCTTCTACATTTTTAGTTGCAATACGCTTGCTCCGTCTCAGCGACATTGTGTAGTTTTCAATATAATAATACTCTATTCGTTACTTACAGAGCTCGAAGGACCACAAACTGTTTCAAGTGGTTTTACAGCAATAAAACCAATATTTTAAAATTATCGTGTATCAAACAGAAAAATCAATATTTACATTGCTAAGCAACAAAAATCAATGACACTGACTTCTCTCAAATTCAAAAACTTAAAAACCTATCAGACAAAAGAGTCTGCAACAATTATCATAATATTATTAGAATTTTTCGTAGGCGCCATCTAGCGTCCCGTAGACGAAGTACTTGCGGTTAATATGGTAATAGACACACAAAGTATTGTCATAATATAATTAGGATAGTCCATGGAATTATTACGCGATGTTCAAGGGGCTATTTATAAATTATGTTACACGAATTTAAGGAGTTTTTAACAAGGACAAGGACCGAGGAACATCTATAATATGGACGCCAATCTTTAATACTTTCGGCTTATTTCATATATAACTCATTGTTGTAACCCAATTATGTTCCCAAATAAACGCTTCGCATACTTGATCATTTCTTGTGTAAGAACTATGTATTGTGACTTCGTCGGAAAATCTTTGGTGAAATTACATGATCTACTATTAGATACGTCCATTATAGCAAGCTTTCAACATTGTTGAATAGCACTTAAGGCCGCTGGGCGCAACGGTAGCGATCCTTCTGTGCCAAAGGTACCGGGTTCGAATCCCGGTAGTGGTATATGTTTGTGTGATGAATGAATTTGTTTCCGTGTCATTGTCGTTTATATATTTATTTATGTTTTACTAGCTTTTACCCGCGGCTTCGCCCACAATTTTTTTTTAATAAAAAGTATCCTATGTTACTTCTCAAACCTCCAAGAATATATGTACGAAGTTTCATAATGATCGGTTTAGTAGTTTTTGCGTGAAAACATAACAAACAAACTTACATTTACATTTATAATATTAAATAGGGAGTTAGTACCCATAGTACAAGTTCAGTTTAGTTTAATACTAAATAATTGTTTTGAGTTGTTATTATTGTAGAACAGCGAATATAAAAAGATAAGTCGGAAGGAACAAAAAATTTGTTCGAACCAAAATACTATTGAAAAGCAATGAGAATTAGAAGTTAGTCTTTTTAGAAAAATAGTAATTTGAAACATATTGATTTAAATCTGTTTATTTTGCAGGCTTCCAAGGAGATCAAGAAGAACAGCGCAGGCATGTATTATCTCTATATTTACTCTTACCTTTTTTACACTAGTGGAAATGCCTTACTACGTATACTGCGCCTCCGGGCGAGCGGCGGAGTTATGTGGGGCTTTCCTCCATTCCCCTATCCGGCCTACTGCCCGATGGAGGATTGGAGGCCTATCCACTAAAATCTCTGTCATTGGTGCCACGGGGCCGTTTTTGGCAATTACCGCGGGAATATTCACTCTTACCTGAAACAATTTGCTCGAGAACCGCTTCTCGTTGTCAAGCCTTTCTGGTTACGCAGACTTATGGAAAATAACTCTATTTGGTAAAATACTACCTGGACTAAAACTAAGATATGTTGACGATATAGATTTAAGGATCTGACAATAAAAATGTAAATTATATACTGATAAGTAAATTAATTTAAATGACCAAATATTTGAATTATACCGAACCTGACCCGAAATCCTAATCCGGTAGCGGGTTAGGTGAGGAACTCAAAAAAAATTGTTCCGAACGTAACCCTCTTCCTAACTTAACCCGATGTAACATTCCTACTGAACCCGAATTGCGACATAGGTAGGTTATTTACTTGCCTATTTCTAAGATTATAAAGTACCTATTGGTCGAATCAGAGTTATTTATTTAAAATACTCAATATCACACTAATATTGAACGAAGAAAATGTTCCTATTCTAAAATTTTATAACATTTCTGATAATTATCAAACTTTAAATAAATATTTAGGGTAGAATACAGTAGGACAACCTATCTACATTCTCCTCCATATCAACGTATAGGTCAGCCGCTTAAATGAGTGAGTAAAAGGGCGCGGGTGTCCAGCAACAAAGGGGGTACAGAAAACGGGGGGAAGGGCGCACTGTTCGCGCCTGCCTATCCCTCCCTGGCGAACACTCATTTAACACATTGAGTGCGAAACCAGGTCTAAACATCTTGGATATGTCTCGCTTACAGTGCGGCTAAGAAAAGTATAGCATTCCTTGTCGTGCGGAAGGCATAACTTCAATTTGGTTCAGTGTAGGAAAAAGATGAATATATATCTAAGATGTATTATTAAAATAGACTCCAATGGTGTACCGACCTAAATACCACGTTTAGAGACCTGGCATCGCACAGAACCCAAAAAAAGATTTAAGTTTCTAAAATGATACAGGGTCTATAAGCCTTGTGTCGCCACAATGGAAGTTTTATTACCAGGTGTATTAACCTTGTACCGAAGGAATGGAAAGTATTGGAAAGTTACTGCCGCAGAGAACGTGTTAAGCGATAGACCTATAATTTTTTCATGATTGCGTTACAGAAATTGGTGTGACGACAGAAGTGACACAGGAACTGCTCCGTCAAATGAATTGTCCCGTTGTCAATGATATTAAATTCGAGTGAGTTGGTTGACTTTATAATTTTATTAATATAGGTACTGTAGTTTCCACTGTAGTTTTGACGTGATTGCGTGACAAAGAAAAGTACTTTCATTATATAAATAGATTATTATAAGCTATACTGGCGGTGCCCATTTACACAACTATACTTAAGGCTACATGTTGAAGACTGAGTCCTACACAAAAGTGAAACACCTCCTTTACCAAATGAAGAATATTTGAAACTTTCTATTCAGGATTTTTTAAAACTTTTTGACAATGTTCCAATGAATGACATTTACAGTGCAGTACCGTGTCGTATTTTGAATGCATTTAAGGTTAAACCATGGTTTAACTTCTCAATGAAAACATTAAAATTTCTTTGCAGATCTAAAAATCCGGGTCGCCCAAAATCACCACGAGAGAAAGGAGACAGCAGATATGTAAGTATTTTTGTGTAATTAAAATTGTTTATATGAAATAAGTTTAACAAAGCTTTGATTTTATGCTAAAGTAAATGAGGAATATAAACATAAGGTATGCGAAAATAGGGATAACAGTTTTATAAAACTCGGAGAATAATTACATAACATTAGGGCGAGCTGTACCCAATCAAAAATATTTGATTACTTGTAAATGGAGAAGGGTACTAGGAAATAATTATTAAGAAATTCGAAATAAATCGTATTACTACGCAGAGTGAACAATAATATATTTGAAAATAAGAAATAAATTAAACAAATGGTCGTTTCGCGCCAAAAAATGAAGTGTAAAAGTGTCGGCCATAGATGGGACTTTTTGGCGGGAGCGCGAAGCGTCACTTTAATGGTTTTGGTTTTCTTGTTAAATGTTGTGTTCTGGTTCTAATTAGTGTGTAATAATGGTGGGCTATTAACTACTGAGTGTTTCTGAATATGCATTAGTGTTGGCAAGTGAAAAAAAACAGTGGAAGGTGTCTTGACGCGCTCACTCAAGAAGGCTACGAGGAGGTTTCAGTAAAACCCCACATCTTTGAAACCTAGAAAATTACTCAAGAACTGACAATTATGCATATTTGACGCTGGCTAAATGCACAAATCGTGCAAGCCACAAATAATAATCAATAAAAATTCGGCCATAGATAATAAAAAATCGATGCAAGGAGGTCGCTGCTCGAAGCTATACAGCCTTTGTGTAATAAATGGTGTAGACATTAGTTGATAAATTAGTTACATCCTAAAATTCAAGCTTTTTAATATTATATATTAAAGAACCTCACAGACATTGTTCTGAATCAAGTAAAGTAGTTAAACTACTTGTGTTATGCAATTCAGAAACAATGACGAGACAAAAACACCCTGACGCGATCATGAGGACCACTCGATCACGGAGGTCGTGGAGGTCGATATAAAGAGTGTTTTTATCATGTTTTAGTTTTAAACTTTGATTTTTATGTTACAGAACAAAACTTTTATCTGCAGTGACTTAAGAATAGCGGGTAAGTGTAATTTTATAATAAATTTTAATTTCAACATTTCGTTTTTAGATAATTTATTTGCTTTTAACATGATGTATAAGAAAAAGAAAAATATGTAGCTTACTTCCGTAAAATTCAAGCAAAGTGCATCGGCCGCCCGCCCGCAAATAAATGCAGAAACCGCAGACACCGGCATCTTCACCAACTACTCTACACGTCTTTCGCTCCCACAAGGAGCATCATCAGGAGCTATTAGGAGCCGTACAATACCGAGCTCGGTGTCTGCGGTTCCTGCATTTATTTGAAAGGCGGGCAAGAGTGGACTGCCAAAACTGCTTATTGCGTATTTTTGATCAGAAGTCCCAAAATTTCTACAGCAACGGGATCATGTCTTTATGGTTATCATGTCAAGATGGCAGAAAGTCTACGAACAAAATGGCTCATATATACTGTAATTAAATGTAAATTAACTTTAAAAAAATATGTATCTTGATCTCACATATAAAATGCGAAGAAACTTTTTCCCCAACCTATTACGTGAAAGTTTCTTTTTTATCGATTATTTCATACTTGTAAAAGTATAACCTGCATTTGATAATGTAGATGGCGCTGATATTTAGCCAGTGGTAATTCAATATAAAAAGCAGTTACCTGGCTAGCAAGAGATAGTGGATACGAGTCCCACCAAACGTCTAAATGATGTTTAGAAAAAAAAACTATTTTTATTTCAGTTTTTTAACTAATTGTTTTATAAAAAAAAATGTTTTTGATTGACGATCGTTTCTTAATATCCAGAACTAGGAGCATCCACAGAAATAGCTCACATGGCGTTAAGAAAGAAATCTGAAGTTCCTGTCATTATAAAATCAGAGTGAGTAGCAAAGTGTATATATGTATATTATAGTGATTGAAGTTGAGCTGTTGAAAAGAGACGCCATTATAGGCCACATATAGCGGTGTCTCGCTTTGACAATCGAACTTGCATTACGCTAAGAGATCATGGAAGGCGAGGTCGAGAATCAAAGGCCTTGACTGCAAATTTCGTCCTAAAAGCCAAATGTCTTCTTACAGAAATGGAGTGAAAGAAAAGTCCATGAGTCTTTCCGGGTCAAACCAGGATTCAGGTGCGTAAGACAATAGCTGCACTTCTACCAACCACAAATTATAAAGTTTCTCCCATTTGGTAATAAACTCTATGCGTTAGATTTAAAGTCGATTAAAGAAATTTCCATTTTTACATTCTACTTATCATTTTTTACTCTTTAGTAAAATATTTCTTACAGTGCGTGTAAGAAATATTATTATTAAAGTTGTTAATTTTCCCGAATTAAAATAAAATAAAAATACTATTTTATATAGAACAGGTGTATTTTTTATTTTATTTTTTATTTCAGAAACTTCAGGATATGGCGATGACGATTGGCTGGAATCGACCTATTCACTAGAAGAAGAGGAGTTAGTTCTTTTAACATTTTATACAGATAGCTTGATAGTAAACCGTTCCAACGATATGAAGATCTCTTATACGTTGCTTAAATTCTTCTTCATTACAATAAAAATCCTACTGAAGAACTGTTCTAAAGCCATGTGGCCCGACAGAGTGGTACAGTGTCAATTCTTCGCACATAAGGGTGTTTTAAAGGCGGCTAATGATACTAAAGGTGGTCATCACCATACACGTCCCGTAAACCACATAATGGGCAGCAGCCATTTCTTATACTGGGATCTCTAACTCAAGCATGGAGTTGATGGCATAAATCTTCCGAATTAAGGGGGAGCCTTTTATTTATTTTTTTAATCTTTTTTTATTAAATTACAGATATATAACTGATACACAAGGATTATGCCTTTGTTGATTAGTTTGTATAGTTATTTTTAGTGGTTCGTAGTCACATCCGGGGGTTGAAGCTATAGTTACTTCTCGCCTGAGCGTGAAAACGGGTGGAGAGATAGCGATAGGAAAGGGGAAAGAACGAAGAGAAAGTGACGTGGGGTTATTAGCCACCTTCGTATAGAATCCCCGAAGAGATTATATACGAAGGCGCCCAAAGTGCACCGGCCCGAACCCACTGTCGTTCCCACCGCATGTGTGAAGGGGGACCTACAATGGGCCGGACACACTAGAAGGTGCTATCCGACCTTGTACCCCTTGCCTTCTGTCTATTGAACATTCCAATCTGTAAACGCCAGTGATGTGTTGAATGTTGAATGTTCTATCGAAGTCTCTGGCGCCTTATCAGTCCTAAGTCGAAAGTCGTTTGTACACTGCACGATGCCTATCGCTTCAGGCCAAGCCCCGTTCCATTCATTCAACTGACATCAAGGGCGATTTTAAAACTAGTTTATGATTGGCCATAGTATAAATCGTAGTACATTACGAAGCCAATTAGGGATAGGTATGGGTCGTGTGGGCGTGTCCGATGCGATCAGATCAAACGAATATTTCTACAAAGAGGTAAGGCACGAGAGACCTCGATAGTATGTCCGCGGATCCGAATAGGGATATTTGGTGTCAAGATCGTGGATACCGATACGGATGTTAACTTCCTTACTCAACCGGTGACTTATTGGTAGCTTATCACAAAGATTTGTGATTGACCTCATTATAAAGATGGTTGGTTTAGTAACATTGAGTTATGTGATATTGGTATGATAGCTCACTGTGAAAAATGTTTGCACGCATCCGGCAATATTAGAATAAATATCAGATTTCAAGAAATAAAAAAATAATTTGAATGGAATGTAATAGTTTTTCTTTGCTACCTAATCATATATTTATAGAATTTCATCTATGTATTTAAAAATAATAAGATAAAAATTCCCCCGAAAAAGTAAGGGATATGAATCTTTCTTCTCAGAGGATATCCGGTATATGAATATCAGGCACATCACTAGTAAACACTGACGGGTACTTTTCGACGCAGTAAGTCGCTACGCGCTTGCGACATACCTTTGTACTGTCCAGGTGTCTGTAATGAATTCTGCATGTTAAAATTAACACACTTCCCGGTTTCCGAATATCGCATGATAATGCAATATTATCATGAAATGGAGCTCATCTGATGTTGAAGCTGAAGCTAGAGTTGGAAGGTGGCAATACGAACTGAGCAATAAAAAACGCAACCCCATCGAGTTTTGCCTCGTTTGATTCGTATTGACGAGTACATTGATCCTATATGGTAACCAGGGTCTGAAACTGGAGCTGGATGATGGCCATAGAAACTCCGCAATAAAAAGACAGGACCCCATCGAGTTTGGGCTCGTTTGATTCGTATTGATGAGTATCAATACGAATCAAACGAGCGCATACTTTGATCCTTTATGGTAACCAGGGTCTCAAGTTAGAGTTGGAAGGTGGCAATAGGAACTGAGCAATAAAACGACACAACCTCTTCGAGTTTGCGCTCGTTTGATTCGTATTTGATCCTTAGGGTCTAAAACTGGAGCTAGGAGCTAGGAGCTGGATGGTGGCCATAGAAACTCCGCAATAAAACGATACAACCCCATCGAGTTGAGCCTCGTTTGATTCGTATTGACGAGTACTTTGGTCCTAGATAATATTCGTATGCCTCGCCATCGAATTTGGAATATAAGTTCGTTAAATTTGGGATTAATGTGGATACTTTTTAATTAATTTTTAACCTTTAAGTTAGTTTTAATGACAAGTAACGATAAAAGCATGTTTTAATATAAAGTTTTTAAATTATATGTATTATTGTTTCAGCAGTTGGTTGGATAGGAGGCTTGGTAGCATACTGAAAATTCCTTACCAGTTTTGTAAGTCAATCTTTTATCTTTTTCTTCATGATTTTCTACATAAAGTTGCTTGAAGGAGACTGTTACTTAGTAATAAGGCCGCCTGTTGTGTACCCTCTTTTGTATTCTGCCTCTTTTCTTGTGGAGTATGTATGGTGGCCATGTAATATTATTAATGTCGTTACTTCTGTTAAGACTGACGAGATTCTTACGCCCGTTCTTTTTGTCAGTTTAAAGACGTCATGAATGGATAGGTTAAAATGTTAGACGATTAAAAACTATTTTAAGTGCATTTAAATAAAGTTATTTATGTTTTAAGTGTGCAATTTAGAATTTATTATTAAAAATCACATTAAAATATTTGAGTTAGATTTAGATTACTCGTAATAAGTTCACAGCTCATGTGTCATGCATGAATGAATTTCGTTGATAAGGATAAGGCTGCTATTGAGTTTATAAGGAAACGAAACTATTTATTTTACTTTCATTAAACATGCAAGATGCAACGGCCGCTTAAAATTAAATGCACATGCACAAACGGCAAATAAAAATCAAGCATTGTATGGTCCAATAATTGTTGATGATGCTCCATGTAAAGGCTTACAGTCTTGGGTTCGAGGCCTCGTAAAGACAGTTGTGATAAATACGAGTATATACGTATCTATGAGTAATACATATAGATGTAGATGTATGTATATCCGTTAAACTAAATAAAAAATATTATAGGCGATAATATAAAAAATATTACAGCTTAGTGTATTTAGCGCGTTGTAAGTGAACGCAGAATTATTCACAAATCGAATGTTTATTTGTTTCAGTCAAGAACAAAATTCTGAACCGTAGCTCCTTAATTAGCATCGCTATAAGAAAGGAGGGGAGCAAGCAAGAAACTCTATGGTTAGTTTTTTTTTATTTTTATTATGGTATCATTAATCCTATTTTACTCACACGGTGGAAAAATCTTTTACGGATATACTGTGGCTACGGAATACGGCAGCTGGGGATTTATTTATCTATTGCATTACTAATATGAGATACAGCCTTACAAAGAAAAGAAAATATTGGATTTGCATTTTTTACATAGTGTATATTACTAGTCAAGCCCTTTCATTCGATACCAATATTGAAGGAGTTGTAAAGGAACAAGTATGGCCGCCATTTTGTAGCGGCGGCCATCTTGGATTTACGAAGATACAAAATATATAAAATTGTATTGTTATCAGAACTAAAGTACACACACTAAATATTAGATCAATCGGTCAACAGGAAAGGGGTACAATTCCAAATTGGCTAAATTTGACCGAAATAAATGAACAAACAAATAAATAAACAGGGCAAGCTAAATTAAACCGTTTAAAATACATTCTATACAAATCTTGTAACTTTTTTCGTTTATTTTTCAGTGATCTAATAGCAAAATTAAAACTCTTATTCCGAGAAGAAATCACTGATCATCGACGTAAGTATATGAACAGTTAATTGGACATTAAACTCATATACTCAATACTCCTATATTGCTAGTAGGGGTCTAGAAAATAGTCTGTCTCCCTCATTTAAACTTTGAACGTTGAGCGCATGTCCGAAATGTCATGTACTATCTTAGCCTTATCGCCTTATCAGTCCTAAGTCGAAAGTCGCTTGCACACTTCACGATGCCTATCGCTTAAGGCCACGCCCCGCTCCATTCATTCAACAATGGCGCGCGTGCGCAAACAAGCAAGTGAGAGCAGATTGACAGTTGACAGTACTGACATCAAGGGCGATTTTAAAACTAGTTGTTTATGATTGACCGTAGTATAAATCGTAGTAAAATACGAAGCCAATTAGGGGTCGTGTGGGCGTGTCGGATGCGATCAGTTCAAACGAATATTTCTACAAAGTGGTAAGGCACGAGAGACCTCGATAGTACATGTTTGACAGATAAGGGTTTTCCCCACTACTGTTGCAACGTAAGCGCATTACTCGTCAAGTATAAACGACTGTTTCTCCTGCTCGGCAACGCTCCCACTTACAGGGATTAGCAATATAGGAGTATTAGGTACATGATTAAATTATAATAAACTTTATTTGTTATTCTATGGAGGAAGGCGAAGGGTAGGAAACCCATACAGCTATTTCTTTTGCTGCCGCTAAAAAGTTCTACCACAACTAGATTACTTAGTCTGATTCATAGAGTTTACTATCTTTGGATAAGGTTAACAATTAGTTGCGGAAATGCTGTTGAATATTGTGACAATGCTCTGTTAGCTTTAACAGCGCCATCTATTCACATTCTGAGTAATTAGTTACTCATAAGTTAGTAGTTGTTAGCAACTACAACATCGAAAAATATGATTCAAAATATCGACAAATCCCTCCCCCCTTCTTCCCCCCTTTGTCGCCGTAACTCCGCGCCTCTGTGCCGCGAAGGCGAAGACTCATTTAAGCGGTTGACCTATAGTTTCGGTACTGTTTAACTATATACATATGTAGTGATATCTATGAAAAGTCAATATTTTTAGGGTAATTACTTTAGAGGTAAAAGTGTAGCCGTTGAATTCTTAAATAATAAACAGAAGTTTGTGGTGTGTTGATGTGCTACAAGATGGCGCTGTGTGGGAGCATAGAGTAAATAAACGCTAATACTAAGATACTACTTTGTGGTGTCCTGCAAAGTAGAACAAAACCAAAGCTTCACATTTACAGTGTCGTAAATGGTAATTTATTTCGTTTTGACGACCAACCTGGTAACGATCTTGTTTGTCGCACACACAGTCCTAGCTTAGAGTCTCGGAAGGCGCAGATGCCTGTGTGATGAATATAAGCATTTGTACCTGAGTGATGAATCCATAAATATTGAATATCTATGTATTATATATGTATGTTCTATCTGTCTATCCGTTACTCTAATATCAATGTCACAAGCGTTACAGTACCTACCTACCTGTGCTAGGCTAATTGGTGTGAATGTATGAAATATTATTTATCACCATATACCTTCCGTAGAATACAAAATGGGCATCAACTTTTCCGAATTATGGTCTTCTACTGCCAATAGGCTAGATGACAAAAAAAAATATTTTTGCTTTAATAGAAGCTCATTTCTATAATAAACAGATAGAAAAAATCGGTTTTCGAATAACTTAAAAAACAAGCAAGATAAGGTATTGAATATTCTGCTCCATCTCTCTCTAGCAAAACGGAAATTTAAATGGAGTTTATATGGCCGTACTAAACAGTGACGTCACTGTTGATATCGGATCTCTCTGTCTAATCGCTTCCAAATGAACAACTTAAAATGCTTGTATCTAATGTATTTCTAAGCCGATTTTAATTCTGATTTTACAGGATTGTATATTTTTCTATGGTATTTGAATATTTTATGACGAGACGTGAAAATTAAAATTCAGTCATCATCCCAATTCTCCCGCTAAACGTGGAGATTACTGTAAAACTGGAAGTTGGAGTGGAAGCAGCTTCCGTTCAGCTATAATTTTCTAACACCCTTCCCTGAAATGATGATAAATACTAGAGGTATTGTTACGACAGGTAGCGCTTAGATTAATTGATGCGACATTGTGAAATTGTAGTTTGTGTAAAATTATTTGTAATTGCAATTCAGTGTTTAAAAACTCAACGAAAAATTTGTTTTAGACCGAGGTGTAAGGAGGCTGTATTCCACGATCAAAAGACGACGTACTCCATATAAGTTGGGATGGTAAGAAGCAAGTGTTTATAGCTGGACAACTTCCACCGAAAGTTGTTTTTTTTCAAGTTTTCCCTTAAGCGATAAGCAAAGGGTATAAAACCTATACAGTCTAGTCTACAGTAATATCTTTTGTCAATTCAATTTAAAATAATAATGAGTATTGATTTATAAATGAATTCATTTCCCTAATTTTCAGTGGACTTCTTGAGAGAGCGTGAAAATACACCATGCACAGTTGCCAACTTGCCAACACTCCTCCATGTTTACAAACTCTAAGTGGTTTATAATCGACCATCATAACATACTGATTCCACGACAACACAAAATTTAACAAGAAAACTCTGCACAACTCTGTTTATCTTGCATACAGATATCTTAGTGGTTATGTGATGATGCAGCAGTTGACTTTTTTTTTAATTTACAGGTTGAATCTCGCCTCCAAAGTGTCGGCAGTTATGGCGTAAGACTTATTTATACTATCCTTTATGTAATATACATAAAGTTATAAATTCGACAACTATTTGGTGCAACGGTAGCATTTCTGCCATTTGCGCTGAACGGTGGTCACTTAGATCGCTTAGAAATGGGTAACTCAACAAAAAACTGTGAGCCACAGATCAGATCACGGTTAACATATGTGAGTTGGACCTGCGAACCGGTTCACAGATCAGCTCACTCAGTACCTAAATATAAACGTTTCGTTTCGCCGTTCGCGGTTCGTTCGCCAACAATAATACTCGCGTGTCTGTGACTCTGTAGGTGAATAAACCTCACCTAGTGAGCTGTGAGTTGTTTGTTTTTGACGTGACAACGTCTTAAATTAGGTTGCGGCTGGGAGTCACTTATGAAAAAGTGTAACGCTCGGTAACGTTACGATGAGTCACCGAACGAGAGAGAGGCCCGCCGAATGCCTTGCGTCTCTCTCCCACTCAACTATGATCGGTCTGCCGCGCGCATTGTGCAATTTAATTATATTCATATCAATAAATATTCTACCGAGAAAAAGACGTTGTCACGTAAAATCTTCGCCCGTAAAACCGACTTTACAGGCAAAAAAATGGTTTTTCTTTGAGCTGCAGATCAACCATCGACATATAGGTACTAAGCGGTGAGAATTGTGGCACTTCGAAAGAAAGAAATAAAACTAAGTTTCGGACTATCTTTAAAAATATATGCCGTACCTGTCATGAAAATTGAGAGCCAATTGCATATAAGGAAAGAGATAGCGTTAGTCCAAAAGCATATGCTATCTTCGTCAATCTTCTCAAACCAAGAAATTACTGCACGTGCTACGAGTACGGTATGTCCATTAGTATATGTCGATGAGATCAACGGTTCAAGTCTATTTGATCTGAATATTTGCATTGGCTCAGAGCTGAGTCACATATCACATATACTGACTATATATATATATATAGTCACATATAAAATATATATGAGACATATATATCTAGTCACTGTATTAAAGTCCCGAAAGGGGCATTTGTTTGTGTGAAGAATACGAACACTCAATATATGCATCATATATCTATGTATCATATATGTATGTATATCCGTCTTCCTAGTATCCATAACACAAGCCTTACAGTGCTTACTTTGGGCTAGGCTAATTGGTGTGAATATAAGAAATGGTCTATTGTTTTTAAATTATTATATCCCTAGTATAAATAAAATTAGGACTGAATAACAGTTTACGTTATAAATCATATGATACTTTGGTTTGAACTTGTTGGGTTTATCCTGGATTATGACAAAATTAAAATAGGGGAATTTTGTATATTTTCAAAATATATAACTGTAACATAAATTTATCTTTACAGTCCTGAAATATCAATAAGGCAGCGAGTAGAAGAACCTATCAGGTAACTCGCTAGAGATCTTGTTTTATTTAAGAAACTAAGTATGCCACTGTTAAAAATATTAAAACTAAGTAAAGTACATTTACATTTCTAGTAAGAAATAAACAATAGCAACACACACACACATTTTTTAACAAGAATGCCATAAGCATATTCAGTCCTTATAAAATATGTGTGTGTGCACACACACACACATTTTACACAGCAGCAGTAAGCAATGGTTGCAGCTCAGCATCGTATTTACTCACATCACTAGTATATTGCTTATTTTCAGTTAATGTTTATAGTATTTTTCAGTATTCCAACTCTTGTTCAAAACATTTCTAAGTAGACTGATGGTAACTTGCATTATTGTCTCGTGGTTCAACCGACTTAAATGTTTGTTACCCATGATCCTTTAAGACACAAGTTTCAAATAATATAGAAATAATAGGTAGGTAGAGATTACAAATTTCCACTTTGCACGATCCTGGAATACATCTCTTGCTACTTCAAATGTCATCAAACCTTTCATATAGCTTGTATCGTCAGACGTGCGTCAGATGCGCGTTATTTTTAACCCACAGAGCAATTTTTAAGCATGTCTTATGCGTCTGTATCGATACATTTTCGAAACAGATATCAATTACACGAGACTGATTAGTGCAGGTATTTAAAGGGTATTGAAAATAGAGTCTTTGCTCATCGCGTTTTTTAAAAGCACTAGTCGACGCGTGCTTGTATCTATCAATAAAAACGCGATACTCACGCGAAATTTATGTATATGTTCAAAGTTCTACCTTTGAATTGCTGCTTAAATTCAGTCTCACGAAATAATAATGCAAAATAATTGCTCCTGAAATAAAAAGAAACACGTTGCTGACGCACGTCTGAGTACGCACGACGCACGCACGAGAGTTGAAGAAGCGAGAGATGCAGGATTCTGGAAAGTGGAAATCTGTTTTCTCTACTTCCCCTGTGAGAAAATGGCGTGATGGTAGGTATGTGACGGCGCATACACAAATTATCGTGAACAGCGCCGTCTAGAGTTGATAGTTTAAAACGAATGAACAAACACCAAGTACTGGACAGGCGGCCATCTTGTCATAGTGACAGTTCGGATCGAATCGTTGTGGAGCGTTAATTTGAATCGGAATATATAAGTAGCATCTTTTGTAGAAATTCGTAACGGGCAAGTGTGATTGATTTAATAACAATTATAATAATTATCTGAATCATTATTTAATTGAAATACCGTCTCCTCTCCCTATAACTCGCGCCTATAATAAAAAATGGACCATCCTGATCAGGACCCGGTGCCTTTATATGTATTACTTTTCATTGTAGGTTGTGTTTTCTTAAAGGATTATGGTTAACAAACATTTAAGTAGGTTGGACCACGAGTCAATGATCCAATTGAGTCTAAAACGCGTTGGCATCGCGTTTATAAAAGTGTACATTAACCCTTAGTGTTCAATATGAGAATTTAAGAAAAGATTATTGTTATTAATTTGTTTTGTTCCTTCTAGGTGTAAGCATTTTAGACAATCCCACAGTTATCGCTGCATGAGAGCCCAGGCGATGAAATTAGCCGGGCCCACGAAAAGCGAGTGAGTTCGAATTATAAAGTTTATATCGTTTTGATTTTATAGGTCAGAGGAGCTAAATTAAAAATGCGGAATTATGGTAGAAGAAAAATATTAATTATATTCTTTTAAAATATTTTACACTAGGGAGCTATACAACCGACTCCTAGCACAGCAGAATATAAAGAGACAGAAATAAAAGTGATTTGAATGGAACGTGTAAAATTCCAATGAGTGAGGATTGAATGAGTGGCGAATGAATGAACAAATTTACTTTTGCATTTGCAAGTCATTTTAATTTCCTTTAATGTAAATTCAACTCAAATAATTAATATAATAACATTAATTTTTGCTTATTACATTTAATTTAAATTTCAACATATCGTTTCTAAAACCGGCGTACATTACCCATTAAAATAAAATAACTTTTTAGCAGATATTTGCGCATACTTACTTTATATATAATCCTGACGATCACACACGTGTTTTAAATGCGTCATACATCAAAATTTGTATTTGTTTTGCATTTTTTTGGATTTTTATTTAGTTATTGTCAAATAGGAAGTAAAATTTGATTTTTATGACATTCTAACAGTTAGGAACGTGCCTGATTAAAATATTGTGAAGTAATAATCATACTGTACATAAAATATGCGCAAGTATCCGATAAAAAAAAGTTTATTAAACTTTTACACCTTACGTCCCTAAGTTTATATCTTGTATTGGTCACGCAGATGACGGACTGTTGATTTTATTTAGTCCCTATTACTAGGTGAGTAAAGCTAAACTTGGCTACTAAAAACTATACAGAAATGTGGTCTGTTTTTTATCACAGACATAGGAACATAGCCATATGTGAATTTATTCTGTATCAAACAAAATTATTCTTATTAGGCCAACAAGTTAAAAGTGAAATATTAATTATTATATAACTTGAAATTTCAGGTGATTTTTATAAAGTAATTCCGTTTTTTTATTCTTAAATTTTTGTAGTTTATATTCGTCCTTTTCAGGACAGGCGAAGGGCTCTAAATCATACTGCCAGTTCTTGAGAATTTTCTCTAATTAGATGACGATGAATGCTGATAAGAGCCGATCATTGAATGATAGATGATCTAGGTATAAATGAACAGTGAAATATCCCTTTCCCTAGGTTTCAGTAAAGGTGTAGATTATTTCTGAAACCTTCCCGTGGACTTCTCAACTGAGCAGGAAAAGACAACTTCCACTGCCTTGTTTCACTTGCGAACACTCTTGCATGTTCACAAACACTTAGTAGTTAATAATCCATTATTACGCACTAATATCAACCACAACACAAATTTTAACAAGAAAAATGAAACCACGAAAGTGACACTTCCCCTTCCCGCCAAAAAGTCTCCATTTAATTACTATTGGTTTATATTACAGATTGGCAATGTTTAGAAGTAAACTGAAAAACTTGTTGACGCCGCCATCTTTTCTTAGAAACGCCATTTGCTACAGTAAGTCTATAATATTTTTACATAAAGATTATTAAATTAATATGACCACGTGTAATTTTTTACACATTTCACATTTTAAAACTGTTTAATATTAATTATACTTAATAAGCTGCTCTACATAATTATGTTTCTAGTTTTGTTCATATTTCCAACTGGAAGATATTCTCTTTTTTAAGAATCTGTTGGCCGCAGACAATATGTTTATGGTCATTAGTAATAGCGTTGATTGACATCAAATAAAAGTTCGTACAGTTTTTTTAGTCTACTAGTATTTTTTTTGAAAATGATGTCTTTAAAAATCTTGTTAGTACTACTGACAAAAAAAAATCTGTTAGTACTACTGGCGTTTCTTAGAAACTCTATTTGTTACAGTAAGATTTATAATCTTTTTACATTAAGAATTACGAAATTAATATGATCACCTATAGTTTTATCATAATTCCCATTTAAACACTGCTTAGTATTAATTATACTTAACAAGCAGCTCTACAGACTTATATTTGGATTTTTTCTGTCATATAGCCAATTAGTTTTGGAAAATATTCCATCTTTAACGTAAGTTGACCACAGACAATATGTCCTGATAAATAGCGTTGATTGACATTAAATTAAATTTTGTATAATCCTTTGGTGTTTTGAAGCGAAGCTTTTATACGGACCACTCTGTCCGTGCTAAGCGTCAGATTTCACCGTTACATGTGAGCGTCAGATTTTTCACCAACGTAAAACATATAGGAGCCAGCTGCCTCCCCACCTCAGTGTGCGTGGTCTTCTGTCTTGCTTTCACTCATGACAGTGTGCGTGGCTGTTTTTAACGCTTAGTTCATACGTTTATACTATAAAGCTTCGCTTCTTTCGGACGTCTCTAGATGTCACTGTTATTTTTCTTGTATGTCTTTAAAAAGTCCTGTTGGTACTACTGACATTTACAACTAACCAGTTTTGTATATCAATTTTATGTAAACATTGGTTTTTCTTGTTTACAGCAAAAAAGCTACCGTCTGTTACCTCAGAAGCATGTGGAAGTGATCCTGTAACCACGTAAAGCTATATAAACGTCCAAAAAAAAATGTAAACTTATTGTAAAGGATTTTAGCTTTTATATTTAATTACAATCGAGATAATGTGGTTTGATGAGCCTTTGTGGTTTGTTTACACATAATGAATAAACGTTTATGTTAAATGTATGTCTTGTGGAATTATTAAAGTTTAAAAAGCTAGTTTTGTTAATATTTATCGTTAAATTGTTATTTAAAAGCCAATTTATAATAGATGTAATTGTATTATCTATGTCATCCTTGTGATTCTCTATAAGTTTACTATTTGTTGTTACTACTAAGTTACTACTAAGCTAAGATTTACTTACACATTATTCTTTTGTTTATTGGGATTTATTTTGCTACCTCTCGCTCTCTCGATCTTCACTCCTCATCAAGCATGGAAGAACTTGACCGCCCCAGATGTGGTAGCCCTCGCTGCCTAAGGGATCGGGAGATGCTTAGACGCATGCGCTCTAGGCTAAAAAAACAACTACTCCATCTCAAGGATACGCACACCCAAGCAGCCGCAGATCTGGAGCTCCTATTATCCAACCTGAACCCTCCCACCCCCAGCTTTTCCTTACCCTCCCTACATATCAACCAGAGGCAGCTCCCCACAGGATCAGCTGCTACTGATTCGTCCCTCATTAACCCACTCCAACCAGATCGCACCCCTTTACCTTTACCTTCACCCCCTCGTCTTCCCCCCTTTCTCTCCCCTATTCCCTCTCCGTATCGACCTCCTCCGGTTGACTCCTCCCCACCTTGCTCTCCTAAAGCTCCCCGGACCGAAGCTGAAACCTTCCTTCCTTCGGTGCCCCTTCCAGTACCCCTGGTGATTACCTCCTTTTTTCTCTGTTTCTATATTTTTTTCCCAACTATCAAGAGCAATTGTGTTATGGAATTCAGAAACAACGACTGTACAAGTCCCAAAAAGTCCACAGGTAGTAACTTGAATTTAATCAAAATTCCAGTGGCGAGTCATTTATTCAGAACCAAATGTGACAATATAATATGTAGGGGCCGTCTAAAACTTACATACAGCGATTAAACCTAGAGACAACGCCATCTATCGGTAACAGAATACACTACATATATGAAGCTTAACATTGAACAACGACGGTATCACAGCAAGAACCCACGAGCTCGGAGTCGCGTTACTTTGGCCACTCGACCACGTAGGTCGACAATAAACAATATGAGTCGATAAGGGTTGGAAGTAAGGAAATAACTTCTCTGTCGGAATCGTTTGGTGCAATGGTAGCAATCCTGCCTTTCGCATCGATGGTCCTGGGTTCGAGTTCTGGAAAATGCAGATGTCTGTGTGATGAATGCGCACATTTGTAGCTGAGTTATGGGTATTGTATATCTCTGGTGTCACGATGTATGTTCGGGATAAACTACTGAAACGATTTTGATCAAACTTCGTAACTATTTGTTACTTGATCTATCGTAAAACATAGGATATGTTTTATTTTAATTTATAAAACAGCAACGCGTAGTCGTGTCAGCTAGTATTTCTATAAATGTAACATCTATATGTATGTTTATCTGTTACCCTAGTATCCATAACACAACTCTTTCAGTGCTTACTTTGGGCTAGGCTAATTGATGTATTTCTTTATTTTTTTATTTGTGGCTTGCACGATTTGTGCATTTAGCCAGTGTCAAGTATAATTGCCGGTTTTTAAGTAATTTCCTAGGTTTCAGTAAAGAAGTGGGGTTTTACTGAAACCTCCTCGTGGTCTTCTTGAGAGAGCGCGAAAAGACACCTTCCACTGTTTTGTTTCACTTGCCAACACTCGTGCATATTCAGAAACACTCAGTGGTTAATAACCCACCATTATTACACACTAATAGCAACCACAACACAAAATTTAACCAGAAAACCAAAACCATTAAAGTTATGCTTCGCGCTCCCGCCGAAAACACTTATCGATGTAAGGTGTAAAAACTATTCTTTTCAATTCTATTCATCAATGGGGATAGAAGGGTGCTCCGAACACTCCAAGGGATGGTTTTTCAAACAACTACCTTTGATATAATGACTACCGTTACCTTGAACTTCACCAATCCAAAATAAATAATTTATATGCATAATTTTATGCCGAACTTATAAGTGAGAATGAATGAAAAAAAATTAAAAAATATTTATTCAGTATCTTTTTAATACATATAACTAGTGGCTGGTGTCCTCTTTTAAGTACAAAACCTGTGTTAGAGAGTCCCGCTCCTTCTAAAATTACAAAAGATACATGTTGTTTACCTTATCAGGAACTAGGAATATAACAATTTCTTATTTAATGAATAAATGAACGAATAAAAAACAAATTGTGTGGCGACTGTTTATGTACAATGATTGTAAATTGTTTGCTGTGTTCTAGATAAAGTTGTGTAAAATATATTGGAAAGCTCGGTTGAATGTGCGTCGTGGAGAAGAGTGTGCCGGTGCCTGTGTGTGTGTGTATATGTGTACCTTTGCTTGTATGTGTGTGTGTGTGTGTGTGTGTGTGTATGCCTGTGTCTGTGTGTGTGCCTGTGCCTGTATAAGTATGTGTGTGTGTGCTAAAAAGGTTTTAAAATAATTAAGTTTTTTTTATATTTTTATTTTCGGAAACATACAGCGCTCATTATGTTACTATTTAGGTCATTCACATACACATCGATATAAAATAGTTACAATAAATTAAAACGTTCATCATTCTTAAGGCGAGATCTTAACAAACACATTTTCAAACCTTTAGTTTTACGATTTAAGAAAAAGTACAGACGGTGAGAATTTGTTAATAAAATATTCGTCCTAATAATTTATTTTATATAACATTTTAATCTAGTAAGAAAAATGGTTCTTCACAATATCTTAATATAAAAGTACAGGTAGATCTAGATTTTATTATTAGAAAATCCTTCTGTTTGTTGCATCACTCCTTCGTCATTAATTATGGTAGAGATCACTCTGAGCGATAAGACCGCCTAATGTAGCACCTCGTTTGTTTTTTATTCATATCGAAGGTATTAAATAAGGAAGGTCAAATATGTGCTAAATCACATACATACATATTTAAGCAAAGAAAATGTTTGACAAATCGTAACACTAATAAATAATACTCGGATAACTTTGTAAAGCCTTAACTTAATATTTTACTACTGGGTGATATTAAAGAAAAAATACTTGTTTCGTTACTTACTTCAAAGAATATAATATATAAATTTGGATGGTGTTTATATAATGGCCCTGTATACATTAGGTATATACAATACAAAAAATACGTATATAATTATATTACACTACATATATAAACCAAATATATAGATACACACAACTAAATAGATTAAATATTGTGATGATTCGATTTTCCTATTACTATAAACCTTCAGTGAGAAAAGCGTGAACTTTCTTTTTAAACGTAATCCTACTGGGAGAGCTACGAATAGAGTTTGGGAGGCCATTCCAGAGACTTAAAGCTTGGAGTGTGAAAGAATTTGACATAAAACCAGAAGAATAGAGAATCAGCAGAGCGAAGTTGGCTATAATAATTTCTGTTTTTTTAAGACTTGCGGCTGCGACCTTCATAATTAATAGGTGATGTCATAACATTAAGTAAACAGCACGACGAGCGACGGTGTCTTAAAGGTTTTGGTGGGTTTTTTTTTATTAATTTAAACTTAAAAGTTGTTTTTTTTTTATAGAAAATAGAGAAATTAATAAAGAATTAATCAAATGGCAAATCTATAATCTAAGATCACAAATTTGTTGTTTGTCTGTCCGCTCTTTTCCCATTTGATATGCGTTACCATAGCAACGCGATAACCGCTAGTAGTTCGTCTATCGGACGCTAGATGGCGCTCACAGAAAAATATTTAATAATAGAAAAAAAATAAAGAATTTTGTCCACCCGTGCGAAGTGTATTATATAATATTAATTATATTACATTTACACCAATAAACCTAGCCCAAAGTAAGCACTGTAAGATTTGTTTCACGGATACAAGGGTAACTGATAAACATACATATATCATACATAAAAAATATTAATAGAAATATATATAACTGCCCATGACTCAGGTACAAATGTTCGTATTCGTCACAAACATCTGCCTCTCCTGGGACTCGAACCCAGGACCGTCGGTGCGAAAGGCAGGTTCGCTACCTCGCACTAAACTGTCGTCAATTATGCTATAGCTATACGTAATTTAAAACTGGTTAAAATTATTTAAAGAAAATATCTCGTAATTGTAATTGAATCGGACGTCCAAAGAATTTACCTGTAAGCCGTGGCGATTACTTCTAGTATATATATATTTTTAATATTTTAAAACTATAATACATGATAGCATTGATAATGCTAAATAAATACTCAAAAATTAGGATCTCGCCTTATGATACACTTACAATTCAATAATCCTAAAAGAGAGCTTAAAAAGCATCGTTTTCCTCTTCAGAATCCCGATCCGAGTTCATTTTTCTGCGACACTTAGCGTAATATCCTTTCTTCCACAGTACAACTATGATGAGCACTAATGGAAAAGTCGCAAATATCCCTGGAAATAACACAAAAAATTAGGTTTTATGTTTGTATGTACGCGTTTTAGTTTGGTGAGTGACCGCCATCTAGTGTTCGGTAGGCGTATTAATATATAAATACTACGTGTTAGCAGTGCCGGATTTACCATAGAAGCTGAAAAAGCTGAAGCTTAGGGCGGCAAAATTAGGGGGCGGCAAAATTTGCCCAGAAAATTGGTACAGAAAAAAAAAAGTAATAGTGCAGTAAAAACAAAGCTTTGCTTTTCTTAGCTTAAAAATATACCCAAAAAGTTGTAAAAATAATCTTGAAACTAGATTATTCCCTAAAAAGGAATGAACGTTATTGTGAACAGTGAATCTAATTATAGAGATCATTAGGGGCGGCAAAAATTTTATAGCTTTGGGGCGGCAAATGTGTAAAGTCAGCACTGCGTGTTAGGTTTGGCTATTTTTCCAAACTCAAAAATAATAGAATAAATATTAGACAACATCACATACATTGTTCTGAACCCAAGTAGTAGGATACTGTTGTAACGAACTCCGTGGTTGAATGGTTTTTATGATGATGCCACTCCGAGGTCTCGGGTTTGGCTCCCGGCCGGGTCAATGTTGAATAACGAACTTTCTATATTAACTCGGCTTTGGGTGTTATGGTGGTAACTGTAGTTTCTGAATTCCATAACACAATTGCTTTAGCAGCTTAGATTTAGAATAATGAATGTGATTTTGTCTAATATTTATTCTACTATTTTATTTAAGTTTGGAAAAATAGTCATGTTACACACCAAACCCAACACGCAGTATTAATATGTTAGTACGCCTACCGAACACTAGATGGTGGTACCTTACCAAACTAAAACGCGTACTAATAAACATTAGTACGCTTACTCATCACTAGATGGCGCCAAGCATTCCCTGGAACGCTAAATTTAAATGAAATGTATTTTACAGCACTTCTAAACGACCATGATCAGCTTATAGCTGGCCCTTGTCCATAAGTCCTTCTACCTTCTACTTCCTTAATTGGAACTACCCTCTCGCCAATCCTACCCATATCACCCACTTTAAATGATATAAAAAGACGTTCTTACCTATCATAACCCCTAGCACCACAGCGGTATGCGACCCTGGTGGGGAAACCACCTCTTCCGACTGCGGGCAGACCAAGGTCTTCGAGGTCTCGTACAACTGGGTGAAGGATAGACCGCGGACGTCTGGCGGCTTGGTGCATCTGCAAAGTTATTAAAAAGTTTTTATATTATTTTTTTATATTTTTCAATTCAATAAGATAAAATTTGATAGAAAAATACTAGAAACAAATCGACTCAGCTCACAAGTGAATTCCTAGGCTGGAATCGAACCCGCAACCTTTGGAAGTCCGTTCCAGTGCTCTCCTAATTGAGCTACCGAGCCTTGTGAACACCCATCGAAATTTTCTAGTACCTATCTAATATTACGCTGTAGACCAGCGCTGTCTCATCAATGAGAGGAACATCCTCTCCTATTCGAAAGAAACATTTTTAATGTTTGGACAGTCGAATAAAAAAAGATAGCCATTTGGTTTTTATATATATATTTTTTTATTATTTTTCTAAAAAAAAAATATATATTATTTTTTAGAAAAATATAAAAAAAAAATTAAATAATTAAAAATTTTCTATTAAAAATAATTTAAATAATTAAAAATAAGCCAAAATTATAAAAAAAAAAAATACGAATATGAAGAAACGGCGCTGGGGTCAACTTAAGAAATACTTGGAAGACTGTCAAGGACTCGATAGTTCAATAATAAGAGCACTCGCCCAGATAGCGAGGGATGAGGATTCGAGTCCCGCCCGAGAGCCAAGCTAAATTGATATTTTTTTAGCAATATTTTTTCTAGATATAAACATCCAGAAGTTAAATTACAAAAATAAATAATACTTTTACACGCGGCTTCGCTCGTGAAGATTATCGATTGAAAGTCATATTTCTATCCCTCGGGAACATTACTTTTTTTGGATAAAAGGCACTCTATATACTATTCTGCACCCGCGGCAAAGTGTATGAAAATTTCCTAAATTTATTGATGATCAATTGAGTAGTTAATGAGTGAAAGTGTAACAAACAAAACTCACTTTCGTATTTACGATACTAGTTAAGACTATATATACATATACCAAAACTCATTAAAATTGGTCACCCGTTCTTGATTTATAGAAGGACAGACAAAAAAATCAAAAATAGTAGAATATAGTTGTCATAAAAAGAATTTTTAATATCAAATTTGTCCATAATAATAAACGTACAGACAGAACCGTCAGATTTATATAGTAGTATAGATAAAACCTGAGTCTCAACTATTTTTTTTATTTTGAATATGTTCACACTTATTCCCAATCACGATGGAACAAGCTAAACCAGAAGGTGCCTATTCACCCTGGCCTTGAAAACGGACAGTTTATATGTACTCGGTAATACAGACGCAGGGAGGGAATTCCACTCCATTGCTGTGCTCATTATAAAAGAAGTTAAAAAGTTTGATGCGACAGGTAAGAATAGCAACCAATAAAAGGTGGTAGCCCGCAGTGCGTCTGGACATCCGATGGAAAAAGGAAGATGGCGGTATTCTTACATCATATCAGCAGCAGAACCGTTGATACTCGTGATGAGGGGGACCAAGACGTCTACCATCCATTGGTTATGGCAATCACAGACGTAAGGGTTATCATGAAAGCTGGCGTCTATGAGCTGGTCCCACCGGAACAGGAAATCGGGGTCTATTTCTGAGATATTGTTGTTGTGAAGATACAGCTGGGGACAAAAGGACAACGTAAAGATATAACCAAATAGCTATATTTAATATTATTCTAATTTAATATATAATCTAAGATCACAGTAGTTTGTGCGTTTGTCTGTCCGCTCTTTTTCCATTGTATACGTGTTACCATAGCAATGCGTTAACCGCAAGTAGTTCGTCTACCGGACGCTAGATGGCGCTAATGGAAAAATATTTAATAATAGAAAAAATTAAAAGAATTTTGTCCCCCCGTGCGAAGCCGGGACGGGCCGCTAGTTAATTACTTATATCGTTTGTAAGTACCAATTAGCCTAACCTAAAGTAAGCACTATAATACTTGTGTTAAGAATGTTAGGGTAATGGATAACCATACAAAATATGATACATAAATATGCAATTTTCATAGAAATACATATAAATACCCATGAGTCAGGTACAAATGATAGTATTCATCACACAATCGTCAGCCCCTTCCTGTTAAGTTGTCATAGAAATAGATAAGTTCTAAATGTTGTCGGTAGATGGCGACGTACCCAATGTTGCTATGCTGAATCGCGGTGTTTCGATGCACCTAATAAATTATCCTCGACCAATACACGGGTTTTATTTACATATAGAGCAGTATTTTGGACCTTATTGAGGTTGTACACTTCCGAATGGCAGGATCTCTACCGTTGCACGAAACGGTCGTCAAATAAAGGTCATTGTTATCTAAATAAATACATTATTCATATTTAATATATCCTGCCTTAATATTTTCTTTAATTCTTGTCATACAGCCCCCTGTTTCTGCAAATTTACTTTAATATAGTTTAATTTATGACTTTACTAGGGCTAAAACCCCCTCCTTTTTTCTGGATCACAGGTACCCTATGTCCTCTTCTGTACTCCTGACGAAGTGTATGCAACATTACATGATGATCGGATGAGTAGTTACGGCGGCAAAGTGTAACACACAAACAAAATCACTTTCGTATTTATAATTTTTTTTATTGTAAACTAGATGTCGCTGTACCGAAATGAATCGCGCTAACGTTTCGGTTCTACGACTACACATATAGCTAACCGTTCTTAGTGTTCTTGAATGTTATTCTTAGGCTTTTACTGACAATATGGTAACAAACACACACACAAAGTATTGTCATGATATAATTAGGATAGGTAAGCGTTTGACCGCTATCGCGCCTGGTGTTAAGCGATCTAGGATGTTAGGATAAAAAAGAACATAGAATGGAAAAGTTTACTATTAACAGATGTGAGCTACCCTTACTCACCCTTTTAAGAACTGGCCATAAGTCTGTTCCATCATCATCCTTCCACGTCAAACAGTCATCATCAATAGTGGTTAACCTTGGGTTATTGCAGATGTACAGGGTTTCCAAGCTTGCGAGACCGCCTAGAGCTCCAGGTCCTATGGTCTGCAACCTGGTGTTACATATCCGGAGCTCTCTTAACCTGATTAGAGATGATATTGACCTGGAAAGTAAAGTTTGTTATCGGAATAAGGGCAGATTTCTAAAATATCTAATGTTTATAATTAAAGCGTTGATGAGTTATAAATTAAAAAGAAACCTGTCCTATTTCCTAAGTCGGTATAAATCCAGTAAAATGAAAAAAAAAACATCACAATCGGTGGAGCAGTGTCGGAGTTGAACGCGGTCAAACACTGTGACAGGGAATTTTTATATACAATGTATCCCGTCACCAGTGTCGGAGCCTTTAATGGTGTGAAATATGGCATTTTTTATCGACAAATTTGTCGAAATTGGTCTCCATGCGGTAGAAAGAGAGAGGATATTACTTCCTCTCCTACACCGCGCCGGCAGTCTACTCTCCCTCCTTACGAATTTTCGATCAGGTCACGCGTCCTGACGCGAGTTTAGCATTTTTCACCCATCCCAAAAAGTGGACAACGCCGCTAAAGAGGTTTTCTCTTCAAAAAATATTTCATTTTTGTTTTTTTTTTCAACCTAAAAGTGTCGTCACTACAATCTAATATTTTCGTAGAAACAATATGATGATAGGTTTTAAAATATCATTAGCGCCAACTATCGGTAGCGTTACACAAAACAAGAGTAGAATAATAAATATCATATATATTTTCTGCATAAGTGTACCTAATAAATGCGGTGATTGTTAGAAATAAGGAAATATAAGGCTTGAGAACGGTGGTTGCTGAATTTAAAATTGTCTAAATCTCAATGAAATTACAAATATACCCATGACTAGGGTACAAATGCTCGCATTCATCACACAACATCTGCCCCTCCGGGACTCGAACCCAGGACCGTCGGTGCGAAAGGTAGGATCACTACAGTCGCACCAAACGGTAGGTCATATCATAACACATAAATAACTAGGTATTACTTTGGGTTAGGCTAATCGGTATATATGGAAAAAATATTGAGTTTACTAACGCTTGGTCTGTCAAACTGGTGATAGGATTCTTATCAAAATTCAAATAGTTCAGAGAAACGGCTTCTTTTAATGCAGTTGGTATTGTTGTAAATTTGTTACCGCTTATGTCCAGCCTTTCCAGGCGTCTCAATGAACGAAACAATAGATCTGGCAGCGTCTCCAAACCACAACCATAGAGCACAAGTTCCTAAAAATGAAGAGAAAGAAACGAAGAATAAAGCGTAGGAACTAAGCGTTAAATAGAGTAGAAAAATAGAAAGCCACACGCACACTGAGGTGGGGAGACTCCAATAAAACGTGTTACAAAAAAACCCGTAAAAATGTATTAAATTATCAAAGCGAAAAAAAATGTCAACCATAGTAAGCTGTCACTGCATAGAATTGAAGTAATCATAGATTATTTAACAGAGTGTACTCTTTAACGGATTTTAAGTTTTTATTAAAAAAGGTTTGCAAACTCAATGAGAGGAATTAATGGCTTCGAAAAACATCAAGTCAAAAAAAAAGTTATGTTGTCAATTTAAAATCTTCTCATTGATATCTTACAATTATTTCGTGTTTTAACCAACATTATTTCTAAAGTGAAAAAGTGGCTATGTTTTCTAACTTTGAATATTAAGATATGATGTTATGCGTAGGCCATGAAGATGGCAACTTAAATCGTGCTCGCGAACTGTATCGGCAAAGATTTATTAATGGTTGACCCCTCCAAAAGTTTAGGTTGAAAGAGACCTAACATAAAGTACCTATGTCAGGTCTTTTTGGAGCGGAGCGACCGAAGCCGAGTTTCTTTCGCGAGTTCTTCTCGGAAGAGCCTCCCAATATCCCAAACTTGAGTAGACTCAGTAGTACACAATGTAATCGTAGTGAGATTTAATAACTAAATTAAATGCAAAATAAAACAATTTGATTTGTATAAAATTTTTAATTAAGAAAATGCCCGATTCAAATATTATGAAGGTAGTAGAAAATATATGACGAATAATTATTTAAATTAAGGATAAGTATGTAAAGGTGTGATATTAAATATAAGAGGCACTTACCCTTAAGAATGGAAGTTCAGTAAGGGTTCCCATGGCCACCTGGTCTATTATCCCTAAGGGATTCCTGCTAAGATCTAGAAATCTTAAGTTGTGCATGAAGGCGAATGCATCTTTCGGAATAACGTGAAGATCGTTATAGGCCAAACTGAGGTATCTCATTTTTGATAGCGGTCTGATCTTAGAATCTGGTAGGAGGAGGCCCTGAAAATTAAAAAGTGAGGTATTTTTTTAATGCAAATGTTGTAAAAATGTTTACGCCAAAAAAAATTGGTGAGTGAACTTATATACAAGCGTTAGAAGTTATACTTCTTTGGCGTAGCAAAGACAAAAAAAAAAATTAACGAAGCAAAAATAATAAAATGGTGGGAAAAAATAATAAAATAAAGCAAATATATGATTTTTAGCTTTTTAAATTTCCCGGCTAGGGTACCCCTCCGCAACGCCCCATAAGGAACTTCGTTCCAATAAATATGATTTTAATACATGTTCTTTAGTTTTTATTAATTGTATTTTTGTCTTCTTGTATCTTTACAAATACTCTCAACATCTATGCATATCATACATCTCATTACATCTCCATAAGTAACATGCGCCCCCACGTTTTGAGTGGCCCCTCGCTTGGCCCCGCCGGGTTATTTTATTCTTTTTTGGTCACTGAAAAACGTGGGATTTTTAGATTTTTAAATCTAGTATTTTTTTTTTTTTTATTATTTACTTTTAGTTACGAAGTAACCATGTGTTAAGCAACAATCGGATAAGCCCCATACAAAAGTGAAAGTTGCCGAAAGTTGACCTGAAAGTGCACCTAGAAAGTTGAAAGTTGTTTAAGCGTGCATTGTCATCGGGTTCTGAGCTACCCTGAAAGTTTCAACTCGCTAGGTAGTCGGGAAGTGCCTCAAAATTGAGATACAAGATTCCAACCGGACAGACAAGACGACAGACAAGCAAACAGACAAGAAAGCGACCTAAGAAAAACGTGGGAAAAAAAAACGAAAGATTTTATGTATAGTCTATGTGGGACACAGTGTCTCATGTATAGTCTACGTGATGACTGTTATTATCATATATTTTATATTTTTATAAATTATTGTAAATAAAATAAAGGTGTTAAGATATTTTTGTTAAGTAGTTTCTTATCGATAAAAAAATCATAATAAAAATGTATACCCCGATAATTCTTTTCTTTATACCTCGAATAGAACTTAAAATTAATATTTTTATAATGTGGAACTTCGTTCCTATTCGGTCCGACACCACACAATTTTTTTTTACATATTTTACATAAAACGAAGTATGAATATTTCAAGTGCCTACCTGTTGGATACTTTTGGTCTTTTGGGTCTGTTGGATACTTTGGGTCTCTATATATAAGTTAACTTAGTCAGTAAAATAAATATACACTTTTGATTTGATGGTCTACTTTATACTGATGAGTTGCCGTCAAAGTGCGCGCGAATTAAGTTGACGACAAAAGCTTTATTTATTAAAACAATTTATTTAAATAAAATTACAGCGTTACGACAACATACTAATCATTCGATTAAACTTATCTTAAATACAAGTATTTATAGAAAAAAAATTGTTGTCTTTAAATTCATATTACAGACGATAATTTTACGTGATAGCGTCATAAGATAAAATTGATGAAAAATTTCATTCTTTTATGAATTGAATTGAATTATTATCAATGAATTATCATTATTTTGTATAATACAAAGAAGGAGTTCATTGAAAAAAAAATCCGATAATTTAACATTAAGTTGTTGTAATAAACAATGGAAACCACATTAACTTTCCACTTCATGAAGTGGAAGAGAGATAGATGCGCCACAAGTCGAACGCTTAGGCCGATCGTGTCTCTATCGCTTGTTCCGCGCTCTCGCTTGCACGTTCAGCTCAGGCGGAACGTTACACTTTTTCGTGCGTGCTGCCAGCATTCATCGATTTATAAGACGTTATTAAGTCAATAATAATTTATTCTACATAAAATTATTGAGAGCAACGCCGCTGCTGATGCTGACAAATGAAATAGGTTTGACTGACTCTACAACGGATGACATGGGGTTAGCAAACTTAGTTCACGCGCAGATCTCAATTTTATTCTCAACTTAACACTCCAAAAGAAGAATTACTTCAATAACGAAGTGTATTTTATGTTAAACATATGAATAAACATACCCTTATGACTTATTAAGGTCGACCACTTACCCAAAAAGCTCTCTTGTTCATATCTTCGAGCTCGTTTCTACTTAAATCCAAAACGGTGAGATTCTCCAAATATTTGAAACACCAGTCGTCGACCATTTCTATTCTATTATTCGATACGTTTAATGTTTCTATTGGCAATTCTGATATTACTGTCAGCATTTCTATAGAATTTCCACTTAAGTTTACTTCTTTTATATTCAAACTTTTTAATTCTGAAACGAAAGAAAAGATAAATAGTCTTTCTTAAAAATTATATTAAACTAGCTGATCCGGCCACGCGTTGCTGTGCCGACTGCAGCACCATCTGCCGGGCTAATTTGTGAATCTAAACCATTCTCAGATCCCCTTGAACACACACAAAAAAAATCATTCAAATCGGTCCAGCCGTTTAGGAGGAGTTCAGTGACATACACACTCACAGAAGAATTATATATATAAAGATGTAATTATGTAAGCGCTCGACCGCTATCTCGCCTGATCTAGGAAGTGAAGCGATTGCCTAGAAGACACCTATTCACTTGTGATTTGATAATCCCTCCATTGTATGTTCATATAATTTTTATAATTAAAAGCAGTTTTTAGACATGTGCTAGTTATAATTAATATAATGATAATGTTATTATAATGTAATTTTAGGGTTTGATTAAATATCAAACGTATCCTCGATGAGGCTGGTTTGACCGCTATCTCGCCTGATAGTAAGCCTAGAAGGTGATTTGAAAACCCCTAAATTAAATTTGTCAGGTAACACAGACTCAGGCAAAGAGTTCCACTTCTTAGCGGTACGTATCTCAAAATTAGAACCAAGACTTAGTGCGATTCTTTGGTATATCTATACTAATATTATAAAGAAGTAAAGTTTGTGTGTTTGTATATTTGTTAAATTGTAAGGGGTAATCTCGGGATCTACTGAACCGATTTTAAAAATTCTTTCACCAATAGAAAGGCACATTATTGCTGAGTGTCATAGGCTATATTGAATGCTAGAAAAAAATTAAAGAATTTTGTCCACCCGTGCGAAGCCGGGACGGGCCGCTAGTCGACCATATAATGGTGGCGCCTATTTGTAAGTCTGGGTGTCCGATGAAAAAATGAAGACAGCGGAATAAGTTTCTGTACTTCTGCTGCACACTTTCCGAAATGTATGCACACAATATAATAAAAACAATATATCAATTAAACATTTTAATTTAATCTACTTGAGCTTATCTTAAAAAAACTTTTCTCAGTATAATATTTTTTTATTAGTGATCTTAATTTTTTTTTAATAATTTTGTTTTTTCTATTTCCGTTAATGGCAAAGATAATTTATTGAATATTTGTGTAGGTTAGTTTTAAATCATTCGTATTTTGGAGTAAGTAAGTATTCGTAAGTTCGTATTCGAATTTTATGGGCAAAAATTGCTACTTGCAATATATGTATAGATGTAAGGGTTAGTCAGTTGTGTTTTTAAGATTTATGATAACGAAAGCAAAGGTCGCTCCAAAGTCTTATTTTCATGAATATCTTACCGTTCCATTCTTCTGGAGTGAACGAATGGACCAACTGTCTGTTCGTACAGTCCAGGATACCCTCTGTACAGTCACACACTGTACATATTATCGGTATCGGTGCTACTGTGGTTGTTTGTACAGCATCTGTAAGATTATAATTGTGTACTTACACACAGGGTTTCTGCTCGAAAATTCTCGAGAATTTTGTCTTTCATCGAGACATGAAAAAAAACTCAACGCCTCGAGAACTCGAGAAATCAATTCCGTGCGTTAAGTTCCTTAAAAAAACACATTCCACGTGACGACTATGGTTGTTAATAACATAATAGTTCGTAAAATAAGAAACCGTTTTTATTTTGAATGGGTTTGCTCTTGATCCCAATCAAGCCCGGGGGCAACGACAGAATCCACGATGGAACGAGCTAACCCAGAAGCTACCTATTGACCCTGGCTTTGAAAACGGACGGGTTATAAGTACTCGGAAATACAGATGCAGGGAAAGACGTTTTGCTGTGCGCATTATAAAAGATGTTGAGAAGCGCTTGGTACGACAGGTAGGAATAGCAACCAAGAACGGGTTGTAGCCCGCAGTGCGTCTGGATGTCCGATGGAAAAGGGAGATGCCGATAGGAGCACATGCAGCTCCTAAGCACACTCTCATAAGTACTCTCTATAGAAGACCAACAACAGGCATGTTACTAGGAATTTGTTTGATTTAATTTTTTTATCGTACTAGTCACTGTAAGCGATGTACGATCTAGGATGTGACGCGCTTGTTTAGAAGATAGGTTAAATAACAAATATGCCTGTCATAATATAGAATTGTAAATGATAAAAAAATGCAAAGCTAAGTTACTTTGCTTCATTAATTGTTTGTGGTTGATTTGCTAACTAACAAATGCAATTTAGGATATCAAAAAAATACCATTTGTTTCAATCTAATGTGTAATAATCAAAAATTAACCTGTTAACCGGGGAGTTCATTTTCTAAATATGCAACATGTGTCGGGCGCGTACTCTTTCACTAAGACATATCAATACGTCACGCCCAAGGACCGTCATTTTATATTACTTTATTTTATTTCCGCCCGTTAAGGGCGCAACATAATTTTCGAGGACGTATTCATATGTCCTACCCGTACCCGATATTGTTAACGCCTGACGCATTTATGCGTCTCGACAAGTTAACAGGTTAGTAAAAGTGTTTTATTAAAAAAAAACAAAATTTCTCGGTATACTTAAGCAATCCTGATCGAAAATTCTCACGCCTCGAAAATAAAAAACTTCGAGAAACCAGAAATCCTAGTATATATTCTTTACTATATTAATCCATCGAATAAAACGTCAACTTTAGCCTATGCGGACCTGATTCGATCCTCGAAAGAACGTAGAAGACTACCCTCGCTTTGGCCGGCCTAGAACTTGTATGACTAAAGAAAACATTGGCAGTGTATGATCTCATAATGGTAGACCAGAAATTGATTATTACGAAGATTGCTGGCATTACAAGAATCTCGCATGAACGAACTCGAAAGATTTTCTAACACAGTTTTTGACCGCGATAAACTCCGAAACTACTCAACCGATTTTGGATTTTTTTTTCATATTATAGATTTGCTATCACTTAGGATAGGTTTCATTTGAATTTGTAACACAGCAACGCTTGGGTCAGCTAGTTAATCAGTTTGAAGCAGATCCCCAGATTTCTTTGAGCAAAAACGAATACGGTGACATTTCATCGCGATATTATGGAGATGTTTGAGGCTAATACACAAGGTTTTTTTCACAAATTTGTGTAACTGTATGAAATCTGCGATCATCATTAAATTAAATGAATATAGCAACATTTTAAGCAATGAGAAAATAGGTGAACAACCTCCGAAGGAAGCGAAGACAATTTTTTCGACTGGAATGGAGAGAACGTCAATTTTTTGGGATGCTTTTGGGTATTATCATGGTAGATTATCTTGCATAAGGAAAAACAATAAACTCAAGAGTATTATTTCACCTTCGTTTACGTAAATAAATAAAAAAGTTTACTGAAAGAAATCAAGGATTACTCAAAAAGAAAGCGTTGCTTCATAATGTTGCGTTCACATGTCTGTTGTATCATGGCTCAAATTCGTGATTGAGGTTTCGAATTGCCACCCGATTCAGTTTATTCTCCTGATTTGGTACACACAGAAGATTTGGACAATTCACATAGAAGATTTGGAAGTAGTAAATTGAACAAAGGCTACTACAGAATCGATATTTAAAGGGCGAAAATATTTCTCTCTTTAATAATTACACAACTAATTAATATTTTTGTGAAGTCATTTTTTTGTGCATTTTGATTAGCTCTAGAACAGATTCCTTTATATAAAAAATAGAAGAAAAAAAAGATAAAAAAGCACGTTTTTATAAGCGGACTAAGAAGAAGAAAAAATTTTTTTCCTAGAATTGTGATTGAAAATTCTTTTCCCGGAACGATAAAAAGTTCAAAGATATATGTTCAAGTACTATGATGTAATATGACTAAAAACGTTGGGGGCAGGTTTAAGACTTAACTGATTTAATTCACTCATTTTCTTACTCGTTATTTGTAAATACTAAACATATTAGCCAAACGCCTGAAAAGAATTTTTACTGGAGGGAGACTCTGTACCAGGGTCGTCTGCTTAGGTACCTCCGTCTTACCTATTTCTGCCGCAAAGCAGCAGTGCTTGCATTGCTGTGTTCCGGTTTGAAGGGTAAGATATGGCAGTGAAATTACTGGGTACAGTGACTTTACACCTTGTGTCACAAGTTGGCAACGTATACTGTGGTTCTTGTGGGGTTGCAGTTTTGCTGCGAATCTCACAAGAACCACATGTATTATAGGTGACTGTTACCACTTACCATCCAGGTGGGCAGTTTGCTTGTTTGCCAACTTTTGCAATAAAAAAAAAACCAAGTGAATTTGAATTAGTTAAGTCTGAAAACCGCCTTTAGGAGCATCAGAAGTGGTCTAATTTTGAGGTATAAGATTAGAAAATTTTGTGGACAGAGAGAAGAACAGACACGAAGGAAAGCAAGTTAATAAAAACGTGGTAAAAATCTGTAATACGTTTAAGAGAGAAAAAAAAGTTCTTGCCGATTTTTTGATACAAAGTTTCCCTTCATAGGACTTCAAAGCCATAGTTATTGACTGCATTGTAAATGCTCGTATTGAAAAAAAAGTATTTTATCTTATCTTTTAAAGTGGTAAAAAATAATCAAATTAAGAAATCTAACCTGCAGTTCGTTAATTACTTTTTTGAAGATAAAAGAAGCTTTTTTAGCCTAGGAATGCAAGTGAATGAAATACATAGGTTACATCGAAAAATAAAATTAATAATAGTTTTATTTTCTTTCTGGATTAGATCGCGAGCTGTTTAATTCACCCTAGTATCTATAATTATAAATTGACACAGCTTACCTCCTTGTTCTTGTGCAGAAATAATTCCAATCACAACAACAGCACAAAACACACGAAAATACATATTCACAATATAAACACGTTTAAATCCTTATGGGGCCTTGTTCGAATTGCTGATAAGGTAGGAAACCCTTGTTTCTTCATAGATTAGATAATTTACAGAAAGGAGTTGGCATTACGTTTAGTTTTATACCTACATTTATCGTCGAAGATTAAACGATTTGAATATTTCAGAAATGTAGTATTTCAATTAATTAATTTGTAATTTAAACGATATTTTCAAGGTATCTATTTCAACAATAATATTGAATGATAAAAATAACCTATATGACAATTTCTTCACTATAAAGTAACAGGTACTGTTTAAATTGATTTACTTATTGACGAGTTTCAGCAAAGTAAAGGTAATCATTTATTCGCTGCGAAAGGCAGGATCGCTACCGTTGCACCAAACGGTCGTCAAATGTATGTACTGTAGTCTAATATTTTATATTAAAAGATTTTTTATAGATGACAATTTTTACATAATGAATTTCTTGTGGACATTTTTTTTTTAAATGACGTTGTAACAGGATTATGCTTGACTTCATATTAGAGGTATTATATGTATTTAAGTGTGTTAAATGTTATTACGATTTTCATTTTAATTGACATTGTAAACTAAATATTTGCTATAATTATTATACTGAGTACTATTTCTATTTGATTTTTTAAGTAATTTTGCCTCAATTCAATACTTATATAATTAAAATCAATTAGTATAAATATGATAAATTATTGTAAAAGAAAACCCGCAACCTTTGGATGTCTGGTCTAATGCTCTCCAATTGAGCTACCAAGCCTTGTGAACATCTGTCGAAATTCTTCTAGTACTTTTCTACTTTTTACGCTGTAGGCCAGCGTTGTCCCATAATTGAGAGGAATATCCTCTCGTATTCGAAAGAATCATTTTTACAAATGTTTTGACAATGGATTAAGATGGACAGCCTTTAAGTTTTACGATTTATATATAAATATTTTTTACGCCACATAAGACGGCAGAATATGAAGAATGTAACCATTACTTGTAATAAATAAAGTGTTTTCACTTCTATTTATTATTACTTAAAAATTTAGCGACGGGTTTAGGTTTATGTAGTCATTGTTGGAGCGGTGTGAGCGAAGCTCCCATGGATCAGTTTCATGACGAAATGTATGTGACGCCATAACTCTGAGTTTTAAGCCGATATTTATAGTACTTTTTGTTGAGACGAACCAACAGGTAAGGGACTACATCGTGACGGAGCCTGAATTTTAAAATTCGCAAAAAAAAGTGATGACCGAACAACATTGGCTCTATGGGTGAGCAAAAGAAAAATATTTTTGAAACCACTAATCCGCTCCGCTCCAATATACGGTGTTAGGCGAAGCTTAATGCTTAGCGACTGCATCGACTTAGTTTACTAAATAAATCCACTCTTGTGAGACTCTTACCCCCAACCATTGCAGTCAGAACCGCAATTTTCTTGTCAAGTTAAGTAGTATTTTACCTATATTATGCAAAATCCGGTCTGCGTCACTCTTTATCTATGACGAAAGGAATATCGCATTTCTTAGATAAAAAAGATAAGATTTAAGAATTTTATACCACTGTCCTTTAATATAAAGTATATATTTGCGTTTGTTTAGAAATAGCTTAATAAAATCGATGAGTTTTTTATCATAAGTACAAAAAATTGTTTTAGATAATATGATAATTTCGTTATATATCTGTAAAATTGGAATCTATATGTTTATCATTTTGATTTCTTGATAAAATTATCATTACAAATGTATTAAGGCCATGTTTCAAGGACGGCATATGGATTCTTTAAGAGTACAAAATCGCATCGTCGAATTGATAATAAGGATATTCTCTTAAAAGATCAAATAAAACTTGTTATCACGGACATCAGTGTATTGAATAGATATTAATTAAAGATATAGAGATTTAAACACAAAGTTATACCATTACACACGAAACTATACAACACTGTACATATGTATATCTTTACTATACTATATAAATCTGTAGGTTCTGTCGGTACATTTATTTTTTTGGACAAATTATATGATAAATATTCGCTTTATGATACAAACACCAATTCTGCTATTTCTTAAATTTTTGTCTGTCTGTCTGTATGTCATTCTGTCAAGAACGGGTTTACCGATTTCTATGAAATTTAATATATGGTAAGAACATGTGATTGCGCAAATGATACGCTATATTTTTTACCGAATATGAGTATCGGTAAACATTTTATAGTCTTAACTAATATTATAAATACGAAAGCGAGTATGTTTAGTATGATTTTTTAGCAATAATTTCTCTATACAAGGTGTTACAAAAATACCCGTAAAGCGGAAGCGGGATTAAATTATCCCTTATAAAGAGTCAATTTACAATATTTGAAAACCTTAGTACAGCAGTGTGACTTACCGCCAAAATTAATAAAAAAAATACCTTTATGTGCCAACCCTATTACCATACTAGGCGATGCAGTCGCTAAGCATAAAGCTACACTAGCACCATATATTGGAGCGGAGCGTAATACTTAAAAAAATTTTTTTTTCTTCCGGTGGGAATTTTTGCGTATTTCAAAATTAGAAAATTCTGTCACTATCTGGTCCTAAACCTGTTGATTTGATTCACCATAAAAAATATTAAAATCGGTTAAGAACTCTGGAAGTTATGGCGTAACAGACATTGCGCCATTGAAGCTGATCCATGGGAGCTTCGCTTCGCTCCAACTAGGCGATGCAGTCGCTAAGCATAAAGCTACGCTAGCACCATATATTATAGCAAAGCGTAATACCTAAAAAAATATATTTTTTTGTTTCGATGGGAGTTTTTGCGAATTTCAAAATTAGAAAATTCCGTCACTATCTGGTCCTAAACCTGTTGATTCGATTCCACACAAAAATTCTTAAAATCGGTTAAGAACTCGGTAAGTTATGGCGTAACAGACATTGCGCCATTGAAGCTGATCCATTGGAGTCCAATAACTAGGTGATGCAGTCGCTAAGCATAAAGCTACGCTAGCACCATATATTGGAGCGGACTGAATACCTAAAAAAGAAAAAAAATATTTTTGCGAATTTCAAAATTCTATCTCCGTCACAATCTGGTCCTAAACCTGTTGATTCGATTCCACACAAAAAATATTAAAATCGGTTGAGAACTCTGGAAGTTATGGCGTAACAGACATTTCGTCATTGAAGCTGATCCATGGGAGCTTCGCTCACTTCGTTCGCTCCGCTCCAATGAAAGAGTAAATAACACACAATGTTTATGTACATTTTTACCTGATATCCGCGGAACAACATAGAGTCAATAACAAAATGCACAGAATCCGGTCAGATCGATATTACAAATCAAAAAAATAGGTACTTTATGTTAGGTCTCTTTCAAAACTAACACTTATTTTTTCGTAAAGAACAACAAATTTACAGAAATGGCTCAGTGTGCTCCACCTTGCTCAATGCACAACCTAGCTCGTCGGGATATGGCTTGTGTGGCATTTCGCACTATCAATAAATCGTTGTGGATACAGTTCGCGAGCACGATGTAAGTTGCCATCTTCATGGCCTACGCATAACATCATATCGTAATATTCAGAGTTAGAAAACGGCTATTTTTTCAATTTAGAAATAATGTTGGTTAAAACACGAAATAATTGTAAGATATCGATTAGAAGATTTGAAATTGACAACATAACGTTTTTTGAAGTGAAAACTTCTTTAGCGGCGCTGTGTACTTTTTTTGGAATGGGTAAAAATTTTTAAACTCGCGTCAGGACACGTGACCTGATCGAAAATTCGTAAGACGGCGTAGGGCGCTTGCGCGATGTGCGTATAGTCGTGTCATTTTTAAACTTCATAGTGACAGTTACATTATTATTTTTTTTAAAACTGTCATTATGAAATTTTAAAATGGCAGGTAATGTCATGAAAACGCATGCGTTCAACTGATTTTATTCATTGCGCATGTGCAAAATCCTGCACATGCGCACAAAAAAATGCAACGAACAAGACTTGGTGTGTTTGTTGACATGTTTGTATACGATAGCGCAATAAATGAATATTGTATTTTACCACATAAATGATAGCACTTTTATACTGATCGTTAAAGCAATTCGTGCGAAATTATTCCTTAACCATTACAAAATATCAAAAATGCACAACGTTAAAATTCAAGTTTTCACTTCTGCCGGCACTCCCGTAGTACAACCTGTCGTTTTTTTTCGACTTAACGTCTTTCGAATCCATTTAATGGGTTTGCAAACCTTTTTGAATAAAAAACTTAAAATCCGTTAAAGAGTACACTCTGTTAAATAATCTATGATAACTTCAGTTCTATGCAGTGACAGCCTCCTAGGGTTGACAAAATTTTTCGCTTTGATATTTTTTTACATTTTTACGGTGTTTTTTGTAACTGTTTTTTCTGTATCGATTTGGAAGAGTACCCGCCCGTATAGCGAGGGGATGTCGGTTCGAGTTCCACCTGATACCAGTTGATTTTTTCTAATAATGATTTTATTTAATATATTAATGTTACAAAAATAAAATAAAAAAATAATTCAATTTCAATCATTTATTTAAAACTTCACGTTTCGACTTTAAACCATCAACCGTTTTACAAACATTATCAAAAAATTCATTTCGTCTTACAATTAAATTATTAAAAACTACATTATAAAAATAGAAAAAGCACAAAATAGGAATCTAAAAATAATTAATAATAATAAAAAATTACTGGCCCGCAAAAATGCGCATTACGTAAATATTTCTTTATTTCTATTAATACAATTTAAACTATTTTTTTCACCAATAAAATCACAGAGAGACGTGGATTTTTTTTAATAAATATCTATCAAATTTTTTTTCAGTTGGGGACTCGATTTGTCTTCAGTATCCTGAAGATATGACGACCGTTTGGTGCAATGGTAGCGATTCTGTCTTTCTCTCCGACGATCTTAATTGATTAAACAAAACATTTTGTAAAAATAAAATTATACATATTTTTGTAAAAACAATTGTAGACAGAATCATTTTTCTCTTTGTATCGTTCAGAGAAACGTCACTTCGACATGGTAATCACAATTGCGCTCGACAATTTTTTTCGTTATAAATATATTTTTTGTGTTTTAATTTGAGTTCTATTTTTACTTTTTTTAATTTGTATATTTAGGCAGAACATTTTTTTTACTTTGTCTCATTAAGATACACATTACTTTGTCACAATGACAATTCTAATCAAAAATCGAGTCCCTTAAGAGACGATATATATTTAATAATATTGTTTTTAATCAATTGAGATCAAATAAAATCAATAAAAAGTAGAGAATAGGAATTTCCAATGTGAGATCAAAAATATTAACATATTATATAAAAAAATTTAACAAATTAATTTACATTAAAAGAAATTCGACACGTTGATATTTTAAAATTACTAAGTATATTATTTATTAGTGAACATTTATTGTGTAAAAAATAAAACATGTATATTACTAACAGTATGTTTATATTATAATAAAAAAAAATAATTTCAAAAATACTGGCCCCGAAATTACTGCTTGTCAACTTAAAATCTATTTTAAGTGCCTACTTAAAACTAAGCAACTTAAATTTAAAATAAAAATCTTTCATTTATATTAAACATTTGAAAACAAAACAACCTGTATAATCTAGGAATAAATCTTCAAAAAATACAATATAATTTTTATAATACAAAGAAAATATTTTTTATCGTCTAATATTGCCACAATAGCCCTGTATAATTGATTTTTTATTAAAAAATTGTGGAACTTATATTTTTGAGCACATATATATAATATATACAATCTTTAATTATATACTCTTTACAAGCAACTCTTCTAAATACCAATTAAAAAATTTAATGTAATTATACAAAGATAAAAAACCTGGTATTAAAGAACTATTAAGAATTTAAAACGACTCTATATAAAATTCTCGGCTGTTATTTTAGTAGAAAAATACTAGAAAAAACATGGACTCTTATTCACATAGTGAATGCAAAAAAAAAATACAATATTGGTATTAAGCAATTAAACTAAGTAAAGAATAGATATGCACGTATATCCTAAATTTTGGAAAATTTTAAACAGTCGCAACTGATTTTATTTACATTTCAAATATGGAAGAATTTAGCAAGTTCAATACAAGGTTTGATGGTTATTTCCGAGGGCCCTGATGATCAGCACCGTCTAGCCCTTAGGTAACTACGCCACTGCCTTCTTTCATTTGTTTGATAGAGAATTATGTATCTATAAAGAGTATATAATTAATAAATAACTAAATAACTATAATATAATCGTAAGCACAAAAATGAGCAATTTGTTATAACTATATTTAACACAACTAACATTATGGTAAAGCAAATTAATTTGCTTAGAATTATTAATGTCATGGCCGCTATGACAAAGTCTCTGCGTTTAACAGTGGACATACAAAAATAGCACCTATTTAATATTAAATACGACTCATAATAATTTCACTGTGGTCAGTGTTATAATACGTTTATTTTTTTTCATATACATATATATTAGCATTATATAAATTTCTTTTTTTGACGTACAGTCAACAATTTAAATATAAGATATTTAGTTTTTTTAATTTTAGTTAAATTTAAATCTCATCACTGTACAACGCATATTATATAATACATAATATCCATTCCATCATTTGTTTTTAGTAAGCTTATTTGGTTTTAATTATACTATGTAAAAGGCTTTGATACATTCCAGTTAAGTTAATTTTAACTAGAAATGTTGTTAGCGCGATTCAGGTCTCCATACTAATTGGCGCTTTATATGTGTAATGTGAAGATAACACCTGCTATTAAGGCTTTGTTTCAACCCAGTTGAGTTAATAAAACTAGTAATTTCGTTAGCGCGATTCAGGTTTCCATACTAATATGCGCTTTGTATGTGTAATGTGGAGCTAACGCCTACTATTAAGCCTTTGTTTAACCCAGTTGAATTATATAAACTAGTAATTTCGTTAGCGTGATTCAGGCTCCTATATACTGATTTGCGATTTGTATGTAAAGTGGAGCTAACACCAACTGAGCTACTAAGTAGTAGTCTTACTAATGTAGCGGTTTTATTTATGGTGTATAGATATTATTGCCACAGATTCACTACAATTCACAGATAAAAAAACTAAAAAATACGTTATATTCATAGGGAATTCCTTATTATTTTATTATCTGTAGTTAAATAATACTCTCTATTTAAGGAAACCGAAAATGCGTATAAATATATATTTGATATTTTGACTTATGTTCAGAAGTACATTTTCTGGTTGTAATTTCCAAAAGGTCAACTGGTATATTATGCGTTAAACGTTAGATCGCCTTTAAATAAAGAAAAAAAATACTCATCGATTATTATGTTTAAACACACTGACTCATTGACACCGTTATATCTCTTTTCGATAAAGATTTATAATTCGCATCCATACTTATACTATTTCGTAATGTTTATTCACTTTATGCGGTGACTACGTTATCGACAAATTATCGGATTTTTATTTACAAGAAGTTATTCATAATCTACATCTATATTATATAATAAAATTGATTTTTATGTCGATTAGTTAAAGTAGTTTTGCTATTATTCAAGTATTTAATCATATTTAAGTATTTTTAAACTTCAACATGGTCCTTCAAGGCAGATAACAAGATTTTTAATTTACTATTGAAATAATTTCTTGTTCGATTCCCAGTGAACCATTATTTTGCATCTTAAACAAGTTTTCTTTAATTTGAAGCTTCCAGTGCCAATGTAAGGCCCTAATTATGCAGCTTCGACATGGTCCGTCGAGCCGGATACCACAGATTTTAGATAAAACTGGTTTTTAACGGATATTTTCGCATATTTTATATTTAACTTTACAGGAGCCGTGATCACAGGATGACAAAGGTAATAGTCATCATACACGTCAAACAGGTCGTCTCAATATAGGCAAAGCATTGGAACTCCCTCCCTAGGTCTGTATTTCCGAGTACTAATAACGCTTCTGGGTTATGAGCACCTTCTGGGTTAGCTCGCACTATCGTGGATCCTGTCTTGGCTCCCGGGCTTGGTTCATTGGATACATGTCTAACTGTTAAATTTATACAAATCAATATTGTTTATTTTGTATTTTATTTCCTTATTTTATTGTATTTACGATTACTGTAAACTAATGAGTGGCGAAACTAAACTGGCGAAAGAAACTCGTACAGGGGGACCGACCCCCATCTTATTTTTTATTATTTATCTTAGTCATCCTGTCATCATTAATGTCAGGATCAAATATAAAGTATCCGCAAGTATCTGTCAAAAAGTAGTCTTATTTATATGTGCTATAAGAACTAAATAATTATTTGTTATACGGTTAAAATTGAGTAGAACAAGATGTTTATTATTTTAAGCGATCAATGCTAAATTAATATTCTTTTATTTATTATTACCAAAATTATCACAGAGTATTGTCGAAAAATAAGAAGTTTTAACACAGACCACAGTGAAACTCATGTTGGATACGTCATGGATGTCTCTACGGGATATACAGGGTGAATATCAAACGTGGAGCAAGGGTTCCATATAAATATATGACATTTTTTTACAAAAAATGTTTTTAATATATGGAAATTATTTTAGCTTAGTTTCAGCACATATTTACTTTATGTAAATTAAATATTTTTTAATGAGATTCGATTCTGTTTCTTATAGGGATCAAAAGATCGAATACGTCAGTAATCATAAAAAATACATACATATATGAAAAAAGTCTAAATTTACAATCTTTTATACAAGAATGATTATACTATTAGATCAAAAATATTCAAATTACAGTTATGCTGTAATTTATGAGAAATATCACCTACTGAATACATGAGATGTTTCTTAGTACTTTTCAGTACCTTGAAATAATTTTGTTGTTGCTAATGACAACAAAATAGATTTATAAATATTTATTAAATAAACAGATTTCGAAATACTGTTTTTTTTAATAAACACTTGCCTTATCACAAATTTGTAAAGTTTAGAATATTGTAAGAAGTTGATAATTTATTGCCAAATTATATCGGTACAACGATAACGATTCTGTCTACTATGCTAATGATTCCGGATTTGAATCCTGGTAAAGGTATGTTTTTTGTTATGAGCATAAAGCAAGGCCGTCCAGAGTCATGTTTGTTCATATTTATTACATTTTTTTCCAGTTACAAATAATATTTAACAAAATAAAATAATATTAAATACGAGTCTATATCAGTAAAAACAATGAAAAATGAAGTCTCAATTTATAATCTGGCCTCAAACGTTTGTAAACCGATTTTCTATATAAAAACTTGTTATCTGTACTTAAAAACAAAATTCAAGGGTAAAAGACAGTCACCTTAATTCCTGAAGACAATTTTTAATAACAAAAAGTACATTTTGTCCATCCTTTTTTAAAATCCACCCTGTATAACAAACCTATTACTATCACACTAAAATAAACCTTATGTATAATAAAAATAAATGTTAAAAATTACTGGCCTTAGTCATAATGTAATGCCACAATGGTATTGCAATTTTTTATATCTTAAAGTATTTGATGTATGTTAAAAAATAATTAAATCCATTAAGACGTTAACATATCACGTTTCGTTCAAAATTTCAAGTTCAAATACTTTAAAAAACTTTCATGGTGTTTACACATATTTGTGAAGTCATTGACTAACATTTTTTAATTTAATGTTCTGTTCCTTTTCTCTTTGAATTTTTCTGTAACTTCTTTTTGTGTAGAAAGAAAACTGATAACCTTTATATACTAAAAGAAAGTACATACTTCAATTTGAAGCAACTTTTACTGTAGTCCTGTGTTGTTACTTCGCCACAATATTTAAATCATGATTCATTGACAAATTTTATTATTCAAAATTTAAATAACCGTCTTCAAATAAGGCATAAAAAGGCCCTTAACGGAAGCTAACGATTTTACATAGTAACGGAATTTTTAAAGACCAAATTTTTTTTTCTAAACTTTGTTATCGTATTGCGACTCAAATTCAACATAGGCATAAAAAAATTTGAGCTGAATATTTTAGTCATAATTTGATATAGCTTTCTGGCTGGTATAGGACAAAAATATCTAACATCACCTGCAGCGTATATCAATTTATGCCTTTTGATTTTGTGCCAAAGTAAATTGATTGCAAAAACATTATGCGAAAGAAAGTGTATTCACAGTCTCAGGCTACATGCATCATGCATCATATTGCGTATTTATATACTTTTAAATGTATTAAAAAAACGCCGTTTCCTTATCATCAATTATTTCCGTCTTAATTTAATGTATACTAATTATATGGGTTTTTCTATATTCAGTATATGATTCATATTGTTCTATCACAAGTACTGTTCTAATAAAGGTCAATTAGAGTTACAGATGGTAGTGTCTATCAGCTGACTACAATTACAGACACTGTGTAGTGTCCGTCATTATCGTCTAGGGTCTGTCTAAAATATAATGGATATTTTGTTCAGTGTCAGCGTTAAGTATAGTCACAGACTGAGTTTACAGACACTGTGTAGTGTCCGTCATTATCGTCTAGTGTCTGTCTAAAATACAATGGATATTTTGTCAAGTATCAGCGTTAAGTATAGACACAGACTGTGTTTACAGACACTGCAGTGTTCGTCAATATCGTCTAGTGTCCGTCCTAAATACAACGGAGATTTTGTCAAATGTCAGCGTTAAGTATAGACACAGACTGTATTTACAGACATTGCGCAGTCTCTTTTATTTTCATTAGCTTCCGTCTTAAATACAATGGAATTTTTGTAAAGTGTCAGTGTTAAGTATAGACACAGACTATGTTGACAGACACTACAGGGTTCGGTTTTTTTTCTGGTATCTATCTTAACTACAATGGAGATTTTGTCAAGTGTCTGCGTTAAGCATAGATATCGACTGTGTTTACAGACACTATGAATTGTCTGTTATTTTTGTCGTGTCTTTCTAAAATACAATGGAGATCTTGTCCAGTGTCTGCGTTAAGTACAGACACAAACGGTGTTTAATGGCGTCTCAAATGTAAACGCAGGTGGTCTGACCTGGCGAATGCTCGCCTACATAAGGCGCAAGTGAAAGGTCTCAGTCCCGTATGCTTGCGTGTATGCCGTGTTAATTCGTCTGATCTTGCAAACCTCCACTCACAGCCGGCCCAACCGCAAGAGTAGGGTTTTTCACCTGAAACAAAATAAAAAATATGTAAGAAAAGTTTGTTATCTACATTGACCCGGCTGGGCATCGAACCCGGCGCTTTGAAGTGCCTTTACCATGAAGGCGGTATGCGAACTGCTTGAACACGGAGGTTATCATATAATTATAAAAAAGTCAATATTTTTTAAATATGTTTTTCACATATTATAAATAAATCATTTTAACCAACTCAGGCTCATAAAACCACCGGAACTTTCTGTTTTTTTTTTACCGAATTTTTAGTCAAGGTTCAATAGAACGCTGGCGTTCTCACGCGTTTGGACTAGTTTAAACTCTAATTCCTCGTGCTTTATTATATTTTTCTATGAACAAGGTTAGTTCAATGGCAATTAAATTAATTTTAAGTAGTTTCAACACTGAACATATATATACGCCATTCTTGATTTTCTTATTGTTTTTTTTATCAGGTAGCATTCCAACCCACGACCTTTCGCTATCCGGGCGAGTGCTCTGACTGCTGAGCTACCGAGATGCTGACAGACGCGTCGAAATTCACAAACGTATTTCTACTATGAGTTAACATCGTTCCACCAATATTGAACGCTAACTACCTTCAACATCGAAAGTTATATTTTTACAAATATTAAACATTCGATTAAGATGGTATCATTTATAATAATATTTTTAATTTTATTTTTTGCAATCATAATGCCATATTTCTATAAGACAAAAAAATTTGTTTTGATATAAAATTTTGTATAAGTTACAAGGATAATTATTACGTTTACAAAAAGTATTTGGTAGAATGGTTGAAATCTGAAACCTATGATGAAATTGAGGCCCTTTTGAACAGAGCGGTGCATTGATACACACACACACACACACACACACACAAACACACACATGCATTGACATAAACACATATATACTAGGTATACTCAAAACATTTAAGTTTATATTATATTATTATAAGATTATTTTAATTTAATAATAATTTATTTTAAGGAAGAGCAGTGTCTCCTGACACAGGCTAATATATAAAGCTTAAGAGGAGGCACTGATTACTAGTTTAAGAATGTGTACATTTTTGTTGAAGCCAATACAAACTTTTTTATATTTTTTTTTAATTATATTAAAATAATAGTAAAATGGCATTGTGAATGCAAAAAATTATATTAAAAACATGATTGTATTTACCATGTTCCCTGCAAATAAAGATTATTCCATAAAAGCCTGCTTTGTGCACTCGTGTTGAGTAAAAAGTGTTACATTTAATTTCAGTATAAAAGTTAATAATGATAATTACCTGTATGTGTTCGTTTATGAGCTTTAAGGTGTGAACTTTTGGTGTACACCTTGAGGCATCCAGCCACGTCGCATTTGTGAAGTCTTCTGCGGCTCTGAGTGTCGTTCGCGGGTTCGATGTCCTTTTGTGGTTTGGGGAACTGTTTTCGTTGCGTCAGTTGGTTTAAGGAGCCTGGTGGCAAACAGAAAAATGTTTATAATTGACCATCTACATTATATTATGACAATACTTTGTGTGTGTGTGTTTGTTACAATACCAGCAACGCGTGGCCGGGTTAGCTAGTTGTTTTAAAGAATAGAATAATCTTTATTTGCTTTTAAATATTGTTAGCGTGAGATGCTTTGTACGACATTCTTCTTTTTAACTCTGCGTTTCGATGGTAAAGTATCTTGGTAATAAATGAATAAAAAAACAGAACAATCGTTATCGAACTCCCAACGCTTTTCTTACAATGATATTAATTTTCTAGTCAATTACTTAATTGTTACTTAATTTTTTTAACTTCTCAGTTTTATTAACCATAAAAGGTTTTTTGTTTTTTAACTATAATTCATTATTTCTTTTTTAGTTTATCTACTATTAAAGCGTGATTTTTTCATAATTCGTGTCATTTATTATACTTTTTCAGTTTTGAAATATTTATTAATAATTGGAGCGGAGCGAGCGAAGGGAGCAAAACTCCCATGGATCAGTTTCAATGACGAAATGTATGTAACGCTATAACTCTTGTGAGTTCTTAGCCGATTATCGTATTTTTTGGGATTAATCGAACCGACAGTTTTAGGACTAGATCGTGACGGAGCCCACACCAAAACACTGGCTCTATGGGTGAGCTAAAAATAAAAAAATCACGCTTATTGGAGCGGAGCGAGCGAAGCGAGCGAAGTTCCCATGGATCAGCTTCAATGGCGCAATGTCTGTTACGCCATAACTTCCCGAGTTCTTAACCGATTTTAATATTTTTTGTGTGGAATCAAATCAACAGGTTTAGGACCAGATTGTGATGAAGCCCGAATTTCGAAAATCGCAAAAATTCCCATCGAAACAAATTTTTTTTTCTTTTTTTAGGTATTACGCTCCGCTCCAATATATGGTACTAGCGTAGCTTTATGCTTAGCGACTGCATCGCCTAGTATATAAATATAACTTATTGAAGACGACCTCCGTACCACAGTGGCTGAAAAGATGATGTTACCTGTCAAAGCATTTTGCAGTGCTGTGTTGAGCAAGAAGTTCTTGATCTCCTCGTCAGATGGCGGTTTAGGTAGAGAAAAAGGCACTATAGGTGGTAGAAATTGCTTGGGAATATCTATGGGGTGGTGGGGAGTGGTAGCAAAATGGGTTGAGATCTGTGTCGTCGGTGGTTTAAACCTGAAAATAATCATCATTATTTAAGCGTCAATCAGAAAATCAGTAGATGCTACAGTTGGGAAGCTTATCACTTAGTGCAATCTACACAAGACCAATTGGTTGGCGAAAAATAAAGCAAGTACCTAAAACATGAAAAGATGGCGCTGGCTTCAAGTAAAGAAATAATTGTAGAAACTAACGGCCCGTCGCGGCTTCGCACGGGTGGACAAAATTCTTTTAATTTTTTCTATTATTAAATATTTTTCCGTTAGAGCCATCTAGCGTCCGGTAGACGAACTACTTGCGGTTAACGCGTTGCTATGGTAACGTTAACGATACAATGGAAAAAAGAGCGGACAGACAAACAACAGTGATCTTAGAGTATATATTCGATGGATCTGTCAAGGTTTCAGTTATTCAACTGGAAGAGTACTAGCCCGGATAGAGAGGGGATGTGAGTGCGAGTCCCGCCTGACTCTTGTTGATTTTTTCCTTATAATAATTTCTTTGGATATAAAGATCAGGGAATAAAATGCCTAAATAATAAAAATGAAAAATAACAAAGGTAGCTGTTATACGAAATTCTTGAAAATTCCCTGATTGCTCTTGCTTTGTTTTCATTTAATATGTAAAAATAATTCTAGTTAGAACGCGCGTATCACTGAGTCACATATTAGCCTCTGTCTGAAAAACAGCGTCATAGCAATGTCGTGGTGTCGACATGCCGTGACATTATTGCTGAGCCGGGGACTTTTTCACCACTGCAGTGCAGCTTACTTATCTCTGCAATCTGTTTATTTGCATTTGTTTGCATTGCTGTGTGTGTGAAATAAATTATTTCTATTCAACAGAATACTGTTTCATCTTTATCCTTTGTACAGTACTTGTTTATATTCGATGTTGTAGGTAGCAGTAGCTAAATCATAAAAAGATGGCGCTGCTGTCAACTTAAGAAATACCAAAATTTTAAGTGATCTCGGTAGCTCAATTGAGCTGGTAGAGTCCAATTCGCATATCAAAATAAAGCTACAGGTACCTTCTCTCCAAGAAGTTTATAATCATGTAATAAAGATACGTTTGCAATATTTTTACAAGTGGTTACTACTATGAAGATGGCGAAATAGAGAGGAGGACGCATATGCTCTCCACCTTGGAAGCTCACGAGTGGAAAAGCCGGCGCTAATCCAAGCTCTTCCCTTCCTAGCGGGGCTAGTAGAATCGATTGGGTATGATTGATAATGACGATCTTATTTTAAAAAGCTCAAAAGTCTTGAGATATACGGAAGCTATCCGCATTTATAGGATATATTTCAGTGTGTAGCAGAATTGCACAACCTTCTTCCGCCGTTTCCATTTTTTCATTGGGCAACCAGGCTTACAAATGGGCGCCACCGTTATATGGTTGATATACCAAAGAATCTCACTAAACGCCTTGGTTCCAATTTTGTGAACCATACCGCCAATGAATGGAACTCTGCCTTAGTCTGTGTTTCCTGATAAATGCAGTTTAGGGGTCTTCAAGTCACGAGTGACGAGGTATCTTCTAGACAAACGCGTCATATTCTAGATCGCATTGTCGCTTACCATCGGGCGAGATAGCGGTCAAGCGTTGACCTATTTACTATAAAAAATGTACTATCTACACCGAAATCACTCCGTTTTGGGAAATACCTAATTTGCAGTTATATGTTACTGAATCGCGATGGGACCTGAATTGTCTGGCCAGCTACCATCTACATACAAAAAGGAGTCAATCAACGGTATAGATAGGTGCAATGGGGGTTATAGTGCAGTATGCACGAATGATAATGCATCATAGAGTGCTCTGATGAGGCTTTAACTTGCCATATCAAGCTGGCGGAAATTATTAATAATAAAAATAAAAACCAAGAAAGCATGTGTGCAATTCACATGTGGAAGAAGTGATACCTTCAAAAATAATACGTACACGTATACAAAATACCACGGTTGTTGTGATGCCTTCTGTCAGGCTTTGTACTACGCATGCCCACACAAACACGTTTTAACACTCGTACATAATGCTTCCTATCTCATTTTCTCCTACATTAATCTTATGAATTTGCGTCTGTCTCTTTTTACTGTCACATTTTCGTTTCATCGACTTTCAAATCACAACGATGCTAAAGAAGTTTTCACTCCAAAAGATGAGATTAGAAGTGACGCGACTCTGGAGCTTCTTACCTTCGAATATGCAGTGTATTACTTTTAAGAGACTGGTAATAGTAGGTGAAACCTATCTATCATATATATATATCATGTATTGCATATACAGGGTGTTTGGTAATATAGCTATAACCCTGGGTATGGACGATATGGTACCGTGTATGTAACCCCGGAAATATAGTATATAGGCTGAAAGCAAAGGGTAAAGTGACAATCTTAGCTTGTTGATAAATGATTCCATGAATGGTCAATTACAATACACCATCTCGCTCTAGGGTTGGCAATTTACTGTTCTTCTATAAATTAAACTTCTTTAGCGTAACCGGATAAAAATAACTCCTGCGTGCCATTACTCTTTATTTATGAAAAGAACGATAAATTTACAAATATAACAAAAACCATTAAAATAAACTATTCATCTAATCCACCCAATACATTCAATGTTAAAAAAATTTATAAACAAATAAAAGAAAATTGAAAGTTAACCACAAATAAATAAAACGCACTTAAAAAGTTTAAAAATAAAAACCACTTTTATCACTATTATTATATTAAATTGTTTTAATATTATATAAATTATTGTTAACCACCACAATAATTTAAAATCACACACACACATTCATAAACATTTGAGTATACTTGAATATAGTTATCAGTTCTTACGAAAACTTAAGACAATTAGCAGCCAACTTCATCCTGTCGCTTTAAGGTGTCGGTGTGCGCAAACATCTTAAAAATTCACTCTCATAATTTTTCCCAAAGGCACCAAAAGAAGTATAACTTCAAAAATATATAAATATGACCTTACTTGGTATTGTGTTTAGGTTTCCTAGCGCTTCTGAGGTCAGGACCGACTTTAATCTTGTGCACCAGATGGCTGGATCTGAAAAGATAAAATTTAAAAAATTCAATAACTGCTGTTAATTTGTTGAGATCGCTAACCTTTAATCCTCGCATAACAGTTGCAGGAGCATCGCCCGAAAGGGTTTAGAGATACAAGTACCTAGGCGAATGGGTCAATGAAGCATGGGAGTCCGAAAATGAGATCAAGGCCCGGATTGAAATAGCTCGTGCGTCTTTCAATAAAATGAAAAAGGTACTCTGTAACAAAAAACTCGATGTCAGTCTTAGAGTACGAATACTTCAGTGCTACATCTGGCCAATAGTATTCTATAGCTGTGAGGCATGGGCGATTAAAGAGCACATGCACCAAAAACTAGAGGCCTTAGAAATGTGGTTTTACTTGCGTATGCTTCTAATAAGCTGGGTTCAAAGAGTCAGGAATGAAGAAGTACTTCGGCGTGTCAAGAAATCTTGAGAACTTATGAAAACTATCAAGAGAAGAAAAGTAGTCTAACTGGGGCATGTATTAAGACATAAGCGTTACCATCTTCTCTAGACTATAATGATGGGAAAGATTGAGGGGAAAAGACGCGTCGGAAGAAGGAAAATGTCTTGGCTCCGAAACGTTAGGTAATGGACCGGTTACGCCAAATCTTGAAGAACTGTTTCGTGTGGCGAGGGATAAGAAGAGATATACAGAGCTGACGGCCAACCTACAGTAGTGGAGAGGCACCGCAAGAAGAAGAATTTTGTTGATCCTTCAGAGTACCCTTAAGCGACGAGCTTGTATGAAAAGGCTGATGAGAGTTGAAGAAGCTGGAGATGTATGTCAGGATCGTGGTAAATGGAAATCTGTGATTACTACCTACCTCCCCCTGTGGGGAAAGGCGTGATTTCATGTATGTATGTATTTTGCTGATGTATGTATACTGGCGGACCCAGTCAATTTGTTGATTACTTAATAGAAAAATCTTTATATACAATGTGTCCCGTCACCAGTGTCGGAGCCTTTAATGAAAAAATTAAATTGTCGATAAAAAAGTGAAATATGGCATTTTTTATCGACAAATTGCCCCTCAAATTTGGTTTTTTCTTACGGCCGCCATTTTGTTTTCTTGGTAATGGGCTCTCATACTAATTCGACCACCACTACTCATGTAAATGTCCTATCAACATTTTAAAGGTGTCATTCGATAGCTAAACATGTAAACAACAGTTACACAGCCATCATGTTTCAATTGTCATGGAATAAAAAATAGAAAAAAATAAAGGAAGATAAACAAATAGATTCTTTTTTGTGTATTTTTGAAGTGAAAACTTCTTTAGCGGCGTTGTGCACTTTTTGGGATGGGTAAAAAATGTTAAACTCGCGTCAGGTCACGTGACCTGATCGAAAATTCGTAAGACGGCGCAGGGCGCTTGCGTGAGTATGCGTGTGTGTTTGCTGTCATGTTTGTCTACGATAGCGCAATAAATGAATATTGTATTTTACCACATATATGATGGTACTTTTATACTGATAATCAAAGCAATTCGTGCGAAATTATTCCCTCACCATTCCAAAATATCAAAAATGCACAATCGTTAATGTTCATGTTTTCACTTCTGCCGGCACTCCCGGAGTGCAACCCGTTTTTTTAATTATTGGCTTTTTGAGAAAAACCAAATTTAAGGGGCAATTTGTCGTTATAAAATGCCATATTTCACACCATTAAAGGCTCCGTCACTGGTGACGGGACACAAAGTATAATTCTACTGTACGTGTGTATGTCACTGAACTCCTCCTAAACGGCTGGACAGATTTGAATTATTTTTTGGTATGTGTTTGGGTGGCGCCCTGGATGGTTTAGATTCACAAATCAGACCGGCAGATGGTGCTGCAGTCGACACAGCAATGCGTGGCCGTGTCTGTTAGTATATACATATATACAATATTAATTTACAAGTAAATAAAAAGTTATGCATCCGTTCCCATTGACAATACCGGTTATTTATAATATTAAAATGAAACTTATCCTATGTCCTAAGTTAGAACAAATCCAGCAAACTGACAAAAAATCATCACAATCGGTTGGGTAGTTTCGGAGTTCATCGCGGTCAAACATCGACACCGAATCTTTTTTTATTTAGATGTTTTATGACATTGAATAATTGTTATTACTAAAAGAACTAAGTACTAGATTTTTTATTTGACATTGATTGATTGTGATTAATATTGACATTAAATTATTTTTAATTACTGGAATACCTATGTAATTGATTATCGATTAAGTTACTTAATTGTTGAATTGCAAAAAATCTTTTATCGATCTCGTGACATTGTGCTAAAAATTGTATTAATATCTGAAGTTCACGTACAGAAGATTACATAATTTAACATTTAATATTTTTTTAGGATTTGGCTATATGACAACAAAATGTTGTGATTTATTCCAATGTAATCACAATTTTACTATATCATAATTAAGTTAACATGTGCTATTGGAGTTGCTAATGACAGAAATAACCATTTTGTTATATATTTTTTATATATTTTATGCGTTTTTCAATGCTATCTTATAAAAATACAAAAAAAATCGACTGGGGTCACAAGTGAATTCTCAGGCTGGAAACGAACCCGCAACCTTTGGAAATCCGGTCCAAAGCTCTCCCAGTTGAGCTACCGAGCCTTGTGAACACTCGTCGACATTTTCTAGTACCTTTCTGATTTTAAGCTGTAGGCCAGCGTTGTTTCATCAATGAGGGGAACATCCTCTCGTATTCAAAAGCAACATTTTTACAAATGTTTGGGTAATCGATTAAGATGAAAAAGCCATTTTGTTTTTTAATTGTGAGATATCTTATAAGATAAATTATTATAATAGAAAAATACCAGCTAAATCTTTTGCGATTTTTTCTAGTATTTTTCTATTATAATAATTTATCTAATCACCATTTTATTAATTACTAGCTGACCCAGCCACGCCTTGCTGTGGCAGTAATATTATTTTTCTAAAATAAAAGATTTTTTCTAAAATAAAAAAAGCCTAAGTTACTCCTTATTACATCAGCTACCTGCCAATAAAAGTCCCGTCAAAATCGGTCCCCTCATTACAGAGATTAGCCGGAACAAACAGACAAACAGACAGACAAAAATTGTAAAACATGTTATTTTGGTGTATGTACCGTATAAATATTCATATGCATGTAGTAAAAAACGGTTATTTCAATATTAGAAACAGACACTCCAATTTTATTTATATGTATAGATGTATAGATATGTATTGTATATTATTTGAATTACAATTTTTTAATCTATTAATGTAATTACCTATTTACCTATGTTTTCTGAATAAAGAATCTGAATATAAAAAATATTTTACTCACTGAAATATCAGAGCAGATCTTGAATCCGGTTCTTTTCCCAGTTTTGATGGATTCGGTATAGGCGTACCTGTAATTAAAAGAAATAATCATCAATAGGCAGTCGATGAATTACCTCACTGCAGGGGCCAAATAGATATAAAATAATGCATGGGTACAAATAATGTATTGACAGAATTTTTTTATTACAAATTCCTAATTTACATAGTACATTAAAAAAAAAAACAAAAAGAAAAACCAGGGAACTCTCATTCTACTTTGCAGCTTTTCTAAGAGTGGAGAAAAGCTCCAGGGGATGACGTTGAAAGCCAGGTCGCCTGGGACACCAGGTCGGAAAGAATGCACTCTTTGATGCAGAAATGCAGTTTTCATGAGTTGCAAAAAAAATGCGGTCAAAGTTTCTAAATGAGCTACCGAACAGAATGCAAAAAACCGTATTCCGATCCAACTTAGTGCGCAAATTTTCTTTGTCTAGTGCCATATTTCTTCGCCTATATATGGTCATAGCGAAGCTTTATGCTTAGCGACTGCACCGACCTAGTTTATTAAAAAAATTACTAATCTGTCGTCAATCGATATGCCGTTCTCTGTACAAAGGTTCATTATATCTCCCGATACAAAATGGCTGACGCTGTCGTAGTTAGACTATTTCTAACTAACACACTGAGATCTCCAATTTCGATAAAAGCTCAAAAGCGTTTGGTTAAAGACATATTTGGAGCGAGAAATGTATGAATTATTGATGAGTTTTATGAAACATGGGAACTGTTGGCAATACTGTAGTCCCAAAGCTCATCATATCTGGCAACACTAATCGACTAACAAGACATTCGAAAACAAATCACAATTTTTTTATTAATTAAAAATAATAGGAATCTAGAAAGAAAGAAAGAAAAATATTTATTCGGAGCATAATACACTTATTATCTATACAATGTGTGCCGTCACCAGTGTCGGAGCCTTTAATGGTATGAAATATGGCATTTTTTAACAACAAATTGCCCCTTAAATTTGGTTTTTCTCAAAAAGCCAATAATTACAAAATACACAAAAAAAAATTGTTTTCTTTATTTTTTTCTATTTTTTACTCCATGACAATTGAAACATGATAGCTGTGTAACTGTTGTCTACATGCTTAGCTATCAAATGACGCCTTTTTAATGTTGATAGGACATTTACATGACTAGTGGTGGTCGAATTAGTATGAGAGCCCAGGTCTTGGTTACCAAGAAAACAAAATGGCGGCCGTAAGACAAAAACAAAATTTGAGGGGCAATTTGTCGATAAAAAATGCCATATTTCACACCATTAAAGGCTCCGACACTGGTGACGGGACACATTGTATATAAAAGAACATTTTTATAGGTAGACGTTATTAATATGCTTCCGAATTGGCCTCCTCGGCATGTTACCGCCATGGCGCTGGTGTTATGTGGAACCCGTTACAGAGGGGCGGGGGGGTTACACTTTTAAAGGTAACAGTTAGTATATAGAGGTACAACTCGCAGAAGTTCCTTTTGGGTGCAAGATCGCATTGCATTAGCTCCTGCGTACGGCGATAGTGACAAGGGTGAAAAATTCGCCAAACTGCAACATGGTTCATACCGAGTCTTGCTGCGACACGCCTCGTACTCGTGGTTGGCTCTTTTTAAAATGCTGCTACACTGATTCAGCCTGTCTCGGATCGAGTGTGCTTGAACGTCCACTTCCAGTGGACCGATGAAAAACCCGGTGGAATGTAGGCGTCTTGACATGTTGAGAAAAACAATGGTATAAAGGTAGCCGCCGCTGTTCAACGAGGGGCTTACCATCAATAAATCGTTGCCTATACAGTTCGCGAGCACGATTTAAGTTGCCATCTTCATGGCCTACGCATAACATCATTTCGTAATATTCAGAGTTCGAAAACATAGCCATTTTTTTGACTTTAGAAATAATGTTGGTTAAAACACAAAATAATTGTATATCGATATGTCACTGAACTCCTCCTAAATGGGTGGACCAATTTGAATGATTTTTTTGTATGACTTTGAGTGGCGCCCTGGATGATTTAGATTCACAAATCAGCCAGGCAGATGGCTCTGCAGTCGGCACAGAAACGTGTGGCCAGGTCAGCTAGTACAATATAAATAACTGTTTTGGTGAAGTAAAATTAAAAATAATGATCTGTAGTAATTAATCTAGATTTTGGGCAATTTCAAATTGGGCGTTTTTTATCCTTTAAGGGTTGGTGCTACTTCTTGTTAATCCGTATATATTGTTACTTCGTACACTAAAGTGAATGCAAACATGTTTAAAATTCGTGTTCAATCCTAATGTATGTAAATTTTGGTGAACGCTGTGCTGTACTAACGTTTTGTAAGAAACTGGTGAACTGGTTACATTCACTTTCTATGTCCTTTTAAGAGGCACATGATTTATTTAGAATAGAATAGAATATTTATTATGTTTATTTATTGTGTCGAATTTAAATATGTTATAAAAAAAATTATCAGAGTGAAATTTTAAGATGCGCGCGCCTCACTGTGTCACAAAATTATCATGTTGAAGTTGGCCGCAAAAGCGACAGAATAAACCAGCAGGACGAAGTTGGCCGCTAATTATGAATGTGTGTGTGTGTGTGTGGTGATTTTAAATTATTAACGGTAGTTAACAATAATTTATATAAAATTATATTAACCATTTTATTTTATACAATAACAATATAACAATTTTATTGAAGTGGTTTTTATTTTATAAACTTTTTTAAGTGCGGTTATTGATTTGAGGTTAATTGTCGGTATGTATTCTTTTTCTTTGTTTATAATATAAATTATTATTATTTTTACATTACTATTGGTTAAACAGTTTATTTTAATGGTTTTTGATATAATTCTGGATGCTGTATATAGATATATAGAAAATCTGTTAATCTTTTGATGCTTCTTACTGATCACTTTATAATTTATAAAGGACAATGCCGATTTGTGACCGGAAATGGCCAATAATGAAATTATTACTTATTTAATTTAAAAATAAAAATACAATTTTTAACGTGTAGAACTTATCTAAAAGCAGCTTACGAATCTAAAAACCAATAAAAAGTTGTGTGTGCTTAGTAAGCACTTCCCTGTGATATTGCTTTACTGCGCCATGGCTTTGGATATCAGCATTTTGGCCGTCCTTTATTTTTGATTAATATATTTACATACTTAAATAAACATTTAAATAAATATATGTGAAATATATGCATATATTAATAGCCTAAATATGTTACTTTTTCCTTTTATAAGGAAATAATATATTATCATTTCACCGTTTGAGACCAAAAGCGCTAAGAGCGAAACATTATTTATTAAAAAAAAAGTGACGTATGGTTAGGGATAGAGCATCGAAACCAAAGTATCGATACTATACTCATGAGTATAAGAAAGGTAATCGATACTGGTATCGTACTTGCATCAAAAGTATTGAGTTACTCAGGTATCGAATAATTTTTGTTTGATATTCAGTATAAATAACAAAACAAACCGACTTCAAAAAGTAAACTAAAAAGCAAAAAATAATTTACTTAGCACAAAGTAATATGTATTTCCATTTAATTAAATAGAAATTATTATATAATTATTTGATAATTTTGAAGTCGGTGTCAAGTAAAACAATAACTGTGTATAGATATTATCAATCTTACTAGTAGTTTTGTAAGTCAGTACTTAGGTACATGATATTTAAAAAGTTACTTTGATATTTAGTAGGTACCGATTCATATATTGTTCTAATACTTTTACTGTTTTGTAATTGCTTTGATATATTTAATAATATTGTGAATATATATTAGTGTGAATATATTAATGTGAATATATAGTAGTTATAAATATTGTGTGTACTAGTGTGTAATTTGATATTGTAGTAGGGTTGTTGTAGCATTTACTTGGCACCGACTTCAAAATTATAAATAAAAATATGTAGCTTAGTTCCGCAAAACTCAAGCAGCGTGCACCGTCCGCCCGCCCGCAAATAAATGCAGAAACCGCAGACACCGGCACCTTCACCAACTACTCTACACGTGTTTCGCCACCACACGGAGCATCATCAGGAGCTCTTAGACCGTGCAATAACGAGTACTACTACACACTTAGTGCACTTAGTGCTCGTTATTGCACGATCCAACAGCTCCTGATGATGCTCCGTGTGGGGGTGAAACATGCGTACAATAGATTTACTATATATATATATCTGTATAAAGAATAAGTAATGTATTAAAAACCATTAAATTAAACTGTTTTACCAATAATAATGCAAAAATAATAATAATTTATGCCATAGACAAATAAAACGAATACATACCGACAGTTAACCTCAAATCAATAAACACACTTAAAAAAGCGCCATCACTTTGGTCAAAACTTCCCGGAGACTGCCATGCTAGCGACCCGAGATATTTCACCCGATAGTGGGCTACTTCTTCACATTACATTAAGACGGGAGGCTGTTTTTTCCACTAACATGCATCCTGTGCATAAATGGCAGTCGGGGATAACTAGATTTAAAAGGTGCCTCGGTAGCTACACGAAACTTGTAGAACCGACTTGCTATCGTAGAGGATTCTGGTATTGCAATCCTTTACCTTCCGAGCATCTCTGGGGCCTTCTTCATATCATTTGGGATGTCACCAACAGATTTCATAATTAAACTTTACATAGAAACCACAAGCAATGATTATTGGACTAATAAGAACATAAAAAGTATCGAGTACCATGAAAAGTATCGATTCTTACTCAGTATCGTATTAAAAAGTATCGAATACTAAATTACTTGGTATCGTAACCAAAGTTTCGAGTACCTATACTCAGGTATCGATACTTTTTGTGGATCCCTACGTATGGTTAGCGTCATTTGAATTGAAGTGTTTTATACTATTGTTGTTGTATAATATTGTACTATTACTTAACTAATATTGAAACTATTTGTAGCTAATATAGCTCGCTAACAGAGTGTTTAGATTTAAAGTATGTGGAAAATGAACCAACTTGTGTTATCAGTATTAACATTCCATATCAATATAACCTCAAGAACATGAATTCTCTTCTGGCCGAATGGTTAACATTTCAGGTAAATTATCAACTGTTTAGTTACAGATGCTTGCCTACACACACACTATTAAGATATAAATATATTTCTGTATGTCTTCAAAAATAAAATGTTTTGTATTCTTTGTAAACAGATATCGGATTTGGTTTGTGGTGCCTGTCATGACTTCATTGAAAGATTCATTGCAACCAACTCGAGAGAAAGACAATATGGGCATGCCAGTATTTATTTTGGTTGTGGGAGATCTGTTGGTTGTGTTAGAAGACATATTAGAAAAGCAGTCCACAAACATCCGTTGCTTCATACTGGCATCATCGCAGAACTGTAAGTACTGCCTATATCTGTCACTATTATTATTACTTAATCTGCTAATATTATTGTCATAGTTTCTTAAACAGTTGCCATGTGTGGATGTTGCATCTGACCAGAAATCTATGTTATGGCATTTTTCTATGTAATTGACCTGTTTCCTATTTAGTTGTTCATTGACACCTTTCTATGAATGTTCACATATGTATAATTTACATTTAATTATTCATATATATATAGTGTGATTATTAAAAGAACACAAAATATTGCCACAACTTTAAATAAAACACTTTAATTATTTTACAGGTGAGACCGGCCAACTTTCTTTGTCATGCTTGCTTTGTGAGAACTAATAGAGAAATAGCATGAATATAACTGATTTAAAAATTGTGATGTAGTGGAACATATATCACAACCATTGCCTTAATGATCCTGTCATCATGGCTCCTCTAAAGAAGTTTAAACATCATGGCTCCTGTAAAAGAAGTCGAAACATCTTGATTAAATATAAATTATGCGCTAAAAACTGAAAAAGTTGTTTTATTTACCGCAGGTGTTTTATTTTAAGAACTGCCTAATTTGATTATATCCAATGTGTTGAACCATTTATTCCTAATTGAATATTGGAAACTAAACAACATAAGAGTACTATATATATATAGAGAATAAAATATGAGAACTAATAACATGCAATGTTTTATTAAAAACAGTGAATAATAGCAATTTCCTCTTTTGCAATTTAAAGCTAAGTTTATAAAAATCAGATATGTGTACTACATAGGTATGTATTGCACACATCTCATTTTTATGAATTTAGTTAAATGTAAAAACAAGAATGATTTTTCATTGATAAACAGACCCCAGTCTCTGCCTACCCCTTCTACAGGCCGGGCGTGAGCTGTATGTATGCATGTAAGAAGACTTTCAAGTATCTACCTATGGGAGGTTTCCCATAGGTACATACTTGAAAGTCTTCTTACATGCATACTATATCTTTACATTTTACCGATGCAATATAATGGTTATTACATTGCATGATGAATAATTATTAGTTTTATAATGGATAAAAAACTAGGATAGGTATCTTCATAAATATAATCTATAAACCAGTCATGAGCCATGAAAAGAAGATGTTTATAGTCACATAGTGTTTTATTCGATTCTTTTACATGATTAGTATGAGATAAGAGCGAAATAATAGGCAAAATACTAATTCAAGTATTATAAAATAGGTATTGAAATGTTAGGTTATGTTTTCAGAAAAGTTCGTTTTTCTCCATTACAAATCTGAAAATTAAACTGAAACCAACGAATTCTTAATCTAGAAGGCTTTAGCTACTTATATTTGTTTGTATCGTCTCTGGCCATTTCCGGTCACAAGTCCATACAAAAATCGGCATTGTCCTTTATCTTTCTTTTCACATACAAAGAATACGAGCACACGGGAGGAAATTTTTAGTTATCTTTGTTTAGTAACGATAAAGAAGTATAACTTCTTACGTGCGTACATAAGTACACAAAACGGTTCTTTTTTGTTAATAATACGTTTATGAGTGGAATAAGATATAAAGCTGATCTATCAATTAGTGTGAGACCAAGAAAATTTTCATTCTTTTTATTGAACGAATTTATTGTAGAGATTTTAACAAACTGCCCACGGTCTTAGTAATGTTATTACATGGATTAAATAGTACGACCATTGCGGGCCACTTTCCCCTAGGCGTATAGTACATAACTACAATAGATCTAGATCTTAATTGTTACAGCTCTAAATAGAGCCCTGTGATTTGTGGGGCCATAAAACGAGCTATTAGAAAAGCCGCATACTGTCATTGACAGTCTCTATAACAAATATATATATATTTTTTTCATAGGTATATGTTTTGTTGAATAATTGATTTTATTTTTCATTATTAAACCTTTTTTTTATTTCTACAAAAATTTATGCTTGACGAAGCGGGTGAGTGACGGCTAGTCAGCATATAAATATTAAGTTTCTAACTTTCTACACCTTTTTTATCGCAGGGAATGCGTTACGCATACGCCGCCATTTGGGAGAACGGCGGACACGTTATGTGGGTCTCTCCCCTCCGGACCTACCTGACGATTAAAGCTCGTCAGGTTGGTGCGCAGGGGCCTACCCACTAAACCACCGCGGTGGCCCACTAACACCTTAGTGGGGATCATGTAATATCGTGTTCGGATGCTATCAACGATCCCCGCCAGAAACTTTCTATACCTAACTGTAGGAGTGATATCTTCAGTTTTCTTATTTATTTTAATAACTGTATTAAATGTACTAAAAATAATTTGTTTTCAATATTCCAAAATTTTTCACATACCACGTCTTTTATAAATGACAAGAAGAACAGGAGCGCTAATGGACGGTAGTATTATAAAAACATAGTCACCATACATAATCCACAAAAACAAATTACAATTTTATTGGATCGTTATTTACATCAAAATCAACACAAACACAAACATTGGTTTGCAGAGTATAAAACACAAAAATTAAAAAGCGTCGCTTACCATCAAGCGAGATAGCGGTCTAGCTCTGCTATTTTGAAGTGAAAACTTCTTTAGCATCGTTGTGATTTGAAAGTCGATGAAATGAAAAAGCGACAGCAAAAAGATACATACACATAAATTCATAAAATTTAACGTAAGAGAAAATGAGATAGAAAGCATTATGAACGTGTGTTAATACGTTCTGTGCGCATGTGTAGTACAAAGCTTGAGAGAAGGCATCACAACAACCGTGGTATTTTGTATACGTGTACTTATTATTTTTGAAGGTTTCATTTCTACCACGTGTGATTTGCACACATGCTTTTTTTATTGTGAATAGGTAAGCGCTTGTCCGCTATCTCGCCTCTGCGTCTGCCTAGAATACCTATTCACTCATGAATTATGCTTATATAAAAAACAGAATTCCTTTGATGCTGGCTTTAGTTTTCTTCAAACCTCTCAGCTGAATAACTCAACAAAGTTAGTAGGCCTATTAGTAGTTAGTGGTCTTAGTCATCCTGTGATCACGCCTCCTCAAAAGGAGTCGAAACGTCAGGATTAAATATAAAAAAATGTGTGTGTGCCTACTCCATGCACGACTGGAAACGGTTTAAGAACGATTGTCTTTAAACAGGCACAGGAAATAATAAAACCAAACTTCTAAATAAAAGTGAAAGGAAAGGAAAACAAAACGCACAAAATATTTTACGCTGTCATTCGATCACTAAATTTTGCTTTTTATATTTTTTCATAACGGGCGTTTATATTACAATCATTTCTAACTCACAAATGAAATGAAATGAAATGAAAATTACTTTATTCAAATGCACTTAAAAATAAGTTGTTTTGAATCGTCCAACATTTTTACTTACCACCCATTCAGGACGTCTTTCAACTGACAAGAAAAATAGGCGCAAGAAACTCGTCAACTTTAACAGAAGTAACGACATTTACAATATACTTAACTCGTCGTCACCATACATAATCCGCAAAATAAAAAAAAACAAAATTATTCTGTTATTACAATAATAGCAGTGTTATGTTATCATTATTTCGATGATTACAACAAAATCAACAAGTATCTGTTTTAAGTATCCCTGTTCATTGTTATTACCAGTGGTCGGAGTAGGTATATTGAATTAAGGTCACTGACATCAAACGTATATGTTAATATGGATACGCCTCCGAGTTTCCGGATTATTATGATAAAAATACCGAAACATCGAAATTATTACATGAAACTAGTTAAAAATGTATCAATACTCTCAACGCTATGCTGCTAGTGGCGTAGATGGCCAGAATTTAATAGTAAAAAAAATTGGTTGCCTGTAAAGTCGATATACGGGCGAAAGTTTTACGTGACAACGACTTTGAGTGGTAAAATAATTTTAATGTGAATATTCATTCGTATAGTAGGAAGAAGGATGAAATAATAGTAACAATTTAAAACATTTATTTATACAAAGAATTATATTTAAAACATTAATTTATACAAAGAATCTCGCACTGAATTTCATATATCACCGCCTAAGCGAAATAGAAGCGCAAGACATGAACCGGTGTGTATGCCTATCTCTCTCACTCTCTCTCTCGCTCTGTCTCTCTCGCTCTTAGGCGGGCTAACCATGCCCGAGTGGAAGGGACGCGTGCCTCTCACTCGCTCTCATTTATAAAATGATATAATAATAATATTCATTTCAACACACGACATCCGGCAAACAGGGTCTTTTGTCCTCTTATGTCTATGCTCAACGCATCTGACCAATTAGAATCAAGTATCCTGGATGACTCATTGACTGTTTGTTCGAAAACAATGCTCGCACCGACATCCAGACCAAGTGGCTCACTCACTTATTTCGGTTCGTGGAGTGCGCTTATTTTATGTGTTGTGAATATCTTGACTTGACCCTGGCTTGTGTACTGTCTTCTGAAATCTACTTAAAACGACGAATTTGGCTTATAACTACGGACATCGATTTATTACTCTTGGATTGGGCCCATTTGAAGTTGTTTTTGTACGGGTAAGTTTTAATTATTTTCACTATTTAAGAAGGTTTTAGAACTTGGAAACAGTTAAAATATCACTTTATAGCAATCATCATAGCGCATGAGAGTCCGGTACGCACACCGCAGGGCTATCACCGCTTCAGTTAAAAAAATCACTTTATATGAAACAGAATTTCATTATCGACTTTACAGTTGTGTATGTATATATTGTAAATTTAAATCATTGTTTTAGGTGACATATAAATAAATATGGCAAAGGTCAAGGCTGAAACAGTGCTAAAGTGGTTATTGCACTATCCTGAGCTACTTTACGATAACGCTAGTGGCACTATATACTGTACAAAGTGTGAAAGTCATTTGAAAGCTGTGAATAGAGGCAACATTACCAAACACATTGAAGGCGCTGTACATCAAGGAAAATTTAAGAGACCGCAAGAGGAATTTTACTTCGACCTCATTAAGTTCCTGATTCTATGCAATATTCCTTGGTCGCAAATGAAAAATCCAGCGTTCAAAGAGTTTTTTCAGAAATATATGTGCAGTACTTGTTGTTGCGTTTGTACCAATCGTAAAGTGGTTGACGAATCACAGTTACGAAAAGTTTATTTGGAGAAGTTTTATAGGAATAAAATCAATTCGATTTATGAAATTAATAAAAATGAGAAACTATGGATATCGCTGGATGAGACAACAGACATTTTTGGTCGATACATAGTCAATTTCCTAATAAAACCATTGCATCCTAGTAATAGTGCAGGCCGGCCTTATTTGATTGCTTGTAAAATGCTAACAGCAGTAAATGGACAAACAATAACACAATTTGTACTGCAATGTCTAGAAAATTTATGGCAAAACACTTTTGAAGCGAAAGTTGACAATATTTTAATGCTTTGCACTGACAGTGTCGCGTACATGCTATCTGCAGGGCGAAATTTAAAACATTACTTACCTGAAATGAAGCATGTGACATGTTTGGCGCACGCTCTTCATCGTGTAAGTGAGCAGATAAGGTCAGAATACAACGATATTGATATTCTTATATCAAATGTTAAAAAAGTATTTTTAAAGGCTCCTAGTAGGGTAAACATTTTAAAAGAAAAATATCCTGACTTACCGTTGCCTCCGCAACCAGTCATTACCAGATGGGGTACTTGGTTACAGGCAACATCTTACTACGCTCAACATTTAGATAAAATAAAAGAAGTTTTATCCTGCTTGAGCAGTTCTGATGCTATAGCCATACGAAACGCAAAAAACATTTTGGAAAAACAAAATTTAGAAAATGATTTAAAATATATCGAAGAAAATTACTCTATTATACTACTAGCCCTAAAAGAGTTACAAAAACAAAATTTATCTCTAGCTGATTCACTTTTAGTATTTGATCAAGTAAGGGCTACGCTTAACGAGTGCAATAATGAGAATATAAAAAATAAAATAGAATCAGTTATGGAACGAAATCCAGATTTAGATACAATTAGAGAATACAGCGAGAGTATTGAAAAAAGCGTAGCAAATAATCAGAAACTTTATTTCAAATTCGCTCCATTGACATCTACAGATGTTGAACGATCATTTTCCACTTACAAATGGATCTTAGATGTTAAAAGAAATAGCTTAAAAATCGAAAATATTGAAAAAATTATAGTTATTTATTTTAATTGTATAGAGACAGAAAATCAAAATGTAGAAATTGTAACCGATGAGGATTAAAAATAATTGTTTTTAATAAAACTGTAATAATGATTATTTGTATTCACAATAAACAATTTTGTTTGCTTACATATGGTTTTTTATTTTATTACTCTATTTACCAAATTTTTGGAAACTCCGGTACATTCCGGAAGAAATGCATGTCCATGTTATGATATCATGACGCAAGTATCTAAAATCAATATACCTACTCCGACCACTGGTTATTACATACAGGGAGTAAACGACAAATTTAAGAAAGCAACAAGATTTATGTTGTGTGTGTGAACTTAGCAGATCATTGTCCAGCAGATCAAAATTAAATGAGAGTTCTTTTCGCATGCAGCTGAGTTCTATAGTTCCTGATACTTTTTAGAAATAGTTCTGGCGATTTTACCTCGAAAAATGTCAATTAAAAAAATGATCTGCTAACTTCCCGTAGCAGATCATTTTGCAGCAGATCGAAAACAAATGCGATTTATTTACGCATGCAGATGAGTTCTATAGTTCCTGATACTTTTTAGAAATAGTTCTGGCGTTTTTACCTCGAAAAATCACAATTTACGAAATGATCCGCTAACTTCCCATTTCCCGTAGCAGGTCAATTTGCAGCAGATCAGAAAACAAATGTGAGTTCTTTTCGCATGCAGCTGAGTTCTAAAGATCCTGATACTTTTTAGAAATAGTTCTGGCGTTTTTACCTCGAAAAATGTCAATTAAAAAAATGATCTGCTAACTTCCCGTAGCAGATCATTTTGCAGCAGATCGAAAACAAATGCGATTTATTTACGCATGCAGCTGAGTTCTATAGTTCCTGATACTTTTTAGAAATAGTTCTGGCGTTTTTACCTAGAAAAATGAAACTATTTCTAAAAAGTATCAGGATCTATAGAACTCAGCTGCATGCGAAAAGAACTCACATTTGTTTTCTGATCTGCTGCAAATTGACCTGCTACGGGAAATGGGAAGTAAGCAGATCATTTCGTAAATTGTCATATTTCTAGGTAAAAACGCCAGAACTATTTCTAAAAAGTATGAGGAACTATAGAACTCAGCTGCATGCGTAAATAAATCGCATTTGTTTTCGATTTGCTGCAAAATGATCTGCTACGGGAAGTTAGCAGATCATTTTTTTAAGTGACATTTTTCGAGGTAAAAATGCCAGAACTATTTCTAAAAAGTATCAGGATCTATAGAACTCAGCTGCATGCGAAAAGAACTCACATTTGTTTTATGATCTGCTGCAAATTGACCTGCTACTGGAAATGGGAAGTTAGCAGATCATTTCGTAAATTGTCATTTTTCTAGGTAAAAACGCCAGAACTATTTCTAAAAAGTATCAGGAACTATAGAACTCAGCTGCATGCGTAAATAAATCGCATTTGTTTTCGATCTGCTGCAAAATAATCTGCTACGGGAAGTTAGCAGATTATTTTTTTAATTGTCATTTTTCGAGGTAAAAACGCCAGAACTATTTCTAAAAAGTATCAGGATCTATAGAACTCAGCTGCATGCGAAAAGAACTCACATTTGTTTTCTGATCTGCTACGGGAAATGGGAAGTTAGCAGATCATTTCGTAAATTGTCATTTTTCTCGGTAAAAACGCCAGAACTATTTCTAAAAAGTATCAGGAACTATAGAACTCAGCAGCATGCGTAAATAAATCGCATTTGTTTTTGATCTTTTGCAAAATGATCTGCTACGGGAAGTTCGCAGATCATTTTTTTAATTGACATTTTTCGAGGTAAAAACGACAGAACTATTTCTAAAAAGTATCAGGAACTATAGAACTCAGCTGCATGCGTAAATAAATCGCATTTGTTTTCGATTTGCTGCAAAATGATCTGCTACGGGAAGTTAGCAGATCATTTTTTTAAGTGACATTTTTCGAGGTAAAAGCGCCAGAACTATTTCTAAAAAGTATCAGGATCTATAGAACTCAGCTGCATGCGAAAAGAACTCACATTTGTTTTCTGATCTGCTGCAAATTGACCTGCTACGGGAAATGGGAAGTTAGCAGATCATTTCGTAAATTGTCATTTTTCTAGGTAAAAACGCCAGAACTATTTTTAAAAAGTATCAAGAAGTATAGAACTCAGCTGCATGCGTAAATAAATCGCATTTGTTTTCGATTTGCTGCAAAATGATCTGCTACGGGAAGTTAGCAGATCATTTTTTTAAGTGACATTTTTCGCGGTAAAAACGCCAGAACTATTTCTAAAAAGTATCAGGATCTATAGAACTTAGCTGCATGCGAAAAGAACTCACATTTATTTTTTGATCTACTGCAAATTGATCTGCTACGAGAAATGGGAAGTTAGCAGATCATTTCGTAAATTGTCAATTTTCTCGGTAAAAACGCCAGAACTATTTCTAAAAAGTATCAGGAACTATAGAACTCAGCTGCATGCGTAAATAAATCGCATTTGTTTTCGATTTGCTGCAAAATGATCTGCTACGGGAAGTTAGCAGATCATTTTTTTAAGTGACATTTTTCGCGGTAAAAACGCCAGAACTATTTCTAAAAAGTATCAGGATCTATAGAACTCAGCTGCATGCGAAAAGAACTCACATTTATTTTTTGATCTACTGCAAATTGATCTGCTACGAGAAATGGGAAGTTAGCAGATCATTTCGTAAATTGTCAATTTTCTCGGTAAAAACGCCAGAACTATTTCTAAAAAGTATCAGGAACTATAGAACTCAGCTGCATGCGTAAATAAATCGCATTTGTTTTCGATTTGCTGCAAAATGATCTGCTACGGGAAGTTAGCAGATCATTTTTTGAAGTGACATTTTTCGAGGTAAAACCGCCAGAACTATTTCTAAAAAGTATCAGGAACTATAGAACTCAGCTGCATGCGAAAAGAACTCTCATTTAATTTTGATCTGCTGGACAATGATCTGCTAAGTTCACACACACATGTATGTTTAGTATTAGTCAATAATACTAAAGGTTAAAGCAAACCCATTTTAAAGCAGACAGGCAGCACCCGTTCACGAGCATGACGCATGATGCAGCCATCGCTTCGCTCAACTATATCTTAGGGAACGCAACGACCCGCACCACATGCCACAACCCAAGAAATGTATTAAGAGAGCATGTAATACTCTAACTACCAGTAATAAATTAGTTTTAAAAATTAACAATTAATGCTAATGTTGTATGACAAAACCTGTAATAAATAGTGTCATGTTGAAACGACATATATTACTTCCATGCATCGCGATCTATTAAATGCGCAATTAAACCGGTATATTTTTTTTATTAAATGTGCGTTGTGCGCGGAAGTGTAAGAACTAAATAAAGTTAATAGGTTTATTGAAATAGCGCATAATATTTTTATTTGAAACGCAATACAGTTGCGACTTTCACGGTTATTGAAAGGTATATTACAATTTTGATCTGGATCTTAATTGTCGCGCTGCGCTTTTGTGGGACTTTGAAGTGGGGTCATCAAAAACGCGACTCTTAAAAAAAAGGCGCGACAACTACGAAACTTCCAGAAAAAACTATTATTAATTTAACTGTAAAAGGAATTATGTAGATATCCGATTTATCTTTTGAAATGCCATTGAAATATACATTCTTACATGACTGTTCTTTTCTTTTTAGTTTTAAGACGCCAAATTGGATGGTAATGTTTGATTGTTGGTTAGAAGACAGATTAGTGTGCGATCCCGGATTCAAACATCTAACGATTTAGTAGTAATTTCGACCAAAATATTAATTTTTTAAGAATTATAGTCAAAAAGTGTTTGTTTGTTTTTTTATTATAAATACAGATTATCAAAACATTATGCTAACAAAAACATTAAATGTGAGATTATGGTCGAATCAGGGTATAACTGTAGGTAGTGTAAAACACGATGTATTTGGATTTTTATCATACAAACATAAAATTTAAAAACAAAAGAATAATACAAAAGTGATGTTGGTTTTTAATATAATTTTATATAATCCAATTTACTTAAATGTCTGTATATTAATCGATGCGTTGCGGATGGCACGTCTGGCGTGCCATCACTTTCCTTTGCGTGTGGCGCTAGCCACTGGAGCCGTGTCGTTTTTAAATCGATGATAACTCCTTTAAATTAAGTTTTAGGGAAATCTACCCAGACTAAAACTATCTTCATTTTTCACGTCAATCAAGCTCGTAGCCTTCGTTTCTGGTAATTGTATGTAGCAACGAATCGGATAAGCAATATATATTTTTGGAAACATTGCATACTCCGTAATAAAAGTTTAACATGTACTCTTAATGTACATTAACTGGATTTCTTGACTACTTTACGGTATAAAAAATAAATTATATAAATTATTTTAGTGAAACCGCGCTAAGATAGTGCTTACTTTAAGTTAAATTGATATTTTTTATTTAAATATCGATTGTAGTCGATGTGAAGGTTTCCAATTTATACATTCAACAGCTAATTTCATGGCCCCACACGCTGTCCAGTAACAGTATCTTGGCAGTCTCTTAACGGTCCTGATTGGTACTGCTGATTGGACTTTCTGTGTGGTACAAGATCATTAGCTGAGCGGAGCATTCGGCGTACACTAGTAAGATAATCTGCAATATTATTATGTAGTATATAATAAACCATTTTCATATAAAACCTTGCCTTACAGAACTTTGGACTTGACAGAAACTTGACAAAAGACAACTTAAATTTACTTTTAGTTAATAAATTTTATTTTCAAATTACTTCTAAGTTCTCGTACTAATATTTAGGAATTAAAAAGCATAAGAAAAAAAAATCGCCGCACATAAAGACATCGAACTACACACAAGATATTACAAATTACGACGGCAACGCAGATGACGTACCACAAAATCAAGTTAGTATAGTTACCTACATCGCGCAAACGCAGTGTCTAGGGTATAACTACAATATATAGAGTGGCCGTGGTCCAATTTTTTATTAGTGGTGTTTCATTTCCCGTGATAAGGACCTTTTTTAAGGGGTGTACTTACAACCCGGTTACAATATCTGTGGACCTGATGACGTCACGTCAGCGCTTAGGTACGGTGCACAAAACAAGGATCATGGGGATAGTATTGTAAACAATAATAATTATGAACTATAAATAAAATATATTATACTTTTTCTCTTTTATTCTTTTATGTGATAAATTTTATGTTTTTATATGATAAATTAACGTAAAATAAAACTTTTTTATCCTTGTGATTTTTTTCTTTAAACTCATTAGTTTTTGAGTAAATTTTTTTAACGGCGGTCGCCGGCCGCGGCTGTATAAAAAAATTTCAAGTAAAGTAATAAATGAAATAATCTTGGTTAAGTACAAAAAGTCTTTAATTTACACAAAACAATATTATTCTAAAAAAATAATCAAAAAGTAATCAACGGAAACCAGTAACAAAATAGTCCAAACTTAACCGAAAATGTTCAACGTAACAACAAAAACAATATTTTAACGTAACAGCAATAACAAATTAACAATAAAAGTCCAAACGTAACAATGAAATGATCAAAAATATGGCAGTAATAAGACGACGCGTATCGGCAACGAAACTGCTAACCGTACTGACGCGACAGGGCGAGCGCGGGGAGGTGACAAGAGAACGGGGAGGGGGGCTTGACATTCCAGCGAGGTCCACAGATATTGTAACCGAGCTGTATGTATATAATTCCATTTTAACGTCAAATCGAAAACATTTTTTTTTTATTCTTTGCGTGGGATCATGCAAAGTAAATTGGTGGAATGCTATTTAGCACTTACACTTTCGCACACATTACACATTTAAATACCCCAACTTATTTAGGATTTGACAATATTTTCATCGGACATGTGCCGTATTAAAATATGTGAAGGTAGTAGAAAATATATGACGACCATTGCCTTAAGTCATCCTGTGACCACAGCTCCTGCCAAGGAACGTGTCGAAACGTCAGGATTAAATATAAACAACCCTCAATAAATTATTTTATTTAACTGGTGAAATGCTTTTTCTGTAAGTGGAAGTTTTGTACGAAATTTCAAAGAGTAAAAGCATAAAGAAATGATAACTCGCTAAATTTCACGCTTTGGACCACAAATACAAATTGATTCTCACACTCTACTCTCTACAATTACGCGCGAATTTATCCATTCGGTAGTCTTTGTTACGCCACACCATTGCGACACTAGGCTCGCATTACACCGACAGCTAAGCTATCACTAAGCTTGTATAAAGCTATAATTTTCACTTGTTTGGTAATTTACATTTTGCTAGTAAAGTGTATATTGTAATAATACTTAAAGGACGTAATCTAATATTTTCATATTTTTCGTGTTAGAGTGAAAGAAATGGATTTCTATTCACAACGTCCTTTAAAAAAAATAGATATTGTCAATTGTTATTAATTTTGTTTAACTTATTTGTGGAATAGCAGTACTTATAGTTAAAAACAACTATCAATTCATAACTTGGTAGTTAACGCAGAGAGATTACACTCTTATATGTCCAATATTCATCAGAATAAAACCTTAACATTGTAGCTAGTTACCCTAACGTAGTAATCGACGTTGTTAACTTAACGTTGAAAAGGATATTAAATATGCTTGCATGATCTTTTACCCGTTATATTTCCTTGTGTACTTTTCATTAAAAGATTTTTGTAACTTTTCTGTTATGTTGTGCGTGTATATGATTAAAACACTTGTTTGACTTATTAATGACTTTAAATTTAATTAAGACAAATATAAATAGTTATGACTTAACATGACTCCTGTCTCTCAGGTCGCGGATGATGCAATCCTTTCTTTGACAGCCGTTACAATGAGCGGGAACTGGCCCGTTCCGTTTTATGTAATCTTACTAAGATAGATAACATTCTCAAACCATAACCTTCCTTAAGTCTTTAATTTATTCACAGAATCTTAGTGGTTTTCTTACATGACGACCTGATCTGGTAACAACTTCTGAATCATCAAAACTTAAATCAGAACTACTATTTAAACAGGCATCATCTGACTGGTCTAGATCATTCACAACACTTGCATAAGAACTATTACTAGAAGATGAATCGAATAACAAGATAATTGTTTCAGATTCTGGGTTAAATTCAGTGTGAAGCGGAATCATTAATTCTGATTGATTGGTTTCATCATGATTCAACATGGACTCAGTATTTGGATTTTCAACTTGACTTTTGACTTCATCACTACTATCGGATGACTTAGGAATATACAACTGATGATATATTTTTGACAATGGTACTAATTGTGTAAGGGACTGACTGACATTCAATTTATGTTGATATTTGTTATTTACTTTTGAATTATTGTTATCATTTTTTATGGGTTTTACTAACATCAAATGTTTGCGGTTTCGTCTGAAGACTTTACCATCATGAGAGCGTATCATATAAGATCTTGGATAATTTTTAAGTACTTCAATAACAATACCAGGCTCCCAGACACTGTCAGGCAACTTTTTGTACATGATGTGATCATTTTCTTTTAAAATACATAATTCTCTTGCATTTGTGTTATGATATTTTTTATAATTATGTTTATATCTATACATGTTATTTTTGTGTTCTTGAACAGGGACTACTTTTGGTTTAAGTAAATTCTTTGATATTGGTAAGTTAGATCTAAGTTTTCTGGACATTAATAATTCTGCTGGGGATTACATATATTCTTTTTCATTGCAACGATATTGTAGGAGACCTAAAAATGGATCTTTATTTTCTCCATAAGACTTTTGCAAAATCTTTTTTACAATTTTAACAGCTGATTCTACTTGACCATTTGACTGAGGAAAATTTGGACTTGATGTAATGTGCTCAATGTCCCACTCTTTACAAAAATTCTTGAATTCATAAGAATCAAATGGCAGACCATTGTCTGTGAATAGTTGTAAAGGAATACCATGTCGTGAAAAAAAATGCTTTTAATTGAATAACTAAGTTTTTTGCTGTAGTGTCAGTATTTAATGAAGCTAGTTCTATATATCTAGAATAGTAATCAACAATAACTAAATATTTTTTATTGTTGAAGTGTAACAGATCTGCACCTATTTTTTCCCATGGCAAAGTAGGGGTCTCTGACAGTATTAGTAGTTCTTTTGTATTTGCTGTTCTGTGTTTTATACATAATTGACAATTTTCAACTAATTGTTCAATTTCTGTGTTCATTCCTGGCCAGAAAACCGTATCCCTGGCTAAGTTCTTACTTCTATTTATACCTAAGTGACTTAAATGAATTTGCTGTAACATCTCCTTGCGCATAGATATTGGTATAAAAAGACTATTACATTTAAAAACCATTTCATTGACAACATGAATTTCTGTCCTATAATTCCAGTACGACCTGAATAAGATATCTGTTTTATTTTTATGTTCAGGCCAACCTTCAAAGAAATATTTGGCAAGTAATTGTAAACTTTGGTCATTTTTTGTTTCTAATTTAATTCTATCAAGTTTTGATTGAGTAATAGCAAGTGAGTTAGTGAACATATTAGCATGAATTGTCATTTGGTTATCTATTTCATTTTCTTCTGAATCTAATAATGCTGCCCTAGACAAGGTATCTGGAATGTATAATTTGGTGCCAGGCACATAAACAACATGTAAATCATAAAGTTTTAAAGTTAGCATCATTCTTTGTAATCTACTTGGTACTTGACTCAAAGGTTTCTTAAATAATGTAACTAATGGGTGGTGATCTGTCTCTACTTTAATTTGGTGACCATAGATATAGTAGTGAAATTTTTGACATCCGAATAAAATTGCAAATAATTCTTTTTCGATTTGCGCATACCTTTGTTGGCATCCAGTTAATGTTTTAGATGCATAAGCAATAGGCTGATTTGATTGTAATAATACAGCACCTAGGGCTGATTGAGATGAGTCTACACTTAATGTTAATGGTATAGAGTTATCATAGTGACGAAGAACTGGGGCTGAAGTAATTAATTCTTTTAGCCGTTCAAAAGCTTTATCATGATTCTTGTCCCATAGCCATAAAGCATCTTTTTTAAGAAGATTTCTCAATATTTCTGTCTCAGAGGACATGTTCTTAATATAAGACCCTAAGTAGTTAATTACACCTAAAAATCTTTGTAAACTTTTTTTACATTCAGGTCTGGGCATTTCACAAATAGCTCTTATTCTATCATAATCAGGCTGCATACCCTCACTGCTAAATACGTGACCCAAAAACTTTATTTCTTTTTTACCAAATATACACTTCTCTTTATTAAATTTTAATTGAATAGTCTCTGCTCTTTCTAGAACCTTTTTTAATGCTTCATTATGAGATTCTTCATCCAGTCCATATATTAATAAATCGTCGACATAAATTATTACATTAGGAATGTCAGAGAAATAATCTGTCAGTATTTTACTAAATATTTCTGTTGAACAGTTAAGACCATAAGGTAAACGTAAGTATTTATACCTTCCAAAGGGCGTATTAAATGTGCAAAGATCAGAACTACTAGAGTCAAGTTGAAGCATCCAAAATCCTGAATAGGCATCCAAATGAGAAAATATTTTTGCTCCATTTAATTTACAACGAACATCTTTAATTGAAGGTAAAGGATAATGGCATCTCTGGATAGCCTCATTCAGATTCCTTGGATCCATGCAAATTCTTAGTTTTTTGTTTGGTTTTTCGACAATTACAACAGAACTAACCCAACTAGTTGGTTTGGCAACTGGTTCTATGACTCCAAGTCTTGTCATTCGATCCAGTTCTTCTTTTAAACGGTCTTGAAGAGCAAATGGTACTTTCCGCTGAGCATCTATCTTAGGTTGTGCATCAGATCTCACCGTCAAATGACACTTGTTCGGCAGACACCCTAAACCCTGGAAAACATCATTGTGATTATCCAATAAAGATTTTAGGTCCATTGACTGACTATCAGTTGAATTGCTGTACATCCTTTTGACAATACCAATTTGTGCACATGTAGTTGCACCTAGGACTGGCTGACAATTTATGTTTGCAACAATGAAATTAATGTTATAATTACAATTATTTATCACACAGTTTCTAGTACAACTACCTTTAATAGGGATTTTACCACCATCATATGCTATTAAATTTATTGAACATGATTTTAAACTAACTGATAATTGAAACTTGTAAAATAATTCGGCTGAAATACAGTTAGCTTTGACACCAGTATCTATTAAAAATTTTACATTTCGGTTATTAATTGTAACATTTACTAGCCAATCATTAGAAACTAAAATATTTGGTTTTTCAATTACACCCATAAAGAAATCGCAATTTTTAAATGAGTATGGCATGTCAGAATGCAGATTACCTGTAGGATTATTCATAATGAGATTTACTGGAGTTCTGCACTTATGAGCAAAATGGCCAATTTTGAAACATTTCTTGCATTTCTTGTTAAATGCAGGACATCTAAATTTATGTATTTCTGTATGCATTCACAATGCAATATTTCTATAAGATATAAAATACGTGTGTAAAAAAACAACTACGTCTCCGAGCCCTCAGATGGGATTCGAACCCACGACCTTTCGCTATCCGGGCGACTGCTCTGACCGCTGAGCTACCGAGACGCTGGCAAACGTGTCGAATTTTACAAACGTATTTCAACTTCTACTATGAGCTAATATCGTTCCACCAATGTTGAACGCTAACTACCTTCAACATTGAAAGTAATATTTTTACAAATATTAAACAATCGATTAAGATGGAACCAGCTATAATTATGTTTTTAATTTATTTATTTTTTTGCATTCACAATGCAATATTTCTATAAGATATAAAATACGTGTGTAAAAAACAACTACGTCTCCGAGCCCTCAGATGGGATTCGAACCCACGACCTTTCGCTATCCGGGCGACTGCTCTGACCGCTGAGCTACCGAGACGCTGGCAAACGTGTCGAATTTTACAAACGTATTCCAACTTCTACTATGAGCTAGTATCGTTCCACCAATGTTGAACGCTAACTACCTTCAACATTGAAAGTAATATTTTTACAAATATTAAACAATCGATTAAGATGGAACCAGCTATAATTATGTTTTTAATTTATTTATTTGTTTGCATTCACAATGCAATATTTCTTAATTATAGCTGGTTCCATCTTAATCGATTGTTTAATATTTGTAAAAATATTACTTTCAATGTTGAAGGTAGTTAGCGTTCAACATTGGTGGAACGATACTAGCTCATAGTAGAAGTTGAAATACGTTTGTAAAATTCGACACGTTTGCCAGCGTCTCGGTAGCTCAGCGGTCAGAGCAGTCGCCCGGATAGCGAAAGGTCGTGGGTTCGAATCCCATCTGAGGGCTCGGAGACGTAGTTGTTTTTTACACACGTATTTTATATCTTATAGAAATATTGCATTGTGAATGCAAAAAAATAAATAAATTAAAAACATAATTATAGCTGGTTCCATCTTAATCGATTGTTTAATATTTGTAAAAATATTACTTTCAATGTTGAAGGTAGTTAGCGTTCAACATTGGTGGAACGATACTAGCTCATAGTAGAAGTTGAAATACGTTTGTAAAATTCGACACGTTTGCCAGCGTCTCGGTAGCTCAGCGGTCAGAGCAGTCGCCCGGATAGCGAAAGGTCGTGGGTTCGAATCCCATCTGAGGGCTCGGAGACGTAGTTGTTTTTTACACACGTATTTTATATCTTACTTGTTTGACTTATTAATGACTTTTAATTTAATTAAGACAAATATAAATAGTTATGACTTAACATGACTCCTGTCTCTCAGGTCGCGGATGATGCAATCCTTTCTTTGACAGCCGTTACAATGAGCGGGAACTGGCCCGTTCCGTTTTATGTAATCTTACTAAGATAGATAACATTCTCAAACCATAACATTTTCCTTTTCCAAGTTCAAAACTCCTTAACCGTTTAATTTATTGTCGACCGTTTGGTGCAACGGTAGCGGTCCTGCCTTTCGCACCGATGGTCCTAGGTTCGAATCCCAGAAGGGGCAGATGTTTGTATGATGAATACGAGCATTTTGTACCTGAGTCATGGGTGTTTATATATATTTCTATGAATATTACATATCTATGTATCATATATGTATGTCTATCCGTTACCCTAGCATCCATAACACAAGCCTTACACTGCTTACTTTGGGCTAGGCTAATTGGTGTGAATGTAAGAAACATTTATTTTTACAATATCTAAAAGGACTTAATTAACTATCCCCCTTAAAAAAATGTAGTTATTATATCTGTTGATTTAATAGCCGACATCGTTTTGAATTCCCTCGGAAGCTCCAAACATTTATGCACAGTATAGCTTTTCAACATCTCTTCTATATCTTATATCACTTTTATAGCTTGTACTGTGCTCAGTAATATCCACAGATGTGTATCAGCTATGTTTTAGTAGCCAGCTGAAACGCTGCGTTTTGTGTCTGGCCCTATCTTTTGCAAGCAATATATTTCATGGTCCTCTGATAATAGTGTAAAATATAACTATTGTATGTTATTTATATTATATGTGAGTTTTAGGGCCAAATAGCTTAAGTAGAACTGTAATCGTTATTTCATTTAGTTTTCACATATTATTTCCGTTTATAAAATAATTATTTTTAATGTTTTGAAGTATATCTCTACCTAATTTTTTTTTAAATTTTCGGTAATATAAATTTAATATTTCCTGCATCATAAGAGAGTGGTGGGGTGAAAAAGAGATGTTAGCTAAGATGGTTAGGACATGTAGAGATGATGGACGTAAAAAGATTGACAAGATAAGTATTTTTTTTGAAAATACAAGGTACCGACTCGGTCTGTGCGTAGGCCACAATTATTCTGGGTGCCACTTTCCACAAACAATGTATCCACGAACAATCCGCTAAATAGAATGTGTTCATATTATAACAACCTTAGCTTTTCAAGAGATCCTTACAGACGAGCGTCTGACCAAAGTCAGCCTTGTAAAAAAAACCTAAAAAATACAAACGTTATATTTGTAAAATTTCAAATAATGTATTTTAGAACATGTAGGTGTATAGTTGTTGTCGTTTCTATATAATGTTGTGCACATTTGTTATTGGGTACAGGCATGCACTTAGATTTTTTAAAGTTTTTCTTTATTATACATTACTTTGTTTGATGAGAGAGAGAGAAAGACATGACATGAGAGTTGAAGAGAGATATGTATGTCAGTATCGTGGAAAGTGGAAATCTGTGAGATTGTAAATGTATAAAGGTTCTTGTCTTTAATAATTTTGAATTTGTCCTTTGTTTGACCCCTCTTTCCCACGGGACACTCTGGCCAAACGCCCAGGGCCCCGTGGACTATATTATCGACTTGCTTATTAGTTTTTGCATGCACGAAGCTACTCTACACTCGCCCAAAAAAAAGCTTTCGAATTTCAGCATGCTTAGATAATTTTAAATATGTGTGAATCGCTCCATTTAAATTAAATATTGTCTATTCTACTATTGACTGTCAAAAAAAATCTGAAACCTTTATCTGATTTCTTTGTATATTCTAGTTATATAAAAAAATCGTTGTGCGTACTTAGTACGCACGTAAGAAGTTATACTTCTTTATCGCTAATAAACAAAGATAACTAATATTATAATTTTATATAAATTATTGTTAACTACCGTATATAATTTAAAATCACACACACACACACACATTCATAATTAGCGGCCAACTTCATCCTGCTGGTTTATTCTATGTCGCTTTTGAGACCAACTTCAACATGATAATTTTGTGTCACAGTGATGCGCGCGAATCTTAAAATTTCACTCTCATCATTTTTTCATAACGCGCCTAAAGAAGTATAACTTCAAAAAGTGTTCTGTCAAAGTCATAGGTTAAAGACGGTCCTGGTTACACCATTTGTACCACTGCACTCCTCTACTTTACCGTTATAAAATATAATGTTAAGTATAAATTCCAATTTAATTAGTGAACTAAAACAGTAACTTAAGACACTCAATTTCAAAATACCATACCACCAAATAGAGTACCAACCTTATATGCAAAGATAAACGTTGTCCAAGACATAATAAGTTACATTGCATTGTCTCTTTAAACCTATTACTTGCGAATTCCTTTAAGGTGAACTGTTTCATTAATATGATTTTATTTTTAACTAGCTGACCCAGCCACGCGTTGTTGTGGCACAGGAATTTTATTTTTCTAAATTTAAAGATTTTTTCTAAAAATGAAAGTTGCCTAAGTTACTCCTTATTACATCAGCTACCTGCCAATAAAAGTCTTGTCAAAATCGGTCCAGCCATTTCAAAGATAAGCCGGAACAAACAGACAGACAGACAGACAAAAATTGTAAAAAATGTTATTTTGGTATATGTACCGTATATACACGATTAAAATATAATTACCATAAAAAATTAAACTGCGTTATCAGTATCGACTACTGATACTATAGACCTAGGTTTAAGCGCAAAAAAAAACATGAACTAATTTATCCTTAAAAAACTTAAAAAATGGTCTATCTCAAATATTTACTACGACTTTACTATCTTATTGAATACGTAACTTACACATAGGTATGTATCGGTGCGCAATGACCCAATCCTGGCGCGTGCAAACATAAAACCCCCGCCGCCGCGCCCTTCCCCGCAGCGCCCCTCCCCCGCTGCTCCCTTCCCCCGCACTAGGGGTGTCCGTTTTGGAAAAACATCGATGTTTTTCTCGATTCGATAAATCAGAACTGTACATCGATGTCTTTCGATGTATCAGGTGTAAACAGCGATATTTTGTACGCATCGAGTACTTTTTTAGGGTTCCATACCCAAAGGGTATAACTACTTGTCAAGCCACGGTAGTAATTGCCAGTCAACATCCCTCATCAGTCCTGGTAGCAATTGCTACCATATTCAAATTACCGTGTGGCTTTAAATTACGATTTATTTTTGAGTTTTTATTTATCGTGAATAGGAAAGCCTTGACCGCCATCACGCCTGATGGTAAGTGACGATGCGATCTAGGATGTAACGCGCTTGCCTAGAAGAAACTTATTCACTAGTGACTTGAAGATCCTAAATTGTATTTATCAGGCAAAGAGTTCCGCTCTTTAGCGGTACGTATTACAAAATTGGAACCAAAAATCTTAGTGCGACTCTTTGGTATATCAAACAAATAAAGCCAATTCGTAAGTCTGGTTGTCCGATGAAAAAATGGGGACGGCGGAACAAGGCTGTGCAATGCTGCTGCACACCCTCGGAAATGTATCCTATAAAAAACGGATAGGCTAGCTAACTTCCGTCAATGTTCAAGGTCCTTCAGCTTATTATTAAAAAGTTCGTTATTGCCGATGAGTTTCTTCGCCTTCGACTCCAGCGTCTGGAGTTGATATTGGACGGAACCGTCCTAAAGATACACAGATCTTAATATTCTGTGGTGGATTCTTTATTAATCAGCTTTATGGTAGTATTTTTTGATTGGTCCTGGCTTAATTATTAAGCGAGAAATAGGCATTTTTATCTAAGAATCCGACATCGTTTTCATAATTCGCACTGTACTGGGACTGTTGAGAGGGGTAAGGCGCGCGGTAACGGACTGACAAGTGGATAAATGGAACCCTATTACTAAGATTTCGCTGTCCGATTGTCACCAGCCTGTATCTCATGCCAGTCCACTATTGAATCATCAACTTTTCTTTTTTAATTAAACAAATAGGGAAAAAAATATTAGGCAAAATTTTAGTGGTTAAACTTGAGTTTTTATGAAATTCATTGGTAAGATAAAAAATACGTGTGTAAACAACAACTACGCCTCCAAGCCCTCAGATGGGATTTGAATTTATATCTTATAGAAATATTGCATTGTGAATGCAAAAAATTAAATTAAAAACATAATTATAGCTGGTTCCATCTTAATCGATTGTTAAATATTTGTAAAAAATATTCCTTTCGATGTTGAAGGTAGTTAGCATTCAACATTGGTGGAACGATACTAGCTCACAGTAGAAGTTGAAATACGTTTGTAAAATTCGACACGTTTGCCAGCGTCTCGGTAGCTCAGCGGTCAGAGCAGTCACCCGGATAGCGAAAGGTCGTGGGTTCGTATCCCATCTGAGGGCTCAGAGGCGTAGTTGTTTTTTACACACGTATTTTATATTTTATAGAAATATTGCATTGTGAATGCAAAAATCATCGATACATCGAGTATATCGAAAGCATTTCAAAACATTGGATCGATTCGATGCATCGCATTGTAAACATCGATGTTTTCAATGCATCGATGTATATCGAATATCCCTTACCCGCACCACTCTGCACGTGTATAATCCCGGCATTTTGAAATCACGTGACATGCGCAGTAGTAAATAATGTACCTAAACTTGCTACTGCGCATGACACGTGATTTGATGACGTAAATGCCGGAACCATAACCATTTCTTTGACCTTGACCTAATTACTTAGTTACCACTCGTCAGTCGACCTGTGCGCATACGCTTTTGTGATCGATCAGTTACACTCGTTAAGTACATAATAAAATCATGGCTTATCAGTTTACATCTCGTGAATATGTCATGATGGTTCGTGCTTATTTTTTGAGCGGTGAAAACGTGTCGGCGGCTTTACGGATGTACCGAGAGCTGTACCCGAATGCTCGACAGCCAAACTACAGTACAGTGTTAAGTGCTTATCAACGGCTCCTAGACCATGGCTCATTTTACGTGCCATCGCACGCGCAAGGAAGAGGGAGACCACCGATCTCTCAGAACTTGTATGACGACGTGGTGACGTACTTTGAGGAAGACCCACGAAGAAGCACCCATGATGCTGCTCGACGATTTGGTATTAATCAATATTCGGCTTGGAAGATAATAAACTCGGCTGGTATGCATCCGTACCATTATCGTAAAGTTCAAGAACTAACGACCGTTGACCGAGAGCCGAGGATTACTTTTTGTCGTTGGGTAATAAGTAATCCAAACGCCAACGTGCTTTTCTCCGACGAGTGCCTTTTCACCAGAATAGGATTGTTTAACCATCATAATGAACATTGGTGGTCATACAGGAATCCTATGCTCACGCGAGAGCATTCGTTTCAACATAGGTTTAGTGTAAACGTTTGGGCCGGCATATTGAACGATGAAATCATCGGTCCATATTTTATTGAGAGTCGACTCACGGGCGAAACCTATTTAAATCTACTCCTCACGATGGTTTCGACTATGTTGGATGACATTCCACTGGCGAACTTGAGAGGGTTGTGGTTTCAACAAGACGGTGCACCTCCACATTACCATCGTGCTGTGAGAGAGTACCTCACCGAAGAGTTCGGTGACCGATGGATCGGCCGCGGCGGCCCGGTGCCGTGGCCCGCGCGCTCACCAGACCTTCACCTTTAGACTTTTTCCTATGGAGTGAAATAAAGCGTAGAGTGTATGTAAGTGAACCTGACACTATTGAAGTGCTTAAACAGCGAATAATAGACGCTTTTAATGAAGTGAAAATGCAAAGAAACGTATTAATTTCTTTAAAAGGAAATTTGTTAAAACGGGCTAGTGTGTGTGTTGAAAATGGAGGAGGACACTTTGAACAATTAATGAAATATTTGTAAGACAGTGACTTTAATGTGAACAGGTAATGTACATAACAATAATCTTTTTACAGATGCTAATTCTAACTATGTTAATACGCCAAAATTACTCGTGAATAATTTAATGACCTATTTGCATTTTGGTTAAAAAAAATTTGTATGTTATTTTGTTAACTTAATACCTATCTAAACGTAATTTTGTCTGTTCTACGCCCAATAAAGTATGAAAGAAAAGTTTGATTTATTAATTGAGTATTTACCTATCGGTGCTTTTTGGTTCTTGAGCGGGAGTGGGGCGGCTTGCTAGCATATATTCTACCTTATTGCCATGTATAGTAAGTTCATTTTCACTTGAGATGGTGTGATACGTTTTCATTGACAGAAGTTCATTGAATACAATGTATTGTGTCTGTAAATTTGGCGATATTTTCCGCAATTTTAAAAACTGAATAACTTTACTATTATTTCTAAAAAAAAAAATTCTTCGCATATTTATAATATTGATGCTTTCTTAAATTTGGCATTCCATTTTTTATGGTAATTAAAATTTATAGGTGTATATTCATACGCATGTAGTAAAATTCGGTTATTTCAATATTACAAACAGACACTTCAATTTTATTTATATGTATAGATAACAAAATTCCATAAATATTAATTTATTTTTTGTTATTTAAGAATTTGAGCTATGGTGTGAAGCTTGCGCAACATCCAGACCAATATCAATAGAGAAAACTTCACAAGGTCTTTTCTACGATGAAAATGGTAGCGATATCGACCACGGCGATCGTCAATATAAAAAATCCGTCTATTAATTTCACAAAACGTAATAAATCGCGTTACCATCCACATGGCGTGATAACACCGACCGTTGTCTTGACAAGGTCGCAATATTGATTACATTAAACGCAAAAAAGTTAATAACGACTATTTGTGCCAGCGAATTATAATTCGGTGTTTGTTTAGTGCAGTTTGAGTGTTGCAGTTGCAGTGTGGCGCTACCATTGTTGCTTTAATTGTAGGGTGTATGCAACTTATGATCTTATCGGACAATACATACATACATTTTTATTTTATTTATTTGGAATTGGTTCGTTCTTAATCCTTATTAATAAAACTGATTTCCCTTTCAAATATTTGGATTTGAACGTTTAAACAGAAACGATAATTTAGTTGGTCATAAACAAAATAACTACCAACATTGAACCAGATTAGAAAAATAAGGATGTAAAGTTTTAAATAAGACAAAGTACCTACACATTATATTTTTACCAACAGTTTTATAGATCACTGTTAATGCATTTCCTAGTGCACATTTTTTTAATTTATTTAGGATGGGTTTGCTCTTGATCCTAATTAAGCCCGGGGGCCAAGACAGGATCCACGATTGCACGAGCTAACTCAGAAGGTGCCTATTCACCCTGGCATTAAAAGACGTGTTATAAGTACTCGGAAAAGACGCAGGGACGCTCTGCGCTGAATTGTGTCCAGTGCAGCAAGTTGGTATTTTGCTGAGCCGTCCCAGAGGTGGTTGTAATATTCCATGCATGTTTAGACTTAAGCTTTATAGAGGGTTAAAAGCTGTCGTGGCCTGAAATATCGCTTGACCTTTAGGATGCCCAGCTTTTTAGCTGCAGTTTGTGCCTTGGACTCGATGTTGAAGTATACACACATATAATCACGCCATTTTCTCGCAGGGGTAGACAGAGATAAAAGATTTCCACTTTTTACAATCCTGATATACATCTCTCGCTTCTTCAACTCCCATCAGACCTTTCATACAAGCTCGTCGATAAAGGGTCTTTTTGAACTTAAGAAAATAATGAAAAAAACCTATTTTATAATGCTTAGAAAACAAATGTTCTGGACATAATATAAATATTGTTTCATTTAAATATGTAATAAGCTTAAAGTGCTTCATATATTTTTGTTCTTTGATAGTATTGTAATGTTTTGAAAACTTTTTCGTATTTGTCTCTATCGGAAAAGTAAAATTGTCATATCATACTCACACTTCAATTCTGCTTAAAAACCTTTATATAAAAAAGGTAAAAATATAATAACAGAAATTAATACAAAAGAATATGGGCAACTCAATCAGAAGAGTACTGACTCGGATAGCGGATGAGGGTTCGAATCCCGCCCCTATAATTAATAAGAAAGACCCAATCACCAACTTAGGTGTTCAAAAACTTCAACCTATTAATGTTTCCACTGCTAGAACACAGGTTTTTCCTTCAGGTAAAAATACTGTTCCCTACAGTAACCCATTAACGGAAGCACAGAGGAAAAACTACAGGGAGAATAGGCCATTACCATAACCCACCATCGGAAACAGTTTAGGATTGGTGTATACTAGCTACAGAAGATACGACTGGAAACAATTTCTTAACGCTGCTTCATTAGCACTGAGGAATACAAGATGGTTTTTGTCGCGCAAAATAAAAACAAATCAAATCAAAGTTGCTTAAACATTCGCATTCAATGGCCCATCACGGTAAGCGGTTACCGTGTCCGGGCATTGAATGCAATCGACGTCTTCTCCAATACAACAAATTTTAATAATAAAATCAATTAAATTTGTTTTATTGTGAATTTTTTATCTTAAATGTGATTTTAATTGAAAAATACTAGAAAAAATCGACTTGGCTAACAAGCTGTTCTCAAGTGGGATTCGAAATCAAAAATTTTAACTGTCCGGTCCACTGTTCTCCAAATTGAGCTACCGAGCCCTTTCAACAACCATGAAACATCCATTTGATTTATGGTTTGTAATATTTTTTTACATTTTCAATGCTATTTAATATGATGAATTATTTTACTAGAAAAAAAAATATTTTCTATGCGATTATATTATAAAAGCATTATAGAAAAATTCAGGTAAAGCAATATAACAAAATCTCTTCACTTAAAGCTGTTATAAATAGCGAATAATGAGATATCATTACCACTCTTTCTTGTTTGCTATTCTTAATCGTCATACAAAGCGCTACTCAACATCTTTTATAATGCCCACAGCAAAGAAGTGGAACTCTCTTCCTGGAATCAAGAGAGAATCCATTCAAGAAATAAGGTAGTTACCATATACCTCTAGTAGACTACAAATAAGCAGCAGCGTTTTCCGAATCATGGCCTTTTCCTGCGATTCCCAACTCGCAAGCGTGAAGAAACACTCCCATTTTTGGAGGAGATCTTCATATTCAATGGTAACCTTTCGGCTGACATGATGACTTTTACGAGTGAAATAAGTGTAACCGAAAGTACTAGGCGATGCAGTCGCTAAGCATAAAGCTTCGCTAGCCCCATATATTGGAGCGGAGCGTAACATTAAAAAAAAATTAATAATGTTTAGTAAATTTTAAAATTCCATAAGAATGGAAACTTTCAAAAAGCGCGCGCTTATTGTTTCAATGGGAAATCCCATAGAACCAATGTTTTTGGTCATAACTTTTTTATGTTTGTGAATTTCAAAACCCGTCACAATCTGGTCCTAAACCTGTTGATTCGATTCCACACAAAAAATATTAAAATCGGTTAAGAACTCGGGAAGTTATGGCGTAACAGACATTGCGCCATTGAAGCTGGTCCATGGGAGCTTCGCTCATTTCGTTCGCTCCGCTCCAATAAATTATTTTTAATTGAAAAATACTAGTGAAATGCGACTCGGCCCTCAAGTGAATTCTCAGGCGGTAACGAACCTGCAAACTTTGGATGTCCGGTCCAGTGCTCTCCCAATTGAGCTACCGAGCCTTGTGAACACTCGTCGAAATTTTCCAATACTTTTCTATTTTTTACGCTGTAGGTCAGCGTTGTCTTATCAATGAGAGGAACATCCTCTCGAATTCGAAAGAAACATTTTTACAAATGTTTGGACTATCGATTAAGATGAAACAGCCATTTAGTTTTATGATTTTATATATTTTTAGGAAATATTTTATATGAGAAATTTAATTATTAAATATATTTATATTTGGTGATTTGGTGCATCTGCAGATCGGTACGATTGCACCAACCAACCTCTACACTTAGCGCCTGGCTAAGAAACTTATCGCTGTTCACACACATTCATGAAAATAATTAACAAAAAAGCGATAACCTTAAGACTAAAATGAACGTACGCAATATTATTAAATATACGCTTCGTATTAATTGAAACAACATTACAGCTATTAAATTCAATTAATGTTAAAGTCTATTTTAAGATAACGTTCATTAATTAGGCATAAAATTAATAACTAATTAAAATAAATATGTAATATCGGTACCTCTTATGATCATGGTCACCTTATTAATGGTTTACATTTTTACCGCACGTCGATTTAACATAGTAATTCACAAGCGTAAGCGATTTACGTTGATTATCTTTGATCCGCGGTTTCGTCTCACCTTTATCGTGCATTCTATAAATGCTTTCCCACGAGAAAAGTTAAGAGAATCGTGATAAATGCAAGCTCATGTATAATATATAATTAAAATTATATATGTAAGTAAATATAATATATAATTACATAAATTCTTTACCGCAAAAATATGAAATTGCAAATTATATAATATCCTTTTCTGTTCTTATTTTAAATTATTAGAGGGAGAAACTATTTAATTCGGATTTACTGAAGCATATTAGTTTCAATGTGCCAAATAAGTATGTGGAGCAACGAAGGCGGCTGCCGCTGCTGGCAGGCCCGTGCGCGCTCACCAACCTGATGAAGGAGGCACCTCTCACGCGCGCAATCGCGATCCTCAACACAATTTCTGAGGAAGTAGACCTATTTACTGGTTCTCTGAGTGAATTTACAAGGATTTCACTATTTGTGTATAGTAGTTACAATCTACATTGATGTACTTGTACTGCATGACTCGCATTGGCGAACAACTGAAATGGTAGTTGTAAGTTTGGTTGAAATAATAAATAAAATAAATAAAATATTACTATACTCTACGTACAGTTTCCATAATGTACTTTAAAATGTTGTATTAACCAATGGAATAAAATAAATTGAATTTATAGTAGCAAATAAAGTCACTGAATCATACTATTATATAATTGTAAAGGAAAGTCACAGATACAATACATTTTCCCGACAGAGTGTGGTTTTCTTATAGGAAAACAATAGATATATTATGTAGAAAACAAGCAAAATTTAAGTCTTTTGTAAGCAAGTGTAAACTAGAGTAACGATGATGCTGTGGGTATTGTAATAACTAGATAGATAGATATATATTATTGGTGCTAAAATATATTTAGTTATTTAATATAAGGCGACATAGGTTAATATGACGAAATGATAGAATGACAGATGTTGTGGACACATGTCATTTGTGTATGTACTAGATCTAAGCTTCGCGTATGTTAGTTTCTAAGAAAACTTTTGTACACTACGATATAAATAACTTATAAATAAATAGAAAAAAACGTGGCGTATATGACGGAGCTTTCGAGCTCTCAGTGTCGGCCACCGGGCCACCAGCGATCACAATGCAAGCTGTGGCAGGCAACGCCGAGGGGTGCGGGATATCGCACGAGCAGTAGGTAGACAGGAATGTATTAAAAAGCGTCCGTATTCAACGCATTACAAATTTAATATGTTTTCTTCCAGATCTCAAGCTAAAATCTAATTTTCTAAAGATCGCTTGAGGCTTTAAAGTATGAAGCGGAGATATTTAATCCTGACGTTTAGTCTCTTTAAAAGCAGCCGTGATCACAGGATGACTAACGTAATGGTCGTCATACACGTGCTACCTACCTACCTTCACAATATTATAATCAGGCACGTTCCTAATTGCAAAAAATATACAAATGAAAATTGTTTCATTTGAAGACCTTTTCCTTAGCCATCCTCGTAATATAGCCTCCTGTAAAGGATTCGACACATCAGGATCAGGATCATTTTGTTATGTTACAATTAAATTATTTGTCAATTGCTTGAGCTTGTAACTTACGCCACACAACACGCGTGCTAAACGCTTAGTCTGAAGTGTTAAGGTCGCAATTGCAATTAACTTTTAATCCGCGTTCTACATTGTAACTGTTGAGAAAAAAGGTAAAACTCTAATCTGAACCATCTGGGACTGTAATTAAAGATCATAATTAATGTTCAGTTAATTTAATCTTTATTTAATTTGTAAAAATACAGTACTAAGCAGATTCCCTTTTATTAACCGATTTCAAAAAAGGAGGTTTCTCTGTTCGACCTTATATTTATGTTTGTTCTTATGTTCTTACATTACCTACATGTACTTCTCTACAAGTACTTCTCTTGTACCATTAATCTATAATCTAAGACCACAAATTTGTTGTTTGTGTGTTTGTCTGTCCGCTCTTTTTCCCCGCTCTTTTTCCATCGTATACGCGTTACCATAGCAACGCGTTACCGGGTCACCTAGTATATACTTTAAGGACACAAATATGTTGTTTGTGTGTTTGTCTGTCTGCTCTTTTTCCCACTCTTTAAACGTTACCATAGCAACGGGTGGCTATGTATATAAGAACAATAGACCTTTTGACGCAACGGTGGTAATAAGCGTAGAAAATGGCGAAGCTCATCGGTAATGTCGATCTTTTTTATAATAAGCTCAAAAACTTCGCGCATAGACAAAAGGTAGCTAGCCTATCCGTTTTTTATAGAATACATTTTGGAGTATACGGCAAAATTGCCTTGTTCTGCAGTCCCTATTATTCACCAGAAAACCAGACTTACAAATAGGCGCCACCGTTATATGGTTGATATACCAAGTGTTATGGTTACAATTTCGTGATCGTGTACCGCTAAAGTCTCCTTGCCTTGGTCTGTGTTTCCTGTAAACACAATTCAGGGATCTTCAAGTCACGAGTGAATAGAATCTTCTAGGCAAGCGTGTCACATCCTAGATCGCATCATCTCTTACCATCAGGCTAGATAGCGGTCAAGCGCTGACCTATTTGTTAAAAAAATGTTACAAGTTTAATAATTATAATAATATTTTTTATATTCACACCAAATAGCCTATCAAAGCAAACAGTGTGAGGCCTATGTTATGAATACTAGGGTAACAGATAGACAGATGTCTATCCTAGTATATATCTATAGTGGTCTACGGATATGTAATATTTATAGAAATAACTAGCTTTCCGCCCGCGGCTTCGCCCGCGTGGAATTCGGTTATATTGCGGTATAAAGCACAACTATAAGAAAACTTCTCATGCCCACGGAAAAATCTAAGAAGCGCGATGTAACGCTGGATACAATTAGTTGTTAAACCAAAACTGAATGGTACACTATATTATATGTTTTCCCTTGTGGAGCAAAAACATGCAGATTTTGGGCACTGGAAACCCGGGAACACACTACATAGAGCTGACCATGCGAAAAACAATGTTTTTCCAAGTGTACTCCAGCAACCCTTAGAGTTTGGCCTTGTGCTTCCACCCACATCCAGCGCCATCTATCGCATACTTAAAGAACTAAATAACGTAACTAATACTTATACCAATTAGTAATTCGTTGACTTTAGTGATTTCAGGATAAGTAGATGTAAAAAAAAAAATTTTTGACGATAAAACAAATAGTACGTCATCCCTCGGGATTTCCTTTGATTTTCGGGGATTCATTATCGTATCATTTAGCTTCTAAATTTACATGTTTATATTAGTTTGCAATATTTTACGTTGTTTTAAACGACACACAGCGCCATCTACAATCAATCCATCAAGCAAACAATATTTTTGTTTTTCCTCTGGAATATCAATTTTCCAGGATAAAAAGTACCCTATTATTTAATCCGGACTTTTATCTTTACGTCTGCAAAATTTCAAAGTAATCGGTTCAGTAGTTACGACGTGAAAGCGGAACAAACAAACAAACAAACTCACTTTCCGATTTATAATATTAGTAAGGATTATAAATACCCATGACTCAGGTGGAAATGCTCGTGTTTATCACACAAACATTTACCCCTTCCGAGAGTCGAACCTAGGACTATCTGTGTAAAAGGCAATATCCAGTGCCGGATTTACCATAGAAGCTGAAAAAACTGAAGCTTAGGGCGGCAAAATTGGCCCAGAAAATTGGTACAGAAAAAAAGTAAGTAATAGTGCAGTAAAAACAAAACTTTGCTTTTCTTAGCTCAAAAATATACCCAAAAGTTGTAAAAATAATCTTGAAACTAGATTATTCCCTAAAAAACGAATTAACGTTATTGTGAACAGTGAATCTAATTAAAGAGGTCAGTAGGGGCGGCAAAAATTTAAAAGCTTTGGGGCGGCAAATGTGTAAAGTCAGCACTGGCAATATCACTACCATTGCACAAATGGTCGCCATTGATATTAATAGAACATTAATATCTTACACTATTCAAATTTACTAACTCCTAAAATAGAAAGATACTTTACATAATATAAACCACAATTCAAATAAAACTACCATAAATATATATCTCCACAGAACCTATTAACACAGCCCAACATGGTAACACCATAAAACCTCTAAACAGCCTTATTGACTAGGTTAATCGTCAAACGAAATTAAACTTTGATTTGATAGAAATAAGGTTTAATATTGTAATAAAAGATAATATAGTGATGACTAAACGATAAGTGTTCGGTTAAACGTAGTACTTTCACGCACGCAATGTTCGGTTCTCACATTAATGTAGGGCAAATTTTCGCGCGTAAAATCTTAGTATTTGTAAGTATAACAATACTGGATAATTGGATAATTTCTTACATTGACACCTAGTCTAGCCCAAAATAAGCACTGTGTTCAACTTGAGGTTCTAAATGTCAGTCGACAAATTGTAACCACGTGATACTTTGTTTTATTTTTGAAGTGAAAACTTCTTTAGCGGCGCTGTGTACTTTTTTTGGAATGGGTAAAAATTTCTAAACTCGCGTCAGGACACGTGACCTGATCGAAAATTCGTACGACGGCGTAGGGCGCTTGCGCGATGTGCGTATAGTCGTGTCATTTTTAAACTTCATAGTGACAGTGACATTATTTTTTTTTTAAACTGTCATTATGAAATTTTAAAATGGCAGGTAATGTCATGAGAACAAATGCGTTCAACTGATTTTATTCATTGCGCCTGTGCAAAATCCTGCACATGCGCACAAAAAAATGCAACGAACACGACTTGGTGTGTTTGTTGACATGTTTATATACGATAGCGCAATAAATGAATATTGTATTTTACCACATAAATGATAGCACTTTTATACTGATCATTAAAGCAATTCGTGCGAAATTATTCCTTAACCATGTCAAAATATCAAAAATGCACAACGTTAATATTCAAGTTTTCACTTCTGCTGGCACTCCCGGAGTGCAACCCGTGGTTTTTTTTTAATTATTTTGATATACCCAGTCATGGAGGTTAAAGAGAAGGAGAACGATAGCTACATGCTAAAGCATTAGCCCGCCTACGGCTGTCCCTGATTTGTAGAATTTATAGTTAAATTTTCAGCCGCCAGCCGCGCTGCCATCGGTAAGTAGTATCTGCGAAGTTAGCTGTTTATGAGTACAATTAGATGAAGTTAGTTGAATCTATAATTCAAGATCACAAATTTGTTGTTTGCTGTCCGCTCTTTTTCCCGTTTTTTTCCATTGTATCAATACCATTACCATAGCAACGCGTTAATCGCAAGTACCGTCTATCTGACGCTAGATGGCGCTAACGGAAAAATATTTAATAATAGAATTTTTTTTAAGAAGTTTGTCCACCCGTGCGAAGCCGGGACGGGGAGCTAGTAATGTATAAATTTAACAACAGCACGCTTTTATTGAGACAACATAGCGATCGCAGCGCCTCACTTATTTTGTCCATATTTCTGGGACACTATTTTCTACAGCGATCGTTCTACTTCTCTTTAACCTTCATGTACCCAGTGTCTCTCTCACAGTAAATACGAATCTAACGACATCTCTCAAGCTAAAACTCATCGAACCGTTCAGGCCGCAGAGCGTGCCAAACAATCATACATACATACTCATTTTAGTGTCAATGGTGCGATATGAAATTAAGAAAGATTTCCAAAAATTACGGCGGCCGAAATGTCAAAGGCAACAACTGATAAGTATTTATTATTAATATAAATAAAATTGGAGTGTCTGTTTGTAATATTGAAATAACCGTTTTTTACTATATGGATATTACTATTTATACGGTACATACACCAAAATAACATTTTTTACAATTTTTGTGTGTCCGTTTGTTCCAGCTAATCTCTGAAATGTCTGGACCGATTTTGACGGGACTTTTATTAGCAGGTAGCTGATGTAATAAGGAGTAACTTAGGCTACTTTTATTATAGAAAAAATCTTTGATAAAAAAAAAAAAATACTGTGCCTCAGCAACGCGTGGCTGGGTCAGCTAGTATTAAATAAAGACCCATACACGATCTAGCACTAGTAAGCACTGGTTTTCACATTAAACTAGGGCAGACTCGCACTGATTTAGTGCACAAGTCGCTACATCTGTGTACCTAAGAATCTAAGATACAAGAGCAAACGTAGGCATAACTCACATGATTACATGTTCTTGAGCTGATAACATTTAGTTGGTGCATCGTTATAGATCTCTGAACTAAAGATCCTGGGTTAGAATCCTGCTTGAAGCATATATTTGTGTGATGAGAGTGATTTGGAATAAAACACTTTTTTACGGATTTTTGCGCATGTTTTATTTTATTTTATTTTATATTTAATCCTGACGTTTCGACTCCTTTACAGGAGCCGTGATCACAGGATGACTAAGATGATGGTTGTCATGTATTTTCTACTACCTTCACAATATTTTAATCGGGCACGTTCCTAATTATTAAATTATTTTATATAAATCAAATTGTTTTTTTTTTATTTTTACTAAATAATATGTAAAAAAAAAATTAATTTATACATATAAAATAATTTAATATAATAATAGGGATTATGCCTTACAAATGAAATTTGAATAAGAAATATTATAAAAGCGGAGCGTAGGACAGGAAGTAATGTCTCCCTCTCTTTCTACCGCGCGGCAAAAATGTATGGCTGCTCCTGCTGTTTCGTTTAAGCGGCGCAGGGCGCTTGTGCGTGTGTGCGTGTGTGTTTGTTATGTTTGTGTACGATAGAGCAATAAATGAATATTGTATTTTACCACATAAATTATAGTACTTTTATACTGATATTTAAAGCCATTCATGCCAAATTATTCCCTAACGTTCATGTTTTCACTTCTGCCGGCACACCCGGAGTGCAACCCGTTGTTGTATGAAATTTAGTGAAATAGCTACAAATATTCCTTACTTAATTATAAAATAACGAAATTAGTTTTTAGTTTAAGTATAAGAGGTTTGTTTACAAACATTCTTTTAGTAATTTTGCACTAGTATCCATAACACAAGCCTTACACTGTGTTAAATATTGTCTATGTAACCAAGTAGGTCTGGGTGTCAAACATGATATATGGTTGGTCTAATTTTGATTGACGTAATAATAAAATTCATCTTAAAAGAAATGTTCGTGATTATTTTGTATCCGTCTAAATCGTTCTGGTATTCGCTTTAATTAGCTTGAATTCATCGCGAAAGTACTCCGGAGACCCAACACACTGCTTACTACGGTTTGTGCTTATATATTTTTTATAAAAAAATTGTACAAAATCACATACATTGTTCTCAACCCAAGTAGCTAAAGCAAGTTGTGTTATGGAATTCGGTAATAACGACGGTAATTTTTTTTTTTTGTTTTTTTCCCATATGTATTATTATAAATTTTATTTTAAATATAATAAGTTCAATTTTTTGTTTTTATACTCGTACTAGCGGCCCGTCCCGGCTTCGCAAAGGTGGAATTTTTTTTTCTATTATTAAATATTTTTCCGTTAGCGCCATCTAGCGTTCAGTAGACGAACTACTTGCGGTTAACGCGTTGCTACGGTAACGTTAATTGATACAATGGAAAAAGAGCGGACAGACAAACACACAAACAACTGTGATCTTAGATTAAAGATTACTTATTCCTTCCTCTTTAATATTTCATTAACCAAAATTAAATTTTATAATAAACATTAAATATCTTCTTTTTCCAAATTTTTCACAACACATACCCGAGCTAAGATAAAAAAGTTGGTTTTTTATATTGACTTGGCCGGGTATCGAACCCGGGTCCTCGATTAAATGGTATGCGAGCCACTCGACTTCGTATATCGTCAATTGATGTGAATATAGTATTTAATAATTTATTGGAATATTTATCTGCAGATTTGAAATACATTCGATTCAAATTATTGTAGCTTGTTAGCAATCAGCGATTGCTTCGAATAATTTTGTTTTATTACGTAGTTTGTCAAGGAATGACAATCGAAACGGAGTTTTGATTTAAATTTGCTGGTATAACGAAAAGTAACCTCTGTGTTTTAGATTTTAGAGTTCAGATTCCATCAAAAAGTATATTCGATAGATATGATGTTAAAATCTGTGCTTTGGGATAGAATATAATTAGTGTTGTTTGGTACTTTTCTTTATAACAAAATTATTAATTAAACTAGGTTGATGCAGTCGCTAAGCATAAAGCTACGCTAGCACCGTATATTGGAGCGGAGCATGATATCTAAAAAAGAAATTTTTTGTGTTTGTTTCGATAGGAATTTTTGTCACAATCTGGTCCTCAATCTGTTGATTCGATTCCACACAAAAAAATTTAAAATCGGTTAAGAACTCGTGAAGATATGGCGTAACAGACATTTCGCCATTGAAGCTGTTCCATGGGAGCTTTTAACATGAAGCTCCAAAAGGACTTTTAACATAGCAAAAAAACCATAATGGGAAACAACATAAAAAACAATCCTTAGTATTAATACAGAAAACCTTATTAGTAAAAACTTTTTTGTCATTTTCATTCGAATTTTGATTTTGAGTAGAATAAATAGAATACTTTATTTTTTTAAATGTCGACCTGTTCCCAGAAAGGGGTCGTGACGAAGAAAAGTTAGGTCGGCTCGCCAGAAGGAGCGGTCTGTGGTAGACCGATCGATCTTGGTCCGTTGACATGACATTTCAACCGATGTGCTCCGTCTGTCATTGCTTGATAGATTTATCGAACAATTATAAATAAAACTGAAATATAAGGTCCGGTATCGCATCCGCGTCGTCCAGTCGGCCTCGCACGATCACGATCAAATCGATTGTAGGAAACGAACGATTTACCATCGCTTCTAATCGCATACATTTCTGTTTATGGCGAGAAGTTATATTTTTTATTTTATTTCTTTTCCTTTTTTTACTTAATTATAAGGCAGAATCAATTTTTTTTTTGAGTGTTAGAAAAGTCACATTGACAATACAATTCTTTGAATTTCTGAAGCAGAAGCAAAGCTATGCAAGTATTCTGCCTAAAATGCTTGACTTTTTTTTATTAATAAAATAGAGACTGGATGAGTTATTTTTTATTCAACCTATTTACATTCCTAAATTCATAGACACTTGATTCAACAAAAATGTACACTTACAAGCTTGATATCACGGATTCCTGAATTGAAAATTGGTCTTCGCAAACTCAATATATTTTTAACGACCTATCCAAAGACACACCGCACCATGGGATAGACGTGAAAAAAAAGGTTTTTACCGTATACGCTAAAAAGTCTTTAAAATTTTATTCTACTGTTTTGTCAGCGTACATGCCATACAGAGCTGTAGGTATATGCCAAAGTAGAGCTTTAAAAGTGCTCATAACCTATGAGTTAAGCTAGGGCAGACAGATGGACAGACATGACGTAACTAATAGACTTCCATGTTTACTTCCGAAACGAACATTTCAAAATTAATGGTTCCAGAGGCTTTTTGACGGGAGCGGGAAGCGTCTTTTTGGTAGTTTGGTATTTCCAGTTAAAATTTGCGTTGTGGTAGATACTAGTGCGTTATAATGGTGGATTATTAACCTCTAAGCATCTGTATCTGTGAACATGCAAGAGTGTTAGCTAGTGAAGTTGTCTTTTCCTGCTCTTCCAAGAAGTCTACGGGGAGTTAAAACCCCACACCTTTACTGAAACCTAGGGAAAGGGATATTTTACTATTCATTAATCATTCACTGAACATCTATCGTTGATGAATCGGCTCACATAATCATCTAATGAAGAAAAGAAATAACCGAAGACCACGCTGTATGGGTTTTGTACCCTTTGCCTTCCTTTCTGGGAAAATTGAACAAACAACAACAATAGGACTCTATACTTTGTCCAATGTAGGATGATACTTTTGACAGGTGTCACTTCCTTATTGCCACGTACTAAGGTTGCGTTTGTTTCCTTATGTTTGGCTTGACATTGCAATAGCAACTTTATACCCTCTAAATAGGTGTCAACTGTCAAAAGTATCATCCTACATTGGACAAAGTATAGAGTCCTTATCATGATTTCTTCGCGCCATCTTTAGTCGTCTCGCTTTAACAGTAGAACTTATACAAGGTTATTTTATAAACACCATCCAAATTTTTTCTAGGCATTAGATATCATTCAAACACTTCATTTATGAAAAAAAATTGGTAGGTAAAATTTCCGCAAAAATATTATTTTGTCCGAGCGAATTATTACAACAGCTGGTTACTGGTCAAAAGAAAGGTCGCCCGAAAGGTCAAACACGGCCGAAATGTTTTGAATGAAACAGCGGGGTGGGGTCGCGGGGTGTTGATGCCGAGGTACAGTAAGAAAGAACGACGTAACTTTCTTTTTCCAAAATTGAGTTGTTAGAAAGTCAATCTGTCGAAGAAAAAATCGTTTGAGTGAGAAAATTGCCGAATGGGTGAAAGTTGTTTTATTTGCTGTAAAATGGTGTTAGTTATCTACCTTGAAGGTGGCCACGCGCCATCTTGGTGCGTCTTTTTGCAAACTCCAAAAACGAGCCAAAAAAAATTGAAATGCATTTTTCTCGGAATGTATGCATTTCACAGAAAAATCGATTGATTATAAAATGTAGAGGACGTCAAGATCTAAAAAAAATGTCATTGCTGCAATCCCGTACACCAACAAATGCACACAGTAGGTGGCGCCAAAGTCTTCAAACGGTGTTTTTTTATTTTTCACCTTGAAAATACATTTTTATTGCAAAAATGTAAATGTAAAAGTTGTTCCTTAGGATTTTGTCAACGACTTTTGTTTGAACAATTTTTTTATACAACTTACCGTTTTGAAGCTGGACCTCGAAAAAGAATGAAAAGTCCAATAATACGGTTGCCTGCAGTATAAGTCCACATGTGTAGTGCACTTTTTGACCACGATTCATTTATTTGTATTAATTAATGTCATTCTAACAATTTAAATTTGTTAATTATTTGAATTTGTTTCGCATTAAACCATTTCTTGCTAAATAATTAAAAAAATACTGTTGCCTGTTTGTTTAAAAGAGGAAAAATAATGAATATTTTTTTTCCATTTATTGCAAAACGGTCAGTTGTATAAAATTAAAATAATAATGTTTACCGTAAATTTGTTATGTTACGTTGAAATAGTAAATTTTGATTATTTCATAAAAGAAAAAAATAAAAATCAATAATTCAATAGCCTTATAAATACTACTATTTCTATTAGAACAATGAAGGGAAATAAAATATTGTTTGTTTTTGCCGAAAACCGTAATAACTTTGAAGTCGATGTTTTTATAACTTGCAAAAAGTTAGAACAATGACTTACTCAATTTAAATACTCGAAGCGCATGCGGCGAGCCGCGATCGTGGCTGCGCGCGCAGGTTGTGGCTAGGGTTGCCACCTTTTATTTTTGTAGTTAAAGTACTCTGGTTATTATAGGTAAGAAAAAAAAGTACATAGTATGAAAATAAAGTACAATTTATTTTCCTTTATCATTATGTTTAAAAGCATATTTTTTATTGCTTTTTGCAGTTTGTATCAAATTAGTATTTCTATTAAACAATTGCAAACACAGCATCTTTACAGTCTAGCATAGCATAGTTTAGTTTGGATATTTAATGCAACCATATCAATTCACACACACACACAGAAAAAGAAAATTTGTCTTCTTACTTGTCCTACTCCTATACTGAAGCAATTGTAAATGTAATTCCACACAATTTGCATTTTCCATTATATTCGTTCTGTGGATCATAAATTAACCAATCACCATGTCCGTTTTCCCACGTACTTTTATACTTTACTGCAATCGTTTATTTTTCTTTTTGACCTATCATTTCTTTTAAACATTTTTTCGGTGTAACATATTCACTATCTGTTCCGAGAGAGAGTTCTGTTCTGTGCGAGAACCGATACGGTAGGTTTTGTTCATGATGAAACCCAGGATAAAGAAATATCACGTAAAACACACTAGAATAACAATTGACTTCTTAACTAAGCAAAAAATTAGTCAACCTCTTGACAGTTTTGACAGATAAGGAAGTGTTGCCAACAAAAAGTGTACATTAGTTGCGGAATATTTTTTGTCAACTCTTTATTGTCGAGCTGTACTACTAAAATTTTCAAAATCCCAAAAAAATCAAATCATTCGAAATAAAGTATTTTCGTACGGGTGGCAACCCTAGTTGTGGCGACACCTGTGCAATGAAATCAGTCACGCGGGAACCTCCCGCGACGTACGTCTTGTGCTCCCGCGAGCTTACATCACATAAATACCTACCTAACAAAATGTATTCAAATCGCGAGTATTACGAGATGGTACGGTGCTATATTTTAAGTGGAGAAAGCTTAAACGGTGCCTGTGCACTGTACGAAGCTGAAAGTCTTCCTCGTCTTCGAAATAGTGGTTTCGTAAATGCTACAACACCGAATCGTCAAACCATTTTAGCTGCGAATCAACGCTTACTTGACCACGGACAATTTACGACGCCATCACACGCTCGAGGAGGTGGTAGAAGGAGACTTGCAATTGAAATCGAAGACGAAATCTTTGATTTCTTTGATCGAAATCCCAGAGCAAGTACGAATGACGCAGCAAGACGGTTCGGCGTAAGTCAACCCGCGGTGTGGAAATTACTTAACGCCGCAACCATGCATCCTTATCACTATCAGAAAGTGCAGTCTTTAGGTGAAGCAGATGCCGTGCCTCGCCGTGCCTTTTGTGAGTGGCTGATTGAACATCCTGGTGCTGTTATTTTATGGACTGATGAATCTTTATTCACTCGCGTGGGACTGTATAACCAACACAACGAGCATTGGTGGTCGTTCCGGAACCCGCACGTGATAAGGGAGAACCATCATCAAGTGCGTTTTAGTGCAAATGTGTGGGCGGGTATTATCGGTAACCAAGTACTGGGGCCGTTCTTTATTGAAGGGCGGTTGACCGGAAGCACGTATCTTGATATGTTACGCACTGTAATATCCGACTTTATGGACGAAGTACCACTCGCGCTTATTCAAAATCGCGTGTTTTATTTCCAACAAGACGGAGCACCACCTCATTATGCGGCCGCAGTTCGCGATTATTTAAACACCGAACATGGTGATCGCTGGATCGGTCGTGGAGGCCCCGTCCCATGGCCGCCCCGATCACCAGACCTCACGCCTTGTGACTTTTTTTTGTGGGGCGAAATTAAACGGCGGGTTTATGTGGAGGAGGCCCAAAGCCTCGAGGACTTAAAAATAAAAATAATCCGTGCATTTGACGAAGTGAAAAATGACACTGTAGTGCTTAATAAAGTTAAAGACAATGTTCGTAAACGTGCAAGACTCTGTTTGGAGAGAAATGGTCTACATTTTGAACAGTTAATGAAGTACTCTTAAAACGATTGTTTTCAAACTTTATGTAAGTGTATTATGATTGGTTCTTTTATTTATTATTGGGTTTGAGTATAGCAAAGGTGTGCAGGGCGTTTAGACTTCAAAAAATATGTTTTTAATTTAATTATTTTGCATTCGCAATGCAATATTTTCTATGAGATATAAAATACGTGTGTAAAAAACAACTACGCCTCCGAGCCCTCAGGTAGGATTCGAACCCACGACCTTTCGCAATCCGGGCAAGTGCTCTGACCACTGAGCTACCGAGACGCTGGCAAACGTGTCGAATTTTACAAACGTATTTCAACTTCTATTATGAGTTCAACATCGAAAGTAATATTTTTACAAATATTAAACAATCGATTAAGATGGAACCAGCTATAATTATGTGCTTTTTATTTAATTTTTTGCATTCATGATGCAATATTTCTATAAGATATAAAATACGTATGAAAAAACAACTACGTCTCCGAGCCCTAAGGTGGGATTCGAACCCACGACCTTTCGCAATCCGGGTGAGTCATAAAAATTATAAAATCTAATAATAATTTTACTCTTTCTATTTTTTCATCCGGCTTCGGATTAGTATTAAATGAGCGATGTTAATGTTTAGGACTAGGAAAAGTATTGAAATGTGTTATCAGTGAATTTATTGCTTTTTAATACCGATTTTCGTATTGCGTATGCGATTCCTGTGTTTTTTTAGTTTCTGTTGTTAATAGTTCTCTTAGTTTTGTATGTTTCAGTGAGACAAAAAAAATCTTAAGTTCTAGACGCCTTGCACAGCCATTGCTATACTCCAACCAATTTTTGTACCTAAGTTGTTCCAGATTTTTTAAATACGCCTTATTGCAAAAAGTATGGTTTACTTTTACGTTCAAAGTTTTTATCTGTTATTAGAAAACAACTCATACCTTCTGCAATTTGACGGTCCTAAGCCCGATCAAGTATGAAGGAAAAATTTGGAACTTATGACAATTATTGTTATGTATTAATGAAATATGCGAGAGCGGGGAGCGGGAGCGGCGGCGGCGGCGGGGGGGTGGGGGAAGTCATGTAGTCATCTGCTACAACACCGTGCGCAGCGTAATGTATCAATGAAATACGGGGGGAGGGGCGGGGGTTGTGTAATCATCTGCTCCAACACCGTGCGTAGCGTGATTGTGACAGTAAATCGGTAGTTTTCCTCGGATAACTTTGTATAGCCTTAACTTAATATTTTAGTACTGAGTGATATTAAAAGAAAAAAATCTTGTTTCGTAACTCTCTTCAAAGAATATCATTTATAAATTTGGATGGTGTTTATATAATGACCTTGTATAGCAATAAATGGTCAGAAGTGGGGTCTTAAATCTTCTAATAAGTGTAGAAATGAAAAATAAATTTCATACCGGTGTATTTCGCGCGTTTTCTGGGTGTTGGTGATCGCCGTCTCAAACTCAAGTCGACTGGCTCCATTTGTATGGGTGGCCCGCATGCCTGGTAAAAAAACATATAATAATAAATAAAAAATACATGTAATACCTGTACAGTCTTGGTTATGGTAGATAGAGTACCATACATACAACTCGGGAAAATTATAAAAAAAATCCAAAAACATAACTCGTATGAAAAAATGTTTTTTTTATGATAAACAGTAACAGTGGCAACCCTTGGTCGAAATGGTGTATCGTCATTGACCATTAATGTAATGGATCATCAAAAATAAATAGTCCATCTACGTCTAGGGTTGTCACTTTGCCTATTTCCATACAAATAAAAAAACTTTAATGAAGCCATGTAATTGTTTTCATGCTTTATAATTATTTCCCGTGGTTTTATGCATGGTAGCCTATACTCGTGTATCATTTTGGGAATATGCAGGTTTTACCAAACACCCTGTTTATAAGTTAAATCAATCTGGTGTTATTATTTAATTTATTTCTTATTTAATCCTGTCGTTTCGACTCCTTTACAGGAGCCGTGATCGAACCCCGGACTTCAGAAACTTATTACCATGAAAAACAAGTCACTGGACTACGAACGTTGTCATTATTCACCCCAGTTTACGGTAGATTCAAAGCATAATCGAAGTTTGAAGCGAATGCTAAAAATAAACGAAGCCATATTAATAAATGTATTAACGGAAGTGTTGGCGAAAAAAAAACTGCAACAGTTTCCATATGTACGTTGAGCTACACATTAAAAATGATCTTTATCACAATGGCATAAGGTTGGTTAAAATGCTAAGTGTAGCTTGTGGTGTTGATTGTACGTGTAATGTGAAGGCGAGTGTGAATAGAGGCGTGTCCACACGATTCTTACGCAAGCAAGCCATCTTCAATTAAAGGGTAAAGGTGTGGTCGCATTGATAGCGACTGTAGTTATTTCCACCTAGCATAGCTCCGAATAGTATCCTAATAGTATTGTCTGAGCGTTGGGACTCGCCGAAATTAAAAGCGTGGACGAAGCTACACGCCTACGACCCTTCTTATTTATAGGTAGTTATTTGGACATTGTTTAATTTGTATTTTATGTGAACTTTTATTGTATATATGTATGTTTATGATATTGACATTTAAATTAAATTAAATTAATTGTAAGACATTAAATTGAATTTTTAATTTGAATTGTATCTATGGGTTTTAAGTATCCGAAATAAATGATATAATTATAGTTAGGGTAGGTTACTTTAAGAATCTATTTGAAAAAGGTATATTTTGAAGCGAAGCTTTTATGTGGGCGTTCGGGCCGCTCGCATATAGGCGCTCGCCACGCGACCACTCTATCCGTGCTAAGCGTCAAATTTAGTACCGATTTAGTAACTCCAGCCAGCTGCCTCCCCCCCTCAGTGTGCCTTCTGTCTCGCTTTCACTCATGTCAGTGTGGCTTTAGGCCAGGTACATTAGTGGAAGAGAATATTTATTAAATACATAACTTCACCATTCACCCAGAATATACGTAACTGATATTCCACAGCATAGGAAAAAGGATTGTATTGTTGTATTTTTTAAGTTTTCACTTCTTATGGGAACAAGACCATAACTATTTCAGCCTTTTTCCCGCAGCGGTAGGCGGAGATCACAGATGTTTGATCACACTTTCCACGATCCTGACTTACATCTCCCGCTTCTTCAACTCTCATCAAACCTTTCTTACAAGCTCGTCGGTCAAGTGTACTTTTGACCTGGCTTTCTTTCAGGACAACTTCTATTTAAGTTTGCTTATCTAATGAAAAAAGTAGAATCACCTAATTGTGATGTATGTGGCACTATAGATGACATTCAGCACTTTATGTTATGTGATGTTTTGAAACATGTCGGCATGTTACAGAGCATCCTAGCTAAACCTTGCTCGAGTTCAGTTTTGATGCTCTATATTTTAGCCTCTAAGTAGGTTAAGTTAGTTAAATAATATTGTTTGATAAATCCCCACTAATATTATAAATGTGAATGTAAGTTTGTTTGTTATGCTTTCAAGCAAAAACTACTAAACCGATCATGAAACTTCGTACATATATTCTTGGAGGTATTAGAAGTAACATAGGATACTTTTTATTGAAAAAAAATTTGCTGGCGAAATAGCGGTTATAAGCTAGTAGTTTATAAGGTTCGATGGAACTGGCATGTTTAAATAAAAACAAAAGTTCCTTAAAATAAAGAGAAAAAAAAGACAACGTCTATTTGGTCCTTGAAATTCGCCACGGTCTGTCTTTACAGACTTGTCCATGCAATAATGTGTAATATATGTATAAAGTTAAAATCGCTAATCGCCCTAACTGGGGCCACACTCGTATTGCAATATCGCATGCGCACGAGTTGCCCTCACACGTGGTATCACGACATACCGGTTGCAACCATTATATAGCTACAATGTATATTTATATCTATATACCTATATAGTACACAAATCGTTTACAACTAAAAGATTCAAAACATCTAATAAATATAGTTTTAACTATCTTTATTTTTTCTGTCCGTCCGTCTGTCACCAGGCTATATTTTATTTTATTTTATTTTATTTTCAAAGGCACAAGAACAGGCATCAGATAGAAAAATATATATATACAAATAAATGCAATAAAAAAGTATATATCTGTGCCCAATTATAATTGTGCACAACATTTTTACAAAGCTTATCAAATTATACTAATAATTTTACTTAATTTAGAGGTTTATTTTGTGAGTTTCAAATTATCTGAACATAGTGTTTAATTTTCCTACAATAATTCTAGAAGTGAACTTTTGAATAAATTAATAGAACAACCAAATATATCAATATTACGGCAAATCTCATTGTAGTAATGGCACATTCTATACAAAGGATTATTTTTTGAAACATTATTTTTCCAAAAGGGTATAAAAAATAATTGCGGATTACGCACTGACCGAGTCGGTACCTTAAATGATAACATTTCCAACAATCTCCCATCAGACAGTCCATTGGCAATCTGGTGAAGTGTGAGTAGATCACTCATCCATCTACGCCTCTCCAGGGTTATCATATTAAAATACTTCAGACGATCTGAATAATCAGGTATTTTTATATCTCATGAACCGCGATAGTCAGACAGTTGAAATTTTCACAAATTAAGTATTTCTGTTGCTGCTATAACAACAAATACTAAAAAAACAAAATAAATATTTAAGGGGGTTCCCATACAACAAACTTAATTACTTAACTAAAAGTTTGTACGGAACCCTTTGTGCACGAGACCGACTCGCACTTGGTCGGTTTTTCACCCGCCCACTTCGTTGGGCTAATAAATTATTTCTTTCCATTGGTGTATGTTTTGTTGAATAAATGATGTGTTTGACATTCAACAAACAATTTTTTTATTTTTTTGCAAAAGTTTACGCAAAGCGAAGCTGGCGAGTGACGGCTCGTCAACATATAAACAAAAATTATCTACATTTAGCTGTTGGACTGACATATTATTTGACTTTTCACGTTCTTATTTTGTCGCATAAGAAACAATCAAACATTGATTTTCTCGTTTACACCGCCGTCTTTTACGTTTCTTTCCAGTTCTATCCATCCAAAGGTAGTCTGGCAGAGATCGTTTTAAGCGATAAGCCACCCGTTGTAACACTATTTTGAGTTTTGCTTTTGTTTTGTTACTGTTTTCAAATAGTATATGAGGATAATATGTATGGGCATGTCGGTAAAGGCAGTCCAAGGCGAACTTTCAGGGACCAAATAGGAGATGTCCCAAAAAGGCCAGGTCAAAAGTACCCTTAACCGACGAGCTTTTATGAAAGGTCTGAAGAGAGTTGAAGAAGGGAGCAGTGGCGTAAATAGATCAATTGCCGCCCGGGGCAGATAACCTATTTTGCCGCCCCTGTCAGAGGGCTGCGCCGCCCCTTGGAACGTTCTTCCGGTGGGTACAAAGTGCCTTATCTTTTATCGTAGACGTTCCAAGGGGTGCCGCCCGGGGCATTTGTAGAAGAAAAAAATATATTAGAAACCTCAATGTCATTTTTGAAGACCTATCCATAAATAACCCACACGTATAGGTTTGATGTAAAAAAAATTTTAGGTTCAGTTCTAAGTATGAGGAACCCCCAAAATTTATTGGTTTTTTTTTCTATTTTTATGTGAAAATCTTAATACGATTTACAGAATACATCTACTTACCAAGTTTCAACAGTGTAGTGCTTATAGTTTCTTAAAAAAGTGGCTGTGACATACGGACGGACAGATAGACAGACATGACGAATCCTTAAGGGTTCCGTTTTTTGCCATTTGGCTACGGAACCCTAAAAATGACCCTTGCCGAGTTTCTTGCGGCTTCTTTGTACAAGGTCTCCCGTCGTATTACGAAGTCATGCCATAGTTGAGTTTCAATAAATGCAGTATAAACTCTAATATATACTCTAAAAACACAAATTTGTGATTTGTGTGTTTGTCTGTCCGCTCTTTTTCCATTGTATCAATAACGTTACCATAGCAACGCGTTACCAGGTCAGCTATTCTATAATCTAAGATCACAGTGGTTTGTGTGTTTGTCTGTCCGCTCCCGCTCTTGTTCCATTGTATCAATAACGCATAGCAACGCGTTTACCGCAAGTAGTTAGTCTACCGGACGCTAGATGGCGCTAGCGGAAAAATATTTAATAATAGAAAAATTTAATGAATTTTGTCCAATAAGAATCATTTTATCTTATCATCATACAAGCTAACATACGCCCTAACCCTTCGAACCTGGGACCTTTTAACTTCGATCTGCGATAGCAACAAACCTTTGTCGAATCAGAAACGCGAAATTGCTTTCACTACTGTTCATCCGTTGTCACGTAATTACACCTCGTTTTACTGGTTGCATTCCTATACAGGATGAGTCGTTGCGACACCGCCGCACCCAACCACGCCTAGAATTGCAACTGGTATAGTAGACGACTCATTAAGAGTGACACTTGTAATCAATATTAGACAACATCAAAGACATTAACTCGAGTAGCTAAGGGGACATCCAAAAGGGGAGAGGGGGTTTCGGAAAACATCACTATGGATCACAATGGGGGAGGGGGGATTACAGTTACATATCACGTGTATATTTTTGTGTTATTATCTATACATCTATACATATAAATAAAATTGGAGTGTCTGTTTGTAATATTGAAATAACCGTTTCTGTCTGCCTGTCTGTTTTTCCGGCTAATCTCTGAGATGGCTGATTTTGACGGGACTTTTATTGGCAGGTAGCTGATGTAATAAGGAGTAACTTAGGCTACTTTTATTTTTAGAAAAAATCTTTTATTTTAGAAAAATAAAATTACCGTGCCACAGCAACGCGTGGCTGGGTCAGCTAGTTTGTTATAAAGTTACTGTTGAACACAGTCAAGCAAATCCGTTGTCCGAGAACGCTTTTTAGAATAATATATATTTTTTATAAATGTTTATAATGTATATAAGGTACTGGTCTTTAATTTATTCATACTAGATGTCGCTGTACCGAAATGAATCGCGCTAACGTTTCGGTTCTACGACTAATCATATAGCTAACCGTTCTTAGCCTTCTTTAGGCTTTTACTGACAATATGGTAACAAACACACACACAAAGTATTGTCATAATATTTATATATTTATATTAAAAAATTATAACATATTTTTTAATGAAATAAATACACGTGATGTAAGAAGGAGGGAGAGGGATACATTAGAATCTCACCACGTATCACCAGAGGGGAGGGGGAGTGTGAAAAGTGGTCTAAAAACCTCACGTGATTAATGGACGACCCCAAAAGCACTTGAGTTCGATCAATTTATTAATTCGAGTAGCAAAGTCTCATAATCTGTAATAACAAAAAAATAGCGATCCTGCCTTTCGCACCGACGGTTCTAGGTTCGAATCCCGGAAGGGGCAGGTATTTGTGTAATGAATACGAGCATTTGTACCTGAGTCGTAGGTATTTATATATCTTTATATATATAATTCTTCTGTGAGTGTGTATGTCACTGAACTCCTCCTAAACGGCTGGACCGATTTGAATGATTTTTTTTGTGTGTGTTCAAGGGGATCTGAGAATGGTTTAGATTCACAAATCAGCCCGGCAGATGGCGCTGCAGTCGGCACAGCAACGCGTGGCCGGGTCAACTAGTCTTTATATATATAATTCTTCTGTGAGTGTGTATGTCACTGAACTCCTCCTAAACGGCTGGACCGATTTGAATGAAATTTTTTGTGTGTGTTCAAGGGGATCAGAGAATGGTTTAGATTTACAAATCAGTCCGGCAGATGACGCTGCAGGCGGCACAGCAACGCGTGGCCAGGTCAACTAGTATTTTTATAAATATCGCATATCTATGTATCATTTATATGTATGTCTATCCGTCACCCTAATATTCATAACACAAGCCTACATAGTGCTTATTTTGGACTAGGGAATGTTTGTAAACATAAGAAATTTTATTTTATTATATTATATATAACTTCCAATTATAAAAATTAATAAAAACAAATTGCCAAAAAAAATATTAAAAATTAAATCACTGAAATCAAATTAAAAATACAAAAATAAAATCAAATTACTAAAATTAAAATATTATAACCAACTTATATGTTAACTAAATAGTCCATTAAAATATTAGTAAAAACCTCAATCTATATTAGTAGGCTGTCGGATTATATGGCCCACCCAATATGTAAGGATGGAAATGTCCATTTATTTGTTATGGAATTCAGGAACAACAACGGTATAAAAAAAACCAGAGCCGAGTCAATAAAGTAATGTTCATTTTTGCATAGACCCATCCGGGAATCGAACTTCGGAACAACGAAAACCGGAGGTCGCCAATTATTCATTTGCTTAGGTATATTTTCGTTATGTTATAAATTTATTCTTATTATTTAATTAATTTGAATAGCTTTATTGACCATAAATATAAAATGGTACAAAATGCGGACTTAATGCTAATTGCATTCTCTCCCAGTCAACCTTTGGTAAAAAAGAAAAAGCGGATACAATGGAGATATATACTTAAACTTATCAATTTAACATACTGTTATATACAATACGTCTGTTTACAATGTGACTTGTAGCGATCTTGCCTTCCGCACTGACGGTATTGACTTCGAATCCCGGAAGGAACAGATGTCTGTATGATGAACACAAGTATTTCTAACCGAGGCATGATTATTTTTATATAAACTCCAAAAATACTGAACTGATTTTGATGATTCTTTTTTTAATTTGCTGGATTTGTTCCGACTTAGCCACTTGTCAACAGTCCCAATGCTGAGCGAATTGTGAAAAAAAAAAATGTGGGATTCTTAGATAAAAATGCCATTTTCTAACTAAATAATGAAGCTGGGACCAAACAAAAAATACTACCGCAGAGCTGGTTAAATGAAGAATCCACCTAAAATATTTGGCTCTGTAACTCAAAAATTAATTGTAATAAAAAAACAGCAGGTCACGCGAAAATTTGAATATGGTAGCAATTGCTACCAGGGACTGTTGAGGGGTGTTGGCTATCTGTAGCAATTGCTACCGTAGACTGACAAGTGGTTAGGACATAGGATTATACTTCTAAGGATGGGTTCACTCTTGATGCCAATCAAGCCTGGGGGCCAAGACAGAATCCACGATGGAACGAGCTAACCCAGAAGGTGCTTATTCACCCTGGCTTTTAAAATGGACGGGTTATAAGTTCTCGGAAATACAGACGCAGGGAGGGAGTTCCACTCCTTTGCTGTGCGCATTCAAGGATGTTGAGAAGCGCTTGGTGCGACAGGTAGGAATATCAACCAAGAAAGGGTGGTAGCCCGCAATGCGTCTGGATGTCCGATGGAAAAAAGGAAATGGCGGTATGAGCAAATGCAGCTCTAGAGCACATTCTCCAAAGAATAGTCTGTAGAAGACCGACAGACAGGCAACTTTGCGGCGATGATGATGAAGTAGTGTGATACTTGCTCTTCACCAATTTGCTGTCACCGATGAGCCTCTCTGCGCTGAATCGTGTCCAGTGCAGCAAGTGGGTATTTAGTATCCATATAGTATCCATATAAATCATGACATATCTAATTACGTAGAGATTACGTATGGTGACGACGTATTATATTGTAAATGTCGTTACTCCTATTATAGCTGACGAGTTTCTCGTGCCCATTCTTCTTGTCAGTTAAAAGACGTCCTGAATGGGTGGTATGTGAAAATGTTGAACGATTGAAAACAAATTATTTTAAGTTCATTTGAATAAATTTATTTTCATTAATTATACGAATACATATAAAATCTCGCGTTTACTTATATTTTGCGAAATGCTAACGGTAGATGGATCGTTTTGTCTCGATCACTTTGGATTGATGGAACTTAATTTATCGAACTCTCCACATTCACACTCTACTTAAAAATTATAAAACAGCAACTGTTTTTAATTTTATTTTTCGCATTCATAATACCATATTTCTATAAGATATAAAATACGCGTGAAAAAATACGCTTTCGAGCCATCAGGTAGGATTCGAACCCACGACCTTTTCCTATCCGGGCGACTGCTCGGACCGTTAAGCTACCGAGACGCGCTGGCAGACGCGTTGAAATTTACAAACGTATTTCTACTATGAGCTAGTATCGTTCCACCAATGTTGAACGCTAACTACCTTTAACGTCGAAAGTAATATTTTTCGGAGGCGTGGTCGTTTTTTACATGCGTATTTTATATATATTTTTTTAAAGTAACTTTTTTACTTTTGATTTTGAGATTGAGATTACTTTTATATATATATATATATATATATATACACTAGCTGCCCCGGCCACGCGTTGCTGTGTTATAAATTAAAATAAAACCTATCCTATCTTTTAAGTTAGATCAAATAACAGATAGTTACGAAGTTTGATCAAAATCGGTTAAGTAGTTTAGGAGTCCATTGAGGACAAACATTGTGACACGAGATTTATATATATTAAGATATATATATATATATATGTTGTGTATATATACGAGTGTACGAGGGTTTCTCTTCTACCACGTGTGAATTGTACACATGCTTTTTTTTTTTACATTTTAATGCTATTATTTAATTGTTGTTTAGAGTTAAGTACGATTAATATTTTCCAGTAATTAAAATTATGACGTCTTTAATAATGTTTATTATAGATCTGACTGTTCTGTATTTTGAAACTGTAGTAATGATCAGTTGATTATAGGTGTGTATACAATTTCTGTGATTTTAATTGTGATAGTAGATAATAGAGATGATTTATACCCAAATATCAAAAATTGTTTTATTAAAATCTCCTTTGTTTTATTTTGTAGGCTGTACCTTTAAAGTACTAGTAATTTGGGACGAACCACAACTGCAATACTGATTTGGGACGAAATAAGAATGTTTTGGAATGTGGGACAGAATTTAAGGATGAAAGTAGAATAGACCTAAATTTCATTATCCTAGCTGAGTTCATATAGTAGTAGTAAAAAAACCGTTGTGTGTACTTATGCACGCACGTAAGAAGTTATACTTCTTTATCGTTACTAAACAAAGATAACTAAAAATTTCCTCCCGTATGTTCATATTCTTTGTATGTGAAAAGAAAGATAAATTTATAAATACATAGTGATCAGTAAGAAGCATCAAAAGATTAACAGATTTTCTATATGTCTGTATTCAGAATCAAGAAATATATCAAAAACCATAAAAATAAACTGTATAACCAGTAGTATAGCAAGTCCTGTACTCTTACCATCCAGACACGGTACTCTTTCCACCCAGACACGGTACCCTTAACACCCATACACACCATTACAATTTACATTAAATTAGCGGCCAACTTCATCCTGCTAGTTTATTCCATGTCGCTTTTGCGGCCAACTTAAACATGATAATTTTGTGTCACAACTTCAACATGATGATTTTGTGTCACAACTTCAACATGATAATTTTGTATCACAACTTCAACATTATAATTTTGTGTCACAACTTCAACATGATAATTTTGTGTCACAACTTCAACATTATAATTTTGTGTCACAACTTCAACATGATAATTTTGTGTCACAACTTCAACATGATGATTTTGTGTCACAACGTCAACATGATAATTTTGTGTCACAACTTCAACATGATAATTTTGTGTCACAACTTCAACATGATAATTTTGTGTCACAACTTCAACATTATAATTTTGTGTCACAACTTCAACATGATAATTTTGTGTCACAACTTCAACATGATAATTTTGTGTCACAACTTCAACATGATAATTTTGTGTCACAGTCATGCGCGCGGATCTTAAAATTCCACTCACATCATTTTTTCATAACGCGCCTAAAGAATATAACTTCAATAACTTCAAAAATTAAATTAAATAAAAGCAGGTACGTGTTGAATACAAGAAATTGGGGATCGTGATCAAAGAGTGAACGGTAAGGTTAATATTTCTGTGGAAAATGGGACTTGCATTCCCATTAGAACACATTCCCACACAGCCCGAGCGTACAACCACCGATTGGTATGAGGTAACGCCAAAACCAGCCATTACGAGCACTGTGCCGATTGCGAAATGTACCGTACATTCGATCTAATTTGACGTCATTTAAATACGTAGGGTTGTCAAAACGGAGATGATAATATATCTATGTTATTAAATTTTTATACACCTATATTACGGCCATTCTTTAATAGACTTAGATCTCCTGTATGGAATACTATCTTCTATCATCGTCATACATTGATCCACCAGCAGAAAAAATAGCCAGAACCGAGTTTTTCAGAAGCGTGCCACTTAAGTTTTTATCATTAACGGTTGTTTTTTGCTAAGAAATCTATATTACGTTTACATTAGGCCTAGCTCAAAGATTGCACTGTATGGCTTGTGTTATGGATAGTAGGAAAACAGATATAAATACAAATATCATACATAGATGTGTAATAATTATTGAAATATAATTAATTATTCAAATGCTCGTACTCATTACACAAACATCTGCCCTTGCCGTGACTCGAAATCAGGACCGTCAGTACGAAAGAAGGACAGCTATCGTTGTACCAAACGTCTGTTTATGTACAGTTGCCAATGTGCAGTCGACAGCAAATCAGCCAACACACTTTGATTTTTGCGTCTTTGACCTTATGCCATTGATACAGAGATCATTTCTATTTAAGAATAAATAGTTTAATATTCTGGCCGTTTTGCTGTGCATATTTGACCGTTTGTATTCCATAAACACACATATAACTGTCCAGTATTAAAATAAATATCTCACGCACACAGTTGCATCCTCTTATTGACTTAATATCGTATAATACAGCGTCTGTGTTCTTTACAATTTCTGTGATTTAGACTGAATTTGCCCTACCTGCTGCAATAGATGTGCAAAAATTGACAATTCTGGTGGGTGTGGAAGAAGATATAGTGACAAAGATAGAAAAAGTAATGCTTAGATAGTATGGACATGTAGAGAGGATGGACGAAAGGAGATTGGCAAAACAAGTTTATGAGGCAAATGTGCATGGGCACGTCGGTAAAGGCAGACCAAGGCGAACTTACAGAGACCAAATAGAAGATGTCCTTAAAAAGGCCAGGTCAAAGATACCCTTAACCGATAACATTGTATGAAAGGGTTTATTTAAAGTTGAAGAAGCGAGAGATGTATGTCAGGAAAGTGGAAATCTGTGATCTCTGCCAACCCCTGATTACACACTACACTTCTAGAACTGAGCACAGAATAGAGTAGGGCGATGTTAATCACATACAGACTAGTTAAAATTCATACAGATCAAAAAGTACCCTTAACCGAGGAGCTTGTATGAAAGGTCTGTTGAAAGTTGAAGAAGCGAGAGATGTATGTTAGGATTGTGGAAAGTGGAAATCTGTGATCTCTACATACTCTTGCGGGAAAAAGGCGTGATTATATGTATGTTGGGCTATTAAGATTAAATAGCAACCGATTTTTTTTTCAAATTACTATTTTTATTAAAACGTAAGTATCTCTAGGAGTTACAAAAATGATATCATAAAATTATGAAAACCTGATTTATTTGACTAGCAAAAACGCGCTTGATCTCTAGGCACTTAAATTAATTTTGTGGCCTAGTACCCACAATAATAGTTATTAATTACGTGTAATATTTATAGTATTTTAAGCGCAGACTACATTGGCCTTTTTTACACAGTAACTTTTAAAAGATTGTTGATAAATTATGGCCCTTTTAGTACAAAAAAATATTATACTTTTTCAATAAACTGGCATTCCAATCTCATTTTATACAAAAACGTACTTTGGCCCTTTTAGCACTAGGCCACAGAATTAATTTTTAAGAACAACGTTTATCAAAAAGTTTGTAATTTTAAATCAAACTCCCAGTACGTGACAACCCTACGCACGATCGACTCCGGCACAAGTACAGTTTAATTGATCTATTGATTTGTCACTTATCTCATGATGGAGGCGAGGATAGTGGTAATTGCCTGCCTATTGACAATCCTTACTAATCGACCTACTTTTGATCATTTCTTCCTAGAAATCGGACCAGGATCTAAGAAATTCGTATATATTAAGGCACGTACTATTCCACTAATATCATGAAAAAAATAAACTATTGAATGTGTTTTAATTTATGGGTCGATTCAGTCGCTAAGCGAAAAGGTTCGCTAGCACTATATATTGGAGCGGTGCGTAATACCTAAAAAAAGAAAAAAAGATATAATATTTTTCCTGTTTTTTAAACTGCTACTAGTGCTGGCACAAAATGAAACAAATACTTTCTAGGACAAAATATCAACAAAAACCATTTTTACATTATAAGTTACATGTTTATTTTTTTGTTTTTTTTTAAATCCTGTCGTAATAACAGAAGTTATTAATAAAATAATTAGGTCAATGCAGTTGCAAAGTATAAAGCTTCGCCAGCATCCTATATTGATTGGAAAGGAGCATTTTACAAAAAAAAAAATTAATAATATTTAGTAAATTTTTAAATTCTATAATGAATGAAAACTTTAAAAAACCACGCAATTTTTGTTTCAATATGAAATCCCATAGAGCCAATGTTTTTTGGTCATAACTTTTTTATTTTTGCGAATTTTTAAATGCGGGCTCCGTCACGGTCTAGTCCTAAACATGTAAGTTCGCTTCTAATCTACCAGCTCTAACTCATAGAGTAATGGCGTCACATACATTTTGTCATTGAAGCTGATCCATGTGAGTTTCGCTCGTTCCACTCCAATAAGGATTATTTAATTCGTCCGTATGACGGAAGGTGCTTACTTCGACTATCGTGTGAAGTAGTAGCTTTTTAATCGATGCGATAGTTACACGAGAAATTCGACTTGCACTAGCTCAGTCGATTTAGTATTTTATTGTAAGCACAATCTAACATAATTGATTAACGATGTATCAGAATCAACCACAGACCATAGAGTCAAACAGAAGTGGACATCAAGTAATTTATGACGGTTGAAAATCGGTGTTATGCTGACTAGCAAAAATTACTCTCTGAACCTTGACCCTCTTTGCTGTTACACACACATGCATTCCTCCGTCTTACAATCTCTTTTGTCATTGTGTTTATGAATTTTGTTAATGTAATGATATATCCCATCAAAAACAATACTTGTCAAAAAACCAAGTCTCGCATCTCAGTTGTTCTACTCTAGTCTGTTCTAGTCGGTTATTAATTTATTCAGTCCCTACTTAAGCGATTTTCTGTCTCAATACTTCCAGTCCCTAAGACCACGATCGTGGTCCGTAACAATTGAAAATCAATTGTGTCTGAAATCTCCGTACTCGAAGCATTAAGTTGTTACGTAATAATTAACAGCATCTTATAGTGACGCATATCAATATTAAAAATCTTTATTGTTTTATATAAATATATTGACTTGGCCATCGCATGAAAACACGTGTAAATTAAATTATTTAGTGTTATGGGCCACGATCGTGGTCTTAGGGACTGGACGTATTAAGACAGAAATTCGCTTAAGTAGGGACTGAATAAATTAATAACCGACTTGGTATTACATGGATCTCACAACTTTTTACCGTAGAACAACTGAGTTGCGAGACTTGTTTTCTTTGACAAGTATTGTTTTTGATAGGATCTCATTGCTTTTTGTATTTTTTTTAGTTTTTCCTTGATTCATACACCAAACACTATTTATATTCCAAATTTGAAGCTTCTAGGTCTGCTAGAAGTGTCTTAGAATTTTGATGATCGGTGAGTCAGTCAGTGAGTCAGTGAGTGACAAAATTAAGAAATTTGACCCGTTATAATTCTTAAACTACTAGTTCAAATTGAATGAAATTTGAAATATACCGTGTCTTTACAATGCCTGCATGGTTACTGAAAATTCAGTCTTCTAGTTTTATCCACAACAAAGTTACAGGGGGTCGAAAATGGCCTGAATTGCTTCGAGAAAGGGATGGTACGTCCGTGCCGCTTTTTTGCTCGACTTGGCGGGGGCACTGCCGTGCCCCCAGATGTGTGAGTTGTGACTGTGTGTCGTAGCAAATAATCTTTTTATCTATCTAGTAACATCTTTAGAGAATTTAAAAAAATAAGTAAATTCTTAATAAATTATATAAAAAATATATCTTAGCATTCTTCCGCAAAAAAACATGTAAGACGGACCACCCGCCCACATTTTAATGCAGATATCGCAAACACTAAGATGACGAACTTCTCCCCCGCGGGAATTAAGTAATATGTGAAGTAATAGTTAATTTATGAATGATAGATTATCAATGGACGATGAATGAATAGTAAAATGAACCCTAGTTTTCAGTAAAGGTGCGGGGTTTTGTTACACTTGCCAAGACTCATGCATATTCAGAAACACTCAGTGGTTAATAATCCACCATTATTACACAGTAATTAAACTAGAAAACCTAAACTTACCTACAATACAGAATTTAACAACGCTTTGCGGTCCCGCCAAAAAGTCCTAATAAATAATATAGAGCTGTGTCTATTAGACTCTCTTGTCTATGGTATTAACACGAGAACTTTCACTATAGTTATGAAGGATTGGAGACCCGTTAATTATTCGCGACAGAGCTACACTGTAGTAAGCGTCAGAGGTAGTTAATTTATGGTTCTAGCTATATATTAACACAAAACAAACAACATTAATAATAACTAATTATTTATTTGTAAGATTATGGTTAAATATAAATCACAGTAGACTCAGTATCTACAGTAGACTACAGTAGATCACTTACCGCACCGTTAAAACTAAAGAGATCTATTTAAAAATGCCAATTGGTAAATATAAGGGTAAAGAATTCCAGTGTTTAGTTTATTGGTTTGTTCTATAGTGAATTTCACGCCATGTCATACTCAGCATAATCTATGGTTAAAAAATTGTCTACTCTGTGATCATTAGATTCGATGAGCGTTTTCGGACTTTTTGGCGGGAGCGGGAAGCGTCACTATGGTGGTCTTGTTTTTCTTGTTAAAATTTGTGTTGTGGTTGATATTAGTGTGTAATAATGGTGGGTTATTAACCACTAAGTGTTTCTGTATATGCACGAGTGTTTGCAAGTGAAACAAAACAATGGATGGTGTCTTTTCGCTCTCTCAAGAAGTCCACGAGAAATTTTCAGTAAAACCCCACATCTTTACTGAAACCTAGGTTAAGGTATTTCACATTTCATTCATCATCCATTGATAATCTATTATTCATATCCTTTACATATCAACTCTTTAAACAAGAATGGACATAATATGAACCCCAAAACCCATTTAAAAAAATAATGAGCGTTTTCCATTTCGAAAAAAGTCGACACTGTGTTGCACTGTGTCAACTTGTGTGTGTGTGTGTGTGTGTGTGACACAATGCAACACAGTGTCGACAATTTTGTCTAAATGGAAAACGTTCGATGTGTTCACATAAAATCCAAAATAATCTCGGAGAAACCCATAGTTTCATTATTTCTTCTTCTTCAGCTTTTCGCTGAGTGTAGGCATCCTGCATTGCCCGCCATTCTTCCCTGTTCTGGGCCTTCCTCTGCCATAATTTTTCGGCAACTTTGACCAGAGGGCCTACCATCATCTTTTAGCGCGATTCAAGTTCGATTGTCAAAGTGAGACACCGCTATACGCGGTCCATAGTGGCGTCTCTTTTTAATAGCTCAACTTGAATCGCTATAAGACGTGATGGTAGGGCCTCAGATCGTCGGTCCACCTCATCGCTGTCTGCCCACACTCCGACGACCAGTTCTTGGCGTCTTTTCGAGCACCTTCTTCCCCCATCTTCCATCCGTTTTACGCCCTATGTGTCCCGCTCATTTCCATTTTCTTTTGGCTATTTCTACGGCTATGTCGCTAAGTTTAGTTCTTATCCTTATTTCGATGTTTCGAACTCTGTCCCAAAGAGATAAACCGAACATAATATCCAACATAGCCCGTTCCATTGCCCTCTGCGTTAAGGTTTCATTATTTAGTGTAATATAAATGTGATTAAGTCATTCATCTGCAAAAGTTGCTTTTATAGGATAGACTAGCGGCCCGTCCCGGCTTCGCACGGGTGGACAAAATTCTTTAATTTTTTCTATTATTAATAAATATTTTTCCGTTAGCGCCATCTAGCGTCCGGTAGACGAACTACTTGCGGTTAATGCGTTGCTATGTTAACGCGTATACAATGGAAAAAGAGCGGGGAAAAGAGCGGACAGACAAACACACAAACAACTATGATCTCAGAATATAGATTTATATGGGAGACTTTGAAGACTGTTTTTTGATTAGGCCATTAATCCAAAAACAGTCTTTACTTCTAAAGGTGCGATACATTCCACCCAAGTAGCTAAAGCACATGCGTTATGGAATTCGGTAACAACGTGGGTACCACAACACCAAGACTCGAACCAATATAAAAAAGTTCGTTTTCTACATTGATCTGGCTGGGAATCAAATCCGGGACCTCGGCCGCGGCAAGCGTCAGATTGTAACATCCTTGCTAATATTATAAATCGGAAAGTGAGTTTGTTTGTTCCGCTTTCACGCCGTAACTACTGAACCGATTGCTTTGAAATTTTGCAGACGTAAAGATAAAAGTCCGGATTAAATAATAGGGTACTTTTTATCCTGGAAAAAATTGATATTCCCGAGGAAGAACAAAAATATTGTTTGCTTGATGGATGGATTGTAGATGGCGCTGTGTGTCGTTTAAAACAACGTAAAATATTGCAAACGAATATAAACATGTAAATTTAGAAGCTAAATGATACGATAATGAATCCCCGAAAATGAGGAATTCCCGAGGGATGACGTACAATTTGTTTTATCGTCTAAACTGATTTTTTTACATCTACTTATATGTTGCAAACGAATATGAACATGTAAATTTTGAAGCTAAATGATTCACTAAATGACTCATTCCTCGGATTCCGATTATTCCAACAGACCTCCTATTTCAATTTAAAAGACTACAATTTCCTAAAAGGGCTTCATTTGCAATGACCATTAATAAAGCACAAGGCCAAACTCTAAGGGTTGCTGGAGTACACTTGGAAAAACATTGTTTTTCGCATGGTCAGCTCTATGTAGCGTGTTCCCGGGTTTCCAGTGCCCAAAATCTGCATGATTTTGCTCCACAAGAGGAAACATATAATATAGTGTACCATTCAGTTTTGGTTTAACAACTAATTGTATCCAGCGTTACATCGCGCTTCTTAGATTTTTCCGTGGGAACGAGAAGTTTTCTTATAGTTGTGCTTTATACCGCAATATAACCGAATACCACGCGGGCGAAGCCGCGGGCGGAAAGCTAGTTTAATATAAAAGGGAACTGTCCTACATATATCCAATATGTCTAATATTATTTTTAATAATTTGGGGCTTTGTGGTATCTGGCAGAGTAGGATATCACCAATCGACACTTAAGGTAACAATAATTTTATATTTATGTAATAAGTATTAATTGACTTGGAAACATTTTAATTGTTTATTATGATTTGATACCTAATAATGACGCCTGTAAAGTTCAAATCTATTTGTATGTTTTGTAATTTTTATTAGTTTGGTTGACACTGCTGGCCTCACCTACATTTATTCCATTTCCCTTTCGCACATACCTTGTCTCACATTTGGAAGAGCGAAACGACCGCGCCAATGTGGCCAACATGCGGACAAAAGAGAAGACGACTGATGGAGTTCCGCAACATTTAATTGAATTAGTAGCCTATCCGCAAACCCCCTACAACAAACTATAGTTTTATGTGACGGTGTCACCGATAAGGAACAGCAAAACCCAGGGACGTTCCAAGCAGCCTCCAGCATCTCACACCACGCGGCGGTCAAGGTATCGTGCCCCTTCATCTTCCTCTCTCATATTTGTTCCCGCCATTAATTTCCTCATACCGCAATACAGTCCAGTCATTTTGAATCGCCCAAGAGTATACCATAGAGGCCAATTACATATCTATGATATAAACAAATATGAATGATATCTATACATATAAATAATATTGGAGAGTCTGTTTGTAAAATTGAAATAATCGTTTTTTACTACATGCATATGATGAATATATATATACTGGACAGGACTGGACAGTACTTGGACATTGCAACATTGCTTTATTTTTCGAAAAATAAAAGAATTTTTCTTAAATAAAAGTAGCCTAAGTTACTCCTTATTACATCAGCTACCTGCCAATAACAGTCCCGTCAAAATTGGTCCAGCCATTTCAGAGATTAGCCGGAACATTACTACACTGTACACTTCTCTGTATATTATTGCATTGATTAAGAATATTTAAAACAGAAACTTGTTGAATTTGTTGTTATCAACGATGTATTGAAACCATAACACTACTATTATTGTGATAACAGAATAATTTTGTTTTTTTATTGTGGATTATGTATGGTGACGACGTATATTGTAAATATCGTTACTTCTGTTAAAGCTGATGAGATTCTTGCGCCTATTCTTCTTGTCGGTTAAAAGAAGAATGGATGGTAGATAAAAATGTTAGACGATTCAAAACAACTTATTTTAAGTGCTATTGAATAAAGTTATTTACATTTCATACAAATAACACTACAGTTCCACCATACAGTTTCACCATGTAAATAGAACGAATCCCAAAGATCTTCCTTAAATTAGTCGACAAGTTTGTCCATAAGTTTGGCCACAAGTTTGTCAAAAAGTATACAATATAGTAGTAGGGATATGTGGAACAGGCGAAATGTCTTACCTCCATTGTATTGGGCACCACGGCGCCTAAACGACGCCTCGCGCCCTCTCTGTCATCCTAAAACAAAAGAAACAACATCAAAACAAATTTTATGATGTCCAATAACTTTTCGTAAGGAATTTTTGACACTACTAATAAAGAAAGCCTATTTTATGAATGAAAATGAAACTGAATTTTTGACTGAAAGGTTGTAGTATTGGAATTTTTATTATTATTACTAGCGGCCCGTCCCGGCTTCGCACGGGTGGAGAAAATTCTTTAATTTTTTCTATTATTAAATATTTTTCCGTTAGCGCCATCTAGCGTCCGGTAGACGAACTACTTGCAGTTAAAGCGTTGCTATGGTAACTCATATACAATTGAATAAGAGCGGGAAAAAGAGTGGACAGACAAACAACAAACAAAAATATTATCAATAATTGATTCTTATATACCTACAGGTTTGTACGAAACCCTCGGTGCGCGAGTCCGACTCGCACTTGTCCGGATGGAAAGGCAGGATCTAACGTTGCACCAAGTGGTCGTCGTCACATGTGCTTATGTCAAGGTCTTTTGCTCAATATAACCAAATCTCCCAAGTAAGGCATCTGCAGAATACCAGTGCCGTGATGACTTGCATTATCACGGCTTATACCGAACAGAGGCCTATTTGGCATTAATTCTTTGTTTTAATTTTTATGGTTTTTGTTATTAATGCATTTCATTTTAATACTACTTGTGTTGTATATTTAGTTACACGCTATCGTATTGTTTTTGCGGGAGTACGTAAGGGAAAGTTTAGTTTTGCAATGTTAGGATAGCAAGACAATATGATAACAAATAACAAACACACACACACACACAAACACAAAGTATTGTCATGATATATATAATATTAATAATTATTATTATATAAATAAATAGTTCAGCCATTAGATTAGGCATGACGCTGTAATATCCCGATGTTCCGTACGATCAGTGAAAGCAAAATGTTAAGTTCCCACGATACACTTTACATCTGGTTTGTCCCGCTCACATTACTTACGATTACAGCATGAAAGACAAGGACGGGCTATAATTCACGTCCGAAATAGGATTTAGATGTATTACTTACATTAAATATTATTATAATAGTATTTACATTTACACCAATTAGCTTTGCCTGAAGTAAATACTGAGGATACTAGGGCAAATGATAGTAATCCTGCTATAATATTATAAATGTGAATGTACGTTTGTTTGTTATGCTTTCACGTAAAAACTACTAAGCCGATCATCATGAAACTTCGTACATATATTCTTGGAGGTATTAGAAGTAACATAGGATACTTTAATTAAAAAATTTCTTAAAAAAAATGTTTGTCTAAAAATCTCAAAATGCGGGCGAAGCCGCGGGTAAAAGCTAGTAATATATATAATAATGATAATGATAATAATATTTCTCACATTCACACCAATTAGCCTAGCCCAAAGTAAGCACTGTAAGGCTTGTGTTATGGATACTAGGATAACACATAGACATACATATTCACATATAAGTAATATTAATAGAAATATATATAAATGCCCATGACTCAGGTACAAATGTTCGTATTCATCACACAAACATCTGCCCCTTCCGGGATTTGAACCCAGGACCGTCGGTGCGAAAACTAGGATCGCTACCTTTGCACCAAACGGTCGTCATATATACTAGGTCTGCAATACATGCTGCTGTTTGCAAATACTGAGCGAAGTAATTAGATTTTTGAAGGGTGATTATTCCGCCATGGTATGTCCGGTTTCAAAACTTTTTTTTGCCCATTAGTCACGACCACGATGTGAGTTTTGGCGTCAAATTTCATCAGTGTAGTCTCAGCGATTTGGCTGTGATCAGCTTTTGAATTTTTCTTTCGGTGATTATTCCTCCATGGTAAAGTCTATATTTTTTTTACATAGCCTATGTCCGTCAGGTTATAATCATGTATGTTCCTGCCAAAATTCGTTCGAATCGGATGAACCGTTAAGTAGCAGGAGGTAGACAAGCGAAATTTGTGAGTTGCCTAAAAGAGAGCTTCGCTCAATTATCTTCTAATAAAAAGAAAACTGATTTCGATAAAATAAATAAATTTCCTGTTCCAAGATTCATATTCCAAAACAACGAAAGGCTTATTTCTAGGCAATATTGCTTTTTAAAACAAAATTCGATAAAATTCCAATATCTACCTTTTTAAAAAATAAAGATAACATTCAGCATATTTTGTTAGAATGTGAAAAATTGCAAAGTGACCAAGGGGCATTATATAATGTTTTGAAACAGAATGATTTGATCAATGCATCCTAGCTCAACCTTGCTCGAGTTTAGCTGTGATGCTCTATATTTAGCCTCTAAGTATAGGTTAAGTTAGCTAAATAATATAGTGTGGTAAGCAGTTTACAAGGTCCGATGGAACTGGCATGTTTTAAAAAAAAGTTCCTTAAAATAAAAAAAAACCTTAAAAAAAAATATAACTTGTCTCAGGTGTAAGGCGGGAATCAAACCCACATCCCAATCGTTATCCGGGCGAGTACTTTTCTAATTGATCTCTAATGTAGATATTTTTATTACCTACAACTTTGCCATTTAATATATTGTTTTAAACTTTCATGGTCACTAACATTATAGTAATATAAGTTATTTACGGGATTGCTAGTGAGAATGTGAACAGTGGTACGGGTAACGAACGCAATAAGAGACTTCGTCGGAGGGTAGACCGATATTTCTGCCAATAACAGCCTACCCGCAATTACTTCAGTCGCTCCGTGATCATGGCACTTGCAACAGTGCCGAAATATCGGAAACTCAAAAACAAGGTACATGGTAGCAATCCCGTAAATAACTTATATTTGCCATTTAACTTTTATAGGACTTGTAGTTTTGCCGGAAATCGAGATAAACCGATTTTTCCCCTTAAAAGCTCAGCCCCTTCCTCTTCCCGACTTCAGATCGCCCGTAAATTATTTTTCCTATCATTTTCGTTATATTCTCTACCTTTTTCAATGGGTTTCATCCTTATATAATTTTTTTTCACTTTTTACAATTTTCAAAGCTATCGACACTGGTCTACAAAGGCACTAAATAAAAACAATAACCTTTATTAAATATGTAGTTTAATGAAGTTATATACATATTGTATTTATTGTATATATGTTAATTTGTTAAATGTGTACTTTTAAGGATACCTATAACCGTTGTATACCGATTTTAAGTTTCGTTGACTGGTAGAGGATGCTACTCTTGTTTAAATTAATAAAACAGATTTAAGATGTCGTTGGATTTTTCAGACTCCTCTACTTGTTAAAGGAAATATTTATAGCGTAACTAGCGACCCGCCCCGGCTTCGCACGGATGCAATGCTCTACTATATTATGCATGTATTATACATATAAGCCTTCCTCTTGAATTACTCTATTAAAAAAACTTCATCAAAATCCGTTGCGTATTTTTAAAGATTTAAGCATACATAGGGATATAGGGACATAGAAAGCGACTTTGTTTTATACTATTTAGTGATACCGTTCAGTGTGCGTTGGCCCTAATGCGTGAACTGCAGATTGCGGAGTTGCACGCGCAGTAATCTAGTATGGTAAAGATGAGCTAGAGTAGGTGAAGGCCGAATCAAAATGGCGTCGCGATGCAGACAGCTACGCCCTGTTAAGGTCCCTTCTTATTAGATCGACAGTTATTTGCTGTTCTATCTGCTTTGCAACGCTTTTTTAACCAACTTAAAAAAAGGGTGTTATCAATTCGACCCGTGTGTATTTAATATTTTTGAAATTGTATATTTTTTGTATATTTTAATAATATAACGCAAAACTGTAATGTACATAAGGGGCTGTCCATTAATCACGTGAGGCTCGAAAGGGGGGGGGGGGGGGGAGGGGTCCATAAAAAAAATCACAAAATATCACAAGGGGGGAGTGGGGTGTAGTAATAAATCACGTGTATTTATTTTTTCAGCAAACGCGCGATAGTAAACCGAAAAGCAGCGTGACATGTATTTATTTTTTCGGAACGTGAAGCGGAAAGCGGCTACTACTTCTGTACAAAGAAAAAGCTATGATAGTCTAGAGATGCACAATGTTCGTCCTTCCCGCATCCTCACGCGACATTTAACATGCTGTGTACACTATTTATGGATTAATGTCTAGCTTACCTCAATTTATAAACTTATTGTTTTATATAGTTTTGATAGTAATCTGTTAGTGTAGCAAAAATAAATAAATATATCTCCCGATTTTTAACTGGCTAACGACTCTTATTTTTACACTTGCAACACTGGTTTGTGCCGCTCTAAAGAGGAGAGTTTCGTCCAGCAGTGTTTTTATAACGGCTGATTATAAAATATTTGCTAAATTCACACTTTCACCTTCATACGCCAAACTGCTCTACAACATACTTGTAAATGTTGTAACATCCTATGCACGATAAGCAACAATCTAGAGGCCTTGCGGTCTAATATCAACTGCCTACAATTAGTGAGAATACAACACTGGTATACTTTATTAAGGGGAAGTCAGTTATAAGAACAGTTGTAGCTGTAGAACCAAAGGCATAAGGCGCCTCTATACTTTGTCCAATGTAGGATTATACTTTTGACAGGTGTCACTTCCTTATTGCTACGTACTGAGGTTGCGTTTGCTTCCTTATGTTTGGCTTGACATTGCAATAGCAACTTTATACCCTCTGTATAGGTGTCGACTGTCAAAAGTATCATCCTACATTGGACAAAGTATAAAGGCTCAGACCTCGGCTATGGTACGCCGTGTCGTGGGGGAGTCAACAAGAAGTACTTTTTTTTTACTTTTTAGCATTGAAAAGGCATATTTTAACCTTTTCCAACAAGGACTTTTTTTATGTATGATCAATATAAGTCGCTGATGATCTCGACAAAGCTACCGGGTTTTGGGACGTTAACATCCTTAGATGGACCTCAAGCCGAGGAGTAGCGAGCTACCGTAGTGGTTTTCTAGATGGACGGCAGCTCCCATGAGGGAGTCTCGGAACCAGCATAGATTCACTAAGGCGCTCTGGCCGGAAAGGGAGCATAGGGTGCCTCTAAAGGCTCAGACCTCGGCTTTGGTACGGAGTGTCGTGCGGGAGTCAATAAGAAGTATATTTTTTTATTTTTAGCTTTGAAAAGGCATATTTTATCCAATTCCAATGAGTTCTTCTATGTGTGATCGATATTAAACGCTGATGAAATCAACAAAGCTACTGGGCCTTAGATGGATCTCGAGCCGAGAGGAGCGAGCCACCGTAGTGATTTTCTAGATGGACGGCATCTCCTATGAGGAAGAACCAGCGTCGATTCACTATGGCGCTCTAATCGGAAAGACGGAGTATGGCGTGCGCGTGATCATATTTTCAGCAAGCGAGGGCAATGATATAGTGCCACCACTATTGACCGGCCATCTCAAGGCACGGAATGTCGGAACTATAAACCGAACTTTCGCGTTGTTCAGTTATTTAAATTAAACAATTTTAAACGAACCACGACCGTTTGGACCTGGGTTCGAGTCCTAGAAAGAGCAGATGTTTGTGTGATGAATACGAGCATTTGCACCTGAGTAATGGATATTTATATATAGTTCTATTAATATTACTTATTTATGTATAATTATGGCGACACCGCTATATGGTAGATATACCAAAGAGTCACACTAAGCGTTTTAGTTCCAAGTTTGTGATACGTACCTCTAAGGAGTGAAACTCTTTGCCTGAGTCTGTGTTTCCTGACAATTAAAATTAGGGGTCTTCAAGTCACTAGTGAATAGGCATCTTCTAGGCAAGCGCGTCACATCCGATCACATCAGATAGTGGTTACCTTAGTAAGTGTAAATATCACAAGCATTACTTATGCAGCAGTGCTTATTTTGGGCTAGGCTAATTGGTGTGATTGTATGAAACATATTATTAATTACTAAACGATTTGTTAAGTATATAAATAAATATATTTTTAAGCCTTTCTAATATTTCAAATCCTTTTCAGGAGCTACGTATTGGCTCTGTGACACGAAAGCAGTGTCAACAATTAGCAAGTGTCATGACACAGAATCGGTGGAAAAGGCTTCCCCTTAAGATGCGCAAGAATATTGCAACATATTGATTAATAATCCCACTCCGCCGACCTCTTTGCTGACCTTCATCCATCGGTCACGGAGGTCGAACATCCTAAAGCAATCCTCATTTCCGCACGCATAAATCTTCTTCTGTCTGATAGACCATGGAATAATATAACACAGCAAAAAATGCACACGGGATATTTTATTGAGAAGGGCTTTTTGTATCGATGTGACACGCTTGCTAAAAAGATAGATAGATAATGTATTTATTTGATACTATAGACACACATATATATAAGAAAATTATGACATATCATCACGCCTTTTTCCCCAGTGTTAGGCAGAAATCACAGATTTCTACTCTCCAAGATCCTGACATACATCTCTCGCTTCTTCAACTCTCATCAGGCCTTTCATACAAGCTTTTCGTTTAACCGATTCGTTGCTGTTGCTTTTTTTTGCGTGTGGCGTTAGCCACTGAAACCGTGTCATTTTAAATCGATGATAACTCCTTCAAATCAAGTTACATACAATTAATATTACATACATACATACATAATATTTTATTTATTTATATTATATTAAATTACCATGCCAGTTTACAGAGAAGCTTCCAACACACAAGCAAGTCATAAAATTTACATGTAAATAGAAAAAAATTGTCAAAGATTAATGCACAATAAACACAAAATAATCAAATACATTAACACAAACACCAATAGGCATAAAATAAACACACAAAAACGGATACACTTTTTTACAAATAACACAGGTCAACAAAAATTTTACCCAGAGATGTGAGTATACTTTTACCGAAGGATTTTGGTGTGCTGAACCCAAATCCGGTAGCAGAATTGCTCCATCACGTCAGGTTTTTGAGATATTCTAACCTAAAAGTGCAAAAAACGCCGTTTTCGCCCATTTTTGAGGTTATGTGATCCTTTAGTTTTTAGTATACCTAAGAAACTACAGGGGTAATCTTAAAGTACAAGTCTTGAACTTTCAAATGGCGTTGAGTTTGTTTACAATTTTTTTTTTGCTGATATATCGTATTATGAAGTTCATTTTTCTCAATTTTTCTTCATACTACCTATACTGTCATTAGTTTAGTTTAGATTAGATTCAGATCTAATAAACCTGACGTGATAGAGCAATTCTGCGGACTGCGGACCGGATTTGGATTCAGCACACCAAAATCCTTCAGGAAAATATACTCAGGTGTCTGGGTAAGAAACTTTGTCAAATTTTGTTGACTTGTGATAATTACTAAACTTTCTGCAAACAAAACATCATCGTGCTGAGCGGGCATATCACCGATCAACTGTAGGGCACGCACCGTAGCACTTCCGGGACTCGAACCCCCCTTGGTCCCGTAGGTGCGAAAGCAAGATCGCTGCCGTTGCACCTAAAGGTCGTCATCATTATTAAAATTTTACGAGTATTTTACAGTTTATCATCCAACCATAAACTGACACACTTTTTCAATAGATACTGATCTCTATGTATTGGATTTACAGTTGGAAATCGGTTAGAAAATATTTTTAATACTGTATGAAACTTCGATATTGAACTTTCCATATTTTTTTTTTATTTGTACATTGTATAGTCTATGGGATTGTGGTTCATATTCATATTCTTTATTGCAAGCCACATGTTTTAGTACAGGTATACAAAGGTACTTAGCTCCAGAGTTGCGTGTGACACCCCGTAAGGGTGGTAGCAATATAAACTTAACCTAGACAACAAATTTTAGGAATAAATTAATAGAAATTATTAATAATTTAAACAATAATGAATTATACTTTTCTTTTAAATAATTATAAATCAACATAAAAATAGAGATAAATACCATTCCCTTAAATGCAGTTAATATTTTCATTCTATTACTCAGTATCGTTAAAGAATTCCAATATATTATAATACCTTTTTTTAATAAGAAAATGCTTTAATTTTTTATCAAAAGTGGCATATTTTTCAAATTCTTTTAATTTATTGGGGATGTGATTCTAAATTTTTATTAGCATACTAGCTGTCCCGGCCACGCGTTGCTGTGCCGACTGCAGTGCCATCTGCCGGACTGATTTGTGAATCTAAACTATTCTCAGATCCCCTTGAACACACACAAAAAAATTCATTCAAATCGGTCCAGCCGTTAAGGAGGAGTTCAGTGACATACACACTCACAGAAGAATTATATATATAAAGATAGTGTGTGTGTAATTATGTATATGTAGTTCAATTTTGTTTACTTGTATGTGCGGTTCACTGTACATTTATAAAATACACCAACACTCACCATGAACACCATTAATTGCCTTTAGTCTGTATCTTCTCGCGGACCCGGCTTCAAAACTGCAACAAAACTTTATTGTTTAATACATTAATTATATTACAATTATTTTACTACTAGCGGCCCGTCCCGGCTTCGAACGAGTGGACAAAATTTTTTCCAGCATTAAATATAGCCTATGTTACTCAGCGTGAATGTAGCTTTCCAATGGTGAAAGAATTTCGAAATCGGTATAGCAGTTTTTGAGTTTATTCATTACAAACATACAAAAATACAAATCTTTCCTCTTTATTATATTAGTGTAGATATTATATTATCAAAACCGTACCTTTCGCGCCGACGGTCTTGGGTTCGAGTCTTGGAAAGAGCAGATGTTTGTGTGATGGAGACGAGCATTTCTACCTGAGTCTGGGGTATTTATATTTCTATTAATATTACATATCTATGTATAATACATGTATGTCTATCGGTTACCCTAGTATCCATAGCACAAGTCTTATAGTACAGTGGACCCCCGATAATCCGGCCCCTGTCTAATCCGGCGCCCCCTGTAATCCGACATGACAGAATTATGTTTGGCAATCTTTGCTAATATAGATCACGCAAGTTTGAACAGGTCACAACTCGTACGCGCCACGTATAATATATAGACTCTCGTCATTAGATATGTAATTTGTCGGATTACAAGGTACTCTTTCGTAAAAAAATCCGGACTATAGGGGTCTTAGGCAGGTGCTCTATAATCCGACAAATTCGATAGTCCGACACTGCCCTGCATGATGTTTGCCGGATTACCGGGGGTCCACTGTACTTACTTTAGGCTAAGCTAATTAGTGTTAATGTAAGGAATATTAATATTATTATTAGCAGTACTTATACATATAAAAAAAAAAATTATAATAATACTAGCCGACCCAGCCGTTGGCTGCTGCAGCTCAGTTATAATAATTTGCAATTATGGTTCTTATTATAAATTAGAATGAAACATAGCCTATATCCTAAGTTGGAACAAATCGAGCAAAACGAAACAAAAATCATCAAAATCGGTTAAGTAGTTTCGGAGTTCATAGCGGTCAAACACTGTGACAGAGAATTTTTATATATGTACAGTCACGAGCAATAAGATGTTTGAAGAACCATATCACACTTAATCGGCCGAAAGCGAAGAGACAACTGTAAAGAAATAAATAATTAATGTAACGTGACATGGTTCTACAGTGTATACATATTATTGCCCGTGACTGTACTAGCTGTTGCCCGCGACTTCGTCCGCTTCAATTTCTGTTATTATGATTTTTCACTGATGCTTCGTTGCTATCGGTTGCAGTGTGATGTTATATAGCCTAAAGCCTTCCTCGATAAATAGACTATCCAACACAAAAAAAAACAACGGTTTACACTCCGGGAGTGCCGGCAGAAGTGAAAACATGGACATAAACGTTGTGCATTTTTGATATTTTGGAATAGTCAGGAAATAATTTCGCACGAATTGCTTGAATTATCAGCATAAAAGTACTATCATTGATGTGGTAAAATACAATATTCATTTATTGCGGTATCGTACACAAACATAATAACGAACACACACGCACACTCGCGCAAGCACCCTGCGCCGTCTTACGAATTTTCGATCAGGTCACGTGTCCTGACGCGAGTTTAACATTTTTTACTCATACCAAAAAGTGCATAACGCCGCTAAAGAAGTTTTCACTTCAAAAATCTATTCGAACGAGTAGTTCCTAAGATTAGCGCGTTCAAACAAACTTTTCAGCTTTATAATATTAGTATAGATGTAGAAAAAAAAATAACTTACAATAACTTTGATCTCGTCGACATCCAAATCTTCTACACATATTAAAATCACACTTTTTTAAATTAAATCTAATACTGGCCCTTATTTAAAATATTTTTTTTAATTACATTATTATGTGAGAAAAATCATTCACTGGCTCGTTTAGGAACAAAAGTATGAAAGTTTTACATTACAATAAATATAATATTTATAAATAAATAATAGATTTAAATTTTGCTAATTTAAGTGGTTTTTTTACTATTCTTGCTTGGCAATCTGAAACAAAAAAATAATTAAATTAATACATATGAAAAAGGTAGACGGCGCATCAGTAAGCCAGTTCCGCCTTCGATTGCGGATGTTAAGCAACGATTGCATAGGCCGGTTAATGGATGGGTGACCAAATTTTACTGCTTTTATGCTTCGGGTTTAGTGTTGCCAGGTCCGGTTGGATTAAAATCGGGGCAGATGGTAAGACTAATCGGCATTTTGGGTTTAAGATCGGGACAAATTTTTTTTTTCAGCTACTAGTAAATTTTATTTTAATTATATAATAATAGTTGGAATAGTATAAATCATAAAAATACAAAAATAAAAAGGAAGTTATATATATTGTAATTATTGCCGCTGTTGTTATTGTTATAAGTTTAAATAATTATTTTTTTATTTTAAATTTTTTTTTCGTTACATTGTGCTGCCTAAGGATTGCCTTGCTTTTTTTTACAATGTAGTAAAATTCACTGCACGTCAAAGGCACGTCATATAAAAATTGGTATTAATTCGAATTTCCGCTTTAACATGTTCGAGTATTTGCCAGATTATCGATAGAATTTCTATGGATTTTTTTCATTTGAAAATTAGCGTGTTTAGGGTTCCGTACCTCAAAAGGACAAAACGAAACCCTTATAGGATCACGTTGTTGTCCGTCCGTCTGTCAAGACCGTTTTTCTCAGGAGCGCGTGGAGGTATCAAACTAAAATTTATATCCAATACTCAGGCCTACAGTCCCTTGGAGCTGTGAAAAAATCAAACTCCTAAGCCAAAGCAATCAAATGATAAAAATTTGCACTCGTTGTAAAAACTCGCACGGGAGTCGAAACCTACAGGGTACTTCTCGTAGACTTAGAACCTTGAAATTTGGTACTAAGTAACGTCTTATAGTACAGATAAAGTAAAAATTGCAAAAACCGTAAATTTTTAGTTACATCATGTAATAAAAAATATTTTTGGAAATTTTAAAGTTACTACCTCTTTTCTCATGAACGCGTAGAGGTATTAAATTGAAATTCATATCAAATACTCAGGTCTATAATACCTTTAAGCTTTTATGTCAACGAACATCAAACAAAAATCAAACTTTTATGTCAACGCAATCAAAAGAAATAGCAATTTAAGCCGCATATTTTCGAACTCGCAACTATTCGCGAGGGAATCAAAACCTAAAGTTCCAGTCGATCTAGAATCTTGAAATTTGGCATGAAGCAATGTTTAACAGCACATATAAAGGAAAAATTCCGAAAACTTTAAATTTTTTGTTATATCTTCATTTTGCAATAAAAATACCATAACTATGACTCGATTGTCGTGATGGGTGAACTTTTACTTATATACCTACAGGTTTGTACGTTCCTCGGTGCGCGAGTCCGACTCGCACTTGCCGGTTTTTCGATAGGCCTATCGATATCTCAAGTCGTGTCAATACCGAAACAGTGCAATACAATCGATACTGTGGATAATATTGCTGCTAGTAAATAACAAACTATCGAAAATATCGAAACTACCTATGTTCGTCGTAACAATACTATCGTTAAGATCAATACCAAAAAAATTCACAAACTATGTCAACATTCCCGCCTGAGAATTCACTTGTGAGCCGAGTAAATTTTTTCCAGTATTATTCTATTAAAATAATTTATCTTATAAGATAGCATTGAAAAGATGCACAAAATATATGAAATCATAAAATGATAATTCCAATCAATTGCAAATGACATTTCTTACTAAAATAATTTAACAATAAATTATGAGAACTTAATTCTTTTAGCGACATTCACTGTTGAATTTTATGATAAATAATAAAGTTAAATAAAATTAAGAAAGATATTAGTGTATGTAACACTTATTTTATATTTCAATGCGACAAGCTTCAGAAAGTACCTACATCTCTATAAATTAAAATGAAATATTTTATGTTTGTTTGTTATGCGTTTTGAAACTGTTGTTTAGATAGTATACTCAGCAAAAACAAGAGCACTGCAAAGTGTGCCGGGTGCAGCTAGTATGTCAATAAAAATGGAACTTGATTACTATTGATCGACTTCACCGATTTAAACAATATAAAAACTCGACACTGAAAAGGAATAATTCAAAAAATATATTTTTTGAAATTAAACGATTGTTTGATGCAACTGTAGCGAGCCTGCCTTTGCACCGACGGTCCTGGGTTCGAATCCCAAATGTTTGTATGATGAATACGAGCATTTTTAGCTGAAACATGGTTGTTTATATATACATATTTCTATGAATATTAAATATCTATGTATCATATCGATACCTCCAACGCAAATGGTTGTTACATTTTTTTATACAAAATTTAATACAATACAATACAATACAAAACACTTTATTGATAACACCACATTGAAATAATAAGATAACAAGAGAAAACTTAAAATAGTGTTACAATGGGCGGTCTTATCGCTCAGAGCGATCTCTTCCAGACAACCTTTTTTAATTTGATACCTATTATATTTACATTAATAATATTATAATTTCAAAATTAAGATTATTATTTCAATAAATACATTTACTTAATAATATATAACCCGCTACGGATAGGAAGGTCCAAAGTTTCAAGCAATAAATATATATCAGCTTGTAAAAGTCATGAAAAATAATCGTATATTTTTCGATACGACCTTATGTGTGGGAGGTGTTGATACATGTATGTCTATCCGTTACCCTAGTATCCATAACACAAGCCTCATTGTGCTTACTTTGGGCTAGGCTAATTGGTGTGAATGTAAGAAATATTTATTTATTTATTGCAACAACAAAATCCTTTTAAATTATAACTGTTCAAATGTAAACATTTTTCTTGTTTATATATATTTTTTGCATATATTTTAGAACAGAATAGAAAAGAATTTTTTATTTGTGAAACATAGGTAATATTCGATTATCATATGTGTTAAAGTAATTATTACAGTATCACTACACAACCACCGTTGTCAAGGTATACAAATATGGTATATTTTCATTATCACATTAAAATACAAATGTCAGTATACAAATAAAATAAAACATGTCTAACTATTTCAATCCTTTGTCATTTAAATATTCTGTAACCGAAAAGTTTAATATTTGGTTTCATGCAAAATGCACTTTACACATTATTTATTTTTATGTATTTGTTGACGATCTGAAATAATTTCTGTCCCAATGTGATTAACTTATGATATATGCTTATTATAAGCATAACCAATGATATAAATGATATATCATACATAAATGTGATACATAATGTTTTTAAACTACCTCTATGAGTCGAACTATTAACTTCATCTCAGATATATGACCTTAAAAAATTCACATCAAGTAAGGCAGAGATTGCTTCTCTTTTGAACATTGTGGACTTAAATTTGAGGTTGCCCACCACAAGCACAAGGTATGCCGCTCAAGCACCTACCACTCATGCATTTCATTGGAGATTCGCATGCTCACCACTTCGACATAGATATATTTGCAGACCGCTTTGAACAATTATGTAGCAAGGTATTAGTTTGTATAAGTGCTAACATAAAATGAACTGAAATGAATTAATTTTGACATATGAGGTATCACCTGTATTTTGATAATTCTTCACATTCCAACGATTGACTTTATTTGTATTATTATCCATTATGCCATTCATATTATTTTTGTCATTATGTAATTGTATTTTAGTATATAAGACAATTTTAACTAGTGTAATGTATTTAAATAATATTTATAACATTAACTTGCTGGCGTTTTGGGCAAGCTGTAAGCTAGCAAGTAAATTGTTTAATAAATAAAATCAACTTTATGTATAAGGGGTAACTTTAATCCGTAACCAAGCCAAGAATTATTTTCCTATTAAATAATTACATCAATCTCAAAAACAGAATTTTTCTACTAATTATGTTATTACAGTCAATTTTTAAAGACAAAAGCTAGTAAACCGACTGATTGACAAAATTAAAATGTTTAAGAGATTTATTTTACTTCAAAAAAATTGTTATAATTATGAGAACAGCTTGTTGAACTGAAAATTCATTAACTGCAGTTACAAGATTTTAAGCTGATGATGAGTGCCAACTTAAATTTTATGATGATTAAAGATAGAATTTATAAAAAACATCCATAACATTGTTCATTATTAATGCCTGTTTTTATGAAATAAATAAATGAGGATATTTTCGAAAACTAAACAGCTACTAAAATATATTCTTTAATATTTTACACAGTTAAAATTGATACTAGCTAACCATGTAATAATTAAAAAACGTTTAACTTCCTGGGCATAACACTCATTAATTTGTTTGTTTTTTGTTTTCATAAGTAGGAATAGACAGTGATATAACATGGTTATAGAACTATAACAATGTCGATAGTTGGATAGTAAATTTTTTTACAAAATTGTGAATTTGAAACTTGTAAAATTGTTAAAAAATAAAATGTTATAAATACATTCAATGTATGAGACACATACCTCATTTTTTCCAAACATAAGAGGCACTTTTTATCACAACACCTTAATTCACATAAAACCAAAATGAACAACTACATAATTTAATACTTTTATTTCATTTTGCCAATTAATATGTAAAAAATCGTGGCACGTAAATATTTTCATTTACACAACTGTCAAAATTTTATAACACGACCAAAACTCATGCCACTTTGGTGCGAGCAAGTATCTCTTGCAAAACGACTTTTTCAATCGGTTGGCTTATAAATAAAAGTTTCGTTCGAAAAAAGTTTATTGCCGCCGAAAAAAGTAGAAATTGCGTTTAGTTTTTCACATTGGGCAAACGCACTTGGATTTCAGGAAATCCAGTTTAAAAAAAGCGTATTATTAAATTCGTTTGCGTTAAACACCGCTTTCCGCCGGGAGCGGCCTTCTAACACTGTCCGTACACGGCTAGATATTAAAATAACGCTATCCACCGCTCGCCGTGGCCGGTTTTGCGTACTGAACCACGGATTGTCGGATTATTGTACAATGCACATACAATGCTATTATAATTACCAGTGCAATTACGGATACAAATCGGTCTCGCTACTGTTTGGAGGACGAATTGATCACTTTTTGTCGAACCGCTTAACGACCTAATCTACTGAATCCTCATTAATAAAATAAATAGCATTAAATACTCGATGTAACCAATCTGATGACGATTATTATTAGCAAGTTGTTACAATTATAGTCAAAATTGTTTTCATTAGATTTAATCTATTAACCCTTTTTTGGTTATAACTAGGTCTGCAATGCATGCTGCTGTTTGCAAATACCTTACCTTCGTTTGTGAGTTTTGGCGCCACATTTCAACTATGTAGTCTCAGCGGTTTGGCTGTGACCAACTTTTGAATTTTTCTTTCGGTGATTATTCCTCCATGGTAGGTCCGATTTCAAAACTTTTTTTTGCACATTAGACATGACCACGATGTGAGTCTGGGCGCCAAATTTCATCAATGTAGTCTCAGCGGTTTGGCTGTGACCAGCTTTTGAATTTTTCTTTCGGTGATTATTCCTCCATGGTATGTCCGATTTCAAAACTTTTTTGCACATCAGTCATGTCCACGATGTGAGTTTTGGCGTCAAATTTCATCAATGTAGTATCAGGGGTTTGGCTGTTATCAACTTTTGAATTTTTCTTTCCGTAATTATTCCTCCATGGTAAAGTCTACATTTTGTTTACATAGCCTATGTCCGTCAGGTTATAATCATGTATGTTCATGCCAAAATTCGTTCGAATCGGTTGAACCGTTAAGTGGCAGGAGGGGGACAAGCGAAATTTGTGAGTTGCCTTAAAGAGAGCTTCGCTCAACTAACACTTTCATATCCTGATGTGAACAAAACCATCAGTCAATTAATTGGCCTCATGGCACAGGCTCTTTCCATCCATAGATCTATCCACCACTGCCACTGGAAATACCATAGCCTTATCCCTATAGCTTATGAGCGAGCCCTTCAAAGCAAGAAGAAGCTCGATATAGTAACTTTTTGATCATCCATCCGATGACTGGTCTTTGAGAAAGTTACGCATTGCCGTTAGGTGCAACGGTAGCGATCCCGCGTTTTACACTGACGGTACTGGGTTCGATTCCCGGAAGGGTTTTGTTTGTGTGGTGAATACCAGCATTTTTATATGAGCCAATTAATTTATTTATGTTTCAATAAATATAAATTATGTTTGATAATATATGTATGTATAACCATGTGACGGGGTGCAGCCGGAGAAATAAAAGCTCGTTTAGGTCACTTGTTTTTATATTTAAGGAATTAAGGCACAACTGAAACAATTATATAAAAAAAGGTAAATTACACTGAATACAAAAACAATTTCACATTTATCACTAAAAACATATTATAAAAAGTAGGGCTACTTACAATAGTGCCTTAAAGAAACTTATAGACTTATAAACAGGAACTGGTGGTACAGAATATATATACAGGAAAACTTCTGAATTATGCTTATGAGCTTATTATACTTGTGAGCCTATTATAACTGCTCAGCACTATAAATATATTTAAATAATTTGTTATCGGTAAGTCAACCACTCTACGCGCTGACTCTGGTAAGAATAAACTTCGAACAAAACAAATAAACAGAGACAGACAGTAAATTTAAAATAGGAAACGGAGACAGACAGTAAATTTAAAATAGGAAACGAAGAGAAAAGAAAATATGAAAAATGGCCAGAGAAGAGCGCAATGACAGCAACGAGTCGCCAATATAGCTATGGCGCCTCGTTACAACCACTTATATCAAAACACAATTATCATTTTAGAAAAACAATACTGTGCCATAAAAATTGTTATATTATGTTGATTAAAATATTTAATAACATCCCTCAAAATATAAGAGAGATTTTGTGTCTCAATGTTATCATAACTTTAAAAAATATAAATTTTTTTTAGCATAAATAGTCAACATTATATGGATTATTACCTTTCGATTAATACTATTATAATTCTAATTATTAGTGTCTAGTTTTCAGTACGGAACTAAATCATCAATTATTGTTCCCTTAAAAAAAAATATTACTTATTTTTATATTATTATTAACATATTCTGACATCATATTTAATTGTTATTAAGCGAAGCTCTCTTTTAGGCAACTCACAAATTTCACTTGTCTCCCTCCTGCTACTTAATGGTTCAACCGATTCAAACGAATTTTGGCATGAACATACATGATTATAACCTGACGGACATAGGCTATGTAAAAAAAATATAAACTTTACCATGGAGGAATAATCACCGAAAGAAAAATTCAAAAGCTGATCACAGCCAAACCGCTGATACTACATTGATGAAATTTGGGGTCAAAACTCACATCGTGGTCGTTACTAATGTGCAAAAAAAGTTTTGAAATCAAACATACCATGGAGGAATAATCACCGAAAGAAAAATTCAAAAGCTGATCACAGCCAAACCGCTGATACTACATTGATGAAATTTGGGGCCAAAACTCACATCGTGGTCGTTACTAATGTGCAAAAAAAGTTTTGAAATCAGACATACCATGGAGGAATAATCACCGAAAGAAAAATTCAAAAGCTGATCACAGCCAAACCGCTGAGACTACATTGATGAAATTTGGCGCCAAAACTCACATCGTAGTCGTGACTAATGTGCAAAAAAAAGTTTTGAAATCGGACTTATCATCGAGGAATAATCACCCTTCAAAAATTTAATTGCTTCGCATTGTATTTGCAAACAGCAGCATGTATTGCAGACCTAGTTTATTATGAACTATATACTATGAATGAATATTGTAATTTTTATACCAATTTATTGATTTGTTTTGATTTGCATGCACGGACCTCGGCGAAATGTTGCGAATGAGCTACTGTAATATTAATGATATTTTTTGTAATGTGACCATATTTCAGGCAATAAAATATTTTTATCTTTTAATAACACAAGCCTTACAGTGATTAGGTACTTTGTGCTAGGCTAATTGGTGTGAATGTAAGATACAATGTTATTAATATAATCATAAGCTGAATGTACTAACCGCTGTGTCATCGATCTCCTCTAACGAGTTGTTTATTTGGACTTTTGGCGGGAATGGGAAGCGTCACTTTAGTAATTTTGTTTTCTTGAAAAAACGTGTTGTTTCGGATATAAGTGTATAATAATAGTGGATTATTAAGTGTTCATGAACATGCACGGGCATTGACAAGTGAAATAAAACAGCGATAGGTATCTTTTAAGTTAAAGGAGTTTTCAGTAAATACGCACAGATTTATTGAAACTTAGGGAAGGAGTATTAAACTATATATGTATCATACATTGATTATTTAGTTAAGTTATCTATTTTACTTATTCTCTCTTCATGTAAGTCTATTTATGTCATCGACCTACTAATGGACATGCCCTAGCGGTGAGAATTGTGGCCCTACGAAAGAAAGAGATAAAACTAAGTGTCGGACTATCTTTATCTCTCTCAAAATATGTGCCGTACCTGTAGTGAAAATAGAGAGTCAATCGCCTATGAGGAAAGAGATAGCGTTAATCCAAAACCAAGAAATTACTGCACGTTATACGGGTACGGCATATCCATTAGTATTTGTCGATGATTTATGTGGTGTAATGTCATATTATGTAGTATAATAGTTTTTTCACAATTGTCATAGAAATCATAAAAATATATAATATTTTTTATTGTTATATTTTATTTGAACTACACTTACCTCTTTTTAAATTAATGTACTGTTCCACTACTTTGTGTCAAATAATAATCGTCTATGTTGTCATCATCATTATTTAATTAAGAAAAGGAATTAGTGAAGACTAGGCTGTATGAGTTTTGTACCCTTTGTCTCTATTTAAGGGAAAACTAACAAACTTACCCATATAACAGTAAAATTGTTTTTCGATAAACTGTTAGATGACACAGAAGCGACTACTTTAATTGGGCTCACACTTGAAAACGCTCCTCGTAGGAACCAGCAAAGCGGAGAAAGTAGTTTTGAAAACCAAGTGAAGGGTGGGTCAGGTAGCTTATAAAGAGTAATATCTATACAAACAATAATCGAGGTGACATGAAATGACAAAATAACAGCTTTTTGTTAAATGCATATGAAAGTATATACGGTACTTATAACAGAAAAATTTGTCTGTTTGTTCTCGATAATTTCCTTGATTGCTGGACCGATTTAAATGGGAGTTTCACGGGCAGATAGCTGATGTTGTAAAAAGTAATATGGGCTACGTTTTTTGGTATGGTCACCAATAAATGCGTTCCAAATCACGTCGGACACAGCTGCTAAATTAATAAGCCAATACGTTTTTCATTTACCAACAGTGATAGCAATGAGGGTAGTGTAGGTGTAAAAAGTATTTCGAAAAGAAGTTTTAAATCTATAGGTTGGTAAACCGTTTTTTGCCTTCGGGCCTAAATAACTGCAGCTTCGTAACTGGTTTCGATGGAGGGTTTTTTACGAAACCATAGTGTCATACAAGGATGTTTCTTTGCAAAATTATGATATTTTACTGTTAATATGCAAGGAATTATAATTCCATCATCGAACGGAGCCATTTCAGTGTAATTAAAATATGAAAACTTTCATTTGGCAAAAAAAAGTCTTTCTATTTATCATTGTACGTATGTAATGGTATAGTTTCGTAAAAAGAAAAATTTCATATAGGTAAAACACCTTAAATAATATCATAGCGTTCTACACTTAAAGCAATTAGTCCACCATTTTCTATTTTCCTTTTAATTTTTGAAAGAAAACAATTCAAGTTTTGAATAAAAAACATTGGCTCTATTGGATTTCCCGTTGAAAAAAAGCACGCCCATTTGAAAGTTTTCTTTCTTATGGAATTTTAAAATTTACTTAACATTTTATGGTGCTAGCGAAGCTTTGTGCTTAGCGACTACATCGCCTAGTACTGTTATGGCATTTTTTCTTGCTCTGTGACAAATAATAAATAAAATGATTACATGCTCTTTGAGCTTTTTTAAAAGCGATACTAAATGCATATTATATTTTAACTTTACCAGCACCGAGCTTTTGTTGACGACCTCCTTGGTCGCGTGGCTCGCACGGTTTTTATGGTAACGCTACTCAGAGGTCTCGGATTCGATCCCGGCCGTGTTAATATAGAAAACGAACTTATCTATAATTAACTCGTGTCTGAGTGTAGCGTCGTTGTTTCTGAATTCCATAAAACAAGTGCTTTAGTACTTCGGTTCAGAACAATGTTTATTTGTTAATAAAATCAGTAGGACAGCGCCTCATATAAAAATTAATGCAACGTTTTAATGACCAACTAAATTGCTGGATGTTTTATCTTTAAGAATTTTAAGTTATACTTCTTTAGGCGCGTAATGAAAAAATGATTGAAATTTTAAGATGCGCGCGCATCACTGTGACACAAAATTATCATGTTGAACTGTGTCACAAAATTATCATGTTGAAGTTGGCAAAAACGACATGGAATAAACCAGCAGGATGAAGTTGGCCGCTAATTTATTGTAAATTGTAATTAATCATGTCTGGGTATTAAGGATACCGTGTGGTAAGGAAAAAAAAAATAAAAAATAATTTTCATTTAACTCCTTTGTATTATACAAAATAATGATAATTCAGTGATAATAATTCAATTCATAAAAGTATAAAATTTTTCATCAATGTTTTCTTATGACCCTATCACGTAAAATTATCGTCCGTAAACTGACTTTACAGACAACTATTTTTTTATAAATAAAATCGGTAGGACAGCGCCTTATATAAAATTAATGCAACCTTCTAAACTAACCAACTTGCTGGATATTTTATCTTTCAGAATTTTAAGTTTTTATATCGACTTATTGTAATCTATTTGTCATAAATATTTTGAAGTACATAGTTTTACACCAATAATTGTCTTTTTTTTTAATTATTAACTGCACTTAACTGTTCTGGATTCTTTATTGTATATGGGTTTTTTAAGTAATATGTAGTATTATGCATTGTTATTAATTTAACATGCTGTGTACGCTATTTTTGGAAAATTGTCTTGCTTACCTTAATTTACATAATATTTTTTTGATAGTGATGTGCCGGATATCCGTATCCTCTGATATCCAAGGCAGAGAAAAGATCTGTATCCGTGTCCGTATCCGTTACTTTTTGGCGGATCTTTTACGCATCTATTTACCCTATTAATTTGAAATTTATAGATAAAATTCCTTAAGGCGAAGGGTAAGGCGCACTAGCGACGCCAATTGCCGAGATTCTGACGGTTATAATTATTTAAAATAGATCCGCTTTAGTAGCTAGTCGCAAGTGCGCCTTATTCTTCGCCCTAAATAGGTGATTAGGTAGCAATAAAAAACTATTAAATTCAATAAAGATATTATTATATTTTTATAATCAAATATTTGGCTCCTTTATGTAGCAAACTTTGCCGTAGTTAGTTATCATACCAATAGTATATAACTCCAAGGTGCTAAGTTAACTATTTTTTTTAATGAGATCAATATTATAAAAAGTTATAAGATCACTTTTTATCAAGAAAACAAAAGTTAGATCTTCGTAATATTTTAAATTCGAATTAAATGATTTTTTAATCAAGTAACTTTAACTGCGTGACACATCAGTGTTGATGTCAGATAAAACAACAAGCGTTACCTATGCTACCCAGTGTCACATTAAACTAAAACAAAACAAATAAAAGACCTGCCGCGCAATGCAAGTCGAAACATGTCTCAACTCAAGATCGCGCGCACCGACACCGATTGTGCAAGAAAGTTAAGATCCGTATCCGTATCTGCGGATCTTGACACCAAATATCCGTAATTAGATCCGTATCCGCGGATCTACATTTTTGACGATACGGCACATCACTAGTAAATACTACATACTAAATACTACAGCGTAAAATTAGCAAGGTACTAGAAAATTTGACGGGTTATAGTAATATAGGTTATAAACGGGATTGTTACCATGTACTATCGAGGTCTCTCGTGCCTTACCACTTTGTAGAAATATTCGTTTGAACTGATCGCATCGGACACGCCCACACGACGCCTAATTGGCTTCGTATTTTACTACGATTTATACTACGGCCAATCATAAACAACTAGTTTTAAAATCGCCCTTGATGTCAGTACTGTCAACTGTCAATCTGCTTTTTCTGCTTGTTTGCGCACGCGCGCCATTGTTGAATGAATGGAGCGGGGCGTAGGGCGGAAGCGATAGGCATCGTGCAGTGTGAAAGCGACTTCCGATTTAGGACTGATAAGGCGCCAGAGGCTTCGATAGTACCTTGTTTTTAGTGAGTTTCCGATATTTCGGCACTGTTGCAAGCGCCATGATCACGGAGCAACTGAAGTAATTGCGGGTAAGCTGTTATTGGCAGACATATCGGTCTACCCTCCGACGAAGTGTTTAATTGCATTCAATACCCGTATCACTGTTCACATTCTCACTATTCACTTGAAACTGTTCTCGTCACACAACACTTATAGTATCGGATCGCGACACGACACTTTTATGATTATTTCGGTTTTTACACATACGAACTACAGGATTACAAACATTCGACAATTTTAAACCGTCCTCACGATTGAAATTTTTATGTTTTGTTATTTCAATCGCTTCCCTGACCATTGTTGGTATGTAGTGGCGTTCTGTCGAAATAATCTGTGGGATATGGAACTCAATCCAGTGGTTAGGACCAGAATCAACAAATATTCCGCGATGGCCGATTTCTGCTTATCGTTCTTGATTGCTTTTGTGTTCCCTTATTCGGCATGCTACTGTTCGTTTTGTTTGGCCAATGTACGAACTGCCACAGCTGCAATCGATCTTATAGACACCAGGTTTCTCCAAGGGGAAGTTGTCTTTAGGAGACCGTAGGTATTGTGAAACTTTTCGTACAGGAGGGTACTTATTCAGTATCTTTGAGATCTTGTCAGTCATTCTTTTGACATGACTTCGGGAACTTAATAAAAACAAGGTACTATCGAAGTCTGTCGTGCTTTACCACTTTGTAGAAATATTCGTTTGAACTGATAGCATCGGACACGCTCACACGACCCCAAATTGCCTTCGTATTTTACTACGATTTATACTACGGCCAATCATAACCAACTAGTTTTAAAATTGCCCTTGATGTCAGTACTGTCAACTGTCAATCTGCTCTGCTTGCTGGTTTGCGCACGCGCTCCATTGTTGAATGAATGGAGCGGGGCGTGGCCTGACGCGATAAGCATCGTGCAGTGTGCTAGCGACTTTTGACTAAGGACTGATAAGGCGCCAGAAGCTTCGATAGTAAATGGTGGCAATCCCGTATATAACTAAGGTATATTACTATAATGTTAGTGACCATGAAAGGTTAAAACAAAACAAACAATATAATTTGACGGGTGTTCAACACAACCTTTCGTTATCCGGGCGGTCAGACCGCTGGGCTACCGAGATGCTGCAAGGCGCTTCGAAGTTTACAAACGTATGTCAACTTCTACTGTGAGCTAGTATCGTTCCACCAATTTTGAACGCTAACTACCTTCAACATCGAGTGTAACATTTCTCCAAATATTAAACTTTCGATTAAATTGGAACTAGCAATAATAATGTATTTATTCTTAGATGTATTTATAGAAATATGGAAATGGGAATGCAAAAAAAACTACACTGAATTACTATTTAGTTTAGCAAAAATTAAAGGACATTAAAATATGTATATTAAAAATTAGGATATTAATTTCATTTATTCTTAATAAAGCATGTTATAAATGTATTACACAAGTTTGGTTATTCCTTTTTTTCGCAAATATCATCCACTTTTCTCTTCTTCCTGTAGTATTCAATTCGTTCTTCTAGACTAGCTGTAAAAAATCAAGCAATTATTATATTAAAATATTTTTCTATTAAAATAATTTATTTAAAACAATTAAAATTGAAAATAGCAAAAAAATATATTCATCATAAATATATATCATAAAAACTAAATGGTTGTTTCATCTTAATAGATTGTCCAAACATTTGTAAAAATGTTTCTTTCGAATACGAGAGGATGTTCCTCTCATTGATGAGACAACGGTGGCCTACAGCGTAAAAAGTAGAAAGGTACTAGAAAATTAGCTCAATTGATATAGCATTGGACCGGACATCCAAAGATTGCGGGTTCGATTCCCGCCTGAGAATTTACTAGTGAGATGATTAGATTTTTTAAGCCATAATAACAGTCATAATATTAGTTACATCTACACCAATTAGCCTAGCCCAAAGTAAGCACTGTAAGGCTTGTGTTATGGGTGCTAGGGTAACGGATAGACATACACATATGATACATAGATATGTAATATTATTAGAAATATATAGAAATAGTGCTCCTACCGGGACGAACCCGGGACTGTCGGTGCGAAAGGCAAGATCGCTACCATTGCACCTAATGGTCATCTAATTAAATAATTAAAATTAAATAATCTAATTAAAAGCATAAATAAATTATTAATCAAAGAGTCTGCTTTCCTCCATTATTTTGTATTTTATTGTATACTAGCTGACCCAGCCATGCGTTGCTGTGGCACAGTAATTTTTTAAAATAAAAGTAGCCTAAGTTACTCCTTATTACATCAGCTACCTGCCACTAAAAGTCCCGACAAAATCGGTCCAGCCATTTCAGAGATTAGCCGGAACAAACAGACAGACAGACAGACAAAAATTGTAAAACATGTTATTTTGGTGTATGTACCGTATATATATTTATATGCATGTAGTAAAAAAACGGTTATTTCAACAAACGGACACTCTAATTTTATTTATATGTATAGATTTTTCTATGTTTTTTCCTTTTTATTTTATAATTTAACTTTTATACTTACAACAAGTAACCCTTTTCAACAATGGTATATAAGTCCTCGGTTCAACACCTTGTAGCAAACAGTTAGAATAAGCTATAACTCTGTCGCTTTCATCGGTATCACCTTTCTCGCTCGCACAATTGAAATAAACTTTCTCCAATTCGTTTATTGAATCTTTGATCATTGTCGATCTGAAAACAAAAGGTAATTTTTAATTCCTTCAAAGTATTTGTAAGGTAGTTGGAACAAATCCAATAAGATGAAAAAAAATCATCAAAATCGATAAATTATTATAATAGAAAAATACTAGAAAAAATCGTTGTTTCATTAATGAGGATTTTCCTCTCATTGATGAAACAACGCTGGACTACAGCGTAAAATCAGGAAGGTACTAGAAAAATTTCGACGAGTGTTCACAAGGCTCGGTAGCTCAATTGGGAGAGCATTGGACCGGATTTCCAAAGGTTGCGGGTTCGATTCCCGCCTGAGAATTCACTTGTGACCCGAGTCGATTTTTTCTTGTATTTTTCTATTAAAATAATTTATCTTATAAGATCGCATTGAAAATGCATAAATCGGTTGAATTTTTATATTTAAGATAGATCCAAAAATGCAGTATCTCGATTTACATACTAATAAATTAACTCTCTTGATAATAAAATTAATGTTTCTTACTTGATATTATGAATCGTCCATTCGCTTTGAAAATGTGTTATAACCATTTTAAGCTCATCTCTATCATAAATCCAATTCTGTGTATTTTCCAGGTCATAGATACTGCTGAATAAATTCAAAGGAATATCTAACGCCATATTGTATTGAGGCTTTCTGTGAACAAGAGATTTTTATTAATATTATTTCTTACATTCATGTAAGCCTAGCCTAAAGCAAGCACTGTAAGGCTTGTGTTATGTGTGTGTGTTGTGCACACAATCAAATTTTATAGTATTTTGTATATGTGTATGTATTAATTTTAAAGGTTTCACTTCTACCACGTGTGAATTGCACACATGCTTATCTTTTTTAGGACTCCATTCCTCGAAAGGAAAAAACGGAACCCTTATAGGATCACTTTGTTGTCCGTCCGTCCGTCTGTCAAGACCCTTTTTCGCAGGAACACGTGGACGTATCAAGCTGAAATTTATATCAAATACTCAGGTCTACTATCCCTTGGAGCTGTGAAAATCTCAAACTTCTAAGCCAACGCAATCAAAAGATTGAGCCGTTTATGCCGCAAATTTTCGACACTCGCAAGGGAATCAAAACCTACAAGGGTACTTCCCGTGAACTCAGAATCTTGAAATTTGGTACAAAGCAACGTCTTATAGCATAGATAAAGGAAAAATTGCGAAAACCGTAAATTTTTAGTTACATCATCTAATAAAAATATTGTACGGAACCCTCGGTGCGCGAGTCCGACTCGCACTTGGCCGGTTTTTGTTTTTGGTGACTATGATTATTCCAACACATTTATTTGAAATGATTTTAACTAGTCTTTTATTATTTATATAAATATTAATTTGCATTTTTTATAATTGTTTTTTGTGACGCACAAGTGTTGGAGAATTCTGTAAACTAGCATTGTTTTTGATTAATAAATAAATAAATTCTCACCTCAAATTCTTCTCAACGTCAAGTAGTTCTTTAACCACATCCGGTTCTTCATCCCCCCTTCCCACTAGTAGGAGTATCCCCATTATACACCTGATCTGATGCCAAAGGAAAGCGTTCCCTTCTATTAGAAGGTAGTACATTATAGAAGCTGTAAAGAAATTACAAGTACATTGACTTAAAAACATATACTTGTTGACTTTGTTGTAATCAACGATTTAATATAACCTTATTACTACTATTATTGTGACTAGCTAACCCGGCCACGCGTTGCTGGTATAACCCGGCCACGCGTTGCTGGTATAACCCGGCCACGCGTTGCTGGTATAACCCGGCCACGCGTTGCTATGGTAACGATAATTAATTATAAAAACTGTTATTCTTAGGGCGCCTTCAAATTAGAGGCGAGAGGAAGCGCTACAGTGGCGCCACAGTGGCGCGCTAGCCGCGCCTCTACTAATTTTCATACAATTTCTAGAAGCGCAATTGCAGCGCCACTACCGTGACACACGTACGTCATTTTTGCATAAGGAAGTGACAGCTTTTAAATATTATTTAAATTACTATTGAACTTCAATATGGATGCAGATCTTGACATTGAAGTGTTTATTGAGGATGTTAAAAATCAACCTGCAATATGGGATAGTTTAGAGATGGATAGTAAATTTATTGAAAATTTCGAAATTAAATCTACAGCGGGAAAAAATCAAGCAGGTAAGTTATTTATATAATTCTATCTCGATATGATAATTCGCCATCTAGGCTAGTAAAATAATTAGCTAACTTGTTTCGTAAATCTAAAGCACTAATTTGTACTTGGTTATTCGAAATGTTACCAGCGTAGTATCTTGATAATGTTGAAGTGTTACTGGTTTCATGAATTATTTTTGTTTTAATTATATAATTATGTAAAACACAAATAGCTCGAACTATAATTTCCGCGAATATAATATTGACATCGATTGGTCGATGCAATATTCTAAATTTATTTTCCATGATACCAAACGTGCATTCAATATAGCGCCGCGCTCTTGACAGTCGATAATTGTATATTTTTTGATTTAGACTTAAATGATTGCCACTATATGGTCTATGAATAAAATAACTAATTGCGAATGCTTCGTCTCCGATATAAACAAAAGGCAGTATCTTCTTTTTCCTTTTTAACAAAATTAACAACAAGAGTGCTTCTTCGTCGGAATCCATCGCGTAACTGACGAACATCACTAGAAAATTCCAAAGCATTACTGAGGCACGTCTGCTGCGCCACAGTCGCGCCACTGCAGCACTACTTTTTGGAAGCGCCACACTATGTGGAGGTGCCTAAGAGAGCTTGGCCATAAATACATTTTGTAAAAATCGGCGCAGGTACTTGTATTATACCTCAAACTATAGCTAAGAAGTTGATCTACCATATTATGTATAAATTATGTATGTAACTAGTACTTTTTTATAGTAAAGAGCATCTAAATACGATGATTGAAAAATTATCACGAAAACATCATAATTTGTATTTTTTTCAGGATGATTTTCTAGTAAGCTAGCAATGAAAATTATACAAGTATTATACCATTTTAGAAAGCTTATAATATATACTTTTTTTTGGTATACACAAATATGCTATATATTTATAAATATATTTACTAGAAATATTTATCTCATGACATATCATTTTTGCGTATCTGAAACTTTCAATTAGAGTTTTGACAGTTGCCGAAATTTGCCGAAGGTCTGTAAATGATGTTATTTGATAGGAAATTTAATATTTTTATACAGGAAGAAAAAAAAAGTTGCAACTTCATTGCACAACATAATGCTATCTATCATAACATGAAATAGTAATAATTTCTTAAAAATACGTGGGCGAATCTATTTGTTTTATTAGTTGATATAGGTTACACTTGTGATATATTATTAATTGCGGTTTATGTTTTGATAATGTATCGAGTATTTCTCACCATTTTTAGTTCGCCTACAAAATAAATTATCAATAAAACACATAGGAAACCGAGTAACCACATAATGATAAATAGTTTTTATTCCCATACTTTGCACACGATTCAAATCAGTTATTTAATATAAAATAGAGCATCTGCATACTGAATAATTACATACTGTTTTTTGTTCGTTATTGTCGTTATTAAAAGTGTATCTAACCACCTACTCTCTCGCAATGAGTGAATTCCAATGTACCAGACGCGACCTATGTCTTGTTTTGATTGAAAGTGACGGGAATTATGTTGTTGCTTTAACAAGTTATATACGGAATAATTTTATCAACTTTTCTGAGGCAAATATCGCTAAAATTGTCGCGAGTGTACAAAAAAATCTTATTACGAACTTTCGTCAACGCTACACTAAATATGGCAGAAATAAAGAAATTTTTTTAAATCAGAATAGCATGTGTTTGAATGCCACATTCACAGTAAATCTGGAAGATCCTACTTGTGAATCTGGACCTTCGACATCGACGGGGAAGCGAGGACGCCCTTCTAAAACCTACGAAGACAGTTCCGATAGAACACAAAGACGAAAAAACAAGGAGTTGCTTGAAACATGTGGCCTTGATTTTATACTGAATTCATATCTTCAAGGATTGAGATCTCAAGGGGAAACGGAAGAAGCATTCATTGTCGAAATTTTACGAGTATTACCCATAGATAAAAAAAGTGAAATACGTCAAAATCTTTTAAATGAACCGGCACATTTAACAGCGTACTCTAAAGATGAAGCTCTCAGTATTTTTATAGAGTTGGACCTTAACATGGCACAGTATGAAAACATGAGAAATTGCTTAATTGCGAAGAACTGCGTATTATTTCCGTCATATAAATCAATTCAGGAAGCTAAAGGAATGTGCTACCCACCAAGATCAAGCATAGAAATTAATAATATTACAGCAAAAATAAAACTGCAAGATCTGCTGGATCACACTATTGCAAGAATTTTGAAAATCAATGGTGTATACAAAGCTGGCAAAAAACATTTAATGCTGTATTCGAAATGGGGCTGTGATGGCTCAAGCGGACAAAGTGAATACAAGCAAGTCTTAACTGAAGAGCATGAGTTAATTTCTGACACAAATTTATTTATATCTTCATTAGTACCTCTGAAACTTGTTGATATTAATACAAATGAAACTTTGTGGGAAAACCCTGTTCCATCATCAGTAAGATTTTGTAGGCCTATTTTAATAGAATTTTCAAAAGAGACACCAGAGAAAACTACAAGTGTAGTTAATGAAATTATAGCTCAAAGAAACGCTCTCACAACAAGCTTAATCAATAAAAATGGTGAAAGTATTGAAATCAAACACACATTATTTTTGACAATGGTTGACGGGAAAGTGGCTCAAGTTTTGTCAGAAACTTCATCAGGTGCTGTATGTACTATTTGTGGTGCAAGACCTACAGAGATGAACAATTTAGAAAAAGTACAAAATAAACCTGTTGACGAAAATTCTTATCAATATGGGCTTTCGACTTTACATTGCTGGATTAGATTTATGGATCTAATTTTACATATATCTTATAATGTAGGCTTTGAAAAATGGTCTGCTACAACGACAGAAAATAAAGATTTGAAAAAACAAAAGAAGACATATGTACAAAGAAGGTTCAGAGAAGAATTTGGTTTAAATATAGATAAACCTAAGCAAGGTTCTGGTAACAGTAATGACGGTAATACAGCTAGACGATTTTTTCAAAACTATCAGTGCACTGCAGAAATTACCGGTGTGGATGAGGAATTGATAAAACGATTTTATGTTTTACTTCAAGTTATGTCTAGCGGAAAAGTAATTAATGCTACGAAATTTGGACAGTATGCTTTCGATACAGCACAACGATATGTTAGTAAATATATGTGGTATTATATGCCATCATCTGTCCATAAAGTCCTAATTCATGGGGAAAGTGTAATTCGGCATTATTCAGTGTTACCTCTTGGACAGCTCTCCGAAGATGCCCAGGAATCAAGGAACAAAGACTATAAACGATTCAGACTTCATCATGCTAGAAAATGCTCTAGAGTAGCTACAAATGAAGACGTTTTACATACACTTTTGTACACTTCAGACCCTTACATAACAAGTTTAAGAAAACCTTCCAATAAAAAGTCTATGGAACTTATAGATGAAGCTGTAGAGCTAGTAGAATAATATAATTCTATGTTATTTTCTTTTTCTTATTTTATTTAATTAATAAGAGTAATTTTATGTGTTTATTTTGTATTAATTATAACATTTAGGTCACATTGTTTAAAATTAGTCGTAAAATTATGATAATTTTTCAATATTTCATGTTTTGTATTTTTTTACAATTATTAAATATATTTTTATATGCATAGACTGTATATTATTTTAAAGTACGTTTATCTCAGATTACCTAAAAAAAAAATCAGCTGTATATCTATAAAAACATGGAAGTTATAGATTTATGACCCGAAACCGACTCGATCTCCACATAGTGCGCCACTGCAGCGCTTCCTCTCGCCCCCAATTTGAAGGCTTATGGTAACTATATATGGTAACGAACCCACAAAGTCCTTCTTTTATATAGTAGAGATAACAGAATAATATTGTTTTTACTTTATGGATTAAGTATGGTGACGACGTATATTGTAAATGTCGTTACATCTGTTAAAGCTAACGAGTTTCTTGCGCCCATTCCTCTTGTCAGTTAAAAGGTGTACTGAATGAGTTGTAGATAAATATGTTGGACGATTCAAAACAACTTATTTTTAAGTGCATTTGAATAAAACTAGGCGATGCATTCGCTAAGCATAAAGCTACGCTAGCACCATATATTGGAAAGGAGCGTAATACCTAAAAAAAGAAAAAAAAATTGTTTCGATGGGAATTTTTGCTAATTTCATAATTCGGGCTCCGTCACCATCTGGTCCTAAACCTTTTGAATCGATTCCACACAAATAAAAATCGGTTAAGAACTCGGGAAGTTATGGCGTATCAGACATTGCGCCATTGAAGCTGGTCCATGGGAGCTTCGCTCACTTCGTGCGCTCCGCTCCAATTATTGTATTTTATGAACTGGCACTATATGTTGTTTCTGAAACGCTAACGCAACTCAGTTGTCCGTATGTTCGTTTATATTGAGTGGTCTTTTGTAATTTCTCGTCATAAAAATGCCTACTTTTGTTTGTAAATGAAACACTTGATCCTTCCGATACTTGAAGTTATGATAGTTTAATATAGGATAGATAGTTTGACTAGGCGAACGCTACCATTGCACTTAATGCGGTACTTACAAATGTAATATTTAATCTATAATCTAAGATCACAGTTGTTTGTGTGTTTGTCTGTCCGCCCTTTTTCCCGCTCTTTTTCCATTGTATCAATTAACGTTACCATAGTAACGCGTAACCGGGTCAGCTAGCCTATAATCTAAGATCACAAAATTGTTGTTTGTCTGTCCGCTCTTTTTCCATTGCATCAATAACGTTATCATAGCAACGCGTTAACCGCAAGTAGTTCATCTACCGGACGCTAGATGGCGCTAACGGAAAAATATTTAATAATAGAAAAAAATTAAAGAATTTTGTCCACCCATGCGAAGCCGGGACGGTCCGCTAGTTTTTACAAAAATCCTAGCTTACCCGGCCACGCGTTGCTACGTCATAAATTAAAATGAAACCTATCATTTGTCCTAAGTTGGAACAAATCCAGCAAAATGAAAAAAAAAAACATTATAATCGGTTGAGTAGTTTCAGAGTTCATCGCTGTCAAACACTATGACAGGGAAATTTTTATATATATAAAATACATATATAGATAAAAACAAACTCACGTTCGGTACCTTCCTTTTCGACGGGCAATATTTTAGCTGTAAAAATTTCCCGCGTAAACTCGGTGACGCCATTACCGACGTCCATTTTGCAAAGATTGCGGAAGTCGTGTGAACCAACAAGATGGCGGCTCGCTTCTCTCATCGCTTCTATATTGAGATTGGAGCGAGGGAAATAATATTTGTATTTTCGCCGTTTACAATCGAATCTGTGAAAGGATTTGATGTAATCAATATTTTATTATCATACCTTCATAAAATCAGTGTCGGATTAAGAGTTCCTGATGCCCTAAGCAATCCATGGATTTCGAAAGCATAAAGAATACATTAGAAAAATTAACTATAAAAAATAAACTATAATTAGAAGGTCTTAAATCACATTAAAAATGAAACTTTATTTATGACACCACACTGAGAAAATAACAGTAAAAATCTATAATCTTAGATCACAAATTTGTTGTTTGTCTGTCTGCTCTTTTTCCATTGTATCAATTAACGTTACCATAGCAACGCGTTAACCGCAAGTAGTTCGTCTACCGGACGCTAGATGGCGCTCACGGAAAAATATTTAATAATAGAAAAAATTAAAGAATTTTTTCCACCCGTGCGAAGCCGGGGCGGGCCGCTAGTAACAATAACAAACAAAAAAAATTGTTTGCATTCGCAATGACATATTTCTATAAGATTTAAAATACGCCTGTAATATTAATTCATAGTAAAAATTGGAATACGTCGTTTGTTTCGCAAGTCTGCCAGCGTCTCGGTAGCTCAGCGGTCAGAGCACTCGCCAGGATAACGAAAGGTCGTGGGTTCGAAACCTAGCTAGGGGTTCGGAGATGTGGTTGTTTTTTACAAGGCGTATTTAAAATATTATAGAACAAAAGGAAAAATTCTACAATGGACGGTCTTATAGTTCGAAGCGATCTCTGCCAGCGAACCTTTTTAGTAGTTATAATAATCTTACATTCACACCAATTAGCTAAAGTAAGCATGTGTTAGGCTTGTGTTATGGATAGACACATATACATTTTATATTCATAGAAATATATACAATTACAAAGACTCAGGTATAAATGCTTGTATTCATCACACAAACATCTGCCCCATATGGGACTTGAACCCAGGACCTTTGGTGGGAAAGGCAGGCACAAATTGGTCATCAAAAATTCAAGAAGATATGGATATTAAGTCACCTTGCACTGTACTCTGGTTTATCATCAGGTATAGGCATCCAAGCCACTGCCCTTATATCCTTCGGCAGCAGTCGGTTTAGGATTTTGCAGTACTGGATCTCTGAAGATATTGATTCAGGAGTAAGCTGGTGGTCGGGAGGGTGCTTACTTCTTAGACAAATTGAGATCACCTGCAATAAAAAAATATATTTTATGTTATTTTTATATTTAAAGATATTAATAATAATAAATAATATAATATTCCGGACAACTCACAACAACAATTGAGACCTAAACTAAATTTGTATGTTTGTCTGTCCGCTCTTTTTCCAGCTCTTTTCATTGTATATGCGTTACCATAGCAACGCGTTACCGGGTCAGCTGGTAATAATAATAATATTTCCTATATTTTCACCAATTAACCTAGCCCAAAGTAAGCACTGTAAGGCTTGTGTTATGGATACTAGGATAATGGATAGACATACATATATGATACATAAATATGTAATATTCATAGAAACATATATTAATACCCGTATTCATCACATAAATATCTGCCCCTTACGGGATTCGAACCCAGGGCCGTCGGTGGGAAAGACCAAGCGGCCGAAATTAGTACTAGAAAACATCAATTTGTCTAAGGCAGGGGTTCCCTAAGTGTGCGCCGCGGCGCCCTGGTGCGCCGTAGAAAGTACAGAGGGGCGCCGTGAGTCGATCCTCTAATTATTGGACACCACAAATATTGGCGGGTAAAGGAACCGTTTTGGGTAAATTTAGACCGACCGCAAAAACAACTTTGTAATACCATACATTTGCGATATATTTATATGAAAAACCAAGTTACTAATGTCGCTGCTCAAAAATTTAGACCGACCGCAAAAACAACTTTGTAATGCCATACATTTGCGATATATTCATATGGAAAACCAAGTTACTAATGTCGCTGCTCAAAAATGGTACCTATATGTAATTTCGATTTGTTCAGCGCGGTGTCGGGAAATGACTACGGAACCCTACTTTATGCGTGGTCCGACACGCACTTGGCCGGTTTTTTTGAGTGTTCGCATCATCGGAAACGAACATACCGTCGTAAAAATCTTGCCGTCTTTCGCTCGCCAACAAATGCATACCTACTCGCTTGAAAACCGTTGAAAACGCGGGGGGAAAGATGTGCGAGGGGTATGGTACCCCTCCCACGCCTTTCCCCACTTGCGCTCGCTTGCTCGCATCGCAATCAAGATTATTGCCCGTTTATTTACCTACAAGTGTGCCGCGCGACCGCGACGGACGTTTTTTGTTTGTTGTTGTTTTGTTTCGCTTTATTTTTCTTCAAAATGGACAGATTTTTATTAAATAAACAAATTGGTAGTTCAAATGATAGTGATAAAGTATCTACTAGTGGCGGTGGGGAAGCAAAGAAGAGGAAATATCGTAAATACGATGACAGCTATTTGGACTTTGGTTTTACTTCAATAGAAGTAAAAAATGAAGAAAAACCGCAGTGTGTGCTTTGTTTGAAAATACTATCATCCGAATGTATGCTTCCAAGTAAGTTAAAGCGACATCTCGAGACAATTCATCCAACTATGGCTGATAAATCGCGTGATTTTTTTCACCGGAAACTACAAAATTTAAATAAAACGAAAAACGTATTCACTCAGCAGGCCTCAGTACCTAAAAACGCACTGTTAGCATCATTCAAGGTGGCATACAGGGTAGCAAAATGCAAAAAACCTCATACTATTGCAGAAGATCTTATTCTGCCGGCTGCTCGCGACATGGTAAATATTATGATGGGAGAATCAGCTAAAAATTAATTTCCAAGATACCCTTATCTAACAATACTATCAGTCGAAGAATCCATGACATTGCTGAGGATCTCAATCACCAATTAATAGAACAAATGAAAAGCAAGGAATTTGGTTTACAACTTGACGAGGCTACTGACAGCAATGATGATGCACATCTTATTTGCTACGTACGCTTTCTGGCTGACAATATCATTGTCGAAGACCTTTTATTCTGCAAAAGCATTACCGGAAGTGCGAAAGCCCAAGACTTGTATGAAATTTTAGACAAGTTTTTCACAGAAAATTATTTGGATTGGAAAAAGTGTATCGGTGTATGTACTGATGGTGCTCGATCGATGTCTGGCAAGTATGGGGGATTACAAGCACTTATTCGTAAAAAAGCACCGAATGCTATGTGGACCCATTGCATCATCCATAGGGAAGCTCTGGCATCAAAATCAATGAGCTCTGAACTAAACCAAGTACTGGAATGTGTAATTAGTGCGGTAAACTACATAAAAACTAGGCCTCTAAAGGCCAGACTTTTTAAAAAACTATGCATAGATATGGGAGCTGAACATACAGCCTTGCTGTACTACTGTAATTCACGATGGCTTTCACGTGGAAATGTTTTATTTCGTGTGTTTGAATTACGCGAAGAAATTTGCACTTTTTTACAGCAAGAACATCAAGAAAATGCCAAATATTTTACTGAAACTGATTTTTTGCTAAAGCTAGCATATTTATGCGATGTGTTTGAGAAATTAAACAATTTAAATCTATCTTTGCAAGGCAACAACATGCACATTCTGAAACTTTCGGAGAAGATTGCGGCGTTTAGAAAGAAACTGCAGTTGTGGATAACAAAGTTGAAAGAAGGAGGCGGTCAAGAATGCTTCCTGCGATTGTATAATTATGTGGCATCAAATGAACTTGTTGTTTCACAAGACCTGATCGTCCTTTTCACGGAACACCTAGCGAAGCTCTCCGAATTATTTTCGAAATATTTTGCAAATGATGATGTTGAAAAATTTGCGTGGATCCAAGACCCTTTCCATGCACAAAGTCCACAAGGATTTACATCACAAGATGAAGAGAGTCTCATTGAACTTTCTTGCGACAGCAGCCTTAAAACAAGATTCGCGAGTGTCGATTTAGTGGAGTTTTGGTTATCGATCCAAAATGAATATCCAAATTTAACTTCCAAAGCATTAAAAATTTTCATTCCGTTTGCAACATCGTATCTATGTGAAGCCGGGTTTTCAGCTGTAGCTGTGATAAAGAACAAATATCGCTCAAAGATCAATGTTGAGCAAGAAATGAGAGTAGCAGTGTCAAGTCTTATTCCCCGCTTTGAAAAACTGTGCGGAGATCACCAAGCTCACCCTTCACATTGATTTGCCTCAGTAAATATCGTATTTAATTTTTGTTTTTTCTTAAGTTTTTCTTGTTTTTTTCCGTTCAAATTCTTTTATAATAAAAAATTCAACTTTATTTTGTGGTGTTATAATTTTCGTTACGATCAACCTAACTTAACTACTATTATTGTAGGTACTTATTTCTTTCGGTTATTTTCCTCAAATAGTTAACTAGGACAGGGCGCCGTGAAATAATTTTAAACTTGTGACTGCGCCGCGGGTTACAAAAGAATGGGAACCCCTGGTCTAAGGTATCTAGGTATGTATTTTTCCATTTAGTAGGAGCGTTTTCCGAATTAAAGCCTTTCACTGTGATCTCCAACCTGTATGCCAAGATTGGAGATTACTGAAAACCTTTAATTTTTGGGGAAGGAATATCCAGCAATGAAAGTCTTCTTGTTACCAGCCATACCAGCGGATAATGGTTTTTTTTTTTATTTTGATTGGGTTTGCTCTTGATCCCAATCAAGCCCGGGGGCCAAGAGAGAATCCACTATGGAACGAGCTAACCTAGAAGATGCCTATTAGCTCTGGTTTTGAAATGGACTAGTTATAAGTTCTCGGAAATACAGACGCAGGGAGGGAGTTCCACTCCTTTGCTGTGCGCATTACAAAGGATGTTGAGAAGTACTTCGTGCTACAGGTAGGATTAGCAACCAAGAAAGGGTGGTAGCCCGCAGTGCGTCTGGATGTCCGATGGAAAAAGGGAGGGCATCTCCCTCCATCGTATGAGCACATGTAGCACATGAGCACACTCTTCAAAATACAATCTGAAGAAGACCGACAGACAGGCAACATTGCGATGATTTTATGTAAAAATAAAATCTAGAGTCGTCTAACATGAAGGTTTTTTTAAGTAAATAGGTAGGTAGGCGCTTGACCACTATCTCGCCGGGTAAGCTACGATGCGATCTAATTTACACACACACATATATTAACAAAAATAAAAAATAATCATATCTTAGGTAGAATACAAAGTCAGTCTTAACAACTATGTGTGTGTGTGCTGCAGCAGTACGCAAGGGTCGCAGCTCAGCATCGTATTTACCCGCCGTAAGATACCTATTCACTCGTGTCTTGAAGACCCCTAAATTGTTTTAATCAGGAAACAGACCGAGACAAAGAGTTCCACTCCTTAGCGATACTAAATGATATAATGGTGTCGCCTATTTCAAGTTTGGTTGTCCGATAAAAAAATGGGGGAACATAAGAAGATCAAAAGTAACATGTAATGTTAAAATTAACTTTCTGGCAACACGATACAAACCACTGGCAACACAAACCTGTCCAAATGAGCTGACCCCTTTATCTGTTCTTCCACATCTATGGTACTGGGATGTTTCTCTCTGTTCTATCAAACAGGACTTCGTTAAAGCATGGAAAAGATGGTGCTCTATGGTCTGTGATGAGTCTTCTTGAACAGCCAAGCCATGATAGTCCCATCCGAAGTAAATTATACGGAGAAGAACACGACGGTAATGACATCTGAAAAATTTATAACAATATATTATACAACGTCTAACAAAAAACCCCGTAAAAAATGTAAAAAATTATCAAAGCGAAAAATATTATCAACCCTTGTAAGCTGTCACTGTATAGAAATGAATTTATCATAGATTACTTAACAGAGTGTACTCTTTAACGGATTTCAAGTTTTTCAATCAAAAAATTAGTTTTGCAAACTCAATAAGAGGAATTAATGGCTTCTAAAACGTCAAGTCAAGAAAAAAGACTCGGTATGAACCATGTTGCAGTTTTGGCGAATTCTTCGTAACGACAATCATCAACCTTATCACTATCGCCGTAAACAGGAGCTGATGCAATCCAATCTTGCACCCAGAAGGAACTTCTGCGAGTGGTAACTCGGGCAGTTAAGAGAGAACCCTAATTACGCAAACAATGTTCTTTGGACGGATTAGGCAACATTCACGAGGTCAGAACTTTCAAATGTTCATAACGATCACGTTTGGGCTCGCGAGAACCCATACGCTTCTCAGCAGAGCAGATTTCAACATTAGTGGAAGCTGAATGTATGGGGTGATATTTATGACGGGCATATCATCGCTCCTGTCATTTTGCCATTACGTCTGAACGGTGCCTCTGGGTGCCTCCGTTACCAAACGTTTTTACAAACGGAATTAGAAGAGGCGATTGACGACTTTCCTGTGGCTGACAGGGATTTCTTTGACAACCAAAGGAACATGGCGTTTCAGCTTGATGGAGCTACGGCACATTTTGCTCGCGAGGTGCGACTGTATCTTAACGGTCGCTTTCTGCGAGGATGGACTTATGGGGTTATGTGAAGGACAAAGTCTATTTCTCCGATTGCCAAACTGTTTTAGATATGGAGCAGCGTGCAAGATCTGGTTGTGCGCGTCAATAACATCGACGATGGTGCGAAATACCATACCAGCCACATCCTATCGACCGAGGTTGTGCATTGAGCAAGGCGGAGCACACTTTGAGCCTTTTCTGTAAATTTGATGTTCATTACGAAAAAATAAGTGTTAGTTTAGGTTGAAACTTTCAACCTATGTCAGGTTTTTTAACTTTTTTGTTGACTTGGAAAATCAATCTAATCGGCTTTTGTACATTTTGTTATTGACTCTATCGTTCCATGGATATTAGATAAAAATGTACCTAATCATTCTGTTTTATTTTCTATTATAATTATATGGAAATATGGTTGGCCCATAAATGAAAATTTTTTTTCATTAATTTTGGCAGTAAATCATACTGGCATAGTACTACGGTTTTCAAATATTGTAAATTGACTCTTTATAATTTAACCTCATTTCCGCTTTAAAGGCATTTTTGTAACACTGTTTATTATATTATATAACCAACAGATCAACAACTCGGTTTACATACTAGTTTTCCTGGTAATACCCTCCAAGGTTCTGAGTTAGAAACAAAAAAAAATCTATATTGGTTTGGGTCTAGGTATTGTGGTAAAGTCACTGTTTCTGAATAAGATATGAAATATGCTGGCATTCATAATGCTATATCTCTATAAGATTTAAAAAAGACCTGTATAACTACCTTACACTATCCAGGCAAGTGCTCTGACGGCTGAGCTATTGAGTCAAAATGGCATTCTGAATTCCATAACACAAGCGCATTAGCTATTTGGGTTTAGAACACATTTGTGATATTGTCTAATATTTATTATTATTATACTATCTGACCTGGCCACATGTTGCTGTGACTCAGTTATTACAATTTGCAATATATTTTTTTATTAAAAATCAGCAATAGCCCGCTCGCGCGTTCTGAGCCCGCGCGATAGACAGCCTTTGTGATATTGATTCATTGGTGGGAGGCGCCTGACGTGACGGCACAGTGGTGGCATGCACGTGAGTTGCGCGCGGTACTGGACAGTACTTGGAAATTGCAACATAACTTTATTTTTCTAAAATAAAAGTAGCCTAAGTTACTCCTTATTACATCAGCTACCTGCCAATAAAAGTCCCGTCGAAATCGGTCCAGCCATTTCAGAGATTAGCCGGAACAGACAGACAAAAATTGTAAAAAATGTTATTTTGATGTATATACCGTGTATACATATATATTCATATACATGTAGTAGAAAACGGTTATTTCAAAATTACAAACAGACACTCCAACTTTATTTATATGTATAGGTTTATTCATAAATTTCTAAATGGGTAACTAAAATATATAACTGTAATCTAGAATAAATGAATTGTGAGAGGCTGCCACAAATTAGAGGAATTGCTAAATGTTATTGAAATAAAGTTCTAATGATTGGGTTGATAAAATGAACCCAAACTTTAGAAATATATTTTTAATCCTTTTAGCCAAAAAAACATCAGCAGCTGGACAGAAGCCTCCTTCAAGAATATGGGGGTTTGATATAAAAATGTCCATTATTAGAAACTGAAACATTTTGTGGTATACACAAGGTGTATAGCGCAATTCGATTCCTTTGCCAGACTGTGATGTCTGCCAGATTAGAACAGACACAAGTATATTACTGCCGTTGAATTTCTTTTTTTATCAGTAAAGATCATACGAGAAAAATTTTTCTTTCCTTAAATTGTACGAACTAATAAATACTAACTTAGTGAAATCAAATTTTCTTTTCCTGTCTTCTGATTCATTATTTACTTGGCTGGATATGTTTTTGCTTATTATATTCTTTAACTGAGCGTTGTGTGCCTCTAACTGTATTATTTTATCAATCAAATCCTGAAACATAAATAGGTTTAATACTGAAAACTACACGTGGAAGGTTAGAATACAATTAATTGTTTTAAAACGAATATTCACATTTTTCTCTAAACATGACAGTTCGTCTCTACTAGCGGCTTTATTTTTCTTCGGTTTTGGTGGTAATTTGGCCATATCTTAAATTTTTACCACAGTGTTTATGCCATAATCCACAACAGTTGTTTACATTTTACAAGTCACTGTCATTAATTAATACAAAACTTTTGTTTTTTAAGTTTTACCCTAAGGGAAGGCAAAGGGTATAAAACCCATACAGCCTAGTTAGTATTCAGTAACTTTTTCTTAATCAAATCATAATAAATGGTGATACGATTTGATTTAGGAATAAAAGATGATCCATGAATGATGAATTAATAGTGAAATAGTCCTTTTCCTTAGGTTTCAGTGAAGGTGTGGGGTTTTATTAACACCTCCTCCTGGTTTTCTTGAGAGTGTGTTAAAGCAGCCGTACTTTCAATGATTTCTTTTCTTATAAAGATGACGATGATCAAAAGATAAGAATCTTATCTTTTGTGTTTTTTCAATACGAACATTTACAATGTGTGTATTGAACGTCAACAACTACGCCATGACTTTGCCATTTGTACGTTGGGAAACCTTGTACTAAGAAACTCTGCAAGGGCTGTTTTTCGCCTTACATTATTTCTTATATTCCATAGTTATTATTCATATAAGATATCTTTTCGTGTACCACTAAGCCATAGATGAAAAAAATTAAATTACCTACAATTAACAGATTGTATACAGCTAAATAGAAACAAGGCTGTTAACTTCACGCATTTTTATCTTTGTTTATGAGTACATATTAATAACATTTTGAAATTTCTAAAAAAGGTATTTCAGTGAGATTGTGTAAAAGTTTGTTACAAAAAGTAAAACATCTACCCATAACCGAGCCACTTGTTTTGTAAAACTTGAAATTTGAAACAATAAGTTTATTTTTTTTATTTTGATTTATTAAGTGAACATCTCTGTTTTTGCAAAATTGTCATAGGATTTCGTTATGTAAAAATAAATGAAGAGTTAGTTTATGAATGATAGGCTATCAATGACAGAATACATCAACAAATGAATTGTAAAATTACCGTTTTCTCTAGGTTTCAGTAAAGGTGTGGAGTTTTAACTCTCGTCTACTTTTTCATACACTCATATAATCCAAAAAATCAATTTTAATAAGAAAGCCAAAACCAAAACCGCTCCTTTATCCTTATTGCTTTACATAATGCTCATACAGCCATGCCTTTAATTTCATAATGACAGATCTCGAAGTCGCTGACGAGCGACCTTCGCTAATTTAATACCGAGCGTATTAAAGAGGCCATAGAGCGGAACAAAGGCTCCAAAGTGTTCGCTAGAGATCTGTCTATTGGGCAAAGTCAACTGACGAGGCTGAAAACTGAAATCTTGAGAGAGATTGAGAGTTTCTATAGGCAGCTGTATTCCAGTATCACACCAGGCTAAAGCAGAGCTCGAGATCCTAGAGCCAAGCTTACCCGACACTATACCGAAGATATCCCGGACGTCAGCCTGTACGAGATTAGAATGGCCCTCAAACAGCTAAAGAACAACAAGGCGGCGGGAGATGACGGAATAACAACCGAGCTTCTGAGAGCGGGCGGCACGCCGGTACTTAAAGTCCTCCAGAAGGTCTTCAATTCTGTCATCGTCCAGGGCAAAACGCCGAAGGCATGGAGCAGAAGTGAGGTGATTTTGTTCTTCAAAAAGGGCGATAAAACCCTACTGAAGAACTACAGACCCATCTCGCTTCCGAGCCATGTCTACAAGCTGTTTTCGAGGGTCATTACGAATCGTCTTGCTCACAGGTTTGACGACTTCCAACCTCCCGAACAAGCCGGGTTCCGAAAAGGCTTTAGCACCATAGACCACATTCATACGCTGCGGCAGGTTATACAGAAGACCGAAGAGTATAATCGGCCACTTTGCTTGGCGTTTGTGGACTATGAGAAGACCTTTGATTCGATCGAGACTTGGGCGGTGCTGCAGTCTCTCCAGAGGTGCCAAGTGGACTACAGGTATATCGAAGTGTTAAGGTGCCTGTACCAAAACGCCACTATGTCGGTCCGAGTACAGAGCCAGAGCTCTAATCTTATCCAACTACAGCGAGGAGTGAGACAGGGAGACGTTATCTCACCGAAACTGTTCACTGCTGCGTTGGAGGATATTTTTAAGCTTCTGGACTGGAATGGACTTGGCATCAACATCAACGGCGAGTACCTGACGCATCTTCGGTTTGCCGATGATGTGGTCCTAATGGCTGAGACCTTGGAAGACCTGAGCACCATGCTCGAAGATCTCAGTAACGCATCCCAACGAGTGGGTCTTAAGATGAACATGGACAAGACGAAAATTATGTCCAACGCCCATGTTACACCCGCTCCAGTAAAAGTTGCGAACGTTACACTCGAAGTTGTTGACCACTATGTTTACCTAGGACATACAATACAGTTAGGTAAGTCCAACTTCGCGAAAGAGATCTCTCGTCGAATCCAACTCGGGTGGGCAGCGTTCGGGAAGCTGCGATACATTTTCGCGTCCAAAATACCTCAGTGCCTTAAGACGAAAGTCTTTAACCAGTGTGTGTTGCCAGTGATGACTTATGGCAGTGAAACGTGGTCGTTCACTATGGGTCTTGTAAGAAGGCTCAAGGTCGCCCAGCGGGCAATGGAGAGAGCTATGCTTGGTGTTTCCCTACGCGATCGAATCAGAAATGAGGAGATCCGTAGGAGAACAAAAACCGCCGACATAGCTCAAAGAATTGCAAAGCTGAAGTGGCAATGGGCAGGACACATAGCAAGGAGAACTGATGGCCGTTGGGGCGGAAAGGTTCTCGAATAGCGACCGCGTGCCGGACGACGCTCAGTGGGTAGGCCCGCTACGAGGTGGACCGACGATCTGGTCAAGGTCGCGGGAAATCGCTGGATGCGGGCAGCACAGGACCGATCGTTGTGGAGATCCTTGGGGGAGGCCTATGTCCAGCAGTAGGCGTCGTACGGCTGATATGATGATGATGATGATGATTCAATTCAATTCATTTATTCTACAACTATACATAAAAATGTCAAAAAATATTATAAAAATAAAATACATAATTGAACAAATCAGCAATAACAAAAATAAACAAATATGTCCGAAAAAGTTCAATAATATTGTTGGCATTGTAATAATTTTATACCTAGTATTGTTAATTGTGTATGACGAAGTTATTTTTATTATTTATTTATCGTATCTATTACATAAAATATGACATAATAATATTTATATTTATACCTTACAATAACAGCAACAAAAGTATATTATACATATTATAAGTGGAAACTCATGCGGCTAAAAAACTAAGCTATCATTATGTCATATAATGTCGTTAATTTCCTAAGAAATAATAATAAATAAAAGAAAATATGACGTACGAATTCGGTGATAAAATACTTTTAATAGACTAAAAGATGTTTAAATTAAATTCGATTAAATTTATTTTCAAGAAACAAAGTCTAACAGTCCAGCAGCCACCGCCTGTTTTTTTAGTAATAACAGGCTGAATCTTCGTGTGCTGGTTCGGTTCGACGAGAAGCCCAAGTTTTCCCTCTGACAATTCTCGCTAGAGGTAGCTAATGTAGAGGGCAGGTATTAAACATGTCGATTCGGTGGGGTGTCGAAATTGTCTGAATAACAGCAATTTTTTTTTATATATTGACGTAATTGGACGATAAACTCGAAAAACCAATCGTCCTACAAAATGAATGGTTTAAATGGAGCGTCCCACACTCCGAATATGTACTAATAATGAAGTCATCAAATATATTGATAACAAGCTTATTTTTTGTATGTAGCTTAATAAATGTTTCTACAATCAAATGGCCACATATTCCTACAAATATAGTGGTATGGTTTTCCAGTCCTACGTTTAAAAGTTGTCCATTCGGTGGTAAGACTTTAACATTAATAACTGTAGGACAAAAATAACACGTGGTGAGTTACTGCAATCATTGCAAACAGGGTCCTACCAAAAAATAGGTACCTATGTAACGCTAGTACTACAAGAATATTACATTAATTCGTTTTATTGAAATCAGATACAATTCCAAGTTTATCGGCGAATTACCTCAATATAAAAAAAAACTTACTGTTATTCAGATAATTTCGACACCGCACCGAATCGACATGTTTTATACCTCTCTACATTAGCTACCTCTATCGAGAATTGACAAAGGAAAAACTCACGAAGATTCAGCCTGTTATTACTCACTAATAATAATACTAGTAACCAAAAAAGAATAAAATAACCCGGCGGGGCCAAGCGAGGGGCCACTCAAAACGTGGGGGCGCATCTTTACAAATACTCTCAACATCTATGCATAACGTACATCTCATTACATCTCCATAAGTAATATGCGCCCCCACTTTTGGTTACTGAAAAACGTGGGATTTTTAGATTTTTAAATCTAGTATTATTATTTTATTCTTTTTAATTTTCTTGCGTTATTATTATTTTATTCTTTTTAATTTATTAATTAATCGCAGCAAACCATGAGTCGTTATGACTTTTTTCATATGAAAGTGAAATTTGCAAAATTTGGCCTGAAAGTGGCCGTATAAAGTTAAAAGTTGATTTAGGATGCGTTGTCATGGGGTTCTGACTTGCTCCAAAAATTTCAGCTCGCTAGGTGGCCGGGAAGTGCCTCAAAATTGAGTTGCAAGAATCCAACTGCACAGACAGACAGACAGACAGACAAAGAAGAAAGCGACCTGAGAAAAACGTTGGAAAAAAACAGGCAGTGGCTGCTGGACTGTAATAATGTTTAGTAACAATGGAAACATAAACCTAGGTTAAGTATATGATCCGTGTGCAGTTGCTAGTCTGCCATCGGACGCGACCCCCTAGTGGCGGATGCGTGGTATCGGGGCGCCTGGGAGGTGACCCCCCAGGCGTAAGTAGGGTTACCCGGGCATCAAGATCTCTGCCCGGGTGGACTTGTAGATTTCCCATTCTTGGGGGTCCAGCATGAGTGTTCTCAAAACACTAAAAGACTGAAGAGAGGTGGTGGAAAGGCGTAAGCCAGCATTGACGGCGAGCCTTTTGGCGGACGATGCGTAGAGTCCGAAGAAAAACGGCACAAAAAACGTGGAACCTCCTGAACGTGGGACGTTGGATGGCCTCATAGAGAGACTGAATGCTCAAATAATATTCTTTATGTACCGTTTGACCTTCCGGCAAGAATTTTCAGTCACTATTTCCTTCACTTTTGCGATGTTAACTTCCGTTGCAGACGTTGATGGCCTACCAGAGTGAGGCAAATCTTTCATCACATCTCGACCGCTTTTGAACGCTTTGTACCACTCATAAAAGCACGTGTTTTTGATAAAGTCGATTCACCGTAAGCCTTCTGTAACATTTTCATTGACTCTGAACAGGAAATTCCATTGGCGATGCAAAATTTAAGACAAACTCTTTGTTCGATATATTTTGTCCATAATGAAATTCGCAATACACACTAGATATGATTTTAATATAATTTAAGTAAAGAAAGCATTGTATTTAATATAAATAACAGATGCAACTCAAACTCCGCGCCAAAATGGAAATCAGTTGTGCCAATCTAACAACAACAAAAAAAACTCATTCCCAACACATTCCCAAAACTTTTTTGACTGAATGTAATGCGCACAGCAAAGGAGTAGAACTCCGTCTTTGAATCTGTATTTTCGAGTGTTATAACCCGTCGGTTTTCAAAGCTAGGGTGAATAGGCACCTTCTGGGTTAGCTCGTTCTATCGTGGATCCTGTCTTTGCCCCGGGCTTGATTGGAATCAGGAGCAAACCCAATTTTCCGAAATGTAATATTTATATTTATAATTTTTTTATATATTTTATGCATTTTCAATGCGATCTTATAAGATAAATTATTATAATAGAAAAATACTAGAAAAAATCGACTCGGGTCACAAGTGAATCTCAGGCGGGAAACGAACGCCTGAGATTCACTTGTGACCCGAGTCGATTTTTTCTAGTATTTTTCTATTATAATAATTTATGTAATATTTATATTTGATATCTATATATTTGTCGCAGTTTTTGACCGCGATAAAATCCGAATCTACCCTACGGGTTTTTATGATTCTTTTTGTTGGATTTGTTTCCACTTAGGACATAGGATAAGTTTTTTTATTGCAAGTTATAATAACTGAGCCTGGCCGGGTCAGCTAGTCGAACTGTAAAAAGGCAACTGTGTACGTACTCATTTTATTATGTCCCATGTTATTTTTGTGTATTTCTTCTACATTTGTTTGCCCAGTATTTTTCCAAATACGAAACGCAGTCGTACATACATTAATAATGGTACGTCTATATCCGTCCGTCAGCATCAAATATTTATGGACGGACTGTCCTTAACTCCACGCATGACATTTGAAAAGTAATAATTCAATTTATAATCTTGGCAGAGTCAAATGTGTCTTATTGCTTTGTTAGAAGTTTCAATTTGCATTGATAATGTATTTTCCGATGTGAATTACTTTTGTGACTTAGTGCGTTATAGGTTTGAAGCGAATAAAAGTATCTTCGTTTGCAATTATTAATGATTATTAAGTACTTAACTATGATTAATACCGAATTATAGATAATTTATGGGAAACAAGAACTATGGTTTTTAATTAAGTATATGATTCTGATGGTTTTTGTCGTTTACTTCGCAAGTTTAGCAATAGGAAATTGAGAAAAAAAAACAATTTTGAAAAATATTATTTTTTTCTTTTTTTAGAACTAGCGAACTAGCCACGTGTTGCTGTGGCACAGTAATTTTATTTTTCTAAAAAAAATTTTTTTTCTAAAATAAAAGTAGCCTAAGTTACTCCTTATTACATCAGCTACCTGCCAATAAAAGTCTCGTCAAAATCGGTCCATTTAACAGATTAACATTATATATTCATATGCATGTAGTAAAAAACTGTTATTTCAATATTACAAACAGACACTCCAATTTTATTTATATGTATAGATAGGTTCGCTCTTGATCCCAATCAAGCCCGGGGGCAAAGACAGAATCCACGATGGAACGAGCTTACCCAGAAGGTGCCTATTCACCCTGGCTTTAAAAACAGACGGGTTATAAGTACTCGGAAATACAGACGTAGGCAGGGAGTTCCGGGATTCTGAAAAACCAAAAAGTATTCATGTAAATGTTTTTAAATCAATTAATTTTAAATAAATGTTTTTCGTTTGGTTGTAAAACTTTAAAATTTGACCTGGATTCGTAATTAATCATGCAAACGGATGTAACTAATCTTGCAGAATTTATGCACATAAATTGTGTTAAGAAAATCAAGAGTTTCATGGACGAGCTGATATTTAATTTTAAAGATACTGAAAAAGAAGTTGTTTTTTTAATTATATTACCTATTAGAGCGATCAATAACAATAAAAGATTTAAAACTCCACTCAGTGGTTTTCTTGCTGAAAAAAAAATGACAAAAATATTTTCAAATGATAAAATAGACAGAATATAAGGCATGGTTTGACATTCTGTTAATAATAGATATTTATTATAGTGATATTTACTCAATTAATTAGATATTTAATAGTCAAAATAATGATAATGTTATAATTATAAAATCTGTATTACCCTTAGTAAATGTAATATGATAAGATAATGTATGTTCACATACTTGTAAGGTGAATCATGGATGTACTTACGGTACTTTGTACAAAAAAGCTTGTAAAACCCATGGTATGAACCAATAAATAATTAAATTGAGTTATTTATTTCAATAATTTAATTGGAAATATAATAATGCAATAATATAGCGATTTGTAATTTTTATATATTTTATGCATTTTTTCAATGCTATCTTATAAGATAAATCACCTATAATATAAAAGAAGGACTTTGTTGAAATGTGTATTGTTGTGGATATTAGTGCGTAATAATGGTGGATTATAACCTCAAAGTGTTTGTGAACATACAAGGGTGTTGGCAAGTGTTACAAAGCAACGGAAGTTGTCTATTTCTGCTCTCTCAAGAAGTTCACGGGGAGGTTTCAGTAAAACCCCACATATTTACTGAAACCTTGGAAAAAAATATTTTACTGTTCATTCATCATCATTAAATTAAGAAATTACTCAAGAATTGGCAATTATACATACCTGACATTGGCTAAATGCATAAATCGTGCAAGCCATAAATAAAGAAAAAAAACGCTGCCAGTTTTTTGGGCACCATATTCAACAGCAGCGGTAAGCTCAGAACAATATTGTTCTGAGGCGGTAAGGCTGTTCTTCAAGTGTTTTTTTGTTATATATTTTTTATTGCAAGTCACAATTTGAAGAGAAGTTACAGATTTGTTGGGTAAAGTACAAGTGACGCCCTGTTAGGGCACTGCAAACATGAGGGGTAGGCAACTATAGTTTCTTGACTTTTGATATTATAGTTAACAATAAATTTACAAACAATAAACGTCTTTGTATTATGTTGGCTTCTGTGGTCAAGTAGCTCGCATATTTATTTATTACAACGACACAATTACAGATACCACAGAATCCGCTAACTAAAAAATTTTGTAAAGAAAAACTTTAGAAAATCTAAGTGCATGCCTGTCCCCAATTACAAATGTGCTCAACATTATATAGAAACGACAACAACTATACACCTACATGTTCAGAAATACATAATTTGAAATTGTCATTGTGTCGTCACTCCGAGGTCCCGGGTTTGATTCCCGGCCGGTTCAATGTTGAAAACAAACTTGTCTATATTGTTTCTAGTCTAGGTGTTGTGGTACGGTCGTTGTCATCGCTTATATTATTTATAAGGAGCCTCATTTAAGATTTAAAGATAAATATCATAATTATTATTTCACTAGGTGACCCGGCCACGCGTTGCTGTGACTCAGTTATAACTTATATATTATAACTTTTCCATTAGCGCCATCTAGCGTCCGGTAGACGAACTATTTGAGGTTAATATGGTAACAAACACACACACAAAGTATTGTCATAATATAATTAGGATAACCGTAAGCCGGAAATAAATTGAACACCTCTACTAAGATTCGAACCCAGGACTTTCAGCGCAGAAGGCAGGATCGCCACTGTTCCCGTGTGCAGTTGCTGGAACTGCCATCGGGCGCGTCCCCCGGGTGGCGGATTGGGGGGCCTCCAGATATGGGGGCCACCAGCTCAGCCGGCGCGGACCAAAACCAGTAGGGGGGGGGCTCGGCTGGCGTCCTGGGTATCCCGGGTAGCGGTAGTCGAGCTAGGGGTGTTTAGGCGATGCCAGTTCTGTCTGGTGTCGCCGAAGGTGCTCGTAACCCTGTACGTAGTGCAGGGCCGAGGGCCGCCACCTTCTGGTGGGGGCCGCGGGGAAGACAACCCCTCTAAAAAATCACCCGAGGGGGCCTTCGGGCCAAGCTCGCGTCAGCGGGCAAGTCGGGGCGTGTTCCGATCCGAGGATTGGTTCCGGCCCAACCGTAACCTCGTACGTGGTGCGGGAGCGGGGGCCGCCACTTCGGTGGGGGCCGTGTGGAGAAAACCACTATAAAAAATCGTCAAAGTCCCGGCACTGGGATTCGTGGTGTCGGGGCGCCTCTAAGAGGTGGCCGGCGGAGCGCAGTCGGCCCATTAGCGGTCGCCCTGGGGTACCTCCCGACCCCCCAGGCGTAGGTAGGGTTGCCCAGATATGGCGGGATCTCTGCCTGGGTGGACCTTTAGATCTCCCGCACTCGTGGGTCCAATATGAAGAATTCTAAAAGCAAAAACTTGAATAAAAAAGGAGGGAGAAAGGAGATGGACGAAGCACTGTGTCCGACCAAAAACAGTTGCGAGATGGAAACGGATATGACGGAGGAGTCCAGAAGGGACTTGGCGCAAGGATCGCCGGCAACCGCCGAGCAATCAAGAGACCGCAAGCGCCAAAAGTTAGGACCAAAGGAGGAGGAGCGCCAACCAGCAAAGAAAGTTTGGAAGCTTAGGTTCTCTACTGAGGGCAGGCCGAAGAGCGACGAGGAAGTTGATGAAGCCGACGATGACTCGTCAACCGCCAACATCCGCCAACTTAATGACGAGCAGGCAGAGGCACTAAGGGAGTATCGAGCAAAGTCGAAGGCAAACTTTGAGATGCTGAAGACCGAGCTCGTAATTGCCGGGCTGTCAGGAGACACAAGAAGAAGGATCGAGGCAATAGGCCGGGAGCAAGTGACCCTACTGAGTGAGTTCAGGGGGTTCACCGCCCGCGAACTCGAAGAAGATCCAGAGTTCTTCACGCTGGAAGCCGAAAACGAGCGTTACCCGCTACGCTTTGCCGTACCCTCAAAGCCCTCGATCCAAGGAAGGGCTCCGAGAAGAGAGGCGGTACCAGGACCCAGCTCCTGTAGAAGAGGGTCGAATGCACTGCCCCCTGCCCCCCCCCCCAGGAGAATCCCTGGGAGGTGGCAGGGAGCAGAAAGAAGAAGCGCAGCGGAAACCAGCGTGCAAATGAAGAGTTGGTTAAGGCTGTGGCGCCGAAACCCGCAGATGGCCCGATCAATAAGATGAAGAAGAGGCGTGAGAGGCTCATCCCACCACGAACGACGGCCGTGACAGTTGTGATGCGGCCGGAAGCCGAACAGTGTGGTGAGACGTATGCCCACATTATGAAGAGGGCCAGGATGGTGGTGTCCCTCTCAGAATTGGGAATCGAATCGGGAGTAACTGTAGGAAGCACGGCGACGGGGGCGCGCATAATAAAAGTGCCGGAGACAGACGGGGCAAAGGCGGACGCACTCGCCGAAATCTTGCGGAGCCGACTAGGGGATGTGGCGAAGATAGGCAGGCCTGAGAGGACAGTGGACGTGCGGGTCTCAGGCCTGGACGACTCTGTCGAGTTGCAAGAGGTGGTCGAGGCAGTGATGGCCACGGCGAACTGTGACAGGAGCGCTATCCAAGCGCAACCGATAAGACGAGGCCCAAGCGGAATGGGGCATACGCTGATGAGGCTGCCGATCGTCGTAGCAAAGGCCCTGGTGGACAGCGGGGAGAAGCTCCGCGTGGGATGGAGCACCGCAGAGATCAGGGTTCTTGGATCCAGGCCCCTGCGGTGCTACAAGTGTATGGGGGTCGGGCACACGAGACCCAAGTGCCCGGCAGCGGAGAACAGGAGCGGCTTGTGCTTCAGGTGCGGAGCACCAGGACACATAGCCGCTACTTGCAAGCGAGACCCGGCGTGCTCGGTCTGCGCTGCCTTCGGGTGGCCGTCCGACCACGTCATGGGCAGTCGCAGGTGCGACCCACCGGCAATGAAGGGGATATCCCCTGAGCCGGCGGACCGCACCAACGACTCCGCAGGAGAGGCGCGGGCACTAGCGCAGGAGGCGCGAGTCCAGGCGCCAGAGGGGGAGGGGATGTCCGAGTAGTCGGTATCCCCGAAGGTAGGGAGCGCTCCCTCTCCCCACTCGACTGAGAGGGAAATGGGAAGCGCTCAGGTTCGGGAGTGCGGCTGCGGGAGCCCCCCGGGAACTGTTTTCCCGGAGGACTCCCGCAGGCGCAAAGGACCCATGACGGATGGACGTGGGGGAAGTTTTCCCCTATTTCCACCCGTGGAGACCGGCGGGTGCTGGGTTTGGGAGTGCGCATTGCACCGGTCTCCAGGCGATGCGGAGCACTCAGGGTGTCACGGGGTGCTCCGCAGCTCCGTACGGAGCAGAGGAGGGTCCGCCTAGGGCGGACGCACACTGGTGGGGATCGTGGAAAGCATCCTAACACGATCACATAATCCCCACCAAGGTGTTAGAGGGACACCGCGGTGGTTTAGTGGGTAGGCCCCTGCGCACCAACCTGACGAGCTTTTATCGTCGGGTGGGTCCGCAGGGGAGAGTCCCACATAACGTGTCCGCCGTTCTCCCAAACGGCGGCGTATGCGTAACGCATTCCCCGCAACAAAAAAAAAAAAAGAAAAGGATCGCCACTGTTGCTCCAAGGGTAGTAAGTGATCCTGACTTTGACATCAACGGTTCTGGGTTCGAATTCCGGAAGGGGCTACCGTTTGTGTTATAAATACGAGCATTTGTACCTGAGTCATTGCTATTTATATAAAAAATACTCATCTATTATATATGTATGTCTATCCGTTACCCTAGTATCCATAACACAAGCCTTACAATTACCTTGGGCTTGGCTAATTTGTAATATATATAGAAGAAATATTATAATTAATTAATATTAATTTCTAAATAGCGTGAGCGTTCCAAATACTAGGTTAGTGACGTCATCAAAGTATCCACACACGCTGTGACGTCATAAAGAAGGGACAGTGAAATGGTATGGCACATACATTTTTGATTAGCTGAAATGAAACGGTCGCGCCCTGTCTAAATTTAGTAGAAAATGAGTGCAGTTATAAATAGCATTCAATTAACAGCTTTATTTTTATACGAATTGATTCATTTATCACATCGCCCTATTTATGGACTACAAATAATGTTTTTCTTAGCAAGCGTCGTCACTTTTTCAAACAAAGTCACAAAATGGCGTCCATCCCACTTCTAGATTTCTTTTTCGAAAACATTGGAGGAATGCGTTCAATGGTTTTTTTTTACGTTGCGAAATTTGTCTTTTTTTATCGTAAATAGGTAAGTGCTTGACTGCTATCTCTCCTGATGGTAAGCGACGATGCGATCTAGGATTTGACGCGCCTGCCTAGATGATACTTATTCACGATTGAAGACCCCTAAATTGTATACATAAGGAAACGCAGACTTGGGCAAAGAGTTACACTCTTTAGCGGCAAGGGTTACAAAATTGGGATCAAATCGCTTAATGCGACTCTTTGGTAGATCAACCATATAAAAATGCTTTTTAAAAAGTCTGTGACTTTTGTTATCAATAGCAATTCATTATTATAATAGAAAAATACTAGAAAAAAATCTCAGGTCACAAGAGAGTTCTCAGGCGGGGCACGAGTCGATTTTTTCTAATATTTTTCTATTATAATAATTTATCTTATAAGATCGCATTGAAAAATGCACAAAATATATAAAAATAGCAATTCAGTTTTTCTTTTATTTTATAATCGTTTGTTACCCAAGGTTAAGGGTTGTCGTTGACGGGCCTTCTATATGGATCAACATACCGTAGGAAAATAGTCTGTAAAGTCACCGGGCTTATGCGGATTGTAGGTGATAACGAAAGAACTGGCGAAAAGGGGGTCAAACACAACAGTATATAGGCCGGAACCACTGTTGCCCATACCCAAAGCCAAATTAAACCATGGCTCATGTTTTAACCAGTGGTGTATTGGGAGGGGAACGCGGTGAAACGACGTTCCCTTACCTTTTTTCACAACCGGAACGCGTTCCAGTACTTTTTAGTAGAATTTTTCTCAATTACAAATGAAAATTATATTTTAAATTGGCGAATTTGAAAAACATTTCAAAAAATATGTTAACTAACAAAGTATTTATCTTTGTATAGTAAGAATAAGAAAAAATAAAAACTTACATGGAAAAAAATATTTTGCTGAAAATAGGACTTTTTTTGCTCCCACTATGCGTTCCCTTACTTCTTATTTTACCAATACATCACTGGTCTTAACATAGAGGAAACCTACTTGAAAGAATGGGAACCAGTGAAAGATGAAGGCAGACTACAGTAGTTTCGGTGACATCAAAAAAGCGGACCCGAAACCTTAAATTGATAAGGGATAAAATTCCCAATGTTATTGACATAATAACTGGTCACTGCCCTTTAAATAAAAACCTGTCTGCAATAGGTGTGAATGGATAGTATAAAACACCTTTTTACGGATTTTTGCGCATGTTTTATTTTATATCCATTTATTAATCCTGACGTTTAAATATAAAATAAAACATGCGCAAAAATCCGTTTTTATCTAGTTTTGTCAGCGACCTCATAGGATCGTCACATCTACTAATTAGTTAATAAGAGTAATTCTTACTTTTAAAATGTAGAATAGGCTAAGAATCGACGCAAAAAAATAAGTGACCAATTTCTTTAAATTTAGAAAAAAAAAGATTGGATTATAGTATTTATAAAGAAAGAAAGAAAAACATTTATTTGAAACTCAAACATACAACAACAAAAGATGTGTACTAGGCGATGCAGTCGCTAAGCATAAAGCTACGCTAGCACCATATATTGAAGCGGAGCGTAATACCTAAAAAAAGATTTTTTTTTGTTTCGATGGGAATTTTTGCGAATTTCAAAATTCGGGCTCCGTCACCATCTGGTCCTAAACCTGTTGATTCGATTCCACACAAAACATATTAAAATTGGTTAAGAACTCGGGAAGATATGGCGAAACGGACATTGCGCCATTGAAGCTGACATATGGGAGCTTCGCTTTCTCCGCTCCAATAAACTAGACGATGCAGTCGCTAAGCATAAAGCTACGCTAGCACCATATATTGGAGCGGACCGTAATACCTAAAAAAAGAAAAAAAACATTTTGTGCATTTCAAAATTCGGGCTCCGTCACAATCTGGTCCTGAACCTGTTGATTCGATTCCACACAAAAAATATTTAAATCGGTTAAGAACTCGGGAAGTTACGGCGTAACAGACATTGCGCCATTGAAGCTGATCCAAGGGAGCTTCGCTTGGCTCCGCTCCAAAAAAGAGTAACAACATAAAAAAAAAGAAAGATACATATAAAATAGGGAAAAATACAAATATGGTGTGTCTGAAAGGACCCTGTTTTTTATGTTTTCTTTTTATACTTTCAAAAGCGGTGTCGGTAACAGTCTCGCTGGTTCAATGGTTTTTCACACTAAAAAAATGTCCAACGTGCCTTAAGAAGTTTTCACTACAAATACATATATACGATGACTTTCACACATAAATGGCAACAAATAAGGCTTACAAAAAAATACACAACTCACACTTAATAAAATACAGAGGCTGCATGGAGGCGGAAGAAACTCCACAGCACGTGCTAATGGAATTCAGGAGCGTGGAAGATCAATGGGCACAGCTTCTCCAAACCCCAATCAGTCTCGAAGTTTACAGCTAGGCTTGCCAGATGCCCCGTATTTTTAAAAAGCTTAGTGCGACTCTTTGGTATATCGACCATATAACGGTGGCGCCTATTTGTAAATCTGGTTGTCTGATGAAAAAATGGGGACGGCGGGACAAGGGTGTGCAATTCTGCTGCACACTTTCCGGAATGTATCCCATGAAAAACGGAAAGGCTAGCTTTCTATGTTTTTTTTTAAATTTTTCTTTATTTATTCCGCCCTAAGACATAGGATAGGTTTCATTTTAAATTATGACACAGCAACGCGTGGCCGGGTCAGCTAGTACTTAATAAAATTGAATAACAAAAAATGTGACAGGCACTCCTCAATGCAGGGGTTGCATGGAGGCGGAAGAAACTCCACAGCACGTGTTTATGGAATGTAGGAGCGTGGAAGATCAATGGGCACAGCTTCTCCAATGGCTCCCGGAGGCCTTACACTGTTTTTTCTGCTACAAGTTAACCTTTAATTAGCTAAATTGAATACGGTGTAACAATATTTAAATAGTCTCCCGTAAAAAAGACTGCAACCCATGTTTTTATACATCCACAGGATGCTGTATCTTGATATTTGGCGCTGAAGGTCCATACTTGGTTTCAGTAATCGTCATAAGCCTGGTAATTTGTCAGTTTCGACAAATATATACTAAAACACCTATTACTAAAAAAAAAATTAAACGAGCGCTGTATTGCCAATAACCTTATACTTACAGGTTGACAAAGTATTTGAAAAAGTATTTCTATGTATAAGATAAATTATTATAATAGAAAAATACTAGAAAAAATCGACTCGAGTCTCAAGTGAATTCTCAGGCGGGAATCGCACACGCAACCTTTGGAAATCCGGTCCAATGCTCTCCCAATTGAGCTACCGAGCCTTGTGAACACTCGTCGAAATTTTCTACTATCTTTCTGATTTTACGCTGTTGGCCAGCGTTGTTTCATCAATGAGAGGAACATCCTCTCTTATTCGAAAGAAACGAGAAAAATTGCGGGTTCGATTGCCGCCTGACAATTCACTTGTGACCCAATTCGACTTTTTCTAGTATTTTTCTATTATAATAATTTATCTTATAAGATCGCATTGAAAAATGCATTAAATAAATAAAAATTATAAAACTATGTCTATGTATGTTAAAAATATATATAAAAAAAATATATTTTTTTTTATCACAAATATCGAATTTAACTTATAAAATGTCACTTAAAATTCTTCTAATTAGTATTATTAAACATTTTCCGTTAGCGCCATCTAGCGTCCGGTAGACGAACTACTTGCGGTGAACGCGTTGCTATGGTAACGTTATTGATACAATGGAAAAAGAGCGGACAGACAAACACGCAAACCACTGTGATATTAGATTATAGATTTAACAACCTAATTTTTTACTTGTCTTAATATCAAATATTACGTCGACCTTAGTGATAAGTGGCTCACAGCGGTTTTCATGGTAAAGTCACTCCAAGATCCCTGGTTCAGTTCCCGGCCAAGTCAATATTAAAAACGAACTTTTCTATATTGACTCATTTGTGTACTGTGGTTGTCTCTGAATTCTTTTACACTCGACCACGAAGTTCGTCATTTTTTTTTTAAATTGTATTTTTAATTATAAGGTATGTAACCAACGTTCTTCCCACTCGTTTTATTGTACTGGAAAACAACACACCTGATATTGGAAATCAAAGACAATAATATTTTTTTTTTACGTTTTATGATCGTACATGTGTTGTCTCTGTTTTATTTTGTGGTATTTTCGTTCACAAGGATAAATGCTAAGACTACAAATAGTATACATACATTCATTAAACTTCATTCGTTAAAAAGACAATTAACATTAGCATTCGATTTTAGACTCTATTACTAACACAATAAAGTCCACTAAAACGTTTGTAAACGTTGGTCAGTCCTACGTAAAGTGATGTGGTTAACGTATTGTACTACCAAATTACACGATTACGTTTTTAGTGACGGAATGATGAGAGTATCGATTATCGATTATGTTACTAGATACTTACTTTAGATACTTTATTGATCCTATGAGTAAAATTGCCATTTAAAACTATAAAGGTTCGTCATTATATAAAACTAGTTGTGGGCTTTGGTTTTACTCGCGTAGCTTCTGATTCAGGGGAAATGTCCTGATTAAAAGTATTCTACGTCTATCTCAAAGTTTTAATCAAAACACTGGAATTTTTTGATTTTTTTACGGATTTTGCGAATAATGAATTCTCATTATAATATACTCCTTTACAGGAGCCATGGTATTTTTTTATCTCATTGGTTCCTTAGCTTACCATATATATAGTCTCTTTTTCTCTCTCCATGGTATTTCTAATTCTATACTAAAAATAGACTTAGCATGCAGTTGAAACAAATAAAATAACTATTGGAATTTCTAATCTTGATGATTAGAACACCTGGGTTCGATTCACAGGTCAGGTTTATGAAGAAATCCATCGTTTCGACAGTCTCACGCTGTGAGAATGCGATTTTCATAGCTGACCTATTCAAAGCAAAATATTACCTAAGTCAAGGGAATAAAGCTAATCTAACCAGATCGTCTATCTTTCATTGCTAATATAAACAACGTTTTATTTTGAATCTATTGTATTTTTGGTATTCTTTTAATTTGCAACATTTAAAGAATAACTATTAATAATTAAAACCATGTCACTAAAAACATATGTAGAAAGTAGTATATAATATGGATAAACACTCGTGTGTTGCCATAACTGTGCGCTTGCTGTTTACTTGCACCCACCCGCTGAGAACACTAAAAACTAGGCGATGCAGTCGCTAAGCATAAAGCTACGCTAGCACCATATATTGGAGCGGAGCGTAATACCAAAAAAAGGAAAAAAAAATTTTTTTTCGATGGAATTTTTTGCGAAATTCAAAATTCGGGCTCCGTCACGATTTAGTCCTAAACCTGTTGATTCGATTCCGCACAAAAAATATTAAGATCGGTTAAGAACTCGGGGAGTTATGGCGTATGGCGTACCATAGGTAGGTTAGGTTTGGTTTGATCTGTGACCAAGCATGGCGGAGCGACCAGAACGTCATGCCCTCTGCTTGTTGATGTACGTATGCATGCTTATAAGCTGATTGATATTTGAGCGAGCATGGACATACAAAAACTAAATAATAATAACTTAACTGAAATAATCTTAACAACTAAAGTAATATTTTATAGTCATTTACATCAGGTTAAGTAAATTGAACGAATTATTGGAGCGGAGCGAAGCGAAGCTCCCATGGGTCAGCTTCAATGGCGCAATGTCTGTTACGCCATAACTTCGAGAGTTCTTAACTGATTTTAATTTTTTTTTTTGTGAATCAAATCAGCAGATTTAGGACCAGATGGTGACGGAGCCCGAATTTTGAAATTCGCAATTTTTTTTTCTTTTTTAGGTATTACCTTCCGCTCCAATATATGGTGCTAGCGTAGCTTTATGCTAAGCGACTGCATCACCTAGTTGGAGCGGAGCGAAGCGAAGCGAAGCTCCCATGGATCAGCTTCAATGGCGCAATGTCTGTTGCGCCATAACTTCCAGAGTTCTTAACCGATTTTAATATTTTTGTGTGGAATCGAATCAACAGGTTTAGGACCAGATTGTGACGGAGCCCGAATTTTGAAATTCGCAAGAAATTCCCATCGAAAGAATTTTTTTTTTTTCTTTTTTTAGGTATTATGCTCCGCTCCGATATATGGTGCTAGCGTAGCTTTATGCTTAGCGACTGCATCGTCTAGTATGTTGTACGTTATAAATATTGTCATACTGTTGACCGTATCTTTTTAAATATTCATTAATATAAACAATCTTATAAGAATTGAGTTATAAACAAAATAGGTATTTAAGATTAACATTATTTTAATTGATTGTTGTACTAAATGTTATTACTTGAACTGAAATTCAATTATATGAGTATTATATAATACAGATAATTTATTGGAGCGGAGCGAACGAAGTGAGCAGGTTTAGGATCAGATTGTGACGCAGCCCAAATTTTGGAATACGCAAAATTTTCCATCGAAACAAAAAAAAAAATTTTGGGTATTACTCGCCGCTCCAATATATGGTGCCAGCATAGCTTTATGCTAAGCGACTGCATCGCCTAGTTGTATTGTACTTACAAAGTGAGATCATAAGTATCGAATTTTTATATGAACTAAAAGTTATACGTTTTAATATTACAAATCTTTAAAATATATTTTACACCAATAATTGTGTTGTAAATGTTTTGATATTGATTATATATCACACACCCGTCGAATTAAATGTAAATAAGTTAATTATTTTGCAGCAGAATAAATATGGTAAACTTCGAAATATACGTAATTAAAATTACTTTTTAAAAACAACTCACGCTTAACTATTTCAATAGGTCAGTTTAATGACCAGTGCGTTAAAAAACAGTTGAAAACAATAATAAACTAATTTCATTATAACAGTGCTACTAAAAATTGATCTGAACTATCGATAAAAGTTTCAGGGACGAATGCCACCACACCATTACCCTGTCACTCAGCCATCTTGGATTGTTATTTGAAAATCGAACGCGGCCGGAAGCGCGCGCTGTTATGAAGCGCGGGAAAATTGTGTGGAAAATGTGAAACTGCTTCGTTCACTTTTTAAATTGTTAATAGCATAGAAGTGACTATTGTTTTTTGTGATTGTTCGAAAGTGTTTTTTTTTTCGTTTATAGACTTGGAATTATAACTTTTCGGTGAGTGAAATTGTGATTTATAGTGTTTCTAATTCACGAATAAATTGCAGTTCTCGGTGCATTAAAGCGAAACGACATAACAGATGAAAGATATCAAGCGTCACGTTTATGCTGGGTAAATGAAAACAAATCGATACTTGGATTTATTAGATAGATGGATTATTTTAAATAATAAAACACATAAATTTATATATCAATAACGTATATTATTATCAGAAAAACTTGAAATTATTTGTTTATTTAAGTTTTTAGTATTATTAATATAAAAACAGCATTTATAGATAAAAAAAAAATACTTCCGTTCTCCATCCCAAATCTAAAACGTAATGATTACAACTCTATGTGCAAAGCCAAGATTTTCTGGAAAACTGGACCGGACCACTAGGCTTCAGATGCTTCTCGCCTTGGTGTACTTCATCAAATCTATCTCCTAAAGTTTAGTTAAAGTTCTTGTAAAAAAACTCAAAATTATTTCAACTTTGTAATAAATTCCGTCATCTTGACATTCATTTTCAAAGCCTTACTAAATTTATGAAGTTACTTCAAACTGACTTAAACTAGACTGTAATTTTAAAAGATCTTTTTATTTATTTTCCTCAATAATGTTCCTCAATTTTTTTATAAGTTTAGTTAAATATGTTTATTTTAATGTACTTAAATTTTAATTGTTACAATGCATGTTGTGGTATATTACAATATTACAATTACAATATTACAATACTGTAATTTATGTTGGTGAACCTTTTAACATATAAATAAATTGGATAAATCTTGGATGGGTGTCCTTTTAGCCATGACTTCATAGTCAGTAATTTCATTTCCTAATTAGGTGATGATGAATGAACAATGATCTCTTTGCTCTAGATTTCAGTAAAGGAGTGGAATTTTACTGAAATTATTCCGCGCACTGCTCTGTTTCACTTGCTAGCCACTCCTGGATGTTCTCAAACACTTAGTGGTTAATAATCCACCATTTTTACGCAATTACATCTACCTCAACACAATTTTTTATAAGAAACTAAAGTGGCGCTTCCCGCTCCCGCCGAAAAGTCTCATCTTTTATTGTTAAGTTTCCCATAAAGGAAAGCAAAGGGTATTAAGGCCATACAGCTTCATCTTCGTTATTAATTTTCTAATTCAGATAATGACGACTGATGATATGATCTGTTTTATATAAGAAGAATGACGAATAAATCATAAAATAACTTCTTCCCTTAGGATTCAGTAAAGAGAGGCTTTATTGTAACCTCTGTATATTTTGTGAGACAGAGTAAAAAGAAGCTTTCTGCTGTTTTATTCAACGTGTCAACACTTATACTCGTTTACATTCAAGACTTAATAAAATACCATTATTACACACTAATATCTGTAATTATACAGATTTAAACAAGAAAACGAAAACTCCTAAAGATTTTTAGGAGTTTTCGTTTTCTTGTTTAAATCGTTTCTTGTTACTTTTCTTGTTTAAGTGATAGGGAAGCACTATCACGCCAAAAATCTAATAAGCACTGCCTTCTGAGGTGCGATTGTATTTTTTTATTTGCATTGTTTTTGAGACGTTTAAGGTAGAATGGTACGTACAATTAACAGCACATCCACATATAAACAACGGCAAGACTTCTCTTTTGGACTTACAGCTTAATTTAATTTAATTTATTGAAAAAGAATAACAATAGCTAACTTATTTCTTTATTATAACAACTAGCGGCCCGGCTTCGCACGGGTGGACAAAATTTTTTCTAGCATTCAATATAGCCTATGACACTCAGCAATAATGTGCCTTTCTATTGGTGAAAGAATTTTTAAAATCGGTTCAGTAGATCCCGAGGTTACCTCTTACAATTTAACAAATATACAAACACACAAACTTTACTTCTTTATAATATTAGTATAGATTATTGAACCTAAACTTGTTAGGCCAGATCTGTTATTCATAATGTATCCAAATAAAAAATGACAGAAATATGTTGAATATAAATTAATTTACAATGATTGTAAAAATAAATATGATTTACGTAATATTATATACAAATATGGAAATGTAGATTTCGGCATATTTTAATAAAAAATATAATATGAAAGATTTATTTCAACGAGTTTATTATCCAATATATGAAGTATAATATTGTCTTACAATCACCCTAATTAGCCCGTATCTTCCCAAGTCCTCAAAACTTATCTGATTGAAGCGAAACTTTCAGAATCATTTGTTAGTAACCTAATTTATCGATAATATGAAACAAAAAAAAAATTCGATTTCCTGTATTTCAGTTACAGTACCGATCCAAAAATGGAACAGTAGGAGAATATGCCACTGTATTTGTCTGTTGGTATTGTGTGCTTTTTATTAAGATTGTTGTAAATAATGAAAGACATTTATGAATAATCTTATTTATTGTGTATAATAAAAAATATTTTATTATAAATTAGAAGTATTTAGTACTATAATTTTATTTCGTATGAAAAGTAGGGGAACATTTTTGTTGTAGGGCGACGTTGCATTTGCCACATTTCATCGTCGTGTTTTTATGACACAAACCACAACGGTTTTGTTTATCACTTTTGATAATGTGGTGTGCCTTTCCATCTAACCTAATATCAACTGGAACTCGTTTTATGACTGCTAGAGATGATCTTGGAATAGGCTTCTTTACTGAAGAAGAATTTTCAGGAAAAGTCTGAAGATATGTTGTTACAACATGTCTTGTAAATGACAAATAGTCATGCTGATTGTTTTGTGAAGCTGGTGATAATTTATATAACTGAAAAGCATTATTCATACATACATTTATAGGAAACATAAGTAGCTGCCAGTACCACCTCTTCAGGCGTATAGAAATACGATAGCATCCCACATTTTGATCCAAACGATCGACACCGCCCATATATTTGTTATAGTTGACGAAACAGCGAAGTTGGTCGACGTCTTTCTTCTGCTTGTCACAGTAACGTTTTACCTTAGCTAAAGGCGCCACACCACATTCAGCCAGACAATAAGAGAATCCCTATAAATCGTTTTATTTCCTCAGTTGTAACTTTGAAATTATGGTAACCTTTTTGAAAAGCATTTTTTCGGTTTCAGAGCGAATCAATTCAAAAACGTCTTCGTCAAAAAAAAGTTCAAAAAAGTGAACAGGAGTATCTAGGTGTTCTAAAAAATGTGGTGGCTCTGATGTTTTCGCTGTCTTCACTGGAATATCTACTTTCCTCCACTTTCGGGTAGCTGGGCATTTTTTTTTCTTTGCCGGTGGTTGTACTGATATATCGCCGTGTGTATTATTATCTATAGAAACGTCATTTGATATGCTATCTAAATAAGACTGAATAAGCGAAGATACAGTAGCCCTAAACTCAGCCTGTGCTAAGAGCTGCTGCCTGGACAGGTGATTTATGTTCGAAGACTCCTCATCTCTACTGTCTCATCACTTTTGTCGTAGTTATCTGGGGGTGTTATGTAGATATCTCCTGACAATACGTCATCTCTGTCTTCAAGATGCGATATTATTTCATTTACCGACAATCTAAAACAAAAGAAACGCAAAATAAAAAATAGCAATTATGTCACTACATAAAATGTTCCATATCCATATTATCCTACTGATCCATTATTGGATCGGTACGTATAAAAGTAAAAAATAAATGTAAATAAGCTAAATGTGCATTTCACTGTCTTGCAATATGATAACTCAACTCCTAGCCGATATAAATACGGTACAATAATAACTAATTATTTATAAAAAATACAAGAAATACTTACATTCGCCGATGAGACATTTTTTCACAATTTCCAAAAAATGCAGTAGGTAAGAAAACACAAATTTCGCGGCCGACCGAGGATCTGACAAGTGATTATGGCGGCAAGAACTGTCAGTGCTGCCACCATAGACAAAAAAAAATGGCTGCGTTCACGAAATTTTATTAAAAAAATATTAAACTAACCGATCCAATAATGGATCACTGGGATGATACGGGTTAACCCGTATTACGGGTTAGCCCAAAGTGAGCATCGTATGGCTTGTGTTATGGATACTAGGGCAACGAATATACATACATATACATAGATATTTTTATATTTTTTATACATTTTTCAATGCGATCTTATAAGATAAGAGCCATATGTAAAGCTGGCCCTTTTAATTCGTGTAGACCTCTTTTTCGGCAACTAAGGCTTCTAACGCTTCCTGCCATGTACATTTTTGAAATGTGCCTATTCGTTAAGGAAAATTTTTATCTTTTTACCATGAAGCATGAGGTATCTACTTTTGCAAAAAGATATCCAAATCGTCTGGTTGGTCCCTCACATAAAATACTTTGCTAGAAACTCCTACAATATGGCCATAAACTTGTACAATGCTTTAGCATTGAGTATCGTAGACCTACCACTAAATAAATTTAAAAATAGATTGTTCGACTTATTGTGTGATTTGTGTATATATAAAATCAATGAATTTCTAAATATGAGAATAAAATGATTTTTTATTGGGCTCCTAGTATTTTTGTTATTACTTATTATTATTAATTTTATTTGATTGTAACATTTTAAAAATTATGATTAGTATTTAATTGTGAAAATTTTGTAATTGTTGTGATATTTTTATTAGAATTTTATTACGACACTGATTATTCATCATAATATTACCAATTTAACTGCATGCTGAATTATTTGACATTATATAGCTTTCTTTAAATTTTAACATTTGCGTGCCAGTATCTGGTGCAACACGTGAAAATTGCATAATTTTATACAACCTTTGTACCGTGTTTGCTTGCAAATAAGTAAATAAATAAATAAATTATTATAATAGAAAAATAATTGAAAATAAGTCGGGAGAATCGTCTAAGAATTCACTTCAGACCCGAGTCGATTTTTTCTAGTATTTTTCTATTATAATAATTAATCTTATTAGATCGCATTGAAAAATGCATAAAATTTATAAAAATTCAATGGCTGTTTCATCTTGATCGATTACCCAAACTTTTGTTAAAAATGTTTCTTTCGAATACGAGAGGATGTTCCTCTCATTGATGAAACAACGCTGGTCTACAGCGTAAAATCAGAAAGGTACTAGAAAATTTCGACGAGTGTTCACAAGGCTCGGTAGCTCAATTGGGACATCATTGGACCTGATTTCCAAAGGTTGCGGGTGAGAATTTACTTGTGTCCGAGTCGATTTTTTCTTGTATTTTTCTATTTTAATAATTGGCACATAGATATGTAATATTCATATAAATATCTCAGGTACAACTGCTCGTATTTATCACGCTCATGACCGTCGGCGTGAAAGACGGGTTCGCTTCCGTTTCATCATATTGTACTTGCTACGATTTAAAATATCATAACAACGACGTTCCACATTCAACCAAACAAAACAGTATATTAATTTAAATGGACCATCAACAGAGCTAACATGTACTTATGCTTAACAAAAAATTAATTACTGTAATTAGATGTTACTCTACTTAAAGATAACCACAGCATGCGCATAATATTTAGGTAATTGTCAGTGTTGCCAACTTAATTTTATGTAATTTTAAAACAATCGAGGATTTTGCCTCTGAAAACTGGTGAGCGGTTATGAATAATAACAGTAAGATGGAGGTCGGCCCCCTGCCCGAGTTTCTTTCGCCAGTTCTTCTCGGAAGGGCCTCCAAATTTCCGAACTGGTAGTAGACTCAGTAGTATACAATGTAATCGTAGTGAGAATTTAAAAAGTAAAAAATAAAACGATTTGATTAAATAAAACAATTTTAACAATTAGTAACGTGCCCGATTAAAATATTGTGAAGGTAGTAGAAAATACATGACAACTATTATCTTAGTCATCTTGTGATCACGGCTCCTGTCAAGGAGTCGAAACGATAGGATTAAATCTATACATATAAATAAAATTGGAGTGTCTGTTTTTAATACTGAAATAACCGTTTTTTACTACATGCATATGATTCTATATACGGTACGTACCCCAAAATAACATTTTTTACAATTTATGTCTGTTTGTCTGTTTGTTCCGGCTAATCTCTGAAATGGGTGGACCGATTTTGACGGGACTTTTATTAGCGGGTAGCTGATGTAATAAGGAGTACCTTAGGCTACATTTATTATAGAAAATTTCTTTTGTAATAACTGAGCCACGGCAACGTGTGGCCGGGTCAGCTAATATAAAATAAAATATGCGCGAAATCCGCAAAAAAGTGTTTTATTCAAACAAGTCTATTGTCGTATCCTTATTGACATATTCCCCATACAATCTATTTCAAAATTTTATTTTATACAAGACCGTGAATCGAACTTGGTAATCAATCATTGAGTTATCTTACATCTAACTGCCGGAACGCAATTTGTTATGTTAAGGCTCAAATAGGTGTTGGCTTCGAGCGACCATTTACTATAGAAAATGGGAATCAAATATTAGATATTTATTTATTTAGTTAGTACTTCTACATGACTTAAATTATCAAAATTATATAGATTTAAGAAAGGTTGCAAAATTGAGACGTATGTCACAATAACGGCCTACATAACATTCATTAAATTTATATTAAACCAGCTGATCCGGCCACGCGTTGCCGTGCCGACTGCAACGCCATCTACCGGGCTGATTTGTGAATCTAAACCATCCAAGGTTCCGCCCAAACGCATACAAAAAAAATCATTTAAATCGGTCCAGACGTTTAGGAGGAGTTCAGTGATATACACACGTACAGTAGAATTATATATATAAACATTAACTAAAAAAAGATAACAATATTAAACAAAATAAAATTTTAAACTTCTAAATATTTTAAAAGAAATTTAACATTTAATATAAATTTACTATAATAATTAAATAAAATAAAATAGAAGAACATAAGAAAATTATAATTTAAATTAAAAACATTCAAATATATATCACATCACATAAACTATCACACAAAAATGAAGGTAGTACAGTCAAAGAAAGAAGTAAATTAACACTGGCCATTATCACTTACGCAGGCAGCCACTCTTCTATAGAGAAGGTTGTGCATAGCACCAATAATAATAAACATTTTTTATTTGGTACTTTATCATAGGACATACAATCAACATACAAAATAAAAACAGTCACAGTAAAAAACATATACAATGTGTCCCGTCACCAGTGTCGGAGCCTTTAATGGTGTGAAATATGGCATTTTTTATCGACAAATTGCCCCTCAAAATTTTGTTTTTCTCTTACGGTTATAAAATGACCTCCATTTAACCACTGGGCTCTCATACCAATTCGACCACCGCTAATCATGTAAATGTCCTATCAACATTAAAAAGGTGTTATTTGATAGCTAAACATGTAGACAACAGTTACACAGCCATCATGTATCAATTGTCATGGAACAAAAAATAGAAAAAAAAATTAAAGAAAAACAAATTGATTATTTTTCTGTATTTTTTAATTATTGGCTTTTTGAGAAAAACCAAATTTGAGGGGCAATTTGTCGATAATAAATGCCATATTTCACACCATTAAAGGCTCCGACACTGGTGACGGGACACATTGTATGGAAAAAAATACTAAGTTGACTGAAGCCTTGAGCATAGAGAAGGTAGCTAGCCTATCCTATATTTAACCTTCAGTATTATTGTCTTAAACACATTTTGTTGCTTTCTTAAATTTGTCGTTTATTCCCTGTATTGTAATGTTGAAGAATACTTACTTAAAACAAATACTTGTTGACTTTGTTGTAATCAACGAAATAATGATATCATAACACTACTATTATTGTAATAACAGAATAACTTTGTTTTTTTCTATTTTATTTTGTGGATTATGTATGGTGACGACGTATTATATTGTAAATGTCGTTACCTCTGTTAAAACTGAGGAGTTTCTTGTGCCCATTCTTCTTGTCAGTTAAAAGACTTCCTGAATGGATGGTAGGTAATAATGTTGGACGATTCAAAACAACTTATTTTAAGTCCATTTGAATAAAATTATTTTCATTTTCATATCCGTTATATGGGATACATTTCGGAGAGTGTGCAGCAGAATTCCACGAAGTTATTCCGCCTGCCCAATATTTCATCGAAAAACCAGACTTACAAATGTGAGTCACCATGGTTGATATACGAAAGAGTAAATACGAATCGCACTAAGCGTTTTGCTTTCAATTTAGTGATTCGGGCCGGGGATCGAACCATGAACCTCGAAGTCACATTACCATGAAAACCGGTATGCGAGTTACTCAACCACGGAGGTCGTCAAGTAAGAAGTTCGTTAGTTAATTTATTTGATTTGGTGCTCGTACAGGTTGCAGTCATTGCATTATCAAGGTGTCGTAATAAAATAATAGCACTAGACTGTCACCCAATTACACATACACCCAACATGAGTTCAGTAAGGTATTAAAAACGACACAAAACTCGAATGAAACAAAAAACACACAATTCAACTGAAAGTGATAGACCAAGGTAAAAACAAAGAAACAATAATAATCTTAATTTTAGAGGTATTGGGACCCGGGTTTGAACAAATCTGTGATACTCCTTTTCAACAATCTAAAGTTAGCGTTGAATACGTTTTATAAGCATTCTCCACTCCTCTAGTTCATTCTGGCTTTATGTCTAATTTTGTTAAGTCGTATGCATGCCAGGGTAGGTTTATATGTATAGTCTGCAAAAAATATCAACAAAAAAGAGCATTGTAAAGCAGCTTTTTCTTCTATACTGGAGATTTCCGCAACTCGACGTCTTGTGCGCCTGTTTTGCGTCTGGAGGATGCTTGGCTTGTTTCACTCCACCCATACCAGCTCTGGTAGGAACGCTCCAAGCGCCTTTACTTTGGTGACGACTTCTCAGAGGCCTGATGAGCGATGTCTTGCCCGGTAGGGTGCCTCTCCCCTGCATTCCAGCAGGACATGGGTGGCTGTTTCTTCAGCTTCCATACATCCTCTGCATAAAGGGCTGTCATTCACACCTATTTTTAAAAAGATGTTTGTTAAAGTTGCCGTGACCAGTAATGGCGCCTGTGACCAAACGCAGTTCCGATTTGCTCAACTGTAATATAGATCTGACCGTAATAAAGATTTTTGGCGTCGAACACACCATTTTTGTATTTCTTTTCCTATTTTATTTGTATCTTCCTTTTCTTTTTTTTCTTTAAGTTATTACTATTTTAATTGATAAACATCTTTTTCTTTCTATAAATGTTTTCTTTCTTTCTTCTTTAAGATCTGGAGAGACGAGCGTCTACCTGCGGCAGTGATAGTTTTGCCTACATATCTCCAGAGAGTTCCAATAGTGCTGATTAAGTGCTTTGGTGTGTTCACGAATTTTATTCCTCTTTCCCTGCCTTTGTAAAGCTGTTAGTGTCTAATAAACCTTGGATAATAATAGGTTAAAGTACGCCGTGGGTGGTAGTTCGACCACTCCTAGCTGTAAACACTCAATATATAGCTATATCTATGTCAAACATGTTTATTTTACCCACAAAAAGTACGTAATTAAATGTAAACACACCTTTTCCCCAAATGCTATTGATTGTGGCTCTGTATGTTTGGATAATAGTCCATGTTATTTGTCATCGTTCACAGTATAGAAAGCAATATTGAGGCTTATAATTTTATAACATAATAAAATAAGGGACTCGAATTCGAAACTTTTGGATGACAGGTCCACTGCTCTCTCAATGCTGAACAGATCCAGCGACATAGGGAGGCGATGTTCAGCCGCATGAACCTATCTCTGCAGGCAGTCTCTGAATGGGGCGATGCCAATCTGGTAAGGTTCAATCCAGCAAAGACCCAGGCGTGTCTTTCCTCCAATAAAAGGAGACTTTCGACTTGACAGGAGTTACACTTCGGAAAGTAGGAACTTTCCGAAGTGTAACCGTGCCGATCACAGACCATCTTAAGCATGTCATTGTCACCAACTCTCAATTTTGGCTCTTACATTGAGAGTAAGGCTCAATAAGCTTCAAAAAAACTTGGCATTCTGGCGAAGGTGAGAAGGTACTTCACGCTGAAACAGTTGTTCAATATTCACCGAGCGCAAGTTCGATCAGGAATGGAGTACTGTTCTCATCATTGGGACCGTTCCGCCCAATATTAACTCCAGATGCTTGAGTAAAGAGTGGAACTCTTTTTCCGAGTCTGTGTTTCCTGATAAATACAATTTAGGGGTTTCCAGATCGCGACTGAATAGATATCTTCTAGGCAAGCGCGTTACATCCCAGACGACATCGTCGCTTACCTATAATTTATATAATAATTCCTTTGCTAGTTATTAGGTCATTTAGTTATTAATTTTATTGTAAAAACATTTAAAAATATTTTGTGTTTTAATTATTTGTGGTGATTTGTTTGTTGTTAGTTGATGCATTTAATACTAATTTTATTGTACATATTGATATTAAATAATAATTTATGTTACAATCATTTTATTAATCAATGAATACTCTGAATATTTGTACATCGACCTATCGATAGAATATGCTGGACAATTTATTTTAAGATCAAATGTAACCATATTTATACAAATAAATAAATTATTATTATTTTTATTACCATCAAGCGCTTTCCTATTAAAGATTGATGAAATGAAAAAGAAGATGAAAAAATTGCGGGTTCGTGTCTCACCGGAGAGTAACTTGTCAGCCGCGTCGATTTTTTATACACAACAACACAATAAAACACAATAAAATATAATTTTATATTTAAAAAAATATCTATTTAGATATATAAAATTCCCTGTCACGGTGTTTGACCGCGATGAATTTCAAAACTACTCAACCAATTACGACTTAGGACAAGATAGGTTTCATTTTAATTTATAACACAGCAACGCTTGGTCGGGTCAGCTAGCATGTATACAAAATTATGCATTTATAAAATAAGAGTAGTATGCTTAAAAATTCCTTTGGTTACAGTAGTCATATTGTTTTTAGCATATATAAATTAAGAATTATAAATGAACAATTCGATATCTCCAACGCAAACGGTCATAACATTTTTTTATAAAAAAAAATCGTTTTTTTTTACCTGTTATATTTACATTAATAATATTATAATGAAACACTTAAGGGTGAATATCGCACAAATCGCAATTTTAATTTACTTGTGCTGATTACATATAAAAATAAATAAATAAATTATAATTTCAAAATTAAGATATTTATTTCAATAGATACATTTACTTAATAATATATAACACGCTAAGGATAGGCAAGTCCAAAGTTCCAAGCAATAAATATATATCAGCTTGTCAAATACATGAAAGTGCCTTATAATCACTCTCGTGAAAAATCGTATATTTTTCGATACGGAATTTATTTCGACACCTCAGAATAATTATTTATTCTTAAACTAAGCTGAGCTTATACTATGGGTACTAAATAATGTATAGAATTCATAAATAAATATATGAACAACCATGATTCAGGAACGAATGCACATGTTCATAGGTTTGTACCGGGATTCGAAATCGGAAGCCCTGGCGCAGAAGGTAAGGTCACAACTGTTGCGCAAAGCGGCCAAAATTATGCTTAAACAATTATGCCATACTATTCGTAACTATCAATATTATCCGACATTTGTAGTTTATTGAAAATTGCTAATGCCACTGTAGATTGTCCTGCTTTATTAGAGAAAATAAATATTTGGGTTCCGCGTAAACTACCGGTGAGGCATTCTCAGCCTCTGGCGATACCACGCGCAAATACTAATTATCGTCGAAACTCTTTTTTTATACGAGCTAGCAATTCTTTCAACGACATGTCAAAAAGAGGTAGCGAGTTGGAATTATTTAGTAGCAAGCCTAAAGATGTGGTGAAAATTTTTTCTTCGAATTTTTTCGGCACAGACCCTTAAAATAATAACTAGTTTAATTCTACTTTAATTGTTTTTTGTAGTTATATTAATTTTTATTGTTACCTAATCTTAATCTTAGTGCCCACTTGCGAGTACCTGTTAATAGCTTAGTCTTTACCAAGTTTTGTATTAATTAGTTTTATAAGATACGCTGCTGGTATTCCGAATAAAATAAAATAAAATAAAAAATAAATCAAAAAGATTATTTACCAATTTTATTATTGGCTCCCATGGATCAACTTCAATGACTAAATGTATGTGACGCCGTAACTCTATGAGTTCTTAGACGATTTTAGTATTTTGTGTAATGAAACAAACCAACAGATTTAGGACTAGATCGTGACGGATATATGGTGCTAGCGAGGCACCTTCTTGATTAGCTTGTAACGAGGCGCCATAGCTATATTGGCGACTCGATGCTTTCATTGCGCTCTTCTTTGGCCATTTTTCATATTTTCTTTTTCCTCTTGGTTTCCGTTTTTAAATTTACTGTCTATCTCTTTTTATTTGTTTTGTTCTCGAAGTTCATTCCAAAGAGTATTTAATCACTACGTTTTGTTCATTCTTACCCTCAGAGTAAACAGGACTGGAGTAGCCTTTGCCTAACATTACCCCTCTGCCAAATGCACAAGCATCGGATGCCTGTGCGTTATATAAAACTAGTTGAGCCGCCATTTTAAAACCACAATAATCAGAACTTCTTACCGTGCAGAGCTCCCACGAAAATGCCTGCCTGTGCTGTTTTCTACTGTAAAAAAAATTCGAAAATATCTAGTATGCAAAAAGATGGCGTCACCTTTCATTTGTAAGCATAATTTTTAGGTTTTGATTATTATTTAATTCATAATTTCATGTTATAGCAGACTACAATTTCAAATTTCGCGCTCAAAGTTCGTTTGATGACGTCATGGCTGCACTCCCCACGAGACTACCTAGGGTTGACCATTATCGCATTTCAATTAATTAAGACAAAAATTAGAAAAAGTTTGTTGGTAATAAATAACTGTAATTTTGTATTAATTAATTACCAATTATAATTTCGTTTTAATAATGTACGTTGCGTGTTTATTTTTAGTTTAGTATTAAGTACATACCTACACTTTTGCGGCTGCTTGAAGCCTATTCTTTGCCACACAACATGGAAATATAAAATAATAAATAAAATAATTAATTAAAATATATAATCAAACTATTTGCCCTTTTATTCATGCTGGGCGGCGCTCATAAAAATTAAGAGTACTAATGCTGTATATACTTACAGTGTCCCTGACTTCATAAAAAAGCACGGTTAAAAGGGTACCATCGCCTAACCAGCACACCCGATCATTTCTGAGAAACCAAAATTTTTTTTCGAGCCACAGGACAAATTGTTTTTATTTTGTAATCAGCAACCCTTATTAATTTGTACAATATTAATTTGCACAATATTGCACACGATATTGTGATTTTACGAGTGAGTAATGAATGAATGAATGCAAGTAAGATACTTAAATTGAAAATATGTATTTTTAATTTAAATCTATATGTCGCAGGGAAATTCCGCAGTTTACATTCGGCGTCATCAGTTTAAAAAACACACCCTATTCTTAGTTCTTTTTCTTAACGATAATAAAATACAGCTTAGATAAATTACAGTTTGTTTCAGTAATTATTACCAGGTATTACATATATAACTAGCTGACCCGGCGAACTTCGTACCGCCTTAGCGTACCTTTGATGCACTACTTTATTTTGTATAGCTGACCTATCTTATGTATGAGTACCTATTCAATTTGAACTGGAATCTATAATATCCTCCATATTAAAATGAATCCTATTATTGTTAGCGTGGTTATGGATGTGTTGTCACAGATTACCACAGATTTTTTTGTTTTAAATTGAATGACGTTGACATTTGTCAGCGCGGTTATCGATGTGGTGTCACAGATTACCACAGATTTTTTGTTTTAAATTGAATGACGTTGACATTCGTTACGTTATATTTTTCAATCTTTCTGAGAGATTTTCTTTATATTTTTTTCCGTAAGAACCTTGTACAGAGTATTAGAAAACTACAAAAAAAAAATCAGCCAAATCGGTCAAGCCGTTTTCATGTTATGTCGTGACAACGGAAAACGGGTTTCATTTTTATATATATAGATGAGAATAAGGTATGTGATTTTGAACTGATGACGCCGTATGTAAAGTTCGGAATTATACTATTTACCTGCGATATTATACATACGAGAAAAAAACTGTAAAGATATAGAATAAAACAGGTCAAGTCCACCTTAAACCAAATGGCTAGTAATGAGAGTAGAGGAAGCGAAATCACTAATTTTTGAACATTTTGTCTGTCTGTATGTATGTTTGAGCACGCATGACGCAAAAACTACGCGACGGATTTTGATGACATTTTAGTATGGTAATAGCTAAATGTCATCGTCAACATTTAAGTTAAGTTTTTAATTAATATTGTAGCATTTATAGCTCCTTTTAAAAACCGGCTTGTCCAACTGCAATACTTCAAGATACTAGGAGTAAGGTATGTGGTGCCAAAAGTCATCTGTACATAAATGAAAGCTATTGGAAGATAGTATTGCAGTATTAAAATTAGAAATGATCGGTATGTGTAGTTCAGGCAAATATACTCTGCCCCTAGGCGGTATACTAATTGTTGGTATTTATACTTTAAGCTTTGACATGCCCGGAAACATCTAATTTTTCATATTCAGTTTTCCTAAAGAATACAGCATACGAAAAAAATGGATTCATTCTTGTAATAGGTAATAGGGCATCTTGGGCATCTTCAAGAACAAGTACTTTATGTTCCATACATTTTGAGCCGTCTCAGTTTCAAAAATTATCTAACAATAGAATTCAAATTCCAATTCAAATTAATTTATTTGCAAAATATGGGTACATTGAGCAGGTCTTAAAAGTTATTAGAACGCCACATTTAACCAAAATGGTGTGCAAATATAAAATAAAAGAAAATAATCTTATTATATAACAAAATACTACAATTAATTACATCACAAATCGAAATCTAATAATATTAAAATAACTTACATCATAATTTAATAGTTTGGTCAATAGAAATAAACAAAATAAAAACAGATCATAAGCATGCAATGACAAACACAATAATAACAATAAAAACCAATGCAAAAGAATACATTATCGGTCAACAGTTTTGTCATTTATTAATTCATTTATTGTATAATACACTTTTTCAACTAAAAACTTTATTAAACTATTTTTAAAGATGACCAATGATTCGACTTCTTTAACATTTTTGGGTAGACTATTATATATAGTAACTTCCATAATAAATACACTATTTCCTAATAAACCGGTCTTACATGGCTGCGCTTTTAATCTTTTATTAAGTCGTTTACTTTTTAGTGTTTTATAGTCATGAATGTTTTTTCTTACATTTAGAGATGCTTCTAAGATATATACAGAAGGAAGTGTAAGTATTTTTAATTTTTTAAAGTGTGGCTTACAAGAATCGGTCGGTTTCAAATTAGAATTAGCCCTAATGCATCTCTTCTGTGCTTTAAATGCCTTTTCCTTATCAGTGGCATTACCCCAGACTAAGACACCGTATTTAAGCACTGAACCCACGTATGCATGATAGGCAGTCAAAAGCGCATCTGTATTTACCACTTTTCGTAACATATAAAGAGCATATGAACATTTGCTTAGCTTAGCACAAACGTGTTCAATATGTGATTTCCATGAAAGCTTGGTGTCAATCAGAATTCCCAAAAAGTTTGTACATCACATCATTTCACATCATCGTTTGTACATTTCATCAATCCTTTTACCAAAATAGTTTATATTTAATTTATTTAATGTCATATTTTTATTTTCAATGCGTAAAATATTCGTTTTGTCTAGATTAATTTTGAGATTATTATTCTTAAGCCAATTTACTATAGAAATTAGAGAACCATTGATGTCATTTTCATGTGATCCTGAGTCATCATCTACAAATAAGATAGTGCTATCGTCCGCATATAAAACCATTGGATGATTAACCACATTAGGAAAGTCATTTATGTAAACAAGGAAGAGCAAGGGTCCCAAAATGCTTCCTTGTGGTACCCCGTATCTTACAGTTCTTCCGTCTGATAGATGTTTAGTTCTAATTTTAGTTTTAGGATCAGTTCTAGTTATTTCAGTAACTTGCGTTCTATTGGTAAGGTATGATCGTAAGAGACTCAGCGGGGTGCCTCTTATCCCATTTGTCTCTAGCTTTGATAGCAAGATATCATGATGGACACTATCAAAAGCTTTAGTCATGTCCATAAAGAGAGCTGTTACTTTCCTTTTGTTATCCAAGGTCTTAAGGACTTTTTCGAGAAAATTCAATAAGGCCATATTTATTGATTTGTTTTTACGAAAGCCCGCTTGTTCTTTCGCAAAAATATTGTGTTTTTCAAAATAACCGTACAAACTATTGTGAATTACTTTTTCGAAAACCTTAGAAAACGCTGAAATAAGGGCAATAGGTCTATAGAACTTCATATCTTCTCTATCTTGCTTTTTAAAAGAAGAAGAAGAAGATTAGTTGCCCATGCTGTGCCAACGTTATTCTTGAATGATCCTCTTAGTTTATTATATAACTAGTTATGTTTTAAATAGATATTAACATGTAATATTATAACAGTTTTAGTTTATTACATTTAAATGTATTAATTTTAGGTTAAAGAATAAGTTGAAAAGGAAATACCTGCAAAAAGTGATGTAAGCAAATCGCAAAAAAATACAAATAATCAATCTGCCAAAGTAAAAATCTGAGAAATATAACTATATTCACTATCGCTTTGTTAAAAATAATGTTTCAGAGTTCCTCCTTTCCATTATGGTTATACGCGAAAGGGTCCACAGTGAATTCTATATATATAATAACACCTATTGTAAATATCTTTTAAATGCAATAAATTATTAAGTTTCTATTTGTATTTTATGGATATAGCCTTCGAAACTGACTGTTGTAGCGTGTAATATCATCATTAATTTAATTTAATTTTTAATACATAATGTAGGAATACTAACGCAAAGTTATAGATTCATTCATTGAACGAAACTGATTTATCGATATCGATATTCTCGTGCTATGTCATGTCACTTCTCACACAATGACATTCGTGTGTTTGAATAGAACGTTAACACACTATTTTAAGCACGTGTGCGTGTATTTTTAATAAGTTTGTCTTATTATGCATGTGTGCGTTTGTAAACACGCAAAGAGTTTTTGTTCCTGTGTGCTGGCATTGAATGTAGTAGTAACCTCACCCCCCGCAAAAAATGGCAGAAAAATATGTACGAGAAATTGACTAATGGCTACTCCAGTCCTGTTTACTCTGAGTTCTTACCAGAGCCAGCGCGTAGAGCGGTTGACTCACCGCTAACAATTATTTAAATATATTTATAGTGCTGATCAGTTATGATAAGCTCACAAGTATAATAAGCTCATAAGCATAACCCACAAGATTTCCTGTATCTGTATTCTGTACCACCAGTTCCTGTTATATAAAAGTCTATAAGTTTCTTCAAGGCTCTATTTTGTGCCTTAATTCCATAATTATTAAAAATATAAGTGACGAAGCCTTTTCATTTCTCCCGGCCGCACCCCGTCACAAGCTCGTTCCACGTGGATCCTGTCTTGGACTCTGAGCTTGATTGAGATCAAGAGCAACACCATACAAAAAAACCGTAAATAGGTAGGTTTCAAAGTGAAGTATGTATTAATCTAGTTTATTTAAAAGAAAACCGCATATTTCATCATATTATATTTTTTATTAGATATATGTATCTTGTTTTACTATTTTTTTTTATTAGAAAACATCATATTAGTAAAACATAAACAATAAAACATAAAACATGTAGCTAACTTCCGCAAAACTCAAGCATTGCGCACCGCCCGCCCGACCGGAAATAAATGCAGAAACCGCAGACACCGGCACCTTCACCAACCACTCTACACGTGTTTCGCTCCTACACAGAGCATCATCAGGAGCTCTTAGACCGTGCAATACCGAGCACTTAGTGCGGTGTCTGCGGTTCTGCATGTATGAGAATTTAGTTTATGTTTTTTCTTTACCCGTTTTTTTACTTAATTTTGGATTTGAACTCAGAGGCACTCATCTTGGAATCTGCCGGTCGTCTTCTTGGAGGTACGTCCGTATCCTTGATCCAGCTGTATTGTTCTACGATGGTCTCCTGGCCTAATTCACGTTTTTGCACTGTAGATTTAGTTTTATGAAAAATATAATTTATTGGGCGCCGCGGGGGACGGTTCGATCGGAGTGTATAGTTGAAGTGCGAATGTTCAAGATGGCAGAACTGATGGCTGGCTTTGTTAACGGCTTTGAGCCAAAGGGATTGTGCCTCTGATATTATTGAGAAAAAAAAGAGACAGATTGGATGTAGTATTGTTTGTGCTATGATAAACTAAATTATAACGAAAGTACGGAACATTGCATTTATTTGCGAGCGGGCGGGCGGTGCACACTGCTTGAGTTTTGCGGAAGTAAGCTACATATTTTTGCTTTACTAATGGATATGGACTTCCGCCAAGTAAAGCCTGATTCTATCAAATCATATAATTGTTTTGCACCCAATGATGACATAAAAGCCAGATACGATCCATTATAGAAAAGTTTATTTTCTTCACGGTCGTGGTTTAAAAACTTGGTGTCAATCAATCATATTAGTTATCTTTCATCTCACTGGCGGAACACAATTTCTTATGACGGGTCCCGGGTTGGAAACCCTACTGGGACAATGTAGAAAATTAGTTTACCTATATATATGTCACCGCTGTAAATACTGTTAGATTATAATCTATCTTGCGAGATTGTAAACTATCGAAAGATTTTATATTTTTTATATATTTTATGCATTTTTCAATGTGATCTTATAAGATAAATTATTATTATAGAAAAATACTAGAAAATAATGAGTCGGGTCACAAGTGAACAACGCTGGCCTGCAGCGTAAAATCAGAAATGTACAACCCGGTTACAATATCTGTGGACCTGATGACGTCACGTCAGCGCTTAGGTACGGTGCACAAAACAAGCATCATGGGGATAGTATTGTAAACAATGATAATTATGAACTATAAATAAAATATATTATACTTTTACTCTTTTATTCTTTTATTATTTTATTTTTTTATTCTTATTCAAGAGAACGGGGAGGGAGCTTGACATTCCAGCGAGATCCGCAGATATTGTAACCGAGTTGTACTAGAAAATTTCGGCGAGTGTTCACAAGGCTCGGTAGCTCAATTGGGAGAGTATTGGACCGGACTTCCAAAGGCTGCGGGTTCGATTCCCTCCTGCGAATTCACTTGTGACCCGAGTCGATTTTTTCTAGTATTTTTCTATTATTATAATTTATATAATAATATATATTTTAAAATAATGTATGGGCTAAATTGGTTTAAACAATGTTTACTATTAAGCAACAGTTGGATCTATATTTCATTGTCGCCAAATCTATACTAATATTATAAAGCTGCAGATTTTGTTTGTTTGTTTGTTTGTTTGAACGCGCTAATCTCTGGAACTACTGGTCCGATTTGAATGATTCTTTCAGTGTTAGGTAGTCCATTTATCGAGAAAGGCTTTAGACTCTAGAACATCACGCTGCGACCAAAAGGAGCGAAGCAACAGTAAAAAATCGTAATAACAGAAATTGACGCGGACGACGTCGCGAGCAACAGATAGTACTCTATTAAATGTATTACTTATATAGACCTATTGATGTTTTTTGATTTGCTACCGAATTACTCGATGACCTCTCTCGATAAAGATGTTCAAATTGATTCTATCGACACCCCATTTATCATAATCAATCATCGTAAATCGGCTGTTTATATTCTGAAATGAAAATCATTTTTCCGAATGAGTCATGGGACATGTTTTAAAACAGTATAGGATTGAAAATTAAATATTTTTTAATTAAATAATAAAAAATCTGATATAAGTATATAACAATAAAATATAATAAAACAAAAAAAATGACATACTATCTTTATATATATAATTCTACTGTACGTGTGTATGTCACTGAACTATGCCTAAACAGCTATACCGATTTGAATGAATTTTTTGTACGCGTTTGGGTGGTTTAGATAGCGTTTAGATTTACAAATCAGCCCGGCAGATGGCGCTACAGTCGTCATAGCAACGCGTGCCCGGGTTAGTCAGTTTATATTAAAGTTAGTTAGTTTATATTAAATATTTTATGTAATTAAATTAAAATTTCATAATCTATCAGTAATAAACAAGGAAATGTTAACAAACTTAATGTTAATAATACTCTAGCTACAAAACTAAATAAAAAAACCTTGAAAAAACGCATGAAGGGTTCCGTACATACTTTTAGTCAATTTTTTCTAGTATTTTTCTATTATAATAATTTATTTATTTTATTTTAATTTTATTATTTATTATTAAAGTAAAAATACAACTGAGTACTTTGTGAATATTTCAAGTGCCTTCCTGCAGCCATTATTGATTAAACAAAAAAGGGCAAAAAAAAAAATCGCGTTTGTTGTATGGGGGCCCCCCTTATATATTTATTTTATTTTGTTTTTAGTATTTGTTGTTATAGCGGCAACAGGAATACATAATTTGTGAAAATTTCAACTGTCCGGGTCCCGTTTTTACCGTTTTCCCGTTTTGATACGGAACTCTTAAAATATCTCCTTAATCTTTGCTCGAAGGTAATGCGCCCAGAAGACTGATAGCGTTACCTCGTTGTATCGCCAAACTTATTTGCTGGGCAATTAGAGAGTAAGTTTGACGAATAAGGGAACTTACTCGTAATTGTCATAAAATACGGCTACGCACGGATGCAATGCTCTACTATATTATGCATGTATTATACATGTAAACCTTCCTCTTGAATAAGTCTATCTATTAATAAAAAAAACCCGCATCAAAATTCGTTGCGTAGTTTTAAAGATTTAAGCATACATAGGGATATAGGGACAGAGAAAGCGACTTTGTTTTATACTATTTAGTGATACCGTTCAGTGTGCGTTGGCCCTAATGCGTGAACTGCAGAACAGCCATTTACTCATTTTATTTAATATCGGTATTTACAATGCCTGTATTAAACGTCATACAAAAAAATGCACTCCGGGAGTGCCGGCAGAAGTGAAAACATGAACATTAACGTTGTGCATTTTTGATATATTGGAATAACCATTCCAGGGAATAATTTCGCACGAATTGCTTTGATTATCGGGATAACATACTTTCATTTATGTGGTAAAATACAATATTCATTTATGGTGCTATCATACACAAACATGACAAACACACACGCACGCACACACGCACAAGCGCCCTGCGCTTTAACGAAACAGCAGGAGCAGGCATACATTTTCGACGCGCGGTAGAAAGACAGCGGGATATTACTTCCTCTCCTACGCCGCGCCGGCGGTCTACTCTCCCTCCGTTTTACGAATATTTGATTAGGTTACGTGTCCTGACGCGACTTTAACATTTTTTACCCATCCCAAAAAGTTCACAACGCCGCTAAAGTTTTAACTTCAAAAATTATCTAAGTTAAGAAAGAATAGCTTTTTCTGACACAGTTGTTTTTGTACCTAATAGAAGTCAACACTTATTTGGTAAACCGAATTTGTTTCTTTAAACATTAATTATTATTATTTAGTAATTAGGATTGAAATTAAAAGAAAATAACAAACACGTCATGAATCCGTAAAATTTAATTAAATTTAATCTGATTTTATTTCCACTTTTAATGCTGGATTTTATATTTTCATCATGAAAGTATATTGATGTTTTTAAAATCTTAATTACGATTTGGACCTTGTTTAAAATTAATGTATTTTATTTTATAATCTATAACTAGGTGACTATTACTAACATAGTGAATTTCAACAACAAAGGAAAGATCTTTTAGTCACACTACATATACTGAAATGAACTTACGTCATGTCAGCCAATAACACTTTTACAGGTGTTCTGAAATACTGGCGTAAACTTACTTATATTATAACATCGGCAATATAACATTTGATTATAACAAGTTATGACCTCTGTAAACGAGTCGCTCGCATACCAGAATATTCGCGAGTTTACGCGTCATTATAGAATGCATTTTGCTATAAGCACTCCTAGCGGTCATCATCAGAAACTACGGATCTTCATAGAAATTTGTAATGCGCTCGTAATCGATTATCGAATGCGTAAACTCGCACTAAGCCCTCAGTTTTCGTGGTAAAGCCATTCGAGGGACCTCGAAATGCTGGCCGACGCCGGCGCCGTGTTTAAGAAGAGATATAGAGAGATTAGAGATATAGAAATATTAAGAGAGTTTGGCTAGGAGGTGTTAATGCATCCGCCATATAGCCCTGACCATGCACCTTCAGATTTTCACCTGTTTTGGTCTCTTCAGCATTCTTTAGGCAGTGTCAGGTTAACATCAAGAGAGGTCTCCTTAAATTACTTGTTTTTAGGGTTCCGTTCCTTAAAAGGAAAAAACGGAACCCTTATAGGATCACTTTGTTGTCCGTCCGTCTGTCAAGACCCTTTTTCACAGGAACACGTGGACGTATCAAGCTGAAATTTATATCAAATACTCAGGTCTACTGTCCCTTGGAGCTGTGAAAACTCAAACTTCTAAGCCAACGCAATCAAAAGATACTGCCGTTTATGCCGCAAAATTTCGACACTCGCAAGGGAATCAAAACCTACACGGTACTTCCCGTGAACTCAGAATCTTGAAATTTCGTACGAAGCAACATCTTATAGCACAGATAAAGGAAAAATTGCGAAAACCGTAAATTTTTTGTTACATCATATAATAAAAATATTTTACGGAATCCGCGCGCGAGTCCGACTCGCACTTGGCCGGTTTTTTTTTATCAGAAGACCCAACATTTTTACAGCAACGGGATCATGCCTCTACCTGCAAGATGGTAGAAAGTCTAAAAACAAAATGGCACATATATACTGTAATTAAATGTAATTTACCTTTGAAAAAAAAAGTGCCTTGAATTTTCAAATAAAATGCGAAGAAACGTTTTCCCCAACCTATTATATAAATCTCGTGTTAGAGTGTTTGAACGCGATGAACTCCGAAACTACTCAACCGATTTTGATGCTTATTTTTCACCTTCCTGGATTTGTTCCAACTTGGGACATAGAATAGGTTTCATTTTAATTTATAACACAGCAACGGGGTAGTCGGGTCAGGTAGTATTTATTTTATATTTTTCGTTGATATGTAGTACCTTCAAGTTTAAAACTGGGTCGTCGTCATAAGCCACATAAAGTATTGTAAACGTCCGCCAGCTTACTCCCACGCATCATATACTCCACATTAATTATTCAAGAGGATCTTGACTATATCACGGCTTCAGTGCAAGCGATTTTTAAAACAATCTTAATAATTTTTCAATTAAGTTATTTTTTGACATTTTAATATTTTGACGATCGTTTGATGTAAAGGTAGCGATCCTGCTGTTCGCACTGACGTGGCGACTGTCCTGGGTTTGAGTACTGGATGGGGCAGATGTTTGTGAGATGAATACGAGCATTTCTAAATATTAAATATCTATGTATCATTGAGCGAAGCTCTCTTTTAGGCAACTCACAAATTTCGCTTGTCTCCCTCCTGCTACTTAACGGTTCAACCGATTCGAACGAATTTTGGCATGAACATAAATGATTATAACCTGACGGACATAGGCTATGTAATAAAAATATAGACTTTAACATGGAATAATCACCGAAAGAAAAATTCAAAAGCTTATCACATACAAACCGCTGATACTACATTGATGAAATTTGGCGCCAAAACTGACATCGTGGTCGTGACTAATGTGCACAAAAAAAGTTTTGAAATCTGACATATCATGGAGGAATAATCACCGAAAGAAAAATTCAAAAGCTGATCACAGCCAAACCGCTGATACTACATTGATGAAATTTGGCGCCAAAACTGACATCGTGGTCGTGACTAATGTGCACAAAAAAAGTTTTGAAATCTGACATATCATGGAGGAATAATCACCGAAAGAAAAATTCAAAAGCTGATCACATTCAAACCGCTGATACTACATTGATGAAATTTGGCGCCAAAACTCACATCGTGGTCGTGACTAATGTGCACAAAAAAGTTTAAAATCGGACATACCATGGAGGAATAATCACCGAAAGAAAAAATCAAAAGCTGATCACAGCCAAACCGCTGAGACTACATTGATGAAATTTAGGTGAGGTTAGGTAAGGTAGTGCTTCGCTCAGTATTTGCAAACAGCAGCAGCATTGCAGACCTAGTATATACTAAATCGTTACTCTAGTATCCAAAACACAAACCTTACAATGCTTACTTTGGGCTAAACTATTTTGTGTGTGTTTAAAATATTATATTTTAAATATTATTGTAATAACAGTTGATTAGTTCTATTTCTTTTGAATGATATAATATATTTATTGCATATATTTTGAATACGAGGAGAACATCTAACTGTACTGTAACATGACATCTCTAATGACATGTTTTACTAGTACTAAACAATCGATAAAGAAAAAACTATGATTATTCTGTATTTTTGTCATTTATTATTTAAGTTTATTTGATATTATTCAAAATTGTCTTTACCAAAAACAAGAGGCTGTGTGTTCGGTCTTAGCCATGTAGAGTATTGCAAATGAAATATTTCTTAAAATATAGAAATCTCATAGTTATATGCTTAAATAATGAAACATATAATAATCATCCTTGTGTTTTTTTAACTCGAATATATAAATAACTTGGTTTATTATAATAAACCTTGGTTTATTATAATAACGTTCGATAGAACTAGCATGTTTAAAAAAAAAATTCCTTAAAGTCAATAGAAATAAAAACCGGCCAAATGCGAGTCGGACTCGCGCACCGAGGGTTCCGTAAAATATTTTTATTATATGACGTAACTAAAAAATTACGGTTTTCGCAATTTTTCCTTTGTCTGTGCTATAAGACGTTACTTCGTACCAAATTTCAAGATTCTGAGTCCACGGGAAGTATCCTGTAGGTTTTGATTCCCTTGCGAGTGTCGAAAATTTGCGGAATTTTGCGGCATAAACGGCTGCACCTTTTGATTGCGTTGGCTTAGAAGTTTGAGTTTTTCACAGCTCCAAGGGACAGTAGACCTGAGTATTTGATATAAATTTTAGCTTGATACGTCCACGTGTTCCTGAGAAAAAGGGTCTTGACAGACGGACGGACAACAAAGTGATCTTATAAGGGTTCCGTTGTTTTCTTTCGAGGAACGGAACCCTAAAAAAAGAAATACAACAATCGATATCGAGCATCCCACGCTTTTCTTAAAATGACATTAATTTTCTCGTTAATCATTTAATTACTATATTGAAATTTATTTTTTACTTTTTAGTTCGGTTAACCATAACAGCGTCTTTTTTTAACTATAATTTTTTGATAATAAAAAGGTGAATAATAGCATACTATTATTTAATCTCATGATTGTTACGGATACTATGAATTCGGCATTTTTTTTTCTACATTTACACCAATTAGCCTAGCCCAAAGTAAGCACTGTAAGGCTTGTGTTATGGATACTAGGGTAACGGATAGACATACTTAAATGATACATAGGTATGTAATATTCATAGAAATATATATAAACGCCCATCAATTAGTTACAAATGCTCGTATTCGTCATACAAACATCTGCCTCTATCGGGATTCAAACCGAGGACTGTCGGTGAATAAGGCAAGATCATTAGCTTGCACCAAACGGTCGTAATTTCCTAATTTTTAAGGCATAATTTTATAACATGCACAAAACATAATTGGCTAATGAATTCATAATGAAATAACTTTAAAAAAATAAGAATTATATTTCTTATTTTATAAACGTCTTTTTTATAGACATATATATACATGAATAAATAAATAAAAGCGATGAATTGTTTTGCAATTTTAGTAATTTGACTACGATATTGCTGTCCTTACGATAAATGCAATAAGTAGTTTCAGCTACTTTCGAAATAATTGCGATTAAAGATTTAATTTATGTTGTTTTGTGTATCATCGTAACTAAAATAGCTATTGACTTGAAACTTTTACTATACGACTATAAAATGAAGCGGAATTTTATCTAATATATTATAATTGTACACAAATTTGCACGTAAATTGTACGTAGGTCTATTTGCCCGAAAACTCGACTTATTGCACTTATCGTAAGGACGGCAGATAGTAAATTAATTTTTGATAATTTCATTTTGAACATTTGATTTAATAATTTGAAATTAATATTGTTTTTTGTAATTTAATATATTATAAGTTCTTTTGTTTCTAAATGAGACATTGTTTCTTGATTAAATAATTTGATTTAATTGAATTGAAAAAATTTATACGCCGAAATATTAACCAGGAACTATTATCCAAACAAATAGCCACAAACACACTTGGAGAAAAGGTGTGTTTACATTTAGTAGAGACCTTTTTGTAGGTGAAATAATCATGTTAGACAAGCTAACTTACATAACGGAATTATTAGCTTAATTCCGTCATGTAATCTCATCGCGTCAAATATGCAGTAAATATTTTTATGTCTATGACGCCCTAAATACGTATGAAGGCATGAATATGTAAGCAGATATCTAATAAAACAGGTACGAAATTTAAAACCGGTATGAATATGTTTAATGTCTATTATTATTGACGTGTTAACGTCTTATAAATCGATGAACGCCGGCTGCACGCACGAAAAAATGTAACGTTCCGCCTGAGCCCAGCGTGCAAGCGAAAGCGTAGAACAAGAGGCACGATCGGCCTAAACGTTCGGATAGTGGCGCATCTATCTCTCTTCTACTTCATGAAAAGAAAATTTGCTGTGAAAAACTCAAACTTCTAAGCCAACGCAATCAAAAGATGCAGCCGTTTATGCCACAAAATTCCGCAAAATTTCAATTCAAGACACTCGCAAGGGAATCAAAACCTACAGGATACTTCCCGTGGACTCAGAAACATGAAATTTTGTACGAAGCAACGTCTTATAGCATAGATAAAGGAAAAATTGTGAAAACCGTAAATTTTTAGTTACGTCATATAATAAAAATATTTTACGGAACCCTCGGTGCGCGAGTCCGACTCGCACTTGGCCGGTTTTTTTTTAAATAAAAATGTTTGTTTCCAGATCAATACAATTTAGGGGTATTCAAGTCAGAGTGAATAGGTATCTTCTAGGAAAGCGCGTCACATCTTAGAGACATCGTCGCTCATCAGTCGAAATAGCGGTCAAGCGGTTACCTATTCACGATAAAAACCTGTCACCCATTTTGTGATATATTATAAGTGTACATCGATTACATCCAATACCATTAAACTATCACGTCACTCTTAACCATGAGGCGTTGTTGCTATTTCAGGCAGAGAGGAGTAACCCCGTCCTCATTATTTAATGTCGCACTCGGTAGCCAAAATATAGGATGTCATGTTGATGGTGTGTGCGTCAACAACTTGAGTTCTGCTCAGGGTTGCCAAGTTTTGAATGCCACAGCTACCCCAAGACCAGGGTAAATATTGCAAGTCGAATGTATTTTAGTGGATAGGCAATTCTTCATCGGACACTAGCATTAAGTTATAGGTAAAGATGGAGAAAATACTTGTAATACCTGTATTTAATTTTAAATTTTTTGCATTCACAATTCCATATTTCTATAAGTTAAAAATATGCCTGTAAAAAAGAACCACGCCTCCGAGATCACGGGTGGGGTTCGAACCCACGACCTTTCGCTATACCGGCGAGTAGTCTGACCGCTGAGCTACCAAGACGCTGGTAGACGCGTCGAAATTTATAAATGTATTTCAACTTCTACTATGAGCTAGTATCGTTCTATCAATTTTGAACGTTAACTTTCCTAAAGAATATTTTGACGTGACAACGTCTTATAAATTGGTTTGCCGGGTGACACTTCAAGAAACTGCGTTACGCTCCGCTCACGTTATGCGCTTACAATGAGAGCGAGTGAGAGGCACGCGTCCCTTCCACTCGGGCATGGTTAGCCCGCCTAAGAGCGAGAGAGACAGACATAAAAAGTGGAAGGGACGCGTGCCTATAAATTAATGTTTTAAATATAATTCTTTGTATAAATAAATGTTTTAAATTGTTACTATTATTTCATCCTTCTTCCTACTATACGAATGAATATTCACATTAAAATTATTTTACCACTCAAAGTCGTTGTCACGTAAAACTTTCGCCCGTATACCGACTTTACAGGCAACCAACCAGTTTTTTTATAAACATCTGACAATCGATTAATATGATACCAGCTATAATAAACTACTTATTTTTTTATTCACAATGACATATTTTTATAGGTGTAAAAATATTACCAGGCTACTTGTTGCCGTGTTATAAATTAAAATAAAACCTATCGAATATCCTAAGTTGGAAGAAATCGAGCAAAATAGAAATAAGTCATCAAAATCGGTTGAGTAGTTTCGTAGTTCATTGCGGTCAAAATCTGTGACACAGAATGTTATAGAAATATAGCATTGTGAATGCAAATAATTAAATAAATACATCATCCCAAGAGGTTGAATATAAACAAAACGACGACATAAAATGCAAACAAAGGCTTTAAAGTAAATATAATACCCCGATCAACGGGACATTACCCAATATGGGTAATTAATAAGTTTATTTGTAGGTTATAATACAGTTTAACCTGGCAACTCTTGTTGTAATTGATACGGTGTTGCTTACCCTGTCGATTTGTGGTTTGGTAAATTAATGTGTACTTGTGAGGAATATGCTAGTAACTATGGGCTAAAATAGAATGTCGCGATAGGTCAACATGGTATTTTAGGGCACGTAACTAAACCTCCACAGAACTTACCATTGTTAAAGTGTTGCCCTAAGTGAAAACAATTTTTTGATAATTTACTGAGATTATTTTATATGTCTACTCAACCCAATGCTAGCTCATTGTTTAGAACAGGGAGAATGGAGTATTATAATGATAACTACGTCGACGCAGTCGCTAAGCATAAAGCTTCGCTAGCATCATATCTTGGAGCGGAGCGTAATACAAAAAAAAATCCATAATGTTTAGAAAAATTTAAAATTCCATATGAAAAAGCTTTTTGTTTCAAAAAATTTCACTCACAAACACACATGCACTTACACATACACACACTGACAAATAGCAAATTTGGTAGATTCTTTATTTTATTTAATTTTTTTTAATGTGTAATTTGTTACTTTTTAAATTTATTTAAGTAATAAAAAATGTTTGATAAAGTTCGAGGTGGGCGCTAATAACTGCGACACAGTCCTAGACTAATGTAGTTATTAACGTTATAATGTTATGTAAACTCTTATATTGCAAATAAAGACTATTATTATTATTATTAATGGGAAGTCCCATAGAGTTAATGTTTTTTTGTTCATACCTTTATTATTTTTGCGAATTTCAAATTTCGCCCTCTGTCACAATCTCATAAATGTGTTGAGCAGACAAGAAATAATTCAAGACAGACAAAAAATATTAAAATCGGTTAAGAACTCGGTAAGTTATAGCGTAACAGAAGTAGCGTCATTGAAACTAATCCATGGGAGCCCAATAATATTTCTTACAATCACACCAATGAACTTAGCCTAAATTAAGCACTGTGTAAAGCTTGCGTCATATATACTAGGGTAGACATACATAATTATATCATATAATACATAAAAAAAATAGAAATATATATAAAACCCATTACTCAGGTACAAATGCTAGTATTTGTATTTATGTATTATATATAACGGATATTTATATATAACGGCAGCGATCCTGCATTTCGCACCGACGGTTCTGTGTTCGAGTCCCGGAATGGGCAGATGTTTGTATGATAAATACGACCATTTCTACCTAAGTTATGGATATTTCTATATATTTCTAGTAATATTACATATTTATTTATCAGATTTATTAAAAAGAGAGATAAAAAGCCATGCCAGCCATGCACACTGACATTAGTAAAAGTATTCGTTTCTTTTTTGGCCGTTTTTTTATGTTATCAGCTATGGCCAGCGTCCAAACGTACCCAATTCCTTCGAGTCTGAAAACAAGTCGCTTATTTCTAGTATTTTTGGAGCGGAGCTACCATGGATCAGCTTCATTGAAGCAATGTCTGTTACGCCATAACTTTCAGAGTTCTTAACCGATTTGAAAAATTCTTGTGTGGAATCAAATCAAAACACATTTAAGACCAGATTGTGACGCAGCCCGAATTTGGAAATCTCAAAAATAAAAAAGTTATGAAAAAAGCATTGACTCTATGGGATTTCCCATTGAAAAAAGCGCGTCTATTTGACTATAAGTTTTCTTTCTTATGGAATTTTAAATTTACTGAACATTTTTTTTTTTGTTTTTAGTATTACGCTCCGCTCCAATATATGGTGCTAGCGAAGATTTATGCTTAGCGACTGCATCGCCTAGTATCTGGGGGCACGGCACTCATGAAAACACGTGTAAATTAAATTATTTAGTGCGATGGCCGAGTCAATATATTTACATAAAACAATAAAGATTTTTAATATTGATATGCGTCACTATAAGATGCTGTAAATTATTACGTAACAACTTAATGCTTCGAGTACGGAGATTTCAGACACAATTGATTTTCAATTGTTACGGACCACGATCGTGGTCTTAGGGACTGGACGTATTGAGACAGAAATTCGCTTAAGTAGGGACTGAATAAATTAATAACCGACTTGGTATTACATGGATCTCACAACTTTTTACCGTAGAACAACTGAGTTGCGAGACTTGGTTTTTTTGACAAGTATTGTTTTTGATGGGATATGTTTGTCTATCCGTTACTATGTCACAAGCCTTACAGAGCTTACTATTGTCTAGGCTAATTGGTGTGAATGTAAGTAAAAGAACTTTATCTACAATATATCTATATATAAAAATGTAGTTAATCATCGTGGAAATGTCGTTAACCTGATGTGTTTACACGTTGACCCCTACTGAATTTTTTATTGCGTGTTCAGTCCACACATTTCTATTCTTAAACACTTAATTAAAATTATTTATTCACTAAACTAACCTAAACTGTCAATAGTGACGATATTATTCCAGTCTTTGATGTTATAATCGCTTAAATATACGAAATAAAATTAAATGAAATATTAAATTATTCTTAATAGAAAAATATTTGAAAAAATCGACTTCTCCTCAGTATTTGGGTGTTCGGTCTAAACCAACCGGTTCGATCGGTCGGTTTGAATGTTGCGGGTTCGATTCCCACCTAAGAATTTACTTTTTTATTAAAAAAAATTTTTTATTTAAATATCTATAAAATCACAAAAATAAATTTAAAATAAACTTCAAAAAAAAGAAAAAAATTCGGACTCTTCTTCAGCCTTTCGCCACCCAATGCTGAGTGTAGGCATCCTGCATTGCCCGCCATTCTTCCCTGTTTTGGGCCTTCCTCTGCCAGAACTTTCCGGCAACTTTGACCAGTTCGTCGGTCCACCTCATCGGCTGTCTGCCCGTACTCCAACGACCAGTTCTTGGCCTCCATTCGAGCACCTTCTTCCCCCATCTTCCATCAGTTCTACGCCCTATGTGTCCCGTCCATTTCCATTTTCTTTTGGCATTCGAACTACAAGGGCGAATATTGGGTTGGTCTATCTTAACGACCTCCGTGATGAAGTGGCTCACATACCGGTTTCCATGGTAACGCCATTCCGAGGCACCGGGTTCGATTCCCAGCCGGGTCAAAACGATTTTTCTATATTGTCTCGGGTCTGGGTGTTGTAATACATACATTTCTATGAATCCAAATTAAATAGCTAAAGTAGTCTTATATTACATTTTTATATTATACTAGCGGCCCGTCCCGGCTTCGCACGGGTGGACAAAATTCTTTACATTTTTTCTATTATTAAATAGTTTTTCCGTTAGCGCCATCTAGCGTCCAGTAGACGAACTACTTGCGGGTAACGCGTTGCTATTGTAACGTTAATTGATACAATGGAAAAAGAGGGGGAAAAAGAGCGGACAGACAAACAATAAATTTGTGATCTTAGATTATAGATTGCTATATACATAGGTATATAAGTAGAAATCAATGTTTAAATAAATAAATATTTCTTACATTCACACCGATAAGCCTAGCCCGAAGCACTGTAAAACTAGTGTTATGGAGACTAGGGTAACTGATACATACATATAATGATACATAGATATGCAATATTCATAGAAATATATATAAACACCCGTGGCTCAGGTACAGAATGCTCGTATTCATCACACAAACATCTGCACCTACTGGGATTCGAAACGAGGATCGTCGGTACAAAAGGAAGGATCGCTACCGTTGCTCCAAACGGACGTTTTACGAAGAGAGAGACAGATGGTAGCGATTTTTCTATTCGAATTAACGATCAGTTGCCTTAGCGCGAGTTTACGATAGTTATTCGATACTCGCTAGCGAGCGCGTTACAGATTTCTATGAAGATTCGAATTTTCTGATGATTACCGCTAGGGGCGCTCATACAAATATCCATAGTTATATTTCACGCAGACGATATCGAGTATCCACGCGTAAACTCGCACTAAGGCCTCAGACATATATGCATTACTTCAACTCATATGCATGTCTGTCTGCACTGTTAAGTTCTTCTTCATGTACATCAGCTTGGAAAACTGTTTTCTTTTACTGGGCGAGGTGAATCGGTTGCGCTAGTGACTCCAGATCATTCCCGAACGTTACGCAACCATGATAATTAAGGCACCCACGTTTTCCTGCTAGGTTTAGGGGCCTTTAAGTCTCGAGTGAATAGGTATAGGTCGCGCCAAGTAACTTGAACCAAACCATATACAACAAACTTGCGCAGCAATTGGATAATGTATCTGAACTTGGTACTGCGCATGTCATGTGATTACAAAATCAGTTTTAACTTATATGCCGGGAGCTATATCTTCTAGGCAAGCACGTCACATCCTAGATCGCATCGTCACTTACCTTCATGTGAGAAAGCGTTCAAGCGCTTACCTATGTATTTTAAAACAAATCCTGTCACAGTGTCTGACCGCGATGAACTCCGAAACTACTCAATCGATTTTAATGACTGTTCTTTTATTTTGCTGGATTTGTTTTTACTTAGAGCATAGAAGAGGTTTCATTTATAACACAGGAACGCGTGGCCGGGTCGGCTAGTTTATTATAAAATAAAAATAAAACCAGCCAAGTGCGAATCGGACTCACGCAATGAGGGTTTCGTACAAACCTGTAAGTATATAAGTAATAGTCAATTATTAACAATATTTTTATTATATGATGTAACTAAAAAAATACGATTTCCGCAATTTTTCCTTTATCTGTGCTATAAGACATCGCTTCGTACCAAATTTCAAGATTCTGAGTTCACGGGAAGTACCCTGTAGGTGTTGATTCCTGTAGGTCTTGATTTTTATTATTATTATTATTGTTATTATGATTCCTTTGCGAGTGTCAAAAATTTGCGGCATAAACGGCTGTATCTTTTGATTGCGTTGACTTAGAAGTTTTTTCACAGCTCCAAGGGACAGTAGACATGAGTATTTCATATAAATTCCAGCTTGATACCTCCACGCGTTCCTAAGAAAAAGGGTCTTGACAGACAGTCAGACAGAAGGACGGGCAGACAACAAAGTGATCCTATAAGGGTTCTGTATTTTCCTTTCGAGGTGCAAACTCTAAAAATACTAAGTTTTTATAGAAATGTATCAAAGTGCGGTTCCCCCATTGTGAAGCTGTGACATAGTTGCTAACTATCAATGTATGCACCGTAAATCCTTGTATTAAGTAAAATTATGAATCGAATGCAGTGATGTCTCGTATAGTTAAGAATCATAATTTGCACTTTAGCGATTTAAAACATTTTGTTGGGGGCAAAGGTAGCTTCCTTAACTGATTCGTTGCGACATAAAATTACCAGAAACGAAGGCTACGAGCTTGATTTACGTGAAAAATGATGATAGTTTTATTTTGGGTAGATTTCCGTAAAATTAAATTTGAAGGAGCTACCATCGATTTAAAAAATGACACGGCTCCCGTGCCTAACGCATGTTGGCATGGCGGACGTGCCTTCCCCAACGAATCGGTTAACAATGTGAAAAGCACTTTGTTGAGTGAATTTTATCTAATTTCAATATGTGGCTACAGCACTTTATCACTGTGTACTGGTCATATGAAAATTGTTACATATTATATATATATATATATATATATATATATATATATATATATATATATATATAGCTATTTTATTACATTGTATATATGCTATATATATATATTAAGTGCTATTAACAAAATTTTTGTTACCGTTTGTGTTAATTTGTTTTACCTACTTTATTGCCTTAGGCGAAAACGTATTATCCATGTCAGATTGTCTATGTATGGATTAAAAATGGCTGGTTTTATAACAAAAATAAATAGATAAAAGAATTTTATCTTTAATATAATGAATGAATAAAAAGATATAACTCTTCACCATTATTCATTCATCACTGTGCGTATCTTGCTGGCGACATCAAAACTTGCCGTAGTCCACGGTAATCGATAAACAATTAATAATTCAACGAGAATCGTGCGACCACATCGATTTATGGTTTGTATTATTCGGTCCCTCATTTTATACTTATGAGTTTATGATAAGTATAATAATTGTACATTGTAATGTAATTGTAGGTGAGTTTCGTTTACCACGCACCCAACAGATGGCGTTGCGTGTGGATTGCATCGTACATCACGATGCAATCTTGCATTGCAGGTTTGGGTTTTTTCGTGGTCAACAAAATAATATTCTTACGACACCCTGGTCCTCGAGGCGATTGCTGCTATCAAGCCTAGTCTTCCCAGGTCTATGGCACAATCAAAGGTGGGGTTTTAGTCGGAAGTCGGTTGGTTTACCACCTATTTCCCACGAGTAAGGAGGGTGACCATTCCGTTGATTCCGGCCTACAAAAAAAAATAGGAATTCTTCATTCTGGGTTGGAAGTTTTATTAATTCAACTATAAAATTTTGGAGAAATAAAAAAGAACTTGGCGAAGGTAAGAAGATACTTTACGCTGGAACAGTTTCTCAATCTTTACCAAGCGCAAATTCGATCGTATATGGAGTATGGAGTACTGTGCTCATCTTTGGGACGGTTCCGCCCAATACCAAGTTCCAGAGGCTTGAGTCCATTAAGAGGAGGGCCAAGAAACTTATCGGCAATCACAATCATTTTAATAATAAGCCTTGAATATAGTCTGAAGCAGCTAGCCTATCCGTTTTTATATGATACATTTTAGAGTGTGCAGCAGAACTGCACATCTATTGTAATTCATTATAAAAAAATACAAATATATATTTATATACTAGCGACCCGTCCAGGCTTCGCATGGGTGGACAAAATTCTTTAATTTTTTTCTATTATTAAATATTTTTCCGTTAGCGCCATCTAGCGTCCGGTAGACGAACTACTTGCGGCTAACGCGTTGCTATGGTAACGTTAATTGATACAATAGAAAAATAGCGGGGAAAAGAGCGGACAGACAAACACACAAACCACTGTGATCTTAGATTATAGATTTACATGTTTTATGTACAAATTCATAAATCATAACATCGTTATTGAGATTGTACTAATATTCAAGCTGACAGCAGTATTAGTTCAAGCTTATCCAAAAGAAGATTTGGCAATATTTCAAAATATGCACATACATTCCTCGAATACCTATCAGTAGAATCTTTTAACGAGTTTCCCCTTCGGCCGTTTATGAAACCAAAGTTTAGAAACAAGTCTTTTTACTTTTTTAATTTGAAGGGGTTTTCTCTTTACCCCAATCAAGCCCAGGTGTCAAAACAGGGTCCAACCAGGAGCAAGCTAACCCAGATGGTGTCTATTCATCTTGGCTCTGAAGACATTCTACATTTACTTTGTATGCTGGGATGATCCTGAGAGTGGAATGAGAGAGTTAGATTTTTTCGTGCATGCAGCCGGTGTTTATCGACTTATAAGACGTTATCACGTCAAAAATTTGAAAACCGTAAATTTGTAGTTGCATCACAAAAAATATTAAAATAGTTAATAAGACTGTGTGGAAGGGTCATATCGAGAGGGTTTGCTTGTAAATAAATCGCTTCGTATATGCTATGTGGTGCCTTACTGAACTTATTAATAAACTCACGGCCCTAGGCGTATCATGATGTTATGTCGAATATGGACTCTTCCTTTGGGGCAATTCAGTAAACATTAATCGCACATTTATAGCCCAGAAGCAGTCGTGCAATCTGTGATATGCCACTAATGAATGCAGACCTCTTTTCATGGAAACGAACTTTTGAGTCTTCATATAGGCTCCAACCTTTTTTGAAACTCCTATGAGCCTATTTACAACAAAAAAGGTTTCCAACTTTCTGCAAAATCGATATTGCCAAAAATTGATTCATATATAAACTCATTTGCAAAAAAAAACGGGCACCTAAGCAATGAACCATTTTAAATGTTAATACTGCTTTGTTTGATAATTATATGTAGGTTTATCCTCACAATTTGGTAAATTAATAAGAAAATAATCGTTTTGATCAGTATTTCATAAAATGTTGATACAATTTATGGGAAATAATGCTAGTAGTGTATATTTGCCAATAGTGCATATGCTCATGAAGTAAAAATAAAAAAGTTTTTTTGTTTGTTTTTCTTTAATAAAGTAAAAGCAGATAAATGTTTAGTATCGAGTGTGACCCCCTCTAGCTAAAATCACAGCTTGAATTCGTCTGGGCATGCTAGCGAGTATATCCCGGACACTTGCTTGCGGAATACGTTCCCACTCCGCAGTAATCACATTCTTCAGCTCTCTGATGGTCTGCGGAGCCGGTTGTACTTATCTCACACGTCGTTTCAGAACGTCCCAGACATGCTCTATGGGATTGAGGTCGGGACTTCGAGCTGGCCAATCCAAACGACAAATGCCGACCTCTTGCACATACGCTTTAACATCGCGAGATCGGTAGGCGCGAGCATTGTCGTCCATAAAAATCGAGTCTTTACCTAGAGCGGCCAATGCGGGTTGTGTATGAGGAATTAGAACTTCCGTTACGTATCGATGCCCAGTCAGTGAGGGGTTTTCAATGAAGACTAACTCTGTACGATCCATTGAATTTATTCCTGCCCAAAACATAACAGAGCCCCCACCATAAGGGGTATATAAAAAGGGGTTTTCTGTAAAAATGAGCATCAAATGAAAATTTGAATTTATAACGTAATTTTTTAAATACCACGGCATTTTTAAAACCGGCCAGTAACGTGTACAAACGATTGAAACCTTTTTTCTATTGTATCTTTTTAAAGATGAATGAAAATCAAAACCGCCCGTTTTTTTTGCAAATGAGTGTAGTATATAGAAATACAGAGAATAAATATAGAGCTTTGTGTGTTGAGGCATTTATCAACTTGTCCAAAAGTTTGTAGAATTTGCCTGTAACAAAATTTTAGTGCTTTATTTTTAATTTTATATATGTTATGCATTTTTTCAATGCTATCTAATAAGATAAATTATTTTAATAGAAAAGTACCGGAAAAATCGGCTCGACTCACAAGTGAATTCTCAGGCGGAAATTGAACTCGAAACCTTTGGAAACCCGGTCCAGTGCTCTCCAAATTGAGCTACCGAGCCTTGTAACCGGATCTCCAAAGATTGTGGGTTCGATTCCCGCCTCAGAATTCACTTGTGGGCCGAGCCGATTTTTCTGGTATTTTTCTATTAAAATAATTTATCTTAAGTGCTTTATGTTTAGTGACTGCATCGACCTAGTATTTTAAAATGTTGTACTAACTTCCTGCTCATGTTTTTAGGTCTTTCTTTGTTTTCTATTACACACAACTCATTAATTGAAAGGAAAAGAATCTTTGTATCATATACAGCCAAGAATATAATGAGTTTCAATAGTTAAAACTCTTTTTTCTTCATTTTTTTTTATTACACACAACTCATTAATTGAAAGGAAAAGAATCTTAAGTATATACAGCCACGAATATAAAACTCTTTTCTTCTTCATCTTTTTTTTATGACTTGCTTTATGAGTGAAAAATATTTATTTGTTGAGTTCATGTTCTATTGAACGCCATAATTCTCTCTTCAGTAGTAATATCACAATATATTTTCTTGTAAATGTTTTACTATTTCATTGTATTAAAAAAGCAATATAAATCCAATAGTTACAGTAAAATATGCTTACAAAACAAACGTAACTTATTTTGGTACTGCAGCCCTGAAAGAAGTTGTTTACCTAAATCCTTTTTTGACAGCTGTCAGTCAACTGCCTAATGTTGACATTAATTATAACCCTATTTACTAATTTATGATATGATTAATCTGAATTCCTACAGCATAATGTAATGATATTTTCCCAACATAATTTATAGATATTTCCTGATTGTTTGGTTCAAACTTTAATAAAGAGCAATCATGGCCTAAAGGCCTAATTTAAGTAGATAAATATCGTATTAGAAGATTCCCTTACAAACATACAGGCAAAGTTAATAAAATCGTGTTAAAAAGCCTCCATTGAAAGCAGTTTTAACCTACGTTTGTGTAGACAACCAAAGGGTTGAATATACATATATGTGACGTAATCGCGGAACATTATTGAACTGTGAACGGACATGCGATGTTATTGATTTCGTTGAAACTGAACGAAAGGTCTTGGGGAGCAGTTTTTTTTTATTGTAGGGTAAACACACGATTACGCGACCATCAACAAATGCAAAACAAAGTTCTGAATTATATACATATATTAATTGTTAGTTTTTTTCATAACTATTTGCATTATATATAATACTATCTAACCCGGCCACGATTTGCTGTGCCGACTGCAGTGCCATCTGCCGGACTGATTTGTGAATCTAAACCATTCTCAGATCCCCTTGAACACACACAAAAAAATTCATTCAAGTCGGTCCAGCCGTTTAGGAGGAGTTCAGTGACATACACACTCACAGAAGAATTATATATATAAAGACTAGTGGACCCGACAGACGTTGTCCTGCCTGTTATTTTTGCAGTATAGATAAATAACCTAGATACCGTCTGCAGCGCCATCTGCCGGGCTGATTTGTGAATCTAAACCATTCTCAGATCCCCTTGAACACACACAAAAAATTTCATTCAAATCGGTCCAGCCGTTTAGGAGGAGTTCAGTGACATACACACTCACAGAAGAATTATATATATAAAGATTACCAACAGAATTGCACAGCCACTTCCACATTTTTGCATCGGACAACAGGACTTACAAATAGGCGCCACCATTATATGGTTGATATACTAATTTCATCATGGTATAATTTCTATAGGTGTAAAAATAAAGGAATTAAGTAAGATCACAGTGGTTTGTGTTTGTCTGTCTGCTCTTTTTCCCGCTCTTTTTCCATTGTATCAATAACGTTACCATAGCACACGTTAACCGCGAGTAGTTCGTCTACCGGACGCTAGATGGTGCTAACGGAAAAATATTTAATAATAGAAAAAATTTAAGGAATTTTGTCCACCCGTGCGAAGCCGGGACGGGCCGCTAGTAACAATTAAGATAATTAATTACATTTCTTTTTCTTTTTATCGATGTTGGATACTTGTAAAAGTATTGCATTCGATAAATTATTATAATAGAAAAATACTAGAAAAAATCGACTCGGGTCACAAGTGAATCTCAGGCGGGAATCGAACCCGCAACCTTTGGAAATCCGGTCCAATGCTCTCCCAATTGAGCTACCGAGCCTTGCGAACACACGTCGAAATTTTCTAGTACATTCTCGATTTTACGCTGTAGGCCAGCGTTGTTTCATCAATGAGAGGAACATCCTCTCGTATTCGAAAGAAACATTTTTACAAATGTTTGGTCAATCGATTAAGATGAAACAGCCATGTTAGATTTATAATTTTTATAAATTTTATGCATTTTCAATGCGATCTTATAAGATAAATTATTATAATAGAAAAATACTAGAAAAAATCGACTCGGGTCACAAGTGAATCTCAGGCGAGAATCGAACCCGCAACCTTTGGAAATCCGGTCCAATGCTCTCCCAATTGAGCTACCGAGCCTTGCGAACACTCGTCGAAATTTTCTAGTACATTCCCGATTTTACGCTGTATATTTTACGCTGTACGCTGTAATGCATAAAATATATAAAAATTATAAATCTAACATGGCTGTTTCATCTTAATCGATTGACCAAACATTTGTAAAAATGTTTCTTTCGAATACGAGAGGATGTTCCTCTCATTGATGAAACAACGCTGGCCTACAGCGTAAAATCGGGAATGTACTAGAAAATTTCGACGAGTGTTCGCAAGGCTCGGTAGCTCAATTGGGAGAGCATTGGACCGGATTTCCAAAGGTTGCGGGTTCGATTCCCGCCTGAGATTCACTTGTGACCCGAGTCGATCTTTTCTAGTATTTTTCTATTATAATAATTTATCTTATAAGATCGCATTGAAAATGCATAAAATATATAAAAATTATAAATTGCATTCGATGTTGTTTTTAGTAGTTACTTAGAACATGCAAAGATGGCGTTGTTATAAGCTTAGAAAATATTTAACATTAAAAAAACCGATAGTTATGTAAAGGTTTCAGTAGCTTACTTGGAAGTTACTCTCCCGGATAACGAGGGGAAATGGGTTCGAGTCCCGCCTGACACACACAAGTTGAAAGCTTGCTATTATTTCTGGATTATATTATAATTCTGGATATTAAAAGAGTGATTTAAAGATAAATCTGTTTATAACTATGTATGTAGTACAGGTAAAAATGTATACGTCACCGTGACATTGTAAATATCGTTAGATTATAATCTATCTCGTGATATTGTAAACTGTCGAAAGATTGTGAACCGTAACATAGAGATTACAATTTAACGCATTAGTTTTCTGTGTCCATTAAATTTGGTTAGGTTAGGTTAGTAAAATTTGGCGGTTTATAATCTACCTGATAATTAGCGTTAAATTGTAACAACTATGTTACGGTTCACAATCTTTCGACAGTTTACAATCTCGCGAGATAGATTATAATCTAACGCTATTTACAATTTTACGGTGACATATACACAACCAAAAGTCCAAATACAAATATGCATCCATTTGAGAAAAGTCAACCTTATGCCGTTGAAATTAAGGTGACTTTAGGATTACTTTTTAAAACGGACACTAGTTTTAGGCCATTCAGATGTGTGGTTATTTTTATCCTTGCCTATACATATTGTTCCGTCAGTTCGATTATTAACAAAGTTATTTCTTTTCCACAGATAAAAAATGGAAAATGGCTTGGAAGAGAATGCAGTCAAGAAGGTTGTGAATTTGAGGCAGAGGGTGCCCCGAACGCTAGTACACTTAGAAAAACTTACACAAGGTAAATAATATATTTTGATTTTTTTTTAATAATTCACTCTTGATCCCAATCAAGCCCGGGACCAAGACAGGATCCACAATGGAACGAGCTAATCCCGAATGTTTCTATTCATCCTGGTTTTGAAAATGGACGGGTTATAAGTAATCGGAAATACAGACGCAGGGAGGGAGTTCCACGTGAGCATCAAGATGGCGGGATCAAGTCCCCAATTTGAAATGTATCACATTAAAATGTTTGATCTATAATTTTTATATATTTTATGCATTTTCAATGCGATCTTATAAGATAAATTATTATAATAGAAAAATACTAGAAAAAATCGACTCGGGTCACAAGTGAATCTCAGGCGGGAATCGAACCCGCAACCTTTGGAAATCCGGTCCAATGCTCTCCCAATTGAGCTACCGAGCCTTGCGAACACTCGTCGAAATTTTCTAGTACATTCCTGATTTTACGCTGTAGGCCAGCGTTGTTTCATCAATGAGAGGAAACATCCTCTCGTATTCGAAAGAAACATTTTTACAAATGTTTGGTCAATCGATTAAGATGAAACAGCCATGTTAGATCTATAATTTTTTTTTTTTTTTTTTTTTTATATATTTTATGCATTTTCAATGCGATCTTATAAGATAAATTATTATAATAGAAAAATACTAGAAAAAATCGACTCGGGTCACAAGTGAATCTCAGGCGGGAATCGAACCCGCAACCTTTGGAAATCCGGTCCAATGCTCTCCCAATTGAGCTACCGAGCCTTGCGAACACTCGTCGAAATTTTCTAGTACATTCCTGATTTTACGCTGTAGGCCAGCGTTGTTTCATCAATGAGAGGAAACATCCTCTCGTATTCGAAAGAAACATTTTTACAAATGTTTGGTCAATCGATTAAGATGAAACAGCCATGTTAGATCTATAATTTTTATATATTTTATGCATTTTTAATGCGATCTTATAAGATAAATTATTATAATAGATTTGGAATCCGGTCCAATGCAATTGGGAGAGCATTGGACCGGATTTCCAAAGGTTGCGGGTTCGATTCCCGCCTGAGATTCACTTGTGACCCGAGTCGATTTTTTCTAGTATTTTTCTATTATAATAATTTATCTTATAAGATCGCATTGAAAATGCATAAAATATATAAAAATTATAGATCTAACATGGCTGTTTCATCTTAATCGATTGACCAAACATTTGTAAAAATGTTTCTTTCGAATACGAGAGGATGTTTCCTCTCATTGATGAAACAACGCTGGCCTACAGCGTAAAATCAGGAATGTACTAGAAAATTTCGACGAGTGTTCGCAAGGCTCGGTAGCTCAATTGGGAGAGCATTGGACCGGATTTCCAAAGGTTGCGGGTTCGATTCCCGCCTGAGATTCACTTGTGACCCGAGTCGATTTTTTCTAGTATTTTTCTATTATAATAATTTATCTTATAAGATCGCATTGAAAATGCATAAAATATATAAAAAAAAAAAAAAAAAAAAAAATTATAGATCTAACATGGCTGTTTCATCTTAATCGATTGACCAAACATTTGTAAAAATGTTTCTTTCGAATACGAGAGGATGTTTCCTCTCATTGATGAAACAACGCTGGCCTACAGCGTAAAATCAGGAATGTACTAGAAAATTTCGACGAGTGTTCGCAAGGCTCGGTAGCTCAATTGGGAGAGCATTGGACCGGATTTCCAAAGGTTGCGGGTTCGATTCCCGCCTGAGATTCACTTGTGACCCGAGTCGATTTTTTCTAGTATTTTTCTATTATAATAATTTATCTTATAAGATCGCATTGAAAATGCATAAAATATATAAAAATTATAGATCTAACATGGCTGTTTCATCTTAATCGATTGACCAAACATTTGTAAAAATGTTTCTTTCGAATACGAGAGGATGTTTCCTCTCATTGATGAAACAACGCTGGCCTACAGCGTAAAATCAGGAATGTACTAGAAAATTTCGACGAGTGTTCGCAAGGCTCGGTAGCTCAATTGGGAGAGCATTGGACCGGATTTCCAAAGGTTGCGGGTTCGATTCCCGCCTGAGATTCACTTGTGACCCGAGTCGATTTTTTCTAGTATTTTTCTATTATAATAATTTATCTTATAAGATCGCATTGAAAATGCATAAAATATATAAAAATTATAGATCTAACATGGCTGTTTCATCTTAATCGATTGACCAAACATTTGTAAAAATGTTTCTTTCGAATACGAGAGGATGTTTCCTCTCATTGATGAAACAACGCTGGCCTACAGCGTAAAATCAGGAATGTACTAGAAAATTTCGACGAGTGTTCGCAAGGCTCGGTAGCTCAATTGGGAGAGCATTGGACCGGATTTCCAAAGGTTGCGGGTTCGATTCCCGCCTGAGATTCACTTGTGACCCGAGTCGATTTTTTCTAGTATTTTTCTATTATAATAATTTATCTTATAAGATCGCATTGAAAATGCATAAAATATATAAAAATTATAGATCTAACATGGCTGTTTCATCTTAATCGATTGACCAAACATTTGTAAAAATGTTTCTTTCGAATACGAGAGGATGTTTCCTCTCATTGATGAAACAACGCTGGCCTACAGCGTAAAATCAGGAATGTACTAGAAAATTTCGACGAGTGTTCGCAAGGCTCGGTAGCTCAATTGGGAGAGCATTGGACCGGATTTCCAAAGGTTGCGGGTTCGATTCCCGCCTGAGATTCACTTGTGACCCGAGTCGATTTTTTCTAGTATTTTTCTATTATAATAATTTATATTAAAATGTTTGTGCTACATATGTTCTATTTGTACCCCGAAGCAGACATTTGTACCTCTAAAGGTAAATGAAGTATGTCAAGATCTCCCTGATCCCGCCAATTTGACGTCAAAGTGGCGCGACCTTCAGAAAGCGCTACTCAGAGGCAGGTAATTCACACCCGAACACTTAGTACTACATATGTACATGTATATATGTACTTGTAAGTGCCAAATTAAAGAAATGTGATTAAAACATTGGTCCCGCCAATTTGATGATTCATGTTATTGCAGAATTTATATGAACATTGTTACAACTCGCGCAAAATCAAATGTGGAAACTTAGTACGGCCTAAGTACATGAACTTGTGTAATTTTCATGTTCATAATTTAAGTACATCAAAAGTTATCCAATGTTTTAATCACATTTCTTTAATTTGGCACTTACAACTGTGTTGAATACTGAGTATATACATGTACATATGTAGTACTAAGTGTTCGGGTGTGAATTACCTGCCTCTGAGTAGCGCTTTCTGAAGGTCGCGCCACTTTGACGTCAAATTGGCGGGATCAGGGAGATCTTGACATTCTTCATTTACCTTTAGAGGTACAAATGTCTGCTTCGGGGTACAAATAGAACATATGTAGCACAAACATTTTAATGTGATACATTTCAAATTGGGGACTTGATCCCGCCATCTTGATGCTCACGAGTTCTACTACCTTGCTGTGCGCAGGATGTTGAGAAGCGCTTGGTGCGACAGGTAAGAATAGCAACCGAGAAAGGGTGGTAGCTCGTAGTGCGTCTGGATGGCCGATGGAAAAAGATAGATGGCGGTATGAGCAAATGCAGCTCCAGAGCACAAAAGTACATTCTGTAGAAGACCGACAGACAGGCACCTTTACGGCGATGGGCCAAAGTGTGAAGCTTGCTCTTCACCAATTTGCTGTCACTAATAAGCCTTTCAGCTCCGCGCTGAATCATGTCCAGTGCAGCAAATTGGTATTTTGCTGAGATGTGCCAAGGATGGCTACAATATTGCATGCAAGATCGGACTGTAGAGAGTTAAAAGCTGTCCCGGCGTGATATAGCGCTTGACCTTCTTTAGAATAAGTAATTCTATTAAAAATATTTATAAGATCACATTATTATTAATTTAATTGATTAATATTTGTTATAAACTTTAACTAGGTACAAAATTCCATAGAGCCAATGTTTTTCGGTTATAACTTTTTTATTTTAGTCCTAAACCTGTTGGTTCATTACAAAAAATACAGAAATCGGCTTAGAACTTATAGAATTATGGCGTCACATAAAATTTGTCATTGAAGCTGATCCATGCTAGCTTCGCTTGCTTCGCTCCAATTAATATATAATAAAGTGTTTTGTTTTGTAAATTGAATTTTAGTAACAGAAGACGTACTCTGCTTCAGGTCTGGAAAATATTCCTGTCGCAGTTTGCCAAAATCTCGACAAGCTTGAGATAAACCAGTCAGTCCTGGACAGGATTACGTTTGAAAGCGAAAGACTGAAGATCAGCCATAGCGAATCATCCTCTAGAAGGAACAGCGACGATGGTGGAAGAGCGAGAAAGGAGAATTTTAGAAAAGGTATTTTATTACATCAGTCTATTAAGAACCTTATTATTTTGATAGTTGTTTTGGATTCGAATCCCGACAGGGGTAGATATCTGTGTGAGGAATTGTGAATGCATTTGTGGCCGAGTCATGGGTGTTTATAATAATCCTATAAAAATACTCATAGCTTAGACACTTTGTATTTTTAAGATAAATAATTTTTTTTTTTTTTTTAAATTTGCAAATTGTTGTTTCTCTCACCGTAAAATTGTAAATACCATTAGATTATAATATATCTCGCAAGATTGTAAACTATCGAAATATTGTGAACAGTAACATACTGCTTACAATTTAACGCATTATTTTTCGGTAGATTATGAAATGTCGACGAGAAACAGTTAATCGCAATCTGTCGAGCGTTATATAGTAGTGTTGCCCAAATGCAAGAACAAGACGAGACTTAGCCAGTCTTGGTCTTGGTCTTGCGCCAATACACCTGGTCTTGGTCTTGGTCTTGGTCTTGCGCTTGCAGTCTTGGTCTTGGTCTTGGTCTTGCAGCAAGAGTCTTGCAAGTCTTGCAATTACCTATTAGTCTATTGCTATTTATTAAAGTTTACTTTAAATCTTAGAAAAACGTATTAGAATTGGAACATTGTGAGCTTGAATTAACATAGCCATAGTAAAGATCAATCAGATTAATAAATAACTGAAGATTTGATAAGAAAGTCGAAAAATCAACTGACCTATATGTCGTTTTCCATGGAAGTAACTGTTTCTTAATAAACATTTATGATTTATAAGCTTACATTTGCTAAAACATGTAAAAAAACAAATTAATTACAATAACTTGACTGTATTTTAAATAACAATGTCTGTCTAGAAAGAGATTGAACCCTCAACTTGCATGAAATTTAATAAAAGAGTTTTATGATTTATCATTTATTTCAATCAAAAATAAAATACAACACAAATCAAACATAACAGTACACAACAGCTTTATCATTAGGTTATGTTACTTTATATCAATTCTTTTGACCAAGAATTAATACAAAGTAACCATCTGGCTGACTCATCACTTAACCTATTTCTATGTTTTCTAATTACTAATGATGCTTTAGAAAATAATCTCTCAGCAGGTACTGAAGTTGCAGGTATTGAGAGAAAATCACGGGCCATCTTCGATAAAGTCGGATACTCTGTCTCATGCGTCCTCCACCAATCTAAAATGTCTTCCGAGCTGGCAGTTCTTGGTTTTCTCAGGTACTCCTCCAACTCGTCTATCACTAAGCCTTGAAGACAAGATCCAGATGACGTCGAGGGACATTCATAGAGTTTATCAAAGTCTATAATGTCTTCATCTTCATCACATACTTTATTTTCTTTTCTTGGCAATTCCAGAGATTTGTTCAGTGAGTGTAGACTTTTATATTCTTCATAAAGTTCATTGAACTTGCGCAGACTTTCTGTTTTAAGTTGCTTCCCCCACATTGTCAGGTCAAAAGTCTGAGCCTTATGCCTTGGGTCTAAAATTAAAGAAGTACAATAAATCCAGTTGCTCTTCTTATAATGTTTAAGCATTTTGTCTCGAGCTGCTTGGAAAGCTAGAATGAGCCTTTCATCCACTTCAGATCGATTAGGTTTCTCATCTAACTGTTTTACCATGGATTCAATTTTATCTAGCAAGAGATTGAATGATACAATGACTAGCGGTAATGTAACATATTTGTCTCCACCAAGTTTTGTACTTAAAAGTTTAAAGTTTATTAGAAATTTATGTAATTTTTCGAGTACCTGCCATTCACTAGCTGTGATTTGAAAATCATTCAATTCGGTGACAGAACTGCACAATATGTTAATGCCCGCTCTCACTTTTAAACCAAATCCAATCATATCATGTGTGGAATTCCATCTTGTTGGACAGTCAAGAATGGCATTTAGATTTGATGGCACGCCAGCTGCTTCACAAGCAGACTGAAACTTCTTCTTCACTATCTCACTTCTTTTTATTTTACTGGAAATACTGCGTAACTTTGTTACAGATGTACGCGAGTCAGCAATATTTGGTGCATATTCTTCATCTTCCTCAGTTTCGTCTGCATAGTCTTCATACTGCTGATCTTGCGCGTTAGTGTCAGACTCACAGTGTAATGCTAAGGTCTCTAATAAATCTTGTACACCAAGGTTTAAAATGTGAGCAAAGCACCGGAAATGTTGATTGTCTGAATCAAAGTGTGGCAACTGTTTGCCCAGTTCATACATAAATTTGGTATTTGCAGTTGCGTTGTCGACCGTGATACCTTGTATTTTATCAATTATGCCATATTCCAATAAACATTCATGGAAAATCGTTGCAATATCTTCCCCAGTATGTCGACCGCGTGATGGTATAAAATCAAGAACTACAGATCGATACTTCCATTCGTTGTCTATATAATGCATAGTAACCCCGTAGTAACTCCTACCAGCAATTGACGTCCACCCATCAATGGTAAATGACATTTTAGATGATAATTGTTGAAGTCGTTCCTTGAGATTAAATTGGAGCTCTTCAAATCGCTCTTTGACTTTCCTTCTAAGTGTAGACCTTTTAGGAAACTCCATATTAGGGCAAATACGTCGAAAATATACTTGTGTAGCTTCGTCATCGAAAAATGAGAAGGGAAGATATTTTTTCACTACCCAATCAACTGTAGCTGTCGTGATGTTGTCACTGCTGTTTTCCGACTGAAATAAAACAATAAATCTTGTGTTATTATTTAAAACATACTAGGTTTGAGCGTTTAGGAGGAGGAGGTTTGTTGTTGTTAAATCGAGAAAATCGTTAAATTGACATTTGTTATATTAAGGTTGCACTGTACTGTAATTTACCAAAATAAAGTACTTAGTTGTTACTGGCCGATTATGAAAACAAATGAAAATATAGGTGTTTATAAAAATATTTAAGACGATAATTACATACTTAATATGTCGCACCCCTAGATGAAAACACCACTAACTCAAAAATACTTACGTAAGTTAATGGCGTTTTTGAAAGTATCGCATGAACAGCTACGCGGAGTTAAAATTCCCGTAGCGACAATTTCGACCATTGTTAAAAATGACGCGAAATATGTACCTATGTATTACTATTTTATCAATATCTATAAAATATTCCGAAGTCAGTTTAAAGTCATTTGTTCAAAAAAGACTTTTTTGAGTTCCTGGAGTTTTCATATAAAAAAAATATATTCTTACCTGTCCACTTCTTCCAGCGGTTACTAAAAAGCTTGTGATATCTCCACTTAATTTTGGTTTAACAGGAAGAAATATTTGTGATTCCTTTTTGTGGAAAGATATTAGATGTTTCCTTAAGCCTGAAGTGTTTCTGTTTTTCATTTTTATTTCAGTCTTTTTATGTTGGCACAATTTACACAAGGCAGTTTGGGATGCATGAATTATTTCGAAAAACTCCTCAAATTTGCTTTTGGGTCTTTTAGATCTGTGACTCAAACTCTCGTTACTCGGACTAGAATAATTTGAATCTTCGTCACTCATATTAAATTGTACACGTGATACGTTTTTAGAAAACAACAAGAATTAGTAAAAACAATTATTAAGTTAGACTCGAAGCACAGCTCAATTGGAAATGACTGGAATTAAAATAATTCCTTTGTTTATAGTACGTTTCCTTGCTTTCTACCGCGCCGCCTCGCCACGTGCCGGCTCTATTAAAAGGATGCCGCCGCAAATCAAACGATGCCGCGTGCGGCGTACAAACACAGATTATTACCTACTTGTACAGACGCGACGCGTGAATAAAATATATGTAAAGAATTAGTGCCAATCACTATTCTTTACATATAAGTGAATGTTTTGGCGTACATCTATACTAATCTATACTAATATTATAAAGCTGAAGAGTTTGTTTGTATGTTTGATGACAGAAGTTTTAAAATAAATAAATAAATCCTGAACGTCACTATACCTCCAAAGTTACTATTCTTCGTGGGCGAAGTCGCGGGCACTGCTTGTAAATACTTTTTTTTTTTTTTTATTTATTTTTTTTTATTTATTTATTTCATATACAAGAAAAAAAAATACAAAGATACAATTTAGTCCCACAAAACCGACTTGTCGGTTTGACTGAGGGATCTTTAGTCTCTTAGCTTATAATTATAATTATGTAGGTATATAATACAACTATAACTGTATCAGGTAAAGTTAAGTGCACAATAATTGGATTTAGACTGAATTACAACAAACTGAAGGAAAATTTAGCGGTGATAATAATAAGATACAATTGTTGTAAGATATAAAATACGTGTGTAAAAAACAACCACGCCTCCGAGCCCTCAGATGGGCTCGGAGGCGTGGTTGTTTTTTACACACGTATTTTATATCTTATAGAAATATTGCATTGTGAATGCAAAAAAATAAATAAAAACATACAATTGTTGTGTTAAATAGTAGTCATCAGATAATCTTTTAATATTTTTTTAAATTTATTTTTATCCGTTTCACATCTAATAGTTTCGGGCAACGAATTAAGAAGATATGGTATACGCTTCTGTAAAGTTCTGTCACCAAAATAATTTTGAACCCTAGGAATTACAAATTTCTTTTTTGAAGTGGCTCTAGTGATCTGGTTATGATTTATGTATTCAAAAGTGGAGACACACTCTCGGCTGCCGTGATTATTTACTAATAATAAATCGCAGGCTTTTTATTTTATTAGTAGGTAAGTACCTACGCTTTTTATATTATTTTATTAATTATGTAGAATTTTTTTACACGTTTCAAGTATATTTAAAAGTGGCTACAATATTTATCAAACGGGTGATATTTGAACACTTTTTTGCTATTTTTTCTTGTAAAAACTTAAGAAATATAATGACTAAATGTACAATAATAGTACCTAAGTAATTAGTTTAAAACCATATAATCAATATTATAATATATACTTACTAGAATAAATTATTATGACATCTACTACCTATCCTTACCATTTTATTCTAATCATAATACTACTTGCGTGATCAGTATAATGTATTCATTTTCATTATAAGCACTCTGAAACTTATTTATTCTTTGGAACACCTGTAGGTACTCTTAAAATTCGAAATTATTTTGCATGAGTATACCTACGCCTACGCCCTGTGGCGGCAATCAAATAGTGTCAAATGTTGTGATTTCGGCGCGGCGGCAACGATTGTTGTATATGATTTCAAAAGAAGCCGCCGGCGCGTGTATTATAACCATGTGCTTCCGAAAAGCAGCAAATTTCTTTGAGAAGTAAGTACAAAACCTTTGATGCCGCATTATCAAAGTGCCGATGGTTAAAACATAACTATGCATGCACTCAGTTTGATTTTAATGGATATTTTTTTATTCGCTATGTAGGTATGTTTATGGTATTAGTCGTAATGCGCATAGATCCAGTTTTTCATATTCTTTGATACAGTTTTTTGCGTCTCATAGAATTCCTAAGCGTACCTATACACCGAACTGTTACACCTAACTACTCCGTGAAATAGCGCTAAGTCCTAGCTGCAAGACGCAAGAGTCTTGCAGGCTTAGTCTTGTTCTTGCTCAAGTCTTGCACGGTCAGTCTTGGTCTTGGTCTTGCTAAAAATACGCGGTCTTGTTCTTGGTCTTGGTCTTGCAAAAACGCAAGAACAAGACCAAGACTGCAAGACCAAGACTGAATTTGGGCAACACTATTATATAGTCAACCGTGGGTTATATAGGTTTCAATCCCACCTGAGACGTGGTTGATATCTCAAAAAAGTCGAAGTAACTGATTTTGATTTTTTATCTGTTATTAATAAGATTGCTATTTGAATAACATATTTTTTTGTAGACGGAACCAACTCCGAACCGCCAACTGCTGGGGTGACACATCACAATGCTTGGAATGAAATGGACAGCTCTAATTCCACCACCAGAACTGAGCTGAGCCTATCCGATGGTGGTGATGAGGTAAAGATATTAGATGTCATAGCACATTCATAACACAAGACTCAGTAAGGGCTTATTACAGTATTTTTGTTATATCTTCTATTTTTTGTAATATTTTTTTATGCTAGGTCGATGCAGGCGCTAAGCATAAAGCTTCGCTAACACCATATACTGTAGCGGTACGTAATACTAAAAGAAAAATTAAAACCAGTTTAGTGAATTTTAAAGTTTCATAAGAATGAAAACTTTCGAAAAGCACTCACTTTTTGTTTTAATGGGCAATCTCATAGAGGTGATGTTTTTTGGTCATAATTTTTTTCATTTTTGAGAATTTAAATTCGGATTTTGTCTTTCACAATCTGGTCCTTAATGTGTTGATTCGATTCAACACAGAAATTATTAAAAGCGGTTAAGAACTCAGAAAGTTATAGCGTAACAAACATGGCGTCTTTGAAGCTGATCCATGGTAGTTCCGCTCTAAAAATACTAGAAAAAATCGACTTGTTTTCGGACTCGAAAGAATTGGGTACGTTTGGACGCTGGCCATAGCTGATAACTTAAAAAAACGGTCAAAAAAGAAAGGAATACTTTCACTCATTTTAGTGTGCATGGCTGGCATGGTATTTTATCTCTTTTTTATAAATCTGAAGCAAAAAAATTCAAATCTTACAATGACCGCCTGAAACGATATAAACTATATAACCTCGACATCAGACGTCAGTTACTGGATCAGATTTTTCTGTACAGACTTGTTAATGGTAATTATGATTGCTCTGAACTTCTCTCTAATTTGTTTTTCAATTGTCCTCGTAGATTGCCCCGTCCAGATAGACTCTTATTGTTTTGCCCTAAAGTTAGCAAAAGTAACCTAGGTAAGTACTCACCTTTAAATAGAATTTTGTCATCCCAAAATTGCATTTATAAAAGAGGCCGAGTGGATATATTTAATCTGAAACTAAAAAAGATTAAAACTGAACTTTTAAAAATACTTGGTTAGTTGTTTGTTATATTGCATTTATTATAGTTTCATATAATTGTATAACGTAAATGAGTATATTTTTGAGTTTTAAGATTGTTGTCTAACTTATATAATAGATATTATATAATATAATAGCTTGTTTATGTTTAATGCATGCCGTGGCAGCCTATAACTAAGGCAGCACTATTTCTAGTGGTATTTTGTATGTAACTCTTTTGTCATTATCTTTGTGTATGCTTTGTTGGTTGTCCATAAATAAATGAAAAAAAAAAAAAAATCTGATATTCTGCGTATAAACAGGTACGTCCTAGACGGAGTCAAGAATCGGCTCTACCTGGCACTCCAATGCACAGCCGAGCACCTTGGCGGTCAGCTGACAGCCTCACACCTGACGCTGCATTCGGAACTTCTTTAGCTGACATCATGGAGAGTCCAGCCAATAAGGTAAACATATTATAGCTTAAAGAAAGCGCAGTAGAAGCCAAAGTAGAGGATTCACTAGCAAAAGTAATTTGAAATGGATTTTATTAATGTTTTTTGCATTTTTCAGTGCAACGGTAGAGATATTAAGTTTCGCACCGAAGGTCCTGGGTTTAAGACTAGGAAGGGTCAAATGATTGTGTGATGAATACAAGAATTTGTGCCCAAGTTATAGAATATATTTCTATAAATATTATTTATTTATCTATCTATCAATCTATCTGTTATCCTAGTATCCATAACACAAGCCTTACAGTGATTTGGGCTAGGCTAATTGGTGTGAATGTAAAAAAAAAATATTTATATTGAATTAATTGAAATACTAAGCTAACAAAGTTGTTTATAATGACGATCCGATGTTTTTATTTATTTTTGAAGTGAAAACTTCTTTAGCATCGTTGTGACTGGAAAGTCGATGACACGTAAAAGCGACAGACACATAAATTCATAAGATTTAACGCAGGAGAAAATGAGATAGGAAACATTATACAGTGTCTCTTCTGTTCGTGGTGTGTGCTTTAGTTATATATAAACACCCTTGACTCAGGTACAAATGCTCGTATTCATCATACAAACATCTGTCCCTTCCGGAATTCGAACTTAGGACCGTCGGTGCGGTCGTCAATTATGCCACCAAACGGTCGTCAATTAAAATTCAGTCGTCAATATACCTCGGATTAAATTTTATTATAGCAAACAAAATCAATGTCGAAATTATTTTCACTGTAAGAAATTCTTTAACGCTAAAAACTTTAATTTAAAATGCTCTACTTTTGCTGAAATTGATGAATTACACATGTACCTAATACTCCTATATTGCTAGTAGGGGTCTAGAAAAATATGTATGTCTGTCTCCCTCATTTAAACTTTGAACGTTGTGCGCATGGGCAAGAGATGTCACGTACATGTTTGAAATGAGCTCTTTCTAGAGATGGACGTTTTGGCTATTTTTTAAAATCGTTTTGATGTTTCCATAACGTTGCCAAAAATAGTTTTCAGTTTTGGTTATCGCGGTTGAAGATATATTTTTTGGCCACTGCAAAACGAATGGAAAACGCAAACACTGTTAGCTAACGTAACGCAAGTTTTGACGTGACAACGTCTTAAATTAGGTTGCGGCTGGGAGTCACTTATGAAAAAGTGTAACGCTCGGTAACGTTACGATGAGTCACCGAACGAGAGAGAGGCCCGCCGAATGCCTTGCGTCTCTCTCCCACTCAACTATGATCGGTCTGCCGCGCGCATTGTGCAATTTAATTATATTCATATCAATAAATATTCTACCGAGAAAAAGACGTTGTCACGTAAAATCTTCGCCCGTAAAACCGACTTTACAGGCAAAAAAAAAAAAAAAAAAAAAAAAAAAAAAAAAAAAAAAAAAAAAAAAATGGTTTTTTTGTTTTAGTTTTACCTTTGGTTATGGCGATTTCCCTTCAAGCTTTTATTAGGCTTAGGACTAATTTGTTAAAATTTTAATGTATGAACTAGTCATTTTTAATGTAATGTGAATAAGCACTTAACCTTCTCTAGCACATTTGAAAATCGTCAATAGTAAATATTGTAAATATGGACAAGTTTTGGTTCGATTTTTTTTTGATAATTTTTCCGATTATTTACATTATTTACAAAAATAACTTTATTGTCACTCTTTTGGCGCATTTATCCGATCATGGCAGCGCGGCTCGGCGCGCAGTTTTAAGTTTTGGTTTCGTTATATCAGTTTTATTTACGCGACCCCTTCTTATATTCTTATGAGAAAAACGGTTTTACGTTTTGCGGTAACGTTACGTTTCGATATGAAATTAAAAAACCGTTTTAACGTGATAACGTTTTATAAATCGATGAATACCAGCTGCACGCTCGAAAAAGTATAACGTTCTGCCTGAGCCGAGCATGCAAGTGAGCGGAACAAGCGATAGAGAGGCAAGATCGGTCTAATCGTTCGACTTGTGGTGCATCTATCTCTCTTCCACTTCATTAAGTGAAAAGTTAATGTGGTTTCAATTGTTTATTACAACAACTTAATGTTATGAGGTTATTTTGACGTGACAACGTCTTAAATTAGGTTGCGGCTGGGAGTCACTTATGAAAAAGTGTAACGCTCGGTAACGTTACGATGAGTCACCGAACGAGAGAGAGGCCCGCCGAATGCCTTGCGTCTCTCTCCCACTCAACTATGATCGGTCTGCCGCGCGCATTGTGCAATTTAATTATATTCATATCAATAAATATTCTACCGAGAAAAAGACGTTGTCACGTAAAATCTTCGCCCGTAAAACCGACTTTACAGGCAAAAAAAAAAAAAAAAAAAAAAAAAAAAAAAAAAAAAAAAAAAAAAAAAAAAAAAAAATGGTTTTTATTTTGGTAACTTTCTCATGCCTAGGGCTTTCCCCACTGTCGCAACGCATAACTCGTCAAGTAAAAACGAGTGAGAAAAAGTATCGGCAACGCTTACTCCTACAGGGACTAGCAATATTAGTATTAGGTATATGAATTACACTACATTCTTACACTACATACATTCTTTATAATATTTTTTGTGGGTATACTCTTCCTATAACTCAACACTCAACACTGGTTTTCAGAGTGAACCAATAATCGGCACAGCTGAGAAAAAGGTACTACTTCTTGTCTGTATGTCTTTGTGTTGCTACGAACAAACTAGAGATGAATCTCATTTAACAACACGACAGCGACAGTAGAAAAAGAATATTTTGTTATAATTATTTCTATGATTAAACGAAATTTATCTCTCGAATGCATGATCTGAGAAATAGTAATGCTAGTAAACATACTAACGCCCTCATTTCCAAACTAATCAAAATTAATGCAAAACGGCAAAATTTCATTTTTTTTTTTTTTTGGATCCATGCCATCTATATATACATACTAGCTGACCCGGCCACGCGTCGTGTAGGGTAAACACACGATTACGCTACTATGAACAAATAGAAAACAAAATTATGAATTATTTATATTAATTGTTAGTTTTTTTTTCAAAGTCAAAATTATTTGTATTATAATATAATACTAGCTTATTTGTATTATATATAATACGGCCACGCGTTGCTGCGCCGACTGCAGCGCCATCTGCCAGGCTGATTTGTGAATCTAAACCATCCTGTAAGCCCCACATCGCACATATATTTCATAAAATATTGATTTTTGTCTAACAGAAGGAGATCGCTCATACGATAAATGTTCATTATTGATGACTGGCCACTCAGGGACTAAAAATCACTAGACCCTTCTTAGACTTATAATATTACACACACATTAAAGAGCACATGCGCCAAAAACTAGAGGCCTTGGAAATGTGGTTTTACCGGCGTATGCTTCGAATAAGCTGGGTCCAAAGAGTCAGAAATGAAGAAGTACTTTGGCGTGTCAAGAAACCCCAGGAACTCATGAAAACTATCAAGAGAAGAAAAGTAGACTATCTGGGACATGAATTAAGACATGAGCGTTACCATCTTCTCCAGACTATAGTGATGGGAGAGATTGAGGGGAAAAGACGCGTTGGAAGAAGGAAAATGTCTTGGCTCCGAAACGTTAGACAGTGGACCGGTATCGCCAACGTAGAAGAAATGTTGCGTCTGGCGAGCGACAAGGAGAGATATGCGGAGCTGACGGCCAACCTCCAGTAGTGGAGAGGCACCGCAAGAAGAAGAATGTTTTCTAAATCCTACAAGATAGTACTTAACTGTGATTGATATATTTTATTAAGCATTACAGCTTTTATTTTTATCAAAAATAAAAATCTTGCATTATAACTTTTATCTGTTACGCTTGAATTAAATGGTAGATGACTCTTACGTTGTATTTGAAGTTATAATTATAATTTCTGGAGAGGCATTATTTTATATTAAATACGCGCTTGACCACTATCTGGCCTAATGGTAAGCGAAGATGCGATCTAAGATGTGACGCGCTTGCTTAGAAAATACCTATTCACTCGTGACTTGAAGAACCCTAAATTGTATGTGCCAGGAAACACAGATTCAGGCAAAGAGCTCCATTCCTTAGCGGCACGTATCACGTGGAATGTATTCAGGTTTGCAGCGATAACTTTCCACTTCTTCAATTCTGAGTAATTCTGTACCGTGCTACAAATCAAGTCAAATTAACCAGGTGTCCCGGAAATTAGTACTATTGTAGCGTGGCGTGTGGCAGGGAAATTCAGACATACAGTCATACAGCCAGCTATGAGACGAGATGAGCTTGCCGTTTTTAGTAGATCGAACTGCGATTGCGGAGATTTTTTTTTATGCCATTCATTATTTTTCATAAGTATTTTCGTTCATATATATTAACGTTGTTTGCTGAGTGTCATCTAATCTCTGAAGCAAGGCATGACACTTTTAATGAGGTTAAATCTTCAGTAGGTCGCGGCTATTGATAATAAGAGTTTGGATAATCAGGGCGTTGGTAAGTCGTTGTCGTATCTACCATGTTTGTCGTTGATTGTAAATGTGAGCTTTGAAAGCGAAATAAGGTTTCAAATGGCTTGTAGTAATTAAATCAAGTCAAATTTATTTATTGTGAAACACAATTAAGTAAAGTTATTTAAAAAAAATAAAAAAAATAAAATAAATATATATATATATATATAATTTATTATGTACATAACAACTATTATACAGAAATAATTAAGTTAAAATTACTAAGTCTAAGTCTAAAAACTAAAAACCTTAAAAATCTAATATTATATCTAAAATATATTACTAAAAGGAGTCCCTTATATATATGTTCAGCTGGTTTCTGCCATTATGGCTTACAATTAAATACAACGTCATAGTTTTACTGTCAAAACAAATATTATTCCCAGTATCAGTAGATCAGATAGATGACGATCGTTTAGTGCAAATCCCTGGGTCCGAATCCCGGAAGGGGCAAATGTTTGTGTGAAAAATACGACCATTTTTTCCTAAGTAATGTGTGTTTATAGATATTTCAATGAATATAACGTATCTATGTTTTATATATGTATTTCTATCCGTTACCCTAGTATCCATAATGCTTACCGTGCTTAATTTGAGCTAGGCTTTGGTGTGAATATAAGAAATGTTATTATTATATGAATTCGAAAATAAGATTAACAACAAAACACATTTTTTATAGAAACACTAGCTAACCCGGCCACGCGTTGCTGGTATAACCCGGCCACGCGTTGCTGGTATAACCCGGCCACGCGTTGCTGGTATGGTAACAAACACACAAAGTATTGTCATAATATAATGTATGATATACATTCAATTCAACATAAGGTCTATCGATTAGTTTTTGTAATTTTTGTATATTGCTGAATAAGTTTGCTTTTTAAATAAGACTGGAGACAGTTATTTCTGACCCGGTTCACCAGAAAGAGGTGGGCTTAAATCCCACTTGTTTTTTCAACTCATTTTTTTACAAACCTTGAAGAACATCTTAGATGGAGTGACAAATCAGTTCTATCAGTAAATCATTGATAGCGCTGCGTGTTGACTTTCGCGTTTTAGTTTCACTTTTTTTGTTTTAATAAGGATCGGCAATATTAATTCTGCTGTTCCGGGGCAGCGGGCTTACAAGCCGCCCTCCCCCTCAATTCATTCATTTCCGTAGGCCCAAATATGCATTTACAGTCGTTCACTCGTCGTCGTCTCACTATCGTTCGCTGTGGAAAGCCTTTCATCAGCTCACACGTACGCTAGCACTTAGATGATTATTAGGAGCAGCTCGACTACATTATCCACGGTCTCTGCCCTAGTTCACAACTAGGTTCCTAGTCTATGGCACTTCAAATGTGGTGTTTAGTCAATACCAGTCTGACATAACATCTCAGGCGGGCCGATGTACCAATGATGGATTCAACATCTCCCTTCCCCGCATCCGGAGGGTGCCCACTTCGCTAAGGGCGGAAAAAATCTGCTGTATCTTCCTTTCCGGCTAGAGCGCTCAGCACCGTAATGAATCTATGCTGGTTTGCAGACTCCCTCATGGGAGATGCCGTCTATCTATAAGTAAACCTCTTTGGTGGCTCTCTACTCTCGGCTTGAGGTTCATTTAAGAATATCTCTATCCAAATACCCGGTCTCATTGTTGCGGTCATCTGCAACTAATAACAACAATCACACATAAAAAAAGTTGCTGTATCTAACCGAACAGTTAAGCTGCGAATTGAGGATCTGTTTTTCGCATCAGTTGAACTGACGTTCATCCAAAATTTGATCGTGAGTGTCAAATCATCACTCCAGAGTTTTAACTGACGACGCGCCACGTATTTTTGAGACTATCATAAATCCAACTCGGTGCGTCACGCCAAACTGATCGTGAGTGTGTGACTGTCACTCCATGTAGTACACTTCCTAACAGCCCGGCTGATCGAAAACTGAAGAGCCGGAGTGACGCCAGTGAATGCGGAAATCGAGTTGGCCTAAAACCATTTGGAGTGACGCCATAGTTTTACGTCTGGGCCCTAATTCTGTACGGTACATTAGATTCCACACTTATATCGTACCGCGCGCAAACCACATCGATATCGTGTCTTGTTTATACCATGTCACGATAAGGAATCGAGATGCCTCTATTCTGTATGGTTCAAGACAAGTTGTCTTTGGTACATTACGAAGTCACAAGTGCATTCAGAAATGATGTTTAGAGAATTTGATGTATTAAGTAGTAACTACAATAATAATGTTTTTTAGGCTTATTTTGTTAATGTGATTTGTGTTTTTACGTTTTTTATATTGTTAAAGGATTCAAAACAATAAACGATATGACAATAGCTCTAAATATAATTAATTGACAAACACTAGACTAAAATATGAAACATAATTTTTGAACATTTATTATGAAGTCGTTGGTTGTGTGAGATTTATGAAAGGGTTTTTTAAACTAGCCAAAACAATAATTACTGTATTATTATACAGCTAACAAAAGATTCTTTATTTACTATCGAAAAATTACATATTAAAACATAAGTACTTTCTACCAATTACTTAAGCAATAAATTACAAAGAGAATATTTGTAAACAAAATTTCATGCATTTCTTATATTTATGAAATGAAACAATTATGACAGTTTTAAATGAAATGCTTTTTATTAACTATTATTTTTCCATCAGAATAAAACACTTTTTTACGGATTTTTGCGCATGTTTTATTTTATTTTATATTTAATCCTGAGAATAAAAGTGTTTTATTCTGATGTGTAATGTGCGCGGAAGTGTAAGAACTAAATATATTATTTTTCCTTTTTTTCACTGGACCTCCAAGGGCATTTAGTGTTTCCGAAAGTGTCTTCCACTGCTGCTCTAATGCGATTCCTTGAAGGCCAGTACCATGTCCTGATTTTGCATCTTGGTTGACCTTCATAAATTCAACCAAATGAACGAGTTGGGTCGTAGTTACCTTAGCCCTTGACATCATGTTAATAAAGATTATATTAGGCAATCAACAAAGTATATAAAACTAAACATTCTACTGTGATAGTTATACCAAGATAGTAAAGGTATATTATACAATAATTTTATGCTTCAGTTACAAGTCATGAGCACTAGGTAAAAGATACCTAAAATTGTTTTTTATTTTTATGGCTTTCTTTGACTTAGATTATAGAAAAACATATTTCCCGTTTATTAAATACAAATGAATACCTATCAGTCTTCTACATGAATGAAGATGTTCAGAAAAATAATTAAACAAAATATAAACCAACGACACCTTAAACTTTAATATATTCACTACATTGTTTAATATAAATATGTCGTGTGTAGGTAGTTTACTACGAATAACAAACTGTACTTACCTTATTGAAAGTTTATTTTAATGATTTTTGCACAAAAACACCAAAACACAAACAAGTGACAATGATTCCGCGCGATTATCAAACGTGGTATTTTTGACAGTTCTAATCGCGCCAATGTCGCGTTCATACCACACGGTTTCATCATCGTGGCATAGAGAATATGAATTTTGCAAATGTCGTAACAAAATACGATATTGACGTGGTTTCAAAGCAAGGAATCGCTAAGTGGTCATAGAGAATTAGGGCCCTGGACTGACGGGAAAAACTGAACGTCAATGCCCACTTTTAAGTAAAAATAACAGCCACAGAAAACCTTTTCTGTCTTACAGTGGTGTGTGTACATTGTGAACAAAGACATCCACAAATATTTATTCAACTGCAACGCTGTTAAGCTGATTCAACACTGGAACTTGACAAAGTGTTGTTTTAAACTTTCATGGTCACTAACATTATAATCATATAAGTTATTTACGGGATTGTTACTCCGTGCATTTGTTACTCTGTACGTTACAGTTGCACCGTGATCATGGCACTTGCAACAGTGCCGAAATATCGGAAACTCACTAAAAACAAGGTACATGGTAACAATCCCGTGCATAACTAATATAACTATAATTGATAGTGTTACTACATATTTTTATTTTTTCATTTGATGCTATAAAAATAAAAATTTATATTTTTATATAATATTATAAGTGTTTATGTAAAGGGGTGTAATGTTTGAATATTTTTTGTCATCGTAAGTCGAGATATTTATCCAAGTTTTTGAGTACAGAGTGCTGCGCGAGACAGCATATCGAGCGCACGCGTTAACGTGTCTGTCCGCGACTCAGTGCACAAGAGTTTTTTACGACTACCCTCCAAATAACGAGTTATTAAATATGAGTGCAAATAGTGAAGACGAAGAGGAGGACATGTGTAATATGAGCAATTGTGATAAGAGTGAATCTGAATTTATCCGGGATTGTGAGGTAGAACTTAGCAAGATGATTAATTGGGCTGACCCACCTGATACAATTCAACAATCGAAAAACTCAGTGAAAAGATTACGGGAAAGTAGTGAAAATAGTGAAGAAGGTTTTATAACCGTAACTAGAAGAAAACCAAAGCGACGTGTGACAAGTGATTCTGTAGCTATGTTAGAAAAGAAAATTGGAAATAAAGTGAATACTCAAGTCGACAACAAATATGAAGTTTGTATCACTGCATTAGAACCTTTGCCTAAACAAATAGGATTAGCTAAATTACTGCGTGCGGAAAAAATTGAAAACATTCTCAGAATAAAATATAAAAGTTCATATAAAGTCCTTGTCACTTTTGAAAATCCTACCGAAGCTGATAAACTATTAAATTGTAGCAAGTTACATGGTATGGGCTATAAGTGTCAAAAGAGTTTTGAAGATAATATGTGTTATGGAATAATCAGAGGAATAGATTTGGATGTCGATGACAAGGAGCTTTTGGAATCATTGCAATGTTCGAGTGAAATTATTTCTGTGAAAAGATTAAAGAGGATGGATTGGGAGGGGAAATGGATTGATTGCGAAACTGTACGCATATGTCTAAAGGGCAATTCTGTGCCTGCTTACGTTTACGGGTATGGATGTCATTTTTTAGTTGAATAATACACTTTCCCGGTCACACAGTGCTCTGGCTGTTGGAAATATGGTCATGTTGTCAAATATTGCCCATCTAATAAGATTTTATGTCCCAACTGTGGCGGCCGGCATGAAAATTGCGAGACGACTGTTTTCAAGTGCATAAATTGTAAAGGTGCTCACATGTCATTAGACAAACTTTGCCCGATATTTATAAAAGAAAAAACTATTCGTAAAATAATGAGTTCTGAAAATACAACATATAGAAAAGCGTTACAAATATACCAAGATTTGACAACCGAAAGAGCGGAACACCGATTAAACTCAACAACACATATTGAAATTAAAGATGATAAACCCAGTTTAAGTAATTCACTGGCGCCTGGTACAAAAACGGGGTATAACATTGTGACAGCACGGGCAATCATTCATCAAGAGGATAACTCAAGCTCAAGCCTTAGCGAAATACAACGTGATAACAATAATTATCAAGACAAAAGCTCGAAGTCAAAAAAACGTAGGCGGAAAAACTTCACCAGGGCAATGGAAGGTATAGAATTATCGTCAGAGGTGGTACCACCACCACATCAACAAGATCACGCCTCAACAATAGGCAAGGAAAAACATGATAAAAGGTTTGACCTTAAGAAGTTAATATGTAAATTGAAGGAAATTATTTTATCCCAAAACAGTTTTAAAGAAAAGTGTTGGAATTTTGCTAAATTTATTTTTGATGAATGTAAAACTTTTATTTATAATTTTTGTAGAGAGGGGAAAGTGATAGATAATCTCATTCAACATTTAAATGGCTAACACTGGAAAAATCTTTTTTGTGAATATGTGCCAGTGGAATGCTCAAAGTATTAGACCTAAGACTGCTTGTTTCGAAAATTACCTAAACTTAGAAAAAATCAATATAGCTATTATATCTGAAACCTGGTTAGAACCAGATTCGCATTTTAACATTAACGGATATAATATTTTTAGACAAGACAGATACGATGGTTACGGTGGCGTAGCTATACTTGTTCATAAATCTATAATTTACCATGCGTGTCCTATAAGTACAAGTAATACTGGTATAGAATTATTACTTATCAAAGTGACTAACTGCAAACATCTAGAAAACATTATATCTGTTTACTGCCCTTCTTCTGTTAGAACCTGCCAAAATGATTGGAATAATATTTTTGCTATGTTCTCTAAAAATACACTTCTCGCGGGGGACTTTAATGGTCATCATTCTAACTGGTCATACAAAACAGACACCAGATGAATACAATTAATGGATGGTGCTGTGGGACACGCATATACATCTTTGAATGATGGTAGCGCCACTAGAGTGAAATTGGTAAATAATACGGTAATTGGCAAGTGAAGACTTTTGGAGTACCAAAAGTCTTCACCAGATATAACGTTTGTCTCATCTAACATCGCAATACATTTTACATGGAAAGTATGTAATGAGAACTTAGGAAGTGACCACCTTATTATTAAACTATCTCTTAACTACAATGATCAAATGACTTACATTAAAAAACGTGACTACAAAAGAGCTGATTGGAATAGTTATAGTGACTCACTAGTAATTCCTCTCTCTAACTTAGAATTGGACGCTGACAGCTCTAACACTCAATATTTTTACAATATTTTTGAGAGTTCAGTAAATGATTCAGCTGAAAAGTTTATACCCTATAAAAAAGTCTCCACTAACCCACAGCAGAATTTTAAACCAAAATCTTACTGGTGTCCTGATATATCGAAAGCAGTGGCTGAACGTAGATTGGCTCTTTCAACTTTTCGTAGAAATCCCATACCTCAGCATCTTGACATATTAGAGAAAAAAACCTTAGCTGCTAGGAAATTAATACAAAGGGCCAAGTCTCAAAACTGGTACAATTTTTGTAATAGTTGTCACGAAACAACTTCAACAACGGATATGTGGCAACGTATGCGCTGGATTAAGGGTTACAAACAGTTTAACTTTTCTACATCAGAGGACAAAAAAAAAGAGTTACTTCATTCTCTTACTCCCGATTTTGCTTCCTACACTCAACCACATTTCTCTTCTAGTAATCAGTTACTTGAGTCCAAACTTACAATGTCGGAATTGACTTCCTCTTTAAAAAAAAAGATACTGCTCCAGGACTCCTGTCCTTAAAAAAGATTTATTGATTTTTAGTAGAAGATTGAAAAAAATTTAGGCTCATATAGATTGATAGGTAGAATCAATAACATTATGTTTATGAAAACCTGTTTCGTTTTCTCTTCATGTCACCTAATGAATAAAATTATAAAAAATCACTTATTTAGTGTAAAATGCACTTACAAATTCAATGTTAGATGTTAAATTAGACAAGGAAAGTATCTTTTTCTTACTATTAAACATTAACTCTCCATACTTTTACTTATTGTGTATTTGACTGTTCAGTTGTAAAAAAAAATATTTAGTGCTTACACTTCCGCGCACATTGCACATTAGAATAAAACACTTTTTTGAATAACACACTGTGACAGGATGTCATCCTGTGATCACGGCTCCTCTATAAGAATCGAAACGTCAGGATTAAATAAAAAATAAAACAATATTATTATAGTAAGTTTTTTGACGTGATAACGTCTTATTAATTGATGAACACGGGCTGCATGCACGAAAAAGTGTAACGTTCCGCCTGAGCAACGTGCAAGCGGGAGCGCAGAACAAGTGATAGAGAGGCACGATCGGCCTAAGCGTTCGACTTGTGGCGCATCTATCTCTCTTCCACTTCATGAAGTGAAAAGTTAATGTGGTTTCAATTGTTTATTACAACAACTTAATGTTAATTTATTGATAAAAATAATATTAAAATTTTCAATTGACTCCTTCTTTGTGTTATACAAAATATTGATAATTCAGTGATAATAATTCAATTAAATTCATAAAAGTATGCAATATTTCATCAATGTTTTCTTATGACGCTATCACGTAAAATTATCGTCCGTAAACTGACTTTACAGACAACCATTTTTTTTATTATTACGCTCCACTCCAATATAATGGTGCTAACGAATCATGCTTAACGTTAGCATCGACCAAGTAATCTATACATATAAATAAAATTGGAGTGTCTGTTTGTAATATTGAAACAACCGTTTTTTACTACATGCATATGAATATATATACGATACATACACCAAAATAACATTTTTTACAATTTTTGTCTGTCTGTCAGTCTGTTTGTTCCGGCTAATCTCTGAAATGGCTGGACCGATTTTGACGGGACTTTTATTGGCAGGTAGCTGATGTAATAAGGAGTAACTTAGGCTATTTTTATTTTTAAAAAATCTTTAAAATTACTGTGCCACAGCAACGCCTGGCTGGGTCAGCTAGTAAAAAATAAATATTCCGCTGTGTCTACAAATATCATGACAAGCAAGTGTGATGTTGTTTTCACTCCTCAGTGTAACTACTAGTAACCGCAAATCTTAACCGCACTGCACCTGTGGTTTTACGTATATGTACTTTTATTGTTTTAAACTATCATGGTCACTTAATTTAGCATTTATTGACACAGGATTATGACCATCTGTGACCTTGGTGGAAGCAACTCTGCCTATTTATCTTATGTTGGATCCACACCATACAGACTTCGTGAATTTTTTATAGGGTTTAATCTGTGCAACTAAGCAGGAGTGTTGCCAGACTATCGGTAGCATTTCTATCAATATTTTCAACTGAGAATAATGTCGATTGGCCTTGATACTATTGATAGTTCAAAAAGTGTCAATACTATTGATAGAGTGCATAATTGTCGAGATTAGAGATAGTATTGCTGCTAGTAAATAACAAACTATTGAAAATATCGATAGTATCGATTCTATCTATGTTCTTAGTAACTATTTTTAGTATCGATATTAACAAAATTGACAAACTATCGAAAGTCTAAAACAATCGATAGTCTCTATACTATCAACACTATCGATAGTATTGTGACCAAGAACATAGCTAATACGGATGCTTTCAATACCATCGGTAGTTTGTTATTTACGAGCAACAATACTATCGATAGAATTGCACTTTTTCAATGGTATTGACACGTAATAAACTATAGATAGTGTCTGTATTATCGATAGTGTCGGTAGTAACGATATTCTCAATAGACTGTCGATTAATTATCGATTGCTAATACTACTTAGCAGTACAGACAAATAGTCGGAGTATAGGAAAAGACGGCGGCATGAAAGTTGAAGAAATGTACATATATCCGGGAATTATTTGTAAACTTGTAAACTGAGGCCTAAACTAATGAAAAGTCTGCGCTAACATTTTATTGACATTTCTACGTACTTTTTCTTAATCAGACTTCGTAATCTGATCAGATAACCGTGCGGAATAGTGTCGCCAGACTATCTATAGTATTTCTATTGATTTTTTTCTTCTGAAAAATAATATACTATCGATAGGCCTATCGATACTATCGATAGCTCAAAACTTGTCAATATTATAGAAAAAGTGCAATACCTTCGATACTATAAATAGTAATGCTGCTAGTAAATGATAATGCTATCGATAGCATTGCACTTTTTCAATGGTACTATCAATTAATTACCGATAGTCACCTATCGATCGGCAACACTAGTACGGACTAAAATCTATATCATGTGGGTTTACTATTACCCTCAAATATAAAAAAACTTGATAAAAATCCTGTTATAATAAATACCAATTTATATAAAAAAAAAAGTCTTGTCTTGTAGTAAACTTTCTCATTTTAAAGTTTGACTTATGATTTGCTCACACTTAAAATAAGATGGCGTCAACTTAAGAAATACTTGGAAAAGTGGATGAGTCTGTTAAGGTCTCGGTAGCTCAATGAATCCAACTGGCCCAGATAGCGAGGGGATATAGGTTTGAATCCCGCTTAATTTGTGACAAGTTGAATATTTTCTAGTAATTACTTCTTTAGAAGCGACTTTAAATTAAACACATTTAAATAATAATATATCAATCGTCATCTCCAAGGTGTGTCTCCGGGAAGACATTAAGTCCAACTACTCGAATAGTTCAGAAGAAAGGAGACCACGAATGGGGTGGAGGCTGGTGAAGAACGTGACTTCGGTGGCTGGTGCCTTCTCTGCGAGGAACAAGGAAACTCCAACTGGCCCAGCGTTGCCTGGAACACCTCTACCCAGTTTTCAAGTAAGAATATACAATAAATAAATAAATATTTCCTACATTCACACCAATTAGCCTAGCCGAAAGTAAGCATAGTAATGCTTGTGTTATGGATACTAGGGTAACGGATAGACATACATATAAGATTCATAGATATGTAATATTTATAGAAATATATATAAACACCCATGACTCAGGTACAAATGCTCATATTCATCATACAAATATCTGCCCCTACCGGGATTCGAACCCAGGACCATCGGTGCGAAAGGCGGGATCGCTACCGTTATACCAAACGGTCGACAATTTGTCCGTTTTTATCTACAGTAATTTGTAGATAAAAACGGACAAATTGTCGACCGTTTGTCAACTCTCTACTCATGTCCTATCAACATTAAAAAGCTGTCATTCGATAGTTAAACATGTAGACAACATTTACACAGCCATCATGTTTCAATTGTCATGGAATAAAAATAGAAAAAAATAATTAAAGAAAATCAAATAGTTTCTTTTTTGTGTATTTTTTAATTACTGGCTTTTTGAGAAAAACCAAATTTGAGGGGCAATTTGTCGATAAAAAATGCAATATTTCACACCATTAAAGGCAATGACTCTGGTGGCGGGACACATTGTATAGTAATATAATACTTCTTAAGACCTGTAGTTAGGTGCATTAAAAAATATTATATGATCCTTAAAAAATAAACTGAGTAATAATGTTACCTTTTAACCGTTTGGCATTCCGCTACTGCGCGCTTCTCCCCTCTCAACTGTCTCAATGCTGCGCGAATTGTGAAACAAAGTCTGACTTTTAGATAAAAATGCTATTTTCTCGCTAAATAATGAAGCTAGGACCAAACAAAAAATACTACCGTAAAGCTGATTAAATAAAGAATCCACCACAGAATATTTGGATTTCTGTGGTCAAAAATTAATCGTAATTGAAAAAAAAAACAGCAGGCTACGCGAAATTTGAATATGGTAGCAGTTGCTACCAGGGACTGACGTGGGGAGTTGGCTATCGGTAGCAGTTGCTACCGTGGACTGACAAATGGTTAATAATCTTTATTTCTCTGCTCTTAGATTTCTCAAAATCAGTCTAGTTTTTGCGAATAAGTTATTATCAATCTATGATTTAAAGAATACTTTATTTCGTAACACTCTAGTCCCAAGTTTGTATGATAGCTGCTCTGTCTCTTTTGATATCGCAATAAATGCGATGTGGTTTTCAAATCGTGGTAAATCAAATTCCTTGACTGTACATACAAAACGGATGAACGGACGGACATGCCGACCGATTGGTGAAACGGCAGCAATTTTGCCTTTCGCACCGATACACGGTATTTACGGTACTCATGGTACAAATTTAATAACTTCTTTGTTTTTAAAAATTCACCCGTCTGTCCGTCTGTCGCCAGGCTGTATCTCATGCACCGTAATAGTTTGACAGTTGAAATTTTCACAGATGATGTATTTCTGTTGCCGCTAAAACAACAAATACAAAAAAACAGAATAAAATAAATATTTAAGGGGGCTCCCATACAATTAATGTGAAATATTTTTGCTCGTTTTTGTTCGATATTGATAACGGCAACAGGTAGACGCTTGAAATATTCACAGACTATAATTAAATTACATTAAATTACTATATCATTTATACACGTGATGAACTTTACTCAATTAAAAGTTTGTACGGAACCCTCGGTGCGCGAGTCCGCCTCGTACTTGACCGGTTTTTTTATATATTACAAACATTCAAGAATTTCGTTTAACTGATGGACAATACTTAAAGAAACAGGTCTACCAATTGTGACCATGTTAACTATCATTAAATTTCTAAATAAATAAATTTATTTTCAGTCAAAATCAGATAGCAAGAGCTCCGACTACGCCAAAGACGATAGAAAACCTTCACTGCCCAATTACCCAAATGAAAAGGAAGAAAACGTTGGAGAAACTAGTCCAGAAGTATGTATTACGTAATCAAACTTCTCTTTTTAGTAATTTACTAAGAATTTTTACTACAGCTCCCTTAAATATTTGAATAATTATATCCAAGGTTAATTTGCTTAAAAATCTTGTTAAAAATTTAAGAGAAAACTTAAAAGTAACTTCGGATCCTATAAAAATGTGAAATCTGGGTATAAAAACTAAAAGCGCTATATGCTTGACATTGCACGATCTAACGACTCCTGATGATGCTCCGTGTGGAGGTCAAACACGTAGAGTAGTTGGTAAAGGTGGAGGGTGTGTCAATGTTGAAAAATATCTGCGGTTATCCACATTTATTTGCTCGGTGCATCTTGTCTATTTTTGCGGAAGTACGTTTAATATTTATGGTTGAATATGGACTTATTCTATCAAAACCTTAAACTGTATTTAATTATGAAAGTTAAAATTAGAATTTTTGTATGTATGTCACCAATTTCAACTAAAATGGTTAACTCTTGTGGCATTATCAAAAAAAAGCTTACCTTTATGACAATCCACTTGAAATTTTCTCGATATTATATTAGTTTTATGCTGTTATAATGTACATTAATATTAAATGTACGTTAATTTGAAAATTACATGCATTTTTGACATGATTCAAATACTGCTTTTTCTATGCAGGGTTTAGATCCAGATTCTCTTATGTTCCGTGATGGGAGGAGAAGAATAGATATGGTTTTAGCTTACGAGGAAGAAGACTACGGTGTCATGACTGAAGCGGAGGCTAGGAAAAGAGATCACAGAAGGACATTCCAAGTATGTTACGAAAATATTAGAAATTTTGTTATTTCTGAAGATTCTTCATTTCTATTACAGATAGTTTTTTTATAACATTAAAGATTAAGACCTTGTTTCATTTTGTAAATTATTAAGTAACTCTTTGTTTGACTTACAACGAGCATTTTTGGAGTATCCCAAGGGTGAATTTTAGGACCATAATTGTATTATCTTTTACAGGAGAACTTAGTTAGAGAAGGACTGGAGTTGGAATTAGAAAACAAATGTCTGTCGTTTGATGAGAAGACGTGGTTTCTAAAAATCCATATACCGTGGAAAACGGAGATGAGACTAGCTGAAGTAATAGGCATGAAACTGCCAACGAAAAGATTTATAACTATTTCTGTTAGAGCTTGGGTGAGTTTGTGTTACGTCCTTTAAAGATTGAAATCAGAGTTTAGTGTAGCCATCTCCGAAGTTCCAGATTTGATGCCTAGTCATGTCTTTGTCTTTATTATCTTGAGGTTCCTCGCCACACCATTTTTCATTATGATTGCATAACACAAGTTTGCTGAATCCACTAGTGGGAACCCAAAATAAACTTTCCACTGGATAGATGCTCTTAGCATGGGAAATATGGTTTATCTGATGTAGATCAATCTCTATTGTTAATTACTTTAAGAACCTCAGTTTTCGTAAAAGGATTTCTTGCTGTCATTATGTTAAGTCTTACTCTGTTTCATGGTGTTATCTGCGGGGGATAATATTTCCGATATGTTCATAATTCTCTTTGAGATTGTCAATCAGAATTTTGTTTTCGAAACCAGTATGTAACATTACGTCATAAAATACATAACCTGCTCATAAACAATAATCACTTATTTAATTCTCAGAATGATGAAAAACAAGCTGAAAAAGATAAGAGATGGCATTCAAAATGGCGACGACGATGGAAACGCCTTTATGAGTATGAACACAGTAGGATAGAAGCAGAGCCTTCATTCTATACTGCCACAGAAGAGAAAGGTGCTAGAAGAGAGGAACAGTAAGTAAAAAAGAGCAAAGGAGAATTTAACAGCGGTATTTGTAATTAATCAACAATCGTAGTGGTGTATTCAATTGCTTTCAAATAAATAAATAAATAAACCTTTTTTTATGACACTTAAACATAGGACATACAACAGGAGAACAAAACAGTAACAGTAAAAAAACAATACATAGAATTAACAAAAAGCGACTTAAATAAATAAACTTTAAAATAAAAATGAACAATAAACTAAACATCATAAAACTATATAAAATTGTAAGCTTATTATTTTCAAGGTCTCTACCAAATGGGTAACCAACTCAGCATGTCAGCTTAAAGACAGACGCTAATAGCCAATAGATTGGTTTGCTTTTTAGACACAATTATAACGTTCTAGTATTCTACCTCCGTGGTCGAGTGCCTCACATACCGGCCGGATCAGTGTAGAAAACGAATTCTTCCATATTGGACGGATCCAGGTGGTGTGGTTGTTTATGAATTTCATAACGCATATGCATTAGCTATTTGACTTAGGTTTAGAATAAATAAATAAATATTTCTTACATTCACACCAATTAGCCTGTAACGCTTGTGTTAAGCATACTAGGGTAACGGGTAGACATACATATTTGATACATAAATATGTTATTTTCAAAGAAATATATAAACACCCATGACTCAGGTACTAATACTCGAATTCATCATATATACACCTGCCCCTTCCGGGATTCGAACCCAGGAATGTAGATGCGAAAGGCAGGATCGCTACCGTTATACCAAGTAAGAATAAAAAAAAAATGTAACATAATTTCGATTTTTTTTGAGTTTTAGAGAATGCGCACTAATAAGAGGTGGGCCTTTCTGTTAATTTGTTGTCCTATTCACATCATTAATTGAAATAATTAATATACTTAACCAAATTCCAGGCGAAATTCAAGTCTTTTTGGCGGGAGCGAGAACCGTCAATTTAATGGTTTTGGTTTTCTTGTTAAATGTGTTGTGGTTCATATTAGTGTGTAATAATGGTGGGTTATTAACCACTGAGTGTTTCTAAATATGCATGAGTGTTGGCCAGTGAATCAAACCAGTGGAAGTTGTCTTTTTGCGCTCTTTCAACAAAGGCCACGAGGAGGTTTCAGTAAAACCCCACATCTTTACTGAAACCTAAGAAACTACTCAAGAATTGACAATTATTCTTACTTGATACTGAAGATAATACGTTCTTCACAAAGGCAGTTAAATATCTTGTCTTGTTCATACAAACTTGCGATATATTACTCAGAATATTTTAATGTTAATTCATATGTTATTTTATAAAACACTTGACAAAAAATTTCAATATATTAATTACGATGATATTTCTTTACAGATTTTTAGTCAAAGATCGCCACACACAGTTCTCGCCAGCACAAAGAAGTTTATTAGTTATGCAAATACTCTTAAGAGCCAAATATGACAACACTGAGACCAAGGTATTATAACTTTAATTTTCAGAATTTAAGTGACCCCAAGTTGGGCAAGTGAACAAGGCAAAGTCAAGTTTAAAAAGTGTAATATACTAGATATCTCAACTTAAATTAAGTGATTTCAACTATATTACGGTAGGTAGTGAATTCAAACTTTGTCTGTAGCTTGAATGTTTTTCGCTATTTAAGTAAAGACTGTGTTACAACGAAAATTATATTAAGAAAACTCGCTTTTCTGTATAAAACTTTAAAAGGTTCATTGTTTTTGGATGAATTATCGAATATTTTGAATGCTTCCATTTATATATATGGGTGCGTGTACTTATGCGCGCACGTGAGAAGTTATACTTCTTTGGCATCATTAAATAAAATAATTTATATTATAAACAAATAAAAACAATACATACTGACACTTAACCTCTTCTTCTTTCTTCTTTATTCAATACGAGCGGTATTCGCAACTCGACGACTTAAAGCGCCTATTTTGTGTCTGGAGGATGTTTACTCGTTTATTCCAGCCATCACAGCTTTGCCAGGAACGCTCCAAGCGCCTTCACCTTAGTGAGAACCTCTCGGAGACTGCTCAGCAAGCCGAGATGTTTTGCTCGGTAGTGGGCCACTCCTTCACATTCCATTATGACATGGGTGGCTGTTTCTTCCGCTTCCATGCATCCTCTGCATATAGAAGAGGTGTCTGTTAAAATTGCCATGGCCAGTAATGGCGCCTGTTACCAGGCGTAGTTCTGGTCTACTTAGCTGTAAAAGGGATCTGGAGACGCGAGCATCTCCCCGCAGCAGTAGGAGTTAAGCTTGTCTACGTGTCCATAGAGTTCCATTGTTGCTGGTGCAGTTTACCTAAAATCAATAAACGCACAAACTTCACACACACATTCATAAATATTTAATTACCTTGAGCCAACTAGCGGCCAACTTCATCCTGCTGGTTTATTCCATGTCGCTTTTGCGGGCAACTTCAACCTGTTACTTTTGTGTTACAGTGATGCTCGAGCATCTTAAAATTTCACTCTTATCATTTTTTCATAACGCGCCTAAAGAAGTATAACTACAATCATAGTTTTAACATTATGTAAAATAATAATGCTAAATCGTTATACGTGCAATTTTTTTAATACGAAGTCGCAATTAAGTGAGAAAGTAATTTTTCTGCTGAATATTTTAGTGTATACTTTTAAGTCCAAATAGGTACTTTAAAAAAACGAACTGATTCTCATGATTTTTTTTTAAATACTAAACGAAGATACCCATACCCGAAGACTAAGTAAAAAACATTTCTAAAATACCTTACATAAAAACGATTAAATACCTTTTTTCTGTTATTATGGAAATCGTAAAATTGCTCTAATTTAAAGTATTATAATCATATTGAAAATGATTTTTATGAACTACTAGCGGCCCGTCCCGGCTTCGCACGGGTGGACAAAATTCTTTAATTTTTTTCTGTTATTAAATATTTTTCCGTTAGGGCCATCTAGCGTCCGGTAGACGAACTACTTGCGGTTAACGCGTTGCTATGGTAACGTTAATTGATAAAATGGAAAAAGAGCGGGGAAAAGAGAGGACAGACAAACAATAAATTTGTGATCTTAGATTATAGATTTGATCTTATGCATCCTTCTTTGGCGTATTAAATATCATAAGATTTGTTTATTAAAACTTTTACGTTTCTATAAAGAATGGAACTCCTTGCCTAAGTCTGTGTTTCATGAAACATACAATTAAGGGGTCTTCAAGTCGCGAGTGACTAGGTCTTCTAGGCATAATAAATATTTTAAATTTTAAATCTCTTTCAGATGGGCATACGTCGGTTACTCAACGATGGCACATATTTGGCTTGTTTCCCCCTTCACGAAGGCAGATACGACACTGATATGGCTGATGGCACCGTTACTGATAGAAGAGTAAGTTTGAAGATTCGAACCACAGGATTCATATATCTCAATTGTAGAAAGACTGACTATTTTCTAACAAATAAACATGCTGATAACATGCAAACTGATGATGAAATTACCTTGGCTTTTTAAGCAAAGCTTCCATAGCAACGTTCAGGCCGCTTGCATATAGGCGCTCGGCGCGCGGTCACTTTATATGTGCTAAGCGACAGATTTTACCGTTACACGAAAGCGTAGAATTAGTACCGTTAACAAAGAGTTCTATAGAATATATCGAACTCTTTGACCGCTACACGATATCTATAAGAACCAGCTGCTTCCCAACCTCAGTGTGCGTGGCCTTCTGTCTCGTTTTCACTCATGTCAGTAAGCGTGGCTGGCGTGGCTTTCTATTTCTTTTTTAGGGTTCCGTAGCCAAAGGGTAAAAACGGGACCCTATTACTAAGACTTTGCTGTCTGTCCGTCCGTCTGTCTGTCACCGCAGCAAGAACCGCGATTGCTAGACAGTTGAAATTGTCACTAATTATTTGTTTCTGTTGCCGCTATAACAATAAACACTAAAAATAAAATAAAATAAGTATTTAAGGGTGGCTCCCATACAACAAACGCGATTTTTTTGCCCTTTTTTGCTCGATATAAATAATGGCAACAGATAGGCACTTGAAATATTCACAAAATACTCAGTTGTATTTTTACTTTAATAATAAATAATAAAATTAAAATAAAATAAATAAATATTTAAGAGGGCTCCCATAAAACAAACGTTTTTTACTCAACTGAAAGTTTGTACGGAACCCTTGGTGCGCGAGTCCGACTTGCACTTGTTTACTCTATTTTTACGGCTAAGATCCTACTAGTCTCTAGACGGCCTGTTATTTTTTTGATACATAAATTTACAGCATTCGGTTATGGATATCTCTTGTCAGGTTCACAGATCGCCACTGTCAATTTTACTAATTTAACTTTCTTGGCGTATATTAAGAAGGACAAATAATAGTAATACCGAAAGTGTGTATTCGTCTGAATACTGTCACTGCCTGGCCGCGACTGCCACGCCATATCTCGAATCTATGTCACATTAGATCAATTTTAATTCATCAAAATCAAAATCATTCTTTATTCATTCATTCTTATAAGAATTTGAAATTATTAATAAAACGCTTGTAAAAGTAATGTTAACACTACTCAGATTTAACGATTTGATATGCCCGAACAACTAGATTTCATTAAAAATCTTCAGGAGATTCTTGTAAAACATGGTTCTTCAAAGTATTTGGGATGCCCAATCCTCTTTCAAACTGTGTTCAAATCGAAATATTCGTGCAGGGTATAAAATACAATAGAAAATAACCAGCTTTTTAAGATTTGCTTAAATTTATGACCATCTCATGCTTTGATATCAGAAGGCAAACAATTATAAACTTTAGTGCCATATATATAAAAGCAATATTGTAATAGACATTATGTACATAAGTACAGTTTAGATTATATTTATATTTTCTACGTTGGTTACCAGATGATTTAAGACAGTTATAGAATTCCATATTATTCTTGATAAATAAACATATGCTGAATTTAAATATTATTAAGAGTAAGGAATTTCTTTTATTTAAAAATTCCTCTTAACGTTTCATCATTATACATATTGAGATAAGTTAAGATTTTTAGCTAAGATATCAGGCTTAAGATATTTTCGTGTTTCAGCTGTTATATTTAGAATGGGCACGACCAAGTAAGTGGTATAAGAAGCAGCCACTCTGGTTAGTCCGTAGGTACTTCGGGGAGAAGATCGGCCTCTACTTTTGCTGGTTGGGTTTCTACACGAAGATGCTTTATGCCCCTGCCATTGTTGGGACCCTGTGCTTTCTCTACGGATTGGCCAGCATGTCATCCAATGATAACATTCCAAGGTGATTTATGGGTCTTTTTATTTCCTTTAAAAGTAATCTGAGGCCTTACCACGATCTCTTAGCGCAATGCGAGTGAGAAGTCGCTTTACGCGGTCAATAGTAAAGCTTGAATCGCGAGGAGAATTGATGGTAAGGTCTCAGTTTACTTCTTATTCATATAATTATTGCTGTTACTGAAATTGTTTAATAAACGTAAATTGCATATGATCCTGTTAAAAAATACAAAACCCTAATGTAATATTATGTAAGTTAAAATAAAATAATTATGTAAGTCTAGTAAATTTTAAAATTCCATAAGAATGAAAACTTTCAAAAGCGCGCGCTTTTTATTTCGATAGGAAATCCCATAGAGCCAATGTTTTTTGCTCCAGCAACCGTTTTGTTTGCATTTGTAAAACAAGTTGTGTGATAGTGGTACTGAAGGAATTAAAGAAGTTTGCAGAAGATAAAATTTAATTAATATTTTTTTTATCGAAATTAATAAATAATAGATTCCGACAACACATGTCATTTGGTTTCAAACTAAGCAGTGTTTGAAGTATGGAGACTGGATGACGATGACAAGATTAGAACCGGAAAAGTTCCAATGTGAGTTACATTGGAAATCTCCCGGTTCAAATCTTGAACCGAGTGAACTCAACGGAACAGTGCTGGAATAGTTGAGTTTAGCTTCGACTACTTTGTTGTTTTGAGTACTTTCCATCATACGAAGGTATGAATATAGATACAGACGACGATCGATCTTCAAAAGAACTAGAATGTTTGATGTTAATGACCTGAATCCAGTTTTTCCGATAAATATTTTGTCTTATTACCAAAACACCTATGACTCAGGTACAAATGCTCGTATTCATCATACAAACATTTGCCCCTAGCGGGATTCGAACCCAGGCCCGTCGGTGCGAAAGGCAGTATCACTACCGTTGCACCAAATGGTCGTCTTTTGTTTTTTTCAGATATATCAATTAATATAATAAAAACTTGATTTTAAAATGTAATAATGCCTCACTTTATGTTATTCAAGAAGTGTATGCATGGTTTGCTTTGCAGTCATGAAATCTGCGACAGCCAAGGTCCCGGAAGTACCACGCTATGTCCTCTGTGCGACAAAGCGTGTCAATACCAGACGCTGTCAGATTCCTGTCTCTTCGCCAAACTGACGTACCTATTCGACAACCCTGCCACTGTGTTCTTCGCTATTTTCATGTCTTTTTGGGGTGAGTCGTGTATATTTTACAAAAGAGTTAGACTCTATTTTAGAAGCAACAATTACAAAGAATTATAATATTGTAAATGTCGTTACTTATGGTAACACTGACGAGTTTCTTGCGCCCGTTCTTCTTGTCAGTTTAAGATTAGTGGGTAAAAATGTTGGACGATTCGTAACAACTTATTTTTAGTGTTATGTTCATTCATTTATTTAAATATGGACAACTGGAACTTTGAGTAGATAAAATTAATGGGAAAAATATGGTTGTGTGTAAAATCAGTTTACGGACGATAATTTTACGTGATAGCGTCATAAGAAAACATTGATAAAAAATTGCATACCTTAATGAATTGAATTGAATTATTATCACTGAATTATCATTGTTTTGTATAATACAAAGAAGCAGTTAATTTAAAAATATTTTTTTTTTCGATAAATTAACATTAAGTTGATGTCATAATGGAAACCACATTAACTTTTCAATTCATGAAGTGAAAGAGAGATAGATGCGCCACACGTCGAACGCTTAGGCAAATCGTGCTTCTATCGCTTGTTCCGCGCTCTCGCTTGCACGCTTGGCTCAGGCGGAATGTTACACTTTTTCGTGCGTGCAGCCGGTGTTCAACGATTTATAAGACGTTATCACGTCAAAAAAGGCTGTATCCAAGAATAGAACAATATAACCTTAGCTTCACGTACATTTAACCGTAATTATTTAACCATAAATTTAACTCAACGATATTTATCTTTCAGCAACTACTTTTTTAGAGTTATGGAAGAGGAAACAGTCCATTTTAAGGTGGGAATGGGATTTAGGAGGTGTGGATCATGTAAGTATTTATTTTAATTATTAAAATCTATTTCTCTTCTGAAGTTTGTTTACAGAAAACACAAGTAGGTAATAATAATGTCTAGAAGTGATTATGAATCTTATTTTTCTGTAAACATGTCAAACATGCATAGCGTTATCAAGCCAATTTGATTGAATTTGATTTCTATTTAAATAAAAAAACTAACCGGTTTTGTACGCCTTAATTTTTTGTATTAAATCGTGATGTTTCGATTCCTTTTCATGACCCATGATCATAGGACGATTACGCGACGGGAATTTGAGTGTTTTTTTATTGTATGATAGACGCAAACATGTTTATACTTCTATTTTGATATTTAATAATATTTATTTAGATATCAAAATCTTTTGGCGCATACATTTTTTTCTTTGTTACTTATATGCAATGTTCATATATTTGCTTAAGGTTGGCAATATTGATTTTTTTAACATAGTTGGTAATATAACTTTTGTTTTTCTGTTTTTGCTTGTCACGCGGTGGTGTTAAGTTAAAAAAACAGTTCTTATAAATAAAAATCTCTGAATTTTAACAATGTCAGTTTTGTCAACCATTTTAATTTTTCCGACGGAAACAGAGACAAGAAATATTCCGGCTAAAGAACTTCAATAAAAAAGGAAATATTATAAAAACATATCAAAGTAGGGGTCACTTAATTTTAACTGTGTTTTAAAACTTTTTAATAAAAACAGGGTGTTGGAAATAAAAATCACCATCAAAGTTTAAATTAACAAAAAAACCCGCCAAAACGCTAAAGACACTTTTAGGCAGGTTACCTAATGTCATGACGTCACATGCTTGTAATCAAAATTTTAGCTGTCAAATCCTAATACGTAAAACTTAGACTGACATTTAGTGTTAAATAATTCATTTACAATCACTTTCTCGAACATAAATTTTAATTATCTATCTACATCTACACATTATATTATGACAATACTTTGTGTGTGTTTGTTACCATACCAGCAACGCGTGGCCGGGTTAGCTAGTTTTAATAAAATAAAATTAACTATATATGGGTTAAAATGGTATAAAAGTTACAAAACAGTTCAATCTATACTTTAATTGTACTCAATTAATTCACTATTGCTAAAACCACATGGGTCGACCTTATTTTTTAATATTTTTTAAATATCCCATAATATTTCCTAAGCATTTTTTCTCACACATTTTTTTCTGCATTTTTATAAAACTGAACTGAAGCCCCTCTCAAAAGGAGTGCTTTAATGTCTACGTTTGACAGGAGGGTTAGACATCGCATCATGAGACCATAATTTAAAAATGATGCTGCTCCTTTTCTGGTCTGCTGGTGTCAGTCTTCGTAAAGTGTATTTGTCTGCCAAATTTGATTTTGCCACCCTCTGAAATTGCCTCTAAAATTTTGAAGAGTTGATGCTATTCTTCTCTGTATTGCGCAAAAATATCGGTACCTCAAAAAGAGTTAAAAAAAAATTAGCAATGTTTTAAGACTATTAACAATGCGTCAAACACATATTAATATTCTGGTTAACCCCCTCGTGGTAAGCGGAACTCTTGTGTAATGTTATGAGTGGGTCTTTGTTCGTAGTACTAAGCGAGGATCAAAGTCGATACGCGTGGGTTGAAGTTGACATCTCAACGAATGGGCTGCAGCCGTCTTCAAATTTTAGTTAGTGTCCATGAAAGTTGAAAACAATATAATATCTATACCAGTTACACAGAGATGTCCACTGTGTTGCAAATATGGTTAATGATTACTTTTAATAAATCTGCTAATGGTTAGAAAAATAATCTCCTGACGGGTTAACTTTTGAAACTTAGTTTAAAAACAAGAACTTTGTTTAAAGGACGAAGAACCACGGCCTGAATTCGAAGCTTCAGTGAAGACGTTCAGGACAAATCCGGTGACACGAGAGAAGGAGCCTTATTTACCGGCGTGGCAGAAGACCATGAGATATGTGGCTACCAGCTCCGCCGTCTTGTTTATGGTAAGTAAAGTGTTATAAAGTGATACTGATATAATGATTGAATGGTGCTGTTGTAACCAAATGGAATTCAACACTAACCACTTCTCAGTCCACAGTAGCAATTGCTACTGATAGCCAACACCCCTCATCAGTACCTGGTAGCTATTGCTACCATATTAAAATATCCGCGTCGCCTGTTTTTTTTTTTAATTACGATTATATCGTGAGTTACAGCGATCCAAATATTTTGTGGTAGACTTCACAAAAACTTGTGGTAAACGTCAGCGCTGCGGAAGTTAGAAAACGTGTCCTTGGCGAAAACTATATGTATAATTTGTTTTTCAGCGCTAGCAAGCACCGTAAAACTCTTTTTTCTGGATAATGCAACCGTTGCTGGAGCGCTGTAATGTTCCAATTTCAAAAAACACCTGCAATGGATTTGATTTTCTTTGTCCGTAAATTCGTTCCTTCGCGTGTCCTTTTTCGAAACTAATGACAATATTTCCATACATGTTTTAATAAATTACTTTTCATGAAAATATAAATGTTCATTTCCAATTATTCAAAATAGCTGGAAACAGCTTACGTACTATTCTTAATGCGATCGATGGTTGTAAATCTATCATCGTTTTTAGATCAATCGCCGCTTTCAACTCAGATTTGGATTTCTGCCAATAGGGCTGTCAACTTCATGTGAGCTAAAGATTTTTGAAGTGAAACTTCTATACAGAACGCTCGCATATAGACGCTCGTCGCGCGTCCACTCTATCCGTGCTAATTGACAGATTTTATCGTTACACGAGAGCGTCAGATTTAGTACCGTTACAAGATATGTATAGGAGCCAGCTGCCTCCCCACCTCAGTGTGTGTGGCCTTCTGTCTTGCTTTCAATTATGTCAGTGTGCGTGGCTGGCGTGGGTTTCTATCCCTTTTTTATTTTAAATGGGTTTATTCTTTTGTATCGAGGCAACATAGAAGTTGCTTATTCGCCCCAGCTTTGAAAACGAACGCGCTAATTACTCGGAAATATATAGAAGATTTGAACAAAGCAGTGGCACCCCATTAAAATAATCAAAATTTTGCTACAAGATAAAAAATAATAATTTAGCGCTTACTATTATCAAGAGTTAGTGATTATTAACAAGAGTGGCGGTTGTTGTTTTTTTATGACATTTCTAATGATTTTTTTATAAGACTCTATGGCTGGCATGCGTGTTCTTTAAGCCATGTCATTATTAAGTAATTTCTATTCTGAATTAGATGATGACAAATGACGTTAAGAGCTGATTTAGGAATGAGAGAAATTATTGAATGAGGAATGAATAATGAAATAACCCCTTTTCGTAGTTTTCAGTAAAGATGTCGATCTTTATTTAAACCGCATAGTGGACTTCTTAAAAGAGTGTAAAAAGACACCTTCCACTGTTCTTTTCACTTGCCCATACTCGCGCATCTTCACAAACATATTAGCGGTAAACAATTCAACAATATTACACACTAATTTCTGTCATAACACAAATTCGGTCAGTTTTGAACAACCTGTGAAATATCAACTTATTTTGAACTTATATGTTGCGCTTTATGCTGAAAATTGAATGGGAAATTTGACAGTTTTATTTAGATTGATTTGAGTGTAGAGTTCATACTTAGATGGAATTCTTGAAATTTGAATTTGACGACCGTTTGGTGCAACGGTTGCTATCTTGTCTTTTCCACCGATGCTTCTGGTTTCGTGTCACGAACGGGGCAGTTGTTCGTATGATAATTACGTACATTTGTATTTGAATCATGTTTATTTATCTTGTATATATATTTGCTATCTTTATCAACTCTATCTCAAATAATTTATCTTCTTCCTATCACCTGTATGCAGACGATTTTCAAATTTACTGTCAAACTCCTGTCACTGAATTACATAATGCAGGCCGTGCCATACAATGATCTCTCTCGAATTGCAGAGTGGAGTAAATTCTTTGGCCTCGAAGTTAATCCCATCAAAATTACCGCAATTATCCTAGGAAGTTCCAGGATAACTGCTGGAGTGGATTGGCAATCGCTGCCCAATATAAATTTTGCTGGCACCTATATTCCTTTCAGCTAGTCTGTGAAAAAGTTGATACCCTTACCACCCAGACACGGCACCCTTAACACCCAGACATGATAAATTACAATTTACATTAAATAAGCGGCCAACTTCATCCTGCTGGTTTATTCCATGTCGCTTTTGCGGCCAACTTCAACGTGATAATTTTGTGTCACAACTTCAACATGATAATTTTGTGTCACAGTGATGCGCGCGCATCTTAAAATTACACTCTCATCATTTTTTCATAACGCGCCTAAAGAAGTATAACTTCAAAAATAATAATACTGTTTTATAAGTATTTTTGACAACCCTAGCATCCAATCTCGTTTGTAATGTAAGCACTGTTTATCGTTTGTTAATATTTTCTAGTCTTTACGATATGTGGTAAAATTTGAGATCTTTATTCCCAATAAAATAACACAAACCGTAATACGTTTATTAAAATAGATAAAACGCGTCAATAAATTCAATCAATCAATCAAAATAATTAATTGCACTCATGTGGTTAACAAGGTGATAATAATTCGTTTTAAGTACCTTACATGAACCCTGTAAGGATATTGCCATATAATCTTAATCTTAAAATTATTCTACATTATTTATAATTAAATTAAATTAAATCGTCATACTAATATTAATATTTGGATGTTAAAAATTCATTTATAGTAAAGAAACATTTATCAGTCAAGTATATTTTTTTTTTCGGAATGAGGTCAATTTTTTTTCCATTCTTATATCTATTGGTAATTTATTATATATTTTTATACACATTATATTGGTTTGGTTAAGCATTGTTAAACGCGAAGGTGGAAAAGATAACCTTTGTTTGTAGCGTGTATTTATATTGTGAGTATCCTCCATTTTTGTGAACGTGTATGTTTTTATGAACAAATAATGCTACATCTTGAATATGTATTGAGGGTAGGGTTAGTATTCTCAGGCGCAAATCGAACCCGCAAGCTTTGGATGTAGAAAAGTAGAAAAGTACTAGAAAATTTAGATGGTTTCCCGTTTTACCCTTTGGGTACGGAACCCTAAAAAGTTTAGAATTGATATGCTGATTGTGATTCTTAACTTTCAGATTACCATCGTGATGGGAGCTGTATTAGGTACCATAATCTACCGCATTTCTATGGTGTCCGTAATCTATGGCGGCAGTGGCTTCTTCCTCAAGAAGCATGCGAAGATCTTTACCGCCATGACGGCTGCTCTCATCAACTTGACAATCATCATGATCCTGACGAGGGTATATTGTTTAGTATTCTTTAATATTACTGGGCGATGCAGTCACTAAGCATTAAGCTTCGCGGAGCGGAGCGTAATACTAAAAATCAATAATGTTTATCAAATTTTAAAAAACCGTAAGAATAAAAACCTCATAGAGCCAATGTTTCTTTTCATAACTTTTCTATTTTTGTATTCTACTTTGCCGGATACCACACGGCTTATTAATTATTAAACAGTTTGTAATAATTGAAGTTCCATGGATCAGCTTCAATGGCGCAATGCCTCTTACGCGATAACTTCCTGAGTTCTTAACCGACTTTTATAATTTTTGTGTGGAATTGAATCAACACATTTAGGACCAGATTGTGACTTCACAAAAGTCCGAAATTTGAAATTCACAGAAGCAGAAAAGATATGACCAGAAAACATTGGCTCTATGGAATTACCCGCCGAAACAAAAAGCGAGTGCTTTTTGAAAGTTTTCATTTTTATGGAATTTCGAAATTTACCAAACGTTATTTAATTTTTTTTTGTATTTCGCTCCGCTCCAATATATGGTGCTATCGAAGCTTTATGCTTAGTGACTGCATCGACCTAGTGAAATATTTTATGATAAATTAGTTTCTTTGACACAACACACATGTCCAGCTCACAAAATTAAAGATCCTCAAAATTTTAAAATAAAATGCAAACACAAGAGCTTATATAAAAAAGACACCTTTGTACACCCTACACCCTAGGGGTGTAAAGTTTCCACCCTAGGGATGGGCAAAACTCTGATTTTCAACCCTCACTCTGCCAAGAAATATCAGAAAAAATAATGTGCATAGTTGGATGATAGTAACATAATAGATACGTTGAAAAAAAGTGAAAATAATAACAATACATATAAAGAAAAATACAAAAAGTGGTACTTTAACACATAATAAATAATAATAAAATGGGTAGAAATGGAGTAATTATTAAAAAAAAAAACTGGTTGGTTGCCTGTAAAGTCGGTATACGGGCGAAAGTTTTACGTGACAACGACTTTGAGTGGTAAAATAATTTTAATGTGAATATTCATTCGTATAGTAGGAAGAAGGATGAAATAATAGTAACAATTTAAAACATTTATTTATACAAATAATTATATTTAAAACATTAATTTATAGGCACGCGTCCCTTCCACTTTTTATGTCTGTCTCTCTCGCTCTTAGGCGGGCTAACCATGCCCGAGTGGAAGGGACGCGTGCCTCTCACTCGCTCTCATTGTAAGCGCATAACGTGAGCGGAGCGTAACGCAGTTTCTTGAAGTGTCACCACGAAAACCTGATTTTTGTAGTTCTAGCAAATAAGACTTTAATTTATTTTTAAATTTACTTTTTTCTTCAGATTTATGCAAAAGTAGCAGTGATCCTCACGAATATGGAGAACCCTCGTACGCAGACGGAGTATGAAGACTCTTACACGTTCAAGATATTCTTCTTTGAATTCATGAACTTCTATTCGTCGCTGATCTATATCGCTTTCTTCAAGGTAATCTTTTCTTTTCAATTTTGTATGCTCTTCTTTTCATACTTGTCTATATATATATAGCATTCATTAAAACTCATTCATTGTTACATTTAAATAAATAGAATTTTAGAAGTCAATAGCTGAATCGCATATTAAATGTGAAAAAAAAAATCTTTTGAATGATGCCCGCATACTATAAAAAGCCTTTGCAATCAATATTTTTTTGCGCTCAATTATATAGGAATAATATGAATAATGTAGGAATAATATGTTTTAGCCATTAACTCAGCAAAACGAGAAGTAAGTCTGTGCTCTGGGATCGTGTATCATTTATTTTGCGTTGAAACTTGTATTTGACTCAGCTGGCATAATAATTTTGCAAGTGTGTTTCAGATTTCCTACAAATCATTTTCACGTCACACATTGCGTCACATCTATACGACATGTACACATTTGTAATTTTTTGCTGGTCTTAAATTTCTTCCTTATCCACAACTAATTTATGTATAAATCTAACGCTACAATACAAATAATGAATTCACTTTTGAAGCGAGGCTACTATCAGTGCTAAGCGTCAGATTTTACCGTTAGAGAAAGCGTCAGATTTAGTACCGTTGACGAAGAATTCTATAGAATATATAGAACTCTTTGACCGTTACACGTTACATATAGGAGCCAGCTGCCTCATCACCTTAGTGTGCGTGGCCTTCTGTCTTGCTTTCACTCATGTCGGTGTGCGTAGCTGGCGTGGCTTTCTATCTCTTTTTCTACTCTCAGGTGTTTCGTTTATCTTTTAAGTTACGCTTACTTTCTATGCTTTATACTATAAATCTTCGCTTCTTTTTTCTTTTAGGGTCGTTTCTATGATTATCCTGGTGATGATCAAGCCCGAAAATCTGAGTTCTTCAAGTTAAAGGGTGACATTTGTGACCCGGCCGGCTGCCTCTCCGAGTTGTGCATACAGCTCGCCATCATTATGATTGGCAAGCAGTGCTTCAATAACTTTCTTGAACTGGGATATCCGTGAGTGTTAATCTTGATTAACTCGATTTTTCGCCTCAGGGTGTTCCTCAGGGATCACACCTAACTCCATAGTTGAAATTCAACATAAATTAACTTAAATGATCCTAATAGTTGTTAACTTGTTATTTATTTATTTATTCGTTGGAACATGTGATATTTTCCTGTGACATGACCCTGCAAGGGCACTGCAGCATGAAGTTACAGAAGTTATAATAAAAATTTACATTAATTAATATTACAAGGAAAAGTATTACAATTATAAATTATTTAAATACAAATAATTTTCATACATAATGATAGCTTCGATCGTAAAAATACTAATTAAGGATTATTTTGCTTTGTTTTTCTTGTTACTAAAAACTCCTGCAGTGAGAACTAACATTTCCTTATAAGATACTTTTAAAGGTTAATTTTAAATGATTTCTCATTACTTTTGTCTTTAATAGGCTGTTAAGATTCTCATTGCCATAATGTAACTTGTTAATAAAATAATCTCGCCTCCGAGCCCTCAGGTAGGATTTAAAAACTTATAGAAAAATGGCATTTGAATGCCATTTGAGCATTAACAAAATTCTTATTAAATTCTTACGTTTTCCTGTCTACTCAATTAAAGAAAGCATTTCACCACAAATTTTACAAATAGCTACCGAAACCTCGCTTTTGTTTTTATATTTAATCTTGAAGTTACGAATCCTTTTCAAGAACCGTGTTAACAGGATGAATAATTATTTTGTGAGCATTATTAGTATTATATAAAAGTTCTAGTAAAAATTACTCGTCTAGATTAAACTGCTTTTCTTTGTCACGTCAAAACTACTCGGTATGAGACCATGAACAATTGACGCACGAAAATCTGAAGATGGTTTTAAGTTGCTTAGTTTTCAGATTCAATGGAACCTTTGTCTTTTTTTTCGATTTCCTTTCATAAACTTTTTCCCGAGTTTACTTTATTCGGTGGGTTGCTATGGTAACTGTTTCAGCCTATATTAACTAATTACTTTGCCGTCAAAATAAAAACGTGAAAATTTAAATAAGAAAACTAAAGATGTCCATCTATTAGTTAAAAGAGTAGAAACCTTATGTTTATATGTTGACTATTCTATCGCCCACCCGCTTCACTGGGCTTATAATTATATCTTTTCATTGGTATATGTTTTGTTAATGAATTGATTTGATTGCCGATATTTTTCGACAATTTCACTTCGCTGGGCGTAAATTTTTGCAAATATCAATTTTTCAACCAAACATACGCCAGTGAAGAGAAATAATTATCGTCCCTTACTAATCAGTAATATAATTGATGGTGTGGGTTTGTTCGGGCAGTAAATTCCACAACTGGTGGAGGCAGCGGTCGCACCGCGCCGTGACGCGGGACCCCAGCAAGCCGCACATGGCATGGGAACAGGACTACCACCTGCAGGACCCGGGCCGGCTGGCGCTCTTCGACGAATACCTGGAGATGAGTGAGTCTTTTAAGGGATATGGGGACTATGTCTCTTACATCTATCCAGGACAGTAATTAGGCGATGATAATTATGCACCATACTGATATGATATCCTGCTCTTTTAAACAGCTCTTTTAAACAGCCAAGAATAATAATCGTAAAACAATGATATCGTTACCATTGTAATACCAAGATGGAACTGAAACCAGCCAGTTCTATTACATTGCCCATTTTTTTTTAAATTTAGAACACGAAATCGTTGAAAGAAGAATCGTATTGTCTATCATAATAATAAACTCTTTATTGCACACAAAATATACATTATAAGGAAATAGACAAAATGCAGAAGGAAGCCCACAATAAGCAGCCTCATTGCTAAACAGCAATTTCTTTTAAGCAACCTTCAGTAGAAAATAATAAGGAAAAGAAAAAGGGGAAAGTGCATGCAATCTCCAGAAGATATATGATACTTTCGACGGTTCTACGATTCTGTCGATTGACGATCGTTTGGTGCAACGGTAGCGATCCTGCCTTTCGCCCCAACGTTCCTGAGTTCGAATCTTGGAAGGGGCAGATGTTTGTATGTTGAATACGAGCATTTGCACCTGAGTCATCGGCTTTCATACATATATGTCTATCCGTTACCCTAGTATCCATAACACGAGCCTTACAGTGCTTATTTCTGGCTAGGCTAATTGGTGTAAGATTTTTTTTAAATATTTATTTGTGATAAATATTATTCTTTCAGTTCTTCAATATGGCTTCGTAACTCTATTTGTGGCAGCGTTCCCTTTGGCCCCGCTGTTTGCTCTCCTTAACAACATCGCTGAAATCAGACTGGATGCTTATAAAATGGTCACTCAAGCCAGAAGACCGTTGGCGGAGAGAGTTGAGGATATAGGCGCTTGGTGAGAGAACTTACTGTTTTTTAGACTTAGTATTTTTGCTACTTTAGCACGAGATCAGCTTTCTTTTAATAGTATGCTACCAATGGCTGTCTGTACTGATAAGATAAATAATTTTAAGTTAATTATTTAAGCGCAAAAGATTTTAAATAAATGAATAGCCCGTAATTAGCATGTAAGTTACAAAGTTGGATAGCAATAAACACTAATTATTTTAGAAGCGAGAGTCTTATTGACGTCGCCCTGTTCTTTGGGCATTTAACCACTTGTCAGTCCACGGTAGCAATTGCTATCATATTTAATATTCCGTTTGCTGTTTTTTTAAATTACGACTAATTTTTGAGTTACAGAGATCAAAATATTCTGTGGGGGATTCTTTATTCAATCAGCTTTACGGTAGTATTTTTTTTTGGTCCTAGCTTCATTATTCAGCGAGAAAATATTATTTTTATCTAAGAGTCCGACATTTTTTTCACAATTCACCCAACATTGGGACTGTTGAGAGGGGTGGGGCATGCTGTAGCAGACTGACAAGTGGTTAATGATTTAAGGCACTAAAACGTGGTCCTTTTTATGAATCGTAACAAGATTATCTGGAAAAGGACCGCGATTATCGACGTAACCCTTCAAAAATGCTTAACTTGAAATGACATATGAAAGGCTACATCACTAACAGAGTTGAGGAAGATTTACTAGTGACGACGATAAACTGGAAGACATGACGTGTAGCCAGGTCTCCCGCCAATAGGATAGGAATAGGGACGACCTAGTAATATTTACGGAAACTCAAAGAATGCAGACGGTTTAGAATCGCTTCTTGTGGCATAATATGGGGAAGGTCTTTGTCCAGCAATGTATCTAAGCTGATAATGTTAATGAACAAATACCTTAAGTAATATTGTAGTCTGGATACCAAGGCTTATACTTTATAAGCAATCTTGCGATGACTACCGTCAATGTTAGGGAATTTCTCTAAATGACTTTCTCATGAACTATATATTTAAAAAACTAAAATATTTAGCTTATTTCCGCAAAAACGTTAAATACAGATCCATCCTCAAATAAATGCAGATACCGCAGACACCAAGACAGCAGAAAAAACCTAGATATATTTATTTTGAAAATGGATATGGACTGTCACCAAGTAACGCCTGACTCTATCAAATACTTTTTATGAATCGTAACAAGATTATCTGCAAAAGAACCACGATCTTCGACGTAACCCTTCAAAAATGCTAAATTGAAATAGCATATGGAAGGCTACATCGCTAACAGAGTTGAGGAAGATTTACTAGTGACGTCTAATTTTGTTAAATATCCATGGACAATATTACGCCATCTTGTCCTTTCTCTGTGATGTGGATGGTGTCGCGATGTATTTAACGTGGATCGGATTTGACCCGTATTGGACTTTTTTTACCAACTACTCAGCCAGTCAGCAATAATTTTTGGAAATGGTCGACTCTCTTTTTGGAAATGTGGGCGCATAATTCAAAGTTCCCGCAAAGGCATATGGTAGTGAGTATTAAATAGAATCAGGAGTTACTTGGCGAAAGTCCATATCGATTAGTAAAATAAAAATATCAGAGCTTACTTACGCAAAATCCAAGCAAAGTGGACGGCCCGCCTCCCCTAAAAACTCTGTTCCGTGCGTCAACTTCCAGATCTCTGAACTATACACATAGAAAAAACAGGAGTGGTGACCAGCTTTTTCATGGTCTTCCGCGAAACATTTCCGTTAACCCATAAGCGTTTTAGCCCTTTTTGAAACTTAGATACCTTTCACAGATTTCAATGTAATCCCTTGAAAAAATACTTTTATAATTTCAGGTACGGTATACTGCGAGGCATCACCTACGCAGCGGTTGTTTCAAATGTAAGTTTTTTTATGTTGTATAGTGTTCGGCAGAATAGAACCAAACCTAACCTAATCTTCACACTTAAGAGTGTTGCAAAAGATGACTAATGATACTGGGGGTCATTACCGTTACCTCCAGAAGACCACAAAATGAGCAGCAGCATTTTCCGAATTATGGTATTTTACGGGGATGACCAATAAGCCTGCCAAGCGTGGAGATTATAAGCCTTATCCAAGTTTCTTTAGCCAGTTCTTCTCGAAAAAATCTCCATATATCCGAATTAGTGGTAGACTCAGCAGTTTACAGTTATCGTAAATATAACAATAAATTGTAAAATAAAACAATCTTATTAAAAAGAAATTGTTATAAACGTACCCGATATTGAAAAATAGCACGTGTATTACTTACCTTAGAACCCACACGGCATATTTTGAACGCGCAGACGACGCGACGCCCGTTTCAGGAACTCGCGTTTTTTGGGCTGTAGATGCCCCGATTTTCGTTTGTATTATTCAAACGCGCTTAAAACGCGATACAAACGCGATATAAACGCGCGTTCGAAACTCGTATGAAGCGCATACAAAGGGGCGGAGGAGGGACGCGCTCTCACGCCACCTTGACGCCCTCGCCGCAGTTGCAGTAATAAAACGCGAAACTGTATCGCTTTATCTGCAGTAGATGCGCGGTTCACGATCGCTCCCTGTGCTTAGGTTACAAGGTTGCGTTCGAATCTCGTTTGAAGCACGTATACCGCGTCATCTGCGCGTTTAAAATACGCCGTGTGCTAGGGGCCTTAGTCATCCAGTCGTCACGGCTCCTGTAAAGGAGTCGAAATGTCAGAATTCAATTTAAAGTATGCGCAAGTATACGTAAAAAAGTTGTTTATTTAAATATTTTATCTATTAGTTAATCCTTCAGTAGCTTTTTAAATCCATCAATATCAGTAATATATTTAAATTTTTCAGAAAGTTTATTATAGACTTTTACAGTCACTGCGGAATCAAAATGCAGTTGGTTAATTTCTTTTCAGGCTTTTGTGATCGCGTATACCAGTGATTTCATACCTCGTATGGTGTACAAGTACGTGTATTCCCCTGACAATACTCTCGCTGGATACATAGATCACTCGCTATCACGTAAGTCATTTATTATTATTAGCCTATTCATTATTATTATATTGTTCTACAGACTGTACTTTGAAGATTGCGCTCAAGAGCTGCATTTGAAATGAAATGAAATGAAAAAAGATTTATTCACAAACTGCACACATAAAATACATATACAAAAATTAAGAAAGAAAGAGAAAAAATACAGTGTGCAGAAGGAAATGGTCACGACTCAGCATATATGTCGAACCAGATAGCTCGACGCTGATTTTCTGTCGTGGCAACATCGGACGAATAACAATATCACAATTACATACACAAATACAATCTCACAATCACATACAAATCAGACATGCTTTAAAATAAATAATTAATTAATAGCTAAAAAATAAAACAAATATACAATGACAATAAGCAAAAATTACAACAGGCTAACAATAAAAAAACAAATAAATTAACAACATAGATAATATACACAACTTTATAAAATTAAATAATTATCTGGAACACTAAAAGAAAACACAATAATAATAATAAGAGGCTTGTCTTCGCCACCACCTAAGACAATACTAATAATATTTGCTCATATCGCCATCTCCTTTTTTCCATCGGACATCCAGACGCACTGCAGACCACCTTTTCTTGGTTGCTATTCCTACGTGTCGCACCAAGCGCTTTTCAACATCTTTCATAATGCGCAGAGCAAATGAGTGGAACTCCCTCTCTGCGTCTGTATTTCCGAAAACTTATAACCCGTCCATTTTCAAAGCCAGGGTGAATAAGCACCTTCTGGGTTAGCTCGTTTCATCGTGGATTCTGTCGTGGCCCCCGGGCTTGATTGGGATCAAGAGCTAACCCATCCAAAAATATATAAACATATTTATGATTTATATATAATTACCTTTTCAATGTTTTTTTTTCTTTATTGCTTAATTTTAGTATTTTTCTATTAAAAATTTAAGATCCACAATATAAATTAACTTTTAACAGCATTTTTTTGAAATATGTAGCTTTGTTATAGTTTCTTATTGCTCGTACCACACCAAATTATCGGACTCGATCCACAAACAATTACATACGAATTTAAAATTTAGTGTAAGTGGTGCCAAATGATAAATGAACACAATCACATTAATATATAAAATACGCGTGTAAAACACAACCTTACGCTATCCGGGCGAGTGCTCTGCCAGCGTCTCGGTAGCTCAGCGGTCAGAGCACTCGCCCGGATAGCGAAAGGTCGTGGGAGCGAATCCCACCTGAGGGCTTGGAGGCGTAGTTGTTTTGTGCACGCGTATTTTATATCTTTTAGAAATATTGCATCATAAATGCAAAAAATTAAATAAATACACAATCACATTATATTATTTATTCGAAAAATCTTGTTCCTGTAACTAAATTAGTATGAAAATTCAACATCGTAATATCAAGCCTTGAGTATAGACGAAAGGTAGCAAGGCTATCCGTATTTTATAGGATACATTTCGGAGAGTGTGCAGCTGAATTGCACAATCTTCTTCCGCCGTCCCCATTTTATCATCGGACAACCAGACTTACTAATTGGCGACACCGTTATATGGTGGATATACCAAAGAATCGCATTAAGCATTTTGGTTCCAACTTTGTGATACGTACCGCTAAGGAGTGGAACTCTTTGCCTGAGTCTGTGTTTCCTGACAAATACAATTTAGGGGTCTTCAAGTCACGAGTGAATAGGTACCTTCTAGGCAAGCGCGTCACATCCTAGATCACATCGACGCTTACCATCAGGCGAGATAGTGGTCAAGCGCATGCCTATTTTCTATAAAAAAAAATCAAAGTAGGTATAAAATATCGATTTACCAATAATAATTTGAATGTCGAATTAATTATTATTGTCAATTAATAAATTGTCATTGATAATTTTTAATTACGATATTTCCATAATAATTGTTATAAATGTCGATAGAGTTCTTACTACAATTATTCCCAATACTGATAAGGGCTAATTGTTTGAAGGATAATTTAAATTAATAAGTTGTAACATTTATTGCTTTTCTTTTGTCCAATATGGCTACCGTCCATCTAAAATATTCATATTATTAATAACTAGCTAACCCGGCCACGCGTTGCTATGGTAACGTTAATTGATTATAAAAACTGTTATTCTTAGGCTTATGGTTACTATATATGGTAACAAACCCACAAAGTCCTTCTTTTATATAGTAGAGATATTCGTAATTGTACCTGGTCTGTTTAAAAACTTGCAGTTTTCAACACGTCTGACTACCGCGAGGAGTGGGGAGCTGATGAGAACGAGGTAGACCCCCCTACCTGCGCTTACCGTGGATACCGAAACCCTCCTGAGCATCCGGACCCCTACGGGCTGTCGCCACACTATTGGCACGTTTTTGCCGCCAGACTCGCCTTTGTCGTCGTCTTTGAGGTAACTTTAACTCTTAACGACCTCCGCGAAAGAGTGGTTCGCATACCGTTTTTCACGGTAATGTCGTTCCGAGATTCGATTCCCGGCCGGGTCAATGTAGGAATGTAACTTTTGTTTATTGTATCGAATCTGAGTGTTGTGTTAATGTCGTTGTTTCTGAATTCCATAACACAAGTCCTTTAGCTACCTCAGAACAAGAAAGAAACAAACTAGCAAACGCGGCCACGCGTGACTCAGTCATATTTTTTTTGTGGTTAAGAATTAAAATGAAACCTATTCTATATCCTAAGTTGGAACAAATCCAACAAAATGAAAAAAAATCATCACAATCGGTCGAGTAGTTTCGCTGTTCATTGCAGTCAAGCACTATGACACGGATTTTTATATTTAACAGATCACTCCGTGGGAGAGCTTTTGAAAATAAATAATCTTTATCGGTAGCAATTTTGAGTATATGATGTTATTAAGATTTATGATAACATCTCATCAATATCTGTTTATTTTTTAACATGCAAGTATATTTAATCGGAACTTTCTAAGCGACATGTTATATTTTCATTATAATATTACTGAATGTAAATACCAAAACAGGAAGTCACCCAAAGCCCATTGCTATTCCTACCTGTCGCACCAAGCGCTTCTCAACATCTTTCCCCCTGCGTCTGTTTTTCCGAGTACTTATAACCCGTCCGTTTTTAAGGCCAGGGTGAATAGGCACCTTCTGGGTTAGGTGACTTCATCGTAGATCCTGTCTTGGCATAAGCGCAGACTACATAATTATAAGTAGTAAAATTACAATATCACTAAAAATTTGCACGACTGCATTTAGGTTTAATACAAAGATTGAATATTTGAAAGATCCCTGTACAATTTGTATTGTATCTGCAAATAGAAATTCTGATTGATTGATTGGCCTCGAGCTAGATTGGGATCAAGAGATCATGAGATATTCTTGGACTGATTAAAATCAATTTTCAATGAGATTATCATACAATTTCCTATTAAATCTATGTCCACACTGTCTTAAATAATCAGGAAAACTATTAAACATTTGTACGATCAATCTGAGCTTGTATTTAGTTAAAACTAGTTTATTACTGGGTCTTTAACGAAAGTGCTTACAAGTTGAAAATTGTTTCTGGACAAATTCTTCGGAATTTTCTTCTATTAATGTGCATATCAACTGCTAAATTCAAAATAATATTCAAGTTGAAAGAACCGTTCAATTTCCTGACAAGTTAAAAATAATTTAAAAAAATTGTTTATTTATATTTTAACTTGATGAGCTTGCAGCTGAAAATACGCTTATGAAATTTCATTAAACATGCAAATAACGAATTTTAATTCGAAATGACAAAAAAGTGAATTTCTCGACGAATTTCAGTTAGGAGGTCTAGGCACTTCGCCGTCGATATTTGTTTGATGTACACACCCGTAAGAGTTGAAAGTTTGGGGTCTCTTAAAGAGAGGCGACACGAATCTAATCTATATGCAACAAATAGAGATCTAATACAGTTATTTTGGCTTCTAAATACGGTTTCTAACTCAGAGCAGTTTCCCTATATTCCCTACTGTAGTACCGAACGTGGATCAATAATGTCTGATTTTCGCAGTATCATAGATTTTGTGATCGACTCTTTTCAAACTTGACGACCGTCTGCAACAGTAGCGGTGCTGCCTTTCACACCGACGGTCCTGCAATCGAAGTCCCAGAAGGGGCAGATGTTACTGTTATGAAAACAAGCATTTTACTTGAGTCATGGTTATTTATATACAATGTGTCCCGTCACCAGTGTCGCAGCCTTTAATGGTGTGAAATATGGCATTTTTTATCGTCAAATTGCCCCTCGAATTTGAATTTTCTCAAAAAGCCAATAATTAAAAAATACACAAAAAAGAATCTATTTGTTTTTATTTAATTATTTTTTTCTATTTTTTATTCCATGACAATTGAAACTCGATGGCTGTATAACGGTTGTCTGCATGTTTAGATATCAAATGACACCTTTTTAATGTTGATAGAACATTTACATGAGTAGTGGTGGTCGAATAGTATGAGAGCCTAGGTCTCGGTTACCAAGAAAACAAAATGGCGGCCGTAAGAGAAAAACAAAATTTGAGGGGCTATTTGTCGACGACGACGTGACGGGACACATTGTATATTTCCATTTAAAAAATGGAAGCCGTATTTACTGTATTTACGACCTTTCGCTATCCGGGCGAATGCTCTGACCGCTGAGCTACCGAGACGCCAGCAGACGCATCGAAATTTAAAAACGTATTTCAACTTCTACTATGAGCTAGTATCGTTCCACCAATGATGAACGCTAACTCCATGCGTATTTTATATCTTATAGAAGTATAGCATTGTGAATGCAAAAAATGAATAAAAAACATTGTATATTATATAAATTATTATAATAGATCGCATTTAAAATGCATAAAATATATAAAAATATATTACAATAAATTAATTAATTAGAATAAACACATTTAAATACCTTGGATATATCACTTTGACAGTCTTCGATAAAGATATTGATAACAAGCGTAGGGCACGGTCAGTCAAGGTAAAAATATTGCTACATAGATTTACTCAATGCACCGACACTGTAAAAAATCTTCTCAAGAAATATTGTGTGTTTTTCTATTGATGCAGCTTATGAATAAATTATACTAAATAGGCTTCCAATGCCCTGCGTATTCAATAGAATAAAACAGTTAATGCAACTGCCAAGATGTTGAAGCACGTGTAAATAGTTCCGAAGTTATCATGCAAAATTAATTGTAGTTTGTGTGCAATTCACGCTTGGTAAAAGTGAAACCTTCAAAAATAATACGTAAACGTATACAACATACCACGGTTGTTGTGATGCCTTCTCTCAAGCCTTGTACTACACATGCGCACACAAACTCGTATTAACACGCGTATATGATGCTTCCTATCTCATTTTCTCCTACGTTAAATCTTATAAATTTATGTTTCTCTCTTTTTACTGTCGCTTTTTCATTTCATCGACTTTCAAATCACAACGATGCTAAAGAAGTTTTCACTTCAAAAACCTACAAACATACAGGTGATTTTAATAAAAGCCACCATGTCCACGCCATATCGTCACTGCTATGTACATTTTTTGCAATCACAATGCCATATTTCTATAAGATATAAAATGCGCATGTAAAAAACGACCACACCAAGCTCTCAGGTAGAATTCGAATCCACCTTTCGCAATCCGGGCGAGTGCTCTGACCGCTGAGCTACCGAGACGGTGGCAGACGTGTCGAAATTTATAAACGTATTTCAACTTCTACTATAAGCTAGTATCGTTCCAATGTTAAAACATATTTTATAACAACATATCATAATGAAATAGTTAAAACGCAACTTTAGGGTGAATAAGCAACTTCTGGGTTAGCTCGTTCCATCGTGGATTCTGTCTTTGACCCCCGGGCTTGATTGGGATCAAGAGCGAACCCATTCTAAAAAAAATAATTGAATATAATAACAATAATTGTTTGAATAATGAATGAAATGAATATAAGGAGTGAAATACAATTTGTATACCTTAAACTAACATACCAACAAAACAGTAATGTGGAATAATGGGGTAATTTGACAATTTTATAAAGAATTAATTATCTGTCGCTGCCGCAAACTTGTTGCTACATCAAGGTCACACTCACAATGCAGCGAACCAGCACGGCGTGCATAGGAAAGTGTGTGCTAAACGATTTATCATACTGATCATAATAGTGTGCAGCGGTTATTGGCAGATACATACAACCACTACAACTTTGGACTTAAAATTATGTTACATTTTGATAAGTATGATGACAATTATTCTATTACTTGTATTAAATGACTAGTATACAGTATGCTGGCACCTAAACTAGGCCGGGCCTGTATTATAGGTACCAGTTCCTTCTTAGCGACTTAATTAATTTTATCTACTCTGATACTATAATACAAAGATTCTAAAACTGAAAACAAAATGCTTATGACAAACATTACGTACAGGTCAAAAATAATAAAAAAAAAAGTTTAATTACGATACAGGTCTTGTATGGACACCTGTAACATAATATAACTTTTTAATCATAACGATACACCTATACAACCTCCAGCTGGACCAAGGAGGTTGAACCTCTACTTTAAAAAGGTTTCAATGAACGAGTCCGCGACGACGCAACACGCATGCGAAATCGATGTTTGCACCTTGGCGCCAACATTTGACATTTAAAAAATCTTTTCAATATTTAAACAAAGTTTGGTTTTGTTTGTAAAATACATAAGTTTTTGTGTAAAAACATGTCTGAAAGCGGGGATAGTGGTGATTGTACACCACCAGACATTCTGGAAGCTGCGTCAAACATGACCATGAACCCGTTGCCGGCGAAATCTAGGAGCAACTATAATAAATGTTACCACGAATTCATGGAATGGAAAATGAATTTACGTATTATAGTATGAGAGTAGATAAAGTAGTGTATGACACTGTACATAACTTGGTCTTATAACACTCGTGTGATACTATAAAAAAACTCGCCTACGGCTCGTTTTTTTAAAACACACTCATGTTATAAGAACCCTTATTATGCAACAGTATCATAAACTACTATAATAATGGAATTTACGTTTAAATATAACTTACGACAAAACCAACAGAGGTTGTGTTAAGGTTATTTCGATTATTGGCCAAACTCAACCGGAGTATGGGTCAAAACGTCTTTATATTTGTAAGCCACTAAGTCAATAATAAACGAAATAATTATAACCTCATTCAAAGGTTATCTAAGTTTAATTAATAGATTACCTATTACATTATTTTTGTTTATTTATAATAGGATTCAATGCTGTTTCATTTGTAACAAATTTAATATGATTGCCAATGTTAATGATTGTCCACTGAGTAGCTTTCTGATATAAAATAATGTCGTTTCTTTAAAAAGATTATTAACGTATTTTTGTGAGCACATTTATAAAAAAAATATGGTTCAGAATTTTCCTAAATAAATAGTTTTGTTTTTTTATTATTTTATTCATTGCAAATCTCTATAAAGATCAAGTCCGATCTTGCATGGAATATTGCAGCCACCTGTGGGACGGCTCAGCAAAATACCTACTTGCAGTTTAACAATTCAGCGCAGAGCTGAGAGGCTCGTTAGTGACAGTAATTGGTGAAGTGTAAGCTTCACACCTTAGATCACCGCCGCAAAGTTGCCTTGGGTTTCCCCTCGTTGTAATGAGCTTTTTTGAGAGTCACTTCCGCACTTATTTTTAAATTTATTTTGAAAAACATTTAACATAATTAGTAGTATGTCTACGGTAAAGGTAATTACGGGTTTCCTCCAAAATCATCCATAATATTTTGGACGTCTCACAAGAAATTAAAAAAAAAAAACAAAAAAAAAACAGTCATGATCCATAACGGAATAAACTTGAATAAAAAAAAATTGCATTAACAGTACTGTGAGCACAGAAATGCTAATTTAAATTTAACTATAAAAATTTGTCATGAAGATAAAAAAAGCATGTGTGCAATTCACATGTACGTATACAAAATACCACGGTTGTTGTGATGCCTTCTCTCAAGCTTTGTACTACGCAGGCGCACACAAACACGTATTGCACACTTACATAATGCTTTCTATCACATTTTCTCCTACGTTAAATCTTATCAATTTATGTGTCTGCCTCTTTTTACCGTCGCCGTCATCGACTTTCAAATCACAACGAAGCTAAAGAAGTTTTCACTTCAAAAAAAAATCAAACCACGAAAAAATAAGAAATATATTATAATATTTAATAACGTTATAAGAAATAATATTGTTCTTAATGGTATTATGATTTTCATGTCTCCAGCACGTGGTCTTTGGCCTGACTGGTTTAATGCAGCTGTTCATACCGGACGTGCCCAGCGAGCTGCGAACACAAATGCAGAGGGAAGCACTCCTCGCCAAAGAGGCGAAGTACGAACACGGCAGAAGGAGGCTCTCCACCGAGTACAGGCAACTCATCTCGCAGAAAAGCGAAACTGGTGAGTTCTTGGCATGCAAAAGACATTGGGCTTTGAAAACTGAGGTATAACGCTTCATCAATATCATTTGCCACTTATTGTCCCACTGCTGGACTCTCCTATGGTTAAAAATGGTCTCCTGTAGGAGACTGGACCATAGTGTGACGGGGTGAGGAGAAATGAAAGGCACTGGGTCGTCACTTATGTTTTTTATAATTATGGAATTAAGGCACAACTGAAACAATTATATAAAAAAGGTAAATTACACTGAACACAAAAACAATTTCACATTTAACACTAAAACATATTATAAAAGGTAGGGCTACTTACAATAGTGCCTTAAAGAAACTTATAGACTTTTATATAACAGGAACTGGTGGTACAGAATCTTGTGAATTATACAGAAAGTTAGTGTGAGCTTATTATAACTGATCAACACTATAAATATATTTAAATAATTTTTAGCGATGAGTCAACCGCTCTACGCGCTGACTCTGGTAAGAATGAATTTCGAGAACAAAACAAATAAAAAGAGACAGACAGTAAATTTAAAAACGGAAACCAAGAGGAAAATGGCCAGAGAAGAGCGCAATGACAGCAACGAGTCGCCAATATAGCTATGGCGCCTCGTTACAGTAGTTCATCCAGCCATCCCAGTGCAGTTGGGTAAGGTCGGATAGTGTTCATTCATTCAGTTATTTGCAAGCAAACACAATACAATAGATGTCTTCTTCTTCTTGCGGTGCCTCTCCACTACTGGGGGTTGGTTGTCAGCTCCGCATATCTCTTCTTGTTCCTCGCTAGACGAAACAGTTCTTCTGCGTTGGCGATACCGGTCCATTGCCTAACGTTTTGGAGCGTTCTTCCGACGCATCTTTTCTCTTCAATCTTTCCCATCATTATAGTCTGGATAAGACGGTAACGCTCATGTCTTAACCCTTTCCGTGCCAGCTACGAGAATACCTCGTAGTGCGTTACTGTAACATGGTGCCGACTACGAGTATGCTCGTGGATTTTTTTGGGCATAATATACAAAAAAATATTTCTTGGCACTACAAGTAAGATCGGTTTTTTAGAGTTTGACATTAGGAAGAAAAATAAATGTTAAGTGTTAAAATAGTATACTTTTATCTCCTGATAGTCTTCATGAATTCCCGGGATTTCTTGACACGCCGAAGTAATCTTCATTTCGGACTCTTTGGACCCAGCTTATTTGAAGCATACGCCGGTAAAACCACATTTGTACGGCCTCTACTTTTCCGTCCATGCCTCACAGCCATAGAATACTATTGGCCACAAAAGATGTATAAAATTGCATTGTGTTCACGTGTTGCATCAAATACTGGTACACAAAAGTTAAAATATAAAAGAATTTAGGTGAAGGTTTAAGGTGTATTAGTGTCAGCATCTGCATTTAGTTGCGGACGGTTCATTTTCCTTGGTGTTGCGGAAGTAAGCTTCATATTGATTATATTCTTTATTGCACATAAATAATAAATCATATACAATGATAGGTAAAATTGTTTGCAAGAGTGGACTTATCTCTAAAAGAGATCTCTTCCAATCAATCCAGAATAAGTTTGGTCGGTCGTATAATGGGTGTCACTAAGTGCAGACAAGCAGTCACGTGAAATAAATGTTTGAATAAGAAATGACAATTACAGAAATAAACATATAAATATATACAAACAAATATACACATACATGAACATACATATTATATCTACAAATAATATAGATAAATAGCTACTTATTTAAAAATAAGATAGAATTTATTAAGAGAGAATTTGTTTTATTAAAGTGTTAAATTATAAATAACTTCCATAAAAAGAAGTTTTTTGGAGATAACGAAGTTATTCACTATAATTATAAGTGGATAACTCCTATGGCTTGTGAAAAATCTAGACCAAGCTATTTTTATTTTAAATATAAGCTGTCTTTTCTATTGCTAAGTTTTTAATTTAATTTTTTGCATTCACAATGCAATATTTCTATAAGATATAAAATACGTGTGTAAAAATCAACTACGCCTCCGAGCCCTCAGATGGGATTCGAACCCACGACCTTTCGCTATCCGGGCGACTGCTCTGACCGCTGAGCTACCGAGACGCTGGCAAACGTGTCGAATTTTACAAACGTATTTCAACTTCTACTATGAGCTAGTATCGTTCCACCAATGATGAACGCTAACTACCTTCAACATCGAAAGTAATATTTTTACAAATATTAAACAATCGATTAAGATGGAACCAGCTATAATTAAGTTTTTAATTTAATTTTTTGCATTCACAATGCAATATTTCTATAAGATATAAAATACGTGTGTAAAAATCAACTACGCCTCCGAGCCCTCAGATGGGATTCGAACCCACGACCTTTCGCTATCCGGGCGACTGCTCTGACCGCTGAGCTACCGAGACGCTGGCAAACGTGTCGAATTTTACAAACGTATTTCAACTTCTACTATGAGCTAGTATCGTTTCTATTGCTGTCTAATTATCGGGATATGTAAATAAACGTCAAAATAACTCGATCTTTTGACAATAGATTAATGTTTTCCTTTTTTTACAAGACCGACCAGGGCCATGGATGCGGAGACCTTCTCGGGCCTCTGACGGCCTGGATGCCCATGTAGCCGTCTCTCAGAGACCATCATCACCTCCGATCACACACTGACGACAAGCAAATTGTATTCCTGTTTCATAGATATAAGGTCGAAAATCCGTAAATTACAGAGAAACTGTTATATATTTAATGGATGATGTCACTTAATGTAACTATGACAAAAATTAATAAAAAGATGGACATTTTGTCAACATTTGTCATTGTTGTTTCGACAAAATGTCAATATATGATATTTTAACTGTAAAGAAAATATAGAATTTTTGCAATTTGAACTGTTATTTAGATCGAATTTTACAAATGGAATGCCATTCAAGTAATAATCAAACGGATTTGCAACGAAAAGATTGATCATTTTTTGAAGAAATTATTTTTATTATTTCGACAAAATGTCTAAGTTTTTAGTTGGAAAGTGTCACAATGTGATGACGTTTTAAAGCATCTGACTAACCAATATATAATTATAAATAAAGCAAAAAAAAAATTTTATATATTTAAAAAACAAATTTGTTTTCTATACGCAGTGCAGTATTTTAAATACAATGAATTTTGATACTTCAAATATCAAGTTAAAGTGACGGAAAATGATAATTTGTGAACTTATGATTGCGAATTTGTCATAAATATTATGATGGCATATTGGAAGTGTCAATAATAGCGTTTTTGTTTCGACCACTGTACATTATACATATGTATAAACATGACAGATTGTCAAAATTATATTTTTTGTTGTTATATATAAAGAAATTGTTACAAGAAAAAAAACAACTTGTCCCAAGTGTCTGTTTCTTTTTTTTTATTGTTAGAGACTTGTAAAAGTATAGCATTCGATGTTGTTAGTAGTACTTACAATATGAATAGATGGCGCTGTTGGCAACTTAAGAAATAATTGAAACGATGACACTACTTAAAGAATAATATGATGCTGCAAATTTTTATTATGTCTTGAATTTATAAATGATAGCAATATGGATATGCTTTATTTTTTTTTAATTTTTACTTCAGCGCCAACATTGAATCCAACTGCAGTTAAAAAGCTAGGCGTCCTAAATAAGGTCGGGCGATATTTCACGCCGGAACAACTTTTAACTCTCTATAAAGCTCAAGTCCGATCTTGCATGGAATATTGCAGCCATCTCTGAGACGGCTCAGCAACATACCAACTTGCTGTACTGGACACGATCCAGCGCAGAGCTGAGGGGCTCATTATTGAAAGCAAATTGGTGAAGACGAAGCATCACACCTTAGCTCACCGCCGCAAAGTTGCCTGTCTGTCGGTCTTCAACAGAATGTACTTTGAAGAGTGTGCTCAGGAGCTGCATATGCTCATACCGGCATCTCCTTTCTTCCATCGAACATTCAGACGCACTGCGGGCGACCTTCTCGGTTGCCATTCCTACCTGTCGCACCAAGCGCTTCTCAACACTTTCATAATGCCCACAGCAAAGGAGTGGAACTCCTTCCCTGCGTCTGTATTTTAGAGTACTTATAACCTGTCCATTTCAAAAGCAGGGTGAATAGGCACCTTCTGGGTTAGCTCGTTCCATCATAAAACTATTTATTAATACATTGGTAGACATTTTTAAACTATGTAAAATGTTAATTTATATTCTCATGTTATAGTTTCATGGCTAAATTAGTTAGTCAAAATTGTTACTGATCTGTGTACCACCCTATTTAACGGAAATAAAGATATTTTATTCTAAAAAATTCGAGGGGTCTGTAAAGATCTAGGTAACTCAATTGGTATAGTATTCGCCCGGTTAACGAGAGGATGTGTGTTCAACTCTCGTCTTTTTTATATTAAATGGGAAGGCATTTGACCGCTACCTCACCTGATAGTAAGCGACGATGCGATTTAGGATGTGACGTGCTTGTCTAGAAGACACCTATTCACTCGTGACTTGAAGAAAATTGTATTATTCAGGAAACATACTCAGGCAAAGAATTCCATTTCTTAGCGGTACGTATCACAAAATTGGAACTAAAACGCTTACTGCGGCTCCTTGGTATATCAACCATTTATAAGTCTGGTCGTCGGATGAAAAGATGGGGACTGAAGGTTGTGCAATTCTGCTGCACACTCTCCGAAATGTATCCTGACACTTAAGTTGTTTTTTATCTTATAATAATTTCTTTAAAGATTGTCAATTTGTCAAAAGACTCTGAAAAGAAAATAATAGTATGTAAAGCGTTGATAATGATAATTTATGTACGTAATTTGTGGTTTTGTATAGATATTATCAATCTCATTAAATTAATAATTTATTAAATATTTAAAGGGTCCAAAGATGTACTTGTATAAGTAAATTACAATGAATTAATTTTATTATTGATTAAGTAAAATAATCATTGTTATTTTTATAATGTGTGTTTGTTGTATATCGTATTTTTAATGTAGTCATTTGTTGATAAGTGTTTATTAAAATTCACTTGTATTTAAAAAGAACGAAATATCAAATTCGCCAAATATAACGAACCTTGTGGGGATATAATTTACAAAGATTATATAAGGATTCTTGAAAACGTTTGTCTGTATAAACATATTTGTTGAATGTGTTGATTCAGAGCCGGATTTTTGGAGGGCTGGCGGGGATTCCCCCCTGAGGGCCCTCACAATAGGGATAAAAAAATAACAGTTCCGTCTAAGGACGCCCGAAGGAAGCGAAGCTTTATAGTATAAAGCAAAAAAGAGATAGAAAGCCACGTCAGACAGGTACACTAACATGAGTTGAAAGCGAGACAGAAGGCCACGTACACTAAGGGGGGACGCAGCTGGCTCCTATATATATCGTGTAATGGTCAAAGAGTTCTCTATTCTATAGAACAAAATCTGACGCTCTCATGTAACGGTAAAATCTGACGCTTAGCACAGATAGAGTGGCCGCGCGGCGTGCTCCTATATGCGAGCGGCTCGACCCTCCGTATAGCAGCTTCGCTTCAAAATACAAATTTCGATTAATTAATTTCGACTATCACGTTTTTTCCAAACAGTTTTTATTTTTTATTTACTGATGATAAAATATAGAAGAACTCATATTCGTAATAAACGAATGGACCTTTGTTACCCTAGGGCTATACAATGTGTCCCGTCACCGGTGTCGGAGCCTTTAATGGTGTGAAATAGGGCATGTTTTATCGACCAACAGCCCTCAAATTTGGTTTTTCTTCAATAATTAAAAAATACACAAAAGAGAATCTATTTTTTTTTATTTTTGTTATGAGAGCCCAGGTCTTGGTTACCAAAAAAACAAAGTGGCGGCCGTAAGAAAAAAACAAAATTTGAGGGGCAAGTTGTCGATAAAAAATGCCATATTTCACACCATTAAAGGCTCCGACACTGGTGACGGGACACATTGTATATTTACTATGGTGAAGGGCCTTATAATAACACTTTGATAATTTTCAGGGAACCTGGATTTGTGAGACCTACAAGTATGTCAGTATGTCGTAAATAATTGCCAATGTATGAAGACACTTGATATTTCGTTCAAGACTGTGTTGTCCCAATAATTGTGATACTAGATATTCTGATTATTATTAAGCCACTTTGTAAATAAAATAAGTGTCAATGTTTACTTAAAAAACATTACAGTCGATTTTACTTTGCAACTAGTTTCTGATGCGCCTTGGATTTGTATGATAATGACACTTCGAAGTTCCGGGTTCTATTCCCTGCCGAGTCAATGTAGAATTTTTTTGTATTGTTTCGAGTCTTGGTATTGTGGTACTATAATTACTACCTACTAAGATTCAATACAATGTATGTAATGTTGCCTTATATTTATTTCACGAACGTTTGGTGCAACGGTAGCGAAAGCCTTTCGCTCTATCTGGCCTAGGTTTGAATCCCGAGGCCGATCCCGAAGCCGCCTCTGGCCTGCCTTGGGCGGGGCAACCGCGCCGCCTGTGATGGCGCCCGGGAAATTGTTCCTGGGTTGGTCATCACGGGAGCAGGAGTCTCGTCCCTTGCGGGTCGGTGTCGGTCGAGTGGTGTGGCAGTTCTTTTCTCCACCAAAAGGGGGCCAGCGGTTGTCGGGGCGGGAGACCGGCAGCTGCATTGCACTTGGCCCTCAGGCGTGCGGGGTGTTCAGGGCGTCACGGCTCACCCCGTTGCTCCGTCCCTCACGAAGTATAGGCGACGTCCGCCCAAGGGGCGAACCCACACTGGTCTGGGTCGCGGCCGATTCCAATAAGGGGCCACGCGACTCCTACCAATGTGTATTGGGACGCCGCAGATTTAGTGGGTAGGCCTCCAAGCCTTTACCGGGCTCTAGACCAGGTAGAGGCATGGAGAAGAGCCCCACATATCCCTCGTGTTCTCCCGGCACGAGGGAATGCCTAGTGCCATTTTCTACGAAAGCAAAAAAAAGGTTCAAATCCCGTTGACTTGTAAATCGTGAAAGACTTACAGCTGATATATCTAGTTGTTCTCGACTTACATATTATGACAAACTTCAACTCAGTACAGAAAATATAAAATAGTTTAAACAACTAAAAACACGCTTTTGGCATTTTAGACGTCCGCCGTGTTGGATTTAAGTCACGTGACTATTTTTTTCGTATTCCTGACAGCAAACCCTTTCATTTGATACCCATCTTGGGGAGGCCGCCATATTGGATTTGTTATGACGTTTCTTAGCTAGTCATGTATTGTCATCAGAACTCAGAGCGTGTGCAAAATTTCATCCTAATCAAAGACCGGAAAGTGGGTAAAATTAAGATTCCAAGATTTTCTTACATAGTTACAAGTGAAGCTAATAAAAGCGTGTTAAAAATAGACAACATTTTCTAATTAATTTAGAAGCAAAATGTCGAAATATTATTTTTCAAATTTTTTTTTGTATCATATGACCGAAACTGACTCGAAGTTCTGTGTTTTTCTTGCAGTATTGAAGGAAATAACAAAAAATAAATCTTTGCGTAAAGTTAATTCGACTGTAATTAATGTAATCACTTAATATTTTAAATGTTTACAATTCTAAGTTTATTGGTAAATACTCAATGTTCAGTAAATAAATTATCGTTATGTATTTTTTTTTCTTTTTCCATGTAAAATCAATTTTTGTTCTTCCTTTTCCGTCCCTACCGCACTTTGGTTTCGTATATAAAACATGGCGCCCAACATGGAACCACTAATAGTGGTTCAATGGTGGTTGCAAAGGCAATCCTTGTGTTTGGCAGAAAAAAGCGCTTGCGAGCGCTTACCAGCGCTGATAACCAAACTATACGGTTTTCGGCCGACACGTTTGCTAACTTCAGTTGCCCTGACACAATCCGCCATTTTTCTTACAAGCGCTCGCAAACGCTTTTTTCTGCCAAACACAAGGAATAAAATTCTTTTCAAATAAACCATTTACCAAATCCCCTCCTCACTCGGGGGAGGGAGGTGGTAAATCCTACATGGATACATCAGCCGGCCGAGAGGTTATGTCAGACTCATACTGACTAAACACCACCTGAAGGTGCCTTAGCCTGGGAACGCTATACAGGCTTAATATGAGCGATCGCACCCAAGGTGACAGGGCGACGCAGCGACGGGGCAACGCAGTGTCAGGGCTATGTCAAAATCTTTTATATGATCACAGGTCCCAGAATGATTGTAATTTAATAGTAGTAATATATTTTTATGTTATTAAAGGATATTTGTGGTGTAATATAATGATAAGCGGAAGATAATTTTCTGAATAAAAGTGTATTTTTTCATCGCGGTTCTCACAAAACGCCATTAAAAAATATTGGAGAGCGAGAGACGCCATCTGTCAACGGAACTTGGAATCAGTATGACAGGTGGCTTGCGTTTATAAAAACTTAACAGTTATTTCAACATTTAACTGCTAGGTTTTTAAATCAACATAAAAAAAATACTTGTCTCAGATATCAGGCGGGAACTAACTTCAAAGGTAATTTAAAAAAATGTACCATTTAAATGTTTTTATTAAAAATATAACTGTTTCTTCGATAATGTTGAAGATAGTAGTACCTAAAACATGAGAAGATGGCGTTGGTGTCAGCTTAAGAAATATGTAAAGGCCCAATACATATGTATGAGATTTATTATTCGAAATAAAATGTACAGATAATTTTAACAAACTAAGAGACCGATTTCTGTACAAGAAGACCTTTATAATCATCTATACATGCTCATATTTATATTTCTACTTCCGATTTGATGTGACATTGTTTTGACTGTCTTATCTAAGCGTTTTAAAATATAGAAAACGTACGATATAATGTTTGTTTATCATAATTTTTATGAATGAATATCGGTTGACCGACAAAGGAGAGATAACTTTGGCAGCCCTTTGGTGCGTGTATTCTCGTTGAGGTCATTGCATTTAATGCAATTACTATTTCAAAAGACGAAATATCGATAAATACTAACGATACAGTTTGCAGCGCCGAATATTTCAATGATTTAAATAAAAAAACAGTATCATATTATGGTAAGTAACAATGGAACTTAAAGCAATGTCAATATATAATATTTTAATTGTCAAATTAATAAATAAAGTAAAAAAATAAATGCGCGGTTCTAATCGCTCCGCGTTTAGTTTACAAGGTTGCGTTCGAATCTCACTTCAGCGCGTCATCTGCGCATCCTCTGCGCGTTTAAAATACGCCGTGTGCTATAGGCCTAATATCTCTGTAATTAATTACAGTAAACACACATTTCAAGTCTAGCCTCAGGCAGGATTTGAACCTGCAAACTTTGAATGTCTGATCCATTGCTCTTCCAATTGAGCTACAAATTTCGTGAGCACCGAAAGTCATCTCGGTTGTATACCGTGTAATTTAAATACTTTTTAATTCTAAAGAAATTATCACAAGAAAAAATTTACTTGTGTAATGTGCCAGGCGAGACTCTAACCTCCATTCTTTCCATAACAACAGTTATATAAGAATATTTCATTTTAAATAAGCTATATTTCTGTACTGAAGCTATTTTCAAACGAATTGGTCTACACAGATGTAATGCAGTTTTTCTAGTTTCTATTTTTAGTTAGACAAGATCTAGAATTGTTCACTTCAGTGTTCGAATTAGCTTCCCGATTGTTGCCCTACATTCTTGATGCTGTAACAAGTACATCGACATTAGATTGGACTTGAATTCTATTGTTAAAAGCAGATACAGAGGGCACGATGTTTTTTGTTTATTTTTTATTTAGATGTTTTTTGTTAAGTTTTCGTCTATGAGCAAGCAAAGGGTACATAACCCATACAGCCTAGTCTTCAGTGATTTATTTTCTTACTTAGATGATAATGAATGATGATGACGGTAAATGGCGCTTGCTTTCAAGCACCGTTTTTTGACAATATCTCCTTTCCGCCTCATTCTACTATAAAAGCAGTTATATACCAAATGAAACAAGAGACGATTGCCTACAATTTATGTATTAAACTTTTTTTTCATAAAGTCAATAGTTTTAGCGTACGAGCGCCGCAAAGTGTACTCAAACATGCGTTTCGACCAAAAAAGTCACTTCCACACCATCTTGAAGTACCACAAGTACGATCAACAGTGATATGGGAATGAGCAAAATGTAGAGCAATGGACGTAGAAAAAAACAACAATTTCTGTCACCACACTCGAGTTCCCAGCTCCGGAAAGCTTGTTATAGCTTTGAATTGGATGTGGATTAGGCCTTTTGGGGATACCACGTTCAAAAACAATGCGCCGCTTACTTTACCTCATCAGTGATAGGCACATCGGATCAAAGAGGGCGCCGGGTTAGACAGGGGCCGGATTACCGGAGATAAAAACTACTCAACCGGTTTGATGATTGTTTTTCATTTTACAGCATTTGTTTCGTCTAGGACATAGGATAGGTTTCATTTTAATTTATAACACAGCAACGCGTAGCCGGTTCAGCTAGCTAGCTAGTCCTAAAGTTTGCATGCTTGAAACAAGCGAAACATGATGTAATACCAAACAGTGTTACTATCTATAGATCAAAGGGGTACAGGAGAGTAGCAGGCGGCAGGCGCGCATAGTGCGCCCCCTCCCCCTTATTTCCGTACCCTCCTTTTGCGCCGTAACCCCGCGCCCCTGTACCGCGCGGACGAACACTCAATTAAGCGGTCTACTTATTAAAACAATACTATATATTAAAACAAATCAAAATATGAAAAAAACAAATGGACTTGCATATAATGCAATGACAGCAACAAAACTGGCAAAGGGCGGACGGTAGCGATAGCAACAAAAGGTCAATGCCTGTCTACGAATGATATTCGTAATTTTGTTTGTTTTTATCACATTAAGGTCACATGTGTATGTCGTTTAATTTTAGATGCAAGGGAAATTTTAATCTATACTGATATTAGAAGTGCGAAAGTATCTTTGTCTGTCTGTTACGTTTTAACGGCGAAACAACTGTACCGATTTTGTTTAAATTTGGTATTTAGTTTGCTTAAGGTATGGAGAAAAACATAGGCTTATTTACCTATGAAATTTGTTTTAAAATAAATAAAGACTCAGGCACAAATGCTCGTTTTTATCACCTTACGGAATTTGGAGCACCGTTTGGTTTTGCAGGTAGTGTTACTTCTGCTGGATTGAACGGGTAAATTATAACTATATGACATTAAATACGCCTGTAAAAAACAACCCCGACTCCGAGCCCTCAAGTAGGACTCGAACGCTGAGCCAGCGTCTCAGTAACTCAGCGGTTAGAAAAGAATTAAATACAGGTAAATTGTTATGTGAAAATACTAAATTAGTGTATTTAGTTCTTACACTTCCGCGCACATTACACATTAGAATAAAACACTTTTCTACGGATTTTTCGCATATTTTATTTTATATTTAATCCTGACGTTTTGACTCCTTTACAGGCACAGTGATCACAGGATGACTAAGATAATGGTTGTCAAGTATTTCCTACTACCTTCACAATATCTAAATCGGGCAATATCTAAAATTTATATGAAAAACCCGACGTTTCGACTCCTTTACAGGAGCCATGATCACAGGATAATTAAGGTAATGGTCGCCATATGTGTGCTTCCTTCTAATTTTATTCGGGCATGTTTTGGTTTTATTTTTGTATACATTTAGTAGTTGACGATCCTACCTTACGCACCGACGGTCCTGGGTTCGAATCTTAAATTTATCGTTTATACACTGTATGTAATTGCAATGTTCAGGGATACTTACTTAAAACAGATATTTGTTGACTTTGTTGTAATCAACGAAATAATGATATCATAACACTACTATTATTGTAATAATATAGTTTTGTAATTTTGCGGATTAAGTATGGTGACGACGTATTATATTGTAAATATCGTTACTTATGTTGAAGATGACGAGTTTCTTGCGCCCATTCTTCTTGACAGTTAAAAGACTTCCTGAATGGTGGTAGGTAACAATGTTGGACGATTCCAAACAACTTATTTTAAGTGCATTTGAATAAAGTTATTCATGAAATGAAAATTCATTCATTTCATTTCATTTCAATCCCGGAAGGGGCAGGTGTTTATGTAATGAATATATATGTACCTGAGTTATGGGTCCTATTAATATATTTTTTATCGAAAATAATTACTTTTTTTTTCAATATAAGCATTTACAGTCAATATATTAAAAGTCAAATCTACGCCATGGCTTTGTAAGTCCGACGGCGGGAGACATATCTGGTTGCGTCAGTATTAAATTCAAATGTGCCGTGTTATCTATTTGTATGTTTTGTAATTTTCATTAGTTTGGTCGACACTCCTAGCCTCACCTCCATTTATGCCATTTCCCATTCGCACATACCTTGTCTTGCATGTGACGAGACGACAGCGCTATCTATTGGTGGCAAATCATACTACAATGTGGCCAACATGCTGAAAAAAGAAAAGAAAAAAGGACTGATGGATGGAGTAACGCAATATTAAATTGAACTAGTAACCTATCCGCAAACTCCTACAACAAACTATAGTTTTATGTGATGGTGTCTTCGTGTGCGCAACAATAAGAAACAGCAAAGCCCAGGGACGTCCCCGGCAGCCTCCAGCATCTCACACCACGTGGCGGTCAAAGTATCGTACCCCCTTCATCTCCCTCTCATATTTGTTGTCGACATTAATTTTCTCATACCGTAATACAGCCCACTAATTTTGAATCGCCCACACAACCAATATCTACACTAGGAAAGATTTGTATTTTTGTATGTTAGCAATGAATAAACTCAAAAACTACAAAGCCGGTTTCAAAAATTCTTTCACCATTGGAAAGCTACGTTCACGGTGAGTAACATAGGCTATATTTAATGCTAGAAAAAATTTAAAGAATTTTGTCCACCAGTACGAAGCCGGGACGCGCCGCTAGTATCGTATACATATGTTTATATATCGTATATGTTTATTTATTACCCTAGTATTAATTACACAAGCCTTACAGTGGTTAATTTGGGTAAGGCTAATTGATGTGAATGTGAGAAATATTATTATTATTATTTACATATATATATATATATACATATATATAATCACGCCTTTACCCCGCAGGGGTAGGCAGAGATGACAAATATCCACTTGCCACTATCCTCACATACATCTTTCGCTTCTTCAACTCTCATCAGACCTTTCATAAAAGCTCGTCAGTTAACACCTTGAGTGTGAAACCAAGTCTAAACATCTTGTATATGTCTCGCTTACAGTGCGGCTAGGAAAAGTATAGCACTCCTTGTTCTGCGGAAGCCATAACTTCAGTTTGGTTCGGTGTAGGAATAAGATGAATATATATCTAAGATGTATTATTAAAATAGAATCCAATGGTGTACCTACTTTAATACCAGGTTTAGGCACCTGGCACCGCAAGGAAGCCAAAAAAGGATTTAAGATTCCTAAATGATACAGGGTCTATAAGCCTTGTGCCGCCACAGTGGAGGTTTTATTACCAGGTGTATTGGCCTTGTACCGAAGGAATGTAAAGTTACTACCGCAGCGAACGTGTTAAGTTACTTTTAACCTGGCCTTTTTTCAGGATATCCTCTGTTTGGTCCCTGAAAGTTCACCTTGGTCTAATAATTTACTTTTAGATTTACATTTAGACAAATAAAATAGAATTATTGAATGTTTTCTGTTGGGTATGATGTTTTAAAGAAAATATCTAGTTATCAACCACCAGTTGGACTCATTTTCGTTTGCGTATTCTTTGATGATAATGCAAACGAGAAATCAGTTAACCCAGTTATATGTATTATTATTTATTTGATAAACTATAATTTTAAATAAAATAAGTATGAACTGCTTTTTTGTGTCTGTACTTAACTCTCGAGTTGACTGGTAGAGAAGGCCTGATGGCATTAAATCCGCAATTGGTACCGTTTAATGTGCAACAAATGACGAATTTTACGACCTCCTTCATCGAGTGTCTCGTGTTCTAGTTTTCATAGTAAGGAGTCCATAATTTACGTCACACGTTGAATGGGGGGAAGGTATCACCGGAATGTGACATTATGTGACAAGGGGCAGGGGGTCACAAATTTTATGAGATCATGTGGCATAGTGCCAACTTTTGACGATTTTAAGAACTATGACAGTTAAACTAATGTATTCTTATGAGTTTATACACATTTGTCTATTAATCCTGTCACAGTGTTGAGTACACTGTACAAATATTTCTATTAATTTAATTATATTTTAAATTAATATCACAATAAATACCAGCGTTGTTTTGGAATTGAGTGTCATAAGACAAGCAATAGAAAACAAACCATTGAAACAAAAAAATCCCAATAGTTTTATCAATTAAAGATCAAAAAGTTCAATGGAACTACAAATAGAGCTAGATAAAACACTACTTCATTTGACTATTAAAAGGAAAAAAATATAATGTTTTTATTCATTTGAAATCAAGATCATTCATTTTATTTGTTCATAAAATCTACACAGACGCTTTGAACTTGATAACCTATGATGATAGTAAAAAAACATGATAAACTTCAATTGACCCAGTACCTATAAGAACACATATCTTAAATGATATACGTTGTAATATCCAAATGTCTGTGCATAATATTCAGTGTTTACCTATGACACAGAAAATTGTAGCGATCCTATCTTACGCACCGACGGTCCGGGGTTCGATTTTCAGAAGGGGCAGATGTTTGTGTGATGAATACGACCATTTGTGCCTGAGTTATGGGTGTATATAAAAATTTTCTGTCACAGTTTTCACTATGAACTCAGGACCTACCAACCGATTTTTTTTTCACTTTGAACCAATGTTGAAAAGTTTGTTGTTAACATTGACCCGGCCGAGAATCGAACTTGGAACCTCGGAGTAGCTTTACTATTAAATGGTATACTAGCCACTCCACCACTGTGAAATTAGTGGAACTATAAAACTTTTTGTTTATTGTAAATAAGTAAGCACTTGACCCTATCACGCGTGGTAAGCGACGATGATTAGGATAGGATGAGACGCGTTTAAATCACACAAAAAAAAATCACTTAGCCTATGTATTCTAAGCTGAAATAGCTGGATGGCGCTACAGAAACTCACGAACAACTAACGTAATCGATGCGGTCCGTCACAAATTCACAAGATGGCGTTGTACAACCATTCTAAAGTGGTCGGCAATTTTATCAGGGTTCCCAACAGAGGGGTTTCACCCTAAATTTAGGGGGATTTTTATTCATATTTTTTTTATATTTTATTTATAGAGAAAAATAAAAAAATGAGGTTAATATCTGTCACTGCTTAAACAAAATCTTTTATGAAAAGTCTTTTTTATGATCTTACGAATAAAATATTTCAGTATTTAGCTTTTTTAAATTTTCACGTTAATTTATGTCACTGCTTAAAAAAATCTTTTATTAAATTTGATCTTTTTTATGATCTTACGACTTAAAAAAGATTAAATATAATTTAAAAATTGCTTATTACTAAGGTGAGATGTCAAATGTTACACATCATTTGCGACTACTGTAAGGCTCGCTCTTTTTTTTAAACTTGTTCCCACTCTAATAATCATAAATTTCTTATCGTGATTTACGATTAATGATTACGATTAATAATCTTAATCGGGAAAAATTGATTACGATTAATTAATTTTAATCGTGATAATGTCGATTAATTTTTTAATTGTAATTTTTAATCGTTAATCAGATTAAATTTTTGCCAACACTGTTATATGTTAACTGATAGCCTATAGCCTTCCTCGACAAATGGGCTATCCAACACTGAAAGAATTTTTCAAATCGGACCAGTAGTTCCTGAGATTAGCGCGTTCAAGCAAACAAACTCTTCAGCTTAATATTAGTATAAATTGCTATAATAATTTCATGGTCACCCACATTAGATTTAGTTAATACGTGACCATTTCGGCACAGTTGCATCCACCATGGTCACGGAAGAACCAGTTCTAAACGACAGCTCGTAATAATTCGCTTTTAATTAATTCGCGTGTAATTAATACTAATAAAATGGGTGTGTGGAAACCTGTTTTCTTTTAAATTTTCGACAATTTCATGTGTTTTATTAACCATTATTTAACCAACTCTAGCTTAAGGCAACAAGGCTTCTACGAAAATAATAATAGGTCTTAATTATTTAACTGACGTACGGAACGGAGACGTGCTCCCTTATGCGGGATTTACACGGGTCGATTTTCGTCGTGCGGCTAGTCGCTTCACAAATCGCCTCACCAAGCCGCATCGCTAGCCCATTTACAAAGGTGACTAAAATCGCACGCGGCTTGGTCATTTCCTTCGAAAATGTTGAGGAGAATAGGTGTTCGTGCCGGAATAACTAATCGCTTTACACGGTCGAATTTAGTCACCAGCCGCATGTGGCCGGTTGCCGTGCGGCCAAAGTCGGATGCCTCCCAACTTTGGGGCTTGCGGCTTTAGTCACTTGCGACCTAGTCGAATTGCCATTTAGACGGTCGATTTTTGCCGTGCGGCGGAAATCGTGCGGCTTTAGTCACCCGTGTAAACCCCGCTTTAGTGCGAGGCCACACGATGCGTTAACGGTACAGTGCGGTGCCTGAGCGGTGCCGCTGCGTCATCCTACATACAAATCACTATACCATGTCAGACGACGAGTTAGGTCGCCGTGCGGCGTCGCACCGCAGCGCGCCGTACTTGGGACCAGAGAGACGAAGCGGTGAGGAGAAATGCTCCCGCAGCGCAACGCTGTTCACCGCGGTGCGGTACGGCGCCGCACCACCCGTGTGGCACCCTATACCTCGAATTCATTACGATGCGTCGCCGCACCGCCCCGCACCGCATCATCTGGCCTCTCTCTTACTATGGGCCTAATAAGAAGGCTCAATGTCACCGAAAGGGCAATGGAGCGTGCCATGCTCGGAGTTTCTCTACGTGATCGAATCAGAAATTAGGAAATCCTTTGGAGAACATAGCCTGCAGAATTGCCAAACTTAAGTGACAATGGGCACATGGCTCGTAGAACTGATGGCCGTTGGGCAGAAAAGTTCTCGAGCGACCACGGACCGGAAGACTAAAGGAAATTCACTTTTTTTTTGATAATAACTTATTGCTAAGCAACCGAACATAGACTAAAAATGACTGTGATATTAATATTATAAACTACATCGTAAACAACAGGGTAATCCATAAAATAGGGGCATCTAGCAAGTCGACTTCCTTGATTCATCGTGTCCTATGTTTGTTCTAAATATCCGGCGTAAAATAGAAATTAATCATTGACGTCGTTTGCATATATCGCACATACGGTGCTATAACGTCACTTATGTAATGACAAAACTGAACTGAGTATGAAAAAATACTCCTACCTCTACTCTACCTCTTTACTTTGCTTGCTTTTACTCTAAAATGAAGTTCAAAGTTGTAGCTTAATTATTTTATTTGTTTTGCCGAGAAAAACTATATGTTGTAAGGATGTTCAATTTTAAATGCTCCCCCTGAAATATTACACCATTTGCAAAAGTGACGTTATAGCACCGTATGTGCGATATCTGTATAACCTGTATTGCATACCTTGGCAACTTGTAATAAAACATCATTATTGCTTGAACGACATAATCAGAAAATGTATCATTATCTCCTTCGTTTTTGCTTTGTAAGTTATCCTTTTTATTAATAAATAAATAAAGTCAAGATACTTATAGGTACTTTACAGATTTCATACGCGTAAGCGTGTGTAGGAAAATTTCGTCAATTTAAAAGATAAGGTAGGTTCCTAATAGAAGTTCTAGGCAGCCACTTAAGCTTTTGTTTACGCGTGTGACCTCTAACTAGCTGTGAAATAGACGATAAGCGACTCTAAGTAAATGAGATTTAAGGTTATACCATTATCAGGGTAATTCGTTAGCGACTTTATCGCTACTCATTCACAAAAAAGCTGAATTTATAAAACATTACATTTTCTGCTAAAATGTCTTTTAAATGTTTGGTATCGATTTAATATGTTCCAATAGTGAGAATATTAAATTAAATCGAATTAAATGAGATAACTATGAACGATTTCGCCTTTTTGAAATAAGAAAATATCTTAAGAAAGAGGAAAGCTAAAAAACCTATTATTAAAAAGCTACAATTTATAACGGGCAATGTTCTATCGGGTCAACTAGTTTGAATTATTATTATTTTGGCCTACATAAGACAAAGAAGATCGCAAACATAACGAAACAACACGATAACAAAACAACACTACGACAATATTATCATCCACTCAGTCATACCGTGGACGCGTTGACAGCCGCTCGTTTCCCGCGTAAAATTTGGCGCGAAAGTCTATGGTTTAAAAAAAAATAAAAATGGATCATAGGCATTTGGAAAATACATCCTCCACCGCCTTAATGTTACCGAAAAGTGGTGGTGATGAGAAGGTAGTAATTATAACTCCAAGCAATGGTGTTGGGAAAATTTTGATTAGGGAAGATACTATTTTAGCGAATATCCAGGGTTGTGCTGGGTGCGGGAAAGCCAGGTTTACTTGTTCGGGAGTTAAGAATCAGTGGTCTGTGCTGTGTTGGGGAAGGCAGTCGGATAAAAAATATTATACACGTAAGTATTATTTTTTAATTTATCATATAAGATGGTTTTTTCGTCTGCTGGAGATTGTAACTTCGCTTGCGATAAAATTATTTTTTGAAGTGAAAACTTCTTTAGCGGCGCTGTGTACTTTTTTTGGAATGGGTAAAAATTTCTAAACTCTCGTCAGGACACGTGACCTGATCGAAAATTCGTAAGACGGCGTAGGGCGCTTGCGCGATGTGCGTATAGTCGTGTCATTTTTAAACTTCATAGTGACAGTTACATTATTATTATTTTTAAAACTGTCATCATAAAATTTTAAAATGGCAGGTAATGTCATGAGAACGCATGCGTTCAACTGATTTTATTCATTGCGCATGTGCAAATTCCTGCACATGCGCACAAAAAATGCAACGAACACGACTTGGTGTGTTTGTTGACATGTTTGTATATGATAGCGCAATAAATGAATATTGTATTTTACCACATAAATGATAGCACTTTAATACTGATCATTAAAGCAATTCGTGCGAAATTATTCCTTAACCATTTCAAAATATCAAAAATGCACAACGTTAATATTCAAGTTTTCACTTCTGCCGGCACTCCCGGAGCAACCCGTCGTTTTTTTAAATGTAATCCGTAAAATAATAATAAAATGGCGGAGTTAGCTTGGTGACTTGAAGTGACCTGGAATAGTATTCTACCTACTTTAGGCACCAGTTATCTTAAAAAATAGTTTCAAATACTTTAATAAATAACTATATTACATTATTTTGACGACTACTTGATGCAACGACAACAATACTGCCTTTCGCACCGACGGTCATGGATTCGAGTCGCGGAAGAGGCAGATATTTGTGTGATGTTTACTGGCGTTTCTACCTGAGTCATGGATATTAATATCTATGCATTATATATTTATGTTTATCCATAACCCTAGTATCCATAACATCGGCCTCACAGTGTTTACTTTGGACTAGGCTAATTGGTGTGAATGTAAGAAATATTTTTATCATTATTATATATTTTTACTAGCTAACCCGGCCACCCGTAGCTATGGCTATTAATTATTATGAATTAAAATAAACTATCCTTTGTCCTAAGTTGAAACAAATCCAGTAAAATGAAAAAAGAATCATCAAAATCGGTTTAGTAGTTTCGGAGTTTACTACGGTCAAACATTGTGACACAGATTTTTTTTTATATATATAGATTTGTAAGTTCTAAGTAACTTTTATAGAAAAAGCATGTTTTATTTTATATATTTCTCATTATTATTAACTAAAAAAACTTTTTGACGTGATAACGTCTTATAAATCGATGAACACCAGCTGCATACACGAAAAGGTGTAACGTTCCGCCTGAGCCGAGCGTGCAAGCGAGAGCGCGGAACAAGCGATAGAGAGGCACTATCGGGCTAAGCGTTCGACTTGTGGCGCATCTATCTCTCTTCCACTTCATGAAAAGTTAATGTGGTTTCCATTGTTTATTACAACAACTTAATGTTAATTTAGCGAAAAAAATCAATTAACTCCTTCTTTGTATTATACAAAATAATGATAAATCAGTGACAATAATTCAATTCAATTCATAAAAGTATGCAATTTTTCATCAATATTTTCATATGACACTATCACGTAAAATTATTGTCCGTACTGACTTTACAGACAACCAATATTTTTTTGCTACTAGTATTTTAAACTAGACTCAGATGTTTTTGTTTTCGAGACTTCATTATTTCGATGCATTTGCATGAGCCATCCATTTTAATTAATGCTAATAACTGTTTGTGGGAGTTTAAAACAATATATTTTTTTGTATTTTTTTCTTATGTTCTTTGTATACTGTTAGCATATATTATATTGGTTGGCAAATGTTTAGACGATTATGACAATGACATTTAAAATAGTGAAATGACATTAACTTCTTTGTTCTAACAGATTAAATGGTCAGAGTCTTAAATTCAACGAAATCCCTGCTATTATGGCTATTATAAAAAAAGCATGTGTGCAATTTTGTGCAATAGTATCAACAAAACGGTGGAGATGGTGGCTAAAAAGCTCAACATGAATATGCAGGAGGTTCAGTCATCCCAACAACTACCCGGGAAAAAAGAAAATCCTGGACCCATTCTAGTTGAGCTCAAGTCAAAAGAAACCTGCAAAAAATGGACTGATGCTGCCAGAAAAGAACGCCTCACTATAGGATCCCTTGTTATAAATGCAAGTCAAGATAGTGTTAATAAACCTGTGTATATCCGACAAGCTCTTACAAAATACACAAAAACACTATTGTACAATACTAAGCAGCAACTCCGTAATAAATTTCAGTTTATATGGTGCAAGGACGGAAAGGTATGTGTTAGAAAAACCCATGATAGTAAAATCTATTATATCAAAACCCTAGAAGATATAAACGTCGCTGAAAAGAGTACATAAATAATAAACTAAGTTCATTTTAAATTAATATTAATACTTAAATTATGGATAGTCAATTGCATGTCACAGAATTGTATAGTTGCTCAACACCTAACTCATTTATTAATCACATACCTCAACAAAATCATTTAAATTTATTTTGCATTCATATAAATATAAGGTCAATGAGAAAAAATTTTGATAAACTATTCGAAATTGTTCACAGCTGTAATTGTCCATTGGATGTAATAGTAATTACGGAGGCGGGTATATCTGATGATATTGATCACTTGTATAATATACCAGGGTATAACTTATTCTCACAATTACGAAATAGGAAAAAAAAAAGGCGGTGGCATTATTGTGTACGTTAAAAATCATTTAAAATTTACACCATGTCAATCGAAAACCTTCACGTTTGAATGTATGGTTGGTAATTTAAAGCTTTCGTGCAATAAAAATGTAACTATATGTGCCGTATACAGGCCGCCTAAAACAAACAAAAACATATTTATCACTGAACTAAATCACCTCTTATCTAACTTTGACACGAAATTAAACCTACTTCTAATCGGAGACACAAATATTAATTTGAAATCTATCGATACTTATACAGATTCATACTTAAATGCACTAAGCGAGCGCGGATTGGCGTGTGGAATCACTGAATTCACCAGAATAGCATCTAAATTAAAAATAATTACAAAGTCATGTATTGACCATATCTTTGCGCGATTCCCCACACTACATCCTTACTCGGCGGTGCTTGACATTGTACTGGCTGACCATCGTGCCATAATCCTTGCATGTACAAGTTCGACCGATAAAAAATGCAACTCGCACATACGGAGTGTTCCCAAAGTCGTTATTGACCGTGATATTCTACATGACGAACTCCAAAAGGTAAATTGGTCACTGACAAATAATATGAGTAGTCCTGACAATATTTTAAATTTTATTTATAATTCTTTCACAAAAGCAAGGACGTTAGCGTCTAGTACCAAGTTAGAAAAACAAAAAAAATCCAATTTAGGTACCAAATTGCCTTGGATCGATGCAAATGTTATACGACTTTGTGAAAAACGAAATCTATTGTACAAATCATGGATAAACGACCCCAATAACGCGATTTTAAAACTAGAATATAACAAGGTTCGAAACAAGGTACATAAGGTCATTGAATATAAAAGAAATAATTATTTTATAAATGAAATACAAGAAAATTATAAAGATACAAAAAAAAAATACGGAATTGTTAATAAAATGCTTGGTCGTGTAACAGTGTCCATTGATACCGCTATCATGAAAGCTTTTGAGTCTCAGGGTCTATCAAGTAAGTGCATTGCTGAGAGGTTTGCAGATAGATTTCATAAGATTATTCAGGACATTATACCGAAATGTAATCAGAAATTGTGTAATTCCAGTGAAAATTGTAAACCCACTGATTCGAGTATTTTGTTTAAAAAAGCTTCTCTCAGTTCAATCCATAAAATATTAAATCAGTTAAATTCTAAGAAAGCCCCAGGTTTAGATAAAATCAGATTATCCGATGTTAAGTTTATTGGGAGAAGTGTAGCAACAGCGATAGCAAACTTGATAAATCGCAGTGTTGTAAAGGGCAGGTATCCCGACGAACTAAAAAAGGGCTGCATAAGACCTGTTTACAAAAAAGGTAAGCATAATGATATATCAAATTACCGACCTATAACGATGCTCTCATCAATTGACAAAATTATTGAAAAATTCATAAGTGAGCAAATCCACAGTTTTTACAGAGCACGTGACGTCCTTTACCCAAACCAATTTGGATTCCAAAAAGGAAAAAGTACGGTTGATCTCCTAAGAAAATTTACAGACAATGTGAACGAACAACTTAATAATAAAAAACACGTACTGGTTCTATTTATAGACTTCTCGCGGGCTTTTGCACCCTTAATCACAAGCACCTTATATTTAAGCTTGATCAATGCGGGATACGGGGCCCTTTGTTGAAATGGTGCAACGACTATCTGCAACGTCGATCTTATGTTGTCAAAGTTGTAGACGACTGTAGTAGCCCGATCACGTCCACGGAAGGCACAGCCCAGGGGTAAGTGCTGGGACCATTGCACTTTTTATCATATGTAAATGATATGAGCAGATGTGTTAAATATACAACTTGCTACCAATTCGCAGACGACACTTGTCTTGTGGCTGTCGATAAGGACCCTTATAAGGCTCGTGATTTACTACAACGTGACTTCGACTCACTAGCAAAATGGTGTCACGACGCAGGATTAGTACTGAACCCAGAAAAAACAAATCTACTACACATTAAATCACCTTACATCCAGTTTGATCGGTCTATTGAAATAATAGCTCACAATCACACATGCCTACATAATAAACATTTTAATACATACGGATGCCCACTAATAAAAAATGTCGAGTCACAATTATACCTAGGCTTAAATATAGAAAGTAGATTTCACTGGAATTTACACATTAAACATGTCTGCAATAAATTGCGTCAATTCCTGGCAAATATTGTAATACTTAATAGACGCATACCTTTTAAAGTAAAGCTCATGCTGTACAACTCCTTGGCAGAGTCTTACATCCAATATGGACTTTGTTGCTACGGACGAACATATAATAGTTATATACAACAAATATATAAATTACAATTAAAAATTTTAAAGAATATAGTTGCACCAAAAATTAAGGCCAAATACCAAAACAACGAAATGGGCCTCTTCAGACATTGTGGAGTATTGCCAATTCATTCTTGTATAAAATTCACTATTCTAAATAGATATTTCTTTAATAGTAACATCGTAAGGCAAAAGGAACACTCCGTATACACGCGCGCCATTGCTAACAATAGGCTTATAGTCGAGCGAGCCGCAAACGCGTACGGCGAGAGAACAGCCAGTTACATTGTCCCAAGATTAATTAATGATCTACCTCCCGATTTGATAAAAAGCATAACACCTGACAATATAAAGAATAAATTAAAACAATACTTTTTGGATATTGGAATGTAATATATATGGATGCTTCTGCTTCTCTGCTTCTATATTACTGGATATTATAGATATAGTTTGTAAAAAATTATTATAACACAAGCACTCCTGATTGTTGTAAATAATACGATTGTAAAATGTTGGGAATCTCGATGTAAAATCCTGACACATATACAAACCCTAGTGGTTTCCTTTGTGTTAGCTATAGTCAATAAGTTTCATTGTATAAGCATTTATAATGATAAATAAAGGAAAAAAAAAATAAAAAATTCACACGTGGTAGAAGTGAAACCTTCAAAAATAATACGTACACGTATATAAAATACCACGGTTGTTGTGGTGCCTTTTCTCAAGCTGTGTACTACGTATACGCACATAAACTCCTACTATACCTTGATAAACACGCGTGGATGGGGTACGAAGCTGAGCATTAAGAGAACCACGAACATAAGAGACACTGTATAATGCTTTCTATCTCATTTTCTCCTCCGTTAAATCTTATGAATTTTTGTGTATGTCTCTTTTTACTATCGCTTTTACGTTTCATCGACTTTCAAATCACAACGATGATAAAGTTTTCACTTCAAAAACAAATATTTTAGGACATACATAATTTTCATTCACGTTGTTATTTATAAATATTGTAAATAAAAATAAAAAGTGGTTATTAGTCAAGAAATTGTTTTTAAAATTTATAAGGTTTTCACCTTTTGAATGTAAAATCGCTAGTGACAGGACAAAATCGCTCTCGCGTAGCACTTAAATTTTTATAAACTGCTATTTAATAATATTTGTTATGTAAATAGATTTATAGCTGAATTTTATAAAAGTAAAAATCATATTTTTAAATAAGTATGTATTAATGTCTCCCACCTCTGTGTGTATCCGTGTGTGTGTGTGTTTGGTGTGTGCATGTGTAATTTGTTTTGTGTATATAGTATTTATCATTTTTAGGGTTCCGTACCCAAAGGGTAAAAACGGGACCCTATTACTAAGACTTCGCTGTCTGTCCATCCCTCTGTCTGTCACCTGACTGTATCTCAAGAACCGCGAAAGCTAGACAGTTGAAATTGTCACAATTTATGTATTTATAACAAAAATTCTAAAAACAAAATAAAATAAATATTAAAGGCGGGTTCCCATACAACAAACACGATTTTTTTGCCCTTTTTTGCTCGAGGTACAGGTAGGCTGTTACCATTATTGATATCATTTGAAATATTCACAAAATACTCAGTTATATTTTTACTTTAATAATAAATATTGAAATTAAAATAAAATAATGATTTAAGGGGGGCTCCCATACAAAAAACGTGTTTTTTTTAATTAACTAAAAGTTTGTACGCAACCTTTCGTGCGCGAGTCCGACTCGCACTTGGCCGGTTTTTATTTCTCAATATAAATAATGTTTTTTTCTGCTTCCTGTAATAATGTTGTTATTCCTGTAATTCTATCATATTATTCTATGTAAATAATCATGTAATTTTTGAGTAGGCACTCCAAGTTTTATTGTTATAAAAGTAGCTGCTTAATAAAAAAATATATATCTAATAATTACTAACAACATTAAAAAATCCTTTACTTGCCGTGACATACATAACTCATGTATTTCATATTTATTCAGACGACCGTTTGGTGCAATGATGGCGATCCTGCCTCTCGCACCGGTGGTCCTGGGTTCGAATCCCAGAAGGGGCAGATGTTTGTCTGATGAATACAAGCAGTCAATATAGATAAGTTCGTTTTCTACATTAACATTGATTGATTGATTAACATTGAACTCGGGACTTCGGTGTCGCGTTATCATGAATATTTTCGATTTCCGCAACTCGACGTCTTGTGCACCTGTTTTGCGTCTCGATGGTGCTTGGCTTCTTTTACTCCAGTCATCCCAGCTCTGCCAGAAACGCTCCTCTGCATGCTTGCAGGGCATGAGTGGCTGTTTCTTCAGCTTTCATGTTGATGAAGAATGTTCTGATCTACTTAACTGTAATATATATCTGGAGATACGAGCGTCTTCCTAAGGCAGTGAAAGTCTCGCTTGCCTACATGTCTCCATTCCACTAGTGTCGATGAAGTGCTTTGGTGTGTTCATGAATTTTCTGGTTAAACCAACTAACCGCAATTGGAATTATCGGTTCCAGGCGTGTAGGCGCCGTGTTCGATCCCTTCTGTGCCTGTTCGTCGGCGGCATCATTGCCTGGTGACATACATTGCTTCGGTTCACACTAATTCACACTTATCAACGATAATTGTAATACCGTATTTGTCCAGTCTCTTTAACACTTGTCGAAATAAGGACTTGTCTTATTCTATGCTTGTAGACGGAGGAAGAATATCATCAAGGAAAACGAAAACGTCGACTGCTTTAAAAACCATATCCACGATGCCTTGGAATGTTTGGCTGGTATTGCGATGTCCAAAACGTCGAACGAATAAACTCAAAAAATTCCAAAAGGAGTGGTTACAACGTATTCGGTTTGTGCTCTTCGTGGATGTTTGATGAAATGGTCATCTTCTCATCACGCAGCAAGTACGTGAAATATTGAAGTCCGGGTTTAGGGTAGCGAATCGCTGTAACGCCTTAATTTGGCATTTTCTTCGTGACCATGTACAGGGGCAGTCTTTGGGCAACAAGGACTGTCAAAGGGACGGCAAATGCCTAAAAAGTAGGGTCAAATGGACGCACTTTGGCATAGATGCACGACATTATCCTTAGGTGTATTTTCCAGTGCCGACGGACTTGTTACGTCAGAGAGTTTACGTAATTAGACATTGTTGGGTCCGACGTACATTCTGCGAATGGATAAATAACAAGAATGCGATGAGGCCACGGCGACCGATAAATAAGTTATTTATTGATCAATCTCTTTTCATTACGATCGTTATTCAACTGATTCTTAGCCAGGATATCCGCTTGATATACGCACATCTCTACGACGAACGTCAACATAAAAGGTCTTCGTAAACCTAGATCTATATTTGCTATCTTAATTATATATCTGCTTATTTTCGTTACATTGGCGTTGTAAATAGCATATTTGGCAGTAATAGGCTTATCTTTCTTAGCTAGCGAGCACAAATATGTCTGCTTCGGTAACAATTCAAAATTGTGTTTTACATGATACTTCGATGATACTTCGATGATACTAAGACGGTAACTTGATCCGTCAACACCCACTCCCGCAGCGGTTGGTGTTGAATCTAGTTTGTTTTTCGCGTCGTTCTATATATACCTCCAGCTTTTTTGCGTAACACGTTGTTTAGTCACCAAACTTGCGGTGGTACTAACATACCAATCCTTTATCTGACGTTGTTTGGAGTTGGTCTTTCGCAATCTGTCTTGCTTTCTTGATAGGCGCTTTTAGCTCTCTATAGGAAGTACGTTGCTCACACATATCTTGTGTGAATAATCCAATTTCTCGAACAGCACCTACTCAATCGCTGTTTTCGATGGGTTTCCAGAAATTTATTATATTACCAAGGGCGTCATCAAAAACTTTGTCAGCAATGTTAGCTAGTGGACCCAAATACTTATTTTTACGATTACGTTTCCGTTATATGCTCCTTCTCAATTTGATTGGTTGGTCCCGCTTGTAGGCCAGACAAACCGATTCGCTGGAATAACAATTGACGTCATAGTATCACACACTTTTGTCTCACACGTTCAGATGTCACTTGGCTTAACTCTAGGTAGCTGCATAATTCTCTCGTGGTCACTAAGAAGGAACAACGTAATATATGCCTCTTGATATTAGAAAGCAGTGAGATACACTTGTGGAAGGCTGATTGAAATATTCGATCACGTCGGGATCATTATATCATCATCATATATCATCCTGTCTACCATAGCTGCAAGATGGGACAGCTTGATACTGCGCCGCTGCACAAGTTTGCGTGTGGCCTTATAATAGTTTTTATTGTAGTTCCTTGTATTATTTTTACTAAAACTAGCATTTAAGTTTATAATTGTAACTAACAAATGATATGGACCAGTTCCGAAATAAAAATTATTATTATTATTAATTTGGCTCCTAGCGCGAGAAATACGAAAACAAACAGCCGGCGTGTCAGTCTTTAGTCAAGAGTTATAAGCTAAGAGCAATCTTTACTTCAAACATGGGTTTAAGGGTTAAACATGGAGTAAAATAAAAATTTGCAAGTAAGTGACGCTAAAAAAATTTTACATTTTACGAATTAAAATTTGCATACAATTCTTAGAGTGCATATTTTGGCTTGTAAACCAAAGTAACTTTGACATACTGTATACTAAGCAAATAAATAAATATTTAACTTTGAAATGTCACAGTTATAATTAGAATTGCAAGTAAAATAAGCATTTGCTATGCATTTTTTAAGTGGAGTTAGCTTATCGCACGGATCTGAGGCCCCAGTGTAAGTTTACACCTTCGATACTCGTTTTCGAGCGCGTTACAGATTTCTATAAAGATTCGTAATTTCGGATGGTTACCGCTAGGGGCGCTTATACAAAATCCATAGTAATATTTTACGCAGACGATATCGAGTATCGAAGCGTAAACTTACACCAGGGCCTCTGATATATGCATGCTTGATACACGCATAGTTCGCATTGGTACTATTACTAGCACTTGAACTTATAAGCTTTAAATACACTAGATCCCGCATAACCAAACCTTTAAGATAAGACTAGCTTTTACTTACTGCTTCGCTCGCGTTAATGTAGACCGATTAAAAGTTATATTTTTATCCTTCTGGAAGAGTAATTTTCTTCTGGATAGAAGATACCCTATGTACTTTTCTGTACCCCTAGCAAAGCGTATGCAAAATTTCATGATGGTCGTTTGAGTAGTGAAAGAGTTTCTTATTTATAATATCAGTTAAGACTATAAGGTTTTAGCGATATAATATATAGCCAATGCCGGATTTACCATAAAAGCTGAAAAAGCTGAAGCTTAGGGCGGCAAAATTGGCCCAGAAAATTGGTACAGAAAAAAAGTAAGTAATAGTGCAGTAAAAACAAAGCTTTGCTTTTCTTAGCTTAAAAATATACCCAAAAAGTTGTAAAAATAGTCTTGAAACTAGATTATTCCCTAAAAAAGGAATTAACGTTATTGTGAACAGTAAATCTTATTATAGAGGTTAGTAGGGGCAGCAAAAAAATTATAGCTTTGGGGCGGCAAAAAATTTATAGCTTTGGGGCGGCAAATGTGTAAAGTCATCACTGTATATAGCCTATCATTTGTGCTATCATGTGATTTTATCATATTGATATCATAAGAGACTCGATGTCGCCGTGTTGTTTAGAGCAAGCCATGTCCTCTAAAAGTGACCATAATTTATAATCTAAAGAGTTAAGGTCTGGGCTAGATGACGGCCAGCCTTCAGCTCTTATAAAGTCCGGAACGTTAGTTTCAAGCCTTGGGTAGTTCGTGCCTTGTGACCTGGTGTACAGTCCTGCTGGTGCATTTTTGAAAAGTGTATTGCTAGTTTCATTCACATCACGATCCAAGACTTTGTGCAAGGCGATCACTGCAATTCTATTTTCTTTCCATATTGCAATTTGATAATGAACACGAAAAAATATGTAAAACGGCGCGAAGTAAAAAATGTTTTTTTAAATAAAAAAGGTGTTCCAAATGTAAAATAATCAAAAAGTTGAAAAAAAGAAAAGGTTTTATGTAACAGTATTTATGGCCAGACTAGTTTTATACAATGTGTCCCGTCACCAGTGTCGGAGCCTTTTGTTTTCTTGGTAACCAAGACCTGGGCTCTCATACTAATTCGACCACTACTACTCATGTAAATGTCTTATTAACATTAAAAAGGTGTCATTTGATAGCTAAACATGTAGACAAGAGTTACACAGCCATCATGTTTCAATTGTCATGGAATAAAAAATAGTAAAAAATAATAAAAGAAAAACAAATAGATTCTTTTTGTGTAATTTTTAATTATTGGTTTTTTGAGAAAAACCAAATTTGAGGGGCAATTTGTCGATAAAATATGCCATATTTCACACCATTAAAGGCTCCGACACTGGTGACGGGACACATGGTATATATAAAACAATATTTTTTTCATGGGCTTGGCATATTACTATAATAAAGAAAATAAATGGCTTAACGGTAACGGATACACACATACATATTTACATAAATATATATGGGTGTGTCTAACGATAATCGGTTATACGATCGATAATTATCTCTTAATTGTACTTATATGCCAAGGCAATGAAAAAAAAATTGACAGAGCTTTAACAAAACAAATGCTTGCGTTTCGTTCGATTTTAGCGAGTCAATTGTGTTAATTTGTTATTTCCTACGATCTATAGTTAAGAGTCACTTATGTGATTAATACTTAAAAAAACTGAGTTAGCGTTAGATGTTCGTGACCTCACCTTTTTTATACCTAATATTGTATGACTCAATTCTCAGAACATCACTGAGGAAATAACAGAACAAAAAATTTACTTAAAGTAGTGTTATAGTTTAGCCATATCGCTTAAAGAGATCACTTCCAGACAATTGGATGGATAGGACTGGAAGAGACGGTGCTATAAATAAAAAAAAAGAACGGTACAAAAAAACAAGTTTTCAAGTTGAGCTTTGTTGATCATGGCTATGGCCATGGTAATTCGCACTGAAATGTCCTGGGTGTTTTTTGTGTGATAAACACAAGCATTTGTACCTAAGTCATGGGTATTCATATATATTTCTATGAATATTATTTATTGAGCGAAGCTCTCTTTTAGGCAACTCACAAATTGCCCTTGTCTCCCTCCTGCTACTTAACGGTTCAACCGATTCGAACGAATTTTGACATGATTATAACCTGACGGACATAGGGTATCTAAAAAAAATATAGACTTGACCATGGAGGAATAATCACCGAAAGAAAAATTCAAAAGCTGATCACAGCCAAACCGTTGAGACTACATTGATGAAATTTGGCACTAAAACTCACATCGTGGTCGTGACTAATGTGCAAAAAAAAGTTTTGAAATTGGACATACCATCGAGGAATAATCAACCCTCAAAAATCTAATTGCTTCGCTCAGTATTTGCAAACAGCAGCATGTATTGCAGACCTAGTTTATGTATGATATATGTATGTCTATCCGTTGCCTTAGTTTCCATAACACAAGCATACAGTGCTTACTTTGGCAAGGATAATTGTTGTGAATATAATATTATTATTTTGTTTTTATGTAAGTTTGTGATTGAGCGGGGCGTCTACCACAAGACCTTAGTAAAACTTAAAAGACATGTCTTCCTTAATTTACTGAAAATAATAACAAATAAATTTCTTTCTTTAAATATCAAAAACTAGCGGCCCGTCCCGGCTTTGCACGGGTGGACATAATTCTTTAATTTTTTCTAACATTAAATATAGCCTTTATTACTCAGCGTGAATGTAGCTTTCTAATGGTGAAAGAATTTTTGAAATCGGCTTAGTAGTTTTTGAGTTTATTCATTACAAACATACAAAAATACAAATCTTTCCTCTTTATAATATTAGTGTAGATAATATATACGTATATCATGCCAGCCAATTGGGCTTAACCCGATACTTACTTGGGTTTACATTTCAAATTTGTGACCACTAAAAAGACTTAAATTGTCGTTAAATATTAATAAAGACAACAAATTATCGTAGTGACCGCAACTCAAGAAATCCAAACTTAACTTTAACAATGACGTTTGCGTTAACAAATATTTAACGTCCGCGTAGAATCCCGTTATGTGATAATCAGATGATGGAAGTATTCATTTATTTATTCAGTTGTATGTGCATTTAAGAACTTTGAAGATTACTTCACACCAGTCCGAAATATTTCAATAGAATAACTGACCTTACGAGAACGCCACGTTTCTCGCCGAGCATATAACTAAGCAGTTAACCCCCACACCTCGGTCTATTTAAATAAAAACCGGCCAAGTGCGAGTCGGACTCGCGCACGAAGGGTTCCATACAAATTTTTAGTTAAGTAAAAAAATCACGTTTCCTGTATGGGAGCCCCTTTAAATATTTATTTTATTTTAATTTTATTATTTATTATTAAAGTAGAAATACAACTGAGTATTTTGTAAATATTTCAAGTGCTTACCTGTTGCTATTAATGGTATCGAGCAAAAAAGGGCAAAAATATCGCGTTTGTTGTATGGAAGCCCCCCTAAAATATTTATTTTATTTTGTTTTTAGTATCTGTTGTTATAGCGGCAACAGAAATACATAATTTGTGAAAATTTCTAGCTATCGCGGCTCTTGAGATACAGCCTGGTGACAGACAGACGGACGGACAGACAGCGAAGTCTTGGTAATAGGGTCCCGTTTTTACCCTTTGGGTACGGAACTCTAAAAAAGGCTACATGACTCTCATACTATACAACCATTTGCCTATTTCACTGAAAGCCCTCCAGGGAAGTAAATTTGATAATAATTTGAAACAACTTCTAGATAAGGTTTACTATCCTGTAAAGGAATATTTAAACAATAACTTAGGAATATAGACCTAAAAATAAATAATTTTAAGTATGACAATATAATTGTTTTTTTTTTATAAACAATTTGCCATGCTTTTACAAGGCTCTTGTTTGTGACGTATCCATTTCTTTGTAACACTCATCTATATATATATATATATATATATACCTATATATACCTCATACATATATATACCTCTTTGTAAATCTCGTATTTATCACGCAAACATCTTTTCTTTAAATTTAGAATGGGTTCGCTCTTAATCCTAATCAAGCCCGGGGGCAAAGACAGTATCCACGATGGAACGAGCTAACCCAGAAGGTGCCAATCAGCCTAATTTTGAAAATGGACGGGCTATAAGTTCCCGGAAACACAGACGCCGGGAGGGAGCTCCACATCTACCCATTCCGAGACTCGAATACAGGACCGTCAATGCGAAAGGCAGGATCGCTACCGTTGCACCAAACGGTCGTTATCTACATTAAAATAAATAAAAATTAGAACTACGAAGATATCGATTATCTATACATATAAATAAAATTGAAGTGTCTGTTTGTAATATTGAAATAACCGTTTTTTACTACATGCATATGAATATACATATGTATATACGGTACATACACCAAAATAACATTTTTTTAAATTTTTGTCTGTCTGTCTGTCTGTTTGTTCCGGCTAATCTCTGCAATGGCTGGACCGATTTTGACGGGACTTTTATTGGCAGGTAGCTGATGAAATAAGGAGTAACTTAGGCTACTTTTAATTTAGAAAAAAAAATTAAATTACAGTGCCACAGCAACGCGTGGCTGGGTCAGCTAGTAATACATATTGTTAAATGATACATTTTAACCCCTTAAAACCCAAGAGCATTACATCAAGCACGCGACAACGATACCTAAAATCCGCGAGCATTATATAATGCTCTATAGCTCTCGGCTTTGGAAATGCTTCTTTTTAATTGAATGATATTTTTCCCCGATAGAGAGAGAAAGAACGCATTTAACACATAGCTGGGCGTCAAGGGGTTAATAGAAAAATACTTGAAAATATCTACTCCGCTTAAAAATTGTTGTAGGGCAGGACTCAAACCCGCAACCTTTGGATCCGATCCACTGCTCTCTTAATTGAGTTACTGAGCCTTGTGAGATCAGTAGTTAATTCGATCATTCAAATGAAACGGCAACTGTATTTTAAATTTTAATTTCATTAATTATTCATGTGGCATATTTACTTGAATTAATGAATAGTAGTATTGTTTGTTCAGTTAATTAAATAATTTGAAATATATTAGTTTTTTCCTAAGTGTATGAGAACTATGAATGGGTAACGCCTTAATAATAATAATAAACATTTACTACATTCACACCAATTAGCGTAGCCCAAAGTAAGCACAGTAAGGCTTGTGTTATGGATACTAGGGTAACATATATATATATATATATATATATATATATATATATATATATATATATATATATATATATATGTATTTATACATAGATATGTAATATTTATAGAAATATGCTCGTATTCATCATACAAATATTTGCCCCTACCGGGATTCGAACCCAGGACCATCGGTGCGAAAGGCAGGATCGCTACCGTTGCACCAAACGGTCGTCAAACGCCTTAGGCGAGTCTATTTGGATATTTTTTGAACATAAATCTTTATAAGATATAAAATACGCAAGTAAAAAGCAACCACGTTTCCGAGCCCAAAGGTAGGATTCGAACTCACGACCTTTCGCTGTTCGGACGACTGCTCTGACCGCTGAGCTACCGAGATGCCGGTAGACGCATCGACGTTTAAAAACGCATTTCAACTTCTACTTTGAGCTAGTATCATTCCATCAATGTAGGTCTTCGTGGGTCAAATCCAACCCGAGGTCTTGGAGACGTGGTTGTTTTTTTACATACGTATTTGATAACTGAAAATATGGTATTGTCAATACAAAAAATTACGAGACGTTAAGTGTTTTATACCTTATAAACGACCGTTTGGTGCAACGGTAGCGATCGTGCCTTTCGCACCGACGATCCTGGGTTCGCATCCCGAAAGGAGCAGATGTTTGTGTGATGAATACGAGCATTTGTACCTGAGTCATGGGTGTTTATATATTTCTATGAATATTATATATCTATGTATCATATACGTATGTCTGTTCGTTACCATAGTACCCATAATAAAGGCCTGATTATTTCTTGTAATAATTTGTTTAGATATAAAAATCTTGCAGTTAAATGATTAATTAACAAGAAAAATATATAATTAATATAAATTGTTTGGGGGCATCCATTAATTACGTGAGCTACTTTTCGATCAGTTTAGACTCCTCCCCCCCCCCCCCTTAGGTGAGATTTAGTGAGATTTGCCTGGACCCCCCTCCCCTTACGTGAGAATGAAGCTAAAAATATTTTCAACAAAATTTAGGCAAAATGAACACTTAAAATATTTTTTTTAATATCTGTAGTATTTTATATTTTTTAAAGTTGACGTGAGATCTTCGATTATCCCCCCTCCGGTTTAAATGAGATTTGGTAAGATTTTACAGGACCCCGCCCCCATTCTGAGCTCACGTAATTAATGGATGCCCCCTTTTTTTTCTTCAATCGAAATCGAAATCTCCATAATGTTACAAAAAATATTAAATAAATAAACACGTGCGCTGTTTTTAACCAAAGTTAAATATTTAGTTCATATACTTCCGCGCACATTACAAATTTAATAAAAAAAAAATTCTGACGTTTTCCTAATTTCCGAACTGGTAGTAGACTCATTAGTATACAATGTAATAGTAGTGAGAATTTTAATAACTTATTAAAATGTAAAATTAAAACAATTTGCATTATATAAAATTTGAACAATTAGAAACTTGTCCTATTAAAATATTGTAAAGGTAGTAAAAAATATATGACGGCCATTATCTTAGTCATTCTGTGATCACGGCACCTGTAAAGTCGAAACTTCAGGATTAAATATACTAGGTCTGCAATACATGCTGCTTTTTGCAAATACTGAGCGAAACAATTAGATTTTTGAAGGATGGTTATTCCTCGATGGTATGTCCGATTTGAAAACTTTTTTTGCTCATTAGTCACGACCACGATGTCAGTTTTGGTGCCAAATTTCATCAATGTAGTATCAGCGGTTTGGCTGTGATCAGCTTTTGAATTTTTCTTTCGGTGATTATTCCTCCATGGTACAGTCTATATTTCTTTTACATAGCCTATGTCCGTCAGGTTATAATCATGTATGTTCATGCCAAAATTTGTTCGAATCGGTTGAACCGTAAAGTAGCAGGAGGGAGACAAGCGAAATTTGAGAGTTGCTTAAAAGAGAGCTTCGCTCAAAAATCACGTATTATAATCACTTATTTCATTAATAACTACGGTACCACAAGTCAATATGGAAAAATCGTTTTCTACTTCTACTCGCCCGGGACTCGAACCCAGGACCTTGAAGTACCATGAAAAACGGTATGCAAGCCACTCGACCAAGGAGGCCGTAAAAATAATTCTCAACTAACGAAGCAGTTGATAAAAGTCGAACTCATCGCGAATTCGACTAATTACTCTTCTCATATTTCCTTTGCACGACTGAAGCGACTGCGTGTAATAACAGACAATTATATCTTTAATGCACTATGAATGAACAGGGCTGCTACATATATTTTTTATTGAAGTTAATTTAGGCACGTTATGTAAAAAATTATGAGACTGAAATTTACAGCGCGCATCACTGTAACAAAAAAGTAACGGGTTGAAGTTGGCCGCAAAAGCGACATAGAATAAACTAGCAGGATGAAGTTGGCCGCTAATCAATAAAGAAATATCGAAAACTCAATAAAAACAAAAAAAAAATGTACCCCTTACATGGTGAAAATCCCGTATATAACTAAACTTATATTACTATAATGTTAGTGACCATGAAAGTTTAAAACAATATTTTTTTTTGTGATGTTGAGTAGTAATTATTTTTTTAATATAGTGATATGTTTATTCGTTACCTTAGTATCCATAACACAAGCCTTATAGTGCTTACTTTGGGCTAGGTCAATTTGAATGAATTTAAAAAACATAAAGTTATGTTGCAATGTTCCACGCCGACGAAGTCGCTGGCCGCTGCTAGTTCAAAATATAAAAAAAGTAAAGAAAAGATATCAAAAAAATGTACAACCCTAATTGCCAGTACATTAAACGTTGATACAAGCATATGGTTTGAAGACCAGTTCAAAATAATTGACTTGCAGTCGGAATCAGTGACCATCATATATCGGATGACATACACTTTCTGAGAAGATGATTTGTCCTTGATTAATGTTACCAATGTCCAGGCCCGGATTTGGACATGTAGAGGCCCTGGGGCAACAGAAGTCCCTAATTATATTCGAATCTATACATATAAATAAAATTGGAGTGACTATTTGTAATATTGAAATAACCGTTTTTTACTACATGCATATGAATATATATACGATACACACCAAAATAACCGCCTGCGCCTAGCATGCGCTACAAGACCTATCTCGTGCATGATTGAAGAGAAGTTTGTTGATATCGACATATATCTCGTTTTCCCTAACATGTAGACAAACTAATGTTGCCTTTTGATATATGATTATAAACTACTTTATTATCTAACATATCGGTATAGTTCAATCAATTAATGTTGTCAGTTTTACTCTTTTATTTACTTTTCGGAAATGTAGACAACATTTCCGAAATGTAATCGGAAATACCTATAGCAAAGACAATATTGTCGTTGAATCTGCAATACTGCGTAGCCGTTAATTGAAAATTCGTTTTTTTTTTCGATAAATTAACATTTAGTTGTTGTAATAAACAATGGAAACGACATTACTTTTCACTTCATGAAGTGGAAGAGAGATAGATGCGTCACAAGCCGAACGCTTAGGTTGATCGTGCCTCTCTATCGCTTGTTCCGCGCTCTCGCTTGCACGCTCGGCTCAGGCGGAACGTTACATTTTTTCGTGCGTGCAGCCGGCATTCATCGATTTATAAGTGAAAATAAAATTATAATTTAATGAGACAAAGACGTGATAATAAAAAATATTACAGGTCTTTTCGCTCTCCTGCAAAATTGGTCACTACCAAATTACGTGGTTAATAACCACTGTTTGTTCTAAGATATTGCAGTATCAACGACTATATGGTAACAACAAATAACTAAACTGTATATGATTTTATCTACTCTAATACTATAATACAAAGATTCTAAAACTGAAAACAAAATGCTTATGACAAACATTACGTACAGGCCAAAAATAATAAAAAAAAAGTTTAATTACGATACAGGTCTTGTATGGACACTTGTATCATAATATAACTTTTTAATCATAACGATACACCTATACAACCTCCAGCTGGACCAAGGAGGTTGAACCTCTACTTTAAAAAGGTTTCAATGAACGAGTCCGCGACGACGCAACACGCATTCACAATCGATGTTTGCACCTTGGCGCCAACATTTGACATTTAAAAAATCTTTTCAATATTTAAACAAAGTTTGGTTTTGTTTGCAACATTGTTTTACGTAATATAGTATGAGAGTAGATAAAGTAGTGTATGACACTGTACATAACTTGGTCTTATAACACTCGTGTGATACTATAAAAAAACTCGCCTACGGCTCGTTTTTTTAAAACACACTCATGTTATAAGAACCCTTATTATGCAACAGTATCATAAACTACTATTACATCAATAAGGAAAATAAATTCCCTGATAAGGAGATCGTATGATTTTATATGAGAATAGTTATTATATACAGTACCAGATCAATGATATGAGCCAGACATACCTACGCAATGAGACGCTAAAGTAAATTAGTGATTACGAGAAACATAATTATCTAGTCAGTCTTATATTAATAACGGATAAACGACGCTTTTATTTAATCCTGACGTTTCGGTTCTTACAGGATCACTGTGTACATAAACGTCAAGGATACATTTTAAAAACAAGAATCAACACGTAATTTATCCGGTAAAAATGTTGTTAAATTCCATAAGAATGAAAACTTTCAAAAAGCGCGCGCTTTTTGTTTCAATGGGTAATCCCATAGAGCTAATGTTTTTTGGTCATAACTTTTTAATTTTTTGATTTTCACAAACTCCGCCACGGTCTTTCCCTAAATCTGTTCATATTGATATTCATATACTATTATTGCAAGCCACATGTTTTAGTACAGGTTTACAAAGGTACTTAGCTCTAGAGTTGCATGTGACACCCTGTGAGGAATTAAAACACTATCCTTACTAATATTATAAATCGGAAAGTGAGTTTGTTTGTTTGTTTGTTCCGCTTTCACGCCGTAACTACTGAACCGATTGCTTTGAAATTTTGCAGACGTAAAGATAAAAGTCCGGATTAAATAATAGGGTACTTTTTATCCTGGAAAAAATTGATATTCCCGAGGAAAAACAAAGATATTGTTTGCTTGATGGATAGATTGTAGATGGCGCTGTGTGTCGTTTAAAACAACGTAAAATATTGCAAACGCATATAAACATGTAAATTTATGCTAAATGATGAGCTAAATGATACGATAATGAATCCCCGAAAATGAGGAATTCCCGAGGGATGACGTAAAATTTATTTTATCGTCTAAACTGTTTTTTTTACATCTACTTATATGTTGCAAACGAATATGAACATGTAAATTTTGAAGCTAAATGATACGAAAATGAATCCTCAAAAATGAGGAATTCTCGAGGGATGACGTACAATTTGTTTTATCGTCTAAATTGTTTTTTTTTACATCTACTTATCCTGAAATCACTAAAGTCAAAGAATTACTAATTGGTATAAGTATTAGTTACGTTATTTAGTTCTTGAGGTATGCGATAGATGGCGCTGGGTGTTTTTTAAAACATGGTAACGATGTGTTTTTTAACATACGTAAGAAGTGGAATGAATTATATGAATTTTGTATCCAGCGTTACATCGCGCTTCTTAGATTTTTCCGTGGGAATGAGAAGTTTTCTTATAGTTGTTCTTTATACCGCAATATAACCGAATTCCACGCGGGCGAAGCCGCGGGCGGAAAGCTAGTTTTAAATAAAACATTGTTTTAAGATAAATTATTAAATAGAAAAATACTAGAAAAAATCGACTCGGCTCTTCTCCGCCTGCGAATTCACTTGTGACCCGAGTCGATTTTTCTAACATTTTCTATTTAATAGTTTATCTTACAAGATAGAATTGAAAAAAAATGCATAAAATGTATAAAAATTATAAAATGTTGTAAATTATTTCCTAGTAATAATTTCTTATGTAAAAATCAAGTAGATAAATGCAAAAAAATATAACAATTACATGATTCTTAGTCGATTGTTGGATACTTGTAAAATTACATTCGATGTTGTCGATAGTAGTACCTGGAACATGAGGTGAGATGACGACGCTAGCTTCACCTTAAGAAATTCTCGGAAAAATTCGACGAGTTTCAAGATGCTAAACAAATCTTTATTACCCAGAAGCGGTGTGTCAGATCATTATATGTCATTGCTCTTGATATGCAGACATTATTTTAAAACTTGGAGTAACATTAGCTTCTATTTATATCAAGGTTCATGATATTTATCATGATATTATATCAATGATAGTATAATATATTATTGCTATTCCTACCTGTCGCACCAAGCGCTTCTCAACATCATTTATAATGCGCACAGCAAAGGAGTGGAACTCCCTCCCTGCGTTAACGTTACAAAGTGAGCCTCCTCGAATACCGTGGTTTGTAAATAGTAGTTTAAGTAGGCAATAAATTAAGCTTATATTAAGAGTTAGGTCCGGTCATGTTCCATCAAGGAAGTTTGCATATATGATGAACAAAATAAATTCACCTAATTGTGAAATATGTGGACAAATTAAGGATGTGCATCTACTTTTGATGGAATGTGAGGAACCAAGCTCAAAGAAAACTATTCATAAGTACATTTAGAATTAATAGGCTGGATGTGGGGATAGTTCAGAGCATTCTGAGTAACCCCCAATCTGCGGCAGTTCTATGTTTATGTAACTTATTGGTAGATGTATAAAACATGTAATAATTTAAATATAGTTCGATGGAGCTGGCATATCAGAAGATAAAAGCTCCTAAATAAATAAAGATTTTAAAAAAGCTTCAATGGGTCGATTTTGAGTATTTAAGTGCCAGCATATGTTAATAATCTCTCTATCTGTCTAGATATCATATTTTTCCCACGTTTTTCTCAGGTCGCTTTCTTGTTTATCTGTCTGTCTGTCTGTCTGTGCAGTTGGATTCTTGCAACTCAATTTTGAGGCACTTCCCGGCCACCTAGCGAGCTGAAATTTTTGGAGCAAGTCAGAACCCGATGACAATGCATCCTAAAACAACTTTTAACTTTCTACGGCAACTTTCAGGCCAAATTTTGCGAAATTTCACTTTGTGAAATCCATGTGAGTGAGAATCCATATTTAATGTATAATACGATTATGAATAAAGAAGTTTTGCATAAATATAGTCCGTTTGTGTAATTCACTCGATGAAATGATCTCCCTCAAAATTGATTTGCAAGATTCCAACCATAAAGACAGACAAACAAATACGCAAGAAAATTAAAAAGAATAAAATAATAATACTAGATTTAAAAATCTAAAAGTCCCACGTTTTTCAGTAACCAAAAAAGAATAAAATAACCCGGCGGGGCCAAGCGAGGGGCCACTCAAAACGTGGGGGCGCATCTTTACAAATACTCTCAACATCTATGCATAACGTACATCTCATAACATCTCCATAAGTAATATGCGCCCCCACTTTTGATGCGCCCCTCGCTTGGCCCCGCCGGGTTATTTTATTCTTTTTTGGTTACTGAAAAACGTGGGATTTTTAGATATTTAAATCTAGTATTATTATTATTACTTGTAGTTTATGAAATAGTTCTAACAAAAAATTGGTTGTCTGTAAAGTCAGTTTACGGACGATAATTTTACGTGATAGCGTCATAAGACAACATTGATGAAACATTGCATACTTTTATGAATTTAATTGAATTATTATCACTGAATTATCATTATTTTGTATAATACAAAGAAGTTAATCGAAAAAAAAATCGATTAATTAACATTAAGTTGTTGTAATAAACAATGGAAACCACATTATTTTTTCATTTCATGAAGTGGAAGAGAGATAGATGCGCCACAAGTCGAAAGCTTAGGCCGATCATCGCTTGTTTCGCGCTCTCGCTTGCACGCTCAACTCAGACGGAACGTTACACTTTTTCATACGTGTAGCCGGCGTTCATCGAATTATAAGACGTTATCACGTCAAAACATTGATTATAATATAGAACACTTTTCACGTATTTCGCTTATATCTAAAATGTTGCCTAGCGACATTTTAACTCCTTATTATAACTTTTTTTCATTTCACTTAAACACCCATAAATAAACATAATTAAAAAAAACATGTAATTTTTTTTCGAGTTTGCTTAATAAACTTTAAGAAAAACCTTAATGAAAAGACATCAGAGATTAGTCAGTAATGCCTTAGTTAGTCAGTTTGATGGTGCTTATCCGCACTTAGCCTCGCGATTGAGCCATTGTACGTGTGTTGGGTTCTCCACCCACTCCCAACCCATTCCAAAAAACTAGCAGCCTTTTCGGGCTACTGCAAGCCTCTGGCAGAAATGCCGGAGATTGGAGTAGTTGTGCCCATTGCTCTGCCACACTTATACATTCCTTGAGTACATGCTGTAGTCTCCTCTGCCTCTATTCAGCCTCTGCATAGAGCTGTCGGTCACACCTATGATAGATAGGTGATTGTTTAGTGAACAATGACCAATTATTGTAACAATTACTTTGCGGATCTTGTCCCTGTTCAATCTGATGAAGTTGCGGGCGAGCTTTTTCGAGGCTTATTAATGCCTTAGACATAAATCATTTTTGTACTCCGTAACCGACTATTTTGTGAGGACATAATAAGCTAGTTACGTTCAGGTAGCATTTTATCATTTTTTGATTACACAAATCAATGTAATTGTGTTAATTGTTTATTTATAGCGAAGAAGTTAAATCGAATTCCTCAAACAACTCACTTAATTCACAAATTACAGTTTTAATGGTCACGCGATATTTGTAAATTGTTTAATTAAAGTAGATCGCTAAATGATTACATTGTTCATTTGTTTCCATTTTAATTCGCTTTGATTTATTGTCGATACATTAAAAGATTATTTGAATTGTAACGTTTTTGTCGGTTATCAATGCAAGTTTTTTTTTCTTTGTTGTGTCTTAGAAGGCAGGTTTAAATTTACGTTCCTTGCTTGTCTCTGGTTAGCAGAATGAAGGCACAGAATATATATAATATGTACAATCGTTCGAAAGTCAAATACAAATTCAAAAGTTTTCATTGCACTCATGTGTTTTTATCCCACCCATCTATATACGAGGGGTGATCCAAAAGTAATGATAATCGGTTATTTTGCAGTACACATAAAAATCCAATATATATATATTTATATATAGTCTTACCAACCATGGGCAAAACTCATATTTCAACAGATCTGAGTTTTCTTTTAATCAGCTGACTGACTGTCCCAATCTCGATATATTTAATTCTAGCCCTGACGCATTTAAAAAGGCCTTATCTGACCGTTGGTTTGAGTCGGTCCCAATGTAGTGAAACTATAGTGACTTTTTTTTGTTTTTTTTTTTATTGTATTCACTAAAGTTATATTTTACTGTGTTTATTTGTTATTCTATCTTCTTATTAAGATTTATCTCTTAAGTAGTAGTAGTAGTAGTAGTAGTAATAGGCGTGTTGTTTTAGTAGGTATATGTGAGAACATTTAATTGGTGTTTAGATAAAATTTTAGTTTGTAACTTTATATACAGATTATTACTGTTTGTTTTCCAAATAAAATAAAATAAAATATAATATATTGCTATAGTACAAAGCTGCAGTTGCGATAGCTGACATTCAAGTAATGGGATTTGAATTGGTCGAACACTCTCCCAATTCCCCAGATCTAGCTCCCAGCGACTTCTATCTCTTTCCTCGGCTCAAGGAACACCTCCGAGGCAAGAAATTTGAAGACGATAGCGAGGGCGCTTTTTTGGAAAGTCAAGAAAAAGTTTTTTTTTTAAAACGGGATTTTAGGTTTGGAAAAAAGATTGACTAAATGTATTAACTTATTAGGAGACTGTCATGTCATGTTGTTTAATATTCATTATCATTACTTTTGGATAACAAGTTCAACATTTTTAAGCAAAAATGGTTTTAATACTCTCTTAAATTTGGCTCTGTTACCTTCATTTTTAGGGTTCCGTAGTGATGTCATGTAGCACAAGTAAAGTAAAGGAAAGTGTAGTTGCATTTAAAAAAAAATTTTTTTTGCGATTAAAAGTTATTTACATTACAATTCAACCGCGACCTATATCGACGTATGGGGAGAACAGTTTTCTAACAACAAAGTTAAGATTGGCCCTCAATTCGTTGATCATTTCGTTAGAGCAATGTTCTGTACTTTTATAATTTAATTAATTGCTTATCTTTTGTGTGATAATTACTTTGCGGATCTTGTCCCTGTTCAATCTGATGAGGTTGCAGGCAAGCTTTTTAGAAGCTCACTAATGCCTTAGACATATATAATTTTTGTACTCCGAAACCGACTATTTTGTGAATACATAATAAGCTGGTTACAATCAGGTGGCGTTATATTATTCTTTGATTACACAAATCTTAACTTTTTGAGACTTTCTTGGGAAAAAGAGAATGTTTTTTTACAGAGATACTTATCACTTATATAATGTATTTTTAATATAATGTGCTATATTTTTAAGATGACATTTATATTTTTTTTTGTTAAATAATGATTTTTTTTTTAATTCTTTCTCTTTCATATTTAATTATGTTATGTACGCCTTAACTGTGGCGCATATCAGAACAGAAAACAAAATGTATATTTTATGTGATTAATTAATATATACCATGTGGCAGAACTGAATAAATAAATAAAAGTGATAAGAAGACGTGTGGTCACATAACTAACTATCTCTCTTCTTGTTTCAGTATTAGTACTGCTGTCTGCGACCTTCGTACTAAGCCTAATAGGCACAGTCTTCTTCTGCTTCACGAACACAATCAATGATGTAATCCTATCGGTAAGTACTTTTTGTAATTAATAGGTTTGCTTGCCTTTTTTTCTTTTTTTTTTACGTGGAGGAAATGCATTATGCGTACCCCATCGTTGGGTGGACGATGGGATTATGTGGGACTCTCCCCTGCGGACCTACCTGACAATAAAAGCTCGTCAGGTCGGTGCGCAGGGGCCTACCCACTAAAAACTCCACGACATCCCCTCATTCACCTAATTGCCATTGGTTCGTCGACCCTCCATCCATCATCATCAGACGATAGGTCGTTCGACGAAGCAATGACACCAGGCGGAGTCACGGGAACCCTTGCGGATACTTCCGCGGCCCCGCCAGTGGATGTCTGCCCTAGGTGGACCCTTCTGTATCCTCCAGGGGATTGGACAATAACGGAGCGTCCCGGGACATTTGGGACGAGGTTTGCTTGCCTAGAAGATACCTATTCACTCGTGACTTGAAGACTCCTACATTGTATTTGTCAGGAAACACAGATCCAGAAAAAGAGTTGCACTCCTTAGCGGTAGGTGTCACAAAATTGGAAACAAAACGCTTAGTGCGAATCTTTGGTATATCAACCATATAATGGTGGCGCCTATTTGTAAGTTTGGTTGTCTGATGAAAAAATGGACGGTGGAATAAAGCTGTGCAGTTATACTACACACTCTGCGAAATGTATCCTCTAATAATAATATTTCTTACATTCACACCAATGAGCCTAGCCCAAAGTAAGCACTAATAAGAAATGTGTCATTGATACTGGGGTAAAGGATAGTCATACATATATGATACATAGGTATATAATATTTATAGAATTATATATAAATATCCATGACTCAGGTACAAATGCTCGTATTCATCACACAAACATCTGCTTCTTCCGGGATTCGAAACCGGGACTGTGGGGCGAAAGGCAGGATAGCTAACGCTGCATCATCCTAATTATATTATGACAATACTTTGTGTGTTTGTTACCATATTAACCATAAGTAGTTCGTCTACCGAACGCTAGATGGCGCTAACGGAAAAAATATTTAATAATAGAAAAAATTTAAAGAATTTTGTCCACCTATAAAAGCTAGTATCCTATAAAAGACGGATAGGCTAGTTACCTTCCGTCTATGCTCAAGCAAGGCTTTTGATATTTTTACATTTTTAAGTACTCAGTCGCTGTGTCGTCCAGAGTAGAATTGCTAAGCGTGGAGATTATAGCGAAATTTCCCATTTTTTGGGGAGTTTCTATCCAGCAAAGGTCAACTTTCTACTGAATTTTTGTTGACAATTATGGTATTTATAATTTGGTGTCAGAAATTGAAAAGAGTCTAATTTTACCTGTTTAGCTAGGTCAAAAAGCTTGCAAATATTTGAATAATGAAAATATTAATAACATCTAATTTTATTATATTACTAGCGGCCCGTCCCGGCTTCGCACGGGTGGACAAAATTCTTTAAATTTTTCTAGCATTAAATATAGCCTATGTTACTCAGCGTGAATGTAGCTTTCCAATGGTGAAAGAATTTTTAAAATCGGCTTAGTAGTTTTTGAGTTTATTTCAAACATACAAAAATACAAATCTTTCCTCCTTATAATATTAGTGTGATGAGATCCCGACACTTTTGCATGCGTCTTGTCTTGCTTGCATCAAGCGCGCGTGGATTTCCTTAGCACAGTTATTTTAGAAATGTATTTATTATACTCTTCAAAGATCCTATACTTACAATTATCAAAAAATATATTTCGAAAAAGATTATTACAGGATTTTATGTTGATAAAAAACTCTATGGCCCATAACTCATTGATAGGTACCAACTCTTAACATCTTACACACGTGATAACTTTTAAACGAAATATCCGATTGAGATGAAACGAAAAGAATTTTACTTCTACATAAATACTCTTGATAACATAATGCTTAATTTCGATAAAGATTAATATTACGATACATATTTAACGTAGTTTTTTTTTTCTTCAGACGATTTAATAATTATTTTGAACACAAAATCGGTTATTGTGATTAAACCATGATAGCTAGATATATGTTCTCACAGACTTTTTTGTAGGTCTTAATGGGATCTACAAACCCGTAGTTCATCATTTTGTTCTATTGTCAATAGTTTTTGCAGCGCACGCAAAAATAGGTTTTCGATTTTACACCTTGTGTTACAAAATAGCAATTTTATTACGGATCCCTAATTTTGAAAAAAAAAATATAGCCCATAGCCTTACTCGATAAATGGACTACCCAATACTGAAAGAATCATTCAAATCGGACCAGTAGTTCCATGGATTAGCGCGTTCAAATAAACAAACAAACAAACTCTGCAGCTTTATAATATTAGTATAGATATTATTAAGTATTAAGCATCATTTATACTTTATATAAAGCCGCCATACTAATACAATAAAAAAGTGGTTGTCTGTAAAGTCAGTTTACGATAATTTGATGTGATAGCGTCATACGAAAACATTGATGAGAAATTGCATACTTTTTTGAATTGAATTGAATTATTATCACTGAATTATCATTATTTTGCTACAAAGAAGGAGTTAGTTGAATTTTTTTTTTTTTTGATAAATTAACATTAAGTTTTTGTAATAAACAATGGAAACCACATTAACCTTTCATTTCATGGAGTGGAAGAGAGATAGGTAGATGCGCCACAAGTCGAACGCTTAGGGCGATCGTGCTTCTCTATCGCTTGTTCCGCGCTCGCGCTTTCACGCTTGGCTCAAGCGGAACGTTACACTTTTTCGTGCATGCAGCCGGTATTCGTCGATTTATAAGACGTTATCACGTTAAAAATATTTTAATAACACAAATTTAAACGGTTTTTGGCGCATAATTTATATTTAATCCAGACGTTTCGACTCCTTTACAGGAGCGGTGATCACAGAATGACTAAGGCAATGGGCGTCATATATTTTCTACTACCTACACAATATTTAAATCGGGCACGTTCCTAGCTGTTAAAATTTATATAAAATATTATTCGATCTACAAACTGGTTTCATTATTATAAGTGAATATTAATATTTTGGACCTTATTAACGTACAGTAAGGTATTTTATCAATTACCAGCCAGCAAGATTTATTAAGAGCTTGTTCACACGAAGACGAATCGTTTTTTTTCACGATTCGTTATTTTTTTTTGACGGGAGCAATGTTTTTTAAATACCCATGTTCACATGCTTAACGAATCGTAAAAAATAACGGATACGGATATGTCTTTTTAAAATCATGATTCGTTAAAAATCACGTATCGGCTTTTGAAAATCTCGAATCGTGAATGCTTTATGGCGGATCCGCTGTTGCTCATCTAAGTATGAAAAGCTCCAAAACTTTGTCTTTGCCTTAAAATTGGATGCACCCAGTGCATTCTTATTGTTTTTCTGTTTTTAGATCGACGATAATACCAATACAAGATTAAAGTATTCACGTACATTGTGTTTGGTAGTTACTCTGAACTGAACTCAATCGCGAAAGAAATGTGAACATCAATTAGGATATTAGACGAATCGTGAAAAAACATGATTCCGTATTCAATGTGAACATCTATCCGTCAAGGCGTATCGTGTTTTTTAACGAATCATCAAAGACGTATCCCGTGTGAATACACCCTAAGTTATGCCCTATGATTAGATTGCGTTTAATTATATGCTCTTTAAATTTATTATTGTCAATAGGTTACCCCATAATTCTTATCCTTCTAACTTATCTATTTCAACAAAATTAGTTAGTTCGACTATCATTTGCGCAACATGTAAGAGGTCGTGAGTTCGTTACGGTTAATTTTGACGATATCACTTGTGCTTCTAAATTGAGGTCTGATAACTGAAGTATTTAATGGCAACGACAAAATTGTTACTAATATTGCATCAAACTAGAAAGTTTTGGTTACAAGGAGATTAAATATTTATTTATTTGCCACAAAAAACACGATGTTCGTTTGGTGCTATGGTAGCGATTTTGTCATTCATACTGATGGTCCTGGGTTCGAGTCTCGAAAGGGGTAGAGCATTTACATACATACAATCCTTTGTCCTTAGTCAGAGCAAATCAAACAAAATCAAAAATATAAAAAATCGGTTTAGTAATTTAGTAGTTCATCGCAGCAAACACACACATCACACACACACTCACTGACTCACTCACACACACTAACACACACACACACACACACACATTTATATATATACACACACACGCACACGCACACACACACACACACAGACTTACACACACACACACACACACACACACACACTTATCTCTAGACTAGTAGGGTATATGATAGGTTTTACGCAAGTATATTCGAGTTATAAGTTTTAGAATAATACATTTGCCATATGATTAATTCTTTGTTAATTTCATCTATTTTCTATAAAAATCACCATCAAATTTTAAATGAGTAAAAACCCGCCAAAACGCCAAAGACATTATGCACGTTACTTGATGTGATACGTCACCTACTTGTAAACAAACCGTACGTAAACTTGACTGACATTTGTAAACAAGATATTGACGTCACTTCAAATTCAGTCAATACGGTGCATTTTCAATCATGTAGTCGAACATAAAATTGTTATTCTTTTATTATTGATTTCTTATAAATATCATGTATATTTTTTGATAATGTGTAGTCTGAATTAGTAAAGAATGTTTACTGTTAAGGAAACAACATTATATTTATTTATTGTTTATTCAATATACTCACTGGCTGACAGAATGTTCCAAAACGCCAGTAAGCTTAATCTTACTTAATAAAAAACCTTAAGCTTAATAAAAATGAATAATCAAATTTTATCAAAATCACGAATACAAAACAATGAAACAAAATATTATACATACACAAGATTTAGATTAATGTCAACGTTACAATATATACAGTTATTATATGTCAGTCAAGATGCACGTCATCGAGATAAAAATGGAATTGATTCATGATATATCCTAATTTGTCAAAGAAAATGTCAATATCTTATTTGGCGAGCAAGTCTCCTATACAGCGCAGTGCGCGGGTGGTGGGTGATTTTCACATATATGTTCATTGTAATAAAACACAGAAATACAGAATATAAAGATATAAATTGTAGATGGCTATTGTAATGGAATTCCAGTGTACATGGACAGCAGAATCGAACAACTATCGAACAACATAAAAATGGCAACAAGAATACAAAAATTAAATTGTTTTATTTACATTAGTATTATATTATGAGATCATTACCATGTTTTTCTCTATTGTGACTTAGAACCCTAGCACACGGCGTATTTTGAACGAGCAGACGTCGCGCGTTTCAGGAACGCGCGTTTTCTGCGCCGTAGATGCCCCGATTTGTGTTTGTATTATTCAAAGGCACTTAAAACGCGATACAAACTTGCGTGTGAAGCGCGTTCGAAACTCGTTTGACGCGCGTAGAAAGGGGCGGAGGAGGGGCGCGCGCTCACACCACCTCACCGTCCACACCGCAGTTGCAATAATAAAACACGGAAGGTACAAGCGGCTACAGCGCATCCTTATCGCTGTATCTGCGCGTATACGGGCAGTAGACGCGCGGTTCACGATCGCTCCATAATAATATGCTATGTTAGAAAGTTGCGTTCTGTTATACTCTAACGCTGTTGGGGATATTGCTCGCCCCTGAATATTGTCGTCAGCAATTCTCAGCACATATTACCGGAGCTCGCTAACCGCGAACTCTGTCTGTTCGTAATTCCTCCTATCCGGGTGCGGATGCCTAAGTGTCCCTAAATTTTAAAACTAACATTTTCCATTCAATAAAAGTGATTATTCCAGTTTACTTAGTTCCTTTTTTTTTAAACAACCTTTGGAAGGGACCCTATATCAGTTTAAACCTCCCTTGAAGCGCGTATACGGGCGTCGTCATCTGCTCGTTGTCTGCGCGATTAAAATACGCCGTGTGCTAGGGGCCTTAGATATTTCACAGAAATAGACATGCTTTTCGGTGCTTGCAACTGCGCCGAAATATTGGAGTCATAAGAAGGAAAACCATGAAAATGATTCCGTTTTAATTTAAAAAATTTAATTAACCCAATACGATAAACACATTAATTGTGTTTATCGTATTGGGTTATACTTTATATGAAAATTCAAGACATTTTTTTCAAAGTTAATTTACATTTATCAGTTATATAATTATATATGTTTTGCTAGGTTTCAGTAAATGTGTGGGGTTTTACTGAAACCTCCCCGTGGACTTCTTGAGAAAGCAGAAAAAGACAACTTCCACAGCTTTGTTACACTTGCCAACACTCTTGTACGTTCACAAACACTTAGTGGTTAATAATACACCATTATTAGGCACTAATTTCCACCACAACACAAATTTCAACAAGAGAAACAAAACCACCAACGTGACGCTTCCCGCTCCCCCAAAAAGTCCAATACAACGTCAATAATTCAAAATAATTGTCAGCTGTTCTGTTACTTGTTGCTTTGACAGAACTTCGGTATATTGGTTGGGCTAGATATGAGTCAAATACCTCACTGTTTTTAGATGCTAAGTTGGTCATATATGATAATGAAGTAACTATAGATACTTAATGTATAAAAAGTTATTTTTATATACCCCAATGAATACAATTACATAAAAAATAATGCGAACATGTTTTTCATTAATCTTACACACCACCTCGAGCATAGAACCTAGAGAAATTCTTAATTTGCCTCAGAGTTGTACGTATTTCCTACATAAAAGTAATTAACTTTCTACCCTTTTGAAAACGATTGCGTCCTATTTAATTGTATTTTTTTTAGATATCTCATACACTTAAGATTTTTGAACACTCAATTATTATTCTAATTTTTATGGAGTGGGAATTTCCCTTTCAGCTTATTCGGTTGAGGATAACTGCTTTATTATTCTAAGATTTGATCTGAACAAACAAACATAAAAAGTTTCACCATAGGAACTTTTTCCATAAGGATAAAGATAACTTTACCCAGATAGGTCAGTAGACCTCTAGACGTCTGCGTCTTAAATCCTGTTAAAATTGCTGCTTTAATATAACTCTGTGTTATTTTTATACACGTTAAGATTTATGACGACCATTATGTTAAGACGTTGAAATGGCAGAGTAAAATATATAAAAATAATAATAAACGCGCAGTTAAAACGGTTTTTTTCGTTTATTTTTAGGCACAGAAACAAAATACAATTTGTTCAAGCATGTATTAATGGTTGAGAAAGTGATTTATTTTTAGTTTCTAGTTCTTATTTTAGTTCGTAAATATTTTTAATATATGGCACTACTAGTCTGTTAAATCGCGCTAACGTTTACTGACGAGCGTTTATAGGCACTCGAGTCTATATAATTTTGTTTATTCCATATTTTACTTTTAATTGTGATTTGAATATAGTGCTAGTAGAAGGTATCAAGTGGTTTCAGTTCTGTCGACTGAGAGTTGCTCAAGTTGAACACAATTTTAACCATTAATCAGTAGTTCCTTAAGGCTGTATATAGAATTAAAACTAAATTTCTAGAAAAAGGTAACATTTATAATATTAGGTTGGGGAAAGTCTTTTCGCATATAGTATGTATAAATCTATAATAAAATATCTTTGGCTGTACTATTTGTATCTGGCTTGTTTTCAAGACATTAAAAAGGTGACATTTCAAAAAAGGAAATCAAATTATATTTGGAAAATTTTGTTTCTCACTATTGTTCATTTGATAAGAACAAAATGGCACATATACTGTAATTATACTTACTTGACACTGGCTAAATGCACAAATCGTGCAAGCCATAAATAAAGAGAAAGTCATTTAATTGACAAACAAGTCCTGCCATTAAGAAAATACAAAAACGATCAATCTACTTTTTTTATTTCTTTCTTTGTTTTATAGCATAAATATTGATATAGATGTCATGTGATGTCCACGGTGGGCCCAAAATGATCATTCCCCTTTGGCATACACGTTTAGTTTGGATAATATTGCATGGTCAGTTAAGTGACGTCATTTTAAATTAAATATAGCGGACCGTCCAAGATAATGGACTGTTTTTTTCATGCACTGCCATGATATAGGGTTGAAATGAAAGCGTGTGCTAAAAAAATAGAAAACGAACGAACGAACAGGGGATCGAGAGAGGAGTGGGCGGCAGACGCGCATAATGCGCCCCCTCCCCCCTTCTTCCGTACCCCCTTTGTCGCCGTGCCCCCGCACCCCTGTACCGCGCGGGCGAACACTCATTTAAGCGGTCTACTTAAAATGATGTTACTCTAAATCCAATATGGCGGCCTGACCATGGTGGCGGACTTTTATTTTAATGCACTCCTTTGATATAGGAATGACATGAAGGCTTTTGCAGTTATAACTACAAAAAAATGACGTCACTGTAAATCCAATATGAAGGACCGCCCAAGATGACGGACTGTTTGACGACCCCCGTGGTCGAGTGGCTCGCATATACTTTTCCATAGTAACTCCACACCGAGGTGCTAGGTTCCATCCGCGATCGGTTCAATGTAAACAACGAACATTTCTTTATTGCCTGAGTCTGGGTGTTGCGGTACCGCCATTGTTCCTGAATTCCTAGTTCACACTATTAGTATTGTCATAACAAAATAATTTTGTTTTTTTTTATTATTTTGTGGATTATGTATGGTGACGACGTATTATTTCACTTGTCAACACTCTTGCGTGTACAAAAATACTTGTGGTTAATATGCCACCATTATGACGCACTAATATCCGACACAACACAAATTTTAACAAGAAAAACAAAATCATCATATTTACGCTGCCCGCTCCCGCCAAAAAGACTATAACAAAGAGAGACTGATGACATTCTCAGATTAAGTATGAAGATACCGCCACAACCATACTCTGTGTAGTTTACGGTTTAAATTGGGTTTTCACTGAGAATTTAAATTATAGGTACAGTACGTATATGCGTTATTTATAAACTAATCAACAATTATTTCTGTAAAGGAGGAGGGTCAATAAGGCGGGTTTTCGGCCCCTTCATGTTTGACCTAAAAATTCCAAAAAAAAATTTTTTATCTGCTATGTGGACTAACAAATCGATTCCACCCCAATCGAAACCACCAACTCTCAACTCAATTGAAGTAGTAGTGGACTGGACATTCAAAGGTTGCGGGTTAGAGTCCCACCTTAGAACAACTTTTAGCCGAGTAGATTTTAACTAAAAAATACATATATAAAAATCATAATTATTACTGTTTTATAAAATTGTAATATTTTTTCTTTTGACGTGATAACGTCTTATAAATCGATGAACGCCGGCTGCACGCACGAAAAAGTGTAACGTTCCACGTGCAAGCGAGAGCGCGGAACAAGCGATAGAGAGGCACGATCGGCCTTAGCGTTCGACTTGTGGCGCATCTATCTCTTTTCCACTTCATGAGGTGAAAAGTTAATGTGGTTTCCATTGTTTATTACAACAACTTAATGTTAATTTATCGAAAAAAATACAAAATAATGATAATTCAGTGATAATAATTCAATTGAATTCATAAAAGTATGCAATTTTTCATCAATGTTTTCTTATGACGCTATTGCGTAAATTATCGTACGTAAACTGATTTTACAGACAACCATTTTTTTATTTAAACTACTATAAGTGCAGGCTTAAAATGAAGCATTTCCTTTTGTGTAAAATATAAATATGTCAATATTGTTTCAGAATATGGTGATCCGAAATAATTCCATCGCCTATTCGATATGGAAGAGACCAAATGTCCAACCCCTGATGAAAGTTCATATCTTCAATTATACCAACTGGAGAAGATATAAGGACGGCTATGACAAGAAGCTCTCTGTAGAAGATGTGGGACCGTACGTCTACTCGTGAGTAAAATCTCTCTTTTATAACAATACGTTGCGTGTCATTATATCACTCTGAAAATGCTTTTTGACAAAGTGTAACTCTGCCAAAATGTCACACCGCAATAGTGCAGTGTTGCTACAGTTAGAAGAAATATAGGACAGCTTAAAAAATATAATTTTCACGAGACAAAATAATATTTAAAAAAAACCGACGGGTTGCACTCCGGGAGTGCCGGCAGAAGTGAAAACTTGAATATTAACGTTGTGAATTTTTGATATTTTGAAATGGTTAAGGAATAATTTCGCACGAATTGCTTTAATGATCAGTATAAAAGTGCTATCATTTATGTGGTAAAATACAATATTCATTTATTGCGCTATCGTATACAAACATGTCAACAAACACACGAAGCCGTGTTCGTTGCATTTTTTTGTGCGCATGTGCAGAATTTTGCACATGCGCAATGACATTCTCATGACATTACCTGCCATTTTAAAATTTCATAATGACAGTTTAAAAAAAAATAATGTAACTGTCACTATGAAGATTAAAAATGACACGACTATACGCACATCGCGCAAGCGCCCTACGCCGTCTTACGAATTTTCGATCAGGTCACGTGTCCTGACGCGAGTTTAGAAATTTTTACCCATTCCAAAAAAAGTACACAGCGCCGCTAAAGAAGTTTTCACTTCAAAAATTACTCACAACACGAGTCAACAATAAATATACAAACCACTTTAAACGAAACATGTAAAATGTAGAAAAAACTCTATATGAACCAAAGTTAAGTTACAGATTAAATTATATTTGTCTTCGAATCGTAGTCTGTGCAGTTTATTCTTACTTTTTGGAAGAAAGACAATAGACGAAAGAAAAATAGACGGTGGCTGAAAGGGTGCCAACACGACAAAGGAAAACTTCCTTTGGTGCGATCCGGTACACGATTATTTTTTGTTTGCTGTCTAATATTTGTATATTTCCTTATTATTTAAAAGAAACGTTTTGAGTATTGTTACATGGAGGGAACGTAAGAAGGTCAAAAGTAATCTAAATGCTACAAAAGTAAATTTTGTTAAAATGTTCTTTTTCATAATGTTATTCTGCCAAAATATCATTCCGTAAATGCTCTTTGTCAAAATGTTACTTAGCCACCATCATCAGCTTATTAATATCCCTTTTAACGACATTAGACCTTCAGAAAGCATAAAAAATACCAAAACGAGAATGGATAAGAATCGTTCCAGCACACGACAGAACTTTAAAATTAACACTAATTTTTACATCTAGTTTTCTCCGCTTTGTGAAGGATAAGGCAAATCGTTAGCTCCCGAAAAATGTACACGTAAAAAAAATATCCATATATAGGCATGCTAGATGATAGAAAAACGGCTGTGTACAATGAAAGATTAAAAAAGCGGTGATAAAAAAGTATCTAAGCGAAAAAATGTGTCCAAATATAAACACCGCTAAAGCAATAAAAAAAAGTCTGCCTCGACAGAAGCCTCCACGCTAGACAGATGTTAGCAGATAATAGTAAGAGAACATAATTCGGAAAACGGTCCTACCCAACTTGTGTCTATGGTGGTGTACGATGATTACGTCCTGTCGCCATTTACGTACCTTTAAAAGTGAAGGCTAGGTGCTACTCTGCTCTGCCGAACACCACATAGATTATCTATGGTTAGAGATTTTTAGAAAAGTACCAAAGACTAAGCTCTTTTAAATAAAATCACTATTCCCGGACTCACGACGATTTCATTATAATAAATCCTGATATTTTCACAACTTTACAAAGGCAATGATCACAGAATTCAATAAACGATTGACGAAACGTCAGGATTAAATTAAAAAAAAACGAGTGTGCTTTAGACCACACGATTGAAGTAAAACTTCTTTAGCTCCATCTATATATATACTTTAGATATATATTAGATATACAAAACATAATTCTCTCTCTTTCTATCTTCGCTAAGTGATATCTCTCTCAACTTCCGTCCGCTTCGCCCGATCACACTTTTCGTAACGCTCTCATCATGCATTCACCAGCCTACTCGCAAGTAAAAGTTCTTTACGCACGCTTGACCAATTCAAGTTTTACTTCGAAAAAGTGTGTGAGACGCTCGGCTAGAGATTACTCCTTAACAACGTGTCTTTAAACAGGCACAGAAAATAAAAAAACAAAACTTCAAAGTAAAAGTAATAGGTACGCACGATATGTTGCGCACAAAAACGTGACGCTGTCATTCGATCACAAAATTTTACTCTTCATATGTTAACTAGCTGACCCGGTAACGTGTTGCTATGATAACGCGTATACAATGGAAAAAGAGCGGGAAAAAGAGCGGACAGACAAACACACAAACAACAAATTTATATTTTTAGAGTATATACAAGAGTTTTTGAAAAGGAGTTCGGATATATAAATAATAAATGAAGGTGCAAAATTAAAACGTTGTCATTATCAAAAACATTTGATTTGTGACAATCAATTTCAGTAGCGGCCCGTCCCGGCTTCGCACGGGTGGACAAAATCTTTAAATTTTATCTATTATTAAATATTTTTCCGTTAGCGCCATCTAGCGTCCGGTAGACAAACTACTTGCGGTTAACGCGTTGCTATGGTACCGCATATACAATGGAAAAAGAGCTAGAAAAAGAGAGGACAGACAAACACACAAACCACTGTGATCTTAGATTATAGATTAGTAAACTCCAGAGAAAACAATAATTAACATGTCGTAGATCTAGTAACAGTTGTTCCGTTTTAATATGCGTAAGCGCAGAAGTTTATCTATAAAACTGTCTTGCTTTTGTAAATAATTCCTCTGTCACGTCCATTACCTACCTACTTTATTCAGTTGCTAAGCAATCTTTTGTTTTTTCTCATCATTTCACAGAAATATCTTGGCAACAATATATTATTTATAGCTATATCTTTTTATTAAGGATTGGATTGATAGGTAGGTTATTAAAAGCGAATGGTAGTAGGTAACGTAAGATGTTTTTTGTTTAATTTTTATTGGTGCAGTGACAAAGTTGTTGTTTAAATGATTGTTAATATTAATTAAAGTCGTACCTTAACAAGGTAGTCTTTAATGCACGTCGCCGATGAACTTAAGATATCACACTATTTTTTTTTTGTAAAGTTTTCCCCTAATGGGAGGCCAAGGGTACAAAAAATATAAAGCCTAGTCTTCAGTATTTTTTTTATAATTAAATCATGTTAAATGATGACTAAAGTTGATTTATGAATGATACATGATCAATAGAAGATGAATGAATAATAAAATAAGCCTAGGTTTCAGTATAGGTGTGGGATTTTACTGAAACCTCCTCGTATAATTCTTAAGAGAGCGTGAAAAGACACCTTCCAAAATTTTATTTCACTTGCCAACACTCGTGCATGTTCTCAAACATTTAGAGGCGTATAATCCAATAATCCAACTTTTACACCTTAACATCCACAAAATCATCATGTGACAAGAAACCCAAAAACTACTAAAATTGTTTTTCAAAAAGGATCTTCTTTGTTGCCAGTCGCAAAATAATTGATCCAGCATAATATGGCCGTAGCTAAAAAGAGTTTTCATGGTATAAGCCGCTCCAAGGTCCTCGGTTCGATCTCCAGCCGCGTCAATGTAAAAAACGAACTTTTCTATATTAGCCTGAGTCTGGGTGTTGTAGTACCGTGTTTGTTTCTGAATTCCATAACACAAGTGATTTAACTAATTAGGTTCAGAACGATGTATTTGATGTTATGTAATATTTATTATTTGTTTATACATTTAAAGAAAAAACACAAGTCTAAAAAGTTAGTAGAAAACATTTGAATTTATTAATAAAGAAATGAATAATTGTTATTATGGAGTTAAATAAAAATTAACTTTCTGTATCTCTGGATTTTTTTTTTACTCTAATTTGAAAGTAAGAAACACTTTTATTGGGTTCGCCAATAAATTACACATTACAACGCATTGTATAAAAAAAAGAAAAAACAATAAAATTTGACACAAAGAGTACATTTATATAAATACTAACGTAATATACAGCTAGACCAATCAAATATAATAATTAAACTATATATATAAAAACCCTGACACAGCGACAGTAATTGGATAGGTTTCATTTTAATTTATAACACAGCAACGCGTGGTCGGGTCAGCTAGTTTATATATATAATAATAATTAATAAATAATCTTTTTCGAATTATTTTTAAAACAAAACATCTTCTCTCGATTGATAGTTTTTAATTTGTATTTATAGTGGACAAAGTAAGAAACCACTGACCCTGAGATAACAGTTTCGATTCTTGGGGTCAGGCAGTTTTATTAAGTTTGTTTGCCCAATAAATCTGCCGAATGCTTCATCTTTAAATGCCGATAACAAAGCGAGTTATTAATAATAATACTTGATACTTGATAATACTTGATATACTTGAATTTGTAAATCATCCTTTAGTGCTGATGAAATCAAGAAGTCGAAATCGCTTCTTTTTGATTCTGTTCCAACGGACATGCGTAAAATATTACGAAAAAACAAGGGCAAGGAAGAAAGGGACCTGGCGGATATTATTAATTTATTCAAATCGGCAGATCCGGACGTTATACCAATATTTGTAGCTCGCCAGCTGGAAAAGTTACCACCTATTACTTTCGACCACCTCGATTGCACCAAACTACTAAAAGATAACTTACGTTTGCAGTCTAGTATTGACGAGATAAAGGCAAGTTACGTTACCCTGGAACATATAAACCAACTTAAAACTGAAGTTCTGCAGATTAAATATAATTCTCTTCCTCCCGTCTCGGCGTTAAAAGTGAATAAAAAGAGAGGTGCATGGTTATTATACAGTGGCCCTATGGGGCTTTCACATACGCATGATTCGTCAGTGATTAAATCACTTAATTATAACGATGACATTGAAATTAATATAAATACACCGAAATATAGAAACACGCCGGTAGTTGTAAATCAAGAACAAAGCGAAACACATTTACGGCAACGGTCAGAAACGGCTAATATTGCTCACGGTGCAAATGAGTCACAACATGCGACAAGTGAATGCGAAACCGGTTTGTTATCGGCATCGACGCACTCGAGCTCGTCATTGCGGGCCGCCGCCCGGACAGCTGATTGCATTGAATAAACACAACAATGACATTACGACTGAGCGGCAAAATATATTGCATGAAAACGCAGCACCGTTTAAGCCGACTGATGTAAGAAATGAACGTGAATGTGAGCGATGGGAACGAGTTGTATATCGTAAGAAACCCAAGTATCGTTATATGGGTAAGTCGGGTGTGGCGAGGGATCTTGAAGGCAAGTTTAAGGCTGCTGATAAAAAGATTCCAATGTTTATTACAAACATACATAATGACACAACTGAGAATGATATAACCAGTTACATTTTTAATAAAACTAACGAAAACGTGAAGTTGGAGAAAATTAATATGAAAAAGGAACGTGGACATAAAGCTTTTAAATTCTTTGTGTCTGAATCAAATTTATCGTTGTATCTGGACGAAAACCTGTGGCCAAGTGGCATTGTATTTAGGCGATTTATACATTTTAAACGTAGAGAACTGAACAGTAACGTATTTGTTGGCGGCCTTACTAAACTCAACAATGGATAAACGACAACTCAGTTTCGCAAGTTTTAATTGTAAAAATGTTAAACGGTCAATAGATAGCATACGAAAACTGTGCCGTTCATGCGATTTAATAGCATTGCAAGAAACTTGGTTGTTGCCGGAAGAAATACCATATTTAAGTACCATTGACAGTGACTTCGGGTATATGAGAACGTCTGCTGTGAATACTTCATTGGGTGTGGTCCGTGGAAGGCCATATGGAGGTGTCGCTCTGCTGTGGAGGAGTAGCGTATTTCAGCAAGTCCAAGTGTTGCCGTGTGATAATCCTCGTGTATGTGGTATTAAAATAGTGACAAATGAGCGACCAATGATTGTATTGAGCGTATACATGCCTACAAATGCGGTGGAAAATCTTCCAGAGTTTACGGATTGCTTAAGTACAGTGAGCGCTATAGTTGACGATTATGATATAGATTCTGTTTATATATTGGGAGACTTTAATGCAGATGTTCATGAACTATTCTTTAAAGAACTGTATAATTTTTGTAATGAACTATTTTGGTCTTGTTGTGATGTTGACTTTTTGGGTGTAGATTCCGGTACTTACACGTATATCAGTGAAGTGCATGGGTCTCGCAGCTGGTTAGATCACTGCCTAGTGACACAGGCTGCGAAACAATTTGTAGTTGATGTGTTTGTGAGTTATGACACTTTTTGGTCGGATCATTTTCCCCTAATAATCAAATGTCATTTAGATCTTTTGACACCAATTAAATCCACAAATATTCCATCCGCGAATAAAGACGCTTTTTGGGGAATAAGAAGTAAAGAACAGGAAGACCTATATTCCGAGAAGTGTCATAACAAACTCAGATTAATAGATTTTCCGGCTGAATTTTCGAAATGTGCGGATTCATATTGCACTGTCCAGGAAAACAGATGTATACTTGATAGGCTCTATACTGATATTGTGTCTGTCCTCCGCGATGCGTCTTCTGCGAGTCGAAAGGACACGCGTAGGGGTGGAGGTGGCTCGCGCATTATGGGTTGGAATAGGCATGTCGCCGATGCTCATAGGACGGCACGTCTTAAGTTTACTGAGTGGGTACTGTGTGGTAAACCTTGTTCAGGTTTAATATATAGTGAAATGTGTGCCAGCAGAAAAGTGTTCAAATCACGGCTCAAATGGTGCCAAAATCATCAGGACCAAATAAAGATGGACGCACTTGCTGAAAAACATGTCACAGGCAACTTTCGAAGTTTTTGGAAAGATGTCAAAAAGAACAGTGTAAGCCCGGGTCGTTCTGTGAGCATCGACGGTGAGAGTAACCACAAGAAGGTTGCGGACATTTTTAAAAACAGTTTTACTGTGCAATCACCCTTAGGCGCTATGAGGCAAGTGTTCGATGCTGGTGAGCTAAGTGGAATAGTGGGTGTCAGAGTATCGGCTAAAATGGTAAACGACATAATAAATAACATGACCAGAGGTAAGTCTCCGGGTCACGATGGCCTCAGCATCGAGCACCTGCAGCATGCTGGACCTCATATCTCTCGAGTGCTAGCTATGTTCTACTCGTTATGCGTGAGCCACTGTTACTTACCTAAAGATCTAATGAAAACAGCCGTTATACCTGTGGTGAAAAATAAAACTGGAGACCTGGCGGATAAAGGAAATTATAGGCCCATTTCTCTCGCTACAGTTGCCGCGAAAGTGTTTGATGGTGTGCTTAACGTACAGCTAGATAAGTACACAAATTTGCACCCAAACCAGTTTGGCTTTAGACCAAAATTATCAACAGAGAGAGCAATACTGTGCTTTAAGCACTCTGTTAGATACTACACAGATCGAAAAACTCCGGTTTATGCGTGTTTTCTCGACTTATCGCGGGCTTTTGATTTGGTGGTGTATGAGATCCTGTGGAGAAAATTGGAGAGCATGGGATTACCTCATGAAATTCTTTGCATTTTAAAGTATTGGTACACTCATCAGGTTAATTACGTTAGGTGGGCGGACGCTTTATCGGAGCCGTATCGACTTCTTTGCGGCCTAAGACAGGGTGGTTTGACGTCACCCACTTTGTTCAATATATATGTAGACGCGCTCATTGCCGGGCTCAGCAGTAAACATATCGGATGTCACATTGACGATATATGCGTCAATAATATCAGTTATGCCGATGATATGGTGCTGCTGAGTGCGTCAGTTTGCGGTCTGAGACAGTTATTGCAGATATGTGAACGGTATGCGTGTGAACATTGCTTGATTTACAATGCTGCGAAGAGCCAGTGATGCCAGCCATGATCTTTGGGGCTGAAGGTGCTAGATATTCGCAAAACATACCACCTGTTTATCTCAATGGTATACCACTTGAAAGAGTGGACCACTTCAAATACTTGGGCCATATAGTAACTTCAGACCTCAGGGATGATCTTGACATTGAGCGCGAACGGAGAGCTCTGTCAAAAAGAGCAAACATGTTGTCTCGTAGGTTTGCTCGGAGTTTGGTTGGAGTAAAAATCACACTCTTCCGTGCGTACTGCACCTCGCTTTATACTAGCGCCCTGTGGGCCAACTACTCGCGATAATCGTACAGCGCTCTCCGCGTGCAGTTCAATAATGCGTTCAGAGCTTTGTTGGGGCTGCCCAGTTTCTGTAGCGCTTCGGGCATGTTTGCAACGGCTAGCACAGATTGCTTCTACGCGACTATACGCAAGAGATGCACGTCTATGGTACACAGAGTGTGGACCAGCCCCAACATTGTTCTTGCGATGATTGCTGACAGGCTGGATTGCCCTTACATCCGGCACTGTTGTAATAAACATGTTACATATGGTGCGGGGTGTTATGGTAATACCAGGAAAGAATGACTTTTTTTATTGTTTACTTATTATTTCATTATTTATTATTACATTTTATCACTTCTTTTAATTTTAATTTTATAATATTAATTGTGACATCTAACTTGTGACATGATTTAAATTTTAATTATTTTGTAAATTTTATTTGCTAATTTGGTATTTTTTTGTTTATATTTTTGTTCTAATTTGATTTGATTTAATATGATTTTAATATTGTCATTATTAATTATGATCTTGAGTAATTTGCTTGTGTATGGGTTTAATCACCTGAATTAAATGATTTTTATTTTTTATTTATTAAGATGAAACAGCCATTTAGTTTTATCTATATATGTGAAATTCTCTGTCACAGTGTTTGATCGCGATGAACTTCGAAACTACTAAACCGATTTTGACGATTTTTTGACGGTGAAGAGCAAGCTTACCACCTTACACCTTAGCTCACCGCCACCTGTCGGTCTTCTACAGACTGTATTTTAGAGAGTGTGCTCGGGAGCTGTATATGCTCATACCGCCATCTCCTTTTTTCCACCGGACACCCAGACACACTAAGGGCTACCACCCTTTCTTGGTTGCGATTCCTAACTGTCGCACCAAGCGCTTCTCAACACCATTTATAATGCGCACAGCAAAAGAGTGGAACTCCCTCCCTGCGTCTTTATTTTCGAGCAGGTACTTAAAACCCGTCCGTTTTTAAAGCCAGGTTGAATAAGCACCTTCTGGGTTAGCTCGTTCCATCGTGTATCTTGTCTTGGCCCCCGGGCTTCATTGGGATCAAGAGCAAATACTAGAAAAATCCCGTCTCAGAATTTACTTGTAAGCAGAGTCGTTTTTTTCTAATATTTTTCTATTAAACTAATGACATCTAGCTACCTTATAAGGTAGCATTGAAAAAATCCAAAAATATAAAAAAATATTAAACTAGATATTTATTTCTTAATTCTATGAGTACGAAGTCGCGGGCAAAAGCTAGTCAGATATAATAACCAACCACACAGTATCTTAACTTATCGATAGAACGTTTATTAGTACTATAAACGATCTAATTTTGGTTACTGTCGCAATATGTTGGCTGTATAGTGGCAATGCTTTTGCGTATAGCTGGAAAAAGGTTTTTATTTTTTAAAGGCAAAAAGAAGGTTGAATAGAATTTATAACTTTATACTCCCGATAACTTAAACTAATGAATATGAATTTTATTACATTAACAGACTAAAAAAACCATAGATCACAATTAAATACTTAAAACGAGTTTAACTTATGACTGAATCACAGAAAATCGTCCATGAAATAAGGTCGTTAAAAAAACTATATTTTTCATGATTTTTACAAGCACACCATTATTGGTGTGAATGTAAAAGCTAGGCTTATGCCTAGCTCAAAAAAGCACTGAGGCTTGTATTATGGATACTAGGGTAACGGATAGACATACATATATGATATATAGATATGTAATCACTACATAGTATAAAACAAAGTCGCTTTCTCTGTCCCTATATCCCTATGTATGCTTAAATCTTTAGAACGACGCAACGGATTTTGATGCGGTTTTTTTTATAGATAGAGTAATTCAAGAGGAAGGTTTATATGTATAATACATGCATAATATAGTAGAGCATTGCATCCGTGCGAAGCCGGGGCGGGTTGCTAGTATTTATATAAACATATAGAAAAACCCATAACTCAAGTACAAATTTGCTCCTTTCGGGACTCGATCCTAGGACCTTCGGTGCGAAAGGCAGAATCGCTACCGTTACACCAAACGGTCGCCAATTTATTTGTTGAATTCCTTAAACAATCACATTTGTATTGGAAATTGATATAAATCACTTGAAATAAATTTAAATTTGATAACAATATAATAAATTCATAGTAATAAAATTATAAACAAATCAATTTCCCATCCAGTCAAATCCTCTCCCATCCAGTCAAATCCTCTCCCATCCAGTCAATCCTATCTCCATTAAATGGTTAGCAGCTCAAAACTTGTGCACCATGATTGACTCCCGTTAAAGAGAACCCACTTCACCTCGCTATACTCTTTCAACTGACCTTGAGAGACCCGTCAATTTTATCATAGTATTTCGTAAGATGACGCACACTTATGAAATAATTATAAAAACATTCGAATTAAATAATTTTATTACGCATAATTTACAATAATATATTTGACAATTAAAATGAAGTGAAAAAACACAAGTGCTCGTTTCGCGCCAAAAGTATGACGCGGTACTTAACATAATAAAATTGACCACAGATAAAAAATGCATGAATTGACGCAAAGGCGACAAGAAGCTATACGACCTCAACGGGCTAAGTGGCGTAGTCACAGATAATCATAATTTTTACAAAGTTTTTTAGTGAGCCAACACTTAAACCTCCATTATGTGTCTATTGTTTTGGAATCTTACTTTTAAACTAGTATATCTACAAACCAAATCCATTTATTTAAAACGATTGACATTAAATATAATTGATATATTTATAGGGTTCCTATTAGATTTCACGATAACGATGCTATGATATATCTTCAAAATGTTTTTGAATACGTGGTATTTCTTTTTATATCCTTTTGTTTATACGTGCTAATATAAAGACTTATGCAGAAACTAAACATAATTTAGAATCTTATTGTTACTAAGGATTTTTTTCATTGTGAGGTAAAATTAATTATTTCAAAAAGTATCCATATATTATTTTTTTGATTTGATGATTTTTTTTTTCGTTTTGCTGGATTTGTTCCCACTACGGACATAGGAGGTCATTTTAATTTATAACACAGCAACGCGAAGCTAAGTCCGCTAATAATTATTTATCGAGGTATAAATTCTGTTACAGAATATTGTTAGGTATAATTTTGAAATTCATAATTTGATATAACTGGCAAAATAAATAAAAATAAAAACATTATGGTAAAGAAAGTACAAAAAGTAAGCAAGATTATTAAACAATTACAATTCTATTTTAATTAAATAAGAAAAAACCCTACAAAACTTAGCAACATGGTAACACTATAATATAGATATTAATTTATTTTTATCAATATTTCGATACTCATGTTATTTATTCGTGTAAACGAGACAAACTTTCAGGGACCAAATAAAGGGTGTCCTAATAAAAGGCCAGGTCAAAAGTACCCTTAATCAACGAACTTATACAAGGTGTCCCAAAAAATAGTGTCAAGCGTAAGTCCAGAAGTAGAGCACCTCTTGGAGTACCCGAATCACCCCCATGTATGTTCCGCGATTATTCGTAGTTTTCGAGTAATAATTTTTTTTCTGACTTTTTGAAAATTTTGATCCAAAGAACTTAAAAATTTTAAGTAAAAAAAAGTAGAACATATTTTAATGTTTTTCTTTTTGCCACTGAATCATCTTTAGTGCTTCTTTTATGTCTAAAATAATCAGCTTCGTAACTTTAGTGGAAATTTAGAAAACAGTAGTGTAAAGTCAAAATTTGAATGTTAGTGAATAATTACTTAAAATTTCATCTTTAAATTAAAAATCAAAACAGGCGAATTCATGGTTTTTAAGTATGTGTAAAAACTTCTCTAGACTCTCTGCTTTCATAATCATTTAAAAAAAGAAGTACTTAATAGGGCTACTTTGGCTTAAATCGGCCATCAAAGACAGCGAGGTGAAAATTTCATAAAACTGGACTTCTGAATATTTTTTTTTTTAAATTCCAATTATTTATTAATAAACCAAAAATGATTGTAGAAAAGCTAAAAATTTATTATTTGAAGGTCAAAAATAACTGTTCCTGCTGCCATCTTTAATAACCTTTGAAGGTTTATTATAACTTAATAAATGAAACAAAACATTATTTTCAAAGTATTTATTATTCGATCGCTTAAAGAAAGTTTTCAAAATGACGACCTTCGAGCACAATACATATTCTACATCGTCTAAAAAAGATTTCTTTTAAATTTATAAATGCAATTCTGTTGTTTTTTATTGTTTCTTCCGCTTGTCTTGTTCTTATTTTGTTCTTAACACTGTGACGTTTGTTATGTCCTTGGCGTATACTAATTCCTTGTAGTATCCCCAGACGAAAAAATCTATGGGGTTCAAGTCGGGTTACCGTGGCGGCCACGGAATGGGCCCTCCACGACCGATCCATCTGCCTGGAAATGTTTCAGACAAATGTTGTCTAACATTTCTAGCAAAATGGCATGGAGCGCCGTCGTTTTGAAAAATATTTTTAAAGAAATTTTCGTTTTCAGCTTGTCTCCGTAACAATTCCTGACAAAATGCCACCCTTCTCGGGTAGTCTGCGGGTTTGAGGTGAAAACGCTCTTGATGAAGTATTCGATGTGCTTGTGATTTCGGAATTCCGATTCGACGTTCTATTGTTCTTACACTAACTGATGGATCTCTCACCACTTCTTCGACCACTGATTGGACAGTATCTGGGTCACTCATTTCAGATGGGCGCCCCGATCTTCTACCTGGTAGGCGTCCTTCCATGTAAGAGTTATGTACTCTTAAAATCATGCGATGATCAGGCCAAGTTTCAGGCTGAGGTCCACCTCCATTTTGTACTTGCTGCCGGAACAACCTGGCTGCTTCAGAAGCATTTCCTCTTGCATATCCATAAAAGTAATGCATAAGAGCATATTCTTGCGATGAAAAAGACATCACAAAATGAAGAGCTTGAAAAGTCCGTTAAGAATGCCAAATTTGTCAAAATCCCGTATTCACACAAAACCAAATCGTAATCGCACTCAAGGTCCGTAAAGAAAGCAAAGTTCGTCAAATAATCACAAATGAGCGTATCGTACGTAAGGCGCAAACAAAAGCAGGCAAACGACTGGCGCCAGAACACAATAGGCGCTCGGACTACACCCCCCGCCTCATCCCCTTGCCACAAAGAATAGCATTCCTCAGTTATATCCATTTCCATTTCGCCAATGAGAGTGAGAGAGATAGCAATAATGCGGTCTCTTTCATATCCTCTCACTCGGGCAATTTTTTAGCAGGTAAGTACTGCGTTACATCCAACACTACAACCGATGTGATCCGCGAGAAAAATATTTAAATATGGGTTTTGATGTAGTTAATTTTTGCTAAATTGTAATTAATCTGAACCTTAGAAATTATAAAAAGACCAGATGTTTTTTTTTATCATCTGATAGGAATTTGGTAAATTTTATGAAATTTTCACCTCGCTGTCTTTGATGGCCGATTTAAGCCAAAGTAGCCCTATTAAGTACTTCTTTTTTTAAATGATTATGAAAGCAGAGAGTCTAGAGAAGTTTTTACACATACTTAGAAACCATGAATTCGCCTGTTTAGATTTTTAATTTAAAGATGAATTTTTAAGTAATTATTCACTAACATTCAAATTTTGACTTTACACTACTGTTTTCTAAATTTCCACTAAAGTTACGAAGCTGATTATTTTAGACATAAAAGAAGCACTAAAGATGATTCAGTGGCAAAAAGAAAACATTAAAATATGTTCTACTTTTTTTTATTTAAAATTTTTAAGTTCTTTGGATCAAAATTTTCAAAAAGTCAAAAAAAAAATTATTACTCGAAAACTACGAATAATCGCGGAACATACATGGGGGGTGATTCGGGTACTCCAAGAGGTGCTCTAACTCTGGACTTACGCTTGACACTATTTTTTGGGACACCTTGTATAAATAATAATACTAGATTTAAAAAAAAATTAATCACCACGTTTTGAGTGGCCCCTCGCTTGGCCCCGCCGCCGCGCCGGGTTATTTTATTCTTTTTTGGTCACTGAAAAACGCGGTATTTTTAGATTTTTAAATCTAGTATTATTATTTTATTATTAACTCAACGAAGTAACCATGTGTTACGCAACAATCGGATAAGCCCCATACAAAAGTGAAAGTTGCCGAAAGTTGACCTGAAAGTGCACCTAGAAACTTGAAAGTTGTTTAAGCGTGCATTGTCATCGGGTTCTGAGCTATCCTGAAAGTTTCAACTCGCTAGGTGGTCGGGAAGTGCCTCAAAATTGAGATACAAGGTTCCAAATGGACAGACAAGACGACAGACAAGCAAACACACAAGAAAGCGACCTAAGAAAAACGTGAGAAAAAGTTGATGAGAGTCGAAGAATCGAGAGATGTACGAGTATGTCAGGCTTGTGGTAAGTGGAAATCCCCTGCGGGGAAAAGGATGGGATTTTTGTATGTAATTTTTGTCCATTAAATAGTACATATCAATCGAGAATATTTATGTTATATCGATGTATTGATTGTAACTTAATTTATATAATAGTGCCATAAGGTTATCGAAAGCACATTTTACACTCGCATGATGCATTTACGTCACTTAACTTCGGATATGGCGTTTATTATGAATGGAACTACAATTTCCCTATGGAATATTAATTTGTTTCTGCATACGTCATTTAAATAATCTTGGGATCCATCTTTGAGCTCCGGGTTCGAACTCCGCCGATGCTTATACGTAATATGAGAGGTTTACTTATAACCAGGGGTTCTGGTAGCACAGTGCATGGAATATGTATTTTTTTTAATAGATCTATTTATTCACATACATTTGTACGTGAACCAGATTTTTGGTGAATCTATAATCTAAGATCACAGTGGTTTGTGTGTTTGTCTGTCCACTCTTTTTCCCGCTCTTTTTCCATTGTATATGCGTTACCATAGCAACGCGTTCGTCTACCGGACGCTAGATGGCGCTAACGGAATATATTTAATAATAGAAAAAAATTAAAGAATTTTGTCCACCCGTGCGAAGCTGGGACGGGCCGCTAGTAACAAACAAATGAAATTAGGTTTTGAATGCATAATATTCATTCAGATTTTAAAATGAATAACTAGGTCGATGCTGTCGCTAAGCATAAAGCTTCGCTAGCACTAAATATTAGAGCGGAGCGTAATACTAAAAAAAAATCAGTTATGTTTAGTTGATTTTGAAATTACATAAGAATGAAAACTTTCAAAAAGCGCGTATTTTGTTTCAATAGGAAAACCCATACAGCCACATTTTTTTTGGACATAACATTTTTATGTTTGCAAATTTCAAAATTCGGGCTAAGTCACGATCTACTCCTAAATGTGTTGATTCGATTCCACACAAAAATAATTAAAATCGGTTAAGAACTCGGGAGGACGTGGCGTAACAAACATTGCATTATTGAAGCTGATCCATGTTTCGATGTTTTAACTTAACTTTGAAAAGAGGCTGGTCAAGCTTTTATTTCTGAAGGTAAATGAACCTTTATGTTATTACTGTTAACTACCGTTTGACGGATTTGTTGCGACTTAGGATATAAAATAGGTATCATTTTAATTTACAACACAGCAAGGCGTGGCCGAGTCAGCTAGTATTTTAATAAATTAATTTAATAAAGAAAGAAAGAAAGAATTTATTGAAAACAAACAATAACAACATATAAAATAAAAACAATTGCGCTTAAAATAATTAAATTAACACCTACGATCAACCAGGACCCTGCCTCAGCATAGGCCACTGCAAGCAGAGATCCACCGCAGCAGCGCTGATATTAAAATAAATAAATAAAAGATACTCGACCCAATCTTTCGCCATCATAATCTCACAATTGAGCTACCGAGCGTTTGACAGACCGTTCGAATTCTTCCATGCATTTCTTAATCGCCCACGCTCACTAAAACGACTTGTATACGATATTTTTAGATCATTTGATAGAATCAAGCGTTACTATCCAGAAGTCCATATCCATTAGTAAAACAAAAATATTTAGTTTACTTCCGCAAAATATAAGGAGTATGCAACCAAATAAATGCCGAAACCACAGACACCTTTGTGAGGGTGCTTGAATTTTGAGGAAGTAAGCATCTTTGTTTTACTAATGTTTCTAGATCGACATTTCTAATAGGTATAAGCGCTAAGAGTGGACGGCCTAATACTTGAGCACTGGTTCATGTCTCTCGTGGTGCCTTACTAACGTGCCACAAATTAATTTTGACATGTGACTTATTAAGTCAAAATTATCTACACTAATATTATAAAGAGGAAAGATTTGTATTTTTATATTTTTGTATGTTTGCAATGAATAAACTCAAAAACTACTAAGCCGATTTTATAAATTCTTTCACCATTGGAAAGCTACATTCACGCTGAGTAACATAAGCAATATTTAATACTAGAAAAATTTAAAGAATTTTGTCCAGTCGTGCGAAGCCGGGACGGGCCGCTAGTTTATTATAAAAGAAAATTTTACATAACAACACAATTAAAATTATAAAATTATTATTGTTATTTTGTACTAACATAGTTCGTAAGCATATTGTTACAAAAATATGGGCATTATTTCCGAAATAAATTATTGAAAGGAAGTAAGGGAAAATATTCTTAGATAAATTATTTTAATAAAAAATACTGGAAAAAATCGACTCGCCTCACAAGTGAATGCTCAGGCGGGAATCGAACCCGCAACCTTTGGAAGTACGGTCCAATGCTCTCCCAATTGAGCTACCGAGCCTTGTTGTGAGCCGAGTTGATGTTTTCCAGTATTTTTGTATTAAAATAATTTATCTTAGAAGATAGCATTGAAAAACTATGGGAAAATATGTTTAATAATGACCGTTAAAATTTAGAATAAATTAGCTGACCCGGCCACTCGTTACTGTGTAATAAATGACGCCTATCCTATATCCTAAGTTGGAAAACATATTCACAACTTGATACCAACAAAATTACAACCAAATTATTATTATTCTATATATACTAGCTAACCCAGCCAGCACGCGTTACTATGTTATAAATTAAAATGAAACCTATCTTATGTCCTAAGTCGCAATAAGTCCAGCATAATGAAAAAAATCATCAAATTCAGTTAAGTTGTTACGGAGTTCATCGCGGTCAAACACTGTGATAGGAAATGTATATATATATATATATATATATATAGATTACACTAGCGGCCCGTCCCGGCTTCGCACGGGTGGACAAAATTCTTTAATTTTTTTCTATTATTTAATATTTTTCTGTTAGCGCGATCTAGCGTCCGGTAGACGAACTACTTGCGCTTAACGCGTTGCTATGATAACCTTAATTGATACAATGGAAAAAGAGCGGGAAAAAGAGCGGACAGACAAACAACAAATTTGTGATCTTAGATTATAGATTACCACATAAGAGGGCTTCGTTCTGATGCAGTATTTAGTAAGTTAATAATTCGTGGTATTAGCTGCATAATGACAATGTACATCTAATAGGTTATTTGTGAGGTACACAGGTACAGTCGCAAGAAAGATCTACTGTTGTCTCATTGCTGACATGGTTCTACGGTGTAAACATCTTGTCGCTCGTGACTGTGCTTGTATTTCGTCAACATCTTTATGTAATGGTAATTAGGAAAAAGAATATTGTCATTAACTACTAAAAAACTGTAAAATAGCTGTTTTTAGTTTTGCAATTATTCGTAATAGTCAAAATTTTGTTTTTATGCTAAAAAAAAGTGTAAAAACAGGAAAATCTAAATGAGTTGTTTTTATGAGGGTGTTTTTGCACTAACTCTATGCCATAACTAAGGTTTAAATGCGTCATTTCCTTTTATTTGGTTTATGGTAATAAAAAAGTAATAAATGGTCACTTAAGCATACGCCTGTATGCTTACTAGTAAGAATCACACAAAAGTATTGTCAACTTCGCCTTTACGTAAAAAAAAATCAATTATTTACGCGGTAAAATTTAGTCAGAATTGACATTCCATATTTAAAATTCTAATTTCTTTAATCATGGTTTTTTATTTTTGCCAGGGTTTGCGTTTTTTTTCTTTATTTGTAGCTTGCACCATTTGTGCATTAAGCCAATGTCAAGCAAGTATAATTGCCAGTTCTTGAGTAATTTCTTTTCTTAATTTCATAATGATGACTGAACAGTAAAATATATGTTTCCCCCCTAGGTTTCAGTAAATGTGTGAGGTTTTACTGAAACCTCCCCGTGGACTTCTTAAGAGAGCACGAAAAGGCAACTTCCGCTGCTTTGTTACACTTGCCAACACTCTTGCATGTTCACAAACACTTAGTGGTTAATAATCCACCATTATTACACACTAATATCCGCAACACCACAAATTTTAACAAGAGAAACAAACCACCAACATGACGCTTCCCGCTCCCGCCAAAAAGTCCAGGGTTTACGTTATGTGATATCGTCGTTTGTTTTTTTTTGCTATGCTCATGAGATCGGCATAACTCAAACCTCTTTGTACAACCCCCAATTGAATTAAACTCCTTTTTTTACTTTTTTCCCGCTATTTTAAGTAGTTTATTGGATTTTTTGGCGAGAGTGGGAAGCTTCACTTTAGTGGTTTTGGTTCTCGTATTAAAATTTGTGTTATGGTGGATTTAAATGTACTAGGCGATCCAGTCGCTAAGCATTAAGCTTCGCTAGCACCATATATTGGAGCGGGGCGTAATACTAAAAAAAAGTCAGTAAATTATAAATTCCATAAGAATGAAAACTTTCAAAAAGCGCGCACTTTTTGTTTCAATAGGAAATCCCATAGTGCCAATATTTTTTGGGCATAGCTTTTTATTGTGAATTACAAAATTAGGGCTCAGTCACAAACTGGTTCTAAATGTATTGATTTGATTCCACACAAAAAATATTAAAATCGGTTAAGAACTCGGGAAGTTATGGCGTAACAGACATTGCGTCATTGAAGCTGATCCATGGGAGCTCCTTTCCATAACCAATAATATTTATAATGGTGTATTATTGACCATTAAGTATTTCTGAACATGCATGAGTGTTGGCAAGTGAAACAAAACAGCAAGAGTTGCCTTTTCACACTCTCTCAAGATTCCACGGGGAGATTTCAGCAAAACCCGTACTGAAACCTAGGGAAATGGATATTTCATTATTTATTCATTGATCACCTATTATTCATAAATCAGCTCTTACCATATTTCATCATCATCTAATAAAGTAAATTAATGAATATAAAGACATGGCTTAAAGAACATGCATCCAAGCCATAAATATTTTTCGAAAAAAATCGTTTAGTGTCAGTTGAATTATGATTATCCTCTTACTTTTTGGCGGGAGCGTGAAGCGTTACTTTAATGGTTATGGTTTTTTTGTTAAATTTTGAGTTTTGGCTAATATTAGTGTGTTATAATGGTGGGTTATTAACCACTGAGTGTTTCTGAATATGCATGAGTGTTGGCAAGTGAAACAAAACAGTGGAAGGTGTCTTTACGCGCTCTCCCAAGTCCACGAGGGGTTTCAATAAAACCCCACAACTTTATTGAAACCTAGAGGGATTATATCGCTATTCATTCATCGTCCACTGATCATCTATCATTTATAAATCAATTCTCACCATCATTTATCATGACCTAGGAAAAGAAATCTATTATTGAGGATATACCGTATGGTTCATTCCAAAGCCGTTAAAAATTTAAATAAAAAAAAAGATTATCATCTTGTTTACCATGAATCATAAGGAAATCTTTAACACCTACAACGTTAATTCAGAAACACTGTTTCCTCATTTATAAAATCAAATAAAAAAAAGATATATAATAAAATTATTTAAATTTGGACAGGATAATCTGTTGGGGAAAATAAACATGTAAATATATCATCATAACAGGAAATCTATCTTTGTGTCGTTTACCTGTTTTAAAGTTTTTATGAAGTTCAAAATTCTTGTGATGCCCAAAGACGGGACCGTAACGGTCTTGGTTAACGGGATTTATAAGATTTGAAGAATAGTTAAAATTCTTTTTTTTATTATCCAAAATAGTTTAAGCATCATTTAATGTTCCCAGGTTCGTGTACCGGAAGGGGCAGATGTTTATGTGATGAATTTGTAAATACTTAAGTGATTTGTATTTATTACTAACTGACCCGGCCACACGTTGCCGTGGCTTAGTTATTAGGATTATTTATTTTTCTAAAATAAAAGTTAGCCTAAGTTACTCCTTATTACATCAGTTACCTGCCAATATAAGTCCCGTCAAAATCGGTCCAGCCATTCCAGAGATTAGCCGGAACAAAGAGACAGACAGACAGACAAAAATTGTAAAAAATGATATTTTGGTGTATGTACCGTATATATATTCATATGCATGCAGTAAAAAACGGTTATTTCGATATTACAAACAGACACTCCAATTTTATTTATATGTATAGACTATGACTATTACATATTTATATAATATACCTAGTAGGACCATTAGTTCTGTCACAAATAAAATGCATTTTTTTTATGAAGTAATGTAATATTACTAAAACTTTTATTTACTATCAGATTAATATTATTTAATTTAATTATAACCTATTGTTATGGAGATCCTTGGGGGAGGCCTATGTCCAGCAGTGGGCGTCGTACGGCTGATATGATGATGATGATGATAAAATAATATTTAAATTTGTCTTAAACTTAAAAGTAAAAACCTTAAATAAATATATATATATAATAACTAAAATATATTATTAAAAGGAGTCCCTTTAGACAAGGTTCCGAAGATACTGGCTAACCAATTCTAACTAATTCTTTGTCGGAGGTAGCTGCCAGCTCTTCGGTCTCCTGTGATGTCGACTAACCTTTAACTAAAACTAACATGTACATATTTATTAAAGACTCAGCAAAAAAAAAAATCTATTCGCAATGGCCACCTTTAATCTGTTTGGCTACGAATCTATGGATTTACGCACTGTTTCTATGGGAAATTTCGCCACTGCTTGCTCCACAGATTTTTTTAGAGACCTTTTATTAAATAATAACAAATTATAAAAACAACAAGAAGAAATATTTAGAATATACAATTTATTTAAATATATATATATGGTGGGGGAGATTTCATAACCTACGATCGGTTTTCGGACCGCACCCGGAAAAGAACTATCAAAGTGATTATGTTATTCTTAGGCAAATCACATTTAATAGAAAACGATTTAAAACAAAATATATTTATCATTACTAATTGTAGCAACTATTAATTTTTAATTTAAATAAACTAATTTACCATTTTATCTAAGCTGTTTTTCTCGCAACTAAAAAATCGCGGTAGTGAGGTGAAAAATTGCTAAAAACTTGCTCGGCAGCGAAGGATTTAGCGTCATGTACATTTGAACCCTCGCTACGCTTAAGTTTCCATAGGTACTCGCGGTCAAAACTCAACTTTCCAACCTTGCATAACAAATAACTAATTTTCATTTATTAAAAAAAAAGACCAGATCAAAAGTACCATTAACACGTTCGCTGCGGCAGTAACTTTCCAATACTTTCCATTCTTTCGGTATAAGGCCAATACACCTGGTAATAAAACTTCCATTGTGGCGGCACAAGGCTCATAGACCCTGTATCATTAACAAACCTAAATCCTTTTTTTGGCTTCCGTGCGTTGCCAGGTGTCTAAACCTGGTATTAAGGTAGGTACACCATTGGATTCTATTTTAATAATACATCTTAGATATACATATATTCATCTTTTTCCTACACCATACCTAATTGAAGTTATGCCTTCCACATGACAAGGAATGCTATACTTTTCTTAGCCGCACAGTAAGCGAGACATATACAACATGTTTAGACCTGATTTCGCACTCAACGTGTTAAACTATTTGTACAGTGTCACCTAAATTAAAGGCTATCACGGCATGCAACTTCAGACCAACTACCCTTAATTAACAATAAATATAATACAAGTATAATGCCACCGTGTTGTACCCACTTCTCTGAAAGTGTACAGTATACTTGAAGTTGTTGACTATTGTGTGTATCTGGGACAAACAGTTCAATTAGATAGGTTCAACTTCGAGAAAGAGGTCAATCATCGAACCAACTCGGCTGAGCAGCGTTCAGGAATTAAATCTTCTCGTCTAATATACCGCAATGTCTTTGACCAGTGTGTGTCGCTAGTGATGACATACGAATTGGAGAGCTGGTCCCATAATAAGAAGGCTCAAGATCACCCAAAGGGCTATGAGTTTCCCCACGTGATCGAATCAGAAATGTGGAGATCCATGGAAGAACCAAAGTGATCGATACAGCCCGTAGAATTGTCAAACTTAACCTGTGGGCGGGATACATAGCTCGTAGAACTGATGGCAATTGAGACAGAAAAGTTCTTGAGTGGCGACCACGGACCGAAAGACAACGTGTAGGCAGCCTTCCACCCTGTGAACCGACTATCTGGTGAAGGTCGAGGGAAGCGCAGAGCCGGTCATTGTTCTCCGGTCAAATTCTTGGAGAAGATCTTTGTTCAGCAATAGACGTCATTTGACTGAGACGAAAAAATAATATATATCTAAACTTCTTTTTTATTTCATGTTTTTATAATGAATGCTAAGTGTAATTATCTACGTTTTTAAACTTTGAACTGTAACGTTTTCTTATGTTAAAATTGTATATTTCTTTTGCTATGATAAAAAATATGTGTTGGTAGTCAATTAGTAAGATAGCAAAAAAGAATAGTAAATTGAATCACAAAAACATTTTCTTTTTATATAAACCAATTAAGAAATGACTAAGGATTTCGGAAGCCATGACGTAGCTGTAGATTTAATAATTAATAGTTAATTGTAATTCCGAAATGATATCTAACTAGGTCTGCAATACATGCTGCTGTTTGCAAATACTGAGCGAAGCAATTAGATTTTTGAAGGGAGATTATTCCTCCATGGTATGTCCGATTTTAAAACTTTTTTTTGCACATTAGTCACGACCGCGATGTGAGTTTTGGCGCCAAATTTCATCAAAGTAGTATCAGCGGTTTGGCTGTGATCAGCTTTTGAATTTTTCTTTCGGTGATTATTCCTTCATGGTAAACTATATATTTTTTTTACATAGCCTATGTCCGTCAGGTTATAATCATGTATGTTCATGCCAAAATTCGTACGAATCGGTTGAACCGTTAAGTAGCAGGAGGGAGACAAGCGAAATTTGTGAGTTGCCTAAAAGAGAGCTTCGCTCAACTAGCGGCAAAATTCTTTAGATTTTTCTAGCATTAAATATAGCCTATGTTACTCAGCGTGAATGTAGCTTTCCAATGATGAAAGAATTTTTGAAATCGGCTTAGTAGTGTTTGAGTTTATTTATTGCAAACATACAAAAATACAAATCTTTCCTCTTTATAATATTAGTGTAGGTAAAAAGCATTTAATCTTTTACTACTCCTCCATTTAATCTTTAACTTATCTCCAGTGTCACACGGGGATCGAACTCCTCAAGCTATCCAAGCGAGGCTCTTACAATGAAGAGTTAGAACTTTAGGTGCTTGTTAATTCTTTTCTAGTGTTTTTAATCTAAAGTGTCAGCGCCATCTATTCAAGTTAAATAAGAGTTATAAATTTACAAATCAAACAATGGATCAAAGAGTTGTGGGGGTCTCGCTGAGACATTACAAATATTTTCTTGTAACAATTTCTTTCGAGACGCTCAATGTCGTAGGTGATTAGCGCGTTCGGCCTGCGATCGTGGAAGTTAAGCAACTTTAGCAATGCTCAGTCATTGGATGGGTGACCAAAATTTATTATAGTGAGCTTCTTCGTGCTTAAAGCATGTTGATGGTCTCGGCTGCATTTGCAGTCGTTAGCAACCACCAATCTGCACCTGGCCCGCTTGGTGGGTCAAGGCCCAATCTCCCTATTCCATCTATAGGGAAGGCCTGTGCCCCAGCAGTGGGAATATTAATAGGCATAATAATAAATAATTTCTTTATTAATAACTAGTACTAGTAACTAGTCCTATGTCCTAAGTCGAAATAAATCCAGCAAAACGAAAAAAAAAACATCAAAATCGGTGGAGTAGTTTCGGAGTTCATCGCGATCAAGCACTGTGACAGGGAATTTTAATAAATATAGATATACATATATATTTTCAAGACAAAACTAAGTAACAGTTAACATTTGATAATTTATTTTTCTCTCTTTCACAGTCAGCAGTTGGAGAGAGTAAATATAGAATTCGCACAAGACAGCATAACATTCCAAGAGAAGAATGACTTCAGATTCTTAGTCAATAAGTCCATGGGGGTGCAGTTTGACTCCATCACAGTACCAAACATACCGCTACTGGTAAGATTGTTAAAAATAATATAATTTACTCAAACCATCAGATGACCGTTAGCGATACTGCCGTATTTTTTACATTGTTTAGTGTGTTGACTGATACCGTAAACAAGCAGGTAACGTCACTCGGTCATTCTGCCGATTCCGTGCATTTTCAATCGCGTGGTCGATATATTTTAGTTATTTAATTTCAGAATTTAATGTAGGCTAGATTGGTTTACTTAACAACAGTTTGATCTATATTATCCTTGTAGTCAAATATATTTCGATATTAATTAAATGAATAACTATCTCGAATTCGATTTGTCCAACCACTTGGTGCAACGGCAGCGATGCTGTCTTTCGCATTAACGATCCTGGGTTTGAATCCTGGAAGGAGCAGATGTTTGTGTGATGAACACGAGCATTTGTACTTGAATACAATATTTTTGTATATGTATGTCTATCCGGTGCCCTAGTATCCATAACACAAGCCTTACAGCGCTTACTTTGGGCTAGGTTAATTAATGTGAATGTAAGAATTAGAATAACTAGCTAACCCGGTAACGCGTTGCTATGGTAACGTTAATTGATACAATGGAAAAAGAACGGGAAAAAGAGCGGACAGACAAACACACACACAACAAAGTTGTGTTTTTAGAGTATATATTATTTTTATTATTTTTATTTTCTTCTTAGGGATTGGCCAAGGTGTTGGAAAACAATTTGAATGCAATAACTCAGTTGCCGGTAATGGCTGCCTTGCCATTCGCAAACCATCCGGAAGCTTTCGTCCAACTTCCTGTACATAGGTAAGAATTAAAAGACGCAGCAGTTCGATGATTCATTGTCTCACCAAAATGACTGCCACTGCTAGACAAAGTAAGGATCTCCCAAGGATCTCCATAGTGACCGGTCCTGCGCTGCCTGCATGTAGGCGCTTCCCGCGACCTTCACCAGATCGTCGGTCTACCGAGTGGAAGGCTTGCCTACACTTCATCCGGTCCGTGGTTGCCACTCAAGAACTTTACTGCCCCAATGGCCATCACTTCTACGAGCTATATACCCCACCCACTTCCACTTAAGTTTGACAATTCTGTGGACTATGACGGTTACTTTGGTTCTCCTAAGGATCTCCTCATTTTGATCTTTTATGGAAACTCCGAGCACAGCACGCTCAATCGCCCTTTGGTTGACCTTGAGCCTTCTTATTAGGCCCACAGTAAGGGACGACGTATCCGATGATTACTTAATAATAATAATATAGATACACTTAAATAAACGAAATAAAAAATTAACCCAAAAATCTTAGCTCGTAGGTAATATACCCAAAAGACCGATAGCGTTACCTCGTTGTATCGCCAAACTTATTCTCTGGGCAGACTTCCGATCACGTCTTGACCAATCGATAAATTTTCTTTTAAAGTCTTTGGATATTCGGTAGGTCCTAGGACCTCAATGACCCATACTAGTGTCCTCTGAAGTCCTCTGTTTCCTTCTAATTTTAACTGTAGTAATAATTAAATTAATATTGTAATAATTATTTTAAACCTATAAATACCGGAACTTTCCGGAAAGGCATATCCATGTTATGTATGTCATCCATCATCTACGAAAAAACAAACTACCTAAAAAAGTTTTTTTTTTAATTCTCAGGTTTCTTTGGGGCTATGAAGACTCCATATTCAACGTCGCTAAGCCTTTACTTAGCTTACGAGGGGAGCTCAAAGTGAACAATTTCGGATTGCTAGCCACTGTAGGTATAAGTTTTATAAATTATCTCTCTTTTTTATATAAATAACTAAAATAAAGAATACATGATCTCTTGTCAAATCAATACTATACCAATCTTAGACCGGCTATACCGATAGCCAAAATTCCTCGTCAGTTCCTGCTAGCAATTGCTACCATATTCATGTGGCCTGCTGTTTTTAAAAAAATACGATTAATTTTTGAGTTACTAAGATCCAAATATTCAGTGGTGGATTCTTTATTTAATCCTAGCTTCATTGTTTTTGCGAGAAAGTGGCATTTTTATCAAAGAGTCCGACATTTTTTTCACAATTTGCGCTGCATTGGGATTGTTGAGAGGGGTGGGACGCGCAGTAGCGGACTGACAAGTGGATAAATGATCCTGACATTTGACATTAGAACTGTATTAATAATGAGATTTTAATTTAAACTACTGCATAGTATACTGTGACTATTGTTATAATATTAAGTTTGATATTATTAATATTTTTATTTATATTAATATAACAAAAATATGTGACTTACTTCCGCAAAAAAACAAGCAAAATATACCGCCCTTCCGGCCGCAAATAAATGAGGAGGTGACGTTCAAAAAGCTGTTGTTAAAAAAACTGTTTCTGTAATATATAACACAGATGAGCAGATAATTATCCCACCTTCATTTTATTACAAGCATTAGGATTTCATAGGACAATTATGATGTTTTCTGTTGCAGCATTAAGTTACCTGAACGATAATACACCTTTATCTTAATTTTTTATTTTTTGTGATTAAACTCTTTTTGAACGTTAGCTCCTCAAATGCAAAAGCCGCAGACACCGACACACCCTGCACCTATGCCAATTACTATTTGGTTGTCTTTGCGGAAGTAAGCCACATATTTTTGTCTTACAAAAATATTAATATCATACTAAATGTAACAATGTTACTATTGTTATATTGTGACTATTGTTATATTACTAACTGTTATATAACAATAGTCACAATGTACTATGCTGTAGTTAAAATTAAAATCTCATCATTAACACAGTTCTAATGTCAAATGTCAGGATCAATAAAGTATTCTTTATTATTGTTATGTTATAAAAAAGATAAATTGTTAATTCTCATATTGAATAAACACGATTTTGTCTTTGATCGTAAACAAGCTTCGATATATACAAGTAAGGAAGTTAATAGTTTTTTTTAATTGTCATGATAATGCTAATGTTTGCTTATCTGAAATAAATCTTATTATTAATAATAATAATATTTTTTCTAATAATTCAAATATTAAATATCTAACCGTCTTCTCAAAATGTTTATACACTATTCAGGGTCTGCTATGTAATATTCTACCTTATACCGTCTTGTTACTGTTAAAGATGCAATAAATTAAAATTTTTGGTCACCCATTTCATAACCGGTTCTTTCGATCTTGTCTATACTTATATTTTTTTTTTTACAGAAAAATGACACTGTATCTGATAGACTTACCATAAATACAGGGGAAATTGACATGGATAAGATGAACGTCATAGAAAAGGTAGAGGGCGAGAGTCATCTTAACATATGGGGTGGACCAGATTGTAATAGGTAAGTTATTTCAAACCACTTTTCAGTCCACGGTAGCAATTGCTACTGATAGCCAAAACCCTCGTCAGTCCCTGGTAGCCATTGCTACCATATTCAAATAACCACATGGCGTGCTGTTTTTTTTTATTACGATTAATTTTTGAGTTACAGAGATCCAGATACTCTGTAGTAGATTCTTTATTTAATCAGGTTTAAGGTAGTTTTTTTTGTTTGGTCCTAGCTTCATTATTTAGCGAGCAAATGGCATTTTTGTCTAAGAATCCCACATTTTTTTTTTCAACAATTCGCGCTGCATTGGGACTGTTAGGTGTGGTGGGGTGTGCAGTAGCGGACTGACATGTGATTATGCAGCATCTTAAATAGCACATACAAGTGCATGATTTACTTATAATAAAATAATAATAATATTTCTTACATTCACACCAATAAGCCTAGCCCAAAATAAGCACTGTTAGGCTTATCTTATGGATACTAGGATAACGGATAAACGATTTTGATTTTGAAAGGCAGGATCGCTACCGTTTCACCAATACTAGCTGACCCGGCCACGCGTTGGTGTGGCTCAGTTATTATAATTTGCAATATTGTTTTTTTATTATAAACTAGCAAACCCAGCCACGCGTTGCTGTATATATATCCTATATTTTAAGATAGATCAAATAACAGATAATTACGAAGTTTGATCAAAATCGGTTAAGTAGTTTAGGAGTCCATCGCAGACAAACAACGTGACACGTAATTTATATATATTAAGATTACTATGAAATCTATCCTATGTCCTAAGTCCGAAGAAATCTAGCAAAAATGAGCAAGGTTGAGTAGTTTCGGAGTTCATTGCGGTCAACCACTGTGCCAGAGAATTTATGCTCGTATTCATCACACAAACATCTGCCCCCGCCAGGATTCGAACCCAGGACCGTCGGTGTGAAAGGCAAGATCGCTACCGTTGCACCGAACGGTCGTCAAATTAAATGAACCAAATTAATAAATAAATTAAAATATATAAAAGTAGGTAATCGGAGCTAATTATTTGTATTAATACATGTTATTCCCCTTTCCTACAAAGATAAAATTGAGATTTAAATGGAAACAGCCTTTGAACTATAACCCAGCGCTAACTAGAAACTTAATTCCGATAAAACAATAATATATAAACACGTTTACTTGTATATGTAAACAAATCGTGTCAAGTTGATAAAGACTCATTAATTCATTAATTTTTTTTATGATTTAATATTTAATTAAAATTTTACTGTACTTCTTACATTAAATAAAGGAAGCAAGTATGGACCTAAATTAAAACATAAGTTAAACAAAAGAAATATTCAAAAGTTTAAAAAATGTGAAAAGCAGCCTCACAGCTACTACTAAAAAACCGGCCAAGTGCGAGTCGGACTCGCGCACGAAGGGTTCCGTTAACTTGCTGGCGTTTTGGGCAAATGGTTTGATAAATATATAAAGTTTTTTGTTCATTAATGTCATGGGAGTTGTCAAAGATATAATATAATAAGTTTTGAAGTGAAAACTTCTTTAGCATCGTTGTGATTTGAAAGTCAATGAAACGAAAAAGCAACAGTACAAAGAGACAAACACATAAATTCATAAGATTTAACGTAGGAGAAAATGAGATAGGAAGCATTATGTACATATGTTAATACGTGTTTGTGTGCGCATGCGTAGTACAAAGCTTGAGAGAAGGCATCACAACAACAGTGGTATTTTGTATACGTGTACGTAATATTTTTGAAAGTTTCACTTCTACCACGTGTGAATTGCACACATGCTTACTTTTTTTTTAATTTAGAATTGGTTCGCTCTTGATCCCAACTAAATAAAATCCCGGGGGCCAAGATATATACATACCTTTTTATATAATAGTTGTCGTCTCGAGCCTGTCGTGTAGTTGTAATTTATTATTTTACACGTGTTTCCATAAACGAAGTTTTCAAAATAAAAGTTATCATTTGAGTCCACGAACAGAAAATACGTCTCCCACTGAGCTTCCCGTACAATACCTACCAATGTCTTAAATTAAGGTAACCAATTAAGGTGTCGAAGTATCAGGATTTAATCTACATTATATTATGACAATACTTTGTGTGTGTGTGTGTGTGTGTTTGTTACCATACCAGCAACGCGTGGCCGGGTTATACCAGCAACGCGTGGCCGGGTTATACCAGTAACGCGTGGCCGGGTTATACCAGCAACGCGTGGCCGGGTTAGCTACTATAAATAACAAGAAAACACCGTCTTAAAAGGTTTTGCAATAGTTCGGAAGTGTAAGAACTAAATCGCTGGTTTGCGAGAATATCGATGCAACTCAAAATACTGTCAAATTGAACTCAATATGCCAAACGATTTTAAATCTTTGATATTTCATCGTTAACAGAGACACAACACTGATATCGTCGTTATAAATCCACCGTTCGTTCGAAAGAGATACAATTACATGTTTTGGTATGCGATAATAGATTTAATAAGAAATTTGAAAATTTTATTCTACTAGGCGATGCAGTCGCTAAGCATAAAGCTACGCTAGCACCATATATTGGAGCGGAGCGTAATATCTAAAAAAAGAAAAAAATGTTTTTGGATGGGAATCTTTGCGAATTACAAAATTCGGGCTCCGTCACAATCTGGCCCTAAACCTGTTGATTCGATTCCACACAAAAAATATTAAAATTGGTTAAGAACTCTGGAAGTTATGGCGTAACAGACATTTCGCCATTGAAGCTGATCCATGGGAGCTTCGCTCACTTCGTTCGCTCCGCTCCAATTAAATCAAAAGTTTTTAGTTCCGACATATTTAAAATTCAGAAAATATTTAAATAAATACAACTTGGGAGTCAAGAAACTGATGACGACATCTGTTGGTAATTCAAACAAATATTATATTCAAATTCAAATTCTAATATATTTATTCGGTAGAATAAAAGAAAAAAAATGCTCTTACATAAAATTTACCTTAAATTATTAACTTACATCTACCAAAATGGTCTCCACTCAGCATGTGTTACATTCATTTGCAACGCTGATCTTCCGTGGATGGCTCCACGTAACTAACATTATATAATATTGATAAATAATTATAATAAATAAAATATATTATGTACGTATATTGGAACTGTATTGAAAATGTATTGTTTCTCATATTTATGTTGTTAGTGGCATGGACTTTAAATTAGGATGGAATATGTTAGATGGTAAGTTTACAACCATTTAGACTTAAAGTGGTTATGGTACAACTAGGTAGGTACTTTATTTGAGTTGTTGTTCAAGTAAATACTTTTTAAATTTCTTTTTAAATGATTGAACTGATTGGGAAGCTCTTAGTGGGGGCGAAATGTTGTTCCAGCACTTCTTAGCAGCGTAGCAGAAGCTACCAGGAAAACCAGACGATCTGTACCTAGGGCAAATCAATCTTGATGCTAATCTAGCTTCACGAAGCTAACCTAACCTAACCTAACCAACTTTTCTTTTTATTACTTATTCCTTGTTTTTCTTTCTTTCCTGTCGACCTATCTCTCTAACTTTCTAAGTTCTTTCTCTTTCCTTGTCTTTGCTTCAGGGCGAAGTGTATCTCTGGCGCGGACCCCTGACGCAATGACTTTACGACAACTTTTATACATTTTACAAAAACTAGCACAATTGTGAATCAGTTGCCCAAAAACTTAATAAATTAGAAATAAAAAAAAAGAAATCTAGCTTCACGTGAGTTTGTTTGTTACACTTTCACGCCTTAACCGATTCGTTGCTACATACAATTACCAGAAACGAAGGCTACGAGCTTGATTTACGTGAAAAATGAAGATAGTTTCATCCTGGGTAGATTTCCCAAAAACTTAATTTGAAGGAGTAATCATCGATTTAAAAATGACACAGCTCCAGTGGCTAGCGCCGCACGCAAAGGCAAGTGATGGCACGCCAGACGTGCCATCCGCAACGAATCGGTTAACTATTCGACCAATTATCATTGAATTTTGCATACAAACAGGGGTACAAAAACCGCTCATCAAGAAAAAATACTGTTCCCGAGGTACAGAAATATAACTTTTAATCGGGACGCTTCATTAACGTGATCGAAGCCGCGGGTAATAACTAGTATTTATTAAATAAATATATATACGACGATTGCCTAGATAAGTTGCCATAAAATGGACTCAATGAGAATTCGCTAAGATAAAGCTATTATCAAAGTTCAATAGTTTATCAGGATTGCGATACTAGCGCCGCCTTATGATGAATTAAAAACTCATTACAGTGTTGTTGGAGACATAACATTTGTTTAATTATGTGCGCAAATATTGTTGCTTTAATTTTAATTACACATGTAACATTTAACCGCTAGTAAATAAAATCAGGTGACAGTGTCAAATTGTCACAAAACAGTGTCAAAAAAACTTTGCTTTTTTTAATAAAAATTTATGGTCCGGACACGTGTCTTTTAAGCCATGTCTTTTTATTTAGTATTTTTTATAATTAGATAGTGATGAATGATGATTTAGGTTTATCAATGAATGATGAATTATTAAATTATTTCTTACGAACTCGTTATTATGTACTAAGTCTATCTACTTTATTTGGTTTAATTTTGATTAGGTATTGTATGTTTTTCAGAAAATGTTTATTGAATATGTTTGCCATTATTGTGACATACATCAGAATCTTTCAACTTTTATCAAAATCTATGCAATTGTTGTAATGTAAGTCATGCGGTAGTACGTAATAAATAAATATATAATGAAATTAATTAATTAATAAGCAATCACTTACCCCTTTCCCTAGGTTTCAGTAAATAAGTGCGGTTTTACTAAAACCTCCCCGTGGACTTCCTCAGAAAGCCGGAAAAGACAACAATCACTGCTTTGTTTCACTGGCCAACACTCTTGTATGTTCACAAACACTTAATGGTTAATAATCCACCATTATTACGCAATAATATCCACAACAACACAAATTTTGAAAAGAAAAACAAAATAACTGAAGTGACGTTTCCTGCTCCCGCCAAAAAGTCTCAATTATTATTATTATTTTTAATTATGGCTTGCACGATTTGTGCATTTAGCGAGTGTCAAGTGAGTATAATTGTCAGTTATATATTTATATATTTTTGCTAGGTTTCAGTAAATGTGTGGGGTTTTACTGAAACCTCCCCGTGGACTTCTTGAGAGAGCAGGAAAAGACAACATAAACTGCTTTATTTCACTGGACAACACTCTTGTATGTTCACAAACACTTAGTGGTTAATAATCCACCATTATTACGCAATAATATTCACCACAACACAATTTTTTAAAAGAAAAACAAAACCACTGAAGTGACGTTTCCCGCTCCCGCCAAAAAGTCTCAATTCAAATACAAACTTTTTTTAGAGGCAAAGGGTTCATACAGTCTCTCATCTTAAGTTAGTTCCGTTTTTCATGTTCTGCCTCTACCTAACATGTGAATCAGAGAATTTAGTCTTTTTGTTTACTCTCAGGTCAATACTCGAATACACATAACGAATGACCTATTGAGATTACATAGAAAAAACAAAACTAAATACGCAATTAATCCGGTAAAAGTTAAATTACTTATATTTTTATGTTTTAATGTCACTATTTGGTCAATAAAAAGGCGATATATCAATATTTTTTACTCGATAAAAATTAATAAAGTTTAAAATATTTATTAATATATTTTTTCCACTCGCCCAGTACTCGCCTAATATTTTATAATTATCGATAATTATAAAATATTTATTCTAAGGATTACTGGACTAAGCTAGGTAGAAATATAGTGAAAACAATTAGGTACTTCGAAACTAATAATGTTATAGACATGTAGCCCAAATATACCGCATAGCGCCATCTAGTAACAGTTGGTGGCAACTTTTCAACTAAACAAGGAATCTCATAAATATTAGTAACTTTTGCCCGTTTGTTGTAAAGGTAGCAATCCTGCTTTTCGCACCAATAGTCCTAGGTTCGAATCCCAGAACGGGCACATGTTTGTGTGTGAAGAATACCAGCATTTGTCCCTGAGTCATGGGTATTTATATATATATATATATATATATTTCTTTGAATATTACATATCTATGTATCATATATGTATGTCTATCCTTTACCCTAGTATGCATAACACAAGCCTTACTGTGCTTACTTTGTGCTAGATTAATTGGTGTGAGTGTATGCACTATTAATATTATTAATTCATTTTGCGCGTTGTTTATTTTCGCCATGATGTAGACCAGTCATCATCATCATCATCAGCCTATTAATGTCCCCACTGCTAGGGCACAGGCCTTTCCTATGGATGGAATAGGGAGATTGGGCCATGTCCCACCACGCGGGCCCAGTGCGGATTTGTAGTTATTAAGGACTGCATATGCAGCCGGGATCAACGTCTTAACTTACCTTCCGAAGCACGGAAAAGCTCAAGATAATAAGTCTTTGGTCACCCATCCAGTGACCGACCATTACGAAAGTTGCTTAACTTCCACGATCGCAGGCCGAACGCGCTAACCACCTGCGCCATCGAGTTCCTCGTATGCGTAGTCCAGTTTCAAAGACATTTTGTTTATTATATATTTATTTGATTCCAGCATAGAATCCACCGATGGCTCCATATTTCCACCATCGCATTTGGATAGGAAGAGGATTCTTTACGTATTCTACCCTAATCTGTGCAGAAGACTCCCGTTCATATACGAAAAGGATATAGAGGTATGTTTTACTCATTTAATATATAAATACTAGCTGTTGCCCGCGACTTTGTACACGTGAATAAGAGGGCTATTCTCATCACCTAGGGATATAAATATAGCCCCGAACTATTCTCAGACCTAACAAATATACATAAAAAATCATAAAAATTGTTTTTTTTTTATTTTTTGCATTCACAGTACAATATTTGTATAAGGTATAAAATAAGCTTGTATTATTGGTATATTGCATTGTGAATGCAAAAAATAAATAAAAAAAACAATTATAGCTGGTTCTATCTTAATCGATTGTTTAATATTTGTAAAAATTACCTTCGATGTTGAAGGTAGTTAGCGTTCAACATTGGTGGAACGATACTAGCTCATAGTAGAAGTTGAAATACGTTTGTAAAATTCGACACGTTTGCCAGCGTCTCGGTAGCTCAGCGGTCAGAGCACTCGCCTGGATAGCGAAAGGTCGTGGATTCGAATCCCACCTGAGGGCTCGGAGGCGAAGTTGTTTTTAACACACGTATTTTATACCTTATATCATAAAAACTGGTCAAGAAAATTGGAGAAGTTCGAAAAAAACCAACATTAAATACAAAACATACAAAACATTAAATATTGAAAATATATTAAGATAGTCGAAAGAAGATTGACAAGACAAGTATATGAGGCAAATATGCACGGGCAAGTCGGTAAAGGCAGACCAAGGCAAACTTTCAGAGACCAAATAGGAGATGTCCTGAAGAAGGCTTGATCAAAAGCAGCCTTAACCGACGAGCTTGTATGAAAGGTCTGATTACAGTTGGAAAAGCGAGAGATGTATGTCAGAAATCTGTGATCTCTGGCTACTCCATGTTGGATGTTGACAATATATTAAGAAGAAGATGGACGAAAAAAGATTGACAGGAAAAAATTTATGAGGCAAATGTTCATTGGCAAGTCTGAAAAACAGACCAAGGCTTTCAGGGACCAAATAGAAGATGTCCTGTGAAAAGACCAGGTCAAAAGTACCATTAACCGACGAGCTTTTATGAAAGGTCTGATGAGAGATGAAGAAGCGAGTAAGTCAGGATCATGGAAAGTGGAAATTTGTGATTTCTGCCTACTCTTACGGAATATAGGCGTGATTTATGACATATAAAAAGTACAAATCTATTTAATCTACTTGTTTTTGAAATTATAGAAGAAAATAATTGATTTAACTGGATTGGAATGAAAAAGAATATGCATGCATGCATGGTGGTTTATTTCCATTACCATGAGAAATAAAATATGAACATAGCTAATAATACTAGCTGACCCCATAACGCGTTGCTATGGTAACGTTAATTGATACAATGGAAAAAGAGCGGGGAAAAGAGCGGACAGACAAACACACAAACAACAAATTTGTGTTCTTAGATTATAGATTAGCTTACTGGGTAATTTAATTGTACAGCCTTGTTTCTCCTTCCCCATTTTTTCATCGGACAACTAGACTTACAAATAGGCAGCGTTTTGGTTCTAATTTTGTAATCCGTACCGCTAAAGAGTGGAACTCTTTGCCTGAGTCTGTGCTTCCTGATAAATACAATTTAGGGGTCTTAAAGTCACGAGTGAATATGTATCTTCTAGGCAGGCGCGTCACATCCTAGATCGCATCATCGCTTACCATCAGGCGAGATAGTGGTCAAGCGCTTACCTATTTATTTACTATAAAAGGTTATCCGCTATGTAATCGTGTGATATTATGACTGCCCAATATGGTATTTCAATTTCCTGTGGATCCTGCTGGTGACAACTATGTCAGAATAATTGAATAGTTTGACCATCTCGTGATCCTGGATTTAAACCCCGGAAAATTTCATAGGTACTTGATGTTTTTATTTTATCTGTCTTCAGATTGATGGTATACCATTACTTCGCTACCGTCTCCCTTCGAACGTGTTCGATGACCCAACCCACAACCCTGAAAACCAGTGCTACTGTGAGATTGATTCAGCTACCTGTCCACCACGAGGTGTTATCAATGTCACTGCTTGCACCATGGGTAAGTGTAAAACTAAATATTATATTGGAACTAGGTACCAATTAAAAAATATATTTACATCCCTCGGGTACAGTACTTTCTGGATAAAAAGGTGCCCTATGTACTTTTCTGTACCCCTGGCAAAGTGTATTCAAAATTTCATGATGATCCATTGAGTAGTTAAGGCGTGAAAGTAAAACAAACTTACTTTTTTTCTTATTTATAATATGAGTTATGATTATAAGGTTTCTATTGATGTGATATATAGCCTATCATTTGTGCAATCACTTTTTCTCATTATGTACCAAATTTCATCGAAATCTGCCAACATATTCGTGACTTATAGTAGGACAAACAGACAGACTCAAAATAATTAAAAAAAATAGATTCCAAAATTATATCCAATAAAGATAAAAACCATTTTATTGTATTTAAAAAAAACAGCAGGCCACGCGGAAATTTGAATATAGTAGCAATTGCTACCAGAGACTGACGAGGGGTGTTGTCTATCGGTAGCAATTGCTACCGTGGACTGATAAGTGGATAAATGTGTATTTAATTATATGCTTTGCTTTTTTGGCATACTATAGGTTTGAATTGCAGTTAGAGGGTACCGTAGAAATATAGCCCGGGGCGTTTGTAGGGCTAAAACCAGCACCACCTTTACCTATAGGATATACCACTGACTAAACAGGAGACATTAATAATCTGATTATAATATTTTTTTAGGTGCACCAGCTTTAGTATCGTTTCCTCACTTCCACTTAGCTGACCCGAAGCTCCGTGAAGTAATCAGTGGCCTTAAACCTGATCCTGAAATACACCAGAATTACCTGGACATCCATCCTACATTAGGCATTACACTCCGTGGTAAATCCAGGTAAATTATTTGATAAAAAAAATATTAAAAATTACATCTGCCTAAAATAATTAAATATGAATGATAATTTATACATTATATATATAAATAAAAAATGATCACCTAAAAAATAACCTAAAGGTTAGGTTAGGTTGCTAATTCTATTTGTTGACGATCAATTACTATATTTTTGATGATCATTTTAATATGTACATAACTTAAATTAATGTTGCTAAATTAGGATAAATGGATGAAAATCCGTCAAATTAACAATATAGTATAAAAACGGTAATAACTAGGCGATGCAGTCGCTAAGCATAAAGCTACGCTAGCACCATATATTGGAGCGAAGCGTAATATCTAAAAAAATAAAAATAAAAATATTTCGATGGGAATTTTTCGAATTTCAAAATTCGGGCTCCGTCACAATCTGGTCCTAATCCTGTTGATTCGATTCCTCACAAAAAATATTAAAATCGGTTAAGAACTCGGGAAGTTATGGCGTAACAGACATTTCGCCATTGAAGCTGATCCATGGAAGCTTCGCTCACTTCGTTCGCTCCGCTCCAATAATAGTTATTACATGGTTTACCCGTAGTGACTATCAATAACGGTATTAAAAGCTAAGTTAAAATAACCCAATAATATTAAAATTGCTAATATTCTCATCACTAGGGTATTTGACAGATTTTACGAAAATGTCAAAAATTTTACGTTTGAACATTTGTTAACATTTTCCAATTGATACATTCTTTGTAAAATTCTCTATTCTCTATAAAAATAACCATCAAATGTGAAATAACTAAAAACCTTACAAATGGATAAACACACATTTATGCAGGTTACTTCGTGACGTCACCTACTTGTAAACAAACCGTAAACAATCAGTGGCGTCACTCCAGATTCATTCAATCGCGTACATTTTCAATCACGGGGTCGAACATGAAAATGTTATTATTTTATTAACGATTTCTTATGAAAATCATATATATTTTTAAAATAATGTGTGGACTTATTTGTTGAAAAGTCTAAAAAGAAAACCAATATTTTATGAAAACTAGACAATTTAAAAATGATTTCTTGTTCTAATGAAATATATTTTACATAAAATATCAAATTTTCTACATATTCGTAGCAATTGGCTATTATGAAATACATAAATTGTAACTTAAAAGTTATATAGTTACTAGCGGCTCGTCCCGGCTTTGCACGGGTGGACAAAATTCTTTAATTTTTTCTATTATTAAATATTTTTCCCTTAGCGCCATCTAGCGACCGGTAGACGAACTACTTGCGGTTAATATGGTAACAAACACAAAGTATTGTCATAATATAATTAGGATAGGATATATGACGTCCAAGAAGAAAACAATTTTTTCCATATTGTTTTAGCCCAGGCCTAAACAGTTGCGATACCATCGTTGTATCTGAATTCCATAACACAAGTTCTTTATACTTTGTCCAATGTAGGATGATACTTTTGACAGGTGTCACTTCCTTATTGCTACGTACTAAGGTTGCGTTTGTTTCCTTATGTTTGGCTTGACATTGCAATAGCAACTTTATACCCTCTATATAGGTGTCAATTGTCGAAAGTATCATCCTACATTGGACAAAGTATAGCTACTTAACTTCGGTTCAAATAATGTATGTGATGTTTTCTAATATGTATAACTATTTATTTATGATTTTTTTGTGGATTTCAGCTTACAAATCAACATGCAAGTAATGAAGTCCAACTCAATAACAGCATTAGGATTTCTGGACCAAAGAATGATTTTACCGATAGCGTGGCTTGAAATGGTAAGAAAATTACATTTACATTTAACTATATAGATATACTAGCTGACTTGTGAAACGTGTCTGTACTAAGTTGGAACAAATCCAGCAAAATGAAAAAAAAATCATTAAAATCGTTTGAGTTTCGGAGTTCGTCGCGGTCAAACACTGTGACAGGGAGTTTAAAGGTTTGTGACGTCACATGTCTATCACTCTCACTGTTTGTCACTGATCAAAAATATTCGACTTTATGTTGATGTTATAATAGATTATATACTTAAAATAAGAAAAAAATTAATAATATAATAAAATATGAATCATAAATGAGTCATATAATTTTCTTTGCTATATTTGTCTCTTTCTGTATCTTATCTGTGTGTGCTATAAAAGGATTACCCTTTTTAAAACAATTTAGACTTAAATGTTTTAATTTTATACAATTCCATACCTTTCTTTTTACTATAATATCCTTTTCCACCTTCTGGAGTTTCTTAGCTTCTTTCTAACTTGATTTGAAGGCACCAGTACTCACCTCCATTTTTATATTTAAAACAGTTTTTTCTTGGGTCCATTTATAATGTTTGAATAAAAAAAAACATAAAATAATCTCCAACGGACATTGCTATCTATGTTTGGATAAGTCGTTTTTAACTATAGATATCTAACCACTTATCAGTCCATGGTAGCAATTGCTACCATAGCCAACACCCCCTCGTTAGTCCCGGTAGCAATTGCTACCATATTTAATTTTAGCGTGTCCTGCTGGGTTTTTTTTTAAATCACGATTAAGTTTTGAGTTACAGAGATCCAAATATTCTGTGGTGGATTCTTTATTTAATCAGATTTACGGTAGTATTTTTTTTATATTAGCTTCATGAATTTGTGAGAAAATGGCATTTTTATCTAAGAGTCCGACATTTTTTTCACAATTTGCGCTGCATTGGGACTGTTGAGAGAGGTGGGACGCGCGGTAGCGGACTGACAAGGGGCTAGTGGATACAGACCTATTTGGATATGATAGAAAGATCACAAGTTTATAATCAGTGCTACTAGATGGCATTACTAGTCACATTCTTGACAAAAGTGTGGATAGTCTTTTCTATACCTTAATTTTAATATATTTTAATTTACAGGTCGTCGAAGACCTTCCAGAAAGTCTTCGGACGTTAATCTACCACGGCACCTTCTCGACTGCAGCTGTTCAGCTCGGGTTGGCGGTGACCAGTATCGCTGCTCTTTTGATATCGGGGATATGTTTATTCGTCCTACTAATAGGACGAAGGCAAAAGCCTTGTGCTACCCTCAAAATACCAATCGAAACAGAATTGAAGAACCAAGTGTTGTGATGATTTTATTAAGTGCACAATTTTTGTGAGTGATATGTTGTAATGATTGAATGATTGGTTCAAATGGATGTGTTTTAATATATGGTACCATTAAAATAGACTGTCAAATTGTTAATATTGTTTTTTATTTCATTTCTAAATTATGGTTTTGGTCCCTATATAAATAAACAAATCTTGTTTACAATTTATAAAATAAAATAAAGGTAAAGGTTTTCAATTACCAAAAAAAAATAAAAATCAGGTATTTCATGGTTTTATTTTTTTTAATGTTCACAATGCCATAAAAATGTATGCAAATAAAAATGGTTCGAATCCTACCTGAGGGCTCAGGGGCGTATTTTATAAGAAGTAAGTTAATTTATTTTTTATCTCATAAGTACAAAAATAATCTGCATCAAGCTTCATCTAAACAATTTAAACACATTTTTAAAGGCATTAAAAATAAAACGAAACAGATTTATGCCTCTACCTGACTCCATCCTAAACATACTAGCAGGGTCCATAGAGGTGAAATATCCAAGGGGAGATGTTAAAAGCAAATCTGTAGCAAGCCTTCTGTATGTACAGTCGACCCCCGGTAATCCGGCCCATGTCTAATCCGGCGCCCCGAGTAATCCGACATGCCTATCACTGTTGAATGTAGATACACAATCATTTTTTTGACTAATCTTTACTAATGTAAAGTAAAGATGTAACATTTATCTATTTACTAGTAACTGATTCATTAACATTTTTTACAAATCTTAGTGGTTTAATAAAATGGGCTGACTTAATGCACCCGTTTGTGCTTTTTTAACTTTTAGATATAAAAAAATCGGTCTAACGGCATGTCTACACCACAAAATTGCATGACACTGTTTTTCAGCCAGAGGCTAATAAGTGAAACACGTGTGCTTACTAAAATTCCTTTTACATATTAAATAAAACAGAGCAAGAGCAAGCTGGGATTTTTTAGAATGTCGTATAATATGGTTAATAGAGATGGACAATACAGATTCATAATAAATATTTGATAGCAAACGAGAAACAAGATAGAGATGTGTTATAAAAATAATTTAAATTATACACAATTATATTTTATTTTATTTTATTTTATTTACTTACAGTCCAATGCATCATTTAATGTTTTTGATAGAAAAATTGTCTGTAAAGTCGGTTTATGGACAATAATTTTACGTCATAACGTCATAAGACAACATTAATGAAAAATTGCATACTTCTATGAATTGAATTGAATTATTATCACTGAATTATCATTATTTTGACATAATACAAAGAAGGACTTAATTCACTTAACTTTATAAACAGTTGAGAAGACAGTTCGGTGTGCTGCCGCTGTCTCTCTTCTACTCGGACGCATCGGTCGATGGAAATGAAAGAGAAATAGATGCGTCACAAGCCGAACGCTTAGGCAGATCGTGCCTCTTTATTGCTTGTTCCGCGCTCTGATTTGCACGCTCCGCTCAGACGTAACGTTACAAGAGTCATGCTTTCCCGTACGTGCAGCCGTTTATAAGACGTCAGACGCTATCGTTCAATGATTTATAAGACGTTATCACCTCAAAAATGAAATCCGAGTGACGAAGCGAGAAGCGCCATCAGTAAGAATGTTGCGAATCCGGTAGAGAATCTAAAAATGGCACAGTGTAGCTTCTTACCACGCTAAAAAGGCCTATAAATACAGCAAGTAGTCAAAATTAACTCCAAGATCTCTTACCTCCTCAACCCTTAGTACAATCTGACCATTAATAATCATATCAATTTTAAAAACCATCATATATTCATTTTTTTTTTGCATTATCTATGTTGTCTAGTATGATAAAATTTCTTAATAGAAAAATACAAGTTATTCTCATGTGGGAACCCGCAAACTTGAAATTCGGTCCACTGCTCTCCCAATTGTGCTACCGAGCCTTATGAGTACCCGTCGAAGATTTCTAGTACTTTTTATTTTATTTGTTACACTTCCTTGCCCATTACACATTTAAATAAACCAACTTTTTACTTTTGATCACAGGATCACGGCACCTGTAAAGGAGGCAACGTCAGGTTTAAATATAAAGTATGCGCTAGTATCCGCAAAAAAGCTGTTCCTCAAAATCCTTTAAAAATAGTGGAATGAGCTGCGATGAGCTAAGCTTCACACCTTAGCTCATAGCCGCAAAGTTGCCTGTCTGTCGGTCTTCTACAGACTGTACTTTGGAGAGTGTGCTCAAGAGCTGCATTTGCTGATACCGCCATCTTCTTTTTTCCATCGGACTTCCAGACACATTGCAGGCTACCACCCTTTTTTGGTTGCTATTCCTACCTGTCGCACCAAGCGCTTTTCAACATCCTTCATAATGCGCACAGCAAAGGAGTGGAACTCCCTCCTTGCGTTTGTATTTCCGAGAACTTATAACCCGTCCATTTTCAGAGCCAGGATGAATAGGCACCTTCTGGGTTAACTCGTTCCATCGTGGATTCTGTCTTGGTCCCCGGGCTTGATTGGGATCAAGAGCTAACCTATCCTATAATAAAAAAATAATTAAAAAGAAACTCTTTGCCCGAATCTGTGTTTCCTGACAAATACAATTTAGGGGTCTTCAAGTCACAAGTGAATAGGTACCTTCTAGGTAAGCGCGTGACATCCTAGATCGCATCGTCGGTAGCTTACCATTAGGCTGGGGATAGTAATCAAACATCTACAAATTAAATAGTACTTTTTGATTTTTTACGCTCTAGGCCAGAGTAAAATATTTATCACACAAGATACCATTGAAACTGCAAAGATATAGAAATCATAAATTAAATGGCTCTCATCTCTTTCGATTGTCAAAACATTTGAAAAAATATTATTTTGAATAAAGTTATTTTTCCTCTCTTTAATGAATAAAAGTTGAAATTTCAAACAGTCACTTTTAAACCATCGCTCCAGCCCTATCCTTTAGCGTTGTGCTAGCGCCACAGTTGTAATTAAAAAAGCGTGCGTGTAATTATATATGGCAGAAGTTATACTGTTTTATTAAATTCTCTAATGAGATAAGTATCTTGAAGTTAGCCTAATCACATTAACAGCTAACTTCATGCTATCGCTTTTTCATTGCGTTCGTTTCGTTTTTCGCGCAAAAAGAAGTATAACTTCAAAAATAATAAAAAGCAAGGGGACTATGACTTATAATGCCAACTTTATACAAGGAAGCTTTAAACTGACGTTTAAAATTCCTAGAAGCTATCTATTTTATTTTAACCTCGCTGTTACTTTTGATTAAAAAAATAAATAAAATATAAACAGCGCTCTTTTTACACTCCTATAATATTTGTCAGTTTAAGGATATCATTACTGTAAATAACGTTTTCAATAAGGATAGATGTGGGTTTAATATTGACCTAAAAATAGTGTCCTGTAACATTAATCATACATTAATTTTCAAACTTTAAAATGATTTAGAACTTATTTATTGATCGAGTTTGAGTAAAAATTTGTTTTAAAATGTGTTGTGTCTATGTTAAACGAATTATCCTGTGAAAGAATTGGACGTTTTTTTTAATTATGTCGTTTCATATGTCGATGATATTTTCATACACTTTGTGTATTGTGTTGACAATTCTTTCTGTTTGCTGTACAAATGATGGTAAGTACAAAATTGTTATATTAAATACTAGTGACCCTCCCCGGCTTCGCACCGGTTAGTGCAGTATTAGCTTGCGTCTAATATGTGGATTACATTTAAATGTTATGTAATGTCTACGCTACTTGAAGTATTTTTATGATTTTTAGTAGGTACCTATGTACGCCTAAAGTACGCCAGGAAACCATTTCAAAGGTGCTGAATAGTACTTTAAATATTTCAATAATATTTCGAATATTTATAAAAAATTATGGCTCTTAAAGATATCTGGTGGAGGTAATATCTGAAAATAAAATTTGATTGACTGATTGATTAAAGCAATTTTGTACTGAAAACGAAGAAACCTATAAACTCTCCTTCTGTAGTTAAACCATAGTTTTGTAGAACGCCTGCATACAACAATAGGTCGTGAGGAATCTGCTTATATTTTGTAAGCATCACTATCTAACCACAATTAAGACTGTATGGTCTTCCACACAACTCTTTAAATGATAAGTGATTTGATTTATGTAAAAGGGTTTATTACTAAATGATAATTACGAGAACACGCGATGATTGCTAATTGTGAACTAATTTATATAATCAAGTAATTTGCTTACAAACGAAATCAATTAAAATTATAAAATAAAATACATTAATCGAGGACATGCTGATGCTGCGCAATGTACGTTCATTTATCGTACATGCTCCGGGGCAGGAGAAAAAAGGGTGGGATGCTGGGAAAATTTATTTTGAAGGACTGATAGTGATTAAGTGATAAGGATAGGTAATAAACAATTTAAAATCTTAAATATTTACATGTCACTTAAATATTTACATGTCACATAAAAATTCACATTATTACTTAGTGAAATGATTAGGAAAACTCGGGGACGTCGCTTTGTTAGCTACCCGAGCGTATCTTATATCAGTCATTTCAATGTCGTCTGACGGGCCACTCAATAGCTGCGAGAGACGCGCTCGGCTCGCGACGCGTGGGGGTTGAGGGGGCGGCGGGGCCGAGGGCGCTCGCGCCGCCTCGGCCGCGCTCGCCGAGCCTGCTGAGCTGACGGCGTGCTGCCTGCACCGTCGGCGTATCCTACGCCAGGCGAGTGCGACGCCACCCACTATGATGATACCTAGAATTAAATTAATTAGTAAATATTGTGTTAAATCATGAGTTGAGACATCTGCTGGCCTTGACTCCACGTCAGCATTCTTGAGCTGCTGTATCTGATCATCTATCTTATTGGATTATATTTGAATCTGAGAATGGCTGATGTTATTTTCTTGGTTTGAGACGGATAGGATCGCCGGGATCTTCAAGTCTATAATGTGATTAATCGGCGGAATAATTATTTTTAATATATCTGCTTCAGTATGGAGACTGTTTTCACGTCGGTTATGCGAATAAATCACAAAATGCTCATTTTTGATCATACAGTTTTCTCCAAGATTTATTATTCCGCTGCCATTCAATAGCTCCGATGAAACTTGATTCTCACATATGACACGAACTGTGCACTGTCCGCAACATGAAAATAAATATGTATTTACTTCATGTAATTCTAACCACTTTGATTTGCATGCTTCAATATTAGTGACGCACTGTTCTGTTACGTCACTTCTGACGCAGAGACTCTTATCGGACGTCATTTGATACGTAGGTTTCTGTAATAAACACAAGTTAGTGACTTCATCGTATTGGCTGCATTTCTGTACGTCTGATTGAGTCATAGGTAAGTATGAATCTTTCTGGGTATTCAGAGCGATGAAGTCTGCTACAGGCTTTATGCTGATTACGCTGCTTTGGTTTCCGTGTTGAATAGGTATCAGTTGATATATTTCATAGTAATCTCTTGTTACTAGAGGCAATCTAATTTCAATTATAAAAAAATCTTTTGTCATTTTAGCTTTGACCTTAAGCAGATGATATAATTTAGGCAAATCTCCCATCACATTGTTAATCGGCAAGGATAAGTCCTTAGAAAGTTGTCCTGATACGATATTCAATTCCTTAAGCAGCTGTTCCGGTGTTATAAGGTGTATATTAAATGATCCATAATGAAGGTCGGCAATTGTGTCGAGTAAGTATTCTTGAATGTTTCTGAGATTCAGCAACACATTGTTAACTATAATGGCTGATAACGCGAACTCGTTGCTGTTCATTACATCTTGAATCTTTTCATTCATAGAGTTTGTAATTTTTTCAAGTTTGTTTATATGCTGATTGATGATTTTATGCTGCTTATTCATCGTTGTTTCAACTCTTTGTAGTAAATTATGCTCTGCTTCGATAATAGAGGTCTGATTTTTCCAAAGGGCGACTAGGTGTTTCTGATTAAGCCTCATAAGTTCGATGTCCCTTTGGTACTGCTCTGCAAATTGATCATCGAGAACTCCAAACAGTGAGCGCGCGATGTTTCCGACTCCGTTGATAAGACCGCGCCGCGCACGTGACTTCCTAGTAGCGGCTTCGAGCAATTGCTGACCGAGCAACAGGTGATTGTAGTGATCGAGTTCATTATAGCCATGTTGTAATTGGGTCATGATTGCTTCGCACAGATGTTGTTTATTTCGGTTACATAAAATTTCCAAATTGTTTATATATTTTGTTAATATTTCAGAGCCTTCCCAATATGGCCCCATATCATAATAAACAATGAGCTTCCACTCATCTCTTGCTAGATGCATGTCCGAAATCTTATCGAAATAAATAGCTTGTCCGTTTTTTTAACGGAGCTATATTATATGAACACTGAGTTGGTAATATGAGCATCATTGTTAGTAGGGTAACAATCATTGTTTTGATACTAGAACAAAGATTCAGCGCTACTTTTTTCGATTTATTTTTTGATGTTTCTGGTTGTTTGTTTTGCTGTGACGGCTCTGTTTGATTATTTAAAGGTAATGTTGATAACTTGACGATTGGTCTTTGGATGATGCCGCTTTTTGTTTTGAGGCTCACAACTCGTACCTGTCCATCCCTTCCAGGATGCAGCTCAACGACTCTTCCAAGGGACCATTTTCCAGGTGGTAAGTTTGCATCGTGGATGATTACTATGTCGCCAATCTTTTGATTTTGCTGGGGCTGATTTTGCTATTGCTATTTATTGGGACGAAATTGTGCTATTGCTCTCTGTTTTGACTCTCCCAACTTCTCCATGACACCTGGTTTCATGGGTAGCCTCACAATGTAACGACCGTCTGACTGACGTATTGTTTGCTCTCTATAATGTTGCACACAATGATGATCTTCTAACGAATTATTTTCAGGGCTGTCAGCGATATCTTCAATTGACCAAAATCTTTGGATGTCTTCGATATTGCTTAATATTATAATTAATATAATTACATTGGTAGGTTTTGACATTACCGCATAACAGCCATCCAAGCTGGGTCTGCTGCGCTATGGGCTGAGTGTCATTATCACCTTTAATGATTCCTCCCATCACGATAAGCGAATAGATGTCAGCACCAAGTAATAGGTCTATAGGTCTGCTGATGTAAAACTCGGGGTCTGCTAATTTGATGTGTTCGATGTGTGGCCACGATGGTTTCGAGAAAGATTGATTCGGAAGATTATTGATAAGATTGTTCATTATTATGACATCTGTGCTGAAGGTGAAGTTACTATGTATTGCTTCTGCTGTTATCTGAGTTGAACCCTTGCTGTTGTTTTCTTGAGCGCCTAGTCCAAACACCACGCCTTTGCAACGACGGCGGGGCGCTCTTAGCCTCTGTGCTGCATTCTCAGTGATAAGAGATATCTGCGATCCTTGATCAATAAGCGCACGCATGGTATGATGCGAACCATCCGCTGCTAATACCTTGATTAATGCTGTTGCTAAAAGGATCTCGGATGCTTTCTGTTGTGATACATTGACGCTTTCTGAATGCTTGAAATCGACACTGCTCGATGGTTGCGTAAACGCATCATGTAATAATGTGTTATGTTTTTTTGTGCATTTACTACATGTTTTTGTAGAGATGCATTTGTTTCCCTTGTGATCATATAAACAATTTATGCAGATTTGTAGGCTGTTAACGGCTTTCAACTTCATTTCGCTAGTCATATCCAAAAATTCCTTGCAATTAAAAATACCATGTTTTCCTTTGCATTGAGGGCATCGTATTGCTGACGAAACAAATAATGCTTTTCCAAACTGCTTGCTCGGTTGATATGCGTTGCTAGTGGAATATTTATTATAATTATAATTATTTTGCTGATTTGACCTCTTTGCAGTAAACGACGGATGTTGTGCAATAGGTTTTTGCGAAATACTGTCTTGTTTTCGTTTGGAAGCTTCTAGAGAAGTAAATTTGTTTTCTAAAAACTGACTTTTAAAAAAAAAATTAAACCGACTTCAAAAAAAACACAAACGACAAAAACTTTAACCAGACAAAAGCAGTACCTACATAACTAAAAAGCGATAAATAAACTAATTTATCTACTTAATGCATGTTATATATCTACAATTATTTAAATATTTACAACTTAATACCTAATACTTTAACAAAGTCATCTTTAACTATTTAAATATTTACAGTTATCACTTATTTTTGGAGTCGGTGCCAGCCTGCAGCCTAGGTAACGTAGTCTGTTGTGTTGTTTGACGCGCGCGGCCGGCAAACGCAAAAGGGCGCGGGGCGCGGGTGCGGCCGGGGCAGCCGGTTGAGTGTGCCACCCGAACGCGGGCAGACGCGTGAGGGCAGACGCTGATGACGGTCGCTTCCGTTAATAGATTATTTCAGCGCGCTTATGCAATTTCCTATTCTTAGTTTTGCTTTGAATTTTAGTGTCGGTCAGTTTTCTTAATTACATTTATTTGTTTGGCTGGCACCGACTTCAAAAATAAGTGATAACTGTAAATATTTAAATAGTTAAAGATGACTTTCCACGGAACAATCTTAGAAGCGCGATGTAACTCTGGATACAAAATTCATATAATTCATTCCACTTCTTACGTATCTTAAAAAAACACTTCGTTACCACGTTTTATAAAACACCCAGCGCCATCTTTCGCATACCTCTAGCACTAAATAGAGTAAGCTATCATTCCACTTCTTACGTATTTTAAAAAACACATCGTTACCATGTTTTAAAAAACACCCAGCGCCATCTATCGCATACCTCAAGAACTAAATAGCGTAAGCTATCATTCCACTTCTTATGTATTTTAAAAAACACATCGTTACCATGTTTTAAAAAAACACCCAGCGCCATCTATCGCATACCTCAAGAACTAAATAACGTAACTAATACTTATATATATAGATGTAAAAAAAACAATTTAGACGATAAAACAAATAGTACGTCAGCCCTCGAGAATTCCTCATTTTCGAGGATTCATTTTCGTATCATTTAGCTTCAAAATTTACATGTTCATATTCGTTTGCAACATATAAGTAGATGTAAAAAAAACAGTTTAGACGATAAAACAAATTGTACGTCATCCCTCGGGAATTCCTCATTTTCGGGGATTCATTATCGTATCATTTAGCTTCTAAATTTACATGTTTATATTCGTTTGCAATATTTTACGTTGTTTTAAACGACACACAGCGCCATCTACAATCCATCCATCAAGCAAACAATATTTTTGTTTTTCCTCGGGAATATCAATTTTTTTTTCAGGATAAAAAGTACCCTATTATTTAATCCGGACTTTTATCTTTACGTCTTCAAAATTTCAAAGCAATCGGTTCAGTAGTTACGGCGTGAAAGCGGAACAAACAAACAAACAAACAAACAAACTCACTTTCCGATTTATAATATTAGTAAGGATAGTGAGGATATAGTATTCATTCAAGATTCAGCAACTAGGTTCAGCAACTACTTAGTTCATCCAAGTGCTTTTGCATTACGAATACATGATTATAATAATAATAACGTTAGAAAATTAGATAAAAAAAATACTAACCCTGTTCTGTTTCGATGAATTTGCGTTACCCACCACCGTTCTTTTCTATTTTTTGAACTTTATTTTTAGTTACGACATTGACAAAGTTATAATTTGCAATGGCACACAGAGCCAAACCTGCTGCAGTTTCAATTACGTCAATGTCGTCCATACTGCATAGGAAACAGATCACGAATGAGAAAAATGAGAGTGTGGATAAATTGCTTGTTCTCGCGTCAAGGCCCGGCGAGACTTCTCGGCGAGATTTCTCGCCGTGAGCCTGGATGGTATATTACAAGTATCACGTTAGCCCTACATACATTCGATCGACCAATTGCAGTACTGCTCCTAACTCCTAACCGTTTAGGGGGTACTGTAGCTTCATCATCAGCACAGCAGCATCAGATGTTGATTCAAGCATACCTCACAAACAACATGTTAGCCCTACAAACTACTAAATAGTTTCCATCGACCAATTGCAGTACTGCCTTCCAACTTCTAACCGTTAAGGAGTACTGTAGCTTCATCATCAGCACAGCAGCATCAGATGTTGACACCCTGAAGCATATACCTGAGTAAGACATGATTACGTAACAAAAACACCACACGAGCATACAATTTTCGGTGGTTGCCCTCGATTTCTCCTGGATCCCATCATCAGATCCTGGACTGGTGAAAATGGGACCACCTCAGAGGTGAACTCTATCCAACACAAAAAAAAATTTTGAAATCCGTCTATAATTGACGAAAATATCGGTGAACATACATAAAAAAAAATATTATACATACAGACGAATTGAGAACCTCCTCCTTTTTTGAAGTCGGTTAAAAATTCGAAAAATTCGGACAATGTAGGTAACTCTCTGGGGGTTTTTAATGATTCTATGTAATCCTTATGAGTCTCTGAGTCCAGCTTCTGCGATAGTATGTGAACCACTAGTGGGTCCCAGGTAGTGATGTCGACTCCAAGGGATTTTATAGCGTTCAGACACTCATTTGCAGTATCATGAATCTTCTTGATAAGTGATGCTGTCTGTACTTGCATTACTGGTAAACTCAAAAGAATATTAATGTGTGAGCTGAAGATCAACTTTCTATTGTTGAATATTTGATTTAAAATATCCCAACAAATTTGATAATTCTCGGTACTGATGTTAAGATGCTGAATAAGCTTTTCAGCCTCCCCCTTTACTTTGCTTTTTAAGAATTGCATCTTTTGTGCATTTGATAAAGATCGGTTGTTATGAATCGCCTCTAAAAATAGATCCTTGAAAGATACCCATTTATGATGATCACCGTTGAACGTAGGTATGTCCATAGTCGGCGTAGAATGCGTTCTGAAAGATGCTGACCACATTTTTTGATTAAGTGCCTTTTTTATCTGATTATACTCTCTTTCATAGATATTAAAGGACCGCTCATACTCCTTATCTTCTTCATACAGCTCACTATCGACCTCCCAGTGTAGGCGGTCAATAGCAGCCCAACGTGTCTCGATGTGTTTTAAAATGTCATCGAACTCCCATTTTTCCGAGATATTTTGAAGGTCGATGTTCGTGACCGTACGCGAGAATGCCTTGAAATTGCTTTTTTGCTTGCGAAGCATTTCATCCAACTTGCTAGTGGTGCTGCTGTTCTTCGTTTCTTTCGAAAAAGAACTTTGTTGTAACCTTGATAGAGGCACTGGCATCGCAGGGGCATCCGCGTGGGTGTCGTTGTCAGAAGTCAACGTGGCTGCGGGCGGCGGCGTGACCGCGACCCGGCCGCTCGGTGACGGTGATGGTTTCAGTTTTGATGTTTCGAACACTAGTAGCTTGCCGAGCTGGGGTCTCCCAGGTATATCGCGAACCGAAGGATCTTCCGTGTATAAAGAGAAGAGTTGTAAAAATTGCACGAGTTCCTTGAAGTACTCCTTGGTTCGCTGATAATGATTGTTTTTAAAATACTCGTGCTCGACGTTTTGATAGTCGACAAGTTGCATATGATTGCTGTTGAACTCGTTCCAATAAGATTCAAGTACTGATATTCGCCTACGGATGTTAGAATAGGTCTTGCGTTCAGCGCCATCCTTCTTAAAGTTGGTGTAAACGCTTTCAATGCTTTGCATAAGCTGATACTGCGTGGAAATTAGGTCTTCCATTTTTGCTTAAAATGCTGATTGAACAACTTCTAGAAGAACCACTGTGTTAGTTTAGTGCTGTTGGAATCCTGTTAGGTATTATGCGCGTCGTCTCAATCAACCGGTGAGACCCGCTGGTGGGAGGCCGGCGACCGATTCGCTACTCTACGAGAATACCCAAAAACACAAAACCGAAAAATGTTGAATTGAAGATGTTTTCTTCAAAATGCTTGCTGATGATGTGAACGTCACTGTAAGTTCCACGTGTCACTGATAGTTCATACACCTCGCACGACGATTTAACACGATTATATTCGTAATAAAAAACGCACTCGCGAGGTCCTTATCTCGAAGGACCATAAAAGTTGTATAGTCTTCCACACAACTCTTTAAATGATAAGTGATTTGATTTATGTAAAAGGGTTTATTACTAAATGATAATTACGAGAACACGCAATGATTGCTAATTGTGAACTAATTTATATAACCAAGTAATTTGCTTACAAACGAAATCAATTAAAATTATAAAATAAAATACATTAATCGAGGACATGCTGATGCGGCGCAATGTACGTTCATTTATCGTACAAAGACAATAAACAAATTATTATTATTATAACTACTACTTAGCTGCTTGCGCAGCAGAATTACACAGTATTGTTCCACAGTCTCCATTTTTCTTTTTTTTTATTATGAATGATTTTCTCCTGAGCCCAATCAAGCCCGCCAAGACAGGATACACGATGGAACGAGCGAACCCAAAAGGTCGCTATTCAACCTGGCTTTAAAAACGGACGGGTTATAAGTACTCGGAAATAAAGCAGGGAGGGAATTCCACTTATTTGCTGTACGCATTATAAAAGTTGTTGAGAAGCACTTGATGCGACAGGTAGAAATAGCAACCAATAAAGGGTGGTAGCCAGTGCATCTGGATGTCCTATGAAAAAGGGAGATACCGATATGAGCACATGCAACTCCTGAACACACTCACCAAAGTACATTCTGTAGAAGACCGACAGACAGGCAACTTTGCGGCGGTGAGCTAAGGTGTGAAGCTTGCTTGTTTCATCGGCACCATCATTATATGTTTTGATTCCATTTTACAGCGTTAAAGAGTGGAATTCCTTGCCTGTATCTGTATACAATTTAGGGGTCTTCAAATCACGAGTGAATACCTTTTAGGCAAGCGCGACACATCGTTAATCGCATCATCGTAGGTAGCGGTCAAGAGCTTACCTATTATGCTGTTTCTCCTAGTAATACATCTGCATATATGTAAGGGTTGTTTCCAATACACTGCCCAAAAATATAGAACAACATCCCTCCACCCCTTTGATTTTTAACACCTGTACATAGTTTCAGAGTTAAAATAAAAGCTTCCCTCAGGCACAACTTGGCAGTGTATGTGATTATATCGAAACTAATTCTGTAATACGTACGTATTCTAATTTTGTAATACGTACCTACCGCTAAAGAGTGCATGTATAGCCATTTAAGTTTGTTTATTATACATATACATTCTTATAACTATATATGTATGCAATAAATAAATAAATAAATGGATAAATATTTCCAAATGAAATAAAACAGCGGAAAGAGTCAAGAACTCCACAGAGATTTCACTAAATCCCCGTAACTCTTTGGAGTTTAATTTTCGTACAAGACGCCCGGTATGAAAAAATATGAAGAATAAAATTTAGTGATCGAATGACATTTTTTGTGCGCACCTTTCACTGTTATTTTGAAGTTTTGTTTTATTATTTTTCTGTGCCTGTTCGTAGAGAAGTTCCTAAGGAGTAAACTCCAGTCCTGCATCGACACACACAATTGATATTCATAAATCATCACTCATTACCATTCATCTTCATGAAATTATGAAAAGAAATAACTGAAAACAAGGCTGTATGTTCTTTGTATTCTTTGCCTTCACTTGAAGAAAAAACTTAAATTATTTTTTTATTTTTATTTCACAGATATGGATCACATCATAGTATATAGACCACATGAAACATTAGAAATGCAACTTAAACTTTACCAAATACCAAAAGATGCAGCAACGTATGTAGTCGAGCTGAGAAGTAAGTATTTAATAAAATAGTAAATTAAATAAGACGAGACAAGATAAGATAATTTATTTGCGTTTCAATAAAGTACAATACAATAAATATATATTACGCCTACTCAGCCATTTTCATTCAAAGAAATGTAGGAATTACACAAACTATAAACTAAGTCAAGAATGAGATAAAAATTTATTCACATAGTACCTACCTACGAATCGCATTATTAAGAGCCCTCGCCCACGGCGGCTTTTTGTAGTGATGCTGTTGCGCGTTTCGTAAACGCGCGGCAACATCGCTACTAACGCGCGTTAGTCGCATTTGCAACGCGCCACAGAAGTGACGCCAACGCGCTACTAACGCGCTACAGCATCGCGTCTGTATCGATGCTTTATTAAATGGGTGCATCCAATATTGACGCTGCTTTCGTTGCCCACTCTTCGGCTGTCCACGCTTCGTCTGCTTACGTAAAAGCAGCACCAAAGACAACGTGACTAATGTTACCTCAACGAAGTCCATCTTGTAACTGTAGCGATCGCAGTTAATTTTGTGCCGTTACTAAATCGCGTTTGCAGCGCGACAGAAGCGCGACGGTATCGCGTTTGCATCACGACTGAATCGTGTTTACGTGGGCGAGGGCACACAGCTTGCGACCGCATTGCGACTGTATCGCTACGAACGCGCGGCAGAAGCGCTACTGCATCACTACAAAAAGTCGCCGAGGGCTCTAAGCTATAGATATTAAGATATAATTTGGCCGCTTAAATGAGTGTTCGCTCGCGCGGAACGGTCTGTTGCGATAATTATATAGTTCAACAGTAAAAATTCTCAATTTCAGATTCTGGTTTTGAGCCTATAAGTTTATCATCAGGTACAATAAAAGAAGAAATCCTCTTTAAAAAACCATTATTACCTTTTCATGATAATTCCACATTCTACATAAAATTATTACGCAAAAATAAATCACAGATATGCGAACGACATATAACGTACCATTTGAGGAAGACAGTTGATTCTAAAGGTAAATATACTTTGTACTTTTTTACGGATTTTGCGCATAATTTATTTTATATTTAATGCTGATGTTTCGACGAGTTATGATCCTGTGATCCTGTAAAGGAGTCGAAACACCAAGAATATAAAATAAATTATGCGCAAAATCCATAAAAAAATTGTTTTATTCTAATGGTTAAATATACTTTCATTAAAATATTTCTTTTAACACTTAATACTAAAATAAGTTAACGTCATGATATGAGTATAAAAAAAGTATGTGCAATTCACACGTGGTAGAGGTGAAACCTTCAAAAATAATACGTACACGTATACAAAATACCATGGTTGCTGTAATGCCTTCTCTTAAGCTCTGTATTAACACACGTACATAATGCTTCCTATCTCATTTTCTTCTTCTTTAAATATTATGAATTTATGTGTCTGTCTCTTTTTGTTTCATCGACTTTCAAATCACAACGAAGTGTTTCACTTCAAAAAGCAATTTTTATTTAACTAAATTCAGAAATATAAGAATACAATATTGATATATTTCATCTTTTATAGTTTTATTATATATATATCTAGATATAATAAAACTATAAAAGATGAAAACCAGCCTCACCGCTGCTATTCAAAAAGGTGCCCAAAAGGCTAGCAGCCTTTCTACGTACCTATACTTAAACTTTGGCCGAAGAAGCTGTCAGATCTTTTGTCCCCAGTCGCTTCAATTAAATGGGCGGACATTCTCTAAAAAAGAATCTCTTGGCTTTTGGGCCCCATGAACCCATTATCTGTGCACCGAAATGATAATAACTTTATTCCAATGCACTTAACATAAGTAAGTTGTTTTGAATCGTCCAACATATTTACCTACCACCCATTCAGGACGTCTTTTAATTGACAAGAAGAATGGGCTTAAGAAACTCGTCATTTTTAACAGAAGTAACGACATTTACAATACTAGGCGATGCAGTCGCTAAGCATAAAGCTATGCTAGCACCATATATTGGAGCGGAGCGTAATACCTAAAAAAAGAAAAAATGTTTTTTGTTTCCATGGGAATTTTCGCAAATTTCAAAATTCGGGCTCCGTCAGAATCTGGTCCTTAGCCTGATGATTCGATTCCACACAAAAATATTAAAATCGGTTAAGAACTCAGGAGGTTATGGCGTAACAGACATTGCGCTATTGAAGCTGATCCATGGTGACGATATATTATTGGCTCCAATAATATATCGTCACCATGCATAATCCACAAAATAAATAAAAAATGCTTGCAACGGCTGTATATTATATTTTCTAACTTTGCTACTTTGTGCAAAATAAATTAACTAACGACAATATTTAAGTTAAATATAATATAAACATATATAACACTATATACATACATAAAGAAAAATAAAAACAATATATGTTTTGCCGGATTGCGAAAGGTCGTGGGTTCGAATCCCATCTGAGGGCTCGGAGGCGTGGTTGTTTTTTACACACGTATTTTATATCTTATAAAAACAATATATGTTAACATACGTAGTAGTTACATTAATTCGAGTTATATTTACCTAAATAGCTAATAAACAGTTAAATTCAAATATAGATTCTAAGCAAGTCCTTTAATTTATAAAGTCGTCTAATTTATAAAGTTCTAAAATAACATTGGTTGTCTGTAAAGTCAGTTTGCGGACGATAATTTTACGTGATAGCGTCATAAGAAAACATTGATGAAAAAGCGTCTACTTACTGTGTGTGATAAACGTAAATGTTTCACCCTATATTTCGGTGAAATCAAATATTCTTATAGTGCCTGAAAGCGTTATAATCCACTGTTGTGATACCTGCATATTGACTGAGAGTGCAGTTTGATAAAAAGAGCTGCGGCATTGCACAAAGGCAGCTTTTATACACCTAAAAAATATGGATAGGCACATAAACCTATCGAAAAATATAAATTTCTCGTACTGCTTTTAAATTATAAATCTATTGACCTATTTACTGTCACGGAAATTTAGAGTAATAAACACTTCATTGCAGTACCCATCTATTTCTTACAGTTTTTATTTAAATAGATTTCAAAGGCTGAATGGTGATTTTCCTGCTATGCTGTTAGAAATTGTCAACGCACAACAGATTATCTCCACTATGCCTTATTGTATTGTACATGAATTGAAAATTTATCGTCGTGTTATGCGATGCAGCCAAAAACATGTAATATTTGCCCAAATGGTTTTCTAATATAAACACTCAAATGCTGTCCATTATCTGGCTGAAAATCGTAGCTTATTAGTTGTATAATAATTTATTCAATGGTTGGATGTAAACTTAAATTCCAGGGGGAAATATTGGAGAAATTTCGAAGATGTCAGTACTTCACGAAACCTATGGAAGAAAGACTGGACAACGGTTGGGTTTTGTGATTCTCTTCACACCATTTTACAGCTTACTGTATTTTTTAATTTATTAGATTCTTTATTGTCGGATAAATAAAAAAAACAATTATCGCCTATTTGCTGTGTTTTTATTAGTACCTAATAACAATAGAGAAAGCGAAAGCGTTACAACTAGTTACTTAAGTGAACTTTTGAATTAATGTTTATTAAAAAAGTAAATCGTCGTCATCCCAGTTGTGAGGATAGCAGACTGGCCGAAAGTCCCCCGTGGAGCCTGTAGTGGAAGACAGTGCTGCAGAACAGGGATATATGATACTGGTGAGGCATTCCAGCGATCGGATGCGGGACGATGGAGGAGAGCTGGATGTATCTACACCACGGGAGAGAAAGCGTGTCAGCGTAACCATCTGGACATTCAAATAAATTAACTCAGTTTTCGAAGGAAAGGTCGCAGAATGGTGACGTAGACCCTTTAACAGTATTATTTATGGAAATTTCTCGCGGCTGGCAAATCGGTTTATCGCAAATCCTATATCAGTAAACGGGCGAGCCAATGACCCTAGTAATATAGTTAGGGCCAATTTAGTTTTGCAGTTATATATTTCTGATAAATTATTGAAAAAAAGTCGGTTTTTTTTTTTTTTTTTTTTTTTTTTTTTTGCCTGTAAAGTCGGTTTTACGGGCGAAGATTTTACGTGACAACGTCTTTTTCTCGGTAGAATATTTATTGATATGAATATAATTAAATTGCACAATGCGCGCGGCAGACCGATCATAGTTGAGTGGGAGAGAGACGCAAGGCATTCGGCGGGCCTCTCTCTCGTTCGGTGACTCATCGTAACGTTACCGAGCGTTACACTTTTTCATAAGTGACTCCCAGCCGCAACCAATTTATAAGACGTTATCACGTCAATAATTAAAAGTAACTGAACCAAAGTAGGGAAATCATTTATTGAAGATAAACGGAAATGGCCATAAGAGAATTTAACGATGGCTCATTAAACAACAGTATGTACGATGATGCATTATATGGCTATTAAAAATCTGTCACTAGTATCAATTTCATAAGTAAATTAATTTCAATTGCATGTGAATATCATTTGCATTTAAACTTTACCGCTGATTTCCCCTGGTTCATCGGTGTGATGCACAGCTCGCGCAGGAAACACCTTTGATCGCGTCTTTTTTGCTTTCACCATTTTCAGCCGATGGAATTCCTCTCTCTCCTACCAATAGAATTAATGTCAAATATCGTTTTTCATCGTGTGACGGATAAAACTAAACTAAACAAAAATTCTAATGATGTAATATGTGAATACTTAATAAATAAATGTATTGCTATTTTTTTTTAAACTGCCTCTTTCGAAGTATTTTCTTTAAAAAACTGGTTGGTTGCCTGTAAAGTCGGTATACGGGCGAAAGTTTTACGTGACAACGACTTTGAGTGGTAAAATAATTTTAATGTGAATATTCATTCGTATAGTAGGAAGAAGGATGAAATAATAGTAACAATTTAAAACATTTATTTATACAAAGAATTATATTTAAAACATTAATTTATAGGCACGCGTCCCTTCCACTTTTTATGTCTGTCTCTCTCGCTCTTAGGCGGGCTAACCATGCCCGAGTGGAAGGGACGCGTGCCTCTCACTCGCTCTCATTGTAAGCGCATAACGTGAGCGGAGCGTAACGCAGTTTCTTGAAGTGTCACCCGGCAAACCAATTTATAAGACGTTGTCACGTCAAAATTGCATACTTTTATGAATTGCATTGAATTATTATCACTGAATTATCATTATTTTGTATAATACAAAGATTTTTTTTCTATAAATTAACAATAAGTTGTAATAAGCAATGGAAACCACATTGACTTTTCACTTCATGAAGTGGAAGAGAGATAGATGCGTCACAAGTCGAACGCTTAGCCCGATCGTGTTCCGCGCTGTCGCTTGCACGCTCGGCTCAGGCGGAACGTTACACTTGTTCGTGCATGCAACCGGTGTTCATCGATTTATAAGAGGTTATCACGTCAAAAATGCCTTTTATATATTTTTTATTTTATAATATTTAAGAAGCGACCTTGTTGTTGTTGGACTACTGTGGTTTACGCAAGCAATTGGGATATTTCGCGACGCCATTTAAGAGTTAATTTCTGACAACTCCGAAAAGTTAATTAGATAAGAAAGTTAATAGGCGGTCTTTTTGGGACCTTGTTTGACAATTGTATACATATTGTGTGTAATTTATTTCATAAAGTATGACATTTAAAAACTTAAAAAACCTCGTTGAAGGCTACGACAGCATCAAATAAATTAACACAGCCAGTTAGTCACACAATGTGATTGACCGATAAGTGTTTGCTTGTCTGTCTGTGGCACAATAGCTCTTAATTGGAGCGGAGCGAACGAAGTGAGCGAAGCTCCCATGGATCAGCTTCAATGGCGAAATGTCTGTTACGCCATAACTTCCCGAGTTCCTAGCCGATTTAAATATTTTTTGTGTGGAATCGAATCAACAGGTTTAGGACCAGATTGTGGCGGAGCCCGAATTTTGAAATTCGCAAAAAAATATTTTTCTTTTTTTAGGTATGAGGCTCCGCTCCAATACCTACATGGTGCTAGCGTAGCTTTATGCTTAGCGACTGCATCGCCATAGAAATTAGATTTTCTAGCGCTGGGTCTTAACCCTTTTAGTGTCAAGGAGTTCCGTCGCGCTGCTCTCGCTAGTTGTGAATAATGTCAGCGTCGCGATAGCGCTCCTTTTGACAATTCACTTTTGGAGCGCGTGTTACCGTGTTCGTATTTTACTCATTATATTGCATTCTAACTATCTTTGATCGCATATTTTATATAAAAATCGTTCATATAACTCTTGTTCATATAAATTATCTATAGAAACGCACTTTTTTATTGGCATTTTAGCGTATATTGGTGAAATATGTATGGTACTGTAACGAGGCGCCATAGCTATATTGGCGACTCGTTGCTGTCATTGCGCTCTTCTCTGGCCATTTTCCTCTTGGTTTCCGTTTTCAAAACTGTCTGTCTCTTTTTATTTGTTTTGTTCTCGAAGTTCATTCTTACCAGAGTTAAAACGTAGTGATTCCTTGCTCAGTAACCAGAGTCAGCACGTAGAGCGGTTGCCTCACCGCTAACAATTATTTAAATATATTTATAGTGCTGATCAGTTATAATAAGCTCACACTAACTCTCTGTATAATTCACAAGATTCTGTATCACCAGTTCCTGATAATAACAGTCTATAAGTTACTTTAAGGCACTATTTTGTGCCTTAATTTCACTATTATAAAAACATAAGTGACTTTATTATTTCCTGGCCTCACTCCATTACAGTACCATACATATTTTACCAATCGGGTTAAATTTGTTTTATCCAAATCGGATTAGTCGATTTGAGGTTATAATTTTGTTAACTGTAGGTTGTAGTAGGGATATTAGATGCATAATGATTATGAATTATATAGTCTTTCTTACTTATTCACGACTACGAGTTATGTACGATTGTTATGCACGCACAATAATGAGAAATATAAAGATTTTTTTGAATTTTGTAATTGTAAATTCTTATTTAGTGATAAATATTATTTATTCAGCATTATGTATAAATTTCATTACAGAACCTACCCATCTGTGCCTCGTCAGTGTTTGTGTCGTCAACGTTAACTTAAAATGTGATGGATACTACGGTAAGTACCTTAACGATCGGTGACCATGTATAAGATACAAATAAGCGCAACCATAATATGGTTGATATACCAAAGAGCCGCACTTAGTGTTTCTTTCCAATTTTGTGATTCGTACCGCTAAAGAGTGGAACTCCTTGCCTGAGTCTGTTTCCTGATAAATACAATTTAGGGGTCTTCAAGTCACGAGTGAATCCTAGATCGCAGCATCGCTTACCATCAGGTGAGCTAGCGGTCAAATGCTTACCTATTTACCCAAAAAAAAAATATGTTCAAGCTGCACAAAAGCAATGAAACTCTTTATTTAGAGAGAGAGAAACATTTATTGACCAACACAATATAGAAATAAAATTTACAAATAGAAGTTACAGTGTAAAAGCACAAGATCAATCAGGTCCCCGCCTCAGCTTGTGTTGTTACGACACGAATGAGTGTCGTTGCAACGCTGGTATTCTGACGGGGCATGTTTGGTGCGCGGAAGGCGGAAAATTAAAGAATATATATATGTACGAATAAGCAAATTAAACAAATAGTAATATAAATTAAAAACAACGAATAACACACAGAAGTCTTCCATAACACAATAAGAACAAAACAAAACATAGTACAAAAAGAAGATGAACATAAAGAAAACATAAAAACACAAGCCTGCATAAAAATGAATACCCAACCTTACTAGCAGGGTCGGTGCAGGATAATAAAATAAAAACAAAAAAAGAAGTCATGTCTGTCTGCCAGAGTCAGGAAATTTAGTTTAGTTGTAGGTGAACAAATCCCAAGAAGATGATAAAAAACAACCGTGTCCAAGACGAATTTAAAAATACATTTTTTCCCCCTTCCGCATTCGGGGGAGGGAGGTGGTGAATCTTCATGGATTTTACGGGTCGGTTAGGGGGTTCTGTCAGACTTGTACTGACTAAACACCACCGAGAAGATGCCTTAGTCTGAGAAGGCTGTACAGTACAGGCCTAATAGGAGCGATCGCTTGCACCAAGGGTGGTGGGGCGACGCATGCGCATACTACGTATAGTATATGCATACGCATAAATGTATTAGTGGGTACCGTTAGTCTTTATATATCATCACTACATAGTATAAAAAAGTCGCTTTCTCTGTCCCTATATCCCTATATATGCTTAAATCATTAAAACTACGCAACGGATTTTGATGCGTTTTTTTAATAGATAGTTATTCAAGAGGAAGCTTTATATGTATAATGCATGCATAATATAGTAGAGCATTGCATCCGTGCGAAGCCGGGGCGGGTCGCTAGTAGAAATGTAAAACAAGCAAAAGCGATGCAGTAAGGTAAAACGCCATCTATTGACGAGTTAATGAACTGAACAAAAGTATAAACTAGTGTATTTATATAACTAGAACAAGAAATATAACACAAGCAAACGCGATGCAGTATGGTACAGCGCCATCTATTGACGTGTTTATGAACTGAACAAAAGTATAAACTAGTGTGTTCCTATACCTAGAACATGAGGAGACGGAGCTGGCGTCAGCTAAAGAAATAATAATAAAAATAATAATAATAATAATTTATAAAAAAAATATTAGGAATAGGTTTGGTCTGTCAAGGTCTTGATTGCTTAATTAGAAGAGCACTCGCCCGGATAGCGAGGGACGTGCGTTCGAGTCCCGCCTTATGCCTGAGACTCTTCTTTAAAAAAGAGTTAAATCTATAATTTAAGATCACAGTGGTTTGTGTGTTTGTATGTTCGCTCTTTTTCCCGTTCTTTTTCCATTGTATCAATAACGTTACCATAGCAACGCGATAACCGCAAGTAGTTCGTCTACCGGGCGCTAGATGGCGCTAACGGAAAAATATTTAATAATAGAAAAAATGTAAAGAATTTTGTCCACCCGTGCCGGCACGGGCCGCTAGTGCTTAATAAACAACACTTAATAAACGAACTAAAGAGTTAAAAAGCCCAAACCCGATGGGGTTGTGTCGTTTAATTGCGGATGGCCACCTTCCATTTCCAGCATCAGATCAGCTCTATGTCATCACAATATTGCATTATCACGCAATATTATATTCATTTCAGCTCAATCGGAAACCGGAAAGTAGGTCAAATTTTACTTGTAAGATTTCATTATAGACTTACAAAGTTTTTTGTAAGTCTATAATGAAATCTTATATGTAAAATTCAACTAAAGCTTTTTTCTCGATTTTAATACCAAAATCTAAAATTAAATTAAATAACACAAAATTTGGCTACTTAAAACATTTACATCAAACCACTTTACCGAATTCAGAGCGCATGTTATTTTCTTTTTTAATTGAAGTTATACTTCTTGAAGTACGTTGAAGTGGTGACACAAAATTATCATGTTGAAGTGGTGACACAAAATTATCATGTTGAAGTGGTGCACATAATTATCATGTTGAAATGGTGATACAAAATTATCATGTTGAAGTTGGCCGCAAAAGCGACATGGAATAAACCAGCAGGATGAAGTTGGCCGCCAATTAAATGTAAATTGTCATTTATCGTGTCTGGGTGTTAAGGGTACCGTGTCTGGGTGGTAAGGGTAACCGAACTTCACCCCCGCAGGACTCCCCTCCCCCCTACATAGGTACACACAACGGTTTTTTTATTTAATCCTGACGATTTCGACTTAGATATATGACAATGTTATCTTGGTCTGCCGAAATAATTTGTATGGTGAGTTAATTCTTTATTTTTTTTTAGGTAAACAAAATAATTGGAGACCAGTGTCCCCTCAACCAATACCCTCTTCAACACCGTCGTATGAAATGTCTGTCGCTTCACAAAAAAGAGCGATCCACCGTGAAGGTATTTTTACCCCTGTTTGTTTTTATATTGCACGATGTATTTAATTATAAGTGTTTATTGCATTTGTTTTTATTTTTATTCAGCAAATATTTTATCAAATATAAACAAAGGAGGAGGGTCAATAAGGCTGGTTTTTGGCCCCTTTTATTTTTGAACTTAAAGTTCCAAAAAAACTCAAAAATCCGAAAAAAATCGATTTCACCCCAAACGGAACCACCACCAACCCCCTCCCCCCTCAGACCCCCCCAAGAAGTAGAATAATCATATAAGACTTATATGATATATTATATTATAGGGGTTGGGGGTGATTCCGTTTGGGGTGGAATTGATTTGTTAGTCCATATAATACTTGAAAAAATTTTTTTCAGAATTTTTAGGTCAAAACTGAAAGGGGCCGAAAACCCGCCTTATTGACCCTCCTCCTTACAGTAAATCGATGAATCATTTACCTATGATAGTCGAGTTCTCAATGGATCAAACTATCCAAGAAATCCGTGTAGTGTTGCCCAAAATCAGTCTTGGTCTTGTTCCTGCATTTTTTGCAGAGTTCAGACCAAGACCGCCTAATTTTAGCAAGACTAAGACTGACCGTGCAAGATTTGAGCAAGAACAAGACTAGACCTGCGAGACTCTTGCGTCTTGCAATTAGGACTGAGTGTCGTTTCAGCAGAGTTGTGACATATTTGAAATACTTGTATTTAAAATACAAATACAAAATACAAAATACGTATTTTAGATTTTGTACTTAAGTACTTTTTTTAAAAAGTATTTTGTATTTTATTTGAAATACTATTCGAGACGTATTTTGTATTTGTAAAATGGTTTGTAAAATACAAAATACTTTTTTATTCTTAGCTTTATTTTTCTAAAGCATTCCGCGATTCAGTAAAAACAAAAAATGGCCACTAGTGGCGCGGCAGCTCTGAAAGTTTATGCGCAAAATGACAAATGAAACAAAACGCATATAAAACCTGACCAATAATATATGAGGGACCCCTCTTGACAATCCTCAAAGTCACTGTTACGTTTTGCAGTGTTGGCAGCTATTTCATTATTTCTGTGTTGTTCGCTCGAAATGTCTTTAAAAAAATGCCAAAACAAATTGTATTTAAACAATATGCCGTGTAGGCAATAATACGTTATTTTAACGATTCGTATTTAAGTGATTATGAGTGTATAAATGTATAAATGACAAATAAAAATACAGAAATAGAAAAATATATTTATAAAAAACCGGTACGTACACAGCACTACAAAAAAGATGTCATTGTGGGCATTGTGGCAAGTATGTAATATAAATATAAGCTTCGATCATATCATAAGTTAATTTGGTCGTTTTGTGTGCTAATTGACATTTAAATCTATTCTATGTTAATAAAAATCTTTAGATTTCAAAATTGTTTACTGTACAACTATAATAATAGTAAAAACATTTAAATCGGACTGTGACGTTTTTTTTATTTAGCACCATTTTTTTAAGACTGCTCGTTTTTAGTACATTTCGACATAGTTTTAGCACTAAATGAAATTCAGAGTTGGTAACACTGTTTACATGTCATTACGCCGTACGCGCCTTTTCCATTTCATTTTGCCTCGGTTACGTTTTATATCTAACCTAACGCCGACAGTTACTATTTATTAATACAAGTAGTGTTTGTATTGTAACTGTTTGTTATCAAAAATATATTATCTATTAAGTACAGAGTTGGATTTGGTGTGCTACTTAATACTTTATATTAAATATTAATCAGTGATTGCTTGCCCAATGTTGGAATTGGAATTTTAATGCAAAATGTAAGTACCTAAACATTGACTCAAAAAGTTCTATACAAAATTTGATATTAACTTTAACATTAAAGTTTTTACAGTTTCCAAATATTCTCAATCAGTAACAATAATAACAATTGTAAAAAATACATACCTATAACCTAACCTAAATTAATGTTGGTTGTGACTTTGACTCGTTTTGTTTTGATGCCGGTTAATTTGCCGACATTTTTTGTTATGTGAAACGGCTTATTTCTTTTGTTTCTGTAAATGTAAGATCTGTCAAAGGTGTTTATTTGTTTAATACTTATTTTATTTTAATCTCTATTTCAGGGACGATGATAACCTCAATTATCCATTTATATTGAGGCATTGTTACAAAGACGTTAAGAAGGATGATGGACACGAAGTAAATATATCTGCTGTTTGTAAAAAATGCTCCAAAAAATTAAAAGGCAGTGTGAACGCGACTACAAACTTCTTAAAGCATATAAAAGTAAGTACTTATTTACTTAAACATAATAACTTATAGGTGCATAGTGTGCATACATATCCTCACGTCTGTAATCTGTAATCCATAACAACAGAGCACACGAATCACGAAATATGAACATAATAGGCTTGCTTTAATGCAGCACTTTTTGCAGGTTTAAAGAATAATGTTGGGTTATAATTAGCTTTGACCTGCTTTAAAATATCTGTCGACGTCACACACCACCGTTGTAGTAACATAATAAAACGCGATTTATATTTCTTTCCTTATTCAGTTATTATGGTTATTTTAATTTTTTTTTTTTTTTAGAGAAAAGGCCACGAAGATCTACTAAATGAGTATGAGGAATTGAAACCCCAACATAGTAAGAAAAGAAGATGTGACATTACTGAATCTGAGTCAGGCAATGGTGCAAGTACTAGTATGAAGAAAATAAAATTAAAACAAACTACTCTTTCAAACATTTCAACAAAGTCAATTAATTTGGATAAATTAATTGTGAACTTCATTATTGATACGATGTCACCTATCTCAATTGTTGAAAATAAGTCATTCCGAGCACTTATCGAAGGTGCTCAACAACTGTCAACTCCGCCAAAAGTAATGTGCCGCCGGACATGCAATAACAAAATTAGTAACACATACATAGAATATAAAGAAAATTTGAAACAGACATTGAAAACAGTTGATTATGTTTGTACCACCGCTGATATTTGGTCCTCATCCAAAAGAAGTTATTTAGGTATGACAGTACATTGGATTGATGCTACCACATTTGCAAGAAATAGCTCACCACTCGCCTGCAGAAGATTTAAGGGATCACATACCTTTGACAGGATAGCCGAACTCATTATTGATATTCATTCTGAATATGATTTAAGGCTACCTAAAATAACAAAAACTGTAACCGATAATGGTTCAAACATGGTAAAAGCTTTCAAAATATTCGGAAAGCCAGACTTACCAGACTCAGAATGTACTGGAATTTTAAATGTAGATGACTTTCTTGATAAAAATAATGAGCAAAGTAATGATGATATGGATGAAGATGAAATGTTATTGTTGAAAGAGTTTCCGGAATCCAATGATAGTGATATATATCAACTGCCCAACCATGAGCGATGTGCCACACACACTTTGCATTTAATACCTTCTCGGGACATAGACAAAGCCAGAAGTAACAATAACTCATACCGAAAAGTACATGATGCGGCCATGGCTAAATGTCAGGCTGTTTGGAATTTATGTGCTAGGTCTCCGAAAGCTTGTGAAACTTACTTGGAAATCACTGGTAAATCTCCAACAAGCCCCTGTCCAACCAGGTGGAATTCCTATTATGATTGCATAATTGATATCCTGAAAGTCCAAGAAACCATCAATGAAGTTCTGAGAAAACTAGAATTGGCCGTCTTAAAAGAGATGGAAGTACAGTTTTTGATTGAGTATATTCGCACATCTAAGCCCATAGCTGAAGCCATTCGGAGCTTAGAAGGCGACAAGGAGACTTTTTATGGATGCCTGCAGCCAGAATTGTATCGAATGCAAAAAATGTTGGACTTATTAAAGCAAGAAAATCCAGTATATTGTGGTGGTTTAGTTGATACAATTAAAGAAAGTATAGAAAATCGGTTTGAAAAATATAAGTTGCATGACACTCGTGCCAAACACAGCATTTTAGCAGCTGTGTCATATCCCTTCTTCAAGTTAAAGTGGGTACCAAGAGCTGAAAAGGAGTATGTGAAGGAATTGTTTATTGCGGAAGTGCGAAGATTCAAACACGACGATTTTAAAAGTGTACACCCACAAACATCAACATTGAAAAAGAAGCAAAAAAGTGAGTCTTACTATATGTTCAATGATTCAGACTCCTCGGCAACCTCTACAGATGGCAACAGCAGCACCTGCACTGATTTGGAGACCCTCCAATATTTAAGAGATGAAGACAAGTCTGAATATCCTCAACACATATCCAACTATAAAAAAAGTTTTTTTACGGTACAACACTTGTCTCCCGAGTTCAGCACCAGTGGAAAGGCTATTTTCGTATGGTGGTATGATTATGCGTCCACACAGACGCAACATGTCAGATGCTCTTTTTGAAGAGCTTGTGATTTTAAAATCTTTAATAAATAGAGAAAACCAGTAATTTTACCATAAAGTATTTTATTTCAATAAAGTATTTTGAAAATACATATTTTGTATTTAGTATTTAAATACAAAAGGCAAAAGTATTTTGTATCTTGCATTTGAAATACTATATTAAAAAAGTATTTGCATTTTGTATTTAAATACTTTTCGAAAAGTATTTTGTACATCTCTGCGTTTCAGGGAGTATAGGAGTTCGGGGTTGTTGTCGGTGTCGGCACCATAAAGATCGGGTACTGACCTCTCAAAGAAATTTGACATTGTTTGATTTGTAGCCCTTGATTTTACACCGTCACGCGGTGCAGTTGACATGCTGGGGAAAATATTGCAATGTTTTTCCACGAATGTTTATTGGGATATGTCATAATTGATAAAATACAGGGTATTACGGTCGACAACGCAACAGCAAATACCAAAATTATGTATGAACTGGGCAAACAGCTGCCACACAAAATGTGGTTTCAAATAAAAAGTTTCATCCAAATCGGTTCAGAGGATTGAGAGCTAAGGTGACACAGACAGACACGCACAGACAATTATCGGTCATTCACGTTGTGTGACTGGCAGAATCAATTTATTTGAGAGTGTCGTAGAAATACTATCGAAAGTCTGGCAGCACTACCTCTTCTACGATTAATTATTGAAAGTTACATTTTATTATTGCGTCCAAATGTCCGAATCGCTCGGTTCGTTTGCATCGTACAACAACAGTATACCGTATTTATCAGATGCAAACATAAACTGGGGTACTATAAGGAACTGTGACCACAAAACTGTACCGCTGTTAAAACGCACAACGCCATCTAGTATGCAAATGTTAAACTAATGTCTTCACTATGTAATGATGGCATATGTTGTGGCTGCTACATTTTTTTTTTTTTAATTTTGCAGATATATCTCTGTTTCGTCAAGAATCGCTGTCCAAAGAAACAATAACGCTTAGGCTTACAGAGGGCACAAAACTAATTTTAAATTGTAAAATAAATCAAACAGAAAATGTTTTCTTGAAATGTACACATTTGGAAGGTAAGTCATAACACAAACAAGAAAAAAGAAAAAAAACAATTAAATTAAATATATTTTCTTTCATTGATAATAATTATACCTTTTTATGATTATTTAATAACCGCCTGAGAAAAAATTTTGAGCCAAGAAATTTTATCCTAGTATTTTTCTATTAATATAATTTATAATAATATTATATTCAAAGCACCTAATTTGTTAGACTAAAATATTCAAATCAAATGTTGTGCTCGGTTGTTACTGAAATACAAATTTAGCAATAATTTTTAATTATTCATAATTAATTGAATGTTATGATTTGTATTTTATTACCGTGGTAAATAAATAAATAAATTAAAAAAGCATGTGTGCAATTCACTCTTGGTAGAAGTGAAACCTTCAAAAATAATACGTATACAAAATACCACGGTTGTTGTGATGCCTTCTTTCAAGCTTTGTACTACGCATGCGCACACAAACACGTATTAACACACGTACACAATGCTTTCTATCTCATTTTCTCCTACGTTAAGTCTTATGAATTTATGTATCTATCTCTTTTTAGTGTCGCTTTTTTGTTTCAACGACTTTCAAATAACAACGATGCTAAAGAAGTTTTCACTTCGAAAACTCAATGTCTCTTATTTACAGATAATGGCGGAGTCATATCGTACGTAATGGGTGATAAAGGATTCACTATTGAATTTATAATAAATTCATTCGATCACAATACGAAGTTTAAATGTCATGTATTTCAAAATACAAGAATAGTTTCTACTAGCAAATATTACAAGATTTCTTTCACTTCTAAGGGCACTGGTGTTCAAAAACGTAAGTTCTGATTTATTTTTGACGCTTTTTTTGCCCTTTTTGAGGGTACCGTACCCAAAGGGTAAAAATGGGACCCTATTACTAAGACTTCGCTGTCTGTCCGTCCGTCTGTCTGTCACCAGGCTGTATCTCAACCGCTATATCTGGACAGTTGAAATTTTCACAAATTATGTATTCCCCATACAACAAAACGCGATTTTTGAAGTGAAAACTTCTTTAGCGGCGCTGTGTACTTTTTTTGGAATGGTTAAAAATTTCTAAACTCGCGTCAGGACACGTGACCTGATCGAAAATTCGTAAGACGGCGTAGGGCACTTGCGCGATGTGCGTATAGTCGTGTCATTTTTAAACTTCATAGTGACAGTTACATTATTATTTTTTATGTCATTGTGAAATTTTAAAATGGCAGGTAATGTCATAAGAACACATGCGTTCAACTGATTTTATTCATTGCGCATGTGCAAAATCCTGCACATGCGCACAAAAAAATGCAACGAACACGACTTGGTTTGTTTGTTGACATGTTTTTATACGCAATAAATGAATATTGTATTTTACCACATAAATGATAGCACTTTTATACTGATCATTAAAGCAATTCGTGCGAAATTTTTCCTTAACCATTTCAAAATATCAAAAATGCACAACGTTAATATTCAAGTTTTCACTTCTGCCGGCACTCCCGGAGTGCAACCCGTCGTTTTTTTTTTGTCGAAATCAATAATGGCAACAGGTAGGCACTTAAAATATTAACAAAAGACTCAGTTGTATTTTTACTTGAAATATAAATAAAAAAATTAAAATAAAATAAATACTTAACGAGGCCTCCCATATTTATTTATTTATTAAATAAAAAAATCGCGTTTTGTTGAAGAGATCAATTCAAAGAAATAGACAAAAAATTTACAATTTGTGTTTTTGTTATAAATATCGAGAGTCGATATAACCTCGAACAATGTTCGCTAACCGTCTCGCTTACTTATAAGAATATAAACACACTATACTTTGTCTAATGTAGGATGATACTTTTGATAGTTGACACCTATGTAAAGGGTATAAAGTTGCTATTGCAATGTCAAGCCAAACATAAGGAAAGAAACGCAACCTTAGTACGCAGCAATAAGGAAGTGACACCTGTCAAAAGTATCATCCTACATTGGACAAAGTATAATGTTATGTTAATGTAAAAGTTAGGCGGAATGAAGGGGTACTCTATGGATACTTCATACCCCTCTCCGTCGTAATATAACTACAGTTAGTGTGTGAATATTTTTATTTATTTCGTTTCAGTATACAAAGATGCTGGGGAAATGGATATCTCAAGATCTGTTACCCCATACCAACAGGGACAACTCATCTCGTTAAAATGCAACGAACCAAATTATATTCAAGATGTTTATTGGTTAGAGCTTAAATGTGAGTTTTTATGAATTTTATTTATATTAGTAAAATAAAATAAAAATGTGTAGCTTACTTCTGCAAAACTCAAGCAGTGTGCACCGAGACCCGCAAATAAATGAAGAAACCGCAGACACCGGCACCTTCACCAACTACTACACGTGTTTCGCCCCCACTCGGAGCATCATCAGGAGCTGTTAGACCGTGCAAAACGAGCACTAAGTGACTGGCCGCACCCTCCACCGTCGTATTTGTTTCCTACTCCCCACTCCGCCCTCTATGACGTCACTTCAAGTGCCTCAACAACATTAGATGAATATTGCCAAAGTAATAATTACGACTATTACAAAAAAAAAACCGACTCCAAAAATTACTCTACAATTGCAAGCACCACTAAACAGTTAAAAATAATATTTTTTTTGTAAATTTTCAGATCCAGATGGCAACACTGTACAGATTTATAAGAAAAATGAAGTGGATAACAACAGTACATTAAGCATACTGAATATCACACCTAAACACGTTAAATCATGGTTTATTTGTATGGGATTTATTGGAATGGCAAACAATCAAACTGCAACAAGAAGGATATGGGAATACTAAACTCGGCGTCAAAAAAATCGCACCTTATAAAAATCTTATTCAAAAATTCCTAAACCTTATATAGAGGATAGTGTTAGGTATCATTAGAAAGGTAACAAAAAGGAGCATCAAACAACAATTAAGTGCAATCTTTTTTTTAATTAAAATTATACAAAAAGCATAAAAATTTGAAAAATAATAAAAAATCTTAATTAAGTCCTAATTAATAATCGATAATTTACAAAAAAAATGTACAAAAAGTGTCTTAAAATTAACTCAAAATCTAGTGTTACCCCCCCTTGCCCTGATGACGGCTTCCATACGGTCCCTCATAGACCTCACCAACTTCAGGAGCTCTTCTTGAGGGATAAGACCCCATTCTTCAATCACCGCGGTTTGGAGTTCCTCTAGAGTCGAAGGAGCCGGATCCCGAGATCGAACCTTACGTTTAAGATGGTCCCAGAGGTGCTCTATCGGATTCAGATCAGGACTTCTCGCTGGCCACTGCATCACAGGAATTTGGGACCTCCGCAGGAAGTCGTTCACGATGGCTGCAGTGTGTGCGCGAGCGTTGTCGTGCATTAATGTGAACCCCTCGCCAAAAGATTCGGCAAAAGGGACCACATGCACATCCAGGATCTCTGTGATATAGCGGCGCGCAGTCAGCGACCCTTGTCCGCGAGCACCTCCGGTCCGGGAGACGCAGACCAGGTCGGTTTTGCCGGCAGCCGACATACCGCCCCAGAACATGCAGGATCCGCCTCCATATTCCACCGTCTCCTGGATGCAGGCTTGAGCGAAACGTTCACCCTGCCTCCGGTATACTCTTCTTCGTCGGTCGTTGCAGAAAAGACACACTCGTGTCTCGTCTGAGAAGAGAACAGCTCCCCACTGCTCAATGGTCCAATCGACGTGGTCGCGAGCAAACTGCAAGCGGGCTCGTCGGTGCGCTGCAGTCAATTTTGGACCTGTAGCAGCTCTGCGGGCTGCTATGTTCTTCTCCTTCAGTCTTCTTCTAACCGTGGATACACTCACGGTGCGTCTGCGAACTGCCTGGAGCTCCTGTTGCAGCTGAACAGCGTTTGAGAAGCGATTTCTCAAAGAGTACGACACAACGAACCGGTCGTCTCTTTCCGAAGTGCAGCGACGTCTACCGGACCCATGTCGCCGGATATAGCCACCGGTCTCTAAAAAGCGCTGGTAGACTCTACGAACCGAAAAACGGCTCAGATTCAGTTGCCGGGCGACATCACACTGCCGCACCCCTGCTTGCAGTAGTGCAACCACTTGAGCGGCCTCATCAGCTGTAGTGTCCATTTTCCAGATGTTCTTTCTTCAGTAAAATCAGTGCGTGTGTCCCCTTCAACGGTTTAATAGCGAATGACCCACATTGAACCCGTGTTGACCTCTTTATACCCACAAAGTTAGCGCAACTCGCGACTCTCCCGAGCAGCAAAATTTCCTTAGAATTTTTGTGACCCTTTATTTGTTGCTTTAGGTTTTATTTGATAATGAAAAATAATGTTTTTTTATTAAGTTAATTAAGTAACCTTTTAAATAAAATTATAATTAATACGACTGCATGTGCATATCCAGAGTTAATGCCATTTGAACGTGATTTTCTTAGAGGTGCGATTTTTTTGACGCCGAGTGTATTATGTGGTCGAAAGTAATGATGTTACTGGAATCGGTAAGTTGACTTGGACCGCCTTCCGAATCACGCTAACAGCTCTATTAGTGCACTTAGGCCTCTGCCTCGAATTTAGCGGGCAGCGGAACGGGGCGGCAGCGGCGGCGCTGGAGCGGCAATATATTTTGCGTAAAATCAAATAGACCGGCCCTCGAAAAAGCACGCGGCGGCAGGAATGTAGAACGAACTTATCTATAATGGCTTGAGTCTGTTTTGTTTTAGCTACTTAATTTGGATTCAAAACAATGCATATGATATTGTCTAATATTTCTGTCAATATACTTGTTTGATTTTTCAGAAGCGCCAGATGTTGTTACAGTGGCTCCCTCTGGAATAACAAGCAGTAAGTCAATCTTATATAATTGTTCAACATAATACAAATATTAAACACAAAAAATACAAATAGACATTACAACAAACATTTTAAATAATAACACCAGGTGACCTTATAATTTAAAGCAATTTCTACTTTTACACGATAAAATTATTTTTGATCTCCTTCTCTCTCTTTTAATATTATTATTACCTATTGATCATAATTCAGATCATTTACGCTTCTGATCCTCGAGTATATTTCTCATTTCAATCTTGTTGTTTGTTTTTACAGCGGCACGAGATGTATCTATGATGGCTCCCTCTGAAGTAACTGGCAGTAAGTTATTTAAATATTACTGCTAAGGGATTGCATACAAAAAATAATTTATTACATTAAAATTAAATAATTTTACATAACATTCATGAATGTTCGGAATAATATTTAATCTTAGTTTACAAAGGTAGAATTTGATGAAATTAAATAAATCTACACTAATATTATAAAAATGAAAGAATTATATTTTTGTGTTTGTAATAAACTCAAAAACTACTAAGCCGATTTCAAAAATTATTTCACCATTGGAAAGCTATACTACATTCACGCTGAGTAACATAAGATATATTTAATGCTAGAAAAAATTAAAAGAATTTTGTCCACCCGTGCGAAGCCGGGACGGGCCGCTATAATTAATATAGACAAAGTTTAAAATCTTCCATTTATTTTGCTAATTGAATTAAAAAATATGTATAACAATAAAAAGAAAGAACGATTAGTTTGCTTTATGATTTTCTTAACCGATTCGTTGCTGATGGCACGCCTGTCGTGTCATCACTTTTTTTTTGTGTGGCCACTGACACCGTGTCATTTTTAAATCGATGATAACTCCTTCAAATCAAGTTTAAGGGAAATCAACCCAGAATAAAACTATCTTCATTTTTCACGTAAATCAAGCTCGTAGCCTTCGTTTTTGTAATTGTATGTAGCAACGAATCGGTTAATTGGAATGGGCTTATGGAAACATTCTTTTTCTTTTTTTTTTTGTCGAACCAGGTTCTAGTGGATACGTATTGGCAGGTTTGGTGTGTGCGGGGCTAGTATTGGTGACGTTCTTCGTCATTGGCTGTTACTACTCATGGCGAAGGCGACGAGTTGGCGTAAATTATACTTTTTTTATATACATTTAAAGTTCTTTTTGGGTTTCTAAACTGGGTGCAATCCATTTAATAGACATATAAAAACTAATAAAAAAAACATGTGTGTGTATATATATACAGTCAGTCAGCACATAATGGCATCCAAAACTGGCAATTTGCATTAATCTATTTTCAATTTAATCTTTAAACAAAAGAGTTTATTATCCACTAAGGAAATTTGACAGTTTGTGGTAATATGCTGTTATTTGTACCTATTCTATTTTGTCCACGCGCTTACTAGAGGGCGCTAATGATTGCACACGAACTCTACATGGGCTAGAGATGCCTCTGATTGGTGTAAATGTAAGAATATTATTATTACATTATTGTATGTTTCTCATAATGTATTATTTTATTTTTTTACAGGCTGATCAGGTTCAATATGCTGATTTGTATATGCTGCCTTCTTTATCGGCAAGGCCACGACAATGCGAACAAACACCGTATGCTGAAATCATTGGGTTTTTAGAGAAACCAAAAAATCAATTTAAATCTTGCTGATGTCCTTATTACGAATTTTATTACGCAAAGAAACATCGAGCATAGCACTCTCCATAGCACGCTGAGTAACTCTGCGCTTAAAGCCAATAGTTAAGAACCACGTCTCAATGACAATGTAATCTCTGGCAACACACATTGCCAGAAGATTTTGGTCTTTTACTGAGGCATTTGAAACAAGAAAATATTTTATTTTAGACTAGGACAATTGATTTGAATGTAAGAAATATTATTTGTTATTATTTTTCATCATTAGCATATCAACATCTTAAGCTACAGGATTATCAGAGTGAGATGGTTCTAGGTCTTTGTAGCAGCCTAATCTCGATGGGGCGGAGTTCTTATGGCCACCTTCCAGTTCCAGCATCACATCAGCTCCATATTATCATAATATTGTATTGGCACGCGATATACATATGCATGCAAAATTTAGCACAATTGGAAACTGGGAAATGGGTCAAACTTAACTTGCAAGATTCCATTACAGACAAAAGGTCAGATGAAAATATAAAAAAAGCTTGTGAAAACTACTCAGCTATATTAGTAATATTTAATAAAAATAATCCTCGACTTTCATTAGCTTAGCTTTTAGCATATACTGTAAATTATAAGGTACATTATTAATAAATAAACCGATAGTGTATATTTTATTTATCATAATGTTTTATCAAATATGGGTCCCAGTATAAATCCCTTAGGTAGCCCAAATCTACAAATATTGGGGTAAAAATAAAACAATACGAACAGAAAACACTGTATTATGTTGATAAACATTATATTTATCTCAATAATATACATAACTTTACATGTAAAGATTTGTATCAACACAATGATTTAAAATGTCATCAATTGTAAAACGCGAGTTCAAAATTAATTCAAAGAATAACAAAAATATATTTTTTAATGCAACTGGCAAAACTAACTTACCTTAAATTATGGTTAAGAAAAATTAAGAATTTTCTAACTCAACATCAGAGGAATCACATTTTTCTATTTTAACCACTACAGGTGCAGTAGTTAATGTTCCAATATTATCGGGTACTATATACTCTTCTTTTTTTTCTTTTATCATTTTAGTCATATCATCTTTAAATTTAAGAGGATTTTGTTCAGGAACGGCTTCTTTAATAGGCACATATATTTCTTTCTCTGGTATTCTATCCAGCTGTCTTGTTTTTAAATTGACCACTTCATCCCATACTTTTAATGCTACACTAGCGTCAGTCTCCTTACAATCATATGTTATACCCGGATGTTTTCTTTTGTAATGTCTTAATATATTTTGCCTATGGGAAAACTTTTTGGTGCACACGAAGCAAGGGAAATGTTTCTCGCTAACATGGATTTTCATATGGTATTTCAACCTGCTTTCTTTAGGAAATTTCTTGTTGCAAACTGTACAAGTTAAATTTTTAACTTTTTCGTGCCTTTGAGTGTGTCTTTGCATGTTGTGTTTATGAGAGAATTCTTTACTACATATTGGACATTGGTAAGGCTTTTCACCAGTATGAATTCTCATATGGGGCTTCATTAAACCGTAATGTGTGAAGCTTTTGCCACAAAACTTACACGTGTACGGTTTTATACCGGCGTGTAATTGCATGTGACGTATCAAAGTGGTCTTGTGTTTGAATTTCATTTGACACAAATCACATGTGAACGGTTTCTCTGTAGTATGTCTACGTAGATGACTTTTTAATAGATACTCGCGCTGAAATGTTTTATCACATACATTGCATGATAGAAGGATGGGAATTTTACACCGGCTTTTTCCTCTGTGTTTTTCAAGGTTCGCTTTAAAAGCAAACGTTTTGCCACATAAATCGCAATCGAACGGTTTAACAATCAAATGCGATCGTTTGTGCCGATGAAGGAGAGATGAGGTTTTACAAATTCTATTACATTGGTCACATTTATAATCCTTATTATCGCTTTTATGTTGGCTCATGTGAGTTGCCAATTTTTCTGGGTCGTAATATAATCTGGGACAAATTTCACAGAAGTATGTTTCGCGATTATGGTTCCTATTGTGACGCTCTAAATTCCCTTTGCTGCAAAATGACTTTTCGCATATTAGGCAGTGGTATTTATCTGATTTTGGGCTGTAGTCTGTAAGAAAATTGCAAAGCATATATAGCAAGTATTGGGTTGTAAACAACAACAAATTTCATTAAAAGTACTGGTACATACAACAGATAGTTTATACCAAGGAGGTGATGTGGGCAAAACTACAATTAACTAAAACAGTGGAATCGAATACTTGAAAAAAAACTAATCTGAAAAAGGGTTAAAATCAAATGATGTAAAACTAAAGTTGTCTTTTATGAGACTAATCTTCAATATAACCCGTCTATGAACTTTGCATGAATGCAATTTTACAGAACTGTTGAATTTTTCAAGTATTTCTGAGCTGTATACCAATGCCTGTTCTACATCAGATGTAATACTTTTAATTTATCAAACTATCTTTAAAAATAAACTGCTGAGTAAAATATATTTATATCAATCAAAATTACTAAATGTTTTAATCTAAAAAAAATAAATAACACTAAATATATATCTAGACCATATGATTTTTAAACTAGTTGACGCATAATATATATTTAGTTCTTACACTTCCGCGCACATTACACATCAGAATAAAACACTTTTTTACGGATTTTTGCGCATGTTTTATTTTATTTTATATTTAATCCTGACGTTTCGACTCCTTTACAGGAGCCGTGATCACGGCTCCTGTAAAGGAGTCTTCTGTTTTCTGTTTTGTTTTATTCTGATGCATAATATATTTTCGACCATATAAACCCATAATATTTCGAATTAACATCCAATTTTAGTATACTACTCTTAATGCATGTACTATCGAGGACTCTCGTGCCTTAACACTTTGTATATTCGTTTGAACTTATTGCATCGGACACGCTCACACGACCCCTAATTGGCTTCGTATTTTACTACGATCATAAACAACTAGTTTTAAAATCGCCCTTGATGTCAGTACTGTAAACTCTCAATATGCTTTACGCGTTCGTGAATAGGCTAGTTGACAAAATTTGGAAATTCGTTTAAAACTATAGTTTAGTTCCTATTTTACCCCAAATATATATTATTTTTAGAAAAATAGGCCTTTTTCATAAGTATTTTGATTTTTTATAAATGAACTTATAATTGACTTCGAAAAAGGTCAAGACTGTCATGGCGTCTTGAATGACGTCACTCCTCGCGAAACAATTAGATAAAACAGATTAGATAGATGATGTACAGCTACGACCGGTGTTTTGCGAGGCGTGAAGTCACGCTTCTCTGATTGGTATTTAATGTCACGTGATTAAATAAGTAATTTTGCCGATTTTAATTTCCAAAAATATTAGTAATCTTATATTATTTTAATAAAAAAGTTGTTTTTTTGTTTACTAAAAATCATGATTAATCATTAGAAACTGTAAGCCATCCGATTCATTCTTAGTGGAAACAAGCCTATTGAAACTTTTAAATGCTCTCACTTGCTTGTTTGCGCACGCGCGCCATTCTTGAATGAATGGTGTGGGGCGTGGCCTGAAGCGATAGGCATCGTGCAGTGTGCAAGCGACTTTCGACTTAGGACTGATACTTCGATAGTACGACTGAGGCTTCGATAGTACACTAGGTATATATGTTATATATATCGTGTTATATTTTTTTAAATAGTTAACATTAATTACCAGATTGCTGCGATCTTGCCCCTTCTTCATGATCATTATCATTTTCAGAACCCTGTACAAGAGAAATAGATTACAAAATAATATAAATAACCTTACTTATTTAGTTTTCAAATAAACAGCGGTAATTCTCTATTAGTGAGTATACATAGTATGATTCCAATTAAGCCCGGGGGCCAAGACAAGATCTTCGATGAAGGGAACTAACCCAGGAAGTGCCTATTCACCCTGGCTTTGAAAACGGTCGGGTTATAAATACTCAGGAATACAGAGGCAAGGAGGGAGTTCTACTCTCTAACGGGGCAACGCGTCTAATTCCGTGCGACTTGTATTTCGCTACAGAAAAAGTAATCGTAGTCTGCATAACATTTGGGGCCAAGCAAATAAACCCTTTAAAGAAACATTGTGGATAGCCATTTGTAAAATTGTTCGAAAACTTATAAAATTTAAAAACGAACTTCTTTGTATTTGATGGATTCACTGTGCAGGTGCTGGGTTCATAGTGTGGTAGAGAGAGAAACTTCAAGTAGATCGCGAGACTTGTGAAATGGGTGTAGTTTTAAGTTAGTCGTTGTTTTGCTATGTATACCATCAACACAATTTTTCATGCACTTTATTGAAATTGCCTATTCATGCCTAAAAGTTTTTTGTTTCAACATCTATTTAAAAATCTGAACTAAAACTCTATTACAATGGGAACAACATCAATATTCGTTTTCAAAGCCAGGGTGAATGGGCACCTTCTGGATTAGCTTGTTCCATGTGGATTCTGTCTTGGCCCCCAGGCTAGAGCCAGAGAGAGAGAGAGAGAGAGAGGATCAAGAGCGAACCCATTCTAAATTTTAGAAAATATTCAGTTTCTGTACAGCATCGGCTGGATCATCTACGTATCAGTACTTACAGCTTGCTCTTGGTCTTCACAATAGTCCAATGGTTCAGCTTTTACAATTACTTCCGTTGTGTCTATAATTGGGGTGATTTCAATGGTAATAGTATTATGTCCCTTTTCCGCAGAATCATAATCGGAGGTATTATCTTGTGGTTCAATTTTCACACTAAAACAAAAGAAAATAAAAGGAATACATCTTATATATATATATATATATATATATATATATATAAAAATCTCGTGTCTCAATGTATGTTCGCCATAAACTCTAAACCGATTTTGATCAAACTTTGTAACTATCTGTTACTCAAAAGGTAGGATCATTTTATCTTTGTTATTCCAAAATAAATGTAAATTATGCGACAGAAGTGTGTATTTATGGGTTATTTCAATAAATTATTGATAGATGGCTCTGTAGGTTAACTTTCAAGTTTTGACAGAACCTGAAAATAGTGTTTTAAATCCCATACAATTTAAAACACTATTTTCAGGTTCTTTAGGAAATATTAATTTGATTCCTATATCAAAATAATGAGTAGAAATTAAATTAACACGTAAAAGACCGCATGCCCACCGGTGGGTCACTCCGCAACAACATTCCCGGCGTGCGTGCTCACGGGTGGGCACACGGCATATTTTCCCTGGGGACCGCTTGTACACCGGTAGGCATAATTGAATTCAATTTATGTACAGTAATCCATTCGCACTTTAATTGAAATAAATCAAGGGGTTAAATAGTCTACCTCAAATTATTATACACTAAAAACATATTTAAAAAATGATATACGTAATTAACAATAAGAAACAATGCCGGTTCATATGTGAGAAATAGAATTTTTCAATGCAGTATTCAAGATGTTATTCTATTATACCAACTGAGTCACAGCAACACGTGGCTGGGTCAGTAACAAGTAACTTTTTTTTATATTTTTGTTGATGAGATATCCTATTTGAGGAGAATACATTTACACAATTTTTATGTCTATATATATATATGAGATATAAAATACGTGTGTAAAAAACAACTACACCTCCGAGCCCTCAGGTAGGTTTCGAACCCACAACCTTTCGCAATCCGTGCGAGTCCTCTGACCGCTGAGCTACCAAGACGCTAGTAAACATGGCCGGGTCAGCTATTTATCATATATTTTGTTTCTTACGCATTTAGATTTTCATACCTAAAGAAATTTTAAATAGATTTAGATTTGCCTCAGACGTCAGATCTATGAGTCTGAAACTGGCAACATAAAAACAGCAGCTTTTTGCAAGGACATAATTTAACCAATTGGTATTCAAGAGGGCTTGAATAGCTACTAGCATGTTAAATTATACATGTTGAAATGTCTCCAAAAAACTTCTAGAAAATTTGGTCGTTGCAAAAAGCTGCTGTTTTTCTGCTGCCAATTTCAGCCTCATGTCAGATCTCAAACCTGTAAGTTTCTGTAATTCTAACCTATTCCTTTTGTAGTTTTACAAAACTAATTCACAATTTTGCAGTTAACTAAACCTTGATCACTCAGATTATTGTAAAACACAAACTTCAGTTGGTTTTTCAATTAATGAACAAACAATTTTTGATATTAATCTTGGTAATGATTTTGAAGGACAAACCAAAACAGTATTAATATTAAAAATTATTTTAATAGAAAAATACCAGATAAAAAAATAACTTGTGAGCCGAGTAGATTTTTTCTAGTTTTATTCTATTAAAATAATTTATCATATAGGATAGCATAAAAAAAATCTATACAAAACATAAAATGGATTATAATTTTTTACCGTTTGGTGCAACGGTAGCGATCCTGCGTTTCGCACTGACAGTTTTTTGTTAGAATCCCGGATAGGGTAGATAATTGTTTGATGAACACGAGCATATGTACCCGAATCATGGGTATTTATATCTATTTCTATAAATATTTCATATCTATGTATCATATCTATCTGTTACCCTAGTATCCATAACACAAGCCTTACTGTGCTTACTTTGGGCTAGGCTAATTGGTGTGAATGTAAGAAATATTATTATTATTTTAATCAGTTATTAGGTTACAGTAGGTTACAGGATTTTGTTAATTAATAAAAAACGCACAAGGCACATAAAAATAAGGTGCACATACCTAGTTATTGAAAATATTGAAGGGCACACACTCTTGTTACAACCATTACCTAAGTCATCTTGTAACCATGACTTTTGTAAAGAAGTTAAAACAGAATTAGATATTGTGGTTAAAACTGTAATAATGGGAAACCAACAGTTACTGATAACGCAGAACTACAAAAAATATGTAAAAATTATAGTCTAATCAGACAAAGACACATTAATAAAGAATGTAACAGTTTATTTCGCTCTCCTGTAAAATTCGTTACTACAAATTTATATTAGTCAAAGACGATATATAAATACACTGATGAACTTACTCTCAGCTTCATACTGCATTTCATATGCTTTTGTTTGTATGAAAGAATGTTGTGCAAAATGTAATAACCTAAAAACTATTTAGTATTAATTTGAAGTTGTGAAGTTTCTTGTGTATTATGATATAGGTCAGTTTAATAATTACCTTAAGATATTAAAGAATGGTATACCTAAAAGTCAAGTGGTAGGTTAACAAATTATTTATAAATTATACTAAAATCGGACCTTAAACTTGATGATGTTAAATATTTGTAAAAATATCACTTTCCATGTTGAAGATAGGTTACATTCAAGATTGGTGGAACGATACTAGCTCATAGTACATGTATCTTATCCAATGTAATAGGTATGAGTTGTGAGAAATTAGTTATAAATCATATTACTTTATATTCCTTTTAGATTACCTTATATTCTCGTGTTCTGTGTCAACTTCTTGTTTTACACTTACAAATTCTGGAGCATTTTCATTGGAATTTCTTGTTATTGTTTTGTCTGATGAAATATAAAACTTTTGGGCCTTATCTACACATTCTGAAGACATTTTCACATATAATACTTCTCTTAATGAAACATTATATAAAATTTTATTGGATATTTTCGCTGACTTTACGTATTTTATTCAAGATCGCGATCGTGATCGATTACATGACATTTCTCTTTGTTTTTTCATAAAAAATTATGGCTTGGATGCACGTCTTTTAAGCCATGTCTTAATATTATTTTTTTTATTAGGCTCACAAAACTGGTTTACAATGATCACAATGAACAACTAAAAATACAGTTATAACTTATCAATCTAAATTGAAACCTACTCGATGTAAGCACAACATGCGTCAGTAAACTATACTAATAAGCGCGGACCAATTTCCGGCCTAGGAAGCACATTAATTATTATCATTCAAATAACTAGAAATTGTGATTAATTAAAAAAAATAGTATGCTTTGCCTTCTTTACTGAAGCCACAGTAATATTATAAATATCAAAATCGGATCAAATAAAGTTACATTCGATGAACCATTCGATATGTGGTGAGTGATGACCGAGTCTTGTCCTACACATCCCCTTGTGTGAATGTTTTGCGAATTTTTTTTATATTTACGCATTCTAGTAATTCTAGTGAGTCGATATGACTACGGATCAAGACCATAGTGATTGACCCAAGCCTGGTAAGAGGGTAATCGTCTGCACATGCCATCCGAATACGCCAAATAGTACAAGCGCTTTTGCACTCGCTCTACTCTTTCAGAATGGGTTTGATAGGCAGGATTCCATACAATATTCCACGATACGTACTAGTACGTAGAGGTAGTCTATTATAGAATTAAAGATGAGAATGGTAAGTTTCGGATCTTTCAATATTTTCATCTGCCGATAAAACCAGACAATTTAGAAGTTTTACCAATTATCGAGTCTATGTGATGTCGAAAACTCAAAAAACTGTCCATAAATACTCCCAAATTACGAATCTGGGAAACCTAGCTAACGGCTTACCTAGTATAAAATAAGTGGCGTTAGTCGCAAGAGTCTTTCGAGTAACTTTAATGTCAAAGCATTTAAGTTTAGCTTCATTCCATTACTATCACACTTATCATTAATTGCGTCCAAATCTCAATATAGAGTATGTACATCCTCTGGATACAAAATTGCTCTGATTTCTATTCTTGATAAGATGATAATTTTGCTAATTCTCACTCTGTATTCTTCTATTGACCTAAGTCAGAATGAAAAATAACACTCTGTAGAAGCTTAAGAAGAAGAATAAGGGGGTTGATCTTAAAAGTAGGTAATTTGGCCATGGGGGTCTGAGGTAACAGTTCTTTTTGGAAAATAGGTCACTTGTCCAAAAAAGTTTGGGGATCCCTGCTCTAATGGAACGTTGGTATTTATCTCAACAAATAGTCCTAGTTATGATACTGCTTTTCTATATATTCCAACCCAGGACCGTTGGCGCTAAAGGCAGGATTGAAACCGTTGCACCAAACAGTCGTCGATTATATGTAAGTATGTAATAGTCCGTAACTAGAGAGTAAAAACATTGTTAATAAACTTAAAGAAATGATATGAAATATGATTATTTTCTCGATTGGGTATATTATTTGAAAAAGAAATGAACTAGGCTAAGACATAGAAGTTCAATGAGACTTGCCTGAGAATATGCCTTAAGGCCTAATGTCTTTCTCTTTTAATTAAATAATGACTGTGGTGATCTCCTTAGTCGAGGATTTCGTGGTAACGCCAGTCAGAGGTCCCACGTTCGATTCCCGGCTGATTTAATGTTGAAAACGATATTATATATTGATTCGGATCTGGGTGTTGTGGCACCGCCGTTGTATTCTGTATTTCGTACACAAATGTACACAAATGCTTTAGCTACTTAACTTGGTTTCGGAACAGTTCCCCGTCAAAGTGTTTGGCTACAATGAACTCTGAAACTACTTAACTGACTTTGATTTTTCATTTTGCTGTATTTGTTCCGACTTAGGATAAAGAATTGGTTTCATTTTGAAATATAACACAGCAACGCGTGGCTGGGTTAGCCAGTGATATTATATATTACTAGCGGCCCGTCCCGGCTTCGCACGGTTGGACTAAATTGTTTAATTTTTTTCTATTATTAAATATTTTTCCGTTAGGGCCATCTAGCGTCCGGTAGACGAACTACTTGCGGTTAACGCGTTGCTATGGTAACGTTATTGATACAATGGAAAAAGAGCGGGGAAAAAGAGCAGACAGACAAACGCTCAAACCACTGTGATCTAAGATTATAGATTAATGGACACGATATAGAATTATATTTAATGAAATATTTCCTGCCTTAGCAGAGATAAGACTTTTATCTCTTACGGTAAATAGCATAACGACGGTTTAGCGCAACGGTAACGATCCTGCCTTTCGCCCCAACGGTCCTGGGTTCGAGTCCCGGAAAGGACAAATGTTTGTATGATAATACGAGCATTTGTACCTGAGTCGTTATTTATGTATATTTCTATAAATATTACATGTCTATGTTCAATGGGTCTACTTTTCGCATAAATTTCAAATGTATAATTTTAGAACGCACACTAATCATTTGGCATAATTTACATAGCTTACTGGTTGGTAATGTATAAAATAATACCTAACCTAACCTGCAATGTTTGTCAATTTATGCATTTTGATTATTATGCCAAGTGACTTTATGTCAATTGAAATTATGCGTTATGAATTATATGAATGGCTCCCATGTTCGATATGTGTATGTCTATCCGTCACCCTAGTATCCATAACACAAGCCTTACAGTGCTTACGTTGTGCTAGGTTAATTGGTATAGTGTGAGAAAATTATTATTATTTCTTTGATACTTTACTTTTAATCAAATATTAAAATGTTGTATTCAATCTGTGTACATTCTTTTTGGTCGATTAACAACATAAGATGACCGTGAAATTAAATATCTAAAGAAATAATTGATTTTGTGTAAAACACGAATGTGCATTGTTGTATTGTGGATATCCATATTATATTTTCTATGTAAGTCTTTTCACGGTCTCTCTAACGTTATCTTAAATTTTCGTAGTCAATTATGACGATAATTAAAAATGTATTAGTTAGAATCGTAATTCCAAATTAAGAGATGTTAGTATTTGATAGAATCTGTGTCACATGGCGGAAGTCAAAATCAAGCAGAGCCGTCTTTAACCTATTGGAGGCCCTGGGCATATAAGAATAACGGGCCCCCTATGACTATAACAGAACACTATTTTATTACCAGAATAAACAATAAAAGTAGATAAACAAGTTTTCAGATTTTTTTTGACAGTCAGTTACATAATCTTTGATTTAAATGGGGCGATTCTCACATATTCCAAATTATCTAAGCATGCTGAAATTCGATAGCCTTATTTTGGGCGAGACTAGAAAAGCTTCGCGCATGCAAAAGCTAATAAGCAAGTTTATAATATATTCCCTAATTGAGATTGGATTTACTTTAATTAAATAAGTTTTTCAATAATAAATGTCGGTATTGGTTTAGTGATCTGGCAGGAGCCAGGAGGTCATATCGATCGCTGGGCCCTTGGCATTTGCCCAAATTGCCCAGTGGGAATTAATATCGAGCACAGAGCAATTCAATTCAATATTTTATTATTGTAAGGTTCTTGTAATTTTATCATGATTCTTGTTTTTATATATTTGTATTTTATATACTTGTTTTTATATATTTGTTTGCTATAATCTTGTATATAGGTATAAAAATCTCGTGTCACGCTGTATGTTCGGAATAAACTCTGAAAGTACTGAACCGATTTTGATTAAACTTCGTAACTATCTGTTATTTGATCTAATTAAAAATATGATAGTTTTATCTTAATTATTGACGTTACTATTTATCATTGCATATTAAATGTTTATTATACGACAGCAGTGTTGACGATCGTTTGGTGCAACGGTAGCGAAACCTGCCTTTCGTACCGGCGGTCCTGGGTTCGAATCCCGGAAGGGGCAGATAATTGTATGATAAATATGAGCATTTGTATCTGAGTCATGGATGTTTATATATATTTCTATGAATATTACATATTTATCCAGCATATATGTATGACTTTCCATTACCCTATCCATCCATAACTAACACTAAGTGGTTAATAACCAGTGGCGGATTACCCCCTAGGCACACTAGGCACGTGCCTAGGGGCCCCGGTGTGGAAGGGGCCCCAAAATGTAAAATTATAAAAAATAATGTAAATATTAAATTTTTATTTAAAAAATATTTAATGATTTTATATTTGTTCACTCAAGAAATGAGTATTCCTCAAAATTTGAGGGGCAATTTGTCGATAAAAAATGCTATATTTCACTCCATTAAAGGCTCCGACAGGTGACGGGACACATTGTATAAGGGGGCCCCAAAACATAAAGTGCCTAGAGGCCCCAGGCGACCTTAATCCGGCACTGTTAATAACCCACCATTATTACGCACTAATATCCATCACAACACCACAAATTTTAACAAGAGAAACAAAAACACCATAATGTTTTTTTTATAAGTTGTTTGCACTTTATAGTATGCAATGTAGACGAACCCCCAAATGAAACTCCTTCGATAACACTTATTATTCTGCTTACACTACTTCCACCTTAAATTATTCTTATTTTCAAATAACAATTCGACACAAGCATTCACGACGCTGTCGTACCAACACTGACTCAACTTGCCGTGTTTGTGTTTCTGTAGCGAGCCATATTGGCGAACCGGAAGTTGGGCTTTTTAAAAGAAACTATTCTAGTTTATCAATTGATAATCACTTGAATTTAAATTGATGAAATTATAAGAGTTTATTGTTATAACTAGCTAACCCGGCCACGCGTTGCTGTTACGCAGTAAATATTTCCCAGATTCACTCCAATGGGTCCCCGTATCAAGTCGGAAAATGCATATATTATCTATATAATGCTGTTCCTTTAACTCGTTTAGGTACGATACTTTTTAAATCATTGAAATCGGTCCACTGTCTGCGAAGATATTACACATTTTGTACAAGCAGACCGCGGGGCGGCCGAATAACTTATGTGACGTCACGATTACCTTTCCGCCCGCGCGCGCACTCTCCGCAATTCATTTATTAAGATTCCCTCGATCTGCGCGGGTGATGTTGTGGTTTTGCAGTTTTTAAGTGAAAATATGCCGGATTATAAGTACTGTATAATACCGAAATGTACTAATACTTCAGTTAGTACACCTGAAAAACTGTTTTTAATGTCCCAAAGGACTCAAAAGTACGCAAAAAATGGTGTACTGTCATGAAGAGGGATGACAAAATTCCGCTTTCGTGCCAAGCTTCAAGATTTTGTTGCGAGGATCATTTTGATGTAAATACCTCCCTACCAACCATTACCTTGTACAATTGTATACCAACTTTTATCATCATTACTCGTGTGGTAAACAAGTGGGTAGGTAACTTAGTTACAACTTGTTTACGAATGTTAAAAAAAATACAGGGTTGTATTATGTATATTTCAATGAGTAAATTAATGATAAAAAGTGTAAGTAGTGAAGTTTCTAATAACCCTTCCTCGGGTAAAAACCAGGGTCTTGCTAAGGTCTAACTACAATAAAATTGAAGTTCCCCGGAACATAGGGGAATATTCCCGCCTTAGGGAATAAATATATATCTATCTATACATCTAATTAAACTGTAGCCAAAGTGAATTCTGTACATTGAATATTTTTTTGAATAATCGCGTTAGGAGGGCTCCATACACGCAATAGAAACCAAAAACATTGTCATTGAATTTCTTGTCTGTCTGTCTGTTGTACGCTTTCCATGTGAAAACAGTTAGACGTATTTAAATAAAACTTTTTGCATTCGAGTGTCCTTCTGCCTCTTAAACATAATTTTGTACAATAATCACGCCTTGACCCCAAGGGACTAGGAAGACCACAACTGAAGTTTGTATGGAGAAGCAAGTTTTCTTGCTGCTATCACCACGAAACTTGCTGTAAATATAGTAGGTACTAAGATTATAATAAATAAACCGGATTTAAGAAAGTAGTACCTACCTAGAAACAATACTAGGACTTAACAAAGCGATTTCGTTTATTCATAGCTCAAAATTACGTGTCCAAAGAACGTAGGTACATTCCTGTCAAATGAAGTATTTAACTCTAATTTTATTTATTGTATACATAATATTTTTTGAACAGTAAAGTTTCTACTTACTCATCTACATAACAATGTTAAAATAACGGCGTAGGTAGTTACAACAACAAACACAACTGCCCTGGCCGACTAACCTAAACCTTTTGGGTATTTTATAGGCTAGTCCAAGTACGTGTACCTACCTACTTATTATCCTGCTGTTCTGATTAGGTTGATAATGAGATTTGCCTACCTCTGAGTTTCCAACCACGAATTGCTTGTCTAGTTTAAATGATTACTAAGATAATCAAATACCATGAAGGTATCCACTTAAGGTAGATTATCGGATTGCGCTTGCTCAAAACCGATACCTACCTTATTTCACTCATTTGTTATATTATAATAACAACCTTCTAATATTAAACAAATAAAATCAGTTATTAATCGATTGGGTATAAACTGGTGACGTTACGCTTCCTGTTGGACGAATATCGCAAACAGAATAAAACCGCGCAGTGGTTCGGCGGCATGCGCTGGGTCATTGTGACGTCATCGCATGCGTTCGCGCGGTCTGTGAACCTCGTTCGGTATTTTGCTCATAACTTTGTCAATTTTGGTCGTAGAACAAAAATTTTTGCACTTCATGTTTTAGTTTCTCAATGTCTATAGAACTGCATTCATAACATAAAACGTGACTGGTCCCCATTATCCTATCCCAAAGTAAGCACTATAAGGCTAGTGTTATGAATACTTTACTGGAGGGAGACTCTGTACCAGGGTCGTCTGCTTAGGTACCTCCGTCTTACCTATTTCTGCCGCAAGGCAGCAGTGCTTGCATTGCTGTATTCCGGTTTGAAGGGTAAGATATGGCAGTGAAATTACTGGGTACAGTGACTACATCTTGTGTCACAAGTTGGCAACGTACACTGTGGTTCTTGTGGGGGTTGCAGTTTTGCTGCGAATCTCACAAGAGCCACATGTATTATAGGTGACTGTTACCACTTACCATCAGGTGGGCAGTTTGCTTGTTTGCCAACTTTCTGCAAAAAAAAAAAATTAGGGTAACGGATCGCTATACATATAAATACACAGAAATGTAATATTTATAAAAATATATATGTATATAAATATCCATGACTCAGCACACAAATATCTGCCTCTTCCTTGACTCGAACCCAGGACCATCGATGCAAGGGTAGGATCACTATCATTGCACCAAACGGTCGTCCTCCGCAGACGTCAGCCAAACATGCTTACCACAGCCCATCGTTGACTAAACTAATAGTCTGTTATACATGTACTACCTTCCTGAGTTCCTTTCGCCAGTTCTTCTCGAAAAGGCTCCCCAATTTCCGAACTGGTAGCATTCAGTAGTATACGAGTACAATGTAATCGTAGTGACATTTTAATAACTAAATTAAATGCAAAATATCCATCTCCTTTTTTCCATCGGACATCCAGACGTACTGCGGGCTGCCACCCTTTCTTGGTTGTTATTCCTTCCTGTCGCACCAAACGTTTCTCAACATTCTCAGAATGCGCACAGCAAAGGAGTGGAACTCCCTCCATGCGTCTGTATTTCCGAAACTTATAACCCGTCCATTTTCAAAGCCAGGGTGAATAAGCATCTTCTGGGTTAACTCGTTCCATCGTGGATTCTGTCTTGACCCCCGGGCTTGATTGCGATCAAGAGCGAACACACCATAAATAAATAAAAAAATAGGAACGTGCCCGATTTAAATATTGTGAAAGTAATAGAAAATATATGACGAACACGGCCTTAGGCACCCTGTGCTCACGGCGATAATAAACTAGCTGACCCAGCCACGCGTTGCTGTGGCACAGTAATTTTAATTTTATATTATTTATTTATATTTTATATACAGTAATATTTATTTTTCTAAAATAAAAGATTTTTTCTAAAATAAAAGTAGCTTAAGTTACTCCTTATTACATCAGCTACCTGCTAATAAAAGTCCCGTCAAAATCGGTCCAGCCATTTCAGAGATTAGCCGGAACAAACAGACAGACAGACAAAAATTGTAAAAAAAAATATTTTGGTGTATGTACCGTATATATATTCATATGCATGTAGTAAAAAACGGTTATTTCAATATAACAATCAGACACTCCAATTTTATTTATATGTATAGATTATGAGCAAAACCGTAAAAAAGGTTATTTATACTCCTTTCCAATATTTAAATCAGGCAACACAAAACAAAATTTCTTTTTAATAATAAAATGTAGCAGTTAAAAGTTTAAATGACGAATAATATAATAAACTGAAGCTTTTTTACAGGCAAAGATGCATATTTCTACGCAGTTCCCCATAATGCGACGGAAACTATTATGGCAACACAACTCAAATCTTCTTTAGTGGAAGTTACATCGCCAACCACTACTGAGGCGCCGGTGTCGGCGGCAGCAGCAGTGATCGAGTAACAAAATTTTTATATCTACAAAAAAAAGAGGAATTAGGCTATAATGTTTTTTATTTACTTCTATTTCTTACTGCTGCGATACCTTACTTACTGTCTCACTTAAACACAACCTGTCATCAGAGCCGGATTTGGGGGAGGGCAAGCGGGGCTACTGCCCTGGGGCCTCCACAAGAGAGGGGTCTTTACAACAGCGACAAAAAAAAATACAAATTTCGACGGATTACTTTCGACTATCAAGTTTTGCCAATAATTCTTTTTTTTGTAGAAAGTAAGTAGTATAGAAGAACTTCTAACATTGTTATAAAAACTGTATCGCTCATATTTGCAATAAACGATTTTGATTCTTTATTAGAATATAATTAGGGCCGCCTGTTGCCCTAGGGCCTCCACACGTCCAAATCCGGGCCTGCCTTTCATGCCTATTTTGACTCTTTCATACGCCTTACTTACAATTATTCACACTAACGTTCCTTTTTATTATCGTGCATAGGTAAGCGCTTGATCGCTATCTCGTCTGATGGTAAGCGACGATGCGATTTAGGATGTGACTCGCCTGCCTAAAAAATATCTATTCATTCGTGCAATGCTCAGAGTAAACAGGACTGGAGTAGCCATTAGTCAATATCTCGTACATATTTTTCTGCCATTTTTTGCGGGGGGTGAGGTTACTACTACATTCAATGCCAGCACACAGGAACAAAAACTCTTTGCGTGTTTACAAACGCACACATGCATAATACGACAAACATATTTAAAATACACGCACACGTGCTTAAAATAGTGTGTTAACGTTCTATTCAAACACACGAATGTCATTGTGTGAGAAGTGACATGACATAGCACGAGAATATCGATATCGATAAATCAGTTTCGTACAATGAATGAATTTATTAACTTTGCGTTAGTATTCCTACAAATACAAATTGAAACTTGATAGTTTATTGCATTTAAAAGATATTTACAATAGGTGTTATTATATATATAGAATTCACTGTGGACCCTTTTGCGTATACCCATAATGGAAAGGAGGAACTCTGAAACATTATTTTTAACAAAGCGATAGTGAATATAGTTATATTTCTCAGATTTTTACCTTGACCGATTGATTATTTGTATTTTTTTGCGATTTGCTTACATCACTTCTTGCAGGTATTTCCTTTTCATCTTATTTTTTAACCTAAAATTAATACATTTAAATGTAATAAACTAAAACTGTTATAATATTACATGTTAATATCTATTTGAAGCATAACTAGTTATATAATAAACTAAGAGGATCATTCAAGAATAACGTTGACACAGCATGGGCAACTAATCTTCTTCTATTGTTAGATAATTTTTGAAACTGAGACGGCTCAATATGTATGGAACATATAGTACTTGTTCTTGAAGATGCCCAAGATGCCCTATTACCTATTACAAGCATGAATCCATTTTTTTCGTATGCTGTATTCTTTAGGAAAACTGAATATGAAAAATTAGATGTTTCCGGGCATATCAAAGCTTAAAGTATAAATACCAACAATTAGTATACCGCCTAGGGGCAGAGTATATTTGCCTGAACTACACATACCGATCATTTCTAATTTTAATACTGCAATACTATCTTCCAATAGCTTTCATTTATGTACAAATGACTTTTGGTACCACATACCTTACTCCTAGTATCTTGAAGTATTGCAGTTGGACAAGCCGGTTTTTAAAAGGAGCAATAAATGCTACAATATTAATAAAAAACTTAACTTAAATGTTGACGATGACATTTAGCTATTACCATACTAAAATGTCATCAAAATCCGTCGCGTAGTTTTTGGGTGATGCGTGCTCAAACATACATACAGACAGACAAAATGTTCAAAAATTAGTGATTTCGCTTCCTCTACTCTCATTACTAGCCATTTGGTTTAAGGTGGACTTGACCTGTTTTATTCTATATCTTTACAGTTTTGTTCTCGTATGTATAATATCGCAGGTAAATAGTATAATTCCGCTCTTTACATACGGCGTCATCAGTTCAAAATCACATACCTTATTCTTATTTGAAATCATCATTAATACCTGGTAATAATTACTGAAACAAACTATAATTTATCTAAGCTGTGTTTTATTATCGTTAAGGAAAAGAACTAAGAAAAGGGTATGTGTTTTTTAAACTGATGACGCCGAATGTAAACTGCGGAATTATACAATTTCCCTGCGACATACAGATTTAAATTAAAAATACATATTTCCAATTTAAGTATGTTACTTGCATTCGTTCATTCATTACTCACTCGTAAAATCACAATATCGATGAAGTTGACATCACTATTGTGCAAATTAATATTGTACAAATTAATAAGGGTTGCTGATTACAAAATAAAAACAATTTGTCCTGTGGCTCGAAAAAAAATTTTAGTTTCTCGGAAATGATCGGGTGTGCTGGTTAGACGATGGTACCCTTTTAACCGTGTCTTTTTTATGAAGTCAGGGACACTGGAAGTATATACAGCATTAGTACTCTTAATGTTTATGACCGCCGCCCAGCATGAATAAAAGGACAAATAGTTTGATTATTATTTTAATTAATTATTTTATTTATTATTTTATATTTCCATGTTGTGTGGCAAAGAATAGGCTTCAAGCAGCCGCAAAAGTGTAGGTATGTACTTAATACTAAACTAAAAATAAACACGCAACGTACATTGTTAAAAAGAAATTATAATTGGTAATTAATTAATACAAAATTACAGTTATTTATTACCAACAAACTTTTTCTAATTTTTGTCTTAATTAATTGAAATGCGATAATGGTCAACCCTAGGTAGTCTCGTGGGGAGTGCAGCCGTGACGTCATCAAACGAACTTTGAGCGCGAAATTTGAAATTGTAGTCTGCTAAAACATGAAATTATGAATTAAATAATAATCAAAACCTAAAAATTATGCTTACAAATGAAAGGTGACACCATCTTTTTGCATACTAGATATTTTCGATTTTTTTACAGTAGAAAACAGCACAGGCAGGCATTTTCGTGGGAGCTCTGCACGGTAAGACGTTCTGATTATTGTGGTTTTAAAATGGCGGCTCAACTAGTTTTATATAACGCACAGGATTCCGATGCTTGTGCATTTGGCAGAGGGGTAATGTTAGGCAAAGGCTACTCCAGTCCTGTTTACTCTGAGGTGCAATGAAGACCGGAAACATAGACTCAGGCAAAGAGTTCCACTCTTTAGCGGTACGGATCACAAAATTGGAAACAAAACATATTTAAATTAAAAATATTGTAAACAGATATTACCTCTTCATCATTCTGTCCTGGCGGTTTTCGACGACTTATAATACCAATTTGGGGGCCATTCATAATTTACGTCACACGAATTTTAAGACTTTTAACCCCTCCCCCGGGTTTGTCACAGGTTGTCACATTTTTAGAACCCCCTCTTCCATGAAGTGACGTAACACATTTTTTAATTTCTCACTTTTCAAGTACTTCAATCACTTTATGACTCCACAAAGCTTTTGACGTCCCCTGCCCCTTCTTACACAATGACAAATAACCCTTTAACCGATTCGTTGTGGATGGCACGTCTGGCATGACATCACTTTCTTTTGCGTGTGCCGGTAGCCACTGGAGCCGTGTCATTTTTAAATCGATGAAAACTCTTTCAAATTAAGTATTAGGGAAATCTACCCAGACTAAATCTATCTTCATTTTTCACATAAATCAAGCTCGTAGCTTTCATTTCTGATAATTGTATGTAGCAACGAAACGGTTAACGTGTGGCTTATATTATGGATGACGCCTAAGCCGCTGAAGTCAACCAGCCCCTTTATTTTTGAGATGTGCCCAACCTTTATATTTTTTCATGTTAAACTCTTTATTTTTATTAAATAGTATACCTGTTTTCCCATGATAGAATGCCAATTCTTAAGAAGGTGCGAAGGAATATGGAATGGGACATTATACAAGGAAAAGGTCAAACCCACGATGATCATCGTACTCAAGAAAAACCACCTGCACCTCCAACCAATCGACACCGACCTCCACCTCCACAAGAAATGAGAGAAGAAGAAGAAAGAATTTTACAACAGAAATTTCAAGGTGGCCCTTTTATAACGAAAGATTCGTATTTCGCACCGTATTATACAAGAGGCGAATGGGTGTTCTCAAGGTAAGCACACAGGCTCAAACGCACGCACACAGAAGAATGAACCAAAACAAAAGGCATCTAAGGCCTTACCATGATCTCTTAGCGCGATGCAAATTCGATTGTCAAAGAGAGACACCGTTATATGCGGTCTATAGTGGCATCTCTCTTCAACAGACGAATTTGAGTCGCATTAAGAGGTGATGGAAGGGCCTCTGGTATAAAACGATACAAAGTTAGCCTCCTCGAATACCATGGTTTGTAAATAGTTTAAGTAGGCAAAAAATTAAGCTTATAATTAAGAATTAGGTCCGGTCATCGAGGAAGTTTGCGTAACTGAATGTAAAAACGTACCGATCGTTCTCCTTCTCTCTAACCTCCATGAGGCAGATCCAGACTCAGGGATGGGAATTAGTGAATCGTGAACGAGGCCGGTCGCGCGATAATAGATAACTTATTTCTGACTCGACACACACACACAATAATAAAGTGCTAAAAAAATGTGACACGGCAAAATATATGTACTAAAGAACTAAAAATAATATATCTTATTTATAAAAAAATAGCATGTGACAGTGTTTGACCGCTATGAGCTCCGAAACTACTCAACCGATTGTGTTGATTTTTATTAATTTTGCTGGATTTGTTATGACTTAGGACATAGGATAGGTTTTATTTATAACACAGCAACATGTGGCCGAGTCAGCTAGTATTATAAGCGTTAAACATAGGTCAAACATTTACAAGCAACATCACCATAATGTCCGACTCTTACCGACTACACACCAACTTGATTGTGCTATAGAAATAAAAAGTCATAAAGAATAAACTGACAAAGAGTGCTCCCTCTCCAGCTGTAAAGTAAATACGACAAGATAGTCTGAGAGAAATAAAGCGAATGTTCGGCCAGTAGTTGTCTTTTTCTAGAATTCTGATTGGTCCACATCATACGCTCGTCTGCGTGCTCTGCGCCTTAGTTTCTACAGACCTAGAGCTAAACAGAACGGTCGCTTTGTCTCTTTCTAAAGAGAGGTCAATTTTGTGCGAAAGAGAAATGGACTGAGCAGTTTGTTTCTCTATGTTATGTATAGATCTGGGAAGGCTATAAAGTGTGAGGATGTCTATATTATATTATTAATAAATATGTAACCTACTATATAATCGCATTGATTAAGCAAATACAGTTAGTTCTAATCAAGACTCGAGTGCTATCATTTCGGCTCCTTTATCCCAACCTCATATGGCGACCCTGCTAGAGAGGTATCGCGTAGCGGCGGGTCGGCGCCGACCGTTTTCCGTATAAGGCGCGCGAGAGCAAAATAATAAAGTCAAGATGCGTTTCGGGCTGGGCTTTAAGACTGTTCAATTATTATATCATTATAGAACACATATCGTTACTAAGTGGTTAAGTTTAGCTTCGTTTAATTTGACGGAAGTTTTTTTTGGACTCGTACATCATGGGAAAACCACAGTCGAAACAACCTACTGAAACCGTAGTGCTGGCGCAATCAGCTATAGGAGGAGGGTCCAACCAGGCGTCTTTGGACCAAGTACACCTGCATTTAAGTACAACAAACATCTTGTTGGCGGTTTTGCTTCTAGCGTTGTTGTTGGCGTTTATAGTTTATGGGTCTATACTATATAAAAGATGCCATAAGTCGTGGATGCGGCAAGAACTTACGAGAAATACATTTCGGAGATCTTTTCCCCGGCGGGCTCTAGCGACTCCATCGATGACCTTCGAGAGATCAACGGGAAAAACGGAAATGGTGTGAGTAAGTGACGTGGGCAATAAACGCGAGTGAAAATGTGCAAAAGTGAGTACTAAAAGTGTTTTAAAGAATATTGCAACTAACTTTATAAATAGTATTTTTTTATTTCTATTAATTGTAAATGTCTAGGGTGTCTTATTATTTCATTATGTTTATGATGCCTTTTTTTAATACTTGTTTATTCTTATAATTAAAAACATTCCTATACCTATACATAAAATATGTTAATCAATGATGACAATTTAAAATCAAAATATGTCTTTATTGTATTATGGCAGATATATTAGCCCACGTTTTAGAACAATTAAAGGATATTAAAACGTATTTACTTAAAATTGGGGCAAAACGAAGGCAGAAAGATATTGGTGGTAAAAAATTACTTGAAGCGAATGCTATTTATGAGGAATTTTTACATACCTACGAATTCATAAATAGTAAAATAGAGAATAGTAATATAAAGGAAAAGGATATATTATTTTATAAACAAACTTTTAGTGATATTGAGTTACTATTTCAGCAAATTAATCAATTGTGTACTGTTAAAAGTCCTGAGATAAGTGACACGTCTATTTCTGTCACGATGAGTAGTTTTGATTTAAAGGTGGCGTTAAGCCTTATTCCAAATATGACGACGTGCGATGTAATAAATATAAAGCAAATTATTGATAATATAGAGTATTATGACAGTTTGCTAGACAAGAAAGAATGTAAGGAAAAATTGATAGATTTTGTACTGAAAAGCAGGTTGTCTCCGTCTGCAAAATTAAGGTTAAATACCAGTTATTCTTCGGTGACTGATTTATTGCAGGATATGCGCAAACATTTGTTACCTCAAAAAGGATCAACAGCTCTTCAAATTAAGTTGCAAAACGTAAAACAAAATAATATGAGTATTAAGGAATATGGGGATGAAATTTCAGAATTAATGACTGATCTTACGATTTCTCAGGCTGACAACGATTCAAACAGTTTCAAGGTACTTAAGCCTTTAAATGAGAAACTTGCTATCAAGCGATTTTCGGACGGCTTAAGAAATCGTAGACTCAGCACTATTATAGCAGCGAGGAATTTTGAATTTTTAAAGGACGCTGTACAAGCGGCAATTGATGAAGAGGTCTCATCATCATCAACTTTGACAGGAGAAGTCATGAATATGAACCGTGCTCATTATTATCATAACAACAATTCCAGGAGGCAGCGAGGCACGTTCTTCAGGCAAAGAGGTAATGGCACAGGAGCATACTCGTGGCGCGGGCAGAGCAGCAGCGGCTACTCGAGAGGAGCAGCGTACTCGCAAAAGCCAGCTCGAGGCAGAAGCTGGGCTCGAGCAGGTTATCAAGGTCCAAGTAGGTATAATAATTATAGATATCGCGGAAACCAAAGGATGGGCAGTAATCAGATTCACATGGTTACAGAGCCAGAAAAGGCACTTAGCAACAATGATTTAAATTTTTTTCGTGACTAATCATGAGACAGTTTTGGCAAGTGACAGTAATTGTAACATTTATTTATCTTTACATGACCAACTATGTCCATGGCTAGTTGACACGGGAGCGTCGATTTCAGTTGTAAAATATAAACAACTATTGCATCAGAATATTCCTATCCATAAAGAGAGAGTAGTCATAAAAGGAATAGGCGGTAAAGTTGAAGTCATAGGATATGTGTATCTAGATTTATACATACGTGGTGTCTATTTTACGCACAAGTTTTATGTTTTTGAGACGCTACCATGTCGCGCTTCTGGTATAATTGGAAAAGATTTTTTAACAAATATCAAGCAGTAATTAATTTCCAAGAGCAAAATATAACTTTTAAGCTCGAATGTAAGAACATTACTTTAGAATTGCATACAAGCGAAAATAAAATAATATTGTCTCCTAGATGTGAGTCCATACACTTTGTACAAACAGATAGAGAACAAGAATCAGTAATATGTACTTCTGAATTAACACCAGGAGTTTTTGTAGCGAGCTGTATAGTAAAATCTGTCAACGGTTTGATACCAATCAAGATATTAAATACTACGGATAAAGAAATAACTTTAACTAATTTCAGTATTGATACACAAGATCTATCAGAATATAATATTGGTAGTTTTCAAAAAACTGAAAGGGATGTAGACAGGATTAAGACATTATTGTCACAGTTACAAATCAATCATTTAACTGAGGAAGAAAGAAATACTATTGAAAACTTGTGTGCAAAATATAACGATGTATTTTATGTAGAAGGGGATAAGTTAACGACTACGGATATTTATAAACACTCGATTAAATTAAAGCCAAACGTTAGTCCGGTATTTGTGAAACCGTACCGACTACCACATGCTCAAAAAGGGTTAGTGGAAAATGAAATAGATAAAATGCGTAAAGACGGTATTATAGAGCCTTGTAACAGCGAATGGTCGAGTCCTTTGTTATTGATTCCAAAAAAAGTAGATACAAATGGTAATAAAAGGTGGCGAATTGTAGTGGATTATAGAAAATTAAATAATTGTATAGAAAATGATAAGTTTCCGCTACCTAACATTACGGAAATTCTAGACTCGTTAGGGGGATGTGTCTATTTTAGCCATTTAGATCTTTATCAAGGATACTACAACGTATTACTTGACAAAGAATCGAGGAAATACACTGCATTTTGCTCAGGGCAATACCAGATGACTAGAATGCCTATGGGGCTAAAAACGAGTCCTGGATCATTTTCTCGTATGATGACCATGGCGATGGCTGGGCTAAATTACGAGAAATGTCTCATTTACTTAGATGATTTTATAGTATTCGGTAGAACATTAGATTTACATAACAAAAATCTTCAAGATGTGTTTAAACGACTAAGAAAAGTGAATTTAAAACTTAATCCTTTGAAATGCAATTTCTTAAAAAAAGAATTAATGTATCTAGGACATGTGGTATCCAAAAATGGTGTCCTCCCTGACCCAGAAAAGGTAAAAATAGTAAAAAATTATCCATGTCCGAAAAATAGTGACGAATTAAAACGATTTATAGCATTTGTTAATTATTACAGGAAATTTGTCCCAAATTTTGCTCAAAAAGCTTATGATTTAAATTATTTATGTAGGAAAAATGTACCCTTTGTTTGGTCCGATAAATGTCAACAGTCATTCAAGTTATTAAAGGAAAGTATAACATCAGCCCCGGTATTGCAGTATCCGGATTTCTCTGAGAAAAATCAGTTTGTACTATATACAGATGCATCGAATTTTGCATTAGGTGCAGTTTTATGTAATAAAGATGGCAGACCCGTGTCATATACAAGTCGATCATTGAATAAAGCAGAAAGAAATTACCCCACGATTGAAAAAGAAATGCTTGCAATCGTTTGGGCAATAAAGTATTATAGGCCTTATTTATACGGCAAACATTTCCTAATAAGGACTGATCATAGACCATTAGTTTATCTTTATAATTTAAAAGATCCTTCAAGTAGACTGTTAAAATTTAGACTTCAAATAGAAGAGTATAATTTCACTGTAGAGTATGTAAAAGGTTCAGAAAATACAGTAGCAGATGCGCTTTCGAGAAAATCTATTAATAGTACCGAATTGAAGGAAATGCATGAAAACATTAATGTGATGACTAGGGCGCAAAGAAAACGGTGCAACGATTTGATAACTTCAAATCTTTCGGATAATAATATGGTTACTACTAACGATTGGCCTGATCAACCAAAAGTAGTGGAAACTCATATTAAGCCTAAAGATTCGGTAGAGTTAAAGTTTTTACTAGACAAAGATTTATTATTGAAATATAAGAGAAAAAATATGATTCAAAGAGAAAGTGAGACTTTTTGTTACGTGCCGAGTAAGCACAGTATTTTTATAAAGTATTTAAACTCTTCATCAAAAAGATCACGAGCCGAATTTTTGAAAGAGTTAGAAGAATTTTGTAAAATGATAAATATAGGTGAAATATATATAATTAAAGGTGAAAATAATAAAAGTTTTATTGAAAAGTTATTAAAAGAATTAATTAATAAAAGTGAATGGACCGGTCCACGTATCTGCATTATACACGATGTCGTAAGAGTTTACGACAAAGATGAAATAAGAATAATTCTAAATGATTTTCATCTCTTACCCACTAGTGGCCACGCGGGTATGAGACGAATGTATAATAACATTAAGAAATATTTTTATTGGCCTAGTATGGAAAAAGATATTAAGTCTTTTGTACGACGATGTCATAAATGTCAGACGCAAAAGCACTCGCTTCCGATCAGAGCGCAAATGAAAATCACTACGACGGCAAGTCGGGCTTTTGAAAAAATATATCTCGATTTGGTAGGACCTTTAGATGAAGATCAAAATAATTATCGATATATATTAACACTACAATGCGAACTTAGCAAGTACGTTGAAGCCTATCCTTTAGTTTCTAAGAGAACTGACGAAGTCGCACGAGCTTTGGTAAACAATTTCATATTGAGATACGGAATCCCGAAAGAAATCGCATCAGACCAAGGTAAGGAATTTACGTCATCGGTATTTAAGGAAATCTGTTCTCTTTTGCATGTTAAACAATTGCATTCTACCGCATATCATCACGAAAGTATTGGGGCATTAGAAAACTCTCATAAACATCTTAATAGTTTTCTCAGAATCCAAACTGATAACCACCCAGAGGTATGGAGCTCATGGTTACCATTTTGGTGCTTTTCCTACAATACTTCCGTACATTCCGAACATAAATTTACTCCGTTTGAACTTGTATTTGGCAGGAAATGCGTTTTTCCCAGTAATCTAACAGGTGGTTGCGTAGAACCTTTATATAATCACGAAAATTATCCAAATGAATTGAAATATCGCATTCAAACATCTCAAAAAGAGGCTCGAGACAACTTGCTTAACAGTAAAATGAAAAGAAAATTTAATTATGATAAGAATGTTAGGACAATAGTATATAAGCCTAATGATTTAATATTATTGAAAAGTGAAAATAACAATAAAATGGGTAATGTATATTTAGGCCCATATTCTGTTGTCAGAGATATATCTCCAAATGTTGAAATTATTAAAGATGGTAAATCGTATTTTGTACGCAAAAATAGGACTAAATTATACCATAGTTAATTTTATTTAGTACCTACCTAAATATATTTTTTATAATATGGTAATCAGTATGATAACCAATGTAAGCTTATAATAATAAAGTCATTGTAAACGCAAGTAAATACATGTAATCAATTGAAACTTCTTATATTATTTTCTTTTATATAAAAAAATGTAAACTCTGGCATTTCACATTTTTTTTTCTCTCTGCGGGGGAAATGTGAGGATGTCTATATTATATTATTAATAAATATGTAACCTACTATATAATCGCATTGATTAAGCAAATACAGTTAGTTCTAATCAAGACTCGAGTGCTATCATTTCGGCTCCTTTATCCCAACCTCATAAAAGGTTTAATAGAAGTCATCGCCCCAGGGGATCCTGGGCGACGTAATATCATAGCAGACGATCTGTACGTCTTTATACTCACCCATACAATTACCAACCCCACTGTATGAAAAACTTATAATAATAATAATAATAATTTATTTATTTGTATGAATATGGTTACATTTGATCTTAAAATAAATTGTCCAGCATATTCTATCGATAGGTCGATGTACAAATATTCAGAGTATTCATCTATTATTAAATTGATTGTAGCTTAAATTATTATTGAATATCAATATGTACAATGAAATTAGTATTAAATGCATTAACTATCAACAAACAAATTCATAATTTATCATTAAAAAAATCTTCAATTATATAATACATTTTATCTATTAATATCATAAATAATCTTGCCTTAAATCTATTTAATGGTAATGCTTTTAGGTCATTAGGTAATTTATTATATATTGCAATAGCCATACAATAGACGTTTTTGGAAAACAATTGCAACCTTTGAAACGGTATTACCAAATCACCGCCTCGTCTACCCCTATACTGACTATTAGCTTTAGTTATAAACAAATTGCTATGTTTCTTAACAAATTTCCAATTTCAAATATATAAAGGCAAGGAAGAGGCAAAATATTTAATGTTTTAAATAATGGCTTGCAACTTTCTAAGTAATCTGCACCACAGATTGACCTTATACACTTCTTTTGAACTTTAAAAACTCTGTGCATATCAACAGAATTTCCCCATAATATTAGCCCATACCTTAACACTGATGAAACATACCCATGATATGCGATCAAAGCTGCTTCTTTGGTAGCAACATTCTTAAGTCGGTTAAGGGCATAAATGTATCTGTCTAATTTGTGTACTATTGTGTCAATATGAGCCTTCCAGTTGCAGAATTTGTCAATTGTAATACCTAAAAAAGTTGTTTCATTTACTTTTGCTATTATATTGTTATTAAACCGTATGTCAATATTTATGTCTGCCATTTTATATGTTTTAAAGATGATGTATTTAGTTTTATCTAAATTAACAATTAGATTATTGTTCTTTAACCAATTCACAATTTGTTTAAAGCTATTATTGGCACTTATCTCTACTTCCTCTTTTCTTTTACCTTTTTTATGATAATTGTTGTATCATCTGCAAATAACAAGCATTTCTGATCTGTGACATTTACAATATCATTAATGTAGAGCAAAAATAATAAAGGACCTAAAATACTACCCTGAGGTACACCACATCGATTGTAACTATAATCAGAGCGAAACAGATATCTGGTGTTCCCACACAACTTAGGGATTTCTACGCACTGCTGTCTATCTGATAAGTAACTTCTGATCCATGATAGAGCGATACCTCTTACACCATACTTTTCCAGTTTAGCTAGCAACAATTCATGAGATACAAAATCGAAGGCTTTGCTCATATCAAGGAAAATGGCTAATGTGTTCATGCCGTTACTTAGATTTTGTGTTACTTCTTTAGTCAGATGAAAACACGCAAGAGGCGTCGAACAATTTTTCCTAAATCCAAACTGCTCTTTTGCAAATAGTCTTTGAGATGAAACGAATGAATATATTTTATCATACATAATCTTTTCGAATATTTTTGAAAGTATAGGAATAAGTGCGATAGGTCTATAATTAGATAATTTAGATTGCTCACCATTTTTGTACATTGGTTTTACAATTGACCGTTTCATATTACATGGAAAGTGTCCCTGAGTAAGAGAAAGATTTATTATGTGAGCCAAAGGAACAACTAAATACTTCGCACTTTTTTTTTATTATATCAGTGGTAATATTATCATAGCCAGTAGAACAACTATTGTTAAGACTCTTTATCACCTTATGAATATCATTCTCATTTACAGGCGTTAAGTAAAGACTGGTTGGATGAGCAGTTATGTTTTTTAATATTGTTCTAAAATCTGGTTCATTCTTAAAGTCATGTTTGTTAGTCAGGTTTATAAAGTATGTATTAAATTCATTAGAAATATCATTAGGCTTATTTATTTCATTGATTTCATTTTTTACATTCGTACCTTGTATATACTTTTTTACTATATCCCAAGTGGTCCTACACTTATTTTTTGATTTAGAGATGTAATTCAAATTGATGTTTTTTTGTGCTTGTAGTATACATTTTTTTAATAGTCTAGCATAACCTCGATAGTGGTTTTTCAATATATTTTTATTGGAGGATGCTAACCTATATTTAAGATAGAGTTGTCGTTTACGAATACAGCAACGTTTGATAACCACATATTCTTGGTTTGTTACTTTTTTTAATTCTTATAATGGGAAAACATAAATCAAAAAATAAGACAAGAGTATCATGAAAATCATTAAATGCTTTTTCTGTGTCTTGTTTGTCAATAACATCATTAAATGTAAGAGAAGATAAGCAATCTAAAAATTTTTTTGTATTTTGTTACACATGTCTCGTCTGTATTCAAACCAGTACCTTAACTTTCTACGGTATTTTTGTACAGTGTGTACATTGAACGATATACTTTGGCCATTTTCATGGTCTGATAAACATAAAGGGTGATTTTGTGGTATAACGTTAACATCTAAATTACTAGCAATCAGATCCAAACAAGCTTTTTGACGCGTAGGTTGTCGTATATGGTTTGTAATGTTATTATTACTTAATATACTAATTAATTCTTTTACCTCATTACTATTTTGCATTAAGTCAATATTCCAATCCCCACACAGTATGATTTTTTTATTTGGTTTTCGGGACAACATTTTTAGTAGCGACTCTAACTGATAGAAAAATATCTCTATTTTCGAGGACGGTATTCTATAAATGCAAGCTATTATGAGGCTAAACTGAGTAATTTCAATAGCGCAGCATTCAAATACATAAGGCATTGCTTGTGGGGTTTCTATTATCTTGCAATCTAGATAATTTTTCAGTAATATGCAAGTACCGTATGCAAGTACAGGTGGCGCCCTCTGTTGGTATCTCAAGGTCATGCTGGCAATTGGTACTGAAATCGTTCACTGTGTACACATTGTCTAACTTGCTGGTTGATGTTGACGATGAGCAATAATCTGTAATTGATTTTTCACCATTCCCAAAATTAAGCCTTGTTTGAGGATATTTTTTTTTAATAATAGATGCTGTGTTTAACAAGACTGACTTGTCCATACACAATGGCGATTGTTTTGGTAAACTCATGTGAATATATGTCATATTACGTCTCATAGGTGTGTTATATTTGTTTTTTTGACCAATGCTGGAGGTTATTTTCTTCAAAAAATCTATTTGGTGTTTTTGTTCTTCATTTTTCCTTTTCAAGTCATTATTTTCTAAGTTAAGATTATCTATTTCTTGTTCTGCCATTAATAGTTTCCGCTTAAGTTGCTTAATTTCTTGTAAATGTTGTTCTATGTTATATGAAAAGTCATTGTTTTCAACTTCACTATGGAAACTTAACATTGTTGAATCTAAAATAGTTGAGTTTAAGACATCTTGTGTCATCATGGACAAATCTGATTTCGATATTTTCTTTCTAAGAGTAATATTCTCCATTGTATTTGAAACAAATAAAAATCTGTTTAAATAATTTACTCAATCTATGATGTTATGATTTAGCAGATATTCAAACGGAAATCGAAAGAGAAAGCATAAAAAAAAATTATCTGTATAGATTTGAAATTAGGAATTCTTATCCTTTGTTAATATTCTTATGTTCATCCATTTATTTTTATTATTTTCAATGATTGTATATTATCACAAATGTAGTTTTTGATTGTATTCGATCGTTTATAGATAACTTACGATTACACGTAGCGCGATCTAGTGGCGAATAGCGACACTACTGAAAGTATTCACAGTGCGGAGGTAAAGTTAAAATTAAAACAGAGATTTTGATTCTTTCCAATATTTTGTTAATAACTGAACATTTGCTTTCTACATATATAATATTTGCTTTTTTATTGATTTTCACAGATTGTTGATTTAACTTCCACAGTTTTAACTTTTATTTTAAACTGAATGCACTTTTTTGTATTGGCTTTGAAATTCACTATTTTCCAAACTAGATAAGTGTTTTTCGTGGAGATAACACTCACAGAGGTCACTGACTTTACTAATTTTCCAATTACAGTTTTACAACGCAAAAACACTGTTACTATATATATTTTAAGATGAAAAAATGAATTGATGATGAAAAAATTATTAGAAAACTATGTCCTAATATCTACACCTGTCTTTCAGCTCTCTATCCCTTTCTGTTAGATATAAATGCAGCAGTCTAGAGCGAGTAAGGATACCAAATGCATAGCGAGCCAGCATCTAAGCAGATTAGCCATCGTTACCTCACTCGCTCTAACCTACGACGCTGCTGTGAAACAGAAAAGGATAGAACAATAGAAAAACTCGTCATCTTATTTTTTAATAAACACGGATCTTGTAATGCTAATAATATTAGTCAGTATGATATACATTGTTCTGAAGTCGATACCACAACATCCAGACACGAACAAATAAAGAAAAGTTCCTTTTTTACAGCAAAAATAGATATTTTATTAATAATTGTTTGTCAGGACTATAAAGCGATACGTTAAGAAGAGAACAACAAAACCTCTCCCCACCACCTCGTGGACCACGAGTAACAGGACCATAACTTCTCCAAAGAAGGCTGCATTGACTATATCGACGCCAACGTCATCGCAACTAAGAAATATAACAACCAGTAAGTAAAATATATTTATTTATATAAGTACAGCCAAGAAAGGACACACCATACGTAATACCAAGGCAAGATTTAATGGAGGACGTTCACAAACATGTAGTGGTTAATAATCTACCATTATTACGCACTAATATACACAAAAACACGAATTTTAACAAGAGAAACAAAACCAACAACGTGACGCTCCCGCCAAAAAATCCCAGCCACAGACTTTCACAGATTCGATAAGTAATAGGTATTTTTTTAATTGATGCTAAGGTGTGCTATATTTGCATGTTTTAAACTCCAAAACTTAAATTTTCTTGTTATAAATAGGGCATTTTATCCTTTTTATAAGCTTTTTTAATCTTGGTATCTTCCAAAAATGTAGTGTTGTCTATTGGTAAGTGTTTACACTATCTGAAGTTGTCTAGACCAGTGCTAATACTTGATCCTACTGTGAAAATTAATCCCATTGGTTTGCGGAAAAAATATTAATTACGACTTCTTTGTAATAATTTTTGTTAAAAGCCTCGCTAAATTACTAAGTGTAAATAAATATCGCTAAATTAAGTATATTTTTTCAGCTACACCTTACATTAACTATCAATGCCAGCATCCGTGCAGCGATATTTTTGAAAAGTAAGTTTAATTCGGTTATATGTGACTCGTCTTTTTTGTATTTATTTATATAAATTAAATTATTGCAATAATTAAGTAACCTATTTTTTTTTTGTTTTATTTTACTTTTAATCGTTATAAAAGGTGCCTTTCTATATGTGCCGGTAGAACATGCCTATCTAACTTACAAACAGATAGAAAATTAAAAACGGTAACGTATCTCCTACTAAGACAAAGGGCAAACAATGATTCTGCCTGACGATATACAAAATAAAATATATGTATCTGTATCTGCTCACTGGTGTCCGACGCGTTAACGTAAACGCAGACTCAGGTACAAATGCTCGTATTCATCACATAAACATCCGGAACTTCGCTTGATCGCGAGATGGCTGTTGCACCAAACGGGCGTGAAATATGACTGAAAAAGCAGTTAAAATGGTCGCCATTTCAAAACAGTGGGGGCAAAATGTCTTATTATTGTGGATTTGACGATAAAATTCATCAAATTGCTTTGCCTTGAACAGTTGACTGTCGCATGCAGTCAGCCCCTGTAAGTCTTGGCTGCTTCCGATCACCATATGCGTATAGAGGAGGGGGACCCACCCGCAAGATGCTTAGGGGCAAGAGGTGAAAAAGCAAATATTGGAAAATTATAATATAATATTTCTTACATTAGCCTTGCCCAAAGTAAGCACAGTAAGGCTTGTGTTATAGATACTAGTCTTGTGTAGTTCGCGAACGAACTAGGTCTTAAGAGCGCTCCCACAGATGAACTACTCGAACTAGTTCCCTCATTCCCCGTTCCATAGTTCATTAGTTCGTAACCGAGTGAGCGAGCGTGGCGAACGGGACGGCACTACACTTATACTGTCTCTCGCTCACTGCACATGCGCGTCTCTTTTAGTTCCTTGGCCTGTCAATCAGTGGGGTTATATACACTACTCTTTGGTTATTGAATGAAAATGAGTTGTTAATTTTTAATAATTAAACACTATTGTCATCATTTAACTTATGTTTCTGATGTATAACAACAATTACTTTTAACAATTAATTAATTTCTGTAATAAATACATTTTAAAATAATTTACGTATAGAGTACATACATATTCGAAAAATGCAAATTATACAAAGATATTTTAATCACTACTTCTATTCATTTGGAGGTTTTTGCTGTTTTAGAGTGCAAAATTTGTACGTAAAGGCACAGCATTCCATAATCTTATCACATGCAGCCCTCTGGCTGTATGCTAGTATCAAAACGAGCGAACGATCTGCCCTCTACTGATTCGAGGGGAACTGACGAACTAGAAGAGCGAACTAGTTCGTTTAGGGGCGGCGAACTAAACTGAGCGATCACAGTTGCGAACTACTATGCCCAAGACTAATAGATACTAGGGCAACGAAAAGACATACATACTTGATACATAAATAAGTAACAAACAATAAAAATATTTATATCGCCTATGACTCCGGTACAAATGCTCGTATTCATCGCACAAACATCAGCCACTTGCGTGGCTCAAACCTGGATCTATTTGGTTTAAAAGGGTCACCCTTTCTCGACCAAACTGGACCTCAAAAAAAGTCCTCTTTATGGCTAATTTTACATTTTTATATTCCAGTTACGGAAGAGTTTGTGCTCAAAGATTCAATTTGTTTTCATATGAAAATAAACATTTCGACGACATATGTGACATGATAGAGGAAAATTGCGTTTATCACGCTACGAGTAAGTATATAAACATGTTATTAGTATAATATTATATTTATAATTAAGGTCTTGTATTCCTAATAGTCCAACTGCAGTCGTCCAATAAATGTACAGGGATTTTTCGTCCTGAACATTGTTGTCAAATAAATTACCATTACATGCGTTGTTATTGTTATTTTTGTGGAACTATACATAAAAAAAATATATATTTTAGTATAATGCTTTGTTTTATTTGTTTTAGTACGAAGTAAGTATTGAATTATATATTTTTATTAACTAAGTGATATAAGGAAACTTATAAAGTAGAATATCTCTCTATCATCACAGTCGGGTATACGCTTTCCGATTCATGAAAATAGGCCGCTCTTTCTCACTAGAGCACCTAATTAGTATATCAGTTGGACTAGTAAAACTTTTTTCCCAGTAGTCCAATTGTGTTTAAGTCGTTTAAGGGTTTGTGCTACTGAGACTAAATAGTTGAACTCATTTTGCTAATTAAATGAAGTTCAAAATATAAAATCTGATTTTAACCACCACTCGCGGACCCAGCGAGTTATTATGAAGTTATGGCGTAACAGGCATTGCGTCATTGAAGGTGATGTGTTCAAAATACGCCGTTGCTAGGTCTCTTACAGAGACTAGCAATATAGGAGTATTAGGTACATGGCTTAAGCCATATACTTACTGTGCCATAGTAGAAGTTCTGTTTATTTTATGACTTAGGGCTGATTTCACCATAGAAAATAAATGCGATTGATTCTAAACTTAGTTTATGCGTTAAACTGAGTTCCGAGCATGTTTTTGGTTTTCACCGATATAATTCAACGTAGTTTAGTTGAACCTCGGATTCAAGAGCTGTCACTGTCATTACAACTGTTTATTAACATAGAATTAAATGATTTTGATATTTTCTCTGTGTATAATAATGGAAAGAGCGTTAGCACGAAAGTTTCTATGATGAATATTCTGTATTTCGTCCGAAATTGCCCATTTTAGATCAATCTCAGTTTCTGTAAACGCGATCAAAATGTAGCTGGTGAAATCGATATGATATAAACGGATATCTAAATAGCCATTTGAACTTGGTTATGCAGCACTTATATGGTTGATGTACCAAAGAGATGCACAAACCGTTAACGTACCGTTAAAGAGTGGAACTCTTTGCCTGAGTCTGTGTTTCCTGATAAATAAAATTTTGTGGTCTTCTAGTCGCGAGTGAAAAAGTATCTTCTAGGTAAGCGCGTCACATCCTTAATCGCAACATCGCTTACCATCAGGCGAAATAGCGGTCAAGCGCTTACCTATTTTCAATAAAAAAATAAATGGTGAACTTAGCCCTTAAGTGTAAGTTGTCCAAAAATTATTGTTATTAGAATAAGTAATGTTTAATTTTTCCACTTTCTCTGACAGCTGTGGCTAGGCAAAACATACTCAACTTCAGAGGACCTTGGTACGTTGTCATGAGGGGTCCATGCTTTTGGGAATTGACGACTTTCGAGTTGGCAAACACGAATGTGACAGAATTAATCGACCGAGTACGCCTATACAGTACCATAAACTTCGAAAGATTCAGAACTAAATTTTGGGATTAAAAATCCGTTTTCCGATGCCGTCATTATTTGGGAACTGATTGATTGTCTGAAACGGGTTTGAAGATTTTTGTATGGAGGGTGGCCCTAACGTCGGCCGCCATTTTGATTTTTTTTCAAAATCGCGGTGCACAACGAAAGTAATATATTTAGATGGAGGACACTTATACAAACAAAACATGTTACATAACATGATATCCTAAAGCGTCACGTTTCGGAGTTATTCATCAAAATAAAAATATAGGTAATATGTGACTATCCATGAGAAAAGGTGTCTTATGGTTGTTGGCTCTTACGACATTGTTCTTATTATAGGTGTTAAGCGCCCATATTGGCCATACCAAAAAAGGTACCTGAATTTTCTTGAGGTCACATATTTTAGTTATGAGCGATAGAGATAGTATTATATGGTACATGGTGTGGGCGCGACTTCAAGAATATCCTATTCAGCCTCCCGCTGCCTTCTTGGATGACATTATTTATACCGAATATGATTAATAAATCTTATGTTGTATTGTATCGTTTTCAATTATTTTTATGTTTCCCTACAAACAAATCATTATAATTAAACTTAAAATTTCCTATACTGATTGTATTAAAAAGTTATTAATGAATAAAATCAATTATTAGTATTCAAATAGTTATGTTTTTTATTTAATTTTTTGCATTCACAATGCAATATTTCTATAAGATATAAAATACGTGTGTAAAAAACAACCACGCCACCGAGCCCTCAGATGGGATTCGAACCCACGACCTTTCGCAATCCGGGCGACTGCTCTGACCGCTGAGCTACCGAGACGCTGGCAAACGTGTCGAATTTTACAAACGAATTCCAACTTCTACTATGAGCTAGTATCGTTCCACCAATGTTGAACGCTAACTACCTTCAACATTGAAAGTAATATTTTTACAAATATTAAACAATCAATTAAGATGGAACCAGCTATAATTATGTTTTTTATTTAATTTTTTGCATTCACAATGCAATATTTCTATAAGATATAAAATACGTGTGTAAAAAACAACCACGCCTCCGAGCCCTCAGATGGGATTCGAACCCACGACCTTTCGCAATCCGGGCGACTGCTCTGACCGCTGAGCTACCGAGACGCTGGCAAACGTGTCGAATTTTACAAACGTATTCCAACTTCTACTATGAGCTAGTATCGTTCCACCAATGTTGAACGCTAACTACCTTCAACATTGAAAGTAATATTTTTACAAATATTAAACAATCAATTAAGATGGAACCAGCTATAATTATGTTTTTTATTTAATTTTTTGCATTCACAATGCAATATTTCTATAAGATATAAAATACGTGTGTAAAAAACAACCACGCCTCCGAGCCCTCAGATGGGATTCGAACCCACGACCTTTCGCAATCCGGGCGACTGCTCTGACCGCTGAGCTACCGAGACGCTGGCAAACGTGTCGAATTTTACAAACGTATTCCAACTTCTACTATGAGCTAGTATCGTTCCACCAATGTTGAACGCTAACTACCTTCAACATTGAAAGTAATATTTTTACAAATATTAAACAATCAATTAAGATGGAACCAGCTATAATTATGTTTTTTATTTAATTTTTTGCATTCACAATGCAATATTTCTATAAGATATAAAATACGTGTGTAAAAAACAACCACGCCTCCGAGCCCTCAGATGGGATTCGAACCCACGACCTTTCGCAATCCGGGCGACTGCTCTGACCGCTGAGCTACCGAGACGCTGGCAAACGTGTCGAATTTTACAAACGTATTCCAACTTCTACTATGAGCTAGTATCGTTCCACCAATGTTGAACGCTAACTACCTTCAACATTGAAAGTAATATTTTTACAAATATTAAACAATCAATTAAGATGGAACCAGCTATAATTATGTTTTTTATTTAATTTTTTGCATTCACAATGCAATATTTCTATAAGATATAAAATACGTGTGTAAAAAACAACCACGCCTCCTAGCCCTCAGATGGGATTCGAACCCACGACCTTTCGCAATCCGGGCGACTGCTCTGACCGCTGAGCTACCGAGACGCTGGCAAACGTGTCGAATTTTACAAACGTATTCCAACTTCTACTATGAGCTAGTATCGTTCCACCAATGTTGAACGCTAACTACCTTCAACATTGAAAGTAATATTTTTACAAATATTAAACAATTAATTAAGATGGAACCAGCTATAATTATGTTTTTTATTTAATTTTTTGCATTCACAATGCAATATTTCTATAAGATATAAAATACGTGTGTAAAAAACAACCACGCCTCCGAGCCCTCAGATGGGATTCGAACCCACGACCTTTCGCAATCCGGGCGACTGCTCTGACCGCTGAGCTACCGAGACGCTGGCAAACGTGTCGAATTTTACAAACGTATTCCAACTTCTACTATGAGCTAGTATCGTTCCACCAATGTTGAACGCTAACTACCTTCAACATTGAAAGTAATATTTTTATAAATATTAAACAATCAATTAAGATGGAACCAGCTATAATTATTTTTTACACACGTATTTTATATCTTATAGAAATATTGCATTGTGAATGCAAAAAATTAAATAAAAAACATAATTATAGCTGGTTCCATCTTAATTGATTGTTTAATATTTGTAAAAATATTACTTTCAATGTTGAAGGTAGTTAGCGTTCAACATTGGTGGAACGATACTAGCTCATAGTAGAAGTTGGAATACGTTTGTAAAATTCGACACGTTTGCCAGCGTCTCGGTAGCTCAGCGGTCAGAGCAGTCGCCCGGATTGCGAAAGGTCGTGGGTTCGAATCCCATCTGAGGGCTCGGAGGCGTGGTTGTTTTTTACACACGTATTTTATATCTTATAGAAATATTGCATTGTGAATGCAAAAAATTAAATAAAAAACATAATTATAGCTGGTTCCATCTTAATTGATTGTTTAATATTTGTAAAAATATTACTTTCAATGTTGAAGGTAGTTAGCGTTCAACATTGGTGGAACGATACTAGCTCATAGTAGAAGTTGGAATACGTTTGTAAAATTCGACACGTTTGCCATCGTCTCGGTAGCTCAGCGGTCAGAGCAGTCGCCCGGATTGCGAAAGGTCGTGGGTTCGAATCCCATCTGAGGGCTCGGAGGCGTGGTTGTTTTTTACACACGTATTTTATATCTTATAGAAATATTGCATTGTGAATGCAAAAAATTAAATAAAAAACAATTATAGCTGGTTCCATCTTAATTGATTGTTTAATATTTGTAAAAATATTACTTTCAATGTTGAAGGTAGTTAGCGTTCAACATTGGTGGAACGATACTAGCTCATAGTAGAAGTTGGAATACGTTTGTAAAATTCGACACGTTTGCCAGCGTCTCGGTAGCTCAGCGGTCAGAGCAGTCGCCCGGATTGCGAAAGGTCGTGGGTTCGAATCCCATCTGAGGGCTCGGAGGCGTGGTTGTTTTTTACACACGTATTTTATATCTTATAGAAATATTGCATTGTGAATGCAAAAAATTAAATAAAAAACATAATTATAGCTGGTTCCATCTTAATTGATTGTTTAATATTTGTAAAAATATTACTTTCAATGTTGAAGGTAGTTAGCGTTCAACATTGGTGGAACGATACTAGCTCATAGTAGAAGTTGGAATACGTTTGTAAAATTCGACACGTTTGCCAGCGTCTCGGTAGCTCAGCGGTCAGAGCAGTCGCCCGGATTGCGAAAGGTCGTGGGTTCGAATCCCATCTGAGGGCTCGGAGGCGTGGTTGTTTTTTACACACGTATTTTATATCTTATAGAAATATTGCATTGTGAATGCAAAAAATTAAATAAAAAACATAATTATAGCTGGTTCCATCTTAATTGATTGTTTAATATTTGTAAAAATATTACTTTCAATGTTGAAGGTAGTTAGCGTTCAACATTGGTGGAACGATACTAGCTCATAGTAGAAGTTGGAACACGTTTGTAAAATTCGACACGTTTGCCAGCGTCTCGGTAGCTCAGCGGTCAGAGCAGTCGCCCGGATTGCGAAAGGTCGTGGGTTCGAATCCCATCTGAGGGCTCGGAGGCGTGGTTGTTTTTTACACACGTATTTTATATCTTATAGAAATATTGCATTGTGAATCGAAAAAATTAAATAAAAAACATAATTATAGCTGGTTCCATCTTAATTGATTGTTTAATATTTGTAAAAATATTACTTTCAATGTTGAAGGTAGTTAGCGTTCAACATTGGTGGAACGATACTAGCTCATAGTAGAAGTTGGAATACGTTTGTAAAATTCGACACGTTTGCCAGCGTCTCGGTAGCTCAGCGGTCAGAGCAGTCGCCCGGATTGCGAAAGGTCGTGGGTTCGAATCCCATCTGAGGGCTCGGAGGCGTGGTTGTTTTTTACACACGTATTTTATATCTTATAGAAATATTGCATTGTGAATGCAAAAAATTAAATAAAAAACATAATTATAGCTGGTTCCATCTTAATTGATTGTTTAATATTTGTAAAAATATTACTTTCAATGTTGAAGGTAGTTAGCGTTCAACATTGGTGGAACGATACTAGCTCATAGTAGAAGTTGGAACACGTTTGTAAAATTCGACACGTTTGCCAGCGTCTCGGTAGCTCAGCGGTCAGAGCAGTCGCCCGGATTGCGAAAGGTCGTGGGTTACTTTGCTTTAAATGTATAGAATTTGACGCCTCGATGCGATTTGCCTGTCGTGTGCTATTATAAATTGACCCTCAGTGACATTCGGAGATATCACACAGAAAAAAATCTTAACTATAACAATATTTTTAAATGAGTCGATAAAAATAAGGAATTGAATAATAAATGTTATCATTTTAATTCCAACACCAGTGATATGGTGAGATAAATAAATCTTAATAATTTTGTAAATCACAGCCAAATATTTAAGCTAAAAATACACAGATTTTTTCTTATTTTTAATTTATCTTGAAAAGGCAAAGAACAGCTGGAGTTCCAAAAACTAATATTACTTGTCGAGTGTAGTTGAATACAAATTAAATGAAGAAAATATTCAATATCAGCATTTACAAAGCCTTTTTGCAATTTACAATATATAACAACTCTTCACATGCAACTGTTCCGAAAAATCGAAGTCTCAGAAATAAAAAAGTTTAACACTATTATAACACCATTTAAGTTTTGAAAGGATGGTTTTCTTGTACTAGGGTTTTTTATATTAAATAGGTAAGTGCTTGACCGCTATCTCGCCTGATGGTAAGCTACGATGCGATCTAGGATGTGAGCCGCTTTCCTAGAAGACTCTTGCCTCACTCGTAACTTGATCACCCCTAAATTGTACTTGTGGCCATAGGTGGCGCTTATTTGTAAGTAAGTCTGGTGATCCATTTAATTATTATTAAGACTAAGATGTATATATATATATATATATATATATATATATATATATATATATATATCCATATGTATGTGTACCTTTATACTATGGAAATAAAATGATAAAGTATTGTATTATTATTAAAAAAAGGATTTTATACAGTACTGTAGTATATTTGAAGAATACTACTGTTACCGGATCTACGTCGCATTTATTTTTTTAATATAATCTTGACGCTGATAGGATGACTAAGGTAAAGATCGTCATTCATGTTCCTTCCAATATTTTAATCGGGCACGAAACCCAACTATAAAATAAATACAATCGCAATAAAAAAATTAAAGAGAAACAATGCAATAAACGCCGTGCATTCAATAATATATTTAATATACGTGTAAAAAAGTTAAAATGTTTGTTTGTTTGAACGCGTTTATCTCCAGAACTGTTAATCGGATTTGAAAATATCATTTTGCATTTGGTAGCGCATTTCTTAAGGAAGGATATAGGGTAGTAAACATCACGCTGAGACCCTTAATAATTGTGCAAAACTAAAAAGAGTAAGGTTACCGATGTGGTACGAGCATTACCGAAAAAAGCCGAATGTTATTGTATTATATTATATGCAAATTACATGCAAAGGAAGTCGCGTGAAATAGCTATGCGAATAATGAATGCGAATTAGGAATGTTGGCTTCACATCACACTGTTAGAATTTGCCTGTAACCTTTGAAAACAATGCCGCACAGACCTCTCTTTCCCACTGGGCACTCTACGCAAATGCCCAGGGCCCCGTTATCGATAGGAGCCACCTAGTTCCTGCCAGATCACTAAAGGAATACCGACATTTATTACTGAAAAACTTATTTAATTAGAGTAAATCGAACCCCGATTAGGGACTATATTATCGACTTGCTTTTTACTTATTGCATGCGCGAAGCTACTCTACTCTCGCCCAAAAAAAGGTTATCCAATTTCAGCATGCTTAGATAATTTTAAATATGTGTGTATCGCCCCATTTAAGTTAAAGATTATCTATTAAACCATTGACTATCAATAAAAATTTGAAACCTTGTTTATCTGCTTTCTTTGTGTATTCTAGTTATAAAAAAGTGTTTTGACAAAATCATAGGGGCCAGGGCCTCCAATAGGTTAAAGACGGTCCTGACGCCGAACATTCGTGTATATCAGACCTCTCATACAAGCTCGTCGATTAAGGGTGCTTTTGACCTGGCCTCAATCCTTAAAAAAACCAGAGGTGCTTAATTTTGTTTTGTCAAATTCTTTGTCCATCCTCTATATATGTCCAAACCGTCTATAGTCCATTTTTTTAGCATTAGATATTATGTAAACAAAGAAGCAGTGGTGGCTAACCTTGTGCTGGAGTCCACTTTGACCGGCTTCAGGCTCTTCCATTGTTGAACAGATTAAATAACAAATAACAACAAAAACTTTTAACAAAAAACTTCAGCAAAAACAATAGAAACTTAACAATAAACCAAAGAAAATAGTCAAAACAGATAAATGCAGACGTTGACTTTTGCCGCTATTGTTGCAAATGGCGGCGATGTTAAGCGACCATTTTAAAAATCACCTAATATGGTACGTATTACAACATCGGCATGTACTTTTTAATTTTGTCGTGTCAAACTGACCAACGTTTCGTTCCACAAGTTTGCAACTTCTGCTTCTTAAGGTATTTTTAGTGTAAACTTTTCACGATGTTACTTTTTTGCTTGTTACATTATATGTGTACAATAAAGTACCCAAATTTTGATCTTTCTAATGCTACAAAAAACAGACTATAAGCGTATACAAGGCAAGTTTATGAGGCAAATGTGCATGGGCAAGTCGGTAACGGCAGACCAAGGCCAACTTTCAGGGACCAAATTGATGTCCTGAAAAAAATCCAGTTCAAAGGCACCTTTAACCGACGAGCTTGAATGAAAGGTCTGATGGGAGTTCAAGAAGCGGGAGATGTATGTCAGGATCTTGGTAAGTGGAAATCTGTAATCTCTGCATACCCCTACGGGAAAAAGCCGTCATTATATGTATGTACTATCGAAGCCTCTGGCGCCTTATCAGTCCTAAGTCGAAATTCGCTTGCACACTGCACGATACCTATCGCTTCAGGCCACGCCCCGCTCCATTCATTCAACAATAGCGCGCGTGCGCAAACAAGCAAATGATATTAGAGACATAGATTGACAGTTGACATATCAGTACTGTCAACTGTCAATCTATGTCAAGGGCGATTTTAAAACTAGTTTATGTATACTGAGTTATTTATGATTGGCCGTAGTATAAATCGTAGTAAAATACGAAGCCAATTAGGGATAGGTATGGGTCGTGTGGGCGTGTCCGATGCGATCAGTTCAAACGAATATAGTACCTATGCATATATATATAATTTTATATAATGAATAACATTAAATCCTTTAATATGGTTTTAAATATATAAAAAGGGTTTTGAACGCTCCATCCTCATTTTGTAAATGTTTATCTAAGCTCGTGAACAAAAGGAAATAAACTGTATTTAAAAAATCACAAATTGTTTTATAAAAGATGTCATTTAAGTCTATTTTTCAATATCAAACTGAAAACTGCCTTACAGGAGTTATGCTCTTGGCAGTGTCTAGGAAGAAAAAGCGACAAGGTCATCATAAAAAACCTTATTATTGGATATATTTCTAGGAAATATATTCGTCACTATATTTAATATTATTAAACAATTATAATTTAACATATTTTATTTAATATATATAATTAATAAGACATCTCATATGGTGTTTTTGGAGCTTATATTTATTTGTCACATGTATTATTATATCCCTCAACATTTTTTTTAGAAGAATGCTTCAGGAAACAGGTAAAACAGTTGCCAACAATCCTGGTAATATCATGACGGTTGGCAACTCTAAAATATGTTGGATTTTACAATCCTTATTAATTTTGGATATTTCTTAGTATATGAACGAGTAAACACAATTAAGAGCAAGTTTACCAAGTAACTATTGAGATATAGTTAGTAAGTTTAGCGGCGCTTTTTCCGCACTTAGCCTCTTGATTGGACTATTGTGCATATCTTGGGTTGTCTTTCCACTCCAGCCATCCCAATTCGTCCCAGAAGGTAAGCAACTATCGAGGTATATTAAATAAAAGTCTCATCAATTTTTGGTTGTTTTTACCTTAGAAAATAGCAAAGAGTACCAAATCCATACAGCCTCGTCTTCGGTTTTTTTCTTAATAGTATAACGATGAACAATGAAGAGAGCTGATTGTTAATGGTGGTATGTGTTTTCCTTTAAGGAAACGCAAAGGATAAACAGTACATACAGTTCGGTGCAATAAACGCATTAATATTATCGCTAACCCTTCATGGTAAGCTGAATGCTGAAGTTATCGGTGAATCCACGAGGATCAAATTCAGTTCGCTAGGGTTTCGTTGCTTAATTTTATAAGGATGATCAAATTTATTAATGATGGATGATCAAAAGATTATCAATGAATAATGTAACAACCTCCATGGACTTCTTGAGAGAGCGTGAAAAGACTGCTATTTTGATTCACTTGCCAACTCTTTATGTTTAATAATCCACCATTAATAACTGTCAAAACAAAAATTTTAGTGACCAATTTTTTTTCACTAAGTAACAAAGAAAAACATACCTTAAATCTATCGAGATAAAGAGCAACATATCAAAATAGCTTTCAGCGAAAACTGAGCGAGAACAAAAACTTTCTTTGAAGAAATTCCCTAATCATGATTTCATATGAAAGCATCTCAATCAAAATATATATAAATTAAATACAGACATTCCTATAGTATAGCATCTTACATATAATATACAGTAAACTGTTACGACACAATCGAATTTCAATTCTAAATCTGACACGTATAAGATCAATATTGATTGAGTTTTACATTTTATAATCGATAATTTTTTACGAAATTGACATTTTAATACAATAGTCGTGTTCGTTACATTTTTTGTGCGCATATGCGGGATTTTGCACATGCGTTCATGACATTACCTGCCATTTTTAAATTCATAATGACAGTTATATTATTATTTTTAAAAAAGCTGTCATTGAGAACGCATGCGTTTAACTGATTTTATTCAATGCGCATGTGCAAAATCCCGCATATGCGCACAAAAAAATGTAACGAACACGACTATTAAATACATTTAAAGCACAAATGAAACGCTGTTCCACTTATTTAAGTTTAATTAATCATTATAATATTTAATACGATTATAAATAAATAATAAAAAAGCATGTGTACAATTCACACGTGGTAGAAGTGAAACCTTCAAAAATAATACGTACACTTATACAAAATACCACGGTTGTTGTGATGCCTTCTCTCAAGCTTTGTACTACGCATGCGCACACAAACACGTATTAACACACGTACATATACTTCCTATCTCATTTTCACCTACGTTAAATCTTATGAATTTATGTGTCGGTCGCTTTTTACTGTCGCTTTTCTTTCAACTTTCAAATCACAACGATGCTAAAGAAGTTTTTACTTCAAAAATACATGTTTACACGTATTTGGGAAAACTAACATACCTTGACCAGGTGTTAAAAAACCTAATGATAAATCTATGTAATAAACTTATTATAAACAATTTGATTTTCGTTTTTTTAGTTTGTACCAAGTATTAATTCATATATCGTCGTTGCGCGTGCAAAAGTCGCTAAGTTTTATTTAGCTATATTCGGATTTTTATGCAGTGTTGATCGTTATTTCAATGCACACATACTGTAAAAACAGCTATGTAATAAATGAAATATTTAAAGAGTTTCGAATATTAGAATACTCTGGATAACTTTCGTGAAAATCAGTTTTTTGCGTCTCCCGTAAAAAGTAAGTAAGTAAAAAACACATAGCGACTCTTTCACGCGCAACGACGATATGATAAAACACAATTCTATATATATTTATATGTATAAAAATTCAAATATAAAAACTGTTGTTTATTTAAACATATTTAAATTAGTCATATTAAATGCTATTTATATATTGTATACGTTGAAAATAAGAAATAAATAATAATTTCTCACATTCGCACCAATTAGCTTAGCTCAAAGTAAGCACTGTGAGGCTTATAGATACTAGGGTAACAGATAGACATACATATATGATACGTAGATATGTAATATTTATAGAAATATATGTAAAAAACCCATAACTCAGGTACAAATGCATTCATCACACAAACATTTGCACCTTTTGAGACTCGAACCCGAGACCATCGCATCGGTGCGAAAGGCAGGATCGCTACCGTTCCACCAAATAGTCGTTATAAATAATAATAATACTAGCTTAGATCTTTTTGTATGTAATTGTAGATTTTTCGCTACATACACACACACACACTCACACACACACACACACACACACATATGCGCATTACTCCTGTAAAACGATCGATACTTAATATCTGCAATTAATCAGGAATCTAGATCTTATTTTTAAGGTATTATAACAAATAAAATGCTTTTATAAAAAAACACTGTTACTGGATTTAAGCTGCCTTTATTCTCTTTTTTTATACTTAATCCTGACGTTACGCCGTCATCCTATGATCACGACTCCTGTAAAGGTACAGGAGTCGTGATCACAGGATCCTTTATAATATTTTGATCGGACACTTTCAAGACGTCCGACACCTTGATAGATCCATCGAATACTTCCAAATATTTTTCAATCAAGCTAATACCAGCGCCATCTCTTGATATTCTGGGTACTACTATACAAGTACCGAACAATCAATATGAAAATTATTGAAAAATTACTTTATTGATATTGTTTTTGTTTTATATGTTGTTATTGTTTGCAATTATTTCCTTCGATCAATAAATGCTTTCTTTCTTTCTTTAAATAAGTTGTTTTGAATCGTCCAAACAAATTTACCTACCACCCATTCAGGACGTCTTTTAACTGACAAGAAGAATGGCCGCAAAAAACTCGTCAGCTTCAACAGAAGTAGCGACATTTACAATTTTATACGTCGTCACCATACAAAATCCACAAAAAACCAAAATTATTCTGTTATCACAATAATAGTAGTCTTATGATTTCATTATTTCGTTGATTATAAAGTCAACAAGTATCTGTTTTAAATAAAGAGGATACAGCTATGTAATAATTACATGCTTAGAAAAATTCGACGGGACTTTACTTAAGCGAGAACGAGGGAAAAGGGGTTCGAGTCCACACTTAAGACGAGTTGATTTTTTTAAGTAAAAAATTCTTTAAATATATAAACCTAGAATTAATGCTGAAGTAACAAAAAAAAATAAAAAAAAAATATGTTCACAAGGCTCGGTGGCTCGGACATCCAAAGGTTGCGGGTTCGATTACCGCCTGAAAATTCACTTTTGAGCCGAGTCGATTTTTTCTATTATAATAATTTATCTGATAAGATTGAAAAATGCATAAAATATACATTTTATAAAAAAAAAACAATTTATTTAAATTTGATTAACATTGAAACAAACACATTTATGCACTTTACGGTTTCATAAAATTGATGTTTACTTTATAACTATTTAAATACCCAGTTATTATTTTACCATACGCTCCTATATAATGATAAATAAAACACAAAATTTCGTTACAACGTTTTGGAGTTACTTAGAAAATTTTAAAAATTTTGGTAAGAAAAAAAATGCAAAAAAAAAAAACAAGCAAATTATGGGTAACTTAAATATATTTTATAAACACTTTCACTAGGGGTAAACTTTAAAAAACAATATTAAATAATTCTAGCAGCTTCTATCCATTACAGATATAAAAAAATGCTATTCTATAAATGTACAATTGTATATATTTTTTACAAAACGTTTCAATTTATTGTTCAATGTATCTCTGTGTACATTTGGTACAACACAATTTCATTATTTCAATTCCGTTTTTAATGACAATGTACAGCAATAGATTTAATGACAACACAGTTGCTGCAACACAATATACAGATGTAAATCCGTTTCTAATGATAAAATGTTTCTGTCAGTACACTTTGTAATGTATGTTCCATTTATATTAAGACTACAGTTGCTATATGCGCTGTATAAAAGAAGCAATTTTTTTTGATGAAACTATCTTTATAAAAAAAATTGCAGGTTGTGAAAATATGTAACATTTAAAAAATATAAAAATATCCGACATATAGCAGATGTATGTGATCATATAAATACTTTACAAATTTTAATTCTGTAGTCTGTTGAAATGGAATTAAAATTAAAAAAAAATACAATTTCTCATTTTGAATAGACTTATTTTTAGTAAATTGCGGATGCGGAGATTTCACGAAATTGAGTCCCATCAATCCAATTTTTTGCGTGGAAACAAAATGTTGTTTTAATATGTGACTAGCGCCATCTATAATATGAGTATAAACGAGATTTTATGGCCGACCTCGTGAAATTGATAACAATAAAAGAATCATTGATGATTCGTTGAGAAAGTGGTGACGTCACGTGCGCCAAGCGCCAAACCGAAAAAGCCTTAAGTCGTGTCAAATAACATTACTAAGCGCCTAATCAACTTTCTGGACGACAATGGCAGTTTTAATGACAACTTATAGATATAATCCATTCTTAATGACAATCCAATGTACAAACATCAATTCCTTATTTAATGATAACATACAGATAGCTACCCCGTTATTAATGATAATTTATCATGAATAACACTGTGTCTTTAATCCAATGTACCGAATGTTAATTCCGTTTTTAATGATAACAAGGTTGTTTCAGTACACTTTAAAAAATACAGTGGTCTTACCATGATCTCTTAGAGCGATGTAAGTTCGATTGTGAAAGCGAGACACCGCTATACGAGTTTAGAGGTATCTCTCTTCAACAGTGGATCTCGTCTCGCTATAAGATGGTTATAGCTAGATCTCAGTACTGAGGGTCACTTTTAAAATGATTTTACAAGCGATATAAACAATTGTTTATTAAAAAATAACACTGCTCTGGAATATACAATTTACTTTTAATGAGATTAGTGATTGCATTGCAATTTGCTGTTCAGTCCATCGGTTCATAGTCCATATCACCACAGTACTCGGCCAGGAAGTCCAAGAATAATGTGAACTTACCGGTGGAAGATCTGGACCATCGTGATGACACTGCCTTCATGCAATGTGATAAGTTTTCCAAAATGTTCTGTAAAAGAGAACATACTTTTATTGTATTTTAACTTTGTTTTCCATCACATTAGATATATAATAATTTTAACATTTAAAATGTGAATGTGACATATAGATAAGCAAGTTAGGCTTATATTTCAGAATTCTAGAATACTTATAAAGACAATTATATAAAACAGTATAAAAATATGCAACTTATATGATAAATTGTAATAAAATACTGGGCAACTGCATAAAAAAGTAAATAATACTCGAAAATTTCAAGGTGCTCACGAGGCTTGGCAAAATTGGGAAAGCAGTGGACTGGATATGTAAAGGTTGCAGATTGGAATCCCACCTGACAATAAGTTTTAAGCTGACTATTTCTAGAATTTTGCTATTAAATGTTAAAAGCTATTCTGTGTTTTAACTAGGTACTTCATGTCAGTTATAATTGGACCCATTTTTGCAAACAAGAACCAACCCACAGTTTGAAAACTATACAAAATGGTACCTAAACACTTATTATTTATAACATTTATAAATCTGATATTTATAAATAGTTACAGTATTTCACATGAGGTTGACAAGTATTCATTCATTAATATACTATGTATGCATTTTGCACATTCTGTTTACAAAAGTCTAGTCTAGTAACCAACCTGCTGTGGGTTGGTTCTTGTTTGCAAGAATGGGTCCAATTGTTGTTCTCATAGGTCTTAAGCTAAGGCAGGTCGTCTCTATTAGTCTCTATTGTACACACAGTGTCAGTGTTGCTTGAGAAATAAATAATAAATAAATCAATATGGACAGTATGCATTGGGAAGATTAAAAGATAGTAGAATAATCGAAAAAGGCAGTACATACATTGAAAAAGTAATACACTGTTTTGTATCTGGTAGAGAAGATGAGCACAAAGTCTTCCCACATAAGGTAATCGTAAGAGCCGACTAATAATAGTAGAGCAAGAGCCCATGACGGCCAGACCTTCCTTATTTTATAAAAGCTGAAAGTTTCTCTGCAGATGTCCCCTATAAAGGTAACAACTACCAGCGACTATAGAGTTTGGGTTGTGGTTACTTTGGCAGGTAGCAGGTAGTAAAGGTGTATAAAATAGTACCTAAAATTTGTTAGAGTATAAAGCTCAATTTTTTTATATTTTCTACGGGATAACTTTAGAAATCTCGTCATCCATTGCCGGACACTTATGACAGTTGCTACCCCGTGGCAGACACCCTTAAATTTTAATAAATTATAATTATAGTTTCGGTATAATATAAAAGCTGAATTTTGTATATGTTACTTGGGGACCTATAAAAAGATGTTACCTCAAAAGACGGACAGTTTTCATGGTTTTTACACCTTGCCAAACACATTGAAAGCCTGCTGTATTGGCGAGCGCAAGGTAACAACTATTCAAGCGGGTGCGAGTGAGATAGGGCGCTTAGTCGAGTGCGATCTTTTACTGCGCACCATCTGTTGTCTCAAGGATTGATGAAGAGTCGTCATGTCCAGCACACGAGGAAGCAGATACGAAGATAGTATACCATGCATGTAATATCAACTATCCTGCAGAAATAGTAATCAGAAGTGCTGATACCGATATTGTGACTATAAAATGCTTGATAACATGAATCACCGTAAAGTGATTTGGTTGTTCGAATGCTTACGGGCACTGGCAATAATTTAAGATTTGTCGACCTAACCAAAATACATGCAGAGATGGGACTATTAATTTGTCAGAGCTGACCTGGATTTCATGCCATCACAGGTTGTGATTTTAATCCTGCGTTCTTCAGAAAAGGAAAATTAAAACCATACAAGACATTTAAAAAATATCCAGAGTACCAAGAAGCTTTCAAGAACTTCGGCAACAGCGAATTAATTGAAAATTTAGATCTTCAACAAAACATCTTTATTTTTATTCTGAGATTTATATACAATGTTTATAATGTCCCTCATGTAATAGATGTTGATGCCGTTAGACTTCAAATATTTATCGACACGTACACAGTCTCCGATGTAAACGAAGCTTTTGACCGAAAAGTTGCGAATTTTTTATATTTATATGTATGTATATTTTTTTATATTTTTATGATATTAAACTAACATTTTTTACTTTATACAACATGGCTATAAACGTAATATTTTTTTTTATTAATCGACTAAGCATTCGCGCGCGCACCTACAGTGGACTTTCGATGTTTGACAAGGTGTAAAAACCATGAAAACTGTCCGTCTATTGATGTAACATCTTTTTATAGGTCCCCAAGTAACATATATAAAATTTAGCTTTTATACTATACCGAAACTATAATTATAATTTACTAAAATTTAGGGGTGTCTGCCACGGGGTAGCAACTGCCATAAGTGTCCGGCAATGGATGACGAGATTTCTAAAGTTATCCCGTAGAAAATATAAAACAAATGAGCTCTATACTCTAACAAATTTTAGGTACTATTTTATACACCTTTACTACCTGCTACCTGCCAAAGTAACCACAACCCCAACTCTATAGTCGCTGGTAGTTGTGCCCTATATAGGGGACATGTACAGAGAAACTTTCAGCTTTTATAAAATAAGGAAGGTCTGGCCGACGTGGGCTCTTGGGCTATAGAAGCTATCATACTCCAAATGTAAATGACTAAATAGGCAGCAGCATTGTCCAGAATTATGGTATTTTACACCAATCACCAACCCGACTCCTATGCCTACAGATTTTATCAGTAAGCGTAGATACTCTCTCCATTGTTAGGGGACATCCATTAATCAAATGAGGTAGGGGAGGTTTCGGAAAACATCTCTATGGATCACAGTGGGGGAGGGGGAGTTGCAGTTACATATCACGTGTTACATTTTTGTGATATTATTTCTTATAAAGTTACTGTTGAAGATAGTCAAGCAAATCTGTTATCCGAGAACGCTTTTTAGATTAATATGTATTATTTTATATTTATGTTAATAATGCTTTAATACATATATTTATAGCAAAAAAGTATTCATTTTTTTTAAGGAAATAAATACACGTAATGTAATAAGGGGGATGAGAGGGATAAATTAGAACCTCACCACATATCACAAGAGGGGAGGGGAAGTGTAAAAGTGGCGTAAAAACATCATGTGATTAATGCAAGACCCCATTAAAGGAATTTGCCAGGTTTCGGCGTAATAGATGACGATAAGAAAAATCTTACCTGAGGCCAATCCTGTCTGTACACAGCCAAACACTGCTCTGTTAAAGAGTCCTCACTCAAATAATCATTCTTCAAGAGAAACACCAAAACCGTAGCCAGCGCTTCCCAAACATCACACTGCTTACTCTTTGTAGAACTTAGAAGCACTATATTCCTAGGACATAGCACTCGATTAAAGAAGTCTAAATATTCATCAGACCGCTCTTCCACATAAGATGCATTTTTATCACTTTCCACTGTCTTGTCACTTAAGAAACTTTTGTCACTTAACGCACTCCTGTCACTTAACACACTTTTATCGATTTTAGTATCGGTGGCTATTTTGAAATTCACTATTATTTTAGGTCCTTCATCGTCTGATAAAGGGGTGGGGGCTCGGTCGTCTTCGAAGTTACGAAACTGCGGAGATAGATCCGGTCGTCGTTCCGGTAGCGATATCTCTTCCGGTTCGTTCCGTTTCCGGTCAGGGCAGCAAGTGTTCCAAATCGAGTGGAGTGTGTTCAGGAATTCTTCTGTTACTTCTTGAGGTTTTCTGCATACTGTAAAAAAATACAAATTTTTGGGAAAAAAATTCACAGTTTTTTTAATGGAACTTTGCCTGAATGTGTTTCCTAACAAATACGATTTTCAAGTCACGAGTGAATGGGTATCTTCTAGGCAAGCATGACGCCTAGATCGCATTGTTTACGTTGGTTGCAGTTTCAACCAATCACCAATCACTATTACATTCACACCAATCACCCTAAACATTGCAAGGCTTGTGTTATGGATACTAGGGTAACGGATAGACGTACTATCGAAGCCTCTGGCGCCTTATCAGTCCTAAGTCGAAAGTCGCTTGCACACTGCACGATGCCTATCGCTTCAGGCCACGCCCCGCTCCATTCATTCAACAATGGCGTGCGCAAACAAGCAATTCACGAACGCGTAAAGCAGATTGACAGTTGACAGTACTGACATCAAGGGCGATTTTAAAACTAGTTGTTTATGATTGGCCGTAGTATAAATCGTAGTAAAATACGAAGCCAATTAGGGATGGGTATGGGTCGTGTGGACGTGCCCGAAACGAATATTTCTACAAAGTGGTAAGGCACGACAGACCTCGATAGTACATATATTATGCGTAGATATGTACCACGTATGTATGTAGAATTAGAACCACTGCTACACTGTGTAGAAACGGATGTTGAAACTAATTTGTGAGCCAATAGTTTTAACTAGGCCGATGCAGTCGCTAAGCATAAAGCTTCGCTAGCACCATATATTGGAGCTGAGCGTAATACTAATAAAAGATACAATAATGTGTAAAGTAAAAATTTTAAAATTCCATACGAATGAGATCTTTAAAAAAGCGCGGCTATTTGTCACAATTGGAAATCCCATAGAGCTGGTGTTTTTTGGTGATAACTTTTTTATTTGTGCGAATTCTAACATTCGGGCTCCGCCACAATTTGGTCTTAAATGTGTTGAATCGATTCCACACAAATTATTAAAATCGGTTAAGAAATCCGGAAGTTAGGGGCTGTCCATTAATCACGTGAGGCTCAAAAACGGGGGGGGGGAGGGGTCCATAAAAAAATCACGAAATAGCACAAGGGAGGAGGGGGGGTGTAGTATGTATGTCCGAAACCTCACCATGTATCACCAAGGGGGAGGGGGGGTTAAAAAATGCCAAAAGAAAAAAAGCTTCACGTGATTAATGGACGGCCCCTTATGGCGTAACAGACATTGTGTCATTGAAGCTGTTAAGCTAACAGTTTCATCTATATTTTCACTGTAGGCAAATACCATATCACAAGAAGCATTTTTGACACTATTATGACAATTTTCCGTGATTGAATACAGGGTACTGTAGTGACCTCCTTTCGTCATGACACCGCATTCCACCTCGTTGCGTAGGTATGCTTAATGACAAGGAATACCACCCTTTTAAATATAGAATATTCTAGATGAACATAAGACGATAACCAGAGGTATCTGACATTGTAACCTGAGACATGGTAAAGAGAGTTGAGTAATAGAACAAATTGAAATATACCTAAATGGTTTAAATTAACTTCCCAAGTTCCTAACGATTCCGGAGCGCGCGTAGGACGCTACATGGTAGACGCGCCGGGTGGTGTGTATACAATATTGAACTGCGTATTTTGAAAAAGAAGTCATCATGGAGTGATTCGATGGACTATCTGGTGATGTGCACGATTTTTTAATCAATCTGACATTGTTATCTGGGACATGGTAAAGAGAGTTAGTAATAGAAAACAAATTGAGATATACCTAAATGGTTTAAATTAACGTCCCAAGTTCCCAAGGATCCTGGAGCGCGCGTAGGGCGCTACCCTACATACATATAGAGCCAATCACCCTGTATAATATTTTGTTTACTCTGTAATTCCGTTGCTTGTAATTAATAAAAATATGTAAAAACGCGTGTGCGTTAAGATGCAAAAAATAATATTAAATAACGTCCCAAGGGACGCACGACAGAAGTGTTAACTTAAACTATAATGTAAGGAATTTATTAAACACTTAACACTGAGTAGAGAGAGGGGAAAGCATCTGTCCGAAATACGACTACCGCTGCCGTATGCGTGAGAGGAAAGGAAGCCAAACAGACTGGCGCCGTAACGCGTTACGTAACGAAGCGGCTTACCCTCCCATAAGAAGTTATCACTTCCAAATTGCTTAAAAACAAAAAATAAAATAATGTTAATGAAGAATTTGCTTACCATAGACAAGGCATAGGTCCATGCTCAGTTGCAGAATAGCTCGCTGAGTTGGTGGTCTGCTGAACAGATTGTTTGGTGAACAGCATTTTGCACAGGAAACCAATACAGCAGTCAACTCTGATGGTTCCTCGTCATCAAGGAGAAGGCAGATTTGTTCCTGGAAAATAAGTTTTTCTTATACTTGACGACGCATACACTAATTATGGTGAACAGCGCCATCTATAGTTGATTGTTTAAAACTACAGAATGAATGAACGAACACCAAGCATTGGACAGGCGGCCATCTTGTCATAGTGACAGTTCGGTTCGAGTCGTTGTGGAGCGCGCACGCTTCCACGTGCTTGGGGGACGTTAATTTGAATCGGGATTTATCAATAGCATCTTTTGTAGAAATTCGTAACGGGCAAGTGTGATTGATTTAATAACAATTATAATAATTATCTGAATCTTTATTTAATTGAAATACCGTCTCCTCTCCCTACAAATCGCGCCTATAATAAAAAAATGTACCATCCTGATAAGGACTCGTATGCCTTTATATTAAAAAGGCAGGCGCTTGACCACTATCTCGCCTGTTATCTTGAAGAAGATAATTAGTTTTCAATAGTCTCTTGTTTTATTTTATACTAGCTGACCTGACTCAGTTATTTAATTTTGCAGTAAATAGCATCTGTAATCACAAATACAGCGCCATCAAATAAATTAATGATACCGTAAAACTTTACAAGAAATATTATATAGATAACTAGTGGACCCGACAGACGTTGTCCTGCCTGTTATTTTTGCAGTATAGATAAATAACCTAGATACCGTCTGCAGCGCCATCTGCCGGGCTGATTTGTGAATCTAAACCATTCTCAGATCCCCTTGAACACACACAAAAAAATTCATTCAAATTGGTCCAACCGTTTAGGAGGAGTTCAGTGACATACACACTCACAGAAGAATTATATATATATAAAGATTAATTAGGCTTGAGATATAAAAAAATACAAGTGACGAATTAGACTTAAACTGAACAAATAATTTTAAAATAATAGGATTTGATTGTATTAAATGCATATGGTTTGATTAAAAAAAGAAAAAAATAATGTTTAAACCTATTTATTGATTTATATAATTTGCATTACATTTTTTATTATAAGCCTAAGAATAACATTTATAACTCAGTGTTACGAATGTTATTCTTAGGATTTTACTGACAATATGGTAACAAACACACAAAGTATTGTCATAATATTATTAGGATATTCTCTCACTCACTCGTATATTTCTTTTTGGTCAGAACCGAAATAATATCAGTTATATAATACCCGTATTAAGCGGAATAGCAATAAAAAAGTTGAACCGGTTAGGTTAGAATTACAGTACTGTTCACTTTTTACCTTCAAATTAATGATGCAAGCTGTAGGGCTGATGTTGTTAGCTTCGAACTCGTGTTTCGGTGCTACCACCGCGTCCAAGCATATCGCTGGCTTTGGTGATAAACACACATCGCCCAATGTCAACAAATTCTTCATCTCGGCTTCTATATCTTTGCACAAGATCGCTGGAACAAAATATAAGTACCAAATAAAGACACTGGTATTGTTATATTTTTGAAGTGAAAACTTCTTTAGCATCGTTGTGATTTGAAAGTCGATGAAACGAAAAAGCGACAGTAAAAAGAGACAGACACATTAATTCATAAGATTTTACGTAAGAGAAAATGAGATAATGTACGTGTGTTAATACGTGTTTGTGTGCGCGTGCGTAGTACAAAGCTTGAGAGTAGGCATCACAACAGCCGTGGTATTTTGTATACGTGTACGTATTTAATTTGTTTTCATTGTAAATAGGCAAGCGATTGACCGTTATCTCGCCTGATGGTAAGCGACGATGCGATCTAGGATGTGACGCGCTTGCCTAGAAGATACCTATTCACTCGTGACTTGAAGATCCCTAAATTGTATTTGTCAGGAAACACAGACTCAGGCAAAGAGTTCCACGCCTTAGCGGTACGTATCACAAAATAGGAACCAAAATGCTTAGTGCGAGTCTATGGTATATCAACCATATAATGGTGGCGCCTATTTGTAAGTCTGGTTGTCCAATGACAAAATGGGGACGGCGGAACAAGGCTGTGCAATTTTGCTGCACACTCTTAGAAATGTATCCTAAAAAAGGAATAGGCTAGCTACCATCCGTCTATATTCAAGGCTTTTGAGCTTTTTATAAAAAGATCGTCATTGCCGATGAGTTTCTTGGCCCTCCTCTCAATGGACTCAAGCGTCTGGAGTTGACATTGGGCGGAACCGTCCCAAAGATGAGGACAGTACTCCATACACGTTCGAACTTGCGCTTAGTAAAGATTGAGCAACTCTTCTGGTGTGAACCTTCTCACTAAAATGCCAAATTTTTTGAAGCTAATTGAGCCTTAAGCCTAGTACGAGGGGTGATCCAAAAGTAATTATAATGAATATTAAACAACATAATTATAGTTAATTATTTTTTCTTCATAGTCTCCTAACAAGTTAATTGAGTCCATCTTTTTTCTAAACCTAAAATTCCATTGAAATAAAATATTTTTCTTTACTCTCCAAAAAAGCCTCTACAGCGGCCATTACCGCTATCGTCTTCAAATTTCTTGACTCGGAGGTGTTCCTTGAGCCGAGGAAAGAGATAGAAGTCGCTGGGAGCTAGATCTGGCGAATAGGAAGTGTTCGAGCAATTCAAATCCCATTTCTTGAATGGCAGCTCTGGCGGCTCTAATTTCTTTTTTCTCCATTTTGATGTTCTCTCTCCGACAGCTCGTATTCAAATGAATGTAGCTTCCGGAAATCATATATATATTGGATTTTTATGGGCACTTAAAAGACCGATTATCATTACTTTTAGATCACCCCTCGTATAAGAAAAAAATATAGTAAGAGCATTTTTGTACTGCCCAATAAATATATTTGTATTTGAATATATCTTTACTTACCAGTACTGGTCCAATGATCATCGACCCACTTATTAAGTCTACTCAGGCAGTTGTTCGCAGCCAGCGCTTGAAGCGGCGGCGGTGCAGCGGGTAGAAGCGCTTGAAGCGCTGAATTGATGCGCCGCTTAATGGTGCACTTTGAAGACTCAATAGCGCTTGTTCGGAGTTGTTGTAATTGATCAGCGTATAAAGTTTGGAGGGACTGTAGAAGGGCAGTCTACAACAAAAAAAACCAATGTGCTTCTTTAGCTCCATCTATACAATGTGTCCCGTCACCAGTGTCGGAGCCTTTAATGGTGTGAAATATGGCATTTTTGTCGTCAAATTGCCCCCCAAATTTTGTTTTTCTCTTACGGCCTAGGTAACCAAGACCTGGGCTCTTATACTAATTCGACTACCACTACTCATGTTAATGTCCTATCAACATCAAAAAGGTGTCATTTGATAGCTAAACATGTAGACAATAGTTACACAGCATCATGTTTCAGTTGTCATGAAATAAAAAATAGAAAAAAATAATTATGATTTGTCGATAAAAAATGTCATATTTCACACCATTAAAGGCTCCGACACTAATGACGGGACATATTGTATATATTAGATATACGAAACGTAACCCTCTTTCTATCTTCACTAACTTATATCTCCCTCCCAACTTCCGTTCGCCTCGCCCGATCACACATTTCGTAACGCTCTCGTCACGCATTCACCAGCGTACTCCCAAGTCAAGCATACGTAAAGAAATTTTACTTAACCTATAAAAACTAGTTGAAAACAAGCTGCAGAATAAAAAGCAGCGATTAAAATGATCTATTTATTTATTCGTTTTAACAGGTTTACAAATAATAGTTAGTTCTATAGAAAGAAATATTTTTACAAATATTAAACATTTGATTAAGATGGAACCAGTTATAATGTTTTTGATTTTATTTTTTGCATTTACAATGCCATATATATCTATACTAGGTCTACGAAACATGCTGCTGTTTGCAAATACTGAGCGAAGCAATTCGATTTTTGAAGGGTGATTATTCCTCTATGGTATGTCCGATTTCAAAACTTTTTTTGCACATTAGTCACGACCACAATGTGAGTTTTGGCGCCAAATTTCATCAGTGTAGTCTCAGCGTATTGGCTGTGATCAGCTTTTGAATTTTTCATTCGGTGATTATTCCTCCATGGTAAAGTCTATATTTTTTTTACATAGCCTATGTCTGTCAGGTTATAATTATGTATGTTCATGAAAAAATTCGTTCGAATCGGTTGAACCGTTAAGTAGCAGGAGGGAGACAAGCGAAATTTGTGAGTTGCCTAAAAGAGAGCTTCGCTCAAAAATATAAAATACGCAATGTAAAAAAACAACCACGCCTTTTTTTACGCCGTATAAATAAAATTAAAAACATACAACATGTTTCATAATTTTTATATATTTTATGCATTTTTTCAATGCTATCTTATAAGATAAATTATTATAATAGAAAAATACTAGAAAAAATCGATTCGGCTCACAAGTGAATTGTTTGTCATGGTTATTATGAATTAAACACTTACTTGTAATTAATTTGTTGTATTTATTATAGCACCTAATGCCATTACCGATTACACAACAGGAAGGAAACCACAATCAAAGCGAACATAGGATATGTCAATTCCACAGATTAAATAATAAAATTAAAGAGTATGAATCCTCAACATAATTTCTTAGGTGGGAATCAAACCCGCAACCTTTGGAAGTCCAGTCCAATGCTCTCCCAATTGAGCTACCGAGTAAACACTCGTCTAGATTATCGAGTATGTTAGTTGTCCAAATAAATAAAATAAGGCTAGCATTCCTCACCTGTCCCAAGTGGCCCCGATCCCTGACGAGAGTAGAAGCCAGTCCCCTAGCCCTGTCCCGGGCAGAGGCCAAAGTTCCTGTTAAGTCCCGGACTGTGGCTGCAGCCACTCGCTCGGTCACCATTTCCAAGACTCTTCGCGAAGATGACGGCTGACTTTTCAGCATTTCCTCTTCGAGACGGGCCTTGATATAAATAACAAAGGTCATTGAAAAAACAATAATTAACCCCTTAAAACCCGAGAGCATTATATCATGCGCGCGACAATGATACCTAAAATCCGCGAGCATTATATAATGCTCTATAGCGCGCAGTCTGATTTAATCCTTATTACGGCTTTGGAAATGGTTCTTTTTGATTGAATGATATTTTTTTTACCCGATAGAGAGAGAAATAACGCATTTAACACAAAGCTGGGCTTCAAGGGGTTAAAGAAATTATTACAAGAAAAAAATACTTTTGGTAAGAGTGGGAAGTGTCTCTGGTAGTTTTGCTTTTGTTGTTAAAATCTGTGTTGTGGTACATATTAGTGCGTAATAATGGTGGATTATTAATCACTAAGTATTTGTGACTAAGATAGTTTGTAAGAATCCACATATAAACATAGTTTATATTGCATTTATTTTGTATTACGATATCTTTTTAAATGGAAGTTGTGTTGGTTATAATTATACTTGGATTCTTATTAGAATAATAGCTGACCCGGCCACGCGTTGTTGTGTCTCAATTATAGATGTCGCTGTACCGAAATGAATCACGCTAACGTTTCGGTTCTACGACTACACATATAGCTAACCGTTCTTAGCCTTCTTGAATGTTATTCTTAGGCACTATGGTAACGCGTATACAATAGCGGAGCGGACAGACAAACCACAAACAACAAATTTGTGTTCTTAGATTATAGATTAAAATAATTCCTATAAAGTTTATTTATTATTGCCATGTATTTTTGTAATTGACTAGCAAGACATTTAATGTTACTTCCTTTTTAATAATTATTATATGTTCCTGTGTCGATAAAAAGTCATGTAATGACTATATGAAAATGTATAAAAGTGTGCAGCTGGTTTAGAAACAGGGAATTTTTTTATTTGTGATTTTGTATGAAGAAGTCGAATAAACGAATACTGTGCAAAATTCTTGTTTCCATCGTACAAACCCAAACCGGATAGTTATTAGGTTTAATTTTGTTTCTTTTTAACATTTAAGAAATTTTTTATTGATTCTGTTTTTGTTTTGTTTGTTGACAGGTTGTATGTGCTACGTTTAAGTACCAAAAAAAAATGGTTATTATTATTATCATGCGTACATACCTGTAATTCTCTCTCCTTATTCTTAATCCTATCTTCTGGATTCAAACTCAAGCTGACTGGAGTAATATGTCTGAATGTCCCCATATCTTTTTGCTCGTTACTAATTTTACACGTAGATAGCAAAACGTTCACATCCCTCAGATAGGGGCACAGATCAAACAGAACCACTTCATCGATCACATCGTAGCAATCCACATTCACTTCACTGGCAACACTGACACTTTCACAGATTATATCTTGCGGATAATGTGGTAAATCGAACAACCAACCGAGCACACTTTTCAGAAATATCACCGTATTCTTCTTTAAAACACTCTGGTTAATCTTTAACCGATGAACATATATATGATGGAGTGTTTTTAATATGTCTTGGTAGTATTTCGTTCGGAGCGAAGCATAGTCAAGCATGGATATGTAATGTACTATCCAAGGAACGGTGATTATGAGACGGGAATGGATGTATGCATTCGACAAGATCCCTTTCAAATCTATTGATGGTTGTATCTGAAAAAAACAATTTTTACGATAAAAACATATATTCAAAACTGAATAGATACTTCATAAGTACCTACTGTTTTCAATTCTTATATATGTATGTCTATCCGTAACCACAACAAAAGCGTTGCAGTGCTTAGATTGGGCTATGTTAATTGGTGTGAAAGTAAATAAATAAGTAATATTTCTGACATTCAACTCTAATTGGCGTACCTAGCCCAAAGTAAGCACTGTGAGGATTGTGTAACAGATACTAGGATAACAGATAGACATACATATACGATACTTAGATATTTTATAATTATACAAAGATATATAAATATCCATGACTCAGGTACAAATTCTCATATTCATCAAACAAACATCTGCCCCTTCCATGACTCGAACCCGAACCAATCCAATGAAATTATAAACAATTGGTATCCTGTATTGCCATTAATTGCCATGTTTACTTTCTCCACAGGGACAGACTATATACGTATAATGGGTTATAAAATTATTTTGTTTTTGACGTGATAACGTCTTATAAAACGATTAACGCCAGCTGCACGCACGTAAAAACATGACTCATTGTCACGCTCCGCCTGAGCCAAACGCGCAAGCGAGAGCGCGGAACAAGCGATAGAGAGGCACGATCAGCCTATGTGTTCGGCTTGTGACGCATCTATCTCTCTTACACTCGTTCGGCCGATGCGTCCAAGTGGGAGAGACAGCGGCAACACACAACCTACACGTGAACTGTTCATAAAGTGAAGTGAATTAACTCCTTCTTTGTATTATACAAAATAATGATAATTCAGTGATAATAGTTCAATTCATAAAAGTAAGCAATTTTTCATCAACGTTTCCTTATCACATAAAATGATCTTTCGTAAACCGACTTTTTATAAGGAAATATGTAAAGTTTTTTATTATAATACTAGCTGACTCGGTAACGCATTGCTATGGTAACACGTTGCTATGGAAACACGTTGCTATGGTAACGTTAATTGATACAATGGAAAGAGAGCGGACAGACAAACACACAAACAACAAAATTGTGTTCTTATATTATATTATATTTATCTGACAAGGTGACAATATTTGAAAAATATTGTACATATATTGTATATTAAAGAATAAATTGTACTATCGAGGTCTCTCGCGCCTTGCCACTTTGTAGAAATATTCGTTGGACTGATCGCATCGGACACGCCCACACGACCCATACATATCCTTAATTGGCTTCGTATTTTATTACGTTTTATACTACGGCCAATCATAAACAACTAGTTTTAAAATCGCCATTGATGTTAGTACTGTCAACTGTCAATCTGCTCTCACTTGCTTGTTTGCGCACGCGCGCCATTGTTGAATGAATGGAGTGGGGTGTGGCCTGAAGCGATAGGCATCGTACAGTGTGCTAGCGACTTTCGACTTAGGACTGATAAGGCGCCAGAGGCCTCGATAGTACATAAAAGAATCTCATACTTACATTATTCCTTAACGCAATATTGTTTTCTAGAACCTTCTCTTTTGGTGGCATATAATGTGTGGCCACTTCCCTTGGCACAACTATAGTTTTAGAACTCGGCTCTGGTATGTGTGTGTATGGCAACGATGTTAAAAACCCGAGGAATTTCGATAAGAGGTTCAGCTTCTTCGCCAGATTGTGGTATTCCTTGGAAGTGTCCGAGTTATTCGCTGTAAAGAGATTTTCATATTCCCCTTATAAGTACACCAAAAATATGTAATAAGATTATTATACATTACAACAAAAAAATTCAAATGGCTATGTATGGTCAAATCAAATGGTCAATTACTTTCAGAATTGTCTACTTGATTTCGCATAATATTTTTATGCGGAATTTGGCATAAAATCAAAAAACATTAATAATAAGATATATGACACTTTTTTACGGATTTTTGCGCATGTTTTATTTTATTTTATATTTAATCCTGACGTTTCGACTCCTTTACAGGAGCCGTGATCACAGGATGACTAAGATGATGGTTGTCATGTATTTTCTACTACCTTCACAATATTTTAATCGGGCACGTTCCTAATTATTAAATTATTTTATATAAATCAAGTTGTTTTATTTTATTTTAAAACATTATTTAGTTATTTAATTAATTCTCACTACGATTACATTGTATACTACTGAGTCTACTACCAGTTCGGAAATTGGGAGGGCCTTCCGAGAAGAACTGGCGAAAGAAACTCGGGCAGGGGGACCGACCTCCATCTTACTGTTTAATTATTTGCAAAAAGAGCTAACTACATCATCAGGTCTTGCAGTGTGTGTTTTTGTAGGTATTAATTTATTAATTATGGGGTCCCAAGCAGGTGGAACGCTCCAACCTTCGTCTCTATTGAAATTAGGATGTTTCTTAATTTCAATAGCCTCGCGTAGCATCCTAGGAACAAATCTTTGTTCTCTTGTTGAGAAGTATAGGGACGCGCATTAAAGAACACGTAGCTGACATGAAACATAGGCGCGATAATAGGTCTGCAGTGTGTGAGCATGCTTTTGAGGGGCCAAACCACTATATTCGTTTTGATAAACCACAAATTCTCGCTAGAGAACAAAGATTTGTTCCTAGGATGCTACGCGAGGCTATTGAAATTAAGAAACATCCTAATTTCAATAGAGACGAAGGTTGGAGCGTTCCACCTGCTTGGGACCCCATAATTAATAAATTAATACCTACAAAAACACACACTGCAAGACCTGATGATGTAGTTAGCTCTTTTTGCAAATAATTAAACAGTAAGATGGAGGTCGGTCCCCCTGCCCGAGTTTCTTTCGCCAGTTCTTCTCGGAAGGCCCTCCCAATTTCCGAACTGGTAGTAGACTCAGTAGTATACAATGTAATCGTAGTGAGAATTAATTAAATAACTAAATAATGTTTTAAAATAAAATAAAACAACTTGATTTATATAAAATAATTTAATAATTAGGAACGTGCCCGATTAAAATATTGTGAAGGTAGTAGAAAATACATGACAACCATCATCTTAGTCATCCTGTGATCACGGCTCCTGTAAAGGAGTCGAAACGTCAGGATTAAATATAAAATAAAATAAAACATGCGCAAAAATCCGTAAAAAAGTGTTTTATTCTGATGTGTAATGTGCGCGGAAGTGTAAGAACTAAATATGTTAACCAGTACGGGCTGGACATCGCCAACAAAATCCGCCGGTTGGAAGACCTGATGACTAAGCGCGCAAGAAAGATAACATCTTTGAATTTCTTGAAGAGATGCCGTGACCAAGGTCTCATCCCGCACTGTGTCCGAATCACTCCTAAGTGTGACATACGTGGGAGCGCCAGGATCTTACAACAGGCAAGCAAAAAACTACTAATCAGTTTGATTCGGGAGCATCGTTTTAACTTAAATATATTAAATAATAAAATTGATTGTTCATCCAATGAGTTAAAAATACAACTGTCTAGGGAAGACTTTAATAACTGCATAAATTTGCTTCATAAACGAGAAACAGCAAAATATAATGAATGTAGGAATAGACAAATCTCAAAATACCAGAGACTAGAAACAACCCGTCATTATAAGTATCGGAACGCAGGCTGTAATACCACCACAGACCATAGAGTTCCTAACCAATCCCGCGCAGTTGTCAATTTATCAAAACAAACATTGAATGAACCTACTTTAAAAGTTTTAGAAAAAGGATTAAACTTCGCGGTTGCCCCTCGCAGGATACCGTATGAGGACATTATATGTAACGTTGAGGATTGTTTGGTTAAAAATAACTTCAAAAAGGAGGATATGGAGGCAATCCGTCAAGACATTTCATCTGTTCTACGACGTAGTAAACCGCCGAAACCTAACCTCTCTTATAATGAATATAACGCATTAAAAAACCTGCGAAATAAATCTGATCTTACAATCCTCCGAGCAGACAAAGGCAATGCCACGGTAGTAATGGATACGTCAGATTATAATGATAAAATGCTCCAGCTCTTGTCGGATGAGAACACATACAAAAAAGTTAAAAACGACCAAACTTCTAAGGTACTGAAGAAAACCAGTGAACTCATCAAGACGCATTCCGAGGTATTAGATCTTGACGTCAACTATCTTATTCCTTCCTGCCCTAAACCGCCGAAGTTGTATGGGTTGCCGAAAATACACAAACAAGATGTACCGCTACGTCCCATCGTTAGCCAAATTGACTCACCAACCTACCGTTTGGCTAAACACGTAGCTAAAATACTATCACCACTAAGGGGTAAAACAACTGCCTATGTAAAGGATTCCTACCATTTTGTTAGTGAGATACAACACCTACGTCTCACTGATGATGAAACTATGGTTAGCTTCGATGTCCAATCTTTATTCACAAGCTTACCTGTTCAAGATTGCATTGATGTCACTAGGAAGAGACTAGAGAAACACAATATACCAAGTGAATATTCAAAATTACTGGAACACTGCCTAACATCGGGCTATCTCTTGTGGAATGATGAATTCTACCTACAAGTGGATGGTGTAGCAATGGGCTCTCCTGTATCACCCATTGTCGCCGACATATTCATGGAGGACTTTGAGGAAAGGGCCCTAGCGACGGCACCGGTGTGTCCACGCTTTTACAAAAGGTATGTAGATGACACATTTGCTATATTACCAAGAGATATGGTTTCTGTCTTTTTAAGTCACCTTAATTCCGTTCATCCCAACATACAATTTACTATGGAATTAGAGAGAGACAATAAAATAGCCTTCCTAGATATTCAAATCAGCAGGAATCCAAATCAAACCCTTAGTCATACAGTGTACAGAAAGGCAACTCATACTGATAGATATTTAAATGGTGACTCTCACCACCATCCTATACAGTTAGCTACCGTAGGGAAATCTTTGTTTCAGAGAGCTCGCGGCATCTGTGACCAACAACATCTGACTGCTGAACTTCAGCATGTCAAGCAAGTACTACAAGATAACAAGTTGCGAGTACCAAGACTGCGTCACAGAAGCCGCGCCAAACCAGCCACAGTAGAGCGCCAACCTGCTGTCCTTCCCTACATGAAGGGGGTCACTGACAAGATTGGGAATATTCTGAAGCGGGTTTCTATTAAAACTTACTTTAAACCAGCCAGGAAGATTGACCAATTCTTACGATCGGTCAAGTGTAATATACCCCTTCAGGCAGCGGGTGTCTACAAAATCGATTGTGACTGTGGGCTCTCATACATCGGGCAAACAAAGAGAAGTATAGGGACGCGCATTAAAGAACACGTAGCTGACATGAAACATAGGCGCGATAATAGGTCTGCAGTGTGTGAGCATGCTTTTGAGGGGCCAAACCACTATATTCGTTTTGATAAACCACAAATTCTCGCTAGAGAACAAAGATTTGTTCCTAGGATGCTACGCGAGGCTATTGAAATTAAGAAACATCCTAATTTCAATAGAGACGAAGGTTGGAGCGTTCCACCTGCTTGGGACCCCATAATTAATAAATTAATACCTACAAAAACACACACTGCAAGACCTGATGATGTAGTTAGCTCTTTTTGCAAATAATTAAACAGTAAGATGGAGGTCGGTCCCCCTGCCCGAGTTTCTTTCGCCAGTTCTTCTCGGAAGGCCCTCCCAATTTCCGAACTGGTAGTAGACTCAGTAGTATACAATGTAATCGTAGTGAGAATTAATTAAATAACTAAATAATGTTTTAAAATAAAATAAAACAACTTGATTTATATAAAATAATTTAATAATTAGGAACGTGCCCGATTAAAATATTGTGAAGGTAGTAGAAAATACATGACAACCATCATCTTAGTCATCCTGTGATCACGGCTCCTGTAAAGGAGTCGAAACGTCAGGATTAAATATAAAATAAAATAAAACATGCGCAAAAATCCGTAAAAAAGTGTTTTATTCTGATGTGTAATGTGCGCGGAAGTGTAAGAACTAAATATAAGATATATGGTCAAATCAAATGGCCAATTACTTTCAGAATTGTCTACTTGCTATCGCATAATATTTTTATGCGGAATTTGGCATAAAATCAAAAAACATTAATAATAAGATATATGGTCAAATCAAATGGCCAATTACTTTCAGAATTGTCTACTTGATTTAGCATAATATTTTTATGCGGAATTTGGCATAAAATCAAAAAACATTAATAATAAGATATCTTTAATTCAGCCAACAAGTTATGTAAAATTACTCCTTTAAACCTAACAATATTGTGCCAAAATATATTTATGACACTAAATTATGCCAAAATAAAAGGAAACGCCTAGTAATGGTTAAAGAACGATTCCACCTATACTAGACTGTATATTAATTTTTGCCAAGTGATTACTATGCCCAGTAAGTTTCGAAGTATCAAGATTCTTCCAAATAGTATAAATCTATTAAAATAAAAAAAAATTGTGTAAATAACTTACAATTGCCACGATCCTCGGCGGCTATAGGCGTTGAATCCAAAATAGTTATTTCTGAACATAGCTCGTCCCTCAGGTGGATCCTGAATGGTTCGTTCTCTGTATACATTATAAATTCTCTGCAACAAACACATAAGACAATACATTTCCGGTCACCAATCCGATAACTATCCTTTCAGAAAGTTGCTTAACCACTTAACCGCAAACCACTGCGCTATCGGTAAATACGCAACATTAATATGTCAAAATTGTTGAGAACCACTTACTTGTAAAAAGTTTCTTTGGCGGAAAAGTGTGGGAGGCGATGACTTTCCGGCGCGTTAGGGCATGTAAGTCGCCGATGTAATTTGCTCAATTTTGACTCCTGAAGAAAAAGAGAAATACACAATATTAGAAACATTGTTCCCACGTATCTAAGTAAAAATGTATAAAACTGAAATAGGACGTAGGTTCTACTAATAGGGTCTATATTGGTTTGCATAAATATACAAAGCATAATTTAAAACGAATTCTAATCATAAAGTATAATTTGATAAAGCTTCCTGGGCAGTAATGATAAAAAAGGTTCCTCTTGTTTTGTCATATTTTTTTGCAGAATATTGAAAGGCATAGTTATAAAATGCATAATTTAATATAACTTGCTGGTTGGTAATGGAAAAAAAATCTCTAACCTAACCTGCAATGTATATCAATTTATACCATTTGTATTTATGCCAAAGAAAATAAGAAATTAAACATTATACGAAACAAATTATTTATTTCGCATAATTATATATATTTTTAATATAAGTTATTATTATTAGGTAATAAACTGTCCACGAAGACTGACACAATAACTATTATACAAAATATTTACATAAAAATGCAACGTTTATATAAAATACAAATTAAAAAAAAAAAAACGAAAATATGTATATTAGAGTATAATTCATTAGAACAGTTTGAAACAAATATAGCTAAATCGGTCCATTGGTTATCTAGTGAAGCACTTACCAACAAACATCACTTTTGGATCCCCACCCATAAGTAAATATAGGAAATTAAAATTTTATATCTATTTCAAAACCAAATTCATCTCAAAATATTTTGAAGTGGAAACTTCTTCAGCATCGTTGTGATTTGAAAGTCGATGAAACGAAAAAGCGACAATAAAAAGAGACAGACACATAAATTCATGAGATTCATAGGAGAAAATGAGATAGGAAGCATTATATATTTCTCACCTGAGTGTTAGCAGGAAGACATTCCACGACCATATGTTGCATGAACAATGCAGCTAAATGCGCGTAGTTGGATGGGGAGACTCCGCAAGACAACAGAGTTTTTATGCGAGCACGAAACGTGGTTCGAGAACATCCTGTAGATTGGGATTCTTGGTACCACCTGTATAAGAGATACATCAATATATTCAACTGATGACATTTGTATAATTATCAGAAATATTTAGTATAAATTAAAATGAAACCTATCCTATGTACTAAGTTGATACAAATTCAGAAAAATGAAAAAAAAACATCAAAATCGGTTGAGTATTTTAGGAGTTCTTCGCGGTTAAACTGACTGCTTGTTTTTTGCGGAAATAAGCGGTTACTATCAAATAAAATGCACTTACCTAAGAATCTCATAAAACATGTCCCTCTGCTTTTTGAAATTCTGGAAACTCAACACGGATGGGAAGTTATCCACATTATCAGTCTCGTGATTAAAACATACAACGCCATTTGAACATCTTGTCGAGCTCAAATTCTTTTTATCCTGTGTTTTTTCCATTTCACATTTCAAGCCGTAAGAGTTCAGCAGGAATTTCGCAAGATCCGGATAAAAAGACCGGACTTTTTTATTCTCCCCCAAGATCTTCAAGGAGTTTTTGTCCAAAATCACTTCCAGAATACCTCTCATATTCCATAAAGCCTTCACAGCAAAATACGTACAATTATGTATCGATTTCAAAAGGAAATTCATATCTTTGTCGTTCAAATTCGATTCCACGTTCAAATAATCGTCTTCCATCTGATTCGACAAAAGGATAGTTATCAAAAAGTATATTTCTGTGTTCACGCTTAAAATTAAATTAGAATTCAATAGAACTTCATATATTTCAATTAAAAAGTCCAACTTCTCTTTGAAAACTACCTTCGCGGCGTCCGTTTTGATGAAACTTTGCGATTTTTCGAAGGAATCTTTCTGCGTGATTTTTATCGTTGGCGTCAAAGGTTTCGGAGAGGATGACGTGTTTAATATGTTGAATTTCTCCATCAGTTTGTGTCTCTCGAGTTTCAACATGTTTCGTTCAGCATCGAATGTGTTTGAAGACTCCCTTGGTTGTAAACTCAGTTGCTTAAATGCTGCATTGTCTTCAAGAGCTAACGGCGAAGGTTGTTGAAAGCAATCCGAATTAAAACTGTTTAGTGACAAACTTTTTCTTGAGGTACTCTTATCAATGTTGGTAGGTTTAATTCTTTTTTTCTCCGACCTCAAAGAGCTGGATTTCCTAGCTCCTATCTCAGGGAATATATCCGAATTGCTCAAATCTAATTCCATCCTAGTTTCACTATCATCGGACGCGTTTTTAACAGTCTTTTTCTTTTTAGAACTCTTTTGGACGCTAACCATGTAATCTCCTAAGCATGTTTTCTCGTGGGATCTGTGTCTGTGACTCAATCTAGGAGTGTCACACCTCTCGTTCTCTTTGAAACTCTTTGGTGTTACAGGACTAGCTAAATTGGGGTAGTCGGAGAGCTTGAGACCGTTTTTCATTGGCGTGCTGGATAACGCGACTCTCTCCAACCCTAAGCTTAACCTGGATTCATCAGAAGATACAGATAAATTTTTATCTTCAGGGAAGAGTTTGGTTTTGACTCTCCTTCCAGTTCGCTTGCGATCTTTGCTGGGAGATTCATGGCTACGTTGGGATTGGTTTTTTACTGTAAGGGAATCCTTTCTGTCATCACTGGTTGGGTCGCTGATCGAGCGTCTATGTTTTCTACGTGAGTTGTGGACTTTTTCTGGCGTTTGGTGTAATGGTGGTAAGCTGTTGTTGTTGGTTTGGAGGATGCTGGAACGAGATGGGATAAACTTGCTTTTAATACCAAAGATAACTAAAAATTAGAATTATTTAAATTCTAAGCCGAAATATGAAAATTACTAAAACTTTAATATGAAAAAAATCGACTAACTGTTATATCGCTCTTTCATACTGATGTTTAGTATTGAAAATTGATTAATCAATGTCACATTATTCTTTCAACATTTGTAGAAAAATATATGTTCAAGAAGAGGGTACTACTGACCACATCTTTTTTAACTGCTTGAAATATCCATCCCTTTACGAACAACTTCCTACTAACATTCCCCGTCCAGTTAACCTTAACATTCTCCTATCCACTTCTAACAAATCGGGCTTTTTATGTGTATGTAACCATATTAAAACAAATAACATTAAACTCTAGCCCATTCCCTATAGCCCTTTACCGTACGACAACCCCTACAATTATTATATACATATTTTAATAACCCTTTGTGTTGTGACGTGTTTAATTGTGTTGTTTTTAGGACCCAGAAAGAGGTTTACTCGAGAAAGAAAGTAGCAATCAAATGTTAACCAATTGGATATTTTTAACGCAATACTCCGTGTATCTCTCACTACAGGACACTGGCGAAATTCCTGTGAGAAACGGAAAAAGCCACATAATAAAAAAAGAAAAATATATTTGAAAAGAAACTACTTGTTTTTATATTTGCGTATTTAAAAAATATTAAATATTGCGGGGAAAATGGCTTGATGCATTGCCTACTGATTGTTTAATTAAATTGAATAATTTTTGGACCATTGTTTGCATTATTGTTTTTTAAGGATTTAATATTTTGGTTAAGAGATAGAAGAAGACCCCTGGGGGTACGCATACCACTAATTGGGAAACACCGGTCTAGAATAATGTATGTGATGTTTCCTAATATTTTTTATTTACTGAGCGCATAATCAGTGATCAGATAAATGGATATATATTTTATGATGTTTTTCTAATAAAACATGGAAGCCGCTTTTTTATAATTATTTGACAAAATATCCTAGTACAGTTAGTACAGTTGGTTTTTAATAGTATCTTACTAATCCGGTACTATTAAAAACCAGAGGGTGCTGGATTATTGGAATGTTCGGATTACTGGATTGTATAGAAAATATCATAATAAATAAAATAAAGCATTTAGAATACAATGTGTTTGTGTTTAAGTTCTACACGTTTTTTAATAACTGTAGCATTGACAGTTAACTAATCCTTAATTAAGGTCTATTTTTGCACAAGTTCTCTTCTCGCATGTTGTGCTAGTATCGTAACAATAAAACACTGCATCTGGTTTTACTTTTACAGTTGTAGTACTTGTACAAGGCGGAGGGTGCCGGATTATTGGGTGTGTTGTTCTATTAATGTGCCTGATTAGTGAGATTCTAGTGTATTGCAAAATTAATTAGAAGCATATTAAATTATATTTATTGTTTAATCCCAATACAAACATGTATATGTTAAGGTAGAGGGTATGAAGGGGTATGCTAGTTATAAGAGCTTAAATTAATAAAATGAACTTTTTTAACCCTCTTGAACTGACATAGAAGTACTGTATCAGGACTGCGTTTTAAAAACTGGATTTTTATTGGAAATTTCACTATAATTACCAAATTTGACATAGGGAAGCTAGTAAGAGTTGAGAAATTATTTTCTGACTACTGACAAATCATGAATTGATAAGTCTAATTTGATTTGGGAACAGCAATTCCATTTTTAATAGTAAAATGGAGTAAGTTTTGTGCAAAAATTTCATGTGATATATAATCCTATTAGTCTTTGGCAGACTGAGACATATGCATACAAATCAAAAGGATTAAATTGTTATAACCTAATAGGGTTATAACAATTTAATCCTTTAGCTTAATATCGCTTTAGCCAATGTCATAGTGTTTATATAGTTGAACATGATATTTTGATGCACCGTCTGAGGTTTGTATGTGACACTGAATGTTTTAACATACCGCTAAAACAAGATAAGTATATATGTATACCTTATATAATTAGAATACTTATTTTGTCAATTGCGGGATTCACAAATGTTTTCTATACAAAAAAGCATTCCTAAATTAACCAAAAACTACCGTTTAAAAAATGATGAATCGAATTATTCAGTAACTGGCTATAATGCACTACTTACATAAAAACTCACACCTTTCGGTTTAATAATGTTTCTTACGGGGTACAGAAGACCACAAAAAAAAAATATAGGGATCTGATAAATATAAAAATTTCAAAAAATTTTATGTCAACAATGCATATAAAGTTCTCTTAATCAAAAGCATTCTATATAATAAATTAATATTTTATGAATGAAAAAAACTAAATTATTCCCTGGTATGTCAAACATATATCTTTGGAATCTATGAATATTAAAAACATCTTTGCTTGAGCATTCAACATGAAATTTAGTAATTGAAATATCTGGTTAGGATTTTCATGTTCTTCATGTCATATATAATTAATGTAACTATTGTAAAGACAATAAAACGATTTATTATTGCTACCTATGTATTGTTTACTTCGAAAGGTTTTAAAAGCTTACCCGCTTGTTTGACTCCTTAAGTAGGATAAGAAGTATGCCACAAATTCGTTTCTGTTGCAACAGTACAATACAGAATCAGGCGTGTCCTGAAAAGCAATCAATGTCAAAAATCGACATATCCAAAACAAAATATATAACAGCAAGTTTTAGGTTATATTTCACCTCTTCATTTTCGTCGTTCAACCATTTGAGTAATAAAGCACTGTCTAATTTTCCTGTAAGGACACTTTCAATAATCGTTTCAGGCATTTTAATTCTATATACTAAAAGAAAATCTTTACGATATTAATCGATTTCCCGAGCTGCGCGCTCAAACTTTCGCCAAGAACCATTTTAAAATCTTCATCTGTCATTGTCAATGCCAGTGCCAGATCCCATGTCAAACAATTAAAAAAAATACATTTTATTTGTTAAGTTTTCCTATGCAGAAAAGCAAAGAGTACAAAGTTCATACAGCCTTATTTTCAGTAATTTATTTTCTTATTTAGATAATAATGAAAAATAATTCATATTCATATATTTTATTGCTTTCATGTTATAACATTGGTCTTGAAAATAATAAAGTTACTAACAAGAACCCCAGCCCACATAAAAGCACTGCAATTTTTTTTATAAACTAGGCATATTATTAAATGGTAATATTCTAGTATATTTTCCTTTCTTCAATTAAATATTTATTTTACTAATTATTAGTAAGTATTTCACAACTTTATTAACTTTAAACATAAAACACAGTCTTTCACCTTTATACTCTTTGATAGTATATTTTCCCTTAGAACAAGCTTAAGTTATTGTTCTGAGTATTTTCCAGAAATATCTGATCGAAGAGTATAGTAGGCTTTTTCTAGAAGAATAATATTCACTGCCTTGGAGGGCCTTCAATGCATAAGGCAAATTTAGGGCAAGTAATTACAACAATTCATTACCATATATTTTTTAACACGCCGATGCGACCATATTTTATTCACAACTACTTATGTTATAGCTTGTAATTATAATTTATGACGTCGTCTTGAGTATGCGCTACGATAATCGGTTTCAAATATCTCAACAAGTTGAGAAAATGGGATGCCCGACTTTTGTTCTCTCTCGTCACAAGGCTGTATGGGCAATGCCCCTTTGTCTTTCCAATGTGTATTTTTCCAAAAAAGTAAATGTGTTCATACGAACGAAAGTTCAAAAAGTTGTATTACTTACACAGAAATCATAGCCATTAAAAATTTAATTTAATTATTCTAGTTGAACTTAACTACATTAAGGAACCTAAGTTGTATTCCAAGAAACTTTTGAATGGCTTGTAACTTATTTGATCAAGTAGGTATCTAATTAACGGTCGGGTCAGTTGCTAGCACAGGTTGCTAGTTCCAATTTGACTATACAATACCCAGAAAATTATCAGGATCATTATCTGTGTGTATCTCACGAAGCCATCCATCATAACAGTCAGACTTGAGTCATTGGAAAGTAAAATTGACAATTTTTATAGTTGGAAATAGATATGAATCTTCCTCGAATTATAAGGTGTATATGCGGCCTAAAGTTTCCAAATCAGAAGAGCTTCTATTTACACTTTTGCTTTATAAAGCAGGATGGCAAACTCTTGTGTGATAAATGTAAAAAAGCTTATGGCACGAGGTATTCCTTGTTGCAGCACATGATCAGCCATGAAACTAAAAACTCATTGAAATGCGATATCTGTGGACATTGGTATTTAAGGAAGACGTGCTTGAACTACCATAGAATCCGGCATATGATGGTAAAATTTAATTGCTCTCTCTGTGAAAAATCATATTGTAAAAGAAGTGATCTTTTAAAGCATATCAGAAAAACACATAAGACTAATATCGATGTTTGTGATATTATGTACATATAGTAAGACTCGAAAATTTACTTGGTACTGTTTTGGTTTATTTAAGAATCTTACTGTAACTCAATTGGTTGGTTCACTATATTAATTTTTGGCAAAAATAATACATAGTAGCCTATTGGACTGAACTACAAAAACATTTTTTACCAGTTAATTTGTAATTACTGAGGCAAAGCACCAAAAACTCAACAGTGTTATAGAAGCAACAATTCCATTAATAATGTAAACAAAATAGTAGATGGTATGTACAAATCTTTTTATTAAAAAAAAAAAAAGTTAAAGGAATGGGCATTGTTAGTGTTGGCAGAAAAGCATAGCCTTTACATATAAGGGTGTTGTTAAATTCCACTTATGATAATAGTTATGGTTTTTTACTGCGATCTTGAACCCATGGAGATAATCTCAAAACTCGAGGCATTTCTCCAGTAGTGAATGTCTCTGGGCTTTGAGAAGAAGGAGCTAAAAGAATGACTGTGTACTTATCAGAAAATCACCACACAATAAATGTAATTGAAATAACTTAATGTAATTTGACAACCATTTGGTTATTAATCCTGCCATTCGCAATGATAGTCCTGGGTTCGACTCCCGTGAGGGGCAGTGTTTGAATGACTATTTGTACCTGAGTCAGTATTTAAATATATATTTCTATTAATATTGCTTATCATTGTATCATATGTGTATTTATAACTGTTACAGTAGTATCCATTACATATGCCTGACAGTGCAATATTCAGCTAGGCTAATCGGTGTAAATGTAAGAAATATTAATTGTGCATTGCAAGTTAAATTTCTTTGTTCCTAATTGTGTACTATAATTCATTCCCCAAAGACTTTGGACAGGTAAGCTAGGTGCCAGCTGAGTAATCTACCAGCAGATCACTTAATCTACAAAATTTATTGAATTGCTATGTAACAGATTATTTAAGATGTTCTTTTGAAATTACAGTTTTATTTTCATATTTTACTGAAATGCTTGTATTACATATATCAATACCTCCAACGCAAATGGTCGTAACATTTTTTTATACAAAATTCGATTTGATACCTATTATATTTACATTAATAATATTATAATTTCAAAATTAAGATATTTATTTTAATAAATACATATACTTAATAATAAGTAACCCGCTACGGATAGGCAAGTCCAAAATTTCAAGCAATGAATATATATCAGCTTGCAAAAGTCATGAAAAATAATCGTATATTTTTCGATACGACCTTATGCACGGGAGGCGTTGATATAGATGTTATGCTATAATTTATTCACGATAAAGTTACCCAAGTAGGTTGGTAATGGTAAGAAACTTGGAAAAACTAATAAGGTATAATCGCTTTAAACAAATGTTGAATTCAATTATTATATGTTAATTTAGAGAGTTAATTGTCTTAGCAATTAATATGGGATGTAATTATTTGATTTTAAGTTAGTGAATTATATACTTAATAATTCCTCTCCTGTTTGTTTGGACCTAGATTTCTGTGGACTAAAAATGTAAGTATACATACATATTATATGAAAGCATATATAACTTCAAATTTTTTATTCATCATACCTTCATGATCAACACAATATGTAATTGTTAACTTCCCGCCAGGAAAGTCGAAGACTTTCGTAAAATCGGGAAATTATTGTTTTTATCCCGTTTTGCAAAAATTGTGTGTGTGTGTGTGTGTGTGTGTATGTAAACGTAATGTAACTTTTGAACGGTTTGACCGAATCGAACCAAACCAAATGCGTTCCAAAGAGTTTCATCAAACTTAGATTTCCTGAAAATTTGATCCGATTCGGACCGGTAGATTTCGAAAAAAGTAAAAAAAACAAAAAAAATCGGAACGGCTTTACCAATCAATTCCAAAAACTAATCAGCTCTTAAAAACCACGTCGATCGCGCCCAAGTGCGTCAAAATCGGTTGATTCGTTCGTAAGATATCGTTGACGAAAAAAATCGAAAAAAGTGTTTTTTTGTAATAACTCCGAAATTTTTCAACTGATAAATTTTTTTTTGTTCCAAATTTTTTCTGAAGTTTGAAAATCTATATCAATTGCCGCCAACCGCGTAAAAATCGGTTGATTCATTCAAAAGTTATGGCAGTTTGAAAATTTTAAAAATCGTGTCATAAAACTTTTATTGCCCTTTATATAATTTTAATCAAAACTGTAGTTTCTATATTTTTAGTAGAAATTATTACAAGAAATAAAACAACTTGAATCAGACAGGACTCAAACTTACAATTCATGCATTCCAGCAGTGGTATTCCAATTAAGGTACCGAGATCTTGATAGAATTTGATGTTTAAAAAACAAAAAATGTAATACATAGCTGTTCCTTTATCAATTGTTCGATACTGGTAAAAGACATCACTCTAAAACACATCTACATACAACACTCGATGTTGTAGGTAGATCTAGAACTTAAAGACACGGTACTGGCCTCAACAAAAAACAGATATTTCAGTTAATGAAATCTCTTACCGTTCCAGTACATTATGTTGACAGTACATTTTGGGTGTAATGGAGGCCTTTCTTTTCGGGCCAAAAATGTACCTTGGTACAAGTTATTTTAAAATATTCATAATAATGTACAAACACTTATTTCATATATAATATACCCATAAATTAGATTTTTATAAAGTTAATAAAACACAATAAATTATACACTAAATTACAACTGCGTAGAACGAAACGCTAATGTGGCACTTGTGTGTGACAGTCGGTTAGATTTTAACAAGTTTTTCGCAGCTCTGGAACACGGTATTTTAGTAAAGTCCGTAGACTGATAAAATAACTAAACGCTTAGTATGATTCGCAATAGCAAGAAATATCTATTTTTGCTCTTGATCCTACTGTATATATTAAAAACAGAAGAATTCATAAAGCAGTATGTTGCTGATAAACTTGTATGCATTTTATGTTTATGACTGAATATCGAAAAATGTTTATATAATTTTAATCTACAAAACGCTTCAAAATCAAAACAATTGTGCTTGCCAGCTAAAAAAAAACATTTGTTGCAAGTAATGTATATTTTTGAATGATTTTTTTTAGTGGTACAAATGTATTTAAAAATAAATAAGTGTTTTTTTCGGAATATATAATATTTTTGCTATTTTTTGGTATCTTTGAATCTTAGGTACATTTTTAGCCTTAGTTATATGGAAGAAAGAAAGGCTCCTTTCTTAAAATAATTTTTTGGCGGGAAAAGTCACTAATTGTTTTGGTTAAGTTAAGTGTTAAGTGTTGAGACAGACATTAGTGTGTAATAATGGCGGATTATTAACTGCTAAGCATTTGTTAACATGCATGAATGTAGGCAAGCGAGTCATAACAGCGGAAGTTGTGTTTTCAGGCTGTCTCAAGAAATCCACAGGGAGGTTTCTGTAAAACCCCTCACTTTTACTTATTTATTTATCATTATTCATAAATTTATTATCTATCATTCAAAAATCAGCTTTCATCATAATCTAATAAGGAAAATAAATTACTGAAGACTTAGTATTAAGACACGGCTTAAAGGACTCGTAGCCATTAAATCTTATTTAAAAAAAAACTGAAATTATTGGAGGTTATTTTATTACTTTTTATTAGGATTTACAGTAAGGTGAATGCTCTCTATATGAAATTTCAAATGTGACTTATTGAGATACCTTTTGTCGCATATGTCGCAAGAATATGGTTTTACACCAAGATGTGTCTTTTCGTGCAGCTTCAACTTACATCGCTCAGTGAACTGTTTTGTGCAAATTTCACAAGCAAACAATTTATCACCTGTATGAATACGATAGTGTGTTGTGAGTTGATATTTGGTTGTATATTTTTTATCACATTTATCACACTCAAAAGGCTTAAGACCGGAATGGGTGTGTTCGTGTAAAGTCAATTTCCATTTGTCTTTAAACATTTTCTCGCATATTTTACATGAAAACGGTTTCTCTCCTGTATGTACCCTTGTGTGGATGATCAGCTGTTGCTTCGTAGTGTAAGTTTTTTCACAATGGTCACAAGCGAACGGTTTTAAGCCTAAATGTAAGAAATTGTGTACGTTCAATGTCCCTTTGGTCCGGAACTGCTTGTTGCATGTAGAACATTTGAACGGTCTCTCTCCTGTGTGAATCCTTAAATGTACAGTCAGTTTTGGCTTCTTTCTGAATCGCTTCCCACATGTTTCACAACAATGTGGTTTGTCTTTGTCATCGGTATTTAACTCTTCATTTTTTATTTTTGATGGTGAAATCAATTTTTGTATTTTTTTAGGAACTGATTTTCTTTTGCTTTTCCTTTCATCGTTTTCAATTTTCACTTTTTTTACATTCGATGTGTGTGGCTCTGCACCTGAAATTGTATATTGTGTTATGAATATTTAGCCGGCGACGTCGCTATGGCGTCTCGGTGAGGTAGGACACTAATGCCTATTATTGAACTTTTTCCAAATGTGAGCCAGCAGCGTGGTAACCGGCAGATAAGGATAGCATCAACCCTTCACACTTAAAGATTTCGTAAAGTAATGATTGGAGGTAATGACGATACACCTCCCATAGACCAAAAAAGCCGTGTTTATCGAAAACGTATTTTACTGCGATGTCCAACTCGTCTGTCAAGAAAGGATATTATGGCAAAACTCCCCAACTATTGAGGAGGTTAACGTCCAGCAATTGGATTAATCATCTCAGTTTTTCTGCTAAGATGATGAAATCCCTGTACATTCTTCTTAAAACGACCTAAATTAATGGAAGAGCGCTGCTCCCTGACACAGGCTCAATAGCTTAAAAGGGCGCTACGGTCACTAATATAATATAATGTACCTTTGGTTATGAAATAAAAATATTATTATTATTATTATTATAATCCCATTAAGTGTTGTTGTTTCTAAATTGTCTTTAAGTGGACTTATAACCCGTGCATTTTTAAACCCAAGGTGAATAGGCACGTTCTGGGTTAGCTCGTTCCATCGTGGATCTTGTCTTGGCCTCTGGGCTTGATTGGGATCAAGAGCTCATTCAAAATAAAAAAGTGTATGGCCACATATAAGATGACCCTTGAGTTGCTAAACGTCTACAATCATAGCCATATACGCTCCCGCTGCTCAAGTGGGGTTTTACTGGGTATACCCCGGGGGTCAAAATTAAAGCTGCTTGGGAATTTATAACTGAATTACCTCGAAAACGCACACTGATATGAGTAAAAGTGAGACAGAAGGCCACGCACACTAAGGTGGGGAGGCAGCTGGCTCCTATATATATCGTGTAACGGTACTAAATCTGACACTCCCGTGTAACGGTCAAATCTGACGCTCAGCACGTGTAGAGTGGCCCGAACGTTCGTATAGAAGCTTCGCTTCAAAAAGCCGAATATGCTAAATACAGCACCATCTAGCTCCAAGGTTTAATAGGTACACAAGTATTTTACTTACTCTCAATAAAAGGCTTAACATCAATCTCGACTTTCCCATTTAAATCTGCATTGTAGCTTTTATATTCGTATTGTGCCAAATTTGGATTGCTTTCATCTGCTTCAATCGTTTCGCTCAATAAATATGGATCAACTTCCACCTCAATTTTGACCTCTGGATTAACTTCTGGATCCTTCTTTAAAACTCTCTTTATTGTAACATTCCGGTAAACTATAGTGTCCGATAATGGTAAGTTATCCATATTAATTAAGTTCTACAGCTTCTGAAACATAAATTAACAATTATTTAATTTATTGTACAGAAATAGATTTAACAAATTATATATAACATTAGCTGACTCGGCCACGCGTTGCTATGTTATACATTAAAATGAAACCTATACTATATTCTTAGTCTGACCAAATCCAAGAAAATGGAAAAAAAATCATCAAAATCGGTTCAGTACTTTCGGAGTTCATCGCCGTCAAACACTCTGACAGGTATTTTTTTCACTATTGACATTCGAACAGGGCCAGATTTGGGGGAGGTCAGGCTGGGCTATTGCCCTTTCACAAGAGAGATAAGAAATACAAATATCGACGAGTCAGCCTAACAGGGTTTTTAAACAGATGTTTTTTAATTTTTTGATGGTAGAACAAAGCTTTTAACTTTGTTATAGAAACTGAATCACTCATATTAGCAATAATCGATTTTGATTTTTTATTGAAAAATAATTAAGGAACTTCGTTGCCCCAGGGCCGCCAGAATTTCAAATCCGGCCCAGCATACGAAAGCTTGCTCTTATTACCAATTTTGATTTCTGACACTATATTTCAAAAATGATCCAATATAAAATACCATTCTATAAAAAAGCCTATTGCTACGCATTTTAAAAGAAACCGAAGACCTGCCATTCAGCATTTGCGTTTTAAGAACAGATAATGTCAAAATATGTTAATACAAAAAGAAGAAAATATTTAAGGTTTTTAAAGGCAAAATAGGGATATATTCGATACCGATGTCAATATATCGGTGATACTTTGAGTTTGCCAATCTATCCGCATCGGCAATATAATACTGGCGATTAAACGACACTATTTAAATTGTGCACTTTAAAAAAATAATGTAAACGCAGACCTTATTTAGTCTATTTCGTTGCAAACGAGGAATGGACTATGCTTGGTAAACCTCGCGCTTTATTTAGTACCTATTTTATCTCGCCCGCTTTGGCCTTACGTAACCCATTTCGCTGAAAACTTTGGGCCCTATACACACTGCATTTTTGACGTGATAACGTCTTATAAATCGATGAACGCCGGCAGCACGCACGAAAAAGTGTAACGTTCCGCCTGAGCCAAGCGTGCAAGCGAGAGCGCGGAACAAGCGATAGAGAGGCACGATCGGCCTAAGCGTTCGGCTTGTGACGCATCTATCTCTCTTCCGCTTCATGAAGTAAAAAGTTAATGTGGTTTCCATTTGAATAAAACACTTTTTTACGGATTTTTGCGCATGTTTTATTTTATTTTATATTTAATCCTGACGTTGTTTATTACATCAAACAAATGTTAATTTCTCGACAAAAAAATAATTTTCAATTAACTCCTTTGTATAATAAAAAATAACAAAAATAAAAATTCATAAAAGTATGCAATTTTCCATCAATGTTTTCTTATGACGCTATCACGTAAAATTATGACTTTTTTTTATTTAAGATGGGTTCGCTCTTGATCCCAATCAAGCCCGGGGGCCAAGACAGAAACCACGATGGAACGAGATAACCCAGAAGCTGCCTGAATAGGCAGCTAGGTGGTGAATCACCATGGCTTTGAAAATGGACGAGTTATAAGTTCTCGGAAATCCAGACGCAGGGAGGGACTTTACAGACAACCAAAATTTTTTTTACTTTCTTTTTGTTACATAGAGCAATATTTTGCATGTCTAATGCGTTTGTTTCGACACAAATGCGCGGTAACATTCCGTCTTACCGATAACGAAACTGAATGCGATACTGAATTTATGCAGGTATTCATAGGTAGAACTATGAACACTAACATAAATTCATAGTCAAGCTGCTTTTGAGTCGCGTGAGTATCGCGCGTTTAAAAAACGTGGTGTACAAAGTCATCGTTTTTTTTTCATGCTAAATAAAATACAGAATAACATATCGCAATTAAGTTTGTGTGTGTATATCGTTTAAATCACGTTAATTGAATAAAATACTTAACGTGACATGATTTTCATGTCAACTTCAAAACAGTGCATAAAGAAACATTTTGAAATTTCGTCATTGGATTAAAGTTATTGTAGAGAAAGCGTGTCCCATGGCATCATATTTAACCAGGGTTGCACTGGTTAATTATCAAGATAATTACGTATTGATAATTATCGTTGATAATAACGAGTAACTGTTATTATCATTACCGTCTTTACCATAAGGGCACACAGGGCCCGTGCCCAGGGCCCCCATATCGAGGGGCCCCGAAGGACCGATAATTTCTCTCATATTTATTTTCAAAACACTTTTGTCGGGCCTAGTAACAGTAAACAGTGATAAAATAAGCCAACATTGTTAAATTTGATATAAAAAGTGGCATCGTACTGTAGGAAATACTAATAATAATTTAACTCTTCGCCACTGTCTAAACTTTTTTGTCGGGTTGTTTTGCATTACTAATAAATAATATCAACTAATTAATAGTAGAAAATGTTACTATAATACGCTTTTATTACTTTCCAAAAGGACACCAAATTCTTGTGTGCCCAAGGGCCCCAGAATACTTTAAAATGGCCCTGGTTATTATTCAAAACAAAATAATAGTACATTGTTGTCGAGGCGCGGAAAACCAGCAATAGCTGGAAGAGTAGAGTTTGAAATACGAGACTTTAATAATACGAGTAAGTCAAAAATAAATATCATAATTAATAGTTTTTTTTAACAAAAGTAGTCTCAGACTCTCAGGTAAAAGTAATGTCTAAGAATATAAAAAAATCTTTCATTTATATATATGTTATTTGATTTGATAGTTGGATAATTATCAGATAATTACCTGATAATTATTAGAAATAATTATTATTAGAAAATAATTATCTTGATAATTTGCAACCCTGTATATAACACATCAAACTTGTAGATACACATGAAGTTGCATAGATTAGACATTGATTCAGCATCGAAATGAACTACCCAGAAAACAAAGTGCGCCAAAAACAATGGCCCGCAAATTAAGAGACAAGCAACACTAAAAGTAACAGTATCGCAAATATGTTATAAAAGTATCAATATAGTATCGGCAAAAAGGCGTTGATGCATCACTAAGGTAAAAAATTGAAAATAAAACAAACATTAAAAATACATTGACTAATTTTATAAAAGCAGTTCTTTATATAAAAATATGTATAAGTGATATATTACTGTGTGTAATGGAAATTTGGATTTTGCTTCATTTATTTTTTTCTATATTACATTTAAATTGCCTACCTCATTAGCCCTATTGATAACTTTAATAGTTCTCATCTGTTCTATGGAACATAACGTCATCGGGCAAAACAACACTATTTATTCCATAGAACTACATGCTAGCTTTTCCCCATAAAACAAAATGGGGATTGCATTTCCCACTCTTCCACGAGATACTTATGTCATTGATAATTATGGAAATTTTTCTGTCATTGCAATAATAATATATCCTATGGTCTGCTTGAATAAAGTCCAAATAATGGATATCTTCTTTTAACTTTGCTTCATAAGCCACAGAGTCTTATAACCATGATTTATAAATAAAAAAATGCTTTATAAACTCTTTGTAGTTAAGTACTGGTTGTTATATATTGTTATGTTCGCAATATATATGTCTACTGTTCGCTGTTATTTTGTGTCAGAACATTCAGTTGTTAATAGCTAAAACAAACAAATATCACATGTTGCTCATAAATTTGTGAATAGGAAAAAATAATTATAGATGTAATTATTGAATTTAATTGAAAGGCCCAATTAAACAACAGTATCAACACTTTATGATTAAATGAAAACATGTAAGTTAAATGAAACTGGAAGGGAATTTTTCCAATACAATTTTTCTATAGTGACCCTTCAGACATGCTACATTTCACAGAACATAACAACTATTTCTGACGATTAAGAAATCAAATTTAATTGAATCCTAAATGCTTGAATATGCTTTTTTAAAGACTAAAACAAGATAAGTATTTACTTATCTTAGCCCATATACAAAATACTAGCTCTATACATTTAATTTAATTTCTAAGTTTTCTTAAATGACTTATGAAATTGGACTTAGTACAGCCTTGCTGTGCATCTGAAAATTCCATTAACATGAAAAGCAAGCTCAAGGAAGTATTTCATTTAGGATAGAGACTAGAAAAAAAACCTTACATGAGTCAGTTATACATCATGTTTTTGAATATATTGCTTATAGGATTTATTAGCATATCTGTCTGTAAAGTTACCACAGAAAATCACAAAGCCGCCGTATGTGCTGTCAACGCCTATGTTTGGCTAATTTTCATTATGTACAAATCGTTCTTTTTAAGTTAAAAGTTAGCAGAGGATAAGGTGGATAGGCAAGAATCTAACACTAAACACAGCAGTGTAAAGTGTAAGCACTCCTTTATAAGTATTAGTTGAATAAAATAAATAAATCTTACCGGGAACAAAGCACGCCAAAGTCGCAAACAAATCAATACAGCAAAACAAATTATGTGGACGCATCAATAAATATTTATTCGATGATTGTTCACTGGTAGTGCGTTATTCCGAAATGTTTAAGAAATAATACTGTTGTTTATGTTTTAAACCAACACATACGTTTTCAGATTCGATTAAATTATAATTATTTTCAATAAATTACGAAAATCTAAGCACATATAGAGACAGAACACAATCATCAATCATCACTCGCTTTATCGACATATTCTTTTTTTATTAGATTTTATGGCTTGGACGCATGTTTTTGAATCCGTTTTGATATTATGACACCATTATTATTATAAAATAATTTAATGAATTTATACAAAGGGAAAAATACTTTGAATAATTTTAAGGCACTAGTTGTGACATTCATTAAGAGTATAAATACTAAGTTTCAAAAAAATAGGTCATAATTACCTGAGCTACACATCAATCAATAAGTCAATCCGGAAAAAAATTTGCAACATGGAGAAAATTGAGTTTCGCGCAGTCATGGCTGCTGTTCAAAGACTAGGCTTCGAAATCTTGGAATATCCTCCCTATAGCCCAGATTCAGCCCCAAGTAATTATTATTTGTTCCTAAAATGAAAAAAGAACTTCGAGGGAAGAAATTTCCTAGCGATGAAGAAGCGAAGAGCGCTATTTCGGCCTCTTTTGACGACAAAGAGAAATCATTTTTTTTTCGAAGGTATTAATAAATTAATTGAAAAGTCTAATAAATGTATTAGAGTTAAGGGGGAATACATTGAGAAGGAAAAATAATGTTGTGTTTTATTTCTTACTTTTTACCTTCCATTCCGCGAACTTTTTGACCCACCCTCGTAAAAAGAGATAAACTTTTTACATAGCCATCTACTTTTCTTCTACTGGTCTTACTTATAACCGTGATTTAAGAATAAAAATCGCTTCTTCAACACTTTGTAGTAAAGTACTATATCTACACTAATATTATAAAGAGGAATGATTTGTATTTTTGTATGTTTGCAATGAATAAACTCAAAAACTACTAAACCGATTTCAAAAATTCTTTCACCATTGGAAAGCCACATTAACGCTGAGTAACATAGGCTATATTTAATGCTAGAAAAAATTTAAAGAATTGTGTCCACCTATGCGAAGCCGGGACGGGCCGCTAGTTATATATAAGTCTAATATTATATGTCTATCGTACGTCATTATTTTGTGTCAGAACGGTAAGTTGTTAATTGGACTTTAATAAATAAATACTCGTATAAGAAATAAACAAAAAAAAATTTTTTTAACACGTTTGGTTTCAAATTATGGAAACTTAGCAACATTTAGAGGCATTAGACGTCTTTAGGAAGACATGTTAAGCCGTTGGTCATGGTTGCACCTGTATTCGTTAGCAACTACTAATCCGCACAGGGCCTTTTATTTTTTTTGGCCCAGGGGAAATCTTCATGGATTCTCTGTCGCGAGTTGACGGAGGTGATAAGTGAGGACTACCCTCTGCTATTGCACACTGAGCCTAAGTGAGGGTAATATGCTAAAGCCCCTGGGATGTACCATCCTGACGGTGGGATTCTGGTTAATCAGCACAGAGCCAAGAGGTGGGTTACTATGATTTCTTCCTATATTGTTTTTATCCGCGGAAAAGGCTTGTGTCCCAGTAGGGGGGATGACAATAGGCTTTCCCACCGTATAGTGTTGCCAGACGTGTATCATTTAGTGTTAATTAGCTTAAGAGCTTGAAATATTGTATGCCTTTTCCAAAAAATGCTACGACTACTATCTAGAATCAAGGCTTGTTAATGCTTAATAGGAGATCATATACGATACAATCTAAGGCTGGATTGCTATAGATTACGTAGCAATTTTAAAGATAGATCCTCTGCATAGAGCATATGACCCTTTGGCTTAAGTCAACATAATATAATTGTAGGATTCATGAACGTATATTTCTTAAGCTTGATACTTTCGTGGTTAGATTTCACATCATCATCGATCAATTCACATTTTTTGCGATCGTGTACGTCCAGAAACTGAAAAAGCCATAGACATTTTATAATTTTTCCTATTGTCCCGTTATCTGTCAGACTGTCACTGTCATGATGAAAAGTCAAAACAAAAATGAAAAAACGTCGCCCGCAGCCGTGTGTTATGTGTCTCAGTGGCAAATTTTAAGTGATATTTATTTATATTATGAATGTGTTGTAAAAGAAAATGTCTAATTCAGATATCACTGGATTATGCCGTTGTTGCCACGCCGAAGGAGCCTTTAAAAACCTAGGTGTTACCTATAATTGCAATGGAATTAACGAAGTCTACTCCGATATGCTCCGTGATACTTTCAATGTTAATGTAAGCACTATATAATGAAAAACTGCGTATTAAACGTAGACAAATCTATAAAATACTCCAACGTTCTATTTAATTTTCAAATTATAATCAATCTGTGTTGCATAAAACTGATCTTACAGGCGGCCTAATATTTTATTTTTTTAGTTAGGTGCTTTCAGATTTTGATAATAGATAAGGTTATTTTAGGACTTATTTCATTTAATTAATGGTAACTAGATATAATTTGAGCAGTTCAATGTATTCCTTAATACCATGTGATGTTACAGTCTGCAGGTCATTTATGTACATTAAAAAGAATTTTATTGCTTAGATTACAAGTTAAGTATTTAAAGACTCGTAGTTAAAGTATTTAAAACATCTCGGTAGCTTAGCGGTCAGAGTACTCGTCCTTATAGCCAAAGATCATAGGTTCAAATCCTACCTAAGGGCTCGATGTAGTTGTTACAGACAAATTTTAAATCTTATAGGAATACGGTATTGTGAATAAAAAAAATATAAATTACATTTAAAAAATGTCTAAAAATGACATTATGAAATTGTATCTGTTAGGATATGTTTTAAAACAATTATTGTCTAATTTTTTTTTTACAGATAAATTGTGAGAAGGGTGCCTTTTCGTATTATATTTGTGAAGTATGTGAGATGAGATTGAGAGATGCTTTTCTTTTTAAACAACAAGTGGTTACCTGTGAACAGAAATTTAAACAGTATTATAGCGAGAATGGGTTTAAAGGTTTGTTTCAAATAAGTTATATATTAGTTTATATTGTAATGTTCAGGGATACTTACATAAAACAAATACTTGTTGACTTTGTTGTAATCAATATAATAATGATGTCATAACACTACTATTATTGAAATAACAGATTTTTTTTTTATTTTGTGGATTAAGCATGGTGATGACGTATTATATTGTAAATGTCGTCAATTCTGTTAAAGCTGGTGAGTTTCTTGCGCCCATTCTTCTTTTCAGACAAAGGACATCATGAATGGGTGGTAGGTAAAAATGTTGAACGATTCAAAACAACTTATTTTAAGTGCATTTGAATAAAGTTATTTTCATTTCATTTCATAATATTTGAGTCAACAACAGCCATATTTAACATATACAAAAAAAAATCATAAACTGTGACATATTGAGTTAAATTAATTTGTCCACAATTAAGAAACAGTATTATATCATAACATTAAGACAAAGACCTTATTATTGCATGGTACCAGCACGCATAGAAGTACTCATGAAAATATGCTAGGGTTGGCACAAAGAGAAAAATTAAATAAAATGTGATGGTTTTATATACATTATTATTTTTCTATATACTAGAGCACATCTGAATTTCATACAAACCATTAGGCATTAATATATATTATAATTATATATATATTATATATATATTATATTATTAATATATATAGGCTTTCATAAAAATCATTATTTATCAAGTACAGTCAATGGCATAACAAGTTATACGCTTTAGAAATGTAAAAATATCTATTGCAATGGTTTGATGTGCCGGTTATGCTGTGTGGTGTTCAGGTGTCATTTGGTGTCCAGCAGAAAAGAATAGGCCCAACACATCACACTTAAGCATGTTGTAAAAAGCAAAGTAATAGCACTGCACTGCGGTATACCACCCTTTCTTGGTCGCTATTCCTACCTGTCGTACCAAGCGCTTCTCCACTTCTTTTATAATGCGCATAGCAAAGGAGTGGAACTCCCTCCCTGCGTCTGTATTTCCGAGTACTTATAACCCGTCTGTTTTTAAAGCCAGGGTGAAAAGGCACCTTCTGGGTTAGCTCGTTCCATCGTGGATTCTGTCTTTGCCCCCGGGCTTGATTGGGATCAAGAACGAACCCATTCTGAATAAAAAATATATACTGGAGGGAATCATCATACAATTCCTTTAGACCACAAAATAAGCAGTATTTTCAAATTATGGTCTTTCGGCCTTCTCTAACCTGTTTGCCAAACGTGAGATTATGGCAAAACCCCCCATTTCTGGGAAGGCTTCCATCTAAGATGATGTAGGCGAATCCAAACATCCAAAATAAATTCTTTAGCTGCTGCTTTGTTCGATATTGTTTTTTTATTACTCAAATAAACTTTGTTTTACATTATTTCAGATCTTAAATTATTTCCTGGTGATATTAAAGTGGAAGATGATAATAGTTCTCATGGTAAGATAATACGTTTTTTGTTTATCCCTCTAGTTAAACTTTGCTTAACAGCTACCATTATAGGGCGAGCACTCAGAACAGTAAAAAGAGTAGATGTCAAAAGTGGGTGGTACTCGTGTAACCTCAAGTGTGCGTTACTCCGCGCATTTAGACCTTTCACTTACTCAGTCGTGATCGCAAACTCTATATGAAACAATATAGCAAAAAATAGAAAAAAGCCATATTGTGCAGTTTTAAAGTGTAAGAATTATAATCTGAGGACTAATTTATCCAATTGAGGCATAACATACCATTGGTTATTCATAATTTCTGTTATTCTCATTTAAATTGTAAACTGACTATATTGAATTCTTGGGAATAGGAAAAAAACTTAAATTCAACCTTATATTTGAATTGTTAAAGTGAAGATTTCAATGTGCAGTTTGTTTTTCTGGAAGTTTCCAAAACACCTACAAATTACTGATAGATCAATAGCATGCTTTCTTTCCGTCATAACTTGCCCGCTACTCAGTATTGCACCTGATTATCATGTAAATAATAGATATCGATAAGTAGTAGATGTACATTTGGTTGCAACTAATTTCATAGAATTGTACTTTTCATTTAAATATTTTTATTGCTTAATTTTGTAAAAGTCAATTTTTTTTGGACACAAGGTCTTTCGACGTAGGACTTAAGAAGCCAGCTTTGAGGTTCAAAAGAAGCATTGTAAATGCTAAATGTAGAAAAAGAAATCGTTATTTTTTACTAATGCCTGTGATATTTTTTTATTATATATTAAAAACATATTTAAGTCTGTTTCGCCAGTTCTCCTCCCAATTTCCGAACTGGTGGTAGACTCAGTAGTGTATGCCGTAACCGTAGTATAAATTTAATAAATAAACTAGGCGATGCAGTCGCTAAGCATATAGCTACGTTAGCACCATATATAGGAGCGGAGCGTAATACCCAAAAAAATTTTTTTTGTTTCGATGGGAATTATTGCGAATTTCAAAATTCGGGTTCCATTACAATCTGGTCCAAAACCTGTAACAGACATTGCGCCATTGAAGCTGATCCAGGGGAGCTTCGCTCGCTCCGCTTCAATAAAATGCAAAATGAAACAATATGGGTTAATATAAATTTCAACAGGAACGTGCCCGATTAAAATATTGTGAAGGTAGTAGAAAATATATTATTGCTTGCTACCCTGGTAATTTGTTCATCTTGTAACGCCGTCTAGCCTATGGATGCAGTGTATAATATGCTTAAAGCAGTGCTGCTAATAGCATAACTATAACTCCACCTTGTACACAAAAGCTGTACTAGAACAAAGAAGTGAGCTGTTATTTATTATGGACCATAACGATATAGAAAGAGGGTAGAATATGATATGATTAATTTTGTGATATATGCTCAAATTTTTACAACATTTTTGACCAATCGAAATATCATCGCGATTGATGTATTGGTTACGAAGGTTTCCTTGAAAAGACCGTGTCATGCGAATTCTACTATATTTGTCTGTTATTGAGATCGAACTGACAACAAAACTAATAAAATTTGTAAAATCATGTCTACTTCTAAGGATCACAAAATTTATGGTGTGAAATTTATATAAAACAATGAAGAAAATGTGGAAATAACTGGAAATTTTGAATTTGATAATTTTGTATTTAACCAAGTACCTATATTAATGTTTTTTTTTAGATACCAAAGAAGAAACAACTTTTATGGAAGACAAAGAGATCAAATATGATGAAGGTAATAGTTATAGTTAGTTAGTTAGTATGGAATAGGAATAAACAATTTGAAATTTAATTTAATTTAAAATGTTTTTTCACGAATTTAATTGTAATAAATAAAATAAATAAATAAATTTAGAATATTTATTTACTCAAAACGTTAAAACTAAAATATAATAAACATTTTTATCAATTCACATTTCAGATGAGAAGACGCCTTCAATGGAGATATTCATTCAGCCCATGTTGGATTTGGAAGATCAGCCTCTCTCAACTCTGCGCTCCAGGAAGAAAAGGACAGAAGACTCTGATAACGACGGTGATGCTGATTGGGATGATTCCTTGGAACAAACTGATGGTAATTCTTTTTTCTTAATATAACATTTTTAATAGCATTTTCTCTTTAATTGGACCCTGTTATGCATAAAAGATCCAAACGACAATTAAAAACACGGATGGAAATTCATATTTTTAATTAATTTAAGAGAATCTCTTATAATTAAATTAATTGAAATTGCCGTGAAAATACAGTTAATTATATGACTCTTCACGTTAATAATTTCCCCGGTGACAAAGTCATGTCAAAATAACTGCATTAAAACTTTAACTTAAAAGTATCAAAATGTTTTTGGGTCTTTTTTGCATAACAATGTCCAATTGATGTTGGCAAAAAAACTTGCATCCATAATAGTTTATGTAGAAGGGGCCATTCATAAATTACGTCACACTAATTTTAGGACTATTTTACCCTTTCCCCTGTCCTTGTCACATCTCGTCACATTTTCAAAACCTAGTGGTGCTGGAGGAGGTTCTAAATGCTGTGACGCCACATATTTTTCAATTTTATGCATGTATTTAAAAGTTATCAAAAGAAAACAGTAAGTCATTTATTTCTTATTTTTATTAAATAATCTATACTAATATTATAAAGCTAAAGAGTTTGTTTGTTTGAACGCGCTAATCTCAGGATCTACTGGTGCGATTTGAAAAATTCTTTCAGTGTTAGATAGCCCATTTATCGAGGAAGGCTATAGGCTATATATCATTTAACATATAACACCTGAGCCACAGCAACGCGTGGCCGGATCAGCTAGTCTTTTATAAAATCAACAAAATCTGATATTCTAGATAAAAGAGAAAACAAATGGCTAGTCAGGAAACAATAAATGACTAAAGAGTTCTCTATTCACATATAAATTTCGCGTTTCAGTATTTTAAATTTAAACATTTGACGTCATAAAGCTTTTGACAGCCCTGCCCCTTGTCACACAATGTCACATTCCAGTGATACCCTCCCCCCTTTATCTGTGACGTAATTTAAGGATAACCCAAAATTAATGTCACATAAAATACACTTCTAATGAGTAAATTTATGCTTGCTTTAACATTTTGTATTGTTTTGTAAAATGTTCAGTATAAATTAAATAATAGAGAGCACAAAGAAGTTTTATGCTAATAATTTTTTTTAGATGAAAATTCCAAACCACAGACCAAGGTGAAAACAAAAAAGTTTTCATGTGAAGTTTGTCAGAAGAGTTTCACATATAACGGCTCTTTGGAGGTTCACATGAGAATTCACAGCGGGGAGAAAACCTACCAATGTCAGCTGTGCAACAACAAATTTGTTCACAACAAAGCTTTGACAAAACACATAGAAGAAAACCATGGAGACGGTGAAAAATATCCTTGCACTATATGCCCAAAAACATTTGAAAAGGCAAGGTTTTTGAAAACCCACATAAAAATTCACTTCGAAGAGCAAAAGTTTAAGTGTACTTACTGCGAGAAGGAGTTTCAACGGAAAAAAGGCTTAAAAGAACATTTAAAAACCCACACCGGGGAGAGGAAATATACGTGTGATGTTTGTAATAAATCGTTCGGTCATAATCAGACATTGAAATCCCATAAATTGACACATACTGGGGAAAGACCTTACGTTTGCGATATATGTGGTAGGAGATTCCCTCAGCGAACACATTTGAAGAGACATATAGTTATAATACATACAGGTGTCAAACCGTATTCGTGTAAAGTGTGTCAAAAACAGTTTTCCAGCAAAAGTTACTTGTCGATACATGAAAGACAACATACAGGTGAACGGCCATTCTCTTGTGATGTTTGTAAGAAAGATTTCACTGCATATACTACTTTAAAAGTGCATATGAGAGTTCATACTGGTTTGAAACCTTATTCGTGCAGTTTTTGTAGTAGACAGTTCGCACAAATGGCTAGTTTTAAACTACATGAAAGGACACACACCGGGGAAAGACCGTACTCCTGTAAAGTTTGTAAGAAACCATTTTCTGATAACGGTTATTTGAAAATACATATGAGAGTGCACACCGGTGAAAAACCATATGTTTGTGAAATATGTAATCGCTGTTTTAGAGAGACGGGACAGTTGAAACGACATATGAGGGTCCATACCGGAGTTAAGCCTTATACGTGTAAGATTTGTAATAAACAAATAGGAAATTTATCAAAACATATGAGAGTGCATTCGGATGAGAGACCTTTCATGTGTCATATTTGTAATAAACAATTTTCAATTAACGGTAACTTGAAATTGCATATGAGAGTGCATACAGGTGAAAAGCCATATGCATGTGAAGTTTGTAATAGCCAATTTACTCAGAGTAGTGGTCTGAAACGACACAGATGTACACACGCAGGGAAAAGTGATAGTTGAAGTGAGACTGATGTTTGCCAGGTGAGTGGTCCACGGTTCCAATTTAGTTCTAATTTTAAATAAAATTATGTATTCACAGAAAACAGTATAAGTATAGGTTATAATTTGCAATTTTGTCAGTAAAATCAGGCATGTCAGCGGCGACGACGTGATGTTCATGAGAGAGGCCATGGTTGAGCGAATAAACCAGAGGCTAAACTACGTTTCCCAGTGGGGCGATAGTAACCTCGTAAATTTCAACGCCTCCAAAACACAAGCGTGTCTTTTCACGGCAAAAAGGAGTTCCTTCCACCTCACTCCTACTTTCCGAGGTACATCTGTACCTGTGACCGACAGCCTTGAGCTTCTTGGCATGGAGTTGTCTTCAGACCTTAACATCAGCGCCAACATCGAATCCAAAGCTCAAATTGCAGCCAGAATGCTGGGCGTCCTAAATAAGGTCAAGCGATATTTCACGCCAGGACAGCTTTTAACACTCTATAAAGCTCAAGTCCGATCTTGCATGGAATATTGCTGCCACCTTTGGGATGGCTCAGCAAAATACCAACTTGCTGCACTGGACACGATTCAGCGCAGAGCTGAGAGGCTCATCGGGGACAACAAATTGGTGAAGAGCAAGCTTAACACCTTAGCTCATCGCCGCAAAGTTGCCGGTCTGGCGGTCTTCTACAGACTGTACTTTGGAGAGTGTGCTCAAGTGCTGCATCTGCTCATACCGCCATCTCCTTTTTTCCATCGGACATCCAGACGCACTGCAGGCTACCACCCTTTCTTGGTTGATATTCCTACCTGTCGCACCAAGCGCTTTTCAACATCCTTCATAACGCGCACAGCAAAGGAGTGGAATTCCCTCCCTGCGTCTGTATTTCCGAGAACTTATAACCCGTCTATTTTCAAGGCCAGGGTGAATAGGCACCTTCTGGGTTAGCTCGTTCCATCGTGGATTCTGTCATGGCCCCCGGGCTTGATTGGGATCAAGAGCAAACCCATCCTAAATAAAAAAAAAAAAAAATGTAAATGTTTATTACTGTGATTTTTTTTATATCATTTTAAATCTAAAAAAATAAGTAGAATTGAATAAAATTATTAAAATTGGTCACAAAGACATGACAAATTATTATGTTAATTAAATAATTCTGTCAATTTTGGAGTCCAGATATTCCCTGACAGACTCAAAAATTTTTTTTACTACAAAATTAAACAATTTGCCTTTAAACAAAGCTTTGAGAAGTTCTGTTAGGGAATGCGGTAACTTATAATAGATTATAATACAGCTTGATTATGAGCATCTATATAAAAATGTTGTAAAACATCGAGTCATTTAGTTGTAACTTCGAGACTTCATTTTTATCGAACTCACGACGAGACATAAGAATTTTGAGTCCTTGAGAAGTCATCGAGTCCATTGACATATGTCTTTAGTGTATATTACGAGACTAAAATTGTTTTTTTAATGCTTTTACTTAAAGTCCTCAATGCTGATTTTAAATTCTATGGTCTGAAACAAGTAAGCAGTCACAATTCTGTTGCACGACTGTTTCAGGCGGCCTAATGCTTAAACTATTTTTACAAAATTTCATACTTATCGGTTGTAAGTTCCTGTTGAAAGTCTCAACCTTGAGTGCTTTCCAATACAGTGAACTTTTTTTATACAACTGTTGTTTCATTTTGATAAGACTGAGGTTTTTTGTAAATATTGGGTCGGTTTTCTTTGCTCAGAGTAAAGTATATTTAAAGAAAGATTTAAAATTCAGAGTGATTTGAGCTCTGTCATGTCTGTTTTATACTTAAATATTATAAAAAACTTATGTGTCATCAGAATAAAACACTTTTTTACGGATTTTTGCGCATGTTTTATTGTGATCACGACTCCTGTAAAGGAGTCGAAACGTCAGGATTAAATATAAAATAAAATAAAACATGCGCAAAAATCCGTAAAAAAGTGTTTTATTCTGATGTGTATTGTGCGCGGAAGTGTAAGAACTACTTATGTGTCATTTTTAAAGAGGCACTCAAGTCAATAGAAAAGATTTGCTCAATCACATACCTTGTGTTTGGCAGAAAAAAGCGCTTGCGAATGATTACCAGCGCTGAGTAACAAATTATCAGTTTTCAGCAAGGTCACGTTGCTAACTTCAGTAGCGCTGACACAATCCGCCATTTTGCTTAGATTAGTTTGTTTACAAACTTAAGTTAACCAGTGGTTTTGTGTAATCATTCAAATAATAGTAGTAAACTCGTCTTCTTCAATATTGTCATTCACTAAATTATTCAATATATTATTCATAGTTTAAAACTTTTCACTGCATTTGATAATAATATATTTAATTGAGGTTATGTTCCCCAGTGACCGCTAAGTTTGCGTCCTAGGGGAAAATAGCTATTTACGATTTGACAGCGCCTACCGCTAACGATCGGCATTTTGTTTACAATTGCTTATAAGCGATTTTTTCTGCCAAACATAAGGATAGTGTCACGATTCGCACACAAAATTGTTTGAGTTCTTGTCCACTTAAAAAATCACCCAATATGAACGAAATACAATAACATAAAGTAAAGTATGTTTTGATCTTCTATTACTTTTCCTATTGTTCTCTAAGGTTCACTGTTTTGTTCTTTCGGAAATAGATATGTTGCAAACCCTATTGCCTAGCATAACGTATCACTTTTTATAACGATTGTACCAGTATTTGAATTTTGACCATAGACAAGTGAAAACCCACCGTTTTAATAGCCCCTCTACATATTCGTGTTTATTGGTCGAATGAACACAATTTCATATGTAAACATTCAGCTTTCTGATTGTTTAACCAGTCGTTGTCAGTAGTTATTTATAAACGACTTGAAAGTTTTATAATTTTTTATATATTTTATGCATTCTCAATGCGATCTTATAAGATAAATTATTTCTCAGGCGGGAAATTCTCTTGTGACCCGAGTCGATTTTTTCTAGTATTTTTCTATTATAATGACTTAAAAGTTATCCAATAATCATAATTAATAAATGTTAAACATGATGAAAACAGATGGCAACATTCGTGTCTGGAATGCTTTAGCATCCGTTATAATCTGTAATTATTGTATAATCTGTATTTATTATAACAAAAACTGCCAAATAATGAGTTAATATAAAGTAATATTGTAAAAACAGTAACTTCAGTGACGAAATGACTGATATTGTCAGTCTAGCTATATGGAAATGGAAGTTATAATAAGAATGTACTTTGAATCACTTGTTACTTGGTTTTTATAACAAGAGCAACTTAGAACAAGAGAAAAAAGAGCTTGGTTTAGCAGTCAAAGAAAATGAAAGGGAGGAGCTCCAAAGCTGGTAAACCAGTTGGCGCTGCCACCAGCGCAAACTACTCGTTCCAGCTCGAGGGCAAGTCTGATGCCAGTTTTGAGCAAGAATTGGTAATGCAGGTGGGTCCGAGTAGGCGATCTCCAGTATCGGCGAAGGACCTCCAGGATCAGACGACCCAAAGAGCTTATCTACAAGGAGGCGTCATTGACCACCCTATCCGAGGCGGAGTTATCCGACAACTCAGAGCCGGAATCAGGGGAGGTGGCCGGAGAGGTGCACGAGCAAAGGGAGGTAGGTAAAACCGTCCTAAGAAACGTGGCCCAATATATGTCTCAGGCCGAACAGAGAGGGGTTCGAGCAGGCGGTCCGCAAACTTGGTGGGGTCGCCAAGAAACTGGACAAGAAGGGAAAAGAAATACCTGGGAGAGTCACAAGAGGTAAGAAAATATAAAGAGGCTGCGAAACAACTTCGCGCAGAGATAGCCAAACTGCGCGAAGAAAAGAAGGCTTTTAAAAGGCAGTTCGACGAGACATCCAAACTGGTGGCAGCTGCCCGGAGAGAGTCGAGTGGATTCGAGAGAGTGAGATCGGACCAGCCCCACAAAGAAGGACATAGTAGAACTCCTGGACGCACTCACGAGGGATACCATGCAGGCGGTGCGATGCATGGTAGATGCCAGGTTGGAGTGCCTGGAAAAAGTTGGAAAGCTCCAGAGGCAAAAAAGCCACAGTTTGTCATGTTTCTCCAGATGTGCCCTCACCAGGTTGAACAAGGACCTGGCGTATGAGGCTGTGGCGGTGGAGGTCAGGCGGCTGCGCGACTGGGGGGTGCTATTGTTGGAGGAAAGGGTGGGGAGGATCGCGGCGGCCTTCACGGCAGTCTGCAACGCCTCTATGCAGAAGGTAACTGGTCTACCCTTTAGGACCGCTGTCTACTGGTGGTCCGAAGAGACCGGGTCGATTAGCCTGTATGTGGGCGAGGAATGCGTTGCAAAGGTGCCGTCAATGGAGGAGGAAAGACGGCGAGGACGAGGTTCTGGAGATGTACCGGGTAACCGTATACCCCGGCTGCCATGTCCGGCTAACCGGCTTAGCCAGCCGGGCCCTGTCCCTGGTGTCGCCAATCCGCATACGACAAATACGCTTAGGATATAACGTCCTGACTAAACTCATTGCAGTTCCCAACGGACGTGTGAAGTGGGATCTACAATGAGTCGGGCACTCTTGCGAAATTCTATCCGACCTTGCACCCCAACTATGTTCGAACCTAACGGTATTAAATTTAAATTAGTACGTTTTTTATTTTAAGCTAAAGCTGTGTAAAAAACAAGTGACAAAAAAAAATTTTAGACTTTTTAGTGGCAACCGATAGACTATAAAAAAATCACAACCATATAATTATTTGATTTCCTTTTTAAATCAATCGTCACTTGAATTTAAATTGGTATTTCATGACAGAAATAATTAGCCAACCACAGATTAGCTAAACAAACATCACTGGAGTTGCCTTATATGACAATTGTTTAAGATTTAAGGACTTATTTAATATTTTTCGTGCAATTATAATAGGCATGTAACTAAAAGACATAAATATCGATTAGAAATTGACAATCATATTTACCTAATAGTTTTTTATTTTGTTCTGAGTTCGCTCTAAATTGTAAAAAAATATATTACGTAAGTATTTGTTCTAGAAATTAAGTGTACTATTTATTATACTTATAAAAATCGCTAAGGTTTATTTTAAATAAGCATTACATTATTAATTAAATTATTTATTTTTACAGAAATTATACAAATATATTAAGATTATAATGTGATTACGTGGTTTTATTCAAATATACATAAATAAACAACAGGGATCATAAAAGGCGTGCTCTGTACAATACATATGTTATCAAAACTCAAGGAACTACATCGCTTTAATGAGAGTCAGTGTTCAATTTTTGGTGTTTCCCAAAGTATTTGAAACCTACTCCTACATATGATATTAACGGGATCCTTATTCCCTGTTTTTCTATCTGACAAATTGTTTGGTCATTTCCATTCCCATTGCAATTTGGGGTTAAATTTGCCTTTCCCAAAGCGAAACCTCTAGGACTCTTTGGAGGGACTGTAAGTCGTCACTACGGTAGTGTTAGTTTTCTTGTTGCAGAATTGCTTTTCTGAGTAAAAATGTGTAACAGTGGCACTATTACCATTAGTAATCTACATTGGTACACATTAAGTATTCGTGAACATGCATAAGTCTTGGGAAGAGATATAGAACAGCGAGATGTGTTTAGTAAATCCTCACATCTTCAATGAAACCTAGTAAAAAAACATTATTCAGACTTAGATTATACTAACATATATACAACTATACGGCTGTATGGGCTAAGTACACTTTCCCTTTCCTTATGGGAAAATCCGACAAAAACGACTATTGGCGGAAACGGGAAACGTCTTTCTCTTTGGTAGTTTTGTTTTTTTTTTGTAAAAAATTGTGTTGTGGTAAATTTTAGGCCGAAATAACGGTGGATTATTAATCACTAAGTGCTTGTGAACATGTAAAAGTGTTGGCAAGTGAAACAAAGCATGGGAAGTTGTCTTTTCCTGCTCTCTCAAGAAGTCAACGGAAGGTTTCAGTAAATCCCCACACCTTTACTGAAACAGACTCATTGATCATCTTTCATTTATAGATCAGCTTTTATCATCTGAAGAAAAAAAATTAAGGACTAGGCTGTATGGGCTTTGTACCCTTTGTCCTCCTGTCAAGGAAAACTAAAAAAAAGCCTTGTTTTGGTTTAAGCATAACCTCTAAACAAAAACAAGTATTATAATCACGATAGTCACAAAACAAAAGCTTTCTTGTTTGTTATTATGGTATGTATGTTGTCTTGCTACATACAGTAGGGAAAGAGCACGGTGATGCCTTTTTGATTTTATCAAGTCACGTCAAATAATGAAAATGAAGTAAATATAATTTATTGAATATTCGAAGAACAGTGCAATATTTCTTTATTTACTCGAACACAACATAAAAAGAATGACGACACCATCAGAAATATGGAATTTAAGTGCAGTGTGTCGCTGTTGTCATACCGACGGAATCTTTAGAAACCTTTCCGAGCTATATGTGTATGAGAATGAAAATGAAGTATATTGTACTATGTTGATGGATACATTTAATGTCGAGGTAAGGTAATAATCAAATGGGTAGTATCTTCTATCTACTCAGTCTCGCCCAATTAGATAATTGCCTAGGTGAAGTTATTTACTTATATTATCTACCTATACGCACTGGAATGAATGGAAGTTTGTGGCCCTATCTGCAGTGTTTTCACCAAGAGGTAACTCAACAATAAACTGTGAGCCCTTGATCAGCTCACGGTTCATATATATACAGGTACAGCTGGTCCTGGACTCAGTACCTAAATCTAAATGTTTGTAAATCTGCTTTGCGCCTGAGTAGCAGTGTTGACGTTCCACTCACTCTCAAAGAATACTTTTTAAATAGGTTTCTCCGACTAACGACACCAATTCTGCGGTCCATATGCCAATAATATATTCACATATCTGTCAGTTGGTGAGATTGTGACTGTGGGTGAATATACCAAACCTAGTGAGCCGTAAGCTGTTTGTATTGTCATTGAGCTGCAGCTCAACGGTTCAAGTACATTTAATCTGAATATTTGAACCACTTCAAAGCTGAGTTACTCATGTGAAATATTAATAAGAGTGATGATGATGTTATAACAAATCGCTAACTTTGCGAGATTTTCATTCAGACCAAAATGACACTAAATTTGTTCAAAAATGTGCTGTCCATTAGCTAAAAGGTTATTTAGCCTCATACTTATCTTGAGTTGTAAATGACTTTAAATGTAAAAAAAACCTCATTTCATTTGTCTAGGAATCATTTTTAATACTTGTTTTTTTAATAGCTATAATATATATCATTATAATTATAGTAATTGGGTTACTAATACTTAATAATTATGGTATTTTTACATGAATTTACAGATAAGTAAACCGTTAATGAACGCTAGTTATACTATATGTGATGACTGTGTGGTACGTCTACGTGATGCAACGAATTTTAAGAAGCAGGTTACAATATGCGAGGAGAAGTTTATGGAGTACTGTAAAAGTAAGTGAGCAATAAAATGTAAATTTGGAAAAACAATTTATTAATAAAGTTTAATTACCCATTAAGATATTATCTACAATAAAATACTCAATTCATTACAGATGAACTGGCTTTAATTGAAAATGATGAAGACATCAAAATTGAAATAGAAGTTGATGCCAGAGGTAAGATTAACAAATAAAATATATTTGTATGTTAAAACAAATATGTTACATGCACAATGGCCCGATCATAAGGCTAAGTGCAGATAAAGTCCCATCCAACTTAACTACCTAACAAATTGCTGGATTTTATTAACTATTTTTGAGGTTATTTTTTGTAATTAATTTAGAAGCAACTAATATTTATTTCCAATACAATCGTAATTAAGGAGTAAGTAATAATAATAACACATTCACCATTATATGAGTACTTTATTGTTGAGCTTCTATTTTATATATGTTTTAAAATATCACACACACTGATGTTGCTGGTCATCGTCTTTGTTGGTCACTCGTGGTTGTAGCTGAAAATCAGCCATTTACTCGTGATGCGGGTAAATACGATGCTGAGCTGCGACCCTTGCGTACTGCTGCAGCACACACACACATTGTTGTTAAGGATGACTGCGTTGTATTCTACCTTAGATATGATTATCTTTTATTTGTTTTAATATATGTATGTGTGTAAAGTAGGAAATAAAGCTTTTGTTTATCTATCTATCTAATAACTACAATATCCTAGTATCAAAATCATATAAGCTAATTATTACAAAAGACTAACAGATAGCTGTTTGTTCAAGACATTATAATAATAATAATAATAAGACATGGTAGGTACTATCGAGGTCTCTCGCGCCTTACCACTTTGAAGAAATATTCGTTTGAACTGATCGCATCGGACACGCCCACACGACTCATTCCCACCCTAATTGGCTTCGTATTTTTCTACGATTTATACTACGGCCAATCATAAACAACTAGTTTTAAAATCGCCCTTGATGTCATTACTGTCAATACTGTCAATCTGCTCTCAGTTGCACGCACGCCATTGTTGAATGAATGAAAGGGGCGTGGCCTGAAGCGATTGGTATCGTGCAGTGTGCAAGTGACTTTCGACTTAGGACTGATAAGGCGCCAGAGGCCTCGATAGTACATTTTTAAAGAGCTCATGTTTTGCTTATGATATACAGCATGCAAATACAACGCTGTTCTATCATTTATATCATTATTAGTGGATCATTCATATCCGTTTTAATAAGAGTAAAATCAAGTTAATTAATAAAGCATATTATCTATAATAATTATGTCGTAACGCCTGAAGTGTCAAATTATATTACGTCAAGTAACTCTTTTATGTCATAAAATGATATTTCAATTAGCCAATGCATTAATTTCTTTCTAAATAAGTTAAGGTTTTGTTCTTTAATTTTTTTTTGGTATTTTGTTATAAATTTGAAATACTTAGCTGAATGCGATATTTCCTTTACTCAAGTTGTCAAACTGTTACCGAATTGGAATATCCAACAATAGGCTAGTTGACAAAATTTGGAAATTCGTTTAAAACTATAGTTTAGTACCTATTTTACCCCAAATATATATTATTTTTAGAAAAATAGGCCCTTTTCATAAGTATTTTCCTTTTTTAGAAATGAACTTATAATTGACTTCGAAAAAGGCCAAGACTGTCATGGTGTCTTGAATGACGTCACTCCTCGCGAAACAATTAGATAAAACAGCACAGATTAGATAGATGATGTACAGCTACGACCGGTGTTTTGCGAGGCGTGACGTCACACTTCTCTGATTGGTATTTAATGTCACGTGATTAAATAAGTAATTTTGCCGATTTTAATTTCCAAAAATATTAGTAATCTTATATTATTTTAATAAAAAAGTTGTTTTTTTGTTTACTACAAATCATGATTAATCATTAGAAACTCTAAGCCATCCGATTCATTCTTAGTGGAAACAAGCCTATTGTTGGCACTTTTTTTGGTTATAGGTACCACGAAACTCGTATGGTTACGAGCAATCTGTTACTGAATTAAATAAATAAATAACCTCTTTATTATTTTAGTGCATAATATTACAGATGGACTGACTTTAACTGAAAAAGAAGATGTAAAAATTGAGATAGACACTGATACTAGAGGTGAGAATAAATTATGTTATACTAGTTTTTACCTGCGGTTTCGCTCGCGTTAATTTAGAGTATAGATTAAAGTTATATTTCTCTCGCTGGGGAACAATACTTGACGGACACAGATACACCTTACACCTTCACCTAGGGTTGCCAACATTTCTTCTGCAAAATATAGTATTTTTCAAACTAAGATATAAAAAAATATAGTATTTTTCAAACTAAGATATAAAAAATATAGTATACTTCATAACAAAACAGTATTTTATGAAAAAATCTAAAAAAAAGATATATTTTAACGAAAACACAAAAACAACGCACGCAAAACAGTGACGTGACCAGAGATTCGTTCGTTTGACATTGACAAGTTCTGAATGCGCATAGATCTAGTACGACCGGATACAAATACACTATACTCTAGTCAAAAGGTAAGGATATTCATTCATGAGTCTTATTAGTAGATAAAAAAAAATCTGTAACCTCTCATATTTCAATGTTGAAAAATATAGTATTTTTGCGTACTATATATTTCCTTAACAGTAGATAGTACGAAGACCCGAAATATAGTACAATCTTTATATATATAATTCTTCTGTGAGTGTGTATGTCACTGAACTCCTCCTAAACGGCTGGACCGATTTGAATGAAATTTTTTGTGTGTGTTCAAGGGGATCTGAGAATGGTTTAGATTCACAAATCAGCCCGGCAGATGGCGCTGCAGACGGTATCTAGGTTATTTATCTATACTGCAAAAATAACAGGCAGGACAACGTCTGTCGGGTCCACTAGTCTTTATATATATTATTCTTCTGTGAGTGTGTATGTCACTGAACTCCTCCTAAACGGCTGGACCGATTTGAATGAAATTTTTTGTGTGTGTTCAAGGGGATCTGAGAATGGTTTAGATTCACAAATCAGCCCGGCAGATGGCGCTGCAGACGGTATCTAGGTTATTTATCTATACTGCAAAAATAACAGGCAGGACAACGTCTGTCGGGTCCACTAGTCTTTATATATATATAATTCTTCTGTGAGTGTGTATGTCACTGAACTCCTCCTAAACGGCTGGACCGATTTGAATGAAATTTTTTGTGTGTCTTCAAGGGGATCTGAGAATGGTTTAGATTCACAAATCAGCCCGGCAGATGGCGCTGCAGACGGTATCTAGGTTATTTATCTATACTGCAAAAATAACAGGCAGGACAACGTCTGTCGGGTCCACTAGTCTTTATATATATAATTCTTCTGTGAGTGTGTATGTCACTGAACTCCTCCTAAACGGCTGGACCGATTTGAATGAAATTTTTTGTGTGTGTTCAAGGGGATCTGAGAATGGTTTAGATTCACAAATCAGCCCGGCAGATGGCGCTGCAGACGGTATCTAGGTTATTTATCTATACTGCAAAAATAACAGGCAGGACAACGTCTGTCGGGTCCACTAGTCTTTATATATATAATTCTTCTGTGAGTGTGTATGTCACTGAACTCCTCCTAAACGGCTGGACCGATTTGAATGAAATTTTTTGTGTGTGTTCAAGGGGATCTGAGAATGGTTTAGATTCACAAATCAGCCCGGCAGATGGCGCTGCAGACGGTATCTAGGTTATTTATCTATACTGCAAATTAACAGGCAGGACAACGTCTGTCGGGTCCACTAGTCTTTATATATATAATTCTTCTGTGAGTGTGTATGTCACTGAACTCCTCCTAAACGGCTGGACCGATTTGAATGAAATTTTTTGTGTGTGTTCAAGGGGATCTGAGAATGGTTTAGATTCACAAATCAGCCCGGCAGATGGCGCTGCAGACGGTATCTAGGTTATTTATCTATACTGCAGAAATAACAGGCAGGACAACGTCTGTCGGGTCCACTAGTCTTTATATATATAATTCTTCTGTGAGTGTGTATGTCACTGAACTCCTCCTAAACGGCTGGACCGATTTGAATGAAATTTTTTGTGTGTGTTCAAGGGGATCTGAGAATGGTTTAGATTCACAAATCAGCCCGGCAGATGGCGCTGCAGACGGTATCTAGGTTATTTATCTATACTGCAAAAATAACAGGCAGGACAACGTCTGTCGGGTCCACTAGTCTTTATATATATAATTCTTCTGTGAGTGTGTATGTCACTGAACTCCTCCTAAACGGCTGGACCGATTTGAATGAAATTTTTTGTGTGTGTTCAAGGGGATCTGAGAATGGTTTAGATTCACAAATCAGCCCGGCAGATGGCGCTGCAGACGGTATCTAGGTTATTTATCTATACTGCAAAAATAACAGGCAGGACAACGTCTGTCGGGTCCACTAGTCTTTATATATATTATTCTTCTGTGAGTGTGTATGTCACTGAACTCCTCCTAAACGGCTGGACCGATTTGAATGAAATTTTTTGTGTGTGTTCAAGGGGATCTGAGAATGGTTTAGATTCACAAATCAGCCCGGCAGATGGCGCTGCAGACGGTATCTAGGTTATTTATCTATACTGCAAAAATAACAGGCAGGAAAACGTCTGTCGGGTCCACTAGTACTATATATTATAGAACGGTTGGCAACCTTATCTTCACCAGTAGTTGGTAAATGGCGCAAAGAATTATAGACACTGATACACCTTACTTCGCCAGTAGTTGATGATTAGTGCAAGGTGTGTCGGCATCTGCATTTATTTCCGGGCGGGAGGGCACTGCATTTTCCTTATTTTTTATGCGGAAGTGATCTTTATTTTTGTTTTATAAATGGATATGGATTTAGTCAAGTGACGCCTGGTTCTATCAAAATATTTTTTATTTTCGTAAATGTAACGAGATAATTTTTATTGGTTTCGTTTTTGTCTTTACAGATGTCGATGACACAGGATTCGGTGCAGATGAGTTAAGCGTCGATGTGAAAAGCGAAGGTAATTAATAATATTTAAAAATAATATTTAAATTTAAATTTGTAATTTGTAAAAAACAAACAGTTATACCTATTTTAATAGTATTGTATACACTAAGAATAATTAAATTAAACTTATCATTGTTAAGTAGGTAGTTAATCCATAAGCTTATTTACCTTAATTTGTTAAGGAAGAGTGGCTGCTCCTGGCACAAGTGTCAAGTCACTTAAAAGGAGTAAGTCAAGCACTGTTTGTTGTTAACTTGCCTAAGTTGTGGAAATCAACATTTTTTCATTTTTCATTGTTTTTTTTCATTTTCAATATTTCTTACATTCACACATGGTGTGAGCCTAGCCTAGCCCAAAGTAAGCACTGTAAGACCCGTGTTATATATACTAGGGTAACATAAATACATATACATAGAAGGAGTTTTGGATCAAATTGGTTCAAATTAATGAAACCTATTATAGCTAATTCATCACATTAAGCTTCCCACAATACAGGCCTAGCCTATGAAAATTGTTACAGTAGGTTTCTTAAAACTAATACTTCCAGTTTTAAGAAACCTACTGCACAAAGTAGATAATATACAGAGACACCACTTAGTACAAGAAAATGGTTACACCCTAAAACTGGTTATTCAACTGGCTATATTGCTTTCCTTCTATTTTACGATAGATGACACTAGTGAGAACACAAATAACACAATACGTATTGCCATCTAGTGAGACACTAAGAATACGGTTATCGCTTGTTGTTGTTAGATGGCGCTTCGTTATAGCCAACTCACAGACGTTGGTGGATGCGTAATCAATCGAAGTTTCGTATGTCAGTAACAGTACCTACATTAAAATATCTTTATTCACGGTCGCGGGGTTTAACGTTCCAAAAATATGCCGCGAATATAGAAACTGTGAATATGGAATGGTAATTAGTATGGAATCATAGGGGATGCGTTACAAGTTACAAAATAAAACGAATATTTATAAAAATAAAATCAATTTGAGCTGTAGCATTATAAATTTACCTTTTAAGAGTAAGGCTCCTTTCCATAGATCGATCAGCTTTCATGATCACAAAGTTAATTTGCGTATAAACCTTCACTCAGACTTTTTAAATTTAATGTAGGTATTCCTTACCAAGCGGACCTATGAGTAGTTCGATCCTCGTCGATGTACTACGAACGTAAAACTACTCTATTACCACGAGGGGTAATATTCTTTTTTTAACTTGCTTTTGTATTGTGTCGGTAAGGTTTGTTTTTATTGACATTAGTCCACTTGGTCAAATCTTTCATGAAAGCCGCCTGGGCATATACCAGAACTGAAATAATGCCGCTACTTTAATAAAAGACTGAATCTCTTTCTATTTACTGTTTTCTTCCTCGAATAATGAAATTTTTAGCCGCGAATACAGGAACTGTGTTGCAATTTTTTCTCTCTCGGATAAGGAAACCGTGAATGGGGAACTTTTACTGTATTGACGGAACATTGCGAACGATTTTAGGAAACCACTTTCTTAGCTATTCTAACTATGTATTTTTTACTCATGTTTGGCTCAGGTTTACGAACGTGTCGCGTATTATACCTATTTGGAAAATTGTTTTTTTTTGTTTTAACCCTTAATAAGGCAAAGGGATATTATTTCCCACATGGACCTCACATTTTGTTTTTCGTATCAGCTAAACAATATTGTGAACTCAGCCAATATTTTGTCGTTATGCCGTTAACTGGATGTTTTTATTTTTTTTTTACTGGCAACATTCACAGTAATAATGTCAAATTACACCTAAACTTCAATGTCAAAGTGAAGTTGTCACTTTGTAGTGAGCAAAAATACGACATTCTTGATAATTGAAGAAAAAAAACTGAAATTCTAAGCAAAAAAATCCAGTAAGTAGATTTAAGTTTTTGTTTTATGCAAAGAGACTATTAAAGCGCTATTTTATATAGTTTTCTATTTAAATCTTGTGATATCTACGCGAAATTGATGGAATTTCAAAGTGGGAAAATAGTTCCCTTTGCCCGTTAAAGCAACTTATAATTTTCGACTTCAAAAAAAATTAAAGGAGTTTATGTATTTTTGTCAAAAGGGGTTTGAAGATTTTTATATGGAGGCTGGCCCTAACGTCGGCCACCATTTTGATTTTTTTTCATAATCGCGGTGCACAACGATAGTTATAAATTTATATGGAGGAAACTTATAAGTACAAACAAAAAATGTTGTATAACATGATATCCTAAAGCGTCACGTTCTGGACTTATTCACCAAAATTAAAGTATAGGTAATATAACAAATCATTATAATTAAACACATTTATATCTGATTCCTATACTGAATTGTAGTAAAAAGTTATTAATGAACAAAATCAATTATTAGTATTAAAATATTTGTTTTATTTCTTTGTCTAATTCAGATTAAAAGTAAAAACTTAAACAACATGATATAACTACAAAATAAATAAATAAATTCGTTATAACAACAGTTTTTTTATTATCTTTGAATAACTCAGAAACGTGACGCTTTATGATGTTATATTATATAACATTTTGTGATTGTATAAGTGTCCCCTATCCAAATATATTAAATTTATTGTGCACCGCGATTTTGAAAAAAAAATCAAAATGGCGGCTGATGTTAGGGCCAAAACCTTCAAACTCCTTTATAAAAGTATGTAATATTGATTTTTTTTATTTACAAGATAGATAAGTAAGTACTCTTTTTTCGGAGTCGATTTTGAAATACTTACTGCTAATCCTCTAAGAGAATGTATGTACATATTTTCGATAAATATTTGGTCTTTGCTTTACTGCAAAGTAAAGACCAATAATTTATTTAAGTTGCTTAAGTATCTAAAGTTTTAATCATTATGTAAATGATTATAATGTATGATTTCATTTATTTATAGGTAGAATTCGAAAGTAATGAGTAAAAAATATAAGAAAATTTTAAGCACCCGGCAGTTGGAGGCCATAGTAGACAATCTGTCAGATATATCTGATCTTGACTCAGATGATGACGCGTATTATCAGATGGCACCGGTTAGCAGTCCAGCAGATGATCTTAATCTCCCCGAAGATGCCATTATTGAAAATCAACTTGAAAAAATATTTGGTACTTCTGCAATCATAGACGAAACAATAGCTGATCAAGAAACTCATTCAGTCAGTTCCTTGATGAATATTTTAGATACAGATCATATATCTGACGATCCACCAATACAGGTTTCTAATGAGCATATGGAGATACAGGAAGAATGGAGACAAGTAGTATCAGAATCTGTCAGCGAAAGAGACATTGAAATTCAACAATGTTTAAATCAAATTTGTGAAGAATCTCAAATTAATACTTTTCAGAGACACCCCGCAAATGCGGAACCATCAGTAGGTGATACTGTGACTCAAAAACAGGGTCACTTAAGAACAAATAGAAGTAGAATAATTTCTGAAGCTAGATCAAGACCGCCCCGAAAGTGGAAAATAGTTGAAGAAATACATAATGTACCAGAATTCGTAAATCCAATCACCCCAGCATCCGCATTTAATCATAAAACGCGCCCAATAGATGTGTTTGAAAAGTTTTTTCCCGACTATCTAGTAGATATTTTAGTACATCAGACCAATACATATGCAAGTCAGAAAAACAGTCATCAGTATAAACAAGTTTCTGGAGAAGAAATGAAGGCTTACCTTGGTATATTAATAATGATGGGTCTGAACCCGTTGCCTGACATGGAATTATATTGGTCTAATGACCCTTTCTATAACAACAAAGAAATTTCTAAGGTAATGGCCATTAAAAGATTTAAGAAAATCACAGAAAATCTGCATATAAATAATAATGAAGAGGAGCCAAGAAGAGACTCGCCCGAATATGATAAACTTTTCAAGTTGCGGCCAATGATAACAGAATTAAATAAAATTTTTTCAGATGAGATGCACAATTCAAGCAAGCAGTCAATTGATGAATGCATGGTAAAATTTAAAGGGCGTTCAAGCCTGAAGCAGTATATGCCGAAAAAACCAATTTAGCGTGGGTTTAAGGTTTGGGCACGTTGTGACTCAAAAACGGGCTACCTTTATCAATTTGAAGTATATTCCGGTAAAGGAGACAGCATAGAAGAAGAAGGTCTGGGATATAATGTTGTCAATAAACTCTCCCTTGACTTGCCTGAAAATACGTTTCTAGCATTTGATAATTTTTTTACGGGCTGCAATATTTTAGAAGCACTGTATAACAGAAAAATTTTTGCTGTAGGCACTGTAAGACCTAATAGGAAAGATCTTCCAGACATCTTGAAGAAACAACAACCAAAAAATTTGAGACTTGCAAAGAATGAGTTTGCGGCTTTAACAGCTAAGCCCATTACCGCCATTAAGTGGCTCGATACCAGAGATGTGACCCTTCTAACAACAGCACACCATCCTACTGACACCGTTTTTGTAAAAAGAACACAAAAAGATGGATCAAAAAAAGATGTTCTCTGCCCCAAGGCAATTGCGGATTATACTCTTACAATGGGTGGCGTAGATCGCTTCGATCATTTTAGATCATCGTATCCCATTAATAAGAAATGTAGGAAATTTTGGATGCGATTGTTCTTTTTCATGTATGATGCAGCGATAATTAACAGTTATATTACTTATAATACTGTTCACGTTGTGAACACCCATTCTCACAGAGAATTCAGACTGAGACTTGCTCGTGAACTCATTGCAAACTTTTCAAGCAAAAAAAAACGCACAGTTATATTTAAAAACAAGAAGGGTTCAAACTTCGGGGTACCCGATGAGATTCGCCTCCTCAACGTTGGTGTTCATTTACCGGATGAAGGTAACACCTACAAAAGGTGTCGATTTTGTAGCACTAGGAATGAAGAAAAGCGATCAAAAATCGTATGTTCCACATGTGGTGTTGCACTTTGTGCAAAGAAATGCTTTAAATTATTTCATGAAGCTCCACCGCAATAATAATTAGAAATTCCTTTTTTTTTTCAAAAAATCATGGAGATCTTGTCATTACTTTCAAAAATTAATGTAGAACTTGTCATTATTTTCAAAATTAGAATACGAAAAGTATTGTATTTGCCGACAGAGAAAATCCAATCCGCAGCAGCAGCGTTTTTTTAATCTGGAGCATTATGTACAGCGCACCGTTTCATGCACTATTGCTGGAGCGCTGTATTGTTCTGAATTTGAAAAACGCTCCAGCAATGTTGCATGAGAAGGCGTGCTGTAATGTTTGGTGGCCAAGTTGAAAATTCGTCTTGATTTACTATTTACATAACTATTAATTTTTTTTTCCATTTCCCTGTGTTCTTTTGATTAAGGCATTATACATATATGCCTCGGCGGAAATCTTATTAGTAAAATCCTAATCTACGGCTCGGACTTCAAACTCGTAGGTACTTGACCTGCAATTGCCTATTTCCCGGCCTTTGCAATAATGTACTGTTACTTAATAATAATAAAAAATGATTAGATAAGCGCCTTATTTCATTTTAAAATATTTTTATTTATATCTATTTAATATACATCAAAGCTAAAAATAAGTAAATATATATTACAACCAAACCCAGGTGTGAGTACTTGTATTGAAATAACACTAAAAGTGTGGCAAGAGTATGTAACCTAAACAGGCAAAGGGAATTATTTTCCCACTTTGACATATGGTGCACATATGTAATCGGGCAAAGGGAAATTATTTCCCACCTAAAAAAGGGGGACTTCCCGTCCTCCCTCCTCCAAAAGAATATTTTTTTTGAAATCTGCATATTCACTTTACTCTAAAACCACCTCTGGGACTAAAATATATTTCATACAAGCTCGCGCCTTATTAAGGGTTAAATGAAACTAAAAAAAAAACTTTCTAGTTTATTCCTTTGTTATCAGGTCAGGGCCAGGTGACGTGATCCTGGAGAAATTGAGGGAAATAAAATATTAGAGGCACACCTATCGAGATTTAGGTATTTTTAATAGTAACTGGTGCAGTTGTTACTGAAAACACCCGTGGCCGTAATAGGTATGGTTGCATTTTATTGACGGACAAAACATTTGTCACTATCACATGTACGTACCTACTTTTCAGTGACTGAGAGTTATTTTATTCGTCGATAAAATGTCGACCATCTTAAAGGGTTTCAGGATTTCATGATTGGGCCTACTAATGTACTTCCGATTGGTCTAACATAGCACAGTGTTTTATGGAACCAAAAAAATTTACACAATACAAATTGAGGTTTTTACATAAATATATTAGTTATACCCTAAAAAAGCATGAGTTCAATTCCCAGAAGTCTAACTCCAATACTTTTTGAGAAAAAAAATCATGAACTTATCGTGACCTTTGACCTATGAAATCTAAAATATTTTTTATAAAATGAATAGAAAGTGAATAGAATAGTAGTTTATAAAATTGGTACATAATGAGGGGTGTAAAACCTAGTTATGTGCAGTTTCATACAATACTTTATCTAATCTCATACATTGAATATATCAAATAAAAGATAGAGATTGATACAGTTTATTTATTGGTTATTGTAAGTGTTAACATTTTGTATACTACAATGACTTTACTGTTAGTAGATTAAGAGTGACTGCTGCCGCAGTCTCTAAAATGTCGGGCTGCGTTAAATTTTCTTCACTTTCAGTATCAGATATTTTAATAAACAATAATAATTATCCAGCGAAACACAACAAAGAATTGCAAGAAAACGTATTATGGCGCCAAAATTTCCGATATCACCGCGCATGCGCCAAAGCATGCTCAGCCACAGATAAAAAATGAAAAAAATTAAAACAGTGCTATATTATATCAATGGTCTGTAATCAAAACGTAATGAAAAAAAAAATATTATAACATTATTTTGTTAGGCAAATAGTGTTGTATTAATTTTTTTTAATTTCATTACGATATACTATTTGTAAAGTTCGTCAATATAAACTCGTTTTGAGTTTAATATTTTGAATTTTACGATGTGAGAGTAGATAAAAGAATATATATTTTAATAAATACTAGCTACCCGCCCCGGCTTCGCACGGATGCAATGCTCTACTATATTATGCATGTATTATACATATAAACCTTCCTCTTGAATTACTCTATATATTAAAAAAAACCGCATCAAAATCCATTGCGTTGTTTTAAAGATTTAAGCATACAAATATAGGGACAGAGAAAGCGACTTTGTTTTATACTGTGCGTTTTCCATTTAGAAAAAAAAGTCGACACTGTGTTGCACTGTGTCGACCACACTATAGCAAAAACCTATTGGCACACACACACACATAAACAAAAAGTTGACACAATGCAACACAGTGTCGACTTTTTTTTCTAAATGGAAAACGCTCACTATGTAGTGATGAGTGAATCGGAAATAATCACACGCATATAAACGCGTTTCTTTAGCTTAAAAATCCATTGGTTTGGGAGCAGCATTTTTTTTATTTCGTATTTATTATTTTCTCTCCCTAAAAACGAAAAAGTGGAACCTACAACTTAAATAGAAATATACATAAATGAGCCACGTCCCACTATTGCGGCGATTAGAAGATATTCATTTTAAAATTTTTATGCTAGGGTTGTCACCGAACTTGATCTCGACGAAAATTTTTAAAATATTAATATGTGTATTATTTTTGAACAAGAACATCGATTTTCGTTTTCGGGTCTGGGTGTTAACTGTTAATTGTTTGTTTTGTGTGTTTCGGAGACCCAATTAGACACAAGTTCATGCCTGCTTGCTTCTAAGGTTTTTTGTTACAAAAATAGGTACATACCTGTTAACCGATTTATGCCCACGACTTTGTACTATGCTTTTATTTTCTGATCGAATGCAATTTTTTTTAAAGATGCGATCAACTGATTAGATTGATTTGTATGAGAAGTTACTTTTTCGCGGGGTCACAGACCCATGGCACCGTATTGCCTCAGCAGGGGCTTACCCAACCTACTGAGAGCCATAGCCAAAGACTATACCTCACCGGGCCCATCTCAGCCACTGGTAAAATTATTAAAGCCTTCGCCACTAGTATTTTTTCGAGCGATGTAGAAAGGCACAATAACCCTACTTCTAAAGCGGCAAAGCCACAACCTTATACGCCTAAAGAAGCTCTTAATATGATAATAGATAGACAATTAAGTGACGTGTAAACAAATAAGGGCAGATCTTAATAGGAGAGGATACCCAGCCTATCCCTCATTACAAGGCGACTGAGTCCTGAAATAAATTCTGGCGTCAAGTTAAAGTAGACGTGGTGCACTAAAAAGGTGCCGGCAGGTGATGAGATTTACCTAGATCGATTTTAAATGTGAATGAATTTCTAAATCTAAAATTTCATCGCAATCGTTAGACCCGTTTCCAAGAAACCAATTACATACCAACATATTTATATAGGTACATGCAAGAATTGCTCGTTTAAAGTATAGGATGTGTGTATATGTGTTAAATTATTTCAATCAACATAGTTTATTTTTTCGACCATTTGGCGTGTAAGGTACAAAATTAAAGATGTGGTCGAACATACATAAAGTATTCCTACATTATCACATCTACATTAGGTAGGTAGTATATGTAAGTATATTGTATTCGTCTATAAGTGTTGTTAATTTATTCAATTCATTGACGGTATCAATAACAAACAAAATGAAACATTTTCATTTAACACATAGTTGATCTTTGTGACAACCCCAGATCATGAAAGTTGACCTTTATGTAAATTCTATCATAACTTCTTAAAACCGCAAAAGTGGGATTTTGTTTATAGAACCTTTCTATACTAAATCCAGGTTCCACTTTTGCCGATTTTTGGAGAAAAAAAATAAAATTAAAATTTAAAAAAATACGTATTACCTACTCAGAAAGTAGGACACTTATGAATAAAATAAAATTGCGACATTATGCCTTCAATAATTCATTATCAAGTGGCAAATATCTCATGGACAGATATGGAACCTTTTTGGATAGAAGAGAGATGGAAGTCGTTTGAAGAAATTAAATTGTTATTTTTTTATATGCGCAAATTTTAAAAACTTTACTACTTCATATAGTTTTTTACTGAAAAAAGTGATTTGGAAATTGAACTCTTGCCTTTATTAGGGTATAAATAATCGATTTATGCAAAAACCTTAAGGTGTAAATTATTTTGTTTCCATAAAACCCGCCATCTAGCGTTACAATTGCAAAACACTTCGTAAGCCTCATAGCTGAAAAGTAGTCACATGTAGCCTATACTTTCGTATTCTCAATTGATTATTTACGGTGTTTCTTATCTTCAAATTTAGGAGTCGAATTAAGGTTGATGTGAAGTTGTATATATAAAATATGCTAGTCTTTATTTTAATCTCAATATTTTTACTTAATTCGTCTTATTTCTAAACATGTGAAATGTTATAATTTACAAATGTTAATGGTAGTGACATCTATTGCGGTTTTTTAGAATTAAAAATCTTTTGTATGAAATGGTACCCCATGCCTACTGTAACAATTTTCATGGACTAAAGAATTTTATATTGTTTATTCATTTAATAAAACGATGGTATTTAAACTAAATATGCGGCAAATTGACAGGACTATATTTTCTTTTTTTTTATAATAATGGCAGTGATACTGAAATATGTCATATATGGCGTTGTGGTAGCTTACCATTGTTTGCGATCAACTTATTTTAACACGTGTAATTAAATCAATAATTCAATGTTAAGAAACAGCTGTGATATATTTTTTAAACATTTAAATTTAAGATTATTTAAACGAACCTAGTTGACCTCTTCCGATTAAAATATTGTGAAGGTAGTAGAATACATGACGTTGTTGCGTTAGTCATCCCGTAATCAATGGGTGCGTTTGGCAGAAAAAAGCGCTCGACAGCGGTCGAAAGCAAAATGGCGACCGCTCAGCAGTAAGCGCCACTGAGCGCTAAATGACTATTTTCTGTTAGGACGCAAACTTATTCCCACATACATAACTCACTATTTTCCGCTTCGCCATTATTAATTATCATATTTTATTTAACTAATAACTACTATTATTTTAATGATTGCACATAACCAAGTTTATAAACAAACTTATCTAAGCAAAATGGCGGAAAACGTCAGCGCTGCGAAAGTTAAAAACGTGTCCTAGCCGAACAGTGTATAGTTTGTTTCTCAGCGCTAGCAAGCGCCGTCAAACGCTTTTTTCTGCCCAACGCACCCAATGCTCGTAAAGGAGTCGAAACGTTAGGATTAAATATAAATTATGCGCCAAAAAACCGTTAAAAAGTTGTGATTTATGTATAAGTTGATTTCTTTTTCAGTCGGTGTTAATGAAAATGTAAATAAAATTAAAGGAGATAATACAGTTAAAGCGATTGTTAAGAAGAAAAAGGGAGTTAGAAAAAGTGAGTATGTTACACTATACCGAAATATGTGAACTTTTATTGAGTGACTGTTAAGTGCAACGGTAGCGATCCTGTCGGGATTCGAATCTTGCTTTGTAGCTAAGGAGGATTTTTGGAAATAATTATGAAGAAATAAGGACTTTTTGGCGGGAGCGGGAAGCGTCACTATTTTGGTCTTGTTTTTCTTGTTAAAAATTGTGTTGTGGTTGATATTAGTGTGTAATAATGGTGGGTTAATAACCACTGAGTGTTTCTGTATATGCATGAGTGTTTGCAAGTGAAACAAAACAATGGAAGGTGTCTTTTCGCTCTCTCTCAAGAAGTCCACGAGAAATTTTCAGTAAAACCCCACATCTTTACTGAAACCTAGGTTAAGGTGTTTCACTATTCATTCATCATTCATCATTCATTGATAATGTATCATTCATATATCAACTCTCATAATCATTTCCAAAGTAACGAACATTGTCCAAATAAGTTATGACCTTTAAGGTCTATGTGACCAGGTCATAAAATTATATAAAAAATGAAGAAATAAAAAAATAATACGATAAATAGAGTTTGTATTCTCATACAAGTTTTGTTGAGAGTTAAATATGCAAGAGATGTATGTCAGGATTGTGGAAATTGGAAATCTGTGATTGTGTTAAATATTTTTTCTTGGGAACTCCACTCCAAGGTCCCGGGTTCGATACCCGGTCTAGGCGATGTAGAAAACGATCTGATTCTCTTTTACTCGTCGTTTCTGAAGTCTATAATAAAAACTTAAGACGTTTAAGACCACCGGTGGATCACTCCGCAACAATATTACCGGCCCGTGTGGGCACTAGAGCTGTAAAAGTAACGAAATAAAGTGTACCCGTATGTATTCGTTACTATGACAATTAGTACTCGTTACTTTCGTATCGTTACTCGTTACTTCAGTTACCTTATAACATGCTATGTTATGTATATTAGAAAACGTACTGTGTACGCGTACAGTATGACGTCGCGACGTCGCAACATTCGTGATTTGTAGAAAACATACTTATACATTACATACCAAGCTGCATCAGATAATTTTTTCACTTTTCTGTATTTTGAACCAGACTTTTGGTAATTAACAGCTTTTGTTAACCAAGAAACAATTAAATGTCATTAGAGCTCATTTTGACACATCTCTTTTAAGATAAGAACAAAAAAACCGTGAAAATACGCAATAATAAAATAAAAACACATATTTCTAATTTGTAAAAAGTACTTTCCTACCTTGTTTCTGTTACAATCTCAAACTTTGTATACACACACAATACCTTAAATAAACAGTAAAAAACTTGGACTACGAATTTCCAAATAATACTTTACTTAATAAACAAACATCGTTCTTTGTAACGTACGTTTATAAATTCACTCAATAAGCGCGGGCATACGTAAAACATACGATCAGCAAAGTTTAATTATACGCATCAACGGTACTTGTATAAACTGAAATAGTGTAGGTACTCATAATACGAAACATGCGAGTAACGAAATGCATTCGTGTGTAACGTTTCGTTACTCGGTACTAGATGGCGCACCCGTTACTTAGTAACGAATACATACGGTTTGTTACAGCTCTAGTGGGCACACATGTTTTACCCGCGGACCACGTACACCGGTGAGCATGATATAAATTCAATTTATATACAGTAGTCCCTACGCACTTTAATTGAAATAAATCTAGGGGTAAAATAATGTCTACCTCAAATAATTGTACACTAAAAACATATTTCAAAAATAATATACAAAATTAACAATAAAAAAATATGCCGATCCCTATGTGAGAAATAAGATTTTTCAATGCGGTCTTCAACGTGTAAAGCTACTAACTTGGGTCCAGAACAATGTGATCTTGTCTAATACTAGTGGCCCGTCCCGGCTTCGCACGGGTGGACAAAATTCTTTAATTTTTTTTATTATTAAATATTTTTCCGTTAGCGCCATCTAGCGTCTGGCAGACGAACTACTTGCGGTTAACGCGTTGCTATGGTAACGTTATTGATACAATGGAAAAAGAGCAAACAGACAAGCAATAAATTTGTGATCTTAGATTATAGAATTATATATATGTTTATTTTTGAATCTATCAAATTCATTATTAATAATGATGATTATAAATAATATTTGTTACATTCACACCAATAAGCCTTGTCCAAAGTAACTGTAAGGTTTGTGTTATGAATACTAGCGTAACGGATAAACATAGGTATATATATGATAATTGGATATGTAATATGTATAACCACTAGCTGTTACCCGCGGCTTCGCCTGAATATTTTTTTAATAAAAAGTATCCTATGTTACTTTTAATACCTCCAAGAATATATGTACGAAGTTTCATGATGCTCGGTTTAGTAGTTTTTGCGTGAAAGCATAACAAACAAACTTACATTCACATTTATAATATTAGTAGCGATGACTCAGGTACTAATGCTTGTATTCATTACATACCAATTGCACCTTCCGGGATTCGAACCCAAGAACCCAAGACTGTGCGAAAGGCATGATCGCTACCGTTGCACCAAGCGATTGAAAGGATTGTCGCGCTATTTATTAAAAAAAAATCTTTTTTTTTCCAGAACATACAACAGCAAAGGAAGAATTTCAAAGTATTTACGATTTTTCCTTAGAAATGGTGGTTAAAACAGATTCTGGTACCATATATTCTTGTAAAACGTGCGGTGGGAGTTATAAAGAGAAAAAAATGATAACACGACACATCACATCCAACCATTTGTTGGGAAAACCATACATATGTGATATATGTTCAAAAATATTCACAAATAAAGGTGAAATCACACGACACAAATTAAGACACGAAAGACCATGGGAATGTCCATATTGTCCACGTACATTCTCATCTACATACACCTTAAATTACCATATAAATAAACACACAAAATCTAACATATACAAATGTGATTTATGTCCCAAAGAATTTTTATATAAATCTTCATTGAATAACCATTTAAAAATACATAATGGTACCAGAAAAAAATGCATTTGCTATATATGTGGAAATCCTTTTAACGATTCCACTAACATGAAAATTCATATAAGAACGGTACATGAAAAATTGCGACCGTACATATGTGATTATTGTGAAAAAAGTTATCCCGCAAAAAAAGACTTAATTCTACATATAAAAAAACATATGAATTATAAACCATTTAAATGTAATAAATGTAGAAAGAGATTCTACAGTATTTTTTATAAAAACAACCATAGTTGTCACGATAATATTTATAAATGTAAAATTTGTTCAAAAATTTATAAAGATAGAAGTACGTTTACTAAACACGTTAAAAGGACACATTCCGGTGATAGACCGTACAAATGCAGTGTTTGCAATAAAGATTTCACTTGTAAATACTCTAGAGACAGACACGAGTTATCTCATACAGGTTTAAAGCCCCACACTTGTGTTCAATGCGATATGAAATTCGCACAAAAATCAATTTTAAATCGTCACATTATGAGAATGCATAATATAACACAGGTTGATAAAATTAATCGAATACAATGTTTGAAATGTCTGAAAGTAGTCAGTGATTTAAAACAACACAACTTAAATTGTCATAATTCTAATTCGAATATAATGTGTGAATTTTGTAATAAATGTTATTCTACAAAAAATACATTGAATCGACATAAAAGGGTTATGCATAATGATATGTTTAAATGTGATTATTGTAATAAAAAATATAAACAAAAAAATAATTTGACTGAACATCAAATGAAAATGCATAATATTATTTTGAAAGTCGAAGACAATGATACGTAGAACGATTTTGCTGAAGCTATGAGTCTACCTTTGAAATAAAGTAATAATTAGTTCTTATAATTCTGCGTACATTACATATTTGAATAAAGATTTTTTTTTACGGATTTTGCACATAATTTATTTTATATTTATCCTGACGTTTCGACTTCTTTACAGGAAGTTCCTTTACAAAATCCTGCCCGAGTTTCTTTTGCCAGTTCTTCTCAGAAGGGCCGCCCAATTTCCGAAGTGGTAGTAGGCTCAGTAATAGATAATTTAACCGTAGTAGGAACTAGCGGCCCGTCCCGGCTTCGCACGGGTGGACAGAATTCTTTAAATTTTTTACTATTAATAAATAATTTTCCATTAGCGCCATCTAGCGTCCGGTAGACGAACGACTTGCAGTTAACGCGTTGCTATGGTAACGTTATTGATACAATGGAAAAAGAGCGGACAGACAAACACACAAACCACTGTGATCTTAGATTATAGATTTAATAAGTAAATAAAATGCAAAATAAAACAATTTGATTTACACAAAATTTTAACAGTTGGAAACGTGCCCGATTAAAATATTGTGAAGGTAGTAGAAAATATATGACGATCATTGCCTTAGTCATCCTGTAATCACGGCTCCTGTAAAGGTGTCGAAACGTCAGGATTAAATATAAAATAAATTATGCGCCAAATACGTAATAAAATTGTTTTATTTAAATGCCAAATAACAATTAATAAGCCTTTATTTGCATAAAAACACAGTGATTGTTTTAAAATAATTATTAAAAGTTAATATAATTTGCCCTTATTATTGAAGAATGCATCTACACTTTAAATTTATCTTTACTAATGTATGTCATATGTTCTATGGATGTCATAAGGTCTTATCTGAGGGTTCTGGATTCGAGTCCCAGGCTGATGTATATATATATATAATAATTTTAGAAATATTAATACCCAAGACACTGGTACAAATGCATGTATTCATCACACAAAAATCTGCCCTTTGCGGGACCCGAACCCAGGACTGGTGGTGCGAGTCAGGATCTCTACCGTTGCACCAAACAGTCGTCTATAAGTATATTATTTAGTAATACCTATACATAGAAAATATTTTTATTTTGTTTGATATCTCTCTTAATTTTAGGGTTCAGAGTGTTGCCATGAATAAGCCAATTTATTATAAAATAATAATAATATAAGTAAATCTTGGATTTGGCAGAACAAGCAAAAATGTATGATTAATGCAGTGGAAATGATAGGTTTAGTGTGATTATCTGTATATAAGTATACTTTTAAATTAATTTAAAAATAACTATTATAATAATAAATGTATTTTTACAAGCGTCTATTTTTTTCATTTGACCCGTTGTCTGTTTGTCTATAGTCTAATCTTGCCTTGAACTGATGCATATTTAAATAGGTTGACAGTGTAACGAAGATAACAAAAAATATTTTTTATTTAATATAAGCATTTAAAAGGCGTGTATTGAACGTCAAAGCAGCGCCATAACTTCGTTAAAGTGTTGCCACACTATCAATAGTATTTCTGTCGATTTTTTCATCTGAAAAATAACGTGCTATCGATATGCCTAGTATCTACTATTGATACTATCAATAGTTTATTTACGGGCAATAATACTATCGATAGTATTGCACTCCTTCAATTGTATTGCCCCGTTTTGAGCTATCGATAGTATCGATACTACGATCGATAATCCTGTTATCTATGCCCTATCGATAGACTATCGATTAATTATCGTTAGTCCACAATCGATTAATTATCGATAGTCCACAATCGATTAATTATCGATGGTCCACTATCGATTGGCAACACTACTTCGTTAGTCCTTAGAGATCTTGTACCGAGAAGAAGCCGCAAAAAACCAGACCAGTCAGTTAGCCGGACATTTGGATAATTTGGCTGGACTCCCTTGATTTTTTAGTCATACATGATAAGTAATTTTTATGTAAAACAAGGCTTTTTATCATTTAAGTAGAGTGTGGTGTAGTTTAAGAGTGGCAGCGCGGGGAGGACAAATCTAGTTTACTTGCTTGCGTTGATGATACAAAGCTGCACTGCGCACTGCAAGCTACCACCCTTTCTTGGTTGCTATTCCTACCTGTCGCACCAAGCGCTTCTCAACATCCTTAATAATGCGCACAACAAAGGAGTGGAACTCTCTCCCTGCGTCTGTATTTCCGAGAACTTATAACCCGTCCGTTTTTAAAGCTAGGGTGAATAGGCACCTTCTGGGTTAGCTCGCTCCATCGTGGATTCTTTCTTGGCCCCCGGGCTAGATTGGGATCAAGAGCGAACCCATACTAAATAAATGAGTGAGGTGGGTAGAGCGGAAATCAACAAACGGAAAAGAACGCTCAAATTTAAAAAGCCGGACATGTCGGACTAGTTTGACCGCACACGCAAACAACCTTGGCAACTCTAACCACAGTAAAATACATAGCTAAAGTACTATCGAGGCCTCTGGCGCCTTATCAGTCCTAAGTCGAAAGTCACTTGCACACTGCACGATGCCACGCCCCTTTCATTCATTCAACAATGGCGCGCGTGCGCAAACAAGCAAGTGAGAGCAGATTGACAGTTGACAGTACTAACGTCAAGGACGATTTTAAAACTAGTTGTTTATGATTGGCCGTAGTATAAATCGTAGTAAAATATGCGATAACTAATCGCATCGGGCGTGTCCGATGCGATTAGTTCAAACGAATATTTCTACACAGTGGTAAGGCGCGAGAGACCTCGATAGTACATATACAGGCGTACGCTTCAACACGACCCCTAAGCGAACGTCGCAGTGCTGTCACCTGTTAGTCGCGGGTGCCGCGTCGAAACGTGTTATCACGTTTGTTTCGAACGTGTCGTAGCAGACGTTAGTATTTGACGGTCACTGTCGAATTAAGATTTGTAACAAAGAATAATAATAATAAACTTCTTAAAATGTTGATGTTGTTTTTCTTTTATCCAATTTTGTTTGCTTAGACGATTATAGAATTATTTAATCGATACAGAACCCATAAAAAATATTTTTAAAAGAAAAAATCGAATCGGTTCACAAGTAAATTATCAGGCAGGAATCGAACCCGCAACCTTTCAATGTCCGGTCCAATGCTTTCCCAATTGAGCTACCGAGCCTTGTGGACACTCGTCGAAATTTTCTAGTACATTTCTACTTTTTACATTGTAGGCCAATGTTGTCATCAATGAGAGGAACAACCTATCGTATTCGAAAAAAATATTTCTACAAATGTTTAGACAATCGATTAAGATGAAACAGCCATTTAATTTTATGATTAACATACAACACACGTAAATTCCCTGAAAATTTACTTGTGAACCGAGTAAATTTTTTCTTGTATTTTTTCTATTCAAAATAATTTATCATATAAATAGCATTGAAAAATGCAAAAATACCATATAAATGATTTAATAAATAATATCTTTAGAATTATACAAAAATTAAAAAGTGCCGCCCCTAACGCTTTAATGGAACGTGTGTATTTATCTCATTAAATAAACTTAGTTTTGATACTGTTTTAGCTTTATATACTGTGCTAAAACATAGGTACTTATCAATATTTATTATAGTTCTTTTTTATAAATAATCATTAAATCACTATCTGACCCGGCCACGCGTTGCTGTGTTTCAGTTATAATAATAATTTGTAATATATATATTTTAATTAAAATGAAACCTATCCTATGTCCTGAGTCGGAAGAAATGCAGCAAAATGAAAAAAAAACCTTAAAATTGGATTAGTAGTTTTGGAGTTCATCGCGGTCAAACATTTTGACAAGAAATTGTTATATATTGTCATCATTGTTATGTTATTTCCGAGTTTGACGGTACAAGAGAGCGAATAGTATCGATACAGACACAATATAAAAGAAATAGGTACTAGAATTATAAAATGTGTGCCTTGTAACCTACTTACAAATATTATATTTATCATCTTATGTACACAGAAAGGAAAGTAGGTAATACTATATTGTAAAGATTGATCAACAAACTATGCTTCGTGTCGTAACAATAAAGTGTCATCTGAGTAGGTTTATTGCAAAGAAACACACATAGAAAACTAAATGTAGTGGGTATTAAATTTTAAACGTACTCCAAAGATGCGTATGAGTTGGTCGCGCGAAACCAATTTAGAAATGCAGTTATTTTTAAAAAGAACAAAGCAATGTCGATCTTATTGTGTTCAAAATAAAAGTTAATGGATGTTTACGGGTTGGCGGTTCGATTTGCGAATGCGATCGCCGCAAGATTGGATTGGAAAGTGGTCATACGGCAGTTACTTAGGCGGCATAGTCCGCGACGCACGAAAAAAGTTTTGACACGAATTTACTGGCCGGCACAATATTTATGAATTAAAAAGTTGACTCTTAGCGGGTAATTTTGACGTCTGTCAAATCATAAAAATCAATCTGACTCACCGGTTGTGCAAAATTCTAGTGTATTGTGATTAAATCAATGAAATAAACAAAGAAATATTTGTGAGACTGCCGTTACGCTGCCATTTTTCGAAATACCTGACCAGTCCCCAGTTAATTTGTACACAAAGGTAAGCTTGAATTAATTTCTAGTAATAAGTTTATTAAATTCCTATAAAAATCGGTAACGTACCAGTTTATTGGTACACGTTGGTGGTACATTTATTTTTTATGTAATTCGGGCACAGATTATTTCGATTTTTACAAGATTTTACGCGCGAAATCATTACCAAACTTTTTTTAATGAAAACTTTAAGGTTCAATCGACATGACCGTTCGCGTAGTTGTCACAGATAAAAAATCTCAACTTTTTTGCTAGACTAAATCTAGTTTACGCCTTCATTGATACTTTTAGTCTGTTACATAATTACTAAGTTTATAAATCTGGGCCAGTTAGACATGTGTACGAAAGTAGTTTGTTGTTTGGAACTTTCTTTTGGCTTGAAGTCATTGTTTTACATACAAATGTGAGAAGAAAGCTGCAGCAGTCAGAAGGAATTTTTACTCTGTACTAAGGAGGAGGAAAATAAATACTCATGTTTATATATTTTATTTGAGATAAATAAAACCTCTTTTTCAAACATCGTACTTATTTCGTTTGAGATTTATTATAGAAAAGGTAATATTGATATTTGTATGATAGAAAAATTAGTTTTATTTTTTATCTATCTATAGTAACACAAATAGATCTAAATTATTGTTTTAGTGATATTTTTTTTAAGTGGGTAGGCTTTAGGTGAATGAATACTGATTTCGGGTCGCTGAGTCATCGAGTAAAAGTAGGTAAGATAGGTGATAAACGAATAAAAAATATCTTATAGCCTAGGTCTTAGCCATTTCCTCTTTAGTTCTACTTCCTCTTTGTTTTATTTTATTTGGAACGAATAACAGTTATAGGTACATTATGTATTTACAAGTTACATATAGTTACTATTACAAGACCAATTATAAATGGTCATCAAAAAGATAGTAATTGAACGTCAAAAAAATGCAATTGGCAACATAACCTAGTTTTATTTTTTATTTTTTGAGAATAATTTAAATATTTCCTATTATTCTTAAACGTATAACCCACTACATTATCCACGAAATTATTTTGTTAAATTTTGTTGTTATTGTTAAATTTTTAGTATTTATATAAAACTAGGATACTAGGACTATAACATATGCATTTCGTACCTACTCTTTATTTTAAGGCGTACAATTTTGTTCTTATTTATTTAATAAATAATTTCAATTTTAATTCAGAGTAATTGTTTCACAATTTTCTACGAAGTTTTTCTCGCTGGGGTTGTTATTAATATAAACGTTATTGCATCCGAGGGTCAAAGCTAGGGATACTTATCACCTAGGAGCAAAACAGAGAGAAAAAGCGAGTAGAAAGAAAGAGCGACAGGACAGAAAAGAAAGAGAACATAGAAAGATGAAGAAAAATATTAAATATAGGAATACAATATTAAACTCAAGCCTCACTTAGGTTGAAAGTAAAGGCAACTAATGGTACTGGTGGAAATCACCTTCCACTTCCCGTAGACAAAAAATGGGGATTACCCTTTTCCGAATTATTTCACTGTGACCTCCAATTTGCCTGTCAAACGTTGACATTATGGCAAAACCCCCAATTTTTTTTGCTTCCGTCCGGCAGTGGATGTCTTTAGGCTGAGATGAATAATAAGGGTAGCAAAAATCAAAATGTATGTACATAATAACTGCGAAATCGATTAAGGTTCACAATGATTATTCACAGAGCTGGATTTGGGAGAGTGCAGGCGGGGAGAGATAAAAAAAAAATCTCGACGGGTTACTTTCGATTATCAAGTTTTGCCAATTTTTTTTTGTAGAAGAACTTTTAACATTGTTATAAAAAACTGTTTCACTCTTATTTGATTTTGATTTTTTTATTCGAATATAATAGGGGACCTCTTGCCCCAGGGTCTCCACACGTCCAAATCCGGGCCTAAATTTGTTCACACCTATTTCTAAAATTAAATGGAGTTTGATAAATAAAAAAACATGTATTTTTTACATTCGCAATGCCATATTTCTATAACATTTAAAATACGCCTGCTCAGCGATATAGAGCACTCGCCCGGGCAGCGAAAGGTCTTAGGTTCGAATGCTACGTTGTTCGAGAGCTCGGAGATGTGATTGTTTTTGACAGGCAAATCTTATTAATAAGAAAAAAAAACTGGTTGGTTGCCTGTAAAGTCGGTATACGGGCGAAAGTTTTACGTGACAACGACTTTGAGTGGTAAAATAATTTTAATGTGAATATTCATTCGTATAGTAGGAAGAAGGATGAAATAATAGTAACAATTTAAAACATTTATTTATACAAAGAATTATATTTAAAACATTAATTTATAGGCACGCGTCCCTTCCACTTTTTATGTTATGTCTGTCTCTCTCGCTCTTAGGCGGGCTAACCATGCCCGAGTGGAAGGGACGCGTGCCTCTCACTCGCTCTCATTGTAAGCGCATAACGTGAGCGGAGCGTAACGCAGTTTCTTGAAGTGTCACCCGGCAAACCAATTTATAAGACGTTGTCACGTCAAAATATTTATTTCATGAATATTGCAGGTCAAGAAAGGTAGGCGATCCCATATCTTGGTAGAATTTGTTGCCTGTCAAAGCAAATGAAACCCTATATCAAGAAGAGTAGGGTGCAAGATTGCTTGAGGTTTTTTATACATTTACCGGTTTAGCTTTTTCGATTGCCTAGATTCTAAATCATTCAGAAATAATCGGTTCTCGCTTTTTACTTAGTTTCTTTGGAAATTGAGCGAAATATTTAATTCAGTCAACTACTATTTCAATGGGTCTTACTGATGACTATTTGTAATAAGACGCACGTTTTCTCCATTAATAATCAGAACAATCTTAAATTTAGATAATTTAAAAACAGTATTTGGAAATAATAATGAAGCATTTATGAATCTAAATATAAAAAGACGGAAGAATATTGTTAAGTTACTCGCATATTTTCATGGCATATTCACTCCGAAATCCCGGATTCGATCCCGGCCGGTTCAATGTAGAAAACTAGGGTAGCTATCAATAACCAGGGTTGCCAGGTCTTAGAACTAAAAAGCCGGATAGGCTAGTCAGTTAAGCCGGACATTTGGGTAAAAAAGCAGTACCTCCTTATTGTTTAGTCTTATCATAACACGGAAAGTTTTTTAAAGTAAACAATGATATTTTTTATTTTCCCCGAAATGCTGAATTCTAATGAAATATCAGTAAAATTGAATTGATTAGTCTTCTCTTCTATTAATTATTCAATCATTACGTCACATACGTTATTGAAGCTGATCCATGGGAGCTTCACTGGCTCACTGTTTTATCTCTAGAGAGAGATTGGGAGAGCCCAGTACAGCAAGGATTTTAGGTAAGTAGGTAATGAACTGTAATTATTATTAGGTCTGTAGAAAATAAACAAAATATTTAGCATTAATAAATGAATTTACCTAAATGAAACTTAAAAACGTCGCATATTTTTTGGTTGGGAAAAGCGCATTCCGTGCGCATTGGTTTTTAAAAATTTATTGACTTCAAGAATTTAAATCGTATGCACAACAATGTATTATGTATTATTTTCTTGCGTGTCAGTAATCGTATCATAATCTTTGAATCTTAATTACTTTCTGGAGATGTCTGATGACAAGATTATAAAGATGTCCCCAAGCAAAAGTCGGTAAAATACTATTATACACTTTTTACAGTTTTGACGAATTCCAAATTTGCAGATATGAATACATATTAGCTTTTTTTCAGATTTTTCGTAACGGTAAATATGAAAACATAACGATATTTACGTTTATTGCAGGGAAAACACAATAAAGGAGACCTTTCTTTTCGGGCCAAAAATGTACCTTGGTACAAGTTATTTGAAAATATTCATAATAATGTACAAACACTTATTTCATATATAATATACCCATAAATTAGATTTTTATAAAGTTAATAAAACACAATAAATTATACACAAAATCACAACTGCGTAGAACGAAACGCTAATATGGCACTTGTGTGTGACAGTCGGTTAGATTTTAACAAGTTTCTTGCGGCTCTGGAACACGGTATTTTAGTAAAGTCCGTAGGCTGATAAAATAACTAAACGCTTAGAATGATTCGCAATAGCAAGAAATATCTATTTTCGCTCTTGATCCTACTGTATATATTAAAAACAGAAGAATTCATAAAGCACTGTTGCTGATAAACTTGTATACATTTTATGTTTAAGACTGAATATCGTAAAATGTTTATATAACTTTAAGCTACAAAACGCTTCAAACTCAAAACAATTGTGCTTGCCAGCTAAAAAAAACATTTGTTGCAAATGATATATATTTTTGAATGATTTTTTTAGTGGTACAAATGTACTTAAAAATAAATAAGTATTTTTTTCGAAAGATACAATTTTTTAGCTATTTTTTGGTATCTTTGAATCTTAGGTACATATTTAGCCTAACTTATATGGAAGAAAGAAAGGCTCCTTTAACGCATTCTTAGAAATATCTTACCAGTTTTAACTGCATGCCGAATTATTTGACATTATAGCTTCTTTTAAATTTTAACATTTGCGTGCCAGTATCTAGTACAACACGTGAATGTATGTATGTATTTATATATGTCTGTATGTTGTATTTATACAAGGTTATTTTATAAACACCATCCAAATTTATATATTATATTCTTTGAAGAAAATAACGAAACAAATTTTTTTCTTTTAATATCACTCAGTACTAAAATATTAAGTTAAGTTATCCGAGGAAAACTACCGATTGCTGTCACAGTCACGCTACGCACGGTGTTGTAGCAGATGATTACACGACCCCCGCCCCGCCCTCCCGTATTTCATTGATACATTACAATGATTTTCATAAGTTGCAAATTTAAACGAAAAAAAATAGGAACGTCAAATTGAAGAAGAGATAAGTTGATTTGTTCTTTGATTATAACAATATTAATCGATAACACTTTTAATAAATAAAAAATAAACATAAAAGTAAACCACACCTTAGGCACTTACGTCGCATTTTTAAAATTTAATCAACTTATGTAGAGTAATTGGTTGGAGTAAAGCAAAGGGTGTTTATTAACCACAGAAACTAAAAAAACACAGGATCGCAAAGGCAATTCGAAAATCGCAAAAACAAATGCAGTGCCAAAACCTTAGTACCTACCTACCTAAGTTATTTTTGTCTATTTTACACGATAGGATAAAGAAATGTATAATTAATAGTTCTATATTTTTGTGAAAAATTTCACAAGTCTTAGCCGCCCTGCATACATTTTGCTTTACTCCAACAAAATAATTAATTAAAAATCCAAACAAAATACACTTACATGAAGTTTGAAAACAATCACTACCTTAAAGTGTAGGTAATTTCTCTCTAAACAGTCTTGCACGTTTATGAACATTGTCTTTAATTGTATTACTTGTTTTTTCACTTTGTCACTTCGTTAAATGCACGGATTATATTTATATTTAAGTTCTCGAGGCTTTGGGCCTTCTTCACATAAACCCGTCGTTCAATTTCGCCCTCGATTTCAATTGCAAGTGTGAACACATTTCGTTAGGTAGATAATTATGCGACGTAAATGCGTGAACGCAACATTGTACATCGCGGAAAGTCCGCGGCTGACTGATTTCATTGCGCCGATGTCGTTACAACTTGCGCGCGCAGCTCGGTGGGGCGCTTCGGGCGGTCGGTCGTTCAACTGTAAGTACCTATTTTGCCAGTAACCAGCTGTTGTAATAATTCGCTCGGACAAAATTTTTTTTTGCGGAAATTTTACCTCCCAATTTTTTTTCATAAATGAAGTGTTTGAATGATATCTTATGCCTAGAAAAAATTTGGATGGTGTTTATATAATAACCTTGTATATAAATTAGTTTAGTCTATGTATTATTATAACAACTCGTAATTTATTTCCTTTTTTTTACACTGGTTGTGCACCCTACCTCTCATTTGTCTCCACATCACCCTAAGGTTGACTGGTGGAAAATGCCTAAGGCATTAAGTCCGCCTTTGTACAATTTGTGCAAAAAGTATAAATAAATAAAATATAGCATGATTGTATACAATCTTTGTACCGTGTTTGCTTGCAAATTAGTGAATACACAAAAAAAAAATTGTTATGGTAAGTCGTCTTTACAGGATTATTGCCATAAAAACTTTCCCCATTTTTTCATCGGGCAACCAGTTTAACAAATAGGCGACACCATTATATGGTTGATATACCAAAGCAATTAAGCGTTTAAGTTCCAATTTTGTGATACGTACCGCTAAGGAGTGGAACTCTTTGCCTGAGTCTGTGTTTCGTGACAAATATAATTTAGGGGTCTTCAAGTCATGAGTGAATAGGTATCTTCTAGGCAAGCGCGTCATCCTAGATCGCATCGTCGCTTACCATCAGGCAAGATAGTGGTCATGCGCATGCCTATTTTCTATAAAAAAAAAACTCATTATGGTTTTGGTTAAACGTAATACAACCTGCTCACCTCACTTTTTGCTTGGAGGCATCGATAGTAATAATATTTTTAGCATATCCTTAGTCACTAATCGTTTCGAATCCCTGAAGGGGTACATGTTTGTGTGATGAATACGAGCATTTGTACCTGAGTTTTTATAAATATAATAGCTGACCCAGCCACGCGTTGCTGTGTTATAAATTAAATTAAACCTATCCTATCTTTTGAGTTAGATCAAATAACAGATAGTTACGAAGTTTGATCAAGATCGGTTAATTTATATCTATGTATGTATATATGTCTATGTATGTCTATCCGTTACTCTAGTATTTATAACACAGGCCTTACAGTGCTTACTTTGGGCTAGGCTAATTGGTGTGAATGTAAGATATATTGTTCTATTTTTTTTTTCTGTACATACAAATTCAAAGACAATGAGTTACACGATTCATGGTCTTCCAAACTTCTTATAAAGGCGAAATTCTAAAAAAAAAAATCGATTTATGGTTTAAATTAAGTTGCAAAAATTATTTTTAAACAGCGTCTCATTTGTCATTTCCAATGATATTCATAGCAAAGGTCTTTGCGTCATAAGGCCGACAAGAGTTTGACCTTAAAACAAGTTTGTTTAAATAATTCATATATCATTTTCTCGTATGTTATTGAACTTATGAATAAAAAAAACTGTTATGTAGAAGTTTAACTTCAAAAATCTTATGACATGCTTCCAAAATTAAATAAGCATTTAAAATGCTGTAAAGCTCGATAAACTTATTGGATATATGTACAAGCCATAATATGTAATATTAGTGAAAAATAAATATTAGAAACAAATTGTATTAAGAGATGGCGCTGAATGAATCGCAGTAGCTAAAATGTATTTTTGTAAATATGTTTGATGGTAGAAAAAAGAATTTAGTAAAAAGAGATTGATTCCATTTTCCAACTACACTCGGCGTCAAAAAAATCGCACCTCTAAGAAAATCACGTTCAAATGGCATTAACTCTGGATATGCACATGCAGTCGTATTAATTATAATTTTATTTAAAAGGTTACTTAATTAACTTAATAAAAAAACATTATTTTTCATTATCAAATAAAACCTAAAGCAACAAATAAAGGGTCACAAAAATTCTAAGGAAATTTTGCTGCTCGGGAGAGTCGCGAGTTGCGCTAACTTTGTGGGTATAAAGAGGTCAACACGGGTTCAATGTGGGTCATTCGCTATTAAACCGTTGAAGGGGACACACGCACTGATTTTACTGAAGAAAGAACATCTGGAAAATGGACACTACAGCTGATGAGGCCGCTCAAGTGGTTGCACTACTGCAAGCAGGGGTGCGGCAGTGTGATGTCGCCCGGCAACTGAATCTGAGCCGTTTTTCGGTTCGTAGAGTCTACCAGCGCTTTTTAGAGACCGGTGGCTATATCCGGCGACATGGGTCCGGTAGACGTCGCTGCACTTCGGAAAGAGACGACCGGTTCGTTGTGTCGTACTCTTTGAGAAATCGCTTCTCAAACGCTGTTCAGCTGCAACAGGAGCTCCAGGCAGTTCGCAGACGCACCGTGAGTGTATCCACGGTTAGAAGAAGACTGAAGGAGAAGAACATAGCAGCCCGCAGAGCTGCTACAGGTCCAAAATTGACTGCAGCGCACCGACGAGCCCGCTTGCAGTTTGCTCGCGACCACGTCGATTGGACCATTGAGCAGTGGGGAGCTGTTCTCTTCTCAGACGAGACACGAGTGTGTCTTTTCTGCAACGACCGACGAAGAAGAGTATACCGGAGGCAGGGTGAACGTTTCGCTCAAGCCTGCATCCAGGAGACGGTGGAATATGGAGGCGGATCCTGCATGTTCTGGGGCGGTATGTCGGCTGCCGGCAAAACCGACCTGGTCTGCGTCTCCCGGACCGGAGGTGCTCGCGGACAAGGGTCGCTGACTGCGCGCCGCTATATCACAGAGATCCTGGATGTGCATGTGGTCCCTTTTGCCGAATCTTTTGGCGAGGGGTTCACATTAATGCACGACAACGCTCGCGCACACACTGCAGCCATCGTGAACGACTTCCTGCGGAGGTCCCAAATTCCTGTGATGCAGTGGCCAGCGAGAAGTCCTGATCTGAATCCGATAGAGCACCTCTGGGACCATCTTAAACGTAAGGTTCGATCTCGGGATCCGGCTCCTTCGACTCTAGAGGAACTCCAAACCGCGGTGATTGAAGAATGGGGTCTTATCCCTCAAGAAGAGCTCCTGAAGTTGGTGAGGTCTATGAGGGACCGTATGGAAGCCGTCATCAGGGCAAGGGGGGGTAACACTAGATTTTGAGTTAATTTTAAGACACTTTTTGTACATTTTTTTTGTAAATTATCGATTATTAATTAGGACTTAATTAAGATTTTTTATTATTTTTCAAATTTTTATGCTTTTTGTATAATTTTAATTAAAAAAAAGATTGCACTTAATTGTTGTTTGATGCTCCTTTTTGTTACCTTTCTAATGATACCTAACACTATCCTCTATATAAGGTTTAGGAATTTTTGAATAAGATTTTTATAAGGTGCGATTTTTTTGACGCCGAGTTTATTTGGCAGTTCCTTTTCTTTTAGCTCGAAGGACCTGTCGTACCCGTATAACGTGCAGTAATTTCTTGGTTGAGAAGAGTGATGAAGATGGTATATGCTTTCGGACTAACGCTATCTCTTTCTTTAGGCATTTGGCTCTCAATTTTTCATGACAGGTACGGCATATATTTTTTGAGAGAGATAAACATAGTCCGAATCTTAGTTTTATCTCTTTCTTTCGTAGGGCCACAATTGTCATCGCTAGGGCATGTCCAATATTTATGTTTACACGTCGAGTAATTTTTTTGTTAAAAGGGAGTTTGATTATACATCCAAAATCAAGAAATCGAGGTATTTCTGACTTGATTTGAAATATTATATCAATGTCAATAAAAAATTTAACCTTCTTATGAACTTATAAATATTCCAACAAATGATTAGTTAATTTTATAATATAAAAACTAAATCTTCGGGTATTATGCTGGCAGAATGACGTCAATAACAACTTCTTGATAAACATCGTGACAAAAAAAAAACTTGTATTTTTTTACAACTCGCAGAAAGATTAGGCGACCAGTTTTTTAAAGAAACAAGATTTAAAGGAGGTTTTAAATGTTTTTTTTTGTTTCACATTTAGTAACAATGACAAGAAACGTTCAGAATCGAAAGTAATATTTTTAACATATAATCTAACAATTAATTAAGATGAGAATAGCTGGAATAATGTATTTATTTTTTAGCATATAATTTTTTTTTTTTTTTTTATTTAGGATGGGTTTGCTCTTGATCCCAATCAAGCCCGGGGGCCATGACAGAATCCACGATGGAACGAGCTAACCCAGAAGGTGCCTATTCACCCTGGCTTTGAAAATAGACGGGTTATAAGTTCTCGGAAATACAGACGCAGGGCGGGAGTTCCACTCCTTTGCTGTGCGCGTTATGAAGGATGTTGAAAAGCGCTTGGTGCGACAGGTAGGAATATCAACCAAGAAAGGGTGGTAGCCTGCAGTGCGTCTGGATGTCCGATGGAAAAAAGGAGATGGCGGTATGAGCAGATGCAGCTCTTGAGCACACTCTCCAAAGTACAGTCTGTAGAAGACCGCCAGACAGGCAACTTTGCGGCGATGAGCTAAGGTGTGAAGCTTGCTCTTCACCAATTTGTTGTCCCCGATGAGCCTCTCAGCTCTGCGCTGAATCGTGTCCAGTGCAGCAAGTTGGTATTTTGCTGAGCCATCCCAAAGCAGCAATATTCCATGCAAGATCGGACTTGAGCTTTATAGAGTGTTAAAAGCTGTGCTGGCGTGAAATATCGCTTGACCTTATTGAGGATGCCCAGCATTCTGGCTGCAATTTGAGCTTTGGATTCGATGTTGGCGCCGAAGTTAAGGTCTGAAGACAACTCCATGCCAAGAAGCTCGAGGCTGTTGGTCACAGGTACAGATGTACCTCGGAAAGTAGGAGTGAGGTGGAAGGAACTCCTTTTTGCCATGAAAAGACACGCTTGTGTTTTTTATAAAAAAATTATTTATATGCTAAAGGCGCATTTAGCCTTTAAAAAAACACATTTCCGAGCCCTCTGATAAGCTCGACCTTTCGCAATATATTGGTTATTATAATTAATGATTTTTATAAATATTTTTTTTATTTTGAAGGTAGTTAACCTTCAACATTGATGAAACGATACTAGCTCATAGTAATTAAAATGCGCTTGTAAATTTCGATGTATCTACCAGTGTCTTTGTAGCTCAGCGATCAGACCAGGCGTCTAAATAGTGAAAGGTCGTGGGTTCGACACTCATGAGGGTTAGAAGAAGTTACATTTCAATGACAAAGAACTCAAATATTTGCTAGAGGTTTTACCGTATAGCTAAGGAGTGTAGAAAAAAAGATCTTTGTCCTCAGTTTATTATAAAAACTTCTGGGGGCAAGAAGGCTAGCTACTATTTAACTTGAAAATAAATTTAACTTGAACCTAATACTTTTGTCGACCTCCATGGTTGAGTGGCTAGCATACCCGTGTTCATAACGTCACGTAAGTCCGATGCCCAAAATTTTCTATATTGGCTCGAGTCTAATCGTTGTGATACCATCGGTAATCCTTAATTCCATAACACAACTGTTTTAGCTGCTTAAATTGTGCTCAGAACAATGTAAATCTATGTAAGTGGTTTGTGTGTTTGTCTGTCCGCTCTTTTTCCATTATATCAATAACGTTACCATAGCAACGCGTTAACCGCAAGTAGTTCGTCTACCGGACGCTAGATGGCGCTAACGGAAAAATATTTAATAATAGAAAAAAATTAAAGAATTTTGTCCACCCATGCGAAGCCGGGACGGGCCACAAGTATTTATTAATAAAATAATAATTTGAATAAACAAATAATAATTCGAATAAAACAATTGTTGTTTTTTATTTAATTTTTTGCATTCACAATGCAATATTTCTATAAGATATAAAATACGTGTGTAAAAAACAACCACGCCTCCGAGCCCTCAGATGGGATTCGAACCCACGACCTTTCGCAATCCGGGCGACTGCTCTGACCACTGAGCTACCGAGACGCTGGCAAACGTGTCGAATTTTACAAACGTATTTCAACTTCTACTATGAGCTAGTATCGTTCCACCAATGTTGAACGCTAACTACCTTCAACATTGAAAGTAATATTTTTACAAATATTAAACAATCAATTAAGCTGGTTCCATCTTAATTTTTGTTTTTTACACACGTATTTTATATCTTATAGAAATATTGCATTGTGAATGCAAAAAATTAAATAAAAAACATAATTATAGCTGGTTCCATCTTAATTGATTGTTTAATATTTGTAAAAATATTACTTTCAATGTTGAAGGTAGTTAGCGTTCAACATTGGTGGAACGATACTAGCTCATAGTAGAAGTTGAAATACGTTTGTAAAATTCGACACGTTTGCCAGCGTCTCGGTAGCTCAGTGGTCAGAGCAGTCGCCCGGATTGCGAAAGGTCGTGGGTTCGAATCCCATCTGAGGGCTCGGAGGCGTGGTTGTTTTTTACACACGTATTTTATATCTTAAAACAATTGTTTTACAGATTTTGCGCATAATTTATTTTGTATTTAATCGTGACGTTTTGGACTCCTTTACAGGAGCCGTGATCACAGGATGACTAAGGTAATGGTCGTCATATATTTGCTACTACCTTCACAATATTTTAATATCAAATAATATTAAATTATGCCTTTCAAAAGTCTGAATATTTTTTTATGCTAAAACACGAGGAACATGGGTTGTGACATTATCTAGATAATAATAATAACAGATATATCTTACAGTCACACCAATAAGCCCAAAGTAAGCACTGTAAGGCTTGTGTTATGGGTACTAAGGTAACGGAAAGTAATATTCATAGAAATATATATAAAAAGCCATGATTCAAGTACAAAAGCTCTTATTCAGGACAAATTCTTTTGCTCATCACACAAATAATGCCTATATCGGAATTCGAACCGGGACCTATGGCGCAGAAAATCGCTTGCATAATTGCAAAAATCACGCCTCTTCCACATCCATATTCTGTAGCACACATGACGCAAAAGCGACAGATTAAGACGCGAGATTACGTGTCAGTTACGTCACGTAGACATTACGTCGTCGTCACGTAACACGATATTGGGTACGTTTAAAGTCTAACTTGGCTAATTTAATTTACATAGTAAAATTCCATGATGTTATGAAAAAAAACTGGTTGGTTGCCTGTAAAGTCGGTATACGGGCGAAAGTTTTACGTGACAACGACTTTGAGTGGTAAAATAATTTTAATGTGAATATTCATTCGTATAGTAGGAAGAAGGATGAAATAATAGTAACAATTTAAAACATTTATTTATACAAAGAATTATATTTAAAACATTAATTTATAGGCACGCGTCCCTTCCACTTTTTATGTCTGTCTCTCTCGCTCTTAGGCGGGCTAACCATGCCCGAGTGGAAGGGACGCGTGCCTCTCACTCGCTCTCATTGTAAGCGCATAACGTGAGCGGAGCGTAACGCAGTTTCTTGAAGTGTCACCCGGCAAACCAATTTATACGACGTTGTCACGTCAAAAAGAAAAGTAAATATACTTTTCGTAATATAATTTTTTAGTAAATATATTTAATTTTCAATATTGATCAATTTTATCAAAAATATGTCGTTGGATTTCAATCATTTACTATTGCATCATCGTTGCAAGTCCGATACTTTGGTGTGTAAGAAAACCCAACAGTTTAAAATTTTAAGACAAATAGCGCCATCTGTATTTTGTTAAAAAACTATACTTAAAAGCAATGCCTACATTGTGTTGTGCGTTTAAAAGCAGACACTACGATTACCCTTTGTTATAGGATTAAGAGTAAATTGAGTGGGAGAGAGACGCAAGGCGTTCGGCGGGCCTCTCTCTCGTTCGGTGACTCATCGTAACGTTACCGAGCGTTACACTTTTTCATAAGTGACTCCCAGCCGCAACCTAATTTAAGACGTTGTCACGTCAAAAAGCATCAAAAGTACATATAATATTTTATGATTTTTATATATTTTTTTTCATTTTCAATGCTATGATAAATTATTTAAATAGAATAATAGTATAAAAACTCAACCCGGCTCCCAAGTAAATTCTCAGGTGGCAACCGAACCAGCAACCTTTGGATGTTCGGTCCAATGCTCTCTTAATTGAGCTAGCGAGCCTTGTGAACATGTGTCGAAATTTTCAGTACCTTTCTACTTTTTTCTTTGTAGGCCAGAGTTGTCTTATCAATGAGAGAAACATACTCTCGTATTCGAAAGAAACATTTTTACAAATGTTTGGACGGATTAAATTACGGGTCGAGTCGATTTTTTCTATTAAAATAATTTATCGTAAACATGGATATGCTTATTTTAATAATTCTATTTTGTATGTAATAAAAATAATATTTAAATAAAGTAATCGGTCTTCATACGTGTGCACGTTCCTAACTGGTAACGTATACAAAAATTTATATAAAAATACATTTGTATACTCGTAAATTTAACGGTTAGGAACGTACCCTATAAAAATATTGGAAGGTAAAAACGTGGTAACCCGTAAAGTACGGGGCATCTGGCAAGCCTATGTATGGACATCGAAATTTTTTTTTAAACTAACCATTTATATAAATATAAAAAATAAGATTATGTTATAAACAATTTTATGTTATTATTGTGTCTGCGCAAAGATAAGAGCTACTCTATATTCCTCCGAAAAAAGATATATGTATATTCAGTCAATATATCTATATCCGCTTAATATATCCGGATTACTAGTCTATTTTTTTTGTTTATCGTTTTGAATTGATTGGGTACGCTCTTGATCTCAATCAAACCCGGGGGGTCAAGACAGGAGCCACGTTGGAACGAAGGGCGAACTAACCCAGAAGGTGCCTATTCAACCTGGCTTTAAAAACGGACGGGTTATACGTACTCGGAAATACAGACGCAGGGAGGGAGTTCCACTCCTATGCTATGCGAATTATGAAATATGTTGAGAAGCGCTCGGTGCGACAGGTAGGAATAGCAACCAAGAAAGGGTTGTAGACCGCAGTGCGTCTGGACGTCCGATGGAAAAAAGAAGATAGCGGTTTGAGCAAATGCAGCTCCTGAGCACACTCTCCAAAGTACTATCTGTATAAGACCGACAGACAGGCAACTTTGCAGCGATGAGCTAAGGTGTGAAGCTGATGTCTGTTTATTAGGTCCAGTCAACCGGTGATTGGCCAAATGATTTGGAGATGATTCATGTGATTGGATTGGTTATACTGGACATACTAAGAAATTTTATACGGAATGGTTGGATATATATACGTTGTGGGATATATCTTCTGGATATCCGGAGTTCACAAGTCTACTTTGTGAGCACCCAATATATTGTTAAAATGACTTAAATTTAATATATTGAAAGAGAAAGGAAGAGAAACTGTTTCCAAATGTGTTCGTGAGACTCTGAAATTTATCAGTCATTGTGTGACTAAACAATTTCTAATATGGCTTGAACAATACGATTTTTATGTAATACTAGCTGACCTGACTATTTCCGATTTATGTATGATAACATAATTAGTTAATTTATTATTACGAAAGTCAAATTTCTGATGTTTACTGCATTTCTTTTATTTATAAAATAAATATTTGCATGTTTACGCGCAGGCTAAGCATATGTTAAAGGAGGAGGGTAGCTAAGGCTGGTTTTTGGCATATTTAATTTTTTACAATTACATTTTTTTGCCAGTAAGTATAGATAGTCTATAATCTAAGATCACAGTGGTTTGTGTGTTCGTCTGTCCGCTCTTTTTCCATTGTATCAATTAACGTTATCATAGCAACGCGTTACCGGGTCAGCTAGTTGTATATAAGTACGTATATCAGATATTTTCGAATCCTGCCAAATACCCTTCGTAGCCTATGTGCATATGGGACAGTGTACTTTTAAAATGACGAAAGAGTTTTTCAGAACTGTTATGCAAGGCACTCGTACACGGAGATCGTCAAATTGTCAAATGTGTTTGCATAAAATGTTTGATTCTCATAGCGATACAAGGGTCTAGCAAGATAAGATGTGACCCCTGTGTTTTGTATGATTTTACCTTTTATACGTGCCAAAGAAATGTATTATTATAATTTATTTATTTACTAGCGACCAACCCGGGCTTCGCACGGATGCAATGCTCTACTACATATATTATGCATGTATTATACATATAAACCTTCCTCTTGAATTACTCTATCTATTAAAGAAAACCGCATCAAAATCCGTTGCGTAGTTTTAAAGATTTAAGCATACATAGGGATATAGGGACAGAGAAAGAGACTTTGTTTTATACTATGTAGTGATGTTACATGGGTCGTTCTTCTTTTTAACCGACAGTGAAACGACGTTTTTCTGTTTGTTGGGTTTTTGAACTATCCATAATTGTGGTTTCTGTGTGGAATTTAAAAGAAATTGCATCTGTGTTGTCATTAGGACTAATTAAAGTTTCCTTTGCGTCAAATATTTATTCATTTTTAATGTTGGGTTTTAAAAAAATATGTGACAGAGTGGCCTTTTTCTGTGGAGACCACATTTCGGTTTACCACTCTGTCACGGCATTCTATGGAAAACAAACGAAAAAATATGTTGGTTTGAGAAAATGAAAAATTACATAATATTAATAGATATGTTAATAGAAACATATGGACGTTTATTCGAACCGAATTAAAAAACCGTAAATATCAATACTCCAACGAGACGAAGGACAGACCATTGTCGATAAAAAAGTAGAACGACCCACATATTTAAATGATCGTCAAAAAAGAAGTAATAGATCGTCATAAAAATACAATTGGTGAAGTTTTTTCTTACCAGGGGTAAATACCTTCGCATACCCCTCTCCCATGGGGAACCATGGGGATTATGTGGGGCTCGAACCCACTAAAACCCCCTGGGTGTTCCTCAGCCGTTATTGCGACGGACCACAGGAAATAGGTACGCTACCGCGGCCCACCGCCAAATTGCTTGTTTCTTTCATATATTTCAGCACATTTATACATGTAGGTATATTAAAGAATATTCATTATACAGTGGCAGCACGCCATTATTTAAGTTGTCTATCTATTTATAATCTGTGTTCATATTTTTTTGAAACTGCAATGACACTATGTCATCAACTTTAGTCACGAAGCGATGTAGTACGTGTACGCACGTATGACACTTTGAAATATCGACCTTAGTTGACCTTATACAGAGTTGATGCCACTTACGAAAGAGGTCGGGCGCATTACAGATTTTGCAAGTCAATTAATCTATATTTATGTATATATTAATAATAATATATTTAGGTCAATGCAGCCGCTAAGTATAAAGCTTCGTTATTGGAGCGAAGCGTAATACTATAAAAAATCAATAATGTTTAGTACATTTTCAAATTACATAAGAATGAAAACTGTCAAAAAGCGCGCGCTTTTTGTTTCAATGGGAAATGCCATAGAGCCAATGTTTTTGGTCTATATCTGATCAAGAATTCTGACCGCACTAGACTAATTATCGCGTGCTTTTAAAAAAATAAAACTTTTTAAAAGCACGCGATACCGATTTGAACCCAGCACCGACGGTCCTGGGTTCAAATCCCGGAAGGGGCAGATGCTTGTATGATGAATTCGAGCATTTGTACCTGAGTCATGGGTGTTTATATATATATTTCTATGAATAATACATATGTATGTATCATATATGTATGTCTATCCGTTACCCTAGTATCCATAACACAAGCCTTACAGTGCTTAATTTGGGCTAGGCTAATTGGTGTGAATGTAAGAATTTTTATTTTTTTTTATTGTTAAAATCAGGGACTCTCAAGTGCATTTGGTTTTAGTGTTTTATCTCGGTCTAGTTGAATTGCATGTAGGGTAGATGCAATGATGCTAGATTAGTGCATGCGAAGACACGATCTTAGCGTACCCCCTCTGGATTCTTGCGCCCTAGGCTGCAGCCTAATTAGCCTAAGGGTTAATCAGGGCCTGTTCTTGGTCATATTTTTTTTATGTTTGCGAACATTAAAATTCGGTCACAATCTAGTCCTAAGCCTGTTGGTTCTATTTATTACAAAAATACAAAAATTGCCTAAGAACTCATAGAGTTATGGCGTCACATACATTTCGTCATTGAAACTGAACCATGGAAGCTTCGCTCGCTACGCTCGCTCCGCTCCAAAAATGTTGAATATTAAGTGCAATAAATATATAACCAACGTTATCATATGCTCTTGTAAACTAAATAATTTACTAAGTTATATTATACGAGACCCCCAAGATATATGTTAAACAAACAAAGATAATATATTTACTTAATTTTTTAGTACAAAATAATAAAAACGACCACTTCACCTGAGAGCTCGGAGATGTGGTTATAAGCATATTTCAAATCTTATAAACAAAGATAATTTTGGAGCAATCACACAAATAATAATAACGTGTGTGTATGGAGTACTGTTCTCATCTTTGGGACGGTTTTGCCCAATACCAACTACAGACGCTTGAGTCTATTGAGAGGAGGGCGAAGAAACTCATCGGCAATGGCGAACTTTTTTATTAATAAGCTAAAAAGCTTTGAACATCAACGGAAGGTAGCTAGCCTATCCGTTTTTTATAGGATACATTTCGAAGAGTGCCTTGCACAGCCTTGCTTCGCCGTCCCCACTTTTTATCGGATAACCAGACTTACATATAGTCGCCACGAGTTTATGGTTGATATTTTGAATTTTGAAATGCTCAAAAATTAAAAAGTTATGACCAAAAAACATTGACTCTACAGGTAAGCAAAAAAATTCAGCATATATGCACTGAACTCTCTAGAGCTTATATTTTTGAAACCACCAATCCGCTCCGCTCCAACATATGGTGCTAGCGAAGCTTTATGCTTAGCGACTTCATCGACCTAATATTGCTTAAACCGTAACGTCCAAAATCTATATTATGTTATAACAATACTTTGTGTGTGTGTGTGTGTGTGTGTGTGTGTTTGTTACCATACCAGCAACGCGTGGCCGGGTTAGCTAGTGTTAATAAAAGTATACTGATCATTATGGATTTTGTTAGGCAGAGCCACTAGGCTAGGCTAGAGGCTGATACATAAAATCAAGCCTTCTTCCCGTAGGTATAGATCACAGATTTCCACTTTCCGAGATCCTGGCATACATCTCTCGCTTCTTCAACTCTCTTCAGACCTTTCATACAAGCTAGTCGGTTCAGGTTGCTTTTGACCTGACCTTTTTATAGGCCGTCTCCTTTTCATTATAAATTTAAAATAGTTTAGTAATTTTATTTATTAGGCATTTCATTTTTGAAGTGAAAATTTCTTTAGCATCGTTGTGGTTTGAAAGTCGATGAAACGAAAAAGCGACAGTAAAAAGAGACAGACACATAAATTCTTAAGATTTAACGTACAAGAAAATAAGATAGCAAGCATTATGTACGTGTGTTAATACGTGTTCGTGTCCGCATGCGTAGTACAAAGCTTGGGAGAAGGCATCACAACAACCGTGGTATTTTGTATATGTGTACGTATTATTTTTGAAGGTTTCACTTCTAGCACGTGTGAATTGCACACATGCTTTTTTATTTAAATGTTTATCATGTAAGTATTCCTGGGTGCTATAATAATGTTTATATATTAATAATAAATTAATATAAAATAGTTTTATAAAAAAATATTTTAACAGGAGACTAAAAAAACATTGTTTACGATACGATCTACAAGAGACTTGTTTATCTCTAATTTGGCGGTTGATGTCGCTTGATCTCACTGTCACGAATTCTACAAAAAAAATGTCACATACCAAGGACACAAACAGTTTTGTCTTTCGTAATATCATGACAACGACGACAATATTACACGAGCTCCGTGGTCGAGTGGTTTCATATCGGTTATCATGGTAATGCCACGCCGAAGTCCCGTGTTCGATCCCCGGCTCAGTCAGAAAACGTGATTTCCATTACAAGTGCTTTATCTACTTAAACTTAGTATTTATTTTATTCGTTAGCTCTAGCGGCCCGTCCCGGCTTCGCACGGGTCGACAAAGTTCTTTAATTTTTTCTATTATTAAATATTTTTTCGTAAGCGCCATCTAGCGTGCGGTAGACGAACTACTTGCGGTTAACGCGTTGCTATGGTAACGCATATACAATGGAAAAAGAGCGGGAAAAAGAGCGGACAGACAAACACAAACCACTGTAATCTTAGATTATAGATTCACAATGCTATATTTCTATAAGATTGTGCTTATTAAAAATCAAGTCGGTATAGTCCCCGGCATAGTTGAACCTGGTTTTGAAATCACGTGACATGCGCAGTAGCAAGTTTAGGTACATTATTCATTACATGTCACGTGATTTCAAAACCAGGTTCAACTTATGTGACGGGAACTATACAGCTCGGAAGTTCAGAGGTCAGAGCACTTTCCCGGATAACAAAAGGTCGTTGGTTCGTATCCTTTCTGAAGGCTTGCCGATGTGGTTGTTTTTGTTAGCTTATTTATTGTGTTAACTTTGAGACCAAATAAAGTGATATTGTCTAATATTAATTAATTTAGTACTAACTGACCCGGCCACGCGTTGCTTATAAATTAAAACGAAACGTATCCTAAGTAGGAAAAAATCCAGCAAATTAAAAAAAAACACCCAAACCGGTTGAGTAGTTTCGAACACTGTGACTCGAAATTTTATATACATACTAGCTCCGATCACGTGTTGCTTTAATTTTAATTATAATTTGCAAAAAAACAATACTATAGATTAAAATGAAACCTACACTATGTCCTAAGTCGAAATAAATTTAGTAAACTGCCAAAAAACATCATTATAATTCAGTAATTTCAGTAGGATAGAAAAAGGACGTCTGTATCTCAGTCGAGAACCCACTGGTTTGAAATATTACTTTTCGCAACTTACTTGCCGTTCAGTTAATCTTAACATCAGTCATAGTGACAATTGCTTAAAACATTGTGCAATTTCAGCTAGGCACATTGAACAATGCAATATTTTTTTTATGAAATCGTCAACGTTCGGGTGTGGTGTTGAATTCGATTAGTGTCGTATGAAAATATAAATTCAAATGCGCATAAAATAAGTTTTTTTTTTAGTAAATAGGAAATCGCTTGACCACTATCTCGCCTGACGGTAAGACTCTATTGGTAAGTGATACGTATGCCTAAAGATACCTATTCACTCGTGACTTGAACACCCCTAATAATTGTATTTATCAGGAAACACTTAGGTTAAGAGTTCCACTCCTTAACGGCACGGATCTCTAAATTGGAACCAAAACACTTAGTGCGACTCTTTGGTATATCAACCATAAAATGATGACGCCTATTTGTAAGTCTGGTTGTCTGATAAAAACTGGGGATGACGGAATAAGGTTCTGCAATTCTGCTGCACAATCTTCGAAACGTATCCTATAAAAACGGATTAGCTAGCAAAGCTTTTATAAAAAAGATCGTTATTGCCGATAAGCCTCTGCTAGGTTGTTTTCAATTTCACTACCACCTATTCGGGACTGCTGATCACAAAAGTAACGCCCTTTACAATAGTCTACAAATTAAAGCATAACCATTAAATGCTCCGACACTGGTGACGGGACACATTGTATAATAAATATTTTTTATTACATTAATGACATTGACTGAAATTATAATTTTCCATTATTTAAAATTATATTTTCCATTTTTTTATTAAAATAAGTTTTTGCATTCTGGAAATGGCAAGTTATGACGTCTCATAATATTTATCAATATCTCTGTGACCACAGCTACGGTAAATTTAGTTAATTTCATTTCATTACAATTAACGATAAATGTGTTAGGAGTTTTAGTTATATGGTAGCGATCCTGCCTTTCGCGCCATTCGGTTAATATTATTAAAAATAATAATATATAAAACTGGTTGTATAAGAAGTGATGTCAGCATCAACTGCTTCGGACATGGACGTGGACGTAACACAAGTATTAAGCTTACCACGATGGATTAACTGGATTATTAAATATGTGTTAAACTCATTTAATTTTAAGTCCAAGCCACCAACTAAATAAAATATGAGAAACAATACATATTCAGTTCAGTTCCTATATCTATATATAATACGTATATAGTTTATTTTATTTATAACTAGCTGACTCGGCCACGCGTTGCTATGGTAACGTTAATTGATTATAAAAACTGTTATTCTTAGGCTTATGGGAACTATATATGGCAACAAACACACAAAGAATTAGTATTATATACTGTACTGATAATTATTTATCAAAAACTATATTATATTATTTAAGTTATATGTTGGCTCCACGGAAGATCAGCGTTACAAATGAATGTTTGCAACATATACAGATGTTATTTATCTAGTTTAAGGAAAATTTTATTAAGAGCATTTTTTTGTACCGAAAAAATATATTTTAATTTAAATTTTCAATATTTTCTTTAAAAAAATCAACAAAATTAAATCAGTAATTAGATTTATTTATTTCTTCCATTTCCGCGCACATTACAAATTTGAATGAAACACTTTTTTACGGAATCCGCGCACAGGATGATTGAAAATCCGTAAAAAGTGTTTTATTCAAAACAGTAATTAGATTTTTAACATGCTTTATCGATTAACATCGGTGACTTACTCTCTCCATGGGTAATGTAACACGCTTATTAACTTTGACATGCGAAGTACATAGTAGTGAAATCACAAACACCCAGACGCTAAAGACAGCGTGGAAGCAAGCGTAGCGCGTCGAATTCGCCAAGTTATTAGTGCGGAAATATTAGAAAACTCACTGACACACTGCGAGATATATGTTTCTCATAATATGGCAAAAAAGTCGTAAAATGAAAAATTCAAAACTGCTCTTCCTTAAAGCAGATACCGGTTATTATTATTATTTGATAAATTCATAGTTTATTTTTCTATTTTTTTATAAAAATCACCATTTAAGTTTAAATGAAAAAAATATACTGTCATTTTATACAAATACCATATCATAGTTATTTGGATATGTTTATTAAAGTTCCTGTGATTTGTTATAATTTAAATAAATAATAAATTAATTGTTTTAGTTTCTCTGATTCTTTGATATATTTTTTTTAATGAAGTTCCTTATGTGGTGTTGCAGAGGGGCCCCTAAGCGGGGAAAAACGTCCGTAGCGTTAAACAAAAAGTGTAAGATTTTTATGTATAGTCTACGTGATGACTGTTATTATAAATCATTGTAAAATAAAATAAAGGTGTTCAGATAATTTTTTAAAGTAATTTCTTTGCTTTTTGTCGATAAGAAAATCATAATAAAAATTTATACCCGAATTATTATTTTGTTTATACCTCGAAAAGAACTTAAAATTAATATTTTAGTAATAAGGAACTTCATTCCTCTCCGGTGTCCCAGGACACCACACGACTTTTTTTCCAAATTTGTGATTTAATTTCTTTTATATTTTGTTTAAAATTTGAAATGCTGTGCATGCCTTTCATTTAAACGCATATATATATATATATATTATTAATTATTGTTTTTTTTAAAAGCTTGTGTGCTGTTCACATGTGTTAGAAGTGAAATCTTCAAAAATAATACGTACACGTATACAAAATACCACGGTTGTTGTGATGCCTTCTCTCAAGCTTTGTATTACGCATGCGCACACAAACACGTATTAACACACGTACATAATGCTTCCTATCTCATTTTCTCCTACGTTAAGTCTTATGAAATAATGTGTCTGTCTCTTTTTACTGTCGCTTTTTCGTTTCATAGACTTTCAAATCACAACGATGCTAAAGAAAACTTCTTTGAACTTAAATAAATTAATAAAAACCCGCCAAAACTAAAAACAATTTTATGCAGGTTACTTGAGCTCATGACGTCACCTACTTGTAAACTAACATTTAGCATTTCATCAATATCAATCTATAGGTATACTTAATTAGTCATGTTTTGGAATTCTTTTGTGGGTACCTCAGAAAGTCCTTTCCTTGCGGACATTGCCTCTCGAAATCAAATATTAGTTGAAAGAAACTCGAAAGTTACGTACGTGTTTCGAGTACTGACTCACATTGTCGTATGCATTCACGTCATGTACGAAGTTTAAAGTTATTAGCGTACACAATGGGCGACCTTTGGGAAGAGTTTAAAGTACCTTTAAGGACAAAGGGCTTTTGTTAATTTAAATAACTTTGTATCGTTTTTCCTCGTTCTTTACTATATTATCACTTTTAGGGTTCCAAAGTAAACAAGGAATTCTTATTATAATATATAATATAACTAGCTGATCCAGGCACGCGTTGCTGTGTTATAAATTAAAATAAAACCTATCCTATCTTTTAAGTTAGACCAAATAACAGATAGTTACGAAGTTTGATCAAAATCGTTTAAGTAGTTTAGGAGTTCATCGCGGACAAACAACGTGACACGTAATTTATATATATTGAGATAATATTATCTATAACCTCAGATCACAAATTTGTTGTTTGTCTGTCCGCTCTTTTCCCCGCTCTTTTTCTATTGTATATGCGTTACCATAGCAACGCGTTAACCGCAAGTAGTTCGTCTACCGGACGCTAGATGGCGCTAACGAAAAAATATTTAATAGAAAAAATTTAAAGAATTTTGTCCACCCGTGCGAAGCCGGTACGAGCCGCTAGTCTATAATCTAAGAACACAAATTCGTTGTTTGTGTGTTTGTCTGTCCGCTCTTTTTCCCGCTCTTTTTCCATAGTATACGCGTTACCATAGCAACGCGTTACCGGGACAGCTAGTCTTTATTAATTCCATATAGAGTACAAATACCTATCATATATCCTACGATATGCAAATAATAAACTACCTACCTTGGTCTACCTGGTCTGGTTTTGGAGAGATAGAGGTCGCTCTCACATAGACTATCCACCTACAAGCTTAAATGTCAACATCTAGGAGAAGAAATGAAGATTTTTATTATAGTCCATATGTCTGTCTCCTGCTTAGCAGTTGTTATCGGGACTGGGAAGCTGTACTTTACACATGGTTAAGTGAAGATGATTATTTTTCTCGTCTGTCTCATGGTGTATTGTTGGATAGGTCGTTCAAAAATATAGTGAGTTTATGAAGACTATTTTCCGTTCAGAAATCCGTTTGCCGAATATCAAGTTTAAAAGTGTTTTACTAGTATTTTAATTTGATAATATTGTGTGATTTTTATTTTTATCTGTTTGCAACCTAAAAATATTGTGAATAATTTTAATCAATAAAATAATAATAATAATGTATTATATTATTTTAATAATAATTATATTTATAGCACACGGTTTAAATTTGTGTTTTAATTACAAATATATTTGCTACTTCGGAACCCTACATTGCGTGTAGTACGATACGCTCTTGACCGAGTTTTTCTTTGGGAGTGATAATAAAAGGATATGGATTCAAATAATTACTCAGTCACCATATGGTGTCTGCTTTTGCACTTAACTTACCTCAATTTTTTACCCAAAAATGGGTTCGCTCTTGATCCCAGTGAAGTCCGGGGGCAAGACCACAGGGCCAGGATCCACAATAACTATCTAACCCAGAAGGTGCTTATTCACCCTGGCTTTAAAAACGGACGGTTTATAAGTACTCGGAAATACAGACGCAGGAAAGGAGTTCCACTCCTTAGCTGTGCGCATTATAAAAGATGTTGAGAAGCGCTTGGTGCGACAGGTAGGAAAGCAACCAAGAAAGGTCGGTAGCCCGCGGTGGTAATGTCTCTTCCCTTACTCCATCGTTATGCCTCAAAAAGCCCATCATTTTTACAAGTTTATATTTACTTTTACCTCAACCGGTGTCTGTTATATAGTTTTACAAGTTAAATTTGACCCGTTACCCGGTTTCCGATTGAGCTGAAATTTTGTATGCGTATGTATACAATGCAATATTATGATGACATAGAGCTGATCTGATGCTGAAGCTGGAAGATGGCTGAAAGAACTCCGCAATAAAACGACACAACCCCGTCGAGTTTGGGCTCGTTTGATTCGTATTGACGAGTACTTTGATCTTATATGGTAACCAGGGTCTGATGCTGGAGCTGTAAGGTAGATATAAGATGTCCGCAATAAAACGTCACAACCCCATGGAGATTTTTTAACTTTTTAGTCCATTTTATTACAAGAAATAGTAAAAACTTGTTTTTTAAAATGTTTTTTTAAACGTATTTAAACTATAAGACGTTATCACGTCAAAAATAGAAAAAAGGCCATGAACTCTACGCGTTCTTGTCTTTTTAACAATCGGTTTTGTGTTAGTTATTGTTGTATTTTTAACAACATTTTTAAACTTTTGAGTTCAGTAACTTCGCGGTAATCTTTTTTATGAAAAGTAATATGTCAAGTAAAATTTATTTATGGAATTAGTACACCAACATTATTATATTTACATTGCTTATGCTTGAAAAAAAGAAGTTTAATATGAATTTAAAACTAAAGTCTTTTTAAAGTGAAAACTTCCTTAACGGCGTTGTGCACTCTTTGGGATGGGTAAAAAATGTTGAACTCGCGTAAAGACACGTGACCTGATCAAAATTCGAAAGACGGAGGGAGAGTAGACCGCCGGCTCGGTGTAGGAAAGGCAGTAATATCCACCTTTCTTTCTACCGCGCGGCGAAAATGTATGCCTGCTCCTGCTGTTTCGTTTAAGCGGCGCAGGGCGCTTGTGCGAGTGTGCGTGTGTGTTTGTTGTCATGTTTGTGTACGATAGCGCAAATGCAAATTAATATTGTATTTTACCACATAAATGATAGTTCTTTTTTACTGATAATGAAAGCAATTCGTGCGAAATGATTCCCTAACCATTCCAAAATATCAAAAATGCACAACGTTAATGTTCATGTTGTCACTTCTGCCGGCACTCCCGGAGTGCAACCCGTTGTTTATTTTTTTTATCAAAAACTCTAATGCAAACTCATTTCATTTATATCTTTTGATTATTTAAGCACTCAATTGCTAGATTTTTACATGTTATGTAATTATTACATGAAAAAATTCAACCTATCTCTGGTGTCAAATGTCCTAACCTAACCTAACCAAAATAATATTGTTTGTCTCTTTCAGTGAAACTGAAATGATAATTCTAATGAAATTGGCAAAACCCGTTTTAAATATAATAGTTTTATTAATCGCTAGAGTTTTTTATGAATAAAATGGTATATTTGATTGCACCTGCATTATTAAGATATCTTAACCGTAAACACTAGGAGTATTTGCCGCTAATTGTCTTACCGTACACAATTTTATCATTTAATTCTAGTTTTGAAAGTAAATCTTCATACTTCACGATTACGACCGGTAAATAAAAAAAGAGGCATAACGAAAATAATCCAGCGTACTAATTGAGCGGGCTCCCTCGTTCGTGAATAGCCGCCCAGAAAGTGATGGAACGCAAAAAAACGGAGCGTTTGGTGAAAGCCGATACTCGCTCGAAATTTTAAAACGGTTCAAGACACGAACGGTAGCGATTGCCGTTAGCGTGTTGTAGTCGAATTCGATGTCCTAAATAGGCAAAAAAATCAAAAAGTCGGTAAAGTTCTATTATGGGCTTTTTACTACTTTGACAAATTCTAAATTTGAAGATTAGAAATCGAACAGATGCATTATAAAAACTTTGCTCACCACCGCAAAGTTGCCTGTCTGTCAGTCTTCTACAGAATATACTTTGGAGAGTGTGCTCAGAAGCTGCATGTGCTCATACCGCCATCTCCTTTCTTCCATCGGACATCCAGACGCACTGCGGGCTACCACCCTTTCTTGGTTATTATTCCTACCTGTCGCACCAAGCGCTTCTCAACATCTTTCATAATGCGCATAGCAAAGGAGTGGAACACCCTCCCTGTATTTCCCAGTACTTATAACCCGTCCGGCTTCAAAGCCAGGGTGAATAGGGTTAGCTCGTTTCATTGTGGATTCTGTCTTAGCCCCCCCGGGCTAAAAAAATGTAGAAATCGAACTTTTCTATATGGTCTCGAGTTGGAGTGTTGTGGTACAGTCGTTGCTTCTGATTTCCATAACATAAGTTCTTTAGCTACTTGGGTCAAGGTTAATGTATGTGATGTTGTTTAATAGTTTTATTTATAAGTTTAGTTTAGCCTAAAGAAGTCCACTACTTATTTATGATGACCTTAGTACAATGGACTTAGGACTACACCGTAAACTGGTGTCCTACCCAGACAGGCTTCGTCATTTTAATTTTACGCCATTGGTGACGCGCCGTAAACAACAGGATCTTTTTCACCTACATAAAATTTTACACCCTATCTTTGACTCCCCAAGAATACTTTCCCTGCTTAACTTTAACGCCAGAATTCTACTCGTAACCGCAGAAGGAAATTTGTATTACAAACATTTAAAAATAATACCTCGTTTTTCAATCCAGTCGTACGAATGTGCCGGCTTTATAATGAACTGCTTCAGGATGATAGCAACTGATGAATAGGGCGAGGATAGCATTTGTACCTGAGTCACAGGTATTTATGTATACTAAAGGCGAACTTTCAGATACCAAATAGAGGATGTATGAAAAGGCTGAAGAGTTGAAGAAGCTCGAGATGTATGTCAGGATCGTGGACAGTGTAAGTCTGTGGTCTCTGCCTACCCTCTGAAAAAGGCGTGATTTTATGTATGAATGTATGTATTTCTATAAATATTACATCCATAACACAAGCCTTATAGCGCTTGCTTCGGGCTAGGCTAACTGATGTGACCGTAACAAATATTATTATTTTTTTATATCAAAATTCCTTTAGAACTCTTTGAAATATTTTAAAAATGTACATCACCTACATAGACGGAAACGTATTATTTCTTTGTTTGCAATAAATACATATATTGTAATATCATGTTTATACTTGTTTACTGGTCCTGGATTTCTTTATCGTACACAATTACTCACAGAGAGATATGAATCAGACCATGCGCTACAGTAAATATACGTCTTGCTTTTGACCGTAAAAGGCTTTCCTGAGCTGGATAATTAATTAATTTTCAAATTTAATTCAATATTTTTGCATCATGGCTCCCATGGATCAGCTTCAATGGTGCAATGTCTGTTGCAGCATAACGTCCCGAGTTCTTAACCGATTTTAATATTTTTTAAGTGGAATGGAATCAACAGGCTTAGGACCAGATTGTGACGGAGTGACTGAAATTTGAAATTCGCAAAAATTCCCATTGATTTTTTTTCTTTTTTTAGGTATCACGCTCCGTTCCTTTATATGGTGCTAGCGTAGCTTTATGCTTAGCGACTGCATCGCCTAGTATTGCATACCATAAAGAAAATACATAAGTGGTCATTTTATAATATGAATCTTATTAATGAATACGCTCGCCGCTTACTTTTGTACCACAAATAACATCCGTGTAATGCATCTCAAACATACTCGGTATCCGCGAAATGTCGGTTATTTTAAACGGGTTCTATCTATCCCAACACTGATGCACCTTATTACAACACCATAAGGTTGATTTTGCAAATATACTTGACATCAAGTTTATGCATCAATGGAGGTTGGCGTCATCATTGTTTTAGATGATTATAACACTTGTTTTCTACATCTTATTGTTCTACTAAGATTTCGATGGAGTTGCGTTTGGAATGATAATGAGGATGTTAAGCTACTTTTGCGTTGGCGTGTTATTGGATGGGTGACCAAAAATCTTGCTTTGCCTACATATGCAGTTTTTAACACTGATGGCCTCAGTGGTCGCGTGGCTTGTGTACCGATTTTCGTGGTAACGTCACTCAGAGGTCCAGAGTTAGATTCCCGGCCTCGACGAACTATTATATATTGGCTCGGGTCTGGGTGTTGTTGTACCGAAGTTGTTTCTTGGATTCCTTAATATTCATATTCATTTAATCTTCACAAATTTATAACAATAGTACATAAAATACAGGATGTTTGTGATAACAGATGTCTGTTTATGCTATAAATTCACCTTTTCAAGGTATTGAGATAAAAAGATCTATTAACTTAAAGAGAAAACAAATAAAAATTCAACTCTTTACAATTATTTTAAATTTTTAACATAAATTATTTAATAATTAATACTTAACTAACATATTTGAAAACAAAATTTAAAATGCAAGTGCGTTAGCTACTAAACTTGGGTTCATGACAATGTATGATGTTTTCTTATATATATTTATATTTATTCATTCTATATTCATAAATGGTGGAATATATTCAATTTTAGCTGCAGTGTTTTATTTCATGAAAAAATCCTCTCCCGATGAATAGGGCGTTGATAATGATTGTTCTAGTAATTTTAGTAAACTGAGTTTAATTCTTGCATTTACTGATTAACCAATTAATTTAATTTGTCGTGGAAGAAGATATAGTGACAACAATAGAAAAAAGGATGCTTAGATGGTTTGGACATGTAGAGAGGATGGACTAAAGGAGATTGATAAAGCAAGTATATGAGAGAAATGTGCATGGCCAAGTTGGTAACGGTAGACCAGGGACCAAATAGAAGATGTCCTGAAAAAGACTAGGTCAAAAGTACCCTTAACGTCTGATGGGAGTTAAAGATGAGAGAGATGTATGTCAGGATTGTTGAAAGTGGAAATCTGATAACTCTGCGTACTTTGCGGGGAGAAGACGTGATTATATGTTTGTAATTTATTTTTGGTATATGAAAAGTAGTGTAAGGCAGTGTAGAATAACACCAACCCATCACACTTAAGGTCGTCTTATAGGATACCGGAAGTGATCACCGTACAACTCCCATAGACCACATGGGTCATAGACCCACTTTTTTCGAATAACGGTGTTTTAAGGCGATCGCTAACTCACTTTCCATGCGTTGAGATTACATATATACTAATATTATAAAGCTGAAGAGTTTGTTTGTTTGAACGCGCTTATCTCAGGAACTACTGATCTGATTTCAATAATTCTTTCAGTATTAGATAGCGATTGTGCTATCGAGACCTCAGCTAAAGAAATACTTGGAAAATTTCGACGGTTCTGGTAAAATCACTATGAATATATAAACGATGAAAGAAAAAACAAAAAATGTGTTACGTACCTTTACAAAATAAAAATTATTTTTATTAGTAAATATTGATTCACGTCACGTTTCTTGAATCAATATATTGGTATTTATTGATATCCGCTGTGCGTCATCGCCACAGAACAACTCTGGACAACGTTTATAATTGCATCGACAAAGGATGAATATTATCAGGAATGATCTATCAGTCATATTATGCTTCGTCACCATATATAATCCACAAAAAAGAATATATTACTTTACAATAAAAGTAGATTTATGGTTTCATTACATCGTCAATTAAAACAAAGTCAATAAGTATCTGTTTTATGATTTTTGCATTTCTTTTTTTGCAAAAAAAGCAAATTGTTTCAATAGAAAAATATTAGAAAAAATCTTCTCGGCTCAGAAGTAAATTCTTAGGCGGGAATCGAACCCGCAGCCTTACGATGTTTAATGCTTTCCCAAATTGAGCTACCGCGCCTTGTGAACAACCGTCGAAATTTTCTAATACCTTTATATTTTTTACGCTGTAGGCCAGCGTTGTCTCGTCAAAATTTCGACTGTTATTCGACGCCTTTACAGGCATTGCGTTTTTTGATTGTAAATAGGTGAGCGCTTGACCGCTATCTCGCCTGATGATAAGCGATGATACGATCTAGGATGAGACGTGCTTGCCTGGAACTCGTGACTTGAAGACCTCTAAATTGTATTTATCAGGAAACACACTCAGACAAAGAGTTCTACTCTTAAGCGGTACGTATTACAAAATTGGAACAAAACGCCTTAGGCATCCTGTGATCACGGCTCCTATAAAGGCATCGAAACGTCAGGATTTAATATAAAGTATGCAGAAGTATCCGCTAAAAGCTATTTTATTTAAATCGGTAATAAAACTCGGTGAAAATAATTAAACCTTAATTGCAGAACCTTGTTCCGTCCCCAGATTAACCAGACTTACAAATAGGCGCCACCATTATATGGTTGATAAGCCAAAGAGTCGCACTAAGGCGGTTAACACACTGCACCGCGCCCCGTCGCGTAGCGCGTGGCCGCAGATTTTATCATTGTATGCAAGAATCTCAATTAATATAAAAAACACGCCTATGACAACACACTGCCGACGCGGGAACGCGCGGGCAGGCGCCCTGCGCGCAGATTCTGCGCGGGAGCGCGGGGCGTGAAGAAGTAGGGTCAACTTGTATTGCTACTCCGCGCAGAGAAGCAGATTTCACCGCTAAGATAGGCAGATCTGCGCCTCCGTCCCCGCGCGCGTTTTCTGTCGCTACGCGCACCGCGGCGGGACGCATCTCTAGTGTGTGAACCGCCTAAGCGTTTTGCTTCCAATTTTGATATCCGTACCGCTATGGAGTGGAATTCTTTTCCTGTGTCTGTGTTTCTGGATAAATACAATTTAGGGGTCTTCAAGTCACGAGTGAATAGGTATCTTCTATAGTCCATTTTTTTAGCATTAGAAATTATGTAAACAAAGAAGCAGTGGTGGCTAACCTTGTGCTGGAGTCCACTTTGACCGGCTTCAGGCTCGTCCATTGTTGAACAGATTAAATAACAAATAACAACAAAAACTTTTAACAAAAATCTTCTACAAAAACAATAGAAACTTAACAATAAACCAAAGAAAATAGTCAAAACAGATAAATGCAGACGTTGACATTTGCCGCTATTGTTGCAAATGCGGCCATGTTAGGCGACCGTTTTAAAAATCACCTAATAAGGTACGTATTACAACATCGGCATGTACTTTTTAATTTTGTCGTGTCAAACTGACCAACGTTTCGTTCCACAAGTTTGCGACTTCTGCTTCTTAAGGTATTTTTTAGTGTAAACCTTTCACGATGTTACGTTTTGCTTGTTATATTATATGTGTACAATAAAGTACCCAAATTTTGTTCTTTCTAATGCTAAAAAAACAGACTTTAGACAAGCGCGTCACATTCTAGATCGCATCGTCGCTTACCATCAGTTTAGACAGTGGTCAAGCTTCTGCCTATTTAGTAAAAAATTGGCCGTATCGCGAACGCTAAAAGTTATGACGATGAGGTAACAGGTATCAAATGATACGCAGTACGCGCGGTATGCGATACAGGCGTTTGTAATAACATGTTATACGGTTTATCAAAACATTGATATACTGTATTGTTTTGAGTAACAAAACGAACAATACGACGGCGAAATAATTATTGATATAAAATAAGAAATAAACAAAGTACTTTGGCTGCGGAACGCGGTGTGCCGTCACAGACCGGTATTATAATATTATTTCTTCACACCTTATCCAAAGTTTGCACTGTAAGGATTGTGTTATGGATACTAGGGTAACTGATAGACATACATATACTGTACATAGATATGTATATTAATAGAAGTATATTTAAGTATCCATGCTTCAGGAACAAATGCTCGTATTCTTCACACAAACATTTGCTCCTTCCGGGATTCAAACCCGAAACCGTCGGTGCAAAGGCAGGATCGCTACCGTTGCACCAAACGGTCGGTCGACGATGTATTGAACAATAGTCAGTCTACATATAATAGACAGAGAGACATACGTAATAATAAAAATAAAATATTGTTTATTTAATACTAACTGACCCGGCTACGCATTGCTGTGGATAAGTTAAGCAAAACGAATAAAAACGTCAAAAGTAAGTCAGCAAAACGAATAAAAACGTCAAAATCGGTTGAGTACTTTCGGAGTTCATTGCGGTCACACACTGTGACTGGGAATATTTATATATATATGGATGAGCATTTACTATGCGTATATTGAACGTCAAAGCTACTCCATGGCTTCATAAGTCCTACGTCGGGATACCTTGTACCGAGAAGAAGCCGAAAGAAACTCGGCAAAGGCTGATTATTTCTCCCTTTTTATATGTTACATTACATTCATAGTTATACAACATTTTAGCAAACTCTCCTTGTAATACCAAGATATATAAGAAAAATTTACTATTACATAGTAAGGATTTTATACCGTTACCATTCTTATTACAAATAATAATAATAATAAATAGAAACAATGACAATAAATGACATTCATAGAAATATATAGATACCCATGACACAGGTACAAATGCTCATATTCCTCAAATAAACGTCTACCTTTTCCGGGACTCGACCCAGGACCGAATTTTTTTAAACAATTCACAACAATTATTTAGTCCCAAACTAACCTGATGGTATAACTAAGATTTATAACTCAATATCAGATGGTTTATCTAATTTAAAATAAAATTAGGTACAGTTTAAATTTTATAATCGTTTATGTCTTTGTGTGTGTGCGTGTTACTTCATGTGCATTGCATGCAAATCATTTTTAAACTCGTATAAAAGAGTCGAAACGTCGGGATTAAATAAAAAAAATAAATTAAATTCGATACTAACCCGGTATGTTTTATTTAAATGTCCTAACGTAATAGTATTTTAAAATCATTTTCTCTTTTATTTGTTATTTTGCCATATTTTTTGGAAACAGGTTATATAAATTTGGTAAACGAGTCGGGTCTGCGAGGTGCGCGGTTTGATTCCCGGTGAAATTAATTTTGAAACTACATTTTCTGTTTAATTGTGGTTGCCGTATCAGCTTTGTTTCCTTTAAAGCGAATACTTTAGCTACAAATTGGAGCATACTGTCTGTATTTTTAATTTATTAAAAAACGTAAAAATTTTCATAGAAAAGACATCAACGGGTTCCTCTAAAATAGTAATTAATGTTACTATGAAATATTATTTATGATCACCAATCCGAAGATGACCTCCGAGAAAGTCGTTTAACGTTTACAATCTTTAAACCAAGTGTGAATAATTACGCATATGACGGAGGTGTGGAAAGTGGACCGCGCTTGCACAACCGGAATTCTGCATGCAACGCATATGCGTGGTCACTATAATAGCGGGTAGCAGACGGAAAAGCTAAATTTAAATCTTGTGATGGATGTTTTGACAGTAATCCATATTATCAACTAATTATATAGTAAAAACTTGATCTTGGACTCACATTAAGATAAAGTAGTTCATTTCCTATTAATTTTGCTGCATTCGTGAATTATTTTTTTGAAGGTAACCAAGTAGAGAATGTTTTGACCATTAATTACTTATATTAATTAATTACTATCATTGGTTCTAAATTCCATAGCATAAATGGTTTTAACTACTTAACTTGGATTCAGAACAATGTGTGATTTTGTCAAATTATTATTATATTGTATCCAATGAAGTAATATAAATTAATAATTAAGTTTATTATGTTGTAAAATGTTTAAAGGCAGAAGACTCAAACTAAAGCGTTTTTATTAAATAAATCCCAGGGTCAGATAGGATAGGACTTAGGTAGTTATTAGGTTTCAGAGTTCCTTATTAAAGAAAATAATAAGTGCTTAAAAAAGATAGAAATGAAAAAAATATGTACAAAGTTTGTTTGCTTTATAGTTGTTTTCGGTGTTTTCAAAAACAAGTTATAGAGAGAATGGGATTGTGTTTGGTCTATGTTTATAAAATTATTGTAACTACGAGACGCGGCCTTCTTGGAGCCATAATGTCGAGCATTGAATATGCCCCAAAATGGCGGAAGTTTTGCTTATCTCTTTACTTTTAGTTGTTGAAATAAAACTCCTTAAGCTTTGGAATGTCTTTTTTTTCTAACGAGTCTGATTTGTTGTAAAGCTACGATTATTGTGCTCGTATGCTTTGTAGCTAAAGGTTTGTTATGAAAATAAAAGGGATAGAAATATAAAAGTTAAGCAATGTATGTAAGAATATTCGTCGCCAACAAAATTTAATTGTTTTTATATTTTTTGTTTTTTACGCGTTTACTGCTAGGTTTTTATTAACAAGATTTATTAAACATATCACATGAATTAATTCAATGAAATAAGTCCTAGGTATCAGGCGGACCTTGAACCCATGTATCTTCGCTATTCAGGTGAATACTCTACTAATTAAGCTACTGACACCTTAACAGACCCGACGAATTTTTTCCAAGTATTCTTTAAGCTGACGCCAGCAGCATCATATCTTAATGTTTTCTTCTACCTACAACATCAACAAACTACCTGAGTCTCACTTGACACTATATATATATATATATAGAAACCCTATCACAGTGTTTGACCGCGACGAACTCCGAAACTGCTCAACCGATTTTGATGATTATTCGTACATTTTGCTGGATTTGTTCCAACTTAGGACATAGGATAAGTTTTTTTTTTAATTTATAACACAGCAACGCGTGGCCGGGTCAGCTAGTTTCTTTATATATTGGTTTGCTTATCGCTGTCATCATGGCCGCTCCTTAAAATGGCGTCTTTCTGTGTTATATCTTTCGTCGCCGCCTGCTAGATATATGAATATGTGAAACTGATACCCGCTAAAATGAAAGGAATTTATTGAATATCATTCTTATTAATCTTGCAAACCGCCAACTACTTAGTCTTTTTCTTTTCTCTCCTCCAAAGGTTGTCTGTAAGTAATTGCTCAAAGTGATAAGGCCGTTATTTGTACATCTTGTGATTTTATAATAATTAATGTATTTCTGTGTGTACAATAAAATATATTAATTCATCCACGACGACCGCTTGGTGCAATGGTAGCGATCCTGCTTTTCGTACCGGCGGTCCTGGATTTGAATCCCGGACGGGGCAGATGTATGTGCGATGGATACGAGATTTTTACACCGAAGTCATAGGTATTTAAATATATATTTCCATGAAAATCTATGTATCGTATATGTTTGTCTGTCCGTTACCCAAGTATCTATAACATAAGCCTTACAGTGCTTACGTGCTTTAGCCTAGGTTAATTGGTGTGAATGTCAGAAATATAATTACTATTTATTCATTCAATAAGTAACAGAGTTAGTTTTATTCGCTGGCTAACTTCGGTACCATAATAAGTAAGGGCGCCAAGCAGAGCTGGATTTGGGGGAGGGCAGGCGGGGCTACTGCCCTGGGGCCTCCACAAGAGAGGGGCCCCCACATCAGAGATAAAAAAAAAATACAAATTTCGGCGTGTTACTTTCGACTAACAAGTTTTCTCAATTTTTTTTTTGTAGAACATAGAAGGACTTTTAACATTGTTATAAAAACTCTATCACTCATATTCGCAAAAAACGGTTTTATTCGAATTTAATTAGTGCCGTATGTTGCCCTAGAGGCCTTCGTACGTCCAAATTCGGGCCTGGCGCCAGGAAGCCCGGCTTCGAACCTTACACTTTCAAGATAATATAATATAGCTAATATTAGTGCGGCTATTTTATTTATTTATATTATGTTTTAATTGGTGATTATGTATTATTCTATGATTTTATTATAAAAACAATTTTGTGACTGGGATGAAACCATGGGTGACCATCTTCTTCTTTATCCAATACGGGCGGTTTCTGCAACTCGACGACTTTCGGGTTATTTTTGGTCTGGAGGATGTTTGCTTGTTTCCAGCCATCTCAGCTCCGCCAGAAACGCTCCAAGCGCTTCACTTTGGTGAGCGCTTCTCGGAAGCTGCCCAGCGAGCCGAGATGTTAGCCACTCTTTCATATTCCATTCCATGGGTGGCTGTTTCTTTTATTTCCATGCATCTTCTGCATAGAGGGCTGTCGGTGATATCTAAATGAAAAAGGTGTCTGTTAAAGTTGCCATGACCAGTAATGGCGCATGTTACTAGGCGTAGTTCTGGTCTACTTAGCTGTAGTAGAAGCAGGATGATCTTATACATAGGGGAAAGCGGTAATCCAGAAACAGAGCATCGCCAGTGTTGAGTTCCGTAAGTTTTTGAAGTTTTGTCATGCATTTTTTTAATTTTTGACAAGCCTTTTAAGAATGAGGTTCAACATTTTCTTGTGTAACCGCATATCGACTGATGGATATTTTGATGTCTAGGAAGTTAAGAGAAGTTACCTCTGGTCACCCATCCGAAAAGTGGCCTGTGCAAAGGTTGCTTTACTTAGTTTATAGCAAAAGTTTTATCAAACAACAGTTATTATTGAAGGTGAACAATGCGATAAGCATCGTTTGTAATGTCAAAACAAACAAGCTTTGTTCACCATTGTATGGTAATGATACACACGAGCGCTTCCTGGATTTGGTACAGATAATAGCACAGGAATATACAATCTAAAAACAAAATGACCCCTATTACAATGGTATAAGGTTCAAAATACAAAGTGTATATCTATATGTGGTGTCAACTGTACTTATTGATAGATATAGCTTTTGATACCAAGTCTGTATATTTATTTACCTTGAATTTAGTCATGACATGAAAAACTAACAAAGTCAGGTAGGATATGTCCAAAAATAGCTAACATCTCATCTTTAAGATGTCGACCGTTTAGAGTAAGATAGCGACCCTGCCAAGTCCTGGAAGGAGACACAAATATCTGCCTCTTCAAGTACTCGAATCCAGGACCGTCTGTGCGAAAAGCAGGATCCGCTACCGTTGCACAAAACAGTCGTCTTACAACCATGATTCAGGAAAAAACATTTGTACTCATCACGCAAACATGCCTTTACCAAGTTTCGAACTTTGGACCTTTTAACGCATAGACAGTATCAGTATCGCGGCAAGGTTGTCTGTCATTAGATCTGCTAATTTTTTTTTAATGAACATTCATGGGAACTTTAAATAAAGCTTAAAAGCTTTTTGATTGGATCCATTTCAGTGTTAAATTATATCTTATCTGTCCTCGCTACATCCAAAGTTTACTTTTAAAAGCAAATAAAGGAATCTTTATGAACAATATCATAATTGTACACGTCGAGTTCGACGTGAGAACGGCGGATTACGCAACACGATTGTTTCAAATTCACGCAATTGTCTCGAAAAAACTGTCTGATTATTATGTTCTAACTGAAAACTGTGAATGGTATTTTGATCTTGTATCTCGTTGCGAAACTAGTTTAATAAAGCATAATACGTTTTCTACCCGGCGTGTCTGGGAGTTGTAGTCACTTTCTCCATTAAATTCAATTCAATTCAAATTATTGCAAGGGTCAGAGTTTCACGATGATTAGTAACATCATCATCATCACGGCCCTTCGTTTGTCCGTCTTTGGACGTTAGCCTCCTCCAAATCTTTCCATCTCTGCCTACTTCTTGCCACTCTCATCCAATTCGGTCCAGCTGATTTGGATATTTCCTCGACCCATCTCGTTGGGGGACGGCATATACCGCGAGGATTTTCCCACGGTCGTCATTCCGGTAATCTCCTGGTCCAATTAAACTGTTCCATTTTGGCTACGTGTCCTGCCCACCTCCACTTCTGTCGCTCTATTGTAACAACAACATCGATAACACGAATCGTTTCTCGGATCCATTCGTTTCTTTTACGATCCACTAACGATATGCCGAGCATAGCTCGCTCCATTGCTCTTTGTGCAACTCGCAGCTTTTTGGTCAATCTCTGTGTTAGAGTCGCCGTTTCCATCCCATAGGAAGGAATTACCTATGGGATTGGTAACAATGGAAACTTAAATCTAGGTTGGTTCATGTATTCACAATTTCATAACAAGGCTATTTGTCCTTTTGATCTCAAAAATATCCTTAACCGAACGAGCATATAAGAAAAGATCTGATGAGAGTTGAAGAAGCGAAAGATTTCTGTCGATCTGTTACAGATACTTTCGAGAGTTTGCTTAGGAGCTGCATGTCCTCATACCACTATCTTTCGTTTTCCTTCGGATATCCTGACGATCTGCAGGTTACAACCCTTTCTTGGGCTATTCCTAACAGTTGCACCAAGCGCTACTCAACATTTTTTATAAAGCGCACAGCAATGGAACTTTCTCCCTGCTTCTGTATTTCCGAGTACTTAAAACCTGTCCGTTTTCAGAGCCATGGTGATAGGCACCTTATGGGTTAGCTCGCTTCACCGTAGACCCTATCTTGGGCCTACGATGATGGGATCAAACCTTCTACCTTGATTGGGATCAAAAGGGAAGTCATTAAAAATAATGTATTTGAGCAGCGTATAATATTATAAATTTAAAACTAACCCTAGATTAACATAATTCTCCTAATTATATGCTATTGTAAACACTGGGTTGTTGTGAATAAATTATTATTATATAAAGGCGTCATTGTAGGAAGGTAAAATCAACAACACCTATTACTAAATGTTTTTATAGAATATAATCTTAAAACAAGCTTTTTTTAGTTGTCAAGCGTTGAATAAGATCTAGAAACAACGTACTTGTCAAGACGAATATCACGAGTCTAAACTCGGATTGCTTTTTTTATCACGAAGCTCCCACGGCCACTTTCGGATTCCATCATCAGGTCTGTTCTAATAATAGAAATATTGCATTGTAATTCGATTCAGAGACCCATGAAAATTGAAATACCATGAAAAACAGGAAATTAGGTTAAATTCGAAGGTTTGATTACCGACAGAGACATCAGGACAGGTAAAACTAAATAAAAAATTGTATAAATAAACATTCATTACTATTTCATATTGTTACTAGCTAATATGTGTTGTATTAGAAATTAAAATGAAACCTATTCTAAGTCCTAAGTTGTTGTTGTAAATTATGTACGTTTCCCTCGATAATAAAAGAAATATATAAAAAATAAATCAATAAACATGTGTACTAAACTAAATGATTGCCTTGACACAGTTTAACTAAAGAAATTATTTATCGAAAAAATTCAGCTGACAAATTCATGAAACAGACGAGCATTTTGAGACATATTGAATATTTTCTAGTAATATTTATTTTCCATAATTAACTTAATTAGGTAAATAGTACTCGTTTGCAGTATTTGAATATTTTAACATCTATGTATATATAAATTTTTGGAGCGGAGCGAGCGAAGCGAGCGAAGCTCCCATGGATCAGCTTCAATGGCGCAATGTCTGTTACGCCATAACTTCCCGAGTTCTTAACCGATTTTAATATTTTTTGTGTGGAATCAAATCAACAGGTTTAGGACCAGATTGTGACCCGAATTTTGAAATTCGCAAAAATTCCCATCGAAACAAAAAAAAAAATTTTTTAGGGATTACGCTCCGCTCCAATAAATGGTGCCAGCTTAGCTTTATGCTTAGCGCCTGCATTGCCTAGTATCTTAACACCGACGTGTTTGACCGTGATGAACTCCGAAACTACCTACTCGACCGATTTTGCTGGATTTTTTCCGACTTAGAACATAGGATAATTTTCATTTTAATTGGGCAACGCGTGGCTGGGTCAGCTAGTAAATCTATAGATATGGAATCTGGTATCTTTTTTTTTTATGCTATCGGAATACATAGTTTTTAAACGATTTTCTTAAATTATATTGAAAATGAATGAACGTGATCGATCACGTGTAAAGCCCAATTACATGTACGCATTTCACATTTCCGTGTGTCGACCTTTACGGACGGGTCATGATTGCAACATGGCCGCTTGCGAAACAATGGGAAATCAGAATCCTTTAGCGCAGGATAATGGCAACTGCACACGTGGTACGTGATAGGGATGGGCGAGTACCGATTACAGTAGCTATCGATAGATTCTTTATTTATTTAAACTTCTATAGCTGTGCAATTTTGTAATTGGGTGCAGATACGCTGGATGTCAATCATAAGTGTTTTTTTATCTGTTGTTTGTGCCTTTGCCTTTATGCCATTATGAAAAAAATATTCACAGCAGGCGAATTAATAAATAAAAGAAAAGGTTATATACAACAAAAATATTTTTTTAAAGTGAATTCATATTAGGCGCTTATAGAATTGCTTATTTGTATCAAAGTTATCTGAACATTTTTGTTTTCCCAATTTAAATTATTTTTACAGGATCTTTGTTACCAATGACTTTGTGTCTTATTAATTACACGTATTATCCACTCACCACGACAATCTACTTTTAACAGCATCCACTTTCACAAAAAGACAAACACATATACTGCATAGCTTATTAGGTGTAAACCTTTTTTATAGTCAATAGGTAGGCGCTTGACCGCTACGTCGTCTGATGGTAAGCTTCGATACGATCTAGGATGTGACGTGTTTGCCTAGAAAATATTATTTAGTAGTATTTAGCAGGAAACACTGATTCAGGAAAAGAGTTGGCTCCTTAGCAGTACGTATCACAAAATTGGAACTAAATCGCTATGTTCGACTCTTTGGTATATCTTCTTCTCTCTCTCTCTCTCTCTATCTCTCTCTCTGACCATCTGGGTTACCTCGTTCCATCTTCGATTCTATCTTGGCCCCGGGCTTGATTGGGATCAAGAGCGAACCCTGCGTCTGTATTTCAGACGCAGGGTTCGCTGAGGGAGTTCCACTCCTTTGCTGTGCGTATTATAAAAGATGTTAAGAAGCGCTTGGTACTACAGGTATAGTAACAAAGAAAGCGTGGTAACTCGCAGTGCGTCTGATCCGATATAATCATATCCGATGAATAAAAGGAGATAGCGGTATGAGCATATGTATCTCCTGAGCAAACTCTCCAAAATACATTGTGGAGTCAGGTTGCTGACACAGGAGTGCAATGAAACAATCTATCATGGGTAATTTTATCGATATATTAAATGATGGTCTGCACATCACTACAGGTAACGTAAGGATTACTAACCACGCGCCATTTGCTAATCAGTGTCGTTTCGACATCGGTTCCTTTCTGAAATTAACTGCTGATGTGAAACAATTTTGTTCTCTTCCTGCGGCGGTCGGAAGTATATCCGTCTAAGTAGTTATCGAGTTGTTACGTATTATTAATAACAACAATTAATACACTTCTAAAGTATAATTTTATTCAAAGTCATTTTGAAATACGAGGGTGGGTCAAAAAGTTCGCGGAATGGAGGGTAAAAAGTAAGAAATAAAACACAACATTATTTTTCCTCCTCAATGTATTCCCCCTTAACTCTAATACATTTATTAGACCTATAAATAAATTTATTAATACCTTCGAAAAAAAATGATTTCTCTTTGTCGTCAAAATAGGCCGAAATTGCGCTCTTCACTTCTTCATCACTGGAAAATTTCTTCCGTCGAAGCTCTTTTTTTAATTTTTGGGAACAAATAATAATCACTTGGGGCTAAATCTGAGCTATAGGGAGGATGTTCCAAGATTTCGAAGCCCAATCTTTGAACAGCACTAATTTTCTGAGAAACTCAATTTTCTCCATGTTGCAAATTTTCTTCCGGATTAATTTGTTGATTGATGTGTAGCTCAGGTAACTATGACCAATTTTTTTTAACTTAGTATTTATACTCTTAATGAGTGTCACAACTAGTGCAGGTAGTAAAAAGTCACCTCCATGCCCCTCATTCCGCGAACTTTTTGACCCGCCCTCGTACATATAAACTACTACACGTATTTACGAATATATATGTTTCGCCCAAGCTGATTCTGTTATATCTAACGGACTATTTTGTTTGACGCTTAAATCCTTTATAGGCAATATTTTTATATAATTTGTTTATCAATTAGTATCAAATGATAATCTATTCTAGATGATTTAATTTCTCTTTATTGAAAACATATTTAAAAGAAACTCTGTATTGATATTTCATTATTTATTTTTATACTTTTTTGCTCATAAAAAAATATGTATAACTGGCGGTCCTAATGCAAATAAACATTTTCTACCAGTCGAACCGAGAGTTACAAAATGATAGCGTATTAGTGGTGCCTTGGAAAGGAAAATAGAATATGAGATCTATATCGATACCTCCCACGTAAATTGTTGTATGCCACAAAATTGCTATTTTGCTTTTTTGTTGAAAAATATCCTAATATGAATCATTTTATCCATTCAATGTGAAAAAACAACAAAAACACAATTTTTAAAGGATTTTTCAGACGCGTAATGTTGTAATTTTGAAACGCGAACGGATAACACCAATGTATATGCCTATACATTTGTGTACGCGGGGTGCGGGGCGGGTAGAATCACGTGCTCGCGCCTCGTATTGGTTACAAACAACAGACTACGCCGGACTTTCAACCGGCCGCATGCACGTTGCAAGTGCTTATAATTATTTGATTTGCTAATTCATTGACGTAATTAGTTTACTTCATATTTGTTATAATGAATCGTAAAGGTATTATATTGTCAAGAGGGCGTCGAATATGTGAATTACTTAAAATTTCGAATAGTAACAATGCCGATACACCTATTGAAAACAACAATATTTCATTAAACGAAATAGAATTAAACAGTTTTCCTGATTCAAGCGTACGAAATGGTAAGTTTTAGTGTTATTTCAGTAGCATGAATTAGTTTACTAACACTTTTTTATGGTGGCACCAACCTAAAATATTGTATAGATTACTTACGACAATATTCGCCGGTAAGCGTGCATTAAAAATGTTGTATGTGATAAATACAATATTTTACGTTTTCGTTGAAGTTAAACATTTTGTTGTATGTAATAAATACAACATTTTACTTCGGAAATCGTTCATTAAAATGTTGTTGTATAGTGAAATGCTATATTTTACGTTGGATTTACTTTCTTTTTGCTTAAAATTTACGTTGTAAGTCAAGTCGTCAATTGAAAGTCGATCTTTAAATTGTTAGAACGACTGCCTCAATAGCTAGATGCGTACCTAGTGCATTGTATTAGCACGCCGAGGTCTCAGGTTCGATTTGCCGAATCTGCTGATCATTTATTATACAAAACATTATTATTGTTTCAGAGTCTCCATTACCAATAAGCTTTAATGAGTCGGAAATTAATAAGCTAGCAAACATAATTGATACAGATTTCTTTGATAATAACCCAGAAGTTGCTTCAGATTCTGATATTGCAAATCTCGAAACACCGCACCCTTCACCTTCTTGTAGTACCAACCACTTAGACTACGACTGTGATAATAATTTTTGCCCTTATTATATACAAAGGGAAAACTTATCAACTTTTGATATTTTACCTGTACCCTCACCAGGTTATCTGTCTAGCTGCTCAACATATACAACAATAAACAATTATAGTCCGCTGTCAGATATTTCGAATAATAGTCCTAGCACAAGCGGTCGCCGTCGTCAACCAAGGAAAGATAAAGGTAATATAAGAAAAAGACATTTTAATGAATGGATAGACACTAAGAGAAAGAATTTACGTAATGTGGGAAAAGAGTACATGTCAAGAAATGGTAAAATTCAAGCAAAGAGAAAGATTGGCCCGCCATGTCACTGCCGCAAGAAGTGTTTTGATAAATTTAGTGAAGGAGAAAGACAGAAGATATTTGAGAGTTTTTGGAGTTTGGGAAATCGAGAAAAACAATGGATGTATATAGCCAGCTTAGTAAAAAAAAAATATTAAACGCAGAGTCTACACAGATACCACTTCAAGGCGTAAGTACACGTTAAAGTACTCATTGCCACTAGATCATGGTGAAAACAATTATGTGGATGTATGCAAAAAACATTTTTGAGCACTATTTCCGTCAGTGATCAGGTTATTAATAAGGCCCTAGAAAAGATGGATATGACTACTGGAGTACTAATTCCAGATCAACGAGGAAAACACTCAAATCACGCTATAAAAAAGACAGAGTCTGTTATAACCAGTGTGTGTGACCATATTAAGAGTTTGCAGCCTGTTGAGTCACATTTTACTAGGCAAAGGTCAAATAAGTTATATTCGGAAGGAGATTTAAATTTTCATAAATTATTTGAAATGTATAATGAGTGGCTTCAGTCTAATACATATGAAGAGAAAGCTAAATCCGAACGTCTATATCGAGACATTGTAAATGAAAACTTTAAGCTCAGTTTTTATATTCCTAAAAAAGGTCAGTGCGATCAGTGCCACATCTTTAGAAATATTAACAGTCTATCGGAGCAGCAAGTCATGGATCATGAAATTCACGTCACTAACAAGAAGTTATCCCGACAGCTTATGAAGTCTGACAAAGAGGAAAGCAAATCTTCTCAAGGGAAAATAATTGCTGGCACTTTTGATTTTCAAAAGATTCTTAATGCACCCCATGGCCAATTGAGTATTTTATATTACAAACGGAAGCTGTCCGTCTTTAATTTTACTTTATTTGACCTAGCAAATAAAGAGGGTCATTGTTATATGTGGCACGAGGGAGAAGCCAAACGTGGTTCTAATGAGGTAGCAGGCTGTCTTTCTCATTTCATACATAAAATGCATAAACAGGATGCAAAAGAATTTCGATTCTGGTCTGACAATTGTGCCGGTCAGAATCGCAATCGTATAGTGTTTGCGTTTTATGTTTATATTGCTAATAAGCTTAATATTAGTATCAAACATACATTTCTAGAAAAAGGTCACACCCAGGCAGAAGGTGATAGCGTACATGCTCTGATAGAACGTTCGTCTAAAAATAAACTTATTTATACACCCTTTGAATAGTTTAGCTTAGTTAGATGGGCTAAACAGGAGGGCAAACCATATAACGTCATCGAAATGAAACATACAGATTTTTTAAACTATAAAACACTTTTGAATGGACGTAATTGGTCAAAAAATGTAAATGGGAACGCAGTTAGATGGAATAAAATAAAAGAAGTAAGTGTATGTGCAGAAGATCCTTTTAAAATGATGCATCGGTATGATTTGGCAGACAGTAATGCTATGACAATCGCTCTCAATACCAATACCCGTAGACGCCAAAGGAATAGTATGGCTGAGCTATGCCCCTTGTATTCCAACCGTCTTCCTATAACTAAGGCAAAATATGCAGACTTAATGAGCCTGTGACATAGTGGAATTATTCCAGCTACATATCACGACATTTTCAGGCATTTATCTTTTGCTGCTGGCGTTAATAATGACGCTGAATTTTCTGATTCAGAATAGACATTAGTCTTTTTCAAATATTCTGTTTAATTTTTCTTTTTTTTTATATCGCTTTTGATTAAGCATCTCAGGTTTTATTATTGATCTCATAAAAATAATATTTATTTGATTTATATTGTTTTAAGGCTCCCATAATTTTAGGTTTGTAAGGTTGACAATAAGTCAATTATTTTTGTTTTTCAACTTTTGTATCATTATTATACATACATTAACGATGTTATCGTATTAAACCAACAAGTACAATGCCAAATATTATAAATGGATACCAAATTACTACTTTGATTTTAAGCTGATCTCATATAAATGATTAAGTAAGTTCATAATTTTATTTTTTTATAATGATGTTGATTTTTGTAATTCTATTTGATTAGTTCTTAAGAATAGTTTCTAACGTTATACACGTCTACCTACAAAAATATTATTATAAGCATAGGTCATGCTTTGATTCAATAATATTGTATAATTGTATTAGAATGATTGTTTTATGTTGAAACGTTTTTGATTACTCAGCAATAGAAGAAGTTATTTAATTATATTTTAAAAGATTATTATTTTATTTTCTGATTATCTTTAAGCACTTATGTTGTTTCTAATAAATAAATTTAACCTTAATAACATTTCTTTTTTTTTGTATTAAATCTAAAAAATTAATCACGTTCAAATTGTACAATTGAATTTTGTAACTAATATAAATATTGTTACCACATACAACAGAGTGAGACTTATGTTTTTCAACGTATACAGTTGTAACTATCATATACCACAAGTGGCGTTATCTGGGCGCCGCGGTATAATGTTGTTAGGATTAGATGCAACAACTGGCATAGCTTGTACTCCGGAGTAAAATGTTGTATGAACAATATCTCCGAAAATAAATATATTACTTAAAATATCTTATAACGAAGTTAAAACGACTATTATATTACATTTAAATACCAAATTTCAAAAAGATGCCACAATAAATGCAGATTTTGGTTCACTTTGAATCTTTGAAACGCTCTACTGTAAATTTGCAGTTTTGGAGATACAACAACTTACGTGGGAGGTATCGATATAGACTACATAAACATACATTTGCTTACTTTGGACTAGGCTAATTGGTGTGAATGTTGGAAATATTTATTTCTTTATTTATATATAAATAAAGTCATGAATAACATAATAAACTGCATATTTTTAATGCTTTTTTATTAAGAATAGCTGACCCAGCCACGCGTTGCTGTGGGACAGTAATATTATTATTTTAAAATAAGTTTTTTTCTAAAATAAAAGTTTTTTCTAAAATAAAAGTAGCCTAAGTTACTCCTTATTACATTACCTACCTGCCAATAAAAGTGTCGTCAAAATCGGTCCAGCCATTTCAGAGATTAGCTGGAACAAACAGACAGATAGACAAAAATTTTAAAAATGTTATTTTGCTGTATGTACCGTATGTATATTCATATGCATGTAGTAAAAAACGGTTATTTCAATATTACAAACAGACACTCCAATTTTATTTATATGTATATACTAGCTGATCCAGCCCCGCGTTGCTGTGGCACAGTAATTTAAAAGATTTTTTCTGAAATAAAAATAGCCTAAGTTACTCCTTATTACATCAGCTACCTGCCAATAAAAGTCCCGTCAAAATCGGTCTAGCCATTTCTGTGATTAGCCGGAACAAACAGACAGACAGACAAAAATTGTAAAAAATCTTATTTTGGTGTATGTACCGTATATATATTCATATGCATGTAGTAAAAAAATGTTATTTCAATATTACAAACAGACACTCCAATTATATTTATATGTATAGATGGGTTCGCTCTTGATCCCAATCAAACCCGGGGGCCAAACAGGATCCACAATTAAACGAGCTAACCCAGAAGGTGCCTGTTCACCCTGGCTTTGAAAATGAACGGGTTATAAGTTCTCGGTAATACAGACGCAGGGAGGGAGTTCCACTCCTTTGCTGTGCGCATTATGAAGGGTGTTGAGAAGCGCTTGGTGCGACAGGTAGGAATAGCAATCAAGAAAGGGTGGTAGCCGGCAGTGCGTCTGGATGTCCGATGAAGGAAAGGAGATGGCGGTTTGAGCACAGCACAGCTCTTGAGCACACTCTCCAAAGTACATTCTGTAGAAGACCGACAGACAGGCAACTTTGCGGTGATGAGCTATTGTGTAAAGCTTGCTCGTCACCAATTTGCTGTCACTAATGAGCCTCTCGGCTCTGCGCTGAATCGTGTCCAATGCAGCAAGTTGGTATTTTGCTGAGCCGTCCCAGAGGTGACTGTAATATTCTATGCAAGATCGGACTTGAACTTGATAGAGAGTTAAAAGCTGTCCCGGCGTGAAATATCGCTTGACCTTATTTAAGACCCCTAGCTTTTAGCTGCAGTTTGAGCCTTGGACTTGATGTTGGCGCCGAAGTTGAGGTCTGAAGACAACTTCATGCCAAGAAGCTTGAGGCTGCTTATTGGCTAAGAATCCACAAATTTTATTAAGAAAACCGAAACCACCAAGTGACGCTTCCCGCTCCCGCCAAATATGCCTGACATATGTCATCTGTCAAGATGACAGCTAGTGCTGCCGAAATATAGCACATAACTTTATGGATGTAACTTATGGTCTAAAAATAGTAAAAATGATAAATTACGTATACTACTCCTATTACTCACAGTTGTGTAGGTCTATCACGTATATTTTATTAAGGATTTTAATTTCAAGTTACAAAACCATTTTTACAGAATAACGAAGCTAGACGGATTAAGATATTAAATTTTGCAAGATCGTTGCGGAGTCTCGTTACGTAAACTTTGCCGAGGAATACCACCCATTGACAATGACCTGGCTGTTGTATGTTATATAATGGATATATAAGCGAAGCATGGACAGTTTTTTATTGAGCAAAATCTAATTTTAAACCAGGCGGAAATTTTTTCAATCGCCAAAACTTTTTTTTTTTAATTACTTGCCGTCTAACATGAAACAAGTTGAATTGACAACATTTTAAATCTTTTTTATTGATTTATTTGAAAATAAGTTGATAGTGACCCATAGTTTTATCTTCTTATAGTATTTTCAATTTTTAATATTTATATTTTCTGAGGATGTTCAGGCAGAATAATTTTAAGACCTTTTCACTGTCACAAAAGTAAAAACGGTTCTTTCGGTATTCTGAAGTTTCTGAGTTATTACTCAGAAATGTCAATGACTGTAAAGTGTCGTTTCTGTGTCTGAGACAAAGGAATAATATCTTAGGGCAGAATAAATTATTTAACACATAAAAAATGGGTTACTAAGTCAGTTTTAGTTCATTGTAATATATTTTATTTATGCGCCTTGGTAGTGTTCTTAAATATTGTATAACTATGTAATGTAACACAATAAAAGAGTGAAAAAAAACAGCTCTTGCCGCATTTATTATGGTTTCTTCTCGGAACAAAGTTTTCTCGCTACAAATGACTTACGAAGCCATAGCGTACATTTGACATTCTTTACCATTATATTATGATAAATAACAGGAGGTTGGAAAACCAACAACAGAATTGCACAACCTTGTTCCGCCGTCCCCATTTTTTCATCGGACAACCAGACTTACAAATAGGCATCACCATTATATGGTAGACTAGCGGCCGCCCGCGACTTCGTCCGCGTGGAACATTGCAACATTACTTTATTTTTCTAGATTTTTTTTAAAATAAAAGTAGCCTAAGTTACTCCTTATTACATCAGCTACCTGCCAAAATAAGTCCCGTCAAAATACGTCCAGCCATTTCAGAGATTAGCCGGAACAAACAGACAGACAGACAAAAATTGTAAAAAATGTTATTTTGGTGTATGTACCGTATATATATTCATATGCATGTAGTAAAAAACGGTCATTTCAATATTACAAACAGACACTCCAAATTTTATTTATATGTATAAATATACCAAAGAGAAACGCTACGCGATTTAGTTCCAATTTTGTGTATGTACCGATAAGTAGTGGAACTCTTTGCCTGTATCTGTGTTCCCTGACAAATACAATTTAGGGGTCTCCAAGTCACATCCTAGATCGCATCGTTGCTTACCATCAGGCAATTCAGTGGTTAGTTAGTTAGTTTTATGGGGCATTCGCACTTAGCCTCTTGATTGGGCCATTGTACGTGATTGGGTTTTTCTTCTTTTACTCCAGCCATCCCAGAAGTCTAGTAGCATTTTCAGGTTACTGCATGCTTCCTGTAGTGATTTTGGAGACTGGAGAATTTGTTAGAGTCAGTGGGTAAGCGCCACTTATTTACTATAAAAAAATTGAAAAACTATTTCACAGATATAAAAATTTAACAGTGAAGATTATAGAAACAACGTTTTGACGTCTGTTAAAGTTTCGCCAAATAGAGACGTCATAAGAACAAACCGAAACGAAACGCTGTGAAGATTGATTACGACGTTTGATTGTAAGTGAAACTGATCGTGGGAAATTGGCGTTGGCCAATTTGAGGCATGACCTTCACGATTTACTACTGGAAGGGTCGAATCTGCCTTTGTTGTTGTCATCTTTATTATATACTAGGTCGATGCAGTAGGTTAGCATAAAGCTTCGTTAGCACCATATATTGGAGCAGAGCGTAATACTAAAAAAATATTAAAAAAATCAATAATGTATACTAAATTTTAAAATTCCATAAGATGGAAAACTTTAAAAAAGCACGAGCTTTTTGTTTTAATGGAAAATCCCATAGAGCCAATGCTTTTTGGACATTCCTTTTTTTATTTTTGCGAATTTCAAAATTCGGGCTCCGTCACAATCTAGTGCTAAAGCTGTTGATTTGATTCCACACAAAATTATTAAAATCGGTTAAGAAATCGTCACCGTATATAATCCACAAAAAACAATATTATTCTGTTATCGCAATAATAGCAGTGTTATGATTTCATTACATCTTCAACAAGTATCTGTTTAAAGTAAGTTTTCTTAAACATTGCAATAATATACAGAGCATAAACGACAAATTTAAGAAAGCAACAGTTTTTAGAAAACTTGAGTCTTTCGAGTCTAAACTCACTTCCTATGAGCTTGAAACAAAACCGAAGACTTAAGTTTATAATTGATAAGACACGTGAGTCGCCACAAAACGTATTCACAAAAAACTGGTTGGTTGCCTGTAAAGTCGGTATACGGGCGAAAGTTTTACGTGACAACGACTTTGAGTGGTAAAATAATTTTAATGTGAATATTCATTCGTATAGTAGGAAGAAGGATGAAATAATAGTAACAATTTAAAACATTTATTTATACAAAGAATTATATTTAAAACATTAATTTATAGGCACGCGTCCCTTCCACTTTTTATGTCTGTCTCTCTCGCTCTTAGGCGGGCTAACCATGCCCGAGTGGAAGGGACGCGTGCCTCTCACTCGCTCTCATTGTAAGCGCATAACGTGAGCGGAGCGTAACGCAGTTTCTTGAAGTGTCACCCGGCAAACCAATTTATAAGACGTTGTCACGTCAATAAAACAAAACTTATTAAGACTGGATTTGTATAGGTCAATCCGAAGTATTTTGGAATTTTGGTTTGCCTCATCCAAAATATACTTAAAATTCGTTTAAAAGTGTAAATATTATGGATCTGTTTTAATAGTATATTATTTAGTTGAAACTTATAGTGGCAACACTCGGTTGTTTAATAATAATAACATTTGTTACAATCACGCCAATTAGTCTAGCCCAAAGTAAGATCTTTAAGGTTTGTGTTATGGATACTAGGGTAACGGTATGGATAAGAGACATACATATACATAAAAATTATTTATACATTAATAATGATATAGTAATAATAATATATTTTCTGCTATTTAATGGCTAGATTTCAACATGTAAAGAAAAGACAATGCCCATTCGTGGTATCGTCTTTGCTCGTCGTTGTACTGAAACCAAATTTATATCAAAAATTATGTTTTTAATTTTCACCAAATGCTGTAAAATATTTTGCCATAACTTTGACCGACAATAATCCACATAATATGATCGATTAAGCGGGTTCTATTCCCGCCTGAGAATTCACTTGTGATCCGAGTCGATTTTTTCTAGTATTTTTCTATTATAATAATTTATTTAATAAGATAGCATTGAATAATGCGTAAAATATATAAAAATTATAAAACTAAATGGCTGTTTCATCTCAATCGATTGCCCAAAAATGTAAAAATGTTTCTTTCTAATACGAGTTGATGTTCCTCTCATCGATGAAACAACGCTGGCCTATAGCATAAAATCAGAAAGATACTAGAAAATTTCGACGAGTGTTCACAAGGCTCGGTAGCTCAATTGGGAGAGCATTGGAGCGGATTTCCAAAGGTTGCGGGTTCGATTCCCGCCTGAGAATTCACTTGTAACCCGAGTCGATTATATCTTTTATTTTTCTATGATAATAATTTAGGTTAGAAAAAAAAAATGCAAAATATATAAAAATATAACTTTATTGTGGATTCCACATAAATTAGGAATGACTATTAATCTTACAAGTGTTTCTTAACGAAGGTCAGGCTTTTATTACAAAAGCAGACCTTGTTATATTTAATTGTGAATACGGTGAAGTGAAATTACTAGTAGTAGGCCTGATCAGCCATCTTTAAGTGGCTCAAGGGCGGATTACGGTTGGCCGGCTTAAGAATTTTAATTGATTTCGTTGGACGGGTATAGAATAATGGCAACTGGAGTTCCTTCAATACCTTGCGATGGATGACATGATTTTTGTCAATATCTGAATACGAGCATTCATGAATATTTATATATATTTCTATGAATATTACATTTCTATGTATCGTATAAGAACTAGCACAAATATCTGTAACACAAGCCTTATAGTGCTTACTTTGGGCTAAGATAATTGGTGTGATTGTGGGAAATATTATATAATTAAATTTGTTCGATATTGAAGCATTCAATAACTAGATTTATAAATCAGTTAATAAATTATTTATTTGCTTCAAAGATGGTAATTGAGATGTTAATGGTTTTTCGCCTATTACTGAACTTGCAGTTTCTTTTTCTTTTTATATTGGCAACAAACAGACCTAAACAAAATTACAATAATTATTGATAAAAACAGTACAAACGTAGGTGAAAGATCTACACTGCCCAAGATTTTGATTAATTATGAATAATTCTTACGTGATCAAATCGTGATTAGTTACATACTTATGAAAAAATAAAAAATAAAATCAGTACGATCATCAGTGATAAATTCAAATTACATTCGAACTACTACATTACTCTTTTTAAATTTTTCTTTCGTTTCAATTTCCTATGAAATTCATAGTTTTGTTATTAAAATATTAATTAAAATGTTGTGTGAGAATGATTAAATGTCATATATATTAAAGTACATTTAAAAATTTGGATTATATTAAATTTTAAATACATATGGTGTCAAATTATGTTTTCAAACTTTAAATCACAATTTATTTAAGTATATCTTTAAAAAAATAATAGGAAAGAAAAAGTACATGTTATATTTTTTCTTATATTAATTTCTGAGTTAATCTTGTAGTTGAATGCTTAGAAAAAATATGGGTAGCTGTTTCTGTTTTATTGATTGTTGGCGTCAGCTTCAAATATACTTGGAAAAAATCGCCGGTCTGTTGACGTTTCATTTGTTTTTGTAGATGAATCTGACTATATAGTAGCAGTAAATTGACTCGTATTTTCTTGTCATATTTAATATTGGCTGACCCAGCCACGCGTTGCCTACCCTATGTCCGAAGTCAGAACAAATCCAGCAAAATGAAAAAATAACATCATAATCTGTTAAGTAGTTTTAGAGTTCATCGCAGTCGTATCACTTTGGCAGGACATTATTATATGTATAGATTTAATTTTTTTTTGAAATATTGATAATCTTCAGGCAGAATAAAACTATGACTTCGTCTCTGCCAAAAAAGAAAAAATGTCAGAATAAGTCTGTGTTCTTAATATTTTATCAAATAATTCTGTGACTGTTACAAATGCATAAATTTGATTCTGCGTAATGATCGGAAAATTTAGCAATACGAAACACGTAAAAATAGAAGAAAAATGTAAACAAGGGCATATTAATTTTCACAAATTTTTAAGTGAAATAATGAAAAAAGGTAATGCCATAAAAATTGCCAAAAATTTTTTTTACTTTAGTTATCTCTAATTCAATATAATTGTTTATATCATCAACAATTCTCAACCTCAAATTAAACATAGATTATCAAATTTATTATAAACTAGCTGACCCGGCGAACTTCGTACCGCCTTAGCGTAGCTTTGAATTGAATGACGTTGACATTTGTCAGCGCGGTTATTGATGTTGTGTCACAGATTACCACAGATTTTTTGTTTTAAATTGAATGACGTTGACATTACGTTACGTTATATTTTTCAATCTTTCTGAGAGATTTTCTTTATATTTTTTTCCGTAAGAACCTTGTTCAGAGTATTAGAAAACTACAAAAAAAAAATCAGCCAAATCGGTCAAGCCGTTTTCATGTTATGTCGTGACAACGGAAAACGGGTTTCATTTTTATATATATAGATAATTGCTACATCTTTATATATATAATTCTTCTGTGAGTGTGTATGTCACTGAACTCCTCCTAAACGGCTGGACCGATTTGAATGAATTTTTTTGTGTGTGTTCAAGGGGATCTGAGAATGGTTTAGATTCACAAATCAGCCCGGCAGATGGCGCTGCAGACGGTATCTAGGTTATTTATCTATACTGCAAAAATAACAGGCAGGACAACGTCTGTCGGGTCCACTAGTTTTATATATAAAAAGAAATTGTCACACTTAATAATACTAATTTCTTTGAATATAGATTCCAGAAATTTGTCAATATTTCTTTTATATAATCCATCTATTACGGTTTTCTTACGCAATAATCTTGTTAATATCTTTAGATTGACTTCAATAACACCAATCGTGACGTCGAACCTGCGTCATTATCATTCGGCACACGAGTTATTGCCTTGTCGAGGATAAATGTTACTCTTCAACCTGCTATGACAGTGGTTCCCAATCTTTCGTTGACCAGTATACGGATTAAGTAACACAGTTGCTAACAATTCTCATTTGAAATCAATGAAATTGTTATTTGACAGTTTAAGAGTGTGTTAGCATCCCGTTAGCAATTGAAGCAGTCAAATCGTTCATCCACAGTCGTAAAAGTAACAATTTCATTGATTCACAGTGGCGGACATAATCCCAAAAGATACTTAGCAATTTCTTCAATTTAAATGAAATATATACATTCTTTAATAATTATTTTTTGACATCTTTTCTGTTTCTTTCTTAATTGTTAATATTACTAACTATTTCAGCCTGTGCCAAAGCCAAATTATCATAATTATGTTAAGATCTAGATGACAAATAAGCATATTGTAATCTATATGCGAAAACTGTTTAATTGTGTATATTGTTGTTAAGATTATGTTTCAAGTTATACTCATACTGTATGTTTTCCAAGTAAAATAATATATCTCTTTTAAGACCAATTGGTGGTCCGCTGACCATTGTTTGGGAAGCACTGGTCAATAGCACGCACAGTGACCTCCGCGGTTATTTCATCGAGAGAGTTCTAGGGATCGAATCAAGATCAAACAATCCTTTCTAGATTGTCCTGGATCCTTATAATTATATCGTTGATGTAATTTTGATGACCGTTTGGTGCAATCGTACCTTTCTCATCGATGGTTCTGAGTTCGAGTCCCGAAAGGAGTATATACAATGTGTCCCGTCACCAGTGTCGGAGCCTCTAATGGTGTGAAATATGGCATTTTTTATCGACAAATTGCCCCTCAAACTTTGTTTTTTTCTTACGGTCGCCATTTTGTTTTCTTGGTAAACAAGACCTGGGCTCCTTATCCTATCAACATTAAAAAGGTGTCATTTGATAGCTTAACATGTAGACAACATTTACACAGCCATCATGTTTTAATTGTCATGGAATAAAAAATAGAAAAAAAACTGGTTGGTTGCCTGTAAAGTCGGTATACGGGCGAAAGTTTTACGTGACAACGACTTTGAGTGGTAAAATAATTTTAATGTGAATATTCATTCGTATAGTAGGAAGAAGGATGAAATAATAGTAACAATTTAAAACATTTATTTATACAAAGAATTATATTTAAAACATTAATTTATAGGCACGCGTCCCTTCCACTTTTTATGTTATGTCTGTCTCTCTCGCTCTTAGGCGGGCTAACCATGCCCGAGTGGAAGGGACGCGTGCCTCTCACTCGCTCTCATTGTAAGCGCATAACGTGAGCGGAGCGTAACGCAGTTTCTTGAAGTGTCACCCGGCAAACCAATTTATAAGACGTTGTCACGTCAAAAATAAATAGAGGAAAACAAATATATTCTATTTTGTGTATTTTTTAATTATTGGCTTTCTGAGAAAAACACTAGTGACGGGACACATTGTATATATATATATGTGTGTATTGGTTACACTACTATCCATCATACAAGCCTTACAGTACTTGGGTTAGGCTAATTAGTGTGAATGTTTAATAACAATAATATTATTTTAAAACATTAAGATATTTACGACTATATTTTTATTATGATGGTGATGTTTATTGAGTTTTTAAACTTCAGCGCACATCACGCATTTGAATAAAACAACTTTTTTACAGATGATTCTCATGATTTGTTTATCTTATAATAATCTCCAAAAAAACGAGACGTAAAAATTAAGACTCATTATTTAATAATTGTCGACATGGCAACACAGTTTTATGCATCTAGCACATGATATAACCAACCTTAAATCGTGTGTACTAAAGTTGATAATCATATGGCAAGTTTATAATTGTGCAAGTTACTTTCACGTCTGTTGCGTAAATACTTAGTTGATGTTGTCCCAGTAACGTGTGAGGTTTGTTCTGTGTATAGACTGAATGGAGACAGTATGACACCATTATTTTACATAATCTTTTGTGTATACTAGATGGCGCTGTAGCGCGTAGAAACACGCTATCGTATGATTTTTGCGGGAGTACGTAAGGGCAAGTTTAGTTTTGCAATGTTAGGATAGCGAGACAATATATATATATATATATATATATATATAATGTGTCCCATCACCAGTGTCGGAGCCTTTAATGGTGTGAAATATGGCATTTTTTATCGACAAATTGCCCCTCAAGTTTGGTTTTTCTCAAAAAGCCAATAATTAAAATACACAGAAAAGAATTTATTTGTTTTTCTTTAATTATTTTTTTCTATTTTTTATTCCCTGACTATTGAAACATGATGGCTGTGTAACTATTGTCTACATGATTAGCTGTCAAATGACACCTTTTTAATGTTGACAGGATATTTAAATGAGCACTGGTGGTCGACTTAGTATGAGAGCCCAGGTCTTGGTTACCAAGAAAACAAAATGGCGGCCGTAAGAGAAAAACAAAATTTGAGGGGCAATTTGTCGATAAAAAATGCCATATTTCACACCATTAAAGGCTCCGACTCAGTACAAACGCTCGTATTCATAACACAAACATCTGCCCCTTCCGGGACTCAAACCAAGTGCCGTCATTACGTCGCCAAGATCGCCACCATTACACCTAACGGTCGTTTAATTAGTATTCACATAACTAAATGGATTCTTTGAATTCACATTAAAATTCTTTCGGTAATTATCTAATAATTATAATGATTCACACCTTTAATGATAGTGGTATATCAATTTTCGACGAAAGCAGACATTAACGTATAGGAATTTCAGAACTGGTAGTAGACTCAGTAGTATACAATGTAATCGTAGTGAGAATTTAATAACTAAATAAAACAATCTGATTTATATAAAATAATTTTAATAATTAGGAACGTGCCCGATTAAAATATTGTGAAGGTAGTAGAAAATACATGACAACCATTATCTTAGTCATCCTGTAATCACGGCTCCTGTAAAGGAGTCGAAACGTCAGGATTAAATCTATACATATAAATAAAATTGGAGTGTCTGTTTTTAATATTGAAACAACCGTTTTTTACTACATGCATATGAATATACACTCGAGAGCAATGAATCCGGGTCACTTAAAGAATCCTAAAAATCTCGGAAACTAAAAATGCTAAGTTAATGCAATAAATTGTATTTAATAGACAATGTAATACTCCTTAAATGAAGGTATTAAAACTTCTTAGTTATTGTTAAGTTATATCATAAAAAAATCAAATTTGAAAAAGGGCCACTTTCGAAGATGGAACTACGAAATTACAGCATTTGGTTTTGCTTTTGTTTGAAATCTGTCATTTATGTGGGTACATAAACCATGTTGATAGTGCTCTATATTCATTATTCAAGCTGAAATTATGTCGCTTACGCCTGAAGAATGCACCAGAATACTTACAATGCTGGAAACCGGCCGGAGTCAGCGCGATACCGCCAGGACTGTCGGTGTGTCGCTGTCAACAGTACAAAGAGTTCTCCGACCTTACGAAGAAACTGGTTCTAACTTACGCAGACCAGGAACGGGCAGAACCAGGTGTACCACAGCACGAGAAGACCGATACTTGGTGAACACCATGCTTCGAAATCGCTTTCTCACAGGAACTGAACTCACCAATCAGTTTCGACGCCTCGGAGGAAGTAACCCAAGTGCATGGACAGTAAGACGTCGGCTTGCTGAATCTAACTTAAAACCCCTTAGACCTGCAAACGGCCCTAAACTGGAGCGTGGGCATCGTATTTCAAGACTAAGATATGCCCAGAGCCACGTAAATTGGAGTATTGAAGATTGGTCAAAAGTTATGTTCTCCGACGAATCAAAATTTATGCTCTACAAGCACGATGGAAGACACAGAGTGTATCGAAGACCAGGGGAAAGATTCAAGCAAGCATGCATCGAAGAAAAAGTAGCCTACGGTGGTGGGTCTGTACTTGTGTGGGCCGGAATTTCTTCTGAAAGTCGCACAGAGCTGGTGATCATAGAAAACGGCTCTTTAACTAGCGTAAGATATGTGGAAGAAATCCTCAATGATCACGTTGATCCATTTATGGTCAATTTAGGTGAGGATGCTATATTTATGCATGACAATGCCCGACCTCATACAGGTAGGATTGTGAATGACTACCTTCAAGAGATGAACATTACTCGTATGAAGTGGCCAGCGCGCAGCCCGGATATCAACCCGATCGAGCATGCTTGGGACGAGCTAGGCAGATGCGTAAAACAACGAAACCCTCCCCCAATCACGCTTCGTGAGCTCAAAATTGCTCTCACAGAGGAATGAGAGAATATTCCCCAAAATCGTATAAGGAACTTGGTGTACAGCATGCCAAACCGCGTAAACGCAGTAATGGAAGCACGAGGAGGCAATACGAAGTATTAAAATTCAAGAAAATCGTAATAAAGTTCAAACATTTCATGTTTCCTATTTTTGTTTTAAGGAGAGATCAGCAGTTTTTTTCTTTATGTAATTTTGTGTTAATTATATGTATGGTGACTCATATTTTTTTTACTTTCATTTAAGGAGTATTACATTGTCTGTTAAATACAATTTATTGCATTAACCTATCATTTTTAGTTTCCGAGATTTTTAACATTCTTTAAGTGACCCGGATTCATTGCTCTCGAGTGTATATACGATACATACACCAAAATAACATTTTTTACAATTTTTGTCTGTCTGTCTGTCTGTTTGTTCCGGCTAAACTCTGAAATGGCTGGACCGATTTTGACGGGACTTTTATTGGCAGGTAGCTGATGTAATAAGGAGTAACATAGGCTATTTTTATTTTTAAAAAATCTTTAAAATTACTGTGCCACAGCAACGCGTGGCTGGGTCAGCTAGTATAAAATAAAATATGAGCAAAAATCCGTAAAAAAGTGTTTTATTCTAATGTATAGGAATATGTTATTATTTATATATTTTCTATGAATATTACATATCTATGTATCATATATGTATGTCTATCCGTTAACCTAGTATCCATAACACAAGCCTTACAGTGCTTACTTTGGGCTAGGCTAATTGGTGTTTATTTATTTATTTATTCATAAAGGCACAATAACAGACAAAAGACAAAATGCACAATAAAAACACAGCCCTTTTAAAATTTAATTAATAAACAATACATAAACAGGACAACTTAAAAAATCACTAACGGAGAAGAAAAGAAATTCAATGCAAACCTACAAAACAGTGTGCTAAGTTGGAGAAACCTGGGTGTGAGGTTGAATTTTTGGTAAGTGTTTTACGAAAGATACTGATGCTACAATTAAATCTATCAACATCGGATCAAATTTCATAATAAAATGAACATTCTTCTTAGAGTATATTTCAATATTTTAGAAAGTTGTGAATCATTATGTTGCTATGTCATTAAGAGTAATTATTACGAAACAGTCCCTTTGATATTGGAATAATGAATCATTTATTTTGTCATTATTGCTAATTCAGCATCGTAGAGTATATCAAATTCTTACTTTTGTTATTAATGACATGTATTTCTCACTGATTAGTATCCCAAAGTAAGCACTGTAAGGCTTGTGTTATGGATACTAGGGTAACGAATAAACATACATAATATGATATATAAATAAGCCATATCTATAGAAATATATATGAACATTGTTTAGGTTCAAATGCTTATATTCATCACACAAAGAAATGCCTTTTTCGGGAGTCGAAACCAACACCGTCGTGCGAAAGGCAGAATCGCTACGGTTACGGAGTTTTTAAAAAAATTTGCATGTTTGGTTTATAAATCAATTATAGACTTGTTATTATTATCCAGACATGATTTCAACTGTAAATCACAGACGATATAAATGATTGTTTGTTTGATTTAAAAATTGGCGCCAAACCGCCATTTACAAGATGGCGCTTGTCATGATGGATGAAGTCACGTAGAGGTATTTAATTTTTACACTTTAGCGTCTATCGCAAATTTTAATAAAACTTTAAATGAATATACGTTTTTTTCTATATTTTATTACATTCCTTAATTGTGATTCATTGTCAGGATAAAATTTAACAATGTTACCCGACAAAAAAAATCATCAAAATACAATACCTAAATAATTTTTCTGACTTCGTCAATGTTAAAATTACCATAAATAACTCTTCTTTTTTGTTTCTTTTCCCACTAATATGTCGAGAAGATTATTTTTAATGTTAGCGTATAACAGAAACATTCCTTTTACATATCGCTATGTTGATTGCGAGTATTTAAAGCGAACCGGTCACGCTAGTAATAAAATATAAAATGACACAGTAAAATGTTACCAGTAATGATTTTAAAACTAGATTTTCCATAGAAATAATATCAGGTGCTTATATCGTTAAGTGCTTGTGATGGTAGCTTAATTGGAACAGCACTGGAATGGTTAGCGAGGGTTTTGGGTTAGAATCCCGCCTGGCAAATGAAACAATTTGTTTCTTTTCTTTTTAATTATTGAGACGAAGAGTTGATTTTGAGTTTACGTCTATAGAAAATTTTGTGCTCTTTCAGTGAAAGAATCAACATTTAACGACCATTTGGTGCAACGGTAGCGATTCTGGCTTTGACACCGACGGTCCTGGGTTCGTGTCGAAGGGACAGATGTTTGTGTAATGAATACAAGCATTTACACCTGAGCATATTTCTATTAATATTACGTATTTATGTATCATATATGTATGTCTATTTGTTACCCTAGTATCCATAACACAAGCCTAACGGTGCTTAATTTGGGCTAGCCTAATTGGTGAATGTAAGAGATATTATTATTATTATTAGTAGTTAGATATTTATTCGATTTTAAAGAAATTTCATACTGATCTTATGTATAGTTTAATACTAACCATTTTCCGAGAAGTTGAGAGCATGCGCTGCAATTTATGACTGGTTTGAATCTAGATAGAAGACTTAGTTTTATCACGCATTTTAATCTGAAGAGGATTTATTGTTAGGATGAATGGATTTCAACCTTTTGCCTTTAAAAAAAATACCAAATTTATGACTCCAACCACAAAAAGTTTATCATTGTAAGTAATATTTATTAGCTACTACTTGTTGTCCGGGACTTTGTTCACATGGATTTTTTTTTTTTACGAAATAATAACTCATAAATATCATTGTTTTATCTGTATAACTGTTTTATCTATAACTTAATTTTTTTATGTAAATAAATAAAAAAAACATCACATCTTGTTCTGAACTCAAGTTATAATAAGTAGCTAAAGCAATTGTGTTATGGAATTGTGAAAAACGACGGTACTATAAAGATTTTCAAGCAGTTCGCTTCCTACATTGAGTCGGCCGGAAATCAAACCCGGGACCTCGAAGTGGCGGGACCATGAAAACTGGAGGTAGTCAATACCTAAGTTTTTCGATTAAAAATGCCTTTATTTCTAGCTTCTTTTATTCTCCATGAACCCTCAGGACATGAGAGGATTGGGGTTTGGATGACCGTTCAGAGGATTTCTTGTTAAATTAACGGATAAAATAAGGAATGATGTGATAAGAGACAGGCGTGTGGTGTGAAAGAGGATATAGTGACAAAGATAGAAAAAGGAAATCTTAGATGGTTTGGACATGTAGAGAGGATGGACGTAAGAAGATTGACACGTATGTGAGTCGAATGTGCATATCTGTAATGGTAGACCAAGGTGAATTTTCAGGGACTAAACATACTCCTTTTTCCCACTGGGCACTCTGGGCAAATGCCCAGGGCCCCGTGATCATTAGGGGCCTCCTAGTTCCTGCTAGATTACTTAAGGAATACCGACAATTATTATTAAAAAACTTATTTAATTAGAGTAAATCGAACCTCAATTAGGGACTATATTATCGACTTGCTTATTTTATCCCTTCTTGAGTCGTCCACCTTTACGAAATACAATTATAAATGGTACTTACCACGTAAAAACGTGATTTAAAATTTTAACATACATTGAAGGCCATCAATTATTTATCCGTTATACGAATATGCAATAAATTTGTTTTGGATTCTAAAGGATGGTTTTTTTTGAATGAGTATATGGAAAAACCTCCAGTTTCTAAAAAGATGATTTTCAACCAATGATTTGATCGCAGCATCCTTCTTTAACCTTGCTAAGCATCGGTAATGACGAGCTTTTTTATAAGCTCAAAAGCCTTGAGCATAGACGGAAGCTAGCTAGCCCATTCGTCTTTTATAGGATACATTTCGAAGAGTTTGCAGCAGAATTGCATAACCTTGTTCCGCCGTCCGCATTTTTTCATCGGACCACCAGACTTACGAATAAATGCCACCGTTATATGGTTGATATACCAAAGAGTCGCACTAAGCGTTTTAGTTCCAGTTTTGTAATCCGTACTGTTAAAGAATGGAACTCTGCCTCAATCTGTTTCTTGACAAATACAATTTAGGGGTCTTTAAGTCATGAGTGAAGAATAGGTATCTTCTAAGCGCATCAGAGATAGCGTTCAAGTGCTTAACTATTCACTATAAAAAAAAAATTGGATTCAAATGGATGGATTTTTTGAGCGGATATATAGAAAAACCTCCAGTTTATTTTCATATTATTTTAGTAGAAAAAAAAAACGCTGACCTACATCGTAAAATTAGAAAGGTACTGGAAAATTTCGACGAGTGTTCACAAGGCTTGGTAGCTCAATTGGGAGAGCATTGGACCGGACTTCCAAAGGTTGCGGGTTCAATTCCGGCCTGAGGATTCACTTGTGAGCCAAGTCGATTTTTTCCAGTATTTTTCTTTTAACATAATTGTTGGTTATTGTCTATCGGGTCACCTATTGCGTCATATGTTTGATTTCACAAATAAAAGAGTCGCTACGTTGACCGAATTTATTTGCGCGGAAATAATAAGAAATACAATTTACACGGTTAACTAGGTGGTTAGCGCGGGACGACTGGTGAGGCGCGGGCGCGTTGCTTATTATATTCTAAAAAGCTTGCGCAGCTAAAATGCATGGCCCGACGCCCCCACAATAATTATTCTTATAAGATACCATTGAAAAAAATCAAAAAATATGTAAAATTATAACACTCAATGGTAAGATCGCAGCATCTCTTTAAAAAATCTTGCAAATCAATCAAAATTCTTATTAATAAGCATCCCAGTCACCTTGCGAATCTAATACTCGTTTTTCTTTCAATTTAAAACTTCGTACATTTATAAAAAGACCAGTTTTTATGCAAAAGCTTGTTTAACTTGTTCGGTAAGGTCTCGAAATATATGTATACTTAATGTCGAGTTACTTGATTGTTAGCACTCTGCTAAATGTGGTTGCCTTGGCTCTCATCTCAATAAGTTCAAATAGAGAAATATCTTATAAGATAAATTATTATAATAGAAAAATACTAGAAAAAATCGACTCGGGTCACAAGTGAATTCTCAGGCAGGAATCGAACCCGCAACCTTTGGAAATCCGGTCCAATGCTCTCCCAATTGAGCTACCGAGCCTTGTGAACACTCGTCGAAATTTTCTAGTACCTTTCTCATTTTACGCTATAGGCCAGCGTAAAAAAAAAAAGCAAGAGAGAAATATCTGTGAGGAACTCGTCGGTGACCCCTTCTGTTAAAGTGTGGAACTCTTTGCCTGAGTCTGTGTTTTCTAATAAATACGTCTTCAAGTCACGAGTGAATAGGTATCTTCTAGGCAAACGCGTCACATCCTAGATCGCATCGTCCGTTACCATCAGGCGAGATAGCGGTCAAGCGCTTTCCTATTCACGATAAAAGAAGACCTCCTGTCCAAAATTGTAAATATTGGTTATTATACTAGCTGACCTGACCCCGTTGATGTGGCTCAGTTATTATAATTTGCAAATATCAAATGTTATAATTTATAATGGAACTTATCCTTTGTTCTAATTCAGAACAAATCCAGCTAAATAAACAGAAAAACATAAAAATCGGTTGGATAGTTTGCGAGTTCATCGCATGTCTGTGACAGGGACAGCGGGGTTGCAACCACACCAAAATATCAGAGAAAGAGGAAAAAGTTTATTGACCATTGACAACATAAAATAAAATCATAATTTGTTTAATTATTATGAAGAAAAAAATATAGGGTCCCGGTTTTTCACTGATAATCCTACCGGAGGGATCGGAGATGTGGTTTTTTAAAGTCGTATTTAAAAAAAAACACAAAATAAATACATTATTGTAGCTGATCCATCTTTATTGATTGTTAGATTTTTGTGAAAATATTACTTTCGATATTGAAGGTGGTAAAAATATGGACTTAATTTTTGCTTATATCTTTTCAAAAATGATTAATTAACTTAGAAATTTTTAAGTTAACCATTCCCACTGTCGGGTTTATTGTACCTTTTTTCAATAATATTTTTTTAAATGATTTTGTTACGTAATTTTCATAATTAATTCGTATGACTTACTTGTAACGTGTTGCGTACACGATCGACAAACAATTATGTAATCTGTAATTACCGTACGGAAATGATAAACAGAAACAATTATGGTAATGATCATATAAAGATACTATAATATAAAAAAAAATATTATGCGATTATTTTGTATTTATAATAATAGTATTACCCGTGCTATGCTATTTTACACTACCAAATATCATAATATTTGGTAGTGTAAAATAGCAGCAACTACACACTACAGGGTCTTTTTCAGTTCTTCTAGTAAGGGTCTCCCAATTTTCGAACAGGTAGTAGACTCAGTAGTATACAATGTAATCGTAATGAGAATTTAATAACTAAATAAAATGCAAAATAAAACAATTTGATTTATATAAAAATTTTACAACTAGGAACATGCCCGATTAAAATATTTTGAAGGTAGTAGAAGATATTTGACGATCAGTAGTAATCCTGTGATCACAGTTTCTGTAAAGGACTTAAAACGTCAGGATTAAATATAAAATAAATGACGCTCGAAATCCGTAAAAAAGTTGTTTTATTCAAATGTGTAATGTGCGCGGAAATGTAAGAACTAAATACAGTTAAGAGTGTCTTAAATAAAGCGATTAATGATCCTCTTGGTAATCACAATACACACAAAATGACCAGCAGTCTTTTCTAAACTTTTCTTGTACTCCGTCATTGGTTCGCTTATTCTTCATTGCAGTGAAAACTTCTGGCAGACGTATCATAGTATATCATTCGGTATTAATACTACCTTAATTTTGTAATGGATTCCATATCAGATACTCCGTCACAGTGAAGATACTAGCGATCAAAATTTTCTCTGCACTTCAGTTTAGTAAGCATTGCTTAGTTTTGAAACAGCGAGAATAAAATATATATGCAAACGCGAATAAAATATACGCATTGTAAAATTTTGATCCGTACTGCTAAAGAGAACTCTTTGTCTGAGTCTGTGTCTCCTGACAAATACAATACGGGTCTTCAAGTCACGAGTGAATAGGTATCTTCTAGGCAAGCGCGTCACATTCTAACTCGCATCATAGCTACCATCAGACGAGATAGTGGTCAAGTGTCTACCTATTTACAACAGAAAAAAACTTGTAACGTTTGGCAATCTGCAATATATGCTGTGAATCTCTTCGAACGTCATTCGCCTGGTTTCTTGGATTTTTTTTTTTACTGGTAGCACTTTTATGCGGTAACAGCCGTCAAAGGACGACCATTCCATTGTCCATCCTCCAAAGTTAGACGACCGCTCTTGAATTCGTTATGCCAACGGTAGATGGTGGCCTTAGAAAGGCCTTCAACCATAAACGCCATTTAAAATCGATCAAGCGACTCGTCCGGTTTCAGGCCACGCATCTCCGCATGAAAATAATTTTGACGTAGTTCCATTTTTCAATTAGACACGATAATTCAGTTTAGCTGTCAAAAATGTGGAGGGGAATTTGAAATTCGAACGATGGTACTTGTAAATATTTTTTTTTTATAATTGTCATCGGCCAAGGTTTACATAAAAACTTTTTTCGTAAAACTTTCTGAGTGGCCTGCTAGTTACAAAGTAAAAATGTATTGTAGGAAGTATTTATACGAGTATAAACAGACAATACCTCACCTGTGTGCCTGATCATTATAATGTTTCATTACTCTTGTATGATTTTGCTTACAAATACCAACGTTCAAGATCAGTAACCTTTACCCTACGGTTATAAACTAAGTACCGAACACCAGTATGACTACATTGAGGCTCAATCCTAAATACTTTTTTTTTATTCCAGTTGCGTGCCCGTACGAGACGTTAGTAGTGCGCCGCCCGTCGCAGCGTGAACATCTCCGTGCCGAATGGATACATAGTGATGTGCAGTGTATAGTGTCTGTGTTAATTTGTGCTACACGAAGTTTTAACAACCGATCATAATGCAGGGCCGTGACAAGTTGTGCGCTAAGCTCACCAGCGCTTTTTTGAGGAAGTGGTGTGAGTAAAAATTATTTCAAATATTGTCTATGGTAATGGGAGAGATTTTTTTTAAAAGACAGTTTTAGTATGGTCCATTGAGTGCGTTGTTTTGAGTTGCCTTAAAATAGTTTTGATTATTAGCGAAGTATTGAGAATGAATTTTAATTTACAAAATCGTTTCAAATTATATTTATTTAAATGTTGGTTAGAGGAATTATACAGTGGATTATTTTGAACTTTTCTATCACATTAAACTTTTTGGGAATTTTCACTATTTTTTTTTATGAAATTTTGTATGTTTCATATGTCAATCAGATTGACGATCGTTCATTATTTTTTTATTTCCCATAAAACATTTACCGAATTTCCATGTAGAGATTCTAAATAAACTTTTTAATATCATATAGCTTTATATATGTATAAAAATATATATGTTTAATGATTTTCTAGTAATTTTCACTTGGATCGGTAATCGGTTTGGTGACAAAAATAGGATTTTATCATATGTTTATCCTTGGATTTTTGGGTACTCATAATTTGTGAAATGCTAACGGTCGATGGCGCTAGTGGTATTTTAAAATGCTAACGTTTTGTTTTTACGGAAAGTTCGGATTGCTGGAACTCTCTCGAACTTTTGACTTTAAATTTAAAAGTTTATTTACACAACATATTTAATGCTTTTTTTATTTCCATTTATATGAAATTCCTATATTAGAACTATTAATTTTAAATTTATAAATTATTTACAAGAATTAGTCTGTTTGATTAACATGTTCAGACAATTTTTATCTTAACTGTAATTTTAGTAATTATTATTAAAATCTGTATATGTTGTGCATAATTATAATTAGACACATATATACACAGTTTATTGAATGTATTTGTATATATAAATTCCCTGTCTTAGTGTTTGACCGCGATGAACTCCTAATTTATTCAACCGATTTTTTTTTCATTTATTGCGTCTTAGGACATAGGATAGGTTTCATTTAATTTATATTAATAAAGAAATTAATGCAAATTATAGTAACTTAGCTACAGCAACGCTTGACCGGGTCAGCTAGTATATAAAGCAACTCAAAAACTGTCAAATTGAACTAAATATGTCAAATTGAACTAATTATGTCAAATTGAACTAAATATGTCAAATTGAACTAAATATGTCAAATTGAACTAAATATGTCAAATTGAACTAAATAATAGGGGTTAAAGTATGAAATTGCCGTTTTATTGCAATAGGTTCTTTGAATTGACATAGAATCTTCATGGTTTGAGGTTTTCGAATGAAACTTTTTTTAAATGGTTTCTATGATGTTCTTTTTTTAAAAAATGTAAAACATTTGAATATCGACTTTCAATTGTTTTTGTTATTCAATTTAGACAAGAAAGATGGATACTGCGAAAATTCGAGTTATTTTTGAATACGAGTTCCGACGCGGAACTAACGCGGCAGAAACAGCCCGCAATATCAATGCTGCGTTTGGAGAGGGGTCTACTAATGAACGCACCGTGCGATTTTGGTTTAAACGCTTTCGTGATGGAAATTTCGACTTAAAGAACGAGCCACGAGGAAGACCGCCCACACAGGTAAATAACGATGAATTAAGAGAGATAGTGGAAGCCGATCCTAGTCAAAGTACCCAGGAATTAGCGGCATGGTTTAACGTTACCTTACCCACAATATTGACTCACTTGCGTCAAATCAATAAAATAAAAAAATACGAAAAATGGGTGCCTCATGATTTGACTGATCTGCAGAAAGAAACGCGTGTTGAAACTTGTGTTGCCTTGTTGAACCGGTACAGAAATGAAGGAATATTGGATCGAATTGTAACATGTGATGAAAAGTGGATTCTTTATGATAACCGGAAAAGAAAAATGCAATGGCTGACCCCAGGTCAAATGCCACAACAGTGTCCTAAAGCAAAACTTACCAATAAAAAGGTAATGGTAACTGTTTGGTGGTCTCAGCATGGTGTTATTCACTATAGTTTTCTCCGATCTGGTCAAGCAATAACGGCAGATGTCTATTGTGCCGAACTCCGAACCATGTTGACAAAACTAGCAGTAAAACAGCCCCGACTCATGAATCGATCTTCACCATTATTGCTCCACGACAACGCGAGACCTCACACAGCACGAGAAACCATTTTGACCCTTCAGGAACTGCAGTTAGAAACCATTCGTCATCCTCCGTATTCACCAGACCTTGCTCCAACGGACTACCATTTTTTTCGTGATTTGGACAATTATCTACGTGACAAGAAGTTTTCTTCCCAGGAGGCAGTACAAAATGCTTTCACACAGTTTGTGCAGTCTAGATCGTCGGAATTCTATCGCAAAGGCATTAATGACCTTCCCATTAGATGGCAGCAATGTATAGATAATAATGGCAACTATTTTGATTAAATAAATTTGTTAAAAATTTAAAAAATAAACAATATAGATTTTCAGTACAAATCGGCAATTTCATACTTTAACCCCTAATATGTTACACGATCTTAAATCTTTGATATTTCATCGTGAACAGAGACACAACGCAGATATCGTCGCTTAAAATCCACCTTCGCTCGAAAGAGATACAATGACATTTTTTGGTGTGCGATAAAAGATTTGAAAATAAATTTGAAAACCTTATTCTATAAAATCAAAAGTTTTTAGTTCCGTCGTTATTCTCGCAAACCAGCGATATATCTATACATATAAATAAAATTGGAGTGTCTGTTTGTAATATTGAAATAACTGTTTTTTACTACATGCATATGAATATATATACTGTATATACACCAAAATATTGTTTTTTACAATTTTTGTCTGTTTGTTCCGGCTAATCTCTAAAATGGCTAAACCGATTTTGGCGGGACTTTTATTGGCAGGTAGCTGATGTAATAAGGAGTAACTTAGGCTACTTTTATTTTAGAAAAATAAAGTAAAAAATATATAGAAAACATAGATCTAAAAAAATATAGCAAATCAAAATTACTGTGCCACAGCAACGCGTGGCTGGGTCAGCTAGTTTAAAAATAAAATTTAATATTATATAATTACTGATATTTTCCAACCTATACATAATACGTAATAAATACAGGTTTTCTTAGTATAATTTGTGAAAGATTAATTCTTGTTTCTGCGGTTAGATGGCGTTATTTAGTAAAGAAACTTGTTTTCTCATTTATAATTAATATATTTTATTTACGTTTGCTTTTCTAGATTATTTTCTTTGAATTAATTATTGTGTGTTATTAATTTTGTAAAAGTATTTGAATCGGTTTTTTTTTACACTTTAATGTTGTGTTATTTAAAAATTATCGATTATAAAATTGCATTTGGACTTGAATTTTTATTGGACTTAAATTCGACTGATCTGTCATAGTAGCTTAATTGAAAGAACTCGCCCTGATAGCTAGGGATTTAGGTTCGATTCCCGCGTGACACCTGAATCAAGTCGAATTTCTATTGTAATAATTTCTTAAGCTTAGGTACCTATATTCTTATATAAAAAATGTATCTATGTTTGACCGCGATGAACTCCGAAATTACTCAACTGATTTTGATGTTTTTTTTTTCATTTCGCTTGATTTATTATTTTTATTGAGATTCCTCCCTCCCTCTTAATCCCAATCTAGCCCGGAGGCCAAGACAGAAAACACGATGGAAAGAGCCAACCCAGAAGGTGCCTATTTACCCTGGAATTAAAAATGGACTGATTTGTTCTGACTTAGGATATAGGTTGGATTTCTTTTTAATTGATTAATTCAATCTTTTGGTGGAGATTTCCATTTTTTATATGTATAATGTCAAAACTGTAGTTTTTTGGGTGACTATTTGATAACGCGGCGCTAGGTGGCGCTGCGTTTAGTTTGTTGAACTTAAGATTAAAGAGGTTAAGCATTGTTTACAATGGCTGGTCATAAGGTTAGTTGACAAAGAGTTCCTTATATCTTCTGCGTGCTTTTCAAAACAGTAATGTCTTTGAGATAATAATAATATCTTATTACTAATACTGTATTTTTATTATTTTTTATAACTATAATATAAATAAATAAATATTTCTCACATTCACATCTATTAGCCTAGCCCAGAGTAAGGCTTGTGTTATGGATACTAGGGTAACGGAGAGACATACCTACATATATATGTAATATTCATAGAAATAAATACAAATAAACACCCATGACTCAGGTACAAATGCTCGAATTCATCATACAAACATCTGCCTCTTCCGGGATTCGAATCCAGGACCATCGGTGCGAAAGGCAGGATTGCTAAAGTTAAAGTAAAGTCTTACTTTCTTATATTCGAATACTAGCATTTACACGCGGCTGCGTTCGCGACAACGTAGACCACTGATTGAAAGTTTTCCTTCTTACCCCCAGGAACATTACTTTTTCTGGATAAAAGGCACTCTATGTCCTTTGTTGTACTCCTGCCAAAGTCCATGCAATAATTCATAATGATCGGTTTAGTGGTTAAGGCTTGAAAATATAACAAACTCACTTTTTGTATTTATAATATTTACATCAAACAACACTCTAAGGCTTGTTTAACGGATACTGGGGTAGCGGATATAGAAATGCTCGTATTAATCACATAAACACCCTTTTCCGGGACCCGAACCCAGGTCAGGCTCATGAAGCTGAAACTAGCGGCGATAGGTATCAGTCGAACGCGGAACACCCAGGGCCGAAACAATCGAGGTGCCCTGATATACATTTGTTTTTAAAATACCCTGAAATTTTAAGTACTTCTGCATTACATCTTATTTTCGCTTTGTAAAGATATTCAGTGAACAATACAGATTTCGTCTCAATCGTTGTAATCGTTTTAGCACTTAGAGTCATTTTATTGAATAAAAAAAAATAGAAGGCACGCTCGAAGTTTATTGATTCTTCTCTTGAATCATCCTTACACATTTTTTCATCGAATAAAAATTGGATCTTAGAATCAAGCCGTACAAAGGTTATTTAAGAATAATTATTACCTGCTGAAGGCATTCAGCAACACTTTATTCAATAACAAGAATAGAAGGCATGCTCGAAGTTTATTGATTCTTCTCCTGAATCATTCTTATACATTTATTTATCGAAAATAAAATTAGTTCTCATAGAATCAACCTGTACAGAAATTGTTTCACTATAATACGCCGCTAGTTTCAGCTCCATGTCAGGCTCTTACTGGATCGCTACCGTTTCACCAAACTGTAGCCAATTATGATTACCCAACCAAAAAGTAATACATTCTACCATAAATACTGTACTTACTCAATATTTATTGTTTAATTTTTGCATGATATATTATAAATTGCGGAAAATTTATAAATATGATCCGTAAGTAACAGTAAATGTTTACGTTAATGTTTATAAGGAATACAAATGAGTCAGAATGGATGACTAATTTATAATTACTGTGATTCATCGCTTCTGCGGTCTGAAAGTTTGGCTTCTGCGGTCTGAAAGGTCAACTACTCCGGTCTCAGACCTAAAATTAATTCTATTAGAAAGCCCATTAATTTATTGAAATAGTACTGATAAAACCTGTTATATTTGTATGAATGATTTTTGTATGAAATCGTAAATAACTTTAAAAATAGGTACTTAGAATTATTTACGATTTTTTATATTTTAAATACTATCTTATATGGTAATAATAATATTATTTCTTACATTCATACCAATTAGCCTAACCCAAAAAAGGACTATAGAGCAGACATACATATATGATAAATAAATATAGAACTGACTCAGGTACAAATGGTCACATTCATTATTTATTTATTTATTTGTTTTAAGAGGTTATCAGCACATATAAATAATTGATAGGAAATGTAACTATTGTAAGACAATTACAAACCTCCAACAGTTAGTAACAAATTACCTATGATGAAATTACAAAGAAAGAAAAGAGACATATAACAAAAAATACAAACAAAAAATCAGGCTTATACAGAGAAAAAAGAAAATTCACAAAGACAAATTATAATAAAATCAGAACAACCAAAAACACACAAACATCTGCTCTTACCGGGACTCGAACCCAGGACCGTGCGAAAGGCAGGATCGCTACTGTGGCACCAAACGGTCATCAAATATAAATTTAGAATATATCTCGAACTAGTTATTTGGTCTCAAACTAAACAGTACATGTACTATAGGTAATAAATAACAGTTGTAATACATACATAAGTATATAAATAACAATAATTCGGAAACTAATGCTTATGCATATCATATAAACAGAATTCGAACTCAGGACCGTTTGTGCGGTACACAAAAACGTTATTTATTTAATAAATTATTATAATAGAAAAAAAATACTAGAAAAATCGAGTCGGCTCACAAGTAAATTCTTAGGCGGGAGAATTCGAGTCGATGTTTTTAGTATTTTTCTATTAAAATGCATAAAATATATAAAAAATATAAAACGTCATTTATTTGCATTTAAATGATGCATACCCGAGGATCGTCAAATAACATTGCAACTCAACTTATTCAGCCAAACACAAAAAAAATGCAAAATATTAGTAATAATATCGCAAAAAATATAATTAATCAGAACCCATAATATTTTCAATCAAATACGTCAAAATAATTGCTCAAAATAATAATCAATAAATCCCTAAGTAATTGTAGAAATATAACTAAATAATTACACATATTAATGTTAACTAGCGGCCCGTCCCGGCTTCGCACGGGTGGACAAAATTCTTTAAATTTTTTCTATTATTAAATATTTTTCCGATAGCGCCATCTAACGTCCGGTAAACGAACTACTTGCGGTTAACGCGTTGCTATGGTAACGTTATTGATACAATGTAAAAAGAGCGGGAAAAAGAGCGGACAGACAAACATACAAACCACTGTGATCTTAGATTATAGATTCTTATCATATGATAGGTTGAAATTTTAAATATTTATAAAAGTAATTTTTACTATTGTATTAATATTAAATAATAAGTTGTTAGTCACAATTTTACTTCATTTCTTTGTAAGTCACAATTTAATTCTATAAAGAAAAGCATGTGTGCAATTCACACGTCGTAGAAGTGAAACCTTCAAAAATAATACGTACACGTATACAAAATACCACGGTTGTTGTGTAGTAAGCTTTGTAGCACACAAACACATTAACACACGTACATAATGCTTCCTATCTCATCTTCTCCTACGTTAAATCTTATGGATTTATGTGACTGTCTTTCTTTACTGTCGCTTTTTCGTTTCATCTACTTTCAAATCACAACGAAGCTAAAGAAGTTTTCACTTCAAAATCTCGATTCAAATAAGAACACTGAATGGTGTTGCACTAACTGGTTTGTATTCTGTAACGATCGAGGTTGAATCGTAACCTCGCGTTTCGAGGTCCCAGGTTCGATATTCAATGATACCGATTTCAAACCTAATATTGTTCGCACAATGTGAATACAATGTTTAGTTTAGTTCAATATTACGTATTTACAATTTCACGGAATATATGACTCTATTATTATGTTATTAGGGTTGTGTTTCTTTTATATTATAACAATTTTAGTATAATAATAATTCCTACATTTGAACTTATAAGCCTAGCCCAAAGTAAGCACAGTAAGGCTTGTGTTATGGATACTAGGCTAACGGATAGACATACATATATGATACATAGATATGTAACATTAATAGAATTATGTCCTATGGCTTAGGTACAAACGCTCGTATTCATCACACAAACATTTATCCTTCCGGGATTCGAACCCAGGACCGTCAGGATCGCTAACGTTGCAACAAACGGTCGTCATCGTATACAATTTTGGGGTAATATATTTCATTGAGTGTTCTCTTTCTTTCGCATAATGTTTTTATTCCTAATTCACATTGGCATAAAAAGGCATAAATTGATAAACATTGCAGGTTATGTTGCATTTGATATTTTTTATTCACTACCCGCAAAAAGTTATACGTTTTTTTTAATTATGCTTAATAATATTCTGCCATAACAATTTATCCAAAAAAAATTGGAGCCACTTATGTATTTATCTATATATACAAACATACAGTCAACAACACATTAACCTATACAAAACTCAGACGGGAATCGAACCCGCAATCTTTGGATGTCTGATCCACTGCTCTTACCGCCTAAAATAAGTTTTTTAATCGTTCTAAATTTTTATCTATCACCCATTCAGTACGTCTTTTAACTGACAAGAAAAATGGGCGCAAGAAACTCGTCAGCCTCAACAGAAGTAACGACATTTACAATATTATACGTCGTCACCATACATAATCCAAAAAAAAAACTGTTATCACAATAAATTTTCATTACATCGTTGATTACAACAAAGTCAACATGTATCTGTTTTAAGAAAGTATCCCTAAACATTGCAATAATATACAAGGAATAAACGACATTGACCCGGCCGAGGAAAAAACCCAGGACCTCGGTGTTACCATAAAAACCGGTACGCAAGCCACTCGTCTACAGATTATATTCATTCTAATTTAATAAAGCCTCATAACAGATATTTCTCAACGTCTTACGTCTACCGGCCTAGTTGTGGCGTAACGTAATGGCTGTCGTCGGTACGTAAGTACGAGTGTACAGCTATCATCTTGAACCATACTGACTCCAGGTTCATTTTTTTCTACAATTTATGATACTAGGTCTGCAATACATGCTGTTGTTTGCAAATACTGAGCGAAGCAATTAGATTTTTGAAGGGTGATTATTCCTCGATGGTATGTTCGATTTCAAAACTTTTTTTTGCACATTAATCACGACCACGATGTGAGTTTTGGCGCTAAATTTCATCAATGTAGTATTGTCCCCGGCAAATAAGTTGAACATGATTTTGAAATCACGTGACATGCGAAGTAGTGAATAATGTACCTTAACTTACTACTGTGCATGTCACGTGATTTTAAAATCATGTTCAACTTATTTGCCGAAGACTATATCAGCAGTTTGGCTGTGATCAGCTTTTGAATTTTTCTTTCGGTGATTATTCCTCCATGGTACAGAGTGTATTTTTTTTACATAGCCTATATCCGTCAGGTTATAATCATGTATGTTCATGCCAAAACTCGTTCGAATCGGTTGAAACGTTAAGTAGCAGGAGGGAGACAAGCGAAATTTGTGAGTTGCCTAAAAGAGAGCTTCGCTCAATAATAATCTCTCAAGCATTGTAACCGGTAAAAATAATAGTCATTACTTGGTTAAGACCCGTAGTGATTATCAAGGCCATGGAAAGCTGAGTTTAAAAACCCTACCAAAAATAATAAGTACATGGCGTAAAGTAAGAATTTACGGGCTACCACTCTTTCTCGGTTACTGTTCCTACTTCTCGCATCAAGCGCTTCTCAACATCTTTCATAATGCGCACAGCGAAGGAGTGAAACTCCCACCCTGCGCCTTTGTGTTTCGAGTACTCATAACCCGTCCGTTTTTAAAGCCAAGGGCTCCTTCTGGGTTAGCTCCTTCCATCGTGGATCTCGACCCCCAGGCAGTGGCGTAAATATATCAATTGCCGCCCGGGGCAGTTTACCAATTTTGCCGCCCCTGTCAAAGGGCTGTGCCGCCCCTTGGAACGTTCTTCCGGTGGGTACCACGTGCCTTATCTTTTAACCGTAGAAGTTCCAAGTGGCGGCCGCCCGGGGCATTTGCACCCTCTGCATCCCCCTTTTTACGCCACTGCCCCCAGGCTTAATTGGGATCAAGAGCAAACCCATTCATACTAATTAAAAAAATGATGAAAACACTGCAACCCCACATTTCTCTTCAAATCAAACATATCTGTAATTGTTTAAGCCTAGGTTCGTTGTTACAAAGTGACCTAACTTAATATATGTTGCGAAAAATTGATTTTGCGATAAAAGAATATTTCTTACAATCACACCAATTAGCCTAGCCCAAAGTAAGCACTATAAGGCTTGTGTTATGGATACTAGGGCAAAAGATAGACGTACCAATATGATACATACATATGAAATATTCATAGAAACATACTTATGTACTTATGACTCAGGTAAAAATGCTCGTATTCATCACACAAACATCTGCCCCTTCCGGCAGTCGAAGCAATTGAATATTATAATTTAAATATCTAAACGATTAATAATCTTTAATATATATAAATTACGTGTCACATTGTTTGTCCGCGATGGACTCCTAAACTACTTAACCGATTTTGATCAAACTTCGTAACTATCTGTTATTTGATCTTACTTAAAAGATAGGATAGGTTTTATTTTAATTTATAACACAGCAACGCGTGGCTGGGTCTGTTAGTAGATTATTACAAATATGTGTTGAATAACTTCATTTTAATACTTTTGATCACACTTTGTTTAGGATACATTTTAATTGAAAAATACTAGAAAATATCGATTCGTATAACATATGTTACTCTCAAACGGGACTCGATTTGGATATCTTTTCTACTGCTCTTCCAATTGAGCTACTGAGCACCCGTCGAAATTTGGTAGTATTTTTTTCATTCAAATATTATTGTATTTGTATTTTAATCCTATCTTATAAAACAAGATAGGATTAAAATACAAATCTATAATCTGAGATCACAAATTTGTTGTTTGTCTGTCCGCTCTTTCCCCCCCTCTTTTTCCATTGTATATGCGTTACTATAGCAACGCGTTAACCGCAAATAGTTCGTCTGCCGGACGCTAGATGGCGCTAACGGAAAAATATTTAGTAATAGATTTTTTTTTTTTAATTGTCCACTGCCGCTATTTTAGGCCGCTAGTATATATAAAAATCATAGTATGTTTTTTGCCACGTTTTTCTCAGGTCGCTTTCTTGTTTGTCTGTCTGTCTGTGCAGTTGGATTCTTGCAACTCAATTTTGAGGCACTTCCCGGCCACCTAGCGAGCTGAAATTTTTGGAGCAAGTCAGAACCCGATGACAATGCATCCTAAAACAACTTTTAACTTTCTACGGCTACTTTCAGGCCAAATTTTGCGAAATTTCATATGAAAAAAGTCATAGCGACTCATGGTTTGCTGCGATTAATTAATAATTTTGAATTATTAGCACAGTGATTTGTGATTATGCTCATGGCTATCGCTAAAGTGCATACTTTCTGAAACTTTGCTCAATTAAATTTACTTCACAACCACACCTTTAGATGGCGCAACATTTAAATCTCAAACGACCGTTTTACTCAGAAAATGTAATAATAATTTCTTCCATAGGTACTCTTCATGAGATAGAATAGCTGAGTGAGAATCCATATTTAATGTATAATACGATTATGACTAAAGAAATTTTGCATAAATATAGTCCGTTTGTGTAATTCACTCGATGAAATGATCTCCCTCAAAATTGATTTGCAAGATTCCAACCATAAAGACAGACAAACAAATACGCAAGAAAATTAAAAAGAATAAAATAATAATACTAGATTTCAAAATCTAAAAATCTCACGTTTTTCAGTAACCAAAAAAGAATAAAATAACCCGGCGGGGCCAAGCGAGGGGCCACTCAAAACGTGGGGCGTATCTTTACAAATACTCTCAACATCTATGCATAACGTACATCTCATTACATCTCCATAAGTAATATGCGCCCCCACTTTTGATGCGCCCCTTTCACTTCAATATGAATCTATAATCTAAGATCACAGTGGTTTGTGTGTTTGTCTGTCTGCTCTTTTCCCCGCTCTTTTTCCATTGTATCAATAACGTTACCATAGCAACGCGTTAACCGCAAGTAGTTCGTTTACCGGACGCTAGATGGCGCTAACGGAAAAATATTTAATAATAGAAAAAAATTTGTCCACCCGTTCGAAGCCGGGACGGGCCGCTAGTATAAATAATAATACCATATTTTTTTTATTATCAGACCGTTTAATTAATTTCTTCCGCTAAAACAGCATTGTAAAATTTCTCTTTCATCAACAATGACGTAACGCCGCATGACATGACTGTCAATTAACATTTAATTAGGAAACAATGGTAACTGTTCGATTGTTTTAGAATATTACTCAACCGATAGGCCTGGTTTTAATTATTTGTATACTTTGGCGTTATTATTTCATTGAAATAATTACTAAGCGATGCAATCGCTGAGCATAAAGCTTCGCTAGCACCATATTATATAGGAGCGGAACGTAATACTAAATAAAAAAATATATACCATAAGAAAGCAAACTTTTTAATAGACTTACTTATTTCAATGGGAAATCCTATAGAGCCAATGTTTTTTTTGTTCATACCTTTTTTATTTTTTGTGAATTTCAAAATAGGACGATCTGTCCTAAATGTGTTGATTCGATTCCACACAAAAATTATTAAAATCAGGTAAGTTAAATCGCGTAACAGACATCGCGTCATTGAAGCTGATCCATGGGAGCTACGCTCGGTCCGCTCCAATAATGTTTCTTACATTTACACGAATTACGATTTTGACGACGGTTTGGTGTAACGGTACCAATCCTGCCTTTCCACCGACGGTCATGGGTTCGAGTCCCGGAAAGGGCAGATGTTTGGGTCTTAAATACGAGCATTTGTACCTGAATCATAAGTATTTATATGTATTTCTCTAAGTATTACATATCTATGTATGTATATCCGTTACCTTAGTTTCCATGACACAAGCCTTACAGTGCTTACTTTGGGCTAGGCTAATTGGTGTGAATATGAGAGATTATTCTCGTTAATTACTCTTTTCTTATTTTAAAATGTACTTATTAGCTCGGCTTTCAATAAAAGCATGTTTTAGTTTTTTTGACGTGATAACGTCTTATAAATTGGTTGCGGCTGGGAGTCACTTATGAAAAAGTGTAACGCTCGGTAACGTTACGATGAGTCACCGAACGAGAGAGAGGCCCGCCGAATGCCTTGCGTCTCTCTCCCACTCAACTATGATCGGTCTGCCGCGCGCATTGTGCAATTTAATTATATTCATATCAATAAATATTCTACCGAGAAAAAGACGTTGTCACGTAAAATCTTCGCCCGTAAAACCGACTTTACAGGCAAAAAATTTTATCTATAATCTAAGATCACAAATTTGTTGTTTGTCTGTCCGCTCTTTTTTCATTGTTTATGCGTTACCATAGCAACGCGTTAACCGCAAGTAGTTCGTCTACCGCACGCAAGATGGCGCTAACGGAAAAATATTTAATAATAGAAAAAATTTAAAGAATTTTGTCCACTCGTGTGAAGCCGGGACGGGCCGCCAGTTATAATTTATTTATATTTTATCTTGACATTTCGAGTCCTGTACAGAAGCCGTGATCAGAACTAGGGTAACGAAAATAACATAAGATTATTACCCTAGTCAACATAAGATCAAGGCTCCTATAAGGAAGTCGAAACGTCAAGATAAATTGAAAAAAAAAAAATTTACATACTCGATACATAACATACTTACAAACATTATGTCGAACCATAGCTCGTTCGACCAACGTGCCAACATCGGACGAATAACAAGAAGAAAGGAGTCTCGAATTCAGTTAAAAATCTTGGTCGTAATTTTATTTTAAACTAATGGTTTAATTGGAGCGGAGTAAACGAAGTGAGCGAAGCTCCCATGGATCAGCTTCAATGGCGCAATGTCTGTTACGCCATAACTCCCTGAGTTCTTAACCGATTTTAATATTTTATGCGTGGAATCGAATCAACAGGTTTAGGACCAGATGGTGACGGAGCCCGAATTTTGAAATTCGCAAAAATTCCCATCGAAACAAAAAAAAAAAATTTAGGTATTACGCTCCGCTCCAATATATGGTGCTAGCGTAGCTTTATGCTTAGCGACTGCATCGCCTAGTATTAAAATACCTTGAAATTGATTTGTTTAAATATTGAGTGAGCAAACACCAAGACATATTGTGACCGTGGACTTTGAGCTTCCTTTTGAAACTGGCTTTTGTCTACCAATGAGCATTAAATGAAAAAAACATTAACACTAATGTGAACTTTATGTGATGGTAATTAAGATGCAAAGTTTTTTTTAATTATCGTCGTTAAAGTAATTTGTGACTCGTGTGTGTCATATTCATATTTTAAAAAAAAATAGACTTCATCACATACAATGCGTGTGTTTGTCAGAAAAAAGCGATTGACGGCGCCGGCTAGCGCTAAGAAACGCACTATACAGTTTTCGGTAAGGACACGTTTTCTAACTTTCGCAGCGCTGACGTTTTCCGCCATTTTGCTTAGATAAGTTTGTTTACAAACTTAAGTTAACCGGTGGTTTTGTGCAATCATTAAAATAAAAGTAGTAATCTCGTCTTCTTCAATATTGTTATTCACAAAATTATTCAGTATATTATTCATAGTTTAAAACTTTTGATAAAAATATATTTAATTGAGGTTATGTTACCCAGTGACCGCTAAGTTTGCGTCCTAAAGGAAAATAGCTATTTACCATTCGACAGCGCTAACTGCTTAGCGATCGCTATTTTGCTTAAAAGCGCTGCCTAGCGTTTTTTTCTTTTAAACACGCGATTGTTTTGTGTTATGGAATTCAGAAACAACGAAGGTACCACACACCCAGACCCGAGAAAAGTTAATTTTTCTATATTGACCCGGCCGAGGATCGAATCCGGGACCTTGGAGTGGCCTTATCACGAAAACCGGTATGAGAGCCACTCGAATACGGAGGTCGTCAAATTTAAAATTAATTGATTAAAAACAAGAATACATACTTCTTTTTTGCTTAAAATATAGTATATAAAGTTTTAACATATGTTTTCACGAGATGCGTGTTTTGCCAAATTTCGTGGCTTGCAAATTAATTACACACATATCGGAATTATAATTCAATAGTCGTTATACAAAATTATTTATAAAGGCAATAAAGAAAAAACATCTTTTTTACAGTATTTGCGCATAATTTATTTTATATTTAATCCTGACGTTTCGACTCCTTTACAGGAGCCGTGATTACAGGATGACTAAGATAATGGTCGTCATATATTTTCTACTACCTTCACAATGTTTTAATCGGGCACGTTTCTAATCGTTAAAATTTTATATAAATCAAATTGTTTTTTAATCTATGGCCAATTATTTTTTTTAAATTCAGACTGAGTAATAATAAATGCTAATATACATAAACAGACATCTGTTACAGTATTGCATTGCTTTGTTATAATAAGTTAAAATGAAACCCATCCTATGTCGTACGTCGGAACAAATCTAGAGAAATGAAGAAAATTCATCAAAATCGGTTGTTTCGGAATTCACTGTTGCCCGAGACTTCGTACGCGTAGATTAGGGGACCATCCTTATCAAATAACAAACGCTTATTTATTTTGCATAGAAAAGACATCAACGAGTTTTGATGAAACATTTTGTAACGAAATGCTGAAAACATTAATGTTATCAAATTAACTTGATCTTTGTTTATCGGTTTTGTTGGTACCATCACTCCGAGGCCCTGGGTTCCATTCTCGGCCGGGTCAATGTAAAAATTAACTTTTCTATATTAGCTTGATTTTGAGTGTTGTGGTACCGTAGTGGTTTTCTGATATGAAAAATTTAACACTTTTTTTATATATTAAAATTATTTTTTCGATCCTGGCTTTCAGTTTTACCTTACTCATGGAATAAATATATATAATATTCATAACTCAAGTCTTACAGCGCTTAATTTATTTTAACTAACTTTATTTATTAACAGACCGTTTTATTAATTTATTGCGTTAAAACAGCATTGTAAAATTTCTCTTTCATCAACAATGGTATAACGCCGCATAACATGACTGTCAATTAACATTTAATCCTGCCTTTTCACCGACGGTTATGGGTTCGAGTCTCGGAAGGGGCAGAATAAATCTTGTTGCTTTCTTAAATTTGTCGTTTATTCCCTGTATGTTATCGCAATGTTCAGGGATACTTACTTTAAGTAAGTACAGATACTTGTTGACTTTGTTGTAATCAACGAAATAATGATATCATAACACTATTAGTATTGTCATAACAAAATAATTTTGTTATTTTTTTGTGGATTGTGTATGGTGACGACGTATAATATTGTAAATGTCGTTACTTCTGTTAAAGCTGACGAGTTTCTTGTGCACATTCTTCTTGTCAGTTAAAAGACAACCTGAATGGGTGGTAGGTAAAAATGTTGGACGATTCAAAGCTACTTATTTTTAAGTGCATTTGAATAAAGTTATTTTCATTTTTCAGATGTTAGGGTAATGAATACGAGAATTTGTACCTGAGTCATAAGTATTTATATGTATTCTTTTACATATCTATGTATCATATATGTATGTTTATTCGTTACTCTAGTATCTATAACACAAGCATTAAACTAAGCCAAGGTGCTTAATTTAGGCTGGGCTAATTGGTGTAAATGTCACAATTATTATTATAATCACCATGTCATTTTTATAAATATGCATATTTAGTATTAGTTTGCGGCGCAATTGTCGTGGTGACATGGCACTAACTATGAGGCAGATATTACTAACTTCATACGAAGATAATTTACCTATTACTGCGATTATTGTAATTGTACAATAGTACTTATAAAATATTATTAAACTAATAAGTATAATACATGGAGAACTATACAATTTTCCTTATAATAAGTCAGATGCTAGAGACAGTTAAGCTGCGACTTATCTTATGTGTACAGTTAAAAATATGCATATATGTATCTTGACATTCTGGCGAAGATGAGAAGGTGCTTCTCGCCGGAACAGTTGCTTAACCTTTACCAAGTTCGATCGTGTATGGAGTACTGTTCTCATCTTTGGGACGGTTCCGCCCAATACCAATTTCAGATGCTTGAGTCCATTGAGGGGAGGGCCAAGAAACTCGTCGGCAATGACGATCTTTTTAAAAATAAGCTGAAAAGACTTAAGAAAGAAAACGGTTAGCCTAGCCACCATAATAATTTTGTTTTATTTTTTTTATTTTATGGATAATGCATAGTGATGACGTATTATATTGTAAATGTCGTTACTTCTGTTAAAACTGACGAGATTCTTGCGCCCATTCTTCTTGTCAGTTAAAAGACGTCCTGAATGGGCGGTAGGTAAAAATGCTGGACGATTCAAAACAACTTATGTTAAGTTCATTTGAACAAAGTTATTTTCATTTCACCATCTACCTAAAAGGTGGCTAACCTCTCCGTTTTTTAAAGGATACATTTTGAAGTTTGCAGCAGAATTGCACAGCATTGTTCCGCCATTCCTATTTTTTATGCGACAATCAGACTTATAAATTATCGTTATATCGTTGATAAACCAAAGCGTCGCTCTGAACGTCGGTTAGTTACAACTAAGATTTGGTTTCAATATTGTGATCCATACTGCTAAAAAGTGGAGTCTACCTGAGTCTATGTTTCCTGACAAATACAATTTAGGGGTCTTCAAGTCACGAGTGAATAGGTGTCTTCTAGGCAAGCTCGTCACATCCTAGATCGCATCGACGCTTACCATCAGGCGAGATAGCGGTCAAGCGCTTACCTATCTACTAAAAAAAAAAGAATCTTTTCGTGATCGCGGCTTCTGGATAGGAGTCGTCAGAATAAAACATAAAAAAATAAGGAAAAAGGAATCGTTTATCTGGTAACTATTTCATTTAAATTTGTGATATGAGTAGTGCCGGATTTACCATAGAAGCTGAAAAGCTGAAGCTTAGGGCGGCAACATTAGGGGGCGGCAAAATTGGCCCAGAAAATTGGTACAGAAAAAAGTAAGTAATAAATAGTGCAGTAAAAACAAAGCTTTGCTTTTCTTAGCTTAAAAATATACCCAAAAAGTTGTAAAAATAATCTTGAAACTAGATTATTCCCTAAACAAGGAATTAACGTTATTGTGAACAGTGTATCTTATTATAGAGGTCAGTAGGGGCGGCAAAAATTTTCTAGCTTTGGGGCAGCAAATGTGTAAAGTCAGCACTGGATAGGAACCCTCCTACCTACCCAGTGTAAAAACTAAATAACTCGTTCCTATAGTTAGAAAACTACTCTATTAGTAAAGAAATTAATAAGGCACAATAGAAGAGAACTCTCCCGAAAAGCTAGGAATGTCAGTTCGAATCTCGCCTGATACTTAAATTATTTGATTTTTTCTTGTTAGAATTTCTTTAGATTTGAAGAGTCAGGTGTTTATTATTTTAATAGAAAAATACTAGAAAAAATCGACTCGAACCACAATTGAATTCTCAGCTGGGAATCGAAACAACCTTTGGAAAAATGCAAAAAACAATAAAAAAAATGTATTTAATTTATTACTTGAATAATTGTTTATTCAAATTTTCGTTTTCGTAATGTTCATGCAAGATTTTCATTCTTTGAGGTATTATTATATTTATATCCACTGTTAAACGTTTAAGTTAATTGTCTAATTATGTGGATACGCAATTTAGCCTTGACGGTATGCAGTAAAGCGAAAGTGACGAAACATGAGTAAATGCAATGTTTGAATGCGTGCTACTCCTCTCTGAGGAATTTTATTGACGCAAAACCTCAAAGTGTTATCCCAACACGCACACAAATACAGACTATACCACACATATTTGTAAGTTGTGTATTGCCTCTATGGTTGATATACCAAAGAGTCGCACTAAGCGGTTTGTTTACAATTTTGTGATCCGTACCGCTAAAGAGTGGAACTCTTTATTATGCTCTTTATGTTAATTAATGTTAATTTTACATTATTTTATTCAGAATTTAATTTAATTTAAAATTTAATTAGATAAAATCCAGAACTGGATTTATTTAATTTAAGTTTTGATTTTATTTAATTTATAATTTAATTTTATTTATTTGGGTAGTTTTTTTATACCAATTACTTATAGCAACAAATATTGTAAACGTCCCCTCCATTACTACATTGTTATGCCCCACAGGGCCCATTAAGGTCCTTATTATGTAACATCCTATTGTACTTATGGAATGCAATAAACGATTTGAATTAGAATTTAAACTCTTTGCGTGAGTATGTTTCCAAACATACAATTTAGGGGCCTTCTTAGCAATGTTTTGTTCAATCCTTATCACTATCTTAAAGAATGTTTTAATTATCTTAATAGTTCAGCCACACTATCGCTCAGGTCATCAGAAAATCTGGCGCTCGGAATTCCCCGCTCACGGTACGAGCTTTTTTAGCTTTTCCTTCGCAGTCCAGGCTGTTTGTCTTTGGAATTCTTTTTCAGTTTCTATAAAAGAAGCATAAACTGTTTCTATTTTTACTATTTCTCCCAGTAGATGGGTGACTGCTCTCTATCAACTAGACATTTATGTTTATCCACTTCTCAGTCCGCTACCGCGCACCCCACCCCTCTCAACATTCCCAATGCTGCGCGAATTGTGAAAAAAAATGTCGGACTCTTAGATAATGTGCCATTTTCTCGCTAAATAATGAAGCTAGGGCCAAACAAAAAATACTAACGTAAAGCTGATTAAATAAAGAATCCGTCACAGAATATTTAGATCTCTGTAATTAAAAACATATCGTAATTTAAAAAGAACCACAGGCCACGCGGAAATTTGAATATGGTAGCATTTGCTTACTTGGACTCACAAGTGGTTATTCATATGTATAATGTTTATTTATGTATATTATATAATGAATATATATTTATTTAAATTTTATATTATTAAGCACGTTTATTTATATTAAATATAAGTTTTGACGCTCGTTATTGTTTTCATAATTAGTATATCTCCTTAATTATTCTTCTTTAAGTTACACCGCTCTTTAACTTATTATCCTCTCCATCCTAAGGTTGTCTGGTAGAGATCGCTTTTAGCTAAAAGGCTGCCCATTGTTACACTTTAGTTTTAGGCAATTCTCTGTTTGTATATCCTTCTGTTTTTGCGGTGTAATCAACAGTGTTATTGTACTGTATTGTTTATATGTATTTTTACCCTAAGAAGGGTTAGTGAATTCGAGCATTTGTACCTGAATCATGGGTTTATTATATATACCTACATGAGGTATATTTCTCTAAATATTACTTTTTTTTTACGATATATGTATGTCTGTCCGTTACCCTAGTATCCATAACACAAGCTTTGCAGTGCTTACTAGGCTAATGCGGCTAAGTGCGGGCTAGGCTAATTGGTGTGAATATAAGAAATATTATTATGGAAAATATTTATTTAAAAAAAATATATAACCATATTAAAGTAAATAAATATATCTAGTCTTTCGTTAAGTTTGAGTCTTTAATGAAATAAATCGAATACTAAATTAACGCATAATTCCGATTAAAAGGAACACAACAGCGTAGATCCACTATAGTGTATTCAATAACCGGAACGAGGTCATGGCCGGAACTACAGTTACAATTTATTTGTTCATATAACATCTGAGTAATTATTTTTGCAGTATACTCCTTAAGAATTGATCTCCATAAGGCGCACCGTATGAAAAAAAACCGGCCAAGTGTGAGTCGGACTCGCGCACCGAGGGTTCCGTAAAGTATTTTTATTATAAATGATGTCACTAAAATTTTCCGGCTTTCGCAATTTTCCCTTTATCTGTGCTATAAGACGTTGCTTCGTGCCAAATTTCAAGATTCTGAGTTCACGGGAAGTACCCTGTAGGTTTTGATTCCCTTGCGCGTGTCGAAAATTTGCAGCATAAACGGCTGTACCTTTTGATTGCGTTGGCTTAGAAGTTTGATTTTTTTCACAGCTCCAAGGGACAGTAGACCTGAGTATTTGATATAAATTCCAGCTTGATACCTCCACGCGTTCCTAAGAAAAAGGGTCTTGACAGACAGACAGACGGACAGACGGACGGACGGACACAAAGTGATCCTATAAGGGTTCCATTTTTCCTTTCGAGGTACGGAACCCTAAAAATATGAAGAGTAAAATTTTGTGACCGAATGACAGCGTTACGTTATTTTAGCGTGTCCCAGCGTGCGCACCTTTCATTTTTATTTTGAAGTTTTGTTTATTATTTATATGTGCCTGTTCAAATACGATCGTTCTTTAGGAGTAAACTCTAGTCGTGCGTCTTTTTTTATTGTAGATATATTTAAATATACATGACTGATAATTAGTAATAACTAGCTGACCCGGTAACGCGTTGCTATGGTAACGCGTATACAATGGAAAAAGAGCGGACAGACAAACACACAAACCACTGTGATCTTAGATTATAGACTAGAGGCCCGTCCCAGCATCGCACGGATGGACAAAATTCTTAAAAAAATATATATTATTAAATATTTTTCCGTTAGCGCCATCTGGCGTCCGATAGTCGAACTACTTGCGGTTAACGCGTTGCTATGGTAACGTTAATTGATACAATGGAAAAAGAGCGGACAGACAAACAACAAATTTGTGATCTTAGATCATAGATGAATAACTGTCATTTCCTATAAAATGTTCCTAATCCAATGTGCGTGCCTTGGCATAAGCCTCATCTAACAGTTTCCATTGTGATCTGTCCTGAGTCACTCGTCTGCATTAGACCAGCAGTGATTTTGATGTCATCCTCCCGTCTTTGACGCTGTCTTCCACGGGTTCTTTTCCCATCCCATTAATTACAATGTTACGATCATAACAATGCTAAGTTAATTAAAACTAGGTCTGCAATGCATGCTTCTGTTTGCAAATACTGAGCGAAGCACTACCATACCTTCGTTTGTGAGTTTTGGCGCCAAATATCATCAATGCAGTCTCAGCGGTTTGGCTGTGATCAGCTTTTGAATTTTTCTTTCGGTGATTATTCCTCAATGGTATGTCCGATTTCAAAACTTTTTTTTGCACATTAGTCACGACTACGATGTGAGTTTTGGCGCCAAATTTCATCAATGTAGTCTCAGCGGTTTGGCTGTGATCAGCTTTTGAATTTTTCTTTCGGTGATTATTCCTCCATGGTAAAGTCTATTTTTTTTTACATAGCCTATTTGCGTCAAGTTATAATCATGTATGTTCATGCCAAAATTCGTTCGAATCGGTTGAACCGTTAAGTAGCAGGAGGGACACAAGCGAAATTTGTGAGTTGCCTTAAAGAGAGCTTCGCTCAATAATATTTGAATTGGTTGATAGCCACTTATCAGTCCACGGTAGCAATTGCTACCATATTCCAATTTCCGCGTAGCCTGATGCTTTTTTTATTGCGATTAATTTTTGAAATCCAAATATTCTGTGGTGGATTCTTTATTCAAACAGCTTTACGGTAGTATTTTTTGTTTGGTCCTAGCTTCATTATTTAGCGAGAAAATGGCATTTTTATCTAGGAGACCGGCATTTTTTTCACAATTCGTGCAGCATTGAGCCTGTTGAGAGGGGTGGTGCGCGCGGTACCGGACTAACAAGTGGTTAGTTCAATAACTAATATGCTAGTTGGCTGAGTCATGTACATTAAATCGTTTAAAAACGTTTAACGATTGTTAGTTATGAAGCCGGCACCGGTTTGTTATGAGGAAACGCGTCTGTTTTGACTATACTTCAGTATTTTTATGTGACGTGTCATATTATATGATGTATCCACTAATGTTTTAATTAAATGTTATTCATTGCTTTGTTATCAGTGATCGGAATGGGTAGTGCATATTTTGTGGGATTGCGTTCGACCTTAATGTGGATATGTCATTAAATCCCACTAGGTAGGGATTTTTTTATTTCTAGCTAAAACATTTAAATATAATTGGGATTAAATCTAATCTGTACACTTCTTAATACTTATTTATTTATATAAGTACAGGCCACGTGGTACATAATAAATAATAATAATATTTCTTAAATTCACACCAATTCGCCTAGCCCAAAGTAAGCACTGTAAGGCTTGTGTTATGAATACTAGGGATTACCCGAGTATTCAATAGACAGACATATATGATACATAGATATGTGATAGACTCAGATACAAATGCTCGTATTCACCACGCAAACCAGGACCGTCGTGCGAAATGCAATATCACTACCATTGCACCAAACGGTCGTACTTAATTTAGAAAAACATAATAATAATAATATTTTTAATTCAGACAAAAAGGTAGTCAACAGAGTGTTAGTAACAATTATACTTAAAAACTATATCACTATATAAAAATAAAATAAAATCAATTGATTGCTACGACACAAGATGCTTTCCATACACGCGTAGGTGCCGAAGGCTTGCATGCAGGCGCAACCAATGTTTCAGCAGTGGGGAGTCCCATCGATCAATCACTGCCTTCAGGATGCTGTTGGGACTATTACTATATACTATAACAAAACGAGAAATTATTTTTTACTAGGCGATGCAGTCGCTAAGCATAAAGCTACGCTAGCACCATATATTGGAGCGGAGCGTAATACTTAAAAAAAGAAAAAAAAAATCGATGGGAATTTTTGCGAATTTCAAAATTCGGTTTAATTTTTTTCTATTATTAAATATTTTTCTGTTAGCGCCATCTAGCGTCCGGTAGACTAACTAATTGCGGTTAACGCGTTGCTATGGTAACGTTATTGATAAAAGAGCGGGGGAAAGAGCGGACAGACAAACAACAAATTTGTGATCTTAGATTATAGATTTAATTACTTTATTTTTTATATCTAATGCAATTTTACTGAAAAAATAATTTAACTTGTCTCTATTGGGATTCGAAACCGTAGCCTCTCACTATTCGTGCCATTGCTCTTCCGATTGAGCTACTGCGACCTTGATAGACTCGTTGAACTCTCTAGTTTATCTTAAGCTGAATCATCAGCGCCATCTCTGTACGGTATGGGTAAAAACATTCAAGTATCGAATTCAATACTTTTATAAGTATCATTATTGATATAGAGGAAGTTTCTACGATTTTATGGAAAATAAAAAGGGAAGCCCTTGACGCTATTTCGCCTATTAGAGGCAGCCAAGACGCAGACAGTTTTGGGAAATTTTATAGGAAATGATAATCATCTGTATTCTATCTCTTATCCCAGGACTAATAAATAATACTAGGCGATGCAGTCGCTAAGCATAAAGCTACGCTAGCACCATATATTGGAGCGGAGCGTAATACCTAAAAAAAAAAGTTTTTTTTTTTATTTCGATGGGAATTCATGCGAATTTCAAAATTCGGGTCCGTCACAATCTGGTCCTAAACCGGTTGATTCGATTCCACACAAAAAATACTAAAATCGGGTAAGAACTCGGGAAGTTATGGCGTAACAGACATTTCGTCATTGAAGCTGATCCATAGGAGCTACGCACCAAAAAGTAAGATGGAGGTCGGACCCTTTACCCGAGTTTCTTTCGCCAGTTCTTCTCGGATTTCCGAACTGGTGGTAGACTCAGTAGATATACTGTCACATAGTGAATATTCAATAACTAAATAAAATGCAAAATAAAACAATTTGATTTATATAAAATAATTTTAATAATTAGGAACGTGCCCGATTGTTTGTTTGTGAAATTTCTTTATTGACATAAAATGAATACAATGTTTATCAAATACAGATTTAAACAAATACATATCAGTTAATAAACGCTTTATCGGGCTAAATACGCCTACAAAAGTTTACAATAGTGTAAGCTAAAAAATACTACTCATTACAACTTGAAGTTAATACAATATAGCAATATACAATAATTAAATTTTGTAGTGTGAGTTACTTGAAGGTAAAATCACTTAATTCATGAGCGGGTAATAAAAAAGTTAATAGCGGGTAACTGATAAGATACCTAACTATGAATCTATTGAAGCGACCAGTTACTAGTAAGCTAATACAACTTCCCCACCGCCCGCGCCCATATTAAGTATGGACGACAGAGGGGAGAGCTGTAAGACCGCTAAGTTACATTGGACTGGTCATGCGCATGCTCATCGCTGGATTGTCTTCGCCGATAAGACCGGTTCGAGGGAACAATAGATAGTGATGAGGCAAGCGGTACGCACCGTACTTATCGATATATTTGAGGTCTGAAATTAAGGTATTACATAAATTGAATATGAGAGGATTTTTAGACATTTTGTTCTTTTTGTGAAAGTTAATTGATAATTTTAAAATAAATTTAATGATTAAGGGATATTTTATTTTGGAATGAAGATCCTTTAGATTAGTTTTAAAAGGTGTATTAAAAGCTATTTTCAGGGCTTTATTCTGGATTGATTGAAGTATATCATAATTTGTTAAACACGTGCTGCTCCAGGCTGGGCATGCATATGTGATACAAGGTCTGACAAGCGTAGAATAAATTCTGAGCTTAGTTTTAGGACTGAGATTGCTTTTACGGTTCAATATTGGGCTTAAAGCACCGAGCGCTTGTGCACCCTTGACACGTAAGTTAGCTACGTGCTTAGACCAGTTTAGCTTACTATCCATCGTGACACCCAGATATTTTACTGAGCTAGTCCAAGGTATAGGATGATCACCAATTTTTAATAAACGTTTGGGCAGGTTTCGATGTCTTGTGAATATAATAGCTTCTGTTTTGGAGGCGTTTAACTTTAATTTCCATTTAATTAGGTAATCTCTCAAAAGATCAATGGAGAACTGTAGGCGGCCCACTATGAGATCGAGGTCTTTAGCAGTAGTATAAGAGGCAGTATCATCAGCAAAACAAGCTAGGTGTGTGCGGGGTTGTTTTGGTATATCGTTAAGATATAGTAAAAATAAGTAAGGGCCCAAAATGGATCCTTGCGGTACGCCAGCAGGGACATTCTGTTCAGAAGATTTAGTGTCTCCGATATGGACTCTAAATTTACGATCCTTAAGATATGATTGGATGAGTTTTACCAAGGAAACCGGTAGACCAGCTTTTAAAAGCTTGAAAAGGAGCCCTTCGTGCCAGACGGTGTCAAATGCCTTCTCTATATCTAAAATTAACATACCAGTAGACTCGCCAAGGTTTAAATGATGTGAAATGTGTTCAGAAACTCTAACAAGATGCTGTGCGGTGGAATGAGAACAACGAAAACCGAATTGCTCATGAATGAGAACGTCCTTTGTTGATTTCAACAGACGTTTCAGAACGTGTTTTTCAAAAAGTTTACCCAAAGATGGCAAGAGACTAATTGGGCGATGGTTAATAGGTAGTGCAGCATCCTTGCCAGGCTTTTTTAAGGCAATGACTTTAGCTGTTTTCCAAGCTGTTGGAAAATAACCCATGAACATACAACTATTAAAAATCTTTGTGAGATAAACTAGTGCTTTTTGTGAAAGATTTTTAAGCAATACATTATTTATACCGTCGTCCCCAGCAGCCTTACGAGTCTTCAGCGAACTGAGTGTTCTACGTATTTCAGCTGGGCGTATAAGATGGACCAAGTCGGAACTTACAGAATGGTTGTCAATTATTGCCAAGTATTTTCGAACTTCAGACTCGAGAGATAAGTCTGACCAGTTGGATGTGAGTTTCATGTTTTCATGAAAGACAGTAGCAAGAGTATCGCACTGCTGTTCGACGCTGGTTGTTAAAGTGCCATCGGAACGCTTAAGAGGAGGATAATGAGTGGAATTTGGTTTTATAGATTTACAAAGTTTCCACAACTCTGAGGTCGGATTATCAACTTTCGACAACCTTTTGTTCCAAGCAGTATCCAGATGTCGCCTAATTTCATGTTTTATACGATCACACAAGTGATTAATGCACGTGCGAACATATTTTTTGTAATGCCCGTTCTGTAAGCCTCTGTCCAGCCTACGTAAATTATTTTTATACTGAATAAGTCTTCGAATATAATGAGGAAGCCTTTTTACATCAGACCTAGAAGTTGCAACAGGGACCGACAAATCCCTAGCTTTATGAATTGTAGATTGTAGGTCGCAAATAGCTGTATCTATTTCGTCAGGCGAGTTGAAAGTCTTTGGCGTTAGGAATATGTTGTTATCCAGTATCGAACGATAGCGTTTCCAGTTTGCATGTTGGTATTGAAATAGCTTAAGTTTCGAATGACGGACCAATTGTCCACCAATACAAAGATATAAGGGAAAATGATTAGACGACAAGGCCACAAAAGCTTCCGGTTCGCTGACATTGTAAATATTAGAGCAGAGAATTAAGTCAGGATTGGTAGGTTTTTTTGATGAAGAGTAGTTAACCTGAGTTGGAGATGTAGAATAATGAATTGTATAATCATGCAGTAACATGTGACGCAAAAGTGCTCTGCCCCGAGTGTTAATATAACTGCTATACCAGTAGCTATGATTAGCATTGAAATCGCCAGCTATGAGGACGTGATGTCCTACTTTTAATAAAATATCAAGATCACTGTGTAAGAGTGGCAAGTTGGGGGATTGGTAGGCAGAAATTATGATATGTTCGCTACCATCCAAAAGAACACTTATACCGATGACCTCTAAGTTTGCTGTTAAAGGTAATTTAACGAGGCAGTGTTTGATATCCCTGCTAACGAGCAAAGCCACTCCTTGACCTCTACCACTATGATGCTTGTCCTGACGATAGCATATATAGCCGGCTGTATCAATTCGGATATTGTTAGTAAGACGAGTCTCGCTAATGGTAATAATATCAACCGGTACGGTGCGTAACGTAAAATCAATTAATTCGTGAATCTTACCGCTAAGTCCGTCAGCGTTCCATGAGAGTAGCTTTAATTTCGAGTTCTTAGACATAATTTCCAAGACGCGTGAGCACTAGCATGACTTTCTCCAATGAGGAGGTACAAGACATAAATTGGTGTTTCACACTTCTTAAAATTGTAAGTATATCCAGCACCTCTTTTATAACAGGATCGTTTGTCGTAGTAACACAGATTTTGAAACTGAAGCAGTGATCGTTGCCCAAGATTTTGCGTTGTTTGGCAGTGAGTTAAACTGAAGGTCACTAAGCTGCGTAGGATCCAAGAGGGGAGGCCTGCGTTCCAGATTTTTCTTGCGTTGCAGTCGGTCAAGATAGGCTAATCTAGCACTACATTTGCTAAAATTTGCAGGATGATCTTTGTCACAATTACAGCACCTAGGCGGTTCTTTGCGATCCTTTTTAGAACAATCTGAGGTCAAATGCGATTCAGTACATTTTACACAGCGTGGTGGCATATTGCAATTTTTAGATGAATGTCCAAACCCTTGACACCTGAAGCATTGGGTACCTAGATTGAGCTTTGGCTTAAACTTTTGCATAGAAACAACACAGTTGAGCAAGTATTTAATTTTGCGAAATTTAGAAATGTCAGTTCCTGCTTGAAGATGCAATAAAAATGGTGGGTAAGGTTGCTGTTGACCTATTTGCGATTTTAATTTGGTAACCGTGACTCCGTTAAAGCCTAATTTATCGAGCTCACTTGGTATATCGTGTTCTAAATCAGCTGGTAATCCTCTTAAAACAACTTTTGGTGTTTTTTCATCCTTTCTGGTATAGGTGACAAAGGGTATACCCTGATCACGAAGACCATCTTTGGAACATACAACATGGAAAAATAATTAGGAACGTGCCCGATTAACATATTGTGAAGGTAGAAGAAAATACATGACAACCATTATCTTAGTCATCCTGTGATCACGGCTCCCTGTAAAGAAGTCGAAACGTCGGAATTAAATATAAATTATGCGAAAAACCCTTAATAAGTTGTTTCATTTAGATGTTGTAAAGATGTTGTTACAACAGAATGATAGTTTATTTTAAAAGATCATGTTACTGTCACAACAAGCATATGATATTTTTTACCGAGAATAGATTTCGCGTCATGTGTTAAACTGTTAGGCTAAACAAATAATTTTTCTTGGAACCTTAGAAGTTTAAATATGTATTACAAATATTTGAACATGATTGGGCGAAATACATATGCTTCATACGAAGTGTCTTAGCGAAGGTCAGCGCAAGATTTTTAGTTTCGAATTTTATTGTTTATTTTTGTAATGTTTAGTGCAAGATATAAATCTATAATCAAAGATCACAGTGGTTTGTGTGTTTGTATCAATAACGTTACCATAGCAACGCTTTAACCGCAAGTAGTTCGTCTACCGGACGCTAGATGGCGCTAACGGAAAAATATTTAAAAAAAGAAACAATTTAAAGAATTTTGTCCCCGTGCGAAGCCGGGACGGGCCGCTAGTTCTTGCAAGAATTGCATAAGTACTACCAGTGGCCAGGGGAATATATATAATAATTATTATATTTGTAACAATCACACCAATTATCCTAGCTCAAAGTTAGCACTGTAGCTTGTATTATGGATACTAGGGTAACGGATTGATAAAACACAATAAATTATTAAGACCTAAATTCACAATTTAGGAATTTATAGGAAAGTGATTTGACCGTGACTCTGGAATAAATGTTTATCACATGAACATATGACTATCGGGATTCGAACTCGGGACCTTTAGCGCAGGATGTAGGATCGCTACAGTTCCACCGAGCGGCCTATAAGTTGTTTCTCTGTATATTATTGCAATATTTAAGGATAATTATTTAAAACAGCTACTTGTTGCCTTTGTTGTAATCAACGAATTAATGAAATCATAACACTACTATTATTGTAATAATAGTATAATTTTGTTTATCTTTTGTGTATTATGTATGGTGACGACGTATTATATTGTAAATGTCGTTACTTCTGTTAAAGCTGACGAGTTTCTTGCGCCCATTCTTCTTGTCATTTAAAAGACATTGAATGGGTGGTAGGTAAAAATGTTGGACGATTCAAAACAACTTATTTTATGTACATTTGAAAAAAGTTATTTTTATTTTCATTTAAGTAATAATGCGAATTTTGGTGTACGAGAAAAAGTTGGCGTTTTCATTGGAAATGCTCATAAAAGTTAAAATTTAAAATGTTAAGGTCATTTGACGTCAACCACAAGGAAATAATAGTTATTAATATTGACTTTACATCTATACACATTATACACTTAACATGAGTACGTACTTGTTAACGGAAACGGAAAGGTTGCGCAAATATGACCTTGTCGACGCGAGGTCATGGGTTCGACTCCCGATCATCAACGATTCGATGAACCGTGGATAAGTACCCGTCTTTTGTAATGTCAAATTTTGACGACCTACATGGTACTGTGGTGACCTCCTTGCATCTATGACACCTCATTCCACCTCTTTACGTATATTTGCTTTATGGCTAGGAATGTCACCCTTTTAATTATAGAATATTCCAGAAGGTTAGACGAACATAAGAGAATCACCAGTAGTGTCTGAGAGTGTAACCTGAGTCGTTGTATTAAAGAGTTCAATAAAAGAATAAATGGTGAAATACTTATATAGTTTGAAAAAACGTCCCAAAGATCCCGGAGCGAGCGTAGGGCGCTACAGTACCGCCACTCCTAGGTCTCGGGTTCAATTCCCGGCGGAGCCAATGTACTTACAAATAAGCGCCACCGTTATATGCTTAACATACCAAAATATACCATTTTGATTTCAATTTTGTGATACGTACCGTTAAGGAGTGGAACTCTTTGCCTGAGTCTGTATTTCCTGATAAATACAATTTAGGGTTCTTCAAGTCACGAGTGAATAGGTATCTTCTAGGCAAGCGCGTCACATCCTAGATCGCATCGTCGCTTACCATCAGGCGAGATTGCAATCACGCGCTAACCTATTTACTACAAAAAGAAGTATTTTTAACTAATTTCTATACGGAGTTCATCTTTTTTGATACTCACCTAACAGGGCTGCAATTGTACTGCTGCCAACTTAAAGGCAATAAAAGTAAATTCGGAGATGCTCCACTGCTGTTTCTGACCAACGATATTCTCATAGTCGCAGCAACATTTCGTTCATTAGTAAAATTGCTATACTATGTATTAAGGAGTAAAAAGTGTAAATTACACAAGCCAACAAAATTTGACAAAGTTTCTTACCCAGACTCCTGAGTATATTTTCCCGAAGGATTTTGGTGTGCTGAATCCAAATCCAGAATTGCTCTATCACGTCAGGTTTATGAGATCTGAAACTGATCTAAACTAAACTGATGACAGTATAGGTAGCAAGAAGCAAAATTGAGAAAAATGAACTTCAAAATACGATATCTCAGCAAAAAAAAAAGAATTTGTAAACAAACTCAACGCCATTTGAAAGTTCAAGACTTGTACTTTCAGATGACCCCTGTTGTTTTTTAGGTATACTAAAAACTGAAGGATCACATAACCTCAAAAATGGGCGAAAACGGCGTTTTTTGCACTTTTAGGTTAGAATATCTCAAAAACCTGACGTGATAGAGCCATTCTGCTATTTGGGTTTGCATTTCGGTTCAGCACACCAAAATTCTTCGGAAAAGTATACTCACGTCTCTGGAAAAAATTTTGTTGACCTGTGTTATTATAAGGTATAAAATGCGTGTGTAAAAAACAACTACTCCTTCGCGCCCAGAGGTGGGCTCCTGAGGGCACGGAGGAGTTTACTTATACAAATAATTGGATTGTGAATGCAAAACAATTAATAAAAACAGTGTTAATTATTTTCAATTTATTGAATAGAATATAATAATCAATATATTTTATATTGATAAAACATTTAGCTGCTAAATTTTTTATACCTAAAGAAATGATGACAAGAAAAAATCATAGGACTTGTCATAATAAATTCATTTATATATGTATAATATAAAAATATAATATTTTTTTTAATCCTGCACAAATATTTCGATGTTTAAAGTATGGGTACTTTTAGTCTTAAATTTTATTAAAATCAGTGTTTAATTTAACCATCTGTAACACAGTTTTAAGCAATACATTTGGTCTGATACTGATTCTCAATATTACTTCGGTCACCAATCCAAAATCTGTCCTTCGAGAAGGTTGCTTAACTTATGTAATCGAAGGTTCATCAATTAGTTTGACCTATGAATTTACTCGTTCATATAGCAGCGCGTGAACTAACTAAGAAATAAACCTTCAACCGCAGTTATGACGACGAGGTCGCAACCAATCCGCTACGTGGTAATTACTTGAATAAACTAGGTAAAAACAATTAAATATATGTATGTAAAATATATGACTTGATGGCGCAGTAGTTAAGGCTAAGTTTTTGTATAAAAAGTACCCTATGTACTTTTTTGTACTTCTGGCAAAGTGTATGCAAAATTTCATGATGATCGATTGAGTTGTGAGGCGTGAAAGTGTAACAGACTTACTTTTGTATTTATAATATTAGTTAGGTTTTACCGATGTGATATAGCCTATCATTTGCACAATTACATGTTCTTATCATGTACCAAATTTCATCGAAATCTATCAACCTGTTCTTGACTTATAAAAGGACATACAGACAACCAAAATTTAAAAAATCATAAAACGAATTATTATTATCAAATTTGACCAAAAATATATGTGCGGACAGAATCTTAAGATTTATATAATAGTAATCGGTACAAAATAACGTTTAGAATAAAATAAGTATAAAAACAACGATGACTCGGTAACAAATGCTTGGACAAATGATACTAACACATGGCCCTACCTGGATTCGAACCCGGAACCGCTGGTGCAAAAGACCGAGCGACCGTGGTTTAATACGAAATACGAATATAATTACAAAGTTTTATTTAGAACTCAACAAGAACCATCTCAGAACTGTATCGCTTTAACTGTTAGAGAATTATTGACAAACTAGCGGCCCATGCCGGCTTCGAATGGGTGGACAAAATTCTTTAAATTTTTTCTAGCATTAAATATAGCCTATGTAACTCAGCGTGAATGTAGCTTTCCAATGGTGAAAGAATTTTTGATATCGGCTTAGTAGTTTTTGACTTTATTCATTGCAAACATACAAAAATACTAATCTTTCCTCTTTATAATATTAGTGTAGACTAGCTGACCCGGTAACGCGTTGCTATGGTAACGTGTTGCTATGGTAACGTTAAAAGAGCGGTAAAAAGAGCGGACAGACGAACACACAAACATAGACACATTCCTGGAGTATATATTGGTTGAAAAGTCCCATGGCTTAATTGATTTATCAAGCTTTCTACATCTTTAAAAAATATTCACCTAAAAGATCATTCCATATCAAAATAATGCTGCTAACATTAATATGGAAGTGCTATGGCTGATGTGGTGTCTTCAGTACCGATTCGATGGAAAACATTTCCATATCGGCGGCAAATTAGCGGCTTCCTCAAAATGGCCGCCAGCAAACATGAAATTGCAGACCAGAGACAATTTCCTTGACATAAGATCCTCATTGGTAATAAAAAAAAAAACAAATAACAGTGACACGAATTCCAATCTTATTTCTTATAAGATAAGAGCTAGTAATGGTGGTTTAATGATATTTTGGTCTTTTAACCTCGTTTTGAAATTAACGTTCCAGCGTGCAACGGAAGAAAAATGTTGGATCCAATTTTGACATTTTTAAGTTTATATTTGGTAATTTTTTAGCGTTGATTAATTGTAACTGCCTATGTAATTACTTAAAATATGTACGTAAATAACCAATATTGAAGACCGCGTTGGATTTTAAGTGGAAAATTTTACATTCTTGAATTCCATTTGAGTTAATTGTCATATCGATTATTTTGACCCAATTTTTTTTATCAATCAGTTTTTTAGTATTTTATTATTTACAAATGTTCAAGATGCCTCTAGATATAGTACTATTTTTTTTTACTATGTTGCTTTTATGATATTTGATTTGTATGAAAGACTTACAGTCAGTCAAGAAAGTCGTGAAAATAATGGACGTGCCACTTTCTTCGTCATTTTTGTTTATGTGTGGTGAAGGAGGACGTTTGTATGCAAAACCACTGTGTTGTCATTAAAAATAATTTTAGTTCTGTTTCACGACTTTCTAGCCAGACTATACATAAACTAGTGACTTTACGATAAAACTCTGGTTTTGTTTTGACGACAAAAGGCAAATGAACTTTGTGGTGGTCTGTCTTAAAAAAAATGTAAATTGACCATTTTTTTTAATTAAATAATTATAATAAAAAAATACTAGAAAAATCGACTCGGATCACAAGTGAATTCTTAGGCGGGAAATGATGAAAAATCGGCCGTGTCGATTTTTTCTGGTATTTTTCTATTATAATAATTTATCTTCTAAGATCGCATTGAAAAATGCATAAAATATATAAAAATTGTAACACATTTTTAATTCTTTGTTTTTATTAAATAATTCAAAATAATAGTAATAATTAAGTGAGCTATACGTTTTGGTTTTAATTTTTTTTTTTTGGATTTCATATTTTATAGGTAAATAAGATCTTTAGGCAAATACTGACACATGAATTTAACGATTTATTTGAAAATATAGAATGTTTTAAATTAATAAATTAATTAGGAAGAATATTTTTTGCCTTAGTTTTGAAATGTTTTGCTTAAATATCATTTATTTGGATTATAAAAAGGAGGTTACCTTGTATTTGCTATATTTGAATGAAAATGGTATATAATTAACAGCAGTAACCTATAAAAACAATTGTCATCAATCGACCCGTTTGATATTTATTTTTATTTATACGACTTATGCACAGTTCTCAAAAGACAGTGCTCGGTGCCAGATAAACAAGGAAACCACGTTCATAACACCCAAGAAACATAACCTCAAAATTATGAAACAAACGTCCATCTATTTACCAACATTCATAACTTTTTTCACAGTGGCTGCATCCGTAATTCGCGTATAGTTACGAAAAGCGGATAGTTCGTTCGGCGAAAAAAGAACCACAGTAAATAGTGGTGATCGCTCGCCCGCCAGCCAGTCACCGCCGCGCGTTCGCGTCAAAATGCCGTTTGCCGCCTAAATTAAAAAAAAAGTTAAAAACCTTCTCGGTATTAACCTCCTTCGTACTTTCCCTCGTAAATTTATTTAAAAAAAATGTCTCTCCGTTCCATTTCACGTATGTGGGATTATGCGAGATCAAACAGAAAAATAAGTGAGTGCATTTTTTGTGTGTCTGTGTTGTGTTTTTCCGTATTTTTTTTTTGTTGTTCCAATTATTGCTTGTTGCGTGTGTCATTTATTAATGTTTCGTACATTGTGACCTCTTAAGATGTTACTACGTGGTTGCAGTTTGTATTGGTATAAAATTAGGATGGTTTTTGTGTTAACTTTGTCTTATTTTGTTGGTTGATATTTAGCTAGCATTGGTTTGTGAAGTATTAACAATTTTCCTTTAAACAATTATAGGTAATTTTGTCTTAATATATTGGCACTTTATCTCGAAGAAAGTGTTCTTTTCAAAGTCTCACTTTTAAAAGGCAAAGATAGTAGCCGTAATAGATCTGTCTTGTCAAGTCGAATTTTATTACCACTTCTTTCAGTGCAAATTACAAAATATTATTATTTAGCGCTTTTTTTATTGGAAATAATTGATCAATATTGTAGTATCCTTTTGTATTGCTTTTCTTTTTACTTTTTAAATGGTAAAAATAATTAGGAGTTAATATATTTCACTAATGAGATCCATTACCTTAAGAATGAATAGAAAGTTTGGATATTACAGCCCAAATCATTAATTACACGTTTTAATTATTTAGGTATTATACCTACTTAAAACATAATTAGGTATTATACCTACTTAAAACATAATTCGGGTGAAAGCGTACTTAAAAATGCTATTTAACTAATAAGTAGCTAGTTTATGCCATTATTAATTTTTAATACGGAAAAAATTGAAAATGTTATATAAAATATTCTCAGCAATATTGTATCGGTGCCACGTCAACTTGTGTCGCAATTTCTTATTTGTTTTTGAACTCTATATACTGGATTTTAAGCTGAAAATAGGTTGGCGTTACACTTTTGTTTAGATTGATGTTATGTTAACTGTACTCAGACTTGGGTGTAACAATAAATCGTAAAAACTGCTTTTTTATGATAAAACGTAATATTACGCTCTACCAGTCTCAAAACCATTTAGTATTGAACTATAAAAAGAAACGAGAAAATTGATGTTTGTGTAACCAAGAACTTGCAACATTTCTTGGCATTACACTTCATATTCCGTTGCATGCAACCGCAACCTTAGAAATTTAAAAAAATAATTGCATGTATATTTATGGCGCGAAAACATAATGATACCATTTTAAAAATGTTACTCAACAATTTGGTTGTCATTATTGTTGTAAAATTCTTGATGTATTTAAGGGTACATTAAAGAAATAAGTCTTACAAAATATATATTTTTTAAATATAATATTTAATTTAATATTATTAATTACCAATATTGTTATTGAGAAAGTTATGATGTTATAATTATAAACGACTCAAACGTGGATTATGTTGTCATATTTCTTTTTTCTTTTTTTTTTAAGTTAGGGTAACTGATTAGGGTTAGTTATTATACGTAACTAGCTGACTCGGCCACGCGTTGCTATGGTAACGTTAATTAATTATAAAAACTGTTATTCTTAGGCTTATGGTAACTATAGTAACAAAACCACACACACACACAAAGTATTGTCATAATATAATTAGGAGTATATCCAAGGGTCGGGATAGCTCTTGCCTTAAACGCAAGTACAAAAAGAGAGAAAGAATTTAGAAGACAGGAAAGAAAGAGGATAGATAGAAAAGAAAGAAAGAAAGAGATTAAGCCATAATTATACTTTTAGAAGAAATAAATGTTTATTCCGATTACAAGTTATCAAAAACAAAAAAAAAATATTTGAGATTTAAGAAGCAGTGATGATTAGTTTTTATTATATTATTATTTTGTTTATTGATTACATATCGCAATGTTTAAGTCATTCTTTATGGCATATTGGCTGTTTTCAAAACATAACCTTTGCCAAAATGATACTCTTTTAAAATAATCAAGTACTTATTACATGTTTAGCCCTGCAGCGTCCAAAAGTGAGGCAAGTCCTAAAAACTTGCAAGCGTGTCTCCGTCCATGCGAAATGTAGCCCAGTTCACGTATCAGGAAGTCAATTTTATCTAATTACTATTTCCTTTAGATAGTTAAAAAGTTGTGGTGGTTATCTCTTACAAATAAAAATAACACACCTTACCTTACCTGGCTGTGTTAATTTTCCTTTTTAATTCCGCCGACCCGACGGTCTTGGGCTCGAATCCCGAAAGGGGCAGCTGTTTGTGTGATAAATTATTATTATTAATTCTCAAAAGAAAAATACCCGGTATGTGTGAATCAGCAGTGCCCCGGAACAAAACGCTGAGTTTTAGCCACGACAACATAGGAAGGTCGCGCTTTGACATTAATTAATTAAACTAAATAATCATTTTTTAAGGCTCACAAAACTGATTTACAATGATCACAATGAACAACTAAAAATACATTTATAGCTTATCAAACTACATTTAAACTTATTCGATGTAAGCACAACATGCGTCAGTAAACTGTACTAATAAGAACAGACTAATCTCCGGCATAGGAAAAACTCTAACATTACTAATTAGCAATTAAATAACTTTAGAAATTATGATCTCTACTATATAAAAGAAGGACTTTGTGGGTTAGTTACCATATGTAGTTACCATAAGCCTAAGAATAACAGTTTTTATAATCAATTAACGTTACCATAGTAACGCGTGGCCGTGTTATACCAGCAACGCGTGGCCGGGTTAGCTAGTTTATATATAAAATAAAAATATTAACAAAGTTATTACAAAATATATTTTATAATTGACTCAACAAACTCTTGCGCATAATACGTGAATACCACAAAATAATTGTATGCAGATGCAATGATATGATCACGTATGGGTCGTGAGATAATTTCAAATATTATTTTAACTCTGTTTATAAATACAATCACACTTAACATCGGTAGCTGCTAATTTAATGTTGACAGTAATATGAGTCATGGTTTAACGAGTGCATATGATTTTCTTAAACATTACTGACAGATGACGACAGTTTTTGGTGCAATGGTAGCGATCCTGCCTTTCGTACCGACGGTCCTGGGTTCGCATCAAGGAAGGGGCAGATGTTTGTGTTATGAATACGAGCATTTGTACCTGTGTCATGGGTATTTATATATATTTCTATTAATATTACATGTCTATGAATGATATTTATATGTCTATCCGTTACCCTTGTACCTAGGGTTGCCAGACGTCCGGATGATGACTACCGGACACAGTCAGGCTTTTTGTATACGTGTCCGACCAAATAAGACGGCATCCAGCCTGTCCGGATTTTGTAAGGCTTTTTATAAATGTGGCAATTATTGTAATTATAAAAATTATATCGTAATGATTGAATAATTAATAGAAGAGAAGACTAATCATTTAAATTTTATTGATATTTCATTAGAATTCAAGATTTCGTGGTAAATTAAAAAATACCATTGTTTTACTTTAAAAAAAACTTTCCGTGTTATGATAAGACTAAACACATAAGGAGGTACGTTTTTTACACAAATGTCCGGCTAAACTGAGTAGTCTGTCCGGCTTTTTAGTTTTAAGACCTGGCAACCCTACTTGTATTTATATCTCAAGCCTTGTAATGCCTACTTTGGGCTAGGCTAATTGGTGTGAATGTAAGTAATATTATTATTCTATCGTATATCGCGTTTGTGAGAAAAGACCCAAACAATTAAGATTAAATCTTGTATTTTTAGGGTTCCGTATTCCATACCAAAAACGGAACCCCTACAGGATCACTTTGTTGTCCGTCTGTACGTCTGTCAAGACCCTTTTCCTCAGGAATGCGTGAAGATATAAAGTGAATTTTTTTATCGAATACTTAAATTAACGATTCCTTGATGGTGTTAAAAAAACCAAGCTTCTAAGTAAACGCAATCAAAACATTTTTGCCGAAAATTTTGATACTTGCAAGGGAATCAAAAACCTATAGGGTACTTTCCGTTGACCTAGTAATGGAAAAATTAAAAAAAAACCCAAATTTGTTATAATATCACAAAAGAAAACACTTTTTGAGAATCCAAACTCATATTTGCAATTTAAATATATGGGAGTTCATATATTTCAACTAAACGTTAAGTTTGCTTTTGGGTTGGAATTAAGAACATGGTAGATCTATAACATTTTCACCATACGGAATCCTCTCCGCGCGAGTTCAACCCGCACTTGCCCGGTTTTTTAATTCAAATATATTAACGATGTGAAAAACACATTATTTATATACCCGTTAACCCCTCGTGGTAAGCCAAATGTGCTTTTAGAATTATAATTCGCGATTAATAAAATCGCGAATCGAATTATAAAATATGGCATTTGGAATGCAAAAACTCAAAATAGATCTAAGTTTCCGCCTGAGAATTTACTTAAGCTGAGTCGATTTTTTCTACATAGTATTTCCTATTAAAATAATTTATTATATAAGATAACATTGAAAAATGCAAAAAAAAAAAACAAAAAATAATTATAGCTGGTTCCATCTTAATAGACTATTAGAAATTTGTAAAAATATTACTTTTGATGTTGACGGTAGTTAATCTTCAACACTGATGGAACGATACTAGCTCATAGTAGAAGTTGAAATGTGTTTGTAAATTTCGAGGCGTCTGTCAGCGTCTCGGTAGCTAAGCGGTCAGAACACTCGCCTGGATAGGTTGTGGATTCGAATCCTACCTCGGATACAAGTTTGTTTTTAATAAACTGTTCTTGTATAAAGAATGGGTCCATGTCCTTACTACAGAGGCAAGAATCGAACTCGGTTCGCTTCGTTTAAAGTTGACATCTCAATAATTGGGCTTTGGCAGTCTTTAAATGTAAATAGTTACCTATATACCTTTAAAGACGGATTGGAACGGTCATCCAAAGGATGTGTGTCCGATTCCCGCCTGAGAATTTACTTCTGAGCCGAGCGGATTTTTTTCTAGTATTTATCTATACATATAAATAAAATTGGAGTGTTTTTTATTTTTACTACATGCATATATGATGATTATAGGTATATATGGTACATACACCAAAATATTTTTTTTTACAATTTTTGTGTGTCTGTCTGTCTGTTTGTTCCAGCTAATCTCTGAAATGGCTGGACCGATTTTGACGGGACTTTTATTGGTAGGTAGCTGATGTAATAAGGAGTAACTTAGGCTACTTTTATTTTAGAAAAAAATCTTTTATTATAGAAAAATAATGTAATGTTGCAATGTCCAAGTACTGTCCAGTACCGCGCGAGGGCTATTGCTGATTTTTATTATAAAAATACATGGCAAATTATAATAACTGAGCCACGGCAACGTGTGGCCGGGTCAGCTAGTCTATTAATATAATTTATCAATTAATATATTTTTGGTGAGCAAACTCGACAATGGCATTAAATGGTTTATACGGAAAAAAATAGATTTACGATTTCTCTCATTTGGCAATCTATATTTACGCAGATGATTTTTTTTCTTACACTCCGACCGATTCCGTTTTGAAGAATTAAGTGTGACGGTTGAAACCTTACTAAAGACAAACCGAAGGTTAAAATTAACTTTGTGACTCGACAAATTCAATGGTTTAATGTTTAACAAATACAATACTTAGTAATTTACTAAGTCATTACGTTTAATTATAGCAATGAGGAAGTACGGATTACGCGTTTAAATCCTGTACCTTACTGACTCAACGAATTTAAAAGGGAAACGTCGGTAGTGGGTATATGGTGAATCGCCGAATTTTGAGGTCTACTGTATAACTTTATTCAAATGCACTTGAAATAAGTTTTAAATAAAATAACTTTTTTAAGGATTTTACGCATAATTTGTTGTTTTATTTTCATTTTATCGCTAAATAATGAAGCTAGGACCAAAGAAAAAATAATACCGGAAAGCTGATTAAATGAAGAATGCACTACATTATATTTGGATCTCTATAACTTCAAAATTAATTGTAATTTAAAAAAAACAACAGGCCACGCGAAAATTTGAATATGGTAGCAATTGCTACCAGGGACTGTCGAGGGGTGTTGGCTATCGGTAACAATTGCTACGGTGGACTGACAAGTGGTTATAATACTTTATTTTCTAAAAATATGACCGTGGGTTCATTTTTAAAAAGCGCATTTAGCATGAAAATACAATATTGTTAAATATTATTACTTATCCATATCCAGATTATTAAAAGTAATGCATTCTTTAATTCATTATTTCAAATTAATATCCTTCAATTAACAACGTATAGGTATAGTTCAATAATGTCGTAACGCCTTTAAATATGAAATTTCGTTCATTTGACATATAACTGTTTTATGACATAAAAGGTTTTTCCAATTAGCCAATGCATTATAGTCCAGCCATTTTAGATTTTATCTGCGGAAAAATTCCTAGTGAGCTGAATTTTTGTATGCACCTTTATTACGGCGTTGTAATGAAGATGTGAAAAATCGACATTGATATCGTGCCGGCTAAAAAAGTTATAACGGTCAAAAGGTCACGAAAATCAGTTTTTTGCAAATATTTCGCGACTTATTGCTCGGAGATCAGTAGAGTTCATTATAAAAATTGTTCATTGTAAAATTATCTACACAAAATGCCTCTTGCATTTTTGTGTAAAATTAACCGTTTTCGGAGTAGAGCGCTGAGAAAGCGACTATATTATGACGATGCACAAATAAGTTTATATTTTGTTCTTTCATATTTTACGGTACTCTGTTATATTTGACCACACATTATTAAGACACTCTTCAATTATACCGCCATCTCCCTTTTTCCTTCGGATATCCAGACACACTGCGGGCTACCACCATTTCTTGGTCGCTATTCCTGCCTGTCGCACTAAGCGCTTCTCAACATCCTTTATAAATGCGCACAGCTAAGGTGTGGAACTCCCTTCCAGCGTCAGTACGAGTACTTATAACCCATCCGTTTTCAAAGCCAGGGTGAATAGGCACCTTCTGGGTTAGCTCGTTCCATCGTGGACGCTGTCTGTTCGTCCGTCTGTCTGTCACCAGGCTGTATCTCATGAACCGCGAAAGCTAGACAGATGAATTTTTCACAAATTATGTATTTCTGTTGCCGCTATAACAACAAATACTAAAAACAAAATAAAATAAATATTTAAGAGGGCTCCTATACAATAAACGCGATTTTTTTGCCCTTATTTGCTCGATATCTATAATGGCAACAAGTAGGCACTTCAAATATTCCCAAAATACTCAGTTGTATTTTTACTTTAATAACAAATTAAAATAAAATCAACATTTAACGTAACAAATAAACGTGATTTTACTTAACTAAAAGTTTGTACGTAACCCTTTGTGCGCAAGTCTGACTCGCACTTAGCCGGTTTTTTTTAATATCTCAGTATGTATTTATGATTACACAAAGGTTTAATAAAAATGATCTTTTTTGCAAACAATTGAAGCTCTATTTATTTCTGGTTGTCATTTGCGCGTACCATCTAATAATGGGAAGGTTAAGCAACAAACAAATGCACGAATTTGTATGCAAACCTACAACACACATACTCAGTTTCTCTGTCAGTTGTCCCTTAAATTATTCCTTTGACCTGATCCTGCCTTTCGCAACGTCGGTCTTGAGTTCGAGTCTATATACTCGTATATCGAGATGTCAAGCAGGTCATATACATATATATTTGTTTAAATATGTACATAAATATGTACACATACGTGTATTATATACGTATGTATATATTTTTACTCAAAATGTCTGTATATTTATATCTTTAATTTACTTATATAGTTAACAACGCCATCTCTTACGCTTCCTTCCAGTGCTATTCACCCAAAGGTTGTCTGGCAGAGATAGCTTTAAGTGATCACCCATTGTGACACTATTTTAAGTTTTCTTTTGTTTTGTTATTTCTTTAAATGTGACGTTACCATGAGGTGTTAAGTATTGTATTGTTAACGATGTCCTATCTGTCTGCAGGGTTCGTGCTGGCGATGGCGGTGATCCTGCTTCTGCTGGGAATCGTATGCGCGATATTCTTCGGCACGTGGGTGCGACTGTTCATAGATCATGTGAGTAATCATTCTTTTTCTTCCTTGCTGCTGCACTGGACACGATCCAGCGCAGAACTGAGAGGCTCATTAGTGACAGTTAATTGGTGAAGAGCAAGCTTCACACCTTAGCTCAAAGCCGCAGTTGCCTGTTCAAACAAGCATTTGTTCCTGGGTCATGGTCGTTTATATGCCTTTATATGTATTCAATACGTTTTTAGTACTTATAAATGAATGAATGAAAATAACTTTTGTTGCTTTAAATCGTCCAACATTTTTACCTACCACCCATTCAGGACGTCTTTTCACTGACAACAAGAATGGCCGCAAGAAACTCTCAGCTTTAACAGAAGTAACGACATTTACAATATAAAACGTCATCACCATACAAAATCCGCAAAATAAAAAAAAACAAAATTATTCTGTTATTACAATAATAGTAGTGTTATGTCATCATTATTTCGTTGATTACAACAAAGTCAACAAGTATCTGTTTTAAGTAAGTATCTCTGAACATTGCATTACATATTGCAAGATTTTCTTAGTTTGGGACTCTAATTAATAGTCCTGAATTGTCCAAAATTCCAAATTTAATTGATATAATTATCAAATATTTAAAACCCTTTAAAAATCTAATAGTACGTGCATATATAAATCACGCCTTTTTCCTTAGGCAGAGATCACAGATTTCTACTTACCGCGATCCTGACATACATCTCTAGCTTCTTCAACTCTCATCAGCCTTTTCATGCAAGCTCGTCAGTTACGGGTACTTTTGACCTGTCCTTTTTTCAGGACATCCTCTATTTGGTTCCTGAAAGTTTGCCTTGGTCTTCCATTACCGACTTTTCCGTGCACATTTGCCTCATATATTTGTTATGTTAATTCTTTCGTCCAACTTCTTTACATGTCCAAACCATCTAAGCATCCCATTTTCTATCTTCGTCACTATATCTTCTTCCACACCACACCACTCACTTATCACATCATTCCTTATTATATCCATCAAATTTACTCCAGCTATACTTCTTAAAGCTCTAATTTCCACTGCATTAATCATGAATTCGTGCTTCTGCCAGACCAAGGTTCACATACATTACAGTCGGTATCAACACGCCTCTATGCACAGCCATTCGGGCCTTTTTGACGCCTTCTGGCTGCCTCATTTACTCGATTACTTGCACTCACTCCTCTTTCAATATCACTTTCAGTTATATATCAGATATTTTAAAAACCTATCAAAAACTAATAGTATTCGCTTCAATAACTAAATCTGGAATTAAATCTGAGTTCAGTAGACAGTTATTGGCGCAAACGGTTACGAAACCGATTGCAAAACCACATCCAATAGCACCTTCGCAACGGACCGAGCCGAGGTCGTCGCTAGTTCTAGTACTTGTGCTAAGTTTATGTACAATTGACCACATAACTGTCTATTCACCTTGGAATATGCTTTAGTGTCATCAGCCTGATTTATGTCATAGTCTTACTATATTTAGTTCGTACACTTCCGCGCGCAAACTTTTAGAACTATTCTCTGAGCGACCTCTGAGGACTTCATTACTCAAGTTAAAGTATGCTTCTAACTTTTGAACATAGTAAGATTAAATAAAACAGCTTTTTGTACGGATTTTGTGCATAATTTAAAATATAACAATTTGATTTATATTAAATTAGGAACGTGAAAGTAGTAGAAAATATATGACGACCATTGCCTTAGTCATCCTGTGATCGTAAAGGAGTCGAAACGTCAGGATTAAAACTATACAATAAATCATGCGCAAAATCCGTTTAAAAGTTGTTTTGTTCATAGTCCTACTATGTTCAAAAGTTAGAAGCATACTTTAACTTTAATAATGAAGTCCTTAGAGGTTGTTGTTCAGAGAATAGTTTATAAGTTTGCACCTTGCCGATATCCCACGGAGAATCGCTTTACAAATCGTGTGAAATTCTCACTGTAAGACAATTTTTTGTGTTGTATAACCTAAAAATGCACTCGTGTTTATTCTACGATTCGGGCACGGCTTCTAACACCAGACGTGGCCTTATAATTAAAGTATCACGCTAAACAAACTGCCACTCAGTGTTTTTTTTTTTGCTTTTTGAAGTTATACTTCTTTAGGCGCGTTATGAAAAAATTATGAGAGTGAAATTTTGAGATGCGCGCGCATCACTGTGACACAAAATTATCATGTTGATGTTGGCCGAAAAAAGCGACATGGAATAAACCAGCAGGATGAAGTTGGCCGCTAATTGGCTCAATGTAGTTAAATGCGCACGCATCACTGTGACACAAAATTATCATGTTGAAGTTGGCCGCAAAAGCGACATGGAATAAACTTCACAAACAAAGAGTACTGGCACATGGGAGGAAATTTGTTTAGTTACGCTTTAGAAAAATAACTTCTTACGTGCGTACATAAGTACACACAACGGTTGTTTTAGGCGGATATTTATATAACAAAATTAACAACACTCTTCATGTTGTATGTGTAAAACCTCATGAAAACGGTATTTCTCAACTTGGCTATTATCGCTCAATTATGAGAGCAGCGATTCTCTGTTGTCCATTTCAATCCACTGTAAATTCCCCAAATTTTTTCACAATTTAAATAGCGTTTTTACACAATCTCAACACGCTAGTCGTGGCAAAAAATGTATCATTAGGCAGATTGGAAAATTGTCATCAAGAGCAGTACAAAGTTCTGGATCAATGATATGTTTCATTTGGTATATCGTTAATCAAAATGGAAGTAACAAGCATAGGGTTTCTTTCAAAAATTTGCATCAGATATATTTGACTGAGATTTGTTTATATATCAACTTCTTTCCAAAACGATAATTTGCAATAAATAGATATAAGAAAAGGTAAAATCGTTTCTCCTTTAGCTTAGGACTGACAGCTAGTGTTATTTATTAAAACTATGTAGCTGGCGTAATATAAATTCAATTTTATATATAATGATTGTCATATTATGTACACTCATTATTTAAATATTAAAAAAAAGCATTTCGAACACGTTTTTTAAAGTAACCCAGCGCATTCGCAGCATTTCGCTTCTCTCTCATTCACTCTCATTGTTCCGTTCGTCGTCGCATCGGTCGAGATGACGGGAGTTCCAAATGATACACATTTGGATCACATTTATTTCGGAAAACCGTTTCGGATCTTTAAAGAGCATTTCCACATTCACTCACCGAAAGGTTCATTCCACATTATCCTTTTGCTGTAAGATTTTTGTTTTTGACTTATATATCGACGTAAGAAAACGTATTTGCTGTAAGTAGCAAGAATGGCGTAAGTAGACTGAATACATATCCAGATTTAGAAAATTTTTATGCATCGAACGGTCTGGGTCTCATATCGCTACGACGACAAAAAATTTAAAAATTGGGTATAATTTTGAAAAGTTTACGTGTGAAATTTGTTGTAAATCACTTAAAAAACGGTGTTTTAACACTTTTTCACTTACAGCAAAAGTGCGGTTTAATAATAAACATCTGATATAACTTACAGCATTATTATGAAATGAAAGTTACATGTGAAAAGACTACTTACAACATTCTTTTGGGGTGCAAATTGAGCACAAGATTACTAACAGCATTCTTTTAGTCTGTAATTTAAGTTTGACATAAAGTTACAGCACTTTTCTATTGATGCTTTTAAACAGATTTTCCTTGTTACTACATTTTAGCGAGTTATAAATACGTAGAAAATAAGGAAAAACACACCCGTTTCCGCAAGGTTCGTGCTGCAAGCGTCCCACGAAGTACGTCACTTGCTCCTGGAATAAACATCGGTTTCTACGTAGATCCTGCTGCAGGCGTCCTACGAAGTACGCTAACTGCTCCTGGAACAAAAACCGACTGCCGCAAGGATCGCGATGCAAGCGTCCAACGAAGCTCGTCACCTGCTTCTGGAATAAGTATCGGTTTCCACGAAGATCCTCCTGCAGGCGACTCACGTTCCTCGCAAAGTTCACTTCCTTCTCCAGGCAAAATTAAAGAAACAAAAAAGAAATAATTTTTGAGAAAATGTAAAAGAAAACTAGAATTTTATAATGCTTATTTAGATTTTCTTGGTGACGATGCTAACGATTAGGTATCTACTAAATGAAGTTTTTCCATCAGAGGATCAGGAAGTTGGATTGAACAGGAAACTTCAAGTGAATCAGATTGAAACCATAGCCAGTCAAATGTCAAGAAGGCTAAGAAAGGAAAGAAGAAGACAAAGAAGAAAAGAAGAAGTCACAAATTACTAAAAAGGCGGAAATAAACGGAACAAATATCGAAAAAAACAAACCTAAGTTCCTCAAAAAAAAAAGAAAATAATATTTAAAGATAAAACAGAAAAAGCTATTTTAACGGAAAAGGGAAACCTTACTGAAGCAAAAGAGATGAAACTTAACCCCTGTATTGGAAAAGAATATAGGAATAGCTGTGGTGAGATCCCAGAAGAACGTCGGCAGCCTTTATTCCAATTTGATTGTAAACTTCAAAACCAGCAAAGGCGTAGGGACTGAATTGCACAGATAACTGTTAAAAAAAAACGGTCAAATAAAGTACTTTAGATAACGCAAACACATTTAAGCGTGGTGTTTCATAAGAATACTATATTAATGATGGGGAAGAAAGGTGACAGGTTTGCCAACAATTTCTTATTACGACATTGGATATGTCCCAAAGATTTATTTTGTATACAGCATAAACGACTACAGATAGCTTCGCAAAATTAGATGATAGGGGTAAACATGGGTGGCGTAATAAAACTCCAGATGAAGTAATTCAGCATGCTAAACTCTTTATATCGTCGTTACCACTGCTTCCTTCACACGATTGCCGAAAAGAATCCAGTAGGCTATATTCTCTCTAGTTTCAAAATAGATTCCTTTTTCATCAAACACTTTTCGAAAAAGATAATAGTGTAATTTGTGCAAGCTTCGACTTGCAATAAGTCGTAAATACACCGCATGGTAGTAACAGGTCCTTATACCATAGCCGCAAAATAGCTGCTTACAATTCTATGGTTTATGAAAGTAGTACCCCATTTGGTTTTTGCATTTTGGTCTGAAACTGATGCGCATCGAAGAGCAAACGAAATGTCTTCTTGTCTGCTTAATTATACAAATAATGTCGATAGTAGAAAAGTAAAGACTTAACTTCTTTACGCAGATTCGTGCTTTGGCCAAAATAAAAATAAAACCGTTCCAAGCATGCTGCGATATCCATTGGAACGCTGCCTAAGTTTAAAAGTCATTCAAATGAATTTTCTTCTTCCAGGGCATACATACATGCCAGCCGATAGTATGCATGCAACAATAGAACGTGCAGTCAGAAAAACGATAGTAAGGGCTCCATCGCCCACTAGTTATAGAAATGGCAAGGAAAAATCTAATTCCCTACGAAGTTACTGTGCTTGAAGGAAAATATTTCATGGGGTTTGAATGGGTTTCACATCAATTACGTATCGCAACGTTTCAAAAAAGTAAGCCAGATGAAATGCTCGTAAAACACTCCATGGCCTCTGATGCACCATATTATATTTAAATTACACTCGGCGACATTGGAGACACAGAGCCAGCCAAATTGCCGATTTCTTTCCAGAATTACAACGATTTAAGAAAATCGATTGTTAATAAATTTATATGTAGCCATTGTGCTAAATAATATTTAGATTTGAAGTTTAATAAAAAACAAGACAGTCGATTGTTTAGCAGACACTGATGAAGAAGACTAAATTTAGGACGCTTTTGTAAAAGAAGAAGATAACAAGAAGTTTGTTTTGTTTTTGTTTTTTTGTTATTATTAAATGAAAGTGAAATTTAATCAGTGACTGATTTACTCGTATTAGCATACTTTAAAGAATTGTTCACTAGTGAGATTTCGTCCTATGTTTACTGATTATGTTTTGATTTTTATTCCTATGATGGTACCTAATAAGTGTATAGAAAAGAAACAAACCTTCATAGATAATATTACGTAAAGAGTTTAAATCAAAAGTTTAATTGACAAAGTATGAAAAGGTGGTTTTACCTCAAGGGCTTCGCGTAAATTTTCTTGTGAACTATTTAATGTTGTTTTATTGGGTTACACCCTTTAATACTCACCTATGTTAAATTTGTGTAATAATGTTCAATGTTCCTACTTAGAATTATAATTGAAATGTTATTATGTATGTTCCTTGAGAGCAAGCTACATTTTCACGTTATAATAATAAATAAATAAATATTTCCTACATTCACACCAATCAACCTAGCCCAAAGTAAGCACTGTAAGGCTTGTGTTATGGATACTAGGGTAACGGATAGACATACATATATCATACATAAATAAGTAATATTTATAGAAATATATACAAACATCCATGACTCAGGTACAAATGCTCGTATTCATCATACAAACATCTGCCCCTTCCGGGATTCGAACCCAGGACCGTCGGTGCGAAAGGCAGGATCGCTACCGTTGCACCAAACGGTCGTTAAATAAATAAATTTACAGCATTTTAATTACACCTCACATACAAACATTTTTTTATTTATACCAATTATGTGATATCATTAATTTTTAGAGTTAGTTTTACATCTCTATAATAGTACGTAATTTATTAAATATTTCGAGTACAGCATTTTAAATGTCTGGAAATTTACGGAACTTAGCTATCTCCATAGAAGTCACTAAAGTACATACGACGTTCTTCAGGTCTTTAAATGAGATGTCAATTGCTGTAAGTAGTGAAAACCCTACTGCTAATAACTTTAACAAAAGTATTTTCAGTGCTGTACATGAGTATTATATTAACATAATTGTGTTCCAAAAACCATCTTTCTGTCACTGATAATTAAAAAGATATGATTTTTTTTCGAACTTTTTAACAGTTTTTCGGCTCTGGTGAAAAGTTGGGTTTTGGCTACTTACAGCAAATACGTTTTCTTGCATCGATATATACATATATAATATATATACTAGCTAACCCGGCAAACGTTGTTTTGCCATGTATATTATTTCTAGGAAAAGTTTTTCATTAATTAATAAAAAATAGGGGTTCATAGTAGAGGGGTGAAAATTTAGGGTTGTTGTTGGGTTAGGGTTGTATGTTGTATCATAAAAAAATAGAAACTAAAAATTTTGTCCAAAAAATAAAAAATAAAATTTAGGGGTGGACTACCCCTAACATTTAGGGGGATGAAAAATAGATGTTGGCTGATTCTCAGACCTACTCAATACGCTTACAAAATTTCATGAGAATCGGTCAGGCCGTTTCGGAGGAGTATGGGAACGAAAACTGTGACACGAGAATTTTATATACACTCGGCGTCAAAAAAATCGCACCTCTAAGAAAATCACGTTCAAATGGCATTAACTCTGGATATGCACATGCAGTCGTATTAATTATAATTTTATTTAAAAGGTTACTTAATTAACTTAATAAAAAAACATTATTTTTCATTATCAAATAAAACCTAAAGCAACAAATAAAGGGTCACAAAAATTCTAAGGAAATTTTGCTGCTCGGGAGAGTCGCGAGTTGCGCTAACTTTGTGGGTATAAAGAGGTCAACACGGGTTCAATGTGGGTCATTCGCTATTAAACCGTTGAAGGGGACACACGCACTGATTTTACTGAAGAAAGAACATCTGGAAAATGGACACTACAGCTGATGAGGCCGCTCAAGTGGTTGCACTACTGCAAGCAGGGGTGCGGCAGTGTGATGTCGCCCGGCAACTGAATCTGAGCCGTTTTTCGGTTCGTAGAGTCTACCAGCGCTTTTTAGAGACCGGTGGCTATATCCGGCGACATGGGTCCGGTAGACGTCGCTGCACTTCGGAAAGAGACGACCGGTTCGTTGTGTCGTACTCTTTGAGAAATCGCTTCTCAAACGCTGTTCAGCTGCAACAGGAGCTCCAGGCAGTTCGCAGACGCACCGTGAGTGTATCCACGGTTAGAAGAAGACTGAAGGAGAAGAACATAGCAGCCCGCAGAGCTGCTACAGGTCCAAAATTGACTGCAGCGCACCGACGAGCCCGCTTGCAGTTTGCTCGCGACCACGTCGATTGGACCATTGAGCAGTGGGGAGCTGTTCTCTTCTCAGACGAGACACGAGTGTGTCTTTTCTGCAACGACCGACGAAGAAGAGTATACCGGAGGCAGGGTGAACGTTTCGCTCAAGCCTGCATCCAGGAGACGGTGGAATATGGAGGCGGATCCTGCATGTTCTGGGGCGGTATGTCGGCTGCCGGCAAAACCGACCTGGTCTGCGTCTCCCGGACCGGAGGTGCTCGCGGACAAGGGTCGCTGACTGCGCGCCGCTATATCACAGAGATCCTGGATGTGCATGTGGTCCCTTTTGCCGAATCTTTTGGCGAGGGGTTCACATTAATGCACGACAACGCTCGCGCACACACTGCAGCCATCGTGAACGACTTCCTGCGGAGGTCCCAAATTCCTGTGATGCAGTGGCCAGCGAGAAGTCCTGATCTGAATCCGATAGAGCACCTCTGGGACCATCTTAAACGTAAGGTTCGATCTCGGGATCCGGCTCCTTCGACTCTAGAGGAACTCCAAACCGCGGTGATTGAAGAATGGGGTCTTATCCCTCAAGAAGAGCTCCTGAAGTTGGTGAGGTCTATGAGGGACCGTATGGAAGCCGTCATCAGGGCAAGGGGGGGTAACACTAGATTTTGAGTTAATTTTAAGACACTTTTTGTACATTTTTTTTGTAAATTATCGATTATTAATTAGGACTTAATTAAGATTTTTTATTATTTTTCAAATTTTTATGCTTTTTGTATAATTTTAATTAAAAAAAAGATTGCACTTAATTGTTGTTTGATGCTCCTTTTTGTTACCTTTCTAATGATACCTAACACTATCCTCTATATAAGGTTTAGGAATTTTTGAATAAGATTTTTATAAGGTGCGATTTTTTTGACGCCGAGTTTATAAGATACATGTACTGTTTTTTGTACTTTTGTGACAACGATATGTGAATAACCCAGGGCAGAGACCTGGCGACCCTTAACACAGGTTTTCCTTATTCGGACACCAATTCATTGTCTGTATTTGATTATGTATGTATGAGAAGAATGAAGATTAATATTTTTTTGTATGTACATGTATGTGTACCAAAAAGTATGTACATGAATATAACATAAACAAACCATTTTGCACAACACTCTCATCCATGATACACACGCACGCACGCACACACGCACACACGCTCGCACGCACGCACGCACATACGCACACACGCACACACGCACACACGCACACACGCTCGCACGCACGCACGCATGGACGCGCGCACATACATATACACACGCACTGAAAGTTTGCCTTGGCCTGCCTTTGCTGACTTGCCAATGCACATTTGCCTTATATATTTGTCTTGTTAATCTACTTTCGTCCACCCTCTCTAACTTCTTGTTTTTAATATAAAAATATTTAGACATTTTATTAACTCGAATGCTATAAAATAAATTTTTTGAGAGTTGTAAACTTGATATTTTATTCCAATGTATTATACTGTTATTGACGAAATCATAAAACATTTTACGATGCCAATTGCATGTACGAGTATAGAAATGCCATTCTTCCAGTTTTACTATATTATTCTTTTCAAAGAAATTATCACACGGTGCCCTATAATTACTTGTTTTGATTTATCTTACTTGTTGTTTAATCTTTGCATATTCGTACGTATAAATATATTCTTTAATTTTTCGTCTTCCGCGCACCAAACAGGCCCCGTCAGAATCCAGCTACGCTGGTTGCCGCGACACGCATTCGTGTCTTAACCTGTTGTACTTTTGTACTGTAATTTTTGTTTGTAAAATTTATTTCATGTGTTGTGCTGGTTATTAAATGTCTGTCTCTCTCTCTCACTCTCTCATGAAAAAGATAATTGGCCTCAGGTCTCAGGTTCACCCACATTTACATACATCCCTTACTTATCTGGGCGATTATTCCTCCAATGAGCTACCAAGACCTAAACACACCTTTTAGTGTAAATTGTTTTGCAGTTAAATTCATAAATAAAAAGAAAATATCATATTTAGTTCTTACACTTCCGCGCACATTACACATTTGAATAAAACACTTTTTTACGGATTTTGTGCAAAATCCGAATATTATGTCATGTGCCAACGTCTGTTCTGATTATATTATTGGTTTAAGTTTAGATTATTTCATTATTAGCATATCATGGTCCTCACTTCTGCCCGGATATATGTGTTATATTATAACTATACGTTTGACATTTATCTTCCGATATAACGATCGGAATTTTAACTATCTATAAAATACAATTCCGATCTGGCATAGAATATTGCACACACCTCTGGGACGGCACGGCGAGATACCAAGTTGCTACACTGGACACGATTCAGCGCAGAGCTAAGAGGCTCATTAGTTACAGAAGATTGGTGAAGACCTTACACTTTAACTCACCATCGTGAAGTTGCCTATCTGTCGGTCTTTTACACATACAGAGAGTATGCTCAGGAGCTCCATGAGCTCATACCGCCATCACCTTTCTTCCTTGGGGCATACGCACTGCTGCCTCCCACTCTTTTTTTGATTTTTTGCTATTCCTAAATGTCGCACCAAGAGCTACTCAATATTTTTTATTATGCCCACAACAAAGGAGAGGAACTCCCTTCCCTGCGTCTGTATTTGTAAATACTCATCCATTTTCTAAGCCAGGGTGATTCTTCGGCTTCTGCGTTAGCTCGTTCCAACGTAGGCTTCATCAGTACATTATATTATGACAATACTTTGTGTGTTTGTTACCATATATAGTTAACATAGTTAACATAAGCCTAAGAATAACAATTTTTATAATCAATTAACGTTACCATAGCAACGCGTGGCCGGGTCAGCTAGTTAGGATAAAGAGCAAACCCATACAAAAAAAAAAAATCTTGTCAGTTTCCGATTTCCGTTAATATTCGGAAATGGTATAGGTATGCAAATGATAAGATTTGATGATCTATTACTCCGTTACTCCGTCAGCTTTTAAACCACGCGTTGTTAAGCGTAGCTAATCGTGCATATAACTTCGCCGATGTCTGTCGCAATTCCGTGGGAGATGTCGGTACCTTGACATGCATATTTAGCGTAACGAACAGCTCTAGTGAATGGCTATTTAGAACAGATAATTTATGATAAAAACTGGCTTTAATGACCTGCACTCATTTCAGGCTTTTCCTTGAGATAGAGCAGCGTATAAATAAAAAGACAAAGTCCAGGTCAAAAGCACCCTTAACCGAGGAGTTTGTATGAAAAGTCTGATTAAGATCAAGAAGCGAAAGATGTATCTCAGGACCGTAAAAAACGGAAACCTGTGAACTCTGAAGGGGTAGGCTCTACGGAAAAAGGTCTGCTTATATGTATGAATGATAATTAAAGTACTCAACCCGGCTTTTGCGGAAGTTGATTAAACTTCGCAATCCATTGCCTAAAGCAGTCAACTGCTGCGCTATCGAGTTTCTCACTTCAAGTAGACAATTACAAAAAAAAAAAAATATCTTGGAATTTGGTGACTTGTATTTATATAAACCCTCGCCAGTCCCTGGTAGCAATTGCTACCATATTTAAATTTCCGCGTGGTCTGCTGTTTTTTTTTAATCACGATAAATTTTTGAGTTACAGAGATCCAAATATTCTATGGTGGATTCTTTATTTAATCAGCTTTACGGTAGTATTTTTTGTTTGGTCCTAGCTTCTTTTTTAGCGAGAAAATGTCAATTTTATCTTAGAGTCCGACATTGTTTTCACAATTCGCGCAGCATTGGGACTGTTAAGAGGGGTGAGACGCGCGGTAGCGGACTGACAAGTGGATAAGCTTGAGAGAATCTCTCGAATCGGAAGAAACTTTCATCTCACAATAAACGGGCCAAGAAATGATTACATTGCTTCGCTATTTTCGGCTTATTTAGCCACTTAAGCGTCACGCCATCCATAACCATAATTACGTGGTAAAGGTCACCTACGAAACAACCAAAGACAAGCAAAAAATAGTAAAACAAATCATAGCAATCATAAGAAGTGTTTATTTAGCAAGTATGATCTTTTTAGATAGATTTTTTCGATTTCTCAACGTATAGCTTTAAACAAGATTTCGTTTCAAGATTGTCGGAAATATATGGTAAAGCCGTAATCGACAATTCTCTCACAATTGCGTAATTTTAAACTGCATCTCTTTACTCACTTTTATATCGGTTTTTTATATAATTTGTTTCAGTCAAACATGAAACCGTTTTTTATTGCACAACGTAATATCTGTATGTTTTATTCCTTTTACTTTATTATAACGCTATTTGGAAACAATTCTAATTAAATAATAACTTAAACTCGTATTGAGAGAACACACTGTCAGCCATACCAGCCAACTTAGTGGTAAATGAATAAAATAACTTAGCTTGATTATTAAGAATTGTAATATGTATCATGAAACTTTATTATCCCTATTATTTCTAAGTCATAATTAAAATACTATTATAGAAGAAGGCTGTAGATTATAGAAATATATTTTTGGAACGAAGTTCCTTATGGGGCTTTGCGGAGGGGTACCCTTGCCGGGTAAAAACGTCCGTAGCGTTAAACAAAAAGCGTAAGATTTTTATGTATAGTCCATGTGGGATGGCTATACAGTGTCTAATGTATAGTCTACGTGATGACTGTTATTATATATTTTATAAATCATTGTAAATAAAATAAAGGTTTTTAATCATTTGCTTTTTATCGATAAAAATAATATTTTCTTTGTACTTCGAATGAAACTTAAAATTAATATTCTTAATTTCTTTTTTATTATTTTAGACAATATAATTAAGACGATTCAGTTAAAAATGGGAATAAGATCCTAAATAATATTCCCTATATTTGGGATTCCCACGATCCTGGAGCCCAACGATCAAATAATAGATATCATACTGTGAAATATAGGTTCTGTTATAATCTACACGCTAGGCTGACGATCGCAGGTTGGAGATTGCAGTAAAAGAACACGATGGTCCAATGGTGATAACCTCCAGTATCATTAGTTGCCTTTTACGACACTCTTAAGTGTCAGGGTTTGATGCTATTTCACAGTTTCCGATACCATATGGCTTTAACATCTCAATCTTTATAATTATTAGAAAGAAAGAAAGAAACATTTGTACTCAAACACACAACAACAAAAGATTTATGCACAAATAAAAATAATGACAAATACGTAAGAAATAAACAATACAAATTTGTATTATAATTAACATAAAAAATATACGCAAAAGAAGAAAAGAAAGATATATATTCCTGTCTCAGCATAAAAGCCTGTGTCGTTAGATGGAAAGAACGTACACAGGTCCTAGAGCGGTCCGCTGCTTTGTCGATAATTCAGGAATGCGTACCAAATTAATTACTAACGAAGTAGAGGACAACGAAGTAGTTATATTACCTGCTAGAGTCTATATCCCCAAAAACATGTGACCTAAATTTTAGTTTCTCATAGGCAAGTGCGTTCCAACGTAGACAAATACAAAGAAGTAAATTAGCACTATCCAAAAGTTATCACAATTTACTTTGTTGATAATTCACGAATGCGTACCAAGTAAGTAACAAAGTGTGTTCTAATATAGCCAAATAAAAATAATTGAAAAAAGCATATGTGCAATTCACACGTGGTAGAAGTGTAACCTTAAAAAATAATACCACGGTTTTTATGACAAAATAATTTTAGACTTCTCTCAAGCTTTGTACTACGCATGCGCACACAAACACTTCTTAAAACACGTACATAATGCTTCCTATCTCATTTTCTGATACATTAAATCTTATGAATTTATGTGTCTATCTCTTTTACTGTCGCTTTTTCGTTTCATCGACTTTCAAATCACAACGATGCTAAAGAAGTTTTCACTTCAATAAACATAAATGTATTTAATTTTATTTTTGCATTCACAATGCTATATTTTCTATAAGATATAAAATGTACCGGTACAAAACAACCATGCCCCTGAACTCTCAGGTAGAATAAATATTACCCAAACACAGTTCCCTGAGGGACACCAAAGTTGAAATATCTCAAAGTTCTGTTATAAGATAATTTTCTTATTATATCTTGTTGCAAAATATACTAATTACTTATTACATTTTGTATTGCACGTTCACCGATCAATCCGTACGTACGCGCAATAAAGTTTAATTTATTTTAAGCCATTCGCCTTGACCCCCTTTCGGTGTGCGCTGAACAGTATCGTTAATGGAATGCGCCATCGAATGCAACGTTTCCGCAAATACATTACCGGAATGAACTTGCATTTCTTTCTCATTTAATTGATTGATGATTGATAATAATAATATTAATATTCTTGATTTATAGAAGAACTATTACAAGCATAACGTCCCTTAGCTAACAACACCGCATAAGTCATTTTTACAAACTTTACAGGAGACGAAAAAGTCGGTGGAATTTTAACTAAAGTATATCCCATCAAAAACAATACTTGTCAAAAAAACCAAGTCTCGCAACTCAGTTGTTCTACGGTAAAAAGTACCGTACCGTAAGTTACCGTAGAACAACTGAGTTGCGAGACTTGGTTTTTTTGACAAGTATTGTTTTTGATGGGATCTCATTGCTTTTTGTATTTTTTTTAGTTTTTCCTTGATTCATACACCAAACACTATTTATATTCCAAATTTGAAGCTTCTAGGTCTGCTAGAAGTGTCTTAGAATTTTGATGATCGGTAAGTCAGTGAGTGACAAAATTAAGAAATATGACCCGTTATAATTCTTAAATTACTAGTTCAAATTGAATGAAATTTGAAATATACCGTGTCTTTACAATGCCTGCATGGTTACTGAAAATTCAGTCTTCTAGTTTTATCCACTACGAAGTTACAGGGGGTCGAAAATGGCCAGAATTGCTTCGAGAAAAGGATGGTACGTCCGTGCCGCTTTTTTGCTCGACTTGGCGGGGGCACTGCCGTGCCCCCAGATATAATATACGCATTATAATATACTTATTATAATATTATAATATATTATATAATAATACTTATTATATATACTTTGGTTAAAATTCCACCGATTTTTTTTAAATAGACAATTTTTTCGTCTCCTCTAAAGTTGGTAAAAATGATTTATGCGGTGTTGTTGGCAAAGGGAAGATAATGAACAAGGTTTGAAAATTCTTTTTCAGAAATCAGTTCCCTTCTACCTTAATCTACGTACAAAATAAACATATTTACCATTCATCTTAGAATAAAAATAAAAAAGTATTTAAAAAAAGTTAAACTAAACTGTGTGAATGTGTGTGTGTGTTATGTATGTCTATTTAAGGGGTTGTAGCAATTCCTCCGTTTCTTTGTAAACTTAAGTAGATGCTTGTTAAATGTTAGCTCTTTTGCCCTAGGATTTCTAGCAAGTTCTCAGAATCGAAACTAAAAATTAACGATTTTTAAATAAATCTCTGTGTTATTTGACTATTTGCGGCACGCAGGCTTTGCTTTACTGCAGTATACAATAATTATTAAGTCCTAAACTAAGCTGAGCGTGTACTATGGGTAAATAATGTAAATAATAATAATAATATTTCCTACAATCACACCAATTAGCCTAGCCCAAAGTAAGCACCATAAGACTTGTGTTATGAATACTAGGGTAACGGATAGACATACTTTAACGATACATAGATATGTAATATTCATAAAGATATATGTAAATATCCATGACTCAGGTACAAATGCTCGTATTCATCATACAAACATCTGCCTTTTCGCGTAATAAAGGATCGCTACCGTTGCACCAAACGATCGTAATACATAATAAGTATATAAACGACCATGACTCGGAAACAAATGCTTATATTCATAACACAATCATATGCCCTTACTAGAATTCGAAATAAGGCTCTTTGGCGCAGAAAGTAAGATCGCTACAGTTACACCAAAGTTCTCTTCTATTTGAGGTCCTGGTCCTGAACATGATTTCCGTTTCTATGTCCAATTTTTATTTTTATTTTATTTATCTAAGGAAATAAACAGTACGTTAAAACACATTATAAACTTAAGAACTAAAATAGTAGATTAGCCTAATTAGTTTCTAAAGCTAACTAAAAACATAGTTTAGTTGACAAAAAGTATGTACAAAAGCAAAAAGTCAATAACAAAAATCAATATAAAGGTAGAGCCGATAACAATTTAAGATTTAAGTAAGTTAGGTAATAAACTTAAAAAAGCATGTGTGCAACTGACACGCGGTAGAAGTGAAACCTTCAAAAATAATACGTACACTGTTTTGACATTTAATTTGATTTAAACTATTGCTTATTATAAGAATGAATGATTGCAGATTCTATAATGGTATTGCACTAGAATTAAAATGTTTGCATGTCGAAATGTGACAGAATACGCTTGTACTTTATATATGTCACCGTAAATTTGTAAATACCGTTAGATTATAATCTATTATATCTCACGAGATTGTAAACTATCGAAAGATTGTTAACCATAACATACTGCTTACAGTTTAACGCTTATATTATATTATAAAAGATCTAACCTAACCTAACCTTATGGTTAGGTTAGGTTTATCATATATCGCATATTTTATCTACCGAAAAATATGCGTTAAACTGTAAGCAGTATGTTACAGTTCACAATCTTTCGATAGTTTAAAATCTCGCGAGATAGATTACAATGTAACAGTATTTACAAATTTACGGTGACATATATATACACTGTCACAGCTTTTTATCGTGTTTTACAGCAAATGAATATTTTTATATCAAGATATTTCTGACAGATGTGTGAATTATGTAGTCGTGTTTGGCATTTGGATTTTGCCATCTACATTTTATGTTGGAGTATTAATAATATTAACTTGCTGGCGTTTTCCGCCAAATAAATTGTTTAATAAACAAATTAAGTTTGCCCCGTGTTACATAAAATAATTGTGTTAAGTTACTAAAATAGTTAATTAAATGATTTCTTTGCGTTATCAATAGTATCGAACGCTAACAGAAATTCGATACAAATAAGTTAATAACCGTGAACCTTTTATCAGCTGATGCCCGATGAGCCTATGTCGAATCGATTCAACCACTTTCGAAACAAGATTAATTCGATTATGAAGTCAAAAAAATTCAATAAAACCATTGAGTTTGTGTAATAATAATAAAATGCATCATCGTGTTTGGTAGTTTCCTAACTTAATTATATTTTAAAATATTTAAAATATAAAACACAGATTGTTTCTAACGTACTTTTTTTTAAATAGAATGTGTAAAAGCTTTTTCATTTATATATATATTTTTATTTTGAGTGGGTTCTCTCTTGATCCCAATCAAGTCCGGGGGCCAAGACAGGATCCACGATGGAACGAGTTAACCCTAAAGTTGCCTATTCACCTTGGCTTTAAAAATGGACCAGGTATAAGTACTCGGAAATACAGACGCAGGGAGGGAGTTCCACTCCTTTGCTGTGCGCATTATAAACGATGTTGAGGAGGTAGGACAGGTAGGAATAGTAACCAAGAATAGATGGTAGCCCGCAGTGCGTCTCGATGTCCGAACAACTGTGTTACAAACGTTATTGTTAACAAAAGCAGACTTACATAGGACCCCTGAGGAACGCTAAAATTAGTTTATAATTGCCAAAAATTGTAAATTTTACGTTGTGTCATTTACATAGATCATTAAGGCTACTACTTGTCAACGCTATTATAATTCTAAAGAATATTTTTGTGATAATACTTAATGTGATAAGTAATAATAATTGATTTAAATCAAACTACTTTTTTTACGGATTTTGTGCATAATTTGTTTTATTTTTAATCCTGACGTTTCGACTCCTTTACAGGAGCCGTGATCACAGGTGACTAAGGCAATGGTCGTCTTATATTGACTCCTGCCGCCTGAGGAGTCAATATATGACTTTCTTTATCCTCGGCAGGGTCTCCCAATTTCCGAACTGGTGGTAGACTCAGTAGTGTACACCGTAATTATAATGAAAATTTAATAACTAAATAGAAAGCAAAATAAAACAATTTTTGATTAATATAAATTGTAACGGCTAGGAACGTGTCTGATTAGACTATTGTGAAGGTAGTAGAAAATATATAACGAACATTACTTCAGTCATCCTGTGATCACGGCTTCTGTAAATGAGTTGAAACGTCAGGATTAAATATAAAATAAATTATGCGAATATCTGTAAAAAAGTTGAAGTTTCTAAATGACAATACGCTTCCTTCCTAGCTCCCAAGTGGAATGCCCGACAAATACCGGTCCTATATTTGTAACTTCTACTTATGTACATTATGGTTTTGCAACGGTCCTGGATTCGAATCCCGGAAGAGGCAGATGTTTGTATGATTAATACAAATATTTGTGTCATGGGTGTTTATATATAGTTCTATGAATATTCCATATCTATGTATCATATATGTATGTCTATCCGTTACCTTAGTATCCATAACACAAGCCTTACAGTGCTCACTTTGTGCTAATTGGTGTGAATGAAAGAAATATTTATTTATTTGTTTAATTGTCAACAGGAGCTGGTGCTACGCCCTGGCTCGATGACTTTCGAGTGGTGGGCGCGGCCTCCGGTGCGACCTTTTGTGCGTGTGTTTGTGTACAACGTCACCAATGCTGATGAGTTCCTCAACAATGGCTCCAAACCAGTCCTCAACGAATTGGGACCATATGTTTATTTGTAAGTTGTTATTTTAGTTCTTTATTTAATTTACGGTTTTTTACACATGTATTTTGTTTTAATAGTTGACCCGGCCACGCTTTGCTGTGGCTCAGTTATGATAATTTGCAAAAAAAATTAAAATTAAAACTAGTAGGTACTCTTCCGATTAAGCTACCGCAACCTTGACAGATAAGTCGAATTTTCTCAAGTATTCCTTAAGCTGACGCCCCAGCAACATCTTCATCTTCATGTACCATTTACAAGATTTTATTTTTCTAGCAATAGTAAGGGGACATCCATTAATCATGTCAGGCCTAAAAAGGGGAGGGGGGGTTTCGGAAAACATCGCTATGGATCACAATGGGGAGGGGGTTTTACAGTTACATAGTACCTGTATATTTTTGTGTTATTTTTTCTTATAAAGTTACTGTTGAACACAGTCGAGCAAATCCGTTGTCCGAGAATGCTTTTCAGATTAATATGTGTTTTTTTAAATGAAAATATCTTTTTTAATGAAATAAGTACACGTAATGTAAGAACGTTAGGGGGAGGGGAAGAAATTATAACCTCACCACGTATTACCAGAGGGGAGGGGGAGTGTGAAAAGTGGTCTAAAAATTTCACGTGATTAATGGACGACCCCTAATAACCATAAATATTAATAGTTATATATAATCCTATTTTCAAAGCTTACTCACGGCAATCAGTTTTATAGATAGACTAGCTGACCTGGCCACGCAATGCTGTGTTAATAAAATGTAACCTATCCTATGTCCTAAGTCGGAACAAATCTAACAAAATGAGAAAAATATCATTAAAATCGGTTGAGTAGTTTCGAAGTTCATCGCGGTCAAACACTGTGACAGGGAATTTATATATTTACAATGTGACCCGTCACCAGTGTCGGAGCCTTTAATGGTGTGAAATGTGGCATTTTTTATCGACAAATTGCCCCTCAAATTTGGGTTTTCTCAAAAAAACAATAATTAAAAAATACACAAAAAAGAATCTATTTGTTTTTCTTTAATATTTTTTTTCTATTTTTTATTCCATGACAATTGAAACATGATGGCTATGTAACTGTTGTCTACATGTTTAGTTATTAAATGACACCTTTTTAATGTTGATAGGACATTTACATGAGTAGTGGTGGTCGAATTAGTATAAGAAAACAAAATGGGGGCCATTTTATAACCGTAAGATAAAAACAAAATTTGAGGGGCAATTTGTCGATAAACAATGCCATATTTCACACCATTAAAGGCTCTGACACTGGTGACGGGACACATTGTATATATATTTAAGGAACAGAAAGAGTATTGTACAAAAGTTATCTTAGAGAGTAACATACGAAAAGTTTAGAACTAGTACATACACAAATGACATGTGTCCACAACATCTGCCATTCCATCATGCTGTGTTTCCTGACAAATACAATTAGGGGGGTCTTCAAGTCACGAGTAAATAGGTGTCTTCGAGGCAAGCACGTCACTTCCTAGATAGCGTCGTCACTTACCATTAGTTGAGGTAGTAGTCAAGCGCCTGCCTATTTACAATTTCAAATATCATATAAAATAGTATTCAAAATGTAAAAATATAAAAATCATATGGTAATAATTTTTGTTACTATGTCATTTCAATCATTTATATTTCTAGTGTTTTTTGTTATAAATAAGAAAAAAAAACAATTTAAATTCCTAACTTAATTAAAATAAACTTTTAAATGATATTTATACCTCCATTGCGGGTGAAGGATATTTTACGAATTAATATGCAATCAATCAATTTATATTATTCAAGAAACAATGTCTTATTATATTTAGTACACAGGAACAAAGGAACTTAAAACTGTGTTAGTCTATACTAATATTATAAAGAAGTAAAGTTTGTGTGTTTGCATATTTGTTAAATTGTAAGGGGCAATCTCGGGATCTACTGAACCGATTTTAAAAATTCTTTCACCAATAGAAAGGCACATTATTGCTGAGTGTCATAGGCTATATTGAATCCTAGAAAAAATTTAAAGAATTTTGTCCACCCGAATGGGACGGGCCGCTAGTATATAATATTTTAATTAAAATTATCAAATTAATAAATAAAGTTCAAATATCAATCCAAATCATCAAAATAAAATCGTGAAAAGTTATAAATTACTTACTATCGTAGTCAAATTACTAAAATTGCAAAACAATTCATGAGTCTCTGGCTGTTGACTCAAACCTACATACTCGTATATTTCCCAACAGTTGTGTCAACAACTAGGTGTTTACGTAAAAATGTTATTTTAGTTGAAATCATTGAAACTCAAGCAATGTCTTAAATAATACCATTTGTTCAAACAAATATTGACTCAGTTGTCATGATTTCACAGCATACTTGTAACTAAAGTGATACAGACTTAGAAAAAATTCTGTAGATAGGAAAACACTAGCGGCCCGTCCCGACTTCATACGGGTGGACAAAATTCTTTAAATTTTTTTCTATTATTAAATATTTTTTCCGTTAGCGCCATCTAGCGTCCGGTAGACGAACGACTTGCCGTTAACGCGTTGCTATGGTAACGTAAATTGATACAACGGAAAAAGAGCGGACAGACAAACACACGAACCACTGTGATCTTAGATTTATAGATTAATCAAATTAAGCATTTTTTGATTATTAAAATACGTAAATTGTATCTAAAGATTTAGATCTTACACTTCCGCGCTTTACACTTTGAATAATACAATTTTTTACGGATTTTGCGCACAATTTATTTTATATTTAGTCCTGACGATTCGACTCGACGATGACTAAGGTAATGGTCGACATATATTTTCTACTACCTTCACAATATTTTGATCGGCCACGTTCCTAATGGTAAAAATTATATGTAAATCAAATTGTGTTATTTTACATTTTATTTAGTTACTAGCGACCCGCCCCGGCTTCACACGGGTGGATAAAATTCTTTAAATTTTTTTCTAGCATTAAATATAGCCTATGTTACTCAGCGTGAATGTTGCTTTCCAATGGTGAAAGAAATTTTGAAATCGGCGTAGTAGTTTTTGAGTTTATTAATTGCAAACGTACAAAAATACAAATCTTTCCCCTTATAAATATTTATTTTGTTATTGAATTACCAGCTACCTACTACCTACTATCCAGCCCCCCGGATTTTATTGCCCATGTACTTACTGTAATGTTTGGTGATTCCGCTGATAATTGAGGATTATAATACAGCGAATAAAAGAGCACGTACCGATATATCGTTTAATCACACAGAACAGGACCATCTTACAAAGTGACAGCTGTCATTGACTGCCAAACCAGATTATCTCGCGTGCACAGCACATTAAACTTACAGTAGGTAAAAACACGGTTAAAACGCCAATGAATTGTTTAAAAACACATATAGTCTGTCTTCCTTTTGACAAACAAAATTGACAATATAATTTTTACAACACGATTGAACTCGGCAAAATTATTTATTATAATGGATGCTGACTGTCAATCATACTTTGACATTTCACTGTCTAGGTAATAACGTCATCCGTTTACTAGAAATTATTGTTTATATACTCTATAGACTTGTCTTTAGGATGAATTTTGCTAATCATTTAGTTGCACTTAATGCATTTAAGTTTTGTATAACATATTTGTGTAAATCTATTGTATTAATAACACAATACATATATGAAAATCTCATTTTAACCCCCAGCGCAAAAAGGTGTGTGAGGGTGTGTTTGATCGCTATATGTGTGTGTATGTGTGTCGCCGTGACTCTTAAATGAGTGAACTGATTTATATTCTGTTTTTATATTTGAAATCAGGTTTTCTAGCGGTGGTTTTTAGACTTGTAAAATCAAAATTAGTTCAGGCGAATGTGCGAGCGAGAAACGGAACTGAGACGCAAACTTGCTCGCTTGTATCTGAAGTCCGCTACCCATAATAGCGCATCTCTGGTGGAAACGCAGCCTTTTTGGTCGCATTATACGACACACTCTTGGATCAAATAACCCTTAATAATTCAGTTACGTTAGCTATTAGGAATTTTTTGAATTAATATGCTTTTAATCGATATTTAATATAAATTAATTAAATTTGGTCCGCGGCCCGAATTAACATTTAAATTCCATCGTAAATTAATTACTTACGAGTATATCAAATATACCCGGTTAACATTAGATATTAATATACTGTTAGTAGGCGTCTGGTATATTTTGAGGTGATTTAAGGCTTCGTGTTTATATAGAAGACGCACTGCGGGCTACCACCCTTTCTTGGTTGCTATTCCTACCTGTCGCACCAAGCGCTTCTCAACCTCTTTTATAATGCGCACAGCAATGGAGTGGAACTCCCTCCCTGCGTCTGTATTTCCGAGTACTTATAACCCGTCTGTTTTTAAAGCCAGGGTGAATAGGCATCTTCTGGGTTAGCTCGTTCCATCGTGGATTCTGTCTTTGCCCCCGGGCTTGATTGGGATCAAGAGCAAACCCAAATAAAAAAATGAAAATAACTTTATTCAAATGCACTTAAAATAAGTTGTTTCGAATCGTCCAACATTTTTACCTAATGACAAGAAGAATGGGCGCAAGAAACTCGTCAGTTTTAACAGAAGTAACGGCATTTACAATATTATACGATGTCACTATACATAATCCACAAAAAAAAAAACAAAATTATTCTGTTATCACGATAATAGTAGTGTTATGATTTCATTACATCGTTGATTACAACAAAGTCAACATGTATCTGTTTTAACTAAGTATCTCTAAGCTTTGCAGTAATATACAGGGAATAAACGACATTTCAGAAAGCAACAAACAACAAATAACTCACACATTGCTCGCCAACCATTAGGACATGCTGGACAGTTAATCCCGGAGAATAAGCGAAAGTTAAACAGATCTTTAGAACCAGATAGTTATGTTGTAAAAAAGGTAAAAAAAAAATAACAAGATTCTTTTCTCACCAACCAATCTTTGTGTAACTGCATTCTTCATAATATGCCTTTGTATTCAGTCCTTGAGGATTGCACATAAATGCAATAAATGCATATAAACACGCGATATCGCGTGATAAGCTGTGACGTTACTTAGGGGAAATATATACATATAAATTAATTTATAAATATGTACATCATTAGTGAACAATTGTATACATACATATGGAAACACGCTTTTGTTTTTGCAGGGATAGGTAGTGATCATAAATTCCCACACTTAACTATATTTCTCGTTTGAGACACTATCTATTGACAAAGTTTTCATTCTTAATAAAAACGACTAATTCACCTAATTGCATCGCTTGTGACAAAATAGAAGATATACAACATATGCTAATTGACAGTATCAAGCAGAGGGCCGAGAGGAAGTCACTGTTTGAGGAATTTCAGCTAAATATTCGAAATGTAGGTTTGATATAAAACATCTTGGCTGAACCGAAATCTGATGGAGCTAAAAAATTATGCGCTCTAGTGAAACTGACCGAACAGTGATTCCTTTTCGTCTATATAATAGAATAAAAGCCTGAGAAATGAGAAAAAAAAACTAAATAATATTTAGTATCTTAAGATCTTTCATGTAAGCCCGTCGTTTTAAGGTGCTTTTGACGCGGTTTTTTGAGGACTTCTCCTATTTGGTCCCTGAAAGTTCACCTTGGTCTACCTTTTCAGACTTGCCCATCCACTTTGCCTCATAAACTTATTATGTCAACCTTTTGTCCATCATCTCTACATATCCAAACCCTTTAAGCCTTTTTGTTTGTCGCTATATCTTCTTCCACACCAAAGCGCTCTCACATCTAATCGATTTAAAAAAAAATGTAAATGTAATGCATTTTAAATAAGTTGTTTTGAATCGTCCAACATTTTTACCTACCACCCATTCAGGACGTCTTTTAACTGACGAAGAATAGGCGCAAGAAACTCGTCAGCTTCAACAGAAGTAACGACATTTACAATATAATATGTCGTTACTAACAATATTATTATATTATCACAATAATTGTTGTGCTATGGTTTCATTTCATTGTTGATTACAACAAAAAAGTCAACAAGTATCTGTTTTTAGTATCCTTAAACCTTCCAGATACAGTATGATTGGTTCTTCACTAGACAAAAGAGAGCTTTTATAAATGTTTATTTTGATTTCGCCTTTTTATGATAATTTTTGTATAATGTCTGTTTCATGCCACAAAATTTGGTAAAATCATTTGTGTCACTTGAAAACTTACATAAATAAAAATTCTCTATCACAGTGTTTGACCGCGATGAACTCCGAAACTACCGACTGATTATGATGACTTTTTTTTCATTTTGCTGGATTTGTGCCGACTTAGGACATAGGATAGATTTTTTTTAATTTATAATAAAAAAGAAGTACAATTTATAATAACTGAGTCACGCTGACTAACGATTGGCAGGGTCAGCTAGTAATATTGTTTATGTTTAGCGTTGTACTTTACACTATTTCTGTTATATTATAATTTCTCTTCTATTATCGTGTCTTGAAATGCGATTAATAATAATGAATGTCTTCTCTTTCTTGTTCAGCGAGGAGTGGGAGAAAGTGAACATCACGGACAACGAGAACGGAACCTTGTCCTTCCACTACCGGCGGACTTATACCTTCCAGCCGGACTTGAGCGCCGGACCGGACGACGACGCTGTTGTCGTGCCCAATATACCTATGCTGGTGAGTACTTATATCCAATAAAAGAAACTAAAAGCAAATATCCTCACTTTAACTAGTGAGGTAGGGAAGGTAACTGTTTCATTTTTTGTTGACAATACTAAAGTAGTCAAAAGCTAATAAAAAAACAACGGGTTGCACTCCGGGAGTGGCCGGCACAAGTGAAAACATAAACATTAACGTTGTGCATTTTTAATATTTTTGAATGGTTAGGAAATAATTTCGCACGAATTGCTTTCATTATCAGTATAAAAGTACTATCATTTATGTGGTAAAATACAATATTCATTTATTGCGCTATCGTACACAAACACATACGCACACTCTCGCAAGTGCCCTGCGCCGCTTAAACGAAACAGCAGGAGCAGGCATACATTTTCGCCGCGCGGTAGAAAGAGAGGGGGACATCATTCCACTCCTACGCCGCGCCGGCGGTCTACTCTCCAACTGTCTTACAAATTTTCGATTAGGTCATGTGTCCTGACGCGAGTTCAACATTTTTTACCCATTCCAAAAAGTGCACAACGCCGCTACAGAAGTTTTCACTTGAAAAAGGTTGGAACGCGAAGCGTCACTTTGATAGTTTTGGATTTCTTGTTAAATTTTATGTTGTGGTGAATATTAGTGTGCAATTATGGCGGATTATGAATCATTAAGTTTTTGTGAACATGTATGCGTGTTGGCAAGTGAAACAAAACATCGGAAGATGTCTTGTCACGCTTTGTCAATGAGTCAACAAGAAGACTTCAGTAATACCTCGCAACTTTATTGAAACCTAGGGAAAGGGGTTAATTAATTATTCATTCATCATGGTCTATTTAGTAAATAAATCAGTGAAGACTAGGCTTTATGGGTTTTGTACTCTCTGTCTTCCCTTGTGGGAAAACTTTCCAAAAAAAATCAAAACATCTACACAGCAAATAAAAGTACTCAACTATTTTGTCTTACTATATTTATAAAAAAAACACAAGTAGACTAGTATTGTCCTTCCCGTATAGGTATGCTATACTGTATTATCATAAAAAAGTCATACTTAGGACCCGATCGCAGCGTCACCTCTCGGTTAATCATCTTAAGAAACGGCTACATACATTAATGTTTTTTTATTCAATACCCCTTTTACTTAATTTTATGCAACAATTCAAAAACTGTTGCAGTCTTCGTACAGTATTTAGCCCCTTTTTATACGGACGAACGGGTTACCGTTCAGAAGTATAATTTTATATAACGCTGAATTACGTGACCACCTCCCAGAAAAGGTAAAAAACTTTATTTGAAGTAAAAGCATAAACTATATATTTACTTTTTTATTATGTTAATATTATATTTTTTATCAATCCAAACTCATTAGAACAAAATGGATAAGTTTCTAATTATCATAGACTCTTCAGCAATTAAGTTAAAAATAAAAACCACTTTGCATACATCTTTGGTCAAGATTTATCCGTATTCGTTCCTCTCGCACACATACTCTTTTTCGCATTCTTACGTTCCATTCTACGTATATTCCACTAACCATATTACATACATCCTACATAGTTATGTGATGTTGTTATTATTTTTATCTACTCTAATACTATAATACAAAGATTCTAAAACTGAAAACAAAATGCTTATGACAAACATTACGTACAGGCCAAAAATAATAAAAAAAAAGTTTCATTACGATACAGGTCTTGTATGGACACCTGTAACATAATATAACTTTTTTATCATAACGATACACCTATACAACCTCCATCTGGACCAAGGAGGTTGAACCTCTACTTTAAAAAGGTTTCAATGAACGAGTCCGTGACGACGCAACACGCATGCGCAATCGATATTTGCACCTTGGCGCCAACATTTGACATTTAAAAATTTGTTGTTATATTCAGCGTTTTATTTGCAATATTGTTTTACGTATTATAGTATGAAAGTAGATAAAGTAGTGTATGACACTATACATAACTTGGTCTTATAACACTCGTGTGATACTATAAAAAAACTCGCCTACGGCTCGTTTTTTTAAAACACACTCGTGTTATAAGAACCCTTATTATGCAACAGTATCATAAACTACTATTATCTACTCTGATACTATAATACAAAGATTCTAAAACTGAAAACAAAATGCTTATGACAAACATTACGTACAGGCCAAAAATAATAAAAAAAAAGTTTAATTACGATACAGGACTTGTATGGACACCTGTAACATAATATAACTTTTTAATCATAACGATACACCTATACAACCTCCAGCTGGACCAAGGAGGTTGAACCTCTACTTTATAAAAAGGTTTCAATGAACGAGTCCGCGACGACGCAACACGCATGCGCAATCGATGTTTGCACCTTGGCGCCAACATTTGACATTTAAATAAATTTGTTGTTATATTCAGCGTTTTATTTGCAATATTATTTTACGTATTATAGTATGAGAGTAGATAAAGTAGTGTATGACACTGTACATAACTTGGTCTTATAACACTCGTGTGATACTATAAAAAAACTCGCCTACGGCTCGTTTTTTTAAAACACACTCATGTTATAAGAACCCTTATTATGCATCAATATCATAAACTACTATAATAGCTGTACTGTTTAACCTTTGAGTCTTAATAATACCTGGAAATACCACTTTTATGATTTGTGTAATTACAACTAATCATAAGTATAAATGTGGGTATTATATGTCTGCCAAAGATGCCAAGCCACAAAATACTTTTTTCATATATGAGCGAAAAATGCGCAAAATATTGATAAATGACGTTTTTACCAGAACTATCTCTCAAATTACGATATATAGAAATGGTTTCTAAACATATTGAAGGAGATTTTTTTACATATGCTGACACTATAATATGCAATGTACCTATATTTTCATAATTTTAAACATTCTAATGATCGACTTTGTTTATTTTCTATTTATTTATTATATTTTCTACTCTTGACATGATCCATTTTTTTTTTAGTTTTTAAGACAAACTTTGACAATTATTATTGATTTCTTAGACTCACACCAATTAGTCTAGCCCAAAGTAAGCATAAGGCTTGTGTTATGAATACTAGGGTAACGGATAGACATACATATATAATACATAAATAATATTTATACAAATATATATAAATACCCATGACCCAGGTACAAATGCTCGTATTCATTACATAAACACATGCCCCTTCCGTGATTCGAATCCAGCACTGTAAAAGATACTTTTGAAAGATTGGTGAATTATGTAGTTGTGTTTGACATTTTATTTCGAAATGGACATTTTATGTAATCCTTACTAATATTATAAATGGGAAAGTGAGTTTGTTTGTTTGTTTGTTTGTTTGTTCCGTTTTCACGCCGTAACTACTGAACCGATTGCTTTGAAATTTTGCAGACGTAAAGATAATAGTCCGGATTAAATAATAGGGTACTTTTTATCCTAAAAACTACGGCGTCCCAATACACAGTGGAGCGGGTCGCGGGGCCCTTGGCCGGAATCGACCGCAACCCGCTCCAGTGTGGGTCCGCGCTCGTGGGCGGACCTCGCCTATGCTCCGTGAGGGACGGAGCAACGGGGTGAACCGTGACGCCCTGAACACCCCGCACGCCTGAGGGCCAAGTGCAATGCGACTGCCGGTCTCCCGCTCCGACAGCCGCTGGCCCCCTTTTGGTGAGGGAAGGAATAAACCACACCCCCCGACCGACCCCGACCCACACGGAACGAGACTCCCGCGCCCGCGATGATCACCCAAGAACAAGTTCCCGGGCGCCATCGCAGGCGGCGCGGTTGCCCCGCCCAGTGCAGGCCGGAGGCGGCCGAGGTGTGCTAACGGCCTTCCCCCCCCCCACCTCACCGGGATGTGCGTCCGCGGAAGCCCCCCGGAAACAAAAGTTCCCGGAGGGCTTCCGCGGCCGCCATCCCATCGGGCCCCCTCTCGGCCACGCCGGGCGATAACGGAGAAAACTCCGGTATCACCCGTAGTTTCCGAGTGGGGGTCCTACCCTCGGGAGATGGTACCGAGGGTCCTCCTCAAGCGCTCCGCGTGCGACCCCCGCTCGCGCCCGCGCTTCTGGCGTCTTCGCGCCCCTCCCGCGAGGGAGGGGTGGAAGAGGCTCTCTCCCCCCCGAGCGTTTTTACGGGGGGGGGTTGGGCACCAGATGGTGTGGGTGCCCCTTCCTCCATACGGACCACCGGTTCAGGGGACCTCCCCTTCACTAACGGTGGGTCGCACCTGCGACCTCCCATAATATGGTCGGCCGGTCGTCCATTGGCGGCGCACACTGAGCATGTGGGCTCCTTTCGGCACTGGGCTGCCTTGTGTCCCGATGCGCCGCACCGGAAGCAGAGGTAGCTACGGTCCTCTTTTGCTGGGCACCTGATCTTGATGTGCCCGATACCGAGGCATCTGTAGCAACGCAGAGGACGGGGGCACAATACCTTCACCTCCGCTACGCTCCATCCAACGCGAATCTTCGCCTCGTCCTTCATTGCAGCCTGTGCCGCTGCCACCGGAACTCTCATTAAAAGATGGCCAGTTCCATCTCGCCCCTCTCTGATCATCTGCGCTTTTACGGCGGTCCTGGCGCATCCGGTTTTAGCGACAAACGCATCTACGACGTCGCACTCCTCCACTGATTCGTCCAAGCCCGAAACCCGAAGATCCGCCGTCCTTTCGGGCCTGGTGACAACCGCTACCTCTCCAAGCGCATCTCGTAGCCGGGCAGCTAGTTGATCCGCCTTCACCCCCGTCGTGTCCTTGATCTCCAGGACCCGGGCTCCCGTCTGTGAGATCCTCATTTTTATCCCTTCCTCCAGTCCCATCTCGGGAAGGGATATGGCCGCCTTAGCCCTCTTTATTACGTGGGCGTACGTCTCCCCGCAGTCTTCCGCCTCCGGTCGGATTGTTATGGACACCGCCGTGGTCTGCGGGACGGTGAGTCTTGTCTTCCGCCTCTTTGCCGCTGGCACTTCCTTGGCGCCGGCTGTCTGCTCCGCGATACTCTTCCTCGCTTTCCTCCTTGCTTTCCTTCCCTGAGCCTCGGTCCACTCGTCGCTCTTTGGGAGGGGGAAAGAAGGGGTGCCTGCTGTGCACTTGTCGGCCTGCCTTGGTGCGGCCCCGGACTTCGGTGCTTGTTCTTGGGGCGGGACATCTCTTGACTTCTGAGGCTGGGACGAAAGCCTCGCCCACTCCGTCAGCCTCTCGTCAATCACCCTCTTCACCTCCTCCAAAAGGGTTCTATCGATCGGCGTCGGCGGAGGATGTGTACTGACTGACGACTTCCGCAACTCCGCCATGTCGCTCTTTAACTTTTCCACATCCTCACGCAATCTGCGGTTTTCTTCCTCTTTTTCTCGCGCCTGCGAGAGCGAAACTTCTATAAATTCCGTCCCCCATTGCCTCAGCTCCTCCATATGCCGGGTCATTTCCCTAATAGGTTTAAGGATCCCGGACCTCTCTTCGGATGACAAACCATTTCTCTTGTCTTTTATTTTTGCAAAGACCTCATCCAGCGCGTCCTTCACACCACAGTGAAGGTCTTCCCACTCCTGCATCTCCTCCGATTCCGATTCGTCCGGCTCATCTACAGTCATCTCTGATGACTCCCCGAATTCCACTGGCTTACCCGTGGAGATGTCCTCTTGGTGGATCTTAGCTTCTTCGGGAAACCTGAGCTTCACTGCCACCTTTTTTTCCCGGATAGCTACAACAGGCGACCGATCCCTGCTATTACCCTCCTGCTGGGGTGTGTTCTTCTTTGTGGTACTGTTTTTCTTCGGACGCTGTGCTCTGTCCTTGCTCCCTCTTTCGCCAGAATCTGGCTCCAGACTGCTTCCTTCAAAGTTTTTGTTATAAGTTTTATCAAATTCCATCTTGGACCCACGAGAATGGGAGAAATATACGTCCACCCGGGCAGAGATCCCTGTACCCGGGTAACCCTACTTACGCCTGGGGGGTCGGGAGGTACCCCAGGGAGACCGCTAATGGGCCGACTGCGCTCCGCCGGCCACCTCCGAGAGGCGCCCCGACACCACGTATCCCAGTGCCGGGACTTTGACGATTTTTTATAGTGGTTTTCTCCACGCGGCCCCCACCGAAGTGGCGGCCCCCGCTCCCGCACCACGTACGAGGTTACGGTTGGGCCGGAACCGATCCTCGGATCGGAACACGCCCCGCCATGCCCGCTGACGCGAGCTGGGCCCGAAGGCCCCCTCGGGTGATTTTTTAAAGGGGTTGTCTTCCCCGCGGCCCCCACCAGAAGGTGGCGGCCCTCGGCCCTGCACTACGTACAGGGTTACGAGCTCCTTCGACGACACCAGACAGAACTGGCATCGCCTAAACTCCCCTAACTCGGCTACCGCTACCCGGGATACCCAGGACGCCAGCCGAGCTCCCCCCCCTGCTGGTTTTGGTCCGCGCCGGCTAAGCCAGTGGCCCCCATATCTGGAGGCCCCCCTATCCGCCACCCGGGGGACGCGCCCGATGGCAGTTCCAGCAACTGCACACGGGAGGGTACTTTTTATCCTGGAAAAAATTGATATTCCCGAAGAAAAACAAAAATATTGTTTGCTTGATGGATGGATTGTAGATGGCGCTGTGTGTCGTTTAAAACAAGGTAAAATATTGCAAACGAATGTAAACATGTAAATTTAGAAGCTAAATGATACGATAATGAATCCCCGAAAATGAGGAATTCCCGAGGGATGACGTACAATTTGTTTTATCGTCTAAACTGTTTTTTTTACATCTACTTATATGTTGCAAACGAATATGAACATGTAAATTTTGAAGCTAAATGATACGAAAATGAATCCTCGAAAATGAGGAATTCTCGAAGGATGACGTACAATTTGTTTTATCGTCTAAATTGTTTTTTTTACATCTACTTATACTGAAATCACTAAAGTCAACGAATTACTAATTGGTATAAGTATTAGTTACGTTATTTAGTTCTTGAGGTATGCGATAGATGGCGCTGGGTGTTTTTTAAAACATGGTAACGATGTGTTTTTTAAAATACATAAGAAGTGGAATGATAGCTTTGAAAAACATTGTTTTTCTCATGGTCAGCTCTATGTAGCGTGTTCCCGGGTTTTCAGTGCCCAAAATCTGCATGTTTTTGCTCCACAAGGGAAAACATATAATATAGTGTACCATTCAGTTTTGGTTTAACAACTAATTGTGTCCAGCGTTACATCGCGCTTTTTAGATTTTTCCATGGGAATGTGAAGTTTTGTTATAGTTGTGCTTTATACCGCAATATAACCGAATTCCACGCGGGCGAAGCCGCGGGCGGAAAGCTAGTAGTATTAATAATATTAACGCGCTGGCGTTTAGAGCAAGCTTTAAGCCAGTAAGTAAGTTGTTTAATAAATAAAAAAATTGAAGCTCAAAGTCGACCCCTGAGAAGAATTTTTAGCTAAGCAGTACAAAGCACTTGGTCTTTGGGACAGAGATGATTTTTTTATACCTACGGTCAACATATCTTTTAAAGTAGTAAGCTGTGATTACGTAGGTTAAGCAATTTTTTCAAAGGATGTTTTTCGGATGGGTGGGATGGACAAGACATACAATACGCGTCTCTTGAATTCACTACATATTTATCCTAACTAATATTATAAATACTAAAGTTAGATTGTTAGTTACACTTTAATTATCATCATAAAATTTTGCATTTAATGTCAGAAAATCCAGAAAAAAGTACTATTCCATAAATATATACATTGACGCGAACAAAGTCGCGAGTAAATAAAATCTAGAAATTATAGTATTAAATTGAGCAATAAATACGAGAGGTCAGAATTTTTTTATAAAATTTTATAAATATTTTATTTACATATTTTCCATTGATTATGGGAGATTGGAAACCTTACCTCCATTCAATCTTAACGGTGATCTCAGATATATTAAAGACGCCATAGAATAATAATAGCGAAACAAAGATGACGGACAACAAACAATTATCGTTACAAAAGTCAATGAGTAAGTTCAAAACCATTTGTAATTACAACAAAGTAACATATGAAATGTTTAAACAAAGAAATTGTTGTTTCTTAAGTGTCCTTTCCAACCAAAGGTTTTTCTGGTAGTTGATCGCTTAAGTTAGAAGGTTCCCTGTAACATAGAAGCTTTTTCAGGTCGGTAAGATTTTATGAGGTTGAATATAACTAAGAGGCCACGCGACCCGTTTTTAGTGGGTAGGCCTCCCAAGCCTTGACCGGGCACTGGGCCGGGTAGGGGTATGGAGGAGAGTCCCACATATCCCTCGTGTTCTCCCTGCACGAGGGAATGCCTAGTGTCATTTTCTGCGAAAACAAAAAGAAGGTTGAATATAACTGAATCTATTTTAGAGATGTTCTGAAGCTTTTCATAATTGTTATCAAGGGATAGAAATCCCTATCGCAATTGCCATTATTTAGATTTACTTTTCCTAATATAAAAATATTTTCAAAGCTAACTCATGGCATTCAATTTTATAGCTAGACAACCTGACTATAATTTAAAATGAAAATTATCCTATGCCCTAAGTTGGAATAAATTCAGCAAAATGAAAAAAAAACATTAAAATCGGTAAAGTATTTTCGGAGTTCATAGCGGCAAAACAGCTGATCCCACCGAGTATTACTGGGTTATAAATTAAAATGAAAGCTATCCTTTGTCCTAAGACTGAATAAATCCAGCGAAATGAAAAAGAAATTATCAAAATCGGTTGAGTAGTTTTGGAGTTAATCGCGTTCAAACACGTAATTTTTATGTATCAAAATAGATATTTATTTATTATTATAACCAAACTTACAACTACCATTACAATTATTCACCAAAGCAATAGTGCAGTGAAGAATTACGAGTAAATTAATATTAATTTCTACAAATAAATAGCGAAACCCATTACCATAATTCTCCATCGGCAGATAGAAAAAGATGTATAGCAATAAACTCCTTTGCCTCGAGTATCATATAGTCTATGGTGTGGAACGTCAGTGCACCGTGTCGATGTACCAGTTACATAGTCCGTTGCGAGGAAGTGCAGTGAAACGTGCAATTCTACCCGCTCGTGACGACTGGAAATGGTTATTAATACTTCACAGCTTATTGAAGACACATATATAAGTTTAATTTTCATTTATTAAGGACAATCAACAAGGAAAACTCTTAAACATGAGTAAAATACACTTTCAAGTTAATCTAGGCATAGTGTCGAATTAATTATAGACTACTAAGCAGGCCCGAATTTGGACTTGTGAAACAAAAAGTCAAAATCGTTTATTGCGAATATGAGTGATAAAGTTTTTATAACAATGTTAAAAGTTAAAGTAATATAAGTTATTTACGGGATTTTTACCGATAATTCTGCCAATAACAGCCTACCCGCAATTACTTCAGTCGCTCCGTGATCATGGCACTTGCAACAGTGCCGAAATATCGGAAACTCAATAACAAGGTACATGGTAAAAATCCCGTAAATAACTTATATTACTATAATGTTAGTGACCATGAAAGTTTAAAACAATATAATGTTAAAAGTTCTTCTATAGGTATTCTAAAAAAAAAATATTAACAAAACTTGATAGTCGAAAGTAACTCGTCCAAATTTGTATTTTTTTTTTATCTCTGTTGTGGGGCCCTTCTCTTGTGGAGGCCCCAGGGCAGTAGCCCCGCCTGTCCTCCCCTAAATCCGGCTCTGCTACCAAGACAGGCAAAAGCAAAAACACAGGCTGCTAGAAACTTAAGACCTAGACTCTTAATTAATAATAAATATCTTACAAGTATAGATATAGAGAAGGTTTTGAATTTATACATCTTATAATGCTTACCCGATCGGGTTGCTGTGTTATAAATTAAAATGAAACCTATCCTATGTCCTAAGACGAAATAAATTCTAAAAAATTAAATTAAAAAACATCAAAATTGATTGTATAGTTTCGGAGTTCATCGCGGTCAAACACTGTGATGGGGAATTTTTATATATTAAGATATATATGTTAATGAGATATTTTACTCAAGCTATTTTGAAAAAAAAAACCATTTAATGTAGACATGAGTAACTAAGCTCTGAACCGGTTCAAATATTCAGATTAAATAGACTTGAACCTTTGATCTGCAGCTCAACGACGAAACAAACAGTTTACGGTTTATTAGGTTAGGTATATTCACCCACAGAGTCACAGACACGCAAGTATAGTAGGCGAACGAACCGCGAACGGCGAAACGAAACGTTTAGGTTTTGGTACTGACTGAGCTGATTTGTGAACCGGTTCGTAGGTCTAGCTCACATATGTGAACCGTGATCTGATTTATTTATTAATTGATTTACTTACATTTGTTTACACCACAACAATAAAACGAATGAACAATAAAAAACTTGCTAAATAAAAATAAAAACAAGTGCAACAAACACTTATAAGTAAATACATCATGCAATAAACAAGATAGGCATCAAAATTAATTATACCATATAATGAGGAAAAATAAATTAAAGTGAAGATTGAAAAATTGAAATTCAAAAAAGAAAATCAAAATATTAATATCGTTTGTCACAAATTTCTCTGATCTGCGGCTCACAGTTAAGTTACCCATGTCTAATTTAATGGGGGAATTGCCTAAGTTGCGTTTATTATGTCCGGCCTGTCTGTCTTGCCCTATGGCTTCCGGCAGAGTAGTACAGCACTCATCTGTCACACTAAATGGTGTCGAAAAAGTAGGCTTGCTAGATGCTCCGTATTTTACGAATTACCCAGTTTTTTCAAAATTTATATGAACCATTAATTATATAATTTGAATAATAATAATAATAATGATTTATTGTTTTAAACTTTCATGGTCACTAACATTATAGTAATATAAGTTATTTACGGGATTGCTACCATGTACCTTGTTTTTGAGTTTCCGATATTTCGGCACTGTTGCAAGTGCCATGATCACGGAGCGACTCAGTCGCTCCGTGATCATGGCACTTGCAAATAACTTATCCGTAAATAACTTATCAATTATATTATTAACAATTATTAACAATCCCGTAAATAACTTATATTACTATAATAATAATGTTTTATAATAAGTTATCTTAAAAATATTAATTATTTAGTCAACGAGTAAATGAAAAGAAAAAAATGCTGTATCACCCATAAAGGCATGTCTGTTAATCTAGTTATATATGTATGTTAATAATTCAACGTAAAAAAATCATTTTCAATAAAGAAATAATTATATTATTTTAAAAAATGAGATTTTGGCATACAACAATATTATATTAATTGTCCCTCGTAAAAAGACTGAAACCTGTTTTTATGTGGCAACCCTACATAAAAAGCGACTAAAGATTATCTTTGCCGATAAATAACCATAGACGACCATTGGCGACCTCCGTGGTCGTGTGGTTTGTCGCAAGGGAATCAAAACCTACAGGATACTTCCCGTGAACTCAGAATCTCGAAATTTGGTATGAAGCGACGTTTTATAGCACAGATAAAGGAAAATTTACGAAAACCGTATATTTTTAGTGACATCATAGAATAAAAATATTTTGCAAATACCTCTGTGCGCGAGTACGACTCGCACATGCCCGGTTTTTTTTAATAAATTTTAAAAGCAGGAATGTAGAAAATTCAAATGTTGTCTATTGGGGACAATAGAAATTGCGAAGTATACTGCTCTCTCCACCACATATTTTCAGCATTTCACATTGTTTGTGGTCATTTAAACGGTGTACAACGAATGTGATGAACGATCCTCATGTTTGCAAGTCACCTAAGTGTTAAAGACACTTTCTATTCAACGGACAATCGGTGAGGTGACAATATGTGACTGCAATATGCAACGCTTTTAGACTTGGTGCATTGCGTGTGGGATTTGAATAAAGTAAAGTTAAACATAAACCTTTGGTTGTCAAGCTCCTCAAACATGAGAGTTTGAAGCCGATTGCAGAAGGGAGTCAAATTCAAACAATTCATTTAATGTAAAAACATGATTTATAAATTACTTTTAATAGAAAAATACTAGAAAAAATCGTCTCGGCTCACACGTGAATTCTCAGGCGGCAATTGTAATAATTAATCTTATAAGAAAGCATTAAAAAAATGCAAAATATATAAAAAAATGTAAAACATGATTTATTAACCCTTCAGTTAGCAAGGGGCGCTCTATGATTACCAAAATACTGACAACACAAACACATACAAAACAACCACATATTCGAACCTTCGGGTTTGATAATGTGGTTGTTTTACAGGCGTAAATTATATCTTATTCAAAAATGGTATTGTGAATACAAAAAACTATAGTAAAGTCTGTTCATTCTAACTTGTCCTATTTATAAACAATCTTGGCACAACTTTTTAACGAAATCGCCCATTTAAAAATGAAATAATAACAAAGTCAATAATCTATTACAATAAATCGTTATTATTGACTGAAACCTATTGAATCTAGTTATCAGTTGATTTTTAATGCTGCATTTTTAATAAAAAGGAGTGCCACGATTGTTACCAAATAGGACAAGTTAAGATGAACATACTGTAAATAAATCGAATTTGACGTTTAACGCTGACATAGATAACAGAATGTTTTACCTAACCACAGAACAACAAGAATCGAATGATACGTTTCGTTACACAATTTTTTTTTAATTTATCCAATAAAATAATCTCTATTACAAACAAGTAATAAATAAATCTATTTTCATTTTACCGTGTATGTTTTGACATTGATATAGCATTGTCATTAATTTAATTTAATATATTTTAATAATATAATTAAATAAAAAATCTTATTAAGTTATTACTTAAATAAATTATATTTGTTAATGCTTTTATTTACAAAAAAACCCTTATTTTTAGCTGACTTATTATTGCTTTGAGACCGTGATAAAATAATTGCGCTATAGCAAAAGTATATTTCAATAAAAACTTTAAGTTCATATGCTTAAGGTCTGTTTTCATTTGTTTTATAATGGTGATGTATCTGTAGTCAGTTTTATATTGCGGGTTAAATGTTTGTTAATGCAGGGTTGTCATTATTCTCAAAATATAGAGTGTGATAAAGGAAGGGACGTCAGTATAAGAAAAGTTTAATAGCGGGTTAGCTCATTTGGTTGGCGATTGCAGCAGTCCTCGGGAAGGCGAATAACTGTATGGGTAACCGGTTTTTTTAATTTCAAACTATTTAAAAACTGTTTTTTTTCAAATTCAAATTATTTATTTGCAGAATATAGGTATACAATAATAGTGTCGATTCACAAGATTTGAGCGCTGTATTGTAACCCAAAAGGTGTGGAAAGTTGATTTATACGTAAAAGAAACTTCGGTGGGCTTATAGCTTCTTGAAAATATTTGTCTACATTTAAATATTATTAATCTCTTCATCTATTTAAAAACTAGGACATTTATTTATATATTTTTCCAAGAAGCAAATTACTAATCTTTTTTTCGGTTACATTGAGATTCCTTTATAAACAATAAACAGCACATAAACTTACATAAACCTTTCATATTTTTCCATTGGATTTTCAATTCAAAGTCCAAAATACAGAGTTTAATATCAATTGAGCTTATGGTAGGTAAATAATTCTTATTTTATTGTCTGTACATACGTAATATAAGGTTATTCAACCGCATAATAACATCAATTTGTCAATCAACGCTTTTGTAAATGAATTATGCAATTATAGTTTAGTTTGCTTTCCATCACCGATCGCATTGGTCATTAATATTAGCGTTTTAATTAATAGCCGTTTATAATCGTCGAAACAAGTATTAAACACAAAGAAATTATCTTTATTCAGTATCATTGAAGATATAGCAACCTTTATCATTAGAAGTTAAGATGTGTGAGTTTAGCACGGACTCATACACATAATTTGTTGCTCCTGAAAAGGAATTAAAATGTCAGGATTAAACAAGAATAAACGCGTCGTTTTCAGTCCAGTCAAGGACATTTTATTTTAATGTACAATAGGCGCAGAAGTTTAAGAACTAAACTAGACCAATTTAAATTTCAAATTTAACAATGCTGGGCTGACATTCGTTTTAGCGGTCCGCCGCCAGGGGGCTATGCTATACATATTCGGACTCTACTCTTCGAGCGCACTACCTCTCCCAACACTCACATGCGACGAAACACACGCCATCTATTGTAAAATACGTTTCCCATCAACTTTTTTATTTGACCTCTGCAGACCTTGAAGGTCACACCAATGGACTCCACTCGAAGAGTAGAGTCCGAATATGTATAGCATTGCCCCCTGGCGGTAGACCGGTAAAACGATTTTTTACCCAATGCTGGCCGAATTTTAAACGCTCCAAAACTATAACCTCAGTATATATATATGTATATTCGAATTCGATTCTATGTCGAACGACGTTTAATAGATAATAGGATGTGGCAACCCTAGGCACACCAAGGAATTAAGGTTCGACGGCCGGTCATGCGTTGACTAGCATTGTATACAAGTAAATATTTGTACGTACGTAATGTTGTCACGATATTACAGTGCATTGATGCATCATTTATAGGGCTTAAGATAATGCTTTCTCTGTCTACTGATAATGTTGAAAAATATTGAAATACAAAATAACATTATTCGTCGAAATAAGCTTTCGGAGTACTTACTGTTTACTTCGAAAAACAATTAGGCATTTCCGGTTGATATTATTTATTTATTTACTTCTATTAAATGTTAGTTTACAGAGTAGCCTCCAACACATGACCAAATAATACAAATAGAAAAAAAAATACCACGGTTTTTGTGATGCCTTCTCTCAAGCTTTGTACTGCGCATGCGCACACAAACACGATTAACACACGTACATAATGCTTCCTATCTCATTTTCTCCTACGTTAAATCTTATGAATTTATGTGTCTGTCTCTTTTTACTGTCGCTTTTTCGTTTCAAAGAGACAATGTATAATGCTTCTTATCTCATTTTCTTCTACGTTAAATCTGATGAATTTATGTGTCTATCTCTTTTTACTGCCGTTTTTCGTTTCATCGACTTTCAAATCACAACGATTCTAATGAAGTTTTCACTTCAAAAAATGGCAAAGATAAATCTATAATCTAAAAACACAAATTTGTTGTTTGTGTGTTTGTCTGTCCGCTCTTCTTCCCGCTCTTTTTCCATTGTATCAATAACGTTACCATAGCAACGCGTTACCGGGTCAGCTAATGTTTGCCAAATATTATAATAATTAATCAAAAATGTCGGGAAATATTAATACACGAATGTCAATTATAATTGTCGGATTGGGCTGACGTAATCACGTAGATGAAAGCACCAAAATAATAAAGATAAGAAAGAAATTGATTTAAAAGAAAGAAAGAAAGTAGAACAATACAAAACCAATATACATCGTTAAAGCTATAATGGTAATTAGATGCTTATCTGAAATTCATTTAACGATAATGGGAAACTGTGAAATTAAAAATAACCGTTCGTATATTATTGTTCGGGTTATAAAAGAAACGCATTTACTCTGCTAAGAATTCCAATTTATGATAAAATTGAGGGATTTGATCATAACACATCACTAATGGCTAATAATATATTTTTTATTTTGTTTCATAGCGAATTTTGATATATGCATAAGTGCTGTTTTTATTACAATGATTTGTATAGTTTATTGATGACTGACTTCGCACGGGTGGACAAAATTCTTTAAATTTTTTCTAGCATTCAATATAGCCTATGACACTCAGCAATAATGTGCCTTTCTATTGGTGAAAGAATTTTTAAAATCGGTTCAGTGGATCCCGAGATTACCCCTTACAATTTAACAAATATACAAACTTTGCTTCTTTATAATATTAGTATAGAAAAATTGCATGCCTCCAATGGTAAAATATGCGTATAATTTCATATTTTTTGATATCTTCATGTACCATATTTTGGCAATAAATGATTATGATGATTGTGAAAATATCGGGTAAAATGCTTATGTATGATACGTATGATGAAATACGAAGTAGGATCACTGCAGTTCAAACAAACCGGTCGGCAATAGCAGCAAAAATAATAGCTGATAATCTCTTTATAGAATAAGGTTTTAAAAATTTTATACCTTTTTTGGAAGTATTGAAAACAGTATTTGGCATATTTGAATATATTGATATTTTTACCATATGGATCGCCTGTTGCGCCCACGCACAGATAGCGGTGTAGAGAATTAGCATAAAGAACAGTTACGTTGTGTTCTAGATATACAGCTACTGGAAGAGGCGATGCTAAATGAAGCGTTAAAATCGTAAAAAATTGGTATTTTTAATTTTATTTTTTGCATTCACAATGCAAATTTCTTTAAGATATAAAATACGGGTGGCGTCACAGACAAGAACTAACTTCATTTGTCAGACATGCAGTATTACATATTTTATACTAGATGGCGCTACTAGTTTGCAATGTGAGATATTGTCGATACAAAATAGACGCAGAATAACAAAACAACCACGACTCACCGAGCCCTCAGCTGGGATTTGAAAATGTGAAAGATGCACTCGGTTTTTTGCGCATAATTTAAATTTAATTCGGACGTTTTCAACTCCTTTACAGGAGCAGTGATCACAGGATGACTAAGGCAATGGTCGGTATATATTTTCTACTAACTTCACAATATTTTAATCGGGAACGTTCTCAACTGTTAAAATGTATATAAATCAAAATTTGTTTTATTTTACATTTCATTCGGTTATTAAATTTTCACTGCGATTACAGTGTACTGAGTCTACCACTAGTTCGGAAATTGGGAGGCCTTTCTAAGAGGAACTGGCGACAGTAAATGGGGCAGGGGGACTGACCTTATATTTAAATTGAGTTAAACTTGTCAAATCAGATGAGAGTATGTTGTTTTTTTTCTAAATGTATGGCTTGGATGCTTGTCTTTTAAGCCATGTCTTGCTATTCAGTCATTTCTGTTTTTAATAATGTGATGAGAGCTGATTTATAAATAAAAGAGATCAATGGATGATGAATGAATTATGAAATAACCCGTTTCCCTAAGTTTCAGTACATGTATGAGATTTTATTCAAATCGCCGCTTGGATTTCTTGAGAGAGAGTGATAATATAACTGCCGCGGTTTTGTTTCACTTGCCAACACTGTTGCATGTTCACAACTCTTAGTTAATAATCCGCCATTGTTATTTACTACACTCGCGAGCAACCAAATCGACTCAAGCCCTCATTCTGCTTACAAACTTTGTTTTTACGTAAAGTATACAAGGTATTTATAAAAAAAGACTGTCATTAGAAAGCTCAATATACAAGCTTTCATAAAACACTAATATTGTTTTTTTTTTTAAATCTAACGCATTCATTTTTACATCAATAGCACTATGAGTCGTTTTGCTCATTACGCTATCCGCGACTTGCGCTAACTGCCACCCCTATAAAAGCTCTCGCAACCGGCACACCTTATCAGTCGCTTATCACAAGTTGACATGTACACATCTCCGAGAATTGCAATCATTTTTTCCACGTTACCATGGATACCACACCTGAAGAAGCCGCTCAAGTTGTTGCCTTGTCGGAACAAGGACTTAGCCAGCGAGTAGTCGCTGCCCAGCTTCGCTTGAGCCAGTCTGCTGTGTCCCGGGTCTACAGACGATTTCGAGAGACCGGTGCCTTCAATCGAAGACCAAGAACCAGCCGCCACCGGTGTACTTCTGACAGAGACGACCGTTTCATTGTCTCAACATCGCTGCGCAATCGGCATCTGACGAGTGTTGATGTTCAACAAGAACTCAGGCACGTTCGTGGTGTAGCTGTAAGCGAGTGGACAATAAGAAGACGACTGAGAGCAGCCAATCTCACTCCAAAAAGGGCTGCGACGGGGCCCAAATTGACTGCAGCCCACCGACAAGCGCGTCTTCAGTTTGCTCGAGAGCATGTCAATTGGACCATTGCCCAATGGCAGTCGGTTCTCTTTACTGACGAGTGCAGAATGTGTCTGCATGGCAACGACAGAAGAGGCCGAGTCTACAGGCGTCCGGGCGAACGATTTGCCCAATGCTGTTTCGCTGAAACAGTAGCATATGGCGGTGGTTCCTGTATGATGTGGGCCGGCATCTCTTTAGAGGGAAAGACGGAGCTCGTTTTCGTGCCTGGTGGAGGCCGAGGAGGCGGGCTTACAGCTGATCGGTACATCACCGATATTCTCCTGGAACACGTTGTTCCCTATGAAGGATTTGTCGGCGAGGACTTCGTCTTAATGCACGACAATGCTCGTTGTCATACAGCGCGCATTACCCAGCAGTTTTTGGATGAAGTCCAGATGCGTACAATGGACTGGCCTGCGCTCAGTCCAGACTTGAATCCGATCGAGCATTTATGGGACCAGTTAAAACGAAGAGTACGAGCCAGAAATCAAGCCCCTTCGACGGTGGAAGAGTTGAAGGCAGCATTGTTGGAAGAGTGGGTTAACATACCTCAAGAGGACGTCAAAAAGTTGATCAGATCAATGAAGAATCGACTTCAAGCGGTGATTAGGGCTAGGGGGGGGAATACCAAGTATTGATTTATTAAATTGTTATGTATTTTCTTAATCAATTTTCTTTTATTTCTAAAATACCCAACCACAACATCTTCTCACAAATTCCTGTTTTTCCTGTATTTATGTTTAGATATCATTAATTACAAAGATAATGAACGGATATTGATAATGGTGATATCTTATTAAAGCTGCAGTTTGAAGCTTTCAGATGATATATAGTTTTTAAAAATATCTCCTATAACTTTCTTGAAAACAGAGTCTATACTCAGAGTTAGGGCTTGAGTCGATTTGGTTGCACGCGAGTGTAGTTTTGACTGCATGCTAAATTATTTTGACATTATATAAGCTTCTTTTATCGTTTAACATTTGCGTGCCAGTACCTGGTGCAATACGTGAACGTAATTTTTCTACAAACTTTTGTACCGTGTTTATTTGCAAGACTGACAAATAAGCGTTTTAGTTCCAATTTTGTGATCCGTACCGCTAAGGAGTGAAACTCTTTACCTGAGTCTGTATTTCCTGACAAATACAATTCAGGGGTCTTCAAGTCACAAGTAAATAGATATCTTCTAGGCAAGCACGTCACATTCTAGATCGCATCGACGCTCACCATCAGGCGAAATAGTGGTTAAGCGCCTACCTCTTAACTATAAAAAAATACCCGAAAACAAACAAATTTTTACAAATGAATTCAGCATGCTTTAAGTTGAACTTGGGGCTGTAAATCTCAGTCGACAGAATTGAAACCACGTGATTTACACCACAATTAAAAGTATAATGTGGGATAAACAAAATTATATAAACTCGAGTGCCTATAAACGCCCGTCAGTAAACGTTAGCGCGATTTAACAAACTAGTAGTGCCATCTATTAAAAATATGAAGGAACTAAAATAAGAACAAGAAATTAAAAACAAATGACTTTCTCAAGCGTTATAACATGCTTGAACACTTTTTGTAAACGGCTATATAGTATAAGGTAAAAATATATAACATCTTGTTTCAGGTAAATAAATAAATTGACACTTTCCCGCCAAAAAGTCTACGGCTCTATAGTTTATGGTAACAAATGAATGCAATAAGAAATAGAGTCTGGCTAACGAAAGTAGGCCCTGGAATTATTTGCGAACTTTTTATATAGCAACTCTGTATGAACGTCAACGTCAATTTGACAAGCTTGTCGTTCGGTATCTCTGGTGACAAATTGTATGAGTTTGTGTAAATTGTGATTCTAATTACGGTTTAAAATGAACAAATCTATCAAAAGTGGTGTACGAAAGATGTTGTTTTGCATGATTGGCAAGTTCAACGAAAAACAACAACAGCGTGATGCCGCGTTCAAACAAAAACAAGATTGTCTACGTGTGGTGTTGAATTTCATAGGTTAGTAGACAATATTATTTTGATACTTTGAACACCTATCTATCCAGTCGTCATAATAAAATTTTGATTTATAATTTACGTATCCTTACAAATAAGTTACTTACGCTTCTTCGTATTGAATAAAACTAATTATATTCATTCGTACATCGCCGTCCAGCCGTTTCGGAGATTAGCCGAAACAAACAGACAGACAGACAAAAATTTAAAAAAATGTTATTTTGGTGTATGTACCGTATATATATTCATATGCATGTAGTAAAACACGGTTATTTTAACATTACAAACAGACACTCCAATTTTATTTATATGTATAGATTGTTGTTGGTAATTTTAAAACGTTTAACTTTCTTTAACAGAGAATCTGCAAGGTGTTGAAGGAGTTGATGAAATAGTAAGAACTATTGAAAATCTCACTGAATTAGAGCAGAAAGATAGGATAATAACCCAGAATCAGTACTTAGAACAAATAGCTTCAATGACTGGTAAGTTTCTACTATACACTGATGTTTTGAAATTATGCCGGGAAAAGCCTTTGCATTTTTACATACTAATACCAAGAATTAATTACATATTTTGTATTTCTTCTTTGCAGAAGTGAGTGTCAGAACACTAAAGAGAGTAAAAAGGGAAGGTGCAGTAAATGAAGGTGTCTGGAGTATCTTGGGGAAGAAACGCCCACGGAAACCTACTGTGTCTAACCTAGATAACTTTGACATAGATGCTATGCGTAACAAGATAAACGAATTTTATATTGTTAAAAAACAAGTTCCTACACTGAGGACACTGTTGGTGGAGTTAAAAGAAAGTATTGATTTTAACGGATGCAGAGAAACTCTGCGCCGCTTGTTATTAGCCAATGGCTATGAATTTAAAAAGAATAAAAATGAGCGTTCTGTTTTAATAGAACGCTATGACATATCTGCTTGGAGACATAGATTTTTAAGAACTATAGCAGGAAAACGTGCAGAAGGCAAGCCAATCATTTATTTAGATGAGACTTATGTCCATAGAAACTACAAGCCTAAGAAGTCATGGCAAGGTCCTTCAACTAGTGGTGCAATTGAAAATGTTTCGACCGGGAAAAGGTACATTATAGTTCATGCAGGATCAGAGAAAGGCCCCGTACCAAACTCTTTGTTAGTGTTTAGTACTAAATCAAAAAATGCAGATTATCACCATGACATGAATGCTGAAAATTTTAATAAATGGCTTAAAGAAAAACTTATACCAAATTTGGAAGAACCAAGTGTAATCATAATGGATAATGCTAGTTACCATTCGGTAATTATAAATAAGGTTCCTAACACACAAACACGTAAAAGTAATATAAGAGAGTGGCTTCGTGATAATGGAATTCAATATGAGGACTACCACACGAAAGCAGAGCTGTTGTGTATTGTAAAACGAAATACGCCTGATCCATTATATGAAGCTGATGAAATTTTAAATCAATGTGGTCATGAGGTGTTGAGACTTCCACCCTACCATTGTGATTTAAATGCGATTGAGCTTGTGTGGAGTTTGGCAAAACGTAAAGTGGGTAGCAAAAATATTGCAGTTACTACAGCTGCATTCGAAGAAATAATTAAAGATTCATTTGGAAACGTAAATTCACAGGATTGGAAGAAAATGACTGATCATGTAATACACGTTGAAAATAAATATAAAGAACGTGATAAAATAACAGAAGAAAATTTAGAGAGTTTTATTATAAATGTTAGAGACAGCGATACTAGTGACAGTGATGAATCTTTTGGCATGGAAGTGTTAGAATCTGATTTTGATTATGATGAATAAAACGAAGTTATTATGTATGGAATATTATCGTATTTTATTTCTCTATTTATTTTCGGATTCCGCCCATATTTACCTCATATACCAACACCTATACCAGATCAATAAATCCTTAAAATCCCGTTACAAACCTGGTACATATCAAAAATTAATAAAAATAAATAAAATCTGTTTCTTTATTGCCCTAACATAATGTTCTTATACAGTCTATATATATGATATTTCTAATAATGAATTACCAAGTATCAAAGAAGGTTATTCCAATTTTCATAGTATAATTTTAGTGTTGTCATGCATGTATTTTTTAAATTTGCCGCCAATATTCTGGGGCCAACTTTCGTTAGCCAGACTCTAGAATTAAACAATCCATTGCTTCTACCATTTCTTTATTATCTATGGCTGTGACAATAGATAACTATAGACAACTCATAACTGATCTGAACTCACACATATAAGGAACGTGAGGTCATTAGCTTATTATTACGAGTCTGCAACCGGTCCTATCGGCAAACCACGAAATTTCCGTTACGTAATCGACCGCAACCTAAATACAGCGCTTTTTGCAACAACGTAAGGCTCATAATTGATGTATTTAGATGCATTTAATGTGTGTGTACTTCATGTTTCTGCGTAAAACCAATAAAACCTGGGTTAGCTCGTTCCAACTCGGATCCTGTCTTGATACCCGGATTTGATTGGGATCAAGAACGAACCCATTAAAAAAACACTTTATTGATTACAAAAACAGATGATTGTTTAAAACTAACGTGTAACAATAAAACAATAAACGTGTAACAATAAACGGCTTTATCGCTAGCGATCTCTACCAGACAATCTTAGGATGGAGAGGATAATAAGGAAACTAGAGCTACAAGTGTAACTAAAAGAAGAAATAACTAGGCGATGCAGTCGCTAAGCATAAAGCTACGCTAGCACCATATATTGGAGCGGAGCGTAATACCTAAAAAAAGAAAAAAGATTTTTTTTTTTGTTTCGATAGGAATTTTTGCCAATTTCAAAATTTGGGCTCCGTCCTAAACCAGTTGATTCGATACCACACAAAAAATATTAAAATCGGTAAGAAATCGGGAAGTTATGGCGTAACAGACATTGCGCCATTGAAGCTGATCCATGGGAGCTTCGCTCCAATCAAGGAGAGATATTAATTATCAAAACCATAACAAGCTTCAAAACTTAAAAATAAATAAACTTACATAATAATTTATACATACAGTAAATATATATAATCAATATAGGTATATCTCAATAGAATAGAATATTTTTTTATTTGCTTTAAAAGTGGTAAGTATAAAACATGTTACAATATTTTTGATACGCTGCCGCCAATTTTGTGATGATGATGATGATGGATATCGATGAATGATGAATGAACAGTGAAATATCCCTTTTCCTAGGGATCAGTAAATGTGTGGGGTTTTACTATAACCTCCCCGTAGACTTTTGAGAGAGCAGGAAAAGACAACTTCCGCTGCAAATATAGTTCAGAATAAAAACTTTCATTTTTCATTAATTACACATTCTAAATTAAACCGGCCGAGTGCGAGTCGGACTCGCGCACGAAGGGTTCCGTACAAACTTTCAGTTAAGTAAAAAATCACGTTGATTGTATGGGAGACCCCTTAAATAATTATTTTAATTTTATTATCTAATGTTCAAATAAAAATACAACTGAGTATTTTGTGAATACTAGCGTCCCGTTCCGGCTTTGCACGGGTGGATAAAATTCTTTAATTTTTTCTATTATTAAATATTTTTCCGTTAGCGCCATCTAGCGTCCGGTAGACGAACCACTTGCGCGGCGTTTCTATGATAACGTTATTGATACTATGCAAAAAGAGCGGGAAAAAGAGTTGACAGACAAACACACAAACCACTGTGATCTTAGATTATAGATTTCAAGTGCCTACCTGTTGCCATTATAGATATCGATTAAAAAGGGCAAAAAAATCTCCTTTGTTGTTATAGCGGCAACAGAAATACACAATCTGTGATAATTTCAACTGTCTAGCTATCGCGGTTCTTGAGATACAGCCGGATACAGACGGACAGACAGCGAAGTCTTAGTAATAGGATCCCGTTTTTACCCTTTGGGTACGGAACCCTAAAAAAGTGGCAAAGGTTATTTTTATATACAGGCTGTCAAAGTCCTCTGTTAAGGTAAACTAGAATATATTTCCTGTTGTAAACATCTTCCGGTTACCATTGACTTCATAAGTTCAAGTTTAATGCCTCACAATCATAATTATATCCAACATTATCTCAAATTAAGCATATATTTACATCTTATGTCGTGTTATAATAATAAGACATAATTGTGTATGTATGTGAAACTAAATAAGGCTATAAAAATAAATTAGCTGTTTTTTTATTTTAAGGAAAATACGCTTAAAATACTCAAGTTGTTTTGAATCGTCCGACATTTTTACCATCAACCCATTCAGACTGTTTTTTTGCTGACAAGAAGAATGGGTTACCAGAAGTAACGACATTTACAATATGATTCATCGTCACCATACATAATTCACAAAAACAATATCATTCTATTTTTACAATAATAGCAGTTGAAAATAACTTTATTCAAATGCACTTTAAAATAACTTGTTTTGAATCGTCCAACATTTTTGCCTACCACCCAATCGGGACGTCTTTTAACTGATAAGAAGAATGGGCGCAAGAAACTCGTCAGCTTTAACAGAATTAACGACATTTACAATATAATACGTTGTCACCATGCATAATCCACAAAATTAAAAATAAAAATAATAGTGTTATGATATCATTATTTCGTTAATTACAACAAAGTCAACAAGTATCTGTTTGAAGTAAGTATCCCTGAACATTGCAATAACATACAGTGAATAATTTTACCAAATGTAGAATATGAGCGACCAAATGAAAGAACAAAGAAAAAATAATTTATCTATATATTGGCACTTATTTCCAAATTATAGGTAATAATATCTTATCGTTATAATCAACATTCAAGTTCATAGGTAAATGGCAAGTTAAAAAATAATCTATAATCACTCAATCAAATTTGTTGTTTGTCTGTCCGCTCTTTTTCCCGCTCTTTTTCCATTGTATCAATAACGTTACTATAGCAACGCGTTAACCGCACGTAGTTCGTCTACCGGACGCTAGATGGCGCTAACGGAAAAAATATTTAATATTAGAAAAAAATTAAAGAATTTTGTCCACCCTTGCGATGCCGGGTCGGGCCGCTAGTTAAAACCAAATTTTGTAAAAACAGATGACATTGATGGCTGCTTATTCCTTTGTTTTCCTATTTATTGCTTCGTCTCGGTAAGCTCACTCCATCCTAAATAAAAAAACCTTAAAAATACTAATAATGCGTCAAACACATTATTTATAATTCCGTTAACCCCGCACGGTAAGCTAAAAACTTATGTAACAAGTGGGTCTTCATCCATAGTACATCCACTTGGGTTAAAGATAACATCTCAACCCATGAGCTACCATATACTTAGTACTCCTATATTGATAGGAGGGGAGCGTCCTTTGAAAACTGATACATCTCAAAATGGTTAACTTTACAGTAGAGTAGTTTTTGTGTTTAAAAAATAAAAATAGTAACACAGTTTTACTTTAATGAGTTATCGTGTATAATGATTCTTAATTAGTTGTATCATATTACACATTATGTGAAGCAGTGGTGAAAGGTGATATTGTTTTGTTGTCAGGTAACTTAACTAAACATGTATCAGATGACACTTTATTAGAGAAATTACTTGAGATACATCTTTATACACAATTTTTTTTGACTTGATTATTGTAGACGATACATGTCAACATGTATTGTATTTATTTACAAAAAACTATTTTCCAAAACATATTAATCTGCCTTAGATGTACCATACGATTTCGGCAAATAAGAGATGTATCTAAGTTTAATTAGACAGAAAAATAGAGGGTATTTTTGTGATGCAGGTGCATGGATAATATCAAATTCGATATAAGTCGACTTGTATCACTTTTCACAGGACACACAGATAAATGTCTGTCTTCCTCATTTAAACTTAAAACATTGTGCGCATGTCTGATGTCACGTACATGTTTGAGAGATGAGGGCGTTCCCCACTACTGTCGCATCGCATGCGCATAAATCGTCGACTATAAACGACTGTCTCTCTCGCTCGGCAATGCTGCCACTTACAAGGACAAGCAATATAGGGATATTAGGTATATGTGGGCTACGAGGTAAAATCAAATTGTTCAGCATTCGTTTGTCATAGAATTTCTTTGCGTTTGTTTATTAGGAAGCAGTTGACAAACTTTAGTGATTTTATGCAAAAAAATTGATAACAGCTTTTTTTTTAATAAAATTTTGTAATACACCGATAGTCCTGGGTTCGAGAACCGGATGGAGCATGTGCTTTAATGAATACGAGCATTTGTGCTTGTACCATGGGTATTTATTTATATTTCTATAATTACTGCGGACTGACACCGCTGCGGCGCGCCCTTCTCCTCCCAAAAATCCCAATGCTGCGCGAATTGTGAAAGAAAAAGTGTGGGACTCTTAGATAAAAATGCCATTTTCTCGCTTAATAATGAAGCTAGGGCCAAACAAAAAATACTACCGTAAAGTTGATGAAATAACCCACCACAGAATATTTAGATCTCTGTTACTAAGAAATTAACCGTAATTTAAAAAAAAACCAGCAAGTGACGCGGAAATTTGAATATAGTAGCAATTGCTACCAGGGACTGACGAGGGGTGTTGGCTATGGGTAGCAATTGCTACCATGGGCTGATAAGTGGATAAATATTCCGTGTGTTTGGCAGAAAAAAGCGCTTGCGAGCGCTTACCAGCGCTGAAAAACAAACTATACAGTTTTCGGCCAGGACACGTTTGCTAACTTCAGTTGCGCTGACACAATCCGCCATTTTGCTTATTATCGCTTAGCGATCGCCATTTTGCTTAAAAGCGCTCGCAAGTGCTTTTTTCTGCCAAACACAAGGATTGTGTCGTATATTCATGTATCTTCGTCACCATAGTATCCAAAAAACAAATCTTACAGTTCCTACTTTATGCTATGCTAATTGATGTAAATTAAAGAAGAAATCCCTTTTGCCCACAGAGTGCGACCTCCCAATCGAAACACGCGGCTCGCTTCCTCCGGTTGGCAATGGCTTCCATCATGGATATCCTCAAGATAAAACCTTTTGTGGAAGTATCCGTTGGGCAACTCCTCTGGGGATATGAAGACCCTCTGCTAAAGCTGGCCAAGGATGTCGTACCGAAGGAACAGAAGCTGCCTTATGAGGAGTTTGGGCTTTTCTATGGGGTAAGTGATATTTTTAATGCCAATTTTGCACAGTATAAGAGAAGATTATTTTATTCATAGAGAAGAGCATAATACTCCTATATTACTAGACGAAAATATAAACTCGGCGTCAAAAAAATCGCACCTTATAAAAATCTTATTCAAAAATTCCTAAACCTTATATAGAGGATAGTGTTAGGTATCATTAGAAAGGTAACAAAAAGGAGCATCAAACAACAATTAAGTGCAATCTTTTTTTTAATTAAAATTATACAAAAAGCATAAAAATTTGAAAAATAATAAAAAATCTTAATTAAGTCCTAATTAATAATCGATAATTTACAAAAAAAATGTACAAAAAGTGTCTTAAAATTAACTCAAAATCTAGTGTTACCCCCCCTTGCCCTGATGACGGCTTCCATACGGTCCCTCATAGACCTCACCAACTTCAGGAGCTCTTCTTGAGGGATAAGACCCCATTCTTCAATCACCGCGGTTTGGAGTTCCTCTAGAGTCGAAGGAGCCGGATCCCGAGATCGAACCTTACGTTTAAGATGGTCCCAGAGGTGCTCTATCGGATTCAGATCAGGACTTCTCGCTGGCCACTGCATCACAGGAATTTGGGACCTCCGCAGGAAGTCGTTCACGATGGCTGCAGTGTGTGCGCGAGCGTTGTCGTGCATTAATGTGAACCCCTCGCCAAAAGATTCGGCAAAAGGGACCACATGCACATCCAGGATCTCTGTGATATAGCGGCGCGCAGTCAGCGACCCTTGTCCGCGAGCACCTCCGGTCCGGGAGACGCAGACCAGGTCGGTTTTGCCGGCAGCCGACATACCGCCCCAGAACATGCAGGATCCGCCTCCATATTCCACCGTCTCCTGGATGCAGGCTTGAGCGAAACGTTCACCCTGCCTCCGGTATACTCTTCTTCGTCGGTCGTTGCAGAAAAGACACACTCGTGTCTCGTCTGAGAAGAGAACAGCTCCCCACTGCTCAATGGTCCAATCGACGTGGTCGCGAGCAAACTGCAAGCGGGCTCGTCGGTGCGCTGCAGTCAATTTTGGACCTGTAGCAGCTCTGCGGGCTGCTATGTTCTTCTCCTTCAGTCTTCTTCTAACCGTGGATACACTCACGGTGCGTCTGCGAACTGCCTGGAGCTCCTGTTGCAGCTGAACAGCGTTTGAGAAGCGATTTCTCAAAGAGTACGACACAACGAACCGGTCGTCTCTTTCCGAAGTGCAGCGACGTCTACCGGACCCATGTCGCCGGATATAGCCACCGGTCTCTAAAAAGCGCTGGTAGACTCTACGAACCGAAAAACGGCTCAGATTCAGTTGCCGGGCGACATCACACTGCCGCACCCCTGCTTGCAGTAGTGCAACCACTTGAGCGGCCTCATCAGCTGTAGTGTCCATTTTCCAGATGTTCTTTCTTCAGTAAAATCAGTGCGTGTGTCCCCTTCAACGGTTTAATAGCGAATGACCCACATTGAACCCGTGTTGACCTCTTTATACCCACAAAGTTAGCGCAACTCGCGACTCTCCCGAGCAGCAAAATTTCCTTAGAATTTTTGTGACCCTTTATTTGTTGCTTTAGGTTTTATTTGATAATGAAAAATAATGTTTTTTTATTAAGTTAATTAAGTAACCTTTTAAATAAAATTATAATTAATACGACTGCATGTGCATATCCAGAGTTAATGCCATTTGAACGTGATTTTCTTAGAGGTGCGATTTTTTTGACGCCGAGTGTACATGTCTGTCTCCTTCATTTAAACTTTGAACGTTGTGCGCATGTCCAAGAGATGTTATGTACATGTTTGAGAGATGAGGGCTTCCCCACTACTTTCGCAACGCATGCGTATAATTTGTCAAGTATGAACGACATCTTCCCTTACTTGGCAACGCTGCCACTTACAGGGATTACCAATATAGGACTATAAGGTTTATAGAAGGATTACTATAAAAGCCAAAAGTCCACTTCTCTTTGAATGATTTACTACTACACTTAACTGTTCTGAACTCGCTATTGTAGATTTTTTTTCTGCTATGTAATAATATGTATTATCATTAATTTAAGATGCTGTGTACACTGTCTAGCTTATCATACATATACTTATTGTTGTATATAGCTTTGATAATAATCTGTCAGTGTACAGTTATGACAGATCTGTACAGATTAGCCTTTCTCTTTTCTGACAGCTATACAAAGGCCAAAACATTGTTTATGTACAAAAAATATATTTTCTATCTCTCTCTCTTCCAGAAAAACGGCACTTCTCCAGACCCAGTGACAATGTTCACGGGTGCACTCGACATAAAGAAGTACGGCATTATTGAGCGCTACAATTTCCGCGACCGCCTTCCCCACTGGTCTACGGACGAATGCAACAGCATCGCCGGATCTGACGGCTCCATCTTCCCACCACACATCACCAGAAATGACACGCTTGGCGTCTACGATAAAGATCTCTGCAGGCTTCTGCCGCTCAAGTAAGTGGGTCTACCTTATTTGATTGAAATGAAATTGAAATTTCATAATTTTAGAACGCATACATTTGGCATAATTGAAAATAGCTTGCTGGCTATTTTCAAAATTAATAAAAAAATACCTAACCTAACCTAACCTGCAATGTATGTTCATTTACTACTTTAAGTAAGTACTGTACCGTTCGCTGGAATACGACTTTCGGGGCTCAGGGTTCGAAGGCTCTAGCCGGTATTTGTACTTCTAACTTGAAACTATATCTCACAGAAATACTGTGGTGTGGTTTATATATTGAAAAATATAGAAAAAGGGATGTTTAGATGGTTTGGACATGGAGAGGCAATGGACGAAAGAAAATTGACAAGTTTATGAGGCAACGGCAAATCGGTAAAGGCAGGTCAAGGTGAACTTTCAGGGACCAAATAGGAGATGTCCTAAAGGTCAGGTCGAAAACACAGTTAACCGATGAGTTTGTATGAATGGTCTGATGAGAGTTGAATATGCAAGAGATGTATGGATACACCTACCCCTTTGGGAAAATGGCGTGATATATGTGTGTGCATGTGTGTGTGTGTATGTGCGTGTGTATGTATGTATACTTTGTTTATTTGAAACTTAAGATAATACGAAGAGATACGACTTGACTCCAATGGTATTTATATAACAAATCCAGTGCCGGATTTACCATAGAAGCTGAAAAAGCTGAAGCTTAGGGCGGCAAAATTGGCCCAGAAAATTGGTACAGAAAAAAAGTAAGTAATAGTGGAGTAAAAACAAAGCTTTGCTTTTCTTAGCTTAAAAATATACCCAAAAAGTTGTAAAAATAATCTTGAAACTAGATTATTCTCTAAAAAAGGAATTAACGTTATTGTAAACAGTTAATCTAGTTATAGAGGTCAGTAGGGGCGGCAAACATTTTATAGCTTTGGGGCGGCAAATGTCTAAAGTCAGCACTGAACAAATCGCTTTTCATTCTGCCAAATTTGAAATCTTATATATTTCTACTCTTTTTTTCTATAAAGTTATTTCAAGAATGAACCAAAATAGTTCTGAATAAAACACGGGTGCTACAGTAATTGATTTTAACAAAAAAAAGTATGAGTTTTAATTTATAATTACTATTATTATTTGGATTATTATATTAAATTCAAATAAATGTTATTAATATTTTGTTAAATTGTAATTTGAAGTTTTTGATGTTATTTATTATATCCTTGTTTGTGATCCTTGTTTGTCGAAATATATGAAGTGAAAATTGAAAACTTTTACTTGATCTTCAAACGAATCCATAAAAAAGCAGGGGTTAGAAAACATACAACCCGGTTACAATATCTGTGGACCTGATGACGTCACGTCAGCGCTTAGGTACGGTGCACAAAACAAGCATCATGGGGATAGTATTGTAAACAATAATAATTATGAACTATAAATAAAATATATTATACTTTTACTCTTTTATTATTTTATTTTTTTATTCTTTTTCGAGAGAACGGGGAGGGGGCTTGACATTCCAGCGAGGTCCACAGATATTGTAACCGAGTAGTAACTGTTTTTTATGGAAAAATTAAACTTCTCTGAAGTTCATTTAAATAAAACAACTTTTCTCCATTATTTGCTCATAATTTATATTTAATCCTGACGATTCGACTCCTCTACCATGATCACAGGATGACTAAGGCAATAGTTACAATATTTGAATCGGGCATTTTCCAAACTGTTAAAATGTATATAAATCAAAATTGTATTATTTTGTATTTTATTTAGTTCCATGAAGTGAATTAAAAAATGGTTTTAGAAACAAGTTACATAAGTGACCAGTCATCAAGATTGTCTTACCAAACGACTTCACTAATTAGTTTTTAATACGAAAAGACCACAAGCTGGAATTTTATCAGCTGGTGTCTGCGGTTTTTGTACAATAGGTCACAATGAAACTGAGCATAAAAGTCAGTGTCCCAGTTCCACCGAGATTGTGGTAATCACGCGAAAAACTATTTTAATTATTTTACAGCGCCATCTATCGGTCGCTTTTAACAACAATATCACTTATCCTAGTAATAGTAATCCCGCGAAATCCTAGTTTATTTTACAGCGCTATCTATCAGTCGCTTCCAATAATAATATCACATATCCTAGTAATCCCGCGAAAACCTGTTTTAATTGGTTTACAGCGCCATCTATCGGCCGCTTCCAATAACAATATCACTTATCCTGGCGTTGTTGTTGATTTTGGACTTACAGTTCAAACTATTCGTTAAGTCGACATACTAAATTAAAAATGATAATTTAAGTAAAATTGGACGTTCGTATTTTTAACATATTAATAAATATTAGACAACATCACATACCTTGTTCTTAAACCAAGTTTACTATAACGATTTTATTTATTTTCTGCATTTTTAATGCTATCTTATATAATAAATTATTTTAATAGAAACTACTATAAAAAAATTGACTTCACTTACAAGTTATTCTAAGACGGGAATAAGACAGCATAATTACTTTTCATTCCGCTACCGCGCACCCTATCCCTCTCAACAGTCCCGATGCTGCGTGGATTGTGAAAAAAAAATGTCTGACTCTTAGATAAAAAATGTTATTTTCTCGCTAAATAATGAAGATAGGACCAAACAAAAAATACTACCGTAAAGCTGATTAAATGAAGAATCTACCACAGAATATTTGAATTTCTGTAACTCAAAAATTAATCGTAAAAAAAAAAAAAGGAGGCCACGCGGGTATTTGAAAATGGTAGCAATTGCTACCGTAGACTGACAAATGCAAAAAAATAGAAAAATTATATGGATCTTTCGTCTTAATCGATTGCCCAAACAATTGTAAAAATATTCTTATGAATACGCGTGGATGTTCCTCTTATTGATGAGACAACGCTGGCCTACAGTGTTAAAAGTAGAAAAGTTCTTAAAAGTTTCGACAGGTGTTCACAAGGATCGATAGTTGGATTGCGAGTGCAGTGGACCGGACATCCAAAGGTTGCGGGTTCGTAACCCGCCTGTGAATAACTTATTATTTTCGACAACCGTTTGGTGCAACGGTAGCGCTCCTGCCTTTCGCACCGACGATCCTGGGTTCGAATCCCGGAAGGGGCAGATGTTTGTATGATGAATATGACTATTTGTACCTGAGTCATGGATGTTTGTATATATTCCTATGAATATTACTTATTTATGTATGATATATGTATGTCTATCCGTTACCCTAGTATCCATAACACAAGCCTTAAAAGTGCTTACTTTGGGCTAGGTTAATTGGTGTGAATGTAGGAAATATTTATATTTATTAAAATAATTTACATAAAAGTAACCCGGCCGGGGTTCGAACCCGGTATTTCGAATTGCCTTTACCATAAAAATTGGATTACGAGCCACACGACAATGGATAGGTCGCCATAATATGCTTGTGGGTACTTGACATTTTCGAGAGTTACCTGAAATCGGATTTAAAGTAACAATGAACTCTTATATCACCATTTACGTGCGTCTGACGTATCACTGGGAACAATTATTCTTGGTATAAAACATTAGTATTGTCACAATAAAACTAATGAATGTGTGATTCAGTAGTATAACTTTCATATTTAATTTGATTTTTTTACATTTACAATGCCATCAGTGGCGTAGCGTAGTGGGGGCGGAAGGGGCGACCCGCCCTGGGCGGCACTTTTTAGGGGGCGGCAAAATTTTACAATAAATAATAAAAATATTTCAACCATTTCATATTTTTATCGCAACTATGGCCCGATTGAAAAGGGCACGACATTTTTCATTACTTATCCTGGGACTAATTCAGGGAATCCCCTTTCTTTGAATGATATATAGTAGCGACTGCTGGCAACTTCGTCTATTCTGACTTGCGGGGATTCCCCGTAGTTTATTTTGTGCTTGAATTGTTTATGACTAATGATCAGCGAGAATGTCTTTGAGAATGTTTTATCGATGGATACTCTGTTGTGCAATTCACATTGTCTCGTATCGAAATTCATGTTACGCTTTAAAACTGTGACTTTTGAGTAAAATCTAAACTGTATAATGCAAAATAACGACTGCTCTTAAGTTATAAAAGTACCTATGTAATATATATAATAGAATAAATTAAATTGAAATACCTAAATAAGAGGGCGGCAAAATTTTCCTTCGCCCCGGGCGGCCGACACCCACGCTACGCCGCTGAATGCCATATTTCTATAAAATATTAAATACGCCTGTAAAAAACAACTACGCCTTCGAGCCCTCAGGTGGGATTCGAAATGTAAATTTCGATGCGTCTGGCGGTAGCTCAGTGATCAGAGCACTCGGTCGGATAGCGAAAGGTCGTGGGTTCGAATCCACTTGAATATACTTGTGACCCGAGTCGATTTTTTCTAGTATTTTTCTATTACAATATTGAAAATGCATAAAAAATATATATAAAAAAAAAAATAATAACTTGTTATCAAATGCATGAAATATATTCACGCATTTTGACTGCTTAAGTTGTCAAGATTCACGCATTTTGACAGCTTAAGTTGTCAAGTGGCTCGCATGTCGGATAAAAAATGTTGCTTTGAACACAATTATAATTGTAATATTTATAGAAATATACCTCAAATATATAATAAACCCATGATTCAGGTACAAATGCTCGTATTCATCACACAAACATCGCCCCTTTTGGAACTCGAACCCAGGACCGTCGGTGCGAAAGGCAGGATCGCTACCGTTGCAGACATCAGCTGACTTGTTATACTGCTTGTATTTTTACTATTGTATATATGCCTCGTCTCTTAGTTACCTCGTATTACGCATCAAGTTGCATAATGTCGGACGCCTATTGTTGAGATGGGAACTTTCTGTATAGCGAGTACAATAAAAAAATTATCAAGAATTGTGTTGTAATAATCTTACTACATAGTGTTTGTTTATCGAAGATCTGGAAAAGACGAACAATTGTTTGAAAGTTTTTTCGGCTGATGTAATCGATTTGTTTATAAACTTTTCTAATTTTAGATCCCTTTGAAAGCGGATTACAGAGTTACTGAGTAACGGCCAATATCATTAAACGTAAACCCTTTTTAGGGTTCCGTACCCAAAGGGTAAAACCCTATTACTAAGACTTCGCTGTGTGTCCATCCGTCTGTCTGTCACCGGGCTGTATGTCAAGAATAGCGATAGCTAGGCAGTTGAAATTTCCACAAATTATGTATTTCTGTTGCCGCTATAACAACAAATACTAAAAACAAAATAATACAACAAACGCAATTTTTTTTTTGCCCTTTTTTGCTCGATAGCAATAATGGCAACAGATAGGCACTTGAAGTATTCACAAAATACTCATTTGTATTTTTACTTTAATAATAAATAACATGAAATTTGTGTACCTACTGTTTACCTAGTCAATGGTACGGAACCCTTCGTGCGCGAGTCCGACTCGAACTTTGCCGGTTTTCTATATTCAAAGCTGTAGGAATATAGACAGCAGCAAATAAAAGTCGAATTCGTTACAACGCTCTTTATTTTTAAAGATATAACGAGTCACACTAGTGATGTAAGCTAACATAGTGATGTGAACAAATGAACAATCGAATCAATTGAATTGATAACAGATTAAATTATCGACTTGGATTTGTAGATACCGATAAAAGCTTTTTGCATATTTAATACAAATTGCAAATACATAAAAATAAGAAAAAATCAAATTAGTTAAGAACTTCTGTAGTCAAGCAGTAATGGATTTCGATCCAACTTGTCAGTGAACCTCAGTTCGGAAACAGATGGGATGTGAATTATTGCCTGAAAAAGAATTTTTCTTTTAAAAAAACTTTTGATATTTTTAACTCTTTTAAATGCACTTTTATATGTAGATAATTAATGTATGCTTTGAATAAATATTATTTCTTTCTTTACTATTAAGTAGTCTTTGCATGTCTGATAACATTAAGTTTTCACCTCAGCCCAACGCTATCGTAGAAATGATAACAGTTTGTTAGCCGGAGATTATAGCTAGAGAATATGACGAAACGTCGCTGCGACGTAAAACACAGACAGCGCCATCTATTGGTGACGGGTGGAAACAAATATTTGTACTGTAATTTGTAGTCTATCTGATGTTTAAAATTATTTATTATTCTTTTTCGGTATTCACATATATAAAGTCATGACCACCATAATGATTGTGATAGACTTCTTCCACCATCTTTATTTGAAATCCTTCTTTTCGCAGATACCTGCGCGATGTAGAGTCGTCGGCAGGAGTGGAGGGCTACCGGTTCACCCCGCCTGAAGACGTGTTCGCGAATGATGAGCACAACAAGTGTTTCTGCCCCGCAGGCCCGCCCTGCGCGCCCAATGGACTTTTCAACGTATCCCTTTGCCAGTATGGTGAGTAGAACACGGTATTTATTAGAACAGCCAACAATAAGTACACAATAATTATAACTAATAAAAACAGGATTCACATTTAAATATCTTATCAATTACAGGCGATCACATCATACATTTGAACTATCCTACCTACCTAACGATTTTACACAATTAAATTAGTATCAACTTGAATAGTATTATTTCCCAAAATTATTTTATGTTTGACATTAATAGCAAAAATAAAATAAATAACATCAAAACAAAGAACGAAAGTGAAATTGTAAGGAAAAATAAACTAATCTGAGATTGAATCAAAGTGAAGCTCCAATAATTCATGTCTCATTTTATTTCATGCCTTCACCGTTTTCCGATTCAGTCTTTGGTTAATTTCTTTATTTTATAAAAATATGTCGATGCAGTCGCTAACGGAGCGGATTGGTGGTTTCAAAAATATAAGTTTAAGAGAGTTCGGTGTATATACGCTGAAGCTTTAAACATATTAAATACCGCCATCTCCTTTTTTCCATCGGACATCGGACGCACTGCATGCTACCACCCTTTCTTGGTTGCTATTCCTACCTGTCGCACCAAGCGCTTTTCAACATCCTTCATAATGCGCACAGCAAAGGAGTGGAACTCCCTCCCTGCGTCTTTTCCGAGAATTTATAACCCGTCCATTTTTAAAGCCAAGGTGAATAGGCACCTTCTGGGTTAGCTCGTTCCATCGTGGATTCTCTCTTGGCCCCCGGGCTTGATTGGGATCAAGAGCTAACCCATCCTAAATACAAATATATTTTTTGCTCATCCAATAGAGTCAATGTTTTTTGGTCATAACTTTTTAATTTTTGCGAATTTCAAAATTCAGTCCGTCCAATCACTCCGTCACGATCGAGTCCTAAACCTGTTTGTTCGATTCATTACAATAAATACGAAAATTAGTCTAAGTATTGTTGATTTGTAACAGTGCATAAATTTAATTTTTACAGATTCACCCATCATGCTATCCTTCCCCCACTTTTACCTGGCGGACCCGAGCCTTCGAGAAGCGGTTGAAGGTATATCACCACCAGAAGCAGAGAAGCACAGGCTTTTCATCGATGTCCAACCGGTAAGGAGCATTGTTATATTTTTTATTTTTTACTAGAGGCCTGTCCCGGCTTCGCACGACTGGACAAAATTCTTTAATTTTTTTCTATTATTAAATATTTTTCCATTAGCGCCATCTAGCGTCCGGAAGACGAACTACTTGCGATTAAGGCGTTGCTATGGTAAAAATTTTGATACAATGGAAAAAGAGCGGGGGAAAGAGCGGACAGACAAACATACTAACCACTGTGATCTAAGATCATAGATTTTGGAAAACATCGTTCAAAAACTGTCTTGATTAATGGCGGCGCCACTGTCGCGCCGTCAAGTATGACTAAAAACATAACAAGCTTAACAACAATAAACACATATTTAGTTCTTACACCTCCGCGCACATTACACATTTGAATAAAACACATTTTTACGGAATTAGCGCATATTTTATTTTATATTTAATCCTGACGTTTCGACTCCTTTACAGAAGCCGTGATCAAAGGATAATTAAGGCAATGGTCGTCAATATTTTCTACTACCTTCACAATATTTTAATCGGGCACGTTCCTGCTTTTTTTGTAGAAAATATATGACGACCATTGCTTTAGACATCCTGTTATCACGGCTCCTGTGAAGGAGTCGAAGCGTCATAATCTTAATATATATAAATCTCGTGTCACAATGTTTGTCCTCAATGGACTCCTAAACTACTAAACCGATTTTGTTCAAACTTCGTAACTATCTGTTATTTGATCTAACTTAAAAGATAGGATAGGTTTTATTTTAATTTATAACACAGCAACGCGTGGCAGGGGCAGCTAGTTAAATATAAATTATGCGCAAAACCGTAAAAAGATGTTTTATTCAAACAATATACACAATTAAAACAATTTTCGTATGTAGATGACAGTATACTTATATGTTTTAATGCAATATTTTTTATAAGATATAAAATAAGCATGTAAAAAACAACTACGCCTCTGAACCCTCTGACCGCTGAGCTACCGAGACGCTGGCAAATGCGTCGAATTTTACAAACGTATTTCAACTTCTACTATGAGCTAGTATCGATCCACCAATGTTAAACGCTAACTTCAACATCGAAAGTAATATTTTTACAGATATTAAACAATCGATTAAAATGGAACCAGCTATAATAGTGTTTTTATTTAATTTTTGCATTCACAATGCAATATTTTTATAAAATATAAAATACGCATGTAAAGAACAACTAAGTAAACTCAGCGGTCAGAGCACTCACTCGGATAGCGAAAGGTCGTGGGTTGGAACCCCACCTGAGGGCTCCGAGGCGTCGTTGTTTTTAACATGCGTATTTTAATATCTTGTGATCTAGATCTTAAAATTATAATTATAATCCATTATAATTAAGAGAAACAGAAAAGATGCTGATACATAATATTTAACAAAAATGTAATTAAGAAACCACATTGAACCAATCGTCACTCAGAATTAGTTTAAATTTGTTTATTTTAGAATAAGCGTCGTAGTATCTGCCATTTTAATATAACTTTTAGGGGATCTGATAAAATAATGAGTTTTTTTCTGTAGTAGGTTATTGCGATGCAAAAGCAGTTTTTTTCTATTTTTGCTATTCAAAGATTACGAGCCGAATGTATTTTTAAAAATTTCCCACCATTTTTAATTCTCACACTTTCGCGTTGTTTCGTTGAAGTGAAACTTTTTAACGGATACACATTTGGAATACATTCTTTTGTTTTATTTCCCGCTTTTTTTTATCAAAAGATCGCCATCTTGTCCACAGACGTCTAATGGTGCCCAAAACAAAAATCTTAAGTCTTAAGTTAAGAATGCAATTTGTATTCAATTGAGCTCTCTTGCTTGATTATATTATAATTGAGCTAATATCTGCTTCTTACAACGAGGAAAACAATAAAAAAAACACGTGTGCAATTCACACGTGGTAGAAGTGAAACATTCAAAAATAATATGTACACGTATACAAAATACCACGGTTGTTGTGATGCCTTCTCTCAAGCTTTGTACTACGTATGCGCACACAAACTCGTATTAACACATGTACATAATTCTTCCTATCTCATTTTGCCCTACGTTAAATCTTATGAACATGAAACAGACAGTCACATAATGTCTGTCTCTTTTTACTGTCGCTTTTTCGTTTCATCGACTTTCAAATCACAACGATGCTAAAGAAGTTTTCACTTAAAAAACATTAAAGAGACACAGTCTCAGATTAAAGTAACACCTTTTTAATTTTAAAAGAATGGGCGGAACAGTTGCTCAATCTTTACTAAGCGCAAGTTCGATCGTATATGGAGTACTGTTCTCATCTTTGGGACGGTTCCGCCCAATACCAGCTCCAGCCGTTTGAATCTATTGGGAGAAGGGCCGAGAATCTCATCGTCAGTCACGATCTTTTTTTATAATAATCTCGAAAGCCTTGAGCATAGACTGAAAGTCGCTAGCCTATCCGTTTTTTTATAGGATACATTTCGGAGAGTGTGCAGCTGAATTGCACAGCCTTGTTCCGCTGTCCCCATATTTTCATCGGACAACCAGACTTACAAATAGGCGACACCATTATATAGTTTATACATCAAAGTGTCGCACTTTGGTGTCGCGTTTTGGTTTCATTTTTGTGATCCGTACCGCGAAAAAGTGGAATTGCCTTAGTCTGTGTTTCCTGATGAATAGAATTTAGGGGTCTTCAAGTCACGATTATAATCTTCTAGGAAGGCGCGTCACATCCTAGATCGCATAGTCGCTATCAGGCGAGAAAGTGGTCGAGCACTTACCTATTCACGATAAAAAAAAGATGTCTTAAGTTATAAGTACTTTTTATTAATATTAAGAACTACGTGGTCGAGTGACGCGCGTACCTTTCGTGGTAATATCTTATCGTGGTCCCGAGTTCGGTTCCCGGCAGAGTAATTGTAGAAAACCAACTTTTGTATATTGGCTCATGTCTGGCTTTTGTAAGTGTATGTATGTATGTAATGTTGTCTATAATCTATAATCTAAGATCACAGTGTTTTGTGTGTCCGCCCTTTTTCCATTGTATCAACAACGTTACCATAGCAACGCGTTAACCGCAACTAGTTCGTCTATCGGACGTTAGATGGCGCTAACGGAAATATATTTAATAATAGAAAAAAATTAAAGAATTTTGTCCGACCGTGCGAAGCCGGTACGGACCGCTAGTCTATAATCTAAGATCACAGATGTTTGTGTGTTTGTGTGTCCGCCCTTTTTCCATTGTATCAATAGCGTTACCATAGCAACGCGTTAACCGCAAGTAGTTCGTCTATCGGACGTTAGATGGCGCTAACGGAAAAATATTTAATTATAGAAATAATTTAAAGAATTTTATCCACCTGTGCGAAGCCGGAACGGGCCGCTAGTCTATAATCTAAGACCACAGTTGTTTGTGTGTTTGTCTGTCCGCTCTTTTTCCATTGTATCAATAACGTTACCATAGCAACGCGTTTACCGCAAGTAGTTCGTCTACGGGACGCTAGATGGCGCTAACGGAAAAATATTTAATAATAGAAAAAAATTAAAGAATTTTGTCCACCCGTGCGTAGCCGGGACGGGCCGCTAGTATTTATTTAATTATGCTATGATATTAGGACAAATAATGATCGTTGGTATTGTCGAACAGGAGATGGGCATCGCCATGAGAGCCCGCGCCCGCATCCAGATCAACCTGGCCGTCTCCCAGGTGGTGGACATCAAGCAGGTCGCCAACTTCCCGGATATAGTCTTCCCCATACTCTGGTTCGAGGAGGTCAGTATTTATTTTACCCTAAGAAAAATGCAAAATTATTTAAATATATTTCTAACATTTGCACCAATTATGTTTTCCGATTATCTTTACCGAATATACTGAAATAAGCATATTCTTTGCATGTTTAATCTTCTCGTTAATGTCTCGTTGGGAGTTCTGAGTCTTTATTAATAAATTTCTTTTTTTTTTTGATTACTTGGATTTGCTTTAATTTGAAAAAAAAGTAAATAGCCAGATTATTAGCATCAAAAATTACATTAGCTAATGGTCTCTTTCATAAAAGCATGGCTTCTGTTTTTTAGGTTTTTTATTTTTATGCTTTCCGTGGCAACCTTTAAACGATTCGTTGCTGATCACTTTTTTTTGTGTGGCGTTAGCCACTGAAACCGTATCATTTTTAAATCGATGATAACTCCTTCAAATCAAGTTTTAGGGAAATCAACCCAGAATAAAACTATCTTCATTTATCACGTAAATCAAGCTCGTGGCCTTCGTTTCTGCAATTGTATGTAGCAACGAATCGGTTAAGTAAGGCCGCTTAGTTTAAGCGGTTCACATCATTAAGTTCTTCACATGTATTGCATATGACCTTGTTGGTTGTTCAAATAAATAAATAAATTAGCCTAGCCCAAAGTAAGTAAGGTTTTCGTTATTGATACTAAGATAATGAATTGATGTACACAGAGCTGTCTCTGGCGCATGTAGCGCTCGTGTTCAATCATTACCCCAGCGCCCTCTAGAAAGTGCGTGGTCTTTTTCCATTTTGACCACGCGATTACTATAGGGCGCTGGTTTAATAACCCAAAGAGGAATGCATACAAATAATAGTACAAATACTTGTACATATTACATATATTACACTCTTAAATTTTACTTGGCTTCACTCAACAAACACTTTGGTTCAGTGCTGGCTGAAAGGACACTCGCACCCCTGTGAAAATTTCCCAGTGAATAATAAATTCTACTGTTTGGAGATTAAATTGGAAATCGATTAAAGCAATTTGACAGTTTTTGGATGGCATGATGCTGACTGTATTTAAAATTATACATAGTAAACAATCTTATCAAACCAAAATGTATCCATATTAACAAATGTTAGGTACTATCGAGGTCTCTCGCGCCTTACCACTTTGTAGAAATATTCGTTTGAACTGATCGCATCGGACACGCCCACACGACCCATACCTACCTCTAATTGGCTTCGTATTTTACTACGATTTATACTACGGCCAATCATAAATAACTAGTTTTAAAATCGCCCTTGATGTCAGTACTGTCAACTGTCAATCTGCCCTCACTAGCTTGTTTGTGCACGCGCGCCATTGTTGAACGAATGAAAGGGGCGTGGCCTGAAGCGATAGCCATCGTGCAGTGTGCTAGTGACTTTCGACTTAGGACTGATAAGGCGCCAAAGGCCTCGATAGTACATCAATGTCAGAAATGGAAAATGTAAACAAAACAAATTTCCAATTTCACTCGATCAGCTGATCGGTCATTTTGTATCGAGAGTCCATTCACTTATTTCTTTTTTACTCTTTTCTTACAATGACATTTATTTTCTCGTTAAATGTTTTATAGAAAATGTATTATTTTCTTTTTAGATAAGTTATCTACAAAGCGTGCTATTTAGTTTTAATTGTAATCTGAATATATTTATTTGTTAGGGTATCGACGAGCTGCCGACGCAGGTGTCGTCCTTACTGAGGTTGGCCACTCGGGTTCCCCCCGTGGCTCGGGCTGCCCTCGGGTGGGGCCTCTCCGCACTTGGAGCGCTACTCATCCTACTGGCGGTCACCTGCCTCATCCGGTAAGTGACATCATATAATTTATTGCAACATGATCAATTATTTTAATAGAAAAATAAAAAAAAACCGACTCAGAAGTCATACCGCTTCAAAATAACTTATGCACTGATTGGATTATTCTAGTATTTTTCTATTAAAATAATTTAATGTATAAAATAGCGTTGACCAATGCATTAAAAAATATATAAAAATCAACAAATTATTGCAACGTTTTGGTAACATAAGTAAAAATAGTACGTTTAACGTTAGGGTCACGTTTTCGCATCTTAAATATAAATGTATATAAATTTAAAACTAAATAAATTTAGCTTTTTAGCTACGAAACATGAACTATAAGAGTTTATAGTTAAAAGGTGTTAACGCAATCGTTATTATAAGTACAAAATAGTTACAACTCCCTACTTTTAGGGTAATTGTAATGTATTGGCAACATTTTTTTTCACTGATATGACTTTCATCGAATATAAAGGCAAGTTACTTACGCACATGTAGATTTTATTCTTGCCTCCGTTTCGAGATTTTGCTTTGTAGTAAACTGTCGTTCTAGATGTTATTATTCTCAGTATGCCAAGCAACTTTATGACAATTGAAATTATGCGTTACGTTTCTTTTTATTTTGAAGTGAAAACTTCTGTAGCATCGTTGTGATTTAAAAGTCAATGAATCGTAAAAGCGATAGTAAAAAGAGACAGACACATAAATTTATAAGATTTGATGTAGGAGAAAAAGAGATAGGAAGCATTATACTTTGTCTCTTATGTTCGTGGTTCTCTTTGTGCTCTGCTTCGTACCCCCTCTACTCTTGGTAGCAAAATTCAGGTCAGCTTAATTAAACAAATAAATATATGTAAATATAAGATAACATTGTTCTTAACCCAAATTAAGTAGCTAAGGCACTTGTGTTGTGCAATTCAGAAACAACAATGGTACCACATCACCCAGACGCGAACTAATATAGAAATTTTCGGTTTCTACATTGACCCGGCCGGGAATCGAATTCGGGCACTAAGAATGACTAAAAATATTTTTTGACATAAAAATAATAAGTTTTATCATTACCACAGTAATAATTTCTTTTCCAGGTCATCACACCGCCAAAGCACGTTAAGATTGGAAGGCCACGCTGTAGCCAAACCGCCACCAGCTAAAACACCAAGCAAAGAAAACGGTTACGAACTCAACAGCAGAAGATAACTAAAGATTACAATATCATCTAAATAAACTTTGAATCCAATTTATTAACCGACTTCAATAATTGGCTGACTTCAATTCACTGACTTTAAACGGTAAATGGCTGACTTCAATTGAAACAAAGACTGGGTTCTCAACGAAATTTTATTTTTTTAATTTTATTTAACGTACGCATCTTATAATACGATAAAGAGAATTGAAGTCTCAGCTAAATACAATTTGAAGTTATTTTTATTTATTATTTTTTTATTTAAATATTATCTTGTTAATTTACACAAACATGACATTCCAATGAATAGGAAATTTTGATTATAATACTATCATCACAATCTTTATTAGTATAATCAATCACACTGAAGTCAGTCAATAGTCATGTATGAAGCAGTTTGGAGCTGTCTTAAGCTTTAATTCCAATCTAAAACCAAATATATTTTAAAATGTTATAAAGTTATCTCCAACACTTCTTGATAATTAAATTCTAGGGCACACTCTTCACTCAATTTTCAATATAGTTATATCTCTTTCGTTCATTTGAAATAGGAAAAGAACAGGAAGTCGTTAGGGTTAATTTTTATAAAATTCATTGTATTTTCGACTCGACTATCTCATCAATGTAAGCTGTTTTAAATGTGTTTCTATACCTTTTTTATTCTCCTTTAAAGCCTTTAAATTGTCTATGATCACCTTTGGCAGATGCTATTTCAATTTGTTATCATTGTCTGTGCTAGTAGAGATAATAAGAAAAAAATACTGTAATGTTAAATAAAGTATTGAGTGTTGCCAGAATTAAGATTCAGATTTTATCTAGTTGTAACATTTTTTTCAAATGGAGGTACTTATTATTCACTCTTTCTCACATCAGAAAAAAGTAGGCTATATTGGTACTTTGATGGTGTTACAATTTTTTGCGCTTAGTGCAAAGAAGATCAATGCCAAAAATATACTCTAAAATTGAAATTTCTGAGTTCAAGTTTTAGATTAAAATGCATTTTTACGTTATTAACAGAAAGAAAGGAATTTATAACTTAAGACGGCAATCACAACTGTTTAATATTAGTTATGTTTAATGATAATTATAATAAACGCAGTCTTAAAAAAGGGTAAACTATATAAACATGAAAAAAATCGCACAACTATTGATAGAAATATTCACAATCAGATATAATACGCAAAGTCCATAGTGATTGAGAATACCCGAAAGACAATTTGAATTTTTTAATATGGTAACACTACTGTAGGTGTTTTACAGAAACCTGACACTTTTTCTCTTATTAAGTTTATCATAACTGCGAAGAGGACAGGTTTTGTTATACTGTTTGATGAATATTTTCTTTCGCGCTTAATAGTTGCATATAAAATAATATTTTTTACCTTTTTTTCCAAATTTTAGGGAAAAGAAAGTGACTTTTCGTGTTACAGCGTACGGCGTAATATCACGAAGACTTACTTTTGACAAATTATAAATACATTTATTTTTTTTAGCTGTAAAAAGCTTTGGTAACGCAAATGAAGTGTAATTGTTTTTTGGCATTTTTTTTTAATTATTATTTTATAAATCATATACCACCTCAAATGTTGCTATTTTTTAATTCTTAAGTTTTACGATTGTGATAGTTCTATCATTATTATCTTCAATGTTATTGAAAAACAAAATCAAATATTCGATATTTGAACAAATTATTATTAATTGTAAATTGACATTGTAAAGGTATTCTTTTTTTTCGTATTTGAAAGAAGTATAATTATTTTAACGTGACTGTTTATTTTTTAACTGTAAATAGGAATTATTATTCTTAAATCTATATCTTTGGGCTTAGGGATGCCATCAATTCGTTTATTTAGTGACGATTGGGAGATTTTAAAAAATATTGGAATATGTATTTTTGTAATCAAGTTATTCAGAATAAATAATTTTCTCTAAGTTGTTTTCACACAGTAATTTTTGTAGGTTATTTGTCAGAATTACAAAACTTTCATACCCTTCTCCACTTTCTTAAAAAAAAAACTGGCAAATGACATTTACAGTGATATTGACAATGTAACTCAGATCAGAGTGACCCTTTTTTTTAAAAGTGTGCAAAAGGATATTTATGTCTTGTTCTGTAAATCTGAGAAGTGGATTTTCCGTTTTTATTTTCTTTATCTAAATACTTATACGTTATCGCGATTACTTATTCCTGCTTATGTTAAAATCTACGTATTCCAATATTTTTAATATTCACCCATTAAATAAATGAAACTTGTATGTTTTACTATTATTACCGATAGTTACTAGTCTATGTGGGTCCGTCCTTAGGTACGTTAGGATTTTAACACATTTAATTTTTTAAATATTTTTTCCTAATTTTACTTTCTCGAGGAACGGTTCTTTTAATCTTAGGTCTTATAAGTATACTCTTAGTACTTTTGAAATTACTTGAAAATCGGTCCCCCTTTTTCTTGTATCATATAGAAAAAAAATCTGAAACAGAACACTTTAATAATTCACAAATCCTACTATGAGTTGCGTAACGATGCAAAAGGGATGGTGCTACACAATGTGTATAGCGTTGTCTCGCTTGCGCACCTGCTTTTGCGTCACATTATTAGCTAATATGACATTTCGTGTCTTTATATGACAAAAGAGTACGACAGGAATTACGCCAACTCACTTCTTCTTTTTTTAATCTGTTTTCTTAATGTCTTAGATACTATTTTAAAAATTAAACTCTATGGCGGAAGTTACTTAATAGTTAAAAAAGGAGTCTTATTAAAAGTGCGTTTACGCTATGGTGGAGCTGAGCGGAGCGGCGCATGAAGTTGACCAATTACGAGGTTTATAATTTTCACTCCGGAATCATGAAAATAGTTCGAGAAACCAATACATGAGCTGCTAAATTCAGCTCCTACCAGCTTATCACAGTGAATGTCTAAGTCTGTATAAATCAGAATTGTGAACTTATGTATAACTAACTTCCTTTACGACAGAGTATTTTTGCTACTTACCTATTTAATAATAAAATTTTGGTGTTTTTTCACTATCTGTATATTTTTGATATAAATTATATTGATACGAATTCCTGAAGTCTTCCATTTAATGTTGTAAGTAGATACTTAAAATGTTTATACGATTTCTTGCTATTTTTGTGTATATTTTTTATAACGCGCGATGGGCGCGACTCTTTTGCTCAAATTCGGTAAATGCTATATCACTTGTGTAATGTATGAGGACCATTGTTTGTAAATAAAGGTGTAAGTTATAAATGATTGTTTTATTAAAACTATTATACTTATAAGATAAATTATTATAGAAAATACATGAAAAAATCGACTTCAACTTCACAAGTGAATTGTCAGGCGGATAGCATTGAAAAAATGCAAAAAATATAAAATTATAAAAATATTTTTCTTTCTTTATAACTCCAATTATTCAACAATATGATAATAAAAGCTTATATCTAGGCTATCTAGGTCAGTGGTGGACTGACCTCTAAGGGAGATATCTTCCAGCCAACCAAAGTATTTAGTCTATCACTCAAGTAAGCAGGTGACACAGAGTATAGAGATATGCAGGTGATATTGATGTAAATACAAGCACAAATACATACGAACGCACTAAATAGATAAAAAATACGTAAACTGCATACACACATACATATATATATATATATATATATATATACACTCATTTGCAAAAAAAACGGGCGGTTTTGATTTTCATTCATCTTTAAAAAGATACAATACAAAAAAGGTTTCAATCGATTGTACACGTTACTGGCCGGTTTTAAAAATGCCGTGGTATTTAAAAAAGTACGTTCTAAATTCAAATTTTCATTTGATGCTCATTTTTACAGAAAACCACTTTTTATCCTACATTTTTGGCCGTGAGCACCGAGTTCGCAGGCTTAGGTTCGCTAGAAAATGTGAATCATGGACTCAAGAAGATTGGAATAGAGTTTGTTCTCTGATGAAGCCAGGATATCTCTGTTCGGTGAAGATCGACGTCGGCGAGTGCTAAGAAGACAAGGAGAACTCTTTGCAGAGGCATGTTTCGAAGAAATCACACCTTATGGTGGGGGCTCTGTTATGTTTTGGGCAGGAATAAATTCAATGGATCGTACAGAGTTAGTCTTCATTGAAAACGGCTCACTGACTGGGCATCGATACATAACGGAAGTTCTAATTCCTCATGCACAACCCGCATTATCCGCTCTAGGTGAAGACTCGATTTTTATGGACAACAATGCTCGCGCCCATCGATTTCGCGATGTTAAAGCGTATGTGCAAGAGGTCGGCATTCGTCGTTTGGATTGGCCAGCTCGAAGTCCCGACCTCAATCCCATAGAGCATGTCTGGGACGTTCTGAAACGGCGTGTGAGATCAGTACAACCGGCTCCGCAGACCATCAGAGAGCTGAAGAATGTTATTACTGCGGAGTGGGAACGTATTCCGCAAGCAAGTATCCGGGATATACTCGCTAGCATGCCCAGACGAATTCAAGCTGTGATTTTAGCTAGAGGGGGTCACACTCGATACTAAACATTTATCTGCTTTTACTTTATTAAAGAAAAACAAACAAAAAAAACTTTTTTATTTTTACTTCATGAGCATATCCACTACTAGCGAACATACACTACTAGTGAGGTTTAGCATTATTTCCCATAAATTGTATCAAAATTTTATGAAATACTGATGAAAACGATTATTTTCTTATTAATTTACCAAATTGTGAGGATAAAACTACTTATAATTATCAAACAAAGCAATATTAACATTTAAAATGGTTAATTGCTTAGGTGCCCGTTTTTTTTGCAAATGAGTTTATATATATATATAATATAATACCATACATACATATGTTGAATTGAAATAAGCAAGCTTAAAATTGTTTCTTCGTCGAATGATTGTTTTATATTTCTATATCCTTAATGTTTATAACTATGTTCTAACTAACCTAACTGTATTACCGTTTGGTGCAACGGGAGCGATTCTCTGGTTTGGGGGCTGTGATATTGTAATTTTTCCTGGATTAAATAACGGATGTGCTTTAGTTACTTTTTTGAATATTTTTTAATATAAACTAGAATAGAAAGAAGTGCCAATGTTCTTTGTTGTGATGAACACGTTTAAAAAACTAAAAATTATAAGAAAAAGTTTGAAAAATACCAATGGTGTTTACTCAGCAGCACGCTATCGCTCAATCCATTTAAATTTCCCTATAAAAACAATCGTCATCTAATTATATGGAGCCAAATAAAAAAAAAACAATTTTAATCAGCAAAATATTTTATTCACTTTAGTATACAAATTACATTAAAATTAAACTATGTATTATAACATGCAAATAATCCCAAACTAATTAAAACAGTTAATAGAACATATCTAAAACACTGTTGAACAATTTTCGTCAATGTTACAAAGAAAGGGAAATCTAAGTAGACACCTAAAAAGTTTTTGACAGCTACCCAAAGATGTAGCGAGTTACGGGCAACTGTCACACCTTAAGCGCCAGCACAGACCACGTTTAGCGACGCAATTTTTTTACATTGGTTATACCAATTTTAAGTATTTAATAGACTGCAAATGATGGTACTCTATATCCATTTATAACAACAAAAATATCTAGTAAACTTCCGTAAAAAAATAACAACGCCATCTAGGGATGCCCGAAAAAAACGAAGCTTTATAGTATAACCAGCCACGCACACTAACATGAGTGAAAGCGCGTCAGAAGGCCACACACACACTGATGGGGTGGCAGCTGGCTCCTATTATATCGGGTAACGGGACTAAATCTCTCGCTCTTGTGTAACGGCACATTCTAACGCTTAGCATAGATAGAGCGGCGCGAATGTCAGTAAAGCTGCTTCGCTTCAAAACAGTTAAATGCACTACCTGCTCGCAAATACATGCAGATATATTGCACGGTCTAACAATCCTGAAGTTACTGCATGTATACAAAACACGTGTAGAATAGTTAATAAGGTGCAAGGTGTGTCGCTGTATTGGTGTGTGGTATCTACATTTATAAGATGGCGGGCGGTGCATTTAGCTTGTTTTTTTAAAGCTAGATATTTTTGTTTTTATAAATGCCAATTTCAAACATATGCTAAAACAATTAAAACCGACTTTCAATTGACAACATTTTAATTATCTATACCATTTTTTATTATTAATTGAAATGAATATAGTACAAAAAAGTTACTCATATTGTTATATTAAACATGCGGGCAGAATCGTTCCTTTGTCTCAATCAGAGAAACGTCACTGTGACAAGTCTGAATTGTGATAACCTTTTTGACTTTTATTGCAGTAAAAAACACAAACAACTTTTTTTTTAATTATAAAAAATAGAATACAAAAAAGAAGATTTTTTTTATAGCAACCCAGCGGGCTGCGCTGGCCCTAACAAGATGTAAACACTCACTTATCAACTGAAGTGTTAATTAAAGCAGTTGCATTATAAATTATTCGCTACCTATAACTGTACTTGTGAAACTAGGCTATACTCTGATTTTTAATTAGATGGACTAAAGTGACATTAGTAATGATACCAGATAACGAAAAATGAAAAATAGTGTTGTTCCCTTATTCGATTGAAATTAAGTTATGTGTTCAATTGAGCACATTGTTAAATGCAAAACACTCCTACTGTGTTATTTTGATTAAAAAACTACTTAATTAGAACACATAAATAAAACCCAGTTATCTTTCGATTATTCATTTTAGAAAAATCATTTTCACAAAGTGAATTGGTTTAAATTAATTTAATATGGTTTTAATCGGTTTTGCCTGTTAAAATATGTATGTACCAATATACTTTTAATTGAAAATTAATCAAATGTTGCAGTGACCCCATCCCAGCTTAAATGATTTTTATAATAAAGTGGTTTTCCTACAAATTCTACAACCGTCATGGTACTTAAAATATTTTCGGACTTAAATCTTATAAAAAGAGCATCCGCCATTTTGTGCTTAACAGACATGCTGACATGTCAAAGTCAAAGATTGCATCATTCGTCTCCCTTCTTAGCTCGCGACTGGTTGTACGAATATTCCTTGTGCTCATAACCTCTGTTCTTGTTGTGTTATTGCTGTTAAGTTTTTGTTATATCTTTCTTTGTTACGTTGTTTTTGAGTGTTGTTGTTCCTGTTTGTTGTTTTTTGTAAAACGACATGGCAGACGCTCAACCGAGTACCTCGGGTGCAGTTATGTCTCCTAGAAAAAGAAGACGGCCTGCTCATCTGAGTGTCACAGAGAAGACAATGGTACAAAATGTATTTAAATACATATTCAACGAAGAGCAAAAGAAATTGGATACGCAATTATGTGTAAAACCTAATAAGCGCCACTGTGCTCAGACAACAGCAACTATCTTGGGAATCGGAGTTACCACTGTTTTTAATGTTCTTAAAGACATAAAGGAGAATGTTACACCGACTCCACCGCAACGATCTGGTCCAAAGTTGACATTTAAAGACAAATTGGATGAATTCACTCTTTCTGCCATCCGGCGTAAAGTGCACAGCTTTTTTTATAATAAAGAAGCACCTACGATTGTAAAGGTTAGTATTTCTTTATTTATTTAATTGGTAATTACACGAGCGTCGTCAGATGGAGACTGATGTGGTGGATAACCAACTATAAAATTCTTAACGTTAACGTTCATAATATAATATATTTCTACGCTTGAATTTGTGTTATGGATACTAGATAACGGACAATTTTAATATGCATAATAAATATACGTATTTTATAAATAAACATAAATAAATATATAAACAATCATGACTCGTCGACAAATATTCGTGTTCAACTTCTTATGTTTTCTTGCTTTTAGATCACAGACGCTGTGAATGTAGATCCTGATCTTCCCAATATTTCAAAAACAATAATGAGAAAAGTTCTCAGACATTTAAATTTTAAATATACAAGTCGCAAACGACGTAGCACCTTAATCGACAGGCAGGACATAATTTTGTGGCGCAAGAGATACTTGATGGCAATAAAAGAGTATCGCAGACAAGGAAAATTTATTTATTACCAAGATGAGACTTGGCTGAACGAAGGTAAATTTTCCATATTTTCACGTTAGTAAAATATATTACTTTAATTACGAAATCAAGTTCTTTTTTTAATTGTATGTGTATATCCATGGAATTCTAAGTTTAAGAAGAAATGTTTTTATATTTTTTATTTTACAGGACACACTTTACAAAAGTCTTGGGTCGATTTTAATGTTAATACGCCGCGACAAGCCTTCCTCGAAGGTCTAACAACAGGTCTTAAAGCTCCTACTGGAAAAGGAAGACGTCTTATTATTAGTCACATTGGAAGCGAGGAAGGCTTTTTAGATGGGGGTCTGTTGATGTTTGAATCAAAGACGGACTCTAGTGACTACCATCATGAAATGAATGCAGAACATTTTGAGGAGTGGTTAAGAAGAATTTTGCCGAAATTGAAAAGGGATTCCGTTTTGGTGTTAGATAATGCCCCTTACCACTCCCGTAAGGCAGAAAAAACCCCTACTATTGCGTGGCGTAAAAGGCAAATACAAGAGTGGCTGAATTCAAAGAATTTAAAATTCGAAGAAACAATGATTAAAGCAGAATTACTGGAAATCGTTAATAAAGTAAAAGAAAATTATCAAAAAAATGTAGTTGATGAGCTTGCTGCCGAGCACGGTGTCACCGTTTTGAGACTGCCCCCTTACCACTGCGAGTTAAATCCAATAGAATTAGTATGGGCACAGGTAAAAGGGCATGTCGCAAGACATAATAAAAGTTATAAAATGGCCGAAATTAAAGAATTGTTTAATGACGGGTTAAATTTGGTGACACCGCAAAGGTGGTCGAGCTGTGTCAATCATGTAATAAAAGAAGAAAGTAAAATGATGCAACTCGATCACCTCATTGATGATGTAACAGAAAGATTTATAATAAATGTATCAGATTCGGAGAGCAGTGAAAGCAACAGTAATTCTTCAGAAATAAATAGTGATTAAGAAGTTCGGCTTTTATTTATTTTTCCATTCACTCATTGAATTAAAAAAAAACTTTTGGAAATAGGCGGTTCAGTGGGTAACATAATATAGCATACCCACCCACTTTACCACATCATAGATTACAAACTGAAACTATACAATTTGAAATTCTAACCCTAGTTGTCGTCCTTATGATAATACTGGCACGAATCGTAAGCGAGGGCTACAAGAAAGCAGAGGCGGTAATTATCAAAGCGCACGTATGTCATACGACGTTTTATAAGATATTTGCAAGAAAAAAAAAAATTAATAAATTCATTACTACTTAACATCATTTTCAAATAAAAACAATACGACGAAAAGAAAACGTACCTATTAAATTTGTATTAAAAATAAGAGCACAAGGAAAATACAACAAAAACATTTTATTATACCTATTAACAATCATATACATGACACGATAATTCAATTCAATCAGTAAAATTACTCGCGTCTCAACACTTTGCTCTTCAGTAGGCAACATTAAAAAAAAAATAGTGTGCCGGCGGCTGTCACTTTAGTCCATCTAATTAAAAATCAGAGTATAGTTTTCTTTCAGTTGCAGGCTGAATGTAAGTAACGCCTTTGCCTTCGATTGATTTTTTTTATTATTAACATGCTTTTGTCTATTACAATAGTTCTTCATTACAAATATTCCACATACTTTTTAATAAGGGCTAATTTTTTTAACCACAAATAAAGGTTATCTCTCAGGTATAGCGGTATATCATATAATACAGAAGTTGTCAATTTTTATTGTTCTTTAGATAAAAAGCGTTCACTGCGTCAGTAAGTAATAAGTCTCTTTTTGTGAATAATATTTGCAGTTAGTAAGAATGTTATCTATACTTTATACATGAAAATGTTAAATTTAAATAGTTTATACTTAACTATATTAAGTTTAATAATATCCTAAACGAATCTACGAGAACACATGAAATAATAATAAAGCAATTTGTTATGAACGACCACCTTTGGATCCATAATAACTCGTTTGTCCATATAAATAAGGTATTATCAAAAAACATGTTTTCAAGCATTTTCAAAGTTTCTTTTAAGATTTTTTTCAACCGCTATTATTATTTGGGGAATATTCATATTATTTTAATTGAATATCGTAGTTTTGAGATAATAGTCAAATTAAACACTGTGATATTTAAAATTAAAAAGTAGAAAGTTTTGAATTGATAACCCGAGGGACTACTATTGAACTTTTGGCGTGAGGCAAGTTCGATTATCAAAGTGAGACAACGCTATACGCGATCTATTCGCATCTCTCTTCAACAGCTGAACTTGAATCGCAATAGGCGATGGTAAGGCCTCTGTTCATCCTAGCCAACGGTTTTTAAGTAACCATCTTTTTCCTTTCCTTGGCTCCTTTTTATATAATTAAATAAACAAAAATCTAAATATTTATCCACTTGTAAATTTTACGCAGAACAAAAGCTGAAAAATTAGCTTAAGAATCAATCTTTTGATGATATAGAAAAATTGATGATACCTTTAAGTGAAAACCTTTGAATTTTTATGTACCTAGCAAGATATATATTTTTAAGGCGCATATTTAAATGATCGTCAAAAAAACACAATTGGTAACCTTCATCATTTAAATATTTCCCTATTATATATATATATATTTTTTTAAGTATTGGTCTCATACTAAAAAAAATAATTGTAATTATGAATAAAATACGTAGTTTTAATTTTCGGTTTTTAATAAGGGTTTTTAATACACTACATATTATAATACAGAAATAAATTCTGTATTTTTTCAAATATACAAAATAATGAATCCTATTATAACTATTTCATTGTATATCTGTCAATATCGCCAGAATTAAACTTTCCCCATATTTTATATTTTTTTACTGATCACTTTTTTAAACTACCCTCATCAATTATTACTATAATGTCGAAAAATAACTTGGTATGGCTAGTTAGCAACTGTAAACGTAATTAGCGAAATCTAATTTTGGTTGTGCGATATTTAAGAGTCGTAGTAGCTAAGTTTAATCAAATTCATCCTATTTTGTTACATATACAATTCAGAAGATTTTTTTTTAATAAAGAAATAAAAAATAAAGAGTTAAACGACATATTAAATAAATTATAATCGATATTGTATATATAATAAGAATATGAATTAGTTTTAAATTTAATATTTTTATGTGTGGCATAAAATTCACTTTAATTTAGATATTTAATCGACGTTGGTACGGATGCCTCTTAAAATGGCCTATCTCGTGTTAAATAAAAAAACATAATTTTGTCAGAAATTATCAATTAAATTCATTGGATTTTCAATTTTCAATCTAAAATATACATTATAGTATCAACCAACATTTAAAAACAAATAATAATAGCTTATTATTTCTGGTATTGCTTCACCGTGTAAATCTCATTTAAAGAAAATATAGTGTTTAATACATACTTATAATTTTTCCCTTTTTAGTTTAAGATAATATCAAACTTATTTAATTTTCACTAAAATATAATAATTACAACCAACCAAATATACAATTATAATAGAATTAGAATTACATATATTTGAAATGTATTTTTTTATACTTTTTAGCAAAAACAAAGTCGGCCATTGAATTTAGTATCAGTAAGTACTATATTCTCTAAACTTGGAATTTATTTTTTATTTCTATATCATCTAATGTAACGTTGTATTCATTTATTAATTAAAAAATATTTAAATTTTGAATACAATAATTTAACATCGACACAATTATAAATGTATTTATATTTGTTTAATTTTCATACTAGCTTTAATTATTTTTTTTCATTTCAATTTCATTTTTGTGTAATATTTATATTCGCAGGCCAAAACAGACTAGACAATATAATTATGCTCAAAAACTAATGTTATTAATTACCGAAAAAATAGCCAAATAATTATTACATGTAATAAAAAAGTTGACACCAAAAACTGGCATTTTGTTGTAAAAATAATATTTTATGGTATAGATTTAAGATACGTCAGTCAGATCTGTCTTTGACAACCCATTTTTAACGGCCTTGGCATTCAACCAATTCGCTTTTATTTAAAAAATTAATTTGTCAATTTATTTGAAGAGGTTAACATACCATTTTAATACATTTGTAATATTTTTTTTATTTATTGCGATTTTTACTTGAATGAAAAATATTTTTCTTCTATCTCAAGCGGTAACCAACGTTTCGCTACTGGGCAACACAGAAATTCCCGCCTTTCTTGACGTTACGTTGTCATTTAAGTTGAGGTTAACGTACTCTATTGTTTGACAACAAAACTTTCTGGTTGAATATTGTATGGGTTTCCATATTTTATATATTATATTATTTTATTAAAAGTTTTCAGTCTTGTGTATATTTTCAAAATCAATGTGTATTTATTTGCAGTATACATTGTTACCAACCATTTTTAAAATATTTCAAAGAATAAACAAATTAATTATCCAATTTAATTTAAATTAAAAAAAAACGTTAACTCATAGGTTTAATTTCTAACGTGTATTTTAATTTTGTTGGTGTACAATACTAAAAGATATTAAAAATAATAAACTACCATTTACCCGATCTTTACCACGAAATATTTCGCGGTTTTTACCAACTTAAAAATTCTTTCCACCTATTGCGAAACTTGGACTTTTATTGAAGTACAGAAGTCCAGAAACCCCTGGTGATGGTGAAACAAGTGCTGAGAAATATCCTGCGGTGGACAAGTACTATAAGTGTTATACCAGATGGAATTTAAAGGGTGCCAGTAACGAGCACCTCCCAATTTCTGGGGAGAAACAGTTTTAGAACCGACTCGAGCGTTTTTACAACACTACTTATTAGTTTATTGTGGATCATCTAGTTATCAAATGCTTCTGAAAAGTTTTTTGGTGCATTTAACTAATTATTTAATTATACTATATTATTTTTATGATGCAAAGGATCTAACTGTAATTGTCTCATAAAATCACAATTGGTATTTCGCTGGATTCCTTTTTGGAATCGATTCATTTTGTTCATCATTTGCTTCTTTCGTATCTAAATTTAATTTATTTTGCATAATTTTCAAAGGTCGCTTTCTAGAGATTACAGCTATTTTATCTACTGTTCTATTAACTTGTGATAAATCATTATTTTTTATTGTATCTTCTTTATTAACTATCATTGTGTTTCCAGTTTTGACCATTTTAGATACAACGATGGTTTTAGATGTTGACGCTACATTTGTGGGATCAATTTTCATTTTTAACGAACCTATATACGGTGTTAACGTATCAGAAATAACTTTTGTGCTGCTGTGATTCTTTTTTAATATATTCGCTATGTTGTTCGGGTTTTTCGTTTTAAACGAACATATATTATTTTTTAACGAACTGGAATTCATTTTTAACGGTTCAGAATTCACTTCTTTATTGTCCTGTTCTTTTTTTAATATATTTTCTACTTTATCAGGGTCTGTTACAGGTACTAGTGAGGCGAATTCTGCATTATTGACGTTGTATAAAAAGTTTTTAAAGGAATCCATGTAATCGTCTTTAACGTTAACTTTAGCAGATTTTTTTGGAGATTCATTTGTCTTTTTGTATGGTCGTTTTTTAGGGATAGGACTGAGTTTCTCTTTTTTTAATACGACGTCTATAGATGACGTATTAATTTGTATTTGTTTTATTATAGGATCGTCTTTTTCTATTTTTATATTTTGAAGTATAACAGGTTTGTCTTTTATATCTTTAACAACTTTATCATTATCTTTTTTCAATTTGCCTTTTGATAGTTTTTGATATCCTAAATTACCGTCTTCATCCTTGAGTATAACACACACATTCGAAGCGTTAGGTTGAAAATCAAAGCAATTTCTAGAAGTCATTTTGTTAGCTATGATCATAGATAATTCGCCGACGTGCAAATCTGTAAGGACGGTGTTCACGTTCGACCCAGAGTGGTTCTCTATGGCTGGGTCCGCACCGAATTCTACTAATAACTCTATGGTTTTCCTAAAGTCGTCTGAAACTGTAGATTTGTTACCACGATCTGTAAAAAAAAATATATTTTGGTTTATAAAAAGGGATTTTGGAAGACCACATATTCTTAACTATGGCCATGCCTTCTTGTATGGATATGTTTTGCTTTGGTTAAGTATAAATAAGTTCGCCCACGATTTCTATTTTCATCCAAACGTTGTCTAGAAGTAATCACTTCAATTAAGACTGCCCATTTTACTGTAACGGTCCTTTTTATTTTTATTCTACTGTATTTGTTCTAAGGTACTGATCCTGCCTTTCACACAGACGGTCCTAGGTTCGAATCCAGGAAGAGGCAGATGTTTGTGTGATGAATACGAGAATTTGTACCTGAGTCATGAGTGTCTATATATATCTTTCTTATAATATTTAAAGTATATGTATCATAAATGTATGTCTATCCGTTACCCTAGTATTTATAGGATTATATATAAATACCCATGCCTCAGGTACAAATGCTCGTATTCATCACACAAACATCTGCCCCTTTCGAGACTCGACGGTCGGTGCAAAAGGCAGGACCGCTACCATCCCACAAATGTAAAGATGAATTTAGAAAAATGCTACTCACTGCTGGCATTCCAACAAGCCGAACCCACAGCAAGATAAAGCGCTGTGTTCCCACTATTGGGCATCTGTGCATTCACAGTGTCTGGACAAGCTTCGGCTAATATCTTGACATTCTCGTGTTTCCCCAACTTGCTGGCCAACATAAGAGGTGTGTAACCTGAAGAGTGAAATAAGAGAGATATATTTTTAATAAATTAGAAATGTGTCGAAAACAAAAAAATAGTATTATTGGTAAACACACGTACGCAACGTATAGCATGTAAGAGACGTGATTTAATTGATAACTAAACAACAATTGCCGCGGTTCGTGCTTCGTGTGTTTTCAGGGTCATAACAGTTTCTGCCTCCTGTATTTTTTTTATTTTGAAGAACTAATTTCTTTTAAGATAATTTTAGTAGGTCTATGGTATAGTCTCCGGCAAATAAGTTGAACATGATTTTGAAATCACGTGACATGCGCAGTAGCAAGTTTAGGTACATTATTCACTACTGCGCATGTCACGTGATTTCAAAATCATGTTCAACTTATTTGCCGGGGACAATAAAGCTAATTACAGGATTTCCCCAAAATCACCCATAATATTAACAGAAGTGTGACTTATTTTGTATAGATGCTAAATAAATTTGTCATAAAAAACCCAGAAAGATCCATACTATATGTAGTTGTATTTAGTTTAGATGTTAAACGCACAGAAAACTAATACACATTTTATTCTCTCACCACAACCCCATATAAATTAATTTAAATGTGTAATGTAGGTGGAAGTGTAAGTCCTAAATATGTGATGTTGAGCCAAAATTTGGATTCTAACTCGCAAGTAATAACAAGTTAATCTGTGGTCACTTTGTTTACCGCCAAATCGGCTTGCTCTTGTATATTGTTCTGTGCTCTGGGCGCTCTCTCTCGATGGCTGCTATAAGTGTGCAACGTTCTTATTTGGGTTGTTTCGTTTGATTTAGCAATAGTACCACATTTATAGCAATTTATATTATAGTAAACAATACACTCTCTAAATTCTCGACCACAGAAAAAACTGTTTACTCAAATATAACTGCATGTAACATAACAATCTTTGTATGCAGAGTTTAGATAAGATGGTGGTAGCTAGCCAGCTGTCCTACAAAATGAATCCAAGACCTCTGAACGTAAAAACCCCCAACGTAAACGTCTAGACTACCGTCTTCTAGTGACATTTACCTTACCTATCATTCTGAAATACTCACCTTCTATTTGCTAGAATCAGGCGTTTCTTGGCGGAAGTCCAAATCCATAAGTAAACCAAAAATATGTAGCTTACTTCCGCAAAATCCAGGCAAAGTGCACCCCCCGCTCCTGATGATGCTCCGTGTGGTGACGAAACACGTGTAGAGTAGTTGAAGGTGCTTGTGTCTGCGGTATCTGCCTTTATTTGCGGGCGGGGGGTGCAATTTGCCTGGATTTTGCAGAAGTAAGCTACATATTTTTGTTTTTCTAATACTCACCTTGATTATCAAACATAGCGGAGACTTTTTTCATCAAATACTTTGCCAAATAATTTTTCCGCTTGGTCGCCAACTCTGGTTTCCACAGCTCTTCGTTTTCTTTCAGTATTTTCCTATTAAACAAAACAGAGTACTTATTATTTCTTAAATATCGATTTGGAAGACCAGACAACCGTGCTAATTATTGGCAAAATAAAAGACAGACTTCACTGGCTCGGCAACCTCGAGAAGATGGAGAAGATCGTGCGTGCGTGCGAAGCCAAGTAGCTTCGACGTACCTCTGGGGGAAATAGGTTGGGAAAGACTTGCGCGAGCTCCACGCAGGTATCGTGAAGCTCGCGACCCAGATAGAAGCTGTTATTATCGGAGACCAAGACTCATTTTGGGCCACGCAAACTTTATATTTGATCCTGACATTCCGACTCCTTTGCAGAAGCAGTGCTCACAGGATGACTAAGGTAATGGTCGTCATACGTGTACTAACTTCACAATATTTTATTCGGTCACGTTCCTAACTGTTAAAATTTTTACAGATCAAAATTATTGTATCTTAGATTACTGTAAAAAAACTGATTCTACCACCAGTTCGGAAAGTGAGACCCTGCCGAGAAGAACTGGCGAAAGAAACTCGAACAGGACCAACCACCATTATAGTTAGATCTTGTTGTAAATAATAAAAGTAATTACCTTAGTCATCTTGTGATCACGACTCCTGTAAAGGAGTTGAAACGTCATTATAAATAAATATAATATAAAGTATGTACAAATATCCCTTAAAAATATCAATCTATAATCTTTGTATGATCACAGTGGTTTGTGTGTTTGTCTGTCCGCTCTTTTTCCATTGTATATGCTTTACCATAGCAATACGTTAACCGCAAGTAGTTCGTCTACCGGACGCTAGATGGCGCTAACGGAAAAATACAAAATATATTGTTTTCAAAAAACATGTTACAATAATTCTATGAACTGGAATCCCTTTTTAAGCTCATAGGCCTCTGTCAGGAGACTTCACTCTTTCATAAAAGCGAGCATTTTATACTTATTCAGGTTGGTAAGTATTTATAAACATTTTTTATAATTAAATATTTTAAAAATTTTAAAAAACTTCTAAATATGTGTGGTATAGTTTATGTCTGTGTTTGGGTGCGTGCGTGCGTGCGTGCGTGAGTGCGTGCGTGCGTGTGTGTGTTCGTGTGTGTGTGTGTGTGTGTGTGTGTGTGTGTGTGTGTGTGTGAGCGTGTGTATGTGTTAGAATTAAATTAGCAAAACTTTATAAGCATTTGATCTCACATTGGATTACTCTGGCAGTATTTCACCAAAGCCATCAGATGTCCAGAATCAGTTTCGGCGGCCAAGTGGAAGCACGTTCGGTACTCGTCATCGGTGACCATCGGGTCAGCCCCGAAATACAGTAGTAACGCTGTGCACTGCGGGTGGTTGCGGAATATTGAGATTTGGATAGCAGTCTGCAAGAAAATGAGGAATTTTGTTTGAAGCTTATTTTCCATATTGTATCTATAATTATATCTATATATTTCGGTTTATATATTTATTTATTTATGTATTTATAAAATGTGCTCATAATTAATGTGTAGCAATGTATTATTCATATTTTATACAATAGGCTATTCTATTGTATTACGGTATGTGGTGCAGCAAAAATTCATCACCTGGAGGTCGAGAGCACAAGGAGCTATTACGGAACTATCAAAGTTAATACGGAAATCCAATAAACACCCAATGCGTAAACTGTAGCAGCAGGCAAATTTGCTTAACGTTAGACAGTTATTTATATATAATTCAATCCACACATGTGGACCCATCGCAATTTCTGCGACAAAAAAGACGAATTCGCACACAAATTCTCATATATAAATAACACAACTTATTTAGGGGTTGTGCGCATAATTTATATTTAATATTATGAAACATTTATATATTTTTTGCATTTTTCAATGCCATCTTATAAAATATTTTATTTTTTATTGAAAAATACTAGAAAAAATCGACTCTTATTTTTGTCGTGATAACGTCTTATAAATCGATGAAAGCCGGCTGCACAAATGAAAAATTGTAACCTTCCGCGTGCAAGCGAGAGCGCGCAACAACAAGCGAAAGAGAGGCACGATCGGCCTGTGGCGCATCTATCTGTCTACCACTTCATGAAGTGAAAAGTTAATGTGATTTCCATTGTTTATTACCATGTTAATTTCCATGTAATTTATCGAAAAATAATCTGGAAAACGGTTGACCCTAAAGGCCATCACTGTAACTTCCCGCTAATTCTATGCTTTTGCGCTCAAAATTCCACTCAATACAATGTTTCTGAGCTCTTTGAGCTAAAAATATAATTTATGTGTTATTTTGAGCTTTCCGAGCTCAAGAAGTATCTATTCTATGATTTTGAGCTCTTCGAGCTCAAAAGGCCAATAAAAGTTTGATGAAACACGATTTTTAAAATTTTCAAAGTGCCATAACTTTTGAATGAATAAACCGATTTTTACGCGGTTGGCGGCAATTGATGTGGATTTTCAAACTTCAGAAAAAATTTGAAACAAAAAAATGTATCAGATGAAAAATTTCGGAGTTATTACAAAAAAACACATTTTTTTTATTTTTTTCGTCAACAATATCTCACGAACGAATCAACCGATTTTGACGCACTTGGGCGCGATCGACGAGGTTTTTTGAGGTTAAGAGCTGATCAGTTTTTGGAATAGATCGGTAAAGCCGTTCAAAGGTTATTTCAAAAAAACCAAATTTAAAAAAGTTTCTTTCCGAATTTTTTTTTCTTTTTTTTACTTTTTTCGAAATCTACCGGTTCGAATCGGTTCAAATTTTCAGTAAATCTAAATTTAATGATACTCTTTCGAACACATTTGGTTTGGTTCGATTCGGTCAAACCGTTCAAAAGTTATAAGAGGTTTACATACACACACACACACACACATACAGACATCATCGTGGGAAGGGTCAGGGAAGATTCCTAAGGCCTCAAAACGTCGAGATCTGTTGAAAACGACGAACGATTTTTGCAAAACGGGGTAAAAACAATAACTTCCCGATTTTTCGAAAATCTTCGATTTTCTTAGCGGGAAGTTAAAAATCCATTCTTTGTATTATACAAAATAATGATAATTCAGTGATAATAATTCAATTCAATTCATTAATATATGCAATTTTTTTATCAATGTTTTCTTATGACGCTATCACGTAAAGTTATCGTCCGTAAACTGACTTTACAGACAACCAATTTTTTTTATGAATTTTTATGAATCTCTCTTGATCCCAATCAATTTACGATGGAACGAGCAATTGTAAAGATGCGCCCCCACGTTTTGAGTGGCCCCTCGCTTGGCCCCGCCGGGTTATTTTATTCTTTTTGGTCACTGAAAAACGTGGGATTTATAGATTTTTAAATCTAGTATTATTATTTTATTCTTTTTAATTATTAACTCATCGAAGTAACCATGTGTTACACAACAATCGGATAAGCCTCATACAAAAGTGAAAGTTGCCGAAACTTGACCTGAAAGTGCACCTAGAAAGTTGAAAGTTGTTTAAGCGTGCATTGTCATCGGGTCCTGAGCTACCCTGAAAGTTTCAACTCGCTAGGTGGTCGGGAAGTGCCTCAAAATTGAGATACAAGATTCCAACCGGACAGACAAGACGACAGACAAGCAAACAGACAAGAAAGCGCCCTAAGAAAAACGTGGGAAAATATTTTTGAAGCTATACTAGCTTATAGTAGAAGTTGAAATACATTTGTCGACAACTTTTAAGAATGTTGTAAACTTCGACGCGTGTGCTAGCGTCTCGGTAGCTCAGCGGTCAGAGCACTCGCCCGGATAGCGAAAGGTCACTTGAGGGCTCGGAGGCGTAGTCGTTTTTTAGATGCGTATTTTATATCTTATAGAAATACTAGTTGACCCGGCCACGCGTTGCTGTGCCGACTGCAGCGACATCTGCCGGACTGATTTGTGAATCTAAACCATTCTCAGATCCCCTTGAACACACACAAAAAAATTCATTCAAATCGGTCCAGCCGTTTAGGAGGAGTTCAGTGACATACACACTCACAGAAGAATTATATATATAAAGATGGCATTATGAATGCAAAAATAAAATTAAATATAGTTTCGTTACTTTGTTAATTCTTATGAATGATACAAAAACACTATTGTAAATGTACTTTTTTTACATATTTATGAGACAGTGGTGTCTTTCATTAAAATTCAAAGTTCATGTTATTTATGAACGGATGATACATTGTAAGTAATTGGAGTCATTTAAAGTATAATTCGATTAAGATTATCTTTGATATAAAAACAATGAACTTTTTGTTAAATTCTTATAAATATCTTTAATTTTTACTTCAGGTTATCGACGTAAGGTCGCGCATGCGGTGCCCTCCTTTGGATTTTTTTAAATATAACTTGAATAAAAAACCGACCAAGTGCGAGTCGGACTCACACACCGAAGGTTCCGTACAAACGGTAAGTTTAGTCAATTATTGTACAGAAGTTATGAAATTAATATAATAGGTTCAAAGAATTTATTTCCCACAAAAACACTAGGTTTACACAAAATGTTTTTTTTTGACGTGATAACGTCTTATAAATTGGTTGCGGCTGGGAGTCACTTATGAAAAAGTGTAACGCTCGGTAACGTTACGATGAGTCACCGAACGAGAGAGAGGCCCGCCGAATGCCTTGCGTCTCTCTCCCACTCAACTATGATCGGTCTGCCGCGCGCATTGTGCAATTTAATTATATTCATATCAATAAATATTCTACCGAGAAAAAGACGTTGTCACGTAAAATCTTCGCCCGTAAAACCGACTTTACAGGCAAAAAAAAAAAAAAAAAAAAAAACCGACTTTTTTTAATATACATATATATTACAATATTGGCTTGTGGTTACATCTAAAGCACCGGAATCCCAAAACCAAAAACATAATAGACACAGATTAAAAATAAAAAAAAACCTTGCGTATTACAAACAAAATTAATTGTATGCCATAATGACAGAAACCAGCGAACTATTGTATAACTTTTATAAGAACTTCACTTGCTGTGTTTCACAAGAAATGATTTTGATTTGAACTTTGCCGTTGGAAAATTGGTGTCCCCATACATTGACAGAGTTTACTAACTGCAATAAATTTATATTCCCAAAAGAAAAATCCGTTATACTTTTCGTGATAGTGCTCCTTTACTTGTACTAGAAGACATTGCTTCATGCCAAATTTCATGTTTCCAGGTCAACGGAAAATACCCTATTCCCTTGAGTGTCGAAATGAACGTTGTTTGCGATATAAAGGGCCGTATCTTTATTCTACGTTAACTTAGAAGTTTGATTTTATCACAGCCTCAAGGGACTGTAGACCTGAGTATGTGATTTTCAACTCGATACACCATGCGTTCCGAGGTTAAGGTCTTGACAGACAGACGGACGGACGGATGGACGGACAACAAAGTGATCCTATAAGGGTTCCATTTTTTCCGTTTGAGGTACGGAACCCTAAAAAACATCAAAATAACTTCAGCTATACTTCTTAAAACTCTCATTTCCACTGCATTAAATCATACATTCGTGCTACTTTGTACCTAGTCTGTATAATAGTTTGTATTAAAAAAAAATAGTCCATTCATCTCTACTATATAAAAGAAGGACTGTGGGTTTGTTAACATATATAGTTACCAAAAGCCTAAGAAATAGTTACCATAGTTACTATAAGCCTAAGAATAACAGTTTTTATAATCAATTTACGTTACCATAGCAACGCGTGGCCGGGTTATACCAGCAACGCGTGGTCGGGTTTTACCAGCAACGCGTGGTCGGGTTATACCAGCAACGCGTGGTCGGGTTATACCAGCAACGCGTGGTCGGGTTATACCAGCAACGCGTGGTCGGGTTATACCAGCAACGCGTGGTCGGGTTATACCAGCAACGCGTGGTCGGGTTATACCAGCAACGCGTGGCCGGGTTAGCTAGTTATCTTTCAAGGGAATACCCGCTGTTATAAACAAGTACGTTAGGTAACTCACGTGATTAGATAATATGAGATAAAAAAGGCATTTATAAAGATAACGGTTAATTTGGTCGATTGATAAAAAATATTATTCGATAAAATATTATTCAAAATATTTATCATTCGTTGTATTTCACAACCGTTTGGTGCAACGGTAGCTATCCTGCTTTCCGCACCGACGGTCCTGGGTTCGGGGCCCGGAAGGGGTATATATTTGTGTGATGAATACAAGGATTCGTACCTGAGTTATGGGTATATATATTACAGTAAAATATTACTTATTTATGTATGATATATGTATGTCTATCCGTTATCCTAGTATCCATAACACAAGCCTTACAGTGCTTACTTTAGGCTAGGCTGATTGGCGTAAATGTAAAAAATATTTATCATTTTAAACATTATATCTGGGTGTGAATAGTGTATACTCATTTTGTAACAATTTATTGTAAAATAGTTGTAGGTGCCATAAGTGGAATACGAACAGTAATGAATGCTTCAACATAAATAAAGATAGCTTTATTCATTAATAATTATAATCGGGGGGCACGGTAGTGCCCCCGCCAAGTCGAGCGCGAAGCAAACACTGCCGTACCATCCTTTACTCGAACCATTTCGCCGCATTTTCAGGCCCCTATTTGAGAACCTCTAGTTAAGACTAGAACGCAGAAATTTTCGTCATCCAGTAAGCTATAATCACATACTTAAAATCCAAAATTTCAAGTCTGTAGGTCATTTAGTTCCGAAGTTAAGCGAAAGCAAAGTTTCGCATTTACGACACTCACTTATGATCATCAAAATAGAACTAGTACTACTTGAACGTTCTTTATACATTTGGTGGTCGATTTGACATTCCAAAAAGAAGAGAGCAGAAGTCAGCATTGTCATTGCTGAATGCATGTGTTGCACAATTAACAACAGCCTCAAATGAGACACTAGCGTCCAATTACCAATACCAGTATGGGATATTGTCTCGCTTAACAAACAAAATTTACTTATACCCACTAATGTATAAAGAACGTTCAACGGCCAAGTCACACAAAATAAACATAATAATAAAGAAATCGCAGTAAGGCACCTTGGGCTTGGCACGACTTTGTCTAGATTTCATTACTTTTTAGAGATAAACAAGCAGCTCCATCGAGACTTGGCTAATTTTTACAGAATGTTTTTGATGGGATAATATTTCCCACAATCACACCAATTAGTCTAGTCCAAAGTAAGCACCTTAGGGCTTGTGTTATGGATACTAGGGTAACAAATAGACATACTTATACGATACATAGATATGTAATATTCATAGAAATATATGAAAATGTCCATGACTCAGGTACAAATGCTCGTATTCATCATACAAACATCTGCCCCTTCCGGGATTCGAACCCAGGACCGTCGGCGCGAAAGGCAGGATCGCTACCGTTGCACTGTGGGACATCCATAGGTCATAAATCTTAAAAACCTGCTTTCTAGTTTTACATTTTATTCCTTGTCGTTACATTGGATAGTTGCGGTACCTTCTGAAACTATCAGTGAGTCATTAAAAAGCGTGACGTCATTTGTTGTCATTGCGGGACCTGTGAGTGCTGTGTGTGTTTTTTCTGAAATGGATATCCAAGAACAGGGTATGTAATAATTAATATTTTTATTTTAATTGTATCTTAGTATATATTTTCTTTAGTATGTCATTGCTACGAGGCGACTTTTCTTGGAGTATTATATTTTAATATTCTAAGTTTGAATAAACTTTTAAATATGTTCCCACTCGCTCCGACTATGGAGGTATATTGCACCATAATCTTTAGACTTTCTTATCTTAGGAAAATTAAAACTTGGCTGCCCTTATCTGCCCTTTTGGCGATGACAAGGGTGCTACGGTTGCCAGATTATCTCGTAGCATTTGCTACGAAATTAGTTTATTTAGTCTTAGTGCTTTGTGTAGGTTTTGTGACTGAATTTTAACCGTTTTTTTTTTGTTTTAGGTAATTTATATATATGCTCGTTTTCAAGAATGCATATTCTTGAAATATGGCTAACTGTCAATACCGATAATGACTCGGAAAAGTGTCGTCAAGTCCTACAAAGTTTGTTGACTACTCTGAACGATGCTGAGAACATTGATATTCATTATTTAGAGAAAATTGTTAATAATTTATGTAAAGCTATTGCTCGATTCTGGAAAAAATGTAATAGGGATAAAACCAAGCTTTTATATAAGAATTCCGATTGGATTAATGTTATTGAAAAAATTCAACTTGTGAAAAACAATAAGCAATGTACTCCGTCTGAAACGTCGCCGTGTCATTCACGCGGTCGTCCTCGAAAACCTTTTACGCAATGTAGTAAAAGGACTAAACGTCGGAGAGTAGCTGATTTGTCAAAGTCTGATGATTCTACTGTGAGTGCATTGCTTGATGTTTCAGACTGTTCATTCGATTCGTGTATATCTAGAGTTAGCACTGATGATGTCTTGTCACTTGTGACTGATGCTCAGTTGACAAAACATCAGTATTTATTAATTAAAAACTTTGTTAATAGTTAGATTTCTCCTAATGTATTACCATGTTACCAACAAATTACTAAAGCGAAACAGAGATGTTACCCTTCTAATATAACTGTTTCCGAGTCTTCAGCTGAAGTTGAATTACAAAGTCTTTTTGATCACACAGCTTCTCGAATCCTTGAATCTCAAAAAGAGGTCTTAGATCAGATTCCTGATGATTGTTTGTCTAATATCTCTTTACTTGGGAAATGGGGATTCGATGGCAGCACTGGACATAGTGAATACAAACAATTTTTTTCAGATTCAACTTTAGAAGATAGTAGTTTGTTTGTAACATCTTATGTACCCCTTCAAATTATTGTAAAATTAGCTGAAGATAATTGTAAAAATTTATGGAAAAATCCTCGACCCTCTTCCACTAGGTACTGCCGTCCTATTCGATTTCAATTTTTGAAAGAAAGCACAGCAGTGTCTTTGCAAGAGGAAGCTTATTTTAAGGATAAAATTGAAAGTTTGCAACCTACTTTTATTCAGATCGACAATCGTGAATTGGTCGTTTCTCATAAGTTGCAGCTTTCAATGGTAGATGGTAAAATTTGTAGTGCTTTAAGTGAAACATCTACAAGTAGATGTTATATATGTAATGCTACCCCTAAAGAGATGAATAAAATAGACGAATGTTTACAAAAACCTGTAATAGAGAGTAGATACCAATTTGGATTATCACCACTACATTCTTGGATACGTTTCTTCGAATATTTTATTCATCTTTCATATAGATTAGACATAAAAAAATGGCAAGTAAGGCTAGATAGTGATAAACAATTGTTATCAAATAAAAAACAATATGTACAGTCCCAGTTTAGGGAACGATTAGGTTTAATAGTTGACAAGCCGCGTAGTGGTGGAAGCGGGACGTCTAACGACGGAAACACGGCCTGGAAGTTTTTTTTGGAATCAGCTGTATCTGCTGAAATTACAGGTTTGAATAAGGATCTCATAGATCGTTGTTGTGTAATATTACAAACGTTATCTTCTGGACATAAAATTAATGAATGCAAGTTTAAAGACTATGCATTACAAACAGCATACAGCCTGGTCGAGGAATATCCGTGGTATAGTCTTCCTGCTTCTGTCCACAAGGTGCTCGTACATGGATCAGATATTATAAGTTATGCATTGTTATCTATAGGAGAACTTTCCGAAGAAGCTGCTGAAGCGACAAATAAGTATATCAAAATTTATAGACGAAGTCACACTCGAAAAATGTCACGTGAAGTTACCAATCAAGATTTAATACAACGACTATTATTACATTCAGATCCTTATATTACAAGTCTTCGGAAACTTCCCCCTAAAAAGAAAAATACTCTGTCACAAAGTGTAATAGAATTGTTACATGTTTAATATTGTTAGAATAAGAATAATTTATTTGTATTTTGTTAGTTTTGTTTTTTTTTTTTTGTATTTAATTAATTTTAATTTATTTATTTCTATTATTTTATTATAATTAAATAATGTTATCAATGTTTTGACTCTTATTTTATTTAAAATATATGATTTACATTCCAATTTTTAAGTGTTTGTTCATGATAAAATTAGGTTAAAAGTATGTTATTGTTTATATTTGTTTTTTACTGAAGTAAACGTTTTTTATTCCGTAAATACATGTACTTCTTTCATTTTAATGTTCCTAAAACACTTTTACAACTTTAAGTCACTAAAATAATACAATGTATTGATAGTAACAGGACTTTAACTATTTATGACCGCCCTTGTATGGAGCGTGTCCCTCCGTGCGTTGCACCAAACGGTCGTTATTGTACTTAAAATAAGCTTTTTTTTTAACAATCCAAACAATTTACCTGCCATTCAGGACGTCTTTTAAGTGACAAGAATGGGCGCAAGAAACTCGTCAGCTTTAACAGAAGTAACGACATTTACAATATACGTCATCACCATACATAATCCATAAAAAAGCAATATTCTATTATTACAATAATAGCAGTGATATGGTTACATATCTTGATTACAAAGTCAACAAGTATCTCAGGGTATTAAGTCATGAGAATAGATATCTTCTAGGCAAGCGCGTCACATCCTAGATCGCATCGTTGGTTACCATCAGGCGAGATAGCGGTCAGCTTACCTATTTACAATAGAAAAAAACTAATCGGGATTTAGGGCTTTAGATCGGGACAATTAAAAAAAAAAACTTTTTTATAAAAGGCCAAAAATGTAAGAGATAAGAACGTTTTTTCATATTCATATTCTTTATTGCAAGCCACGTGTTTTAGTACAGGTATACAAAGGTCTATCTCTAGAGTTGCATGTGACACCCTGTAGCAATATAAACTTAACCTAGAGAACAAATTTTAGGAATAAATTAATAGCAATCAATAATAATCCAAACAATAATAAATTAAACTTTTCTTTTAAATAATTATAACTCAACATAAAAATTAAGATTAATACCATTCCCTTAAGTTTTAGTTAATAATTTCATTATATTACTCACAAATTATTATCGTTAAAGAATTCCAATATATTATAATAGCTTTTTTAATGAGAAAATGCTTTATTTTTTTTTCAAAAGTGGCATATTTCTCAAATTCTTTTAATTTATTGGGGATGTGATTATACATTTTTATTAGCGTGGCGAGTCTGCGACTATTTTTAACCTGGTGAAAGGAAGTGTTAATTTATTTCGGTAGCGGTCATTTCTCCTCTTTAGGGTAATCGGTGAGAACAATTCTAAATGTTTTTTGACAAACCTACAGGCTTCAAAAATATATAAACATGTAACGGTTAATACATTTAATTCTTGGAAATAAGGTTTGCAAGAGTCAGTCTGATCTATATTGCAAAGTATTCTGATGCATTTTTTCTGGAGGACAAATATATCATTAATTTTGGTACAGTTTCCCCAAAGAATAATTCCATAATTTTTTATGTTATTTAAGCGATTCGTTGCTGATGGCACGTCTAGTGTGCCATCACTTTCTTTTGCGTGTGGCGCCACTGGAGCCGTGTCATTTTTAAATCGATGATAACTCCTTCTAATTTATTTTTAAGGAAATCAACCCAGCCTAAAACTTTTTTCATTTTTCACGTAAATCAAGCTCCTAGGCTTCGTTTTTAACTTAATTGTATGTCGCAACGAATCGGTTAAGGCATACGAAAGGAAAAAACGGAACCCTTATAGGATCACTTTGTTGTCCGTCCGTCCGTCTGTCAAGACCCTTTTTCTCAGGAACACGTGGACGTATCAAGCTGAAATTTATATCAAATACTCAAGTCTAAAGTCCCTTGGAGCTGTGAAAAACACAAACTTCTAAGCCAACGCAATCAAAAGATGCAGCCGTTTATTCCGCAAAATTCCGCAAATTTTCGACACTCGCAAGGGAATCAAAACCTACAGGGTACTTCCCGTGAACTCAGAAGTTTGAAATTTGGTACAAAGCAACGTCTTATAGCACAGATAAAGGAAAAATTGCGAAAACCGTTAATTTTTATTTTCATCATATAATAAAAATATTTTACGGAACCCTCGGTGCGCGAGTCCGACTCGCACTGGCAGTAGCGAGTTGTAATTATTTAGTACCCAGGCTGAAAATGTGGTGAGACTTGCACAAACTCTTGAAGTAATAAATAAAAAATATATAAATTTTACATTAATTGTTATATGAATTGTTATTATTATCTGAATCTTAATTTTAATCACATAGTTTTGAATTCATTACTTTCATAAAACACGCTGTTCGTATTCTGACTAAAAAAACTAACACATGAGCCAAGTTGAATTTATTTAACACGTTGCGCCGCGGTAACGGCATATAAAGTAAAGGTGGAATTCATATTATGACAGTACGGGTATCGCCGTTTTCACGAAAATTAATCTAAAAATTACTACGGCAACAATCGTCGATTTTACATTAGAGTGTCATAGAGAGCAGTCTTACTGTCATTCGGTAAAGGAGGCTTGTGTTCCTAGTGTCAAAAACACGTGTACACTAAAATACTGTGAAAAACAGTACGGGTATAGGTGTACGAAACATTTGTATGAAGATTGTTAGTGTCATAGTGGACTGGAGTACCGCGTCGGAACGTGTTAAGTAATTATTTCTTTATATAAATAGAAATTAACTGGGAATTCCCACACCACACCTGTTTTCTACACACACAATAAATATACTGCTGATAACATCCTTCTTACAATTAGGGTTGATAATTTATAGTTTTTAAATTTTTTGAATTATCAGTTTTAATTAATTAAAAAACATCAGAAAAAATCGACTCGGCTCATAAGTTGTTCTCAGGCGGGACTGAACCCGTAACCTTTGGATGTCCGGTCCATTGCTCTCCCAATTAAACTACCGGCCCTTACGAGCACCCGTCGAAAATCCGACCTCTAAAGGTTGCGGGTTTATTTAGTATTTAAACATTACAATTTATCATTACAGGGTTGCCACTTTTTTACCAAATTTTTATTATTATTATCAGCCTATTGCCACGATGCTGAACCAAATGGGCCACACAAATCTTTCTTAAGAATGCTAATATCGTATACACAAAAAGTTGGTCAATCCAATAACCGGCCTCTGCGAAAGTTGCTTAATTTCTACGATCGCAGATTAATGGAAAAGGTACACAATAAATAAAGCAAAATATTCCATAGAAGCAGGCGTTACTTGGTGAAAGTCCATATCCATTAATAAAAGCTTAGGTACTTCTGCAAAAAACAAGCAAAATGCAAAGCCCGCCCGCCCGCAAATAAATGCAGATACCGCAGACACCGACACCTTCACCAACTACTCTACACGTGTTTCGCACAAATTTTAGTAATAGATATAAACGTAAAAAGGAAATAACTCACATATATTTATTTTTATATTTGAGTGTCTTCGTGCGTCGCCTTCCAATTATTTTTTTTCTTAATAACAACTTCCAATTTTTTTTTTTTTGTATATCATAATATACCATACATATGTGGTGACGACGTATAATATTGTAAATGTCGTTACTTCTATTAAAACTGACGAGTTCCGTCAATTTTAATAGTAGCACCCGTTGCTCTTGTCAGTTAAAAGGCGTCGAATGTGCGGTAAGTAAAAAAAACTTATTTTAAGTCCATTTCAATACAGATATTTTCATTTCATTTTCAGAAATCAATTACTGTTAGAAATAACATTTAAATTATACCATGTTTACCGGATTCAGGAAGTGTTAATGCTTGTTTTATATACATTTAAATATACACCCACACGCACATATGTGTGTGTATATATTTTTTTTTCTCTTGTAATAATTCTCGATAGTGGTAACTTCGGCTGGATTCACACTATAAGGCCGATCACGGTTCGTTCGCGGTCCGATCTCGGTCTTGTAATATTCACAGGCGAAAAATGTAAATATTATTTAAAAAATCTATTATTTACGCATAATTTCTTTATTCATTAGTCCACATTGGTTTAGACATCAAATTTTTATTTTTTTTATAGGAATTCAATAAAATCTAACAGGGGTAGCGTAAAATATGTCGATTTGAAGATTCTCAAAAATGTATTACTAACTATGGTTGTTTTTATTATTTTGATATAGTTAATTTTACTCTTGACTATTGGCTACTAGCAACACTGACGAGTTTAATAAATGTAAGAAAAGAAAAAAAATATAAGGTTGCCATCAAGGGATTCCCCTAGACTGCATTATTACGAAACAGGTTTAGCTGACGCAAGATAACATCGTCTTAACGCAAAATATTAAAAGGTCATTTGTAAACATAAGATCGGTTAAATATCTACTTTCAGTCTTATTGGTAAGGTGCAAAATAGATTGCCATTCCACTATATTAATATAAATTACTCCAAACTAACCAAAAGATTTGAAATCGTGTTATATAAAAGAACTAGCTGTTAACATTGAGGTTGCTCAGCTATTTTAAATTGCAATATTTTTTTTTAATATAGAATAAAATGAAACCTACTTTATATTCTAAGCGGGAACGATTCTTTATCTTTATATATAAAAACTAGCTAACCCGGCAAACGTTGTTTTGCCATGTATACTATTTCTAGGAAAATTTTTAATTATTTAATAAAAATAGGGGTTGATGGTAGAGGGGTGAAAATTTAGGGTTGTATGTATTTTTGTATGTTGTATCATAAAAAAATAGAAACTAAAAATTTTGTCTAAAAAATAAAAATTTAAGGGTGGACTACCCCTAACATTTAGGGGGATGAAATATAGATGTTGGCCGATTCTCAGACCTACTTAATACGCTCACAAAATTTCATGAGAATCGGTCAAGCCGTTTCGGAGGAGTATGGGAACGAAAACTGTGACACGAGAATTTTATATATAAGATTGCTTGTCAGTGTTTAACCGAGATGAACTGCGAAATTACTTAACCGATTTTGATGATTCTTTTGTCATTTTGTTGGATTTGTTCAAACTTAGGACATATGATTAGGTTTAATTTTAATTTAAAATAACCAAAATATTGCAATCTGTAATAACTGAGCCACAGCAACGCGTGTTATATTAGTCAACTTCAAATATATTGTTCTGATTTAGGGTTTAGTCGAGACGGAAAAAAAATCAGAATCGAGAAATCAATTCTGTGCGGTAAATTTTATATCTAGGATTACAAACTATGGTACATTTTTCCTTACGTGAGCTAAGTAGTAAACAAATTTGGCGTTTTTTTAGGGTTGGGAACCATTGAATCTTCAAGTGAATGAATGAGTGTATGAACCTTTAGATTATTGGGTTCTTAAATACGGTCGAGGTAATGAAATAAATACTTCAGGCTTTACTTGTAGTAAATACTTATAATGATAATAATAACTATCACTGTCAGTTCTTCTTCTTCTTCTTCTTTTGGTAAGTGGCTTGTTTTGTGACTTCACAATTCCGCCAATGTCACGTGAGTAGCCTTTACACGTAAGGGAATGTTCTGCATTAAATTATAAATTATAATAAAGATTTATGTAAGCTCTTAGCACAGGTTTACCTAAAACAAATATATAACAGCACTGGACATCACAAAGCATCACATATAAGAAATTTAGTAAAATCCCAAAATGAGGCGGGGTTATCAGGCTTGTTCATAGTTTAATATTGTTAATTGCCAGGAATTTGGACAAAATTTCGATAAGAGGAGGGTTTTTCTTCGCTTTGCCCCTACTGCAGATGAAAACAATAAAATGTCACAGTGTAAATGTATAAATATGTGTCTAACAAACACCTACATGATTAACAAATACAAAAACTAAAAACTGACTCACATCAAAACATCAAAAATGAGACCTAAGATATTTTCAAATTTCGATATTTACTGGATTTTGTTAATTTGCGAAATTCTGATCCGATTTAAATATAATTTTTAAGGGAGAACCCACAAAGTATCATATTTATCTAGTAAAACACAGTCGAATTAAGAACCTACTTTTTTTGAATAATAACAGTTGCAGCAAAAAGATAATTATAAAAAAAAAAAACTGGTTGGTTGCCTGTAAAGTCGGTATACGGGCGAAAGTTTTACGTGACAACGACTTTGAGTGGTAAAATAATTTTAATGTGAATATTCATTCGTATAGTAGGAAGAAGGATGAAATAATAGTAACAATTTAAAACATTTATTTATACAAAGAATTATATTTAAAACATTAATTTATAGGCACGCGTCCCTTCCATATTTTATGTCTGTCTCTCTCGCTCTTAGGCGGGCTAACCATGCCCGAGTGGAAGGGACGCGTGCCTCTCACTCGCTCTCATTGTAAGCGCATAACGTGAGCGGAGCGTAACGCAGTTTCTTGAAGTGTCACCCGGCAAACCAATTTATAAGACGTTGTCACGTCAAAACCACGGAAACCTTAAAATAAACTGATCCGTTACAAACCATTCATAAATTCACTTCATCCCATCCTTGTTTTATTTTTTAATTATGACATATTGTTTATTTAATCTGTGACCGAGAATGTCTTGGAAATTACGATTTTAGCTAAAAAATGTTATTTGTGAGGATATTTCAAAGCAGTTTTCAGTGTACATAAATGCGTTTATATGTAAACTAATAACTATGATGTATTGTGGCAACGTTAAGTGAGTGATTCTTTCGGAATGTCGTAAATTGTGATACAGTGATGTTTGTTTTGATTTAGCTCAAGTAAGAAAAAATACACTACACCTAAATAAATTTAATATTCTGTCTGATTCGCAGTTTGAATTTAGAAGTGGCCTATCTAGTGAAGATGCAGATTTAGCAATGGCTTCTCTAATAGTTAAACTAGCAGATAGTGGTAAAAAATGTATTACTATATTTCTTTATATCAAAAAAGCTCTTGACTTCTGTTTCTTTATCCATTCTTATACGAAACCTTGAAAAATATGGTTTTAGAGATACTTCTCTTGATTTGTTGATGGATTATTACAAAATAGAAAACGGCAAGTTAAAATAAAATATTATTTTTTAGTTCTTACACTTCCACGCACATTACACATTTGATTAAAACACTTTTTTACGGATTATTGCGCATATTTTATTTTATTTTATTTTATTTTATATTTAATCCTGACGTTTCGACTCCTTTACAGGAGCCGTGATCACAGGATGACTAAGATAATGGTTGTCATGTATTTTCTACTACCTTCACAATATTTGAATCGGGCACGTTCCTAATTGTTAAAATTGTTTTATATAAATCAAATTGTTTTATTTTACATTTTATTTAGTTATTGAATTCTCACTACGATTACATTGTATACTACTGAGTCTACTATCAGTTCGGAAATTGAGAGGCCCTTCCGAGAAGAACTGGCGAAAGAAATTCGGGCAGGGGGACCAACCTTCCTCTTACTGTTATTATTATTATTATTTATTAATCAAAAACAATGCAAGTTGACAGATCTCTCCAACACACATGCAAGTCACAAAAAAAAATAATCAAAGGAATGACTTAATTAATATTAATATAAACAGTAACAATATGGTCAATTAATGGGTTGAAAGGCATTAGGCACAAAAAAATAAATAAATGTGAACTAGAAATAAATAATTAACAAATAACAAATAAAAAAATGAACTAAAGAATATCAAAATCATGTCAAAATATAATAAATTGAAATGTAAAAGGCTTAAATGTTACAATAAACCAGCAAGAAACTGGTAAGCCTGAGTGCAAATAATTGGTAACGTATCAGCGAACAGGTCAATTTCATCGCATCGAGTGAGCATGTCGCCGATCAGAGTCAGGGCGCGCACTGTGGGCGCATGAGCGGCGTATCGCGTGCGCGTGACCGGTCTCCTCAGCAAGCGAGGGCGACGACGTGGTTCCACCATCATTCCCCGGCTATCTCGAGGCACGCGTGTCGGAACTAGAAGGCCGAACCCACCAACTATTGCCGAACTGTCAACCTTTCCGTGCAACACCCGAATATAGTGCATTATTAGGAGGTTTATCCTCCTGAAATGCAATGTCTCAAAACCTACCATTCCATAAACGAATAGAGAGGGGTAAAGGAAAGGATAAAAGCCATAAATCCTTTTGTACAACCACCGAGAAAATTTACGCTGTACTCTTTCTAACATTAAAACATATGTGTCTTCATAAGGTGCCCAAATCTCAGCTGCATATTCAAGCTTACTACGTACATAAGCGTTGAATAATACAACGGCTACATTCATATTACTGAATTGTGAGGCTGTCCTTATAATAAAACCTAAAGTTCTACTTACAGATTTACACAGTTCTGTCATTTTTTTTTTTTTTTTTTTTTTATTGCAGAAAGTTGGCAAACAAGCAACTGCCCACCTGATGGTAAGTGGTAACAGTCACCTATAATACATGTGGCTCTTGTGAGATTCGCAGCAAAACTGCAACCCCCACAAGAAACACACAGTGTACGTTGCCAACTTGTGACACAAGATGTAAAGTCACTGTACCCAGTAATTTCATATGCTCATGAAAGTCAAATTTATTGTCTAAAGTCAGTCCTAGGTCACGTATATTATTAACTCTTTCCATATGTGCGTCATTAAGTTTATACTTCGTGTCTATTGAGTCCCGTTTCCTTGTAAAAGTTATAGTTTTGCACTTTGAAGTATTAAACGAGAGACGATTGTCTTGGCTCCACTGTGCAACGGCGTCTATATCAGTTTGAAGAGCTAGGGTATCATTTTCGTGAGATATTCCCAAATATAATTTAAGGTCGTCGGCGAATAAAAGGCACTGAGCAGTTTTAACCGCCTCAGGCAAGTCATTTATCATAAATAAAAACAATGTTGGGCCGAGAGTACTACCTTGACTCACTCCAGACCTAGTATAGTACATGTTCGACTCGTATCCATCCACCTTCACAAATTGATGACGATCCCTAAGGTAGCTTGCAAAAAATTTAAGCAGTTTGGGAGTGAAACCAACAATTGCTAACTTTTCCAAAAGGATGTCATTATCCACAAGGTCAAAGGCCTTCTTAAAATCAAAATAGGCGGCATCAACTTGCCTTCCCGCATCTAACTCAGCATAGACGTAATCTGCAAGGGTAACTAGATTGGTGGTTGTCGATCTTGCTTTACGGAAACCGTGTTGACTATCGTGCAGTAAGGTGTTAGTCTGACTACTAATAATACGACTTAATATGGCTTCAAATAATTTAGCGAATACAGAAAGCACTGCGATTGGTCTGTGAGACGAAACATGGTTTCCAGGTTCTCCCTTAGGAATTGGCGTTACTCTGGTCACTTTCCAAGAAACCGGATATATTGAGTTGCCAATACTAAGATTGTACAGATATAGCAGCGGAGCCTCAAGAACACGAATACAATCTCTACCTATAAACACAGGAACATGGTCAGGTCCAACTGATGAACGAGGTTTAAGACGCCTAGCGGCTATCTTTAGATCCACTCGATCAATTGTCCCGATTGTAACAGATTTCACGTCGCCAAGAGAATGAGCCGCTCGCGAAGCCTCTGCAGGATCTAGTTTAGGTACATTGTTTAGAAAAACAGAGCTAAAATATTGGGCGAATGCATCTGCAGCAGGCTGACCTGAAACTTCGACACTTTCATGTTTATACAGACCCGCTGGTCGTCTGTTCCTTTTTTTATCTCTTATATATTCCCAGAACTTTGCTGGTTCATCAATAATATTTTTTTGAGTCAAATGTATGTGCTGCTGATATGCATTATTAATTAATCTCTTAACATGCCACCTGTAGTATTTAAAAAGTTCTCTATTATATTCTCTTCCCTCAGATCGATACTTTTTCAGATGATAATACTTCTGTTTAATATTGTACACAATCTCTGCTGTATACCATTTTGGATAATTGTATCTAGTGTTACGAGAAGAATTACTTTTGACTGGCACGAAAAGATCAAAGCACTCATATAATTTTGAATAAAAAACCTCTACCGCAAAATTAACATCTGTCGTGGCAAATAAATCAGACCAATCAACGTTACTCAAAGCGTCATATAGTAAAGCATAGTCGGCCTTTCTCCAGTTCCAGCCTAAACATGTATCTGGACGGTGAAGGGTAGTGGGAGGAGAAGAGAAGCACGGCAAGCTCACAGTCACCGCAAGAGCGGGGTGGTACTTGTCTATCGGCACTAACGGATCCGCAATGTCTAAGGTCATCTGATCAGCGTCAAGGTCACTCAGTACGAGATCCAGCATACCACCATGGTCATTTAAAATAGTATTATAGTTACAAAGCATACTAAATTTACAGAATAATTCAAATTGAAGCTTAGCATTATTACTACATGAGTTCAAATTAAAATCACCTAAAACTAAGATATTTAAATCAGGGTATAGGCAGATAGCATTTCCAATGCACGTTAGGACACTTATATATTGCTCATCTTTATAGTTGGGTGGAAAGTAAGCTACACAACATAAAAACTTAACATTTTTCCACGTTATTACAGCAAATAACAACTCTTTTTTCGGCGTAAGGCCATCGATATCATTAACCACACGAACAGAATAACATTCACGAACAGCCAGTAATACTCCACCCCAACCCTTATTATCGACGCGATCTTTGCGAATTACAACATACCCGGTGGGGAAGAGTTCACCATCGGAAACAGAGCTTGTCAGAAATGTCTCAGTCAAAGCTATTACGTCATACTTACATTGTAAGACATTATTATAGAAAACAGATGTCTTAGACCGTAAACCACGCACATTCTGGTACAGACATTGGATGTTTTTAATTCTTCGTTTGTTCTCTACTGGTTTCTGGTTTGTAACGAAAGTTCTGGCGCCATGGTCCAATACATATGTCTTCAGCCCAGTTGCTCGGCGACATAACAAGTTCAACCCCCTTAATAGGTACACCAAGTTTGAAAGACGCATAGCAACCACGCGATTTTAATGCTTCTACAGTACATAAGTCATTTCCACAGACAGTATTCAAATGGGCACGCACTTGGTCTACTGTAGTGCCTTCCTGGACATAATAAAGGTGTAAAAATTTTCTCCTTTCAGCAGCACGTATTAGAGTAGTACCAGTTACCGCAGTACCGCGAAGCACGCCGGATGGGGAAGCTCGGTTACGCTTACGTTTTACTTCAGTCCATTTTTCGTCGTCCATGCCATCCATATCTCCGGTGTTTGAGGATGGGACTGTAGTTAACATAGAAGCAGTACTGCTCGAAATATTATTGAGACTGTTACTCTTACGCACCGAGATATCAACTACTTGCGTAGGGGAAGAAGTGGAGACTGGTGCGGGTTTCTTCTTGCTGTGCTGACCACCGAGCCGTACAATAGCGGGCTTTTTCTTTTCTTCCTGAGTGGGAGGTGTGTTGACGGTCTCCCAATAGATTTTTGTGAGTTTTTCGTAGATGTCATTTGCAATGTCGTTTGGAGCTCACTCAACTTCATTAGTATGGAAGTTTGAACTCCTTCCAATTTATTAATAGCAAAAGCCTGATTTTGTAATTTTTTGCATAATTGCGGAAACTCAGAGAAGGTTTCTTGCAGCACAGCTTGTAACTCTTCTCTTACGATAGTCCTCAATGTCTCGGGATCTCGGCATACACAGTTACTGACCTTTTTTGTCTGTTTTCCGCGCCGTAGTGTCACATTACTAATGCCCAAGACAGAATTGTCCAGAGCTTCACAGCTTGAGTCATTTGCGCTACGAACCGGGGTATCCAGATTGCTTGATTTTAGCATTTTACCGCGGCAGGTTACACACACCCAAGTCTGCACAGCATCACCATTTAAAGCAGCATATTTTGCCGCAGGTATGCCAGCACAAATAAAATCATAGGTACAATTACATTTCGAACAATTAATACATATTTCTTCATTATTAAGTTCATGAGTACATCCAGCACATACAGTCATCTTGATAATTTTTATTTCATGTATAAATTTTGTAATATAATATTTTTCAACAATCAACCACACTAGGAATAGTATATTAATCAAAAAAAACACAAAAAAAAAAACATCAATTTTCGAGGTTTCGAACTCTAACGATCTAAGTTATGTTCGGACAACAGATACGCTACACCACTTTCGCTTAGATACCATTTAAATATCACTTGCGACGTAAGAGCATATTTACAGCATAGAAAGATTGATTTGGGTCCAAAGTCCAAGTTATTGAACAGTTGACAAACACTATCGACCGTTTGTAATTGCACTTGTTTTTATGATTTACACTAAATTTATGATTGTAATCACTTTGTTCAGCTATTATTATTTCCACAAAATGACTTTCCTCGGTGCGTTCTTAGATTTTCTAGCTGATTTCACATTTTTCACTAAACTTAGTTTATTGCCTTGTTTTACGAACTTTTCTATTTTAGTCCGATTTAACAGAACAACAATATCACTTTATGACTCTAATGTACTTAACACAACTTTTTCAATTTTACTTTAAAATAAGCACTTAATAAATTTTAAAAGATTTTTAACACAGAGACGATGTTAACCGTGTAGGGTGGGTAGGTGTATATGTATTATTTGCAATGAGGTCTAACTACATCATCAGGTCTTGCAATGTGTGTTTTTGTAGGTATTAATTTATTAATTATTGGATCCCAAGCAGGTGGAATGCTCCAACCTTCGTCTCAATCGATAGTAAGACGAGTTTTTAATAAAACATAGGCGCGATAATAGGTCTGCAGTGTGTGAGCATGCTTTTGAAGGGCCCAACCACTACATTCGTTTCGATAAACCACAAATTCTCGCTAGAGAACAGAGATTTGTTCCTAGGATGCTACGCGAGACTATTGAAATCAGGAAACATGCTAATTTCAATAGAGACGAAGGTTGGAGCGTTCCACCTGCTTGGGATCCAATAATTAATAAAGTAATACCTACAAAAACACACATTGCAAGACCTGATGATGCTGAACCTGCGCTTTATATGAAAATCATTTCTTAAAGAAGTAAAAAATAATACAAGAGAATCGACGCTTTAAGATTTTTATATATTTTTTTGCATTTTTTTATAGCTATCTATCTAATATGATAGATTATTTTAATACAAAAATACTAGAAGAAATTTACTCGGCTCATATGTAAATTCTCAGGCGGTAATCGAACCCGCTACGGTCCAATGCTCTCTTAATTTAGCTATCGTGCCTTGTCAATCACCTGTCGAATTTCCTTGTATATTTCTTTTAAGAGTTTTGGCATGTGCATGTGCATGTGCATGTGCATGTGCCAAAACTCTTGTGAGTTTCTTGCCCGATTCTTCTCATGTTAGCCCCTACGTTCGGAATCGGGTCGCTCGTGGCGATTACATGTGCGGCATCAACTCCGCGGATGTACTTGCCGCTAGCGCACGGGCTATTCTTTATTTTAGTAGAATATTTTCTCAATTTTGTAAAAATGACGATTTTAAGTGCCCGCAAAGCCCTATGAAATAAAGTAATTTTGATTTTTGATTTTATAATAATTTATCATATAAAAATCGAACTTAAGTTTGTTACTTACTAAAGTGTTTGGTATAGTTAAATCTCTCATTATTCTAAAGGTACGTTATGTAACAACCGGCTTAAAATAAAGCCGGGGATTTCCCTCATATTACCATTATAAACTTCTGTTGAACTTTACGATAGCAATTTAATCGTCAACAAACATTGTATTCGCGTCGGATTTTATTACCTGATTCAAGTATTCCTTGTAAAAACATGAGCAGTAAGAGTGTATTACCTGTGGAACCATATCAGGGGTCATCCATAAATTACTGGAATGTGCTAAAGTACAATCTTGCATGGAATATTATAGCCACCTCTGGGACGGCTCAGCAAAATATCAACTTGTTAAAGGGCAAATTGGTGAAGAGCAAGCTGTTAAGCTAGCTCACCGTAAAGTTGCCTGTCTTTCGGTCTTCTACAGAATGTACTGTGGAGAGTGTGCTCAGGAGCTGCATGTGCTCATACCGCCATCTCCCTTTTTCCATCGGACATCCAGACGCATTGCGGGCTACCACCCTTTCTTGGTTGCTATTCCTACCTGTCGCACTAACCGCTTCTTAACATCTTTCATAATGCACACAACAAAGGAGTGGGACTCCCTCCCTGCGTCTGTATTTCCGAATACTTATAATCCATCCGTTTTCAAGGCCAGGATGAAAGGGCACCTTCTTGGTTAGCTCGTTCCATCGTGGATTCTGTCTTGGCCCCCGGGTTTGATTGGGATCAAGAGCGAACCCATTCAAAATAAAGAAAAGACATTGTGCGAGGAGAGGCAGCTTTATGACGTCACATGTTAAAATTTAAAAAAACTAAAACGCTAAATTTATTTGTTAACTAGCTTTCCGCCCGCGGCTTCGCCCGCGTGGATTTCGGTTATATTGCGGTATAAAGCACAACTATAAGAAAACTTCTCATTCCCACGGAAAAATCTAAGAAGCGCGATGTAACGCTGGATACAAAATTCATATAATTCATTCCACTTCTTACGTATCTTAAAAAACACTTCATTACCACGTTTTAAAAAACACCCAGCGCCATCTTTCGCATACCTCTAGAACTAAATAGCGTAAGCTATCTTTCCACTTCTTACGTATTTTAAAAAACACATCGTTACCATGTTTTAAAAAACACCCAGCGCCCTCTATCGCATACCTCAAGAACTAAGTAGCGTAAGCTATCATTCCACTTCTTTTACGTTGTTTTAAACGACACACAGCGCCATCTACAATCCATCCATCAAGCAAACAATATTTTTGTTTTTCCTCGGGAATATCAATTTTTTCCAGGATAAAAAGTATCCTATTATTTAATCCGGACTTTTATCTTTACGTCTGCAAAATTTCAAAGCAATCGGTTCAGTAGTTACGGCGTGAAAGCGGAACAAACAAACAAACAAACTCACTTTCCAATTTATAATATTAGTAAGGATAAATAGCAAAAAATTAACAAACTCGATCTACATTTACATTCTCGCTAGGAGATCATCTCTTACACTACAAGAAAAACCGGCCAAGTGCGAGTCGGACTCGCGCACGAAGGGTTCCGTACAAACTTTTAGTTAAGAAAAAAACAGATTAAAGATAAATTTTATTATTTACCATAAAAGTAAAAATACAACTGAGTATTTTGTGAATATTTCAAGTGCCTACCTGTTGCCATTATTGATATCGAGCAAAAAAGGGCAAAAAAATCGTCTCCTTTAATTTTTTTTTGTTTTTAGTATTTGTTGTTATAGCGGCAATATAAAAACATAAATTGTGAAAATTTCAACTGTCTACCTATCGCGGTTCATAAGATAGAGCTTGGTGACAGTCAGACGGACGGACAGGCAGCGTAGTCTTAGTAATAGGGTCCCGTTTTTACCCTTTGGGTACGGAACCCTAAAAAACGAAATTAACTGTTTTCTCTTGATTATTTTTAAATACATGCATAATATTGAAAAGTGTGTCACGTCACATCAGGGGTTTTAAAAATGTGACAACCTGTGACAAGGACGAGCTAAGAGGCAACAGTATGTAAATGAATCAACTTGTAATGTGACATGATTTTACGGTGTACTCTTAAAAAAATTGTTAACAAGCTTCGAAGCTTCCCAATAAAGATACTTTTATAAATAGCCTGCAAGCATTACTTATTTTTATAATTTTACTAGCTAACCCGGCCACGTGTTGCTGTGTTACAAATTAAAAACTTATCCTATCTTTGAAGTTAGTTTAAATAACAGATAGTTACGATACGAAGTTGGATCAAAATCGGTTCAGTAGTTTCAAAGTTTATCATGAACATACATCGTGACACGAGACTTTTATATGTAAGTTATATTTTTTGCATTTTTTCAATATTAATCTTTTAAGATAAATTATTTTAATAGCAAAATACTAGAGAAAACCAACGCGGCTCACAAGTCAATACTCAGGCGGGAATCGAACTCGCAACCTTTAGAAATCCGGTCCAAGAATAATAAATCTAAATGGCTTTTTCATCTTAATCGATTGTCCAAACATTTGTAAAAATGTTTCTTTCGAATACGAGAGGATGTTCCTCGCATTGATAAAACAACACTGGCCTACAGCATGGAATCAGAAAGGTACTACAAAATTTCGACAAGTGTTCACAAGGCTCAGTAGCTCAATTGGGAGAGCATTGGACCGGACTTCCAAAGGTTGCGGTTTCGATTCCCGCCTAAGAATTTAGTTGTGAGCCGAGTCGATTTTTTCTAGTATTTTCTATTGAAATAATTTATGTTATAAAATAGCACAAATATACATAAATAATAAAAAATATTAACATTATTGAAAAAAAATATTTGTCCTACAAAATGTATGGTTTAATCAGAGTCCCCTTCCCTCCAACATGTGCGCATACGCAGAGCATCACTTCCTGTGTATCAAATATACTCCGTTAGCATCAACCATCTGCAAAGATCCTTCCAGTTTACCACGAACAAAACAAGAATTGTTTCAACAAAAGAACAGTGTTGAACACAGATGAACACTGAGTGTTCATCTGTAATTCAGCAATGTATGGTGTAATGCACAAATGCGGTTCCCCAACAAATTGTCAAAAAAAAAACGACGGGTTGCACTCCGGGAGTGCAGTGGGTTGTGCATTTTTGATATTTTGAAATGGTTAAGGAATAATTTCGCACGAATTGCTTTAATGATCAGTATAAAAGTGCTATCATTTATGTGGTAAAATACAATATTCATTTATTGCGCTATCGTATACAAACATGTCAACAAACACACCAAGTCGTGTTCGTTGCATTTTTTTGTGCGCATGTGCAGGATTTTGCACATGCGCAATGAATAAAATCAGTTGAACGCATGCGTTCTCATGAAATTACCTGCCATTTTAAAATTTCATAATGACAGTTTTAAAAAAAATAATAATGTAACTGTCACTATGAAGTTTAAAAATGACACGACTATACGCACATCGCGCAAGCGCCCTACGCCGTCTTACGAATTTTCGATCAGGTCACGTGTCCTGACGCGAGTTTAGAAATTTTTACCCATTCCGAAAAAAGTACACAGCGCCGCTAAAGAAGTTTTCACTTCAAAAATGTTGTCGGTAAAATCGGTTTACGGACGATAATTTTACGTGATAACGTCATAAGAAAACATTGATGAAAAATTGCATACTTTTATGAATTGAATTGAATTATAATCACTGAATTATCATTATTTTGTATAATACAAAGAAGGAGTTAATTCACTTCACTTTATAAACAGTGGGCAAAACAGTTCACATGTAGGTTGTGTGCTGCCGCTGTCTCTTTTCTACTCGGACACATCGGCATATGTAGTGGAAGAGAGATAGATGCATCACAAGCCGATCACTTAGGCTGATCGTGGCTCTCTATGGCTTGTTCCGCGCTCTTGCGTGCAACGCTCGGCTCAGACGGAAAGTGACAATGAGTCATGTTTTTTCGTGCGTGCAACCGGTGTTCATCGATTTATAAGACGTTATCACGTCAAAATGGATGAACAATTATTGATGGCAAATATGAATATTATTGATTTGGTAGTATATCTATTTCCAAGTGTTTCTTAAGCTGATTACAGTGCCATCTCTTGATATTTTAGGTACAACTACTTATAACATCGATTATAGTATCCAAGAATTGATAAGAATGAAAAAAGTTATTATTGTTAAATACAGTTGAATAGGTAAAAGTGCATCATATTTCGTTTGAATACTTAAAATACAAGGAAAACGATAACATTTGTTACTTTCAAATAGGTATACAAAAATAATAATATTTCTTATTTTCGTAATATCAACTCTAATTCTATAGGGATATGGTTCAATGTCGGTTGAGTATAATACTGTTCGGTGTATGCTGACTCTTAAAATAGAAGTAAAGGGTTTCCCCCTTATAATAATTTATAATATCATACATGTGTTTCTCTACCACTAATATTTTAACCGGGGACGCTCAATTTTTATCCAGTACCAGTCACCAAGTTAAACCAAATTATGTGGAAAAAATTATGCCAAACTAAGCTAAAACTTACCATATTTTCGTCTGTCGTTATGTCCACAGATTCCTGTCTGCTCTTGAGTATCGCGCACTGTCTTCTCAGGAGAGAAGCGTCACCGTTGATGGCGGCTGTATGAAGAGGCCTGAAAAATACAAAAGTGTTATACAAAAGGATATTTTTATATGGAAATTTGATAAAGTTTAATCATTTATTTCTTTGCTTCATACACGGTAATTAGAGACATATTTGGAGCGGAGCGAGCGAAGCTCTCATGGATCAGCTTCAATGGCGCAATTTCTGTTACGCCATAACTTCCCGAGTTCTTAACCGATTTAAATATTTTTTGTGTGGAATCGAATCAATAGGTTTAGGACCAGATTGTGACGGAGACCGAATTTTGAAATTTGCATAATTATTTTCTTTTTTTAGGTATTACGCTCCGCTCCAATATATGGTGCTGGCGTAGCTTTATGCTTAGGGACTGCATCGCCTAGTAGTCCCATGGATCAGCTTCAATGTCGCAATGTCTGTAACGCCAAACTTCTCGAGTTCTTAACCGATTTTAATCATTTTTGTGAGGAATCGAATCAATACATTGTGGCCAGATTGTGACAGAAGACAGAGACCCGAATTTTTAAATTTCGCAAAAATAAAAAAGTTCTATCCAAATATCTCCATGGGATTTCCCATTGCAACAAAAAGCGCGCGCTTTTTGAAAGTTTTCATTCTTATGGAATTTTAAAATCTACTAAACATGATTTTATATATATTTTTTGGTATTACGCTCCGCTCTTTATGCTAAGAGGCTGAATCGACCTAGTTAAGGTAGTAGGTCATTTTAAATTGTACATTATTTTTCGCCTATAACTAAGCATGCAAACTCATAGTTTTGTTAAAATTACAATATTGTGTGAAAATTACTAGGCGATGCAGTCGCTAAGCAAAAAGCTACGCAGCACCATATATTGGAGCAGAACGTAATACATAAAAAAAAAAAAATTTTAGCGAATTTCAAAATTCGGTCCGTCACCATCTGGTCCTAAGCCTGTTGATTTGATTCACCATAAAAAATATTAAAATCGGTTAAGAACTCTGGAAGTTATGGCGTAACAGACATTGCGCCATTGAAGCTGATCCATGAGAGCTTCGCTTCGCTCCGCTCCAATTAAACGTCATATATATTAAATTACTTTGCAATATTTGATAATATTATTATATTCAATAGAAAAATACTAGAAAAAATTGAGCCGGCTCAAAGGTTATTCTTAGGGGACTGTAGCTCAATTGAGAAAGCAGTGGGCCGGACATCTAAAGGTTATGTCAGAGAATAAGTTAATTTTCATAAATATTTTTCTATAAAAAATGTCATATTGAAAATTCTAGATATCAAAATCATGAATTATTTTTATTATTATATATTTTTTATTACAATTGATAGGTAGATAGTATTAACTTAGTATGTATGTTTGTAACTCAAACACGCAAAAACGGATGAACAGATTTCAACGAAATTTGGAAAACACACAATTTACAACCTGAATAAAACATAGAATACTTTTTATTCCGGACATTTTAAGTGTTCCCTGGATTACTCGCTTGCGATACAAAGTACGTATTATTTTGTTCCTTCTCAAAACCTTGCTTATTTTAAAACGTCTAGCCTTTTAAAATTATCAGATTTTCGGAGCAAAATATCCATTTATTCAGTTACCGCGCACATTACATATTTAAATAAAACAATCATTTACGGTTTTTTGCGCATAATTACGGTTTTTTGATCACGGGTCCTGTTAAGAAGTAAAAACGTCAGGTTTTAATATAAATTATGCGCAAAAAAACCGTTAATAAGTTTTATTTAAATGCAAAATATACAGTTAAATATGAATTTGTTTTGGGTTTTTTGATAGCGATTTTTCTAGCTTGGCAACCCTATTTGAACATAGATAAATATGGTGAAATTGATATCATCAGATAACTCTAGTGGCCTTATTAGCTCGTATGTTTGTTGATTTGATATCGGCAACATTACATTTCAGATTAATATAGTTATACAAATAAAACTTCGATGAATGATAAAAGAAATTATTTCGAACAAAACCACATGTAATATTAACAAAATAATTTTTTTATATATATATTTTATGTATTTTTTCAATGCTATCTTATAAGATAAAAGTAAATTTTTCTATTAAAAATTCGAAATATATAAAAAATATAAAATTAAATGGCTGTTTCATCTTAATCGATTGCCCAAACATTTGTAAAATGTTTCTTTCGAATCGAGGATGTTCCTCTCATTGATGTAACAACGCTGGCCTACTGCGTAAAATTAGAAAAGGTACTAGATTTCGACGAGTGTTCACAAGGCTCGGTAGCTCAATTGGGAGAGCATTGGATCGGACTTCCTGGTTCGATTACTGAGAATCCACTTGTGACCCGAGTCGATATTTTCTAGTGTTTTTCTATTATAATAATATTATTACATTTATGGTTTTTATCTTTCTAAATCTTCAATGCTATCTTATATTTTATTTTTTTAATAGAAAAATACTAGGAAAACATGATTCAGCTTACAAGTTATTTTCAGAAGCCATCAATTTTTTCTAGTATTTATCAATATATTTTTTTAAATATATTTGTTTATCCAACACAAAATCTACATAATTTTAATATACAATTCGTTAATTATTAATATTAATATAAAATAATTAATGGATAAAAAAATAAAAACGTTTAATTAAAAAAAAATATAACACACTTCAATCAATCAGCTCTATATTTTTTTAATATCATTTAATGGCTTGAATACGTGTCCTTTAAGCCATATCTTCATATTGATTCACTTCTTTTCTTAATAAGATGATGATGAATGATGAGAACTGAATTATGAATGATGAGTAAAATCATTTTATTCATCATTCGTTTTATTAAAAATGGCATACGGTTTGCACTGAGTTTCAGTAAAAAGGTGTGTTGTTTTACTGAAACCTCCCCGTAGACTTCTTGAGTATTTTTTCTAGTTATTTTTTTTTTTGCTACAGAACAGATAATTATTGACTCTGTAGGGCACCGCAACAACGAGAAGAACACCATAAAACATCCATGTAAAGTAAATACAAAGGTAAAGTTCTTTGTTGGTTGTTTTATTCAATAACCATAATAATTTTTACTAGCCTAGTTCTTTATGAGGCGTTGCGGAGGGGTACCCTAGCGTGTGTGTGAACTTAGCAGATCATTGTCCAGCAGATCAAAATTAAATGAGAGTTCTTTTCGCATGCAGCTGAGTTCTATAGTTCCTGATACTGTTTAGAAATAGTTCTGGCGTTTTTACCTCGAAAAATGTCAATTAAAAAAAAGATCTGCTAACTTCCCGTAGCAGATCATTTTGCAGCAGATCAAAAACAAATGCGATTTATTTAAGTATGCAGCTGAGTTCTATAGATCCTGATACTTTTTAGAAATAGTTCTGGCGTTTTTACCCAGAAAAATGACAATTTACGAAATGATCTGCTAAGTTCCCATTTGCCGTAGCAGATCAATTTGCAGTAGATCAAATAACAAATGTGAGTTCTTTGCGCATGCAGCTGAGTTCTATAGTACTATCTATCGTAAATTGTCATTTTTCTAGGTAAAAACGCCAGAACTATTTCTAAAAAGTATCAGGAACTATAGAACTCAGCTTCATGCGTAAAGAAATCACATTTGTTTTTGATCTGCTGCAAATTGATCTGCTACGGAAAGTTAGCAGATCCTTTTGTTATTTGACATTTTTCGAGGTAAAATCGACATAACTATTTCTAAAAAGTATCAGGATCTATAGAACTCAGCTGCATGCGAAAAGAACTCACATTTGTTTTTTGATCTGCTGCAAATTGATCTGCTACGGGAAATGGGAAGTTAGCAGATCATTTCGTAAATTGTGATTTTTCGAGGTAAAAACGCCAGAACTATTTTAAAAAGTATCAGGAACTATAGAACTCAGCTGCATGCGTAAATAAATCGCATTTGTTTTCGATCTGCTGCAAAATGATCTGCTACGGAAAGTTAGCAGATCATTTTTTTAATTGGCATTTTGCGAGGTAAAAACGCCAGAATTATTTCTAAAAAGTATCAGGAACTATAGAACTCAGCTGCATGCGTAAATATATCGCATTTGTTTTCGATCTGCTGCAAAATGATCTGCTACGGAAAGTTAGCAGATCATTTTGTTATTTGACATTTTTCGAGGTAAAATCGACATAACTATTTCTAAAAAGTATCAGGATCTATAGAACTCAGCTGCATGCGAAAAGAACTCACGTTTGTTTTCTGATCTGCTGCAAATTGATCTGCTACGGGAAATGGGAAGTTAACAGATCATTTCGTAAATTGTGATTTTTCGAGGTAAAAACGCCGGAACTATTTCTAAAAAGTATCAGGAACTATAGAACTCAGCTGCATGCGAAAAGAACTCTCATTTAATTGTGATCTGCTGGACAATGATTTGCTAAGTTCACACACACTACCCTAGCCGGGAAAAAACGTGCGTAGCGTTAAACAAAAAGCGTAAGCTTTTTATGTATAGTCTATGTGGGATGGCTATACAGTGTCTAATGTATAGTCTACGTGATGACTGATATTATATATTTTATAAATCATTGTAAATAAAATAAAGCTGTTAAGATAATTTTGTAAAGTAGTTTCTTTGCTTTTTATCGATAAAAAAAAACATAATAAAAAATGTATACCCGAATAATTTCTTTTTAATTTTGCTGGATTTGTTCCGATTAAGGACAGAAGATAAGTTTCATTTTATAATACAGCAACGTGTGGCCGGGTCAGCTATGTAAATTATAATATGTAGTAGGATTTTAATAATTAAATGAATTATGTCATATTATATGCAAAACGAATAAGCTTTATTAATTTGTATGCTATCACTACGTTAGCTTAAAGTTGTCAATGAATAAGACCTTTTTATACCATATTAAAAGCAAAGAAATTATTATTATTACTACTATATTGAGTGATATGATTTTAATCTTTTTTGATGTAATTAACCATTATTAATAAAATTAAATTTTAAATTGCAAAAAATGTAACATATAACTATGAATCAAAATGTAATGTAATTTAATTTAGTACCTAATTCCTACGCAAATTTTGGCAGAAGATGCTTGTACTATCCTATCTTGTACACCAACATTGTAACCATTTTCTAAGGATTAAATTATTCTGATAATAACTGATTCAGTTTTAAACAGACACAAAAATCGTGACTGTACAGCGATAAATTTTTATTACTTCCAAGAAAACGAAACATATCGTATATCATGAAAGGTGTATCCAATGATACTTCGTAAATAACAATGCCCATGACCGATACGGCTTTAAAAATGGCGAATTAAGAATCATGTCTTCCTTTTTTAACACGTCTTTATTAGCTTCACTTGTAACTATGTAAGAAAATCTTGGAATCTAATTTGACCCACTTTCCGGACTTTGATTAGGATGAAATTTTGCACACGCTCTGAGTTCTGATGACAATACATGACAATACATGGTATTGGACGGAACCATCCCAAAGATGAGAACAGTACTCCATACACGATCGAACTTACGCTTGGTTAAGATTGAGCAACTCGGCTTGAAGTATCTTCTCACTTTCGCCGGAATGGCAAGTTTGAAGTTAATTGAGCCTTACTCTCAGTGAAAGAGCCATGATTTAGAGATGGTAACACTGTCATATTGAGAAACTAAAATTAAAAAAATATTAACGTAAGAAATTAGTATAAGACTAGTACCCACATTCCTTGCTATCCGGGGGAGTGCTCCTCCAATAAAGTTACTAAGATCTTGATAGAAGTTAAGTTAAATAGTCACAAACTAGATGTAAATCTAATACAAACTGTTTTAAACTATCTTCATTATTACTTCATTATTATTTTGTTGCCTGAGAGCCAATAACGGAGTGCTTACCTTATATTTTTATTTATGTATATTGATATTATATGTATTTTATTACATTTTATTAAAATAATTAGCCTAAGTTACTCCTTATTACATCTGCTACCTGCCTATAAAAGTCTCGTCAAAATCGGTCCAGCCATTTCAGAGATTAGCCGGAACAAACAGACAGACAGACAAAAATTGTAAAAAATATTATTTTGGTGTATGTACCGTATGTATATTCATATGCATGTAGTAATAAAAGGTTATTTCAATATTACAACCAGACACTCCAATTTTATTTATATGTATAGATATATTAAGTGCTATTAGCAATAATATTTTTGCCGCTTGTGTTAATTTGTTATTTACCTACTTTGTTGTCTTAGGCGTAGTGTTTTTGTTTTTACTGTTGGCAACTTTTTGGCCGAAAACGTCATTATCCATATTAGATTGTCTACGTATAGATTAAGAATGGCTGTTTTTGTCACATAATAAAATAAATAAAAAATAAATTACTTGCTAATAAAACTAAAGAGTTAACAAGCCCAAATTTGATGAGGTTGTGTTTTATTGCGGAGTTCTTAGGTCCACCTTCTCCAGCATGAGACCCTGGTTACCATATCGGATCAAAATACCCATCAATGAGAATCAAACGAGTCCATATTCTATGGGGTTATGTCGTTTTATTACGGAGTTCTTATGGCTTCCAGCTTCAGCAACAGATCAGCTTTATGTAAGCATAATATAGTCACGCAATATACATTATATGCACGCAATTTTAGATCATTTGGAACCGGAAATAGGGTCAAAACTTGTACGGTTTCATCACAGACACCAGGACAGGTGAAAAAAAAATAAAAGCGAGTAAAAATATATTAATTTTGAGGACCGCTTGATACTACGATAGGGATCCTACCTTCTACGCCAAAGGCTCCGGGTTCGAACCCTGGTAGGTTTGTGTGATGAACATACATTTGTTCCAGAATCAAGCTTTATAAGTACCTAAATCGTTTCTATATTTACTAGCTGACCTGGCCACGCGTTTTGCTGTGGTTCAGTTATTATAATTTGCATTTTTAATAAATTAAAATGAAACAAATTCAGCAAAATGAAAAAAAAAAACATCAAAATCGGTTGAGTACTTTCGGAGTTTAACGCGGTCAAACAATGGGACACGGAATTTTTATATATATACTAGCGGCCCGTCCCGGCTTCGCACGGGTGGACAAAATTCTTTAAATTTTTTCTAGCATTCAATATAGCCTATGACAGTCAGCAATAATGTGCCTTTCTATTGGTGAAAGAATTTTTAAAATCGGTTCAGTAGATCCCGAGATTGCCCCTTACAATTTAACAAATATACAAACACACAAACTTTACTTCTTTATAATATTAGTATAGAAATAGGATTTTAATAATGATCAATACAAATAAATAGCTATGTAAATAATCCCTACTAATATTATAAATGTGAATGTAAGTTTGTTATGCTTTCACGCAAAAACTACTAAACCGATCATCATGAAACTTCGTACATATATGCTTGGAGGTATTAGAAGTAACATAGGATACTTTTTATTGAAAAGAAAAATGCGGGCGAAGCCGCGGGTAAAAGCGAGTTAAGATTATAATTAATTCTGGACAACTCACACTTATTATTTAGTCCTAAACTGAACAGAACAAGAAAGTATTGATTGTTTGATACTTTTAAAAGTATTACACACGCTGTTGGAGTAATACCTAGAACCATAAGGTGACGGCATGGCGTCAGCTTAAGAATTGCTTGGAAAATTCGATAGGTCGGTCGAGGTAGATTAATCGGAAGATCACTCACCCGGATAACGAGGTATGTAGGTTTGATTCACGCCTGACACAACTTAAATGATAACTTGTGAAATTTTTTTAATATATATAAAACTAGCAGTTAAGCGCTTACATTCAAAAATAATGTTTCAAAATTTGGTTTTGTCAAATTTAAAGGTCCAAGATAATCAATATTCTCGTTCAATTGTTTATATATGCTGGCAATATTTAGAAGTTTTATGCAATATTTTATGACTCACTGATGCTAGTTCTACTATTTTTTAATTTTAGTGTCTGTCTGTTGTTCTGTAAGTCAGGAAAAGGTTGACCAATTTCGATGAAACTTGGTATATGGTAAAAGTATGTGCTTGCGCAAATGATAGGCTATATATCATATTAGTAAAAGCCTTATAGTCCTTACTATTATTATATATAACAAAGTGAGTTTGTCTGTTACACTTTCACGCATTAAATAATCAATAATCGTGAAATTATGCATACACTTTGTCAGGGGTATAGAAAAGTACAAAAGGTACTGTTCCCAAGTAATATAAACATAACTATCAGTCGATAGTCTACATCACCGCGAGCGAAGACGCGGGTTAAACATAGTTACTTCATGAAACGCTAAGCCTTTATGTGGTTCTGAAAATACATATAATAGGCAAATACCTCGATAGCACAGTAATTGTTATATATGTTTAGGATTAATTTTAATATATATTTAGGAGAAATAAAATATTAGTTAAAATAACAATGTTAGTCAAATCACAAGTGAATAGATATTTTCTAGGCAAGCGCATCACATCCTAGATCGCATTGTTGCTTACCATCAGTTGAGATAGCGGTCAAGCTTACATATTCACGGTAAAGAAAAAAATATACAACACTGGTGCAATGTGGTTTAATAGGCAAATACTACAAATGCAACCGTAAGATCCGTAAATAATAAATATAGTCTCATATTTTTAAATTATTAGCAATTATCCGTAGACTACTACTAGTTTGATATTAAAAATGAATTTTTTTTTAACTATTTTTAAATTTGTCTGTCATATATATATATAATAATAAGAATTTTCTTCATTTCTTCTCTCACACAGAATTGTATACAGTTGCCATGTCAAAAACTTAAGAGACGTACCACTTGTAATTAATGCAATTGGTTATTTAATTATTCATGTATCGACAAACGCCTGATTAGTATGTATGAATGATTCGAAACACAACTAGCACTTTTTCATTGCTGTCCGTTCTAAGTCATTCAAAGTTTGGAATTATTCTCAAAAAAGATTAGCCTAGATACATATAACATTTTATTTAATAACAACATACTAATATAAAAAATTACTGAAAATTATATTATTGCTACATATAAATTGATGAATTAACATAAGACAAATTGGGGTTGGTAGTGCACCTAAACTAAAATAAAATTGTTTATAAAAATAACATAACTCTACAATAATGAATTGTCAAATAGCTTAAATCAAAATACATTTGGTGTGCTCAATTACTTAAATATTATTGTCTCTAATATAATTAGACTACTGCTTGGTGCTTGGTTTTGCACTGACCGTTGCGGTTTCGAATCTCGAAAGCTTGTGTGATGAATACAAACATTTGTACCCCAGCCATGGGCATTTATATATATATTCCTATAAATATAAATAATCTATGTAACTAATATGTGTGAATATCCATTACACTGACATACTTTATTTCTTTTGATAACTTTTTTGGAATTATCATGTGTATTTAGATGGCTACTTGATGCAATGGTAGCGATCCTGCCATTCGCACCAACGGTCCTGGGTTTGACAGATATATGTGTAATGAATACGAATTACATATCTCAACATCATGTATATATGTATCTATCATTTATACTAGTATCAATAACACAAATCTCACAGTGCTTAATGGGGGCTATGTTAATTGGTATGAAAGAAAGAAATAACTCTATTATTAATATGACTATTATGGGAAGACTGGTGCGCTACCAGCATATGTTAATAGGTGATATAGGATTTATCAAGACTACTTACAAATGATTTTCTTCGTCAGGTGCCAAACAATTCTTCCAGTCTATATACACTTGGTACCACAAAAGTTTTCTATGAAGCTCAGCTGGAACGACTTTCATCACTTCCGGTGTGGCTATGTGGAACTCGTCTTCTATTTTAAACGGTATCCGTATTGTTGTACCGTCCAACATTGTTAAAACTGTGTTATTTTGCCAATCTAATGTTGGTGGATGGTTACTTACTGTCTCGGTCACTTTATCCACATTCTCTAGTAATCCTAACGGGTTACACATTAAGCCTGGTATACTATCGACTGTAAATGTTGACATTTTACCGGTACTATCATTTGAGTTTTCTTCTGACATTAGCAGTTGATCGCTATTTTCTAAAACCCCTGTCACCGTGTATGCAGATGATTTAGACTTATCCAATTGTGAACTCGTTGAATTCAATTTATAAAAAGGGCCTGGATGAATAATAACTTTCTTTGTGTCCCTCTTCTTTGGTGATTCTGTCACAACATACGGAGTGGCCTGCCGTCTTTTAATGCGTTTGCTAGGCTGTTTTTCTTTACTAAACATTATGTCTGATGACTCGTCCGTCTGGCAATCTTTATCTATAAATTTAGAAGAGTCAATTGGCTTGTCTTCAGTCTGGCAAGATACAGTTTTAGTCTTTTTAGGAGTTGTTAAGAGTGATATAATGGCTCTGATTTTTAATTCATGACTGAATACAGAGCATAAGGCTGACAATAAAGTGTCATAATTATTCTGACCAATAATCCGAGTTATGCTTTCTGAAGTCTTCTCAAAAGGAGTTTCTCCTCCAAAACGAGCTACTGTAATACTGTTCTTAGTTATTAAATTCAGTTTATTGACAATTGTGCAAGGTGTGTTCAATTTTAAAAAGTCCCCTTTCATAGATTCATAAAGTGTGTCCTCTCTATACACGCAGGCTTTGACCAAATCTGTTTTATTTACAACTTTTAAATTATTTTTCTTAATTAAAAATCTTGGTAGCTTTTCCATGGCTAAGGGTTTATCACTTTCTTCGGACATTATCATTGTAATTTTTTAAAACATGAGCAGCCAAGAGATGTTAACAGGCACAGTCATTTAAAACAGGGGAATTTTCTCAATCAATAAACACATATCCACGTGACATTTTAACACACACACACAAAAACAAAAACCACAATAGGTACTTTTTTCTTCACTGTACGCGTCTGATTCCTTCGACAGTTTTTAACATCTAAATAAGTATGACTGTCAGATAACAAAGTAACAGCAAAACAAAACTCTCATATCACTTATGTGGGACGGCGTATAGAATTTTATAAGGACGTAAATGAAATTACGTAGCTTCTACAGCTGTACGTAGGTCACACGCATCAGTAGGCGTACATTAATCAATTTTGCCCACATACATACCAATAAAGAGTATATTTAACCTTATTACTTTTTACATAGTGGTAAATCCCCTGGCACGTACCACAAGCGTGATAGAATGTGTTTGTAATCTGTGGTGTTGTAAAGCGTGGTGCGGTGTTGCCAGCGTTTAATGATCAAAAGGTACAAAAGCCCGCCTAAAAAGTAAAATATTAGTGTATAAAGTAACAACCAACGAAATAATTATTATTATTAAAAAATAATCGATGTGCATCTGTATGTTCATAGTGACTAGTGAGCTACAATAATTACATTTTTAATTAATGAAATTTATAGGTGAACTGAAAACACGAATAAAATTAATGTTTACTAGCTTTACTAGTATCACCGAAGTCTTTAAAAGAGCCATATTTATTAGTTCTTACAGATCCGCCACTATCGCACATTTTAATAAAATCATTTACTAGACTTACACACATAATATACACGTTTTAATTTTTTTCTTTAATTTCAAGCCGGAGTTTAGATTCGCGGTATATGTTTTGATTTTCAAAACATAGATATAACTGTGATAAGGTCAGCTTTAACGTTATGCTCTGTTACACACAAGACTAAAGGATTTACGAACACCAGAAAAAATGTTACAATTGTATTGACTCAAAATCAATTTAAATATATTGTATTGACTACATTGTGCATAGCCACCTTGAATTTGCCTCCTCAGTGTGGAATCCTTTGTACACTGCGGTACTTGTATCTTGCTTTGTCATGTACTGACAACGACTAACTAAATTTGGACAGACTTGCATTCATCGTATGTTTTTTGCACAAAGTTTAAATGGACAAACGCACTGTAGCAGTTTCTTGTTAAGCATATCTTTGCAATGTAAGTATATTTAGTTTAAAATGTACTTACTTTTTTATTACGTATTGTGTTATATTATCCCATTAATCTGATATAACAGTATTTTTTTATCGTTAGACTTGTATTTAGATAATTTTAGTTTAATTTTCTTTTTCATTTTTATTTTAGGACGATATTGCAAAGGAATAAAGCTAATTTGTTATGAATAAATATGTACCATGTAGCAGTACTGAATCAATAAATAAGCTTATTTTGAAAAGCAATCGCCCAGATAACGAAAGGCTACCGATTCTTGTCCTGTCTAATACACGAAACAAGTTAAGTTTTTCTTATACTTTGTCCAATGTAGGATGATACTTTTGACAGTTGACACGTAAAAAGAAGGTATAAAGTTGCTATTGCAATGTCAAGCCATAATAACATAAGGAAACAAACGCAACCTTAGTACGTAGCAATAAGGAAGTGACACCAGTCAAAAGTATCATCCTACATTGGATAAAGTATAGTGATTTTTTTGCAACAGTTGCTTTAGACATAAAAAATATTATATAAAAATATTATAATTATTGTAGTATTTTTTGTTTCACTAGCTTAGCAACACCTACAAAACAACATCATAGGGTTGAGCTATAGAATCGATTAGAAATTGCTAAATATCGATATGACCAAATTATCAATAAAGTCATACATTAAGGCAAATCGATGAATGTCTGATGTTGCATTATTATAGTATATATTTTTTAATGGAAAATGACAATAATTGTCGTGAATGGAGGTAGCAGCTCGTTTTAGGTCTTGTCATATTTTGCACGTCGTGCAATCCATCTTTTAAACGGAGTTAATTTGTCAAGGGGAGATTATCTGCCTTTTTGTAATAATAACATCGAGCTTTTTAAATGACCGCGTAACTGAAGGTTACTAGAGTTGTAGACACAGCATATATTTACTGCCTCCAAATTTTTGGAGAAGGTGTTTAGATTTTATCCGTTACAGATACAGAGAGTATCCGTAATATTTTTTTATTTTTCCATCAAATATCAAGAAGTACCAACATTTACTCCAAATTATGTTGAACTCTTTGCAAATTATCTTGACACCAATTCAAGTTGCTGAGTGTAGAATATAAACATAGAATTCGTACATAGTCCTTGAAAATTGAAGTAAAGACTCAATCTAACGTTTAAATAACTTTAAAAAGTCGGTTTTTTTTTTTTTTTTTTTTTTTTTTTTTTTTTTTTTTTTTTTTTTTTTTGCCTGTAAAGTCGGTTTTACGGGCGAAGATTTTACGTGACAACGTCTTTTTCTCGGTAGAATATTTATTGATATGAATATAATTAAATTGCACAATGCGCGCGGCAGACCGATCATAGTTGAGTGGGAGAGAGACGCAAGGCATTCGGCGGGCCTCTCTCTCGTTCGGTGACTCATCGTAACGTTACCGAGCGTTACACTTTTTCATAAGTGACTCCCAGCCGCAACCAATTTATAAGACGTTATCACGTCAAAATATAAGTGGCGATATTTCATTATGTTGTTTTTCAGTTGAAATAATTCAATGATTTATATTGAATAACAAGGCGAATCTTATTATTGGCAATTGGTGTGGGCTTCGCTATGAACTAAACAAAGCGAATAGTGTATAATGTAAAACTGTCTGTTCTATCAACAGCGCCCTCTATATGGATGAAGTAAGTTAAATATAAGATAAAATAGTTTTTATTCAATGTTTAAGTAAAGAACTATGCCATTGCGTCATAGGTAAATTCTTTAATATCGTTTTCTGATAACCTTTTTTTACTTATTTAAATTTTTCAAGAGGCAGTTCAGTGACATGGTGTGGCATCTTATAAAAAAAAATGCCTAATATCAAGCTTGGGACAACTAATTTTTGTTCCTAATGTTGAAAGAATAGTATTTACTCCTTTTAGAAAAAAAAATAATACATACTACTCTGCCAAGAAAGTACCGAGAAAAGATCAATAATATACAAAATTTTTGTAATTCATCCAAATTTATTTTATCACCTTCAAAGTATGCTCGTTCAGAAACGATACACTTACGCCAACGAATAATCCAATCAACAAATTTTTTTTTAACGCTTGTTCCGGAATTGAGTTCAGTTCTCGTCGTGAATTTTCCTTTATGTCTTCTACCGATTGAAAACGGGTGTTACGAAGTAGTAATTTGAGTTTAGGAAAAAGAATGAAGTCAGCTGGAGCCATATCTGGTGAATAAGGTGGTTGCTCGATGGTATTTGTTAAGTGTTTGGTCAAAAATTTGTTCACAAAGATGGCATTGTGCGAAGGCTCATTATCGTGACAAATCTAGCCTTTTTCGTCGAATTTGCTCTCTTAAATGCCGCAAAACGTTCAAATAATATTCTTTATTTACCGTTTGAACTTCCGAGTGAACAACACCGCGATAGTCAAAGAAAACAGTCAACATGACTTTGACTTTTGATCAACTTTGGCGAAGTTTTTTTCAGTTTCGGTTCAGTTGGAAGGCGCCACTCCAAAGCTTGTTGACTAGTTTGCATGTCAAACTCGTAAACCCACGTCTCGTCACCAGTAACAGTGCGTTTCATGAATATTGGGTCGGAATTGACTTGTTCTTACATGTACTCAGCGAATCTCATGCGATTGAGTTTTTGGAGAAAATTCAAGTCTTTGGAACTAGCCGAGTGGTAAACTGTTTCATACCCAAATGATTAGTTAAAATGGTACGGATCGACTCGTGAGATACAGAAAGTTCAGCGGCTATATCTCTCAAAGTTGAATGAGAATTTCCAGTTACTATTTCCTTCACTTTTGCGATGTTAACTTCAGTTGAGGACGTTGATGGGCTATCAGAGCGAGGCAAATCTTCCATCACGTCTCAACCACTTTTGAACGCTTTGTACCACTCATAAACACGTGTTTTTGAAAAAGTCGATTCACCGTAAGCCTTCTGTAACATTTTCAGTGACTCCGAACACGAAATTCCATTGGCGATGCAAAATCTAAAACAAACTCTTTATTCGATATTTTTGTCCATTATGAAATTCACAATACACACTAGATATGATATAACTAAAAACAGCATTGTATTTATATACAGATGCAACTCAAACTCTGCACCAAAATGAAAAGCAGTAACAAAAAAAAAAAACAAAAAATTGAATTTGGAACCATAAACAAATCATCCATTCCCGATACTTTTATGACTGAATGTATAATTTGTCTTGGAACTAAATAAGAATACAGTGTGTTTGTTTGTTATATTCCCAAATATGTACCATAATACCCCTGGAAACCAGAACTTCCACAAAAAAATGCGTTTATCTTTACGAAAACTTTAGACCTACATTATATATTGTGATTGATCATTAAGAGAATGGACTATTCCATCGACAAAATTAGATAAAAAGGCGGAACACTGATTAGCGAATAAATGATTTGATAAATTGTCTTTTAATAGACTTAAGGTAGTGTGATCGCATCGTTATTTCTACTAATCGAATAATATCGATATCAAAAGTGTTGCAAGCTGTACAACATTGCGCAACCCTCAGCCACAGATTAGACTAGGCATTTTAAATTCACTATTTAAAGTTACTACACACGATTTAATTTTAAGCGCCTTTACCAAAGAGATAATGTATCATAGGTATGGAAAATAAATGACATCTTGCTGATTTAGTTAGAAATAGATAAAATGGAGAAAAGTGGTGTAATAAGTGAGACAATTGAAAACTTTTTTGAAGTGAAAACTTCTTTAGCATCGTTGTGATTTGAAAGTCGATGAAACTAAAAAGCGACAGTAAAAAGAGAGACACATAAATTCATAAGATTTAAGGTAGGAGAAAATGAGATAGGAAGCATTATACAGTGTCTCTTATGTTCGTGGTGTGTACTTTAGTTACCATGTTTCATTGTATCTTGCATTGCCTCTTGTATCATTTATCGAAAATGTAAGCTCTGAGTCTGAATAAATCTAAGTAATATATACGAATAAAATATAAAATAATCAACCAACTTTGTATCAGCATGATCATTACTAAAACCTATAATTATCCTCTTCCCGAAATTTTACATTCGTCTCATTTCACTTCTACCACGTGTGAATTGCACACGTGGTAGAAGTGAAATGAGACAAAAAATATAAAAATACTAGAAAAAATCGACTCGGGTCACAAGTGAATTCTCAGGCGGGAATCGAACCCGCAACCTTTGGAAATCCGGTCCAATGCTCTCCCAATTGAGCTACCGAGCCTTGCGAACACTCGTCGAAATTTTCTAGTACCTTCCCGATTTTACGCTGTAGGCCAGCGTTGTTTCATCAATGAGAGGAACATCCTCTCGTATTCGAAAGAAACATTTTTTCAAATGTTTGGTCAATCGATTAAGATGAAACAGCCATTTTAGTTTTATAATTTTTATATATTTTATGCATTTTCAATGCGTAAGATCGCATTAAATAATTAAGATAAATTATTATAATAGAATTTTTTTTTTTTTAAACCTGATGATTTTTAAATACAGTAAACTCTCGATTATCCGCGGAATTGAGTGGCTGAGGGACCGCGGATAGTGAAAATAGCGGATAATCCGCAAAACGGACGAAAATGGGAGGTAAACACACAACAAAATAGTTCCAATATAAAAGATTGATTTATTGCACCGTTTTTAACATAAACATTTTAAATACAGTAGGTACAGTTTAAAGAGTAAACAGTTCACTATTTAAAAAAAATAAACTTAATTAATTACCATACCCTTCCTAACCGCTACGTCAACTCATATTGTTACCTTTTTTTTTTTGCCCACGCGGATAATCCGCTTGGCGGATTAACCGCGCGCGGATAATCGAGAGTTTACTGTAGCTTTATAGAAATCAAACAGTATTTCTAATTTCTAACTCAAATCAATCACAGAGCAAATTATGTTACTTAATGCGGGATACAGTTTTACAGATGAGAAAGAGTGATATTGGACTACAGATTACATATAATGTTGCCAGGCATTAAGCGCCATCTGCATTTCTCATTTCTTCAAAAACAATGCGTTCGTGCTATATGTGATGTCCTTCTATTGAAATCATGCAGAGAACTGTTTCCAAAATTCAATTTTCTCACTTTGCAGTCAATGTTTAATGAAATGATGTATCTTTGCTAAGACCCATCCAATACTAATTAAAAGAAAAGATAATTACAGTTTCAAATCGACAAGGCATCGTGGCAAGCTATTGTTGCCCAATATGCAAACTCATTTGCATAAAAATCATTGTTATTGCTAGCTCCTATAGCGGTCTTTACAAGTAAATTGTTTACTTTTGTAAAAATAAATCTCAACTGACTTTCTCCGAAATTGACTTAAATATTAATTTTTTATATTATTATATTGTCTGCCTTTTTTGTAATGCTATTTTCGAAGACAGAAAACTGGATTCCACTCACAAATGAATTTTCCGCCTGAGAATTCACTTGTGAGCCGATTTGATTTTTTATGGTATTTTTCTATTAAAATAATTTATCTCATAAATATTTAATTTATATAATTATTTGACATTATGTGACCTATGTTATTTATTTTAAATAATTTTATTCAATAGGCTAGAATACAAAAAATTTTTTTTTTGCTTTAATAGAAGCTCATTTCTATAATAAACAGACAGAAAAAAATCGGTTTTCGAATAACTTAAAAAACAAGCAAGATATAAGGTATTGAATATTTTGCTCCATCTCTCTCTAGCAAAACGGAAATTTACATGGAGTTTATATGGCCGTACTAAAGAGTGACGTCACTGTTGATGTCGGATCTCTCTGTCTAATCGCTTCCAAATGAACAACTTAAAATGCTTGTATCTAATGTATTTCTAAGCCGATTTTAATTCTGATTTCACAGGATTGTATCTCTTTCTACGGTATTTTAATATATTATGACGAGACGTGAAAATTAAAATTCAGTCATCATCCCAATTATATATCATTATAATAATATTTTAAATGTTATAACGTTACAATATATTGTAATGAAAATGAATACTATTCTATCAACATTCACGTGCCCGAGACGGAATACTTTACAAATTGTAACTTATATTCTCCGTTTTCTGTGAATCAATAATTACATTTCATTACGCAGGACATTATACAACTTTTGAGTACCTATAGCTGATCCACAAACTGCACCTGTAGAATGAGAGGTAATAAGTTTTAAAAATATATAATGTTTGTACGGAACCGTACAATTTTATATATATCATAATTAATTATGCAATAATATTGTAAAGTGTCGTATGCTTACGTCGTTGGTTTATGCACTCGATTGCCTCGCGAGTGCCAATTGTATATCAAAATAAAGTTAGTGCAATTACGGCATCCTACACGGGCAGTTTCATTTATCATCCCCGTATTTATCAGTATCAATTTACATTATCATTTAATATCAATATTGTATGAACTATACAATGTTTTTAGTAATGTTTCTCATGAAAATTGTTAAGAAAAGGATTGTTAAATAAAAAGCATGTGTACAATTCAAACGTGGTAGAAGTGAAACCTTCAAAAATAATACGTACACGTACACACACCACGGTTGTTGTGATGCCTTCTCTCAAGCTTTGTACTACCCATGCTCACACAAACACGTATTAACACACGTACATAATGCTTCCTATCTCATTTTCTCCTACGTTAAATCTTATGAATTTATGTGTCTGTCTCTTTTTATTGTCGCTTTTTCGTTTCAAAGAGACACTGTATAATGCTTCCTATCTTATTTTCTCCTACGTTAAATCTTATGATTTTATGTGTCCGTGTCTTTTTACTGTCGCTTTTTCGTTTCATCGACTTTCAAATGACAACGATGCTAAAGAAGTTTTCACTTCAATAAAAGTAAAAGTTGCTTCATTTGCTACATAGACCGAACACATCCTTGATCTACGGAAATGTATGGGCAACAGCACTACGTGTTGGATTTAAAGTTGAAAGTCCATTGATGAAATTTGTAAATCTGGTTGATATGCTGTTTTAAACATAACCACACTGCCCGTGTCGAACGGTCATTATATTGACAAACAATTCTGGGTAATTCCCCACTGGATCAATAGTAAGTCAACAAGGACCGACGTATACGAATTGCTGAAGGAAAGAAAAAGACGGAAGAGGTTTACCATTTACCTTCTCTACGTAATGCAACGCAAATGATATTCTGTTATTATGTAACATTAAGTATTTATTAGAAGTTGATAATAAAATTAACATTCGAGTATTTCTTTTCTAGGATACCAAAGTGGCAAAAAATCTTAGTTAGCTCATGTCATGCTGAGTTGCCTTCCTGCAATCGAATGTTGAAAAATGCAATTGTACATTTAATTTTAGACACATTAGTAATGACATAGTTATGAAAACATTTAGAATTCCATAATTATTTATAAAAGTTAGAATATAGTCTATGGATAATTCTTTTACACAAAGAAGTGGGGTTGTTTATGGGCCACTAATGTTTTCATCTTAAGGTCTATACCAGTGTTTCCTAATTAGTGGTACGCGTACCCCAGGGGTACGCAGCAATCTCTAAACTAAAATATTAAATCCTTACAAAACAATAATGCAAACAACGGTCAAAAAATTATTCAATTTAATTAAACGATCAGTAGGCAATGAATGAAGCGCTTTCCCGCGCTCCATAAAAACTTAACATCGTCACAGACTTCAGCTCGAAGATGACTTGAGATTGAAGCTCACCATACAACAAGCCGACATACAACCAGATTTTTTTAGGATTGTTTAAAGACAAACGTGCACATTTGTCACATTAATAAAACATGTGTTCATTAATGTGATAAATGTGAGAATCTAATGACAGAGAACACATGTTTCATTTGATGATAATAAATATAAAATCATCTGATTTCATTTTTTTATTTAACATTTCTGCAATATGAGGTATGCAAGTTTGATGTCGTTCTTGAAGTGGTACGTAGAAAAACCTAATTGGGAACCACTGGTCTATACCATCGACATATATTAGTATATGCCCTAGCAGTGAGATTTGTAGCACTACAAAAGAAAGAGATAAAACTAAGTTTCGGATTATCTTTATATCTCTCAAAATATATGCCGGACCTGTCATGAAAATTGAGAGCCAATCGCCTATAAGGAAAGATATAGCGTTAGTCCAAAAGCATATGCTTCGTCACTTCTCAAACCAAGAAATTACTGCACGTTATACGGGTACGGCATGTCCATTAGTATATGTCGATGGTCTATACTATAACCCCATCAGTAAAGATTTTTTATTTATTAAGAAAACTGAATATATTTGTGATAGCGAACAACATCGTATGAATATATACATAGCTAAATAATTTAAATAATGAATTTGTTTTATTTACATCATGTTCTAAAATATAATTTTAATTTAGAAGATTATAAACAGTAGGTACTGTTTGACTAAAAGTGGATGGGGGGAGCGCAGGCGGCCATTGGGGAAGTGTTGTTGGATCGTTTGGGTCGAATTTAAAAAAAACACCTAGACATTTACGGGAAGTATCGTAAAAAAGGTATATTTCAAGTTATTTTCCATAATCTGTCAACTTTTGGGGCATGTCAACTACCATAATCAAATCGATTTATAACTTGTTTTGCATCACTAATTCCTTTTATTTTCAATAAATGTATTGATGTAAAAATGTTTCCAAGGTGCCATAGAATGGTGCGATGAAACAGTAAGCGTGTTTGACCTATGACTGCAGAAGAAGAATAGCAGCGAAGACGGTCATTGGATGGCTAACAATAAATTCTTAGTATAACTCTCTCTGTATTTAGTAAGGTATGTTAAGCTGTTGGCAGGGTTAGGCAGTATTTCAATTACTTGTAATTAAAATACATAATTGAAATACAAATACATTCTACAGAATGTACTTTGGTGAGTGTGCTCAGGAGCTGCATGTGGTCGTACCGTCATCTTCCTTTTTCCATCGGACATACTGACGCTGCGTGCTACCATCCTTTCTTGATTGCTATTCCTACCTGTCGCACCAAGCGCTTCTCAACATCTTTCATAATGCGCACAGATAAAAAATTGGAACACCCTCCCTGCGTTTGTATTTCCGAGTATTTATAAACCGTCCGTTTTAAAGGCCAGGGCCAGGGTGAATAGGCACCTTTTGGGTTAGAATTTGTATTTCAATTGTAGTTCGTATTTCAAATACGTAACGTCTATATATATATTTAAAAAATGTCTATGGCAGTTATGTTGCAGGTGTGCTTAATAATAACTGCATTTCTTCAGCTATATAACAAGGTATAACAGTCAATTTCAAAGTTAAGAGAAAAGAAATAAAATGTAAAAAATACTTTTTAAAAACAAGTTCATCAAATTATATCAAACGAGCTGAAACTCGATGGGATTGTGTCGTTTTGTTCCGGATTTCCTATGGCCACCTTCCAGTTTCATTATCAGATCATCTCCATGTCATCATAATATTGCATTGTCACGCGATATACATATGCATACAAAGGGGTTTGAAGATTTTTGTATTGAGGGTGGCCCTAACGTAGGCCGCCATTTTTTTTTTCAAAATCTCGGTGCACAACGAAAGTTATATATTTGGATGGAGGACACTTATACAAACAAAAAATGTTATATAACATGATATCCTAAAGCGTCACCTTTCGGAGTTATTCACCAAATAAAGTATAGGTAATATAACAAATCATTATAATTAAATACACATTTATATTTGATTCCTATACTAAATTGTATTAAAAAGTTATTAATGAACAAAATCAATTATTAGTATTAAAATATTTGTTTTCTTTCTTTGTCTGATTCAGATTAAAAGTAAAAACTTAAACAACATGAAATAACTACAAAATAAATAAATAAATTCGTTACAACAACTGTTATTTTTATCTTTGAATAACTCAGAAACGTGACGCTTTATGATGTTATGTTATATAACATTTTATGCTTGTATAAGTGTCCCCTATCCAAATATATGAAATTTATTGTGCACCGCGCTTTGAAAAAAAAAACAAAATGGCGGCTGGTGTTAGGGCCAAAACCTTCAAACCCCTTTCAGCTCAATCGGAAACGGGGAAGTGGGTCTTTTACTTGCAAGATTTCATTACAGACACCGGGACAGGTGAAAGTAAATTAAAGTTTGTAATAATGGTGTTTAGCCTAGATGTTAATTAAAACAATTAAAATAGGTATAAAATGATATATTTATTATTCATTCTACAGAATGTTTACACTTACAACTCTCGTTCCACTTATCTCTGTTCTCATTATTTTCTTCATAGTTCCCTAAATCTATCTATATTAAATAGGCGATGCAGTCGCAAAGCTTCGCTGGCACCATAAATTAGAGCGGATCGTAAAAATTTAAGACTTGTTCAATAATATTGAGTAAATTTTAAAATTCCATAATAATGAAATCTTTCTAAAAAAAGCGCGCTCTTTGTTTTAATGGGAAATTCCATAGAGCCAATGTTTTTCAGTCATAACTTTTTTATTTTTGTGAATTTGGTCACAATCTGATCCTAAATGTGTGGATTCAATTCCACACAAAAATTATTAAAACCAGTTTAGAACTCGAGAAATTCCGTTCAGACATTCCGTCATTGAAGTTGATCCATTCCGTCATTGGAGCGGATCTCCAATAATAATTATTTTTATTGGGCTAAAAATTATGGAAAGTACAGGTGTAAATGAAAACATAGTTTAAAATGTGCATAAGCAAATTGAGTTAATACAGTTAACAGGAGTCCCCGAACTAGGCAGTGCGTTTATCTTGGGAGACTAGATAACCAATTACTTGGCCTTGCGACCCAAATTCCCAATGACTATTGAAAGAAACAGATTATGAGAAAAAAAAGTCGTGTGGTTTCGTGGGACACCGGATAGGAACGGTGTTCCTTATTATAAAAATATTAATTTTAAGTTCCATTTGAGGTATAAAGAAAATAATTAATCGGGTATACATTTTTTATTATAATTTTTTTATCGATCAAAAGCAAAGAAACTACTTTATAAAATTATCTTAACACCTTTATTTTATTTACAATGATTTATAAAAATATATAATAACAGTTATCATGTCGACTATACATTAAACTAGAGAACCCCTCCGGAACGCCCCATAAGGAACTTCGTTTCAACAAATCGGAGACAAATAAAAAAAAGACTACGGAATAGCAAAAATCAAAGTGAAATTTTAATATAACAAAAATCTTTTACAATTATTACGAAAAGTAACTTTGAAACATCGACCGACTTCAGTTTCAATATACGAATTATCAAGCAGCCACTTAGAATATATTAGTATTTTTTGACATGTACTTTTTCCTGAAACGTCAGGATTATATAAAATAAAAAATGCATAAAATAACATGGCAACATTGACGACAATTTGATGCAACAGTAGCGATCCTGCCTTTCGTACCAACGGTCTTGGGTTCGAGTCCCGGAAGGGGCAGATCTTTGTGTGATGAATACGAGTATTGTACCTGAGTCATGGGTATTTATCTTAATATATATAAATTACGTGTCACGTTGTTAGTCCGCGATAGACTCAGCTTAGGTGTCCATCGCGGTCCATCCAACTTAACCGATTTTAATCAAATTTGTACACCGTGTACAGTTTGATCCAACTTGAAAGATAGGATGGGTTTCAATTTATAACACAGCAACGCGTGGCTGGGTCAGCTAGTATATCTATATAATTTCGTGAGACAGTGTTTAAACGCAATGAATTCCGAAACTACTAAACCGAGTTTGATGATTTTCTTATCATTTTGTTCCAACTCAGGACATAGGATAGTTTTAATTCAATCATAAATAATAATAATTGAGCCACAGCGACGCGTGGCCGGGTCTGCTAGTATTTCTATAAGTATTAAAGTATCTACGTATCATATATGTATATCTATCCGTTACTCTAGTATCCATAACACAAGTCTTATCGTGCTACTTTGGGCTAGGCTAATTGGTGTGAATGTAAGAAATATTATTTTAATTGTTGTCCAAGCCTATTTTGTTTTTTAATCACATATTATTATTTGAATAATTCCGAGCTATTTCATTCATACCTAAACCTAAATAAGAAATATGAAAATAAGAGGTTATGTTTGAAGTATTTCGAAAAGATGGTGACAATGGTAGGTACTGGTTGAATTGAAGTAACACCAATTTAACAATTTAACTTAATTTTTATACTAAAATCGTAGATGCACCCGGCACAATATATTTCGTTATAAAAATAATATTTAATCGTTATAAAACAATATCTAAACTAACTTTACACAGCTTAGGTCTTAACCCGATGTTAATATAAACTTAGGTATAATGAACTACCAGAATACCTAAAAGCAGAAACTAATACTAATAAATTTACAAGGTAATACTAATACTAATAAAAAGTTGTTAGTAATGAAAAGTTATTATTCTATCAATGAATATTTTAAGGAAAAACACCTAAATGTCTGCCCCTCTACCCTTCATTGCTACGCCTTAATTGGTGTTTGCATGTTCTGTTTAGTATTTTTTTTGTATTAAGATTGGGTTAGCTCTTAATCCCAATCAAGGCCGGGGTCAAAGACGGAATCCACGATGGAACGAGCTAACCCAGAAGTAGCCTATTCATCCTGGCTTTGAAATCGGACGGGCTATAAGTACTCGAAAATACAGACGGAGGGAGTTTCACTCCTTTCCCTTGATGAGAAAAAGTATTATATTTCATTGAGTAATACGAATATGTTAGAAATAAACAAAGGTAATTAATACCTATATTTATTTTAAGATAACCTTTTAAAGCGTCATCGCCCTTGTCACAGAATCATAAATTAAAATACTATTTTTGCTTTAGGGGTGTACCCCGAGTTGAATCTACTGTGTTGCCTGAAAAAGGCAAAAGTCGATGGTTAAACGATTTGGTTTGTTTATGGTTGTTTAAGAGCTGCCAGTACTTAAACACAGTTCTCCTAATTTAATGACACTCTTTTCAAATTTTTATTATGAATTTGTTATTATATTTTGAGACATTTTAATTAAGTATTTGATATCAAATTTCTTTGAATTTAGTTAGTTTGTAGTTTGCTTGTTAATAACTTCATTTTAGTTAATATCTAGCCAATCCTTTAGTGCGATAGCGTTTCAATATTTAATCTTTAATATACATAAATTACGTGTCACGTTGTTTTTCTGCGATGGACTCCTAAACTACTTAACCGATTTTGGTCAAACTTCGTAACTATCTGTTATTTGATGTAACTTAAAAGATGGATTATTGTATAACTTTTGAAATAAGAACTTAACCAGAATAGGTAAAGAGCAGGCATATAAAGAGTATACGACCATTTAGTGCAACGTTAAAAATCCTGCCTTTCGCACCGACGGTCCTCGATATGGGCCGATGTTTGTGTGGTGAATACGAGCATTTGCACCTGAGTCATGAGTATTTATATATATTTCTATAAATATTCCATATCTAAGTTTCATAATATATATGTCTATCCGTTATACTAGTATCTATAATACAAGCCTTACACTGTTTTCTTTGGGATTATCATAGAACTTTATAATAAAAACGAGATAATGAGAAACCACTTTGATTTATTCTTGTAAATCAACACAATACACAAGTTTTAACATGTTTTTTGTTTTATAAACACTGCTAGTTTTTTATATGTGAAGAATAATTACTAAATTCAACTGTTAGTGTGTATAGTTCTTGTCGTTTCTATATAATGTTCATTCGTAATTTTCTGTGATTTATAAAAATAAGATAAAAATATTTCCAGTTTACAGAGGTTAAAGTAATCCAAACAGTAAATCGGTTCTTCAATATTTTTTTTTTAATATAAAGTAGGCATGCGCTTGACCACCGTCTCGCCTGATGGTAAGCGACGATGCGATCTAGGATGTGACGCGCTTGCCTAGAAGATACCTATTCACTCGTGACTTGAAGACCCCTAAATTGTATTTGTCAGAAAACACAGACTCAGGCAAAGAGTTCCACTCCTCAGCGGTACGTATTACAAAATTGGAACCAAAACGCTTAGTGCGACTCTTTGGTATATCCACCATATAACGGTGTCGCCAATTTGTAAGTCTGGTTGTCCGATGATAAAATGGTATAAGATTTAACTTATTTCAATCAGCTGTATAACCTTCCCAGGCTAAGGCACATTGAGATGGTGTTTAGTCAGTATGAGTCTGACATACCTCTCGGCCGGCCGATGTATCCATGTAGGATTCAACACCTCCCTCCCTCGAGTCCGGAAGACAAACAAACAAAAATCATCGTGATAATAATCAAAATAAAATTAATAAACCGTTTTATAGCTTACGTTTATTTTTTTCACAACCGATGTAATAAACTGACCCAGTAACTGTATTCAAAATAATATATAATAAAAAGAGCAACTAAAATATTTATTAAAATTTTTCTTTATTATACATTACTTAGTCTGATATCTGTAATTGTGCCGTTTCAAATAAATGAATAAACTTGTCCCGCCTTACAACTGGATTTGTTTAACATTCGGACTGCAATATTGTTAAAAATTTTGAATTAATAACCTCTTAGTATGTACACCCAGTAGAGGATTTTGGGAATTAGTAAAGCGAGGTAGATTTATATAAGTTTTGATACCCTACACCAAGGTTTTTAAGTATCAAATATACCTATATACCTATTTATGTTATTAAAGTCAACGATGCCACTTATATTTGTGCTATATTACTATTTTTTATATATGTAAACTTACATATGCTTGAAAAATTTGTGGTTTATGTAATAGACACAACTTGGTTTTATGAAATAACATAAGGAATATTTCTTATTTTATCTACAAATATTTAAAATTCAATTTATAAAATAACTAGCCGGTCACACGTTGCTCTGACCTAATTATAAGGTGTAGTAAAACAATAATAATTATTATCTTTTAAGAAAAAAAATTGATAACCAATTAAAATAAAACTTATCCTATGTCCTGAGTGGGAACAAATCCAGAAAAATGAAAAAAAAAACATCAAAATCAGGGAAGTAGTTTCAGAGTTTACCGCGGACAAACACTAACGGGGAATTTTTTGAGCGAAGCTCTCTTTTAGGCAACTCACAAATTTCGCTTGACTCCCTCCTGCTACTTAACGGTTTAACCGATTCGAACGAATTTTGGCATGAACATTCATGATTATAACCTGACGGACATAGGCTATGTAAAAAAATATAAACTTTACCATGGAGGAATAATTCAAAAGCTGATCACAGCCAAACCGCTGATACTACATTGATGAAATTCGGCGCCAAAACTCACATCGTGGTCGTGACTAATGTGCAAAAAAGGTTTGGAATCGGACATACCATTGAAGAATAATCACCCTTTAAAAAATGTAATTGCTTCGCTCAGTATTTGCAAACAGCAGCATGTATTGCAGACCTAGTATATATAGAGATAAAAAACGGATACCTTTTATCTAGCAGAATCTTGTTACGCAGAAAATCACATCAAAAGGCATAAATTGACATATATTGTACGTTAGGTTAGGTTACATATTTTTTTATTCATTACCAGCCAGCAATCTATTTCAAATTATGCCAAATGATGTTATGTAAAATAATTTTATGATTTAAAAAGTTCTGCGAAAAAAGTTAGACCCTAAAAAACCAAATGAGGTTTACTTTTATTACTTTTGACAGTATGGCGTTCCAATGTTACTCTCCCAAGGCCTAAGTTTCGTGAATAGTCACTGCCTAACATAACACAGAGACTGGCATGGCTTGACCTTTAAAGCTAAGTACACGAAATTTTAATTTTGGCATAGAGCGCGTTAGGGGTGGTGTTATATTTTATGTAAAAGAAGACAGGCGAATTCCTATGTATTTTCAGACCTCTAATTAAAAACCATGTTCATGGAAGAAATTGAATGATACTTAAAGAACTCCGGTAGATTAATTAAAAAGGTTATTGATTTTACTGTTTTAAAATTGAGAAGTAAGCCTTTTATTCGAACCATTTTGAGGCCATTTGAGATCTTGATTAATTAAGTTCACTGTAGATTTAAAACTATCAAATTTACTCTGAACACTTTTTTTACAGCTGATGCTAGTCTACAATATTATGCATAGTCTATGGTAGCCTGTTTCCCGCCAATGTCGTTGTCAAGGTCAGTCGATTTGTTAAAACAGAATATGAGTATAGCTTTGCAATCAATTTCTTAATCTTATATTTCAGTACTGCTAAGCGTAATTTCAATTAAATTCTTATTAATATATATAGTTATTTTAGTTAGGTATAATGATAAAATTGTTTTATATCATTATACCTGTTTCAAGATTAAAGATGTCTCATATTCACCCCATATGAAAGGTAGATAATTCCCAATAGGTTATGTTTTTGCAAAGAAAGCAAGTTAGCTATATTTTTATAATTTAAAATGCATACCAATTTAACATGAATATGAAGCGTTAAATTTACAGGATGCTTGTTATTTAGCCCAGGTTTCGGTACCAAAATTTGGCCTTTTAAGTGGCCTAATATTTATTTACATAATGACATTTCTAATATGAAATTGTCTCTTCTCTAACTCTAGCGAAAATGAGGTTAGCGAGTACGATGCTCGAAATGTATAAAAATAAGTGAGAATAATATATAACATATAATTTGTAACTATCATTTAGTTTTTTTCCGTATTACTTTCGTTATGATAACTATTTTTAGTTTCTCAAATAAGTGAATAGGTACATAATTAGTTTGAAAAATAAATAAATATTGAATCGGGAATAAAACCCCAGACAGATTATTTTACTTCAACGTTCGTTTTCACATAAAAAATATTTAAGTTGCTGACTGACAGCCATTGAAATTAATTAATTAATTAATTAAAAAATAATATAAATATGATAAAAATACAGTCACAGTGTTTCGTGTGATATCGCAATTCTGGTTTTTACTACTAAGATACTTTATGATATTACATCATATAATACCTCACTCTTTGGTTGGTGACAACCATAGACACAACATATGACGTAAAACAGGTTAGAAATACCCGGAAACACCCAACCATAAATTGTAATGCTGCCAGTAATAAAGTTATAACTAACTATTTTGTCGCCTGTGTTGCCATTTTCAATAGTATAGTCTGCACAATATATTAGTGTTATAGACTTAATCATGTCAGTTTACTTACATCATTGATAAATTATAATTTGTCTATGATTTGCATGGTTAAGGTTTAATATGATTGAAGAACAATAACAATGTAAAAGAATCAGCAAGATTTCGAATTATATTCGTAATCTAAAACTTCAAAAGTATTAGACAACAGATAAATGACGTATAATGCTATTTTTGAACTGATTTATAAAACATACTTAACTGTTCTTCTTACATAAGAGGGAATAGATATTTTTTAGGCAAACGCGTTACACACATATAAAGGTGTTATTGTAAAGTAGCAGAACATGAATGCGACTCCCCATTGGATTGTAAGAGTAGATTATAACGATAAAGCTTTTCACAAAATAGTTTCTCTATACTATGTTCAGTAAGCTTTTTGTAATTGGCTTGTAACTTTTCGTTTGGACGACAGTAGTGTCATCTAGACATTATTGAAATAATACACGGAAAACATTTGTTTTATACAGAAACTGTCTCCTGCTATACCACAGTATTTAATGAAGCTAAATGGAAATTTTTCTGAAGAATAAAAAACCGTCTCAAGAATTCGCCAGCTACCACGTCATCCCTTTATTCTATTATTCTTTATTGTCTGAATTCCATAACCTATAGGTAATAAAAAAGAAAATGTTAATAAAAATAAAAAATAATTGGAGCGGAGCGAGCGAAGCTCCCATGGATCGCCTTCAATGGCGCAATGTCTGTTACGCCATAACTTCCCGAGTTCTTAACCGATTTTAATATTTTTTGTGTGGCAATCAACAGGTTTAGCACCAGATAGTGACGGAACCGAATGAAATTCGCAACAATTCTCGTCGAAACAAAATAAAATATTTTTTTAGGTATTATGCTCCGCTCCAATATATGGTGCTAGCGTAGCTTTATGCTTAGGGACTGCATCACCTAGTAGTCCCATGGATCAGCTTTAATGACGTAATTTCTGTTACGCCACAACTTCCCGATCCAGAGTTCTTGTCCGATTTTAATATTTTTTGTGTGGAATTTGTGTGCAAATACGGTTGAACAGATTTCAACAATTACGGAAAACACAATTTACAACCTGGATTAAAACAGGATACTTTTTATTCCGGATATTTTAAATGTTCCCTGGATTACTCGCTTCCAATACAAATAAAGTACGTATTATTTTTTTCCTTGTTGAAACCTTACTAATTTTAAAACGTCTAGCCTTTTAAAATTATCCGATTTTCGGAGCAAAATATCCATTTATTTAGTCCTTACACATCCATTTCCTTATGAAAGGTATCAGTTCAAATTCTCCAAAAATAAACGACGATCACTTTAATAATCAACTATTTAATAATCAACTATTTATTCTATAGGCGTGTTCACAGTTAAAATGACAAAACAAGAATGCCGGCTCTCCTATTAATATTTATACATTTGACTTAAAGTAAACAAAACATGATATTCTATGGCCTAGTGACGAGTTAACATTATTTGACTAAAAGTAAACAGACATGATATTCTATGGGCTAACATTATTTGGTTCAAAGTAAACAAAACATGATATCTTATGGGCTAGTGACGAGCTAACATTTGGCCATCCTCTTTAGGGTGAGTCCTCTCACATCGTACTAATTATTTATTTACACAATCATATAGGTAAGACCTATTATGTATTAAACATATAAATCTGATTCTATAATTATGTTTTTAATTCTTATACACAATTATAAGTACCTTAAAAGTAACATTACCAATAAAAATATTTGAAATTGATACATTTAATACTTAATCTAATTACAGGTCAAGTACAATTACAGTCTGATCTGCGAACATCTGTGCCTTACTCATCGCCTCTGCACTGTTCGCTCAGACTGATTCAATCTAATACTTATCGCAATCATGGTCAAGTTCACATTCGTATCAATTGGATGCACAGTCTGTTGTGATCTGCGGTTATCTATGCATACGCACTAACTGCTCACAACCCATGCCTATCCAATGATTAATCTTACATAATAATTACATCGAAACTTAGTTTCCCTTTAATCACTGCAATCATTATGCTCACTGTCTTCAAGTAACTCTTTGCTGATAGTATTACTACTACCATCGTCACTGTCGCTTTCGCCGTCCGGTCCTTTAAAATTTAACCAAGGTTGGATTTTGTCAATAGAAACGATATTTTCATATTTGCGATTTCCTTTTCTAGTCAAAGGAGTGTCTTGTACTAAAAACCGATCGTTAGGCAAAATCTTTACTATTTGGTAAGGCCCGTGAAACTTAGCTATCAACCTTTTTGATTTTCCTAACCTTTCTTTATCAAACATAGTTCTTTCTATCCTAATAAGGTCCCCTTCATTATATTTAGTGGACTTTTTCCTTTTCTTATCGAATCTAACTTTTGAAGTATTTTGATCTATTTCTATTTTATCTCTGGTCTTACTTCTTAATTCCATCAAATCCTCCTCATTTAAACGATCTATAGTTTCATTTATGACATCACTCAGTATATTTTCCGAAGTATTTGTTATTTTATATCCAAATAATAATTCCGAGGGACTTTTACCGGTAGTTTTATTTATCATCGTATTAAGTCCAAGTTGCACGTCATTAACGAATTCGTCCCAAATTTTATCGTCTTTACCGTGACATTTGGCACCTAGAGCATCTGATATAGTCCGGTTGAATCTCTCCACCTGTCCGTTCGCTCGTGGAGTGGCTACCGCGTTTAACGTGTGCTTAATTCCTATGCTACTATTAAATGATTTAAATTTTGCGCTTGTGAAAAATGTACCTCGATCTGTTATTAATCTAGTAGGAACTCCAAAATAACTAAAAACATCTTTGAAAATCCGTATAGCTGTAGTAGTTTTAGTGTCTTTTACGGGTTTTATGATAATGAACTTTGTAAAGGAATCAATAATTACTAGCAAATATGTGTTACCCCTTCGTGAACGAACAAACGGACCTAAATGGTCAGCATGTATGGTGTGAAAGGGGATATCCGGTTTTGGTATGGGGTGAAGCATACCTTCCTTGGGACCCCCAGGTGCTTTGTGATAGGCACATTCTAAACACGCACCTACGTACTTTTTTATGAATTTCCGCATTTTTGGGAACCAGAACGAACTTTTGAGTCTACTCAGGGTCTTTTCGAAACTAAAATGACCTACGTCATCGTGGTTCATGCGTAATAATTGCCACCTAACTGGTTTCGGAACTAGCCACCTAATACTACCGTCATCCATTATCTTATATACATGATCTCCCTTTAAACGATAGTTTTTGTAAACGTCTGCTACATTTTTCGTATTCTCATCTAATAAAATGTCTTTTATCCTTTTCACATCTTCATCATCACTTTGAACTGTCGCTATCCAATCTTTAGCTTCAATATTTAGAACGTCTATCACATGGGGCCTACAACTCAAGTCTGGAGATTCATCGATGGGAGCGCGGCTTAGCGCGTCTACATGAGACATTTTCACGCCGGGTCTGTATTCGATTTCACAATCAAATTCTTGTAGCTGAATCCACCAACGCCCTATCCTTGGTACGAGATCACGTTTGGTCAAAGTCGTCCGTAACGCATTACAGTCGGTGATTATTTTGAACTTTATGCCTAACAAATACACGCGAAATCTATTTAACGACGATACAACCGCCAGAGTTTCCAGATCGTATGAATGCAATTTTTGTTCGTCACAAGTGGTTTTCCGACTATAATACGCTACGGGTCTCATAAGCCCGTCGATACTTCTCTGCATTAGAATGCCTGCTACACCATGCTTCGAAGCATCGGTGTGTAACTCAGTCTCAAGTTTAGCATCATACAACGCAAGAACCGGTATTTCTACAAGTTTATTTTTCAAGGTTTCAAACGCATTAGCATGGTCCGCCGTCCACTTCCAAGTGAAGTGTTTTTTTAATAAGTCAGTCAGAGGTTGTGCAATCATAGAGAAATCTTTTACGAAACGCCTGAAGAAGCTGGCTAGCCCCAAAAATCGTCTTACCTCGTGAACGTTACTGGGAGTGGGGAATTTAGCAACTGCGTCAGTCTTTCGGGAGCCTGGACGAATGCCCTTACCACTTACTTCAAATCCTAAGAAATCGATCTCCTTATAAAAGAAAAAGCATTTGCTTAGTTTAAGGGTAAGCCCTGCTTCACGAATAGCCTTCAAAACCTCCTCTAATCTAACTAAATCCTCTTCAAACGTTCGCATTGGAATGAGTATGTCATCCATATATATAAGCGTATACTCAAGTTTAGATAATACCCTATTCATAGTCCTCTGAAAGAAAATATCTGAAATATTTGAAAATATCCCGATGCTAAATCAAGAGCGATAAACAAGGAATTGCCAGCTAACCTATCTTACTGGTCATCAATCAATGGTAAAGGGAAATGTTCCTTCTTCGTCTTTTTATTGAGTGCCCGATAATCTATGCAAAGCCTCTTATCCCCTGTTTTCTTCTTTACTAATAGAACTGGGCTTGCGTAGGCAGAATTTGATTCACAAATGATGTCAGCGTCTAACATCTCCCTTACCATTGATCGAACAAGTTCCCTTTCAGGATATGATAACCTATACGGTCTATACACTACCGGGGTCATGTCTGTTAATTCAATTTTCATTTGATCTACATTAGTGTAACCGATGTCCATTAAATTATTTGAAAAGCAATCTTCATATAGTAGTAACATATTCTTAAGTCGTTCAACATCATTTTCTGCTAATTGACAGCCAAAATATAACGAATCTTTAACTCCCGGATCATTAAAATTTATTATATTAACAGTTTTACATTCGTTCGTGCGCATAGCTCTCGTTATCAGTACTCCATCTTCTATTTCTACCGGTACGTTAGAAAAATTGCCCACTAATAATGCGCCTGTACCATTGACCATTGTATATTCACCAGGCATCATATAATATTCTTTACCGGGGCAACCTCTTAAGGAACCATTTACATACAGCATACCTGAATAATCATCGCTATTGCTTTTTATTTTCACTATCTTCATTCCATTTGGTGGGATAATAACACTATCAGCCATAAATAACCGCATTTTTAGGGACGATATTCGTTCAAAAATTAGTTTATCGTTTGTTTTTGTGATCACTATTCCTGGTTTCTCAGTAAAACTATGACCAATAAGAATGCCATATTTCATTACACTATTATCGACTACATAGACTTCAACTATCTCCGTTATATTGTGTATGTCTATACGCACAACAGCTTTGCCTAAAGGTAAAACAATGTTGTTTCCTATACCGCGCATAATTATTATTGGCCAGTTGTAGTCCACATAATTCCTAATTGTTCAGCCTCACCGCGACGTATCAGGGTACACTGACTACCTAGGTCTACATAGCCCTTAAGAAGTTGGCCATTTATTTTCAAGTCGATTAAGTATTTATCATCTGTCATACTTATCGTATCTAGTTTCATAACTGATTTTTCTTTAGGATCAGACTTATTGCTATCAACGGCTGGTAATTTCGGGCAGGAAGTAGTTAAATGTCCTAATCTATTGCAAATATTACACTTAAGGATTTTCTTTGTACACTTGAAACTATAATGGCCTGCTTCGTTGCAATTATAACAAATTATAGAACCAGTACTCTCACGTGAACGCGGTAATTTAGAATTGGTGGATTGAGTAGAATTTGCAACTATTTTCCTGTCATTGAGAATCTTTTGTCTATTATCCGAATCACGGTTTTGTTGTTTTATTGATTGAAAGTATTCTAGTACTTGTTCGGGCTCCTTACATTGTACTGCCTTCGCACCTAACCTTAATGATCGATCATCTAAACCATGCAATAAACAGTCGACGGCACGTTTACCTTTTATCTCACAACGATTTAGCAGGTTAAGCTTATCGTAATAATATAATTCTAAAGAATCGTTATACTTAGCTCTCTTAGACAACATCTCATTTAATAATTCTGCATAGTCCTCGCTACTTGGAAAAGAATCAAGCAACTTCGTTTTCCACTCGTACCACGAAAACGACATTGACGGTAATGATTGGTACCACGACTTAGCGACGCCGCTCAACTTAGGCAGTGCATAGTGAATGATTTGATCATCACCCCATTTATATAAGCGCGCACATTCTTCGACTTTATTGAGCCACATGTTGATTGTTTGGCCCTTTATCATGGGGTCGAACTCAGGTATCACATTACCTAACATAGGGAATTTATTTCCTTCGGGACGATTACTAGACAAAGACTTAATCAATTCCATTAACAATAATTGAGTACTATTATCACCAAAATTGGAACGACTCACATGCGACTCCGGTGACAGGTCAGGGGCGCGGTGCGTACTCGTCGATCGGCGCGTGCTTGACGCGTGACGTGTGATTGAGACGCGATGTGTGCTCGACGCACCATGCATGCTCGACGCTCGATGTATACTTGATGCTCGGCGCGAACTCTTCCTCGTACCCGACGCGTGTTGCGTATTCACATCACTATCCGTCTGCCGCGTGCACGATCTTCGATGTCTACCCGATTCTCGGTGAGTGCGTGATTTTCGACGTTCATTCGACTTTTCGCGTGTTCTCGAGGTCCGACGTATGCCCAATTCCCGACATTCCTTCTGCCTGTGTTCTAAATCATCATAACTTTCACTTTTTCTCACTTTCTTCTGTTTTTCCTGTCGACTACGATTTCTGTTACGTTTGCGAGGCGGTGTATTTCCTTCACTTTTATCTGAATCGCTACTCATTTTGCAGGATGTATCCGGCGAAATAATAGGTGGGCTTGATAATCCCACTTCTGAACTGAAAGGTATCAGTTCAAATTCTCCAAAAATAAACGACGATCACTTTAATAATCAACTATTTATTCTATAGGCGTGTTCACAGTTAAAATGACAAAACAAGAATGCCGGCTCTCCTATTAATATTTATACATTTGACTTAAAGTAAACAAAACATGATATTCTATGGCCTAGTGACGAGTTAACATTATTTGACTAAAAGTAAACAGACATGATATTCTATGGGCTAACATTATTTGGTTCAAAGTAAACAAAACATGATATCTTATGGGCTAGTGACGAGCTAACACTTACATAGCGCACATTACAATTAATTTACGGTTTTTTGCGTGGCAATCAACAGGTTTAGGACGGAACCCGAATTTTGAAATTCGCAAAAATTCTCGTCGAAACAAAATATTTTTTTAGGTACTATGCTCCGCTCCAATATATGGTGCTAGCGTAGCTTTATGCTTAGCGACTGCATCGCCTAGTACTCTGGGCATTAAACTAAACTAAATAAAAAATATCCCATAAATCTATGCTCGTGCGTAATGTGCCCCGAAGATTGATAGTGTTATACTTTGTCCAATGTAGGATGATATTTTTGATAGTTGACACCTATATAGAGGATATAAAGTTGCTATTGCAATGTCAAGCCAAACATAAGGAAAAAACGCAACCTTAGTACGTAGCAATAAGGAAGTGACACCTGTCAAAAGTATCATCCTACATTGGACAAAGTATACCTCGTTGTATCGCCAAACTTATTCTCTGGGCAAGGTACATATCAGCCTTCCGATCACTCGATTTCTCAATAAGTTTATTGTCTTAATTGTGGTTACATAATCTATTGTTAGGTGTACAATGACAATGACATCGTTCAGTTCGCGATTTCCCTAAGAATGAACTCCAGCTTTTGAAGTCTAAATTTTGGAGTGGCAAGCAAGTCTATCTATATTCCTTGTGTCTCAATCGTAACAGTACTTACCCGGATAGCGTGGGTATGTAGGTTCGTGTCCCGACCTACACCTAAGCCAAGTTGAAATAGTTCTAGTAATCATTTCTTTATTCGATTCCTCGTTAATCGAGTTTATGATAGTAAATTGTATTTTGAATACATCATACATAGTTCTGAGTAGGTACGGAAGGATTGGGATTTTATGGATATTGGACGGTGAAGAGCACATCTATCTATACTTACAAAAATGCAATGCAAAGTCCCAGAACCATTGAATTATTTATTTTAAGCCTGTAAACCGGTCTAAAACGCGCTGAAAATGGCCACTTCGCTTTGGCACTAAGAGCCGATTTCACCATACAAATAAACGGGATCAATTTGAGCTAAACTCAGTTTACGCGCTTAACTGAGTTCCGAGCATGTTTTTGATTTTCTCCAATATATATATATATATATATATATATATATATATATATATATATTGAACGTAGTTCTAGTTGAACTTCATTTAAATATGGAACGGCCGATTATCGACGTTTAAAATTAAACGAATTTAAGAGCTGTCACTCTCATTACAGCTGTTTACTGACACAGAATAGGGTATTTTACTCCATGTAAGAAAAAATACATTAATGTATATTTATGATAGACTTCATTAAAATTTAAAGAAAAACTTCTGTATTTATTCATAAAAATACAATATAAATTTGATATTCCAATTTTTAAAATCATCTCTTCTAACCTGTTCTTCAAATGTCTAAAACGCCATTCGCCATGTTGGAGTCCAACGTGACGTAATTCAGTTAGTAAATAAGTTGTTTTTTGTCGTGCTCTGAATACAGACTTTTGAGCGTATTTATGTTATAATAGCGTGTGTGCATTTTTATCCTTTATTTTTTTAAAATCGCATTATAGTTTGTAAAAGCAGAAAGTACAATTTTTTTGCATCCAATCCCGATTTCTGTTCTGCCGAGTTGAGAAATGTTAAAACAGCAATGTAAGTAGCTATCTTATGACGTGCTGTCTAACATACATACATTATCTAACACGTTATAGCTCATTATTTTCACAAATCTTGTTACTCGGTGTTATGCAGTTGTATAGTTTACTCACGAAATGACGTCACGAGCCGAAACGGCATGGCAGCTAGCGTTTCCGCGCGAAAATTCGAAATCATAAATAAAAGCAAGTTTTTATATAATTTCACGGTTTTATAAAATTGAAATAAAAATTCCACTAGTTCATAACGACCTCAGGTTTGATTTAAAACAGTTTTCATAAAAAGGTGTAATACCCTAGTATGTTTTGTTATTTTCATTGTATTATAATGAAAAGAGCGTTAGCACTAGCTTTAAACTGATGTTTCGATGATGAGTGTTCTGTTACTTGTCGTCCATGATGGCCCATATAGTTTTCGTAAACGCGATAAAAATGTAACCGGTGAAATCGATATGTCGTAAACCGAGATCTAGTTGTCACTTAAACCTTGTTATGTAAAACTTGGTTTTATAAGCAGATGGTGAAATCAGTCCTACGACATCAGCTTATATTGTGTGTTTACACTCATTCATTCACTTAAAGATGTTACAGTTTCACTCAATGATTCCCAACCCTAATGTCAAAATGTCGACCGCCATATTGGTTTACTATTTAGCTCACGTAAGAAAAAAAATTTACATTCTAAATAGCAACGCACAAAGCAACAAAGATCGTTCACGTCTTAGAGTTGAGGACGGACGGACGGACGGACTACGTAGGTGCTACATACCTACACAATATAAATACCTACACAATATAAATACCTACACAATATAAATACCTACACAATATAAATACCTACACAATATAAATACCTACACAATATAAATACCTACACAATATAAATACCTACACAATATAAATACCTACACAATATAAATACCTACACAATATAAATACCTACATAATATAAATACCTACACAATATAAATACCTACACAATATAAATACCTACACAATATAAATACCTACACAATATAAATACCTACACAATATAAATACCTACACAATATAAATACCTACACAATATAAATACCTACACAATATAAATACCTACACAATATAAATACCTACACAATATAAATACCTACATAACATAAACACCTACATAATATAAACACCTACACACAAAACGAATAAAGATCATTCACGTCTCAGGAAAATTACACCTTAAAAAATTGTTCAACATAATGTAACAAATACAAGCCACAATCTGTGAAATTGTTTTGTTGAGGGATTTTTGGACAGCTTCCCTTTATATTGTCTTTATTATTAAATATCTTATGTTGGGAAATCTGTAAATAAATCATTTTCGAAATTGCTATGTTTATATTAGTAATGTTCGTTATGTTATTTCCATGTCTATGTAATAAAAAACATGGAAAAAACTTTATTATTTTATTGGTTCTAATGTCACGAACTTCACACAGGCTACCGACCTATCATCATGCAAATCTTGTAGTTTATGTCTAGATTTCTCAGTTCCATTACGTATTTTATACTTGATAAAATTATCTAATATTCAATTAATTATTATTATTATTTACATATTTCCCAACATAAGATATTTAATGAAGACAATATAAAGGAAAGCTGTCCAAAAGTACCTCAACAAAACAATTTCACAGATTGTGGCTTGTATTTGTTACAATATGTTGAACAATTTTTTAAAGTAATAAGAATTCGTAATTTTATTGAAACAAACAACAAACATGCATGATTAAAACTTAATTCAATTAATTTCTTTCAGGATCCAATATTGGATTTTGACACTTTACCTTTTAAACATCTTGCAAACTGGTTTCAAGAAATAGTAGTGACAAAAAAGCGAGAACAAATCTCAATTTTAATCAAAACTCTTATGGACAAATATAACCCATATTCGCATTTGACCTTACCTGTCATTACATTCCCTACTTTAAATGCATGCATGCATACGGTAAGCATCAGTTTATTTTATTTACTTTTGCTATACTAGTCCAGATAACGACCAATTAATAGATAATTTTGAAATCAAGAATCACGTAATAACCAAGAATATTTAAGAAAAAATAGCGAGGAAAAAAAAGACTTTTCAGAATTCATAGAAACCGGCAATTTCGTAGATTACTTTTATCATGTAGAGGAAAGATATAAGATTCTTTTAGATATAATCACATTTTTTATAACTAAGGCAACGATTTATTTTTGACGTGATAACGTCTTATAAATTGGTTGCGGCTGGGAGTCACTTATGAAAAAGTCTGCCGCGCGCATTGTGCAATTTAATTATATTCATATCAATAAATATTCTACCGAGAAAAAGACGTTGTCACGTAAAATCTTCGCCCGTAAAACCGACTTTACAGGCAAAAAAAAAAAAAAAAAAAAAACCACTTTCTGTACATCGAAAATGTCGATAAATTGAATTATTTCGATTTTATTGCCAGTGCCGGAGATGAACTATTTAATAATACCAGCGTCATTTGACAGTATGCTTTAAGTCACATGAGTTCAATAAAGTTCTCAGAACATTTTATCACAGTTTTCCAATTGATTTTTAAAAAAATTTAGCAACTTCATTATGAATTACTTGGCGGCATCGTAACTTGATTTGTCCAAAATCGCCACAAAAAAAATTATTTTCCATATAACGCTTAGGTGTCTTATTTATTTTTTGTTGATTTCAGCCTCCATTACCGTTGCCAGTGGTAAAACCACCTCCACCGCCCCCGCTTCCCGAGGACCTGGATTCGAAAGTTCATTTGAAGAAGGTTGTGGAAGCCGGTTGCGGCGAAGCAAAACTTATTGGTGTTATGTCTGCTTTTCTGCAGGTAACCAAGGGAAGGTTTTGTAAAATACGATTGCAACATGGGAGTAGAATGCTACTCTTCCTCTTCTAAAATTGTATTATACAAATCGTTTATTGATCTAAGGAACCAAAACTGATATATTGAGCCATTCGCGGTATCGCCTTAATTCGGCTTGCACTGAGACATGCATGGCTTAATCTTTGAGACAAGCATATAAACTACTGGCAGGATGAACCAGGGAGCTTTCATTGGTAAGTCGTCATCGCCCCCGTCAGACGTTCGACCGTCCGTCGAGGGGTGACACAAAGCAATAGTAGAGAAGACACACTAACACAACACTGAGTCATAGCGATGGTGTACGTCTCATTCGTGTGTGCGTCGTCCTCCTCCTCCTCTTCCTCTTCCTCCTCTTCCTCTTCCTCCTCCTCGTGTAGGTGAAGGTGAAGGTGGTGTGCTTGTGGTGAGTCGTCAACGAGGCGAGACCGACCGCACACATTTTTCTTAAAACACATTGGACGTTTAAATACGTCCAAACAGAGGGCGAGACCAGTTGTTCATTCGAACTGAATCTCATAGCGCCGCCGTCAGCGCTGATAGAAACGGCGCCGCGCGTAGGTATGAGCTTACAATGAGCTAGGCTAATTGGTTTAAACGTGAGAAATTTTAATATTATATTATTTACTAGCGGCCGCCCGCGACGTCGTCCGCGTGGAACATTGCAACATTAATTTATTTTTCTAAAAAATTTTTTTATTAAATAAAATAATTTTTCTAAAATAAAAGTAGCCTAAGTTACTCCTTATTACATCAGTTACCTGCCAATAAAAGTCCCGTCAAAATTGGTCCAGCCATTTCAGAGATTAGCCGGAACAAACGGACAGACAGACAGACATAAATTGTAAAAAATGTTATTTTGATGTGTGTACCGTATATATATTCATATGCATGTAGTAAAAAACGGTTATTTCAATATTACAAACAGACACTCCAATTTTATTTAGATGTATTTAGTAAAAAACGGTTATTTCAATATTACAAACAGACACTCCAATTTTATTTATATGTGTAGATTAATATGAAAACTAAAAGGTGCAAAAAATATAACATTATTATGAAGGTCGTACAGTTACTAATTTTTGAAATATTCCTACCTCCGCGCTCATTGCTTTCCACATTAACAAGGTTACGCGAGCTCAGTAGTTGCTTTTGGTCCTTACCGCTCGTACGAATCCACTTTGTGACAAGTGAAAAGAGATCGTGTACACGCTGGTATATTTAATAACAGATACATAATAATAAGAACCCTTAATTGGGAACAAAATGCTTGCAATCATTATTTGTCTATGAGTTTTCTTTACTCATCATCAAACAATCTAAAAACCATTTCCAAATATTTACATTGAAACAATATAGCGAATGATTTAGCGACATCTAGTATCAAACTTTTATATCACCTTGTCAATCACTCCAACACGGAGAAACTAGGCGATGCAGTCGCTAAGCATAAAGCTACGCTAGCACCATATATTGAAGCTCTTAATATTTTTCTTTATACAGTCTACTCTCTTAGTAGTAGGTGGTAAAGTTACTATAGTTAAGTGTATTTTTATCTTACTTGAGCTAAATAGTAAACAAACATAAATGGATCACAATTCACGACAATCCGAAAGAATCACTCACTTGACGTTGCCACAATACATCATAGTCATTAGTTGACATATTGCTTTGAAATATCCTCACAAATAATTTTTTTTTAGCTGAAATCGTAATTTCCAAGACCCTCTCTCGGTCACAGATTAATTGGGCCTACTTATGCAAACGGTACTATTGGAAAAAAAAAACAATTTAAAATTGATTTTGGCATTTGTGTGGATTGGACCCCGTTTGCATAAGTAGGTCCAATTAAATAAACAATAATATGTCATAATAAAAAAATAAAACAAGTAGTTGTAGGGACGGGATGAAGTGAATATATGTATGTATGAATGGTTTGTAACGAATCAGTTCATTTTTAAGGTTTCCATGGTTATTTTCACAATTGTCTTTTTGCTGCAAATGTTATTATTTGTGACTCGACTGATTCATTTTAACAGACTTCAAAAGTGAAGTAGGTTCTTAATTCGACTGTTTTACTAGATAAATACTAGGCGATGCAGTCGCTAAGCATAAAGCTACGCTGGCACCATATATTGGAGCGGAGCTTAATACATAAAAAAAGAAAAAAAAATTGTTTCGGTGGGAATTTTTGCGAATTTCAAAATTCGGGCTCTGCCACAATCTGGTCCTAAACCTGTTGATTCGATTCCACACAAAAAATCTTAAAATCGGTTAAGAACTCGGGAAGTTATGGCATAACAGACATTGCGCCATTGAAGCTGATCCATCCAATGATACTTTGAGGGTGGTCCCATAAAAACTATATTTAAATTGGATCAGAATTTAGCAAATTAACGAAAACCAGTAAATATCGATCAATATAAAGGTCTTATATCTTAGGTCTTCATTGTTGATGTTTTGATGTGAGTCAGTTTTAAGTTTTTGACTTTGTTAACACATATTTGTACATTCACACCGTGACTGATTTTTTTGTTTTCATCTGCAGTAGGGACAAAGCGAAGCGAATAATAAAACAGTGACGATGTTAGTTGTTATTATTATTATATTAGTATTTAGTACAAGTAAAGCTTGAAGAATTTATTTCATTGGCTCAACCGTATTTAAGAAGCCAATAATCTAAAGGTTCATACACTCATTCATTCACTTAAAGGTGTTACAGTTTCACTCAATGATTCCCAACCCTAATGTCAAAATGTCGACCGCCATATTGGTTTACTATTTAGCTCACGTAAGAAAAAAAATTTACATTCTAAATAGCAACGCACAAAGCAACAAAGATCGTTCACGTCTTAGAGTTTAGGACGGACGGACGGACGGACTACGTAGGTGCTACATACCTACATAATATAAATACCTACACAATATAAATACCTACATAATATAAATACCTACATAATATAAATACCTACATAATATAAATACCTACACAATATAAATACCTACACAATATAAATACCTACACAATATAAATACCTACACAATATAAATACCTACACAATATAAATACCTACACAATATAAATACCTACACAATATAAATACCTACACAATATAAATACCTACACAATATAAATACCTACACAATATAAATACCTACACAATATAAATACCTACACAATATAAATACCTACACAATATAAATACCTACACAATATAAATACCTACACAATATAAATACCTACACTGTTACGAACTGGTTGTTACTACTTATAATTTTGTCTATGATTTTTGATTTGTCATTATTGTCATTGTTTTTCGTTTATAAAAACTCTCATATTTCACTAATACCAGCTTTTATTTATAACATCGATTAACAACATATTTTTTGGTCCTTCTCCGCGTTTTCAAATTAGTGAAGTATGGAGACTCGCTCGAAATCGGCGAACAAAAGTGTACCCCAAACTTCGACCGCACTCGACCTCACGCAGGATTCAGCTCAACAGGAACTACAAGCGTCACCTACGAATGGCAGCCGCAATACCATCGTAGACGCAGCTTCTGCAACGGCTCATTCTGAGGAAGGGCGCACATATAGGTCTTCACGGTCTTCATCGGTGAAAGCAAAAATACTTGCCGCTGAAGCTGAACACGCTCGTCGGATTTTCGAAATGGAGAGAAAAACTGCAGAAATAGAGCTGCAGGCTAAGCTCGCAGAAATTAAAGCCAACAACAGTTTTCGAGCTAGCCCCGCTAGTAGCTTGAAATCTGCTGACCATAGTGGGACACAGCAGCGCCTTGTAAAATGGCTACACAGCGTACCAATGGCCGATCGAACAAGACGTTTCCCACCCGTAGATAATTTACCTAATACTCATTCTAATTTTCAGGAACAGCTTGTACCCAAAGCTCATAATGCGTCAAACGATGACTGTCGCCTTATTCAAGCGTTAGAAGCTTTGGTGAATAAGCCGAGGAGTTCCAATATACAACTACCAACTTTCGACGGAAAGTCACCTACAGAGTGGTAAGCATTTAAACGTTCTTTCCTTGACACTCGATGATCGTATACGGTCACAGAAAACCTAGCACGTCTGAACGGCTCACTTCTTGGAGCCGCACGTGAGGCTGTATACAGGTTACTAATAGCCGCACGAGATCCAATGGAGGTCATAGATGTTCTTGACATGAAGTATGGGCACGTTGAAAATATAGTGTTACAGGAGATCAACTCCGTGCGTGGCTTACCTAGAGTTAGTCCTGAGGGAAAAGATTTAGCGAATTTTGCATGTAAAATAAAAAACTGTGTAGAGATTACAAAATTCGTTTATTAGACCATACCGACTATCTACGATCACCCGAACTTTTCAACGTCCTCATAAGTAAATTGTCACCACTTATTCGTATCCACTGGTATCATTATGCTGCTAAAAATGTAGGCGGAGGTAGCCGTTTAGAGATCCTTGCTGAATTCTTGATGAAAGAAGTAGAGCTGCAAACCAAATATGGAGCGCTTTAATACGATACGCCTTCTACTTCAAACTGGCTGTCCAAAAAAAACCCGATGCGGTGTAACGTGGTCGCTGAAAAACAATTTGAAAATATTAATGTAAATAAAAGTGTAAATAAATGTATTTTTTGCAACAATTTCCACAATATAAACAAATGTGACAAATTCGCATCACTGTCAGTAAGTGACAGATGGCTATGGGTCAAAAACAATAAAGTCTGCCATAGATGTCTATCAAATAATTCACATAGGTTTAATTTTTGCAAAGTCAAAACACTTTGTGGCGAAAAAGGTTGCACGTATAGACACCATAAACTCTTACATAACTCCAATATGGAACAAAACGTTTTAGCGCATACAGACTTACAGTATGATTCAGATCAAGAGACTCCTCACTCGAACAACTGTGACGAAGGGTCTAACATTAAGGATCTAATTCAGGATGAGCTCAAGTGTGAAACGTCAGCTCACACCGCAGCAGATACACCATTTGATATCCCTTCGTTATCTTCGTCTAGACCCCTTTTGAAAGTCATCGCGGTCACGGTGTCAGGTCCTAAAGGCTGTGTCAACACGCATGCACTACTAGATGACGGTTGCACAGCCACATTCATAGATTCTAAGTTATCAAAACAAATTGGCGCTGTAGGGCCTACAAAACCTGTTCGAATCGATTGTGTAGGGGGCCTCTCACGACAGTGTAGCGTAGAGTATGTAGATATGGAAATTAGAGGCCAACATTGTACAAAGTCTTACAAATTAAATAATGTTCGTTCTGTAGATAACCTAGGAGTAAGTCACCGCCGAGCTGTAAATAAACAATAGATTTAAAAAATCTAAAAATCCCACGTTTTTCAATGTCCTAAAAATAATAAAATAACCCTGCGGGGCAAAGCGAGGGGCCACTCAAAACGTGGGGGCGCATATTACTAAGAGGAGATTTTAAAGAGATGAATGACATGCATTGATGCCGATTATTGTAAAGATGCGCCCCCACGTTTTGAGTGGCCCCTCGCTTTGCCCCGCAGGGTTATTTTATTCTTTTTAGGACATTGAAAAACGTGGGATTTTTAGAATTTTTAAATCTAGTATAATTATTTTATTCTTTTTAATTATTAACTCAACGAAGTAACCATGTGTTACGCAACAATCGGATAAGCCCCATACAAAAGTGAAAGTTGCCGAAAGTGGACCTGAAAGTGCATCTGGAAAGTTGAAAGTTGCTTTAGAGTGCATTGTCATCGGGTTCTGAACTATCCTGAAAGTTTCAGCTTTCTAGCTTATCGGAAAGTGCCTCAAATTTAAGTTGCAAGATTTTGCCCGGACAGACAAACAAATAAGAAAAGTGAGATAAGAAAAACGTGGTAAAATATCAGCAAATGTAGTCACCTTAAGGATATATCCGACGTATTGTGCTATGATGATGTACAACCTATGATGATTATTAGAGTTGATTATTGGTACTTGACTGTTTCAACCTCAACACGTGCCGGCAAATCGTCCGAACCCGTTGCTGTGTGTACAGCATTAGGTTGGGTTTTGTATGGATTTTGTTGTAGTAGGACTACCCAATTTGATGCTATTAACCACACCAACATTCACGAAACTGAAAATAGTACTGCGTTGATGGATTCTGCAATAAAAGAATATTTTAAGCTAGATTCGATTGGAATATGTAAAAATGACTATCGCGGTACCTCTGATACTCACGCTCTTAAAATTTTGAACGAAACAACGCGCCGCTTACCGAGCGGTCGGTTTTAAACCGGCCTCCTATGGCGGCCTGATATTACTAAAATCCCTAACAATTTCAAGTCGGCTCTGTCACGATTTTTATCACTTGAAAATAAAATGAAGGGCGATAAATCTTACGCTGACCTTTACAGGCTAAATATACACGCTACTTTAGATAAAGGTTACGCGGAGAAATGTACATCGCCCCCAGCGGGCATCACGTGGTATCTCCCCCATTTTGGTGTTACTCACGAACATAAGCCTGGTAAATTGAGAATAGTACATGATGCGGCTGCAAAGTGCGATGGTGTTAGCCTTAACTCACTCCTTTTGCCCGGTCCAGACTTGTTACAACCGCTTCGGGTTTTTTTTGGACAGCCAGTTTGAAGTAGAAGGCGTATCGTATTGAAGCGCTCCATATTTGGTTTGCAGCTCTACTTCTTTCATCTCATTGGCAGCAAAATTTGTAACGGCGTCACCGTAGAGTTCTCTTAGTACCCTGTTTGCCCCTACAAAGGCCGTGCCGTTGTCTGACCAAATCTCGAATGGAGTTCCACGTCGAGCGCAGAAACGACGTAAACTCATCAAAGCAGCATCCGTCGTGAGGTCGTGTACCACTTCCAAATGAACAGCCCGTACCACGAGGCAAGTATACAGGGCAACATAACGCTTCTCACTTCGTCGGCCGATAGTAACGCTTATGGGCCCGAAATAATCCAAACCGGTGAAGCTAAATGGTCGTCTGTGATGTATCAACCGAGCTAACGGAAGGTCGCCCATTGGTGGCTTCCAAGCTTTTGCGTGTCTCAACTTACAGAACGCACAATTGTGGGCTGTGGATCTGACGGCGCTTCGGAGATTGATAACCCAGTATCGCTGTCTGATTTCATTCACTACCGTTTCTGTATTACCATGAGCCGCTCGCTTATGGTGGTGATATATAAGTAGCTTAACAATTTGGTGCTTGGGGTCGAGAACGATTGGGTGTTTCATGGCTTGATGGACATCGGGAGCACGGTGTATTCTACTGCTTAATCTCAACAAGTGGGATTCGTCAATTTCGAGTGACAAATTATACAGTCTACTCTTTTTGGAGATGGGCTGTCGATTTATGAGGCAAGAAATCTCTTCGGCGAAGGAATCTCTTTGGCTCTGACGTAAGACGTGTGTTTCCGCTATTTGTAAATCTTCAGCACTGAGTTCTTTCTGGGCGTTTTTATCCTTCAATAATTTAATGAATTTGTGGGCTATGGCTGTAGCTCTTAGTAATTTTAAGTAAGAATTTAGTCGATATGAATCTGCAACTAAGGTGCCTGGTGAGGTCTCTAATGATATGAAGTGACATGAATGTTTCGGGGATGATTTCAATTCTAAACTACATTTAGCGCTATCGGCCGTGGATACGGATGGGAATGATGGCCACTTATCTTCAGAAGCATACAGGAATAAGGGTCCTACAATCCAACGTGATTCTGAGGTAACTACGATACGCTTCGTACGTGTAGCGTCGTCGGCGACGTTCTCAAGCGTAGGAACCCAACGCCACTCGTGGGTTTCACTGAGCTCCAGAATTTCGCCAATTCTATGAGCGACGAAAGGCTTATAAGACCTTGCGTCACTCCGCAGCCAGCCAAGAACGTTAAGTGAGTCACACCAAAATACGCGTCGGGTGGGTTTATACTTATGAGAGCTACAGATAAATGATGCGAAGCGTGCGGCGATAAGGGCTGCCCGTAGCTCTAAGCGAGGTATGGATTGTGGTTTTAGTGGAGCAACTCTAGTCTTTCTACCGATAAGGGCAAGTTTCACTGTCCCATCTGGGAAAATGAAACGCCAATACGCTACGGCGCAATAGGCCATTTCACTCGCATCAGAAAATAAATGTAGTTCCCGCTTCGATGATTCGACCTTACTCAAGCTGTACCATCTAGGAAGTTGGAGATTTGAGGTTGCTTTGAGATCTTTGAACCAAACGTCCCATACCATTTGATCAGCTTGGGTAAGTTCGTTGTCCCATTTGATGCCTTGTCGCCAAATAGACTGAAACATGACGCGTCCTCGTGATACTATGGGACCCAAAATTCCCAAAGGATCGTAAATACGCATCAAGTATGAAAGCGCGTCACGCTTCGTAAGTCGAATTGGCGGGTCAGATTTTTCTAGTCCATGGCTAAAACTAATTATGTCTCGTAATGGTTGCCATTTTAGGCCGAGGACTCGAGACGTTGTGTCAGTGTTAGTTCCTAACTCTACGTCGTGATGTTTCTGAGAACGTAGTTCTTTCGGTAAAAGGTGAAGAGCTTCTGGTTCATTAGAGATCCAGTCTCTCATTTCGAAACTGGCTTTTCTATTGAGCTCTACAATATCAAGGGCAAGCTGTGCAGCCTGGTCTACATCCTTTAGGGAACTTATATAATCGTCCATGTAGACATCGTTGATGGTCGCGTGAGCAGCATCGGGAAATTCATGTTCGAGATCATGGGCATGACTGTTTCAACCTCAACACGTGCCGGCAAATCGTCCGAACCCGTTGCTGTGTGTACAGCATTAGGTTGGGTTTTGTATGGATTTTGTTGTAGTAGGACTACCCAATTTGATGCTATTAACCACACCAACATTCACGAAACTGAAAATAGTACTGCGTTGATGGATTCTGCAATAAAAGAATATTTTAAGCTAGATTCGATTGGAATATGTAAAAATGACTATCGCGGTACCTCTGATACTCACGCTCTTAAAATTTTGAACGAAACAACGCGCCGCTTACCGAGCGGTCGGTTTTAAACCGGCCTCCTATGGCGGCCTGATATTACTAAAATCCCTAACAATTTCAAGTCGGCTCTGTCACGATTTTTATCACTTGAAAATAAAATGAAGGGCGATAAATCTTACGCTGACCTTTACAGGCTAAATATACACGCTACTTTAGATAAAGGTTACGCGGAGAAATGTACATCGCCCCCAGCGGGCATCACGTGGTATCTCCCCCATTTTGGTGTTACTCACGAACATAAGCCTGGTAAATTGAGAATAGTACATGATGCGGCTGCAAAGTGCGATGGTGTTAGCCTTAACTCACTCCTTTTGCCCGGTCCAGACTTGTTACAACCGCTTCGGGTTTTTTTTGGACAGCCAGTTTGAAGTAGAAGGCGTATCGTATTGAAGCGCTCCATATTTGGTTTGCAGCTCTACTTCTTTCATCTCATTGGCAGCAAAATTTGTAACGGCGTCACCGTAGAGTTCTCTTAGTACCCTGTTTGCCCCTACAAAGGCCGTGCCGTTGTCTGACCAAATCTCGAATGGAGTTCCACGTCGAGCGCAGAAACGACGTAAACTCATCAAAGCAGCATCCGTCGTGAGGTCGTGTACCACTTCCAAATGAACAGCCCGTACCACGAGGCAAGTATACAGGGCAACATAACGCTTCTCACTTCGTCGGCCGATAGTAACGCTTATGGGCCCGAAATAATCCAAACCGGTGAAGCTAAATGGTCGTCTGTGATGTATCAACCGAGCTAACGGAAGGTCGCCCATTGGTGGCTTCCAAGCTTTTGCGTGTCTCAACTTACAGAACGCACAATTGTGGGCTGTGGATCTGACGGCGCTTCGGAGATTGATAACCCAGTATCGCTGTCTGATTTCATTCACTACCGTTTCTGTATTACCATGAGCCGCTCGCTTATGGTGGTGATATATAAGTAGCTTAACAATTTGGTGCTTGGGGTCGAGAACGATTGGGTGTTTCATGGCTTGATGGACATCGGGAGCACGGTGTATTCTACTGCTTAATCTCAACAAGTGGGATTCGTCAATTTCGAGTGACAAATTATACAGTCTACTCTTTTTGGAGATGGGCTGTCGATTTATGAGGCAAGAAATCTCTTCGGCGAAGGAATCTCTTTGGCTCTGACGTAAGACGTGTGTTTCCGCTATTTGTAAATCTTCAGCACTGAGTTCTTTCTGGGCGTTTTTATCCTTCAATAATTTAATGAATTTGTGGGCTATGGCTGTAGCTCTTAGTAATTTTAAGTAAGAATTTAGTCGATATGAATCTGCAACTAAGGTGCCTGGTGAGGTCTCTAATGATATGAAGTGACATGAATGTTTCGGGGATGATTTCAATTCTAAACTACATTTAGCGCTATCGGCCGTGGATACGGATGGGAATGATGGCCACTTATCTTCAGAAGCATACAGGAATAAGGGTCCTACAATCCAACGTGATTCTGAGGTAACTACGATACGCTTCGTACGTGTAGCGTCGTCGGCGACGTTCTCAAGCGTAGGAACCCAACGCCACTCGTGGGTTTCACTGAGCTCCAGAATTTCGCCAATTCTATGAGCGACGAAAGGCTTATAAGACCTTGCGTCACTCCGCAGCCAGCCAAGAACGTTAAGTGAGTCACACCAAAATACGCGTCGGGTGGGTTTATACTTATGAGAGCTACAGATAAATGATGCGAAGCGTGCGGCGATAAGGGCTGCCCGTAGCTCTAAGCGAGGTATGGATTGTGGTTTTAGTGGAGCAACTCTAGTCTTACTACCGATAAGGGCAAGTTTCACTGTCCCATCTGGGAAAATGAAACGCCAATACGCTACGGCGCAATAGGCCATTTCACTCGCATCAGAAAATAAATGTAGTTCCCGCTTCGATGATTCGACCTTACTCAAGCTGTACCATCTAGGAAGTTGGAGATTTGAGGTTGCTTTGAGATCTTTGAACCAAACGTCCCATACCATTTGATCAGCTTGGGTAAGTTCGTTGTCCCATTTGATGCCTTGTCGCCAAATAGACTGAAACATGACGCGTCCTCGTGATACTATGGGACCCAAAATTCCCAAAGGATCGTAAATACGCATCAAGTATGAAAGCGCGTCACGCTTCGTAAGTCGAATTGGCGGGTCAGATTTTTCTAGTCCATGGCTAAAACTAATTATGTCTCGTAATGGTTGCCATTTTAGGCCGAGGACTCGAGACGTTGTGTCAGTGTTAGTTCCTAACTCTACGTCGTGATGTTTCTGAGAACGTAGTTCTTTCGGTAAAAGGTGAAGAGCTTCTGGTTCATTAGAGATCCAGTCTCTCATTTCGAAACTGGCTTTTCTATTGAGCTCTACAATATCAAGGGCAAGCTGTGCAGCCTGGTCTACATCCTTTAGGGAACTTATATAATCGTCCATGTAGACATCGTTGATGGTCGCGTGAGCAGCATCGGGAAATTCATGTTCGAGATCATGGGCATTTAAGTTTTTAACGAATAGAGCGGTACACGGGCTCGAACATGCGCCAAATATCATCGAAGACATACGATAATGGCCTAAAGGTTCATTGGGGCTGTCCCGCCATATGAACCGTTGAGCATCCCGATCTTGCTCCCTAATACGTACTTGGGGGAACATTTCCCTAATGTCTGCGGTCAATGCTATACGATCTTCTCGAAATCGCATGAGAATAGACAGAAGCGGTTGTAACAAGTCTGGACCGGGCAAAAGGAGTGAGTTAAGGCTAACACCATCGCACTTTGCAGCCGCATCATGTACTATTCTCAATTTACCAGGCTTATGTTCGTGAGTAACACCAAAATGGGGGAGATACCACGTGATGCCCGCTGGGGGCGATGTACATTTCTCCGCGTAACCTTTATCTAAAGTAGCGTGTATAGCCTGTATTATAGCCTGTAAAGGTCATAACGTGGAAGTTCACTCCCCCATCTTCACCTTTCATGGGAGGTGCTTGGGAAAGACTTGTCAGATCGGTCAAAATTGCGCTCAAGGTAACATTGAAAGATCGGGCTCCGTCTGAAGAAGTTTTAGCTACCTTGCTAGTGGAAGCAGAGAGTCTAGAGAACAGTCGTCCTTTAACACATGTCCCGGCTGAACCCAATAGCCCAGAGGCTTTGACGCCGTTTCATTTTCTAATTGGGTCCTCTTCCGGACGAGCTATCCCGACGACCGTTACTGACAGAGACCTCATCAGTAGGGCCAGTTGGAGAAAAGCAGTGAGGCTTTTAGACTTTAAGACGAGATTGCTCGTATTGGCCAAAAAATGCAAGGAAATACTATAATTATTTCGTACGATTTAATAGTTGTGGTACAGTTGATATATTAATACCGAAACTAGGCCTATATGTTGTGATAAATACCATTCCAATAGTTTTGAATCAATTCTTTTGTAAAATTTTAGTGATCTTTTTTTAAACATTAGTTAAGGTTATAAAAAATCGTAATTAATAGTTTGTAATTAAAAAAGGATATTCAAAAGACATCAACATATTCAATAGTTTTCTTCGCTGTTACAAATTGGGTGTTGAAGAATATATTAATCTGCTACGATTCGAAAAAAAATATTATTGAATTTTATAGCGTAATAAACCCTTATTCCAAGGCATAGAAAAGATAAACAAATTTGACCACTCGTTTCGACGTTGCACCCGCAGCTGATAGCACTGCGACGTTCGCTTAGGGGTCTTGTTGATGCATACGCCTGTGTATCTGAGTGCGTTCATTTCGATCGGTTCTAGTAAGGTTACTGCTTTAGCTATATTTTACCTTGGTTGTGGTGACGCAGGTAATCTATAATCTAAGATCACAGTGGTTTGTGTGTTTGTCTGTCCGCTCTTTTTCCATTGTATCAATAACGTTACCATAGCAACGCGTTAACCGCAAGTAGTTCGTCTATCAGACGCTAGATGGCGCTAACGGAAAAATATTTAATAATAGAAAAAATTATAAAAATTTTATCCACCCTTGCGAAGCCGGGACGGGCCGCTAGTACTTACAATTATCTGAAGATCTTATCCCCTGTAACAGACAGGGCTGCTACCCAAGAACAGTTAGGGAATAGAACTATAGACAAATAAATAGGTATGTATATACAACAGAAGAAAACATACAAGTTACATATCTATAATAGTTTTTATAACATTTTTATTCAACTTTTTACAAAAACCTTTTTACATAATCTATCCTATATTCTAAACTAAGGCACTATTTGTTTTAAATTAGGAAAACAGTAAAAGATTATTGTTATTAACTGTTAATGCACTGCAGAAGCAAACCAGCCTAACAAATTACAAAGGTGTCATATCTTAGCAGACTACTTTGTCCAATGTAGGATGATACTTTTGACAGTTGACACCTATATAGAGGGTATAAAGCTGCTATTGCAATGTCAAGCCAGACATAAGAAAACAAACACAACCTTAGTACGTAGCAATAAGGAAGTGACACCTGTCGAAAGTATCATCCTACATTAGACAAAGCATAGGTTATATCTTCCTGTGTACTGTCTATGCCAAAAGGCAAAGAAAATTACCATTCTGCCTTAAATAATCCTGGAAATTCAACATTTTAAATATGATCGCAAATTAAAACCACATAATATGAGTATTTTTTGTTATATACTTAATTGAATAAATTTAAACCTGTGGTAACAGAAATTAAGAGTTAATTTCCGAACCATAGACACATGCCTTAGGTGAATTCAAAAAATGGCGGTGATAATCTAATATTAACAATTATGATTTACAACAAAGAATAATGTATTGAATCGTTCAATAGTCTAGCGGTGATTGTGTTTACCCCGATTAGATAGGACATGGGTTCGAAGCCCATCTTACAAAAATTTTCCATCTGAGAAAAAAAATTCAACACATTTTTTTTACATTCTTTTAACAAAATTTTGATTGATAACATTTATTTGACATAAAAATGAAGTACGCACAGTAAGCTGGCTGTGCTGCAATTGCATTGCAAATGCAATTGAATACTACATTATTATTTTTTAAGGTCCTTATCCACTGGGCCGACCACCGTTATCATTTATCGAACAATATAGCTACCTGACGCTCTCTTGCTAGTTTACACTACGATACTGCGCAAAACATTTATATATATAGATGTTTCATGTGAATTTTCGTATGAACGTCCCTGGCTACAATCAGGAACTATAAGTAGCGCTTAAATGTGACGCTCGCGCGGTACAGAGGTGCGGGGGTACCGCATCAAAGGGGATCGATTGATAGTGTGCCCCTCCCCCCTTGTACCCCCGCGCCCCTGTACCACGCGAGCGAACACTCATTTAAGCGGTTTACCTATAGAAATCTGTAACGCGCTTCATAACTAGTATCTATTAAGTCAACTCGCACTGGTCTTAATTTTATATAACGCATTGTCAAGTAATCGTGAATCATAAGCATAATATTTACGATTTTTATAATTTTCATTATTTATTTCGATTTAATAATAAACCTTTTCAACTCATATCTTGAACGTTTTCTGTTGCTTGTTAAACTGAATAAGCCAGGAGACTGTACATTAAGAAGTTGACGCTAACCTTCTGCTAGTGTAACATGTATGAAAGATATTTGAAACAGTTAATAGAAACACCTTGACAAGGCGCTTCACTAAAGCCGGAATTACATTATTGTGTCGGGGTGTGTCATGGCGCGTTGTGTTGTAGCGGCGACCGTTTACATTTATTAGGCGTGTCGTGGACCGCTCTGGCGCAATTTTCATTCAGTCATCCAGTAGTCTTTCGTGTGTTTGGGTCAGTAAAATGTTTTCTGCGAGCTCTTACAATGATTTTGATGAAGATCTTTCATTTCTTTTTTTAATACAATCAGTTCAAAAGGAAAGAAGAAAGATAAGGTTTTGGGTACATCCAGTAAACAGATTAAGAAGCAGTAGAGGAGAATTTCATTGTCTCGTTAAAGAATTAGAGAGTGATGAAGAACGATTTCAACTTTATTTCAGAGTTAAATGATAAAGATATTAAAAAAGAAGACACTACATTTCGTCGTCGTCACTTCGTAAATATATTCTTGGAGGTATTAGAAGTAACATAGGATACTTTTATTGAAGAAAAATAAATAAAATGGCGGGCGAAGCCGCGGGCAAAAACCTATATGAATATAAATAAACAAGCCACAGACTATTAAGATTACCATAAATTAAACACGCTCTCGGTTAGATCAGAGACAACGCCACGACAGATAGCCGAGCGTACTATTCTCGTGTGATGTGTCGCGACATATCCCCTCCACCGTTGTGTCTCCGATCTAAATCGCCAGATCGTTAACGCGCCAGAGAGCGTCACGACATAGCACACGAGAATAATGTAATTCTACACATACAAAATTGATAGTTCAAATACGCGCCAGATGCTACCTGAAGGCGCCACGACACACCCCGACACAATAATGTAATTCCGGCTTAAGTCTATTCAGTCTATAAATAATCCTACTAAAGTGAATATCACTTATCACCTGTCAAAGTGACATTTGAAATCGATATAATAGTGAAAAAATGGCCAAACTATGTAGTTATTCCATTATTCCACTCAAATAAATTTTATTTGCAGCATTATAAATTGCAGCTATCGCTCTTTTTTAAGTTCATATCCGCAAAAGGGAAACAAAAGCGATGTAGGAAGATGTCGGTTTATCATGTTATTTTTGCGTGCATTAAAAATAAATGGCTCCAAATTTAGTCTGTGTTAAGGGCACATCTGACTTTATGGCTGCTCTTTTTCTCTATGATTTTTTTTTATTATGTGGCTTATTCCGTTTCTCACAGAAATTTCGCCAATGTCCTGTAGTGAGAGATGGACGACGTACTGCATTATAATTATCCAAGAATTTTACTAAACATTGATAACTCTCTATGAATTTCGTGCAGGGGTATATTGACAACTAGAGTATAATTTTAAATGACAAATTTTGACGGTTGATGCAGCCGGTGTACGTACATATAAGCCGCTATTACACTATCATATGTCGTCAAATTTCCATGTGTAAATGATATTTGATTATTATATAAGTATCGCTCACACAAAGTGGGAGGACGACATTCTGGTGTATTTTTTAATTAATTTAGTATTATAAAAAGAAAATACAAAAGAGAATAATCTACAAATACCCATATTTTGTCTCTATTTGTTTAATGTTTCTTTGACTTTTTAATATTAGAAATGGGACCATACACAATTATTATGGGATTTTAGTTGTCTTATAGAATGAAATATAACAAATTCCCTTTTTATTGTAACCAGAAGTTATTTCGGCAATAAAAACGACAAAAAAACTAAAAAGTGTTTTATTTGATTTAGATTCTCATATATACATAATGTTGGCATTTAATTGTAAAATATATATTTGCTCGGTTCAGACACGGGTGACCAGACATATTATATTTTTAATAAATCTTAGGTTATTTTATTATAGGACAGTGGAAAAGCGGCTTAATACACGGGTCGCGTCCGAGGCGTCCCCTTTCTATGTCTCAGAGTCCTGGATTATGTGGCTATATTCGGGGTGAGCAGTCATAAATATGCTTGCGAGCTGTTAATTAATGAGAAGGAAAATTATGAAACATAGAATACTTATCATAAAATTTAATCTAAACTAGATTCCTAATAAAAAATATGAAGCGAAGCTACGCTCGGTGGGTACCAGTCTTTTGAAGGAAGATTTTTACAGTCTTGTTTTTTTTTCTAAAGAAATCTGCCTTTTTTTCGAAAGAATCAGTCTTAATTAATGATGATCATTTAAGGTACATTTCTTATTATAATAACTAATTACAATGATATGCAATACTTTAGAATATCAGCTGTAAAATTAGGTTATCTAATTAATTTCAATTACAATTAATGGAATTATAACAACTAATAAAATTGATATTGTTCATTCACCACCCTTTTGGCGGCCGCCATTATGCAACATTTTGGCGTCAATTTTGACATTTCGACATTTTGGCGTCAATTTTGACATTTCGATGTTTTGGCGCCAATTTTGACATTTCAACGTTTTTTAAGGTTTTTAGTTTTTAAGTTTAGACATAGTAGTTTTAACTTAATTATTTCTTTATTATAGTTTTTAATTTCAACGTTTTAGCGCCAATTTTGATATTTCGACGTTTCGGCGTCAACTTTGACATTTCAACGTTTTAGCGCCAAATTTGACATTCGACGTTTTGGCGCCAATTTTGACGTTTTGGCGGCATATCGCCTTTTTCTCGCCATATTTCAGCGAATTGCAGTGGAATTGCGATTTATAATGAAAACTATTTATATCTTTAAAATAAATATATTGGATATAGTTTTTATAACTTTTGATATCTAGAGTAATGCATATCGACAACTTATATATGTATTTGTATGATACAGATAAAGCACAATTTTAAACTATAAGTCCTAGATTTAATACTAACGATTATGTCAACTTGATTTTGATCGAGAAATAGATTTCACAAAATTATGTAAATTAAATCGTATTAATTGATAATCGATAAGGCTAATTTTGCCGATATAATAAACCTCGTATTTATATGGGCCGTAATAAATCAAACACAAATTTGAAAAAAAAAACTAAACTAAAAAAAACGTTAATTAGAATAATATACATACAGGGCCATTTTATAAACACCATCCAAATTTATATATTATATTCTTTGAAGAAAGTAAAGAAACAAGATTTTTTCTTTTAATATCACTCAGTACTAAAATATTAAGTTAAGCGTACACAAAGTTATCCGAGGAAAACTACCAATTGCTGTCACAGTCACGCTACGCACGGTGTTGTAGCAGATGATAACACGACCCCCGCCCCGCCCTCCCGTATTTCATTGATACATTACAGTGATTTTCATAAGTTGCAAATTTAAACGAAAAAAAATAGGAACGTCAAGTTGAAGAAGAGATAAGTTTTTTTGTTCCTTGATTATAACAATATTAATCGATAACACTTTTAATAAATAAAAAATGAACATAAAAGTAAGCCACACCTTATGCACTTACGTCGCATTTTTTGAAATTTAATCAACTTATGTACAATAATTGGTTGGAGTAAAGCAAAGGTTGTTTCTTAACCACAGAATCTAAAAAAACACAGGGATCGCAAAGGCAATTCGAAAAACGCAAAAAAAAATGCAGTGCCAAAACCTTAGTACCTACCTACCTAAGTTATTTTTGTCTATTTTTCACGATAGGATAAAGAAATGTATAATTAATAGTTCTAAAAATATTTTTGTGAAAAATTTCACAAGTCTAAGCCGCCCTGAACACTTTTTGCTTTACTCCAACAAAATAATTAATTAAAAATCCAAACAAAATACACTTACATGAAGTTTGAAAACAATCACTTTACCTTAAAGTGTAGGTAATTTCTCTCTAAACAGTCTTGCACGTTTATGAACATTGTCTTTAATTGTATTACTTGTTTTTTCACTTTGTCACTTCGTTAAATGCACGGATTATATTCATATTTAAGTTTTTGAGGCTTTGGGCCTTCTTCACATAAACCCGTCGTTCAATTTCGCCCTCGATTTCAATTGCAAGTGTGAAAACATTTCGTTAGGTAGATGCGACGTAAATGCGTGAACGCAACATTGTACATCGCGGAAAGTCCGCGGGTGACTGATTTCATTGCGCCGATGTCGTTACAACTTGCGCGCGCAGCTCGGTGGGGCGCTTCGGGCGGTCGGTCGTTCAACTGTAACTACCTATTTTGCCAGTAACCAGCTGTTGTAATAATTCGCTCGGACAACATTTTTTTTTGCGGAAATTTTACCTCCCAATTTTTTTTCATAAATGAAGTGTTTGAATGATATCTTATGCCTAGAAAAAATTTGGATGGTGTTTTTATAATAACCCTGTATATCAATTGGCAAAAAAAATATGGACGGTTAAAATATTTTTGAAATACATAATCACTTGCAATTGTTTGATAATTGATAATATTTAACGTATTTTTGCATGTAAAATAAAAAAATAAAAAAAAATAAACAAAATTGAGAAACATTGACATGTATTAATTATAGATAATTATTTACATTGACACAAGAATGAGCAAAAAAAATCATAGACACAGCGGAGATATAATACTTCATACTACCATTTGTGTCTATGGATATGAACATACTTGTCACTGATCAATTGTCTCTGGATAGGTGGATGGCAAATCAAATAACATTTGAGTGTATAACAGTATACTGAATAGTATATGTTACCATAATTAATTGTTGCATTGGTATGTTGGCATAATTATTTCTCGCATTGGTATGTTGATATAACTGTAAATTGCATTTGTATCTTGGCATAATTCTTGTATTGGTATGTTGGTATAATTCTTTTTTCACTGGTGCAATCAAAAATAGATTTTAAAATTGACAAACTGCTTTATTCCATATAGATGTATCTCTCAACATTTTTTAAGTTATGCTAATTTCATGTCTTGCTTCATTCTCTAACCATTTTAGAGGTAATGGAAATGAAATTTTGTAAAAAAAATAATCAATGATCTTTAACTTTGCCATCAGCCCAACATAGTCACAATTAGGGTCAACGCAGACCGAGTTTGCAGTGAAAGAGACTAATTCATTATCGATCAAATGTTACTTGTTAAATTAAAACGAATTTCATCACTATATATTCATCGATAAAGACATTTAATCGATAGCAAATTAATATCTCAAATCCAAGGGCTGTGTCTCAGTAACAATAGATCTAGAATATCGAAGCAACTAAATCTAGAAAACAAACCCAACATATTCGACCAAAAATACAAAGAATGTTAAATTCCTCATTATGTTTTCTAGTTTTATTTATTTTAAATAAAAAAAGAAACTTATTACATTACTCATTTTTAACATTCCGTATTACCTCTCAAAAAATAATAGACATGACCAAGTGGTACTAGATGTCAGAGTGTGGGTTCGTCTCAATACGACATGAAAATTGTCACTTACTTAATGAAATCATAGATTATATAGAGTGTTCGTAGTAAAACCTATCCAATATGTTTGATCGGTGCAGTATGTACAAGAAATGGGAACATTACACATTATCGTTTAGAGCTATTTTATTGGAGTCAGTACTTTCATTTATATCATTATCACATTCCGATTCACTTTCATTTTTTTCTCCGTCTGAATTATCGTTCAAACCCTGTGGAACCAGCAGAGTTCTTATATAACTTTCCATAGAACTTTTAACAGCTGTTAATAATTGATTTTCTATACTTAAAACATTATTTTGTATATCTAATGATACGTTACCTTGGGTTTTCAAAAGGTTTGCCAATATCGGATTCGATTTCAATGTGTCCTCTCCATTCGTATGGAAGTTATCTAATATTGGATTAAATTTAGACCGTTCTTCTGAGTTTGTGTTGAAATTTTCTTTTTCGTTGCTCTTGGTGTGTGTTCTCTGGTGGAGTAAGAAGACGTCGGGGTCTTTGAAGTATTTTGAACATTCAGAACACTTGAGTGGTATCTTGAAACCATTGTCTAGGGGGGATGAATTCTCCTGTTTTTGAGTTTCACTCGATGTATGTGCTTCATCGTTTTCTTGATGTTCTGTAATCATAGACAACAGATTTTAGGATTGAACAGTATAAAAATAAAATAATGTTTATTCATTTCAAAAACTGGTGTACAAAAACAGTTGTTGAAGCACTTGTGTCAGAGGGAGCCACCTTAAGTTCTATTACATAACAGAATAGGAAGTAACATTATGTTTACTCTAATTACTGAGATAAACATTGTATTTGGATAGATTAATAAATATTTAATTCGTATTTTAACATGAAAATATTATATAAGTATAATTATTTGACTCATTTTACAAGATTTTTCTGACAAATGTGTGAATTATGTAGTAGTGTTTGACATTATTATTTTGCAAGTAAATTGTTTAATAAATAAATGAATTAGGTATGCAATCATACCAAAAATATATAAGTATCAGGACCTTTAACCAAATAAGAATCTTTGTTGTTAACTTAAGCACCTTTTTGCTTTGCAGTTTGGGTTTAGGAAAAAGAGCTCCACTTTACTTGCAGGATTCACTTTGCTCTCAAAAATCACTGAAAGCTTAGATAAAAAAATACCTGTAGCAGCTCTGTTTTTAAATATGAGCAAGGCTTTTGATCTTGTTCAACATGACATTCTGTTAGACAAGCTATACCGTTATGGACTTAGAGGAAATTGTTATGATTGGCTTTCAACATATCTAAGAAACAGAAAACAGTGTGTCGAAGTTTCTAAAACTTCAAATGGTTATTTCAAAAATTATAGGTCTCATTACACTGACATAAATGTAGGAGTACCACAGGGAAGTGTGCTCGGTCCCTTAATGTTTTTACTCTACATAAACGATTTACCTGTAGCATTAAAGCATGACTGTGCTTTTTGCAGATGACACAACCATAATAGTAAAAAGTAAAGATACATGTGCCCTAAATAAGAAAGTAAAAGACTGTCTTGAATCTGTTTTTGCGTGGGCACACAGTAATAATTTTGTATTAAACGTAGATAAAAGTAAAATTATTAGATTTTAAACATACAACAGCAACCCAGCAGAGTTAACTATTAGTATTAATGAGAATAGTATTGAAAGTGTAAATAATGCAAAGTTTTTAGGTATAACAGTCGATAGGTATATTAATTGGAAAGCACACATTGAAATTCTTTGTCAAAAATTAGATAAATATATATATGTATTAAGAAACCTAAGAAATACAGCATCAGAGAAATCAGCAATGTTAGCTTACCACGGCTATGTTCATTCAATGTTACGATATGGAATAGTGTTGTAAGGTTTCTCTGTTGATAACATAAAAGCATTTAGAGTCCAAAAAAAGTGCTTAAGGGCTGTTTGCCGAGCATGACCTTGAGATAGTTGCAAGCCTCTGTTTCAATCTAAAAATATTTTACCGTTACCGTGTTTGTACATATATGAGGTTTGTATTTTTGTCTTTCAGCATATTCACCTTTTCGAAAAGAATTGCGATGTCTTAAAAAGAACAGGCCGTTGTGCCCATAAATTGTACGTAGGTGCTAGAAGGCTCAAATTACACAGTCATAATTGTTACTGTATGTGTATTCGAGTATGCAACAAGTTACCAGATAACTTTAAGTCGGCTACTTTGCACAAATTTAAGACTTCAGTTCACAATTTCTTACTTGAAAGGTGTTACTATACTGTGAATTCATTTCTTAGCGATAAATTTTAGATATTTAATTAGTTTTTTATTTTTTTCATTTAATAAAATTGTATTGTATTGACTTATTTAATGATTATGTTTTTACTTTTTTATATTTTACTATGATCAAATTTGAAATTTTAGAGTACATTAATTATTTTTGACTTATTGCTTTTTTTTAAATTGTATTATTTAAAATATTGTTAACATTTTTTTAAATTAATTATTCAAATATTTGCACACCATTTGCATATGGTAGATATATTACGGTACATTTTATGCTTAAGACCTTTGTTATACCACATGTTTTAGCAAATAAATAATTTGATTGATTGATTGATTGATTTGGGCATTGATTCTAACTGTGTCTGCAGTCGTTAGGACTCTATAATTTACACTAACTGGAGCTTGTTGCCTTTCACACAGATGATCCTGGGTTGAAATGTCGGAAGGGACAGATGTTTGGGTGGTAAATACAAGAATTTGAACCCGAGTTATAGGTATTATATTTATGAATAACTAGCTTATACCCGCGGATTCACCCGCATTTAAAAAAAAAATCAATAAAAAGTATCATATGTTACTTCTAATACCTCCAAGAATATACGACGTTTCATGATGAATGGTTTAGTAGTTTTTGCGTGAAAGCATAACAAACAAACTTTATTTCACATTTATAATATTAGTAGGGACACACATAAAAAAGAATATTTTTGTTTAATAACTGATTTCAAACATTTGAACTATATTGCTTGTTCGAAGTGAGGTTCCCAAAAAACTGCAACATTGCCCTTTTTAAAGTTTATGCTTAGCAAAAAAATTACTACTTCTCAGGTCACCCAATGCCTTAAATAGGCAAGCAATTATTTCTTTTATATATGTACCATATATATGTCCATTCCTTACCCTAGTATCCATGAGACCAGCTTTACAAACACAAGCTAATCGGTGTGAATGTAATAATTATTATTATTTAGGGCTGTTCACCTTATGTTGTCCCCATCAGTAAATATTATCCCATCTATGTGTTTTATAGTTACACATTTTTTTAATATTTTGAAGTGAAAACTTCTTTAATGGCGTTGTGCACTTTTTGGGATAGGTAAAAAATGTTAAACTCGCGTCAGGACACGTGACCTGGTTGAAAATTCTTAAGAAGGAGGGAGAGTATACCGCCGGCGCGGCGTAGGAGAGGAAGTTATATCCCCTTCTCTATCTACCGCGCGGCAAAAATGTATGCCTGCTCCTGCTGTTTCGTATAAGCGGCGCAGGGAGCTTGCGCGAGTGGACGTGTGTGTTTGTTGTCATGTTTGTGTACGATAGCGCAATAAATGATAGTACTATTATAATGAAAATTATAGCAATTGGAGCGAAATTATTCCCTAATCATCCCAAAATATCAAAAATGCACAACGTTAATGTTCATGTTTTCTCTACTGCCGGCACTCCCGGAATGCAACCCGTTGTTTTTTTTTCTATTTAGAATGGGTTCACTCTTGATCCCAATCAAGCCTGGGGTCCCAGACTGAATCCACGATGGATCGAGATAACCCAGAAGGTGCCTACCTTGAATACCCTGAACATGAAAACGGGGGGGTTATAGTAGTATTCGGAAATACAGAAGCAGGGAGGGCGTTTCACTTTGTTGCTGTGCGCATTATAAAAGTTGAGAAGCGCTTGGTGCGACAAGTAAGAATAGCAACCAAAAAGGGTCGTAGCCCGCAGTACGTCTGGATATCCGATGGAAAAACGGAGATGGCGGTATGAGCACATGCAGCTCTTGAGCACACTCTCCAAAGTACAGGTCAAACAAATAAATAAATATTTCCTACATTTACACCAATTAACCTAGCCCAAAGTAAGCACTTTTAAGGTTGTGTTATGGATACTAGGGTAACGGATAGACATATATATATAATACATAAATAAGTAATATTCATAGAAATATATACAAACATCCATGACTCAGGTACAAATATTCGTATTCATCATACAAACATCTGCCCGTTCCGGGATTCGAACCCAGGACCGTCGGTGCGAAAGGCAGGATCACTACCGTTGCACCAAACAGTCGTCAGTCAATTCAAACGTAAAACAAGACTAATGTTCTAATTAAACCTTACCATCAGTTGAAGAAGAATCCCTTTCAGCTTTCAATTTAGCAACTTGCATCGCCAGCATTGTCTGCATGTAAATTGCTTGAGCCACATGTTGATGCACCTTAAATATAAATCACTAAATATATTTCTGATTCTATCTGACAATTGCTTACATGTCAGGGTCTAAAAATCCCTTATCTTTATAATAGATGATACTAGCTGACCCTGCCACGCGATTCTGTGGCTTAAATTATTGGTCTTGGTCAAAGCTCTTGCTGATCATATATTGTTGACCAATCAATGTGGGTTATCAAACTAAGGGTAAATTAAAATTAACACCATATTAATATTACTCTAATTGTTTATATGTACATATTTAATGTAACTACACTCGGCGTCAAAAAAATCGCACTTCTGGAAAAATAACTTTAGTGTTTACCCTTAAATGTACATTAATAGGCACATGTACCCTACTTATACTGGTGTCATTTAAAAGCTTAATAAATAAACTTAAATTTAAAACCAATTTCATTTAATTTAAAGAAAGCTTGATACCACAAATGTCGCATAAAAAAGGAAAACAATTTTTGCTCCCGGAAAGGGTCACTACTTGCGCTATCTTTTAAGGGTATAAAAGGGTCAACACAGATTTTCAGAAGGTCATTTGCTATTCTACTGTTGAAGAAGATACACAGGACGACTTTTGATAAGAAAAACAAGCTTGAAGATGGATACAATTGCTGTTGAAGCCGCCCAAGTGATTACACTGCTGCAATCGGGGAAGCGACAGTGTGATGTCGCTCGGCAATTGAATCTGAGCCGTTTTTCGGTTCGAAGAGTATACCAGCGGTTTCTGGAGACCGGTGGCTACGTCCGGAGATATGGTTCTGGTAGACGTCGCTGAACATCAGAGAGAGATGATCGATTCATCGTGTTAACATCTTTGAGAAATCGGTTCTCCAATGCTGTTGAGGTACAGCAGCAGCAATGGGCTACTCGCAGAACGTCTGTAAGCGTTTCTACGATTAGAAGAAGACTAAAGGAGAAGAGCGTAACAGCTCGTAGAGCTGCTACGGGTCCAAAATTGACTGCAGCGCATCGACAATCCCGCCTACAGTTTGCTCGCAAACATCTTAATTGAACACTTGTCCAATGGAGAGCTGTTCTCTTCTCCGACGAGACGAGAGTGTGTCTTTTCTGCAACGACAGGCGCAGAAAAGTGTACAGAAGGCAGGGGGAGCGGTATGCACAAGCTTGCGTTCAGGAAACAGTAGAATATGGGGGTGGTTCCTATATGTTCTGGGACGGTATGTCAGCCGACGGAAAAACCGAACTTGTTTGCGTCTCACGGACTGGAAGTACTCGCGGGCAAGGGTCATTGACTGCTCACTGGTACATCACAGAAATCCTGGAAGAGCATGTGGTCCCCTATGCCGGTTTTGTAGGCGAGGGGATCACATTAATGCACGATAACGCTCGCGCTCACACTGCAGGTGTTGTGCGCGACTACTTTCAAGAGGTTGGGATCACTGTAATGCAGTGGCCAGCGAGAAGTCCAGACATGAACCCGAAAGAGTACGTGTGGGACCATTTAAAACGCAAAGTTCGAGCTCGTGATCCCGCTCCCACGACCCTCCCGGAGCTTGAAGAGGCGGTAATTGAAGAATGGGCTAGTATCCCCCAAGAAGAGGTCCTGAAATTGGTAAGGTCTATGAAAGACCGTATGGATGCGGTCATCAGGGCAAGGGGGGGAGGGGGTAACACTAGGTTTTAGGTTAGTTTTAAGTAACATTCTGTATGTTTTTTGCTTATGTTATCTGTTTTTAATAGAGGCTTAATTAAGAATTTTTGTGATTGTTTTGCTAACTTAATTTTTTTTGTTGAATAAACCGATTTTGAACATGTATTGCTTTATTTTTGGATACTCCTATTTAACTACTATTAAATTATACCCATAATTACAATCAAAGAAAATAGTCTGTAAAGTTAATTTTTTCAAAGATTTTTTTGACGCCGAGTGTATATGTACACACACACACACATATATACACAAAAAAAAATTCCTGTCACAGTGATTGACCACAGTGAACTCTGAAACTACTAAAATATATATTTTTTTTATTTTGCTGGATTTGTTCTGACTTAGGACATAGAATAAGTATCATTTATAACACAGCAATGCATGGCCGGGTCAGCTACTTAAATATATAATGTATGTGATGTGGTTTTATTTAGTTATCTACCAATAACTGACCTGAGGATCTAGTAAGCAGGGTGCAGGATCTTCTTGTACCCAAGACGATGAATTCTTATGCCTTTGATAGGGTACCGGTGATTCTGATGGCAGATTCTGTGATGGAATTGCATCCTTTCGCAGTGTTCGCCATTGCCCTAAAACAGTTAAAACAACAATTTCGTGTATTATCTCTAGATTATTTTTAAGCTTCAATGTTAATTTGTTATTACAAAGAAAATGACCATGTCTATTAGAATAAAAGCCGGATAGTTGCCTCAGACGGATACATGCCTCAGACGGATACATGCCTCAGACGGATACATGCCTCAGTTTTGAATACGCTATGTTAGGTATGTTGGTGGCATTAGAGGTTGATTATGATTGGAAGTGTCCCCCCTGCTGACCTAGGTTTCATCTAAACCGTTAAAGTAGGCGCACGTGTTTTGTCCGTGTTAGCAAAAATTTTCCGCAGTGAAACTTTGACAGGCGTCGAAATTTTATTGGTATGTCTTTACTATTAAATATTTTTGTTATTAATTGTAGTTTCAGTCAACTTTTTGTTTTTTTACATGTATTAGAGTTTTAATTACACTGTTCATTATGTTTTATTGTTAAATAGATTTTATTTATTTCGTAAATAGAAAGGGCAAGTATCCATATCAAAAAGGATAGTTGCCTTTGTTACTATTGTGGATAGTTGCCCTAAAGGCAACTATCCGTAACTATAAATTCTGTAACAAGCAGAAACTATTGTTTTTTCTTTTGGTACTCTTTTCAACTTATAGTGACTTGTTTTAAAAAAAATAAATAATCAACTGTTTTATTCACTCATTCTAGGTGAGCAAGATGCCTCGCAAGTATGTACATATAAGCGAAAACCTGGTGTGGTGCCACGTCACATTAGAACGAAACAAAAACCAATCAAAAGAAAAAAAAGGCAAAAAATCGATCAGTCGCTGTAAATATATTGAAAGTGAAAAATGCTTATTCAGAACTATTGCGCAGAATGTTTTGATTTACAATTTTAGTAAATCAATATCAGATTGGATTTAATGTAAGATATGTCAACTTATGAAAACTTGTTCTACATTCAAAAACAATTGCATGAGATGTGGAAAGTTAAAAACCCTGGGTACTGGTGATAATTAACTGTCAAAGTTGAAAACCATATTTTTCTATCTTTAAGATAAATAATAATATTTCATTATTACCTAATCCAATTCAAAATTTCAAGACCATTTTTTTGTAATTTTATAGTTTAAAACTTAAGAACATAGCACTGTTTTAGAATATTAATGAATATTGTGGTAAATACTTAAAAAAGAATCTCAGTAAATAATAAAGGCTTACTATAACTTAAATACTTAAAATTACTTGAAACTTATCTAAAAGAAAAATAGAGAGCCGTCTATCCTTGTACGAGGCAAGTATCCCCCGAAGAATTTTTAAAGTAATTCTACTATCCGCTATAGTAGGCAACTATCCCCTTTTTGAGGGGGGTCCCCTGTTGTGCAAGAGGCAGGATCGCTACCGTTGCACCAATTTAGTTGTCAATAATAATTAAATGCCGGACCACTCACAGTAAGTCCCGAACTAAGCAGCCTTATTTTAAAGGCTCTTAGGTTACAAACTTGTTGGGTGGATAGCTCAACTGGAAGTTTGGGATTTGCCAACCATCGGAATGAGGCAGTGTCAAAACTAATGGCGATGGATCCCAGGGCCATACCTATTAAAACCCCCCTGTACCATATCATCACTGGTTGGTATTGTAGGTCCCTTTTTGGGAAGCCCCACTAAACTGAGCAGACCATGTACAATGGGTCTTAATAATGTATACAATACATAAATAAGTATATAGGGAAAAAATACCAACACTCATTACATAAACAGATACCAGAGTTTGAACCCAGAACCCTTGATGCAGAAGGTAGGGTCAGTAATATTGCACCAAGCAGCCATTGATACAAATAATGAATTAATTTGACTGCTTGTATTGTATATAACCATGGTTAACTACAGGCTAACTGAATTAACTAACAAATGACACAGATTGTTAGGAAAAAAATAACACATGACTTGGTTATAATAGTCATTCTTTAACACAAAACTTATTTTTAAAAGAAGAAATTATATATTTACTACTGCAAAATATTGTAGTTAAATCAAGTATGTACTATTACATTCAATGGCACATTCGGCTAAAATTTCCAATATGGACCGTTGATTTAAATGCCCATATTTTTTTTGTAGTTAGTACTCACTAAAAGAAAGCATTTTGCAAAGTATTAGGTTACGAAAACTTATGGTTCATGAGATATATTTTTTTAAACTTTCCGTACAAATTGGCAAATAACACGCAATTACACAATAAATTTGACAAATAATAGATGTCAAATGTCAATCACTTCACGTACTAGCATGTATTCATTACTATGACAATTAGTTTTCGTTACTATCATATTGTTAATCGTTACTTCAGTTACTGAGTATCTTATAACATGCTATGTTATGTATATTAGAACAACGTACTGCGTACGCGTACAGTATGACGTCGCGGCGTTCCAACATTCGTGATTTGTAGAAAACATACTTATACATTACATACCCAGCTGCGTCAGATATTTTTTTTCACTTTTCTTTATTTTGAACCAGACTTTTAATAATTAACAGCTTTTGTTAACCAAGAAACAATTAAATCTCATTAGAGCTCATTTAGACACATCTCTTTTAAGATAAGAACGAAAAAACCGTGAAAATACGCGATAATAAAAAAAAACATATTTCTAATTTGTAAAAATTACTTTCTTACCTTGTTTCTGTTACAATCTCAAACTTTGTATACATACATAATACTACAATAGTAATCAGTATTATATACATTAATTTTGGTTTGGTTAGGTTAGGTTAGAACTGTGACCACAATCGAATCGGTCCTATAGTTATTGGTTTAGGTACGGTTAAAACTAAATAGCGCTATTCTAACCTTAAAACTTTAACCATGAATATCTCAATAACCATGGGGTTCCGCAGGGTGGGGATGGCACGGGGGGATAGCCCTAACCCCCCCTCCCCCCTTCAACCCCTCAAACCTCATATATTGACGGTCCATATTGTGTTATTTGCCAATTTGTACGAAAAGTTTAAAAAAATATATCTCATGAACCGTAAATTTTCGTAACCTAATACTTTGCAAAACGCTTTCTTTTAGTGAGTACTATCTACAAAAAAAATATGGGCATTTAAATCGACGGTCCATATTGGAAATTTTAACCGCACATTCTTTTGTCATATATGTACTTCAATAGTACTAAAACGAAAATTTAGAATTTTTATGTACCTTTGTTCTTACCGACGCTTGTGAGAGTGTAGTCTTCAGGTTTGAAGTGTTTGCTACACACTTTAGAATATTTCGTGTAGGGCTTGCCTCGTTTCAATATTTTATTCCAGAGTTTAGCGAGCTCTTCATCCCTTGGGAACTGGTGGAATGACACATTTTTAGCCTTCCCAGCCATAGATGTACATCGCGGAACCGTACAATAGTAAGGCATTTTGCTAACTAATTATGATCTGTACAGTATTAATTAACATAGCTTAACACTAACACTGCAGATGCTATGTGATTTGGAAGAATAAATAAATAAAAATTCGCGCATAAACATCAACCAAGCCGACATAATAAAATAGACGTCATAGACAATCCGCGTTGCACTTGCCAGATGAGAAAATATAGTAATGCGTATGGCAGTGCTTCAGATACTTTACAAGCAGCCTTTTTGTTCATTGGCGTCGATAAGTTTATGATAAAGAATTTAAAACGTCAAAATTCATGATAGTGATGAAAAGATTCAGCTCAGAACCACTGAGCAAGAAATCACTACGTTTACAATATTTAGTTATTGTTCTGAGAGATGCAGTTGAAAGAACACAATGTCAAATTAAAAACAACCTTCAAATTAAATAATATTTATTGTCCGTTTATTGACTGAAATTGGCAAATTAAATAATACGAGGTCGATGCAAGCATAAAGCATCGCTAGCACCATATATTGGAGCGGTGCGTAATCCTAAAAAAATTCAATGTTTAGTAAATTTTAAAATTCCGTAAGAATGAAAACTTTCAAAAAACGCGAGGGATGGAAAATCCTATGGAGCCAATGTTTTTTGGTCATAACTTTTTTATTTTTGTGAATTTCGGGCTCCGTCACAATCTGGTCCTAAATGTGTAATTTGATTCCACACAAAAATTAATAAAATTGGTTAAGAACTCGGGAGGTTATGGCGTAACAGATATTTCGTCATTGAAGCTGATCCATGAAACTAATATGTTTTATCAATTAATATATTTTTTAAGGAAATTACCTTCAAAGTATTGTAAGATAGATTGTTTATATCGTAAGATTGTTTATAGTAAAAAAAATAACTAAACACTTGAGATGCATTATAAAAAACCGATTAGTAAATATCTATTCCATTTATGAATATTTTTATAATATTGCTACCTTTTTTTTGTTGATTATTTAATTATCGAAACTAGGATAATTTATATATCAGGTCTTTAAACTGATCTCATAAAAGTGAAGAGAAATATTTTAATTGTAATTGTTCTTTAGCTCTCGCAATATTTTTCTTACTATTCTACTATTATGTTTATTTTTTACATAGCAAGAAGTTTCTTCGTAAGAATTTCAATAAATTTTATTTTTATGGAATTAAGTATGTTTTTCGAGCAGGCTGTAAGCTTTAAAACTATGAAAATATTGTGCGTTTTCCATTTAGAAAAAAAAGTAGACACTGTGTTGTACTGTGTCAACTTTGTGTGTGTGTGTGTGTGTGTGTGTGTGTGTGCCAACTAAGTTGGCATAAGGTTTTCGCTATAGTATGGTCAACACAGTGCAACACAGTGTCGACTTTTTTTTTCTAAATGGAAAACGCTCATTAGGTACAAGTGGAATCGTTGCTATACATCGCTTATGATGAGGTCGCGTGTAATTAAAGATTTTATTTGTCGATTACCTAATTGACGGATCATAAAACGTTTTGCATGGACCAAGAAAGTGTATGATAGATGGTATAACAGTCAACGAAGGACTATAAAACATTCAGATAACTTGTTTTATGTTAGTAATATTCTTATTTATGACTGGTATCGATTACTTACGCAGCTCGGTCATATAGAAATACAATTGTCGAAACAAATATTACTCGTGTATAGGAATAAAAAAGATTCTTATAATAGCGATAGAGATAGGTCAAAGTTCTGTTTTATGTATTCCATATGGCATATAGTTAATTTGCTTACAACGTCAACAATTTAGATACACTTTGGTTCAGCCATTCCAATTGCATAAATTAATGGCAGGATATTCGTTTATTGCAGGGTTTCTTAACCTTTTTGCAGTCACGGACCACTTTCACAATTTAAACTATTCCACGGACCCCAGCCATAAATATTTTTGAAAATAAAGAAAGTCTTATTTATATTAATCAAAAATTCTTTTATTGGCACTTTTATTGCAGTTACTACTATGTTAATGAGAAGATTGCTGCTTTTTGGCCTCAATGAGCACATTAAATTGTGGGACAGTCTTCAACAAGGCAAGGTGCATGTCATCTGCGACGTTTAATCGGTTGCGACTTTTTGTTTTTATTGATACCAGAACCGAAAACCCTGCCTCGCAAAGATACGTCGTAGCAAATGGTATCAGAACAGACATAGCACTCTTGACAAGAAGAGGATAAGCTTGACTCAAAGAGCACCAAAACTCGCCAAGATCTTTTGCATGAAATTCAGCTTTCAAAAATTCTTTGGATCTCATGTCAATTAAGTCATTAGTGGCCGGCCGCGCCGGCGCCGTGACATCGTGTTGCGTCTGGTATGAGAGCATCGTCGATACAGGGCGGAAGGCGACATCTTTTGGAACCGATTCCTTTTTTTCTTGTTAGCTTTTTTTTATTATTGAAGCTACCCGACAAAGTCTCGTCGAGTTTACTACATAATTCCCTAATAAATATTATTAGACTGACTGACCTACTGCGGACCCCTGACACACATGCTACGGACCCCTAAGGGGTCCATGGACCCCACGTTAAGAAACCCTGGTTTATTGGTTGTTCGTTGGCTTAGCAAGTACCAGAATTTGACATCATAGTAACAAAATTGTGCTCTTCTCACATTCATGGCTGTTTGATTCTCAGAACAATAACTAAAGCTATAGAAGGAGCGCTAAAATAAAAACTGTATAACAGCTCTCGTATTCACTTAAAGTAATCTAACATACATGGGTAAGAGCGAAATAGACAACAATTGTAAGGTTTTATTTTCACGTCATTGTCACAAACTCTCAAAGTGCAAATGTCAAATGGTTGTAATTTGGTTGCATATTATACTACTAAATTAAAAGTACGTCTTTGATGAACGTGGTTTCTGAAGTAAGACCAAATTCAATGCGGTCGTATTACAGTGGCCGAACAGCTTTGTGAGCGGCTAGCGTGAAATTATATTATTTTACAAGGAAGTTCGTGATAAAATAACAGGAAAGTGTGCATATAGACGCTTCAGACATCTTAGAGTCCGCGTCCACGATGGCTTGTGTTGTTCCAGACTGCAAGTCTCATATATCACGAAAAGAAAATACGGATGAGGTGTTATCATTTCATCGGTGAGTTTGGTTGCTAAATTCTCATATTTTGACAATATAACAACGGTATATTCAGAAAATTGTAGTAAATTAATATTACAAATAGATTGCTCCATGAGTTTTAGTTTAAATTGTCTTATTATCATGCCTTCTGTTTTGTATATGATAGTATGATAGTGATGTGTTCTTTGTTATCGATGTCAACATTGTTGGTTTTTACTTTTTGCTTTAGTTTTCCCAAAGATGAACCTATTAGAACTGAATGGATACGCCGTATATCAAGGATCAATTGGACACCGAAAGCGCACAGTCACATTTGTTCGAAACATTTTAGACTACATTCATTTGAGCCACATGAAAACATTTGATTTCGGCGGCTGAAAGCAAATGCTATACCCACATTACATTTACAGAACATGCAATTGCTCCTTTTTTATTCCAAACATTATCTTAGTCTTGCTTTGTCATATAATTATTTCGATCCTACCAATAAATATTCAGATTTTCAATTAACATTTTGGCAGCGTGTATCCCAAATAATAATGATAGCTTATTTACAATTATATTTTTGTGTTTCAGAAACCACTATCGCATTAACAAGGAATTATGAACCACCAAGTAAACGCCCCAAATCTATGACCACAGTTGAAACAAATACTGATTCCGATATCTCTGAACTGATATCTAATTTACAGAAAATTATAGCAGATTATAAAAAACCAAATTGGAATATTAAAAAAAGAGTTAGAAAGGATTAAAAAGACCAGCAAGTGACGTCTTCGCAAAATAAACACTAACAAAGAGAACATTAAGGAGCAACGCGAAGAAATCTCAACTCTATAACATATTGATAGAAAAATTGAAACAAGAATATGTTCAAGCCGAATACCTAGCACTTTTAGAGTGTGTAAACAAAAATGACAAAAATTCGTGGCGAGAACTGAACTCAATTCCGGAAACAGCGTTTAAAAATGTTTTGATGATTGGATTAAGTTAGCGTAAGTGTATCGTTTCTGAAGGAGCATACTTTGAAGGTGATAAAATAAATTCGGATGAATAACAAACATTGTGTATATTATTGATCTTTTCCCGGTACTTACTTGACAGAGTAGTATATTAAAATATAAAAATAATAAGTAAATATGTATAAAATAATAGTTGGTTGATTTAATTTAAAAAGTCTATTATTTTCTTTTAATATTTTTCCTCTTTTTTAATCTTTACCTATTAAAAATTTAATGTTGAATGCAGTGTTCACTAATGTGCTGCTAGAGGTCTAACTTAAAATAGAAACATGTAGCCTAATATGATAAACCTATACAAAGTGCAATTTTTTTACTGTACCTACCTGGTTTCTCTAGATACTGAAGACTGCAAATCTAATAAATAAATTGGTTCGGGTCCAAAATTCTACTCATGAATACTGCATTATAAAATGTTCATATTGCAGATTCTACACGTTTATTATGACACATTACCGTCCGTTCTAGTGTCATAGACATACCATCAGCATATTTTTTTTACGTTTTAATTTTATTTTTATCGATAGTAATATCGATGCCGTAACATCATTGACGTAAGGGAAACTAGTGACTACCTTATAAATTGCGAAACAAAATTTGTATACTTATTTCTTTCTTACACATTTACAACTGTATAAGTTAAAATAGTACGAACTAACGTATTGTGTTGTTATTTTAGCACTCCTTCTATAGCTTTAGTTATTGTTCTGAGGTTTGATTATCTTTCAAAATAAAGTGATTGTTTATGATGACTGACAGCTACTCTATGGTTGTCTGCAAGTGGCCATTTTTTTCTGAAAAAAGTGGGAAGTGGGGAAGGGAAAAAAGGTGATACATGTCAAATTTTTCAAGGCTGTTCTGTGATGATTCCATTTTTTTAGCAACGTGATAACGATTGCAACAAATAGTCAAGTTTTCGACGCAGTCTCCTGTTCTAATAGAGTGTTTTAATGTGAAATAAGTGTTGACGCGGTAATCGCTACCGCATATAACCAAAACTTAAACAACAAAGGTTTTGAAACTTAAAGATGGGTTATTATTGCACTGTACCACAATGCACATCACTCGCCGGCAAGACGAAAAACGTGAAATTCCACAGATTTCCTCGCGATGTGACTATGGCGGACAAGTGGAATTTGATATTAAAGAGAGGAAAGCCGTACACAAAGTACTCTAAAGTTTGCAGTCTTCATTTCACACAGGCTGATTACAACGTCACAACTATGGGTAAGAATAAAGGTATTCGGGTTTTTCCATATCTGTATTATAATACATTTCTTTGCGGGAATATCTTCCCATGATGACTCACGCGTCATGTGAGTTTGTTTTAGTCTACCATTTCCTTCATATATTTTAAGATCTTCGTCTAAACTAACAGACTCCAGTTTGGTGGCGATGTAAAATTTTTAATTTCTTGCACCATTCTGAGTCAACAACATTGTAAGGAAAATAAAATACAACATTCTAAGTTTCCTATTGATGTCACTGATATGATGTTTTTTTATTATTATTTTCGCGTATAAGAGTCTTATTGGTTAATATTTTATGTGTTCAACTTATACTTATTGACATTATAACACTGACAGAGTGTATAAGCAATAAACAAACATTTGAAATCAATGCTGCTTATAGTATATAAAACCATTAGATTTGAGGTTATCTTTGGTGTCTGCTCCTATTCTAATTAGATTTCTATATAAATTTCACTAACAGCGTACACTGATGTTCAAAATTACATCTTATAAATAAGACAGCATAAAATTTTTTCTCTTATTTGTTATTCATACTACACAGACTTAGATGACCAATTGAAGTGGGAATCCCCATTTTGGCTTACAATTCCAGTTTAATGTTGAGATAATTGTGTCAAATTATGTAAACATTTAATCATAATGACAAATTCACATCCTATTATCTGATAAGTTGTTTAATACGTAAATCTCGAATTATGTTTTGATGATTTTAGATCAATAACTATTTATAAATGATATTCAATACAGATGGGTAGTCAAAGGTCGTTTTAGGAAAAGATGTGGTATTATAAAAATAATCAATTTATTTAATCAAGAAATAACATCTCATTATAGTTAGTAACAAAGGAACTTAAAGCTATGTTTGTATATAATATTTTAATTATAATAATGAAATTAATAATTAAGTCAAATTACCAAAAAATATGAATTATTAAATTAAATTTACATTACTTAAATTGCAAGAAAATACTGTTGCTGTTCTTAATGAACCAGATATCGCATGTACCTCTTTTTCTTGTTTCTCGTTATAACTGTGATGTAATTTTGATGTAGTTTATGAAAACATAGTTTGTTTGGATCAAACTGAGTTTTGTATTTAAAACATTTTTTTAACAATATAACATATTATAAAGCTCGTGAATGAGTTTTACACCCATATTTAATTTTATTTATTTACTAATTTACACTTTGACAACTATAAGTAAACTATGAGCATAAAACAAATAACTATATTGGTTTCAAAACCAAGTGTCCCATTGCTTATCCTATTCCCATTAACCTCTTAAGACCGTGGGTACACATACATGCACCTTTAATTTAGTCAAGTTAGGACTAGTTGCGACATCTTGTGACAACTGCAAATACTTGAATGAGTTACTTTAAGTTGATGTGAGTTGATTTACGTCTACAGATGGCCTTGCGGAGAAAGTTTGGCACATTATTTTTTCATTTGAATTTGTTCGTTTGAAATTTTTCAAAAGACATCTACTTGCGATTTTTGAATTTCGATAAAAAAAATATAATTGTTCAATATTTTTGTTGAATTATGTTGTTGAAGTATTGGACTAACTTTGTTATAATTTTTATCTTGTAATTGTTGTCTTGTTTTATTGGTACACATATGTTGTGTGCACCGTGCACCAAATTTTTTTTATTACTTCTATTTTAAAAAAAAATATTGGAAAAATTCATTTGACTTATTGATACCCCTACTTAACTTTTTTACTTACTTACTTACAATTTACTTACAAATTTTTTGGATGCCAGAGTAAGGAGTCTTACTATCTTATTAATTCATAAACTTTTTAGAAACTGTATAAATTGAAATTTAAAAATATCAATAAAATGGGCATCACTTCCAAAAAGAATTCTTGATGCATTCAATTCTGTTTCTTATGCTCATTATAAACTTCTATTGGTACAATAGGTTACAGAACAAAAAAAGTCAAAATTTACAAAAATCTTTATTTATAAAAAGTCTAACTCAATTAAACTAATTTTACTTCACAATAGTTTTTGTAATACTTAGGTTGGTGTTTTTGTAATTTGTTGTTTTTGGCAATTTCTGATTTTTGTACTCCGACCTCCGTTGGTCCAATAGTAACTGTCATATTTAGATTCTGTAAATTAAAGACTCTTATGTATCACTACTGGATCAAGAATCATGGAACTTTAATGTTTTTTTTTACTTTTTTCTTTCAATATGCAAGTGGTGTTAGCCTTGAGAGGTTGTTACATTTAGTTATGTAAGTAGTTCAAAAGTTTTCTTAATGTAAAATTAATGAAAACAATAATTGGTGAACCAAAATAAAAAATAAATAAATTTTTGCCTAAATTACTATTCAATAATCCATATTAAACAGAACCAATTTAAAATCAAGTGTTTGTAAACTGACACTGCTTGATATTAAATGATATGCACCTTTGAGTACCTTGCAAAAAGTGGAAAAATGATTATTTCTATGTAATTTGAATAAAATAGTCAAGGTTATTTTTATTTATAAAATTTCAAATGGACAAATATTAATTTATGGAACTGGGAATAAGTAATAAAAGAAACTTCTATCATTATTAAGATTTTAGTCCATCAATGGGTCTGTCCGTGTGTTTGAATTCGCTTCAAACCAAAACTGCTGAATTGTATTATATGAATTAAAAATATATTTATAGTCTATACTGAGGTACGACGACCGTTTGGTGCAACGGTAGCGATCCTGCCTTTCGCACCAACGGTCCAGGGTTTGAATCCCGGAAGGGGCAGATGTTTTTGTGATGAATACGAGCATTTGTACCTGAGTCATGTGTTTTTATATGTATTTCTATTAATACTAGCGGCCCGTCCCGGCTTAGCACGGGTGGACAAAATTCTGTTTTTTTTTCTATTATTAAATATTTTTCCGTTAACGCCATCTAGCGTCCGGTAGACGAACTACTTGCGGTTAACGCGTTGCTATGGTAACGCATATACAATTGAAAAAGAGCGGACAGACAAACAAATTTGTGACCTTAGATTATAGATTACTAGCTTTTACCCGCGGCTTCGCCCGCAATTTTTGTTTTAATAAAAAGTACCCTATGTTACTAATTCTAATACTTCCAAGAATATATGTACGAAGTTTCATGATGATCGGTTTAGTAGTTTTTGCATAAAAGCATACCAAACTAACTTACATTCACATTTATAATATTAGTAGGGATATATCTATGTATGATATATGTATGTCTATCCGTTACCCTAGTATCCATAACAAGCTTTATAGCCACTTGTCAGTCCACGGTAACACTTGCTACCGATAGCCAACACCCCTCGTAGCATACGGTGTATATATGGTAGCAATTGCTACCATATACAAATTTTCGCGTGGCTTTTTGTTTTTTTTTAAAATTACGATTAATTTTTGAGTTACGGAGATACAAATATTCTGTGGTGGATTCTTTATTTAATCAACTTTAAATGGGTATTTTGTTTTTGCCTTCACATTATATACGTTTGATTTACAGTTAGTGGGCGCCGTAGAAATCTCGCCCGGGGCGTTGGCAATGCTAAAACCGGCACTGAGTTTAGTATCCATAAAGCGTCGATTACATTGAGCGAGTTTACAAGCTGCTAGTTGACAAATTCTCTATCTGCTAGTAAACTCGCTTTGTGTAATCATTCACTAGCCAACTAGCAGATTGTAAACTATCTGCGAGTAAAGTTGAAAGCTGGGCTACTTTACTCGCTACTCGCTTGGCGTTTGTGGTTTCAGTGTTTACAAAATGTCGACGGAAATTGTACGTGCGGGTGTCATTATTTTAGCTCATGCTAACAAAAAAGAGTTAAAAAATAAGAAAAGCGGAATAGGCACAGAAAAATTCAATTTAGAAATTGTATAATATTACTTGAATTCTTCATTTAAACAGTAGTTACACAGAAATGTCGATTAAAAACGTATGATTGAAACGTGCCTTATATTCACAACGGCACACGGTCGAGGTAGTACACGTGGTTTTTACTCGCTAGCTAGTTGGCTACTGAGCGAGCAGTACACGTTTTGCGTGTAATCATTACAATCGCACTAGCTGACTAGTCCGCTTCTCAAAAAGACAACTAGCAGCTTGTAAACTCGCGCAATGTAATCGACGCTTAACACAAGCCTTACAGTGCTAACTTTGGGCTAGGCTAATTGGTGTGAATGTAAGAAATATCATTATTCCTGGTATCTGGTAGTTTCCGCCTGACATCTAAGAAAAGTTTCGTGTAACATTTAGTGGGTATAATAATTTATTAAAAGATATTAATGTATGTATGTATTCATGCAGTTGTAGGCAGAGATCACAGATTTCCACTTTCCACGAACCTGACATACAATTCACTTCTTCAACTCCAATCAAACCTTTCATACGATCTCATCGGTTAAGGGTCTCTTCACCTGGTCTTTTTAGGGTTCCGTTCCTCGAAAGGAAAAAACGGAACCCTTATAGGATCACTTTGTTGTCCGTCCGTCCGTCTGTCAAGACCCTTTTTCTCAGGAACACGTAGACATATCAAGCTGAAATTTATATCAAATACTCAGGTCTACTGTCCCTTGGAGCTGTGAAAAACTCAAACCTCTAAACCAACGCAATCAAAAGATACAGCCGTTTATGCCGCAAAATTCCGCAAAATTTCGACACTTGCAAGGGAATCAAAGCCTACACGGTACTTCCCGTGAACTCAGAATCTTGAAATTTTGTACGACGTACGTCTTATAGCACAGATAAAGGAAAAATTGCGAAAACCGCAATAATAAATAAAATTTTTTGTTACATCATATGATAAAAATATTTTACGGAACCCTCGGTGCGCGAGTCCGACTCGCACTTGGCCGATTTTTCAGGAAATCATCTCTTTGGCCCCTGAAAGTTCGACTTGGTCTGCCGTTACCGACTTGCCCATGCACATTTGCCACATATTGTTGTCTTGTTAATCTTCTTTTGTCCATCCTCTTTACATGTCCAAACCATCTGAGCATCCCTTTTTCTATCTTTGTCATTATATCTTACTAGATGGCGCTGTAGCGCGTAAAAACACGTTATCTTATTGTTTTTGCGGGTACGTAAGGGCAAGTTTAGTTTTGCAATGTTAGGATAGCGAGACAATATGGTAACAAACACACAAAGTATTGTCATAATATTAGGATTTAGTATATGTGAATGTGAAATTAAAAACGAATAAATAACTTTGCATCCGCTCTTGATAACTTAATCACGTATCTGAACAAGGAAAATGTTGTTGGTGGGAAATCCCCTTCTCATTTTACGTCATATGTAAAGGGAAAAGTATAATTATGACCAGCCTATTGTTCCAGTTTTGGACTTTTTTCTGTTTGAATAAAACTTTTATTCAATCTATATATATATATAATTTCCTGTCACAATGAACGCAATGAACTCCGAATCTACTCAACGGATTTTTTTTTTCATTTTGCAATATATTTCATACAATCACACAAATTATCTAGCGTTTGTTAAGTTTTATTTATAATAATAATATTACTAATCACACCAATTAGCCTAGCCCAAAGTAAGCACTGTAAGGCTTATGTTATGGATACTAGGGTAACAAATAAACATGGAAATATGATAAATAATATTTATAGACATACTATCGACCCGACCCGGCTGTGTTATAAATTAAAATCAAATCTATCCTATGTCCTAAGTTGGAATAAATCCAGCAAAATGAAAAAATAATCATCAAAATCGGTTGAGTAGTTTCGGAGTTCATCGCGGTCAAACATTGTGATATACGAGGGTGGGTCAAAAAGTTCGCGGAATGGAGGGTAAAAAGTAAGAAATAAAACACAAAATTATTTTTCCTTCTCAATGTATTCCCCCTTAACTCTAATACATTTATTAGACCTATCAATTAATTTATTAATGCCTTAGAAAAAAAATGATTTCTCTTTGTCGTCAAAATAGGCCCAAATTGCGCTCTTCACTTCTTCATCGCTGGAAAATTTCTTCCCTCGAAGCTTCCCTTTTTTTCATTTTTGGGAACAAATAATAATCACTTGGAGCTAAATCTGGGCTATAGGGAGGATGTTCCAAGATTTCGAAGCCCACTCTTTGAACAGCAGCCATGACTGCGCGAAACTCAATTTTCTTCATGTTGCAAATTTTTTTCCGGATTGACTTGTTGATTGATGTGTAGCTCAGGTAATTATGACCTATTTTTTTTGAAACTTAGTAGTATTTATACTCTTAATGAGTGTCACAACTAGTGCAGGTAATACAAAGTCACCTTTCCCCTCTCCATGCCCCTCATTCCGCGAACTTTTTGACCCGCCCTCATAAATAAATACCCATGACTCAGGTACAAATGCTCGTATTCATCACACAAACATCTGCCCCTTCCGAGACTCGAACCGTTGCACCAAACAGTGGTATATATTAATAATTTGTGTTGCAGGACAATGGAAGACTCTGAGTAAGGATGCGGTACCTTCACAGAATCTTCCGAAGCTGGATGCCGACGGCAACGTTATGGTTATCAGGAAAAGTCGCACCGTCAAATATAGGGAGACCAGGAAGGAAGATAATGGGTGAGGTTTTTGTGATTTTTTTTATTTTTTATTAAAACTAGCTAACCCGGCCACGCGTTGCTGGTATAACCCGGCCACGTGTTGCTGGTATAACCCGGCCACGCGTTGCTATGGTAACGTTAATTGATTATAAAAACTGTTATTCTTAGGCTTATGGTAACAAACACACAAAGTCCTTCTTTTATATAGTAGAGATCAGTATCACCGCGAAAGAGTGGAATTCTTTGCCCAAATCTCTTTTTTCTGACAAATACAATTTAGGGTTCCTCAAGTTACGAGTGAATAGGTATCTTCTAGGCAAGCGCGTCACATCCTAGATCGTCGATTACCAAGTGAGATAGCTGTCAAGCGCTTACCTATATCTACTATATAAAAGAAGGACTTTGTGTGTTTGTTACCATACCAGCAACGCGTGGCCGGGTTATACCAGCAATTAACGTTACCATAGCAACGCGTGGCCGGGTTATATATACCAACAATTAATTCGTTGGATTTGTTCCGACTTAGGACAGGACAGGTTTCATTTTAATTTATAATAAACCAGAAACGCGTGGCCGAGTCATCTAGTTTACTTGAAATAAATAACAAGCTGTTATCCCTAGCTCTTTCTCTCTTCTCTCTCTTAACATAAGCTGTAAAAATAGCGTATCAGGATTGGTACGTCTTTTAATGGTCACATTTTATTTTCTTAAGTGTTGAAATTGAATATTTTTCTTTTATAAATATATAAAGGTTTCTTCTTTGTTAAAGATGTTATTAATTGTGACAGTAAATAGATTTTTAGTATCAACGTAAATAAATATGGTTCCGTCCTTAGTGCGTAAAACAAACATTACTTGAACTTATTTAAAAACAAAATTATTTGACTGTTCACTCCTCATAAAATTGCACCATTCTTTTAGTTTCCCTATTGAATGTCATAATATTAATGTTATGACATACCTTTATTGTCATAATTATAATTAAATATGATTATGACAAGTGTAAAGTATAACTTAACTCTTAGTTTTAAATACCCTTTTAGAACTTGTTCATATGTAAAATAATAATAATATTCGCGGCTAAAAGCCCATCTCCGCTGCACTTTGAATTATTGTTACAATATAGTATCCAAATATTATGTGTATATGTCGATGCAGTCGCTAAGCATAAAGCATCGCTAGCACCATATATTGGAGCGTAATACTAAAAAAAAATAAAAAAAATCTAATGTTATAAGCCAGGGTGAATACGCACCTTTTGGGTTAGCTCGTTCTGTCTTGCCCCCGGGCTTGATTGGGATCAAGAGCTAACTCATCCTTAATAAAAAAAGGATGAAAACTAAAAAAAAAAAAACGCGAGGGGTGGGTAATCCCATAGAGCCAATGTTTAATTTTATTTTATTTTTATTTTTCTGAATTTCAAAATTCGGTCTTTGTCACAATCTGATCCTTAATGAGTTAATTCGATTCCACACAATTTTTTTTTATAATCGGTTAAGAACTCGGGAAGTTATGGCGTAACAGACATTTCGTCATAGAAGCTAATCCATGGGAGCTACGCTCTGTTCGCTCCTTCCACTCTCTTCGCTCGCTCCGCTCTCTTCGCTTGCTCCGCTCCAATAAAACTGTTTTGAGTTTTCGCATACTGATGCGAAGCAACAATTATGACCAGTGGTCGGAGTAGGTATATTGATTTTAGATACTTGCGTCATGATATCATAACATGGACATGCATTTCTTCCGGAATGTACCGGAGTTTCCAAAAATTTGGTAAATAGAGTAATAAAATAAAAAACCATATGTAAGCAAACAAAATTGTTTATTGTGAATACAAATAATCATTATTACAGTTTTATTAAAAACAATTATTTTTAATCCTCATCGGTTACAATTTCTACATTTTGATTTTCTGTCTCTATACAATTAAAATAAATAACTATAATTTTTTCAATATTTTCGATTTTTAAGCTATTTCTTTTAACATCTAAGATCCATTTGTAAGTGGAAAATGATCGTTCAACATCTGTAGATGTCAATGGAGCGAATTTGAAATAAAGTTTCTGATTATTTGCTACGCTTTTTTCAATACTCTCGCTGTATTCTCTAATTGTATCTAAATCTGGATTTCGTTCCATAACTGATTCTATTTTATTTTTTATATTCTCATTATTGCACTCGTTAAGCGTAGCCCTTACTTGATCAAATACTAAAAGTGAATCAGCTAGAGATAAATTTTGTTTTTGTAACTCTTTTAGGGCTAGTAGTATAATAGAGTAATTTTCTTCGATATATTTTAAATCATTTTCTAAATTTTGTTTTTCCAAAATGTTTTTTGCGTTTCGTATGGCTATAGCATCAGAACTGCTCAAGCAGGATAAAACTTCTTTTATTTTATCTAAATGTTGAGCGTAGTAAGATGTTGCCTGTAACCAAGTACCCCATCTGGTAATGACTGGTTGCGGAGGCAACGGTAAGTCAGGATATTTTTCTTTTAAAATGTTTACCCTACTAGGAGCCTTTAAAAATACTTTTTTAACATTTGATATAAGAATATCAATATCGTTGTATTCTGACCTTATCTGCTCACTTACACGATGAAGAGCGTGCGCCAAACATGTCACATGCTTCATTTCAGGTAAGTAATGTTTTAAATTTCGCCCTGCAGATAGCATGTACGCGACACTGTCAGTGCAAAGCATTAAAATATTGTCAACTTTCGCTTCAAAAGTGTTTTGCCATAAATTTTCTAGACATTGCAGTACAAATTGTGTTATTGTTTGTCCATTTACTGCTGTTAGCATTTTACAAGCAATCAAATAAGGCCGGCCTGCACTATTACTAGGATGCAATGGTTTTATTAGGAAATTGACTATGTATCGACCAAAAATGTCTGTTGTCTCATCCAGCGATATCCATAGTTTCTCATTTTTATTAATTTCATAAATCGAATTGATTTTATTCCTATAAAACTTCTCCAAATAAACTTTTCGTAACTGTGATTCGTCAACCACTTTACGATTGGTACAAACGCAACAACAAGTACTGCACATATATTTCTGAAAAAACTCTTTGAACGCTGGATTTTTCATTTGCGACCAAGGAATATTGCATAGAATCAGGAACTTAATGAGGTCGAAGTAAAATTCCTCTTGCGGTCTCTTAAATTTTCCTTGATGTACAGCGCCTTCAATGTGTTTGGTAATGTTGCCTCTATTCACAGCTTTCAAATGACTTTCACACTTTGTACAGTATATAGTGCCACTAGCGTTATCGTAAAGTAGCTCAGGATAGTGCAATAACCACTTTAGCACTGTTTCAGCCTTGACCTTTGCCATATTTATTTATATGTCACCTAAAACAATGATTTAAATTTACAATATATACATACACAACTGTAAAGTCGATAATGAAATTCTGTTTCATATAAAGTGATTTTTTTAACTGAAGCGGTGATAGCCCTGCGGTGTGCGTACCGGACTCTCATGCGCTATGATGATTGCTATAAAGTGATATTTTAACTGTTTCCAAGTTCTAAAACCTTCTTAAATAGTGAAAATAATTAAAACTTACCCGTACAAAAACAACTTCAAATGGGCCCAATCCAAGAGTAATAAATCGATGTCCGTAGTTATAAGCCAAATTCGTCGTTTTAAGTAGATTTCAGAAGACAGTACACAAGCCAGGGTCAAGTCAAGATATTCACAACACATAAAATAAGCGCACTCCACGAACCGAAATAAGTGAGTGAGCCACTTGGTCTGGATGTCGGTGCGAGCATTGTTTTCGAACAAACAGTCAATGAGTCATCCAGGATACTTGATTCTAATTGGTCAGATGCGTTGAGCATAGACATAAGAGGACAAAAGACCCTGTTTGCCGGATGTCGTGTGTTGAAATGAATATTATTATTATATCATTTTATAAATGAGAGCGAGTGAGAGGCACGCGTCCCTTCCACTCGGGCATGGTTAGCCCGCCTAAGAGCGAGAGAGACAGAGCGAGAGAGAGAGTGAGAGAGATAGGCATACACACCGGTTCATGTCTTGCGCTTCTATTTCGCTTAGGCGGTGATATATGAAATTCAGTGCGAGATTCTTTGTATAAATTAATGTTTTAAATATAATTCTTTGTATAAATAAATGTTTTAAATTGTTACTATTATTTCATCCTTCTTCCTACTATACGAATGAATATTCACATTAAAATTATTTTACCACTCAAAGTCGTTGTCACGTAAAACTTTCGCCCGTATATCGACTTTACAGGCAACCAATTTTTTTTACTATTAAATTCTGGCCATCTACGCCACTAGCAGCATAGCGTTGAGAGTATTGATACATTTTTAACTAGTTTCATGTAATAATTTCGATGTTTCGGTATTTTTATCATAATAATCCGGAAACTCGGAGGCGTATCCATATTAACATATACGTTTGATGTCAGTGACCTTAATTCAATATACCTACTCCGACCACTGATTATGACAAAATATTATTATAACATCAATAATAATTATTTTATTTTTTTGCATTTACAATGCCATTTTTCTATAAGATATAAAATACGCATGTAAAAAACAACCACGCACTATGGAATATGGTAGAAGAAACGCATATCAAAATAATTTTTTACGACTTATTGAAATCGGATACTTTATTATCGAAAGTCGAAGTTTAATATTCTGTAGCTTAATTTATATAATTTTGGCGAAAATAATTGTTGTAATTTAGTGAAACTTTTATGAAACTGGGAAGTATTGAATTCTTCATTTAAGATTTTCAAAGTTAAATAGTTTTGAAACCTTAAAAGAAAGATATAAAGTATTATTTATTTTTGAAAAGCTTATCTGTCGGTGATTTTTAATTCGAATATTTAAATAAAAATTAAAAACAAAAACAAATAGAAGAAAAAAAGCTTTTTGTAACTTCCTCGAAGCTTTTAACACTTACCGACGTTTAGTATTTAAATCTAATGTTATATTACTATTATATTACTCATCAAAAACATATAAAAATATCAGCTGCTACATTTTGCTATTTACGAAGATATATGAAAAAATCATACACTAGCCTGGGAAACTTAATTACTATCAAATGCGGTTTCATAGTCTGACTTTTCTTATCAATACTTTGTGGTAAGGGTTTTTCAACTAATTATTTTATATTGTTAAGTTTTTATTATTTGAGTGTCATTTACCGTGACAAAATAGATATCTGAAATAATTCACACATTTTGAAACAGTATAAAAAGGGCTATGAAAAAATATGTCTCCAAACTACTTCAATGGTGTTTTCATACAGTACGGCTATTTAATTCTTCAAAATGTCTACTTTTAAGTGTACTAAACGTGAATTAATAGTGTCTAAAAGGCGGAAAAACAACTGCTGCTCTATCAGCATTTTTGGAGAAAATAAAAGTTTGGGAAGACATTTTATGTTTTATTATTGGTAATATTCAAAGGAATATCATCCCTTCGTTTAATAAACGCTCGAGCGAAGCCGCACGCGTTAAGGATGCATTTTTAAGAAAGAACACCAATTGGTTGAATTCTGAATATTCCGTGACTATACCGACATCAGAAAATGAGCCAACCGATTCTGCTGCGTCTACTTCTTCTGATAAACGAGGAAGACCATGTGAACCATATGGAGACTTCAGATTCGAGCAAAAAAAGAAAAAATAATACTAGATTTAAAAATCTAAAAATCCCACGTTTTTCAGTGACCAAAAAAGAATAAAATAACCCGGCGGGGCCAAGCGAGGGGCGAACTCAAAACGTGGGGGCGCATGTTACAAACCTAACAACCTTACATGTTGCCTAACAAGTAATGATAACGTAAATTAGAAATAATAATAATTAAGAAATAATCTAGCTAAGAATGTGCAGCATTATAAATATTGTAACATATTTTATCCTCACCACCACTTATACTAACCACTTCTGAATGAAATAAAAATATTATATTCTGTATTTAGTCTTACTGTTCCCCGCCTGTCACACTTAATAAATAAAACTACTATTACCGCGTAACGACTCGTTTAATTTCTCATATTTAGTTTTTATTTATTTCCTTACACTTCTGCTTCCACTTGTTTTATTTAAATGTGTGGTGTGATATACGAATCCCTTACAGGAGCCGTGATCACTGGATCATGGTCCTGTAAAAGATCCGGTAATCACGGCTCCTACATAGGATCCAGTGACCACGGCTCCTGTATAGGATCCAGTGACCACGGCTCCTGTATAGAATCTAGTGACCACGGCTCCGGTATAGGATCCAGTAACCATGGCTTGTATAATGTATCCAGTGATCAAGGCTTTTGTATAGGATCCAGTGACCACAGCTCCTTCATAGGATCCAGTAAACACGACTCCTGTATAGGATCCAGTAAACACGGCTCCTGTATAGGATCCAGTAAACACGGCTCCTGTATAGGGTCCAGTAAACACGGCTTCTGTATAGGATCCAGTAAACACGACTCTTGTATAGGATCCAGTGACCACTGCTCCTGTAAAGAAATCAGTGAATACGGCTTCTGTATAGGATCCAGTGAACACGACTTGTAAGGGATCCAGTGAACACGGCTCCTGTAAAGAAGTCGAAACGTTTTATTTAAATTGTATTCTAGAACTTTAAGTAAATTAATGGGATTCTTTATTTTTGTTGTAGCGAAAAGACGGACAAGTGGGTACTGCCGACGCAACAACAAGCGATGCCACTCACAGTCTCATCGGAAACACAAAATAATGTACCGGAGCCTCAAGACTCAAGTGTGAGTGTTGTCACAATTTATTTAATATTTTTACCTTCGGTAGTGATGGACACATAGACATAAGGAAAGCTTAATATTGCCAGTATTCTAAACATTTTTTAGTTAATCAGTGATAACAACACAATAAAACAATGTAACAACATAAAATTTAAATAACTGCTTAATTAATAAAATTAGCAATATTTAATTGAACAACGTTTTTTTAACATTACATGTATGTTACTTTAATTACTGTCGTTCGTTAATCAAAACGTCGCTAAGTCAATTTTTTTTTAATATTTAAAATTGATGTTTTTTTGCTAGAACTTTTTTTTAAACTACAAGTAATATAAATATGATTCGAAGACAGTATGAAAGAGATTAAAAAAAATCAAATGGCTCTGAGGCTTAGCGACCTCTTAGCTTAGAAACGGCAGATAAGTTAAAAACAAATTAGACTTAGGCCGCTGTTGCACTGTCAAATTTTCTTTATACAGGGTGTTTTGTAATACTTGTATAATCCCAAATGTAACATAGGGCAACATGCATGTAACCCGGTAACATTATTAAGGCGGGAAACTATTACTTGTTTCAAAAATTTCGATTTTTTTATGAGTATGGAAAACGCAAAGTGATAACCCTAGACGTAGATGTACTATTTTTTCGATAACCCATTTCATTACTGGTCAATAGGTTTCATAACTTGTATAAATCGTTATATCCAGTCATTTTTAATAGAAAAATACTTTTAATTTTATTTTTGTACAAATAATTTGTTTTAAAATTATTAAAACTATAAACTATTTTCTTGGTGCATTAATCGTAATTTAAACAGCCGCCATTTTCACGCGCTTTGAATGACGTCACATGACATGACTCGCCTCGTTACTATGGGTGAATCTACATACATTGTAATGATATATGTTGCCGGCAAACGCACTGCTTTATGTCATGTGACGTCACAACCAATGCGAAAGCGCTCAGTTTGTTTTAAAATTTACTTTCGTTTATGCATAATTTTTAACCGAAAAAATAATTTATTTCTTATAAAATAATAGAAATTATCGATTTTAACGAATGCCGTCAATTTATTACATATTTGAGGAATATTACATGCAAGAAATCTATTATAGGTTCAAACACCTCATGCAAGACATAATATCATTCTATAAATAGTCACCTAAATGATGTAGATTATAACACAAAGTGCCTGTTTCACAATCTATAATTAAACACTGACTTCTAGTTTAAAAGTGGAAAGTTTTACAAGCAATTTTTACAAACTACACACAATCACAAATACAAAATATACAATTACATTTTGGGGACTATACAGGCATTACCAAACACCCTGTATATATGTCGCAGCCAACTAATTAGCCTTTAAATTAACAGCCAAGTCATAATATGTGTAATAATATTTATTTTTATTTGGGAAACAACCATTTTCACTAGATCGGCGAGACGCGAACTGTGTCCGCTCGGTTTAAAACTCACATCTCAACCGACGGGTTACGGTTGCCTAAATATTTAATGCATATACAATGTAGGAAATTCACATAATTATATTTATTTCGTTATATTTTATGTATACAGTTTATATACTACGCTAAATTATATTGACATAATTCTTATATTTAAACTTATATTTCTATCACTTATACTTTAATTAAAACATTTTATACATATTTACACAAACTATACAAAATCACATTATTTTTAATTTGTGTGTCTGGATATCGGACTTCCTGAGAGATCGGTCAATACGAGTTGTCATTGACGGTAGCTCGTCGGACCAATTGGCTATCAATGCCGGCGTCCCTCAGGGTTCCGTTCTCTCTGCAACACTTTTTCTGCTGCATATAAATGACCTGCTTTTGCCCGGTATTTTGGGGTACGCAGATGACAGCACTGTTGTAGAGACCTATATGTCTGATGCACGAGCCAGTGCTGAACAGATCCAGCGTCATAGAGAGGCGATGGTTAGCCGCATGAACCTATCTCTGCAGGCTGTCTCCGAATGGGGCGATGCCAATCTAGTAAGGTTCAATCCGTCAAAGACCCAGGCGTGTCTTTTCTCCGCTAAAAGGAGTCCTTTCAACCTGACTCCTACTTTCCGAGGTGTATCCCTGCCGATCACTGACCATCTTGAGATTCTCGGTATATCTTTGTCACCAACTCTCAATTTTGGCTCTTTCATTGAGAGCAAGGCTCAAGTGGCTTCAAAAAAACTTGGCATTCTGGCGAAGGTGAGAAAATACTTCACACCGGAACAGTTGCTCAACCTTTATCAAGCACAAGTTCGATCGTGTATGGAGTATTGTTTTCATCTTTGGGACGGTTCCGCCCGATACCAGCTCCAGACGCTTGAGTCCATCGAGAGGAGGGCCAAGAGGCTCATCGGCAATGACGATCTTTTCTATAAAAAGCTCAAAAGCCTTGAGCATAGACGGAAGGTAGCAAGCCTATCCGTATTTTATAGGATACATTTCGGAGAGTGTGCAGCTAAATTGCACAACCTTGTTCCGCCGTCCCCATTTTTTCATCGGACAACCAGACTTACAAATTGGCGACACCGTTATATGGTGGATATACCAAAGAGTCGCACTAAGCGTTTTGGTTACAATTTTATGATACGTACCGCTAAGGAGTGGATCGGTCTGTGTTTCCTGACAAATACAATTTAGGGGTCTTCAAGTCACGAGTGAATAGGTATCTTCTAGGCAAGCGCGTCACATCCTAGATCGCATCGACGCTTACCATCAGGCGAGATAGTGGTCAAGCGCATGCCTATTTTCTATAAAAAAAAAAAAATATATATATATACACACTTATACAAAATATAGTTTACACATAAATATTCTAAGCATCTACATCGTCCGAATAATTTGCCGTACTACTTGGCATGCTTACTTGTCGTGGCGATTGGTAAAGCACAATTTGAAGCTATTTATAACAATTTTGGGCTGTTTATTATTATTGATTTAAGATGATTTTCAAACAATAGTAAAATAGTTTGTCTCAGTCAGTCATTCGAAGAAATAATAATAATAAATAAATTAATTAAAAACAAAATTAAACATTATTCATAATGCGCACAGCAAAGGAGTGGAACTCCCTCCTGTTTGTATTTCCGAGTACTTATAACTCGTCCGTTTTTAAAGCCAGGGTGAATGGGTACCTTTTGGGTTAGCTCGTTCCATCGTGGATTCTGTCTTGGCCCCTTGACTTGATTGGGATCAATCAACCCATTCTAAATAAAACAAAGAAATAATTACAGCTTATACTATGGATACTAAACAACAGTTACCATTTTATGGCAACACCACTCCGAAGTCCCGGGTTCGATTCCGGCCGGGACAATGTAGAAAACAAACTCTTCTATATTGTCTCGAGTCTGGGTGTTATGATACCACCGTTGTTACTGAATTATATTATACAAGTGCTTTAGCTGATTATGTTCATAACGATGTATGTGATTTTTTTATATATTTTATGCATTTTTCAATACTATCTTATAAGATAAATTATTATAAAAGAAAAATACTAGAAAAAATCGACATATCCCGCCTGAGAATTCACTTGTGACCCGTGTCGATTATTTCTAGAATTTTTCTATTATAATAAGATGTTTGTGATGTCTCATATTTATTTATTTAATACATAATAAGTATATAACAACCATTAATGCTTATGCTCAACATAATGGCAACACCACCAGGATTCGAACCCAGGATCGTTGGTCCAGTAGCTAAAATCACTACCGTCGCATCAAATAGAAAAAATTAAAGTATTTTAAATACAAATAATTGTAAGCGATTTGGTATATTTATTTATTTTACGTCTCTTTGATTGATAAAATGATGACATTTTGTTATCGCCTTATCTGATAAATGTATATCGCGATAAAGAAAGATATTTTTTCAACACATGTATGACTCAACAATATCAACTTAAAAATTAATTTTCCAACAGACAGACGGTAACTATTTCTGAAAAGTATTTAACCCATTATACGTCCGAGATGTGACGTTGTTGTAATGGATGTGTTTGGCAAAATCCCAGACCTCATCGCTTGTGAGAGCCGGGCGGCAGGAACGGGGAATTCCTGTCGCCCACTACAGGGCTTTCGTGGTGGATAGTAGGGATGTTGCGGATGCATTTTTTTTCACATCCGCGGATGCGGATGCGGATGCGGATTTTAGGAGGCTCACATCCGCGGAAGCGGATGCGGATGCGGATCTGTACAAAAAACTAAAGTGTTGGCTTGGGTAAAAAGCAGTAATATTTATCCTTTTTTTATCTATACATAGTGTCGGTTTGTAATATTGAAATAACCGTTTTTTACTACATGCATATGAATATATATACGGTACAAACACCAAAATAACATGTTTTACAATTTTTGTCTGTCTGTCTGTTTGTTCGGGCAAAACTCTAAAATTGCTGGACTGGTTTTGACGGGACTTTTATTGGCCGGTAGCTGATGTAATAAGGAGTAACTTAGGTTACTTTTATTTAAAAAAAATATTTTATTTTAGAAAAATAAAGTAATGTTGCCATGTCCAAGTACTGTCCAGTACCGCGCGCCACTCACGCGCATGCCACCACTGTGCCGTCACGTCGGGCGCCTCCCACCACTTCTCCAACCAACGAATCAATATCACAAAGGCTGCCTATCGCGCGGGCTCAGAATGCGCGAGCGGGCTATTGCTGATTTTTAATAAAAAAATATATTGCAAATTATAATAACTGAGCCACGGCAACGTGTGGCCGGGTCAGCTAGTTTAATAATAAAGTAGTGAGTGAATTACTATTACTGATTAATTGTTTTAGTTATGAAATTTAAATATTGGATCATTATATTTAATGAAAAGTAGAATGGCCGCCTTTTCGGACTCCAGTCTGTTTCGCAAGGGTTCGTGTATTAATCCTGTGCTACTATATAACTGTTCACTTGGAACACTGGCTGGTGGCGCTGATAAGAATTTGCGTGCTTTTTTAAGTTACAGTTTGAACTCACTTTGATTAACACTCCACCATTTAAGAGGATTCTTATTTAAATTAATTCACTTTTTATTACGGAAAGTAAGTAATTCCTTCTTGTGAATTGTGTCAGGGCTGACAATTTCTTGTGTTTCCTGACTCTCCTCAACATCACTTGATGAATCGAGCATCATGGTAAGATCACTAATTAAACAGGACTAACGTCCTGTAATCTGAGGTCTCTAGTCGTTCCGTTCTGTTTCCATAAAATCTGTCATTCTCATTTTCTTCGCTCTTTCGGTACTTGGAGATATTGTTCGAGAAGCCAAGATGTCTTCAGTGTTTCTGTTAATCTTCAATATACTTAGGTAACACTGAAAATGTTTAGAAAATGAAAAACGGCTTAATGTAGAAAGTTGCCAATACTTTTTTGTTTTTCGAAGTAATCTCTCTACACATCGTCGCATTCGATGGAACCACTGAGAAAAGCAGTGGGCCCATTCTTCCTTAGGGTTCTCTTCTATGGCATTTTCGTACGCTTTCACCGCATCTTCAGGGCTCGTAAAGCGAATTTTATCTTTAGTTCTTGGGAATAAATAAAAGTCGCAGGGCGCCAGGTCAGGACTGTATGGCGCATGACTCATTATCTCGACCCTTGCCAAATATTCAACAGTCCGTTCTGCGGAGTGCGCTGAAGCATTGTCGTGGTGAAGGCGGATCCTGCTTCGAAGGCGCTGCTGTCTAATTTTTTTTCTTAGACAACAGGCAAACAGCGATTGACATACCAGTCTGCAGTAACTGTCCTTTCATCTTCTAGCACAACTGTCGCGAAATGACCTTTCCGACCAAAGAATGAGGCAATCATCTTTTTTCCTTGACTTCTTCCTTTCTTGACCTTAGTTGGCCGATTCTCGAAAGGAAACACCCACTGAGCCGATTGTCTTTTGGTTTTGGGTTCATAGCAATATATTTAGCTTTCATCACCTGTGGCGATGTCAAATTTGAGTCATTTGAGTCATCGCCGTTGAACTTATCTAACATTTGGCGACACCAGTTCATGCGAAGGTGTTTCTGGTCGTCGTTTAAAGTATGGTACAAAGCTTCCGGACGCCTAAATGTTCGTGTAATATTTTTTGAACTTGACTCATACCAATGCCTAGGCTTGCCCGTATCTGCTGATAGGTCACTCTCTTATCATCCTCTATCATGCGTCGCACAGCACTGATGTTATCTTCAGTAGTCGCGGTTAAAGGACGTTCCTCACGCGGATCATCATTGAGATTGCTACGTCGACGCTTAAACTCGTCAAACCAATTGTAAATAGTGGCACGAGATGGGGCTTCATTAAGAAATGCTAATCGCAGCCTATCATAGCTTTGTTGTTGAGTAAACCCACAACGAAAGTCATAATAAATCATTGACCGAAAGTTTTCTCGCGTTAGTTTCATTTTCACTTGTAACAAGAGTTTTAGATTTGCCGCCAATTCCTAAAAACAAATGACAAATGAATGCAATATACTACATAAGCCATCGAGCACATACCCCAATAGAGTGGTAATATTGGGCTGTCCGCCTCCGCAACTGATTAGTGATTTTGCACTTATAAATATTAACGCTTGCTCCCACTATAACAGTACATAACCAGTATTGGATCTGTGCGTACGTGTCTGCTTATTCCGAAATTTAATTTCAATTAAATAGTTTCATAATGGCGTGCTGTTCTATTCGGTGATGTGGAAAAAACAGCACAACTTCAAATTATAAAACTGACGGAATAACCTTTCATCGGTAAATAATGGTTAAAAATTACTTTTTATAAAAAATTGTCGGGGCTCAAGTTAAACTGGACATCAAAGTGAAATGGTTCTATGCGTCCTGCTTCCACATAACGCAATTTCCCATTACGCCATCTCTTTCTAGTCTACGCTCTCATCACTAGTGCTGCATTCAAAGGATCAAGGGGTGTATCGATAAATAACATTATTGTAGCTTATTACATATTTTATTCAAACATAAAAGTAATTTTGAAATTATAATATTTGCATTAATGATCTAATTTATAGTGTTGTGCATTATTGATTATGTAAATCTTGATCGATTATACCGATATATTAGGTATCTAGTGTAGTTGAATAAACGGTTGAACGGTTTTTATACTTTTTTAAATAAATAGGATTGTAACAAAGAAATTGTTTTCTTTTTGTGTTAGCTTTTCTTAGCAATAGAAAGACATATGATGAGAAACAATTTATACGAAGCTAATTCATTTTAAAAATCAGTAAACCAATGAATGGTTAATTAAATTTTTCATCTTTACTTTTCATACAACTAAATAAATGTAATTTGATAATTGGTTTGGTTCTAAGCATTTATTTCCATAAGAGAACACCTTTGTATTATTCACTATTGCTATAATTACTGATCTATTAGCTATCGATATCGATGAATCTTAGATACTTTGACACTACCACATCTCTAGAGTGTTAGTTGACCTTAGGATAGCCAATCGGAGCGCAGTTAGAGCAGTGTGAATAGCGGCGAATTAGCGGAATTGTTTTCAAACAAAGTAATTGACATTTCTGCTCTATTGGGGTATGTGCTCGATGACATAAGCTTACCAAAGAGTTCTAAAATTGAAATTCAAAAGTTATCATTAGCAATGTTTCTAACTGGTCATTTCTAAACATTTTCAGTGGTACCCACGTATCATCTTTAATCTTTTACTCGGTCGACACGCGCCACTCGCCGGCCCCTCCCCTTTCTTATCGCATCCGCATCCGCATCAGCTCCGCATCGATTTATGCGGATGCGGATGCAGATGCGGATGTCTTAATCGATGCGGATGTTCCGCATATGCGGATGCGGGTGCGAATATTCGCAACATCCCTGGTGGATAGGGCGCGTTCTGTGTTTCGGCGCTTCTGAGCTCCCATAAGAGGTAAAAGTAGTGGTATAGTTATATAAATATCGACACTTTTTGCTGTGCCGCTGCTTCCATACAACCGATTACCTCTTAACTGAGAATCACCCATAAAGCTAATAAATGAAAAAACAAATTAAAATTAATGAATTCATCACACAACTAACATTGGTCGAAGCTCGATGCAACAAAAGTTAGGGAATAGGTGAAGCACCGATTTTCAGCTATCATCGCAAGTGATAAGAAAGAACAAAAGTCAGTGTCTCACACACATACTGACACACGCATATACATAATAGATACACTTTCACACATACACACAATCAAACAAACATACCTTCACACAGGACTACACACACACCCTCATAAACACACTTCTGCACGGTCCGGGAGGGGGTCCTGGAGTCCCGAAATATGGAGTGATCTTATATTGGGATCCAGTCCTCCGATATACCATGCGCATTCAGTCTAATTTGTAATATCTAGCGTTAGTTTATATATTTTAAGTTGTATTTTAGTATGTAAGTCCAAAAAATATTGTTATTATGCATGTATTTTGGTGGAACATAAAAATTAATTTAATTAATTTAGTGTCATATACAATTAAATCGTCAATTAGATCGGTATTAGAAATTTATTACGGATATGAGAGTAACGATTAATATTTACTAACATAAATTATTTAAGCACACATATTACGGTTTATGATAACATGAAAAGAAATGACAGTAAAACTGCTTTATTCGCGGGTGAAAAATTGCAACTCAGTTTTAGCATTCGCGGCTAGTAAATTCATTATTCGCGGATGCAATAGGTAAACGGAAAGAGATCCAGTGTTATTTATTAACTGAGTGGACTAATGTCAAACTAAAACAAATCTTATCGTCAATATCCAATCCACTTGTCAGTCCGTTACCGCACGCCCCACCCCTCTCAACAGTCCCAATGCTGCGCATATTGTGAAAAAAAATGTCGGACTCTTAGATAAAAATGGCATTTTCTCGCTAAATAATGAAGCTAGGACCAAACAAAAAATACTAGCGTAAAGCTGATTAAATAAAGAATTCACCACAGAATATTTGGATCCCTGTAACTCAAACATTAATCGTAATAAAAAAAAACAGCAGGCCACGCGGAATTTTGAATTTGGTAGCAATTGCTACCGTGGACTGACGAGGGGTGTTGGCTATCGGTAGCAATTGCTACCGTGGACTGCCAAGTGGCTATATAAAAGCAAGTTTAAAAAGATATTGACAAAGCGTAATAGCGTGGTTCTATGTCTGTAGTACATCGGCGAGGATCGAACTGGGTCCGCTTGGAAAGAGGACATTTAACTTGAAAAATCTGTGTGAAGGTTTACGTATAGCAAATGAACTTTGTGACTTCTTCATGAAGATTGATCGATCTAAAGAATTAATTAGAAAAAATTAGAAAGAAGCCTTATTTTTATAAGGCAAATGATTAATCCCACATCTCAATATCAATCTAAATAAAAAGACATTTTAAACGGCAAAGCAAGAAAGAATTATCTAACTCTTAAACCTTGCTTGGCGATTGATATTCACTGCGAATTTCTGAATAAATTTATTTTATTTTGTTATAAATTAGGTTTGGAACCTTGGAACGCATCCCCTATGATCCATACTAATTACCATTCCATATTCACGGTTTCTGTATTCGCGGCATATTTCCGGAACATATATCCCGCGAATAAAGAGATTTTACTGTATATAAAACGTAACATGTGTTAAACTTAATGGCATTAGTGAAATTATCAAATATTTTAATAATTTTCATAACATTATACGTAACGTACTTTAACTGACAACTGAGGAATGTCATCTTGTCGAATTCCGAACTGGAAGGGTTAAAATCACTCAAGTCACTTAATTTATTTTTTGTATTTCAGCTCGCTTACCGTCTTCAAACGCTTAGCGCTATCGCCAGTGCGATATCTCCGCAAAACCAAAGCTTCCCCCTCACACAATCCAAGCCAAAAAAGCAAGACGCCGTCATGCAAACGGATCCAGAACAATCGGAAGACGACACACAAAACACTAATTATGATACCGAAAAACCGTTCACGGATGAATACCAGATACCATATACGAAAGATACCAACACTAAAGTATACGACACACCAAAAGATTATACCAAACCGGACGGAGATTACATCCCTCAGACAAACGAAGAATACAATAACGAAGCTGAAAAGTACGCTTTAGAAAGGAAATCTCATAACGGATACGAGAAAACGGAATCGTATCCGAAAACTTTGCCGATAGAATACCAGAAGGTTGATATGTACGCGTTCAACGAGAAATATCCGAATCGAACGGATAATTGGTATGCGAACGGATACCAGGATAGTGTTGAGCTATTACGGAACCAGCAGCACAATTTACAGATGCTGCAAGAACAGCATAGGGTCAATGAGAATCAGAATTTTTTTAACGAAAATCATATAAAACAGGAAATAGATATTAATAGTGAAGAAGATAAATATATATATGAACGCCAGAAAGAAGCATTAGGTGAGTTTTCAATTTAAATATTAAACATATATTACAAACGAAAAGTATTGAGTCGCATTTGTTTTAGAGAAAGGGGGAGCACTTCCCCCGAGCTTGGTGTCATGTCCCTTGCCATATCTAGCTCCTTTTTAATGTTAAACATATTTACTAACATAGGAACAGTTTTGAGTCGCAGTTGTCTGAAAGTAAAGGGAAGTACTTCTCCCGAGCTTGGTGTCATGTTCCTTGCCATATCTAGCTCCCTTATCAAATGTAAAACTTATTTACTAATATAGAAACAGTTTTGAGTCGCAGTTGTCTCAAAATAAGGGGTAGTACTTCCCCCGAGCTTGTATCGTGTCCTTTTTATATCCAGCAATTTTTTTTCATTTTAAACTAATTTACTAATTTAAGAACAGTATTGCGTGGCAGTTGTCATAGAGAAAGGGGGGAGCACTTCCCCCGAGCTTGGTATCGTGTCCGTTGCCATTTTCGGCCAACTTGTTCACACATATATGTTTATACGTTTACTTACTTGCTTTTTAAGTTATTTGGAAACCTGGGACTGATTTGTTCAGCGATAAAGTTACATTTGTTTAAATTTGTACAGAATGTCCCAAATAATAGTCTAGCTTAGCTCTGGCCCATGTCAAATCTGCCGCCCCCTGTAATCCGACATACCAATCAATGTAGGTACACAATAATCATTTTGGTAAATCATCACTAATGTAGGTAATGCATGATTGAATAGGTTGCAACTTGCACGTGCCACCATTACCCTGCATTGTGCTCTACGCGTGTTGTTTTGATTCTGATAGCTCGCGTTTGAATTTGACTACATATGATAGGGGCTCGGCCTAGCGTGCGTTCGTTGTGTACCAGATTAGTCAGAATCTCATCATTTTGATCTGTAACTAGCGGCCCGTCCCAGCTTCGCATGGGTGGACAAAATTTATAGATGGCCCCAAAGACAATTATATGTATACACAACATTGACTGAATATATGTTTAAATTAAATAAAACTATGGTTTGTTTTATGAATGAAGAAAGACTCTCCCAATTGAGCTACTGAGCCATGTGAGAACCCGTCGTTTCTACATAATAAATAGCTTAAACTTTAAGAAAGTTTATAAGCTATTTAACTTCAGTAAAAAAACAGCTAGTAATCCAGAAATTATTTTAAAAAATAAGTCAATAATTTAGTAATGATAAATAAATTTTATATAATATTTACTCATCAGTCAATTTTTGAATGTAAATATTTCTTAATCGAATAAAATCATTTTATTTTTAGCCACATTTGTAGTTTAGTTAACTAATTTTTAATTTTGTACCATTGACAGATGCGAGCACCTTAATAAATAGATACGAAGAGCAGAAGAGATTACATCAGCAACGCTTGGTGGAACATCTTCAGCATCAGGTCAAGCAGGAACCGGATGGTAGCGATGTCCAGAGTGTGCCTACAGGTAATTAGTTAATTAGTTACATTTGCCATTTAATTAACTGTCTTAAAGGATTCGAACCAACGACCTTTTGGTAGCTCAGTGGTCAGTGCACCCGCCCGGATAGCAAAAGGTCTTGGGTTTGAATCCACCCTGAGGGTTCGGAGATGTGTTTTTTTTATATGCGTATTCTAAATATTATAATAAAATGTTGAGAAGAATACGTGTCAATATGTTATTTTCTGATTGGTCCGGGGAGTGTTTTCCATGGTGTACCAAAGTATTTAATTAATTTTCCATTACACAGGCTGTGATACAGTGATGCAACCGCAAAGCAGTCCATACTACGCGAGCAATGGACACAATAACGTCACAAGTGAGTTAATTTTTTGTAAACATCGCCGATTAGGGGCTATTCATAAATAAGGTCACGCGAATTTTAGGGCTATTTAATCCCTCTCCCCATCTTTGTCACAGGTTGTCACATTTTTAGAACCCCTTCCCCCCTAATGTGACGACACACATTTTTCAATTTTATGCATGTATTAAAAATAATCTAAAGAAAACAGTAATTTTTTTTCCTATTTTTATTAAATAATCTTTTATAAAATCAAATACTTTAGATAACAGAAAACAAACGATCAGTTCGTAAACAATAAACGATTAATCATGTTATTAACATATAATTTTTTATAGTTTTTAATCACATATAAATTTCGCGTTTTAGTATTTTTAATTTTAACATGTGACGTCACAAAGCTTTTGACCCCTTCTGTCCCTTGTCACATTTCTGTGATACCCTCCCCTTTAAACGTGTGACGAAATTTATGATTATGTGACATTATAATACTGGGTGTAAGGGTATAAACAGACCCAAATAAACAACATACTGTATATTAAGTGTAAAGAAGCTTAGCTTAGCTTCACACCTTAGCTCATCGCCGCAAAGTTGCCTGTCTGTCGGTCTTCTCCACACTGTACTTTGGAGAGTGTGCTCAAGAGTTGCATTTGCTCATACCGCCATCTCCTTTATTTCCATTGGACATCTAGACGCACTGCGGGCTACCACCCTTTCTCGGTTGCTGTTCCTACCTGTCGCATCAAACGCTTTTCAACATCCTTTATAATGGACTGGAACTCCCTCACTGCGTCAGTATTTCCGAGAACTTATAACCCGTCCATTTTAACCTAACCTAACTAACCCTGTGATTGGTCGCTTCCGCCACCCGCGCTAATAAGCTCCGCCCAACTAACGAACATTTACCTCTCTTTTTAATGAATTTTAGTTCGAGTGTTTATCGAACCTCTCTCTCCATCATTTCTACCGCTCAATTATTTTTAGAATTGACATTGTATGATAAAATAACCGACTAATTAATTTTTTATTACTGTCCATGTTTTACTGTCGTACTAATTAATCAACCGCAATTAAATTAAATAACTGCTCAATATGTTTTCCAACTGATCATAATAACATCTCGAATATTTAAACAACAGCTCAAAAAATTAGTTCCCCATTTTTATTACTTCTAGCATATAAATGAAATACATTAACAAATGTAGCATCTGTTGCTGAACTAGGTAATACATAACCTGTATTTCAGCATACAGCGCCACTTGCCTCGGAGCATGTAGGACACATTAATTTACTTGAAATAATATAATGGAACCGGGAATCCCGGTATTTCCCAAAAACATTTTTTTTAAAATTCTGTTCATTAAACAACATTAAGATTATTTTACATGCCATAATGCTCAGGCGGGAATCGAACCCGCAACCTTTGGAAGTCCGGTCCAATGCCAACTTTGCGAACAATATAATAATAATAATGATATATAACTTTTCTCTTTAGGTGGATACTATGAACAGATATCAAGACCGGGACCAGAGTTGCTTATCGCCAAACAAAACGCATTGGCTGCGCATACGCAACTATGTAAGTAAACAGTTCCGTTTTACGTTATCACAATTTTCATATATATATTTTTTAATTTCCATATATATTTGTGTACAATAAAAATTAAACGGCGCCTAAAAGAAATGTTTGTAATATTTTTTCTATTTATGTATTATACCTATTTATTTTTTTATATATGTTCATTTTTTTGACTAGACAAATTTTTAGAATAGAACAGATTTTTTTATATAATGCAGGTTTATTTTGTTAAAAATATATTATTTGATAGAAATTTATGGTGGATCGTGGCGGATTCTTCCTATGGTGTTTTAATCTATAGATAAAACCTATGCCCCAACGATGAAGTGATTGTGTCAGTCTATGCCATATTTGGAGTCTTTAAAGTTTTATTAAATAAATAATTTTTCACTTTACATCAAGCTATTTCGAATTTGAAGAATCAACTTGATGACGCTCGCCATGACATTGTATAAATATTTTTATGGAGCCAATAAATATTTTAGCTGTAATTGGCTGCGTCATGCTCGGGAACGGGTGTTATAATCTGAGAGATAGATTTAAATAAAAGCCACACAAGAAAGTTCTTTCAAAAATGTTGTAAAAACTTTGAAACCTGATATTGTATTTTTATGGCATGAACGTTAAATTTGACCTAAAGAATAATTAGTGTTAATTACTCGTGTGCACCGAGTTGCCAGCTAAGACTAAGGTTTTGCTTGAAATTGTGTGACTTGAACTCTTGACTGGAATTCAACCTGTGAACCAGAGATTCTCTTCACCAAGTTTTTAAAGAAATTAAAATATTAACAGTCGCGTCTCAATATATCTATGAAAATATTATGTTTATATATGTATATACTATGACACTTATAAAAAGAGCGATATTAATTCAATTGATACTCGAAATAAGAATAAAATTGCTGTTCCATGTTTCAGGCTTCAAAAAATAAGAAGCTCCTTTTTTGGGTAGACGTTTCACTCTTTATAACAAAATTCCACTCAAGCTGACTGAACTACCATTTAAAAAGTTTAAAAAGGTTTTTAAAAACTTACTCATGAACAGAGGATATTACTATATATGTGATTATTTAAAATTCAAATTCAAAGCTTTTTTATTTGGTTTCGTAACTAAAGCATATAATATATATATATATATATATATATATATAGATATCCCTTTGGGCACTTTGTGGCTCCAACGTGCCGTATAGGTAGTAATTTGTTGATCCATTTTCACTTGTTGATCCGGGCGTCTTTTGTTGATCCAATGCCAGCTGACCATAAATATGTAGCTCCGTTCGGAGCCACAAGTGTCACGATGAGTTATAATAATAATTAAGGGATTTTTATACAAATCTACCTTTTTGGCGTATGAGCAGTTGTTGATCCAATTCAAATGGGCCAATCAGGGCGCAGCATTTGCCAAGGGCTTCCTGATTGGCACGTTTGGCTACGATATTACAGTGACTTAATAATGTCTAGCTAGTATTTCAAAGTCGTAGAGAATCATGTCTTAAAAAAAGGAAAACTTACAAGAAATCAGTCTGGAGTAACGTGAATGAATGAATTAATAAAAAATACTTTGTTTATTATAAATTCTTTTTGTAAATATTGTTGATGTAAGTATTAATTTGCATCCAAGTTCGTTTATGCAGAATTGGCTCTTTGCGCAATACTTGTTCAGATAAGGCTTTTCCTGTTTTTTTTTTCATTTTTATAAATTGTTTTAGACGTCGCATTACTGCTTCAACCTCATCGCTACTCCATTTGTTATAAGTTTTCTTTCATCTTATTGGTTTTGGTACAGTTATTTTTTCATCAGATCCATCATTTCAGTTTGTTTATCATTTCTTTGCCCTTTTGTTTAGTATTTTTTTCATCGGTTAGTATTTTTTTGTCTTTCTTGTTTTTCTCTTTGGTTGTTTTTCTTTAATATACTTACTCTTCTTATCGTTTCTTATTTTCTCACTTCTTTCTTCACAAATAGCGCTTTTATTTGGGTGATCATTCTCTTTATTATTGTCTTCATTGATAATACTGTTGTCGCTCTTATAATAGCGATAATATAATCTTCAATTATATTATCGCTTATTTCTGCATCTATTTGTTTCTCTTTATTTTTGAAAGTTTTGATTTTTTGTCCTTAATATAATCACATTTACTAGTTTCATTTTCTTTGCTATCTGTGTCACTGTCAGTTTCATTATTTCTTTTCTCAATTTCGTTAACATATGAATCAGTTATTTCACTTTCAGACTCCTTTTCTATAGGATTTTCTTTGTTTTTTTAATGATTTTCAATTTCTATAAGTCTGCTGCCAATAAATCCCTTTTGAATAGCTTGTATGGATAATCGATTATTAAAGGTTACAAGTGTATTTAGAATTTTACTGAACAGAGTTGCTTTATGTTGAAAATATTGTGTGGAAGGCATCAATTACTTTCAGTGCACTTATAGCATTGCGTGTCCAGACTCCTTTGGGAGAAATTATATGCGAATACTTAATTATTATTATTACGTTTTAAGAGGTTGAATTTTGCGTAGGGAGTTTTTATACGTTATTTCTAATTTACCATTTATTTTAAGTTTTTTAAACTCTATTCACCGAGATTAATTTCATGAGTCCAAACATGATATTTCAGCTGTAAGTTTTCGAAGAGTATGTTCATCTGGTGGTCATACTGGTGCCAGCATGAAGTCAAGGTTAACAGTCAACTCATGACTCTTATTTTATCAAAATCATTTAACTATGAGATATTGTCGACTAGTCACATAAAAATGTAATAATCATGTAAAATATATCTAAAATCCCATGAATCGCAAAAAATACGATTCTTTAAAAATTTGCTTATAAATCGATAAAATATTTGTTTCTAATCTTGTTTTAGTTTGTTGAACATAATAAGTGCAGAAGCTGCAAAAGCGTCTTCAGGCTCGATGGAAATAGAAAGAACACTTCGTGCTTGTAGAAATTCTTTAATTAATTTCAGGAATAAATTTAAGAAATCAATTTCAATCCTATCCCGAAAATCCTGGGATTTGTCAAATTTAATTCCAAAATTTTCGGGATCAAAATGAGGCCGGGATCCCGAGATTCGTTATCCTGGTATTGAGTCCTTTAGTTGAGACACAAGACTCGCGCGCGCATCAGTTGAAGGGTGGACGCACGTTCACATAAATAAATAATAAATACGTAAATTTTCATGTTCCCAAAAGTAGGATCAATCTGGGTTCACATCAGCCACTTTCCAGGTTGTGCTCAGGCTATAATAAGATAAATGGAAAATTACCGGAAATAGATATTTTTAGTGACAGTTTAAAGCAATTTAAAGATAAATTACTGAAACACACTGGATGTAATAACTCCCTTAATTAATATTAACTATTATCAATTTTATGTTTTTTTTTTATAATTTAGTTTGATTTTTATTTTATATTTAATTTTTTTATTTATATTTAATTTTTTTTTATATTTAATTTATTGCTATTAATTGTTTCATTGTTTAGTTAATTTAATTCTTATTAGGACTTTGCTATCTTTTTATTAATTATACGTATATGTAAATGTTGTGTATGCCAGTTATTGGCTTTCGTGTAGGATAAAAACCTAGAATATAAGACAATCAATTATAAAATACACGTAAAGCTGTTGGTGTTCCTTATGAAATAAATAAAATAAATACGTAATTTAGGGAGTAATTTTTTTTTTCCGTTGTACTTATAAAGCTTTTAAAAGCGCCGAGAGCCGGAACTCGAAGAAGATCTCTGAATAAACTGACGCCTTATAGATATTAACATGCTTTTAATACCTAGGTAACACTGAAAATGTTTACAAAATGAAAAACAGCTTAATGTAGAAAGTTGGCAATACCTTTATTGTTTTAATCTCCGTTCCTCTCTACACATCGTCGCATTCAATGGAACCACTGAGAAAAGCAGGGGGCCCATTCATTCTTCCTTAGGGGTCTCTTCTATGGCATTTTCGTACGCTTTCACCGCATCTTCAGGGCTCCAAAAGCGAATACCTCGAATTTTATCTTTAGTTCTTGGGAATGAATAAAAGTCGCAGGGCGCCAGGTCAAGACTGTACGGCGGATGACTCATTATCTCGACACCTGCCATAGTCAAATATTCAACAGTCCGTTTTGCGGAGTGCGCTGAAGCATTGTCGTGGTGATCAAGGAGGATCCTGCTTCGAGGGCGTTGCTGTCGAATTTTTTCCAAGACAACAGGCAAACAGCAATTGACATACCATCTGCAGTAACTGTCCTTCCATCTTCTAGCATAACTGTCGCGAAATGACTTTTCCGACCAAAGAATGAGACAATCATCTTATTTCCTTGTTTTACCTTAGTTGGCCGATCCTCTAAAGGAAACACCCACTGAGCTGATTGTCTTTTGGTTTCGGGTTCGTAGCAATATATCTAGCTTACATCACCTGTGACGATGTCAAATACAGCATTTGAGTCACCGCCGTTGAACTTATCTAACATTTGGCGACACCATTCCATGCGAAGGTGTTTTTGGTCGGTTAAAGTATGGGGAATCCATCTGGTACAAAGCTTCCTGACGCCTAAATGTTCGTGTAATATTTGAACTTGACTCATACCAATGCCTAGGCTTGCCCGTATCTGCTGATGGGTCACTCTCTTATCATACTCTATCATGCGTCGCACAGCACTGATGTTATCTTCAGTAGTCGCTGTTAAAAGACGTCCTTCACGCGGATCATCATTGAGATTGCTACGTCACAATCACTTAAACACTTAAACTCGTTAAACCAATTGTAAATAGTGGCACGAGATGGGGCTTCATAAGAAAATGCTGATCGCAGCCTATCGTAGCTTTGTTGTTGAGTAAGCCCACAACGAAAGACATAATAAATCATTAACCGAAAATTTTCTCGCATTAGGTTCATTTTCACGAGTAACAAGAGTTTTATATTTGCCGCCAATTCACAAAAACAAATGACAAATGAATGCAATATACTACATAAGGTTACCAAAGAGTTCTTAAATTGAAATGAAAAAAAATTTTCATTAGCAATGTTTCTAACTGGCCAGTTCTAAGCATTTTCAGTGTTACCCACGTATACCTAGATAGTACGCAACATTCACACAAAACAAAACAGGTAGGGTCCTTAATTTTTCTGCAACTTTGGTCTGGATACCTGGTTCAACTAAAAATAATAAATATTTTAGAATAGTAGGAACGACGTGTATACAGGATTATATAGCAATGTGTGTAACAGTCAAGTGGGCTTTTTCAAAATAGGGTAAGGTAATGTACCTCTTTAACTAAACTTAATTTCCATCTTCATGCATTTTTTAACGAAGTTTAAATTGCCAGCAATGTACCAACAGCAGATTTAATTGACAATTAAATGTAAGTGACAGCCCTTCAAACTTAATTGAATTGGGCAGTTAATTCACTGTATTTTATTATGATCTGTTAATACATGCAAATAATTGCTAAGGGAGCATATATTATTATCAGTTTCAAAAAATGGCAGCTCACGAGAAGCTATAAATTTAATAAAAACCCATTCAAGGATTCACAACCTTATTTCGAACAGATAGATATAAATGACAACCAATAGAACCTATTCCGCGGAAAAAAAATCAAACTATGACGCTGGAACGAAACGCAAACTAACTCTAGAGTACGCGTTCCAGTACCTTCCACAAATCATTAGAAAACAACGCTTTAAATCGCTAAAATATAAGGCGACTAAGTAAAATTATTTTTGTAATACACGTAGGTATGTTGAGTAGATGGAATTTCGAATTGTTTGAATTGTCGCTACGTAACTTGGTATAAGTTCTTTAATTTAAAAATTATAGCTTCTCATACCGGAACTTCAGATAAAAAAAAATCGCTTAACTAGGTACTAAATGTAAAACACATACATTGACCTTAATTTTAGTCTTCATTCATTCTTCAGTCAAAAACAAATTCAAATGACGAATTTAAAATAACATCGACGAGCGCACAGTTCAACTAGCGCATCTAGCACATTCAAATTGAGATGCGGTGCGGTGCGGTGTACGGTGCTTCCCCCGTGCCACCACCGTTACAACCGAGGCGGAATTTAAAATGTATGGGGCATTGCGAATATAAAATATCTAGATTAGGTATAATAAATTCATAATTAATCGACCGTTACGGTATCGGCACCTATTCGGATCAAAACAAGTATTACTGGACGTACGTGTATATAAATGGATCAACACAAGTAATTGATTTTTGAAATATATTCGGAGCCAAAAAGACTTCGTGCATTTAAGAAATTTAGCCGTTACGGATCCACCATTGCATGAAAATGTTGAAAAAAAATATATCGAGTATAGGTACTATCGACGAATACATTTGGCAACATCGCATAATAGAATGCTACGTTGCCATTTCGCCCGAGAAATACGCAACAGGAGTTAAGTTATTCGGTGCAAAAGGCGGAGTCAGTAATGTACGGGGTAGTGGCTGGATCAACTAAGTGTGCAAAGAGGTGTTTATATATATATATATATATATATATATATATTAATAAAAAACAGATATACGGTGAAACCAAAAAGGCAACCACTCAGCATTTGTTGCAAAGGCAAAAGGCAAGAATTCGTGGAGTTAATGCCTCCGTGGAGCCTTGTTTCTATTTATTATTATTATTTTAAAATGAGACATGGTAAATGGTTAAAATCCTTTCTGTATAATAGTATTTTTTTCTTATACGTCTTGGCAGTATAAAAAAGATAAATGTATAACTATGTATGGAATTTAACACATAAAAGGGTGATAATCGGCATTTGCCGAGTTTATTGCGGCTTCTTCTCGATACAAACACTTCTCGAACATACTACGTAAGACTTGCGAAGACTGACGTTTAATACACTTATTGAAAATGTTCATATTAAATAAAAATATTTTCTTTAAATAAGACATCGTTCTCCGATGAAGCAAGGATGATATTGCAACGACACACTAACAGGACACCGATATAGAAAGGCAGAAATTCTTGTTTCTCATGCACAACCCGCATTGGCTGCTTTACACGAAAACTCAATTTTTACTTCAATCCCATAGAGCATGTCAGATATTTACAAAGCCCCGAGTGTGATCAGTGCAGTCGGCTCTGCGAACCATCAGAGGGCGAAAAATTGTGATTATACCGGATTATGGGACCTATGAGTATACTCGTAAGAATACCCAGACGAAGACTGTGATTTAAACTAGGGTTCAAGAAAATGGTTTCTTTTTATTAAACTAATCTGTAGCTTGCTTCTGCAAAAAACAAGCAAAATGTACCGAGCAAATAAATGCAGATACCGCATACACCAAGACAACGACACACCTTACACCTTCACCAATTACTCTACACGTGTTTTGAACACACGGAGCATCACCAGGAATTGTTACACAGTGCAATAACGATATTGCTTCAAATTTTTGTCTCTTAATGGATATGGACTTTCGCCAAGTGACGCCTGATTCTACCAAATAAAAACAAACAGAAAAATGTTCTACGTCTTTACTTAGCAAGCATACACTATTAGCACTTACAAAATTCTAAGTAAATAAAAGCCAAACTACGAGGGTGGGTTGAAAAGTTCGCGGCCTGACACGGAGAGGGCGTTCCAAGTAGGATAAAATATTTTTCCTGTCTTTATCCGAAGTTGACAGAAGTCTACGGGGACTCTGCTCCATCCATGTCAACCGTTAAAAAGTGGGCAGAATTTAAACGTGGTCGCACGTCCCTTAAATATGATCCACGTGAAGGACGGCCAAAAACGGCAACCACACCGGAAATCATCGAAAAAGTGCCTGATATCATGTTGAACGATAGGCGAGTGAAGGTGAGAGAGATAGCTAAGACAGTGGGGAAATCGGAAGAAAGGGTGCGAAACATCTTGCACGAAGAATTAGGGATGCGAAAGTTCTGCGCAAGATAGGTGCCGCATTTGCTGACTGCGGATCAAAAACAAGTGCGTAAACGATTTTCCCAAGAACATTTGGACAGATTCAACAGGGTTCCGACCGATTTTGTCCAGCGATTTGTAACTTTGGATGAGACTTGGGTCTACCACTATACACCAGAAACGAAACAGCAGTCGAAGCAGTGGGTTGAAGCCGGTGGCTCGGCGCCAAAGACAGCGAAGTCAATCGCATTTGCCGGAAAGGTCATGGCCAGCGTTTTTCGGGGATGCGAAAAGGATCCTGTTAATTGATTATCTTGAAAAAGGCAGAACAATTACAGGCGAATATTACTCCAACCTTCTTGACCCACACGATGCCAAAATTCGCGAGAAGAGGCTTGGCATGAAGTCATCAGACAATAACGCGGCACAAGGGTGTGTTGGCGATTGGAAAACTGCGGGATTTAAAGTATGATTTGCTCAGTCATCCCCCTAGTCTCCAGATTTGGCGCCATCTGTCTGAAGAGTTACGGAAGCTGTAGAGGCATATTTTCACAGCACACATTTGGTGTTGAGGTCAAGGGGGACTACGTAGAAAAAATAAAATTATTTTTAGACTGAAAATCGCAGTCTTATATAGCCAGGCCTTTTTACCCCTCCCTCGTATAGTAATAATAAAATTGTTTCTTTGCATAATAGGTGTCCATTTCTTTTGCAAGAGTTTATACTTTGGCGAACAATATTACAAGAAATACGAACTCACGTATAGTTAGGCGAATGCCAAACGAGCAGTGAGTTTCGGCATATTTTTGATTAAATCGAGACTGGCTAATTCTAGACCTTTGACAAAAACGACTTTTTGGCCGAAACCGAAACTTCGGTTAGGCAATAGAAAGAAATGAAAAAAAAATGTATTTAAAATAATTTACTATCAAGGAAACTATTCTCTGAAATTAAAAAGGACATATCAAAAACATTTTTTTTATTAAATACATACATTTTGTTTGTAGAAATCTTATATATAAAATTCTCGTGTCACAGTTTTCGTTCCCATACTCCTCCGAAACGGCTTGACCGATTCTCATGAAATTTTGTGAGCGTATTGAGTAGGTCTGAGAATCGGCCAACATCTATTTTTCATCCCCCTAAATGTTAGGGGTAGTCCACCCCTAATTTTTTATTTTATTATTTAGACAAAATTTTTAGTTTCTATTTTTTATAATACAACATACAAAAATACATACAACCCTATATTTTTACCCCTCTACCATCAACCCCTATTTTTTATTAATTAATTAAAAACTTTTCCTAGAAATAATATACATGGCAAAACAACGATTGCCGGTTTAGCTAGTAACTTTATAATATGGTCCTGCTTCCAAAATAACGCACACTAAATGTGCTATCATCTTAACGAAGTTATACGACTAAATAGGTGTATAGGTAAAAAGACATCAATTTAATAGGTAAAAACTTAATTTAACATAGAAAGTGTTACAAACATTTCTTTTTCAGGGCAAAATACAATGAAGCGACCGTTCTTCTACAGTGAAAATCCCCACTACACAACCCCGCCTTTATTGCATAGATATGAGGTAAGAAATAAACATCTACCATCTTTGCCAAATGTCATGTATAAAGGCCTATATATCTTGGCCGAAACCTTAGGATAAGAACCCATTTTTCATCGATTTTTATTCCTCACTAGCGGCCGCCCGCGACTTCGTCCGCGTGGAATATTGCAACATTACTATATTTTTCTAAAATAAAATAATTTTTCTCAAATAAAAGTAGCCTAAGTTACTCCTTATTACATCAGCTATCTGCCAAAAAAAGTGCCGTCAAATTGCGTTCAGCCATTACAGAGATTAGCCGGAACAAACAGACAGACAGACAAAAATTGTAAAAAAATATTGTTTTGGTGTATGTACTTACCGTATATATATTCATATGCATGTAGTAAAAAACGGTTATTTCAATATTACAAACAGACACTCCAATTTAATTTATATGTATAGATAAGCTTTTACCCACGATTGAAAGTTATATTGTTATGCCTCGGGGACAATACCTTTTTTCTGGATAAAAAATACCCTACGTCCTTTTCTGTACTTTTGTCAAGGTGTATGCAAAATTTCATGATTATCGGTTCAGTAATCAAGGCCTGAAAGTGTAACAAACAAACTCACTTTCGTATTTATATTAGACTAGCTTTTACACGCGGCTTCGCCCGCAATTTTTTTTTTCGATAAGTATCCTATGTTACTTATAATACCTCCAAGAATATATGTACGAAGTTTCACGATGATCGGTTTAGTAGTTTTTGCGTGAAAGCATAACAAACAAACTTACATTCACATTTATAATATTAGTAGGGAAGTTAGGGTTACGTTTTAATATATAATTTATTTTAAAAAAAAGTTGTTTTTATATGTAGAAGATTTTTTTGCTATTGTCTACCTCATAGTTTTTGTCTGTGACGTTTCACTCATTAAAACAAAGGAAAAAATAGATACAGCCTAAAAAAAAAAATGTTAAAAAATAATACTAAACAAAAATGGGGGAACTATATCATTGTCCACGGCAGCAATTGCTACGGATAGTCAACACCCCTCATCAGTCCCTGATGTCCCCATTTTCAAATTTTTGAGTTACAGATATCCAAATATTCTGTGGTGGATTCTTTATTTAATCAGCTTTCCCGTAGTATTTTTTGTTTGGTCCTAGCTTTATTATTGAGCGATAAAATGGCATTTTTATCTAAGAGTCCGACATTTTTTTCACAATTTGCGAGGTATTTGGACTGTTGAGAGGTAGGGTGCGCGGTAGCGGACTGACAAGTGTTTATAGTTAATTTTTTATTTTTTTATTTAACACATAGTGTTGGAAACATTAAACGTTGGTAAATGTATGTGTGGACAGTTGTTTGATACTATCTTTTATTTTTACAGCATAATCCGTGTCGATGTTATAAAAATGTATGTATTTTCTTTCAGGATCTATCAAGGATACTTCAGTGACGAGAGACATTCCAAAGGTGAAGATAATATATGTTTAAATATAAATATATATATTATTATTTTTAGAGATAAAAGTTATCCTAAATGACGATAATCTCTCGATTAATATATTTTTTATTGAATGAAAAGAAAATGTTTACCAACCCTGGTTGATTGAAGATTTTATTGTATATTTTTTTTGTTTATTGGTTACGCTGTGAATTATTTTTTCGCGTTGTTTTCGTGTCTGTGTTAGAATTGTAAAATCCAGATTCCTGGCTGGACCCAAACCTAATTCGATTTGTCTTCGATCACATCAGAGGTGTGCAACTTTTAGTCATTTTATAACTTGAGTATTTTTTTACTTTTTAAATTTAAATAAAAAGGGAATATTTCATTAATAAATTTTAAATGGTTAAAATTATTTTCACTAATAATTTTAAAGGATTAAAATTATTTTTATTTTTAACCATTTAATACATATATTGGAAAGTTTTTAAAATCTTTGTTAATTTTAAATAAAGCCGTGTTCACTTGGGCAAAAAACAATTAATTAATTAATATTACTGTGGTTTAAATATAACCACTTCTTTTTTTTTATTGAATCATGACGTTTCGACACGGCTACCGTAAATGTGCGTTGGACGCAGAAGTGTATGTACTAAATATATTACTATGAGTGAATATTTGCTTGTTTAATAAGTATGGCGTATGAAAGAAAATGGTATACTCAATACTTTAAACAATTATTCCGAGTACTTATAACCCGTCCGTTTTCAAGGCCAGGCTGATATAAAGGCACCTTCTGGGTTAGCTCGTTCCATCGTGGATTCTGCCTTGGCTTGATTGGGATCAGGAGCGAAGCAATTCAAAATCAAAAAATAAATTTTGAAATAGATATTTAAAAACACATTCTTGTCGAGTAGCAGTCAATTGTAGTACATTTTATTGATTAAATAATTTTAATCTTGTATATAAGATATTTTTACTAGTAAAAGAACCGGATATAAATAAATAAGATTTCCCAAGGAACCAATTTTTTTTCTTTTCAATCCATACTTATGTCAATTTAGATAAAAAATATATTTGCTAACGTTGAATATTGTGTTGTTTATATATATAATTTTATTTTTGTTAAATTATTTTTTTTGTTAAAAGAAACCAGGGGTGGTGAACATTTTTTTATATCATATTATATTGTTTTTATCTTTATGGCAATATAATGTAACTTTCAATGTACAAATATGCGTTCGGTTCGTTCTCTATGGTCCTATATTAGTAACCATTATTAATTTAAACGGTGATTATAAAAACCAACTTATTTAAATTAAAAAAAAAATGGCATTGACTACGTAGACGACACTTTTTGTAAAATGATGTCTATTGATAATGATCTTTATTACTAAGAGAGTAAGGTAGAAACTGTCTAATTCATATAAGGACAGATTCAGTGCAGCATTTGTAACTGAGTGGTAGATATTTATATATTTCTATGGATATTACTTATCTTTTAACTGTACAGGTATGTCTCTGTTACCTTAGTATTCATGAAACAAGCTGCACTGTGTGAATTTAAAAAACTGTAAATTTCAACTTTATGCGCTTAGTATTAAGGATCACGTTGTAAATGGAATGCACAAATATCGTGTATCGTCTGCAAAGTCTAATTAAAGTCTTTAAGGTTCAATTTACATTGCCGCAAAACGGAATGAAAAGGGGGCGTCAGTTTCGCCTTGTTGCGCGAGAATTCGCGAGGAATTTCATCTGTTTCGTATAAATTCGCCACTTTTCGCGGCATTGCGCTTTTATTCGCGTCGGTTCTTTCAGAACCCACAAATTTATAATGTAAAGAATTCACGAGAAAGAATTCCGAATTCGAAAAAAAAATTTAAATTGAAGATGAAGAATTCGAAAGAAAACGAGCAACTTTTTTTAATAAAAACAATTTTAAATAAAACTCATTCTTATATTAAGCAAATTAAAATTACAAAAAAAAAAATGTTTTCATTCCGTTCCAGAGCAATGTAAATTGATACTAACAGACTTTGAAATGATCGTGATTCACTAAATAGGACCTTATGTTATTTGGAACTAAGTGTAATTTTCAACCAGTGTTTTGTATGAAAAGTATTTTTTGTTTATTTTTTTTTAAATCATGCATCCATTGTTTTAACATTGTGCATATTGAGGTAGACTTCTGGAATTAATATATTTTTTTACGAAAAAAAATATTTTTCTTTTTTTGAAAACAGATCTACATACGATACTTACACTGTAATTTATTTTTAAAGCGCAGTACAAAATCTAGTCTCTCGCTAGCATGAAAATACAATAAAAAAAATTATAATAAGAGCGAAAAGATTAGATTTGTAAAAAAGATAATATAAATAATGTAAAATAAATTGTAAAAAGTGAGATGCCAGTGTAAGGAGAGAAGTTAACCATTTTTCATTTTTTTTCTGGTACGATATTTTTACTTATTTCCATGTTTCTGTTGAATTTTTATAAATAAAAAAATCTGTTTTTTTTTAAATTGTCAAATGTGTAATTTTAAAAATTATTTTAAGTGTCGAATTATAAAAAAAATGTGAAGTTACCATAATTATGATTGCCATTTTAATGTTTCGCCAAAGGTAATGTCTAGTGCATTCTATTTTCAAAATAAAACTAATTTTATTTAATTATAATTATTATTCTATGACAAAAAAATAAATACAAGTATACGATAATTATGTGTCCTATCCTTACATTTAACACTCATAGTATAGTATTTTTGTCAGCCGATTTTCAACCTTAAATTGAACGACATAAAGTTTAAAATCTGATACGACAGTTTTGCAGTTCCCTTACAAGCTTAATTAATGTTAAGTTGTTTTTTAAATTATCTGATGTATCAAAGTATTTTCGTTTATACCTTATCGTGGGTAGTTCCCATTTCTTCTATGGAAGAGGACGGCAATAGGCAATATATTTATTTCTTTCTTCCCTAGAATCTATCACACTATCTCCCCAAATTAAATAGAGGAAGAGCATATAGGATGTATAATCAATGTGACGGAAAAATAAGATTCTGGGAAAATATTATTTTCCAGAATTTATATGAGCCGTGATCACAGGATGACTAAGGCAATGATCGTATCATATTTTCAACTACCTTCATAATATTTTAATCTGGCACATTGCTAAATGTAAATTTATACAAATAAAATTATTTTATTTTGCATTTTACTTAGTTCTGACAATCTTAATCATCTTGTGATCACGGCTTTTATAAAGGAGTCGAAACGTCGAGATTAAATCTAAAAGAACAGAATAAAATGTGCAATATATTCGCTAAAAGTGGTCTTTTTTAAATATGAAAAGTTAGTATGTAGTTCTAAATTGTGTGAGATGACGTCATATTACATAGAAGAAATGAAAACTATCGTTTATCGTCGGGACCAAATAAACGGTATTTTTTTTGGAATTGGAATGCGCTCGATAGGGGAATGCTCAGATTTAAAAATAAGCATTCGAATAAATTGTTGTAATATAAAAAATATATATATGATAGAGTCGGTTATTTTAGCAACGTCTTTGAAGTGTCTATTTTTAATTAAAAAAAAATGTTTAAAAGAATATTTTGCGTTACACTCGTTCAAATAATTCTAAGTACTTACTTAAAGTATCGTGTTTCTTCGGCTTGTCACTCTACTTTTGAGAGCATATGTTAATATGGACCTACCTCGAAATTGTGACTTTTTATTACGTTATAAATTTACATTAACCAAGTTCGCTGTCATTTTGCATAAAATTAAGTTTATCTTATTTCAATGATATTAGCCGTATATGTTAATATGGACATGCCACGGATATTTTAATTTTTTTATCTTAGTATAACGTCCAATAAATTATAAAAAGTATTATTAAATATTGGGTTTTTACTATTTTAGAGGCTCCGATATTTTGATATACGAAGTATGGTAATCCGTGCCAAAGAGATTTTTTTACACTTACCAAATTCAGTAAATTATAATTAGGATTATGACTACTGAATTGGATACAACGTTGGGCAAGTCCACCCTGTCCCAAACACAACAAATAAAGCCTAATAAATCATGTCAATACTATGCAAAAACCAAATGATAATTTTTCGTTCTTTTGTCAAACAATTTGAAGAGTGTAACTCAGAATATATAGTAATATTTTCATGATTTGTTGCTAAAATAACACACTCTTAATAGAATGCGCGGAAAGTGATATTTTATCGAATTTACGTGGCAATTTGAGGTCGATTCTTTAGATTTTAAGGTTCATTTTCGTATGCGGTGGTCACAATGTTCGATATCATTGAAATCTTGCCAAAGTTGTTGATTTTTTTTTTGTTTGACAAATTGAAAGTTCGGCCTAGAGCATCAGTCATTTAGGTTTAAAAAAGACGGTTCTTCTTAATCTTTGTTTTTTTCTTTATAGTCCTTTTTTTGTTAAAAGTTGTCTTTACTTCACTTAAGTTGCAATATTAACGAATAATACATTTTTTTTTGTTGTTTTCTATAAATTTTACTTTTATAAATAGACTAGCCCATAACAAAAAAAAAATATCAACCATTTGCTGAAGTTACAATCATGTTGCATGCTTTGAAAGACGAAATTATTTTGGTGCTGTTTGGTTATTATAAAAGTGAGTTTATCATTTTTTAATATTAAGTTAAATACGTTTTGAACAGCAATTGGGCATCGGCTTCTAATTTCAATACATTTAATGATCAAAAATATTAAAAACAGAAAATTATTAAAAGGACCCATTTTCCTATTTTCAGCATTTAATATCTTTCTTCATCGTTTCTTATTTTTGAATAGTATTTATCATTTCGTTCAGGATCAGGTTTAGAGCGATTACAGTTTTTTTTTAATGACTATAATGTAAAAAATTAATTTTATTTATTAAATAAAAAAGGTACAGTACATCTCATACTTATAACCTGACAAAAATACTGATATTGATAGCGAATATATTAAACTCGTGAGAAATTACTGTCTAATTTGTCACACCGTGCGTGTATAATAGATTAATTTTATATTAAATGAATGAAACTACTGAACCGATTTTGATCCAACTTCGTAACTATTTGTTATTTGATCTAACTAAAAAAGATAGGATAGGTTTCATTTTAATTTATAACACAGCAACGCGTGGCCGGCTCAGCTAGTACATATATACAATTATTACTGCTAAAAAAAATTATGCAGGCAAAGCTATTTTATTAAACTCAGTCGATGTTAATATGGACATGCCCTCGGCAATAAAAATACTAAAAAAAAAATGTTATAATGATGAAAAAAGAAAGGGAAAGACGCTATTACAATTAAAAAGTAAACGAACATCGCCAACATGAAACAGGTATAGTTAGTTATATAAAATTATGTAGCATATATAAAAAAACATCCAAAGAAGCCAAAGATATCGGAAAACACGTTTTCATTTATTTAAACCTATTGCTTACGATTTCTTTATATACTAGTTAGACCTACAAAGTCGAAAAATATTATGTTAGTTTATCAATGGGCCTAAAAAATAATTTGAAGGCGGTTAACCGGCTTATCTATAAATATACCTTATAATTGGGCCAAAATTAGCACTAGTGTGTTGACCTAAAATGTAGTTTCTTGCACTTTTTAAATGCTTGTTTTTAATGTTTTCATTTAAAATTTTAATAGAACTTTTATATGCTAATATACAATTTTATGATTTTAATTTTAAAATGGCGGTGTAATAGTTTGACATTACATTGTTTTTTTTAATTTTCTTTTATACAAACTGAAGTCATAATTCTATTAATATATATATTTATATAATTGCAGTTGTATCTGACATCAGTTGTAAATGTTAATATGGACCTTCCCTCAGCTTTTAACTTAATAAAATTACAATTATAAATTCATATTTCGTCATTTACAAGAATGAGATGTACTGTACTTAAAATTCCACAGATTATATTAAATTTTGTCTGAAATTAACAATATGAGTACAATAATATCAAACGCACACATTCGTAGATCGAACGCTAGTTTTTTTTTTTAAGATTTTTTTTCCCATTTGTTTTTTTTTAATTCTTAGATATTAAATCAAGCGGGGGTTATGTGATTAAGAGTGCATTATTTTTTCATTATTTTATAAGGAGTCTCTTTGTTATATTTTAAAGCAAATTTCTTTTATTTCTTGAAGTGTATTTATGAGGAATAGAGAATATATTAGATATTATGTATTTTTTATTGTAAGTGCGCTCTTTTGTAGACCAAAGCTGTGAAGATTTACTCTATGTAAAAATGGTTAAGATTAAAATATGCTTTTACAAAATTTTGTTTTATTTTTGTTACCTAGGTATTATATTTACTAACCTGAGCTGGCGTCCGCACGTAACTTCATTTTCTCATGTTGTCTCCTTTTCTGTAGCTCAGGTATATCATTTGATAGAGCGAGAGAGAATGATGCCGAATGCGTCGTCCATGCTGCTAGAATTAGAGTTATGTGGTCTAGTGACATCATGTTACTTTTTCTGTTATTTCAAAGATTACGTAATGGTAGTATTAACCGATTCGTTGCGACATAATTTTACCAGAAACGAAGGCTACGAGCTTGATTTACGTGAAAAATGAAGATACTCTGGGTAGATTTAATTTAAAGGAGTTATCATCGATTTAAAAATGTATGTTAAACTATTTTAAAGTCAAAGTATATATCTCCATTGTATCCGCTTTTAAGTTTCTTTTTTCCCAAAGGTTGACTGGGAGAGAATTTATTAGCATTAAGTCCGCCTTTTGCATTTTATATTTATGGTAAATAAAGATTTTTAAAATAAAATAAAAATGACACGGCACCAGTGGCTAGCGCCACACGCATGAGAAAGTAATGGCACGCCAGGCGTGCCATCCGCAACGAATCGGTTAAGAGTGTACTGGTTATGAGGGAAAAGGTTTTAATCTGTACTTTAATGACCTTCATTGTTAACACCACCAAACCCTAGGGGTGCTGTTGTCGAAGACGTGTCTGCCAACGTCTCGGTAGCTCAGCGGTCAGAGCACTCGCCCGGATAGCGAAAGGTCGTGGGTTGGAATCCAACCTGAGGGCTCGGAAGCCCTAGTTGTTTTTTACAGGCGTATTTCATATCTTATAGAAATATAGCATTGTGATTGCAAAAAATAAATTTAAATACATTACAGTTTTGACTATAAAAAGCGTCAAAATCAATGTTTTCATTTTCAAGTTCATATTGGGATTGTTTTGAGACATTATTTTTCACTGAGTGGGATTTGAGTGACTGGTGAGTTACCGATTTCGCAATGTTGTTCAAATGGCATAATTATATCAATATGAATTCCGCACGAGTGAGTTTTTTTGTCTCGTTATTTTTTTTCATACATCATAGCAAACCGAATGGATGTTAAATGAACCAAAAAGAATCCACGTTATAAAAAAATATGGGTGCGTGTAGTTGTGTACGCGCGTGAGAAGTTATACTTCTTTGGCAACATTAAATTAAGTTATTGTTCACCACTATGTATAATTTAAAATCACACACACACATTCATAAATATTTGAGTAACTACCTTGAGTCAATTAGCGGCTAACTTCATTCTGCTGGTTTATTCCATGTCGCTTTTGCGGGTAACTTCAACCTGTTACTTTTGTGTCACAGTGATGCGCGCGCATCTTTAAATTTCACTCTCATCATTTTTCATAACGCGCCTAAAGAAGTATAACTTCAAAATATAGGTATATTCACGTCACATCTTAGATCGGATCGTCGCTTACCATCAGGCGAAATAGTGGTCAAGCACCTGCCTATCTAGTATAAAAAAATGTTTATTTTCTTAATTGCTTCCAAGCTTGTCCTACTAAGAGGCTTCCAGACACTAATCCTATTTGGATTTCTATGATCATAGTTAGTGATTTGTTTTTTTTCCTTTGACTTGTAATGGATCCTGACCCTTGGTATGGCATAATTTTATTGGAAAAGTGCAACAGTGTTTGTTTTTATTCAATTTTGAATGATATCTCTCAACCACGTTGTTAGCCTGTCTCCGAATATAATCACATCTAATGAACGTTTCTTGAACCAAAATTCTTTCACGTAACGCCTTTATGTATTGCCACCATTCCATTATATTTAGTAAAGGCATCAATGCCAACGACTTTGTTAAACCTATAATACTTTTTGTGTAAACTTTTGAATGCCCAAGTTCATCTGCTTTATTGTTCATATTTTTGCACAAAATAAGTGAACAACTTTTAAGAACTATTTGGGAATAACGTTTTTAACGCGTTTATTGATGTTTATTTAAAAACAGATTGAATTTTAATTAGTATTAATTCTGTTAGTTTCGACTTAATCACGCTAAACAGTTTAAAATAACTGCTCTCTGCCCCCTCTGGGTCATGAGTGCGTACCCAAAATTAGTATTATCTAATGTATTGCTGTGCAGAGTTCAGATCATATCGCGTAAACCTCGACTACGAATGGACATCTACAACTATTTTACCACGTTTTACTTAACTTCACTTGTCTGTCTGTTGGTTTGTCGTCAAAATTTGAGATCCTTATTTCGACCTCTTCCACTTATCCGATTTGGCTGAAATTTTGTATACAGGCTTGTTTCACCTAACAATTTCATATTTAATGAAAATAAAAATTAAAACGTGGTGCGCATTATACTTGAAAAACTATTCAATGCCATCCACAGCATTACTATTGCATTGGTTTAGTTAGGAAGGGATTTAGGAACGATAATGAAAATATTAATATAATATCAATAACGCTGTTGATCTAAATTACGCAACGTTTTAATTTTTTGGAAATTTTTCAAATTCTGCGTATGAATGTTCAGAACAATACATAATATTCAATAAATTTTAGAATATTTGTATCGTAAATTTTCATTATTACCAAAAATTTATTTTTATCTTTTTAGTCCATTTGTAAAAATTTATTTTCTCCTTTTTAGTACATCTATAACCCATAGTAAAACGTCGTTTTATAAAAGTTTTTTTTTTAAAAAGTATTTATTCCAATTTTATTTTAATAATAAACAAATTTATACCATAAATTCAGTGCATAAATTAGGAGTGTATAAGCCGCCAGGAGTATTCGCTAATTGCTGTGCGTCTGTTACCGCATCCCGCAGGTGTGCGTAAGGACCTGACAGTTACGTCTACGTCTGGGTGCGTAAATAAAACCGACCTCGCACGCGCACACACACAGCGAACTACAGATACCGACCGACTATCGCTGCACGATCAAGTGTTTTGTTTCGCAAACCTATGCAATCCTGGTACTACATTCTTGAAATCGAAACTTTTTGACACAATTTTTGAAGGCGATCGTTGTTTTTTACATTGTTGGATACTCAGAACAATATCTCTAGCTTTAGTTATTGTTCTGAGGTTGGACATTATTTAATTTGAAGTTTTTATAACATTTGAATTTAGGCGCCTCTCTACTGCCTTAAACTTATGAGAGCCTGGTACCTTGCTGCATAATCTACAACATTAAATTGACACAGAGTGGAGTTTATTGACGAATCAAATTAAACCTTTAATTTTGGCGCTGATTACCATCACAAGCCTAAGATAACCATTTGTTGCATTTTGCTATTGGTTTTGTGGATCTGTGGACTATCCGATAGCTGTCAATACTAATTTAATATTTTTTGTCTATTTGCACTGACAGTACATCGCTTCAAACCTATGCGACCCTAGTACATATTGTTGTGAGAGCTGTTGGATATTCGATAGTATTTGCACCGACAGTACATCGCTTCAAACTTATGCGACCCTACTACATATGAGCGCTGTTGGACATTATTTATTTATCTCGATAGTCACCCACGTTAATCTGCTTACAACTTATGTCTTCCTGGGACATCACTTCATAGCGCTCGTTTCATTTGTGGTTTTCTGATTTAAATTAAACAAATCCTTATCCGAATCTAATTTGACTGACTCATCGATGGTTTGTGACCCAACTGTTAACCCCACCAAATTTTGTCTCTAGTTGCGCTAAAAAGAGAAAAGAATAAGTACCGCTGATCTGGCACTAACTAGCACTAGCACTGGCAACAATGATCTGTCTGAATTTAAGGAAGAAATGCGTGACATGTTCGCATCCTTACTCAGGGCCCGATCTAGCTATTTTGCCGCTCAGGGCAAATATCATTTTCGCCGCCCTTTACATACAGAAAACCATATCAGTCATGAGCTAGTTTTGTTGGGGGATACTAAGTATACAAGTACCTACATAAAATACGTCATACTGTTAGGGCTATATTTCACCGGGACGCCATGGCGGCGCAACCACTCGCCGCTACCAACAAAATGTATACAGCTCTATAGAGAGTTACTCACCTGGTGTCCGTTTGGTTGCGCAACCATTTTGGCAGCGCGACCAGCTCGGACGCGTATACAGAATGTCACTGGTCGCGCCGCTGCGCTGGTCGCGCCACCACTAATTACTATAGCGCTGTATGTTATCTCACTCACTCGTCCGCCAGCCCGGCCGCCAGTGATGCCCCCACCTCATTGCATGCAACACATGTTTTGTCTTTGAATTGTTTATTTTAATATTTTAATTGCTTGTTTATTAAATACGATGGATAATTTCGATACAGAAAGGTTTATTATTGAAATTCAAAGTAGACCATCAATTTGGGATAATTCCTCATCAGATTATTCCGATAGAAATTTCTTACAGCGATTGGCTAAATAAGGATGAACCCACCACTGTTTCTTTTTCTCTTGAGCTGTCTTTTCCTACGTACATACAGCAGTAGTGCTATCTGCTCTAGGTCCATTCTGATACTATCTCATATGGTGTGGCGACTCTGGTGTCTGTATGGTGTCTAGTTTGGTAGCTTACGGACACCACGGTGGCGCGACTGGTTAAGCCGCCACGGCGTCCCGGTGAAATATAGCCCTTAGGATTATACCTACCTACAATATTCACGTCAGTATTTTGGGCCTTCTGAAGAATTAACCTATACGAAAGTTGATAAGTGTTTCTATGTTACTATAAGTAGGTATACGATGTATGTCTTTTGAAAAATTTCACAGGAACTATTGAATGGATGGAGTGATATATTTTTTTATTGACATAGTTATGTACCTTTCAACATTATCATCATCATCGACCTATTGCGATTCACTGCTGCGTATGGGCCTTTTTTCCCTTGTGCTATATTAGCAAAAGCAAGAGCAACAGTAAAAAAGTAAATTTAGGATTAAACTGTATTAAATCATTTTTTAGTTACTTGATCAAAATAAATCTACTAAATAGGAGAATAGGTACCAATCAAGAGAAACTGGCAACACACGCTCTAAACAATCCATTGTCTATAGAATGGTAATCCGCTACGACCCAAATCTAATGATGTGACTTAAATTTTGTTTAAAAATTGAGTACTTATAAAAGTATCGATACCTCTAAAATATCGGAACAAAGTATCGTATCCAAATATACTTAGTATCGATATGAAAGTATCGATAAATAAATAAATATATAATAAATATTGGGCAACATCACATACATTACTTTGATTCCAATGTAAGTAGCTAAAGCACTTGTGTTATGGAAAATCAGAAGTAATGATGGTATCACAAACACCCAGACCCAAGACAACATAGAAAACTAATGAACTTTTTCTACAACGACTCGGCCGGGAATCAAACCCGGGGCCTCGGAGTGGCGTACCCATGAATACCGGTGTACACACTACTCGACCACGGAGGTCGTCGATACTTGTAGAAAAGAGGTTGTAGGTTCATAGAAAATACCCGGATTTAAGTAGATTGTTTATATTGAACACGGTTTATCAGAATGTAAATTTTAGACAGACAGATGACGAAATCATACAATACTTTATAAAAATAAAATCTATCAAAACACAAAAGAGGTTGTGTTTATTTCAGCAATACTACTCAGGTTTCTGTACTTTTTGCGGATCCCTACTCTTTCTTTCTTTCTTTCGAACTAAAATAATTCAGTTAAGTAAAATACTTAAATATTTCCACTATCCGACCTGAAGTAGGTTGGAAGGTGGCGCATAAAATTCTCAAACTTGGGTGGTAAATGGCTAATGGCTAAGTTGGAAGATAAGGAATAAGTCAATTTTGCCGCCCTGCATTTTTGCCGCTCTGGGCAAATGCCCGGCTTACCCCCCATTAGATCAGGCCCTGTCCTTACTTGTTGCCCAGTGTCAAGAATTCAATAAAATAAACCCTACTTTAAAGAATAATAAATCAACCAATACAAAGATTGAATGCTCTATTGAATTCTTATCCAATCAAAATGCAGAACTACAAAAGAGAATTGAAAAAATTGAACTTCTGATAAAAGAAAATGAAAAATATATTATAACTCTAGAAGATAAAATTGAAAACATGCAGAAAAGTTACAGAAAATCCAATTTTGAGATTGAGAACGCGCGTAAAAAAGAAACTAAAGCCGATTTGATAAAGATGGTCACCTGTCTGTCCTCTACTGTGGGTGCAAGTATAATGATATCAGACATTAAAGACATCTACCGAGTGCGAGGGAAAAAATAAAGTGTGTCTGGTGCACCTTTTGTTGTTGAAATGACCTCAACCTTACAAAAGACCGAAAACTTACAGAAATGCAAGATTTTTAACACAACAAATAAAACGAAACTTCGTGCGAAACGTGGGATTTGCTGTACATGAAGAGACTCCCTTTGTATGGGAACAATTAATACCAAAGGCATCACAACTATATTTTCTTACGCGGGACTTAATTAAATCAACAGCTTTTACCTTCTGTTGGACAGGAAATGTATATGTAAGGAGGGTTGAAAACTCTCCAATAATAACTATCACGAATGAAGCCCAAAATAGTTTATTCTTCTTATAATTCTGCTCCTTGTATACCTCTACTGTATATCACGGGAAGCGCTCACCCACTACAAGCCTTTCATACGCTTCCTGGGTTGATTCTGGCCACTGGATACATTTTATGTAAATGTTAACGAAATAAACTATTTTTTTTTATTTTAATCCAGTTATTCCGCGCGATAAAAATCAAGTTTAATTGTTATTAATTAAAGAGGATATACGTATCACACGTAGAGGTAAAATTAAATAAAAAACCAGTTGAACATAATAATAAACTTTATTTGTACATAATGGTATCAACAATATTTACTTGTCTAAATATTTACAAATATAAACCTCAAATCTAACTTACATTTTCATTATGGTGTACAAACCATACTATTTTAATGGTAAACAATGAAATCCATAAAGTTAAAGAAAATAAAATTCTTAAGCAACGAATCATATCGCTTCCACATATTCAAATTAGAATAAAAACCTACCACCAATAAAAAATTTGCAATTTTATACGCAAATGGATAAAATATTAGGTAGGCATCAGTGTTCTTTTAACCCGAATCTAATTACTAATAACAATAATATATACATCATTTTGGCGACGGCATAATATTAAAATGTATTCAAATTGAAAAAAAAAAATCTAATTAAAATACGCTTCTTACCTCTAAGTACAGTCGACAACAGTACACAGAATTATACACTTTAAAGGCCGATCCAGATGAGACGATTTACACGCGTGTTAACCCTTTTGAATCGATATCACAAATGCGTTTTAAGACTGGATATTTTTTGGATAGTTTATTCTATATTACAAAATTTGATATAGGGAAATTGTAAAAGTTATTTTCTGACTAGGGGTCATCCATAAAATATCTCACATGTTAAAGGGGGGGAAGGTATCACCGGAATGTGACAAGGGGCAGGGGGTCAAAAGCTTTGTGACGACACGTGTTAAAATTTAAAATACTAAAATGGGAATTTATATTTGAATAAACTAAACTATCTACATTTGCCAATTCTTTAGCAGTTGAAAAATGAAAAATTGTTAAATGTGTGACTCAGGGGGGTGCGGGTTCTAAAAATTTGACAACCTTTGACAAAAACTGGGGGAGCGGTGAAATAATTTATCATGACATGACAAAATATTATGATTTTATATTTTTTATATATTTTATGCATTTTTCAAAGCGATCTCATAAGATAAATTATTATAATAGAAAAATACTACAAAAAGTCGTTGGCCTACAGCGTAAAATAAGAAAGGTACTTTTCGGCGAGTGTTCACAAGGCTCGGTAGCTCAATTGGGAGAGCATTGGACCGGATTTCTAAAGGTTGCGGGTTCGATTCCCGCCTGAGAATTCACTTGTGATCCAAGTCGATTTTTTCTAGTATTTTTCTATTATAATTATTTAACATATTATGACATAATTTGAATCGATAAGCCTAGAACGATTTGGGACAAGCAATCCTATTTTGAATAGTAAAACGGAGTCACAATCTTGTTCTTAAATTGTGTGGGACGTATAATCCAGGCTACTAATAGGCGCCACCGTTATATGGTTTACATACCAAAGAGTCTCATTAAGCGTTTTGGTTCCAATTATGTGGTCCGTACCGCTAAAGAGAGGAACTCTTTGCCTGAGTCTGTGTTTACTGACAAATACAATTAAAGGGTCTTCAAGTAAAAGTGTAAGCGCGTCACATCCTAGATCGCATCATCGCTTACCATCATAGAAAGCGGCCAAGCGATTAACTATTCACGATTAAAAAATAAAAGTCCTTGGTAGATTGGGCAATTGTTGTCATATGTTCTGTTCTACCTTCACAATATCTTAATTGGGCACGTTTCTAACTATTAAAATGTATATAAATCTAAATTGTTTTATTTTGCATTTTATTTAATTTTTAAGTTTATACTACAATTTAATTAATTTACACTACTAAGTCTACCACCAGTTCGGAAAAAGAGAGGCCCTTCCGAGAACTGGCGAAAGAAACTCGGGTTGGTTATTTACGAATGTATTTTATACCGCCCACAAATATTTAGAAATCAACACATTTGAGAGTATTTGCAATTTCATTCTAAATGACAATTTTAATTAATGTTGCATGTCTGTTATGGTAAATTATTGGTACTAATAATGTATATTAAAGACCTGTAACACAATTTATTGCTTAATTTGTTCAGATTTCTCCGTTTAAAATTGGCAAACGAGAAAATGTCTCGCGTTTAAATCGCCCCATCTGGAAAGGACCTAAAAATTATCTTTATTACAAACGCACAAGAAAGTGAATTTTGTCGCATTTTATTATTATAAATTAATATATTTTTTCAAGTTTCGATCATAAATTGTGAAAAATAATCAGAACTAAAGTATGCTTTATATATTTAGTTCTCACACTTCCGTGCACTATACAATTTATACATTTATATGAAAAAAGACTTTTTATAAGTTTTTTGCACATTATTCATTTTTAACCCTAACGTTTTGATTTTATTTTTCAAATTCAAAAACTGAATTTTCAGTATTGATTTATATTTATATAAATTGTAAAGGAGTCGAAACGTCAGGATTAAATATAAATTATGCGCAAAAAACCGTAAAAAAGTTTTTTTATTAAAATATGCTTTATATGTTGCCGACATCAACTATACATGGCGATTGAAAATTTTGCAAAAAAATTTCATGGAACGATTACATTTGTTCGGTGTCTGGGCGTTTAGCCTTCTACGGTTTGCTTGGAGTCGTGCACTTCTTTCACTAACTCTGCCAACTCACCTGCGTCGTAACCGATCAGCTGTTGTAAGTCACAAACAAATTTGTAAACAAATCTGAAAAAAAAATGGTATATCTTAAAATAATGACACATATTTTCTCTTGTTTTAGTTTCTTTAAATATAAAAATCCTGTTAAATGGCTCAATTCACAAAAAACATAAAAAGGCTTCCTAAAACTTGTATTCAAATTTGTATGCATGTGCGTTGAGCATATTTGTGCATATGCGTGCACACTTGTGCTAAGAAATAATTCAATGTGAAGTTTTGTTTTACAATAAATTTTAGCCCATAATATAACTTATTTATTACATATATACACATAGTTCTATATTATGAAAAGAAATGATTTGTAGAAAAAAATAAAGTCTCAGGAATCAGTCTGGTCTCACACCCACTAGCCTGCGCTATCTGTTGTTATTGAGCTACCGAGATTTAAAAGATTTGATGAATTTTTCCACCTATTTTTAGCCAAACACCAGCGGCATAGGCTGCCATTTTGTTAAAGAGAGCAGTTTAGACAGTTACGAATTGTTTTGAGGGTTCCGTACCTCAAAAGGACAAAACGGAACCCTTATAGGATCACTGTTGTCCGTCCGTCCGTCAGTCAAGACCGTTTTTCTCAGGAACGCGTGGAGGTATCAAACTAAAATTTATATCCAATACCCAGGCCTACTGTCCCTTGGAGCTGTGAAAAAATCAAACTCCTAAGCCAAAGCAATCAAAAGATACAGACGTTTATGCCGCAAATTTCCGCAAATTTTCGAAACTTGCACGGGAATCAAAACCTACAGGGTACTTCTCGTAGACTTAGAACCTTGAAATTTGCTACGAAGTAACGTCTTATAGTACAGATAAAGGAAAAATTGCAAAAACCGTAAATTTTTAGTTACATCATATAATAAAAATATTTTTGGAAATTTTAAAGTTACTACCTCTTTTCTCATGAACGCGTAGAGGTATTAAATTAAAAAATCATATCAAATACTCAGGCCTATAATACCTTTGAGCTGTAAAAAAACAAACTTTTATGTCAACGCAATCAAAAGAAATAGCAATTTTTCTTTTGTTATGAATTTCATTTTGCATTAAAAATACCATAACTATGACTCGATTGTCGTGATGGTTGAACTTTTACTTATATACCTACAGGTTTGTACGGGACCCTCGGTGCGCGAGTCCGACTCGCACTTGGCCGGTTTTTTCTATCTTCACTAACTTATTTCTCCCTCGCTCGATCACACTTTTCGCAACGCTCTCATTACCCTAATTAATAGAAAAATGAACAGTTTCGAAGTTATTACCTTTTACCGGTGACCTTGGCGATCATATCCCCATCGTAGTAGTATCGAAGAGCTCGGGAAAGCTTCTCGTAGTTCATGGCAGGTTTGTGTTTACGCAAACCCCATAGACGGGCTACACGTTCCGGCTCCAGCAGTTTAAATTCACCGTTCGTGCCTACGCAATAAAGCTCATTTTACACACTACACTAGTACATTTCTTTTTCAGTATAGCTTTTTAAAGCTAAGCGAAAAATTAATTTTGAATTTAGATAAAAATGGCATGTTTTTCTAATTTGGAGCAGCTGGCTTTAAATTTTAGATTAGAGTATACAGAAGCATTATTCAGGATTACAAAACAAAAGAAAATGTTTAGAAAAGACAACAAGAGTGAAAAAACCGTTACAGGGTGTAAATGTTATTTATTTTTAAAATGCTAGATTTTTTTAAATATATGACAGATTTTTTTTATATTTTTCTGATAAGTTATATGAGTTAGTCTATCACCCGCTTTCGGCTTGACGTCGGCTTCTGGAACACCCTGTATATTGGTTGGTGCGTCTATTCTCCCCTTAATTTCATAGAATAGGTCAACTATTTACACGTTTTGTCTTTTGCTCCAGTAAATTCTGTTTCTTTTTTTGTATATTTTTAAATATTTATATTTTTTCTGTGTTGTGTGGTAGTTTGTGTTTATAATAGTGATTGTTGTTATGTATGTAATTTGTTTTTGTTTGTAAAAGTTATTTTTATATATATTTTTTTTTATTTTTGTATTTCTTAACGTGATGTCTACTCAAGGGCCCTGTCAGAACAACAGCGCCTCTGTGTTCGTTCTTTCCATCTCCGAACGACGCAGAGGCTTTTATGCTGAGACAGGCTCCTTTTTGGCCTCAGACACACCATATTTGTATTTTTCCCTATTTTATATGTATCTTTCTTTTCTTTTTTTTATGTTTTTACTTTTTTTATTTATATACATCTTTTGTTGTTGTATTTGAGTTTCCAATAAATGTTTTTCTTTCTTTCTAAATATACATAATTAATTTTAAATAATTCAAAAAAAACTTGATGGTTTTCAGTATCATTAAATAAAATCAAATATCAACTTAATCACTTTAAAAATAGCGTTTAAAAACAAAAATAGCTTTTAAGCACTTACATTTAACACATACTGATTTTTTTTTTCTCTACCTCAAAATTTTAACATACTAAGTTAAAAACTAATAGAAATATAACAAAATTATTGATATATCTTACCATGCCACCGGATGACGTCATAGTATTCTGCACTCGTCAACAACTCCAGTAGGAATTGCCAAAGTTGAATTTGTCCATTATTACCATTCCTCGACGTCATGTAAGTCGCTAGATCGTCTTCACACGACTTAATTATCAACTAGAACAATACAAATAAAAATGTATTATTTCTTTTTTTCGCATTCACAGTGTCATATTTTCAACGACCACACCTCCGAGCCCTCAGATGGGACTCGAACTCACGACCTTTCGCTATCGGCTCTGACCGGCGATATATATAAAAAACATAAAACTGGTGATTTTGTTCACACAGTATAAAAAGCCGCTTGTGTTAGCCATCTTAATGCCAAACCACACTACTGGTAGTACAGTAAGGATTTTTTTAAAGCAAAAAATATATAATAAGTATGTGTGCAATTCACACGTGGTAGAAGTGAAACCTTCAAAAATAATACGTACACGTATACAAAATACCACGGTTGTTGTGATGCCTTCTCTAAAGCTTTGTACTACGCATGCGCACACAAACACGTATTAACACACGTACATATCACTTCCTATCTCATTTTCTCCTACGTTGAATCTTATGAATTTATGTCTGTCTCTTTTTATTGTCGCTTTTTCGTTTCATCGACTTTCAAATCACAACGATGCTAAAGAAGTTTTCACTTCAAAAATCATAAAACTTCTGGTTATGTTCACACAGTATAAAAAGCCGCTTGTGTTACCCATATTAATACCAAACCACACAACCGGTAGTACGGTAAGGAATATTTTTTTTTTTTATCTGCCCCTTTCTAAAGGGCAATGTTGTCGTTTGCTTATACAGTAGAATCTCACTAGTCTGGCACTATTATAAACCAGAGGGCATAGTATTATTGGAATCTTCGGATTATTGGATTGTATAGAAATGATGAATAAAATTAAGCATTCCATTAAGACGACGACGACCGTTTGGTGCAACGGTAGCGATCCTGCCTTTCGACCGACGGTTCTGGGTTCGAATCTCGGTAGGGGCAGATGTTTGAATGATGAATACGACCATTTGTACCTGAGTCATGGGCGTTTATATATATTTCTATGAATATTACATATCTGTGTACCGTGGAATGGGGTTACTTTGATCAATTTCAAAAGTAAAAAACCAAATTAAAAATATAGAAATATCGGTTTTGTTCATTGTGTCGATTTCTTAAATAAAAAATAAATTTTTCAAATTAATTTATAAGAAAAAAAAATAAAATGTTGGTAATCAAAGTTACACTGAGATTGGGGTTACATTGATACCCCCTCGTTTAATTACGAAATTTTAACGTAACCGCTATAAGGAATAAAACACAAAAACAATTTTTGAAATCCGACCATAGGTTTAGGATTTATAATCTATTTTATGTTTTTGGGGTTACTTTGACAAAGAACACAAATAATTATACGAAATATTCAAAATTTTATTAATTGAACAAACATAAACTTTAACAAGCTTGAAAACGTTGTTTGTAATACAGGTTATTTAACAATCAGTTCTTTATATCGGTAGCGATAATTAGAAACTGTAATTTAACAATTATCACCTCAAACACTTAACTGAGATATGTATATCCTACTTATCAATTAACAGTCTTTTTATGTTCCATAAGTTCAATTACTTATATTTAATATCAGTATAAGAAAACAGGTTGAGCCCCAGAATTTTTACCAAATTTACCATGGTTCTTGGTTAAATACTGTTCCATACGAAATATTATAATGTTCTGATGCTCCACGTATCGTTAATCGATTTTCAGTCACTTCTGTTATTGTCCCATTTAAAATCTCTTCGGTGTAGTTCCAGTATTCACGAGAGCCTATCCGGTTTTTTTATGTTTTTGGCGAAATTCTGTAACTAGAATAATAACATATTTATCAATAAAAATACAAAAAGTCTACAATTGATCTGAATAAATCAAAAGAAGTAATTAATGGGGTTACATTGATCAATGACCAAAGTAGCCCCTCATAGGTGATCAATGACACCCCGTAATTAATATCCCACCAAAAAAATTAACCGAAAAAGTTATGATTTGAAAATAAACATGGATGTTATAAGTCATATGACTTCTGACTGGGCGCATTACATGTAATTCCTGTCTTTATGATACACTAAGTTGTAGTTTAGAAGTTATTTAAGCTATAATTTTTACACAAAACTACTACTTACATATTTTTAAAAATTTTCCAACAGCCAGCAATAATTAACTCACTGGAACTTAGCATACACTAGCAGTGACAATCAATGCTGCCAACCGCGAAAAAATAAAGATGTGGTTGCGTTCAGAAACCTAAAAAAAATAATTTTACGACGGCACAAAGTTTTTATCAATATAACCCCAGGAATCAAAGTAACCCCATTCCACGGTATCATATATATGTATGTCTGTACCCTAGTATCCATAACACAAGCCTTACAGTGCTTACTTTGGGCTAGGCTAATTGGTGTGAATGTAAGAAATTTTTAATATTTTATTTCTAAAGAGAATACAACGTATTAGTGTTAATTTTTTGCACGTAGTATGTAATGAAATCTTGCAAGTTAAATTTGACCCAATTCCCGGTTTCCGATTCAGCTTCAATTTTGCATGCATATGTGTATCGCGTGACAATGCAATATTATGATGACATGGAGTTGATCTGAAGCTGGAGCTGGAAGGTGGCCATAGGAACTTCGCAATATTACGACACAACCCCATCGAGTTTGGGCTCATTAGATTAGTATTAACGAGTACTTTGGCCTCAGATAATTCCGTATGCAACCCCATCAAATTTGCTATACATAAGTTCTTTCTATTTGGTATGAATTTGGATTGTCTAATTAGATCGATGACCCAATGCCAAGGTGAAAATGGCGGGGTTTTTACAAGTAATAACAAAAGCTTGTTTTAAAAAAAAGTTCTATTTATAAATTGAAACTTTTTAAACTTTATACTGACTGAGTAGTACAAAGTGGACAGCAAAATAATATAAAAAATTCCTCTATGTCCTACTACTGAAATTACAAGGTGGACAAAAGTGGATCAATTCCCCTAACTATACTAACCTGTTTAGGTTTTTTCTTGATGGCCGATTGTGGTACCTCCAAGGGATCTTTTGCTGGTGTGTTTTCGTTGTTCTGTACAACGGCTGGAAAAACCAAAAGATAGCATTTATAATCAGTATTTTATAATCATCGTCCGTCGGTTATAGAGTTTAGAGCACAGGCCTTGCTTATGGATGAAAACACTGTAGGGAGAATATAAAATACCAGACTACGTGGGCCCAATAAGGAATAGTGGATGTCAACTACTTAGAATTCAACCGGGACCATTTGCTTAATTTGCTAAGGGGAATGGGCCAGAGAACACCGCGCGGGACCAATACGGATTGATGGGTGTAACGATTGCAGATGTACACGGGACCACCTGCTTAACATGCCTAGGGCAATAGATCGTAACTCATAACACGAGCCCAATATGGAATAGTGGATACTAATTTAAATACGACCGGAACCAACTACTTAATGTGTCTAAGGGAATGGGGCGCAGTACATCACGGGGGCCCAATGCGGAATGCTTGGTGATAATGGTGCAGATGTAGCTAAGACTAACTGTTTCGCATGCATAGGGGAATAGACAATAAACACGGCCGGGACCAACTGTTTAACTATGATATTTTGAATATAGCATTTTATTACATAAGCGCACAACATAAAGCTAAGATTGTTTAGAGTAATTAGTGGATATTGAAGTTAGCTGTACAATGACATAAGTAACCGCACTTAAAATTGTTTAAATTTATATCAATTGTACAATTGTTTTTTTGTGGTAAATAAAATTAAAACGGAGATTATACCACAATCCACCACGCGGGCCCAATGAGGATTCATGGGTGTTAACAACTGCAGGAGTTATTGGGACCATCGGTTAAGCACAGCTCGATATAACGTGAATGTGAACACTCATCCCAAGAGCGGCCTTTGCCAAGATTTCTCAATCACGTGAATAAATAAAAATATAATGCACAAACCAATAAATTTGCATTTTCTCAATAACTCGAAGTGTGTCCAAAATATATCGCCGGGGTCGGATGGGACTTTTTCGCTGTAACAAAAAAAAACAACTTTATTTAAGGGGTTTTTTTAATATTTAATTCTGACCAGTGTCGGATTTACCATAGAAGCTGAAAAAGCTGAAGCTTAGGGCGGCAATATTGGCCCAAAAAAAAAAATAGGTATAGAAAAAAAATAACGCTGCGGACACGAGGTGGGGCTGGGTAGGTAGTGCAATAAAAACAGCTTTGCTTTTCTTAGCTTAAAAATATACCCAAAAAGTTGTAAAAATAATCTTGAAACTAAATTATTCCCTAAAAAAAGAATTTACGTTACTGTGAACAGTGCATCTAATTTTAGAGGTCAGTAGGGGCGGCAAAATTTTATAGCTTTGTGGCGGCAAATGTGTAAATTCAGCGCTGATACTGACGTTTGGACTCCTTTACAGAAACCGTGACCATAATATGAGTTGATGATAGTTCATAACTGTTAAAATTTATATAAATTCAAATTGTTTTATTTTGCATTTTATATAATTATTAAATTTTCAATTAATAAAGAAGAATGTTAAATTTAAATTATAAAGAAACTTAGGAAGAAATAGGAACGTGCCCGATTAAAATATTGTGAAGGTAGTAGAAAAAATTTGTCGACCAATATCTTAGTCATCCTGTAATCACAGCTCCTATGCATGTTCCAATATTATAAAGAGGTATATACTCACTTGAAGTCCACATTGGTTATGGAACATAACTGGGCCCCACTGATATTCCAATCTGATAATCTGATCCCGGTTAGATTGAATTGACGGACGGCCCATTGGATCCATAATTTCACATGTTGCACCGACCTTGGGGTATAAAAATTATAATTCTATATTTCAGACAAGAATAGTCCATAATTAAAACAAAAATAGAGTTTGAAATATTCCTTGTTCATTTGAGGTATTTTAAGGCAGGGTTGCACTGGATAATTATCGTTGATTATTATCGAGATAATTACGTGTTGATAATTATCGTTGATAATAACGAGTAACTGTTATTGTACAAAACAAAATAATAGTACATTATTGTCGAGGCGCGCAAAACCAGCAATTGCTGGACGAGTAGAGTTTGAAAATGAAATGAATGAATGAAAATATAAATCACAAATCCCCAGTTGTTTTAGTTTTCCCACCAATCGTCGTATTTTTTGTTAGTCTATTTTTCATAGGGCAAATGTTACAGCCTAATTAGTAATAGCAGTCAAAAATTACAATATTAAGTCGTACACATATCAAAATTAATAGTTTATTTTATAACAAAAGTAGTCTCAGACTCTCAGGTAAAAGTAATGTCTAAAAATAGAAAAAATCTTTAATTTATATTATTTGATTTGATAGTTGGATAATTATCAGATAATTTTCGTATAATTATCTGATAATTATTTGATTATTATCAGAGAAAATAATTATCTTGATAATTTGCATCCCTGTTTTTAGGTAAGCAACATGTATCTTTTATAATTTTAGAAGGAGCCCCTTAAGAGAGCCCCTTACACAAATTTTATACTTAAAAGAGGACCCCAGCCATTCGTTAGGGCTATGTATTTAAAAGATATTTAATACATAATTTTTCTCTTTTTTTCATATATCTTTAAAGTTATCATTAACTACCCCAGCGAGTACTCTCAGAATTGAGCTACTGACAGACCCTTCGAATTTTTATAACTATTTCTTAAACTGACGCCATTGCCATGTCAACTTAACCTTAATTTCATATTACCTGAAATTTAAAAAGATCTGCCATTAACGGGACCCGATCCCGGGACCGTTTGGCTCATGGTCTGATAATAATTAGATTTTTTATATCACATATGGAAATATTGAAAAAAAATTTAGCTACCTCAGATTCAGATGAGATTCGAACCCAAGGCATTTGCATAACATACTAACCACAAAGCAACCACAGCTCTTATAGATACATATAATTATAGATAGTGCAATAATAGTGCTTACCATTGTCTAGGGTCGTCGGGTATTTTTACTCTATGATCAGATTTGAAGTTGGGGTCAACGACCCACTTGACAGCTGCAGCATGAGTCGTCTCTTCTTCTACCTCTTTACATTCTTGAACTTGTTCCAGAATGGGAACACTCTCTTCTTCAACTTCCAAATCTAATAAACATTATATGCGTTCATTTGCAAAAATCCATAAATAAAATCCGTTTAGTGTAAGCAATTTTGTAAAAACAGTCATTTGCAACAAATTATCATTTCTAATGAAAATGAAAATAACTTTACTCAAACGCACTTAAAAATAAGTTGTTTTTAATCTGCCAACATTTTTATCTACTACCCATTCGATGTCTTTTAACTGATAAGAAGAATGGGCGCAAGAAACTCGTCAACTTTAACAGAAGTAACGACATTTACAATATTATACGTCGTCACCATACATATTACACAAAAAAAAATATTCTGTTATCATAATTATAGTAGTGTTATGGTGTCATTAAATCATTGATTACAACAAAGTATCTGTTTTAAGTAAGTATCATTAAACATTTCAATAATATACAAGGAATAAACAACTAATTTAAGAAAGCAAGATGCTATGCAAAACAATCAACTTAGGTATACTCTTTTTTCTTAATGGAATTTTCCAAATAATCATAAATATACCTAGTCTCTTAGATTTGAAGTCACCAGAATGGAAACTGATAAGGATAATTTGAATTAGTGGCATGTAACATTCTTTCTTGTCATAATTTTTGTTGGATAATGGATTTTTTCAAATGATTGAAAATTTTACACAAATCTATGGATTTTTTCAAATGATTGACTTAAACTTTAAGTTACGAGATTGGAAATGAAAGTTGTCCTTATAACTTTAACTAGTGGTAGGTATAAATAACAATCTTTCCTGTCAATTTATTTATAATTTAGGATGTTAAAATGCTTTTGTCTTTGATACATTGATCATTAAATCTAAAAGTTTTGTTATACCTGGTTGATTATTTCCTGTGTACATTAATATATACATTTAAAACAAAAACATCAATTTATATTATCACTGGATTGTCTAATCAAATAAGTCTCTTAAGGGGAAGTACTATCGAGGTCTCTCGTGCCTTACCACTTTGTAGAAATATTCGTTTGAACTGATCGCATAGGACACGCCCACATGACCCAAATTATCCCTAATTGGATTCGTATTTTACTACGATTTATACTACGGCCAATCATAGATAACTAGTTTTAAAATCGCCCTTGATGTCAGTACTGTCAACTGTCAATCTGCTTTACGCGTTCGTGGGGCCATTGTTGAATGAATGGAGCGGGGCGTGGCCTGAAGCGATAGGCATCGTGCAGTGTGCAAGCGACTTTCGACTTAGGACTGATAAGGCGCCAGAGGCTTTGATAGTACCTTGTCAAGTTTTACCGAAAACACATAACTTTTTTTATTATATTAGGTCCTAACATATGAAATTTTCGTTTTGTTGTATTGGCCACTTTGATGTGTAATATCTCTTCTTTGGTTAAGAATTCCAAATTCAAAGTTATAAATCCATTTAGTTGGTACATTTGAGTTTTGAAAACAGTCATTCATTTGTTTTTTCATTTGTCAAATGTCAATCTCATATGTAAGGAGCTAAATAATAAGACCTTTATAAAGTTGATTACAATGAAATCTAAAAATATATTTTGTTTATAATTCTTAATTCTCTTAAATATTTAAAATATACTTTGGAGGTACTCACATTGCTGTTCTTCTTGTTGTGGTAACTGAAGTAATTCCTCATCCGGTTTAAGAACATCTAATATATTTATTTTGCGTTCTGCTGTTCTGATTTGTACATTAACTTGAACAACCCCTTCGCCTCTTATACACTGTTCTACTAATGTTTTGTGATTCTCCAACTAAAAGAATTTATGTTACATTGTAATAAAATTTTGTGTTACATTATTAAAATAAGTTTCTTAATTTCAATTACACTTTGTCCAATGTAGGATGATACTTTTGACACCTATATAGAGGGTATAAAGTTGCTATTGCAATGACAAGCCAAACATAAGGAAACAAACGCAACCTTAGTACGTAGCAATAAGGAAGTGACACCTGTCAAAAGTATCATCCTACATTGGACAAAGTATAGTTACTGCATTTGCTTTAAAAAAATATATCTGATCAGGTTTTTATTAAACTGGGCTAAAAAAAAAAACTTTAAAAAAACCACGTTTTACTACGGGTTATAGATGTACTAAAAAGGAGAAAATAAAATTTTACAAATGGACTAAAAAGATACAAATAAATTTTTGGTAATAATGAAAATTTACGATACAAATATTCTAACATTTATTGAATATTATGTATTGTTCTGAACATTCATACGCAGAATTTGAAAAATTTCCAAAAATTAAAATGTGGTGCGTAATTTAGATCAACAGCGTTATTGATATTATATTAATATTTTCATTATCTTTCCTAAATCCCTTCCTAACTAAACCAATGCAATAGTAATGCTGTGGATGGCATTGAATAGTTTTTCAAGTATAATGCGCACCTCGTTTTAATTTTTTGAATATTTTTCAAATTCTGCGTATGAATGTTCAGAACAATACGTAATATTCAATAAATTTTAGAATATTTGTATCGTAAATTTTCATTATGACCAAAAATTTATTTTTATCTTTTTAGTCCATTTGTAAAAATTTATTTTCTCCTTTTTAGTACATCTATAACACATAGTAAAACGTGGTTTTTTTAAATTTTTTTTTTATAAAGTATTTATTTAACTCTTTTTAGTTTTAAATTATCTGAATTGTGCCTACTTAGTTCTTCAATATATAGATGTAATATATATCAAATATCCAGACACAATACGTGGAGGTTAATTTAATTAAAGCCTAATTAAGTGGTTTTAGGATGTATAACTGATTAAATATGAAATTGTTAGGTGAAACAAGCCTGTATACAAAATTTCAGCCAAATCGGAAAAGAGGAAGAGGTCGAAATAAGGATCTCAAATTTTGACGATAAACCAACAGACAGACAAGTGAAGTTAAGTAAAACGTGGTAATAAAAAGGGTGGTGGGTATAAACTCATTCTATATATAAATTTTCTGCTAAACAGAACTAAATGACGTTGATTGGATCTTACCATTTTAGCATCCTGCAACCAGAATGTGTAATCAGAGAGATCAGTTCCAAGTCTTTGCTCTAACATTGCCTTTAACTTCGATAAGCGTGTACGAATGTCCATTAGCTGTATAATAACTTCTTCTACAACAAAAAGTACAAAAAAAAGATTAAATAAGATTCTCAATATCATTAGGGAAAATCCATATGGTATTAACAAAAAAAAACATAACTTGCTATTAGGAAAGTTTATGTGCTCTTGAATTGCACTATGTCTTAGTGTCCAATTTGATATTTCAAAGCAATGTTTTTAATATTTTAAATAATAAGAAAAGTGTGTGTTAAAAACCCAAGTTTGTTAGTTGAGAAGTCTGGCCTAACGGTAACCCAGTGCTTACCGTTGGTTACTGTTACCGGTAACTGGTTACCGTTAGGCCAGAGTTCTTAAGCAAATTACTCTGATATGACTCGTAATGAATGAACCTGGGACCTTCAGTTGATAATCAGGACTATTGTTGCACCAACTGGCCACAATAGCAAATTTAAACTTAGTATGGACTTTTGCAAATGATCATTTGTTAAGTTCTATATTTTACATAAAATGTTATAATCACTAGGTTTGATTACAATCGTTTATCAAGAAGCTTTGAACCAATTTGAAAGCGCTTGGAGCAGTTCTGGAAGAGCCAGGGCGACGTTGAGTTGCATTACTGCAACTGTCATATGTTCCTTCCATGATGAACTCAGTGTTTGGGTATGGGAAATAATGATTTGTGTTACATATAAAATACGCCTGTAGAAAAACAACCATGCCACCAAGCCTTCAGGTGGGAGACGTTGATTATTTACAGGCATATTATAGATCTTATAGAAATATTGCATTATGAATGCAAAAAGTATAATAAAATTCATGATTTGTGTTATTAATTATTGTGGTTCTTATGATGTCATCAATATCTGAAATTCACAACCCGATTTATGCACAGTGTTTTCAGTATTTTGAAGTTAGGTTAGAATTGTGAATAAAATGTTACATAGCCAAAGTGGTCTCTCTGGTTTACTGTTCTGTCTTCTTGTTTCTATATTATACGTAAAATAAATCAAGGACAAATAATTTATGGGAAATAGAGTATAGAGTATTATATACAACAAAACAATGTAACAACTCACCACTCGAGTCATTGCTCTGCATAGTATCTTCATCATCAGCTGTGTCGAACACAGCCAATGGTGTCTGAAGAATCTCCGTGCCTGTTTGCATGAGCCCTGTTAGAAATTACCATGTTCACTATTTAAAAAGAAGTTTCTATGTAATAAAAATCTTTACAATTGATTCTGAAAACATACAAAGGTACATTTTATAATGTTTATGAATAGGATATTAAATGCATTATTACAATATGGTTTTATGAAAGCTAAGCTTGGTTAAGAGCTATTTATTTTGAGGTTCATGTACATTGAAAGATGACTTTGAAATCATCAAACAAATCATTTTAGTCAACAACAAAATATTTTTATTAAAACTAACTTTGATGCTTTTCCTATCATAATAGGAAAATAGTAGAATGTATGCTTTAAATTTATAGTTTAGTTATGATTAATGTTTCAGATAAGGAAGGATAATGATTATTACAAACAAATATTGTAAATGCAGAATTGAAGGTTGTTAGACTATGTTACTTGCCTAAATCACTTTCTGTAACATACTGAGGAATCGCCGATAGTGGATCCGAAGTTTCAACCTCTGTAACAACACTATCAAATGCATTTTCTACTGTCTCCATTTTCACAGCACGAATGTTTAATATATCACTAAAGTCGGTAACTTCCATTATGTATCTGACTATCGATCCACGCTCGCCACCGCCACTTTATAACAATAACATAAGTGTAATCAACTTATTTTATTGCCAAAAAACTTTTCTCTAGATTATTTTGAATGTTAAAGGAAAAGGAAATCACTTTTATTCACTTCCGCGTGCGCTAAAACGGAAGCCATAAACAAAATTTTGACAGTTCGTCTAGCTTGTTTATGTAATAATCACAGACTACACATGTTTTCAATGTTGTAAGGAATATACTCTGTGGTATTATGCAGACGTGTGTAGAGATAGATGCCCGATTTAAATAATAGTATCGATATTTTAGCGTTTATATAATATCATTATTAAATGCAAAAAAATATTTTAACATTAATCGGTTTTTTCGAAGATGGGTTCACACGTTCTACCATTTATTTAATCGATTTATTATTTTTATAAAATCACAAAAAAACTTATAACATCGAAGAATACCGATTCAGTGTTATACGATTCAGATAGCTTCGATTCATGGGCTTACGATCCAAAAGGGAATATTAATGATGTCTTTCACGTATACTTAAGAAAAATTGGATCGATATTATTTTAAGAATATAAAGCTTTGCTCACTGACCTATATTAATACAAGTACCTGTACAGACAGCAGCACGTTCACCTTCCACAACCTGTATTTTTAACAATAAATATATTAAACTTAAATTGAAATTTAACAGTTTTCTGAACGTAGATGTGATGTTGATTGTACCATTCCAAGCGATTGGCAAATAAAATATTTTGACATCATTCTATTTTTTTTTTCCTAATGGAAAAATATGAGTATTTGCCGACCAACAAGAATTTGCATAATGCATAGAATAAAATTACTTTTTATCGCGAATCATTTGACAACGATTCATTTTATACTCCTGATATTTTAGAAAATTTAGTACTTGAAAATTAAGTGACCTATTTCTTTTATTTCAATTTGTTTTAATTTGGAGATCATTAGACATGCCCCTTTTTTGTTTCTGACAGACCTTTTGAAGTGAAAACTTCTTTAGCATTGTTGTGATTTGAAAGTCGATGAAACGAAAAAGCGACAGCAAAAAGAGACAGACACATTAATTCATAAGATTTAACGTAGAAAAAAGGAGATAGGAAGCATTATACAGTCTCTTATGTTAGTGGTTCTCTTTGTGCTTTGTGCTCTCCTTCGTAACCCCTCCCTTCGTGTTTACCAAAGCATAGTGGGAGTTTGCTTGGGCCTCAGCGTTGTATATGTGTTAATACGCGTTTGTGTGCGCATGCGTAGTACAAATCTTGAAAGAAGGCATCACAACAACCGTGATATTTTGTATACGTGTACCTACTTATTATTTTTGAAGGTTTCACTTCTACCACGTGTGAATTACACACATGTCGTTTTTTATTTTTATTATATTCTATTAAGTTTACAATTTTTTTATTCAAGATACTATATTTATACACAACACATTTACACTTTCGAGAATGAAAATTATTATTCAAGTTCTTTTACTTCCGCACCCCTCACATATTTAAATGTAGCTACTTAATCCGCATTTACTGTGGTTAATCCAGACACTCAAAATGTCTGGATTAGGAGTCTTTTACAGGAGCCGTGCTCACATATATAAGTCTAAACGAACAGCCGTCTCAAGAGTGCTATCATTCTTCAAAATTTTAATCGGGCACGTTCAAAACTACTCAATTTATTCAAATAATTAAAAATAAACTCAATAATGTTTTTGTTGCAATTTGATTGAATTATTTTATTTTCTCTACGTTACTAAGACTACTGAGTCAATGATCCAGTTCGGAAATTGGTAGGTCTTTCCAATAGAAACAGGCAAATAAATCTCGAACAGAGGACCGACATTTCTTATTTTCTAAACGAGTTTACTAAATTACTGTATCACAGTGTGTTTTTGTTGAAATATATTAATAAAAAATATTATTATTTAATTCATTATGGCCTCTCAAAGTTTCACAGTAAGGTTTAATTTGGTTAAGTTTATAATCGTCCAAAAATATGTCTATTTTTTGGGAATTATAAACGTAATCCAAGTAATAAATGTAAATCAATGAAACAAAATTAAAAAAGACATGACATTTATTGGATAACTCAAATCACAAGATTCGGGCGATTAAGTACCATAGTGCTTATATGCAAAGACAAATGTGGATTACAATTACAATGTTTACATTTGATAAACCGATGACAATGATAGTAGATTGGCGATCAAAATAAAAGTGAATCGTTTGACGGTATAAAATTTTATAAAAATAACATTAGCAGTTTAAAAAGCATTCGTTACTACCATAAAAAATCTATTTGGCGTTGCTTTGCTCTTTTACTTTTCTGCTTTAAAAATGAATGAGGTGTCGCCATATTTGTATCGTATTCCAGGTTCACAGACTGCATAGGTTCTATTTCAAATATGGCGGTTGATTAATTTTTTGACAGCTCATACAATCATCTACAAAAGTAAAATTTCAAATTTCTTGAATCGATTGTTACTTCCACATTTATTTATTATTAATTGAAAAAAGTTGACTCTGTTGGATTGATGAGCTGTTAAAACTCTTGTGTAAATTTAGTCTTTTGCTTTCAAAGATTTTAAAACTGCCTTGTGTTCTGTAAAAATTTTGCAATTGCCAAACTGTTGAAGAAGGCTAAAGTAGTTTTAATGTAACGCACATTAGTATAAAACAGAAGTATTTTCGCACTAATGCGAATACTTCTCTATTCAATTCAATAGTATACAAGCATTATTTTAACAGAACAGTACAATTTAATGAACGATATATTAAACTTTAGTAAAATTATAAAGATCTTAAAGTAATGTTGCGCACAAAAGTAAATAATTTTTGTATAAAGATTTTTTTTTTAATTATTCGTACTGATGATAAAAGCACATCTATAAAATATCTTAAAAATAGTTTATCCTTAGATAATTATTCGAATAAATTATGTGCAAGTCAAGCACCACGTAAAAAGTAGCATCGTAATATTTTACATTGAGGATAAAACTTATTTTTCTTCCTTATTTAAGAGTTGTGCGTAAACAGTATAAAAAGAGGTATTCTGTATAAATTATGAACTCGAATGGTAGTATTATCGTTCGAGTTACATAATATCTTACAGAATAATAATGGTTTAGAATAGATTAATATATAAAGTTACATTTCCTACAACTGCAAATGTAAATGCGAATATTAAAAGTACTACGCTAACTTTGATTACTAGAAATGTAAAAAATATACTTATAAATAGTAATAGAAATACAGATTAAAACGCAGCAAATCTAAAATTACATAGAATTAATAATATATACAAAAAAAACTCATTAAAAACCCATCATTTAGCGTCAATTATGTTATTATAATTTATTGGACGGAGCAAATACTTAAATATAAAAAAAAAAATTTGTACCTTATTATGGAAAATAACTCTACGGATCTCTTAAAATAAGCTTAAGAGCCTCCATTATTTACCCTGATTTTCGTAAAATAATAAATTAAAAATATTTAAAAAAACAAGACGTAAAATAGGTTGTTTGTATAATACTTATCATAATTTGTTAAAATAATATCTATTTTATAGTGAACTTATAATTTATTTTGTATATAAAATTGTGTACGTAATTATACATTTATGATTTATGTTTTACAAATAAGTATACATTTATAATAATATCAATTCAAAAGCACACAAGTAGCTCTCTTATATAATAATAATTCCTAGTTAATACTAGGAATTAAAAACCTTAAAAACTTAAAAACCTTCGTGTACGAAATTTTATTTTAGACCTTAATTAGGATTCGAATCTCAGAAAGGACTCAATGGTCATAGAGTATAGTGCTATAAACTTAACCCGAGCATACAAAGTTTGGTCAGCTCAACTGCTATATCTTCAAGAAGACTTAACTGTTAGAAAGGACTTTAGACCTTAAATATGACTCGAATCTCAGAAAGGACTCAATTGCCAGTCACAACTGGAGTCTTATAAAACCTCCGTGTATAAAAATTTTGCTTTGAAGATTTAATTAAATAGAAACGCGTATAGGTGAAGAGATTCGGTAATTCAAAAAAACAGGTGAGTTCTATAAGACTCGAGAATTTTTTTCTGGTGAAAATATCATACATCAAAAGAAAAGTCTCATGCTCTAAAACAAAATATTCGAGCTTTCTCATATACATATGTGTAATAGTTAAAAATTTCCCTGTATATGTGATGACGTTAAGTATACCAATTCGACATTTTTCTTATCCAACGTAACATTAAATAAATCAAAACCTTATATTTATGACGCGGTAAAAGCTAATCTTGCTGTAGCGCAATAAATAATATTTCTCTCATTCGGTGGATTTCCAATCATTGTGATGACATATCCTAAAATTTTAATTAAAAAAATATAAAGTACAATTTTACTAGTGAACATCTTTCTAAACAAATCGTGATCTTGAAACATTTACAAAGTGAGTTTGGTTTAGCACCTAATTTCATAATGTATGTGATACATAAATAAATACAGAACTTATAAAACAGATTTTTTTAAATTAAATTATTGTAAAGTTTAAAAGGAAAGGCCTAATAAATGTGGCAAAAAGAAAACTCATATGTGTGATAAAAAATATAAAAAAAGATTGAATCACGAGATAACTTTAGCGAGGAAAAGCAATTTAAAACAGTCTATTTGTTTGAGAAATATTAATAAACTTTTTAATTCATTTGGTTACGGAATGTCAAGGTAGTCGTACAAACTTAAATTATTTTACTAGCAACACATTTGCAATTTAAAACAATAATGACGGAGAAATTGGCGGGAGCTGCCACATAATGCTTGCGTCCTATATTTTTTACAATAATCAGAATAATTGATTAAATTTCATTATTTAAATATTAATTACATATTCTGTAGCTCAAGTTTGCTCAAAAAGTGTTTATTTTCATGGTTTTAAATTATACCTTAGTTAAGAATCTTAATGTAAATTAAAAAAGTGTACAAAGAACAGCTTCTTTATTTGCTTGCCTGTTTGTTACTACAATTTGATCAGTTTCAATGACGTTCAGTGTCCATTTTTTGTTTTATAAAGATGTTTCCATTTCTGAACTCTGTACGCAGCGATGAAGTGAGCAAATCAAAATGGCGTATTAGCATAAGTACCGTGACAAACAATACTTTTTTATTATAAATATGTCCTATACACGAGAATAAAACAGTTAATTCCAGTTTTGCATAAAGTATTCATTCTTTTATGATACTTTTACATAAATTATTTTATAGTACGTAGTTAATTAACATGATGAAATCTTCAATTATTTATAATATCTTATTTATTTGAATTTAATTGCACCCTTAAAATTAAAATGGCTTTAATTTGATAGAAATGAATTGAAATTATGTTGATAGGAGAGTAAATTGATTTTTTTCAGTGTTTAAGTACATAAAATAGTTACTTCAGCTCTTTAATATAATAAACACTTTTTTATGTAATCTGAGGACAAATGAAGGTTCTCAAGTAAATCTTTAATTTTCAAAAGTTGCTTTTAAAGGATAGTTTATATGTAGAATAAGCTAAAAACTGATATTTATTTGGATTAGGTAATTTTACTTCTAAGGGGCATAATATCGAAAATTCACTATCAAAGTTTAGGTGTTGACTGTACCATACGTCAATATTGACAATTCAAATTCCTGCGCTGATGATTTCACAGTTATTTTCCGATTAGTGTATGTGTTATCGTTGCCTATTTGTAAATTCGTGTACTATATAAAAAAAAACAAAATACATGTCAATTCCATCAGCCGTAAAAATAAGTAAGCTTTAACCATAGACAATGAATGCGTACGTAATACCATCTGAATCTTACATAAAAAAGTTTTCTATCGGGCATCTTGAGTCAATAATGACAGCTTAAGGTATATCCATAGAGAAACTGAAATATGTTATATCCACTACTTATGCTATTAAGTTTATTTCTAACGCTTATAACTCAGTAAGCCTCAGAAAGATAGTTTGTTAAACTTGACATCACCATTGTGGAATATGTCATCGAATAACGTATATTTTTATGGCCAACTAGATGTAATTTAAAATTTACTAAATCCATTTAAAGTAAGAAGCAAGTGCCAAAACTATTAAGTACATCCACAGAGTATAATGAGGATATTAAAATACTATTAGGTTTTTATTCATACTACTCATATCGTTGATTTCACACCAAATGATTATATTAGTAGTAAGCCAATTTTGTTTATGCATTCTTTTCATGTTAGCATATGGTATTCACAAATCCTACATTCATAACATACATACGTATTTCTATTTCACTTTTGCATACCAACCATCTGACAGAGATGGCAATATTAATCTAATGGGCTTCAACTTGACCATAGACTTCTAAACAACGTAAAACCTGCTTATATTTATGGATTTAAGAGGAAACTTAAACTTCAGATCTTATCCCGTAATATTAGTTAAAACTTTTAATACGTCAGTAGTGACGTTCGCATTTTAATTCGGGTTTGAATTACAGCAATTAAAATAGGTTTGTAGAAAGATGCCACAGTCTATGGTCGTTGTTTATTCCTTGGCCTCCTTTGGCTGGTCTGTGTAAACGATTTCCGCGTATTCTGTAGACGGTGGTGGAGGTTTTTCTGCCGTCTGCTCGCCTAGTTGAAGTTCAGCGTATACTACATTTTTCTTCTCTTCAGATAGGGGCTGTGGAAAAAAAACAATGTTAGTTTACACATAACTCATCTCAACCGAAACATGGACGAAAGCCTTTTCTCGGAAATAGGGGGTTTAACCATTATTACCACGCTTAGAAGCCAGGTTGGAAATTGCAAAAAAAAACATTTTGCTTAGATAAGTTTGTTTATAAACCTGTAAGTTGACCGGTGGTTTTGTGCAATCATTAAAATAATAGTAGTAATAAGTTAAATAGAATATGATAATTAATAGTGGCAGAGCAGATAATAGTGATTTATGTATGTAGCAATATATTTAATTGAGGTTATGATCCCCAGTGACAGCTAAGTTTGCGTCCTAACAAAAATAGTCATTTAGCGCTCAGCGGCGCTTACTGCTGAGCGGTCGCTATTTTGCTTTCGAGCGGTGTCGAGCGCTTTTTCTGCCAAACGCACCCAAAGTGTTAATATTAATTGAAGGTACCTATATGTCGGCGACGTTGCATGCGCCATCCTCACGAAAAGCTTTAAAGTTATCGTTGCCTCAAAGATGATAATTAACCCGTTTTAATTAATACTAATATTCTTACCTTATCCTCAGTGTCAGTAGTTCTCGCTTCCGTGGCTTGAATCTTGTCCTTAGCTCTGGGCAGAGCGGCGCGTACCCTGGCGCTCAAGTCGGCGAGACGCGATCTCGCTCCACCACCTCCGACAGCGCTCTCCGTGTCACTACTAGCCGGAGATACAGCGTTATTAAAAGCTCATGATTTAAGGCAGCAACACACTACTGTGTCGTAGCGCAATGTGTCGTGACGGTGCTTGTACACGCCAATATGTCGTGTTCGGGCGCACTCTAACGTTATTTTTTAAGAGTATCAATCGAATTATTCCAGCGTGACATTCTGATTCTGACAGTGATTTCGAAAATGCTATTCAATTTCAAATGATAAACATTGATAACACTTTTTGAGAGCAAGCAAACGAAAAGAAAGTACTGGATTTACTTTATAAATTTGCTAAGACTGGATGAAGGTGAATAGCATTATCTTGTTCGAATTAGTGCATCAGATATTTTAAACAAATTAAAATGCCGTGCGCACAATAAGAGTTCGGTAGCAAGCTTCCCTTAAAAATCGGAAATCGCGCTGAGTTGCGCTATTGCGCTAGAAACATAGTTGTGTGTTATTATTTTATGAATATGACGTGTCAGAACCCCCACCATCGCTCTGGCGAGCAGTTGGTGCCACGACAGATAGCGCTGCGACACAACACACTGGAAAAAATTTTCCTTTGATTAGTATGCTGAGTAGACATGGGTAACTCAACAAAAAACTGTGAGCCGCAGATCAGAAAACGGTTCACAGATCAGCTCACTCAGTACCTAAATCTAAACGTTTCGTTTCGCCGTTCGCAGTTCGTTCGCCGATAATAATACTCGCGTGTCAGTGACTCTATGGGTGAATATACCTAACCTAGTGAGCCGTGAGCTGTTTGTTTTGCCGTTGAGCTGCAGACCAACGGTTCAAGTCTATTTAATCTGAATATTTGAACCGGTTCAGAGCTGAGTTACTCATGTCAAATGCTAAGTGACTATGACAAGATCGGGGTTTACCCCACCTCTATGCGCGTGGGCATCAGATTACATAACAATGGTTAATAGCAACATTATTCAAGATGCTGCAGTTAACCATTAGGTTTTTGTAGATGCAAATCAGATGAAATAAATAAAATGTCATTACTTTGTGCATGAAAACCCGTTTGTTAGATTAACGTCGCTAAGCCACAAAATTTTTGAGATATTATGAGCGAAAATTAATATGTAAAATCGTTAATGTTTTGCTTGAACTATTTCAAAAACTACAAGTAATAGAAATACGATTTTTAGACAGAGCGAAAGAGATTTTTATACATATGCTGCCATTTTAAACTTAAAATCGACCACCTGAGGCTTAGCGACTTTTTAGTAACGGGCGGCAGTGTGTTATAAATGCACTCTTTATGTGCCTGCGTTGATTGGCGTGATCTTGATGCGTTGTGTGTGATATAAGGCTTGTTTTCTGTAAAACTCAGCTAAAGGCGGACCGATGTGTGATTGTGGTTACCTCAACAACGATGTCGGGGTTTGGGACGGCGAGATCCTAAAATGGACCTCAAGCTGAGAGTAACGAGCCACAATAGTGCTGTTCTAGCTCGGAACAGATCGAGAGAGGAGCGGGTGGTAGGTGCGCATAGTGCGCCTCCCTCCTCCTTTTCCGTACTCCCTTTGTCGCCGTACCCCCGTGACCCTGTACCGTGCGGGCGACCACTCATTTAAGCGAGCTAGAACAGCACTATGATGGCTCGTTACTACTACTAACGGACGATCTATAGTTGCATACGATTAAAATCTAAGTGCCCGCGCTACACAACGGTATGCGCTGCAGTGTGTTTATCGCATTAAATGTGCAATGAAGTTAGGATGACCATAGTGCAAACAAACTTTACGTCATCTGTCCCTTCCCTAAATGGTCTTATCAAATTTGTCTATGCATTATTTTTAAGTTCACTTCATGACATTATTGTATACTAGCGTCCCGTCCCGGCTTCGCACGGGTGGACATAATTCTTTCAATTTTTTTCTAGCATTTAATATAGCCTATGTTACTCAGCGTGAATGTAGCTTTCCAATGGTTAAAGAATTTTCGAAATCGGCCAAGTAGTTTTTGAGTTTATCCATTGCAAACATACAAAAAAAACGAATCTTTCCTCTTTATAATATTAGTATAGATTTAAAATACGATGATACTTAGCATCGAAATTAATATTATAATTACAAAAGTGAATTTGTTTGTTTGTTACACTTTCACGCCTTAACTACTCAAGCAATCATCATAAAATTTTGCATACACGTTGACAGGGGTATAGAAAGGGACATAACCTACCTTCCATCCACAAAAAAAATACTGTCCCCGAGGGATAGAAATATAAATTTTAATAGGTAGTCTAAATTAACGCGAGCGAAGTCGAAGGTAAAAGCTAGTAGGAAATTATTGTTTAACCATCGGAACCAATAGTTCTAATAATGTGTGTGTTACTATCATTAGATAATATCATTTCACCTGTATTATAGATATTGTTATTGTAATAACTAAGTGAATTGCTGCAAAATTAACAAAGAATTAATTTTAATGTATGATATTAAACAGAGTGATAAAAGTAGTGCTGTCAGTCGTGGGTACCGCGTCGAAACGAGTGGTCACGTTTTTCTTTGTCGCTACTTTAGAAAGAGGATTTTTAAGCTATAAAATTCATTAATTAAGCATTTTAACCGAAATTATTTTTCAGTACCCAATTTAAGGAGAATTAAAGACTTCCTTAAGCGTGTTTATTTATTTCCTCAATTTTATATGTAAACTAATCGATTCATTTCATTTATTGATAAGTAATGTAGAACGTAGGTATTTATCTCAATAAATTGGTTTAGTTTCGGTACAGCTTAAGCTACATTTACTGTGCTCCAATTGCATTTCAATTAAAATTCCAACAAATACTGTCTGCGTTGGGTTGACTGCAAGGAAAGTGCCTTAGGTGGCGCTAGGTGTATGGCTAGAGCTTATGTCCTGCAGTGAACAGATGTAGGGCAATTATAATTATGAAGAAATAGAATTGTGTTGTCTCGATTCCTTGATAAACAATCTCAATTTTAAGCTTCTAATATTTGACATTTATAAAATAGCCATTTCTTTACAGGAAAAAAATTACTTTAACTTATAATGTAGCCAGTAATGGATAATTCATTGTTATTAAACATTCGTACAAAAGTGAGATCGTATGTTAGGTTGTGCTCTATTTAAGTTAATTAAAAAAAAGTGTAGTAATAATTTTATGAAAAAAAAAGAAATGTTTGAAGTAATTGTCAATTCTTTTTCGACAGCTTATTCATTATTTCTACTTATGACGAATTTTTTACCACTCTGTTTATGCAAAATCAAGTACTATAAATGTGAAACCCGTTAAGAAGCACCCTGCATATTGATAAGTTCACAAAACAGAGTTAAATAACGTTATTCTGCCCATTAAAAGAAAACATTGTTAGAAACATTTAAACTTGGAATTCGAAATCACATTCCCTATACATATTATGTAAAACTGTAAGTTGTCCATATAAACTAAAGTTATTGTTAGGTTAATTTTAATGACAGGGATAATCTTTATATATATAATTCTTCTGTGAGTGTGTATGTCACTGAACTCCTCCTAAACGGCTGGACCGATTTGAATGAATTTTTTTGTGTGTGTTCAAAGGGATCTGAGAATGGTTTAGATTCACAAATCAGTCCGGCAGATGACGCTGCAGTCGGCACAGCAACGCGTGGCCGGGTCAACTAGTATACTATATAATACAACCCTTACGCAAAAAACAAGTATATTAAATATAACCACAGATTATACAAAAGTATAATTGTATTGTATAGATTTAGGATAACAATTCAATCGTTTTTTTATTTAACAAGCTGTCAAAGTTAACCATAGACAATTGCGCGGGAAACGTGTTAAAAGAGTTTTAACTAAAGATTTTTTTAAAATGGAGGTTTGTACATTTTGGCTGTTAAATTAGATTCAGATATAGTCAGCAAAAAATATCAATTACATTAAAGTTTGATTCATTCGAGTAAAAAATTAACTTACACAAGATAAGATTAGTAATTAATAATTTGGCAGGTTTGATTGTTTATAAATGCAGTCAGTTTATGGAATGTTATGAATATGTTCATTTTATTCATTTTTAATTGGTTAAAATTTGTCTGTTTGTTATATTAACTTTGTTTCATGAACTTTGGTTTTAAGAAAAAGTATTTGTAAGAGCAGTCACTATCTTTTCGGAGTTAATTGAAGTTTCTGGGTTTAACTCCGAAATGGATAGAACGCCATATGTTAATAATTAAATAAAAAAAAAACAATTTAATTATAACAAGTTTGTGATAGAATACTTTTTCTATAATATTCTTTAGATGGAGTAAGTTAAATTAAAACAAGTACAAATTGAAGGAAATGGTTTGCAATAATAATATACACTGCCACAACACCTTTGAGACATTCTACAATTAAATGCTTTAAAACAGATAGAATTTTACATCAAATCATCAATTTTTTTCTATGTAATACCATAAATAACAAACCAGCTTTACGACGCCCATTCTATAAATGGTGCCTTACACTTATTGAATATCCTTTTCCTGATCAAAGTGACTTTTTTAAAATATGAATAGATGAAATACACAAATTACGTTATTTTTATTAAATTCATCTTAAAAATCTTAGGGTACATCCAGATTTGCCGTATAAGCCGTTCGCGCGCCAATTCAATTCCTCTAGTATCACACTAACTGAGACGTACAGTATGAAATCGAAGGGAAGTCTATGCTGGACCTCTGCTATGGCTTATACAAAGCTATAGCTTTCCTAGCTCCATGGCCTTATTTAGATGATGTTTACAAACTATGTAGGCTTTACGTGAGTTGCGCGCCAAATAACCACCATAACTGCAGGCGTGAAGCAAAGGTGCATCTCGCTAGCATAATAAATAATCAAACAATGTTTAATGTAACATAAACATATTTTTCCTTTATTGAAACGAAGCGAATACGGACGTTAGGGCCGCTCGCATATAGGTGCTCGCCGCGCGGTCACTCTATCCGTGCTAAGCGTCAGATGATACCATTACACTAGAGCGTCAGATTTATTACAGGCTTTCTTCGCTTCTTTTTATATTTTTTATTGTACATATATTTACAGCTAGTAACATATACAGGTAAAAATAGTTACATTGTTTGCGAGGTGAGCTGAATCTCATTTCGTGAGTGGGAGGTCGTATAAGCTTTATTGCTTCAATGCAAAATAATACAGATAATGTTATTTTTAAATATATATTAGATTTTGTTGTGAATTTTCCTTCAATATTGTACAAGTTAAACTTTCACCGTTTATAAGCGTAGCATTCATGCATCAAGTAGGGATATCCACGTACGTTCCTGCGGGAAGCGCCACCCCTGACTCTAAAAGCACATCGCCAGCCGGCGTCCTTACAACAAAAATGCCGTTATTTACAAAAGCGTAGTCCAATTTTTTATAAACATAAAAAAAAAACTAACCATGATGTAATTATAAATATTGAATTTAGCAACATTTTAATTTTTCTATATCAATCATTTTTTATTTTTAAAATTTGTACAAATGAATGTTTATTTAAAACAAGGAATCTAATTCATCATGATTAATTAAGTATAGTTAATACCACAGAACGTAATATATTTTCTTGCAAAAAAATAATATTAGTGCAATCAAATAACAGTAAAATATCAGCTAATTGTAACCCCAAATCAAATAATATTTCAAAAAATGTTGACTTGTATTTAAAAAAATAACAATATCAACACTTTCTAATCAGAATATTAATTAAAAACAATATAATTATTTATAGGAACTTTAGTTGAAATGTCAGCTCTAATCCAAGGGGACGCAGTGCGATCCTCGCCAATGTAATATGGCGTGGACAGTATCACAAGCGTTTAGTTTATCCCAACAGGAATATTAATAATATGTTTTATTGCATTGTAAATATTCTGCCAAAGTAAAAAATGTTTTTATAATACAATGTTGTCATTGCAAAAATCTTCCATTTCTATTTAAACGACAGTTAACTAAGCGAAATGGACGCGTCATGAAAGTGATACGTTTCGAATAAAATATCCAATCAAACAGCAAATATTCCTTCCTTCATGAATACTCATTCATTGCTTCTAGTAGTTTCACAGTTTTTTTTTTATAAGGGGTTTTGGCTTGGTTACAAAGACCTTTGAGCCATTTCTTCATATTATGTCCATTCTTGTTTAAAGAGTTGATTTATGAATGATATGAATGATAGATTATCAATGGATGATGAATGAAAAGTGAAATACCTTAACCTAGGTTTCGGTGGGGTTTTACTGAAAATTTCTCGTGGACTTCTTGAGAGAGCGAAAAGACACCATCCATTGTTTTGTTTCACTTGCAAACACTATTAGAACACAGCAATACTTAGTGGTTAATAACCCACCATTATTACACACTAATATCAACCACAACACAAATTTTAACAAGAAAAACAAGACCACCATAGTGACGCTTCCCGCTCCCGCCAAAAAGTCCCTAGTTTCACAGATTAAGTCTAGTGTCACAGAGTAGATGAGATGGCGAGTGTGCCGCTGGGTTCGACTTTACTCATTTTCAAGACCATGGAATTGTCATTTTTGAGTAAATAACAAACTGTTTCCTTTGTTTTGGCATAATATTGGAAAGCAGAATTTTAAAAGGCATAATTTGATCTAACTTGCTGACTGTTTGGATAAAAAAAAATCTAACCTAACCTGCAAAGTATATAAAGATTTTATGCCAAAGAAAATGAAAAAAAAATAAGAAGAAAAAAGGGGCGTCCATTGAAATGAGAAACCTTTACTTGAAATTAAATATTGCAATGGGTATTAAAACTTTGATGTAAAGTAAAATTGTTTAAAATGGTTGTACTATTTTGCAATGCAAGATGCGAATAAAACTATAAAATTCACTAATGGGTCGCAAATATTCGAAAACGATTGGAAAAACGGATTGCGACAATTTTATGTTTAATTTTTGTAAAAAGGTTTATTTATGGTCAGCAAAAAAGCACGTCAAACACGGCTTATCTCATAATAAAAACTCCTTTTTAAATGGAAGACTTTTTCAATGACAGTGTGTGTATGTAATAGAATGTAAGGTCATCTGTAGGTATATTGTAGCAATCAATATATAATATATTTCATAAGTATTATAAATATATTAATTATTAATGATAAAAAAATACTCACGATTCCCCAGACGCTTTTGTGTGGTCCCGACCTCTGCTACCTGTAAAATATTGTGTAACCTTTTTTTTAATACCTACTTCTCTATTACATTTATTTATGGTCATGTGTTTTTTTATTTATTTCAATTACATTATATGCTAGTTTATGGAATTGTCTCTAACAGACAATCACAAAAATTTTCATGTAAATAAAACGCATAGATTAAAAATTAATGAGATTAAATTATAAGTAAGTGAATTTCCCATTAAAATACCAATCAGTAAGGAAGGAAGGATTTAAAAAAAATGTTATGCAAACTATCTATGAAAGAAAATACAGGAAATATTAATACAAAAAATGACGAAAAATTATAATATGCTGAGAAAAACGAGTAATTCAAAGAAGAAAAAATATATTTTTTGTCAAATCATAAGATTTTCTTTATAGCTAATAACTTCAGCTATTAAATAATATTGATAATATAAACGAATATGAATCACTGATCAAAAAACAAAAGTTATTTCAATTTTTGAAAAAGTTAAATCTTATTTTATAAAACTTTATTTTAATACAGAATCATTGAAAATAGCAAAATGAAATCATTTTAATGGAGTATTTTTTGGTATTTCGTATCGAAATAAGTGAGTTATATTTAATTAAAAACACTGATTTCAATAAAACAGTGAGATTTTCTTTCATATAAAAGTAGTTGAAATATAACTTATAGAGTTTTTTTTTTGTATTTATGTTACTTTGAACAAAAAAGTATTCGCATGTAATTCATGGTTCACCCATAGCTAACATGTAATAATTTAAAAAGTTATGCTGACCATAAATTTTTTATCTCTCGACCACGCTTACATATCCTTACTACCAAGCAATTTCTTTATTTTATATTGAGATGAATATATTATATTTAAGTCATGGTAACGAAATAAAACGAAACGAATTGTTATTTAATAAATACTTTATATTTATTTAATTATATCAATTTAACGTAGTGATCTATAAACATCGAAGTTATATTTGATTATTGAGACCGTATAATCGATAGATTTGTAATAAAATCTTTGAACAACACTTACACAACATGCCAGTGAAGAAAAACATTGTCTTTAACTTTCCATATAGTTTAACACAGTTCATAAAGTATTATAAATAGAAATTAATAAATTATCTTTAATTTGGATTCACTAATTAGAAGATATGGTGTCACGTCAAATCGGACATTTTGATTGGTCTGATTGGTCAAAATTACTAGTATTATAGATGACCAATAAAAATTTTGGTAGTTATGGTGATGTTTTCAACCATTATTATGAATTTAACGAATTTTCAAACATATTTTGCTATACTTAAGGGATTAAGAAGTTTTTGGAAAATGAAAAAATCGCTTATAATGTTAATTGGTTTTGCTCTTTTATTTTGGAAATAAAGCTTATAAGCAGAACCATAAAAAGCTTTCAAAATCAGTTAACAATCAAAATATCTTACGTCGAATCAGTGATTTTCAGTACGAAAGAGTCATATTAAAAATTAAAATGGCGGTTTTATAAATTGGCGCGAAAATTTTAAAGCTTGATAGATAAGTTTGTAAAGCATCATATTTCTTTTATGACATGTTGTATAGATTAAAAACATTCTATAGAGTAGAAAAACTTCGTTTAAGCTAAAATTAATTTGAGCGTAAATTTAGAAGCCTTAAATTTTTGGCGATGTGCAAAATGGCAGTGTCTTCACAATAATTGACCCCAAATCTAAACAGCTACGCGAACTAAAATAAAACTAATGTCGGTACAAAAATAAAAACCTTAATATTATGTACCTAATTTGTTACGAATACTAAAAATCACAATGGTGACTTAAATCGCTAGGCTTAAAAAAAACACTTTTTTTTACAAAGGGTGTTACAGGCTTGTCGGTTTCTGGTTTAGCACAGATGATATCAATACATATTACCACTTTATGATATTTGTAAACCTTTTTTTATAACCTACTTGACGTTCGTATCGTTTTTTTTCTCTGTGGTATATTTTGAAATTTGACATGGCATAAATGGGGTAATATGTGAAGATAGCATCTGTAAAATTAGAACTATACATAGAAATTAAGCATTTGTAAAAAAATGCTTACAGATTACCTTTCATATTGTAATACAAGCATTTTATATACAAAAAATAATTAAAAAATGGTGGTACGAACACATATTGCTAACGTAATAACGTAACTTATATTAATTAATATAATATAAAAATGAGTTATACAGAAATGCTAGGCAAAAGGAATATATTTGTAAGAAAATACTTTTCTCTTCGAATATAATACTTAACGATACATACGACAAAACAAATCTTACACACTAAGAAATAAGTCGCGTGTCTTAAAATTATGAATCTTAAGTATTTGTGATAAAAAACATGAGATGCAGCATAAAAAAAGACTTAAAATATAAAAATACGCCGCGAAATAGGCTAGTCTGCTTTTTAAATAAAAAATTGTACGAACCATTGCTTTTGGAATTTTTAAAATGTTCGTTAAATTTAAATACAAACTCGCACAAGTAGGACAACATAAGAATGTACTGTTGAGTTCTAGACCAAAAAAGCATTGCATATACTATATCATTAAGAAATCGAATCGAAAATGGTAATTGCATATAATTCTCTCTCACTTACATATCATTTAATTATAAAATTAAATTTTTATTTTCACTTTTGTTTAAGACGTTTTTGATGACCGTACTTAACGTAACTGTCAATTAAAGTACAAACCGCCATTTTGTTTTCTCAATTTGGCGGGAAAAAATATACTTGAAACTACACAATGTGATTTGTAATATTGTTTATTTTTTTATTAAATATAACATATAATAGTCAAAAACTTTTTTATGTTTCCCTAAATTGGCGAGGTGAATAAAAAAACAATAAAATGATAAAAAACAGTCTCTCTTATATTATTCCTAAAATATTTTACAAATGTCGGCTTACATTTCTTTTAAATACGTAGGTGTTCGTTGTAATATGTTATATTACGCCAAAAACATATGTTATGAGATTCCTATATAACTTCACTACAGTTATTCAAATAGCTATATTACAATCAGAAAATAAAACTTTATAAATATTACTTGTCAAAATTTTATTGATGAAAAATTTTATTTGAAATCACGATTATATTTATATATATATTTTGTTTTCTGATTGCATTAGTAAATATTCAAAATGCTGGACAACATTAGAAAAGATTTTCTTAATTAGTTTATATAAAAAGAAATGGCATTATCAAAACATTTCTTACGTAATTAATAAACCAATTATCTAATAGTATAATTTTATAATCGTTTTTTTGGAGATAAACTATTTAATGTACTAATATAGTTAATATAAAGTAACATTATTCCATTGTAATTATCTGGCACTAAATAAAAACTGAGGGAAATTATTGTATGTCCAAAATGTTTTTTCTGCTGTCACTCACATCCAAAATATTATCTATTTATAAACATATGAAATTATATCAACTTAATTTAATTGTGTAGGTAACAAGTCTGTTTTTCTTTACACAAACCAAACCATAGACAATAAGAAGTCTACTCAAGTTATATGTCAAATGTTAATGCTGATTTTAAAAGTTATATTTCGACTAAAACAGTCTGAATGAGACTTTCAAAGGTCATAAAAATGTTACCATTTACGGTTTTTTTTATTATTTTGGATATTGAATGTAAACACAAGTCTTTTAAATTGTCTTGAGTAAACTTTACAATGTTTTTGAGTGACAGCGCTAGACTTACAGCTTAGACGGCGGTGTCTGGTTTTTTCTCGGGGTGCTTCGTGTCACCGTTGCTGATGTATTCGCCGTGGTCGTGGGTTGGGTTCTCGGCTCCTTTGACGTCATCGTGTGAGGGAAGGGGCGCCTCAGAATCGGCGCCATCGGGTATATCCGTCCGGTGGGACCTCCCTACAACACGTTAAGCGATCAAGAACTCTCCGCGTTCGATATTCAAAAGCTGTGCTCGTTTTTTGTCTGTGCACTTTACATAAAACCTCTATGCTCGTTTTGTTTTTTTTTTACAAGCTGTGCTAGTCTACTCTGTGATACACTATACAATCTTTTTTGTCTGTGCACGGATTATTTGGATATATGTGGCAATAGAGTTCAAACATTTGATATCTATACATATAAATAAAATTGGAGTGTCTGTTTTTAATATTGAAATACCCGTTTTTTACTACATGCATATGAATATATATACGGTACATACACCAAAATAACATTTTTTTTACATTTTTTGTCTGTCTGTCTGTCTGTTTGTTCCGGCTAATCTCTGAAACGGCTGGACCGATTTTGATGGGACTTTTATTGGCAGGTAGCTGATGTAATAAGGAGTAACTTAGGCTACTTTTATTTTAGAAAAATAATGTTGCAATATTCCACGCGGACGAAGAAGCGGGCGGCCGCTAGTCTACTATAAACAGCTTTCTCTTTTTAATATTTTCTTGCGTATCTATGATTTAGTTATTTGTTTCGCAATTATTAGGATTAAGACCAATTTTTCCTTAGGTATAAAGTTATTTTAAGGTATTAGAGCTGTGCATTAGTGAGTGTCAGTCTGTGCCAATAAAAGCAAGTACAAATAATATGTGATACGGGTATACTGGATGCCTCGGTATTGTAGGCGTGTTTGCGTATGTCCAGCAAGCGTCGTGCCATAGTGTTAACAATCTCAACTGCTAAAAGACGGTAATTGCAGCGATATTAGAGAACCCGATTTTTTCTTATTCTATAAACATTACATTATTAAAAGATAAATGATAAAATGATTTTAATTCAATATGAGCTTTTCAAATGCATCACTTAAAAGTCAACAAATTTGGTATTCTTAAAAGTGATTAAAATATCATCACCAAATTAATAAAACTAATAACTGAAGACGAATGTATAAACTTTCCACCTTTAGCCTTCCTAAAGGGAAAGTAATTAAAGACTGTCAGAACCTCCTAGAGTATTTCTATTCTGTGGTCAAAGTAAAGTATGACTTGTGTTCTTTCGTTCAATTCGCGTATTTGTATTAATGAAGACTATTATAGAATAATATTTTCTCTCTTTTTTTTCGTTGAACCAAAATTTTATGAAACCACTTTCAGTCTACTATTTTTTTATTTATTATTATCAGAATGAAAAACATTTATTTCACTGGTAACACAGTTAACATACAATTGTTTTTGCATAGTGTTAGTTATTCGAAACACTATTTATGCGATATTCCAGTATAAAATATCAAAATTAAGCAATATTTATAATCATTTAGCCGAAAGAAACCTACTGCTGGACCGAAATTTCCCCGAAAATAGGGAGTATTTCTACAATATTCAAGCTTAGCAGGAGGGTTGGAGGTTGCAGAAAAAAACTATAATTCCCAGAGCGCTGTTGTTCATTTTTAAACCGCTCATGGTAAGCTAAATGTTAAGATAAAATGCTTTTTATTCAAAATGAACATTTAAAATGCGTTTATTGAACGTCAAAGATACGCCATGGCTTCAAATCCTGCAACGTACCTTCTTGTACCAAGAAGAAGCTGCAAGAAACTCAGTAAGGTCTATTTTTATATCCTTTTAATGTGTTACAGATCTTTTAAAATTAAGAAAACTTTTCTGGAGTTATGAATGGGGTCCGTAGTATATCAGAGAGGATCAAACTCGATGTCAACCGATCGGCTATGGCTCTCTTTTGAATCGGTACCAGCTTCCAATCACAATCAATTTACAAGTACTACAGCTACTTTACTGGTAGACCGACCCGATTTCAACTTGAGTTAATCATAATGTAATCTATACTAATATTATAAAGCTGAAGAGTTTGTTTGTTTGAACGCGCTAATCTCAGGAACTACTGGTCCGATTTGAAAAATTCTTCCAGTGTTAGATAGCCCATTTATCGAGGAAGGCTATAGGCTATATTATATCATTTAACATATTATTCCTGAGCCATAAAAACGCGTGGCCGGGTCAGCTAGTCTTGTATATATAAAAATCTCGTGTATGTTTGGGATAAACTCTGACACTACTGAACCGATTTTGATAAAAATTTGTTACTATCTGTTACTTGATCTAACTTAAAAGATAGGTATCAATTTATAACACAGCAACGCGAGCCAACCAGCTAGTATATATATCAAAATTGCCTGTCACAGTGTTTGACTGCGACGAACTCCGAAACTATACAACCCATTTTAATGTTTTTTTTTCATTTTGCTGGATTTTTCCGACTTAGGACATAGGAGAGGTTTCATTTTAAATAGTCCAATGAGCCGGATCAGCGAGTATTTTTAAATACATTCAATGGTTTTGGTAATTACTGCCCAAGTTATCTCTTCTGGATATAAAGATCTATAATCATAAGATATTCAAGCATGTCATGTCAATTTATGTATGTACTTGTATACTAAAACTTACGGAAAAGCAATTTAAAAACGTTAATATTAATTGCTTAATAATTTTGCTGTATAATATTATTAATTTTGTGTAGCACCGCGTTTCACGTTTCATTTAAATATTTTAATTATATCATAATTACTTTTGCAATTAAAGTAAAATTATTTAATTTATTTTCTTTCATAAAGGCACAGACAATATCAAGCACTTTAATATTTTGAAGTGACAATAACGAAAGGTGTAGTACCTAAATTGTTATATATGAAAATATATTAAAAAGCATTTATAACCACCACCATTTTAACATAATAAGTAACATATTACCCAACACCGTAATTGACAAAATTTCATTTTGGAAATATTTTGAAATTCTTTAATCTTTTTGACGTTATCAAATAAACATTTCCAGTGGTGCAACGTTTCTAAGGCCCCTCGCCCACGGCGACTTTTTGTAGTGATACCGTTGTGCGTTTCGTAAACGAGCGACAGCATCGCTACTATCGCGCGTTAATCGCATTTGCAACGCGCTACAGAAGTGATGCCAACCGAGTCGGACAACACCGAGGAGAGAACGGAGGGAGGGTGGCGCCTGAGTGGAGAACCTAGCATTATACTTTGTCCAATGTAGGATGATACTTTTGACAGTTGACACCTATATAGAGGGTATAAAGTTGCTATTGCAATGTCAAGCCAAACATAAGGACACAAACGCAACCTTAGTACGTAGCAATAAGGAAGTGACACCTGTCAAAAGTATCATCCTACATTGGACAAAGTATAGTGCAACACAGACAGAGTGCTATTCTTACGCTTCTGTTGTCCATGCTTCGTCTGCTTACGTAAAAGCAGCACCAAAGACAACGTGACTAATGTTGCCTCAACGGAGTCCATCTTGCAACTGTAGCGATCGCAGGCAATTTTGTGTCGTTACTGAATCGCGTTTGCATCGCGACAGAAGTGCAACAGTATCGCGTTTGCATCACGACTGAATCGTGTTTATGTGGGCAAGAGCACACAGCTAGCGACCGCAATGCGATCATGCGAACGCGCGACAGAATCGCTATAAAAAGTCGCCGTAGGTGAGGGGCCTAAACGTCATTTTTTGAGTACACGAAGTGGCTCAACGTACAATGACGTCGACCAAAAGTATACATTTCTTAGGAGAACGTTCAATTACGTCGGTGGTCTATACCAAATTGTATTAGCTACATCATTGCTCCGTACAACTTTAGTATCCCAAGTTTCTAGCGGCGCATTACATTTTGATATTAAACACAGAACATCTGTAAACGTCCGTTAAATATGTATTGGATCAGTGTGTCATTTAACATAAATATAGTATCCTGCAACACTGAAAGTGTAAATATAATATTACATTTTACCAATCCCTACTAATATTATAAATGTGAATGTAAGTTTGTTTGTTATGCTTTCACGCAAAGACTACTAAACCGATCATCATGAAACTTCGTACATATATTCTTGGAGATATAAGAAGTAACATAGGATACTTTTTATTGTTTTTTTTTAAATGCGGGCGAATCCGAGAATAAAAGCTAGTTAATAATAATTTTAAATACATACATTGCTCCGAACCCAAGTTAAGAAGTCAAGCAGTTATGGAATACCGAAACAACGAAAATATTTCAAAATCCAGACCCGAACAATATAAAAGTTCGTTTTCTATATTGTACCGGGATCGAACCCGGGACCGTGAAGTGGCATCACCATGAAAACCGATATGCCATTCGAAAACAGAAGCCCTATCGCGATTCAAGTTAAGCTGTTGAAGAGAGACGGCACTATAGACCGCGTATAACGCTGTCTCACTTTGACAATCGAACTTGTATCTGGCTATGAGATCATAGTGGGCCATCAGTAGTCATTATTTTAAGGCCGGCCATACACTAAATCCTAGAGTACATAGTCATTAGTAACTGTTTGAGCGAATGCTTTCAACTGCTCATGCAATCATTCACAACTGCAGAAGTAATTGACACTTCAACTGCATTTATAATACGAATTTTGACTTGAAAAAAATACTGTTCCCGAGGGATATAAATATAACTTTTGATCGGTAGTCGACGTTAACACGAACAAAGCCACGGGTAAAAGCTAGTTAATCATTAAGTTCAGTAGACAGCTCTTTTTCCTTTGTCATCAATTTCTTTTGTCCAATATGAGAGGTACTCGTAAATTGATAATAGATTTGGCTTGAGTGTTTGTATGCGACTTCTTTCAATTACCTTAATGATGTGCTGCTGAAAAGCTACGGGTACAATGGGACTGACGTACTCTGTGTAAAAGTCCCTAAATTAAATAAAGAAAAAATAACTATATTTTACAGTAACTAGTATTACTGTCATAGATATATTATTGCGAAGGGGTGAACAGTGGAGTGTATTTAAGCAAGTGTTTCGTCACACGATGATGTTTTTAATATAAAATAGGTAAGTGCTTGACCGCTATCTCGTCTGATGGTAAAGGTTGACGCGATCTAGGATGTGACATATGGTCGTGATAACGGCTCCTTAATATTTTTTGTGTGGAATCGAATTAACAGGTTTAGGACCAGATGGTGACGGAGCCGGAATTTTGAAATTCACAAAAATTTCCATCAAAACAAAAAAAAATCATCTTTTTTTAGGTATTACGCTCCGCTCCAATATATGGTGCTAGCGTAGCTTTATGCTTAGCGACTGCATCGCCTAGTATTAAAATACAATAGTAGATATTTTTTATGCATAATTATTGCTATAAAAATGAAATATTGTCAATTTTTACATTCATATATAAAACATATTTATGTCTTTCAAGTGAAGGGAAAAATTCGAGCCTTTCAAACAGTTCTTTCATTAAAAAAACTGCAAAGGTTTTTTTTTTATTTATACACATTTAGTTTTATTTGTAAATCATAAATATTTTGGATACTAAATAAAGTTAGTTCGATCATGCATATAAGTAAATAAAATAATTAACATGCCATAAAGGAAGACAGCCATAGACAATAACAGAGGCACATGCGCCATTTTAAATTGTTGCCATATTAAAAAAAAACATGCATTTATTTTTAAATTTCGGGACGTTCTTGATCGCTCAATATATTGTAACGGGCACATAACAAACTCATACTTAATAATTATAATTAAACACACAAAATACACATAAATCCAAGCAAATCGCCAAAACACTGTCATAATGCGCTAGGCATTTTCACTACTACCTACATAAGAAACTTTTTTTTTTAATTTTAAATGCGTGGTTTGGTGAACTAGTGATTCAGTCTATAACTTAATTATCAATATTACCTATCGATTTACACCTCGTGATCCTGTTAGAAAGTACTTATATTAATATAAAACTTTATATTTTGGATATAGCATGCCTAATAATTATGAGGGAAAAAGCGATAAAAGCAAGGATTTAAATCATGATGCTGGAATAAAAATGGAGTGATGGAAAACAAGAAAGTATTTTTTGAACGCATTATAAAACATCTCAATTATTTTATATGGAAGAATAATACCAAGTCTTATAACTGATTTTCTGTAAAAAATGTATTTATTCCTGATATTTAAATAAATTTTAATAGACGTTTATATATTAATTTGCATTAACAAACTGGCTTATATGATTAATTATTTTAATAGCAAAATACTAGAAAATGTCGCCTCAGCACACAAGTTAGCTAAGCCCGATTAAAAATAACTAGTGGGCAAAGTCGATTTTATCTAGTATTTTTCTGTTAAAATAATTCATCATATAAAAATACGTTTGTTATTATATTATAATTAAATTCTTTAGATTATTGCAATGAATATTTAGGTTTAAGAATAAATTGAGTTAATTCACTTCAGACCCACCGTATTCTGACAATACCATTGATGGTATGGTAGGTATTTTAAAGTTAAACAATACTTCCAATTTATAGTATTGTGAAACATATATTTATGTAGATGTAAGCGACATCTATTTAATATTGCACCCTTTTGGTGAAAATTAATTTATATTTTTATAATTATAAAATATATTGTTACAGAGCTATAGTTTGTTTATTTTTATAAATTCATAAACAGAAAGACACAAGCAATAATATTGAAAACAAAAATATTATGTAAATAATTTTTTTGTGTTTGCTTTTAAAAGAAACTTGGTTAACCAAATATAATATTTATACCAAATACAAATATACCAAATATAATATTTTGATCAAAAAAGGCATGTATTTTTATAATTAAAGTATTATTTTACAAATTTTAACGATCTTTCAAGCTGAGAAAATAGTGCATTACACTTTTAATTATTTCTTATAAGAGCTATTTATTCAAAAACACAAGTGATAAGACTGGTATATAAATCAATTAAACGATTATCAAGCAACTTTTCGGTATCACAATTATTTAAATAAATAATAAATTAGTATTTATTTACTCAATCTGATTATTGTGAAGCTTAGTTGCCACATAACCATTTAATTTTTTATTTAATTATTAAGTTGAAAAATAGACAATTTTCATTCACATGACCAACATTACGGAAACAAAATGCTAATAATTAAAAATAACTTGGCAGATTTTCTTTTTAACTTCATCTTACTTGATAATTTTAATGGTGTTTACAGTTGTAAACAGCTTTCCATCCATACACAAAGACAAACCACAACGTGCAATGGATGAAGATTAAAGTAAAAAAAATCTGCCTAGAATTCGCTCAAATTTAAGCCTCATATTCATTAGATAACTTTGGCATATGACACTGATCACGAAACTAATGATGTTGTTCATTAGTGTCGTCACTCAGAAAGCAACATACAGAGTTACATGTTGGGCGCCAATTTTCACGTAGTGAATTTGAGGCGATATTTATTAAGACGCTATCCGGAGGTGGTTCAAGAAGGTTTGTAACTAATGACAGTAATATATATTGAATATATTTATTTTTTAATTTATAAGTAGTGGGACGATTGTAAACTGTCGCGTCACGTGCCTTAGATATTTCCTACAAGTAAAATTCATGTAAGACTTACATTAATACTAGACTTACATATAATTAACATTTTCTCACACGCACAAGCGGGCAACACTACAATATATCCAACATTCTTATTAAGGAGTACAATATAGTTTGTTGTAGGCGAATAAAGATACCTACATAAGGATATTTTCAGTTAACCCGAAGGTGGTGAGTGCCCATTTCAGTTGAGAGGAGTACTCAAGTAAATTGATAAATCTATAAGGACCAATTGCACTAGACTGTTATTGTACCTTACAATAAATACCTCTTTAGAAATCACCAGAATAGCGTCTATATTAAATCAATCATAACATTATCAAGATAAAAAGGGATGATTATAGAAATATTTGTCAAGCATCTGATTGTTAAAATGACTTACCTGCGAAGCACCAGCGATCTGTGGCTTTAGCGAACACGACCAGTGATATAGCGGCCACGAGTAGAAGAACAGCTATCACGATACCCACAATCGCTCCTGTGCCCAACTCCACACCTATTAAATTACATTTTTATTTTAATTTTTGATATATTGTAATAAATAAAATAACGTATTTACGGTTTTTGCGTATAATGCCTTAGTCATCCTGTGATCACGGCTCCTGTTGAGGATTCGAAACGTCAGGATTAAATATATATTATGCGCAAAAAACGTTAAATAAGTTATTTTACTAAAATATTAAATGCGCGGAAGTGTAAGAATATATTGTATTAATCGTAAAAGAATCAATTACTGCTGACTTAAATATCCTTATTTAATGTTGTCTTTAGTCATTTGTCTATGGGGCCATAGTTTTTACAGTAACAGAGGAGTTCACTTTGGTTCCACATGATATATCGTTTACACCCATTAGTTCATTTTACCCTCATGTGATATATTAAACCCATTTTTTCCATGATGTTGTCAATTATTTCACGCCTGTGCTTGCATTTTGGACTGTTATATTTTAAAGATGATGTTAATATTAATAAAAAAAGATTTTTCACATGCTTTCTTGCGATAAAAATAAATAAAAAATCATATCTTATCAATTTGCTAATATATTAAAAAAAACTTATATCGATAATTTAATAGGATTCATGCTCTATTTTAGTTTGATAACAGTAAATTTGAAAAAACTTAAACATGCTATACAGGATGTAGAAAAAAGAAACTTTAACGGAAAGTGAAAAGGTAGTATTGATTATCAAATTAGTTTATTACTCTATGCTTTTTAATAAAATCTCGTGAAAAATATAATTATTGCAAATTTTAATAAACACTGTCATATTACATTGTCAAGCATAAAATTATTTTTAAAATATTAAAGTTGCATTAGTAATTTGTGTTTCATTGCACATTTTTAAGTAAACTACTCATTATGTTATAGTTTTATACAAAGTATTACTGCTGTTTCAAATTGTAGTCCCCTTTTTCAACTCAGCATCAACTAATCACTCGACTGATTTAGTTGAAATCTGTACAAGGGTAGTCCAAAATTGTGTTTCATTTTATATGTATATTTTGCTGACTTCGAAAAAGTTATAACCTTAAACGTGTTTTTAACTGTAAAGCAGTTTCCAGTACAACTATATAAAAATAAATGACATTTATATAATAAATAAATTCTTCGAACACCCTGTTTTACTCACATCAAGCCCACTTTAATATTTATGCAAAAAATTTCATTACTAAACTATTCTAACAGTTTTATTACGATGCATATTAAGGATACACTAGGGGGCGAAAAGAGCAACATGTTGCGGAATAAGTCGGTCAACACACGATCTGAAAAAGTGGGTGATAATGTCCTGGAACAAGTACATACTGCAAGTACGTTGACCAAAGAGGTTGTGTTATATTGCTGCATACATTGTTTAGTAAAATAACAGTAACTCTTAATATATTTTGACTATCTAATGGATCAATTTAACAAAGACAAACAGCGCGACAATGATATGAGACTAATGCACTCGCTAAACGAATAACAACATGAAATTAACTCTGCGACATAAAATGAGTACTTGCTATGTTGCGCAATAATGCACAATGTTGCAGCGTAAAGAAGATTTTGTGTTGCGCATCATGTTGGGTGTCATTTTGTCCCCTAGTATATCACAGGATTTAAATTATCACTATACACAGTCGACAGCTATTAACCTAACTAATTTTGCATATTTTTCTTAAACATTCACTATTATGCGTAAAATTTTAAGGGATTAAGAAAATCTGTATTTTTGAAAAGGCTTTCTTTGCATGCACCAATCAATATGTGTTAACAGTTTTTGAATCCAACTCGAAATAAAATTAATAAAAAAGTTTCAAGACAGGGATCAAGATATAATACTTTGCTAATTAATAAAATATACATTTAATAAAAGGAATGTTGTAGCAATCAATAAAAAATCACATAACACTAATATTGGGGCTACACTATTGATGAATGCCGATATTGTCTTGATATTTGGCATTCTCTTATCAAGATATTTATCGGCGCAAACACTATTCAATACGACTCTTATTCTTACTCTTATTCATTACGAATTTCAAAAATGCTAAAAAACACAAATGTATCTTCAAAAAAAACCAGGCATAGAGCGTTCCTATATATTTCTTTCTTACCATACACATCGAATATCAGAAACGAGGACTTCGCTTTGCGCGCTGTTGGAAAGACAATACCGTCAGTAAAAATTAATCTTTTAAAATAATTAACCGACAAGTCGGCTACACTTACAAACGGCGACTTGTCGGCGACAACTAATTAGTTCATATAAATTTTTCCATTGTAAATTAGAGATTATGGAAATAATTGTTATGAAATCTGCGTCACAATTTGAATTAACAACACATGTGGAAATCTTTCCAACCAGCTATTATTAAACTTAAATTAACAAAAGATTACTACTAAACGGTTTTTTTCTTAATTTATGATTGTTACATTATCGTCATTTGGACATATATTTCGGCTTAGCCGACTTTTCAGCTATTTGCACCCCACAAGATGGACGTTTTGTAGTTAATGAATTTTCATGCAGTTTTTACAGTCAGCTATAATAATATTTGCTGAGAAGAATCAAGTTAAAAAGGAGTATAGTATGATTAATAATAGTCACATAGACTGTAGCTACAATCTTTATATAGCGAACCCGACAACTATGTGACGATTAAATTATATAGCCTATTTCGGATCTACTTAATGTGACACGAACAAAATAATAATATTTCTTACAATCACACCAATTAGCCTAGCCCAAAGTAAGCACTGTAAGGCTTGTGTTATGGATAATAGAGTAACGGATAAATATACATATATATTACATAAATAAGCAATATTAATAGAAATATATATATATATAAATACCCATGACTCAGGTACAAATGCTCGTATTCATCACACAAACATATGCCCCTTCTGGGATTCGAACCCAGGATCGTCGGTGCGAAAGGCAGGATCGCTACCGTTCCACCAAACGGTCGTCTCGTTGATTCTACTTAATTGCTCGTGAAATAAAAGATATTAAAATAATCTTTATCTGTCAGTGAAACTCGTGATTATTACTTATTATTCTTAAAGGTTAACCCAGATCTATCAAATTGTCATTTTCTGTCGCTCAGGAAGGTCATTTGTTGGGGCGATATAGACAGCACTCTATCTTTCTCGCTCTTGCAATATTTCTGGGCAAGAGATAAGGATAGGGCAAGAAAAAATCCTTTTTAGTCGCTCAGGAAGGTTATTTGCTAAGGCGAGAAAGACAGCACTATATCTTTCTCGCTTTTGCAATGATATTTCTGGACGAGAGACAAAGATAGGGTATGACAAAGTTTGATTTCGTACTGACAGATCTGCGTCAACTCTAAGAGGTTAAAAACAGCCCAAAAATAACCTTCAGTGATATATTAAAGTCACTTTAATATTAAGTTGAAAACAATAAGTATATTTCTTAGATTGTAAAAGAAAAATATATATTACTAGCGGCCCGTCCCGGCTTCGCACGGGTGGACAAAATTCTTTAAATTTTTTCTAGCCTATGGCACTGAGGAATAATGTCCCTTTCTATTGGTGAAAGAATTTTTAAAATCGGTTCAGTAGATCCCGAGATTACCCCTTACAATTTAACAAATATACAAACACAAACTTTACTTCTTTATAATATTAGTATAGATTATCATTACATGTCTTATAATAGCAATCAGCTCATTTTTATAATTGTGTCCAATCAAATTTCCACTTACTAGCAGGTTCGTCCATGGTACTGATTAGTACTACAAATTCTTCGGCTCCTAGCTCGTTACTGACGCGCAGGTAGTACTTGCGTTCGACGTCCTCTTTAGCGATGTGCGGGATTAGCAGGGTCAGGTTGTAGTAGCCGCCGCCCTGGGAATCGGTAATATTTCTATGATATATTTGCCTTTTAATATTTCTTCTGCTGGTCTTTGGATGAAAAATCTGCAGGAAGAATCGGTTGTAACTGACTAAAAGAGGTGGCAGGTTACATATACTATCTCGATAGCTTAGGCAGGAGGTGCGTACAGGTGGTATAAGAAAGAAAGAGACAGCAAACATGCCCGGTGCACAGTATGTGAGTGAGGGGAGATAGATAGGGAATTCGTACGTAAGTTGCGCACATACAAGATGCACGATGTTTTGATTTGAACAGCGAAACAAGCGATTCGGAGTTGATTAAAAGCGACCACTTTGATTTTATCGGATTATAGTGACTGATTTACGGATTGATTTTGTGATATTTCGGGATGTTTACTGGACTATTGAATCAATAAGCGGAATCTTTTGAATCAATTATTTATTCAAGAGCTATATTTAAAAAAAGCTGTGGCTGTGCTTTATTCATTTGTCCAAATAAATCTGTTTTAATAAATTGTTTATAAATAATTAAAAAAGATTTATTTGATGTTTGACTTACTAATACCCACAAAATTTGTGTTAATAATTGTTAATTTATTTGACTAAAGTAATAATGATATTATGAATATTGTCAAGACTTATAATTATTGTAATTACAAATTTCAAACCTAAGTTTAATATCTCTCAGGCGTTGTAGTTAATATAATGTTATTATTGTTTAAATAAATAATTAAACCTAATATGTTTATTATTATTCAACTCTTTTCTTATAACCTAAAGCAATTCAACTCTTCTCACGATTCAGACGTGACTCCTCCTGAGAACTTTACCGAACGTGTTCTCTTTGTCTCTCTATATTTATCTATAGCCTTCAATATCTCTCTATAACTATATATAGCTATCCATATCTATCTATAGCTATGTCTATCTATCTACAGCTATCTATGTCTATATCTCCTCACTCATTCTAAATGAACAAACCTATCAAAACTTATATAAGTGCTTACTGGGAACTGCAAGACTCACCAAGTGGACCGGCTCCAAAGCGGTGACAGTGGGGGCGTCCGAGGGATGGGTGGGCAGCAGTGTAGCGTCTCCCACTCGCCACTCGGGCCGAGGTGGAGGACTGGCACGCACCGTCACATTCAAACGACCTTCCGCGCCTAGCTTCAGCCCGAAGATGGTTATGGTGCCTGACTCCAGACGTTGGGGAGGATCTGTTGGATATTCGTTATTATCAGTGTGCGATTAATTACTGGTGATAAATTATAAAAATTAAACACTAGTTAATAAAGGTCGCGGGTTCAAATCCTACCTGAGGGCTCAGAGGCGTGTTTTTTACATGCGTATTTTATATCTTATGGAAATATGGCATTGTGAATGTAAAAAAATATATATTTTCAACATTGGTGGAACGATACTAGCTCATAGTAGAAGTTGAAATACGTTTGTCGCGCGTCTGCCAGCGTCTCGGTAACTCAGAGCATACGCCCGGATAGCGAAAGGTCGTGGGTTTTAATCCCACCCAAGACCTTTTCCCATTTTTATGCCAACACAACAATATTAAGGTAATATCTGACATTATTTTCAATTTGACAAATACAGACATAATTTTTTTTTTGTATTTACGATGCCATACCGAGAGTCTCGGTAGCTCAGTGGTCATAGATCTCGCCCGGATAGCGAAAGGACGTGTGTTCGAATACTACCTGATGGCTCAGAGGTGTGGTCGTTTACATGTGTATTTTATATCAAATAAGCACTAATTGTTAAGGAATTTCTGAACGAAGACTTACAGTGGACAATAAGCTGTCTCTTGGCTTCCCTGGGCTGATCAAGGGCTTGATGTTCAGCTTGGCAGGTGAGCATCTTTCCGGCTGCATCAGCAGTCAGTGGCAGCGTCAGGTTCTGGCTGATGGTCTGCAAGTCTCCGTCAGGTGTGACTATAGCTTGGTGGATGCCACGGAAGATCTGTTCCTCATCTGTTGAAAGGTTGTGAAGGTATTTTACTTATTAAGGAGTAATCATCTCGGTCAGAATGGCAAGGGATAGGTCTGAATGGAAGCAGCTTTCCTCTCCTCTTCCATTTAGGACACAACACATATGGAAACAGATGTGCTATAAATTTTTAAGTATTTATAATGTTATTATATCAGAAAAGAAAGCTTTTGAATAAACATATGTTTATAATAATAATATCTTTACTTCTTCTCTCGCACAGAATTACCAGTTATAATTTATAACTCAATCAAAAAATAAATACAAATTAGTCTATGCTTAAGTCTTTAGACTAAGTCTTTAACGTAGACTTTAGACTTATGCTTAAGATTTAGTATTTGACTTAAGAACTCTCAAATACAGCATTATAAACGTGGACGATTCAGCTTGTCACACACAGGTTAAGTAACCTACAAAAGATTCTCAGATGTGCGACCGTAAAGTTTACTATTTAATATCGTTTACTATTATTTTTGAGATTATAAAGATTGACTATTATTGACTGTTGGCTTAGTGGTAAATGGTAATTATACAAAGTGTTTTCGCAAAAATAATTAAAGTATTTTATATTTTGCAAAATACATCTAAATTCTTTTATCTGTTCTTTAGAAAAGAACAACAAAACAAGAACTGAAACAAGGGCGGCCATGACCAAGCATCGGATGACGTCACATCACACAAAACAACGTCGTGTGCCTATTTAGTCGTAAACAGTGTGCTGAGATTATAAACAGATTTACCCAGATATATTTCGACTTAGCTTGTGAATATGAAGTCGAGCTATACAAAAGCTGATATCGCAAAGTCAAAAGTAGATGCATTAATGGTGCGTTTTATGTGATCTGACGTCACAGCCAGTAAATGTCACGAGACCGGCTGTTTTCGTGCAAATTTTAAATAGTTGGCTAGAAAATATATTTTCTTCCTAATTAACAGGGCATAATTAAGAAAAAAGAAACTGTTATAGCTATTAAATAAGCCTACGCAATTATCACAATGTTTTTTCCGAAAACTGTCATATAGCCAATAAATATTTTATTAAGGGTCTTTTTTATCCTTACTAAACTATCTTTTATATACTTTTAAGTATTGAAGTTAATGTAACAGAGACGATACGATGGGGCCGACGTATCCATGAGGAAAAAAGCCTAATATTAAATAAAGTAAAAAATATATATATTAAATCTGACTTGCGTAATAGAGACATTAGTAGATTGATAAAGACGAATTAATATATCTGGTTGAAGCTCACCTAAGAACCATGTGATTTTAGCGGCGGGTCTACCATCAGGTACGATGCATTGCGCGCGTAGTTCCTCACCCTCCCTGAAGGCTGGCGCCTGAGGAGTAATCAGCTGCGGTGCGTTGGGTGGCCCTGGTAACAAAAAAGACAGTTAAAGGTTTCGTTATTCATGGTGACAAAATAAAGTACAAAGCAATTGCTGATTATTTATTTATTTATTTATTTTATAATATGGACAACAAAACAGATTACAATCACAAATACATTAGGGTATACAATAAATAGTTATGTGCTAGATTGTAACCCTAACTATGTTGACACATCATTTACAAAGTAGGTTATAACAAGTAAAATCTACTCTTCAAAAACAAACACATGAATAAAACTTATTATAAATTAATTATATTTTTAACATTATTAGGAACTACTCGTGACAGCAAGAAATGGGCGAGTGTTAAGCCAGTTTAGGATCTTTTACTAACTTTCTAAAAATTCTGGATCTTGGATTAAAGATATCAATATGCGTATGCCGGACAGATATCTCGTTGTAAAGCCGACACATTCTTACGAGGGGGTTATAGAAGGAAGTGTTATTTTTATAGGTTTGCAAATAAAAAGTTTTGTTAGGTATTCGGGGGTTGCGCTTTGTGGTTATATTAAGCTTTATAATTTTTTTTTATTTTATGCATTTTCAATGCGATCTTATAAGATAAATTATTATAATAGAAAAATACTAGAAAAAATCGACTCGGGTCACAAGTGAATCTCACTTTTTTTTTTCTGCATGCATAAAATAAATAAAAATTATAAATCTAACATGGCTGGTTTCATCTTAATCGATTGACCAAACATTTGTAAAAATGTTTCTTTCGAATACGAGAGGCTGTTCCTCTCATTGATGAAACAACGCTGGCCTACAGCGTAAAATCAGGAATGTTCTAGAAAATTTCGACGAGTGTTCGCAAGGCTCGGTAGCTCAATTGAGAGAGCATTGGACCGGATTTCCAAAGGTTGCGGGTTCGATTCCCGCCTGAGATTCACTTGTGACCCGAGTCGATTTTTTCTAGTATTTTTCTATTATAATAATTTATATTAAGCTTACTTAGAAGGTAGGGAGAGTCGATATTGCCATGCAGAATATTATGCAAATGAATTAAGTCCTGTTTCTTGCGGCGAGCAAATAAAGTGGTTACTTTAAATTTATCAAGTTGAGCACTGTATCCAACCAGACTGCGACCGAAACCGCACCTGTAACTGAGAATCCTAAGAGCTCTTTTCTGAACACCTTCTATGGAATCCGAGTGAACTGCGTAGCAGGGAGACCAAACAACACTGGCATATTCCAGAATACTACGAGAAAGGCTGTAATAAACGGTGAGGAAACTTTGAGGCTGCTTGAAACCCTTCGTGCACCTTGTTATAAAGCCGAGTAATTGAAGTGATTTGTTCTTAATATATGCGTAATGATCTCGGAATGTTAATTTCGTATCAAACAATACACCAAGGTCCCTGGCCACTATTTTTCTATTTAATGACATCCCCCTAAGTTGATATTCGTGAGTAGGTACGTTCATATTGCTTATTAGTGAAAGTCATGATTAATCATCATCATTAATGAAGATATTGGAAATAATTAGACATGGGTAACTCAACAAAAAACTTTGAGCCCCAGATCAGATCACGGTTCACATATGTGAGCTGGACCCGCGAACCGGTTCACAGATCAGCTCACTCCAGTACCTAAGCTAAACGTTTCGTTTCATCGTTCGCGATTCGTTCACCGATAATAATACTCGCGTGTCTGTGACTCTGTGGGTGAATATACCTAACTTAGTAAGCCGTGAGCCGTTTGTTTTGTCGTTTAACTGCAGATCAACGGTTCAAGTATATTTGAACCGGTTCAGAGCGGAGTTACTTATATCTCGAAATAATGCTTTTTCTGAGATGGCCTCAAAAGTATAGCAACCTTACATATTTTCGACATAAAAAGTATCCTATTTGGTTAATGAGGTAACAAACTATCAGTGTGCTAAGTTTCATCAAAATCCGTTCAGTCATTTTTGCGTTATTTAGTAACAAACATGCACACTTCCACAATTATTACTTAAGGAGTATGAGCATTTACAATGCGTTCCTCGAAAGTCATGAACTATGGACAGGGTTTAGTAAGTCCTACGTCCGGGGACCTTGTACCAAGAAGAAGTCGTAAAAAACTCAGCATGAGCTGTTCTTTTTCCCTTTCAAAGTGTTCCGGTGTGCTCGAAAATTTTGGCAGGGTCGCCATCCAGTGTGCAGGTTAAAAATGAATAGACGTTTATATCGTTCCGAAGCTTATTCATTCCTGCTTTTAGGTACCCTACTTACTTGAACGCTAATATGCCACGAAAATGTCATCGAGTTTCTAAGGAAAACTTTTTTTGTGCTATTTATTTATTTAAGGCAAATTAATTTGATTTAACATGGGATGTGGTTGTTTGATCTACGCGGTAACGATGCGCTGATAGGTTCAATTAAAAACATTAAACCAAATTCGTTCATTAATAAACATTCGAAAGTGAATTGCTTTGTTTTTGCGCTTTCGGCCGATAATTATGAATTTTCACACACTCGCTGTCAGGAATACAGAAAAGACATTCTTTTATAGGGAGTACCTTTTATCCAGATAAAAATACTGTTTCTAAAAAATGATTATTATGATCTGTAATCGTATTCCAAAAGCGAAGCCTTGGACGACAATTATTTAAAAAGAGGTCTTATAATGACTAAATTAAAATAGTGACTACTCACTGGCTACAACCAGGCGCATAGTGGCTTGCACTTCTATCGCTCCAGATTGTGGTGGCAACACACACGTGATGTTTCCATTCCATTCCTCTTTGATGTTCTTGATCGTTGCGCCACATTCGCCGAACTGAAAGAATGAGAAACATTTATGGTATAGCATTTTATTATCAATATCACTATATGGTTAGATTTTTAACACAAAAACCATTCCGTGCTTCAAATGCGCAAATGCTCAGTGGTCTCTTTGCTCAAGCATTCGCCCAGATTAGGTCACTTGCAATAACACGAACATTATTAAAGTATGAGTAAAAACACATTGTTGAAAAATTCAGTCGTTAACAAAGCTGTAACTATGTTCGTATGCTCAACTATCCACTTATTCATATTGGGTAAGGGAGTTCATAAAAGAAGTTAACCAGATGTTGATACAGTGCATCGAAAAGAATACAGATACACAAGAGAACATAGAGAAAGTAGAGATAATTATAGAAGAACACATGATGGTGGTGTAGTTGTAACAGCGTCACTCTGTATATGTAGATGGCATTTTTTTTAAGGTTTCCATTATAAGAAATCGTAGATGGCCAAATCGTACGTACAAGTAGCTTGAATCATTTTGGAATCCTACATCGCGCATTTGCAGTTTTTATGGAATGAATCGTAAGTCCGAAAGAAGAAGATCTCTTTTCTACCTGAGCGGGTTATCAAATTTTAGCAGAACCGAAAAGTAGAGCCAAAGAAAATAGGAATTAAAATATTTTCTGCTGGTAACTCACTTGCAATCCCTGTCCTGTGTATACCACGTCTCCGTCTTGCTGGCTTGGTATCAGCCGGTATGGAGTATTGCCCACTGTCATTCTGAAAATAATAAGAAAAATATTTGATATTGTTTCCTATCTCATAACATTGCATAGTTTATTAAACAATATATAAATATTATCATTGTGAAATGTTACTTTGTTTAATTCAGAGATAGTAAAATTAACATAATTTTTATTTCCAGATTAACTGAAATGAAGATTTATTATTTTTAAACAAATAATCTTTTCTTTGTACAATTTCTTTTTCCAGGATCAAACTTCATGCAAGCTAAACACAGGCTTCCAATCAAAGTAATAAATAATTGCGACTTCTTGCAATAGATAAATATGTTTTACCCCTTTTCAATGTTTTCTTAGATTAATATAATGTCATCCATATAGACAAAGTTTTCACACAAAATTGGTTCCGACAATTTTAACTTAAGTGTATTAAATAAAATTCGGAATGGTCCATTAAGTTTTTTACTTATCACATGAAAGTTGGCATCGCTTCGGGGTTTCCATTATTAGAAATAAGAGCATTCGAAGTAATAGCAATTTGCAGAAAAGCAGTAGCTGGATCCAGTGTATTGGATAAGTTTCAAATGTTATAGATTTACAAATAAAACTTTTGTGTTAGTATTTTTGACACGGGGTTATAACCAGTTCTTCCACCACGAGTTTACGAGTTCATCTGTGACAATGGTGCATACAACTGCGCCGAATTAATGTAAGTGATCACGGTAAAGTTCAAAACATTTTGTTTATATCCATATTTGTAGCTTTCAAAAACAAATGGGGACTGAATTTTGTCCGGACACCAACACCAGTGTCTTTTTATCATACATCATATTTTAAATAAAATCCGTAAATTAAAACAATTTAGTTTAAAACTGAGCACAATCATTTTTTATACATTTGTTCGCAAGGAAAATATAATGTTTTTGTTGTTAATATAGCGTCATAAATAAACTTTTCGACCATCACACAATAACGTAATTGGTGGTGTACCAACTTTTGATCATTTACTTGACTGGATAATTTACTCGATTGAAGTAAACGAGTCTTGGCAGTTAAGCGTTTCGTTTTAAAAGTTTTTTCATTAAGTCTTCCAAACGTCAAAGAGAATAAATTATAAAATATTCCGTTACTAATAGCAGTCGTCAAATTAAGAAATAAATAAATGCAGATTCCTTCGTCAAAATATTGAAGTTTTGTTTTAATAATTTATTGTTGACATAAAGTCAGAAAAGATAAACAACAATTTAATATTGAAGACACTAAAATGTTACAAAATTGATTTAATAAATAAAGTCTGTACAAATTCAATTACTTGTTTCTTGAAGTTTAAGTTTTAAATCGACTTTAAATGTTTATTCTCTCTTCGCTTCTATTAATTGCTTAAAGATACTCCAATCTTAATCATCATAAAAATAATGTTCAAATAAAGTTTCCAGTTCCGATACATAAATCGCAATATTGTCACCGACACACGCCTTCTCTGTTAAATTTTATATTATTCCACCAAAAAGATGGACTTGGTTGCGAATGCTTTTGACCAGTGTCATCTCAGCTAGTTTATGGGAGCTTGCTAAATTTACTAATAGTTCGTACTCCTATTAGCGCATGAACGCGATAAGTGTCGGTAGTTTTAAATCGTCTTTCACACTATTCACTATAACGTACATATCGAGTCTGCCATACAATATTCAATTACAATCCCTTACATTAAATTCACTCAATTAAGAAATGCTTACGTATTGTAATTAATTGAGTTAACGAAGCCGTATCAATTTACAATCCCTTCTTTGTCAACACTGACAAATAAATCCACGTTTAATTCTGAACTGCGGTACTAAATTATAGATTGGTCTTTGTATATTTCGTTGTAGGAATACCCTTCATACATGACATAAAGAATATATGTTATATTCTATTTCTGTTGCTGGAACAGACCAAGTCTATATCTTTACTAATATATTAATCTGTACATTTTTTATCAAATTTCATGAGAAATAGTTGATTATAATTTTTGTCTGTTTGTCTTTGTGTATATGTATGTTTGTGTATGTGTAAGTCAAGAACGGGTTGACCGATTTCGATGAAATTTGGTATGTAATAAGAGCATATTACTGCGCAAATGATAGGCTATATATCATATCGGTAAAAACCTTACAGTCTAATATTATAAATACGAAAGTTGTTAAACTTTCACGCTTTAACTACACAATCGATAATTATGAAATTTCGCATACACTTTGCCAAGGATACAGAAAAGTACATAAGGTATATTTTATCCAGAAAAAGTACTTTTCTGTTCTGTGGCTAGCTTAATATAAAAGTGCTCATAATTATTTCGAGACGAAACCACGACACGTTATTTCACTCAATGGATGTTTTCACAGTTCCTAATACAGTTATTTAGATCGTACGACTAAACAACAATAGTTGTACAATCTATTATTTAAGGTCACAGTGGTTTGTGTGTTTGTCTGTCCGCTCTTTTCCCCGCTCTTTTTTCATTGTATCAATAAAGTTACCATAGCAACGCGTTAACCGCAAGTAGTTCGTCTACCGGACGCTAGATGGCGCTAACGGAAATATATTTAATAATAGAAAAAAATTAAAGAATTTTGTCCACCCGTGCGAAGACGGGACGGGCCGCTATTCTATAATCTAAGAACACAAATTTGTTGTTTGTGTTTGTCGGTCTGCTTTTTTCCCGCTCTTTTTCCATTGTATACGCGTTACCATAGCAACGCGTTACCGGGTCCGCTAGTTTTATCTATTTTCATACTTAAAATTACGCGTTTTTCCCACAGGGGTAGGCAAAGAAAACACATTTACACTTTCGAAGATCCTCACATACATCTCTCGGTTCTAGAACTCTCATCAGACCTTTCATACAAGCTTGACGGTTACGGGTGCTTTTGACTTGTCCTTTTTTCAGGACATCTTTTATTTGGTCCCTGAAAGTTCACCACTTAGAAATAATAATGGCGTAACATTGTTCTATTTATGTTCCGCAAAAAAAGGCTTTAAAAGACTGCTCAAAATTATCTATAAAATGGAGTATGAATGCTCTATATAATGGAATATAATAAATTGATGTAATTTTTCATCTAAAGTTGATAAGTTTTTTTTATCTATAGTGGTCGTGCCAGAAAGCTCCTACCAATCACGTCCACCATATGTTATAATAAGCAAAACTATTAGTATTCATATTATAAACTCTTTAGTCGAATAAAGTACTCTTTTTTTAAGAATATGTACCGAATGAAAATTAAGTATATATAATCGTACTGCTTAGCACAACATTTATAAGAGTTAATTTATTATAAAAAACAAATACTCACCGACAGGAATCAATGGCATAGCTGACTTTGCATAACACGTTGAGCTGGCCTCCGATCCTGCGGACTTCCTCCCTTGGTGTGATTTCCACCACTTGACCTGTGAACAAGAAAACTTGTTTTAAAAAACCGTCAGGCATATTAATTTGAACCCCTTTACGCACTGCGAACCTTTTGCATAACTCTTTATAGAGATATAAGTTCATTCCGATTAAAAACATTCATAGACAATATTTTCTTGTCTTTTTACTCTAATTATGGCATTTAAGCAAAGGCTGCCTAGCGAAATAACCTTTGCTAGCAAATCGTTTTAAAAAAACTTTATATTAAGTCAATTATTTATAAGTTTTAATAAGAAAAACAACTGTAAGTTTGCTTGAAAAGCAAAACCTCATCAACATAAAATAAATAAATTTATTAAAATTTTTTAGAATACAACTAAATGTAATTTAAAATCGGACCTCAAAAAGATCCCTTTTAACTACGGACCGACATTTTGTAAACCACACGAAGTGGTTACAAAAAAGAGAAACTTCCCAAATACCGGGGAAAGAATATGTCCATTCCGAATTAAAACAGCTGTTTAGTGGGTACTTCAAGTTTTTATTTGAATTGAGAATTCTACCAAAATGTGGTGGGAGAAAAAGAGGCTGTATGTAATTCACACCACAGAGTACGTAAACGAACAGAAATTATAAATAAATATTTCTTATATTCACACCAATTAGCCTAGCCCAAAGCACTGTAAGGCTGTAAGGATACTAGGGTAACGGATAGACATACATTTATGATACACAGATATGTTATATTCATAGAAATATATATAAACACCCATGACTCAGCTACAAATGCCCGTATTTATCAGACAAACATCTGCCTCTTTGGGGATTCGAACCCAGGCCCGTCGGTGCTAAAGGCAGGTTTGCTAACCGTTGCCCATAATGTTTCAATTATCAAACAATTATCAATATTTATGTGTTCCATTCTTTTCTTTAATCTCTAACTGAAAAAGACGGGTGTTGTCAGTTTGATCGCTATGTGTGTATGTCTATCTCTGTGTACCACCGTAGCTCTTAAACTAGTGATTTAGATTTAGATGCGGATTTTTTATTTCAACGCTGGTTTTTTCAAGGTTATTGTTATCCTGCAGCGTCATTTTCTATAATTATAAAATATATTTACGTATTATTCAGTCGAATTTGATAGCTCAACGATAGGTTTTACATTTGACTCTTAAAACGTTCGCTTTTTTTAATTTTTCTTTAGTTATTGGTATATCATGTTCTGTTAGTAATGTTAATAATTTAGTTTTACCTGTCCAGGTGTTTGTCTGTCTGTAATCAAATCTTGTTAGAAGAAAAGAAAGAATTTGACCTACTTCTGTTTCTCCGACTGAGCTGATTTTTTGCATGCTCGCAATAACAATGGATGAAGATACAGTATTTTAATGACCTAAAATTGATCTGATGATAGAATTAGAAGGACATCATGTGGATTTCATCAACGACGCAAACCTATTAATCTTATCTTTTAATGGCTTTTAATGGCAGACGAAGTTAAATTAAAGTTAATTTAACTTCGTCAACGACCCAATCATTAGTTAACTAGCAGTAAAACCCTTAAATTAGAATAGAGAACAAGAAAATAAATTAAGATTTTTATCGATTGTTTTGAAATTTGTAATCGTAGTTCTATGTTGTAGGTTGTAGTACTTAGGACGTGCAGAGATGGCGGTAGCGAAGAAATTCTTGTAAAGATTCCACGAGCCTGTCAAGGTCTCGGTAGCTTACTTTACAAATGTCTTACATTTTTAATACATTTTTAGGGTTCCGTACCTCAAAAGGACAAAACGGAACCCTTATAGGATCACTTTGCTGTCCGTCCGTCCGTCTGTCAAGACCGTTTTTCTCAGGAACGCGTGGAGGTATCAAACTATAATTTATATCCAATACTCAGGCCTACTGTCCCTTGGAGCTGTGAAGAAAACAAACTCCTAAGCCAAAGCAATCAAAAGATACAGACGTTTATGCCGCAAATTTCCGCAAATTTTCGAAACTCGCACGGGAATCAAAACCTACAGGGTACTTCTCGTAGACTTAGAATCTTGAAATTTGGTACGAAGTAACGTCTTATAGTACAGATAAAAGAAAAATTGCAAAAACCGTAAATTTTCAGTTACATCATATAATAAAAAAATATTTTTGGAAATTTTAAAGTTACTACCTCTTTTCTCATGAACGCGTAGAGGTATTAAATTGAAATTCATATATTTATGAATTTGATAGATAAAATAAGGAATGGTGTGATAAGGGATGCTTAGATGGTTTGGATATGTAGAGAGGATGGACGAAAGAAGATTGACAAGAGAACTACAAGAGGCAAATGTGCACATCGGTAAATTCAGACCAAAGCGAACTTTCAGTTACCAAATAGAGGATGTCCTGAAAAAAGACCAGGTCAAAAGTACCCTTAACCGATGAGCTTGTATAAAAAGGCTCATGAGAGTTGAAGAAGCTAGAGATGTATATTAGCATCGTGGTAAGTGGAAATCTGTGATCTCTGCCTACCCCTAAGGTGTGATTGTGTCTATATATGCATGTCTCTATATTTTTTTGATTTCTATATTGTAAATCTTTATGAATATGTATTTTTGAAGTGAAAACTTCTTTAGCATCGTTGTGATTTAAAGGTCGATGAAACGAAAAAGCGACAGTAAAAAGACACAGACACATTAATTCATAAGTTTTAACGTAGGAGCAGATGAGATAGGAAGCATTATGTACGTGTGTTAATACGTGTTTGTGTGCGCATGCGTAGTACAATTAAAATAAGGCATCACAACAGCCGTGGTATTTTTTATACGTGTATGCATCATTTTTGAAGGTTTCACTTCTACCACGTGTGAATTGCACACATGCTTTTTTTCATTACAAATATCCGTATATTTATATCTTTTATTGTTTTTCCTTTTTACACCGCCGTCTCATACGCTTTTTCTTCCAGTCCTATCCAAAAGTTGTCTGACAGAGATCGCTTTGAGCGTTTATGATGTATATGTATGTATATTTATCACTATTACATTGCCTATTACTTATTAAGTATATTAAGTCTCTGTTCGTGTAACTACTCTCTGTATACACGAGCTTTGTATCAACTCAAAGCGTTTAATGGTTAATTTATTTTGTATAAGAAGCGTAAGGAAACGTATGCACGTGTTGTATTCCCACGATAAGACACCAATAGATATACATATATTTTTATTATACATATACTGGTTACTAGAAATGTGTTTATTACGTAATATTTTTACGCTTTTTTGCCCATTATAAATAAAAAACCGGCCAAGTGCGAGTCGGACTTGCGCACCGAGGGTTTCGTAAAAAATATTTTATTATATGATGTAACTAATAATTTACGGTTTTCGCAATTTTTCCCTAATCTGTGCCATAAGACGTTGCTTCGTACCAAATTTCAAGATTCTGAGTTCACGGGAAGTACCCTGTAGGTTTTGATCCCCTTGCGAGTGTCGAAAATTTGCGGAATTTTGTGGCATAAACGTCTGTATCTTTTGATTGCTTTGGCTTAGGAGTTTGATTTTTGTCACAGGTCCAAGGGACAGTAGGCCTGAGTATTGGATATAAATTTTAGTTTGATACCTCCACGCGTTCCTGAGAAAAACAAAGAAAGACAACAAAAGTTTTCCTATAAGGGTTCCGTTTTGTCCTTTTGAGGTGCGGAACCCTAAAAATAAAAAATACACAATTTATCCGGGAAAAATATTTTTATTTAAAGGTGATTAATTCAAAGCTATAGACTTTAAAACAACTCTTTAAAGACAACAAATATATAACATCTAAAATTTTCAATAACCTTAAAATTAACCTAGAAATAATATGATTAAAAACGGTACATAATATTATAAAAATCATAAAAAGTGTTAATAATATAATTTTAAATCATTTAACTAAATTCGAACGAAAATCAAACGAAATAGCTTTAGAATTTACTTCCTCTCAAACTGCCGTTGCCCAATAGGGCCCATTATTGATTCAAAATATTTTTATGTAATATCTTTAAGTTACATTATGGAGTGTAATAGAGATTGAATTGAATTGATATCTACAATATATTTATAAATGACACTAATTTAAAGAGGCAGTTGTAAATAGCAGTTTTGGTAAGTTAAATATTATAAATGGCACGTTTAGTAACTAGTTCAGCAGTTAAAACTTAGCAGTAAAGTAAACAAAGCTGAGAAATAAAAAGTAGTGAAATGGATCAGTGAATATATAATTGAGCAGGAAAATAATTAAATGGGTGGTAAAAATTATTGAATGAGCGGTTACGTGTGGGCAGTAATAAATCGGAATTTGTCGATAAGAAATCTCATTCTAAGCAATTCTATAACCTAACCTAACCTAACCAACCCTGTGATTGGTCGCTTTCGCCACCCGCTCCGCTCTCTCTTTTCGGGTGTCACCGCTCGCTATGATCTGCCGAACTATTTATTACCGCTCATTCCATCATTTTTACTGCTCATTCAGTTATTAGACTGCACAATTATTTTTAGAATTGAAATTGTATGATAAAATAACCGACCAATCGATTTTTTATTCCTGTTCATGTTTTACTGTCGCAATAATTAATCAACCGCCATTAAATTAAATAACTGCTCAATATGTTTTCCAACTGATCATAATAACATCTCGAATATTCAAACAACAGCTCAAAAAATTAGTTCCCTTTATAAATATTCTCAGTGGAAATTTCCTCATCTTATATTAGTTCGATAAGTGATATTTGAGACATCTCGATTTCGAGAAGCTTTATCTTTAAGACACTCCCTAAACCGGATCTATCTCTATCAGTGTTCGAGTTTAGTGAATAAACTTTAACCGAGTGTTAAACTTATTTGAAATGAATCCTCTTAGTGGTTAGATAAGGGTTTTGACGAACTTAAGAATGAGCAGCCAAACTTGATAACTAATGCAAGATATATTCTGTGTAAAATGAACTTAGCTCGTGAATCAAATGCTCGTATTTTGATGCGGGATTTACACCAATTAGCCTAGCCCAAAGTAAGCATTGTAAGGCTTGTGTTATGTATACTAGGGTAACGAATACACATACATATATGATACATAGATATTTTATATAGAAATATATATGTCGGGGTGAACGTCAGGATTTTGGTCCGAACCTTCCGATATCATGTGGGCAGAGTTAGAAATCGTGCACTGAGAAGATGTTGTAATTTTTGGACAACATCACGACTCTGTCGAAGCGCGGGAAATCGTAGTTTCTTATGTTCGCCAGCTAGAGGGCGTGCTTGCGTTTCGTTTAGTGTCCGTATTCATGACCGGATACCACATATATAAACACACATGACTCAGGTACAAATGCTTGTATTCATCACACAAACATCGCCCTTTCCGGGATTCGAACCCAGGACGTTCGATGCGAAAGGCATGATCGCTACCGTAACCAAACTGCCGTCGAAATGGTTTATCTTAAGAGTTTGGATAACATTTTATTGAATATCGACTCGACACACAAGTAAATTCTCAGGCAGTCTTCTTCTGCGCTTGGTTACAGGGGCGGGGTTTGGTTTTTGATTTCGTCACGTAATCAATATTCTCGGTAAAATGAATTACTACGTGAAAACCAGAAGGGGCCCTCCCTTGGTATATACTATGGGTGGTTACCGAGGGGGGGTAAAAAGTGAGACGTTCCCTTAGTTGGAGCGGAGCGAGCGAAGCTCCCATGGATCAGCTTCAATGGCGCAATGTCTGTTACGCCATAACTTCCCGAGTTCTTAACCGATTTAAATATTTTTTGTGTGGAATCGAATCAACAGGTATAGGACCAGATTGTGACGGAGGATTGGATTTGAAATTCACAAAAATTTCCATCGAAACCAAAAAAATTTTTTTAGGTCTTACGCTCCGCTCCAATATATGGTGCTAGCGTAGCTTTATGCTTAGCGACTGCATCGCCTAGTTATTTTGAGAAGATAGGTAGATAACAATGAAGTAAACTTACATATAATGACAAAACTGGTAAAATAAATTAATAAAATATTTGTTTTACGCACACCAGAAAAAGTTTATGTATAATCAGCAAAAGCTTTACTAAGCATGTCCGGAACAGCTCGTATACTTATCGATCAAACAAAAACTTGTAACTTTGACATAAAATATGTATTTAAGTTAGAAACGTGACTTTATATTCATGCATAAGCTGAAGCGTTTGAATAAATCTTGAGGCCACTTTAATATTGTTCACTTGGAGTCGCGTTTTGTCCATGTAGGGTTATCAGGTGTCCGGAAATAATGTCCGGACGATTATATATTACAAGCTTCACACCTTATCGTATGTGTGTGTGTGTTTGTGTGTGCGTGCGCGTGCGTGCGTGCTTGTGCGTGTGTGTGTGTGTGTCTTTATTTTTTCTATTTTTTTTCGGTCTCGTCATAACTTATGGATACTGATGTGTGATAATGCAAAATATGACTTTTCCTTATCCTTAAGATTAATATTTGATGTGAATTCGAGTAACGTATAGTAAAGTCATAATTATAAAACTCAATTACTGTTTCCGCAAATATTTGCACACAAATTTTTTTTTGTGACAGCCCTACAAACTCGTCGCTATAAAATGCACTTTACATGCATACACACGAGATACAATTTACATGCAACAAATTTATCCCTCACATTCTAGGAAGTGCACTCAAATTCTATTCGACTTCGCGATATTATAATGTAAAAAATATTTGTAGGTTATAAACTGAACAAAAAATTATACTTAGTGATCAAAACATTGACAGTTGCGCCTCTTTAAATTATAAATGTATATTAAATTAAATATTGCTGTAATACCGTAATTTCAAATGTATTTTATTTTGTTCAATTTGGTAACTCATCCGTCTAAGTCTGTATTTACACTGTTTAGGGTTAGAGTTTAGTACTTAATTACCGGCAATTCGTTATCAACGGCATACGGGGTCCATGTATCATATGTGGGCGTACTGGCAGGTAATTTACAGAAATATCAGCGAAATATAATTCTTCCATAGCTATATAGTTACATAAAGTCAATTCACGGTAACTATGATCACTCATAGCTATGATTCAAACGGATTAAATCGATAATCGGTTGGCGATTCGTCGATAACGTGCGGCCTCTACTGCGTCCAATCAAAAAGTGCTTAACAAGATGGTTGCCCGTTTGACGTTTCACCATAGTGACAACTGTCATGTCACTCTCGTTCCGAAAGTGCCTTGATTAGTGACGGCGCTACGGTGGTTCAATGGATTTATCAATTGTAACCTGTTCGTGTATTAAATAAATAAAAAATAAAAAAACAATTTATACTTTACAATATGATCAAATAAAAGACGAAATAACTTTATTTGTATTAATTTAGTAGTCAGGAATGTGCCAGAAATTTTCTGCGCCGTATTTTAAGTGTAAAACACAGGTGTAAAAGTATTCGCTCAGATTGTAACGGATAGCAGATTTGAATCCTATCTGACATCAGGAAGAAGATTACTTTTTATCTAGTAAAATTGCTTTAAATATTCTATCAGACAGATCACTATTTAAATAATAATAATATTGTTGTACGTAAGTTTAAAAAAAAACAGTAGAAAACAAAAGCCTTTTGAAATTAAGCAGTTACCAAAGTGTACTAACATTAAAAAACAAAGTTTACCAAAATTACTAAAATTTCATTACAATTTTTCAGTTTTAGTAAGATTAAAAAATGAAAATTGACTTTTACATAAAGATTTTTTAAATAGTAACATTTCTTACATTCACACTAACTAGCCTAGCTTAAAGTAACCATTATAAGCTTGAATAATGGATACTAGGATAACGGGTATATACGCGTATATGCAGCCAATATAATAAATAATTTAGAATATGATTAGGTCTGTAATACATGCTGCTGTTTGCAAATACTGAGCGAAGCAATTAGGTTTTTGAAGGGTGATTATTTCTCGAGGGTATGTCCGGTTTCAAAACTTTTTTTGCACATTAGTCACGACCACGATGTGAGTTTTGGCGCCAAATTTCATCAATGTAGTATCAGCGGTTTGGCTGTGATCAGCTTTTGAACTTTTCTTTCGGTAATTATTCTTCCATGGTAAAGTCTATATTTTTTTTACATAGTCTATGTCCGTCAGGTTATAATCATGTATGTTCATGCCAAAATTCGTTCGAATCGGTTGAACCGTTAAGTAGCAGGAGGGAGACAAGCGAAATTTGTTTCCGAAAAGAAGAAGAGCGAAATGCAAAATTTTAAAAGGCAAAATAACTTTATTTGTATTAATTTAGTAGTCAGGAATGTGCCTAATTATGACGACTATACTCATCCTGTGGTCACGACTCCTGTAAAGGACTGGAAATGTCAGGATTGAATATAAAAAAATATGTGTAAACGCTGTCTAAAATAGATGTCTTTATTTAAATGTGCAAACATTCGTCCAGATAGCAACGGATAGCAGATTTGAATCCCATCTGACATCAGGAAGAAGATTACCATTTATCTAGTAAAATTGCTTTAAATATTCCACCACACAGATCACTATTTCAATAATAATATATTGTTGTACGATAGTATCGAAAAAAGTAGTAAAACAAGAGTCTTTTGAAAGTAAGCAGTTGCCAAAATGTACTAAACCGTTTACCAAAGTTTACCAAACTAAACTTACTAAAGCTTACTAAAAGTTCATTACAATCAGTTGACTATTTTCAGTTTTAGCAAGATTAAAGAATGGAAATTGATTTTTATATATGAGAATATATTTTTTAGAGTAATATTTCTTACATTCACACTAACTAGCCTAGCTCAAAGTAAACATTGTAAGCTTGAATAGTGGATAATAGGGTAACGGGTATATGCAAATATAATAATTAAGATTATAATAAAAAGTAATTTTTAAATAAATATGCTATGCTATGCTCAACAGCTCCAGATTACACATCCTATTCAGTTTCTAGACTAGCATTAGTCAACTAATATAAAGAAGACTCACCAATGACCCCAATTGAGATGAAAAACCCAGCCTCGTATGACTTCAAACCAATCAACGGGACTTTAGAGCTACAAAAAGATATGGAGTCGCTGAGAAAATTTTTTTTTTAGTAGGACCACAATAGACCAGAACAATTTATGCAACAGATAATCCTATTTAATTATTAATACTAGGCGATGCAGTCGCTAAGCATAAAGCTACGCTAGCACCATATGTTGGAGCGGAGCGTAATACTTAAAAAAATTTTTTTTTTGTTTCGATGGGAAGTTTTGCGAATTTTAAAATTCAGGCTCCGTCACAATGTGGTCCCCAACCTGTTGAGTCGATTCCACACAAAAAATATTAAAATCGGTTAGGGACTCGGGAAGGTATGGCGCTCGCTACGCTCCAATCAATTAGCTTAGCCCAAAGTAAGTACTGTAAGGCTTTTGTTATGGAAAATAGGGTATCGGATAAAAATACATATATGATACATAGATATGTCATATTAGACTAAATATAAACACCCATCACTAAGGCACAAACGCTCGTAATCATGACAGAAAAATCTGCTCCTTTCGAGACTCGAAAATAGGATCTTCGGTGCTAAAGGTAGGATCGCTAAAGTTACACCAAACGGTCGAATTCAAAAACAACGACGGTACCACAACACGCAGACCCGAGTCAATATAGATAAGTTCGTTCTTAGGGTTCCGTTCCACGAAAGGAAAAAACGGAATCCTTATAGGATCCGTTTGTTGTCCGTCCGTCTGTCTGGCTGTCAAGACCCTTTTTCTCAAGAACACGTGGAGGTATCAAGCTGGAATTTATATCAAATACTCAGGTCTACTGTCCCTTGGAGCTGTGAAAAAATCAATCTTCTAAGCCCACGCAATCAAAAGATACAGCCGTTTATGCCTCAAATTTCTGCAAAATTTCGACACTCGCAAAGGAATTAAAACCTACAGGGTACTTCCCGTGAACTCAGAATCTTTAAATTTGGTACGAAGCAACGTCTTATTTTTTACGGAACCCTCGGTTCGCGAGTCCGACTTGCACTTGGCCGTTTTTTCTAATTTGATCCAGCCGGGGATCGAAATCGGAAAGGCCTTACCATGAAAATCGATATGAGAGCCACGTGTAATGTCGTTAAAGTTATTCAGCTGTTATCGTTACCTTCAGGTACTTAAGCTTTCGCTAAATTGTAGGCAGAAACATACTATTCCTGTTCTTTCACGCCTAATTCGCTGGAACAATATAGAGAAACGAACTTATCTTTATTTGTTGTTTCTGAATACCATAACACGAATGCTTTAGCTACTTAACTTGCGTTTGGAAAAATATATCTGATGTTATCTGATATTGATGATACCGCTGTTTGGTGTAACGGTAGCGAACCTGCCTTTCGTTCCGACGATTGTAGATTCGAGTCCCACATGGGCACGTTTATGTTATGAATAACAGCACCTGAATAGGTACCTTTTTTTTTCGACGAGAAATGCGCCTTATGCATACTCCGCTGCTTGGGTAGACAGCGGAGTTATGAGGGGCTCTCCTTCGGTCACCCACCCGACAACGACAACGACGAAGCCCAGTGGGTGATCGAAGGTATACCCACTAAGCCTTGTGGGTCCCTTTGTTGGAAGCACCACTTTGGCTGGACAGCCGGCACCCTAGCACCTGGGCACCTGAATAGGTACCTGAATTATGGGTATTTATATATATTTCTATGAATGTAACTTATCTATGTATGTCTATCCGTTACCCTAGTATCAATAACACAAACCTAACAGTTCCGACTTTAGGCTAGGCTAATTAGTAAGAATGTAAGAAATAATATAATCGTTACCTTGAAAACTACTCGACACCTTTTTTTGTTCCATACACACGCGTCTGAAGCCAAAATTGTTGTTTTATTAGAATCTATGACACTCAGCTATGTTATTAAACTACAACCGCGTTTTTGAGTACTTCGAACCCTAAGATGTTGAGTTTAAAACTCAGTTTCAATTGGCAATGTCATAGACAGCCTCGTCATGGTTTCGGCAAACAGTAATTTGCCCAGTTGACAGTTAATAGGTATATCTTATTAAGAAAAATTTAAACTAGTTCTTGATAAAATCTTTTTTCACAGTTAACATTAAAAATATAGTGTTTTACTTGTTTTATTATTTAATTTTATTAAGAAAAGTTAAAACAATTTGACGTTGACATATAAAAAGTATAATTTTCTTTTTTTGTTTAAGTTTTGCAATTAGTAAAGGCAAAGGATACAAGACCAATACAGCTTCGTCTTCAGTAATTTCTTTTCTTAAGTTTGAAACGTAATTAAAACTTATTAATAATGATGAATGGGATATTGCAAATCCGCGTTAAGTCATTAAAGCAAGAAGGAATATATTATTGCCTTCCCTAGAGGGATTTAAATGTCGAAAGGAGGTTAGACCATTATAACCCACCACACATCTCCAAAGAGGAGTGTGCGCTAAATCTACTTGTCACAAAAGGAGTTTTAGAAAAAAAAATGGTCACCTATCCTTTAATCCACCTTTCAAAAAGTTACCGAACTTCGATAACAGTAATGTTTGTTGTTAAACTCTATTTGTGCATAATATTGAAATTCAAACTGCTAGTTTCCGATTTTGCTCCTAGTTTCAGTTTGTAAGGATCATCTGGGATAAAGGGCTTAGCCACGCACTGAGAGGCAAACTATGTCCATACGAAACGCTCCGAAGTGATACAGCTACTTAAATCGGGTAACGTAACACGAACTTAGAAATTCTCATGGAACAGCACATCGCAGTTTAGTATTAAAGGAACCTAATACGGTTTTACGAAATGGCGATAGAAGATTAATGAAACTTCTGGGAACTTATAATATTTAGTTGGTGAAGCTGATATTTGAGATTGCACGTGGATTTTTCCTTAAAAAAACGAAAGATGTCAGGATCATAGAAATTGGAAATCTGTGGTCTCTAACTACACCTGCGAGAAAATGGCGTAATTTTATGTATGTATATATGAAAAATCAAGCTGTCCCAGGTATTAGATGGGACTTCCCCTAGTTATACAATGTGTCCCGTCACCAGTGTCGGACCCTCTAATGGTGTGAAATATGGGATTTTTTTACAAATTTCCCCTCAAATTTTGTTTTTCTCTTATGGCCGGCATTTTGTTTTCTTGGTAACCAAGACCTGGGGTCTCATACTAATTCGACCACCACCATGTTAACCATTATGTTAATGTCCTATCAACATTAAAAATGTGTCATTTGATAGCTATACATGTAGACAATAGTTACACAGCCATCATGTTTCAATTGTCATGGAATGAAAAATAGAAAAAAATAATTAAAGAAAAACAAATAGATTCTTTTTTGTGTATTTTTTAATTATTGAGTTTTTGAGAAAAACCAATAGGGGAAATTTGTCGATAAAAAAAAAACTCTGACACACTATCGCTCCGACACTGGTGACGTGACACATTGTATAGGTGAGTATTTTTGCATTTGAGCTAACGAGACTTTGACAGATCAGTCGATTTTTTTTGAAGTTATTTTTAATCTGACGTTATACCTTACAACACCGAATGTAATACTTAACAAGTACCCCACAATCGATTAAGAAGAAACAACTATGTATTTTTTTATTATTAGAAAAAAGGCCCGGTCAAAAGTACCCTTAACCGAGGAGCTTGTGTGAAAGATGTGAGGAGAGTTAACGCTAGAGATGTATGTCGAGATTGTGGTAAGTGGAAATCTGTGACCTCTGCTTACCCCTGGGGGAAAAAGGCGCATTTTATGTATTTTCTAAAAAAATAATTAAAAAAAAAACAAATTTAACCAGTTGTATATCGTGACGCTTGAGTTGTAGGCAGTAGTGATAATGTCTGTCATTTAAAAATCCATTTTTATAATTTGTATAACTTTGGGTCAACAAGATAGTTTATAGTATACTAGCTAACCCGGCCACGCGTTGCTAGTATAACCCGGTCACGCGTTGCTATGGTAACGTTAATTGATTATAAAAACTCTTATTCTAAGGCTTATGTTAACTATATATGGTAACAAACCCACAAAGTCCTTCTTTATATAGTAGAGATATAATCTTTTTACCGCTTGTGTTAATTTGTTATTTACCTACTTTATTGCTTTAGGCTTATTGTGATTGTTTTTACTGTTGGCAACTTTTTGTCCGAAAACGTCATTATCCATATCAGATTGTCTATGTATACATAAAGAATGGCTGATTTTGTTAAATAAATAATAAATAAAATAATACTGTGAAAATTTGAAGACTGTAAGCATCAATAATTTGGCTAACATATGTGACATAACACACAGACGGACCCGTGAGTGATAGCAATAGGGCTTCCCGTTTGGAACCCTCAGGTACGGAACCCTAAAAAAAGTCAGTTCTACAAGTTTGTCTGTATGTTGAGGGTAAGCTCCGGAACCACTGAATTTATGTAAAAAACACATTCACCATTTAATAAGTATATTAATCTCGTTCGGCATTGGCTATGTATTATGTATAAATTATGTATATCACGGACAGATTCGCTAATTCATAAAATAAAATTTTAGCATGGGATAACGACACGAGCAAGTTAACTGAGTTCATTAATTCCAGTTTATTAATGTCATATAATCGAATTTGAGACCCCTTGTTAGGACCTCTGTAAACCACACAGTGATGTAATAATGCCACAGAGTACACAGTCGAACAGAAATCCTGTTGAAATGTAGGGACGACTGATAAAAATAATCCCTACTAATAATATTATAAATGCGAAAGTAACTCTGTCTGTCTGTCTGTCTGTCTGCTACGCTTTCCCGCTTAAACCTCTCAACCGATTTTGATGAAATTTGGCACAGACAATCTTTAGTCCCTGAGAAAGAACATAGGCTACTTTTTATTGCGAAAAAAGGGATGAAGACGTTGAAATAGGGGTTGAAAGTTTGTATGGGATTTCTTAATTTTAAAAGATAAAACCATGAAACTTTATATTTAAGCACTTGATAAGATATAATTAAACATTTGTTCTAGCGTTTGTGAAATTTCGACCTGTGAGGGGATGCAATAGGGGTTGAAAGTTTGTATGAAGTTCGTCATTTTGAAGATCAAAACATTACATTTTGTATTTAGGCATTAAATAAGAAACAAAAATCGTTTGTTTTAGCATTTTGAAATTTTTACCACTGTGGGGGTGAAATTCTACAAACGGAATTCCCGAAATTCGAACGGAACGGAACGGATCAAACACTTAAAGTAGCAGGTGTCCATTTAGAGAAAAACTGTTTTTCGCATGGCCAACTGTACGTGGCCTGCTCGCGAGTGTCGAGTCCAAACAATCTCCACATTTTAACAAATAATAGCAAAACAGCAAACGTTGTGTACAAAAATGTTTTAAATTAGGTAATTTTAAAATATTTTTGTACACAACGTGACGCTGGCCCCTGTAAAGTGTCTCTTGAACATAAGGTACCAATAAATTTTCCTAGGTACTTTCTGCCACTTAATGGAATACATAGGTACCTTATGCCTACTGTAAACAGATATTTTTTAATATTTTTAAACATACCTACTTTCTTTTAATCAAATGCTATACCCAAATCTATACCGTTCTTTTAATATAATCATTAATATTCAAATTAATTTACATTAACTGTGTAAATATTTGTTTCACGGCTAATTTGCTGAGCCGTTTGTTACAAAATTGGATATGGATAGTCTGAAATCTGAAAAAGAACATAAGTTACTTTTTATCAAAACACCACGCGGGCGAAGCCGCGGGCGGAAGCTAGTATTTGTTATAATCACCTTATAGTGCTTACTTTGGGCTAGGCTAATTGGTGTGAATGTGAGAAATATTATTGAGCGAAGCTCTCTTTTAGGCAACTCACAAAGTTCGCTTGCCTCTCTCTTGCTACTTAACGGTTCAACCGATTCGAACGAATTTTGCCATGAACATACATGATCATAACCTGACGGACATAGGCTATGTAAAAAAAAAATAGACTTTACCATGGAGGAATAATCATCGAAAGAAAAATTCAAAAGCTGATCACAGTCAAACCGCTGATACTACATTGATGAAATTTGGCTCCAAAACTCACATCGTGGTCGTGACTAATGTGCAAAAAAAGTTTTGAAATCGGACACACCATGGAGGAATAATCACCGAAAGAAAAATTCAAAAGCTGATCACAGCCAAATCGCTGAGATTACATTGATGAAATTTAGGTAAGGTTAGGTAAGGTAGTGCTTCGCTCAGTATCTGCAAACAGCAGCAGCATTGCAGACCTAGTTATTATAAACGTTTATATAGAAAACTGAGTTGCAAAAAATTATAATTTTAATTCTATGTTGTCAGTAACAGGAGGGACATTAAAGATATGTAATTATCTTAATTGTAAATAGTTTTCAACTCATAAACCAATACAGTCTTGTATCTGTTTGATTATATACTCTGCGGTAAAGTGGCTAAGCCGAATTGGATGGAAACTCAATAAGCAAATAACTCAAATCTCGAGGGGCTCAGTTTTGCTTAACTTATTAGAATGCTTTCGCTAGGGTTGACAACTCACTGATTATTTATTTATCAAAGTTTAATTAAATTCCTTAACTATTGTTTTTGTTGGTGTAAAGAGCTCGAACGTTGTGATCATTTTTGGTCAATAATAACTAGGTCTGCAATGCGTGCTGCTGTTTGCAAATACTGAGCGAACCATTGTGATTATTCCTCCATGGTATGTCATGTATGTTCATGCCAAAATTCGTTCGAATCGGTTGAACCGTTAAGTAGCAGGAGGGAGAAAAGCGAAATTTGTGAGTTGCCTAAAAGAGAGCTTCACTCTTTCAGAGCTTCGCTCAATAATATTTATTTATTTAACCATTTGTCAGTCCGCTACTGCGAGTCCCACTCCTCTCCACAAATCACTTTCAGATAAAAATGCCATTTTCTCCCTAAATAATGAAACTAGGACCAAACAAAAAATACTACCGTAAAGCTAATTAAATAAAGAATCTTCCACAGAATATTTGGATCTCTGTAACTCAAAAATTAATCATAATTAAAAAAACAGCAGGCCATTCGAAGATTTGAACATGCTACCGGGACTGACGAGGAGTGTTGGCTATCGGTAGCAATTGCTACCGTGGACTGAAAAGTGGTTAAGTAACATGACTCTTTTTGTTTGTTATAATGTCACTTATGCTATTTAAGTAACTGTAATACAGCAAGTTTTTTTTAGAGTTCACTCCTTAAGAATTGGTTTTTCTATAAAGTGCCCGGTATGAAAAAAATATGAAGAGTTAAATTTAGTGATCCAATGACGGCGTTACGTTTTTTGTGAGCAACCTATCGTGTGCACTTTTCACTTGAAGTTTTGTTTTATTTTCTGTGCCTGTTCAAAGACAATCGTTTTAAGGAGTAGACTCCAGTCGTGCGTCGTAGTTGAAAAGTATCGTTGACCGACGAGCTTGTATAGGGTAGGCCACAACACTGCGTTGCGGCGTCGTATCGTAAAAACAAAATCGTACAGCAATGCGATGCGATGTCGCAACGCAAAAATTTCATCGGATACGACATCGTACGACAAGACGCTGACCAACGGTTTAGTTTCTAGTGAGACATAGACCGCACTGCGCGTGTTCTACTTCTGCTTGCATTAAGAAGCATTAAGAAAAAGAAACAGAATAGAAAGTACTGGGTGCACCCATTTCTGACAATAATGAATAATGATGGAAGCCACTTCAAAAGAACGGCAGCGCGTCGCCGCATCGCATACTCTTAACGATGCGCCGTCGCCGCATCGCATACTCTTTACGATGCGCCGTCGCCGCATCGCATACTCTTTACGATGCGCCGTCGCATCGGAAATTTCAACGATGCGTTCTGCGGCGTCGTAGATTTTTACGATGCGACGCCGCAACGCAGTGTTGTGGCCTGGCCCTAAGGATAGTTAAAGAAGTGAAAAGTGGTAATCTGTGATCTCTGCCCATGTATTTATTTATTTTTAAGCATGTTTAATGCCATATTTCTATAAGATTAAATACCCAAGATCGGAAAAGTGGTTAATTTTTTATGGGTGTATTTTATCTTATTATAATTGTTATTAAAAATTAAAAATAATCAGATTTTATATTAAATTAATATTTGCTTATAGAATTTTTAAGACATATTTTTCTTATATAAGTAGTGTATGATCGTGAAAAAATCTCCTTTAAAAAGAATTCAATTAAATAAAATACTGAATGTTTAATAGCGAAAAATCAATATCTTCTTTCATTCATTTTTTTGACAGCCCTATTCATTTTCAAATGACAATTATTATATATGACCAAAGCTGGCGCACCCTCTTTATCTTTATACCTCGAGTTGCGGTTAGACAGGAGAAATAGATTGTAGGGTTGTCATTCCACTAAAAAAAATTAAATAAACTATTTATGTTCTCTAACATGACGATTTGCGATATTACACATAGATGATATTATATTAGTAACATTTTTATTTTCGTCGTGGGAAATTTTAAGTTATTGTAAATTCGTCACAAATTTAATTCGTCAAATTTCACGTCACAAATTTGTTAAATGGTTACTAATAATAAATAATACACGTAACATTTGCATCATAAACTGATACCATTAGCTCATGCAACAACGCCATCGTTGTCTGATGTAATTTCATTACGCATAATATGACATGGCCAATTTATTTATTCTTAAATATTGAACGGCATAAGCAATAAGCATAAAAATTAAAAAGTTTATTTAAGAATATTGTTGTTAAATCATAATTTCCGGTATTTATATATAAATATTTCTATGATAATTACATATCTATGTATCGTATATGTATGTCTATCCAGTTCCCTAGTATTCATAACACAAGTCTTATAGGGCTTACTTTGACCTAGGCTAATTGATGTGAATGTGAGATATATTATTACTATTATATATAAAATCATGCTTTCCGTATAAAAAAATAATTTTAATTGCCTATCAAGTACTAATTTAAAATTCTAGTGTCAACCCTACTAAACAATAACCTTATTCGAGGGTTGCCACGTAATAAAAACAAATCGTGTCGTAAGGATGATTCAGGGATTCGTTTAATATAGTTATGTCAAAAGGGGATTACCCCCAATCGAGGTAAAATATACGCAGTTTAAGTAATCAGATTATGAATATTTTATTTAATACGTACTAGTGCTTGCCCGTGACATCGCCTAACGTTAGATATGATCTATGATTTAAAAAATTCTTTGATATGTGACTTCGAGAATTAATAATTGTATTATTGATATTTAATAATTAGTATGACATAATAGTAACATTAAATAGTGTGTTAAATTATTTTTTAATATTCCTAAAAAACTGTATTTTTTATATATATAAACTAGCGGCCCGTCCCGGCTTCGCACGGGTGGACAAAATTCTTTAAATTGTTTCTATTATTAAATATTTTTCCGTTAGCGCTAACTAGCGTCCGGTAGACGAACTACTTGCGGTTAACGCGTTGCTATGGTTACGTTATTGATACAATGGAAAAAGAGCAGGAAAAAGAGCAGACAAACAAACACACAAACCACTATGATATTAGATTATAGATTGATTCTAAACTTAACATACGGATTACGGAAATTGCGCAACTCTCACAAAGGCGATAATAATAATATCATATATTTAATATTTTCATTTAATATTTCTTACGTGTGAATGTAATTAGCCTATCCCAAAAGAAGCACAGTAAGGCTTGTGTTGTATATACTAGGGTAACGGGTAGTAATATATGTATGATAATAAAAAAACATGCCTTTACCATTATTATTGAATTTTTAAATGAGATATCTAAAAGTTTACCTGTTTAATAAAACAAACTGGAATTTTGTTTAAACTGTATTTTCACAATTATTAAACTGTTAGACATTAAAAATGATGTACACTTGCACATCTCTGAAAGGGAAGTGAGATTGACATTGCCAGTACTCTTAATTATTTCTACTTAAATTAGGGATACCATCGCCAAATACAAATAACTACATAATTATTAAATTTATGTGCAATATTTAATTGTACATTACCCATTTACTTAAACAGCCAAATTCACGGTGTCGCTTTTTCGCAACTTCCGTTAAATGAAAAATTTTACCCTAAATGCGTCAAAAGAAGTACATATATGTACTAGCATTTGTATCGAAGTCATATAGTATATGACTTCGATACAAATGCTAGTACTCAAACATTAATCCCTTCCGGGACGGGCCGCTAGTTAATACTTATAATGGTAGTTTGAATTTCGTGTTATTTTCTCGTAGCTTAGTCTGTTTGAACACGACACTTCGCGTTATGCTCATGAGTCACCTCCATTTTTACCTGTGACAAAAAAATAATTTAATTAGTAACGACATCGTAGGATGCGGTATTAAATGTAAGGTAAAGAACCGGTTCGGATAGTTACTCGGAACTGGGTCAACCGGTTTAAATTCTCAAATAAAGAATTTCTGATTACTTTTCCGTAGCGCTCATTCAAGTCTGAGTGAACGGTCTTTGATTTTTTTCCCTGTATCGCTAGGACTTCGGTGTGAAAGACAGACCATAAGTCATAACGGTAGTTTTTGTAAAAAATATATTTTTTTATTATTTATAAAGGACGACAAACAGATTCAAAATTTTAAAAAATTGATGTAGGTAAGTTAATGTTAAGTGTTTATAAACGAAAACTATCCATCATTGTAAGTATCTGTTCTGTTAGCAGAGGGCGCCTCTCGCTCTCCTCTCTCATCGGCATTTGTGACAAGACAACTGCGATCCAAGGAATTACACTTAAACAACATAAATTATCTTCTGCTTATTACTAAATTGCACCACGAATATTTATTAAGGAACATATTATCATGAATCCAAAAAACTGGTCTCATATTACATATTATATTCATATTAGCTAGTATTAACGTGGAGCTAGTCTTAAGTACTTATGAGGGCTAGTATTACATAATATTTAACAGTTTAAGTGATATCATTTGAGATAGTGGATAATAAAGTGAAAATAAATTATTATTAAAAAACATAAAGTGAAAAAATTGAAAGAACCAGTAAACCGGTTAATTTGTTATCTAGACAACACTAGACAGAACCAAACCGGTTCCATGTTCTAATAGTAAGAGATAATACTTAATTTTATGTTTCTTTTTCAATGAAAAATACTTTATAGTTAGTAAAAGTTACAAAAAAAACATGTCACTTTAAAATAACTTTTGTGCTTAGTAATTCAATAAACGGCCAATATATTTTATACATCACCATCGTTGTGGGAAACTCAAACAGATAGGCGTTTTATTAGGAAATTGATAGGGGTAATTGAATCTATGTAATATAAAGTAGCGGTCCTAACGCCCTGGGGAACCCTTCTATGCCGACCCTACTGATTTTAGTGGGTTCGCAATTAGCTTAAAGGACGGTCATCCAGTAACAAGATATCTATGTTCAGCTATGTTACAATTTAATAATGGAAAAAAGCTATTCAATTTTGATTCCAATTTTTATTTGAACTTAAGTAGTAAGGTGTATGTATGTATAACTATATCCATTACTAGCGGGCCGTCCCGGCTTCGCACGGGTGGACAAAATACTGTAAATTTTCTCTAGCATTAAATATAGCCTATGTTACTCAGCGTGAATGTAGCTTTCCAAAGGTAAAAGAATTTTTGAAATCGGCTTAGTAGTTTTTGAGTTTATTCATCGCAAACATACAAAAATACAAATCTTTCCTCTTTATAATATTAGTGTAGATAATAATAAATCAAGCTGTAAGTAGCAATAATTACTGTTTCAAATAATAATTTTAGTTGAATATAAGCATCTAATTAAATAAAAAGTATCTTCCGCCGATACATCGTGACCTATGTTTGTTCTAAAGATTCGGCGTAAAAAGAAACTATGTACTTGCTAAAAATTAATCACTAGCGTTGTTTACATATACCTTGTAACCAGGGGGGCAATCGCCATAAAAATATACAGTTGGATTGGAATTGACTTACTGCTGATCTTCAACTATTACGACATTTATCGCGGTAATGATTTGACAGATGGTTGAGACCGATTGAAGTTGGAACGCTGTGGGCAGTCATGATAATCTCTGTGGTGTTTCCGAACTAAAGTACTACGTAATACCTACAATACTAGGTGACATCTTGTGTCTAATGCGTCTACGACCCAAATTTTTTGTGCTTCAACTTTCGTGTAAAAATTAGCGCGATACCGGTTTCGTCCAAAGTTGGATTGCCACTAGAATTAAATTAGAATTGAACCTCAACGTTCTGTTCACATTGAAAAATAACGCGATTGGCCTCCTGTATTGCACGCCGTGGCAACTTGTAATTAAAACAGCATTATAGCTCGAGCCACATAATAAGAAACGGTACCACTCTCTCCTTGGTGTATGTTTTGTAAGTTATCCCATTTATAAAAAAAACTGGTTGGTTGCCTGTAAAGTCGGTATACGGGCGAAAGTTTTACGTGACAACGACTTTGAGTGGTAAAATAATTTTAATGTGAATATTCATTCGTATAGTAGGAAGAAGGATGAAATAATAGTAACAATTTAAAACATTTATTTATACAAAGAATTATATTTAAAACATTAATTTATAGGCACGCGTCCCTTCCACTTTTTATGTCTGTCTCTCTCGCTCTTAGGCGGGCTAACCATGCCCGAGTGGAAGGGACGCGTGCCTCTCACTCGCTCTCACTGTAAGCGCATAACGTGAGCGGAGCGTAACGCAGTTTCTTAAAGTGTCACCTGGCAAACCAATTTATAAGACGTTGTCACGTCAAAATGGGTGTCTATAAATTCGGTTTACGGACGATAATTTTACGTGATAACGTCATAAGAAAACATTCAAGAAAAAATGCATACTTTTATGAATTTAATTGAATTATTATCACTGAATTGTGATTATTTTGTATAATACAAAGAAGGTGTTTGTTGAAAATCACAATTTTTTCGATGAATTAACATTTAGTTGCAGTAAACAATGAAAACGACATTAACTTTTCACTTCATGGAGTGGAAGAGAGATGCGTCACAAGCCGAACTCTTAGGCCGATCGAGTTTCTCTATCGCTTATTCCTCGCTCTCGCTTGCACGCTCGGCTCAGGCAGAACGTGACATTTTTTGTACGAGTAGCCGGCGTTCATCGATTTATAAGACGTCAATAAAAGGAATAGTTTATACAATAAGGCAAGGAGAAAGCGTTTTTTCGCTCCATGTGTACTAGAGTCATTACTTTACCGATCTACGGTTAGGGGAGATGGTGTCGCTTCTTGAATAATGTCGTCTCATTGCTTAGGGTGGGCGATTGGCATTATTTGTGTTCGCTTTATTGCTGATTTCGTGGGCTCATAAGTCTCCACTGCAAGCTATGCTAAGAATTAATTAATACATTGATGTATTGATGTATTTTGATGATATTATACCTACATCAACTAGCTTTTACCCTCGGCTACGCTTACGTTAATGTCGATTAAACTACTAACTACGACAGTTGTATTACTATCCCTCAAGAAACGGTTTTTCCGGAAAAAGGTACCCTATTTACTTTTTTGTACCCCTGGCAAAGAGTATGCCAAATTTCATGATGATCGATTGAGTAGTTGACGGGTAAAAATGTAACAAACAAACTCGCTTTTGTATTTATAATATTAGTTTTGACTATAAGGTTTTTAGCGATATGATATATAGACTATTATTTGCGCAATTACATGTTCATACCATATACCAAATTTCATCGAAATCGGTCAACCCGTTCTAGACTTATAGAAGGTGCTACTACCTTTCAATACGATAATCGGGTACGTTCCTAAATATTGAAATTATACAAATAGTATTGTTGAATTATACATCATGTTTAGTTAATTATATCTTTATAAAATTAACATTAATGTATAGTATTAATAATTATATTTTATTTTATAATTAATTTTATTGTTATAATTTAGCACTCAAATACGTGCCCGATTAAAATTTTAGAAGGTAGTTTGTGTGACGGCCATTACCTTAGCCATCCTGTGATCATAGCTCTTGTAAGAATATAAAAAAGAAAAAATAACACGTTTTAACGTCCGAAATGCTGGAGTAGGTTTTTTTATTAAGATGGAGAGAATAAGTATACTCTTTCTTCGTCTCTCCCTCGTTCTCTCTCTTATGGTCTGTTTAAAAAAATCAGAACCCACTTATTGACTATGATTCTAGATAATTGTATAAAAAGTTTTTCGGTCACCCACCCCTTGACTGACCACAACTAAAGTTGCTTTACGATTGCAGGTTGGAGTAGATAACCTCTACCCCTCCTCTATCTTGAGTGACGTATTGTAATGAATGCATTCTGATAAGCTGGCGGCTATTGGTCTAGTGAGGCTATTAATCTGTCTATCCGAGGATTACATCGTAACCGCATAGTGCAAATGCAAAACGGCGTATCTACATTTCTTTTCTTTCTAAGAGCATGAAGAAATCGCATCTTTTAATTTAAAGGTTTTCATGGTAATGCCATTCCAAGGTCCCAGGTTCGATTCCCGGCCGTGTCCATATAGAAAACGATCGTTTCTATATTGGCGCGTGTCTGGGTGTTGTGGTACCGTCGTTGTTTCTGAATTCCATAACACAAGTGCTTTAGCTACTTAACTTGGGTTCATAACAATGTGTGTAATGTTGTCTAATTATTTATTATCCCATTTTTGGTGGAAAGGTAGCAATCCTGCCTTCCACATCAAAGGTCCTGGGTTTGAGTCTCGGAAGTTGAAGATGTTTTTGTGATGAATACGAGCATTTATTCTATTTGTGTATTGTGTATTTTATTGAGCGAAGCTCTCTTTTAGGCAACTCACAAATTTCGCTTGTCTCCCCCTTCTGCTACTTAACAGTTCAACCGATTGGAACGAATTTTGGCATGAACATACATGATTATAACCTGACGGACATAGGCTTTGTAAAAAAAAGGTAGACTTTACCATGGAGGAATAATCACCGAAAGAAAAATTCAAAAGCTGATCACAGCCAAACCGCTGATACTACATTGATGAAATTTGGCGCCAAAACTCACATTTGGTCGTGACTAATGTGCAAAAAAAAGTTTTCAAATCGCACATACCATCGAGGAATAATCACCCTTTAAAAATCTAATTGCTTCGCTCAGTATTTGCAAACAGCAGCATGTATTACAGACCTAGTTATAGTTCAAGAGCTGATGAAGAATTTTGAGAAGGTATTTTAGGCAAGCTGAAATTGCGAAAAAGGCAGTTTTGTTAATTGGAGAATCCAGTCCTGGCAGTCTTTTAGCGAGTTAGCGCTACTGCGCAGCATATAACATTTGCAAAAAAAAACAAAAAAATTTTTTTTTCATATTTTTTGTCATTTTTCGCTCGCTATAGGCAAGCTGACCTTTTTTTTTTGTTTTCGCAGAAAATGGCATTAGGCATTCCATCGTGTCGGGAGAACACGATGGATATGTGGGACTCTCCTCCATGCCCCTACCCGGCTGAGTGCCCGGTGTGGTGTCCTCGATTTCTGTCAGGGTATCCATTAAATGAAAGCAGTCAGTAGTTTCACCAAGCAGCACACGCACGTCCGCACCGGCCGACGGTCGAGCGAGCAATGCCCCTCTACCGCTGTAGGCCGTGCGTACGGGCGTGTGTCGCTTGCACTTTATTAATACGTCACACCTCTTCCTTTTCAACTGATTCGAATAATTTGAGACAATGAAAAATAATTAAAATACATTTATGTAATTAATATTCTTAAATAGTATATCTTGAATTGTTATTTAACTAAGAAGTATTTTTTTTGAAATTATGTTTTATTACTTGCAGCCAAATACTCTAATCTTACGTGTCCTCTATTTTTCTTTGAATACGCCACTCTCCTTTTACCTTTTTTAGGTGTATCAGTATTTTTTTTACATTAATTTATTTAGTTTTCGTCGAATCATCAGCTTTCAATATTGTTTAATTACAAGCTATATAACTTAAAAAGCTAACAAAGCATTCACACGGAAAAATTGGTCTAGGTATTATTAAAGTGAGCTCACTCAGTGTGTGAACCCACGAACCCCTATTGTAGTATCTGAATGCCAACTACCCTATTAAGATAAATGATTGTGAATGATAAAATGTCGTTTTATTCGGCTATCTCCTAATTAAGGAGTCACAAATTAATAAAACAATATATATAATTATATATTTATAGCATCATGCAGTGCATATGCAGGAGATGACAATTTTGTTTTATTTAAGTTTCTCTCTAAGTTATCTTCAATTAACCAATTAAGGGTTTGATTCAATATATTGTTACGTCATCAACGAACAAAATACACGGTTCATTGATAACCTTCGGCAGGTCTATTATGTAAACTAAAAACAAGAGAGTCTTAGGCACTCCCTTGTGATGTTAAGGCATTATTATTTTTAATATCAAATCGAACTCTTTAAACTTTTCTACTCGTATGATTATAATATTCGATTAGAACATATTGCTGTCTATCTTTTAAATAAGAGATAAACCATTTGTGAGCTGTATTTGGGATACAACTAGTTTATTAATATTTTATGTTGCACACGGTCATACGCCTTGTACATACGTATGTAGCAATATTCGAATAGCATATTTTTAATGTCCAATTACTTATTATCTTTTGAATGTATTTGAGAAAAGCTAATAAAGTTGACTGACTGTAATTATTTAGGTCACTCTTTTGGTTATTCTCATGTAATGGTAATCACTGTTGTTTTTTAATGAGTCAGGATAAACTTCTACTTGCAAAGATTGATTGACAGTGAAAGAGAAGGTAAGTTCGACCACACATTCACAATCCAATGTGAGCGTAGTTCATCAAAACCGTCACTCCTATATTTTTATTTAGTTATTAAATTCTCACTACGATTACATTGTACACTACTGAGTCTACTACCAGTTCGGAAATTGGGAGGCCCTTCCGAGAAGAACTGGCGGAAGAAACTCGGGCAGGGGGACCGACCTCCATCTTACTGTTATTATTTGCAAAGAGAGCTAACTACATCATCAGGTCTTGCAATGTGTGTTTTTGTAGGTATTAATTTATGAATTATTGGATCCCAAGCAGGTGGAACGCTCCAACCATCGTCTCTATTGAAATTTGGATGATTCCTGATTTCAAAGCCTCGCGTAGTGTCCTAGGAACAAGTCTTTGTTCTCTAGCGAGAATTTAAAGTTTATCGATACGAATGTAGTAGTTTGGCCCCTTAAAAGCATGCTCACACTCACACACTGCAGACTTAATATCGTGCCTATGTTTTATGTCAGCTACGTGTTCTATAATGCGCGTCCCTATACTTCTCTTTGGTTGTCCGAAGTATGGGAGAACACAGTCACAATCGATTTTGTAGACACCTGCTGCCTGGAGGGGTATATTGCATTTGACCGGTCGTAAGAATTGGTTAATCTTCCTGGCTGGTTTAAAGTAAGTATTAATGGAAACCCGCTTCAGAATGTTCCCAATCTTGTCAGTGACCCCCTTCATGTAGGGAAGGACAGCAGGTTGACGTTCTACTGTGGCTGGTTGGTGCGGCTTCTGTGTCGTAGTTTTGGTACTCGCAACTTTTTATCTTGTAGTACTCGCTTGTCATGCTGAAGTAGTCAGATATTGTTAGGCACAGATGTCGCGAGTTCTCTGAAACAAAGATTTCCCACGGTAGCCAACTGTATAGGATGGTGGTGAGAGTCACCATTTAAATATATATCTGTATGAGTTGCCTTTCTATACACTGTATGACTAAGGGTTTGATTTAGATTGCTGCTGATTTGAACATTTAGAAAGGCTGTTTTATTGTCTGTCATTAATTCCATAGTGACATAATGCAATCTTGTACAGGTAAGCTTGTGAATAGAGATTGAACATCGAAGCTAACCATAGTTTCATCATTAGTGAGATGTAGATCTCACTAACAAAATGGTAGGTATGGTGCCTTACTTTGTTTCGATAACAGAAACTCGTCAAGCTTATTGCTTACTATTTTATAAACATCAAAAGTAGCTGTTACTCATTATCATCCCATAAAGAGAAGAGTAGCTCTTTTCTTGACTGTTGTATCTACCCCCGTTGTCAAAAGATATATTCCCAGGGTCGTCATCCATTTGTCCCAGCGTAACCCCAGTGACATCGAATTGTCATCGCATTGCAATGGCTCTACGATGGCAGGCTGAACATTTTAGGCGACCCAGAACAATGTCTGTACGCCTTTATTTTGCGCCCTTGGCGCCATTGAATATGGTGTGTCACATTTATACCTATGCATTATAACAAATTTAACGGTAACACGCCCAAGTTTCTTTTTAACATGTTATCAGCAGTCTGTACTTGTAACTTGACTTCTATGCATACTGGTATTCTATTATTTATTGTTTGGTTTTGTGTTTCACAACAAGATACCTATTTTACTATAATAAATGTCATCTCACATCAATAACTCTTTTTACTTCTTGTACCTACTTCTTATAAATTCCAAAATTTGTATAGTGTATAAATACACCTTGTATGTAATTTTTTCAATACATTAACATATTTTTGAAGCCACATAAAAACAATATTTGGTAAAAGTTGCCTTTATTTTATATGTGTTTTCCTACTGGAAATTATTTTATTAATAATAATGTCTGATGCTAATAAATAAAATGTATTGATATTTTTGTTGATTTATTTTCTCTTATAGACTTGTGTAACTCAGTTATATCCTGGAGCTTTATGCCACTCCGGATATTCAAAATTCAAAATTCTTAGCATATCCAGTATATCCAATCCAATCACATGGGTCAATTCCAAATCATTTGGTCAAATACCGACTGCCTAACTACATAACAGATATCGACAGCGAAATCGTCGAACGAAAGACTTAGAGCGCCGAAAACGCTTTTTGTGTTTTCTGTGTTTTCCGGTCAACGGTAAAACGCAATACTGCTGATGATGATGACTGAGGTGGCAAGCGTCATTATAAGCGAAACAAGCGCTGCATAAAGCTTTGTTTCTATAAAACGGTAGCAAATTTGAAGCGCTTCATGTGCTCTTATTTTGCGAAATCTTATTAGTCCGGATTTAATAAACAGATGCGGATATTGATAAATATATATTATAACACGTTAGTTGGATATATGGTATGATTTGATATGGTTTCAAAGAATTAAACTACTAGTCCGGATATATTTGGTGGATATGGATAATCACTGGATCTATATCTTTTTAGAAAGAATATAGGATAACTCCGATCTATTTCCGGAGTCACCTTACGCATGTCCAGTCCCTTACCCCGTACGGTTAAGAGTGTATTCAGAAATAAATTTACTAGCGAATATTCATTTTATACCATTTCCAAATTACATACTTTGCCGATAACATTAAATCATCTAGATTGACTGTAATTCGATAACTTTTAACTAGTATACAATATTTTTTTACATATATGACGGCGAGGCCTCACGCCGGTCATCAGAATGCTCTTTATTGTCCAAGAAGAGTTGCAGCGGTCTTTAAAATAATAACGTGTATGGATGTAGGATAGACTTCTTTATTATTTAAAACCACTTGCAGTCTAAAATCGCAAATGATGCACGAGATTTCAATGGATGAAAAACGTGGTGAGCCCCGAGACGGCGTGACAACCTCCCTGCGTGGTGGTCCAACGAAAAGTAACGTTCTCGCTCGGTATAAGCTATGAAGTAAAAGTTATACCCTTATAGCGTGCTAACGGTCACTATAAACTAACCGTTTTACGCTTATTGTATTCTAACTAAACGTTTACACTTAAAGCACGCTGACAGTCTGTGCTTCTTAAGTCATCTTAGAAACGTTTAGTGTTGCCAACTTGCAACGCCTCTTTAAGGTCACGCCATATAGGATTTCACCCAGGTACTAACCTGACGTTTTCCATTTGATAAAATCGTACCTTGTACACGAATCCTTACTGACAACATTATTTTAGGCGTAACCTCTAGAGTTTAATTTAATCTAATTGAAATAATCGAATGCTTCAACATATATAATATTACTAACCTAACCTATTAACAAATGAATACCAAATTCAGAAATAACATTACGTATAATTCTGAAAATATTATTTGTTTATTTCAGTTATAAGTGTAAAATACTAATGTCTTTTAATATCACTATAAAAGACGAGATAGTTATCGTAGGTAATTATGTTTGAATGTCTTTACAACGATTTAATTCTAAATCGATGCCCCTTAGCAAAGTCACACCTTTGTGCACCTTGTTACCATTGTTGCACTTTGGCAAAATCACACCTTTGTGCACCTTGTTACCATTGTTGCACCTTGGCAAAATCACACCTTTGTGCACCTTGGCACTATTGTTGCACCTTGGCAATATATTCTTGTACCCCTTGGTACATGTCTTTTTTAAATTAATGTATTGTAGTATATCCACTTGTCTGTATAACCTTTATATAAGTTTTGACGTAATAACCATTGAAATTCAAATCGTTGTTTCAGGAATATAAGAAACAACTTAAAAATCTATATTTTTTTTTAGTATCATAGTATGTTTTATTTTACCCGTGTAATGCAATGTAATATTTAACCCGTACAGGGTTACTATTGACTGAATTAAAATCTCGATCGATTTAAATCATAAGTAAGATTAGGTTTGGTGTGGGTAGGTAGCACAAGCCAGAATTATTAAAAGCAAGAACAAGACATTAATTACTAGAATAACATGGCATAATAACCGTGAAGGTAATAATAATCTCAACACATACATTATTCAATCGAGTGCTTATTACAAGGTTATAAAGATTTTCTTTATAGCAAAATAGGATGACTTCATATATTTTCTTTTCTTAAAATAAAATAGTTATCAATAATTACACAAGTTCTTTAGAATTGCAATTAACACTGCCGTTATTCAAGTTTATATTTACATTGCTATAATCAATGATTTTTCAACTCTTCTTAGAATCAAGTGGATATCAATAATTACACAAGTTCTTTAGAATTGCAATTAACACTGCCGTTATTCAAGTTGATATTTACATTGCTATAATCAATGATTTTTCAACTCTTCTTAGAATCAAGTGGATAAACTATTTAACATATTTTTTTCTCAATACTATGAGACAGCCTTTTTTGCAGATGGGTTCGTTATCTCCCTCCTTTAATTTGATTTTCACGAGGTAATTTTTCTATATACCACTTACTTGAAGGCTCGTCGCCACGTGTGGTGTCCTCGATTTCTGTCAGGGTATCCATTAAATGAAAGCAGTCAGTAGTTTCACCAAGCAGCACACGCACGTCCGCACCGGCCGACGGTCGAGCGAGCAATGCCCCTCTACCGCTGTAGGCCGTGCGTACGGGCGTGTGTCGCTTGCACTTTATTAATACGTCACACCCGGTAAAGGCTTGGAGGCCTACCCACTAAAAACTGCGGCGTCCCAATACACAGTGGTGCGAGTCGCGTGGTCCCTTGCCGGACTCGGCCGCGACCCGGAGCAGTGTGGGTCCGCGCTCGTGGGCGGACCTCTCCTATGCTCCGTGAGGGACGGAGCAACGGGGTGAACCGTGACGCCCTGAACACCCCGCACGCCTGAGGGCCAAGTGCAATGCAGCTGCCGGTTTCCCGCCCCGACAACCGCTGGCCCCCTTTTGGTAAGGAAAGGAATAAACCACACCCCTCGACCGACACCGACCCACAAGGGACGAGACTCCCGCGCCCGCGATGATCACCCAGGAAAAGTTCCCGGGCGCCATCACAGGCGGCGCGGTTGCCCCGCCCAATGCAGGCCGGAGGCGGCCGAGGTGTGCTAACGGCCTTCCCCCCCCCACCTCATCGGGATGTGCGTCCGCGGAAGTCCCCCGGAAACAAAAGTTCCCGGAGGGCCCCCGCGGTCGCCATCCCGCCGAGCACCCCTCTCGACCCCCCCACGCGGCCTCGGAGAAAAGCTCCGATGCCACCTGGGGGCGGCGAGAGGGGGCTCTACCCTCGGGGGATGGTACCGAGGGTCCTCCTCAAGCGCTCCGCGAGCGACCCCCGCTCGCGCCCGCGCTTCCGGCATCTTCACGCCCTTCCCGCAAGGGAGGGGTGGAAGAGTCTCTCTCCCTCCCGAGCGTTTTTACGGGGGGGGTTGGGCACCCGACGGGCTGGGTGCCCCTACCTCCATGGGGTCCACCGGTGGTGGAGGGGACCTCCCCTTCACCACCGGTGGGTCGCACCTGCGACTCCCCATGGCGTGGTCAGCCGGCCGCCCGAAGGCGGCGCACACCGAGCACGCTGGCTCCCTAATGCAGGTGGCGGCTGTGTGACCTGGTGCTCCACACCTGAAGCACAAGCCGCTCCTGTCCTCCGCTGCCGGGCACTTGGGTCTCGTGTGCCCGACCCCCATACACCTGTAGCACCGCAGGGGCCGGGGTCCAAGGACCCTGATCTCTGCGGCGCTCCATCCCACGCGGAGCCCCGTCCTCTGATAACGCTTTGGCAGCCGCAACTGGTAAGCGGAGCATTATGTATCTCATCTCGCCTGGCTGTGCCCTTATTGGCTGAGCCTTGATGGCACTCATCGTGCAGCCTGTTTTGGCCATCACCGCCTCACAGACTTCGGCCTCGTCCACCAAATCATCCAGGCCCGAGATCCGCACGTCCGCGGTCTTCTCGGGCCTGCCTATCACTGCGACATCTCCTAGTCTTCTCCTGAGCACCTCCGCAAGTGCGTCAGCCTTGGCTCCGCTGACGTCTGGCACTTCAATGACGCGTGAGCCGGTTGCCGTTGTCCTCACGGAGACTCCAGTCTCTATGCCAACATCAGCAAGAGAGACGGCGGCCCTGGCCCTCCTGATGATGTGGGCATAGGTCTCCCCACACTCTTCTGCCTCTGCCCGAATGGTAATTGACACCGCTGTTGTTCGGGGTGTCGTCAGTTTGATCCTCTTCTTGTGCTCAGCTCCCTCTTTGCGGCTGCCTGTCGGTTTCTTTGGCGCTGCCGATTTTCTCTCTTCCTCCACAGCCCGCTTCCTTGCCGCGCGCTTCTTCTTTCTGCTGCCTGCCTCCTCCCAGTGTGGGGCCTGAGAAAAGGTAGAAGGGGCCTCCTTTCCTCTCTTCTCTATGTTAGAGACTGGAGCCGCCTCTGTTCTCTTCATCGTCTCCGGGCGCTGTCTTTCAGATGGTTGCTGGTTCTGGGCTGCTCGCGCCGCCAGTTCTCACAGTCTCTCATCCAGCGTTTCTCTAATTAACTGCCGCAAGTCTTCTGCAGAGGGCAGCATCAGTTTTGCTGGTTCGGCAGATCGGATCTTGGCTACCTCCATTCTCAGCTCGGCCATATCCTTTTTAAGCTTGCGGATCTCCGATCGTAGACTCTCATTTTCTTTTTGCAGTTCGAAGAACTCCGGGTCGTCTTCCATGAGAGCAATGACGTAGTCCCGGATGTTCCTCAGATTATTGAACTGGTCCATCGCCAACCCCTTGATCGTCTTTTGATGAGATTCCGGCAGGCTAGCGTCCTCCAGTGCCTCCCCAATCTCTCGACTTAGCCTCTTCCCTGCGTCGCGGAAATCTCTTATTTGAGACATCTGACGGTCTCCTATTTGTCGGACTTCGGCGGCCGACGATTCTTCGGAGGAACAGTCGTCGTCCTCAAAGTCGCTCTCTTCTCGTTGCTCGATTGCTGAGGGTTTCGAGCTCTTCCCTTCTCCTGGTGATGTTTAACCGGGAACTTCAGCGTCAAAGCTTTTCCCGCCGGTGGTGGCAGGGGCGGGAACTCCTTGTCCTCTAATTCTAGCCGTTGGCGCTTACTCTTCCTGCTCTCCTCGCTGGCTCTCGCCTGCGAAACAGCAGCTACTTCGTGGCAAACCTCCATGTCCGTTGCCTGCACACTGTTTTGATTCAGACACAGTGCCCCGTCCTTCATCTCCACGTCCACTTTTTTATTCCTTTTTGTTTTATTTGAAGCCTTCATAACTGAACCCACGAGAATGGGAGAAATACGACGTCCACCCGGGCAGAGATCCCTGTACCCGGGTAACCCTACTTACGCCTGGGGGGTCGGGACGTACCCCAGGGCGACCGCTAATGGGCCGACTGCGCTCCGCCGGCCACCTCCTAGAGGCGCCCCGACACCACGAATCCCAGTGCCGGGACTTTGAAGATTTTTTATAGTGGTTTTCTCCACGCGGCCCCCACCGAAGTGGCGGCCCCCGCTCCCGCACCACGTACGAGGTTACGGTTGGGCCGGAACCGATCCTCGGATCGGAACGTGCCCCGACTTGCCCGCTGACGCGAGCTGGGCCCGAAGGCCTCCTCGGGTGATTTTTTAGAGGGGTTATCTTCCCCGCGGCCCCCACCCGAAGGTAGCGGCCCTCGGCCCTGCACTACGTACAGGGTTACGAGCTCCTTCGACGACACCAGCGGAACTGGCATCGCCTACAACTCCCCATGCTCGGCTACCGCTACCCGGGATGCCCAGGACGCCAGCCGAGCTCCCCTCCTGCTGGTTTTGGTCCGCGCCGGCTAAGCCGGTGGCCCCCATATCTGGAGGCCCCCCAATCCGCCACCCGTGGGACGCGCCCGATGGCAGTTCCAGCATCTGCACACGGGATAGGCAAGCTGACCTAAAATACCTTCTAAAAATTCGTCATCAGCTCTCCGACTGTTAGTACGTCTATCTGTTATCCAAGTATCTATAAAACATGCCTTATAGTGCTTACTTTGGACTAGGCTAATTGGTGTGAATGTAACAAATATTATTACTTTTTTATTAAATTTAATTGTTTTTTTATTTGATACGCTGTATTGTCTTAAAATATGAGGAACAATTCACAGCAGAATCGAAAAGAGTCGTTTGATTAAAACAACACAGTCACTGAAATGGAATATTTAGGATGGATACCAATCACGCGTTTTTATATTTTTACATACATACATAAAATCACTTTTCCCTCAAGGTATTTTTTATTTACCACGATCCTGACGTACATCTCTCGCTTAAACTCTCATCAGCCTTTTCAAGCTCGTCGGTTAAGTACTATTTGGTCCCTGAAATTTCGCTTTGGTCTGTTGTTACCGACTTGTCCAAACACATTTGCCTCAAATATTTGTCTTGTCAATCTTCTTTCGTTCATCTACAAGTACAAACCATCTAAGCATCCCTTTTTCTATCTATGTCACTATATCTTCTTCCATACCACACCATTCTGTTTAATAACAGAATAAGGAATGATGTAATACATCATTCCTTATTTTGTCAATCATTTTTATTTTTAATATAATTATTACCTCATTTATCCTGTGGATATCGCCATATTTATATAAGATTTAAAATATGACCATAAAAAACAACCATATCTCCGCTTTTGAGGGCTCATATGCCTGTTAAAAACAATCGCATCTCCGTCTCCTGAGGGCTAGGAGATGTGATTGTTTTTGTTACAGCCATATTTTATATCTTATAGAAATACTAGCTAACCTGCGTTATTGTGTTATACATTAAAATTAAACCTAATCTATGTCCTAAGTCGCAACAAATCCAGCAAATTAAAAAGAAAATTATCAAAATGGGTTGAATAGTTTCGGAGTTCATCGCGGTCTAACACTGTGACAGGGAAAATATATATATAGCATTATGATTGCAAAATAAAAATAAATACAGAATAAATCCCAGTTTTACCTCATTTATCCGGTATTGCCATATATAAGATTTTAAACATGCTTGTAAAAAACAACCACATCTCCGCCTCCCGAGGGCTCGGAGATATGGTTGTTTTTTTACAGGCGTATATTAAATCTTCCATTTCCTTTTCAATCATTTAAAATACAAAAAGGTATTAGACTTATTTGTACATAACAAACAACTTTTTTTTAAGGAAAATATGCAGGCGCTTGACCACTATCTCGTCTGATGATAAGATGGTCAATCTAGGATGTAACGCGCTTACCTAAAAGATACCTATTCACTTGTGACTTGAAGACCCCTAATTGTATTTATCAGGAAACAAACTCAGGCAAAGAGTTCCACTCCTTAGTGGTACCTACCCATCATAAAATTGGAACCAAAACGCTTAGTGCGACTCTTTGGTATATCAACCATATAACGGTGGCGCCTATTTGTAAGTCTGGTTGTCCGATGAAAACGTAGGGACGGCGGAACAAGGCTGTGCAATTCTGTTGCACACTCTCCAAAATGTATCCCTTTTATGAATATTTGTTATATACATATACAGATATATGCTTTTTCTGTTTCACCCTTTCCAATATGGAAATATGTGTTTGAAGTAAGAATATTATAATAAAATCCTTATGCAAACACGAACCCTTGGGCACCCCAATTATAATCCGTGGATGTGTCCCCGATATGTAACGCAAATAATAATATGCGGTTATTTGCTCACAGATTAGCGCCTCGTTACGAGTGGTGCGACCGATAGGGGCAGGGCTGTCACTTCGCAAAAAAAATATTTATTAATAATGTAATGTGTTATTCACAAGTTTAATAGAAAAATACTGGAAAACATCCGGCCTGAGAATTTACTTTTGAGCCGAATATATTATTTTTAATATTTTTCTATTCAAATAACTTATCATTTAAGGTAGCATTGAAAAAACACAAAGATATATAAAAATCACATGAGTAAATGGTTGTTTCATCTTTAGCGATTGTTCAAACATTTGTAAAATAGTTTTTTTCGAATACGGGAGGATTTTTCTCTCAGTAAAAAGTAGAAAGGTACTGGAAAATTTCGACGGGTGTTCACAAGGTTCGGTAGCTCAATCGGGACATCATAGGACCGGAAATCCAAAATTTCGAAGTCGATTTTTAGTAGTAATTTGCTATTAAAATAATTTATTGAAAATCTCATTACTAAATGTAAAAAATTAGGTATCCTAAAAGATCTTATTATTGATATTTCTGTAATTGCTTGATTAAAGAAAGCTGATTTATTGTAAACAGGTAAGTGCTTAACCGCTACCTCGCTTGATGGTCAGCGATGATGGGATCTAGGATGTGACGCGCTTACCTAGAAGACTATACACTCGTGACTTGATGACCCCTAAATTGTCATGTCAAAAAGGTTTTTTTTTTTCAAGAATAAGCGCGTACCAACCCTACTGTGTACCGTCAAAGAGCTTTACAAACCGAGAGAGACCGCGACGCGTGTCCAATTAAATGATCACTCGCAATTGTTAGGGCTCACCATTGTACACTCCCCTTTATATCGCCACACCGGTCTCAAACAGTAGCCCCGCCATTTCTAACTTTATTCTCTGATTTTTACAATATAACCATTGTATTACATATGAGGCCTCTAAAAAGCTTGCCCGCAACCACATCAGATTAAGAGACAAGATCCGCAAAGTTATTGCTACAATAACTGGTCATTGTTCACTATACTTTGTCCAATGATACTTTTGACAGGTGTCACTTCTTTATTGCTACGTACTATGGTTGCGTTTGTTTCCTTATGTTTGGCTTGACATTGCAATAGCAACTTTATACCCTCTATATAGGTGTCAAAAGTATCATCCTACATTGGACAAAGTATATAAGCACCTCTCTGTCATTTGTGTGACAGATCTCTCATAGGGTGTCATAGGTAACAAATTCATAATTCAAATGACATTGTCCACTTTGTGTAGGCAGTTTAGCTTAATTTAAACAGTACAACTATAATAGTTTGTAAGTTTACACCACCAAGAAACTATTTATCGTATTTATTTTGTGTCAATATTCCTAAAAAATTTTTTTTTTTTTTAAGATACCGACATTACAGACAATATAATTAATATAAATGATAAATAAATAAATAAATATTTCCTACGTTCACACCAATCAGCCTAGCCCAAAGTAAGCACTGTAAGGCTTGTGTTATGGATACTAGGGTAACGGATAGACATACATATATGATACATAGATATGTGATATTCATAGAAATATATATCAACAACCATGACTCAGATACAAATGCGCGTATTCATCACACAAACATTTGCCCCTACCGGGATTTGAACCCAGGACCGTTGGTGCGAAAGGCAGGATCGCTACCGTTGCACCAAACAGTCGTCTAAATATATGCGAATCGAAATTAACAAATCGGTATCTATAACTGGGCAGGTAGAGACAAATTATCCTGGTGTAGTTAGAATGCCACATTTCTATAAGATTTCAAAGATTCTTAAAGAGATATCTAGCTATCAAGGTTAGATATTTATAATAAACGACCGTTTAGTTCAATAGTAGCGATCCAGCCTTTCGCACCGACGGTCCTGGGATCGAATCTCGGAAGGGGCAGATGTTTGTGTTAATGAATACGAACATTTTTCCAGTATGATTAGTCGTTTTTTGTCTTTAAGTGTAAAGGTGCTATTCTACTCTGCTGTACACCTTAGGCTTAATAAAATTATAAATTTGCATTGGAACCTTTTTTCGTATACCACAAATACTCTTCTTTTTTTAAAATAAAACCTATCCTATATCCTAAGTCGGAACCAATCCAGTAAAATGAAAAAATAACATCAAAGTCGGTTTAGTAGTTTCGGAGTTCATAGCGGTCAAACACAGGAAATTTTTATACATATAGATAAGAAGGTAGGTATAAGAAGGCTTAACCGCTATCTCGTCTGGTAAGCGACGCTGCGATCTAGGTTGCGACGCGCTTGCCTAGAAGATACTTATTCACTCGTGACTTGAAGACCCCCAAATTAAATGTGTGAAAACACAGACTCAGGTAAGGAGTTCCATTCGTTATTACTTTCATGTTTTTTGAAGTGAAAACTTCTTCAGCATCGTTGTGATTTGAAAGTCGATGAAACGCAAAACGAACAGTAAAAAAAGACAGTCATAAGTTCATAAGATTTAACGTAGGAAAAAATGAGATAGGAAGCATTATGTACGTGTGTTAATACGTGTTCGTGTGCTTGAGCTTGAGAGAAGGCATCACAACAACCGTGGTATTTTGTATACGTGTACGTATTTTTTTGAAGGTTTCACTTCTACCACGTGTGACAGCTTTTTTTAAATCTAGAGTTCAACTTTCAGGAGTGGTTTACAGGATGACTAAAGTAAAGCAAAGGTCGTTCCAATGAATGAACGTTAAAGAGCAAGATCATATTTAAAACCGGTTTATTTTGAACCGGTTTAAGCCCTACACAAGGACAGTCTGTTAGACTTAACGACAAAGAAAAATAAATAAAATTTGAGTGGCATTTCATAATCAAACAGAGATATAAAAATAACAAACACATAGTTAACTAGGCATGCAGTCGCTAAGCATAAAGCTACGCTGGCACCATATATTGGAGCGGAGCATAATACCTAAAAAAAGATATTTTTTGTTTCGATGGGAATTCTTGCGAATTTCAAAATTCGGGCTTATTACGGAATTTTAAAATTTACTCAATATTATTGATTAAGTCCTAAATTTTTACGATCCGCTCTAATTTATGGTGCCAGCGAAGCTTTATGCTTAGCGACTGTATCGCCTAGTTAATATAAATAGATTTAGGTAACTATGAAGAAAATAATGAGAACAGAGATATGTGGAACGCGAGTTGTAAGTGTAAACATTGTGAAGAATGAGTAGTAAATACTAGGCGATGCAGTAGCTCAGCATAAAGCTACTCTGGCACCATATATTGGAGCGGAGCGTAATACCTAAAAAAAGATTTTTTTTTGTTTCGATGGGAATTTTAGTGAATTTCAAAATTCGTCGTCGTTCTCCGTCACAATCTGGTCCTAAGCGTGTTGATTCGATTCCACACAAAAAAATATTAAAATCGGTTAAGAACTCGGAAATTTATGGTGTAACAGACATTGCGCCATCGAAGCTGATCCATGGGAGCTTCGCTCGCTCCGCTCCGACAAATAGTTATAAGAAAGAAACAAAAACTAACTCCCTTCGATACTTGTAAAAGTATAACATTCAATGTGGTAGGTATTTCCTATAATATATAAAGATGGCGCTAGCCAGTAAAGAAGTGGAACTCCCTCCTGTCTGTATTTCCGAGTACTTATAACCCGTCCGTTTTCAAAGCCATGGTGAATAGGCACCTTCTGGGTTAGATCGTTCCATTGTGGATCGTGTCTTGGCCCTCGGGCTTGATTGGGATCAAGAGCGAACCCATTCAAAATAAAAAAAAAGCTTAAGAAATAGTTGGGAAAAATTCGACGGGTCTTTAAAAGTCTCGCTAGCTCAATCCGAAGCGTACTCTTGATTTGGATTCGATCTCGTCAGCCGCATGCCACAAGTTGAAAGTTTCCTGTTAATAATTTTTTTTTTGATAAAAATCTAGCTAATCAATTCTTAAATAACAAAAGAGTAATAACTTAGTTTTTGTTTTATTATTGATAAGATAAAATTCTTTTTATTGAGCGAAGCTCTCTTTTATTGAGCAAAGCTCTCTTTTAGACAACTCACAAATTTCGCTTGTCTCCCTCCTGCTACTTAACGGTTCAACCGATTCGAACGAATTTTGGCATGAACATACATGATTATAACCTGACGGACATAGGCTTTGTAAAAAAAAGGTAGACTTTACCATGGAGGAATAATCACCGAAAGAAAAATTCAAAAGCTGATCACAGCCAAACCGCTGACCTACATTGATGAAATTTAGGTGAGGTTAGGTAAGTTAGTGCTTCGCTCACTATTTGCAAACAGCAGCAGCATTGCAGACAAGCATTTACAATGAATTTATTGAAAGTCAATTATGCCATCTCTTTGCAAGTTCCACGACGGGAGACCTTGTAACGAAAAGACCCGCAAGACGCAAGGCCTATTTTTTTCTCCCTTTATTGTATTGCAGATTTTTTTTAATCAAAAAAACATTTCTAGTGCTTGTAAAAATGCATTTAAAACTTCAATAATACGTACACGTAAACAAAATACCACGGTTGTTGTGATGCCTTCTCTCAAGCTTTGTACTACGCATACGCACACAAACACGTATCAACACACGCACATTATGCTTTCTATCTCATTTTCTTCTACGTTAAATCTTATGAATTTATGTGTTTGTCTCTTTTTACTGTCGCTTTTTCGTTTCATCGACTTTTAAATCACAACGATGCTAAAGAAGTTTTCACTTCAAAAATACATCAATCGGCATCGAGCACTCCACGCTTTTTTCACCATGACATTAATCTTCTCTTTAATTACTTAATTGGTATATTGAATAAGATATAAAATATAAAATACGTGTTTAAAAACAACTACGCCTCCGAGCCCTCAGGTGGGATTCGAACCCACGACCTTTCGCTATCCGGGCGAATGATCCGGTGAATGCATAAAAATAATAAAATCCCGTTGTATTTTGAAATTTATTTTTTAATTTTTAATTCGGTTGACCGTAAAAGCGAGTTTATTAGTTTTAATGCATAAAAATAATAAAATCCCGTTGTATATTGAAATTTATTTTTTAATTATTAATTCGGTTGACGATAAAAGCGAGTTTATTAGTTTTTTTTAAACTGTATCATATACTAAATTTACGTTTAAGGCAATAAAAGTCCGACCACTTTAACCACTGCGCCATCGAGTCCCTCTTGTCTAATTACTTCCGATATATCACATTTCATTGTGGCCCGCTAATTAAGGGCAATAAATCATGTTACCCTAACGAGTCAGCCATTTTAATACACGCTCGACTAGACCGCTTTTGATGCGAATAAATAATCCGATATTTATGGTTTTAGTATATTGTATCGATATGTCACGAAAATGGGAAGGCGTTTGATCACCCTCTGACTCGATTTGAATTCTTGACATTATAGTTAATCTATACATATAAATAAAATTGGAGTGTCTGTTTGTAATATTGAAATAACCGTTTTTAACTACATGGATATGAATATATATACGGTACATACACCAAAATAACATTTAGTAAAATTTCTGTCTGTCTGTCTGTCTGTTTGTTCCGGCTAATCTCTGAAATGGCTGGACCGATTTAGACGGGATTTTTTTTGGCAGATAGCTGATGTAATGAGGCGTAACTTAGGCTACTTTTATTTCAGAAAAATTCTTTTATTTTAGAAAAATAAAGTAATGTTGCATTGTTCCACGCAGACGAAGTCGCGGGCGGCCGCTAGTCTATACATATAAATAAAATTGGAGTGTCTGTTTGTCACATTGAAATAACCGTTTTTTACTACATGGATATGAATATATATATACGATACATACACCAAAATAACATTTTTTACAATTTTTTTCTGTCTGTCTGTCTGTTTGTTCCGGCTAATCTCTGAAATGACCGATTTTGACAAGACTTTTATTGGCAGGTAGCTGATGTAATAAGGAGTAACTTAGGCTACTTTTATTTAAGAAAAACTTTAATTTTAGAAAAATAAAATTACTGTGCCACAGCAACGCGTGGCTGGGTCAGCTAGTAATATATAATATTGCAATGTTGAGGGATACTTACTTAAAACAGGTACATGTTGACTTTGTTGTAATCAACGAAATAATGGCATCATTACACTACTATTATTGTAATAACAGTTTTTTTTGTATGGTGACGACGTATTATATTGTAAATGTCGTTACTTCTATTAAAAACACACACTTTTCGCCAGTACTGGCATGCAAATTCTTAAAGAGTAAATTCCAAGAAGAACTATTAATGTTTAACTGAAGTTATGTCTTAACCTGTGGATAATGGTGTGACTTTATATAATAATTATGATTTAAATTTGTTATCCCTAATAAAAAAAAAGTACATAATAATAATAATACAAAAATACCCCTCAATATCGTAAACCAGAGAAGATTAAACGTGCTCCATTGATTGTAACCAAAACCAGTAGCCCAATTAATGCATCCTGTACCACAAAAGGAATCGGGAGACCGCAAAAAAGTCCCCACGGATTTACACTCACAGTGATGCATTGTTAGTTGCATTGTGAGTCTTATTTTGAATTTGTCACAATAACCACTTACGCAGATGGCGGTTGAGTGTTCGTTTTGTTTACATTCGGTTTGCGTGAACTTTATTAAAAAAATTGTGTGTCGAAAATTTGCCCGAGTCTGTATTAATGGACATGCCCTAGCGGAGAGAATTGTGGCACTACGAAAGAAAGAGATAAAACTAAGTTTCGAACTATCTTTGTCTCTTAGTAAAATAAAAATATGTAGCTTACTTCCGCAAAACTCAAGCAGTGTGCACCGCCCGCCCGCCCGCAAATAAATGCAGGAATCACAGACACTAGTACCTTCACCAACTACTCTACACGTGTTTCACAGCTCCTGATGATGCTCCGTGTGGGGGCGAAACACTTGTAGAGTAGTTCCTGCATTTATTTGCGGGCGGGCGGTGCACACTCCTTGAGTTTTGCGGAAGTAAGCTTACATATTTTTATTTTACTAATGGATATCTTCCGCCAAGTGACGCCTGATTCTATCAAATATCTTTATCTCTCTCAAAATATATGCCGCACCTGTCACGAAAATTGAGAGCCAATCGCCTATAAGGAAAGAGATAGCGTTAGCCCAAAAGCATACGCCATCTTCGTCACTCTTCTCAAACCAAGAAATTACTGCACGTTGTACGGGTACGGCATATCCATTAGGATATGTCGATGGATACAATTATAAGGTCACTGAAATTCGTCTAAAAATTAGTAAAAATTTACAGTAAAATTGCTTTTTTCTGAGCACCTTTTCCGCGCCAAGCCATTTTTGGACAATTGTTCCATCATTTCACGGAACCCTTAATATGCAAAGTCCGACACGAACTTAACCAATTGTTTTAAGAGAAAATAAAAAATAAAAATTATATATAAAAATTATTATCCTCAAGACAAGTATTTTAATTAAAGCTTCGCCTTACTTAGTAGTCTTGTCAAGTCATATAATGGGTACAGGAGCGCACAATGAACTGAGTTTCATGGTTCACTGTCAAGGGCCAGGACTCCATCAAGTGGAAGTAATATGAATGGAAGTGTTATTTGCATATCCAGTTGATAGCGCTAGATTAGAGAAATGGCGACTGTCCTTTTTAATGATAAAATTTTTAGCATACCAAAATAAATTAATTTATTATTAAAATTCTTTATTATTAAAACAGAGTAAAGTCAAAATAAAAAATAATCATATCAGATAATAATAATATTTCTTATATACCAATTAGCCTAGCCCAAAGCACTGTAAGGCTTGTGTTATGTATACTAGGGTAATGAATAGCCATACATAACAGGTAATATACGATCGATACTTATAAGAGTATTAAATTCGATATTATAGGTAGTAGTACCTGGAACATCAAGAGATGGCGCTGGCGTGAGCTTAAGAAATATTAGATTTAATTTCATTCACTAAAAGTATGTAAGAGATATGTTTTTTTGTTGTAGGGCCGATAACAATTTTAATTTTTTTATATTTTAAATATTTAAGTAAGCTACCTATTTTTATTTTACTAATGGATATGGACTTCCGCCAAGTATCGCCTGATTCTATCAAATATTTTAAATAAGTTAGGTTATTAATTAAAATAGCGAAAACACAAGTACCCATTAGGAAACTCTTCTATTTACTTCCCTCTTCTAGCTCTTTTTTTATGTTCGCTATCACTCTATCTTTCTACTTTTCTTTTTCTTTCCATGCTATTGCTCTAGGGTGAGAAGTATCTTTGGCTCGGACCCCAAGATGCAATAAAACTAAGACAACGAAACCTTGAAATTGTTAAAAACTTATACTAATCGATTTAATTGCCCAAAAATTTTACAAATAAGATAAAAAAGTGCCTTTTAGGATCCGGAACCGGATTCCTTTTAAAGTTTGCGAAATCGTGGAATTTTCTCTTGAAATATATCGATGGAGCAGTAGGCACTATTATATTTTTAGACAATCTAATAAGATTGTATTTGGTCTATATCTTGTTTTATAAAAAGGGATAGCGAAAGTGTATTTAGTCCTTTCACTGGGTCGGGTATACCTAAAAGCCAATTTACTCATAAAGAAAGGTAAATTTACTTAACTATTGACAATAGTTTTTAAAAATACTTGGTCTTTATGCACTCTGCGAGTCGAGGGACTTGATTTTATCAGAATTAAAGTTCTTGAACCTATTTTTCTCTACCTATACTCTTAAACATATACTCCATTCGTGTAATATTCGGAATTTTCTCAAGTTTACATACATACTTGAAATATATTGGGTTCCACACAGTAGACGCACATTCCAATCGAATCAGCACGTTTAGGACTTGATCGTGAATCGTGAATTTTAAAATTCGCAAAAATAAAGTTATGACCAAAAAAATTGGCTCTATGGAATTCTCATTAAAACAAAATGCGAGCGCTTTTTTAAAGTTTTCATTCTTATAGAATTATCTATATGCTTAGCGACTGTATCGGCCTAAAGTCTGTTCATTCTAACTTGTCCTATTTTGTAAACAATCTTGGCACAACTTTTTAACAAAACAATAAATAAATAAATAAATATTTTATATATCTACACCAATTAACCTAGCCCAAAGTAAGCACTTTTTTAAAGCTTGTGTTATGGATACTAGGGTAACGGATAGACATACATATATCATACATAAATAAGTAATATTTATAGAAATATATACAAACATCCAAGACTCAGGTACAAATGCTCGTATTCATCATACAAACACCTGCCCCTTCCGGGATTCGAACCCAGGACCGTCGGTGCGAAAGGCAGGATCGCTACCGTTGCACCAAATGGTCGTCATAAACCCATTTAAAAATAAAATAATAACAAACTCAATAAACTATTACAATAAATCGTTATTATAGACTGCATTCTATTGAATCTAGCTATCAGTTGATTTTTAATGCTGCATTTTCAATAAAAAGGAGTGCCAAGATTGTTTACGAAATAGGACAAGTTAGGATGAATAGACTGTAGTTATTATTATTATATAAATATACATGATAAAATTTTACATAACCTACATCTATTGTTCCCGTAATCTCATCACTTCAAACGATAAAAAATATATTACACCGTCCACGATTTCCCGTAACAGATGTGTCGTTGTCAAAAGCCTTTTTTTATAACAGAGATAGAGTACTTTTTTCGCGATAAATATTGGATTAGAGTCACAGGCGTGAGGGTCCGCTCTCACAGGATATTTGCAAGAAAGGGTTTTGTAATCTCGTAATATTGACCGTCCTCCCATCAATGATTTGTGGCGTAGTACGTTTGAGAGCATAAAAATATGAGATAATATTATAACGGATATTATAGTTATTTCTTATGTTTTTTTAAATTAAATTATTTATGATGACGACTGTTCAGTGCAACGGTAGCGATCCTGCCTTTCGCGCCGAAGGTCCTGGGTTCAAGAAGGGTGTTTGTGTGATGAATACGAGCATTTGTACCTGAGTCATGGGTATATATGTATTTCTATTAATATCACTTATTTATGTATCATATATGTTTATCCACCGATAAGATAATACATAGATATGTTATTCAAAGAAATATACAATGTGTCCCGTCACCAGTGGCGGAGCCTTTAATGGTGTGAAATATGGCATTTTTCATCGACAAATTGCCCCTCAAATTTGGTTTTTCTCAAAAAGCCAATAATTAAAAAATACACAAAAAAGAATCTATTTGTTTTTCTTTAATTATTTTTTTCTATTTTTTATTCCATGACAATTGAAACATGATGGCTGTGTAACTGTTGTCTACATGTTTAGCTATCAAATGACACCTTTTTAATGTTGATAGGACATTTACATGAGTAGTGGTGGTCGAATTAGTATGAGAGCCTAGGCCTTGGTTACCAAGAAAACAAAATAGCGGCCATTTTATAATCGTAAGAGGAAAACAAAATTTGAGGGGCAATTTGTCGATAAAAGATGCCATATTTCACACCATTAAAGGCTCCGCCACTGGTGACGGGACACATTGTCTTGAATCCAGAACCTTTGGTGCGAAAGGATCGCTATCGTTGTAGTAAATGAACGTCAATATACGATAACACAAAATTAATTTGCCTTATCACTTAACACCATGAGTGCGAAACCAGGTCTAAACATCTTGTATATGTCTCGCTTACAGTGCGGCATAACTTCAATTTGGTTCAGTGTAGGAAAACGATGAATATATATCTAAGATGTATTATTAAAATATAATCCAATGGTGTACCTACCTTAATACCAGGTTAAGACACCTGGCACCGCACGGAAGCCAAAAAAGGATTTGTGTTTCTTAAATGATACAGGGTCTATAAGCGTTGTGCCGCCACAATGGAAGTTTTATTACCAGGTGTATTGGCCTTGTACCGAAGGAATGGAAAGTATTGGAAAGTTACTGCCACAGCGAACGTGTTAGTTCTATAATTTAATTTAAATTAACACTTGTGGTAACAACACCTTTTAAACTGACTCACAATAGCCCCCTGCAGGGAATCGAACCTTTACCTCTGAGTGAAATAAAGCCACAATACCACAGAGGCGGTTAATACATGCGGCAGTAACTATATATTGATGGCCACCATTTTTCCTGGCGTCCCGGAAAATGGGAATGCTTTATCGCCATAACGCGACGTACACTTACACCGTTATATTATATTGTTCCAAAGTTTGAATTCTGCTTAAAAAAAGCATTTGGGCGACTGGAAAGGGTAGAGAGGGGAGTATTTGTATCTATGTATCAGATATGTATGTCTATCCGTTACCCTAGTATACATAACACAAGTCTTATAGTGCTAACTTTGGGCTAGGCTAATCGGTGTGACTGATTTAAAGATACGAAATATTACTAATATAGTCAAACGATCAGCCAACAATTTTGGTTTTCAAAATCAAAATCGTTTGAGTAGTTTCGGTATTATATGTAGATGTATTCATATCTTTGTATGTATATATTTATGAATACATTTGTAGTTATACAAAATGTCATTTTTGTACTAGTATACATATATCTGTTTCTTAGTTTTGAGTTGCATTCGGTTATTCAAAATAATTTCAATCAAACAATTATGCACCGCTTTTTTCAGTTTCTGCTCTCTGGTTTTCTGGTAGAGAATGCCTAAGTCCGCCATTTGTAGTGTTTTGTGTAATAAAGAATATAATAAATTAAATAGATAATGAAATATATAAATTACATATAATAATAACTAGGTCTGCAATGCTGCTGCTGTTTGCAAATACTGAGCGAAGCACTACCTTACCTAACCTCACCTAAATTTTATCAATGTAGTATCAGTGGTTTGGCTGTGATCAGCTTTTGGATTTTTCTTTCGCTGATTATTCCTCCATGGTAAAGTCTATATTTTTTTTATATAGCCTATGTCCGTCAGCTTATTTTTTTTTTTTTTTTTTTTTTTTTACTACATTCACACCAATTAGCCTAGCCCAAAGTAAGCACAGTAAGGCTTGTGTTATGGATACTAGGGTAACGGATAGACATACATATATGATACATAGATATGTAATATTTATAGAAATATATATAAACACCCATGACTCAGGTGCAAATGCTCGTATTCATCATACAAATATCTGCCCCTACCGGGATTCGAACCCAGGACCATCGGTGCGAAAGGCAGGATCGCTACCGTTGCACCAAACGGTCGTCATCGGTTCGTATTATCATGAATGTTCATGCCAAAATTCGTTCGAATCGGTTGAACCGTTAAGTAGCAGGAGGGAGACAAGCGAAATTTGTGAGTTGCCTAAAAGAGAGCTTCGCTCAACAATGTACTGTGTAAAAGTCATCCTTCAGCGAGTCAATGTATCCTAATTTACCTTGAAGTCGGAATGTTGAGCGATGCGAGCGAATATATATATTTTTTTCATACAATCTGCGAGTGAACTTTAGCACTCATTTGTAACAATTTAAGAGGCGTCTCGGCGAGAAGACTTTTTCATTTGTCGTTGTTGGGTATATTTTTTTATTGGAGTACAATATATTTCCGTAAATTTTTAAAGGAACATTTTTCTATTTCATAATGCTTCTCAGCATTTAGAATCTTTAATATATACTCTACACGTTGTTTGTGTGTTTGTCTGTCAGCTCTTTTTCCATTGTATCAATAACGTTACCACAGCAACGCGTTAACCGCAAGTAGTTCGTCTACCGGAAGCTAGATGGCGCTAACGGAAAAATATTTAATAATAGAAAAAAATTAAAGAATTTTGTCCACCCGTGCGAAGCCGGGACGGGCCGCTAGTATAGTATAAAATAATAATAGTAATAATTAAATTTCGGAAAACACACCGATACTAAACAAAGGATATAATACAAGGAATAGAATAGAAAAATCTGAATTATAACTAATATTAAGTATATAAAAGTGAGTTTGTTTGTTACCGATCATCATGAAATTTTGCATATACACATGTATGCAATTAGCATGTATGACCTTAGACATCCTATGATCACGGCTGCAGTAAAGGAGTCGAAACATCAGGATTAATTATAAAAAAATAATCTTGCAAAAGCAGTTTTATTTAAATATTGTAATTAAGTGAAATAAATACTAGCCTTTTCCTACATAACGATATAAAAAAATGTTTACAGTAATATCTTTATTAAAACCAATTTTATGAGAGAAAGCTAGAAAAAAAAATATCGCACTAAAAATCTAATTCTAAGCCTTATTGGTAACGCAAGCTGTACTAAGCGAGTCTATAAATTACCATCCACGCGGAAAACCCCTATGGCGTTGCAAAAATAAACCATAAAACGCAAAGAAACGTATTCTCTGCCCCCATTCTACAACATTATTGGTAAAAAATGTGCCAAGTTTGGACGTTTTTAAAATTTTCTCATAAATTATTATTTTTTTTATCTTAAGAAATTGTCAATTGAGAAAAAATATTTGTCTTTGGTGTCAAGCGGTATTACACTAATAATAATAATATTTTTATACATTCAAATCAAAAGACGTCCGTTTGGTGCAACAGTAGCGATGCTGCCTTTCGCACCGATGGTCCTGGGTTCGAATCCCGGAAGGGGCAGATGTTTGTGTGATAAATTCGAGCATTTGTACCTGAGTCGTGTGTATTTATTTGTATTTCTATTAATATTACATATCTATGTATCATATATGTATGTCTATCCGTTACCCTAGTATCTATAACACAAGCCTTATAGTGCTTAATTTGAGGTAGGCTAATTGGTGTGAGTGTAAGAAATATTATTATTATTAACCTAGCCGAAAGTAAACACTGTAAGGCTTGTGTTATGGAAACTATGGTTACGAAAAGATATACATATACGATACATAAATATGTAATATTTATAGAAATATATATAAATACCCATGGCTCAGGTACAAATGCTTATGCGTAATTCATCACAAACACATCTGCTCCTGTTGGGACTCGAACCTTAGTGCGAAAGGCAAGATTTCTGCCGTTACATAACTAAGCTATCATATAAACATAATTATTTTATTTAAAATAATCAGAGTACTAACATAATTTTTAAGATATTTCATTAGTTAAATTATGGGCACACGCTTTTTATGCTGTTGTAATTATTCTATGCGTTATTTAGTACCCAAAGTAGTAGTTCTATTCTAATCTCTGATTAGTTTGGGACTGAATAATTATTGTGAGTTGTCCGGCATTTACTTAATTATTTACAAGGAAGACCTATCCCCTAGCTGTGGGGAAATTAATGGGATGACGATGATGAATAAGAAATAATTTAAAGTGGTACCTTAAAATAGCTGTTCATATCAAATATTAAATAGAATCTTGTTCGTTGAGCTAAAAATCAATATAAGAAAAATAATCTTTTTAAATGTCTTCTATTAATATTCACAGTCAATTACAGGGCAAAATAAAAAAGAAACTTATACCGAACTTATGATATTTACATAACAATGCAAGGAGTGCTTCGACTTGGCTGTTCCACTACACTGCACCCGGAAACTGAACCTATATAGTAAGGACGTAAATTACAAGGGGGTCTTATGGACCGAAATCAATGACTTCCGCAGGAAAGTATTAAGAATGGGGTTCGATTCCCCACTTGTCTATTTATCTTATGTTTTGAACTGGAGTGTGTTTGAAAGTCCTTTTCTTGTAATATATTTAGGTATTTTTTTTTATTATCATGTTTTCAATTTGTCAAAGGACGCATTAATAACGGTAAATTGAATGATGGCGGTTGTTTTTATTTATTTATTTATATTCAATCAATTTATAATTGTTTGTGTCCCCAGAGAGAGCAGACTTCGGAACTGCTATGGAAATCCTATTGACATTAATTCTGTAACTTTCTATACATTTCGAAAGCATTTGCAAGAAACCATCGTTAATATATGAAATTTTTCTTGTCGAAATTTTTCTTGTTAAAATAGCGTTATGTTAAAACGAAAACAACATTAAAGAGTAACGTCTTAACACGTCATCCTTTTTAAGTTGATAAACGCCTTATTTAACTCATATATCTTATATTTTAACGTGTTTGACCGTTTTTTAATTACCGTTAAAAATACTTATGGCAATATAACTTAGGCAAGGAAATGAGAATTTTAAACAACAAAATTTATTTTTCTTTCATTTCCAGGTATGTGTCTTTATGTCGTGTCAACATCGTGATTGAAGCCGCCGAAAGTCTGTGATTTTAAAAGATTCTCATGACTTTGTCCTTCTTGAATAGATAAAAATAAATCCGTACCATTGGTAACGAAACTGAGGGAGCGTCGAAAGGCGTTGTAAATTTGGTACGTGTAAATACGTACGTGTGACGTCATAAATATACTTCGATTGTAGATCTGCCGTTTCAATAACATACCGATTGCAGGATAAATCATACCTGGAAATTAAAAAAAAAACAATATAAGAATAAAATCTAGCACATTTTTTTTAAATTTATTGGGTACTCGTTAATGAAATAAAATAAAAAAAAAATTGCTTCAAAGTACTACATAGACTGAATAGATTATTTGAACGCAATTAAAATATGGTTTAAACTGATGTAAATTTCATAATAAACTTAACAAATTTAGCTCACACTTGTTTTAAAATATTAGCTGACCCGGCCACGCGTTGCTATATGGAAAGAATATTTTAACAAAAACAAAAAAAAGGAATTTGCTACAAAATAATGCAGAGTGAGGCTCGTTGTATTCCTTGTTGTACAAATATTAAGTTTCAATACGACGAAAATACGTCGTACTTTTAAACAGACTATGTCCGTGCACTTTCCATGTAACAAGTTTGCACATTTGATAAGAAAAATGGAATCACCAAACTGTGACGCGTGTGGTTAAGTGGAGGATGTGCAACACTTGGTGATGGAATGTGTCAAACACCAAAGCGAGAGACAGCAACTTATTCATCATTTAGACCTGAAGGCATCTGATTTGGGAGTTTTCCAAAGTATTTTGGCGGATTCCGCATCAGATGCAGCCAGTTTTGTATGCGATCTCGTTCAATTACGGTTATGATGTGGTAGGGTACAAAGGGACTGACGTACTCTGTGTAAAAGTCCCTAAATTAAATAAAGAAAAAAAATATTTATAAAAGACCTATCTTATGTCCTAAGTGGGAACAAATCCAGCAAAACAAAAAAAAATATTAAAATCGGTTGAGTAGTTTCGGAGTTCATCGCGGTCAAACACAGCGACAGGGATTTTTATAAATAAAGTTATACGAATTTTATAGGAATTAATTTATAAAATAATTACAATTGCATGCATGACCACGTGATTGAAAATGCACAGAATTGGCTGAATCTGCAATGACGTCACTTGCTTGCTTACAGTAAATGTCAGCCTAAGTTTCACGTATTACGATTTGACAGATAAAAGTATGTTTACAGGCATGTGACGTCATAATTTCTAGTAATTTGTGTAAAGGTGTCTTTAACGTTTTGGCGAGTTTTCTATTCATTTAAACTTTGATGTTGATTTTTATAGAAAATAGAGAAATGAACAAAGAATTAATGAAATAGCAATGTATTATGCAATGACGAACAATTTGAGATTTCTTCGTTAAACCTGTCAATTTACCCGATCAGAAATTTCCAATATCCGAAATTGGGATATTGACCGGCGTTATTGAGATTTGAGACTAGTTGATTTTTCTTCTAATAATGTCTTTAGATATATAAATCAAGCCGTTAAATACTTTATAACATAAAAAAAGATATTTTAATATAGAGTTCATATAGAAAAAAATTAACAAATTGTGTTATGTTGACATGTTGTTTTCTGTATTGGTACAAGATTTAAACAAATGCATCGGTAGCGATCCTGACTTTATTACTGACGCTCTTGGGTTCAAGTCGCGGAAGATGCAGATATTTCTATAAATATTACATATCTATTTATCATATATGTGTGTGTATATCGGTTATCCTAATATCCATAACACAAGCCGTATAGTGCTTACTTTGGGCTAGGCTAATTGGTGTGAATGTAAGAAATATTATCACAAATCCGATAAAGAGTGGAACTCTTTGCTTAAGTCTGTGTTTCCTGACACATACAATTTAAGGGTCTTCAAGTCACGATTTAATAGGTAGGTATATTCTAGGCATTGCGTCACATCCTAGATCGCATCTTCGCTTACCATCAGGCGGTTAGCGCTTACCTATTCACAATGAAAAAAATATCTTTATATATTTATCAATGCGAGTGAATACTGGCATAATAAAGTTAGAAAGTATATTGTCACATGTTGGATAAGTTAAAAATAAATAAAAAAATCGCTTCACTAAGCTCATATAACCGTTACAACTCGTGGGAACCATCCAACAAGTGTCTACTCACATTTCTAGCGAATTAGCTTTCTAATGCAATAAGCTTTAATAGCAAATACCAGCTTCATGAGTTGAGTTTAAAAATATATATGTGCTGACATGCAAATATTTTCAAATTAACAATTATCCAAATTAAAAATTAAAATTAAAAATGTAACTTGAAATCTTGTAATTATTATTAATTTAAAATTGAATTATTCAAATTATTAAATTATAAACGACTAAAATTATTACATTGATGTCAAAAAAAACAATAAAATTTTGTAGCGACATCTGTATCATTTCTGTTAAACTATTTCTATGAATATCACATATTTATGTATTCTATACCAATGTATGCATGTCCGTTATCCTAGTATCCATAACACAAACTTTATAGTGCTTACTTTGGGCTAGGCTAATTGGTGTGAATGTAAAAATAAACCGGCCAAGTGCGAGTCGGACTCGCGCACCGAGGGTTCTGTAAAATATTTTTGTTATATGATGTAACTAAAAATTTAAGGTTTTCGCAATTTTTCCTTTATCTGTGCTATAAAACGTTGCTTCGTACCAAATTTCAAGATTTTGATTTCACGGGAAGTACCCTGTAGGTTTTGATTCCCTTGCGAGTGTCGAGATTTTTGATTGCGTCGGCTTAGAAGTTTGATTTTTTCACAGCTCCAAGGGACAGTAGACTTGAGTATTTGATGTAAATTCCAGCTTAATAGCTCCACGCGTTCCTGAGAAAAAGGGTCTTGACAGACAGACAGACTGACGGACGGACAACAAAGTGATCCTATAAGGGTTCCGTTTTTCCTTTCGAGGAACGGAACCCTCAAAATATATATTTATTTAATGAACCATTTTCGTTCCATTTGCGTTTTCGTCTTTTTCAGTACCTATCGAAACATCACTGACAGAAATTACTATTATACTACTATATATTATATACTATTCTAAACATATAACTATTATACATATTTTTAGTACCATGAACTTTTTAGAATGCATACTCTGTGTCGAATTAGAAGGTAAGCCTTTAAAACTTGAGAGGCATAACTGTAAAATTGACCACACAAACGTTTAATAAGGTCGTTGTCAGTAATATGTTCGTGACAATAAATCTCGTAGTCAGTTTGCGTATGCGCCGCTAAGACAAGGTTAGGTTACCGTTAAATGCACGTTTCCATTGTCGTACGAGAAAGCAATAATAATATATTTATTTAGATTTTTTTTTATTCTTTTGAAAGGGTTCGTTCTTCATCTCAATCAAGCCCGGGGTCTAAGTCAGAATCCACGATGGAACGAGCTAACCCAGAAAGTGCTTATTCACCCTGGCTTTGAAAATGGACGGGTTATAAGTTCTCGGAAATACAGACGCACGGAAAGAGTTCCACTCCTTTGCTGTGCGCCTTATGACGGATGTTGAGAAGCGCTTGGTGCGACAGGCAGGAATAGCAACCAAGAAAGAGGGGTAGATTGCAGTGCGTCTGGATGTCCGATGGAAAAAAGGAGATGGCGGTATGAGCAAATGCAGCTCTTGAGCACACACTCCAAAGTGCAGTCTGTAGAAGACCGACAGACAGGCAACTTTGCGGTGATGAGCTAAGGTGTGAAGCTTGCTCTTCACCAATTTGCTGTCACCGATGAGCCTTTCAGCTCTGCGCTGAATCGTGTAATTGCAATTTAATAACATAATAATTAAATAAAATATGACAGTATCTTAATATAATTGTAAAATTTATTATTTTAAGCTCTATGATGATACCTAATAAGGTTCTATATAGCTAAATAGAAATACTTTATTTGCTTTTAAATATGAACCTATCATATTTAAAAGCAAATAAAGTATTTCTATTTGGGTCATTCTAAGTTCGCCAACATGTATATTTTGCATGTTCACGAAAATTTATTCAGTAAATGCAAACATATACCTAATCCAAATACCAATTTACATTCCCGCGAATTAAAATGGAAGAGAATTTTCGTAATTGTTTTTGGTTCGTATCTAGTTTGTATGCTACACAATTTACATAAAACTCATTACGACGTATACAATTTTGTTACAAGAACGTTACGTTAAATCTAGTGATAATTAAAAAAAAAGTTTTTTGTGTTATGTAACATATTTATAAAATATCAACTAGAATACAATTATAATATTTTTTACAATCACACTCCAAAGTATGCACTGTAAGGCTTGTGTTATCGTAATAGGGTAACCGATTAATAGAAATATATATAAATACCCATGACTCAGGTACATAAGCTCGTATTAATCACATATACATCTACCCCTTCCGGGATTAGAAGGATCGCGACCGTTGCACTAGACGGTCATCAACATTTTGTTTTTCACAGTACACCATGCAATACAAACAAATTTATTACAAAAACAGATGAGAGCGTAGAGATTTAGTTTTACTTTACTAAAATATTAAAAAAAAATTTGATTCTCTATATCTTCCGAGTAAAATGTTACTAAAATGTCCACGACCAAACCTGCGGACTGATTATGTGGATAACCGTATGTGAGTCTATGTTTAAAAAATATAGTTACCTAATACTTTAGTTAAGCCTTGAAATTCAAAAATTAAATTAATGATGACAACTCATAATATTTTTTTTTGCATTGCTATTTTATATAATATATTATTTCAACAGAAAAATACTAGCACAAATCGATTCTGATCACAAGTTATTCTCAGACAGAATCCAGTAATCTTTGGATGTCTGGTTTACTGCTCTCCCAATTGATCTACCGAGCCCTTTACCACTCGTCCAAATTTTCTAGTAATTTCCTACTTTTTACGCTGTAAGCCAGTGTTAATATTCTGTCGCATTCTGCCTGAAAATATCTTGTAAGCCAAGTTGATTTGTTCTAGTATTTTTCTATTCAAATAATGTAAACACGACACCCACATAGACTTGTATTAGAGTGTACTCCTAGAACCGCATGCTACCTAAAGAATTGTTACGCAATGTGCATAAAAATTTATAATAAAATACCAGTACATATAAAGGAACTTCCATTTACTAGATTTAAGATGACACTGCGAAAATGGTTAATAGAAAATACTTTTTACACAATTGACGAATTTATGGAAAAGAAATCTAATGTTTAATGTGAAATATGTAATTTGTATTGTTGTAATTTATATGTATTTAATAGTTTTAATTTAATTTAATATTTGTATGCTGACATAGTTAGCTAAATGTGTGTTTCTCAACCCTACCTTCCATCTATACAATGTACCACATTTATCGCAAATAAAATCTTATCTTATCTTATCTGGTTTAAATTTCCGCATTGTATACTCGATAGTTTAATTTCTAATCAGTAAAGGATACTGTATAAGCATTTGTACCTTTTAAATATGTTGTTACTAATTGATTAATAACGCCGTAAGTTTCCTAAAAGTTAAATAAATAAGTTACCGACAAATTGCTGTACTGGACACGGTTCAGCGCAGAGCTGAGAGGTTCATTAGTGAGAGAAAATTGGTGAAGAGTTTTTCGATGTAGTTGATGTTGCCTGTCTGTCGGCACTTTAGAATACTTTGGAGTATGTGCTCAGCACCAGGAACTGTATGAGCTCATACCGCCATACCCTATATCGGATATCCAGACGCATTACGACCTTTCTTGGTTGCTATTCCTAACTGTCGCAATAAGCGCTACTTCTTTAACAATGAGCACAGCAAAACTCCTGCGTCAGTATTTCCGGGTACATATAATCCGCCCGTATTCAAAGCCAGGATAAATAGGCACCTAGGTACTCCTGTAGTACTCCTGGGCTTGATTGGAATCAAAAGCGAACCCATTTTAAATTTAAAAAAAATTAGCTTTGCAAATCACAGCTAGCCCGTTCACATATAGGTACTTATTTATCTGAAGAACTTTGCTGTTTATATTGCCAGAGTTACACTTGACGTGTATCGTACATGTGCAATGGACACACGCCCTTAAATACTGCTTATAACCAGCAGGAAAAATGCAAAACAAGCGGCCCTATTCCAAGAACACACGATTGGTGTTCACAGCGACCTCACAAAGTGACAACAGATTGTCTTATGGCGTATTACAGCTTTACTATGAAATTACTTATGACGCAACAGTAAAAATACCGTTGTTTGAAAACAACCAGCAAAATAGGATAGCACTAACCCTTCACAATTACATACATACATATAATCACGTCTTTTCCCGTAGATAGGTAGAGATCACAAATTTTCACTTTCCACGATTCTGACATACATCTCTCGCTTTCACTCTCATCAGATCTTCTGTCAAGAGAAGAAAAGTAGCCTATCTGGGGCATGTGTTAAGACATGAGCGTTACCATCTTCTCCAGACTATAATGATGGGAATGATTGAGGGGAAAACAAGGAAAATGTCTTGGCTCCGAAACGTTAGGCAATGGACCGGAATCGCCAACGTAGAAGAACTGTTTCGTCTGGCGAGGGACAAGAAGAGATACTCGGAGCTGACGGCCACCCTCCCGTAGTGGAGTGGTGGAGGAGGAGAGAGGTGTACAGTAGTGGAGAGCGCAAGAAGAAGAAGAACTTTCATACAAGCTCGTCGGTTAAGAGCGATTTTGATTTGGCCTTTTTTAAGAACATAATATATCCTATTTGGCCCCTGAAAGTTCGCCTTGGTCTGTCCTTTCTCTACCTTTCTCTGGTCACCTTTCTCTACCTTTAAAATATCATTAAAGGCTTACCATATTTTTGCTTGTCATTATCGACTACAATCGAATTTACTGATTAAAAGAAGCGAGTGAATGAAGCGATAGTTTTATTAACGAGAATAGTTTGAACGTACTCATAGTAGATCTCCAGATTAATTAAACAGCAAATTTAAATCTAACTAGAATTAAATTTAAGATGATTTTCTAATGCGACGGTAACTTTTAATTGTCTTTGCCTAGTAAATACATATATGAGCCAACATGACATATATTTGGATATAAGTAAGCCATAATCTTCATACAGGTGGGTTGAATATAACAGTAATGGACCATAATTCGGAAAAATCTTTTGCCCATTTTGGTTCTGGAGTTGCCAAAAGTGGAGATTATGAAGATATGAGGGTATATAGGCTCGAGTTCCAACTGACACATCAGGCAAATTACTTTTTTAGGGTTCCGTACCTCGAAACATAAAGACGGAACCCTTATAGGATCACTTTGTTGTCCGTCCGTCTGTCTGTCTGACAAGATCCTTTTTCTCAGGAACGCGTGGAGGTATCAAGCTGGAATTTATATCAAGTACTCAGGTCTACTGTCCCTTGGAGCTTTAAAAAAAACATATTTCTAAGCCAACACAATCAAAAGATACAGCCGTTTATGCCGCAAATTTTCGACACTTGCAAGGGAATCAAAACCTACAGGGTACTTTGGTACGAAGCAACGTCTTAACGTTGCGAAAACCGTAAATTTTCAGTTACATCATATAATAGAAATATTTTTATTAATTGACTTTTACTTATATACCTACAGGTTTGTACGGAACCCTCGGTGCGCTAGCCCGACTCGCACTTGACCGGTTTTTTTCTTGTAATAATTTCTATGGATAATTTATTAAAAACGGTTATATAAATATATAGGTGTAGTGTTTAATTTCAATTATATTAACGTTTAAACGCTTATCCGTGTGAACCGAGGCGTGAACTGTCATGGCGGCCAGTTGAGCGACGCTGCGGGCAAAACTTGCTTTCAATTTCCGCTCGCGTCTTGCGTTTATTGGGAGTACAGCAAATATCTCGGGGTGTTTACACTGAATATGGGGAAGTGACTCATCTTCGCAGTATATAATATAGTATAGGTTTACCATATAATAAATCATTCTGTCTTTGTGATTTGTGCACTGTAACTGCAATTGAATGTAAGAAATATTTATTTATTTTATTATCATGCTATTTCAAATAAGTATATGATGTTGCATAGGCAATTCAAACGTGGTAGAAATAAAACCTTCAAAAATAATACGTACACGTATACAAAATACCACGGTTGTTGTGATGCCTTCTCTCAAGCTTTGTACTACGCATGCGCACACAAACACGTATTAACACACGTACATTATGCTTCCTATCTCATTTCCTCCTAGGTTAAATCTTATGAATTTATGTGCCTCTTTTTACTGTCGCTTTTTCGTTTCAAAGAAACACTGTATAATGCTTCCTATCTCATTTTCTCCTAGGTTAAATCTTATGAATTTATGTGCCTCTTTTTACTGTCGCTTTTTCGTTTCAAAGAAACACTGTATAATGCTTCCTATCTCATTTTCTCCTACGTTAAATCTTATGAATTTATGTGTCTCTTTTTAATGTTGCTTTTTCGTTTCAAAGAAACACTGTATAACGCTTCCTATCTCATTTTCTCCTACGTTAAATCTTATGAATTTAAAAGTCTCTTTTTACTGTCGCTTTTTCGTTTCAAAGAAACACTGTATAATGCTTCCTATCTCATTTTCTCTTACGTCAATTTTTTTCGTTTTATCGACTTACAAATCACAACGATACCAAAGAAGTTTTCACTTCAAAATTTAAAAATACTGGAATTATTAATGTTACCCATATTAATTTAACTAAAGCTCTGTGTTTTATCGTCGACTCGACTAAATGGAGAGGGTTTTGATAATTGTAATAGTTTGAATGTTCGATACGAAACTATCTGCTGACAGCGGTTATAGTCGAAAATTTTAATTAAACCCACCAGTTATAGAGGGTGATAAGGGTGACTTAAGTGTCGGGAATGTACTTAAATGCTTGTGCTTTATTTTAATAAGTTCAAAACGACCGTTTGGTGCAACGGTAGCGATCCTGCCTTTCGCACAGACGACCCAGGACGGGTGCGAATCTTGAAAGGGCAGATGTTTGTGTGATGAATACGGACATTTGAACATTTTCAGTTATGGATATCTACATACAATGTGTCCCGTCACCAGTGTCACAGCCTTTAATGTTGTGAAATATGGCATTTTTTATCGACAAATTACCTCTCAAATTTGGTTTTTCTCAAAAAGCCAATAATTAAAAATACACAAAAAAGAATCTATTTGTTTCTCTTTATTTTTTTCTATTATTTATTTCATGACAATTGAAACATAATGGCTGTGAAACTATCTACATGTTTAACTATCAAAGGACACCTATTTAATGTTGATAGGACATTTAAATGATTAGTGGTGGTCGAATTAGTATGAGAGCCCAGGGCTTGGTTACCAAAATAAAAAGGGTAAAATAAGTTATTTTTCTCTAGGCTATGTGGATCCGTAAATATGTTTAGTTTAAACTAACTGTAAAATTATACAATTAAAAACGTGGGGCGTGATATGGTGTAGTTGGGAATTTTTGAAGAACTTTTAAGTCATGTTGAATGGTTCGTTTTAAAATACGCCCCACGTTTTTAATTGTATAATTTTACAGTTAGTTTAAACTAAACATATTTACGGATCCACATAGCCTAGAGAAAAATAACTTATTTTACCCTTTTTAGTGCATTTGTAACAAGAGAAAAACGTGGTTTTTTAAAATATTTTTTATGATAATTTATTTAACACATTTTAGTCTTAAACCTTTAAAATATTGTATTCTCATCGTAAGCAAGACTATATAAAAAATGTCAGCTCAATTGAATGTCTGAAAGTGGTCGAAAAATCGATCGCAAGATTTGACCCAAACAAACATATAAGAAAGCAAGTTAAGAAAAACGTGGTAAAAAATGGCGGCCATTTTATTACCGTAAGAGGAAAATAAAATTTGAGCGGCAATTTGTCGATAAAAAATGCCATATTTCACACCATTAAAGGCTCCGACACTGGTGACGGTACACATTGTATATATTTTTAAGAATATTATTTATCAATGTATCATATATGTATGTCTATCCGTTACCCTAGTATCCATAACACAAGCCTTGCACGGTTACTTTGGGCTAGGCTAGTCGCGTCTTGAGCTCAAGTTTTTTCTAAGGAAGGGTTACGCCAATGTCAGGAATTGTATTCAGCAGATGATGATATATTCATCATTCTTTCTAAAAAACTTGTTCGTCCGACCCATACATGACATTTTGTATTACAAAGGAAAGATTGAGGGTTAAAAAGGCGCTCAACTCGAGAAATATCTCAGTAAACGTTATAGGGTTGGCAAAATGAATAAATAGCCGTTTCTCATGGATTTATATCATGAAGTAAACCTTCTTTACGCATACTTGGGGAGTAATCTGGTGTAGGAGAGCGTTACAAAAAGTGTGATCGGGTGAAGCGAACGGAAGTTGAGAAGGAGATATAAATTAGTGAAGAGAGAGGGTTATGTTTTGTATTTTACTGTAGGGGCAAGAGAGGTGCGAGCACACATTTTCTTTCTCTCTTTCTCTCATAGCCAATTACGTTTCATATATCTTTATACAGGGTGTAAATGAAAATAGAACACCTGCTTTAATGGGTTATCATGTATCGCAAATGTAACAGATTTGTTGTATCAGTTTTTCAATTAACTAATAAATAACAGAGTTTTGAAAATAAGAAATAAAAAAGAACGGAGCGCATCGCCTTAAATTTAAACGCGTGGGTCACCGCTCACTGACCGCGTTCATTGACCGCGTCACACGCGTAGGTATTTAATATTTTTATTTATCAAAGATGCCTAATTTTTTGAAAATAATTTAATAAATTCTCGCTCAGGTGAGTGAGAATGGACCGTGTGTACGAGTACCATCTTTAATCAGAGTTCCACAATGTACGGTCAATAGCACGTCACGGTGAATGAAAGCAGCTCGATATTAGCGCTTACGCCTACGAAATAAAGCCGGTGCAAATACCAAAGTGCTTCCTGCTCTTTGCATGATATGCTGTTGACTGTACTAAAAAAAATAATTAAAACCTACCTTTTTAATCTGCCGTTGTTATCACCTCCATTAGAGATCAATATGATTTCCACTTCAATCACCAGACAGCACTAAATACACTTACACTTTAAATTAAATGTTCAAAGTTCCTTTCCTGTACGGACACACACAGTCTTGCACGTGCATAGTCCATGCAGCGCTCGTAATCTTCCACCAATAATGCTTGCACCTTTGTAAACTTAAATTGATGTCGCGGCTGTTCATCCATCTTTAGGATTTTGTGTACGGTGGCATTGTAGACTTCAAAAAGTCGACCGGCACTTCTTGCACTGTCCTCAGGATGTACATCAAAATGAGCGAGAATTGAATCCCTAACGTCCACGTTACCTATAGCACCGGAATCCACGTTGCGATTGGAAAAACTGCCACGATCTCTTAAACGCTGAACTACGTTCACAATATTCTACCATGGGAGGGCACAGTTATTATTGCGGTGTCCGAAATAGTCCAGATACAAACGCAATGCTTCACCAGAGTTCCCAACGCCCATTCCATAAGCCAAAACCATATCCGTGTATTGGATATTACTGTACTGATAAAATTAGGCATAATTATCCGTAAATAAACACCACACTAATCACAAAATAGGTAGTACTTATCCAGAAAAGTACACACGAAAAAACTAGCACATACGACACAATAAGCAAATCACGTCCGCGAATTGTGGTTAGTTTCCGTCAGTGTTACCAACTCTTGAAAATATTTAGCCTAAATTAAATTCAAATAACCCCTAAATTTACCCTCATTACTTGGAAATCCCTCTAAAAATAAATTGTATGATATAATTTTGTTAATTTTTCATTTATAAAAATAAATAACATTTATTACGTCAAATATTATTTCATTTTCTTCTGGCGAATCAGATTTTATAAAGTCATACATGTTGACTTTGAATAAGCCTAATATTTTAGGAGATGGGTTGAATATTGTACAAGATCATTCATCCACCATTTCGTTTGAAAATTCCAAGTACTGTACTTGGATTTTAAGTACACTAGATTTCACTAAGTCCGAGGTCGCTAGGTAAAAAATTAATTTGGTTAGCTAGTTAAGGCTGTCCCAGGGCCTATACTTTAAATCTTTTATTTTCTCGATAATTAAAATATTAAAAAATATGAAGGTTCACAAAAACCATAAAAATAACCCTAAACATATAACACCCCCAAAAATCCCATCTCACTTATTTACACCCTAAATTTAGGGGGAAAACTTCTAAGTTGGGAACCCTGGTTTCTGTACACACACTAGCGTGAAATTTTAAACAAAGGTAGGGACTTTACCATCCTAAAGGTGTGCACACATTGGACAAATATTTAATAAAAGAAAATTAATAACGTTTACTACAAACATTAACAATAAATGACTTGTTCCATCAATGTTATAATAATGCAATATTGTTATTTGTAGAATGTAATACATGTTTTTATATTATTTTCTGAGAAAATAAATTTCAAAACAAAAATTAAAAGTATGACCCTTAGGTACCATCAACTTACATCTGTTCTGCTATACTCTCGTATAGCAGAACATATTTTAGTAGTGGTTAATTTCAACAAAAAATCCAGATATTTTCAGAAAAAGGATCTTGTTATCATAAGGGTCCGTTTGTTTTTACTTTTGATGTACGGAATTCTAATAAAAAGTAAAAACTCTTTAATTTCAGGCTCACTTCAACGCGAACTAATACCAGAAACGTTATATAAATTGATTGAGTCGATTTATTAATAATAAGGACATACCTAGGCACCCAAGTAGCAAAATCAAAACTATGAATAGTAGTTACAAACAACGTCAAATGATATTATTTCTAATATCCGAATCCAAAAAAACACAAAATTACGTTAAAAACGCGCCTAGGTGTCTAGGTATCTACTATCAACAAAATATTTTTCCGATAAAAAAATAATGTATCCACAGCCTAATTTTAACGACCACTGCAAGCTCGCCTTTCGGCAAGATAAAAGGTACCTACGACCGCCTTACACGTGCCACTCATTTCGCGGGCTGAACTTAGGAATTAATTTCAAAAGTATGATGTTTTAATTGGGGTAGATTGTTAAAATGTTTTTGTTTATTGCGTTGCTACTGTTTTTGAATTTATTATGTTACGTTTAATGTATAGTAAAGATTTGTGATTTAGAGTATTTTCTGTTGTTATTAGAAACTTATCTAGGAAATCTACTTTTTAAAAACGATAAAGATGAAGATGTGTACATGCTGGTCGTTATTGTAAATTGAATACCATCACGTGTATGGACAAAACAGTCAATAAAATGGTCATAAGGATTTTAATGACATTTCAAAAGTATGTATTTAATAATATTCCAGTTAAGTTCGGCCCTGGATGGAGCTCGGTCCTGTGTAGAGTTGGGAAAAATTACTCGTAAAATGTGAATCAAATCACTAATTCAAGCATTGGTATCAGAATCGACTTTTTGATTCGTATGAATATTAGAGCTGTAGCAAATCGTATGTATTCGATACTGAGTAACGGGTGGGCCATTTAGTACCGAGTAACGAAACGTTACACACAAATGCATTTCGTTACTCGCATTTTTCGTAGTATGGGTACCTACACTATTTCAGTTTACGCAACGTCCGTTGATGCGTGTATTTGTACGTTTGCTGATCGTATATTTTACGCATGCGCGCGCTTATTCAGTGAATTTATAAACGTACGTTACAAAGAACGATGTTTGTTTATTAAGTAAAGTATAATTTGGAAATTCGTCGTCCAAGTTTTTTACTGTTTATAAAATTGTATTGTGTAAGTAGACAAAGTTTGAGATTGTAACAGAAACAAGGTAAGGAAGTATTTTTTACAAATAAGAAATATGTATGTTTTTGTTTTTTATTATCGCGAATATCACGGTTTTTTGTTGTTATCTTAAAAGAGATGTGTCTAAATGAGTCTAATGATATTAAATTGTTTCTTCGATAACAAAAGCTGTTTATCAAAAGTCTGGTTCAAAATACAGAAAAGTGAAAAAAAATTACCTGACTCAGCTTGGTATGTAACGTATAAGTATGTTTTCTATAAATCACGAATGTTGCGACGCCGCGACGTCATAATGCACTGGTACGCAATACGATTCAATTCGTTGCTCTAACTTACACATAACATAGCATGTTATAAGGTAACTGAAGTAACGATACGATAGTAATAATTGTTATAGTAACGAATACATACGGGTACACTTTTTTTCGTTACTTTTACAGCTCTAATGAATATCATTGTTGTCAGATCGATTTCGATTTAAGATCAAAATGTGATTCTGACCTTAGTATCTTTCGGACTGACTAAAATTATTAACTCTGCGGACTTGATAAAATTCGAAGGAGTCGATTAGAGAGTCAAGAAATCGAAACATTTCAATTGTTCACTATGTATTTACCCGTCACTAGTTCTTTTAGGTCAGCGATTGTGTGAGTGACACACACACTGAACATCTTGAGGTAGGTAAGTATAGGGTCAAGCTGAGGGGTCAAGCACCAGCTGATTTAAGGCGCAGTTTAATTCGGTTTGTCAATAACAAGGAATCGTTTTGGACGTTTATTTTCATAATTATACGAGCAATTAAAAAAATACCAATTACTGATTGTTAAATATCATTGATACTATAGGATTTTAATAATTTTATTTTAATTACTGCAACTTAATTATGAAACTTTGAACTGCAATAACTCCGAAACGGAGAGTGATATCGCGAAAATTCTTTTTGTGTTTGAACACTGAAAGCCCATGGTTTTCACCATTTTAACAGGTGTTCTATTTTCATTGACTAGCGGTATATATAATAATTTTTCTGTGAGTGTGTATGTCACTGAACTCCTCCTAAACGGCTGGACCGATTTGAATGATTTTTTTTGTGTGTGTTCAAGGGGATCTGAGAATGGTTTAGATTCACAAATCAGCCCGGCAGATGGCGCTGCAGACGGTATCTAGGTTATTTATCTATACTGCAAAAATAACAGGCAGGACAACGTCTGTCGGGTCCACTAGTCTAATATAAAGATGGAGCTAAAGAAATTTTACTTAAGTAATGTGGTCTAAATCACACTCATTTTTTTTTAAATACCAATTTTTTTTTGCATTCACCATGCAATATTTTCTATAAAGTATAAAATACACCTGTAGAAAACAACTTAGCCTCCGAGCCCTCAGGCGGGCGGCGTATTTTATATCTTATAAAAAAAATATGGAATTGTGAGTGCAAAAAAAATAACGATGTTATAGCTGGTTGGCTTAATCGAATGTTTAATATTTATAAAAATATTACTTTTGATGTTAACATTCAACATTGGTGGTAAATTTCAACACGTCTGCAAGCGTTGCGGTAGCTCAGCGGTCAGAGCCCTCGCCGGATAGCGAAAGGTCGTGGATTCGTATCCCACCTGAGGGTTCGGAGGCGCGGACGTTTTTTACAGGCGTATTTTATATTATACCAAATAATGGAGCACATCAAAGAATTAAATTATTATTATTGTTATAAGTTTATATGAGACACACACACGCGCACGTACGCACGCACTCTTGCCACAGGATAAATAATAAAAATACCGATTCGTATTCTAAATAATTAAAATAATACTAGATTTAAAAATCTAAAAATCCCACGTTTTTCAGTGACCAAAACAGAATAAAATAACCCGGCGGGGCCAAGCGAGGAGCCACTCAAAACGGCCACAAAAGTGAAAGTTGCCGAAAGTTGACCTGAAAGTGTACCTAGAAAGTTGAAAGTTGTTTAAGCGTGCATTGTCATCGGGTTCTGAGCTACCCTGAAAGTTTCAACTCGCTTGGTGGTCGGAAAGTGCCTCAAAATTGAGATACAAGATTCCAACCGGACAGACAAGACGACAGACAAGCAAACAGACAAGAAAGCCACCTAAGAAAAACGTGGGAAAAAGTGAGCCCTATGAAGTATTGTTATTGTAATATTAAGTTAATTGATAAATTAGGTAATTTCATTAATATTATTGTTTATGTGTAGTTGATTGTACAAAATAACGTCGTTGAAATTGCAATGTCGCGTAACCAGCAGTTGCTAATAACGCGGAACTACAAAAATATAAAAATTATAGTTTCATCAGACAGACGTACTAATAAAGAATATTATACATATATATCAAATTCTTATTAATATTATTTCTCATAACGTTATTAAATATTATAAGTATAATATGTATAATATATATATATCCTTCTTTTTTCGTGGTTTGATTTTTCTGTCTCTTTTTATTGTCGCTTTTTCGTTTCGAAGTGACACTGTATAATGCTTCCTATCTCATTTTCTCCTACGTTAAATCTTATGAATTTATGTGTCTGTCGCTTTTTCGTTTCATCGACTTTCAAATCACAACGATTCTAAAGAAGTTTTCACTTCAATAACAGGTTTTTTCGCTCTCCTGTACCACTAGTACACACTACTGGTTCCGCGATATTGCAGACTCATCGACGATAAACCATTTTGGTAACCCTATGCCCGTCATATATTCGTCACTGGTATCTGTCAGATTCCCCGCACGTAGTGACCTCACAAAGTTTTAACATAAAGATATATATCTGTCCAGTTTCCCAAAAGAATAGTAAACGCTTTGGTCGTCTAGTACTTATATTTTTATCTGAAATCTTATGTAATACATATTTGGAATATAAATATGGAATGTTGGTGCGACGATAACGATTATGTCTATAAGCAAAAAGGTTCGAATTCTTGTAGGTCCTTCTATGTTTTGCGTATTAAATATATTTACTAGGTCTGCCATGCATACTGCTGTTTGCAAATACTGAGCGAAGCACTACCTTACCTAACCTCACCACCTGACTGTGCATTACTTTGGTAGTGGACTGTATTTTATGGATTTGGCTGGTAATAAAATGCTTCGGTATAATTGACGTGCACACTCATTTAATTGCGGTAACAAAGAGAGAGAAAAATACAGGAAAAACTGCAAAGTTGCCAGCATAAAAACATTGCCATGTTTAGTACAATAAAAAATGTTGGTATTTCCAACATATTGCCCATCTAAGAAAACAATATTAAGATACAATATTTATGAAAGTTATGCTGAACAAATTATGAATATTTATTTTATTTAAGAAAGTATACACATCTAGATGCAAGTTACATTTTTTTTTTTTTAATTATACAATGGATATATATTATTATTTGATGAACTTATTTCTAATAAACTTGGAAAACTATAAAATACTTAACTAGGTACTTAGATTTTAACAAAACACTTATGTAAGATGCTTTCTAATAAACTTGGAAAACTATAAAATACTTAACTAGGTACTTAGATTTTAACAAAACACTTATGTAAATTGCTATTACAATTATTAAGAGGAAGCTATAATAGACACAATATTTTTAAACTTATTCTATAGGTAAAACACAAATTTTGACAATTGACCGCTTATGGGTCCTACCATTGGCAGTTTTTACTTCGACAACTCTTACTTTGTTGTCCTTGCCAGGGAAAACTTGCGTTACTCTTGCCATTGGCCAATACATAGGTGAAGTATCTTGCTCTTTTAATATAACCAATGAACCTACCTGAACATTTGGATATACAGTTCTCCACTTTGAACGTGTTTGCAAAGTATTTAAGTATTGGTTACTCCAAACCTTCCAAAATGAATTTTTAATATTAGTACAGATTCTCCAAAACTTTAAATTATTAGCGAGTTGCTCATTGGGTTCCGGATAAGCATTTAGTGCAGAGCCTATAAGAAAGTGGCCCGGTGTAAGACAAGAATAATCTTCTATATTGTTTGACAATGGCATAAGTGGTCTGCTATTCAATATGGACTCAATTTGACACAAAACAGTATTCAGTTCTTCATAAGTTAGTACAGCCTTTTGAACAACTCTTTTCAAATGGAATTTCATACTTTTCACACTGGCTTCAGCTAAACCTGCAAATGTCGGTGAATAACAGGGTAAAAATTTAAAATTTATTCCATTTTGTGCTGAAAAGTTATAAACTTCCGTTTGATGAACCATCGAATTTTGTAATTTATACAACTCATTTAATTTACTACTTGCACACTTAAATGTTGATGCATTATCACAATAAATATTGAGAGGCAAGCCTCTTCGTGCTATAAATCTTTTTAAACAAGCTAAAAATGTTTCTGTTTTCAGATCAGAAGTCAGTTCCAAATGTATTGCTTTTGTGGTAAAACAAACAAACACACAGACATATGCCTTTGTTTCTATGGACCTTCTGATTCTAGACTGTTTTATCATTATTGGTCCAGCAAAATCTAAACCTATATTTTTAAAAGGCCTGGAAGAAATATTTACTCTATCATGGGGTAACTGGCCCATAATTTGCTTTGCTGTATTGGCTTTTAATTTAAAACAAACAATACACTTATGTATGACCTTTTTTACTTGTTGCATGCCTTTTACGATCCAAAAACTTTGATTTATTGCTGACAGAACCAGTCTTTGACCTGCATGAAGATTTCTTAAATGTTCTCTTTTAATTATTAACTGAGTGACGCGAGATTCTCGGGGTAAAATAACTGGGTGTTTTTGAGAATAAGAAATAAATGCATATTCCAACCGACCACCAACTCTAACTAGACCTCTGTCATCAATAAATGGGCTTAAAGGCTTTAAACTACTTTTAGGAATAGTATTACATTTAATATTATATATATCATCCTTTAAATATTTTTGCTGTTCATATTTGACAATTAATAGCAGTGAATTTTCTAATTCTTTGCTAGAAATATAGTTTAATTTATTTTTGGTACCTTTAGACCTTGCATTCTGAACAAAACGTAAAATATAAGCTAATACGCGCTGCATTTTATTTATGTCCGAATATTTATCAAGAAAATCTAAACATAATGCATTTTCATTGAAAAGGGTACACACCATTGCACTTGAGAATGAAGAGTTTGCTATCACCTCTGGTAAATCGTCAGACAGTAAGTCAGGTAAATTGCTCACTTCATACTTACTACTTTGAAGGAAACTTGGACCTGTCCACCATAGGGAGTGATTCTCCAGCTCATTAGGTAGAATGCCTCGACTCAAACAATCTGCGGGATTGCTTTCAGAAATTATATAAGCCCAGGTGAATTGCTGTGTAAGCTCTAGAATAACCTTTATCCTATTTGCAACATAAGCGTTAAGCATATTAATATTGCTTTTAATCCATGCTAGAACAATTTGTGAATCTGAGTATAAGATGACATCATCAATCTTTAATTTCATTTGCAAAGTATGATAGACTCTTGTGACAAGCTTTGAAAGAAGAAGTGCAGCATTAAGCTCGAGTCTAGGTACGGTGAGTTGCTGTCGCAGTGGATTGACACGCGACTTGGAACAAAGCAGGGATATTTTGACATTGCCCATTAAATCTGTAACACGTAAATAGACGCAACAGCCATATGCGGTGCTCGATGCATCAGCAAAGCCTATAATTTGAACAGAATTCGTGCTATTGAGACCTATATAGCGTGGTATTGGTATTGCTGCCATAATTTGCAAGCTATTGTAAAACTTAAGCCAAGCTTTAAGCACTTCCTCGCTCGGCTGCACATCCCAGCCAGCATTTTCTTGCCATATATGCTGTAGTATGACCTTAGCACTTAAAACAATGGGACCAGCCAAGCCAAGAGGATCATAAAATTTTCCGATGAAACTTAAAATGTCACGCTTTGTGGAAGGTATCTTATTATTGACCGTAGGTCTTGAAATCACAAAGGCGTCCTTTTTAATATTAAAGTTCACACCTAGTGTTTTAAGAAACAAATTGTCTTTTTTTAATTCTACATCATCGAAATGGTGTTGTGATTTTGGAATTTCGTTAAGTAATTCAAAACAATTAGAAACCCACTTATGCAATTGAAAACCACCTATTCCTAAAAGTTTGCAAAGTTGCCTTTTAGTCTCTATCAATAATTTTGGACATCCTTGAGAGACAAGAGCGTCATCAACATATAGAGAATTTTCTATAACAAAGGCGGCTAATGGAAATTCATTTCCAAACCTAATAGCCAGTTCTTTTAAGCAACGAGTAGCTAAATATGAGGAACTTTTAAGACCATAAGTAACAGTATTTAGCTGTATACATTGAATATTATCCTTGGGGGTATCCCGCCAAAGGATATTTTGTAATGATCTATGACTAGGATCTAGTAAAATTTGCCTAAACATACTCTTTATGTCAGTTATGAAAATATATTGATCAACTCTAAACAACAGCAATACATCTACTAACTCTTTTTGGACAATAGGTCCATTTAATAATAAATCATTCAGTGAAACCTTGTTACTAGTTTTCATCGATCCATCAAATACTACTCTACATTTGGTAGTTCTTTTATCTAATCTAACTATTGGGTGGTGTCCAAGAAAGAACACAGGTTCAGTATGTAGGTCATACTGACTAATATCAATGACAGAACCATGCCCTTGCTGTACATAATCATGAATAAACTCCTTATAAAGCTTATACAAACTTTCGTCCTTTTGCAGACGTTTTTCTAAATTAATAAATCTTTTAAAGGCTAAGTTAAATGAATGCCCAAGTGTTTGATTTATAGATTCCAAAGGTAATTTGAGAGGCAAAGCAACTTGAAATTTATTATGTACATTATCTAATGTTACCGTTTCACAAAATATGTTTTCACATAAATTTTGTTCAGGTTGTTGTTCTGAAAAATACTCTGGAATACTTTCTGTCTTCCAAAACATAGAAAGAGTATTATTTAAAGTATTGTCACAAGTTTTGCAAAATAAAGATGTTACCTGTTGTACATTGTTTGTGTTAGGAATAGAACCTGCTAGAACACAACCAAATTGTGTATATAAAATAGGTAATGTGGAGTTACTGCTTCCCTTAAGCGATGACCCCTGGTAGGTAGTTGAATTTTCAGGCTGTAGCAACACCTGGAAGAATACATCAACCCCTAATAAAATATGTATTACACTTGGCTCATTAAAGGTTTTATCTGCCAATGAGATATTTGGTGGCATCACTAAGTTCTTCAAAGAGAAGGTTGTTTGTGGCAGTTTAGATGTAATTTTGTCCAATATAAAACATGTGACACGTATATTGTAGTTATTAATAAGTGAAAATAATTGTAATTGCACACATTGTTGTACATTACTTTTGACATTGCCTATGCCTACCACTGGAGTATTTGTTGACTTGGGCTGTAAATTTAAAAGGTCAGCAAGCTCTTGGGTTATAAAGGAAACCTGCGAACCGCTATCAAGCAGAGCCTTAACATGTACCTCTGTGCCATTTTTTGCAATGAGTTTAACTCTTGCCGTAGGCAACAACACTTGATTTGCATTGGCATCCATAAATAATGTTACAGGAGACTGCGACATATCTTGGTGAAGCAATGTATTGTGCTTCTGTTTACATACTTCACACTTAAAAAAGAATCTACACCTTTTGCTATGTTTATGCAGACAAATCTGACAGATATTGTTATTGTTAACAAACTTAAATCGTTCTTTAACAGACATGAGTTTAAATTTAGGGCAAATATGTAATTTATGGGCAGACTTACATAATATGCATACTGGTGACAGCGTTGACTCCTTGACTTCTGCAATACTTGCCGCTACGTGAGTGTGAGCCTTAGAAGGGAGAGGCGTAACTATTTTCTCTGCATTCTCAAGCGCTGATGCTCTTTTCTCTAGAAATTCAATTAAACAATTCACTGTAGGTTCCCTATCTCTATTTAATTGAAATTCCCTATTGCAAAATATATCCAATTTTCTGGTCAGAATGCAAAGCACTATAGGATCCCATTGATTAACATTATAATTTAAATTTTTTAATGCAGCAAGTTGTTGCTTGATTACAGATACAAAGCATCTTATATTATGTGCTGTCGATTTTATTATAGGATTTATGTCTAACAATATATTTATATGCTCGTTTGTGATTTTATATTTATTGTCGTAACGATCCTTTAGCAATTTTCTCGCTTCACAATAACTCTCAGATACAATCGGTAAATTTTTTAACAAATCTAGGGGTTCGTCACGAAGAAAACTTCTAAGATATACTAATTTTTGTACTTCTTCTAAATTTTTATTGTTATGAACTAATGCATCAAACAAATCACAAAATGGTTTATATTCAGAGTACTTACCAGTGAATATAGGTACTGTTATATCTGGCAATTTTTGTGCAACATTATTCTTTGGAAACTGGGGTGGCGAGGGACATTTATTATGAGATAATTTCTCTAAGATGAATGCAAGAGTTTCAATGTATTTCCCTTCGACGGCATCATCGTCGTCCGCCGTTGGATCAATGGCACAAATTTCCAAATTGAGTTTTTCGAATTTGTTGAAGGCAGAACGCAAGCGTTCCTCTTTTATTTTTAGAGCATACTGATCGAACGTTACGTCTTGGCAATCTTTGAAATAATTATTGTACTTAGTAATTATTCCCTTCACTGCAGCACGTTTTCTAACTAAAGCCGTAAGAGCCGGCATTGTGTCTTCTAGGTTGGAACTATCGTCAAGCATAACCAATATTAACTTAAGGTAACTTAAAGTCTCTTAAAATTCGAGAAATCATATAAATACTCTCGTCGCAAGCGCACACACGACACAAGGCACGGCAGTAAGCACAAAATGGCCGATGCGAAGATCGGCACTCTTGCTCCGCACTTCCGTCTACAAGGCGCCAATCGGTAGACGCGTAGTAGGCGCGTAATATGAACTTGGGCGCACCAGCGCTCCAAGCGGTGAGCAGCGTAAACTTGAGAAGGAAGCGACCAATCGTGTCGTAGAAATTGATGCACCAGCGCTCCAAGCGGCGACCAGCTCAAACGGGCACGCTCCAATAGCAGCGTCGAATTGGCCCGCGGCAAGCACACCAGCGCAGTATGCGGCAAGTAGCACGAACTACAAAATTGGTACTAATATGGCGATTGGGCGGAAATGACACACCAATTTTTAAACCACTTATTGAAACAATTTGATGTTTCTTCTTCTTGTTATATGCAGCTCTTCGTTCAAATTTATAGAATGATTTTTTGCACGTCCCACTTAGCTTGTTCGGTGAGTTCTGCGTTGGCGTTGGCGTCACACTCGCACGGCAGGAATGGAAGGCCGGGACGAGGAAAAACCTACTACTCAACTGCTTCAACGACAAAACTATAGTGGAAACACTCGCGAAGCACTTTTTGCGAAGGACCATGTGCATTACTTTGGTAGTGGACTGTATTTTATGGATTTGGCTGGTAATAAAATGCTTCGGTATAATTGACGTGCACACTCATTTAATTGCGGTAACAAAGAGAGAGAAAAATACAGGAAAAACTGCAAAGTTGCCAGCATAAAAACATTGCCATGTTTAGTACAATAAAAAATGTTGGTATTTCCAACACTAACCTTATTACCTAAACTAACCATTCAGGTCGCGTCGTGCTTTTTTTCAATGGTTTTGAATTAGATTTTTAAAGGGTGATTATTCCTCGATGGTATGTCTGATTTCAAAACTTTCTTTTGAACATTAGTCACAACAACGATGTGAGTTTTGGCGCCAAATTTCATCAATGTAGTATCAGCGGTTTGGCTGTAATCAGCTTTTGAATTTTTCTTTCGGTGATTATTCCTCCATGGTAAAGTCTATTTTTTTTTTACATAGCCTATGTCCGTCAGGTTATAATCATGTATGTTTATGCCAAAATTCGTTCGAAACGGTTAAACCGTTAGGTAGCAGGAGAGAGACAAGCGAAATTTGTGAGTTGCCTAAAAGAGAGCTTCGCTCAATAAAAAAACAAAATGGCGGATTTTTTGCGCCAAATTTAAATGCTTGACACACTGCAGCCTGAACGGCTCGATGGATTTTAGCTTCAAAGGTGTTGTTAAAAAACCCGACTGCGTTTCTGTGTAATTTGGCAATGAAAAAACCCTAAAACAAGAAAGTCGTCATAACCGATTGCACTTAAACTTAAGAATCGCTAAAGTTGTAGCAGTCGGGACCCATTCTAGAAATGGAGGCTTAGTGAATTGAGAGCACATACCTATATTACATTGCAGATTACTCCAATCTACTTACAAGATGGCTGACTTTCTAGAATGGGTGCCGTCGTCTTCTACTTTGGCAATTCTTAAGTGTATGACAACTTTCTTGTTTTAGGGATTTTTCATTTCCAAATTACACAGAAACGCAGGTTTTTTAAGTTTAGTCGTGCGAAATTCGATTCCAAAATATCAAAAATGCACAACGTTAATGTTCATGTTTTCACTTCTGCCGGCACTCCCGGAGTGCAACCCGTTGTTTTTTTTATACGTGACTTTCACAACATGCCTATTTCGTCACAACATCGTCTCGACCACACCGGTGTGTCAAATGATCCTTATCGATATGTCGATTGGAATCCATCCTAAATCGATTATCATTCTTTGTTCCATCGGTCACGCTGTCAATCTCGAAATAAGGGGCACTGATGTGTAATTTATTATCATAAGAAAAAATGTTATTAATATTTTATATTCAATTCATATACTTGTTTAAAAAAGGACTTTTTGGCGGGAGCTGGAAACGTCTTCTTGTTGTATTCTTGTTAAATATTGTATTGTGCATTAGAATAAAACACTTTTTTACGGATTTTTGCGCATGTTTTATTTTATATTTAATCCTGACGTTTCGACTCCTTTACAGGAGCCGTGATCACAGGATGACTAAGATGATGGTTGTCATGTATTTTCTTCTACCTTCACAATATTTTAATCGGGCACGTTACTAATTATTAAATTATTTTATATAAATCAAATTGTTTTATTTTAATTTTTACATATTATTTAGTGTTAATATGTAAAATATATTATTTTATTTAAACATGCGCAAAAATCCGTAAAAAAGTGTTTTATTCTAACGTGTAATGTGCGCGGAAGTGTAAGAACTAAATATATTGTATTGTGGTTAATATAAATGTGTAATAGTTGTGGATTATTAACCACTAAGTGTTCGTGAATATGCACGAATGTTGACAAGTGAAAAAAGCTTAAGTTGCTTTTTCACACACTCTCAAGAATTCTATGGGGAGGTTTTAGTAAAACCCCACACCTTTACTGAAACCTAGGGAAAACAATTATTTTATTATTCACTCATCTTCCACTTATCATCTTTCATTCATAAACCAGCTCTCATTATCATCATCATCCAATTATGAAAAGAAAATATTTAGAAGTAGGTTGTATGGGTTTTGTACCTTTAGACATCCCTTAGGTATGGGAAACTAAACCAACAAAATATTCATGGTTATGACTGCTTATAAAAAATAAGCATTATAACTTATAAGCAGTTATAATAAGAAATATTTTTATTTGAGAACTTTCTCCATAGAGGGAGACAAAGGGTATAAAACATATACAGCCTAAGTCCCAAGTATATTATTTACAAAGACTTGAAAGTTGAATATATGATTTAGTATACTCTATTCCGAAAGTCAAGCCCCATACTTTATAATACACTTTTCCAATGACATAAATATTAATGTACTTTATATGTAACAGGGTGTTTAAAATTTTCTGCAACTTATGGCTGCGATTCTTTTCATATTATATTGCGACTACGCGCTTTGGAAATTTAAAAGTATTCAAAACGGCCATTCCCTTTGATGCACTATGCATGTAACGCTGTGAGCGTTGAAAACACACGATGAACAATATCGGACGGGACCGACGCTGTTTTATTTATTTTTTCTTTAGTTTTTAAAGAGGTTTTTGTGCCTTTCAAAGCACGAACGAGGTTGTGATAATTATCTTTGGTTACCCATAAATTGATAATCATAAGCAACGCAGTCATAAACGTTGCATTACAGAGTTCCATAAGGACGTTATTTTAAGTCCCAAAAATTTGATGCATTATGTAAACTCAAATAAGATCATAAATAATAATAATATAATATACAATACATTACAATCACACCAATTAGCGTAGCCCAAAGTAAGCCCTGTAAGGCTTGTGTCATGGACACTAGAGTAACGGATAAACATACATATATCATAAATAAATAAGCAATATATAAATATAATATTAATAGAAATATATATAAATGCTCATGACTCAGGTACAAATGTTCGTATTCGTCACACAGACATTTGCCCCTTCTGGGACTCGAACCCATTACCGTCGTTGCAAAAGGCAGGATAGCTACCGCGTTGCACCAAACGGAAAACAAATATGAGAAACTGTGTAAGAGTAGTTTAAATGATAATATGATATTTATGTTACAAAAAAAATCAGGTTCTACTTAGTACCGGCAGGAGATCGAACCGAGGACCTCGCAGTGGATCACCATAGAAACGGATAACGATGCAAGCGAGGTCGTCAAATTTATTGAGCGTTCATCGTACCTATTTACCAGTTACAGTTTTTACACATTTTCTTTATAATGATTTTAATATTAATATTTCTTACATTTACACAAATTAGCTTAACTCTTCCTATCCGTTTTTAAAGCCAAGTGACGGTGAACCTTATGGGTTAGCTCGTTCCGTCGTGAATCCTGTCTTAGCCCCCGGGCTAGATTGAATTGAGAGCGAATCCTTTCAAAACAGGACTTTTGGTGTAATGCAGAATCGATGCCGTTGCACCAAACAGCCGTGAATGGTACGCAAATGTAAACACAGAGACAGAATATTTATTGTATGGTAAACCTACTCTATTAAATTATATACTGCAGAGAAGAGTCCCTTCTCTATATCAGTAAAACACCCCGAGATATTTTAATTTTTAGTGGTACAGCTATCTTATCACCAAATGATCGGTTTACAACGATATATTACCCCGTATGTTTCCAATAGAAAGCTTTAAATGTCGTCATTTGTATTCCACTCGCGGACACATCTGTGGTCATTATATCGGGTTCGATTCCCGCGATGTAACATCGTTTTACACGATATCCGCGTTAATCTGACGTGAACTGTTTTCAACATGCAATTGTTACCATAAACAACAGAGTCTGGGTTCGAGTCCCGTCTGGCTTTTACGACAAGTTGATTTTTTTATTATTTTAGCTTTAAAAAAGTGCATTGGAAAAGAGAGCATTAAGAAGAATAGCTGGAGTAAATATATATTGACAAAGATGGAAATATAGATGCTTAGATGGTTTGGATATGTGGCAAGAATGGACGAAAGATGATTGACACAGTTGGTTCGAATGCCACAAAAGGCGAATATTTTCCACACTCATTCTGCCGAAAAATAATCTTCGTAACTGACCTCCTTTTTGGATCCCATGGATCAGCTTCAATGACGCCATAACTTTCCGAGTTCTAAACTGATTTTAATATTTTTTGTGTGGAATCGAATCAACAGGTTTTATTACTATATCGTGACGGAGAATTTCGAAATTCGCAAAAATGAAAAAGTTATGACCAAAAAACATTAGGTCTATAGGATTTTGCATCGAAACAAAAAGATCGCGTTTTTTGAAAGTTTTCATTCTTATGGAATTTCAAAATTTACCTAAACATTTTTGATTTTTTTTGTATAACGCTCTGCTCCAATATATGGTGCTAGGGAAGCTTTATGCTTAGCAACTGAATTGACCTAGTAATTCTTTGTCTGTCCTTTAAATTCGTTAAGTGATATTACTTCCGGTTTAAGATGTACCCATATTTTAATTAAGACTGGAGGTATGGGCAGTAGCAGTTCTGTTTCGTATATTATTTTATTTGGGCCCCTTTATGGCTAGACCGTTCAATATCAAGCATTTAGGAGCTGGAGTGAATTTGATGGATAAAATAGGGAAAGATGTAATAAGAGAGTGGTGTTATGTGAAAGAAGATATAGTGAGAAAGAAAGAAAAAGTGATGCTTAGATGGTTTGGACATGTAGAAAGAGACGAAAGAAGATTGGCTAAACAAGTAGATGAGGCAAAAATGCATGAGAAAGTCGGTAAAGGCAGAACAAGGCGCACTTTCATAGACCAAATAGAGGATATCGCGAAAAAAGTTACGTCAAAAGTACCCTTAACTGACGAACTTTTGATGTATCTTTAGACTAGTCGAAGAGAAAGTAATTATATTTATTTGAGAGGCGAGAGCACGTCCTCTTAGCATCATGGTCGGAAGTAGAAGAAAGAGAGAACTCTAAGCGTTAGTGATGTGACATGAAACTAGTGTTGGGTAACAAGCCAACATGTGTAAATCTGTGATCTTTGCCCACCACTGCGGAAAAAACGCGTATTTCTTCTATTTAGAATGGGTTTGCTCTTGATCCCAATCAAGCCTGGGGGCAAAGACAGAATCCACGATGGAACGAGCTAACCCAGAAGATGCCTATTCACCCTGGCTTTGAAAATGTATGGGTTATAAGTTCTCGGAAATACAGATGCAGGGAGGGAGTTCCACTCTTTGTATGTATGCACACGTAGAAAATCATGAGTGACAGAAAAGTGTGTCCTCGTCGTTTCGTTAAGCTGTTGTGTCTTGTAATTAGAGCACATGATATGTCTCGGAATTAAAACTATTTAGTGGTAATTGATGCGATGACCTCAATTGAAGTCTATCCGTGAGTGGGCGACTCGTGACATCATGGCTTCGTAAACTTTTAAGTTGTGTAACTGTCATGGGGTTAGATGAAGGAACTAGATTAATGACTTCTGTGGGAATGTATCTTGACTTGGATGTAGAAGGAAAAAAAATCTTTGTCTGTAAAGTCTGTTTACAGTCGATAATTTTACGTGATAACGTGAGACATGAATTGAATAGAACTATTATCACTGAATTGTGATTATTTTTTATAATACAAAGAAGGAGTTCACTTCAATAACAAACACTTATTAACAGTTGACTGTTGTCTCTCTTCTACTCGGACGCATTGGCCGATGGAGTTTAAGAGAGACAGATGCGTCAGAAGCCGAACGCTTAGGCCGTTCGTACCTCTCCATCGCTTGTTCCGCGCTCTCGCTTGCACGCTCGGCTCAGGCGGGACGTAACAATGAGGAACGTGACAATGAGTCATGCTTTTTTTTGCGTGCAGCCGGCGTTCATTAATTTATAACCCGTTATCACGTCAATAATACATACATTCTCGTACATACAATCACGCTAGGCATCACGGGGTAGGCAAAATTAATAGATTTCCACTAAAAACGACCCTGACATTTCTCGCTTCTTCAACTGACCTTTCATACAATCGTCGGTTAAGGGTACTTAGGATCTGGCATTTTTTCAGGACATCCTATATTTGGTCCCTGAAAGTTTACCGGCTTGCCCAAGCACATTTGCCTGATATATTTGTCTTGATAATTCTTTCGTCCGTCCTCTCTACACGTCCAAACCATCTCAGCATCTCTTTTTCTATCTTTATCACTATATCTTCTTCCACACCACACCACTCTCTTATCACATCATTCCTTATTATATCCATCAAATTCACTCCAGCTATACTCAATAAATAGCATATTTCTATAATTATTATATAATTGTTGTCTGTTCCATATCTTCAAAACTTACTCAGTATCGATAATTACACATTACCTGTGAACAAAAAATAAATTATTAATACAGAGCCAAAATAACAAACATCACTGAATCATAATCTAACAACAGTCGAGCAAATTTTTTTTCTTTGTTTCATACATATATACAAGAAATGTATATATCTGTAGACAAAGCAGCAATATCGTTAGATAAACAGATCTATCTAAGAATAGCGCAATTTTTAACCGACTTAAAAAAAGGAGGAGGTTCTTGATTCAGTTCTATATATATATTTTTTAAGCGAAGCTCTCTTTTAGGCAACTCACAAATTTCGCTTGTCTCCCTCCTACTACTTAACGGTTCAACCGATTCGAACGAATTTTGACATGAACATACACGATCATAACCTGACTGACATAGGCTATGTAAAAAAATATAGACTTTATCATGGAGGAATTATCACTGAAAGAAAAATTCAAAAGCTGATCACAGCCAAACCGCTGATACTACATTGATAAAATTTGGCGTCAAAACTCACATCGTGGACGTGACTAATGTGCAAAAAAAAGCTTTGAAATCGGACATACCATCGAGGAATAATCACCCTTCAAAAATCTAATTGCATCGCTCAGTATTTGCAAACAGCAGCATGTATTGCAGACCTAGTCTAAATAAGCAAATATATATGTTTAAGAACAAAGCAATATACTTAGTTCTTATATAATAGCTAGGAACGTGCCCGATTAAAATATTGGAAGGTAGCACATATCTCTTGTAAAACATCTTATCATTGTTGAAAATAAAGATTATTTATTCATAAATAATAATATTTATCACAATCCAAAGTAAGCACTATAAAGGTTGTGTTATGGACACTGGGGTAACGGATAGACATACATAATATATGATACGTAGATATTTAATATTAAAAAGTTAACGGTTGTGAAACTGACGAGTTGGTCACTGTAAAATTATTGACAATAGTAACCCATCAACATATTGAAAGGTGGCAACACTTTCACTGAAATTTCGGACAACATCAATAATAATAAAAATATATATTTTCCAGTTTCTTGTACATATTATAAAAGATTTATACATCTAAGTATGACTGGTAACTTTCTAAACTTTACGTTTGACGGATAACCAACGTACGACCAATCCGTCTTCATTTTAGACATCACAATTCAAAGGAATCACTTTCTCTGTAGTGTAAAGATTTATTTAAGTAGTCTTTTGTCGAGTGAAATTCCCATAAAGTAGATGAGCTTACGAGTGAAACTATTCCAACTCTAATGTTTCTAAGATATAAAATTAATATTATCGATACATCTATACATATAAATAAAGAATATAAATAAAATTGGAGTGTCTGTTTGTAATATTGAAATAACCTTTTTTAACTACATGCATATGAATATATATACGTTACATACACCAAATAACATTTTTTTACAATTTAAATCTTATAAAGATACTAGCGGCCCGTCCCGGCTTCGCTCGGGTGGACAAAATTCTTCAAAATTTTTCTAACATTCAATATAGCCTATGACACTCAGCAATAATGTGCCTTTCTATTGGTGAAAGAATTTTTAAAATCGGTTCAGTAGATCCCGAGATTACCCCTTACAATTTAACAAATATACAAACACACAAACTTTACTTCTTTTTAATATTAGTATAGATAACATTGTCAATGTTAAAAAATAAAACAAATACATTACTAATTAACAGTTACAATTGTATTTTGTTTCTGCAATTTAATTTCTATTTCTAGATTTTGTAAAAGAGCTGAGAGTTCATAAAGATTATTTTTAACTGCATGAAGAATGCAACGTTCGCAAGCTCAGTTAGCTAAGAGGATTCTCTTGTAAAAGTTGTATTGTTGCGAATTTAAGAGTTGCGCCTTGTCAGTTGGATAGTTTGTTGCTAGTTTCTGATCATGATATATCGCTTCCATATCTCATGTACTTAGTTTTGTTTCATATACAGTTTTCATGTTCAGTGCTTGAATACAGTTACATGGTGACGCCATTTCGAGATACCGTGTTCTATACCCGGCCAGGTGAATGATATTTTTTTATAGAAAATTACTAGAAAATAAAAACTGGACAAGTGCGAGTCGGATTCGCGCACCGAGGGTTCCGTAAAATATTTTTATTATATGATGTAACTAAAAATTTACGATTTTCGCAATTTTCCCACGTTTTTCTCAGGTCGCTTTCTTGTTTGTCTGTCTGTCTGTCTGTGCAGTTGGATTTTTGCAACTCAATTTTGAGGCACTTCCCAGCCACCTAGCGAGCTGAAATTTTTGGAGCAAGTCAGAACCCGATGACGATGCATCCTAAAACAACTTTTAACTTTCTACGGCCACTTTCAGGCCAAATTTTGCGAAATTTCACTTTCATATGAAAAAAGTCATAGCGACTCATGGTTTGCTGCGATTAATTAATAAATTAAAAAGAATAAAATAATAATAACGCAAGAAAATTAAAAAGAATAAAATAATAATACTAGATTTAAAAATCTAAAAATCCCACGTTTTTCAGTAACCAAAAAAGAATAAAATAACCCGGCGGGGCTAAGCGAGGGGCCACTCAAATCGTGGGGGCGCATCTTTACAAATACTCTCAACATCTATGCATAACGTACATCTCATTACATCTCCATAAGTAATATGCGCCCCCACTTTTGATGCGCCCCTCGCTTGACCCCGCCGGGTTATTTTATTCTTTTTTGGTTACTGAAAAACGTGGGATTTTTAGATTTTTAAATCTAGTATTTTTCCTTTATCTGTGCTATAAGACGTAGCTTTGTACCAAATTTCAAGATTCTGAGTTCACGAGAAGTACCCTGTAGGTTTTGATTCCCTTGCGAGTGTCAAAATTTTGCGGAATTTTGCGGCATAAACGGCTGTATCTTTTGATTGCGTTGGCTTAGAAGTTTGATTTTTTCACAGCTCCAAGGGACAGTAGATCTGAGTATTTGATATAAATTTCAGTTTGATACATCAACATGTTCCTGAGAAAAAGGGTCTTGACAGACGGACGGACGAACAACAAAGTGATCCTATAAGGGTTCTGTTTTTTCCTTTCGAGGAACGGAACCCTAAAAACAATATTTCATTTACATCTGGGTCTGGGCTAGGTCAGTAATGTATCTCAGACACCAGTGTTCATCCCTGGGGTATAATATTGAGGTAATAATGTTATTATAATGTAATGTTATTAAAATTTTAATTTCTATTTCGTATGAAGTGAAAAGGGGGATAATAGTCTAATATAACTCCTGTGTTGCCAGAATATCACAAAAATATTTTGTTGAAATCTGGCATTTCACTCAGTATCGGAAATTTTGTACTAATGGAATATTTTTTTATGAAATAATGTTATTTTATTTATTAACGAAAATAACTGTAAATTGGATATATTAATTTCATACCTGTTTTATGGTAAATTAACATTTTAATTTTATTTTCCTACTTTGTTTCATTAGTTTAACTATGTTATTACAATAGTTTATATCGACGATAATTTAGTTAGTGCAGCGGTTACGATCCTGCCTTTAACACCGACGGTCCTAGGTTAGAATCCCAGAAGGGGCAGATGTTTGTGTGATAAATACGAGCATTTCAGAGTCAGGAGTCTTATATATTTTCTATTAAAAATATTTATGTATCATATATGTATGTTTATCCGTTACCCTAGTATCCATAACACAAGCCTTACAGTGCTTAATCTGGGCTAGACTAATTGGTTTGAATGTAAGAAATATTATTTTAATTTTCTTTATTTATGGCTTGCACGATTTGGGTATTTAGCCAATGTCTGGGTATATATTTTTTGCTAGGTTTCAGTAAATGTGTGGGGTTTTACTGTAACCTCCCCGTGGACTTCTTGAGAGAGCAGGAAAAGACAACTTCCGCTGCTTTGTTACACTTGCCCACTCTCTTGTACGTTCACAAACACTTAGTGGTTAATAATCCACCATTATTACGCACTAATATCCATCACAACACAAATTTCAACAAGAGAAACAAAACCACCAACGTGACGCTTCCCGATCACTCCAAAAAGTCTATGTTACGCTTAGTATGCAAAGTTTGAATTTATTTTAGAGTAAACCGTGTAACATAGAGGTAATATGAGAAGGTTGGTTGACGACCGTTTGGTGCAACGGTAGCGATCCTGCCTTTCGCACCGACGGTCCGGGTTCGAATCCCGGTAGGGGCAGATGTTTGTATGATGAATACGAGCATTTGTACCTGAGTCATGGATATTTATATATATTTATATGAATATTACATATCTATGTATTATATATGTATGTTTATCCGTTACCCTAGCATCCATAACACAAGCCTTACTGTGCTTACTTTGGGCTAGGCTAATTGGTGTGAATGTAAAAAAAAAAAAAAATATAAATATGAGAAGGTCAAATGTAACGAACAATGTTTCAAAAGTAACAGACTGGTAACTTTAATATGAGACGCGTCCAAATTACATTTCAGAATCAGATAATTGAAGACAACAAAAGCAAGTCTTAAGATTTCATTCTTAAAATCGATTCTTGAAATGTTATACGTTTTAATTGCAATATCCAGTTGCATATAATAATGGTACGTGAAATAAGATGCTTAATTCTGATGCATTTATTAGCTAATATGGTTTTGTGGAAGTGGTAATTTCATATTTGATATGTGAGACGAAAAAATAGTACATCATTTTTAATTTAAGGCATATATTATAGTTACGTATGTAATGAAGCAATATTATAATAAATTAGCTTTTAACCGCAATTTTTTTTTAATAAAAAGTATCCTATGTTACATCTAATACCTCCAAGAATATATGTACGAAGTTTCCCGATAATCGGTTAAGTAGTTTTGCGTGAGCGCATAACAAACAAACTTACATTCACATTTATAATATTAGTAGGGATAGGATAGTAAATGATTTTATATATTTAATTTTAATGCTATCTTCAATACATAGTATAAAACAAAGTCGCTTTCTTTGTCGCTATATCCCTATGTATGCTTAAATCTTTAAAACTACGCAACGGATTTTGATGCGGTTTTTTTTAATAGATAGAGTAATTCAAGAGGAAGGTTTATATGTATAATACAGGCATAATATAGTAGAGCATTGCATCCGTGCGAAGCCGGGGCGGGTCGCTAGTATATGATAAATTTATGACCACCAAACATTGGCTCAACGGGATTTCCCATTAAAACAAAAAAATCGCGCTTTTTGAAAGTTTTCATTCTTATGGCATTTTAAAATTTACTAAATATTAGTGATTTTTTTTAAAGTATTGCGCTTCGCTAATATATGGTGCTAGAATTTACACCAAAAAAAATCACGTAAAAGTTCTTAACATAATTTTAATTAAAAAAGAATAAATTAAAGTTACACCCTTTGTCTCAGTGAATGGGCAAAGTTTGCGGAAGCTGGAAGGGTTAATGTCATAGGGGTCATTAAAATAACTTGCGGTCCGCTTTCATTGTCATATACCGCAAATATATCTTTATACCTGTAGACCATAGACATTTGTAGACACGAATGAAAGAACATAATAATACTTATTACTGTTTTTTTGCATTAAAGTATTTAACTGTAATTTTGTATTTTTTGTATATGTTACCGGAAATTTATGAAATATACAAATCCTAGGAAATGTGTACAATTCCGATATTATTTAGGATATTATTTAGAAATGTGTAAATTTCCTCGGAATCGTATATAATTCCAATATCGTATTAGGAAATTTATAAAATAAATGCTTTCTGTAATAAAACACGTTGTTAAAATGAGAATAATATTTTTATATATATATTGTATATTTTGCCTACAAGCCCTCAGAGGGGATTCGAACCCACGACCTTTTGCTATGCGGGCGAGTGCTGTGACCGCTGAGCTACCGAGATATAGATAGCGAAAGGCCGTAGGATCCAATTTCATTTGAGGGCTCGGACGCGTAGTTGCCTTTTACAAGCGTAATTTATATCTTAGCAGTTATTTTTTTAAACTAATTTTTACTTGAAAAAATCTACTTGTCTCGGGACTCGAACCAGTAACATATTGCAATCCGAACGTTTGCCCTTCTTATTGAGCTATTAAGATCTTTGAATTTTTTCAAGGGTTTCTTAAGCTGCGATACAACGCCATCTCTTCATATTTTAATACAATATATGCATAGGATATAAATTAGAGGAACTAAAAAAAATCTAAGATCTTTAAGCTGTTAAGACTAGGGTACTATTATTTCTGGAGATTTCATTATTTTAACAGCGATTTTTAGCGTCTTTTATTAAATTCTTTAATGTAAGTTAATTCTTTTTGTAAAAAATGCTTTGAAATAAAACTTAAACTAATCATCTAATTCATCTTTAGCTGCAGTGTTTTTTAATAATAGTATATCAGCTTTAGCTTGCGATTTCGTCCGAGTTGATTTTACTAAATTTCTGATAATTCCACAGAAACAAAAACAGCTATTTGATTTATATTTTTTGGTTGCATTTTCAATGCAGATAGCATTGATATTTTATATGATAACTAACTGACTTGGTCACGCGTTGCTGTAAATCAGTTATCATAATTTTTTATATATGAACGTTTTTATTATAAATTAAAATGAAACATCAAAATCAGTTGAGTAGCTTAGGAATTCATCGAATAGATATGGATTCTTTTGGCAAATGTTTTCTTCGATCGTGTTTTGTTCCCTTTTTACTTTTTCGAGAAATTTCTTAAAGTTTGTATATCTCCTGATTTGCGATCGCTATTAAAATAACTTTCAATATCTATACATATAAATAAAATTGGAGTGTCTGTTTGTAATATTGAAATAACCGTTTTTTACTATAAGCATATGAATATATGTATATACGGTACATACACCATAATAATATTTTTTACAATTTTTGTCCGTCTGTCTGTCTGTTTGTTCCGGCTAATCTCTGGAATGGCTGGACCGATTTTGACGGGACTTTTAATGGCAGGTAGCTGATGTAATAAGGAGTAACTTAGGCTACTTTTTATTTAAGAAACAATTTTTTATTTAAGATTTTTTTTTTCTATTAGAAAATTAAAATTACTGTGCCACAGCAACGCGTGGCTGGGTCAGCTAGTATACAATAAAAACAAATCTTTCTCATCACTTTATTTGACAAACACTGTAACAGGGATTTTTTTAAATATATATAAGATAGATTTGAAATAAATGAAATAAAAATAAGGCATGCAAAAACAACATTGTCAAACAATCATGATACAGTATAAAGTTATTTTACTCATAAAAAGGAACATTATAAAAGTAAAAGATTTTTTAAAAAATCTTTTACTTTAGAAAAATAAAGTAACTGTGCCACAGCAACGCGTGGCTGGGTCAGCTAGTAATAAATAAAATACTTATATATATACATATATATATATATAAAGAAAAGAAGACGATGTGTATGTAAAGTGATTATATGTATATTTAGATGTGTTTAATAATTCGATAATTGTTTAGAAGTTTGACACGGTTCAATATTTCATTATTATTATTCTTGACAATGATACTGAGTGAAGAACTGTCGATAAACCAGAATTAATAAAAATATATACTGAAATGTGTGTTTCTTTTTGGCTCTATGGCGGCTCGCCTCCCGGAAAGTGTCATCCACCTGTGGGGTGCGACACATTAGGCAGTGTGCACACTGTTACTACCGAGCCATTATACCAGTTTAGGTCTGCTACAAACGTGCGACTTATTGTTACATTTTATAATATTTGACTACCATTTAGTACAACGGTAGCGATCCTGCCTATCGCATCGAAGGTCCTGGATTCGACTCCCAGAAGGGATTGTTTGTGTGATGAATACGAGCATTTGTACCTGCCATGGGTATGTATTCTCTTTCCATATTTTTATTTACTTAAATAAGCCTAATACTGCTTATTTTGGGCTAGGCTAATTAATTTCGGTAATAATGTTCAACATATTTTTTTCAATAAATAAATATTCATGTATATCAAAATTTTGTTTATTTGAACACAGATTGTATATAGATATTATAAAATCTGATAAATAATAATGATGATTAATTAATGATAACTATATTTACGATAGGAAAATAAAATCAAAATATTAATTTACCATTAAACTGCCATGAAATTAATATATCTAATTTACAATTATTTTCGTTTATAAACAAAATATCATTCATCACGTTTCGACTCCTTTACAGGAGCCGTGATCACAGGATGACTAAGATGATGGTTGTCATGTATTTTCTACTACCGTCACAATATTTTAATCGGGCACGTTCTTAAATATTAAATTATTTTATATAAATAAAATTTTAAAATACATGACAACCATCATCTTAGTCATCCTGTGATCACGGCTCCTGAAAGGAGTCGAAACGTCAGGATTAAATATAAAATAAAACATGCGCAAAAATCCGTAAAAAAGTGTTTTATTCTATTATCCCCTTTTTCACTTCATACCAAATAGAAATTAAAATTTACCAACTACTAATGAAAACCACTATTATAACAACATTATTACCTCAATATTATATCCCGGGGATGAGCACTGTTGTCTGAGATACATTACGAGGCCCTAACATTACGTCTTATAGCGATTCAAGTTTAGCTGTTGAAAAGAGACGCCACTATAGACCGTGTATAGCGGTGTCTCACTTTGACAATCGAAATTGCATCGCGCTTAGAGTTTATGGTAGGCCCTCTGACCTAGTTCAGACCCAGATGTAAATAAAATGAATCTAATGAAATCCAGACAAATCACAACAGATTATTAAGGCCCAAACTAAGCTGAGCTTTTACTATGTGTACTAAATAATATATAGAATACAAAGATAAGTATATAAACGACCACGACTCGGGAAGAAACGCTTATGTTCATCACACATATATAAGTCATCACCGGGTTTCGAACCCAGGACCTTAGGCGCTGAAGGTAGAATCGCTACCGTTGCACCAAGCGGCCGACAAGAACTTTTTAATGAAATTAAAACACTTTCAGCGTAACAACGTTTCTAAACGTCATTTTTTGAGTACACGAAGTGGCTCAACGTACAGTGACGTCGACCAAAAGTAAATTTCTTTGCAGAACGTTCAATTCTGTCTGTCTGGTCTGTAGTTTATACCAAATTCTATTATCTACGTCATTGCGCCATATCACTTTAATTTACCGAGTTTCTAGCGCTGCATTACATTTTTATGTTAAATACAGAACGTCTGTTAAATATGTATGGAATTAGTGTAATTTGAAATAAATCTATAATCTAAGAACACAAATTTGTTGTTTGTTTGTCTGTCCGCTCTTTTTCCCGATCTTTTTCCATTGTGTACGCGTTACCATAGCAACGCGTTACTGGGTCAGCTATTTTATAATCTAAGAACATATATTTGTTGTTTGTTTGTTTGTCTGTCCGTTTTTTTTACCCGATCTTTTTCCATTGTATACGTGTTACCATAGCAACGCGTTACCGGGTCAGCTAGTTTATAATCTAAGAACATATATTTGTTGTTTGTTTGTTTGTCTGTCCGTTTTTTTACCCGATCTTTTTCCATTGTATACGTGTTACCATAGCAACGCGTTACCGGGTCAGCTAGTTTATAATCTAAGAACATATATTTGTTGCTTGTGTGTTTGTCTGTCCGCTCTTTTTCCCCGATCCTTTTCCATTGTGTACGCGTTACCATAGCAACGCGTTACCGGGTCAGCTAGTCTTGTTAATAAACGTATTATAAACGTATGTATATTAGATATACGAAACACTCTCTCACTTTCTATCTTAACTAACTTATAGCTCCCTCTCAACTTCCGTTCGCCGCTTCTAATCCCACTTTTAATAACGCTCTCGTCACGCATTCGCCAGCTTACTCCCAAAGTCAAGCGTGCCTAAGAAGTTTTACTTCAAAAACATTTAAAAACTTACATAGTCGGCTATAAAAGTGATTACAAAATAAGTTTTTTCTTACGCAAGTCTGTAGCCGGCTTATAGCCGTGCGAAATGGGTTAATTCGTATGTTTTATTTCATTAACGTAAAGTTACGCCAGACGGGCGTTTGTCACCATAACGGGTGCGGCGTTGCTGCTTCTTTCACCTTTGTGACCCTTATATAAACGAAATAGCTAAAATACATATTAAGGACATAATATATCTCTTCTTTTTGGTGGTTATGTGGTGGCTTCGTCATCCAGACTGGACATATTTCTTTTTTCCAGAGCTACAAAATGGATAGTACTTGTAGAAATGACCGTGCCGTGGGAAACTAACATACTTAAAGACCACGCGATGAAACAAAACAAATATTATGAACTTCTTATTTGAAAAAACGGTTATGTAATTAGCCTTTATGCTGTAGAAGTAGGAACGAGAAGTATACCAGCAAAATCTATCTTTAACCTGTTGAAAGATCTTGGCTTGTCCAGAACTTCAGTAAGTTCTAAACTAGACCGAGCATCTAAAGCTGTATTAGCAGGTTCATACCAGATTTGGCTGGGCAGGGAGAGAAACACGAATAGTGAAGGTGTGTGTTGATGTTCATCAGAAAGGAGCGCCTTAAACCTACATCCGAACATCAGAAAGGAGCGCCTTAAACCTACATCCGAACATCAGAAAGGAGCGCCTTAAACCTACATCCGTGTCACAAGTCTCGGGATATATTCGGAGTTTCTCTTTCTGCCACATGATGGACCCGGCACTCATACTGTGAATTCATGGAATGCAAAGAAGTTCATCTAGAAGAGATGTATAAAATTGCAATGTGTTCACGTATTGCACCAGCAAGTCAAATAATTCAGAATGCAGTTAAAACTAGTGATATAACTATGAATAAGCAATGTCACAATTAAATTCCAGTAAACATATCAGTTATTTTAATAGAAACATACTAAAAAAATCGACTTGGCTTACAAGTAAATTCTCAGGCGGGGATCGAACCCGCACCCTTTAGTTGTCCGGTCCAAAGCTCTCCCAATTGAGCTACCGAGCCTTGTAACACCTGTCGAATGACGAAAGAATATTTATTTATTTATCTTGTATTATTATGCGTATATATTTTTTTCTCTTTAGGTATTGATGGGATGCTGAAAATATCAAGTCTTGGAGTAAGTAAGCTTATTCTCATCACACCAATTTTGTATTTTTGCAGGTTTCTCAGTCAGAATCATAAACTAAACATCTGACAAAGCTGTACTCTATGGAATATCTATTAAAATCCGTTATGTATTATAAAATTACTAGAGTAAATTCTTTTCATTTGAAATAGGGAATAACTATTTCAATCTTCATTTATCTAATTCAGAAAATTCACGAAAACATTAACGCACACATAATGATTATAGTTAAACAACAACGCTCTAATTACTGGGCACTCCCGCTAAAATAAGCCGCCATTTTCTAATGTGACAGCTCACGCAAAATGGCGGGCGTACCACCTGATAAAACTGACATGTTCCTAATGAAATTAGTAAGTCGGTCACTTGGTATCATATTTTTAATGGTGGTATTTTTACCATAATTCGTGAAAAGTTTGTAATTAGCACAATGACCTATGGAAATATGATGTAATGTTTTAACGGTTTAGTAGGACAAGTCTGAAGGGAAATGCCATACACAGTCGCGTAGTAATTAAAGGGCTAGACGGTACTGCACGCTAGGATCCTAAACTCAGGGAGCCTCCGGATCTCGTATAGACCAAGCTAAAAATTCTCCTACCTTTGGAATGTTTAGCAAATAGGCTGCAACAGATTAAAGTTTAGTTTTTAAACTTCTACACATTTGAATAAAACAACTTTTTTACGGAGTTCTCGCATCATTTATTTTATATTAATTCTGACCTTTCGACTCCTTTACAGGAGCCGTGATTACAGGATGACTAAGGCAATGGTCGTCATATATTTTCTACTACCTTCACAATATTTTAATCGGTTTACTATGTCACAGAGGCCGCACGAAACCAGCCACAGTAAAACGCCAACCGGCTGTCCTTCCCTGACAAGATTGTGAACATTCTGAAGCGGTCAATACGAGATCCGGAGGATACCCCTGAACTTAGGACCCTAGCTTTGTGGTTACTACGCGACTGTGTGTGGCATTTCCCTCCAGATTTGTCCTACTTTATAGTTGAAAAATTACATCATAGGTCATTGTGTTAATTACAAATTTTCCGCGATTTAAGTTTTCTAAAATTAAGCATATCATTAGATTATGATACATGTGTATGAACCATTTGTTTTACTTTTTCGAAGTAAATAGGCAACGCTTGACCACTATCTCGCCTGATGGTAAGCGACGATGCGATCTAGGATGAGACGCGCTTGTGTAGAAGATATCCTCATATATTCATTCGTGAATTAAAGACCCCTAAATTGTATTTGTCAGGAATCAGACTTACGCAAAGAGTTCCACTGTTTTACCGGTACGTATCACAAAATTGGAACCAAAGGCTTAGTGCGACTCTGGTATTTCAACCATATAATGGTGGCGCCTAATTGTAAGTCTGGTTGTCCGTTGAAAAAAATGGGAAATTTGCATTGCAATATTTTTAATGAATTAAAATTGTTAAGATTATGGGCTTTACAAAATAAAAGTTTATTAGAAAGAAGTGATTTTATTAACATGACTCATCATTAATAGAAGAAAAAGTTACACAGACAAAACAGACAGAAAGTTGATCATAGAGTAAAGGATGCGTTCTAATAATATTGAAAATTATAAATACTTTTAAAGATACATTCTGCAATGTACATTTTGAGCATATTAAATAAATATCTAACACTTGCCCTTGCGTAAATGTACATTTCAGGTGTCAAAAATTACAGTCAATTACATTGAGATAGGAGACAAACTTTTTATGTTTTATACTACCTAGGGGTTTTGTAAAAATGTCCGCCGTCATTTCATCAGTAGTTTTATATCTTAATTCTATTAACTGATCAGCAACCGCATCTTTGATGAAGTGATGTCGGACATCAATGTGCTTTGATCTTCTATGATTCTGTTCATTCTGAGCAATTTTATGAGCACTCAAATTATCATTAAATACAACAATCGGTTTCAAATTGCAATCAAAAATATCAATGAAAAAATTCTTTAAGTATTTACTTTCTTTTACAGCCTCTCCTAGACTGTAATACTCAGCCTCAGTACTTGAATAAGCAACGGTGTGTTGCTTACGAGCTTCCCAATTAATCAAACAATCAGCATATATAGTACAAATACCAGTGTATGACTTTCGATCTATAACATCGTTTGCCCAATCAGCATCTGCATAAATTTCAATGTCTTTATCACTCTTCTTATAAAGCAAACCATGAGATGCTGTCCCTGCTAAATACCTCAGCACTCTCTTTGCTGCCTGCCAGTGTGTCGCATCGTAGCCATTATTAAATTGCCCCAATTTACTACACACAAAAGCAATATCGGGTCTAGTACAAACACATAAATACATTAATGCACCTATCAACTCCTGATAAGGATATCTTTTATCGCATTTATCTACCTTTTTAAGATCAAAACTCAATTCCATTGGGGTAGCTGCTGTCTTACATTGTGTCATTCCATATGATTCTAAAAGTTGTTTAATATACTCTGGTTGAGATATTTTTAAAGTACCATTATTTCTATCCCTTTCTATTTTGATACCTAGACAACTCCTTAATTCTCCTAGTTGCTTGATTTCAAAATGCAATTGCAGTGTCTTAATCAGTTTTTGTTTTTCTATATTATGTTCACTAAAAATAAAAAAATCATCTACATACAAAGCTATAATAACGTATCTACCATCACATTTCTTTGTGTACACACAATTTTCGCATTTAGCACGCCTAAATCCAATGGACGTTAATATACTATCAACCTTTTTATACCAAGACTGGCTAGCTTGTTTTAATCCGTAAATTCCCTTTTTTAATAAACACACTGTATTTTTATCTTTATTTTCATATCCAATAGGCTGTTCCATATAAATAGTCTCTTGTAGTTCTCCATTTAAAAAAGCTGTACTAACATCAATATGTTCAATGTCCATGTTACGTTGTACTGCAATGGCAAGTAGCAATCTTAGTGTAGAATGTCTTACGACAGGTGAAAAAGTACTATTATAATCTACTCCATACTGCTGAGTAAACCCTCTAGCTACTAGCCTTGCTTTAAATTTTTCAAAGTTACCTGCACTATCTTTCTTTTCTTTAAATACCCATTTACATTGTATAACATTTTTATTTTTTGGTCGTTCTACTAATTCCCATACCTTTTTGTCCATTAAAGATTTATATTCTTCATCCATAGCAGTTTTCCATTCCTGACCAAACTTACAAGAAACAGCTTCTGAATAAGTTTTTGGTTCTGTACTTAAAAGCACTGCCTCATCATAATTATCAATTACATAATCCTTCATCCAAATAGGAAGTGTACGAGTTCGTCCAGGCCTACCAAGAGTTACATCTTCAACCTGGATATTTTCTACAGTATCATCATTGTTCAGTGGCGATTGAAGAGTCGAACTACTTTCGCTAGTATTGCTAACAGTAATATTATCATTACCATTTTCAAAATCCGTAGCACTAATATCTTTGGATAAATCAAAACTTCTATCTTGCCCTGAAGGAATACATTCTCTATCAATAGTTATAGACTCATTAAAATTATTGCAAATTGGTTCTGTATCACATTCATTTTTAATTATTAAACGATTTATGACATTAATTTGTTTATTATCTAAACTAGAGATTCCTGCAATATTCTCTAAGAACACAACATTACGAGCTTTAATAAATTTTCCTGGCTGTAAAGGATCAGCTAATCTATATCCTTTTGAATGTTCACAATAACCAATCATTATGTAAGATTTAGATTTTGCATCTAACTTGCGACGTTGCTCTTTTGGAATTAAAGCATATGCTTTACATCCAAACACCCTCAAATTGCTTAGATCCACCTTAGAACCAGACCATAACTCTTCTGGTAAAGAATTCCTCAAAGCTGCTGTAGGACTTATATTTTTTAAATATACAGCTGTCATAACAGCTTCACCCCAGTATCGTTGATCCAAGCCAGAATCTTGTAACATAGTACGAGCTTTTTCAATAATAGTACGATTTAAACGTTCTGCAACTCCATTTTGTTGAGGAGAATACGGAATGGTGGTTTCATGAACTATACCATTATTACAAAAAAAAAGGTTTAAAACTTCATTGCAATATTCTCTACCATTATCTGTCCTAACTCTTTTAATTTTTAATCCTGTTTGATTTTCAACAAATTTTTGAAATTCAATAAATTTCTCAACAATTTCAGATTGACTTTTAGTTTTAAGAAAAAATACAAATGTTTTACGAGAAAAATCATCCGTTAAAGTTAAAATGTAACGCTTACCACTCCAGCTTGGAACAGGCATTGGACCACAAAGATCTGAATGAATTAACTCTAACTTTTGAGTAGCTCTTCTGGAAGAACCTTTAGGAAAGGAAAAAGTTTTTTTCTTGCCCTCAATGCAAGGAATACATTGCAATAAACAAGATTCTTTAAAGTTAATACCCTTAGCAAGTCCATTTCTAAGTAATAGTAAACCTTTATAACTAAGATGACCCATTCTTTTATGCCATAATTGAACATTATTATTTAAAGATTGTACTTCATCAGATTCAACACAATTCCTGTCTGCGACACACTGGGCAGTTGGAATTGACAGGGCAGGACTTGCAAACTTATCAGAAGAAAACACTGGGGCCGTCTGGTGCTGATCGAGCTTGTATAAACCATCTTTATTAGATGCTGAAAATAAACAATCACCTTTAGTTACAACATTGCATTTTGCGAAAGCTTTACATTGCTTGTCATCAAAAACTAGCACATAGCCCTTTTTAGTAATTTTACTAACAGAGAGTAAATTTGCAGCTATACCAGGTACATAAATAACATCAGCTATAGTTTTTTGTGAATTATTGTTTAAAGTAACATTAATATTACCCTGACCACTGCCTTGTAGTTTATCATTATTAGCAACAGTTACAGTAGAAGTAGAATATTGAGAAAAATTTGATATCCAATCCTTACGCATTGTCATATGAGTACTGCACCCAGAGTCTACTAACCATTCTTCAGGATTACAGACAGTCCCCGATGGACGTGAAGACATAGCAGCCGTTACTGCCATTGCTAGATCAGGATCAGCTTTTGTAGTATTGTGTTTGTGTACAGATTTTAATAAAGGACATTTTGGTCTAATGTGGCCCTCTTTTGAGCAATGATGACATATAATCTTCCTTCTTAATTTGGCCGACACCATGGCATTACACACTCCTTGCTGCTCCTTTTTTCTAAAATCACCTTGTTTTAGTCTTCTAATCACCAAATCTGATGACAGTGTAGCCTCAGACCCTTCCATGGCCATAGTTAAGGCGTCAAACTCTTCAGGTAATCCAATTAATAAAATTTCTGCTAATTCTTCATCCTCTATAACAGAACCCATGTCCTGCAGTTGCTGTGAAAGATCTAATATGTGGGTAATATATTCTTCCATTGAAGAGTAATCCGACAAATTGCTTTTATAAAGTTCTCTTTTCAGAGATAAACGTCGACTTATGCCACTATTTTCATAGGCATTTACTAAGTTATTCCATGCCTCTCTTGCTGACTTGGCATGTATGACATAAGGATATACTTTTGCTTTTACATTGAGACATATTTTTACTAAGGCGCGTTCATCTTCAGCTTGGCTACATTCAGACGATGGTTTGACACAATGCCATAGCCCAACATCAACTAGTAACATTTTCATTTGAAATTTCCATGTTGAATAATTGGTAGACCCTTCCAATTTATCTATAGGCAAAGTAGTACCTGAGCTTTGCGAGATACGCGAAGATTGAGAGACAACGTTGTCGGCATGGTCACGAACACTGTTCGCGCCAACTCCATCGGTGATATTCACTGAAGAAGAATATCGACTTAAAGCCATAATCAATCACTGTTTATTATATTATATTTAATACTGTGGAATTCGACTGGGCCCATAACCTGTTAAGATTATGGGCTTTACAAAATAAAAGTTTATTAGAAAGAAGTGATTTTATTAACATGACTCATGATTAATAGAAGAAAAAGTTACACAGACAAAACAGACAGAAAGTTGATCATAGAGTAAAGGATGCGTTCTAATAATATTGAAAATTATAAATACTTTTAAAGATACATTCTGCAATGTACATTTTGAGCATATTAAATAAATATCTAACAAAAATGAAACCTATTCTCTGTTCTAAGTGGGAACAAATACAGCAAAATTAAAAAAAATCTTCAGAATCGGTGGTGTAGTTTCGGAGTTTATTGCGGTCAAACACTGTGGCAGGATTTTTTATATATAAATAATTTGACGATAATTTCGAAACTTTTGTTTATTTATACTTTGTCGCACATAAAACTGTAAAAATGGCGGACTTAGGCATTCTCCATCAGTCAACCGGTGACCTGAGTACATAAATATTAAATGGCAATGCACACCTATTTACTTTTAAATTATTGTCAGTAACCGAATGCAACTCACTTAAAAAAAAATTGTTTTGCACAAAAGTTATAGTAAAAAAATTGTCAATTTAAGGGAACCAATTATTTTAAGTGTATTACAGAGACTCGCCTTAGTCGCACCTTCTCGTAAACAACTCGATTGGATGACGACCCTAATGGTATTGGTTTCCGACAAAATGTAGACAGTTTTCTATGTTATAGTTTAGGCAGCTTTACTATGCGGATAAAATATTTGGTCCTTATTTCATGTAGCATAGTAATCACTGGGAATAATAATTTTAATATATATAAACATAAAATGTTTGATATATGCATATATTTAAAAATTAAGAGTCACAGTGTTTGACCGCAATGAACTCTGAAACCACTCAACCGATTTTGATGATATTTTTTCCCACGTTTTTCTCAGGCCGCTTTCTTGTTTGTCTGTCTGTCTGTCTGTCTGTGCAGTTGGATTCTTGCAACTCAATTTTGAGGCACTTCCCGGCCACCAAGCGAGCTGAAATTTTTGGAGCAAGTCAGAACCCGATGACAATGCATCCTAAAACAATTTTTAACTTTCTACGGCCACTTTCAGGCCAACTTTCGGCAACTTTCACTTTTGTATGGGGCTTATCCGATTGTTGCGTAACACATGGTTACTTCGTTGAGTTAATAATTAAAAAGAATAAAATAATAATACAGGATTTAAAAATCTAAAAATTCCACTTTTTTCAGTGACCAAAAAATAATAAAATAACCCGGCGGGGCCAAGCGAGGGGCCACTCAAAACGTGGGGGCGCATCTTTACAAATACTCTCAACATCTATGCATATCATACATCTCATTACATCTACATAAGTAACATGCGCCCCCACGTTTTGAGTGGCCCCTCGCTTGGCCCCGCCGGGTTATTTTATTCTTTTTTGGTTACTGAAAAACGTGGGATTTTCAACCGACTTCAAAAAGGAGGAGCTTCCCAATTCGACCCGTATGTTTTTTTTTTTTCTATGTTTGTTACGCGATAACTCCGCCAATTATGAACCGATTTGAACAAATCTTTTTTCGGCGTATAGGTAATACCTCAAGGGTGGTTCCATTTAAATTTAATAATAAAAAAAACAACCCCAAAGGGTGGAAAATTGGGGATGAACTTTTTTATACGCAATATCTCCGCCGATTATAAACCAATTTGAACGAACGGCGCTGTCTCATTAGAGCTGCGCGTTTAGTAGGCCTACCCATATTAAATGCACTAAGGGTATCTACAAAAAAGTAACACTAAAAATTTTAAAATAAAATAATTAACTTTTTAAAACAAATAAAACCGACTTCAAATGCGTGAACACAAAAAAAAACTAAAAATTAAAAAATAATTCCTAATATCTATTATCTAATACTATAATTTTCCTAAACTATGTCAAAGTAATTAAAGTTAAACCAGCTAAATATCTTACAATAGTTATACTTATATACCTAATGTTTTTTGGAGTCGGTGCCAGTAATAAATGAATATTAAACCTAATGAAATAAGAAAAAAGTACCCAATGAAACAAAAAATATTAAGAAATAAGTTGTATGTTAAGCCTGGTACAACAAAACCTATACCAACTAAGAATAACAAATACAATAGAATACAACAAACAAAAAAGAAAGCAATAATTTGAAAATTTGCGCATCCGAAAATTCAGTATTTTTGACACGAGCGTCAACGTAGTCTGCCCTCAAGTGTCTACCCACCTTCGGGTCGCTCACTCCAGCAAGAGCCGCGCGCGCCCCGCCACGCGCGCCCGCGTCCCCCGCCGCACCGCGCGGCCCCGCCTCGCGCCTTGCGTCCCCCGCCAACGCGCCGCACGTCTCTTGTTCGCGGCTAAACTTAATACGGCTGGCACCGACTCCAAAAAACAATAGGTATATAAGTATAACTATTGTAAGATATTTAGCTGGTTTAACTTTAATTACTTTGACATAGTTTAGGAAAATTATAGTATTAGGTAATAGATATTAGGAATTATTTTTTAGTTTTTTTTTGTGTTCACGCATTTGAAGTCGGTTTTATTTTTTTTAAAAAGTTAATTATTTTTTAGATTTTTTTATCTTGTATTTATCATTTTGCTGGATTTTACTTAGGACATAGGCTAGACTTTATTTTATTTTATATACAAGGTTATTTTATAAACACCATCCAAATTTATATATTATATTCTTTGAAGAAAATAACGAAACAAGATTTTTTTCTTTTAATATCACTCAGTACTAAAATATTAAGTTAAGCCTACACAAAGTTATCCGAGGAAAACTACCGATTGCTGTCACAGTCACGCTACGCACGGTGTTGTAGCAGATGATTACACGACCCCCGCCCCGCCCTCCCGTATTTCATTGATACATTACAATGATTTTCATAAGTTGCAAATTTAAATGAAAAAAAATAGGAACGTCAAATTGAAGAAGAGATAAGTTGATTTGTTCTTTGATTATAACAATATTAATCGATAACACTTTTAATAAATAAAAAATGAACATAAAAGTAAACCACACCTTAGGCACTTACGTCGCATTTTTTAAAATTTAATCAACTTATGTAGAGTAATTGGTTGGAGTAAAGCAAAGGGTGTTTATTAACCACAGAATCTAAAAAAACACAGGGATCGCAAAGGCAATTCGAAAATCGCAAAAACAAATGCAGTGCCAAAACCTTAGTACCTACCTACCTAAGTTATTTTTGTCTATTTTACACGATAGGATAAAGAAATGTATAATTCATAGTTCTATATTTTTGTGAAAAATTTCACAAGTCTTAGCCGCCCTGCACACATTTTGCTTTACTCCAACAAAATAATTAATTAAAAATCCAAACAAAATACACTTACATGAAGTTTGAAAACAATCACTACCTTAAAGTGTAGGTAATTTCTCTCTAAACAGTCTTGCACGTTTATGAACATTGTCTTTTATTGTATTACTTGTTTTTTCACTTTGTCACTTCGTTAAATGCACGGATTATATTTATATTTAAGTTCTCGAGGCTTTGGGCCTTCTTCACATAAACCCGTCGTTCAATTTCGCCCTCGATTTCAATTGCAAGTGTGAACAAATTTCGTTAGGTAGATAATTATGCGACGTAAATGCGTGAACGCAACATTGTACATCGCGGAAAGTCCGCGGCTGACTGATTTCATTGCGCCGATGTCGTTACAACTTGCGCGCGCAGCTCGGTGGGGCGCTTCGGCCGGTCGGTCGTTCAACTGTAAGTGCCTATTTTGCCAGTAACCAGCTGTTGTAATAATTCGCTCGGACAAAATTTTTTTTTGCGGAAATTTTACCTCCCATTTTTTTTTCATAAATGAAGTGTTTGAATGATATCTTATGCCTAGAAAAAATTTGGATGGTGTTTATATAATAACCTTGTATAACACAGCAATGCGTGACCGGGTCAGCTTTGATATATATATATTGTAAGTTAAGTTTGGTTAAATATTTTTTTATTTATTACCAGCGTGAGATTTTTATTTTTTATTTTATGGAACTTTTTTTTAAAACATGCCAGTTCCGTCGAACCTTATAAACTTTTTACCAAACTTTATTATTTAAATAACTTAAACTATACTTAGAGGCTAAAATATTGCATCATAGCTGAACTCGAGCTAGGTTTAGCTAGGATGTTCTGTAATATGCCAGCGAGAGAATGTCAGGATCGTATAAAGTGGAAATCGGTGATTTCTGAAGAGTTAAAGGTGTGGCTATATTTATGTATGACCAGCCATCAAGCTTTATCAATGAATTATTGAAATATAGCATTGTAAATCTATAATCTAAGATCACAGTGGTTTGTGTGTTTGTATGTCCGCTCTTTTTCCCGCTCTTTTTCCATTGTATCAATAACGCTACCATAGCAACGCGTTAACCGCAAGTAGTTTATCTACCGGACGCTAGATGGCGCTAACGGAAAAATATTTAATAATAGAAAAAAATTAAAGAATTTTGTCCACCCGTGCGAAGTCGGGACAGGCTGCTAGTCTATAATCTAAGATCACAGTGGTTTGTGTGTTTGTCTGTCCGCTCTTTTTCCATTGTATCAATAAAGTTACCATAGCAACGCGTTAACCGCAAGTAGTTCGTCTACCGGACGCTAGATGGCGCTAACGGAAAAATATTTCATAATAGAAAAAAAAACAGAATTTTGTCCACCCGTGCGAAGTCGGGACGGGCCGCTAGTACTTAAAAATAAAATAAATACATTATTATAGCCTTTCCATCTTAATTGATTGTCAGATATTTGTAAAAAAAAAAAAAAAACTGGACTAGGCATAAGTATCAGCTTAAATTACAGGTCCCATCTCAGAAATTGAAAATATATGGAAATGGTACGTATTGTAATACGATCAGGATCTATAATGTGCTGCTAGTTGGAATCAAGGAATTGCCTACTAACAAATTCAAGTTTAAATTGTTTAACATCCATTTAGATAAATGTTATAATCAGTTAACGAATTCCTAGGACAGAAACTATAATATATATTTGTTAGTGTTTCATTAAATTGTACCTACTGGCAGGCAATCATTATGCAATTGTATAAATATGATAGTGATATTAATAAATGTTTAAATAACTTATCATTTGTTAGCTTTTTTATAATTTATTGATTAAAACGCCGAAAAAAAGCAAAATATGCGGGATTTGTATGGTTTGTCACCTTTATTTACTAATAAATTCTTGGAAATAAATGCTTATCTTATCTTCACAATGGTTAAACTTCTACATTGAAGGAACGATACTAGCTCATTGTAGAAGTTGGAATGCACTTGTGAATTTCGACGCGTCTGCAAGTGTCTGTAGCTCAGCGGTTAGCGAAAGGTGGATTTGAATCCTAAGTACCCAAGAGAATATACGAGATCTGTCCCAAAAGTATCCGACCTACGTTCATATCTTCGCGCGGAGAGACAGGCCACTTCTGGAGGGTACGAACGTCACCAGCAACTCCTAACCTTTTCATCAGTAGCCTGAGATACCGATGAAACGCCTTAGTTCCCGCGCAGCGTACTTTTTGGCGTTCGTCGCAATTTGCTTATTGCTAAAAATGGCAGAACGAACCGAACGGCGAATTTTAATAAAATTTTACTTTAATCTCGGTAAAAGTTTTGCGGAAACTATTGAATTGTTGCTAAAGGCCCTTAAAGATGAGTGTATGGGCAAAACACCAATAAAAGAGTTGTATGGCGGTTCAAAAGTGGCCACACATCTGTTGACTGTGATCCTCGTTCTGGTCGACCTTCGACGGGAACTTCGTCGGATATTGTCGAGCGTGTACGAGTCGCAGTTGAACAAGGTCGTCGTTTGACTGTGAGAGAACTGGAAGATGAACTCGGGATACCAAAAAAGTACTGTTTGACGAGAATTTGGAAATGACTCGTGTGTGTGCAAAAGTCATCACGAAACTGCTCTCAGACCAGCAAAAAAATCTTCGATTAGAAATCGCTCAAAACGATTTGGAAATTATTAATAGTGACGATATAGCTTCCTGCGACTTTTGGCGGTTTTCTCGATTGAAAAATGCCGCTTAAAACATTGATTTGAATAAACATACTGTGGAAACTAATGCAAAGAATGCACTAAAGTCGATTTCCGAAGGCTAACTTTCAAGAGTGCTTTAATAAGTGGAAATATCGATATGAGCACCTGGTTCAATCAAATGGGGTCTACTTTGAAGGATGCCACCCCCCGGATGAAGAAGAATAAATCAAGCGCCGAGAAATCGAGGTAGGTCGGATACTTTTGGGACAGATCTCGTATATTATGCCAAAACTTTGTGTGCCAAATGACAAATAAGGCTAAAACAATTCGGCAATCATATATATGTTCTGTATGTTTATTTTATTTATAATTATAACTGCTAAAGGACATCATTCAGGCTTCATACAAAGGACAATGCCCATCTTAGTATGGACTTTGGTATCGCTTTGAATAATTTTGTGCCATGATGATTTTTACTATATTTTTAGGTTGCTAAGTGTAGATTAAATTATTAAAAACAGTTTTTCTGTAGTTCGACGGATAAAATGAAAAAAATATATAACAAAACTCATCAAATTAACACTTTTCCCGGTCTTCCTTTGTGTTTTTATTTACATTTGAAGTTTTATCTATCAACACAATGGTTGGATGTGAGCTGGGTGCGAGTATTTTAATGCTTTAGTTTGAATAATACTAATTTAGATATAATATTTCAGACTATTAAGGTTTTCATCACAACACTCAATTGACTATACCAATTTGACAGTTCATCCTACCCGATTGTCCCATTGTTGCCAGTCTTCTAAATTATTAACAATTATGTATCGATTATGATTGCCAAATGCAAGTTTATATGAATAACTTAAATATCTGTGCGTTGATATTATGTTTTATTAAATATATTCCTTTTCAGAGCATTAAAATAGCAGATATACCTACTAACTACTTTATAAGACCCCTAATACACTAGCATATATCTATGATCATAGAAGAATCACATTGCACGTATATCGAATAAAATCTGTCATCATACTGTTGGATGAATCTGTGATCTCTAGACTGCAATGCAGCACTCATAGTCATGCTTTACGTGCTGTTATGCATGCAAGATCGTTTATTTTATTGATAGATACGAATGACATGCAAACAATATGCTGGCAATGGATTGACGGATACCTTTATTTTTCAACATGCTAGCTATAAATGACGTGTATGCATGCGTATGTATGTATTGTCTACACATCTACGAGTCATGCACGTTTAGGTACTGCATGTCAGCGGCATCACCGTTTAGGGCGGTACTATGATTGATGTCTATCAATCATAGTATTCCTTAACTTCGAGTTCCTTCGAATCCAGACGGACTCGGAGGGCATAATATGGGCTATAAAATACATTGTCTACTTGTTTGTTAATGTGATATATTCCATAATAAAGCATATATTCCATAATAAAGCATATTAAATTGTATAAGTCACTGTCGGTGGTTTAATCAATTTAATTATAAGTTACAATACAAAAACTGTATGAAAAGTTAAAAGCACGACGCAACAAGATTATTGGAAAAAAGAGCGCCGTTAAAACCATAGAAAGATGAAATCGTCTTCTAGTAACAAATTAGTTTCACATCATGTCTTATGCTTAATTGCTTTATATGCTAGTATGCGAACTGCCAATTCGATATTTTAATTAAATAAATAGCGTATCGATTGTATTATATTTGCCAAATCGATACGGTCGAAAAGAAAATGGCAATACCGAGGAGACAAGTGCCAATAGAAATACTCGGTAATATAGAAGTGAATTCATTGCTAATTATTATGTGGATTATTGTCCGTCGATGTTATGGCAAAGTATTTTACAGCATTTCGTGAAAAATTAAAACTTAGTTTTTGACATAAATTTGATTTAAGTACAACGACGATCAAACACGATACCACGAATGGGCATTGTCCTTTGGGCTAATTTTTTTTTAGCCGGCCAACAAAAAATAATTAAATTTTATCATAGGCATAATTATAATAAACATTTCGTATTATGACAGTAAAGCTCGAAACCTATTGGTTGAGATGATAATCGGTCTCAAAGTATTTATTTTATTACCTACGGCTTGCACCCGGCTTGCGGGGTGAGCTCGTGATTTCCAGGTAATCAGTTATTGTTAATGGTGTGCGAGCGAGAATACGTTACAAGTACATTTACCTGCCGAGAAGTGTGAGCAAGAGGCATAATAGGTATGCGAGCGAGAAGACGTTACAAGTACCTACATTTACCTGCCGAGCTGCAAGTGTGAGCAAGAGGCAAAATACACCTACTTAGTCCTTTTCGTACTTTCGTTCGTTAGTTTTCCATGCAACTCTCGTTACATCGGACGGCTACTTTCACTGTTTTCGTGGTTTTTAACATTGATTTTGTTTTGTTTGTTGTTTTAATTATCGTTGAGTTTTTGTTTTTGTTATACTGTTTTTGTTAATCATGGCACATATGTTGTGTATTAACTGTCGTGAACCATGTGAAGGTCGAAGGACTTACACGTGGATTTCTCGGGAAGAACAGCACATCGACATAGCTCAGATTATTATGGAGGAGCTAATCGCGAGACAGGTATGTAATGCAACCTTTTTTACATTTAAGTCATAACTAGGTACCTACTCTGTGATAATAACAGATCGTCGATATGACATCATGATCAGGACTAGGTGTCGCGTTGAATTATTTTGCTGAAGTACCTACCTTCCTTCAATAAAGTAAAATGTATACTTAAGTTCTTTAGTTAGTACTATGAAAGGGTTTTTTTATAAAGGACATAGGCTTACATCAGTGATAGAAATGTAGACAAGAACCTTTGAAGGTATAGGGAAAGATTTTTATTATTATTATTATTTTTAAGTAAGATTTCTACTTACGAGTGTTTATTAGTATTTCATCGACTCTCTGTTACTGCCACGAATTAACTATTTGTTGTTCTTATTTATTTGTTAGTATTTTTATCGGCGCTCTGTACAGATCTTAAGTACCACTTCAATATGGTATAGTGCCCGTCTAAGTTATAGCCGGTTTAAATGTAGGCATTGGCTCTTGCCTACACTCAAAACTATTTCAAAAGTTTTGAAATAGTTAGTTTTGTGTGAGTACGGGCACGAACATGTTATTATTTTTGTTAAGAAGTCCTTTGGGAAAGATTCGTTTGTATTTAACTTGTAGAAGGTGGGTTTACAAAAATTGTTTTTTTTTTTCAGAACGAACCTACCGACGTCATTTGCCGACCTTGCTGGCAAAGAGCTGAGAGGACGTTTCATCGGCGTATACGCGAGGCGCGTCAAGATGATGACGTGTTGCCCGATGAGCCTATTCAGCAACAAAGCCGTAATCATCCAACAATGACCTTAGCAGGATTTGTACGTACTCCAAACTCAACAGTGCACTGCATTTTTGAGCATTGTCAAAATATTACCAGGCTTAGAATACCTAACGATATCATAATTCGTATGATTGGGCGGTACAATCTACTAATACCAGAAAATGCTCGCGTTTGCGAAGAACACTTAGCCCAGAACCTTTGGTATACTCTACCTTTACAAGACAATCTCATAGAAGATTTTACTGCATCTGAAATAGTGAATGCTCTGACGATTATGAGAAATCATATTACAACAGACGTGTTAAACTTCGAGACATACAAAGTCATTAATACAAACGAGTTTCATACTTGGACGGGACTTACTCACGAACAGTTTTCCGATCTACTCGTAAACACATCCAGCCTAAATAATAATCGTCAAAAGAAGACAATACTGGCCGCTGTATTGGCAAAACTAAGAACAGGAGACTCTAATGCCAGACTTGCTTTAGTGTTTAGAACGAGCGAATCCCGTTTTCAACGAATGTTAGCTCTAGGTCGTGATGCATTGTTGCGTGATTTTGTTCCCTTGCATGTTGGGTTTGACCACATAAACAGGGAACAAGTGGCTCAAACGAATTTATTAGTACCTGAAACTCTATTTGGCAATCCAGAAAGCCCTTTGCCACAAAGAAATGCTATAATAATAGTCGATGGTACATATATATACAACCAAAAGAGCTCGAACTATTTTTTTCAACGACAAACATATAGTCTTCACAAATATCGAAATCTGACCAAGCCGTTCTTGTTTGTTTGCTGTGACGGTCATATAATTGACGTAACGGGCCCGCACGCCGCTTCAACTTCCGATGCAACAATAATGAATGCAATTATTAAAAATGAGGAGAGCATATTTCATTGGTTTTTCAGACCGGGTGACGTATTAATCTTAGATCGTGGCTTTAGAGACGCGGCCTATCCTTTACAATCACATGGATATACAGTACATATGCCAGAAACGAAAAATGCAAACGAAACGCAACTTACGACGGAACAAGAGAATAAATCCAGACTTGTGACTATATGCCGCTGGGTAGTAGAAATAATCAATGGACGATTCAAAAGAGATTTTCGCTTGTTAAGAATTGTACACAGCAATCGCGCCTTGCATCATATGATGGAATATTTTAAAATCAGTGCTTTATTAAATGCCTATCATGTGTTGATTGTGGACAATGTAAGGGCTCCAATGTATTTAGAAATAATACGGGAAAGGGTTAATGTACCGAATACATTGGCGGATCTGGTGAACAGATACAATTAAAACCGAAGACGTGCTCCGTTTCGTTCAATTAACGTTGATGCGCTTGAGGTTCAATTCCCCACATTGACACAAGAAGATCTTATCCTTTTTGCACTTGGTGTATACCAAATAAAGCAAGCTAGGAGTTACTATTCGGAGCATTTGCAGCCAAATGGTATGTTCATCGTTGAACTTGGCGACCAATTACCCACAGAACACATACGAGAGCTAGAAGGAACAGACCTTTACGTATTGCGCGGTAGAATCCAGTCCCGACATGTCCGTTCACGTTCGTATAACGTTTATATTGGCATAGATAGGGCTCTCGAAGGGCGACAGGCTATAAAACACTATTACTGTACATGTAGCATTGGCCGAAGAACCATTGGCTGCTGCTCACACGTCATGTGCATTGTGTGGTACATGGGGTTTGCCAGGCACGAGCCAACGATACACATTCCCGCCGAAGGTTTAGAAGATATTATTGTAAGGCCAGGAGAGTTGTAAATATTGAATAAAAATATATGAAATGAAAATAATATGCATTATAATTAATAAAAAACCTATACATAAACGCCTGCATGGAGAACTAACGAACGAAAGTACCTACGAAAAGGATTAAGTGGGTGTATTTTGCCTCTTGTTAACACTTGTAACTCGGCAGGTAAATGTACTTGCAACGTCCTCTCGCTCGCACACCATTAACAATAACTGTTTACCTGGAAATCACGAGCTCACCCCGCAAACCGTAGGTAATAAAATAAATACTTTGAGACTGATTATCATCTTAACCAATAGGTTTCGAGCTTTACTGTCATAATACAAAACGTTCATTATAATTATGCCTATGATAAAATTTAGTTATTTTTTGTTGGCCGGCTAAAAAAAAAATAGCCCAAAGTGGGTGATGTCCTTTTTATAACGTAAGAAATTATTATTAGAACCTAAAAATAACATTTTTTTTAAGCGTCGGGAGGGACTCGAATCTACAACCTCTCGCTATCCGGGAGAGTACTTTACCAATTGAGCTATATACCTTGACATGTATTTAAAGAAATTTAAAAAATATACACATCCCTCACTATCCGGGCGAGTGATCTTCTAATTAAACCTGACTTTGAGACATTGATAAACTTGTTAAAACTTCCAACTATTTCTTACGTTGACGCCAGCGCCATCTCTTCATGTTTTAAGTACTATCATATAATACTTTCTAAGTATCCAATAATCGATAAAGAAGTAATAATTATTTAATTTAATTTTAATAATTTTATTATATTTTTTTCCTTAAGATTTCATTTTGATAATTTGATTTAATTCTAATTATATTATGACAATACTTTGTGTGTGTGTTTCTTACCACATTAACTGCAAGTAGTTCGTCTACCGGACGATAGATGGCGCTAACGGCAAAATATTTAATTGGAGCGGAGCGAAGCGAAGCTCCCATGGATCAGCTTCAATGGCGCAATGTCTGTTACGCCATAACTTCAAGAGTTCTTAACCAATTTTAATATTTTTTGTGTGGAATCTAATCAACAGGTTTAGGACCAGATTGTGACGGAGCCCGAATTTTGTAATTCGCAAAAATTCCCATCCAAATAAATTTTTTTTTTCTTTTTTTAGGTATTACGCTCCGTTCCGGTTTATGGTGCTAGCGTAGCTTTATGCTTAGCGACTGCATCGCCTAGTTGGAGCGGAGCGAAGCGAAGCTCCCATGGATCAGCTTCAATGGCGCAATGTCTGTTACGCCATAACTTCTAGAGTTCTCAACCGATTTCAATATTTTTTATGGTGAATCAAATCAACAGGTTTAGGACCAGATGGTGACGGAGCCCGAATTTTTAAATTAGCAAAAAATATTTTTTGAAGTGAAAACTTCTTTAGCGGCGCTGTGAACTTTTTTTGGAATGGGTAAAAATTTCTAAACTCGCGTCAGGACACGTGACCTGATCGAAAATTCGTAAGACGGCGTAGGGCGCTTGCGCGATGTGCGTATAGTCGTGTCATTTTTAAACTTCATAGTGACAGTTACACTAATATTATTTTTTTAAACTGTCATTATGAAATTTTAAAATGGCAGGTAATGTCATGAGAACGCATGCGTTCAACTGATTTTATTCATTGCGCATGTGCAAAATCCTGCACATGCGCACAAAAAATTGCAACGAACACGACTTGGTGTGTTTGTTGACATGTTTGTATACGATAGCGCAATAAATGAATATTGTATTTTACCACATAAATGATAGCACTTTTATACTGATCATTAAAGCAATTCTTGCGAAATTATTCCTTAACCATTTCAAAATATCAAAAATGCACAACGTTAATATTCAAGTTTTCACTTCTGCCGGCACTCCCGCAGTGCAACCCGTCGATTTTTTTCTTTTTTAGGTATTACGTTCCGCTCCAATATATGGTGCTAGCATAGCTTTATGCTTAGCGACTGCATCACCTAGTAATAGAAAAAAAAATAAAGAATTGTGTCCACCGTGCGAAGCCGGGACGGGCCGCTAGTAATACAATAAAAATATTATGTATTAATCTAGCTTTTTCCATTATGCGACTTTGTTTTCCAATTAAAATAGAGAAGCACCACCTAAGCTATTTTTTTTCTAATAATTCAAGATACCGAAAAATCTATAGCCTTTATACTTTATATGTACATTTATTTTCAAAATGCAACATATTCGTTTTGAAGTAATTTTTTGCTTTTGTTTCACTAAGCAATCAATACTTTGTCGTCATTATATTGATGAGTCCGTCCACCTCTTGTGGAACTGCCAACAGTATTTTATGGGCGAAACTATAACCTTCGAATGGGCACTTAAAGTGGTTTATGTGACGAGCTGTCGCCGGTACTAAGTAATGGTGGATATGCATTGCAACAAGTTGATTGACCGATGTTTTTAATGATGATATCAATTTTTTGATGAGTTTTTAGGCTGCGATGACAGCTCCGGATTCCGGGCTGATAATTGAAAGATTATTTATTTATACTAGCTGACCCGGCCACACGTTGTTGTGTCTCAGTTATAGATGTCGCTGTACCGAAATGAATCGCGCTAACGTTTCGGTTTACGACTACACATATAGCTAACCGTTCTAAGCATTCTTGAATGTTATTCTTAGGCACTATGGTAACGCGTATACAATGGAAAAAGAGCGGAAAAAAGGGCGGACAGATAAACACACAAACCACTGTGATATTAGATTATAGATTTAAGGGCAACCGACAAAATATACACAGGTACAATATTTATAAACATTTTCTAATACTAATTAGGTGGTAGTTTAATTATAGGTCACCACCGCTTGCATTTCTCAAATAGGCAAGCAAAATATAACTATATAAAATATTAAAATTAACTTAGAATACTATATACAATAATAAAAATAGACAATTGAATTACATTAACAAAAAAAAAACTTTTGAATTCGATGGCATTTAAGGTAAAAAATTATAAAAAATAATTTATTTCATTCCTGTTCTTCCATGAATTATAATCTTCTTTTTTAAAAGACAACGAACTACAGCCATATATTTGAACTACTAATAGCGGAAAGGTAGAGAGGAAAAGACAGAGCCAGAGAATCAGCAGAGCGAAGTTGGAGCTTATGTGAATCACACAAATACTGAAATTTTCATTTCAAGTTATTCTGGGGAGTGTAGAAGCTCTTCAAGTACTCTCGAATCAAACAATATTTAATAATCGCTCAGTGAACTCCAATATCTGACAATTATCACATTTGTATGGTTAGCAAATGCAATAATTTGCATACAAACACAACTGAATGATCGCATATTCCCACTGACGCATTCGTACGGTTGTAAGGCTGTATGCACACGTATAAAATAAATATTTTTTTATTTTAAGTCACATTAATTATGTAAATATGATTAAACACACAATTTTATAAACGTTTGTACCATTGCATGACTGATAAGGTAAACCTTTGATAATTATAATTTATTAGCTTTATCGCGGTTTTACTCGCGTTAATGGACTATCGCTTAGAAGTTATATTTATATCCCCCGGGAATAGTTTTCTGGATGAAAGTTACCCTATATCCTTACATGTCCCCTCGTTAAGTGTATAGTAATATTTAATGATGATCGGTTGAGTATTTAAGGCTTGAAAGGTTGAGTATTCACTTTCACGAAACAAACAAATCTATTGTCGTATTTTTAATATTAGTTAAGATGTTCGTTTATTTTATTACTCAATCAAGCGAAAACGGATGAATCGATTTGGATAAAATTTTTCACGTAGATCTTATTACAAATAGGATATTTTTTATCTCTCAAAAATCTTAGGTTTCTATGGTATAATGTAAAAATGACCTACAGAACATATGCATTCGAAATTTTCTAAAGTCAACAATAGCGAAGTAATATTATAAAAGAACTTCCTTTTTTAATTATTAAAACAAAGTTTCACACGAGTTCAAGATTGTTAAAAATACATTCATGAAGAAATATCTTATATTTATATATCAGTGATTATTTAAAAGACAAGGATAGCCTTGTTTATGTTTATTATTTTTTGTAATGACAGTACTCTATAAAATCCGTAAATTTTAATTTTATACCTCTTGCCGAGTTTCTTGCGGCTTCTTCTCGGTATATCTCCTGTCAGCGTAGCTGTTGACGTGCAAAACACGTATTGTAAATTGTCATCTACATATATCAAAATTCCTGATTTCTTTTGATGATTTCTTTTTCATTTTCCTGGATTTTTTCCGACTTAGGACACAGGATAGGTTTCATTTTGATTTATAACACAACAACGCGTGGCCCGGTGAGCTAGTATTTAAAATCATTTTATCTTTTATCATATCTTTAACAGCGATGGGGCAAAAAAAGTATCATGATTGTAAATAAGTCAGTATTGTTTACCAAACTTAACATAGGTATAAGAAAAGATGTTACTAGCACAACTAACAGAACATCGACATTTAATCCGAAATAAATTAATTTATAACAATTATTGTTAAATAAGTCTTTCATGTGTCTACAGCTTTATAATCATGTACGTGATGGCAGCAGCCACCGCAATGCAAGATCATGAATATTCAGTGGTAAGTCACTGACACATTGCTGGCATATTTTTATTTGTTGTGAATTACGTCTTAATTTATTTAATTATACAATTCAAATTAAAAAAAAACGAGTGTGCTCTAGACCACACGACATAGATAGATATTAGATATACGAAAAGTAACTAGCTATGAGAGAAAGAGAGGAAAAATGTGTGCTCGCATCTCTCTCTTGCCCCTATAGTAATATACGAAACGTAATTCTCGCTCTTTCTATCTTCCCTAACTTATATCTCCCTTTCAACTTCCGTTCGCCTCACCCGATCACACTTTTCGTAACGCTCTCGTCACGCATTCACCAACATACTGCAAGTCAAACGTGCGTAATGAAGTTTTAGTAAATAATTATAAACGATCACGACAAAGGAACAAACGCTTGTGAAGGTAGTAGAAAATATACAACGAGCATTGCCTTGGTCATCCTGTGATCACAGCTCCTGTAAAGGAGTCGAAACCTCGGGATTAAATTATAAATTGTGCGTTACCGTAAATAAGTTGTTCTATTTAAATGTGCAATGTGCTCAGAAGTGTAAAAACTAAATATTTCAAAATAAAAGTCACATATTGAATCGTGTAACATAGAGGTAACGTAAGAAGGTCAATAGTAACGTAGAATGTTGTAAAAGTAACATTCTGGTAACGCTGCAGTGGCCTGATATCATGCATACCTACCCTACATTTTATTGTTACTAAGATGTGTTGCTGTTTATTAATAATTTAATAATTGGAGCGGAGCGAGCGTAGCTCCCATGGATCAGCTTCAATGACGCAATGTCTGTTACGCCGTAAACTCCCGAGTTCTTAACCGATTTTAATAATTTTTGTGTGGAATGGAATCAATTAAAACCAGATTGTGACGGAGCCCGAATTTTGAAATTCACAAAATAAAAGTTATAAACAAAAAACATTAGCTCTATGGGATTTCCCATTGAAAAAAGCGCGCGCTTTTTGAAAGTTTGTTTCTTATGAAATTTTAAAATTTACTTAACGTTATTGATTTTTTTAAATTTATTTTTAGTATTACCCTCCGCTTCAATATATGGTGCTAGCGAAGCTTTATGCTTAGCGACTGCATCGACTTGTATCATATAATGATAAGAAAGTATAAGATGATAAATATCAGACAGTGTACGGTGAACTTATTTTTGTGCCATCATTTGGGTACAATGGTAGCGTTTCTGCTTTTCGCATCGGCGGTCCTGGGTTCGTATCCCGGATGGGGTAGATGTTTGTGTGATGAATAAGAGCATTTCTCCTTATACACATCTATGTATCATACATGTATGTCTATCCGTTACCCTAGTATTCATAACACAAGCCTTATAGTGCTTACTATGGGCTAGGGTAATTGGTGTGAATGTAAGAAATATTATTGTTATTTAATATAATATTGTTATCTATAATAAATAAAAAAACTTATATAACTTATGTAAAAAATAACTTATTAAAATGCATCAATGTGTACACCGCTTTACTGTATTGTGTATGACAATGGAAGGGACCGCAACACGGACCTTATATTGCGAAGTGTTTGGTTTAACTAGAGGTCATTGACACAGTTATGGCTTTCCTTTGGACGGACGACCGTTTGGTACGACCTAGAAGTTACAATAATTTAAAAAGTGTTTATTTTTATTTAAATTTCTAATACATAAAACTCTACCTGAAAACTCGTTCACTTCCATAAATAATATTTAATCATTAAATATAAGACAACATTGTTCTGAACAGAGACAACGACGGTACCACAACACCCAGACCCGAGCCAATATACCAGGAATCGAAGCCGGGACCTCGGATTTACATTACCATGAAAACCGATATGCCGGCAGCTCGACTAGCTACAAGTAGCTAATATGTTTAGATCTCATTATTATTTTAATACAAAAATGTTTCCATAGATGGCGCTACTAGTTCACTGAATCGCGCTTCTTTTACGTACAGTTGTTGAGGGGCTCGATATTTTTTTGTTAATTGATCACTCGGGCCAATGCCTCTTCAATTCCTCCCACTCAGAACAGACACAGTTCATTTACTCACTACACACACACTCATGTCAGACGCTACACCGCACCCGTAAGTCCAGAGTGCGAAGAAGACCTGGTCTATTGTATTCGCGCTTCACCAGGTACAGACGCGTACCTGGGCGACTCTCCCTCATGACACGGCGTACCATAGCCGAGGTCCGAGCCCTTAGATGCGCCCTATGGCACCCCGTGCACGCTTTCCGGCTAGAGCGCCGTAGTGATTCTATGCTGGTTTGGAGACTCCCTGATGGGAGATGCCGTCCATCAAAAAACTACTATAGTGGCTAGCTACTCTCGGCTTGATGTCCATTTAAGGATTTCGCCGTCCCAAAACCCGGTATCGTTGTCAAGGTCATCTGCGACCAACATCAATCAAACATCAAAAAAAAAATGTATATTCCACGTACGAAGTATCACGCGATTTAATTTCTGTTGGCTAAGATCACAGAACTGTTTTTTTACTGCTCCATGGCTGAGTCTTACCGCTTCACGAACAAAACACGATGAAACTGAATTATACATACCTGAAACAAAAAATTAAACAATGTGAAACAAATAAACATATAATATGATGTATAATTATACGATATAGATTGTTTCCGAACTAGACTACTACGTAATACCTACAATATTAGGTGACATCTTGTGTCTAATGCGTGTACGATCCAACTTCGTATGTGTTTCAACTGTCGTGTAAAAATTAGTCCAAAGTTGGATTGCAATTAAAATTAGATTAGAATTGAACCACAACGGTGCGTTCCCATTGAAAAATAGCACGATTATTGCTGGATTTGTTCCGACTTAGGAGATAGGGTAAATAAATTTTAATTTATAACACTTATGACGGTGTGAGGCCAGGAAATAATGAAAGGCGCTGGGTCGTCACTTATGTATTTATATTATGGAAATTAAGGCACAAAACAGTGCCTTAAAGAAAAAAAAAAAGCCTTTGTTATATATCAGGAACTGGTGATACAGAATTTTGTGGGTTGTTGTAACTTTTAGTATAAGCTTATTATAACTGATCAGCACTTTATAAATATATTAAAATAATTGTTAGCGGTGAGTCAACCGCTCTACGCGCTGACTCTGGTAAGAATCAACTTCGAGAACAAAACAAATAAAAAGAGACAGACAGTAAATTTAAAAACGGAAACCAAGAGAAAAATGGCCAGAGAAGAGCGCAATCATAGCAACGAGTCGCTAATAAAGCTACGGCGCCTCGTTACACACTTACACGTGGCCAGATCAGCTAATGTTCAAATTCGATATCAAAAATTGTGTCCAACATTAGTAAACTTATGTAACAAAACTCAATTAACAAAAAAAGCAATTATTGTTAGATAGTTCGTTAAATTCATACAAATATGTAAAGCTACCTAATGCTAAATTGTTTGGTTCATATGAATAGTTGAACGCGACGTTATCCGTATGAGTTTCAGCTCAAACATTCTTCGTTAGTTTGACTATTGCTATAACACCTTAGGGAACGTTCACACCAAACTGAATATCAGATACTATACTTTGTCCAATGTAGGATGATACTTTTGACAGTTGACACCTATATAGAGGGTATAAAGTTGCTATTGCAATGTCAAGCCAAACATAAGGACACAAACGCAACCTTAGTACGTAGCAATAAGGAAGTGACACCTGTCAAAAGTATCATCCTACATTGGACAAAGTATAATAAGAATGAAGAGTTAGATACTAAAGTTCGTCCTATAACAAGTAATTTCTTTTATTTTATTTATTTATTGAAAATGACTCACTTACAACATAGCTTTTAACATTGAATTGAACATACTAACATGACTTGAATAAAAGACATGCCTTTTTTTATAGAAAATATAGGTATCCTTAATATAAGAGCATGCCGCTTGACCACTATCTCGGCTGGTAAGCGACGATGCGATCTAGAATATGACGCGTTTGTCTAGAAGATACCTATTCACTCGTGACTTGAAGACCCTTAAATTGTATTTGTCAGGAAACACAGACTCGGGCAAAGAGTTCCACTCCTTAGCGGCACGTATCACAAAAAGCCGACTCTTTGGTATATCTACCATATTATAGGTGAATACAGCATTTTTTTCCTTTCATTTACTCGTTGACTAAACAATTGATATTTTTAAGATATCTAATTATAAATCATTACTAAACAACATAAATTAGAACATATATTTATATCCATCCTATAAAAATATAGCAGAAATAAAAATAACCATACTTTTTGTTTTGATTTAACTTTTGTGAGTGTGGCCGAACGTTTTACCTTTGGCTCTGTAAAAATAAATTGTAATATTTGTCATAATCATGTAAAAATGAATAGGTAATCCAAACATTAGAATAATTTTAAGTTAAGGCCTACATCCACTCATATATTGTTACAAACTCCGAAAATTTGTCGAAGTACATTATACGTCCAGTCTGAACGATCACTAACTTAAGGATTATAATTTGAATGTTTGCGATAACTTCCAGCATTAATAGTGCTCTAGTACATATTTAATTAAATTGTGGTATTTGATCTATTTTTAGTTTCACCGATAACATAATATCAGATTATCTTTATCAAATTATTTATGTTCAATTCTTGTTCTTTCATCATGAATTTAGAGGCAACTGACACCACAATACAGCAATTGAGTTTAAAACTAATTTATTGCTAGTTTTTGACTTACAATTACCGGAAACGATGTCTACGAGCTTGATTTACGTGAAAAATGAAGATAATTTTATTCTGGGTAGATTTCCCTAAAACTTAGTTTGAAGGAGTTATCATCGATTTAAAAAATGACACGGCTCCAGTGCCTAACGCCACATCCACAACGAATCTGTTAACTACTAGTTTTAGATGATAGTGTGTTATACTTTGTCCAATGTAGGATGATACTTTTGACAGGTGTCACTTCCTTATTGCTACGTACTAAGGTTGCGTTTGTTTCCTTATGTTTGGCTTGACATTGCAATAGCAACTTTATACCCTCTATATAGGTGTCAACTGTCAAAAGTATCATCCTACATTGGACAAAGTATAGGTGAGGCGTTAGGGTACCCTTTATCTGGCAGAATCTTGTTGCTCAGATAGTCACTTGGCATACTAATGTTGGCATACATTGCAGGTTAGGTTAGGTATTTTTTTATTAATTACAAACCAGACAGCTATTTTAAATTATGACAAATGATTAATATGCGTTTTTAAATTATGAATTTTAAATTTCTGCGGAAAAAGGTAGACCCAGAAATATTGTAATTGTGTTTTACTTATTTAACTAATTCTGTTTATTTCCTTTTGTTTCAATATTAAATACTGGATTCAGAGTCTGCCTGGATGACCACATCATAGCGTGCTACACGCTACGGTTCCCTCACGAAATAGAACCGGGGCGGATGGGTTGGTCCGTAGCTATTCCTGTAGTCGACAGACTGGTTACATTAAAAAATAAATTAGTTGGGAACAATACAGGAATAGCCATAATTATGGGCTTTTTTAACACGCTCAGCGCCATGTCTATCGTTTTTGATACACACTGTACTAACACTTGTGTATCTTTTACGATACACATGGCCCACGAAAATGTTTTGGATGTGAACTGTTTTCACAGGCCTGTGTATCGAAAAAGATACACACTAGAAGGGGGGTAGTAGAAGGGTAGGCATAGAAAAAAAAACGACGGGTTGCACTCCGGGAGTGCCGGCAGAAGTGAAAACTTGAATATTAACGTTGTGCATTTTTGATATTTTGAAATGGTTAAGGAATAATTTCGCACGAATTGCTTCAATGATCAGTATAAAAGTGCTATCATTTATGTGGTAAAATACAATATTCATTTATTGCGCTATCGTATACAAACATGTCAACAAACACACCAAGTCGTGTTCGTTGCATTTTTTTGTGCGCATGTGCAGGATTTTGCACATGCGCAATGAATAAAATCAGTTGAACGCATGCGTTCTCATGACATTACCGGCCATTTTAAAATTTCATAATGACAGTTTTAAAAAAAAATAATGTAACTGTCACTATGAAGTTTAAAAATGACACGACTATACGCACATCGCGCAAGCGGCCTACGCCGTCTTACGAATTTTCGATCAGGTCACGTGTCCTGCCGCGAGTTTAGAAATTTTTACCCATTCCAAAAAAAGTACACAGCGCCGCTAAAGAAGTTTTCACTTCAAAAATATCATCTATAACATTTAGATGGTTCAAAGTTATTTAACCTAGTCTAAAGTCAGTGTGTTATGGATACTAGGTTATCGTATTCAATGACAAAATTTGCGAAACGATCTTGCGGGATGAAAATGTAAAAGCAAGCGCATGAAGATCAGAACTTATTTTTCGTACACCCAGAACCAAGACCAAAACGGTATATGTCTACAATAAAAAAAAATATCAAACTGTTGGTAAATTAATAGTTTTCATTTTTTAAATATATTTAACCCACACATTTTTTTAAATAAACACGATTTTTATAAGAAATGAAAGAAAGAAAGAAAGAAGAAAGAAAGAAACACCTTTATTGGCTTCGCAAACAACACATTATAGCACATTATATAAATACAAAAAACAATTACAAAAAATAATAACTATGACATTAAACACAAAAAGTACATTTATTTAAACACTAACATAACATAAAATACAGCGAGGCCAATTCGGACCCTGCGCATCATATGCGTCTGCGTCACTCTAAGATGGACAGAGTGACGCAGAAGCGCTGGTATTCTGACAGGCAGGAAATCATTAATAATTAAAATTTCATGTTCGCCCTCGTCATTGAAAATGCAAGGAATTGGCCAAATGACGGATGCATGCATGTCTTCAATAACTGTCAGTCTAAGTTTTACGATTTGACAGATAAAAGTATGTTACCAAGCAGGTGTCGTCATTATGTAACATACATGGAAGTCTTGGCAGGTTTTATGTTCATTTTCTTCATTCATTATTAGCTTGATATATTAGCAAATTTAAACGAATAATTATGGTTTTAGTAAATAAAAAAAAAACCTATTACATTCACCCAAACACACAAATGCATACTCACATGCACGCACTCACGCACGCACGCACGCTCTCACACACACACACATGCATGCACACAAGTTTTAAATAAGCTCAATACAAATATGGTTTTTGTTGTCTGAACTTATCCGTGGGGCGGGGACCTGGAGATTTATAATACAGGTTATTCCCATATCAAACACCAGCTCCTCACATACCTACGTATATTAAGTACAAATCTGTTATTAATTGTAGCTTCTTTGTGAGGAGAAATAAATAAATGTTATTATTATTATTAGATTGAAGATTATGATAGTAAATAGATTAATTAACAAAGAATTAATCAAAAGGCAAATGTTTTATGCTATAACGAACTATTTGTGATACTTTTAAACCAAAGTTATTTTTAAACCATCCCGTCCGTTTAAAAGTAATTTATTATGGTATTCAAACCCCCTATGATAACACCATAATGTCTTCCCCATCGCCGTCCATCAAAACGACTGCCATAAAAATGTTGAGTTAAATTTGAACCGCAGTTAAAAGGACAGTTGATTTTATAACGCGCTTAACTTAACGAGCTTACAAGTTATAACTGAGCTAAGTTATGTGATTCACTGATAAGTTGTTTTGGGGTTGTTCTTAACTGGTATAATTACAGAAATAATTATTATTGGAGCTCCCATGAATCAGTGTCAGTTCTTAACCGATTTTAATATTTTTTGTGTGGAATTTAGGACTAGATTGTGTCCCGAATTTTGAAATTCGCATAAGGGGACTTTTTGGCGGGAGTGGGAAGCGCCACGTTTGTGGTTTTGTTTCTTTTGTCAAAATTTGTGTTGTTGTGGATATTAGTGTGTAATAATAGTGGATTATTAACCACTAAGTGTTTGTGAACATACATAAGTGTTGCTAAGTGTAACAAAGCAGCGGGAATTGTCTTTTCCTGCTCTATCAAGAAGTCCACGGGGAGGTTTCAGCAAAACCCCACACATTTACTGAAGCCTAGGGGGGGAAATATATTTTACTGTTCAATCATCATCATGAAATAAGGAAAATAAATTACTTAAGAACTGGCATTTATGGCTTAATTCACGAATCGTGCAAACCACAAATAAACAAAAAAAAAAAATTCGCAAAAATAAAAAAGTTATGACCAAAAAACATTGACTCTAACGGATTTCCCATCGAAACAAAAAGCGCGTGCTTTTTGAAAATTTTCATTCTAATGGAATTTAAAAAATTACTTAATAATATTTTTTTTTTACGTTCCGCTCCAATATATGGTGCTAGCGAAGCTTTAAGGCGGGAACACATTATTAAAACGCGACGCGACGCAACGTGTCGACACCCGATATACACCGTGCACATTACCAACACGCGACGCCACGACATACTAGCAATTTTTGAATACAGTTTGCCTACAGCAGCCGAAGTGTATGGTTATATACAATGAATTTAATAAATAACGAGAGTCAGATGAAGACTTTCAAGATTTGATGTAAATTTTGTGTACATAGGTATTTGATACTCAAAACAACTCAATAAAAAGAGAATAAATAGGCGTTACTGGGTACATGAAATAAATCAAAAGAAAAGTATGTGTGGTGAATATCATACTCTGTATCCAGACCTACTTCAAGATAATGAAAGATTTCATATGTACTATCGGATTATTCAATTTCTTGAATTGGCAATTTCTTCCCATGCATCATTTTTCTCAGTATCATTGCTGTATATAGCGAAATTCATGTAATATAGAACAGGATATTTTTTTACCAGCTTAATCAATTTTTCATCGGTCATTTCTAAATAAATGCAAGATATAATATTAATTTGACATAAATTCCGTTTCACAGTTTGAAGAATAGGGATGGGGTCAAAGAATTTGTATATGCTCTGTGACAGTTCTCGAACGACTGACGCGTGGCGTCGGGTGTTGTCTAGAAACATACTGCGCGCGCCGCGTCGGATGGCGTGTTTACCCCCACCAAGGACAACACCCCGATCTGGCCCGTCTGGATCGGGTGGCGTGTGAGCGCATGGCGTCGCGTCGGCTGTTCATAGTATGACTCTGGTCCATAGAAAACAATACATTTGATTCGACTCAACACGCATCGCGTCGCGTCGGGTCGCGTCGCGTTTTAATAATGTGTTTCCGCCTTTATGCTTAGCAGTCGCATCGACCTAGTTGTTATTTACTAAAACATACAATTTAGGGATCTTCAAGTCACGAGTGAATAGGTATCTTCTAGGCAAGCGCGTCACATCCTAGATCGCATCGACGCTTACCATCAGGCGAGATAGCGGTCAAGCGCTTACCTATTTACAATCTTTATATATATAATTATTCTGTGAGTGTGTATGTCACTGAACTCCTCCTAAACGGCTGGACCGATTTGAATGATTTTTTTTGTGTGTTTTCAAGGGGATCTGAGAATGGTTTAGATTCACAAATCAGCCCGGCAGATGGCGCTGCAGACGGTATCTAGGTTATTTATCTATACTGCAAAAATAACAGGCAGGACAACGTCTGTCGGGTCCACTAGTTAAAAATAAAACAGCTTGTCTTATGTATGAGCTGGGATTTGAAACCTCTCATTATCTGATAGTCATCGCCCCAGAATGGTCTTAAAAAAAATATAAACCGTTAGATATTTCTTGGGTTTTGGTGCAACGGTTGCGATTCTGCCTTTCGCACCGATGGTCCTGGGTTCGGGAGGGGCAGATATTTGAGTTATGAATATGAGCATTTGCACCTGTAGCTGTCATTGGTATTTAGATATCTATCTACACTAATATTATAAAGAGGAAAGATTTGTATTTTTGTATGTTTGTAATGAATAAACTCAAAAACTACTGAGCCGATTTCAAAAATTCTTTCACCATTGGAAAGCTATATTCACGCTAAGTAACATAGGCAATATCAAATGCTAGAAAAAATTTAAAGAATTTTGTCCACCCGTGCGAAGCCGGGACGGGCCGCTAGTATCTTATATATATTGAAAGTTTGGGATAAATTCTGTTACTAATAAACCGGTTTTGATCAAACTTCGTAAGTATCTGTTATTTAATCTAACTTAAAAGATGTGATAGGTTTCAATTTATAACACAGCAACGCGTGGCCGGGTCAGCTAGTACATTTATCAAAAATCCTCGTCACAGTGTTTGACCCCATGAACTCCAAAACTATTCAATCGATTTTGATGTTTTTTTTTCTATTTGCTGGATTTGTTGCGACTTAGGACATAGTAGCTTTCATTTTAATTTTAAACACAGCAAGTGCAGCCGAATCAGCTAGTATTTCTATAAATATTACATATCGATTTATAATTTATGCATGTCTATCAAACAGATATACTTGTGTTATGGATACTAGGGGTTACCTATAACTATATTTAAAAAAATAATTAAACACTCCGGCTTATGGGAATACAAAACATGTTGCGAGTTCGAAGGTTTGGTCGTGGACATTTTAGTAACATTTTACTCAGAAGATATAGAGGATCAACAATATTTTTAATATTTTATAATAGTAAAGTAAAACTAATTCTCTGCGCTCTCTTCTGTTTTTTTTTATTTTCTTTTGTATTGCACGGTGTACTGTGAAAAACAAAATGTCCTCGTAGATTACCGTTTGGTGCAACGGTCGATCCTGTCTGTCGCACCGAAGGTCCTGGGTTCCAATCCCGGAAGGGGTAGATGTATATGTGATGAATACGAGCATATTTACCTGAGTCATGGGTATTTATATATATTTCTATAAATCCATTACCCTAGTATCCATAAAACAAGTCTTACAGTGCTTACTTTGGGCTAGGCTAATTGGTGTGATAGTAAGAAATATTATTATTATTTGAGTTATTATAAGGTCACCGCTGTTAATCCATGATCGAGTTATAGTAGAATCAGGAACACAAGAAACTAATCAAAACTGTATAATAGATTTTCAACGTTATCTCCAAATCATAAGGTTCAAAATCAAAATAGATGTTATTACGTGTTGAAACAGTTCTACGTTGCTGTTGTCAGTACCTTTTTATTAAATCAAAGATTATAATACTCGGTCCTTTCACTCGAACTCGCAGCTTAAGTTCTTTTTAGGGTTGTCAAATTCGAATCAATAATTAATAGTATAATAAAGTTGGCTATTAAAGTGAATAGACTAAATTCAAGATATCTCATTAAAAAATTTAATAAAAAAGTATAACTTATGTGTACATACGTTTACGCACGCTTTTTTATATCTATAGACAATATTGAGAAAGACAATTTTTTAGAAAAAAAATTACTTGTCCCGCCATACAACCGTGACAAGTAATTTTTTTCAATATTTGTTACATTACACCAATTAGCTTAGCCCAAATTAAGCATTGTAAGGCTGCGGTCTGGATGCCAGCGGGGAGCGGGGCGGGCAACGCAAACCCGGCCGGTCTATTAGATTTTACGCAAAATATTCTGCCGCTCCCGCGCTGCCGTCACCCCGCTGTATGTATACTAGGGTAGCTGATAGACATACATATATGATACATAAATATGTTATTTTAATAGAAATAAATACGCATGAGTCAAGTTCAAATGCTCGTATTCATCACACAAATATGTGCATTTTCCGGAATTCAAACCCAGGACCGTCAGGATATGCAGGATAGCTACCGTTGGACATAATGGATTTTTTCTTATAAGATAAATTATTATAAATAGAAAAATACAAGAAAAAATCGACTCGGGTCACAAGTGAATCTCAGGCGGGATTTTTTCTAGTATTTTTCTATTATAATAATTTATCTTATAAGATCGCATTGAAAATGCATAAAATATAAAAAATTATAAGATTTTTTTCTTGTAATAATTTCCATAAAATTTACATTAAACAATCAAACTAAGCTTTTAAGTTTCTTTGTTACCAATATATTATGAGACTTTGTTTCTCGAATGAATAAATTGATTTATTGATCATTTCTCGTCTGTTTCAAAGGAGTAATATATTTTTGACAACCCTAATAAAGATAGAATCGTGTTGTCCGTCTGTTGGCGTGCAGGGAAAGGTACGGACCCGAGCTTGTGCTTTCTAGTTGGAGAAAGCTCAGATTGGCGATACGGAAATACTGCACTTTTAGTGTTGTGATAAGCCTGACAGGTTTATCGGTATAGATCGGGTGTTCGAGTCTCGGTTGGCATTTGTTCTCTGGACAATTAACACGGACAAATGTTACGTTGATTGTTTATTTTATATTTCAATTAAAAGACAGCGGGTTTTAAAAGTTTTTATGTATGTTGACAGCCTATATATTAAAGTCGCTCGCATACTAGTGATAACATCACTCCGAAGTCCCAGGTTCGATTACCAGCCGGATCAATATAGAAATCGAACTTTTGTACATTGGCTTGGGTCTGGGTATCACACCGTCATTGTTTTTAAATCAACATTACAAGTGCTTTAGCCACTTAATTTAGGTTCAGAACTTTCATTTATTATGACTAGATGGCGCAGGATAGCGGGACAATATGGTAACAAACACACACACACACACACAAAGTATTGTCACAATATAATTAGGATTAGAGTATTCTAAAGGACTACCTATATTTGAAAAGTACTACTATGTTTAAGATGGAAATGTAATAATTTACTTTTTAAATAATAAGGCTACGTATTGTGTATATGTTTAACCTGAGTGAAGCTAGCAAAATCTGTTGGGTAGCGATTAATAAGTACTAAAGTACTGTTATATAGTCAATGACTATTATTATTCATAAGTTTAAAATATATAATACTATTCGCTGCTTTAAAAATAACTATACATCCTGTCAACGATTACAGAACTTCCAACTTCAAATTAATGCGTCAAACTAATATAGGGGAGTTCGCGCCAATAACGCGCGCCATATTGTCGCACCTGACAGCCACCATTTTGTAATATTGGCGGGAAACTAGGCGTTCCCGCCAAAATTTGCTCGAGTAATAACGGCTAAGGTTAAAGACATTAACTTTAATCTTGCGTTGTTTGTTTTAGTAATTCTATTAAGTTTTAAGTATTTGTTTTTCATATCACAATATAAATCAAGTGTGTAAAAATGATTTTGGACAGAATTATAAATTACTCGGGACTTTGTCTTTGTGTAGGTGTACATATTTTTTATTTTATAGAAAATTAGTGGCACACGATCTATTACGACTGTTTTGTGCAACGGTAGCGATCCTGCATTTCGTACCGACGGTCCTAGGTTATTGTCCTAGAAGGGGCAGTTTGTGTCATGAATTAAAGCGTTTGTACCTGAATCATGGGTATTATTTTTCATTAAATATTACTTATTTATGCATCATATATGTATGTCTATCCGTTACCCTATTCATAACACAACCCTTTATAGTGCTTACTTTGGACTAGGCTAACTGGTGTCATATAAATTATATTTTTATTCTATTTGTATATCTACTGCACTGCGGGCTACTACACTTTCTTGGTTGCTATTCCTACCTATCGCACCAAGTGCTTCTCAACATCCTTCATAATACGCACAGCAAAGGAGTGAAACTCCCTCCTTGCATCTGTATTTCCGAGTACTGATAACCCGCCCGTTTTTAAAGCCATGGTGAATAGGCACCTTCTAGGTCAGCTCGTTACATCGTGTATCCTGTCTTGGCCCCCGGACTTGATTGAGATCAAGAAAGAACTTATTCAAAATAAAAAAATAATGGATAGCAATTGAACGTAAGTGTTAATTTACGAACGTAAAGCTACTTAGTGTGTGTATAATTATATGTATACAGTGCCTCAGGAACAAATGTTTGTGGACATAACACAAACATATATACCCTTTACCAGGATTGAAGTCTAGGACCTTTGGCGCAGAGACTTGTGTTGTTGTTTTTGAAAGACAAAGACCGCCTGATGTTAGCAAGACCAAGATCCAACTGTGTAAGATTTGAGCAAGAACAAAATTATGCCTGCGAGGACCTTGCGTCTTGTAAGACAGATATGGGCAACACTAGCAGAGACTACAAAAAATCAAATTATCTCAATAATTTTTTCATCATCATCATCATCATATCAGCCGTACGACGCCCACTGCTGGACATAGGCCTCCCCCAAGGATCTTCACAACGATCGGTCCTGTGCTGCGCGCATCCAGCGTTTTCCCGCGACCTTAACCAGATCGTCGGTCCACCTCGTAGCGGGCCTACCCACTGAGCGTCGTCCGGCACGCGGTCGACATTCGAGAACCTTTCCGCCCCAACGGCCATCAGTTCTCCTTGCTATGTGTCCTGCCCATTGCCACTTCAGCTTCGCAAACCTTGAGCTATGTCGGCGGTTTTTGTTCTCCTACGGATCTCCTCATTTCTGATTCGATCGCGTAGGGAAACACCAAGCATAGCTCTAATTAAGCATAGCAATAATTATTTGTTATTTATATAATATTTATTTAAAAGAATTCATTCACACTGATGTGTAAATACAGATTATTTCTCGTTAGTTCAACGTTTACTTCGCAGAATGGTGACTTTACGTAATGTCACAATAAGCATTACAAATAAAATTCTCATATTCAAAGAGAAAGAATAAACAAAAGTTATAGTAATTAAATGTTTTATTAAATATCTTGTTTTAGTATTCATATTAGTATAAGAAATATTACTATATTTACAAGTAAAAGTCCTAACGAAATTGCTGTGTCTTTAAGTCTACAAAGTGCTCTTTGAACCTATATATATGTATATCTTGTGCCTTTGTAGAATACAACAAACAATTGGATAAGAGAATTTAATAAAAATCCTCGCCGTAAACATAATTTGATCTTTCCCAAACCTAAATTGGAAAATATTTAATAATAGTCCACTTAACTGATCTATCGTAGGGAATTTGCACACTGCGTTTTTTAAACGCGCTTTTGACGCGCATTTCTATGACGCGTCAGCTGCGCGTTTCTTTTTATTCCACAAAACAATTTAGTGCATGTCTATAGTCCGTTTTTTAGCATTAGAAAGAGCAAAATTTGGGTACTTTATTGTGCACATATAATGTAACAAACAAAACTTAACGTAGTGAAAAGTTTACACTAAAAATACCTTAAGAAGCAGAAGTTGCAAACTTGTGGAACGAAACGTTGGTCAGTTTGACACGACAAAATTAAAAGTACATGCCGATGGTCGCTTAACATAGCCGCCATTTGCCACAATACCGGCAAATGTTAACGTCACTGGCATCACGAAAGCTATTGCGAGTACCTGTGCATTTATCTGTTTTGACTATTTTCACTATTTTCTTTGGTTTTGTTTTTTTGAAGATTTTTGTTAAAAGTTTTTGTTGTTATTTAATCTGTTCAACAATGGACGAGCCTGAAGCCGGTCCAAGTGGACTCCAGCAAAAGGTTGGCCACCACTGCTTCTTTGTTTACATAATTTCTAATGCTAAAAAACGGACTATAATGCATATGTATCGATACAAAACGCACATCATCAACACGTGTGTTCTGATCCAAGGGGTAGACTGAATTCAGGGGAAGAATTATGAACAGCGACATAAATTCATGGTCAAGCTGCATTTGATCATTAGAATAGCGTTTGTATACAAGTATGGTGTGCAAGGTACTTAACTAGGTATTATAGATAGAATCGTTTATTCCATTATTACACACAAATATATTGTCATTAGGAAAAATAACATAATCAAACATCACACGTAGTACCTGTGTACAGGAATAAGGTCAAGGATCAACAGAAAAACAAATTCCCGGGAATAGTTGAAACACCGATCTTCGACTATCCCTGGGTGTTGAATATGTAATAGGATCCTCATTGAAATGAGAGAATAATCTCATATAAACTCATTTATAAATAAAATCAGATCCTAATCCGAAAAGCGTATTTATTACATTGACAAATTTAGGTCCAAGAAGATAGATCTTGTCTGTGGACTAAATTACAAAATTAAAATTATAATCTACACTAATATTATAAAGAGGAACGATTTGTATGTTTGTATTTTTATATGTTTGCAATGAATAAACTCAAAAACTACTAAGCCGATTTCAAAAATTCTTTCACCATTGGGAAGCTACATTCACGCTGAGTAACATAGACTATATTTAATGTAAAAAAAAAATAAAAAAATTTATCCACCCGTGCGAAGCCGGGACGGGCCGCTAGTACGTTATATGTGTTTAAATTAACCAATAAGATTTTCATTATAGCGTTGACGTTATTACCAAAAGCCAGTACACTGATATATATTTTGGAACCTCTAAAATATCTAGCAAAATACTTTGAATATTACACCGATAAATTTAAAATAAAAAAAATATTAATATTAAAAATATTTACGATAATATCATATAGATATTATCACATCCAAATTTAACATTCTCTTTATGAAATTAATATACAATCAATTCTTATTATATCAACAATTAGTATAATGAAAGCCACGCAATTTAGTCCCATCAAATTATAAATTATCTGCCCGTGTATAGTGTGTATGATGAAAAGTTTGGAAATTAAGATTTGGGTTGTGGCAGCCCTCGCCCGGGCTTAATCCTTTCGTCCTAATGAGCGGCCATGTCGGCCGCCATCTTTGTGTCATTGACAACTGTCACCGCTAGTAAAAAGGGCGCCATTAGAATATTACCACACTGCCACGGATTAGATAGGCCATAATGGCGGGAAAAAATATAGTCTCATATTTTTAGCAGCAAATTGTTGCAGATTTTATCACATATTTATAACTTCTAAACACTTAAGTGATTTTAAACTAATACACAAGTAAGACAATAGAAATATATGGAAAAAATACGCTTTAATAAAGTGTAAATCAGGTTGGGAGCATTTGAAGAAAATGACTCTGTCTCCAGTCGCTTCATTTAAACGGTTGATGAAGAACTAATCATAAAAATGTGTTATATAAAAATAAAGAATACAGTTTATTTTCATTTTATTGCTTTTTAAAACATGGAAGATAATAAAAAAATATATTTTTTAGCATCTTCGTGATTCATTAGCCTCCAGTTTGAATGGTCATGCTATTCAGAAGTCCAAGGTACGATCCCGGATCTATCAATGTAGAAACTGAACTACTCTTCATTGGCTAAGATCTGAATGTTTTGATACCTTCATTATTTTCAATTCCATATCACAAGTGCTTTAGCTTCTTGAAAAAATAATGGATGAAATATTTTTAGTTTTTTTTAAATATTTTGAATTTAGCATGCTTTTTTTTGAATAATATGATAGTATCATCAAACTGATGTTCTTATTACTAGGACACAAGCCATCAGTGCGGATTTGTGTATCGGCTATTGATACTTTTGACTATCGGCTACTGAGAACATTGATCCGATCCATTGACTGGCCCTTGCGAATGTTAAACCTCACGTCGAACTCTAACCACTACGCCATAGAGTTGCAATACTCCAAAGAATAATTATCTTCGTGTCTGGGTATAGTGGTATGACGTAATTGCGGTGACGGCATCAGTGGCGCCACGCCTCGTTACTTAGCAACAAAGCTATGAAAAGGCTTTTTCATTTACAGTGGAAAACCGTGTACATTGAAATTTGCATTCGAATTGAGTTTCTTTTGCAATGTTGTCAGACGTAAAATGGATTGAGTGTAAAGATATTATTACAAAAAAAAATAATTTGTTACACGTATAAGGTGGGACAAAGCTTCAATTCTTTTCAATTCAAAGGTGGACTAAAACCTACTGAAACCTTGACAGACCCAACTAGTGTTGCCGATCTATAGTGGACTATCGATAAATAATCGATAGTCTATCGATAGGGGATAGATAGCAGGACTATAGATCGCAGTATCGATAGCTCAAAACGTGTTAATACTATTGAAGGAGTACAACACTATAGATACTATCGACTCTATCAATTGTATTGATAGGCCTATCGATAGCACGTTATTTTTCAGTTAAAAATATCGATAGAAATACTATCGAAAGTTGGCAAAACAAGACCCAACAAATCGACGGGTTCAGCTTTATGTTTTATAATTTTATAATAAGTATTTAAGCGCTGTTCTATTGATATGAAGACAATAATGTGCCTATTTCAAAATTATATTAAATCGCTATTCTCATTTTGACTAAATAAATTGTTATTTTCCAATTAACAGTTTATTGTTGCTGTGCTCTTATAGGGAGTCACAAGCTGTACAATACCCATTTGTAAATAGCTATACTTTCATTTAATTGGAGCGGAGCGAGCGAAGCTCCCATCGATCAGCTTCAATGGCACAATGTCTGTTACGCCATAACTTCCCGAGTTCTTTGCCGATTTTAATATTTTTTGTGTGGAATCGAATCAACAGGCTTAGGACCAGATTGTGACGGAGCCCGAATTTTGAAATTCGCAATAATTCCTATCGAAACAAAAAAAAAACTTTTAGGTATAACGCTCCGCTCCAATATATGGTGCTAGCGTAGCTTTATGCTTAGCGACTGCATCGCCTAGTATTTTAATTTGAGGCTATGTTATCTCCGCTTTTTGTATTTCTTTTTGTGGCGTCATCTGTCACGCCAATCATTACCGTTTTATATTTAACCCAAACATGACGACTTAAAGACGACATATCAGATGGCGGAGGCCTAATCCGGCCTTCCACCACAACCGGTTACCCTTGTAGCATAGAAATTATGGCATCATAGCGAAAACCAAGTTGTGGCGCCAAATGTTTATAAAATTTTCAATCCTATAGGTTTTAAGTAAGATTAAAATAAGTATATGAAATTTAATATTCAAAATTGACTATCGAAAGAGATTGTCGTACTTTATCTTTTTAAAAAAAACGTATAAAGGAACACATTTATCTTCCTCCCCTAATAGGTACTGTGCCGTTATGTGTTTTCTTTCATAGCCCTGAATAGTGTATTTCGGCACGTAAAACCAGAGAGGCTTTTGAAAAAAATGGTTGCGTCAATAAAGAAAAAAGAAATTTCTTTTGTCTGGTTGACTTATGGTATTGATAAGATAAACATAACGTTGGTTATTTTTTGTGTTTACTGATAGATTTTTATAACGTTAAAAACTCTTTGTACGATGTAGTGGAGCCTCGGTAATTCGACAGGGCTTGCAGGGCTGTGTCGGACTATAAAATTTGTCATTACAGAGTACTGGCTAACATCCCCTACAGTCCGGATTTTTTTGCAACAGAATAGCTCGATCGATAGTGTTGTTGCCCGTAATTAACAAACTATTGATAGTTAGGTGCAACGGTAGCGATCCTGCCTTTCGCACCGACGGTCCTGGGTTCGAATCCCGGAAGGGGCAGATGTTTGTATGACATGATGAATACGAGCATTTGTACTTGAGTCATGGATGTTTGTATATATTTTTATGAATATTGCTTATTTATTTATGATATATGTATGTCTATCCGTTACCATAGTATCCATAACACAAGCCTTAAAGTGCTTACTTTGGGCTAGGTTAATTGTTATAAAAAAGTAGTAAAAAAAAAGAAAGAAGAAGAAAGAAGATAGTATCGATACTATCTATGTTCTTGGTAACAATACTATCGATAGTATCGACACTATCGATTGTTTAAGATTATCGATAGTCTTCAATTTTGCAATAGTATTGGGTATGTTTTTATAGCAATTTAATAAAACGCAAAACTATCGATAGCACGTTATTTTTCAGATGAAAAAATCGATAGAAATACGATGCTGAAGCACTTGTGTTATGAAATTCAGAAACAACGACGTTACCACAACACCCAGACCCAAGCCAATATAGACAAGTTCGTTTTCTTCATTGACTCGGCCGGGAATCGAACCTCTAAGTGACATTATGAAAACCGGTATACCACTCGACCATGGAGTTCGTTGATACAGCCACTTTCGTATCTGTAAGTGATATTAGTATGAACTAGCGGCCCGTCCCGGCTTCGCACGGATCGACAAAATTCTTTAATTTTTTTCTATTATTAAATATTTTCCTTTAGCGCCATCTAGCGTCCGGTAGACAAACTACTTGCGGTTAACGCTTTGCTATGGTAACACGTATACAATGGAAAAGGAGTGTAAAAAAAGTGGACAGACAAACAACAAATTTGTGATCTCAGATTATAGATTTAAATATTCTTGAATAAAAGCAAAATTTTCTAGTTATAAGCGATGTAGGTTAAGTCGAATATGTAAGCTCCTTACAGTAAATCCTTTGGAAACTTTTGCTGATCGAGAAAGAGCTTTCTAGCTTATATAGTTTCGGTTTAATATCTTTTACCTAAATAAGTTACAAGTGGATTGTGTTCGTGCCTCGTTGACTTACTACAAAGTTACTACGACCGTTCACCTTACTTATATTATTTATGTGAGTGTTTGTAAGTTTTAATGGATTGTCACTCAAATCAATAGCTGAACGTATTTGTATGAAATTTGGCACACAATCTATACTAATATTATAAAGCTGCAGAGTTTGTTTGTTTGAACGCGCTAATCTCTGGAACTACTGGTCCGATTTGAATGATTCTTTCAGTGTTGGGTATTCCATTTATCGAGGAAGGCTTTAGACTCTAGAACATCACGCTGCGACCAAAAGGAGCGAAGCAACAGTGAAAAATCATAATAACAGAAATTGACGCGGACGAAGTCGCGAGCAACAGCTAGTAGATCATAAACTGGATTAAAACATAGAACAAATTTCATACCAAACAACTGGGAAACAAAACGCTATGTAAAATAAAAATTCTAGAGACATTTCAGTTTAAACGCTAAGAAGAATTTACATCATTTGTTTTCTAAAATAACATACTATGTTATGGCAAAGAGATACGCTTCGTATATGTTAAGCAACGACGGAAATCAACCAAGCGATTTAAACAAAGGCTTACACCGCTGTCTAAGGGCTTTTTCACAAATTGCTCTCATACATTTTCTTTAAATTATAAAACCTTTGCTCATAAGTATCCACAATTGTAGGTCTAATGCATTAAATACTCAAATAGTTTTAGTATTATTATTGTCTATGCCACTTATTCTATAAAGGCCGTATAGGTTTTGGCTGCGACTTATTTGCATCAACTTATATATTTTTTATCTGTGGTCAATTCTTTTCTTCGTGGGACTTTTGACTTTTTTGGCGGGAGCGGGAAGCGCCACTATGGTGATTGTGTTTTACTTGTTAAAATATGTGTTGTGGTTGATATTAGTGTGTTATAATGGTGGGTTAACAACCACTGAATGTTTCTGTATATGCATTAGTGTTTGCAAGTGAAACAAAACAATGGAAAGTGTCTTTTCGCTCTCTCTCAAGAAGTCCATGAGAAATTTTCAGTAAAACCCCACATCTTTACGAAAACCTAGGTTAAGGTATTTCACTATTCATTCATCATCCACTGATAATCTAAAATTCATATCATTCATATATCAACTCTCATCATAATTTTCAAAGTAACGAACATTTTCTAAATAAGTTATGACTTAAAGGTCCATGTTACCTCATAAAATTATATAAAAAAAAAAATTGTGGGACTTTTGGCGGGAACGGGAAGTGTCTCTTTAGTGGTTTTGATTTTTGAAGTGAAAACTTCTTTAGCGGCGCTGTGTACTTTTTTTGGAATGTGTAAAAATTTCTAAACTCGCGTCAGGACACGTGACCTGATCGAAAACTCATAAGACGGCGTAGGGCGCTTGCGCGATGTGCGTATAGTCGTGTCATTTTTAAACTTCATAGTGACAGTTAAATTATTATTTTTTTTTAAACTGTCATTATGAAATTTGAAAATGGCAGGTAATGTCATGAGAACGCATGCGTTCAACTGATTTTATTCATTGCGCATGTGCAAAATCCTGCACATGCGCACAAAAAAATGCAACGAACACGACTTGGTGTGTTTGTTGACATGTTTGTATACGATAGCGCAATAAATGAATATTGTATTTTACCACATAAATGATAGCACTTTTATACTGATCATTGAAGCAATTCGTGCGAAATTATTCCTTAACCATTTCAAAATATCAAAAATGCACAACGTTAATGTTCATGTTTTCACTTCTGCCGGCACTCCCGGAGTGCAACACGTCGTTTTTTTTGTAAAATTTGTGTTGAGGTGGATATTAGTGCGTAATAATGGTGGGCTATTAACAATTACGTGTTTATAAATAAACATAGACGAGTTTTGGCATGTAAAACAAAGCAGCGGGAGTTATTTTATTCTGTTCTAACAAGAAGTCCACGGGGAGGTTTCAGTAAAGCTTTTACTGAAACTTAGGGAAAAGGGTACGTAATTTATCATAAATCATTCATTGATAATGTATCATTAATATTATATTATCTTTTCGCATGTTAATTTGTAAGATAACTTTTGTACAATTCGCTGTTGTTGTTCCTTAAATAAATAATAGATCTGCCCTCATCATCATCTTCAAAAATAATCAAAGAAATTACTGAATATTAAGACACGACCTAAAAGACACGCATCCAAGCCATAATGTCTCATTAAAAAAACTTCTTTATTTTTGGCGCGAAACGACCACATATATTTTTTTACAAAATTTTTATTGTCTAACTAGCTAACCCGGCAAACGTTGTTTTGCCATGTATGTTATTTCTGGGAAAAGTTTTTAATTAATTAATAAAAAATAGGGGTTGATGGTAGAGGGGTGAAAATTTAGGGTTGTATGTATTTTTGTATATCTTAATATATATAAATCTCGTGTCACAATGTTTGTCCTTAATGGACGCCTAAACCACTTAACCGATTATAATAAAATTCGCACACCATGTGCAGTTCGATCCAACTTGAGAGATAGGATAGTTTAAATCTCAAATTATAGTCGCAATTTTAATTTATTGCTAATTATTTGTCTGTTATTATTTGACAGTCACAATTATCTGTTAACTCCAAATGATTCTAACAGATGTCGATACCTTTCGACTGGGTTGAGTAAGTAATCAATAGATGGCGCTGCTATGGTAAATCTACGAACGTGTCATATAAGCTACATTTTAACCGCAAGTAGTCCGTTTACCGGACGCTAGATGGCGCTAACGGAAAATATTTAATAATAGAAAAAATTTAAAGAATTTTGTCCACCCGTGCGAAGCCGGGACGGGCCGCTAGTTGTATCATAAAAAAATAGAAACTAAAAATTTTGTCTAAAAATAAATAAAAAATTTAGGGGCAATCTCCCTAACATTTAGGGGGATGAAAAATAGATGTTGGCCGATTCTCAGACCTACTCAATACGCTCACAAAATTTCATGAGAATCAGTCAAGCCGTTTCGGGGGAGTATGGGAACGAAAACTGTGACTCGAGAATTTTATATATAAGATATATTATTGTATTTTTATTTTTTTTTTTTATTTAGAATGGGTTCGCTCTTGATCCCGATCAAGCCCGGGGGCAAAGACAGAATCCACGATGGAACGAGCTAACCCAGAAGGTGCCTATTCACCCTGGCCCTGAAAAGAGACGGGTTATATGTACTCGGAAATACAGACGCGCAGGGAGAGAGTTCCACTCCCTTGCTGTGCGCATTATAAAAGAATTCAAGAAGCGCTTGGTGCGACAGGCAGGAATAGCGACCAAGAAAGGGTGGTAGCCCGCAGTGCGTCTGGATGTCCGATGGAAGAAAGGAGATGGCGGTATAAGCATATGTAGCTCCTGAGCACACTCTCCAAAATACAATCTGTAGAAGACCGACAGACAGGCAACTTTGCGGCGGTGAGCTAAGGTGTGAAGCTTGCTCTTGTATTTTGTGTAATTATACGATTTATCACAAATATCTTCATAATTATTTCCAAGAATCTTTCTGTGTTACAATTGTAATGTCTATTTTTAACATAATTGTTGAATTTAAAGTTGTTTGTGTTATTTAATAGCGAATGTATGACAAATTATTTCTATTTCCGATCATTATGTCATTTATGAGTGAGTTTATTTGGTATGACGATGTTTGTATCATAGACAACGTATGGCTAAGTTATTCCAAATACAACTGTTTGAGGAATTCGTTGAAATAACATATTTATTTTTACTCTGCGGATTCTCTGTTGTTGGTTCCATAATTAGTATAAGTTTTATTTAAATGTTTTAGTAAGGTCTATTTGAAACTAGAAACAATTATGTAATTGTTTCTAAATTTTGTTGATAGTTGATGCATTTAATACTAATTTGATTCTAAACTAGCTGACCCAGCCACGCGTTGCTGTGGCACAGTAATTTTAATTTGTTATTTTTTTATAATAAATAAAATATTTTTTGTAAAATAAAAGTAGCCTAAGTTACTTCTTATTACATCAGCTACCTGCCAATAAAAGTCCCGTCAAAATCGGTCCAGCCATTTCAGAGATTAGCCGGAACATCAGACAGACAGACAAAAATTGTAAAAAAAAATATTTTGGTGTATGTACCGTATATTTATTCATATGCATGTAGTAAAAAACGGTTATTTCAATATTACAAACAGACACTCCAATTTTATTCATATGTATAGATAATAAGTTAAGCTACAATCAATTTAATAATCAATGAATACTGTGAATATTTGTATCGACCTATCGTTAGAAAATGCTGGACAATTTATTTTAAGATCAAATGTAACATTTATACAAATAAATAAATAAATAATAATAATTATTATTATAAAATAAATAAATATTTCTAACATTCAGACCAATTAGCCTAGCCCAAAGTAAGCTGTGTAAGGCTTGTATTGTGGATGCTAGGGTAACGGACAGACATACATATATGATACATAAATATGTAATATTCATATAAATATATATAAACATCCATTACTCAGGTACAAATGCTCAAATTCATCATAAAAACATCTGCCCCTTCCGGGATTCGAACCCAGGACCGTCGGTGCGAAAGGCAGGATCGCTACCGTTGCACCAAACTGAACCGATTTTAAAAATTCTTTCACCAATAGAAAGGCACATTATTGCTGAGTGTCATTAGCTAAATTGAATGCTAGAAAAAATTTTAAGAATTTTGTCCACCCGTGCGAAGCCGGGACGGGCCGCTAGTAAAGAATAAAAGTATAAGATATGCTCCACGGTTTCACTCGCAGATAAGTAAAATATTTTTCACATTTATTCAGCTCATATTTGCTTTATTATATAAGCAGAAAGATATCTTCCTGTCTTACTAAAACCTTGGAAAAAGGTATTGCATAATTCATTCATTGATTATCATCAATGGATCGGCTCTCATCATCTTACTGAGAAAAGAAATTACTTAATATGAAGATTAAAAGCCAAGCAGCCAAGGCTTAAATCTAAAAAAAAAAACAAAATAGTAAATTGTTTATTTGCTTTATTATATAAGCAGAAAGATCTCAACTCTTACTCAAAGTATTTCATTGTTTATTCATTGATCATCCATCATTCATGAATCCGCTCGTATCATCTTTCGTCATCATTTAAATTAAAAAGAAATTACTGAATATAGACATTGCTTAAAAGTCCCACATCCAAGCCACAAATCTTTTTTAAAAATTATAAAAACAAAAGAAAAGATATTTAGTGCTTACACTTCCGCGCACATTACACATTTATAGGAGAGCTTACTTCGTCCGCTTCAATTTCTGTTATTATGACTTTTCACGGATGCTTCGCTCCTATTGGTCGCAGCGTGATGTTATACAGCCTAAAGCCTTCCTCGATAAACTATCCAACACAAAAAGAATTTTTCAATTCGAACCAGTAGTTCCTGAAATTAGCGCGTTCAAACAAACAAACTCTTCAGCTTTATAATATTAGTATAGATATTACCTTTTCATGAGAAGGAGTCGAAACGTCTGGATAAAATATATTAAAAAAACAGTAAATAAGTTTTCAATTTTTATATATTTTTGCATATTTCAATGCTATCCTATATGATAAATTATTTAAATAGAAAAATACTAGAACAAACCGACACAAGTAAATTCTCACGCGGGAATCGAACCCGCAACCTTTGAATATCCTTCGATCACATCGAGCTTTGTGAGCCCAGTCGATTTTTTCTACTATTTTTCTATTAAAACAAATTATAGTAAATAAGTTGTTTTATCTATAAATCTATAAATATAAATAAAATAGGAGTGTCTGTTTGTAATATTGAAATAACCGTTTTTTACTACATGCATATGAATATACATATATACGGTACATACAACAAAATAATATTTTTTTACAATTTCTGTCTGTCTGTCTGTCTGTTTGTTCCGGCTAATCTCTGAAATGGCTAGACCGATTTTGACGGGGCCTTTTATTGGCAAGTAGCTGATGTAATAAGGAGTAACTTAGGCTACTTTTATTTTAGAAAAATCTTTTATTTTAGAAAAATAATGTTACTGGCACAGCAACGCGTGGCTGGGTAAGCTAGTAGTAAATAACTTGTTTTATTTAAAAATAGTAGCCCACAGTGGTGTGTCTGCCATTCAACACATAGTCATGTCGTCATAATCATTTTAATACATAATTCCTCTCACAATGAATGTGAATTTAATACAATTATGTGACGTAACACTGTCGGAACAAAACGGCTGATTGCTGACGAGCGTGCGACCGAGTTCTATCCTTTTGTTGGTAGATATACAACAAATATTGTTACGAGACTTATTATCTACTAGCTGACCCAGCCACGCGTTGCTGTGGCACAGTATTTTAATTTGTTATTTTTTTTATAATAAATAAAATATTTTTTTATAATAAAAGTAGCCTAAGTTACTCCTTATTACATCAGCTACTTGCCAATAAAAGTCTCGTCAAAATCAGTCCAGCCATTTCAGAGATTTGCCGGAACAAACAGACAGACAAAAATTGTAAAACATGTTATTTTGGTGTATGTACTATATACGGTATGCATTTTTACTACATGGTACTTCAATATTACAAACAGACACTCCAATTTTATTTATATGTATAGATAAGCCGCTATCTTTCCTGATGGTAAGTGACGATGTGATTTAGGATGTGACACCCTTGCCTAGAAGGTATCAATTCACTTGTGACTTTAAGACCCCTATTGTATTTATCAGGAAACCATATCCCCGAGTCTTATACTCGGGGATATGGTTAAGGACAACAAACCTAACCTATTTAGTTCACATATTTAAAAGAAACTTCCTTTACCGAATTGACGTCGCGCTTTTGTTTTTTTTATCCGAACGTTTCGACTCATTTACAGTCATCCTGTAATCACGGCATGAAACGTCAGGATTGAATATAAAAAACAGAATTAAACGTGTCGTTATAAGTGTTATTTAAAAATGTCACCTAATTTTACCTACATTGCCTGCTGCTACAATGGTATTTTTTAAAATATCATTTTTTTACGCACACACACAAACAAAAACACACACTCATAACAAGCCCAAAATTTATAATTTTGTATTTACAGTATATTTCCTTATATTATAAAAATAAGAATCATAAAGTAAAAAAATCTGTACATAACACAATTTGTTAAGGAAAAGATTCATTCCTTACAAGAAAGAGCCCATGTTCCAAGTTCCCAAGAGCCCATGTCCTAACGAAATGAACTATTTCCTTTTTTCATTTACATTTTCATATCAAATTACGAAAACTGTTTAGTTCGCCAATTGAAATAAAGACCAATATTTTAAACCTAATCGAAAGGCATCCGATTCTATTTAATACACAAAAAACAGCAATGATCTTGATATATTCTAGTTCTCTAATAATGATAATTTATTTTTTTATTAAAGTAAGAAAACTCAATTTGTTAGTTATAATTTTACTTATCCTATGGCACAGCTGAGAAAAAAAAATTGATAATAAAAATTATCATTACCACACTTTAAAATAACGCTGGAAACATATTTTTTTCATTTTTATATACTAGTTGATATCTCGCTGGGAGTTCTTTATTCAAAAGTTTTATATATATTTTTTTAAATATAATACATTTAAAATTTACTTAGTCGATGGTTTCGAGGTTTTGTTTAAATCGATTAAGAAAAAGAACATCTCGATATTGCCTAGTCTCTGGGTTATTATATTGAGCTATGGCATCAAGCAACTTTGGTAATAAATTACCTACAAACCTAACCACTCCACTCTCGTGCCTCCACAATAGTACTTAGCGAAAAAAAACATGAAAATAGGGGACGCTACTTGATCCCTGTTTCCGTGAGTCGCGTAACATTTAAAAGTACATCAGAATAATTACACTATTCGACAGGAAGTGACGGAGATAGTGTATAATTTTAACGGACCCCACTTCCGGTCACGGTTGGATTGGGCCCAGGGCACTGTTACAAGTGCGGAACGAAAAGCAGCAGTAATTTGGCGGTTACTCGATCATAGGTATATAGATCATGTGACATCTTTGAATATAACGATCGCACGCATGACTAAAAACTATAGTACCCTCGATTTTTTTTATCGTTTTAAAAATTATAATATTAATTACAATCACACCAATTAGCCTGGAATAAGTAGGCCTTACAGTGCCTACTTATGTGTAGTGCTTGTGATATGGATACTAGGGTAACGGATAAACATGCGTAGATATGTAATATTTATATAAATACTAGCTGACCCGGCCACGCGTCGCTATGGTAACGTTAATTGATTTATAAAAACTGTTATTCTTAGGCTTATGGTAACTATAGTAACTATATATGGTAACAAAACCACACACACACAAAGTATTGTCATGATATAATTAGGATTTTATAACGCATATTTAAAAATAATACACTTTTTGTTTTTGTTTTTAAAATATTGATGGCGAAGTGCCAATAACAACTAAAATATTAAATCTTATCAAGAAATTAATGTTTTGCTCATTTTGTATTAAATGTTGAATTTAACAGTTAGGTAGATGTAAAATAATAAAAAACACGTGTCATTTATCCGGTAAACTGGTCTTATTTTAGGGTTACAAAAAGCCTTAAGACTTTCTCTCGAAGACTCTCCAAATTTTATAATAACACCACATTGATTACGTATTACCCTATTTACGGCGAATAAAGCAAATTGAAATTGAAATTAGATGTTTTAAAATTCTAAAGGGAGGCGAAGTGTAAGAACTGAATAATTTATTTTTATGGCGACGGTACTTAACTCATACAGCCTCTTAATTCAGAAATTTCTTTTCGTAATTAGATGATGATGTATAATGATAAGGACTGATTTATGAAGGGCAATGAATTAATAATGAATTAACCTACTTTCCCTAGGTTTCATTAAAGGTGAGGATTTACTGAAATCTCCACGGATTTTTCGCAAGAGCGCGAGAAGAAACCCTTCCGCTGTTTTTATATTAATTCATAAAAATAATAGAAACTGTAATACAGTTTAATACCGATAATAATAATAGTCATTTACTTGGATTAGAACCGTAGTTACTATCAGCATTCAAAGCTGAGTTAACCGATTCGTTGCTTGATGGCACGTCTGTCGTGCCATCACTTTATTTTGCGTGTGGCATCAGCCACTGAAGCCGTGTCATTTTTAAATCGATGATAAATAATTCAGTTTAAGTTTTAGGGAAATCAACCCAGAATAAAACTATCTTCATTTTTCACGTAAATCAAGCTCGTAGCCTTTGTTTCTGTAACTGTATGCAGCAACGAATCGATTAAGATAACTAATAATAATAATAATATTTCTAATAGGTGCACTAATTAGCCTAGCGCAAAGTAAGCACTGTAAGGCCTGTGTAATGAATACTAGATTAAAGGATATACATATGTATGTATGTACATCATACAAAAATAAGTGATATTAATAGAAATATATATAAATACCAATGACTCAGGTACAAATGCTCGTATTCATCACACAAGCATTTGCCTCTTCTGGGACTCGAATCCAAGACCGTCGGTAAGAAAGTCAGGATCGCTACTGTTGCACCAAACGGTTATAACGAAATTTTTATTTCAATTACTTTAGTTGCAATATACGCTGTCGCTTTATTAAACAAAAAACCAGACCATATCCATATGTGACAAAATTTAAATGCCCAGCATAAGGTAAAAATATCGTGAGACCTTAATATTAACATAAGAATGGAATTACTTATTTACTCAGGTTGTGTGTATAAAAAATCTAAATCCGAACACATTCCCCTAAAACGTGTCACGGGTGAACTCACACCTTGCTACCTGTGGTCATTGGGCGTTCATCATTAATTCAGTAAAAACTCACGCGTGGTAGAAGTGAAACCTTAAAAAATAATACGTCCACGTATACGAAATACCACGGTTGTTGTGATGCCTTCTCTCAAGCTTTGTACAACGCATGCGCACACAAACACGTATTAACACATGTATATAATGCTTCCTATCTCATTTTCTCCTACGTTAAATCTTATGAATTTATGCGTCTGTCTCTTTTTACTGTCGCTTTTTCGTTTCATCGACTTTTAAATCATAATGATGCTAAAGAAGTTTTCACTTCAATTTTTGATAGTTTTTAATTAACTCTTTTTTAAATTATCACGTCTATTCAAAACAATTTTTAAGTGCATTTGAATAAAGTTATTTTCATTTTATTTCATTCATTAACGCATATTTATATTCATATCAATTTATTCGTCACTTGTTATAAAAAATAACAACAAGATTTCAGGCGAAAAACATAAACAAAATTCAAATTTCATATTTATTAATAAAAGAATTATATTTAGAATTATTACTACATAAAAAAATATTAGTACCTCATTTGTTCGCCGATATAAATAACGTTTTTTACTTTTTACACGTGCACGCACACGCCACAAATGAAAGGAAAAACATACAATTACACAATATTTTCCCCACAAGTCATCTGGATGAAAATACAGCGGCGAGAATGGTCCATAACCCAATACTCAGGCCCAATGTGGTCAGATGGTTGTTAATGACTGCAGAAGCAGCCTAGGCCAATTATTTGATGTGCCTTGCCTTGTAGAGCTCGAAATAGTAAACTATTGGTCACCCATCCAGTGACAGGCCTTTATAAAAGTTGCTTAACTTTCATAATAATAGACCAATCATATCCTTAAATATAATAATAACTTATAGGAAAATAAAATTTAATAGCCTTCTAAAAGTCGTGCTTCTTAGACCACACGTATTTTGAATTTAGTTACACATTCAAAATTTCAAATTTATTCCACATTCGACGGTTAAAGAGCTAATAATATTACTAAAGTTCGAAAAGACATTTTGAATATTATCGAAGTCTTTTGCACCTGTCGCGGCATATGCAGGGTTAAGATATTTATACCCAAACGAAATTCAACCTTCACTGAAAGGAATAAAGCGGAATATTGTTTGTTAAAGGAAGACACGAATTTGTTATTATATATTTTTTTTAAAGATTGGGATAAGATAATTTTTCGTTTCGTTACACTTGAGTTAGCCGTTGAGGTTCGAACGCAGACGCCATTTTGTTTTATAAGGTTTATTATTTATTTTACTTACTCTCCTTACCGAACCCCTGTGGTAAGCTATAGCCCATTTTCTAAACGGGATGTTCATCCATCGGTAAAAGTTTATTCCAATTGAAAATATGTATGTATATGTAATAAAAAAAGGGAAACCAAAGGATGCAGATCCCATACAGCTTCGTCTAAATGTCTTTTGTCATTGATTCATTACTTTAACTTATTCACTTATCAGAAAAATGTTTGAAAATGATGAAAATTGTTGTTATAAATCAAATTGTTTTATTTTTATTTTTACATATTATTTAATTAAATAAATAATTAAATAATATGTTAAAATAAAAATAAAACAATTTGATTTATATAAAATAATTTAATAATTAGGTACGTGCCAGACTAAAATATTGTGAAGGTAGTAGAAAATACATGACAACCATCATCTTAGTCATCCTGTGATCACGGCTCCTGTAAAGGAGTCGAAACGTCAGGATTACATATAAAATAAAACATGCGCAAAAAACCGTAAAAAGTGTTTTATTCTGATGTGTAATGTGCGCGGAAGTGTAAGAACTAAATTATTCACTTATTTTTGTTCAACTTAGATTATTCTATTATTTTCTGCACTGACTTGATTTTAATCAGATTTTATTTCTTTTTAATTAAAATGTGAAAAAAAGATTTCAAGTATTATTTAATATGTAATAAAAATCTGATTATTTTTTTAATAAATATGAATTCCGAATTTTCTTTACATTTATGGGCTTAATCGCTTGAAACGATGTTGTCACATAACAAATGTGAAATAAATTAATATAAATGAAATAAAATGAAAATAACTTTATTGTAATGCACTTAAAATAAGTTGTTTTGAATCGACCAACATTTTTACCTACCACCCATTCAGGTAGCTCTTAACTGACCAGAAGAATAGGCGCAAGAAACTCGTCAGCTTTAACAGTAGTAACGACGACGTCGTCACCATACATAAATACAAGTACATGGATATATGTATGTCTATCTGTTACCCTAGTGTCCGTAACACAAGCCTCAAAGGTGCCAAGGTGTGAAGGCGTGCTATTCGCTGTGCTATCGTGGTAGATAAAAATTATTTAAAATTATACCGTTATTTAAAACGGTAATCACGGTAATTTTACTTGCTTAAATAAAAAATCCGAATTCTGTCAAAACCTATGTTTATCCGAGAACAACAGGTAAAAAGGTAATAATATCATCTAAATAAGCTTGCCTTTTAAGAAAGCTGGCTTATTTCACTTGTTTGTTCAAATAGGGTTATCACTTAGCCATATAATCCAATAGATTATAACCGTATTATCATTTCTTAATTTAATTTAATATTTTCTATATTTTATAGGATAAATTATTTTATTAGAAAATACGAGAAAAAATCGACTCGGCTCACAAGTGATTTCTCAAGCGGAAAACGAACCCGCAACCTTTGGATATTCGGTCTAAAGCTCTCCCAATTGAGCTACCGAGTCTTGTCATCCGTCGAAATTTTCTAGCCTTTCCAAATATTGCATCCTCTCGTATTCGAAAGTAACAATTTTACAAATATTTGGGCAATCGATTAAGATGAAACAATCATTTAGTTTCATAATTTTATATGTTTTTGCATTTGTACAACGCTATCTTATAAGATAAATAATGTTAATAGAAATCAATTAGCCGAATCGATTTTAGTTAGTTTTTTTCTTTTAAAATAATTTACCATATATTTACATTTTCTATTATATAGAAAAATACAAAAAAAAATCGACTCGGGTCACAAGTGACTCTCGGTGGGAATTCCTGCCCGTATTTTTCTATTATAATAACTTATCTTATAAGATCGCATTGAAAATTCATAAAATATATAAAAAAAATAAAATAGCATTTGAAAATCTGGCCACTTATAAGCCTATCAGAGACCGACGACAAAACATTAAATAAAAAAAAAACAGTGGCACTCCAGGAGCGCCGACAGAATAATTCTTACTTTTTAAATGTAGAATGGGTTAAGAATCGACGCAGAAAAAATAAGCGACCAATATTTTTGAATTTAAAAATAACAACTTTTGACGTGACAACGTCTTATAAATTGGTTTGCCGGGTGACACTTCAAGAAACTGCGTTACGCTCCGCTCACGTTATGCGCTCACAATGAGAGCGAGTGAGAGGCACGCGTCCCTTCCACTCGGGCATGGTTAGCCCGCCTAAGAGCGAGAGAGACAGACATAAAAAGTGGAAGGGACGCGTGCCTATAAATTAATGTTTTAAATATAATTCTTTGTATAAATAAATGTTTTTTGTATATAAATACGTATGTATGTGTAAAGGTAAAAATAAAATTTTGTTAATATGAAATTCAGTGCGAGATTCTTTGTATAAATTAATGTTTTAAATATAATTCTTTGTATAAATAAATGTTTTAAATTGTTACTATTATTTCATCCTTCTTCCTACTATACGAATGAATATTCACATTAAAATTATTTTACCACTCAAAGTCGTTGCCACGTAAAACTTTCGCCCGTATACCGACTTTACAGGCAACCAATTTTTTTTGGTTTATAGTATTTACTTTTTTCTTTTTATGCTGTCAAAAGCGGTGTCGGTTACAGTGTCGCGAGTTAAATGGTTTTCTCCATCCTAAACCAACGCGCCTTAAGAAGTTTTCAACTAAAAAAAAAAACAGTGCCGTCTAGGGACGCCCGAAGGAAGCGAAGCTTTGTAGTATAAAGCGTACGAACTAAGCGTTAAAAATAGAGATAGAAAGCCACACCAGCCCACATACTGACATAAGTGTAAGCGAGACAGAAGGCCACGCATACTGAGGTGGGGAGGCAGCTGGCTCCTATATACATATATCGTGAAACGGGCAAATCTGACGCTTAGCACGGATAGAGCTTCGCTTCAAAAAATATCGACAACCCTAAGCATATACGACCTTGGCTGTATTCGGACGTGTTCTGGGGTTATTATTCAGAGGCGCGGCCTTGCATACATTCATCGCTCCTTGGGGCGTAATTAGGCTACATCACTCTGGTTTTTTAACGACCACTTGATTTTTATAACAAAGAAAAATGGCGAACTCTTATAGAGATTGTAATGGTTTTTTTAGTAGCGTTGTTAAGAAAAATAATAGATATGTGTAGGACAAAAGAAGTAGCTATTTTTAATAAACTTTTTAACGGATACTTGCGTATAGTTTATATTTAATCCTGAGGTTTCGACTCCTTTACAGTCTATTCATCCTAACTTGTCCTATTTGGTAAACAATCTTGCAACTCCTTTTTATTGAAAATGCAGCATTAAAAATCAACTGATAACTAGATTCAATATGTTTCAGTCTATAATAACGATTTATTGTAATAGATTATTGACTTTGTTATTATATTATTTTTAAATGGGTGATTTTGTTAAAAAGTTGTGCCAAGATTGTTTACAAAATAGGACAAGTTAGAATGAACAGACTTTACAAGATAAAAGACCTTGATCATGGATGGCTAAGGTAAAGCTACCTTTACAATATTTTCATCAGGCTCGTTTCTAACTGTTAAATTCAAATATTGCAAAGTAGTAGAAAATATATGACGACTATTGCTTTAGTAATCCTGTGATCACGGCTACTGTAAAGGAGTCGAAACGTCAGGATTAGATGTAAAGTATCCGTTAAAATGTTGTCTTATTTATAAGTATCTAGTATTTCTTTCCCTAAAAATTTGAAATTGTCATGTAAACTTTTAAATTATTGAATTATTGCAGTATATGTTAAGCTTTTATTTATTTTTTGTTATATATTTTATAGAAATTATAGTCACTCTACCAGGATTCGAACCTGCAAAGTACCTATAAAAGCGGCCATAAAACAAAGCATAACTTTAACGTACTCATACCTTAATCTGAAGCAATTTCTACAATATCACTACAGCAGTGAATCATACCTGGAAACAGAAAAAATATACATCAAAATTAGGCTAAAATAAAACAAAAAAACATTTTTTTAGAGATTGAGAGCCCTATAAAATATTTACCAGGGAAAAAAAGTACGGAACACACTCTTCCTCTCTCACACAAACACACACACTAACAAGCAAAAATACATTCACGGCTAAATATATTATATAAATGACGATCGTTTGGTGCACAATTTGCGATCCTAACTTTCGCACCGACGGTCCTGCATTCGAGTCCCGGAAGGGGCAGATGTTTGTGTGATGAATACGATTATTTGTACCTGAGTCATGGAAATTTATATTTCTTTGAATGTTATTTATTTATCATATATGTAGATATTTATCAGTCACCCTATCCATAACACAAGCCTTATAGTGCTTACTTTGGTCGTGAATGTAAAAATTATTATTATTAAAAATTAATTACTTTAAACACTTTAACAATTATCAATTCACTATTTCTCAACAAATAAACAATTGATATAAATCTATCATTAAAGAGAATAAATAGAGACAGAGAAAGACAAAACATAAGTTAATATATTACAAATAGAAAGATACTAGAAAAATTACTATTATTATTATAATTTACTACAATTACTACTAGAACAGGTTGCGGGTTCGATTCCCGCCTGGGATTTCACTTGTGAGCAGATTCCATTTTTCTAGTATTTTTCTATTTAAAATAATTTAAAAAAGGTGAATACATATAATTTTCTTGTATATTTTACCTTAATTTAAAATCACAATCTTAAAGATGATATTTTAATAAAAATGGCGCGTAAAAGAATATCTCTTTGTCTTTATCACGTACAAAATTGGCAGAATCACAAGTACCTTGTATATTTTGCATGCGAATGACGACACGACATACTGTGGTGTGTCATTCTTATAATATTTTTAACACAAAGAATGGATATATGTCTTTGTCTTAAAAATATCATAATAATAATTCTTTCTGTGTTTGTTACCATAGCTACCATAAGCCTAAGAATAACAGTTCTTATAATCAATTGACGTTACCATAGCAACGCGTGGCCGGGTCAGCTAGTATTAAATAATTTATCTTTTCTTCTCTTTGTCATTTAGTAGACGCATAAGACAATAATTTTAGTTCGTATTTGTATTTTTATATGGTGGACAAAGTCATATGTTGTTTGTTCCGACTTATTTAATTTGAACTTATGGTGAATTTAATATACTTCCACGTGCTACTGTAGCTTATGCTCTATGAGAACTCTTTGATTTAGTAAGTTATTTAGAATATTATTTGAAGTTTTAAGAACTATTTCTTTATTAATGTCATAGGAATCGTCAAAGTATATAAAATGGTAGTTTAAAAAAACATAAAACTAAATGGCTGTTTCATGTATCAATTGTCCAAACATTTGTAAAAATGTTTCTTTCAAATACAAGAGGATATTCCTCTCATTGATGAGACAATGCTGGCCTATAGCGAAAAAGTAGAAAGGTACTAGACAATTTGAACGGATGTTCACAAGAGTCGGTAGCTCAATTGGGAGAGCATTGGACTGGACATCCAAAGGTTGGAGGTTCGTTTCCCGCCTGAGAATTTATTTGTTTTACATAGTCGTAAAATATAACATTTAATTTAGTCGTCGTATCGAGCCTGTTGTGTTTGATTTTTATGTGATTCCAATAAAAGAAGTATTAGAGAGTAAATGTGATAATTTAGGTCCATAAAATACCCAAGATACCTCTCACAGCCAACGAGTCCTGAGCCCCGTGCAGCACACCTCTCCCAAGAGCGCCATACTACACTAGCGCCACCATAATTTAACTACTTTCAACGGACACTTTTAGATATAAATAAACAGTTCTCTTAACCTCTACCCTCAATACTAAGTCGATGCAGTCGCTAAGCATAAAGCTTCGCTAACACCATATATTGTAGCGGAGCGTAATACTAAAATAATAATAAAAGATCAATAATGTTAAATAAATATTAAAATTCCATAAGAATGAAAGCTTTCAAAAAGCGCGAGCTTTTTGTTTTAATGGGAAATCCCATAGAGCCAATGTTTTTTGGTCATAACTTTTATATTTTTGCGAATATCAAAATTCGATATCTTCACTATATAGTCCTAAACCTGTTGATTCGATTCCACACGAAAAATATTAAAATCGGTTAAGAACTCGGGAATTATGGCGTAACAGACATTGCGCCATTGAAGCTGATCAATGTGAGAGCTTCGCTCCAACTAGGCGATGCAGTCGCTAAGCATAAAGCTACGCTAGCACCATATATTGGAGCGGAGCGTAATACCTAAAAAAGATTTTGTTTTATTTTGATGGGAATTTAAATATATTAAAATCGGTTAAGAACTCGGGAAGTTATGGCGTAACAGACATTGCGCCATTGAAGCTGATCCATGGGAGCTTCGCTCGCTCCGCTCCAATAAGGATATATAAATTTAAAAACAAACGAAGAAAATAGATTTTAGCACTAGATTGTGTGTTTTTGTGTGTACGTGTGTGAGTTATTGTGTGTGCGTGCGTGAGAGAAAGTTAGTGTCTTGTTGAGTGCAAGTGTAATATTTTGTGAGTGAAAAAAAGCGCAAAACATTTCTTTAGTTTGTGGAGAGAAACCTCAGAGAGGAGTTACCATTATAACGAAGTAGTAGTAATTAATAAACTAGAGATTAATAAAGTAATAACAGAGTTAATCGCAAACCATATTATGCTACCACACCGCCATCTACAAAGACTTATGTCAGAGTACAGTGTAGTAAAAAAAAACTTATCATTCGATTATCTTGTACACCGGTGTTCTTATTCTCAACCATATAACTGTAGAGTTAGTTAGATCACTAATTAGTAAAATCAATCAAAATCAAAATAACTTTATTTGATAGGCCCTTGCGGGTACTTAAAATCGTCAATTTTACAAAATCAAGAAAATATTCTTCTATAAGAAAAGCCCGTGCGCTAGCGGCAAGTACATCCGCGGAGTTGATGCCGCGCATGTAATCGCCACGAGCGACCCGATTCCGAACGTAGGGGCTAATCGGGCAAGAAACTCATGTGCCAAAACTCTTATAAAATCGCCAAATGTCTTACAAATTGTGTATATTACAAAACGATTCAGAGAACGAGCAATTCATTTCTTTTAGGTCCACGCTGCCTTATCATTAAAAAAATCTTTAACACTGTAATAAGTCTTTTTGCATAACTGAGTTTTAGTTAAAAAAAATTAATAAAGCAAATGTAAACGTTAGAAATAATTTAGAAAAAAAAATACGCCATAATATATCTGAAAAAGACTATTTTATTAGTAGTATAAAAAAAGCCTTTGTTGGATTATAAAAAAGATACATTTTCACCCAGCATTGAATGTACACACAAAACAAAAGAAACTACCGTGTCATAGCACAGCGTCATCCGATAGGTACACAGATGGATGTTCGCTTCGCTCGCTCAAAGTGCTTTTAGACGTCGTCTAGCTTAAAAGGGTTCCACTCGAAATTTCACCGACATCCTGCACTATGGAAGCTTTTAAAAAGGCAGGTAATAAATTGTTTACAATTTCAGTTGTGATATTATATATTTTTTTATAACTGATTTCTTTTGGATACATATTTTCAAATAATATAATAAAAAAATTATTGAAGTAATAAACTTCTTAAGCATATTTGTGATTTAAAAGTCAATGAAACGAAAAAGCGACAGTAAAAAGAGACAGACACATAAATTCATAAGATTTAACGAGGAGGAAATGAGATAGGAAGCATTATGTACGTGTATTAATACGTGTTTGTGTGCGCATGCGTAGTACAAAGCTTGAGAGAAGGCATCACAACAACCGTGGTATTTTGTATATGTATTATTTTTGAAGGTTTCACTTCTACCACGGTACCACGCACACATGTTTTTTATTATTTCTACTTACTACATTTTATTCAGAATTGTTTGTAAACATCAAACAAAACAATGTTATTTGTATCTTTCGATTGAATAACTACTACTACGTTCGAAAGTAAATTTGTTTGTTATGCTTTCATAACTACTCAAACAATCATTACGAAATTTTGCATACGCAGAGAATAACATAGGATAACTTTCACTCTTTGTTTTTTTGCATGCGAAGCGGTTAAATTTAGTGAAATGATATGTACAGTCACAGAGAAATAAGATTTCAAGAACCATGTCACTGTAAATCGGCCGAAAGCAGAGACAACAGTGGACTAGGGTTTTCTATCTGGATTCGATTTAATCGAAGATCAAGCTTTTAGACCCCAATCTCCATTCTTTTGGATCGATTTTTTGCGGCCTGGATCGATTTAGAGATCGTTTTAGAGATAGTAAAAATGAATAGATCGAAGATCGATCCATGGCTGTTTATGTAAACGAAGTTGAGTTGAAAGTACCAGTCATATACGGAAGAAAATGTTGAAAACTTGGCTGTATGGATTAGTAGTCACTTTGCCTATATAAAATGGCATTGACATGGCAGCACTTCTTTTTCGTGTCTAGCAAGTCTATCTATGGTTTGGTTTTGCTTTGTTGAGGGGTAGGCAAAGATTACGATTTACCATTTTTTTAATCATTCAATTAATTAAAACTTATAAGAAAAATCATTTTCAAATCAATTCACGAAATTTAATTACCGGCTCCTCTTTAGAAATTTGGATCGAAAGATTGATTTTCATCGAATCGATCTTTGACGCCCGATTTTTTTGAATCGATCTCGGGCCTTGCGATTGGCATCGATCAATGAGATCGATGTTTTATCAAAGATCGGAAACCCTACAGTGGACCCCCGGTAATCCGGCCCCTGTCTAGTACGGCCCCTGTCTAGTATGGCCCCTGTAATCTGACATATCAATGTAGGTACACAAATATTATTTTGGAAAATCTTCACTGATGTAAGTAATGCATGATTGAACAGGTTGCCACTTGTACGTGTCACAATTACACTGTATTGTGCTCGACGCGTGTTGTTTTGATTCTGATTGCTTAGTTTGAATTTGATTACATATAGCGGAGCGGTCTAGCGTATGTACGTTCATTGTTTATTAGTTCAGATATGTAATTTTTCGGATTACAAGGTACCCTGTTTCGAAAAATTCCGGCCTATACAGTACTCTGTAATTCGACAAATTCGACAGTCAGTCTCTACAAACCTATTGTCGTATTACCGGGGGTGCACTGTATAGAAATAAATAATTGATGTAATGTGATATGGTTCTAAGTGTTCTTGTTGCTCGTGACTGTACTTACTAAAATCATCACATTTTGTCTCTTATCAAAGTCCAATGTTGAAAGTACTCTGAATGTTAGTTCTATAATTTTATAAAGGTATATATTTTGCAAGAAAAAATCGACTCGGCTCACAAGTGAATTCTCAAGCCGGAATCGAATTCGCAACCTTTGGAAATCTGGTCCAATCCTCTCCCAATTGAGCTACCGATCCTTGTGAACACCCATCCAAATTTTCCATTACATTTCTAATTTTAGGGTTTTTTTTTATTCAAATAATTTAATTTTCATAGAGACTGATAATGGGATGGGTGACCGAAAAGTTAATTACCGTACTCTTTCATGCTTACAAAGTTTTCCATTTCATTTTTCTAAAGGCATTTGCAGTCGATAAACACCCGCCAATCCCGTCCAACACGATACTTTGTGAAAGGCGCTTAGGGTGCTTTTCCACTAGAGCTGTGCGCAATAGTTTAGGAAAATAACAACCAGCTAACATAAATGCATTAAACATACACCGCCTCAGGGAGCGCAAGTGACGTTATTTATTTATTCAAAATACTTACAGAATCTTAATCTAACAATAATATAAATGAATGAATTATAATTTATCATAATTACAACAACAATAACAATTAAAAAAAAAGATCAAATAATAATCATGTCATGAGACTCTCCTCTGCATACTAGAAACTTCAGGACATTCCCTCAGTCACCTTGGTGCTATTGGCTCTTCAAACCACCCATCATCGTCAGAAGATGAGTCGTCGGATGGGGCAATAGCACCAGGCGAGATCACGGTAACTTTTGCCGACACAACCCCACCGGTGGTTCTCCCCCTTGTTAGGGTTTCGTACCCAAAGGGTAAAACGGGACCCTATTATTAATACCCCGCTGTCCGTCCGTCCGTCTCTCACCAGCCTGTGTCTCATGAACCGGGATAGTAAGACAGTTTGAAATTTTCACAAATGATGTATTTTTGTTGCCGCTATAACAACAAATACTAAAAAAAAAAAAAAAATTTAGGGGCTCCTATACCACAAACGTGATGTTTTTGTTGCTCGACATTGATAACGGCAACAGGTAGACGCTTGAAATATTTACAGAATATGGAGTTATATTATTCACTTTAAAAAAAAAAAATTAAATTAACATAAAACTAATATTTAAAACTCTCGTTGCGCGAGTGCGCTACCCACATGGGGCTGAATCATCGTGAAGGGCTGTTCTTTTGTGTTTAGTGTAGTGATTAGCCACTTTTGACAAACTTTCGTTCTAATTTCAGCTCCCGGCGAAGCGAAAGTGTTAAGGGGGACTTCCATACAACAAATGTGATTTTTTATACCCGTGATGAAGTTTATTTAACTATTTTTTTTTTACGGAAACCTCGGTGCGCGAGTTCGCCGCGCACTCGGCCGGTTTTTATTTACATGCAGAAAATGCGTTACGTATAGGCAGCCGCTGGGAACGCGGCAGACGTTATGTGGGACTCTCCTCGATTCCTCCACCTGGCCCGATGAAAGATCGGAGGCTTACCCACTTAAAACTACACGATGTGGCGATATCTACCTGGTCTCGGGAAGGTTGTATATTACCGCAACCACAACAGTCGGATGCTTGCAAGCCCACCTTCTGCCAACCCAGGGATTTCTCTAAACCGCCCGCCAGAACACGCACCGCATATAAGCGCACCGAGCTTGCTATGGGGCCTATAAACCGCAGAGCAGGGATTAGGCGGACCTGTCTAAGCCGTTTTTTTACAAGGGGAAATGCATCATGCATACCCGCTTATCAGATTGGGGGAGACAGATGGGTTATGTCAGACTGGACTGACTAAAACCCCTTGGTGTCCTCTTCTATCCATAGCCGGGGGACGCGGCAGGCTGAGAGGTTTGTCCTGTCTAACCTAACCTAACCTAACCCTGCGCTTCTAATGGTGGAATTTTTTATATATATCGTAAATAGGTAACGCTTGACCACTATCTCGCCTGATGGTAAGAGGATGTGACGGGCCTGCCTAGAAGGCACCTATTCACTTATGCACCGCTTTATAACCTTGCACAGCTATAGTGGAAAGGCATCCTTAACCTCCGTAATATAATAATATTGAATAAAAAATATAAAGTTTAAAAAAAGTTTTTAATTTTCACGCTATTACATTGGTAAATACTCTATGCCAATATAACTTTGTACAAAGGGTTTTTATTCAAGCGAAAATAACAGTTTTCGTTTTTTGTCGCCTTTAAACGTCTTGAAATTTAATAAAGCTTGCTACATAAAGGTCATTAGTAAATACTCTATGCTATATATAGCTATGTAGCTAAAAGAGTTTTTATTCAAGCAAAATTTTCAGAAGAGTTTTCTTTTTTTGTCGTCTTAAAACGTTCTTAAATTGAATAAAGTTCGCTACATAAAGGTCGCGTACACGGGCGCAAAACAAAGGCGCGCAGACACGGGGTGCAGCAATAAAAGTTATGTGGTTTTTATATTTCTAGCTAGGAGGTGGTTCACAAAGGAGATTGCATTCTGCGTATCATAATGAACACGGTGACACATGGCTGTAAAGAATGGTCAACATAGATTCTTACTTAGGAAATTAAAGGCTTTTTCTTACATACTTTTATACATATAACTCCTGTGTTTACTCGAGTCTGTGTAATTCATTTGGAGTTCAGACCATATTTTCTAGTTTATTGATGGTGATTATTAAAAAGAAATTACAATTATATTAATTTATATGGCTTTTTTACGTTTAACAGAATTGATGCATTGATTCTTATAGATAACTAGCGACCGCCCGCGACTTCGTCCGCGTGGAACATTGCAATATTACTTTATTTTTCGAAAATAAAAGTAGCCTAAGTTATTCCTTATTACATCAGCTATCTGCCAAAAAAGGTCCCGTCAAAATGCGTCCAGCTATTTCAGAGATTAGACAGACAGACAGACAAAAATTGTAAAAAATGTTATATTGGTTCATGTACCGTACATATATTCATACAGACACTCCAATTTTATTTATATGTATAGATAACCAATAATATAGACTAAATTTCATAACCGAAAAATCATGTAGGTATTAATAAAATGGAAGAATTGTTTGGACCTGGCCTTATTTCAGGATATCTCCTATTTGGTCCCTGAAAGTAACAAAAAGATGCTAGTTAATCTAGTATAATGTTGCTTTTTAGGGAAGTCACTATACCATGAATCAACAATTTCACTGCTACTCACACTGACAGTGACTGTAGGTCTTTTTTTCCTTCTTCATTCATTCTTTTCCTTTCCTTTTGGTCCTTTCATTCATAAGAAGATTTGTTGGATGGATACAACAAATCTCCTTATGAAGGAAGGGCCATTATAAAAATGATTTTAAAAATAATAATGTTTGGAGTATCTTCTGAAACAGCTGGTTCACTTATCATATATTTCCCGATCACTGTTAAGCTTGAGTGTGATAATGCTTATCGATTTTTATCAAACAAGATAAAATATTGTATATATTATACGACATTGACATATATTTATATTTTTTGCATTTTAAATGCTTACTTATATTATAAAATTTAATAGAAATATCGACAAGTTATTTTCGGGCGGGATTTGAACCGACAACCTTTGGATATCCGGTCCACTGCTCTTCTAATTGAGCTACCGAGTCTTGTGAGAACCCATTAATCATGTCCCGCCTAAAAATAACTTGTCAAGCCAGGAAATTTTTAGTATTTTAGTTTCTCGTCGACCTAATGAAATTTCTAAGGATATTAAAAAATGTCTTTACATTTTTATAATTAACCCTTCGAGGCCTTCTCAGGAGCTGTGTCCACATTGAAAGCCTCTATTCCTAAGAACGCTTCTAATATCAAAATGTGATATAAAAATGCTTATTCCCATAAATAAATGGGTTATAATTAAATAAAACTGTTGTGTGTACTTATGTACGCACGTAAGAAGTTATACTTCTTTATCTATACTAAACAAAGATAACTAATATTATAAAATATTGTTAACTATCATTATATAATTTAAAATCACACACACACACACACATTCATAATTAGCGGCCAACTTCATCCTGCTGGTTTATTCTATGTCGCTTTTGCAGCCTACTTCAAGATGATAATGTTGTGTCACAGTGATGCGCGCGCATCTTAAAATTTCACTCTCATCATTTTTTCATAACGTGTCTAAAGAAGTATAACTTCAATAAACAGAAGTTGGTTCGTTTTTATTAAGACCTAGCTGACCCAGCCACGCGTTGCTGTGGCACAGTAATTTTATTTTTCTACGATAAGAATTTTTCTAAAATAAAAGTAGCCTAAGTTACTCTTTATTACATCCAGCCATTCCAGCCATTTCAGAGATTAGCCGGAACAAACAGACAGACAGATAAAATTTGTAAAAATTGTTATTTTAGTGTATGTACTATATATATATTCATATGCATGTAGTAAAAAACGGTTATTTCAATATTACAAACAGACACTCCAATTTTATTTATATGTATAGATATAAATACTTGTGACAGCCACTCTCCCATACCATATATAAAATCAATTGATTGTCGTTTTTTTAAAAAAATTTAACGGATTCGTTTCGACTTCTTTACAGAATCCCTGATCATGGGATGACTAATGTAATTGTCGTCATACGTATTCCTTCCTACCTTCACAATATTTTAATTACGCACGTTCTTAACTGTTATATTTATACAAATCAAGGTTGTTTTATTTAAACGTGTCATGTACCCGGAAGTGTAAAAACTAAATAATTAATTACTGTAAAATGTAATTATATTTAACTGTAAGCTGCTTTGAATAAATTTCTACATATTGTTTTAGTATGTTAGATAAATAATTAAAGATCATATAAAATATATCATTAAGGATTTACCAATGATTTCTTATATTTAAAAAACTATGAAGTTTCTACATCAAATTTTTAACTGCTTGTTAGGATTCCGTACCCAAAGGGTAAAAACGGCACCCTAATACGAAGACTTCGCTGTCTGTCCGTCTGTCTGTATGCCACCAGGCTGTATCTTAAGCGATAGCTAGACAGTTGAAATTTTTACAAATTATGTATTTCTGTTGCCGCTATAGCAACAAATACTAAAAAGAAAATAAAATAAATATTTAAGGGAGCTCCCATACAACTAACGTGATTTTTTCACTTTCGTGCGCGAGTCCGACTCGCACTTGACCGGTTTTTTACCTATTAAGGTATGTATTTACTTGAACGCTGATAACAGTGTACATTTATTTTTACAAGGAGCATATATATGCCAAATAACAGGTTTCTATGGTACATTTTATCTAATCTATTAAATTTAATTAATTTAATTTAATCTATTAAATCCTTCCTTAACTAGCATTTCCACCCTTTTATAAAAACCACCCTCCAAATTTCAAGTCTTTAGGTTTAGTGATTTACGATGTGTGTTGTGTATCAGTCAGTGACTGAAGCCGAGCCTTTTATATATTAAGATATATAATAATAATATGTGTAAATAATAAAATTTTATTTTACTAAAATGCTTACATGGTTTGGACACGTAGAGAGGATGGAAAAAGGAGAATGATATATATGTATATATATGTGTGTGTATTTTACTTAAGTTTAATACTTTGGACACTTATAATTGTTGTATTTACTGGTTTAAATATTGGAATATAATAATCGTTTTTCTGATATTCGTGTTATACTTATTTGAAACAGACTTTGTTGTAATCAACGATGTAATCAAAACATAAATAAAGTGATAGAATCATTCTAATAGAAAAATACTAGATAAAAACTCACAAGTGAATTCAGGTGGAAATTTCGGTAGCTTAATTGGGAGAGAATTGAATTGGACCTCCAAAGGTTGCGGGTTCGATTCCCGCCTGAGAATTCACTTGTAAGCCAAGTCGATTTTTTCTAATATTTTTCTATTAAATTAATTTTATCTTATAAGATAGCATTGAAAAATGCAAATACTATATTTTAATTAAAAAAACTACTATTTGATAATAGAACTGTTTTTAAATGTCGTTACATCTGTTTAAGCTGAATAGTTTTTAGCGCACGTTCTTCTTCTTATTTAAAAAGATGCTAAACAACTTATTTTAAGTGCATTTGAATTAAGTTTTTTAAATTTTATTTCATTTCATAGATATTATTAAAACGAACTCATTACAAAAACGCTGTTTAGTGTAATAACATAATAGATAACTTGGAAGATTATGCGTTTTCCTTTTGAAAATATATAACCAAAATAACACGTCAAATAGATAAGCATTTACATAAGATATCAAGTACATATAATCAAAGAACTCGCTTTCATTCTAACCAGCGTTACAAGCACACTTTCCCTAGGAACTGTACCGCGACCTATAATTATGCGATTGCTCACTTTTCTCAAATTATTAGTTGTGCTTAATACTCGAGAGTTAAATACAGTTAGTGGCTTTTATTTCTGTCTGTATATGTCACCGTATAATTGTAAATACTGTTTCCCCATTTATTTATCGGACAATCAGACTTACAAATAGGCGCCACCGTTACATAGTTGATATACCAAAGAGTCGCACTAAGTTTTGTTTGGTTCCAATTTTGTAATACGTGCCACTAAAGAGTGGAACTCTTTGCCTGAGTCTGTATGTCACGAGTGAATAGGTATCTTCTTACCGTCAGGCGAGATGGCGATCAAGCGCTTACCTATTTAAACAATAAAAAAAATATTATAATCTATCTCGCGCTATTGTAAACTGTCGAAAGATTGTAAACTGTAACATACTGCATACAATTTAACGCATTACTTTCCTGTAGTTTATAAAATATAGATGTGAAACAATTAAATTGTAAAATGGCATGCGACCTAGCGCGCTGATTGGTTAATCATGTGACCCGCGCCGCCATGTTTGTTGGTCGTCAATTAATTTGATGTACAATATCAACTAACATTGTTTTACTGATTGTAAATTGTGCTGAAAATAACTTAAAGCTTTAGAATAAGTTATATGATATTGTTGTAGAAGTAAAATGAATCTATCAATTAAATTAGTGTAGACTAGCTGACCCGGTAACGCGTTGGTATGGTAACGCGTTGCTATGGTAACACGTTGCTATGGTAACGTTAATCTATACAATGGAAAAAGAGCGGGAAAAAGAGCGGACAGACAAACACACAAACAACAAATTTGTGTTCTTAGAGTTTATACTAGCGGCCCGTCCCGGCTTCGCACGTGTTGACAAAATTCTTTATTTTTTTTTATTATTAAATATTTTTCCGTTAGCGCCATCTAGCGTCTGTTAGACGAACTACTTGCGGTTAACGCGTTGCTATGGTAACGTTATTGATACAATGAAAAAAGAGCGGGAAAAAGAGCGGACAGACAACACACAAACCACTGTGATCTTAGATTATAGATTAAATGACAAATAAATGTTTGTTACTAAACCTAACTCTATGGACACAGAACTACCTACCGTAAGACTGACCAATCAGGGTTTTTGGTCAGTTGACAATTTAATGCGCGTCAGATTGTGATTCAACAGTTTCACTTCGATAGATAATGCGTTAAATTATAAGGAGCATATAACCGTTCACAATATTTCGAAAGTTTAAAATCTCGCGAGGTAGATTATAATGCAACAGTATATACAATTTTGCGGTGACATATACACGGAAACATGGGGATGTCAAACATGTTTCGGTACGGTATTGACCCCTAGCGTTATATGTAGGTATATTTTTTTTGTTCGCCGAACTATTTAGCTGTGTGTCCCTAACATATAACTCTAGACAGGGTAGCGACATCTCTGTAAGAGAATTAAGTCTTTACCTAAGCATTTATTGGTCAATAAAAACTGTTTGAACTGCACCATTAAATGAAATTAAAACTAATTACATAATTACTATAAATAATTACAATCGCAAATTAATTTATACTACAAAATAAAACTGATTAAAAATACAACACCAGATGGTAGAGAACAGAGCAAACTGATGGTATTGCCCCGATAGATGGCGTTGTCATGCAATTTGTTGCACATTTAATATATATATATATATATATATATTAAATGTGCAACTCATTCATTATACACTCACTCAACTCATTGTTTGAGTATATATATTAGGTTGGGGAATAAGTTCGTTCGGTTTTTTTCAAAGAGGATTATTTAAAGTATTTGTTTGTTGTTGAGCAAAGTGTTTGTATTCATTAGACAGTGCCTTTTCTGCTCTTCAGAACTGTGTTATTTGTTTTTCGAATATTTTTAGTTTTTCCTATTTTCTAAGCTTCGAAATGGAATACCCAGGTGACAAAAATCAGCATTTTCGACATCTACGTTTCTTCGCTTTTCATCGGGGTCAAAAAGCAGCTGAAGCCGCTCGTGACATATGCAACTTGTATGGAGAAGGTGTCATAGGTGAGCGCGCAGCACAGCAATGAATTGCGAAGTTCAAAAATGGCGACTTTGATCTCGAAGTCGAAGACATGCGATCTTGAGGTGTGCAGGAGCACCTCAAGATCGCATGTCTTCGTGTCTCAAGGCGATACACGGGGACATGCTTGAACGGAACGCAACAGTCAACAAGGAGCTCTACGCCGTGTAAATGAGGCTATGCGACTGAAAAGACCTGACCGACAAGGCCAAGTCATCTTGCTCCACGACAACGCCAGACCCCATGTTGCACAAGTCGTCAAAACCGCACTCCAAGAGCTCGAATGGGAGGTTCTTCAGCATCCACCGTACTTTCCGAACCTTGCGCCAACAGACTATCACCTTTTCCATTCCTTGCCGAATCAAATGAGGGGTGTTATCTTCGACGGCGAAGAGGACCCCAAAAACTGGCTCAACAACTTCTTCGACACCAGACCGGACGATTTTTGGCGGAACGGCATCAACAAATTAGTCGAGAGGTGGGAGGAGGTTGTAAACAGTAACGGCGAATACATTATTGATCAATTTATTGTTATAATTATTGTTTTTTGTTTAAAGAAAGCTCTTTGAAAAAACCGAACGAACTTATTCCCCAACCCAATATATACTCAAACAATGACTCAATGTACAAATTCTCGTATTCATCACACAAACATTGCCCCTTCCGGGACTCGAACTAAGGAGAGTCGGTGCGAAAAATAGGATTGCTACCGTTGCACCATCGTAATATTAGACAACCATATATTGTTCTGAAACCAGTTAAGTAGTTAAAGCTTTTGTTTTATGGAATTAAGAAAACAGCGACGGTACATCACTATTGAATAAAAATCACCTATACAAACAACCAGACATTTAGACAAAAAATTAAAAATGGCTTTGTTTGTGTATTATAATAATATTTCTTACATTCACACCAATTAGGCTAGCACAAAGTAAGCACTGCATGGCTTGTGTTATAGATACTAAAGTAACAGAGAGACATACAAATATCATACATAAATAAGTAACATTCATAGAAATATATATAAATACCCATGTACCTATAAGCTAGAAATGCTCGTATTCATCATCCAAAACTTTGTCCCTTCCGGGATTCGAACCCAGGAACGTCGCTGCGAAATGCAGGATCACTACCTTTGCACAAAACCATCATCGATCAGCTATCTACTAAAAATCTTTACAAAACCAGAAGAGCTGTTTAGAAGGTAATTTGAGCTTCAACAAACAGGCATACAAAAATTTAAATATATTTTTTTGTGTATAATTTCGTAATTATGCATTAAAGAAAAAGCTGCTTTTTTAATAAACAACCTAGAAAATTTAATTTAATTAAATTGCATAGATTAAATATAATCAAAGGTCAAATGCAGTGGACGTGATTCACCCAACGTTGCAACGTTGCAAAAAGGTGAACGGACCTGAAGTCGATGCCCTGCGTGGGTGCAGACAGAACGGACTCAGGATCTTCAGGATACATAATGAATTTACCGAAATTTCTATTCCCTACCACATGGTGTTAAATCAGGCACTGAACTTTATTATATTTTACTAGCTGACCCAGCCACACGTTGCTGTGGCACAGTAATTTTAAAGATTTTTTCTAAAATAAAGTAGCCTAAGTTACTCCTTATTACATCAGTTACCTGCCAATAAAAGTCCCGTCCAAATCGGTCCAGCCATTTCAGAGATTAGCCGGAACAAACAGACAGACAGACAGACAAAAATTGTAAAAAAAGTTATTTTAGTGTATGTACCGAATATATATTCATATGCATGTAGTAAAAAAGGGTTATTTCAATATTACCAACAGACACTTCAATTTTATTTATATGTATAGATTTGGAACGAAAAACATTGTTTTTTTTAATGGGTTCGCTCTTGATCCCTATCAAGCCCGGGGGCCAAGACAGGATCCACAATGGAACGAGTTAACCCAGAAGTTGCCAATTCACCCTGGCTTTAAAAATGGACGAGTTGTAAGGACTCGGAAATACAGACGCAGGGAGGGAGTTCCACTCCTTTGCTGTGCGAATCATAAAGGATGTTGAGAAGCGCTTGGTGCGACAGGTAGAAATAGCAACCAAGAAAGGGTGGTTAATTTATTTTAATAGACACTTGCGCATAATTTATACTAGCGGCCCGTCCCGGCTTCGCACGGGTGGATAAATTCTTTATTTTTTTATTATTAAATATTTTTCCGTTAGCGCCATCTAGCGTCCGATAGACGAACTCCTTGCGGTTAACGCGTTGCTATGGTAACGCATATACAATGGAAAAAGAGCGGGAAAAAGAGTGGACAGTCAAATAACAAATTTATTATCTTAGATTATAGATTTAATCCTGACGTTTTAACTCCTTTACAGGTGCTGTGATCACAGGATAACTAAGGTAATGTTCGTCATACATTCACAATATTTTTATAAATACTTACTAACTGTTGAATTTATACAAATCAATACTTATTTTATTTCGCATTTTATTTAGTAATTGTATCTACGATTATTGTAAACAAGTTGAACTACTGAATCTACCACGAGTTCGGAAATCGGGAGGCCCTTCCAAGAATGGCGAAAGAAACTCGGACATGGGACCGACCTCCATCTTACATTATCTTACTTTTATTTAAATGTGTAATATGCACAGAAGTTTAAGAACTAATTATAGATAAATTATTATAATAGAAAAATACTAGAAAAAATCGACTCGGGTCACAAGTGAATTCTCAGGCGGGAAACAAGCGTTGTTCGAATTCCGCCTCAGAGTACCTTGTGAGCAAAGTCGATTTTTTTATAGCATTGAAATTAAATTGAATTTATTTAAGTGTTTATCAAGATAAGCATCAGCGCCATCTATTGATGTTATCTCAATATAATGCTTAAAATACATAATATAAAAATCATTAATGAAAATATATCATATATTTGGTTAAGAACACGCCGCTAACTATACCTTTGGATATGTACACAGGAAAACTTTCAACAAAATCGTTTTAAAGACAGAAAAGGGGCGTACTGAAACTTTTAATTACATCTTCATTAGTCGCCTCAAAGATGGCGAACTTCGAATGTACCCGAGTCCGTGCCTGGCGAAAGACAAAACTTCCACTCGATCCAATATTGGATGTCTGAACTCTTGAGAATTGTTCTTTTTATAGAAATCATATTGTGTTTAATATAAAGGCCAAATATATAAGGGAGTCATTTTACCAAGAAGCCGCAAGAAACTCTGCTTGTTACTTAAAAACATCAATTTCGTTTTCTTCCACGTTTTTCGCTCATATCTCAAAGAAACATATAAACGTACAAAAAACTTTGAGGCTTAGCGTTAACGGACGGTAGCTTCACAAGGCAGTTTTTGTATCAAATATGTATGTTTATCCGTTACCCTAGTATCCATAACACAAGCCTTACAGTGCTCACTTTAGGCTACGCTAATATAAGTGTGAATGCAGTGATATCATAAAAAAAAAGTTTAGTTGAAACCACCATTATGAGTACTGTATCAATGACAGTTAAGTGTCAAAGTGACATTAAGTGATTTAAAGCAATGTCACGGTCGCACAAAACAAAGATCATTGTTCAAAGCTGTGTCGAATGTACAATAGTAGATGCGCCGATTGGTCGCGGGTTCACTTCCCGGGTCAGACAGATGTGCAAAGGTCAATAACGCCTCTTACAGAGTTAAAGCAATCAACACTCGAGTGAAAGGGGAAAAAAACGAAACGTATTCTATAAAAGATGGAAAGGCTTACTTCCGTCTATGGTCAAGGCTAATAGAGCTGAGTAGATGTTTCGATATCCAGGATTAGAAACGCGGTCGGATACGCAGTCTCCACGTAACTCGCTCCGTAATATGCAATCATATGTTCGGATACGTACTCAGCAATTTCTGAATCCGTTTCATCGAATAGCATTGCGATTGAGAGATGTCACTGGTATCGATTTAATAATCGTTTATTGACGGCTTATCTGTCTGTACATAACTGGCCTAGACAAATTAATTATTATATATTGTAGCTGAGCCGACCACGTCTTGCGTCGGAATTAATTCAGCAAAATCTAAAAAAAAACATCAATATCGGTTTAGTAGTTGCGCAGATTAATTAGATTTATATATCTACGGATATATATATATATATATATATATATATATATATATATATATATATATATATATATATATATATAAGATATATATATAGGCTTTGTCTGGACATTTATTTTTTTTGACAAATTTAATGATAAAAATTCGTTTTATGACTGTCTGTTAATAAGTCTGTCTGTCCTTCTATAAGTCAAGAACGGGTTAATCGATTTCAACGAAATTTGGTATATGGTAAGAACATGTAATTGCGCAAAAGATTGACTTTATAGTATATCGGTAAAAACCTTATAGTCCTTACAAATATTATGAATACAAAAGCAAGTTTGTTTGTTACGGTACAGAAAAGTACATAGGGTACCTTTTATCCAGAAAAAGTACTGTTCTATACGGATAGAAACATAACTTTCAATCGGTAGTCTACATAAACGCGAGCGAAGTCGCGGGTAAAAGATAGTAAATATTATTATTTCTCTGTTGCCATTATATTATCTAATCTCCCTAATTATTCTCTAATTATAAACCTTTGTGGTTTCTTAGTGTTACTTTTAAATCATTAATATTGTAAAGGATGATTTAAAATGTTAAAGAAATAATAATATTTTTACATTCACACCAATTAATTTAGCCCAAAGAAACCACTACAAGGCTTGTGTTATGGATACTAGGGTAATGGATATACATACCTATACCATACACAGATATGTAATATTAACAGAAATATATATATAAATATCCATGACCCAGCTACAAATGCGTATTCATCACACAAACTGCCCCTTCCGGGATTCGAACCCAGGACCGTCGGTGCGAAAGCCAGGTTCGCTACCGCCGATCCTTCATAAACCTTTGTGAGTAATAAAAAAAAATCGGTAACTTAGGTCTGTTAAGGTTTTTAACTTTATTAAAATAATAATCACCTGGGTAACAAGAGGTTACAGGTCACCAAACACCGCTTTCCCGTTTCAGGTGTCGAGAGAAATTGAATTTCAAATTACTTTTAGTTCATTATTTTGTGTTACCGGCATAGCATTAGTAAAATAATACGGCACGAAATTGTTTTTAGTAAGCTATTCGTTGCCATTTTCCATTGGACATCCAGACGCACTGCGGGCTACTACCCTTTCTTGGTTGCTATTCCTACTTGTCGAACAAGCGCTTCTCAACATCTTTCATAATGAGCACAGCAAAGGAGTGGAACTCCCTCCCTGTGTCTGTATTTCCGAGTAATTATAACCCGTCCGCCTTTAAAGTCAGAGTGAATGGGTACCTTCTGGGTAGTGGATTTTGTCTTGGCCCCCGGGCTTGATTGGGATCAAGAGCAAACCCATTTAAAATTAAAAAAAAATAATCTCTAAACCCTTTTAATGCACCACCAATACGCTATCAGTTGGTTGGTTCTCTGGTTGACTGGTAGAGAATGCCTAATGGCATTAAGTCCGCCATTTGTACATATTTTTTTGTGTGCAACAAAGTTTTAACTAAATAAATAAATAAGTGTATAATAAAAACGGACTATGTCTAATTTCAATGCAATACGGTTATATTAGATAAGAATTAGTTTATAAACACATTTCACACAAATAAACACACGCGCGCACACAGACAACACATAAGTATAAAATTTTATTGCATTTATATGTTTTTAGCATTTTTCAATGCTATGTTTAATGATAAATTATTTTAATAGAAAAATACTAGAGAAAATCAAACCAGCTCACAAGCGGGAATCGAACCCGCAACCTTTGGATATCCGGTCCAATGCACTTTCAATTGAACTACCGAGCCTTGTGAACAACTGTCGAATATAGTACCTTTCTACTTTTTACGCTGTAGACCAGCGTTGTCTCAACAATGAGAGGAATATCCTCTCGTATTCGAAAGAAACATTTTTACTAATGTTGGGACAATCGAATAATATGAAACAGCCAATTAGTTTTATGATTTGGAGTCGATTTTTTCTAGGATTTTTTTTTAAATTAATAAAGTACAAATAATGATTATATTTAATACTAGCGGCCCGTCCCGGCTTCGCACGGGTGGACAAAATTCTTTAAATTTTTCTAGCATTCAATATAGCCTATGACACTCAGCAATAATGTGCCTTTCTATTAGTGAAAGAATTTTTAAAATCGGTTCAGTAGATCCCGAGATTACCCCTTACAATTTAACAAATATACAAACACACAAACTTTACTTCTTTATAATATTAGTATAGATTATTCTCCTAAATTATATAATAAAAGGTGTTAAATATGTACTTGCTTTAATTGCCTAAGACTAGTTTTAGTAAGACTAGCTTCACCTTAATACTAGCTAATATGTAATATGTGACATGATTCATGATGATATGTATCTTTACTTAAAGACCTATTCTTTTTTAAACATGCTAAGTCTGTGATCCTTTAAAAATAAATAAAAAAAATATTAATGATCTTTAGATATTAAAAATAATCATTCTGCGAAGAAAACTTCGATGATCAATTTCAAGCTCAAATAATCATAGTTTATCTTCAACAGGTTGTCAGTCAGTATGTAAGTAAGAAAAAATACCTTATAACACCAGGAGAAGTAGTGCGTCAAACCATACCTGTAAAAAGAAAACAAAAAATTTAGTATAAAATTTAAATGTTGAGCAACACTGACCTGAATGGGACCGAATCGAAAACTATGACATAAGATTTCTTTTTTCAGCGTAACGATTCAAAATCTGCCAAACAGTTGCATAAAGTCACTTGAGAAAAAATTGCGTAAAATTAGGTGTTACAATTGGCAACATAAAGATGGTCGGCGTTGAAATGGCTGTCGATTAGCCACAGCTTAGTTGGATGTACTCGTAATGGGTTGGGCGTGCGTTGATTATCGTCAAGTCAGAGATTTCCAAACAATTTAGGCCCATTACCCCATTCAAATTCACAGGGTTGTTTAAAAGGCTGAATGGTATATTTGCATTTAAAAAGAAGTCTGATTCGTGTATTACTTATATGAACTGGGTGAGTATATCAACAAATATCTCAGTAATGTACATTATGAATAAAGAACGGGTATAAAATATTTATCCATATGAGACGTATGAACAAAAGTCAATCAATATTCTACAGAAAATTTGCTATTTTTATTTAAATAATAAACACAACCACAAAACAAAAGGATAAACAAACACAGATAATTTCTTTAAAGTAACGTGTAAAATAAAGTATTCGTTACCTTTACACTTGTTACATTAATTGAATTTGATAAGGTTTTCCAATGAAGACATTTGTCCATTTTTAGTAAGCAACATATAAAGAAAGAAGAAGATTAGATTACTGATACTATATAAGTAGAATGAAATATGTAAAAGTAAGTATTGTATAGAGGTAAACAAATTGATACTATAATTATACTGTATGCTGGCAAATCAAGGAACGGGCTTCAGATACAATGAGTTGTAGTAGGAAATGTCATTTTATATTAAAACAGCTTTTCCATTACTGTGTAAATATTTCAAAAAGCGTCTTATCGTTAAAAATATTTATTTACATAAAAATTGTATACAACTATTGCTAGTGTCATAGAACAACTTCGCACCCTTGGGGGCGGTATAACTCTTGTTGAGAACCTCTAACCTGATATTAAGCGACGAGAAGGTATGGAAATAGGTAGACTTTCATAGCCTTTGATGACATAAACATTGGACAGTAATTTCTCATACCATTAAGGTACGGTCAGCACAATTGAAATTAAATACTTCGACAAAATAAATTAATAACAAATTAAAAATAGAAACGAATTTATATGATAAATAATTTAGACTTAAATTGGACGACCGTTTAGTCCTGAGTTCGAGTCCCGGAATGGGTTTATATTTGTGTTAAAAATACGAGTATTTTTTCTTCAGTCATGGGTATTTATATTTATTATAATGAAACATATCTATTTATCATATATGTGTGTCTATCCATTACCTTAGTATCCATAATACAAGCCTTACAGTACTTGGGGCTAATTGGCGTGTTCTTAAAAAAGAAACTATCTATAACCGATTCCTTTAAATGGAATCTGAGTTCTGGACCTCCATGTTTTTTGGTAAAAAAAAAAACTCTTTTCTTCCTTTCTTTACAAACCATAGACATTAGACAGTCCCGTATCAAACGGTAAAAATTCTGTGGTTTAACAATTAAATTACGTCAAACCTCAATTTACCGTTGTCAAATGGACACAATACAAAAATATATGTAATATCGTCACAGTAAATAATCATTATGTCTGTAAGATTTTTAATGTGCGAACGTAATTATAGCATGAAGATATTTTATATTAGAAAAAAAATTGGTGGAACATACTCATAGTTGAAATACGTTTGTCCTGCGTCTACCAGCGTTTGTAAGATTATGGATTTTAAATGAAACTTCACTATTTGACTTTAAATAATTGTACTCGTATATTTACATTAAATTAAACAAGGAACCAACTGTACATGAGCAATTTCTTAACACCATGGAGGCGGGCGGAAAGCTAACTAATATCTCTGTGGACAGTCCACGGTAGCAATTGCTACCGATAACCAATACCCCTTGTCAGTCCCTGGTAGCAATTGCTACCACATTCAAATTTCTGCGTGGCAGCAGGCCACGCAGGCCAGCAGGTTTTTTTTACGAATAATTTTTGAGTTACAGAGATCCAAATATTCAGTGGCGGATTCTTTATGTAATCAGCTTTACGGTAGTATTTTTTTGTTTGATCCAAGCTTCATTATTTAGCGAGAAAATGGCATTTTTATCTAAAAATCCGACGGTTCTTTTTCACAATAATACATACCGGCAATTAACCTCAAATCAATAAACGCACTTTAAAAAGTTTATAATATAAAAAACTTCTTTTAAATAAATGTTATTATTTCACAATTCGCGCAGCATTGGGACTGTTGAGAGGGTAGCGGACTGTAAGTGGTTATCAGAATAACTCAGAGAAAAAATAACTTTAAGTATTCAATTAAACAAAGAGCCCTCGCTGAAGCAGGCGTAGACTGCTTCTTCGCAACAACGCGTAAACGGTGCGCGTCTCTGATGCGTCCATGATTGCTGGTGGACTGGACTGCATTTATGTGAGCCATTATTGTGCCATTTCGGGGGGAGTGAGGCAGCACTGGCCTCTTTAAGCTGATATCTCATTTATATGTTATTTATTTTGATTATTTCAATTGTATTTACTAACATAGTTTAGAAGTTTGAGTAACAACTATGAGTCAGTGTTACTTACGTGAACAAACATTCATTCATCGATAAATTATTGTACTCTAGCTTACCAAGCGCATTCTAAGGACAACTAATGTAAACTAACAAACAGCGTCTCGGTAGTTCAGCGGTCAGAGCACTCGCCCGGATAACGAAAGGTCGTTGGTCCGAATCCTACCTTAGGGCTTGGAAACGTATTTGCTTATGATGATGAGCTAACCCAGAAGGTGCCTATTCACCCTGGCTTTAAAAACAGACGGGTTATAAGTTCGCGGAAATACAGACGCAGGGAGAGAGTTCCACTCTTACTCAATATTATCAATTCTGAATTCAAAACATTAACTCAAACGCGATTTTTACGTTCGCACATTTCGAAACTCACGTTCGGCATAAGCAGAAGATACAAAACAGCGTTATCTGATTTCGCGCTTCACTCTGTGACGCATAACGTCAACAATCTGTGTCAGCGAGATTGGAATAGATTATATTGTTCATTCAAAACAATCGTTAACATACAAACATCGATATTGACGTAAAAATAACAAAATAACTAGTCAAATTATTTTATTACAATTAAAATTTGACGACTGTTTGATGCAACGGTAACGATCCTGCCTTTCGCACCGATGGTCCTGGGTTCGAGTTCCTGAAGGGGCAGAAGTTTGTGTGATGAATACGAACATTGGTACCTAAGTCATGGGTTTTTATTGGAGCGGAGCGAGCGAAGCTCCCATGGATCGGCTTCAATAGCGCAATGTCTGTTACGCCATAACTTCCCGAGTTCTTAACCGATTTTAATATTTTTTGTGTGGAATCGAATCAACAGGTTTAGGACCAGATTGTGACGGAGCCCGAATTATGAAATTCGCAAAAATTTCCATCGAAACAAACATTTTTTTTTCTTTTTTTAGGTATTATGTTCCGCTCCAATATATGGCGCTAATGTAGCTTCATGCTTAGTGACTACATCGCCTAGTATTACATATCTATGTATCATATATGTATATCTATCCGTTACCCTAGTATCCATAATACAAGCCTTACAGTGCTTACTTTAGGCTAGGCTAATTGGTGTGGGTGTAAGAAATATTTATGTATTTAAATGATTTTTATAGAAAAATACTTGAAAAAATCAGCTCCACTCACAAATAAATTCTTAGGCGGTTGTTCACAAGGCTCAGCAGCTCAATTGGGAGAGCATTGAACCGCACATCCAAAAATTACGGGTTCGTTTCCCGCCTGAGAATTTACTTGTGAGATTTTTTCTAGTATTTTTCTATTAAAATAATTTATCATAGCATAGTAATGAAAAAGTGCAAAAAATATTTAAAAACCATAAAATGAATTGTATATGTTTATAAAAAGTATGCGTATTTATTCATCCGCCATTTCTTGAAATGTCAAATTGATGAATGACAAATGACAATGTTCGCTCTTGATTCCTATCAAGCCCCCGGGCCAAGACAGGATCCATGATGGAAGGAGCTAACCAAGAAGGTACCTGTTCACCCTGGTTTTAAAAACGGATGAGCAAAGTAAAGTCAACTTCTTGTGTGCGGAAAACCTAAAGGGTCTTCAAAAGTTATTGTTACTTGAAAGAAAGGACGTCACAAGTTTTGTAGGACACAAAATTTTAATGACAAAGGGAAAAAATGTGGAACAATGTTGACGGTGTTCTGACAAAAGAACACGTTATGATTGCCTTACAGTTTTGTTGAATGGGTTGTGTGGTAAGTAGCGTGAATGTATAGAAAAAAGGTAACTGGTTCACCGTAAAACTGTGCTAATGTTAGCAAGAAAACGTGGATATACAATGTGTCCCGTCACCAGTGTCGGAGCCTTTAATGGTGTGAAATATGGCATTTTTTACCGAAAAATTGCCTCTCAAATTTTGTTTTTCCCTTACGGCCGCCATTTTGTTTTCTTGGTAACCAAGACCTGGGCTCTCATACTAAATCGACCACCACTACTCATGTAAATGTCCTATCAGCATTAAAAAGGTGTCATTTGATAGCTAAACATGTAGACAACAGTTACACAGCCATCATGTTTCAATTGTCAAGGAATAAAAAATAGAAAAAAATAATTAAAGAAAAACAAATAGATTTATTTTTTGGTGTGTTTTTTAATTATTGCCTTGTTAAGAAAAGCCAAATTTGAGGGGCAATTTGTCGAAAAAAATGCCATATTTCACACCATTTAAGGTTCCGACACTGGTGTCGGGACACACTGTATTATATATTACTAGATGTTCACGTGCGCAATGCTTTTCTTTGCTGACCACACATAGACTCTCTATGGCATGCGTACAAAAATTTACGAAAGTTACGACTTTTTGTGAAACTAACAAATGGCAATAGAATAGACATATCGACGGCGAAGTGCCAATAATACCTAACTGCTAAATTCAAAATAACACATAAGCTGAAATTTTTTTAAATTTTTGACAAGTTAAAAATTATTGAAATTTTTTCTCTTTTTTGAAGTGAAAACTTCTTTAGCGGCGTTGTGCACTTTTTGGGATGGGTAAAAAATGTTAAACTCGTATCAGGACACGTGACCTGATAGAAAATTCGTAATAAGGAGGAAGAGTAGACCCCCGGCGCGGCGTAGGAGAGGAAGTAATATCCCCCTCTTTTTCTACCGCGCGGCGAAAATGTATGCCTGCTCCTGCTGTTTCGTTTTAACGGCGCAGGGCGCTTGCGCGAGTGTGCGTATGTGTTTGTTGTCTTGTTTGTGAACGATAGCGCAATAAATGAATATTGTATTTTAACACATAAATGATAGTACTTTTATACATATAATTAAAGCAATTTGTGCGAAATTGTTCCCTAACCATTCCAAAATATCAAAAATGCACAACGTTAATGTTGATGTTTCCACTTCTGCCGGCACTCCCGGAGTGCAACCTGTTGTTTTTTTTTAACTTGATGAGCTTGCAACTGAAAATACGCTTAGAAAATTACATTAAAACATGCAAATAACTAATTTTAATTCGAAACGACAATAAGCACTGTGAGACTTGTGTTATGATATAAGGTAACGGAAAGACATACATATTTTTGTTTTACTAATGGATATGGACTTCCACCAAGTAACGCTTCATTCTATCAAATACATACATATGATACTTAGATATGTAATATTCATAGAAATATATATACCCATGACTCAACTACAAATGTTCATATTCATCAAACATATGTCCCTTCCGTTGCGCAAGCGATCCAGCCTTTCTCAATAATGGTCTTAAATTCGAGCCCCGGAAGGGACAAATTTTTTGAGTACCTGATTCATTGGTATTTATATATATTTCTATCTAATATTACATATCTCTGAATCATATAGTTATCCGTTACCCTAGTATCGATAACACAATCCTTACAGTGCATACTTCGGGCGAGGCTAACATATATTCTAGTTACTTATATTATGACAATACTTTGTGTGTGTGTTTGTTACCATACCAGCAACGCGTGGCCGGGTTATACTAGCAACGCGTGGCCGGGTTAGCTAGTATTAATAAACTTAAGTTACTAAAGCCTTACAGGAGTTCTACGAATTATTATGAGCTTGAAAAAAAATGCTAGTTCCATTGATAAAAATGTAATTTAACATAATTATAAAGAAATGGCTGTTGAGTTTCTTAATAAATGGCCGTGAAAATGGTAACTCGTTAATAATTTACGACGAATCGTTGTTAAATTATGGCAGACAGTTTATTACGACTTTCTACAATGAAATAAAATTTGAAAGGGACTTTTATAACTCAAGATGTGAATTAAGACTTATTTAATTATTATTGTAGCTTTTATGGACTATAACGTTGTTAAATTTCTACTAATTGTTTTACTTTCTTAGTTCACTTGTAAATTAAAAGCATTATTATCAAAATCTATCTCTTGTTACCAGCTGCTCAATTTGATTGCTTTATTTAGTAGAACAGTGAGTTATCGTGTTGTGTTTGCAAACATGTCTTTCCAATATGTACAAGATATGTTTGTAAATTGTGTCGTTTTATTGCGGAGTTCTTATAGGGAAAAAAAGCGTGATTGTCTGTATGTATTATTTAATATTTTATTAATCAATTCAGAAGACGCCCATCGGCGTTTTTTTTTAAATTTGTATTAGCATGTAGAATACGCAGATTGATGTAGAATCTTATAAATATGAAAAGCAATAAAATTAATTAATAAGCTTTACTATTGGTATAAACCGAACTTCACTGTGAACTTAACTTTTGAGATACAGGGTGGCTGCGTCAAAGTAATCATTCCTTGACACCCTTTTACTTTTCGACGCTGCACCAAAAACCAGATATTGTAAGACAAATATCGGTAATATTCTCAGAACACGGTTTAAGAATTGATGATGGTGACGAAGTCTCACAAAATACGAAGTTATGGGTGTGCTGGCTCTTGGAGTTGCTGTTAGGAATAAATCGCTAATTTCGGTTAAATTCTTAAAAAAAAACTTTATTGCTCGCTCATGTTTTTGTTAATTTTTAGTGATTGTATGTTTTATGTCGGTGTGCCAATCAAAAATTTTTGCCATCTTTTGATATCGATATGATAAGAATGGACGCCGACCGGCGTTTTATTTCAGAACCAACCGTACCTGGCTAATAAAAGTGATTTTTGACGCTGCATAAAATGACTCGAGTACATAAGTACTATTTATTGTATACCTAAATGTAGTCTGTTATATTGATCAAACAATAAATAAAAATAAAAAAAAATTGGTTGCCTGTAAAGTCGGTATACGGGCGAAAGTTTTACGTGACAACGACTTTGAGTGGTAAAATAATTTAAATGTGAATATTCATTCGTATAGTAGGAAGAAGGATGAAATAATAGTAACAATTTAAAACATTTATTTATACAAAGAATTATATTTAAAACATTAATTTATAGGCACGCGTCCCTTCCACTTTTTATGTCTGTCTCTCTCGCTCTTAGGCGGGCTAACCATGCCCGAGTGGAAGGGACGCGTGCCTCTCACTCGCTCTCATTGTGAGCGCATAACGTGAGCGGAGCGTAACGCAGTTTCTTGAAGTGTCACCCGGCAAACCAATTTATAAGACGTTGTCACGTCAATAAGCACTTCCTCGCAAAAGCTTACAAAAAGTTTGACGTTTTTCATAGTTTTATAATTTTTATATATTTTATGCATTTTCAATGCGATCTTATAAGATAATTCCCGCCTGAGAATGCACTTGTGACCCGAGTCGATTTTTTTTGTATTTTTCTATTATAATAATTTGTTTTCCATAATTTTTTAAAAGTACAGTCAAAGGTATATATACACTTTGATTTATTTAAACCAACCATTTTAGTAGTGTTTAGTTTGAAGTACTGTTGACTCTATAAAAAGAAAATCACAAAACATATCCATCGATGTTTTGAGACGAATGTCGCAACACTCAAGCTGAACAATGGCGCTCGTGATGAAAATACCCCAGTCTGCTAAAATTCATTACGTCCCCACAAAATTGAGCCAATTTCGAATCGTTTGACAATTGCATTGTAAGTTTGTTTAGGGTTGTCACCAGCTGTTTGAGAAAATATATTAATATACAGATTTTTGGACTCTTGTGCCAAAAAGTAAAAAAAAACGGTAAAAGTTTATAAATTTTAAATTTGAGATTACCAATTCCTAGACGAGGCCGTTCACCCTCTCTTTCTAATCGGTGTAAAAAGCTGCGGCATATACGAAACCAAACGTTTGAAAATCATTTTCATTTGTATAAAAAATTGAAGTAAAATTTGAAAAGTTTTTTATTTCTTCGAGTTTTAATAAACTATTACTATTACCATTATCTTATGTGGTGATACTTTTTAGTGATATAATAGCAGCGTGTGTTGCCAGTGATAACATACGAAATGTAGACGTGACCTTACTATGGACCTCAAGGCTCATAATAAGGCTCAAGGTCACCCAAAGGGCGATAGAGCGTGCTATGCTTGGAGTTTCCCTACGTGATCGAATCAGAAGTGAGGGTCGAAGCAGAATTGCCAAACTTAAGTGGCATTGGGTGGGGACATAGCTCGTAGAACTGATGGCCGTTGGAGCAGAAAGTTCTCAAGTGGCGACGACTGACCGGAAGACAAAGCGTAGGCGGGCCTCACACTCGGTGGACCGACGATCTGATGAAGGTCGCGGACAGCACCTGGATATGGGCAGCGCACTACCGGTCATTGTGGAGATCCTTGGGGGAGACCTTACAGTAAAAATCATTATTATAATGCTAAAAGACAGCAAATTGGTAAAGAGCAAGCATCACACCTTAGCTCAACGCCGTAAATTTGTCTGTCTGTCGGTCTTCTACAGAATGTACTTTGGAATGTGCTCAGGAGCTGCATGTGCTCATACCGCCATCTCCGTTTTTCCTTCGGACATCCAGACACTGCAGGCTACCACCTTTCTCGGTTGCTATTCCTACCTGTCACATCAAGCGCTTGTCAACATCTTTCATAATGCGCATAGCAAAGTAGTGGGGGAGTTCCACTACTTTGCTATCCCTGCGTCTGTATTTCCGAGTACTTATAACCAGTCCGTTTTCAAGGCCAGGGTGATTAGGCACTTTCTGTGTTAACTTGTTCCATCGTGTATTCTGTCTTGGACCCTGAGCTTGATTGTCAAAGTCATTTAAAAAAAAGATGGATACAGCTATATCAAAAATATGTATCGGATTATTGATAACCTTAGCCACTCCACACCACATAAACTATATCATCAAATTGCTTTTATACCCGTTGCAATTTCGTCTTTGTGTTGAGTTTGCTATCTCTCTTATAGTTCCGTTGCGAACACGTTTCTGTATGTTGTTATAGTGTCTGTTTGTGTAGTAATATATAAAATTTTCGATTTCGACCACTTTGGTGTACTGTAAAACTCGAACGAGTTTATGATTGCGCTTAAACTATATACTACTACTTTATATATAATTTATTATTTAAATTATCGTTCTCATTATATATAAATGTTTTTATTTCCATGACCCTGTATACATAAGGAAAATATATAATAATAATATTTCTTGCATTCACATCGATGAGCTTAGTCCAAAGTAAACACAGTAAAGTTTGAGTTATAGACACTAGGGTAGACATACATTAATGATACAAAGATATATTCAAAGAAATATATACAGATGTATACAAAATACAAATGCTTGTTTTCGAGACTCGAACCCAGGACGGTCGATGTTAAAGGCATTATCGTTACCCTTGCATTAAACGGCCGTCAAAATACTTTTATTACGTGAAATACTTTTACAGACAGATTTTATCAAGATAATTTTTTTTTTCAATTTTACCAAGCGGGAGTGACCCTACCTTCGTAACCAAGCAGTCCTTGGTTCTAATCAGAAAGGGTAGACGTCATAGGAGGGTACGAGCATTTGTACCTGTTTCATAGATATTTATATATATTTCTATGAATCTCATTCGTTTATCTGACATAAATTATCTTGTGTCTATTTATTACTATTATTTTGTAACTAAATGGCGCTGTAGCGCGTAGAAACACGCTATCGAATTGTTTTTGCGGGAGTACGTAAGGGCAAGTTTAGTTTTGCAATGTTAGGATACCGAGACAATATGATAAAAAACACACACAAAGTATTGTCATAATATAATTAGGATGATTGATGGTAAATGTATGAAATCCGTCACGTTTAATTGTTATTTTTTTTATTTAAAGTTAACTTAAATGTATAACTATGTATGTAATGTGACACATAAAAAAGGGAGGAGAAAACAGTCCTTGCTGAGTTTCTTTCGGCTTCTCAGTACAAGGTCTCCCGACGTAGGACTTATGAAGCCATGGCGTATCTTTGACGTTCAATACACGTAATGTATATGCTTATATTGAATAAAACATTTTTTTTTTGTCAGTTACCTTAGAATCTATATATGGCAAAAGGTTTTTCAGTTCTCGCTTTGCGATTGGGCTAAATAATGTGAAACTGGACTTTAAAAAAAAGTGTGTGACAACTACGACGCACGACTGGATTTGACTCCTTAAGAACGATTGTCTTTGAAAAGAAAAAAAAAGAAGAAAAATAAAAGTGAAAGGTGCTCACGATAGTTTGCGCACAAAAATCGTAACGCTGTCATTCGATCATTAAATTTTACTCTTCATATATTAAATTTATAAAATATGAAAATCAATTCTTAAGATGTAAACTTCAAAAAAATTATAATTGGAGCGGAGCGAAGCGAAGCTCCCATGGATCAGCTTCAATGGCGCAATGTCTGTTACGCCATAACTTCCAGAATCAAATCAACAGGTTTAGGACCAGATGGTGACGGAGACACGAATTTTGAAATTCGAAAAAAAATTTTTTTTTTTTCTTTTTTAGGTATTACGTTCCGCTCCAATATATGGTGCTAGCGTAGCTTTATGCTTAGCGACTGCATCACCTAGTATTTTATCTTTTAAATCTTACCATCTTTTTGCTGACCCTAACAACCTTTGACCAAAGTACATCACTATGCGAGTTCACTATGTTTACACAAGTGAATCGTATAATTACCCGCCATTTCATACGACAAGTCATTTACAATGCTCAGTGACATCTGTATTTAAATTTAAGTTCAAATTACGAATAAGAATGCCGCTTTAAATTCATAATTTTATTTAATCTTGACGTTTAGACAAATTTTCAGAAGTAAATACATACATAAAATCACGCAGGGGTAGGCAGAGATCGCTTCTTCGACTTTCATCAGTCTTTTCATACAAGCTCGTCAGTTATACTTTGTCCAATGTAGGATGATACTTTTGACAGGTGTCACTTCCTTATTGCTACGTACTAAGGTTGCGTTTGTTTCCTTATGTTTGGCTTGACATTGCAATAGCAACTTTATACCCTCTATATAGGTGTCAACTGTCAAAAGTATCATCCTACATTGGACAAAGTACAAGGGTACTTTTGACCCAACATAACATGGGCCCAACATAATTCTACACGGTTAACACTCTCCTATTTTTTTGCAATGGCAAACATATCGATGGCGTCAATGGGATATTTTACTGAAATCTAAAAATATATTTGTAAGTTACCTTGAGCAATAAGCAGTCGGATAATGTTAGTTTTAGTTCATAAAATAACAATATTAATTTTAATATATTTTATTTTTCTCTTTAAAATGACAAAGTAGCCGCCATTTTATTAAGTCATACAGTCATGTAAATAAAAAAGTGTCAACTGATCATCGTTTATAATATGGAGGTCAGAGAGAAGGAGAACGAGCGCTGTAGAAAATAGTGTCCCAGAAATATGGACAAAATAAGTGAGGCGCTGCGATCGCTAAGTTGTCTCAATAAAAGCGGGCTGTTGTTAAATTTGAACATTATTCAACTAACTAAATCTACTTGTACTCATAAACAACTAACTTCGCAGATACTACTTACTGCGACGGCAGCGCGGCTGATGGCTGGAAAATGAACTATAAATTCTACAAATTTTCAGGGACAGGCGAACTAATGCTTTTGATCGTTCACCTTCTCTCTAACTTCCATAGTTTATAGGTTACTATTAAACTAATACATACGTAATCAAATGACGTTATGACCTAGAAACATGGCGTCCAGCGTTTTCGTTAAATTACGCGCGAAAATTGTAATAGTAAAATTTTATGACACTTATTGATTGAAAAAAATGAGTTATTTTAATAGTTTATGAGCAATTTAGAATCGAATTGAGAATTCAAAAATGGGTGTATTACCTACTTTATTCCGCCAGAGTCAGAGATGTCTAAGACATTACATTTACACCAATTAGCCTAGCCAAAAGTAAATACTGTAAGGTTTGTGTTACGGATACTAGGGTAACGGATAGACATACATATATGATACATAGATATGTAGTATTCATGGAAGTATATATAACTCATGACTCAGGTACAAATGCCCGTATTCATCACACAAACATCTGCCGAATCTGCTGGTCATCAATAATGCAGCATAAAATTATGAATTCTATTTCAATGACATTAGAACTTGATGTAAATCTTGGCAAAATAAGAGATGACCATAATAAAACATTTGAACAAATATCAATCCATAGACAATTATTGAGTGTTGTTTTGAAAACACAAGTGGTCTTCATCATTGAGTTTACATTATTGTATCTGTGGTCTCTATTTTTAATAATTGTAATAACATTAAGCCGAAAGCTGTTAATTATAGTTTATAATGATATTGTTTAGAATTAAAAAAAAGCAACTGGTTAAATATTGTAGAATAATTATGCATATTTTGCTGTTATTATTTTTATTGTATTTCGTATTTAAAATACTTTTTATAAATTGTGGTTTTGGCAGAATAAGGTTTTTAGTCTTTATCTCTGCCAGAAAAGAAAAGAAAGGTCGGTAGTATTTAAGTGACAATATTTTATTGTTGGCAATTATTGTGTCAATGTTGTTATTTTACGTTTTCGACCAATAGAATAAATAAATAAATAAAAATGTCTATTAAAATTTTAACTTGCTGAAATTTTACAAAACATTAAACCACTTTAAATCATTTGACAATCTCTACAGTCGCTTAAAGGAATCGGAGCAAAATGGAGGAGGCAGTTTCCCGCGCAAAAAACAGAACGAAAAAGGCTATCCAAACAAAACAGATAAATCGCCAAAATTGTATTAAGTCGGGTGTGAATGGAACTTCGCTGGTAATGGTGTGAATGCCTGCGAGAGGCTGCGCGGGCCCGCTATAACACGACACGGTTTTAATTTGCACCTATAAAATAGGATATGAATTTTTCATATATTTTTTTATTGCTATCTGATATGATAAATTATTTTAATAGAAAAATACTAGAAAAAATTGACCTGATATATTTCATGTGAGCAGAGTAGATTTTTAATAATACCATTTATTTAGGGTTTATTTGCGCATAGTTTATATTTAATTCTGACGTTTCGACTCCTTAACAGGAGCTGTGATCACAGGATGACTAAGGCAATGGTCGTCATATATTTTATTCTACTACCTTCACAATATAGAGTCTACCACCAATTCGGAAATTGGGAGGCCCTTCTGAAAAGAACTGGCGAAATAAACTCGGGGAATTGATCCTACCGTCGGCATACGTTTTATGACTTTACGTTGGAAATCACAGTAAAAAAACCATATTTTGTAAAATGAGACTGCCCATCTTATGGTCAACGAGACGTGTTGTCTTTACAACACCCTTAGTGTGAAAGATTAGTGCTATTCTACTTCATCGAAAATCAAACGGCATATTAAACATAGTGGATCAAATATAAATTGTCACCTTTATTATAATAATAATAAATATTTCTTACATTCACACCAATTAGCCTAGCCCAAAGTAAGCACTGTTAGGCTTATGTTATGGATACTAGGGTAACGGATAGACATACATATATTATACATAAATTTGTAATATTCATAGAAGTATATAAAAACACCCATGACTTAGGTACAAATGCTCGTATTCATCATACAAACATTTGCCCCTTCCGGGATTTGAACCCGGGACCGTCGGTGCGAAAGGCAGGATCACTACCGTTGCACCAAGCGGTCGTCAAGTATTCAATTTATGGTTTAAAATAAATGCAAAGATAGGGTGAATAGGCACCTTCTGGGTTAGCTCATTACATCGTAGTTTCTGTCTTGGCCCCCGGGCTTGATTGGGATCAAGAGCGAACCCGTTAACAAAAAGCCATTTTTTGGTAGTATGGTATTTAGAGCTAAGGTAGCTGGAGTAAAAACAAGCCAAGCACCCTCCAGAAGCAACATAGGCGCACAAGACGTCGAGTTGTGGAAATCGCCCGTGTAGTAGAAGAAGATAAATAAATGATTTTGTTTTTTTTTATTACTAAAGACTTAATGTACGGGCTCGAAGGTGCCTATTCAACCTGGCTTTGAAAAGCGACGGGTTATAAGTACTCGGAAATACAGACGCAGGAAGGCAGTTCCACTCCTTTGTTGTGTGCATTATAAAATATATTGAGAAGCGCTTAGTGCGACAGGTAGGCAAGGGTGGTAGCCCGCAGTGCGTCTAGATGTCCGATGGAAAAAGGGAGATGGCGGCATGAGCATATGCAGCTCCTGAGCACACTCTCAAAAATACAGCACTCTCCTCTCTCACTAACGGCTGTGCACTTTCAATTAACTACATTTATTAAGAAAATACTAAAATGGCGTTAAACATTAGTGTTTGCATTTTCTTGCTTGCGGCAGTACTTAACCGCATTCTTAAGATCCACTGATGTAATCGCGTTCGACAATTTCTGTTCAATTTCACATTCGGTTATATGTGGACAGCGTATTTGACTAAATGTTTGCTCTTTTTATTACATAAAGCCAGCCTACCTTCACTAAGATAAAAAATTAGAGTAGTTGTTTACTGTTCTTACTAAATAAAATACAATTGCTATAATGTGCGGTCTTCTGTGCCGTACACTTATTAAAAATTAAGGGTCGTGTGACATTGGAAACAGAGCAGAGGGGCTTTATATCAGAGCCAGAGGAAGTAATACTCTGAATTCAAATAAACGAAGAAGACGGATACATGTATTTTTTTTTTCTAAATAAATTTATTCAAAACCAAAGAAAACAAATACGTAATTGAAAACAATACTTGCTTGCTTACCTGTGCAATACATAGTGAAAAGAGGTTTATCTTACTAGCATTTTTAGAATTTTCTTGGTAACTATATGATACTTCGCTGTCGCTACGCTTAGGTAATAATACGCGTAGGTAATAATAAACTATGCGCGCCGACGCCCGCTCTTTCCCTGAGTTGCCATGTAAGTTATTAATTTTTAATTTTTTTTTTCGGGGTAATTTTATTTCGTGTTATCTAAATAAGATTACACGAATAAAATCATATCTCGATACCTACCAATACCTTCACGGATCGGACAGGGTTTTCTTAACATATTGTATAAGTCAAGAATAGGTTAGTCGACTTTAATGAAATTTGGTATATGATAAGTACATGTGATTACGCAAATGATAGGCTATATATCTTATCGTGAGAAATCTTAAAATTCTTTTAGTTCGAGTTTGTTGTTACATTTTCACGTCTTAGCTACTCAATCGACAAAATACATACCTCTATTCAAGAAAAAACCGGCCAAGTGCGAGTCGGACTCACGCACCGAGGGTTCCGTAAAAAATATTTTTATTATATGATGTAACTAAAAATTTATGGTTTTTGCAACTTTTCCTTTATCTGTACTATAAGACGTTACTTCGTACCAATTTCAAGGTTCTAAGTCTACGAGAAGTACCCTGTAGGTTTTGATTCTAATGCGAGTTTCGAAAATTTGCGGAAATTTGCGGCATAAACGTCTGTATCTTTTGATTGCTTTGGCTGAGGAGTTTGATATTTTCACAACTCCAAGGGACAGTAGGCCTGAGTATTGGATATAAATTTTAGTTACCTCCACGCGTTCCTCAGATGAACGGTCTTGACAGACGGACGGACGGACAACAAAGTGATCCTATAAGGGTTCCGTTTTGTCCTTTTGAGGTACGGAACCTAAAAACTACTGTTTAGATGGATAAAATACAACTAACAGATAGTCTCGATTAACTCGATCGAAGCTGAGGGTAAAAGCTAGTCTAGCTATATTTTATTAAACGTACCATTATTTATATTTATATGAGTTGCTTCGTTAAAATGTTTACATGAAAAAAAAGCAAATTCCTTCAGCTTCTCACGAAATAAATTAAATTTGTTTTCCCCGTTTTAATTCCGCTTTGGGTCGGTTTTAATTACTAATCCTGTTATACTTGACTAATTGCCTACGAGTAAACAATTCTTTTGCGGTTTACTGTAATAGCTGTTTTGGTTCGTTTTCGTTAATGCAAAACATTTAATAAAATATAAATTATAATATATTGCTTTCAACATGATATTAAAACAGGTCTTTATTATTATTATTAATACTAGATGGCGCTGTAGCGCGTAGAAACACGCTATCGTATTGTTTTGCGGGAGTACGTAACTGCTTTGCAATGTTAGGATAGCAAGACAATATGGTAACAAACACACACACATTCAAGGTATTGTTATAATATAATTAGAATGACCCGGCCACGCGTTGCTATGGTAACGTTGATTGATTATAAGAACTGTTATTATTCTTAGGTTTATGGTAACTATATATGGTAACAAACACACGCTCTTGATCCCAAGCCCGGGAGCCAAGACAGGATCCGCGATGGAACGAGCTAACCCAGAAGGTGCCTATTAACCCTGACTTTGAAAACGGACGGGTTATAAGTTTTCGGAAATACATATATTATAGTTAATTTTGGTAATTTAATAGTGTAATTAATAATGAAGAAAATGTTAACAAACTTAAAAATAATACTTTAGGTATTAAACTTAATAAAAAATCCCCTAAATCTTTGCTTGTAGTTAATGTACCCAGAAGACTGATAGCTTTACATTAACATTTCCCTTATTTACACCAATTAACTTAGCCCAAAAGCACTGTACATCGTTTTTGAAAGTGATTATGAAAAAAAAATAAGTAATAACTTAAGCTTTCCTCAAGTTAAACAATTTCAATATTAAATAGTTCAACGTATATTACTTTTATTCTCTAATTTTAACCAAAAAGTAAATCAAACTAGCTTCGCTCGTGTTCCAATTAAAAGTTATATTTCTATCCCTCGGGGCCGATACTTATTTCCTGAATAAAAGGTACCGTATGTACTTTTCTGTACCCCTGTCAAAGTGTTTGCAAAATTTCATGATGATCGATTGAGTAGGCCGTGAAAGTGTAACAAACAAACTCACTTTTGTATTTATAATATTAGTTAAGACTATGAGGTTTTTACTGATATGATATATAGCCTATCATTTGCTCAATCACATGATCTTACCATATACCAAATTTCATCGAAATCGGTAAAAAAAAAAAAACAGATACACAGACAAAAAATAGTAGATTTGGTACTTTGAATCATAAAACGAATATTTATCATTAAATTTGTTCAAAAAAATAAATGTACAGACAGAATCTACAGATTTATATAGAAATATAGATTATGCTGTAAATCCAACTTATAAATAAACTAGCTGATCCGATGGCTCAGTTAATATTATCTGCAATAATATTTTTTTATATATCCATTTGTCAGTCCGCTACCGCGCGCCCCACCTCTCTCAACAGTACCAATGCTGCGCGAATTGTGAAAAATATGTCGGAGTCTTAGATACAAATACCATTTTCTCGCTAAATAATGAAGCTAGGACCAAATAAAAAATACTACCGTAAAGCTGATTAAGTAAAGAATCCACCACAAAATATTTGTATTTCTGTAACTCAAAGATTAATCGTAATTTAAAAAAAAACACGCCACGCGGTAATTTCAATATGGTAGCAATTGCTTACCAGGGACTGACAAAGGGTGTTGGCTATCGGTAGCAATTGCTAACGTGGACTGACAAGTGGTTATAAATTAAAATGAAAGCTATCCAATGTCCTAAGTTGGAATAAATTCAGAAAAATTAAAAAAAAAAACATCAAAATAGGTTGAGTATTTTCGGAATTCGTCGCGTTTAAACACTGTGACAGGGATATAAAAGAGTTTATCATGTCTGTAATAGAACAAAGATTTTTTCATTAATCCGTTCGTTCATAATCTCGTAATAATGGCAAGTATTTCGTAATTGCAGCAAAGAATAAATAAATAGATGGTTGCATCCGCTTTTGGTACAATAGTTAACTATTGTGATGCAAGTATGTCAATGACCGGGGTAAACAGCGTGACGATTCCTCTGCTACCATCCTTCCGTGGTTATAACAACTACAGGCTTAAGGTGCTGTTCCACTGCTGCGCACGGGTACACCCAAGTTAAATGCATGAGTCCGTGTTTTCCGCTAATCATAAAGCTTCGCTGGCACCATATATTGGAGCGGAGCGTAATATTAAAAAAAACAATAATGTTAATTAAATTTAAAATTCCATAAGAATGAAAACTCAAAAGCGAGCGCTTTTTGTTTCAATGGGAAATCCTATAGAGCTTATAGTTTTTGGTCATAACTTTTTTCTTTTTGCGAATTTCAAAATTCGGTCTCTGTCACAATATAGTCCAATGTTTGTTTGTCTATGTGTTGATTCGATTCCACACAAAAATTACTAAAATCGGTTATGGACACGGGAAGTTATGGCGTAACAGACATTGCGTTATTGAAGCTGATCCATGTGAGGGAATATATTTTTAATTCAGACATAATGTAGTCCATAGACTGTTAGTAACAATCATCTTAAAAAACGTATTAGTACATAAAAATAAAAACAATGAATGGACAAGACATAAGTTGCGTTCTGTATACACGCAGGTGCTGAAGGTTTTGCATTTAGGCGCAACCAATGTTTCAGCAGTGGAGAGTCCCATCGATCAATGGCACGTTTAAAGTTCTAGTGGAGCATATCGTATGCAATGACATTAGAAATATTAAGTAACAGTTTAATCCGAGTTCATAAATGTTATTGATGTTTCAATTTTAAAGTGGATATGTAAGTAATTAATTTATTTAATTACTAACATAGGCAACACCGCTTACAGTAATTAACAATAGTAAAAAACAAAAAATATCGGTAAACAACAAAACAATTAAATAAAAGCAGTCATAAACAGGTTGACTATGGTTCAAATATTTCTCAAAATCTTAATACAGTTTAAGGCATTGAACATAACAGCTACTGATATAGTGAAGCTTGTGTTACTGATCACCAATCTACGGCAGGGGTCTGCATTATTAGTTTAATTTGTGGGAGCTGTTTCCACACTTAACCTCTTGATTTGGGCCATTATGCGTATCTAAGGTTCAGATGGTAATTAATCTTTTCTGACTGCTGAGAGCTTTAGGGAGACTGAACAAAATGTGCCTGTTGATCGACCACGTTCTTGCATTTCATAAGCACGTGCTGTGAAGTTTCTTTTGGGACGGCACCAGCAGAAGAACACAGAACACTAAATTTAGGTAGGAACATATTCTTTCCGCTATTAAAGGAATCTATCTTCTTCCAGATGGTTTAAGCATCTTTAAGAATCTTTAAGAAAATGCCGCGGTGGGACTGAGTGATGTGAAGACCACTGAAAACCCAAAGGTGTTCCGTCTACCGCAAGTACGGCGAACCACGGCAATTACTAATGCTACCGCGGTCGTCGCCGGACGGTTCAGTGGTGGGACCTCAGCTCGTGGAGTTCTGTAGCTCTCTCCTACGGCGTAGGAACGACTACGAAGATCCTAAGCATCTTCATACCGTTCAGCCGTCACTTCGAGAAAACGTAACAGGAAGAGAAACATACTTATTTTTCGCATTTGACGTTTCGAATGGCTTTGCTCTTGAAATCAATCAAACCCGGGGGTCAAGACAGGATAATGAAGCGAGCTAACCCAGAAGGTTCCCATTCACCCTGGCTTTGAAAATAGACGACTAATACATTTTCCACAATCAGTTATAAAAACCGCTGCAAACAGTAATTATTGATTTAAGCTGATTCACTGACCGCTCAGCATCCTATGAATCATTTACTGAATCATGATCTTACTGTGATTTATCGCTGACTAATAGAACTTAGTACATTTCTTATGATAATGTAACGTTCTCGAAGGTTCTATTGTGACAGTTTATTCCAGATTGACAATATGAGATACATACATTGTTGCTCACACCTGTAGTTTATTTATTTGATGAATGAATTCAATTTGATTAAATGAAATAAATATATAAAATATATTATAAAAAGGAGTCCCTTTAGGCGAGGTTCCGAAGATACTGGCAGCGTTCCCCCTTTGAATAGCTAGGCTAATTAGATAGATAGATGCCAGCTCAGCGGTCGCCTGTGATGTCGACAAACCTTTTTGCAATTTCTTTAAAAAGCCTTATAGCGCTAGGACCCCACGGACCAAGGGTCTCGACACCGAATGGGGCAAAATCATATTCGGAGCCTAGACCCCTGTATTTACAAGCTTTAGCTTTTTCAGCCGCTTCACCAGCCGCACCAGCTCTGTTATTGGTTCCATGTAGATGGGAAGTTAATTTATATCGACGTCCGTTACTAGATGATAGCCTTTCTAACATCCATACTTAAGTGTGTAACTCTAATTACACACTTAAGTATGGAAGGTTAATGGTATTCTAGTCTTCCGGACCCCACAAAGCGATTTTCAACAATTTTTTGTATTTGTTTTATTGTCCCTTGGTGCAACTATTAATATATCTATATATATAAAATTCCCTCTCACAAACACTGTGAACGCGATGAAGTCCGAAACTACTTAACCGACTTTGATGTTTTTGACGTGATAACGTCTTATACATCGATGAACACCGGCTGCATGCACGAAAAAGTGTAACGTTCCGCCTGAGCCGAGCGTGCAAGCGAGAGCGCGGTACAAGCGATAGAGAGGCACAATAGGCCTAAGCGTTCGACTTGTGGCGCATCTATCTCTCTTCCACTTCATGAAATGAAAAGTTAATGTGGTTTCCATTGTTTATTACAAAAACTTAATGTGAATTTATGTAAAAAAAAAAATAATAAAAAAATTATTCAATTAACTCCTTTGTATTTTTCATGCAATTTTTCATCAATGTTTTCTTATGACGCTATCACGTAAAATTATCGTCCGTAAACTAACTTTACAGACCACCAATTTTTCTTTTATTCATTTTGCTGGATTTCTTCCGATTTATGACATGAGATAGTTTTCATTTCATACATATATAATACAGCAAGTGTCTGGGTAAGTTAGTTAACTATAAATATTACATATTTATGTATCATATATGTATGACCTATCCCATCCATCCGTTACCCTAGTATCCATTACACAAGCCTTACAGTGCTTACTTTGGGCTAATTGGTGTGAATGTGAGAATTATTTAATTTAATTAATATCATTATATATTTTAATGATAAAAACAAGAATATAAAATTTTAATACCATATAATTTCAATGGAACAAATAAACCGCAGAAATAGTAGCAGAAAATTATTTGAGCCAGCAAAACATTATGAGTCCAACGTGACCTCCTTTATGACCGTATCTTGGATGACTCACTGCATTATGCAATTCGTAATACAGTAGCACTGATTCACAGTCGCATCACAAAGGAATGCAACCATTACTGCACAATGTTTAACGAACGCAATTCGACCACAAACAAGTGAATTTTAACAGCAAAATGTAACACACACTTGGCTTATATCTGAGAGTTAAAACAATGCATTTATATTTGACCGTTTGGTTCAACGCTAGAGATCCATTCGCACCAACGATCCTGGGTTCGAATTCCGGAAGGGGCAGATGATTGTGTGATGAAAACGAGCATTATTCTATGAGTATTTATATCTATGTAACATATATGTTCCTCTATCCGTTACCCAAGTAACACAAGCCTTCTTTGGGTTAGGCCAATTATTGTGAATGTAAGTATTAGTATAATTCACAAGCCAACAAAATTTGACAAAGTTTCTTTATGCACTTTTAGGTTAGAATATCTCAAAAACCTGACGTGATGGAGCAATTTTGAGGCTGGATTTGGTTTCAGCACATCAAAGTCCTTCGGAAAAGTATACTCAGGTGTCTGGGAATTTTCTGTTGTTGTCCTGTGTTATTTTTAACTTAGCTTTTGCTTGGTAGTTACTACAGGTCTAAACCAAGTGATGACTATTATTATGACCGGTATTATACTGTATTAAAGTTATTTTTATTTCTTTATTATTATTATTATTGCTTCTTCTTCATCTCAGTTTCGTTAATGATAAATATGTTTTTATACTTAGTCTGTAATGCATGGAGTATACAGAAAATTCTGCGTGTTTAGATGAAAAAAATCTTTAAATATTTTTTGTTTTTTAATAATATAGAATTATTACTTAAAAATATTCTTTATGTATAAAAATCTAAGATTTAAATTCTGAAATAACCTAAAAAAATATTAATTCGTATTTTTCTTCAACATACCTACAGTCAAGTTCGTTTCAATAAAAAATATTCAATAGATTTAAAACATTTTCTCGTCTTCTTCCCTAATAAATTCTACCAACAAAATAATCCACGTGACACTCCATTAATTAAATACAGAAAAAACCGTTTCTCGTGGCTTCGTCTCGGTACAAAGTTTCCTGACTTACCTGTTGACATTTAATACACTCAACGTTAATGTTCATCCTGGATAGAAAGCATTTTTAAGATCAATTTTATTGAAACAAAACTTGAAAAAATTAACTCGGTTCACAAATGATTCTCAGGCAGGACTCGAATCCTCATAAGAATCTCATAAATATAGTATAAACATTGTTTAACTTAGGCAAAGTATGGGGATCGCTAGTTAATATGAAAACATGATTTTATATATTTTTTCAATGCTTATTTTATAAATATACTAGCTGAACCAACCACGCGTTGCTGTGTTATAAATTAAAATAAAACCTATCCTATCTTTTAAGTTAGATCAAATAATAGATAGTTACGAAGTTTGATCAAAATTGGTTAAGTAGTTTAGGAGTCCATCGCGGACAAACAACGTGACACGTAATTTATATATATTAACATATATGATAAATTATTTTAATATAAATAAACAAATAAATGGCTGTTTTATCTTAATCGATTGTCAAATCAATAGTGAAATATTTCTTTCGAATGTTAGGATATTCCTTTTTTATTAATAAAACAATGCTAGCCTACAGCGTGAATAATAAAAAGAACTAGAAAATGACGGGTGCTCACAAGGCTGGGCGGCTCAATTGGGATAGCAGTGGACCAGACATCCGAAGAATGAGGGTTCGAATTAACTTGTGAGCTAACTCGATTTATTCTAGCATTTTTAAGATAACGTTATACGGTAGCGATCCTGATTTTCGCACCGACGATCCTGGGTTCGAATCTCGGAAGGGGCATTTGTTTGTGTGATGAATACGAGCATTTATACTTGAATCATGGGTATTTTATATATCTGTATATATAAAAATTCTGTGTCACCGTGTTCGACCGAGAAATGTGATAGGTTTAATTTTAATTTATAACCAAAAAATATTCAAATTATAATAAATGAGCCACAGCGATGTGTAGCCGAGTCAGCTACTACTTACATAAATATTACATATCTTTGTATCATCCATAACACAAGCTTTATAGTGCTTACTTTGGGCTAGGCTAATTGGTGTGAATGTAAGAAATACTAAGCGATGCAGTCGCTAAGCATAAAGCTACGCTAGCACCATATATTGGAGCGGAGCGTAATACCTAAAAAAAGAAAAAAAAAATTGTTTCGATGGGGATCCTGAACCTGTTGATTCGATTCCACACAAAAATCATTAAAATCGGTTAAGAACTCGGGAAGTTATGGCGTAACATACATTGCGCCATTGAAGCTGATCCATGGGTGTTAAAATAATTTCCAGTTATAGTTAAAATTATTTCGACATTACAAAAAGTCACTTAAAATATATATTTTTGTAAAGAGGTTTGTTCTTAATAGTTTCTAACGTCCCAGAAACAATGTCCGTTACTGATACAGTAATGTGAATTGAACCATGTCGGCGACGACCTACCTCACCGCAGCGAACAAGTTAAGACAGACAAGACAACACCTACGTTTACACCAATTAGCTTCGCCCAAAGTAAGCACAGTAAGGCTTATGTTATGGATACTAGGATATACAAAGATATATGGCACATATATATGTAATATTTATCTTAATATATATAAATTACGTGACACGTTGTTTGTCCGCGATGGACTCCTAAACTACTTAACCAATTTTGATCAAACTTCGTAACTATCTGTTATTTGATCTAACATAAAAGATAGGATAGATTTGATTTTAATTTATAACACGGCAACGCGTGGCCGAGTCAGCTAGTATAATATATATAAATACAGGCACAATAAAAACAACAGAAAAATATGAAAAATGAAATGATCAAATATATAAATTGTTTTATCTATCTTATACTCAAGTGAAATTAAACTGTGTTTTAATTATAAAATACTGTTTATTTTACAAATAAATAAATAAACAAAAAATCTTTATAACAGAATAAGAAACAATGGCTACAACTCATATTGAAAAAAAAACATTTATAATAAGCTATCTTTATACATCAAAATTCACTGTCAGTGTTGATCGGTCGAAACTACTCAACCGATTGAGATGATTTTTTTTCATTTTGCTGGAATTAATCCATCTGAGGACATAGGACAGGTTTCATTTTAATTTATAATAAAAAGTTGCAAATTATATAAACTGAGACATAGCAACATGTGGGCAGGTCAGCTAGTACCACTATATATCTGTAGGTAATGTCTGTACATTTTTTTAACTTGAGATTCGTTTTACGATTACACCAAATCTACTATTTTTTAATTTTTTGTCTGTCTGTATGTCCTTCTATAAGTCAATAACGGGTTGCCCGATTTCGATAAAACTTGGTATACGGTAAGAACATATTATTGCGCAAATGATAGGCTATATATCATATTGATAGAAACCTTATACTTCTTACTAATATTATAAATACCAAAGTAAGTTTGTTTGTAACACCTTCACGCCTCAACTAGTGAATCGATCATTATGAAATTTTACATATACTTTCCCAGTGTTACAGTAAAGTACATAGGGTACTTTTTATCCAGAAAAAGTACTGTTTCCGAGAGATAGAAATATAATTTTTAAGAAGTCTAGATTGAAGCGAGCAAAGCCGCGGGTAAAAGCTAGTTATGAATAAAATTATACTGTTTGACAGATTTGTTGCCACTCGAATGAATAAACCTAATCCCATGTGTAAGACAAGATTGGAATGTAATTTGGTCATACAAACAAACGCGCCGTGTTTACAATACCGTAATGTTGGCTCGGTAAACAATGTTGTTACACTAAACAAAACGTGTTTATTTGTCTGGAAGGAGTGTACAGTCGTACGGTTATCATATTTAGTTGGCAACTAAAGATAAATTAATAAAGATAAAAATAAAATGCATCGTTTTATATATAGCGTACGGTATGAAAAATGGATGGGTAGTAAAATCAAACTTTAACAAAAAGTGAGGGGTCACATTTCCTCTGCGTAATATACTCCCAAGTACACATTTACTTTCTCTCTTTCTTTCTTTCTCACTATAGCATTAAGTAAACAAAAAAAAACGGGTTGCACTCCGGGACTGCCGGCAGAAGTGAAAACATGACCATTAATGATTATGCATTTTTAATATTTTGGAATGGTGAGGGAATGATTTTGCACGAATCGCTTTAATTATAAAAGTACTATCATTTATGTGGTAAAATGCAATTTTCATTTATTGCGCTATCGTACACAAACATGACAACAAGCACACTCGCACAAGCGCCCTGCGCCGTCTTACGAATTTTCGATCAGGTCACGTGTCCTGACGCGAGTTTAGAATTTTTTACCCATTCCAAAAAAAGTACACAGCGCCGCTAAAGAAGTTTTCACTTGAATTCGTTTCTGAAGAAATGACTCTCTTGTTTATCAGTGGGTCTACCTTTTTCACAGAACTTCAAATGGCATAATTTGGAATAGCTTTCTGGCTGGTAATCTATACATACAAATAAAATCGGAATGTCTGTTTGTAATATTGAAATAACCGTTTTTTACTACATGCATATGAATATATATACGGTACATACACCAAAATAACATTTTTTACAATTTTTGTCTGTCTGCCTGTTTGTTCCGGCTTTTCTCTGAAATGGCTGGACCGATTTTGACGGAACTTTTATTGATGTAATAAGAAGTAACTTAGGCAACTTTTATTTAAGAAAAAATCTTTTATTTTAGAAAAATAAAGTAATGTTGCAATATCAAAGTACTGTCCAGTACCGCGCGCAGTTCACGCGCGTGTAAAATATATTGCAAACTAGCGGCCGCCCGCGACTTCGTCCGCGTGGAATATTGCAACATTATTTTTCTAAAATAAAAGTAGCCTAAGTTACTCCTTATAACCTCAGCTACCTGCCAAAAAAGTCCCGTCAAAATGCGTCCAGCCATTTCAGAGATTAGCCGAAACAAACAGACAGACAGACAAAAATTGTAAAAAATGTAATTTTGGTGTATGTACCGTATATATATTCATATGCATGTAGTAAAAAACGGTTATTACAATATTACAAACAGACACTCCAGTTTTATTTATATGTATAGATTGTAATAATTGAGCCACGGCAACGTGTGACCGGGTAAGCTAGTGAATAATAAAATACCTAAACTAACTTGCAATATATGCAAATTTATGCCATTCGATTAGTATGCCAAGTGACTTTATGCCAATTGAAATTATGCGTTATGAATAGCTTCAGTATGACGACCGTTTGGTGAAACGGTGGCGATCTTGCCTTCGCACCGACCGACTGTCTTGGTTTTGAGTCCGGGAAGGGACAGATTGTTTGTATGACGAATTCGAGCATTTGTACCTGAGTCATGGGTATAGTTATGGGTGCATTATTATTCCATGTTTGTTTTAAGATTTAAGGTAACCTTTACTCCCACAAGCGGCAACATAATTACTATGAATCTTTATTTTAGTCACGTTGGCCATTTGGATGTAATGAAAGCCATACATAAACTTACCATAATTTTTACCAAAGAAAAATGAATTCTGTGCGTTGGATATAAAGTAGAAAATCTACTGAAGAAAAAATTTTTTTGTTAGGTGTGTTAACTATGTTTACATGGGGTGGTTGGAGTAGCGACCCTGGATGCTGACGGAATATGGAAAATGCAACCTTAAAGCCTCGATATAAGGTTCGAAATATAAGAAAACATAATGTTTGTTTTTGTATTCCAAAGACTAATTTGGAAAAGTTCAAGGTTTTTATGTTTTATATTAAATTCCCTTTAATATAAACAACAACTGTTATTAAGTAGCTATTACATAATAATCATATTTCTTATATACACTTAGCCTAGCCCAAAGTAAGCACTGCAAGGCTAATGTTATGGATACTAGGGTAACGGATAGACATACATATACATTACAAAAAAGCATGTGTGCAATTCACACGTGGTAGAAGTGAAACCTTCAAAAATTATACGTACACGTATACAAAATACCACGGTTGTTGTGATGCCTTCTCTCAAGCTTTGTACTACGCATGCGCACACAAACAAGTATTAACACACGTACATAATGCTTCCTATCTCATTTTCTCCTACGTTAAATCTTATGAATTTGTGTGTCTGTCTCTTTATACCGTCGCTTTTTCGTTTCATCGACATTCAAATCACAACGATGCTAAAGAAGTTTTCACTTCAAAATTCATAGAAAATAAATCAATATCCATGACACAAAAAAAATCTCTATTTCACAAAACAAATATCTGCCCCTTCCGGAACTTGAACACAGGACCGCCGTTGCAAAAAGCAGAATCGCTAACGTAGTACCAAACGGTCGCCTATAATAAAACATTTTGAAGAAGTTAAATAATTACTACAAATTTTGTAATATTTTGTAATTTGGCGATGAAAACCTGGGGCACGAACAAGTGTTGCCAGTAGCCTACAATAAAAAACAACTTGAGTTAACTCAAAAAATAAAATTTTCATGAGAAAAGTATTATTATCTTATTTTTATATATAAATATATTGTCCAGGTGTTTGACCGCAATGAACTCCGAAACTACTCAAACGATTATAATGGATTTTTCATAAATTTTGCTGATAAGATTTGCTGCAACTTTGGATATGGGATAGGTTTCATTTTATTTTAAAATACAGTAACGCGTGGCCGGGTCAGCTAGTCTATATATATAAAAATCACATTGATTGACCGCAATGAACTCCGAAACTACTGAAACGATTTTGCCGACTTTTTTGCTGGATTTGTTCCCACTTAGGATATAGGATACGTTTCTTAACTGAGCCGCATCAATGCGGGGCAAATGTCAGATTTTTTATATAAAAACGACTCTAATACTGTAAACCTTGCTAAATTTAATTTGTACGCAAAATAACACTTAATTCTATGGCTGTGCCAGCCGTACCGGCTGCTTGGATTTTTTGGATGTTGAAGGCTTTTCGGCTTGCTATTAAAAAGATCGTCATTGCCGATGAGCTTCTTGGCCCTCCTCTCAATGGACTCAAGTGTTTGGAGCTGGCATTGGGCGGAACCGTCCTAAAGATGAGAACAGTACTCCATACACGATCGAACTTGGGCTTGGTAAAGATTGAACAACTGTTCCGGGGTGAAGTACCTTCTCACCTTTGCCAGAATGCCAAGTTTTTTTTTAAAGCTAATTGAGCCTTACTCTCAATGAAAGAGCCAAAATTTAGAGTTAGTGTCAATGATATGCCAAGAAGTTCAAGATGGTCTGTGATCGGCACGGATACACCTCGGAAAGAAGAAGTCAAGTCGAGAGGACTCCTTTTTGCTGAAAAAAGACACGCCTGAGTCTTACATATATTAGATATACGAAATGTAACTGGCTATGAAAGAAAGAGTCTCTCGTCACGCATTTACCAGCTTACTCCTCAAGTGAAGCGTACGTAGTTTTTTTTTTATTTAGGATGGGTTATCTCTTGATCCTAATCAAGCCCGGGGGCCCAAGACAGAATCCACGATGGAACAAGCTAACCCAGAAAGTGCCTATTCCCTGCCTTTGGAAATGGACGGGTTATAAGCTCTCGATAATACAGACGCAGGGAGGGAGTTCCACTCCTTTGGTTTTTACTACAAAAAGGATACAACATGAAAAAAATATTTCTTTTACCGTGCTGCCGGATGTCAAATAATATTGATATTCCATAACAAGTATTCTTATAATTTAACAAAATACAATAAGATAGAGACATTAACAGTAGGGAGCTTATTATGAGAATTTTTTATCATATTTCATCATATTATAAGGGTGGAAAATTTTAACACACCTACCATCTTTAAGATACAGGATGCGTAGTTTACACTAGCCAAGTTGATGACAACAGAACCATAAACAAGACAGAGGTGCGAGCAATTTGTCTATTATTTTAATGCACGGTAAAAATCTTTTCAAAATAAACTACCTTTTTGACGTAAATTCATATTTATTTTATACTTGCTGACCCGAACACACGTTGCTGAGTTAAAATGATAACCTATGTCATAAGTCGGAACAAATCCAGCAACATGAAAAAAATACATCAAAGCTAGCAGTTTGGAGTTCATCGCAGTCCATCACTGTGACAGGAAATTTATATATAGATATTTCACTTTTTGTTTTTGAATGGGTTCGTCTTTTGATCCCAATCAAGTCTAAGATAAGATAAGATAAGATAAGATAATTTATTTGCAAGCAAACACTGTAGAAAAGCTATTACAAAAGATTATATATGATCAAGTGTTGCACCAGGCACTGGCACGCAAATATTACATGATTGGTTTTAATAATAATTATGAAAATCACATTATTAAATCACTTAGGCCAAGACAGGATTTACGATACAGATTTACTCTGAAGACGGACGGGTTAAAAGTACTCGGCAATACAGACGCTGGGAGGGATTTCCACTCCTTTGCTGTGCACATTATGAAAGATGTTGAGAAGCGCTTAGTGCGACAGGTAGGAATAGCAACCAAGAAAGGGTGGTGGCCCGCAGTGCGACTGGATGTCCGATGGAAGAAGGGGATGGCGGTATGAGCTTGTGAACTCCTGAACACACTCCAAAGTATACTATTTTATATGTTTGTATATTTTTTATATTGTATATTTTGCTTGTGGTCGTTATAAATAGATAAATTGCATTCGACTTGAAGGTAGAGCGAGAAAACATGATTGTAAAAAAATGTGTTTAAAAGAAAAACTTTTCGATAAGAGATCGACCTCTTTCGGAACCTATATGTTTCCAATTTATACTTTTAAATTTCAATGATCTGTGGAAACTGTCATTGAATAAAATATTGTCATATTTATGGTTATAGTGTGGCGACAAAATAATAGAAGTCGCTGAATCTAAGTAGCTAAAGCACATGTGTTGTGACATTCGGAAACAACAGACCACAACAGGTATCACAACACCCAAAACCGAGGCAATAAAGAAAAGTTCGCTTTCTACCTTGACTTAGCAGGAGATCGAACCGACACCTCGAAATGGGTTTACCAGGAAAACCGGTATCTGAGCCATTCGACAAAGCAGTTAATCGAATTGATGAAAAAAAAAAGCATATACAGCTTTTGTGAGCATATTACAAAGACGTTTAATAAATCATAAATATTTATTATTTTGGTTTTCATGGTAAAGTCACTCCGGGGACCTGAGTTTAATCCCCGGCGGGCTCAATGTAGAAAACGAACTTTTCTACATTGGCTCAAGTCTGGGTGTTGTGGTACCATCATTGTTCCTGAATTCCATTACACAAGTGCTTTTGCTACTTAACTTTAACTTTGGTTCAGAACAGTGTTTGTGATATTTTATAAAGTTATTATTATTACATTATATATTATTATTGCATTGATTTCAATTTTGGCAAAAGTTTTCGAAAAGTGTATGTACGCGAGACTTATGAAATATATAGTAAAATTCAACATTATCCATCCCAGCCAGTACGGTTTCCAGAAAGGAAAATCTACTAGCTTAGCAGCGTTTAAGCTTATAAATGAAATTGCAAAGAATGTTGATAAGGGAATCAAGAAGGTAGCTATATTTTTTGACTTAACAAAAGCTTTTGACTTCGTTTCTCATCAGATACTTTTCAGAAAATGCGAAGCATATGGCGTCCGCGGTATTTGTCTTGATTGGATCAAAAGTTACCTGCAAAATAGAGTACAATATGTTGAAGCTCAATTGTTAAAGGGTGACTCATACTTAGAGTCTTCTTGTTCAAGTATGAAATATAACAGAGCTGGTGTTCCTCAAGGGAGCATCCTGGGACCTCTGTTATTCCTACTCTACATCAATGATCTCCCGAAAGTAACAGATTTTCCGTGTACTCTACGCAGATGATATATCAGTGGTAATAACTGAAAAACCAAATGAGCTATTTAATGATTCTATAAATAATACAATAGCTGACGTTATTAAATGGATGAATATGAACAACTTGACAATTAATAATAAAAAAACTAAATATATACAATTCACAAAAAAAGGAAATACCAAACGTGATTTGACAGTCATATGCAATCATAAGAAGTTAAAAGAAGTAGACTGTGTGATTTTTCTGGGTATAGAGATTGACGAGAAATGTTCCTGGAAACCTCACATCGATAGACTATGTAGTAAACTTAATAGATTCTCATATGTATTATGGCGTCTGTCAAAAATCAGTAATAGGCAAACTGCTTTGACAGCTTATTATGGCTACGTAGCTGCTAACCTTGGGTATGGTATTCTCGTGTGGGGCAACTCAGTAAAAATTGGGAGAGTTTTGATTGCACAAAAGCAGTGTGTTAGAGCAATTGTTGGTGCTAGTTCATGGACCACATGCAGGCCTATATTCAGACCTCTTGGTATTTTGACTGTAGTGTGTTTATACATTTATGAGATTTGTGTCTTTGTAAAAACAAATATGGAGCTTTTTACCACTAAAAAACAAGTATGTAATTTTAATACAAGATTTACAAACTTTTAAGAGTAATATTTATGAAAAAGGTACCTATGTCATGTCTGTTCAAATTTTTAACAATATACCTGAAGAGATAAAATCACTTCCCATTAGATTATTTAGGGCTCGATTGCAAAAATGGCTACAAGAAAAATGTTTTTATTCTATTCAAGAATTTTTAGATAAAGGACACATTTTACAATAATAGAGTTGTAAAGATTTAAACTAACAAGTTTATGTAATTATCTTAATCTATCGAAAATATATTCTGTATTGTTATTTAATTTACTTTGATTATTCTTTTTAGTATTTGTTTTTATTATTTTACTAATTTGATACTGACTTATATTGTTTTATGCTTGACATTCTATTGAAGGTTGTTTAAATTGATAATTCTCATTTGATAAATATTTTGAATTTAAAAATTAAATTAATAGACAGTAAAATATGTGATACTAATATTGTAATGCAACATCTTTTGTGTACACCATATTTTAAGCAATAAAATATTATTATGATTATTATTATGATATTGATATATCCCTACTTAGTAAGTTTGTTTGTTATGCTTTCACGCAAAAACTACTAAACCGATCATCATGAAACTTCGTACATATATTCTTGGAGGTATAAGAAGTAACATAGAATACTTTTTAGTGGAAAAAAAATTGCGGGCGAAGCCGCGGCTAAAAGCTAGTTATATATAAATTAATTTCACCTTCCTATGGTGGAAATCAGAATAAAAATCTATAACTTCAGGAATTATTGTCAATAACAGACCAATCTAAAAGTAACTTCATACGCAATTTTAATTAATTTGCAAATCCAATCAAACTGGGATTTGTGGAGGGGAAATTGGTTCAATTAATATATTAATTAATACAAGCTTATTGGTACAGTTACAATTCACATAGATAGAAGAAAGAGATAGAAGATATCCTGAAAAAAAACCGGCCAAGTGCGAGTCGGACTCGCGCACCGAGGGTTCCGTAAGTTATTTTTATTATATGACGTAACTAAAAATTTACGGTTTTCGCAATTTTTCCTTTATCTGTGCTATAAGACGTTGCTTCGTACCAAATTTCAAGATTCTGAGTCCACGGGAAGTATCCTGTAGGTTTTGATTCCCTTGCGAGTGTCGAAATTTTGCTGCATAAACGGCTGTATCTTTTGATTGCGTTGGCTTAGAAGTTTGAGTTTTTCACAGCTCCAAGGGACAGTAGATCTGAGTATTTGATATAAATTTCAGCTTGATACATCCACATGTTCCTGAGAAAAAGGGTCTTGAAAGACGGACGGATGGACAACAAAGTGATCCTATAAGTGTTCCGTTTTTTCCTTTCGAGGAACGGAACCCTAAAAAGGCCAAAATAAAAGTACTTTTAACCAACGAGCTTGTATGAAAGGTCTGATGAGAGAGAGAGAGAGATGAAGAAGCAAGAGATGTATGTCAGGATTGTGGGAAGTGGAAATCAGTGATTTCTGCTCTATTACATTGTTGCAATAGTCAATTGCCTAACTTAAGTGGCAGTGCGCGGGGCACATAGCTCGTAGAACTGATGGCCGTTGGGGTAGAAAAGTTCTCGAGTAGCGAACACGGATCGGAAAAACATTGTTTCATCGGACAACCTGACTTAAAAATAGGCGCCGCCAATATACGGTTGATATACCAAAGAGGCGCACTAAGCGTTTTAGTTCCAATTTTGTAATCCGTACCGCTGAAGTGAAACTCTTTGCCTAAGTATGTTTCCTGACAAACACAATTTAGAAGTTTTTTGAAGTTATACTTCTTTGGGCGCGTTATGAAAAAAATATCAGAGTGAAATTTAGGGATGCGCGCGCATCACTGTGACACAAAATTTTCATGTTGAAGTTTGCCGCAAAAGCGACATGGAATAAACCAACAGGATGAAGTTGGCCGTAGTACACAATGTAGTTACTCAAAAATCCATGAAAGAAATTAATGACATGAATGTGTGTGTGATTTTAATTATTAATTAGTTAACAATAATTTATATAATATTATAATAACAATTTTATATTATATAATAACATTATAACAATTTTATTTTAAAATGGTTTTTATATCATAAACTTTTTAAGTGCGTTTATTGATTTGAGGTTAACTTTTTATTTGTTTATAATATAAATTATTATATTTACATTATTATTGGTTAAACTGTTTATTTTAATGGTTTTTGAAATATTATATGACTCTGTATACAGATATATAGAAAATCTTTTAATCTTCAGATGCTTCTTACTCATCACTATATAATTTATAAAATCTTTCTTTTCACAAACAAAGAGTACAGGCACACGGGAGGAAATTTTTAGTTATCTTTGTTTTTTTTTAATGTGTTAGCTCTTGATCCCTTTTAAACCCGGGAGCCAAGACAAGATCCACGATGAAACGAGCTAACCCAGAAGGTGCCTGTTCATCCTAGCTTTGAAAATGGACGGGTTATAAGTTATCGGAAATACAGGCGCAGGGAGGGAGTTCCATTCCTTTGCTGCGCGCATTATGAAGGATGTCTTAAGTCACGAGTGAATAGGTATCTTCTAGGCAAGCACGTCACATTCTAGATCGCATCATCGCTTACCACCAGGTGAGATAGCGGTCAAGCGCTTACCTATTCACGATAAAAAATATACATCCCACACAAATTCAGTACAAGACTGTGTGACTCCGTTTTACAATTAAAAATGGGATTGCTCATCCCAAATCGTTCTAGACTTATTAATTCATAATTTGACAGTAGTATTCAGTATACAGAAAATAATTCATTAACTCTTACAAGCTTTCCTATATTAAATTTTGTAATTTTAAGTAAACTCTTCAATAAATATCTAGTTTTTAAAACGCAGTCCTAATACTATATCCCTATGTCAGTTCGAATGTAATGTCAGTTCGAACGCAGTCCTAATACTATACCCCTATGTCAGTGTCAGGGGGTTAAAGAGAAAAAAATGTCTTTTCCTTAGAAGAATCTCTTCATTTATTTATTCTAACTAATGTATTTATTAAGTAATTTTATGAGTTTTCTTTTTTACTAGCCAATAATTAAGTTAAGAAATTGGTATACTAAAAACTCTCCAGCTAAATATTCATATTATCTTAATTAACTTATATTGTCACTCACCTGTTACTAAACTGGCCATAAGCAATCCAAAAAGCGCGGGAAACACTGCCATCTTGTTTTTTTTTTCACTTTTATAAACACAAAATTCTTATACACAACACTTCACTCAAACAAACTGGAGCATTACTAGACGATGCGTTTAAAATACGATCGCCTTTTTTTAAAAAAAAACTCCCAAACTCGTTCCCGAACTGGACACTATATCCGTCCTTGTCTACCGCTTACGCCCGTCTCGTTCGCTCTGCAACAAAAAAACAGAAGTATGTAGCTTTTTTTTCCTATTATTTCCAGACATTATTCAAGGGATTACAAAATTTGACGTAACCAAGAACGCGCGGCCTCTGTTGTCAAGCGGAGAAATAAAAATGGCGGGCCGGTATTGTGTGGTGGCGGGAAAAATGGCCGAATAAATTTCTTTACGGAAATAAGCTCAGAAATCGCCCGTAAAGCCCAAATGGTTAGGATGAAATTAAATTAATTGTTACCGCGGCTAATAAGGATAAAAATATGATTTATACTTTACAACGCAATGTAAATGAATTCTCAGTCGATACAAAACTTTGGAAGTGCTAATTGGCCAATTTCTTTTTAATCTATGTTAAATTTAATTTGTTAATAACTTTTATCTTTTGAACGAGTTTATTATACTTAGCGAATCATTGTTGTATTTGTTTTTTATTTATGCATTTTGGTGGGCATTTGATACCTAAAGAAGTTTTTCCTAAAAAAAATTCTCGTCTCAGGTGTGAGATGGGAATTAAACACTGCAAACATTCGTTATTTAGGCGACTGGTGATCCGATTGAGCTACTTACCGATTTTTTTATTTATCCATTTTTAAGTTGTTACCTACATGGAATGTCAAAAGATGGCGCTGTCATTTAGTGTTATAAATACTTGAAAAAGTTAAACATCTCAATGTCAGAGTCATATCTCAGTAACCACATTGGACAGCGTAAGGTTGCAGATTGGGGACTCCAATGTCTGACATCTGAGAAAATTATTACTTTTTATATTGAAAATTGCTCTTTTCTTTATTTTCAATTACATCCTCGATATTAAAATGATAACTGACAAGGAAAGTGAAAAAAAACTTCTTAAATTACGCCTCCGATTCCCGCCAAAAAGGTATATTGTCAATAATTAATAGATGCCACAGATTAAAGCAGAAGAATATCACAGAGCAACAAATATTCGTGTTCGACCTTAATTCAGCACCAAGAATTTCAATCAAATCATCCGAAATCCCCGGTATCTAAATTTGTCTTTCGCAGAATTCCTTGCATAGAGACGGTTTCGCTTTATTAACGACGCCTTTTTCAGCATTTCTTTGTATAATAACTTTCATTATTATCTTTTGATGGCCGACGAATTTTATTGGAATTGACAAAAGAGTCAATTTCTCCACAGATAATAAATAAATTTGTCTTTTGTCAAATGAAGTTGTATTATCTGCGTTGTTTTATTGTTCCTTTGAGTAACTAAAAATCTTTTTGTCTGATCAACTTAAACAATCATACTTAATAGTTTGCAGATCAAACATGGTATAAGAATAGTAAAAAAATATCTATGGTACTTGTACGAGTCAATATCTCACATGGTTCAATAATTTTATGAATATGCAAAAATGAAGGGACAAATCCATATACCTAATACTCCTATATTGCTAGTAGGGGTCTAGTAAAAGATGACCACCCAATTATCTCCCTCATTTAAACTTTGAACGTTGTGTGTAAGTCCGAGAGATGTCATTTACATGTTTGAAAAATGAGGGATTTCCCCACTACTGTCGCATCGCAATCGCATAACTCGTCAAGTATAAACGAATGAGAAAAAGTATCAGTAACGCTGCCATTTTGCAGGTATTAGATTTATGCATTTTTACTCCTCTAAATTACCCCGTAGATCACAATATGAGCACCAGCATTTCAGAATTATAAAATTTTACTACAATCTTCAACTCGTCTGCCAAGCATGGAGGTTATTTATTTAGAATGGGTTTGCTCTTGACCCAATCCAGCCCAGTGGCCAAGACAAAATCAAAAAACCCTCTAGTTTTGGGCGAGTCTACCAGTCAGTTCTAAAGTTTTTCGACTCGTAATGAGATTACTAGGTAAATTTTAAAAATCGTGTATTTCGCATTCTAGTAATTTGCTATAACTAAAGAGTGGAAATTAAATACCGCAATGTCTCAAGACTACAGACTTTAACCAATGTGTGTTGCCAGTGATGTCGTACGGAACGGAGACGTGGTTCCTTACTGCGGATGCCCACTCTTCCTATCATTTTCATTCATAGCGAATTCCCAGAAATAGAGACAGTAACAGACTGGCGATCATCATCAATTTTTGTCTGTATGTTCTTGTTTAAATCAAGAAAGGGTTGACCGATTTCTATGAAATTTCGTATGCAATAAAAACATGTAATCGCACAAATGATAAGCTATATATTATATCAGTAAATATCTTATATTCTTAACTAATATTACAAACACGATACAAAAAAAAAAATATCTACTATATGGACTAACAAATGGATTCCACCCCAAACGAAACCATCCCAAACCCTCTCCCAAAGAAGCAGAATAATCATATATGACTTAAAACATAAAAAAATATTTTTTTAGCTCAAAAATAATATAACCTTTCAAAACTCTGTACTCTAAGTAGCTCCGCAAAAAAATACTTTTTTTTATATATTTAGTCAGATATGATTATTCTGCTTCTTGGAGAGATGGGAGGTAGAAGGGGGGTTGGGGGTGGTTCCGTTTGGGGTGGAATCGATTTGTTAGTCCATATGGTATATAATTTTTTTTTTAATTTTTAGGTCAAAAATAAAAGGGGCCGAAAACCCGCCTTATTGACCCTCCTCCTTTTGCATACACTTTCCCACATAAAGAAAAGTACATATGGTACTTTTTGTCCAGAAAAAAGTACTGTTCCCGAGGGATAGAAAAATAACTTCAATTCGGTAGTCTTTAAAAAGCTAGTAATAAATACACCTTTACTACCATCGGCGCTTTCTCCCGTTCCGGCGCGTACACAATGACCGCGCTCGCTATATTTATTTGTATACCGTCTGTCTGCGAAGCTCCGTTCACACGCACATGTGAATGTACGATCAGCAAAACAAGAAGAACTTCTCTTTTTTACTGTTTGCAGTTATTTTGTTTGATTGGTCAGTAGAATATGATGAAAATTCAAATGTTTTTTTGCAATAGATAGGTTGATACAGGAGACGTGGTCCCTTATCATGGGCTTAATAAGAAGGTTTAATGTCACCTAAAAGGTGATGGAGCGAGCTATGCTCGAAGTTTCTCTACGTGATCGCATCGGGAATGAGGAAATCCGTAGGAGAACCTATGTAACTGACATAGCCCGCAGAATTGCCAAACTTAAGTGGCGCAGCACATAGTTCGTAGAAGTCAAGGTCTTTGGGGCAGGAAAGTTGTCGAGTGGCGACTGCGGACCGGAAGAAGTGTAGGCAGGCCTCTCACGCGATAGACTGATGATCTAGTGAAAACGCGGGTACACCTTGATGCAGGCTTTGTGGATGCAGACAGGTCATTGTGGAGATCCTTGGGGGAGGTCTTTTTCCAGCAGTGAACGTCATTTGGCTAAGAAGACGTCGTTTAATACAAACACTTGACGACCCTTCGGTACAACGGTAGCGATCCTACCTTTCACGCCGACGGTCCTGGGTTCGAGTCCCTGAAGGGGCAGATGTTTGTATGATGAATACGAGCATTTGTACCTGAGTTATGGATTTTTATATCTATCCTAAGATTGTCTATCCTTTACCCTAGTATCCATAACACAAGCCTTACAGTGCTTACTTTGGGCTAGGCTAATTGGTGTGATTGTGGGAAAAAAAAATTTGATAGCTTCAGTCAATATTTGAGTATAACAAAGAAACAAAATAATCAACTGATCCTAAATACTATTACTTTCAATGTTTATTTTTATATTGCATTTGCGCTGACGCTACCCGCTGCGCCGGCGCATCCGTTGAACAAAAATAGCGCTGAGTCGACCACTCAAATACGGTTTGTATCACTACCAGACCAAATACTGCGTTTATTAATACACGCATTCCGCACTTTGTTTACTAAACAGTGAACTTAGACCGCTGAACTGTTCAAATAAATACATTATTAAATTACATGACAAGTATATGAGGCAAATGTGCATGGGCACATCAGTCAATTTATTTATTAAACATAATACTTGCTGGCTTACAGCTAGCCCGAGCCAGCAAGCTAATATTATTAATATTATTACATACTATTCTTTGTCCAATGTAGAATGATACTTTTGACAGTTGACACCTATATAGAGGGTATAAAGTTGCTATTGCAATGTCAAGCCAAACATAAAAAAACAAACGCAACCTTAGTACGTAGCAATAAGGAAGTGACACCTGTCAAAAGTATCATCCTACATTGGACAAAGTATAGCGGCCCGTCCCAGCTTCGCAAGGGTGGACAAAATTCTTTAAATTTCTTCTAGCATTAAATATAGCCTATGTTACTCAGCGTGAATGTAGCTTTCCAATGGTGAAAGAATTTTTGAAATCGGCTTAGTAATTTTTGAGTTTATTCATTGTAAACATACAAAAATACAAATCTTTCCTCTTTATAATATTAGTGAAGAAAAGGTCGATAGCAAACGCTACTACATAATTCACACATTTGTCAGAAAAATCTTGTGAAATGAATCGAAAAAAGGTTTTATTAAAGATTATAAGCTAAAACTTTATACAAATATGAATAATAATTGTCAAAATCGTCTTATTAACTAATATACAATACAATTAAGTAAAGACTGACCAAGGCGAACTTTCAGGGATCAAATAGATGTCCTTTACGAGAAGATTTTTTAAATTTAATGTATACTAGTTGTCCCGTCCAAGCGATGCTGTGTTAAAAATTGAAAAAGTCTGAACAAATCCAGCAAAATAAAAAACAAATCATCAAAATAGGTTGAGTAGCTTCGGAGTTCATCGCTATCAAACACTGGGGCCGTGAATTTAAATACCTAATTAAATAATAATTAAATAATAATTTTGACTTGCAGTATTCATATGGTGTGGTTATGTTAGTATTAAAGTAGCGATTGTGTTATGTTGAATTGATTTAATTATTTTTATGCTTTCAATTATTATATCGAATATGTAGGCTTAAAAGGCATTAACTACAAAGTGCTTTTTAAAGTGTATTCCTTTGTATTTTATGCAGACTTGCTAACCCGGCCACGCGTTGCTGGTATAACCCGGCCACGCGTTGCTACGGTAACGTTAATTGATTATAAAAACAAATACATATGGTAACAAACCCACAAAATCCTTCTTTTATATAGTAGAGATAAATTACTTGAAAAGTAAACAAAAAAAAAATTATAAGCTATACTTTTAAAGGAAAATGATAGACTGAATATTTCGTCGTTGCGTCTTTTAAGACCTCCTATGTGTAAAATTCATGTTTACGAGATAATCAATAACATTTTTGTTGGGGTTAGTTTCTTCACATTTTTTTTCAACAAATATGTTGGAGTAAGTTTCATCGCATTTTTTCAGTAGACACTTTTTATCGATAATCTCGTAAACATGAATTTTACACTTCATCTAGGTCTTAAAGGCGCAACGATGATTTATCAGATAGTAGATAAATAAATCAATATCTTTTATTCATACTTTAACTCGTTCAGTTCTTACACTTGCGCGCCCATTACATATTAAAAATAATTTATCAGTTAGGAAAGTGCTTGATTAAAGTATTGTGAAGGTAGTAGAAAATATATGACGACCATTGCCTTAGTCATCCTGTGATCACGGCTCCTGTCAAGGAGTCGATACGTCACGATTGAATATAAAATAAATTATGCGTAAAATCAGTAAAAAAGTTATTTTATTAAAATAGGTACTTAAACTGACTTTAATTTTAGTTGCTCTCTTCATCTAATTGAAACATACAGCACTAAAAACCATAAAAAAGCGAACGGTTAAAATAATTAACTGCAAAGACATGATGGGTCAACGGAAAAATGGAAAAATTGCGGATCCACGTCCGCGATGAGATGGTGCGAAACGTGTCATCATTAAATAGAAACATACGAGTGAGAATTCTGGACGGGCACGTCGAGTTTTTGCAGGGTTCGGAAATATTTGAAATCATGAAATAAATTCATTCAAATGCACTTAAAAAAAGTTGTTTTTAATCGTCCAACATTTTTACCTACGAACGAAAGAAACGACATTTATAATCCACAAAAAAAAACAAAATTATATATAAATACCCGACATATGTATTTATTTTTATTTTGAATTCACAATGCTATATTTCTATAAGATTTAAAACACGCTTTTAAAAAACAATCACATCACATGCATATCTCTCAGGTGGGATTTAAACATACGTTTCGCTATCTTGGCGCCTGCTATGACCGCTGAGCTATCGAGACACTGGCAGACTATAACAACATCTACTATGAGCTATGGATTATTGGGTATTTCTAAATCCTTAAGCTGCGAATTGACGATTCGTTTTTCGCATCAGTTGAACTGACGTCCATCCAAAATTTGATCGTGAGTATCGAAACATCACTCCAGAGTTTTAACCAATGACGCGCCGCGTATTTCCGAGACTATCATAAATCCAACTCGGCGCGTCGCGCCAAACTGGTCGTGAGTACATGATCGTCAATCCAACACAAACAGGTAGTACACTTCCTAACAGCCCGGCAAATTAAAAACTGAAGAGCCGGAGTGACGCTAGTGAATACGGAAAACGAGTTGGCCCAAAACCATTTGGAGTGACGCTACAGTTTTACGTCTGGACTGACGCGAAAAACTGATTGTCAATGCCCACTTTTATCTTTCCTTATATCCGCTAATGTTGGATGAGAAATTTCCGTCCTAGGTTCACTAGTTCTGCTATTAAGATTTCCAGATTTCCTTACTAGTAGTAGATTCACTAATTTTTAGTAACATAGAATAATGTAATTATACTCCGATTTTTAATTAGATGGACTAAAGTGACAGCCCCTGGGGCACTATATTTTTTTTAATGTTGCCAACTGAAGAGCATAATGTTTTAAGGCGAGTAATTTTACCAATTGAATTGAATAATCGTGTCATCGACATGATTGTTAATAGGTATAGTAAAATGTTTTTGTTGTATTTTTCCTTGTGCTCTTATTTTTATTTCATATTCAGTAGGTTTTTGATGTATTGTTTTTATTTGAAAATGTCGTTAAGTAGTGATGAATTAATTAATTTTTATTTATTTTCTCGCAAATATGTTATAAAACAGGAACAACGACACTTAAAAGCAACGTTACAAAGAAAGATGTAACAAAAATTTATAGTCCAAAAATATTTTAAGTCACATGATGGTTTAAGAGTTTACAGGAAAACCACTTTATCATAAAAAATATTTAAGCTGGGGTGGGGTCACTGCATCATTCGATTAATTTTCAATTACAAGTATTTTGGTACATACATGTTTTAACAGACAAAACCGATTAAAACAATATTAAGTTATTTAAAAATCAGTTCTTGTAAATGATTTTCCTAAAATGAATAGTCGAAAGATAACTGGGTTTTATTTTGTGTTCTAATTAAGTAGTTTTTTATAAAGAAAATAAAAACACAGTTCGAGTCTTTTGCATTTAACAATGTGCGAAATTGAACAAATAATTGAATTTCAATTGGATAAGGGGACAACAATATTTTTTATTTTCCGCTATGTGGTATCATTACTAATGTCACTTTAGTCCATCTAATTAAAAATCAGAGTATAGTTTTAGTCACTTCAATCAAACAATTATATACATTATTTTATCGTAACTAAAAGAAAATTTCTAAATAACATTAAAAATATGTGGGATAGGTTTCTGAACGTATAATTAATGAGTGAATAATGTATAAGACTTCTAAACGGCATTGATTGAGAGAGACAAGTGGACGTGCGAGCGAGGCAAACGAGGTATGGCGGAATCTGACGATAAAAGTTAACGATTTTGTATTTTAAAAGTTTAAAGTGGAAATAATTATAACAACAATATTTCTTACATTCACACCAATAAGCCTAGCCCGAAGTAAGCACTGTAAGGTTTGTGTTATGGATACTAGGGTAACGGATAGACTTACACAAAAATCTTCCTCCTAGACTCGAACCCAAGACTGTTGGCGCTAAAGGCAGGATCGCTACCGTTATGCTGGCACTTCACATGGCGGTAGATACGCAAATGTTTGCCTTATTTGTCCAATGTCATCCATGTGTAGACACACACATTTGCCAATTTGGAATCACTTGGCAAACTTAAATGCCAAACTACACATATACGCCAATGCAAATGTCTACAGCCATTACGTGCCACCTTTATATCAAACGTTCAAATACTCTCTTTTCAATGTAATATCTTGACCCAACAATATTTTAATAAGTAGCTTTAATTATAAAAACTTTAAATGTTATCTTTATTAATTATTCTTTAAAGAAAACGTCTGTGATATCAATGTCGTTTGTTGATGGAATATTTCGGTTTTTAACAAGACAAGCTAATCTCATACTGTACCACTCTTGTAAAGAGTTGTTGTTATCTTTGCCCACAAAATTCGAATGAACAGACATCTCTATGCTTAAGCCAATAAGTCGAGATTCAAGAACATACAATAAAAGAATTCTTTGTTATTAATTTTGTTAACGGAAACTTATAAAGCTTACGAGATAACGTTAGGTCACAACGGTCTTTCTGATTACTGTTTTTTGAGTTAAATTAATATTAATTATTATAATAGAAAAATACTAGAAAAAATCGACTCGGGTCACAAGTGAATCTCAGGCGTGAAACGAACCCGCAACCTTTGGAAATCCGGTCCAATGCTCTCCCAATTGAGCTACCGAGCCTTGTGAACACTCGTCGAAATTTTCTAGTACCTTTCTTATTTTACGCTGTAGGCCAGCGTTGTTTCATCAATGAGAGGATTATCCTCTCGTATTCGAAAGAAACATTTTTACAAATGTTTGGTCAATCGATTAAGATGAAACAGCCATGTTAGATTTATAATTTTTTTTATATTTTATGCATTTTCAATGCGATCTTATAAGATAAATTATTATAATAGAAAAATACTAGAAAAAATCGACTCGGGTCACAAGTGAATCTCAGGCGGGAAATGATAATAATTTATCTTATAAGATCGCATTGAAAATGCATAAAATATATAAAAAAAATATAAATCTAAATTAATATTATTTAAATAAAACAAATAATAATAATATTTATTCATTCGGATAACAAAGATCCATTCTTGTTAGTAACAAAACAAACTTACTCACTATGTTAGTAAAAAATATAAAATAACTACTTATACTAAAGTTTCATTGGTTCTGCGAAGAACTTTGAACCAATGACACATAATCGGACTGATATATCTCCTCGCAATGGTCTGCAGGATTCCGCTGGAGCTGGCCCGCACCCTACCTAGCAGTGAGGCGGTCCTCTTGCGCAAGATTGCGTAAAAATCATCTGTTCGCGCTTGCGCAAACATACCCGATGCACTGCAGAAGCGGGGCAACCCTATCAGCATCCTAAAGCCATTATTATATTGGATGGATGGATTATTATATGGATTACATATGGATGTTTTCACGGCTTCTATAAAGGATAGTCACGTAAGTCAGGATAAAATGAAAAAATAACAGTACCGTTTACTGACGCCCGAAAGAAGCGAAGAACGATATTCTATACGCACTTTCGGGCCGCTCGCCGCGCGTCATGCGTCAGATTTTACCGTTACACGAAAGCGTCAGATTTAATACAGTTACACGTTAATATAGCAGCCAGCTGCCTCCCTAACTCAGTGTGCGTGGCCTTCTGTCTCGCTTTCACACATGTCAGTGTACGTGGCTGGCGTTGTTTTCTATCTCTATTTCTACGCTTAGTTCCTACGCTTTACAGGCGTCCCTAGACGGCACTGTTTTCTTTACCCGTGTGTTTACACAGTGACTAATCGATCTTGTCCACCGTTCCACAAATTACAAAACGCCATTTGTTTGATGACCACCCATTCAAAACTTTACCTTAAGGGTGGACGATTAAACATCTGATCGCTTCCTTGTGCCTAAGGTTGTCAACTTAATATCGGAATAAAGAAAGACCACACAAAAAGAAAATAATTTTTTATAAAAAATAAACTACATGACCCCTTGCTGTGGCTTAGTTATAATTTACAATATGTATTTCTTATTAATTAACATGAAACCTATCCTATGTCTTTAGTTGGAATAAATCCAGCAAAATGAAAAAAAAAATCATCAAATCTGTCTAGGTGTTTCGGAGTTCATTGCGGTCAAACATTATGACAGGAAAATATGCATTTTATCAACAGTTTGGTGCAACGGTAGCGATCCTGCCTTTGACTCCCGAAAACGCAAAATTTAGTCAATTTTCACGCGTACGAAATCGCTACAACAACTAGAATTTTATATACGAGTGTTGACAACCCTACCCTTACCTGCCCGTTACATTTGACAAGTCCAGCGATATTTCACGGTCATTAATTTAATGTCGTAAAGTTTCCTGTTTCACGCTGGATGGGACACAACCCTGACCTTATAGCGTAAGCTTTCTCACACACGACCGATATAATCGGACCGATTTTACGTCCGCTTTAAGCACCGATTTTCGTCCGATTGTCACTTAGCCACTTGCCACAGTCGGCGGTGAACTGGAAGAGAGTATATAAAAAAATCACTTTATTTAAATGCACTTAAAAAAGTGGTTTTGAATCATCTAACATTTTTATCTACCAGCCATTCAGGATATCTTTTCACTAACAAGAAGAACGGGCGTAAGAAACTCGTCAACTTTGATAGAAGTAACGAGATTTACAATATTTGACGTCACCATAAATAATCCATAAAAAAACAAAATTATTTTGTTATCACAATTATAGTAGTGTTATGGTTTCATTACATCGTTGATTACTACAAAAACAACAAGTATCTGTTTTAAGTTTTAAGTATAGTTAGAAAAAGAAAAATGGCGAGTATTCTAACCACAAAGTGAGTATAGCTCAGCGAGTATCACTCAGCGAGTATTTTCTTTAATAGCTCTCGTCGTTGCGGCAAAACAAAATCTAAATCAATATTGTGTAAGTGTTACATTCATGTTATTTGTCAAAATTTTTAGTACCACTACATATCCACCTTAGGTAAAGTATATAAATAGAAAATAAAATAAACGATACCATATTTATAACAAAATCAAAACAAATTCATGATTAAAACGAAACAAATAGTCATTAATTTTACTAACTAACAAATGTACGTGTGTGTGAGAAAGAGAATAACATTTATTGACTTATTTCCAATCATTAGGAAATATATTTTGTTTTTATTATACTAAGAGTTTTAAATATCTCTCCGCGGTTTTTTCGAGTAACAACTAAATGCGTAGTGGAGATCGACATTACATAATTAATAATATACCACGAAGTTTTTAACAGTAGATATAAAATACGGATATTATTTTTTATAATTATAATAGTTTTTACTATCTATTATTATTATTTATATATATAAATATTTATCGATATATATAGATAACTATTTAGCAACTTTGCAATTATTAGTAAAGGAAAACCAATAATAAGCGTACTATTGATATATTAATAGATCCGGGCAAGATCGTTATGCAATGGATCGATGAAAACACATGTTGATAGCAAAGCGTAACGTTTATTATTGTATATTCAGCATGAATAAAACTCATTTGTATAATGCGATTTGATATGGTGAGTCAACACACTACAGCACACACAACGTTAACTGGCATTATAAACAAGGCGAGTATAGGTATATAAATTAGTTATGATATATTTTTGTTGTTTTAATAAGTAAATGTATTTTATTTATCTATGCTAATTTTATAAAGCTGAAGAATTTGTTTGTTTGTACGCGCTAATCGTCAGAGCTACTGTTCCGAATTGAAAAATTCTTTCAGTGTTAGATAGCCCATTTATCGAGGAAGGCTATAGGCTATATATATCATTTAACATATTATACCTGAGCCACAGAAACGCGTGGCCGGGTCAGCTAGTATATAAATAAACGCAATAGATGTAAACAGTTTATTTTGCTATAATTTTCATAACGGGCCTAGCTGTAAAACAGTTAAGTGACTTATACAACACGAACTGAGCTAGTCAGCCCTTTCGGTTGATTCTGTTTGAAATTTAGTTTTGAAAGGTTTATTATAATGTTTGAAACTTTGTAACGGAAGCACTGAATTAATGACCCATTAGTTTATTGGTACCTACAAGATATTACAAGATAGGCCGAAGTGTAATGTTTAATATTTCATTTCTTTTTATTATGCTTTTAATAATTACATCAAATGTTTAGGTTCCAAAAGCACTTACTATAAACCTTAGTGGTTTTTTAATTGCTTTTTTGTATACCTATATAATTATGTTCTATACTCATAAAAATAATTTTAAAGAATGTGTTAGTTCGTATAAAATCGGGGAAGATTGATCTCAGTTTTCTTGAAAGGCTGACGATTTAGCGGTGACATCAGTATGTTTGACAAATAAATGTCTAGAACTATAATTTTCGTTTAGAAGCACATTAACACAAATTGTAAACAACTTAACGATCACGTCCACTAAACGATTTGAAGATTCAATCGTCAATAAATGGAGATAAGACTAAAATCAACAAAATTTGCCCTCAATATCGATCCGTTAACCACCCTTTGTTGGAAAGGAATCCACACTTCCACCATGTTGTGACGTCATTGTTGTCACTGAGTTGCCAAGCAACATTCAACGGTAGGTCATTCACCTGGCGTCAATTATGTAATATCGATCATAATCAAAACCAGTGTTACTTATTATATCCCCTTTGATCAAACACTTGTCCCACCCTTGAAAAGGTTGGGACAACCTATCGACGATTTTCTTGTCAATAAGATATATATTTATATTACAAAACGGTACTTAACGCACTCCTTATGGCTTATCCAGGTTTTAACGTGTTTCTCCACAACACAAAATCTTGATTAAACAAAATAGATATCTTTATATATATAATTCTTCTGTGAGTGTGTATGTCACTGAACTCCTCCTAAACGGCTGGACCGATTTGAATGATTTTTTTTGTGTGTGTTCAAGGGGATCTGAGAATGGTTTAGATTCACAAATCAGCCCGGCAGATGACGCTGCAGACGGTATCTAGGTTATTTATCTATACTGCAAAAATAACAGGCAGGACAACGTCTGTCGGGTCCACTAGTCTTTATATATATAATTCTTCTGTGAGTGTGTATGTCACTGAACTCCTCCTAAACGGCTGGACCGATTTGAATGATTTTTTTTGTGTGTGTTCAAGGGGATCTGAGAATGGTTTAGATTCACAAATCAGCCCGGCAGATGGCGCTGCAGTCGGTGTCTAGGTTATTTATCTATATTGCAAAAATATCATGCAAGACAACGTCTGCTGGGTCCGCTAGTCCATATATAAAAAATCCCTGTCACAGTGTTTGACCGCGATGAACTCCGGAACTACCCGACCGATTTTGATGTTTTATTGCTGGATTTGTTCCGACTTAGGACAAAGGCTAGGTTTCATTTTAATTTATAGCACAGCAACGCGTGGCCTACTTTAAACATACAAACAAACATTTAACCTACAAACAAATAAATAAGTTTGTTAGAAAAGCTATTTATAATTGTGGAATATGGTAAACCCAGTTTAATTAAGTTAAAAGAAAAGATTAAAATATAATTAATAGCTGATCGATGACTCTTCACATAGTCTAGAACTTTCCTACAATTAATCGCAATGACGAGTTCTATCAATGCTAATACTCGGTGAGCGATACTCGCTTGGTGGTCAAAACGAATAAAGGAACTCGAGTTGTTCGAATTCTTTCTGAAGAGACTACTTTACTCAACACATAAAAAAGTTCTTGATTGAAAAATGTTTTATATAATTTAAAACAATTTTTTGAACATAAATAGTATATTTTCAAACTTTATATTTATTATACTAATAAACATATAATCGAAGTTGATCTAATTGAAGATCTAATTGTGATTAGTTAAAAGTTTTCTAGAATTTATTTTTTTATTTGTTACTTATAGAATATAATTTATTAGTTTTAAAAATAAGGTAGTTTAATTAATAAATAAAGGACTATAGTTGTATTAAATTATGTTTGACATTCATTTTAATATTTTATTGTTTATGAATGCATTTTATTTTATTCTGTTACGTCTTATTAATTATTTGTAATTTTTTTATATTAACATATCGAAACGTTTTAATTGCATTGCTATGTCCTTGCAGGAGGTCACATGTATCACTATATGACATACAATAAATAGTTTGAATTTGTGTTTCACTTTTTTCGGGGCTTGACCTGAAAGTACTCTTTCGGACACCATATGACGACAGTCGTCTCCAAGTATAGCTGAACAAGTATTTCTCATTTATAGTTGTATACACGACTAGTACCAAAATGTAAAACCAATTTGAGATCACATTGCTTTTTATCGCGTGCAATATCACTTTATAAAGAATACAGTCATGTAATCGACCTTAAACAAACTTCCATTTCTGCAATTAAAAAAGCAATGTTCAAGTAGAATTTAGTCATATTGTTGTTCAGTATATAACAAGTTTGTATAGTAAGTTTAAACAATTTATTTAACTTAGTCTTTAGTTAGTGCATGCGGTGCCCTCCTGTAAGTAATGGGACACTTAGTTTAAAAACCTTATGTTATTTAGTTGTGTAAGTTATAGTGTACTCATTATTGTGAGAGCATAACTAAATAAATAAAATAGTAGTAGCATAAACTGTCATCAAACAATACACATTAACAGCAGAAGAAAGACAGACCTTGTCTTTTAGCTTTACCTTTAAGCTTCAACATAGTACAATTCTTCATTACACATGATTTACGAAACCTATGTGTTGTAAGGGACATTCAAAACCGTCCCTTGTTAATATTCATATCGAATAAAAAGCATTTTATCATTGTTTTATTCAATATCATATATGAATTTCGACATATCTCTTTTCCCAATCACGGTTTTTCATCGTAAAATCGAATGAAATCGACTCATTCGATTAATCGTATTCGTAGGTATATCGAATTTAAGTCTGGACAGATGAACTCTCATTCTACTTGATGGACGTGTTTGCAATAATTTCAATAAATTAAAATCAGATATAACAAAATTGATTTTATAATTAAAATTCGTTGTGACGTATATGAAAAGGGTGACTATGAGATTTGAGGATTTGAGATATTTCAACTACATCACATACTAACCCGGTGAACAGACATTCAGCAGCTGCACTAATACATTGTAAAGATTTTGCAAATTTTCGTTAACTTTGGTAGTTTTATAATTCATATTCTGAACGCACAACGAATTAGATTTTAAAATCGAAGTAACTTTGAAATCGAAATGTTAAGTGATATCTCTTGATAAAAATATCTTGAATACTTTCATTCTTGCAGTTTATTTATCTTTGTTATGCAATCCTTTTGTATTATGGTGTGTTATTATTAGATATTGAAATACTTATATGATTGATTTTTAATGTTCACGTGACTTCATTATTAATTTGCAAAAATCTCTTGATATGACATTGTTGCTAAAAATTCTATTCAATTCTAAAGTTCATATTTCCTATTTGCATCGAATTTTGTTGATTCACAAAAATAGATTTTATTACGTATGTTGGGATCGGCTTATCCAAAAAGATTAAACCCTTTTATAAAAATAGAAGAAACACACTGTCATTGTAATACACGATATCAGCAAATAAATATTCTTATTATTATATCCAAAAACATACTTTCATTGTGGTCACCCCAATTCATTGCGGACAGTCCGAGTTTTGCATGTATGTCATCATGGTAAATATTGAATGGATTCTCCGAGCAACTGATAACGATTGCATACGAATGCCATACACGAAAAATATGCCATTGAAATTGCAACTTCAATATGGCGCAGTTCGTTTAAGCAAAAACTTTCGTGATCAATGTTGGAAACAGGGTTGCCAGGCTTGAAACCTCTAAATAGAAGCTTATTAAAAAAAATACGTCATGAAAGCTATCCATCATTTATAACTAGGTCTGTAATACATGCTGCTGTTTGCAAATACTGAGCGAATTAATTAGATTTTTGAAGGGTGATTATTCCTCGATTGTATGTCCAATTTCAAAACTTTTTTTTGCATATTAGTCACGACCACTATGTGAGTTTTGGCGCCAAATTTCATCAATGTAGTATCAGCGGTTTGGCTGTGATCAGCTTCGCTCAATAATATTTCTAAAAGAGAGCTTCGCTCAATAATATTTCTTATATTACAACAATTAGCCTGGTCAAAGGAAGCACTGTAAGGCATGTGTTATGGATAGTAGGGTAACGGATATAATTGATACAAAGATATGTAATAAATACCCATGACTCAGGTATAAATGCTCGTATTCATCACACAGACACCTGCTCATCGCTACCGTTGCGTCAAACGGTCGTCAAACTCAACACGATTACGACAGACAGACAGACAAGATTGTAATTGGAAAATTGATACTTATGTTGCCTAATCACTTTCGCACACACACATGTAAATGAAACTTTATTATTGATTTTATAAAAAAAAAAATTGTTGTTCAGCAAGAGCTAGGATGAAACTGCACCATTTATTAGAAACTTACCGGCATCCTGACACATACAATTTAGGGGTCTTCAAGTCACGAGATAATAGGTAGCTTCTTTTCCTTTTCTCTTCGTTACTTACCAAGACCGAGGTAGCGATCAAGCGCTAATCTATTTACTATAAGCTATATATATCTTAATATATACTAGGTCTGCAATACATGCTGCTGTTTGCAAATAGTGAGCGAAGCAATTAGATTTTTGAAGGTTTATTCCTCGATTGTATGTCTAATTTCAAAACTTTTTTTTGCATATTAGTTACGACCACGGTATGAGTTTTGGCGCCAAATTTCATCAATGTAGTATCAGCGGTTTGGCTGTGATCAGCTTTTGAATTTTTCTTTCGGTGATTATTCCTCCATGGTAAAGTCTATATTTTGTTTACATAGCCTATGTCCGTCAGGTTATAATCATGTATGTTCATGCCAAAATTCGTTCGAATCGGTTGAACCGTTTAGTAGCAGGAGGGAGACAAGCGAAATTTGTGAGTTGCCTAAAAGAGAGCTTCGCTCAATAAATTACGTGTCACGTTGTTTGTCCGCGATTGACTCCTAAACTACTTAACCGATTTTGATCAAACATCGTAACTATCTGTTATTTGATCAAACTTAAAAGATAGGATAGGTTTTATTTTAATTTATAACACAGCAACGCGTGGCTGGGTCAGCTAGTATATATCTAAATTCCCTGTCACAGTGTTCGACCACTCCGAAACTACTCAACCGATTTTATGATTTTTTTTTCATTTCACGCGTGGCCGGGTCAGCTAGTATATATCACCAGGGACTATTTGAAAGATAAAAGGTGTACCCAGAAAGCAGGATAACGCTCTGTAGGTTGTGGATCATATAGGTATTAGAAGTGTTTTCTCCAACTTTACCCATAGCTTCATGGTGCTTACATTTTAACGTTCCTTTCTACGAACAATCTTAATCGTATTTACTACCTTTACATCAATAAAATGAGTTGAATCGTACATTTCTATGACTACGAGAATTATCATGACCACAGTAACCCACATATGAAAGATAAGTGCAAACTGTTGGGAAATAAACCGTATTACGGCGTAATAAGAGTTGGTGTATTGTGTTCTTGTTATTGTTCAGGGTTGCCCACTTATCGGTACAGGATATTAAATAATTTTCATTTGAATTAAACCACTTTTGACGGATATCGTTAATATATTTATGATGAAATCATTTAAAAATAATTAATGTAAAATTTATTTTTATAAGTGTAACTCGTTATTATTTCATAAAGCTTAGCTTCTTAATAATTTACTCTTAGAAAAGACCATGTAAGGAAGACATTTAATTTTAATATTTTTAGTAGCGATAATGTTATTTCAAATAAAGGAAATTCTATATTTTCTCAAATTGTTACTAACACTCTATAGACTACATTTTGTCTAAATTAAAAATATCTTCCCTCCCATGGATCAGCTTCAATAACGCAATGTCTGTTACTTCCCGAGTTCTTAACCGATTCTAATAATTTTTGTATGGAATCGAATCAACACATTGACCAGATTGTGATGAAGCCCGAATTTTGAGCTAGTCTACTCTACCGGAAATAAATAATAAATACGCTTTATTGGTATGGCATATAAATTAATATTTGTCATATTATGTGTAAGTTTTTTTTTAATTTATTATAGCACGTTTGGAAAAAATGATGAGATTGAACTTTCACGATGCGGGCACACACCGACACCTAAAAGCAACAGGATGAAGTTGGCCGCCATTCGTAAAACGTAGTGATTGATTACATACTCTTTGGTTTTTGTGAGAACTGATAACTACATTCAAGGTAGTTACTCAAATATTTATGAATGTGTGTGTGTGTGTGATTTTATATAATAATCGCTAAAAAAATGGTTTTTATTATATTTTATAAATTTATCGTTCTTTTTCACAAACAAATAGTACTGGCACACGGAAGGATTTAAATTTATTTCCCTTTAGTTACGCCAAAGAACTATAACTTCTTACGTGCGTATGTACATCAGTACACATACACGGTTTTTTAATTTTCTTTTTCTATATTTCTTAGGTGGCAACCCTGGGTTAGCAATAACCACAGCGTAGATAAAGGCTTCGCTTTACAGTGCCCTAGATTAGCATTTCCTATTGAGTGGAAGGAGGTCGGTTAGCAACTGTATATACCTTATTAGGTGTAAAAAGACTTTTACCCAAGGCAAAGATTTTAAATGTACAAAAAACTAAGGTTACTAAATATAATAGATATGGGCAACGTATTGAAAAAATCAGAACGTATGATAAATGCAGTGAAAATGGGAGCTTTAAGAAGTAATGCTGTAGGGAATTTCATGGATAAGACAAATTGTAACCACTCGGCCACCTGAGCTACAAGAACAGTGGGAAATTCACGGTACTGATTATACGATTATGATATCATAACACTACTATTATTGTAATAACACATTTTTTTGTGGATTATGTATGGAGACGACGTATTATATTGCAAATGTTGTTACTTCTGTTAAAGCTAATAATAATAATAATAATTTATTTCCGTTTTTGCACATAACATACAGGATAAACAAACCCCCAAACTAGGCTTAGCCTGTCCTATGGGGAAATATACGAGTAACATAAAAGATATTTAGGCCAAACAAGAAACAACCCATGAGATAAAAAAAGGAAATAACAAACATAGCATTCTTCGAAAAAAATAAATAAATAAAAGGATTGTAACAGCAAAACTTTTATCATAAAGAAAAAAATTATAGTGTATGTGTGCGTTTGTGATTGGGAAAGTGTGTGTGTGTGTGTGTGTGTGTGTGTGTGTGAGTCTATGCTGTGTGTGATATTTTATGATAGATAATAGGCGAATCATTCCAGTATTCACATAAACTTTTCTGATTCATCGTATGACCAATTCATCTGACGAGTTTCTTGTGCCCATTCTTCTTGTCAGTTAAAAGACGTTCTGAACGGGTAGGTAAAAAAATTGGACGATTCCAAACAACTTATTTTAAGTGCATTTGAATAAAGTTATTTTCATTTTATTTCGGTGTATAAAAGCAATGTACATTGAATAGAGGGATTGCCGTCAAGGTTCCCCCGTGGCAGTCGCTTATAAAAAGCCTATACAACCTTCCTAGCCCAAAAGTAAGTACTGTTAGGCTTGTGTTATGAATATATAAAGAATATACATACATATATGATACATAAATAATAATTATTGATTGAAATATATATAAATACCCCTTACTCAGGTACAAGTGCTCGTGTTCATCACATAAACGTATGTCCGTTCCGGGACTCGAACTCAGAACCGTCGGTGCTAGAGGAAAGATCACTAACGTTGCACCAAACTGTAATGTCGTCTCTCTCCTAACTGTTGAGAATGTAATAAGATCGCAGATATACAACATATGCTGATGGATTATGTCAAGAATAGGGCGGAAAGGGAATTACTGTTTTACGAGCTACACTTAAACATCAACGACGTGGGGATAATACAAAGTATTCTAGCGAATCCTAAATCTGATGCGGAAAAAAAATTAAGTGGCTTAATTCAAAGGTGAACTCTGATCATTCTCTTTCCATATCATAAATTGTTTTAAACATTTAATAGAACTCTGCCATCTTAGAATTGTCAGAAGATACAATGGCGTATTCATAAATCTCTACTATATAAAAGAAGGACTTTGTGTGTTTGTTACTTATAGTTACCATAAACCTAAGAATAACAGTTTTTATAATCAACTAGCTGACCCGGCCACACTTTGCCGTGGCTCAGTTATTATAATTTGCAATATATTTTTTATTAAAAATCAATTTTTCCAAAATAAAAGTAGCCAAAGTTACTCCTTATTACATCAGCTACCTGTCAATAAAAGTCCCGTCAAAATCGGTCCAGCCATTTCAGAGATTAGCCGGAACAAACAGACAGACAGACAAAAAAATGTTATTTTGGTGTATGTACCGTATATATATTCATATGCATGTAGTAAAAAAAGGTTATTTCAATATTACAAACGGACTAGTAAAATATAAAGTAAAAAGTCCTTTCTTCTGGCTCTTGCTTCTTAGGTTTCAGGTCAGATCACCTACCACAGTTGAAGATCTCTATATCTTCCACAAGTGATACATTGGGGAACGCTATATACGCAACTGTATAGGTATGAATAGATAGTTATCTGCCCTTCGCTTGTGAAAGGCGTTCGCGCATCTAATGTTTTGCAAGCTTTTGTGCTCAATATTACGAAACTATGGCAAAGAAAAGTATGTGTTGCTTGATTATGTTATGCACAACGCCAAGCTTCAATCAGGTTGAACTTACTATATTTTTTAAGTACTTGACTTGTAATAAAAATGGATTTTAATAAAACTAAGTTACCGGATCAGAGGATTATATTCTTAAACATTGATTTTCATATAAGACCCGATTTGAAAAAAATATAAATAGTAAAATTAGTAATCGAATGTTACGAGGGCGAGTCAAAAAGTTCGCGGAATATGGGGCATGGAGAGGAGAAAGGTGACTTTTTACTACCTGCACTAGTTGTGACACTCATTAAGAGTATAAATACTAAGTTTAAAAAAAAATAGGTCATAATTACCTGAGCTACACATCAATCAACAAGTCAATCCTGAAGAACATTTGCAACATGGAGAAAATTGAGTTTCGCGCAGTCATGGCTGCTGTTCAAAGAGTGGGCTTCGAAATCTTGGAACATCCTCCCTATAGCCCAGATTTAGCCCCAAGTGATTATTATTTGTTCCCAAAAATGAAAAAAGAGCTTCGAGGGAAGAAATTTTCCAGCGATGAGGAAGTGAAGAGCGCAATTTGGGCCTATTTTGACGACAAAGAGAAATCATTTAATTCGAAGGTATTAATAAATTAATTGATAAGTCTAATAAATGTTTTAGAGTTAAGGGGGAATACATTGAGAAGGAAAAATAATTTTGTGTTTTATTTTTTACTTTTTACCCTCCATTCCGCGAACTTTTTGACCCACCCTCGTACATTCGATCACGTTACATTGAGTTAGCGTCACTCTTCACTTATATTTTGAAGCATGGAGGTTAGAGAGAAGAAGGATCGCTACGTGCTAAAACATTAGCCCGCCTGTCCCTGAAAATTTGTAGAATTTACAGTTAATTTTTCAGCCACTAATCGCGCTGCCGTCGGTAAGTAGTATCTGCGAAGTTAGCTGTTTATGAGTACAAGTAGGAGAAGTTAGTTGAATAATGTACTTTAACAACAGCCCGCTTTTATTGAGACAACTTAGCGATCGCAGCGCCTCACTTATTTTGTCCATATTTCTTGGACACTATTTTTTACAGCGATCGCTCTCCTTCTTTCTAACCTACATATTTTAAAGCTTCGTTTTATTATTTTCTGTGCCTGTTCGAAGACAATCGTTCTTAAGGAGTAAACCCTTCTGGGTTAGCTCGTTCCATCCTGGTTTCTGTCTTAGCCCCTGGGCTTGATAAGGATCAAGTACGAACCAATTCTAAACAAAAAAAAAAAAATCCCCAGTCGTGTGTTAAGAGCTGACACACACACTTTCTTTTATTTATTCTTGACGTTTCGACTCCTTTACAGGAACCGTGATCATGGTTTGGTATATTGGTGGATTGGTGAAAAGGCAGAAATTGATATAGGTTCATTGCAGATTTGGTTAGTCAAGATTTTTTTTATTCCTCATTTTCGTACCAAAAACATTACCTCTTTATCTTACTTCAACATCATCAAATAATTAAAAAAAACAAGTGTAGCTGAAAACGAGGCTGTATAGAGCATGTATCCTTTACCTTTGTCTGATAGAAAAACTTAGCAAACACACTTGTGTCTGAATAAATATTCTTTAAAATTAAAGAAATGTAATAAGACTCAACAATATGAAAACTAGTGAGCTAATCCAATAAAGCACAAAAAATTGCTGGTCATTGACCTCGATGGATGGTCATCGACAATGTTAACCGGTAAACACAAAAATACAGATAAAAAAATACAAAGATCAAAGATAAAACAGTTTTTTTTTTATTTTAGTTTAGATACTAATTATTACCAAACGAAATTCACTGCAAAATATATAAATTAAAGTACAATTGACAATCTTTGACATTTGGACCTCATACCTTGGTAATAAAGTCTAATTTAGTATTAAAGTTTGAGAGTGCTAAGGTTAATGTGATGGAGACTGTACTTGTACTAATTCTACCAGTTAATTAAGATAAGGATGTTGTGCAATTGAATACAATGGTTTAAGAACGTTACGTTTTTCCTTATAACGTATTACGTAAAACAAGATAACACTGACAATGTATAGGAATGTACTCAAAATAACCAGTTAGGGAAAAATATCCTAAGTCATATTATAAATACGAAATTGAGCTTGTTTTTTACATTGAACTACTCAACCGATCATCAAAATTTAATTTTTCATACGTTTTGTAAGGGGTACAAAAAAGGACAAAGGTGGAAATATACATTTTAATCGCTAGCTAATATATAATATTTTTTGTCCGTCTGTATGCGTATTACGCAAAACCTGCTTAGCAAATTCTAAATTAATTATCACCATTTTGTAGCTAAAAGCCTATCTTGACATCTAAGCTATAGTTCATGTTATTCAGGTGGATAAAACCAGAAATACAGCTTCACCTCTCAGTAATCCTTTATCTATATTACACTCTTCTGTATATCAATAACACAAAGCTGGGAGTAACCGCTACGTGTTGAAGCCGAAATATAGGAGTCTCAAATAAAAAAACATTGTAATATTGTTGTTATTTTCCATTATAAGTTAAATCTAAATTTCTTGCTCTGGTATCATTTATTTTAATTTATTTATTTATGCCTCTATTTTTTATTAATACTGATTAAAATGACTCCAATGGTAAAATATGCGGATAATTTCATATTGTTAATTATCTTGTTGTACCATATTTTGGAAATTATTATGATTATGAATAAAACTAGGATTGTATACAACTATAAATAAATAACCGGCCAAGGCCGCACCGAGGGTTCCGTACAATCCTTTAGGTATATAAGTAAAATTTAGTAAGTTTAAAATTATTAAAAATATTTTTATAATAATATGATATAACTAAATTTTTTCTCTAAATCTGTGCTATAAGACGTTGCTTCGTACCGAATTTCAAGATTCTGAGTTCACGGGAAGTACCCTATAGATTTTGATTCCTTTGCGAGTGTCGAAAATTTGCGGCATAAACGGTTGTATCTTTTGATTGCGTTGGCTTTGAAGTTTGATTTTTTCACAGCTCCAAGGGACAGTAGACCTCAGTATTTGATATCAATTCCAGCTTGATACCTCCACGCGTTCCTGAGAAAGAGGGTCTAGAATGCTAAAAAAAAAATACATTATTATATCTGTTTCCTGTCAATTGATTATTAGATATTTGTAAAAATATTACTTTTGACGTTGAAGGTAGGTAACCTTCAACAGTGATGGAATGATATTAGCTCATAGTAGAAGTTGAAATACGCTCTCGGTAGCTCAGAGGTCAGAGCAATCGCAAGGATAGCAAAAGGTCAGAGGTTGGAATTCCACCTAAGGCCTTTGGAGATGCGATTGTTTTTCTATAGGCATAATTTAAAAAATAAATTAATTAATGTATACTCTATTAAATAAAACAGAACTACCTAAATGATAAATTATAATTCATTTTATTGTCCCCGGCAAATAAGTTGAACATGATTTTGAAATCACGTGACATGCGCAGTAGTGAATAATGTACCTAAACTTACTACTGCGCATGTCACGCGATTTCAAAATCATGTTCAACTTATTTGCCGGAGACTACATTAATAAATCAATTTGTCTGAGGTGTCAACCGGCCTGCAACTCATATCCTTCGTTATCCGGGCGAGTACTCCTTTAATTAAGTTCCCGAAACTTTTTCCAAGTATTTCTTAACCTAAAGATATTATTACTAGAAACAAGATAAAAATAAAAAAAAAGAATGTGATTTAGACCACACGACTTAAGTAAAACTCCATCCAGGTGTGAAACCGGGAAGTGGGTCAAAGTTATCTTGCAAGATTTCATGAACCCACGGTATTAGTTTTAATTAAGAAAAACCAATAAATCAAATTAATGTTTCAAAAGAATTCGACAACCCTAGACACATAGGAGCCACCATTATATGGTAGATATACCGAAGAGTCGCACTTAGCGTTTTAGTTCCAATTTTGTGATCCATACTGCTAGAGAATGGGACTCTTTGCCTGAATCTGTTTCCTGACAAATACAATTTAGGGGTCACGAGTGAATAGGTATCTTTTAGGCAAGCCTGTTAGAGCCCTCGCCCACGGCGACTTTTTGTAGTGATCCAGTAGCGCTTCTGTCTCGCGTTCGTATCGATACAGTCGCAATGCGGTCGCAACACGATTCAGTCGTGATGCAAACGCGGTACCGTCGCGCTTCTGTCGTGCTTCTGTCGCGCTGGAAACGCGATTCAGTAACGGCGCAAAATTATCTGCGATCGCTACAGTTAAAAGATGGACTCCGTTGAGGCAACATTAGTCACGTTATCTTTGGTGCTGCTTTTACGTAAGCAGCCGAAGCGTGGACAGCCGAAGAGTGGGCAACGAAAGCAGCGTCAATATTGGATGCACCCATTTAATAAAGCATCGATACAATCGCGATGCTGTAGCGCGTTAGTAGCGCGTTGGCATCACTTCAGTGGCGGGTTGCAAATGCGACTAACGCGTTAATAGCGCGTTTCCTAAACGCGCGGCAGCATCACTACAAAAAGTCGCCGTGGGCGAGGGCTCTTACATCCTAGATCGCATCGTCGCTTACCATTAGGCGACATAGTGGTCTAGCGCCTGCCTATTTAGTATTTAAAAAAAATCGGTTCAATTTTTAGTAATTCAAACGTCTTTTTCAGTATATACAAACTACATCTAAATATATTTACTTCCATTTAGTGGCTAGGAAGGTAACTTTGACACGTTGATATCACACTAATTTATCTTGTGGAATCTATCCCGAAATTAATTAATGCTTTGATGAAAATTATTCTAAAGATTATAATTAAATACAAAGATCTTATAATCAATACTAAAGGCAGTATGATCTGGTATAATATTTCTTACATTACACCAATTAGCTTAGGCCAAAGTTAGCGCTGTGAGGCTTGTGTTATGGATACTAGGGTAACGGATAGACACACATATGTGAAAAATAACAGAGTAAGCACTATAAGGCTTGTGCTGTGGATACTAGGGTAACACATATGATACATAGATATATAATATTTATAGATATATGTACAAATACCTTTGACTCAGATTGAAATGCCTATATTCATCACACAAACATCGGAGCGAAAGACAGGATTGCTACCGTTGCGCCAAACTGTAGTATAATTATTTATATAACTTTTCTGCTTATCAGTCATTATCATATTATTACTGAAATATAGCCTTTTTTCTTAAATCACGAATTAGATCAAGATATTTTGGTCACCCATCCACTGACAAACCATAACAAACGTTACTTAACAATAGTAATAATTAGCTGATCACTATAGCTGCGCTACTAAAGTCCATTTTCTCTTTCAATAAAAAAGGACTTTATAACTATTTCCTTTGCCTTATGGACTTATGGATTTCGCGTCCATTCCTCGATTCGTGTAAAACGCTCATTGTGTAGCTCATAATGACTCCGAAACAATCATAAAAGAATCAATACGCCGATACTTGGAGTTAGCACGCTCTTTGTGCTAAGTTTGTTTCACACTAAAAGCTATGCTACTTGGTTCGCTACTACTAGTAAACTCTTACGCCTAGAATGGTGACGTTTTTGACAGGTCTTCCAACTGATAGATATATTACCATTTTGCTAATATTTTCCTATTTATATAAAAACTGCATTGAAAAGTGCAATAAATATATAATAAATTCTCTCTTTCATCTCTTTGTATTATTGAACTGTAAAACATAAGCTGGGCTCGCATTCCGCCTTTCAAAGTAAATCCACTTCGAGACCCTAGGTTCGATCCCTGACCGGTACAATGTTGAAAACCAACTATGCTTTATCGGCTCGAGTCCGGCTGTTGTAGCCTGTATGCACTTGGATTCAGAATAATGAATATGCTATGGTGCAATATTAATTTATATTTAAACTAGCTAACCCGGCCACGCGTTGCTGGTATAACCCGGCTACGCGTTGCAATGGTAACGTTAATTGATTATAAAAATTGTTATTCATAGGCTTATGGTAACTATGGTAACTATATATGGTAACACACCCACAAAGTCCTTCTTTAATATAGTAGAGACAAGTATAGGTATCGCTATAGATCGCCAATTATAGCGTAGCTTTCAATACATCACAAGGTTTCCTATGAAAGGAGTATTTTGTACAATTTTAAACGTTCCCAACGCCTTCGCCCTAATGGCGGCATTAAACCGTATTGGAAAACTTTTAGAAGTTAAAACTGTTTAAGAAAGATTCTGTAAAGTCATTGTGTTTTTGTTAGCAAGTTACTGTAAATAGCGTTAATTCGAAAAAGGCTTTTTCAACGTTATTTTCAGCGTATAACGTTAGCCTTTTTTCAATTCAAGGAATGTAAAGATTTTTTTCAACAATGAGACCAATTATTTAAAAAACCTTATACAAAACGAAGTTGGCAATTGTTTGCACAATTCACAACGAGCTTGTAATTTGGGTAAATGCTTCGGAATTTCCTAATACGACCTTGGTTGCTTTCATCTCCAGTGGACTGTGGACGAGTTCATACTTTTAAACAATTACGAATATATATATATATATATATATATATATATATATATATATATTTTGTATATAATTACTCAGACATTATATTCTAACAGTAATTGTTACTGAAAGCCAACACCCCTCGCCAGTCCCTGGTAGCAATTGCTATTGTCCCCGGCAAATAAGTTGAACATGATTTTGAAATCACGTGACATGCGCAGTAGGGAATAATGTACCTAAACTTGCTACTGCGCATGTCACGTGATTTCAAAATCATGTTCAGCTTATTTGCCGGAGACTATACCATATTCAAATTATCGCGTGGCCTGTTGTTTTCTTATAATTATAATTATTTTTTTTATGTTACAGAGATCCAAATACTCAGTGGTGGATTCTTTATTTAATCAGCTTTACGGTAGCATTTTTGGTTTGGTCCTAGCTTTATTATTTAGCGAGAAAATTTTTATCTAAGAGTCCGACATTTTTTTCACAATTCGCGCAGCATTGGGACTGTTGAGAGGAATGGGGTGCACGGTAGCGAACTGACAAGTAGCTAAATAAATATGTATTTAGTATTTATTTTATGAATTTAATATTTTAAATAAAAATACTATTTCACGGATACTTATGCATAATTTTAATTAAATCCTGACGTTTCGTCTCTGTGATCTAGAATGCGACGCGTTTGCCTAGAAGTGACTCGTGACTTGAAGACCCCCTAAAATGTATTTGTCAGGAAACACAGAATCAAATAAAGAGTTCCACTCCTTAGCGGTACGTATCACAGGAATAATGTTGCACAAAATAGTCATCTAAGAAGAATGTGTTCATTTTATAATGAAATTTGCTCAAAGGTTGATATATTTAATTGTAGCATCAGTAGTTTTCGTAAAGCACTTTTACCAAAATTGCAACCTCACACTTAGGCTGTTTTGTGGGTTTTTCATTGATTTTTTCTTCTTAGTTAGTGTTTTTCTTAAGTTGTCCTGTGATTGTATTGCTTAATGTATTATTGTATTATTTATCGTATTGTCTAATTTAAATGTAATTAAATTTTAAAAGTGCTGTGCACAATTGCAATTGGGCGCAGACACGCTCGATGTTACTCGTAAGTGTTTTTATTGTGCATTTTGTCTGTTGTCTGTTATTGTGCCTTTATGAAAATAAATAAATATATTTGATAGGTTATTTTTTATTTCTATTTATTGAGCGAAGCTCTCTTTTAGGCAACTCACAAATTTCGCTTGTCTCCCTCCTGCTACTTCACGTTTTAACCGATTCGAACGAATTTTGGCATGAACATACATGATTATAACCTGACGGACATAGGCTATGTAAAAAATATATAGACTTTACGATGGAGGAATAATCACCGAAAGAAAAATTCAAAAGCTGATCACAGCCAAACCGCTGATACTACATTGATGAAATTTAGGTGAGGTTAGGTAAGGTAGTGCTTCGCTCAGTATTTGCAAACAGCAGCAGCATTACAGTCCTAGTATATATTTATATTAAAAATAGTATAAATTATTATTCTAAGCAATGATAGAGGGTAGTGTGTGACCCTGCATTTAAAATCCGTATAACAGTTGCGTCTGTTACCCCTAAAGGGATGTCGTCACCACCTCTTCCGGTGAAGACAAAGAAATATGACTCGATTTATATTGGAATAAGAAATGAGACCTGCCCTGATATATTTCAATAGGTCAGGGATATTGGTATGAAAGATATTGCCGCGATTGAATAATATTTTCTTTCTTTTTATTTTATGAAGATAATGTTCCTTTTTATGAGTAAAATAACTTTATTCTGTATTATAATCGATTGACAATGTTGCTTTTGCATGCTTTATTTCATTTATTTCAAATCTATCTTATATATATTTAAATATTCCCTGTTGAAGTGTTTGACAAATAAAGTGACGAGAAAGATTCGTTTTATTGTATATTGTATTTTTTTAAGTAACTAATATCCACAGTATAGGTTAATAGCACACACACATATTTTTCATTTTGCTGGATTAAATCCGATTTAAGCCATAATATAGGTTTAATTTTAATTTATACACAGTAACACGTTTCCGGGTCAGCTAGTATATCTACATACAAAATCAATGAATCAAAAAAAATTTGCTTCATATCCGGAACTTTTGAAAAATTAAGCAACTGTCACACCAGTAGAAAATAGTAAGTAAACATCCCCAATAATAAATAAATATCCCACCTAAATCTTCACAAGTAAACAACCTTAGCGAAGTCACCGCAAAAAACCGTTATCCTAACTTTAAAAGGTTAATAATCTATGCGTCAGTGTTGCCTTTTGTAAAAAAAGCATATAGTACCTTAAATTATACGACCAGCATAATGGTCTTTTTGTTTACCGACCTACTTGACAAATAGCACTCATTACTAGGTTTAACACTGGTAACATTGAGTAAGCAACTTGAATAGTTTAAAAAGAAGGTAATGCGTTAACCGATTAGCGGCTAAGTACCCGCGAAACACATCTAATCAAACCTTTTTGAAGTTATATTTGTTTTGACGTGGTAGGGAATAAAGATGAGTGTGCATTTTTACCACGTTTTTCTTATCTCACTTTTCTTATTTGTTTGTCTGTCCGGGCAAAATCTTGCAACTTAAATTTGAGGCACTTTCCGATAAGCTAGAAAGCTGAAACTTTCAGGATAGTTCAGAACCCGATGACAATGCACTCTAAAGCAACTTTCAACTTTCCAGATGCACTTTCAGGTCCACTTTCGGCAACTTTCACTTTTGTATGGGCTTATCCGATTGTTGCGTAACACATGGTTACTTCGTTGAGTTAATAATTAAAAAGAATAAAATAATTATACTAGATTTAAAAAATCTAAAAATCCCACGTTTTTCAATGTCCTAAAAAGAATAAAATAACCCTGCGGGGCAAAGCGAGGGGCCACTCAAAACGTGGGGGCGCATCTTTACAATAATCGGCATCAATGCATGTCATTCATCTCTTTAAAATCTCCTCTTAGTAATATGCGCCCCCACGTTTTGAGTGGCCCCTCGCTTTGCCCCGCAGGGTTATTTTATTCTTTTTAGGACATTGAAAAACGTGGGATTTTTAGATTTTTTAAATCTAGTATAATTATTACAATGCGCGCACACCGACACCTAAAAGCGACAGGATGAAGTTAGCCGCTAATTGCCTCAATATATAAACTATATTCATACGTAAATAAACATGTTTGTGTGTGATTTTGAATTTTATATGATGATTAACAATAATTTATATAATATTATAATAACAATTTTATACAATAATCATTTAACATAAAGCTGGTTTTTATTTTATAAACTCTTTCAAGTACGTTTATTGATTTTAGGTTAACTATCGGTAAGTATTCTTTGTATTTGTTTACGATATCAATTATTATTCTTTTTATAATCTAAAAAAAGATTATCGTTTTGTTCACTGGTACACGGGAGGAAATTGTTAGTTATTTTTGTTTAATTACGCTACAGAAGTATAAAGTACATAAGTGCACACACACGGTTTATTTATTTTTTTATTTGAAAACAACCAACAAGGCAAAAACTAAAAAAATAAAATCAGTTAAGATTACTTTTTGTAGTAAGGTACCTTGAGGAGATCTTGATTGTGAAAATAACATTGGCACATTGAAGCAGTTTATTTCAAGATGTCTCGTGAGCTCGTCTTTTTTTCAAAGTTAATTTTGGTCACGACTCGCGACAGACTTCAGTTGAAATCATTCCATGCCGTTTGTGGACAAAAAGGTGCGGAATTAACAAAAAAGGTTGTTTTTCAATAAGCCTCTGATTAATTTTGACTTTTTCTGTAAAATCCGAGTGACAGGTGTCAGTCTGACAGCAGGCGACTGTTTCTAAGCGATCACCGCAGCCAAAGATAAATACATTGCAGTTTTAATATTCAATTTTTTCAATCAAGAAACATCTTATTATCCTTAGTAAAAAAGACAATTAAAGCTATGTTAATATATATTTTAATTATAATTATCAAATTAATAAATAAAGTCAAATTACTAAATCAAATTATTAAATCAAATCCTCCTGTAATCACCTAAGTATTTTTAATTAATTTAAAAACATACTTGATATAAGAAAGCAGCTGTTTTGATGTATTTAATTTTTTATTAGATTGAAATAAAATATTCAAATTAAACACCTAAGGCAGAATGATAATTGTCATTTGCCATTCTAACAAAAAACTTTTCAAAGTAACATTTGAATGTTCAATTCTCGTAAGGCAAAATTACAAGCTGCGTAAAGTTCTTCAAAGTTAATATAAACTGCCTCCAACCGGTAGAAGATGAAGTAATGAAAACGTGCTATAAATTAACGTTATTTTATTGCCAATTAAAATTCAATGTTCAACCCTTTTTTGGCCTGTGATAGTGTAAATAATACAGGTTAAAATAAAGAAAAAAAAAAGTATGATGAATGTGCATTTTCACGGTCAATAAAATTATATACGTGTCCATTTTTATATTGTGGGAAAAATATCAAACTCTCTTTTTTGTGTAATTGCATACATTCACGAAATTTTCGAAGCTAAAATCAAAATGACACGTTTAGTTCCACAGCATTACGTCACGTCAAACATACAGCTGTGCAGATAATGCCAAAAACAATGCACGCAAATTTAGTTTCTATTGTTTATGCGCTAAAAACTATAACGACCGCAAAATATAAATGGTAGACAAGGTCTTTAACCTAGTGGTAACGGAACGCACCGTTAGTTCCCGCGCAATCAATATGGCGGCAAAAAAAGTTTCGCGCGCGAGCAAAGGTGTCATTCTATGACTACATAGACAAGCTGACGCTTTTTTGTTACAAGACATGTGTAAAAGGAATCCTTGTTTATACAGCGTTATTCGGAATTTAAAATTTGAATTGTGTTATCCGTCAATATTTTTATGGAACCTTTTCTATGAAATAGGTACTTTAGATGTCTACATTATACCTTACAGACTCAAGAGCTCATTTCTTTATAGAAAATTGCAACTTTTATTACGTTTTGCGATATAAAACCGAACGGTTCAGATGAAATAACTTCTTAATTCGACCGTTACTGCCATCTAGTGCACGGATGAGTGGACTGTAAATAGTTTTGGCGGGAATGCTGATAGCAGACGAGCCAGTTCGTTCAAGTAAAAAGCCTTTTGGGAAATTCTTTCTTAGCCTTTCTTTTAAGTCAGTTTTCTCCTCATAAATTATTCTTTACTCACTTTTTATTAAAACTGTCGATAGAATTTGCTCTACCTTTTATAGTAAAGCCCATAGAGAAATAATCTTTTAATAGACAAGGCGCTTTTAACAACAGAATCTTTAAATAAATTTCTATTTTGTTATCTTAGTAACTCTGCCCGTGTCGATAGTGGTTTTCTAGTCTTTTTATTGTACGAATAAAAAACCAAAAGAATACATATAAATACATTGTGAAGTTTATAGCATTTTATAGCTTATGATATTATGAATAAGATTCACAACATTTTCTAATTTACTCAAAATTTACTCAAATTAAAGATTTTACTGTGCCTTTAGTATTTTTTGTAAGCAACATTGTATTAATTTGATTTTCAATATAATATGTTTTTATATTCAAAGTATTATCATTTTTAAATTGTAAGTAATGGAAAAATATTTGGCAAATCCGAATAAAGTATTGATCCCTAACCCATGAACTGAAAAAAAGAAAAAACTGACATTTAAATTTAAAAAAAATTGGACTGACGTGTCTGGAGTTTAGGTACTCCCTTAAAACGATTATCTTAAAATATATATAACTAGCGGCCCGTCCCGGCTTCGCACGGGTGGACAAAATTCTTTAAAAAATTTCTAGCATTCAATATAGCCTATGACACTCAGCAATAATGTGCCTTTCTAATGGTGAAAGAATTTTTTAAATCGGTTCAGTAGATCTCGAGATTACCCCTTACAATTTAACAAATATACAAACACACAAACTTTACTTCTTTATAATATTAGTATAGATAAGGCAAAGGAAGTAAATGAATTCATTTATTTATTCGAATCAATTTCATAAAATTTATTACTCAAATTATGATATAATTTTTTGTATAATTTTTTTTTGTATACTGTATGCTATAGTGAGAAAGAAAGAGAGAGAAAGTAAATGTGTACTTGGGACTGAGGACCGGGGAGCACTATAAAATGTGCAAGTACATTAAGCAGAGGAAATGTGACCCTTCACTTTTTGTTAACATTTGATTTTACTATCCATATCTATACATATAAATAAAATTGGAGTGTCTGTTTGTAATATTGAAATAACCGTTTTTTACTACATGCATATGAATATATATACTGTACATACACCGAAATAACATGTTTTACAATTTTCGTCTGTCTGTCTGTTTGTTCCGGCTAATCTCTGAAATGGCTAGACCGATTTTGACGGGACTTTTATTGGCAGGTAGCTGATGTATTAAGGAGTAACTTAGGCTACTTTTATTTTAGAAAAAAACTTTTATTTTAGAGAAATAATATTACTGCCACAGCAACGCGTGGCTGGGTCAGCTAGTATTTATTATAACGTGCGCTATATATTACGCGGTACTTAAAAAAATAAAGTTCAATAACTTATATCTTTAGGGAATACAGCTCGATTCAAAACGTCGAAACAGTCTTAATTCGAATCAAAGAAACGACAATGAATTCGACACGAACGGTATGTAGAAAGTTTACTATTTATTTTATTTTTATCGATGAGATCAAATCTCGATCATTGGGTAACCGTGAAAGGCCGATTCTAGAAATCAATAAGATCTAATCACCAATCGCAGTTTCGTCAACAATCAGCGGCTCGGAAAATTGTCGGTGTCCGTTGAATACTTTAGTTACCACTAACCACTACACAGAATAAGTTTTGGCCGTATGGCATCCGGAAGGATAGATTGATGACCCGACTGACTGACGAGATTGACGACCGATCCTGCTTTTCGCACAGACAGTCCTGGGTTCGAGTCCCAGAAGGGGCAGATGTTTATGTGATGAATACGAGCATTTGTACCTGAGTCATGGGTATTTATGTATATTACAAGATCCCTGTCACAGTGTTTGACCTCGATGAACTCTGAAAGTACTTAATTTATAACACTCTAGCGGCCCATCCCGGCTTCGCACGGGTGTACAAACTTCTGTAAATTTTTTCTAGCATTAAATATAGCCTATGTTACTCAGCGTGAATGTCACTTTCTAATGGTGAAAGAATTTTTATAATCGGCTCAGTAGTTTGTGAGTTTATTCATTTCAAACATACAAAAATACAAATCTTTCCTTTTTATAATATTAGTGTAGATCAACGCGTGGCCGAGTCAGCTAGTTCATATATATACATATTTCTATAAAACGTTCAATGTTCAAAAAACTTTGAACAAACGAAAATGGGGGGCAGGTGGGGGTGGTCTCTTAACTAACTAGCCCAAAAGATTTCACCTAGGTCTCAAACCATTTTTTTTTTAATTTCTGGAATTTTTCGTTTTGTACATTTAAACCCGTCTAATTTTTTTTCAAGGCTAGATCTTTTTTTTTCTTTATATAAGTGATCGGTTGGTCCTTTTGAAATTAAAAGTTGCACAGTGCACATTGCTAGAAATAAAGTTATAGACCCTCGAATATAAAAAAAATTAAAATAAATTTTGAGCTTCAAAATTTATTTTAATCGCGTGGCCGGGTCAGCTGGTACATATATATACAAATTTCTATTAATAGTACTGTTTTATGTATCATATATGTATGTATATCCGTTACCAATGCCACAAGACTTACAACGCTTACTTTGGTCTTGGGTAATTGGTGTGAATTTAAGAAATATTTGAATTATTATTATTTATAGCTCTAAAGCATAATTTATTGTAAAAACGCAAAGAAAAAGAAAATACAGTAAAATTATTGAAATCCAATACTTACACAGCAGTTTTTAATTGAACCCCCAACCATTATTCTTGGGTGTTAGTTGAGCGTCGACAAGATAGATGAGCGAGCGAAGCGAAGCGAGCGATGAGAAATTAAGCTTATCGGAACGACTTAATAATGCTCTCAGTTAGCGATTTGGTGAAATTACCTTCATTGTTCTTTACTTCCGTAATTAAGCATTTGTTTGTCGTTTATTACTACTAACTTAGCTACTGGTTCAAGTCATTCACAGGGAAGCAGAATCCTAAAAGCATAAAGAAGTATTCTTCTATACCTTCTATTTTTTTATCATTTATTTTACTGAAATAGGGAAACATATAGCACAGTGTTGCACTCATTGCCAACTATGACAACAAATATGATTTTTTTATTTATTAAGAAATCATATTTGGTGTCATAGTTGGCTTGAAATTTTATTTTGAAAAAATGTAACTTATCTATTTAAAAAGAAGTGTTTTATTAATAACAAAAACATTATTGTCGTCATAATTCGCTCGGAAATTTTTTTTTTTCGAAAATATTCCCTACCTTTTTTTTAGTGAATTTTATTTTAAGACTAGGATAAAATTGGATGATGTTTATAAATTGGCCTTGTATTAATACGGAAGTGATTGTGTCTCAGTTTGTAATATTTTTCTGAAAAAAGGCATCTAAAGTTCCTATTATAAACGCGATGTAACCGAAGACGGTCTTAGGAAACCACTAGTTCATGATGATGACTGATGATAAAAGCCGATTGATTAATGATGGATGATAAATAAAAATTCTATTTTTCTCTTCCCCTAGCTTTCAATAAGGGCGTGAATTTTAACCTCTAGAAAATTCCTCAGGGTACGCTTAGTAACTTCACAGCTGTTCCATTTCACTTGCCAAATGGGTTTTTCCACTCAATGCAGAAGATTTAATGTTTATTTAAATTAATTATCGTCCATATAATTTAGTTTTTTATTTATAATATGTAAATCTAATTCAACAAATAAAAGTTCAAAATGTAAATATTCTTTTCTGTTTTTTTTATAGTAAAAAGTACAAACAAAATTATTCACTAAGTAATTAATGTTTAACAATAGTTTATATAGAAATAATTTGTCAAATTTTGAATATTTAATTCAATAGATTAAATGTATTTATTATTTTGGCATATTAAAATTTATAAATGGCACTTGACACTCAAAAATAAGGCCTAAATTGTACAGATTTAGATTTAGTGTATCTGATTTTTGTAATTTATTTGTTAATTTGTAAGCGTTTGTTAAGAGATACGTTATAATGTATGACTATTTGCTGCCACATATTAAATGTATATATATACTAGCGGCCCGTACCGGCTTCGCACGGGTGGACAAAATTCTTTAAATTTTTTCTAGCATTCAATATAGCCTTTGACACTCGGCAATAATGTGCCTTTCTATTGGTGAAAGAATTTTTAAAATCGGTTCAGTATTTCCCGAGATTAGCCCTTACAATTTAACAAATATACAAACACACAAACTTTACTTCTTTATAATATTAGTATAGATATGATAATACAACTGCATTGTGAACATCTATCTTTTGCTTCTAAAATATCATTCCCAAGAGCAATATATATCGATGTATGTATGTATTAAATTATCAACTCCTTAGTAGTTTCGAACACCCGCGTTGACAATAACCACGAGAATATATATAAAAAAACACTAATTAGGCCAAAGTAAACATAGTAAGGCGTGTGTTATGGTTACTTGAGATACATATTAACAAACATATATGGTACACAGATATATAATATTCATAGGAAATTATATAAATACCTATGACTCGGGTACAAATGCTCGTATTTATCACACAAATATCTGCCTATTCCGAGATTTTAACCCAGGACGGTGCGAAAGGCAGGTTCGCTACTGTTGCACAAAATTTAATTCTTAATATATTTCTGCAGTAAAGTTAGAGTATTATTAGTTATAGTAGTAATAAATAGATATAATTTTCTCCCGGAGGAATATTCATAAAGCAATATACTGATTTACCTCTCAAATTGAAAATACACAAGTTGAAATTACCTGCATAGTACATCAATATAGAAAGTAAATTAAAAAAGGAAGTTAACATGCTCGTTGCTAGAAAATTGCATCATAAATCTTACCGTGTTAATGCAGGAAATAGTTTAGAAAAAGAAAAGCTAAACGTCACACACCAGGCGCCGTTCACAGCTGACGTCATCGCTTCCGAACTGGTGGGAATTTGAAAAAAAAACTTGGCTGAACGGATACCGTCGCCTCTGCTTCGCCGCGAAAAAAGGATGAGTTTCCCGCTCCCGCCCGCGCTGTTGACAGATGCTCCAAAATGGCGTCAGTATTGCCAGCGCGGAAATGAATTGAAATAAACCATAGACCACCATTTTATACAACAAGTAAATCGCTTCGCTTTCTATCTACAGTGTAAATTCAGTGAATATTAAAATGGAATTAAATTAAACTTTAATCGTTAATGATATCATGATATTATTATAAATAGTGTCAGGTATGAACGATAATTGACTGTGAGTATTTTTGTGAAGAAAATTATTCAAAATCAATAATTTTGTTTACATATATGTACCAATAATAAATGTATTTATTTAGGTGTAGTGGGTTTAATGTTGCGTTTTTTATTTGTCAATTATAAAAATTTATTCTAGATTGTTTTTATGTCTCTATAACGTAGTGATGATCTCAAAAATAAGTAAGCCAAGGAAAACTAGCATCGTATTGTCTACAAAAATTTCAGTGATAAATAATTAAGCTTTTCTATGTTATAATTTTGAAATGAAACACTGAAATTAATTAACATCTTTAATTCAATAGCTGTCTTAAGAAAACCTCAGAATGCTTAAAGTTGTATACCACTAAACCAAAGCTTCTGGTTTAAGTCATTCTCCACTGCAGTTTTGAATGCAATGGTTACATGCAAATGCTAAAACTTTCAAACAACCAGTTACTTACTGAACTAACTCGCACAGAACTCACTTAAAAACTTAACAGTTTCTAAATGGAACTTCATACTTACATTTAAGTTATAATTCCTGTGAGTTTGGTGTTCACTTAGAATATTCTAACGCCTTTATGGATGGCGGGCGTCTTTCATATGAGCTAGTAGTTAAATCTATGTATATAATGAATTATAAAAATGTATACTTAAGTAAGAAGTTATACTTCTTTAGCGGAACTAAACAAAAATAAGTAAAAATTTCCTCCCGTGTGCTAGTACTCTTTGTTTGTGAAAAGAACGATAAAATATTATTTAATAATGAAATATGGTGAAAATAAAAATAATTTATATTGTTAATAAATATAAAGAATTCATACAGAAAGTTAACCTCAAATTAATAAAAGCACTTATTTTTTTTTATTAAATAACAACCACTATAATGGTCGTTATATATTTTTTACTATCACCACTATATTTTAATCCTAAATGTTATAATTTACTAGCTAACCCGGCAAACGTTGTTTTGCTATGTATATTTTTTCTAGGAAAAGTTTTTAATTAATTAATAAAAAATAGGGGTTGATGGTAGAGAGGTAAAAATTTAGGGTTGTATGTATTTTTGTATGTTGTATCATAAAAAAGTAGAAACTAAAAATGTAGTCTAAAAAATAAAAAATAAAATTTAGGGGTGGATTACCCCTAACATTTAGGGGGATGAAAAATAGATGTTGGCCGATTCTCAGACCTATTCAATACGCTCACAAAATTTCATGAGAATCGGTCAAGCCGTTTCGGAGGAGTATGGGAACGAAAACTGTGACACGAGAATTTTATATATAAGATATAAATCAAAATTGTTTTATTTTACATTTTTCAATAGTTGGGAAGTTGCCCGATTCAAATATTGTGAAGGTAGTAGAAAATTTATGACGACCATTGCCTTAGTCATCCTGTGATTACGACTCCTGTAAAAGAATCTAAACGTAAGGGTTAAATATAAATTATGCGCAAAAAACCGTAAATAAGTTATTTCATTCAAATGTGTAATTTGCACGAAAGTGTAAGAACTAAATAAATAAATATTTCTTACATTCACACCCATTAGTCTAGGCCAAAGTAAGCACCATAAGGCTTGTGTTATGGATACTAGGGTAACGGATAGACGTACATATATCATACATAGATATGTTATATTCATAGAAATATAAATAAACAACCATGACTCAGGTACAAATGCTCGTATTCATCATACAAACATCTGCCCCTTCCAGGATTCGAACCCAATATAAAATTCAACTCGTCTTTCGTAGCAGAGGGGAGTCTAACCCGTAACCTCTCGCTCATTGCCGTAGATTATCTTTTGCTTTTAATATAAAATTGTAGCCGTTAAATAATTTAATAATATACTTTTAATACGATGTCCACTAAATTGAATGATGATTTTTAACTCAGTCTATGGCTGGTGCTGGCGATAAGTAGTAATCTATCATACTTAGGCGACAGCACATTAAGTAACTCTATTGACTTTTTACGTACAACGAACGACACATCCGGTGCTAATCTGATCTTAAACTTTAATTACTTCACGTTAAATTCCATATTCCTTTACTTCCATATAACAGAGTACTTAGTAGATACAATAACTGAATTATTCAATCCCGTTACCCTTTTAAGTTAAAACCAAAGTTGTTACAATGAATAATAAATTTACAAGCACGTTTGGTGCATAGGTAACATTTCTTTCTGCCTTTAGCACCGACAATTCTGGGTTCGAGTCCCGGAAAGGCAGATTTTTTTGTCATAAATACTACATCACATACACACACATACATATTATTAATAATAAATAATAATAATAAATTACGCTTTATTGCACACACAGATAGAATACAGAGAAATAAAAATAACAAAGAAAAGTATACAGACAGGGGGCCTTATTGCTAAACAGCAATCTCTTCCAGGCAACCTTGGGTGAAAAGAATAAATAAATATAAAAGGATAATGATGAAGTGGGTGCGCATATTGAGAGGAAAAAAATATTATTACTTATTATGTATCATATTTATGTATCATATATGTACAACTCGGTTACAATATCTGTGGACCTCGCTGGAATGTCAAGCCCCCTCCCCGTTCTCTTGAAAAAAAAAATTAAAGAATAAAAGAGTAAAAGTATAAAATATTTTATTTATAGTTCATAATTACTATTGTTTACAATACTATTCCCATGATGCTTGTTTTGTGCACCGTACCTAAGCGCTGACGTGACGTCATCAGGTCCACAGATATTGAAACCGGGTTGTATGTCTATCCGTTACCCTAGTATCCATAACACAAGCCTTACAGTAGTTACTTTGGGCTTGGCTAATTGGCGTAAACGTAAGAAACATTATTATTATTACTATTTAACTTTATAAGTATTTAAAGCTCTTTAAATGGTGTATATTGAAGTATATGCAATAAAATACGCAAATAATTGTTGTTTTTTTAAGTGCAATCGGGTAACTGCATCCGTATGTAGGCAATTTAACTGGTTTGAATTGTTCAAAATGAAATTTCAATTTCAATTTTCCTCTCTTCATTTTCAATACGAAGAAAATTTATTGCCTTTAAAAAAAGTAGGTAGTCCATTTTCCGCTGAAGACGTAATAATATTGTCTAGACTTCACTCCAACATCCGGATTGTAATCTATTTTAGTCTGTGGTGAGAACTAAACATTATATAATCAGTGGCTGAAGTAACGTTTTTTAGGGTTCCGTTCTTCGAAAGGAAAAAACGGAACCCTTACAGGATCACTTTGTTGTCCGTCCGTCCGTCTGTCAAGACCCTTTTTCTCAGAAACACGTGGATGTATCAAGCTGAAATTTATATCAAATACTCAGATCTACTGTCCCTTGGAGCTGTGAAAAACTCAAACTTCTAAGCCAATGCAATCAAAAGATACAGCCGTTTATGCCGCAAAATTACAGGATACTTCCCGTGGACTCAGAATCTTGAAATTTCGTACGAAGCAACGTCTTATAGCAAAGATAAAGGAGAAATCGCGAAAATCGTAAATTTTTAGTTACGTCATATAATAAAAATATTTTACGGGACCCTCGATGCGCGAGTCCGACTCGCACTTGGCAGGATTTTGATAGCTATATCTCTGAAACTGAATAGGTATTATGAGGTTTCATGTTCATGTATTAAGCACAACAACGGATATTATTGTCTCATAAGAATATCTTATCTTTAGCAATTTTTAATTGGCGTCAAACGATACAGCTTATGCTAAGCGACAGCCGCTTCCTGTTTACGACAAGCTAATTAATTTTATTTCGTTAATAAATTATGAAGGGAGCGGTTGTTATTTTCAAATGTAATGTGCGTAAGCTTCAGTTTTTCGACAAGATTGAATTAAAATTGAAAAATATATTTATAAACCTCTATAATATCTCTGGCACAATTTTGGAATGGATCACGTACATTTTAAAAAGGAATACTTTTGCCAGTTACAGGATTTTTATTCGTTTATATGTAACATTTTTTCTTTTTTAATTTCTTGTATTCCAGTCGTACTATACATTTTTTTTGTTGAAATCAAATTAATGTTTTTATAATTATTAGTGAAGTTTATGCTTATTATACGTTACATACTATACCTTTATGATTTTTTTTATATTATGTGATATCTTATATGCTGAAAATGCTAGAAAAGATATCTCTGGCGTGACTGCTATACATTATGTAAGAGACCATTTAATTTATAGAGTCTAAATGGGTTAACGTTAGTACATTTTTTTTTTAAGAAAAAGAAATTAAAATATATTTCGTAAATAGCTTAATCTAAATAAGGAAATTTCAGAATATACAAAGTTCTAATCCCGAGTGAACGTGATTTGTGTGTAAATATATAATCTAAATTAGATTTCAACTTACACAAATTCGACATAAAAGGGTAACCGAGGGATTAAACTTTGGCTCACTCATCAGCCCCTAACTTGAACTCCAGCAACAAGAATTTCAATAACTTAATTAACGATATTCCAATATCAATAAAAATCTCAAACGTCTAACCACAAAAGTTGAAATAAAATAACTAATTGAAACGCAATTTTTCAACTGGCAACACTTCCACTGTGATGGCGCGAAACAATCCCTCTAGGAATGCCGCATCCAATTAATTACTCCGTAATTCGCGCCAAATAACATCATAATTCTTCCCGAGTAAATCACGTTGCACTCCATTGTTCCGTTTTAAACTTTACTACTTGAAAACAAAACGACGAATGTAAAATTGTTATTTGAAATGCTAAATACGTTTTCCTTTATTCTGAGCATTGTAAGAAATAATTACATCAAGAGCTGATAAAGCAGAACAGACTCGTGCAAGATCCTTATTACAGTTTCAGGTTAAGTTACATTTAAAATAAAGTATCTCCTTTTTTTCTATTAAAAAAATACATCATATTTAAGGTTGATTTCTTTTTCCCTCACATGATTTGTATAAAAACAGGGAAATTACCCCAAAAAGTGGTACATAAAATAACACTTAGCCCTATTAAATAATCGTTTCTCATTCAGCGGGAAATTTGGAACGCAAAATTGGTTGAGAATGAATTACTTTTGGTTGACTAAGCGACTTTTCAAGTACCCATTTGTTCTAAGCTAACTTTCTTTCGAGCGTAATCTTATAAGATTTTCCAATGGTAGAATATTTATTTTGTTTAACATGTTTTATCGACCATAAATACAAATTGGCACAACTGACTGACTTAATACTAGTATTTATATGGCATCACTACTAATATTATAAACTAGCTGACCCGGCCACACGTTGCCGTGGCTAAGTTATTATAATTTGCAATTTATTAAAATTGTAGTAGCCTAAGTTACTCCTTATTACATCAGCTACCTGCCAATAAAAGTCCCGTCAAATTCGGTCTAGCCCTTTCAGAGATCAGCCGGAACAAACAGACTGGCAGACAGACAGACAAAAAAAGGTAAAAAAATGTCATTTTGGTGTATGTACCGTATATATATTCATATGCATGTAGTAAAAACCGGTTATTTCAATATTACAGACACTCCAATTTTATTTATATGTATAGATTTGAATCTAAGTTTCTTTGTTATGCTTTCACGCAAAAACTACTAAACCGATTATCATGAAAATTCGTACATATATTCTTGGAGGTATTAGAAGTAACATAAGACGCTTTTTTTTAAAAATAATAATAAAAAAAAGCGGGCAATGCCGCGAGTAAAAGCTAGTACAGTCGAACCTCTATAAGTCGAACATCAAGGGAGACGCCAAAAATTTCGAGTTATAGAGTTTTCAACTTATGGAGGATTTCGACTTAAGCGGATTTTGATTCGACATAAAGAGTTTGAGGTTTATTCTTATAAATTTTGAGTTAGAGAGGTAAAATAAATAAAAATTCAACTTGCAGAGGTGACAAACATACATATTTTTATTTATTATAAATCAACATTATTTCAAATCATTTTAAAATAAAAAATATGGCATTAAAAAAAGTCAGTAATTTTTTTTTGCTTTAGATAATTTGGTTGTTCTCTATCTATAGCATTGTCTAATCTATAAAGAGCAGAAAATTCTTCTTCTTCGGAGTTACTGGTCTGCTCTATAAAATTACGTAAGGTATTCAATGCAGTTCGCGCCTCTTTGATGTATATCTACATATCTATTTTACTCGGACTTTCTCGTACTTAGATTGAAAGCATTAAGGAATTGAGCTTTAAGACAAGGCATTAATAGACATTTTGGTATACATATTTGTTAACGCCATTTTGACACTGCTTTCTTTCATTGGCAAAAGTACCTACTAAATGAATAATGTAAACAAACGGTTCGCGACAAAATTGTAATATTTGTTTGCTGAGCGTTTTGATTTTGTTTTGTTTTAAGAATAGTTTATTGAGATAATCAAAATTGAACACCTGACACCAAGCAAGCAAACACGTGTGCGTGAGTCATAAATTTATTATCGTATACTCCTAAAATGTTTTCAAGTGTACACAATAGTGTACACTCACATTGTCGGCAAGTTCTTAAAGTCGGTAACTTATTTTTGTTCGAACAATAGAGGTAATAAATTCCAAATGATCAAGTTGTAAAGGTTGTAAAATAAAACGTTGCTATGTTCGAGATACAGAGGTCAAATTAAATTTTTCGAGTTATAGAGTGAAAATATGTACCAAAATGGCTTGGAGGGACTCGGTGATTATTTCGACTAACAAAGGGTCAAGATTTCAAGTAATGGAGGTTTTGGTGTTTGAAGGGAAGGGAACAAAACATTTTTTCGACATTTGGAGGTTTTTGACTTATCGAGGTTCGACTTATAGAGGTTCGACTGTACTATATAACTATAAATTCGTATCACAATGTTTGACAGCGATTAACTCCGAATCTACTAAACCGATTTTGATGATTCTTTCTTCATTTTGCTGGATTTGTTCTGACTTAGGACATAGGATAGGTTTCATTTATAACAGTAACGCGTGACCGGGTCAGCTATTTCCTATATACGAGGGGTGATCCAAAAGTAATGACAATGAATATTAAACAACATGATTATAGTTAATTTTTTATTTTATTTTTCTACATTTACCTATTTCTGCCGCAAAGCAGCAGTGCTTGCATTGCTGTGTTCCGGTTTGAAGAGTAAGATATGGCAGTGAAATTACTGGGTACAGTGACTTTACATCTTGTGTCACAAGTTGGCAACGTACACTGTGGTTCTTGTGGGGATTGCAGTTTTGCTGCGAATCTCACAAGAGCCACATGTATTATAGGTGACTGTTACCACTTACCATCAGGTGGGCAGTTTGATTGTTTGCCAAATTTCTGCGATAAAAAAAAAACATAGTCTTCTAAAAAGTCTTCTATATACATTTAGGCCACCTTTTTTCTTGACTCTCCAAACAAGCCTCAAAATCATGGCTTATTGATATGATTTTTCTAGCCTGAACTAGTGGGTAATATAGTAATATATACCTATATATATTGGATTTTTATTTGCAATGGAAATAACCGATTATCATTACTTTTGGATCACCCCTCGTATATACTTATTTATATAGATGGTGATTCAATTGGAGATTAATTATTAACTTTCAGAATCTTGAAAGAAAATCTTGAACTTTCTTCTTAAGCGTTAAATTACTGAGACATCTTATCTAGCACTTAACTGTTATAGTTATTAAAGAGAATTTCAGATGACCAGTAAATGATAAAAGATCATAAAAACTACTAATCAGACATTCTTTTTTTAGCTTTTTCTATATTCATATAATTTTGTGATTTGATTGATAAATTTTATTTGATGTAATTAATAAATAACTAATACAAAGTGAGATATCAATCGAATATTGTTTTTACAGATTGAATATGTTATGGTTAATACAATTTTAGTGTTGCTAGAGTAAATAAAAATAGATAATTTTAATGCAATGATATCGAATAAGACAGAAGTTATGCCCACGAGCATAATACGAGAACGGAAGACGTTCATTCAGTTCGTTTTACTATTTGAGATAAATATACGATTCAGAGAACCATTACATCGAGTTAGCCCCTTCGATACCTTGCCGGGACAATATATAAAAAGAGCCACAGATAATACAATTCCAAGAATTGTAATTACGGTGGAAGACGCAAAATTTGCGGAAAAAAAGAAAAAAAATCCCTCTCCAAAAAGTTTTGACTAACATTCTTAGTCAGAACTATTTTTAACTAAAACAATTTGGTCAGAAACACTATTACCCAATATTTTGCAGTTAAAAGTACTTTTGACCAACGTCCTCAGTTAAACCCACTTTTGACTCCGAAACTACTGACTCCTTCTTTGTATTATACAAAATAATGATATTTCAGTAATAATAATTCCATTCATAAAAGTATGCAATTTTTAATCAATATTTTTATGACGCTATGACATAAAATTATCGTCCGTAAACTGACTTTACAGAGAACCAATTCTTTTTTATTAAATTTTGCTGGCTTTGTTCCGACTAAGGACATAAGATAGGTTTAATTTTAATTCATAACACAGTAACGCGTGGCCCGTGTCTAGTAAATAATATATTTGACAAATCTGTGGTGGTAAAAGTACCTGGTTTGAAAAATAGTAATAAAAACTCGGGTTAATTTTAACAAAAGAAACGCTATTTAACCTGTTAATTACTGTTAACGTCCCAAGCTTTTCCTTTAAAGCCAGTTGTGTATAAAAACCGAAGCGTCTCATTTAGCTAGGCAGTTCTAATACAATTAGTCTCTCTAGCTCTTTGTTAAACACCGACCTATTTACACACGGTATCCATTGTCCTAAGTACAGCCAACGGCAAAGCAAGTTTAATACTTAATATGATAGCGCAGTGACCAGAGTCTTGGCTTCTCATAATAAGATACGCCATTTGGATCTGTCATGTACAAGCTCCTTCCAGTTTCGCATACCGTGCTCACACAAGTCTCGTAAGTCCTGGTCCTTCCAGCAGTATCTCGACCTCACCTCACCGGCCTCAAAATAGATCAATTTTTCTCTAAGATCATCTTTAGTTTTTTCCAGGTAACCAAGCCAGCGACGTTTCTGAGCTTTTATGTTACCGGTGACATTGGGCTCAGCCCTCAGTTGTCTCTTCTTTATCTCCACTCTCTCTGCAGTTTGTATTGGACCCAGAATCTTTCTTAGCACTTTTCTTTCCGTTACCAAGAGTTGTCTCCCCAGCCATACCTAAGGATGGACCGTGTAACTGTCTTGTAGATACGGAGCTTAGTCCATCTGCTGAGAAGCCTAGACACCAACACTTTATCTAATACTGCACTACAGCCTTCTATATTTTTACAGTTAGTACACAAGGAATGATGGTAAAATGATCAGCAGTACTGGAACTCTCTGGGGACCTGCAGACAAGTGAAACTCTGACTTGAGTGGATGCTTTTCTCTGCTAAGAACAGAACTACTCCTAGTTACAAGCGTCATTACTGGTCATGGCAATTTTAACAAGCAATTTAATCATTGCATCTCCGACAGTTTTTTATGCGGAGAATGCATGGAAGTAGAAACAACAGCCAACCATTTCATAATAAACTGTGGAGGAGTGACCTAATACAGGGCCAAACTTCTATTCCGGTAGCTTTCGGGAAGTGCTCACCAAGGTGAAGGCACTTGGAGCGATCTGATGTGATGTCTGGAATGAGCCACCCGACACCATCCAGACGGAAAATAGGCACTCGAATTGCGGACACCGCCCGTAAAGAATGAAGATTATAGTAAAACCAGTGAAGGGGATGCTTCTGACTTAAAAAATAGAACCCCCATCCTATTAAATTAAAGCTTGAGATAAAAATAAAAAATATAATGTTTTTTATTCAATATGAGCTTTAAATGCATGTATTGAACATAGCTACGTAAGACCTACGTCGGGAGGCCTTGTGCCGAGAATAAGCCACAAGAAACTCGGCAAGGGCTTTAGAAAAGCTAGGTACTAGTAATAATAAAGATATTGTGCGCCCGTAAAGCAGAAAAGAGGATAGAATATATTTTTTAGGAAATTGCTTTTTAAATCCAATATATACAGTTCAATATAGGTTCAGATACTGTTTAACTTACTAGCGGTTGTCTGTACTTTCTACGGGACATAATGTACATTTCTGTTGTAATTTTAGCGACGTAACGAAACAATGTGAGCGGCAATTTCGTTTGCATTACAACTGAGAAATGCCCTTGTTATTAGTGAAGCGCCGTGTTCATGTCTTGTTTAATTTATATCGAAGTATTTGTCATCTGTATAAGGATCTCTTTTGCTTTATTTCGGTGAAATGATGCTAGATTTTTTATATTTAAAGAAATTAATACTAGAAAAAGTTCAACATATCAAAACAGTCGAACTTGTGTTGTGCGAGACTGGAAACCATATAACCTCGTTATCTGGGAAAATACTCTGGCAATTAAGCTACCAAGATCTTAAATAACAAAAATATATAATTATTTGTAACTGTTTCCTTTTTATCAATGCCGCATAATAACCGCATATGGTATATGCGGTTAACGCGTTGCTATGGTAACGTTATTGATACAATGGAAAAAGAGCGGTAATAAGAGCGGACAGACAAACACACAAACCACTGTGATCTTAAATTATAGATTAAGGATGACCATTTGCTGCAACGGTAGCGATCTTGCCTTTAACACCAGCGATCCTGCCTTTATCACCAGCGATCCTGCCTTTAACACCAGCGATCCTGCCTTTAACACCAGCGATCCTGCCTTTATCACCAGCGATCCTGCCTTTAACACCAGCGATCCTGGATTCGAGTAGGAAGAGGCAGATGTTTGTGAGATGATAACGAGCATTGGTACCTCAATCATGGGTATTTATACATATCAATATTACATTTCTTTGTAGCTAATTTATGTCTGTACGTTACCATAGTATCCATAACAGAAGATACTGTAAAGCTTACTTCTTTGCTAATTGGTGTGAATATAGTAATTATTATATTACAATTATTACTACTGTACAATTGTCTTTTATCTAAGTAGATCATTTGACGATCAGCAACAGTAGCGATCCCGCCTTCTACACCAACGGTTCTGGGTTTGTATCCTTGCATACATTGACCATAACTTGTTTCCGAGTAATGGTGGTTAAATAGTTATTTATTTGTGTCTATCCGTGATTTGATATCTATATTACAAACTTTGATTAGTTCGGGACTAAATAATGGTTGCAAGTTGTCCGAAATTTATGATAATCATTGTTATTATGGTTGGATGAAACGATCGATTCTGTAGACTAAGATCAAAGGAGTTTGAGTACAGTCGAGATATAATAAGCGGTGTTTATTATGGTTGCTTCATAAGTGTTGCCATAGCATCGTAAATGGTAGATTTGGTAGTTTCACAAAACGTTACGGCTGTTTTGATTTTGTGGTTAAATGGTATACACGTAAAGTGTAAATGTTAGTTATGACGATCGTATTGTTATTAATTAATGGTTATCATAGTATATTGTTATGCTTTTGACACTTAATTGGTTTAATTTTAAGAGAGTTGTGTAAAGAAAATTAGGACGATATTAAAACAACTTCCGTATCGAAAAAAAACACAATTCCGGATTATCCCGGATTGAAATCTGTGTAATGATTGATCATTATCTTATTTATGTATTACCAGCTAACCCGGCCACGCGTTGCTGGTATAACCCGGCCACGCTTTGCTATGGTATAGTTGATTGATTATAACGAAGGCTTATGACCTTTCCCGTGTACAAGCCAACCTCAGGTGGTGTTTAGTCAGTGCGAGTCTGACATAACTCTCGGGCCGGCCCGAAGTATCCATGGATGGAGGATTCACCACCTCCCTCCCTCGAGTCCGGAGTGTGCATTTTGCATTAAAAAAAAAGGCTTATAGTAACTATATATGGTAACAAACACACAAAGTCCTTCTTTTATATAGTAGAGATTATTTATATTTTAATAAAATTAAAATTAATGTAATTTTATCTGTAATTTGTAATTATGAATTTTGAAATTTGTGTTTATTTATGGGTGTAATGTGATTAGCATACACATCAGATAAAAAACTGTGTACCTTTGCCAATGGTGTGTCATAAAAAAATAAATGTAATATTTTTGACGAGCTCCTTGGTAATATGGCTCGTAATGGTAAAGTTATTACAAGGTCTCAAGGTATGTAATGTTCTCTAATTTAATTTAACAAAAACTCACATTTTTAAAATTCACAGAAATCCAAACTCAAAATTGCTTAATGAAATTTTAACAGATATTGACAAAAACTTGAATTAATTAAACAAACCTTCATACTCAACTATTCGGGACATCTCAACCCTTCGCCTGTTTCTAATGTAATGTTAAAAGGGTCTAAGAGACCCTCGTATGAATAATTCAGAGAGGAATCAGCTGATTATTTGCTTGAAACTAGGCAGAGGGTCAAATTTCATTATAGTGCCTTAAAATAATAAAAAAAACTAAAGAGGTTAAGTAGTTATACGATCGTACTTTTTTGTTCCATTTCAAAATGAGTTTGTATATCAAAAACAAATTGTGAATTAAAAAAACATTTTTCCCATTCCGTGCCTTAAAATTAAAAAAAAAAACAAAGGAGGTTAAAAGGCTTAATATTCGTGCTTTTTATTCCATTTTTAAATGAGTCTATGCAACAAAAATAAATAGTTTTTTTTAAAAACCTACTTTCCCATTTAGTGCCTTTAAATTTTAAAAAAATACCAAGAAGGTTATTTTAAAAATCTTCTTTCTCAGAGTCTTTAAAATTAAAAAATAAAGTGTCAATTCCGAAATACACCTTTCTCATTATAATTACTACGATTTATCCCAGTTACGTAGTCTGTCCACGGATTATTCCCCTAAGAGCATACTGGAGGGACCGAAGTACTTTATATGCAAATCTTGCTCATCTGCAGAGTTTCATCAAAATTAGTTACACCGGGCTAACTCGAGAGATTGTGATACGCCATTGGTTTACCCCACATAGGGGTTAATTTATATTAACATACATACAATTTTTAATATTGCCGCCATTTTTAATATTTGCTGAAACTTAATCAATAGAAATAATTAGAGAATTATCCTTAGAATGATTGTGTTGAGCTTTAAAAAACCAAGTATTTGAGAAAAAGAATTTTTTTTTCATTAACACTGTAAGGCTTGTGTTATGGATACTAGGGTAACGGATAGACATATATCATACAATAGATATGTAATATTTATAGACATTTTAAATACCCATGATTCAGGTACAAATGCTTGTATTCATCACACAAACATCTGCCCCTTCAAGACTTGAATCCAGGACCTTCGGTTCGAAAGGCAGGATCGCTACCGTTGCACCAGACGGTTTGTTATTGTTAAGTAATTGTTTAATTTTGCAATTAATTAAGAACCGCAATGTAGGGATCTTAATGTGTCTCTTGTGAAATGAAGGAACTGGAGATACTTAACATGACAATGGAGAATTAAGAACTTGATCTTCTAATTAAAAAATACTTAACGTTACAAAATCAGGTTTTGTGTAATTTAAATTTTAATTAATTAGTTATATCTTGGTTTCAATGTTCTTATAAAAGTTGGGAATAATTGTAAAAATAATATATTAAGAAATTTTGCTGAAACAAAACGCCAATTCGCGAGGCTATTTCGAATTTACGCAACTGTTTTTGTTTCGGCAGTGTATTTCATTGGCTCTAGACTAATTGATGTGAATATAAGAAATATTATTATTACTAGGCGATGCAGTCGCTAAGCATAAAGCTACTCTAGCACCATATATTGGAGCGGAGCGTAATATCTAAAAAAAATGTTTTTTGGTTCGCTGGGATTTTTTGCGAATTTCGAAATTCGGGCTCCGTCACCATCTGGTCCTAAACCTGTTGATTCGATTGCACAAAAAAAATATAAAAATCGGTTAAGAACTCGGGAAGTTATGGCGTAACAGACATTGCGCCATTGAAGCTGATCCATGGGAGCTTCGCTCGCTACGCTCGCTCCGCTCCAATTACTATTAAATAATCATTTATCACAAAATAGTTTTGCTTTGACGTAAACCGATTCGTTGCTACATACAATTACCAGAAACGAGCTTGATTTACGAGAATAATGAAGATAGTTTTATCCTGGGTAGATTTCCCTAAAACTTAATTTGAAGTAGTTATCATCGATTTAAAAATGACACGGCTCCGGTGACTAGTGCCACACGCAAAAGAAAATGATGGCACGCCTGAAGCCATCCGCATCGAATCGAATTGAAATCGCAAAAATTCCCATCGAATCAAAAATTTTTTTTTCGTTTTTTAAGTATTACGCTCCGCTCCAATATATGGTGCTAGCGTAGCTTTATGCTTAGCGACTGCATCGCCTAGTAAAGTTTATTTTTGTTATAAAGAATTAATTCAGATGTTATTGGCATTCAGATGTTATATGTTATTGTTATTATAAAGAATTAAGTTTGCCAATAACTAAAATTAAAGAATTAATTTTAGTTATTGGCAAACTTTCTTTAAGTATTTAAATTAACATTTTAAATACCGACTTTACATATGGCGTGAGTTTTTACTTATGATCGTGCAGATAACATGAGAAACATACCTGTAAACAAAAGAAATAAACAATATTTAAAAATGTTTATAATTATATTTAATTCTTACACTTCCGCTCACATTACATTACATTACATTATAAAAATTTTAACAGTTCAGAAAGTGCCCGTTTAAAATATTGTGAAGGTAGTAAAAAAAAAATATATGATGACCATTGCCTTAGTCATTCTATGATCACAGCTTTTGTAAAGGAGTCGAAACATCAGTTGTTTTATTAATTAATAAATAAAGACAACATCGCATACATTTTGGGACCCGAGTAGCTAAAGCACTTGAGTTATGGAAATTAGAAACATTAACAGTACAACCAACATTGTCTATGCCTCTCTTTCCATTGTCACTTACATATTTCAGAAATCCAAACCATGATTACATTAATTACTAGCGGCCGTACGCGACTTCGTCCGCGTGGAACATTGCAACATTACTTTATTATTCTAAAATTAAAGATTTTTTCTAAAATAAAAGTAGCCTAAGTTACGTCTAACTTTTGCATACATACCCTTATAAATATAATTATGTTTCTATGTCATACCTGAAATATTAAAGAAAATGTTTTCAATTTCCTAATACACTATTACATAATGCTACGAACAAGTTATTACAGATAGTAAGATTGCTGTAATTGTTCAAATAATTACTTACCAATGCAATTTACGAAATAGATATAAATATTATGTATTAAATTAGCAAAATAATACAATAATATTCAGTACTGACATAACTGCATTTCATTCAGCACAATATAGAATAAAATATTTCAAGAAATTGTTAAATTAAAGTCCAGTTCAAAACTTGGAGCCGAAATAAACTTTTCGCTCCATCAATTTTTCACTCGGCCTTAGTGCGCATGCGCGCTAGAATTCGCGCATGCTCCGTAACCCTATTTTCCACCACTGGGAGTATTTGCCGCGCTTTCGCATCGAAGATATCAGTTAACATCCACAGTTAATAAATACAATAGAATTTAAGCTATAATCAATAATATTACTAGGTCTGCAATGCTGCTGCTGTTTGCAAATACTGAGCGAAGCACTACGTTACCTAACCTCACCTAAATTTCATGAATGTAGTCTCAGCGGTTTGGCTGTGATCAGCTTTTGAATTTTTCTTTCGGTGATTATTCCTCCATGGTAAAGTCTATATTTTTTTTTACATAGCCTATGTCCGTCAGGTTAGAATTATTAATTATATATGTTCATGCCAAAATTTGATCGAATCGGTTGTACCGTTAAGTAGCAGGAGGGAGACAAGGGAAATTTGTGAGTTGCCTAAAAGAGAGTCAGTCAAAGAGAGTCACTCTTTCAGAGCTTCACTCAATAAAATATATTATTATTAAACTATTTGTATCATAATATTAACAAATAAATATGATAAATTAATCTGCCTTATAAAATAAAATATGTAGGTACTATATAAGATAATTTATTAGGATTCTATAAATAAGATAGGTACTTTATAATATGAAATAAACTTAGCAAAATAAAAGAAATAAATGCAATGTTACAATATATTGTCCCTGTCGGGGATCGAACGGAACATTCACCACAAAAACCAGCATGTCGCTCGACCAAGGAGGTTGTTCAAAAGAAAAAAAAAAGAGCTCAGAAAAAGGCTGTTTAATAGAAAAAAAAGTGATCTCAGAAAGCATTTCGCTCAAATCAAACTGGGCCAATATTTTAATTAAAATTTTCTAGGTCAAGCTTTTTATTTAAACTCACCTATTTATTTATAATGATAATACCAATAAAACACTGCTAAACTTAACAGGTTAGGTTATCTGGGTTAAGACTGACCAGACAATAAAAACAAAATGGTGGCCCAGTTTGATTTCGGTTGTCACGAAAGTCTGAAACTTACTTGCACTTTTTAAACATTGTAAATAATTATTGTTAAGTAATAAATCTGTTTCACGTATTTCTGTTTTCTATGAAGCATTTTATTAATTTATAATAATAATAATATTTCTCACATTCACACCAATTAACCACCAAAAGTACTGGAAGTCTTGTGTTATGGGTACTAGGGTAACAGATAGACATACATAATGATACAAAGATACGTAATATTTATAGAAATATATACAAAATAAGCAAAATGGAGGATCATTGTAAATAATTATTGTTAAGTAATAAATCTGTATCACGTATTTCTGTTTTCTACGTAGCATTTTATTAATTTATAATAATAATAATATTTCTCACATTCACACCAATTAACCTTACCCAAAGTACTGTAAGTCTTGTGTTATGGATACTAGGGTAACGGATAGACATACATATATGATACATAGATACGTAATCTTTATATATATAATTCTTCTGTGAGTGTGTATGTCACTGAACTCCTCCTAAACGGCTGGACCGATTTGAATGAATTTTTTTGTGTGTGTTCAAGGGGATCTGAGAATGGTTTAGATTCACAAATCAGTCCGGCAGATGGCACTGCAGTCGGCACAGCAACGCGTGGCCGGGTCAACTAGTATTTATAGAAATCTATACAAAATAAGCAAAATGGAGGTAGATGCAATTATAAATCATGATTGATTAGATTTACATATTCTCAACGTTGTAAATCATACTTAGACAATATTATTAATGAAATAATATTCTATTTCAAATTAAGCTTCAACGCTACATCGATCCCGTACACTTGAATGATCGAGTTCGCTAATTACTTTTAAAGTTCACCCCATCCATCTTAGCTTGTTTGTCTAAACCACTCATTTGACTTCTAATTAAATGACTATTAGATGGCTATCGATTGGATATCTCAGTTATACTATTTAAGGCGACAACTTAATATTGAGATAATTTGAAATATTCGTGTTCAACTCGGCATATTTTATTTAGTTCATAAGTAGATTATGTGGGAAAAAAAGTGTGTGTATAATTTAGCGTAACTAAACAACAGTTGCTCAATCTTAACGCAAGTTCGATCGTGTATGGAGTACTGAGGCCCTACCATCACGTCTTATAGCGATTCAAGTTTAGTTGTTAGAAAGAGACGCCACTACAGACCGCGTATAGCGGTGTCTCACTTTGACAATCGAACTTGAATCACGCTAAAAGATGATGGTAGGCCCTCTGTTCTCATCTTTGGGACGGTTCCGTCCAATACCAACTCCAGACGGTCCATTGAGAGGAGGGCCAAGAAACTCATCGGCAATGACGACCTTTTTAATAATAAGCTGAAGAGCCTTGAACATAGAAGGAAGATAGCTAGCTTATTCGTTTTTTTATAGGATACATTCGGAGTGTGCAGCAGAATTGCACAGCCTTGTTCCGCCGTTCCCATTTTTTCATCGGACATCCAGACTTATAAATAGGCGCCACCGTTATATGATTGAGGATTTCTATAATTTCCACGCTTGGCAGGCAATTTACAGATATCAGTAAAATACCATAATTAGAAAAACACTCCTGCCTATTTTGTGCTGTTCGAGAGGTTACTGCTTGCCTCTCGTCTCATAGAAGCCTTTTACGACCACTTAGGGGTTTTTCCCTTTTAGGGGGTAAATAAGTGAGGTGGGATATTTTTAGGGTTTTCGTAACCTATCATATTTTTTATTTTATTTGTCGAGAAAAATAAAGGTGTAAAAGTATAGGCCCTGGGATAGTCCAAACTAGCCAATCAAATTAATTTTTTATCTAGTGACCTCGGACTTAGCGACATGGTGTGTAGTTACATATATTTCAACTACAGTAGTTGGAATTTTAAATCGAAATGGTGGACATTGTACACTATACAACCCATCTCCTAACATGTTAGGCTTATTCTATGTCAGCATGTTTGACTTTAAAAAATTGGATTTGTCTGAAGAAAATGAAATAATATTTGACTTATTAATGACTTATAAAAAAATTATAAAAAATATATAATTTAGTGATTCATTATTGATAATTTATTTGTGATTTCCTTAAAATATCAACTTTAGGATATAATTTTCAAGTAATAAGGGAGATTTAAGGGGTTTTTAAATTTAGTTTTAGGGATAAATATTTTTGAGTTGGTAACACTGTTTACGATACCCTTTTATGTGAAGGATTAGTGATACCACACGGCCACGGATATTTAATATCAAAAGTATTTTGAATAACGATTAAATTCCAATAAACTCTTTTATAATCTTCAGATAAAAAAGGCACCTATACAACTCAGATAATTACTACCTCCCACAAAAGTCGGAAGCAAAAACCTCGCACAACACAATATTTTCCCCTGTTAGTTGTAGTTGAATAATAAGAAGAAACGTAATTGCCTTATAATCGACAATATGCCGGCAAAAACAATGGTTCCCAGAGCCGTGTGTAAAATAAAAATAAAATGGCAAAGCGCGAGTTGAGTGTAATAAAGAAGTATTCAAAAAAAGAACAATTAGTTTTGGTTGTTCCTTTAAGAAAATAGTAATAAAAGTGTTGCCATTTTGAATACGTATATTCTGCCATGTTATAAGGAACTTCAATGCATGTAATGCAATAGTTTTAAGAGGTTAGATTTGAAAAATATATTATTTACTTAGTAGTAATTAAGTATGTGGGCGCTTTTATTAGAATATATCTTCAATTTGATTTGAAGCATTTGTACCTCAGTCTCAGGTTAGGCTAATTGGTGTGAATCTAAGAATTATTATTAGTAGCTAACCCGGCCACGCGTTGCTGGTATAACCCGGCCACGCGCTGCTGGTACGGTTACAAACAGACACACACACACAAAGTATTGTCATAATATAATGCAAATAACTTTTGTTATATTGCCAACTATTAGGTTATGTAAAAAAGAGTATTGTTTGCTCTATTTTGTCAGGTATATATTATTTCGTACGAAAAAATCTTGAAATGCTCACGAAAGCGCTTTACAATACTATGCCATACCAGAATTACAATACCAGCTACGTGCTCGGCAAGTTTTAACGAAACTATCCGTTGCGTCGACGGGAAATTCTATGCAATCCGATTTTTCGAGACTTGCATTGTGCATTACAAGCACAAATTCTTGGAATATATTCCGCGAAAAATTGCAACAATCAAACACTTAAAACCACACATTACTAAAGGTATTTAGTGCAATATGTAAATGATTATTTTTTAAGAATTACGGCACAAGTCATGTTTTGGCTTAAAACTGACTGAAGGTATGATAGATTTAGCTTTTTGCTAATTTTATATTTTGGTCTGATTACAATTTTGCTTATAATTTTCTTTCATTTTTAAGTTGTCCAACAATTAATATTTCTAATACCTATATCCCTTGCCTTCTCACATCAATTGATTAATTAGAAGATAAGTGAGATATAAAATACGCTTGTAAAAATCTACCACGCCTCCGATCCCTCAGGTAGGATTCAAACCACGACCTTTCACTATCCGGGAGAGTGCTATGACCGCTGAGCTACCGAGATGCTGGCAGACGCATCGAAATTTACAAACGTATTGTAACTTCTTGAGCTAGTCGGTAGCTAAGCGGTCAGTGCACTCGCCCGGATAGCGAAAAATCATGGATTCAAATCTTGTCTGAAAGCTTGGAGGAGTGATTGTTTTTAACATGCGTATTAATATCTTATAAAAATAATTGTGAGTGCAAAAATACTTTATTTATTCTATTTACCTAGGTTGCTTTGAAGAGATTGCTTTTGTTAAGACCGCCTGTTCGTATACTTTTCTCTATTGTACTTTTCTTTTGCTGTATCTGTCTCTATCTGTTCGTGCAATAAAGTTTAATTTATTCTTATTATAATGTATCAGTAAACAATCATTTGAACGAGTATTGGTCATAAAAATTAAAAAAAAAAACAAGAGTGCTCTTCGATTGGGCCAATATTTGTGGTCCAAATTTCATTTGTTAGTTTTTTTTTATTATCAGCAATCAAACTATATTAATTATACCAAGAGTTTGTATGCCACAAACCAAATAGGGCTAATAAAAATTCGGTGGTCTTATATACCTACATGTTTATTTCTTTCACTTCCGCACACATTTAAATAAAAAACTTATTTAGGATTTTTGCACATTATTTATATTTAATCCTGACGTTTCGAATCCTTTACAAGAGCGGTGATCACAGGATGACTAAGACAATGGTCGTCATATATTTTCTACTACCTTCACAATATTTTAAAAGGGCACATAAATAAAAATTGTTTTATTTTGCATTTTATTTAGTTATTAAATTTTCACTTCGATTAATACACTACTGAGTCTACCACCAGTTCGGAAATTGGGAGGCCCTTCCAAGAAGAACTGGCGAAATAAACTCAAATTTAAATATTGCGAAGGTAGTAGAAAATATATGACGACCATTGCCTTAGTCATCCTGTGAAACGTCAGGATTGAATATTAATTATGCGTAAAAAACCCTTAAATTGTTTAATATTAAAGATCTAATATACACTCAAATAGTTAAATACCTCCTTAATTTTTTTTATCATTTGAAAATAGAACGTCTTTCCATTTCTTACGGAACCCTAAAGATCAATGAAAGTGAATACCAAGCTACTGTTCATATAATAACGCGTTATGTAATTAAGTTTTTCATAATAGATGGCATATCTTTATGCGCACTTGCGTTTTTGGAGCAACTTTCCAATTTTTACTCAATAACTTCAAAAAAAAATTGTAACGATTCCATATTGTAATTTCTCTTTTTGGTTTCAATTCTTGATAAAATTATCATTACTACTTTCATTTTTCTTTGTAAAACTTCATTTATTTATATGAAAGTTATTAATGTTCAAACATGCGGAAAACGGATTCACTATTTGTAAAAGAAAAACACAAAATTAATGAGAATAATAGTTTGAAAAACTAAAAAACATGCTTTTGGCATTTTAGACGTCCGCCGTGTTGGATTTAAGTCACGTGACTATTTTTTTGGTATTCCTGACAGCAAACCTTTCATTTGATACCCATATCAAGGAAGTGCATTTCAAACAGCCAGTTCGCCATCTTGGAGAGGCCGCCATATTTGATTTGTAATGACGTTTCTTAGCTAGTCATGTATTGTCATCAGAACTCAGACCGTGTGCAAAATTTCATCCCAATCAAAGACCGGAAAGTGGGTCAAATTAAGATTCCAAGATTTTCTTACATAGTTACAAGTGAAGCTAATAAAAGCGTGTTAAAAATAGATTGTGATTTATGGCGCCAAAATTTTAAAACGTCAAATCTAACATTACCATTTTAAATAAAATAAAAATTGTCTATGAACCTTGAACCCTTTTTTAAATAAATTGTTTAAATAACTACATTTGCTGTAATACGACGGATGTAAAGCATATAATAAATGCGTCAACGATTTCCCCCTACATCTGTTTAATGTTGTGTCCAAAGTAACAGGTCGTAATGGTGCCTTTTACGCATGAAAAAGATAACATAGACAAACTGGTTTTTTTTTCGTGGCAAAGGTGTCTGTTACAGACGGATGCCACGGCCCATTGACTGATAAAAACAACGCGTTAATTCTTCTTTAAAATTCTTATAGGTCTCAAATAGAAAAATATCATTCGATTTGGATCCATTGTTTTAAATTTTTACTGTCACTTACATTAATAAAATAAAACGGAATTGTTATAATGATTTTGTTATTTATTTTTGAGGTTTGTTAATTATTACATACATACAGTGTCATAAAAACCAGTTCAAGTTTTACACTACACTGTCTGGCATTCATCATTGTACTTTTTTGTTTTATTATCATAAAATGTATGTATATATTTATAACTTTGGTTATACATAAAGCTGTTATCCGATCATGTCAGTACGTGCTGTGTAATGATCGTGACTTTTTACTAACTTCTACCATCTTGTTACAATTGTAAATGCAATAAATGGTTGATATTGAAATATAATTATTTTACTTAACTGTGGCCAGGGCCGGATTTGGAACTATGGAGGCCATTGGGCCCTAATTATTTTCTAATAAAATTCAAAATGAAAATCATTTATGGCGAATAAAATATATATAATACATACAATAATACAGTTTTTATGACCAAGTTAAAAGCGCTTCATTAATCATAACTTTATATCCAAGAATATGATACATATTTGGTTCTTTTACATTTCAAGTTCAACTCATTTGACGAAACTACCTCAGTAATGGAAGTATGGCAGCGAATAGGTTGGGTGAAAGGATTTAAACGTTGTGTGTATAATGCATCCGATGAAAAAAGGAATGAACTCTTAAAATCCCTTGCTCCCGACTCTGCGTCGCCCAGTACACCTAAATTTGAGTATAGTAACGAAGGTCTAGAATCAAAGTTCACTATACAGGAATTGGAACATTGTTTCAAAAAGAGCGACACCGGTGAGGACGAAATTACCTATTCTATGTTGTACAACTTGCCTAAGATAGGAAAAATTTATCTTCTTAACCTGTATAATGATATTTTTCACTGTAACGTAATTCCTACACAGTGGAGAAACGTAGTTGTAGTTCCCATCCCAAAATCGAGCGACATTCCTAATACCACACCAAAGTTAAGACCTATATCACTCATGTCCTGTATATGTAAAATATTTCACACTATGCTAGCTCGAAGAATAGAGTGGTTTGTGGAAAAAAATAAAATTTTACCAACGTACTCAACAGGTTTTAGGAAAGATCAATCAACTTTGGATTGCTTGGTGCGTGTTATCTCATACATTCAACTCAATTTTGAAAAAGGAATTCCAACTGTTGCATGCTTTCTTGACATAGAGAATGCATACAACAATGTGTCAGTACAACAAGTTGCGAACATTTTACATGAATTACGAATAGGAAAGAAAATTTGTACATACATCTGGTCCTTTCTGAATGAAAGGAACCTAAAAATTAAAAATCAACAAGGTGACAATATTACAATAAGAAGAACGGATAGAGGCCTAGCTCAAGGAGACCCACTATCTCCCCTAATTTTTAATATCGTCACATATAAATTAGCTCAACAAATTCAAGGTGTACATTTGTGTCAATATGCAGACGATTTTGTTCTTTATAGCAGTGATAAGAACCTTAGAACTTGCCAAACGAAATTACAAACTGCATTTAATGAAATAGTGATGCAATTAGATAACATAGGCCTGGACCTGTCAGCGGTTAAATCGAAATACTGCATTTTTGGAAGAGGCAGAAGTAAAAAAGAGGTAACTCTCAAAATTAAAGAAAATCAATTAACATCTGCGCATTGCATAAAATATTTAGGCATATGGCTTGACAGTTCCTTATGTTGGAGTAAGCATATTAAAGAAATAGCAGAAAAAGTGTCAAAATTTTTAAATATTTGAAAAATGCTGGCTGGTTCAGGTTGGGGCATTCATCCCAAACACTTGAGAAGACTGTATATTGCACTGCTTAGAAGTAGGTTTGATTATGGTTGCTACCTGTACGACAGTAGCGCAAATACTCACTTATCTAAGCTAGATAGGATCCAAAACCAAGCTTTGCGTATAATTGGCGGATTTATTAAGAGCACCCCTATACATGTCATGGAGTCCGAACTTTGTATACCCCCACTCTACATAAGACGAAAATATTTAGCCTTTAAATACTGTCTCAAATCAATGACATATAAACCCACAACTGACTTACTTGAGCAATTATCATCTTCTTGTCAGAATAGATATTGGGAGAAAAAAAGGAAACCCCTGCTTGCTATTACATATGAAAAAACCAAAGACCATGAACTATGTGCGACATTTCCTTTAGAAATGTTCTCCCTCGATACCTGGGTCACTAATATTGACACGTTCACAGTTGTAATACCATATCTTAATTGTATAAATGAAGCAAAACATTGTTTAGAACCTAATTCACTACGACACAATGTTTTTAACGAATTAGCGGAAAGATATGACGAGGGTTGGTGTAAAATCTTCACTAATGGTTCTAAAGATTCGAGAGGCAGTGGTGCAGCATATTATTTTTTTAACATGAAAGATATAGGTTCATTTAAAATAACCGCTGAGGTTTCTATAATGACAGTAGAACTTGTTGCTATATATAACGCACTCTTACATGCTAAAAACAGAAACCTTACAAAAATCGTCATTTGCACAGACAGTAGGAGTGGGTTGCAGCACATTGCTCGGTGCGCCTCTGGTAGCAGAGGCGCACCGATAGCATATAGTGTGCTACAACTCATTCATGAAAATAACATTAGGGGCCATCAGATAAGGTTGCAGTGGGTTCCCTCCCACGTGGGCATTAGGGGTAACGAGGAGGCTGACCGACACGCTAAACTTGCAATAACAAATGGTGTAGAAATTCAAGTTAAACCCTATCGTACAGAAATTCTCTCAAAATTTAAAAAAGAATGTCATAATTTATGAAAAGAATATTTTAACAAAACCTCTTTAGAAAAAGGAATCTGGTACAAAACAATGCAGAGTGAGCCTCCTCGTATTCCTTGGTGTGCAAATACTAATTTGTCTAGAAAATACGTCGTACTTTTACACAGACTACGGTCCGGCCACATTCCATGTAACAAGTTTGCACATTTAATGAGAAAAAGTGAATCACCAAACTGTGACGCGTGTGGTAAAGTGGAGGATGTGCAACACTTGTTGATGGAATGTGTCAAAAACCAAAGCGAGAGACAGCGACTTGTTCGTCATTTAGACCTGAAGGCATCTGATTTGGGAGCTTTCCAAAGTATTTTGGCGGATCCCGCATCAGATGCGGCCAGGCTTGTGTGCGACCTCGTTCAGTTACGTCAATTACATTTATGATGTGCTACTGAAAGGCTTAGGGTACAATGGGACTGACGAACTCTGTGTAAAAGTCCCTAAATTAAATAAGAGAAAAAAAAAAAAAGTTCAGCATTTTTAGCCTTCGTCAGCGGCATGTAAATTGTTTATAATCGATAATTCTATAATGTCAATTGATTAAAAATTATTAAATTACAAAATTATATGTCAGAACAATGGCAAAAGAATGATCCTAAAGTAATAAATTATCGTATTAAATAGATTAAATGTCATATAATAAAAAAACTGTTTGAAAAAAACGTGATAGTCAAAAGTAACCCGTAAGTCGAAATCAGTATTTTTTTATTTCTATTTTTTTACATCACATACATTATTATGATCCAAATAAAGTCGCTAAATCACTTGTGTAATGGAATTCAGGAACAACGACAGTAAGTACCACAACACTTAGACCGAAGCCTATAAAGAAAAAATCATCTATATTGACCCAGCCGGGACCTTGAAATGACAGTACCATGAACAACCAACAACCACAAAGGTCATCGAATATAGTGGGGGCCCCTCTCTTGTGAAGGCCTCAGGGAATTAGCCCCGCCTTCCAACCCCCTAAATCCGTCCCTGACTGTTGCATAACTGCAAATATCAGTCATTGTGTCTTGTATTGAATATTTTATGAAATTAACAATAACATTCGTCATCGTAAAGCACGTTTCTATATCGCGTTTCGCAATGGTTGTTTAATGAAAATGTGAAAACCGACCATTTTGTATTGCATCAATGTCATTACGAATTCTTAATCTTACGCGGCGTTGAATCGATTCAGCAATGTTAGTTTTAAAATGACTAAATATCTCCCAATAGATCAATTCGGAGAGCATTGGACCGGACATCCACAATCGAATTCGATTCCCGCCTTAGAATTGACTTGTGAGCCGAGATTTTTTTTAATTTGGGATGAACTCTTGATCCCAATCAAGCCCGGGGGCCAAGACAGAATCCACGATAGAACGAGCCGACCCAGAAGGTGCCTATTCACCCTGGCTTTGAAAATGGACGGGTTGTAAGTACTCGGAAATAGAGACGCAGGAAGGGAGTTCCACTCCTTTGCTGTGCGCATTATGAAGGATGTTGAGAAGATTTTTTCTAGTATTTTTCTATTAAGATAATTTATCAATTTTATCATAGAACATACATATTATAGTCCCCGGCATATAAGTTGAACCTAGTTTTGAAATCACGTGACATGCACAGTAACAATTTTAGGTACATTATTCACTACTGCCGGGACTATAATATGTATGTTATATGATAAAATTGATAAATTATGTTATGAATTTGTGTCTGTCTCTTCTTACTGTCGCGTTTTCGTGTCATCAACTTTCAAATCACAACGATGCTAAAGAAGTTTTCACTTCAATAATGCTTTATTTAGAAAAATATTATATAATATGCATCAAAATATATATAACACTTGAGTTAAATTAATAAGGTTAAAAAACACATGTAAAAGAATAGAGTGACTTATAATACCCATCAGCCGAAAGTTTGGCCTGATAAATACTCCAAGACTGAGTACTTGGAATTCTCAAAAATTGCTGCAAAATATACCTATCCGAATCAGGAGTAGCATTACTTGTACTATTAATAGAAATTCGTGTCAGAGGAGACTGAAGAGCAAGATTGGTTCGAGCAAACGGTGTAGCAAATAATTTAGACATGCAACACTTAGGGTAGCTTCAAAGCACGGGCAGAGATAGACGATAATATTAATATATTTAGTTCTTTTTCGCGCACTTTACACATTTGAATGAAACAACTTTTAAACGATTTTGCATATAATTTATTTTATAGTTTCGATTCCTTTACAGGAGCCGTGATCACAGGATGACTAAGGCAATGGTCGTCATATATTTTCAACTACCTTCACAATATTTTAATCCGGCACGTCAGGATTAAATATCAAATAAATTATACTCAAAATCCGCGAAAAAGTTGTTTTATTCAGTAGTTTTTTTACATTTTACTAACCTAACCAAAAATATATAAATCATATGTAATAAATCTATTTTACTTTGCATTAAGCATTTTTAAATAAGCAATATTGTAATTTAATTAGAAGAAGAGATTGCTGTTTAGCAATAAGGCCGCCTGTCTGTATACTTTTCTTTGTTATTTTTTTTTTCTCTCTGTATCCTATCTGTGTGTGAAATGAAGCGTAATTTATTATTTATTAATTTAATGCTACACTCTTGCCAACATACTTCACTAAATAAACACTATTTTATTTGGTACTAACACAATACAAAAACAGTGCATATATAGAAAAAACTAAACAAAATAATTATAAATAGCCAAAAAATTTAAAACCAATAAAATTTACTTAAAATAACTTACTAAGTCCCACGTCTGTACCAAATATATACTCTAAGAACACAAATTGGTTGTTTGTGTGTTTGTTTGTGTGTTTGTCTGTCCGCTCTTTTTCCATTGTATACGCGTTACCGGTTTAGCTTGTGTATACAAAAAATATACAATACGCATGTTTTTTAGATCAATATCAAACATATATTAACGACCACTCCCTATCGCCCATCCTCGGTAAAAACCGTTTTCAATAACCTATCAGTAAAAAGGATACTTACGATTTGTTACAACTTTTAAGTGACGGGAAAAAATTGTCTGGCAGCTAAAACAATGTTTCTTCCTGCCATTTCTTTTATTTTACCGTTTCGTAGAGTATCACGGAATCCGTAAAACACAACTCTGGCTTTTCAACCTTTTCACGTTGACATTCTATTTATACGCACGAAGCATTCCAGATACGATAGTTTATCGGGAATATTTTATCAGTAAAGCTCCGTTTAATCTGAATATAAAACCCTTTATTTATTTGAAGACGTGCGAAGTTAGAAGCTTATCCATTCATTTCGTATCGATAAATTCTTTTTTCCAAAGAAGTGAGCTTTTGTTAGGATATTTTTATAATTCACCAACTTCTTCAGATTTTTTCGGAGTTCCATTAGACATAAATATTTATAATATAAAATAATTTCATAATCGTTTTGGATCTTGTGACTGTGATATATTTGACTTCGAATAATTATTATAATCGATTAAAATGTATTACTTCTATAATTGTAACAAAGAAGTTTATTAAAAAACGGACACAGGCAGAAGTATTCCCTTTAAAATTACAAGCAGTAAAAAAACTTGGGTAAGCCTTTTTCATCTATATGATGCAACATTTAAATTTCGAATAGACTATTCGGGTTCGCCGGCCGTAAAAATCAAACCACTGATACCTCCTTAATCGTTTGAAAAAAAGACGATGAACCATAGACGCGAGACAAAGAAGCAGCTATACGTAAGAGCAGGACACAACAACTATCCTAGGATGAAAACAAGAACAAAATTAAACCAGTCTGGACAACTTTCGAGTCTCGCCACAAACAAGTTTGGTCTAGCCGTGAATATGTAATTTCTATCAATTATGTTCTGGATTTATTACTGGCTTTAAATAATAAGCCTTAGGAGTTTCCTTTGAATTTAAAGCAAAAACTTAACCGATCATCATCTACATGTCAATTAAAAAACCATTCAGATCGTAAATAAGCCAATTAATAAAACATGCCAAGACTTTTTTAACTCAAACTTTTACATTTGAAATAAAAAAAGGTAATATTGCCCGGCTTCTTTTTTTTGTACACTTTTCATCAATTTAAAAATGATCTTTTTAAGACTGGCAACCTCTTTATCAATTCTGTTTAACTAGTTCCTTCATTTATTTAGTTAAATCAGTAGTTTTTCCTCAAATCAGAATTTTTTACTTACAAAAAGAAAATAATATTCCATTTTCTCGTACTCCAAAAAATATATTTAATTTTCATTTGAAAAATGGATTGTTTTTACTATTTATCTATGATTATTTTTAGCACAAATTACTTTAGACCTAAAAAGGATATCTCGCAATTAATTGCTTGAATACCAGAAAAATATAACTATTTAGGTTATATTATTATGACGATTGTTTGGTCCTGGGTTCGAGACCCGGAATGGACAGATGTTTGTGTGATGAATACTAGCATTTGTACCTCTCTACGTATCATATATTTATATCTATCGGTTACCCTAGTATCCATAACAAAAGCCTCATAGTGCTAACTAAGATAGAAGCTGCAACGTAATAAAAGTACTTTATTACGTAGTTTCACAAGAGAATTGTACACAATTATTGACTTCTTACAATTATAATACAAAAAGCACTATAGTAATGCTATGCACTTCATTTAAGTGTATAATACATAATAACCTGACCATAACTCGGGTACAGAGTATATATTAAATCAGATGTAGAAAGTAAGTGTGTACGTACATAATTATGATTTATTTTATACCGCTTTCAACTGTTCCGTCGAATTTAGCGAGTTTTATTAAATTTAAGCCTGTGAATCCCGAAGCGAACAACTCTATTTAAATTTCATGCACAGAACTGTAACTAAAAACAAACTACAACCGAATAAACTCTCGAAACCGGATCATTAAAAGATGCTGAAAGGAACCGCATGAAAGCATCACAGATAAAAAATGAATTCTAGATTATAAAATCGTCCGTTTGATGTGGTTATCTCTAGTATATTTAACTCGTTATACTTAAGAAGGTTATATAAATACACTAGCTGCCCCGGCCACGCGTTGCTGTGTTATAAATTAAGTTAGATCAAATAACAGATAGTTACGAAGTTTGATCAAAATCGGTTAAGTAGTTTAGGAGTCCATCGCGGACAAACAACGTGACACGTAATTTATATATATTATTAAGATGTACGGTATTTCTGTTGCCGTAGGAAACTATAAAAAAAGTTTAAAGTACCTTTTTACCAAATTGCATTATATGCGATATAGATTTAGATACTTAATACATATCTTAATATATATAAGGCCCTAAGCAATCGCATGTACCTTTCTAAGCACAGCAACAAGAAAGAGAGAGGGGCAGACATTCATTAAAATTTATCTTCAAAATATTCTTCATTCTAGTTATAAAATTTTGAAATTAAGAGCTTTTTTTTAAATATAAGTAAATTTATTTCTATTGGTTTCAGCTTTTACGTTTATTGTATACTTTTATAGACATTGAATATGGTCCGGAACTATATACAAGAAACTAAGCAAAATAATTTGTATTGTAAAAGAATGAAAACAAATATTTATTATTTTAAGCGAACCTAAATCTTTGAATTGTTAATAACGATAATTTAATACTTATCATCCAATTACAAGAGATTATAAACAATATTACCGCAAAATATTTATTTTCATAAATTTTTGAAAAAAACTCGCATTTTTTTAAACCAGCAACACCAGTGGAATCTTGCAAGTGTTGTTTATCCGCTTTAAGTTTTCAACGTCTCCTTCTTGTGTCTAATCTGTGGATTTACGCGCCCATTTTTCAGTTCCAATTGAAATTCTTTCTTTTAGGAAAACATTTTGGCGGGAACGTAAAACGTGACATTTTTTTTGGCTTGACAATTTTTGTGTTAATTTAGTTATAGTAGTGTATTATTTACTTTGAGCACTAGTGAATACACAAGTATGACAAGTTAAACAAAGGAGCAGGAATTGTATTTTTACACGCCTCAAGAAGTCTGCAAGGCGTTCAGTAAATCCTCACAACTTTACTGAGAGCGAATGGGGGAAATATTTTTATAGTTCATCATCCATTATTCATAAATCAACTCCCAACACCATTAAAATAAGTTCGCTGGTGAAAACAGCTATGTTGAAATTGTCCCATTGATTTAAATCTAAATTTTATTTAATTAGGTGAAATATTGAAGTGTGAATTTATAACTATATGCTTTTCTTCCAAAACTTTCCAATATACAAATGGCTTTAACGGTTTCTCGACAATTACTGGTTAAGAAGTTGTCATAGTAGCCTCAGCTTTGTTATTTGTGCATAGTAGACCACCGGCGACGAAGACATATCTCAGTCGTTCTTATTCGCTTGAAAGTTGAAGGTTGCTTTACCAGAAGAAATCCCCGTTTTTGTGCTCAAAATATAGACTCATCCTTCTCCCCATAAAATGAAAACATTCTAACAAAAGTCGTAGAATGCTATAAGATTTAAAATCATGATTACTTAGTAACTTAACTGGAAAAAATCTTAACGAAATTCAAAAAATAAAGCTTGTTGAAGTCAAGTTTAAGCAGAAATGTCTACAACGTACCTACGAGTACAATTATTAAAAAAGGTGATGAAATTAAAAAAGATTACATAATATTATTCATAGATTAATTTCTTCTCAAAACTTTTAACACAAGTATTGAACTGGAATATATTAACAAGTATTAAGTTTTTTGATAGGTAATTTATTATAATATCGTAATTTCCTTGCATAGAAACCGGTATCTTAGCAATATGATTCACCAATCAGAACAACGACACAATTTCAGTTAAAAACACCGACTATTTAATATATTACAATATCAAAAAGGTGAGTTTATTTTTTAATATAAAAAGTAAACCTTTGTTTTTTTTATTAACAGTGTGCACAAAGTTTCAATATTAACGAATCAGTTTAAAAAAAGAATAAGTAAAATCTTACAACGTGGACAAAAAAATAAACCGCCCACAGACCTCATTTAAAAAAAGAACTATGATACCCTCGAAATAAAAGGTTACCAAAAAAAACAACCAGGTAAGAAAAGTAACGGCCAATCCACCTGCACTAGTATAGGTTAGCACAGATAAATAAGATAACAAAAGAGTTTTGATATCCACGTATCATTACCTCGATTTGAAGATAGCGGTACCGGCAGGCGATCCAAGTGACTCACTCACTGGTATGCACTTTTTATTCGAAAAGTTGAAAATATTTAAACACCAAGAGTTGATTTTTGTACTGAAAAAAGACCGTTTTACGGTTGAACGCGGCACTATAATCGCCCACGCCACACCTCAGGCACTTTCGAACCGGTTTCCAAAGGATCAACGTAAAAGTAGGCTCGAACTATGGGGGAGCAGAGCGTACCCTCCCTGCGAACGTTTCCGAAGAACTGGCTATGCACAAAAAAATGTTAACGCAGTGTTGCTATAAATACGAACGCAAATATTACACTGTAATTTTTAATCTAAATGGTACGATTTTTTATTTCAAAGGAAATATTTGTTTTAATAAAATGTTAGCTTTTTTACATTAAATATCGATGTACTGAATTTTGTATTAATAATTTAGATAGGTAAAAAAGTCATAATAATACCTCTTTACTTTCTTTTTTATATAATCAGGAAAGAAAAAAAATTATACAGTTGCAATATCTCGATGTCTTAATTAATAAATTGAAGATGAAGCATTGAAAAATTATAACTCACAAACTGAGGAATACCGATAAATTATCGTGTTATTTTCATAATATTCAATATTATTTATTTATATAGTTTACACCAATTTTAGAGCTGATTGAACCCAAAAAAGCAATCAAGTTAAAGTCTAATATTGTTTACTCTAAATAACATTTAATCACAATATTTGCTGCAAATCCACGCTTATTTATATTTAAGAAGAATTCTGATGTTAATAAATATATTCAAAATACATACGATAACAGTTATAACTATTAATTTGAAAAACATGTTACTCGTTTTATTAAAAAAATCTACACAATGTACAAATCTCCTGAGTTCTAGCAACACTGACGCGACAACTTTCATGTATCGCCGAGCGCTGTGGTCGACGTGCTCGGTTGCCGTCGGCTATTTCCGCGCCCGCTGTGCAGCTCACAAGTTTGTAAAAAAACGATTGTTCACCGAGAAAGAAAACAAAAGTGTTTGCTTTTTTCCAACACTATTTGTACATCTTTCTGTTTTAAGTGTGACAATAATGCTAAAAACTAAACATAACTGGAAATATGTACTTAGTTAAAGAGATTAACGCTTTAAAAACTCGAATTTAAAATCCGATATCACAGCCCGTTTCGATTCAAATAATTTTGACAATACTGGTTATTTATATTATTTTATAATTCTAATGACTAAAATAACTAAGTATTATCATTTTTTATATATTTCTTGCGTTTCTCATTGCGATTGTATTGTTAATTATTTAATAATCAACTCTCCACTCAAGTAAATTCTCAGGCAAAAGAATTCACTTGAGTCGAATCAATTTTTTCTAGTATTTTTTTTTATTAATGTATAACTAATTTCTTTTCTTATTGATTTCGAATTATTTTTAATATTGAAATACCTCTTTTGATGGATTTATCGATATTTATGAGACTAATTATTGATTTTCTGAATTTTTTAATGATCTTGTGACATTGTTTAAAATTGATTTAAATTCTTAAGTCCATGTATCCTATTTGCATATACAACAATAAGGCGAGTACTTTTGCTTCACAAATATGGATGTAACACCCCGTCATTGTAACATGGTATTAGCAAATAAATATACTTATACCTACAAGCAAAATTACCCACATAAAAAAAAACCTTATAATCTTTTATTTCCTTCAACCCTTTTAGCTACAGTATAAAGATAAAGATATTTTTTTTTTTAATAAGAGCATTAAAAATGCATTTATTGAAAGCCAACTATGGTATGGCTTCGTAAATCCTACTACAGGAGACCTTATATCAAGAAGAAGCCGTAGGAAACTCAGCAAGGACTGTTTTTCTCCCTTTAATGTGTTACAGATTTAAGTAAGGAAACACATTAGAAAAATTAACACTACAAAATATTAATTAGAAGTATAGTTATTAAAGCAAAGGCCAATAAATCCACGCCGTTTCGTCCTTTAAATAATCATGAATTCCGTAGTAGTCTTCATTTATAAGGATTTTTGAAATGAAAACTTCTTTAGCGGCGCTGTGTACTTTTTTTGGAATGGGTAAAAATTTCTAAACTCGCGTCAGGACACGTGACCTGATCGAAAATTCGTAAGACGGCGTAGGGCGCTTGCGCGATGTGCGTATAGTCGTGTCATTTTTAAACTTCATAGTGACAGTTACATTATTTTTTTTTAAACTGTCATTATGAAATTTTAAAATGGCAGGTAATGTCATGAGAACTCATGCGTTCAACTGATTTTATTCATTGCGCATGTGCAAAATCCTGCACATGCGCACAAAAAAATGCAACTAACACGACTTGGTGTGTTTGTTGACATGTTTGTATACGATAGCGCAATAAATGAATATTGTATTTTACCACATAAATGATAGCACTTTTATACTGATCATTAAAGCAATTCGTGCGACATTATTCCTTAACCATTTCAAAATATCAAAAATGCACAACGTTAATATTCAAGTTTTCACTTCTGCCGGCACTCCCGGAGTGCAACCCGTCGTTTTTTTTTTTAATTTATTTAAAGGCTTTATAAAGGTTTTATAAAAAGAGTTTATAACTCGGTTCGTAAGTACTAAAAGGAAATTAGATATCGGAGAGAACTTTATTTAAAACTGTGAGTCTTACAAGGAATAAACAGGACATATCTGTGAATATTAACGACTTAGCAGTTCTTGGTCAAGGGCAATCAACATACCGGACAACAGATTTCTCGGTAAAATTATTATCAGAGTCCACTGTATGTATTTAAGTTCACAATAACAAACTAAGACTAGAAGGCTACATATTAATAATAATATTTCTTACATTCACTGTTATTAGCCTAGCCCAAAATAAGCACTGTAAGACTTGTGTTATGGATGCTAGGGTAACGGATAAACATACATATATAATACATAGATGTGTAATCTGTAATCTAAGATCAGTGGTTTGTGTGTTTGTCTGTCCGCTCTTTTTCCCGCTCTTTTTCCATTGTATCAATTAACGTTACCATAGCAACGCGTTAACCGCAAGTAGTTCGTCTACCGGACGCTAGATGTCGGTCGAAAAATATTTAATAATAGAAAAAATTTAAAGAATTTTGTCCACCCATGCGAAGCCGGGTCGGGCCGCTAGTATTTATAAAAATACTAGCTGATCCGGCCACACGTCGCTGTTATTAGTAGTTATTAGAATTTTCATAAAAAAATGTTTTGGTCATAAATTATAAAGAAACCTATCTTATGACCTAAGTTGGAAAAAAATCTAGCAAAATGAAAAATATTATTAAAATCATTTGAGCAGTTCCGTAGATTATTTCGTTCAAACACTGTGACACGAACGTTTTATATATAATATAGACTCAGGTACATGACTCATATTTAAGATTTGATGTAATTTATGTATTTATTTATTTTTACAAAACAATATGAGTTATTCCCGAAAGAATTGAATTTAAATTTAATAAATGCACAATAATAGAAATAATAATGAATCATTAATGAAAAAGTTAACCAATAAAATGACATGGCTATAGGTAATATAGAAATAAATAGATAATTCCATAGCCTTTAGGATTAATATTTATTTTTATTACCTATAGGTTATGGAATTATGTTTTAATTTCTATATTACTTATAGCCATTTCATTTTATTGGTTAACTTTGTCATTAATGATTCTTTATTATTTCTATTATGGTTCATTTATTAAATTAAAATTCAATATTTCTTATTACTAAAATTTAATATTTAATTCATTACTTTAAGTACGTACAGATACTTATTGACTTTGTTGTAATCAACGAAATTATGATATCATAACACTATTAGTATTGTCATAACAAAATAATTTTGTTTTTTTTTTGTGGATTATGTATGGTGATGGTTACGAATGGTTACGTATTAAATCGTAAATGTCGTTACTTCTGTTAAAGCTGACGAGTTTCTCGCGCCCATTCTTCTTGTCAGTTAAAAGACGTGAATGGGTGGTAGGTAAAAATGTTAGACGATTCAAAACAACTAATTTTTAAGTGCATTTGAATAAAGTTATTTTCATTTTCATTCTTTCGGGAATAATCCATATTGTTTTGTAACAATAGTCAAATCTTATCTTATACCAGTACCATTAAATTCATTAAAAACCAATTAAAATCATAAATCAATGTCATTAAATGTCATTATCACATTTATTATTTCTCTTAGGCAGCTATCCCTTCTTGATTTTGTGTGTTTCCCTTAGTTCCAACGCTAAGTACATGCAAACACAATGTTACTGATTTAAAATCTAGGTTATTCCTAATAAAGTCGAGTTAACATCACAATCCATAAACAAATTGAATGTGGACCAATTAACACTGTACGCATCGCATAGCGGCTAAGAAAGCTGGCCTTTCGTTGTTAAATGCACACAAAGAGTTCGATTCCCAACGATCACTTTCACCAGACAGGACGATAGCTCTATGAATGCGAAATCCATTACTTCTTGTATATACGCTTTGTAGCAAATATACAATGAATGTAACGCTTTCGCCATCATGAATTGTAAGTGGTTAGTGATATCAACGAATAATACTTACATACTTGTTGATTAAGCTTCGTAAATCAATTAGAACCATTGTGTACGATTCTGTCATTGAGGGGCCACTCAAAACGTGGGGGCGCATCTTTACAAATACTCTCAACATCTATGGATATCATACATCTCATTACATCTCCATAAGTAACATGCGCCCCCACGTTTTGAATGGCCCCTCGCTTTGCCCCGCCGGGTTATTTTATTCTTTTTTGGTCACTGAAAAACGTGGGATTTTTTGATTTTTAAATCTAGTATTATTATTTTATTCTTTTTAATTATTAACTCAACGAAGTAACCATTTGTTACGCAACAATCGGATAAGCCCCATACAAAAGTGGACCTGAAAGTGCACCTAGCTAGAACGTTGAAAGTTGTTTAAGCGTGCATTGTCATCGGGTTCTGAGCTACCCTGAAAGTTTCAACTCGCTAGGTGGCCGGGAAGTGCCTCAATATTGAGATACAAGATTCCAACCGGACAGACAAGACGACAGACAAGCAAACAGACAAGAAAGCGTCCTAAGAAAAAAGTGGGAAAATAAATACTCGAGATAAAATAAGTTAATACTCTTCTGGGTTAGCTCGTTCTGTCGTAGATTCTGTCTTGGTTCCCGCGCTTGATTGGGATCAAGAGGGAACCCATTGACAAAATGATAAGTTTTTTTTTAAATTGGATTAATAATATGACATCGAAGAAAGAGGCTAGACACAGAAAGGAAATACCAACAGTAAAAATCATTTATTTTGTTTGCATATTTTCATATAAATTGCATATTTTAATAATGATATATTTTAATAGCAAAAAAAAATGACTAGTAACATTCCATCTCAATTATTAATATCGATTTTACTAATTCATAAAAAAACCTAAACACGAAGAAAACCTTGGCATTTCATTAATTTAAAAGTTCCTGACTTTATTCGACAACCTATGAATAAAAACTTCTCCCTCCAATTTCTCATCAAGAGTTGCCAGAACAAATAAAAAAAAACTGATTTAATAATCTCGAGTTGAAAAGTAGGTACCAGTTTTGTCGTCTTCCTTATTACTATATTTGATATATCTTGTTCTTAAAAATAAAAACTCTTTTCACGAAGATAAAACTTTTATTTAATTATAATATAACATCACTTACCAATTATTTCGTTTAATCATGAAAAATCCAACAAAAGATACAGATAAAATATTTTTTCTTGACAGTTACAGATTAAAATGCATTGAAATTGGTCAGTACAGATAACTCTCGTGTCGTACGGACCGGCAGTGAAAAATACGACTTTAAATTATAAAAGAAAGATGAATTAGATATAGATTGTTGCCTTGTTAACTAGTATCAAAAAAAATTAAACCAAAACGAATTTTCGTTTCGGTAAAGTTGATACACAAATACAGAAAAACGAGCGTCCTTAGACATTTTTTGTTTATAGAATTAAAAAGGTTATTTTTAAATGGGATGTATTTACTGTCAATGCATCAAATATTTTATCCAAAAACTAATTCCCCATTGAAAGGCCCTGGATTGAAATAGCGACGGGACTAAGAAACAGCGTTACTGTGGATAAATACTGCTTCGTCATAAATATTATGTCCATAAGAGTGATACTTATCGGACTGCCTATTCCAATTATAATAAATTATTTAAATAATGTATAATTTTTTTCGAAAAGGTCAGCTAATGCAAAATACGTTTTATTAAGTAAAAATATGTGCAAAGCTACATGGAGCATAATAAAAAATGAAACGAATGATAAGTACATTGATAATTATAATATTAATTGTATAAAAATCAATAATCAACAAATGACTGATCCTATGACCATAGCTCCGACATTTAATGATATTTTTTTAATTAAACCAAGTGGTACAGCTAAGGACAATACACAATAACCAATAAAATACCTAATAGTATATTTTTGAAACCAGTTGATGCAAATGATGTAAGTAAGATTATAATGTCACTTAAAAACTCACATTCAGAAGGTTATGACTCATTCATTAGTGACAGCAAATTGTCGAAAAGCAAACTTCACGTTTTAGCTCCGCCGCCGCGAAGTTACCTGTCTGTCGGTCTTCCACAGAATGAACTTTGGTGAGTGTGCTCAGGAGCTCCATATGCTCATACCACCATATCCTTTTTCCATTGGACATCCAGATGCGTCTGGATATCCTAGGGAAAAAAGGAGATGCTGCGGGCTATCCTTTTGTTACTATTCTTATCTGTCGCAACAAACACTTCTGAACATCTTTCATAATACGTACAGCTAAGTCTGTATTTCCGAGAACTTATAACCCGTCCGTTTTCAGAGCCAGGGCCAGGGAATAGGCATCTACTGGGTTAGCTCGTTTCATCGTGGATCCTTTCTTGGCCCCCAGGCTTGATTGCAATCAAGAGGAAACCCATTTAAAAAAAAGGATTCAAATTAACGAGTGTCAAATTATCCAGAGTCTACCTGTATGTCAAAATATTTATTGTCATTTAATAAATTATCCTAATATGAAATTGTACTTATATTCTACTGTTTAAATTACATATTTTCCAAGTTTTATATGTTATATTAGCTTTTACCCACGTCATATTACATATCGACGGCGAAGTGCTAATAACACCTAACTGCTCATTTCTAAATAAAACACAAGCTGAAAAACCCGTTTAATTTCTTGACATGACTTTTTTAACATGATGCGCTTGCAACTGAAAATTCGCTTAGGAAATTTTATTAAAACATGCAAATAACGAATTTTAATTCGAAATGACAAAAAAGTGAATTTCTCGACGAATTTCAGTTAGGCGGTCTTGGCATTTCGCCGTTGATATATTTCATTATTGGAGCGGAGCGAGCGAAGCTCCCTTGGATCAGCTTCAATAGCGAAATGTCTGTTACGCCATAACTTCCCGAGTTCCTAACCGATTTTAATATTTTTTGTGTGAAATCGAATCAACAGGTTTAGTTTAATGGTGACGGAGCTCGAATTTTTAAATTCGCAAAATTTCCCATCGAAACACAAATATTTTTTTCTTTTTTTAGGTATTACGCTCAGCTCCAATATATGGTGCCAGCGTAGCTTTATGCTTAGCGACTGCATCGCCTAGAATTTTAAAAGTTTAAATATTAAGATACGGTGTTATACAATGTTTTCTAAGTAAACTTAACGCACTCCATAGAAAAAACAAAATTTAAACATACATATTGACGTTCCCTATGCTACATCTCATCTAATAAAAACATCCGAGAAAAATAACATCGATCAAGGTAAGTTTAACATATAAGCAAGGTAAGTTTTTTGCATCGATCACGATTCGCTTTGTAGACTCAGAGGTCATGCCTCTGTTTTTGGCACGAGAAATTCAGAGCAATAGAAATTCGAATAATTCATCACCTGGCTGCTGGACGAATCAAAAATAAGTGACTCATATGTGAAGATTTGTAATTAGTTACAATTGATTGTTACTTATAGTTATTGAGCGAAGCTCTCTTTTAGGCAAGTCACAAATTTCGCTTGTCTCCCTCCTGCTACTTAACAGTTCAACCGATTCGAACGAATTTTGGCATGAACATACATGATTATAACCTGACGGATGATTATTTGCAAACAGTAGCATGCATTGCAGACCTAGTAATAATAATATTTATAACATTCATACCAATTAGCCTTGTCCAAAGTAAGCACTGTAAAGCTTGTGTAGTAGGGTAACGGATAGATATACATATATGATACATAGGTATGTAATCTTTATTTGTTGTTTTATTTCTACAAACCTGATGGTTCGACTCTTCTTTTTTTCTTTATTTGTGGCTTACACGATTTGTGCATTAAGCCAGTGTCAAGTAAGTATAATTGCCAGTCCTTTAATAATTTCCTAAGTTTCAGTAAAGAAATGGGGTTTTACTGAAACCTCCTCGTGGCCTTCTTGAGAGAGCGCGAGAAGACACCTTTCACTGTTTTGTTTCACTTGCCAACACTCATGAATATTCAGAAACATTCAGTGATTAAATATCAAACACAACACAAAATTTAACAAGAAAACCAAAACCATTAAAGTGTCTCTTTGCGCTCCCGCCAAAAAGTCTTGACTCTTCTTTAGAAATCGTATTCACAGGATCAAGAAGTTTTATTTCAAAAGTCCAAAGATAAAGTAAAGAGGTTTTATTTCAAAAGTCCAGCTGTTTACGCCCCACCATATTCTTAAGATCTCACCAGTACAAAACACTTCTCCTTGCCATTGACCTGCTTGACTGAGCAGTATAGTGACCCTGCTTACACACCCAATGGCCCCGGGTTAGATTCTAGTGGAGGCCGATGTTTGTGTGACGAATACGATCTATCTGCACCTGAATCATGGTTATTTTTATGAATATTTGTTATTGGAGCGGAGCACCCGTGGATCAACTTCGATGACGGAATGTCTGTTACGCCATAATTTGCCGAGTTCTTAACCGATTTTAATAATTTTTGTGTAGAATCGAATCAACAGGTTTAGGACTAGATGGTGACGGAACCTGAATTTTGAAATTCGCAAAAGTTCTCATTGAAACAAAAAAAATTTTTTTCTTCTTTTGGGTATTACGTTCCGGTCCAATATATGTTGCTAGCGTAACTTTATGCTTAGCGATTGCATCGCCTAGTATTAATGGTTTTTGATATATTACTTGATTCTGTATACAGATATATAGAAAATCAATGAATCTTTTGATTCTTTCTTACTGATCACTATATAATTTATCGTTCTTTTCACAAACTAAGGAAGGAAATGTTTAGCTATTTTTATTATTTATTTACACTAAAGAAGTATAACTTCTTACGTGCGTACATAAGTTCACACACACGGATTTTATTTTATTATGAATTCAATTATTATTGCGCTATGCATCACTCAAGAGAAAGTGCGCTACCATTTTCGGGTGCTTTAAAAGGCCCGCCCTTTTCGGTAACCGGTTCCGGTCCGGTACTTTCCCCCCTTAGTGAACGATGTACTATATTACTGTATAATTAAATATATATGTATATAAATATTAAATCTATAATCTAAGATCATTTTTTTGTTTGTCTGTCCGCTCTTTTTCCATTGTATAGTTCGTCTACCGGACGCTAGATGGCGCTAACGGAAAAAAAATTATAATAGAAAAAAATTAAAGAATTTTGTGCATCCGTGCAAAGCCGGGACGGGCCGCTAGTAAATATAAAGAAAACATCGCATACATTATTCTGAAATCAAGTCAAATAGTTAAATAGTCTACATTGACATGGCCCAGGAATCGAACCCGAGACCTCAAGGCGTTAAAATGATAACCATCATTAAGCACATTTAATACAATATTAGTGATCTTTCTCACCGATGGTCCTGGATTCGAGTCTCGGACGGGGCAGATGTTTGTGTGGTAAATACGGGCATTTGTACTTGACTCATGGTTATTTATATAATCACATATTTGTATCCATAACACATGCCTTACAGTGCTTACTTTGAACTAGGCTATTGAGTATGAATGTAAGGAATATTATTATATTTAATTTAATCTAGCCACCCGTCCCGGCTTCGCACGGGTGGACAATTTCTTTTATTTTTTTTCTATTAATTAATATTTCCCGTTAGCGCCATCTAGCGTCCGATAGGCGAACTACTTGCAGTTAACGCGCTGCTATGGTAACGTATATACAATGGAAAAATAGCGGGAAAAAGAGCGGACAGACAAACACACAAAAGACTGTGATCTTAGATTACAGACTAGCGGCCCGTCCCGGCGTCGCACGGGGGGACAAATTTCTTTAAGTTTTTTCTATTATTAAATATTTTTCCGTTAGCGCCATCTAACGTCTGGTAGACGATCTACTTGCGGTTAACGCGTTGCTATGGTAACGTTATTTATACAATGGAAAGAGAGAGTGAAAAAGAGTGGATAGACAAACACACAAACCACTGTGATCTTAGATTATAGACTAACGGCCCGCCCCGGCTTCGCACGGGTGGACAAAATTCTTAATTTTTTATTAAATATTTTTCCGTTAGCGCCATCTAGCGTCCGGTAGACGAACTACTTGAGGTTAACGCGTTGCTATGGTAACGTTAATTGATACAATGCAAAAAGAGCGGACAGACAAACACACAAACCATACACATCACACTTCAGTCATCTCAGAAGTAAAAAATAAAAAGTTCTTATTTCGAAATTCAAAGATATTTTATAAGATGCCAGTTTTTTCGTATAGATTCTATTTAAATTGTATTCTAAATTTAAAAGTGAGAATAGCAGGCCTTTTTGGTTGACATTTCTCTTTTTTATTTTACCGTCGTAAGACAATACAAACTCAAGTTCAATTTGTATGCCGAACGGTGAATTTGCCCGAGTGAAGTTTGGAATGGAAAAAGTTGGCGCTGAATATTGTTTATGTAAGTACATATATTTTGTTTGTGTAATGGAACGATGTGGGTCTCTCCTTTCTTTATTATTCGAACAAAGAAGACGAGAGTTGTAAGAAGTGCCGGTTTTAGCGCTACTTACGCCCCGGGCGAGATTTCTACGGAACCTCCTAACTGCAATTCCATCCTATACTATACGAAAAAAGGCAAATGATATAATAAAATACCCATTTATTAGAAAATACCATTTCTAAATGACAATCTTAAAAGATTGTGATTAAGTATTATAAAAAAGCTTAGTGATACACGTTGGGAAGCAAGAATGAGCAGTGTTAAAGCAGTTAGTTGTCAAATTAGCGCCATCCATGAGACGCTTTGATTACTTTGGCTAATGGAACACAGAAAAGTGACGTTCAAATTTCTCATAAGCCTACTACTCTAGCCGAACAGTTAAAAGATATCAACTTTATAGCTCCCCTTTATGTCCGGCGCCCTGGGCGGTTGCCCCACCGCACCCTACCCTAACGCCGCTACTGGTTGTAAATACTACAAACTGAAACTTTTACGAAAGAGGAATTCTTTCGTAGACGATGACAACAGTTTGGTACGATGGTTGTAATCTTGCCTTTCGCACCAGAGTTTTGGTTTCGAGTCACAGCATTAAAAGTTGCTCCATGGTTTCGAGTCCCTGAATGGGCAGATGTTTGTATGATGGATACGAGCATTTGTACCTGAGTTATGGGTGTTTTTATATATATATCTATTAAGATTACATATGTTTCTATGATATATGAATGTCTATCCTTTACCCTAGTATCCATAAAACAGATCTTAGTGTTTACTTTGGGCTAGGTTGAAAAATATTGTTATTATTATAACCCCTTTGATTCCGTGCAATCTTAACATTTGATGACTAATTTGCACGTTGGATGGACCCTAGTGTTGTTATTTTTGAGGCACCGGGTTCTATTGCCGGTCATGTCAATGTAGGGATTGAAAACTTTTCTATATAGTGTCTGCTTTTTGGGCGATTATGGTACCGGCCTTTTTTCTAGATTTAAGGTATCCTATGTCCTTTTCTGTATCCCTGACAAAGTGTGTGCAAAATTTCATGATGAATGGTTCAGTATTTAAGTCGTGAAAGTGTTACAAACAAACTCACTTTCGTGAGTTATTATTTACTAGCTTTCCGCCCGCGGCTTCGCCCGCGTGGAATTCGGTTATATTGCGGTATAAAGCACAACTATAAGAAAACTTCTCATTCCCACGGAAAAATCTAAGAAGCGCGATGTAACGCTGGATGCAATTAGTTGTTAAACCAAAACTGAATGGTACACTATATTATATGTTTTCCCTTGTGGAGCAAAAACATGCAGATTTTGGGCACTGGAAACCCGGGAACACGCTACATAGAGCTGACCATGCGAAAAACAATGTTTTTCCAAGTGTACTCCAGCAACCCTTAGAGTTTGGCCTTGTGCTTTATTAATGGTCATTGCAAATGAAACCCTTATAGGAAATTGTAGTATTTTAAATTGAAATAGGAGGTCTGTTGGAATAATCGGAATCCGAGGAATGAGTCATTTAGTGAATCATTTAGCTTCAAAATTTACATGTTCATATTCGTTTGCAACATATAAGTAGATGTAAAAAAAAAACAGTTTAGACGATAAAACAAATTGTACGTCATCCATCGGGAATTCCTCATTTTCGGGGATTCATTATCGTATCATTTAGCTTCTAAATTTACATGTTTATATTTGTTTGCAATATTTTACCTTGTTTTAAACGACACACAGCGCCATCTACAATCCATCCATCAAGCAAACAATATTTTTGTTTTTCCTCGGGAATATCAATTTTTCCAAGATAAAAAGTACCCTATTATTGAATCCAGACTTTTATCTTTACGTCTGCAAAATTTCAAAGCAATCGGTTTAGTAGTTACGGCGTGAAAGCGGAACAAACAAACAAACAAACAAACTCACTTTCCGATTTATAATATTAGTAAGGATTTAGTTAGACTAGATTTTACCCGCTTTTAATTCTTTTTTCAATAAAAAAGCCTATGTTACTTCTAATACCTCCAAGAATATATGTACGAAGTTTCATGATGATCGGTTCAGTAATTTTTGCGTGAAAGCATAACAAACAAACTTACATTCACATTTATAATAATAGTAGGACTAGTGATTTAGCTTGGTGTACGAATAATGTAAGTTGTTTTTACGGACAAAAACTCATCAACCTACAAAACGTTAATATTTCTCAGTATTAATATTAAACTTTTTGTTAGAAAATTAATTGCAAACTATAACATGAAATCGTCTTTTGCATAGTTTGATATTCCTTTGACCATAAACACCCTTGACATTTTTGGCGCGAATTCGCTAATTTCCCGCCCACCCATAACAAAATAATTTCATCGGTGTTGCCAGCTGAGTAAAAAAAGATACCAATTGTGGCTCCACGCACGGAGTGGCGTGTCGTAAGGGACTTATTTCTCGGCCGTACAAAAACTAAACGGGGTCAAACAGGTTGCGAAACTGCACAAAAACTGACTATCAACTGAAGTTGAAAGATCTCCGTCTTGTCTAGGGACGGCCTAATGTTGTTTCGGATAGTCGTTTCCTTACATTTTTTATCAGTTTTCCAGGAGTTTTCTGGAAAGTATTAGTTTGGAATTGAGCTCTAATGGCGCAGTAGTTTAAGACGCTCAGCAAATACAAATTATTTGTTTCATTCATGTGATTTATTAATTTAGGATGGGTTAGCTCTTGATCCAGATCAAGCCCAGAGGCCAAGACAGAAAAAAGAAATAATAATAATAATATAATGCATAAAAGATATTATTAATTTTAATGCCCTTACACAATCTCTTGATGTTTACCTTGTAAGCCTTCCCAAACTTTTAAATGTTCTAAAAAATAGTGACATACCTTAAATTTAAATTTTTTCCTTTCTTTGTAAAAAAAACTGGTTGGTTGCCTGTAAAGTCGGTATACGGGCGAAAGTTTTACGTGACAACGACTTTGAGTGGTAAAATAATTTTAATGTGAATATTCATTCGTATAGTAGGAAGAAGGATGAAATAATAGTAACAATTTAAAACATTTATTTATACAAAGAATTATATTTAAAACATTAATTTATAGGCACGCGTCCCTTCCACTTTTTATGTCTGTCTCTCTCGCTCTTAGGCGGGCTAACCATGCCCGAGTGGAAGGGACGCGTGCCTCTCACTCGCTCTCATTGTAAGCGCATAACGTGAGCGGAGCGTAACGCAGTTTCTTGAAGTGTCACCCGGCAAACCAATTTATAAGACGTTGTCACGTCAAAAAATCTTCCGATACTTTTTTGAGAAGCACTTTATGGAATTTTAAGCTTTTATTAGTTTGTATTGTAAGCACAGTTAGCTACCTATAAGCAAAGCAAAGGTCAGTGCTAGAGCTTACAACTTGTACCCTATAGATTTCGATTCCTTTCCGAGTGTCAAAATTTGCAGCATAAATGTTATTAGGACTAAGGAGCTTGGTTTTTTACACGACCAAGGGACCAAAGATTTAAGTATTCGATATAAACTTCAACTTTATATCTTCACGCGTTTCTGAGCAAAAGGTTCTTGACAGACGAATAACGAAGTAATCCCATTAAGGTTTTTGGTACGAAGTACGGAACCCTAAAAAGTATGAAATGCATTAATATAGGATAGATTGGGAACTAAACTGGTTGTCTGGAAGAGATCGCTCTGAGCGATAAGACCGCACATTGTAACACTATTTTAAGTTTTCTTTTGTTTTCTTGTTATTTCAATGTGGTGTTATCAATAAAGTGTTTTGTATTGTATTGTATTGTAAACTGAACTTTCATATTACTTACTCGTCATAATCATAATTGGACATAATATTCATTTTACCAAATGGTATTTAATCCTATTTATCGCTATTTGTATGTAAAATATACTATATATATATATATCTGCGACGCTTTTCCTGCTGCACATCTATGACCTGTTAATACCAGGAATTGTTGGGTATGCAGACGACAGTACTGTTGTAGAGAGATACCTGTCTAGCGCAAAAGCCAGCGGCGACGACGTGACGTTCATGAGAGAGGCCATGGTTGAGCGAATAAACCAAAGGCTAAACTACGTTTCCCAGTGGGGCGATAGTAACCTTGTTAATTTCAACGCCTCCAAAACACAAGCGTGTCTTTTCACGGCAAAAAGGAGTTCCTTCCACCTCACTCCTACTTTCCAAGGTACATCTGTACCTGTGACCGACAGCCTCGAGCTTCTTGGCATGGAGTTGTCTTCAGACCTTAACTTCAGCGCCAACATCGAATCCAAAGCTCAAATTGCAGCCAAAATGCTGGGCGTCCTAAATAAGGTCAAGCGATATTTCACGCCAGGACAGCTTTTAACACTCTACAAAGCTCAAGTCCGATCTTGCATGGAATATTGCTGCCACCTTTGGGATGGCTCAGCAAAATACCAACTTGCCGCACTGGACACGATTCAGCGCAGAGCTGAGAGGCTCATCGGGGACAACAAATTGGTGAAGAGCAAGCTTCACACCTTAGCTCATCGCCGCAAAGTTGCCTGTCTGGCGGTCTTCTACAGACTGTACTTTGGAGAGTGTGCTCAAGAGCTGCATCTGCTCATACCGCCATCTCCTTTTTTCCATCGGACATCCAGACGCACTGCAGGCTACCACCCTTTCTTGGTTGATATTCCTACCTGTCGCACCAAGCGCTTTTCAACATCCTTCATAACGCGCACAGCAAAGGAGTGGAACTCCCTCCCTAAGTCTGTATTTCCGAGAACTTATAACCCGTCTATTTTCAAAGCCAGGGTGAATAGGCACCTTCTGGGTTAGCTCGTTCCATCGTGGATTCTGTCATGGCCCCCGGGCTTGATTGGGATCAAGAGCAAACCCATCCTAAATAAAAAAAAAAAATATATATATATACTAGGTCTGAAATGCAATGCTGCTAATTGCAAATACTGAGCGAAGCACTACCTTACCTAACCTCACCTTCATTAACAATTGCCTCGAAAATATCGCGCACCAAACTGGTTGCTGATACCACATTGATGAAATTTGGCGCCAAATTTCATCAATGTAGTATGAGCGGTTTGGCTGTGATCAGCTTTTGAATTTTTATTTTGGTGATTATTCCTCCATGGTATGTCTAATTTCAAAACTGTTTGCACATTAGTGACGATCACGATGTGAGTTTTGGCGCCAAATTTCATCAATGTAGTCTCATCGGTTTGGCTGTGATCAGCTTTTGAATTTTTCTATCGGTGATTATTTCTCCATGGTACAGTCTATTTCTTTTTTACATAGCCTATGTCCGTCAGGTTATAATCATGTATGTTCATGCCAAAATTCGTTCGAATCGGTTGAACCGTTAAGTACCAGGAGGGAGACAAGCGAAATTTGTGAGTTGTCTAAAAGAGAGCTTCACTCAAAAATAAAACAAGTAAACAAATTCTCATAAAATTTTGTGCTTTATTAATAAATTTCAGTCTAAAAAGTCACTAGAATAAAAATTGGATAAGATTCTTATATATTAAGTTCTTACATTTCCGCGCCTATCGTCCACCTGCTTAAGATCCCATAATTAATAAAATAATACCTCCAAAGACACACACTGCGAGCCCCAATGATGTGGTAAGCTCTCTTTGTAAATAATAAATGTAAGGTGGAGGTCGGTCCCCCTGTCCGAGTTTCTTTCGCCATTTCTCGGTGGAACCTCCCAATTTCCTAACTGGTGGTTCAGTAGTTTATTAACGTGGATATAATAAAATAACTAACATAATGCAAAAAAATAATTTTAATTGTAGTTAGAGACATATCCGATAAAAATTTCGACCATTACTTTAGACATTCTGTGACCACCACGCCTATAAAGGAATCGTCAAGAAAATAAATAATCAAAATACCAAATCAATTTATTAATTCGAATCATAAAGTCTCATATTCTGTTAGTAACAATGAAACTTAACTATATTAGTATGTATATGGTATATTACTTTCTTTTATACATTTTTTAGTTAGTTAATATAATCTAATATATAAAAATCAAATCATCCATTAATCAAAATAAAATAAACGCGTCATTTTCCGGTAAGAGTAGTGATAATTAAGATTATTAATATAATTATATTATAAACTAGCGGCCCGTCCCGGCTTCGTACGGGTGGACAAAATTCTTTAGTTTTTTTCTATTATTAAATATTTTTCCGTTAGCGCCATCTAGCGTCCGGTAGACGAACAACTTGCGGTTAACGCGTTGCTATGCTCACGTTATTGATACAATGGAAAAAGAGCGGGAAAAAGAGCGGACAGACATACACACAAACAACTGTGATCTTTAATTATAGATTTAACCAATTTTACGATTCCCATAGTAATTGTAGTTGCTAACTACATATTATTATGACTCCGAAAATTATGACTAATAAGTTATTACAACGTTCTTCCAAATTAGGAATAAAAGCTTTATATGAATCAAAGGGATCCTTACAAAGTTGCTCAGGTCTTTCGCTGGGGTTGACGAGTTAACTCGTTTTATAGAAAGCGATATCAGATATTGTAGATGAGAAAACTCGTTAACAATTACTTGTCAACACATATGGCGACAGCGGTATGAGATTATACAAACGGACACTTAGTCCGTACAGAAAACCTAAGTCATACTTACGGAGTATATTTATAAATTATTGTAATAGAAAAATACTGGAAAAAATCGACTGGGCTCAAAAGTGAATTCTCAGGCGGGAATCGAACCCGCAACCTTTGGAAGTCCGGTCCAATGCTCTCCTAATTGAGCTACCGAGCCTTGTGTACACCTGTCGAAATTTACCAGTACCTTTCTGATTTTACGCTTGAGGCCAGCGTTGTCGCATCGATATGAGGAACATACTCTCATATTGGAAAGAAACATTTTTACAAATGTTTGAGCAATCGATTAAGATGAAGCAGCCATTTCAATTCCCGCCTGAGAAATCACTAGTGAAACAGTAAATTTACCCAATGTTTTTCTATTAAAATAATTTATCTTGTAACATAGCATTAAAAAAATGCAAAAAATATATAAAATTATAAAAGTACATTTATGTTTTGTTTCTATAGGTTTCTATATATATACTAGTTGACCCGGCCACGCGTTGCTGTGCCGACTGCAGCGTCATCTGCCGGACTGATTTGTGAATGTAAACCATTCTCAGATCCCCTTGAACACACACAAAAAAAATCATTCAAATCGGTCCAGCCGTTTAGGAGGAGTTCAGTGACATACACACTCACAGAAGAATTATATATATAAAGATGTATAGACTTGCTGACCCGGCCTCGCGTCGCTGTGTTATAAATCAAAATGAAGCTTATCCTATGTCCTAAGTCGAAACAAATCCAGCAAAATAAAAAAAAAAACATTAAAATCGGTAGAGCAGTTTCGAAGTTCATCGCGGTCAAACACTGAGACTGGAAGTTTTTATATTCATAGATAGGAAAGCGATTGACCCCTATCGCGCCTGATGGTAAGCGATGATGCGATCTAGGATCATCCTGGACTCGTCACTTGAAGACCCCTAAATTGTATTTGTCAGGAAACAGACTCAGGCAAAGAGTTCCACTCTTTAGCGGTATGGATCACAAAATTGGAACCAAAATTCTTCGACTTTTACCAAGTGGTGACGGCGGAACAAGGCTATGCAATTCTGCTGCACATTCACCGAAATGTATCCTATAAAAGACGAATAGGCTAGCGACCTTCCGTCTATAATTAAGGCTTTCGAGATTATTATATAAAAGATCGTCATTGCCGACGAGCCTCTTGGCCCTCCTCTCAATAGACTCAAACTTCTGGAGCTGGTATTGGGTGGAACCGTCCCAAAGATGAGAACAATACTCCATACACGATCGAACTTATGCTTGGTAAAGGATGAGCAACTGTTCCGGTATGTACCTTCTCACCTTCGCTAGAAAGCCAAAGAAGCTAATTTAGCCTTACTCTCAATGAAAGAGCCAAAATTAAGACTTGATAACATTGTAAAACGATCGCCAAAATAAATTTATGTATAAACAGCCGTACGGATATTAAGTATAACTGAGTGTGTAAATTACAATTAATTAAATATTGTTTTGAAAGTGACCTTAATAGCAAGTCGTTAACATTGCATTTGCAATAACGTTATAGCTGTGCGGTAACCTATACAATATTTATATTTTGTAGATTAATTTTTATAAATATACTAGCTGACCCGGCCACGCGTTACTGTGTTATAAATTAAAATAAAACCTATCCTATGTCCTAAGTAGGAACAAATCCAACAAATCGAAAGTAATACCATCAAAATCGTTTGAGTAGTTTCGGAGTTCATCATGGTCAAACTATGAGGCTGAAACTGGCAGCAGAAAAACAGCAGCTTTTTGCTACAACCAAATTTTCTAGAACTTTTTAGAGGCATTTCAACATGTATAATTTAACATTCTAGTGGCTATTCAAGCCCTCTTGAATAGCCATTAGTTCCCCCTTGAATAACCATCGCTGTTTTTCTGCTGCCAGTTTCAGCCTCATGGTCAAACTGTGGCAGGCATTTGTTATATATATAGATATTTTTGACCGACTTTAAAAAAAGGATGTAATCAATTCAACCCATGTGTATTATCATAATTGCACAGTTTTTATGTGTAAATCTATACCAGCTTCTAAGCATGGATGCCATATTTCATGTATATTTGTATGTTTGTATCCGCATATCTCAAAAACTATTAGTCGGATTGCACAAATCTTTTTTAATTGAACTATATATATTTCAACTTAGGGAACTGTGTACGTTCATCAAAATCAGTTCAGCAGTTTTTGAGAAAAAGAGTGCTTATCAGTCACTTAGAAAACGTGTCATCGGCATAATAGCATAATTTTTATACTTACATGTCATTCATTATACATTTTGTTTCAACAAATGTTGAAAAAAAGACAATAGAAAAAAAGTGTGTGTACGCAGCTCCGAAGCACGACTGGAGTTTACTCCTTAAGAACGATTGTCTTTAAACATGCCTGTTATAATGCATAGAATAATAAAACAAAACTTCTAAATAAAAGTGAAAAGTGCGCACTATAGGTTGCTCACAAAAGACGTTACGCTGTCATTCGATCACTGAAATTTAGTGATATTTTTCATATTTTTTTCATATCGGGCGCCTTATATGAAAATCAATTCTTAGGTAGTTACTCGAATAACTGAATAAATGTATTAGAACGAAGAATATATTAAGTAATTATTTTCAAACACAACTGAAAAAAGTGAAGATATCACTTTATATATTTTTGATATTTTTCAATGCTAAAAATACTGGCCTACGGCGTAAAATTAGAAATGTACTAGAAAATTTTGACGAGTGTTCACAATGCTCGGTAGCTCAATTGGGAGAGCATTGGCCGGATTTCCAAAGATTCCGGGATCGATTCCCGCCTAAGAATTCATTTTTGAGCCGAGTCGATTTGTCTAGTGATTTTCTATGAAAATAATTTATTTTTTACAAACTACATACTATGAATAAAAGTATATATCCTTTATGTATGTCTATCTCTTAGCTTAATATCCACATGCCTTACAGTGTTTACTTTGGACTAGGCTAATTGGTGTGAACGTAAGATATATTATTATTATAAACAAATTCATAAAGTCCGCTCTCTTTTTTTGCATATTATAAGTAAAGGATAAAAAAACCATATAAGTTTACAAGAAACTTGCGGTGTGGTGCTAATGATACTGGAAGAAGTCACTATAGACTATTAAATAGGTAGCAGAATTTTCCGGATTGTGGTCTGCCCCTGAGATCTCTTGTTGATTTATTGCAAGATTACCCCTATCTTTGAGCTGGGAAACCCTCCTATTTTTGAGCTGGGATTCCATTCAGGAGTGGACTACTTTCCTCAGAGTTTTTTCATCATTAGAATGTTTAGCTACCGTCTATTGCTAACATAACTTTTTTATGTTATACAATTGCCATTTCTTGTATTTAACTGAAGATATATATATATTTCGTTAATATTTAATATTTACAAAAAAAGGCTGAACAGTTTATATCTTGGACTGCTTTAAACTTTGGCGCCAGTTATATAAAAATATTTTTCATTTTACGTCGTATGGGACGGATTGAAACATGTTAATAACACTGGCTTAAGAAAATATTATCCGATACTTGTGAGCCTCGCCCATACTAATATTTGTTCAGACGGTTCACGTACAAGAAACATAATTGATTTGAAACAATTCTTGAGGTTATCTTATTAAACATTTTGGTAGCAATAACTTTATTTTTTTGAAGTATTATGTTATTTTTAATATAATGTCTAACTGACCCGGCCACGGGTTGCTGTTTTTATTATACGAGGCTGGGTCAAAAAGTTCGCGAAATGGAGGGTAAAAAGTAAGAAATAAAACACAAAATTATTTTTCCTTCTCAATGTATTCCCCCTTAACTCTAATACATTTATTAGACCTATCAATTAATTTATTAATACCTTCGAAAAAAAAATTATTTATCTTTGTCGCCAAAATAGGCCGAAATTGCGCTCTTCACTTCTTCATCGCTGGAAAATTTCTTCCCTCGAAGCTCTTTTTTCATTTTTGGGAACAAATACTCACTTGGGGCTAAATCTGGGCTATAGGGAGGATGTTCCAAGATTTCGAAGCCCACTCTTTGAACAGCAGCCATGACTGCGCGAAACTCAATTTTCTCCATGTTGCAAATTTTCTTCAGGATCGACTTGTTGATTGATGTGTAGCTCAGGTAATTATGACCTATTTTTTTTTAAACTTAGTATTTATACTCTTAATTAGTGTCACAACTAGTGCAGGTAGTAAAAAGTCACCTTTCCCCCCTCCATGCACCTCAATTCCGCGAACTTTTTGACCCGCCCTCGTAAATTATAAAATAAAACCTATACTTTTTCCTAAGGCGGTTCACACACTAGAACTGCGTCCCGCCGCGGTGCGCGTAGCGACAGAAAAACGCGCCCCCGCGCGGAGGCGCAGATCTGCCTAACTTAGCGGTTAATCTGCTTCCCCGCGCAGATTTTCAATACAAGTTGACCTTACTTCTTCACGCCCCGCGCTCCCGCGCAGAATCTGCGCGCGGGGCGCCTACCCGCGCGTTCCCGCGTCGGCAGTGTGTTGTCATAGGCGTGTTTTCTATATTAATTGAGATACTTGCATACAACAATAAAATCTGCGGCCACGCGCTACGCGACGGGGCGCGGTGCAGTGTGTTGACCGCCTTAGTTGGAACAAATCCAGAAAAATAAAAAAAATATCAAAATTGGTTGAGGAGATTTTACAGTCGGTAACAGGTAATCTTTATATATATATATATAACAGATATAATATCTATATTAATATTTTTTACAATAATACCAATTAGCGTAGTCCAAAGTAAGCACTGTAAGGCGTGTGGTAAGGATACTAGGATAACGAATATACATACACATATTATACAGAAATAAGTAATATTAATATATATACACACACATGACTCATTACTTAAATTGTGGAATTATTATTTCTTTATGATTATTATTATTTATGATATTTTACATGTATACTGAATGCCATAGTGAAATAAAGAGAGAGAGAGAGTAAATATGTACTTGGGACTGAGGAGCGGAGACTATATTACGCAGAGCAAATGTGACCGTTCACTTTTTGTTAGGCTGCGGTTCCACTGAGGCGGAGCGGAGACGAGCTGTGCCGCGATTCACCAATCACATGGCTTGGATTGGTGAATCGCCGAACAGCACCGCTTCAAAGGAAACAAAGCATTGGCGGAGAGGAGCGGAATTGTTTAAAATATCGGGCAAAAACAGGCTTAATTAGCCTAGCGCCGAGAGAGGAGCGACAGGGCCGGGTTTGTGGAATACACATATACCTACCTACAAATGCAATGAACCGAAGGATGTAGCGTGGGAGATTCCTTTATTTTATTTTAACCGACAACATGACGTGTGTTCTTACTGAGAGATCACGTGTCACTGGGCACTCCGCTCCGCTCCACCTCACTCCGCTTCAGTGGAAATACTTACCTCTTTTCACAGTTCAGCCCCGCTCCGCACTGCGCCGCTCCGCCTCAGTGGAACCGCAGCCTTAACGTTTGATTTTACTAGCCATCTATTTTTCATACCTTGCGGTATACATGAAACGATTCTTAAGGAGTTAAACTCCAATAAACATCAAAAACAGATCCTTTCGGAAAAATAAATTAATATCCTCCCATCGACTTTCCCCTGACATTGAATTCCAGAACTAGTATTCGAACGTTATAAATCCGATAGTGCTCTCAAAAGTCCTTTGACATACGAATCGGACGTTTGTATAATGTGAAATGAAGAACAAAGAAAAAAGGCAAATTACAACTTCTTGATATATGAATTGAGGGTAGTTTTAGTTTCGATGGAGCTATTTTCACCCCTAGTAGTAATAATAAATATAATTAATTATACTACACTTATAAATAGGGGTTAAAGTATGAAAAATTTAACCAGTATTTTTAAACGATTTAATTTTATTTTGCTATTATAATAATTTATCACATGAGATAGCATTAAAAAATGCAATCCCTACTCATATTATAAATGTGAATGTAAGTTTGTTTGTTATGCTTTCACGCAAAAACTACTAAACCGATCATCGTGATACTTCGTACATATATTCTTGGAGGTATTAGAACTAACATAGGATACTTTTTATTAAAAAAAATAAAAGAAATGCGGGCGAAGCCGCTGGTAAAAGCCACTACATATATAAAATCATAAAACTTAATGCCTGTTTCATCTTAATTGATTGTCCAAACACTTGTTAAGTGTTTATTTTATACGAGAGAAGAAATGCGAATCTGTAATGAAATCTTGCAAGTAAAATTTGAACCACTTCTCGGTTTCCGATTGACCTCAAAGGAGACCTTTCTTTTCGGGCCAAAAATGTACCTTGGTACAAGTTATTTGATAATATTCATAATAATGTACAAACACTTATGTCATATATAATATACCCATAAATAAGATTTTTATAAAGTTAATAAAACACAATAAATTATACACTAAATCACAACTGCGTAGAACGAAACGTTAATGTAGCACTTGTGTGTGACAGTCGGTTAGATTTTAACAAGTTTTTCGCAGCTCTGGAACATGGTATTTTAGTAAAGTCCGTAGGCTGATAAAATAACTAAACGCTTAGAATGATTCGCAATAGCGAGAAATATCTATTTTTGCTCTTGATCCTACTGTATATATTAAAAACAGAATAATTCATAAAGCAGTATGTTGCTGATAAACTTGTATATATTTTATGTTTAAGACTGAATATCGAAAAATGTTTATATAACTTTAAGATACAAAACGCTTCAAAATCAAAACAATTGTGCTTGCCAGGTAAAAAATACATTTGTTGCAAGTAATGTATATTTTTGAATGAGTTTTTTAAGTGGTACAAATGTATTTAAAATTAAATAAGTATTTTTTTCGGAATATACATTTTTTTTTGCTATTTTTTGGTATCTATGAATCTTAGGTACATGTTTAGCCTTAGTTATATGGAAGAAAGAAAGGCTCCTTTAGCATGCATATTTATGCAGCGTGACAATGCAATATTATGTTGACATGGAGCTGATCTGATGCTGGAGTTGAAAGTTGGCCCTAGAAACTCCACAATAAAACGACAAAACACCATCGAATTTGAGCTTTTTACTTTTTAGGGTTCCGTATTCAAGGGGTAAAAACGGGACACTATTACATTACTAAGACTTCGCTGTCCGTCCGTTCGTCTGTCTGTCACCAGGCTGTATCTCAAGAACCGCGATAGCTAGACAGTTGAAATTTTCACAAATTATGTATTTCTGTTGCCGCTATAACAACAAATACTAAAAACAAAATAAAATAAATATTTATATATATTTATAACCTATACAACAAACGCGATTTTTTTGCCATTTTTGCTCGATATCAATATTTTTACTTTAATAATAAAATTAAAATAAAGTAAATATTTAAGGGGGGCTCCCATACAACAAACATGATTTTTTTACTTAACTAAAAGTTTGTTAGGAACCCTTCGTGCGCGAGTCCGACTCGCACTTGACCGGTTTTTAATTCGTTTCATCAACAAGTAATAAAAAGGTTATTTAAAAAAATACTTATATCTGGTAAGGTATACCATAAACTCAAAAACAAGCCTTACAGTGCTTCTTTGAGCTAGGCTAATTAGTGTATGTGAAGGAAATATAATTTTGTTATAATATTATTATTTTATTCTATGTTGCGTTACTGGGTTGTGCATCTTACACTATACTACCGGAACATATGTTTTTAATTACTATTATTATTTATCATTTTGCAGAGCTAAGTTACGGTGCAAGTGTACTTTATGAATATTAATTATTATTTATTTTTATAATTATATTTTTAAATGTTATGTATTTTGAACTTACACATTGTAAACTTATAGACTTTAATTTTAGTCATTACGTTTGTACCCGTAGGAGAATTCAATTCCAAAATAGTAAAGATATACACATTATTATAGCTAATTTAAATTATTATTACAACACATTTTTTTATACCTAATCATAAAAATGGTATAAGTTTTCTTGAAAAATGTATTTACAGGATAATGTATGATAGACTTATTTGCTTTAAGCGATATGCACCTGTTCTCTCAATTAATAAACGGAAGTTTCAGAAAACCCCTACACCTTTAGTGAATCCTAGGGGAACAGGAGATATAATTATTCTTAAAACAAAATTCACCATGAATCATCTTTATCAAACTAAAAAAAAATTTATTGAAGACGTGGCTGTATAACCTTTATATCTTTTGCCTTTCTCTACGACTTATAAATTTGAAAAGAAAGTAATCGCAAAAGTTATGTTATCAATATGGTTTCAGAACAAAATACAAAAAAGTTGTTACGTTATTTTAACAAAATAAAAATAGTCTAAAAGTTATTTAACAGAATTTTGTCATTGTAGTGTTTAAATCGAGTACGCAAAATCACCCAGACGGTTTACATCATTACATGCTTCTGTTACACGAAGCGTTGGTCACTTTCCCAACTGCCGTCTCCTCACCGGAGCGTGAAGATATACAGCATGATCACGCCCGTGACCCAGTCATGAACAGGGTTGCCATCACGTCTAATTCGCCGAATTTTTTCGCTCCACAAAATGGCGTCATCAAACTTACCAAAAGCAAAGAGAAAGTGAATCAATTATAAAACAATTATTATAATTACACAGTTAAATCCGCTTTTGGAACATTTAAAAATAATTTGGAAACTCCATTTCTTTTTATTTTGCATAACGACCCCTTAAAATAATAAAATTCAGTTAAGTGTTTATGCATTAATAATAAAGTATTATCTATAATAAATCTTAATAGAATAATACTAGAAAAAATCGCCTCCGTTCACAAGTCTCTTAGCATCGTTAGCTCTTTAGCATCGTTGTGATGCGACATGCGAATAGTATTTCAGAAACCACCAAGAAAGATACACTTTTTTTTTAAGTGAAAACTTCTTTGGCTTCTTTGTGGTTTGAAAGTCGATGCAACGAAAAAGCGACAGTAAAAAGAGACAGACACATAAATTCTTAAGGTTTAACGTAGGAGAAAATGAGATAAGAAGCATTATGTACCTGTGTTCAGGGATTCAAAAACACCTTTATAAGGATACACTTTCATAAGGGTTACACATTGAATCTGTTACAGAATCATTACTGTATCACTTATTTGGGTGTTTTGAACCTGTTTTGCGTCGAACACTTATAAAAGTGTAACAGATATAATGTTTTCTGTTACCAATCTGTTAGAAACTGTATTACGTTTAACTATCTACGTATATACACAGTACACTAACATAGGCATTTCAAAGTACCCAAATCATTAGTGAGCTGTCGCATAGTTATGCCAATGTGAACCTTATTGACTGTAACAGATATTAACACTTATGAACCGGTATTTTCTAAAACAGATTCAAAGTGTTACAGTTTCTTTCTGTTTAACTTTTAAAACAGAAATGAAAAACAGTGTTCAGAACACTCTATTCGGATACCGCTAAAATCCCTGCCTGTGTTAATACGTGTTTGTGTGCGCATGCGTAGCACAAAGCTTCAGAGAAGGCAACACAACAACCGTGGTATTTTATATACGTATTATTTTTGAAGTTTTCACTTCTACCACGTGTAAATTGCACACATGCTTTTATCTACAATTTACCATATAGCAATCGAACTTGCATTAATATAAAAACATAAAGAATTCCTTCCATTATTACCTACTTTTTGTTTAATAGATCTTAATTGATGGCGTGATTAGCTATTACATATTTAATAATGTAATCTTTAATTGCTAAATATCATCTAAGAAAAGATCTGATAAACGAAAGGTTACTCTATATGATGTCATAGACAATGTATACGTGACTTACTTAGTGTAACGTACGTGGTCGCAAGGTCAGAAGTAAATTAAATCCGAAATCCTTTAGTACATTCACTCTCGCATTGAACGGCTGAGATACATAATAAATATATCTTACACTAGCCTTTTACCTGCGGCTTTACTCGCGTTAATTTAGACTACCAATAATAATAATAATATTTCTACCAATTAGCCTAGCTCAAAGTAAGCACTGTAAGGCTTGTGTTATGGATACTAGGGTAACGGATAGACATACATATACTATGCGATGCAGTCGCTAAGCATAAAGCTACGCTAGCACCATATATTGGAGCGGAACGTAAGACCTAAAAAAATATTTTTTTTTATTCGATGGGAATTTTTGCGAATTACAAAATTCGGGCTCCGTCGCAATCTGGTCCTAAACCTGTTTATTCGATTCCACACAAGAAATATTAAAATCGGTTAAGAACTCGGGAAGTTATGGCGTAACAGACATTTCGCCATTGAAGCTGATCCATGGGAGCCTCGCTCGCTCCAATAATACATAGATATGTAATATTAATACCCATGACTCAGGTACAAATGCTCGTATTCATCACACAAACATCTGCCCCTTCCGGGATTCGAACCCAGGACCGTCGGTGCGAAAGGCAGGAATCGCTACCGTTGCACCAAACGATCGTCAAAGTAATATTTCTATCCCTCTGAAACAGTAGTTTTTTTCTGGGTAAAAGATACTCTACGTACTTAATTGTACCCCTGGGAAAATGTATGTAAAATTTCATGATAATCGATTGAGTAGGCGTGAAAATGAAACAAACAATCTCACGTTTGTATTTATAATATTAGTTAGGACTATAAGGTTTTTACCGATATTATATATAGCCTATCATTTGCGCAGTCACTTGTTCTTACTTATATTTATCATCAATTTTGTCAAAAAAAACGGGCCTAGTGCGAGTCGCACTCGCGCACAGAGTGTTCCGTACAAGCCTGTAGGTATATAAGCAAAAATCAATTATTAAAAATATTTTTATTATGCTACGTAACAAAAAATTTTACGGTTTTCGCAATTTTTACTTTATCTGTGCTATAAGACGTTGCTTCGTACCAAATTTCAAGATTCTGAGTTCACGGGAAGTACCCTGTAAGATTTGATTCCCAAGCGAGTGTCGATAATTTGCAGCATAAACGGCTATATCTTTTGATTGTGTTGGCTTAGAAGCTTGATTTTGACGTGACAACGTCTTAAATTAGGTTGCGGCTGGGAGTCACTTATGAAAAAGTGTAACGCTCGGTAACGTTACGATGAGTCACCGAACGAGAGAGAGGCCCGCCGAATGCCTTGCGTCTCTCTCCCACTCAACTATGATCGGTCTGCCGCGCGCATTGTGCAATTTAATTATATTCATATCAATAAATATTCTACCGAGAAAAAGACGTTTTTTCACAATACCAAGGGACAGTAGACCTGAGTATTTCATATAAATTCCAGCTTGATACCTCCACGCGTTCCTGAGAAAAAGGGTATTGACAGACAGACAGACGGACGGACGCATGGACAACAAAGTGATCCTATAAGGATCAGGACCTTAATTAATGTCCAGACAGAGCCTACAAATTTATATAGTGTTATAAATATAGATCGCTGTGCATTATATAATTATAGTAGTTTATGATACTGTTGCATAATAAGGGTTCTTATAACATGAGTGTGTTTTAAAAAAACGAGCCGTAGGCGAGTTTTTTTATAGTATCACACGAGTGTTATAAGACCAAGTTATGTACAGTGTCATACACTACTTTATCTACTCTCATACTATAATACGTAAAACAATATTGCAAACAAAACCAAACTTTGTTTAAATATTGAAAAGATTTTTTAAATGTCAAATGTTGGCGCCAAGGTGCAAACATCGATTGCGCATGCGTGTTGCGTCGGTCGTCGAGGACTCGTTCATTGAAACCTTTTTAAAGTAGAGGTTCAACCTCCTTGGTCCAGCTGGAGGTTGTATAGGTGTATCGTTATGATTAAAAAGTTATATTATGTTACAGGTGTCCATACAAGACCTGTATCGTAATTAAACTTTTTTTTTTATTATTTTTGCCCTGTACGTAATGTTTGTCATAAGCATTTTGTTTTAAGTTTTAGAATCTTTGTATTATAGTATCAGAGTAGATAAAAGTTTTTATACTATCATATTGTCTAATGATAGTTAAAAAAAATTAAAACACAAAGTTTGAAGCAGATGGCAGCACTAGCAAAGCACTGCTAAGTATTGCTATACTAAAAATGTATAGGTTATCAAAACTTAGTTATTTATTTTCTAGGAATATTTTTTTGTGTTTCAGAAATAACTAGAAAGAAAATAGAAAAGAGAAATCTCGTTGAACGTGACAGTGAGCAAATTTTATAAACGCACTGGATGACATGAGTCGACTTGTCACGTAAAACAACAAACGAAACTTAACAAAAGAAGGATAGTTACATATGTTTTGAAGAATGAAAATAAAAAGTAATTAAAGAGACTCAGCATATTAAAATTATAATAAAATTAAGACACGAGAACAACACCAAACATTCACCTCAAAACAAGTTTTTGAAGTGAATACTTATTTAGCATCGTTGTGATTTGAAAGTCGATGAAACAAAAAAGCGACAGTAATAAGAGAAAGACACATAAATTCACAAGATTTAACGTAGGAGAAAATGAGATAGGAAGCATTATGTACCTGTGTTAATACGTGTTTGTGTGCGCATGCGTAGTACAAAGCTTGAAAGGAGACATCAAAACCGTGGTATTTTGTATACGTGTACGTATTATTTTTGAAGGTTTCACTTCTACCATGTGTGATTTTTTTTTATATTTCTATTCTAATAAAATTATTCTATATTTCGCAAAATGCGATACTCAAATGATGATTCTATTTAGTAAGTGTTATAAAGGAAGGGGGTTTCAACCAGAAAGTAGTTTTTCTTTTCTTTTGTATTTTTTTCCTATAAAGGAACATACAGACGACAGACAGTAATTTCTTTATTATTTAGAAGATGATAAGGAATTATGTATGACCATTTATTGAATAATGAAATAATTCCTTCATTCAGGTTTCAATAATGGGCGTGTGGTTTTAATTTTATTGAAACTGCCTTGGATTTTCAGAAAATCTAGACACTTTTATTTTTTATTTATTTATAAATGATAGCAACACCATTTTACAATTGGTATGTACAAACTCAATCATTGAAATCTTGTTAGTTAATTATAGTTATTTACGGTGTCTTACTTTATTAAAATTAGGTACCTACTATAAATAAACATACTACTTAATATAAATAAATATTGATTCATGTATATTATTAAATTTCCTGTCAGTGTTTGACCGTGATGAACTCCGAAACTACTCACCCGATTTTGATGTGTTTTATTTGTTTTGCTGGATTTGTGTTAACTTAGGACATGTCCTTCATTTATAACACAGCAACGCGTGGCCTGCTTGAGAGCCGAATGCTTGAGAGTTGGCTGTCATACGTATATATGTACATATTTATATAAAAACTTCAATCGTTTTGTTTCACTTATCAACAATCGTGGCTGTTCACAAATACTTAATGGTTAATAATCCGCCATTATTACACTTAATATCTGCCACAAACAATGAAATAATGATAATGAATCAAAACTACTAAAATAACGCTTCCCGTTGCCGCCAAAAAGTCATTTTTTTTTTCTTAACTGATTGACAGCTATCTGTCATAAGTATACAGCCTCATTAGAAAAGTGGTAGTTTATTTCAATTTCATATTGGTAACCCTCTTAATAGTACCGCAGAGAGGCCGCTGACTAAAAGCGATAAGTGACTCATGGCAAATGGAGGTGAAGCATGAAATACAGACTTAAAATTTCACAAAACTGACTTACTATTAAATAAAACTTAAAGGTTACATTTAATAAATGCCTGTGTGTCGGTCTTCTATAGAATGTACTTTGGAGAGTGTGCTCAGGAGCTGCATGTGATCATACCGCCATCTCCTTTTTTCCATCGGACATCCAGACGCACTGCGGGCTACCTTGGGTTTTCTTGGTTTCTCTTCCTACCTGTCGCACCAAGCGCGATTTGTATTTCCGAGTACATATAACCCGTCCGTTTTCAAAGCCAGTTCGAATAGGCACCTTTTGGGTTAGCTCGTTCCATTGTAGATTCTGCCTTGGCCCCCGGGCTTGATTGGAATAAAAAAAAAATTAAAAGATTTTAAGTGCCAAATAAATTTGATATTTTTCATTTTTCGAATATTTTCACGTCAATAAATACGTCAGGTAATTTCTTTCAATAGCATTGGTTATTAAACTTGTATTTTATGAATAATAATTATTATTTTACTCTGTAACTACGGTAATTTTACATCTAAATATTCGACTTGTCACTTCTGCCATTCGTATGTCTATGGATGTGACTCATTTCTTTTGTTTAGTCGCAAATACTGAATATCAATAAATGTGGAATCTATTTCAAGGGCGTTTTGAATATAGTGCAATATAGAACTAGTGCTAAGTAGAGACGTCACGAAAAAATAAAGTTACAACAATGGACGTTATGAATACCTCAACATAATGAAACTGATAAATTGTTTTTAATAGAAAAAAATAATAAAAGAAAATTAATCCTAAAATACCTATATGGTATATAATATATAATATTAAAAAAAAACTTCGCGTTCGGGGACAGCATGTGACACTAATTAATTAGGAGCGATCCCCGAAAGCGAAGTTTTTTTTTTAATATTATATATTATATACCATATAGGTATTTTAGGATTAATTTTCTTTTATTATTTTTTACTTTTTTAAGGTAAACATACTTATAATATCTCTGGTTAAGTTGTAAATACATAGGTTCTTGTCGATTTCAAATTCATTTGAGACCCCACTTGAGCATATTTGCAGACCTTCGGTTTTTCTTCCCCACTTTAACCCCCCATTACTTTTAAACGGCTCAATCGATTTTCATCAAACATGTCTAAGAACACTTGCCCGTAAAACACCTGTAATACAAAAACAAACTGAATTGAAATCGGTTCATTCGTTCGGGAGCTATGATGCCACAAACAGACAGACAGATACGTCAAACTTATAACACCCCTCTTTTTGCGTCGGGGGTTAAAAAAAGCAAAGCTCGGTAGCTGTGTATTTATATAAAAAATAGTTTATCATATAAGATGGCATTGAAAAATACATAAATACAAGTATATTATAAACATAAAAATGGCTGTCTTAATCGATTGTCCAAACATTTGTAAAAATCGTCTTCGCGCGTGAAAGAGTCGCTATGTGTTTTTTATAAATTTGTTTTAGCTCTGTGAATTATAACACTTAACGTGTATATATGGAACTTTCGAAGTATAAATGTCACATTCCGAAACTCTTTAAATATTTCATTTATTACATAGTTGTTTTTACAGTATGTGTGCTTTGAAATAACGATCAATACTGCATAAAAATCCGAAAATAGATAAATAACACATAGCGATTTCTGCACGCGCAACGGCCAAATGTTTCTTTCATATACTAAAGCATGTTCCCCTCATTAATGAGACAACGCTGGTCTACATCGTAAAAAGTAGGTACTAGAAAATTTCGACAGATGTTCACAAGGCTGGGTAGCTCAATTGGGAGAGCATTGGACCGAATATCCAAAGGTTTCGGGTTCGATTCCCGCCTGAAAATTTATGCGTGAGCAGATTCAATCTTTTTAATATTTTCCTATTAACAATAATTTATCAAAGCGCCGTTCTGATTGCAATCACCGCTACTTCAACTTCAACATTACTTAATTTCGCGTATTTCTTGGCTTGGCTGAAGTGGTGATCGCGATCAGGATCAATCAAGAGAAATGTGGCTTAAGACGTACCTTATACCAGGGAATAAAGTTCAGACTGAAGAATTCTTTTTATATTTTGGGGGCCATTCCACCTATCCGGCTTTCACCCGTCCGGCTACACCAGCTCCTTCAGGCATCGTCCACGCATCATCCACGTTCGCCACGCCTAGAGAAGTTCGGGATACGAAGGCAAACCATCGGTCGGGCAACGACTACCCGCCTTACGTAGATTAGAAAGAAAGAAAGAAAGAATTTATTGATCGTAGGAAAACAAACATTAACAAGATAAATTATTATAATAGAAATATACTAGAAAAAATCGACTCGGGGCACAAGTGAATTCTCAGGCGGGAACCGAACCCGCAACCTTTGGAAATCCGGTCCAATGCTCTCCCAATTGAGCTACCGAGCCTTGTGAACACTCGTCGAAATTTTCTAGTACCTTCCTGATTTTACGCTGTAGGCCAGAGTTGTTTCATCAATGAGAGGAACATCCTCTCGTATTCGAAAGAAACATTTTTACAAATGTTTGGTCAATCGATTAAGATTAAACAGCCATTTAAGTGTTATAATTTTTATATATTTTATGCATTTTCAATGCGATCTTATAAGATAAATTGCGGGTTCGGTTCCCGCCTGAGAATTCACTTGTGCCCCGAGTCCATTTTTTCTAGTATATTTCTATTATAATAATTTATCTTATAAGATCGCATTGAAAATGCATAAAATATATAAAAAATATAACAACATATAAAATAAGAACAATTGTGCTTAATATAAATAAATTAACACCTACGATCAACCAGGACCCTGCCTCAGCATAGGCCACTGCGAGCAGTGATCCACCGCAGCAGCGCTGATATTCTGGCAGGGCCTGAATGAATGACGCCTTACTAATAATATTTATATAATAAAAAAAAAACAATAATAAATAAAACAAAATGAAAATAAAGTCGAAGAAAACAAATATAAATCCCATCAAAAACAATACTTGTCAAAAAAACCAAGTCTCGCAACCCAGTTGTTCTACGGTAAAAAGTTGTGAGATCCATGTAATACCAAGTCGGTTATTAATTTATTCAGTCCCTACTTAAGCGAATTTCTGTCTTAATACGTCCAGTCCCTAAGACCACGATCGTGGTCCATAACAATTGAAAATCAATTGTGTCTGGAATCTCCGTACTCGAAGCATTAAGTTGTTACGTAATAATTAACAGCATCTTATAGTGACGCATATCAATATTAAAAATCTTTATTGTTTAATATAAATATATTGACTCGGCCATCGCATGAAAACACGTGAAAATTAAATTATTTAGTGGAGGTATAAGGAAAAAACGCAGAATATATTTAAAATGGTTATTTGAACTATTTTAAAAACTACAAGTTGTAGTGTAGTAGATATATTTATATTAACTAGGAATAATATAGAAATTAAAAACCTAAAAAAAACCTTATCGAGAAGTCAAGAGATTGGAAGGCTAGTTTGTATCTTGCCCAGAGAATAAGTTTGGAGATACAACGAGGTAATGCTCAGTCTTGGGCACATTACCTACAAGCAAACATTTAGGGGATAATTTTTATCTAGTTTTGTTTAATGCCTAGTTTTTTTTATTACCATTTTTCTTTTTTTATTGCCCATCGATTATGGAACTAAGTTTTAATTTCTATATTATCTCTGTAATTCTATACATCTATACATACATATAAATAAAATTGGAGTGTCTGTTTGTAACATTGAAATAACCGTTTTTTACTACAGGCATATGAATATACATACGGTACATACACCGAAATAACATTTTACAATTTTTGTCTGTCTGTCTGTTTGTTCCGGCTAATCTCTGAAATGGCTGAATTCTTTATTTAATCAGCTTTACGGTAGTATTTTTTTGTTTGGTCTACTTTCATTATTTAGCGAGTAATGTTATTTTTATTTAAGAGTCTGACATTTTTTTTCACAATTTGCGCTGCATTGGGAATGCTGAGAGGGATGGGGCGCGCGGTAGCGGACTGACCTGTGGATAAATATGATTCCTTAACAGATTAGAAGAGTTTTTTAAACATTCAACACTAAAAATCGACCCCCAAAGGCCTACCGACCTTTTAGATAACGCACGGCAGTTATTACAAAAAAAACTTCTGAAATGAAACACGATAGAAAAATAATAGGAACATTTTGGAAACTATAAATCATTCTTAATGTTCATTTAATTTTGAAATTTTATAACACTTAAAATAATACACTTATATATAATAATGAATGTAATAATCAATATATGTATGTAGTTTTTATTTTTTGGTCAGATTGATGTAACGCTTATTATGCTATGTACCCATTATTATGGAGTTGCAGCATTGTTTTTATCTGTTTCTTATTGTATGACATGTGTGACACCTAAGTAAATAAATAAGAAAAATTGTGCGTGTCAACTCCGATGCGTGACTAAAGTTTCCTCCTTAAGAACGATTATATTAAAATATATGTAATAGGCAAAGGAAGTAAATAAATTCATATATTTATTCATATTCATTTGATAATATATTATGATATTTTACATGTATACTGAATGCTATAGTAAGGAAGAAAAAGAGAGAGTAAATGTGTACTTGGAACTGAGGAGCGTGGAGTACTAAATTACGCAGAGGAAATATTTGATTTTACTACCCATCTATTTTTCATACCGTGCGCTATATATGAAACGATTCTTAAGGAGTTGAAGTTCAAAAATAATAAAAATAAGTTAAAACTGAAATGTCATCTCGATCCACAGTGGTCATTACATTACCAAGAATCGTGTAATGCTCTCCTCGTCGACCGTACCAACTTCACGTATACCAACGACTTTCACTTGTCATTAAATTATCACCTCAAAGCCGTTGCGAGATACAGGCGTAAGCGGGCAAAAGAAAGTTATTCATATAAACAAAATATAAGTTAACCGATTCGTTGCTAATGGCACATCTAGCGTGCCACCATTTTCTTTTGCATGTGGTGCCGCTGGAGCCATGTCATTTTTAAATAGATGATAACTCCTTCTAATTAAGTTTTAGGGAAATTTACCCAGAATCTTAATTTTTCACGTAAATCAAGCGTGTAGCCTTTGTTTCTGTTAATTGTATGTAGCAACGAATCGGTTAAAAAAACTTGAAGTAAAACTTCTTAAGGGCGCTTGATTTGGGGAGTAAGCTGGTGAATGCGTGACGAGAGCGTTACGAAATCTTATCTTAACAGTTTATTCTGGAAGTCGTTTAATAAATAAACATTTATATGAATTAGACAACAACTTCATGTTGTCATTCGTTTATCGTCTACGACGTTGTTCAGTTTAGTGTTTGTCGACGACTACGTAAACTTGTCGAAAATTAAACTGTTTTTTAAACTAGCTTAAGATAAACAGTCTCGTTTCGTCAACCATAAAAGCGTCGACGACCCACCACTACCTTCTAACTCCAGCATCAGACTCTGGTTACTATAAATAGAATCAAAGTACTCGTCAATACGAATCAAACGAGCCCAACGAGAGCATCGAGAACATCGGGACAGGTGAAAGTAAATAAAAGCTTGTAAAAGATGCCAACAGTATTTTATATGAATAATTTATACACGGGAAAACTTAAAGTTGAATGACCTGGAGTGGTTTAGATTACGGTATTCATGGTAGCTCTCGGGTTTGGGTATTGTGGTAACATCGTTGTTCCTGAATTCCATGACATATCTGCTTTAGTTACTTAACTTTGACTCAGAACATTTTATGTGGTGTTGTCTAATATTTATATAAACACTAGCTGCATCCAGCATGCTTTTCATTGCTTTTTTGCTAATCATTTTTCGCTGACTATACATATAAATATTCCCCGGCATGCGAAGCGAGTGGAACTCCCATGGATCAGCTTCAATGACACAATGTCTGTTACGCTATAACTTCCCGAGTTCTTAACCGATCATAATAATTGTTGTATGGAATCGAATCAACACATTTAGGACCAGATTGTGACGTAGTTTTGAAATTCACAAAAATAAAGAAGTTATGACCAAAAAAATTGGCTCTATGGGATTTCCCATTGAAAAAAAAAGCGCCCGCTTTTGGGAAGTTTTCATTATTATTGAATTTTAGAATTTACTAAATATTATTGATTTCTTTTTTTAATTTTTACAATCCGCTCCAATTTATGGTGCTAGCGAAGCTCTATGCTTATCGACTGCATCGCCTAATTAAAGTTTCATCACAATCTGATCAATGATTTCGGAACCCATAGGGAGAGAACACCCAAACAAATTTTTATTCATATAGATTTGTAATAAAGGCTGAACTTGAAATATTTCGGTATTCACAACTATTTATGTAGAGCTATGAATATGCCGTTAGAAACTTAAAAAAATTATTACTTAAAATGCTTTTTATTTTGATTAATATTGGAAATCGCTACCGCTTGTCGATTGGTTACGTCCGAAAAACGCACGTCCGGTCTTGTCTTTCTCTACTTAAAATGTGCTTACATTTTTGATTCGTCTGAGTATTCAAAGATGTGTATCAATTTCGTTCAGTGTTTCTTAAAGTGGGCTATTATGGCACCCCTTAGCAAACTTTATGGGGGCGTTTGAAGATTGAGGAAGTTCAGGGGGCGTTAGATAAGATTGTCGAACATTTGAAGAAGGAGTTTCTAAAGGCTGATTTAAGTAGATCATGTCGTTATAGAAAGATTCTAAAACTATGTAATATAAAAAAAAACTAAAAATAAAAAACATAACATAAAATTGAAACGAAAACCATTACATAAAGTTAACAATTGTTATTTCTGTATAACATATCTATTTATTATAGTTAAGTAAGATGCATATTATTATGCCCCCACGTTTTGAGTGGCCCCTCGCTTGGCCCCGCCGGGTTATTTTTTTTTTATGGTCACTGAAAAACGTGGGATTTTTAGATTTTTAAATCTAGTATTATTTTTGTTCTGTTGTTTTATCAGTTTATATTTTAATTTGATTGTTAATATGCAAATAATTATTGATTGTACTTACTTTTATAAATACTGTACACGCCTGTTATTGGTACATATCAAATTAAACTGTTGTCGTAAATAAATAAATAATAAGTAATTTTGGTTTGGTTTATTTGTTTGTTACTTAATCAAATATAAACAGTTAAACGCATTCCCACGATTAATACATAATATAAGTATCTAAAAAAATCCAAAATGCTTCACCGTGCCGGTTGGCGATTGGATGGGATGACCCGGTAGCCATTTAGGGGGCGTTGGGCAGTCTCCCGGTGAGTTCCCTTTTATAGTTAGCTTAACCTAAGAGAACTTTAATGATCGACTGAGAATCCTACCGCCAAACATTCACTAAAAAAATTTTTCAGAAAAGAAAGTTTTACTCGTTGGAGCGGAGGGAAGCGAAGCTCCCATGGATCGGCTTCAATGGCGCAATGTCTGTTACGCCATAACTTCCTGAGATCTTAACCGATTTTAATATTTTTGTGTTGTGGAATCGAATCAACAGGTTTAGGACCAGATTGTGACGGAGCCCGAATTTTGAAATTCGCAATAATTCCCATAGGAAAAATTCTTCTTTTTTTAGGTATTACGCTCCGCTCCAATATATGGTGCTAGCGTAGCTTTATGCTTAGCGACTGCATCGCCTAGTTCTAAATATGTAATAACAACATGAGTAAGTAGGATAATTTTGTTTACAAAATTAAGAAAAATACATTAATACTTTTACAAATACTTTTTAATAACACAACTTTTCTGTTAAATATTAAATAATTTATGTTTAATCCTGACGTTTCGACTCCTTCACAGGAGCCGTGACCACAGGATGACTAAGGCAATGTAACATTTTTACTACCGACACAATGTTTTAATCGGGCAACTGTCTTATTTTGCATTTTATTTAGTTATTAAATTTTCACTACGACTGACGGTGTACACTACTGAGTCTACCACCAGTTAGGAAATTGGGAGGTTCTGCCTAGAAGAACTGGCGTCAGACACTCGGGCAGGGGGAACGACCTCCATCTTACTTATTATGCGCAAAAACCCTAAATAAGTTGTTTATTTAAATGTGTAATGTGCACGGAAGTGTAAGAACTAAATATATTTTGTAATTTTTTAGGATTCCCAACAATATTTTATATTCACGGCGAAACGCGATGAAGTTTGAGAACCTATGCATTGGATCATTGCACTTAAGAAAATTTCTCATAGCCAAGAACGATACAACCAATAATTATTTTACGCTGGGAAAATTCTTTCACTTTTACTTTTCTGCGTAACAGTTTTTGAACTAGTAAGGCATATTCAGTTCAATATGTGAAATTATTTTTAAAACATAAAAAACCGTTGTATGTATTTATGTACGCATGTAAGACGTTATACATCTTTAGCGTAACTAAACAAAGATAACTAAATATTTCCTCTCGTGTGCCAGTACCCTTTGTTTGTGAAAAGAAAGATAAAATAAATTATATAGTGATCAATAAGAAGCATCTAAAGATTAATAGATTTTCTATATATCTGTATACAGAATTAAGTACTATATCAAAAAACATTAAAATAAACTGTTTAACCAATAATAATGTAAAAATAATAACAATTTATATTATAAACAAATAAAAAGAATACATACCGACAGTTAACCTCAAACAATAAATGCACTTTTAAATAAAATTGTTATATTGTTATTATATAATATAAAATTGTTATTATAATCTTTATCTTTATATATATAATTCTACTGTGAGTGTGTATGTCACTGAACTCCTCCTAAACGGCTGGACCGATTTGAATGATTTTTTTTGTGTGTGTTCAAGGGGATCTGAGAATGGTTTAGATTCACAAATCAGTCCGGCAGATGGCACTGCAGTCGGCACAGCAACGCGTGGCCGGGACAGCTAGTTTTATATAAATTATTGTAAACCACCATATATAATTTAAAATCACACACACACACGCACACATTCATAAATATTTGAGTAACTACCTTGAATATAGTTATCAGTTCTCACGAAAACTATATCAATTAGCGGCCAACTTCATCTTGCTGGTTTATTCCATGTTGCTTTTGCGGGCAACTTCAACCTGTTACTTTTGTGTTAGGTACAGTGATGAGCGCGCATCTTAAAATTTCACTCTCATCAACTTTTTCGTAACGCGCCTAAAGAAGTAGGTATAACTTCAAAAGATATGGTATATAATTCTATGACCTTCTCGAGGGAATGCCTTCATTTTTTCATACGCATGCTCGAAAACACTTAATATATAACGATCTATCATTATTACATAAGCATTAAAATCCAAAAAAACACAAACTAGTAGGTACTGCGTGAAACGTCACTTCAGTAGTTAAGTCAAGTTTCACGCAGTTAACGTTCCCGCCAAAAAATTATATTTTTATTTTTTATTACATTTTATGGCTTAGATACGTGTCCTTTAAGCCATGTCCTTATATTCAGCAAGTAATTTATTTTATTTTCTTTATCAGATGATGATGGTAGCTAATTTATGAATGATAAATATTCTCTTTCTTTTGGTTTCAGTTAAGGTGTGGGGTTTACTGAAACATCCCCCTGGACGTAATGTAAACGCAAAGACCTAATATTAGTCAACTATTTTTTATGTAAAAAAATATATTCTGTATGTTCGCTGTTGGTCTTCCGAAAATTATTATTAATAATAATAATATTTATTACATTCACACTAATTAGCTTAGCTCAAAGTAAGAACTGCAGGCTTGTGTTATAGATATATATTGTGACATGTAATATTTATAGCAATATATATAACCCCTGACTCAGGTTCAAATGCTTGTATTTATCGCACAAACATTTGCCCCTTCTGGGAATCGAACCCAGGACCATCGGTGCGAAAGGTAAGATCGCTACCATTGCACTCAACGGTCAGAACATCAGTTTAAACGTGAAGGCATAATATTTTTTATATGGAAAGATATAATCTGTATATTCGCTATTGGTCTTCCGAAACTAATTTGTTTTGATTATACGAGTCTGTTAATCTATAATCTAAGATCACAGTGGTTTGTGTGTTTGTCTGTCCGCTCTTTTTCCCGCTCTTTTTCGATTGTATCAATAACGTTACCATAGCAACGCGTTAACCGCAAGTAGTTCGTCTACCGGACGCTAGATGGCGCTAACGGAAAAATATTTAATAATAGAAATTTTTTTAAAGAATTTTGTCCACCCGTGCGAAGCCGGGACGGGCCGCTAGTATAAATAAATTGTAAAGTCCCTTTAGAACAGCAATCTATAGATATTGGCGCCAACGCAATAAGCGCATTCTAGATAAAGGACGAATGGAAAATAATTATCTGAACCACATCCTGTTGTGAGAGAGTCATGTCACGTTCCATCCAATGTTGTAATTGCAGTCTTTATTCCTCCGCCAAGATATAATATTAAAATTAGAGTATAAACTAGGTCACATGCCAGGGGGTCAGTGTCGGTTTTAACGCTACCAACGCCCCGGGTGAGATTTCTACGGCGCCTCATAACTGCAATTCAAACTTATACTACACGAAAAAATACTAAGGATATAAGAAAATACCCATTGATTACAAAATAACGATTTATTAACAGATATTTTAACCAATTAGGGTTAAACACTATAAAAATAATATAGATTTAAAAATCTAAAAATCCCACGTTTTTCAGTAACCAAAAAAAGAATAAAATCACCCGGCGGGACCAAGCGAGGGGCCACTCAAAACGTGGGGGCGCATGTTACTTATGGAGATGTATGATATGCATAGATGTTGAGAATATTTGTAAAGATGCGCATCGGATAAACCCCATACAAAAGTGAAAGTTGCTAAAAGTTGACCCGAAAGTACACCTAGAAAGTTGAAAGTTGTTTAAGCGTGCATTGTCATCGGGTTCTGAGCTACCCTGAAAGTTTCAACTCGCTAGGTGGTCGGGAAGTGCCTCAAAATTAAGATACAAGATTCCAACCGGACAGACAAGACGACAGACAAGCAAACAGACAAGAAAGCGACCTAAGAAAAACGTGGGGAAAAAAGCTCTGTAATACTCGTTGAGAAGCAAGAATGAGTAGTTTTAAAGGAGTCCGTTATCAAATTAGTGACACCTACGCTTTAATTACTTTGGCTAATGAAACACAGCAAATTGACGTTCAAGTTTCTCATGAGCCTATCACTCTAGCCGAACAGTTAAAAGATTAAGCTTCCCTTTAGCTCAGCTCAGCTTTATAGCGCCCCTTTATGTCCGGCGCCCTGGGCGGTCTCGCCCTCGTCCTACCCTAACACTACTGTAGGTTTACCGCCCATTTGAACGGTAGAATGATTAGGCTTCAAAGCATAATAGCGGCATATTATTAAATAGTGTTTTCTCTCTTTTTTAGAGTAAATAGGTAGATGCTATCCACTATCTCGCCTGGTGGTAGTGGTGGTAAGGGTATAATGCGGTGTGAAAAACATTGAGATATCATAAATTACAGTAATAGCGAAAACATTTGAGTTGGCGATAATGTCCCGGGTAGTAGTAATATTAGTGTTGGCTATTTATGACAGACTAGCTTTTACCCGCGGCTTTGCCCTCATTTTTTCTTTTTTTTCAATAAAAAGTATCCTATGTTACTTCTAATACCTCCAAGAATATATGTACGAAGTTTCATGATGATCGGTTTAGTAGTTTCTGCGCGAAAGTATAACAAACAAACTTACATTCACATTTATAATATTAGTAGGGATAATGCAATCATTATATTTTACTTAGTACCTATTGAGTGGTTACTACCTTTCTGCAGTTATAGGGTTTTTATTTGTAACAATATTATACTAAAAACATTTTAGACATGAATCTACAACCTCTTGCTATTCGGGCGGGTACTCTTTCAAATTGAGCTACTACACCATTACAGACCAGTAGGCATGAAAACATTATACCAAAACGTAACTAAAAATCGTTTTGAAATTTATACCGAAACATAACGTTACCAAAAAATCTAAAACCGTTTTTTCATAACCAACTCAATACGCGTTGTCATGAAGGGGTGGCGTTAACAAAACTGATATAATGAAACCAAAACTGAAAACCGCGCGCGGCGTCGCGCTGCCACCATCGAGTAAATGCGTCAATATAGTGTTAAAAGCAATAATAAAAACAAATAATTTTGTAAATAACATATATTTTTAGGTTACATTAAAAATTATTAGCTCATACAAAAACATCATGGGAAATCGCCATAACCATAAATACTTAAAAATTAAACAAAACTTGCGTTACGTTAGCTAACAGCGCTTGCGTTTTCTATTCGTTTTGCAGTAGCCAAAGCCAAACCATCTCGTCAACCGCGGTAGTGATAACCAAATCTGAAAACGGTTTTTGATAATGTTTTGGAAACTTCAAAATCGTTACGTATCGGTTTTATAAATATAGCCAAAACGCCCATCTCTACAGCCAGTAAATTTTTTGTAGTTGTTCTGTGTTTATTACGTAGTGATGTGCCGAGTCACTGTTTTGTGAATCTAATAGACTCGAGTCAGTTTATACGGTACTCGAATCATGTCTCGATTCCGTGCTTCGAGCCCAGCTGTCCTCGTGTTCGAAAATTTGGTATTCGAACACTGACTGGTATCCAGGAATCAAATTTAAGTCTAGAACTAGTATACCCTTGAAACGTGTATTTATAACGACTTAAAGCGGTTGAAAATCAAAGCACACCATTCTCATTACCGCTTTATTCACATTTTTAAAGGTCATCTCCAGAGCTTGCTTAGACGGAAAGGTCATAAGAAGTTGCCGTTTTAGTAGTGGTGGTGTTTCGCCGTCTACGATTGACTGGGATAGATTGGAGTTATAGTCTTTGTTGAGTGGTATTGCCAATGTGAGTCGAGTAAATGATAGGATGAGCTGTCTTAAGCTACTTTAACAAATGAATTGTTTTTTAAAGTCTTTAAATACATTATCATCACAGTTTTTTTTATTTTATCATAGTCAACTTTCTCAAAACACTTACATATGCCTGAAGTTTTTTGGCGTTATTATGGAATACAGTTAATAACAAAAAATAATTTCATTAATTGTATTAATAAACAATTAAATTCACTCACAGTAACAGCTTACTAACACAAAACAAATAAATTACAATAAAACGTTATAGGTTCAAACTTGTATTATTAACAGTCACTTCTTTGCTTAAGTAAACAGAGATCGAGTAAAAGTGAGTCAACCTTATTAAAATACTGGATTTGAATCAACAAGACAAAGTCAATTAGTCCTGAATCGAGTCCGGCGTACTCGAAACAATATAAATTGGCATTTGAGTAGGCGAGTCCAAAGCAGGAATCGAGTCTGACTCGGCTCAAGCCGTACTATTGTCGCTATTGTTACGCTGAGCTCCAGGGCTATCACTGCATGTTTTAGGTAACTACGTATTATCAAATAAAATACTTTTACAAGTATCAAACAATACAACAATAAACTTCGCAATTCAATGTTCATGTTTGCATTTAAAACAGTATGCACCTACGAGATTCGTTGCTACTGTGCTCTTAAACGCACAGTTCAGGAGGTAAGACCAAATAAATGACTTGTATTTTTTAAGTTTTTAATTTCTTTATTCAATAAGTTCAACATAATTTAATATAATTTCAATTTGAACATATGTTTTCACATTTTGGAATAGCTTGAGGTGTCCGTTCCGTTTGTAAAAAAAAAACATTTTGTTCTGAGACAATCTAGGCATTTATTTTCGAATCACTATTAACTATCACAGTTCATTAAATCCAAATGGGTATCTATTTTTTTTCAGAATCATTTAAACATCTAAGTTCATAATTAATGAACTACTTACTTACATTGACAATTTTGACTACAACTTTCACAACGTCCAACATGCAATGCAAACTGACTTTGGCACAAGTCGAGTGTTAATAAAATAAAACATATCTACCTGAAATGGAAGTTAATTAGCTGAATACATAATTTCATTAATATTGTGAAAGTAACAGAGAAAATTCATTTCGACATTTGATTTGTGCGATCGTTACACTGTTTTAGAATAACAATGGTTTATTTTCTCACTTATTTTCATAAGAAAAGTAAGTATTTCGTAACTTTATTCTAAATTAGCTGTTTAATCTCCATATTATTTGAAGCGCATAATTTATACACGTGCTATACATAATTTTACACCCTAATATTCGAGCGAAAGTAACAAGGAGAAAGTACTTATATTTTATGTGCATTTGTAATTATTTCGGCGTTAGTCTTGGCAACACTGACTGTCCTGTCATTGTCAGTTTTATGTTTTTGTGCTGTGTGTACGTGTTTCCAAAGTGATTTTTATATAAAAAAATAATTTTTACGTTCAAATATTTAATATATATAAACTATTTCGTCTCTTATAATAATAGTGCTGTAATGTGAAACTTAATAAGCAGTACGTTTCAATGGAAAATTAAATTTAATGGTATGCAAATCGTTAGTTGATTTCTATTTATTGGTTGTGATTGCAAGTTTGTTGTCCTGAGCCGCTGTTTAATTATCTAAATTGAGCATTCCATACGCAATACGCTCGTCCGGTTTGTATTTTTATCGTTCACATTTGATGATTTGTTATTTACGCTCGAGTAAAGTTAATAGAAACTTTTATCCTTTTCTTTTTAGTAAATATTTTTTAATCTTGTTATTGTAGTTACGATATCCTTATGTAAGAAGTTTAAAAACGGTATAAAATATAATGAAATGATAAAGTTGTCCTGTTAAAACTTTTCCTTTTAGGTTTTTTAATTATAATATTCTAAAACTCTAAATAATGTATACTTACTAAGCTAAGTAGACAAGTCAACATCAAGAGTGTTTATTAAATAAACATACTAATTATTCTAAAGGAATTATGAAATATGTTTTCCATAAAAGGCATGACTACGTACTAATGTTTATATTTGTTACTAATAATATCATTTATAATAGAGTTATACAGGAAATCAAGTGACAATAATATAACAAACAGTCGAAAGCATGCAATGGAATTTGACAATTGGAGTTGTCTATTTCATGAATCACTTTATTATTTGTCATATTCAAAGTTTATGAGAAGATTTTTTTACAGGATCTAAATCAAATGTGTGGTGCATAAAAGATATTTATTTTTATGAAATAGGAAAGAATTATACAAGCTTTATGAAACTGTGCAATAATGTTTCAGACTAGTTAATTACGATGAAATATTGTATTTATTTTTAATTCAATGTTTTAATGTCAAGCCCATACAAAAACATAATTTCTGTGATTTATTTAATATCTGAAGAGTAAAATAATAAGTTACACCAATGCAAAACTGACTCAATTATGAGACTTACTTTTTCAAATACTGGATGATTTTATAAACACCATTCAAATTTATATATTATATTCTTTGAAGAAAGTAACGAAACAAGATTTTTTTCTTTTAATATCACCCAGTACTAAAATATTAAGTTAAGGCTATACAAAGTTATCCGGGGAAAACTACCAATTGCAGTCACAATTACGCTACGCACAATGTTGTAGCAGATGATTACACGACCAAGTATTTCGTTGATACATTACAATGATTTTTATAAGTTGCAAATTTGAATGAAAAAAGATTAAAATGTTAAATTGAAGAAAACATGAGTTATTTTATTCTTTGATTATAATGTTATTGATCAGTAACACTTTTAATAAAAAAAAAATTGAACATAAAAGTATGCCATACTTTCTGTAATAAGTCACATTTCAAAAAAAATAATCAACTTGTGTATTGTAATTGGTTGGAGTAAAGCAAAGGGTGTTTTTTAACCACAGAATCTAAAACAACATGGCAATCGCATAGGCAATTTGAAAATCAGTATAACAAAGCAATAAATTCAACTAGGTATACGACATTGCAATATTTGAAAAATATATTGAAGTAACATTTTGGATAATCTTAGAAACAATGTGACGTCTCCAAAAATTTATAAAGCTGATACTAACATCTGACCTAACATCTATTAGATGCTACAGAGTTCCACAGGTCACGATGTAGTAGCAAACACTGCTTGCGCCTAACTGTCGAATCACATGATGATGCTATAAAAGTAGGTGTCTAACAACCTATGTCTGTACTTAAAAAGTTATGGATATGGTCTAGGCCAGGGTTTATCAACCTTTATTTCGCCGAGCCTCCCAAACCAAAATATTTTTTTAAATTAGCTAATTATCTACCTACGCGTTAAATAGATTTTTTTCGGAAATGCACACTTACCTATTACGTCCCCCTGACATTTCTATACGCCCCCTAGGGGAGCAAGCCCCCGGCTGGGAAGTCTTGGTCTTGGCAATAAGGAGGTGTACCAAAAATACCTTAGGTACGGTCATCTTTTATGGTAACAATTCTAAGCAACCCTAACCAAATTGTAGTTTTGCTCAAAATCTTTCGGTCCTACATCCTCTATATTACACTTTAACCAAGGATATAAATTAATATCACAGGAGTTTGAAACGACAATGGAGAACAACACAGCATCTCTCCGCAACGCTGCTCCAAAATGGACCCTCGCTGGAGACAAGCAGCTGCTTGACATCTTGCAAAACATTCATCAGGTAAATTTGTTTTTAATTTCATTTTTTGAATTAAACAGGAACTTAGGAATTGACTTGTCATATTAGATATATTGGCATAATAAGTCCATGCCAATGCTTAAAATAGAAAAAAAAACTCAGTCAGTCAGTTTACGTACGATAATTTTCGTGATAGCGTCATAAGAAAACATTGATGAAAAATTGCATACCTTTATGAATTGAATTAGTATCATTGAAATATCATTATTTTGTATAATACAAAGAAGGAGTTACTTGAAAATTATTATTTTTTTCGATAAATTAACATTAAGTTGTTGTAATAAACAATGGAAACCACATTAACTTTTCACTTCATGAAGTAGGAAAGAGATAGATGCGCCACAAGTCGAACTTTCGCTTGCACGCTCGGCTCAGGCGGAACGTTACACTTTTCGTGAGTGCAGCCGGCGTTCATCGATTTATAAGACGTTATCACGGCAAAAATAAACTGTCTTAATCAACCTTAATATCAATTAAAGCAAAGCATTCTCATCATTGGATACCTTTTGGATCAAATTGTAAGTTTGTTTGTATGTGGAAAGTAATCTCATTAACAGCAGAAACTTTTTTAAATTTCACTCACCAATTGAAAAGTACATCATTGCAGATAGATATAGTCTGTATATTATATATACAATATTTTTTTATTCTGAGCTAGTATATAAATAATGTAAAAAAAAATCCATTTGGGAAAAGACCCAAAAGAAAACAGCAAATTTCGTTTATTGTAAATTGATTAAAAAATGCTATAAATGTTATTTACATCATAATGCGGTTTCTTTTCAGAGTTTAATGACAAGATGTCAGGAAGTGAATCGGCGACTCGACGAGATGGTGACCGCCCTTGATGACGCCAGCGTAGACCTTCAGAACGTTAACAACAAGTAATACTGTTTTCTTTTTTTTACTACTCACCATTACCACCATGAGTACATCTAGTCTGGCTATTCATTAGCGAATGTGATCATGAGTGACCAAAAATGTGTTATCTAGCGTACATCCTTACTTCTGAAGGCACGGTAATTCATTCTCTTAAACTCTTAAGCGTCGTAAATCCGCTTAAATTTGTTTTTATTTAAATGTGCAATAGAATTAGTGTAAGAATTAGAACTAAATTATTGAATTGTCTGTTTGTTATGTCGATATAACTGCTTTTTACTAACAGCATATAGGGCTGCCAGGTTTTAAAACTGAAAAGCCGGACAGACTAGCCTGCTTAGCCGGACATTTGGTTGAAAAGGCTAGACACTTATTTTTTAAATCTAACTATAATAACAAGTTTTTTAAGTAAAACAAAGCTTTTTAATAATTTCCCGCAAAATCTTCCCAATGTCTAATGAAACAACAATAAATTGAATCAATCACTCACCTTTTTTATTAATCATTCAATATTAATTACAAACCTCATGAGAAATGTAAACAAAGGTAAAAATTTAAAAGCCGGACAGTCCAGATACCGTCTTATTTGGCCTCATATGCAAATTAAAAGCCTGTCTGTGTCCGACTTTATCCGGATGCCTGGCAACCCTAAATGCATATGAAAGTATTAGTGCGAGGCCACACGATGCGTTAACGGTGCGGTGCGGTGCCTGAGCGGTGCGCCGCAGCGCGCCGGACTTGGGACCTGAGAGACGAAGCGGGGAGCGGTAAAGCGCAACGCTGTTCACCGCGGTGCGGTGCGGCGCCGCACTACCTGTGTGGCACCCTATAGGGCCAGGCCACAACACTGCGTTGCGACGAAAAATCTACGACGCGTAACACGCGTAGTACGGTGCATGTCTCACTAGAAACTACGATGTCGTGCTACGTCGTGATACGATGCTGTGCGGTGTTGTTTTTACGATACGACGCCGCAACGCAGTGTTGTGTCCTGGCCCTTACGTCGAATTCATTACAATGCGTTGCCGCACCGCACCGCATCGTGTGGCCTCACACTTAGCTATGTAATGTCCGCCAGAGTAAAATAGCGTCCATTACACTTAGGGGTGTCGTAAATGACAAATAATGATACTCGAGGAAATTACCATTTATACCTCTGTTAGAGAAAATGAGCATCCGCGTTTTCACAACTATGGTCTTTTACTGCGATCTTCAACCCACCTGACAAGCATGGAATGGAATTGAAAAATCCCGCATTTTTGAGGAAGATTTCCGTTCAGCGGTGGGCGTTTATTGGTTGAGATGCAATATGAAAGTATATATACGATGCTTGCTTTTAAAGAAGCATTTTCTAACTGTCTGTTTGTTCTGACTTATCTTCGAAACGACTAAACCGATTTTGACGGGACTTTCACTGAGAGATAACTATTGTTATAAGGCGTAAGTTAAACTACTTTTATTGTATGGGCAGCAGATAAAAATAACAACAAATATAGCCAACCAAAATAACCGCATTGCAAATCACTCCATGTAAATCTATGTATTTATATGAATGTAGTTTCCAAATGTGAGATGGTTACATTACAGTAAACCGCCGAAAACGCCGTCTGGAACAATATAGCGCGCAATCTCTTATGGATAAAGTTGCCAGTAAATAAAAATCAAAAGCTACCAATTTTGTTTTTTTTTTCAGATTTATGGCTTTAAGCAACAGCCAATTTATAGAGAGCCGTGTGTACGATGATGATGTTGAAGTAACTGAACAACAGCAACCAAAGGTAATAAATAAATAAATAATTACTATTGCTTGGTTATAAAAGGCAGTTTATTATTATTTGTTATACCATAGTGTACCGTGATTTTCCATAGTTCATTAACTCAGGTGGCCGACCAGTCAAGGAATTGGACTTGAAATCCAATCCAAATCTTACCGCGCAGGTTCGAAACCTGTTGGACTTTGTTGAATACAAATGTTTGCTCCTTCCGGGACTCCAACCCAGGACCGCTGGTGCGAAAAGCAGGACTACCGTTGCACCATTATAGTTACTTGGTAATTAAAATATAATTTTGGTAATTTAATTCTTTGGTGTAGGAAGCAGTAGCACCTTCCGAAGGTGCCTCCGAGTTGGACGGCATACTCCACTCGGTGCGAGCGTTGGAGCAATCGCATGAAGTTATACATATCGTCGGTTCCGACTCCGAATCGGACAGCGAATCGGAGCTCAACAGGTGAGTACATCATACTATTATGTAAATCTGTAGGTTTTGTCTGTACATTTATTTTTTTTCGACAAAAGCAAAAACAAAAAAAGTCCTCGTTTTATGAGTCACTGATACTAATTCCATTTTTTTTGTCTGTCTGTTTGTCCTTCTATAAGTCTAGAACGGGTTGACCGATTTCGACGAAATTTGTTATATCATAAGAACATGTGATTGGGTAAATTATAGGCTATTTATCATATCGATAAAATCTTATAGTTTTAACTAATAGTATAAATAAGAAATGTTAATTGAGAAAAAATATTTTTTTTTAGCATTAGATTTAAAATCACGTGTGATGTGACGTCATCCGAGACTCAGGGTCGCCCACGTTTCGGTTTCGATGAACCATAGATAAAAAACTCAGATGAATAATAGTTTTCAAAAAAGTTAAGTACTTTAAATGAGTTATTTTCAAAAAAAAATACAATTATTATTAACCACGAAACTATGTTATTTAATTTGTTATTTTATATGAAAGGCACAATTGTGTTGACGTCCTCCGTGGTGGAACGGCTCGCATACCGGTTATCACGGTAACGCCACACCGAGGTCCCGGGTTTAATTCCCGGCCGGGTCTATGTAGAAAACAAACTTTTCTATATTGGCTCGAGTCTGGGTGTTGTGATACCGTCGTGTTTTAGCTACTTAACTTGGGTTCAGAGCAATGTATGTGATAGTGTCTAATATTTATTTATTTTATTTATTTTTATTATGACAGCGGACAATAGAACTTAAAAAATAAACTAAAACCATAGTCAAGTTTTTTCAATGGGAATTTTTGCGGGCTCCGTCACTCTCTGGTCCTAAACCTGTTGATTCGATTCCAAACAAAAAATATTAAAATCGGTTAAGAACTCGGGAAGTTATGGCGTAACAGACATTGCGCCATTGAAGCTGATCCATGGGAGCATCCAACTAAAAGTGGTACTAGAACTAGTAAGCTGTTATTTATTATGGACAATAACGATATAAGAATAGGGTAGAATATGATATATGTAATTCATTTTGTGATATATGCTCTAACGTTTTCAGTTTTTTTAACCAATCGGAATATTATCGCGATTTAAAGATGTGTGAGTGTGCGACTTCTACTCTTTTTTACTGTTCTGTGAATAATATTTAGTGTTTCTTTGTTTCAGCGTGGTTTTAAAACCTAAAGATATTTATTCCCATCGACCCTTGCCACTCGTGATTGGCACTTCTGCCTGGAGAAATAAATGGCATGCCGGTACGTGTTTAGTTATTTATTTCTGTTTAATTTATTTATTTTACTTAGAACTAAAATAGTACATTAGCCTAATTAGTTTCCAAAGGTAGCTAAAAACATTATTAAGTTGACCTAAAAGTATGGATTTTTTTAAATGTTATGTACGTTAAGTACGGTTTACCTCGCTGTCTTCGTTTTGATTAGTTTGTAAGTAAAATTGTGTAAGATCTAACAATTAAATAATAACATAATTACGTACCTACTTTAATAATAAATGTACGATTCCGCACATTTATAAAATGCAATATTGTACCTTTGCTTACACGCGCACATTTTCAGTTTCAGTCGATTTTACGTAAGCACTCGACACGGTTGTATCATTCGGCTCCCTTACATCATCTACAGTCTACAGTGTGTACTGCCCCCATCGAGCACATAACCCAATAGAGTAGAAATGTCAATTATTTTGTTTGAAAACAATTCCGCTTATTCGCCGCTACCACTCACACTGCTCTAACTGAGCTGCGATTGGCTATCCTAAGGTCAACTATCACTCTAGAGATGTGGTAGTGTCCAAGTATCTAAGGTTCATCGATATCGATAGCCAATACATCAGTAATTATAGCAATAGTGAATAATACAAACGTGTTCTCTTATGGAAATAAATGTCTATAAATGCTGCTAGTGATCAAATAAGAAGATATTAACCGCTGAATTGCACCTCAACAAGAACCAAACCAATTACCAAATTACATTTATTTAGTTGTATTAAAAGTAAAGATGAAATAATAATTAACCATTCATTGGTTTACTGATTTTTAAAATGAATTAGCTACGTATTAATTCTTCTGACTGATTTAGAGTTTCTCTTCGAGTGTTCTCGAACCGAGAATTCTCGAGAAAATTTTGCCTTACTCGAGACGAAAAAACATTGGTCGAGAAATCGAGAAATTTCATCAAACATTTTATAACACACCGAAGTCAAAAATTTTAGAACACCAAAATCTGGAAAACTTGTATAAAGCTGTTATGTCAGTAAAGCCTACGTAGACAGAAAATGAACGGGTTTTCTCCTTGTCTGGAAACTTTGTGACGAAAATACGAAACCGATTGTCAGATGATGATATAAATGCCCTCGTATTTTTAAAGGCTTATTTCCATATAATAACAAGACATAGTGGGCTAGCTTTTGAAGCAGTTTCCACTTTAAAATGCGATTGTAATAAGTCTAAGATTATTTATTTATTTATTACGTTGTTATGTTTACTTACGTAACGAAAAAACTCCATTTATAACAAATATTGAAAAGTTGGACTAAACTAAATTACCTGTATCTTATTGGTATTCGTAATTATAAAGCTAGTCTGATTGTTCTTTGTTTGTACCTAATTGAAAAACTGTCGTTTCATTTATAATTTTTATATTTTATGCATTTTCAATGCGATCTTATAAGATCTTATATTTTTTCTAGTATTTTTCTATTATAATAATTTGTCGTTTCATGTTACATAAGTATGTAAGGTACTAAATTTTATTGTGGTGTCATGATGACATTGTTTTTAGAAGATATTTTATTTGTTTTTTCCAAAGAAAAAGACTATTTAGTCCTAAAATTGTTTCTAGAAATAATGAAAAAAGATCTCGCTATAGTTTATCTCGCTTAATTAAAGTTTTATATACTTACTTAAGTTAAAGTCACATGAAAATAAAAATAAATGTTGTTGATTGATAAATGTTGTTGAATATTGCAAAAAAAAGCGTAGATTTATTTTTAAATCACACATATTTTTAAAAATTTCCGTATTTCTCGACAACCCGGGAATTCCCGGGAAATAGTGGTCGAGAATTCTCATGCTCCGAGAAATAAATATGGTCGAGAATTGAGAAACCCTAGACTGATTGTATCTCATCATATGTCTTTTTATTGTTACAAAAAGCTAACACAAAAAAAAACAATTTCTTTGTTACAAACCGATTTATTCAAAAAAGTATAAAAAACGTTTATTTTAACTACACTAGATACCTAATATATCGGTATAATCGATCAAGATTTACATAATCGATAATGCACAACACTTTCAATTAGATCATTAATGCAAATATTATAATTTCAAAATTACTTTTATGTTTGAATAAAATATGTAATAAGCTACAATAATGTTATTTATCGATACACCCCTTGATCCTTTGAATGCAACACTAGTGTTGAGAGCGTAGACTAGAAAGAGATGGCGTAATGAGAAATTACGTTATGTGGAAGCAGGACGCATAGACATCTGAACACGTGCGTCAACCATTTCGCTTTGATTGTCCAGTTTAACTTGAGCCGTGACATTTTTTTATAAAAAGTAATTTTTAACTATAACTTACCGATAAAAGGTTATTCCGTCGGTTTTATAATTTGAAGTCCTGCTGTTTTTCCACACCACCGAATAGAACAGCACGCCATTATGAAACTATTTAATTTAAATTAAATATCGGAATAAGCAGACACGTACGCACAGATCCAATACTGGTTATGTACTGTTTTAGAGGGAGCGAGCGTTAATATTTATAAGTGAAATATCACTAATCAGTTGCGGAGGCGGACAGCCCAATATTACCACTCTATTGGGGTATGTGCTCGATGACTGCCCCCTACAATAAAAAAAACCGATTATGGCCTCTAAAAAATTGCCAATTTGGACATACTTTGGGGATGATTTTATGGTCGACTTACCACTAAATAAATTTAAAAATAGACTGTTCTACTTATTGTGCTCTGTGTATATATAATATCAATGAATTCCTAAATATGAGAAAAAAAAATATGTTATTGCACTCCTAGTATTTTTATTGACATTGCATTGTGACATTTTTAAAATTATTATTTTTATTTAATTATGAAAATTTTGACAATGCAGTGATATTTTTATTAAAATTTAATTATGACCTTGCTTAGTCATTATTTTATTAGGTACTCATTTTAACTGCATGCTAAATTATTTGACATTATATAGCTTCTTTCACATTTTAACGTTTGCGTGCCAGTAGCTGGTGCAACACGTGACCATAATGCAATTTCATACACCTTTTGTACCGCGCTTACAAATAAATAAATAAAGATGTAAGTGTTCCGACAAGTGCCGTATGTAAATGTTTTCTCGTGGTGACATTAGAAAAAAGTAAGGTAAAGGAAATATTCGGTATTCGGCCGAATGATATGTATATATTCGGTTTTCGGCGAAATATAATAAAAGATTAAAAGCAGCCGAATAGTAACCGAATAATCTTTGCAAGCCTGATCTCAAAGCTTGGCAGGCAAAGACCAAAATTTTAAAAAGGTTTCTGTCAATTTTTTGGTCTATTGAAGGTTTATGGTGATTACATAAACTAACATTAATTTTTTTTCACGACACCCCAAAGTGTGAAGACCTTCTCCCTATAGTGTAAACGTCCATTTCGTCGTTGCAAATTTTAAATCTCTTATGTGATAAAGGTATAAATAATAAAGAATGACAATCTTTCTCGTGTGAAATTTTTCGACAATATTTTAGTGGTATTTTTATGGGGAAAAACCATGACAAAAATGTATTGAAAAAAATTTTCTTATATTACAAGTTACAATAAATAAAGTAGAGGATATTATGTTTTATTAATAATTTGCATAACCATTTGACGTGATAACGTCAAAAGGTTATGCAAATGCAAACGTGCGTGCAAAACACCGGCTGCACGCACGAAAAAGTGTAACGTTCCGCCTGAGCCGAGCGTGCAAGCAAGAGCGCGGAATAAGCGATAGAAAGGCACGATCGGCCTAAGCGTTCGACTTGTGGCGCATGTAGTGAAAATAATTCAATTCATAAAAGTATGCAATTTTTCATCAATGTTTTCTTATGACGCTATCACGTAAAATTATCGTCCGTAAACTGACTTTACAGACAACCAATTTTTAGACCAAAATGACACACAAGAGATTTTGCGACTACGATATGGAATAATAAGAAATAAGATTAATAATAAATACTTAAAATTTTTGATCCCGTATTCATTTATCAGGCTTGATAGTGGAAGATAGTGACACCGACAGTACCACGTCAAAACCAGAGGTTCCCGACGACGAGTATTCCGATTCGGAACCGGATGGTCCGATTTTCACACGAGAATTTAATGAGCTTACTGTTCCGGACACTCAGGTAAGTTTATAATTATAATAGTTCTTACATTCACACAATTAACCTTTTTTTTTGTTTTCGTAGAAAATGCATTAGGCATTCCACCGTTTCGGGAGAACACGGTGGATATGTGGGACTCTCCTCCATGCCTCTACCCGGCCGAGTGCCCGGTAAAGGCTTGGAGGCCTACCCACTAAAAACTACGGCGTCCCAATACACATTGGAGTGGGTCGCGGGGCCCTTGGCCGGAATCGACCGCAACCCGCTCCAGTGTGGGTCCGCGCTCGTTGGCGGACCTCGCCTATGCTCCGTGAGGGACGGAGCAACGGGGTGAACCGTGACGCCCTGAACACCCCGCACGCCTGAGGGCCAAGTGCAATGCGACTGCCGGTCTCCCGCCCCGACAGCCGCTGGCCCCCTTTCGGTGAGGGAAGGAATAAACCACACCCCCCGACCGACCCCCGACCCACAAGGGACGAGACTCCCGCGCCCGCGATGATCACCCAAGAACAAGTTCCCAGGCGCCACCGCAGGCGGCGCGGTTGCCCCGCCCCATGCAGGCCGGAGGCGGCCGAGGTGTGCTAACGGCCTTCCCCCCCCCACCTCACCGGGATGTGCGTCCGCGGAAGCGCCCCGGAAACAAAAGTCTTCGGAGGGCTTCCGCGGTCGCCATCCCATCGGGCCCCCTCTCGGTCACGCCGGGCGATAAGGGATAAAACTCCGTTATCACCCGTAGTTTCCGAGTGAGGGTCCTACCCTCGGGGGATGCTGTTCCCGAGGGTCCTCCTCAAGCGCTCCGCGTGCGACCCCCGCTCGCGCCCGCGCTTCTGGCGTCTTCACGCCCCTCCCGCGAGGGAGGGGTGGAAGAAGCTCTCTCCCCCCGAGCGTTTTTACGGGGGGGGTTGGGCACCCGAAGGGCTGGGTGCCCCTTCCTCCATGGGGACCACCGGTGGTGGAGGGGCCCTCCCCTTCACCACCGGTGGGTCGCATCTGCGACTGCCCATTACATGGTCGGCCGGCCGCCCATAGGCGGCGCACACCGAGCATGCTGGCTCCCTCTTACAGGAGGCGGCCATGTGTCCAGGCTCTCCGCACCTGAAACACAGGCCACTCCTGTCCGTCTCCTCCGGACACTTGGGCTTGGTATGCCCGAGTGCAAGACACTTGAAGCACCGCAGAGGGAGGGCTGTTAACACCCTAACCTCTGCGGCGCTCCAACCGACTCGAATCTTGCCTTCGGTGCAGACTATTATGGCGGCGGCTACCGGCAGTCTTGCTGTTGTCCACCTGAGACCATCGGGTCCAGGTCTCATACCCCTTAACTTGATGGCCGTTCGTGGGCATTCGGCTTTGGCTATAATGGCTTCCACTACATCTTCCTCTTCCACGGAGTCGTCCAATCCGGAGATCCGCAGTTCTGCAGTCTTCTCCGGCCTAGATATCTCCGCCACGTCTCCAATAACCTGCCTGAGCCTTTCTGCCAGTCTGTCGGCCAGCACCCCGCTCGCGTCCGGCACTTCGATAAGGCGTGCTTCCGCCTGCGTCTCTCTCGTTACTACTCCGGCTGTTATTCCAATGTCGGAGAGGGACACTGCCGCCTTGGCCCTCTTCAGCATATGTGAGTAGGTCTCCCCACACTGGAGCGCATCTTGCTTGAGCCTCAATGAGATTGCCGCCGTCTTAGGTGGAATAAGTTCTGCCCTCCGTCTCGGTTTTGGTATCGGCTTCACCTTTGCGGTCGTCGTTCTGGGCTCGGCGCTCTTTGCCCAACTGACTTCCCCTGCCACGCGTCTTGCTGCAACCCTGCGCTTTTTGCGACCGACTGCCTCCGTCCAGGTTCCGCCTTGGGTAGCCATTGAGGGCACCACCGCAATGCTCTTCCCTGGGTGTAGGGCCCGACGTTCGCTCCTCCGCTGCCCGTCGTCCGTCTCCCTTAGGATGGTGAGTGGCAAGCCTCCCAACCCAGGCCGTCATGCGTTCATCGACCGCTTGCCTCACAGCTTGTAGCAGCCTGTCGTCGTCATTTGCAGGCCTCTCCCAGGCCGCTAGTCGTTCTTCGACCGCTTGTCGCACCGTCTGCGACATCTTCTCTTCACTCCAGGCCCTCTCCTGTGCAGACTCCGGAGACTTTTCCGCCGCGGCCCTTTGGAGCTCGGCCACGTCCCGTCTAAGCTCCTCCACCTCGGATGTTAACCTCTGGTTAGCCTCTTGCACCTCGGCAACCTTCGTCCCCTCGCGAGTGAGGACCTCTCTCGCTATGTCGGCCATCCCCATAAGGCACTTCAGTAGCCCCGACGCCGCGCTCATGATGCGGCCCCGGGTCCCACAATCCAGCGCATTCTCCTCTTCCTGGACTTCCCTTCTTACCACGTTAAAGAAGTCCGAGGCCTTGTTGCGGTGCCACTGCCATCTCATCCGCTCCTCCTTCTTCACCGTCTTCAGGTATAAAAACCTAAGATCGGGCGTCGCGTCTTCAGGTAATTTATTTTTCTGCAATATTTTTGTTTACATTTTTAGGGTTTTATCCTTTTGGATATGCTATTCTAATCATACCTAATACTCAAATCAACAATTACAAGATGGTGCCCTAAAACTATAGTTTTAGGATCAGTAGAAACTATAGTTTTAGGATCAAAAATTACAAATGCATAAGGACAGTTATTATATCACTAATATTTTTATAGATTAGGTATTTTTATTTTAATATGTACCATGTGGACTTTACTTATATAAACAAAGAAAAACCGTTGTGTGTACTTATGTACGCACGTAAAAAGTTATACTTCTTTATCTTTACTAAACAAAGATAACTAAAAATTTCCCCCCGTGTGCACATATTCTTTGTATGTGAAAAGAGAGATAAATTTATAAATTATATAGTGATCAGTAAGAAGCGTCAAAAGATTAACAGATTTCCTATTTATCTGTATACAGAATCAAGTAATATATCAAAAACCATTACAATAAACTGTTTAACCAATAGTAATGTAAAAATAATAATAATTGATATTACAAACAAATAAAAAGAATACATGCCGACAGTTAACCTCAAATCAATAAACGCGCTTAAATAAATTTATAAAATAAAACCACTTAGAAATAAAATTGTTATATTGTTATAATATAAAAATGTTTTTATTATTTTATATAAATTACTTTATATAAAATAATAAAATCACACACATTCATAATTAGTGGCCAACTTCATCCTGCTGGTTTATTCTGTGTCGCTTTTGCGGCTAACTTCACACTCTAACTTTTGTGTTGCAGTGATGCGCGCGCATCGTAAAATTTCACTCTCTACATTTTTTCATAACGCGCCTAAAGAAGTATAACTTCAATAAATAAATAAGCAACATTGTTACCAGGAATCTACCACCAGCTCGGAGCTGCAGTCAGAACAGGACCTGGTCCCGCCTATCGCCAAACCTTCACCATCGGATGTGGCTGCCGAACTCGCCAGGAGATTACGTGGTGATCCACCTGAGGTAAGTGGAATTATCAAAATTGTGTATTAACAACTTTACGTTAACACAAACTGTAAAAATATCGAAATCGCAATTTAAATTTAAATTAAATAGAAGTTTTTTATTTAATAAATGTGTTAAAAAACCAAATAGACTGTACAATCAAGTTATTATTATATTTATTATTATTATTTATTTATTTATATATTATTTATTAGTTATTAAAATTATAAATTTGATTATTCAATTAAATTTTAATTAATTTATAATACTGACTGACATAGCTATTATTTGATGTAAATACTAACAATGATTATTTTTAATGTTATTAATATTTTGTTTAATTGTAACTAGCTGACCCGGTAACGCGTTGCTATGGTAACGATAAAAGAGCGGGAAAAAGAGCGGACAGACAAACACACAAACAACAAATTTGTGTTTTTAGAACACGTAAAACGTAACGTTAAAAGAGCGGGAAAAAGAGCGGACAGACAAACACACAAACAACAATTTTGTGTTTTTAGAACACGTAAAACGTAACGTTAAAAGAGCGGGGAAAAAGAGCGGACAGACAAACACACAAACAACAAGTTTGTGTTCTTATTTATTAATTTAATTTATGAAATTTGATTTTGAAAAAGGGCGTTTACATTAAAGGCAGCGTTCAAATTTCGAGCAATATTGTTATATTGGGAATAACTTATCAAATTGTCATTTAGATACGGGAGGAAGACATCCCTTCGATCCCAGCTCAACCAACTATCAAGAAAATATACAGACCAGAACAACCAGCAGCGGGTAAGGTCTACAAAATACAACTTTATATACTGTACAGTCAGCAAGAAAAATTATTATGTCCTTTAAATGAGCAATTGTCGATTTTTAGGGTTCTCCGTACTCGAAATGGAACCCTATGTTTTTCACCCAAAAATAAGTTTTACAGCCAAATAATTAGAGCTATAATTACTGTAAGCGTTAAGTTATTATAAAAAAATAATTTTTCGTTTTGGTAAGTCGAGTTTACCGGATTATTACCGTAAAAAAAAACTCATTCTACTTTTGATAAACAAACAAATACAAAACAGTAAATATTTTTTCCTATACTTATTTTATTTTAACCGATTTTTTGTTTAAGAGAATCGCCATATTTTTACAGTATTTTTATTATTGCCAGGCACAATATTCTCAGATGAGCCCCCACCATTTGAAGGATACCAATCAGAAGAAGAACAATACAGCCAAGAAGAGGACGACGATATTTTCGCGGAGTTGCATAAGAAACCTTATTCCAATACCAATAAGGTGCAAAATCGGGTAGTGGAAGATCTGTTCGGTGGACTTAAAGATGATAGAGGAGATGTATTTAACGATTTAGCTAACACAAAGGTAATTATTTAACATTAATTTTATTGGAGATAATATGTTTTATAGTTAAATTATTTTAATTCAGGCTCAGTAACTAATTTGGGAGAGCATTTGACCAGACATCTAAAGGTTTTGGGTTCCATTCCCACCTGAAAGTTTACTTTTGAGCCGTGTCGATTTGTTCTAGTATTTTTCTATTAAAATAATTTATCATATAGTTACCATTGAAAAAATTATTGAAAAATCACATTTTATAATTAATACCTAAACTTATGAATACCAGAGCTTGGTAAAACCCTAATAGATTTATATAGTATTGTATATGTAAAAAAATACATATAATATGAAGCGTTTCCTATAGTAATAATAATAATAATAATAAAAATTGTATGTTTGTATGTGGATCCAATACCATTGAATTTTTTATTTTTTTTCTCAATTTGTAAAGTATATTAATCCAGATTGATACAGATAACATATAATAATTCTTATAATCACACCAATTAGCCTAGCCCAAAGTAAGCACCGTAAGGCTTGTGTTATGAATACTAGGGTAACGGATAGACATACATATAGCATACATTAAAAAGTAATATTTATTGAAATACACGTAAATACCCATGACTCAGATACAAATGCTAGTATTCATCACACAAACATCGGCCCTTTCCGGGACTCTAACCCAGGACAGTTGGTGTGAAAGGCAAGATCCCAACCGTTGCACCAAACGGTCGCCAAATGAAATAATATCGTGTATATGTTAAGTTCAAATTGGATGAAGTTTTAATTTGTATTTATTAAATCTTATTTATTAATTATTTAATCATGATTAGTACTTACTATACTTGAAATTGGAAAAAAGAGACCGATATTTCTTTTATTTAAGGTTCAAATATAAAAGAGTTACAGTACTGTCTTGATAAAGTTGTTTCTCTTACTAAGACTAAGGAAAAAAGGTTATCGTGTTTAAAAATATTAACACAATCATTGAATAAAATGAAAAAATAATTTTAGCGCTTTATTATAATTTTACTTTTTATTTATAAAGGTTACAAAAATGAAAATTCAATAATTCACAATTTTTATAATTTAGAGCCTCAAAATTATTGCACTAATAATACGATATAATGCAAATACTACGTGTTAAATGAGAGCGAATTAAACCTTAATACGATGGAATAAAACGCAATTTTTACACGACACCTCATCCAAATAATATTTTTATTTGTTTTTGAAATTTCAGCCACCATCAACGGCTGCTAATCAAAAATCGACTTTATTCGAAGATGAATCTGAACCAGAGTTGTTTGCAACTAAGCCGGTCAGCAAACCAATAGATCAACACAATGACAGTCCTGCAGAAGCTATAAAGGTATATATTGTAAAACTTTGCATGTAGGGTCTGGTGTTGCCATCTCTGAAATTTACAGTCCAATTCTCGGTCTGACTAAGGCAAAAAATAGACTATTTTGCTGTTTGATACTTGAGACAAACGAAATTTAGATATATAAAATCACCATTGAAATGCTGAAATAACTAAAATTAGTTTTTTTTCAGAAACCGGTTGGTGGCATTTCTTTGTTTGGCTCAAACAAAGGCGCTGAAAGCATCGGAGCAGCCATATTAAAACGTAATCGCAGAAAATCTTCCTCAGAAGAAGACAATGCCAGCGAAGAGACACCTAAACCCATTCATAATGCAAATAAACCAATAAAATCAACCGAAAAAGATATATTTGACGATCTATTCGCAAAATCTGAAAGGGAACAGAAAGTTGCTAAAAAGGAAGTAGTTGTAGTTAGTGAAGTTAAATCAAACAAAATAGACTTATTTAGTGATAATTTATTTGATGATATCGATGATATATTTGCCACAGATGTCGTTAAAATTAACTCAAAATCGACTGAGAAACACAAATCACTTTTTGACGATGACGAAGATGATCTGTTTTCCAATGTTGCAGTATCTGAAAGTATTAAAGAGGAAGTAAAAAATAAAAGTCAAACGAAAAAAATTTTTGATAGCGATGATGATTTATTCTCTGAAAACGTAAAACCGGAAACAAGGCCAAGTGAGGAAAAAAGTAAAACGCAAAGTAAATCACAAAATAGTAATACTGGTGCAATAAGCAAAACAAACAAAAGTATATTTGATGACGATAGCAGCGATAGTGATATTTTTTCAAAATTATCGCAGACGAAAGGGGATTATAAAAATAGTGCTGCAGGTGAAGTGAAATCCTCTAATTTTACAGAAAACGAACAAACTAGTAGTGTTTTAAATGTAAACAACGATCACGAAACGCCGGATGTAAATAATGTATTAAACAATAATGTTAACACTAAAGTTAGTGTAGTTGAGCAAAAGGAAAAACCTAAATTTTTATTTGATGATGAAGGTAACGATGGCGATGATGACCTGTTCAATAAAACAAATAAAAATAAAACAATGAATAACGAAAATACTAAGACATCAGTCAATTCAACATCAATCAAGGCCACAAATAAAGAGACACCGACAATGGAGATCAAAACAACGAAAGCATCTTTATTTGAAGATGATCCAAATGTATGTACTGGTTCTAATGTATCGTCAATTAAATATGATAAAGACAAACCACCACCAATCAACGAAGAGGACAACATTACAAAAGAGTATAACATATTTCATACGGTCTCAAAAGATTTAGATAACGAGGAACGTTTTAATAGTCTTTCACAAAATAGCAATACGGTAAATATTTCTGATGATAGTACAACTGGTCGTAAAGATACAAAAATAAAGTCTTCGATTTTTGGTGATGAAGATAATGGCGAATTATTATTTGGCAACGCGAATAAAAAATCTAACAACAGCTCTGAATCAAGAGACATTTCTAATAAATTTGTAGATAACAGAGTAAGTCCCACAAACACTAAATCTGATGAATGTGAAACTATATCCAATGAAACAGTCAAAGTAAAAGGTGAAAGCAATGTCTATAATGAAGTAGAAACATTACCAAAAACTAAAGTTGAATTAGAGCCAAGCAATTTAACCAAAAATATAAAACCTGATAATTTAGAGTCGGATTTTGACAGTTCTTTCAAATCAATGCACGAAGAAAATAACAGTTTTTTAAATACAGTGAAAGACGTCGTTTTTAATAATTCAGGTGAAATTTTTAGTGATGTAATAGACGAACCGCCGGCTTTTGAAAAAGCCACGGAACCAAAACGAAGTAAAAATGTCAATGCATTATTCGATGATGATTCTGACGATGAGGCTTTGTTCTTTAAAAAGAACGATGTAACTTTCGATGAGAAACCAAATGTGAATTCTGATAATAGAAATGATCCAATATTTGGTATATTTCATGATGAACCGCCTGCTATTGATATAGACTTTTCTGCTAATCAAAATAAAACTATAGTAAGTGATTCCCAAAATGATTTTGTTGATAACTTATTTCAAACAATAAAAAAACCTGAAAAAACATCAACTGATTTCCGCCAAAACATTATTGAAACGAAGAATGATAATAACATAAGTCCTGACACTGATGATGACTTATTCAAGCCAAAAGTAAAGACCACATCTTCTTTTACTAGTAATAAAATTACAAATTCAGTTAATGTCCCGGAACATAATAAATATATTGATGATTTTCTCTATACCGATTCTGATTCTGACTTATTTCAAATGCCAAAACAAACAGAAGCTTTAACACAAAAACCTGTGATCGCAACCAAGACGGTACTAAAACACATCGAAACAACACCAACATTTGAAGTAAAATCAAAAGTAGAAGTTACAGAGGACACATTAAATGAACAGTTGAACATTGATCAAGATTCTGAAATCGTTAAAGTAGACTTTTCATCGACTAAATATGAATCTCAATCGTCTGACACTCCCGATAGTCCTGAGAAAATAGTAGGGAAACTAAAAAGTATGAATTTTAACATAGACGTTAATACTTTACTACCCGGCGCATCTCCTAAGAAAAAAGCAGTAGAACAAATAGACGGTCAAGTTTTATCCGCAAAAAGTCAAGAAGATTTACAAAAAAAAGACAATTCAGAACCAACGATCATAAAATCTGTTAGTTTTGAAGGGAAACCTGGTTCCCAGATTTTGGATAACAAAATATCTAAAGAAAGGGCTAAAATACAAGTAAAAAGAAGACCTAGTACAAGAAAAGCAAGGAAAGAAGCTGTTAGGAAATCTGTTTTGGATTTAGGTGAAGATTCGACTGATAATTCTAGTTCTTTTGATGATCCTCCTCCTATAAAGACATCCAAAAACCCAAAGAAAGAACTAAATGCTGACAATGAACAAAATAGAAATAATGTTGAAAGTAAAAGAGAACAAATTGTTAAAGTCAAATCATCTAAATTAGATACAATAATCCATATTCCTTCCGGTAATATATTAGGCAATCCAGACACTGACATAACTGATCAACAACACATTGACAAAGTAAAAACAAATATCGAATCAGATATAAGTAAAATTGATAAAAGAAAAGACATTGCAAATATCAAAGATGCTACAGATTCTGAATATATCAAAACTGAATCTCGAACGGATATAGCATCTGGCAAAAGCGTTTCCAATAAAGATGATTCTAAGAATGTGAAATCAAAACTAGTATACATACTAAACGATGAAGATATATTTAATACGCCAGTTGAAAAGGCGATTGAAAATTCTAAAAAGATAACGGACACTATAGACGACGAAGACGACTTATTTAGAAATCCTGTTAAAATTTATGAAAAAGCTAGTATTAGTACTTTAGGAAATGTTTACAGAGAAAATAACCCTAAAACAGATACGAATAAAACTAAAAAATCTCTATTTGATGAATTAAGTGATGAAGAAAACGAATTATTTAATACGAATAAAAGGGTAACGACAAAAGTGAAAAGTATTCTAGATTCTGATAGTGAAGATGATTTGTTTAGTGGTAAGAAAGAAATAAAAGTGAAAATCTCAAATCAGAAAGAGAAGAAAGATGTAAAGCCGAAAGTGGAAGTGAAGCAGTCATTGTTCGGTGATGATGATGACGATGATGATCTGTTCGGTGCCAAAATTAAGATTAATCAAGGTAAACTTCATTTGTTAACGTTTAAAATATGTGATTATAATTTAATTAGTTATAGTTCACTAAAAGATGAGTTACTTTATAAGCACCACACACGTTTAATGCAATGTTTGGTATAAAATGTCAGTAAAGATAAAAAATTAAAATGTACTAGGATGCAATCGCTAAGCATAAAGCTACGCTAGCACCATATATTGGAGCGGAGCGTAATACCTAAAAAAAGAAAAAATTTTTTTTTGTTTCGATGGATATTTTTGCGAATTTCAAAATTCGGGCTCCGTTACAATCTGGTTAAATCGGTTAAGAACACGGGATGTCATAGCGTAACAGACATTGCGCCATTGAAGCTTATCCATGGGAGCTTCGCTCACTTCGTTCGCTCCGCTCTAATTAGAAATCGAATTGAGAAATTTATCAGCAATTTTAAGATAATCACAAAACGTAGTCAATACCTATAAAACATCTTTACTGCAAAACCGGACATACTTGCCGCCGGCAATTTTTTTTTTATAATTCAATTTTCAGTGATTTCTGGCCGGTTCTACACAAAGTTGCGGCGATAAATAATGACGCCGTAAAATCTGTATGGCAATAGCCCATTGACGTTGCCGCCGGCAAAATAAATTACTAATCCTACACCACCCAATCCAATTCATCCTAGAATGCTAGAAGCCTTTGCAGGCTACTGCTGGGACTGGAGATTGGAGTAGTTTTGCCCGTTGATCTGCCACACTCTTACATGCTGGGGAGTTTCCTCTGCCTGAATCCAAATAAATGACTAATGAGTAACTTCGGTTATTTAATTTCAGGTCCAAGCCAACCAGCGAAGTCTTTAAGAGATGTAGTCACAAAGCCACCAGAACCGGTACTCAACGACCCATTATCGTTATTAGGAGGGGATGACGACTAACAGGAAGATGCTTCATAAATTTACAATAAAAGTTTGATTTTTATTTATGAAGTGGTAGGTCTTGTACTAAAACCCTAATAATATTATTAGTCTGTAATAAGTGTTGCCAAGTTTAAAATAACGCGTGAGAAATTATGTTTTTAGTAGTTAAAAAGTTTTTTTTAATAGTTGAGAAAATAAATCACAGCATAAGTTGAGGAGTACAGCTTTAGCGCGTTGGTCCTTAATTGCGATGGGTAATCAACCTTCGCAAGGGCTGTTATTTGGATGGGTGGCCAACAATTCCTTATCTAAAGCTGCTCTGCACTTAAGAAAGCACGTTAAGAGTTAAGTCGTCTTACTTTATTGAAATATGTTATACATAAAACTATACCCTATGTCTAGCACATTAAAGATCAATGTTATTTAATAATTTAACATTCCAACTCAACACTTTACAAATCTACAAAACGCTTATGAATAGTTTTTATCTTTCTATTTTACTGTTTATAATTTGTTATTATTAACGAATTGCTGTTTTTCTTTCTTTTTATCTCTGCTCGTTTTGTTAAAATGTTGTTAAAACTTGTCTTTTTACTATGTTTTCTAATTTTAACTAAATAATTAACAGTTGGAACCAATATGTCGTGTGAAATACACAAAATGTTACGTTGTCGAACAGTGACACCGGTACTAGCGCTTGTGTCAATTCAAACAATTTTGAACCTTATTAGAATGGTAATATCATCTTTTTTTAATCATACAATAATTTTTACTGGTATTATCAATATGCAATGAATATCTACGGCCTCAATTGAACTCTTTTCAATAAATATTTCTAAATAATTTGAACGGAAAGTTGAACGGTGTAGGCGGAGTTTTGTTGTCTACATAATTGATGTTGGCGTAGCATGGACACGCCCTAATTTTGTTAAGTTACTTTTCCTTTGAAATTGTCACTCAACTAACTTGTGAACACAATAACAATTTAATACCTAAAAGGATTTTTTTTATAATGTTATATAGAAAATAAAGTAAAATAATATTTGAAATGTAAGCGACAAAATAAAAATCCAGTTGTCTATTATACTGTTTATTCAAATAGCACTAATTTAAATTACCATAAAAGTGTAAAACAAAAGACGAAAAGCAGTAGCTTTACTACTTTTAATGTAAATAGTTAATGCTACCGAAAATGTATTTGTTTTTCATATAATTATTGAATCTTGGGCGTTCAACTCCTTTTCCGGATTCGTGTTCATAGGATGCCGTCCTGTATTCCGAAATATACATCAGTGTACTTGACAGTGGTAATTGCCTGTCAGTCATGAATCGACGCCATGCTGTTGATTTGTTCCGCAATATACTGGCCAGCGTCGATTTTTGACGTTGACGTCAAAAATCGACGCTATATGTAAAATAGTGTGAGAGCGAGTGAGAGGAAAACACTACAGGCCACAACTTTTTCATTTGCCCAAAGGTAACTGTGATGTCCTTCGTCACGACATGACACCCCTCGTCCCACTAATGTAAGATTCGTTCTTAGTATATTAAACCCTCCCCTCATCGAAATTATGACTAGATTTCTGACAATTAACAATATTCAACAATGAACTGACATCATAACCTTGCCCCATTTACTGTCGAATTTTGGATTTTACTAAACTTTTTGTGTGTTGCTTTGTGATGTCCAGTGCTGTTGCATCTTTGTTTTAGGTACATCTGTTAAAAGAGCTTACATTAAGTCCCTTATTCTTTACTAGCTGACCCGGTAATGCGTTGCTATGGTAACGCGTATACAACTGAAAAAGAGAGGACAGACAAACACATAAACAACAATTTTTTTCTTAGATTATAGACTAGCGGCCCGACCCGGCTTCTCACGGGTGGAAATAATTCTTTAATATTTTTCTATTATTTAATATTTTTCCGTTAACGCCATCTAGCGTCCGGTAGACGAACTACTTGCGGTTAACGCGTTGCTATGGTAACGTTATTGATACAATGAAAAAGAGCGGACAGACAAACACAAAAACCACTGTGATCTTAGATAATAGATTAAAGCACAACATTCTCTCGCATGTAAAGGCAGCGTGTATTGGCTTTAGCGGAATTATGGAGTCACAAAACAAGCCACTAATCAAAAGAGAATAAAAAAGCCCAGGAAGATAGGTCACACTTTACCGACCAGTACAAAATGGCGACGGATACATCATAACGACTGACCAGTATATTGATGTATATTTCGGAATCCAGCACTTATGGATATTTTTTTATTTCATTCTACGGATTCCGTAGGCTTATCCTTAATATTGATAACGTGATTCGTTAGAAGACTACTTACTGTAATATAAACTTAGAAATTATTTTGAGATTGGGTAAAATTTAAATTGTATATTTATAAATGTTTATTAATAACTATAAAATTCATGTTAATCAATTATGAAATTAAATTATAATATAGTCATTATTGTAAATAATTGTTATAAGTAATATTAATTTGCATAAAGTAATAGTTTTATTTATTTAATAATATTGAAGTGCCCGGAAATTTATTATTATAGTTAATATATTCACGAAAAGAAATTTATTTAGTAATTAGAGTATAATTGTGGGTTACATTCACCGCAAGCATTTTTTTGTTCAAATTTAATCTAATATACTACACCATAGTGTTTTTGTTAGTCACAAGATATTTTTTTCCTCTAAAAAAGCAAGACAGGATATTGACAAACTAAAAAGTGGTCAGCATTTTTTAAATCCATAAGTTTTAGCAAATCGAATTTCATAATTAAATAATATTTATATGTAACAGTGTCAACGAGCTGTCGCCAAGTGCCTAATCTGCTATATTCTTGTATGTTGAGATTACGTTTTCAATAAATGTTATATAATTTTTTTATTGCTGTTTTAATATGATTCCGTATGATTTAGTTCGTATTATCACTGAAACCCAAATAAATCCCATAGTACTACACGAGTATTTTGTTTTTCAGTACTTCGTTCAACAACAACATTTTATAAAAATGTAGTTATAGAATCACCCTTCACCAACGTCCCGTGTCATAACTACTTCGTGAACTAAGTTAGTCGATAATCGTAGGAATTGTTACGCTTTTCAATCTAATCGATCGTCAGACGATATAATAATCGACTAGAAAAGACAAAAGAAAATCCCTGTAAATCGTACTATGCATTAAATACTTCGCCTTCGAATACAAATAGTAATCTGCCTCCTTTGTATATAGGTTTTGAATTACTTAGATTCAATAAATGAAATAAACTTCTAAATTAGTCTTATCTTAATATATATAAATCTCGTGTCACAATGTTTGTCCTCAATGGACTCCTAAACTACTTAACCAATTTTGATCAAACTTCGTAACTATCTGTTATTTGATCCAACTTAAAAGATAGGATAGATTTGATTTTAATTTATAACACAGCAACGCGTGGCCGGGGCAGCTAGTTTTTATATAAAATATAATGTTTTTATTTGCATTATACAGGGTTAGTTAAAAGATGGTTCATGCAAATTTTAGAATATTTTAACTTGGTAGGTTATAAATTGTGAATTCAGTAAAATGAAAAATAATTTATTAATCCGTGTATCATAAAATCATTTGTCACACAAAATAAATTGGACAACATTAGTCAATTTCGAAGCTTAGTTTTGAAGTTATTAACTCACTGATTGATTCTTGAATATAAAAGAACGGATTAAATAACATTTTGAAAATTTTAGTAAACAATATATTCTTTAGTAGAGGCAGGTTGCCTCACGTGAATATATTGCGAATACGTCATGAGCTAAAAAAAAAGCTTCAGCTTGAGCAAAACAGGAGATCACGTTTATCTTAAACGTGATCTCCTCTCTAACATGCTCTTTTAATTAATCACTACAGAATATATTTCTTTTGCAGTCATCTCTTCCTTCAAAGCTTTCCCCATTAGGCTTTACTAAAATTGTATGAATTGCCAAATAATATTCCCCGTTCATTTAACTGCACTGTGAAAAAACCCAGTTGGTTTCATTATTAAAAAAGCACTATAGCAGTTATGTGAACCTGGATATGGAATATTTTCACAATAAAGAATAAAGGAAAGTAATGAAAATAAAAACAATTCTTAGTCGAGGCTGTATGTTGTACTCAGTCATTCATCTTTGCCTTTTCCATTTTCATGAAAGGAGAGAACGGACCTTTAAAATAATAAATACCGTTAGTGGTCTGTGGTCTTTTATGACAAGACAAGACGAGACGATCAGATTCTTTTAAACACGTGAAAATGAAATCCGTAAATAAAATCAAAGAGAAGAAACATAAAACTATAAAAAAATCTAAAGTAAAAGCTAGTAAAGAAAAGGTGTTGATTGTAGCACAAGAAATAAAATTTGCCAGGTTACTTTCTGGCAATGAGAAAAAAACAAGAGATCGTGTGTTGAAAACACTCAAGAAATGGCTTTCAAATTGTTTTTCTAAACAATACGGTAAGTTACAACAATCATTAATTTTTATATTTACCAATTTAATTGATTTCTATTAAAATATATGAGGCGTTGTTTTGACATTCATAACCTTAAAATGTGTTACTAAGCTGCCAAATTGTAGGTTTTTTTTTTTTTTTTAATTTTATTTAGATTTATAAGAAGAACTTTATAACTCCGATTTATGACATAATTTGTTTTTAGTTTTACTAATTATTTTAGTGTTGCTGTTGTAATAAATAACTCATTAAAATTAACATGCAAGTTGGTATGTTTTTAAAATCCAAAATATTTTCCCTCCTTATAATTAATGTTAGTTCTCTTTTTGTAACAAGAGCTAGAGATTAATACCAATTCCATTGACAATATTTATGCAAATGTATAGTTTGGATTTAATTATCATTAGAGTATATCAAATTGCTTTAAAAGCCTCAGTATTACTGAAAAACAATTCTTTGTAATAAGAAATGTTAACAATATGTTAAATAGTAAAAGGTTTAGTGATTACTTTTGTAAATATTTGTGAATAATGGTGTTTATTGTACAAATACTTAAAGAACAGCTTAATTTAGTTCTTACACTTTTGTGCACATTAAACATTTATGGTTTTTGCATCCTATGTTCACGGCTCGGCTGTAAAAGAGTAGAAAGTTCAAGATTAAATATATGCATATATATTCTTGATCTCAATCAATCCTGAGGGCCAAGACAGGATCCATGATGGAATGAGTGCAAAAACAGTAAAAAGGTGTTTTATTTGATCTGTTTAATTTTTTGCTATTTGAATATTATCTTGATCTTGATGAATGTTGTCAATTATTGACATTTCCAACAAGGAGTCCTCATTCTCTCTCACATGATGACATGTCAACCTATAGGTTACAATGTTTTTTTTTTTATCTTATTGATAAGCAAGTAGAATGCAAGTACAAGAAGAGAAGAAAAATATAGAGAGAAAGAGCGATAGAATAACAGGAAAGGAAGAAACTAAAGAAAGAAGAACATTAAAAGCTGCTTGGTTACAATGTGTTTGTGTATTTTTGCAGAGTTTAAAGAAGATGACTTCATACGTATTTGGAAAGGCTTGTTTTACGCAGTGTGGATGTCTGATAAACCATTAGTTCAGGTCAGTTTGATCTTGTTGATGATAGTGTACTCTCCTTTAAGTACAAGTACTGTACCATTCTTTAGTTAGTTTACAGTACAGTTATAAAGAATGGGGTGTAAAAAGAAAAAACTCTCTTTCTTGAAATAGTAAAACTGGAACAATTACAAATAGTGAGACTAAAGAAGTGGTACTGACTGCAAATATATTATATTATAAAAAAATTAAGGTTGTTACAGTAATCATCAACCTACAAATCATTTGCCTTGCCTTCAAACCTGTCATTGTTTTGGTGTATTGTTATTCAAACCACAGTACATGCATTTTGTATAACATTAGAAATATGAGTATTTTTTACATCTGTAAGGGCCTTTGCACACTGTGCGACAGATGCGCGTCGGCAGCGCGATTCTATTTTTCTACTTTTTTACATGTTTAATATGTTTGTATTGATATAGATACCGATTCAAGCACAGCACTGAATTTATGCAAATATTCCAAAGTAGAACATTGAACCCTTGCATAAATTCATAGTCAAGTTGCATTTAGACTTGAGTGAGTGTCGCGATTGTATCGACAAAAGCGAGCGTCGACGGCGCGTTTAAAAAAACGTGGTGTGCAAGCCTTTATACCGTAGTTTCAAATAATAATAATAGTATTGGTTGGTTCGGTCTATGTACGAAATTAACTGTACTCAGATTGTATATTTAATCAGATCTCTCAGGAGATAACATAGAAGTTTTTAATATAACCGAATTGCAAGTTAATGGAAGTTGACAAGTATGTTTTCATATATTTTTGCAGGAAGAGTTATGTGAGTCGATCGCAGAGATATTAGACATATTTCCATTAGAACATCTAAAGTATGCCTTCTTAATGATGAAGGCTGGCTTCAAAGTGCTGGCTACAGAATGGTATGGCATTGACCAACACAGGATAGACAAGTTTCTTATGGTATGTATTTACAAGCTAAAGCTTTATCTAAAACTTATCGTTATATACATAATTCTACTGTATTTGTGTATGTCATTGATCTCCTCCGCGTGCGTTGCGTCCGTATGCGTTTGGGTGGCGCCCTGGATGGTTTAGATTCACAAACCCGCCCGGCAGATGGCGCTGCAGTCGGCACAGCAACGCATGGCCGGGTCAGCTAGTTTCTTATAAAATTTTTAATAAACTTATTTCTTCATTCCTATTATCATTAAGCTCTTACACTTCTTTGCACATCTTACCATGATCACAGGATGACTAAGGTCATTCTACCTTACCTTAGTTGTTCTGGGATCACTGCGAAACGTCAGTATTATATTAATGCCAAACGCAGGTAGGTCATATGAACGCTCTAAAATGGCCTAGTGAGTACTATAGAAATTAATGTTTGTGTCTTTGATTGTGGAATTGTGTGAGACCTAACAGGTTGCTAAGCCTCTGACTCATATGTAAAAAAAAAAAAACTGTTTCTGATTGAGGAATCATATTTCTAATTGCAGTTTTTTTTCAAATAGTTCTGGCTAAACTTTTTTTTTAAATTTTTTGCTCACATCACAAAACATAATTTTGTGGCTTAGCAACATTTTAGCTAACGTACAGCAGTATAAAGAACTTGACATAATATAATAATAACAAATTCTTGAATCGTTGGAAAGTCTTACAGTAAGTTTGTTAAAACTAAAATTTCCTTATTCACTAGGCTAGGCCTGTATTGTGGGAATCTTAATGTAAGGAATTATCTGTAAAAGGTTTCATGCAGTGACTACATTATTGAGAAATTATCGGATAAGTTTAAGTGTCATGAAATAATAATAACTTATTTCTATTTAGAAAAAACCTACAAAAACAAGAAAGAATACCAATTATCTATCTGAACATTGAGAATATTGTTTAACCCTCAAAATTATCCTACACATGCAAGTATATCCTCAGTCCACTATTACTGATTTAAGTTTGGTTTAAGCATTTCGAAATAAAATAATATTTTAAAGCCTGTATTTTTGTAATGACCGTCATTACTCTTAGCTGGTGCGTCGAGTGTTGCGCGGTGGGCTTCGTTGTGTGGGCCGCAGCGGGTGGACGGAGGCTGGATGCAGGGGATTCGCACAAGCCCTGGCCGACCAAGACGGTGAGTCATTATGTTCCCTTTCTTGTTTTCTTTGCGGGAAAGACTTTCTACTCTTCACCACTAACCCTTCACACTAAGACAGTGACCTTTTAAGGTCCTTGATCCAATTGCTAACTGTTTTTTTCTAGTAACCTGGTGTGTAAACGTACTAGGGTTAACCAAAAAATAACCTTCACACCTCAAGGTGTCGTAGGTGACTAATGGCACTGGTGGTTATCGCCGCATACCTTGCATTATTATGTGGGACACTTCATCCCACATGTAGTAGAACAGAATCGGGTCGACAGAGGGCAGGAAAAAGAATAAAAGACTTTGGTGTAGAAATATAATCTTTGATCCAAGATCACAATTTTTTTGTTTGTCTGTCCGCTCTTTTTCCTTTGTATATGCGTTACCATAGCAACGCGTTAATCGCAAGTAGTTCGTCTACCGTACGCTAACGGAAAAATATTTAATAATAGAAAAAAATTACAGAATTTTGTCCACCCGTGCGAAGCCGGGACGGGCCGCTAGTATTAAACAATAATTACAAATTAAAAAAAAATATATACGCAGAAAACACCACCTAGCAACCGAAACAAAGTTGAAGTCTTTAGTGACGCCAGCTGCGCGTAAAGGTTGGGTGCCACTATTGCCTCGCGTAGCGTCTTTTAAGGTGTGGCCTGACTGGCAGAGGTTGCCACAAATTAAAACTTTATTGATAAGTTCTTATTGTTTTAAAATATCGCACACCGATGTTGCTGGTAATCGACTTTATAATCACATTTGGTTGGAGCATAAAAGTAATTTACTCATGCGAGTTAATACGTTGCTGAGCTGCAACTATAGCATACTGCTTACATTTTTGTTACGGACCCGAGCAGAAACAAACGAACTGTATTTTTGTTAATAATGTATATGTGTGTGGAGTAAGAAATAAAGCTGTTATTTGTCTATTATGTTTTTCGAATGGTCTCCGGCAGAGTAAAATAACTCTTCACACTTAAAGATGGCTTGAAAGTCAACTAAAGGTACTGGTGTTAGTAGACAATAAAGAGGAAGCAGCGCTTTTTTGTACTAAAGACTGTATAGCCTTAACTTCAATAATATTAATATAACACATTTCTTACTATGTGACTTCCATCACTGATAAATGATTTTAAAATATTTCACGAAATAAATTATATTATATAAATTATTATTATTACTGTAACCGTTACAGTCGTTGTGACAATTACACTTTTTGCAAAAATTACAGTAAAGAAAAGCTATCACTAATATAGTTACTGTGATAATTACAAGTACTGTAATAATTACAGTTGCTGTAACCATTATGCGGGATTAACACGGTTCGATTTTCGTCGTGCGGCTAGTCGCTTCACAAATCGCCTCACCAAGCCGCATCGCTAGCCCATTTACACAGGTGAATAAAATCGCACGCGGCTCGGTCATTTCCTTCGAAAATGTTGAGAAGAATAGGTGTTCGTGCCGGAATTGAAATAGTCATGATTGCTTTACACGGTCGATTTAAGTCACCAGCCGCATGCGTTCGGTCGCCGTGCGGCCAAAGTCGGATGCCTCCCAACTTTGGAGCTTGCGGCTTTAGTCACTTGCGACCTAGTCGATTTTAGCCGTGCGGCGGAAATCGTGCGGCTTTAGTCACCCGTGTAAACCCCGCTTTACAGATACTGCAACAATAACATTGCTGTAACCATTACAGTTACTGTAACAATAACAATTGCTGTAACCATTACAAGTACTGTAATAATTACAATTACTGTAAAAATTAGGATTGCTGGAACCATTACAGTTACTGTAACAATAACAATTGCTGTAACCATTACAAGTACTGTAATAATTACAATTACAATTATTTGACGACCGTTTGGTGCAACGGTAGCGATCCTGCCTTTCGCACCGATGGTCCTGGGTTCAAATCCCGGTCGGGGCAGATGTTTATATGATGAATACGAGCATTTGTACCTGAGTCATGGTTGTTTATATATATTTCTATGAATATTACATATCTATGTATCATATATGTATGTCTATCCGTTACCCTAGTATCCATAACACAAGCCTTACCGTGCTTACTTTGGGCTAGGCTAATTGGTGTGAATGTAGAAAATATTTATTTATTTATTTATATTTACTGTAAAAATTAGGATTGCTGGAACCATTACAGTTACTGTAACAATAACAATTGCTGTAACCATTACAAGTACTGTAATAATTACAATTACTGTAAAAATTAGGATTGCTGGAACCATTACAGTTACTGTAACAATAACAATTGCTGTAACCATTACAAGTACTGTAATAATTACAATTACTGTAAAAATTAGGATTGCTGGAACCATTACAGTTACTGCAACAATTACAATTAAGTGTGTCGTCAATAGGTGTTTTATGCCCGAAGACACCGCTGTACGCGCGCAACGCAGGCTCCATGCTGCTGCACATCATCGACTGCTTCTTAGAAGAGCTTTCTAAGGTACTTTTCATTTATTTATTTGTTACACACAAAAATTACAGCGTTATTAGAGTACTCAATACAGACTGCATCTCCAATAGAGTATGCTGGGTGTAACATGTACCATTCACAACATTTAATTTTTCAGTGAGATTCCCTGCTTTTATTAAAAAAAATCTTTTTGTTTTATTTTGCATTAACTTTGCAAAATTAGCAGTAACTCCACACCTTTAGAAGAGCGGGTTCGATTCCCGCCTGAGTATTCACTTGTGAGCCGAGTCGATTTTTCCTGGTATTTTTCTATTAAAATAATTTAAATCTTTTAAGTCTAAAACGGTTCATTTACATGGCGTAGTTGTAATAATTAAACGCACTACATCTTCCTGAAAATTGTTAGGTGTCGGAGGGTCAGCTGCCTCCCGCCAGCGTGGCGTGGCTGGTGAATCCGTTCAGCGCTTACATGTGTTCAGGCGAGTCGGAGCTAGTCTGCGCGCGGGCGAGGCGCCTTCACACCGAGCTGCTGCGCCAGTCGGATCTCGGTCTCGACTACCAAGGCAGGACTAGGGCCTGGCAGAGCGTGAGTGTATCAATCTTCAGTGTTAAAATGATCAATTTCTTGTCATTTTCTCGAAAAAGTCCCCTGATAAAAAAGGTCCTTTTCCAGAAATATCCAAGATTTTCGTGTTCATAATAATCAATCCCTTGTCTTCTTCAGATAATCATCCCTTTAGTTTGTTTTTAAAGACAATGATTGTAATTTTTCTACCAATGACTGATATTTCAAACCTGACGTTACAGCCATGATTTTTATTTTAAGAATTGTTTTTGATTTTTTAGATGTTACTTGCTTATACCGTCTATGACGACTGTGTGCTCTGTACTCTCTAAACTGTTTTGAAACGGGTCTGTACATTTTGGCAAACTACAGCTATAAAAAAATTGTTCTCTTTTAAACAATTGTTTATTTTTTCAATTTTATATTATAAATTTTAAATAGAACTTAAAACAGATACTTGTTGGAGTTGTTGTAATCAACGATGTGACGAAACCATAACACTACTATTATTGTGATAAAAGAATAATTTTATTTTCTTTATTTGTTGTTATGTAAAACGCATAATACTGTAAATGTTGGTACTTCTGTTGCTGACTTGTTTCTTGCGCCCATTCTTCTTGTCAATTAAAATACATTCTGAATGTTTGACGATTCAAAACAACTTATTTTAACTGCATATGAATAAGGTTCGCACAAATCTCGCACGAGAAGAACTTTAAGCCGAGACGATTTTTTTTTAGTAACTTTCTACTAACATTTATAAAATATTATTTAATTTTTTGTGTCCCCTTATCGATGCCCGGCCCGTAAATAACAAATATAGAATTGAAAACTGAATTAAATTCTCAGTGCAACAATATTAAGCTATCTATTCCAGATGGGTTGTCCCCAAGGAGGGCCTGATGCCATCGAGCTGGTATCTGATGATGACGGTGAAGATGATGAACAAGGTGAAGATAACAACGATGGTGAAGATGACGAGATGCAACAGCCGTGAGTAGTTTATATATTGAATTGCAATTAAATATTTTTTTTACGTGCTAATTAAACAAAATAATGACTTTATTCCAATATATATAATTACTTAAATAACTTACGGTTTAAAACCTTCCAACCAAAGTTCCAAACAAATTCGCTAATTAATTTCAATTCTCCAATAAACTCGCTGAAGTTGTCAGAAATGAACTCTATTTAAGAGAATTTCCGTCGCAGAATATCCTGTCAGTCCCCTGCGTGAACTATGTTCACAATATTCCAGTAACGCGTTGGGTCGGTCTAAAAATCACACTTCAAATTATTCCCAAGATCACTTTCAAATCGCTTCGATCGTTTCGAAAATCAGAACTACCTCTTTACGGGGCCGCGTTCGGCTTTAAATATACGACGCAGTCGTGAACGTTCTAGAATCATCGCGTCGAATCATTTTAGAGGTAGCTTGGGTATATACCAGTGCTTGGTAAAACTTAATAGGTTTATATAGCACTGTTAATGTAAATAAGTCTCAATTTTATTTGTTTCTAATAAATAAATGAATGATGATTTTATTTGGTGAATTGTTTGGTAGCGATCAAAGGCCATTGGACCCCCGAGCCGGACGAGTGGACGTGAAGTTGGCCCCCCTGCCAGTACCGGCCAAAGAGATAGCGCGAATGCTGAGGAAACTCCTCACCACAGCCTCCTCCAAGGCACATAGGAGAACCAGGATATGTCTCCAGAGGTGAGTAATATATCTACCAACAAACAGGGGAATTACTTTTCAACCCCCTGTTTTTTGACGCTAGATGTATTTAAAGTTCAGTTTAATATTGTATGTAAATTACCATTTACTTGATATTTAATCCAACGACCAACAAACAGGGGAATTCGTTTTTCAATCCCCTGTTTCTTGTCATTATATGTATTTAAAATTCAATCTAATATCCGCGTATTTCAAATTTAATTTATTTAACTTTATACTTTATTTATATTAGTATTTATTAAACATTTTTTAAATCTTATTTTGAAAAAAGACTTGCAGGTTCAACTAACTTGATTTATTCACACTTGTTCACAATTCACGTAGATTAAGCACAACAGCGTTTATCTTCGGAGATTCAGCAAAAGAAAGAGAGCTCAGCCCCTTGCGGAGCTGCTTAAATAGACAAGTTGTGACGTCACACGCTGTCAGTGTGGCCATACTAAAGTTTTAAAAATATACCAATATCGGAAATCATGACATTACTTAACATTATAGTTTTAACAAGACTTATTATGATTAGTAATAGGCGAAACATAATGGACAATTAAACATTACTTACCGTGTTTGACCAAGATATGTCTATAGACGCGAGTAATCCATCGTTCAACAAACAGGGGACTTGCCAATTTTAGCTGTCAAATTATAATACGAGATACACAGTAAAAAAATAACCAGACAACATCACTTCAGATTCAGTCAATCCCGTGCATTTTCAATCACATGGTCGTACAGGAAATTATATAAAATGAAATCGACTTCATTCAAATCACTTAAAATAATTTGTTTTGGATAATCCAACATTTTTATCTAGCACCCATGCAGGGCGTCATTTATTTGACAAGAACTAACAGATTTAACAGAAGTAACGATAATTTTATACGTCGTCACACATAATCCACAAAAAACAATGTTATTCTGTTATTACAATAGTAGTGTTATGGTTTCATTACATCGTTGATTACAACAAATTCAACAAGTGTGTGGTTTGAGTAAGTGTCCTTAAACATAGCAATAATATACAGGGAATAAACAACAAATTTAAGATGGCAACAAAGTTTTTTTTTATTATTGATTTCTTATAAAAATCATATATATTTTAAAAATGCGTTGTCTAAATTGGTTTAGATTTTTTTTTACTGTTAAGCCAACAACAGTGATCTATATTTTCATTAATCAAATACCCTATTGACCCAGATTTGAGCAGCTGGCCAAGAACGAGTACCCCCTCCAGGTGGAGGAGGAAGAGTGGGGAGTGGGAGGGAGTGGGCGTGGCGTACGAGTGGGCGTGGCCGCGAGGAAACTCTACACCCTCGACCAGATGCTGTTGAATAATGAAGATCAGCTCACACTGGAAAGCAACACAAACCTCACAGATGGGCAAGGTAAATTAAAAATTTGTTTGATTAATATATCATAAGGTTACACGAACATGTTATATATACTAGGTCGATACAGACGCTAAGCATAAGAGCGGAACTAAATAAATATTAAAAAATAATTTAAAAAAATCTATAATGTTTAGTTAATTTTAAAATTCCATAAGAATGAAAATTTTCAACAAGCGCGCGTTTTTCATTTCAATGGTAATTCCCATAGAGCCAATGTTTTTTGGTCATAACTTTTTCTTTTTGCGAATTTCAAAATTCGGGCTCCTTCACCATTTGGTCCTAAACCTGTTGATTCGATTCCATACAAAAAATATTACAATCGGTTAAGAACTCGGAAAGTTATGGCGTAACAGACATTGCGCCATTGAAGCTGATCCATGGGATTCAATAAAAATCCCGTGTTGTGTATCTGAAACTACTAAACTGATTTTGATCAAAATTCGTAACCATTTGTTATTTGATCTAACTTAAAATATAGGTTTCATTTTAATTTATAACACAGCAACGTGTGGCCGCGTTAGCTAGTATTGATATAAATACTCAGTTCTACTGTCCCTTGGAGCTGTGAAAAAATAAAACTTCTAAGCCAACGCAATCAAAAGATACAGCCGTTTATACCGCAAATTTTCGACACTCGCAACGGAATCAAAAGTACTTCCCGTGAATTCAGAATCTTGAAATTTGGTACGAAGCAATGTTTTATAGCACAAATAAAGGAAATATTGCGAAAATCGTAAATTTTTAATTAGGGTCACCGTGGGTATAATTGACCAATTAAGGCGGATTTTATTATATATTACTATTTTCCTCTAATATAAAATGAGATACAAACTTAATTATTTTTATGTATCATCCCATTTAGATGTTTAATGCAGTGAACTAATAACTTTAAAATTTTTTCTTACAGAAAATTTGTTACAATTTTTTTTTGTCAATTTATCCCTATGTTTCTAAGTTTGACCAGAAGATTTCAATGTTTGACCGGTCGATGTTCTAGTGGTTGACCATGTAAATAAAACTACATATTATTTAAAAATTATATTCTTATTGCAGCAATTTTTGTACCTATATAAATTATAAGTAAATAGTAACATTAAAACAGTCTCATAAAGTTTTTATTTTAAGTACAAGCTTAGAGGTTTTCTATTAAAGTATGAACTTAGCTTTTAAATCTTAGGATATTTACGAACGTTCGATACTTAATAAAATATATATATGTATATAGTATATTAATAAGATCACAATAGCCTCATAAAATCTTCATTTCAATTAAACAAAGCGTACAGGATCATCTTAAATGTCTGAAGCATTTTCAGCTTCTAAGTAATCATGCAATCCAGAATGCCAGTTCTTGATGTCCTTCTCCATAACTCTGCTGCGTGCAATATCTATATTTTCTGAATTCTTTGGCTTATATCTTTATGTCATTTAAGAAATCCCTCAATCCACGCTCTTCCTGTATTGACTTCCGCAACTGTCTGTGCTAATTTATTTCTGTTAATAGGAAAGCCTTTCTTTGCCATAGCCTTAATCCAGCGCACAAGTAGATTTTCTTCTTCGGTTGTAAGAATTGTTGGAGGCCCCATTTTTCGAATTAACGGCGTTTGTGACTTTATTTTGTTTATAATAGTGCTATGGGGTATCCCATATTTTCGTGCAGTTTCTCTTATTTTTTACCCATCTCCAATTTCTTGAATCGCGAGATCCAAGCTTTTTACGCTATACTTGAAAAATATTTTTTTGGTGGCATTTTACATTGGTACCCAGTATCTGAAAAAGAAATTTTCATCTGATAAGCTTTAGAGCTATTTTATTAACATTTATGTGAAACTACACTCTTCATTCTAAAGTTAAGTTTGGTCAAACACTAGAGACTACTGAAATAATATTAAGTGCTCCAGTAGTTGACCATGTGGTCAATTATTGGTTACAGAATAGTTAAGAAAAAAAGAAATGTACACAATCAAACTGCTAATCAAACACAACTCATTTGCGGTAAAATTTTGAAAAATGGTATATTATCAATAATTGACCATTTTGGTCAATAACTACGAATCCAACCATTTCGTGTGTCCATAGTTGACCAGCACGAAATATCACGAAATAGTAATCAAATTATAAAAAAAAATTACCACAAACAGATCTACACACATTTTTCTTCAGTTTAAACACAAATTTTGCTTATAGCATAAACATTGAACACAGATATAAGAGAATTTAAAAAACATACCTGACGCGAGCTCCTTACTGCAGGCTATGAAAAAATGGCGACTTTTTGCGCGTCTCTCACAAAACTCACAGAATTTAAAAGTCGCTGTCACTATAGCTGTCCTTAACGGGATTGATCATTCACTGAATAGTGCCCACATAATTTAAAAGACCATAGACAGCAATTTGTCAACTAGAAAACTTAATATTGGGGCTTAAATTCAAAATTGGTCAATTACCCATACATGGTCAATTATACCCACGGTGACCCTACATAACATAATAAAAATATTTTTCGTCGGTGTGCGAATTCGACTGGCACTTGGTCGGAGTTTTTTTTATAGAAATATACAAAATAAGTGTCCCGGCTAACAAGTTTTTCTTAGGCGGGACTTGAAATTAACTTGTGAGCCGTATTCTAATATCTTTTTTATTCTAGTATTTTCTCCATTCGATTTTCAACTTACAGTCCAACATATAAAGCTCAATTTAATTTGAGAAAATTTAACAAACACATTTTCGTGTCTTCTGTCCAGAAACTAACCAGAAAAGACGCCGGAAAAGAGCTCGGACGCGACGCCACGAGGCGGTGAGTATTGCATACCGAGGGAGGGTCGGGTGTTCGATGTTTGTCTGACGCATATAATCTCACGTGCCTGAGTCGTGAGTATTTATATATATAACTAAATTATGTAACATTTAAGTTACCAAAACCAACCCTTGCAACTAAAATGACCAATTTATAAAAATACATGTAAACTATATTATAAAAGCAATTTTGGAAAATGACGTTTATTTATCCATAGTTATAGAACAATACATTTTTTTCACTTTCATTGGAATTCTATTGAGAAATACATCTTTTAAATTAATTAATTTTTCTACATTAACTGTGTATTGGTACTACGGAAAAAATAATTCTATTGCCTTTAAACTAAACTTTTTCATAGAAAAATGTAAAAAATCGGGAGAATTAGAATTTATAGTAAACTGGGCAGGTCAGATCGCTGACGCTCTATTGAGTCTGAGCCGATTAAACATGATTAAATATATTGCTCCAAATAATTTCGATTCCAAAACTAATAGGGTGATCCCTCTAGTACAGAATTCAAAGGTAAAAATGTAATTACTATTTTAATGTTACAGAATGGAAACTGGGAAGTGGAATCTACAGAACCGGCGGAGAAGGCTAACACAACAGATTCAAACAAGGAAAACGTACACAAAAGTAAGAAATCTAAGAAACGTAAACACCCAAACGCGGAAACGGGTGATAACGTTAAAAAACAAAAATCTGGTGACAATGATGAACAGATTAAAACAGAAACGCCAACTAAAAATGTAATCGACACAAAATCTTATGAGAAAGTTACGAAATCACATAAGAATAGGAATAAAAAACATAAAATCTCTAAACACGAGAAAATTCAAAATAAAGTAGTAAATGGAAACAATAAAGCTAAGAAAGAAAATGACAGAAAAGAAAAATCGCAAGGACATAATCAAACAAGCAATGAAAAAGTTAAATTCGTCAAAGAAAACTTGCAAACCAAGCAAAATGATAGTATTACTAAAAATGATAAAAAGAAATCCATTTCAGAACTAAATACAGATAAAGTGTTAACGAAAAGCAATAAACAGAACGAGACGAAAAGCGCGACAGCGAAAGAACAAGACCAGAGACAACAAAACATTAAAAACCATAAACACGCGAAGAAAACATCGCCCTCTTTATTAGTGAATAAAGTGAAGAATTACCAAAAGAAAACGTCGGGAGAGAAACAGAGTAGTCCACAGAAGAAAGTGTCGTACGAAACGCCTAAAAAAGTGAAGTTTGTGTTGAAGAATAATTCAATGCAAGGGCCCGTAGACTACTATAAAAGTGTGAGGCAGAGTCCAAACATCCCCTTTGACAGCAGCAAACAACCGACCAAAACCAACCTCAAAGTATCAACCCCTTCGCCTATAAACCCGTTTTTTAAGAAAAAACTAAGGATAAAGTAATAATATTAAAAATTAAGTTAGGGATCCTTGAAGTTTTTTTTGTCCTTCAAGTATGTCTATTGTTATTTACATTGTAGTGTTAAAAAGTCCCACTTGCTATGAATTTCCCAAAAAAGCGAATCTTCAAAGCACTGAAAAATAAAAAAATATATTTTGACAGTACAGTCAACAACTGTAAAAAAAACTTATACACGCGAGGTAGAAGTTATACGTTTTTTATTAAATGTTTAAATGAATTGAAGTTAGCCTATTAACTTTAATAGCCAACTTCATGGTGTCGCTTTATCGTTGAATGCAGCGTGCGCAACTTCCGTTACATAAAAAATTTCACCCTCAATGCGCCAAAAGAAATATAACTTCAGAAATACGTAAAATTTCCACATTCGATTTTCAGCTTAAAAGTTCCAACACAGAGTTCAATATAAATTGACAAAATTTAAGTTTTTGTTAGATCAATGTGTTGTTACAACGTTTTGCATCAAAAATAAAAGAAAAGATGAAGAACCTTATACTGAATATCTGTGTACGCTAAAGCACTTATACCATCGTCGACGATGGACTAAAAGCTGGTAGAACTAGAATAGATACGCTTGAACAAACAGAGAAAAGCGAGTTTTTAATTCCAATAATTTTGTCATTGGATGGGTCCAATGGATGGGTAATCCGACAAACGTTTTGGCGTAGTGTCGAACTATGGAATTTGTCTGATCTAAGAATAGCCTGGAATTTTTGAAACAGAGTTACTTGTAACCCGACAAATTACCGATCAAAATGATAAGATTCTATCTGAACTAGTAAACAATGAACGCACGCTAGGCCGCTCCCTTATCATATAATATGTGGTCAAATTCAAACTGAGTAAACAAAATCAAATCGTACAAGATGCAACATGTTCCATCATGCATTACCTTCATTAGTGAAGATTTGCCAAATATTGTTTGAGTACCTACATTCATCAGTGGAAGGCATGTCAGATTACAGGGGGCTCTGAATTAGACAGGGGCCGGATTACCGGGAGTCCACTGTAATTGCGTTAATGCATAGAGAACCGCCGAGTCTTTTGGCTATACTTTGTCCAATGTAGAATGATACTTTCGACAGGTGTCACTTCCTTATTGCTACGTACTAAGGTTGCGTTTGTTTCCTTATGTTTGGCTTGACATTGCAATAGCAACTTTATACCCTCTATGTAGGTGTCAACTGTCAAAAGTATCATCCTAAATTGGACAAAGTATAGTGTTCTTACTCCCAATCGAGTATCGCTCACAGACTATAATCTTCTATTACTCTTGACTTGTCTTTGGTTCACTTTAAACTAGTATATCATCACATTTTATAGTTGAAATTTATTCTGCAAAATTTAAGATTTTAATTATAATCAGTAAATAAATAGTAAAAAAGAGGAGATAAGAGTTTTCGCCCGCAGGCTGTATGAACAATGATCCACTATTTCTTTTTTATTGAGTTCCCTCTTGATCCCAATCAATTCCAAGGCCAAGACGGTCCACGATGGAGTGAACTAACCTAGAAGGTGCCTTTTTACCCTGGCTTTGAAAACGAACAGTTATAAAATGCATTACTCATCTCTTGTATTGACACGGGATCACATCTATTGTACGGTTCTTGAGCAATAAAATGATCGATATTTGCTTTTTCCTTGGCGATGGAATAAGTGCCTTAGATTTCAATAAGTATAGAAAATATAGGATCAAACGAGATTTCCTAATTTAAGATACAAGATCAAAAGTATTGGAACTGTTTACATTGATGAATTTCTATAATTTCAAGAAATACTCACTATAAGATTTTAACATTAATTTAAATATTCCAAATTTTGGATTACTTCGATGTTGCTTACTATAATATGAACGTCTTGACCAAATATGCAGACTACACCATTTCGTAGTAACACTTATTAAATCAAATATATTTTTTTCATCTACTTAGGTATAAATTTACGGTAAATTGTGGTCGGAGAATTTATATAACTATGAAATCAACTCTTTATTTTTTCATTGGATAACAGACTTAAGAAAAAATTAAATTATTTTTAAACTCATAAGTAGCCAATAAGGACCATAAAATTTTATGGTTAGGGGGTCCAAGAGTACTACCGAGTATCCGTGGGATCACAAGGGTGTTCAAATATAATAGTGCTCATCTTTGGACACTCCAAGGGGCTAAAGTGGATAGAATAAATTACCGTATCATTATATCTAAAAATAGTAACTTTATATTTTTGTTGTTGGGATGAGTAAACTTGAGATTCCACATTTCAGTACTATTTAAACTTATTTACTTTATTTTAATTATGTGACTATTATTGAAACAATGAATGGTAATATATCGATGCAGTAAACAATATAATGATACCTAAAATTGGCAATACGGAATTGTTTGTTCAATTTTTGAAGTTTGCCGTCGTATTATGTATTTATTGTACATTTATTTTAGATGTAATTGAGTAAACGAGATAGAAATGGATCATCCAAATACTTTTGTTGTTCATAAATTACAATATTACTCGTTTATCACTCTTTTGAGGACTTAATTTCTAACGAAATAGGACTCTAGGACTAACCTTATTTCATGTTCTTCCCCAACGTTCACACAATCTTCATACCAAACTTTATCAAAGGCACAAGATTTGCAAGGTTTACCAAAGGTTAGAATTTGTGAGAACCCGCCGTTGAACGAGCGTCCTACAAATGAATCAATGATGTCATAATTCGTTTGCCATATTCGGTCCCGTGAGGTTAGCGTACCACATGCTCCTTAAATTAGTACTTACGGATTCTAAGAAAATGAAACTGATATATGGATCCAAAATCAATAAAACGATCTTTTTTTGTCGTGCTCTATGCACTTAATATTAGCAATATTTTGTTTGAATAGTGTTATCTGGTTTGCTAGTTTTAATAATTCCTTACTTTCTAGCCAACATAAGCATTCTATGTTATAGTTATTACTTACCGAATGAATGCTCAGAATTTTTATTTTTTATCGCTATAACAAAAGCATCTATCGGCTTTTGGTATGTAAGTGTTCGTATATGACAGTACTGTTACAAAATATCGATCCCAATAAATAATATAGAGAAATTATGAAATTGATAAGGGTATTGATTTAGATTTAATTGTTGACGTTTTGTTCCATTTTGTTATGTATTAACTTAAAATGTATCTTAATAAATTTAATTTTAAACTGGTTTGCGCGTTTTATTTCTAATGTTTCAACATTTAAACGTCGTAGATTTAAAGCAATTTTTATAGGAAAGTGGCAAATAAAACAACATATAACTGTATATAATATGAATGTTGCTATATTATCTTTCTTACACATATTTACAAGTAACTTTTTACAAGGTGGTCTTTACTTAAAACTATTGCGAATTCGGCCAAAGACAACAATTGTCTGTGGCCGACGCCACACTGGCAACACTCGATCGTTCACTTCGATCCCACGGGGAATCACACCAAACTACGTGACCAAGACCATTTTACCAATAAGTTCCTTTTAAATATTTACAACTATTTGCCTCTCACATTTTCTACGCAAGCGAGAGCGAGACCACCGACGAATTAGTAACACGGTCGTATCCAAGTGAACGCTCCCGGTTGATTTTCTACATATTTACAACGTCCTATATTATTTATACACTTGATGGGGTACGCTCGACAATAAGCTTGTTTTACTGATTATTCAACACAATATTACTTACCTAAGATAAAGCCATGTCATGGTTTATTACATTAGTACTTTATTTTTAAAATCTATACAAGCAAACATTTCAAAGTAAATACTTTTACGAAAAAATAGTTTTGTGTCAAATAGACAAAATATCAGTACTTCAAGCTAAACCAGGCGATAACTCCTAACGATCACCGCACAATTAACAGTCATGTATCGTTCGACTTCAAAAAGGCGTATCACCAAATACATTTCCATATAAAAAAACACACACAACATAGGCGTATCTATTCGTATCGTATTTACGGCTTTTAAATAAATGCTTTTCGATCACTAAAGTTAGCAAATTTTTTTAAGTTAAACCACAGCGCTTAGCTCGGAATTCACATACGTTTATTTTGTTTATCTTGACGATATTTGTGGTATAACTGTTGTTTTTCTATAACAGGTCTACACGATCTGATATTTAATATAATAATCCCTTTTATTCGATACTGAAAGCTTATCAACCCCTTTATTTTAAATGTCAAATATCATACGGAGATAGTTAAGATAACGATTAAATTGCCAAATACGGATAGAGAGAACTATAGTAGTAAATATTCCAACATAAATACATATATTTTATGTATCAACATATATACTATAAAATCTAATACAACACATATTTTAGAACATCGACTTTAATATTATATTTTCTAATCAATTATTATACACATAGACACCAAAATAATTTCCGTCAATAACAAAATTATTAAAATACTATTTACATGAACAACATACATTGATTGCTTTTTATCAATTTGTCAAAATACCACCATAACGTTTAGGCTTACAATTACACGTTTTATATATAATTAAAAAAAAAAACAAGTATTATTATCTGCGCGTAAAAGCATCGTCTATATGTAAAATATATGTATACAAACTTACATTTGGACATGGAATAAATGTGAATAAAACTTAAAAAAAAATTAAATCAATCTGGTTATCAGTCTCTGCGGTTCCATCGATAGAAAGTTTGGTCCTTGCGGTCGTTTATTAAATAGTTATCGATAAAAATAATAGTTTAATGCATTTAACTTTCATTCAATTCAATCCGCGTCCAAATAAAAGTTTGTATTATCTCTTTTCAAATGTAAATTCATTTGTCGCTACACTATATTAAAAAATCTATAAGACACATGTGCTATCGTTTTAAATATGGCATCTATTAGGAATATTGGCTGTTCTTTAGATAATACAAATCACTGTTAAAAATAGTTTATGGATCGCCCACATGTTATAATGAAATAACTAAAGTTAAGGGTGAGATCACAAGATCATAATTTGCATCGCCCGACAATTTTTTTCACTGGCAAAACCGTCTCGTAGACTTAAAAAAGCCTCATTCCACCCTAGATAGAATCTATCAGACGTATTCACAATAAAATGTAAGTAACCCAAGATATGTCAATAATATAAAAGCCAGACAAAAAACTAATATACTAGCTGATAATTGTTACAGGTAACACATAGGAAAATTAACAGAATGGCCACAGATTAAACAAGATCTTTGTCAGTGTTTGATTGAAATAAATACTTCGTATTCGAAAAAATAATAAATCAACTGTAAATAAAATTCCAGTAAAAAAACTTACAAAGAACAAAAAACAATTTTGTTTGATATTACATCAACCTCACAATAAGTCTATTGCGTACAACAATTTTGTAAACACAAACTCTGATCTTAATCCATTGTAACAGATTTAATTTAATAAATTCATCTGATTAAATACTACCATTAGTCCCGGGACGCTTTTAGGCCGCCGATAAATAAACAACAAAGAAAATATACAAAAATTGGAAGATCATTTTGTACGTTGCTGGTTCTACGTTTGTCGCGACGACGCCCTGGCGCGATTCTGTCCCTTTCGCACTTTACTAGCCAATGGGCTAATAATCAACGGCAACATTGAAAATTCTTTAATAGATTTTCAACTTTTAAGTGTCGAAAATAGGCAACGTGAAGAGCTGTTGTTTTCACAAATTGAGAACATTTTTATTTCTCTAACCTTTTTTTTATATAACAAGAATTTAGTCTAAAAATAAATATTTATTGGATATTTATATAGAATCAATGTTTATTTTTATGAATTTTTATATATTTTTTGCATTTTTTTAATGCTATCGCATATGATAAATAAATTCTTAGGAGAATTTACTTGTAAGCCAAGTCGATTTTTTCTAGTATTTTTCTATTAAAATCACTCTTGTCTATGTCAGAAAAAGGTCAGAAGATTTCTTGTTATGTCCACGTGAAATTTCTTTGATTGAGACGAAGAAAAAAAAATGCCTAAAGATGTTACTTTAAAAAAACACATTTTAAAATTCAACAAGAATTATAGCAAAGATATTTCAGGAACTTGATTTTGATATTTATAGTATCAGGAGACTAAAATGATATCAATTCTAGTGCATAGTTCAACTTCATGCTCAACTGCAGTCCTCGCACATTGAACAAGCGAAAAGGAGACAAAATCCATAAAAGGAGCACCTATCACTTTTATCACTAACTGCGCATACTATAGGAGCCATGAGGAACATCGTATTGTAACATTGGTCTATATTGCATTCGACTTAAGGTTCATATTCTAAAAAAATATTAGCCTAGAGCCAGGGCGTCGCTTTGCAACGTCATTTCAAATTTATGCAAAACGAAATCATCTGATATAAGTACGACATTTATTATATCATTACATAAAATAATATTACTGTGAATTTAGCTTTATATTGCTAAATCGTTTTGCATAAATTTGAGGTAACGCTGTATCTTATGTGTCTACACTAACTTGAACTATATTTACAAGGTTCTACCTCTCACAAAGACTACAGCACATAACCAGAGCGCTACAGCATGTCGGAGTCAATACAATCCAAAATTCAAATATACAATTTTCAAATTTATGGTCCCATAATTCTTAATAGTTTTATAGTATTTGTAAGAAGTAGATTAGTTTAAAGTCGAAGGGCCAGTGTGCAAAGTATACAACTTTATTCATATCTAAAAAAAACGTAGTATCCTCACAATTGCTTCTACCTTACAGCAATATACAATTACACTGACCTAATTAATTAATCTAACTATAATATTTCCGTATGTACACTTTTCACAATATCAATGTCTTGCTTAAATTTTAATAATAAATTTAAGGTAGAGCAACTATTAGGAGTCATGAACGATATCCGAATAAACATAATTCTAATATTCTCTCAAAGAAACCGTTGCTCCATGTACAGGTGTCGCCGCCATAAACTTAATACATTTTTAGACTTTACTCCTTAAGAATTGATTTTCATATAAGGCGCCCGGTATGAAAAAAATATGAAGAGTAAAATTTAGTGATTGTGTGTCAGCGTTGTTTTTTGTGCCCACCTTTCACTTAAATTTGGAAGTTTCATTTTATTATTTTCTGTGCCTCTTTAAAGACAATCGTTCTTAAGCAGTAAACTCCAGTCGTGCGGCGGAGCTGACAGACACTTTTTTTTACTCCATATCCGAGTCACAAACCTCTAACGTAACATAACTCACAACTGTTAACATCAAAAAAGACACTTTGTTTATCTTATGCTCACTGGCCCTTGGACTAAAAGTACAAACAAAAAAGATCGAATTACGGAAACGAAATTCAGAGTGCATTACACCTTTCAACGTATTACGTCGCGTTTCGGTTTTAACGCACTGAAATTCGGTCGCGTAGTTCCCAAAAAAGTTTTACACTAAACATAACTTAAATTTATTTACATATAAATGCATGTATTATTACATAACGTCTGTAGCATTTGCTACGTATTAATATACTATTATTTACCCAGAATACGCTATTCATTGGCACTGCACAGGATATTTTAACTCCATTCACGTATTACCATCGAATTTACATACAAAATCTTGGAAACCGTTTGAATTTGGGTCTTACGCCATTGTAATAGGGATTATTATTTTTTAGAGTGTATACCCTGTTGATTTAATAATAAGTGGGATGTTCAAGAGATTTTATAGTTAAAAATATGCCAATTGATATTTAATTATATTTTTTATTCCTAGTTTGCTAGTTATCAATTAGAAGAGTACTTCCCCGGATAGCGAGGGGATATGGGTTCTTGTGCTACAGTTGTAGTTTTTTTTAAATTAGACTTTAATATTAATGTAAAGAGTATGTCAGATCGCTCATTTAAAGAGAGAACGTGATATCTCGATATTCTTCAATTTAGAGAAATCGACTTTTGCGGTGAATATTTTGTGATACTTTTTCCAAAATCGCTGTCTGTCAAGATGTCACGTTGTTATTTTAAAATGAGCGAAATGTAAAGAAAACATGGTAATCCTCCTATGATTATTATATATAAATATCGATGGTATTACGTTACAAGCTTTTATGAAGATTGATATTATGGATTGTCATCAACGCTAACTCAATATATGACCACAGACAAAAATGTAAGTGACGAAACATTTCAGCAGCCACTAACCAAAAGATTCTTGTTAATCTATTTATAATGAAATCAATTACTAAAATAAGAGTTTATTTTAGTTTTTGCTAAATTGAAATATGATACATTATTTCTATTTCTATTCTAAAGAACAAAACAAGGATGGCAAATAAAATAATGTCAATCGAATCAAACTTAGTCAATGTCACATAAAATCATAAAAAAACGAACATTATATGCATGTAAATGTATTACAAAGTAAACAAAAACCGTAGCTAAAAATGTATAATAAATATCTGATATAGTACATTAAGTAGTATATAAATTAATAATAATAATAGAAACTCCTAACGTATCAGGAGCCAAGACTTTTGATGCATAGAGAAGTTCGATATCGATGTACCATGAAATTATACGACACTGCTTACTCCACAAAGTCCAAAATCTTTATATTTTTTACAAAAATACTTCAATATTAGCGAAATCATGTCATTCCTATTATGGATTGGTTTTCATACTCTGTTTCACTTCCGAAATACGGATAAAACATACCGTATCTCCTTTTCCGTACCTATGATAATATTTATTAGCACTTGCAGAATCCCGAGTATTGGATACCTATCGTAGTAGTGAGTGCTGTGTTAGTCCCCTGGGGAATGTTCCAGGGGATTTTAATGAAACGAGGACGATCAAAAAAACCTAAAGGAAAATGGTGCTATAACTAACCATAAGATCATTGGTCAAGATAATTCTCTTGTCTCAATTTGTCTGTGATAGTGAAAGTTGCTCGACCTCCGCAATTACAAATTTCTATTAATTTATAGGACATTGTACTAATTTATTACGGACAATAGTACACCTAACTACTGTCAAATTATCTCCATTGACATTAAACTCTGTCTGGTGGTCATATAGTTAAAACTCGAAGGAGCAATTTGACAGGTTCATGTAGTTTTATGTACTGTTGACTGTACCAATTGTTTCTCTGTCAAAACTCTATCGAATACTGTTCGCACAATAATGGAATGTTTAAAAATAGACCGCACGACACGAAGCTTATCACGAACAAAACAATTGTCTGGCATTAAAAATCGCGTATCCAATTTCACTTGTCAAATCTGGCGCATATAACTGTCGGTTATAAGTGGTTTTATTCTATGATATTGCCGGTTCGTATATACACTTTATTTCACTTATATTCTTAAAATGCTTTTAGTATCTACGAGATCTTTCCATACGAAATTTTGTCTGTATTATTAATAAATATGGCGGCGCGTCTGACAAAAGGAATTATAAAGAGAATGATGCTTCTATTTAATTTTATTTTAAGCATTCACAATGCCATGTTTAAATCTAATACTATTTTTTAAATATACTCATTTCAAGCATCGATTTTGCGAAACTAAAAAGAAGCAATATTATTTGTATAATAACTGGATTTTGTTTGGAGAGATACACATAATAATATACCCTGTGAGGGTCGAATGAGGTTTGAATTAATATTTGAACGAGCCCTCAATACATTGAAAATATAGTCTTAATTTAAAATCTCAAACACGATATAACTTTCGGAGTTTTGACAACTTACACTCAGTCCCCTGGATTCCTAATTAAATACAGTCGAAGGTAGCTTTACCTTTTTAAATATATTCACTAAAAATTAAAAAGAAAGAGTTGATTTTTTTGATTTAAGCGAAATGTATCATCGATAGTGGCAATACCTACTTTCATTCTAGAGTTGCGGTCTAGACAAGAAGAAAAGAAATAGTCAGAGTAAAATAAGTATTCGTGCTTTGCGATTTTTATTATAATTTTTATATAGATTTATATAATTTTTTCTACGCAGAGTATATTTAATGCAAGGAACTGAAAAAGGTAATATAACTAAAACTTTTATTAAGTTAAACAAAAAAAAATATAGATCCGTTCAAATACTGCATGATTTCATTAAAGTGATTATACGGGATGTTTGATTATACATGTATAATACTGAATATCGTACATAAGGTACCATGCATACAGCCCCAGAAAATTATAATAAAGTCAGAAAATCATTACACAACTGAAAAAAAATGTTTCTGTTTATGAAAAATTCGAATTCGGAATCGATATTTTCCATACAAATAAATAATCAAAATTTTCAGTTATGTGGTGATTTAAGATTTATAATAACAGTATCTATGCATAATACCCTATCTACCATTTTCGGACTAAGACATGTATTAAAAACAACCTGTATTTTATCTTTTTCATATTATTATGGCGTTAATTTTTGCATCATTGATGAATACCAGTTTCTTCATAAAATCTTGTTTGAGACATTATTTCTTTAACTTTTAATATGGAGAAGGCATTACTGGGATAAGTTCTAGTGTTTCTCGTTAATAAATGTATTGTCATATAATCATGACATATTTTGCTAAGTTCTTTAAGCATTCAAATATCATGTTCATTTTTGTACTTGCGTAAAGTTCACTCAATCACTACTCAAATAGCACGTTAATGGAAAATAGTCCTTATCACTTAGAGCTGATAGCTCAATTTCACAATGTCTTTTCATGTCCTATTTTCTGAACGATATATCGATGTATTTCAAATTCCATAGTGTTTATATATTTTGTACTCCTTTTTCCATATCAATAAAGAGATAACTGATCTATACGACATTCAGAGACAATAAAAATTACGGCAAAACCTGTTTTTATAAGTTTGGACCAAAACTCGGAATGAAGAGCAGATGGCAGCACTTTTGAATGTTTTCACTTACGATCTTATACGGTTTATGATCATTGATATGCATTGCAAAAATAATCTCTACTTTTACAATTTTTTATATATTTTTTGCATTTTTTTAATGCTATGTTATAAGATAAATTATTTTAATAGAAACATATTACAAAAAATCGCCAAGTCGATCTTTTGTTAGTTATTTTTCCAATTTCGATGGGTGTCCATAAAGCTGGGTAGCTCAATTGGGAGAGCATTGAACCGAATTTCTAAAAGTTGCGGGTTCGAATCCCTCCTGAGAATTAACTTGTGAGCCGAGTTGAATTTTGCTAGTATGTTTCTGTTAAAATAATTTATCTTATAATCTTTACTTTTCTAGAGTCGTAATAGTACAATTTTTTCTTTAATAAAAAAATCTTAAGTTTTTATTTACTTTAGCTTTTTATTCCTTAAAATATGCCAGCCCTATCGTCTATTTTTTACAATATAATGTCAACAAGAATTCAAGAAATAATTACTGATACTATTATTTTTTTTAAATGGACTACTTTGGATTTTCCACCCACTTACAAAGCTACTTAATTTTATAGCCGCATCCAATTTAGGTACGGCCAGAATAGTTTGAATTATCCCAACATCTTTGATACCCCATTGTAGTTCGATTCCCCTTTGGATGACCCACGAAAAATCATTTTGCATCCTTTTATGTAGTATAGAATCCTTACATGCTAGAGTGAGAAGAGTGTTTAAACACTATTTTTCTCACTTTAGTAAGAAGTTACTGACAGACAGAATCATCATTCAGTTAATATAAGGTATTGTTATACCAGGACACACGGGTAGACTCTATTTTCCGTTCAACATTCAAAAAGGCTGACATCTTGCGTAACTCTCAATTAAATGTCAAATAATACAGTAATACTAAACATATTCGCGTGGCCTCTACCTATATTGCGAAGTTTAACGTCCATACTTTATAAAGCACTAGAAACCACTTTTTAACTAACTACTCGTAGCCGCGATCACAATCGCATTAAAACACAGTTCCACCAGTCACCATTACGTTCCGTTTCACGCGGTGAATCAATTTTCAAAAAAAAAAAAATTAATTTTAATTTATTTTTCAGTTTCAATTCATATTAAATATTACCAATTTTTTTTAAATCATATATAATGATTTAATCATAAAAATTTTAATATAGTTTGCGTGATGGGCCGCTGTACCATTGTATAATCAAGTCGTGGCGTGTCTTATGACGTCATTCATTGCAAAACATGCAAAGCTGTACTGAGACGTCAATTCATTACTTCTTTTTTTTTTTAAATAAATATCACACATTATTCATGTTATAAGGAAGTAAAAGTTAGAAGTTCATATTTTTTACAACAGCAAAAAATATTAAATAATAGAAACTGTCCTCAATTATCAATATAAAAGTTTGGGTGAAACCATTGGTATGAATAGTTTACATCGCAGTATCATTATGATTATTTTTTCAGTTATTACTCGCAAAAAATAATATATTAAAATAACATTCCTGCAGTAACAATATCTTCCTAGTACTAAACGTATGACGTCATATTGCATGATTTGAATGAAATTACCTACATGTCAATATTACAAAACCGATACCATACTACTGATTTACAATTTAAAATCTTACCGTACAGAGTTCAATATCGACGGACATTATTTTTCCGTTTCTTCAGCAGGTCGCGAACAGGGCACTGCACGTGTCATATCACAGGTTTCCTCGCCTCGCTTCTATTGCATGATTCGCGGTGAGCACAATCCATCACCCAGTACGAAGTGGTACAAAATTTATTTCACTGAGACCCGAAATGTCAGAGCACGTGAGGGGCCGGGGTCTCGTGAAGGGGCGGGGCCTCTTGGTCTTTAGGGGGCGTGGCCTCGTGGGTTGGAGGGGGCGTAACGGCGCGGGGGCGTAGCGTCGGGGCCCCGGGGGGCTGCTACGTTCCTCGAGCCACTGCCGCCGCTGCCGGCTTGGGCGGCAAACGGGGCGCCATTCTGTCAACCGAAGCAAACATTGTCATCATCGCGGTAGGTCTATTGGTAGCCCCGTATGCTACAAATGAAAATGCCATAGGGTCTATTGCGAGAAGCGGGGAGTAATGCGAGATTTTAGGTTTTTCATTATTCAACCAGAGGACTGACATTTGCAAATGTAAGATAAATGTTGCATTTTATATATTTTTGCATTTATTCAATGTTTTCTTATAAGTAAAATTATTTTAATAGAAGTATTCTAGGATAAACTATTACTTAAACTACTTTTTCCTAGTATTTTTCCTAATATTTTTCTATTTAAATAATTTTTAATATGCTGCGATTATAGCAACTATTGTCTGCATGCTCTCACCGAGAGTGGTGACAGTGCTACAGGATGGTGGAGTACTAGGGACATGGCGCAACAGGCGCGAATGGTAGTACGCTCACTCTATGTGGTGGCATACTCACCTCGAGTTCATTCCAATTGGTGGCACTTACTCACTTACTTACTTACGCAAGCACGCAAGCTACCAGCGCTTGATAAATGGGATGCGGTAGCAAGCATGAGTGGTATCACCACACACTTGACTCATAGATGGTGGTAGAAAACATAGAGTGGTGATATGTATACTTAACCCGAAATAAGATATTTTTTATCCATAGCCACCCAACAATTATGCTTTTAAAAATAATCCCTAACATTTTAAGAAAAAAATTATATGCCAAAAGCAATTTGACCCGAGTGGTGGCATACTCACCCCGAGTGATGGCGTCGTTGTAGAATGGTGGAGTGCGCAGGACGCAGTAGTTCAGGTGCGGGCGCCGGTCGAGGCGGCAGAGGGGGCGGAGCCCCACTCGAGCTTGGGGGCTGGGGAGGCTGCAAGTGGACCACAGTCACTTTTTAGCGAGTAGAAAAAGTGAAGTAAGTTGCATCGTATAGACTCATGGCTATATGAATGTTGCTAAATTATTTGAAACCGTGTTTGTTTGTGGTTTATATACTGTATGGTCATTTTAGCGTGCAATAGTATAATAGCATCAATTTATTAATTATCACTTTTGTAAATTAAATATTACTGACTCTTTAACGAGTACGAAGAGTGAAACAAATTGCATCGTGTGGACTCGTGGTAATATGAATATTTTATAATTTTTCCAATGCTAGCTTGGATTATATTTTGGAAGTATATTATGAAAGTTTGTATTTTTTTAAACTTAGAATGGTTTCGCTTTTGATTCTAATCAAGCTCGGGAACCAAGACGGGATCCACGATGGAAAGAGTTAACCCAGAAGGTGCCTATTCACCCTATCTTTGGAAACATACGGGTTATAAGTACTTGGAATACCAGCCACAGGGATGGAGTTCCACTCCTTTGCTATTCTCGTTATGCAACATGTTATATTAAAGATTAGTAAGTTTGAATAGGTATGTGTGGTACGTACAGGGGGCGCGGGAGTGGGCGGAGCTGCCGAGTCCCTTCGCCTTCGCGGGGGGAGGGGGGGCGGGGTGCCACAGGACGCGGGCGCTGCAACAAACAATCACGTCAAAATCACACAACTGAAGTAAAACTTCTTTATCTCCATCTATATGTAAATATTTAAATTTAATATGGGTTTTCATTGATGAATGAATGATTTTGAATAATCAAGAAAACAGCGTGTGTGTATATAAATATATTTCATGCACTGACTATGAGAAGAAGAGAGAAAGAAAATATGCGTGTGCACTGCTCTCTTGCTCTTACATTGTGATACAGATAACAGGCCTGCACTGTGTTTTAAATATACGAAATATAACTGGATATTAGAGAAAGAGAAAAAGAAAATGTGTACTCGTATCTCTCTCTTGCCCTTACAGTAATATACGAAGCGTAACTCTCTCTCTTTCTATCTTCACTCACCAACTTACTTCCCAAATCAAGCGTGCGTAAAGAAGTATTACTTCAAAAACTTTATCAAGTTTTTCAAGTAGTACTTCAGTCAAGAAGAATGGGCGCAAGAAACTCGTCAGCTTTAACAGAAGTAACGACATTTACAATATTAAACGTCGTCAGAAATAATCCATAAAAACAATATTATTGTCTCATCGCAATAATAGTAGTGATATGGTTTTGTTACATCGTTGATAAAAATAAAATCAACAAGTGTCTGTTTTAAATGAGTATACTTAAACATTGCAGTGATATACAAAGTATTTAAGATAAATTTAAAAAAGCAACATAAAGATGTATGTTAAGTATACACCCATTTTTGAAAAGTGTCTTAATTAAATCCGTAGTGCTAACATGTCACTAAAATAAAATACATAATTTTTCAATAAAACAACTTTTAACGGATACGTGACTATGATCACAAGATAACAGATCCTGTAATGGTGATGGAACGGAATGGGGGTGAAACTGTTTGGATTAAATGTAAAATAGACCTAAATATCCGTTAAAAAAAGATTTATTCAAATGTGTAATGCTTGCGTAAATGTAAGAATGAATTTCACAAGACAAGTTCGATAAAAATGCATTTTAATTTTACGTTTTCATATTTCGTGCGTAATGAAAACGCTGGACGCTATGTCATATTGCTCTGTGGACGTGACGACACTTGGCTGTGTAAACAAATGCGCTTATATTTTGTGTGATAAGTGTAAAGTACCCAAAAAAGTTTGGGAACCTCTGGTGTAATGTGCGTATACTCACGGTGTGGCGTGAGGGGTGGGGGCGGTGGGGGCGGGGCGGGGGGCGCCGCCGGGAACTTGAACGCGCTGCTCCTGCGCACAAATTATATGTGATTACTGATAATACTATAAACTATCAGTGTGTACCTACCCTTAACCTTCGCAGTGTGTACCTAGCCTTAAGCTGTTATTTAGTAATATTCCAATAAAATTATTTTTACTTCACACGCTCGGAAAACTTTGGACTGCCATTCAATTTCTCCGTGGAGAATTGTGTTTTATACTAGCATGGTAAAGTGTAAAAAATTAGAACCTTTCTATTCAAAGAAAATGAAGACATGGTTCGTTCAAATGCAAATAAATTAAATTGATTAGGGTTCTGAAAAATAAATACAAATACCGTCGTTGTAAAAATAAAAATTATGATTTTGATATACCTGTCGCTGAGCGGTGGACTGACCGGAGGCTGGGGCGCCGGAGAGCGTTTCGGGGACATACCCGGAGCCCTACAAACAATTACAATTAGTATTTCTTAACTGTTGATTTTAAAGAAATTAAATATATAAAAATCATTTTATTCAGCAGATTTCAACTATACACGTACAAATTATTCAAAATTCATAAATTGAAGTATCAGAAATAAAATTATATTAAAAGAACTTTCAATTAAAATAAATATAATCAACTCAAAACTAAATTAGCACATAAAATAACAGAATAATTCAATTCAAAGTAAATAATATCAAATGCCACAATTAAAATTAAATAATAAATTATGAGTAAAAAAAAATATATTCGCATCGACGGTCTTAGGTTCGAATCCCGGGGAGATGTTTGTGTGATAAATACGACCCTTTGTATCTGAGCCATGGGTATTTATAGATATTACTATAAAATATTACTTATTTAGGAATCATATATGTATGTCTATCCGTTACCCTAATATACATAACATACGCCTTACAATGCTTACTTTGGGCTAGGTTAATTGGTGTGAATGTAAGAATATAGCATTGAAAAATACAAAATATATATTAATCATAAATTATGAATCTTTTACTTACAAAAACGAAGTATAGCCAATTAATATCTTAATTAATTATTAAATTAAAACTTGTATATTTGTAATAAATGGTTATCAACGTCCTTTTTGTTTCAAATTGGCGACCAAACAGATCTGGTCAGACGCCTGGTTTTCTCCGATATCGGAGTGCTATCGATTACATTACACAACATTGTAAAAAGTGTCGACTTACACGATCACTCAATCGCGAGAGGGCGTCTGTTCTTTTATTCATTATAATAAACAACAATACATAATTTATTTTTCAACCAATTTAAGTTGATAGAGTTTGTGCAATGGTAGCGATTCTACCTATAGCGCCAAAGGTTCCAAGTTCGAATCCCGGTAGGGGCATGTTTGTGTGATGAACTTATATATCATATTTGTTTTCGAGCCAGAGTCGTTTAAATACTTATTAATGTATTCTATACCTACATTAATAAATACCCAGTACAAGGTTTGTTTAGGACTAAATAATTGTTGTGAGTTATCCGGAATTCATTTAATGTCGGTACCACAACACCCAGACGCGAGGCAATACAGAAAAGTTATTTTTGTCATTGGTCTGGCAGGAGATCAATCTCAAGACCCAGAAATGGGGTTAACCAATATGCAAGCCACTCTACTTAAAACACAGACAAAACCTTTTGTTTTGTCAAAGTACTATGACGCTAGCCGATTTCAATATAGCTAGCAAAAGGAATGCTTTTAATGTATTAGTTAGCTTTAATTATAGTTTAGTTTAATTTCATTAGCTTAAACAAAATGCAGTGTAATAAAAAGTGACCGATGCCACCTTTGAAGCCTCGGTTGGCCTGTATCAGGAGGCACCGCTCTCCCATGTATCAAATTACTAATAAGTATGTATTAATATTTAAAAAAAAACTTCGCGTTCGGGGACAGCATGTGACACTAATTAATTAGGAGCGGTCCCCGAACGCGAAGTTTTTTTTTAAATATTAATACATACTTATACATATAGGTACTTTAGGATTAATTTTCTTTTATTATTTTTACTTTTTAAAGGTAGCTTATGTTTTTTGTGTCGGGGGTTTTTAAAATTTTTAATTTAATGTTTTATTTTATACTTTTTAAAGGTAAACATACTTATAATATCTCTGGTTAAGTTGTAAATACATAGGTACTTGTCGATTTCAAATTCATTTGAGACCCCACTTGAGCATATTTGCAGACCTTCGGTTTTTCTTCCCCACTTTAACCCCCCATAACTTTTGAACGGCTCAATCGATTTTCATCAAACATGTCTAAGAACACTCGCCCGTAAAACACCTGTAATACAAAAAAAAACTAAATTGAAATCGGTTCATTCGTTCGGGAGCTATGATGTCACAGACAGACAGACAGACACGTCAAACTTATAACACCCCTCTTTTTGCGTCGGGGGTTAATAAAACTTACTTAACTTACTTTAAGGACTAACTTTAAGGATCGAGAAGTCAGATTACTCTTATTAATACAATTTACTTATTCTACTACTACCTTACACTTTAATGAAGTGTGTGTATGTTTGTTTGTGTGTGAGTGTGTGTTATTTAAGTGTGTATTTGTAGTAACTGATTAGCTTTATTAATAAGTTAACGAAATTGCGTAACAAAATGTTATTACGGATAATAAAATTAAAATATTAATACGAAGTTTATGCAGGATAAAGATTTGATTATCCAGTAACGTTTTATTAAAACAGTGTTTCATATTATGTTTTGTAAAAACTGTTTCAGTTGTACAATATAAGGCTCTCATTTGCAGTATAAAATAACATAAAATTATATGTCATTCATAATATTAACTTCATTTTATTTTTAATTTAATTATGATTTTATTTTGATTTAATTTTATAATTCTTATGTTAATAATAAACAATATAAATTGGAATTTATTAACACTTGGGAGCAAAAGAATCGAGTCACCCTGTATTCCATGTTCACTCGTTACTTTGTCTTAATAATTTAAAACAGACAATAATTAAATATATATCATAACAGATTATGAAATTCGGAAATAGCGACGGTACCACAACACTTAGACCCAAGCCAGTATAGAAAAGTTTGTTCATTGACCCGGCTGGGAATCGAACTTGGGATTTGTGAGTGGTGTTACAATAACAAACCGGAAATTCGACAGTGGAGGTCGTCACAAATAATAATAATATTTCTTACATTCGCCTAGCCCAAAGTAAGCACTCTACGGATACCACAGTAACGGATAGACATACATATATGATACATAAATAAGTAATATTCATAGAAATATATATAAATGCCCATGAACACAGGTTCAAATGCTCGTATTCATTACACAAACATTGGCCTTTACCGGGACTCGAACCCAGGACCACTAGTGCGAATGGTAGGATAGCTATCGTTACACCAAACAACCGTCATATACAAAAATATAATGGTTAAAAATTTTCAAATTCATCTCAGTTAAACAGATTTCACTGCATATTGGACTCTACAAGGATTAGAACCCGGGACTTCAGATGGTGTAATCTTACCGACACAACTCCTGTAGTTTGGGGCTGGGCAGGGGCTCGCTCGGTGGTGACCACGTCGCGTTTGCTGCGGAATATTACAGTTACATATGAAACGATATACAATATTCGTTTAATAGGTTTCTTGCATGTAATTAAAAAATAACTTATATTTTTAAAATATTATTCAAATATCTAACTGAAGGCATTCGGTAAATCGATAATTTCTATTATTTTTTAAGATTTTTTTTTCCAGTTTAAAAATTATGCCTAAACGAAAGTAAATTTCATATGACGTCACATGACATGAAGCCATGCGTTGCCAGCGGCTACAATGTATCCCCACGGTCCAATTTGCGCATATTTAGGCTATCGGTACCAACAGTACACATACAAACTGTATAAATTGCGCTTACGTTCACACTCGTATACCACATGACGTCATGAATGACGCACTCATCACGCACACAGTACACATTCCAAATAGGTAGTGCATCGTGTGTCCAAACGTCAAATTCAATTTTGGCAGCAACTGTCACGAATAATAAAAATAATATATTTGCTTGACGCTTGACTTAACGTAGTAAAACAGTTAAAATCGTCGTCAGTTTCATCCAATACACTCTCCAGTAGAACGAAATCCATTAATTCGTCTGTTATCAAAGAATAGCAAAAAAAGCAATGAAAATTTAAATGTAAGTAGGGTTATGTAATGATGTTTATGACAGATGAACAAAAGCGTGCTCACAGCTCGGTCCAATTTGTTTGCACGCTTACAGCGCACACAGTGCTCATATCAAAATGGACCGTCCGTTTGCAGTGTTCGTAACGTGTGCACTGTGTGTATAAATTGGACCGCAACCTATGTAGATTCACCTATAGCAACATGGCAAGTCATGTCATGTGACGTCATTCAAAGCGCGCGAAAATGGCGGCTGTTTAAATTAAGATTAATGCACTGACCCAAGAAAATATTTTTTAACAAAAATTAAATCTAAATATATAGTGTTTTTCTATTAAAGTCTCGATTTAACGATTTATACAATAAATAAATCACGCAAGAAACCTATTGCCCAAGTGGCTAATTAAATTATCCTTAGTGAGAAATTAAGCCAAAGAGAGGTCTATATTTGATTGAAGATAGATTAATACCTTGGTAGGCAGCATTTGTTATTTTCCGTCCTTCAATAGAAATATCTAAGCACAATAGATAAGGTTATGGAAAACGGCCGAGTTTTTTAACTAACAAGGATTATTATGTGGTGCTCACCCGTGGGGGTGGCTGGGCCAGGTGAGAAACAGGTTATTAGTGGTAATAATTTATCACCACACACAATTTATTCATATATTTAAGCAACACTAACACCTCAAGTTTTACACCTGTAAACACAACAATAACTAGGCGATGCAGTCGCTTAGCATAAAGCTACGCTAGCACCATATATTGGAGCGGAGCGTAATACCTAAAAAAGAACAAAAAATTGTTTTCGATGGGAATTTTTGCGAATTTCAAAATTCAGACTAAATGTGTTGATTCGTTTCCACACAAAAATTATTAAAATCGGTCAAGAAGTCTGGAAGTTATGGCGTAACAGACATTTCGTCATTAAAGCTGATCCATGGGATAAGCTTTAACGACAATCAATAAGTGTTGACAAAATCCGATAGATCATAACGAGCTATCGAATTTTGTCAACACTTATTGATAATTTTTGAGAATTTTGTCAATAAGTGTTGACAAAATTCGATAGATCATAATGATCAAATAAATGAGTATTACTCACACATCACATAATAACACATTGAGAATCAAATATAAAATTAAATCAATGTAATGTACTCACCGTGGCGGTGGCTGGGCGAAGAAGGCCTCGGTGGAGGTGGAGGGGCGCCAGGAGACGTTCGAGGCAGCAAAGGCGGTACTCGCTCCTATACGCAAAACATTAAAAAATATTTCTAGTTGTTTTCATCATTTAATAATATTAACTTTTGAAGCGAAGTTTCCATACGGACGTTCGGGTCGCTCTATCCGTGCTAAGCGTTAGATCTCACCGTTACACGAGAGCGTCAGATTTAGCACCGCTACCAAAGAGTTCTAAAGAATATATAGAACTCTTTGATCGTTACACGATATATATAGGAGCCAGCTACCTTCTCACCTCAGTGTGGTCTTCTGTCTCGCTTTCACTCATGTCAGTATGCGTGGCTGGCGTAGCTTTCTATCTTTTTTTTAACGTTTAGTTCCTGCGCTTTATACTATAAAGCTTCGTTTCTTTTGGGTGTCCTTAGACTGCATTGTTACTTTTTTAGAATTCAACGAATTCCGTGCACGTGTGCGTTCTATTGTGTGTATGCTAAATATGTATTTCTTTCCAGTGTCTATACTCATCCTTAGCAATAATTATGATTTGAGATATTTTAATTGGATTGTGAATACAAAAATAAAAATCATAATATATTCTACAATGACTGTAAAACGGAAGACTATTTATTATAATAAACTTGAACTTTATTTAAGTGCACTTAAAGTGATTGTCTAGATATGATGTACATGTCCATTTAAGATTAATAGGGTATTTGACAGGTTTTACGAAAATATCTCTGATTGTTCTTAATATCATTAATACTTTTGCCATTTGAATAATTCCTTGTTAACTTCTCTATTTTCTATAAAAATCACTATAAAAGTATAAATGAATAAATACCCGCCAAAACGCTAAAGACATCTATATGGAAGACACTTAATGACATGACGTCACCTGATTGTAAACAAACTTTTAGCAATCAAATCGTGATACGTGAAACTTAGACTGACATTTACTGTAAACGAGCAAGTGACTTTACTAGTCATCTTAATTTCCTTTAATGTAAATTGAATTCAAATTAATTTAACCCGTTGAAGCCCAGCATTGTGCTAAATGCGTTATTTTTCTCTCTATCGCGCATTATATGATGCTCGCGGATTTTGAGGGGTTAATAAGATTATTTTTTGCTTATCAGGTTTAATTTCAAATTCAACATGATCTACGTTGTAGTCAAATATCCTTTTATACAAATGATTTTGTCCTTACCACGTCAGTCCCTGGTAGCAATTGTTACCATATAAAAATTCCGCGTGGCCTGCTATTTTTTTTTAAATTACGATTTATTTTTCAGTCACAGAGATCCAAATATATTGTTTATTTAATCAGCTTTAGTACTTTTTGTTTTGTCCTATATTTATAATTTTTAGCGAGAAAGGGGCATTTTTAGCTAAGAGTCTGACATTTTTTTTCACAATTTGCGTAGCATTGGGACTTTTGAGAGGGGTGGGGCACACGGAAGCGAACTGACAAGTGGATAAATAAAATACTGTGACTAAGATATCAATGGTAATTTATTATGAAAAGAGGTACCTGTTGGTCGGGTTTCCTGTTGGATCGCGCGTAGAACAGCTCGGCGTCGACGATCGCGCCACGCGGAGACAGAGCCAAAGGTTTTCGTTCTCCGACCGAAGCCCTGCCCAGTTATTGACAGAATTAGTTACAAGTATATACAAAAGCTTCATTATGATAGTTATTCAGTTGACACTCATTTCATTTAAATATGGTAGAAATAAATTTAGACACCGTTTCTTACTTCGTTTTTATGAGCAAAATTTTTTGGATTTGTGATCTACAAAATGAGGCAGAATGCTTTTTCTTTCTCTTTATCATAGAAGATACTCTGATTTGACATTTTTTCAGTCAAAGATGAGTTACTGTGATATTATAATTTTAAGTGGTTTGCTTCAGACAAGGGCAAAAAAATATTTCGCCTAAAAACTCTATTGTTTTTTAAATTAATTTAGGAAAAGGAGAGGTGAGAAAGACTGTTATGCGAAATAGATTCAACCATGTTTTTATTACTTTTTAAACTGTTAAAAATGTATGTATGTGAAATAAATTAATCAAGTTTCTAAGAACAATGGTTCACTTTCTTTGGGGCTTTTGTATTTCCACATTTTATCATCTGAAAATGTATCGGAATTTTTCATCATGACGTTTCGAAGATGTTTAATTTAATAAATAATATAACGCCGTAAATAGCACAGTTGCCCAAATTCATCAAGAGATGGCGCTACTACTAGTTTAAATCGCACTCCTGTTTTATTTTTTTAAGAGACTACGAATCGTCTATTTTGATATGTTTTTCTTTGGTATGTTCCTTCGATATTGTTGATAAATGTGTAATTCTGCATATTACATGTTCTAAATAAATTACTACATAATAAGCTGTAATTATTCTATCATCACATTGGAATCAAGAGTAAACCAATCTTAAATAATATAGAAATACATAACATGTGAGTGTCAAAGTCACCGTCCCAATAACCCACGATTGGGACGGTGTATTTCCTGTGGGTCAAAATTTGTGGTGAAGTCACGTACCTGTCGTGTCTTGGTGAGTGGCGGTCGCGTGGCGATGGTGGCTCATCTCGACCGCAAGACCTGCGTACGCGCATTACGTTAGTACCACCTAATACTAAGCTCACCATCTCAAAGCCGACTTCCAGTTTGTTTGTTTGTTTAATGACACAGCAGAACCTTTTGTATTCTATAGTAATTCTGACATTTGATTATTGAATATTAATTATCTATTTTTGTTATATTTATTTGTTTTCTATTAATTCATTTTTTAATAATTATGTTTGATGTATGTTATTCGAAACGTGTTGGTAAGTATTATGATATATATAGAGCAGATTGACAGTTGACAGTACTGACATCAATGGCGATTTTAAAACTAGTTGTTTATGATTGGCCGTAGTATAAATCGTAGTAAATACGAAGCCAATTAGGGATAGGAATGGGTCGTCCGATGCGATCAGTTCAAACGAATATTTCTACAAAGTGACAAGGCACGAGAGACCTCGATAGTACATAGTTTAAATTATCATAATAGAAAAATACTAGAAAAAATCGACTCGGGTAACAAGTGAATTCTCAGGCGGGAATCGAACCCGCAACCTTTGGAAATCCGGTCCAATGCTCTCCCAATTGAGCTACCGAGCGTTGCGAAAAAAAAAGTACATAGTTTGTTGGCGGAATATGAATAACAAATATTGAATAGATGCGAAGATACTGACTTGCCCTTGTCGAAGAGCGCCAAACCCTTATCGAGGAGGCTGAGCTGCCCGAACGAGCTGCTGCTGGCGCGCTCCAGCCGGGGGCTGGCTAAACTCCTCTCGTCGCATTTGCTACCTGGGGACGATTATTACAATAATTTTATATACATCAGACTACTCGAATACATTATTTTGAATCAAATAGCTAAAGCACTTGTATTATGGAATTCGGCAACAATAATGATACTATAACACCCAGACTCAAAAAAAATTCAATAGTTCGTTTTCTACATTGACCAGGCCGGGAGTCGAACCCGGAAACTCGGAGTGGCGTTACCATGAATTATATAATAATAATAACAACTAGCTGACCCGGTAACGCGTTGCTATGGTAACGCGTTGCTATGGTAACGTTATTGATACAATTGAAAAAAGAGAGGACAGACAAACATACCAACACCAAATTTGTGTTCTTAAGAGTATATACTAGCTGACCCGGTAACGCGTTGCTATGGTAACGTTATTTGATACAATGGAAAAGGAGCGGACAGACAAACACACAAACAAGAAATTTGTGTTCTTAGATTATAGATTCACAACAATTAGCCTCTGTAAGGATTGTGTTATAGATACTAGAGTAACCGATAGACATACATAGATATGTTATAGTCATAGAAATATATAATACTATACAGTACTGGAGCACAAATGCTCGTATTCATCAAACAAATCTCTGTCCTTTGCAGGACTCAAACCTAAAGGTACGAATGTATTTGTATTTAAACACAAAAGTATAAATGATATTCACCTTTGAGATCGTCATTCGAGAACTGCAGCGAGGAGACTGACGTGCCGTCCCACGTACTCCCACTCGTGGGCGACAGTTGGGACACACCTGACAAACACACAAGTTGATATAATAAATGCAATTTTTTATGGTGTCAACATACATACATGGCTGCACACTTTGCTATACAGAGGGCGCTAGCACCAAGCATAAGTATTTTTTTTTTAATTTAGAACGGATTCGTTCTTGACCCCAATCGAGCCTGGGGGCTAAGACAGAATCCACGATGGGACGAGCTAACCACAATATAACCCAGTTATAATGTGGTACATTCAGACATGGTCATTATCCATAAGTTAGTTTTTGAGACTCTTAAACTTATAATCATCCTAAAAAACACAAAACTTCAAATAAAGTAAGATTACTGTAACAAAAAACTTAGATTCATTTAAGTTTTTCTACATTACTTTGTCTGATATCTGTAAATGTGCCGCTTTAAATAAATAAATAATATATAGCACTAAGTGGCATGTTATTCACTTAATACTCACTGAGGTTGTCGTCGGCTGGGGCAGCGTCGTGATGTCTTCGCGATGCCTTCAGTGGTTTCAGAGACAGATCGGGATGCTTCCGAGGCTAGGGGAGATAAACTCATCTTATTGATCACACCCAAATCTGTCTCTTTTGGCTTCGAACGTGGGGTCAAAAATTGGGCCAAAGACAAGCAATATACTTTATATAACATGTTGCAACACAAAAGTAGTGTCCTACTCGCCTACAAGTACGATAATAATTCACAATAGATTTTTTATTCAAATTCTCTGGAATTATACTATACATATACTAAACGATAGTTTTTAATGTAGAGCAGCAACGTAAAATATGTATTTATTTTTATGATATTTCTTTTTTGCTTACTTATTTTTATCCCATCATTAACGAATAAACAATCAATCAAATGTGCTTATTAATATTAAATTACTTATTCTTATTATTAAATATTTAACTTTTATTAACAAAAATTCTGACACTAAACGCTTGTAACAAATATTATGCTTATAATAACTATATTAATTTATTTTTCTAATTTAAGTATCTCAATCTATTAACGTAACATATCACATCCCTATAAACACGCGCATAAATACGTTTGCACATCGACGGTTCATTTCCATAATAACTCAATATATATTTTCAATTTTGAGTGCTACTGACAATCATAAAGAACAAATTAGTCACTATACTTACCTAACTATTTAATACCTATTTTTTTTGTAAACATAACTTAACTATTTTGTTACGAAGTTTATCTGCACTCCAAAAATAACAATTTATCTTCAAATTATAAACATTTGGTAAATTTTAAATGTACTACACGAAATGTTTTTTGTAATTAAATGAAAGCTACTCACAAATTTGGGCATCTGCTTGACTGGCGGTCGCGGCTCAATTTCCAGACTTTTCGCATACAAATAATTCGTGATCTCGTTGTCGTCCATACCCGGAAACGGATCCAGGGACTCTAGAAAACTCTGATACAAGAACGAAAATTTTTAACGATTACTGTGTATTTACGACTGACGATTTCGCAAATTTTAAGACATATCTAAAACGACTATTATTTTTTTTATATAGTAAATTTGTATCTGCATGACAAAGAATTAAAGAAATATAAAATCTAATAAAATTACAATTTAATTGAAATAAATAATGATTTGATATTAAATTTTATGTAAAGTGTAATAATATTATATAATAAGAATATAATCTACACTGCTATATAAATCTGTGGTTTCGTCTGTATATTTATTTAATGGTCATTTAATGATAAATATTTGTTTTACAACTAAATTATACCAATTCTACTATATTTTAATTTTCCCACGTTTTTCTTAGGTCGCTTTCTTGTCTGTTTGCTTGTCTGTCGTCTTGTCTGTCCGGTAGGAATCTTGTATCTCAATTTTGAGGCACTTCCCGACCACCTAGCGAGTTGAAACTTTCAGGGTAGCTCAGAACCCGATGACAATGCACGCTTAAACAACTTTCAACTTTCTAGGTGCACTCTCAGGTCAACTTTCGGCAACTTTCACTTTTGTATGGGGCTTATCCGATTGTTGCGTAACACATGGTTACTTCGTTGAGTTAATTATTAAAAAGAATAAAATAATAATACTAGATTTAAAAATCTAAAATTCCCACGTTTTTCAGTGATCTTTACATCTTTACAAATACTCTCAACATCTATGCATATCATACATCTCCATAAGTAACATGCGCCCCCACGTTTTGAGTGGCCCCTCACTTGGCCCCGCCGGGTTATTTTTTTTTTTTGGTCACTGAAAAACGTGGGATTTTTAAATCTAGTATTATTATTTGTCTGTATGTTCTTCTGTAAGTCAAGAATGGGTAGTCAACTGTCAGTACAAACTCAAACTCTTTATTTCTAAAGTCCTTTCAAATCAAATCAAATAATAAATAATAATAATAAATATTTCTTACATTCACACCAATTAGCCTAGCCCAAAGTAAGCACTGTAAGGCTTGTGTTATGGATACTAGGGTAACGGATAGACATACATATATGATACATAAGTATGTAATATTCATAGAAATATATATAAACACCCATGACTCAGGTACAAATGCTCGTATTCATCATACAAACATCTGCCCCTTCCGGGATTTGAACCCAGGACCGTCGGTGTGAAAGGCAGGATCACTACCGTTGCACCAAACGGTCATCAAATCATTTAATTCTGCAAGTAATATGGTACAATCAACAGATGTTATTACAAATAGTCCTTTAATGTGAAACATGAGCATACCCTCGTCCTCGGGTCGAGCGTGAGGCAGTAGGGCTGGTTCTGGTATTGCTGGATCTCGCCGGTGATCTCCGCCACCTTGCGCCGCTTCGAGAAGTTAATCAGCTCCGAGTTGGGTAAGTAGTCTGCGCACACGCATGTCTCAATATTACAACATGCTCGAAGGACCAACTTTTATCTTAAACATTAGAAATCGTAGTGTCGAGAACATTCATTCTATAAGTTACAAAAATACAAAAACTGCCGAAAGAAGTATGTTTGTAGATATTTGTAAGCCCTAATTGTTCTTTAATTTTTAAAATATGAGCAATATTAATTGATATATGGGGCATTTCACGTGAAGTGGACAGGAAAAAAAAAGTGAGGTTCTGAAAATCGATCATATTCGGTCCATTTATACTTCTAGCAGTTATGAATGTGAACACAAAATATTTTTTTTGTATAATGTGTATTTCACAAGTTATGGGTTTCTAAGGAATTGTCGTAATTGTAATATTAATTTTTATGAAAGTATTTTTCGAACTTAATAAATTTACTATAAAGTATTTACCATAGTGATATATATCGGAAAAAGACTGTTGTTTTTAACAATAAAATAAAATTTTAAAAATAAAATCTTTTTCATGTCCAAAACCGGAAGTAAACTTTTCAAACCTAAATTTCAGACACTTCGACCAATTTTTTTTTTTATTTTTTTTCTTTCAAAATATAGCTTAAAGTTTATCAAAAATACCCTATAAAATTCAAAATGGGATCTCTATTAGTTTAGGAGTTAGATTGATTTATGTACACACACGTCGCAATGGGCGTGATATCTGACGCTTGCATAGGTCGAGTAGTTTGCGCGATATTGCATTAAAACTCGCAACTTTATTAATATTTTATCTCGTTTAAGCGTATTTAAGCTCTTTCAAGGATGTGGAATAAGTATCCTTACTAATGTTATAAATCGGAAAGTGAGTTTGTTTGTTTGTTCCGCTTTCACGCCGTAACTACTGAACCGATTGCTTTGAAATGTTGCAGACGCAAAGATAAAAGTCCGGATTAAATAATAGGGTAGGTAGGGAGGTATGCGATAGATTATCAATTTATAGGGTATTTTTGATAAACTTTAAGCTATATTTTGAAAGAAAAAAAAAAAAAATTGGTCGAAGTGTCTGAAATTTAGGTTTGAAAAGTTTACTTCCGGTTTTGGACATGAAAAAGATTTTATTTTTAAAATTTTATTTTATTGTTAAAAACAACAGTCTTTTTCCGATATATGTCACTATGATAAATACTTTATAGTAAGTTTATTAAGTTCGAAAAATACTTTCATAAAAATTAATATTACAATTACGACAATTCCTTAGAAACCCATAACTTGTGAAATACACATTATACAAAAAAAATATTTTGTGTTCACATTCATACCTGCTAGAAGTATAAATGGACCGAATAAGATCGATTTTCAGAACCTCACTTTTTTTTTCCTGTCCACTTCACGTGAAATGCCCCATATATTAATTGATATATATTAATTGATATATTAACATCCATTGATTTGCATTTAAAATGATAGAATAGATTTTCACAAATGATTTTGTATTAATTTCAGGTTGATAATGGTTTGACTATACTTGAATGTATCTAAAGTAATTTTCTTCCTCTGATATTACCGATCCAGCTCGAAGGACCGATTTCTTGATTGATAAGAATAAATTAATTAGTTGTTTTGTTTTGATATTACGACTTACCCAGATTCCCCTCCTCGATGTGCAGTATGTTGGTGAGGTACATGCCCAAGAACGGCACGCAGGGCGGGTTGATCGATCGTAACCGCTCCTGGTACCGCCGAAAGTGATCAGAATTCAATTCCCGGAATTCTTCTAACGCTTTTATAAGCCGAGGAGGCACCATCTGGAAGACAGCACAATTATTGTGAGATATGATCTAGAAAAGTATTTTTAATAATTACTTTGCTTATTTATATAGTTGATTAAATTGTATTTATTTTTAAATTGTCTGCCCAAACAAGAATAAGGTCTAGTAATTACTAAATGGCAGTTCAGATAAAGTTTGTCGTGAATCTAAGTGAGGTCATCAGCGGGCGGGTTAGGGTCATTTGTAGGTCAAAATAGGGTCAATCGTAGCCCCAAGTCCAGCTGCCGCCGGTTTTTCTCAGGAGTTATAATATATGAACTATACGGGGCTCAAGAGTGGGAGGTGACCTTCAATGTGGAAGATCAAGCCAACTTAGAAGATCCCATTATAAGAGCCTATATAAAGAACGGCGACATGTGTGCTCGCAGGTGAGTCTCCCAGGGAGATGGAAGACCAGATCCTATGGGGGGTGTATCTGCAGAGACGGGGGGCGATTCTGCGAGAATTTCGCCCCGGTGATGGAGCACGGGGTCAGGCAGTTGGCAGAAGAGGGGTTGCCAGGGGCGGCCATTCTGCTTAACAAAACATCATCCGCTAATATCTGGGGGGGCGGAGTCACGTCCACCCCTTTCGAAACCGGAACGAGTGCGTAAGAGACGGAACAAAGATAGTGCCTGAAAACACGGTCCCGGCAAAACCCTGACGGAATGGTGGTGAAGCGTCTCAGGGATTTAAGTGTGGTATACCCCACCTACGTAATGGCGGGGAGAGTCTCTACATATATATAGCACCAATTAACTCGCGGCGGGCCGAAGCCATAAAGCTTTCCCTGTGTCCTTTTTAGACTGTACAGTAAAAGTAGCTTGTAATTCCTTGTAACAACAGCAATGTGCTAGTCAAGATGTAGTTCGATTGGGACCAAACAGACGCTGGAAGTGGGAGGGGCATGGAGGACGGCCACCTGGAAAGTGTTCCTCAGCCGGTGCACGGAGGCGCTGCCACAGGCGGCGACCACGGCCAGCACGCCGTTGAAGTTGTTCAGGTCCCGCAGCGCCACGGCCACCTCCAGCAGGCGACACACCACGCCCACGCGCTCCTCCAGGTTCTCACTCTCCAATATCCACTTCTCCATCCACCGAGTGAACTAGAAATAAAATAACCGCTCCTAAATTCTCGAAAACCCAATTTAAATTGTTGTTTCAGTCCCGGCTTGTGTTGAAATTATTTAAGAAAGTTAAAATTTCTAAGTTTCATGGAATCGCATAACATTAAAATTGCTCACAATTCGGTTTTAGAAAAGGCATATCTATTTGTCTAGTTTTCACTAACTTAATCACTTAGTAAGTTATAGTAATTTAAGCAATAATACTGAAGCGACTTTTCTTGACTTAACCAAGGCCTTTGATTTCGTCTCTTATAGGATTTTATGAAGCCAACTTAGCAGACAATAAAGTCGGGTGTATAAATGTCATGCAGACCGGCTCCTCATCAATGTATAATAATTGATCTCTGGTGTTGTTACATCTAGCAATACCACCGTTACCATCAACTATTGCTAACACGTACCCAAGTCCTATCTACTTTACCACCGTTGAAAGCGACCCTTTTTTATAATTTCTGTGATAATTATGACATTTATTAATATTTGCTAATGCCATAATAATAATTTCCACGTCGAATTTATCTACAGAATATGGTGGTGATCTAATAATGTAATCCTATCTCTTTGTAACAGCAAATAAATTGAGTGATTGATTGACCCTGCTAATGCTGCCTGTAGTAACGGTGCCTGATATTTCAGCAGTATAAAAAAATCGACTTCTTGTCTATGGTTGTCTGTTGACAATTAACGGAATAGTTCAATGGTGGAGTTATATGTACCGATTTATTATAGGTTACTCACGTTGGTGGTGTGTTTTATTATCCGGAGTAGGTTGGGGCTGGTCTTCTCCTTGTCCTTTTTAGTCCACACCGCGCCCACCAGCTCCGACGGTTTGACCTATTAAAATATTTGGCCATTATTGTAAAAACACTGATAAATTCACAACGTTATACTTTTGTGTAAAACTCCCAAAATTGGTATGCTTGAATAAAAATAATACGTATAAATACACCTATAAATTATAATTACCATAAAAAATGGAATGCCAAATTTAAGAAAGCATAAATATTATAAATATGCGAAGAATTTTTTTTTTTTAGTAATAATAGTAAAGTTATTCAGTTTTTAAAATTGCGGAAAATATCGCCAAATTTACAGACACAATACATTGTATTCAATGAACTTCCGTCAATGAAAACGTATCACACCATCTCAAGTGAAAATGAACTTACTGTACATGGCAATAAGGTAGAATATATGCTAGCAAGCCGCCCCACTCCCGCTCAAGAACCAAAAAGCACCGATAGGTAAATACTCAATTAATAAATCAAACTTATCTTTCATACTTTATTGGGCGTAGAACCGACAAAATTACGTTTAGATAGGTATTAAGTTAACAAAATAACATACAAATTTTTTTTAACCAAAATGCAAATAGGTCATTAAATTATTCACGAGTAATTTTGGCGTATTAACATAGTTAGAATTAGCATATGTAAAAAGATTATTGTTATGTACATTACCTGTTCACATTAAAGTCACTGTCTTACAAATATTTCATTAATTGTTCAAAGTGTCCTCCTCCATTTTCAACACACACACTAGCCCGTTTTAACAAATTTCCTTTTAAAGAAATTAATACGTTTCTTTGCACTTTCACTTCATTAAAAGCGTCTATTATTCGCTGTTTTAGCACTTCAATAGTGTCAGGTTCACTTACATACACTCTACGCTTTATTTCACTCCATAGGAAAAAGTCTAAAGGTGTAAGGTCTGGTGAGCGCGCGGGCCACGGCACCGGGCCGCCGCGGCCGATCCATCGGTCACCGAACTCTTCGGTGAGGTACTCTCTCACAGCACGATGGTAATGTGGAGGTGCACCGTCTTGTTGAAACCACAACCCTCTCAAGTTCGCCAGTGGAATGTCATCCAACATAGTCGAAACCATCGTGCGGAGTAGATTTAAATAGGTTTCGCCCGTGAGTCGGCTCTCAATAAAATATGGACCGATGATTTCATCGTTCAATATGCCGGCCCAAACGTTTACACTAAACCTATGTTGAAACGAATGCTCTCGCGTGAGCATAGGATTCCTGTATGACCACCAATGTTCATTATGATGGTTAAACAATTCTATTCTGGTGAAAAGGCACTCGTCGGAGAAAAGCACGTTGGCGTTTGGATTACTTATTACCCAACGACAAAAAGTAATCCTCGGCTCTCGGTCAACGGTCGTAAGTTCTTGAAATTTACGATAATGGTACGGATGCATACCAGCCGAGTTTATTATCTTCCAAGCCGAATATTGATTAATACCAAATCGTCGAGCAGCATCATGGGTGCTTCTTCGTGGATCTTCCTCAAAGTACGTCACCACGTCGTCATACAAGTTCTGAGAGATCGGTGGTCTCCCTCTTCCTTGCGCGTGCGATGGCACGTAAAATGAGCCATGGTCTAGGAGCCGTTGATAAGCACTTAACACTGTACTGTAGTTTGGCTGTCGAGCATTCGGGTACAGCTCTCGGTACATCCGTAAAGCCGCCGACACGTTTTCACCGCTCAAAAAATAAGCACGAACCATCATGACATATTCACGAGATGTAAACTGATAAGCCATGATTTTATTATGTACTTAACAAGTGTAACTGATCGATCACAAAAGCGTATGCGCACAGGCCGACTGACGAGTGGTAACTAAGTAATTAGGTCAAGGTCAAAGAAATGGTTATGTTCCCGGCATTTACGTCATGAAATCACGTGACATGCGCAGTAGCAAGTTTAGGTACATTATTTACTACTGCGCATGTCACGTGATTTCAAAATGCCGGGATTATACACGTGCAGAGTGGTGCGGGTTAGGGATATTCGATATACATCGATGCATTGAAAACATCGATGTTTACAATGCGATGCATCGAATCGATCCAATGTTTTGAAATGCTTTCGATATACTCGATGTATCGATGTTTTTTGCATTCACAATGCAATATTTCTATAAGATATAAAATACGTGTGTAAAAAACAACTACGCCTCCGAGCCCTCAGATGGGATACGAACCCACGACCTTTCGCTATCCGGGTGACTGCTCTGACCGCTGAGCTACCGAGACGCTGGCAAACGTGTCGAATTTTACAAACGTATTTCAACTTCTACTCTGAGCTAGTATCGTTCCACCAATGTTGAATGCTAACTACCTTCAACATCGAAAGGAATATTTTTTACAAATATTTAACAATCGATTAAGATGGAACCAGCTATAATTATGTTTTTAATTTAATTTTTTGCATTCTCAATGCAATATTTCTATAAGATATAAATTCAAATCCCATCTGAGGGCTTGGAGGCGTAGTTGTTGTTTACACACGTATTTTTTATCTTACCAATGAATTTCATAAAAACTCAAGTTTAACCACTAAAATTCTGCCTAATATTTTTTTCCCTACTTGTTTAATTAAAAAAGAAAAGTTGATGATTCAATAGTGGACTGGCATGAGATACAGGCTGGTGACAATCGGACAGCGAAATCTTAGTAATAGGGTTCCATTTTTCCACTTGTCAGTCCGTTACCGCGCCTTACCCCTCTCAACAGTCCCAGTACAGTGCGAATTATGAAAACGATGTCGGATTCTTAGATAAAAATGCCTATTTCTCGCTTAATAATTAAGCCAGGACCAATCAAAAAATACTACCATAAAGCTGATTAATACAGAATCCACCACAGAATATTAAGATCTGTGTATCTTTAGGACGGTTCCGTCCAATATCAACTCCAGACGCTGGAGTCGAAGGCGAAGAAACTCATCGGCAATAACGAACTTTTTAATAATAAGCTGAAGGGCCTTGAACATTGACGGAAGCTAGCCTATCCGTTTTTTATAGGATACATTTCCGAGGGTGTGCAGCAGAATTGCACAGCCTTGTTCCGCCGTCCCCATTTTTTCATCGGACAACCAGACTTACGAATTGGCTTTATTTGTTTGATATACCAAAGAGTCGCACTAAGATTTTTGGTTCCAATTTTGTAATACGTACCGCTAAAGAGCGGAACTCTTTGCCTGATAAATACAATTTCGGATCTTCAAGTCACTAGTGAATAGGTTTCTTCTAGGCAAGCGCGTTACATCCTAGATCGCATCGTCACTTACCATCAGGCGTGATGGCGGTCAAGCGCTTTCCTATTCACGATAAATAAAAACTCAAAAATAAATCGTAATTTAAAGCCACACGGTAATTTGAATATGGTAGCAATTGCTACCAGGACTGATGAGGGATGTTGACTGGCAATTACTACCGTGGCTTGACAAGTAGTTATACCCTTTGGGTATGGAACCCTAAAAAAGTACTCGATGCGTACAAAATATCGCTGTTTACACCTGATACATCGAAAGACATCGATGTACAGTTCTGATTTATCGAATCGAGAAAAACATCGATGTTTTTCCAAAACGGACACCCCTAGTGCGGGGGAAGGGAGCAGCGGGGGAGGGGCGCTGCGGGGAAGGGCGCGGCGGCGGGGGTTTTATGTTTGCACGCGCCAGGATTGGGTCATTGCGCACCGATACATACCTATGTGTAAGTTACGTATTCAATAAGATAGTAAAGTCGTAGTAAATATTTGAGATAGACCATTTTTTAAGTTTTTTAAGGATAAATTAGTTCATGTTTTTTTTTGCGCTTAAACCTAGGTCTATAGTATCAGTAGTCGATACTGATAACGCAGTTTAATTTTTTATGGTAATTATATTTTAATCGTGTATAATAAAATATGATATACTGGCGATATACATCATGATGAAAAGTAGATAGAGATATATCTGTTTTGTGAGCGTTATTAGCGAAACGTTATTCACAAGGTGAAAAAAACAATCAATTAAATTTGAAGAAGGCTACGCAGGATGTCCTGTCCTGTCTCTGTAGGAAATTAGAATGAGGCAGTTGATAATCATAATGTAGAGCTCCATGGGGCAGAGGCTCTAGACGGCGCTAGGTGGCGCTAGAGGCGGGGAGAGACCTGCTTGTAGAGGTGGAACTCCAGCAGCGTCAGCTGTCGCGCCAGTTCCAGCGGGTGCAGCGCCAGCGGGTGCCAGCCGTGGCGCTCCGGGTCGGCGGGGTGCCGCACCACGGCGGGGGGCGCACGGTCGAACACGTGAGACACTGACGCGCCTGCCTCCCACTCCGCGCTCTGGCAGCTCTGGAGACAATACGAATATAAACTTTTTTTTCAACAGAACACATCGGAAAACTGTTAAGAGTGGGACGCTGTCCATGCGATTTCCAACTTTAAATCCAGCGCATAAAGTGCACTTTTAAATGGGAACATTTTTCAGATTGTGTTAGCTAAAGTATTGTTACGACTGAGGGCTGTAGCGTTTCGTGCACGGTTGTTTGTTTATTAAACTTTCGGAAAAGGCGCCGCGGTAATACGATACGATGATTCTAGAACGTTCGCGACTGTAGTCTCAGCTCCCGTACATATTTAAAATGAAGTAGTTTTGATTTTGTTAGCGATTGAAGCGATTCGAAAGTATTCTTCGAAGCGAATTGAAACGTGATTTAATAAGCGACCGCAGCGCGTTACTTGGACTATTATGAACGTGGTTTACACACTGGAATATTCTGTGACGGTATTTAAGAGTTAATTTCTGACAACTTCAGCGAGTTTATTGGACAAAATTGAAGTTAATTGGCGGAACTTTCTGGAATTGTATTTAGAAGGTTTTTAACTGTGTGTAAGTTAGTTTAATAATTAAATCTCAATTTAAATAAATTATTTTGTTGACTATCGCAAAACCACAGCACTTATTAATATTGTTATCCGTTCTTTAAAACAAATTAACAATGAACAGAATAGTGACATATTACCTTTCTCTGAAGTGTTTTGAGAACACTCTGCACCCACTTCTTCATCGGTTTCCCATCCACAGACTCCAGGAATTCCCTCAACTTGTCCAGGAGCGCTGGCTCGCGCTCGAAGTCGTAGAAATGTTGGTCCACCCAGTGGCGGAGGACGTTTATTACCCTGGAGAATAAGAGATGTAAAATCGTTTAACACACAAAAAGCTGCTTTTGTTTTTACATAGTTACCACACATATTCTATCGGTACTTATAACAAAAAAATATTTATAAATTATATTAATAAAAAAATACTAGGAAAAATCGACTAGGTTCACAAGTGAATTCTAAGGCGGGAATTCTCACAAAAAAAAAATCCGTCTGTCTGTTTGTTCCGGTTAATTTGTAAAACGGTTGTACCAATTTTGACAAGACTTTCACTGATAAATGTTACGAGGAATAACTTCAGTCACTTGTATTGTAAGGTCAGAAAAATAGGAACACAAAAAAGAACGCTAGACATAACCAATTCGGAATATAATTTTGCATACAATAAACAATCTGTTAGTTAAGTATCAAAATTTAGTACAGCCAACGAACTGAACTGAACCATTGGTCAGAACTTGTAAACAACTAATGATAAAATACGTTTTTTTTTAATAAAAAATGACGTGATAAATAATTATTACATTATATGGTTTTCTCATTCCACCACCACGTACAAAAGATAAATCTATAAACTTGTTTAATATCATGTTTTGTGACGTCATTGTCCATGATGATTTTGTACCAGAGTCATACGTTTTTTTATATATTTCTATAAATATTACATATCTTTGTATCATATATGTATGTCTATCTATTGTCCTAGTATCCATAACACAAGACTTACAGTGAATGTAAGTAATATTATTATTATTATTACCTAAATTTGACTGGCTGCTGGAACTCCTTCCGGTACCGCTTCCAGTCTTCCCGCGCCGTGTTTTTGCTCAACTTCTCGGCGTCGGTGCTCGGCGAACAGTCTATACTCTCTCCTGTGCGACAAATATATAATATATACATGAGAGAGAGAGAGAGAGGGAGTGAGAAAAACATTTATTGATCAAAACATAATCAACATAAAATAAATTGATCAAGTTCACAAAAAATTGACATGAACAGGCACATATCAATACTAATATTATAAAGAAGTAAAGTTTGTATATTTGTTAAATTGTAAGGGGTAATCTCGGGATCTACTGAACCGATTTTAAAAATTCTTTCACCAATAGAAAGGCACATTACTGCTGAGTGTCATAGGCTATATTTAATGCTGGAACAAATTTAAAGAATTTTGTCCACCCGTGCGAAGCCGGGACGGGCCGCTAGTATATCATAAATCCATCAGCCTTGGGTCTGAATTCTGATAGAGTTTGTATGAAGAGCATAAGTTTGGTCGTTATTTATGATTAGATCAATATATATAAATATCAAACTAAGCAGACCTGGTACTATAGATAGTTGGGAATAAATGCTTGTGCTCATGACACAAGCATGCTCTTACCAGGATTCGAACCCCGGACTAAGACGCAGAAGGTAGGATCGCTACCTTTGCATCAAGTGTCCGTCAAATTATTATCGAATAAAAACATTCACAAAAAATATATCAAAATGTTTACCAATCATCAGATGGATCACATATAGAATAGTTTTGTTGAAATAATTCACCTCTGGGTCTCGAACCCACGTATTTTCCGCTAAATGACCCAAATACCACTAATTACAGAGATTATGACCCACCTTTTCCGCCACATATTTCGTGTATATTTAATAACTTATTATAATACCGAAAGCATTTTGTTTCTCACAGCAACTCCTCAACAAAATAAAACAAATAAATATATAATTTGGACATAGTTTACTTTACCAATTTCGATTTCCAATATGTCAGGGTTGTGACATATCTCTTTCTTGGGCGTTTTGATCCGTGGCACTTGAGTGAGCGTGCGCAAAACATTGACATTATACCATTGATATGTAAACGCTTTTAGCATTCAAAGCTTCTAAATGCTTAGCAAGTGATTATAACAAGAGATCGAATAAGCGGATGTGTATTCACCAAATATACAGGTGTTGGCTGTTTAATTCTGTTTTCTAAACATCATTTTTGAAATGTAAAACAATCCTTGTGTTTGGCAGAAAAAAGCGCTTGAGAGCGCTTCTAAGAAAAATGGCGATCGCTAAGTGATAATAAGCAAAATGGCGGATTGTGTCAGCGCAACTGAAGTTAGCAAACGTGTCGTGGCCGAAAACTTCATAATTTGTTTTTCAGCGCTGGTAAGCGCTCTCAAGCGTTTTTTTCTGCCAAACACACGGAATATATTGCAAAAATTCATAAATTGTAGGATTTGTTGTCCCACACTCTTATAGTAGTTAATATAAAGTTGAGTTAAACGACGTCACTGGGTAATCTTAATATATATAAATTACGTGTCACGTTGTTTGTCCGCGATGGACTCCTAAACTACTTAACCAATTTGGATCAAACTTCGTAACTATCTGTTATTTGAACTTAAAAGATAGGATAGATTTGATTTTAATTTATAACACAGCAACGCGTGGCCGGGGCAGCTAGTAGTTTTATAAGAGTTCACAAATTATAAAAAGCAAAGTTTTCATGTTAGTAGATGGCTTACGCTTGACTAATTGTAATATCATAAAAATTACTTTGTCGCGGAAAATGCTTACACGCAAGACAGTGTACTTTGATTTGACCTATATTGTGCGGTTCGTAAACAGTACATGAGAATGATGATACAAGACTTTAGTCTTTTTATTGAAATCGTCAAATGAGAAAAACCGTCGATTACAATATTATCGTGGCAACAGAAAAAGCAAAAAATACCTTATTACCCAGTAAAATTTAATGTAAAATAATTGTATAAGAGAAACTCAAGATTATTAAAAAATAGTGGTTGTTTGTTAGTGTTGTAATCTATTATCGTTAAATCTTCAAATTTAGATTCCCACAATGCAGGCCTTTTATTTACGCAATCACATGTTCATAACATAGGAAATTTTAGTTTTAAGAAATCTACTGTAGGACTTTTTATGGAATAAAGAAATAAAAAAAGACAAATAAGACCTGTAATTTATAGTAATCCTGACATCTAAATAGTATAAATTAGCAATTTTTATAAGAAAATACAATTTATAACTTTGTAACCAAGTAAAATAAAATTGTTCTTATTCTAATGTGTACTTTATAAATCTGTAGATTTTGTTTGTACATTTACTTTTGTGGACAAATCTTATAACTTTTTTTTTATTTTTTTGTAGGTTTGTCTATTTGTATGTTCTTCTATAAGTCAAGAACCGGTTGACCGATTGCGATGAAATTTGGTATATGGTAAGAACATGTAATTGCGCAAATGGTAGGCTATAATATCATATCGCTAAAAACCTTATAATCCTAACTAATATTATAAATACAAAGGTAAGTTTGTTACACTTTCACGCCTCAACTACTCAATCGGTTATCATGAGGTAAAGGACATAGGGTACCTTGTATCCAGAAAACGAATGTACTTTAGACCACTCGACAAAACTTAAACTTCTTTAGCTCCATATATATATTAGATATACAAAACCTAACTAGCGAGAGAAAGAGAGAAAGGAAATGTTTAGTCGCACCTCTCTGTCTTGCACCTACAGTAATATACGAAACGTAACTCTTTCTATCTTCACTCTTTCTCTCGTGACGTTCGCCTCGTTCGATCCCACTTTTCGTAACCAGCTTACTCCCCAAGTCAAGCGTAAGTAAACAAGTTTTACTTCAAATAGTACTGTTCATGAAGGATAGACATATAACTTCACTAACCGGTGCGCGGCGCGTCGTAGACGTCGCTCGGCTCGGGGATGCGGAACCGCTCGATGAGCAGGTCGAGCAGCTCGGCGGGCGAGCAGAAGGAGCGGTACGTCGTCAGGAAGGTGCGCACCAGCGCCAGGTCCGCGTAGATGTGATACGTCAGCCGCTCCACCAGCTTCAGCAGGGTGGCGCCCTGCCCACCGATACATACCACGTTTTAACGGTCCACTAGCTAAATATTGCGCGGCGAATAGGGCACCGGGAACCGGTTCGATAAAACTAGGTGCACCTTGACGTAGACTGGTGACTCGACTCGACTCGTTACCAATACGATAAAATTGAACGCTCCTTTATGTTGAGCAGCAACAAGAAAACCGCGAACCGGTAACACCTTAATTTTAGGCAACGTTTCAAACACCGGGATCGATATAATAATACTGGGCGCCATTTTATACTAAGTGACTAATTAGTCATGAGACGAGCACCGGAAATTGGTATGATAACACTGAACGCTCTTTAATGTTGGGAAGCAAGAGAACCTGGAATCGGTACAATATCATTGGATGCTCATTGATGTTTGGTAGCAAGAAAACCAGGTATCGGTACGATAAGTCTAGGTGCACCTTGATATAGGCCAGTGATTCGAGCAACGGGAACCAGTTCTATAGAGCCGAGTGCACCCACCTTGATATTGGGCGGGGCGTTGGAGTGCGGCGGCCGCTCCTCCAACAGGATATTGCGGGGAGAGTCGGGCACCGCGAACCGATACAGCGTCGCCGGGGGTAGCTGTAGCGGATGCCGCCTTTCCAGGTCCAGCAGGATGCTGTAAGGAAGAAACATCACTCTTAAACACCTTTCGCCACTTACACTTTTCCCGATTCTCCATGTTCATAATAGCTTTTAAGTAATTGTAAATTAGTTTAACATAAATTTTGGTAAACTAAATAAATTACATTTAATAAAAAGAAACCGACGTAAATATCGACATACGGTATAATAATAATAAATAGCAAAGTAAATGAAACAAAGTTTTGAGGTACTATAATTGACAAATTCTGCAACTGGAAAAATCATATTGACAGATATTATATAAATTAGACATAAATTAACTAAAATTCCTACTGCCGAAACAGTTTGTAAATGTCGACGCGTCTGCCAGCGTCTCGGTAGCTCAGTTGTCTGAACACACGCCCGGATAGCTGAAAGGTGGTGAGTTTGAACCCTGCCTGAGTTTATTAACAGTAACAAACATAAATTATCTTAATAGAAATGGTTGCGGCTTCGATTTTTGCCTGATAATTCAATTGTGAGCAGAGTTGATTATTTCTAGTATTATTCTATCAAAATAATTTATCTTATTAGATAGCATTGAAAAAAATGCAACAAATACATAAACTAGGCGATGCAGTCGCTAAGCATAAAGCTAAGCTAGCTCCATATATTGGAGCGGAGCGTAATACCTATAAAAGGATTATTTTTTTAGATGGGAATTTGCGTATTTCAATATTCGGGCTCCGTCACAATCTGGTCCTAAACCTGTTGATTCGATTCCACACAAAAAATATTAAAATCGGTCAAGAACTCTGGAAGTTATGGCGTAACAGACATTGCGCCATTGAAGCTGATCCAAGGGAGCTTCGCTCGTTCCGCTCCCAAAATATAAACGTAACAAACATACCTATCCAAGCTCCTGTCGAGCATAGGTTTGGTATTGAGCATGACGAGGTCGCACATCCAGTGGCGCTTTTCAGCACACGAGCCCAGCGCCAGAACAACGGGAGGGCCCACGCGTGGGCACAGCTCCACCAGGTTGCGGAATTCTGGGGACAAATGTACACCAATCATAGTAACAACTTTAGAGCGGTAGCCCTACACACTTTAGACGATAACTATGATCGAATGATAAGGATGCTTCAGGAAAATGTGGATAAATCTATTTTACGGATTTAGCGCATAATTTTATTACTTGAAGTAAAACTTCTTTACTCTTGACTTGGGGAGTAAGCTGGTTTGATTGATATCACTTGTGATCAGTACCTTCCGTGTCCGGCCTGTCGACCAGCTCCAGCTTGCGGATGTGCAGCTTCTCCTTGAGCTTGAGCTGCTGCGCCCCTCCTGCGCCACTCCCACTCCCGCTACTATTCACCTGCGATACGGCATCTTTGTTACTAAAAAAACATTTAAATAAATTGACTCTACATCAGACAAACCAATTATCGTCCAAAGGTCTATATATTAATTAGTTTAAATTATATTTTTAGTTTTGTTTCATAATTTTAATAGAACCTTTACTTCATTGGAAAGAGAAGTACAAATGACGGATTTATTGCCAAAAGACATTCTCACTAGTAACCAGTGAATCAAGACTTAAAAACTAATGAAAAATAAATTAAACGAGAATACTAAATTAATATGTGTCTTTGACTGTGTTTGTAAATTTCTAAGTACTATCGAAGCCTCTGGCGCCTTATCAGCGCTAAGTCGAGAGTCGCTAGCACATTGCACGATGCCTATCGCTTTAGGCTACGCCCCGCTCCATTCATTCAACAATGGCGCGCGTGCGCAAACAAGCAAGTGAGAGCAGATTGACAGTTGACAATTAGGGTTTCTCAATTCTCGACCTTTTTTATTTCTCGGAGCACGAGAATTCTCGACCACTATTTCCCGGGAATTCCCGGGTTGTCGAGAAATATGGAATTTTTGAAAAATATGTGTGATTTAACAATAAAACTACGCTTTTTGAGCAATATTCAAGAACATTTATCGATCAACAACAATTATTTTTAGTTTCATGTGACTTTAACTTAAGTAAGTACCTATATAAAACTTTAATTAAGCGAAATAAACCGTAGCGAGATCTTTTGTCATTATTTCTATAAACAATTTTAGGACTAAATAGTCTTCTTCTTTGGAAAAAACAAATAAAATATCTTCTAAAAACAATGTCATTATGTCACCACAATAAAATTTAGTACCTTACATACTAAATAATTTACTTTAGTATCTGTCTGTACTACAAACTTTTCAATAATGTAACATAAAACGACAGTTTTTCAATTAGGTACAAAAAAATAACAATCAGACTAGCTTCATAATTACGAATAACAATAAGGTACAGGTAATTTAGTTTAGTCCAACTTTTCAACATTTGTTATAAATGGAGTTTTATCGTTACGTAAGTAAACATAAGAACGTAATAAATAATTAATAATCTTAGACTAATTACAATCACAATTTAAAACGGAAATTGCTTCAAAAGCTAGCCCACTTTGTCTGGTTATTAAGGAAATAATCATCATAAGCATCATCTCACAATCAGTTTCGTATTTTCGTCACAAAGTTTCCAGACAGTTTCCAAGGAGAAAACCCGTTCATTTACTGTCGACGTAGGCTTTACTGACATAACAGCTTTATACAAGTATTCCAGATTTGGTGTTCTAAAATTTTTGACTTTCGTGTGTTCTAAAATTTTTGACTGAATTTCTCGATTTCTCGACCACTTTTTTCTCGTCTCGAGTAAGGCAAAATTTCCCGGGAATTCTCGGTTCGAGAACTCTCGAAGAGAAACTCTATTGACAATACTGACATCAAGGGCGATTTTAAAACTAGTTGTTTATGATTGGCCGTAGTATAAATCTTAGTAAAATACGAAGCCAATTAGGGATCGTGTGGGCGTGTCCGATGCGATTAGTTCAAACGAATATTTCTACAAAGTGGTAGTGGTGGCACGAGAGACCTCGATAGTACAATAATGTCTGGACAAAATTCAAATTGAAAAAATCTTCATTCGGCATAATATCAAAAATAGTCCTACATAAGACCATTTGAAGACTAAGTCAATAACTAGATATTAAAATCCAAGGAGATAATGTTTTTACGTTATATATCAAACCATATTACAGTTTTCGCCATAGATACATCTATTTGTTCTATGGACTAACTCACTTGGGCTAAAAATTAGCCTAACCAGATTTTTTTAATTTTTTTTTATTTAGCTCTTCGTTCGCTCTTTATCCTTGTCGAACCCAGCAGCCAAGACAGGATCCTCGATGGAATGAGCTAACCCAGAAGGTGCCTATTCACCCTGGCTTTGAAAATGAACGGGGTGAATAGTTAGCCGAAAAGATCCATAGAATACATACAATCACGTTTTTTCCCTCAACCCCTTAAAACCCGAGAGTACTAATCATGCGCGCGACAACGATACCTAAAATCCGCGAGCGTTATATAATGCTCTATAGCGCGCAGTCTGATTTAATCCTTATTACGGCTTTGGTAATGGTTCTTTTTGATTGAATGATATTTTTTCCCCAATAGAGAGAGAAATAACGCATTTAACACCAAGCTGGGCATCAAGGGGTTAAGAGTGGAGATCACAGAATTCAATTTCCACGATCCTGATATACATCAACTCTCATTAGACCTCTGATACAAGCTCATCGATAAAAAATTGTATTTTTCGATACCAAAGATTTCTTGAAATCATCTTTATATTAGAGCCATCGATTAGCCAACCGGACTCCAGATTGGTGATACGAGACATAAAGATCAGCATACCGCATTGACCAGCCCGGCCACTGGTTTGCAGAGCAGCAGTAGCCCGTCGAAGAGGAAGGCGCGACGCTCAGCGATTCGCCTTCCCGGCCCCACTTTCGACAGCGTGTCCTCTGCGAAAATCAACAATAACTTTTATAACCCTGTATTTTATTTTTATTTTATGCATTCACAATGCTATATTTCTATAATATATAAAATAGTCGAAATTTACAAACGTATTTCAACTTCTACTATGGACTAGTATCGTTCCACCAATGTTGAAAGTTAACCTTGTACTTCAAAAGTAATATTTTTACAAATATTTTCGAATACATTGTTCCGAACTGTGTTATGGAATTCAGAAACAACTATGGAACCACAACAACCAACACCCAAACAAGAGGCAATATGGAACAGTTTGTTTCCAAATTCATATACTCTATACCAGGGATGTTGCGAATATTCGCATCCGCATCCGCATATGCGGAACTTCCGCATCGATTTAGACATCCGCATCTGCATCCGCATAAATCGATGCGGAGCTGATGCGGATGCGGATGCGACAAGCAAGAAAGGGGAGGGGCCAGCGAGTGGCACGTGTCGACCGAGTGAAAGATTGAAGATGATACGTGGGTACCACTGAAAATGTTTAGAACTGACTCTCTGGTAATCTAATGTAGTGTATTGCATTCATTTGTCATTTGTTTTTGTGCATTGGCGGCAAATCTAATACTCTTGTTACAAGTGAAAATTAACCTAACGCGAGAAAACTTTCGTTCAATAATTTATTATGACTTTCGTTATGGGCTAACTCAATAACAAAGCTATGATAGGCTGTGGATAACATTTTTTAATGAAGCCCCATCTCGTTTTATCTCGAACCCAGAGTTTAAGCGTGGACGTAGCAATCTCAATGATGATCCGCGTGAAGGACGTCCTTTAACAGCGACTACTGAAGATAACATCAGTACTGTGCGACGCATGATAGAGGATGATATGAGAGTGACCTATCAGCAGATACGGGCGAGCCTAGGCATTGGTATGAGTCAAGTTCAAAAAATATTACACGAACATTAAGGCGTCAAGAAGCTTTGTACCAGATGGATTCCCCATACTTTAACCGACGACCAGCAACACCTTCGCATGGACTGGTGTCGGCAAATGTTAGATAAGTTCAACGGCGGTGACTCAAATGCTGTATTTGACATCGTAACAGGTGATGAAAGCTGGATCTATTGCTACGAACCCAAAACCAAAAGACAATCAGCTCAGTGGGTGTTTCCTTTCGAGGATCGGCCAACTAAGGTAAAGAAAGGAAGAAGTCTAGGAAAAAAGATGATTGCCTCATTCTTTGGTCGGAAGGGTCATTTCGCGACAGTCCTGACCTGGCGCTCGGCGACTTTTATTTATTCCCAAGAACTAAAGATAAAATTCGAGGTATTCGCTTTACGAGCCCTGAAGATTCGGTGAAAGCGTACGAAAATGCTAAAGAAGAGACCCCTAAGCCACTGCTTTTCTCAGTGGTTCCTTCGAATGCGACGATGTGTAGAGAGGAACGGAGATTACTTCGAAAAACAATAAAACTATTGGCAACTTCCTTCATTAAGCCATTTTCATTTTTCTAAACATTTTCCGCGTTACCTTTGAAGAATAAGAGAAACACGGAAGACATCGTGACTTCTCGAACAATATTTCTAAGTACCGAAAGAGCGAAGGAAATGAGAATGACAGATATCATGGAAACAGAATGGAACGACTAGAGACCTCAGGTTACAGGACGTCAGTCCTGTTTAATTAGTAATCTTACCATGATGCTCGATTCATAAAGTGATGTTGAGGAGAGTCAGGAAACACCAGAAATTGTCAGCCCTGACACAATTCATACACGAACCCTTGCGAAACAGACTGGAGTCCGAAAAGGCGGCTATTCTACTTTTCATTAAATATAATGCTCCAATATTTTAATTTCACTCATAAAACAACTAATCAATAATAGTAATTCACTCATTACTTTATTATTAACCTAGCTGCCCCGGCCACACGTTGCCGTGGCTCAGTTATTATTATTTGTTTTTATTAAAAATCAGCAATAGCCCGCTCGCGCGTTATGAGCCCGCGCAATAGGCAGCCTTTGTGATATTGTTTCATTGGTGGGAGAAGTGGTGGGAGGCGCCCGACGTGACGGCACTGTGATGGCATACGCGTGAGTTGCGGTCGGTACTGGACAGTACTTGGACATGGCAATATTACTTTATTTTTCTATTTTTTTTTTATAAAAGTAGCCTAACTTACTTCCTTATTACATCAGCTACCTGCCAATAAAAGTCCCGTCAAAACCGGTCCAGCTTTTTTAGAGTTTAGCCAAAACAAACAGACAGACACAAATTGTAAAACATGTTATTTTGGTGTATGTACCGTATATATATTCATATGCATGTAGTAAAAAACGGATATTTCAATATTACAAATCGACACTCCAATTATTTATATGTATAGATTAAAAAAGGATAAATATTACTGCTTTTTACCCTACCAAACCAACACTTTGTACAGATCCGCATCCGCATCCGCTTCCGCGGATGTGAGCCTCCTAAAATCCGCATCCGCATCCGCGGATGTGAAAAATATTGCATCCGCAACATCCCTACTCTATACCAGCTATGGAATGATGGTGGTCACGTAAATTAATCTACACTGATTGCAGCAGTGATTTCGATAGTATTGTGCACCGATGCGCACTTTGCACATTAGAGAAATGTTAAGGGATTGGTGAACACCTTTTATTCTGGTTTAGGTCGTATATTCCCAATGTCATAACACTGTTGTAACTAATGTTTATAAACCTTATAAGTGACTTCGGGAGTGCTTCAAGGATTTCACCTTGGTCCTATATTACTTATCCTTTTCGTTAATCACATAATAAATTGTGTGAAATATAGTCAGTGTTCAATGTTCGCGCATCAAATGAAGGTCTCCAGAATTACTAGGTCTGCAATGCTGCTGCTGTTTGCAAATACTGAGCGAAGCACTACCTTACCTAACCTCACCTAAATTTCATCAATGTAGTCTCAGCGATTTGGCTGTGATCAGCTTTTGAAATTTTCTTTCGGTGATTATTCCTCCATGTTATGTCCGATTTCAAAACTTTTTTTTGCACCTTAGTCACGAACACGTTTTGAGTTTTGGGGCCAAATTTCATCAATGTAGTATCAGCGGTTTGGCTGTGATCAGCTTTTGAATTTTTCTTTCGGTGATTATTCCTCCATGGTAAAGTCTATTTTTTTACATAGCCTATGTCCGTGAGGTTATTATCATTGATGTTCATGCCAAAACTCGTTCGAATCGGTTGAACCGTTAAGTAGCAGGAGGGAGACAAGGGAAATTTGTGAGTTGCCTAAAAGAGAGCTTCGCTCAATAAATAGTAACAGTAATTCAAAAACCTATAATTAATTAGTTTATTATTAAATCCTAAAACTATACGAATCCCTTGATTTACAAACGTTCAAAATACATAGTGTAATTCTCGATAAACAACTCCTTAGAAAAGCTCTCATTTAGAGTCCCATTTATCGTTACGTTTTCACGGATTTCATTTATATTTCAAATTTTCTAATTAACCTGGAACGTACGCATTCATTAGATATGTTATAGTTACAATAAACTGCATTTTAACTCCGTTCCAATGCAATCTGATATGATCAATAATATTAATAAAAAAACCATAAACAATCCACTAGGCTCAAGTAAATTCTCAGGCGGAAAGGCATAGAATTTATTTGTGAACCGAGTCAATTTGTTTCTAATATTTTTCAGTTAAAATAGTTTATTAAATGCATTTAATTTTTTAATTTTATTGACTTAGCGTAAAACCTTATCAATAAACTGTTGAAATCAAATCCTTTATCAATTTAAAGACTATTGTGGAACACCGTACACTGTCAACTGCATTCAATCTATTGTTTTAAACTTTCATGGTCACTAACATTATAGTAATATAAGGAGCGATCAGTCGCTCCGTGATCATGGCACTTGCAACAGTGCCGAAATATCGGAAACTCAAAAACAAGGTACATGGTAGCAATCCCGTAAATAACTTATAGTACTATAATGCATTCAATCTGTCTTTAGCCTAATAGGAGATGGGTCTGCGTTAACTTTCAGTATTATTAATAACGCAACATACATCTTTGTTGCTTTCTTTAATTTGTCGTTTACTCCCTGTATATTATTTTAATGTTACTTATTACTTAATCAAGGATACTTACTTAAAACGGATAATTGTTGCAATCAAAGATGTAATGAAACTATAACACTATTATTATTGTGATAACAGAATAATATTGTTTTTTGTGGATTATGTATGGTCAAGACGTGTATTATAGTAAATGGCACTTCTGTTAAGGCTGTCGAGTTTCTTGTGCCCGGTTTTCCTGTCAGTTAAAAGACGTCCTGAATGGGTGGTAGGTAAAAATGTTGGACGATTTAAAACAACTTATTTTAAGTGCATGTGAATAAAGTTATTTTCATTTCATAGAAGAAAAGAATCGTGTACAGACCTCGTATGAACTCGTTACAGCATTGTCCGATATCTCGAAGGTCCCAGTTGTCCACTATTCGCGCCAGCTCGTTGCATTTCTCTATGGCGAGTTGACGACGAGCGCGTGACGCCATTCTCAACGTTGCGTCCCTGCGCATAAGGTACATTTCACCGTGCATTCGAATATGGCTTTTGTAAAAAATCAATATTTAAAAGATATTCAACGTTTTTATCAAAAGTTATATACAGGCTGTCCAAAAAAATAAGGTGAAGCGGAAGTCTAGAGAGTTAAGCGTTACTCTCGTAGTTTTCTCTTTAAATTTTTCACAAATACATATATGTAGAATGGATACAAGGATACGAGGAGTGAGCGGTAAATGAATGAGTAAAAGGAAGTTAAGGAAGGGGCATTATGGCGTCAACTGAGAAACTTCAAGATTCAAGCTACTTTCGGTTTTTGCTTTCACCGCCCCGATACTACATCAATTATTAAAATAAGTAGGTTGATATTTTTTTCTAAATAAGGTGAATAACATATCGTGTATAAAGAAAAACATTATTAAGTTGGATACCTTTACATCACAAGAAAATGTTGGTACACCATACTTAAAAAGTTTGCCAAAAATATAAAGAAAAATGCATAACATAAAAAATAATAAAAAATCGCGGAACATACATGGGTGTGATTCAGATAGTCCTATTGATTCTCTACCTCTAGACTTCCGCTTTACTCTATTTTGGGACACCCTGTATAATCAATAAGACATTTAGAATGGATACATTAGTATTGAGAAAGGGAACAATTATTTTGCCGCAATGTCGTAAAGTAGTTATTTAGGCTTTATAAAGGATTGAAATTTAGAAATGGCAGTTCAACATCATCTTATAGTAATGCATTGTACAACTAAATATTAAAAATTTCCCCTTGATTCCAAGAATTGTTTAACCTTGTCCTAAATATTACTAAATTATGCCTGTTTTTCCCACGTTTTTCTCAGGTCGCTTTCTTGTTTGTCTGTCTGTGCAGTTGGATTCTTGCAACTCAATTTTGAGGCACTTCCCGGCCACCTAGTGAGCTGAAACTTTCAGGGTAGCTCAGAACCCGATGACAATGCACGCTTAAACAACTTTCAACTTTCTAGGTGCACTTTCAGGTCAACTTTCGGCAACTTTCACTTTTGTATGGGGCTTATCCGATTGTTGCGTAACACATGGTTACTTCGTTGAGTTAATAATTAAAAAGAATAAAATAATAATACTAGATTTTAAAATCTAAAAATTCCACGTTTATCAGTGACCAAAAAAGTGGGATTTTTAGATTTTTAAATCTAGTTAGTATTGTAAATTATATAAGCTAATTTTGTTGTAGCTAAAAGCAATTGCAATAATGAAAAATATTAGCGCAAGCTAATAATCGTCCTTTCTTACATTACTAGTAGTGAAAACACTAAATTAATGATATATTTACTCACATCTTTGGTCCATTTCCTAAAGCTTTTATAAGTAACTTTTTTATCGGATGCAAATTGCATTCCACCTGAAATAAATATAAAATATTTAAATTATAAAAGTGTAGTAATTATTTGAACTGCAAATGTAGGCGTGGCATAGCGCTGAACAAATATTCACCTACAAAAGTAAAGTCATTTTTAGCTATGAAGACGGTATAGATATGTTGAGATAGATAAATACTAGCGGCCCGTCCCGGCTTCGCACGGGTGGACAAAATTATTAATTTTTTTTCTAGCATTCAATATAGCCTGTGACACTCAGCAAAATGTGCCTTTCTAATGGTGAAAGAATTTTTAAAATCGGTTCAGTAGATCCCGACATTACCTCTTACAATTTAACAAATATACAAACACACAAACTTTACTTCTTTATAATATTAGTATAGATGTATCGGTTAAAGTACTCAGTTCACATTGGTTTGTGAGATGTAATCGAGCACAGCGCCATCTATCATCACAAAATGTTAAGCTATATAAAATAGACGTTGAATAACGCTGTTCTTTACATTATTAATAATTAAAAAATGGAACACAATTATCGTTAATATTTTATTAATATCTTCATTTCATTGTCACTTTTAACCCTTGACGCCCAGCTATGTGTTAAATGTGTTCTCTCTCTATTGGGGAAAAATATCATTCAATCAAAAAAGAACCATTACCATAGCTGTAATAAGGATTAAATCAGACTGCGCGCTATAGAGCATTATATAATGTTCGCGGATTTTAGGTATCGTTGTCGCGCGCATGATATAATGCTCTCGGGTTTTAAGGGGTTAATAGCATCAACATGTCAAATGACAATACATACAAATAATCAAGGCATTTTAAAGAGATTTTCCACTTTCCACGATCCTGACATACATTTCTTGCTTCATCGTTGTTAGGGCTATAAGGTTTTTACCGATATGGTATATAGCCTATTCTTTGCGCAATCACATGTTCTTACCATATAGCAAATTCCATCGGAATCTGTCAACCTGTTCTTCACTTATAGAAAAACATACAGACAGACAAAAAATAACAGAATTGGTATTAGATATAAAATACGCATATAAAAAACGGCCACGCCTCCGAGCCCTCATGTAGGTAGGGTAGGAGGCGTGGTTTATATCTTATAGAAATATGGCATTGTGAATTCCATTCTGATTTTCGTATCAGTGAGTTATAAAACGAATATTTATCCAAAAATACAAATATACATGCCTACTGATTTATAGCCGTCGACCGGAGACAAGAAAATCTTTCATTTTTAAACGTCTCACCTGTTTGAAGCTCTCCCTGTCTTCAGAGGCGGGCGCTATCTGAAGTAGAGCCAACACGTAGTTGTGGTAGAGGAACACGTGAGCTATGGGCGCCATCAATAGTTTCGGCAGGTAGTACTTCACCGCCAGGCGGAAGCCGTGACCGGCTGTGTCCAGTCGCTCCGCTAGCTGTTTGAAAATGAGCTTTATTAGTTTTAAGAAAAAAAATATTGTACATGTCAGCTCTGACGTGTGACTGGAGTTCACTCCTTTTATTATCTTAAAATATATAGGCAAAGGAAGTAAATTAATTTGTATATTCATATTAATTTGATAAAATATATTACTTAAATTATGGTATTATTATTTGTGACATTTTACATGCATTCTGAATGTGAGAAAGAAAGAAAGAGAGAGAGGAAATGTGGCCCTTCACTTTTTGTTAACGTTTGATTTTACTACCCATCTACTTTTCAATCCGTGCGCTATACATGAAACGATTCTTAAGTAGTTAAACTCTAAAAACTTCTTTACGCACGCTTGACTGGGGAATAAGCATCATCCGTGACGAGAGCGTTACGAAAAGTGTGATCGAGCGAGGCGGACGGAACGTTGAGAGGAACATATATACATACATATAGATGGAGCTAAGGAAGTTTTACTTCAGTCGTGTCGCCTAAAGCACATTGGTTTTTTTTAGAATGGATTCGCTCTTGATCCCAATCAAGCCCGGGGGCCAAGACAGGATCCACGACGGAACGAGCGCTACCAGAAGGTGTGTATCCACCCTGGCTTTAAAAACGGACGAGTTAGTACTCGGAAATACAGACGTGGGGAGGGAGTTCCACTCCTTTGCTGTGCGCATTATGAAAGATGTTGAGAAGCGCTTAGTACGATGCAGTGGGTAAGCATAAAGCGTCGCTAGCACCATATATTAAAGCGGAGCGCTTTTTGTTTCAATGGGAAATCCCACAAAGCCAATGTATTTTGGTCATAACTTCTTTATTTTTGCGAATTTCAAAATTCGGGTCATGATCTAGTCCTAAACCTGTTGGTTTGATTCATTACAAAAAATGCTAAAATCGATTAAGAACTCGTAGTTATGACGTCACTTACATTTCGTCAATGAAGCTGATAAAATAAATAGATGAAATCTTGTTTAACAAAGTAGAGAGAGACAGAGCGACTCACCCTGGGATCGTCCACGATGTGCTGAAGCGCATGCCTTGCCTCTCGTCTAGTCACGGTGTTCGCGTAACGTACGTACGCGCGGAACTCCTCCACCTCCGCCAATTCTGAGGGGAAGGTTTATATTATTTATTATATCATAAACATTATTATTAGACTATTTTGAAAACTAATATTGACATTTATATGATACTAGCTGACCCGGCCACGCGTTGCTGTTTCAGTTATTATAATTTACTTTTTCTTGCTTATGAATAAAGGAACTTCCACTCCTTTGCTGTTTACATTACAAAAGATGTTGAGAAGCGCTTCTTATAAATATGGAATAGTAACTAAAAAAGGGTGTGGTAGCCCGCAACGCGTCTGAATATCCGATGGAAAAAGAGAGTGGACAGTGGACCCCCGGTAATCCGACCCTGTTTAATCCGACATGCCTATCATTTTTGAATGAAGATACACAAATATTATTTTGGCAAATATTTACCAATGATAGGTAATGCATGATTAAACAGATTGAAAATTTGACATATAAGCGGAGCGACGCAACATGCGTGCAATGTTCGCTAGTCTAGGTAGAAGGATCCCCTCACCCTCGAAGCAGCTGCCGATGTATGGCGTGGGCGAGTCCTGCGACATCTCCATGGCGTCCTCCAGGTTGCCCAGCAGCGTCACCGTCAGCTCGTATATGTCCACTATGTTGCCGAAGATCAGCGATATCGCCTGTACACCATCATTATTCATATTAACAAACCCTAATTTTAAAAGACACAAAGAGAACAAAAGAAATGTTGAACTAATTAACAAATTACTCAATCAACTAGTTTCAGAATTGGTTGAATCATATGATATATTTTATAAATAAGAGTCATTTATACAATCGTAGATTTTTCTGTTATATTAATTTAAAATATCTCTTGTAGTGCACTTGCGTGACCCTCAAGGCTTACATTTGGGGCCTATGTTCTTCTTGATATTTATATTAACAAATGTCCAAGATATACAATATTCTGTTTGCTATTTTCAAACCTTCAAAATTTTTTTTTTTTTTTTTTTAACATTCACACCAATTAGCCTAGCCCAAAGTAAGCACTGTAAGACTTGTGTTATGGATGCTAGGGTAACGGATAAACATACATATATAATACATAGATATGTAATATTCATATAAATATATATAAATATCCATGACTCAGGTACAAATGGTCGTATTCATCATACAAACATCTGCCCCTACCGGGATTCGAACCCGGACCGCCGGTGCGAAAGGCAAGATCGCTACCGTTGCACCAAACGGTCTTCATTTATAAAATTAGAATAATGCTTAACTGCTTAAAATGAATCTTGATCAAAAAATAAAGTATGATCGCAAGTTAAAATGAGTTTATTAATTCTCGCCGAATATAAGCTTATCATATTCATAGAACCATTGCACCCCACCTTCGTGTCGTGATCGAGTATCTTCTCGATCTCGTCCTTGAAGACGCGTATGATGAGGTGCAGGTCCCTGAGGAAGTGCTTCTCATCGGTGAGCAGGTCTCGCACCAGCTCCGCGTAGGTTAGTGATCCGCGTCGGGGGCGTCGCTCCCCGTTGGGTCCGGGCCCGATGGAATTAGGCCCACCCGGGCCTGTCCCACCTGGACCCGGGCCCACACCACCCGGGCCTGCCCCACCCGCACCCTCCACTCGTAGCGCTTCCGACTCCTGGTAGAACATGTCCATCAGCACCTGTGGGCAGTACACTTCGGTTGTTTCCTTATGTAGATTCGCTAACTATAAACACACACTATAAGAATGTTAGGTGAACGCTTCACGATGGTGTAACACTAATTTTCGAAAGGATGTACTGTAGTTATATGTGTGTAGTATGTTCAGGTCCACCATATCTTTATAATGTATGGATGTGGATCTTGGGATTGGCAGAAGAAGCATATATCATTAACACAGTGGATGCATGAGAACTTTAAAAATATAGCTGGAGTGAATTTGATGCATTAAATAAATGATGATATGATAAAAAAGTAAAAGAAGATACAGTGACAAAGATAGTAAAGATGGATGATAGAGATGCTTAGATAGTTTGGACATGTAGAGAGAGATGAAAGAGGATTGACCAGACAAGTATATAACGCAAGATGGTAAAGGCAGACGAAAGCGAACTTTCAGGGTACAAATAGAGGACGTCCTGATAAAGGGCCAGGTCAAGATTACCCATAACTGACGAGCTTGTACGAAAAGGCTGATGAGAGTTGAAGAAGAGAGAAATGTATGTCAGTAAAGTGAATAGTGGAAATCCTTGTATATATTTTAATTGCCTTAGGCTTATTATTAATTTTTTCAGTGTTGGTAACTTTTTGGCTGAAAATGCGATAATCCAAGTCAGATTGTTTATTTAAAGGTTAAGAATTAGAAAAAAAAAAAACACTTATACGGATTTTTGCGTTTTTTTGATGCGAAAAAATCCGTATAAAAGTGTTTTTTCTGATGTGTAATGTGCGCGGAAGTGTAAGAACTAAATAGGTTAAGAATTGTCACAACCAATATATAAATAAAATAAAACATGTCGAAACATGTATGTCACTGATAATTGTTTTATAGCCACTGTTTCACAAATGTATTTTGTATTTGCAATATTAACATAAAATACTTTTTATTACGATATTAATACATTTTCTCGCTCGCTCATACACCAAATGTGCCGCAACGTACATTAAACAATTAAAATATTAGAAACAAAATTAATAGTACCCTACGTTTCGGTCCTAATATTGCTATCATCGACATATACTAACGGACATAGACATAAACACTATGAAAGAAATAGATAAAACTAAGTTTCGGACTATCTTTATCTCTCTCAAAATATATGCCGTACCTGACATGAAAATTGAGAGCCAATCGCCTATAAGGAAAGAGATAGTGTTAGTCCGAAAACATATGCCATTTTCGTCACTCTTCTCAAACCAAGAAATTACTGCACGTTATGAGGGTACGGCATGTATATTAGTATATGTTGATGATTGCTATAGCCTTTCTAAAGTGAAGCACTTATTTTTGCGCAAATTAATAGATTATATATTATTGAAGTCTCCAAAACTATTCATATTAAAAAAAACGAAGATTACTGTAGCATTTCGATAGTTATTAATTATTATAACTTGTACAATGGCAAAGTCAAATAAGTTTAAAAACTAATTCACGGGAATCAGTTTTTTACAAACAACAGCCAGACGTTCAGCAAATAAGTCTACATCGTTGTCCTGAGCGAACATATCATGTTTCTGTCATGTGAAAAAGATTAATTAGGCTGTTAACTAGCTTTTGCCCGCGGCTTCGTTCGCGTTAAACCACCGATAAAAAGTTATATTTCTATTTTTCGGGAAAAGTACTTTTTTCTGAATGAAAAGCACCCTATGTCCTAATCTGTACCTCTGACAAATTTCATGATTAGTTGAGTACTTAAGGCGTGAAAGCCAAACAATCAAACTGCCTTGTCTGTAAGAAATGTTTTCTTTAATTTGATTTGTATACAATGTGTCCCGTCACCAGTGTCGGAGCCTTTAATGATGTGAAATATGGCATTTTTTATCGACAAATTGCCCCCTCAAATTTGGTTTTTCTCTTACAGTTATAAAATGGCCGCCATTTTGTTTTCTTGGTAACCAAGACCTGGGCTCTCATACTAATTCGACCACCACAACTCATGTAAATGTCCTATCAACATTAAAAAGGTGTCATTTGATAGCTAACATGTAGACAACAGTTACACAGCCATCATGTTTCAATTGTCAAGGAATAAAAAATAGAAAAACTTAATGAAATAAAAACAAATAGATTCTTTTTTGTGTATTTTTTAATAATTGGCTTTTTGAGAAAACCCAAATTTGAGGGGGCAATTTGTCGATAAAAAATGCCATATTTCACACCATTAAAGGCTCCGACACTGGTGACGGGACACATTGTATATAACTCACCTTATCGGCGCACATGGCAGTTTTGATATCACTGCACGTGATCGTCTCGTAGCCGGAGCGAGAGATCTTCTTGACGAAGTTTCCCGCCAGCTTGAGTATATCCGCACTCACGAACTCCAGTATGGCCACCATGAACACGGTCACCGAAATGTCCACTTTGTACAACAGCACCTCCTGGTGAAACAGAGCAATGGGAAAACATAATATCGTATAATAATAATATTTCTTACCGAATGTAACCAATCAGCGTAGCCCAAAGCACTGCGAGGCTTGTGTTATGGATTCTGGCATATAAATGATGTCAGACACGAGGATTCTTTATAAATAAGGTCTTGCGGTATCGGTGGAATCAAGAATTTTCAATTTTTTAATCCCGTTTTACGGGGATCCGAAATTTGTTGACAAACATGGATAAAGAAAGTACCTAGTAAAATAAACTATGGCATTTATTTAAACAAGTACAAAAATATGCAGAAATTTTAAGGCATTTTCAATGTATCATCACCCAAACTACTTCGAATCTTGTTGGCAAGATAACCGGCAATGGAGAACGCTCGCTCGGTATTTACACGTGCATTATTTGGAAAATAAAGTAAGAACAATAGTAAACTAAAGTCTGCGCTAACATTTTATTGACATGTTTGAATACACATTTTTAATCAGACTTCATAATCGGTACAGATATCTGTACGGACTAAACGTCTGTATCACACGAGAGAGGGAGAAAGAGGGGAGAAAAAGAGAGAAGGGGAGAAGAGAGAGAAGGTGAGAATGGAGAGAAGGAAAGAAAGATCGGGAGAGGAGGAGAGGGAAAGGGGGGAGAAGAGAAAAAAGGGGAGAGGAGAAAACGAGTGAGAGAGAGTGGTATAAGAAATGACTGAGGGATACCTTTTGTAACATAGAGTGCAGTTTATCGACGGGCAGCGCAGCGCGTTTTTTTCGTTGATTTGTAGTCTCCTTCGCGTCGGCGAGCGCCCACTTGTCGAGCGGAGTGGGGAACGAACGAGCCACACGCTCTTCCACGTCCTTTAACAACAAGCGGGCAACACTTTACAAACGTCCAGCTTAAATATTTTGGTTCAAATTCAAAATTTTTAATTTTAGATCACAGGTTACATTAAGTTGTTAAAATATGGTAAGTACAATCTGTGTCTTACTTCGTAGAGTGTAAAATATATTATACAAATGCTTAAAAATAATCAAAACTACAATTAAGTAATAAATAATAATGAGTAAAAACATACAATTCGGATACACCGTAGTAGCATTTTTGTACAAGCATTTCGCGAAGTCTATTTTCGAAAATATTTATTGCAAAAGAAATTCTTACTGATCAGTGCAGTTTTTTTTATATAGAAAATAGGCATGCGCTTGACCACTATCTCGCCTGATGGTAAGCGTCGATGCGATCTAGGATGTGACGCGCCTAGAAGATACCTATTCACTCGTGACTTGAAGACCCCTAAATTGTATTTGTCAAGAAACACAGACTCCTTAGCTGTACGTATCATAAAATTGAAACCAAAACGCTTAGTGCGACTCTTTGGTATATCCACCATATAACGGTGTCGCCAATTTGAAAGTCTGGTTGTCCGATGAAAAAATGGGGACGGCGGAACAAGGTTGTCCAATTCAGCTGCACACTCTCCGAAATGTATGTAGTTTTGCACGGAATTTGACGCAAATCATTTGGCTTACGAGAACAAGTCCAAATATATAAACAAGGTTGTGTCATTGCAGTATGGCATTATGTACGTGTGTTAATACGTGCTTGTGTGCGCATGCGTAGTACAAAGCTTTAGAGAAGGCATCACAACTACCGTGATATTTTGTATACGTGTATTATTTTTAAAGGTTTCACTTCTACCATGTGTGAATTGTACACATGCTTTTTTATTTTTGTCTATTGTTGTTATGACCTGTTTTTGTACTAAATATTTTTTGTTGTTATTTGCATATTTAAAAGAAACACAATCATCCCACAAGATGGTACAAATTTTTACTGTGAAAAAAGAAACTTGAAAATATTTTTAAAGCAAGTTAAGAAACTACTACATCGAATTAATAAAAAGATTGTGACTGTGATTTCCGCACGCTTTTACGACATACATTTTGGTTTAAGAATTGATTTCATTAAATTTTGTTGTGTTGAGAAGAAGATTTAAAAAAGATAAGGTAATCTTGGAGAGAATTGGTGGATTTATTCGGGAAATGTGATTTTAAATTATTATAATAGAAAGATACTAGATACTCTGGTCACAAGAGAATTCTCAGGCGGGAAACGAACCAGCAACCTTTGGAAATCAGATCCAATGCTCTCCCAATTGAGTTACCGAGCCTTGTGAACACTCGTCGAAATTTTCTAGTACCTATCTGATTTTACGCTGTAGGCCAACGTTGTTTCATCAATGAGAGGAACGTCCTCTCGTATTCGAAAGAAACATTTTTACAAATGTTTGGGCAATCGATTAAGATGAAACAGCCATTCTCTTGAGACCGGAGTCGTTTTTTTTTAGTATCTTTCTATTATAATAATTTATCTTATAAGATCACATTGAAAAATGCATAAAATATATAAAAAAATATATAAAATGTTATTTTTTACAATTGCTTAGTGCTCAATAACTATGCAATATTTATTAACGACATTTTTTATATTTATTGTCTGTGTGTGAGTGCTTGCTTAACCCACACACCTTAACTACTAATGACAATAGCCGCTATATCTTTAATGATACAAGACAAAGATAATTAGTAAATTAATTAAATAATTCATTTATAAAGGTAGTGATTGATTTGGTTTAATGACTGTACAGCTTGCTTTTCCTCATCTGACATTGCATGTGAATAGACACATTTGGTGTATTTGATAGAATCAGAAGTTACTTGGCGGAAGTCCATATCCATTAGTAAAATAAAAATATGTAGATTACTTCCGTAAAACTCAAGCAGTGTGCACCGCCCGCCCGCCCGCAAATAAATGCAGGAACCGCAGAAACCGGCACTTTCACACCTTCACTTAGTGCTCGTTATTGCATAGTCTAATAAGATGATGCTCCACGTGGGCAAAACACGTGTAGAGTAGTTGGTGAAGGTGCCGGTGTCTGCGGTTCCTACATTTATTTGCGGGCGGGCGGGCGGTGCACACTGCTTGAGTTTTACGGAAGTAAGCTACATATTTTTATTTTACTAATACACATTTGTTGCTTACGACAAGCCCAATGTTACTAAATATAACATCTATTATAATGCACATAGCAAAGGAGTGGAACTCCCTCCTTACGTCTGTATTTCCGAGTACTTATAACCTGTCCATTTTAAAGCCAGGGTGAATAATAGGCAGCTTCTGGATTATCTCATTCCACCGTGGATCCTATCTTGGCCCCTGCGCTTGATTGGGGTCAAAAAAGAACCCATTCAAATAAAAAGAAATATTTCAAGTTTGAAAAAAGCCTAAAAGTCCGCAGTACTAGACTACTAATGTCGAAATTTTGTATTTCTTGTTTACATTCGTATCGTTTTACCCGATACTAATTGTGGATCGTTATAAAGTGTCTGTGAACAATCATGAGTGTTGGCATGTGAATCAAAGTAGCGGAAGGTATTTTTTTTCACGTTTTCTTAAGTCCGCAAAGGTTTTAGTAAATCACCACCTCCACTGCCACAATGTTAAGTAAATTTTCCATCATTCACAAATTAGCACTCATCATCAAATAAGTAAAATAAATGAAAACGAGGCTGTATGGGATTTGTATCCTTTGCCTTCTCCTAGGCGAAAACATATCAAAAGGTCTATGACTGTTATTTAACTCACCTGTACGGTGAGGGGTGAGGGCACGGCACAGAGCATCGCAAGTAGCCGCAGACAAAGCGACTCCACATACTGCAACGCGCTCTCCTCCACGCTCAGCGTGGGATGCACCGTCTCCAGCACCTGGGAACCAATCACATATAACAAATCAGCCTCACCGCTTTAATATTTTGACTCGTTTAGCAATAAAATATAGAATCAACTCTTAACATGAAACAAATTCGATAAAAAAATCACATAAATTTTTAGTACATATATAAAACTAAGATCCAACACAGACCATACCATATACTCATCATACACAGTTGTTTAGTAAGGATTCTATTATATTCCTTTTGAATTTTGGAGTTGGCAATGCATATAGATCTATGTGCGCACAAAACTCATTGTATTTTTGAACCATACGACGCAGAGGCCCGCCCAAACCAGCGTTTGTTCAACACGACTTGGTAGCGAAAAAAGCCCGTCGAATGCAAACCTCTCGCCGATATGCTGCCCTTGGTACAGTATAGTACAATTTAATTACAAAATTCGACGTTGTCAATGTTATTGTGACACAGTCTGTACAGCATCATTACTTGAAGCAAGATAAGTCATGATGATAAAATCTGGTATCTGCTTAAGTTTGTCATATGATGAGATGATACCCCTGCAACATCGGAACTGAAAGATGCGAAGAAATTTGCGCTGTACTTTTCCTATTGCCTCCTCGTATATTTTAGGGTGGATCCCAATTAACACATGCGTATTCTAGTTGGGGACATAGTGACATTTATACAAGTGGAGAAAGGTTGTGTGTTTTAAGAACTCAGTAGAGGATCTAAGTACAAAACCATACATTTTTAGTGTTTTGTTGATTATATTAGTTATTATGTTGGTCAAGAGTGAGTTAGCTATCTAGAGTGACACCTGATCTCTCTGTCTAGAGTCTGATCTCAATGCTTTCACATTTTGTAAGGATTGATTACAAAGAAAATAGTTGATTTTATAAGATTTCTATTTTTTGTGAAATTAATAATGTTATATTTGGAAATGTTTAATTTAGTTTATTTGCTTCGCAGTATGCAGAAAATCTATTGTGATCTTGTTGAAGTTCTCTACAGTCCATAAGCTCGACAATAGCCCTATAAATCATAAGGTCATCAGCATACAATAGAAATTTATTAAGCTGAAAACAATTTTAAATATCATTTATTAAAACAATAAAAAGTAATGGCCCCAAGATTGACCCCTGCGGGACCCCAGAAGTTGCCCCCATCAATGCTATGATAGATACGTAACCATTTACTACTTTTTGAGTTCTGTGTGTTATATAGAATGCGTACCATAAAAGTAGATTTCCTCTTATACCATTATATGCCAACTTTTCAAGAAGAAGTTTATGGTCCACACTGTCAAAAGCTTTTCGAAAATTAACATTAACAACTATTAATAGTTAAATTGGCAATAATAATATACCTAGTCAAATTATTATTTTGAATTAAAAGATTTAATATTATTATTGTTATTAAAATTAAATTATGACTATTTAATTATTATTATTAGATATATACATTTTCTAGTTATTTCCTTAGTCAAGTTATAAATAAGTTAACTGTAAAAATATTTTCAATAGAGGTGTTACAAAAATCTCGTAAAGAGGAAACGGGGATCAATAGTCCCTTATAAAGAGTCAATTTACAATTTGAAAACCGTAGTATTGCAGTATGACTTACCGCTAAAATAAAAAAAAAAAATCATTTATGTGCCAACCCTATTGCTATATAATTATAGAGCATATAACACAGAATGTTTATGTACATTTTTACATAATGTCTGCAGAATGACAGAGTCGCTAACAAAATGTACAGAAGCCGCTCAGATCGATATTACAAGTCAAAGAAAACGTTAAAGACCTGACATAGACATATAGGGGACAAGACAAAGAGTAGATGAATAGCTGATGAAATGACATTGGTCATTTACCTAGATACAATGTGATACAATATGATATATGTGACAAATTAACAATAATTATCACATTTTCATTGCCAAATACAAAACTTTTGAAGTAGATTTAGTTTTGTTTACATGAAAAATCTGAATTATTATAGCTCATTTTATTAATAAAGTTCAAAAATATTTTTAAAGCATAATCAGGTCCGTTAGTAAATATTAAAAATTTGTACCCAGAAAGGTATATTAATTCTTAACAAAGTAATTGCATTGTCAATATGGTTAAAATGCTTTTATTTAAATGCACTTATTAAATTTTTTTGTTGCAGTAACCCTTATCAAAATGTGTACTACATCATATTCTGAAAAGTTAAACAAAAATCAAACTCTGTACGGTCTACGCAATGACCTACATTTAATTTGTTTAAAGTCATCATTTTTAACATATTTCCGTCAGTTTATATTCAACTTGCAACTCATCAATTAGTGATACATTCATTACACGATTAAAGTTATTTCAAACTTTATCATTCATCTCCTATGTAGTTTGACCATACAATTAATACAAACTCATTAAATATTTTAATACTATTTATTATTTTATATTATGCATTACCATTGTTTGGTAAAAGTAACAACTTAATATGAAACTAAACAATTGGCATGAGTTATCTTAAACTTATTTAATGCATAGTAAACTATTATTCTCATTTATATAAATAAATATAGTTGTAATTGGTTACCACATCTTATTGGAACTAAAGGATAAATAATTAAACAAATGAGAATATAAACATTTGGCTTCAGGTTATAACACGGTTAAAATTTCCAATATGGACCGTCGATTTAAATGCCCATATTTTTTTTGTAGATAGTACTCACTAAAAGAAAGCGTTTTGCAAAGTATTAGGTTACGAAAATTTATGGTTCATGAGATATATTTTTTTAAACTTTTCGTACAAATTGGCAAATAACACGATATGGACCGTCTATATATGAGGTTTGAGGGGTGGGAGGGGGAAGAGGGGGTTAGGGCTATCCCCCCGTGCCATCCCCACCCTGCGGAACCCCATGGTTATTGAGATATTCATGGTTAAAGTTTTAAGGTAAGAATAGCGCTATTTAGTTTTAACCGTACCTAAACCAATAACTATAGGACCGATTCGGTTCTGGCACTTCGCCGGCCGCTGCCGCGGCACGCTCGCTTCGCTCGCTCGGCTCGTGCGTTGTGGTCACAGTTCTAACCTAACCTAACCAAACCAAAATTAATGTATATAATACTGATTACTATTGTAGTATTATGTATGTATTCAAAGTTTGAGATTGTAACAGAAACAAGGTAAGAAAGTAATTTTTACAAATTAGAAATATGTTTTTTTTTATTATAGCGTATTTTCACGGTTTTTTCGTTCTTATCTTAAAAGAGATGTGTCTAAATGAGCTCTAATGAGATTTAATTGTTTCTTGGTTAACAAAAGCTGTTAATTATTAAAAGTCTGGTTCAAAATAAAGAAAAGTGAAAAAAAAATCTGACGCAGCTGGGTATGTAATGTATAAGTATGTTTTCTACAAATCACGAATGTTGGAACGCCGCGACGTCATACTGTACGCGTACGCAGTACGTTGTTCTAATATACATAACATAGCATGTTATAAGTTACTCAGTAACTGAAGTAACGAGTAACAATATGATAGTAACGAGAACTAATTGTCATAGTAATGATTACATACTAGTACGTGAAGTGATTGACGTTTGACATCTAATATTTGTCAAATTTATTGTGTAATTGCGTGTTATTTGCCAATTTGTACGAAAAGTTTAAAAAAATATATCTCATGAACCGTAAGTTTTCGTAACCTAATACTTTGCAAAACGCTTTCTTTTAGTGAGTACTAACTACAAAAAAAATATGGGCATTTAAGTCGACGGTCCATATTGGAAATTTTAGCCTATAACACTATCTCTAATACCATAAATTTATTAACTATGGCTTAAAAAGCCAAAATGCTGGTAAGTGATAATATAATACCACTAAGTTAATTAATGCAATACAATAAGAAAAAATATCAAGAAGGTGCTTCAAAACTATTAGTTGCGGTTTAAAGACAGTTTGGATAATCTTCGATGTGATCAGTATTCAATAAAATATTGAGTGATAACTTATCACAGACCTTGATGGTTAAGCTAACTACACTCATAGATGTTATAAACATCTGGACATTGTTTTCTAATAAACATCACTTAAATTTTATAAATACATGCAATTTGGTTAAATCTCAGAACTGTAAAGCCTACTTTCAATAAAATTCAGGTTTTGTTACAAGAAAATAGGACAATTACTGTAGACATAAGTTTTGTACACAAACCTTTTTGAGCGAGTTGACAAAGATACCTCTCCATTTTTCAACGTTCTCCGGGTCCAGAAAGTCGTACCCGCGGCTCTCGTCGACAGTTGATAGCATTCTAAGCAACAACCCCGCGCCGAAATCATGTAAACACTAACGTTTTAACAGACCACGAAAAGACACGGCACCATATCGCCAATAACACAAAGTTAATAACTTCCAACCACACAACACTCAGCACATTTACTTAACTATATGTTACAGAGAAGAAATAAAAGTATTTATAAACAATAGTTTGAAAATGTGAGAAGAAATTAATTGAAATGTAAATCCTTCGATTCATTTGATCGGCAAAACGACGCCATTTTCAATCTATTTACTATTGACGCGTTCAAGGACAATGAACGTCGGGTTACATTCAGTCAGTGGATTCTATTCAATTATAAAAGTTTCAACAACTAGATTTCTTTTTAAACTGGTTAAAATATTTTGATTTTGTAATATTAAAAAGTCATTGTCAATAACCATAATTTATAATGAGCTTTCTACTTTATACTAATTTTATAAAAGTATATTTTTATATATTGCAATCAAAAATAGTGGCTGTTAGTTTTCTAGCTTTTGTCAAAAAATAACAATGTCATTTATACGTCAACGTACAAAATAGATTCTTTTGTAGGTAAATATTATTAAAAGAAAATCTATTCCTGGTAATAAAAAAATATCTATTGCTGCTATTAATGTAATATACTAAATAAATATTGTGACCTTAATTTGTAATAATATAGTACCTATTTTTCTATATTTTACAGCAGAACATATTGATTATATATTTTTTTACTTTTTAATAACGTGTCAAGAAAAGCACCTTAGAACAGATAAGGTTTTGTTGTGATTGTAAAGTGCTTATTTTTCAAATTCGATAACATTATTTTTAAAGTTGCGTATACATTGCAAAGAAAAATGTTTCTTAAGATAGTTATAACATTGATATGGATACATAATGTGGTTAGTGAAGAAGCTAAAATATGCATAACAAATGTGGTGTTAGGAGAAAACAAGACGTTCGTGTACAGTAGGCGAGTTTTAATTGTTATTCTTTACAAACTTCTGACTTATTTCCTTATTTCTTTAACTAAAAATTAGATTCAACTTATATAATTATGTTATATAAGTATACCAAAAACTATTGCGTTCTTTATTAATTTATGTCATAGGGGATTCCCCCTTATCGTAACCATGAGTTATAGTTTTTTATAATTTTAATTAAGCTCCTTTTAATTTTTTTTCGTTTCGTTTCTTCATGAAATTTTTAGTGTCCAGACCTTGGTTGGAGTATAGGAAAAGGTCTTTTTAACCACAGAAACTAAAAAAAACACAGGGATCACATACGCAATTTGAAAATCGGTATAACAAAGCAATAAATTCAACAAATTTCAATATTTTTCCTAGTCTAAAATATTAACACTGCTCATTTACCATTAAAACTGAAGTCAGCGAAAAGAAATTACAAGAGTAATTTCTTTTCGCTTTATTTTTGTTACTACTAAGTACTAAAAAGTGTTTATTTTTGTCAATTTTATATGATAGGGTAAAGAAATCTATAATTATTTTATTTTTGTAAAAAAGTTCCTAAGTCCTTGACACCCTGCACACCCTTTGCTATATTCCAACCTAGAGCTTTGTTAATAAATCCATTTCAAAATTAATATTTTTTATATTTGTACTAAAGACTTGTCCACTCGCCTCCTGAGGGTCCTATTAAATAGAATGAATCATTCTCCAAACCTTACCTTTCTTAACTAAAGTATTGTTTCAGATGTAAATATGATGAGCTGATACAAGTCACATTGAATGCGAGCACTGAACAATTCTTGGATTTTTATGAGGTGTGTAATTATCCGTCTCACCTTCGTCTGATTAATGCCGTGATATAATATATAAAAATATATGTAAAAAACTAATAATTCTCAACTAATATTTACATTATTTGTATTTTTAATTGCTAAATTATATGATTAATTATCAACAGAAAAAAAATGTATATAATTTCAAGACATAATTTTTTAAAGTATAACAAATAATTCATTCAAGTTTACCAAAAAAATGTCATTACCTTCCTTATATAGTACTCATTTAATTGAAAATGTGTTTGTATAAAGAGAGTACGTACGAGTAAGTCCCTTGTATGGCGTAGTATCCGAATTACTCCCATGTATGTTCCGCGACTTTTTATAGTTTTCGAGTTATGATTATTTATTTTTTTTTAAGAATTTTCGACCTGACCGTCGGAATAAAATGTTTGTTAAATGAACTGTTTTGAGAATTTTTTGCAATGCAAACTTCATAAGCAGTATTCTCAAAAATACTTATATGCATAAAATAATCATTTTCTTTACTTTGATGAAAGTTATGAAAAATTGGCCTAGAGTGAATAATGGGTGCGTTTGGCAGAAAAAAGCGCTGGACAGTGCTCGAAAGCAAAAGGGCTAAATGACTATTTTCTGTTAGGTCGCAAACTAAGCGGTCACTGGGGAACATAACCTCAATTAAATATTCATATTTTTATCAAATGCAGTGAAAAGTTTTTAACTATGAATAATATATTAAATAATTTAGTGAATGACAATATTGAAGAAGACGAGATTACTACTATTATTTTAATGATTGTACAAAACCACAGGTTAACTTAAGTTTGTAAACAAACTTATCTAAACAAAATGGCGGAAAACGTCACCGCTGCGAAAGTTAGAAAACTTGTCCTTACCGAAAACTGTATAGTTTGTTTCTCAGCGCTAGCGAGCGCCGTCAAACGCTTTTTTCTGCCAAACGCACCCAATGTATCTATTATTGTTTATTGAATTTATAATAAAACTTACTTTCGATGTTGAAGGTAGTTAACGTTCAACATTGATGGGCCGCGTCTGCCAGCGTCTCGGTAGCTCAGCGATCACAGCTCTCGCCCAGATAGCGAAAGATTGTGGGTTCGAATCCTAATGGCTCGAAGACATAGTTGTTTTTTTTTCTTGAATAATAGATTTTTCTTGTTACATGAAAAAGTACCTGGGCGACCGAGCTTCGCTCGCCATCATTTTTTTTTGTAACATTCGCGTTTATTTACCTTATCTTTTTTTAAAGCTTATATAAAATATAAAAAAAATATATAAAAAAAAAAAAGGAAAAAGAAATAAGATTCTGTCAGTGTGGGATTTGAACCCAGACCCGAAGTCTTGGAATTCGCCAGAGGCCTAACTCCCGACTGACCTACCGTAACATTGCAGATAGTGGCGAAATTTAGCTTTGTATTCTAATGATAATTTTAGCAGTTTTTCAGTGCTCAGAAACACGAAAAATACACATTTTCTAAAAATTAAACCTAGCTCGATCCACTTATCGTCCCCGAAACTCCTTGCATACAAAATTTCATGAATATCGTTGGCGCCGTTTCCGAGATTCCAATTATTGAGCGAAACTCTTTAGGCAACTCACAAATTTCGCTTGACTCCCTCCTGCTACTTAACGGTTCAACCGATTCGAACGAATTTTGACATGAACATACATGATTATAACGGGGGTTGGGGGTGGTTCCGTTTGGGGTGGAATCGATTTGTTAGTCCATATAGTAGGTAAAAATTTTTTTTTTTAATTTTTAGGTCAATTGTGAAAGGGGCCGCCTTATTGACCCTTCTCCTTACGCTGAATTTCTATTATATGATGATCACCTATCTATGTATCATTTAATATGTATTTGTAACCGTTATCGTAGTATCCATAACACAAGTCTCACAGTAATTACTTTGAGTTAGATTATATGTTTTGAATGTGAGAAAAAATATTAATATTCGGCAGGACTCGGAGCAGTGGCATGGGTACCCGAGCCGGCTGCACGTCTCCACAAACTCGGCCGTTACCCCTGACTACCCCCTCTTCATCACCACCACGCAACAGAAAGGTCAGCTACACGAATAATTGTTTTATCACATAGTTACACGCGCGCTCGCACACACACACACACACATACACACACTCACATACGCGAACACACACACGTACGCACGCGCGCGCACGCACGCACACACACACACACACACACACACACACACACATATGCACATGCACATAGTAAATTTATACAAAAACTTCCAATCTCATTTCAATTTCGCAAAGTCGATTGACGACAGTTGCGCACACTTACTTTGGCAGCATGTGAAAAAAGATTGTCAGAAAGATTGAAATCTCTGCAACCTAAATAGCTTGACGAAGCGTGTACAATGTTAGCACCTAGTGTTTAAGATAATGTACTCTATTCTACGTAAAAGCCTTGCTAATGTCGTTAAATAAACTTATTATTATCTTAATATATATAAATTACGTATCACGTTGTTTGTCCGCGATGTACTCCTAAACTACTTAACCGATTTTGATCAAACTTCGTAACTATCTATTATTTGATCTAACTTAAAAGATAGGATAGGTTTTATTTCAATTTATAACATAGCAAAGCGTGGCTGGGTCAGCTAGTTATTATATAAAAATCCATGTCACAGTGTTTGACCGCGATGAACTCTGAAACTACTCAACCGAATTTGATGACTTTTTTCATTTTGCTGCATTTGTTCCCACTTAGGACATAAGGATAGGTTTATTTTAATTAATAATTAAAAAAATGCAAGTAATAATAACTGAGCCACAGCAACGTGGCCGGGTTAGCTGGTTTTTATTTTTTTTTATTGTTTTTTAGATCTTACATCATGCTATCTAGATTATCAAGATGCAGCAGTTCCGTCCTGAACTGGGACTTTAGTGACGAAAATGAATTGTTTTGTGACACCCTGTATAACGTGGAACGGGTCTTTCCAGGCATATCGTCGTGGGAGCTGCCGGTGAACGGTGTGGGCGCAGCTTCGCGCACCCTTTGCCCACACGACGCCGGGCCTAGTAAGTATGCACCCTCAAGTATTAGCTCCACAGTAGAACTAACGGGACTTTTTTTATTGTTTTGAAACCAATTTAGTAGCTGACGCAATTGTGTCATCGGACAACCAGACTTACAAAAAGGCTTCATCATACAGGGTGTTCGGAAGAACTTAGAACATACAAAAATGGGGGGCAGGTGAAGTGGTCTGTTAACTGACTAGCCCAAAAAATTTTACCTAGGTCTCAAGATTTTTATTTTTTTTTAATTTCTGGAATTTTTCGCTTTAAACCCGTGTACATTTTTTTTCAAGGCCAGATCTATTTTTTTCTTTATTACAACCTAAGTGATCGGTAGGTCCTTTTAAAATTAAAAGTTGCACATTGCTAGATATAAAGTTATGGACCCTCAAACATAAAAAAGAGTTAAAATAAATTTTGAAGCTCAACTTCGCGTTGCATTAAAAAAAAAAGACTGATGGCTGACTTCTGATTTATTAAAAACATCTTTAAAGTGAGCTTTGTACCGATATGTTTTGATATCTTTTACCTAAAAAATAATTAAAAATAATCTTGAGACCTAGGTAAAATCTTTTGGGCTAGTTAGTTAACAGACCACCTCACCTGCCCCCCATTTTCGTATGTTCAACGTTCTTCTGAACACCCTGTATAATTGATATGCCGGGTACCCTTTATCTGGCAGAATCTTGTTGCGCAGAAAGTCACTTGGCATATTAATCAAAAGGCATAAATTGACATACATTGCAGGTTAAGTTAGGTTAGGTATTTTTTTATTCAGTACCAGCCAGCAAGCTATTTCTAATTATGCCAAATGATTAGTATACGTTCTAAAATTATGAATTTTAACTATCTGCGAAAAAAGGTAGACCCTTGATAGACCAAAGAGTCGCACTAACCGTTTCGGTTTCCATTTTGTGATCCGTATCGCTAAGGCGAGGAACTTTTTGCATATTTGTCTCCTGACAAATGCAATTTACGGGTCTAGTGGAGACGTGTTAAAGTTGTAAGATTCTGTATATTGGTACTAGGCGATGCAGTCGCTAAGCATAAAGCTACGCTAGCACCATATATTGGAGCGGAGCGTAATACCTAAAAAAACAAAAATCTTTTTTTTTCTTTCGATGGGAATTTTTGCGAATTTTAAAATCCGTCACAATCTGGTCCTAAACCTGTTGATTCGATTCCACACAAAATATATTAAAATCAGTTAAAAACTCGGGAAGTTATGGCGTAACAGACATTGCGCCATTGAAGCTGATCCATGGGTGGTTCGCTCGCTCCGCTCCAATAAAAGATAAAAAGTGATGTAGTTTGAATAAACATTCGTAGTAAGCAATTGACGACCGTTATAAGCTTCACGATGTTCATATGTGAATTTATAAAAACATGTGCATCTTTAAAATCAACTAAATCGATCTCTAAATCCCACCTTTCCTTAATCATCTTTAAATCTCTTAATCTTTTGTGCATTTGTTTGTTCAAAATTCATTACAAAAAAAATGTATATTTTTGCATTAGTATGTCCCTGAATTCATAATTTATACCATTTTTAGATTTCACCATGTCAAATGTTGATATGTTTTATTTGATTAATCGGATTATTTAGGATTAATAAATATATAACAGTGATTTAGGTAAATCATTTGAATGATTTATAAATAATTATTTCATAAAAATAATGATTTTGCGCATGAGAGAACGAAAACAATACGCGTTGATGAAATATGCGGTGGCGCGACCTATAATCGCGATCAAAAGTATGGAGTCAACTTCTTGCGATTTTAAGGATTAGATGACTAATAGAGTTTAATAAAAATAGTACCAAGCAGACCCTCTTTCCCACTAGGCATTCTGGGCAAATGCCCGGGGCCCCGCGATCGATAGGGGCCCCCCTAGTTCCTGCCAGAACACTAAACCGATACCGACATTTATTACTGAAAAACTTATTGAATGTGAGTAAATCCAACCTCAATTAGGGACTATATTATCGACTTGCTTATTAGCTTTTGCATGCACGAAGCTACTATACTCTCGCCCAAAATAAGGCTATCGAATTTCAGCATGCTTAGATAATTTTAAATATGAGAGAATCGCCCCATTTAAATTAAAGATTATGTATTCATCTAATGACTGTCAATAAAAAAACCTGAAAGCTTGTTTATCTACTTTCATTGTCTATTCTGGTAATTAAACATTATTCTGTCAAAGTCATAGGGGCCCCGTTATTCTTATATGCCCAGGGCATCCAATAGGTTAAAGACGCCCCGCTACCAAGTGCTTATGATAATGAAATTGAGCAGTTCTATGGTGATTCATCTTTAAATGCTCCTTCACTGAAACCCGGACAGCTCCTGAAATATTGGAGTAATTGAAATGAATTACGGTATCAATTTATAGTTTACAATATAAACTTTTAAAATGGTGCAATTTTTATCAATGTTTCATTAATCCACTAATTCTTATGATCCCTCGAAACAAATCACAATAATGTGACTCCATACTTTTACTCGAAAGTGTAGTACACAGAAGTAGATTTGCCGAAAAACTGGGGGTCCACTGTTACTGTATTGGAGCGGAGCTTCCATGGATCAGCTTCAATGAAGCAATGTCTGGCATGCCATAACTTCCCGAGTTCTTAACTGATTTTAATATTTTTGTGTGGAATCGAATCAACCGCCCGAATGAAATGAATTTGAAAATCGCAAAAATGAAAGAGTTATGTTCAAAAACATTGGCTCTATGGGATTTCCCATAACCACAAAAAACGCGAGCTTTTTGAAAGTTTTTATTCTTATGGAATTTTAAAATTTGCTAAACATTATTGAATTTTCTTTTGACGTGACAACGTCTTATAAATTGGTTTGCCGGGTGACACTTCAAGAAACTGCGTTACGCTCCGCTCACGTTATGCGCTTACAATGAGAGCGAGTGAGAGGCACGCGTCCCTTCCACTCGGGCATGGTTAGCCCGCCTAAGAGCGAGAGAGACAGACATAAAAAGTGGAAGGGACGCGTGCCTATAAATTAATGTTTTAAATATAATTCTTTGTATAAATAAATGTTTTAAATTGTTACTATTATTTCATCCTTCTTCCTACTATACGAATGAATATTCACATTAAAATTATTTTACCACTCAAAGTCGTTGTCACGTAAAACTTTCGCCCGTATACCGGAATTTACAGGCAACCAACCAGTTTTTTTATTTAATACTAGCTGACCCAGCCACGCGTTGCTGCGGCACAGTAAATTTTTTATTAATATTTTTTTTTCTTAAATAAAAGTAGCCTAAGTTACTCCTTATTACATCAGCTACCTGCCAATAAAAGTCTTGTCAAAATCGGTCCAGCCATTTCAGAGATTACCCGGAACCAACAGACACTTCAATTTTATTTATATGTATAGATTACTCTGCTGCAATATATGGTGCTAGCGAAGCTTTATGCTTAGCGACTGCATCGACTTAGCTATCTTTGTGTAACGTTTATCCTTACTTTATCTAGTTCTTATCTTATCCTGGCCCTACCTTCATGTTATCAATGCGTTTACGTCGCAGACGTGACGTCGGTGAATCGGCCTTCGCTGCAATTGCGCACATCGAGCGTGGGGGCAGTGACGGCCACCGTCAAGCTGCGGCGGGTTCGAGACTTCTTCGTGGAAGTTGACAAGGTGGGGCTTCGCTCGCGTTAATTTGGTTCCACGGTCTTTGTGTTAGGTTTACATTAGTTAGCTTGGTTCATAAGATATTGAATACGCATGTAAAAAACCGGCCAAGTGCGAGGCGGACTCGCGCACCGAGGGTTCCGTAAAATATTTTAATTATATGATGTAACAAAAAAATTACGGTTTTCGCAATTTTTCCTTTATCTGTGCTATAAGACGTTGCTTCGTACAAAATTTCAAGATTCTGAGTTCACGGGAACTACCGTGTAGGTTTTGATTCCCTTGCGAGTGTCGAAATTTTGCAGAATTTTGCGGCATAAACGTCTGTATCTTTTGATTGCGTTGGCTTAGAAGTTTTTTCCTTTCGAGGAACGGAACCCTAAAAAACCGACCACGCTTCCGAGCCCTTAGGTAGGTTTCGAAATTTCAAACCCACGACCTTTCGTTATCCGGGTGAGTGCTCTAACCGCTGAGCTACCGAGACGCCGGCAGACGCGTCGAAATTTTCAAACGTATTTTAATTTCTACATTGGTGGAACGATACTGGCTCATAATAGAAGTTTATCGTTTATAAATTTCGACGCGTCTGCCAGCGTCGCAGTAGCTCAGCTGTCAGAGCACTCGCTCGGATAATGAAAGGTCGTGGGAATGAATCCCACCTGAGGGCTCGGAGGCTGGGCTGTTTCGGGCTGTTTTTACAGGCAATTGTCTTATAAAACAAGATTATTAATTTTTTTTGAGGATCAGATATTTCGATGCAGTTTCATGCGACATCGTCACGGAACAACTGAGTTCTTAAATTGTACTAAAACACTTTTTTGCCTTACCCAGGAACTGAACCTAACGGTGAAGCCGAACACGCCCAAGTATTACTACTTCTCTTTCGACAGCACTCCGCAGAACGTCTCCGTAGGAGACGGATGGCAATATTTACCCAGGTAAGGAGCTAAGAACAAATATAAATTAAAAATCCAAAAATCCCACGTTTTTCAGTGACCAAAAAAAGAATAAAATAACCCGAAGGGGCCAACCGTGGGGCCACTCAAAACGTGGGGGCGTATGTAACTTATGGAGATGTAATGAGATGTATGATATGCATAGATGTTGAGAGTATTTGTAAAGATGCGCCCTCACGTTTTGAGTGGCCCCTCGCTTGGCCCCGTCGGGTTATTTTATTATTTTTTGGTCACTGAAAAACGTGGGATTTTTAGATTTTTAAATCTAGTATTATTATTTTATTCTTTTTAATTATTAACTCAACGAAGTAACCATGTGTTACGCAACAATCGGATAAGCCCCATACAAAAGTGAAAGTTGCCGAAAGTTGACCTGAAAGTGCACCTAGAGAGTTGAAAGTTGTTGAAGCGTGCATTGTCATCGGGTTCTGAGCTACCCTGAAAGTTTCAACTCGCTAGGTGGTCGGGAAGTGCCTCAAAATTGAGATACAAGATTCCTACCGGACAGACAAGACGACAGACAAGCAAACAGACAAGAAAGCGACCTAAGAAAAACGTGGGAAAAAAGTTCATTCATTATATTGATAAAAACATCAAACCCGAGGCCGGTCACTCGACCATGAATTCTATGAATGCTACTAACTATGTATTATATATTTGACGACAGTTTGATGCAACGGTAGCGATTCTGCCTTTCGCACCGACGGTCCTAGTTTCGAATCCCGGAAGGAGCAGATGTTTGTGTGATGTATACGAACATTTGTACTTGACTCAAGAGTATTTATATATATTCCATATAAAATTATATATCTATGTAATTTAAAAAGTAATTTCGACGGGTGCTCACAAGGCTCAGTAGCTCAATTGGGAGAGCAGTGGACCGGTTAACCAAAGATTGTGGAGTCGAGTCCCGTTTGACCTTATCTTATAAGCTGAGTCGATTTCTTTTAATATTTTCTATTCAAATTTATCTTAATTACAATTTAGCATTAAAATAAAAAAGACTCATACATTATTTATATTATACATACCTATACATATATCGATGGCGAAATGCCAAGAACTCCTAACTGAAATTCGCCGAGAAATTAACTTTTTTGTCATTTTGAATTAAAATTCGTTATTGGCATGTTTTATTGAAATTTCCTAAGCGTAGTTTCTGTTGCAAGCGCATCAAATAAAAAAATTAAATAAACAAATTTTTTAATTTGTCAAGTAATTAAACGTTTTTTTCAGCTTACGTATTATTTGAATTTAGCAGTTAGGTGTTATTGGCACTTCGCCGTCGATATGTATCTCTATCCGTTACCCTATTATCCCTAACACAAGCCTTAAAGTGCTCACTATGGGCTAGGCTAATAGGTTAGATGACAAAAAAATTTTTTTGCTTTAATAGAAGCTCATTTCTATAATAAACAGACAGAAAAAAATCGGTTTTCGAATCACTTAAAAAACAAGCAACATATAAGGTATTGAATATTTTGCTCCATCTCCCTCTAGCAAAACGGAAATTTACATGGAGTTTATATGGCCATACTAAACAGTGACGTCACTGTTGATGTCGGATCTCTCTGTCTAATCGCTTCCTAATGAACAACTTAAAATGCCTGTATCTAATGTATTTCTAAGCCGATTTTTATTCTGATTTCACAGGATTGTATCTTTTTCTACGATATTTTAATATATTATGACGAGACGTGAAAATCAAAACTCAGGTATCATCCCAATTTGTATGAATGCAAGGTTTTTCTTTCTGGTTTTTCAGATTTGATACTTTTATACTTTCTAACTTACAAAATATTCCTTCGATTACCAGGTTTAATTACTCAATCCCGAAGAGTGTGGTCCTGATCATCGAGTCTGATGATGACATATGCGCCACTGTATCAATACAGAACGATTCGGTGAGTGATTTTATGGCTTTTAATAACAGCGTGACAAAAAAATCACGTGTGTGTACTTATGTACGCACGTAAGAAGTTATACTTCTTTAGCGTAACTAAACTAAAATATCTAAATATTACTACTCGTGTGCCAGTACTCTTTTGTTTGTGAAAAAAACCGGCCAAGTGCGAGTCGAACTCGCGCACCGAGAGCACCGTGAAATATTTTTATTATATGATGTAACCAAAAATTAGCGGTTATCGCAATTTTTTCTATATCTTTTATTTTTATTAACTTTAATTCCCTTGCGAATGTCGATAATTTGCGGCATAAACGGCTGTATCTTTTGATTGCGTTGGCTTAGAAGTTTGATTTATTCTCAGCTCCAAGGGACAGTAGACCTCAGTATTTGATATAAATTCCAGCTTGACACTTCCACGCGTTCCTGAGAAAAAGGGTCTTGACAGACAGACAGACAGACGGACGGACTACAAAGTGATCCTATAAAGGTTCCGTTTTTTCCTTTCTTGGTACGGAACCCTAAAAACGATAATTTTATAAAAAAAAGTTTATATTATAAACAAATAAAAATAATACATACCGACAGTTAATCTCAAATCAACAAAAGTTTATAAAATAAAAACCATTTTTATCACGGTTATAATATAAAATTGTTAACACAATATTATATAAATTATTGTTAAACACCATATATAATATAAAATCACACACACACACACACACATTGATAAATATTTGAGTAACTACCTTGAACACAGTTAACAGTTCTCACGAAAACTAGACAATTAGCGGCCAACTTCATCCTGTCGCTTTTAGGCGTCGGTGTGCGCGCGCATCGTAAAAATTCACTCTCATCATTTTTCAGAAACGCGTCAAAAGAAGCATAGCTTCAATTTTTTTTAAGTGAAACCTATATAAAGGGGGGGGGGGGGGGGATTAAGATTTTTTCTGTCACGGAAAAGCGTTACGGTCAAATATGGTGACTAATTTGTTTTGAGTTTTATTAGAAGTTATGAATGTTATGACGGGATGTTGTACGCTTGTTCAACGTTTGTCAGACATCGTGCCGAGTGTTACCATGCCCAAAAAATGAGTTTCAGTTCTAAGTATAGAGAACCCCCAATATTTATTGTTTTTTTTCAATTTTTGTGTGAAAATCTTAATGCGGTTCACAGAATACATCTATTTACCAAGTTTCAACAGTATAGTTCTTAAGTTTCGTTTTTATTTCACATTTAACACATTTATTTCAACGGTTCAGACACCGGTGACCAGACATTGTAGACGTTCATTGTTTGTGTACCACAGTGTCCAGTGTTTGACAACGAACGTGATGTGCTGTACCAAGGGTACCACCTCACAATGACCACTAAAGGGGGCATCACATTGACGGTAAGCGTCTTTTGATAAGCGTACACCCAAACTTGAACCTTACGGTCATGGACATAAGGGTGTTATTAAGTTTAAATATATTATAATAAGCTTATTATAAAGATTTGCGATTGATCTCATTATTAAGATAACTGATTTATGTACTATTGGTATGTTAACTCACTATGTTAAATATTTGCAATATTAAGGTGTCAAGTATTTGAATTTAAAAATAAAAAAACCTCTATGGAATCTAATACTTTTTCATTGCTGCCTATATATGTAATTTCATCTATGTACTGAAAATTTATAAGATAAAAGATCCATAAAAGATCCCCAAAAAAAGTAACGGATATGCATATCAGGCACATCACTAGTTGAAGACTTTCATATTTGAATGTCTAGTCTTGTCTTTTATGTTTTATGTAATTTTTTGTTTATATTATTTTGAAATAAGGTAAGTTTGTATGTCTTTAAATATATTTTTTCGTATTTTTATCAGTTACAGCTACGCCTTTAGTCAAACTTAGTTTTATTTTCTCAGTTCAGCGCATTAATTCAGGCATAATACTTCATCCATATATTTATGTCGCGTCACCTTCACTTGCCTGCCAGCATTATTACTGTAACGATCATATATTAAAACAAATTGAGTGAAAATTTAAGGCTTTTATGTTCAAAAATATTTATCAAATTTTTTAACCTATTTCCGATTTTAAGTACAACACACAGAGTTCAATATCTGCGGCGTCCTACCTCTTCTGAATATCTGCGGCGAGTTTATTTTTAATAATCAAATGTGTTTCAGCAAGCGATGTTCCCACACGGTTTCTACATAGTGTTCATAGTGAGACAAAGCGACGCGGAGTGTAACAATGACGCATACGAACACCACGGCGATAGGATTAAAAATTTCAGGTATATTTTTATATTTGAGTTTGGATGTATTTGGGTCGTTCTTCTTTTTTACCGACAGTGAAACGACGTTTTCCTGTTTTTTTGGTTTTTGAACTATCCATAATTGTGGTTTCTGTGTGGAATTTAAAAGAAATTGCATCTGTGTTGTCATTAGGACTAATTAAAGTTTCCTTTGCGGCAAATATTAATTCTTTTTTAATGTTGGTTTTAAAAAAAAAATGTGACAGAGTAGCCTTTTTATGTGGAGACCACATTTCGGTTTTCCACTCTGTCACGGCATTCTACGGAAAACAAACGAAAAAATTTGTTGATTAGAGAAAATGTAAAATTACATAATATGAAGAGACAAGAAAAATATGGACGTTTATTCGAACCGAATTAAACAACCGTAAATATCAATACTCCAACGAGATGCCATAATAAGACGAAGGACAGATCATTGTCGGTAAAAAAGAAGAACGTCCGATTTACACCAATATCCAAAGGATTTTGGGACCAATTGCAGGAGCTTTTAATTCTCATTTTTTGATATATTCACTTAGATTTCAATCCCTTTACCTTGTTATACTTTTTATAGTATAGTTTATAAACGTGTTGATGTGATTGCTACGCGTGTGTTGGCTCATAATTGTTTATAAACTTCCACTTGCTGTGTATATTTTTAACTGTGTACATTTAATTTGACCTCTGGCTGTTGAATGTGCCGATGAAAGTGAAAATAATAATAATAAAATTACTTACATTCACAAAAATTAGCCGCCCAAAGTAAGCACCGTAAGGCTTGTGTTATGCATACTAGGGTAACGGATAGACATACTATCGAGGCCTCTGTCGCCTTATCAGTCCTAAGTTGAAAGTCGCTAGCACACTGCACGATGCCTATAGCTTCAGGCCACGCCCCGCTCCATTCATTCAACAATGGCGCGCGTGCGCAAACAAGCAAGTGAGGGCAGATTGACAGTTGACAGTACTGACATCAAAGGCGATTTTAAAACCTGTTGTTTATGATTGGCCGTAGTATAAATCGTAGCAAAATACGAAGCCAATTAGGGGTCGTGTGGGCGTGTCCGATGCGATGAGTTCAAGCGGATATTTCTACAAAGTGGTAAGGCGCGAGAGACCTCGATATTTCATATAATGATACTTAAATATAGTATATTAATAGAAATATAATTGTCGACTGCCTTTGATGGATCCCCCTCCAATTGCCCAGGTTCCGTGTGTTGGCCACGATCTCGTACAAGGAGTACGTGGTGGGGGCTCTGGTGACCCTCGCATTGGTACTGACTGCAGCTGCTCTTGTAGCGCTGCTCCCCATCTGCAACTGCTCTCAAACAGGTTGGTATTTCTTCAGATTTCTACCAATTCTCGGATTTGCTTTGCAGTGCTCTTTACATCTTACTTATGAACATCATTTATAAGCCAGGCAAAATCCCGTCTGATAAATCAAAACTCGATTTCAAGAGATAACTTCTTTTATTTAAACTAGATGACGCTGTAGCGCGTAGAAACACGCTATCATATTGTTTTTGCGGGAGTACGTAAGTTATGTTAGGATAGCGAGACAATATGGTAACAAACACACACACACACACAAAGTATTGTCATAATATAATTAGGATGAGATATACAATGATGATCAGATACACTATAACTTTAGCGCTAAAAACGACTCCCAGTTCGGTGGTTGTCACCCGAATGAATAACCGTTTTAGTCCAGCTTTCCTTCGCACGTAGTGAGCGGAGTTATTGACAAATCACAGATTAGCTTCTGTGTTGCCAATATGAAAATTAAAATACGAACTTATTAATAAATCTGAAATAAGTTAATAGATTAAAAATCATTACAATATGCCCAAATAACGATTCTGTTACATTCGCCGCTATCACCTTCCATTTAATCATGTTTTATGTTCATGTTTTATTCATGTTTTATGTTCGTCTATAAATACAGAAACTTCCAAGGGAACTATATGTTATAGATGTAGACAAATATGCATGGGCAAGTCGGTAGTCTTAGTCTTCTCTTCTGTTTTTCTGTCGTCTTAGTCTTCTATTTTTTAGTATTTGTTTGTTATTGCGAAAACCGAAGTACATCATCTGTGAAAATTTCCATTGTTTTACTATCACGGCTCATGAGATACAGCCTGGTGACAGACAGACAGTGACGGACAGCGGAGTCTTAGTAATAGGGTCCCGTTTTACCTTTTGGTTAAGGAATCCTAAAAACTATTTTTCTATTTAATTAATGTTTTGAAAGAAAAGAAGTCTCCATTTCAGCTAATCTTAAAGGATTTAGAGCAGTCGGTTGCTCTACCGTTACCGACTTGTAACGGTAGAGCAACGCGGCCTTTGGCAAAATGAGGATATTCAAAGAGGCCAGGTCAAAGTACCCTTAATCGACGAGCATTTATGAAAAGGCTGATGAGAATTTAAGAAGCGAGAGATGGTATGGCATAATCATAGAAAATGGAAACTGTGATTATTTCATACAAACACGCGAAATACGAAAGTCGCAACTGCTGGATTTAAAAAAAACTGAAATGATTTTGAATAAATTTAATTATAATAAAATTACAGTAGTTTTCTTATAACTATTGATCCGATCGATGTAAGTATCACAGTGACGCAAAGGAAGGCACGCAGCGTCGAAGACGGCGACCTCACGTTGTGTAGCGTCGGCTGTTCCGTCATGTTTCACAAATCGTGGAATTAAACTGGGTTGCCGCGACGTCATCGGTTTCCATAGAAGCGCGCTACGTAACACACACACACACGCACACACAAACACACACACGCACGCACACACACTCTCATGTACAATACGTACTAACCAGGCTCATTAACTACTCTTTTGAGAATATTATAATGTATTGGAGGAATCCCTTACTCCTAAGACACAGGACACGTCCCAGTTTAGGAGTTGGAGATCTGATTTGAAAACATTGTAAACCTTCTCATTATGTGTATTGTTGATGTTTTGTAATGTATATAATGTATTACTAGCGGTCCGTCCCGGCTTCGCACGGGTCGCAAAATTCTTTAATTTTTTTCTATTTTAAATATTTTTCCGTTAGCGCCATCTAGCGTCCGGTAGACGAACTACTTGCGGATACGGCTTGCTATGCTAACGTTATTGATACAATGGAAAAAGAGCGGACAGACAAACCACTGTGATCTTAGATTATAGACTAGCGGCCCGTCCCGGCTATGCACGGGTGGACAAAATTCTTTAATTTTTTCTATTATTAAATATTTTTTCGTTAGCGCCATCTAGCGCCCAGTAGACGAATAACTTGCGGTTAACGCGTTGCTTTGGTAACGTTATTGATACATTGGAAAAAGAGCGGGGAGAAGAGCGGACAGACAAACACACTAACAACTGTGTTCTTGGATTTACACGTCTACTTGTTCGTAAGTCCTTTGTGTGTGTGCGCATACGCATATGAAAATGTATACAAGTCACAACTATAGCTTATATGTACTCTATATTAACGATATATGTATTTGTCCTCTTCATCAGAGACAGTGGTGGTGGTAGTGGAAGCTAAGGGGCCTTCCACGTCGGACGGGACTGTGGCCATAAGAGCAGTGCCACCCCATACCGAGTCTCAGTGGGATGATGGTATGTTCTCAGTTTCTAAAATCACGTTGCATTATAGAAAAATCGGCCAAGTGCGAGACGGACTCACACACAAAGGGTTCCGTAAACTTTTAGTTAAGTAAATTCGTAATTTTATTATTTATTTTTAAAGTGAATTACATAATTAAATATTCTGTGAATATTTCAAGCGTCTACCTGTTGCCATTATTAATAACGAGCAAAAAAAAGCACGTTTGCTGTATGGAACCCCCTTAAATATTTATTTTATTCTATTTTTAGTATTTGTTGTTATAGCAGCAACCGAAATACATCATCTGTGAAAATTTCAATTGTCTAACTATCACGATTCATGGGATACAGCCTGGTGACAAAGGGACGGACGGACAACGGAGTCTTAGTAATAGGGTCCCGTTTTACCCTTTGGGTAAGGAACCCTAAAAACAGTTTTCTATTCGATTAATATTTTGAAAGAAAAATAGTCTCTATTTCAGCTAATCTTAAAGGATTTAGAGCAGTCGGACATATTTTTTAGGGTTCCGTTCCTCGAAAGGAAAAAACGGAACCCTTATAAGATCACTTTGTTGTCCGTCCGTCTGTCAAGACCCTTTTTCTCGGGAAACGTGGATGTATCAAGCTGAAATTTATATCAAATACTCAGGTCTACTATCCCTTGGAGCTGTGAAAAACTCAAACTTCTAAGCCAACGCAATCAAAAGATACAGCCGCTAATGCCGCAAAATTCCGCAAATTTTCGATACTCGCAAGGGAATCAAAACCTACAGGGTACTTCCCGTGAACTCAGAATCTTGAAATTTGGTACAAAGCCACGTCTTATAGCACAGAAAAAGGAAAAATTGCGAAAACCGTAAATTATTAGTTACATCATATAATAAAAATATTTTTATAAAACGGAACCCTCGGTGCGCGAGTCCGACTCGCACTTGGCCGGTTTTTTTTAATAAAGAAAAGTATGCCTCATTTATCAAGTATCGTTGACAGAATTATTTGATCGTATAAAAAAATATATATAAATTTTATAAGCGTAACTAATTTAATGCGTCTTAAATGCTCCGAGGCAAAAGGCTGTGTATGCTGAAATACAGGTTATTTATTTACCTAGTTTGGCAAAAAATACAACATTTTATGATGTATTATATTCATAAGCTTTAAGTAGAACAAAAGTGTATAACTGGTATGGTCAAATAAAATTTATTATTATCATTATTATATCATTTATTATAAAGAACCCCGCACCAATCAAAGGGAAACTGGCCCACGGTCAAATTGTCTGAAATTTTAGTATGTTGTCGAGCTGAACAAAAGTTATTATGGGCACTAAGCTCGAAACCTCATACTTTTTGAGTTCTAGGCCGTTTTAAAAATCTCAATTCTAAAAGAATACATTTTTTGTTTCGATGATTTTTTTGTAAATCCCTTTGCCCTTTGCACTACGCATTCGTGTACTGCAAGGAGCATCTCTTTCTAGTTCTTATCTCCTCCCGAGCCCGTCTCTCCTGCCTAAAATCTTCCTTTTCTTCAGGAGAAGGGAGTAATGTTCATATGTGCATTTTTATTGTATGTCCCATTGCTTTCTACAGAACTTGCATCTCTCGTCACTCAGTTCAGTTCCTCCCTTTGATTTGTGCGGGGTTCTTTACACAATGGTCGAAGTATAAACGAAACTTTTATTGTCTTATGGGAAAGCAATAAAAGAGAAAATTATTTAAAATTAAATTAAAAATACCCGTTGCTTATTGTTGAGATTTATTTTTCGATAACGACAGTCGGTAAGTCGTGTCGTGATCTACTAAGTAGAGTAGTGCCAACCCTTGACACTTAACCACTCGTCAGTCCGCTACTACGCGCCCCACCCCTCTCAACAGTTCCAATGCTGCGCGAATTGTGAAAAAAATGTTCGACTCTTAGATAAGTATACCATTTTCTCGCTAAATTATGAAGCTAGGACCAAACAAAAATACCACCGGAAAGCTGATTGAATAAAGAATCCACCACAGAATATTTGGATCTCTGTAACTAAAAAAATAATCGTAATTAAAAAATAATAGTAGGCCACTTGGAAATTTGAATATGGTAGCAATTGCTACCAGAGACTGACGAGGGGTGTTGACTATCGGTAGCAATTGCTACCGGAACTGACAAGTGGTTAAGGGTTTCGTATAAGGCCCAGACTCATCTGATGGTTAAGCCCCAGAGTGATGGTGGTGTTGTTCGGCAGAATCGTTATCGGGGTCCACGCCCTGGGAGGAGGCGTGTCGGCCGCTCACCGTGGCCGGACTCAGCCGGGCCACGCCCCACGCGCACTCACGACGCTCAGACAGGTTATATTAACACACATAGAAACACGCAGACACACACACGCACACAGACACACAGGTAGGCACACAGAGAGAGAAAGATACAGGCACACGGAGAGATACACAGACACAAAGAGAGAGGAAAAATGCAAAGACACATATACAGAGAAAGAAACAGACACACACAAACACACAAGAAGAGAGGGAGAGAAGAGAAAATGACATACACAGAGAGAGAGGGAGAGAGACAAACTCACCCATACAAAGACACTCACATACAATATCTACTGTAGTGTTAAATGAATAGTTTTGTTTATTTTTTTTCTATCCTTTTGTTAATTAAATTACAGTCATTAATAATATGACTATTGTATTATATAGTTGAACTAGCTGACTCGGCCACGCGTTGCTGTGTTATAAATTAAGATAAAACCTATCCTATCTTTTAAGTTAGATCAAATAACAGATAGTTACGAAGTTTGATCAAAATCGGTTAAGTAGTTTAGGAGTCCATTGAGGACAAACATTGTGACACGAGATTTATATATATTAAGATTAATAGTGTCAATATTGATCCTGGTGATGATGATGCTGAATTATGTTAAATGCCGTCACAGGTACTTCTGGAGTTCGTTGACGGTGGCAGTGGTGTACGCGTTGCCAGTTGTACAACTACTCTTCACATACCAGAGGGTAAGAAGGCACTATCCATTCTCGTATCTACCTAATGTCTTTGCCTTTATATCATTTTATCTACTCTGATACTATAATACAAAGATTCTAAAACTGAAAACAAAATGCTTATGACAAACATTAAGTACAGGCCAAAAATAATAAAAAAAAAGTTTAATTACGATACAGGTCTTGTATGGACACCTGTAACATAATATAACTTTTTAATCATAACGATACACCTATACAACCTCCAGCTGGACCAAGGATGTTGAACCTCTACTTTAAAAAGGGTTTCAATGAACGAGTCCGCGACGACGCAACACGCATGCGCAATCGATGTTTGCACCTTGGCGCCAACATTTGACATTTAAAAGATCTTTTCAATATTTAAACAAAGTTTGGTTCTGTTTGCAATATTGTTTTACGTATTGTTACGAACACACAAAGCGCAAACAAACAAGCGCGGCACTACATAGAAGTATAGTCTCGAAAACCGGGTACATGCGCGAACTTTCTAGACACGGCCGATCACGTTCGCGCGAGTCGGGTACGTTCCAGAAAGGAACTTACTGGAATGGTCTGGGGCTCGTCTCGGCCCATATAAATAGCCGCAGAGAGGCGAGTCAGTCAGTTCAGTTTGAGCTACCTTCGAGGCGACTTCGAAGTGAAAACCAGTGATCAAGAGTGATACCAGTGAAACCTACGACTTGGCTACGACCTAGGACATTGTTAGTGCTTAGTGTTTGGACCTAGTGCTTTGTGTTGGACCTAGTGCTTCGTGAATAAAGTCTTCAAAAGAGTCAGCAGGTCTTTCTCTCCGAATCTATCGAACCCTAGCACGCAACAGTATTATAGTATGAGAGTAGATAAAGTAGTGTATGACACTGTACATAACTTGGTCTTATAACACTCGTGTGATACTATAAAAAAACTCTAAAAAAAATGATACTGTTGCATAATAACCCTTATTATGCAACAGTATCATAAACTACTATAATTGAATAATTGATTTCTTTTTAATATTTGCACGTCGACTAATATTTTACTTTGTCTTGACACAGTAAAATACAAGTTTTATACAAGATAGATTTGTCAGTGCAAATAAATTAATTATTTATTTATTTCATTTTATATGTGTACACCAAACTGACGTGTCTTATGGATTCTTTCTAATGTTGACAGGTTATCGAAAATAACATAGTACAGCTTTTTAAATATATTTATATTCCGAAACATATAATTTATTTCAACATATTGGTTACATAAGCTGTTACAAAATAAAATAGTACCTTTAACATGACCCGGTAAGGTAGAGCTATAGGGGGCCATGTCTCCCACTTTCTGGGAGGAAAGAGGGAGACATGGCCCCTGGTATAGATAATGTAAGAAAATCACTTAGAATTTGCCATAACTATATTAGTTTTGACACAACCTATGCCTCCCCCTTTTGTCCTCTTTGGGGGCGCCATCTGTCCAACTTCTTTCTCTTAAGATAATGACAAAAAAAATTAAGTATTTGTTTACTGTTGTTTTGTGTCAATGCTGTGTACAATTGTTATTGAAATATAGATTTAAAAATCAAGACGGAAGTTTAATAATTTAATAAAAAATACGACTTTTAGCTATACAGTATTCCTTTTTTTTTAGAAAGAAAACGCACCTCTCTATCTTGCCCCTACAGTAAACGTAACTCTTTCTCTTTCTATCTTCAGTAACTTATATCTCCGTCGCCCTTACACACTTTTCGCTATCGTCATGCATTCACCAGCTAATTTCCCAAGTCAAGCGTGCTTAAAGAAGTTTTACTTCAATAATCTTTTGTGGTTATATTTATTGAAGCGATAACTTCTTATGGGAGGGTAACGTTCGTTACGTAACGCGTTACGGCGCCAGTGTGTCTGGCTTCCCTTTATCTAATGCATACGGCAGCGGTAGGCAGGCTCCTCTCTCATTCTAACCCGCAGCGCTAGCCGCATTTCGGACAGACGCTTTCCCATCTCTACTCAGTGTTTAGTGTTTAATAAATACCCTTTTCATCCCACCACCTCGGAAAGTGTAATTTTGCGCTTCGAAATCTGGCTGGAAAATTCTATTTTATTCGCTTGAGCGGCAAAGTAGATTTGAATTTAGAACATCACATATAATGAGTACTCAATATAATTGTAAATTCAAAACGTCATTAAACCTATTTAATGTAACCTCTATGGTGCCAAATTTATGATAAGAACTTTTTAAATTGTGAAAAAATTTAAATTTGGAACCTTCTTGGTTTCTTTGTTTTATTTGCGTGCTTCGCGCCATTCTAGTTTTTCACGTTTTATTGCTTAATATAATTAACATAACCTAAAAACTGTACAAAAAAATCAACTAAAATGAGTGACATTAGCGACGATGAAGTTTATCTAACGCCAACTGAGTTAACTGAAACAGTTAATAATGCGCAAATGAGCCTTCTCCCTCAGCAATCACGAGAGAAGTATTTGAAACAGTACGATATATTTAACATGTGGCGACTAGCTAAAGGAGCAAAAACTTTCTCCGAAAACGTTTTGCTGGCATATTTTATAGAATTATCTGAGACCAAGAAAGCAAGCACGCTATGGAGTACGTATTCAATGCTAAAATTAACAATTAAGATGAAGAAAGACGTTCATATCGACACCTATCATAAATTAGTGGCATTTTTAAAAAGAGCCTCATCTGGTTATAAGCCAAAAAAATCGAAGGTTTTCACAGCATCTGAAATTGCAAAGTTTATTAATAAAGCACCTGATTCCGTATATTTAGCGGCAAAAGTAAGTCAATACGTGTAATTTTTTGTTGTTGATAAAATTGTACATAGTACTTACAATATTTTTAATTTGATTAATTTATTTACGATTATAAATACTTCTTTTGTTACAGGTTGTTCTTATTATTGGTATAACCGGAGCATGTCGAACAAATGAACTTACACTACTTAATGTCAATAACGTATCAAAATATTCTCATAATTCTGATGAATTGCTATTAATTAATGTACTAAATACCAAGACAAAAAAAGACCGCAACTTCGTTATTCGCAAGGAATATGTAAACATTGTTCAGAAATATCAAGCTTTACGTCCTTCTAACACCCCAATTGAACGATTTTTTCTACAATATCGCAACGGAAAGTGTATCCGACAACCTATGGGTCAGAATAAAATTGGCAGTATTCCACGAGAAATAGCAACTTTTCTCGGACTTTTAGAACCCCCGTTATACACCGGTCACTGTTTTAGAAGAACCTCAGCCACACTTTTGGCCGAATCAGGGGCTGATCTTCTATCGCTTAAGCGCCATGGAGGCTGGAAGTCTAATTCGGTTGTAGAGGGATACATAGAGGATTCAATCCAAAGTAAATCAAAAATTTGTAATAGTATCGTGGAGGCCATAACGCTGAAAGAACCTCTGTCAGATTCTTGGTCTCGCCCTTCTACATCTAAAATGAGCCCCCATAAGATTGGAAACAATAGCCCTCTCTCGCCAACATTTACGCCAATAGAATCCAATGAATCGGCACAACTATTTAAAATTACTGATAGTTTACCACAAAACAGCGCACAATTCACAAACACCAACATAACATTACCTAACAAAAATATTAAACTTAACATAAGTAACTGTAGCAACGTTACATTTAATATTTCCTAATTATTTTCTACTTCTTATTATTTTCTTCAATTTATAGATTATCTTAATGTGTTTTAATTGAAATAAAAATATTTTGTCATTATAAATTGTTTTCTTTTTCATTTTGTCATTTCCTCGCTGAGGTGGGATGAAAAGTTACGTATTGCACTCGAGTGGAAAGATTTTTCACCTTGTGCTCGTTTGTTTCCCTCGCTGACGCTCAGGATTCTAATTTAGAATCACTCGCTGCGCTCGTGATTCAACTTTAGAATCCTTCGCTTGCTCGGTCATCCAAATCGAGCACGCGGTTAAAAAGGAACTTTCCACTCTTGTATAATAAATAACTATTCCTTACATTATCATATTAATCTACATACAATTTAAGTAATAACCAAAGCTTTCCACAACTTAAACAATTTTAATATGAAATAGTTAAACTTTTTGAAAGAAATTGTTACCCTAACTGCATAATGACCTACAACAAGTTACCTAACTCAATCACCGAACTTTCTGTACCATTGTTCAAAAGAAGACTGTTTAATTATTTAGTAAATACGTGTTATTACTCTGTTAAGGAATATCTTAACACAAAAATGTACAAAGAATTTAAATGATTGACATTATAATAATAATCTGCGGAAATGTAATAATAATAGAATTAGAAATTATATTTGTGCAATGAATTGTTCTTACGTATGTGAATAATAACACAAGCCAACAAAATTTGACAAAGTTTCTTACCCAGACACCTAACTATACCTACTTTCCCAGAGGATTTTGGTGTGTTGAATCCAAATCCGGTCCAAATCCAGCAGGATTGCCCTATCACGTCAGGTTTATGAGATATTCTAACCTAAAAAAGCAAAAAACGCCGCTTTTGCCCATTTTTGAGGTTATGTAATCCTTTAAGTAATACTATACCTACAACACTACACAGAACATCTTAAAGTACAAGTCTTGAACTTTCAAATGGCGTTGAGTTTGTTTACAAATTCTTTTTTTTTGCTAAGATATTTTATTTTGAAGTATTGATTTTCTCAATTATGCTTCATGCTACCTATACTGTGATCAGTTATTTGCACTTTTAGGTTAGAATATCTCAAAAACCTGACGTGATGGAGCAATTCTGAGGCTGGATTTGGTTTCAGCACATCAAAGTCCTTCGGAAAAGTATACTCAGGTGTCTGGGAATTTTTTGTTGTTAACCTGTGTAATTAATTAAAATTAATGTAATTGCTTGACATTCACATGCCCACTGCTGGCTAAGCAGACGAACTGATAATGTTTATTTAAATATCTTTTATTGTACTCTGTTTTCTGTGAATAAATTATTTCATTCATTCATTCATTAAATTATCACTTCTGTCGTGCGTCGCGAGATGCACAAACTTTTTTAATTGCCTTGCAAACCTCTTGTAGATGGTGTTCCAAACTGGCGCCCAAGACCTGTGCTACTATAATTTCCTGTGCGCCCACCCGCTAGGAACGTTGTCCGACTTCAACCACGTTTATTCGAACGTGGGATACGTTGTTCTCGGGCTTGTTTTCATGGCGCAAGTGTACAGGAGGGGCGACACGGTGAGTACCGGGAGTGGGATAGGTGGGAATATGACGTACAGGAAATATGACATACAGGAAATATGATAAATTATTTTATTACATGTAATCTAGAGTAGAGAGTAGAGAGATGTAGGCTCAGAAGTAAATTCTCAGGTGGGAATCGAACTTTTGGATAATTTATTGATTGCATACATATATAGAATGTATAATAAACAAACTTAAATGCATTTACATGCAACCTGTAAGGGTGTGGCAAAATTGTATTTCACAATACTAAATCTATAATCTAAGAACACAAAGAACAATGGCGAACTCCCATACATCATTTTCTTTCACCTCAAATTGATGCGTCTTTAGATTAAAAAATACTAAAATGATCAACCATTAATTCCTGAAACTGCGTGTCTTAGAATTTTTTATTTATGAGGCCAGGAAAAAAAGATATTAAGCTTCGAAGTTTTTAAGATTAAGTTACGGTAGTGTTGTCACAAAATCGATTATATCAATCGATAACATTCACTCTGATTAATAAACAAATAGATATTATCAAGACCAACGTGTTTGAAAATGTATCTATTATAATCTGTTATATATGTAGGTAATTAGGTATGCAATGTTTTTGAAATTAATAGGTACCTATCGTTTAAGTCGCTGCTGAAGTGTTACTTACTATCGATAAAATTCGATTTTATCGCCGTAATCGATATATCCAGACAATTATGGTAACCTTTTTCTTTTAAATTCAATCAACGTCTGTTAGAATATCAACATATTTAACCACATTATTAACAATGCTATCGTTACTAATAGGTCGCTTAAAATCGAGTGTATGCCATCTTATTTATGCCTGTTGGTAGCTACTTAAATAATAAGTAGAATTATAATATACTCATTAAGTAGGTGAGTATGTTGCACCTGTTTCACGGGAGAAAAAAAATAGCAGTGTTGCTATAACAATGTTGCAATAAAATAAAATAATATCTCTTAATATCAGTACTTGATTTATTTTTAAATAACACAAAGTATAGTATAGATATAGATTATATTAGTAAACAATTAAATGAACTTATCAGGATATCATGAAACCGATTTTTACATAACTCGAACAATTATAATAAAATGTCAACACGAAAGAAAATGGTACCTAGCGGAATTTCGATGTTTCATTTAACAATCAATGATATGTCCCAAAAAGCAGTGTTTTTTATTCTGGCTCTTACTAGTTATAAGCTTTTGATGTAAAAATGTAGAAAATTATTTCATTTCGTTCTGTAGAAAGAATATTTCAAGACGCTCAAAAATATCTCAAAGAATATTTCGCCATTGTTCTTTGTTGTTTGTGTGTTTGTCCGCTCTTTTAAGGTTACCATAACAACGCGTAAACCGCAAGTAGTTCGTCTACCGGACGCTAGATGGCGCTAACTAGAAAAAAATTAAAGAATTTGTCCACCCGTGCGAAGCCGGGACGGGCTGCTAGTTATCATATATGATAGCATTGAAAATGCAAAATAAATATAAAAATCATAAAAAAAAAGGCTGTTTCATCTTAATCGATTGCCTAAATATTTGTAAAAATGTTTCTTTCGAATACGAGAGGATGTTTCTCTCATTGATGAGACAACGCGTAAAAAGTATAAAAGTACTAGAAAATTTCGACAGGTGTTCACAAGGCTCGAACATCCATTGGTTGCGGGTTCGATGCCAGCTCGGAAAGAACTTGTGAGACGAGTCGACTTTTTCTAGTATTTTTCTATTAAAATAATTTATCACTTAAGTATTGTTTTTTTTTTGTTAACTTAATTGCAGCCTATTTTTTTATATTTAACGATATGGCTTACCTGTTACGTGTATAATGGTTTGTGTTTCACAGATATACATATGTAACAATATAAAATAAAGAAAAATTCTAATTTCTTAGAATGTGGTGTAACAGCTTTCTCGACCTTCGTGTTCGAATGACTTGCGCACCTGTTTTCGTTATGAGCCCTTTTCGAGGTTCGATTCCCGACCGGTATAACGTAGAAAATGAACTTATATTGACTTGTGTCTGGGTGTTGTGCTACCGTCGTTCTTTCAGAATTTCATCACACAAATGCTTAACCTACTTGGGTACAAAACAATGTAGGTATGTGAAAATATCTTATATTAAAAAGAGATGTATTTACCATTTATGCTTCCATGAATCAGCTTCAATGACTTAGCTTAGCTCTTAGCCGATTTCCGTATTTTTTGTAATTAATCGAACCAACAGGTTTAGGACTAAATCGTGACGGAGCCCTTATTTTGAAATACGCAGAAATAAATAAGATTATAACCAAAAAACACTGGCTCTATGGGATGTGCAAAAAAAATTTTAGCTTCAGCACAGTGGCTTAAAATGGGGGGGGGGGGGCGCAGAGGGTGCAAATGCCCCGAGCGGCACGGTAAAAAGATAAGACACGTGGTAAACACCGGAAGAACGTTCCAAGGGGCGGCGCAGCCCTCTGACAGGGGCGGCAATTGATCTATTTACGCCGAATTCTCTAGAGCTTATATTTTTGACACCACCAATCTGCTCCGCTTCAATATATGCTAGCGAAGCTTTATGCTTAACTTATTTTAATGATAGAATACTTTTTATTATAAAATTACATTCATGTAATATGAATGAGTGCCGCGACAACGACTGTCACGCTAACATCGTTTTACTTTGCTCCAAATGTTATTTATATTATAGTACAGAATAAACCTAGTTTAAATTCAAACTATATACCATTTTAAAGATTGAGTTTTGTAGTGCATAAATTTAATAAAAGTTTTCGTGATTGGTACCGTTTTAACAGTGTTATTTGTGATTTAACTATCGAGACCTGTGCTATTAGTAAATTTGCAATATCATTGTCAAGTACGTTTCACCGGTCGCAGAGTGTATGCTCTGTCTCGTTTTCGCGAGTTGTGTTTTGTGTTGTCTATCTCACTTGCCAATTATTCGTAACTGACAATGTGTGACACTAATAAAAGTGATTTTATTCAATGTGCTGGCTGTTTAAAAGGAATTACTAATCGACGATACTTACGTTGTAGTGTATGTAAGCAATATTATGATTTATTATGCGCCAATATATCGAATCAAAGGTTTTACAACACACTTACTAAGGAAAAAAAAGATGCTTGGAGATGTGCTTTGTGTACGAGTAGGCGGCCTAAATCTGATAACTCGAACACTCCGGTGAGGTCTGCTGAAGACAAGATTACTACGCGTAGGGGTGCAGCGGTTGCGACCAGTCCGCCCTGCCAGCTGGATGTTTCAATGGCAGACATGCCTTGCGGCAGCGAAACTCATAATACTTCCAGTAAAACAGTTTTCGAGGGAACAGGCCTTGATGCCTTGATAACCGAGATGCGCTTATTTCGACAGGAATTGATAGCTACTAGATTACAAATTGAAGAACTCAATGGCTCCTTGTCGAAACTAGTTGCTAGAATGGATGTGTGTGAAAATCGAGTGAATCAACTGGACAGTCGTATTGAAAGGCTGGAACAGCGTATTGACGTGGGAATCGCTGCACCTGGGATTGGCGAAGGATCACTGCTTACCACAATCGAACAACTGAAGTCTGATTTGAATGACCGTGATCAGGAGTTGCTGCTTAATGATGTTGAGATATCGTGCGTCCCGGAGCAAAAGGGTGAGAACCTAGTACATACGGCAATTACACTTGCGAACAAACTGAGTGTTAATCTCGGAGAACATGAAATCGTGTGTGCTACGCGGGTGGGACGGTCACTGGGGCTGCCGGATACAGCGTTGCCTTCGGCGGTGCGACCTCGGACCATTGTGGTGCGGTTGGCGCGGCGAGCTGTGCGGGACGAGTTACTGCGCTCAGCGCGAGTTCGCCGCGGTGCCACTACCGAGGGCACGGGGCTACCAGGTACTCCACGCCGTTTCTATATTAATGAGCGTTTAACGCGAATGAACCGATCAATATATCGCCGTGCTCGTGAAATCGCGGGGCGGTTAAACTGGCGTTTCGTCTGGTCTAGAGATGGTCGGGTTTTTGCGCGCCAGCACCAGGGCAGTGACGCTCCGCGCTATCGCTTACGTACGGAGGCTGACCTTGTGCGGGTTTTTGGGTCGGATGCCATTTGTGCTGAAGATAATAATTGATTTCTTTAAAAAAAAATATTTCAAAACAATAAGGTACTTTTCTTTATGCTGTTTTTATGTATCGCTCGGGCCACTGGCGATGGCGCTCTGTGTAGTATTAAGAATAATTTCTCTAATAAGATTTTTTAATAAAATAGGTCTTTGCTTTCATTTTGATACTGTGCTTTGTATTCTAAATGCATGTTTTGTTGCAGTGCTTCTTGTGTATGTATTTTTTAGAAAAATTTCTGATGACTTTTTTTCATTTATGTTCTTTGTAATATTCTATGTCCTTAAAGTAATTAGAGGAAAAGAATTATTTTTTTGTGTGCTTGTCATGTTAGGTATAATAATAGCAGTAGTGTAACTGTTACGTGCCACAGTTATTGGAGTAGTTCATTGCAGTGTAGTAATGAACATATAAGTTGTAACTTAGAATTTGATGAATTTCTCAGCCACAGTAAAATGTCTAAATATTTCTATAAGCTTTTGGTGTGTATGCTTTCAGAATTTTTTATTATGCTCTGTGCTGTGAATGTATATGTATTTTCTAAAAATATCTCTGATGAGTATTATTTATTTTTAGCTTTTGTATCATTATATGATTTTAAAGTCTATAGAGGAAAAAAGATCCTGTTTTTGTGTGTTTGCCATATTAAACATAATAATAGCAGTACTGTAACTGTTTTGTATCTGCATAGATATAGTTGTAGTCTTTTGCGATATAGTAATAGTCTTATAAGCAGTAACTTAGAATTTGTTGATTTTTTCCGCCACAGTAATTTGTATATGCTTTTGCTATTTTTTATTATGCTTTGTGCTGTAGATGAAAATAGTGTACCGCTCTCTTCGCTAGTTCATTGTAGTAGCCACCTAATAGAGTGTGATGTGTGCTGTAGCAGTGAAAACGTTATGTTACAACCAGCCGAATATATGGGTCTCTGTTGCTTCGATTTCGTTTATTGTACGCGTAGTGATAGTTGCAATGGTGATTTGCGCTTTAATAACCACAGTTACCGTATTCTTTTCTTACAAAAACGACCCAGCAATTATTCACGTGTTTTATTACATTTATTCTCGCATTGCTTCAACATTATATTATATATTATTATGCATATGTTTATTTTATTCGCTAATATTTATTTATATATATTTTTATATATATATTTTTTGGCATGTGTGATTATTTATTCGGTCAAGTCATGAATCCAAAAAATGTTTTTTTAAGTTTGGGGTTGTACAATGCGGGCTCATTAAATACAGGACATGACAATTTTCTAATTGCGATGGATCGTTTTAAAAGTGACATTATCGCCATCAATGAGACGTGGTTGGCAGTCGGTCAAGAGGCGCGTGCGCCTGCGCCACCAGGTTACAGATTACGTTGTACCCCTCGTCCGCCGCATGTCCGTGGAGGTCGGGGCGGAGGCGTAGGTTTTTATATAAAACATGGCATCCGAGTTCGATACTTGAAACATATGGATACTTCTATTGAACAGATGTGGCTCTCCACAAGAGTAAACGGTCGCAATTTAGCTATAGGTACTGCGTATAGGCCGCAATGGATGGAAGTAGATAATTTCCTGGATACACTAACTGATTCTATTTCGAGGATGTCACATTTTGACTACTTAATTGTAATGGGAGATTTCAATATCAATTTACTCGAAAAAAGTGAAAGTAAAACCATAAAATTTTTAAAATTTCTGCAATATATGGATCTAAAGCAGGTAGTGAATGAACCTACCCATTTTACTGCTAAGACCGCTACCTTAATTGATGTCGTTTGCACTAATTGTCAGATACGAGAGGTTTCAGTCTCGAATATTACAGGATCGCTAGGACACTCTATGATTAATCTCACAGCAAATTTAAAGAAAGCTAAAGTGCCTCCTAAGATCGTTACGTATGGGCCGTTGAAAAATATACATATGGAACATTTTAACAAGGATCTAGACAGTCTCGACTGGGAATCTGTGATTGAGCAGCCTACTGTTGATGCCATGGTAGGTAAATTCAACTCGCTTATGTTAAGTCTATTCGACATTCATGCTCCACCAAGAACAATGTGTATTCGATCTGATAAAACCCTTCCTTGGATAACAGATAACATAAAGTTCATGATGGGATTACGTAACAAGGCATATGAGAAATATAGGCAAACGAGGTCGGAAGTTCATGATAAATACTATAAAGATTTAAAACGATTAGTAAAAGCGAGTATTCTGAGCGAAAAGAAGGCGTACTTTAACCATTATGTTAATTCTAATCTTAAGGATAGCAAAACATTTTGGAAAAACCTCAAACAGAAAGTTTTGATTAATCCGGGTAAAAGTGATTGTGTGCCTGATTGTATATGTGATCCAAACGCTATCAATGATTTCTTCCTACAGGTGCCTGGGTGTGATTCTGGGTGTTTGTCAGAGATCGCATCATTTCAGTCTAATCGTTTTAGCGTTTCCTCTTTTTCTCTTCAACCGGTTGACGAACTCATGGTCTCACGATATATTAGGTCTGTTAAGTCTGATGCAGTGGGTAGTGACGGTATTAGTAAGGATATGGTTCTTCTTACATTGCCTAGAACTCTGTCAATTATAACCAGAATTATTAATGAGTCATTGCTCACGGGTGTAGTCCCTAGCCAGTGGAAAGAGGCGCTGGTAATACCTGTGCCCAAGGTGGAACAACCAACCGAGTACAAAGACCTTAGACCCATAAGTATACTACCCTTTTTATCTAAGATCTTGGAAAAGGTGGTATACTACCGGCTATATGACTATGTTGAGGGGAGTCAGGTGTTGCCTTCCCATCAGTCTGGATTCCGCAGGGGTCGTGGAACGGTTACTGCATTGCTTGATGTTACAGATGATATATTAGCGGAGCAGGATGCTGGTAGAGGCACGGTCTTGACACTACTCGATATGTCGCGCGCGTTTGATTGTATCTGTGTGCCTCTGTTGCTTTCGAAGTTGGGTTACTATGGTCTGGATGATCAGGCTCTAGAGTGGTTTCGTAGCTACCTAAATGAACGATGCCAATCAGTTAAACTGGTGGGAAGGGATGGAGTCACTAACATTTCCTCATCTAAGCTGGTGAACCGTGGTGTACCTCAAGGATCAATACTTGGACCTCTTCTCTTCATCATTTACTGCGCCGATCTTGCTAGAGTTCCTAAACACAGTAGATATCATCTCTACGCTGATGACGTTCAGCTGTACATTTCTGAGGCCACTGATAGATTCCCAGAAGCTCTACAATTGTTGAATGAAGATCTGGGGAGGATAGCTGACTGGTGTGATAGAAATGGTCTTACACTTAACCCGAATAAATCGAAATTTATGATACTTGGCTCTAAGACTCAGATAAGCAGGATAACAAGTTTGTCTCCTGTTGTTACTATACTTGGTCAGCATATTAAATGTGTGGAAACTGCAAAAAACTTGGGGATCACTTTCGACAGTGAATTACGTTTCGTGGCCCATGTAGAGGACTTGGTTCGAAATTGTTTCTATAGGCTAAAGATACTCTACGAGATACGTAACCTATTGAGCCAGGAGGCGCGCATTAGCGTTGTCGAAGCATTGGTACTTTCGAGACTGAATTACGCTGATGTTGTCTATGGACCACGCCTTTTGTGTAAATCACAACGCTTAATACAACGTGTACAAAATGCTTGTTTCAGATTTTGTTACAAGATACCGCCGCGTACTCATATCTCTCCCTTTATTAATGCTGAATCGGTCCTGAACATGGAATCACGTAGACAACTGCATTTGGCATCCTTAATGTTTGACATCACGACTTCTAAGTGTCCAGACTACCTTTATTACAAATTAATTTTTCATACATCTAATAATCAGACCCCTAGAACTTCTCGACCGCCACTTAAATTTCAATTACACCGGACCGTGGCTTTTACTGGGAGCTTTCGATACCACGCTACCAAATGTTGGAACAATATTCCACCTCCACTGAGGCACCTAAAGAATAAGAACAACTTTAAATGCCAAATGAAGGCATATCTTCTTTCAAAGCAAAAGTTAGGTGTTCCCAGGTTCTTTAGCAGGTAGTGGAACCAAAATGTCGATTTAAATAAAAATAGGTCTACCGTAACTCATGGTTTTTTAATGATGTTGTCCGTTTATGTCCCTAATAATGTCCATCACAGTTTATTTATTTATTTATAATAGACATATACTTAACACTTATTAAATATATAAAAATATGTTACACATTCACCATTATATATGTACTTTATTATTGAGCATCTATTTTATATATGTTTTAAAATATCACACACACTGGTGTTGCTGGTCATCGTTTTTGTTGGTCACTCGTGGTTGTAGCTGAAAATCAGCAATTTACTCGCGATGCGGGTAAACACGATGCTGAGCTGCGACCCTTGCGTACAGGTCAGTTAACTAAAGCTGGCACGTTCACAGTACTCACACTTATGCAATTTCACTATACAGTATGTTTAAAAATAAATGATTTTGATTCATAAATGTAGGTAAATTAGAGTTCGTTTTTTAGTAAAATGGGTGGGTTGTAAATAAATTAATACAAATATTCGTGTTACTTGTTTATATTATGATTATTACATTATTGCTTTTAATCAGAATCGTAAATTAAATCTTCTACCCCACTCAAACTGTCATCGCTCGAAGAACTTGATGTTTCGCCGTCGGAATTTCCTACTGTTATTATAAATAAGTCAGTGAAATTATCCACTTTTGGTTCCAGTTCAATATATCGTTCCTCATGTACTCGCGTCTTTCTCCAAATGTCACTAAACATATCCATAGTAATAGAATCGGCTTCTTTTCTAAACAATTCCTCCACAGTTGTCAAGTTAAACTTAACATTTTGTGATGCAACTTTCCCTTTAATAATACCCCACAGTAACTCTATGGGATTCAGTTCTGGGTGGTAGGGTGGTAGGCGTAATACACTGTGTCCGTGATCTTCGAGTATTTTATCAAGTACAAATTGTACATGGCTTGGCTTATTTCTTTTAATAATATCATATATTATAGGTTTTGTGTTTATTTCTGGGTATGATATGTTATATTTATCCAACCAAGCTAACATGTCACTTTTTTTTGAATTCGAGGTGGGCACTCGATCCGATACGACGTTGTGATACGATGCATTATCGACTACTAAAACTGACTGAGGCGGTAAATTTGGAAGAAGTTTTTCTGTAATCCATTTCTGATAGTTACCAGCATTCATATTACTGTGATAATCTCCCGTTTGCTTTTTTGCTGGATAGATAAGCAAAGCTCTTGGAACGAATCCATGTTCCGAGCAGGCATGAACTATCACTAGCATATCGCCTTTGGAAATAGGTACTTTACAACCTTTGCTCGTTTCGTCGGCCCATGCTCGTGGCAATGTATGCGAGCTGTGTATATAAGTTTCATCCGTATATATTACAGGTCGGCCTTGTGATCTATATTCTTGCAGTTTCGAAAGATATAATGTTCTTTTGAGTCTGATGTGACTTTTTTCAATGAGTATTTTTTTATTATTTTGTGTCTTTCTCCATCTGAAACCTAGCCTCCGAACGATCTTCCTTAGTGAAGAAACACCACCCTCAAAGTTGATACTTTCTTTCAACACTTCTAATAATTTTTTCAATGTGGGAAATGTATGCTGAACCAGATGGAAGTTATAGATAGTTCGCCTTATGACTTCTTGATCAAAACTATCTACTGTAGATTTTTTTGCTAACCTTGGTCGCTTTTTACCCGGTGTTCTGAAAGTAACTTGATGCGCCAATCTTTTCGGTGCTTGCGGTTCTCCTTCTTTTGAGGTAGATGGTTGAGATGTTGCATCAGCTTTCACAGCCGCTGTTACTTGATTGCGTACTTCACAAACAATTCGTTGAACACTTCTCTGAGAAACACCAGTCGCCTCCGACGTCAAATCGTACAAAGTTTTCATTGGAAGATATCCACCATCACTGTTTTTATTGTGATGCATGAAATAGTTAAAAACATTGTACACGATTTCACGAGATTGTCCCTTCAGAGTTTTTCCGGAACCAATTCTTTCCGAAGACATTTTATTCTAACCTCTAAATAGGTAAATAAACACACGCGCCGCGCACCGATCACACGTGACTAACGCGCTAACATCACGCTGTATTTATAAACAGTAGAAAACCAAAAACAATAACTGTCCCCTTCACGCTCATAAGATAGACCGCGCGCGAAAGAGACGGGCATACTTTTCATGATGCCTATGCAGTACGACGTCACGCCGCACGCTTATTCACAGACGCTACACAAGCGCAATGTGTAAATGTGTTGATCGTGCCAGCTTTAATTAACTGACCTATACTGCTGCAGCACACACACACATAGTTTTAAGGATGACTTTGTGTTCTACCTAAGATGTAATTATTTTTTATTTTTGTTAATATATGTGTGTGTGTGTAAAGTAGGAAATAAAGCTTTTATCTATCTATCTATCTAATATAATCATCTGTAATAAATTAGTGAAATAATTTTCAATATATTATATTAAAATTGTACGGTTGTGTGTGTTAGGACACTGGTATTCCTCAACACCGCGGCGTCCTGTACTCGCTGGGACTGGCACTGGCCATGGAAGGGCTGCTCTCCGCTTGCTACCACCTGTGCCCCAACAAGATGAACTTCCAGTTCGGTAAGTTCATACATATTATACTATAAATTTTATAATCAACCCATGTAGATTAAAAAGTAATATACATAATTAGTTAGAACCCGTCCGTTTTTAAAGCTAGGGTGAATAGGCTAGACTAGAATACCTTCTGGGTTAGCTCGTTCCATCGTGGATTCTGTCTCGGCCCTCGGGCTTGATTGTGATCAAGAGCGAACCCATCTATACATATAAATAAAATTGGAGTGTCTGTTTTTAATATTGAAATAACCGTTTTTTACTACATGCATATGAATATATATAAGGTACATACACCAAAATAACATTTTTCACAATTTTTGTCTGTCTGTCTGTCTGTTTGTTCCGGCTAATCTCTGAAATGGCTGGACCGATTTTGATGGAACTTTTATTGGCACGTAGCTGATGTTATAAGGAGTAACTTTTATTTTAGAAAAAATCTTTTATTTTGATTCATGACCAAAATATTTTGTTTCGTGAAAATTGTAATAACTAAGCCATAGCGACGCGTGGCCGGGTCAGCTAGTTCTAAATAAAAACCCACTGACTAGAGGCTGTCACTGTCATAATTGACATCTTAATTTTCCAATCGCCTATTTTAATTGGTTCACTTTTTTTAATTTAAGGATAACTAACGAGGCTAACACTTAACCACTTCTCAGCCCTGCTAGCAATTGCTACCATATTTAAATTTCCGCGTTTTTTTTTTTAAATTACGATTATTTTTTGAGTTACAAAAATCCAAATATTCTGTGGTGGATTCCTTATTTAATCAGCTTTACGGTAGTATTTCTTGTTAAGGCTTTGCTTCATTATATAGCGAGGAAATGGCATTTTTATGCCTTTACATTTTTACATATTTTTTTTCACAATTCGCGCAGCATTGAGACTGTTGCGAGGGATGGGGCTGACGAGTGGTTAAAAATGAGTTAAATACGATTTAAACTAAATCATATCAATCATAAGTTACAAAAGACAATACAATATTCTAAAATATTGTAAAAAATAAGTTATAATGGTGTTACAAGATAAATTATTATAATAGAAAAATACTAGAAAAAATCGACTCGGGTCACAAGTGAATCTCAGGCGGGATCTTATTGATGAAACAACGCTGGCCTACAGCGTAAAATCAGGAAGGTACAGGAAAATTTCGACGAGTGTTCGCAAGGCTCGGTAGCTCAATTGGGAGAGCATTGGACCGGATTTCCAAAGGTTGCGGGTTCGTTTCCCACCTGAGATTCACTTGTGACCCGAGTCGATTTTTTCTAGTATTTTTCTATTATAATAATTTATCTTATAAGATCGCATTGAAAATGCATAAAATATATAAAAATTATAAATCTATAATGGTGTTTTTTTTTTTTAAATTTGCATATTATTAGATGTTTATTCATGTTTCAGAACAGCCAGCATTAGAATTATTCTATGACACTGATCATTTTCAATATCAAAATGTGTATACATTCGTCAACAATTCATAGAATAGAATAGTAATTATCAAGTGTTCTTTAAGTAAACACAAAATAACAACAGAACAAGTTGGTAAACAATTTTTTTTTGACACCCTATAGGTATATGCTACTGGGTATTAATATTACTTCCATTGCAATCAATGCTCAATTTTGTCGCTACACTGAAAATATCGAGTAATAAATCGGTAAATGTTTCGTACACTAGCTCTTTTTAAACAAGTAACTAATGTTGCCAGTTCAATAATTCTTTTAAATTTTCAAAACCAAATATAAATAAATATATAACATATATTAAATAATAAAATCTACTATAAGTCGTTTAAATTTAAAACCTGTCAGTGTTCCAGGAACAGATTACTGTTTTCTTAATGTCTGTTAATACTATAGGTATGAGTAAGAATAATAAAAGGTATTAATCTCTACTATATAAAAGAAGGACTTTGTGGGTTTGTTACCATATATAGTTACCATAAGCCTAAGAATAACAGTTTTTATAATCAATTAACGTTACCATAGCAACGCGTGGCTGGGTTAGCTAGTAAAGAGATAAAAATGCTTTATTATTCAATATAAGCATTTTTAATGCATTTATTGAAAATCAACTATGGCTTCGCAAGTCCTTGAATAGAATAAAACCGGCCAAGTGCGAGTCGTACTCGCGCACGGAGGGTTCCGTACAAACTTTTAGTTAAGTAAAAAAAATTACGTTTCTTGTATGCGAGCAAATTAAATTAAATAATACTTAAATGTTTATTTTATTATTAACTTTATTATATATTATTAAAGTAAAGTTGATATCGAGCAAAAATGGGCGAAAAAATCGCGTTTGTTGTATGGGAGCCCCCTTAAATATATTTTTTTGTTTCTAGTATTTGTTGTTATAGCGGCAACAGAAATAAATAATTTGTGAAAATTTCAGCTGTCTTAGCTATCGCGGTTCTTGAGATGCAGCCTGGTGACAGACAGACGGACGGACAGACAGCGAAGTCTAAGTAATAGGGTCCCGTTTTTACCCTTTGGGTACGTAACCCTAAAAAAGAGATTTTGTATGCAATTAATACTACTTTAAATGCAAACGACAAAACAAAACCCTATCACGATCTAAAACGCTACAGCGCCATCTATTATTATGATAGTCAACTAACTCATTATATGACAATATTTATTTAATGTGTGTTTAATTATTAAACTCAAAGTTAATACAGTATCGACAATAATTTTTTACCTCATAATTCTTTTATTATAATTATAAATTGATGCTTATTTAAACCTTAACACACTGTATATATTACATTTCAGCAACCTCTTATGAACAGGTAATTTAGTTTTATTTTATTTTGTGTTGCTGATGCAACCATTCTTGATATTGATTTACCCTTATTTGATTATCACCCTAGTGGAGATTTCTTTGAGAAAGATTTTTTTTGTAGGAGCGTAAATTGTTAATTAATTATTTTTATTATTTTATTTTATGAGAAAGCAAGTTGCCATACGAACCAAAACATCCTATGATAAGTCTAAGACGAGGCTGTATGGGCTTTGTATCCTTTGCCTTCTAAATTAAAATATTAACAAAAGCAAAATACATAAAAATTACCTGCTAGGTCAGCCTACAAAGATAACGACTATCTGCGACATAATCTTTATTACTGGGCGCGTCAAGTTGAACTGGGTCACATATAAAAACGATCCATATAATTTGAATCTTATGGATTTGGAAATAAAGTTCTTTTTAATTACTGGACCGCAGACTCATCGTTCATGTACGTGATCGCGGTGCTCTGCATGGTGAAGCTGTACCAAAGTCGACACGCGGACGTGAACGCGAGCGCGCATGCCACCTTCATGCTGCTGGCCGCCGTCATGGCGATAGGTACGCACTACTTTGCCCCTATGCCCTTAGAAGTGCGCGGGCGTACATGTCACCTTCACGTTACTTGAAACTGTTATGGCGTGAATTACTCACCGTCTGGCTTCAGTGCCCCTATAACCCTATTCCCCTAGCAGTGTTCGGGCATACAGATCGCCTTCACGTTAGTGGAAGCGGTCGTGGTGGAAATAACGCACTGCTGTACCCCTATGCCCCTAGCAGTGCGCGATCGCGCATGGCGTCTTCACGCCTCTGGAAGCTGTTGTGGCGAGAATTACGCACCGCCTTGTCCCTGTGCCCTTATACCCCTATGCCTATAATCTAATTCTTGATTTTCTGTAGATTTTTGTATTATCCAATAAATTATTATTCTATAATTAAAGGTTAAATATTTTTTTTATTTTGATTATCAAATAAAAGAATGTAATACTGGAAAAAATCGCCTCTGCTCACAAGAAAATTCTCAGGCGGGAATTGAACCCGCAACCTTTGAATGTCTAGTTAAATACTCGCCTCATTGACGGTTGTTCATAAGGCTCGTTATACTTTGTCCAATGTAGGATGATACTTTTGACAGGTGTCACTTCCTTATTGCTACGTACTAAGGGTTGCGTTTGTTTCCTTATGTTTGGCTTGACATTGCAATAGCAACTTTATACCCTCTATATAGGTGTCGACTGTCAAAAGTATCATCCTACATTGGACAAAGTATAGCTCAATTGGGTGAGCATTGGATCGGATATCTACTTTTTTAAATATTTTTCCATTACAACAATATCATATAATAAATGTTAATTTGTGTAGGTTTGATCGGCATCGTGTACGCGAGCGTGTATTTTTGGGTGGCGTTCACCGTGTTGCATCTGGGCACATGCCTAGTGCTCACACTCAAGATATACTACATCGGCCAATTCAAAATTGGTAAGTAACGACCTCTTACTAGCGGTTTAGCCTTGTACATTTTAAGTGTGTTAAAAGCGAAAATAATATGAAATCGAAGTTTTTAAATAATGTGATAACTTCTTCCTGAATTTTGTCGTGATAACGTCTTATAAATCGATGAAAGCAGGCTGCACGTACGAAAAAGTGTAACGTTCCGCGTGCAAGCGAGAGCGCGGAACAAGCGATAGAGAGGCACAATCGTCCTAAGCGTTCGACTTGTGGCGCATCTATCTCTCTTCTACTTCATGAAGTGAAAAGTTAATGTGGTTCCCATTGTTTATTACAACAATTTAATGGTTATTTATCGAAAAAAAAAGAAATAATAAACAATTTTTTTTTTGTTGTTTATACTTTGGGTATCAAGTTTAAGTCTAATAATTATTACAAAATGGAAATAGGTTGACTGTTGTTATTTTTTTTTCAATAAAATAAGAAGCGCGGGTGGGCGGCGCTAGTGGAGCAGGGGCCGAGCTCATGCAAATACGCCTAATAAACTACAGATTTTAATACAATTTTTTAGTAACAATATCACGAGATTCTAGATATCGAGAGAAAAGCAAGTCAACAAATAAAACACATAGGTCGCCGTTATTTTAATAACTAAAATAAGTTGATAATCGCATTTTTTTTGTGATTCGACTACAAATGTATGATTTTCGGATTTTTCCTTTTTTTATGCTTCATGACATCGCTTTATGCCAAAATTCATGATTCTAGGTTAACGGAGAATACCATATAAGTTTTAATTCCCTTAAGAGTATCGAAATATACGTTTTTTGTGGCATAAATGAACTTAGAAGTTTTATTTTTTCACAGTTCATGGGACTGTAGACCTGAGTGTATTGTTTTAATTTCAATTAGATACCTCCACGCGCTCCCGAGATAAAGCGTCTTGACAGACAGACGGACGGACGAAAAAGTGATCCTATAAGAGTTTCTTTTTTTTTCGTTCGAGGTACAGAACTTTACAAAAAAATAAATTGTTAACTAATTCGAATGGCAGAGAGGGGCGTGTTTGGACGCGGGTGGGCGGTGCTAGTGGAGCAGGGGCGGGGCGCGTTCCGACCGAACTACACGGCGCGCGCGGTTCTGCTAGCGCTCGCCAACGCCGCCAACTGGGCGCTAGCTGTCTACGGGTGAGCTTGTTTGTTTTGTCATGGATCAACGGTCCAAGTCTATTTAATCTGAATATTTGAACCGGTTCAGAGCTGAGCTACTGATGTCTATTAGCAATTGTATCAGGAAAAAGCCCGCTTTTCTTTATACATTCGATTATCCGGATTTTCGATTACCCGAATGCTTAACGACAACCATTAGTCCAGTTAATCGAGTTTCTACTGTAATAATCCTAACTGTTTATCAAGTTAAAGTTGAAATGCAGCTGGTGTGATTAAGCCCTTATTAATAAAGTGTTTTGTACTTTAGGCTAAGTATTAAATATTATATATAATGTCCTTGGATCGCAGTTGTGCTAAAACGCCATTAAGATATGAAAGAGAGCGAGAGGCGCCCTCTGCCAACAGAACACGGAACTAATAATGACAGATGGGTTGCGTTCATAAGCACTTAACACTAAGTAATAATTGTATGTATTTAATCTGTGTGAGATAATAATAAATATCATTTTAATTTTTGTATTGTATCTCTGTGTTAGACTGTACCTTCGAAATGACAACCTTATCTCTATGTGTTAGAGTCTAACTTCGCCATTACAGCCTGTACGAACACAACAAAGACTTCGCCCGGCATCTCCTGGCCATCCTGATGGGGAACACGTTCCTGTACACCACGTTCTACGTCATCATGAAGCTGATCCACCGCGAGAAGATGGGCGTCCACACGTGGTTGTATTTGATCGGAGCCCTGACTTGTTGGGCTCTTGCTATAACATTCTTTCTCGACGCCAGGACCAAGTGGTCGGTGAGTGAAAATTTTTTTTTTGTTTTTTTTTTTAAATTATATATATTTTTGGCATTTTTAGGCTATCTTATAAGATATATTAATTTAATAGAAAAATACTAGAAAAAATCGACTCTGCTCACAAGTGAATTCTCAGGCGCGAATCGAACTCGCAACCTTTGGAAGTCAGGTGCAATGCTCTCGTCGAAATTTTTTATACCTTTCTAATTTTACGCTGTAGGCCAGCGTTGTTTCATCAATGAGAGGAACATGCTCTCGTATTCGAAAGAAACATTTTTACAAATGTTTGGGCAATCGATTAAGATGAAACAGTCGGTTAATTTTATAATTTTAAATATTTATATATCTTATAAGATAGAGAGAGAAGTAATGATCAATGAAAAGAAAATGTCGTCTCCTTCAGCAAACTCCGGCGGAATCTCGCCAGCACAACGCCGTGTGTTCAGTCCTCCAGTTCTACGACTCACATGATGTGTGGCACATCACTTCCGCCAGCGCGATGTTTCTTTATTTCAACATGCTCCTCACCGTTGACGATAAACTGAAGGACACGCCGAGGGAGAAAATACCCGTGTTTTAATTGCATTTTTATGTTGGCAACACTGAAGTGTGATGTTTAGGTTGACAGATAAAAAGGCGGCAATTGCAATTTATTTAATTGATAATACTCAGTATGTCAATGGTTTTAGTGTTTTAGTCATATTATTATTTGTCACGTAGATAAATCGCTTCATAATTATAAAAAGTCATAAGATTTAATTCGAAATACAACTAGCTCGACTCAATTACTTTTTATCTGTGAACTTATACTCATGACAGACTAGTTATGGCTATATATATATATTGACGCCATCTCACGCTTTTGTAATTAACAAAAAAAAAGTGAGAGAAAATGATCTCTTTATAATATCTATTTGGTGCTTGAATTTCGTACTATCAATTTGAAAGATTGGAATTTGTTATTATTTGTGTTTAAAAGGATTAATTTAGAACACATTCTATATTTTAACCTATTCTCTGAATAAGTTTGACGTATTCGTATAAGTTAATTTTTTTTACTTTATTTGTGTGCTGTTTCGCCTTGTGTGATGAATAATATGCTTCAGTAACTGGTGTTTCTAATTTTATTTTTTGCATTCACAATGCCATATTTCTATAAGATATAAAATACGAATGAAAAAAAAGACCACGCCTCCGAGGGCGTCCTACCTGAGGGCTCATAGGCGTTGTCGTTTTTTACATGCTTATTTTATATTTTGTAGTAATTGGTGTTGGAGTTGAAATTTATTATGGACAGTGAATCAAATAAGTAAATTTAATTTTCGTTAAAAAAGAAATTAAAATCGAACAATAGTCACTGTAGTAATTTAATATGTTACCAATGTCTTAAACATTAAGTATTTATACAAAGCTTATGTAATCGAAATGATTATGTGATACTCCATATAACTAATATATTAAAAAACCTACTTTACCGTATCTTATATTTGTTTGGTAAATGTTATATTTATTTATGATTTTGTATATGTATAAGCTGAAAACCTAACTTCATTTTAAAATTGAGAAAGTCATTTAGTAATAATATTGTAATAATGCTTCCTGTAGTGTCTTTTATATTAGGATGTAAAAATGTAACTTTTGTAAGTGAAACGGGACTTCTGATTATTAAAGTCGTAGATACTTATGAAGACTATACTGATCTTAAATCACCGCACATGAGTAAAAACCCCCAAATGGAATTCATCTAAAATTTAGGTTTAGTTTTGCTTGTTACAATTCTAACCTGATCTTACTGATTATTTTTAGTAATTTTAGTAATAAAACATTACCATGTATATCTGTAATTTATCTATCTAATAATTAATTGGTGAGATTATATTAAAACAGTGATCTGCAAAAATAATCAAAATTTTGGGAGAGTTAGTTTTGACTAAAATGATGTCGGTGGTAAATGAACTTATAAACAACGTAGTTAAAAAAAATCAGTATAAATCTACAATTTTATAATTTCGAATTGAAAATAATCGAATTTACTAATATTCAACAATATTTTTATTTGATGGAAATCTTTTAATTGTTCAAATATTATATTTGCTTGAATACATTGTATTGCTAATAGACAAATAGAATTTTTAGTCACTGTATTTAGCGTGTTGTCAGGTGTGCAATTTTTTTTTCAGTGAATACTAGTGAATATAAAATGTCTACATTAAATATTTAGTCAAGTAGGTAATGTGAGATAAAAGGAAAATAAATATAAATATAATTAAAATTGTAAGCATGAGACAGACATACATAACTGAGAATGTTGTTTAACAAAACAACATACTTTTCATTACATTTGCTGAATAATTGTCTAGTATGCTATAAAAGACCCTTATGACATTTTTACAAACTATCTTAATTGATATATATCTTCTGAAAGATCTCCTGCTGCATTTTGATCTTTGGTAGAGTCGAAAACATGAGAAATAATTGACTAACTTTGCTTCGCTAACAACTTACTAATACTTAACAATGGTCATCTTCTTAATAGGTAAAGAAATTTAAAGGCTTTATTGAATTGCCTTTGTGACGCTCAAAAATTAAAAATTTTGAAATGTAGATTTTGTATGAAATTTCTAATGAAATTTAATAAAAAAGCTTTTCCTATGATTTTAAGTAAAATATATAAAATAGAGGATGTAATAGAATTGTGTCAGTGCGAATAAGAAAATCACGACTGATGTAGTATATAGTGAATGGTATAAAAATATAATAAGCCCAGTCGAAATCGTTATTTATACACGTACACTCATTCGTTTTGCGCGCTTATTTTCAAAGCAATATTTTGAGTGTTGTAAGCACAAAAAATTGTGTATTATAAGAATATAATACTAAAATTTTTCCTGACCTAGATTTAATCAGACCACTGATCTGTATTAGCTATGAACGAATCTAATAAAGTTAATTGTGTAAACAGAAAATTACTTGTAGTTGAGTATATCCATGATTTCATAACATATGGGTGCTGATATAAATATGACATTAAATCTTATAACAAATATATAGAGTAATACATATCAGTGCGAAAAAAACATTATACCTAATAAAATAATATTTAATTTCATTGTTCATTATATCTTTTGCGTAGGTATTAAGTTGTGTAAGTTATTTTTATACAGTACAAAATATGTTTTACGCTAATGTGTTTATTATTCACCTTTCCCTACAATACCGCATTTTGATACCTTTTCTGTATAATAATAAATTAACAATTACTAGGACTCCAGAATGCAGAAGTAAAATAAAGTATGGAGAAAGGTTCATGACCCACCACGCGAACCAATAAAAAGAAATGAATAATTCATTAATTTAAGAACGTCTTTTAACTGTTAAGAAGAATGAACAACTGGTCAGCTTTCATAGAAGTAACGGCATTTACAATATTATACATCGTAAATAATTCTCAGAAAAGAACGGTAATCTATAATCACAATAGAAGTGTTATGGTTTCATTACATTGTTGATTACAATATCTGGGGGCACGGCAGTGCCCCCGCCAAATCAAGCAAAAAAGCGGCACGGACGTACCATCCTTTTCTCGAAGCAATTCAGGCCATTTTCGACCCCCTGTAATTTCGTTGTGGATAAAACTAGAAGACTGAATTTTCAGTAACCATGCAGGCATTGAATGAAATTTGAAATAATAGGGGTTAAAGTATGAAATTGCCGTTTTATTGCAATAGGTTCTTTGAATTGACATAGAATCTTCATGGTTTGAGGTTTTCGAATGAAACTTTTTTTAAATGGTTTCTATGATGTTCTTTTTTTAAAAAATGTAAAACATTTGAATATCGACTTTCAATTGTTTTTGTTATTCAATTTAGACAAGAAAGATGGATACTGCGAAAATTCGAGTTATTTTTGAATACGAGTTCCGACGCGGAACTAACGCGGCAGAAACAGCCCGCAATATCAATGCTGCGTTTGGAGAGGGGTCTACTAATGAACGCACCGTGCGATTTTGGTTTAAACGCTTTCGTGATGGAAATTTCGACTTAAAGAACGAGCCACGAGGAAGACCGCCCACACAGGTAAATAACGATGAATTAAGAGAGATAGTGGAAGCCGATCCTAGTCAAAGTACCCAGGAATTAGCGGCATGGTTTAACGTTACCTTACCCACAATATTGACTCACTTGCGTCAAATCAATAAAATAAAAAAATACGAAAAATGGGTGCCTCATGATTTGACTGATCTGCAGAAAGAAACGCGTGTTGAAACTTGTGTTGCCTTGTTGAACCGGTACAGAAATGAAGGAATATTGGATCGAATTGTAACATGTGATGAAAAGTGGATTCTTTATGATAACCGGAAAAGAAAAATGCAATGGCTGACCCCAGGTCAAATGCCACAACAGTGTCCTAAAGCAAAACTTACCAATAAAAAGGTAATGGTAACTGTTTGGTGGTCTCAGCATGGTGTTATTCACTATAGTTTTCTCCGATCTGGTCAAGCAATAACGGCAGATGTCTATTGTGCCGAACTCCGAACCATGTTGACAAAACTAGCAGTAAAACAGCCCCGACTCATGAATCGATCTTCACCATTATTGCTCCACGACAACGCGAGACCTCACACAGCACGAGAAACCATTTTGACCCTTCAGGAACTGCAGTTAGAAACCATTCGTCATCCTCCGTATTCACCAGACCTTGCTCCAACGGACTACCATTTTTTTCGTGATTTGGACAATTATCTACGTGACAAGAAGTTTTCTTCCCAGGAGGCAGTACAAAATGCTTTCACACAGTTTGTGCAGTCTAGATCGTCGGAATTCTATCGCAAAGGCATTAATGACCTTCCCATTAGATGGCAGCAATGTATAGATAATAATGGCAACTATTTTGATTAAATAAATTTGTTAAAAATTTAAAAAATAAACAATATAGATTTTCAGTACAAATCGGCAATTTCATACTTTAACCCCTAATATACCGTGTCTTTACAATGACACGGTATATTTCAAATTTCATTCAATTTGAACTAGTAGTTTAAGAATTATAACGGGTCAAATTTCTTAATTTTGTCACTCACTGACTCACCGATCATCAAAATTCTAAGACAGTTCTAGCAGACCTAGAAGCTTCAAATTTGGAATATAAATAGTGTTTGGTGTATGAATCAAGGAAAAACTAAAAAAAATACAAAAAGCAATGAGATCCCGTCAAAAACAATACTTGACTGACTCACCGATCATCAAAATTCTAAGACCCTTCTAGCAGACCTAGAAGCTTCAAATTTGGAATATAAATAGTGTTTGGTGTATAAATCAAGGAAAAACTAAAAAAAATACAAAAAGCAATGAGATCCCATCAAAAACAATACTTGTCAAAAAAACCAAGTCTCGCAACTCAGTTGTTCTACGGTAAAAAGTTGTGAGATCCATGTAATACCAAGTCGGTTATTAATTTATTCAGTCCCTACTTAAGCGAATTTCTGTCTTAATACGTCCAGTCCCTAAGACCACGATCGTGGTCCATAACAATTGAAAAGCAATTGTGTCTGGAATCTCCGAACTCGAAGCATTAAGTTGTTACGTAATAATTAACAGCATCTTATAGTGACGCATATCAATATTAAATTTTTTTATTGTTTTATATAAATATATTGACTCGGCCATCGCGCTAAATAATTTAATTTTCACGTGTTTTCATGCGATGGATCTGTTTTAAAATTAGAAAGCAACATAAATGTATGGTAAGTAATCGTCGATAATACTGTCTAAAGCAGTCCTATCTCCCAAGGCAGCTCCTGTTCACGAGCATGACACAGCAACCAGCCATCGCTTTGCTCAACCATGTTTTAAGGAACGTAACGACCCAGCTCACGCCATTACCTAAGATGTTTCAAAAGAGCATTTGTGATTGGTAGGTGTTAATGTCTGTAAATGCAGCTGAGACCAACGGGTGTACGCGCTTTTCATAACTCTAAGACTTTTAGCGTTTTAGAAACGCGACAGACGCGCGTCGGCAGCGCATTGCTATTTATTTCTCGGGGCAATTTTTTGAATTTTTGACGCGTTTGTATCGATACAATATCGATATCGATTCAAACGCGAGATGAATTTATGTGTATTTAAAGGTATAACTTTGAACACCTTCATAAACTCATAGTCAAGCTGCTTTTGACTCGCGTTTGTATAAATTGTAGCGCGCGTCAACGGAGCTTTTAAAAATGTTGTGTACAAAAGCTCATAAGATAACTAAAGGATAGTTAGAGAGACCCATTAGTTCTATAGAACTTGAAGTCATCGGACAAAATGACACCATTTTGTTTCCTATTTATTCCATAGTGCTAAATACTAGTTTTTCACCTAATAAATAAGTCTAATGACAAAACATAACAGGAATCGTATTTTCAAAAAGCTTCCATGAGGTAGTTATGACCTTTATAATAATATTCAATGTTATTGTTTCGTAGAAAAATAAGAAAATAGTGTCGCATTTTGTCTGATAAAGTCGTGTTCTATAGAACAAAAGCGAAGTACAGGATCGAAATATATATGTTTATACTAGCCATTCGACAACCTGTAAATCCAAATCCCTTGCGCATGTTGCTTTAATCTCGGCAAACACTCGTACAAACACCGAACGCACCGACCACTCAACAATAGATTTCCTCCCAACTGATTTAAGATAAAATAATTTTATCACCTTTATCAAAGGTAATTAATAACATTACACAGCATATTGTCAATGTAGATTGAAAACCTTGTAAATCAGTAATGAAGGTTTATCTACTTAAATCATTCAGAAAGGAAACTTTGTATACCAACGGAACGCCAAGATACAGTTGAGTTTTAGTACTTAACTGTTCATATTTATTAGTGGCACAAAAATTCAATATCTTTAGCACCTTTCGTGCGAGATAGTAATTTATGGATTATCATCTATACATACGAGTAAAGCAATACACAGTGAGCCTAAACATGAGATTGAATTGGCGATCAAGGAACAGTAACTAAACACAAAATTATTACTTAAAAACAATTGCCATTAAGTACGTCTTTCTTACTATTATTGATTCCAAACTATAAAAAGTACAACATAAGGTAATAACAAAATACATTATGATTTCTATTGAGTTTCTCATCAACTATTATAATAATCACGACAATATTTTATGGTCTGAAAAAATATAAACTGGGTATGCGATGCTTATAGATGGAAGAGTGAAGAAACAAAATCCTTAGAACATAACATAGTCATGTACCGAAAGCCTTGAAATTTCTTAATATTTAACTGTATATTTTAAACTTTTAAGTTTTGATATGGCATATTGGCTAGGTTGGTGTGCAGTTACCATACATCCACCCGTAGTAAAACGTATCAATAGCTTGGTGAAGGTGGGTGTGATAAATGAACATAGAAAATCTATAAGTATAATCTAGGGTTTGCCCACGACATACTTTATTAAAAGCTTCGTCATAAGCGACAGGTCACTTAATTATAAATCTGTACTGTATTAATAGACAAACCTCTTCAATAAACAAGGTGTACCCATGGATAAAACCCACATCGGATCTAGACCAAAACAATACGGCCTAGATAACCGCCCCATATATATATCTATGTGCATGATTGACCTAGCTAGCCGGGACATGTCGATGGCCTAGTGCCCTAGTTCACTGGCGGGTCAGCAAAATGCGCATGTGCAGTACATCTCTCAATGGATCTCAACGCTACGCTGTACGGCTACACCTTTTAGTGAAGGTATGAGAGAATTTTGCTGGATTACGTGGAGATTTTTTTATCTTCGTCAGACTTAAAACATCGAAATTATAAAAAACTTATAATTTGTTATTATAACGAAAACTGAAAAGGGAATCCTGTTAAATAACTTTTACAGAGTTCCAATAGTTTATTTTTTATTTTTCCTTATTTCTTTAAAGAGACATGTAAGCATTTATCAACCTTTTAAAACAAACAGTATATTTTTTATTTATTTATAATTTTATTATTGATACCTAATTTAAAGTGGAGATTACATTTAATAGCTGGCAATACTCCCCTCTTTTGTTGTTCTGAAAGAAAAATGGCTGACGAACGTAACGTCAAAATTGCTAAGACGACTTCTTACTCAGAAAACGTGTATTAATTCCAAGAAAAAAAAGCGTTAAGTAATTTTTTAGTGGCTGTGACGTGCTTCGTTAAGTGTGCATAAGTGAACGTGGTGATTCCACTTTATACGTTTCATGGTGAATGAAATTACAGTTCTAATTTTTTTGAAGCTGTTTCAATGCACCGTAAGTATTTTTTTGATGCATGTTTATATAATCAAATGGGAGACTCTCTTATCTTACATGCTGTATCTTATGCCTGAAGCTGGATAAGGTATTAGTCACAACTTAATCATCAAAAGTTTCAAGTCATGTCAATGATACAGTCAGTATTTTAAAGGCGAACCTTGGTTATAAAAACCTTGTTGTTTAGTTTAAAAGCCAGATTCCATGCTCGATGATTCGCGATTACTGTGATCTTGAGCAATATATCGTACAACAAAGTCTTTATCACGTTAAAATTGAGTGGTCTTCCGAAGCGATGTCACAAGCCATAAATAGAATACGAATCTTTCATTTATCAAGTCGGTACTGTTAAACTGCTTTAAATCCAAATCGTTAGTGCGAAATAAGGAATTATAAGTACAATTGCCTCGTTTTTTGGCGCGAAAATATAGTGTAAAGAATCCTTGTGACTATGACAAGAAAAAAATCTCATTATAAACTAGAAGAAAGGTGGGTTGGAGTAGTTTTAAAGTTGTTTATAGTCATATAGTACTTTATAATGAAAATCTACATATCACATGTATTATTTTGTTTGTGACTGATGATAAGATAATAAGATTCTTTTTTAATCAAAGGCTTTATATCATTCTACAAGTGACCCAATGGTTTCAAATATTAGGGTATGATACAAAATGTACTGGTAGCATCTTGCATGCCAACATGATATATAGATATATTATTTATTTGCATCTAAGGCACACACATGTAAAAACACATGAAAACGGTGAAGTAATTAAAAAACTACAAATACCACTAATATACATAGCACTATACTGACATAATCATTGAGCAAGTGTGTCATAGCGATGCTAAAAGGCCAAAGCTCAGCAATATATTTGTAATAACACGAGAAACTTCTGCCATTTGAGAAATCTGTGTATTTAGGCAAATTAATAAACCAAAATCAAAATAGAACTTTTGGCAGAGTAATTTAACGTTAAGATTGTTATTGAGCTGAAATCACCTTACGTTTAAGAATTAAGAAGTTAGTTTAATTCAACTGTGAATAAATTGAATTGGGAGATTTAAGTGGAGTTTCTAAAGTTTATTTTTTTTATTTGAATTTGAATACAGAGGATTGTTAAATAACATTACAATTCAACTTATTCAGCCATATACACAAACAGTATGCAACATATTATTAATAATATCACAAAAATCTAAATTCAATTATAATATTAATCAAACCTATAATAACTTACATGTCAAAGAAATATAATAAATACAATTTCACAAAATAATAATCAATAAATGTCAAAATGTTGGCAGCCTAATGCTGAGCTAGTGTCCTGATTAGCAATAATTGATTCTTATTATTATTATTAAATAAATAAATTATTATTATAAATATTTCTCTTTTATGTAATATAATTATTTCTGTTGGTCAATAAAAATTTTTCATTCTTATGTTCTTTTTTAGGGTTCCGTACCAAAAGGGTAAAAAGGGGACCCTATTACTAAGACTTCACTGTCTGTCTAGATTATTGGGTTTTTTTTTTCATTTCGCTACATTTGTTCCGACTTAGAATGTTAGAAAAGATTAATTTTGATTTGTAACACATAAACACATGCTGGGTCAGCTAATATAAATTATAAATATTTGTTGTAAAAATTTTCAAATATCAATAATGTGGATTAACAATTAATATCAATATGTACATTATTGAATAAAAAAAATCCAATAATTATTTATTTTGATAAAAACTGATTAATCAATTTATGTAATACATTGGCAATAAATGGCAATGACTAGTTCAATTATTCCAATATCACCTCAAGGTGCAAGTTATCAAGGTTTAATTTGCAATCAGTAGAACCTAAACTTCATTATTTGTATAAATTGACCTTATTTACTGACTGACAGAGTATTAACTTGCCTTGCTTGAATATTAAGTGCCATAGTAAAAAGGTTGTGTATTTTCTATTTATATATTTAAAAAATACAGTTAAAAATCATATCTAAAAGCAGTTACGCTACTTAAAAAAGAGTCAATGGGAATAAGAGGTCCGACTCTACAGTGCATATCTTCTTACCTTTCCGGTCAACAACAGTGTGTTATTGTAGAAAGTTTCAGTGGCAATGATATGAAGTCATTCCAATCAGAATCTAGAGAACACTTATCTGGCGTTCCCCAAGGGAGCATTTTAGGCCCTTTATTATTCCTGCTCTCTATTAACGACATAACGAAAGTGACAAAACATAAATGCATTATGTACGCTGACGATATTTTAATAATAGTGACATCAAATAATGGACACGACAATAGTAGAATACACAACCATGAAGAACAAATTAATAACACAAAAGACAAAATTACTGAATGGCTAAAAGCTAATAATCTAATAATTAACTTTAATAAATCCTTTTTTATACAATTTAATAAACGTAAACATGAACAATACAATATTACTCTAAATGTATCAAAACTTAAAGAAGTCTCTCATTTAAAATTCCTAGATATAATCATCTAGGATATCATCGGGATATAACAAAAACTTTAATAACTTTTTAATAAAAATTAGATTGTGGTATTCATAATATTGATAGAATAACATATGAAGAATCCTTACTAATATTATAAATCGGAAAGTGAGTTTGTTTGTTTCTTTGTTCCGCTTTCACGCCGTAACTACTGAACCGATTGCTTTGAAATTTTGCAGACGTAAAGATAAAAGTCCGGATTAAATAATAGGGTACTTTTTATCCTGGAAAAATTGATATTCCCAAGGAAAAACAAAAATATTGTTTGCTTGATGGATGGATTTTAGATGGCGCTGTGTGTCGTTTAAAACAACGTAAAATATTGCAAACGAATATAAACATGTAAATTTAGAAGCTAAATGATACGATAATAAATCCCCGAAAATGAGGAATTCCCGAGGGATGACGTACAGTTTGTTTTATTGTCAAAAAAGTGTTTTTTTTACATCTACTTATGAAATCATTAAAGTAAACGAATTACTAACTGGTATAAGTATTAGTTACGTTATTTAGTTCTTGAGGTAAGCGATAGATGGCGCTGGGTGTTTTTTAAAACATGGTAACGATGTGTTTTTTTAAATACATAAGAAGTGGAAAGATAGCTTACGTTATTTAGTTCTTGAGGTATGCGATAGATGGCGCTGGGTGTTTTTTAAAACATGGTAACGATGTGTTTTTTAAAATACGTAAGAAGTGGAATGATAGCTTACGCTATTTAGTTCTAGAGATATGCGAAAGATGGCGCTGGGTGTTTTTTAAAACGTGGTAACGAAGTGTTTTTTTAAGATACGTAAGAAGTGGAATGAATTATATGAATTTTTTATCCAGCGTTACATCGCGCTTATTAGATTTTTCCGTGGGAATGAGAAGTTTTCTTATAATTGTGCTTTACACGCGGGCGAAGCCGCGAGCGGAAAGCTAGTATACTGTATAAATATCTCGTCCTAATATGACATTATACCTGAAATAATAAATATAAAAGAAATACGAAAAAACAATTATCATTTCATAATCTATTAACATTACAAATTTCAAAAATGGACAGAACGTTTGTTGTTATGAGTGTAAACAATACGTTAAATATTTTTGTGATTTTCCAGACCCTGAGGGAAACTTTGCATTTTATTGTCGAAACTAAAGGTCGTATCGATGCCGGATTTTCACTGTAATGCTTAGGATGATATAAACTAACGATTTTAACAATAAAAAGGGCTGGGTTCTAATCCCGTAAGAGGCAGATGTTTGTATGATGACTACAAGCATTTGTACCTGAGTTATGGGTGTTTATATATATATTACTATGAATATTACATATCTATGTATCATATATGTATGCCTATCCGTTACCCCAGTATCTATAAAACAAGCCTTACAATGCTTACTTTGGGCTAGGCTCATTGGTGTCTGTAAGAAATATTTATTATAATTTATTTATTTATTTTTTGATTCCAAGTATAATATGTTTCGAGTGCAGAAGTGCATAATGAGCGAAGTTTACTCTCCAAGGGCACTGCTCACTGACCTCTGCGACGATCGCATGACTCAACTGCACCTCTTCGATGTCCGTTTCAACCGCGCGGCCACCTCATAATATTTGATGAAACTTTGCCAGGAATTAGTGCTAATTTGTTACTTTACACACCTCTTTTCGTGAATTTGTTACAAAAAAAACTAAGACGCTATCACAAAAAATAGGTGGCCGCTAGAACCGCCACTTGCCGTAGTCATCGTCCGTGATTACACAGAAACTATATAATGCAGATAGACGAATGATGCATCAAAAGAAAGGTCTTAATTTGTTCAATTTGTTACAAAAATAAAAAACGTGAAAACGTACATAAACAAAAAGTTATGCAATATTTAGTTTTCAGGTTATGAGTAGGTAGGTATGTCACCATAAATATCAAATTAATAGAGGCTAATGTGTATGGATAATTAGTTACTAATTTGTTACAGCGAATAAACGTAAAAAAATACTAGAAAGTGGGTTCAATAATTTGTTAGAGTCGATTTTAGTTGGCCGCTCGGACGGCAATATGCCTAAAATACAATGGCATTTATCTCGTTATTAAAAGTAGGTTTAAGCTTAGTTAGAGTACTAGTCGACGGGTAACGTAACCTAGTTTAGATAAATATGGCGAATATAACTGCAGCATTCATATTTTAGAAAATATTTGCAAAAAACCGTAATATGAAACCGTATGAGAGTAGGGTGACTATGAATATATTAGTACAAAGGCATGTTTTTAATGTTGTACTCTGTTTGAAGGAATATGCAGTCTTGCAGCCATATTGATGTCTATTGTTCTTAATTCTTTAAAGTATTTACTGATAAGATTTTCGTTTCATTGACATTCCGCAGGTGTTTTATGATGGCCACGATTCCCGAAAAAGGATCTCTTTTGTTTCCAAATTATTGTTAAAAATATTTGTCGGAAAGGGTTTAAAAAGCGATTATTGTCCGTTGTGAATATTGTCTGTCATTATTGTGCTGGATTTTGAAGTGTGTGCTCGTACGTATTTAATTCCCGTGATTTTCATACTACTAAGTTACAATTATCAGTAAATCCAGAAGTGTCTAAAAGTGCTTAGCTATGAGTTGTGCCCACTTATATGATTTGTTAATATAGAAGTCACCACCAAAAAGTGTATTGCAGATCCAAATTGACTACGGTAAGTTTGATTTTTACAATTTTATGATGACGTGAATAAAGTTATTACTTTATTGCGACAGCTGTTTTCGTGACGTGTAAGTATATGACATTAAGGCCATTTTGTCATACTTACGTCAATTTAAGTGAAGTTGTGGGTTGGATCTTTACCATGTAAATACGTCCAATTATATGTTCTTGTTAACATATTGGTGCCTTAATAAAAGAAAATTTTACAGTAGCCATGCGATCCAAGCCGATGCCGTTGCGCCGCAACTGGCCCGTGCCCCCACGCGCTCTATGTGATTGTGTGTGGAGTTCTATTCCTTTGGATGCAACTAATCGTAATATTTCTCCTTCAATACCAGCCGGCCGTAAACGCCCGCGTTATTTAAACGTTGGTTGCATATACATATTTGTTTTTCTTTCATTTTTTTTTTCTATTTTTTATTCCATGACAATTGAAACATGATGGCTGTGTAACTGTTGTCTACATGTTGAGCTATCAAATGACACCTTTTTAATGCTGATTATTTACATGGGTAGTGGTGGTCGAATTATTTTGAGAGCCCAGGTCTTGGTTATCAAGAAAACAAAATGGCGGCCGTCAGAGCCAAAAATGCCAAATATTTCACATCATTAAAGGCTCCGACACTGGTGACGGGACACATTGTATACATAGGATAGATAGATAATAGCTTAATTTCTTACTCCACTCACACTAACATTATTAACAGAAATACTATAAGCATATTTTAAAGCAAATATCAAAAATGGTAATATAAAGTATGTCTTAACTTAAAATGTATTTATATAAGCACTCTCCCTAAAAAAATAAGATATGAATATCGAAAATTCCAATAATCATAGTCACCCTACTCTCATACGGTTTCATATTACGGTTTTTTGCAAATATTTTCTAAAATATGAATGCTGCAGTTATATTCGCCATATTTATCTAAACTAGGTTACGTTACCCGTCGACTAGTACTCTAACTAAGCTTAAACCTACTTTTAATAACGAGATAAATGCCATTGTATTTTAGGCATATTGCCGTCCGAGCGGCCAACTAAAATCGACTCTAACAAATTATTGAACCCACTTTCTAGTATTTTTTTACGTTTATTCGCTGTAACAAATTAGTAACTAATTATCCATACACATTAGCCTCTATTAATTTGATATTTATGGTGACATACCTACCTACTCATAACCTGAAAACTAAATATTGCATAACTTTTTGTTTATGTACGTTTTCACGTTTTTTATTTTTGTAACAAATTGAACAAATTAAGACCTTTCTTTTGATGCATCATTCGTCTATCTGCATTATATAGTTTCTGTGTAATCACGGACGATGACTACGGCAAGTGGCGGTTCTAGCGGCCACCTATTTTTTGTGATAGCGTCTTAGTTTTTTTTGTAACAAATTCACGAAAAGAGGTGTGTAAAGTAACAAATTAGCACTAATTCCTGGCAAAGTTTCATCAAATATTATGAGGTGGCCGCGCGGTTGAAACGGACATCCTCTTCGTCGGATGAACACATTACTGCAGCGCTACTCACGTCTAAACTTGTCTGTAAAGTCACTGGTTGTTGAACAAAGCTTCCCATTCTTTCAACGGTTATTGTTCTCGGCTCTTTCTCTCGGTCCATGACAGACAGACACCGACACATTGAAACCTAGAAATTAGTCAATGCTTTTTATAGCAATACTAGCTGACCCGACCACGCGTTGCTGTGCCTCTTAATTATAATCTATACATATAAATAAAATTGTAGTGTTTGTTTGTAATATTGAAATAACCGATTTTTACTACATACATATGAATATATATACGGTACATACACCAAAATAACATTATTTACAATTTTTGTCTGTCTGTTTGTTCCGGCTAATCTCTGAAATGGCTGGAACGATTTTGACGGGACTTTTATTGGCAGGTAGCTGATGTAATAAGGAGTAACTTAGGCTACTTTTATTTTAAAAAAATAATATTATAGCCACAGCAACGCGTGGCTAGGTCAGCTAGTTATAAATAAAATGAATCCTATCTTATGCCCTTAGTTGAAACAGAAAACAAATAATAAATTAAATAAATATTTTTTACATTCACACCACTTAGCCTAGCTCAAAGTAAGCACTATAAGGGTTGTGTTATGGATACTAGGATAATGGATAGACATACATATATGATATGAATATGTGATATTAAAACAAATATAAACACCCATGACTGAGGTATAAATGCTAGTATTTATCACAAAAATATCTGCCCCTTCTGGGATTCGAACCCAGGACCGTCGGACCGAAAAACACGGTCGCTACTGTTGCACCAAATGATCGTCATAATTTTATTAACGGTTATGTTCAGATGTTTGTTCTCGATTCCCCTGTCCATGACAGACAGACACCGACACATTTAAATCAGGAAATTAGTCAACGCTTTTTTAACGCATGAGACTATGATCAAATCGTTGGACTATCGTTCGTAAACATCAGATTTTGTCAAAGTTTCCTGACGTTAAGACTCCTATTACTAAGTCATCTTGTGATCACGACTCCTGTAAATTAGTCGAAACTTCTAGATTAAATATAAAAAAAACAAAATTAAATACGCAATCATACCGGTAAAAGGGGACCTGTACGGCGATACGAGAGACTAAAATATATATTTTTAAGTTATTAGAATTCATACTGTTACGAGCTACGGGTTTTTAGATAGTCAAATGAACTAATTATTTTATTCGGAGAATTATTTAGTTAAATAATTCCCTGTATAAAACCTTTCAAACAAAAATCGAAAAAAAGTCCACTAATTTAGTCCAATTGTCCAATAAACACGCCGAAGTTGTCAGAAATGATCTCTTCAATACCGTCACAAAATATCCCAGTCGCGTGCGTAAACCGTATTCACAATAGTCCAGTAACTTGCTGAGTTCGCTTATTAATTCACTCCAAAAATATCTTTCTAGTCGCTTCGATCGTACTAACTCTTACGCGGCCACACTCGACTTTAATTATTCGACGACGCAGTCGTGAACTTTCCAGAACCATTGCGTCAAGTAGATATTACTCTCGAACAATGTTCGCGAACCATGTCGCTCACTCCCCGCACCGCGCGTGCTTGCTATCTCTGTCGTCTAGTTGGTATAACTACTTATAACTACGCGCTCCTTTTCGTAGGTTTTTATTAAGAAACGACAGTGATAGCCTTCCGTCATAACTCATAACAATACCTTATTTTAATTATTTTGTATGATTAGGGAACAGTGTTGTTATCCTAAAGATAATTAAATATTTGCATATTACAAATTTCGTTATCAAAAAATTCCAATAACGATATTTCGATATGCGATATAAGGCTACACGGTAGCAATCTGGTGAAGCGCTGGTCCGCCCTTTGTGCAGATGTGAGGCGCGTGGCATGTGGGGCGGCGAGGCGGGCTGGTGGTGCGGCGCGCTGGCGGCCGCGGCGCTGCTGCTGCTGCTGGCCCTGCGCCGCTGCGCGAACGCACGCACCAAGCGCCCCGGCAGCCCCCAGGTGCCTTACACAACTACCCAGCCGCCCAGGGTCCCTAGTCCCCTTCCCCAGATCACTAGCCCCTCTCACCAGATACATTAGCCCCCTACCTAGATTACTGACCCCCTCTCCGGATCACTAGCTCTTCTTCCCAGATGCACTAGCCCCCCAGGTCACTAGCCTCTCGACTCAGATACACTAGCCCCCTCACCAGATGCATTAGCCCCACTTCCAAGATCACTAGCCCCCCACCCCAGATGCACTAGCCTACCTCTTCAGGTGCCCTAGCCCCCCTCTCCCCAGGTGCCCCATTCTGCCCTAGCCGTGGCGGTTATGACTCAACCTCCCTGCGGTGTTTTTCATACTTAGGGACGACCTTGTAGTTAGAACAGTAACAGTATTCAGCTTGTCTTGATTTTTATAAAGCCAGATGTTATCTGTATAATAAATGCGTCCCCATCTGAATCGATGTGAAATCAACACACAAAAAGTGGTTTTATATGAATAGAATATGAATCGCGTGCAATAAGGGTGACTGCTCCCCCAAACACTCTGCGTTGGGGCGTAGACTTGTCGATAAAAAGAAAAACTTACGCTACTATTAATGGCTTCATCATGAAAGGTGTAACATACTTTGTCCATTATGTTCTCACAAAAAGGACAACTTGAGCTCTATAGTGAATTATCGACGTTGTTTTTTGCAATTGAGAACAGTTTCTTGATGGTTTTCAATATAATTCAATGAACTTTGTGTAAATAATGTTTCTTGTGTATAAAATATTCCATTTCCGTGGTTACAGGTGCACATAGTCCGTTGTGTGGCGCCGGGCGGCGGCCCCCCGCTGGTGTCGCGGCCCCCGCCGCCCGCGCACCCGCCCCCCGCCACCCTCTCTCTAGCCAAAGCCCCTCCTCCTTTAGACGAACCTCCAACGCTGGTCATCATTCGCGACGCAACGCAAAACACACTCACCACAACAGATACGACAACAACCGACACACCTTCTGCTACAACTTCCAATATACAAACACCTTCAACTTCTCAATCCGAATTTAAAGGCATACCGAAATTACCTTTGCCCGAGCAGTGGCTTCATAAACGACCGTTAGACTGCAAGTACTCGTCGACCATCCCTCGTCCTCTTGCCCAAATCGTCAGCGAACTCGGCTCTGAACTTACCCAAGAATCCCGATCGAAAAAGTACAGTGCGACACGTTCTCCATCTCTAGAAAAAGACGACAAATCCCCGTTTCTAAGCAGCGCGAAGTCTGACAAAGAAGTGTTCGGTTTTGAACCGGACTTAGTTGAGAAACTGGCGAACGAAGCGCAAGAAGATATGAGCGATATGACCTCCCCTAAAGTCTCGGAGGAGAGGAGCCAGGAGTCGCCTGGAAACCTTCGGAGGTTCAGGTCTGTAAGCACGAGGCTTAACATGTGCAGCGTTAACGAAAATCCGCATTTTGAAGGTCATCAAGAAAGACTAGAAATGCAGAACTCTCCCAGAATCTTGGAATGTAGCTCAGCTAAAGAAAAGTCATCTGCACCTAAATTCGACTTTTCCCCAAAACTCCTCGCTGATAGTCTTACTTCGCCGCGTTTTTTTACTCCTCCAGAGATGGTATCCCCCGCCTTCTTTGCCGAACCGTCCCCCAAGTCGGTTTACTACGACAGCGTTCGATCTCCCAAGTTCTTCCCTGAAACTCCCCGAGATGCGGAAGTCCCTCAGTCACCAAGGACGCTGGGCGACAACTTAAAAAGAAGCAATGGCTTTGAAAAACCGAGCTCCCCACGGGTTTTAAGTGCCAAACCTAGTCCCAAGATCCATAGCTGCAATAAAGAAAATTATTTCACGTTCGAACAAGTTAATCTCACTGAAGAAGTTTCCAGAGCATCACCACGCCCTAAGAAATATGGAGGAAGGAATTCAATAGAACGAGAAAGATTCACACCACCAGCAGATAAAGAAATAAAGAGGTATAGACGCCATAATAGTTGCGATACTAATTACAAAAACGTAGAATTAAATATAACGAAATGTGAAGATAATAAAGAAGCTGACAACAAAACTGTACATATAGATCAAGACGTAGTAGACTGCTGTGCCAAAATCGACTCACTGCATGTTGACGCAAAAGAAGATAGAAACGAATTGACTCCGACACATTCGAACACCGCACAAGCGAGACGACAAAGGTTAAAATCTATTTCTTTAGATTCCGACAACGCCAAAATCATCGAACAGAATTTAGGGTTACCCATAGCTAAACAAATGAAAGACCAGATGAATGAGGCTTATAAAAACCAGGAAGTTAGCACGTCATACGAGAGTATGGAGAGGAGAGAAGATTATCAAAAAACTCCCCCTCGAGAGAGACCTGTGTTCAAATTCGAAGACGAGAAAAAAGATAAGGCTTCGGAAGATGAAGAGCCTAAGTCACCGGATTTAAAACATAAGAAAAGCTTACGTCAGAGTTCCGACACACAGTCGTTTATAGACATGCCTAGATTCTCGCCGAAAGAGTTTGAAATAACGGTTACCTCTGAAGAGGGCGCAACGACTGCTGCAGAAACTCAAACTAAGAAAAAGGGCAAGAACTTACGAAACCTTACTATAGATTTGACGAAACGAGACAGTGACCTCGAGAAAGAGTTGCTGGAGTTTGAGAAATTATACACAGACGCCGAAGAGAAAAAAGTTAAAACCCCCACTCTGAAAGTCAAGGCTACTTCCTTAGATTCTTCTGAAACCGTCAATTTATCGCTACCTCAGAAAAAGACATTGGAAGTTCCACAAAACTCTGTGTCAGTTCCGAACACTCCTAAACGGCAGTTGAAAAGGATTCTAGCTCAAAAAAATGTTAAACCAGACTTCATTGGAGGAAAATTAGGCTATAACACTTTACAGTCAAATGCAGAACATCGCCGCTTGTATATGAAAGGTCAGGACAGCGGGATATTTCTAAGAGAAAATCATGCATCTTTAATGTTATATCAGCCGGGACCGTCTCGTATGGGTTCACGGACAATGGGTTCGTTCGAAGAAAACGTCGTGGACTTAGAAAAGGCACCAGAAATAAATATACTAGTAGCCGATAATCGTTACCACATGGAATCGGGGTCTACTTTAGGATCTAATTTATTGAATTACAAGCAAAATTTAAGCGTGTCTAGTACTAATTTGAAAACATTGCCTGAAGGTGTACCATCTGATGATTTTGAACCAAATACGGAAGAGGAAAAATTCGGTAAGAAATTGCATAGAAGAAATTCTAATCAAAGTCTCATGTTAAGCACACATAGCTTGCAATCCTCCAACTGTTCTTTAAGCAGCGCAGGGGCGTCATGTCACAATTTGGCGTCAGTAAGAACGAGCATATCTAACTTTAGTCTTAATTCAGATGGCAGGCAAAAGAAACTTTCTCTAGATCGTCGAGATTCTAACGCCTCTTTAATGAACACGGAACATTTAACGCCAACCACTAGGGTTATTTGCTCCTCAAACACCAATCTTTCAGGAGAAGCGTCCAAAAACTGTTTGTTGCAAAGAAGAGGTTCTAACAACAGCCTTACTTTAAATATACAATCTTCGAATACTTTAAGTAGACATTCTAGTAACAGCTCTTTAAATAAAGAGGCTAAATTCGGTCAGAAGAAAGGTTTATTGGAGCGTAGAAGTTCAAACACATCTTTGACACTAAATATAAACACATCTAACCCCCAATTATCGGTCAACAGAGGACTAAGCATTTCAAACTACAATTTAAATGGATCTACGTGTAACTTGAGTCGTTATAACAGTAATTATAGCATAGACAATCCACCCGGGGAACCTCGCAAAGGAATATTAGAGAGGCGGAGTTCAAACACTTCCCTCACATTAAACATCCAGCCGCAGGAGCCAAGAGACTTGGACATAGACGAAACGTTAATTGAACCCAAAATAACCGATTTACCTCACCGAGATAAACAAAGAAAGTCTTTAAGCACTGAGAATTTGATACCAAAGTCTTACAAAACCCGCACTCGTTTGAGATCCACGGAAAAGGGCGTAGGTTTCGGGTCCCACGATAACCTTTGGTCTACCTCTTACCAGGAACAGGAATATCCTCAAAACCTTACTTATGTTTGCGGAGATCAAGAAAATGAGATCATATACGCCTTCGGTAGACAAGAAGAGCCTAATTTCCAAACAGGTTTCATTAAAAACATAACCACAAAACCTTTGAGTCCGCAGAGCACTTCTGAAGACTTCAGATTGTATTTAGCCAATATGCAGCATCTCCAAAACGCATCGAGCGTCCTTTCGAGGCAACAACTTAGAGATTTGAACGATGTTTTTCAAAATGGCTACTCGAAAGTTAAATGTCATAGCACAACTGAAGGCCAACATTGCTGTTCTGGTAGGGTGGAGGACATGGCTAAAGAAAACCCTCAAATGGTGATTCCCGACCCTGTGCTGTCTCAGCCGTGTTCTGAATACCAGAAGATGTTGTTGAGAAATTTGCACCAGGAATTCTGGGATATGCCGACGAATTTTCAGGAGAAACCTATTGTGTCTGGGTCCCACCCGAAGAACAGATATAAAACTATTTTACCTAACGAACACTCGAGGTTTATACTTCGAGGCGATGCTGGGTTGTCTGAAGGATACATTAATGCCAATTTTATTAAGGTGAGTATTTTGATAATTAATAAAAACATATATTTTTTTCATTGATGCCAAGACTTGTCTTGTCAATATATAGACTTCCTTAACTTTTAGTTTAAATTTTATCATAAATGGCGCTAAACAAACAACAGGATTTCGTTGTGTAAAGTTTTTTTTGTGACTAATTTTAACAACCTACTTTGCGGAGACTTTGCAGTAGTAGTCCACAAAGCCTCCTTTGCCAAGTGTGTAACTCTTACACATACACCTCTACTAGTATCAGGTCAATTATAGAACTTTTGGCAAGATTATTTATTAATTAAAATGTCTTTGTTGTGTTTCAGGGGCATGAGTATTCCAAAAACAGCTACATCGCAACGCAGGGTCCTCTCCAGAACACCATATATGATTTCTGGCTGATGGTCCACCAGAACAACGTTGACTACCGCAACCGACCGGACCCTGGGGCCCAATCAGTGCAAAAAGTCGTGATGCTCACTAATTTCATAGAGAACAGCCGGCAAAAGTGTGAAAAGTATTTCCCACTTGAATTAAATGAAGAGTGCTTCTTTCATAATCCTGAGGAAATTGAATCCGAAGACATTGCAAGGAACAGTTTTGTGATAAAAAATTGTGGCATGGTGAAAAAGGACGGTTACACCATTAGAAAATTAAATGTGACATATAAAACGATTGGTGATAGTGACTGTGTAATGGTGTACCACTATTGGTTCCACAACTGGGCGGATCATAAATGTCCTAAGGATGTTAACGCGTTATTGAATTTAAGTTTAGATGTTTTAAAAGACACTATATACAATTTTGACGAGGAAACCGATGCAAACACTGAGTTGTGTAAGTGTGAAAGCCCTAAATCGGACTCCAAATTTATTTTTCCCCCATTAGAAGCTGAAAATGTTCCCTGTGAAGTGAAAGTGAATGTTGGAACTCCATTGAATTTCTCAATGGAGCAACACTCCCCACCGACCATAATACATTGTTCAGCAGGTATTGGGAGGACGGGCTGCCTGATCGCTATACTTAATGGTATTAAGCAGTTGACAAATGAACAGAAAGTGGATGTCCTCGGTATCGTCTGTAATATGAGACTGAACCGAGGTGGTATGGTACAAAACTCAGAGCAGTATGAATTGATTCACAAAGTTCTTTGCTTGTTTGAGCAAGCTTGCTTACCAACATTATAGTTATTCAAGAGCAGTTGAGCCAACATTTTGATATGATAATTTTACTTAAATAAATTTTGAATAACTAGTGAAAAAAAAAATATTTTATTCAGGGTATGTTTTTAACTTATAATAAAAACTAAAGATAGTAAATAATTTACTCTTGAAGTAACACCATAGAGTAAAGAGTTTTTTTTTTCAGTTGATGAATAGATAGTTAAAATTTTAAGTGTTTAGGAAACATTTTGGCTGTTTATTAGAGCATATGTAATTTTTTTTAAAATATTTTTTTTAAATGCTTACATTATACTTTAATATTTAAAATGTATTGTTGGAGCTTTGAAAAAGTTATTGTTTAGCAGGGAAGTTATTTTTTAAATAAAATGCTTTGTAAAAGAGGTATGTTATAGTTAAATTCAAAACAGTTGTGTGTCGAAATGTTGGCTATGGTTTTATATGGCGACAGGATATAGTAGTTATTATATAACCTCATGTGGCCGCAGTCAGCGTCATAAGCTGGAGTTCAAGATGTTTAAATAAAAATAACCAGTCACCAAAAATATTATAACAGCCAACATATTCCTATATATCACCAACTAATTATCCCAACCCTCCCCCCTGTTTTATACTAATTTGTTTAAAAATACTGTACAAATTAATTGATTTATATATTTTTGTCTTTTTATTAGTTAAGTAAACTTTTGCCTTTCTCTGGCAGAAAAGAAAACAAAATGCTCACAATTGTCATAGTGACATTTTACTGAAGAGGAAAAAAATAGTCATTTAGGCACAATACCTTCAAAGTTTAAAAAAAAAATATTAAAAGAAATTTCACATTATTTCGGCAATATTTTCCAATGAATTGATAAAAACAGAGTTAGGAAAATTAAATATCGATTTGATGAAAAACTGCTAAGTCAAAATGTTTGGAAAAAATAGAAACTTAAACATCCGTTTCCTTATAAATGATCAGTTTGGTTTCAACATATTGACTGTGCATACATATTTCAGGCCTAATTCATCTTAATAAACCTTTCAAAAGGTCCACTAAAACCTAATCTTTTAATACTCTTTGATAGCTAAATCTTAACAAAAGCGCAGTGTTGCCAGAAGTCGATGGTCAAAAGTAACAAGTCAAAAATTACAACTCAACTCAAAAATTACACATTGTTTTATTTTATATAGAAAAAAAAACTCATACTGGAAAGCTAGCTAAATTTAACTTGTAGCAAAGAGAACGCATAACAACACCAATTACGGTATTTAGCTTGTCCTTTTTATATTCAATGCTTACTAAAATGTTTACTTAGATATTGTTGTCATTAGCACACACAAGTCTATAGTAAACACCCCAACCATTTTAAAATAAACATTTAAAATGTGTAAAACAACTCCACAAAATTAAATCACATTAAATTATTTCTGGCTTCCAATCCAATTTTGTATAGCTTGTTATTAATTTTTAATTAAAAAAAAATAACTAGTTATGTAATAGTAACATTTAGAGTCGTGTAACATAAAGCTAACATGAGAAGATCAAAAATAACGCAAAATGTTACGAAAGCAACATTCTGGCAACACTGCAATCGCGTTAAAAAAATGTTGCAAGTCAAAGGCTATAATAATTGTTCATTACAATATGAATATTGTGCTTTTAAGGTATTTTTCTTAGCCAAAAGTTGCCAATTACACAGGCTTTTGAACATATTATAAAATAAAATGGGTAGCACGATTCAAGAATGACTTCCAAGTACTTAAATTAAAGTTTATCTTTTGAAATAAAATATATAAATTAATTTGTTATTAACGTTTTAATATAACTAAGAATATCACATCTCAAAATTTAATAATTCTAATTTTTAAATTATTTCTTCGATGGTACAAGCAAACGTACAAGCAAGCTTCGATGGTACGTGTTTATTTTCCTCACATGTGGATGTATAGAGTAGTAAAAAAATATAAATCGGGTTGCCATTATATCGTGTCGCGATATACGAGAGGTAGAGCCTTCGTGGTGTACAAAACAAACAGATTGTCATAGAATAGATAATATTTATATCTGTCAAGAGAAAGTCAATGTATCAAGAAAATTATCCATTTCCTCATTCGATTTGTAACAAAAGTCCAGTACTGAATAACATTATAAAAGTAATAGTGTGAAATTGACATTTTTGTACGCTAATAAGACGTTTACTGTAATGAACCGCAGTGAGATATAATAAGGTTTATTTTCGAACAACCATTAACTGCGCAAGCAATACTATTTATATGTATAATTTACGCTGTGCTACATCTTAACATGCCTGTACTTATTTTGCTTTGAGAAGTGAATGCACAATTATATTTTAAATATACATTACCTTGATTTACGTTTTGATACATTTTTTCTTGTAAATATTATATACACTACTATATTTGTAAACATTTTTTAAAAACTACTAATAAAATATTTTACGCAAAGCTGGCAACACTTTGCCGTGATGAGCAGAAAGATACGATAATAATGTCAAGGTAATGTATTTTTAATTATTATTATTATTGTATAAGAAAGATAGAGTAATTATACCTTAGAATTTTGAAAAGATTAAAATTCTATACACATATTTAAAATTCCTGAGGAAATAGATTAAGTAAGTTCTAAATTAATTATTTATTTTAAACTAATGAGTTGTACGTACAACGTATTAGAGGAGGCACTGCCTATTAAATAAAATGCCAGTTACACCACGTTAACATCAAGTTTTATTAAGATGAAGCAAAAATAAATTGTTTAAATGAAATATTCGAATATTACACTATTTAAAATTAAATACTTATCGCCCATTCGCTTAGTCATCTACTAACCGAATTGTAGTTGTATAATTTTCCTTTTACTTTCCTAAATAGAGACACAATAATATTCAATTTGGATTAGTGCATTGACCCTGCGTTTATGGTTGTATTCCGACATATACACCAGTGTTAATGACGTCACTCATCGACGCCATGCTGTTGATTTGTTCCGCAATATATCAGTTGACGTCAGAAACCGACGCTATATTTAAAATATTATTAGCGAGAGAGAGAGGGAAATCCCGGCAAGATACGTCATACTTTCTTTCACTTTGACTAGTACAAAATGGCGATGGGTTAATGAAGTCATCAGTACTGGCCATTATACTGATGTGTATTTTGGAATACAGCCGGAATATGAGCAACTTTGCGATCGGGGAAAAATTAACTACCTCAAGCTTCTTGCTTTAAAAGGCACTTGAATCGTTGATAAATAATATTTGTCGAAGTCCAAGTCTAATTAAATTCTAGCAAAATTACTATTTTTTAAGTAATTTGTCAAATAAAGATTGACAAATTTTTTCTCATATGTACAACTGGTAGAACATATCGGAACTTATATCACTGCAGATTGCGTTAACGGTGTCTGCTCTAATACGTAATGTGTAAATAACAATTTGTTTGATTTTAAGTGACATTTCTGTGTTTTTTTTTTGCACAATTTTTGTGGTAGTTAAGATATGGCGTGTATATTGTAGTTTAAATATAAAGATAATTATGTTTCTCGCGATGTTATAGACATGTAGATAGAGAATTCTTTTTTATTTATTTTGTTGGGAGTAAATTAATTTTAGGCCATCTTAGTAGCTTTTAGAGTTTAAATAAATTTGTTACTGTAAATACGTGTGTTAAAAAAAATTTGCTATTTGTTTTTATTTCATTTTATTTACGCGATTTTTTATTGTGAATGTTAAAATATTTGCCAAACATGTTCATTGGTCAGGCAGACATTTATAGATCGCAACTTCGCGTACAATTCACAGCACAACAACATGTTTACAAATGTGAAATGTATGTAATCGATTTTCAACTTAAGATCTTGTTCATGGAGTTCCAAATTAAATGCAAAATTTTGCATTTATATGATATGCCGTTGGTCGTACATATATAAATATGGTAATAAAACTGTCGATATTAATTTTATAGTAAATAACGAGAGACAGTTACTATAATTTTATCATACATTCACTAGATGACGGATGCTAGCGCTGTTGATAATTCCGAGTTATAAATGTGTTACTTATTTATTACAAGGACAACAAAACAGATAAGAATCAGAAATACAATAAAAAGTTACGTGTCAGTTAGCACCGCTATGTTGACAAATCATCAAATAATAACAAGTAAAATCTACTCTTTGAAAACAAACACATGAATTTTAAGATAATTAAATTTTTACTTTAAGCCAGATTAGATGTTTAATTCACTTTATCAATACACGTATGCTGGACACATATCTCGCTATAAAACCGACACATTCTTACGAGTGGGTTATAAAAGGAAGTATTTTCTAAGGTTTGCAAATGAAATGTTCGTAAGGTATTCGGGGGTTGCGATTTTTAGTTCTATTTATTTAAATGGACCATCAACAGAGTTAACATGTTCTATCTAATGCTTAACCGATTCGTTGCTACATACAATTACAGAAACGAAGGCTACGAGCTTGATTTACGCGAAAAATGAAGATGGTTTTATTCTGGGTTGATTTCCCTAAAACTTGATTTGAAGGAGTTATCATCGAATTAAAAATGACACGGTTCCAGTGGCTAACGCCACACGCAAAAAAAGTGATGACACGACAGGCGTGCCATCAGCGACGAATCGGTTAACAAAAATTTTGGTTACTGTATTTAGATGCGTGCAACGCTACAGCATACGCCATCAATATTTAGGTAACAGTGTTGTTAACTTATTTTTATGTTATTTTAAATATATAATATAAGTGAATAAATAAGCTAAATATAACTACAAAGCGCAACCCCCGAATACCTAACAAACTTTTTAATTCCTTAAACACAAAATGGATGGAAGGTTAACGTTATTTTTTTGTCTTATCAACGTAAATCATACTAAGTTTAACAGCACTTTGCTTAGGTACTCCATCAATGGAATTTTCAACAGCCTTGGTGTCTCAAGTTCACCTGTCAACATTGCTTTCCCGGTGGTCCTACTATCGGTACAAGTGTTGTCAGTAATCCAATGTTGCCCAATCAAATTGTTATTTTACATGTTCAATTAATGTTTTTGACAATAATGTATTTTTTATATTCTTTTATTTGTAATTTTATCGATTAGTAAAAATGAGTGTTTTTTCCTATATAAAATAATTTGTTCTGATCTAAAATAACAAATGACATTCACAAGTCAGAACTTAGTTTGTTTTTTTTTTTCAAAATAATAAATTAAAATATATATCTTTGTTGACATTTTTCAACAAAGTTTAAACAAATAAATAAATTGATTTTATTAATACTTGCTATTGTAAATAGGTGTATTATCTAATTCTAAGTTAACTTAATGGAAACAAGAACACCAAATTTTTAGAATTATGTAATTTTAGATTATATTATGTATAACATAAAAGTATAAATTTTCGTGTATGCCATTGTATTTGTATACTGTTGTAATTGTCCGAGTGAGTTGTAGACAGATGATGCAATTGATCAGTTAAATTAAAAATATCTACATATTAGCTAAATCATCAGCAGTCGTTTACTATACTATACACGTTTACTAAACCTGTCTCACTTTTATTTATTACATGCGTTGCATTTTTTCTTGTCAAATTTTTGGGTTGTGACTTTTGGCATGATTGTTTTCACTATTGCTATAGTTTATGATTGTAGACCCATAGACAATCTTGAAAATCAATTACGATAGCGATAGTATTGTAAGTTATAACAGTGTTGCCATATAGAAGATCATAACTTACCATTTACTCTGCTAACATATCGAAAAAAGGTGTAATAACATTGTATGGTTGATACTATGGATTTTTAATTACACTATTAAACCAATTGACGATAGGTTTGCAGACTCTAATAAGCAATGATCATTCATGTAATAGGCAAAAAATATTTTAATTAATATTGGAATAAATGAGTTATCGATACTATGTAGTTATAAAAACAATACTTTTTATAATACGAAGATTCAAAATTATTGATAATCGTTCGATTAAATATAATTGACACGACTCAATCAAATATATATGAAGACTACAGTATTATTCAATTTCTATCTTATATAATACATTTTTTTACAAGGTGACCAACTGGTTTTAAAATGAACGTCTTTACATATATACCTACCTGCAAATTGTAAATTGCAATAACTGTCTACAACTGAAGTAAATGAATGTAATGTACCTAACTATCTATGGATACATCTCCTAATATATTGTGCGTTTTTATCCATTTGTATATCTGTATGTGGTAAGTCAATAAATTGATGATGGTAACACTGGAATTTTATTTCGCGCCATCGTTTCACTTTACTAGCTACAGTGAAAAGTTCCCATACATATAAATAAAGCATTATCTTTTCGTATTTGACTGACAGACAAATATACAAATTATTATTTGTTTTTGTGCTATAATTATTATATTATTTTAAATTACAAATTACCACCTGCCACATCTGTTTTTACCGGTGAAGCTGTTGGGTTACTTGAGGCTCTGTTATATGTGGAATCACATAAATTTAACAAGACGATTATCCTATCGGACTCCAAAAGCTGCCTTCAGGCTATATTGTCTAATCCCTTTAGGTCTAAAACCAAGTTCCCGTGTATACTCAACATCAGAAGTGCTCTATATAGATGCAACCAGCAGGGTCTTGATGTGTGCCTTGCTTGGATACCTGGACACTCGGGCATAGAAGGGAACGAAACAGTTGACCTTATTGCAAAGGAAGCTACCCGTAATGGATGTGACGTGCATTTTAGGTTGTTCTCCCATGACCTTACTTTGCTGGCAAAGCAACAATTGGCTCTTGCGTGGGACTCTCAGTGGAGAAAATCTAGCAGTGTTGTAGGAAAGCATTACTCTGATATTCAAAAGTCTATACTCGTAAAACCATGGTTCTTTAAATTCATAAACGCGACTAAAGCTTGCATATCTACTATTTGTCGCCTCAGGTTAGGCCAATCCTGTACACCTGTTCATCTAGCTAAAATAAGAGTTAGGGACTCATCTTTGTGTGAATGCGGTTTGGACGAAGGATCAACGGATCATATTTTCTTTGAATGCCCTAAGTTCCCTAGTTCCCTGTATGACCTGCTCCCTCCATATATCCCCAGACCCATTAACTTTAAATCGCTTCTTACATATGTCAATACTACGTTCGTTTATGTTCTGTGTGATTACCTAACCTCCAATAAAATTAGACTCTAATTTGTTTTTCTAAATTAACCCACTAACAACGGTGTATATATTGTGTATGTTTGCTTTTCAGATAAATCAACAGTTTCACAATTGTTATAATTTCACTTAAATATGAAAACAAATTGTGCATTCATGACACTTCTCAAGCAAGCAGAGTCAGTGTAACAAATGTCTTAGCAGAAAACTCGATATTGGCGGAATCCATAAGGACAGCGCCATTTAAATAAAGAAGAAGAAGTATAATTATAAAGCTCTTCCAAATTACTAACAGATTATTCTCAAAGTATGAAAGTGAATCTTGGGCTTGGTTGAGCAGAAGAAGCACGAATGTATCGTTGATGCAGTGGAAATTGGAGCTTTAAGAAGCATAACTGGAGTGAATTTGATAAATAAAATAAGGGCAGCTGTGATAAGAGATCGATGTGGTGTAGAAGAAGCTATAGTTACAGATAGACATAGGAATGCTTAGATGGTTTGTACAGTCGCTGTCAGATATTTCGTAACAGACAAGGTGACCAAATACTTCTGAACAATTTAAAATGTCAATAAGTTCTATACGCTACAAGTGACCATTTATATCTGAACATTCATTACTGCATTAATATCTGAGCAGATGCTAGTTGCTAGTTGGTAACAATTAATAACCATCAATAATAACACTACTTTACAAAAAAAAATTTCTTTTACCCCCAGACAATTAATACTGAATTTGGTTTTTACCTACCCTCTCATTACAAAAATATGTGTCTTATATTTTTATCACGTCAAGTTTTTTTAATTCACCCTCATTAAGTTATTTCGCAAACTTGTTACTGCAGTACCATGGTGTTACCATGGTGCTGAGTTAATATTATGTTATTGTAACATGATATTCGCGGATTTTGTAAATCGATGAACCAGTCATACAATCCTGAAGAATGGCGTTTGTTCATAGATTCCTCAAAAGTAAGTCTGAAAGCAGTATTATTGCATAATGGCAACGAAAAACCATATATCCCCATAGGACATGCGGTAAATTCTAAGGAATCATATGAGACAATGACAACGTTAATGAAACTTATAAATTATGAAGAACATAACTGGAAAGTGTATGGAGATCTCAAAGTTGTAGGATTACTTCTAGGTTTGCAAAGTGGTTACACCAAATACTGCTGTTTTTTTATGCTTATGGGACAGTAGAGCTAAGAAAGATCACTATATTATATAAGATTGGCCTGCGCGTAATAAATATACACCCAACAAAAAGAAATGTTAAAAACAATCCTTTGATTGACCCAAAAAATGTGGTTTTACCTTCGCTTCATATCAAACTAGGGCTGATGAAAAATTTTGTCAAAGCACTTGACAAAGATGGACCTGCTTTTAAGTACTTAAAAACCATTTTTCCCAATCTTTCCGACGCCAAAGTCAAAGAAGGAATCTTTGTGGACCCGCAAATAAGAAAGATATTAAAATATAAAAATTTTAATAGTCATTTATCCAGTGTCGAAAAAGATACTTGGTATTCATATAAAGCAGTAGTAAAAAATTTCTTGGGCAACCATAAATCAGAAAATTATGAAGACATTGTTTCCAATTTGTTGAAGAATTACCATAAGAAGGGGGGGAATATGTCATAAAAATCATTTTTTACATTATCACCTGGAATTTTTTCCTGAGAACCTGGGAAGCGTAAGAGATGAACATGGTGAACGTTTTCATCAAGATTTGAAGGTTTATGAAAAGAGGTACCAAGGTTTTTGGGATAAAAATATGTTACGTGACTACTGCTGGTTAAGAGAAACTGATGCTAATCAGTATAAAAGAAGATGTTATCTGTGTCATTTTTGATTTTTTTGTAGGTCACACATAAAAAATTGTTATAAACAAATACAGTTAGGTAATATTTAAAAAACTTGACGTCCTATTTTTTTCCCACTTCAGTATCTAACATAGGGTTTATTACTCTACTGATTCACATTAATTTCATATATGGGTAAACAACCTTGTAAAGTAGTGTAATTAATAACCAAATAAATGACTTAGATTTTTTTTTATATCACCCGCTTTCGGCTTGACGTCAACTTCTAGGACACCTTGTATAAATTATAAAAAGAGTTCCTATTAAAATGGTAATTACAGTAAAGTTAGAAGGACTTCCAACTGCAATATTTCCTCAACTGCTCAGATGATTCAGACTACACTATGTGCATAGATACATTTGATGTGATGAGTGTTCAAATATTATTGGTAAGTTGTGTGTTTAGAAATTAATGACTAGCATCTGCTGAGATATTAATGCAGTAATGAATGTTCAGATATAAATGGTCACTTGTAGCGTATAGAACTTATTGACATTTTAAATTGTTCAGAAGTATTTGGTCACCTTGTCTACTACGAAATATCTGACGGCGACTGTACGTGTATAACGTGTAGAGAGGATGGCCGAAAGAATATTGAAAAGTCTAGACCAGGTCAAAAGTACCCTTACCGACGAGTTTGTCTGATGAAAGAGAGTTGTATGTCAGTTTAGTGAAAGTGGAAATCGGGGCCTTTGCCGACCCCTGCAGGGAAAGGCGTGAATCTATGCATATTTTTATCAACCATGCATGGAAATTCGAACAAAAAGGAATTAGCAGTAACAGCCGGTAAAGTTAAAATGAAAATCCATATTTGCTGTGTTGCGACCGGCGATGTCATTCATCGAGAACTTGAGAAGTTAAGAAATAAATATGATATAGTTTGTTGTATATCATGACTTTAGGCAATAGAAAAGTAGGTAAAATTTGATTGTATTGTCAAACAACACTCATCCCGGTAAGTTTTCCCTAAGAACAGAACTGTAATGCTCTACATAACTCTTTATTAAACACCGTGGCGTGATAGGAAAAACAAGCAATATATGACCAATCAAATCGCTAGCACGTATCACACATGAATTACAACATGGTTTCAACTCCAAAGGCGTTGTTTTGGGCGTTTTAAAGATATTATTCTCAATCATCTCAATTCGATGCAGTTGCTAAGCATAAAGCTTCGCTAGCACCATATATTGGAGCGGAGCGGTTTGGTGGTTTCAAAAATATAAGCTTTAGAGAGTTCAGTGTATGTTATGCGAAAGCTTGAAACATTTTTTCATTTATTTTATGCTTATTCCATAGAGCCAATGTTTTTGATCATAACTTTAAAATTTTTGCAAATTTCTCGATCTCTGTCACTATTTAATCCTAAACCTGTTCGTTCGATTCATTACAAAAATACGAAAATCGGCTAAGAACTTGTAGAGTTATGGCGACACATAGATTTCGTCATTGATCTGATCCATGGGAGCTCGCTACAATTATAGTTGGATTATTATATCTTTGTAAAGAGATTTCTACAAAATTCTACAAAAATAACAGTAGTGTAACTGTTAATAGAGGTAACAATTTAGGAATAATTTAAAATTGATGATGTTACCATCATCAATTTCATCATCATCAATCATCACTGGAATTTTATTCACCATTATCAGCTGTACACGCTATTATTGTACATGCTGTATGTCCTTTCGAATCCAGAAGCTGAAAATTTTATTTATTTATTTATTAACTTTTAAACGACGTTACTATCGCAAACCTTATTTCCTTGGTGTTATAAGGTCTATCATACAAATATCACACCATAATGATTGGAGGAGGATCCCATGGATCAGTTTCAATAGCGCAATGTCTGTTACGCCATAACTTCCCGAGTCCTTAACCGTCCTTAAATTTTTTGAGTGGAATAGAATCAACAGGTTTAGGACCAGATTGTGACGGAGCCCGAATTTTAAATTTTGCAAAAATGCAAAAATTCACCTTGAAAAATTTATTTTCTTCTTTTTTTAGGTATTACGCTCCGATCTAATATATGGTGCTAGCGTAGCTTTATGCTTAGCGACTGCATCGCCTAGTAAAGTTTGAAATAACTTAAAATAACTTTTATTGCCTAATATTATTAATGAGTCCAATAAGAGTTGCCAGGTTATAAAACCAAAATTCCCGACAAACCAGCCCATTTAGCCGGACATTTAGGTATAAAGGCCGGACACCCATAATTCTTCACTCTTACTATAAGTTAATGTAGGTGAAACAAGGATTTTTTTATCATGTATTATAAAATCTTCTTGAATTCTAACGAAACTACAATAAAATGGAATGGATCAGTCTTCTTTTTTATTATTCATTCAATATTCATTACAATGTTAATCTAAATAATTACAAATCAGCGCATGAGAAATGTAAAAAAAACTGTCAAAATTTTAACAAAAACCTGACAGGCTATTCCTTCTTAATTTGGCCACACACGCAAACAATGCCCGACTGTGTCCGGCTTTATCCGGACGCCTGGCAACCCTAGCTCCAATTGATTGATGGGCGCTAATTGATGAGTCGCGAGTTGAATGTAGACTGACAGAATTATGTTAATTATGATGAATATAAAAAAATAAAACGTAGGTCGCTGTACACTTCCATATATGCATATCATAAGTGTTATGTTTGCCAACGTCAAACGTTCTTTTTTTATGTCAATCGTTACGCTGAGAGTGCCAATGATTGTGTCTCTAATTAAGTAAATTATTATTTTTATTATAATCACATAAATAAAACGACGTTTGATAAATGAAGGCTCAGGTGTTCGTGTCATGAATACGAGCATATGTACCTGAGTCATGGATATTTCTACAAGTAATAAATTATTATGTATCATGTACTAGCTTTCCGCCCGCGGCATCGCCCGCGTGGAATTCGGTTATATTGCGGTATAAAGCACAACTATAAGAAAACTTCTCATTCCTACGGAAAAATCTAAGAAGCGCGATGTAACGCTGGATACAATTAGTTGTTAAACCAAAACTGAATGGTACACTATATTATATGTTTTCCCTTGTGGAGCAAAAACATGCAGATTTTGGGCACTGGAAACCCGGGAACACGCTACATAGAGCTGACCATGCGACAAACAATGTTTTTCCAAGTGTACTCCAGCAACCTTTAGAGTTTGGCCTTGTGCTTTATTAATGGTCATTGCAAATGAAACCCTTATAGGAAACCTAAAATCTATAAAATACACAATTCAATGTAAAATGGTACCCAAAAAAAGCGCAAAACAGTGAATAAAGATAAAACAGCAAGTAAGTAAATGAGTCGAAAAGTGCACCGAATAAGTGTAGGAGCTACAGGTTAAAGAGCGACATATCATTCCACTTCTTACGTATTTTAAAAAAACACATCGTTACCATGTTTTAAAAAACACCCAGCACCATCTATCGCATGTCTCAAGAACTAAATAACGTAACTAATACTTCTACCAATTAGTAATCCGTTGACTTTAGTGATTTCAGGATAAGTAGATGTAAAAAAAAACAATTTAGACGATAAATCAAATTGTACGTCATCCCTCGAGAATTCCTCATTTTCGAGGATTCATTTTCATATCATTTAGCTTCAAAATTTACATGTTCATATTCGTTTGCAACATATAAGTAGATGTAAAAAAACAGTTTAGACGATAAAACAAATTGCACATCATCCCTCGGGAATTCCTCATTTTCGGGGATTCATTATCGTATCATTTAGCTTCTAAATTTACATGTTTATATTCGTTTGCAATATTTTACTTTGTTTTAAACGACACACAGCGCCATCTACAATCCATCCATCAAGCAAACAATATTTTTGTTTTACCTCGGGAATATCATTTTTTTCCAGGATAAAAAGTATCCTATTATTTAATCCGGACTTTTATCTTTACGTCTGCAAAATTTCAAAGCAATCGGTTCAGTAGTTACGGGGTGAAAGTGGAACAAACAAACAAACTCACTTTCCGATTTATAATATTAGTAAGGATTTATGATGATCGATAACATAAGCCTTTGCACAACACAGTGCTTACTTTGGGCTGGGCTAATTGATGTGAATTTAACCCTTTCCGTGTCAGCTACGAGAATACTCGTAGTGCGTTACTGTAACATGGTGCCGACTACGAGTATGCTCGTGGATTTTTTTGGGCATCCTATACAAAAAAATATTTCTTGGCACTACAGGTAAGTTCGGTTTTTTAGAGTTTGGCATTAGGAATAAAAATACATGTTAAGGTTTAAATAGTATTTTCGGAGCTGGCACGGAAAGGGTTAAGAAATATTAATGTTATTAAAATATATTACTTATTTGAAGCTTTTCCATACTTTTGAGGGCATGTAAAGTGGTTAATCCCATCTGCAGTAGTTATCCAGCAAATTGCATGGTGTCAGCATGGCTATGACCTATTCTTCTTACATTGTTTCTCTCCATAAGGAAGGCCTGTGGTCAGCATTAAAGAATTGAATAGGCTAACGATGAAAGTTTTAGAACGGTGTCTTGCAATCTTAAAGTTAAACCATTGCGGTTGCCACGTACAGATAAACTAACCACTAAATAACAAAACCCAATTGTTATTAAATGCTATACAGTCTTAAATATTATTATTACCTACCACTATTTAATAGATCGATCGCAATGCACGGGAAAGTTATGTGAGCGTCATTAGTGATATGGTTGCACCAATGGTCGGTAAAGCATTACTTGGTGATTCTTTCATATCTATCCAAAGATGGCGTGAGGGAGTTAGTTGTTGTCATGGTCGAGTCATAACCTATTTTTTTTTTATGATCTGATTTCTTAAGTTTTGGGTCGACTGTTTTACATTTTTAAAGTTTTTGTAAGTTTGGTGGCATTTGTTAATATGTTATTACATCAGGGGTCGGCGCCAGGGATACACTTTGCCCTAAAGTAAAAACTGGAAAAGAGAAAAAGAGATTAGAAAGCAAGAGGGACAGAGCGACAGAACAGACAGAGAGTGAAGGGAAGATAAAATAAGTCATAACCTATTATAAAAACCTGTATGATTATATCTGGAAAACAAATCCAGGCTGTCTAATTAAATCATTATTATTTCATAGGCACGAACCATAACAGGTAATAGTGTTGGAAGTAATATGTATCGTTTCAACATAACACTATTTATTACACGCTGTGTCATAAAGCGATTAGCATTTGTTAATTTTAACACTAATTTAGTACTGGCAGTTGGAGTATGACATGCTCTCCTAACACATTTCTTGAGTGGTGGCATGTGGTGTGGATCGTTACGTTTCCTAAGATATGGTTGAGCGAAGCGACGGCTGCATCATGCGTCATGCTCGTAAACGGGTGCTGCCTTGGGAGATGGGTCTGCCTTAACCTTCAGTATCATTGACATATACTTAACATCTGGGGGCACGGCAGTGCCCCCGCCAAGTCAAGCAAAAAAGCGGCACGGACGTACCATCCTTTTCTCGAAGCAATTCAGGCCATTTTCGACCCCCTGTAACTTCGTTGTGGATAAAACTAGAAGACTGAATTTTCAGTAACCATGCAGGCATTGTAAAGACACGGTATATTTCAAATTTCATTCAATTTGAACTAGTAGTTTAAGAATTATAACGGGTCAAATTTCTTAATTTTGTCACTCACTGACTCACCGATCATCAAAATTCTAAGACACTTCTAGCAGACCTAGAAGCTTCAAATTTGGAATATAAATAGTGTTTGGTGTATGAATCAAGGAAAAACTAAAAAAACCTACAAAAATAATAAAAGTTCATAAGTCAGAGAGAGGGCTTTAAGAAAATTCGTTGCTGGTAGATATACATACATATATACAATAAGTAGAAGGTACCGAAAAGGAAAAAAGTAGACTGTCTACAAAATACAAAAAGCAATGAGATCCCATCAAAAACAATACTTGTCAAAACAACCAAGTCTCGCAACTCAGTTGTTCTACGGTAAAAAGTTGTGAGATCCATGTAATACCAAGTCGGTTATTAATTTATTCAGTCCCTACTTAAGCGAATTTCTGTCTTAATACGTCCAGTCCCTAAGACCACGATTGTGGTCCATAACAATTGAAAATCAATTGTGTCTGGAATCTCCGTACTCGAAGCATTAAGTTGTTACGTAATAACTAACAGCATCTTATAGTGACGCAAATCAATATTAAAAAACTTTATTGTTTTATATAAATATATTGACTCGGCCATCGCATGAAAACACGTGTAAATTAAATTATTTAGTGCGAGGGCCGAGTCAATATATTTATATTAAACAATAAAGATTTTTAATATTGATTTGGGTCACTATAAGATGCTGTTAATTATTACGTAACAACTTAATGCTTCGAGTACGGAGATTCCAGACACAATTGATTTTAAATTGTTATGGACCACGATCGTGGTCTTAGGGACTGGACGTATTAAGACAGAAATTCGCTTAAGTAGGGACTGAATAAATTAATAACTGACTTGGTATTACATGGATCTCACAACTTTTTACCGTAGAACAACTGAGTTGCGAGACTTGGTTTTTTTGACAAGTATTGTTTTTGATGGGATACATCTTTGTTGCTTTCTTAAATTTGTCGTTTATTCCTTGTATATTATTGCAATGTTAAAGGATACTTACTTAAAACAGTTTCTTGTTGACTTTGTTGTAATCAACGATGTAATGAAACCATAACACTACTATTATCGTGATAATATAAAAATTTAGTTTTTTCTCAGGATTATGTATGGTGTCGACGTATCTTTATATTTATAATTCTTCTGTGAGTGTGTATGTCACTGAACTCCTCCTAAACGGCTGGACCGATTTGAATGATTTTTTTTGTGTGTGTTCAAGGGGATCTGAGAATGGTTTAGATTCACAAATCAGTCCGGCAGATGGCACTGCAGTCGGCACAGCAACGCGTGGCCGGGACAGCTAGTAATATTGTAAATGTCGCCACTTCTGTTAAAGCTGAGGAGGAGATGTAAGATAAAAAAACCGTTGTATGTATTTATATACGCACGTAAGAAGGTATACTTCTTTATCGTTACTAAACAAAGATAACTAAAAATTTCCCCCCGTGTGCTCGTATTCTTTGTATGTGAAAAGAAAGATAAGTTTATTAATTATATAGTGATCAGTAAAAATCATCAAGAGATTAACAGATTTTCTATATGTCTGTATACAGAATCAAGTAATATATCAAAAACCATTAAAATAAACTGTTTAACCTAAAAAAAATAATAATTTATATTATAAACAAATAAAAACAATACTCCAGGCGTTCCTGAGAAAAGGGATCTTTACAGACAGACAAACAACAAAGTGATCCTATAAGGGTTCCGTTTTTTCCTTTCGAGGAACGGAACCCTAAAAAATATAAAATAGTATAATTGGTATCAGCGAGTTATTAAACGATTATTTACCATGAAATTAGCCCAAAAAAAAATGTCCATACAGAATCTACAGATTTATATGATAGTAAAGATGTCATGTATTTGCTTACTCATTACATTGTAATATATTTACATATGTACATATTTACATCCGGTAAAAATGGTTTCTCACGAAATTCCATAAAATTACATTAAAGATATGCGACTGTGTGTAAAGTAAAATACATCATCATATGTCTTCACAGTTGAATCAGGCCTTCCCTGTGAAAAAACAAATTCCATCGTATCTGGTCTCATTTAATCCCAATCAAACCCCTGGGGCCAAGACAGGAACCACGATGGAACGAGCTAACCCAGAAGGTGCCTATTCACCCTGGCTTTATAAACGGACGGGTTCTATCTAAGTAACTACACGGAAATACAGACGCAGGGACGAATACTAATCATAAGACATAATAAGTTCTCATACTGCAGTGCACATTATTTTTGTTACGGTTTTTTGCGCATAATTTATACTTAATTCTGACGTTTCGACTTTTTACAGGAGCCATGACCACATATTATGGGCAAAAAACCGTAAAAAAGTTTGTTCATAAACAAATTAAGTAATTTAACCTAATCAGACACTGAAAAGTAGTTGAAAAGTCAGATTTAAATTGTTTAAAAAAAGATTAAAATAATGGAAGCCATTAACTTTTGAATTAACTTTTGATAACGAAATATCGTTATTCAAACTTTTTAATTATCGAATAAAAAGCGTTTCCCCAATATATTACAAGTGATTTCGCTGCAAGTGGCCCTCTCTGCACCTCACAAACTGGACACAGTAAATAGTTAAATCAGTATCGAAACTTGGCCTATTTGTTGAGGTAAATTCTATTACGTTAAGTTACGTTCTATTAAACCGTTAGGGGCAACGCTATTTAAAACAAAAAAAAAATATATTTTTTTATATATTTTATGCATTAGTAATTTTATCTTATCAAATGAATTATTATAATAGAAAAATACTAGAAAAAATCGACTCGGGTCACAAGTGAATTCTCAGGCGGGAATCGAACCCGCAACCTATTCTCAGGCATCTGAACGTTGGGGATTCTATTCCCGCAACCTTTGGTTTGTTCGATTTTTTTAGTATTTTTCTATTAAATTAATTTATCATATATTTCGTCTGTTACAACACGTCCGAAAAGACTTTATTATATTTTATGGCGTAAAAACAATCCTCATTCTTCTCTCTTCAGGCAACAAAGATAGACAAACGTGACCTTCGTGTGCACTGCGACGTTCGCTTATGGGTCTTGTTAATTCCCGTGCGTGCGTTTTGTTATAAGTTATAACTAGTGATGTGCCGGATCGTCAAAAATATAGATCCGCGGATACGGATCTAAATACGGATATTTGGTGTCAAGATCCGCAGATACGGATACGGATCTTAACTGTCTTGCACAATCGGTGTCAGTGCACGCGATCTTGAGTTGAGATATGTTTCGACTTGCATGGCGCGGGGGTCTTTATTTTGTTTTGTTTTAGTTTAATGTGTCACTGGGCAGCATAGATAACGATTGTGTTCGGTATTGGTACATGAGTTTAAAAAAAAATGTATACAAAGAAGTTTAGTAGCGTAATTTGGAATTATTTTGTTTTATAAATTATGACTGGATTTTAATTCAAGAATTAATAAAAATGCTGAAGCCTTTGGATGATACTACAAAAAAATGGAGCTCACAAAACACGTGTATCTGATGTTATTCCTCTAGTACGAGCATTGAATAAAATCCATGACGAAATTCAGAAAAAATTGCATGACAGTGTATCCGTAGTTGTGACTTTTGAGTCTGCTTTGAAGAATGAATTAGGGTATCGTTTTTCTGAAATCGATAAAAATGTTCTGTTTCAAGTTAAAGAATCGCTTAAAGAATTTTATTTATAAATTTGAAAATAATAGGGTAAATAGATCCGTAAAAGATCCGCCAAAAAGTAACGGATACGGACTCGGATACGGATCTTTCTTCTGTCTCGGATATCCGCGGATACGGATACGGATATCCGGCACATCACTAGTTATAACCCTATTTACTTACAACAAGTTGCTTACCTAATTATTTCATTACTTATATTTTTCCATATTATAGTTTCTACTGAATCGAGTTATTTCCTATTATATTATTTTGTCACTTTAAAATGCCGTTAAATTCTGGACCTCGCGAAACTACTTCTGTTGCCGCACACAGGATCAAGGATTCGATTAGTTTTAATAGTAAGTGGTGAAGTGTCAATTTGTATACCAAATTTAAATAGTAAAATTTGTGTCTCAAGAAAGGTGTTTGTTTTTGACGTGATAACATTTTATAAATCGATGAACGCCGGCTGCACGCACGAAAAAGCATGACTCATTGTCACGTTCTGCTGAGTCGAGCGAGCAAGCGAGAGCGCAGAACAAGCGATAGAGAGGCACAAGAGTTCGGCTTGTGACGCATCTATCTCTCTTCCACTTCATCGGCCGATGTGTCCAAGTAGAAGAGAGACACAAGGCAGCACACAACCTACACGTGCACTGTTTTGTTAACTGTTTATAAAGTGAAGTGAAAAGTTAATGTGGTTTCCATTGTTTATTACAAAAACAATTGCGGCAAAAAGGTTATCAATTCTTGCATTTTAACAATTTAATTAGCGATAAAAGCGATTTTAGCGAGCATCGGTCGGCGAGCGCAGTAATAATAGGTTATGTTACAATTTTGACAAAAAAATATATTATGCCTCATATAAACGATCGTATAAAAAGTCAACGGCTTTAATTTAGTATTTCAATTAACTCCTTCTTTGTATTATACAAGATAATGATATATAAGTATATAAGTATGCAATTTTTCATCAATGTTTTCTTATGACGCTGTCACGTAAAATTATCGTCCGTAAACCGTCTTTATTTAAAGTCAACCATGGCCGACCTCATAACAGTTCGTTTCGATCAATTGTACGTACATACATACGTCTACCATACTGCTTTAGCGATATATTATCTGTGCATTCGCTCGCGGAGGTCGCATTTTACAAACATATAGTTACACTTTAAGTATTAAAACTTGCAATGACTCAAAACATTTATTCCGAGTGAATCTTCATAGATAGTCGTTCGTTTCAGATCGGGTTAGGCAATTAGATATTTCCATAGATAATATATTTGTGTTAACTTAAACCTTTTTTAAACTACTCTTTTAAAAATATACTAGTAATTATTGTTTTCAAAAGTTTTATATGAAAATGTAACTTGAACGATTAACATAAATTATTTTTTATATGTTTTTTGTTTATTATTTTAAATGTTGACTCGTAAAATTTGGAATCGTTATATTCGGTTGAAATTATTACAAAGTTATATTTGCCACAACTGTTTGTTATTACTCAGAAGTTGTTATTTTTTGAAAGTGGTTTATATTGGTTTGGAATTTATACTTTTGACCTAAATTCGGTATATTAAAGTTTGCACAACATATATTTATTTAGTTCAGAGAAGTATCGAACTCAGTGTCATAGTGTATTAAGAATTGAGAAGCTCGGTGTTTTAGAATAAACTTGTGTATTAATTCCACGGCACATACTTTTAACTGGTGAGTTAATTTATTTTGACATTACCTCTACGTGTATATTCAAACTTTGAGCCTTTAGGTGAGATTCGAACCCACGACCGATATCCGGGCGAGTGCTCGGACTGCTGAGCTACCGTTGCGCTAGAAGACGCGTCGAGATTTACAAACGTATTTCAACTTCTATTATGAGCTGGTATCGTTCCAGGCGTATTTTATATCTTAAAATTAGTAAGGAGATATTTTTATGTTTTTTTTGGTATAATTTTTAAGTTAGTTAACATAATTTCCTTTTTTACTTTATTTCTAGGATTTTATCATTAAATATCTAAAACTATAACAGAATCAGAATAAAACTATGTGGCATATTGTAAATATATATTCTATTAACATATATACAAAATACCAAGCAAACACTGATGCTGACTTAAAGTCTTTGGAAAGCAATTTTAGTTTCATAAAGTTTAAATATATATAAGTATCTTTTTACTTAAATAAAACTTTGAAAAAGGATTTTTTTTTAACGTCTTATTTATTTAAGGAAATATTTTAAGCGTTATCCTAATTAGAACTTCTAATTGAACGCAAAAATAAAATTAATAAATGACATATTTTGTAAACAACTAGCTGACCCGGCTCCAGTGTTGCTATGGTTCAGTTAAAAATAAAATCATTTTTTTTTATTTTAAATTAAACGCAAACTATTCTATGTCCTAAGTTGGAACAAATCCAGCAAAATGAAATAAAATCGTCAAAATCGATTGAGTAGTTTCGGAATTAATTGCGGTCAAACACCGTGAGAGAGAATTTTTATACATAAAGATAGTAGGTCATTCACTTAAACCAATTATAAGTTATACAATTAAAACTTTCATGTACTAAGCACATCAATCACTTTTAATAACCAATGTGATATCTTGGAATCATCGTTATCAATGCACGAGTTTATTAAAAATAAGTATGCAGTTTCTTTATGCAACTAAGAGATATTTCTGCTTCTATTTATCCTTCTTACTTATTTATATACTTTTAAATTCATTTTATACATGAGTAAATGCTGAAGCAATAAATAAATAAAAAGGATTTGATATCGTTAAATTATTAAACGTCAGTCTTAAGTAATAAAATAAGTGTTTTTCCTTCTTGAATCATATGAAATTAGTATATCTATGTTATACAAATTACCTACTGGGTAGCTTTGGCATAATAGTGAATTAGTTTATTTGTCACAGCACACATGTGCAAATCACAAAATTGAAGATCCTTGAAATTAAAAAATGCGAACACAAGACCTTATATATAAAAAAAAATGTAGGTACCTGTGTGCAGCAGCCAGATGTGGGCTCGGATATATATATATATGTAAAGGAATTACCTAGACGAGTCTAGGATTCCTTCATATTTGTTTATAGCACGCTTTCCAGATTTCATTAACGTATAGTTGGTCCAATAGATGGCGCCATCTAGTAAAAATGAATAAAACAGCATTTTTGGTTTTGACTCGATGTGGCTGTCGTTGAAGTGATTAATATATTATATAAGAATAATTTAATTTATTTAATAGAAAAAGATCGACAAATTGACTGTAAATGTCGTTTCTTTGTATAACAGGTAATTTTTGTACTTTTACGAATGTGTAATAAGTGTTTATGTTCCTAAATGTGATAGCTAAAATAAAATCTTTGTATTACAGAGCAACGCATTGTTTAATTTGTCATTATAAATTGAAAGATAACAAATAAGACTTATTATCTTATATATATAATGTATATGTGTACCTATGTCAAAAGAAAATTACACAAAATTATGCTAATAATACATAAGAAATGATGATGATATGAATAAGTGGTAGACGAAATGGAGTAATTATTTTAAAGAGTTGGACTAGACTTTTTATTTTCATGACATAACATCATTATATTCTCATTAAGTATGTCGCCTCGACTTTGGACTTAAAAATTAACAATTAATGATCTAAATCATAACAAAAACTATTAAAAAAGAACTTTTTAGAAACAAGCTATTAGTTGGATCGGAACTCCCATGGATCAGCAATGACGCAATGTCTGTTACGCCATAACTTCCCGAGTTCTTAACCGATTTTTAATATTTTTTGTATGCAATCGAATCAACACATTTAGGACCAGATTGTGACGGAGAACGACGGAGTTCGAAATTCACAAATGGCTCTATGGGATTTCCCTTTGAAACAAAAAAAAATTCATTATTATGGAATTTTAAAATTTACTAAACATTAAATGTTAGGTTTTTTTTTTTTTTTTAGTTTTACACTCCGCTCCAATATATGGTGCTAGCTAAGCTTTATACTTTGCTAACTTTATGCTGCATCAACCTACTTTAACTAATCGAACTAAAAAGTTAAAAAACGAATCAGACGAGCCCAAACTCGATGGGGTTGTGTCGTTTTATTCTGTAGTTCCTATATCCACCTTCCAACTCCAGCATCAGAGCAGCTCCACGCCATCATAATATTGCATTTTCACGCGATACACATATGCAATTTTTTAGCTTAATCTGAAACCGGGAAGTGATTCTTTAACTTGCAAGATTTCATTACAGACACCGGGACAGGTGAAAGTAAATAATAGCTCGTATTGTCCCCGGCAAATAAGCTGAACATGATTTTGAAATCACGTGACATGCGCAGTAGTGAATAATGTACCTAAACTTGCTACTGCGCATGTCACGTGATTTCAAAATCATGTTTAACTTAAATGCCGGGGATTATAATAATATTATTGAGAAAATGAATATAGGTTATAATTAACAAGCTATTTATGGAAGACTGGTCGATTTTTTAACAAATTGAAGTGAATAATGCTTACTAAGCACTATTATAGCCAATTATTAAATAATTACCGGAAAGAGAGAAGAGATTTCCGGCGTATAGAAATATAACTTTTAATTAGTAGTCAGCTAGCAAAGCCGCCTAATCCTATATATATTTATCCCATCAAAAACATAAATGTGAAATGAGAGCGAAGTTCAATATTATGATATATGCCTTGGTTGTTGACCAACAAAATATCTAAATGGGTGCCAAGTTCAATGGTCTGTCCTAAAATTTATTTATAGCAACGTAAACTATCATTTCTTCTTATAACTTAGATATATAATATATTGTAGCCTAAGGTCTGACTCCAAACCGGATTCACGACGCATTTTTTCTTGTTTTATATAAAACGTATTTAATCCTGACGTTTTGCCTTAACAGCTACCATGACCTTGAGTCTAGCCTAACACTTAACAAGCTCAAAAGACTTGAGCATAAGCTTAAGGTAACTAGCCTATCCGTCTTTTATAGGATATAAATATATGGGAGAGTGTGCAGCAGAATTGCACAGCCTTGTCCCGCCGTCCCGATTTTATCATTGGCAACCAGACTTACAATTTTTATCTCCCCTATATTGTCGATATACCAAAGAGTCACACTAAGCATTTTAATTATGATTTTGTGATCCGTAACACTAGAGAGAGGAACTCCTTGCCTAAGTTTGTGTTCCCTGATACATATAATTTAGGGGCCTTTAAGTCACGAGTGAATAGATATGTTCTAGGCAGGCGCGTCACATTGCATCATGGCTTACCATCAATCTAGATAGCAGTCAAGGTCTTACCTATTTACTATAAAAAAACTTCTGCACATATAAAAATCATTGCGTCGCCCTGTCGTCACTGCGTCGTCCTGTCACCTTAGGTACGATCGCTCATACTAAACCTGTATAGCCTTCCCAGGCTAAGGCATCTTCAGGTGGTGTTTAGTCAGTACGAGTCTGACGTAACCTCTCGGCCGGTAGATGTATCCATGCAGGATTTTTAATAATAATAATCTACACTAATATTATAAAGAGAAAAGAACTTGTACTAAAGCTGGGGCCGCAGCCGATCGTGCTCAGTTTCTTAAGCGTCGTAAATACTCTTCTATAACTGAAGATTATGAGTTTGCGGCGTTAGCTTTCGAGACGTTAGGGTCGTGGTCGGCTGACATGAAGCGGTTTATGAAGGATAAGTCGAATCGACTAATTCTCTCTTCGGGTGATCAGAGGGCTGGCAGCTATTTCGCGCAGAGAATCAGTTTAGCAATTCAGCGAGGTAATGCTGCCAGTGTTCTGGGTACCATGCCCCAAATTGGAATTTTGTATGACATATTCTTTTTGTGAATGTGTACCTAGTCTTGCCACAAATATTGTAAGATAGAAAAAAAAATTTTTTTTTTTAACTGCTTAAAACATTTATTACTTTTACACTATGTTAGTTTAGTACATAAATATTAAACAATTAAAAATATATAAAGCTTATTCGAAGTGGTCTCCATTGGCTGCAATACAGTCCTTTAAACGTTGAGGCCAGTTATCAATAGAAGCACGCACTCTTTCCATGGGAAAATTCTTCACTGCCAATCGTATACTGTTTTAGGGACTCCAAATTATCATCGCGTTTAGAGCAAGCTGTACTCTCTAAAATTGACCATAAATCATAGTCTAGTGGATTAAGATCGGGACTAGACGACGGCCAGTCTTCAGCTCTGATGAAGTCCGAAACGTTCGCTTCCAACCAAGACTGCGTGGAACGAGCTTTATGAGCCGGCGCCGAGTCTTGCTGGAAGGACCGTACTTGGTTATTGAACATGGTGATGTTGAGGGGCTCAACTACCTTCTCAAGAATGGTATCTTGATATACTTGTGCCGATGTTTTGATATCCTTTTCACAAAAATATGGCTCAGTCACTCCTTCATAGCTAACACCCCACCAAACCATCACTGAACTCGGATAATGTCCACGTTGCCCTCTGTCGAACGGTCATTTTGTTTGTTAAAATGTTGCTCTATTGTAAAAATTTTCTCATCCAAAACAAAATTTTTCTGTGACCTCCCTTTGCGTACCGCTTCAGTAGTTGTTTCGATTTTACCACCCTATTCTTCTTTAAATTATCAGTTAAGAAGTGACCAGTGCGTCTCTTATAGGCTGCAAGTCCTAAGTCATCTTTTAAAATACGTGACATGGTTCTAGGTGCTATCTTCATTTCCCGAGATAAAATCTTTTGCTTTCGGACAGGATTTCTTCGAATTCTTTCCTTTACTGCTTTGACCACCTTTTTCGTACGAACACTACGTGGACGGCCAGATCTTTTTCTATCATAAACAGAGGAAGTCTCATTGTACCTACTAATAGCCCGGTACACAAACATTTTACTAATACCAAGGGTATGGAGAGTTTTAAAAATTGCATTTGGCTCCATACCTACTTTGTGTAATGCAATCACAGCGATTCGGTTCTCTTTATCTCCCCACTCCATTTTAATATCGCAAAATATTATAAAATGTATTGGCGCCAAAATGAGAAAACGCAATGAACAACCGTATTAAAAATAACAGATTCGAAATTAAAATGTAATATTTTTTTATTTTTAAGTGTAACAGTATTTATGGCCAGACTAAGTATATAAATATTTTAGGGTTAATTTTTCACGATAAGTTTTTAGTTTGATATTGTTTTATACATATTTGTAATTTATATTAATAAACACATATATTAAATAATTTATGAATAAACAAATTTTGGAAATTACTTATTAAAGTTAGGGGGTACTTTAGGTGTTTAGTGAGGGTAATTACTTCAATTGCATAAAAGTTTGCAGTGTCAAGGTTAGTAGTGTTCTGTTGTTTGCGATTTTTATGTTATTTTTATACTTATTCAGAGGAATAATTTGTATTTTTGTATGTTTGCAATGAAAAAACTCAAAAATTACTTAGCCGATTTCAAAAATTCTTTCACCATTGGAAAGCTACATTCACGCTGAGTAACATATGCTATATTTAATGCTAGAAAAAGTTAAAAGAATTTTGTCCACCCGTGCGAAGCCGGGACGGGCCGCTAGTATTTAATAATTTAATAATATTTCTTACATTAAAACCAATTATCCTAGCCCAAAGTAAGCACTATAAGGCTTGTGTTACGTAGGGTAACGGATAGACATACATATATCATACAAAAATAAATAATATTTATATTATAATATATATATACCCATGACTCAGGCACAAATGCTCGTATTCCTCATACAAACATCTACCTCTTCCGGGATTCGAACCCAGGACCGTCGGGGCGAAAGGCAGGATCGCTACCGTTGCACCAAACGGTCGTCAACTATTCACCACCATTCACCACCTCCCTCCCCCGAGTCCGGAGGGGAAAAAATAAATAAAAGTCTAGCCGTTAAATATTTAAATTACAAATAATACCTATATATAATCAATTTTATTTTTTTATAGACCTCCAGATGTTTACTTTATTTTAGAGTAATTAATTTAAATAAATATTGCATAATGGTGTGCATATCCTTAGATGCCCGACAAAGATGACGCAATGGTTCAATGGTTTCACGGTAATTATGTGCAGTTTTTTGTTGGCTACACTTTTTTTAAACAAAGTACGGTGTTTTATTAAATATATACTTCATTCGAATTTGAGATAAAAACTCAAGTTGATACATTACGTTGGTTTAACCAGTTACTGTGGTTAAGTGGCTTATTGGTTTGAACAGTCGCACGAATAGCGAATGATGTGGATTAGTTTCCCGCCTAAGACAGATATCGTTGAAACTGTAATACTGCCTAACCAACAGTTCCTAATAAAGCTGAACTAAAAAAAACAAAATTATAGTTAAATCACACATATACATGGGAAATAGATAGTTACGTACTTATTGTAGATTAATTCTACCCCTTTTTACTACTTATTAAATAGCTTTCATTCTAATCAATAAATATACGCGAGTACTTAAGATACATACGCAAATACACTCGAGAATGACACATGAATCCGGGTCACTTAAAGAATCCTAAAAATCTCGGAAACTAAAAATGCTAGGTTAATGCAATAAATTGTATTTAATAGACAATGTAATACTCTTTAAATGAAGGTATTAAAACTTCTTAGTATAACATTACATATTATATGTTTTTGACGTGACAACGTCTTAAATTAGGTTGTGGCTGGGAGTCACTTATGAAAAAGTGTAACGCTCGGTAACGTTACGATGAGTCACCGAACGAGAGAGAGGCCCGCCGAATGCCTTGCGTCTCTCTCCCACTCAACTATGATCGGTCTGCCGCGCGCATTGTGCAATTTAATTATATTCATATCAATAAATATTCTACCGAGAAAAAGACGTTGTCACGTAAAATCTTCGCCCGTAAAACCGACTTTACAGGCAAAAAAAAAAAAAAAAAAAAAAAATGGTTTTTTTTTCCGAATAGAGTGTTCTGAACACTGTTTTTCATTTCGGTTTTAAAAGTCAAACAGAAATAAAAACTGTAACACTTTGAATCTGTTTTAGAAAATACCGGTTCATAAGTGTTAATATCTGTTACAGTCAATAAGGTTCACATTGGCATAACTATGCAACAGCTCATTAATGATTTGGGTACTTTGAAATGCCTATGTTGGTGTACTGTGTGTACACATAGATAGTTTAACGTAAAACAGTTTCTAACAGATTGGTAACAGAAAACATTATATCTGTTACACTTTTATAAGTGTCCGACGCAAAACAGGTTCAAAACACCCAAATAAGTGATACAGGAATAATTCTGTAACAGTTTCAATGTGTAACCCTTATGAAAGTGTATCCTTATAAAGGTGTTTTTGAATCCCTGTTCAGAACATCTATTTGGTCCCTGAAAGTTCGCCTTGGTCTTCCGTTACCGACTTGCCCATACACATTTGCCTCATATATTTGTCTTGTCAATCTTCTTTGCTCTATCCTCTCTACATGTCCTACATAAAATATACTTGAAATTCGATGGGTTTTGTATGGTCTTGGTAGCTTAATTGGAGTAGCACTCGCCCGGATACCGAGGGATGTGGGTTTGAGTCCCGCTTCACTTCTGAGACAAGTTACATTGTTTCGTATAATAATGTCTTTAGATACAATAATATACTCGATTTTAAGCTCTTCATAACATTTTATCATCATTTAATATAAGTATCGATATCTTTCGATTAGATTTATCGTCAAGATCTATAGATCTTTAGATTTATTCTGTTATATAGCTATATAGTTGCAGAGTTTCTAAGCGAGCTGCAAATTAATTCGCGTCTCTAGCACAGAGATATATCAGCGAACAGAGATAAAATAAGACAATTCTATGAATGTCAATAAGTTTCGCTATTGGCTCATAAATTACGCTGTTATAACTTAGGAGTACTCTGCTATGAATAAATACATAACGATAGCTTAAATTTACACCTGGTGGACTGATAATGAACTGATATGATATTGACAGGTTTTAAGATTTAGTCCCAGTTTTTAAAAGCTTTTTTTTATTTGGGCCACCAGAGTATATATGTCAACTCTACTCAAAGATAGCCACAGCATGCGTCATTAATATTTAGGTAACAGTCAGTGTCGCTAACTTAACTTAATTTTATTTAATGTTAAATTAAAAAATCGGGGATTTTTCCTTTGAAAACAGTTGAGCTGTTATATTACAAGTCTATCATTCTATTGTTATTGACTAATTCGCCATATAATCTACATGGTCAAAGATAGTTTCCTATTACATTCTGTTGAAGTCTGATTAATGTTGTTATATTTGGGCCGATTTGTTGTAATTTCAACCCACACTACTCACGTACTCAATTACCCCCATTCTCTCTACATATAAATATGTCAGTTTACAAACAAGTAATGTAAAACTAATAATTCCCAGCGTTTTCGCCTCCATGGTCATGTAATTTTCATGGTTACGCCACTCCGAGGTCGAAATCAATGTAAAAATTTAACTTTTCCCTATACGAGTAGGATCGGATCTACGTATTGTGGTATCGTCTTTGATTTTAAATTCCATAACCATGTTGTCTAATATTGTTATGTGTTTTGTCTCTGTTCGATTTATGACGTCTTCGTCTGTAGGGTGGGGCCCTACAGTTTCGGTTTTAAGAGCGAACCCTCATGAATAAACAAGCGGCGTATATCCCGAAGAGAATCGAGGAGAGCTTGTGTGGGCGTACGACACGAGTAGTTTTTTTTTCATATGGTCAATAGTTTGGTTAGTTTGAACTAACAGTGTTTAAGAGAGAACAAATTACACGTTTTTTTCTGTTACAAAGAAGCACCAAAAGATATAAAGGTTATAAGAAAAATCCATTTAATTATTAAATGATGAATACAATTTTACGACCTTCTTGGTCGAGTGACGTGTATACTAGTTTTCATGGTGACTCCACGGTCCAGGGTTCCCCGCGAAGATGACTACTTCAACGTAAAAAATGAAATTTTCTATATCGCATCGTATCTGGGTGTTGTGCCGTTATTTTTTTCTCCTCAATATAAACCTCGATAGCAATTACAGTATCTATTTGCTAGAAGTTAAAATTTTAAAAAGTATTATTTACTTAAATCCCTATTATAAAACAAGTAATAAGAATTTAAATATATTTAAATCGTAAAGAGTTTTAGTCTAGAATTTAAATTAACTTTGCGGGCGACTAATGCCTAGCTTAGCATAAAAATGCTTTTACATCAGACCTTCAGATTCCCACGCTCAAATGAACAGATTTAATTTAACTTACAAAATTTAAATACATCATACCAACATTCAGTATTAGAAACATGAGAAACAAGATTCCATTAAAGATTCTTTTAATGGATTCTCTTTTTATTATAAACAAGTTTTTATTATTACTTGGTAATAAAATTAACTAAATAGTTAAAAAACGAATTAAAGGAGCCCAAACTCGATGGGGTTGTGTAGTTTTATTTCGGAGTTCCTATGGCTACCTTCCAGCTCAAGCATCAGATCTGATCTGTGTCATCATAATATTGCATTGTCATGCGATATACAACTGCATGCAAAACAGCTCAATCGGAAATCGGGTAGTGGGTCAAAATTAACTTGCAAGATTTAATTACAGACACCAGGACAGGTGAAAGTAAATAACAGCTTGTAAAAAGAACTGAGAAAATAAATTAAAAAATGGCTTACTAAGATGAATATTTTACAAGGGGTTTGATCGAGCAGGAGTGATCCTACCTTCAATGTTAAACGGTCTCAGGTTCGAGTTCGGGAAGGGACGTTTGTATGATGATTAAGAGCATATTTCTTACATTCACACCAATTAGCCTAGTCCAAAGTAATCATTGTGAGGCTTGTACTAGGATAAAGGACACCCATAAATATTTAATATATAGATATTTTGTATTTGTAGAAATATATATAAATACCCATGAATCAGGTACAAATGGTCGTATTCATCATACAAACATCTGCCCTTTCCGGGCGCAAACCCAGGACCGTCGGTGCGAAAGGTAGGATCGCTGCCGTTGCACCAAGCGGTCGTCGAATATGTTTTTGTGGACCACGGGAGGTATTTAGTTATTTCTTTCAGCATAATTCATTATTCACCATTTACGACACCTTTTAGTGTAAAGGGTTTAGCGCAGAGCTGAAAGGCTCATAAGTGACAGCAAATTGATGAAGAACAAGTTTCTTTACGTAAAGTTGCCTGTCTGTCAGTCTTCTTCAGATTATGCTTTAGAAAATGGACTCATACCTATTGTCATCCCCCTTCCTCTATCAGACATCAAGACGCACTGCGGGCTACCAACCTTGCTTGATTGCTATTCCTAACTGTCGCACCGAAGACTACTCAACATCTTTTATAATGCGCACAGCAAAGGAGTAGAACTCCCTTATGTCTTCCGTATTTCCGAGTACCTATAACCCGTCCGTCTTCAGAGCCAGGGTGTATTGGCACAATTTTGGTTAGCTCGCTCCATCGTAAACCCTGTCTAGGCCCCTGGGCTTCATTGGGATCAAGAGCGTATCCATTCTAAATAAAAATATATCTATGCATAAAATCAACATGGCTACATTTTATCAGTCAGCTTGGACCGACCTGTTTGGAACCATATCTGGCGTGGTAGACAATCTGTCGCGTTGATAAGATATGGAATGTATGCAGTCATTGTTATTTTTAGTACTCGTGTATGTTAAAGATCAGATGGCTTTATTTACTGGATGATGTTTGATATTTTGTGACATGTTACTTTGCACAAAAATATTAGAGATAATAGGGTAGCGAATAGATTTACATATATGTTAGATTGATGTGTTATATTAATAGAAATATATATAAATACCCATGACTCAGGTACAAATGCTTGTATTCATCACACAAAGATCTGCTCCTTCTGGGATTCGAACCCAGAATCGTCGGTGCGAAAGGCAGGATCGCTACCGTTTCACCAAACGGTCGCTTTATTTATTTATTTACAATTGAATTAAATGCGATATATAGGCTTCTATGTACATTTCTTAGAGGGGGCACACATTTGATTTATTATTTATCTTTAAAATATTCTTCAATTCTTCTAGAAAAAAATATTTTTTTAAAGCTTTGATAAATTTATTCATATTAGCCTCAGCTTTTAAATATTCCGGTATTTTATTATAATATTTCAGAGGAACAGCTAAGATAATCTAAATGATTTTAAAAGCTATCAAATCAATTATCCTTACTAATATTATAAATCGGAAAGTGAGTTTGTTTGTTTGTTTGTTTGTTCCGCTTTCACGCCGTAACTACTGAACCGATTGCTTTGAAATTTTGCAGACGTAAAGATAAAAGTCCGGATTAAATAATAGGGTACTTTTTATACTGAAAAAAAATGATATTCCCGAGGAAAAACAAAAATATTATTTGCTTGATGGATGGATTGTAGATGGCGCTGTGTGCCGTTTAAAACAAGGTAAAATATTGCAAACGAATATAAACATGTAAATTTAGAAGCTAAATGATACGATAATGAATCCCCGAAAATGAGGAATTCCCGAGGGATGACGTACAATTTGTTTTATCGTCTAAACTATTTTTTTACATCTACTTATATGTTGCATACGAATATGAAAATGTAAATTTTGAAGCTAAATGATTCACTAAATGACTCATTCCTCGGATTCCGATTATTCCAACAGGTCTCTCATTTCAATTTAAAAGACTACAATTTCCTATAAGGGTTTCATTTGCAATGACCATTAATAAAGCACAAGGCCAAACTCTAAGGGTTGCTGGAGTACACTTGGAAAAACATTGTTTTTCGCATGGTCAGCTCTATGTAGCGTGTTCCCGGGTTTCCAGTGCCCAAAATCTGCATCGTTTTGCTCCACAAGGAAATACATATAATATAGTGTACCATTCAGTTTTGGTTTAACTACTAATTGTATCCAGCGTTACATCGCGCTTCTTAGATTTTTCCTTGGGAATGAGAAGTTTTCTTATAGTTGTGCTTTATACCGCAATATAACCGAATTACACGCGGGCGAAGCCGCGGGCGGAAAGCTAGTATTTTTTATAATTTGAAAGGAGATACTGATCTATGACGTCATTATTCTATCAAGTTAAATTGTTCACGTTGGGTAATTAAAAATAAAAATTTCCAGATAAAATTGGTTACCGATCTCAATCGAAGATGACAGTTACATAGAGCCTAACTGGGGTTAGAGGAGGCAAAATTCTTGGATGAACCAAGTCAAGAATAATAAGACGCTGTGGTGATATTACAAACAAAAAGCAAAGGCATGTTTCCCTTAGTGCGTCGCTGCGGTAATTCAGTAGCAGAGAGTACAGAGTAAAAAATAAAACCTTTGAAGGCTGGAACCTTTGCTATAGTATACTGTACTACTTTATAAAGCGTCTTTATAAAGACCTTGTCTTAGCTGTCAAATTTTTTTCTCCCTTGGAAATTTGGACACCCTCTTGACACGGGGGAGGATGGTGGTGAATCCTGCATGGTTACTCTGGCCCTGCTTCAAAGTTATGTTAGACTCGTACTGACTAAACACCACCTAGAAAGTACCATAGACTAGGAAGGTTGTATAGGCTTAATCTAAGCAATCGCCTCGGAACCGCGGCGTTTTTTTTTTTTTTTTATAGTGTTTAATCCTTCATGGCTAAGCCACAGTTGTTATGTCAGGCTAAACTGACTAAACACTACATAGTAAGCACCTTTAGCCGTTGAGGCTGTGAAGGTTTCATCTAAGCGACCGCCTCGGAGGAACCCGCGGCGGCGCAGGAACCGCGGCGGCACAGACTCTCAATTTAACAGATGCACTATAAAATAGTAATACCGCGATGTAGCAAATAACAGCGCCATCTATCCTTTCACAAAAGAAGCCGAAGATGTTATGGTGCAGTTTTAAAGTTTAGAGGCATTTTATATATATAGTCTTTTCGAGTCTTTGCAGTCCCGGGTTCGATCCATTACCGAATCGATGTAGAAAACGATTTCTTCTAGGTCTGGGTGTTGTGACAGTATATATGATATTGTCTAATATTTATTTATTATCATTTATTTACTACGTTAGGTGCAACGGTAGCGACCCAGCCTTTCGCACCGACAGCCTTGGGTTCGGGTCCTTTAAGGGGGAGATGTTTGTATGATGTTTATATTTGTACTCCTTTAGTTATTAAATATCTATGTATCATACATTTATGTATATGTTTAACGGATATCCATAACACAAGCCTTATAGTGCTTATTTTTGGCTAGGCTAATTGGTGTGAATGTGAGAAATATAATCTAGGATTTCATGCATTGGATGGGCCATAGAAGGGGCCTTAAAGGACAGGTGATTAAACCTTTTATCCTGTTCGCCCGTCATTGTAAGGTTTTTAGCATACCTGGGTTCAATAACATGTATTCACTGAACAATGTTTATATTCAAGACTACAATGTTGGTGCAGTGTCAGATACTGAACTTGCTGATAGATGGAATGTTTGATAGTGTTGTTGTTTCATGGTATGCTGATTGCTGATTAATTACTTCCTGGATAAGTTTAATCAGGTTATGTTGTAGATGCTTTTAGTTATGAATTTGTCGATTATAAAGATACTAGCGACCCGTCTCGGCTTCGCACGGATGCAATGCTCTACTACATTATGCATGTATTATACATATAGACCTTCCTCTTGAATTACTCTATCTATTAAAAAAACCACATCAAAATCCGTTGCGTAGTTTTAAAGATTTAAGCATACATAGGGATATAGGGACAGAGAAAGCGACTTTGTTTTATACTATGTAGTGATGTTCTGAAAATTGATTTTGTGCTTTTCTTAGTAACAATTTATCAAATGCTTGGTCTATTATTACGAGTTTATTGTGTATTATTGTATTTATTTATGTAAGTAAAACAAAAGGAAATAAAAGAGAAAATGTGTTTAAATAGTCTTTATTTTTTTATTATTTAAGCTTTTAACAGGTAGATCTATAACTAAACTAATTACACGAATTCTAAACTTATTTCAGAAATCAAATAGGACTTAGTTCGAGTCTCTCCTTTCTTAATTTTTTTTCTTTTCTTTGTAAAGTACTCGTAACGTCAGAATAAATAATAAATAAAAAAAAAACAAAATAAAATGCGCAATCATACCGGCTTTTTGGTTTCATGGCAAATAAAAGTATGACAAACGAAATTATTGGAAAAAGAATTCGGCAAAACATTTTTTAAGCGTAATTAAGATAAAAGAGGTTTATTTTTTTTATTTATATGGTAACTAAAAAGGTATTTTTGAAAAACAATGTTTTGAATATGTATTTTGTTTTTTATTTTGTGGTTTTGATACTTTTTGCAGTTTTGTCACCGAGGAAACTTATCATGGAGTCCTCAAAAATAGGCAAAATATATACTAAAAATACAGTTACGATAGCCCAATAAAAAGAATTCTTACAAAGATATTAAGGAGTTTGATTAAATAAATAATCCAAAAAAAAAAACTGAATGAAAAGAAGAATAAGAATATTAAAAAGTCAAAGTTTTCTTTAGAATAATTACCATATATACATGTAGACTTTTTATAAAAACGAATCAGATATTATTGAATACAATCGAGAATAAAAATGGTTTAAAAGTTACTTCATAATTCATTCCTTTCTTTAAGTTACTGATAACAAAAAGTTTTTATTAAATAACTGTAGTCATTGTTCGATTTTAAGTACAGATACACTCCTAAAATGGAATGATCTTTATAACAATGGTACAAATATCAAAGCGATGATTGATACGCTTGATGTGTTGTCTTTTGTACCTTTATTATGAAACCTAAACATAGATTCGCGATACTATTCTCAGAGTTAGTAAAAATAACATTAATAATTTGAAGATTATTGCTTTGAAATATGGACTTTTTATATGAAAATACATGCTTAAAAATTACACAGTCATAAACATTACTAATCTTCAAGTCACGAGTGAATAGGTATCTTCTAGGCAAGCGTGTCATATCCTAGATCGGATTGTCGCTTACCATCGAAAGAATCGAAGTTTTTACAGGTGAGGATTATGGGCAGACGGAGGGTAGACCTGTTACGTGCATATAATTTTGCAACTCCATTTTAATTTCAAAATTAATCTTTACAAGATTTTTTTTATTTTACGTCAGGGCCATCTCTTCATATTTAAGGCACTATCCTACTTATTGAGTGTAAGGGTATTTTCACATTGTGTTTTTAACGCGCTGTCGACACCCGTTACAGGAACGCGCGTCAGCAGTGCGTTTCTATTTATTCTGTAGAGCAATTTTTTACATGTCTAATACATTTGTATTGAAAAAATGCCGATACAGATACCGATTTAAGTGCGAAACTGAATTTAGGGTAAGGAGGTAGAACTTTGTACACCTAAATAAATTCATAGCTGGGGCGCAACCGCTATAAAAATATGCAGTTGGATTGGAATTGAACTACTGCTGAACTTCAACTTTTACGACATTTCGTATCGCGGTAATGATTTGACAGATGGTTGAGACGCAACCCCGGGTTGAAATTGGAAAGCTGTGGGCAGTCATTACAATCTCTGTGGTGTTTCCGAACTAAAGCACTACGTAAAACCTACAATACTATACTTTGTCTAATGTAGGATGATACTTTTGACAGGTGTCACTTCCTTGGCTTGACATTGCAATAGCAACTTTATACCCTCTATATAGTTGTCACTGTCAAAAGTATCATCCTACATTGGACAAAGTATAGGTGACATCTATTCTGTTTCTAATGCGTCTACGATCCAACTTCGTTTATGCTTCAACTGTCAAGTAAATATTAGCGGGATACCGATTTCGTCCAATGTTGGTTTGCAATTAGAATTAGATTAGAATTGAACCTGAGCGGTCCTTTTGGTACAAAGGTAGTGATCAAACCTTTAGCAGCTTGTCTTGCTTTCTCAGCTTAGGTAAATATCGTCATGACTTGAAGACTTCTAAATTGTTTGTGTCAGAAAACATAATTATTTGTGGTCTGCTTATAAATCGAAACACATCGCACCTATAATTAAAGTGACCTAATCCAAATATGTCTTTACTCACAAAAATCTATCCTATAAAAGCAACTTTTGGAAATGAATGCCTTAATTACATTTATTTATTCTGAGTTTATATCAAAAAGCATTTCATTGTATTAAAACGTTAAACTGTTTTTAGTACTAAAACCATGGAATTCTTTACCCTTATGTCTATCCAATTGAATTTTTAGATAGGTCACTTTTATTCTAAGGCTGCGACATCATCAGTTGCAGGTTCTATTGAAGTAATTAACACAACACGACTTTACAGTAGAAGCATCTTTTTTTATTTTTTCTTTAAATTGTACTTTTTACGCTTACAGGAATACTGTGTGATCCTCGTATTCCCGTTAAAGTGAAAGACAAAGTTTACAAGTCCGCAGTTCGCCCAGCGTTACTCTACGGATCCGAATGCTGGACAGTGAAGAGAACTCACGAGCAAAAGGTACATATCAAAGAAAGGATGATGTTGAGATGGGAAGGGAGGTGTGACCCGAATTGATTAAGTCCAGAAACCTGAAAACCGCCTCAGATGGTCACATGTCAGAAGACGAAGCGAGAATCATGTTAATATTGCACTAGGACTATCTGAACAGAAGAGAGGTAGAGGCCGCCCGCCATTGACCTGGTGGTCTAAAATACAAAGAGGCCTGAAGGAAGTCCATTTGCCTAAAGAGACAACCCAAGATAGATTATCCTGGCACAAAAGAGGGCAGGACAGAGATTTAAATTGTACTTTTTCTATGTTAGACACAGGTTTGAGGCTCAGTTTAGGTTATGAATTGGCGTTGAACCGTACACTGTTCACACTAAAGGAAACGGTATCGCAAAACAATTGAGTTTATGTCCTAAATTGAATCGCATTAATAGATGGTAGGCCTGCAGGAACAACTTTTTAAATCAAGGTATATCTACTTTTTACTCTAGTAGTGGTTGAATTTCGTTATATATTTTCTTATCTTTGGGTAAGACCAATCTAATTTCAAGGGTATTTATTACTTTGCGTTGATGTGTCATGGATAAGTGTGAGTCAGGACTCACTAATAAAATACTAGTTTTTTTTATTCTCCTTATCCCATATATAATTTTTGAAGTTATACTTCTTTGAGGGTGAAATTTTTCATGTGACAGAAGTTGCGCACGCATCATGCAATGAAAAAGCGACACCATGAAGTTAGCTGTTGAAGTGGATAGGCTTACTTCGAGATATCTCATTGAAATAGGCATAAGTACACGCACTTTTATTTTAAATTGTAGAATGACAATTATTTATGAAATAGACTCATCAACAAATAGATCCTGGACCAGAAAAGCTGCAATTTGAGACTTGGGTTGTCTTTATAGTATTAGTAATAAAGAAGAATATACACATGAAATATTTCTTATACAAACAGTTTATTTTCTTAAAATATTTTCTTTCGATATAAAAAATCTGGAAATAAACAGTTAGGTTAAAGACTGAAATGAAAATAACGTTAGTCAAATGCACTTAAAATGAATTGTTTTGAATCGTCCAACAGTTTAACCTATCACCCACAAGAAGAATGGGCACAAGAAACTCATCAGCTGGATGAAGGCTTTCTCCAAATTGTAGTGGTTGCAATATTTCTATGCTTGACAGGCAGTAGAAAGTTAAATTTGGAAATTCTCATTTTGTGGTCTTTTTTAATTTATTCTGAATGGGTTCGCCCATGATCCCAATCAAGCCCGGGGGCCATGACAGAATCCACAATGGAATGAGCTAACCCTGGCTTTGAAAACGGACGGGCTATAAGTACTCTTAAATACAGACGTAGAGAGGGAGTTCCACTCCTTTGCTGCGAGCATTATGAAAGATGTTGATATGCGCTTGATGCGACAGGTAGGAATAGCAACCAAGAAAGGGTAGTAGAACGCAGTGGGATGTATGTAAGATGGAAAAAGGGAGATGGCGGTATGAGCACATGCAGCTCCCGAATACACTCTCCAAAGTACATTCTGTGGATGACCGACAGACAGGCAAACTTTAAATTTAGAAAGGCTGGTGTTTTTCGATTCTGCGATATCATAGACCTCATAACATAAAAAGTTTTTAATGGGAATAAATATTTTACCGAAGTAGTGTAGCAATTAATTGTATATTTTATATTTAATCCTAACGTTTTGACTCCTTTACAAGAGCCGTGATAACAGGATGAGTACGCTAATGAAAGTGAGTAAAAATCATAATATACCTGCCTATTTGTTCCGTTAAGCTAGAATTTCTTGTTCAAAAACCAGTTTGACTCAAACTAAATGCGCATTATTTGTTGCATATTTTAAAAATACTTCATACAATTTCTATCTATTTAAAAAGAATATTTCTTATCTTAACGAAAATATGTTTTGATATAGGTATTATAGGAGCGAAATTATCGTGAATTCGGTAAGCTTTATAAGTGTTCTATATTGTGAAATGGTGACGTTTACGATAAGAACATGATGGATAAACAATATTTTATCGTGATTCTTACGATACAACGACCTTGGGAAAGGTTATTGACCAGGAGGACATTGCAAGGTATCTGACGAAATTTATCAGCGAAAAGCATCTAAGTTAGGTATCGAATATATTGGTTGGTCACGTAAGGGGATTTTGGCTTGTAAATTATACATTATTTCGTATTTATATCTTTTAAGGGGTTAGGCCAATCTAGAATTATTGAAAAACATTTTTATTAAACTATCCCTTAAGACCTTTAAAAATGGACGATAACCTGGAAGGCCAATTGTATGGTGCAGGCATCGCAGATTAAAGGTATTAAAAAATAATTCATGATTTTTTTTAACTACTCAAAATTTTAAACGCGTTTATTTTAAAACTGTATTTTTTGAGTTGGCCAGAAACGTAACTGAGACAATTTTCAACCGATTTACTTGAAATTTTGAAAATACCTTGGAAAAATCATTGTTTACATAAGAACGTAGATTTCTTTTTTAATTGCATAGTTTATTTGTTATTAACAATTATTTGACGATTTTTATAGCAAATTTTTCACTTTCCACTTTGTAAGTGCGCCATTTTGCAGAAAATTAAAATATCAAAAAAACCTACGTACTTCTCTAACAGTTATTGTATAGATTAAAAAAAACAAAGTGGCTAATTATAATTCAAAAATTACATGAGCTGTTTGTCCGGTCGTGGACGTGAAAAAAGTTTTTGTAAATAGCTAATAATACATATAATAAATATTCTTAATTGGAATCTCCATTTATTTTGTAGATTTTCTAGAAAAAAATCCTAAAAAAAACCTATTTTTCCCTCTGTACAGTGGCCTAACCCCTTAAGACCGTTTGGTGCAACGATGGCGATGCTGCTGTGGTACTGAAAGTCCTGGTTTCGAGTAGGTGTCTTGTGCGATAAATGTCTGCTTTTTACCTGACTCATGGGTGTTTATATATATATGAATATTGCATATCTTTATGTTATTTATGTATATCAGTTACCCTAGTATTTTATAACATAAGCCTTACAGTGCTTACTTTGGGCTAGGTTAATTAGATTTATAAAATATGTTATTATGTACTTTTATTGTTTTTTCTTAATTATTTGGTGTTTTGGCTTTTGTAAGACACTCGTCTAGAGATGGACAACAAAGAAGCTAGGGATAATCAAGGATCTATTTAATTTTTTGAGATTTTTTATCTATTCTGCGGATTGAGAATTGAAGCTTTTTAGCATATTTTATGTGTGATTGTTCGTAGGTGTAGTAGTCCTATTGAGTGATATAAATACCATTATTTTTATCTTGTGAGATGTAATTTTTTGATTTAAAGATTGAAATATGGCGAATCTTATTAAAAATCTAGTATGGTTATATTTTTCTGTCATGTTCAGCTTCATTTTGTTTTGAAATTAATAGTGTATATCCTTAATTATTTCCTCTTTTAGTTAAACCGCCTAATCTGTAGCTTTCTTATTATTCTCTCCATCTAAAGTTGTCTGGTAGAGATTGCTTTTAGCGATAAGGTTATCATTATTACATGTTGGTTTACGCTGTTATGTGTGTTTGTGTATCCTTTTGTTTTTGTGGTTTCAATAATAAAGTGTCATTGCGTTGTATTGTATTATTTGTCGACGTTACCTTTTTTGTTCATATTAATAAAATTAATCATAAATATGTATGTCACTGAGTTAAACTGGCTTATGTCGAGCTATTTAGCTTTGTATGACTAAAAGACCTAACTGGAATACCTAAGTTCTTAGAAAGGCGTCATCGAGATTCTCTACTGACCCTTATTTTGTATATTATTAAAATTTCATAATTTTATAGTTAATTTTAATGGTTTTTTTATCTGAATTACAAACTACATTTATTTTCCAGTTTGTTATTTCATTAAATTAATCATTTTGTAATTGGTCGATGAAAAATTGCTTCTTTGACTCAATATCACTGTATGCCTATTAAACAACAAACACATCACATACATATATTGTTCTTATATATTTAAAATACTTGTGTTATGGAAATTAGTATCTAAAACGGTTTCACGAAATATAGACTCTAACCATTATAGAAAAATCTTGTTTCTACATTGTACATTGTCTCCGGCATTAACCGTTAAATAACTAAACGCAATAATATCCTAATTATGGTGCAAAACTTAAAATAATTGTGCAACGCCGATCAAGTCTCTACTTGACGGTATTAAGATTACTAGTAGAGTATTAGAGTAGCTCGAATATACTCGTAATATATTCACTTATCGGAGAAATATAGACATACTTGTATGTTTGTGTTTTAGGCTATATTATATATTGCCGAATGAAATCAAATTATTAAAATCGGAATTTTTAAAGATAGAATTAAATAATTTACTGGCTATATATAAATTATAAAACCAAATGGCTGTTTCATTTTAATCGATTGCCAAAACATTTGTAAAAATGTTTCTTTCGAACGAGAGGATGTTCCTCTCATTGATGAAACAACGCTGGCCTACAGCGTAAAATTAGAAAGGTACTAGAAAATTTCGACGAGTGTTCACAAGGCTCGGTAGCTCAATTGAGCATTGGACCGGACCTCCAAAGGTTGTGGGTTCGATTCCCGCCTGAGATTTCACTTGCGTGCCGAGTCGATTTTTTCTAGTATTTTTCTATTATAATAATTTATCTTTACTGGCTATGTTTATATATATAACCTAAAATTATAATTGATTAAAAACTGAAATGTCTAAAATAAGTACTTTAAATTTTAGTAAACTATTGTTCATTATAAAATTATATTGTTAGCTTGCTACTAACATAATGTTAGTAGCAAATAATTTAATAATAGAAAAATATATATATTAAAAAATGTTAAATCAAAATCCTAAAATTTAACAAAAAAACATTATAATTCTCTCATAATGTTGAATATACTACTTTTTATATAAATAATTTAAATCTCAAACATATTAATAAAAAAAAATTGAATACACAATCACGTCTATTATTAATGTAATTTAATTAAAACTGATGTAAATTATCATCTAAATTCGAACTATATAAGTATAGTCATAACTAGAACCTAATTCAGCTAAAATAAGAAATGTACCTTAATGTTATGTTAAAGAACCTAGTATCTTTATTTAATAATTAAATATAAACTTATATTATACTAGCTGATCCAGCCACGCGTTGCCGTGGCACAGTAATTTTTTTTTAATAAAATATTTTTTCTACAATAAAAGTAGCCTAAGTTACTCCCTATTACATCAGCTACCTGCCAATACAAGTCCCGTCAAAATCGGTCCAGCCATTTCAGAGATTAACCGGAACAAACAGACAGACAGACAAAAATTTAAAAAAATGTTATTTTGGTGTATGTACCGCATAAATATTCATATGCATGTAGTTAAAGACGGTTATTTCAATATTACAAACAGACACTCCAATTTTATTTATATGTATAGATAGACCACTTACTTTTTACCATGTTAAATATTATATACCGTAACTAGACTTTATATATATATAAATAAAAAAACCGTTGATTTATAAAGACATTGAACCCAAACCACAAACTACGCATAGCGAATCTAAATCATGACGCAAAATGGATGTGATTCATTTCAATTCGATATGTCTAAAAGGAACCGTTCATTGATATTCTAATTGATTAGCCAGTACATACAAAGATAAAAAAAAAAATGTTTCAGGGAAAATCCCATGAAATACTGAACAATATTATTAAAGCTGATAATCGTATTATTTGCGAACTGAAACAAAGTAAAAATGTTGGTGAATTTTATTGATTTTATAGGTCAATCAAAATACAGAACTACAATGAAAAATGATAATTTTAATAGGATCTCCAACCCGAAAAATCGATTCAGATTACAAGTTATTCGCAAGCGGGATTCGAACCTTTGCCTTGTGAGCACCCATCCAAAGTTAGTGCGTAAAAAGTGCTGGAAAATATCTCATCTCCTACTTTGCAACGTTGATCATAGTTATAAATTTAATACTTTTGATGTCTCGCTTCTTGTTAATACAATATTGAAACTGTAATACGTAGCCATCAAGGTCGAATTTACAATCCTTACTAATATTATAAATCGGAAAGTGAGTTTGTTTGTTTGTTTGTTTGTTTGTTTGTTCCGCTTTCACGCCGTAACTACTGAACCGATTGCTTTGAAATTTTGCAGATGTAAAGATAAAAGTCCAGATTAAATAAAATTTTTATCCTGGGAAAATTTGATATTCCCGAGGAAAAACAAAAATATTGTTTGCTTGATGGATGGATTGTAGATGGCGCTGTGTGTCGTTTAAAACAAGGTAAAATATTGCAAACGAATATAAACATGTAAATTTAGAAGCTAAATGATACGATAATGAGGAATCCCCGAAAATGAGGAATTCCCGAGGGATGACGTACAATTTGTTTTATCGTCTAAACTGTTTTTTTTAACATCTACTTATATGTTGCAAACGAATATGAACATGTAAATTTTGAAGCTATATGATACGAAAATGAATCCTCGAAAATGAGGAATTCTCGAGGGATGACGTACAATTTGTTTTATCGTCTAAATTGTTTTTTTTATATCTACTTATCATGAAATCACTAAAGTCAACGAATTGCTAATTGGTATAAGTATTAGTTACGTTATTTAGTGCTTGAGGTATGCGATAGATGGCGCTGGGTGTTTTTTAAAACATGGTAACGATGTGTTTTTTAAAATACGAAAGAAGTGGAATGATAGCTTTCGCTATTGCTTTATACCGCAATATAACCGAATACCACGCGGGCAAAGCCGCGGGCGGAAAGCTAGTAATTAATAAAAGGTAAAATATGTAATTATTATAAGTAAAATTGTAAACTTGTTTGTGATTCTATAAAATAAAAAAATATAGACAGATCAAATAATATCAAATAAACATTATTTAGTTAACATTATTTAATTAAATAACTAAATAATGTTTTATAATAAAATAAAATAACTTGATTTATATAAAATAATTTAATAATTAGGAACGTGCCCGATTAAAATATTGTGAAGGTAGTAGAAAATATATGACAACCATCATCTTAGTCATCCTGTGATCACGGCTCCTGTAAAGGAGGCGAAACGTCAGGATTAAATATAAAATAAAATAAAACATGCGCAAAAATCCGTAAAAAAGTGTTTTATTCTGATGTGTAATGTGCGCGGAAGTGTAAGAACTAAATATGTTTAATTTTTATTTTTTTGTGAATCATCGTAACTATAATACTCGTACCTATTGACTTGAAACTTTTACTACGCGACTATAAAATGAAGGGGAATTTATGTAATATATTATATTGGACATGTATTGTACGTAAATTGTACGTAGGTCAATTTGCCCAACAACTCGACTTATTGCACTTATCGTAAGGTCGGCAGTGTACTCAGGCATCACTGAGTCGTGAAGGGGCCTAAAGAGGGCCAACCACCGGACCGCAGTTGTGACTCCCGAAAAGGGATCCACAAGGTCACACGGTGGAGTGTAGTACAGCGGGGGGTTTTAGTGGGTATGCCCGTCAGCCTTCGTGACGGGTGAGTCCCACATAAAAACGGTGGGGTATGCGTAAAGCATTTCCCCTCGAGAAAAAAAGGGTCTTTAAGTTACGAGTGAATAGGTATCTTCAAGGTAGGCGCGTCACATCATAGGTCGCATCGTCCATTACCATCAGGCGAGATAATGGTCAAGCCTGTTTACTATAAAATAGCCTTGTGCCTAAGCACTAGGCGCATTTTAGACTAATGTTTGTGAATATTTATTAATATATTTATAAAGTTCAAGAGCAATTTATGCTTCATAAATCATAATCAAGTAAGTAATGCGATGTTGATCCGGGGCTCAGTGGTAAGCAATTTGCTACGAGAGTTCGCATAGAGGTCGAACACATAATGAATTATGCGTAAATTTTAATTTACTTTAAAAAAATAAACTGAAAAAAAACTAGATTTATCACATACTTAGATCAACTTATAAATGTTAAGCAACAGTGAAGTTACCGAAAAGCTTGAATTTTTTTACACACATACGCAAGCACGCATGCTCTCATGGATACACAACGCACACACACAAAATTCATAAACCAACAATCTTAGCTTTTTTTTTGTTTGATTGTAGGTATTTTGTTTTTAGGTCATTGTTTTCAGCGAGGTAACTGTAACACCAGTATTTTATTATTGCGTACTAGTAGTTGCGTAACCGTACATTATGTAAAACATTTTTCATTTATAATCCTGTTTATTATTTTTCCTAATAAGATAATATATTCATCATATCTCAATAGATTTCTTGATAAATGAGTCAAAATGTTTTGAATTACGCACAGCTATTACTTGTAAGAACTTGTACATGCAAGTTTAATTGTTTGGCATTAATAAATAACTTTTCAATGTATTTGACTAGTGAGTTCTATATGTAAAAACCTTCATTGCATTGCAAAACTACAATATTTTTAAGTCAATTATTAAATCAAGATTTGTTTGAAATGCATTAAAAATGCATGCAATTCTATTAACCAAAAGTCCAAAAACCAGTTCTGAAAAACTTAATAGATTCATAGGTAAAAACACTTTTAGTCAAACATTTCTTTAATCACTTATATAAGTATCAAAAACTCTCACGATGCATCAAAGGATGAAATAAACATTGATCTCTTGTAATAAGTTAACATTAAAGAAGCAAGTACTCTTCAGTCTTTCAATGAGATAATAGCCGAAGTATGTCAACTGCTGGATGGGAGCTTCCCCCCCAAAATATGGGATAAAAACAGCAAAAAGATAACTTCATACCTTGCGGTTTACCGATAGGATGTGTTAGCAAAAGAGCGAGGCAAACAAACAAAAAAAAACAAAAACAAATCAACTTACTAATTCGACACAAAATAATTCGTTGTAAAATAAATCATTGACAATCGCTTCCTTCCAATTTCAAACTAATTATTATACTTTGATGAAAACGTGGATTGTTGCAACGGTAGCGATTCTGGCTTTCGCACCGACGGTCCTGGGTTCGAGTCCCAGAAGGGGCAGATGTTTGTGTGATGAATAAGAGTATTTGTACCTGAGTCATAAGTATTATTATATATATTTGGAATAATATTACTTATTTATGTAATATATTTATATGTATGCCTGTCCGTTGCCCTATAATATTAATAATACAAGCTTTACAGTGCTAATTTTGGGCTGGGTTAATCGGTATGATTGTAAGAAAATGCTATAATTAAACTTAATAAAAATAAATGAAACGTATGTCCATATCTTGTATATCGTTGCTTCGCATTGCTTTGACTCAGTTATTATAATGTGGAATATATTTTTTTTATTATAAATTGAAATGAGACCTATCCTTTGTCGTAAGTCGTAACAAATCCAGGAAAATGATAAAAGAATCATCAAAATCGATTGAGTAATTTCGAAGTTCATCGCGGTCAAATACTGTGACAGTTATTTTTTATATATAAAGACTAGCTGACCCGGCCACGCGTTACTGTGTTATACATTGAAATGAAACTTATCCTATGTTTTAAGTCGGGCAAAATCCAGCAAAATTAGAAAGAAAACATCAAAATCGGTAGAGTAGTTTCAGAGTTCATCGCGGTCAAACACTGTAGCACGGATTTTTTATATATATAGACTAGCTGACCCGGCCACGCGTTGCTGTGTTGTAAATAAAAATGATATCTATCCTATCTATCAAGTTGAATCAAACTGCACACGGTGTACAAATTTGATCAAAATCGGTAAAGTAGTTCAAGAGTCCATCGCGGACAAACAACGTGACACGTAATTTATATATATTAAGATAAGTATTTCTTAAGATAGTAGCTATTTCATAATCATGGACGTTGGCTGTATGTTTATTGGAAAAAAAAAATACCAGTTGTGTTTAAATAAGGAATGAGGACATCCATTATAGCCGGGAGTCTACAACATGTCTGGACCTGTCGGAAGACGAACGTGACGTGAATAATAATTAGCGCGATGAAACGATAACTTCGAAACAGGTTTTATAATGAAACGAATAAACTTATAATGGAAACATTATCTTAGTATAATTATGACTCTCTTATTGCTTACTCATGTTAGAGACGAATATTTTTTTTAACATAAATATTATAATAAATACTTTTTGATATAACTATGTTATGTTATATCAAATTAGTAAGCAGTGTAAGGTTTATGTTATGGATACTAGGGTAACGGGTAGACATACATAATATAAAATCAGATATGTTCAGATAAAATTGCTTGCACCATTAGTATTGTAATAACACAATATTTTTGTTTTTTTATTTTGTGGATTATGTATGGTGACAACGTATAATATTGTAAATGTCGTTACTTCTGTTAAAGCTGACGAGTTTCTTGCGTCCATTCTTCTTGTCAGTTAAAAGACGTCCTGAATGGGTGGTAGCTAACAATGTTGGACGATTCAAAACAATTTACTTTAAGTGCATTTGAATAAAGTTAATTTCATTTCATATCATACGGAACCCTCTCCGCGCGAGTTCTACTCGCACATGATCGATTTTTTTTGCAGTGAATTTTCACACGTTTATGTCTGTGAAAATATTCTCCACCTAACAACGCAGTTGCCGTTGCCCGCGTTCTATCACTTAATGACGGCTGAAAATCGGTGTCTTGCCGACAGGCTAAAATGACTCACCGAGCCTTGACCCTTCTTGCTGCTGCAGACACGTGCAGTCCACCTTCTGTCGTTATTCTCAGTCTTGTTATCAATTTCATTTCTAATTTCATCAATTTTAGTTTTAAGTTTCATGTTATTGTCGACGGTCGAAAGCAGTAGTGGTACATTTCAAATAATTACTCATATTTCTAAAACAATTTAAATATAAAAAACATCGGTTATTAATTATTTATTGATTTAGAAATCATACATATCCAGGCAGATAAAATTTAATCATATAAGTTTCCTGTCATAGTGTTGGACCGCGATGAACTCCGAAGCTACGTAACCGTTTTGATGTTTTTTTTTTATTTTACTGGATTCGTTCTTACTTAGAACATGGGATAGGTTTAATTTTAATTTATAACACAGCAACGCGTGGCCGGGTCAGCTAGTATTATATAAAAATTCCCTGTCACACTGTTTGAGCGCGATGAACGCTGATACGACTCAACCTATTTTGATGATTTTTAAAATTTTAATGGATTCGTCACGTGGCCGAGTCAGGTAGTAGATCTATAAAAAAATTTATTTTTAAAAATTAAAAAAAAACGTATTTAAAATTTGTCATTTTTAATTGCTCATAATAACACATTTTAGAATATTTAGTTCTTACACCTTCGCGCACATTACACATTAGAATAAAACACTTTTTTACGAATTTTTGCTCATATTTTATTTTATATTTAAGAACGTGCCCAATTAAAATATTGTGAAGGAGGTAGAAAATACATGACAACCATTATCCTAGTCATCCTGTGATCACGGCTCCTGTAAAAGAGTCGAAACGTCAGGATTAAATATAAAATAAAATATGCGCAAAAATCTGTAAAAAAGTGTTTTATTCATTTTAGAATATTCTACTACTATTTCTCAACAAAGATAAGTTATGAATGTGTGCGTCGGCGTCGTATTAAATAAACTTCCTTTCTAAGTGTGAGTTATTCTATGTTGTATTATTATTAAGTTAAACAGACATTAAAATCTTGAGGTGGCAAAGTGTGAATCACTCTACAATTGGGGCAAGCATCATATATTACCATGGAGTTATAAATTATGTAGGAAGTATTATCGTGTGATTCAACGTTCGCGTGTTGTATTGTATTGCAACTGAACTGGGTAAACTGTGAAGTTAAATAGGTTTGAGGGAAAAAAATTGTCACCGTTTATATTATACGGAATTGGTTGACATAAAAATGATTATAATTTAAGGGTAATTGGAAGTGCAAAATCACGCCTTCTTAAAGAGAAACGAAGAGTCAGATAGATTAAAGAAAGAAAACGTAACGAGTTGTTTTATCATCTACATTATATTATGACAATACTTTGTGTGTGTGTGTGTATTTGTTACCATACCAGCAACGCGTGGCCGGGTTATACCAGCAACGCGTGGTCGGGTTAGCTAGTTTCAATAAAAAAATATTAGACCACATCAATACATTTTTCTGAACCCAAGCAACAATGACGATGCGACACCCAAACCCAAGAGAATATAAAAAAGTTCGTATTCTATATTGACCTGGCCGGGAAGTGAACCTGGGAAAACCCGTACGCAAACCACTCGACCACGAAGGTCGATAAGAACGACAAGGTTTGAGATCGATCTGTGAAAAGATTTTCTTTTGACGTATCTTGCTTTTAGTTGATACTTTTTTCTTAAGCTACTAAGTTTTTTTTTCTTTTTTAATGTTGAATGGGTTGATCTCACTCAAGCCCAGGGGCCAAGATCAACGATGGAGGGAGCTAATCCAGAAGGTGTATTATCGCCCTGTATCTAAAGACGGACAGGTAGGTAATAAGTACTATTGCATTTCGATGTGTGTATACATGTTGTTCGTAAGTTGTAAAGTCGGAAAATAAAGTTCAGCCCGCAAATGCTCCATATAAAACGAATTCGGGGGGTACTTCGCCGGTGGACGCTCATAAACATAGGTTCTACTGGCAACGTTATTCGTATTTAAAGGATGAATGAGGTTAACCCCAATACTAGAGCATCTTTACCATAAGTTCACGATTAGGAAATTAAATTCTTTCATAAATCGTCTATAAGTATATAGACGACCATGACTGGGGAACAAATACTTATGTTCATCGCAGAAATATATACTCCTACTAAGATTCGGACCCCGGTACCTTTATCGCAGAAGGTAGGATTACTACCGTTGCTTCAAGCGACCGTATAATACCCACTTATGGTATAGTGTCCTACAGTGTAGAATAGCACCAACCTTGGAGATAACCACTATATACCTCCCGTAGACCACATAATGGACAGCAACTTCATTCGAGTAATGGTCTTTATCAAGTGACTACAGGTTTCTATAAAGATTCTTAGTTTCTTATACTGATACCGCTTATACAGAAATCCTCATTAATATTGTACGCAGAAGTCGACTATCTAGACGGAAACCCGCACTAAAGTCTTACGGGAAGTTTCCACATAAACTGCTAGTAAATCGCGCTTTAAACTTATCTGATCTTATTTTTTTTTACAGAAGTTATATTTTCATAACTAAAGCAACTTTTAATGGAATGTATTCAATTAGTCACAGGTCCACACTCTTCTTTTCTCGCCTAACGCTTTCGCTTTGCTGCGAGTTTCACCATTATTCTTCGCAGTTTTGCACAGTAGACTTCTGCTGTTATCGCTAAATCGAATCTGAGGAAGCTGGCGTGATTGACGCAATGAAGTGAACACTTAAGCTTTACCATTGCCTTTATGAGGGTAAACTTCACGTTAGGATATTGTTGCGGCTTTTGAACTGGGGTCAGCTATCACCCATCACGATTTGGTACATAATCTGTATGTTACTATACTATATAATAAAATAAGGCAAGTTTTGATGCGCTCTGGTCTCTGCAGATCAGTCAAATTAGACACCCATTTTACAATTCTAAAGCCCACTCTTCTCTTGCCTCGGATGATGCATTGGACACGCTGATTTTTGCATGTCAAAACTACTTTAGATATAAAGGTATACCTTCTAAAGAAAAACGATGAAGAAAACGAAACGAGTTTTCGTAGTAACACTCCTACCCTTTAGAAGAGCAGGCGAATGAATAAGTAACCACTGTCAATCAAATTCGTCCTGGGCACGTCAGGGTCAGACGTGAAGTTGATCGCTCTCCAGTCAGCGGGGATGGGCCCCGCTATTAAAGGGTAAACTTAGTTTGGCATGACTTTGCATAAGATGGAGGGTTATTACATGAATAACTAAACGTAACGAAAATAAACTACGCACATTCATGAACACTTTTACGAATACATTACGTGTTTGTAACCATTTGCCAAAGGGGGTCCGTCTACTTTAATAATAGTTCTTGCGCCTACATGAAAATTGAACAGTAATTTTTTATAAATCTAAAGGAATATAACCCCAAATAAATGAAGACTTGTTAAGCCTCCTCCTGAACATAGGCTTCCTCCAAAGATTTCCATTCCATTCTATGCTATAACGGCTACCTTGCGGGGTGTTGAGCCATCAGGCATTTTATATACAGATATTTATGATAAAGTCGATTAATTTGTTCTTCAAACTGGTTGATTTTCGTTAGCTAATACATAACCTCAAGTAGATATAAAAATAATTTACGTTTAAATATTTGAATATCATCGTAAAAGTGAAGTTTCGAATGAAACTTTTTTTACAGATGCATTTAATTTAGAGACTTAATAATTAAAAGTTCCTAGGTTCATTAGTATCACCTGTAAAGTATCAACGTTAACTACAATAGGTTTCTTGCATGATTTTTTTGATTGTATAAATCGTTAAATCAAGTCATTTTTAATAGAAAAATACTTCAATTTTTTTGTAGAATTAATTTTTGTTGAAGAAAATATTTTCTTGGGTATAATCGTAATTTAAACAGCCGCCTTTTTCACACGCTTTGAATGACGTCACATGACTCGCAACGTTACTATGGGTGAATCTACATACATTGTAGTGATATATGTCGCCGGCAAACGCATGGCTTCATGTCATGTGACGAATCAAGGGCTCTCAGTTTGTTTTGAAATTTACTTTCGTTTATGTACAATTTTTAACCGAAAAAAAGTCTTAAAAAATAAAAGAAATAATAGATTTTAGCAAATGCCGTCTGTTTATTACTTATTTGCTACGCCAGCACCATATATTGGAGCGGAGCGTAATATCTAACAATTTTTTTTTTTGGTTCGATGAGAATTTTAGCGGATTTAAAAATTCCGGCTCCGTCACCATTTGGTCCTAAATCTGTTGATTCGATTCCATACGAAAAATATTAAAATCGGCTAAGAACTTCAGAAGTTATGGCGTAACAGACATTGCGCCATTGAAGCTTATCCATGGGAGCTTCGCTCGCTCCGCTCCAAAAATTTTTTTTTTAAATAACATGCAAGAATCCTATTAATTCTTACAGAACTTTTTTGCAATAAATCACAGAATAACAAAAGTATAAGTATTGATTTAATGACGAGCAAACTGTTGATTTTCTTACATTCAAAAGCATGTCATCGTTTTCGTCCGACATCACGTCAATAGATTTACAATTTTAAATCCATCACATAGAGTAGGGTATCTATTGGATACATTAGACATTTCTTGGTAGGCTGTTGTACTGGTGTCCGTGACATAGACGATCTGAACGGCCACAGATAAAAAATCTTTTTATTACTCCATTTTATAGCGTCGATATGATCACCCTCTACTGCAATGATATCAATGATATCAATGGTTTTATGGGTTCGTTGAATGTAAACTCTTTTGGTTCTTTTAATGGTCAACTTCCTTTACTGTTTGCTTTTGTAATATGTTTAATCGTAGTTGTATTTATTTACTCTATGATACTACTAGCTTGGGAGATTCTTCTTCTTTTAGTTTTTGTTAAAGTGAAAACTTCTTTAGCAGCGTTGTGCACTTTTTGGGATGGGTAAAAAATGTTAAACTTGCGTCAGGACACGTGGCCTGATCGAAAATTCGTAAGATGGAGGGAGAGTAGACCGCCGGCGCGACGTAGGAGAGGAAGTAATATCCCCTTCTCTTTCTACCACGCGGCGAAAATATATGCCTACTCCTGCTGTTTCGTTTAAGCGGCGCAGGGCGCTTGCGGGAGTGTACGTGTGTGTCTGTGTACGATAGCGTAATAAATGAATATTGTATTTTACCACATAAATGATAGTACTTTTATCCTGATAATCGAAGCAATTTGCGCGAAATTACTCCCTAACCAATCCAAAATATCAAAAATGCACAACGTTAATGTTCATGTTTTCACTTCACTCTCGAAGTGCAACCCGTTCTTTTTGTTTTCCAATAACAGCATATTTTTTTGGTTTAAACTCACCTATTTCCATTGGCAAGATAAAATAAATATGTAGTATTTAAATCATAATTGAAAACCGTATTAGAATTATTTTGACAGCCTCCGTGATCAAGCTGTTTTCATGATAACGTCAGTCCAAGGTTACACTTGAGTCTGGGTGTTGTGGTGCCGTCGTTTTTGTCTGAATTCCAGTATACAAGTGCTTTAGTTACATAACTTGGGTTCAGAACTATGTATGTGATGTTTTCTAACATTTATTATTATCATAGACAAGATGGCGCTGTAGCGCGTAGAAACACGCTATCGTTTTGTTTTTGCGGGAGTACGTAAGGGCAAGTTTAGTTTTGTAATGTTAGGATAGCGAGACAATATGGTAACACAAACGTAAAGTATTGTCATAACATATCATATAAACAAACATGAGTAGAATTTTAACCCATCTACAGTTCTGTTTTGCTTCAAAGGTTGAATATGCGTAAATTGTTTACGAACGTGATTAAAATAACGGACCATATAAAAGCAATAAAAGACTTCGAAGTTTTCTTGATCAGGAAATAGAAAAAAAAAACGTAAACGAAAGGTTACATTTAAAAGGAAAACGATTCAATCGTTAAGGAAATCTAAACCGATTTGGTATAATAAGTTGTTTCTTCCGTAAAATTTGTCAATGTAAAACATTGATCGACTATACATAAGTTTCCTGACATAAGATTTATTTCTAGTCAAACTTATAATCACTAATTCAGTTCAGGTCGACTACGAGTAAATAATGAGGGTCAAGAATCTACGGCATTGGTTCGTGAATCTACCGCGACAGATATTAAATTTATTTACTTATATGCAAAGTGTTCTTTTATATTCTAATACTAAATAATACTTATATCTCAATAATTATTCTTATACTTCCGCGCACATTACAGAATAAGAATATTTATTTGCTAATATACCGTGTGTTTCAATGACGGAATATTACATCGATTTTGTGAATCAACAATATTCGCCATATAGTTGTAGGCATGCAAATACGATACATAAACTTTAGATTTTTTGATACATTTTTTTAGTTACAATGTCACGAGTTGAAAGAGAAAAGCAAGTCAATAATTAAATGACATGAATACAAATAAATTATTCACGCAAGTATTTCAATAATTAAATATACTTAGTTCAATGTCAATATTTATCAATTAATCAAAGTAAAAAAAAAATTAAGTATTTTGATATTTAAGGAATAGGAATTACATAATATTACTATTATTAATCTCATTACATTGATCTAAGACGAGAGCATGTTTTTGTCATCTTGAAACGGCTTGACTATAATCAAGCCAGCGGTATAGGAAATTTCTGGACCTATTTTTGCCTAGAGGTAAATCTCTGAATTTCTTGGTAGTTTGTTAAATATTTTAACTGCCGTGCAATATACATTTTAACTATATATGGTAACATTACTTTTAGGAACGAATGGTTTATTTTTTCTACTATTTCCCGCAGATTTGAATAAAACAACTTTTTAACAAATTTTGTGCATAATTTATTTTATATTTAATCCCGACGTTTCGACTCCTTTACAGGAGCCGTGATTACAGGATGACTAAGGCAATGGTCGTTATACATTTTCTACTACAAAATTTTTTATAAAACTTTAAAATAGAACATTTTTGGAAAATACAAAATTTTATTAAAAGAGGATTTATATATAGATTAATTTTGGTTTATTATAATTTCTTGAGTTATGATATAAATCTTGTATCTGTTTGTCTGTATTTAATACTCAATATTTTTATAAACAATATTTTCCCCAAAAAAATAAGTTACGTTAAAATTATAATGTTATACGTGAGTATATTTAAAGAATCATAACTTTTGACTGTAAATCAAAGGTACACTTAAAGATACATAAAGCTTCATTTGGTACCGTTACTCGACATTACATAAAACGGTGTCTTTAGGATCCCTGCTCATCTGCGATTTAACAGCTTTTCTGCAGTTTTATTTCTAAAAATAGCCGTGAAAGCGCAGAAAAAAAAAACTGTAAAACAGTTTTCATTTATTTTATCAAACTTTTTGTAATGCATTAGTTATGAAAATAACTTTATTATTAGCATTTTTGAGTCGTCCTACATTTTTACATACCACCCATTCAGGACGACTGCTAACTGACAAGAAGAAAAGGCGCAAAAACTCGTCAGCTTTAACAAAAGGAAAGACATTCATAATATTACACATCGTCACCATACATAATCCAGTTATTAGCGAAATTTGAAATTCGCATAAATAAAAAAGTTTTGACTAAAAAACATTAGCTCTATGGGATTTCCAATTGAAACAAAAAAGTTTTCATTCTTATGTCAAATATCAATTTTGAAATTGAGTAAATATTCTTTCTTTTATTTTTTTTTAGTATTCGATCCAATATATGGTTGGTTGGTATGGACTGCATCCACATAGAATTATATCACTGATTACAACAAAGTCAACAAGTATCTGTTTAACATAAAAATACAAAAAAATATGATTTACAGTGTATAAAGGACAAATTTAAAAAACAGTAGTTAGAAATTAACTACTGAGACCTTGACAAACCAGCGCCATTTTTATATTTTAAATTACTAGGTGTTTAACATAAAAATAAAATAGATAAAAGCTTAAATAACAAAATCTTCAGGTCCCAACTCTTGAGACAACTTGAATGTTTTCTAATAGAAATTTCCTTTGATGATGATGAATCCTGTTTTTCGCAATGTTTGGTAAACGTACACGGCGAATAATCGCCAATGCTTGGAAACTCTAAACTGGAATCCAAGTGCAATCGAGTTTAATTAAAAACGTTCCACTCGTATTCTAAGGACGACTTGATTAACTGTACGTTTTGGAGGCGATCGTAAAAAACTGGGGGATATGACGAACATTTGGATCTAAGGCCAGTTGCAGACATGCACACTTTGACAGATCCCACCGGTCAAAATATGACAAACATGTTCAGCTGTAATCGACAGATTTTACGGTGGTTTTGGTAGCTTTTAACACTTTTCTTAGGTCCTATGGGTCAGTATTTTAACCTTCATCAACGATTGGGTAAGTAAAGTCAAAAGAATTATTTAAATCCGACTGGAAATTTACAAAAACCCGAAAAATATCTGCAACTTTATTTCAATAAAGTTGAAAGTTTAACAGATATTTAATATTTGGCTTAAATTTAAAGGATTTAAGTTGATTCATTTATATTATAGTGCCTATAGAACATGTAATGAGAATGTATCAATAAGCTGCATAACCATAAATACGACAATAGTATGTTTTACTTAACGGAGACTACTTTTTAATAATATTTATTTTATTTTTTTCTGTATAATGTTGGAATACAGATTATGGACAGTGTAGTCTACCTGTAAGCAAGTCTGCAAATATTTAGTTTGCTAATTTATTACTTAACACAAGTTCTATGCGGTTAAATTAAATTCTACTCATCTTAAGTTCTAAATATTTAAAGAAAATGTACTTTAATGGTTAAGTACTATAAATTACTAGCGAAGTACCTAGTAAGAAATGAAGCCTCTGATTGCCAGTGGGCTTCCGAATAGCAAAGCGAAACACAAGGCAAGAATACAATATTATTAAGAGTTTAATATAGTAACTGTTTCCTATCTTAAATAAATCAGCTATAAACCATTTGAAAGTTTCCTATTTATTAAGGATAATCGCAAATTTGTACATTTACTTTGATTTTGACTTCGCAGAATTAATTATATAATATTTTTTAATACTCAGTCCTTTCTTCACAGTCTTGTTATACGTGTCTAAGTAACAATCAATGACCACACACAATTTAGTATGTAATTTTTTTTAATAAAAATTTTGACAATATATTTCATAGATAAAAAACACATTACAAAAACCCAATATCATAGAATATTTTAATGAAAAGGGTTTTTTACATAAAAGAGCCTGCATCAAAGCAAATCCTTTTATCACAAAAACAAACTGTCACTGTCAGTCATCTGTAAAATACAACAGTGAGCACACATCCTTATGCCAGCAACGAGTACAGCGTCAAAACGATTGCCACGAGAAGTTTACGATCGTTTTAAACGAAGCACTTTCAAAGGAAGATTTTGAAAAAAATATTAGGCTTTTACGTTGATATAACTGGCAACCACTTCTCTACTATTACCTATCTGTGAACAGATAATTAATTATATATTGTTTTAAACTTTTATGCTCACTTCAGTCTGTGTTTCCTGACACATACAATTTAGGGGTTTTCAAGACACGAGTGAATAGGTAGCTAGCCTACCGTTTTTATTAACTTGCTTTCGATCGTCTGTCCGCAAAATTTTCTAAGCTTATAACTCAAAATTAGACCACTTTTAATGCTCTTAAAGAGCTCAAAATTTTACCACACGTAGATCATGGATGACAGTTAATTATTCAGTCATCATCAACTTAAACTTAATAGTTGGATAAGCCACAAAAATTTAAATGAAATGAAATTTTATCGATTTGCTCTTATCATTTTACACTGACTAAAAAGAATAAAAACAAATAGAAGTAAAAAAAGATTTTTAAAAACCACGTTTTTAGAAGCGGACTAAAGGAAAAAGAAAATATTGTTTTATCCCAGAATTGTGATGGAAAATTCTTTTCCCGGAATGATAAAACTTTCAAAGATATATGTTCAACTACTATGATGTTATATGACTAAATCGTGGGGCGGGCGGTTTTCAGATTTAACTAATTTAAATTCACTTGGTGAATTCGTTTTCAGGCGTTTGGCTGAGATATTCAGTATTTACAAATAACATGTTAGAAAATTTTTAATCATGAACGCGAGCGAAGCCGCGGGTAAAAGCTAGTATACATATATTTAAAGATGTGAATTTTCTTTGGCTTTGTATTAGGTAATATTATTGTCTTTTAATAACGAAATATTCTTTATTGTACAAAATAGGAGTAATAAAAAAAATGCTAGTTCATGCTTCGACGATAAGAATAAAAAATGTTTTCCCCGGGAAAGTTGATATTTTCTTGACAACATAGGACAGTCACGGCTATAATCTGGATTATGTCAAGAATTCACCCCTTTTTTTTATTAAGAATGGAAATTAGAAAATTTGACGTTGTCATCGTTGACACTAAGTGTTAGAAGAAGATATTTTTTTTTGGTTAAACACTGATGTCATGACTGGGAATATTAGAATATTAGTGATAGAGAGGGTTTTATCCTACAATTTGGACATCATATGTAATTTACAATATGACTGTTTGGTGTAATGGAAGCGATCCTGCCTTTCGGTCCTTGATTCGAATCCCGGAAGGGGCAGATGTTTGTGTGATAAATACAAGCATTGGTACCTGAGTTATAGCTATTTATATTTCTATAAATATTATATATCTACGTATCATATATCCGTCTCTCTAGTATCCATAACACTAGCCTTAGAGTGCTGACTTTGGGCTAGGCTAATTAGTGGGACTTTCAGAATTCTTATTATAATATATTAATTAATTTCTTTATTTAATTTTATTTTATCCGGCACATAAGAACGCGGGGATTCTCAATAGAACGCCGGTGTTCTCAAGCGCTCATACGACTTTAAGTCTAATTCCTTGCGTTATATAGGTAATATTTTTACGAAGAAGTTTAGTTTTAAGGCAATAACTTTTTTAAGTAGTACCAATACACAGACAATATGTAAACGTCTTTCTGGAGTTTATGCTATTCTAGGTACTTGACATTTGACATGGTAAAAATCAAAATTCCCCAAAAATTAAAATTGGTACAACAGGCAGACTTAATGATAGTAGTATTCTCTATTACTTAACCTTTGGAGAAATCGATAGATTTAAACGTGATATAAATATACTTAAATTTACAAATTTATCGAACTATTATATACCTACAATAATTACAATAGGTAGCTTCAATAAACTTTATATAAACCTATGTAAATATGTATGCATGTAATGTTAAGAAGCACGATGGTTATCATTACGAAAGTTCAGTTTGGTTCAAAGAAACTGTTCGTTAAATGGATGACACAAAAATTTACTATCTCTTGCTTCGGAAGACTGACAAAGCCATTGATTGACTGACTCTGATCTGCTGTCTTTAGTTCCCTACAATTGCCAATGAACTCGCATAGTAATCATGGCCTAGTTTCAACGCACGAACTATACGAAGAGTGCGATGTAATTTTAATGTATTTTAATGTTTACATTTTATATTATTAACAAAGTGGGAACTCGGTTATCCATGTGACTGTTCAGTCTACAAATAATTTTTGGAACGAAGTTCCTTATGGGGCGGTTGCAGAATAAACCCTAGCCGAAAAAAAAACGTCCGTAGCGTTAAACAAACAGCGTAAGATTTTTATATATAGTCTATGTGGGAAAGTAAAGGTGTTAAGATAATTTTGTAAAGTAGTTGCTTTGCTTTTTATCTATAAAAAAAATCATAATAAAAATGTATATCTTTATACCTCGAATAGAATTTAAAATTAATATTTTTATAATAAGGAACTTCGTTCCTATCCGGTGTCCCTTGACGCCTAACGACTTTTTTAAATATTTATTACTAGTTGTACCCGTCATGCGCTGCAATGCCAAAGTGCAAAAAGTTTAATTAGAAACGAAAGAAAAAATCATTTGTGTATAGAGTACTATTCTGGCATATCCAGAACACTCTATTAAAGTTTCATTACAATCTGATAAATGGTTTAGGAAGGCATAGATAATTAACATACATAGATTTTTGTTTATATATTATTATAACAGCAAAAGTAGCAAGAATATAAAAAATATTATTAAACCTCTTTATTTCCAAACTTTTAATTCAGAACATGTGGAAAGAGGTGGTATACCTATTTCTTACGATAACCTTTTTGGGATATTATTCACTAAAAAAAGAAAAACAAAACACTTTGACAATTCAACTGTCTTTGGAAATTTTCAGAAGAAAGTTTTGAATAAGATTTTATTTGCTTAAATAATGTTTAAAATAATTTAGAAATCAACATTATTGAAAAACATCAGACGTCACCATGCAAGATCAATTGATAATCTATAAGAGCTGAGTGATGAAAATGAAAAGACTGAAAAAGAAGAGAAGATGATCGGTTCCATCTCTTGTTCATTTCTTGTCTATATGCTGTTTATCTAACAGCAATCCACATGGGCTTATTTTGTCTCTAAAACAAGAGAAACTTCATTTCCCGGTCATGACTCAAATATCTTCTCAAAATTCTGGGACTTCGGATATTTTATTGAATTCAGCATAAATGGTTTACAAATAATAATTTGAAGGTAAACGTGATCCCGAAATTAGTTTTGTTGGTAAAGAGATTTTTCGTCACGTAGCAAATCCTTCTATTTTGATTCTGTTGGACATGTAAAAATTTGAGACGTCGAGTTTTGCTTGTGTTTTGTGGAATTTGGGTTTCAAGGTATCTTTATTGGAATTTTCAATATAAAAGTCTATTATTTTCCTACTTTTGTGATAAGAAACATCTGCATGTATTCTCTGCGTCTTTCTAAAGCAATTTGCAAATAGTTTTCTTGTAATCGAAGTGATTTGAATGCGTTGTTTATTGAAATGAACTGAAAGATTGAGGTTGTCGTAAGCCCTTTTTAAATCATTTTGTCTGAATGTCCAGCTCATTTAGCTTAAATTTAATAAGCTTTTCTTATAGCTTGCTGGTTGGTAATGATAAAAAATCTAACCTTACAATGCCAACCTGCGATGTTTTATTTTATGCCTTTTGATTGGTTACTAAGTGACTTTAAGACAATATTAATAAGGCGTTGTGATTGTTCTCGTGGTAATTAGTGGTCGTGGTTTCTCGTAGTGGTGGTAGGTTTGGAATCGATTCACTTCTGATATAATTGTACCAGTTGGCTTCTTTGTACAGGATATACAATTTAAAACAATAAAAATACATATATTTTATTGTACATTAAAATTACAAGTGAAGAATGTACAACAAATAATTGGAAATGACAATGGCCATTCTCTCTGCTTAAAACGATTTCTACCAGACGACATTTATTTATCCATTAAACAATATTACATTAAAATACAAAATCCATTTTAAAATAACAATAAAAATTTAAATAAGCACATACATTAAATAAATCTATTATATATATGGAAAAATTGTAAAAATATTCATGTCCTAAATTGATCTTGACTATGCTTGTTTTTTGACAGTTATTTTCGTCGTCGTCGATGATAATAGTTATTTATTATACAAGAGTGGAAAGTTCCTTTTTAACCGCGTGCTCGATTTGGATGACCGAGCAAGCGAAGGATTCTAGTATGACGACATAATATTTTTATTAAAGTGGAGATCTTAAGTTCAAGGAGGTGAAATTTGACTCAACTCGACGGTTCTATTTGAGGGGACTGGGCTCTGGAGGTGAGGGGCTATTTGAAAACACTGACTTTGGTTAATATAATATTACAAACACTACACTTTTTCACATTTACAATATTTTTATATTTATTTAACCCTAGGATGTTTCACTGTCCGTGTCTAGACAAGTAAGTTGTCATAACAGAAGACAATTATCTGTTATGACCTTTAAATAAACATTCCGATATTCGAAAAACTGTCACTTCGCATGTGACAAGTGTTGCCTGCCATTACTTACACATTCAATCTCCAACAAACCTCAACACTTGCACACATTTAACCCCCTGTATACCTATATAATACAATGACCTTCATAAATTAAACATTATCTTCCATACATAAGGTAGGTACTGTGGTGACCTCCTTGCATCTATGACACCGCATTCCACCTCTTTACGTATATTTGCTTTATGATAAACATATCTCACTTATATTCTAGTAAATAGGTGTTGTAACCATCCATGTTGATCATCCAATGGTCAATGGACCATTTAGATCATTTGTAGATTTTATCACCAACACCATAAAATGGAATTTTTCTTCACGAGTCATACCTTGCCATTTGACCGAGGTCTCCTGATGGGTCTTGAGAAATGTAACTACCTGATTTAAATCCTTATTTAATATCCGTTTCAAGACCTTTGTATTGGTGATTCTTCCAATGATGGTCCCTATTAATTGACCGTCGGATGTCTCAGCTATAAAGCCGACGTTATCTTCATCTTTGTACACCAAGGTACCATATAAAATTTTTATATTTGTTACCTGCTGAGATTTTGATGAAATTCCAGACAGGTAATCGGGAGACCCCCTGGAATCCAAAGATGGTGTCGTTGTTGAGAGAGCAAGTGTTTTCTTATCCAGGGTTGCCATATATGTCGTCATACTGGATGATACAGAGTTCCAGGCAAGGGTGAGATGTTGAAGAGACTCATTATATGACTCAAACTGAGAGTCATTGAGCTAGTTGCCACTTGTGATAAGTCTGCTGCAGAAGCTGAGATCTCCAGTATTGCTTCTCTTGCATTCCGTGCGATAGCGATTGTATAAGTAGATAAAGCCACCTTTATAACTTGCTTGAGGGCATAAGGTCCTAACTTTATAGTCTCGATCAAATCATCTAGGATGGCATTAAAATCCTCCCCACTGATGGTTACTAATCTCTTATATCTCATGAAGTGATCTGACCTTGTGTCCTTTATAAGATCAGATATTTTATTTAATGTATCAATGATGCGATCATCCAATGGGTCATCAAGCTGTAACCAATAGTTTTTCAATTTACCTAGCAGCACAATGATTGGATCTTGTCTTTACAAGACTCACTAGTAGGGTTGTAATTATGTTGATGTATCAAAACATCTGATAAATTATCTATCTCCTTCTGAGTGAATCCTAACTCTTCAAGTTTTAATGGTGATTCCATTGTGTTTTGGATAATAACTTCAGTACCAGAGATGGATGAAGACCATATCTCTCCTCATTTGTGGTCTATTCGCTATGTGCAAAGTGGGTGGTGGGGACCGTCAAATCGATCGCAGCGCGCGATGTGACAGAAATGTGAAATAACTCTGGACTGTCATGTATCAAATTGCAATATTTTCATACAATTTCATACTAACGCTATTAAGAATTTTTGAGAAAAAACGTTAAAATTCGCGATATGGGTCACAGTGTTATAAAGTGTAGAAACAGGCGGGAAAAGTTTTTCCCATTGTTGTTCGCTACTTGTTTTTGATAAACTTTCTTCTGTGTTGATATAATGTATCAAAGCAGCAATATGTTTGCACTTGCCACTTTGAATATAAACACTCTCGCACTTAACATTCGTAACGACACGTTCATCATTTATCTGGAATTAAAATTAACATTAAATTAATTAATATAAGTTGAGGTGCACTAACTCAAAAATACAATACTTAGTTCGTACACTTCCGCGCACATTACGCATTTGCATAAAACACTTTTTACGGATTTTGCACATATTTTTTATAATGGTTGTCATGTTCACAATATTTTAATCGAGCACGTTCCTAATTGTTAAAATTGTTTTATGCATATCAAATTGTTTTATTTTTACATTTTATTTAGTTATTAAATTCTCACTACGATTATATTGTATGTAACTGAGTAACAATATGTGTAAATTACACACATTGCAAGACCTGATGATGAAGTTAGCTCTTTTTGCAAATAATAACAGTAAGATGGAGGTTGGTCCCCCTGCCCGAGTTTCTTTCGCCAGTTCTTCTCGGAAGGGCTCTCCCAATTTCCGAGTAGTATACAATGTAATCATAGTGAGAATTTAATAATTATTTTAAGGATTAAATATAAAATAAAATAAAATATGCGCAAAATCCGGAAAAAAGTGTTTTATTGAAATGTCAAAAATACAATTTCAATAAGTAGATATGAACTCACTTTAAATGATGTTTCGAAGGGATTATGTGTAACAGTAAAGACGTTTGTCTATCAGAGCTTATATTAAGTAGCTTTGTCCGTTGGTTCTAAGCTCTTCAACGTTTCTCACATGCTGTTCTAATACTATTTTTTCCTTTTTGCATAGTTTGAGGTTGGAAATATATATCATGTTCTAGCGATTCAAATCCCGTACGTATTATAACATACCATTTTTTTGTTAAGGTAGGAAAATCGGTTATTAATATGCACCAACTTTTTTAGATATTTTTATTTAATTTCGCTGAAAAACAATCCGGAAATCGTTATCAAACAATCCAGTTGCCATTATTTGACAGAACTCAAGTCCACAATAATTGTGGTCACTAGAGGCGCTGTCATCGCGCACACAGCGAATAGATCAATGATAAAATATGCTGATAAACTTCATCAAATGTCTGTCGTATGCTTTGAAGCATTGTTTTTTCATTGATCTATATATAGACCACAGATTCCATATCTTTCCTCTCACCGTACCTTTCTATAAACATTCCGATATTCGAAAAATTGTCACTTCACATGTGACAAGTGTTGTCTGCCATTAGTTACACATTCAAACTTCAACATCAACTCCAGATTGTCGTACTGCAAACTCTTGCACTATGTCCGAAGCTACGTCTAGTGACCGATATTAGAATGTCTGCTGGCTTTAAAGGTTTATACATTGTAGATCAGGTGATTGCTCTCAAAGAGGAGATCGGCGGAATTTTATCTTGTTAGGAATATCTCCTGCGATTTCCTGAAGGTATTCTTGGAAATTCAAGGCACAAAATCGGTGGGACCGTACTGTATTCTATTTGGAAGGGAGGGAGATTTTTTTGGAAATAGTCCATTTGAAATTTAGATTTGTTTCTTTTAAATTCTATTGTTTCGTTTCATGGACAGTTTGAGTCAGAAATTAAAAGGTCTTTATTCGTGTTAGCTTTATCTGGGTTTGCTTTTATTTTGGATTGTATTTTTTTTAAATTCTGCGACCATCAACGATTCACAAAAAGAGATATATATAGAAAAATAATTGAAATTACTATTTTTTATTCTGTTAATCATAATTTTCCTTTCACTATAATCAAATATTTAGATAGGAGTTTACTCTTAAGAATTGATTTTCATATATAACGCCCGGTATTACATAACAATATATAGAGTAAAATGTTGTGACCGAATGACGTTGGCGTTACGTTTTTGTCTTTCCGTAAGAATTGCAATAGTTGTTAATCAATAGTTGTTTGTGTGCAACCTATCGTCCGCATTTATCACTTTTATTTTGAAGTTTTGTTTTTTTTTGTCCCTATTCAAAGACCATCTTATTTAAGGAGACACAGTATTTTTTTAATAAAAACCTCTTTACCGGATTAACGACGCATTTATTTTTATTTTTTATATTTAATCCTGACGTTTCGACTCCTTTAATTGATAATATCAGGATCACCAAAATACTATAGAGCTCAGCAGGAGACGTATCCTACGCGTTGGCTATCGTTGGCTGTAAGAGGTATATTGAGTATCTTGTGTCTACTTTGGACTTAAATGATCACTTTAATTGTAAAATACTTATTTTAATGGAATCACATGTATGACAGGCTCGACACGACGACTATAATTACAAATCTATAACAAAACACTTTTCGTTCTCATTAATTTTGAATATTTAATATTCTTTTTTATTTTTAAAACACTCTTTCAAGAATCTACCAAAAAGTTTCTAACCGCACGCGGGTGCTACAGTACCTTAGTATGCGATAGGCACAGAAGTGTAACATCTAAATAAAATAAAATTATTAAAAATAAAATATGGTAACCTTATAATATTCTGTTGTAAACCACAGTTATTGTTTTATTAGTGTTATCATTAAGATATGACGTCCATTGACTCGCTGATAACCAGTCTTGACCATACTCAACAAACAATGATAACGGATTATTTATTTATATAAAAAGTACCTTGAGGTTTTTAAATAATTACTTTTAGCCTTGTTTCGTGTTCTTTAAGAGTTATTATTTTCTTGAGCAAATATTTTATTTTTATTGTTGGTTGAAAATAGTAACGATGCATTGCGTTGAAAGGCTTAGGTTCAAAACTTGCAATATGTGAGTGAGGGGTATAAGGATTTTCTGATAAATGCGATCAATTATGATATTGCCTTTAGCACCGTCTGTTTAGGGTTCGAGTCCCGGAAGAGGCGAATTATTGTGTGATGAATACGAACATTTATCCCTGAGCCATGTATATTATATATCTTCTCTACCCTTCATAACACAAGCCTTATAGCGCTTTCTTTGGGTTAGGCTAATTGGTATAAAAAAGAAAAAAACATCAAATACATTTTGAAATAAGAAAATAGAATACCTAGTCAACAGGACGTTGCATTCTACCCAAGTCCTGTCCTTGAATTCCTTCCAAGGTTTAGTACCAGCCTGCAAAAGTTTTATGCTAACTTTGTCGTCCAATTGAGCATCTTTTGTTTTCTTAAGAGCAAACTGAAGTTGCGGAGGGTCGCTTGAATAATTATGAGTAGCTTTCCCTGTTGACAAATAGTTTAAAAATTCTTAAGTAAATTTCTCTTACGAAATTGATTTTGATTTAATAAGAGCTACGGTCTTCACCTGTTGTTCAAACCTTTTTATAAATACATTATTCAGCTTTCCTTTAGTGCTATTGAGAAGCATGAGTTGTAATGTCTGATAATATAGACAAATATACCAGGTACGTGCCAAACATTGCATGACACACCTCTTCTTTTGTTTTATAATGTCTCCATCTGTCATCATTTTGAGCTTAAGCGCACTAAATATGCATTGGTTATAAAACTTTAACATTGGCGCTCCTGAAAAGCTCCACTTGAGGCCAAAGAATAAGGCCTTATTTTTCCACAGGAACTTGAGCAGTGGGAAATAAATCTTCTGAGTGGCTCTTGCTGTTGAAATAAAATCCTAATATGTACTAATACCTACACTTGTCAAGGTCTTCAGGCATCTCTCAAACAGTTGATGATTTCCTGTGACATTGGCAGGATCATCAGACTATTCTGGAATGTGATGCAGCGCTTAGTCTGATTTACTGGAGGGAGACTCTGTACCAGGGTCGTCTGCTTAGGTACCTCCGTCTTACCTATTTCTGCCGCAAAGCAGCAGTGCTTGCATTGCTGTGTTCCGGTTTGAAGGGTAAGATATGGCAGTGAAATTACTGGGTACAGTGACTTTACATCTTGTGTCACAAGTTGGCAACGTACACAGTGGTTCTTGTGGGGTTGCAGTTTTGCTGCGAATCTCACAAGAGCCACATGTATTATAGGTGACTGTTACCACTTACCATCAGGTGGGCAGTTTGCTTGTTTGCCAACTTTTGCAATAAAAAAAAAAAAAAAAAAAAAATTTGTCCTCCATAATCAACAATATAGCTAGAGCCAAAGAACCTAGACTGAGGATGGCCCCTATCCGTCGTTCTGGAACAAATGTTATTCTTGGGTCAGATCTTTTAGCAATCCTATTAGTTGTCCTCTTTGATACTATTTGGGCCACTGAAGCTCGTACTCTGAATCTAGTTACCCCAGTTCGTACTTCATCGAAATATGCTTCAAAGAGGGTCATAATTTGCACTACAGGAGTAGCTACGAGGAAGTTATTGGATATCTGTTTTGTTTTTATCCCTTCTACGATAATTTTATAGACACTTCACCAGTACCAATTTTGCGGTATAATTCTGATATTTTTGTACCTTGCATTATCATTTTCTTCTTTTCTTAAGCAAGTCTATACTATATTTAAGACTTTCGACAACTACGGGAAGTTTATTGTACAACTGAGTTAATAAGCGGACTAGTTTGGGAACTGGAAAGAACTTATCGAAATATGCTTTAGAGAGGCTTATAATTTCAACGATAGGGGAGTTACTAGGAAATTAATTAATCTGTTTGGTTTTTATCTTTTACACCAGTTCTAATTCTCGCGGTATAATTCTGATATTTTTGTGTCCTGCATTATCATTTTTCACTTTTCTTATGTAAGTCTATACTGTATTTAAGGCTTCTTTCAACTTCGGCGAGTTTATCGTACAATTGAGTTAATAAGCGGACTCGTTTAGGAACTGGAAAGAACTTATCGAAAAATGCTTTAGAGAGGGTCATAATTTCAACGATAGGAGTAGCTACTACGAAATTAGTTGATCGGTTTAGATCTGTCTGATATTTGTCCTCCATAATCAACAATGTAGCTAGAGCTATAGAACCTAGACTGCGGATGACCCCTGTTCGTCGTTCTGCAGCAAATGTTATTCCTTGAAGTACCTAGTAATTAGTGTGATAGCACTAGTCGTCATTTTATCAAAGGTGTATTTAAATAAGAATAAAACAACTTTTTTACGGATTTTGCGCATACTTTATTTTATATTTAATCCTGACTCCTTTAACAGGAGCCGTGATCACGGGATGACTAAGGCAATGGTCGTATTATTATATGTGTTATGAATTTCTCATTACGATTACATTGCGTAAATTCCTTAAAAAAGTTGTTTTATACCAATGAGTAATGTGCGCGGAAGTGTAAAAACTAAAGGTGTATTTAATCCCAAAAAGTGTTTTTCAATCAATAGTAATATGTAAATAGTCAACATGAACAGAGGAACGCAAACAAAGGCCGCGATTCGATGTGTGAGTTCGAGTCGAGATCTGTAGGCGATAATCCAGCCTTATGGCTTAAGGCGCCTAGTTTCAAGGACAGGCAAGCATTATCTTCTATAAACCTACTTGATTCAATGCCGGAATTCAACAAACATGAAATATATTGTAACATTCCTTTGCTGTTCAAGTTTCAATGATATATTATATTAACAATGAAATATAAACGAATAAATATTAATTTAGCCAAATCTTCACTATTATTGTAAACAGAATTCTTAATCAAAAAATTAAACAGAATTTGTATAAAAAAAGTGAATACATTCAATATAGATAGAAATTTTGGAGCTAAACAAAAAACTAAAATAGTTTAAAACATGTTGTTTTCTTTGAGGTATTCTGACAATTGCAATATAAGACGTAAGTGCTCTTTTATAAGTACTTTTATAAGTTCTTTAATAAGATAAAGGATGAATAGATTAGGCACTGGCTAAAAGAAGGGAAAATAGTTGGTACTCATTCAAATAATAATAATTAATGGCTATAAGTAATATAGAAATTAAAACTAAGTTCCATAAACTATAGATAATAAAAAAGCAAATGTTAATAAAAATAAAAAATAATATTCTAAGCACTAAACTAAACTAAATAAAAATATCCTCTAAATCTGTGCTCGTAGGTTAGAAGAAGAATGATAGCGTTACCTCGTTGTATCGCCAAACTTAGGCTCTGGGTAAGGTAAAAACCAGCCTTCCGATCAATTGACTTCACAATAAGTTTTTTTAGGTCTTTCTTAATTCAGTGGGCCCCAGGACCCTATTGCCAAAGACTAGAAATTGTATCTAAATTCCAAGCCATGAATAAGAATTTTAGACAGTCTATATTACAATGGGTGAAACAAAAAACAATCGCGAGTTCTCATGTTTCTTCTGATGATCTTAACTGGTTTGAATTTAACCTTTGCAGTGTTTTTACCTAAACAGCATCGAAGTGTCGTAATGATACAAGTACAAGAAGCCGAGCGCCGTTAGATTCTCTTTACCCGATCATAACTGCTTGTACGTGCGTGCTGTAATCGTTTGCGACTGGCTTGAATGACGGCTTTATTTTAGGTGAAATGGAGCACGATTTAAAATAGCCCACAAAGATATTTAGAAAAAAACAGTAAGACAATTAAACGGTAATAGCAACAATTATCGAATTTGAACTGTAATAATAAGTGGTTTGAGATCAATAATAATATATACAATGTGTCACGTCACCAGTGTCGGAGCCTTTAATGGTGTGAAATATTGCATTTTTTATCGACAAATTGCCTCTCAAATTTGGTTTTTCTCAAAATGCCAATCATTAAAAAATACACAAAAAAGAATATATTTGTTTTTCATTGATTATTTTTTTATATTTTTTATTCCATGAAATTTGAAACATGATGACCGTGTAACTGTTGTCTACATGTTTAGCTATCAAATGACACCCTTTTATTGTTGATTGTACACTAACATGAGTAGTGGTGGTCGAATTAGTATGAGAACCAAGAAAACAAAATTTGAGGGGCAATTTGTCGATAAAAAATGCCATATTTCACACCATTAAAGGCTCTCCGACACTGGTGACGGGACACATTGTATATAGCGCTTCGCACAGCAAAGGATTGGAACTCCCTCCCTACGGATATTTCCGAGTACTTATAACCAGTCTGTTTTCAAGGCTAGGGTGAAAAGGCACCTTATGAGTTAGCTCGTTCCATCGCGGAATCTGTCTTAGCCCCTGGGCTTGATTGGGAGCAAGAGCAAATCCATTCTAAATAAAAATTAAAAAGTATTTCTTACATTCACATCCATTAGTCTAATTCTATGTAAATACTGTAAGTCTTATGTTATGGATACAAGAGTAACGGACAGAAACAAAGGATGCATAGAGAAGTTATATTCATATCTCTATATATATATAAAATTTCCTGTTACAGTGTCCTGACTGCGATGGTTTTCGAAACTACTCAACCGATTTGATGATTTTTTTTCTTTTTGCTGGATTTGTTCCAATTTAGGATATAGGATAAGTTTCATTTTAAATTATTAAATAAACCAAGAGTAAAACGGGGTCACAGCAACACGTGGCCGGGTCAGCTAGTTACTATGTATAAATATTCATGAGTCAGGAACAAATGCTCGTATTCATCACACAAACATCTGCCACTTCTGTTTTTCGAACCGAAGACATCTAAAAGGCAAGATTGCTACCGTTGCAAAAAACGATCGCCAATAACCTTAAGTGGTTTGCAGTTTCAATGGGACTTGGAGTCCCATGGAAATAATTACAGCATTACTGTATTATAAAAAATATCGTAGTAACTCATTCCTCATTAGATCGGCCATAGAACACAATAGAGCTGTAGACTTTACAGATTTAGAGCAATTTAATACTAACCCGCGAAATATGCAAAAACTTGTGGTAGAGAAATGGTTCACCGGTTCTTTAATTGTCCTTCGGATTGTTAATTGTATTTAGGTATTTGCTTATATTACTTATTTTATAGTTATTTTACTTATCGTGTACAAGCATGTTTTTTTTATTATTTTTTACTATCTAGCGTAGCTTTAGTTGTTATATGCGAAAACGTGTAAATGGTGCATAGTCTTTTACACTTGTTACCTAAAATGTAGCATTGTTACTGTATTTTCCTAAGAAAATAAAATAAAAAATAAAATAATAATCTTTGTGTCTGGCAGAGTGGAACAGTATAGTCGTGTCATTTATTACTTTAATTTATAATCTTTATTTCCATAATTATTGACTGTCAAAACAAATATCATAGGATTGTCAATACACATTAATTGAAACATGAAATAACAAAACATTACAATTAATCAAATGATTAATAGGAATACAATCGTATTAAATAAACAGTTTAAATATTATCATGTTTTTAAATTTTTAAATTATCAAATTAAAACTTTCAATGATCCATATGAATTTCCGTATTAAATATATTTAATTGTTAAATTAATATACTAGGTCGATGCAGCCGCTTAGCATAAAGCTTCGCTAGCACCATATATTGAAGTGGAACATAAAATATAAAAATTAAAATAAATCTATAATGTTTAGTAAATTTTAAGAATGAAAACATTCAAAAAGCGCGCGCCTTTTCTTTCAATGGGAGATCCCATAGAGCCAATTTTTTTGGTAATAACTTTTTTATTTTTGCGAATTTCGAAATTCAGGCTCCGTAACGATTTAATCCTAAACATGTAAGTTCGATTTATTACGAAAAATACGAAAATATGTTAAGAACTCAGAGTTATGGCATGACATACATTTCGTCATAAAAGCTGATCCATGGGAGTTTAGCTCGCTCCGCTCCAATCATAAGTGATAAAAATTAATTTTAATGTAATATAATCTTTTATGCAAACCTAGTTTATAAGAACATTTACGTTACACATATGAGACCTTACATAATATGAACCACGGTTTGCATAATAAGCAAAAAAAAATTAAATATTTTTTTTTAACAGTATCGTAAGAGACGACTAATGATACTGAACTTAATACTGAAAATAACTGAAAACTGAAAAAATGAGCAGCACTATGAAGGTCTTTTACTTCGATATCCAGGCGTGGAGGTTATGAAAAAATCCCCAATTTTCGGGTGAGGATTTCGTCCTGCAGTTAACGTCTTTCAGCAGAGATGAGATAAGGAATTAAGAAAATAAATTTATTTGCAAGAATATGTAATGACCGATACCAAATATATTATATTTGATATTATATTCAGTTAAAGATTTAATACATTTTCAAAATGATATATTTAACTAATTAAATGTCAGTGTAATTAAAATAAAATTAAGCAGTAAAATTATTATGTTAAAAAGAAAGCTAATGATCTATTTAATAATAAAAAAGACATAATGATACAATCTCGAATTAGATAATAAAGGAAATATCACAGTGTAACTAAAGTAAAATTAGAATTAATCAAAATTATAATTGATATCGATCAACATTTTATTATTCATAAAATCATTAATATTACAATAATCTTTATTTAGTAACTTATAACCATTTTAATGCGCCTTTGTCTAAAATTCGACTCTAAGAAAAATCTTTTAAGGATAATCAGTAAATTTTAAAAGTAACGAATGAATCCTAAGAAGATGAATAAATTTATAATAGTACAGATTAAAAAAATTGGAACTGCATACTCTGATTGTACCATATACACTTAAGAAGGTACCAATTCACTACAGTGATTTTATTAGTCTTAAGTTACCAAATCCCGGTTCAGGATCATATATTTATGTAAATTATAGAATATTGGTTATATTGCTGATTTGATCTAAATCCACATTTTATCAATCGGTAATCAAAATGGCGATAATTGGTGATATTATATGAAATCGGGAGTTGTTTTCTTATATTATACGCATAACTTCTGTAAGGCAATAGTAAGCTTGATATATTCAGCTTGTGGAAATAAATTGGGATCCAGAACATATTTTAAGGGTATTTGCACAAACTTTATCCAGTTATATAAAATTGGATGATATCGTAAAATACGTTGTTATTATTTTTGGTTTTAGAGAATTGTCAGTTTGACACGACTAACAGAACAAACGAAATTTTGTATGAAAAACTATTTAGTTACAATAAAACAAAATAAAAGCTAGACATAACTACACATTTTTCTTTAAATCCATATGAATCAGTGATTTTATTTCTATAAAATCACTTACATAGGTTTCAGTTAAGAATTCAATTTTGGTAAAACATTGGAGAAAAATATAACGACATTAATATACTTATACGTAAAAACATGGGCTTTGTAGAGTCGTTTCGAAGCCTTTAACTGAAGCACAATCTTGACATGTCCTTAAACAAAAGCATACAATACAACAAAGAGTCGAACCTACAACCGATTGGTAAGCCGTCATATGCCGTAAAGCGCCTCCGTTCAATTGTGTCTTCCTCACTCCACATCTGAAAGGAAAATTTTCCATTTTCACATGTAAAACAAAATTTTCTCGCATTTTCGTTTGGATTCGAACTGAGTCGCTGGTGGTGACGGGATTTAGCTGGGGTGACAACAATTCACGTTATATCTTGTTTTCTTGATGACAATTTTTAATGATGCTTAATAATAAAATGGTGTGTAAATAATATTGGCAATGATTGTTATCAATATTGACGTCAAATTTTCAAACATATTCCTCGATTATTTTACATTAAATGAATAACTTTAAATGTTATTAACATGCTAACAAAATAAAAATATCCATCCTTGCAAAATGAAAGTCCAAATAAAAAAAAGTTAAAGGTTTTTGAATATTTTTTTGTAAATAGGCACCTGTATATTTAGGTAGATTTATCATCGTGGTCCAGAAGGAATAAATAACCCCCCGAGGAATCACAGTCAAGATGCGCGTAGACCGTAATGCTCGGCGGTCAAGATAATTATTGCCTTAAGATAAGAAATAAACCTTTTAGGAGTCGTTAGAGGAAAACTCGCGGTGTGCGGTCTCGTTAAAAGCAAAAGCCATACTGTCGGTGTCGTTTCAGAGCCTTTGATTTGAAGAAATTTGTGATTACAATCTAATAAGTCAAAAAAAATTCTTAAAAAAGTAAAAATTAAAAAAAATATGGTAGTAAAACACTGTTAGCTTTATTTGTTTCAAAGTATATATTTTGTGTATTTGTTTTACTTTTTTGTATTCAAAATGCCATAAAGATTTTAAAAACATCTTTAAAAAGACCACATCTCCGAGCCCTTAGGTATAATGGCTCAAAGATGTGATAGTTTTTTAACTTATGGTTAGAATTTTTAAGCGCAATTGTTGAGGGATTGATTTGTGCGGAGCTTAAGTCACTTTTTAATATAGCTCATATGATGGATCAAAGAAAATTCACATCTCATCCTATTTTGAAATCCCTTCTAAGACCAAAAACTCTCATGCTCAAGTAGTGAGTTACAACTATCTTTTGCCGAGGTGTTTTATCCATAAGAAAGGTCTATGACTATTTCTGGACGCTGACTTTTCAGGCTGATCACTATGAATGAATGATAATTGATAAATATGATTTCAACTGCGTATATTGAAAAAATATCACAGTACTGTAACGAACTAATAGCTAGCTAAAAGAAAAAAAAATACTCGTCTAAATTGTCGATTTCATACTATTTATAACACTAAGTAAACATCCAGTTAGGTAGAATAAAATCAACACAGAAATAACTACATATACCATGATATAGAAATGATCTAATTTGACCCCGAAATGTCAACATATTATCAAATAAATTTGTAACATTCATAAGGAAGCTTTGACGATGTTCTATTTTTATTTCAAATAACAACTTCAGTCGTTTCGAGTATGACCTTTTATCAGTTTCAATGAGAGCATCGTCTAGACTAGGAATTAGCATGACAGATAACTGTGGATGCTCGTGAAAATATCCTAATCTGTCAAATATCGTTCGAGCTATCCGATAACATTATAATCATTAATAGGTTAGTGTAATCTTTAAATTTTCTATTGCGCTATGACATGATATTGATAAGTAAAAAGTAAATATAGTAACATACAGTAATGTGTTTTTCCATTTAACATATACAATTAAAATCTTAATTTTATGGCTACACTCATACAATTCACCACAGTTCATGGATTACACATATTTATTTACTATATATATCATCCTCCACCTCCTTTCAAACTATGGGCAAGAGATTTGCAACTTTGAAAAAGTTACGTTTTCTAAATTGGAATTGACGCCAAGATGGAAATAAGAGGCTTGGATGGCGGCTGCCGAAAACTATAATTAGCAGAGAGAAAATTTTATAACTTGACTCTAATGCGGTTTGGGGTGAGTTTAAAATATAAAATTATTTAAATTTTTATCTATATGGCCTACACATGTAAACAACGGTGCACGGCAACTAATTAAACCAGCGATTTCCCAAATCCCACGGTACCAGCACAAAAGTCCGAAGTCTAGCAGGGTTAAGCAAGGCTTTTGAGGTTAAAGTTGGTGTTCACCAGGGTTCTGCGCTGAGCCCCTTGCTTTTTAATCTGGTGATGGACTACGTAACCAAGGACATACCTGCACCATTACCTTGGACCATGCTGTATGCAGACGACATTTTACTTGCCGCAAATACTGCACAACATCTGCAGGACCTCCTTAATATGTGGACACAATCTCTGGAAAAGTACGGCTTACGTGTCAGTAGAAGTAAAACAGAATATATGAAATGCCCCTTCAGTGGAAACACAAAGGAAGAGACAATACACATCGGTACAACACCCATACCAACTGTAAGGAGGTTCAGATATCTAGGATCCATGCTTACACCAGATGCAAATGTGGATGACGACGTCATCCACCGCGTAAATATTGCATGGCAAAAATGGAGAACGCTCACAGGAATACTGTGTGATCCACGTATTCCCGTAAAAGTGAAAGGCAAAGTTTACAAGACCGCAGTTCGCCCAGCGTTACTCTACGGATCCGAATGCTGGACAGTAAAGAGAACTCACGAGCAAAAGGTACACGTCAACGAAATGAAGATGTTGAGATGGGCGGGAGGTGTGACCCGAATTGATAAAGTACGCAACGAATATATAAGAGGCAGCTTTAAAGTCGCACCTATCACCCAGAAACTCTCTGAAAACCGCCTCAGATGGTATGGACATGTCAGAAGACGAAGCGAAAATCATGTTGTGAATATTGCACTACGACTACCTGAACAGAAGAGAGGTAGAGGCCGCCCGCCACTGACCTGGTGGTCTAAAATACAAAGAGACCTCAAGGAAGCCCATTTGCCTGAAGAGACAACCCAGGATAGATTATCCTGGCGCAAACGAGTGAGGAGACCCGACCCCAAATAATGGGAAAAGGGCAGGACAGAGAGAGAGATCACGTCAAAAACAAACACCTTTCTTGAGACACAAATTTTACTATTTAAATTTGGTATACAAATTGACACTTCACCACTTACTATTAAAACTAATCGAATCCTTGATCCTGTGTGCGGCAACAGAAGTAGTTTCGCGAGGTCCAGAATTTAACGGCATTTTAAAGTGACAAAATAATATAATAGGAAATAACGCGATTCAGTAGAAACTATAATATGGAAAAATATAACTAATGAAATAATTAGGTAAGCAACTTGTTGTAAGTAAATAGGGTTATAACTAGTGATGTGCCGGATATCCGTATCCGTATCCGCGGATATCCGAGACAGAAGAAAGATCCGTATCCGAGTCCGTATCCGTTACTTTTTGGCGGATCTTTTACGTATCTATTTACCCTATTATTTTCAAATTTATAAATAAAATTCTTTAAGCGATTCTTTAACTTGAAACAGAACATTTTTATCGATTTCAGAAAAACGATACCCTAATTCATTTTTCAGAAGATGAAAATACAGAAATGATAGAAGTAGATCCGAAGCTGTTCATTACATGTCGCCTATGTTCGGTAGTGATGGGGGTTTATCAAATTGTTCCAACAGTACAGCAGCAAATCAAATACTGCTTTGATATAAATGTAAGTAATATTCTACCCAATAGAAGATTATGAAATGGTTTGATTGGTCTTTCATCATTAAGGAGATTGAAGATCTGTTACTTCTAAACCTGTTTTTCGAATCAGATAATATACTAAAAGAAATGTAAATTTTGTGACTTTGGGGTATTCAGGCTGTGTGAAGATATCCAATTACTTAGGGATTTTACACGAAATCAACCATATAAATTAATAAATTATTTAGCTCATAGAATTCTGAGTACATTTCTAGCTAGCTTAGTTTATAGTCCAGTTAATTTTATAATTTGTCATGTATAATGTGTATTTGTGTGTAAACAAGAAAAAAGATGAGCTCAGACAATCTAGGACATATAATGTTGCCATATTATGGCTCACTCTCAATTTAGAATACCTTTCTTAAAACATGTCAAGTAAATCATATCAAACAAAAATTATTTTGTAATTCTTAGCTATCTATCAAATAATTTGTTAGTTAATTCCAATTTGTACAAATCAAAGAAAAAAAAAATTGCAAATTAATGTTCGTTTGCTGTTCAGCACCAACTTTAAATTTGATTATAGACAGACAGCACCATGGATTCATATTATTGAATATGCAAAAACTCTACTTGCAGTGAGAGCGATGACTTCGATGACCTAATTCGTAGCATACCTGCAAATGAATATAAGATAATCGGAGGAGATCTGAACGGTCATGTTGGAGTTAACAACACTGCATATGACAAAACTGTACACGGTGGGTACGGGATGGGTGAAGCGAACAAGCAAGGAGAAGAAATTTTAGATTTTGCGGCCAGGCACTCGCTAACCTTGATAAATACGAACTTCCAAAAGAAACTGGAACACTTAATCACCTACAAATGCGCAGGAAAAGTCTCACAAATAGACTTCATAGTCTCAGACGTAACTGTAAAGCATAAGTTCAGAGATTGCAAAGTAATTCCAGGAGAGGCCCTAACATCTCAGCACCGCATACTTGTGGCTGTATACGATTTACCCAAGCCCATAACAACAATAGTGGATAGATCCCCTAGAACTAAGTGGGGGGCGTTAGATGGCCCTAAAGGCGATACATTAATCGATGAGATGAGAAACTATCTGGAGGCTGATTTGGGGTTTGATTATGAATGCGCTGACCATATGTGGATCAAATTTGAAGAACAGTGTAAAATTAAAGCAACACAGATCTTAGGTATATCCAAGGGTCCCCTTCGTGCCGGCAAAGACCCTAAATGGTGGAATGAAAAGGTGCAAGAGAAACTGGCAGTCAAGAAATCGCAGTTTAAGATTTGGCAAACATCCCAATTGGACGAAGATCGAATCAACTATAAAGAAGCGAAGAAACAAGCGAAGAAAATCGTCGCACAAGAGAGAGCCAACTCGAACCAGGCTTTCTATGCCAATTTAGAAAACGCCAAAACAGAGACTGAGGTACTCAAAATTGCAAAAACTAGACATAGATCAACAATGGATATTAAAGTAAATAAATACGTTAAGAGCAAAAATCAGCAACTAATTACAAGCAACGAACAGATTAACAACAGGTGGCTAGAATACTATGAGCAACTGCTTAATGAGGAGTTCCCACACGAAGAACCAGCACCACTAAATGCTACGCTAGGACCTTTAAATCAAGTAGACGAAAGAGAGGTTAAACAAGCGGTTACCGCAATGAAAAATGGTAAAGCTCTAGGACCGGACAAAGTGCCAGCGGACTTATGGAAGCGACTTGGCCCGCTGGCGGTAACCTGGTTGACCAAGTTGTTTAACGTCATATTGACTACCAAAAACATCCCAAAGTCGTGGCGGAAAAGTTACGTCTTGCCGTTCTACAAAAATAAAGGCGATATAGCAGAGTGCGAAAACTATAGAGGCATTAAACTCACTGCGCATACGTTAAAGATTTGGGAACGGATCATTAACAAACGCATCACAGCTCTCATCGAAATATCCCCAAATCAGTTTGGTTTCACAGCATCCAAGTCAACCACCGACGCCATACAAGCGATCAGAATCCTAATGGAAAAGCATAGGATTAACAACGAAGACCTGCATTTAGCATTCATCGACCTTGAAAAGGCGTTTGACCGTGTGCCTCGTAAACTTGTATGGCAGGCACTTAGAGCCCAAAACGTGCCGGAACACTGCATCCAGATAATTCAGGACATGTACCACGGTACCAGCACAAAAGTCCGAAGTCTAGCAGGGTTAAGCAAGGCTTTTGAGGTTAAAGTTGGTGTTCACCAGGGTTCTGCGCTGAGCCCCTTGCTTTTTAATCTGGTGATGGACTACGTAACCAAGGACATACCTGCACCATTACCTTGGACCATGCTGTATGCAGACGACATTTTACTTGCCGCAAATACTGCACAACATCTGCAGGACCTCCTTAATATGTGGACACAATCTCTGGAAAAGTACGGCTTACGTGTCAGTAGAAGTAAAACAGAATATATGAAATGCCCCTTCAGTGGAAACACAAAGGAAGAGACAATACACATCGGTACAACACCCATACCAACTGTAAGGAGGTTCAGATATCTAGGATCCATGCTTACACCAGATGCAAATGTGGATGACGACGTCATCCACCGCGTAAATATTGCATGGCAAAAATGGAGAACGCTCACAGGAATACTGTGTGATCCACGTATTCCCGTAAAAGTGAAAGGCAAAGTTTACAAGACCGCAGTTCGCCCAGCGTTACTCTACGGATCCGAATGCTGGACAGTAAAGAGAACTCACGAGCAAAAGGTACACGTCAACGAAATGAAGATGTTGAGATGGGCGGGAGGTGTGACCCGAATTGATAAAGTACGCAACGAATATATAAGAGGCAGCTTTAAAGTCGCACCTATCACCCAGAAACTCTCTGAAAACCGCCTCAGATGGTATGGACATGTCAGAAGACGAAGCGAAAATCATGTTGTGAATATTGCACTACGACTACCTGAACAGAAGAGAGGTAGAGGCCGCCCGCCACTGACCTGGTGGTCTAAAATACAAAGAGACCTCAAGGAAGCCCATTTGCCTGAAGAGACAACCCAGGATAGATTATCCTGGCGCAAACGAGTGAGGAGACCCGACCCCAAATAATGGGAAAAGGGCAGGACAGAGAGAGAGATCACGTCAAAAACAAACACCTTTCTTGAGACACAAATTTTACTATTTAAATTTGGTATACAAATTGACACTTCACCACTTACTATTAAAACTAATCGAATCCTTGATCCTGTGTGCGGCAACAGAAGTAGTTTCGCGAGGTCCAGAATTTAACGGCATTTTAAAGTGACAAAATAATATAATAGGAAATAACGCGATTCAGTAGAAACTATAATATGGAAAAATATAACTAATGAAATAATTAGGTAAGCAACTTGTTGTAAGTAAATAGGGTTATAACTAGTGATGTGCCGGATATCCGTATCCGTATCCGCGGATATCCGAGACAGAAGAAAGATCCGTATCCGAGTCCGTATCCGTTACTTTTTGGCGGATCTTTTACGTATCTATTTACCCTATTATTTTCAAATTTATAAATAAAATTCTTTAAGCGATTCTTTAACTTGAAACAGAACATTTTTATCGATTTCAGAAAAACGATACCCTAATTCATTTTTCAGAAGATGAAAATACAGAAATGATAGAAGTAGATCCGAAGCTGTTCATTACATGTCGCCTATGTTCGGTAGTGATGGGGGTTTATCAAATTGTTCCAACAGTACAGCAGCAAATCAAATACTGCTTTGATATAAATGTAAGTAATATTCTACCCAATAGAAGATTATGAAATGGTTTGATTGGTCTTTCATCATTAAGGAGATTGAAGATCTGTTACTTCTAAACCTGTTTTTCGAATCAGATAATATACTAAAAGAAATGTAAATTTTGTGACTTTGGGGTATTCAGGCTGTGTGAAGATATCCAATTACTTAGGGATTTTACACGAAATCAACCATATAAATTAATAAATTATTTAGCTCATAGAATTCTGAGTACATTTCTAGCTAGCTTAGTTTATAGTCCAGTTAATTTTATAATTTGTCATGTATAATGTGTATTTGTGTGTAAACAAGAAAAAAGATGAGCTCAGACAATCTAGGACATATAATGTTGCCATATTATGGCTCACTCTCAATTTAGAATACCTTTCTTAAAACATGTCAAGTAAATCATATCAAACAAAAATTATTTTGTAATTCTTAGCTATCTATCAAATAATTTGTTAGTTAATTCCAATTTGTACAAATCAAAGAAAAAAAAAATTGCAAATTAATGTTCGTTTGCTGTTCAGCACCAACTTTAAATTTGATTATAGACAGACAGCACCATGGATTCATATTATTGAATATGCAAAAACTCTACTTGCAGTGAGAGCGATGACTTCGATGACCTAATTCGTAGCATACCTGCAAATGAATATAAGATAATCGGAGGAGATCTGAACGGTCATGTTGGAGTTAACAACACTGCATATGACAAAACTGTACACGGTGGGTACGGGATGGGTGAAGCGAACAAGCAAGGAGAAGAAATTTTAGATTTTGCGGCCAGGCACTCGCTAACCTTGATAAATACGAACTTCCAAAAGAAACTGGAACACTTAATCACCTACAAATGCGCAGGAAAAGTCTCACAAATAGACTTCATAGTCTCAGACGTAACTGTAAAGCATAAGTTCAGAGATTGCAAAGTAATTCCAGGAGAGGCCCTAACATCTCAGCACCGCATACTTGTGGCTGTATACGATTTACCCAAGCCCATAACAACAATAGTGGATAGATCCCCTAGAACTAAGTGGGGGGCGTTAGATGGCCCTAAAGGCGATACATTAATCGATGAGATGAGAAACTATCTGGAGGCTGATTTGGGGTTTGATTATGAATGCGCTGACCATATGTGGATCAAATTTGAAGAACAGTGTAAAATTAAAGCAACACAGATCTTAGGTATATCCAAGGGTCCCCTTCGTGCCGGCAAAGACCCTAAATGGTGGAATGAAAAGGTGCAAGAGAAACTGGCAGTCAAGAAATCGCAGTTTAAGATTTGGCAAACATCCCAATTGGACGAAGATCGAATCAACTATAAAGAAGCGAAGAAACAAGCGAAGAAAATCGTCGCACAAGAGAGAGCCAACTCGAACCAGGCTTTCTATGCCAATTTAGAAAACGCCAAAACAGAGACTGAGGTACTCAAAATTGCAAAAACTAGACATAGATCAACAATGGATATTAAAGTAAATAAATACGTTAAGAGCAAAAATCAGCAACTAATTACAAGCAACGAACAGATTAACAACAGGTGGCTAGAATACTATGAGCAACTGCTTAATGAGGAGTTCCCACACGAAGAACCAGCACCACTAAATGCTACGCTAGGACCTTTAAATCAAGTAGACGAAAGAGAGGTTAAACAAGCGGTTACCGCAATGAAAAATGGTAAAGCTCTAGGACCGGACAAAGTGCCAGCGGACTTATGGAAGCGACTTGGCCCGCTGGCGGTAACCTGGTTGACCAAGTTGTTTAACGTCATATTGACTACCAAAAACATCCCAAAGTCGTGGCGGAAAAGTTACGTCTTGCCGTTCTACAAAAATAAAGGCGATATAGCAGAGTGCGAAAACTATAGAGGCATTAAACTCACTGCGCATACGTTAAAGATTTGGGAACGGATCATTAACAAACGCATCACAGCTCTCATCGAAATATCCCCAAATCAGTTTGGTTTCACAGCATCCAAGTCAACCACCGACGCCATACAAGCGATCAGAATCCTAATGGAAAAGCATAGGATTAACAACGAAGACCTGCATTTAGCATTCATCGACCTTGAAAAGGCGTTTGACCGTGTGCCTCGTAAACTTGTATGGCAGGCACTTAGAGCCCAAAACGTGCCGGAACACTGCATCCAGATAATTCAGGACATGTACCACGGTACCAGCACAAAAGTCCGAAGTCTAGCAGGGTTAAGCAAGGCTTTTGAGGTTAAAGTTGGTGTTCACCAGGGTTCTGCGCTGAGCCCCTTGCTTTTTAATCTGGTGATGGACTACGTAACCAAGGACATACCTGCACCATTACCTTGGACCATGCTGTATGCAGACGACATTTTACTTGCCGCAAATACTGCACAACATCTGCAGGACCTCCTTAATATGTGGACACAATCTCTGGAAAAGTACGGCTTACGTGTCAGTAGAAGTAAAACAGAATATATGAAATGCCCCTTCAGTGGAAACACAAAGGAAGAGACAATACACATCGGTACAACACCCATACCAACTGTAAGGAGGTTCAGATATCTAGGATCCATGCTTACACCAGATGCAAATGTGGATGACGACGTCATCCACCGCGTAAATATTGCATGGCAAAAATGGAGAACGCTCACAGGAATACTGTGTGATCCACGTATTCCCGTAAAAGTGAAAGGCAAAGTTTACAAGACCGCAGTTCGCCCAGCGTTACTCTACGGATCCGAATGCTGGACAGTAAAGAGAACTCACGAGCAAAAGGTACACGTCAACGAAATGAAGATGTTGAGATGGGCGGGAGGTGTGACCCGAATTGATAAAGTACGCAACGAATATATAAGAGGCAGCTTTAAAGTCGCACCTATCACCCAGAAACTCTCTGAAAACCGCCTCAGATGGTATGGACATGTCAGAAGACGAAGCGAAAATCATGTTGTGAATATTGCACTACGACTACCTGAACAGAAGAGAGGTAGAGGCCGCCCGCCACTGACCTGGTGGTCTAAAATACAAAGAGACCTCAAGGAAGCCCATTTGCCTGAAGAGACAACCCAGGATAGATTATCCTGGCGCAAACGAGTGAGGAGACCCGACCCCAAATAATGGGAAAAGGGCAGGACAGAGAGAGAGATCACGTCAAAAACAAACACCTTTCTTGAGACACAAATTTTACTATTTAAATTTGGTATACAAATTGACACTTCACCACTTACTATTAAAACTAATCGAATCCTTGATCCTGTGTGCGGCAACAGAAGTAGTTTCGCGAGGTCCAGAATTTAACGGCATTTTAAAGTGACAAAATAATATAATAGGAAATAACGCGATTCAGTAGAAACTATAATATGGAAAAATATAACTAATGAAATAATTAGGTAAGCAACTTGTTGTAAGTAAATAGGGTTATAACTAGTGATGTGCCGGATATCCGTATCCGTATCCGCGGATATCCGAGACAGAAGAAAGATCCGTATCCGAGTCCGTATCCGTTACTTTTTGGCGGATCTTTTACGGATCTATTTACCCTATTATTTTCAAATTTATAAATAAAATTCTTTAAGCGATTCTTTAACTTGAAACAGAACATTTTTATCGATTTCAGAAAAACGATACCCTAATTCATTTTTCAGAAGATGAAAATACAGAAATGATAGAAGTAGATCCGAAGCTGTTCATTACATGTCGCCTATGTTCGGTAGTGATGGGGGTTTATCAAATTGTTCCAACAGTACAGCAGCAAATCAAATACTGCTTTGATATAAATGTAAGTAATATTCTACCCAATAGAAGATTATGAAATGGTTTGATTGGTCTTTCATCATTAAGGAGATTGAAGATCTGTTACTTCTAAACCTGTTTTTCGAATCAGATAATATACTAAAAGAAATGTAAATTTTGTGACTTTGGGGTATTCAGGCTGTGTGAAGATATCCAATTACTTAGGGATTTTACACGAAATCAACCATATAAATTAATAAATTATTTAGCTCATAGAATTCTGAGTACATTTCTAGCTAGCTTAGTTTATAGTCCAGTTAATTTTATAATTTGTCATGTATAATGTGTATTTGTGTGTAAACAAGAAAAAAGATGAGCTCAGACAATCTAGGACATATAATGTTGCCATATTATGGCTCACTCTCAATTTAGAATACCTTTCTTAAAACATGTCAAGTAAATCATATCAAACAAAAATTATTTTGTAATTCTTAGCTATCTATCAAATAATTTGTTAGTTAATTCCAATTTGTACAAATCAAAGAAAAAAAAAATTGCAAATTAATGTTCGTTTGCTGTTCAGCACCAACTTTAAATTTGATTATAGACAGACAGCACCATGGATTCATATTATTGAATATGCAAAAACTCTACTTGCAGTGAGAGCGATGACTTCGATGACCAAATTCGTAGCATACCTGCAAATGAATATAAGATAATCGGAGGAGATCTGAACGGTCATGTTGGAGTTAACAACACTGCATATGACAAAACTGTACACGGTGGGTACGGGATGGGTGAAGCGAACAAGCAAGGAGAAGAAATTTTAGATTTTGCGGCCAGGCACTCGCTAACCTTGATAAATACGAACTTCCAAAAGAAACTGGAACACTTAATCACCTACAAATGCGCAGGAAAAGTCTCACAAATAGACTTCATAGTCTCAGACGTAACTGTAAAGCATAAGTTCAGAGATTGCAAAGTAATTCCAGGAGAGGCCCTAACATCTCAGCACCGCATACTTGTGGCTGTATACGATTTACCCAAGCCCATAACAACAATAGTGGATAGATCCCCTAGAACTAAGTGGGGGGCGTTAGATGGCCCTAAAGGCGATACATTAATCGATGAGATGAGAAACTATCTGGAGGCTGATTTGGGGTTTGATTATGAATGCGCTAACCATATGTGGATCAAATTTGAAGAACAGTGTAAAATTAAAGCAACACAGATCTTAGGTATATCCAAGGGTCCCCTTCGTGCCGGCAAAGACCCTAAATGGTGGAATGAAAAGGTGCAAGAGAAACTGGCAGTCAAGAAATCGCAGTTTAAGATTTGGCAAACATCCCAATTGGACGAAGATCGAATCAACTATAAAGAAGCGAAGAAACAAGCGAAGAAAATCGTCGCACAAGAGAGAGCCAACTCGAACCAGGCTTTCTATGCCAATTTAGAAAACGCCAAAACAGAGACTGAGGTACTCAAAATTGCAAAAACTAGACATAGATCAACAATGGATATTAAAGTAAATAAATACGTTAAGAGCAAAAATCAGCAACTAATTACAAGCAACGAACAGATTAACAACAGGTGGCTAGAATACTATGAGCAACTGCTTAATGAGGAGTTCCCACACGAAGAACCAGCACCACTAAATGCTACGCTAGGACCTTTAAATCAAGTAGACGAAAGAGAGGTTAAACAAGCGGTTACCGCAATGAAAACCTCTTCCTCTTTCGTTCCGTGCGCTGACCAGAGCGGACGCATGTCGCTCCACTTATTATCTTAGTAAATAAAATTACGCAATTATATTATTCCGGCTAATCAAAGTTAAACCATAACTATTTGGTCATAAGTGTTTAAGTGCAGTTCTACGTTCATAACAAAATAATATTATCTGCGGTGCGCGTGAGTGTGACCTGTATGCTAGAGGCCCTCTTCACCCCCGCGAGTAAAAAGGCCAACTGCCATAATTGCTGTCCTTGTTTCACACATACTACGCGCGTAGCGTCTGACGTCATTGATCCAAGGCTACGATCATTCTACGAGTTTGCTACGGAAAGTACATCGGTAAGTCACAACAATAAACAATGATGCGTACACCGGAGAAATATAGTTCAGCCCCTGATGTCTCCGCTTTAAGCGATAGCAACACAGATACGGCGCACGGTGAGCAATGTACAGCGGCTGACAACATCACAACCCGCTTCAAACGGAAGCGATCCACCGAATTAATTGACTCTCACATTGACGACATAAAACAGGAACTCCGAGAACAAATAGAAGATTCCTTAAGATTGTTTACAGAGGCACACAAAGACCAATCAAAAAATATTCTTTATACCTTAAAAGAAATTCAACAGGTTACAAATAACGTCCAGTCGACCATCTCGTTTCTCTGTGAAGAAAACTCATTGCTTAAAAAGAAAATTGAAACTTTGGAAAATCAAGCTAGAACAGACAAGGAGCAGATAGTAATTCTTGAAAACAAACTAGAAGAAATTCAGAGAAACGAAAGAAAAACAAATATAGAAATAAAAAATATACCATTAAAAGGGGACGAAACAAAAATGGACTTACACGGTATGATCTGTAAACTATCGGAAAATATAGGCTTCTCGCTAAATAAATCTGATGTCAAAGATATTATAAAAATCAACAAAAATAAAAACGAAAAGTCTGCTATTATTGTAGAATTCACCAACATTTTTATAAAAAATGATGTGATGAAAGCTGCAAAATCATTTAATGTAAAGAACAAAACAAATAGACTTAGTGCCAAGCATCTAGGCATAAAATCAAATGCAGACGTTCCAATATTTGTCTCGGATAATCTGACACCAAAATCAGCAAGAATTTATTTTTTGGCCAGAGATTTGAAAAATAGCAAGAACTATAAGTATTGCTGGACGAACTACGGAAAAGTGTATCTACGGTTGGATGATGATTCGCCGATTATCTGTATAAAAAGTGAATACCAAATTCAGCAACTAGCTAACAAATGACTATCTTTTAAATGGATATGTGATTTCCTCATTAATTATTATTGTACGCTTCAAATTTGGGATAACTATCCCATGTCACAGCTTTCATATGTATTAATTAACTTTATGTACCTACGCTACACAACAGTTTCAAATTATAACTTGAAAACTTATAACTTATCAAACACACACACACATCATACACACACACGAAATTACACACAACACAAATTGTCTATTTATATAACCTTAGCTCTGTTTTTATATTATAATACAATATCATTAATTGTAACGACCAATACAATTTTACCTCTTCCAAATGGATAAGTCAAATAATATAGGACAAGACTTAGACGTCACAGGCAATATAACTGCTATTCAATGTCATGTAGAACACCTGGTTAAGCATTTACCATTAGACGCCCCCAAACTTTCAGTAATAACGCAAAATATACGCAGCATACACAAGACCTCAAACATGGATGATCTGGATATTAACCTAAACATACTCGGAATTAAGATTGATATATTAGTTTTAACAGAATGTCGTATTGATCCAGACAAGCCTTTACCATATAAACCTGACTATCTGAGCTATGGTACTACAAATAAAATTAACCAAAATGATGGGGTAGTAGTCTTCATAAGCCACACAGTCGAACATACTATTAAAGAAGTCCTACTAAATGGAGCCTCATGTCTTGAAATTTCTACTCCTTTGTACAACATAATATGTATCTATCGTCCTCCATCGGAAAAAAACCCTACTAACTTTATAAACTCTCTTAATAACCATCTTACATCTACATATCTCAAAAACAAAAATATAATAATAACAGGCGACATTAATATAAATATAATTGAAGGTAACAGTAATATCTACTCAGACCCATATCTTGACATGTTAGCAATACATGGCCTTCTTCCAGGACACACCTTTGACACAAGAATAAATAGTTGTCTGGATCATATTGTAACCAATTTAAGCCCAATTAATTATACAGCTATAATTGCAGTTCTCGGTACGACAATTACAGACCATAAAATGGCTGCCATCTTTATTTATAGTAAATCAAAATTTCAGAAACCCTCCAAAACTAAAACTGTAACTAATTATATAGATGCCTTAAAGACTTTGAAAACTAAACTAACTTCTAATCTTCTGACTATTCAAGACCCTGATACTCTAACAAACGAAATAGTTACTTTAATTACTGACTCTCTGAATGAAAACACCAAAAAAATTAATATTCCAAACAGCAAAAAGGTCATCAAACCATGGATTACACCAGGTATACTAAATTGTATTAAAAACAGGAACAAATTACAATATGAATTAAAACTAGATAACACAAATGAAATCCTTAAAATAACATACCGTCGTTACAGAAATTTTTGCAACCAATTGATAAAAAAACTTAAAATTAAATATGAAAAAGATATCCTAGATAAAGCCAAATCAAACAACAAATCTCTATGGAGCTGCATAAAAAATATCACTAACCTAAAAAAACATAAAACTTCAAACAAAGAACTTTACACTCTTAGAAACAACCCAAACGAATCTGCAAATTTTATTAATAATCACTTTAGTAACGTTGGAAAATCTCTAGCTGAACGGTTTGAAAATGACGTTCCATCAATAAATGACTATTTTAATTCAATGTCATCATGTCCTAACTCGATTGGCATCGTTGAGCCGGAAGCCTCTGAAATAAACTCTATTATATCTAACCTAAAATCAGAATCTGCTGCAGGCTGGGATAATATTCCTACAACATTTATAAAAAGGGCAAAAACAGAACTTGTCCCTATACTTACTCACCTCTACGTTATAGTTTTTCAACAAGGAGTGTTTCCTAGACTTTTAAAGCGATCAATAATACACCCCATATATAAGAGCGGGAACAGAGACGACATCAATAATTATAGGCCAATCTCGGTACTACCAGTTATCTCAAAAATACTTGAAAAATTAATTAATTCTCGACTTATTAAATATCTAAATAAATTCAAACTCCTTTCAGACTATCAATATGGCTTTCGTGAAGGGCTGAGTACGGAAGATGCCATTCATAATCTCACTAAAAATATAATAAACAGCATTGATGAAAAAAAGAAGACACTCTGTATTTTCCTGGATCTAAAAAAGGCTTTTGATGCCGTCTCTGTCCCCCTTCTACTCCGAAAAATAGAGAAAATGGGAATTAGGGGCACCTTTTTAAGTCTACTCACTAGCTATTTAACTTTCCGAACACAACGTGTAAAAATAGATTCAGATATTCTTAGTGACGACATTTTAACAAATACTTACGGCGTTCCGCAAGGTAGTGTCCTCGGACCTACCCTATTTTTAATGTACATAAATGATTTGACCAATCTAAAACTAGACAATGGCAAAATAATATCATATGCGGATGATACTGCGCTTTTCTTTGAAAATAATTGCTGGTCGTCGGTGTTTAATACAGCTGAATCTGGGCTCCATAAAGTTATTAAGTGGTTAAATACTAACCTGCTCACCATAAATAAGAATAAAACGAATTACATTACATTTTCAATTAAAGATTGCACGCAACCTACTGATGATTTAACTATAACTGCTCACTCATGCCTCAATGGATTAGGGTGTAACAGTAACTGCCTAAAAATTGAAAGAGTCACTACCACTAAATATCTTGGCGTGACTCTTGATCGAAACTTATCTTGGATCCCTCAATTAACTATGGTTGCAAATCGGGCGAGGAAATTGATATGGTTGTTTAAACATTTGCGAAATATTGCCGATAAAAAACTTTTATTATACATCTACACGGCCCTCGTTCAATCCATTCTATTATATTGTGTAACAATCTGGGGAGGTACATATAAAACTCGATTTATAAGCATTGAGCGAGCACAAAGAGGTATACTAAAAGTCATGTTAAGAAAGAAAAAAATATATAGCACAACTAAATTATATAAGGATGCTAATGTTCTGACTGTAAGGCAACTATATATATTACAGTCTATCCTTAAAGTTCATAAGGGCTGTAATATAAACCCGGCTATTCTTAAAAAGCGTAATCCATACTCTGTCATAAAACTACCCTCAGCTAGAACACTATTTGCCACACAACAATTCTCGATACAATCCATCTTTTTGTATAATAAAATAAATAGAATTAAACATATTTATGCAATGTCGGTTATTCAGTGTAAGAAAACAATAACAAACTGGTTAAAGGAACTCGACTATGATCAAACTGAGCGGCTGCTCCTGCGGTGAAATGGTCCCGATCTTTTCACAGTAGAAGTAGCTGCTCACTATGATACATAGACAAACACACTAGGTACATTATACTAAACAAATACAAAAATAATCCACATAGTACACACATAAAATACATACACACATCCTAATACCCAACACCTATTTACACACACACACTTACACACGCACACACTTACGCACGCACTTACAGACGCACGCACACCACTCACACACACTCACACACAGACAGACACACACACATAACATACATGTATTTTTTTTTTAATACTATTATTTGTTAAATCTTATAGCTTATAATGTAAGCAAGGTTCGATAGAGCGGGCATCTCCTAATACAGGTTTTTATTAACTTAAAAGGAGACTCCCAACCCCTGTAATTTACACTATAAGTTATTAAAGAATTTTTGAATTTTGAATTTGAATTTTGAACCTACAAATGCGCAGGAAAAGTCTCACAAATAGACTTCATAGTCTCAGACGTAACTGTAAAGCATAAGTTCAGAGATTGCAAAGTAATTCCAGGAGAGGCCCTAACATCTCAGCACCGCATACTTGTGGCTGTATACGATTTACCCAAGCCCATAACAACAATAGTGGATAGATCCCCTAGAACTAAGTGGGGGGCGTTAGATGGCCCTAAAGGCGATACATTAATCGATGAGATGAGAAACTATCTGGAGGCTGATTTGGGGTTTGATTATGAATGCGCTGACCATATGTGGATCAAATTTGAAGAACAGTGTAAAATTAAAGCAACACAGATCTTAGGTATATCCAAGGGTCCCCTTCGTGCCGGCAAAGACCCTAAATGGTGGAATGAAAAAGTTCAAGAGAAACTGGCAGTCAAGAAATCGCAGTTTAAGATTTGGCAAACATCCCAATTGGACGAAGATCGAATCAACTATAAAGAAGCGAAGAAACAAGCGAAGAAAATCGTCGCACAAGAGAGAGCCAACTCGAACCAGGCTTTCTATGCCAATTTAGAAAACGCCAAAACAGAGACTGAGGTACTCAAAATTGCAAAAACTAGACATAGATCAACAATGGATATTAAAGTAAATAAATACGTTAAGAGCAAAAATCAGCAACTAATTACAAGCAACGAACAGATTAACAACAGGTGGCTAGAATACTATGAGCAACTGCTTAATGAGGAGTTCCCACACGAAGAACCAGCACCACTAAATGCTACGCTAGGACCTTTAAATCAAGTAGACGAAAGAGAGGTTAAACAAGCGGTTACCGCAATGAAAAATGGTAAAGCTCTAGGACCGGACAAAGTGCCAGCGGACTTATGGAAGCGACTTGGCCCGCTGGCGGTAACCTGGTTGACCAAGTTGTTTAACGTCATATTGACTACCAAAAACATCCCAAAGTCGTGGCGGAAAAGTTACGTCTTGCCGTTCTACAAAAATAAAGGCGATATAGCAGAGTGCGAAAACTATAGAGGCATTAAACTCACTGCGCATACGTTAAAGATTTGGGAACGGATCATTAACAAACGCATCACAGCTCTCATCGAAATATCCCCAAATCAGTTTGGTTTCACAGCATCCAAGTCAACCACCGACGCCATACAAGCGATCAGAATCCTAATGGAAAAGCATAGGATTAACAACGAAGACCTGCATTTAGCATTCATCGACCTTGAAAAGGCGTTTGACCGTGTGCCTCGTAAACTTGTATGGCAGGCACTTAGAGCCCAAAACGTGCCGGAACACTGCATCCAGATAATTCAGGACATGTACCACGGTACCAGCACAAAAGTCCGAAGTCTAGCAGGGTTAAGCAAGGCTTTTGAGGTTAAAGTTGGTGTTCACCAGGGTTCTGCGCTGAGCCCCTTGCTTTTTAATCTGGTGATGGACTACGTAACCAAGGACATACCTGCACCATTACCTTGGACCATGCTGTATGCAGACGACATTTTACTTGCCGCAAATACTGCACAACATCTGCAGGACCTCCTTAATATGTGGACACAATCTCTGGAAAAGTACGGCTTACGTGTCAGTAGAAGTAAAACAGAATATATGAAATGCCCCTTCAGTGGAAACACAGTACATCATTACAACACCCATACCAACTGTAAGGAGGTTCAGATATCTAGGATCCATGCTTACACCAGATGCAAATGTGGATGACGACGTCATCCACCGCGTAAATATTGCATGGCAAAAATGGAGAACGCTCACAGGAATACTGTGTGATCCACGTATTCCCGTAAAAGTGAAAGGCAAAGTTTACAAGACCGCAGTTCGCCCAGCGTTACTCTACGGATCCGAATGCTGGACAGTAAAGAGAACTCACGAGCAAAAGGTACACGTCAACGAAATGAAGATGTTGAGATGGGCGGGAGGTGTGACCCGAATTGATAAAGTACGCAACGAATATATAAGAGGCAGCTTTAAAGTCGCACCTATCACCCAGAAACTCTCTGAAAACCGCCTCAGATGGTATGGACATGTCAGAAGACGAAGCGAAAATCATGTTGTGAATATTGCACTACGACTACCTGAACAGAAGAGAGGTAGAGGCCGCCCGCCACTGACCTGGTGGTCTAAAATACAAAGAGACCTCAAGGAAGCCCATTTGCCTGAAGAGACAACCCAGGATAGATTATCCTGGCGCAAACGAGTGAGGAGACCCGACCCCAAATAATGGGAAAAGGGCAGGACAGAGAGAGAGATCACGTCAAAAACAAACACCTTTCTTGAGACACAAATTTTACTATTTAAATTTGGTATACAAATTGACACTTCACCACTTACTATTAAAACTAATCGAATCCTTGATCCTGTGTGCGGCAACAGAAGTAGTTTCGCGAGGTCCAGAATTTAACGGCATTTTAAAGTGACAAAATAATATAATAGGAAATAACGCGATTCAGTAGAAACTATAATATGGAAAAATATAACTAATGAAATAATTAGGTAAGCAACTTGTTGTAAGTAAATAGGGTTATAACTAGTGATGTGCCGGATATCCGTATCCGTATCCGCGGATATCCGAGACAGAAGAAAGATCCGTATCCGAGTCCGTATCCGTTACTTTTTGGCGGATCTTTTACGGATCTATTTACCCTATTATTTTCAAATTTATAAATAAAATTCTTTAAGCGATTCTTTAACTTGAAACAGAACATTTTTATCGATTTCAGAAAAACGATACCCTAATTCATTTTTCAGAAGATGAAAATACAGAAATGATAGAAGTAGATCCGAAGCTGTTCATTACATGTCGCCTATGTTCGGTAGTGATGGGGGTTTATCAAATTGTTCCAACAGTACAGCAGCAAATCAAATACTGCTTTGATATAAATGTAAGTAATATTCTACCCAATAGAAGATTATGAAATGGTTTGATTGGTCTTTCATCATTAAGGAGATTGAAGATCTGTTACTTCTAAACCTGTTTTTCGAATCAGATAATATACTAAAAGAAATGTAAATTTTGTGACTTTGGGGTATTCAGGCTGTGTGAAGATATCCAATTACTTAGGGATTTTACACGAAATCAACCATATAAATTAATAAATTATTTAGCTCATAGAATTCTGAGTACATTTCTAGCTAGCTTAGTTTATAGTCCAGTTAATTTTATAATTTGTCATGTATAATGTGTATTTGTGTGTAAACAAGAAAAAAGATGAGCTCAGACAATCTAGGACATATAATGTTGCCATATTATGGCTCACTCTCAATTTAGAATACCTTTCTTAAAACATGTCAAGTAAATCATATCAAACAAAAATTATTTTGTAATTCTTAGCTATCTATCAAATAATTTGTTAGTTAATTCCAATTTGTACAAATCAAAGAAAAAAAAAATTGCAAATTAATGTTCGTTTGCTGTTCAGCACCAACTTTAAATTTGATTATAGACAGACAGCACCATGGATTCATATTATTGAATATGCAAAAACTCTACTTGCAGTGAGAGCGATGACTTCGATGACCAAATTCGTAGCATACCTGCAAATGAATATAAGATAATCGGAGGAGATCTGAACGGTCATGTTGGAGTTAACAACACTGCATATGACAAAACTGTACACGGTGGGTACGGGATGGGTGAAGCGAACAAGCAAGGAGAAGAAATTTTAGATTTTGCGGCCAGGCACTCGCTAACCTTGATAAATACGAACTTCCAAAAGAAACTGGAACACTTAATCACCTACAAATGCGCAGGAAAAGTCTCACAAATAGACTTCATAGTCTCAGACGTAACTGTAAAGCATAAGTTCAGAGATTGCAAAGTAATTCCAGGAGAGGCCCTAACATCTCAGCACCGCATACTTGTGGCTGTATACGATTTACCCAAGCCCATAACAACAATAGTGGATAGATCCCCTAGAACTAAGTGGGGGGCGTTAGATGGCCCTAAAGGCGATACATTAATCGATGAGATGAGAAACTATCTGGAGGCTGATTTGGGGTTTGATTATGAATGCGCTAACCATATGTGGATCAAATTTGAAGAACAGTGTAAAATTAAAGCAACACAGATCTTAGGTATATCCAAGGGTCCCCTTCGTGCCGGCAAAGACCCTAAATGGTGGAATGAAAAGGTGCAAGAGAAACTGGCAGTCAAGAAATCGCAGTTTAAGATTTGGCAAACATCCCAATTGGACGAAGATCGAATCAACTATAAAGAAGCGAAGAAACAAGCGAAGAAAATCGTCGCACAAGAGAGAGCCAACTCGAACCAGGCTTTCTATGCCAATTTAGAAAACGCCAAAACAGAGACTGAGGTACTCAAAATTGCAAAAACTAGACATAGATCAACAATGGATATTAAAGTAAATAAATACGTTAAGAGCAAAAATCAGCAACTAATTACAAGCAACGAACAGATTAACAACAGGTGGCTAGAATACTATGAGCAACTGCTTAATGAGGAGTTCCCACACGAAGAACCAGCACCACTAAATGCTACGCTAGGACCTTTAAATCAAGTAGACGAAAGAGAGGTTAAACAAGCGGTTACCGCAATGAGAAATGGTAAAGCTCTAGGACCGGACAAAGTGCCAGCGGACTTATGGAAGCGACTTGGCCCGCTGGCGGTAACCTGGTTGACCAAGTTGTTTAACGTCATATTGACTACCAAAAACATCCCAAAGTCGTGGCGGAAAAGTTACGTCTTGCCGTTCTACAAAAATAAAGGCGATATAGCAGAGTGCGAAAACTATAGAGGCATTAAACTCACTGCGCATACGTTAAAGATTTGGGAACGGATCATTAACAAACGCATCACAGCTCTCATCGAAATATCCCCAAATCAGTTTGGTTTCACAGCATCCAAGTCAACCACCGACGCCATACAAGCGATCAGAATCCTAATGGAAAAGCATAGGATTAACAACGAAGACCTGCATTTAGCATTCATCGACCTTGAAAAGGCGTTTGACCGTGTGCCTCGTAAACTTGTATGGCAGGCACTTAGAGCCCAAAACGTGCCGGAACACTGCATCCAGATAATTCAGGACATGTACCACGGTACCAGCACAAAAGTCCGAAGTCTAGCAGGGTTAAGCAAGGCTTTTGAGGTTAAAGTTGGTGTTCACCAGGGTTCTGCGCTGAGCCCCTTGCTTTTTAATCTGGTGATGGACTACGTAACCAAGGACATACCTGCACCATTACCTTGGACCATGCTGTATGCAGACGACATTTTACTTGCCGCAAATACTGCACAACATCTGCAGGACCTCCTTAATATGTGGACACAATCTCTGGAAAAGTACGGCTTACGTGTCAGTAGAAGTAAAACAGAATATATGAAATGCCCCTTCAGTGGAAACACAAAGGAAGAGACAATACACATCGGTACAACACCCATACCAACTGTAAGGAGGTTCAGATATCTAGGATCCATGCTTACACCAGATGCAAATGTGGATGACGACGTCATCCACCGCGTAAATATTGCATGGCAAAAATGGAGAACGCTCACAGGAATACTGTGTGATCCACGTATTCCCGTAAAAGTGAAAGGCAAAGTTTACAAGACCGCAGTTCGCCCAGCGTTACTCTACGGATCCGAATGCTGGACAGTAAAGAGAACTCACGAGCAAAAGGTACACGTCAACGAAATGAAGATGTTGAGATGGGCGGGAGGTGTGACCCGAATTGATAAAGTACGCAACGAATATATAAGAGGCAGCTTTAAAGTCGCACCTATCACCCAGAAACTCTCTGAAAACCGCCTCAGATGGTATGGACATGTCAGAAGACGAAGCGAAAATCATGTTGTGAATATTGCACTACGACTACCTGAACAGAAGAGAGGTAGAGGCCGCCCGCCACTGACCTGGTGGTCTAAAATACAAAGAGACCTTAAGGAAGCCCATTTGCCTGAAGAGACAACCCAGGATAGATTATCCTGGCGCAAACGAGTGAGGAGACCCGACCCCAAATAATGGGAAAAGGGCAGGACAGAGAGAGAGATCACGTCAAAAACAAACACCTTTCTTGAGACACAAATTTTACTATTTAAATTTGGTATACAAATTGACACTTCACCACTTACTATTAAAACTAATCGAATCCTTGATCCTGTGTGCGGCAACAGAAGTAGTTTCGCGAGGTCCAGAATTTAACGGCATTTTAAAGTGACAAAATAATATAATAGGAAATAACGCGATTCAGTAGAAACTATAATATGGAAAAATATAACTAATGAAATAATTAGGTAAGCAACTTGTTGTAAGTAAATAGGGTTATAACTAGTGATGTGCCGGATATCCGTATCCGTATCCGCGGATATCCGAGACAGAAGAAAGATCCGTATCCGAGTCCGTATCCGTTACTTTTTGGCGGATCTTTTACGGATCTATTTACCCTATTATTTTCATATTTATAAATAAAATTCTTTAAGCGATTCTTTAACTTGAAACAGAACATTTTTATCGATTTCAGAAAAACGATACCCTAATTCATTTTTCAGAAGATGAAAATACAGAAATGATAGAAGTAGATCCGAAGCTGTTCATTACATGTCGCCTATGTTCGGTAGTGATGGGGGTTTATCAAATTGTTCCAACAGTACAGCAGCAAATCAAATACTGCTTTGATATAAATGTAAGTAATATTCTACCCAATAGAAGATTATGAAATGGTTTGATTGGTCTTTCATCATTAAGGAGATTGAAGATCTGTTACTTCTAAACCTGTTTTTCGAATCAGATAATATACTAAAAGAAATGTAAATTTTGTGACTTTGGGGTATTCAGGCTGTGTGAAGATATCCAATTACTTAGGGATTTTACACGAAATCAACCATATAAATTAATAAATTATTTAGCTCATAGAATTCTGAGTACATTTCTAGCTAGCTTAGTTTATAGTCCAGTTAATTTTATAATTTGTCATGTATAATGTGTATTTGTGTGTAAACAAGAAAAAAGATGAGCTCAGACAATCTAGGACATATAATGTTGCCATATTATGGCTCACTCTCAATTTAGAATACCTTTCTTAAAACATGTCAAGTAAATCATATCAAACAAAAATTATTTTGTAATTCTTAGCTATCTATCAAATAATTTGTTAGTTAATTCCAATTTGTACAAATCAAAGAAAAAAAAAATTGCAAATTAATGTTCGTTTGCTGTTCAGCACCAACTTTAAATTTGATTATAGACAGACAGCACCATGGATTCATATTATTGAATATGCAAAAACTCTACTTGCAGTGAGAGCGATGACTTCGATGACCTAATTCGTAGCATACCTGCAAATGAATATAAGATAATCGGAGGAGATCTGAACGGTCATGTTGGAGTTAACAACACTGCATATGACAAAACTGTACACGGTGGGTACGGGATGGGTGAAGCGAACAAGCAAGGAGAAGAAATTTTAGATTTTGCGGCCAGGCACTCGCTAACCTTGATAAATACGAACTTCCAAAAGAAACTGGAACACTTAATCACCTACAAATGCGCAGGAAAAGTCTCACAAATAGACTTCATAGTCTCAGACGTAACTGTAAAGCATAAGTTCAGAGATTGCAAAGTAATTCCAGGAGAGGCCCTAACATCTCAGCACCGCATACTTGTGGCTGTATACGATTTACCCAAGCCCATAACAACAATAGTGGATAGATCCCCTAGAACTAAGTGGGGGGCGTTAGATGGCCCTAAAGGCGATACATTAATCGATGAGATGAGAAACTATCTGGAGGCTGATTTGGGGTTTGATTATGAATGCGCTGACCATATGTGGATCAAATTTGAAGAACAGTGTAAAATTAAAGCAACACAGATCTTAGGTATATCCAAGGGTCCCCTTCGTGCCGGCAAAGACCCTAAATGGTGGAATGAAAAGGTGCAAGAGAAACTGGCAGTCAAGAAATCGCAGTTTAAGATTTGGCAAACATCCCAATTGGACGAAGATCGAATCAACTATAAAGAAGCGAAGAAACAAGCGAAGAAAATCGTCGCACAAGAGAGAGCCAACTCGAACCAGGCTTTCTATGCCAATTTAGAAAACGCCAAAACAGAGACTGAGGTACTCAAAATTGCAAAAACTAGACATAGATCAACAATGGATATTAAAGTAAATAAATACGTTAAGAGCAAAAATCAGCAACTAATTACAAGCAACGAACAGATTAACAACAGGTGGCTAGAATACTATGAGCAACTGCTTAATGAGGAGTTCCCTCACGAAGAACCAGCACCACTAAATGCTACGCTAGGACCTTTAAATCAAGTAGACGAAAGAGAGGTTAAACAAGCGGTTACCGCAATGAAAAATGGTAAAGCTCTAGGACCGGACAAAGTGCCAGCGGACTTATGGAAGCGACTTGGCCCGCTGGCGGTAACCTGGTTGACCAAGTTGTTTAACGTCATATTGACTACCAAAAACATCCCAAAGTCGTGGCGGAAAAGTTACGTCTTGCCGTTCTACAAAAATAAAGGCGATATAGCAGAGTGCGAAAACTATAGAGGCATTAAACTCACTGCGCATACGTTAAAGATTTGGGAACGGATCATTAACAAACGCATCACAGCTCTCATCGAAATATCCCCAAATCAGTTTGGTTTCACAGCATCCAAGTCAACCACCGACGCCATACAAGCGATCAGAATCCTAATGGAAAAGCATAGGATTAAGCAACGAAGACCTGCATTTAGCATTCATCGACCTTGAAAAGGCGTTTGACCGTGTGCCTCGTAAACTTGTATGGCAGGCACTTAGAGCCCAAAACGTGCCGGAACACTGCATCCAGATAATTCAGGACATGTACCACGGTACCAGCACAAAAGTCCGAAGTCTAGCAGGGTTAAGCAAGGCTTTTGAGGTTAAAGTTGGTGTTCACCAGGGTTCTGCGCTGAGCCCCTTGCTTTTTAATCTGGTGATGGACTACGTAACCAAGGACATACCTGCACCATTACCTTGGACCATGCTGTATGCAGACGACATTTTACTTGCCGCAAATACTGCACAACATCTGCAGGACCTCCTTAATATGTGGACACAATCTCTGGAAAAGTACGGCTTACGTGTCAGTAGAAGTAAAACAGAATATATGAAATGCCCCTTCAGTGGAAACACAAAGGAAGAGACAATACACATCGGTACAACACCCATACCAACTGTAAGGAGGTTCAGATATCTAGGATCCATGCTTACACCAGATGCAAATGTGGATGACGACGTCATCCACCGCGTAAATATTGCATGGCAAAAATGGAGAACGCTCACAGGAATACTGTGTGATCCACGTATTCCCGTAAAAGTGAAAGGCAAAGTTTACAAGACCGCAGTTCGCCCAGCGTTACTCTACGGATCCGAATGCTGGACAGTAAAGAGAACTCACGAGCAAAAGGTACACGTCAACGAAATGAAGATGTTGAGATGGGCGGGAGGTGTGACCCGAATTGATAAAGTACGCAACGAATATATAAGAGGCAGCTTTAAAGTCGCACCTATCACCCAGAAACTCTCTGAAAACCGCCTCAGATGGTATGGACATGTCAGAAGACGAAGCGAAAATCATGTTGTGAATATTGCACTACGACTACCTGAACAGAAGAGAGGTAGAGGCCGCCCGCCACTGACCTGGTGGTCTAAAATACAAAGAGACCTCAAGGAAGCCCATTTGCCTGAAGAGACAACCCAGGATAGATTATCCTGGCGCAAACGAGTGAGGAGACCCGACCCCAAATAATGGGAAAAGGGCAGGACAGAGAGAGAGATCACGTCTAAAACAAACACCTTTCTTGAGACACAAATTTTACTATTTAAATTTGGTATACAAATTGACACTTCACCACTTACTATTAAAACTAATCGAATCCTTGATCCTGTGTGCGGCAACAGAAGTTGTTTCGCGAGGTCCAGAATTTAACGGCATTTTAAAGTGACAAAATAATATAATAGGAAATAACGCGATTCAGTAGAAACTATAATATGGAAAAATATAACTAATGAAATAATTAGGTAAGCAACTTGTTGTAAGTAAATAGGGTTATAACTAGTGATGTGCCGGATATCCGTATCCGTATCCGCGGATATCCGAGACAGAAGAAAGATCCGTATCCGAGTCCGTATCCGTTACTTTTTGGCGGATCTTTTACGGATCTATTTACCCTATTATTTTCATATTTATAAATAAAATTCTTTAAGCGATTCTTTAACTTGAAACAGAACATTTTTATCGATTTCAGAAAAACGATACCCTAATTCATTTTTCAGAAGATGAAAATACAGAAATGATAGAAGTAGATCCGAAGCTGTTCATTACATGTCGCCTATGTTCGGTAGTGATGGGGGTTTATCAAATTGTTCCAACAGTACAGCAGCAAATCAAATACTGCTTTGATATAAATGTAAGTAATATTCTACCCACTAGAAGATTATGAAATGGTTTGATTGGTCTTTCATCATTAAGGAGATTGAAGATCTGTTACTTCTAAACCTGTTTTTCGAATCAGATAATATACTAAAAGAAATGTAAATTTTGTGACTTTGGGGTATTCAGGCTGTGTGAAGATATCCAATTACTTAGGGATTTTACACGAAATCAACCATATAAATTAATAAATTATTTAGCTCATAGAATTCTGAGTACATTTCTAGCTAGCTTAGTTTATAGTCCAGTTAATTTTATAATTTGTCATGTATAATGTGTATTTGTGTGTAAACAAGAAAAAAGATGAGCTCAGACAATCTAGGACATATAATGTTGCCATATTATGGCTCACTCTCAATTTAGAATACCTTTCTTAAAACATGTCAAGTAAATCATATCAAACAAAAATTATTTTGTAATTCTTAGCTATCTATCAAATAATTTGTTAGTTAATTCCAATTTGTACAAATCAAAGAAAAAAAAAATTGCAAATTAATGTTCGTTTGCTGTTCAGCACCAACTTTAAATTTGATTATAGACAGACAGCACCATGGATTCATATTATTGAATATGCAAAAACTCTACTTGCAGTGAGAGCGATGACCCAGTAGATTCAATATTTTACAGCACTTTAATGTGTTAAACAGCAGGCTTCACTATTGTTAAAGAAAATAAGTGGTTGTTGTAACTATACTGTAGTAATACACAAATAAGACCTAGTGTCATCGACAGTAAGTACTTTGTTTTTATTTAATTTTTTGCATTCACAATGCAATATTTCTATAAGATATAAAATACGTGTGTAAAAAACAACCACGCCTCCGAGCCCTCAGATGGGATTCGAACCCACGACCTTTCGCAATCCGGGCGACTGCTCTGACCGCTGAGCTACCGAGACGCTGGCAAACGCGTCGAATTTTACAAACGTATTCCAACTTCTACTATGAGCTAGTATCGTTCCACCAATGTTGAACGCTAACTACCTTCAACATTGAAAGTAATATTTTTACAAATATTAAAGATCACATTATCACAGATCACATTATATTTTATAAAGTAAGTACTTTATAAAATATAATGTGATCTAGCAGTACCAGATAATTGTAGTAGTCGCGTTTTGTTCGTCTACAATCTACAGGCCAACCTTTCTGGTTGTCTGGTCATTAGGTTGCAGTTTTAGATACTAATATGTTTTTTGTAATAAAGGTGGAATAAGATTCATACCTACATGGTCAATTAAATCAGGTGCCTTATTAAAATTAACATGGTGTTCAAAATTTTTTGCAATTTATTTTAAGCTTAAAATTATTATTCGTAATTTATAAATATTTTTGCTTATGCATTTATGATTGCAAATAACTAAGTATTTCTAGAAAATTTATGTTTTTAATTTTGATAATTTTAGGTGGAACCATTTGACGGACTCCCTCAACTACTTTGTAAAAAATGCAAGGTGCTACTGGATGATTATTCATCAAATAAAAAAAAGTTTATTGAAAAGCAGCAGTGTTTGATAACAAAATTGAAAGTAAAACAGGTTGGTAATAGTTTATAAAATATAATGTGATCTAGCAGTACCAGATAATTGTAGTAGTCGGGTTTTGTTCGTCTACAATCTACAGGCCAACCTTTCTGGTTGTCTGGTCATTAGGTTGCAGTTTTAGATACTAATATGTTTTTTGTAATAAAGGTGGAATAAGATTCATACCTACATGGTCAATTAAATCAGGTGCCTTATTAAAATTAACATGGTGTTCAAAATTTTTGCAATTTATTTTAAGCTTAAAATTATTATTCGTAATTTATAAATATTTTTGCTTATGCATTTATGATTGCAAATAACTAAGTATTTCTAGAAAATTTATGTTTTTAATTTTGATAATTTTAGGTGGAACCATGTGACGGACTCCCTCAACTACTTTGTAAAAAATGCAAGGTGCTACTGGATGATTATTCATCAAATAAAAAAAAGTTTATTGAAAAGCAGCAGTGTTTGATAACAAAATTGAAAGTAAAACAGGTTAGTAATAGTGATTAAAAGTTAAAGTAGTTAATGATACAGATTCACGTCACATGAGCTGTCTATCCATATTCCCTGAAATTGTAGTTTTCGGTAGATCATAATTTTTATATGAAATATTTAAATTATTTGTCATATTAGTTTAAAAAATACTCATCTGACTTTTTGGTTAGTTTTGTAGATATTTTTGCTGCATAATTCTATAAGTTGATCATAATTGCATAAGATTAACATAAGTTGAAAAGACTTGATCTAAAGTTGATTATTAGCTAGCAGGCTATAATTTGCTAAATTATAGCCTGCCTTTTCCTTTAAATGTACTGTGGTAAAGAAAAATTAAATTTTGAATTTTTAAGATGTATTTTACATAATGTAGCCCTTGAATATTTAAATAACAATGCCTTAAGAATACTTGTTGCTGCACTAAAAATACTTCAGTTTTTACCAACTGTAATATACAGGGTGTCCCAAAAACAATGGATAACCCTGAAACTATCGATAGGCTGCACTATGGTCTCCCTAATATCAATTTTTGATCTTAGTAAAAGTATTACGGTTTTCGAGATTTTTATTGTTTTTCGTATTTTTCGAAAATTGCTACCCATCCTTAGTTTACCTCATGCCATTTCTACAAATGAGGATATTTTTCGATCTAGTTTTTTGTAAATTTGTCAAGGGTTAGTAATACTATAAAAAGAAAATATTAAAATTTAGCAATCTAGTTTGAAAATATTTCAAAAAATTAATAAAAGTAAAGTACATCGAATATTGAAAAAATATCTCCTGCACCCTTTTCACATACAGCTAGTACAAACTCTTAAGAGTGCTGATTACCCGCGTAGAGTTGTGTTTTGTAGATTAATGTGGAGAAAAATGCGAGAGGATCCACAATTTTTTGACAAAATTTTATGATCTGACGAGTCTTTATGTCGAAAAGATGGCTATTTAAATATCCATAACCTACATAGCTGGGCACTAGAAAATCCACATAATATGAGAAGGGATCGGTCCCAGATACAATTCAAGATCAACCTATGGACTGAAATAATTAATGGTCAAGTAATCGGGCTTTATGAGCTACCAGCCACGCTCAATGCTGATGTTTCTTTATTTTTTTTACAAAATGAATTAGGCGGTCTATTGAGTGATATCCCTCTATCGATAAGGCAGCATATGTGGCTGCAGAATGATGGGTGCCCGGCTCTTTACACAACACGAGTGAAGTCCAAAAACACAGCAAAAAATAGTTAAAAATCATATCATCATATTATTATATATACGGTACATACACCAAAATAATATGTTTTACAATTTTTGTCTGTCTGTTTGTTCCGACTAATCTCTGAAATGGCTGGACCGATTTTGACGATACTTTTATTGGCAGGTAGCTGATGTAATAAGGAGTAACTTAGGCTACTTTTATTTTAGAAAAATAATATTACTGCCACAACAACGCGTGGCTGGGTCAGCTAGTTGATGTATAAAATCGTTAAAAATGGACTGTCCATACAAAATGACCGATCAGTCGATCGAGTGAGAATTGAAAGTAGTTTTGTTTACAATTTTACTTAACCGATTTTCATAATTTTTGTATGGAATCGAATCAACACATTTAGGACCAGATTGTGACGGAGCCCGAATTTTGAAAGGAGCCTTTCTTTCTTCCATATAAGTTAGGCTAAATATGTACCTAAGATTCAAAGATACCAAAAAATAGCTAAAAAATTGTATATTCCGAAAAAAATACTTATTTATTTTAAAATACATTTGTACCACTAAAAAAATCATTCAAAAATATACATTACTTGCAACAAATGTTTTTTTTTAGCTGGCAAGCACAATTGTTTTGAGTTTGAAGCGTTTTGTAGCTTAAAGTTATATAAACATTTTTCGATATTCAGTCTTAAACATAAAATGTATACAAGTTTATCAGCAACACTGCTTTATGAATTCTTCTGTTTTTAATATATACAGTAGGATCAAGGGCGAAAATATATATTTCTTGCTATTACGAACTTAACTACGAAGCAATAGTAGTCCCAGTTTGCGAAATTCATTTGGAATCTAGACCGTGTTCTTAAGATATTTCAAGAAACGAAATCCAGTTATTTACGATGGACTCACATTGAAAATACTTTGACCGGCTTCTTTTGGTTTCTCAGAATAGATGCTTTGAAAGTTATCAACTTTTTGTATGTTGCATTTAAATTATACATAAATGCCCATGACTGAAGTGTTAGTGCTCGAATCCAGAACACAAACACCTGCCCTTTCGGTATTTGAACTCAGCACCATTGAGGCAGAGACCAGGATCGTTGTGTTTGCACCAAAATGGTCTTCAAAACAAGCAAACATAATCAGGTACAAATAACCACGTTTCTAACCAAAACATACGTCAAAATCACTTGTTCCCTGCCGTCAATTGGTGGCAAAATGACGGCCGCTTGGTACAGCGGTAGCGATCTTACCTTCTGTGCCAAAGGGTCGATTCTCGATAGGGATATATGTTTGTGTGATGAACTAAAGCATTTGTTCCCGGGTCAGGGTCGCTTATATACTAATTATGTATTCTTTGCATCAGTACCCATAGTACAAAATTAACTGGAATTAATAAGAAAAATATTTCTTACATTCACACCAATTAATCTAGCCCAAAGCAAGCACTATAAGGCTTATGTTATGGATACTAGGGTAACGGATAGACATACATATGTTGTTGATAGCAACCTTTTTTAGGATGATTTGTATTTTGTAATCTTTTATTGTTTTTTAAGTTTTTTTTTGCTTTGAAGTTTGTTGTCAGTTGCGTTTTTTATAGTTTGTATGAATGTCTGGTTTTCTTTGATTTGATATTATATTAATCTTATACCCTAAACGGAAGGTGTTTTCCTCATAAACCAGTCATTGCTCTCACTTGCCTACACTTATGTGACACATAGATATTTGATATTTATAGAAATATATACAAACAGCGAATAGACGATGTCCTTCAAGAGACCCCATCAAAAGTATAATGAACCGACGAGCTTGTATGAAAGGTCTGATGAGAGTTGAAGAAGCGAGAGGATGTATGCCCCTTCCGGTACTCGAACCCAGGATCGTCGGTGCACAAAGCAGGATCTTAACAGTTGCAACAAACTGTCATCAAATTATTTATAATTATTACCATACTATTTTTGCGGTCACCCATCCAATTTACGACCATCGGAAAAGTGTGCACCACAAATTTCCCAAAGTTGATACACAACGTAGGAAGCACAAACAAACGCCCCAACATTATACCTCACATATCGGTAACAATATCTCAGCATGTCACAGTTTATTGCAAACATCAACTAGGACTGGAATCAAACGTATCGTGAAATTGTTTTTCCAAATTCCCCGCGAACCCCAATACGTCATGCGAAAGTGAAATTCACATTTTTGGATCTTATTCGCTTCGGTATATGATATAAATCAGCTTGCGAATGTAAGGTTTAATGAAAGACATTGCTTCTACAGTGATGCTTTAAGGCTGGGTCTGTTTTATTTGGTGGCATTAATTTTCTGATAATTTTTGTTGGAAAGTTTCTCATCAAATTTATTTATAGGCTGTTGAGTATACCTACATATATTATACTCTTATATACCAAACTACCTATAATATTAACAAAATTTCGTTTTCTACATTGAACCCCGTCGGGGATCGAACCCGAGACCTAGACGTGGCATAACCTTAAAAACCGGCTTGCATTTGACCACGGAGGTAATTCATAAATACAAAATTGAATATTAGTCTTTTATTTCGCATCACTGTCTGTCCTGAATTATTAGTAGCCTAATTTCCAGTCCATTCAAAGCTTGTTGGAAGATATTGCTTTTTAGCGAGAAAGCCACCTTATGTACTTTGGCTGTATGTTTGTCTCTCTTTGCCTTTTTTGTTGTATAAATTTATAATTAAATTCTATGCAAATAAATACTCAATAGTATTAGATATGTGTAGTTAGCAGAAGACGAACAACGGCTCTTCGCATGAAAAGTGTAGGTATAATCACAAATAAAAAACAAAAAAAATATCCAGTTGCTGCAATTCGCAACGCAATTACATAAAAATCTGACGTAATCATAGAAAATTTTAATCAATACACAACCGTAAACATACCGCAGACTCTTCGATACCATGAAAGCGTTACAATAAAAATCGCCACACAAAATTTATATGTAACATCTTTCTCCTTTATACATAAGATTCAAATTCGCACAGCACAGTAGCTTTACAAAGTTTGCAAGAACTACGGCTGCGTAAACAGCAGTTAGTAAACACGAATCATCTAGCACCTTTGTTTTAACAACCAGTTGACGACACTAGTTCAAACTGGTTACAGTATAAAAATAAATACCTGTATATATCATTTACGATACTTTCTCTATTGATAATGAGTCTTTTGTTGTAAAAAAATGATAATCTATTTAAAAGAAAAGGAATGTAGGTATGTAGAAAGAAAGGGCGAAAGAAGATTGACAAGACGAGTACAAAGTGGTTTAAAATAAATCACTATCAGATGTTATAATTACATATTGCAAATGGCGTCGCACGTCTATCATATTTCGCATTTGTGAACCTTTAGAATAAAAACAGACAATTAATCGAGTACTACTTTCGTTTAGAATGATTTCGTTTCCAATCTCCCGTTTTGCCAATTTGATATAGCCAGAAAGTTCGCATTATTTTTCAATATTTACACCAAGTGCTTTGCAAAATCCTTCATAATGCGCACAGCAAAGGAGTGGAACTCCCTGCCCATATCTGTCTTTCCGAGAACTTATAACCCGTCCATTTTGAAAGCCAGGGTGAATAGTCACCTTCTAGGTAAGCTCGTTCCATCGTGGATCCTGTCTTAGCCCCTGGGGTTGATTGGGATCAAGAGCGAACCCATTCTAAATTTTTAAAAAATATGTCGGAAATAATGTCTATATTTGTGAGTAACACTATATGCTTACGAATTATTTTAGAACAAAAAAATAATTTAAAATTGGTTGCCATGACAATTTATCAGTTTTAATAAAATAATAAATCATTTTATGTGTCTGTGACGTGATCCAGTGCCTTGACCAGGATGTCATTGATACTGCCACGAACGCGTTTCATTAGAGAAGCGATTATCTTACGCAATATGACAGCAAAAATCTGTAAGCACCTCTGTAAACATTACTGATGCATTGCAATAGCGTGGCAGACCCAAGAGCATCCTGAAGGCACGTGTAGGCACTGTACACTCTTTGAGTACAGTTAATCCACAGACGGCAAGTGTAAAAAGTTTGGCAGTATGCTTTAAATAAAGTTTCACACTTTTTGTACACACTGGAAAACCTACGAATCATCATATTACTCCTCACAGCTAGCGCCCTACATTTCCTCTCTATATCCATATTATCATTTTGTGTTGCGGTAACCCAGTGAACTCTAACTCTGAAACCATTTTTAATGGCTTGCCATGGAGTGTGACCCGCCCGAGACTTCTTTCTTTGGGGCTATTTGAAGTCCCTGGTTTATGCCAACAAGGCTCAGGCAACCGCAGCCCTTAAGACAATATTCGACAGGAATTCGAACAGCCATGACCGGAAATCTTGAAAATTCATGGAAAATGCGACAAAAAGGCACAATGTGTACGAACACTGGCAACAGCCAATTGACGAATGTCATCTTTTCCACTTAACAGAGAAAAATGTAAAGGTCCAAAATAAAGATTAAAAGAAAATATTTTGGGTGATAGTAATGTTCAGTATAAATGTTATATACAAAATCAAAATTGTATGATTAATTTTCCGCCATCTTGTATATGAGGCAAAAGTACACGAGCAAGTCGATAAAGGCAGACTAAGGCAAAATTTCAGAGACCAAATAGGATGAAGCAATGCTGGCCTTATAGAGTAAAAAAGTATACATATTTTGGACGGGTGCATACAAAGCTCGATAGCTATGGGAGAGCAGTGACCCGGTCATCGAAAGGTTGCTGGTTCGAGTACCGCCTGAGAATAACTTATAAGCCAAGGGTATTTTTTATAATCAGTTTGGGGGTGTCTTACCCAAAGGGTAAAACTGGACTCTATTACTAAGACTCCACTGTCCGTCCGTCTGTCACCAGGCTGTATCTCATGAATCGTTATAATTAGAGAGTTGAAATTTTCACAGATGATGTATTTATATTGCCGCTATAACAACAAATACTATAAAATAGAATAAAATAAATATTTAAGGGGGCTCCCATACAAAAAAACGTGATCTTTTTTTGCTCGTTTTTACTCGATATTGATAACGGTTAAGAATATTGAGTTACATTATTCACTTTAAAAATAAAATATTAAATCAAATATATCTCACATACGATAGCATTGAATGATTTTTGTAACTAATTTATGGCACAAATCAAGATTATTACTATTATTATTCAAGAAAAAAATTAAAACGATAAACATATGTTACATAACATATCAAGCGGGCGAAGTTCAGTTTAAAATAATGAAGAAATAACAGATTTAACGCAATCCAGTCCTCAACATCTTCATCAATATGAACTCCTATTATTATCTACACATCATGTGACCATTAAATTTAATTTATAATATATATAAGACTAGCTGACCCGGCAACATGTTGCTGTGTTATAAAATGAGACCTATCATATGTCCTAAGTCAGAACAAATCTAGCAAAATAAATAAAAATCATCAAAGTCGGTGGAGTACTTTCGAAATTCATTGGGGTCAAACACTGTGACACGTAATTTTTATATGTAATTTTTATAAGTTAAGGAGCCAAAGAAATTGTGTTATAAAATTCAACACCCAGACTCGAGCCAATACAAAAAAGTTTGTTTTCTTTATTGACCCGGCCGCTCCCCGGCCTATCTGTTACATAAATTATGCAGATACTAGCGGCCCGTCCCGGCTTCGCACGGGTGGACAAAATTCTTTTAATTTTTTCTATTATTAAATATTTTTCCGTTAGTGCCCTCTAGCGTCCGGTAGACGCACTAATTGCGGTTAACGCGTTGCTATGGGAACGTTATTGATACAATGGAAAAAGAGCGGGGAAAAGAGCGGACAGACAAACACACAAACTACTGATTGATGGCGATTACATGCGCGGCATCAACTCCGCGGATGAACTTGCCGCTAGCGCACGGGTTATCTTGATTTTATTGTTATTTGTTATTTTGAATATCTCTATCAATTTTGTAAAATTGACGATTTTAAGGGCCCATGAAATAAAGTAATTTTGATTTGATTTGATCTGATTTGACTGTGATCTTAGATTATAGATTCAAAGGTAGAATTTGAACACTTACATAAATTCATAGTCAAACTGCGTTTGCCTAATGTCGGTATTCCACCCAAGAGCGCGTCGAGGGCGCGTCTAAAAAATGTGGTGTGCAAATGCTCTAAGCTAATAGTATGGCATGTCACCTAATAAGCTATATCTAATCTGTCCTAGGTACTATGGTACCCCAGCAGCATCATTGGATTCTAATCCTTTTTATTAGCAAGCATTAAGCCTGCTTGCAGACGTGCAAAATATTAATTTGTCAATTTAAATGTACTGTCAAAGGACATGTGGCACCGGTCAAATTCGCTTGAATTGATATATTTCACAGCTCACGTGCTTGCGATGAAATGCCCAAGGACCCTAGTATCCATAACACAAGCTTTACAGTGCTTACTTAAGGCTAGGCTCATTTGTGTGAATATATTAATAAAAATAAACAAATATAAGACAACATCAAATATATTGTTCTGATTCCAAGTTTTGTAGCCAAAGCATTTGCATTTTGGAATTTGGAAGCAACGACGGACGGTACCACCACCCGACCCGAGCAAATACCTGCCTTGACTCCCGGGCTTGATTAGGATTAAGAGTGGACCCATTCAAAATAAAAATATACAGAAAAGTTAATTTTCTACGTTGACCGGGGTCGAACCTGGACCTCAGAGTGGTGTTACCATAAAAACAACGAGCCAATTGACCACGGAGGTCGTCAAATTCGTCAATTTAACTTAATAACTGAAAGATTTAGCTCTGGCTGTACACAGACATCCCTGAGTGATGTTTACAAAAAAAACAGCGGAACGACCCCTTATCTGCGTCGCCGTCGTAGAGTCTGCGAGCTCGCACCTTGCTTTATCGGTGTATCGCGCTATCGCTCCTTATCGGGGTGTATGGCTTAAGTCACACCCAACAAGCGATCTTAGAAAAAACCATATAAACGACCGTTTGGTGCAACAGTAGCGATCCTATTTTTTAGTATCTATAACACAAGTCTTCCAGTGCTTACCTTGGCCTAGGATTATAGGGAGAGCAGTGAACCAGACATCCTTATTTGCGTATTTGAGAGCCCTACCTGATTTTAACTTGTGAGTCGAGTCAATTTTTTTTAGTATCTATATAAAAATTCTTTGTCACAGTGTTTGACCGCAATGAATTTCGAAACTGCTCAACTGATTTTGATGACTTATTTTTCATTTTGATGGATTTGTTCTGACTTAGGATAGGTTTCATTTAAAGATATAATGAAAAAAAACTAATTATAATAACTGAGCCATGGCAAGTCATGGTCAGGTCAGCTAGTTGTTCTATATAAAAATATATCGGATGTCCAGACGCACTGCAGCCTACCTACCTTTATTGGTTGCTATTCCTACCTGTCGCACCAAGCGCTTCTCAACATCATTTATAACGCGCAAAGGAGTGGAACTCCCTCCCTGCGTCTGTATTTCCAAGTACATATAACCCGTCCGTTTTTAAAGCTATGGGGAAAAGACACCTTCTGGGTTAGTTCGTTCCATCGTGAATTCTGTCTTGGCCCCCGGGCTTTATTGGGATCAAAAGCGAACCCATTAAAAATATATCATAAAAGAAAAAGTTCCTTTTATAATATATTTTTATATTTTATCTCGCTACTCGCTTATAACTTGTAAAGGCCCGGTAGCGTCGTTCCCATATCGTGCGATGAACTTAAAGAGGATAGGCAATGTTTGTTTTTATAAAGCTGCCCGCCAACATCGGATTGTAATTTGTTTTATCTGGAGCTTAAGCCAATCTTTATTGTGGCAGATAACTTGGGGTTACATTATAAGGGCGCTCCTGATAAATATTTTTATACTAAAGGTGTTTGACAGACAGGATTTATATGGATAAGTGATTTCAATGATAAACAAAAATACGCCTTAATTTGATAATAAAACATTTGATGACCTACTTGTAGCGATGTGCCGAGTACGGCTTGACTCGAGTCAGACTCGATTCCTGCTTTGGACTCGCCTACTCGAATACCAATTTATTTTGATTCGAGTACGCCGGACTCGATTCCGGTACTCGAGTCAGGAAGAATCGATTTTGTACTCGCTGACTCGAAACTATAATAGTTTAATAATAGACTCGAGTCCAATTGACTCGAGTCTAGTATTCGAGTTAGCTTGACTCGCTTGTACTCGATCTCTGTTTACTTAAGCAATGAAATGACACCTAAAATAATAGTTCATACAAGTTTGGACCTGTCACTTTTTGTTTTGATTTCTTTGTTTTGTGTCAGTAAGCTGTTAGGCTCAATTTGAATTGCGGTGAAATGGAAGCGACTTTTTAAAAAATTGCACAACATATTTGAAGCGCGTTCGTGGTTAAATGAAACAACGGTTTGATTAACACTTGTATTTTTAGTGTGTGTGTGTAAAAATATAAAAAGAAGGAAAATAAGTTTCAACACAAATAGGTAAGTCGCGTAAACCTCAAAATACAAGCATCCGTCGTGCACTTTTTACTCAAAATTATTTTTGCGTCAAAAATATGGACGACAGTAAGGCATGGGCGCGCGGGGTGCGGGCAAACCGGGGCCATAAACCGAAGCTTCAACGGCCGCGGTTCGAAGCACGCGAAAAAGAATCTTAAGTCCAAGTAGGAGCGTCCGCTTTACATACAAACTTATTAGATAAATAAATGAATTAAGTACTATAAACAATTTAAGAGTTTTAAATATACTATATATACGAGTATATATGTAGTTTAATATTATAAATCATAAACAAATAATCAACTTAACATTTTAGATAGTAGTATGTATTAATATTTTATTTTACATAACTATATGTAGTTACATAGTAGAAGTATATTGACGTATATCTCCGTAATGTATCATACTTACTAATTTGTCTGGCGGGACAAGCGGCCGCGCGATTTTTGGAGCATTCCTGCGAATTCGAGCGACGGCCTCTTCTTCCAAACAATTAAAAAAAAAACTAAAAAAGCACGCTTTAATAGCAAATCGAACTGAAAATCAGAAAATAACTTTTATTTATATTTTAATCGACTGTTATAAAAAATATACTAACTCAATATGTTTAAATAATTTTCAAAAATTCTAAAATAAAAATAAAGTCATTAAAAGAAAATTAATATCATTGTAAAACAGCGTGGGGTAACTATATTTTATGTTCACTTTTTAGTTCGATTTGCTATAAAACCGTTTTTAATATGTTCAGACGTGTTAACAGTTTCATCTCGATAGAAAACATATTCAAGGATTTCTTTGTTGCCAACATAACGCAGACCGCGCTCTTGCTCTATCTCTTTTGCTCTCACACAGAGGACTTGTATTAAAATCATTAATCCTGGCGATTCTAATTAGGATAATGAGATAAGCTTATCAAAATATTGTATTGTTGTCGATCGTTGATAAGTCTACAACGGCTAAAGTAAATCTGATCGCTTAAAGTTGGGCAATATCGAGCCCAAACGAGTCAGTTACAAACATACAGGTGAAACTAATAAAAGCATGTTAAAAATGTACAATAATACCTTGTGGTGATAGAGGTCTATATTTTATGCAAAATTTTATTAATTCGCTTCCATTCTACTGCAATGTAAATTGAGCCTTACTGTGAGTGAATTAATTGTTTGTTAGCATTAGTGAAGGTGATTTTATTGTAATTACTCTGACCAAAATGGCGCCGAAAAAAGTCTCAGGTGTGTGGAAGTGTTTTGAGAAAGTCGACGGTAATAAAGTAAAGTGCAAAAACTGTGATTCCGTATTTAAAGACTTTAAAAATACAACAAATTTATTAAAGCACCTAAAAAAAGTTCATCCTATCATTTACTCGATACACATTGACAGTTCTTCTGATTTATTAAGTGAAGCTTCTGGTTCTGGAGGTGGAACGCCACTCAACGAAGACAAGAACTCCAATCTTACCCAGTCAATCGCAAATAGCGAAACACCGCCACTACGAAAACGGCAACTTCAGATGACCTTTCCGTCTAAGCATGCTCTGAAGATGAATTCTAAAAATGTGGATAAAGCTTTAATGAGAATGGTATGCATTGATTTTCAACCGCTTCAAATCGTTGAAAATACAGGTTTTCAAGAGTATACTCGTGCACTCAACCCTAATTACGAGCTACCTTCGCGGAAAATTCTTTCGGAAAAATTGATTCCGGAGCAATATTCTACGGCAAGAAAGGCTACGCAAGAAATGCTTAAAGCAACAGATTATATTGCTCTGACAACAGATTTGTGGACCTCCGATAGCAGTAAAAGTTACATGTCCCTGACGATACACTTCATTGATGAAGACAAATTTAAATCTTTAACGTTATCCACCAAAGAAGTTAAAGATGCCCATACGTCAGAAAACTTAGCTCGCGAAATGAAAGATATATTGGAAACTGAATGGAATATTTTGGACAAAATCATATGCGTTACAACTGACAACGCGGCTAATATAAAAAAAGCTGTTGTTGACATTCTGCAAAAACGTCACCACAGTTGTGCAGCTCATACTTTGAACTTGGTGGTACAAGATACTATCAAGGACAATGAACTATTAATTCGATTGGTTGAAAAGTGCCGAGCACTTGTCGCCTATTTCAAAAGAAGCAATAATGCTGCATATAAATTAAAACAGGTTCAAGAACAAATGCAGCTGGAACCCTTAAAACTAAAACAAGATGTCCAGACGAGATGGAATTCATTGTATTATATGCTCGAACGGCTCGACAAGGTCAAGACACCTCTTTCTGCTGCAATCACTTCGTTACCTGGCTGTCCAGATAATCTTAATGCTGAGGAATGGATCGCGGTACACGAGTGCCTTTGCATTTTAAAACCTGTAGAACAAATGACGAGTATTATATCTGGCGAGCAATATCCAACGTTATCCTGCATCATACCCCTTATTCGCGGCGTACAAGCGGCACTGAGAAATTGCAGTTCTAATTCTGAAGTCGCTAGCAGGTTAAACATAAAATTATTGGAAAATTTCGATATAAGATTTGGAGGTCATGAGATTAACAAAACTACTGCTAGAGCAACATTCATAGATCCAAGATTTAAGAAAGCTGGTTTTGGCGTCGAGAGAAATGCAGACAATGCTCAAAAATTTGTTGTTGACGAATTAATGATGTTAGAAACATTGGAATCTCAAACTAATCAAGATCAATTTCTGGTCCCAAATAGATCTCCAGAGCCTTCTACGAGTACTTCACGTCTCGAAACATTTTCAACTTCATGTTCAGATTCCCAGCAGGTAACTTCTGCAGTGACTGGCGAGGATTTGTGGGGGTATCTAGATAAAAAGGTATTGGAATTTTCTAACATGGCAAACCCCTCAACATCAGCAATTATCAAGGTGAAACAATATGTAGAGCTTCCGTATTTGGATAGAAAAGCTAATCCACTTAAATTTTGGGAACTTCGCAAAGTCACCAACTACGGACTTTACAAAATAGCTTTAAAGTATTTATGCATTCCAGCCACTTCTGTGCCTTCGGAGCGAGTTTTCTCTAAGGCTGGACTTTTATGCAACCAACGTCGTAATAGACTAGAATCCAAGAAGGTTGACCAAATACTTTTTTTGAACAGTTATTTTAAATAACTTTTATATTCTTATCTCTATTTAAGGTATCTTCTGAGCTATTGAGTTTGTGTATTGTTTGTTTTTTTTTTGTAATATTAATATTCTAATTTGATTACAATGTACACCTTATCTATCTATGTTATTTTTAATTATCGAACCCAAAAAAAAAAAAAATATCTTTATGCTTATTTGATTAGCTGGATGTGGACCCAAAGTAAGCACTTTTAAGGCTTGTGTTATGGATACTAGAGTAACGGATATACATACATAAATAAGTAATATTCATAGAAATATATACAAACATCCATGACTCAGGTACAAATACTGTTATTCATCATACAAACATCTGCCCCTTCCGGGATTCGAACCCAGGACCGTCGCTGCGAAAGACAGGATCGCTACCGTTGCACCAAACAGTCGTCAAATACCTAAAGTTCTTAAATACCTAGCTTCTAAAACGATCTCTTTTTGTTATTAAAACAAGTAGAACTTGATCTCACTAACAGAAAATTTTTGGTTCCTAGATATCTCCTTAGTATGTTCTATGTTTATTTGATATGTTTAATGTTTCAAAATATTTTCCATTAAAGTGTTGATTGTGTCATAGATTTAGCACCTAGACATTAAAGTGTTCATTTTCAAAAGGATTAACCTGAAGTTTAATCCTTTTGATTTTTCCTTCTGAACTTTAATCGGTAATGGACTCGAATTTCCAGACTAGGGTTCTAGACTCGAGTCCCGGACTCGAATCCTGGACTCGAATTCTGGACTCGAGTCCCGGACTCGAATCCTGGACTCGAGTCAACATTCGAATACCAAACATAGAACTCGAGTACTGGGCTCGAATCGCAGAATCGAGTCATGATTCGAATACCGTACAAACTGACTCGAGTCGACTCGATCCAAAAAAACATTGACTCGGCACATCACTACCTACTTGGTTCCGGCTTCGATCCCAGACCGGATTAATGTAGAGAAAGAACTTTTCTATATCTATTGCTCGGGTCTGGGTATTGTGGCCGTTTTTTCTTAATTCCATAACGCAATTGCTTTAGCTCCTAAACTTCGGTTTAGTAACCTGTTAGTTCGAATCATTTTTTATAATTTATAATATTGTCTAGAAAGCCTTGTCTTTGAGAAATAAGGCATTAGTAAATAATTCTTGTCATTGTAATTCTTTCCTCTTTCTTTATACTCGTTTGATATATGATCAATGTTATGTGCCTAATGGAAAGTAATTCTTACGGGAAGAGGGCTTAATTAAGCTTATGGGAAGTGGACCTTATAGAAAGTGGACTATATGAGAAAAAAGTAAGTCGACGATATGCGAAGTGGCCCATGTGAGAAGTAATTCTAATAAAACTTTAAGGTTCTTGAGTATATCTATAATTTTCTTTACGTCCCACTTTACCACTTACGAGTGCGATTAACTCAGTACGCGTGGAAATAAGTATAAAAAGATCGGTGCCATAGGTTCTAAAACCAATTGAACAATTGGATATGACTTCTACAAGCATGGAAGTAGATCTTCAAAACGTGAACGTGACGTAGAAAAAGATAAATTGCTCAATACAATAGATAAATTAGGAACTGATATGACTAAGAAGATAGAGAAGTCAAAAGCAGAATTAATAGTTTTAATTTGTCTGATTAAATTTTAAGAATTTTAAAGACAGTATTTACTTGTCTACGTTAAGAAGAAAATGTTACTTCCATACATATCCCTTAAATATGCCTTGGCATATAATGCAATAATTAATGAAGTGAAGATAACAATACAATCTATAACAGATTAAATCAAGTATAAAAAGAGTTAATTGATTACTCTGTTCTAAGCATTTTATGACGCGGTATGCACAGGAGTAATCAGATTCGGAGTCAGAGCTTCTATTGCCAAAAAAGCATTTAAGAGAGATGCTCAAAGGAAATCTGCTGCATTAGACGCAAAAGCCAAAATGCACAACATATATCAATATGGACTAACAAATCATGACGTGCCTCTGCTGCAAGGAATAACTCTTGCTCCAGAAAGAAGAACAGGAGTGGTATGAATTCTCAGCCTTTTGACTGAAGCCATACTTTTAATTATGGAGGATAATAATGCATTCCTTAACAGTCACCAAATGGACATGTGGTTGTTAATAGTATGAAAGAGGCCAGAAGCCAGGGAAGAGTTGCTGATATCATGAAAGAACTAAGTGCTTTGCTATTAATAACTACTGTCAGATCCACGCAAAATATTTATTTTTCCTTCCTACAAATTGTAAACATGTTGGTCCAAAGAACAAATGATTTTAAATGGAGTTTTTAGATGAACCAAAATCTATTGTAATTCTTTTGTACGTCTGTCAATATTATATCTTCCTTATACACGTATATTTTAATTTTTTATTTATCCATCCATTAATTTTACAACATTATTGAGAAAATGTCAGATTGCAAGTCTTCACCGGTTCCGTTGTCAAAAAGAATAGAAGTCCCTGACGGTAGCGAAACTGATGAGAATTATCCGTACCAGGCTTTAATAGGATGTTTAATGTTTCTAGCAGTGAACACACGGCCGGACATAGCATTTACTGTAAGTTATTTAAGCCAACTTAATAAAAAATATACTCAAACACATTTCAACTGTGCTAAGCAGTGTCTGAGATACCTAAGTGGTACTAAAGTTGTCGGTATCTGTTACAGGAAATCAGATACAAATCTTACATTAAAAGGTTATTCTGATGCTGATTGGGCTAATTGTCTTGCTGACAGGCGTTCGTATACTGGATATTACTTTGAGTTGGCAGGAGGGCCAGTAGCTTGGGAGTCTCGTAAGCAGCCTACGGTCGCCTTGTCTTCGGCTGAGGCCGAGTATACGCGTCTTGCTAGTGCTACGCAAGAAGCTTGTTTCTTACACCGCCTTGTTGCAGAATTAACTGGTATGACCACAACTGTTACAATATTTTCAAATAGTCAAAGTGCACAAAAATTTGCTATGAATCCAATCCACCACAGTAGGACTAAACTTATCGATGTCAATAAATCATTTTATCAGGGAGAAAGTTAATGATAAAAGTGTTATATTAAAATATTTAAGCACTGATATGTTACCTGCTGACGTATTGACAAAACCTTTAGGTAAGGCTAAAGGTTTTATAGTATTTGTTTCATTTATAGTGCTATTTTAATCTATTGAATTTAGATTAGGGGGGTGTGTTGGAATACTCTTTTGTATGCCTACTATACTTCTTAGTTCCTATATGTATTATATTTAAAATATTCTAGTCTATGCTTGAGTGAGAACCCTTTCTTACACACGTTGGCTGAATATGCTAGGTGCCAGAGATATCTCTTTTGAATACGTTCCAACCTCAAAGTGTGACATGCATAGTGTGGCCTCCATACAACGCTGCAGTATTCCAGAACAACAATCATCATAAAAAGTAGTAAAAATAGTTTCCCACAAATTATCAATCATAAAATGATCAAAGCTCCTTTACGTAATCCTTGCTGAATAATGTCCAGAATTTCTGTTATCACTCCCTATATCCACTTCTATGTCACATTAAGTCAAAGTGATCCTTTATAAAAATGAAAACATATTGTACGTATATAAAGCTATGCACAAAAACACAAAGAAACCCATTTTGACACCTTATTTATATAATTTTATTTTTCTTATTAGTATTTTGAATAGGTTAGCTCTTGATCTCTATCAAGAGTACTCGGAAATACAGACGCAAGGTGCGAGTTCCACTCCTTTGCTTTTGTGCTTATTTGCATATATTTATATGGTTTTAATTAAACTATGTTATGTTATACCCCTATTATGTTAATATATTAATCATATCTTTTGTTGACCAAACTTATTTGTTCCTATATTATTCTTTTGTTTATCAAACTCAATTATCTTAAAGCCATGTTATCTATCGTTCCCATGTTCTTAAGTTATCTATTATTTTCTCACTAATTACTTCATTTGCATTGTATCGAGTCATCTAAACTTTCCAGAGTCCTTTGAACGTTTGTATAGTAATTAAGTAATAGTTTTGTTTAGCTTTCTCAGGACTCAAACATTATATAGATTGAATTATTTTAGTATTAGTTAGTTATAATCTGAACCACATCGATGTAAGACATATTTCTTGTAGTTTTTAATAAATATTTTATTTTTATATTAAGTAAGTTACTTGCCATATAACAAATTTGGCGCAGTCGGTAGGATCGCGACGCGAGTGCCGTAAGACAAAGTCACAACGCGTAAATTCGAACGGAAGACAAAAATCGCCGAAGTTTGAAAACGTGGTAGCTGAAGGCTTTTAAAAAGACTTTGCCGAACCTACGAAGTGTAGTAATGAAGCTCAGTGCGATCTACATATACTTATTGTGGTAAGTGGCTCTACTTATTGCTCTGTTTCCAAAATTTCCAAATCATATCCTTTCTATCTCCCATATTCAATCATTTTATTTACATACAAAATATCTATAATTTATCATTCTAAATCTCCAAAATTCGATTTAAAATGGCTTCTCCCAGCGTAGATACCAAAATAATTATCAGCCAGGAAGTTCAAATACCAACCCTCTTGCAATTAATCCCTGATTTCAACACAAACGATGCGTCTCAGGTATATAGATACATTCGTTCATGTGAATCGGCTTTTGGTCTTGCAAATATTGCCCAACAGGAAATATTATTAGTCTATGCCCTAAACAAAATAACAGGTCCCTCGTCGTCAGACGTGCATAGTAAGCAATATAAGAATTGGACAGAATTGAAAAATTATCTTATACAAAAGTTTTCACAAACAAAAACACTCACACATTTAAATCTAGAACTCCAAGCAATGTTCCAAAAACCCAACGAGTCAGTAACTGAATATTTTCATAGGGTAGACCTTTGTCGAAATAAAATCGTAGAGAAATTATCAAACGAGATTAAAGATAACTCATTGCCTGGTCGTAGAATCACAGAGGAAGAGACCGCCTTAAACATTTTTATTAATGGTTTGAATTCAGATATAGGCACTATGTTAAGAACTAAAGAGTTCAGTAATCTCTCTGACGCTGGAAATTTCGCGATGCAGGAAGATAAGATCCGGAAAATGAATAGTGCTAGGCAATCCCTATACGCCCATGACATTACAAGGCGCGCACAAAAACCAGCTATTAGGCCATCATTCGTCTCAAGATCAAACCATGTTCCATCTATACAACAGCAAAAAATATGTAATTATTGTAAAAACATTGGTCATATAATAACAGAATGTCGGAAAAGGATTTATAATAATAATTTACGGAATAATCAATTCGCTCAACCAAATCAACACACATCGCAAACTCCTTCAACACAAGCACGTCCGCCAATACAACGCGCTTTGCTTCCTCCTCCAGCACGTGTGAATAATTTAAACTCCTACGCGACCGAAGAAATGAGCAACCCTTCGGAAATCGCTACAGCCTCTTGCTCAATGATACAGACTCCAACGTCAGCTCCGAACCTAGAATACGAATGTTAGATAGCACTACCATACCAATTCAGAAACCTAGACGTAGTTTACCAAATCCAGTCCATCGGGGACAAAACACTGATTCTTACAATATCGAAGATGTATCACCAGTCTATCGGCGACAATACAAAGATGCATCCACACAAACTTCTGTATCTCTAATTCAGTCGAAATCGCTTACTCACGAACAGGGTAACCAGTCCCAAAATCTCAGTAACGATGTAATTACAGTATCGAACCCTTCAAATATTACTAATTCTTCTATTTCTAGCCAAATTACTAATTCCACCACCCCTACTAATTCCTCCAAATATACCAAATCAAACGCTGTTTCAAAAACCGATTTTTTACCAAATCCAATTACTAAATCTTCTAAATCAAATGTTACTCGACCCACTACACCTGAAAATCAAAATCCAATATCAAAAAAATCAAGCTCCAAGTCTAAGTCCAAACGCAATAAGCACTCTAAACAAAACTCTAAATTCGAACAACATATTTCCAAATCATACAAAATCAAATCTCTCAGTATACCTACTGAAAACTTATTGCACTGTAAATTTCATGTCGATGGCCAACCTCTCGTCCTGCTGATCGACACAGGCGCTGCTATATCCGTTATACGTAAAGATAAAATAGGTAACAATCCTATCAACAACAACGACGTCGTATCCATTATAGGTATCTCAAACACAGACTCTACTATTTCAACTTTTGGCACCTCTAACATATCACTCGACCAATATCCCAAGCATAAATTCCACGTAGCTGATCTGAACATAGCATCAGACGGTATCCTCGGAAACGATTTCATGACCAAATTCAACGTCAATCTTTACATTCAGTCAAAAACCATGCGTATCCGTGACCGATCATACAAACTCTTTTTCTTCAACGAAAAACAGGAAAATACCACTGGAAAACAATTCTTATCAAAACGTCCAGAAACCGTTATCAACTGCTATTGTAATGAGATATCTAATGGTATAGCCATTATTGATAAACAACTAATTAGTGACCATCTTACTATCCCTAATGCCTTAGTAAACATTAAAGATAACAACTTCTTAATTACTTGTGTAAACTCTAGCGATGAAGATAAATATATTTCAATTCCTTCTATTTCTAATGCCAAACCATACGTCGAAGTATCCGATAGTTATCAAATAAACTCAATAAATGAGGACAAAACACCAAATCGAAATCAAAATTCTTTTGATAAACTAAACAAATTAATCAGACGCGATCACTTAAACCTAGAAGAATACGAATCTCTGGAAAAAATCGTATCAAATTACTCGGACATATTTTACACAGAAGGCGACCAACTTACATTCACAAATCACACAAAACATTCTATCCCTACTACATCTGAAAAACCCATCAACACTAAAACATACAGATTTCCTTACGTACACCAACAAGAGGTGAAAAATCAGGTAGATAAAATGTTAAACGAAAATATCATTCGCCCAAGCACATCACCATGGAGCAGCCCCATCTGGGTAGTTCCCAAAAAGAAAGATGCTTCCGGTAAACAAAAATGGAGAGTCGTAATAGATTATCGGAAATTGAATGACATAACAGTAGGTGACAGTTATCCCTTACCTAATATTACAGACATACTCGACAAACTAGGACATTCAGTCTATTTTACTACTCTCGATCTTGCATCCGGTTTTCATCAGATAGAACTAGACTCCAAAGACATACCCAAAACTGCATTTAACACGCCTTATGGGCATTACGAATTTTTACGTATGCCATTCGGCTTAAAAAACGCACCCGCTACCTTCCAACGTGCAATGGATAGTGTACTGTACGGTCTACAAGGAGAACGATGCTTTGTGTACTTGGATGACATCGTAGTATTTGCCTCTAGCCTTCAAGAACATGAACAAAAACTGACTGAGGTCTTCGATCGACTTAGACAGCACGGACTGAAAGTTCAACCTGACAAATGTGAGTTTCTCAGGAAAGAAGTAGCCTACTTAGGTCACATTATATCAAGCGATGGAGTGAAGCCTAACCCTGATAAAGTTCAAGCCGTAAAAGATTTTCCAGTTCCCAAGTCATGTAAAGATATTAAATCGTTTCTAGGTCTCGCTGGCTACTATCGACTTTTCATAGCAAATTTCAGCCAAATCACAAAACCTCTAACAAGCCTTCTGAAAAAAGACGTCCCTTTCATCTGGGGCAAATCCAAACAACATGCCTTTGATACCTGTAAGAATATTTTAACCACAACTCCTATTTTACAATATCCCGATTTCAGCAAAGAATTCATCCTAACTACCGACGCCTCTATTCATGCCATTGGTGCTATTCTCTCCCAAGGTGAAGTCGGTAAAGACTTACCTATTGCATATGCCTCGCGGACTCTTAACAAAGCTGAATCCAACTACTCAACGATAGAACGAGAACTTTTAGCTATTGTATGGGCTGTAAAACATTTCCGTCCCTATCTCTTCGGTAGAAAGTTCAAAATCGTAACCGACCATAAGCCGTTAACTTGGTTGTTCTCCAATAAAGATCCAGGTAGTCGTCTTGTTCGATGGCGATTAAAACTAGAAGAATTCGATTACGAGATAATTTACAAAGCCGGTAAAATGAACACAAATGCTGACGCTTTGTCACGTCCTCCAATCATGAATTCTAACATTATTGATTTAACATCAGATAACCAAAGTCCATCTAATTTCTCTGATTGTTTGCAAATCAATTATGAACATTTCTCTTTTCAAGATAGACCCATCGATTCTCCCAGATTAAAAACGTCACCTGATAACCTCTTGGATTCAAGACATAAAAGTATATTTATCCCTGTATCTTGCCAACTCGTAGAACAAAATAAAATTTTCAATGAGGCTATGGAGTCATGTTCCCAAATAGGTCCCTATTTAGAAAAGACAAAATCCCTCTACGATATTGATATTATAGTATCAGATAGAAATCAAAAACTTTTCCTCAGCCCTACGAGGCCATCTCACTTTGATCCATGGGATTCTGAAAGTTATTTCAAGTCCCTATTTTCTTGCCTTCAACAAAACGACATTGATACTCTATACGTCCCTGATTTAAAAAATGATCCCACTTGTAAATTAAACGGCAACGAACAATTACGTATCACTGCATACCTGGCCGAAATATATAATTGTGATATAATAATTTGTCAGAATAATATCAAATACCCTCAGCCTCAGGAAATCCCTCTAATATTAAAAACTTTCCATGACGAGCCCCTTTCAGGACACCGCGGCATTATAGAAACCACCAGAAAAATTCGTGACGAATATTACTGGAAAGGTATGACAAATGATATTAAAAACTATATTGAATCTTGTATCATATGTCAAAGAAATAAGATTCAAAGAAAAAACTTCCAAGCACCTATGGTGATCACCTCGCAGTCCACTGAACCTTTCGAACGAGTATCAATGGACCTCGTCTCTTATTCCGAAATTAGCGACAGTAATAACAGATATGTATTAACCCTTCAAGACGATCTCACTCGATTTGTCCAAGCCTACCCTATTCCCGATAAAGAAGCCGTGACAGTAGCAAAATATTTACTACATTTCTGCCAACACTATGGCGTTCCAAAGAGATTTCATTCAGACCAAGGAACCGAATTTACCAATAGTATTCTGAAACAATTAACTAAATTTTTAGGATCCAGTCATACTCTTAATACTGCATATCACCCACAAACGAACGGCGCTCTCGAAAGATTTCATGCCACTCTAAGAGATCATATCCGAATGTACCATAGCCGTCGTCTCAAAAACTGGGATAAAATCATTCCTTTTGCCGTCATGTGTCATAATACTTCAGTAAATAAATCCACCAATTATACTCCCCATGAATTACTTTTCGGTTATAAACCACGTCCATTTTATTCAATGAAACCTATTCCCGACTATTCCGCATCTGACTATCTAAAGGACTTAAACGAACGTTTAAGAGTAGCTAGAGATACTGCCTTAGAAAACCTCGAGACAATGAAGGAAAAGGCTAAAGACCGATATGATAGTCAAATTAAAAACACAGCCCACTATCAAGTAGGTAGCAAAGTGATGCTACGAGTCCCTAACCCTAATAATTTAGATCCCAAATGGGAAGGACCTTTCGAAATTATCCGTGTAGGTTTTAACAATAATTACACTATTCGAAAAAATAATAGACATCAACTCGTGCACGCTAATCGACTCCGACCTTACCATGCCAACGATATAATTTAGGATAATTAAACTACGCTGTGTAGTGTCGGCTTTAGAATAGCACTAACGCTGTATCCAAGCGTGTCGTAGAAGGCGACTAAGGATTTGTAGGTTAATCTTAAATATTAAGGTTTAGATACATAAGAATTACAAATATCACATATACCTTTAGCACATAATCCAAAATTCTTTTATATTTTAAGTCAATTTATTATATTTTAACTTCCTACATTTTACAGGGTCAGCTCTACAGCGGCTCAATCTCCTAATCCTAATATTTTTTACAATTTTTTACAAAATCCTTATATAAGTTTTATTATTTGTTCAATTCTAAAATTAATACTTTACATAATAATATACAAACTCTATATCTATATGAGAGACTATGTTAAGACAAAATATACATCCAATCGTAACGTAACTCAAACTTTATCACTTTCAGGGCAACCTCGGGAAACATTGCCGATTTAATAGAATCACTACCCTCTCATGCCGGACTATTCTATAAAGAAGAAGGCTCTATTTCTATTTCCGATGAATCATGGAAACTTATAATTTACCGCGACCTTAAACCACTATTTATCGCTCATGAATCCCTATTACGTTTATCAAATAGATTTGATATATTTTATACAAAATATCCCACATTTCCTAATGTTCTTTCTACTAAATCCTATTTAAAAGTTAATCTTGATAAAATCGATAACAGACTCTCTGAATTAAATATATATCTTGGTAAAAACTCTAGACAGAAAAGGAACTGTTAGACGGACTAAGTTCTTTACTAAAATATCTCATTGGTACTCCTGATGCCAAAGACGCACAACATTACAATGAATGTATCGATATGCTCGAGAAGCGCGAACTCGATTTAACTTCTTTAATGCAAAATCAAATTCAAATAACTTCCAGTACATTAAAAAATTTCAATGAAACAATTTTTAAAATCTCCTACGATGAACAAATCATTAATGATAATATTGAAAAATTGAACGCATATCTTAATAATAGTTCCAACGCTATTTTCGATATTAAAGTAACAGAAGATGTGTCTACTATTTCAATTCAAATTCTAGAATTAGTCACTAACCTTGAAAACGATATAAATGACTGCTTAGCAAGCATTCTTTTCGCTAAATCTAATATTGTTCACCCTTCCATAATATCATTAAGTAAATTACATGATAATCTTCTTTTTTCTAATCATGCTAGGTCTAACAAACAATTAGTGAGTCCCGTAAGTATAGAAAATATTAATAAGATTTTAGATTCATCCCAATTATCTGCATATGTTTATTCTAATAGGCTAGTATATATATTAGATTTCCCTTGGGCAAACCCGAATCCTTTAAACTTGTAACGAGGCGCCATAGCTATATTGGCGACTCGTTGCTTTCATTGCGCTCTTCTCTGGCCATTTTTCATATTTTCTTTTCTCTTCGTTTCCTATTTTAAATTTACTGTCTGTCTCTGTTTCCTATTTTAAATTTACTGTCTGTCTCTGTTTATTTGTTTTGTTCGAAGTTTATTCTTACCAGAGTCAGCGCGTAGAGCGGTTGACTCACCGAAAATAAATTATTTAAATATATTTATAGTGCTGAGCAGTTATAATAAGCTCACAAGTATATAATAAGCTCATAAGCATAATTCACAAGTTTCCTGTATATATATTCTTTACTACCAGTTCCTGTTTCTAAGTCTATAAGTTTCTTTAAGGCACTATTGTAAGTAGCCCTACCTTTTATAATATGTTTTTAGTGATAAATGTGAAATTGTTTTTGTATTCAGTGTAATTTACCTTTTTTTATATAATTGTTTCAGTTGTGCCTTAATTACTTAAATATAAAACAAGTGACCTAAACGAGCTTTTATTTCTCCGGCGGCACCCGTCACACTGGCGCCTCAACGTGTATAGAACACCACCATCCAGTCAACCAGTACCGGCGAACCGAACTACTATATTTTGTAGATCGTTGTATGTTGTGTGTGATTTTTTGTTATCTTTTTCCAAATTCTAAAAGCCTTAGTCGCCCCCCACTATTTTATCGGCCATATTATTAACTTAATCATCTCATCTCATCCCAATCCTCATTTTATTTAATTTATAGTAGTTGACAATACAACTACATCTCTACACAAAACACTTACAAGACACTTTACCCAACATTTACTACATTTTACAGACAAGAAACTATACGCGGTTTCGAAAGAAACCGGCACAAAATTGTTGCTGATTCTGAGCGTCAATATATCACTCAGATCAGTGCAATTAACACTTACGGGCAGTGCTGAGAGGGAGTACCTCCAGTGTATCCCACATACAAGTCTTAGATTTGGCTAGGCACTTTCCTGGAGGCAATCCGTGCCGACTATCCAGAGGTTCCTACCAGTCTAAACTTGAACACTACACCTACCTAACACTAATTCTATTAAATTTATCTTAGTCTTACTTAACCAGTCCTTGTATAATAGAATAGATAGAAAAAATTTAAACAACTTTAGTTTCACTCTCCTTTCAATTCATCACATATCATCCTATCACTTAGACTATTATAATTTATAGTAGTGACATAACAAACACGCAACTACACACTACACTTACAGTACACTTACCCCACATTTACTACACCCATCAGACAGTAAAACTATACGCGGTTTTGAAAGAAACCGACACAAAATTGTTGCTGATTCTGAGCGTCAATATATCACTCAGATCAGTGCAATTAATACTTACGGGCAGTGCTGAGAGGGAGTACCTCCAGTGTATCCCACATACAAGACTTAGATTTGGCTAGGCACTTTCCTGGGGGCAATCCGTGCCGACTATCCAGAGGTTCCTACCAGTCTAAGCTTGAACACAATACCTACCTAGCACTAGTATTATTAAATTTATTTTAAATCATAATTGTTTTTAAGTAGTTTTTAAATAGCTAGAAAAACACCTCGTTTGGAAACACAATCATTTATTTTTAATAACACTATGAATCCATCACTTATAAATAAACCTGAGCTTGCTTATGAACTTTGTCTCCGCTCAATTCAATTTCCATCTGTCGCAACCGCTGAGGAATTACAAGAATTACTAAATCCAATAATAGACTCAGATTGTTCTATTCTTTCCAGTCCTTACTCCATTGAACGTGATCTTGATAAAATCAAAAACATTCTGCTTATGGTTTCTTCATGATTAATTTATCAATACGTTTAAATAGATTAGAGATTACTACATAACATAAATGACTTTTGCAATACTTCAAACAAATTTTTCATCCATGACAGCCTGTCAATCAAATTTTAAACCTCTTCTGTCCAACAATAACATAACTACGAACTCCTGGCACAAAATTTACTCAAAACTCTTTAGACCTAAAAAAATTCTTTTATTCCTTACTTTTTCTTTATTACTTTATTATTACTTTTATTTACGTTTATACTATATATTACTTTTATTACTTTTTCTCCCAACTATATTTCTCTATCGTTATTACTTTTCCAAAAGTTTTTTTTATATATTACTTTTATACATACTACTATTTACAACTCATTCATTCACTCATTCTATTACAACACATAATAATTACTATACATTAACTTTCTTCATAGAAGACATACTTAATTATACAGTCTTACAGTCTTCATAGAGGGCATTAATTTTTCAGTCTTCATAGAAGGCATATTTAATTTCTCAACCGAGATTAGAACCTCTTAGTCTATTGTTAAAGCCTCATTATACATCTTGAGGGAATTTTTTTCTTCCAGCGGGTTGTGACTGGTTAAATAAGCCTACACTAATTTATATTTTTCATCCAGCGGGTTGTGACTGGATAAATAAGCCTACACTAATTTTTATTTTTCATCCAGCGGGTTGTGACTGGTTAAACAAGCCTACACTAATTTTTATTTTTCATCCAGCGGGTTGTGACTGGTTAAACAAGCCTACACTAATTTTTATTTTTCATCCAGCGGGTTGTGACTGGTTAAGCAAGCCTACACTGTTTTATTTTTTTTCACCCAGCGGGTTGTGACTGGTTAAATAAGCCTTCACTAATTTAGGGAGCCAGTTGAGTATTCAATAAATTTTGGATACTCTACCGCGTGGAGTCTGGTTGTCTCGTTAAATCAACCATGACCGTTGACTGAAGTATGTTCTGGAAGTATGAAAGTGATGCATGTAAGGAAAGTGATGCATGTAAGAAAGCTGGTCTCCTTATTTTCTCATTTCACAATTCTCATCTCATCCATTTTTATTAAAGATATGTTTTTTTTTTTATATAAAATGGTCACATTTTTACATAGTTTTATGAAAAATCCTTTTTATACTCAGGATTTTTTCTTCCAGGGGGGAGCGGGTATTGTAACGAGGCGCCATAGCTATATTGGCAACTCGTTGCTTTCATTGCGCTCTTCTCTGGCCATTTTTCATATTTTCTTTTCTCTTCGTTTCCTATTTTAAATTTACTGTCTGTCTCTGTTTCCTATTTTAAATTTACTGTCTGTCTCTGTTTATTTGTTTTGTTCGAAGTTTATTCCTACCAGAGTCAGCGCGTAGAGCGGTTGACTCACCGAAAATAAATTATTTAAATATATTTATAGTGCTGAGCAGTTATAATAAGCTCACAAGTATATAATAAGCTCATAAGCATAATTCACAAGTTTCCTGTATATATATTCTTTACTACCAGTTCCTGTTTCTAAGTCTATAAGTTTCTTTAAGGCACTATTGTAAGTAGCCCTACCTTTTATAATATGTTTTTAGTGATAAATGTGAAATTGTTTTTGTATTCAGTGTAATTTACCTTTTTTTATATAATTGTTTCAGTTGTGCCTTAATTACTTAAATATAAAACAAGTGACCTAAACGAGCTTTTATTTCTCCGGCGGCACCCGTCACAAACTTTACCATATATATTCCATTCCTATCCAACATCCCAACTCTATATTCTATACAACCATCCTACCAGAACATAAGTACCTAGCCACGAACCCAAGCGGCGAGCGCTACGTATCTACAAGCACACTGAGTAACTGCAAGCCATACGCTGAAAGAAGAAGCGTCTGTCGTAACACTGTCATCTACAACGCTGACACACGACCAATCTGCGAGCTGCAAATCCTGTTCAGTGTCTCCAATAAAATTCCAAAAACTTGTACAACTTCAACATTTAATGCCCAGATAAATACTTTCCAACCTCTAGAAGATAACAGATGGCTGTATATTCTTAGCAACGCAACGCAATGCATACTCCAATGCAACAATCAAGTTACTCATCACAACATCCAAGGGTCAGGAATCATCACCCTTAAGGAAAACTGCAAACTCTACACTGGTTACAGTACTCTCTCTGCATATAAAGAAAAAGTAGAAAATGTAACCTTCCCAATTATAATTCCTGACATCAGAACTGACGATTGCTTCGAAGAAAACAAGAATCTCCATGTTCCAGATTTACTACCTATCACCATTAACGAAACTCCTTTGGACTCGCTTCACAACCTGAAACATCAACTGGACAAACATAATGAAGAAATCCAGAAAATCAAGAATAAACCATTTATTCATCGACATCAGACTACATTTTCATGGTTCTATTTCATAACCGGAACCTTGATGTTAACGTTTATAATGTACAAACTCTTCCGGAAATGTCACCGAGTCACAGATCGTTTTGACAATCATCGACGCGACAACGAAAGAAGTTCATGTATTCAAATCTTCAACAACTGCTTCAGCCCATCTTCACGAAGACAACAACAGAACACTCAGGTCTCCAACGCAATATTGTAACTGTCATCATTATAACTGTCAACATTAAACCATACTACAACATCATGCATTTCTGATGACGAGAGCGATGAACGTCCAACCACACCACAAAGATCAGGCGCTAACGCCCAATCTTTATTCTAAGGGGGGAGGTGTTATGTTATACCCCTATTATGTTAATATATTAATCATATCTTTTGTTGACCAAACTTATTTGTTCCTATATTATTCTTTTGTTTATCAAACTCAATTATCTTAAAGCCATGTTATCTATCGTTCCCATGTTCTTAAGTTATCTATTATTTACTCACTAATTACTTCATTTGCATTGTATCGAGTCATCTAAACTTTCCAGAGTCCTTTGAACGTTTGTATAGTAATTAAGTAATAGTTTTGTTTAGCTTTCTCAGGACTCAAACATTATATAGATTGAATTCTTTTAGTATTAGTTAGTTATAATCTGAACCACATCGATGTAAGACATATTTCTTGTAGTTTTTAATAAATATTTTATTTTTATATTAAGTAAGTTACTTGCCATATAACAACTATGGTTTTGTATGCAATTAATAAATAAAACAACACACGTGTGATTAGATAAAATGGAAACTGTTTTTATTTATATGGGGGTATATATTTTATTTTTAATTGTTGTCTCTTTTGGTCTGCACACGCACGCATCTAGGTTGTGACGTAATACCAGCGTTGCAGGTGGTTGCGTTTTGGTTTCACCGTATATGTTTCTTTTAAACTTTTTGATATGCTTCCTATATTTGTAACGAAACCAAATAAAAATCTTTAATTATGAATTTGAAAATCTTAAAGTCCACTTTTGCACTGTTTTTGATATTTAAATAAGCAAAACTAGTCAAAAATATTTTAGCGGTCGTAACAGTATTCCCTATTAGTCAAACCAAAAAACAAACAAAAAACGTTCTAGTTAATTATTCATATTTTCGTGTACAGCATATTATTATGTTTTGGCAACGTTATGTTTTGTAGACCCGTAATTACCCATCTTATTAGTAAGAATCTTGTATTATTATTTTTTTACAATATCTTATATGTAAATTTAATGAATTTATAATTCAACAGATGTAAATTTCCTTTTCGGATCCAAAATTTTTAAGTTTACCTCATTGGTATGTTGCTTGTATACAATAAAAATATAGCTAACATTTTTTTATGATAATATCAACGCCATAAATGTCAAATTTAACAAAAAAATATAGCAAAGATCCATCCTTCCTATATTTTCAAAGGTGTTTAACAAAAATTAACATAATTTAAAATGTAATACAATATGCAATAGTCGTTACTTTTCTGTAAAAAATATACCTATGTTGCAGGGAAATAGGGAAAACAGAAATTTGATCAAGTTTCTAAACGACTTATTAATTTGTACTGTGTTTACGTTATTATGACATGTGTGTTAGTGGTAAAGAAACTGGTATATGGTTTGATGCTGCGGGAGCGATCCTGCTTGCTGCAGCAATGTTTTTGGGTCTATGCGATAAGGATAAGCATTTTTATTGTGTTCGCTCTTGATTCCAATCAAGCCCGGGCGCCAAAACAGGTTCCAGTTTGGAACGAGCTAACTCAGAATTGCCTATTCACCATGGATTTAAAAACGGACAGGTTGTAAGTACTCGGAAAAACAGACAGGGAGATAGTTCCATTCCTTTGCTGTGCGTATTATAAAAGATGTTAACAAGCCCTTGGTGTGGCAGGTAGGAATAGCAACCAAGAAAGGGTGGTAGCCCATAGTGTGATTGGATGTCTAATTGAAAAAGGGTAATGGTGGTATTAGCATATGCAGCTCCTGAGTACACTCTCTAAAATACATTCTGTAGAAGACCGACAGACAGGCAACTTGTTCTCGGTTAATAGTTTTGACGTGACAACGTCTTATAAATTGGTTTGCCGGGTGACACTTCAAGAAACTGCGTTACGCTCCGCTCACGTTATGCGCTTACAATGAGAGCGAGTGAGAGGCACGCGTCCCTTCCACTCGGGCATGGTTAGCCCGCCTAAGAGCGAGAGAGACAGACATAAAAAGTGGAAGGGACGCGTGCCTATAAATTAATGTTTTAAATATAATTCTTTGTATAAATAAATGTTTTAAATTGTTACTATTATTCATCCTTCTTCCTACTATACGAATGAATATTCACATTAAAATTATTTTACCACTCAAAGTCGTTGTCACGTAAAACTTTCGCCCGTATACCGACTTTACAGGCAACCAACCAGTTTTTTTACATATTGTTGTTGTGTAGTGTCCACCAGATTAAAATAAAGCTTTTACACATAAAGGTTTTGAAAAGGCGACTAAACATACTTCAGTATCATTTACATTATCTCAGGTAATCAGGTATCCTTCGTTAATCACAAAATGAACCGCAGCACTTTTTTAATTGTGGTCTTTTGCTCCAACCAAGCATGGAGATATGGCAAAACTTCCCTAAATTTGGGGTAATGCTCCAGCAGTATAATTCTTTCAGCTAGGAAGATAAATAATGGTTGTGATATACTTATTTATGTATTATATCCGTTATTGAGTATCTATAATACAAACTCTGCTTCCTTTGGGACTAAATTGTCGGTGTGAGTTATCCGCGGTTTTATCGATTGATTAGGCTTTATTGACAACTAGCTTTTACCCGCTTCGCTCGCATTAATGTAGACTGCTGATTTTATTTTTGCTTCTAGGAAACAGTCTTTCTTTGTGACCTCTATGTGTTGGAAACCGAGGTGAACATTTTTTCTTGTCATTTTTTGAATTTATTATACCGTTTTCTATATTTTATTGTTTTTTGTATGTCATTCCTATTTTTGTAAGAATGTAATGTAAATAAAACTATTATTTACAATAATATCTAACTTACCCCTGTACAACTTACCTGTGTTCGTACAAATGTATGCAATTTCATGATGAACAGTTGCCTAGTTAAAACGTGAATGTGTGACAAACAAACGAAAGCCACTTTCATATTTATAATATAAGTTAGGATTGTAATTTTTAAACTACCAAAAGACTGTTCCATGACAAAAACTATCACACTTTATCATAATATTAATGTTCTATTTATATGATATGCCATAATTTTTACTATTTCACTACGATGATTTAACCATTCTTCTTAATTATATAATTTACTTTATACCTAGCAACATTTCAATTTCCCTTAGGGAGTTGATCAAAAGTCTGTTTCCATTATATCCTAAAACATACCTATTTTGTAGGAACATCGTTGCCATTTTTAAGGCAACAGATACCATTTTCATAAAAAGTAACAGCAAATGAAAATGGCACAAGCCTATATATTTTCAGAACCACATAAAGGCTTAGCGTTTCATGTACTGAATATTATTATTTGAACGCTTTAATTAAGATGTTTCAATAAAATCAATTTTACCGGATTAATTGCACATTTCTTCAATCTTGTTAACTTTTTGGTGACTCTGTACTACTGTATCCTTTTGGTATTATTGTGTAGCTTTTTATGTCAATAAAATTATTTATTAATTATTTAATTTTGGGTTACTTATATTTTATCCTTGACTTTCTTAGTTCTTGCACTTCCACGCTCATTACACATTTGAATAAAACAATTATTTTACGGATTTTGCACATAATTTATTTAATATTAAATCCTGTCGATTCGACTACTTTACAGGAGTCGTGATTCCAGGATGACTAAGGCAATGGTCGTCATATATTTTCTAGTACACTCACAAAATTTTAATCGGACACTTTCCTAATTGTTCAAATTGTCTATAAATAATATTCATTTATTTTGCATTTTATTTAGTTTAGTCTAGAACGTCAGGATTAAATATAAAGTATGCGGAATTATAAATAAAATATTTATTTTTATTTCAACACACCAATGCAAGCAAAAAGCGTTTTGACTTTGTACAATGCCCAAGCAGATGAGAGTTTCGTTTTAGCGAGAAAGAGATATACAAGTAATTTTATTAAACTTATTCAAGGAAATTATCTATATTTAAACAAGGCAATTTAATACCCAAGTCCTATAAGACTTTCCTAGATTTTTTCATCACAAGACTTAGTTTCAAATTCATTACTCTCCATTAAATTCACGAGAAATTAAACTGAATTAATAAGTATATGAAAATAACTTTCAATATCATATTATAATTGTTCTTCCAAAAGATCCGTATGTCTTTTTTTAAACCTTGGCTGAGATGATTTTTGCTTAATTACAACAATTATCTTTCTCCCAAGGGGTGCTCGACGCCTAGTTTCAGCGAATTCATTATCGAGAGTGGTCACAAGCTAAGCATAATATGAAATAAACTTCGAAATTAAGTAATCTTTAGAACTGACAGAGACAGAAAAACAAAAACGATCTCTAGCAATACTTAAAATAAAAACCTCTATTACAACTAGCGGCCCGTCCCGGCTTCGCACGGGTGGACAAAATTCTTTAAATATTTTCTTTTATTAAATATATTTCCGTTAGTACCATCTAGCGTCCGATAGACGAACTACTTGCGGTTAATGCGTTGCTATGGTAACGTTATTGATACAATGGAAAAAGAACGGACAGACAAACACACAAACAACTGTGAACTTGAGTATAGATTGATACGCACCCACATTTTTGCCAAACAAAAATTGTAATATAAATACACAAAAGTAATCGGTCCACAGTATGCTTCAATTGAAAAAAGTTGAAGTAAATTAATTCATTTTTAACTTTTGTTTTTAAATTTTGAAATATTTATCTTCTTATGATCACATATATTTATTTCACAGGATGTAAAATGTTTAAAAACAAAATTTGATTTGCTTAAAAACAAAAGAGAAGTTGTGAACCAAAAATGACATTGTCTGAAAAGAAGATTTTCGGAATTGTGAGACAAAAGTTTAATCTGGGAAATGCCTTTGCGCTTGCATCAGTGTTACCAGCTTACAGTTTGCAAACTACTAAAATTCATATCAAATAGTTTAAATTATATTTTTATGTAATAGTTGGGTTCTGTCAGTAGTTTGTTTTATTGTGTTATAAAGGGGAAAGCCCATTCTGGGCCCACCGTGGACATCATTAAACGAGGATATGATTTTGTACATAAATTTTGTCATTTAAAGTTATGAGTTTTACATATGTTTAAACAGGCGCCACTGCAATGAACTAAAAAGTATTTTTATTTATAAATCGTCATAAGTTATGTAGTTCAATGTTGCCAGCGCGTTAATTACATTTAAGATAAGATTTCACATTGAATATCGATACGAATCGATTGTGACACAAATACATTCAACTGAATAAATAACTTAAGATTTTGCATAAACAACGTAGATCATAAACCTAAATAAAATATAAGTCAAAATAAAGCTAAGGTTTTATTCTATAAAACACAGAAAGTAATAAAATAAGTCGATTAATCGATGTCGTGTTATTATATTTTTGGTTTCCTTTAATGGCAACACTTGTTTGTCAATCATATGTCAATAATTCAAAATAATTGTCAGCTGTCATGTCACGCTCAAGCTGATGTGTTTTGATTGCAATCTCGATTTCTTTAACAGCGACCTGGCTTCCCTATTCGGACTTAATTCTGATCTTTACCGACGACTTGGGCTTTGTTTTACGGACTCAGTGGTTACTATCGACGACGAATTTGACTTTGTTTTATGGACTCTGTGCTCACTATTAAAGACGACTGGCTGTGGAATCAAGGATCGGTGATGCATGACAGTACTTTGGTATATAAGTTGGGCTAGATATAAGTCGCTTTGAGGCTAGATATTACCGTTTTTAGGTGATATGTTGGTCATATATGATAATGAAAAATATATAGAGACTTAATGTTTAAAAAGTTATTTTTTATATACCCCAATGACTACAATTATATAAAATATAATGGTAACATTTTTATCTCCAACATTGGGAACATCTCGAGCATGGAACCTAGGGAAATTCCTTATTTGCCTCACAGTAGGACATATTTCCTACATAAAATTATTTATGTTTCTACTCTTTCTAAAACAATGGCATCCTTTTTAATATATCATTAAGACATCTGACACACTTAAGATTTTAAAAGAATAAATTACTATTCTAATTTTTGCTGCCAATCATGGGCCCAAGACACTACGGAGCGTGGGCATTCCTTTTGAAACTGTTGATTTAAACATTTATTATTATAGTGTATTATTAAGATATTTAGGATTTTTTAAGCTCCATCATAATTATCTCCATGTACTCCTTTACACAGGAGCTAACAATACCTCTAAAGTCATTAAAATAAAAAAACCCTCATGCCTGTAAATACATATAACCACAGTCTATAATTTAAGAGTCATTATTATAAAAGTTGATGTTTTTTTTTCATAATAACATCACAATTTTCATATTTCTTCAAAAAAAATTTAATACCAAACAAGACAGGATTTTATTAGCTGTTTACAAGGTCCCATATGTGCACAAAAATTTTTTTGTTGTCCTACTCTCGCATACAAATTAGGTGCTCTCTCTTTTTTTTTTTATTGCAGAAAGTTGGCAAACAAGCAAACTGCCCACCTGATGGTAAGTGGTAACAGTCACTTATAATACATGTGACTCTTGTGAGATTCGCAGCAAAAATGCAACCCCCACAAGAACCACAGTGTACGTTGCCAACTTGTGACACAAGATGTAAAGTCACTGTACCCAGTAATTTCACTGCCATATCTTACCCTTCAAACCGGAACACAGCAATGCAAGCACTGCTGCTTTGCGACAGAAATAGGTAAGACGGAGGTACCTAAGCAGACGACCCTGGTACAGAGTCTCCCTCCAGTAAAAATAGAAAGGTCATAAAAAAATCTTCTCTTATTTTTTATTAAATTATTTTATATTATTATTTATATTATTTATTATTAAATCTCTTAAAATAGATAGGTCATTTAAAAAGAAACACGAAACAAAGTACTACCTGGAGACTATTTTATCAACACATCTTTTCTAAATTAAGAGTTTTGCGTTTTTAACGCTAGAAACAAAAATGTTAACATATTTTCCTTTATTTCTCTTGGTAATAAAGTCAAGTACCCGAGAGTCATTTTTATATTTAAATAATTTAAAAAAAGCTTATATGATAGGTCTGATTAAAGTTGAAGAAACGAGAGATGTATGTATGTATAGTGGAAAGTGGAAATCTGTGATCTCTGAATACTCCTGCGGGAAAAAGGCATGTATCCATGTAGGTAAAATAACTATAACTCACCAACAAATTCAATAATATCGTTGTTTAATTCCATCAACGACGACATAACAATGTTACGGTAAAGAAATCGAATGTTCCATTACACAAAATCAAACCCTGCGTTTGGTAGAAGCGTTACACACTGGCAACATTTTCGTCGTTATTTTAGGCATTTTCAATTATGTAGGTACCGTGCCGTTTTTTCGCCTGACGTCGTTCAACGGTCGACAACTATGCGAGTTTGCCAGTGGTAGACTTTTTTGCTGGATGTTCGCTATTTTTATGCAAAGGCAAAGGAATGAAGACAAATGGCGATAAGACGGAGTGTATTTCAATCTATTCTACCAAATAGCAACACTAAGAATTTCTTGCTTAAAAAATGTTTTCCACGGTATCATATCTGTGTAATAACTTAATAATAAATAAATTACATATACATCTTTACATACATTGTTCCGACTCCTAGTTAAGTAATTGAAGAACTTGTGCTGTGGAGTACAGAAACAATGACAGCATCACAACACACAGACCCAAACCAATATCGAAAAGTTCGTTTTCTACATTGCCCGGCTAGGGCTCAAACCTGGAACCTCGGAATGGATTTACCATAAAAACTAAGTATATCGAATGCGGTAGATAGAACACCTTTTTGAATCATCCAACATTTTTACCCACCACTCACTAAGGACGTCTTTTAACTAAAAAGAAAAACGGGCATAAGAAAACAGTCAGCTTTAACAGCAGTAACGACATTTACAATATTATACGTCATCAACAGACATAATCCACAAAAAATAATCTATAATCTAAGATCACAAATTTGGTGTGTTTGTCTGTCCGCTCTTTTTCCCGCTCTTTTTCCATTTTATACGCGTTACCATAGCAACGCGTTCCCCGCAAGTAGTTCGTCTACCGGACGCTAGGTGGCGCTAGCGGAAAAATATTTAATAATAGAAAAAATTTAAAAAATTTTGTCCTCCCGTGCGAAGCGGGACGAGCCGCTAGTGTTATTATATTATCACAATAATAGTAGCATTAAGGTTTCAATATATCGTTGATTACAACAAAGTCAAGTGTAAGTTTAAAATAAGATTAGAATATTCTTTATTGCATATCATACGCAACAAAATAAATGACAAGGAGTGACCAACAGAGACAAAGTACAAATGTTGGCCTTGTCGCCAAAAAGCAATATCTTTCAGGCAACCTTTGGGTGGAGAAGAAAGTAAGCAACAAAATAGTCCAGGTCAGTGGGTGGTTCTCAATAAAAATAAATATACTAATAGTCAATTTACAATATTTGAAAACCGTAGTATCGCAGTATTACTTCACACATATACACATACAAGTAAGAAAGTGCCTTTTGAAAGTGAATTTATTAGGAGATTTTCTAATTGATTCGGGAAGACTATTTTAAATTCAAATTGCTTGAAAAGTAAAGGAATCAATCATAAAGCCAGAATGAAATAGGGGACTGGAGAGTGTTAGATAGAGGAGATACAACGAAGTTGATGGTTGTTTTCCATATTGTATTCAATAAAAAAATAGTCCATCACCTCATCTAAAAGATTAAAATATATAATTTCGAAAAGCTGCCAAGGCTATATATGATGGAAATTTTTGCGAATTTCAAAATTGAAAATCTGTCACAATCTGGTCCTAAACCTGTTGATTCGATTCCACACAAAAATATTAAGATCGGTTAAGAACTCGGGAAGTTGTGGCGTAACAATTATTGCGCCATTGAAGCTGATCCATGGGAGCTTAGCCCGCTCCAAACAAACTTAAATGCATTTACGAGGGGTGATCAATGATAATAGGTCATTTCCTATGTACATAAAAACCCAATATCTATAGGTATATATTGTTATACTACCCACTAGTTCAGGCTAGAAAAATCATAGAGATAGGACATGATTTCCGGGAGCTACATTCATTTGAATAGGAGCTGTCGGAGAGAGAATATCAAAATGGAGAAAAAAGAAATTGAACAAAAGATTTGTAATTGACAACATAACGTTTAATTTTCGAGGACGTTTATCGAAGCCATAAATTCCTCTTATTGAGTTTACAAACTTTTTTGAAAACTTAAATTCCATTAAAGAGTAGACTCTCTTAAATAATCTATGATAACTTCAGTTCTATGCAGTGCCAGCTTACTAGGGTTGACAATTTATTCGCTTTGATAATTTATTACATATTTTACGGGGTTTTTTGTAACACGTTGTATAAAAAAATAGTTGTATAACACTTGCAGTATGAGGTAGAAATAAGTGTACTTAAACATAGCAATGATATAGAGTATTAACAACAAATGGCTTGGAGTCATACTCAGTAAAGACCCACAGTTCTATCATGGGTTCGATAGATCCAGAGCAGTAATCACCACCATAGTAGGCGCTTGGCATACCATTTCGGGAAATAATCACGGCTGTCTCGCTAATATGGTATTTATAGTAGTTGTATTCAATTATAGTTAATCTGCTTCATATCTTTTATGTATTCCTTTTAAAATTATAAATATATATTATAATTTATTTATAACAGAAATATAATAGAAAAAATCGACTCGGCTCACATGTACATTCTCAAAGTATGCTCAAAATTATCATATAAGATAGCCTTGAAAAATGCAAAAAATTAAAATTATAAATATTATTTAGGTAGGAGACTTAGGTCTTCATATTATTTATATCATATTCCCACGTTTTTCTTCGGTCGCTTTCTTCTCTGTTTGCTTGTCTATCGTCTTGTCTGTCCAGTTGGAATCTTGTATCTCAATTTTGGGGCACTTCCCGACCACCAAGCGAGTTGAAACTTTCAGGGTAGCTCAGAACCCGATGACAATGCACGCTTAAACAACTTTCAACTTTCTAGGTGGACTTTCAGGTCAACTTTCGGCAACTTTCACTTTTATATGGGGCTTTTCCTTCGTTGAGTTAATAATTAAAAAGAATAAAATAATAATACGATAATAATACGTAAAGATGCGCCCCCACGTTTTGAGTGGCCCCTCGCTTGGCCCCGCCGGGTTATTTTATTCTGTTTTGGTCACTGAAAAACGTGGGATTTTTAGATTTTTAAATCTAGTATTTTTTTTATTATTTTGAATGGGTTTGGCTCTTGAACCCAATCAAGCCCGAGGGCCAAGACAGAATCTACGTTGGAACAAGCTAACCCTGAAGGTGCCTATTCTTCCTGACTTTAAGAACGAACGAGGTAGTTCCATTCCTTTGCTGTGCGCATTATAAAAGATGTTGAGAAGCGCTTGGTACGTCAGGTAGGAGTAACAACCAAGAAAGGGTGGTAGCCCGCAGTAGCCGGCAGTCCGATGGAAAACGGGAGATGGCGGTATGAGCATAAGCAGCTCCTGAACACATTCTCTAAAGTACATTCTGTAGAAGACCGACAGGCCGGCAACTTTGCGGCGGTGAGCTAAGGAAGCTTGCTCTTCACCAATTTGCTGTCACTAAAGAGCCTCTCTTTATCATATCTCATATCTTTTAAGCATTGCTTTTCAAAATTATCAATTTTATTAAGGAGACTATAGGTTTTATAATTTTTATATATTTTATGCATTTTCAATGCGATCTTATAAGATAAATTATTATAATAGAAAAATACTAGAAAAAATCGACTAGGGTCACAAGTGAATTCTCAGGCGGCTCCTCTCGAATACGAGAGGATGTTCCTCTCATTGATGAAACAACGCTGGCCTACAGCGTAAAATCAGGAATGTACTAGAAAATTTCGACGAGTGTTCACAAGGCTCGGTAGCTCAATTGGGAGAGCATTGGACCGTATTTCCAAAGGTTGCGGGTTCCCGCCTGAGAATTCACTTGTGACCCGAGTCGATTTTTTCTAGTATTTTTCTATTATAATAATTTATCTTATGAGACTTTAGGTTGATAAATTAAGCAAGAACATGTAAATATTGAATCGGAATAACTGTTTGTCTAAATAAATTGAACAAAGTCTGAAAATCAGTAACGGCTGAGAACTTCGCTTTTTTCATTCTTTGTTGTGATAACCTAAGGCTAAAATGATATATAGCTTTATTTCAGTAATCGGGTGAATTGTCAAAAGCAATCTACTGAATATATTTAGGGTTGTTACAATGCCGTTTTATTTATTTATTTAAAATTCTATTAACTATACTTATTAAATTAGTACAACAGGTGGATTTTAACCTAGTGGTTTTCATTGCCGGTAAATCTTTAGGAAAAACGAAACTTAATAGAGGTATACATCGGATATAAATATACTTTAATAAACATACTAAATCAATTACAATAAGATGATCCTGTCACTAAGGACAATGTCCTTCACAAAAGTTGTCCTTCAAAAAAGGATGGATTGGAATAGGATCTATACAATTGAAAAAAAAATGAAAATATTGGATAAATGAAAAAATAAATTAAGAAAATAGTTATTAATAATTGAATACACAATTTGACTTAAAATAATTGAATACTTAACACGAGAGTTCCCGCAGGATTTTCGCCCACACACTATGTCACCTTACAATCATTGTATCACACTTACATTTTAACACATGCCCACCAGTAGCAATGGATAATAAAAATATCAAAGCCTTTTTAACGATGCAAAAAAATTGAAACATCTTTTAAAATTACAAAAGTAGCCCCCAGTAACAAGTTTCGCCTGGTCTCAATTTTAATAAAGTCATTCCCAACTTCTCTTCCCAACTTGTTCTGACGACTTTAAAGGCTTTTTGGGAGTAGCGAGAAATTAGTTTCTATTGAATTTTTTAAAGTGATTTCGTAAGACTTCAACAGTAAAAATGTAATCAACGTGTTAGAAAAAATATTAGGAAACTCAAGAATCTAAATTGTATAATGAGCCGGGTTAAAACTACATTCGTAAATGTGACCAAAAATTTTTATGAAAACTTGGGCCTGGAGTATAACAGAATGAAAGTAATATAATATTATATAGTTAGATTCGATACTATAAATATATAATTATAATTTATATAAAATATATACCAGTTAGGAACGTTCCCGATTTAAATATTGTGAAGGTGGGAGTAATATATGATGACCATTGCCTTAGTCGTCCTGTGATCACGGCTCGAGTAGTCGAAACGTCAGGCTTAAATATAAAATAAATGATGAGCAAAATCCGTAAAGAAGTCATTTAAAAGGTATAACGATACTAAATTATTCCTGACATTCTGACTAATATTGGCAATCAGAGAATTGTGAAATAGAAAAATATAAAAAACTTAGTTTTGCTGAATCGCTTACTTATTTCTAAATTAGTTATAGGTATAACTAGTATACTTTTTTCATGCACTCAACTGCTGTTGTTTGGAAAAACAAACACTCAACAAGCAAACCAACCAATGTTACGATACCAAGTGAGTGACATTTTTCATCAAACTGTCATAGTGTTTTATTCATAAATTAGACATAACATTTCTGGTAGAATATTGAAAGGCATAATTTGATAAAACCTGCTTGTTGGTAATGGATAAAAAATACTTCACCTAACTTCATCTGCAATGTATACCAAATTATGCCTTTTGTTTTTATGCCAAAGTGAATTACCAATAAACACAACAAGATCTCTCTTTTGCTTAAATTATATACCCCTAGCTGTAGTTTAATCGAATTGAATAATCGATGACAGTTTTTTATTTTCTTTTATAACCACATCTTTATTAACTTGCTTTCGTTCGTGTCTGTCCTTCTGTCTGTCCGCAAAATTTTCTAATCTTATAACTCAAAATTAGACCACTTCTGATGCTCCTAAAGAGATCAAAATTTTACCACACGTAGATCATGGATGACAGTTCATTATTCAGTCATCACCAACATAAACTTAATAGTTAGATAACAATAAATTAAATAAAACACCTATATAATCCTTGAAGAAAGTCAATAAATCCTCGGATTTATCCTGGGATACTAATTTTAAAAACTTTAGAATTTAAAAAAATTTAATAAAGGCATGAAATTTTATCAATTTGCTCCTATCATTTTACACTAAGACTAAAAGTAATAGAACTAAAAAAAGATTTTTAAAAACCCCTTTTTTATAAGCGGACTAAAAGAAGAAAATAATTTGTTTCCCAGAATTGTGATGGAAAATTCTTTTCCCGAAATAATAAAAATTTCAAAGATATATGTAACGGATACTAGGGTAATGGATAGACATATACGGATGATACAAAGATATGTAATATTTATATGATCATGTAATAAACACAAACTTCTGCCCCTTCCGGAACTCAAACCCAGGACTCGTTGGTGCATTAAGCAGGATTAATACCATTGCATCAAACAGTCGTCAAGTTAAGATAGTTTTTTGAATAAATTCTAGTGATGATTAGACCTTTAGTAACATTTAATTTTTATTTTTTTTTTTTTTTTGAAAAACCAACAGCGTAACAATTTAATTTAACCTAATTAGTAATAAATCTATGGTAAAGCTAATTACAGGTTTCCCCCAATATCATCCATAATATTTTTGGACGTGTCACAAGTAATTAAAAAAAAAAAAACAAATAAAGACAGTCAGACAAACAGAATAAACTTCGATTAAGTTACATAGATAATCCCAAAAAAGTGCATTAATAAAATGTGACTTATTTAAAATAAACTAATAATTTGACAATAAAATAAGCTTAAAAAAAAATCCAAACCACAAAGAAAAAAAGAAGGAATTATATAATAATATTTAATAATGTTATAAGAAATCATATTAATTTTAATTTGATACGTGTATACTTACATACATACATACACATTCATACACATATACATACATACACACATACATACATATATATACATATACATACATACACACATACATACACATACATATATGAATATTTACATGATATAAACACAAAAATTTAAATACATAAATACTTTAACCATTAAGTATTTCAATCGCCTTTTTTTTCACTGATACCTTACTGTGTAATAGACTTAATGAAAATGTCTATATCCCTAAACACATCGTTATATGTTCGGGGTAATCGGGAGATGGGCGCATTATTTGCATAGTTTGTGCTCTTCTTAGGGGCCAGTAATAGTTTTGGGAATTCCCGACGACGAGCGAGCCGGGGCTGTGCATTGTAGGCTATACCAGATACCAACTCTGAGCAGTCTATATTACTTCTTACTATTTCGTATAAAAAGCACAAATCCAGAAGTTTACGTCTATCAGCAAGGGTTAACAACTTATATTGCTTACATTTATCTTTGTACGATATTGATTCAAACTTACGCTGACGAAAGTTCAGATGTTTTAAAAATATTTTCTGTAGCCGTTCCAGGCGGTCTGAGTCCACAGCATATTAATTAACATAAAAATTTCATTCAGAGACACTGCAACTACCTAGAGAGCAATGAGTTAGGCTGTATTGGATTTTTCGATTATTTTATCGATATAATCAAATATCTTGTTAATTTTTCCTTCTCCAGATTGTAGATAGTAGCCTTGATAGATTTTTTGGATTTTCAATTAATCCCTACTAATATTATAAATGTGAATTTAAGTTTGTTTGTTATGCTTTCACGCAAAAACTACTAAACCGATCATCATGAAACTTCTTACATATATTCTTGGAGGTATTAGAAGTAACATAGATACCTTTTATTGAAAAAAAATTGCGGGCGAAGCCGCGGGTAAAAGCTAGTATCTAATAAACTTTTAAATTTAGTCATTTTAGGCATTTTAAAGCCCTTTATAACTTTTATAGCTGGGACGATTTCAATGTCGATTTTTCATATCTTTATTACAACGCCGTAATAACTTCAGCTTCAACAAAAATTCAGCTCACTAGAAATATTTTCGCAGATAAAACCTAAAATGACTGGACTAATAATATAAAGTCATATCCGTAAAGGGAGGTGGCTCCACTTTTTCCAATGTAACAAAAGAAATAAACGGACTTAATGCTAAAATAATAAATAAAATTGGCTTTCCCTACCTTGTTTTGTCCGAAGAGAAAGCCTGTGCTGTAATAGGGACGCAACGCTATCAGGCTGGTGATAATAAATGCTTTACACTATCTGACATTAAATTAAACAAAGAAAAAATATAAAAGAAAAAAACTAAAAAATCTTGCTACAGTAAAATAATCTATTGCTAGAACAACTGACGCACTCATCTCAGCTTAAATGATAACTACCATTATCGTAATTCAATTTCTTCAAGTTCACTTGATATGCTAAAGAGTAGCACTTAGCGTTTTGGTTCCAATTTCGTGATACGTACCGCTTAAGAGTGAAACTCTTTGCCTGTGTCTGTTTTTCTAACAAATACAATTTAGAGGTCTTTAAAGACACGAGTGAATAGGTATCTTTTAGGCAAGCGCGTTACATCCTAGATCGCGTATCGTCGCTTACCATGAGGCGAGATAGTCAAGTACCTACCTATTTATATATAAAAAATCCCTATCACAGTGTTAGATAGTGAGTAGACCGTGAGTAGATGAACTCCAAAACTACTCAACCAATTCTTTTTTCCACTTTGCTGGATTTGGCTTTGGAAACGCGTGGCTAGGTCAGCTAGTTTACTATAAAAACAGCAAAAGGTATGTTTGCTTTAGTTAATAAGGTTTGTATATAGAAAAGAAAGATTCCTAAATCTCATATTAACGCCTTCGAAACGGCGGAGAAACGAAAACCCTACAATACAAAGGGAGGTTCGAGATAAAAAGGTTTAATAACACCCGATGCCTCGTAATACTCTATTTGGGTGCCAGAGTCATAACTTAAGCTGAGAAATAAGGTTGGCGCGCAAGTCTCGTGCAAAACAATAATAAAAATAATAAATCCCTTTCAAAGCCTTCTGACAGACGCGAAACTATTCGACGACAATCCTGATGTTACCATGCGTCATGATGATATTGGGAATTTATGGGAATATTAGTTTCTACCAAAAAATGTTTCGCGATTCCAAAAATTAAAATGAAACCTACACTTTGTCTAGTCCATTCCATACACTTCCGCCCTTATCACACATTTCAATAAAATCACTTTACTTATTATTATTTGCGCATTTAGTGCGCTTTTATTCTCATTTTTTATATTTGATCTTGACGTCAGGATTATATATAAAAAAAAATTAAATGCGGTAAAAGTGGTTTTACTTAAATACACTTTATTGCTTGTTCATGACTTCTGAATTATTAAAATGTGTATCTTCTATTATATGACTTCGTTTGCAATAATCCTAACGTAAGAAGATCATAGAATATCCAACATTATTAAAATTAAATAATCTTTTTTAATTTGGCGATGTAGAACTCCGTGTACCGACTCATCACTCAATACATATGATGAAATAATCCAAGGTATATTTTTGTACCCAACAAGACGTGGAAAGCAAAACGGATGAGTAGTAACTCGCATTGAAGTCCAAAATAAAAAAATAAACGCTTTATTTGTTTCAAAGTATATATTTTGTGTATTTGTTTTACTTTTTTGTATTCAAAATGCCATAAAGATTTTAAAAACATCTTTAAAAAGACCACATCTCCGAGCCCTTAGGTATAATGGCTCAAAGATGTGATAGTTTTTTAACTTATGGTTAGAATTTTTAAGCGCAATTGTTGAGGGATTGATTTGTGCGGAGCTTAAGTCACTTTTTAATATAGCTCATATGATGGATCAAAGAAAATTCACATCTCATCCTATTTTGAAATCCCTTCTAAGACCAAAAACTCTCATGCTCAAGTAGTGAGTTACAACTATCTTTTGCCGAGGTGTTTTATCCATAAGAAAGGTCTATGACTATTTCTGGACGCTGACTTTTCAGGCTGATCACTATGAATGAATGATAATTGATAAATATGATTTCAACTGCGTATATTGAAAAAATATCACAGTACTGTAACGAACTAATAGCTAGCTAAAAGAAAAAAAAATACTCGTCTAAATTGTCGATTTCATACTATTTATAACACTAAGTAAACATCCAGTTAGGTAGAATAAAATCAACACAGAAATAACTACATATACCATGATATAGAAATGATCTAATTTGACCCCGAAATGTCAACATATTATCAAATAAATTTGTAACATTCATAAGGAAGCTTTGACGATGTTCTATTTTTATTTCAAATAACAACTTCAGTCGTTTCGAGTATGACCTTTTATCAGTTTCAATGAGAGCATCGTCTAGACTAGGAATTAGCATGACAGATAACTGTGGATGCTCGTGAAAATATCCTAATCTGTCAAATATCGTTCGAGCTATCCGATAACATTATAATCATTAATAGGTTAGTGTAATCTTTAAATTTTCTATTGCGCTATGACATGATATTGATAAGTAAAAAGTAAATATAGTAACATACAGTAATGTGTTTTTCCATTTAACATATACAATTAAAATCTTAATTTTATGGCTACACTCATACAATTCACCACAGTTCATGGATTACACATATTTATTTACTATATATATCATCCTCCACCTCCTTTCAAACTATGGGCAAGAGATTTGCAACTTTGAAAAAGTTACGTTTTCTAAATTGGAATTGACGCCAAGATGGAAATAAGAGGCTTGGATGGCGGCTGCCGAAAACTATAATTAGCAGAGAGAAAATTTTATAACTTGACTCTAATGCGGTTTGGGGTGAGTTTAAAATATAAAATTATTTAAATTTTTATCTATATGGCCTACACATGTAAACAACGGTGCACGGCAACTAATTAAACCAGCGATTTCCCAAACAAATATTATATTTTGCATTTCCTCTTATTGGCTGAACATGTTCTTGGACTATTTCATTATTTAACAGTGTTTTACTACCATATTTTTTTTAATTTTTACTTTTTTAAGAATTTTTTTTGACTTATTAGATTGTAATCACAAATTTCTTCAAATCAAAGGCTCTGAAACGACACCGACAGTATGGCTTTTGCTTTTAACGAGACCGCACACCGCGAGTTTTCCTCTAACGACTCCTAAAAGGTTTATTTCTTATCTTAAGGCAATAATTATCTTGACCGCCGAGCATTACGGTCTACGCGCATCTTGACTGTGATTCCTCGGGGGGTTATTTATTCCTTCTGGACCACGATGATAAATCTACCTAAATATACAGGTGCCTATTTACAAAAAAATATTCAAAAACCTTTAACTTTTTTTTATTTGGACTTTCATTTTGCAAGGATGGATATTTTTATTTTGTTAGCATGTTAATAACATTTAAAGTTATTCATTTAATGTAAAATAATCGAGGAATATGTTTGAAAATTTGACGTCAATATTGATAACAATCATTGCCAATATTATTTACACACCATTTTATTATTAAGCATCATTAAAAATTGTCATCAAGAAAACAAGATATAACGTGAATTGTTGTCACCCCAGCTAAATCCCGTCACCACCAGCGACTCAGTTCGAATCCAAACGAAAATGCGAGAAAATTTTGTTTTACATGTGAAAATGGAAAATTTTCCTTTCAGATGTGGAGTGAGGAAGACACAATTGAACGGAGGCGCTTTACGGCATATGACGGCTTACCAATCGGTTGTAGGTTCGACTCTTTGTTGTATTGTATGCTTTTGTTTAAGGACATGTCAAGATTGTGCTTCAGTTAAAGGCTTCGAAACGACTCTACAAAGCCCATGTTTTTACGTATAAGTATATTAATGTCGTTATATTTTTCTCCAATGTTTTACCAAAATTGAATTCTTAACTGAAACCTATGTAAGTGATTTTATAGAAATAAAATCACTGATTCATATGGATTTAAAGAAAAATGTGTAGTTATGTCTAGCTTTTATTTTGTTTTATTGTAACTAAATAGTTTTTCATACAAAATTTCGTTTGTTCTGTTAGTCGTGTCAAACTGACAATTCTCTAAAACCAAAAATAATAACAACGTATTTTACGATATCATCCAATTTTATATAACTGGATAAAGTTTGTGCAAATACCCTTAAAATATGTTCTGGATCCCAATTTATTTCCACAAGCTGAATATATCAAGCTTACTATTGCCTTACAGAAGTTATGCGTATAATATAAGAAAACAACTCCCGATTTCATATAATATCACCAATTATCGCCATTTTGATTACCGATTGATAAAATGTGGATTTAGATCAAATCAGCAATATAACCAATATTCTATAATTTACATAAATATATGATCCTGAACCGGGATTTGGTAACTTAAGACTAATAAAATCACTGTAGTGAATTGGTACCTTCTTAAGTGTATATGGTACAATCAGAGTATGCAGTTCCAATTTTTTTAATCTGTACTATTATAAATTTATTCATCTTCTTAGGATTCATTCGTTACTTTTAAAATTTACTGATTATCCTTAAAAGATTTTTCTTAGAGTCGAATTTTAGACAAAGGCGCATTAAAATGGTTATAAGTTACTAAATAAAGATTATTGTAATATTAATGATTTTATGAATAATAAAATGTTGATCGATATCAATTATAATTTTGATTAATTCTAATTTTACTTTAGTTACACTGTGATATTTCCTTTATTATCTAATTCGAGATTGTATCATTATGTCTTTTTTATTATTAAATAGATCATTAGCTTTCTTTTTAACATAATAATTTTACTGCTTAATTTTATTTTAATTACACTGACATTTAATTAGTTAAATATATCATTTTGAAAATGTATTAAATCTTTAACTGAATATAATATCAAATATAATATATTTGGTATCGGTCATTACATATTCTTGCAAATAAATTTATTTTCTTAATTCCTTATCTCATCTCTGCTGAAAGACGTTAACTGCAGGACGAAATCCTCACCCGAAAATTGGGGATTTTTTCATAACCTCCACGCCTGGATATCGAAGTAAAAGACCTTCATAGTGCTGCTCATTTTTTCAGTTTTCAGTTATTTTCAGTATTAAGTTCAGTATCATTAGTCGTCTCTTACGATACTGTTAAAAAAAAATATTTAATTTTTTTTTGCTTATTATGCAAACCGTGGTTCATATTATGTAAGGTCTCATATGTGTAACGTAAATGTTCTTATAAACTAGGTTTGCATAAAAGATTATATTACATTAAAATTAATTTTTATCACTTATGATTGGAGCGGAGCGAGCTAAACTCCCATGGATCAGCTTTTATGACGAAATGTATGTCATGCCATAACTCTGAGTTCTTAACATATTTTCGTATTTTTCGTAATAAATCGAACTTACATGTTTAGGATTAAATCGTTACGGAGCCTGAATTTCGAAATTCGCAAAAATAAAAAAGTTATTACCAAAAAAATTGGCTCTATGGGATCTCCCATTGAAAGAAAAGGCGCGCGCTTTTTGAATGTTTTCATTCTTAAAATTTACTAAACATTATAGATTTATTTTAATTTTTATATTTTATGTTCCACTTCAATATATGGTGCTAGCGAAGCTTTATGCTAAGCGGCTGCATCGACCTAGTATATTAATTTAACAATTAAATATATTTAATACGGAAATTCATATGGATCATTGAAAGTTTTAATTTGATAATTTAAAAATTTAAAAACATGATAATATTTAAACTGTTTATTTAATACGATTGTATTCCTATTAATCATTTGATTAATTGTAATGTTTTGTTATTTCATGTTTCAATTAATGTGTATTGACAATCCTATGATATTTGTTTTGACAGTCAATAATTATGGAAATAAAGATTATAAATTAAAGTAATAAATGACACGACTATACTGTTCCACTCTGCCAGACACAAAGATTATTATTTTATTTTTTATTTTATTTTCTTAGGAAAATACAGTAACAATGCTACATTTTAGGTAACAAGTGTAAAAGACTATGCACCATTTACACGTTTTCGCATATAACAACTAAAGCTACGCTAGATAGTAAAAAATAATAAAAAAAACATGCTTGTACACGATAAGTAAAATAACTATAAAATAAGTAATATAAGCAAATACCTAAATACAATTAACAATCCGAAGGACAATTAAAGAACCGGTGAACCATTTCTCTACCACAAGTTTTTGCATATTTCGCGGGTTAGTATTAAATTGCTCTAAATCTGTAAAGTCTACAGCTCTATTGTGTTCTATGGCCGATCTAATGAGGAATGAGTTACTACGATATTTTTTATAATACAGTAATGCTGTAATTATTTCCATGGGACTCCAAGTCCCATTGAAACTGCAAACCACTTAAGGTTATTGGCGATCGTTTTTTGCAACGGTAGCAATCTTGCCTTTTAGATGTCTTCGGTTCGAAAAACAGAAGTGGCAGATGTTTGTGTGATGAATACGAGCATTTGTTCCTGACTCATGAATATTTATACATAGTAACTAGCTGACCCGGCCACGTGTTGCTGTGACCCCGTTTTACTCTTGGTTTATTTAATAATTTAAAATGAAACTTATCCTATATCCTAAATTGGAACAAATCCAGCAAAAAGAAAAAAAATCATCAAATCGGTTGAGTAGTTTCGAAAACCATCGCAGTCAGGACACTGTAACAGGAAATTTTATATATATATAGAGATATGAATATAACTTCTCTATGCATCCTTTGTTTCTGTCCGTTACTCTTGTATCCATAACATAAGACTTACAGTATTTACATAGAATTAGACTAATGGATGTGAATGTAAGAAATACTTTTTAATTTTTATTTAGAATGGATTTGCTCTTGCTCCCAATCAAGCCCAGGGGCTAAGACAGATTCCGCGATGGAACGAGCTAACTCATAAGGTGCCTTTTCACCCTAGCCTTGAAAACAGACTGGTTATAAGTACTCGGAAATATCCGTAGGGAGGGAGTTCCAATCCTTTGCTGTGCGAAGCGCTATATACAATGTGTCCCGTCACCAGTGTCGGAGAGCCTTTAATGGTGTGAAATATGGCATTTTTTATCGACAAATTGCCCCTCAAATTTTGTTTTCTTGGTTCTCATACTAATTCGACCACCACTACTCATGTTAGTGTACAATCAACAATAAAAGGGTGTCATTTGATAGCTAAACATGTAGACAACAGTTACACGGTCATCATGTTTCAAATTTCATGGAATAAAAAATATAAAAAAATAATCAATGAAAAACAAATATATTCTTTTTTGTGTATTTTTTAATGATTGGCATTTTGAGAAAAACCAAATTTGAGAGGCAATTTGTCGATAAAAAATGCAATATTTCACACCATTAAAGGCTCCGACACTGGTGACGTGACACATTGTATATATTATTATTGATCTCAAACCACTTATTATTACAGTTCAAATTCGATAATTGTTGCTATTACCGTTTAATTGTCTTACTGTTTTTTTCTAAATATCTTTGTGGGCTATTTTAAATCGTGCTCCATTTCACCTAAAATAAAGCCGTCATTCAAGCCAGTCGCAAACGATTACAGCACGCACGTACAAGCAGTTATGATCGGGTAAAGAGAATCTAACGGCGCTCGGCTTCTTGTACTTGTATCATTACGACACTTCGATGCTGTTTAGGTAAAAACACTGCAAAGGTTAAATTCAAACCAGTTAAGATCATCAGAAGAAACATGAGAACTCGCGATTGTTTTTTGTTTCACCCATTGTAATATAGACTGTCTAAAATTCTTATTCATGGCTTGGAATTTAGATACAATTTCTAGTCTTTGGCAATAGGGTCCTGGGGCCCACTGAATTAAGAAAGACCTAAAAAAACTTATTGTGAAGTCAATTGATCGGAAGGCTGGTTTTTACCTTACCCAGAGCCTAAGTTTGGCGATACAACGAGGTAACGCTATCATTCTTCTTCTAACCTACGAGCACAGATTTAGAGGATATTTTTATTTAGTTTAGTTTAGTGCTTAGAATATTATTTTTTATTTTTATTAACATTTGCTTTTTTATTATCTATAGTTTATGGAACTTAGTTTTAATTTCTATATTACTTATAGCCATTAATTATTATTATTTGAATGAGTACCAACTATTTTCCCTTCTTTTAGCCAGTGCCTAATCTATTCATCCTTTATCTTATTAAAGAACTTATAAAAGTACTTATAAAAGAGCACTTACGTCTTATATTGCAATTGTCAGAATACCTCAAAGAAAACAACATGTTTTAAACTATTTTAGTTTTTTGTTTAGCTCCAAAATTTCTATCTATATTGAATGTATTCACTTTTTTTATACAAATTCTGTTTAATTTTTTGATTAAGAATTCTGTTTACAATAATAGTGAAGATTTGGCTAAATTAATATTTATTCGTTTATATTTCATTGTTAATATAATATATCATTGAAACTTGAACAGCAAAGGAATGTTACAATATATTTCATGTTTGTTGAATTCCGGCATTGAATCAAGTAGGTTTATAGAAGATAATGCTTGCCTGTCCTTGAAACTAGGCGCCTTAAGCCATAAGGCTGGATTATCGCCTACAGATCTCGACTCGAACTCACACATCGAATCGCGGCCTTTGTTTGCGTTCCTCTGTTCATGTTGACTATTTACATATTACTATTGATTGAAAAACACTTTTTGGGATTAAATACACCTTTAGTTTTTACACTTCCGCGCACATTACTCATTGGTATAAAACAACTTTTTTAAGGAATTTACGCAATGTAATCGTAATGAGAAATTCATAACACATATAATAATACGACCATTGCCTTAGTCATCCCGTGATCACGGCTCCTGTTAAAGGAGTCAGGATTAAATATAAAATAAAGTATGCGCAAAATCCGTAAAAAAGTTGTTTTATTCTTATTTAAATACACCTTTGATAAAATGACGACTAGTGCTATCACACTAATTACTAGGTACTTCAAGGAATAACATTTGCTGCAGAACGACGAACAGGGGTCATCCGCAGTCTAGGTTCTATAGCTCTAGCTACATTGTTGATTATGGAGGACAAATATCAGACAGATCTAAACCGATCAACTAATTTCGTAGTAGCTACTCCTATCGTTGAAATTATGACCCTCTCTAAAGCATTTTTCGATAAGTTCTTTCCAGTTCCTAAACGAGTCCGCTTATTAACTCAATTGTACGATAAACTCGCCGAAGTTGAAAGAAGCCTTAAATACAGTATAGACTTACATAAGAAAAGTGAAAAATGATAATGCAGGACACAAAAATATCAGAATTATACCGCGAGAATTAGAACTGGTGTAAAAGATAAAAACCAAACAGATTAATTAATTTCCTAGTAACTCCCCTATCGTTGAAATTATAAGCCTCTCTAAAGCATATTTCGATAAGTTCTTTCCAGTTCCCAAACTAGTCCGCTTATTAACTCAGTTGTACAATAAACTTCCCGTAGTTGTCGAAAGTCTTAAATATAGTATAGACTTGCTTAAGAAAAGAAGAAAATGATAATGCAAGGTACAAAAATATCAGAATTATACCGCAAAATTGGTACTGGTGAAGTGTCTATAAAATTATCGTAGAAGGGATAAAAACAAAACAGATATCCAATAACTTCCTCGTAGCTACTCCTGTAGTGCAAATTATGACCCTCTTTGAAGCATATTTCGATGAAGTACGAACTGGGGTAACTAGATTCAGAGTACGAGCTTCAGTGGCCCAAATAGTATCAAAGAGGACAACTAATAGGATTGCTAAAAGATCTGACCCAAGAATAACATTTGTTCCAGAACGACGGATAGGGGCCATCCTCAGTCTAGGTTCTTTGGCTCTAGCTATATTGTTGATTATGGAGGACAAATTTTTTTTTTTTTTTTTTTTTTATTGCAAAAGTTGGCAAACAAGCAAACTGCCCACCTGATGGTAAGTGGTAACAGTCACCTATAATACATGTGGCTCTTGTGAGATTCGCAGCAAAACTGCAACCCCACAAGAACCACTGTGTACGTTGCCAACTTGTGACACAAGATGTAAAGTCACTGTACCCAGTAATTTCACTGCCATATCTTACCCTTCAAACCGGAACACAGCAATGCAAGCACTGCTGCTTTGCGGCAGAAATAGGTAAGACGGAGGTACCTAAGCAGACGACCCTGGTACAGAGTCTCCCTCCAGTAAATCAGACTAAGCGCTGCATCACATTCCAGAATAGTCTGATGATCCTGCCAATGTCACAGGAAATCATCAACTGTTTGAGAGATGCCTGAAGACCTTGACAAGTGTAGGTATTAGTACATATTAGGATTTTATTTCAACAGCAAGAGCCACTCAGAAGATTTATTTCCCACTGCTCAAGTTCCTGTGGAAAAATAAGGCCTTATTCTTTGGCCTCAAGTGGAGCTTTTCAGGAGCGCCAATGTTAAAGTTTTATAACCAATGCATATTTAGTGCGCTTAAGCTCAAAATGATGACAGATGGAGACATTATAAAACAAAAGAAGAGGTGTGTCATGCAATGTTTGGCACGTACCTGGTATATTTGTCTATATTATCAGACATTACAACTCATGCTTCTCAATAGCACTAAAGGAAAGCTGAATAATGTATTTATAAAAAGGTTTGAACAACAGGTGAAGACCGTAGCTCTTATTAAATCAAAATCAATTTCGTAAGAGAAATTTACTTAAGAATTTTTAAACTATTTGTCAACAGGGAAAGCTACTCATAATTATTCAAGCGACCCTCCGCAACTTCAGTTTGCTCTTAAGAAAACAAAAGATGCTCAATTGGACGACAAAGTTAGCATAAAACTTTTGCAGGCTGGTACTAAACCTTGGAAGGAATTCAAGGACAGGACTTGGGTAGAATGCAACGTCCTGTTGACTAGGTATTCTATTTTCTTATTTCAAAATGTATTTGATGTTTTTTTCTTTTTTATACCAATTAGCCTAACCCAAAGAAAGCGCTATAAGGCTTGTGTTATGAAGGGTAGAGAAGATATATAATATACATGGCTCAGGGATAAATGTTCGTATTCATCACACAATAATTCGCCTCTTCCGGGACTCGAACCCTAAACAGACGGTGCTAAAGGCAATATCATAATTGATCGCATTTATCAGAAAATCCTTATACCCCTCACTCACATATTGCAAGTTTTGAACCTAAGCCTTTCAACGCAATGCATCGTTACTATTTTCAACCAACAATAAAAATAAAATATTTGCTCAAGAAAATAATAACTCTTAAAGAACACGAAACAAGGCTAAAAGTAATTATTTAAAAACCTCAAGGTACTTTTTATATAAATAAATAATCCGTTATCATTGTTTGTTGAGTATGGTCAAGACTGGTTATCAGCGAGTCAATGGACGTCATATCTTAATGATAACACTAATAAAACAATAACTGTGGTTTACAACAGAATATTATAAGGTTACCATATTTTATTTTTAATAATTTTATTTTATTTAGATGTTACACTTCTGTGCCTATCGCATACTAAGGTACTGTAGCACCCGCGTGCGGTTAGAAACTTTTTGGTAGATTCTTGAAAGAGTGTTTTAAAAATAAAAAAGAATATTAAATATTCAAAATTAATGAGAACGAAAAGTGTTTTGTTATAGATTTGTAATTATAGTCGTCGTGTCGAGCCTGTCATACATGTGATTCCATTAAAATAAGTATTTTACAATTAAAGTGATCATTTAAGTCCAAAGTAGACACAAGATACTCAATATACCTCTTACAGCCAACGATAGCCAACGCGTAGGATACGTCTCCTGCTGAGCTCTATAGTATTTTGGTGATCCTGATATTATCAATTAAAGGAGTCGAAACGTCAGGATTAAATATAAAAAATAAAAATAAATGCGTCGTTAATCCGGTAAAGAGGTTTTTATTAAAAAAATACTGTGTCTCCTTAAATAAGATGGTCTTTGAATAGGGACAAAAAAAAACAAAACTTCAAAATAAAAGTGATAAATGCGGACGATAGGTTGCACACAAACAACTATTGATTAACAACTATTGCAATTCTTACGGAAAGACAAAAACGTAACGCCAACGTCATTCGGTCACAACATTTTACTCTATATATTGTTATGTAATACCGGGCGTTATATATGAAAATCAATTCTTAAGAGTAAACTCCTATCTAAATATTTGATTATAGTGAAAGGAAAATTATGATTAACAGAATAAAAAATAGTAATTTCAATTATTTTTCTATATATATCTCTTTTTGTGAATCGTTGATGGTCGCAGAATTTAAAAAAAATACAATCCAAAATAAAAGCAAACCCAGATAAAGCTAACACGAATAAAGACCTTTTAATTTCTGACTCAAACTGTCCATGAAACGAAACAATAGAATTTAAAAGAAACAAATCTAAATTTCAAATGGACTATTTCCAAAAAAATCTCCCTCCCTTCCAAATAGAATACAGTACGGTCCCACCGATTTTGTGCCTTGAATTTCCAAGAATACCTTCAGGAAATCGCAGGAGATATTCCTAACAAGATAAAATTCCGCCGATCTCCTCTTTGAGAGCAATCACCTGATCTACAATGTATAAACCTTTAAAGCCAGCAGACATTCTAATATCGGTCACTAGACGTAGCTTCGGACATAGTGCAAGAGTTTGCAGTACGACAATCTGGAGTTGATGTTGAAGTTTGAATGTGTAACTAATGGCAGACAACACTTGTCACATGTGAAGTGACAATTTTTCGAATATCGGAATGTTTATAGAAAGGTACGGTGAGAGGAAAGATATGGAATCTGTGGTCTATATATAGATCAATGAAAAAACAATGCTTCAAAGCATACGACAGACATTTGATGAAGTTTATCAGCATATTTTATCATTGATCTATTCGCTGTGTGCGCGATGACAGCGCCTCTAGTGACCACAATTATTGTGGACTTGAGTTCTGTCAAATAATGGCAACTGGATTGTTTGATAACGATTTCCGGATTGTTTTTCAGCGAAATTAAATAAAAATATCTAAAAAAGTTGGTGCATATTAATAACCGATTTTCCTACCTTAACAAAAAAATGGTATGTTATAATACGTACGGGATTTGAATCGCTAGAACATGATATATATTTCCAACCTCAAACTATGCAAAAAGGAAAAAATAGTATTAGAACAGCATGTGAGAAACGTTGAAGAGCTTAGAACCAACGGACAAAGCTACTTAATATAAGCTCTGATAGACAAACGTCTTTACTGTTACACATAATCCCTTCGAAACATCATTTAAAGTGAGTTCATATCTACTTATTGAAATTGTATTTTTGACATTTCAATAAAACACTTTTTTCCGGATTTTGCGCATATTTTATTTTATTTTATATTTAATCCTTAAAATAATTATTAAATTCTCACTATGATTACATTGTATACTACTCGGAAATTGGGAGAGCCCTTCCGAGAAGAACTGGCGAAAGAAACTCGGGCAGGGGGACCAACCTCCATCTTACTGTTATTATTTGCAAAAAGAGCTAACTTCATCATCAGGTCTTGCAATGTGTGTAATTTACACATATTGTTACTCAGTTACATACAATATAATCGTAGTGAGAATTTAATAACTAAATAAAATGTAAAAATAAAACAATTTGATATGCATAAAACAATTTTAACAATTAGGAACGTGCTCGATTAAAATATTGTGAACATGACAACCATTATAAAAAATATGTGCAAAATCCGTAAAAAGTGTTTTATGCAAATGCGTAATGTGCGCGGAAGTGTACGAACTAAGTATTGTATTTTTGAGTTAGTGCACCTCAACTTATATTAATTAATTTAATGTTAATTTTAATTCCAGATAAATGATGAACGTGTCGTTACGAATGTTAAGTGCGAGAGTGTTTATATTCAAAGTGGCAAGTGCAAACATATTGCTGCTTTGATACATTATATCAACACAGAAGAAAGTTTATCAAAAACAAGTAGCGAACAACAATGGGAAAAACTTTTCCCGCCTGTTTCTACACTTTATAACACTGTGACCCATATCGCGAATTTTAACGTTTTTTCTCAAAAATTCTTAATAGCGTTAGTATGAAATTGTATGAAAATATTGCAATTTGATACATGACAGTCCAGAGTTATTTCACATTTCTGTCACATCGCGCGCTGCGATCGATTTGACGGTCCCCACCACCCACTTTGCACATAGCGAATAGACCACAAATGAGGAGAGATATGGTCTTCATCCATCTCTGGTACTGAAGTTATTATCCAAAACACAATGGAATCACCATTAAAACTTGAAGAGTTAGGATTCACTCAGAAGGAGATAGATAATTTATCAGATGTTTTGATACATCAACATAATTACAACCCTACTAGTGAGTCTTGTAAAGACAAGATCCAATCATTGTGCTGCTAGGTAAATTGAAAAACTATTGGTTACAGCTTGATGACCCATTGGATGATCGCATCATTGATACATTAAATAAAATATCTGATCTTATAAAGGACACAAGGTCAGATCACTTCATGAGATATAAGAGATTAGTAACCATCAGTGGGGAGGATTTTAATGCCATCCTAGATGATTTGATCGAGACTATAAAGTTAGGACCTTATGCCCTCAAGCAAGTTATAAAGGTGGCTTTATCTACTTATACAATCGCTATCGCACGGAATGCAAGAGAAGCAATACTGGAGATCTCAGCTTCTGCAGCAGACTTATCACAAGTGGCAACTAGCTCAATGACTCTCAGTTTGAGTCATATAATGAGTCTCTTCAACATCTCACCCTTGCCTGGAACTCTGTATCATCCAGTATGACGACATATATGGCAACCCTGGATAAGAAAACACTTGCTCTCTCAACAACGACACCATCTTTGGATTCCAGGGGGTCTCCCGATTACCTGTCTGGAATTTCATCAAAATCTCAGCAGGTAACAAATATAAAAATTTTATATGGTACCTTGGTGTACAAAGATGAAGATAACGTCGGCTTTATAGCTGAGACATCCGACGGTCAATTAATAGGGACCATCATTGGAAGAATCACCAATACAAAGGTCTTGAAACGGATATTAAATAAGGATTTAAATCAGGTAGTTACATTTCTCAAGACCCATCAGGAGACCTCGGTCAAATGGCAAGGTATGACTCGTGAAGAAAAATTCCATTTTATGGTGTTGGTGATAAAATCTACAAATGATCTAAATGGTCCATTGACCATTGGATGATCAACATGGATGGTTACAACACCTATTTACTAGAATATAAGTGAGATATGTTTATCATAAAGCAAATATACGTAAAGAGGTGGAATGCGGTGTCATAGATGCAAGGAGGTCACCACAGTACCTACCTTATGTATGGAAGATAATGTTTAATTTATGAAGGTCATTGTATTATATAGGTATACAGGGGGTTAAATGTGTGCAAGTGTTGAGGTTTGTTGGAGATTGAATGTGTAAGTAATGGCAGGCAACACTTGTCACATGCGAAGTGACAGTTTTTCGAATATCGGAATGTTTATTTAAAGGTCATAACAGATAATTGTCTTCTGTTATGACAACTTACTTGTCTAGACACGGACAGTGAAACATCCTAGGGTTAAATAAATATAAAAATATTGTAAATGTGAAAAAGTGTAGTGTTTGTAATATTATATTAACCAAAGTCAGTGTTTTCAAATAGCCCCTCACCTCCAGAGCCCAGTCCCCTCAAATAGAACCGTCGAGTTGAGTCAAATTTCACCTCCTTGAACTTAAGATCTACTTTAAATTATAAAAAAGTACCAGTCAAAAGATTTTACACATATTTGAAAAATGTAAATTCAAGGATTTAGAATCATTTAGATACTGTAACGTACTCCACTTTAATAAAAATATAATACATTTCGGAGAGTGTGCAGCAGAACTCCACAGCCTTGTTCCCTTGTTACCATGTTACCATGTTTTCATTGGATAACCCGACCTACAAATAAGCGCCACCAGTATATCAAAATCAAAATAACTTTATTTCATAGGCCCCCTTGCGGGCACTTAAAATCGTCAATTTTACAAAATCAATAAAATATTCTTCTATAATAAAGATAGCCCGTGCGCTAGCGGCAAATATATCCGTGGAGTTGATGCCGCGCATGTAATCGCCACGAGCGACCCGATTCCGAACGTAGGGGCTAACATGAGAAGAATCGGGCAAGAAACTCATGTGCCATGTGTTTGGTTGATATACCAAAGAGTCGCACTAAGCGTTTTGGTTCCCATTTTGAGATCCGTACCGTTAAAGCACTCTTTACCTAAGTCTGTTAAGCGAGATAACGGTCAAGTGCTTATCTACTTTAAATTAAAAAAAAATTAAAAGGAAATTTAACTTTGAATTAATGAATGAATTGCAATTATGATTAACAACTATTGCAATTCTTACGGAAAGAGAACTGGAATATAAATGATTCCTCATTTAATAAATTCATTGGAAAGTTATACTGAAACTTTATTATAAAATATATATTCCAAATAACCTGGGACTGGTTATATGCTTGTTTGTTGTACCTGCGGCGAGTGGGTTTGGATGATCGCTGCGGGAAAATTATTACTAGATGACCGATCTAATAGCATTACAAAATGCTATTAGATCGGTACTACCTTCGATTTTTTATTAGCTACTAGATTTAACTAACATTCCGGACAAGCCCCTGAAACATTTGGTTTGCCAATATGAAGAATAATGTTAGTTCAAAATAAAAAAATAAAAAAAAACATATAATACCTACAACTATTATTTTTAATATTTTGGACTGGAATAAATACGAAATACCTTTTTTTCATTCAAAAAGACGAAACAATTGGGTCAATCATGTCTGTCTTTTTGACTAAAAAATTTGACTATGCCGGTAAAGACGTAGTGTCAGCCAGAGCAAAATACTGACTAATAACACTGGAGATCCACACTCCTCACATTAGCTGCAAAATGGGCAGCCTGGGAATGGTCTTATCCATGATCTTTAACTCGTTTCTCATGCTTGGAAATTGTAACAATACCCTGTTATTTTAGGGAGACCTGAACCAGTGAATGGGCACCATTCGACTTAGATTATTGATTTGAATAATTCGATCTTTTGATTTTTCTCATCCAGCTATCGAAGTGATACACTTTTTCACAGATACCGAAAACGTCCTTCGATTGATAGCGGATTCATTTGATACTTCGACGACGAATTGAAATGACACATATTTACCGATATCAAAATTTCAAAGATTTACTCAAATACAAAATGTTTGTTAGAATTGACGACAAGCAGATTATATACAGCTTTTTTTGTATTCACTTTCACACCAATTAGCCTAGCCCAAAGTATGCACTGTAAGATTTATGTTATGGATACTAGGGTAACGCGTTGACAAACACATATGATACATACAACACTTCTTGTCGGCTTAAGCGATTACTTAGCTATTTATTTTTTTCATTTCTCTTATTAAAAGACTCCTTTAGCACTTTAATTAACCTACACTATTTTTATGATAAATAGGCATACTAGTTCTACTTGTGGAAACTTGTAATTGGCCTTCTGTATTTCTTTCATGTTTCTGTACTTTTAACTAGCTGTAAGTTTCCCTAAAATTATTAAATACGTGAATAAATAGATATGTCATATTTATAGAAATACATATTAATACCCACGACTCAGGTACAAAAGCTCGTATTAGTTACACAAACATCTTTCTGTTCCGGGATTCGAAACCAGGACCGTCGGTGTGAAAAGCAGAATCGCAACCGCTGCACTAGGGACTTCGGAGTAGCGTAAACATGAAAACCACTCAGCCATGGAAATAGTCAATGGAAAAAGTAACGTAAATAAAATAAAAATCAAGGAAATTGTTTACTATGCTATCCTGCACTATTCTGCATCTGTATTATATGCACCGCTTAAATACCACACGGTAGGATTGGCCGGTCAAAAAATTCGCGCAGAAAATGTTCCGGTATTCGAGTGGTGCTCGAAACCGGAATCTCTCGGTGTACAAGCGAGAGTTTGAATATTTCCGGAAAGTCGTAGACCGACTTAAATATTCAGACCGAGTAACTTATAGTACTTAAAAAGAAATCTTATTTACAAACAGATTTGTACGTATTTGCTTTAGTTCGATTTTTAAAGGACAATAAAACATATTAACTTTAAATATATCAAAGGTTTTATGATTTTCATATTTTGCATTTTAGATGTCCGGTCCACTGCTCTCCCAATCGAGCTACTGAGCTTTGTGAGCACCCGTCAGAATTTTCTAGTACTTTTTACCAAAAGTTGCGGGTTCAACTCCAACCTGAGAACAACTTGTGAGCGGCCTCGATTATTTCTAATACTTTTAAGTTGAAATAGATTAATGCTTTTTTTATATACTATGAGTTTTGCAGTTTTGTTTTTTTTATAATCTGATATTTTCATTTCTTTTTAGAAGTCTTGTTTACGGAATAAGTACAAATCAAAACGTAAATATTATTCAGTACATTTATTGCAACTATAAACTGATCTGACTATGACTGCAACTATAATATGATGATATCGGGTATTACCATTTGTAAAAGAAGAGAGAAGAACGACTTTTCTGGGCTAACTGTACTGCGGATATAAAAAAATAAATATTTGACATCACATACATTTCTCTGAACCAAAGTTAAGTAACTAAATCATATTATAGACTCAGAAACAAGGACGGTACAAAAACACCCAAACCCAAGCTAAAATAGAAAAAAATCGTTTTCTAAATTAAGTCGACCGGAAATCAAACTCGGGACCTCAAAGTTGCGTTATCATGAAAACCAGTACGCAAGCTACTCAACTACGGAGATCGTCAAAGTTAATATAAGTAGTTATATTTATAATAAATGTGTTTTTTTTATTTACATTTAAATAAAACACTTTTACAGAGTAATACTTTGACTTATAAGAGATTGATGTGATATCAAAGAAAATATAGTGACAAAATAAAAGAGGGTGTTTAGATGGTTTAGACATGTGGAGAGAATATCCCCATTTTTTCATCGGACAACCAGCCTTACAAATAGACGACACCGTTATATGGCAGATATACCAGAGTCGCAATAAGAGTTTTAGTTCCAATTTCGTGATACGTGCCACTAAGGAGTGGAACTCATTGCCTGAATCTGTATTTCCTGACAAATACAATTCAAGGATCTTCAATTCCCGAGTGAGTAGGTATCTTCTAGGCAAGCGCCTCACAATCACAACTCAGATCGCATCATCGCTTACCATCATGCGAGATAGTGGTCAAGAGGCTACCTAATTACTATAAAAAAATGGACGAAATAAGATTGACCAGACATATGAGGCAAATGTGCATGGGCAAGTCAGGAAAGACAGACCTAGGCGAACTTTCAGGGATCAAATAGGAGATGTCCTGAGTACACAATTATATGTAACGCCTTATTGTGGGAGTATTTTCTTCTATTAAAACACAAAACGGTCTATTCACGATTTATGTAAAACACCGGTTTTACACACGAATACCAATTCGTAATAAGTGGCTGAAATCTTTCTTTAGTTAACGTAAAACCCTTTCGCCATAATCTTTAGGCTAATGACATTAGATTTTAGAAAGATGTGTGTCGGGATCGTGAAAGTGGATACATGTGATCTCTGAAAAGGCGTCATTTTCAACACGTTTACAGGAGCCGTGATCGCTCATTGCTATAAATTACGAATATGATAATGAGATAAACAATGCATTTGGTAGTGACATTCAAATGAAGTAGATTACCAAAGAAACTGCAAATAACACTCAATATTTTATCAGATTAAAGTATGACAAACAAAATATTCGTCATTTTACCAGCCTTGGTGAAAAACAAAGATAATCACAAGAGGTATTGGCATAATCTAAAAATTCCGCCGGAAGTAATATAACAATATTGTTCAGAACAGAAAGGCAGAATGAGTCAAAATTAATATTTTTCATATTCATATCTTTGTATGCGTATCGAAATATGAGATAGAGAATGTTGGACTATTATAAGTTAAACCATATTATGTCAATTATTATGGTTTGTTTATTATCTTTATTAGCAAAAACTAAACTGGTATAAAAACCAGTCAACCTCTCGTAAAAACGATAGATTCAAAGGTTATACAAATGATTACTTAATATAAGAAAATTGATTCCGAAAAATGTGGTGTTATAATTTGCCACGATCAGAATTTGAACTCTATAGCAAACCTTTCAAACTCTATTGTTTTAAAACTAGAGCATTTACGACATTCATTTTCAAACCTTGTTACACTGAAAAACATACTTTCTTGTCGTTTAAAAATAATGATTTTATCAATCTTTCTATAGTGCACTTACATGCTTCAAAATATATTTTTCTTCTCATGACTTTAGGCTCATAACTATTTATTTGTATTTGTTAATTGGATATTTCTGGTTATTTTGGATTTTTAATATATTTTATATAGTATTCTGTATATATTAATCTTCGTTTTACTATAAAAAAGACTCGCCATTTATTTGGTTGTTACTTGTCGTTAGCTTTTCAATATTGAAACGCATTTATCATAGAAAAAGACAGTTTTGCGCTTTTGTTTAACGAAAACAAAAAATATAAAACATAGTAAAACAGTGATTTTTTTTTTAAGTTTACTCCATAAGAATTGCTTTTCATATAAGGCGCCCGGTACAAAAAAAAAAATATGAAGAGTAAAATATTGTGATCGAATGACAGCGTTACGTTTTTTGTGCGCACCCTATCGTGCACACCTTTATCTTTTATTTTGAAGTTTTCTTATATTATTTTCTGTGCCTTTTCAAAGATCTTAAAGAGGTTCTTAAGGATTAAACTCTAGTCATGCGTCGGAGCTGATACACACACTTTATTTTGTATGTTTATAGTGGGTAATTTAATCTACTATCGAGGTCTCTTGCGCCTTACCACTTTGTAGAAATATTAATTTGAACTTATCGCATCGGACACGCCCACAGGACCCCTAATTGGCTTCGTATTTTACTACGATTTATACTACGGCCAATAATAAACAACTAGTTTTAAAATCGCCGTTGATGTCAGTACTGTCAACTGTCAATCTGCTCTCAATTGCTTATTTGCGCACGCGCGCCATTGTTGAATAAATGGAGTGGGGCGTGGCCTGAAGCGATAGGCATCGTGCAGTGTGCTAACGACTTTCGACTTAGGACTGATAAGGTGCCGGAGGCCTCGATAGTACCTATTTGTGAGTTGCAATCGGAATTAAACGACATCTATCGGCATCTATTTTTTATCCCTTACATCAGACCATTTTGAAATGGTTATCGAATATTTTATGCATTTTAAAAACTAAGATATCATATCCAAATGAAAAATTTGCACAATCATTGCATCTACCTGATACAGTTAGCATTTATCAATTTCCCTCCTGTCTCCCAAGCTTTCCAAAGCAACCCTAACCAAAGACGTCCAAGGATGCGCGGGAATTGAACCGTTGTTTTCAAAATGTATTAGAGCATTTATTCGCGTGGAGCGAGACGCATCCGCTTCGATCCGGCACGATAATATTTTAACTTTATCTCGGATACTGTAACGAGAATTCCTCTGTGCCGTAGCATAGAGTACAGTGTAAGCAGTACAACCACTACACTTGTTAAGACTTTTTATATGAGATTTAAAATACTCCTTTAAAAAACAACCACATCATTGAGCCCTCAGCATTGGAACCTAAGACCTTTCACGAACGAGTGATCTGACCGCTGAGCTACCGAAATGCTGGGAGACACGTTAAAATTTAACAAACGTATTTCAACTTCTACAATGAGCTAGTGTTTATTATTACTACATTGATAGAACGATGCCTCTCGAATGGTTTTTTTTAGAAAATCAACAGCGTAATAATTTCGATTAACAATTACAATATTAATATTCATCTGGTAATGTATGCAGCCAATAGGATCTAGATGTGCAATCGTCTTTTCAGCTATTTTTGATTAAGACGCGTAGATATACGCTACATAGAAATACCGGAATGGCATTAAAAAAATCAAATCTATGCTGAATAAATATGTATAGACCTTTAGACTAGTATTTAGACAATCATAAGGAAATAAAGTAGATATACAAGTATACAGTTTACACTCACTTAAAAACAACTTGTATATTATGATGAAAACTTTTTTAACTTTATTTCGAAGCCAATAAAATTCAGAGTGTTAGCCTCTCGACCTCATAAAAGTCGTCTTAAGAAATGAGTATAACTCCAACGATATCCCAAATTTGAAGAAGAAATTCAGAAATAACATTGAGGAGAAAGATTGACTATCTGACATTAACTGCTCTGTGGGAAATGCAAGAACGACACAAAGCGACTTCGGGGCATGTTTATATCCACGGGAAATGTACAAAAACTGCACAGCTCTGGCCACCCTTCTTAACATAATAATAGATTTTGGCTGGCGACAATTTATCCCTAACTAGTTCTGAGGAATAACTTTTGAATATCTAAATAGAGTTCAAAGGTGTTGGTTTTGTTTATTCATTTAGGAAAACACTGCAGATATTGTTGTCTTTGCTCATTCATTTTCATCTTTTACACGCATTATAATAAAGTCTTCTTTAGGTCATGTAATTAGAAATGTAATTAATGTAATTCAGTTGTCCATTTCTTTTATGTTATTAAGTTTAAGTATTTTGTACTAATATAAAACAGCACGGGACAATTCCAGTTAATTAGATGCTACCTTAGGTCACAATTAGATACTTTTCAAATGTTATTCACTATAAAAATGAACGAAATATAGGTACGTGTCTCAATTTTAGGAGTGAATCAGAAAAGTGAAAAAGCCAATCACAATTAATTTTACTACAATTTAAAGACGCGAATATCAAAATCTGAGAACACTCGCAAGCCACATGATACACAAATTTGGTAAAAATAATTAAAAAGTAAAACCGAATAATACTTTTTTAATTATTTTTATCATCGACGACGACGAAAATAACTGTCAAAAAACAAGCATAGTCAAGATCAATTTAGGACATGAATATTTTTACAAATTTTCCATATATATAATAGATTTATTTAATGTATGTGCTTATTTAAATTTTTATTGTTATTTTAAAATGGATTTTGTATTTTAATGTAATATTGTTTAATGGATAAATAAATGTCGTCTGGTAGAAATCGTTTTAAGCAGAGAGAATGGCCATTGTCATTTCCAATTATTTGTTGTACATTCTTCACTTGTAATTTTAATGTACAATAAAATATATGTATTTTTATTGTTTTAAATTGTATATCCTGTACAAAGAAGCCAACTGGTACAATTATATCAGAAGTGAATCGATTCCAAACCTACCACCACTACGAGAAACCACGACCACTAATTACCACGAGAACAATCACAACGCCTTATTAATATTGTCTTAAAGTCACTTAGTAACCAATCAAAAGGCATAAAATAAAACATCGCAGGTTGGCATTGTAAGGTTAGATTTTTTATCATTACCAACCAGCAAGCTATATGAAAAGCTTATTAAATTTAAGCTAAATGAGCTGGACATTCAGACAAAATGATTTAAAAAGGGCTTACGACAACCTCAATCTTTCAGTTCATTTCAATAAACAACGCATTCAAATCACTTCGATTACAAGAAAACTATTTGCAAATTGCTTTAGAAAGACGCAGAGAATACATGCAGATGTTTCTTATCACAAAAGTAGGAAAATAATAGATTTTTATATTGAAAATTCCAATAAAGATACCTTGAAACCCAAATTCCACAAAACACAAGCAAAACTCGACGTCTCAAATTTTTACATGTCCAACAGAATCAAAATAGAAGGATTTGCTACGTGACGAAAAATCTCTTTACCAACAAAACTAATTTCGGGATCACGTTCACCTTCAAATTATTATTTGTAAACCATTTATGCTGAATTCAATAAAATATCCGAAGTCCCAGAATTTTGAGAAGATATTTGAGTCATGACCGGGAAATGAAGTTTCTCTTGTTTTAGAGACAAAATAAGCCCATGTGGATTGCTGTTAGATAAACAGCATATAGACAAGAAATGAACAAGAGATGGAACCGATCATCTTCTCTTCTTTTTCAGTCTTTTCATTTTCATCACTCAGCTCTTATAGATTATCAATTGATCTTGAGTAGGGTAATATTGGGCATTCTAAAACACTTTTCACTCCAATGATCTCACTTTCGTTCGATCACTGTCGTAAAAGTGTTTTAGAAAGCCCAATAATCGAAAGTGAATTAGAATGCCCAATCGGTTTTCCGTCAACCACAAACCTCACTTTCGTTCGATCACTGTCGTAAAAGTGTTTTAGAAAGCCCAATAATCGAAAGTGAATTAGAATGCCCAATCGGTTTTCCGTCAACCACAAACCTCACTTTCGTTCGATCACTGTCGTAAAAGTGTTTTAGAAAGCCCAATAATCGAAAGTGAATTAGAATGCCCAATCGGTTTTCCGTCAACCACAAACCTCATTTTCGTTCGATCACTGCCGTAAAAGTGTTTTAGAAAACCCAATAATCGAAAGTGAATTAGAATGCCCAATCGGTTTTCCGTCAACCAGAAACCTCATTATCGTTCGATCACTGTCGTAAAAGTGTTTTAGAAAGCCCAATAATCGAAAGTGAATTAGAATGCTCAATCGGTTTTACGCTGAAGTAAATTTTTAATGCAAGGTTCGTGCCGTTCTTTGTTCAAAACCGTGTTTGTATTTAGAACGCATCGTACCGTTTTATGTTTATTCTGTATGTGTAGACTCGTAAGTAATCAGTGTTTATATATCCCTTCAGAATCTATTTTAACGCATTTATTTAAAATCAGCTCAACTCTACAGGCCTGTATAAATAAATAATATGAAATTCGTTAAACAAAAACAATCGTTGAAATTAGATTGCTTTTGTACTCCGTTACCGAACGAGCCAAAACGTCATGGTAGTTTGTTACCAAATACAATACGCTGTCTTGTTTGTGGACCATCAAACTGCGGGAAAACTAATTTAGTAATAAGTTTATTGTTGCATAAAGATGGTCTATGTTTTAGAAATCTTTATGTGTATTCAAAATCTTTGTATCAAACAAAATACTTGTATCTTGAAAAAGTTTTAAATATGGTCCCCGATATATCGTATCATAAATTTAACCATAACAATGAAATATTGAACCCACATGAAGCTTTACGTGATTCTATTATCATTTTCGACGACGTTGCTTGCGAAAATCAAAACAACATACGGGATTATTTTGCTATGGGGCGTCATAAAAACATTGATTGCTTTTATATTAATCAAACTTACACCAAAATACCAAAACAGCTCGTAAGAGACAATTCAAACTTGATTATATTGTTCAAGCAAGACGATATTAATTTGAAACATGTTTATGATGAGCATGTAGGTTCCGATATGTCCTGGTACCAATTTCGGGAAATGTGTTCAGCTGTTTGGAACAAACCTTTCAGCTATCTTGTAATAAATAAGGACTGTGAAAAAAATAATGGATGCTACAGATCATCATTTGATACATATATAATATTGGATTAACTACATATTAGGATGATATATTATGAATGAATCACTATCACTCGTGATTCGGAGCCAAGAAGTATTCTGCGCAAGATGGAAAAAAAACTCAAACAAGAAATTGTGAAATCTGCTGCATCTGTAAAAAGAAAAGTTGAACTTTTGAAAGAAGCAAAAAATTCACACAATATGGCTCTGGAAACAATATTTAAGCCAATAGTGGAACCGCTTCACTTGTTAACAAGTAAAAAGGAAGAAAAGCAATATATACCTTCCCCGAAAAAAATAAAAAAGAATCATAGAGAATCTTTTTATTCTTCTACTGAAGATTTCGACGATGATTACAGTGAAAAAGAACAACTCTCAGACAGTGAGTTGCACATAAACAAAACCCTTAAAGCACCACCTTCTGAAGACCATAATATCAGTGAGGGTTCCTTCAAGTCTTTCCAATCATCACCAAGTGTTAAAAATAATACACTTTCGTGGTCAACATCATCTGATGCAATGTTCGATGATATACCTTTTGGAATTCGAAACGAACGCGGGAAATTGATGCTTGGCAAAACATGTGTTTATGACGATGGTAGCATCCTGAAAATAGGAACGCAGACTATAAAAAAAACAAAGGGAATAAAAGAACTACTCTATAAAAAGAAACCGAATCTAGACATAATCACAGAGGAAGACTTACAAAACTATAAGCTAGTATTATTAGAAACCAATGCGCACAGGCGTAATTGTGATTCGTCTAAACCAATAAACAGCAATAAAGGATTTAAGTATATGAACATTATAAAACCGTTGTTTACATCTACGAAAAAAGTAACTTCAAGCGTGGAAAGTCTTTCAAGTGGCGAAGGTATTAATTTATTGAAAAAAGTAACAAAAAATACGGATTTGGTTTACTGGGATGATCCAAATGAATTAGTGAATCGATTAAAAATATTACTAGCATCACGCGATGCAGGCAACACTGGCTTGGACAATGAAATCAATGCAATCATTGAAGAACTGTGGGAAGAAGGTATAATCAAAAATATAAAATATAAAGAAAGTGTAACTGGAAAACTTGTTAGTGTGAAGAACCCATCAGAGCGGCGATGAATGTAGACAAGTTTGGTCACCACATTCATAAGCGTTTACGATTAACCGAATATTTTGATACCATCAACGATACATTAGTCAAGTCAGATACAGGGCATTACGATTTAAAATCAACAAAATTGAAAGGCTTGATAGATCCTTATGAAGACGACGAGGCAGTGAATAAAGCATATATGGATAAAACAGCTCAAGAACTAAGAAATGAAATAAAAAAAATTTTTAAAGACGTAAAAATTTACCTAAGTAACTTGGAAAAAGCTACTTCAGATCGTTTAAATACTCTATACTACACAAGAACAGAAATAGATAGTTTAATCGAATCTAAGTTAAATAAATAAAAAATAAATGAGTAAAAAAGAGTTAATTAACGAAATCCACAAAGCAGCAAGGAGAAATTTTCCTCGTCGATGTACGATCACAAAGGGTATAGATGATTTATGGCAAGCTGATCTTATAGATTTTCAGAAATATTCTCTTATTAACAAAGGATTTAAATACATTTTAATAGTTATAGATGCTCTGTCAAAGTACGTCTGGGCAAAGCCTTTAAAATCAAAACAGAAAACATGTGTTACAAATGCAATGCATGAAATTTTATCTAAATCATCGCGAAAACCTAGACATTTACAAACTGATTTAGGTAAAGAGTTTTACAATGAGACATTTAAAAAGTTATTAAAAGAATATAATATAAATCATTATTCCACCCACTCAGTCAAAAAAGCTTCTATAGTGGAAAGAGTTATCCGTACGTTAAAATATCATCTTTATAAGCTTTTCAGCTTGCATGGAAGTTACTACTGGGTAGGCCAAAATTTGAGCTCTGTAGTAGACAATTATAACAATACTACCCATCGTATAACAGGATTTAAACCAGTTGATGTTAACAAAGCAAACCAAATGGTTATCAAGGGTAATATTATTAAAACACAGCTGCATAAGACCAAACGAAGACCAAAATTTCAAGTTGGTGACCATGTGCGAATTAGTAAATTTAAAAGTGATTTTTACAAAGGATATACCCCTAATTGGTCAACAGAAATATTTATTGTAGTTATGGTAAATCATACAAATCCACCGACATATCTTTTAGAAGATAAACACAAACAGAGAATTTTAGGCTCTTTCTACGAGTATGAAATGCAAAAAACTAAATTTCCTGACCTGTACCTCATTGAAAAGGTTATTAAAAGAAGAGGTAACAAACTTTTCGTAAAATGGTTGAGACTCGGTGATGCAGAAAACAGCTGGGTAGATAAAAATGAAATAGTTTTGTGATATAAATTAAGTATTATTATTCAATATAATTCAGTTTAAGAATACCGATGAAAGAAGGAAGTGGGATTATTAACAATATAATAAACAACTTACCGTTTGAGTTGCATATCCCCGGTTATCAATTTTGCGGACCCGGAACAAAACTTGAAAAACGGTTACAGAGAGGAGATCGAGGTATAAATAAATTGGATGAAGCTTGTATGTATCACGATATTGCCTATAATAATAAAACTTTTAACGCTCGACATAAAGCTGACTTAGAACTTTTAGATATGGCTAAGAAAAGATTAAAATCTAGGGATGCTAAGAAGGGCGAAAAAGTTGCATCATGGATTGTAAAAAATGCGATGAAAGCAAAACTCAAAGCTGGTGCGGGAGTACTACCTTTTATGTCGGTTATAAAGAAAATACGGTCCCAAATAAAAAAAATTAAATCTAAAGATCCTGGCAAAGCAATAAAATATGCATATGCCGCTGCAAAGAAGTTATTTATTAATAAAAAAGGGATACGCTTGCCACGCTGCATACCTCTTCCGAAAACTGGAGGCTTCTTACCTCTTATCCCAATTTTTGCTGGTTTATCAGCTCTTGGTTCACTTGCTGGAGGAGCAGCCGGTATAGCAAAAGCTGTTAACGATTATAAAGTTGCGCAGAAAAACCTTCAAGAATCTGAACGACACAACAAGGCGATGGAAGCTGTCGCTCTCGGCAAAGGACTTTCTATCAGACCCTATAAGAAAGGAACTGGTTTATATCTAAATCCTTCAAAAAACTAACTAAAAGGCTACCCAGACGTCCTCTTACTAACATTGATATATTGGAACATGCTGCTGATATTCCATACTTTAGAGGAGTATTCATGAGAGATACACTACCGTCAAAGCCTAGAAAAATAGAGTGTGCTGTAATCAATTTGGATAAATCCGATAATCCTGGAACCCATTGGGTAGCCTACGTCAAACAAAATTACTATTGTGAATATTTTGATAGTTTTGGCAATTTAAAGCCTCCTTTAGAATTGTTAAAATATTTAGGATCTATATCTGTATACTATAACTATATTCAACATCAAAAGTTTGGCACTACAAACTGTGGTCACCTATGTTTGAAATTTTTGAGAAACTATTGGAAAACCCATTTATATTAAGAATGAAATAAAATCTTATCAGTATAAAAATGTCTTTCACTGTGTCAATTACTGGCAACGGAGAGTCTTTAATAACAAACTACATACCTACTTTACAATTACATGGAGAATATGAGTGCGGTCTTTTACATTTTTCGACTTTCAATTCTATCCCTAATATAGACAAAAGAAATAATAAATTTTACTATGGCAAAGACAGAGTTATCGAAATACCTGAAGGATCGTACGAACTTCAAGATATTTGTGATTTTTTAAAGAACAACATTATGAATGCCACGCTCAAATTGACTAGCAACAATAATACATTGAAAACAAGTATTTACTGCTCAGAAGAGGTCCATTTTGACAAGAAACATTCACTTGGTAAAATTTTGGGTTTTGGAAGTGAAACCGTAAAAGCTAATATAAATACAGAGTCCCCATATCCTGTAAACATTTTATCGACAACTGTAGTACGCATCGAATGTGATGTTATCAGCGGATCATTCGTGAATGGAAAAGCAAGTCATATAATTTATGAATTTGCACCTAACGTACCACCTGGTTACAGAATAATTGAAATACCTAAAAATTTAATTTATTTTCCCGTCAACCAAAGCTCAATAAGTGCTATTAATATAAGGTTGTTAGACGCGGAAAATAAGCAAATCAATTTACGTGGTGAAGAAGTACAGCTGTATTTACATTTTAGAAAAAAATGTTAAATTTCTATAAAACTCCATTAACACCTATTATTAAGGTCAGTTCTAAGAGGTCCCCTCATACAGAAACACCACATCGGGTAAAGAAGAGACTAACCAAGAGTAATAAGGAGTTTTTGAAATTACTAGGCTTGTTAAAATTAATATTTTGAATATTTCTCAACCAGCATTGTATGACAACCGCGTCGAAAGTTTCGAATATCATTCATATAAACCATACGTAACAAGTTTCAACAAGAATGATGAAATTCGAATACCGATTAATCAACAGGACTTGTACATACTGCCCGCACTCAGCACCTTATATATCGAAGGCAGAGTCATTGTATATAAGCAAAACACTACCACTAAACAAAAAGAAAGAGCGATGAGCGTACATTTTGTAAATAACCCTGCATTATTTCTTTTTCAAGATATTCGATATGAACTGAACGGTGTAGAAGTAGATAAAGTAAAGAATGCAGGGATTACCACAACTATAAAATCCTACCTTTCGTTAAATGATAATGAATCTAAATGTGCTAAAGTTTGGGGTTGGTCGCCTACAGGTTCTAACACTGTAAACAATGGCGTTTTTTCTGCATCTATACCTTTAAATAAAATATTAGGTTTTGCAGAAGATTATGAAAAAATCATAATAAATTGTAAACACGAGTTAGTACTCTTGAGAAGCAACACAAACCTTAACGCTTTGAGATTAAACACTGATGAAATTGTGGAGGATATAATAATAAGTAAGATTGTTTGGCGCGTTCCTCATATTAAAGTATCAGATCGCGAACGAATTAATCTATTAAATCATCTAGAAAAGGATCGTCCAATCACGGTACCATTCCGTAGTTGGGATTTGTATGAATACCCATTACTACCTAAAACACGTAAACACACTTGGTCTATTAAAACTTCATCACAGATTGAGAAACCACGTTTCGTGATAATAGCTTTTCAAACTAACCGTAAACATAATGCCACTATGTCTATGGCAGAGTTCGATCATTGCAATGTACGTGATGTGAGAGTATTTTTAAATTCAACGTATTACCCTTATGAAGGATTAAATATCAATTTCGCCGACAGCAAGTTTTCATTAATATACGAACAATATGCAAAATTTCAACAGTCTTATTATGGTCGTCGACCAGAGCCGTTGATGGGTTTGAAAGAATTTAAAGATATAGCCTTTTGTTTTGGGCTCTAAGTGCCTGCCATACAAGTTTACGAGGCACACGGTCAAACGCCTTTTCAAGGTCGATGAATGCTAAATGCAGGTCTTCGTTGTTAATCCTATGCTTTTCCATTAGGATTCTGATCGCTTGTATGGCGTCGGTGGTTGACTTGGATGCTGTGAAACCAAACTGATTTGGGGATATTTCGATGAGAGCTGTGATGCGTTTGTTAATGATCCGTTCCCAAATCTTTAACGTATGCGCAGTGAGTTTAATGCCTCTATAGTTTTCGCACTCTGCTATATCGCCTTTATTTTTGTAGAACGGCAAGACGTAACTTTTCCGCCACGACTTTGGGATGTTTTTGGTAGTCAATATGACGTTAAACAACTTGGTCAACCAGGTTACCGCCAGCGGGCCAAGTCGCTTCCATAAGTCCGCTGGCACTTTGTCCGGTCCTAGAGCTTTACCATTTTTCATTGCGGTAACCGCTTGTTTAACCTCTCTTTCGTCTACTTGATTTAAAGGTCCTAGCGTAGCATTTAGTGGTGCTGGTTCTTCGTGTGGGAACTCCTCATTAAGCAGTTGCTCATAGTATTCTAGCCACCTGTTGTTAATCTGTTCGTTGCTTGTAATTAGTTGCTGATTTTTGCTCTTAACGTATTTATTTACTTTAATATCCATTGTTGATCTATGTCTAGTTTTTGCAATTTTGAGTACCTCAGTCTCTGTTTTGGCGTTTTCTAAATTGGCATAGAAAGCCTGGTTCGAGTTGGCTCTCTCTTGTGCGACGATTTTCTTCGCTTGTTTCTTCGCTTCTTTATAGTTGATTCGATCTTCGTCCAATTGGGATGTTTGCCAAATCTTAAACTGCGATTTCTTGACTGCCAGTTTCTCTTGCACCTTTTCATTCCACCATTTAGGGTCTTTGCCGGCACGAAGGGGACCCTTGGATATACCTAAGATCTGTGTTGCTTTAATTTTACACTGTTCTTCAAATTTGATCCACATATGGTCAGCGCATTCATAATCAAACCCCAAATCAGCCTCCAGATAGTTTCTCATCTCATCGATTAATGTATCGCCTTTAGGGCCATCTAACGCCCCCCACTTAGTTCTAGGGGATCTATCCACTATTGTTGTTATGGGCTTGGGTAAATCGTATACAGCCACAAGTATGCGGTGCTGAGATGTTAGGGCCTCTCCTGGAATTACTTTGCAATCTCTGAACTTATGCTTTACAGTTACGTCTGAGACTATGAAGTCTATTTGTGAGACTTTTCCTGCGCATTTGTAGGTGATTAAGTGTTCCAGTTTCTTTTGGAAGTTCGTATTTATCAAGGTTAGCGAGTGCCTGGCCGCAAAATCTAAAATTTCTTCTCCTTGCTTGTTCGCTTCACCCATCCCGTACCCACCGTGTACAGTTTTGTCATATGCAGTGTTGTTAACTCCAACATGACCGTTCAGATCTCCTCCGATTATCTTATATTCATTTGCAGGTATGCTACGAATTAGGTCATCGAAGTCATCGCTCTCACTGCAAGTAGAGTTTTTGCATATTCAATAATATGAATCCATGGTGCTGTCTGTCTATAATCAAATTTAAAGTTGGTGCTGAACAGCAAACGAACATTAATTTGCAATTTTTTTTTTCTTTGATTTGTACAAATTGGAATTAACTAACAAATTATTTGATAGATAGCTAAGAATTACAAAATAATTTTTGTTTGATATGATTTACTTGACATGTTTTAAGAAAGGTATTCTAAATTGAGAGTGAGCCATAATATGGCAACATTATATGTCCTAGATTGTCTAAGCTCATCTTTTTTCTTGTTTACACACAAATACACATTATACATGACAAATTATAAAATTAACTGGACTATAAACTAAGCTAGCTAGAAATGTACTCAGAATTCTATGAGCTAAATAATTTATTAATTTATATGGTTGATTTCGTGTAAAATCCCTAAGTAATTGGATATCTTCACACAGCCTGAATACCCCAAAGTCACAAAATTTACATTTCTTTTAGTATATTATCTGATTCGAAAAACAGGTTTAGAAGTAACAGATCTTCAATCTCCTTAATGATGAAAGACCAATCAAACCATTTCATAATCTTCTATTGGGTAGAATATTACTTACATTTATATCAAAGCAGTATTTGATTTGCTGCTGTACTGTTGGAACAATTTGATAAACCCCCATCACTACCGAACATAGGCGACATGTAATGAACAGCTTCGGATCTACTTCTATCATTTCTGTATTTTCATCTTCTGAAAAATGAATTAGGGTATCGTTTTTCTGAAATCGATAAAAATGTTCTGTTTCAAGTTAAAGAATCGCTTAAAGAATTTTATTTATAAATTTGAAAATAATAGGGTAAATAGATCCGTAAAAGATCCGCCAAAAAGTAACGGATACGGACTCGGATACGGATCTTTCTTCTGTCTCGGATATCCGCGGATACGGATACGGATATCCGGCACATCACTAGTTATAACCCTATTTACTTACAACAAGTTGCTTACCTAATTATTTCATTAGTTATATTTTTCCATATTATAGTTTCTACTGAATCGCGTTATTTCCTATTATATTATTTTGTCACTTTAAAATGCCGTTAAATTCTGGACCTGGCGAAACTACTTCTGTTGCCGCACACAGGATCAAGGATTCGATTAGTTTTAATAGTAAGTGGTGAAGTGTCAATTTGTATACCAAATTTAAATAGTAAAATTTGTGTCTCAAGAAAGGTGTTTGTTTTTGACGTGATCTCTCTCTCTGTCCTGCCCTTTTCCCATTATTTGGGGTCGGGTCTCCTCACTCGTTTGCGCCAGGATAATCTATCCTGGGTTGTCTCTTCAGGCAAATGGGCTTCCTTGAGGTCTCTTTGTATTTTAGACCACCAGGTCAGTGGCGGGCGGCCTCTACCTCTCTTCTGTTCAGGTAGTCGTAGTGCAATATTCACAACATGATTTTCGCTTCGTCTTCTGACATGTCCATACCATCTGAGGCGGTTTTCAGAGAGTTTCTGGGTGATAGGTGCGACTTTAAAGCTGCCTCTTATATATTCGTTGCGTACTTTATCAATTCGGGTCACACCTCCCGCCCATCTCAACATCTTCATTTCGTTGACGTGTACCTTTTGCTCGTGAGTTCTCTTTACTGTCCAGCATTCGGATCCGTAGAGTAACGCTGGGCGAACTGCGGTCTTGTAAACTTTGCCTTTCACTTTTACGGGAATACGTGGATCACACAGTATTCCTGTGAGCGTTCTCCATTTTTGCCATGCAATATTTACGCGGTGGATGACGTCGTCATCCACATTTGCATCTGGTGTAAGCATGGATCCTAGATATCTGAACCTCCTTACAGTTGGTATGGGTGTTGTACCGATGTGTATTGTCTCTTCCTTTGTGTTTCCACTGAAGGGGCATTTCATATATTCTGTTTTACTTCTACTGACACGTAAGCCGTACTTTTCCAGAGATTGTGTCCACATATTAAGGAGGTCCTGCAGATGTTGTGCAGTATTTGCGGCAAGTAAAATGTCGTCTGCATACAGCATGGTCCAAGGTAATGGTGCAGGTATGTCCTTGGTTACGTAGTCCATCACCAGATTAAAAAGCAAGGGGCTCAGCGCAGAACCCTGGTGAACACCAACTTTAACCTCAAAAGCCTTGCTTAACCCTGCTAGACTTCGGACTTTTGTGCTGGTACCGTGGTACATGTCCTGAATTATCTGGATGCAGTGTTCCGGCACGTTTTGGGCTCTAAGTGCCTGCCATACAAGTTTACGAGGCACACGGTCAAACGCCTTTTCAAGGTCGATGAATGCTAAATGCAGGTCTTCGTTGTTAATCCTATGCTTTTCCATTAGGATTCTGATCGCTTGTATGGCGTCGGTGGTTGACTTGGATGCTGTGAAACCAAACTGATTTGGGGATATTTCGATGAGAGCTGTGATGCGTTTGTTAATGATCCGTTCCCAAATCTTTAACGTATGCGCAGTGAGTTTAATGCCTCTATAGTTTTCGCACTCTGCTATATCGCCTTTATTTTTGTAGAACGGCAAGACGTAACTTTTCCGCCACGACTTTGGGATGTTTTTGGTAGTCAATATGACGTTAAACAACTTGGTCAACCAGGTTACCGCCAGCGGGCCAAGTCGCTTCCATAAGTCCGCTGGCACTTTGTCCGGTCCTAGAGCTTTACCATTTTTCATTGCGGTAACCGCTTGTTTAACCTCTCTTTCGTCTACTTGATTTAAAGGTCCTAGCGTAGCATTTAGTGGTGCTGGTTCTTCGTGTGGGAACTCCTCATTAAGCAGTTGCTCATAGTATTCTAGCCACCTGTTGTTAATCTGTTCGTTGCTTGTAATTAGTTGCTGATTTTTGCTCTTAACGTATTTATTTACTTTAATATCCATTGTTGATCTATGTCTAGTTTTTGCAATTTTGAGTACCTCAGTCTCTGTTTTGGCGTTTTCTAAATTGGCATAGAAAGCCTGGTTCGAGTTGGCTCTCTCTTGTGCGACGATTTTCTTCGCTTGTTTCTTCGCTTCTTTATAGTTGATTCGATCTTCGTCCAATTGGGATGTTTGCCAAATCTTAAACTGCGATTTCTTGACTGCCAGTTTCTCTTGCACCTTTTCATTCCACCATTTAGGGTCTTTGCCGGCACGAAGGGGACCCTTGGATATACCTAAGATCTGTGTTGCTTTAATTTTACACTGTTCTTCAAATTTGATCCACATATGGTCAGCGCATTCATAATCAAACCCCAAATCAGCCTCCAGATAGTTTCTCATCTCATCGATTAATGTATCGCCTTTAGGGCCATCTAACGCCCCCCACTTAGTTCTAGGGGATCTATCCACTATTGTTGTTATGGGCTTGGGTAAATCGTATACAGCCACAAGTATGCGGTGCTGAGATGTTAGGGCCTCTCCTGGAATTACTTTGCAATCTCTGAACTTATGCTTTACAGTTACGTCTGAGACTATGAAGTCTATTTGTGAGACTTTTCCTGCGCATTTGTAGGTGATTAAGTGTTCCAGTTTCTTTTGGAAGTTCGTATTTATCAAGGTTAGCGAGTGCCTGGCCGCAAAATCTAAAATTTCTTCTCCTTGCTTGTTCGCTTCACCCATCCCGTACCCACCGTGTACAGTTTTGTCATATGCAGTGTTGTTAACTCCAACATGACCGTTCAGATCTCCTCCGATTATCTTATATTCATTTGCAGGTATGCTACGAATTAGGTCATCGAAGTCATCGCTCTCACTGCAAGTAGAGTTTTTGCATATTCAATAATATGAATCCATGGTGCTGTCTGTCTATAATCAAATTTAAAGTTGGTGCTGAACAGCAAACGAACATTAATTTGCAATTTTTTTTTTCTTTGATTTGTACAAATTGGAATTAACTAACAAATTATTTGATAGATAGCTAAGAATTACAAAATAATTTTTGTTTGATATGATTTACTTGACATGTTTTAAGAAAGGTATTCTAAATTGAGAGTGAGCCATAATATGGCAACATTATATGTCCTAGATTGTCTGAGCTCATCTTTTTTCTTGTTTACACACAAATACACATTATACATGACAAATTATAAAATTAACTGGACTATAAACTAAGCTAGCTAGAAATGTACTCAGAATTCTATGAGCTAAATAATTTATTAATTTATATGGTTGATTTCGTGTAAAATCCCTAAGTAATTGGATATCTTCACACAGCCTGAATACCCCAAAGTCACAAAATTTACATTTCTTTTAGTATATTATCTGATTCGAAAAACAGGTTTAGAAGTAACAGATCTTCAATCTCCTTAATGATGAAAGACCAATCAAACCATTTCATAATCTTCTATTGGGTAGAATATTACTTACATTTATATCAAAGCAGTATTTGATTTGCTGCTGTACTGTTGGAACAATTTGATAAACCCCCATCACTACCGAACATAGGCGACATGTAATGAACAGCTTCGGATCTACTTCTATCATTTCTGTATTTTCATCTTCTGAAAAATGAATTAGGGTATCGTTTTTCTGAAATCGATAAAAATGTTCTGTTTCAAGTTAAAGAATCGCTTAAAGAATTTTATTTATAAATTTGAAAATAATAGGGTAAATAGATCCGTAAAAGATCCGCCAAAAAGTAACGGATACGGACTCGGATACGGATCTTTCTTCTGTCTCGGATATCCGCGGATACGGATACGGATATCCGGCACATCACTAGTTATAACCCTATTTACTTACAACAAGTTGCTTACCTAATTATTTCATTAGTTATATTTTTCCATATTATAGTTTCTACTGAATCGCGTTATTTCCTATTATATTATTTTGTCACTTTAAAATGCCGTTAAATTCTGGACCTCGCGAAACTACTTCTGTTGCCGCACACAGGATCAAGGATTCGATTAGTTTTAATAGTAAGTGGTGAAGTGTCAATTTGTATACCAAATTTAAATAGTAAAATTTGTGTCTCAAGAAAGGTGTTTGTTTTTGACGTGATCTCTCTCTCTGTCCTGCCCTTTTCCCATTATTTGGGGTCGGGTCTCCTCACTCGTTTGCGCCAGGATAATCTATCCTGGGTTGTCTCTTCAGGCAAATGGGCTTCCTTGAGGTCTCTTTGTATTTTAGACCACCAGGTCAGTGGCGGGCGGCCTCTACCTCTCTTCTGTTCAGGTAGTCGTAGTGCAATATTCACAACATGATTTTCGCTTCGTCTTCTGACATGTCCATACCATCTGAGGCGGTTTTCAGAGAGTTTCTGGGTGATAGGTGCGACTTTAAAGCTGCCTCTTATATATTCGTTGCGTACTTTATCAATTCGGGTCACACCTCCCGCCCATCTCAACATCTTCATTTCGTTGACGTGTACCTTTTGCTCGTGAGTTCTCTTTACTGTCCAGCATTCGGATCCGTAGAGTAACGCTGGGCGAACTGCGGTCTTGTAAACTTTGCCTTTCACTTTTACGGGAATACGTGGATCACACAGTATTCCTGTGAGCGTTCTCCATTTTTGCCATGCAATATTTACGCGGTGGATGACGTCGTCATCCACATTTGCATCTGGTGTAAGCATGGATCCTAGATATCTGAACCTCCTTACAGTTGGTATGGGTGTTGTACCGATGTGTATTGTCTCTTCCTTTGTGTTTCCACTGAAGGGGCATTTCATATATTCTGTTTTACTTCTACTGACACGTAAGCCGTACTTTTCCAGAGATTGTGTCCACATATTAAGGAGGTCCTGCAGATGTTGTGCAGTATTTGCGGCAAGTAAAATGTCGTCTGCATACAGCATGGTCCAAGGTAATGGTGCAGGTATGTCCTTGGTTACGTAGTCCATCACCAGATTAAAAAGCAAGGGGCTCAGCGCAGAACCCTGGTGAACACCAACTTTAACCTCAAAAGCCTTGCTTAACCCTGCTAGACTTCGGACTTTTGTGCTGGTACCGTGGTACATGTCCTGAATTATCTGGATGCAGTGTTCCGGCACGTTTTGGGCTCTAAGTGCCTGCCATACAAGTTTACGAGGCACACGGTCAAACGCCTTTTCAAGGTCGATGAATGCTAAATGCAGGTCTTCGTTGTTAATCCTATGCTTTTCCATTAGGATTCTGATCGCTTGTATGGCGTCGGTGGTTGACTTGGATGCTGTGAAACCAAACTGATTTGGGGATATTTCGATGAGAGCTGTGATGCGTTTGTTAATGATCCGTTCCCAAATCTTTAACGTATGCGCAGTGAGTTTAATGCCTCTATAGTTTTCGCACTCTGCTATATCGCCTTTATTTTTGTAGAACGGCAAGACGTAACTTTTCCGCCACGACTTTGGGATGTTTTTGGTAGTCAATATGACGTTAAACAACTTGGTCAACCAGGTTACCGCCAGCGGGCCAAGTCGCTTCCATAAGTCCGCTGGCACTTTGTCCGGTCCTAGAGCTTTACCATTTTTCATTGCGGTAACCGCTTGTTTAACCTCTCTTTCGTCTACTTGATTTAAAGGTCCTAGCGTAGCATTTAGTGGTGCTGGTTCTTCGTGTGGGAACTCCTCATTAAGCAGTTGCTCATAGTATTCTAGCCACCTGTTGTTAATCTGTTCGTTGCTTGTAATTAGTTGCTGATTTTTGCTCTTAACGTATTTATTTACTTTAATATCCATTGTTGATCTATGTCTAGTTTTTGCAATTTTGAGTACCTCAGTCTCTGTTTTGGCGTTTTCTAAATTGGCATAGAAAGCCTGGTTCGAGTTGGCTCTCTCTTGTGCGACGATTTTCTTCGCTTGTTTTTTCGCTTCTTTATAGTTGATTCGATCTTCGTCCAATTGGGATGTTTGCCAAATCTTAAACTGCGATTTCTTGACTGCCAGTTTCTCTTGCACCTTTTCATTCCACCATTTAGGGTCTTTGCCGGCACGAAGGGGACCCTTGGATATACCTAAGATCTGTGTTGCTTTAATTTTGACACCGGCTCTCAACAATCACCAATCATACCTCGCTGTGATTCTTCGATGTCGGAGATCACAATACACAATAAGCAGGTCCGTAGAGTCTTACTTAGTCTGGACGTGAATAAGGCCAGTGGTCCTGATGGCATACCAGCAAGAGTGCTGAGGTACTGTGCGCCTGAGTTGTCTCCTGTGCTAACACGCTTGTATCGCCTCTCTCTCAACACAAAAGCCGTCCCAAAATCCTGGAAGCTTGCCAATGTGCAACCAATACCCAAAAAGGGTAGTCGTGCCGACCCATGCAATTACCGACCGATCGCCATCACTTCCATACTCTGTAAGGTTATGGAAAGAGTGCTGAACAGCAAGTTGCTCTCATACCTAGAAGACAACGATCTCCTCAGTGACCGTCAATATGGCTTTCGCCGAGGACGCTCAACTGGGGATCTTCTAGTCTATGTCACGCATTGCTGGGGCGAGGCCCTCGAGATGCACGGCGAAGCACTTGCCGTGTCACTTGACATCTCGAAGGCTTATGACAGGGTCTGGCACGCAAGTCTGCTGCGCAAGCTTCCTGCGTACGGTATCCCCGCTGACTTTTGCAGTTGGATAGCCGACTTCCTGACTGAACGATCGATCAGAGTTGTTGTCGATGGCTGCTCCTCTGACTCAGTGCCTATTGATGCCGGAGTTCCTCAGGGGTCTGTTCTTTCTGCGACGCTTTTCCTGCTGCACATCAATGACCTACTAATACCAGGAGTTGTTGGGTATGCAGACGACAGTACTGTTGTAGAGAGATATCTGTCTAGCGCAAAAGCCAGCGGCAACGACGTGATGTTCATGAGAGAGGCCATGGTTGAGCGAATAAACCAGAGGCTAAATTACGTTTCCCAGTGGGGCGATAGTAACCTCGTAAATTTCAACGCCTCCAAAACACAAGCGTGTCTTTTCACGGCAAAAAGGAGTTCCTTCCACCTCACTCCTACTTTCCGAGGTACATCTGTACCTGTGACCGACAGCCTCGAGCTTCTTGGCATGGAGTTGTCTTCAGACCTTAACTTCGGCGCCAACATCGAATCCAAAGCTCAAATTGCAGCCAGAATGCTGGGCGTCCTAAATAAGGTCAAGCGATATTTCACGCCAGGACAGCTTTTAACACTCTATAAAGCTCAAGTCCGATCTTGCATGGAATATTGCTGCCACCTTTGGGATGGCTCAGCAAAATACCAACTTGCTGCACTGGACACGATTCAGCGCAGAGCTGAGAGGCTCATCGGGGACAACAAATTGGTGAAGAGCAAGCTTCACACCTTAGCTCATCGCCGCAAAGTTGCCTGTCTGGCGGTCTTCTACAGACTGTACTTTGGAGAGTGTGCTCAAGAGCTGCATCTGCTCATACCGCCATCTCCTTTTTTCCATCGGACATCCAGACGCACTGCAGGCTACCACCCTTTCTTGGTTGATATTCCCACCTGTCGTACCAAGCGCTTTTCAACATCCTTCATAACGCGCACAGCAAAGGAGTGGAATTCCCTCCCTGCGTCTGTATTTCCGAGAACTTATAACCCGTCTATTTTCAAGGCCAGGGTGAATAGGCACCTTCTGGGTTAGCTCGTTCCATCGTGGATTCTGTCATGGCCCCCGGGCTTGATTGGGATCAAGAGCAAACCCATCCTAAAATAAAAAAAAAAAAAAAAAAAAAAAAAAATTTTACACTGTTCTTCAAATTTGATCCACATATGGTCAGCGCATTCATAATCAAACCCCAAATCAGCCTCCAGATAGTTTCTCATCTCATCGATTAATGTATCGCCTTTAGGGCCATCTAACGCCCCCCACTTAGTTCTAGGGGATCTATCCACTATTGTTGTTATGGGCTTGGGTAAATCGTATACAGCCACAAGTATGCGGTGCTGAGATGTTAGGGCCTCTCCTGGAATTACTTTGCAATCTCTGAACTTATGCTTTACAGTTACGTCTGAGACTATGAAGTCTATTTGTGAGACTTTTCCTGCGCATTTGTAGGTGATTAAGTGTTCCAGTTTCTTTTGGAAGTTCGTATTTATCAAGGTTAGCGAGTGCCTGGCCGCAAAATCTAAAATTTCTTCTCCTTGCTTGTTCGCTTCACCCATCCCGTACCCACCGTGTACAGTTTTGTCATATGCAGTGTTGTTAACTCCAACATGACCGTTCAGATCTCCTCCGATTATCTTATATTCATTTGCAGGTATGCTACGAATTAGGTCATCGAAGTCATCGCTCTCACTGCAAGTAGAGTTTTTGCATATTCAATAATATGAATCCATGGTGCTGTCTGTCTATAATCAAATTTAAAGTTGGTGCTGAACAGCAAACGAACATTAATTTGCAATTTTTTTTTTCTTTGATTTGTACAAATTGGAATTAACTAACAAATTATTTGATAGATAGCTAAGAATTACAAAATAATTTTTGTTTGATATGATTTACTTGACATGTTTTAAGAAAGGTATTCTAAATTGAGAGTGAGCCATAATATGGCAACATTATATGTCCTAGATTGTCTGAGCTCATCTTTTTTCTTGTTTACACACAAATACACATTATACATGACAAATTATAAAATTAACTGGACTATAAACTAAGCTAGCTAGAAATGTACTCAGAATTCTATGAGCTAAATAATTTATTAATTTATATGGTTGATTTCGTGTAAAATCCCTAAGTAATTGGATATCTTCACACAGCCTGAATACCCCAAAGTCACAAAATTTACATTTCTTTTAGTATATTATCTGATTCGAAAAACAGGTTTAGAAGTAACAGATCTTCAATCTCCTTAATGATGAAAGACCAATCAAACCATTTCATAATCTTCTATTGGGTAGAATATTACTTACATTTATATCAAAGCAGTATTTGATTTGCTGCTGTACTGTTGGAACAATTTGATAAACCCCCATCACTACCGAACATAGGCGACATGTAATGAACAGCTTCGGATCTACTTCTATCATTTCTGTATTTTCATCTTCTGAAAAATGAATTAGGGTATCGTTTTTCTGAAATCGATAAAAATGTTCTGTTTCAAGTTAAAGAATCGCTTAAAGAATTTTATTTATAAATTTGAAAATAATAGGGTAAATAGATCCGTAAAAGATCCGCCAAAAAGTAACGGATACGGACTCGGATACGGATCTTTCTTCTGTCTCGGATATCCGCGGATACGGATACGGATATCCGGCACATCACTAGTTATAACCCTATTTACTTACAACAAGTTGCTTACCTAATTATTTCATTACTTATATTTTTCCATATTATAGTTTCTACTGAATCGAGTTATTTCCTATTATATTATTTTGTCACTTTAAAATGCCGTTAAATTCTGGACCTCGCGAAACTACTTCTGCTGCCGCACACAGGATCAAGGATTCGATTAGTTTTAATAGTAAGTGGTGAAGTGTCAATTTGTATACCAAATTTAAATAGTAAAATTTGTGTCTCAAGAAAGGTGTTTGTTTTTGACGTGATAACATTTTATAAATCGATGAACGCCGGCTGCACGCACGAAAAGCATGACTCATTGTCACATTCTGCTGAGTCGAGCGAGCAAGCGAGAGCGCAGAACAAGCGATAGAGAGGCACAAGAGTTCGGCTTGTGACGCATCTATCTCTCTTCCACTTCATCGGCCGATGTGTCCAAGTAGAAGAGAGACACAAGGCAGCACACAACCTACACGTGCACTGTTTTGTTAACTGTTTATAAAGTGAAGTGAAAAGTTAATGTGGTTTCCATTGTTTATTACAAAAACAATTGCGGCAAAAAGGTTATCAATTCTTGCATTTTAACAATTTAATTAGCGATAAAAGCGATTTTAGCGAGCATCGGTCGGCGAGCGCAGTAATAATAGGTTATGTTACAATTTTGACAAAAAAATATATTATGCCTCATATAAACGATCGTATAAAAAGTCAACGGCTTTAATTTAGTATTTCAATTAACTCCTTCTTTGTATTATACAAGATAATGATATATAAGTATGCAATTTTTCATCAATGTTTTCTTATGACGCTGTCACGTAAAATTATCGTCCGTAAACCGTCTTTATTTAAAGTCAACCATGGCCGACCTCATAACAGTTCGTTTCGATCAATTGTACGTACATACATACGTCTACCATACTGCTTTAGCGATATATTATCTGTGCATTCGCTCGCGGAGGTCGCATTTTACAAACATATAGTTACACTTTAAGTATTAAAACTTGCAATGACTCAAAACATTTATTCCGAGTGAATCTTCATAGATAGTCGTTCGTTTCAGATCGGGTTAGGCAATTAGATATTTCCATAGATAATATTTTTGTGTTAACTTAAACCTTTTTTAAACTACTCTTTTAAAAATATACTAGTAATTATTGTTTTCAAAAGTTTTATATGAAAATGTAACTTGAACGATTAACATAAATTATTTTTTATATGTTTTTTGTTTATTATTTTAAATGCTGACTCGTAAAATTTGGAATCGTTATATTCGGTTGAAATTATTACAAAGTTATATTTGCCACAACTGTTTGTTATTACTCAGAAGTTGTTATTTTTTGAAAGTGGTTTATATTGGTTTGGAATTTATACTTTTGACCTAAATTCGGTATATTAAAGTTTGCACAACATATATTTATTTAGTTCAGAGAAGTATCGAACTCAGTGTCATAGTGTATTAAGAATTGAGAAGCTCGGTGTTTTAGAATAAACTTGTGTATTAATTCCACGGCACATACTTTTAACTGGTGAGTTAATTTATTTTGACATTACCTCTACGTGTATATTCAAACTTTGAGCCTTTAGGTGAGATTCGAACCCACGACCGATATCCGGGCGAGTGCTCGGACTGCTGAGCTACCGTTGCGCTAGAAGACGCGTCGAGATTTACAAACGTATTTCAACTTCTATTATGAGCTGGTATCGTTCCAGGCGTATTTTATATCTTAAAATTAGTAAGGAGATATTTTTATGTTTTTTTTGGTATAATTTTTAAGTTAGTTAACATAATTTCCTTTTTTACTTTATTTCTAGGATTTTATCATTAAATATCTAAAACTATAACAGAATCAGAATAAAACTATGTGGCATATTGTAAATATATATTCTATTTACATATATACAAAATACCAAGTAAACACTGATGCTGACTTAAAGTCTTTGGAAAGCAATTTTAGTTTCATAAAGTTTAAATATATATAAGTATCTTTTTACTTAAATAAAACTTTGAAAAAGGATTTTTTTTTAACGTCTTATTTATTTAAGGAAATATTTTAAGCGTTATCCTAATTAGAACTTCTAATTGAACGCAAAAATAAAATTAATAAATGACATATTTTGTAAACAACTAGCTGACCCGGCTCCAGTGTTGCTATGGTTCAGTTAAAAATAAAATCATTTTTTTTTATTTTAAATTAAACGCAAACTATTCTATGTCCTAAGTTGGAACAAATCCAGCAAAATGAAATAAAATCGTCAAAATCGATTGAGTAGTTTCGGAATTCATTGCGGTCAAACACCGTGAGAGAGAATTTTTATACATAAAGATAGTAGGTCATTCACTTAAACCAATTATAAGTTATACAATTAATACTTTCATGTACTAAGCACATCAATCACTTTTAATAACCAATGTGATATCTTGGAATCATCGTTATCAATGCACGAGTTTATTAAAATAAGTATGCAGTTTCTTTATGCAACTAAGAGATATTTCTGCTTCTATTTATCCTTCTTACTTATTTATATACTTTTAAATTCATTTTATACATGAGTAAATGCTGAAGCAATAAATAAATAAAAAGGATTTGATATCGTTAAATTATTAAACGTCAGTCTTAAGTAATAAAATAAGTGTTTTTCCTTCTTGAATCATATGAAATTAGTATATCTATGTTATACAAATTACCTACTGGGTAGCTTTGGCATAATAGTGAATTAGTTTATTTGTCACAGCACACATGTGCAAATCACAAAATTGAAGATCCTTGAAATTAAAAAATGCGAACACAAGACCTTATATATAAAAAAAAATGTAGGTACCTGTGTGCAGCAGCCAGATGTGGGCTCGGATATATATATATATGTAAAGGAATTACCTAGACGAGTCTAGGATTCCTTCATATTTGTTTATAGCACGCTTTCCAGATTTCATTAACGTATAGTTGGTCCAATAGATGGCGCCATCTAGTAAAAATGAATAAAACAGCATTTTTGGTTTTGACTCGATGTGGCTGTCGTTGAAGTGATTAATATATTATATAAGAATAATTTAATTTATTTAATAGAAAAAGATCGACAAATTGACTGTAAATGTCGTTTCTTTGTATAACAGGTAATTTTTGTACTTTTACGAATGTGTAATAAGTGTTTATGTTCCTAAATGTGATAGCTAAAATAAAATCTTTGTATTACAGAGCAACGCATTGTTTAATTTGTCATTATAAATTGAAAGATAACAAATAAGACTTATTATCTTATATATATAATGTATATGTGTACCTATGTCAAAAGAAAATTACACAAAATTATGCTAATAATACATAAGAAATGATGATGATATGAATAAGTGGTAGACGAAATGGAGTAATTATTTTAAAGAGTTGGACTAGACTTTTTATTTTCATGACATAACATCATTATATTCTCATTAAGTATGTCGCCTCGACTTTGGACTTAAAAATTAACAATTAATGATCTAAATCATAACAAAAACTATTAAAAAAGAACTTTTTAGAAACAAGCTATTAGTTGGATCGGAACTCCCATGGATCAGCAATGACGCAATGTCTGTTACGCCATAACTTCCCGAGTTCTTAACCGATTTTTAATATTTTTTGTATGCAATCGAATCAACACATTTAGGACCAGATTGTGACGGAGAACGACGGAGTTCGAAATTCACAAATGGCTCTATGGGATTTCCCTTTGAAACAAAAAAAAATTCATTATTATGGAATTTTAAAATTTACTAAACATTAAATGTTAGGTTTTTTTTTTTTTTTTAGTTTTACACTCCGCTCCAATATATGGTGCTAGCTAAGCTTTATACTTTGCTAACTTTATGCTGCATCAACCTACTTTAACTAATCGAACTAAAAAGTTAAAAAACGAATCAGACGAGCCCAAACTCGATGGGGTTGTGTCGTTTTATTCTGTAGTTCCTATATCCACCTTCCAACTCCAGCATCAGATCAGCTCCACGCCATCATAATATTGCATTTTCACGCGATACACATATGCAATTTTTTAGCTTAATCTGAAACCGGGAAGTGATTCTTTAACTTGCAAGATTTCATTACAGACACCGGGACAGGTGAAAGTAAATAATAGCTCGTATTGTCCCCGGCAAATAAGCTGAACATGATTTTGAAATCACGTGACATGCGCAGTAGTGAATAATGTACCTAAACTTGCTACTGCGCATGTCACGTGATTTCAAAATCATGTTTAACTTAAATGCCGGGGATTATAATAATATTATTGAGAAAATGAATATAGGTTATAATTAACAAGCTATTTATGGAAGACTGGTCGATTTTTTAACAAATTGAAGTGAATAATGCTTACTAAGCACTATTATAGCCAATTATTAAATAATTACCGGAAAGAGAGAAGAGATTTCCGGCGTATAGAAATATAACTTTTAATTAGTAGTCAGCTAGCAAAGCCGCCTAATCCTATATATATTTATCCCATCAAAAACATAAATGTGAAATGAGAGCGAAGTTCAATATTATGATATATGCCTTGGTTGTTGACCAACAAAATATCTAAATGGGTGCCAAGTTCAATGGTCTGTCCTAAAATTTATTTATAGCAACGTAAACTATCATTTCTTCTTATAACTTAGATATATAATATATTGTAGCCTAAGGTCTGACTCCAAACCGGATTCACGACGCATTTTTTCTTGTTTTATATAAAACGTATTTAATCCTGACGTTTTGCCTTAACAGCTACCATGACCTTGAGTCTAGCCTAACACTTAACAAGCTCAAAAGACTTGAGCATAAGCTTAAGGTAACTAGCCTATCCGTCTTTTATAGGATATAAATATATGGGAGAGTGTGCAGCAGAATTGCACAGCCTTGTCCCGCCGTCCCGATTTTATCATTGGCAACCAGACTTACAATTTTTATCTCCCCTATATTGTCGATATACCAAAGAGTCACACTAAGCATTTTAATTATGATTTTGTGATCCGTAACACTAGAGAGAGGAACTCCTTGCCTAAGTTTGTGTTCCCTGATACATATAATTTAGGGGCCTTTAAGTCACGAGTGAATAGATATGTTCTAGGCAGGCGCGTCACATTGCATCATGGCTTACCATCAATCTAGATAGCAGTCAAGGTCTTACCTATTTACTATAAAAAAACTTCTGCACATATAAAAATCATTGCGTCGCCCTGTCGTCACTGCGTCGTCCCGTCACCTTAGGTACGATCGCTCATACTAAACCTGTATAGCCTTCCCAGGCTAAGGCATCTTCAGGTGGTGTTTAGTCAGTACGAGTCTGACGTAACCTCTCGGCCGGTAGATGTATCCATGCAGGATTTTTAATAATAATAATCTACACTAATATTATAAAGAGGAAAGAACTTGTACTAAAGCTGGGGCCGCAGCCTATCGTGCTCAGTTTCTTAAGCATCGTAAATACTCTTCTATAACTGAAGATTATGAGTTTGCGGCGTTAGCTTTCGAGACGTTAGGGTCGTGGTCGGCTGACATGAAGCGGTTTATGAAGGATAAGTCGAATCGACTAATTCTCTCTTCGGGTGATCAGAGGGCTGGCAGCTATTTCGCGCAGAGAATCAGTTTAGCAATTCAGCGAGGTAATGCTGCCAGTGTTCTGGGTACCATGCCCCAAATTGGAATTTTGTATGACATATTCTTTTTGTGAATGTGTACCTAGTCTTGCCACAAATATTGTAAGATAGAAAAAAAAATATTTTTTTTTAACTGCTTAAAACATTTATTACTTTTACACTATGTTAGTTTAGTACATAAATATAAAACAATTAAAAATATATAAAGCTTATTCGAAGTGGTCTCCATTGGCTGCAATACAGTCCTTTAAACGTTGAGGCCAGTTATCAATAGAAGCACGCACTCTTTCCATGGGAAAATTCTTCACTGCCAATCGTATACTGTTTTAGGGACTCCAAATTATCATCGCGTTTAGAGCAAGCTGTACTCTCTAAAATTGACCATAAATCATAGTCTAGTGGATTAAGATCGGGACTAGACGACGGCCAGTCTTCAGCTCTGATGAAGTCCGAAACGTTCGCTTCCAACCAAGACTGCGTGGAACGAGCTTTATGAGCCGGCGCCGAGTCTTGCTGGAAGGACCGTACTTGGTTATTGAACATGGTGATGTTGAGGGGCTCAACTACCTTCTCAAGAATGGTATCTTGATATACTTGTGCCGATGTTTTGATATCCTTTTCACAAAAATATGGCTCAGTCACTCCTTCATAGCTAACACCCCACCAAATCATCACTGAACTCGGATAATGTCCACGTTGCCCTCTGTCGACTAATTGGGAAGCTTCCTTAGAGCTTTGAGCATAAATACGGTCATTTTGTTTGTTAAAATGTTGCTCTATTGTAAAAATTTTCTCATCCAAAACAAAATTTTTCTGTGACCTCCCTTTGCGTACCGCTTCAGTAGTTGTTTCGATTTTACCACCCTATTCTTCTTTAAATTATCAGTTAAGAAGTGACCAGTGCGTCTCTTATAGGCTGCAAGTCCTAAGTCATCTTTTAAAATACGTGACATGGTTCTAGGTGCTATCTTCATTTCCCGAGATAAAATCTTTTGCTTTCGGACAGGATTTCTTCGAATTCTTTCCTTTACTGCTTTGACCACGTTTTCGTACGAACACTACGTGGACGGCCAGATCTTTTTCTATCATAAACAGAGGAAGTCTCATTGTACCTACTAATAGCCCGGTACACAAACATTTTACTAATACCAAGGGTATGGAGAGTTTTAAAAATTGCATTTGGCTCCATACCTACTTTGTGTAATGCAATCACAGCGATTCGGTTCTCTTTATCTCCCCACTCCATTTTAATATCGCAAAATATTATAAAATGTATTGGCGCCAAAATGAGAAAACGCAATGAACAACCGTATTAAAAATAACAGATTCGAAATTCAAATGTAATATTTTTTTATTTTTAAGTGTAACAGTATTTATGGCCAGACTAAGTATATAAATATTTTAGGGTTAATTTTTCACGATAAGTTTTTAGTTTGATATTGTTATATACATATTTGTAATTTATATTAATAAACACATATATTAAATAATTTAAGAATAAACAAATTTTGGAAATTACTTATTAAAGTTAGGGGGTACTTTAGGTGTTTAGTGAGGGTAATTACTTCAATTGCATAAAAGTTTGCAGTGTCAAGGTTAGTAGTGTTCTGTTGTTTGCGATTTTTATGTTATTTTTATACTTATTCAGAGGAATAATTTGTATTTTTGTATGTTTGCAATGAAAAAACTCAAAAATTACTTAGCCGATTTCAAAAATTCTTTCACCATTGGAAAGCTACATTCACGCTGAGTAACATATGCTATATTTAATGCTAGAAAAAGTTAAAAGAATTTTGTCCACCCGTGCGAAGCCGGGACGGGCCGCTAGTATTTAATAATTTAATAATATTTCTTACATTAAAACCAATTATCCTAGCCCAAAGTAAGCACTATAAGGCTTGTGTTACGTAGGGTAACGGATAGACATACATATATCATACAAAAATAAATAATATTTATATTATAATATATATATACCCATGACTCAGGCACAAATGCTCGTATTCCTCATACAAACATCTACCTCTTCCGGGATTCGAACCCAGGACCGTCGGGGCGAAAGGCAGGATCGCTACCGTTGCACCAAACGGTCGTCAACTATTCACCACCATTCACCACCTCCCTCCCCCGAGTCCGGAGGGGAAAAAATAAATAAAAGTCTAGCCGTTAAATATTTAAATTACAAATAATACCTATATATAATCAATTTTATTTTTTTATAGACCTCCAGATGTTTACTTTATTTTAGAGTAATTAATTTAAATAAATATTGCATAATGGTGTGCATATCCTTAGATGCCCGACAAAGATGACGCAATGGTTCAATGGTTTCACGGTAATTATGTGCAGTTTTTTGTTGGCTACACTTTTTTTAAACAAAGTACGGTGTTTTTTAAAATATATACTTCATTCGAATTTGAGATAAAAACTCAAGTTGATACATTACGTTGGTTTAACCAGTTACTGTGGTTAAGTGGCTTATTGGTTTAAACAGTCGCACGAATAGCGAATGATGTGGATTAGTTTCCCGCCTAAGACAGATATCGTTGAAACTGTAATACTGCCTAACCAACAGTTCCTAATAAAACTGAACTAAAAAAACAAAATTATAGTTAAATCACACATATACATGGGAAATAGATAGTTACGTACTTATTGTAGATTAATTCTACCCCTTTTTACTACTTATTAAATAGCTTTCATTCTAATCAATAAATATACGCGAGTACTTAAGATACATACGCAAATACACTCGAGAATGACACATGAATCCGGGTCACTTAAAGAATCCTAAAAATCTCGGAAACTAAAAATGCTAGGTTAATGCAATAAATTGTATTTAATAGACAATGTAATACTCCTTAAATGAAGGTATTAAAACTTCTTAGTTATTGTAAAGTTATATCATAAAAAAATCAAATTTGAAAAAGGGCCACTTTCGAAGATGGAACTACGAAATTACAGCATTTGGTTTTGCTTTTGTTTGTAATCTGTCATTTATGTGGGTACATAAACCATGTTGATAGTGCTCTATATTCATTATTCAAGCTGAAATTATGTCGCTTACGCCTGAAGAATGCACCAGAATACTTACAATGCTGGAAACCGGCCGGAGTCAGCGCGATACAGCCAGGACTGTCGGTGTGTCGCTGTCAACAGTACAAAGAGTTCTCCGACGTTACGAAGAAACTAGTTCTAACCTACGCAGACCAGGAACGGGCAGAACCAGGTGTACCACAGCACGAGAAGACCGATACTTGGTGAACACCATGCTTCGAAATCGCTTTCTCACAGGAACTGAACTGACCAATCAGTTTCGACGCCTCGGAGGAAGTAACCCAAGTGCATGGACAGTAAGACGTCGGCTTGCTGAATCTAACTTAAAACCCCTTAGACCTGCAAACGGCTCTAAACTGGAGCGTAGGCATCGTATTTCAAGACTAAGATATGCCCAGAGCCACGTAAATTGGAGTATTGAAGATTGGTCAAAAGTTATGTTCTCCGACGAATCAAAATTTATGCTCTACAAGCACGATAGAAGACACAGAGTGTATCGAAGACCAGGGGAAAGATTCAAGCAAGCATGCATCGAAGAAAAAGTAGCCTACGGTGGTGGGTCTGTACTTGTGTGGGCCGGAATTTCTTCTGAAAGTCGCACAGAGCTGGTGATCATAGAAAACGGCTCTTTAACTAGCGTAAGATATGTGGAAGAAATCCTCAATGATCACGTTGGTCCATTTATGGTCAATTTAGGTGAGGATGCTATATTTATGCATGACAATGCCCGACCTCATACAGGTAGGATTGTGAATGACTACCTTCAAGAGATGAACATTACTCGTATGGAGTGGCCAGCGCGCAGCCCGGATATCAACCCGATCGAGCATGCTTGGGACGAGCTAGGCAGATGCGTAAAACAACGAAACCCTCCCCCAATCACGCTTCGTGAGCTCAAAATTGCTCTCACAGAGGAATGGGTGAATATTCCCCAAAATCGTATAAGGAACTTGGTGTACAGCATGCCAAACCGCGTAAACGCAGTAATGGAAGCACGAGGAGGCAATACGAAGTATTAAAATTCAAGAAAATCGTAATAAAGTTCAAACATTTCATGTTTCCTATTTTTGTTTTAAGGAGAGATCAGCAGTTTTTTTCTTTATGTAATTTTGTGTTAATAAAATGTATGGTGACTCATATTTTTTTTACTTTCATTTAAGGAGTATTACATTGTCTATTAAATACAATTTATTGCATTAACCTATCATTTTTAGTTTCCGAGATTTTTAACATTCTTTAAGTGACCCGGATTCATTGCTCTCGAGTGTAAAATAACATTATTTAAAATGCACTTAAAATAATTTGTTTTGAATCGTCCGACATTTTTACCTGCCACCCATTGAGAACGTGTTTAAGTGCGAGGCCACACGATGCGGTGCGGTGCGGTGCGGCACCGCACCGTAATGAATTCGACGTATAGGGTGCCACACGGGTAGTGCGGCGCCGCACCACACCGCGGTGAACAGCGTTGCGCTTTACCCCTTCCCGCTTCAACTCTCAGGTCCCAAGTCCAGCGCCCTGCTGTGCGACGCCGCACGGCGAAATAACGCGTCGTGTGACATGGTATAGTGATTTGTATGTAGGATGACGCACCGCACAACGCATCGTGTGGCCTCGCACTAACTAAGAACAACAATGGGCGCAAGAAACTCGTCAGCTTTAACAGAAGTAACGACATTTACAATATTACACGTCGTCACCATACATAATCCACAAAATACAATATAAATAGTGTCACGGTTTCATTACATCATTTATTACAACAAAGTCAACAAGTATCTGTTTTAAATATACAGAGTACCGGTTCAGAGAACCTTATTATGCTCTCATTTGATCAAAATATAATATTTTTTACGTGATAACGTCTTATAAATCGATGGACACCGGTTGCATGCACGAAAATGTGAAAAGTTAATGTGGTTTCCATTGTTTATTACAACATCTTATCGATAAAAAAAAAAATTATAATATTCAATTAACTCCTTCTTTGTATTATACAAAATAACGATAATTCAGTGATAATAATTCAATTCAATTCCTAAAAGTATGCAATTTTTCTTCAATGTTTTCTTATGACGCTATCACGTAAAATAATCGTCCGTAAACTGACTTTACAGACAACCATTTTTAGGGTTCTGTTCCTCGAAAGGAAAAAACGGAACCCTTATAGGAACACTTTGTTGTGCTTCCATCCGTCTGTCAAGACCCTTTTTCTCAGGAACACGTGGACGTATCAAGCTGAAATTTATAACAAATACTCAGGTCTACTGTCCCTTGGAGCTGTGAAAAACTCAAACTTCTAAGCCAACGCAATCAAAAGATACAGCCTTCAATCAAATCAAAAGATACGCAAAATTCCGCAAATTTTCGACACTCGCAAGGGAATCAAAACCTACAGGGTACTTCCCGTGAACTCAGAATCTTGAAATTTAGTACAAAGCAACGTCTTATAGCACAGAAAAAGGAAAAATTGCGAAAACCGTAAATTTTTAGTTACATCATATAATAAAAATATTTTACGGAACCCTCGGTGCGCGAGTCCGACTCGCACTTGGCCGGTGTTTTTGTATAAAATATCATAACGTTTAATGTTTTAATATATTTTATTCCATTTCATATATGAAAAATTATTTTACAAAAAAAAATACAAAAAATCGACCGCTATGATTTCCGAAAATACTCAACCGAAAATGCTCTATTTGATCCGACTTAGGACATACAAGGTTTCATTTGAATTTTTAACACAGCAACGCGTGGCCGGGTCAGCTAGTAAGGTGTCATCCATACATTACAGAATATTAATAAAATTTAAAGCTCTTCAAAAATAAATTCACGGGAAGTAACCCTGTAGGTTTTGATTCCCTTGCGAGTGTCGAAAATTTGCGGAATTTTGCGGCATAAACGGCTGTATCTTTTGATTGCATTGGCTTAGAAGTTTGAGTTTTTCGCAGCTCCAAGGGACATTAGACCTGAGTATTTGATAAAAATTTCAGCTTGATACGTCCACGTGTTCCTGAGAAAAAGGGTCTTGACAGACGGACGGACGGACAACAAAGTGATCTTATAAGGGTTCCGTTTTTTCCTTTCGAGGAACGGAACCCTAAAAATGTGACAACCAGCGACGAGGACGTGGGGAGGGGTTGAGACGTAATTTTTGGATTTATAAAATATTTTAACTTAGTGTTTCTATTCTGAAGACGTTATGCGTAAATGCCCATTGTTTTGATAAGTCATCATTATCTGTCCCTGACTGCATTCTCTAATTGTTAGTTTGTATACTTAAGTGGTTTGAATGGAAGTCCGTCAACGCCGGATCAAACATAATACAAAATGTATAGGAATAGGTACTGTGTTTTTATTAAGTGAAAACTTCTTTAGCATCGTTGTGACTTGAAAGTCGATGAAACGAAAAAGCGACAGTAAAAAGAGACAGACACATAAATTCATAACATTTAACGTAGGAGAAAATGAGATAGGAAGCATTATGTACGTGCGTGAAATACATCTTTCTGAGGGCATGCGTATTATAAAAGTTGAGAAGGGCATCACAACAACCGGTATTTTGTATAACGTGTACGTATTATTTTTGCAGGTTTCACTTCTACCACGTGTAAATTGCACACATATTATATTAATTGATTAATTAATTGTAATATTAGTCTTTCGAGTGTTTATTTTATTAACTACTAGCGGCCCGTCCCGGCTTCGCACGGGTGGACAAAATTCTTTAAATTATTTCTAGCATTCAATATAGCCTATGACACTCAGCAATAATGTACCTTTCTATTGGTGAAAGAATTTTTAAAATCGGTTCAGTAGATCCCGAGATTACCCCTTACAATTTAACAAATATACAAACACGCAAACTTTACTTCTTTATATTATTAGTATAGATTTTAATAGGCTCACTCTTGATTCCAATCAAGGGGCCAAGACAGGATCCACGATGGAATGAGCTAACCCAGAAGGTGCCTATTCACCCTGGCTTTAAAAACGGAATGGTTATAAGTACTCATAAATACAGACTTTGGCAGACAGACAGGGAGGGAGTTATACTTAGCTGTGCGCATTATAAATAATGTTGAGAAGCGCTTGGTGCGACAGGTAGGAATAGCAACCAAGAAAGGGCGGTAATTTAATTGACTATATTGATTTGTTTTTAAGTAACTAGCTTTCCGCCCGCAGCTTCGCCCGCCTGGAATTCGGTTATATTGCGGTATAAAGCACAACTATAAGAAAACTTCTCATTCCCACGGAAAAATCTAAGAAGCGCGATGTACCATTGGATAGTATACTTTAGTAATTTCAGGATAAGTAGATGTAAAAAAAACAATTTAGACGATAAAACAAATTGTACGTCATCCCTCGAGAATTCCTCATTTTCGAGGATTCATTTTCGTATCATTTAGCTTCAAAATTTACATGTTCATATTCGTTTGCAACATATAAGTAGATGTAAAAAAAACAGTTTAGACGATAAAACAAATTGTACGTCATCCCACAATCGTGGAAAGTGGAAATCTGTGATCTCTGATCATCCCGCAAGGGTAGGCCCCTGCGGGACTTGCCAGGGACTCAAAACACCTTTATAAGGATACACTTTCATAAGGGTTACACATTGAATATGTTACAGAATTATTCCTGTATGACTTATTTGGGTGTTTTGAACCTGTTTTGCGTCAAACACTTATAAAAGTGTAACAGGTATAATGTTTTCTGTTACCAATCTGTTAGAAACTGTATTACGTTTAACTATCTACGTATATACACAGTACACTAACATAGGCATTTCAAAGTACCCAAATTATTAGTGAGCTGTCGCATAGTTATGCCAATGTGAACCTCATTGACTGTAACAGATACTAACTCTTATGAACCGGTATTTTCTAAAACAAAGTGTTACAGTTTCTTTCTGTTTAACTTTTAAAACAGAAATGAAAAACAGTGTTCAGAACACTATCCGGATACCGCTAAAATCCCTGTGCCCGATGCCCCGAGTTTTAACGGGTTACTTCGTTTTTTCGGCTACAAGTGATAGGAACCCTTAATAAGCTAAATTAAATACGAATAACCAAAGTTCCCGTATTTTTATCAATTAGCTGAGTAAAAGGGAGAATTTTTCAAAATGTTTTGACAATTAAAATCATAAAAAAAATATAATTTTGTCAGAAATCAAATGCTATTTTAATTTTCTCCCGTAAGAAAGACTGAAACCCGTTTAGTATGCGTAGTAATTAGAAGTATAGGTAGTAATTAAAGCGAAGACAGACAGAAGCGAATCATCAATTCTATAATAGCCATTGCTCGTAAGGGTTTTTTAACAACTTTTTTTATTGCTCTAAATACAGTTCAGTTACATGGTGCGGCACCTTATTATAAACGCGATACATCTTCCTAATAATTAGCCACTATTTGGGGGTATAAAAAACATGTTATTTTAAAGCCATGGAAAAATTAGGTACTCTAAATAAGTTCCTACCAACATAAGTGAGTGTATTCGATGACTAATTCTTTAGCCGCCTTGTGGACACGGTCGATTCTTTGCCACAACACTTCAGTTCCGAATCATCGTACTTAAGTGGTGGGACAGAGGACAGCACATCATGCTATCACGTCAACAAACTCATGAATGGCGTCTACTGTTTGGATGGCTTTGACGACCGTTTGGTGCAACGATAGCAATCCTGAATTTCGCACCGACGGTCCTGGGTTCGAATCCCGGAAGGGCAGATTTTTGTATGATGAATACGAGCATTTGTACCTGAGTCATGGGTCTTTATATACATTTCTATGAATATAACATATCTATCTATTATACAATGTGTCCCGTCACCAGTGTCGGAGCCTTTAATGGTGTGAAATATGGCATTTTTTATCGACAAAATTTGGTTTTTCTCAAAAAGTCAATAATTAAAAATACACAAAAAAGAACCTATTTGTTATTCTTTAATTATTTTTTTCAATTTTTTATTCCATGACAATTGAAACATGATGGCTGTGTAACTGTTGTCTACATGTTTAGCTATCAAATGACACCTTTTCAATGTTGATATGACATTTACATGAGTAGTGGTGGTCGAATTAGTATGAGAGCCCAGGTTTTGGTTACCAAGAAAACAAAATGGCGGCTGTAAGAGAAAAACAAAATCTGAGGGGCAATTTGTCGATAAAAAATGCCATATTTCACACCATTAAAGGCTCCGACATTGGTGACGGGAAACATTGTATATGTATGTCTATCTGTTACCCCAGTATCCATAATACAAGTCTTACAGTGCTGATTTTGGGCTAGGCTAATTTGTGTGAATGTAAGAAATATTTATTTATTATTATTATTTACTTATTTATAATCTACAAGCTTGGCAGATGATTGAAGATTGCTCTAAAAGACCCATAACTTAAATAACGCTGTTGCCTTTTAGGTATGAACACTTTATTTAAATTCCAGTGAAAAATATGACTCAAGTTTCTCTAGAAGTTATAAAGCGTAGCCTTCCCGAGTTTACTTAAGACTAAGTGGATACTAAACAAATAACGTTACGTCGGTCTGTCGTTAAGTCCGGTGTGCATGCGCAGTAGCAAATCAATAGCAAGATAAAACAAACGGCAAAACTAGTTTTTTTTATTAAACGCTAATAAGTAAGTGCTTGACCACTATCTCGCCTGATGGTAAGCAACGATGCGAGCTAGGATTAGACGCGTTTGCCTAGAAGATATCTATTCACTCGCGACTTGAATAACCCTAAATTAGTAAAACAAAAATATGTAGCATACTTCCGCAAAATCCAAGCATAGTGCATTGCTCGCACTCAAATAAATGCAGAAATTGCACACAAACACACCTTTTGAAGTGAAAACTTTTTAAGCATCGTTGTGATTTAAAAGTCGATGAAACGAAAAAGTGATAGTAAAAAGGGACAGACACATAAATTCATAAGATTTAACGTAGGAGAAAATGAGATAGGAAGCATTATGTCCGTGTGTTGTTTGTGTGCGCATGTGTAGTACAAAGCTTGAGAGAAGACATTACAACAACCGTGGTATTTTGTATACGTGTACGTATTATTTTTGAAGGTTACACCTCTACAAGTTTTTACAAGGGGGAAATGCATCATGCATATCCGCCTATTACATTGGGGGAGACAGACAGATGTCAGACTCGACTGACTAAAACCCCTTGGTGTCCTCTTCTATCCATAGCCGGGGGGCGCGGGAAGTTGAGAGGCTTCTCCCAGAATACGTTCTCGATCCGAAAAAAACGTTGATCCTATCTGGATCCCAACTCGCTGTTGGAGGGAGAGGTGTTCCTCCCCCTCGTTGCTTTATTTTGAATGGCACACGGGGACACCGCGTGCGCCATCTCAAGCCAGGTGTTAAGGGCAGCGGGTTCCCCCAAGCTCACGGCTCACACACACTAGTGTTACCAGTTTATTTGTAAAAAGTGGTTTATTTTGATGTTTTCAGTATTGTTTTTATTTATCTGACATTATTTAGAATTTTTATTTATTCTGGTGAGGTGCGTAAAACTTTAAACTGTGCCTTTGCGTGCAGGTCTTATTAACAAATACCTTTTTGCCAACATTATAAAGTAAACATGAAATGGACCATATTTTTCACATACATGTTTTCTTCCGCTACAGGGATATGTTTTTAACAAATCATTTTATGTAGACAACCCCGAATATAGGCCAGCTAGAAACGGCAGTTGTAAAGAAATGGAACAAACCTTTCCCATGTGTACTTGTGCGGAGACTGTAGACATGGGTAACTCAACAAAAATCTGTGAGTCACAGATCAGTTCACATAAATATGTGCGCTGGACTTGCGAACCAGTTCACAGATCAGCTCACTCAGTACCTAAATCTAAACGTTTAGTTTCGCCGTTTGCGGTTCGTTAGCCGATAATAATACTCGCGTGTCTGTGACTCTGTGGGTGAATATACCTAACCTAGTGAGCCGTGAGCTGTTTGTTTTGTCGTTGAGTTGCAAATCAACGATTTAAGTCTATTTAATCTGTATATTTGAACCGGTTCAGAGCTAAGTTACTTATTTCTAGAGAATTGTTTTCCGAGTGCATCAAAAAAAAATGTGTACGGATACACAAATTTTTGTTTTGTGTTCAAATAAGGTATTAAATCATGTTACCTGCAAAAATTAGCAGGTAACATGATTTAATACCTTATTTGTTATCAACACAGGATTTTAACATACAATACAAAAACAGTCCTAGAAAACACATAGATTAAATAAATAAAAAAAATAAAATAACTATAATTAACTTAAAAATTTAAAACAAAAACTTACTATGTTCCAACTTATGTCAGTTTGAGGATTGTCGCTGATTTTCAACCCCTTTTCTCTTTTAATTTTTGACACATGGACGCCCTCGAGATGTAAAGTATTTGGTTAATAATAATAATATTTCTTAAATTTACCACAATTAGCCTAGCCCAAATTAAGCAATGTAAGGCTTGTGTTATTTATACCAGGGTACCGGACATACATATATGATACATAGATATGTAATATTTAAAGAAATATATATAAATACCCATGACTTAGGTACCAATGCTCGTATTCTTCAGCATGAATACGAGCATCTGCCCCTGCCGGGATTCGAACCCAGGACCGTTGGTGCCAAAGGCAGGATCGCTACTGTTGCACCAAACGGTCGTTAGTATTATTAAAAATACATCGTGCAAACCTGTAATGTTGATTTATTTTCCGCCAGGTGGCGATGGTGTGCTGCAATGGAGCCTCAAGTCCCCAGATCCCGCAGTTCTATGCGGGGCGCTCTGTATTCATCACTGGCGCTTCCGGGTTCATGGGACAGGTGCGTTTCTCCATCAGCAGACTGCTTAAGCCCCAATTTCTGGATACAGGCCCTTTAAACACCTTTGGGTTAGCCGACAGAATATACAGGCTAGATTGTTAGTTGAATGGGATGAACATGCTCATCGGTGACAGCAAATTGGTAAAGAACAAGCTTCACACCTTAGCTCAGCGCCGCAAAGTTGCCTGTCTGTCGGTCTTCTACAGACTGTACTTTCGAGAGTGTGCTCAAAAGCTGCATTTGCTCTTACCACCATCTCCTTTTTTCCATCGGACATCCAGACGCACTGCGGGCTCCGTTTATCTTTATCCCCGTGATGAACGAACTATTGACTTAACTAAAAGATTCTACGGAACCCTCGGAGCACAAGTCCGATTCCCACATGTCCGGTTCTTTTATAATGATCCCAAGTGTCACCGGCCACAGGTGTTGGTAGAGCGACTGCTGACCACGTGTCCCGACATTGAGGAGCTGTTTCTGCTGCTTCGCCGCAAGAAGGACCACGCCCCGCAGGACAGACTGCGGCAACTCAAGGAGTCCCAAGTCAGTATAAACTTTAATTTAGCGAAATCCGAGGTAATTATAGAAAGGTTCACATTTATCTTCTGTTCCTAATGTACATTGTTATAACTTTTCAGTTTATTTGTTTTTTATTTATTTTTTTATTTTGAATAGCTCTTGATCCCAAATAACACCAGAAGGTGACTATTCACCCTGACTTTGAAAATGGACGGGTTATAAGTTAAACAATAATTTCCAGGTGTTCGACAACATCCGTCAGCAGAACCCCTCCCAGCTGGAGAAGCTTTGCGTGCTTTCCGGTGATATCACCAGCCCGCATCTAGGACTCGACGAACATTCAGTCAGTTTGCTTAAGAACGTGAGTATTTGGTTTATTTGATAGGTCGACCGCAATCTAACCAGGCGGTTCTACATCAGATAGGCCGGCGCGCGTTTAATTCTGGTAGTTTAACGTTTTTTTTCCTACCGTAATTGGAAATAATATGGAAAAAATATTATTTTATAGTGTTAAGGTAAAAATAAAATGAATATGTAGTTATTTTGGAAAATTAAATGTTACTGTTATATATCGTAGGTTGTTTTTAAAAGACCGATCCCTTTTGAAAAGTATGTAATAAAAACAATATAGAAGTATTATTTAATTTTATGTTATTACAGCAGTTCTCCGACAACAAAACAACATTATCTATACGAGCATTTTTGTTCTTTTTATAAGTCGTAATGATACCCTTTTTTTTAAATTTTATTTACCCATTTTCAGAGTAAAAACTCTCCATTTGAGGCATGTTATAAAAAGTTTAAAGTTAGAAAGGAGGCCATTTGAAGAACTCGAAAATAATAAATGTAAGATGGATCTTTATTAAGATTATTGTTGTGGTGGGACCGACCTCCATTTTACTTTTATTATTTGCAAAAAGAGCTAACTACATCACTAGGTCTTGCAGTGTGTGTCTTTGGCGTTATTAATTTATTAAGTATGGGATCCCAAGCAAGTGGAAGGCTCCAACCTTCATCCATATTGAATTAGAAATTAAAATTCTATTCAATAGCCTCGCGTCAAACAAATCTTTGATCTCTAGCGATAATTTGAGGTTTATAGAATCGAATGTAATGGTTGGGCCCTTCTAAAGCATGCTCACACACTGCAGACTTTCTTGTGTTAAGATATAAGATGAATTGTGTCATTTCCTTGTGTTTGCTGTTGACATTACTGTGACACGTGTCTAATAAAAGTAGCTCTCTTAATCTGGAAGCTTATATAAAATCTAGAATTTTCTTAGCCTTAAGAGATCTCAGTACCACCGGACTGATGATATGTTGTCCCAGAATTAAAAACCTTTTAAAACACATACGCTTTGCACCAAAAAAACCACTGAAAAAGGCGATAAAGGCGAAGGTTATTGTGACAGTAGAATCGCCAATTGTGTAAGTAATTAATTAGTATATCATTGGCGAGTATGCTTCCTTGAAAGATAAATATAAACATGATAGTTTCAACTGCAAATAAAAATCGGTACTCTGATGTTAACAATTGCATGTGAAGTACAGTTCAGAAATGATCTCTATTTTAATTGCATAAGGTTGACGAAGTGTACAGCATGGTGAGTTGGTTGTACAACTCGTTGCTAACGTCATCGGTGACATAATTAAATTAACGCTTCAATTCCGGTTCGAAAAAGTCTACTAATAATTTTTATATCAAAAATTCCCTGACACAATGTTTGACCACGACGAACTCCGAAACTGCTCGACCGATTTTGATTATTTTTTTTCATATTGCTGGATTCCTTCCCACTAAGGACATTAGTTATAACAAGGCAACGCGTGGCCAGGTCAGCTAGTTATCAATATATAAAAAATCCGTGTCGCAGTGTTTGACCGCGATGAAATTCGAAACTACTCAACAGATTTTGATGTTCATTTTTCATTTCACTGGATTTATATCAACTTAGGACATAGGATAGATTTAATTCTAATTTAGACAATAGCAACGCGTGGCCGGGTCAGCTAGTAATATTATAAATTGAACTCCGGCAGATAAGAATACCAACTCTACGCACTTAGGGCGTCGTAAAGCGACTGATGGCACTTGAAGCAATCATAACACACTTTATGTAGAACACAAAACTGGCCACATTTTCCGAGGTATGTCTTTGTGTTTCCTGATTTACAATTCAGGGGTCTTCAAGTCATGAGTGAATAGGTATCTTTTAGTAAGCGCGTCACATCCTAGATCGCATCATCGCTTACCATCAGGCGAGATAGCGGTCAAGCGCTTTCCTTGTTAAACCCACACACCTTAACTACTAATGATAAGGGTTGCTACATCTTTAATAATACGAGACGAAGATAATCTTAACAATTTTAGTCAATAGAAGTAGTATAAACTTAAAACTAAGCCTATGGCTAGTTCCACACAGTGCCTTTGCAGTCAAGCCTAGACATTCTAGTCTTTACGCAATCAAAGATTAAAATTAACCTTAAACCTTCAGAGAAAAATTCTCGCATAACAATAAAGGTAGGTAATTTTTTACCTTTGCTTGCTTTGGTTATTAGCAAAGTGGAACAGGAAACACAAAGGTAAATAAAATAACTGCTTCAAACAAACGGACTAATGTATATTTTCGGATGTTGGATTGTTGGCATAATATCTCATAATGACCAAAGCCAATACTTAAAAAAAACTTTTAAAAAGATAAACACACACGATACACAACACATAAGACTTTTTGGCGGGAACTGGAAGCGTCACTTTGGTGGTTTTATTTTTCATGGTAAAATTTGTGTTGTGGAGGATATTAGTGCGTTTTGAACTTGATCTAAATCTTGAACTCTTGAAACCATTTCCGATCGAACGACATATTAAAATATTATACAAATAAAAAAAATATATGTAATGCCTTTGCCGATTATAATTATTAAAAAAAAACATATTTCTTCGTACTTTGGTGGTTTTGTTTTTTCTTGTTAAAATTTATGTTGGAATGGATATTAGTGTTAAATAATGGTGGATTATCAACCACTAAGTGTTTGTGAACATGCAAGTGTGCTGGCAATTGAAACAAAGCAGCGGAAGTTATCTTTGACTGTTCATTTATCATTCAATGACCATCTATCATTCAGGGATCGGCTCTCATCATTATTCGTCATCATATAATTAAGAAAAGAAATTACACAACGACTGGCTGTATGGCTTAGACCTTCGCCTGTCCCGGAAAGAACGAATATAAACTACTACGAAAATTGTCAGCAACAGAGTTCCTAATCAGCCTGCTGGACAATCTCTTTTCGATCAAATTCCTCCCAGCATTCCCCGTCCAGCTAACCTTACCCTTGCCACCCAGACACGGTACCCTTAACACCCAGACACGATGAATTAAAATTTACACAATTTACATTAAATTAGCGGCAAACTTCATCCTACTGGTTTATTCCATGTCACTTTTGTGCTCAACTTCAACATAATAATTTTGTGTCACATCTTAAAATTTCACTCTCATCATTTTTTGATAACGCGCCTAAAGAAGTATAACTTCAAAAATAGCAAAGCCCATTTCCTATAGCCGTTTACTGTACAATAGACCCAATATTTATTATTAACACATATTTTAATAGCCCTTTGTTATGTGACGGGTTGTATTGTGTTGTTTTAAGGACTCAGAAAGCGTTCGCCCAAGAAAGTAGCCATTAAAAGTTAGCCAAATCCTTGGATATTTTTAACGTAGTATTTCGTGATTACTACAGGACATTATCGAAATTTCTGTGAAAATGAAAAAGCTACTTAATAGTAATAACTTTATTGCATAAATTCACAATACAGAAGTATACCAATCACATTGCGAGGTGGTACTTGTTAATAAATAGCTTACCTATAGTAAAAGCACCATCAACATCATCTTATTGATAACTATTAGGTACGATTCAGACCGACCGGCCCGCATCGGCTCGGCCCGGAACGGATGCGGACGCATCCTGCGACTGCCGTATGCGTGCTGCGACAGTCGGCAGCGCCCGCGGCATGCGTAAACACCCTGAGCGCCCAGAAGTGCTGCTTGCATTACGCTGTGTAGACGCCATAGAATTATAATAGTACGAACTAACGTATTGTGTTGTTATTTTAGCACGGCTTCATAGCTTTAGTTATTGTTCTGAGCGTTCAACAGCCGGACAGCTCCGAATTGACCGACGCATAGCGATGGAGCTGTCGCGGTCGCGGTATCCGAACGGCGCCGACCGGAGCCGACCGGAGCCTACGGGCCTTCGCGGAATGTATATGTGGCAGAAATATGAACTGTAATTTCTTGTTAGAAGTTTCAATTTCCTTTACCGCATTGTGAAATGCCTTCCGGGCCGGGCCGATGCGAGCCGGTCGGTCTGAATCGTACCTTAGAGTCACTAAGCAATATTGGACATTCTTATGTAATAGCCCAAAAATACAATTATAGTGATTGACAATATTTCTTTACCTCACGTGCCAATCCGAGGACTGTGTTATGGCGAGGTAAGATTCACGCCAAAGTATTACAAACTGTATTTAATTTGAAATTAGGATTAATAAATAAAGCCAGCTGGTGTCAAATTGATTTGGACCCGGGAAAATTCACAAATCCAACCAGATTGTATGAGTTATATTTACATAGTTTGTTGGTAACTTAATATACAAACATTGACTCGGACATTACACAGGTTCAATAAATGTGAAGCGCTAAACACGTCATTGACTCGCGCTGGAAATACCATGCCGTGTAGTCGCTAATAACCGGAAAAGGAATGTAAATAAAAATATATTTGTTTTATTTACAATCGCCACCACATTAAGTTATACACTTTAAAAATAAAATATCTTTTATTACAACAGCAAAAGGTGTAAAGCCGAATGGACGAAAGTGGCAAGAGTACTTGATATAAACCACGATACATATCAATTATATTTATTTATTTTTAAGTATAGAAACAAATTAAAGATTAAAAAAAGTCGTGTGGTGTCGTGGGACACTGGATAGGAACGAAGTTCCTTATTATAAAAATATTAATTTTAAGTTTTATTCGAGATATAAAGAAAATAATTATTCGGGTATACATTTTTTATTATGATTTTTTATCGGTAAAAAGCAAGGAAACTACTTTACAAAATTATCTTAACACCTTTATTTTATTTACAATGATTTATAAAAAAATATAATAACAGCCATCGCGTAGACTATATATTAGACACTGTATAGCCATCCCACATAGACTATACATAAAAATCTTACGCTTCTTGTGTAACGCTACGGACGTTTTTTCCCGGCTAGGGTACCCCTCCGCAACGCCCCAAAAGGAACTTGGTTCCAATAAATTGGTATAGTTCCCGGCATATAAGTTGAACCTGGTTTTGAAATCAGGAAACATGCGCAGAAGTGAATAATATACCTAAACTTGCTACTGCGCATGTCACTTGATTCCAAAACCAGGTTCAACTTATATGCCGGGAACCATAGTAAACTTAATCTATAATCTAAGATCACAGTGGTTTGTGTTTTTGTCTGTCCGCTCTTTTTCCATTGTATCAATAACGTTACTATAGCAACGCGTTAACCGCAAGTAGTTCGTCTACCGGACGCTAGATGGCGCTAACGGGAAAATATTTAATAATAGAAAAAAAAAATTTTGTCCACCCGTGCGAAGCCGGGACGGGCCACTAGTCTAGACAATAATATTTAAATAGCGTATACAGCATAAACGAAAATATAAACAGCGTACTAAAGATTACTTACAACTGTGATAATAATAACAAAAATGGCCAATCATATAATAAATAATAAGTTAAAAGAAAGTAACTAACCAGTACCATACCACCCCACAAAACTAATCAAATATAAACTCGAATATGTAAAGCTTACGACGAAATAAAACACCAAATAGCTAATATTAATATTTTCAATGACTCGGCTAATATTTTTAAAAATAAATCAGTTAAATACTTAAACCAGTCAGCACACACTCGATGAATCTTGATCTTTTTTGTTTTATTTTTAAGTATTTTTTTAGTAAACAGTAGGTTTATTTTGTTACCACCCAAGAAACGATGAGTGCTGTGTTACCTTTTTTCTATTTAGGATGGGTTAGCTCTTGATCCCAATCAAGCCCGGGGGACAAGACAGAATCCACGATGGAACGAGCTTACCCAGAAGGTGCCTATTCACCCTGGCTTTGAAAATGGACGCGTTATAAGTTCTCGGAAATAGAGATGCGCGGAGGGAGTTCCACTCTTTTGCTGTGCGCATTATGAAGGATGCTGAAAAGCGCTTGAAACTATTGAAATTGTTGTGAATGTTTAATATGTATCGCTGGTGTGCCTTGTGATAAATAAATAAATAGATAGATGAATTGTTCTGATTCTAAGAAAATATTGGATTGACGGTATTTGATTTCATGAACTCTTCGCATCCGTACTTTAATTAAAAATAATTTATAAAATTACTTTAAAAAACACAGCTCCAATACTGAATCCTTCTGCAGCCACTGCTCCAGCAGCGGCCACACCTATCAAGATTGCCCTGAGAAAACAAATACAGAAGCAGCCAACTGCATAAACTGCACATTAATAAATAAAAATAAAAATGAAAGTCTAATAGACACTAAACACTCCTCCACCTCCAATTTGTGCCCCATTAGAAACGTATACCTATCTAAACTTGGAGATAGCATTGACTATGGCACAAAATAATTCACCTCAACAACCTTAAAAAACAATAATAAATAACAACAAATATCTAATAAATTTACTAAACAAAACATGAGTGCACTTAAATCACATAAATAACATTTAATTAAATAAATATAATTCTTCCGACAAATAAAAAAAAAACAATAAAATATGCCAAATAAGCACCATAACAAATTAAATAATAACAACCATAACTAGACGATGCAGTCGCTAAGCATAAAGCTACGCTAGCACCATATATTGGAGCGGGTCGTAATACCTAAAAAAAGAAAAAAAAAAGGTTTGGTGGGAATTTTTGCGAATTTCGGAATTCGGGCTCCGTCACCATCTGGTCCTAAACCTTTTGATTTGATTCACCATAAAAAATATTAAAATCGGTTAAGAACTCTGGAAGTTATGGCGTAACAGACATTGCGCCATTGAAGCTGATCCATGGGAGCTTCGCTTCGCTCCGCTCCAACAAATACGGAAGAGTTCGCCTGTATACCGTAAGCAAGGAGCTTTCAGTAACTGAAAAAAAAAGGTCTTTTAACAGGTTATAGAGAGAGATATTTTGCTGGTATACCTCTCGCTCCTACCTCCACAGCATATAGGCTAACCACATAACCGTTTTTTGTCAATTCGTTAAGGAGTTCATAATATTTGTTTTGTTTCATCTATATTTGAACGTAGATAATTTTTTTTGTTTTTTTTCTTGATTCTGTATTCTGTTCTTGGTTACAGGTGTCGGTTGTGTTCCACTCAGCGGCGACGCTGAAGTTTCAGGAGCCCCTCCAGGTGGCAGTAGAACAAAACGTGAAGTCCGTGGTGAGACTTCTGGAGCTATGTGACTCTCTGCCTAACCTGCAAGTAAGTATTAATAACAATATTCTTCACACTAATTAGCCTAGCCCAAAGTAAGCATTGTAAGGCTTGGATAACGGATAGACATACATATATGACACACTAGCTGACCCGGCCACGCCTTGCTGCCTTATAAATTAAAATGAAACCTATTCTATGTCCTTAGTCGGAACAAAATATCGGAACAAATATTATTATATAATATACTAGGCAATGCAGTCGCTAAGCATAAAGCTACGCTAGCACCATATATTGGAGCGGAGCGTAATAATTAAAAAAGCCATAACTTTAAACGCCATTTGTGTGGAATCGAATCAGCAGGTTTGGGACCAGATGGTGACGGAGCCCGAATTTTGAAAGTCGCAAAAAATCCGAAACAAAACGAAACAAAAAAAACTTTTTTTAGGTATTACGCTCCGCTCCAATAAATGGTGCTAGCGTAGCTTTATGCTTAGCGATTGCATCGCCTAGTAATATTATATCAATTATTGTTAAACACCATATGTAATTTAAAATCACACACACATTCATAAATATTTGAGTAACTACTTTAAATTTACAAGTTCTCACGAAAACTCGAGACAATTAGCGGCCAACTTCACCCTGTTGCTTTATTTCATGTCGCATTTAGGTGTTGGAGTGTGCGCGCATCGTAAAAATTCACTCTCATCATTGTTTCCAAACGCACCAATAGAAGTATAACTTCAAACACCCGTTGCCAACAGGCGCTGGTGCACGTGTCAACGGCGTACAGCAATGCGGAGCTGCAAACAGTAGCGGAGCGAGTGTACGAACCGCGTGCTCCGCTCAAGGCTTTGCTGGCGCTGGTTGACTCTGTTCCGCCACCGCTGCTCGCTGACTTGACGCCAACGTGAGTCGCTACCGATAGACATTCCTATGCCAGAGCATGGCTGTACCTTAATGGACCAAGAGAGACCAATTTCACCTCGCATATTTTCGAATCGGCATTCATCTGAACGTATGAAATATGTTTTTCCCCATGTTAACTCATCGTCAACAACTTTGCACAAATACAAAAAACAATGACAAATCTTTTTATTTGACAGGGCCAACTTCCGTCAGTTAACTGGTTGACTGTTTATATTGTTGTGACGTTATTTACTTACCACTTACATATATTAATTTTTAAATTATATCAAAATACTAACTTGCAGCACTGGATACGATTCAGCTCAGAGCCGAGAGGCTCATTAGTGACAGCAAATTGGTGAAGAGCAAGCTTCACACCTTAGCTCAACACCGCAAAGTTGCCTGTCTGTCGGTCTTCTACAGAATGTATTTTGGAGAGTGTGCTCAGGACCTGAATTTGCTCATTCCGCCATCTCCGTTCCCATCGGACATCCAGACACACTGCGGGCTACCACATTTTCTTGGGTGCCACTTCTATCTGTCGCTTCAAGCGCTTTCCAACATCCTTTAACCTAATACGCACAGCAAAGGAGTGAAACTCCTCCCTGCGTCTGTATTTCCGAGTACCTACTTATAACCCGTCCATTTTCAAAGCCAGGGTGAATAGGCACTTTCTTGGTTAACTCGTTCCATCGTGGATCCTGTCTTGGCTCCTGTGCTGGATTGGGATCAATACGGTCTGACCATAAGTTCTGTTACAATTGAAACTGCATTTTTTATGAAGTAATGTAATATTACTAAAACTATAAAATTCCGTACAGTGTTGGACCGCGATAAACTCCGAAAACTACTCAACCGATTTTGATGATTTCCTTTAATTTTTCAGGTGTTGTTCTGATTTAGTACATACAATAGGTTTAATTTTACTTTATAACACAGCAACGCGTGACCAGTAGTATTAGTATAAAAGATAGTGTTGACAGTAAAGATTGCTCTTAGCTATCAACTGTTGGTTATAAACTGACATGCTGGCTGTGTCATTTCCTTTCTACCAGTGTACTACTACCAAAGCGAACGTTATCCCACAGGTATATCCACCCAAAGCCGAACACGTACACGTTCACGAAGGCGATGGCGGAGGTGGCTGTGCTGGAGCATGAGGCCTCTTACCCGCGGGCCATATTCCGTCCCACCATAGGTCAGTTTATACTTATTTAACACTGTATTTTTCACATTAAACGCTCGGAAAAGTTTGGTTTGTCATTCAATTTCTGCGTAGAAAATTGCACTTTATCCGCTAGCGTGGAAAAGTGTTTTAAAATAAGAACCCTTTTATTAAATTATTTAGGATGACAAGTATTTAGGATTACAAAATAAAAGAAAATGTTTAGAAAAGTCAAGATTTGTACCAACAAGAATGAATAAACCGTCACAGGGTGTAATTTTTTTTAATGCTAAATATTTTTTTTAAATATATGGCTAAGATTTTTTTATTTTTCTGATAACTGATATGAGTTAGTCTATCACCCGCTTTCGGCTTTACGTCGGCTTATGGGACAGCCTGTATATTAAATATAAATGATAATTTATATATTAATTTTCAGAAAGCAGCCACACTATAATTATATCGCATAATATCTATTTATTTAAAAAATGTCAACATTAAAAGCCGATAGTAACAATGACGGCTGTTTGGTGCAACGGTAGCGGTCCTGCTTTTAGCACCGACGGACTTGGGTTCGAATCCCGGAAGAGGCAGATGTTTGTGTGATGAATACAAGCATTTGTACCTGAGACATGGATATATATGTATATTTTCCTTTAATATTACTTATTTATGTATCATACACAAGCCTTACAGTGCTTACTTTGGGTTAGGTTAATTGGTGTGAATGTAAAACTATGATTATTATAATAACTAGATGTCGCTGTACCGAAATTAATCGCGCTAAAGTTTCGGTTCTAGACTACACATATAGCTAACCGTTCTTAGCCTTCTTGAATGTTATTCTTAGGCCCAATCCTAATCCAAAGGTTGCGGGTTCGATGCCCACCTGAGAATTAACTTTCGAGCCGAGTCGATTTTTCTAGTATTTTTTTATTGAAACAATTTACCAACTTGGTTTATTGCAGTGGTATCGTCGCTAAGGCATCCGTACCCCGGATGGGTGCAGAACTTGAACGGGCCGAGCGGAGTGCTAGCCAGCGCGGGCAAGGGACTCCTGCATGTGCAGCGCGTGCGTGGCGATGCGCGTGCAGACATGCTACCCGTCGACATCGCCATAGATACGCTCATCGCAGTCGCCTGGGAGACTGCTGTAGACAGGTCAGTCAATCTCAAGTCATTCTTTGGACTTTTTTGTGGGACTGTTCTCTGGTAGGAAGTTCCTCTGTTAGACAACATCAACTCTGTTGTTGAACAGGTGAATGAAATACGAGGACATGGAAAAGAAATAAAAGTACAATAGAAATCACCAAAGTACCTACTTATTTTTTTTTAAATGTTGATACCATGAATTTGTTTATTTATTTATTATACAATTTACTTGCTGGCCCAAAAGAGCAGCAAGTTAATATAATTAATATGATAACATGAAATATCGATATCAAAATAAAAATGTCAAATACTATTACATAATTCACACATTTGTCAAAAACATCTTGTAAATTGGGTCAAAATAATATATTATAAATAGTAATACAATCCAAATCTATAATCTAAGATCACAGTGGTTTATATGTTTGTCTGTCCGCTCTTTTTCCCGCTCTTTTTCCATTGTATAAATTAACGTTACTATAGCAACGCGTTAACCGCAAGTAGTTCGTCTACCGGACGCTATATGGCGCTAACGGAAAAATATTTAATAATAGAAAAAATTTAAAGAATTTTGTCCACCCATGCGAAGCCGGGACGGGCTGCTAGTTATATCAAAGATTATAAGTTACAATAAAATACAAATGTCAATAAGAATTGTCAAAATCGTCTTTATAAACTAAAATACATTTTCCGGAACAGGAATCATTAGTACGTAAAAAAATATCAAAATACAGGTTGTACATTGTAAGTCAAAATTAATTAATATAAACTCATTTTAAGTTATAGTACTTATGCAAAATAGTACAAAGTGTTCAAAGCGGTCCGTAAATATATCTTTCTCCTTTAACAGTTTTGTGCAGGTGACTATACTTAATGCTGACGAAATAAATTAAAGCAGAGTAACGTTACCCGTCTCGCTTTCCTTCCCCTGACCGCCAATGACATTATAACAAAATCCTGTGATTAAGTGTGATAACTTGGCGATAGTCATCCCCAGGTCGACCGAAGTGCGTGTATACAATTGCAGCACTTACGAAAACCCGACGACATGGCGTCAGTTCGAGAACTGCGCGCGGAGGTTCCTGCGCCAGCATCCGCTGGACGCAGCCTACTGGTACCCAAGCGGCGTCACAGTTCAGAATGGGTGGGTCATATTTTCTTATGCTAGTCTTCATTCTTTGGGACAGGCGATTCCACCTACGGAAGAAAATAGCACAGGGAGTTGTGTACCTATACGTCCGGATTAAGCCGGGTAGGAGTATCATGTTAATAAGAACAAGATAAGGGCCATACAGCTGATAGTAATTAGTCGATAGGACACATATAGACTTCAACACCATCAACTGAAGGATGTTTACGTATCCCAGTTATGCGTGTCTGGTAAAATTAGACGATGTACGACTTATCCGAATTTTATTAGATTTTCTGAGAGCAATATAAATAAATTTGCAAATATTTAAAAAAAGGGTCTTAATGTAAAAATGTTATTACTCCATCGAAGAATATTTCAAAGATAAATTTTAATTAAATGTATCCCCCTCCCTATTACTCGTTGCTTTGCATATCAAGGTACCTACATGTAATTGTTTAGAGTCTTATGCATATTAAGAAATGTATTTCGACTCCTCTCTATATCGCATGTAATGAAATTGTAAATAAATAAATACTTCTATTCCGTCACCGTTCCACACAAACGTTAGTAATATTACCCTTTTGGGACTTCCACACGTAAGACGAATTTTGTTAGCTCAACCATGGCCTGTCTCAAGTTTTTTTTTGCGCCCATAGCGACTGGGCACCCTCCGGACTCTGGGGAAGGAGGTGGTCAATCCCTTATGGATACTCCGGGCCGGCTTCGAAGTCAGACTACTTTCTACCATCGGACATCCAGACGCACTGCGGGCTACCCCTTTCTTGGTCGCTATTCCTACCTGTCGCACCAAGCGCTTCTCGACTTCTTTTATAATACGCACAGCAAAGGAGTGGAACTCCCTTTCTGCGTCTGTATTTCCGAGTACTTAACCCGTCTGTTTTTAAAGCCAGGGTGAATAGGCACCTTCTGAGTTAGCTCGTTCCATCGTGGATTCTGTCTTTGCCCCCGGGCTTGATTGGGATCAAGAGCGAACCCATTCTGAATTAAAAAAAAAACTCTTACTGACTAAAATCCACCTGAGGGTGGCTTGTACCCGGGCATTGTCAGAAGCCTTCGTTTAAAGTGACCGCCCCTCTAGAGAGAGGCATCGCAAGGCCTGTCTCAAAGAACGAACTTCCCTTTTATTGACTTTTGTGCGGGATTACCTCTTCCATCGTGCTGTCGTCAGATTATAAAAATCCTGAAGCAGAATTACTATTAATAGTAATAATTATTATAAATAGTAAAAACATTTTTTTTTAATTCTTAGGTTCGTGTTCAAAATTCTGGAGGCATTAATGCAAACACTGCCGCTCCACTTCGGCGAATACGCGATGTCGCTACTCGGAATGAAGACAAAGTGAGTCTCACTGCTAACACTTATTAATTTACTGGCTCGAGTGCGATTCCCGGATCAATGTTTATAACGAACTTTTCAATATCGGCTCGAGTCTGAGTCTTGTGGTTTTTTAACGTAATTTCTGAATTCCATAACACAAGCTCCTTACCTTGATTTCAGAATAATGTATGTAATATGATATTGTTTAATATTTATGAATATTTTTAGTCTATCTATAGTTCAGTTGACATATAAACACTCTATAAAATATAAAATACCCATGTAATAAATAACTACGCCTGCGCCCCCTCAGGTGGGATTCGAACCCACGACTATATATCATATAGAAATATTGAATTGTGAATGCAAAAAATAAAAGGACAATGCCGATTTTTGTATGGACTTGTGACCGGAAATGACCAGAGACGATACAAACAAATATAAGTAGCTAAAGCCTTCTAGATTAAGAATTTGTTGGTTTCAGTTTAATTTTCAGATTTGTAATGGAGAAAAACGAACTTTTCTGAAAACATAACCTAACATTTCAATACCTATTTTATAATACTTGAATTAGTATTTTGCCTATTATTTCGCTCTTATCTCATACTAATCATGTAAAAGAATCGAATAAAACACTATGTGACTATAAACGTCTTCTTTTCATGACTCATGACTGGTATATAGATTTATATTTATGAAGATACCTATCCTAGTTTTTTATCCATTATAAAACTAATAATTATTCATCATGCAATGAAATAACCATTACATTGCATCGGTAAAATGTAAAGATATAGATATAGTATGCATGTAAGAAGACTTTCAAGTATGTACCTATGGGAAAGGGGTAGGCAGAGACTGGGGTCTTTTTATCAATGAAAAAACATACTTGTTTTTACATTAAACTAAATTCATAAAAATCAGATGTGTGTAATACATACCTATGTAGTACACATATCTGATTTTTATAAACTTAGCTATAAATTGCAAAAGGAAAGAGGAAATTGCTATAATTCATTGTTTTTAATAAAACATTGCATGTTATTAATTCTCATATTTTATTCTCTATATATATAGTACTCTTATGTTGTTTAGTTTCCAATATTCAATTAGGAATAAATGGCTCAACACATTGGATATAATCAAATTAGGCAGTTCTTAAAATAAAACACCTGCGGTAAATAAAACAACTTTTTCACAGTTTTCAGCGCATAATTTATATTTAATCAAGACGTTTCGACTTCTTTTACAGGAGCCATGATGTTTAAACTTCTTTAGAGGAGCCATGATGACAGGATCATTAAGGCAATGGTTGTGATATATGTTCCACTACCATCACAATATTTAAATCAGTTATATTCATGTTATTTCTCTATTAGCTCTCACAAAGCAAGCATGACAAAGAAAGTTGGCCGGTCTCACCTGTAAAATAATGAAAGTGCTTTATTTAAAGTTGTGGCAATATTTTGTGTTCTTTTAATAATCACATTATATAGGTAATATGAATAATTAAATGTAAATTATACATATGTTAACATTCATAGAAAGTTAATTTAAATTAATAATAATAGTGGCAGATATAGGCAGTACTTACAGTTCTGCGATGATGCCAGTATGAAGCAACGGATGTTTGTGGACTGCTTTCTAATATGTCTTCTAACACAACCAACAGATCTTCCACAACCAAAATAAATACTGGCATGCCGATATTGTCTTTCTCTCGAGTTGGTTGCAATGAATCTTTCAATGAAATCATGACAGGCACCACAAACCAAATCCGATATCTGTTGACAAGTATACAAAACATTTTATTTTTGAAGACATACAGAAATATATTTAATATTTATATCTTAATAGTGTGTGTGCGTATGCAAGCATCTGTAACTAAACAGTCGATAATTTACCTGAAATGTTAACCATTCGGCCAGAAGAGACTTCATGTTCTTGAGGTTATATTGATATGGAATGTTAATACTGATAACACAAGTTGGTTCATTTTCCACATACTGTAAATCTACACTCTGTTAGCGAGCTATATTAGCCACATATAGCTGATTACAATATAAAGTAATAGTACAATATTACACAACAACAATAGTATAAAACACTTTCAATGACGCTAACCATACGTAGGTATCCGCAAAAAGTATCGATACCTGAGTATACTCGATGCTTTGGTTACGATACCAAGTCATTTAGTATTCGATACTTTTTAATACGATACTGAGTAAGAATCGATACTTTTCATGGTACTCGATACTTTTTATGTTCTTATTAGTCAAATAATCATTGCTTGTGGTGTCTATGTAAAGTTTAATCATAAAATCTGTTGGTGACATCCCAAATGATATGAAGAAGGCCTCAGAGATGCACGGAAGGTAAAGGATTGCAATACCAGAATCCTCTACGATAGCAAGTCGGTTCTACAAGTTTCGTGTAGCAACCGAGGCACCTTTTAAATCTAGTTATCCCCGATTGCCGTTTATGCACAGGATGCATAGTAGTGGAAAAAACAGCCTCCCGTCTTAATGTAATGTGAAGAAGTAGCCCACTATCGGGTGAAATATCTCGGGTCGCTAGCATGGCAGTTCCGGGAAGTTTTGACCAAAGTGATGGCGCTTTTTTAAGTGCGTTTATTGATTTGAGGTTAACTGTCGGTATGTATTCGTTTTATTTGCCTATGGCATAAATTATTATTATTTTTACATTATTATTGGTAAAACAGTTTAATTTAATGGTTTTTGATAAATTACTTATTCTTTATACAGATATATATAGTAAATCTATTGTACGCATGTTTCACCCCCACACGGAGCATCATCAGGGGCTGTTAGATCATGCAATAACGAGCACTAAGTGTGTAGTAGTACTCGTTATTGCACGGTCTAAGACCTCCTGATGATGTTCCGTGTCCCCACACGTGTAGAGTAGTTGGTGAAGGTGCCGGTGTCTGCGGTTTCTGCATTTATTTGCGGGCGGGCGGGCTTTGCACGCTGCTTGAGTTTTGCGGAACTAAGCTACATATTTTTATTTATAATTTTGTAGTCGGTGCCAAGTAAATGCTACAACAACCCTACTACAATATCAAATTACACACTAGTACACACAATATTTATAACTACTATATATTCACATTAATATATTCACACTAATTTATATTCACATTAGTACACACAATATTATTAAATATATCAAAGCAATTACAAAACAGTAAAAGTATTAGAAAAATATATGAATCGGTACCTACTAAATATCAAAGTAACTTTTTAAATATTATGTACCTAAGTACTGGCTTACAAAACTACTAGTAAGATTGATAATATCTATACACAGTTATTGTTTTACTTGGCACCGACTTCAAAATTATCAAATAAATATATAATCATTTCTATTTAATTAAATGGAAATACGTATTACTTTGTGCGAAGTAAATTATTTTTTGCTTTTTAGTTTACTTTTTGAAGTCGGTTTTTTTGTTATTTATACTGAATATCAAACAAAAAGTATTCGATACCTGAGTAACTCGATACTTTTAATGCAAGTACGATACCAGTATCGATTACCTTTCTTGCTATTGTACTCATGAGAATAGTATCGATACTTTGGTTACGATACCATATCCCTAACCATACGTCACTTTTTTTTTAATAAATAATGTCGTTTGGCTCATAGCGCTTTTGGTCTCAAACGGTGAAATGATAATATATTATTTCATTATAAAAGGAAAAAGTAACATATTTAGGCTATTAATATGTGCATATATTTCACATATATTTTTTTAAATGTTTATTTAAGTATGTAAATATATTAATCAAAAATAAAGGACGGCCAAAATGCTGATATCCAAAGCCATGGCGCAGTAAAGCAATATCACAGGGAAGTGCTTAGTAAACACACAACTTTTTATTGGTTTTTAGATTCGTAATCTGCTTTTAGATAAGTTCTATACGTTAAAAAATGTATTTTTATTTTTAAATTAAATTAGTAATAATTTCATTCTTGGTCATTTCCGGTCACAAATCGGCATTGTCCTTAAAAACATAAATAAATTTGTGTATTTTATTTATAATCATAGGAATATTATATATTCCTATGACTTTAAGTTTGAAGAATATTTGATTTTTATACAGATGGTATACGATTTATTGTTGACATTTGATTTTTCCTTTATAACGATGGCATTGCTCCTGAAGCCTTTTTTATTGTTTATTATTTGTAAAGTAATATTTTAAATTGTTACTGTCACTGCCGTATTTTCTTATAATTTTATTTGTGATTAAGAATTTTATAAAATAAATTATACTGACGACGAAATATTTGCATATCGACAGGTCAATAAAACATGTGTGCTAAGCTTTAATAAATAACATCCTCTGTATTGTACCATGTTTTATGCAAATTTCAATGGTTAAGGAAATATCCTTAACCATCTTATCATAACACTGTCTTAATAAGTATATTAAGACAGATACTTGTTGACTTTGTTGTAAAAAACGATGTAATGAAACCATAACACTACTATAATTGTGATAACAGAATAATTTTGTTTTTCTTGTGAATTATGTATGGTGACAACGTATAATATTGTAAATGTCGTTACTTCTGTTAAAGCTGACGAGTTTCTTGCGCCCATTCTTCTTGTCAGTTAGAAGGCGTCCTGATAGGTGGTAGGTGAAAATGTTCGGCGTTTCAAAACAAATTATTTTTAAGTGCATTTGAAAATTATGGTTAATATAATTATGAACAAAATTTTGTGGCCAGGATCAGCCTCATAACAGTGAGCCACCGTCTGCAGGCAATGAACATGGTCCTGGCGTTCTTCACGCAGCGCGAGTGGAAGTTCGAAACTAACAACGTTCAGAAACTACGACAAAGGCTCACTCCGCAAGACGCTGCCATCTTTAATTTGGATCCTAATTCTATAGAGTAAAGGATTATAATGGATTGTTATGCATCTAAACTGTTTTAAGTGCAAAGAAACTTTTAACCAAGAAAAATGAATAAAATAAAGTAACTATTAGTATTAATGTAGTAAAAGCATAGAATAGACAAAAAAAATATTATTTTTAACTTTTTAGTAGTGCTTACAATTGTAGAGTAATTTTTGGAGTCGGTTTTTTTTGTTAATTTTTATTTATTTCTTGCTTTTTAGTATGTTATTTTGCAACTAGTTTTTCGAAGAATTTTTTATTTTTATTTATTGTTTAGTTTGCTATAAACATCGAAATCGTTATATGTGTTACCTATGATATAAAAACTAAATTTTATGATATGAAAATAAAAAGACCAATGTGAAGGTATACTCTTTCAAATAAAAAAAGATTTTTCCAAATCGGTTTATAATTGACAAAGTTATGAAGTAACAAAAATTAAAAAAAAAATACAGCCGAATTGAGAACCTCCTCCTTTTTTGGTGTCGGTTAAAAAATACTACAACTGAATAAATTATTTTTGTTGCAGTTGGGAAGAGCACTTTAAGAATTTCGTAAAAGGCGTTAGGAAGTACTTGCTGAAAGAAAAAGATGAAGACATGGCGAAAGCGAAGCAACACAATTACAAGTGTGTATTGCAAAAAAATACATTAGGGTTAAATTTTGTTCAGTGAGCTTATGGTATGCATATCGCTCTGTTCCGTTTCAACCACTGCTATTGTATCACTCTAATAGTTAGCATTTTCAGTCGTAATGACGTCATGAATACGTCGCCATTTTGTACTGGTCAGTAAAGTGTGAATCTTGCCGGGCTTTTCTCTCTCTCTCGCTCTCATACTATTTCAAATATGGCGTCGATATATGACATCAACGCGTTGGGCTGTTTATTGCGGAACAAATCAACAGCATGGCGTCGATTCATGCCACAATTGCTACTGCCAAGTATAGTGATGTATATTTCGGAACAAAAGCAAAGTAACGCATTTGTTTTTGATGTTTTTTTTTATATTTATTTCTGATATTTCATACACAAACATCACTATTAGATACAGAAAAGAACGACTCTTGAAAAATCGTCAAAACGTCAAGATTAAATATAAAAAAGTTTGTGTCGGCTCCGACGCACGACTGGAGTTTACTCCTTAAGAAAAATTGTCTTTGAGCAGGCATAGAAAAATAATAAAACAAAACTTCTAAATAATAGTAAAAGGTGCGTACGATAGGTTGAACACAAAAAACGTGACGCTGTCATTCGATAACCTTACTCTCCATTTTTCATACAGGGCGCTCTATATGAAAATAAATTCTTAAGGAGTAAATTTTAAAAACATAAAAACAAACGCGTTTAATTAGTGATCTGTAATAAATGTCATTTGATTGAGTGAACAATGAGAAAGTATAAGAACTAAACAGCATTATATTAATAAATTAATTCAATATAAACCTTAAATTAAAGTCACATAAGATTGTTTTATAAGATAAATAATTTAATAGAAAAATCATAAAAAAAATCGACTCAGTTCACAAGTAAAAACACAGGCAAGAATCGAACCCACAGCCTTTGGAACTTTGGCTGTTTTATCTTAATCGATTGTCCAAACATTTCTAAAAAAAAATCGAATACGAGAGAATGTTCCTCTCATTAATGAAACAACGCTGGCATACAGCGTAAAAAGTAAAAAGGTACTAGAAAATCACTCGACGGGTGTTCACAAAGCTCGGTAGCTCATTAGATCGGTCGTCCAAACGTTGTGGGTTCGTTTCCCGCCTGAGAAATTATATAAATAACTTTTTTTTTCTTTTCAGGATGTATTTATTACATAACACCATGCTCTTCGTGTTGTTCTGCCTAGTGTTCCGGTTAGCGATGCACAAAACATTCGTTTACGATTTCATCCGCATCATAGGGCGAACGTTTTCGATGCTATTCAGGAAGAATAAATCTCAAAATCAATATTGACAGTTTTTGAACTATGATACCGGTCGTCATTATCAACCTCTTTTATTAATCTCGTGGCATTGTAACTGAAAATTGTATTAAAATCTTAAGTTTATTTATCGTCATAGGCGTATATTGAGTTTTCGGCCACCCCGTTCTTGACTTTTAGAAGGACATACAGTCGCCGTAACCCCGCGCCCCTATATCACGCGGGTGAAGACATATTTAAGCAGTCAATCTATACCCTAATGTTATAGCCATATATTTTCTATGGTTTTCAGGCTTTAGTGCGAGTTCTGGCATCGATAATCGATATCGTCTACGTAAAATGGTACTTTCTTTTCTATATAATCGCCCCTAGCGGTATTTAACGGGGACTAAAATGTTTATTTAATGGTACTATAGTGTCCACGGCTTTCCTGATGCAAACCGTCGATCGATCGATTGTCCCTCTCTGATTTTGTTTGTACACTACACTCCGGACTGACGTGAACGGAGGGTACCAAACTAAACAGTGACCACTTACTTTACTTTATGTCGTGAGTTTTGCGTGTTTATATTGTACTTAACAATATCAATTAATGAAATTTTGTCAAATAGCTGCGCTGTGCAGATTAATTAGTTGCAGTTGTTAGTTGCAGATCCAATTTTAATTGAACTTTTTGTATGTTCTTATAAGAAATAAGTTGCGACTGCGAGAACTCGCACTAAGGTCCCTGCTTCCCAGTGTTGCCAGTAGTCAATAGTCAATAAGACAGCTCAAAAAGTAACATTTTCACTACAAAAGTAACATAATTTTATTTTTTATAGATGCCACTAAGTAAACCTCGCAAAATTTCCCTTGTATCGAGAAGAACGGAAAATAAAACCAAATTCTATAGTCCATTTTTTTTAGCATTAGAAATTATGTAAACAAAGAAGCAGTGGTGGCTAACCTTGTGCTGGAGTCCACTTGGACCGGCTTCAGGCTCGTCCATTTTTGAACAGATTAAATAACAAATAACAACAAAAATTTTTAACAAAAAACAATAGAAACTTAACTATAAACCAAAGAAAAAAGTCAAAACAGATAAATGCAGACGTCGACATTTGCCGCTATTGTTGCAAATGGCGGCCATGTTAAACGACCATTTTAAAAATCATCTAATATGGTACGTATTACAACATCGGCATGTCAGATGAGACAGTCATTTATTTATTTTCTTACATGATAGAGACTGCATTCAGTTTGGACTATGTTCTAAAAATATTTATATTTTAAAACCTTTAATATAAAGTTAATCACTATGTTATTGGGTATAAGGCCTAAAATGTTAAATATAGTTATAAGTTTTGGTTACATTAAACATAGAAAAATGTGCAATTAAAAGTACTTTTTTATTTAACTATTGTTTCATTATTTGTGATTATTGTTACTGTTGTTGTCGTTCCAGTTTGAATAGTTTCAACTTAAATGTGACGGTCTGTCTATTAATGCCAACGCACACGCCTTCCTTAGGGAGAATGGGATGATTGATGACTTGTGTTATGACCTGAGGTTATGACAGATATTGGTGGGATATAATTATGGATTATTAACCATTAAGTATTCCGTGAACATGAACGAGTGTTGGCAATTGATTCATAAAACCTTTACTGAAATCTCAAAAAAGAATTATTTCATCGTTTGATGATAAACATTCTTTCATTTATTACCCCTCATTATCGTCAAACTAAATATGATATTACTGAAAATAAGGTTGCATGGTCATTGTACCCTCTGCCTTCTCTAATGAGAAAAAAATTACAAAAAACAGGGTTATTGGCGGGAACAGGAAGCGCCACTTCGCTGATTGGTTTTCTTGAAGCTCCCATTTTAAATAGAGAGAGAGAGAGCTCTCTATTTAAAATTAAGAAAGAAACAACTTTTTTACTAAGAATAATTCTTGGTTTGAAAAGGGTTTATTACAGTCAAGAGATGTCTTTACATTATTAAATCGACACAGAATTGGCAATTTTAACAACATATATTTAATAATGTACAGCATTTCAAACACAAAGAAACATACTTATTACAAAATTGAAGCCAATCGACAAAGAAGATCACATCCTGCGCGACTTAAGAACATTCTTGAGTAATGTAATAATCTACTTCGAAATTTATTAACTTATAAAATCTACATTAAAGAAGCTATGAAGAAGATAAGCGCTTTATAATAGGAACAAATCAATATCAGTAAGGCCGCATGTAATCTATATTCTTTGCCTTCCCTTTTAAGAAGTGAGAATTAAATAAAATGAATAAAACAAAAAAGCGGACAGACTGACGTCAGTTGTCAAAACAAAATTCCAAAATCCGGGTGCGGGCTAAGTAAGTTTTGATATTTGTACAATGCTGTGAAAGCGAATTCACTGAAAAAATGTTTAACAAAATATTCCAACGCGCATTTGACCGGACTTTGAAGTTCCGGCTAAAGAAAAATTATCCAACGAATATATACGATTTGTCGCGCGGATCCGCAATCGAAGTACGTCGACCATACAGTGATGAAGTAAGGAAGGCCCAAGCCCAAAGCGTGGCCACACCGGGTCCTACTATATTCGACAAGATCATTTCTAAGGAAATCAAAGCCGATATAATCTATGAAGATGAGTTTTGTCTCGCTTTCAACGATATCTCCCCACAAGCGCCTGTCCATTTCTTGGTGATACCGAAACGAAGGATATCTAGGCTGCAGGATACTGAAGATGCCGATAAAGAGGTAAAGACAGTACAAAACATTATTTTGAGGCCTTGTATTAATGCTTGGGTGAATAAAAGCGCATTGATTGTTTGTTTAGTCCTGTGTTAGAAAATGATCCAGTCTCCTCATACCAATTCTGGTGTTGGTAATACACCCTAGCTATCTCGAAGTATTAACAAAGTAATGCAGAAGAAGGGTGTAGATTTCCAATTTAAGAGTAAATACTTGTGGTGGTTTTATGTGATGGCCGCTTGGTGTTATAATCAAAATCCTACATTCTGTGCTAAAGATACCAGGTTTGAATCCTGATAGATGCATATGTTGATGAGCCCAAGCATTTGTTTTATCTTTTTACTGATACAATGCAAATGATAAACCATTTTAATAGAAAAATGCTAGGAATAAATGACTCAGCTCACAAGTTATTTTCGTCTGAAAATAATTCGTAAGCAGAGTTGATTTTTTCAGTGGTTCCAATCCTACCCTTAGCACCAACGTTCCTGGGTTTGATTCCCGGAACGGGCAGATGTTCGTGTGATGAATACAAGAAAGCAATATGTAATAATTCTATCAATATCACATATGTATGTATCATATATATAACTATTCACCACTATCCAAGCCTTGCTGTGCTTATTTTGGGCTGGGTCAATTGGTAAGTATGTAAGAAATATTATTAGTATCTCTTTGCTGCTATGATACAAAATTCATTTATGTTTTTTGTGTGTTTAGCAATATATATCGTTGTATCACAGGTGAACTGATCTAACCCTCATAATCATAAATATGAAATCTAAGCAGATTGGGTGTTTACTCCTTCGTATAGTATTCGTATTCTTTTAGATCAATAACGTCCCTTCAAAATATTACCTAAGTGGCAACCAGTTGACGGAGTCGGAGACCGTCAGAGATTTAGGGGTATTGTTTGACAATAAATTAACATTCGTCCCTCATATTGATCACGTTATAAAGAAAGCATCAAGATCGCTGGGGTTTTTGATACGTAACAGCAGGGCATTCAAACATGCATCTACAAAATTAAATTTATATAACTGCCTCGTGAGGTCGATTCTTGAGTATGGAAGCGTAATATGGCGCCCCCATTATGCCTCGCACATTTTGCGGATTGAGCGCATTAAAAAACGACTGGTTCGGTATCTAACATACTCACATAGAGACAAAAAAAACTTAGCCTATGGTGAAAAGCTTAATCTCTTAAAATTAAAAAACTTGGAACAACGTAGAAACTTATTGGACCTAACATTCTTTTTCAAAATAATGAGACATCAAATACGTTGCCCAACTTTACTGGAAATGTTCAACTTTAAGATACCCTACCGGATACCTAGAAAACCAATCCAACCAATTATGCGTCCAATCCGCAGAACTGTGCTGGGTGATAACTCTCCGGTATCAAGAATTGGCAAATTGTATAACGCGAATAGTGGCTCCGTGGATGTACATTTTATGTCCCTTCCAACGTTCAGGCGTATACTGTTAGAGTGCCTCTGAGTCTATTGTTAAGTTCTGTCTTACTTGAATCTTGTGTTATTGTTGTCTATATGTCTTGTATGTTGATTTAATTTTTTTTTTTTTACTTTGCTTTTCTAGCAAACTCTTTGTTGTGCATGTGATGTATACCTGTAATTGATTGTGCATTTAGTTTAAGTTTAATTCTAAGTATTCAATTGTATTATGAGTGTAGCAATCGTTGGTGTACTAAATAAATAAAATAAAAAATAAAATAAAAGTATAGTATTATGTAGAATCAGATAGCTTTCCTTCACAGTTATGTGAAAAAAATAGTTTGAGATGGAATATCACTTAGATCTTTTTACTATATTATATTTTGGTCCTTTTTGAACTAAAATGTATTAACAGTTCAATTTGCATAAATGTGTGGCTTAGGTCTTTTCACCACTAATACATACATAAAAAAGTAGTATATGTCATCAAGTATGTATGATAACTCTTAATTGGAATAGAAGGCATTCCTGAATATTAAAACACATATTTTCATAAGTGTTCCTTAATAGTTTTCATTCTTCGTAATTAAATACCGTGTAGAGATAACATACTTAGCAGCTCTTTATCACATTTGTTTGCTTTGATAACACTCATCATACATTGCATTCCACACTTTTATTGTGTTTTCTTGCTATCTCTACAATTTTGCTATTTTTGAATTACATTTCAATTCCGAGTCACCCATTTTCAAGGTGAAGGAAAATGTATCTGAAAGTTAAAGAAAATGAGTCAAACTATTTAGACTGGCAATTTAGTTATCATTACTATTTGATCTCTTGTTTATGTTTATTTATTTATTTAGAAAACCAACAGCTTACATAACTTGTATACATACAAAAGGTACTTATCAATAGTAGGCTAATTATAGGTTTCCCTTAACTAATAATTAGTACAAAGTTGTGATTAACATCAATAAAATAAAAATTATATCAATGTGCGTTACAATGAGTTACAATTAAGAATGACAAATGTTTTCTTAATGACACAATATTATACTATAACATATGAAATATGCCTGTAAAATCGATTGCAGTAAGAAAATATAAACTCTGAATGCAAAAAATAAAATAATTAAATTATTATAGTTGGTTCCATCTTAATCTGATGTTAAATATTTGTAATAATATGACTTTTGATGTTGAAGGTGTGTAAGCATTTAACATTTGTGGAACAATACTAGCTCATAGTAGAAGTTGAACTACATTTCTAAATTTCCACACATCTGTCAATATCTTGGTAGCCCAGTAGTCAGAGCACTCGCCTGGATAGTGATAGATTGTGGGTTCGATTCCCACCTGAGGGCTTGGAGACGTGGTTGTGTTTTCAGGCATATTTTATACTATAAGACTTAAAATATATTTGTAAAAACATCCACAACTCCGAGCCCTCAAGTGGGACTAGGATGTGGTATACATTTTAAATTTTATAGAAATACTAGTTGACCCGGCCACGCGTTGCTGTGCCGACTGCAGCGCCATCTGCCGGGCTGATTTGTGACTCTAAACCATTCTCAGATCCCCTTGAACACACACAAAAAAATTCATTCAAATCGGTCCAGCCGTTTAGGAGGAGTTCAGTGACATACACATTCACAGAAGAATTATATATATAAAGATGGCATTGTAAATGCAAAAACAAAAACATTTAACATACTAGCTTTACCATTAATTTATTAATCTTGGGAAACAAAGGCCTCCTCTAGCATTTCCAGTCCATTTTTAGCCTTTCTTTGCAATAAAGGGCTCTCAATCTTTTGAATGTTTAACAGACCAACATTTTCTTTGTTTTCCTCTATTTCTTTTAGTTATTAATAAATCTAAAAGTACTCTCTGTTTGTCATTTATTTATTGTGGACATGTAACCTTTCTATCTTCATTTGTTTTGTTGTTTAATGTGTGTTAATATCCATTTTTTTACCCTTCAACAAAAAAACAAAATAAAATCCCATTTGTACTATGATCAGTGACTAATCTTCATAATAGTCTTATATCCATCCATCTGGAAAAATATACCATTCCAACTGCAAAACATTTTTCAAATAGAATATACTTTAGGATGTTCAACACATTGTCTCTTATGCATCAATCAACCTATACTGCGTAGTGCCGTCCCTTAGATCCATGATCAGATATCTGAAAAATTCATGCAAGCACTGGTAAAAACCAAGCTTCAGTCTTAAATAGACTATACATAGTAGAATGCTCTTTAATTACACGAGCTCATTTCGCTTTAACCTTTTCACCAGAATGAATGTTGAGAGAAATTGAGACTACTGCGCAAAGAGAGATGGATCAACTCCTATACAACTAGTCAAATATTTAGTTTTTTGATATCTATATTTATAGACTATACCTTACATTCTTCCACACTAATTAATAGTTAGATAGATAAAAGCTTTATTTCCTACTTTACACACACACACACATATATTAACAAAAATAAAAAATAATCTTATCTTAGGTGGGACACAAAGTCATCCTTAAAAACTATGTGTGTGTGTGCTGCAGCAGTACGCAAGGGTCGCAGCTCAGCATCGTGTTTACCCGCATCGCGAGTAAATTGCTGATTTTCAGCTACAACCATGAGTGACCAACAAAGACGATGACCAGCAACATCAGTGTGTGTGATATTTTAAAACATATATAAAATAGAAGCTTATTAATAAAGTACTTATATAATGGTGAATGTGTAACATATTTTTATATATTTAATAAGTGTTAAGTATATGTCTATTCTCACTAATACTCACTAATAAAGCGTGTTCATCCACTACGATGGTAATGAAGATATTTAAAGATATTTCATACTAGCGGCCCGCCCCGGCTTCCCACGGGTGGAAAAAATTCTTTAAATTTGTTCTAGCATTAAAAATAGCCTATGTTACTCAGCGTGAATGTAGCTTTCCAATGGTAAAAGAATTTTTAAAATCGGCTTAGCAGTTTTTGAGTTTATTCATTGCAAACATACAAAAATACAAATCTTTCCTCTTTATAATATTAGTATAGATATTCACACCAATAAGCCTAGCCCATACTAAGCACTGTAAGGCTTGTGTTATGGATACTAGGGTAACGGATAGAAATACATGTATAATACATATATACATAATAATAATATATTTCTTTTAAAGAAATATATATAAAAACTCATGACTCAGGTATAAATGCTCGTATTCATCACACAAACATCTGCCCTTTCCGGGACTCGAACTCAGGACCGTCGGTGCGTAAGGCAGAATCACTACCGTTGCACCAAATGGCCGTCGAAACGGTTACCTATCATAGGTACAAATACTTTTTGACCAAATTTCATTTTAAGGAAAGCTTTTCGACAATTCGTTCCGTTTTTTATCGTCGAAATCACGTTTGGCACTGTATCATTTAAGTTATTTTTATTATCAACTAGCTGACCCAGCCACGCGTTGCTGTGGCACAGTAAATTTATATTCTAAAAGATTTTTTCTAAAATAAAAGTAGCCTAAGTTACTCCTTACCACATCAGCTATCTGCCAATAAAAGTACCGTCAAAATCGGTCCAGCCATTTCAGAGATTAGCCGGAACAAACAGACAGACAAAAATTGTAAAAAATGTTATTTTGGTGTATGTACCGTATATGTATTCATATGCATGTAGTAAAAAACGGTTATTTCAATATTACAAACAGACACTCCAATTTTATTTATATGTATAGATTCGATTTGTTTTTCGTTACTCCGACATTTCATTTGGTCGAAAAAGTTATAGATGGCGTGGGGCGTAAACTCGGTGTGTGTGAACTTAGCAGATCATTGTCCAGCAGATCAAAATTAAATGAGAGTTCTTTTCGCATGCAGCTGAGTTCTATAGTTCCTGATACTTTTTAGAAATAGTTAATTACGAAATGATCTGCTAACTTCCCAGTTCTCGTAGCAGGTCATTTTTCGAGGTAAAAACACCAGAACTATTTCTAAAAAGTATCAGGAACTATAGAACTCAGCTGCATGCGTAAATAAATCGCATTTGTTTTCGATTTGCTGCAAAATGATCTGCTTTCTATTATAATAATTTATCTTATAAGATCGCATTGAAAATGCATAAAATATATAAAAAATTATAAATGATCTGCTAAGTTCACACACACGTAAACTCGCTGGTCAAACGGCATCGTTTAGAAAAAAGCTGGCAATGTGAATTGTAAGACTAATTAAGGTAGTTGAAGTAGAAACAAAACATTGTAATAACATTTTCTCTGTTTTAATTATGTTAGCATTATGATGATGAATTTTTATCTCGTTTGCCATGTACTTTATTAAGTAAACTATTGTTCCGTATGCTTGTATTGCAAATAATCTCATAGCGATTCAAGTTTAGCTGTTAAAAAGAGACGCCACTATAGACCGCGTATAGCGGTGTCTCACTTTGACAATCGAACTCGCGCTAAAATATGATGGTAGGCCCTCTGATGAGCATTTGCCTATTTAATTAGTAAATTATTTATATTGTAATATAGCACTCACCAAAAGCGGTATTCGATTTATTTAATCTTAACATTTAGTTCCATAATCTGATACTAGATGGCACTGTACCTAACTATATTTCATTATGGTTTGGTTGCACTGAGTACCCTCAACAGATATAAAATATATTTTTATATATACGAGGCATGTTTTTTAAGTAAGTACCGTTTTGAAATTAAAAAAAGCCGTGCTAAGATATCTCAATAATTTTATTTTTACATGAAAGCCTGTACCTTAATCCACTTTACTACATAATTTCCGTCAATATTGAGGCACTTGTCATAACGGTGTACCAGTTTTTGAATGCCGTCCTCATAGAAGTTTGCCGCCTGACTTTTTAAAAACTGCATCACAAATGTTTTGACTTCGTCATCGTCTTGGAGACGCTGACCGCCAAGGCGTTTTTCAAGTGCAGGAACAGATGGTAGTCACTGGATCTGGTGATCAGGGCTCGACGGAGGATGATCTAGAGTTTCCCATCTAAAAGATGTGATGAGATCTTTGGTCTGATTGGCCATATGCGGACTGGCATTATCATGCAGCAAAACGATGCCCTTGCTCAACTTGCTACGTCTTTTGTTCTCGATTGAACGGCGCAGATTGTGCAATGTCTTACAATAAGCTGCTGCATTGATTGTCTCATTACGAGGCAAAAATTCCACAAGCAATACTCCTTCGGCGGCAGACTTCTATGAGGAGGGCATTCAAAAACTGGTACAACGTTATGACAAGTGCCTCAATATTGACGGAAATGATGTAGAAAAGAAGATTAAGGTACAGGCTTTCATGTAAAAATTAAATTATTGAGATATCTTAGCACGTCTTTTTTTAATTTCAAAACGGTACTTACTTTATAAACACACCTAGTATTATGCATTTTTCAAGGCGATCTTATAAGATAAATTCTCAAGGCTCGGTCGCTCAATTGGGAGAGCATTGGACCGGCTATCCAAAGGTTGCGGGTTCGTTTCCCGCCTGAGAATTCACTTGTGAACGATCCGATTTTTTTTCTAGTATTTTTCTATTATAATAATTTATCTTATAGATATATAATTTGTTACGTGGAAGTTTAAAACAATTTTATACCGTTTGGTGCAACGGTAGCGGTTCTGTCTTTCGCACCGACGGTCCTGGGTTCGAATCCTGGATGGGGTAGGTTTTTGGTGTGATGAATACGAGCATTTGTACCTGAGTCATCGGTATTTATATATCTATGTATATAAAAATTCCCTGTCACATTGTTTGAACGCGATGATCTTCGAAACTACTCTACCGATTTGATGTTTTTTTTTATTTTGCTCGATTTGTTCCGACTTAGGATAAATGATAGGTTTAATTTTAATTTATAACGCAGTAACACGTGGCCCGGTCTAAACAGTCCAGTCGCGAGCGTAAACCACGTTAACAATAGTCCAGTAATATGCTAAGGTCGCCCATTAAGTTACTCTTCGATTCGCTCCAAAAATTACTTTGAAGTCGCTTCGAGCGTTTCCAAAATCAGAACTACCTCCTTATGCGGATGCGCTCGACTTTAAATATACGATGACGCAGTTGCGATCGTTTTGGAATTATCACGTTGAGTTGACATAACTCGAACAATGTTCACTAACCGTCTCGCTCACTCGTGGCACTGCGAGTGCTTACTATCTCTGTCGTATAGTAATACCTACTACTTTTATTATAAGTACGATTTATATTTACACGCTCCGCTCAATTACCGCGGCTTCTTGTTCGTGGGTGTTTATTAACAAACGAAAGTAACACCCCTTTGTCATAACGTCCCCTACGCCCGTAAAAAACGACCACGCCTCTGAGCCCTCAGGTGGGATACGAACCGACGGCCTTTCGTTATCCGCTCAGCTACGGAGACGCTGGCAGACGCGTCGAAATTCACAAACGTATTTTAACTTCTATCCACTTATCAGTACCGTGGACGACAGCAATTGCTACCGATAGCCAACAACCCTCGACAGTCCCTGGTAGCAATTGCTAGCTAAAATTAAAATTTTCGCGTGGCCTGATGTTTTTCTTAATATCTGATTAATTTTTGAGTTGCGAAATCCAAATATACTGTGGTGGGTTCTTTATTTAACCCGGTAGTATAAAATTTGTAAAATGGCATTTTTATCTAAGAGTCCGACAATATTTTTTACAATTGGCGCAACATTGGGACTTTTGAGTTGAGTAAGAGCTAGTATCATTCCACCAATGTTGAACGGTAACTACCTTCAACATCCAGAGTTATATTTTTATTTTCGATTAAGATAGAACCAGCTATAATTATGTATTTCATTATTTTTATTTCTTACATTCACATTGCCATAGTTCTATAACATATAAAATAAATGCATAATGTAAAACATTATCTTTATATGTTATTTCATCTGTTTCAGTTGCTTGGACATCTGATGTTGGTAGCCCGTTCTCTGGGGGGGCAGCGGGCACCCTCAGGTTGGAGGCTGGTGGTCAACAACGGTCGTGATGGTGCTCAGTCGGTATACCATCTACATCTTCACGTGTTGGGCGGACGCCAAATGGGTTGGCCTCCAGGGTAAAAGGGTCTACCATTGGAAAGCTTTGGGGTCTACATTCTAGGGGAATAACCTTAAAAGAAAGTAGTGTCAAGTGTTGCCAGTAATATTACACTATTAAAGTATTTAATTACTGGCAACACGGATGTAGGGAGATAACCTTAAAAGAATTATAACCTATTGGCTAATTGAAATTAGCAAAGTGACAACCCTAGACATAGATGGACTATTGGTTTTGATACTATGGTACATCACAAATACACCATCTTAGTCTAGGGTTGCTACTAAGCAGTTTTTTGTAAAAAGAAACACAATTTTCACAAGAGTTACGATTTTCAGACTACAATAATTTTCCGGGGGAATTAATATTTGGCACTAAAGGTTATTTCCTTCCTCTCCCCTAGATAGTAGATCACATACATCCGATATGTCGATTTTAGATACGAATACCATTGCTGTTCAATTACAAAATTGTACAATTAAATTCCTTTATAAGTCAGCAATGTATGTTGATCTGGCAAGCCCGCATTGACTAAAATAAAACTTAAAATATGTTCTTTTTGTTTCATCAAAAAGATTCGGTATTTTAAAAATATATGTATATATCAATTGTTGCTTGAGGTAAAATCACCTGTTTACATACATAACAAAATTACAAGATTTTTATATATCGTAACCCATTTTTGTGGTTTGGGAATAGATAAAAAAGAAACTGACTCGTATTATTTTGTCTAAGGAGCCAAGTTGATTTTTATAGTTAAAATTTCTTTCGATATAAAATTTGAAATAACAAGAAATAACTATTTTTATTTATTTCATAATAATAAAAAAATAAGGAGATGAGAATCACTCTTTTTCTCTATTACTCAGTCAGAGTTTGTATTCCGAAATATACATCAGTATATTGGCCAGTCGTGATGACGTTATGAATCTGTCGCCATTTTGTATTAGTTAGAAACTGACGTTTTTTGTCGCGCTTTTTTCTTCCCTCTCGCTCTTACACCATTTTAAATATGGCGTCTATTTTTGACGTCACCGCGCTGGGCTGTATGTTGCGTAACAAATCAAAAGATGGCGTTGATTCATGATACAATTATCGCTGGCCAGTATACTGATGTAAATATCGAAATACAACCAGAGTAACGTCATTTTAGCATGACTTTTTTAGTTTTCTGACAGTGACGAAGTGTCAAAATCATTCTGCCATATACATCAACAATTATTTTTAAATGATAAAAATACAATATAAAACAAAAAATATGATGTCACATTATTTTTTACAAAAATCCTGTTGAAATTTTATCACTATAATGAATTCATTGACTTTGATAAACAGGGTATCAACTCGAAGCATTAACTTTTTACTTTTAAAAGTCACAGTGTTTCATTTTCACGGTTTTCTTTTAACTATTAAACTGAAAATGAGTAATAAGTATTTAAAAATACTAGGTGATGCCACCCAACTAATAAAAGCAGCTGAAAGATTTTGATTTGGACTGTTAATTTGAACTAGCTAAATGAAAAACGTCAAGTTTATCGATTTATAACAAGTGATTTTACCTTGTGAACAGTTTCATTCATAATAAACGCGAATACATTATACTGTCTTGCCTATGCTGTTGCATAGCCATGAATCAGCCTATGCACACTGTTTTTTATTTCATAGAACAATTTTTTGCATGTCAAATGCGTTTGTATCGAGGCGCTGATCTTATCTGTACAAATTCAAGCGCAAGACTTAATTTATGCAGGAAATCAAACTTTAAAAGGTAGAACTTTGTATATCTACATAAATTTATAGTCAAGTGTGCAAAGGCTTTTAGTATTAAAAAGATATGCATATTGCTAGGTCGACCGCTTAAATGCGTAAAAAGTACAGGGGGGAGGGGGAGGCGTGCTACTTTTATAGTAGCCAGTAATGGCATTAAATCTGACCAAAATATTAGTTTATCAAGCTTCTTCGTCTTGTGGGAGGAATGTTAACAAATTGTCTTATCTGCATTTTGCAAGGGGGGGAGGGGGGGGGGGGGGGGGCACACCTCCCCCTACTCCCTTCGTCGTCGAACCCCCGCGCTCCTGTACCGCGCAGGCAAAGACTCATTTAAGCGGTCGATTTATAGGGCGCGTCAGAATGGGAGCAATATCTTAGGCTTATTTCAATTACATGCTGACATATCGAAGTGAGGTTGCTATTGAAGCGTCAGTTTCGCTAAATCTGCTAAATCAATGGGTTTTAAAGAGGATAGGTATAAATAGGCCATGAAGATCTATTAGATTATATAGGGGTATTTTATATTACTAATAAATGTTAGTGTATTTCTTGGTCGTCTTTTGACGTATGAAACGCTCAAATTATACTAAAGAATCAAGTGCCTATGTTTCGCGCCATTTTAATATATTAAGTGCAATATTGCGCCAAATTAGATGCATATCTAATACTCCTATATTGCTAGCCCCTGTGCTAGCGTTGCTGTGCAAGAGAGACAGTAGTTTATACTTGACGAGTTATGCGTATGCGTTGCGACATTAGTAGGGAAAGTCCTCACCTCTCATGTACGTGACATCTCTCGGACATGCGCACAACGGTCACAGTTTAAATGAGGGAGACAGACATATTTTTCTGGACCCCTACTAGCAATATAGGAGTACTAAGTATATGATTAGATGTAAGTTTTGGGATAAGTTTTGGTTTTTCATCGCCTCTGTTAATACTATTGGTGATTTTGGCAACATTTCTAGTATTTATTTATTTATTTCAAGTATTTTGTTGTTATCCAATAGATATTTCTTATTATTGAAATATGTTTGTGGATATTTTTTTGACTTAGACGAAAAGAAAATGTAATTGGTACTTTCCTATATAATTTCATGCTGAATAAATTTATTCAGCATGAATAAATTTATTCAGTAGTATAGTAATATAATATTTTTCCTACATTCAGCCTAGCCCAAAGTAAGCACTATGAGATATACATATATGACACATGTGTAATCTATAATCTAAGATCACAGTGGTTTGTGTGTTTGTCTGTCCGCTCTTTTTCCATTGTTGTAACCATAGCAACGCGTGAACCGCAAGTAGTTCGTCTACCGGACGCTAGATGGCGCTAACGGAAAAATATTTAATAATAGAAAAAAAATTGTCCACCCGTGCGAAGCCGGGACGGGCCACTAATATATTCTCTAAAAACACAAATTTGTTGTTTGTGTGTTTGTCTGTCCGCTCTTTTTCCATTGTATCAATTAACGTTACCATAGCAACGCGTTACCGGGTCAGCTAGTACTAGTAGAAATATATTGCTCGTATTCATCACAAACATCTGCCCCTGAAAAAAATAATTCGTAGTTAACACAAGCTTCACAGTGCTTACCAAGGGTTAGGCTAATTGGTGTGTATGTGACAAATAACACACATTTAAAAAATTTCAAAATTTTATTTCTTCTAAACTTTTGAATCGATAAAAATCATGTGGTACAAAAATGGAATGTTGCCAAATGAAGGTTTTGTGTAGAAGTTCAAAATTGTTTATTTTTGTTACATGAATATTTTCAAAAATAATGTATGTGGGGTTTGTATACCACAGTTTGGCGCTTGGCTGGTATACTACTGCTATTGTCAAATTGTCTCATTTTTTAATTTTAGCTATCAAAAGGCATTAATGTCGAACATCTTCAAAAAATAGTTTGAAAAATATTAATTGCCAAGTGACTGAATTTTTGAACTTGGGAATTTACTACGCTAAGATGTTTCGGTCAGATTAAAAATACCTACGTAACAAAATGACAATACTGTCTAGCGTAACCATTACTTTCGTCCTCGATAGAAAGTATTCTGTGTTCACCTCAGAAGTTCATTTTAATGACAATAGAATTATTCAAACTGATACAGTTTGAATTAACACAAATATTACTTTTTTATTATATAAGTAGTTATAAAATATAATGTGGATTTACAGAAACTCACCTTGAGAATCTCAATTTGTTAAACTTCAAAATTAACTTACAAGAATCTGTTATTTTTTAACATAAAGATACTTTCGAAAGTCGTGGCAAATGTATCAGTACACAGATTAGAACAGTACAACTTCCGGTTCAGTGATATGTTTCATTTGGAACATCGTTTCAACAAAATGGAAGTTCCTATCATAGGGTTTCTTGACAACGTGACATTGGTCTCACATTTGTTTATATATCAACTTCGTCACAAAACTATAATTTGCAATAAATAGATATAAGTTAAGGTAATATCGGGTTTTCTTTTAGGTAAGTACTGTCAGATAGTCACTGACAGCTTCTCTCTCATTCACTCGCGTTGTTCCTTTCGCCGTCGCGTCCGAAATGATCGAATTCCAAACGATACATTTAACACTGGGCAACTTTTCCGAATCATTCGGTTTCACTATTTCCCCAAGTTCTCTCCCGACCCGATTTACATAGATTTTTTATCTATAGTATCTTGTATCTGGTTTATGGTCAACCGAGGACATTTATTAGCAGAGACAACAGATATATGTTTTAAACTCAATTTATGACTTTTGACGTGACAACGTCTTAAATTAGGTTGCGGCTGGGAGTCACTTATGAAAAAGTGTAACACGCTCGGTAACGTTACGATGAGTCACCGAACGAGAGAGAGGCCCGCCGAATGCCTTGCGTCTCTCTCCCACTCAACTATGATCGGTCTGCCGCGCGCATTGTGCAATTTAATTATATTCATATCAATAAATATTCTACCGAGAAAAAGACGTTGTCACGTAAAATCTTCGCCCGTAAAACCGACTTTACAGGCAAAAAAAAAAAAAAAAAAAAAATGGTTTTTTTATTTATTTTTTATTGTATAAACAGAAATTAAAAGAGCAAACGCTCGAAGCATAGATTCGTCCGTCATTATTAACTAGATATTTAAAATACTACCAATAACCCAATCTAGTCCGATTTTTAGTCTTTTAAAGTAAGTACCAAACTGTGGATTTACAACACACTTAGTTATTATATTTAATCAGTATTTTATTATTAATTGTCATTATTTTTTTGGAGTTTACTCCTTAAGGATTAAAATATGAAGAGTAAAATTTAGTGATCGAATGACAACGTTACGTTTTTTGTGCGCAACCTATCGTGACTAAGACAATCGTTATTAAGGAGTAAACTCCAGTCGTGTGTCGAAGCTGACACATACACTACCTTTTTATTTTTTGTTTCAATTTCATTAATGTCTGTAATGTTTTTATTATGGTTTATTCAAAGCCAACGTTTTATTTTTTCTTCTGAAGTTTTTCTTAAAATATAGATTATAACTGTAGGTACTTATATATAAGTTGATATGAATCTTCCTGTGCTATAAAGCAAAAAAAGTCATCTTAATAAATATTATAGATATTTGTGGCTATAATGAAGGCATTAATTGAAATAATAATAACTACAATTTTATCACACATTATGTTATGTTAGTTAAAAAAAATGTGTCCTTTTAAATGTAAATATCATAAATGCTAACATATTCACTGATTACAATCACACAAGTATCAATACATCTTCAATATTATTGAGCGAGTATTGATTAGTTTTAACGGTCAGTAATATTGATTGATAAGTCTGTAAAATTTTATGTGATCACGTATGTATTGTCATATTTTGTTGGTTATGTTACAAATTATGTTTAGGAGCGCAAATGCAATCTGTGGTTGTTAACAACGTGCTCTGTTGTGCTCAACGCATTATTGTTGAAGTTAAACTTTAACCTTTTTATTTTATTTGTATTAGAGTTAGTGCCATTTGTAGTTATAACTAAAATATTTCATTTGAATTGGTCTTTACGGTGTATTAATATTATTTTCTCAAACCTTAATCGTGTTTTTTGTCATAATAAGTATAAGTAGATACTTTTTGGTGTGGGGACGAATGCGCTTAAGTTCCTTTGCTTTGTTATGTTTTTAAAGCATTAATGAACTGTGTGCTGAGTCAGCAATTTGTTAAGAATTTAAATGTCCTTTTTAAATTCTGTAACCAAAGGTTTATGGATTAAATATTTTTTATTACAATATACGCTTTTATTATGAAACGATCCTACTGGTTTGGCCAAGCGGGAGCGACCCTACCTTTGAAGATAAAATTAGTTACCTTCTGATATTTGTAGTGTTAATTCTATTATAACATCACATCTAAATTAGACCTCAATTGCCTCAAATGTCCAGGATGATGGGAGCTTGATGACCTGTGCTAATTTTTTACCTATTTCGGGCATCAGTCTCACACAATTGTACGTAAGATAAGTAACGATAAGGCTTAAACTAATAAACTAATATGTGATGAGAAACTAAAGATTTACTATGATTTTACTAGGCGATGCAGTCGCTAAGCATAAAGCTACGCTAGTACCATGTAGGTATTGGAGCGGAGCGTAATACCTAAAAAAAAAGTTTTTGTTGTTTCGATGGGAATTTTTGCGAATTTTAAAATTCGGGCTCCGTCACAATCTGGTCCTAAACCTGTTGATTCGATTCCACACAAAAAATATTAAAGGTATGGCGTAACAGACATTGCGCCATTGAAGCTGATCCTTGGGAGCTTCGCCCGCTCCGCTCCAACTATTCATTTTTTTTGTGTGGAATTGAATCAACCGGTTTAGGACCAGATTTTAACGGAGCCCGAATTTTAAAATTCGCAAAAATTCCCATCGAAACATCAAAAACTTTTTTTTTAGGTATTACGCTCCGCTCCAATACATGGTGCTAGCGTAGCTTTATGCTTAGCGACTGCATCGCCTAGTAAAAAGAAAAACAAAACCACCATAGTGACTCTTCCCGTTCCCGCCGAAAAGTCCCTCTCTTCCTCTACTCTTACTTTTTACAGAGAGAGGCTGAGGGAAAGTTATCGCACAGCCCAGTTTTATTGTTTGTTACCATAGTAACAACAATAAGAAACGTCAATAATGTAAAAAAATGACTTTTATTCCCAAAAATACGCTTTTGTGTCGTCTTTAAAGAAACAAGAAAAAGTGATAAAAAATAGACATTGATACTCAAAGGAAACGGAAATTATTTCATGGACAAGTCCAGGGTTGATTCCCATCCTCTTGCAAAAGGACAAAGACGTCCCAGAAGAAAATATCGTAGAGGGTTTGTATTTGAGAATTGTTGACTGCTGAGAAACTACTGTTTATATAAACCTCTTACTTACTTACTTCACTTTTTATCGGTCACCTAACAGATGACCACCTTTTCGAAAGTTGCTTAACCTCAGCAATCTTAGGCCGAACCTGCTTACCTCTGCGCCATCACACCAAACAACATTTATAAAATGTTTATATATCTTACATTCACAACAATGTAATATACAAAGAAATATTTTTAAATACCCATGACTCAGGTAAAAATCACACAAACATTTGTCCCTTTCGGGATTCGAACCCAGGAGCCAATACGTAAATTTCGACGCGTCTGCCAGTGTCTCTGTAGCTTAGCGGTAGAGCACTCGCCCGGGTAGCGAAAGGTCGTGGGTTTGTATCCCACCTGAGGCCTCAGAAGCGTAGTTGTTTCGTACAGGCTTAATTTTATATCTTATTATCATTTAGGTTATTTTTGCTGCGCTGCAGTCACGTACGTCAGATAGCTCGTTCGCTATTGCTCACGATTTTTATTGCGAAAACTTCGCTTCATAGTATTATTACAACAACTGTAAAGAAAGGTTTGCTATGAATAGATTATTTTATATATTTTAAGCAATATCTTAATATTTCCCAACGAAATCGATGCCATGATAACCTAACCTAGTCTTACATACCGATTTAATAGTAGGTGGAGTTCGACTTTTATTAACTTCACCTATTTGTTTGTGTGTCTGTTTGGTGCGATCGGTAGCGATCCTGCATTTCGCACCCACGGTTCTGGATTCGAATCCCGGAAGGGATAGATGATTATATGATGAATACGAGCATTCGACCAGAATCATGGGTGTTTATCTTCTTAATATATATAAATTACGTGTCACGTTGTTTGTCTGCGATGGACGCAAACTACTTAACCGATTTTGATCAAACTTGGTAACTATCTGTTATTTGATCTAACTTAAAAGATAAGATAGGTTTTATTTTAATTTATAACACAGCAACGCGTGGCCGGGGCAGCTAGTCTTAATATATATAAATTACGTGTCACGTTGTTTGTCCGCGATGGACTCCTAAACTACTTAACCGATTTTGATCAAACTTCGTAACTATCTGTTATTTGATCTAACTTAAAAGATAAGATAGGTTTTATTTTAATTTATAACACAGCAACGCGTGGCCGGGGCAGCTAGTCTTAATATATATAAATTACGTGTCACGTTGTTTGTCCGCGATGGACTCCTAAACTACTTAACCGATTTTGATCAAACTTCGTAACTATCTGTTATTTGATCTAACTTAAAAGATAGGATAGGTTTTTTTTTAATTTATAACACAGCAATGCGTGGCTGGGTCAGCTAGTATATTTCTATAAATATCACATATCTATGTATCGTATATGTTACTTTGGGCTAGGCCAGTTGGTTTGAATGTAAGAAATATTTATTCATTATGTTTGTTTGTAACGGAATGCTCCAAACCCACTTAAAAAGGTCAGATTAATTTGCAATTTTGCACACTTATCAAAGAACGATGTCAATAGAATAATTAAAGAATAATCATGGAAGATATTTTGAAAAACATCCAAAAATAGGATGAACTTTAAATAAAAACTAAATGTCATGAATTATGAAAGAAAATCATGCTGTTATAGTAAATTAAATAAAAAATGAAAAATAAACTATAGAATATAAATATATAACTATAAAAATTAAAAGACAAGCTTTTATAGTTACCAAACGTAAATGAATCTAATATAATAATTTAGTTCTTACACTGCCGCGCACATTACACATTTGAACTGTACGGATTATTTTTTATTTTTTTACGTATTTTGCGATAATGGTTGTTAAACAACAATTATCTTAGTCATGCTGTGATCACGGCTCCTGTAAAGGAGTCGAAACGTCAGGATTAAATATAATAGTTATTTATTATACAAGAGTGGAAAGTTCCTTTTTAACCGCGTGCTCGATTTGGATGACCGAGCAAGCGAAGGATTCTAAAGTTGAATCACGAGCGCAGCGAGTGATTCTAAATTAGAATCCTGAGCGTCAGCGAGGGAAACAAACGAGCACAAGGTGAAAAATCTTTCCACTCGAGTGCAATACGTAACTTTTCATCCCACCTCAGCGAGGAAATGACAAAATGAAAAAGAAAACAATTTATAATGACAAAATATTTTTATTTCAATTAAAACACATTAAGATAATCTATAAATTGAAGAAAATAATAAGAAGTAGAAAATAATTAGGAAATATTAAATGTAACGTTGCTACAGTTACTTATGTTAAGTTTAATATTTTTGTTAGGTAATGTTATGTTGGTGTTTGTGAATTGTGCGCTGTTTTGTGGTAAACTATCAGTAATTTTAAATAGTTGTGCCGATTCATTGGATTCTATTGGCGTAAATGTTGGCGAGAGAGGGCTATTGTTTCCAATCTTATGGGGGCTCATTTTAGATGTAGAAGGGCGAGACCAAGAATCTGACAGAGGTTCTTTCAGCGTTATGGCCTCCACGATACTATTACAAATTTTTGATTTACTTTGGATTGAATCCTCTATGTATCCCTCTACAACCGAATTAGACTTCCAGCCTCCATGGCGCTTAAGCGATAGAAGATCAGCCCCTGATTCGGCCAAAAGTGTGGCTGAGGTTCTTCTAAAACAGTGACCGGTGTATAACGGGGGTTCTAAAAGTCCGAGAAAAGTTGCTATTTCTCGTGGAATACTGCCAATTTTATTCTGACCCATAGGTTGTCGGATACACTTTCCGTTGCGATATTGTAGAAAAAATCGTTCAATTGGGGTGTTAGAAGGACGTAAAGCTTGATATTTCTGAACAATGTTTACATATTCCTTGCGAATAACGAAGTTGCGGTCTTTTTTTGTCTTGGTATTTAGTACATTAATTAATAGCAATTCATCAGAATTATGAGAATATTTTGATACGTTATTGACATTAAGTAGTGTAAGTTCATTTGTTCGACATGCTCCGGTTATACCAATAATAAGAACAACCTGTAACAAAAGAAGTATTTATAATCGTAAATAAATTAATCAAATTAAAAATATTGTAAGTACTATGTACAATTTTATCAACAACAAAAAATTACACGTATTGACTTACTTTTGCCGCTAAATATACGGAATCAGGTGCTTTATTAATAAACTTTGCAATTTCAGATGCTGTGAAAACCTTCGATTTTTTTGGCTAATAACCAGATGAGGCTCTTTTTAAAAATGCCACTAATTTATGATAGGTGTCGATATGAACGTCTTTCTTCATCTTAATTGTTAATTTTAGCATTGAATACGTACTCCATAGCGTGCTTGCTTTCTTGGTCTCAGATAATTCTATAAAATATGCCAGCAAAACGTTTTCGGAGAAAGTTTTTGCTCCTTTAGCTAGTCGCCACATGTTAAATATATCGTACTGTTTCAAATACTTCTCTCGTGATTGCTGAGGGAGAAGGCTCATTTGCGCATTATTAACTGTTTCAGTTAACTCAGTTGGCGTTAGATAAACTTCATCGTCGCTAATGTCACTCATTTTAGTTGATTTTTTTGTACAGTTTTTAGGTTATGTTAATTATATTAAGCAATAAAACGTGAAAAACTAGAATGGCGCGAAGCACGCAAATAAAACAAAGAAACCAAGAAGGTTCCAAATTTAAATTTTTTCACAATTTAAAAAGTTCTTATCATAAATTTGGCACCATAGAGGTTACATTAAATAGGTTTAATGACGTTTTGAATTTACAATTATATTGAGTACTCATTATATGTGATGTTCTAAATTCAAATCTACTTTGCCGCTCAAGCGAATAAAATAGAATTTTCCAGCCAGATTTCGAAGCGCAAAATTACACTTTCCGAGGTGGTGGGATGAAAACAATTTTATGGAGGAAAGGCTTACTCAAAAGCTAAACAATAAATTAACAAACGACAGTTTCGCACTTTCGCAACGACGGTCTTGGGTTACAGACACGGAAGGGGCAGCTATTTGTGTGTTGAATACGAACATTTGTAGCTAAGCCTTGGGTGTTTATTAAGCGAAGCTCTCTTTTAGGCAACTCACAAATTTCGCTTGTCTCCCTCCTGCTACTTAACGGTTCAACCGATTCGAACGAATTTTGGCATGAACATACATGATTATAACCTGACGGACATAGGATATGTAAAAAAAATATAGACTTTACCATTAAGGAATAATCACCGAAGGAAAAATTGAAAAACTGATCACAGCCGAACCGCTGATACTACATTGATGAAATTTGGCTGCAAAACTCACATCCTGGTCGTGACTAATGTGCAAAAAAAAGTTTTGAAATCGGACATACCATGGAGGAATAATCACCCAAAGAAAAATTCAAAAGCTGATCACAACCAAACCGCTGAGACTACATTGATGAAATTTAGGTGAGGTTAGGTAAGGTAAGGCTTTTCTCAGTATTTGCAAACAGCAGCAGCATTGCAGACCTAGTATATATTTCTCTGTATATGACATATCTATCGCAGTGTCATAGAGTTTGACTGATACTTTAATGATTTTTTTACTTTAATAACTGAGCCACAACAACCTTGCGTTGCCGGGTCAGCTAGTATATATTTATGTCTATCCCTTACCCTAGTATCCATAACACAAGCCTTAGAGTGCTTACTTTGAGCTAGGCTAATTAGTGTGAATGTAAGAAATATTATTATTATAATTCTTTTCAAGTACCATAATCGGTTTAACTATATATTACAAAACGTAATAGTCGGGGAATTTTAGTTGCAAAATCAATCTTGACTAATTGTAATAAATGTGTGTTTCGGTGACCAAACCGTTTCAATTCAGAGATAAGGGGTAGAATATAGTGTGTAGCGACGCGTCTGAGAAACACTCACCCTATAGCGTTCCAAAATGAAGGCTGCTCTGGTTTGCTCTTTGGCTATTCTGCAGGTATGCCCTAATTTATTTTATTTATTTATTTAAAAATTTTTGCACAAAAAAAATGTATAAATGGCGGACTCAATGTCAATATTCTCTACCAGTCAACAGAAGTATAAGATACTAATAGCGTCATTATTAATAGTTCGATTACATTTTTTTTTATTTATACAATACTAGATGTGCCGGGCTTTCTTTGAAACCATTTTTTTGTTGATTATATATACACTTTCTCTGGTAAATATAGGTATATAGGTAATATATAGGTAAATAATTCATGTAAATGAATCAAAGTTCAACCTATCTTGTCAGAGCATCTTAGAAAACATTATATACCTATCAGCGCCATCTGTCGACAAGTTTAAGATAGGTTCAAACTTCCTATTTTTCCCGCTAAATTAATATGTCATTGTAAAGTGTTATCAAAATCCGTTTATCCTACTACTATTATAAAGGCGAAAGTTTGTAAGTATGGATGTATGGATGTTTGTTACTCTTTCACGTAAAAACTACTGAATGGATTTGAATGAAACTTTACCACAATATAGCTTATACATCAGAATAACACATAGGCTACAATTTATAAACATATATAACACATAGGCTACAATTTATAAACATATTGTTCGAAATACTAATCCTGCGCAGACGAAGTCGCGGGCACCAGCTAGTTTGAAATAATATTAACAAACTTTCAAAGATCTATCCATCCACACAAAATGTCGATCGTAAAATCTAAACCAATTGTCCTAACAACTGGTTTCTAATAAAGGCGATTTTTTCCTACATAAAGTTTTCTTGATTATGAACAAATGTACCTATTTATGATTATTTACATAAATACCGCATGATAAATTAAAAAAAAACTTTTAATATTTTATTGATTTTGTTAACATAATGTCGTTACGGACTTTATTTAGAAATTAGACGATGATTTTTTGCGTTTTTCAATGTTTTCCGATATGATAAATTATTTTATTAAAAAATATACTAAGAAATATCGACTTGACTCACAAGTTATTATCAGATAGAATGGGAACAACTAGTAACTCAAGTAGATATTTTCTATTATTTTTGTATTAATATAATATCAAGTATTTAAATACAACTTACCGTTGAGGCATCTTCATAAAAAATGCCTTCTTCGAACATTCACTAGCAAAATAGATCAAAACTATTACATTTTAACGGAATAGTATATAAAATTGTACCCTAAGATTCGATGAAAGATTTTTTGCAATCGGATGAGATATATCGGAGATTATCTCCTACATCCAAACGGTATTTTTTATATACGGTAAAATGTACCGTATTTTTTCTGGTTGTATTCATCCAGATTTAGTCTAATAATGTATTTTCATTTCATTTTATAATTTAATAGCGACCCGCCCCGGCTTCGCACGGATGCAATGCTCTACTATCTTATGCATGTATTATACATATAAACCTTCCTCTTGAATTACTCTATCTATTAAAAAAAACCGCATCAAAATCCGTTACGTAGTTTTAAAGATTTAAGCATACATAGGGATATAGGGACAAAGAAAGCGACTTTGTTTTATACTATGTTGTGAAGTAACTGACTTGCACGCGTTGCTGTGGGAGTTATTAGAACTAGCATTTTTTTTCTTTTATTTATGAATTAAAATGAAACCTATCCTATGTCCTTAGTTGAAACAAATCCAGATAAATGAAAAGAAAAATCATCGAAATCGCTTGAGTAGTTTCGGAGTTTAGCGCGGTCAAACACTGACATGAAACTTATACATTTTCGGTATCACAATAACCAATTACGGTAAAAATCGCTACATCCTAAGAGCCGCAAGAAATTATAATGTAAATTGTAATCATATAGATATGTTTAATACCAAACTTGCGACATTCAAAAATGAAATTCTCAAAACTGGTTTAAGTAAGTTAAAACCTTAATTTGTTATTGTTTTTATCGTACAGTCATTACTTTATATATTATTATTATTAATTATCTCTAGTATAGTCTTGGTAGGTTGAACCTTTTGTCTGTTCAATATGATGTATTAGTTAGTGGTGGAAACTCTTTTGGCTTTTGTACTAAAATGCTGTTTTATTAACCAATGTTCCATGTAACGCTGTATGTTTCCCTACTAAATAAATTAAAATTAAAAAATTAAAATCTTAATATATATAAATCTCGTGTCACAATGTTTGTCCTCAATGGACTCCTAAACTACTTAACCGATTTTGATCAAACTTCGTAACTATCTGTTATTTGATCTAACTTAAAAGATAGGATAGGTTTTATTTTAATTTATAACACAGCAACGCGTGGCTGGGTCAGCTAGTATAGATATATATTATACCAGCTGACCCGGCCACGCGTTTCTGTAGTTCACTTATTATATTTGATTTATATCTATCTATAACACTTTCTACGCATCAAACGCGCGTTTTAACGTAATCAGGTTACGCTATGATCTTAATGTCGTCACCAACATAATTTCTAAAAGCACGTGCTTCATGCGTGTATGGAGTAATATTCGTTTTTAATACCTTGTAAAATAAATCTATCAAAAATATTTAAATTTCAAACTTGTATCTGATAATATGGGGAAAAACCTTGAGACAAAAAATTATTTTTTTATTAATTTAATATTATAAAAAACGGTAATTAAAAAGAAACTAAAAACCCGACTGCGTTTCTGTGTAATTTGGAAATGAAAAATCCCTAAAACAAGAAAACTTAAGAATCGCCAAAGTTGTAACAGTCGGGACCCATTCTAGAAAGTCAGCCGTCTAGTCAGCAGATTGGAGTAATCTGCAATGTAATATAGGTGCTCTCAATTCACTTAGCCTCCATTTTTATTAATTTATCAATGCAGGACGCATATTTCTTATATCACAAAAGATTATTTCCGTAAACCACTTAGCTGATATTCTGAATATGTAAGACTTTTCAATGAATTAAGCACAAAAAGTGTTTATGTTTATGTAAAAATTTCTGTACAAAACAACTCAGTATTTTGTCGGTTTCATTGTAGTTTCTTTTAACTATATTATCTGAGCAATTAATCGAGTATTATATAATTTGATATTTTTAGCTGTCCGCTGCGTTCCTGCTGCCACCATCGCCACAACCAACATACACTTCGTATCCGGCACCAACTTATTTACCAGCACCAGCTCCTGCACCTGTAGTCTACCCCGCCCCAGCACCAGTATACCCTGCCCCAGCACCAGTCTACCCCGCCCCAGCACCAGTTTATCCCGCTCCCGCCCCTGTATACCCCTCACCTGCTCCAATAGTTCTTCCCGCACCCGCTCCTACTCCGATCTACCCGTCTCCCGCACCAACTTGCCCCGCCCCAGCTCCAATCTACCCCGCCCCAGCTCCAATCTACCCCGCCCCAGCTCCAATCTACCCAGCTCCAGCTCCAATCTACCCAGCCCCAGCTCCAATACTCCCAGCACCACCCACGTACCTTCCTACTCCTTGCGGAGCCCCGTACGCTCTAGAACCCGTGGTAACATTCTCACCATTCCTTGAGTACGAACCGAGTATAACGTACACACCAGAAATTGCATACGAACCGACAATTTCGTACGCGTACGAACCATTGGGACCTTCGCCGTATTATTATTACTGAGAGGTTTAAATAAACAAGAGATTTATATAGATAATACCAAAAAATAAAAGATGAAGCTTAAAATTAAATGTTAAACATGATCCTGATATCATTTTATCGTCATATTACTCGGAAACCAATAGGTTTCTAGTGTTAATTGTTGAATAAAGTTTCGGAACAAAAATTTATCAGTTTTTTTAATAAATTAATAATGATAATGTGATCTAATTTACACCTAAAACGTACCACAAAACGTCTTTCCTGTCTATCGTATAATCTTTGAGTATTTAGAGGATTGTTATACGTCTCTCATTCAATTCGGAAACGTCCGGACGCAACGAGCTTTGATTTACGACTGAAGAGCATCGTTGCCAGTCGCCAACAATCACAAGTAACATCAGACAGCTCAAAATGTAACATTTTCATGTGAAATGGAACATTGTCAAGATGAGATTAAACAGAAAACGAATAGAATGGAAAACAAAACCAAATTCTTCGTCTGTGCTGCCTGGAACTTAGCTAAGACATTCTTACTGAATTTATGATTTCCTAAATGTTTGCTTAAAATATTTACTTTGATACAGATTATTGTTGGCCCACACAAACCAAACAAATAAGAAACATTTAAAATATGTAAAAATAACTCTTTTTTTTTTTTTTCAAATTAAATTATTTTTGTCTTGGAATCTAAATTCGTGTAGTTCCTTTTTTCATTTTGTAATAATTTTTATTAGTTAAGTAAAAAGTAACGTAAAATGTTACAAAATTAATATTCTGGCAACACTGCTGAAGAGCGAAAAAACCATAGTGTGTTCGTATATGGAAACGGATACGAGTGTGTCTATGCTTCAAGTACGTCTCATCTGTTATCGTAAGGGCGCATTCCCACTATGTCGTGAGGAATAATTTTTCGTTGGACGATTATTGTCACTGTGTCCATTATATTGACTATTTATCAATAATGTGTCGAAATATTTTATCTTTATCTAGCTGTACTCATTGGATCGTGACGACATTTTTACGGCTGATGAGAATCACTTATCATTTGCCTCATTCAGTCAGCGGCTTCTCCTCCTCGTTCTTTTGTATAAAGAGTTCTATAGATAGAGTAGACAAAGGGTCTACCAAGCAATGTACAGCGCGCGACACTCCGAGGATCACCTGTCCTTCTCACTCTTATATTGCTCTCCTACTCGCACGGTCACGTTCTCCACCGAAATTTTTGCTTTCACTGAGTTGTGAAAATGAAATAGGCGCACTTTCAAAAGTTTTAATTATAAAGGAATATAAAAGAAATATTTAAAAGCAAGAAGGTTAATTAAAAATCGATATTTTTTTAAAATAATTACCAATTTATTAAATTTATTGACCCGTGAACATGATCATTCTAGTATACAATTGCCTATGTTTTTTTACCACTATTTTTATCATTATTTCTTTTGGCTACGTGATATAGTCTTACGTTAAAGTCGGAGGAGAAATGAAAGGGGTAATCGTGAGAGCGAGAGAACACGCCATTGTGCGAGAAGGACAGATGATATAGTATAGCGCTGGAGGCTGAGTAGTCTATATATAAACTCTTTGGTTTTGGAAATCAGAAGTATCAGTATAGTCCCAAAGACAATGGAAGGAAATTTCAATAACGTATTTATATAAGTTTTCTCAGAACAATAACTAAAGCTATAGAAGCTGTGCTAAAATAACAACACAATACGTTAGTTCGTACTATTTTTACTTATACAGTTGTAAATGTGTAAGAAAGAAATAAGTATACAGATTTTGTTTCGTAATTTACAAGGTTATCATTAGTTTCCCTTTCGTCAGTGATGCAATGGCATCAATATTACTATCGATAAAAATAAAATCAAAAACATACTTAACATTTTTCTTATGCTGTTGGTATGTCAATGACACTAGAACGGATGGTAATGTGTCATAATAAGCACGTGTAGAATCTTCAATATGAACATTTTAAAATGCAGTATTCATGGGTAGAATTTTTGACCCGTACCAATTTATTTATTTGAATTTGCGTGTATCTAGAAAAACCAGGTAGGTACGGTTAAAAAATTGCACCTTGTATAGGTATATCCTATTAGGCTAAATGTTTATATTTTAAGTTAGACCTCTAGCAGTACATTGGTGAACACTGCATTTAAAATTATATTTTTATAGGCATAGATTAAAAAAGAGGAAAACAAAAGAAAAACAAAAAAAACAACTATTATTTTTTACATATTTACTTATTGTTTATCTATTTTTATATACCACTCTGTCGAGAAAGTATCGGGAAAAGATCAATAATATACAAAATGTTTGTTATTCATCCAAAGGCCATAGGACGATAAGAATACCGAATCCGCCCCAGAGAGGTATCTGGCTCATAATTTTAGGAAATGTTGGTACTCATAAGATACGTCGATGCTGAAAGTTTCAGCTTTTTATCTATTACCGTTTCTGAATAAATCTAAAAATACTGAATTTCAGTAAAAAAATTCATTCTCAGCACCATGTGAATCGATTGATCTAAATACAGGATATGTTTTGGGGCATGGTGGTAGCTTCTAAGAAAAAAAATATAAGCAATATCTGTTCATAAAAACCTATAAAAAAACGAGGTTATTTTCTTGATTTTAATTTTTAATCATGTTACGGGAACGCTAAAAATATGAATCTATTTTTTTTGAATTCCTCATTCAATTTTCGATGAAATTGTGATCCTGGGATTTTTTTTAAAACGTTACGCCATATTGAAAAAAAATAAAAACCGATTAGCTGCTCAAAAATTGATTTCTTATTATGATTTAACTCTTGCAATGATAAAATACAGAACGTTTGCAATTATTGTACTAGTGAAAACAACAGAATAAATTATGAACACTCATATAAAAATAATTGTTCTGCATATCATCATATCAGCCGTACGACGCCCACTGCTGGACATAGGCCTCCCCCAAGGATCTCCACAACGATCGCTCCTGTGCTGCCCGCATCCAGCGTTTTCCCGCGACCTTAACCAGATCGTCGGTCTACCTCGTAGCGGGCCTACCCACTGAGCGTCGTCCGGCACGCGGTCGCCATTCGAGAACCTTTCCGCCCCAACCGGCATCAGTTCTCCTTCCTATGTGTCCTGCCCATTGCCATTTCAGCTTCGCAATTCTTTGAGCTATGTCGGCTGTTTTTGTTCTCCTACGGATCTCCTCATTTCTGATTCGATCGCGTAGGGAAACACCAAGCATAGCTCTCTCCATTGCCCGCTGGGCGACCTTGAGCCTTCTTACAAGACCCATAGTGAACGACCACGTTTCACTGCCATAAGTCATCACTGGCAACACACACTGGTTAAAGACTTTCGTCTTAAGGCACTGAGGTATTTTGGACGCGAAAATGTATCGCAGCTTCCCGAACGCTGCCCACCCGAGTTGGATTCGACTAGAGATCTCTTTCTCGAAGTTGGACTTACCTAACTGTATTGTATGTCCTAGGTAAACATAGTGGTCAACAACTTCGAGTGTAACGTTCCCAACATTTACTGGAGCGGGTGTAACATGGGCGTTGAACATAATTTTCGTCTTGTCCATCTTCATCTTAAGACCCACTCGTTAGGATGCGTTACTGAGATCTTCGAGCATGGTGCTCAGGTCTTCCAAGGTCTCAGCCATTAGGACCACATCATCGGCAAACCGAAGATGTGTCAGGTACTCGCCGTTGATGTTGATGCCAAGTCCATTCCAGTCCAGAAGCTTAAAAATATCCTCCAACGCAGCAGTGAACAGTTTCGGAGAGAAAACGTCTCCCTGTCTCACTCCTTGCTGTAGTTGGATAGGATTAGAGCTCTGGCTCTGTACTCGGACCGACATAGTGGCGTTTTGGTATAGGCACCTTAACACTTCGATAAACCTGCAGTCCACTTGGCACCTCTGGAGAGACTGCAGCACCGCCCAAGTCTCGATCGAATCAAAGGCCTTCTCATAGTCCACAAACGCCAAGCAGAGTGGCCGATTATACTCTTCAGTCTTCTGTATAACCTGCCGCAGCGTAGGAATGTGGTCTATGGTGCTAAAGCCTTTTCGGAAACCGGCTTGTTCGGGAGGTTGGAAGTCGTCAAACCTGCGAGCAAGACGATTCGTAATGACCCTCGAAAATAGCTTGTAGACATGGCTCAGAAGCGATATGGGTCTGTAGTTCTTCAGTAGGGTATTATCGCCCTTTTTGAAGAACAAAATCACCTCGCTTCTGCTCCTTGCCTTCTGCGTTTTGCCCTGGACGATAACAGAATTGAAGAGCTTCTGGAGGACTTTAAGTACCGCGTGCCGCCCGCTCTCAGAAGCTCTGTTGTAATTCCGTCATCTCCCGCCGCCTCGTTGTTCTTTAGCTGTTTGAGGGCCATTCTAATATCGTACAGGCTGACGTCCGGGATATCTTCGGTATAGTGTCGGGTAAGCTTGGCTCTAGGATCTCGAGCTTTGCTTTGGCCTGGTGTAATACTGGAATACAGCTGCCTATAGAAACCTCAATCTCTCTCAGGATTTCAGGAGTCGATGATATGATACTGCCCTTCTCAGTTTTCAGCCTCGTCAGTTGACTTTGCCCAATAGACAGATCGCTAGCGAACACTTTGGAGCCTTTGTTCCGCTCTATGGCCTCTTTAATACGCTCGGTATTAAATTGGCGAAGGTCGCTCGTCAGCGACTTCGAGATCTGTCTATTAAGCTGTCTATAACGTAGGGCATCCGCTGAGTCTTGCAATCTCATTTCATGTCTCTTATCCATGAGTTCGAGTGTATGTGCGGAGAGTTTCTTCAATTTGGGACGGTGGGTTTTGAAGTGGGTTGACCCTACCGTACGGACAGCATCCACCACCAGGTCGTTCAGATCGTTCTTCATATAATGAACTCTAATCATTATTATAAACTTTATTTATCACTATAATTATTAAATCAGTACAAAACAATATTGTTTATATAATTCAACTACGTTTTAGGGAATTTAAACTTTCCCGCTCAATTATTAGTTAATTCAGCACCCATAAGATGGCACTGTAATTCAAAACTGGTGACACTGTTTTCTATTTTCATGAAAACCCGCCAGATTTGTAGATAACCTTAAAATTATTTGTTGATATTCTAAACAAGTATTGGTCGTACTTTTTCTGTTTTTAATAATTAATTTTATCTAATTATATAATTATATAAGTGAAAATATGTCGTCATCTAAAACATATAATCCAAAGTGCTGTATTTGTTCAAAATTCATTAAACAAACGCGAGGTACTCCAAAATATATATAATCTGATGAAGATGCTGAAGACTTTTCAACGATCTTTGATCATCCAATTGTAGTTGGTGATGTTTTGTGGAATAATTGTCGATCAAAAAATATAAGAAAACGAAACTTGACGACGAGGATCAGGATACATCGTTGGAGAATGAATTACCTTCAGATACAAGTGAATTGTTGAATCTCAATCAAGTACTGATTATTCATCATTTAATTTAGAGGTTGTATGTGATTATGATACAGAAGAATGTATTGAAGTTCAAATTAAAAGAACTGTTGCAACTCACAAATACTGTTGTGGGTTAAGGACAATTGGTTGTTGTTCACACTAAGCTGCAATAATTTTTTACCTGGCGCATGGACGATATTTGGCTAAAATCCCCAAACCAGCAGCAATACTTAATACTTTATTCAATTAGGACAATATCCCCACTGTGATTGATGAAGATAGCGACGAGGACTAGTCACAAATTCATAAGAAGATTTTATTATTAACACATTAATATAATTGATACATTTGAATAGTTTATAATTAAATATTAATATTAAAGTTATTGAAAAGAGAAAAAATATTTTTATATGAGTGTTCATAATTTATTCTGTTGTTTTCACTAGTACAATAATTGCAAACGTTCTGTATTTTATCATTGCAAGAGTTAAATCATAATAAGAAATCAATTTTTGAGCAGCTAATCGGTTTTTATTTTTTTTCAATATGGCGTAACGTTTTAAAAAAAATCCCAAGATCACAATTTCATCGAAAATTGAATGAGGAATTAAAAAAAAATAGATTCATATTTTTAGCGTTCCCGTAACATGATTAAAAATTAAAATCAAGAAAATAACCTCGTTTTTTTATAGGTTCTTATGAACAGATATTGCTTATTTTTTTTTTCTTAGAAGCTACCACCATGCCCCAAAACATATCCTGTATTTAGATCAATCGATTCACATGGTGCTGAGAATGATTTTTTTTACTGAAATTCAGTATTTTTAGATTTATTCAGAAACGGTAATAGATAAAAAGCTGAAACTTTCAGCATCGACGTATCTTATGAGTACCAACATTTCCTAAAATTATGAGCCAGATACCTCTCTGGGGCCGATTCGGTATTCTTATCGTCCTATGGCCTTTATTTCATCAACTTCAAAGTATGCTCCTTCAGAAACGATACACTTACGCCAACGAATAATCTTATCAACATAACATTTTTGAAACGCTGTTTCCGGAATTGAAGTTCTCGCCGCGAATTCTCCTTTATGTCTTCTATCGATTAAAAACGGGTGCCACGAAGTGGTAATTTAAGTTTAGAAAAAGAAAGAAGTCGACTGGAGCTATATCTGGTGAATATGGTGGTTGCTCGATGGTATTTGATGAGTGTTTGAATCCTGCCATGTATAATGACGTCATTTTAGATAATCTCCAAAACCAGTTGGATGAATGGCGGCTCTCAGATTTGCTAAAAGTTTATTTTCAGCAAAATGGCGCTCCGCCACATAACAGCCGCCGTACGCGTTCGAATTTGAACACACAATTCAGGACACAGTGGATAGGAACACATGGTCCAGTAAACTGGCCACCTCGAAGCCCCGATCTAACGCCTCTAGATTTTTTTTATGGGGTTACCTAAATGACAAAGTTTATAAAAAGAAATACGACAGTATTCAGGAACTCAAAGATGCATTGAGAAAGATTTTAAATAACATCCATCCTAGAAAATTATCAGCTGCTACATTCTCAGTACAAAAGCGAATAAACTTATGTATTCGTGAAAACAGCGGACATTTTGAGCAATTTATTTCATAAATAGATTAGATATTTTTCGTTTGCTTGGAAATACATGTTAACGTTATTTAATTTAGTTTTTTTTATTTTATTTAAATTACAGTTCCCATAAAAGTATAAAATAGAATTCATAGAGAGATCACCGTAAGAAATAGGAGCCGAGGATTTTCCATACAAAATGTATGAGATAATTTTTTGGCGATTTCTGTCATTTCTAGTACTCATACCTTAAATGTTCCCATAGAGTCTTTTGATACCTACATGAAATAGGATCGATAGGATTATTTTTTTTTTGTTATATTAGCATTTTTTCTGCTGACTGTAACTTTTTTCCAAAATCTGTGAATGCAGATCAGAATACCTTAAAAAGTTTGGGATGATTGCCTAACAAAGTTTTGTTGTAACTATAATAGTTTATGTACCTGCCCTTAAAATACCATCTTAAAAATCCACCCTGTATACAAAATAATAAATATAAAAGCGATAATTTTACCTTAATTGTATAATCTGGCAAATGTAATGTGGGTATAGCATTTGCTTTCAGCCGCCGAAATTTAATGTTTTCATGTGACTCAAATGACTGCAGTCTAAAATGTTTCGAACATATCTGACTGTGCGCTTTCGGTGTCCAATTGTTCCTTGATATACGGCGTATCCATTCAGTTCTAATAGGTTCATCTTTGGGAAAACTAAAGCAAAAAGTAAAAACCAAAAATGTTGACATCGATAACAAAAAACACATCACTATCATACTATCATATACAAAACAGAAGGCATGAAAATAAGACAATTAAAACCAAAACTCATGGAGAAATCTATTTGTAATATTAATTTACTACAATTTTCTGATTTCTGAATATACCGTTGTTATATTGTCAAAATAAGAGAATTTAGAAACAAAACTCACCGATGAAATGATAACACCTCATCCGTATTTTCTTTTCGTGGTGTATGAGACTTGCAGTCTGGAACAATCGAGCCATCCTGGACGCGGACTCTTAAGATGTCTGAAGCGTCTATATGCACACTTTCCTGTTATTTTATCACGAACTTCCTTGTAAAATAATATAATTTCACGCTAGCCGCTCACAAAGCTGTTTGGCCACTGTAATACGACCGCATTGAATTTGGTCTTACTTCAGAAACAACGTTCATCAAAGACGTACTTTTAATTTGGTAGTATTAAATTAGAACCAAATCACAACCATTTGACATTTGTATTTTGAGAGTTTGTGACAATGACATGAAAATAAAACCTTACAATTGTTGTCTATTTCGCTCTTACCCATGTATGTTAAATTACTTTAAGTGAATACGAGAGCTGTTCTACAGTTTTTATTTTAGCGCGGCTTCTATAGCTTTAGTTAAGGCGGAAACACATTATTAAAACGCGACGCGACGCAACGTGTCGACACCCGATATACACCGTGCACATTACCAACACGCGACGCCACGACATACTACCGATTTCTGAATACAGTTAGCTAACAGCAGTGGAAGTGTATGGTCATGTACTATGGATTAACATAATTTATTATCTCTTGAAAACCGTAGGATGATGTGCGATCTTGTTTTTCTCTTTAAATTATTAAATAATAAGATAGATTGTCCAGTTCTTCTATCACAGATCAACCTTAGTCAGTCAGTCAAGGCACGCTCCTCACGCCTCATCAAAATATTCGTACCACCACAATATCGCAAGAATTATACTCGCAATAGCTATTTTGCTCGCTGTCTGAGGATATATAACGAACAATTCTACAAATTAGACCTGTTTTGTAACACATTGACTGGTATCAAGTCAGACATTTTTAATATGTTTAAGTAAAATGCTAATGATGTTCGTTTTAATAATTTTTACGTAAATTAATACTTATTTTGTTGTGTTGTTGCCTTAATCATAGATATTTAATAATAAGCTAATTTGTATTTTAATGTACTTTTATATTTTGATTTAAACTAGTTTCTGTTCCTACATTTATGTACCTAATTAATATTGGGCACTCATTATTCTACAATTGATGTCAAAATCTTGTGTACTTTATTATTTCTAATGACTGTTTCGTGCCAGAATAAATGAAGAAAAAATTAATAAAATAAAGGCAAAAAATAATATTAAATTGACATAAATTCTGTTTGATAGTTTGAAAAATAAGGAATGGGTCAACGAATTCGTATTCGCTCTGTGTCAGTTCTCAAACGACTGACGCGTGGTGTCGGGTGTTGTTTAGAAACATACTGCGCGCGCCGCGTCGGATGGCGTGTTTACCCCCTCCATGGACAACACACCGACCTGGCCCGTCTGGATCGGGTGGCGTGTGAGCGCATGGCGTCGCGTCGGATGTTCATAGTATGATTCTGGTCCATAGAAAACAATACATTTGATTCGACTCAACACGCATCGCGTTTCATCGGGTCGCGTCGCGTTTTAATAATGTGTTTCCGCCTTTATTGTTCTGAGTAAGTTTTGCCGTCACGATATGTCGTCACGTTTTGACAAGTTATTATTTACTTCCGCCTGTCCCGTTGTCTGTAATGAAGATCTTGCAAGTTAAAGAACCACTTCCCGGTTTCTGATTGAGCTCAATCTTGGCATGCATATGTATATCAAGTAATAATGCAATATTATGATAACATTGAGATGACCTGATGCTGGAGCTGGAAGGTGGCCATAGGAACTCCGCAATTAAACGACACGATAATCTGTCGTAACATAATTGAAATGTGGTCTAATAAAACAACTCTGAGCTCTAGATGGGATTCGAACCCACGACCTTTCGCTATCCGGGCGAGTGCTGACCACTGAGCTATAGAGACGCTGGTAGACACGTCGAGATTTACAACTTCTACAATGTGCTAGTATCGTTTCACCAATGTTGAAATTCTACTCCCTTTGTTCAAGTCCTTGTCGTATCTGACAGGGCTTCACGTCATATAAGAACATTTAGTACTAAGTCGTGGCAATAGATGGCGTTACGTATGCTTTTAATCGCGCTATAGATATCTTTCGTTCAAACTACTTATATATAAGGATTTTTATGTTTATTAAATTACTCAGTATAGGTAAAAGAAGTTTCAATTTGATCCTTATTATTAGTCCCTTACAGTTCATAGGTCACCTGACAATAAGTTAGGGTATTTAACGCCCTTCAACATCGAAAGTAATATTTTTAGAAATAATAAAGAACTGATTGAGATATAATATATTTTATAACACCTTTGCACGTAAAGCTGATGTAATTCCACCGGTTTTAAATGTGTAAAGCGGGTCATAAAAAACGCGTGTGTTATCAAAGCAAATAGTTAAGTTATAGTCCATACAAATTCCATAACAGCATTGTTTGCCATTTCGCGCGCTGTTGCTATTCAAATTTCGAACTAATCCCCGCTCGTTAAAATCGCGGGAAAGCAACAGTGTACATTCACAGATTGAGTTTATTTAATAATAATAACATAATTAAAAAATTTGGACGACCGTTTGGTGCAACGGTAGCGATCCTGCCTTTCGCACTGACGGTCCTGGGTTCGAATCCCGGAAGGGGCAGATGTTTGTATGATGAATACGAGCATTTGTACCTAAGTCATGGGTGTTTATATATATTTCTATGAATATTACATATCTATGTATCATATATGTATGTCTATCCCTTAGCCTAGTATCCATAACACAAGCCCTACTGTGCTTACTTTGGGCTAGGCTAATTGGTGTGAATGTAAGAAATATTTATTTATTTTATAAAAAAAAACTACAACTACGTATCATTTTAATAATTGTAATTTCACTAACTGTTTTAATAATTAAAAATGAAAAAAATATAAAATGTTTTTTTTCTGTTTCCTCGCAAATGTGTTATAAAACGTCGTACGATATACGTGCGTATTTGTTATAACATGCTCGGCTCAATTACGCCCACGCCTTCGGCTCGGGCTGAAATTCCGCCTCGCATGTTATAACCGTCATAACGCACTAATATCGTAATGTACTATTATTTGTTGCATACACGATGTCATATTTCTATCAGATACTAGCTGACCTGGCCACGAGTTACTGTGTTATAAATTAAAATGAAATTTATCCTAATTTAGCAAGGGAGTGGAACTCCCTCCCTGCGTCTGTATTTCCGAGAACTTATAACCCGTCTATTTTCAAAGCCAGGGTGAATAGGCACCTTCTGGGTTAGCTCGTTCCATCGTGGATTCTATTGTAACGAGGCGCCATAGCTATATTGGCGACTCGTTGCTTTCATTGCGCTCTTCTCTGGCCATTTTTCATATTTTCTTTTCTCTTCGTTTCCTATTTTAAATTTACTGTCTGTCTCTGTTTATTTGTTTTGTTCGAAGTTTATTCTTACCAGAGTCAGCGCGTAGAGCGGTTGACTCACCGAAAATAAATTATTTAAATATATTTATAGTGCTGAGCAGTTATAATAAGCTCACAAGTATATAATAAGCTCATAAGCATAATTCACAAGTTTCCTGTATATATGTATATTCTGTACCACAAGTTCCTGTTTATAAGTCTATAAGTTTCTTTAAGGCACTATTGTAAGTAGCCCTACCTTTTATAATATGTTTTTAGTGATAAATGTGAAATTGTTTTTGTATTCAGTGTAATTTACCTTTTTTTATATAATTGTTTCAGTTGTGCCTTAATTCCTTAAATATAAAAACAAGTGACCTAAGCGAGCTTTTATTTCTCCGGCTGCACCCCTCCACACTGGCGCCCAACGTGGGGCCATTGTAACGAGGCGCCATAGCTATATTGGCGACTCGTTGCTTTCATTGCGCTCTTCTCTGGCCATTTTTCATATTTTCTTTTCTCTTCGTTTCCTATTTTAAATTTACTGTCTGTCTCTGTTTCCTATTTTAAATTTACTGTCTGTCTCTGTTTATTTGTTTTGTTCGAAGTTTATTCTTACCAGAGTCAGCGCGTAGAGCGGTTGACTCACCGAAAATAAATTATTTAAATATATTTATAGTGCTGAGCAGTTATAATAAGCTCACAAGTATATAATAAGCTCATAAGCATAATTCACAAGTTTCCTGTATATATGTATATTCTGTACCACCAGTTCCTGTTTATAAGTCTATAAGTTTCTTTAAGGCACTATTGTAAGTAGCCCTACCTTTTATAATATGTTTTTAGTGATAAATGTGAAATTGTTTTTGTATTCAGTGTAATTTACCTTTTTTTATATAATTGTTTCAGTTGTGCCTTAATTCCTTAAATATAAAAACAAGTGACCTAAACGAGCTTTTATTTCTCCGGCTGCACGCGTCACTGGCGCCTCAACGTGTATAGAACACCACCATCCAGTCAACCAGTACCGGCGAACCGAACTATTTTTTGAAGATCGTTGTATGTTGTTTTTTTATTTATAGTAGTAGGGATTCGTGGGTTCTGGCGCACTTCCCCCCAACCCAGACCCCTCTCCTCCCTTCCCTTTGGTATCCTCCAAACTCGATCCGACCAGCGTCACAAAAAAAAAAAAAAAAAAAAAAAGGTAAGCACCCCCATTTGGAGCGATTGCGCTGGGTCCCAGCTTCGTATCTCTTACCGTTTCCGAGATACGTTTTTGCTGAACTCATTCCTACTTGATTAACTAATGAACCCCTGTTAATGACACCTCGACGCTAATGACACACTCGACTTAAGGCCTTATTGACATGATTCTAATCACCTTCCCCGATGCTTCTCATTAACATATCGTTCATGGCTAATTGTTTTTTAGCAATGCTATGTACTCTGTACCTAAATAATAAAAATAATTTATCATGGAAATTATTTCCAAATTTGGAATCTGCTCTTCATCGGTCATTCTCGTGGTACATTTACTATTATTTCATGCTCCTAAACTTATCAACTACGTATGAAAAATATGTTTAAAATTATGTTTTATTATTACAAGTAAAAACACCATATTTCTTTGTCTTAAACGTATACTCATTCAATATTGAAATGCTTTATCAACTACCTGTTACCGCAGTCCATGGTCGAGGACAATGAATTTGTACCATTTTTCACCCCATGCATTCAACATCAAAGCAGTACAGATAATGAATTCGAGATCGATGGGTTGAGAATGATGGTTAATTGCACCTTATGCGTGGAGGAAAGAAATAGTGGACGTTTGGTTGCTGGTTACTCACGCCCATCATCGCCGATTCCGATGGAAGCCGCACCAGTCAACCTCCCACTTGCGGGATTGGACCGCAGAGGAAGATGAAGAAATCAACGAAATTGTCGCCAATACCGATACCGACATGTGGAATAGGGAATATCGTATTCTCCAACAACCACTTCTCCAACTTTGTTTTAATAAATACGATGTTTGTAACATATATTAAAGAATTGTAAATTAATTAAAGCATTTTTCTCTTTTACTCATCTTATCTACAGGCTACATATTTGGTCATCACTTTGAAAATACGGGACCTTGTCTACACAATTGCAACAATAAAATCTTGGCGATGCATACTATTATTTCATGCACCTAAACTTATCAACTACGTATGACATTTCTCTTTGCTGTATTTCAACCAAGTTAAACGACATGAAACTTTTTAACTTATGTTTTATTATTACAAGTAGATACTCGTTACCATGCGAACACCATATTTCTTTGTCTCAAACGTTTACTCATTCAATATCGAAACGCTTTATCAACAATTTGAACTATTTGATTCCGCAATCGTAATGACTCGCCATTAACTTTCACTAATTTTGTTTTCAGAATCTTAATAACCTTGTTCATTATTTTATCAATTATTTGCTTCCAGTATCATGACAAGTTTTGTTTACTTGTATAACTACATTTTATCAATTATTGACAAACACATCTAATGATCTGAACTAGTATAAGAACAATCGCATCGTAGCATTTGCTAACAAAGTGCTATCCACTGCCATCGAAAACGTAGACTACTGCTCAAGTCAAGTCACGACAACCGATATGGATGTGAGTATTATTTATTATCTACATACTTTCATTATGCTTGTTTCTGATTTTGTGACTTGTTTGTCTAAACTATCAACCTTCAGTGTATTCCATAATGTTGATGTGTATTCATTGTTGTACTTACTATTCTTTGTATTCATTGTTATAGCTTACATCATGATCAGAGCTAGACAGATCAAGAGGTACCTTATTTTGAACGATTGCATATTTGAATATAAGCCACTGAGTAACATCGTTAAAAAGTATCATGACTAACGATACTATCATAGTGGATGTGCAAGGCTTTAAAAATGAAAAAAATGAATTTATATTAAAAGAATTAGTTATCGGCACAAAAGAGCACAGTCAAATATTTCTAATAAAACCACCATACCCATTCTCTACTCTGACTCTGGAAGAAAAGAAACGTGTCAAGTGGATAGAAAGAAATAGAGGATACCTTTGGAGTGAGGGGCACATTGATTACATAGAATTTAGAAGACTCATTAAGTCCTACTGTGATAAGCGGAGCATCATAGTGAAAGGTAGAGAAAAAGTTGATTGGGTGCGAGAATTATGTGGACACGAAAACGTTTTTGATATAAGTGATAAAGGTATACCTAATTTAGAAACTTTAAGTGAACTCTATTGTAAAGACATATCTACATATAATTGTTTTAACCATACGAAATATTGTGCATTAAGAAATGTTATATGTATAAGAAAATGGATTATAAAAAATAATATATCATTGTATTGACTATTAATAAATAACTGTTTTAATTTATTACCTTTGTTAACATTTACTTGTTTTTATTAATTTCAAGGGTTTTTAAAATAAAGACCAAAATAAATTTAAACATATTTATTACACAAACTTAAAACAGGTCACAAGTAAGTACATCATTTATAATCAAATCAATATAAAAGACTACATATTATTGACATTGTTCAAATTGTAAAGTTAGTAATTTTGAATACAAACTTGAACATTTTTCAAAAATTTGACACAAATCCTGTTTTTCCACTGCCACTAGGCCCAGCCTCTATACAAGTTAATAGATTGTTAAAATGAATCATTGTTACATCTTACTATAAGAACGATTAATTGGGCAGTGCATAAGAAAGGAAAGCCGACTACAATTTACAATTATAATAAGAAAGATATAATTAGTAGGCAAATACATACAAAATTACATTGGTAATAAGATCATTTTTGATACACAATTTCTTTATAAATTAATAAAATACATATATTACGAGCGACCCGTCTCGACTTCGCACGGGATGACGAAATACTTTAAATTTTTTCTAGCATTAAATATAGCCTATGTTACTCAGGGAGAATGTAGCTTTCCAACGGTGAAAGAATTTTTCAAATCCGCTTAGTAGTTTTTGAGTTTATTCATTGCAAACATACAAAATACAAAAATACAAATCTTTCCTCTTTATAATATTAGTGTAGATGTAGATAGAAGTCACAAAGATTATTCATAATTATATGTGAAACACTAAAAAACTGAAATAACACAACATTAAAAACATGCATAAAAGACAAATCTTACATATTTTTATTACAGATATTAAAACTACTTACAATAAAAATAATACTATAAATAAAAAAACACATTGCTAATTAAATCATGCTATTTACTTAAACACAAAAAAATTAACATTTTCTTAAACTATAATGACCCCAAGATGATATGTAACAAATTAGGATATTTTTGTGTGAATATCACATGTTTGATTGATCAAAAACGTTGCATATTGGAAATCAAAAAAAAATTTTTTTCAGTAAACAATTCTTATAATCGTCCATAGTATATTTTTTTGTTGTTATTTATTGACAACTTTAGCCTTAGCCATAACTTTGTAATAACACAACATTAAAAACATGCATAAAACACAAATCTTACATATTTTTATTACAGATATTAAAACTACTTACAATAAAAAGAATACTATAAATAAAAAAAAACACATTGCTAATTAAATCATGCTATTTACTTAAACACAAAAAAATTAACATTTTCTTAAACTATATTGACCCCAAGCTAAAGTGTCTGTTGAGTTAGGTAAAAGGCATCGTTTTGTATCCATTATAAGATAAACCAACTTTGGATATTTTTGTGTGAATATCACATGTTTGATTGATCAAAAACGATGCATATTGGAAATCAAAACATTTTTTTTTTTCAGTAAACAATTCTTATAATCCTAACCTAACCTAACCTAACCTAATTTAGAAACTTTAAGTGAACTCTATTGTAAAGACATATCACAAATCTTACATATTTTTATTACAGATATTAAAACTACTTACAATAAAAAGAATACAATAAATAAAAAAACACATTGCTAATTAAATCATGCTACTTACTTAAACACAAAAAATTTAACATTTTCTTAAACTATAATGACCCCAAGATGATATGTAACAAATTAGGATATTTTTGTGTGAATATCACATGTTTGATTGATCAAAAACGATGCATATTAGAAATCAACCTAACCTAACCTAACCTAACCTAATTTAGAAACTTTAAGTGAACTCTATTGTAAAGACATATCTACATATAATTGTTTTAACCATACGAAATATTGTGCATTAAGAAATGTTATATGTATTAGAAAATGGATTATCTAACCTAACCTAATTTAGAAACTTTAAGTGAACTCTATTGTAAAGACATATCACAAATCTTACATATTTTTATTACAGATATTAAAACTACTTACAATAAAAAGAATACAATAAATAAAAAAACACATTGCTAATTAAATCATGCTACTTACTTAAACACAAAAAATTTAACATTTTCTTAAACTATAATGACCCCAAGATGATATGTAACAAATTAGGATAGTTTTGTGTGAATATCACATGTTTGATTGATCAAAAACGATGCATATTAGAAATCAACCTAACCTAACCTAATTTAGAAACTTTAAGTGAACTCTATTGTAAAGACATATCTACATATAATTGTTTTAACCATACGAAATATTGTGCATTAAGAAATGTTATATGTATTAGAAAATGGATTATAAAAAATAATATATCATTGTATTGACTATTAATAAATAACTGGTCTAATTTATGACCTTTGTTAACATTTACTTGTTTTTATTAATTTCAAGGTTTTTAAAATAAAGATCAAAATAAATTTAAACATATTTATTACACAAACTTAAAACAGGTCACAAGTAAGTACATCATTTATTATCAAATCAATATAAAGGACTACATATAATTGACATTGTTCAAATTGTAAAGTTAGAAATTTTGAATACAAACTTGAACATTTTTCAAAAATTTGACACAAATCCTGTTTTTCCACTGCCACTAGGCCCAGCCTCTATACAAGTTAATAGATTGTTAAAATGAATCATTGTTACGTCTTACTATAAGAACGATTAATTGGGCAGTGCATAAGAAAGGAAAGCTGACTACAATTTACAATTACAATTATAATAAAAAAGATATAATTAGTAGGCAAATACATACAAAATTACATTGGTAATAAGATCATTTCTGATACACGATTTCTTTATACATTAAAAAAATATATATATTACTCCTCGTGCGAAGTCTCGACTTCGCACGGGTGGACAAAATTCTTAAAATTTTTTCTAGCATTAAATATAGCCTATGTTACTTAGGGAGAATGTAGCTTTCCAACGGTGAAAGAATTTTTGAAATCCGCTTAGTAGTTTTTCATTTTATTCATTGCAACCATACAAAATACAAAAAAAAACAAATCTTTCCTCTTTATAATATTAGTGTAGATGTAGATAGAAGTCAAAAAGATTGTTCATAATTATATGTGAAACACTATAAAACTAAAATAACACAACATTAAAAACATGCATAAAACACAAATCTTACATATTTTTATTACAGATATTAAAACTACTTACAATAAAAAGAATACTATAAATAAAAAAAACACATTGCTAATTAAATCATGCTATTTACTTAAACACAAAAAAAAATAACATTTTCTTAAACTATATTGACCCCAAGCTAAAGTGTCTGTTGAGTTAGGTAAAAGGCATCGTTTTGTATCCATTATAAGATAAACCAACTTTGGATATTTTTGTGTGAACATCACATGTTTGATTGATCAAAAACGATGCATATTGGAAATCAAAACATTTTTTTTTTTTTCAGTAAACAATTCTTATAATCGTCCATAGTATATTTTTTTGTTGTACATTTATTGACAACTTTAGCCTTAGCCATAACTTTGTTTTCTACATTCATTACATACATTTTTGATCTTAAACCAACAAATTCCCTAAGTTTTTTTTTTCCATTATTTTCATCTTTAAAATAACCGATTTTTTTATTTATCTGAGGGAAACCATGTGGATTATCAGCTGAATAATCGGAAGTATCGAAGTATGAATATAAATCTTGTTTTATATCAACATAAAAATCATTAGTAAAAATTTGATACACGAGGCTGTCGGTATCTGTATACAATAATTTTATATTTTCTCTAAATTTAGCTTTCATATACACTCGGCGTCAAAAAAATCGCACCTCTAAGAAAATCACGTTCAAATGGCATTAACTCTGGATATGCACATGCAGTCGTATTAATTATAATTTTATTTAAAAGGTTACTTAATTAACTTAATAAAAAAACATTATTTTTCATTATCAAATAAAACCTAAAGCAACAAATAAAGGGTCACAAAAATTCTAAGGAAATTTTGCTGCTCGGGAGAGTCGCGAGTTGCGCTAACTTTGTGGGTATAAAGAGGTCAACACGGGTTCAATGTGGGTCATTCGCTATTAAACCGTTGAAGGGGACACACGCACTGATTTTACTGAAGAAAGAACATCTGGAAAATGGACACTACAGCTGATGAGGCCGCTCAAGTGGTTGCACTACTGCAAGCAGGGGTGCGGCAGTGTGATGTCGCCCGGCAACTGAATCTGAGCCGTTTTTCGGTTCGTAGAGTCTACCAGCGCTTTTTAGAGACCGGTGGCTATATCCGGCGACATGGGTCCGGTAGACGTCGCTGCACTTCGGAAAGAGACGACCGGTTCGTTGTGTCGTACTCTTTGAGAAATCGCTTCTCAAACGCTGTTCAGCTGCAACAGGAGCTCCAGGCAGTTCGCAGACGCACCGTGAGTGTATCCACGGTTAGAAGAAGACTGAAGGAGAAGAACATAGCAGCCCGCAGAGCTGCTACAGGTCCAAAATTGACTGCAGCGCACCGACGAGCCCGCTTGCAGTTTGCTCGCGACCACGTCGATTGGACCATTGAGCAGTGGGGAGCTGTTCTCTTCTCAGACGAGACACGAGTGTGTCTTTTCTGCAACGACCGACGAAGAAGAGTATACCGGAGGCAGGGTGAACGTTTCGCTCAAGCCTGCATCCAGGAGACGGTGGAATATGGAGGCGGATCCTGCATGTTCTGGGGCGGTATGTCGGCTGCCGGCAAAACCGACCTGGTCTGCGTCTCCCGGACCGGAGGTGCTCGCGGACAAGGGTCGCTGACTGCGCGCCGCTATATCACAGAGATCCTGGATGTGCATGTGGTCCCTTTTGCCGAATCTTTTGGCGAGGGGTTCACATTAATGCACGACAACGCTCGCGCACACACTGCAGCCATCGTGAACGACTTCCTGCGGAGGTCCCAAATTCCTGTGATGCAGTGGCCAGCGAGAAGTCCTGATCTGAATCCGATAGAGCACCTCTGGGACCATCTTAAACGTAAGGTTCGATCTCGGGATCCGGCTCCTTCGACTCTAGAGGAACTCCAAACCGCGGTGATTGAAGAATGGGGTCTTATCCCTCAAGAAGAGCTCCTGAAGTTGGTGAGGTCTATGAGGGACCGTATGGAAGCCGTCATCAGGGCAAGGGGGGGTAACACTAGATTTTGAGTTAATTTTAAGACACTTTTTGTACATTTTTTTTGTAAATTATCGATTATTAATTAGGACTTAATTAAGATTTTTTATTATTTTTCAAATTTTTATGCTTTTTGTATAATTTTAATTAAAAAAAAGATTGCACTTAATTGTTGTTTGATGCTCCTTTTTGTTACCTTTCTAATGATACCTAACACTATCCTCTATATAAGGTTTAGGAATTTTTGAATAAGATTTTTATAAGGTGCGATTTTTTTGACGCCGAGTTTAGTTATAGTGAAAGTTATATATTAAAATTTTTGATAAATCTAAAATACTAAAACCTAAAAAATATATATTGGTTTATCATAAATTATGTTGGTTTTTTTAACTGTATAGCTACAAGGTTTTCGCAAAATACAGCTAAACTGTAAAAATCAGGGCGAGCAATAAGGCTTTCCGCACCTTGACTTTTACCTATATATTTTCAATGAGTTAATAATAATTTCAAATTAACACCTTTATCGACATTTACCATTGTTTTACTGAAAACAGAGTTATCCATCAATTTGTAAAGTCTTTTTCAAATTATGATTTTTGCTCTCTCTCTTAATTGTATATTTTGTAACCACGATCCTCGATTGAATTTTAACACTATGAATTTTTATTCGCAACTTTAAACAAAGCAAAAGATTTTGAAAATGAATAACATTTCTTTTATTATTTATATTGGCTATTTTTTACTATTTCCTGGTGTACAAATATTTTCTGGGTAAAGAGGAAGATCGGAATGAAGGTCGTGTAAATTATCGGAATAGTCTAAATCTACTTCTATTATGTTACCTACATCTGATGTTGGTGAAATATCAGAATTCACATTTGTGTAAGTCCATTCAAAACTACCATATGGAAGGTATTGAGACATCGCCCAACCATAAAGATTGTTTGTATCTAGATAAGTTAAAAAGGACACAGGTAGATTGTCGTCAAAATCATCTAAATATTTATTATTAGCTTCCGCATATCTATTACTACACCGAGAAATACCACCTCTTAAACCACACTTTATAAAAGCTATCATTTCAATATCACTCAAAAGTTCAAATTCAATTTGAGTTTGTTTTAACATAGCATCCCAACTAAGCCCGGGTAAAGTGTAATAATGTGCAGGATCTTAACGATATGTACTAATACAAATATCGCGAAAATTTTCAAATATGTCTGACAAATATCAAATGAATTAAATTAGAGTAATACTCTAATTTATATCTCAAAACGGATGTTTTGCTTTTAACAGACATTTTTGAAAATTTTCGCGATATTTGTATTAGTACATATCGTTAAGATCCTGCACATTATTACACTTTACCCGGGCTTAGTTGGGATGCTATGTTAAAACAAACTCAAATTGAATTTGAACTTTTGAGTGATATTGAAATGATAGCTTTTATAAAGTGTGGTTTAAGAGGTGGTATTTCTCGGTGCATGATTTAATTAGCAATGTGTTTTTTTTATTTATAGTATTCTTTTTATTGTAAGTAGTTTTAATATCTGTAATAAAAATATGTAAGATTTGTGTTTTATGCATGTTTTTAATGTTGTGTTATTTTAGTTTTATAGTGTTTCACATATAATTATGAACAATCTTTTTGACTTCTATCTACATCTACACTAATATTATAAAGAGGAAAGATTTGTTTTTTTTTGTATTTTGTATGGTTGCAATGAATAAAATGAAAAACTACTAAGCGGATTTCAAAAATTCTTTCACCGTTGGAAAGCTACATTCTCCCTAAGTAACATAGGCTATATTTAATGCTAGAAAAAATTTTAAGAATTTTGTCCACCCGTGCGAAGTCGAGACTTCGCACGAGGAGTAATATATATATTTTTTTAATGTATAAAGAAATCGTGTATCAGAAATGATCTTATTACTAATGTAATTTTGTATGTATTTGCCTACTAATTATATCTTTTTTATTATAATTGTAATTGTAAATTGTAGTCAGCTTTCCTTTCTTATGCACTGCCCAATTAATCGTTCTTATAGTAAGACGTAACAATGATTCATTTTAACAATCTATTAACTTGTATAGAGGCTGGGCCTAGTGGCAGTGGAAAAACAGGATTTGTGTCAAATTTTTGAAAAATGTTCAAGTTTGTATTCAAAATTTCTAACTTTACAATTTGAACAATGTCAATTATATGTAGTCCTTTATATTGATTTGATAATAAATGATGTACTTACTTGTGACCTGTTTTAAGTTTGTGTAATAAATATGTTTAAATTTATTTTGATCTTTATTTTAAAAACCTTGAAATTAATAAAAACAAGTAAATGTTAACAAAGGTCATTAATTAGACCAGTTATTTATTAATAGTCAATACAATGATATATTATTTTTTATAATCCATTTTCTAATACATATAACATTTCTTAATGCACAATATTTCGTATGGTTAAAACAATTATATGTAGATATGTCTTTACAATAGAGTTCACTTAAAGTTTCTAAATTAGGTTAGGTTAGGTTGATTTCTAATATGCATCGTTTTTGATCAATCAAACATGTGATATTCACACAAAACTATCCTAATTTGTTACATATCATCTTGGGGTCATTATAGTTTAAGAAAATGTTAAATTTTTTGTGTTTAAGTAAGTAGCATGATTTAATTAGCAATGTGTTTTTTTATTTATTGTATTCTTTTTATTGTAAGTAGTTTTAATATCTGTAATAAAAATATGTAAGATTTGTGATATGTCTTTACAATAGAGTTCACTTAAAGTTTCTAAATTAGGTTAGGTTAGATAATCCATTTTCTAATACATATAACATTTCTTAATGCACAATATTTCGTATGGTTAAAACAATTATATGTAGATATGTCTTTACAATAGAGTTCACTTAAAGTTTCTAAATTAGGTTAGGTTAGGTTAGGTTAGGTTGATTTCTAATATGCATCGTTTTTGATCAATCAAACATGTGATATTCACACAAAAATATCCTAATTTGTTACATATCATCTTGGGGTCATTATAGTTTAAGAAAATGTTAAATTTTTTGTGTTTAAGTAAGTAGCATGATTTAATTAGCAATGTGTTTTTTTATTTATTGTATTCTTTTTATTGTAAGTAGTTTTAATATCTGTAATAAAAATATGTAAGATTTGTGATATGTCTTTACAATAGAGTTCACTTAAAGTTTCTAAATTAGGTTAGGTTAGGTTAGGTTAGGATTATAAGAATTGTTTACTGAAAAAAAAAATGTTTTGATTTCCAATATGCATCGTTTTTGATCAATCAAACATGTGATATTCACACAAAAATATCCAAAGTTGGTTTATCTTATAATGGATACAAAACGATGCCTTTTACCTAACTCAACAGACACTTTAGCTTGGGGTCAATATAGTTTAAGAAAATGTTAATTTTTTTGTGTTTAAGTAAATAGCATGATTTAATTAGCAATGTGTTTTTTTTTATTTATAGTATTCTTTTTATTGTAAGTAGTTTTAATATCTGTAATAAAAATATGTAAGATTTGTGTTTTATGCATGTTTTTAATGTTGTGTTATTACAAAGTTATGGCTAAGGCTAAAGTTGTCAATAAATAACAACAAAAAAATATACTATGGACGATTATAAGAATTGTTTACTGAAAAAAATTTTTTTTTGATTTCCAATATGCAACGTTTTTGATCAATCAAACATGTGATATTCACACAAAAATATCCTAATTTGTTACATATCATCTTGGGGTCATTATAGTTTAAGAAAATGTTAATTTTTTTGTGTTTAAGTAAATAGCATGATTTAATTAGCAATGTGTTTTTTTATTTATAGTATTATTTTTATTGTAAGTAGTTTTAATATCTGTAATAAAAATATGTAAGATTTGTCTTTTATGCATGTTTTTAATGTTGTGTTATTTCAGTTTTTTAGTGTTTCACATATAATTATGAATAATCTTTGTGACTTCTATCTACATCTACACTAATATTATAAAGAGGAAAGATTTGTATTTTTGTATTTTGTATGTTTGCAATGAATAAACTCAAAAACTACTAAGCGGATTTGAAAAATTCTTTCACCGTTGGAAAGCTACATTCTCCCTGAGTAACATAGGCTATATTTAATGCTAGAAAAAATTTAAAGTATTTCGTCATCCCGTGCGAAGTCGAGACGGGTCGCTCGTAATATATGTATTTTATTAATTTATAAAGAAATTGTGTATCAAAAATGATCTTATTACCAATGTAATTTTGTATGTATTTGCCTACTAATTATATCTTTCTTATTATAATTGTAAATTGTAGTCGGCTTTCCTTTCTTATGCACTGCCCAATTAATCGTTCTTATAGTAAGATGTAACAATGATTCATTTTAACAATCTATTAACTTGTATAGAGGCTGGGCCTAGTGGCAGTGGAAAAACAGGATTTGTGTCAAATTTTTGAAAAATGTTCAAGTTTGTATTCAAAATTACTAACTTTACAATTTGAACAATGTCAATAATATGTAGTCTTTTATATTGATTTGATTATAAATGATGTACTTACTTGTGACCTGTTTTAAGTTTGTGTAATAAATATGTTTAAATTTATTTTGGTCTTTATTTTAAAAACCCTTGAAATTAATAAAAACAAGTAAATGTTAACAAAGGTAATAAATTAAAACAGTTATTTATTAATAGTCAATACAATGATATATTATTTTTTATAATCCATTTTCTTATACATATAACATTTCTTAATGCACAATATTTCGTATGGTTAAAACAATTATATGTAGATATGTCTTTACAATAGAGTTCACTTAAAGTTTCTAAATTAGGTATACCTTTATCACTTATATCAAAAACGTTTTCGTGTCCACATAATTCTCGCACCCAATCAACTTTTTCTCTACCTTTCACTATGATGCTCCGCTTATCACAGTAGGACTTAATGAGTCTTCTAAATTCTATGTAATCAATGTGCCCCTCACTCCAAAGGTATCCTCTATTTCTTTCTATCCACTTGACACGTTTCTTTTCTTCCAGAGTCAGAGTAGAGAATGGGTATGGTGGTTTTATTAGAAATATTTGACTGTGCTCTTTTGTGCCGATAACTAATTCTTTTAATATAAATTCATTTTTTTCATTTTTAAAGCCTTGCACATCCACTATGATAGTATCGTTAGTCATGATACTTTTTAACGATGTTACTCAGTGGCTTATATTCAAATATGCAATCGTTCAAAATAAGGTACCTCTTGATCTGTCTAGCTCTGATCATGATGTAAGCTATAACAATGAATACAAAGAATAGTAAGTACAACAATGAATACACATCAACATTATGGAATACACTGAAGGTTGATAGTTTAGACAAACAAGTCACAAAATCAGAAACAAGCATAATGAAAGTATGTAGATAATAAATAATACTCACATCCATATCGGTTGTCGTGACTTGACTTGAGCAGTAGTCTACGTTTTCGATGGCAGTGGATAGCACTTTGTTAGCAAATGCTACGATGCGATTGTTCTTATACTAGTTCAGATCATTAGATGTGTTTGTCAATAATTGATAAAATGTAGTTATACAAGTAAACAAAACTTGTCATGATACTGGAAGCAAATAATTGATAAAATAATGAACAAGGTTATTAAGATTCTGAAAACAAAATTAGTGAAAGTTAATGGCGAGTCATTACGATTGCGGAATCAAATAGTTCAAATTGTTGATAAAGCGTTTCGATATTGAATGAGTAAACGTTTGAGACAAAGAAATATGGTGTTCGCATGGTAACGAGTATCTACTTGTAATAATAAAACATAAGTTAAAAAGTTTCATGTCGTTTAACTTGGTTGAAATACAGCAAAGAGAAATGTCATACGTAGTTGATAAGTTTAGGTGCATGAAATAATAGTATGCATCGCCAAGATTTTATTGTTGCAATTGTGTAGACAAGGTCCCGTATTTTCAAAGTGATGACCAAATATGTAGCCTGTAGATAAGATGAGTAAAAGAGAAAAATGCTTTAATTAATTTACAATTCTTTAATATATGTTACAAACATCGTATTTATTAAAACAAAGTTGGAGAAGTGGTTGTTGGAGAATACGATATTCCCTATTCCACATGTCGGTATCGGTATTGGCGACAATTTCGTTGATTTCTTCATCTTCCTCTGCGGTCCAATCCCGCAAGAGGGGGGTTGACTGGTGCGGCTTCCATCGGAATCGGCGATGATGGGCGTGAGTAACCAGCAACCAAACGTCCACTATTTCTTTCCTCCACGCATAAGGTGCAATTAACCATCATTCTCAACCCATCGATCTCGAATTCATTATCTGTACTGCTTTGATGTTGAATGCATGGGGTGAAAAATGGTACAAATTCATTGTCCTCGACCATGGACTGCGGTAACAGGTAGTTGATAAAGCATTTCAATATTGAATGAGTATACGTTTAAGACAAAGAAATATGGTGTTTTTACTTGTAATAATAAAACATAATTTTAAACATATTTTTCATACGTAGTTGATAAGTTTAGGAGCATGAAATAATAGTAAATGTACCACGAGAATGACCGATGAAGAGCAGATTCCAAATTTGGAAATAATTTCCATGATAAATTATTTTTATTATTTAGGTACAGAGTACATAGCATTGCTAATTAACAATTAGCCATGAACGATATGTTAATGAGAAGCATCGGGGAAGGTGATTAGAATCATGTCAATAAGGCCTTAAGTCGAGTGTGTCATTAGCGTCGAGGTGTCATTAACAGGGGTTCATTAGTTAATCAAGTAGGAATGAGTTCAGCAAAAACGTATCTCGGAAACGGTAAGAGATACGAAGCTGGGACCCAGCGCAATCGCTCCAAATGGGGGTGCTTACCTTTTTTTTTTTTTTTTTTTTTTGTGACGCTGGTCGGATCGAGTTTGGAGGATACCAAAGGGAAGGGAGGAGAGGGGTCTGGGTTGGGGGGAAGTGCGCCAGAACCCACGAATCCCTACTACTATTTTTTTTATTTTTTTTCCAAATTCTAAAAGGCTTAGTCGCCCCCCACTGTTTTATCGGCCATATTATTAACTTAATCATCTCATCTCATCTCATCCCAATCCTCATTTTATTTAATTTATAGTAGTTGACAATACAACTACATCACTACACAAAACACTTACCTTTAAATAGATTAGAGTTTACTTCATAACATAAATGACTTTTGCAAAACTTCAAGCAAATTTTTCATCCATGACAGCCTGTCAATCAAATTTTAAACCTCTTCTGTCCAACAATAACATAACTACGAACTCCTGGCACAAAATTTACTCAAAACTCTTTAGACCTAAAAAAATTCTTTTATTACTTACTTTTTCTTTATTACTTTATTATTACTTTTATTTACGTTTATACTATATATTACTTTTATTACGTTATTACTTTTTCTCCCAATTAGAATTCTCTATCGTTATTACTTTTCCAAAGTAATTATTATTTTTTTATATATTACTTTTATATATACTACTATTTACAACTCATTCATTCCCTCATTCTATTACAACACATAATAATTACTATACATTAACTGTCTTCATAGAAGACATATTTAATTGTCTGCATAGACGACATCTTCAATTTTGGTCTTCATAGAAGACATACTTAATTATACAGTCTTAGTCTTCATAGAGGGCATTAATTTTTCAGTCTTCATAGAAGGCATATTTAATTTCTCAACCGAGAATAGAACCTCTAAGTCTATTGGAATAGCCTCATCTTGAGGAAAATTTTTCTTCCAGCGGGTTGTGACTGGTTAAATAAGCCTACACTAATTTTTATTTTTCATCCAGCGGGTTGTGACTGGCTAAATAAGCCTACACTAATTTTTATTTTTCATCCAGCGGGTTGTGACTGGCTAAATAAGCCTACACTAATTTTTATTTTTCATCCAGCGGGTTGTGACTGGTTAAACAAGCCTACACTAATTTTTATTTTTCACCCAGCGGGTTGTGACTGGTTAAATAAGCCTTCACTGATGTAGGGAGCCAGTTGAGTATTCAATAAATTTTGGATACTCTACCGCGTGGAGTCTGGTTGTCTCGTTAAATCAACCATGACCGTTGACTGAAGTATGTTCTGGAAGTATGAAAGTGATGCATGTAAGGAAAGTGATGCATGTAAGGAAAGTGATGCATGTAAGGAAAGTGATGCATGTAAGGATGCTGGTCTCCTTATTTTCTCATTTCACAATTCTCATCTCATCCATTTTTATTAAAGACATGTTTTTTTTTATATATAAAATGGTCACATTTTTACATAGTTTTATGAAAAAATCCTTATTATACTCAGGATTTTTTCTTCCAGGGGGGAGCGGGTATTGTAACGAGGCGCCATAGCTATATTGGCGACTCGTTGCTTTCATTGCGCTCTTCTCTGGCCATTTTTCATATTTTCTTTTCTCTTCGTTTCCTATTTTAAATTTACTGTCTGTCTCTGTTTCCTATTTTAAATTTACTGTCTGTCTCTGTTTATTTGTTTTGTTCGAAGTTTATTCTTACCAGAGTCAGCGCGTAGAGCGGTTGACTCACCGAAAATAAATTATTTAAATATATTTATAGTGCTGAGCAGTTATAATAAGCTCACAAGTATATAATAAGCTCATAAGCATAATTCACAAGTTTCCTGTATATATGTATATTCTGTACCACCAGTTCCTGTTTATAAGTCTATAAGTTTCTTTAAGGCACTATTGTAAGTAGCCCTACCTTTTATAATATGTTTTTAGTGATAAATGTGAAATTGTTTTTGTATTCAGTGTAATTTACCTTTTTTTATATAATTGTTTCAGTTGTGCCTTAATTCCTTAAATATAAAAACAAGTGACCTAAACGAGCTTTTATTTCTCCGGCTGCTCCCCCCACACTATCATGGCCCCCGGGCTTGATTGGGATCAAGAGCAAATCCATCCTAAAAAAAAAAAAAAAAGTCCGAACGAATCCAGCAAGATGAAAAAAGAGAATCATAATAGGTTGAATAGATTCGGAGTTCATCGCCGTCAAATACTGTGGTTATCTTTTACAAGCGTATTTTATATCTTATAGAAATATGACTGTGAATGCAAAAAATTAAATAAAAATTTAAAAATATTTCTGAAAAAAATGAAACAATAATCAACGGCATCCGTACAAGTTTATTCAATATTAATTAAATTATAATATAATATTTATTTTTCCCAATTGCATTACAGTCACTTGCTAGAACCTATATTATCGTATTAACCTATAATTACAACAGTTACGATTTCACACCTTCAATGGTAAAATAGTACAACTTGAAAACATTGCAAAATATTATAATGTCTTGGGAACAAAACTTATTTTCCAGTCTTAAAAATTTTTCACAAATATTTTACACTTGCCGCACCTGGCATGCTTTACAATGTTCCTTTGCTGATATTTTTTTAGGGTTCCGTACCCAAAGGGCAAAAACGGGACCCTATTACTAAGACTTCGCTGACTGACCGTCCGTCCGTCTGTCACCAGGCTGTATCTTAAGAACCGCGATAACTAGACAGTTGAAATTTTCACACATTATGTATTTCTGTTGCCTCTATAACAACAAATACTAAAAACAAAATAAAATAAATATTTAAGGGGGACTCCCATACAACAAACGCAATTTTTTTTGCCCTTTGTTCTAACTTTAATATTTTTTTTTATATTTTTACTTTAAAAAATAAATTATAGAATTAAGATAAAATAAATATTTAAGGGGGGCTCCCATACAACAAACGCGATTTTTTTTAGTTAACTTAAAAGTTTGTATGGAACCCTTCGTGCGCGAGTCCGACTCGCACTTGGCCGGTTTTTTATGATTTTTATTTAAATTCAATGTTATCATATATTATAAAATATTGTTTAAATTATTGTTAAAATGTTTATGCATGTCAGAAAAGGTTACTATATATAGTGAATAGAAAATGCCATAGATTATTTAAATAGAAAAATACTTACATTACTTAAACACAATTGAATACTGCAAAACTGTGTATAAAATGGTCTTTACATAAAGTATATGTAGAATTTCAATTACCATTCAAAGTTTTATTTAAATTTGTATTTTACAGTATTTTATTGTTTTTTGTAAAATAGTCAGTTGTACTATTTTGCCATTTGACAGTAAGGGCAAAAACCTCTTTAAAAATATTGCAAAACTGTGACGCTCTGCAAAACATAGTAGATAAATTAATTTTAATAATTCGTCAATAATAGAAATAAGCACGAATTATCAATCAGAGTTCGTTATACTTAAGCATCAGCCTCTTCTGCAAACTAAATGCTTAACCGTATTGAATACGTTTCTAGTATATCTTTTTCACTAAAATTCAACCAAGAAATGAGGTATCCGATATTTACGCAATTAAAAATATTCCTTCCAGTCCAATTCCATTTTCATAAATCCAGTTAAAATGGGTTTCCTTTAAAACAGAGGTTTCCAAACTTTTGATCTTTTAGACCCCTTGCCATGTTTTAAGATTTTATGTAGACCTAAAGTTATTTTTTTCTAAATCAACTTCAAATGTATTTTTGAGAGCTAGTGTAGACTAACATTTTGTTTCGCTGTCATGGACCCCTTCTAAGTTGTTGTTGAACTTTGGGGTTGATATAGACCACTTTGGGAATCACTGCTTTAAAATATGCATAATTGTAAGTTTTGGAACACGCACTGGGAAGCTAAGATATGACGTTATCAGTGTGCGAACCATTCAACTACTGTATTCGTACTTATAAACATATATTCAAAAAGTGTAATAACTGCATGCGCTTTGCAAATTTCTTATTTATGAATACATGAATAATTTTTGTACAATACAAGGGAATAGTACTATCGGCAGCCTAATCGCCAAAAAGCAATTACAATAACATTTTCATTAATGTATTTGTTCTTCCACAATTACGTGATTCAACCGTTGCAAGTATTATCTCCCTAAACTCCTCCTATTAAATGTTGTTAATTGAAAAGTTATTTAAAAAAAGCAAAATAAATACAATTAGACGTGAAAAAGAAGTAATGAGTTTCGAAATTAAGTAGTAATGAAAAAGTATTGCAGAATAAATAATAACAACAAATATTCATTGATATCAAATAGGTCGAAATCCTAAACTGCTTACGAACTTGCTCGTTTTATTTCCCATTAGCCAACATTCCCGATTGAACACACCTTTAAAAGCCTCACTAACCATCATTTATTAAGTTAAATTGTCACTAATAATTGATTGTGTCTGATAAACACTAGAATTCTTACAACATTCACTGTTAATTACTATCGATTACATATTTATTTTTTTATTAAAACATGATCTTTTGAATATTACACAAAATACAAATTCTGTATAGTTTAAACAAAGGTTCCTAGATTTTTTGCTCTCTTAGACCCTTTGCAATGTTTTTCGATTTTGGGTAACTTCATAAATTTCAGGTTCTTACCTAATATTGATATTTTGTCAATTCTTCAACTTCAAATGTTATTTTAAACAGCTAGTACAGTGCTACTCATTTTTTTTCGCTGACATGGAGCCTTGCAGGTTGTCGTCGACCCCTGGGGGTCTATATAGACCACTTTGGGAACCACTCGTTTAAACGAATGTCAATAATTACGAACAAGAATTGTATACATGAGTACTAAATCCGGAAATCATGTTATTACAAATTTAGAGACATATGCAACAATTTGATTCATAGCTTTTAGAAGGTAGGTGTAAGCCTAGGTGTCAAACAGAAATATAGTTTTCAATAAACACGAACCAGTTTTATTAATATGTCAACTTTCCCTTGAATAAGGAATAAAGCAGTAGCTTAATTACATTTAATTAAAATAAAACGTTATTTGAATAAGCGTATTTATTTAATGTCAACTACGTCATGGCTTTTGTAAGTTTAACTTCGAGATAACGCTATCAGAAAGTAAGCGAGGGTTGTTATTTCTTTTTCATAACATATGACAGAACTTTAACAGTTGAAAAAAAACTTAATTTTATTAGGAAACAATGTTATTTTTTATATAGAAATATATTAAATCAATCCTTTTATGATTGAATTTAATTGTAGCTAGATTAGAAATAGGTAAACAATGCAGTACAACGCCATCTACATTGCAATTCGAAATGTATATTTGCAGTAAATTGAGATGGTTCTAAGGAGTTCATTTACTTCTGGGACTTATCGAATTGTAAAAACAACACTTCGTACTACACGAGTTTCACCCGTCTGTGTCTCCACGGGAATGTGGTTCAACGGGAATCGGTTGTGGTTTACCGGGAATACCCTAATGGTTGACCGGGAACGGTCTACGCTAAGTACGAATAAGTGTCCAAAGTGCCAGGTGCCCGTTCCAGGTACTGTTTGTCGATGAGCGCTTCGATGCATTTCTTGATCATCGCTACTGATGGCGCGAATGAACCACGCGCCTGAGACACCACTTCTTGGATCAGCTCCGTGTGGCGGAGGACCTGGATTTATTATTTTATTTTAATCGGTGTACGAGGAGAGAGGGTTGTTGGTGATAAAGTGTTAAATGAGCACTTAGTAATATTAATTTTGAAATAATATAATATTTTGTCACAATGTAACAACTGTTTTAAAATACATATTAGTCCGCGGAAATGTAAATACTAAAATTAAATTCATTCTTACATTCGATGCAAGTGCATTGAACTGACTTCACACGCTGTGTTGGGACATGATTGGGAAATAATCGGAATACCAATCAGCATTTTTCATACAACTAATGGATTGAAAATGATGATCGGGAAAAGCTATTAACAAGTATTCCTATGTGGACAAATACATCATCATAATCAAAACACCTCACTATAGGCACAAAGAACAAAGTGTAAAAATTGGTCTTCGTCGTAGTAGGCACTCGGCCCGTGCCCTCTCGTCCTGTCCTGACCCTTCCCCCTACCTTGCGCTGCTTCATGATGCGCACGAGCGCGGCTTGCAGGTACATGTCGTGGTCGTAGTCGCAGTGGCCACTCGGCCTCTCCTGTCTTGTCCCGTCCCCCTACCTTGCGCTGCTTCATGATGCGCACGAGCGCGGCTTGCAGGTACATGTCGTGGTCGTAGTCGCAGTGGCCACTCGGCCTCTCCTGTCTTGTCCCGTCCTCCTACCTTGCGCTGATTCATGATGCGCACGAGCGCGGCTTGCAGGTACATGTCGTGGTCGTAGTCGCAGTGGCCACTCGGCCTCTCCTGTCTTGTCCCGTCCCCCTACCTTGCGCTGCTTCATGATGCGCACGAGCGCGGCTTGCAGGTACATGTTGCAGTCGTCATCGCAGTGGCCACTCGGCCCCTCCCGTCTCGTCCTGTCCCGACTCGTCCCCCTACCTTGCACTGCTTCATGATGCGCACGAGAGCGGCTTACAGGTACATGTCGCGGTTGTCGTCACAGTGGCCACTCGGCCCGTCCCGTCTCATCCTGTCCCGACCCGTCCCCCTACCTTGCGCTGCTTCATGATGCGAACGAGCGCGGCCTGCAGGTACATCTTGCGGTCGTCGTCACAGTGCGCACCGGGCCCCTCCTCCCCCGTCGCGCCCGCACCCGCTCCGCCCGTCGCACCCCCTGGAAACACCATCCGCATATAAAATAGAAGCCTATAAATGAATAAGAAATGTAATTATGCCATTCATAATTATGTAATTGGGTTAACCCCGTCTATACTTTGTCCAATATAGGATGATACTTTTGACAGTTGACACCTATACAGAGGGTATAAAGTTGCTATTGCAATGTCAAGCCAAACATAAGGAAACAAACGCAACCTTAGTACGTAGCAATAAGGAAGTGACACCTGTCAAAAGTATCATCCTACATTGGACAAAGTAAAATTATGTTAAATAAAATTTTTCGCTGTCGTCGCGATGGTTCATCCACTGACCTTGCTGGTTGGGAGCGTTGGCGCATGTGATCCGCACCTTGGTCCGCTTGCAGGAGAAGTTCAAGTTGAGGCTGAGCGTGGCCTCGTCGCTGTCCACGTCCCCCTCGGCGCAGAGCAGCCCCGCCTCCACTAGAGGGCGCGCATGTCTCGCCCACGCCTCCTCCGTCAGTTGTAGGGACTCCCTCAGCTCTCGCACGGGGGCGGAGTCTGCGTTCTCGAAGCACAAGAGGAGTGCGCACTGTAGATGAGTAGGTTTAAATTTAGGACTGTGGCTGTATTACCAAAAAATACAGAAAATCATGCCTTTTCCCGCAGGGTAGGCAGAGAACACTAGTAATGGCCATTAATGCTATTTTTCATTAATTTCATTAGCACGCATTCTTGTCTTAGCATGCTACGTGCTATTGCTATGCTATTTGTTAAAATCATTTTTAATTTGATTATGAATAACTGATTTGTGTATACTAATATTTCTTAATTACGACAAGATAACATATTATAATAATTTTTTATAGTTCAGCATTTTCCAGTCCACCTCAAATTAAAAATATGAAACATTGTCCATATTAATTCGTATCAAATTACATTAGCGTTAGCACGCAGCACTCACGACAGACCAGCATGATTTCGTATTTTTCGCATTATAGCAGCGCTGGGATCGATGCTATAATTAGCAATAATTTATTTTAGTATCTACGATTGATTTAATAATTGCTAATAAGCCTTTAGCAATTAATTATTATTGCGAATGTTAATTATTCCAATACTAGAGATCACCGATTTCCACTTATAACCCGGTTACAATATCTGTGGACCTGATGACGTCACGTCAGCGCTTAGGTACGGTGCACAAAACAAGCATTATGGGGATAGTATTGTAAACAATAATAATTATGAACTATAATTAAATGTACTAGGCGATGCAGTCGCTAAGCATAAAGCTACGCTAGCACCATATATTGGAACGGAGCGTAATACCCAAAAAAGGAAAAAAAAATTTTCGATGGGAATTTTTGTGAATTTCAAAATTCGGGCTCCGTCACAATCTGGTTCTAAACTTGTAGATTCGATTCCACACTAAAAATATTAAAATCGGTTAAGAACTCGGGTAGTTATGGCGTAACAGACATTGCGCCATTGAAGCTGATCCATGGGAGCTCCAACTAGGCGATGCAGTCGCTAAGCATAAAGCTACGCTAGCACCATATATTGGAGCAGAACGTAATACCTAAAAAAGAAAAAAAAATTTTTTTGCGAATTTCAAAATTCGGGCTCCGTGACCATCTGGTCTTAAACCTGTTGATTTGATTCACCATAAAAATAATAAAATTGGTTAAGAACTCTGGAAATTATGGCGTAACAGACATTGCGCCATTGAAGCTGATCCATGGGAGCTTCGCTTCGCTCCGCTCCAATTATACTTTTACTCTTTTATTATTTTATTTTTTTATTCTTTATTAAGAGAACGGGCCCTCCCCGTTCTCCTTGACATTCCTGCGAGGTCCACAGATATTGTAACCGAGTTGTACTACATACATCTCTAGCTTCTTTGACTCTCAACAGCTTTTTCAAACAAGCTCGTCGGTAATGGCTATTTTGACCTGGCCTTTTTCCAAGACATCCTCTATTTGGGCCTTGAAAGTTCGTCTTGGTCTGCCGTTACCGACTTGCCTTACATTTGCCTCATATATTTGTCTCGTTAATCTTCTATCGTCCATCCTCTACATGTCAAAACCATCTAAGCATCCCTTTTCCTATCTTTGTCACTATATCTTTGTAACTACATATGTACTATCGAGGTCTCTCGTGCCTTACCACTTTGTAGAAATATTCGTTTGAACTGAGCGTAGCGGACACGCCCAAACGACCCCTAATTGGCTTCGTATTTTACTACGATTTATACTACGGCCACTCATAAACAACTAGTTTTAAAATCCCCCTTGATGTCAGTACCGTCAACTATCAATCTGCTCTCACTTGCTTGTTTGCGCACGCACGCCAATGTTGAATGAATGAAAGGGGCGTGGCCTGAAGCGATAGGCATCGTGCAGTGTGCTAGCGACTTTCGACTTAGGACTGGTAAGGCGCCAGAGGCTTCGATAGTACATATATTATGCTAAGTATGTGCCTCGCCGCCAGAGATTATCTTGTAAAGCGCACTATATTGTACACGCGTCTTTCTAATAAAAAATATAAGTTGGTTTTTATTTGGACTCTCAAATAAAATTTCGTCAAATCTTCTACACCACACCATACTAATATCGCATCATTCCTTATTTTATCTTCCAATTCCAGCTAAACTTCTTAAGCCTTTTTTTAACGAAATATATATCAGAACATGCGTTTTAAGTACTAAATCTTTATATACCTACCTTTATAAGTGCTTAACAATCATTTTTAAACTAAATTATTTAATATAAAAAATACTGGAAAAAATCTACTCGAATCACAAATCGAACCCGCAACCTTTGGAAGTCCGGTCCAATACTCTCCCAATTGAGCCTCCGACTGAGAATAAACTTGTAAGCAGAGTCGATATTTTCTAGTATTCTTATATTAAAATAATTTATATTATATGATAGCATTGAAAAAAATGCTATCAGTTTAAATTTATCATATTTATCATTAGTTCCATCCCTAACATTGGTCCTTCGAGCCGGTACAACTGTTTGTTTTCTATAAATAAATAAATAATCATCGCATCACCTGAGGAGTTGTGGCGCTGACGTGGTAGAGGCGGTGCGTGTACTTGGTGCGAAGGTCACCAGTACAGAGGTGGTGCAGCCAGGCGAGGCGGCGGCCGCTGAAGGCTGCGCGGTAGAAGGCCTCGAAGAGACGAGCCGGCCTCTCTAAAGCAGCGGGCGGGGCCAGGGGGGCCATCGCCCCTCCCAGAGGCCACGCCCCGGCCTGTAGGACCTGCCCACATTTCATTACAATATGGTGAGTGTTCGATTCACGTACAGAATAGATACAATAGCGTTCAGGGCTCCTTGGCGTTGGAGGTATCTTGCTGGACTAAAATAATCACTTTTACCCTTGAATATTTATTAATAATAATACGACTTCACTCAACAGGCCCGACACGACGACTAACGAATCTATAACAAAACACTTCGTTCTAAATAATTTTAAATATTCTATTTTATTTTCTTAAATGATCTTTTGAAAATTAACCAAAAAGTTCCTAATAAAATAAAATACGCGTGTAAAAAAACCACCACGAATCCGAGCCTTCGGGTAGAATGTAATCGTGAGGATCACCTTGTGAATGCAAAAAAAAAATAAAAACAGTTCTGATATTGCTTATAATCTATCTTTGATTCCACAAAACTTATCGTTGCCAAAAGTTATTGTCTCTCTTCTTGATTGAAAAACTTGATGCAGTAAACTTCTTTAAAATCCTTTCTACAGCTTTATTGCTTAATGCACAAACAAAACACAAAAAAATGCTATTGGTAATTTTTTTATAGATTCTGACCTGTATGAAGAAGCCAGTGTTGGTCTGCAGGTTATTATCCCTCAGATGCTGTTGGAATTTGGCGTTGAGATCCGCGGAAACTGCCACGTCGGTGAACATGCGGTGGAGCTTGTTTGTGAACTCGTACCCGCACGCTGCCTTCAAACGATTGATCATCGCTTCTTCCTGAAAACGTAGAATTTCGTGTTACTTATACATTTGCCATCTTTTAACGTAAGCTGACGGCCTACACGCAACCCATTTATATATTCTGTCAAAACAGTGATGACTGACCCGTTAAGTCAAAGCACTATAATAAATATCAACGAAACCACAATAATTTTTGTAGCAATAAAGTCCAACATCAAAACTTTGTGTGCTTGCTACTGAGCTATTGGAAGGATAAATGCATATATTTTGATTAATTAATTGAATCTTTCCTCTTTATAATATTTGTAGATAATATCTTAGTGCACCTAAAAAAAGTATAAGTATTCAACATTGTAAAATATACTTAATTCTCAATAAAGACCGCGATAAGCACATTGTGTTTTATCATTTCAGTTAAATCGGGCACTCACAGCAACTTAAAAGGAAGGATCACATTTTTTGAGATTGTTTACATGGTCCTTCGAGCTGGATACGAACCTATAACCTATAGATTTATACCTAAGTCATGGGTAGTTATATATATTTCTATGAATATTACATATCTATGTTTTACAACCGTTTGGTGCAATGGTAGCGAGCCTTCTACACCGGCGCTTCTGGGTTCGAGTCCCAGAAGGGACAGATATCTGTGTGATTAGTACGAGCATTTGTACTTGAGTCATGGGTATTTATTTATTTTTCTATGAATATTAATTATCTATGTATCAACTATGTATGTCTAATCGTTACCCTAGTATCCATACCACAAGCCTTACCGTGCTTACTTTGGGCTAGGCTAATTAGGGGGAGTGTATAAAATAATTATTATTATCTATGTGTATGTATGTCTATCCATTACTCTAGTATCCATAGCAAGCCTAACAGTGGTAACTTTGGGCTAAGCTAATTAAACAAAAAAAATGAGAACCATGAAGGTCAGTGTCACCTGTTCCATAGACGCAGAGAGCTGGTGTATGAGCCTCCTGGCCAGCGCTCGGGCGTAATACTTCTGGAAGACGTCCTTATCGTCGACGTACTTGAAGACGACTATGGCTGCGGCCAACTTGTCGTCTGCCTCCGCTTCACCAGCGCCCCTCCTTCTCAAAAGGCAGTCGCAGTATCGAGCCAGCAGCTCGGGAGCCCGAGCTGGCTGATCAGGGGATGGGCGGCTGTTCACCACTGCACTGCATGCCTATCAAAAGGTGAATTAGGTGGGACTTCAAAAAAGGTAATGAAGAAATCAGAATATTCTGAAGTATAAAAGGACCAATTATGTGTAATATTCTTTGAAATAAAGTTATGGTTATTATTATGCGACTTCGAACAGGTGATAAAGATGATGGGACTTAGAAAGAGGTGATGAAGTATATGGGACTTCAAAAAGATGACGAAGAAGATGGGACTTTGGGACGTGTTAATTAGAAGCAATACTTTGTGGAAACATAAACGTTTGTTATTTGGTACTAAATCATAAGACATCAACAAACAAAACAAATAAAGTAATAGTTAAAACAATAGAATTTTCATAGAACAGGTTCCATAATATTGTTATTGTTCAGTTCGAATATAGACCCTATCATAGACTGTAGAAGTTACCTTATCGAGGGCACCCATAAAGGGCTGGGCGCCTTGAAATACATCGGCGAATAGCGCGCTGTATTTTCCGTGCAGAGTCAGCATTGCTGATACGAAGTGACTGTGTGCCTAGAAAAAGACACATTCATTAGACCATCGGGATATAATTCTTCGATAAAAACATGATACACGCATTCACACACAGTTGTTATTCCACACTTGTCAAATTTTTCGTTTCCCTGTATTTTTTTTTATTTTAATTCCACGAGTCCAAACATTATTATTAAAAATTTTAAGTAACATAGTATATTTCTGTTATTCGTTTATGTTTAAGTATATTTGTGTAAAATTTTATGTTGTTGAAACAATGTTAATAAAATGACCAAAAGGTATTTTTTGTAATGGTCAAATACTCTTATAAAAGACTGCGCCAGCGTGGAGTCCACCAGCGGCCGAAGCGTTAGAGAGGGAGGGGGCTACAGAGAGAGAGAGGGAGGGGGAGAGAGACCCACCTCGTCCCGCGAGTGAGGCGCCGCCAGCAGCGCCTTGCCTTCGCGTGCGGCCTGCGCCAGCGCAGCGTCCACCAGCGGCCGAAGCGCTGCAGCTCCCAACGGCCTCAGCAGCGCGTAGAGCCGCCGTACGTCGTCGCGGCGCTGTACGACACAAACAGTCACGAGAATGATAATTATTTTTGTTTTATAATTTTTATATATTTTTATGCATTTTCAATGCGATCTCATAAGATAAAAATATAAGATAAGCCAGCGTTGTTTCATTAATGAGAGGGACGTTCCTCTCATTGATGAAACAACGCTGGCCTACAGCGTAAAATCAGGAAGGTACTAGAAAATTACGACGAGTGTTCACAAGGCTCGGTAGCTCAATTGGGAGAGCATTGGACCGGATTTCCAAAGGTTGCGGGTTCGATTCCCGCCTGAGAATTCACTTGTGACCCGAGTCGATTTTTTCTAGTATTTTTCTATTATAATAATTTATCTTATAATTCTTTATTTTTGCGAAAAATATGGTACACAAAAGAAGTAGTCAGGTGAAAGTAGATCTATGATCTTGATCTGTTGGTGACAAGCACTATAACCTTTAGGCGTACTGTGAGCTTGAATTATTTCGTAGGTTTAATAACAAATCATAATTAGAAGTTGATTAAGTAATGTTAATGGCTTTTTTCATTTTATATGTCGCAAGTTGTATTTAATTTATAGTGGTACTCTTTAGTGAATTTAACTCCTTAAATCCCGAGAGCATTATATAATGCGCTATAGCGCGCAATCTGATTTAATCCTTATTAAGGCTTTGGTAATGGTTATTTTTGATTGAATGATATTTTTTCCCCAATAGAGAGAGAAATAACGCATTTAACACAAAGTTTCAAGGGGTTAATCAGCTTGTAATTATTAATATTTGATTTTAATTGTAAAAATTTTATTTTCTAACTTCAACATAATTTGTTACTAACTGGGGAGGTTTGTAATTAGCTTACAGTTTATATTTCTTATCAATTATTTATAAGTGCTGTTAACCTCTTAAAACAAATAATGTAAGTCCGGTGAGTGAGTAAGAGTTCTTAGACCAAGTCCTCAACACGTAGACAAAGGCCTGACCTGGTCCGCATCTGGCCCGTCGCAGGCGTCTCTCAACAGCGCATCGGTGTGCGCGTGCAGTGCGGGTAGGTGGGCGGTGACGGCCGCTCGTTCGTAGCAGCCGCGCACCGCCTCCGACGAAGACGAGTGCAGGAAGCGGCTACCCAGTGCCACTTCACGCTCCAACCCTAAGGACCACAGCGGGCTTTATTTCCTTTTATATCCATGGGCGGTGATTGAGCGTTCAAATTAAAGTAATTAAGAAAAAGTCCATTACACCGATCTATCTTAATTTATAAAAAAAGCCCAGTTGCAAGAAGAATCAAATATAAATTCGTTCAAACAAAAATTTAAAAACATCTTAACCAAAAAGCGTTCCACTCTGGTAACGAATTTATGTTAGAGAGATAAATCTCACGATTATGATAATTTCACAATAATAATTAAATTAAGTACATTGTATGTTTGCTTGCTGTACGGTCATTTAACCGCACAATAGCATTAATTTGTCAATCAGCACTTTTGGTAATGGAATATTTAATTACAATTTAGTTTGCTTTCCGTCACCGATCGCATTACTCGTTAGCATCAGCATTTTAATTAATAGCTGCTTTATAATTGTGGAATCCCGTAATTAAAACATCATAGTTATCTGCATCTCGTATTATTGAAGATAAAGCAGCCCTTATCATTAGCAGTTAAGGTGTGTGGGTTTAGCGAGGACTCATACACTTGCTATACCCTAACTGGGATCATGTACCTTTCATAAAAACACTACTTATAAGAACTATAATGTATGTACCTGCGCAATACTAATAAATAAATAATATGCCACGGGCCATATCTTAGCCATTCAATGCCTTATCAAAGTAAACGAGTATTATCTTCAATTTCTTGAAAAATTTTACATAGTTAGCTAGAAATGTAAGTCGTGATGTCTTTATTTTAATGTCATTGCAATCGCTTTATTATTATCTATTAACGCTAAACTACGGTTTGACTACGTTCGGAGAGATATTATTTCATCACGGTTTTTAAAACGAGTGATAAGCATTTTTTTTCAGTTTATTAAGTAATATAGTGTAATCCACCTTTTAGAAAGCAATACTCAAGTCAATAACGTGTGTAAAATTGTCTTTATGACCACCGGCCGACTAATACATTGATCAATGTATTTAGTTGTTACTATTGGTAAATAATAATATCACTTACTTGACGCATCACATAGATTGCAATATATTAAACTAATTAATAATGGGATACCTCAAGGCAGCATATTAAGACCTAGATTGTTTCAGTTTCCAAATGTAAGTTATGCTAGCAATTGTTCAGTAATTATTATAATCAAACAAAATTAAGGATATGAATACGATTATTAAATGAGTATCATGATGTTTGAAAGTCATTAAAAGATTACGTGAATTGGCCGATTGTGCTGCGATTGGTTATTTGTCAAAGTAAGGGGTTTTCCACCACCATTTGATGCTATAAAAGGTTTCTCTTGCTGTCAATTGAGGCATTATGCTTCGGTTTGTGGACGAAAAATAACCTCTTGCAGTTATTTTGCTAGTTTGACTTTGTACGTGCTTACACAATAAACAAATAAAAATAAATTTTGTTTAAATGCACTTAAAATAAGTTATTTTGAATCGTCAAACATATTTTACTCCGTTCAAATGTTTTTTGCGTGACGACGAAGAACTTAAATCTTCAGCTTTAACAGAAGTAATGACATTTTGGATTACTCCAAGGTAAAACCATAAAAAAAAAATTAGACTTACCGTCAAGCACGTGCTTCATGTAATGCGAAATGTCTCCTTCGGCCAGCAGCGAAGCGGCGTGTCTCGCATGATGTTCGCTGGCGGACGCGAGATACGGCTCCAGAACTAGCGACTGGTATAGCGCTAGTGGCTGCCGAACGCGGAACGATTGCACCTGGAATTGTTGTAACTAGTTGGAAATTTGGGAAAAAAACTTTCTTTTAAATCTTTATTATTTTTGACCTTTCGGAAACGCTCGGTTCGATTACGTCTACTGTGTGACGTCAACTTTGCGTAAACAAATAATAATTCAAATAATTACTAAGTAATCACAGATCGACCACAGACTACACAGGTGTTAAAATATTTACACGAAGTTAACGTTACACAGTAGACGTCATCGAACCGAGCGTTTTGGCGGTCATTTCAAAACCATTAAAAATAAATTCAACTTGAATTGGTTAAATGGAGAAAAAAAGACATCAATTATTTTTATTTTTCTGTTAAATCATTTGTCCCAATCTTTAAATATAAGCAGTTTTCAAATTTTGGAAGATACCCTATTTTGATTTATATAAATTTTAACAGTTAGGAACGTTCCAGATTAAAATATTATGAAGGTAGTAGAAAATAAATGACGACCATTATCGACCTTAGTCATCCTGTGATCACTGCTTCTATAAAGGAGTCGAAACGTCAGGATTAAATATAAATAAATAAATATTACGCTCTGTAGCATACAAGTATAACCAAATGAGAAAAAAATTAAGTAACGATTATATGTATATTAGACTGAATTAAGAAAAATATGATTACTGATTAAAGGATACATGACAATAATAATAAAACTGGTCATAATAAAATTAAATACCCACCTTATAACTTAATATTATAAGTGTTCACTACGTTTAATTGTTTAATATTTTAGTCCGTCCCGGTTTCGCACGGGTGGACAAATTCTATAAATTTTTTCTATTTTTAAATATTTTTTCGTTAGCGCCATCTAGCGTCCGGTAGACGAACTACTTGCTGTTAACGCGTTGCTATGGTAACGTTAATGGAAAAAGAGCGGACAGACAAACACAAACCACTGCGATCTTAGATTATATTTTTTAAGGTTTTTAGTTTCAGGTTTAGACTTAATAATTTTAACTTTGACTTTAACTCCTATGCGGATGTAGTTTCATGAATCATTATATGTTTGTCTTAGGGGCCGTCCATTAATCACGTGATGTTTTTTTTGGCATTTTTTAACCCCCCCTCCCCCTTGGTGATACATGGTGAGGTTTCAGACTACCCCCCCCCCCCCCCCACACTATATCACGTGTATTTTTTAGTATCTACAGAAAACCCTTTTTTTTAATATTTTTAAAATACCGGTATAAGTATCATCTAATTTCATTATAGACAATTAAAGACTACAATAATAACGCTTAGAGGTAGATAGAGAGGTTGCAGGTTTTGGGGTGGGTGGGATCTAACTCCTAGCGGTCCACCCCGGGCAACGGCATCACGGACCAACTCGACCCATGGTGACGGCTGATGATCCCAGCAGCGGTGGTAGGCTCCGTAGGCGGCCGCCTGGCTTGCGACCACCATCCTGCCGAAATCCGTCGCCAAGCAGCTCTGCTGCGTTCCGTTGGAGGCCGGGAGTACCAGTGCCAATGGGGGTTGGTAATAAGTCAGTTGCGCAACTTAAGAACGGTCTTGGTATCTTGGTAATGCTGTACCAGGTAACTCATTCTGAAGGGTAGCGGAATCCGAATCACGGTTTAGCCATTGGCCGACCGTAGTTAGTAGGGGGCCCAACTAGCGCGTGAGCCACGCGTGAAAAGCTGCCCCGCCAACTTGCGAAAAATCCCGAAATGCTCCAACGTGCCAGTTGGCGACTAGATGGGAGGACCCGGTGGCCATTTCGGGGGATTCAGGCGTCCCCGCAGTCTCCAGGTGAGTTCCATTCTGTGGTTAGCTTAGCCTAACCAACCCCCCAACATTAACCACTATGATCCAGAATCACAAGAAGAAAGTTAAACAACGACTGCACTTCCTCCAATAAAAAGTGCATTTCGCGAACATCAGAGGACTGCACTCACATCTCGATCCGGTCCATCATCATATGGAGACCGAGAAGCCGCACCCTTCTTAACGGACACTCAGATAGCAACCCCGTCGGATGAGGCGTACCTCAACTACCCGCTTGAGTATAAGTTCAAGATGAGTGCAGGGGTCTGTGTGTTCATCCGTAATGACATTTGCTGTAGGCGTCTCCGATGCTTTAAAAAGTCCGAGTTTTCCGTTATTTGGCTTCTGGTGGACACAGGGGTAGAGAAGAAGCTCTACATCTGTGTTTGCCGATCGCACAGCGGTGACCGGGAGACGACTCGGCTCAAAGATTACCTCACAGAGACGGCAGACTTGGCAACTGTGCGATATCTAGCGGCGGAGCTTGTTTTTCGGGGGGACTTCAACGCTCACCATAAAAAGTGGCTGTTCCCATACCAGAAAACTGACCATGCTGGGAGAGAAGCGTACCCTAGCGCTAAATCTTACTCAGCTGGTGGACCAAGCGACGCGAATTCCAGATATTGCTGGCCACACACCCAATTGTCTTGACTTACTGCTGACAACTAATCCACACACATTCGGTATCGGTCTTAGCTCCACTGGGGTCGTCCGACCATTGTGGAGTGAAATCCTAATCGATCTGCTCTCCTCCGCATGATAGCCCCAGTGGCATGAGGGTATGGCGTTACGAGTCAGCAAATTGGAACGAGATGCGTATTTTATTTGCATCTTATCCCTGGCGGCAAACTTGCTTCTCTTCGAGCGACCCATCGTGTACCGCTGATGCGATTGCAGATGTAATTCGGCAGGGAATGGAGTATTTTATTCCATTCTCCGACATCCCGCTCGGTTACAAGTCCCGGCCTTGATATAATGCGGCCTGTGCTCGTGCTGAGGCCCGAAAACAGTCTGCTTACCAAGCTTGGGTGCATATCCGCGATCGCAAGGTCCGCGCACGGAGAATCCGATCGAAGAAGAAAGCCTATAATTCGGCCGCCAAGTCATGCAAAAGGGTCATTCTTAAAGCAAGATTCGACCACAGCAGCCGAATAGGGACGAAACTGTCATTCTACCCGAATGGAAGTAAACAGTTCTGGTCCCTTTCGAAGTCAGTCGAAGTGAATTTCTGCCGTCTTATGTTATTCAAATTCAAATTATTTATTTGCTGAAACCTGTTACCACCTTTGCTGAAACCTGACGGGTCACTGGCTCATTCTGCAACTGAAAAAGCAAGTTTATTTGACTCTCTGTTTGCAAGCAGTTTCCGTCTAGACACCGGCTCTCAACAACAACCAAACATACCTCGATGTGATTCTTCAATATCGGAGATCACAATTCACAATAAACAGGTCCGTAGAGTCTTACTTGGTCTGGACGTGAATAAGGTCAGTGGTCCTGATGGTATACCAGCAAGAGTACTGAGGTATTGTGCACCCGAGTTGTCTCCTGTGCTAACACGCTTGTATCGCCTCTCTCTCAAAATAAGAACCGTACCAAAATCCTGGAAGCTTGCCAATGTGCAGCCAGTACCCAAAAAGGGTTGTCGTGCCGACCCATGCAATTACCGACCGATCACCATCACTTCCATACTATGTAAACTAATGGAAAAAGTGCTGAACAGTAAGTTGCTCTCGTACCTAGAAAACAATGATCTTCTCAGTGACGGTCAATATGGGTTTCGCCTAGGACGTTCAACTGGGGATTTTCTAGTTTATGGGACGCACTGCTGGGGCGAGGCCCTCGAGATGCAAGACGAAGCACTTGCCGAGTCACTTGACATCTCGAAGACTTTTGACAGGGTTTGACACGCTAGTCTGCTGCGCAAACTTCCTGCGTATGGTATCCCCGCTGACTTTTATAATTGGATAGCCGATTTCCTGACAGAACGGTCGATCAGAGTAGTTATCGATGGCTGCTCCTCTGACTTAGTGGCTATTGATGCCGGAGTTCCTCAGTGGTCTGTTCTCTCTGCGACACTTCTCCTGCTGCACATCAATGACCTGTTGATACCTGGAATTGTTAGGTATGCAGACGACAGTACTGTCATAGAGAGATACCTGTCTAATTCAAAAGCCAGCGGTGACGACGTGATATTGATGAGAGAGGCCATGGTTGAGCGAACGAATCAGAGGTTGAGCCATGTTTCCCAGTGAGGTGACAGTAACCTCGTCCATTTCAACGCCTCCAAAACGTAAGCGTGTATTTTCACTGCAAAAAGGAGTTTCTTCAACCTCACTCCTACTTTCCGAGGTACATCTACCTCGGAAAGTAGGAGCTACCGACAGCCTTGAGAGCCTAGGAGATACCGACAGCCTTGAGCTTTATGGCATAGAGTTGTCGTCAGATCTCAACTTCGGCGCCAACATCGAACTACAGAAGTAGTAAGCCACTTACGTTTTTTACGCGTTTGCCGAAAAAATAAATACACATCACGCCGCTTTTCGGTTCAGTATCGCGCGTTTGCTGAAAAAATAAATACACGTGATATATTACTACACCCCCCCTCCCCCCTTGTGATATTTCGTGATTTTTTTATGGACCCCTCCCCCCCCTTTCGAGCCTCACGTGATTAATGGACAGCCCCTTATTGTTTTGGTATGTATGAGATGCCTGAATGTGTGTAATAGCTATAAGGTTCATGTTATTTTAATATTTAGTCAGTCCTAAATACAGCATTAAAGCAACAACACGACTGTTTATTCCTTCCTCTATCCATCAAGTAAAATTGCATTTTATCACTATAACAATAAGTTACATATTTATCTAAAATTGTTATGAAAGGGTCCTCCCCTCTCATTGCTGTGCCTGACGGGGTTCACTATGTTGAACCCTATTATTCTAACATCCTTATGTATATTAAGGTTTATGCAATAAACTGTTGAGTATTAAGTATTATATTTCTAAAAAAAAACCCTGAAATGATTTTTTTTTCAAAATAAGTAATGTGCGCCGAAGAATTAAATCTATACATATAAATAAAATTGAAGTGTCTGTTTGTAATATTGTAATAACCGTTTTTTACTACATGCATATGAATATATATACGGTACATACACCAAAATAACATTTTTTACAATTTTTGTCTGTCTGTCTGTCTGTTTGTTCCGGCTAATCTCTGAAATGGCTGGACCGATTTTGACGAGACTTTTATTAGCAGGTAGCTGATGTAATAAGGAGTAAATTAGGCTACTTTTATTTTAGAAAAAAAACATTTATTTTAGAAAAATAAAATTACTGTGCCACAGCAACGCGTGGCTGGGTCAGCTAGTATGAAATAAATAATGCGAGAAACTTACGTGCACGGTGCTATGTATGGCCTGGCGCAAGACATCGGCCTGCGCCGGGTCGGGCGCCCGCTCCCGCGCCTCCGCCAGCCCCGCCACGATCCGCGACGACAACTCCTGACGCAGACCACCCACCAGCACCCGCTCCCATATCACCAGCCCCAGCTCCCCCACCTGTTGGAGTAAAACTTTTTTACGCAGGCTTGACATGGGGAGCGAGCTGGTAAATGCGTGACGAGAGCATTTCGAAAAAAAGAATTGGTTGCCTGTAAAGTCAGTTTATGGACGATAATTTTACGTGACAGCTTCACAAGAAAACATTGATAAAAAATTGCATACTTTTATGAATTGAATTGAACTGAATTATCGCTGAATTATCATTATATTGTATAATACAAAGAAGGAATTAATTGAAAATTATTATTCTTTTTTTCGATAAAGTAACATTAAGTCGTTGTAATAAACAATGGAAACCACATTAACTTTTCACTTCATGAAGTGGAAGAGAGATAGATGCGCCACAAATCGAACGCTTAGGCCGATCGTGCCTCTCTATCGCTTGTTCCGCGCTCTCGCTTGCACGCTCGGCTCAAGCGGAACGTTACACTTTTTCGTGCGTGCAGCCGGCGTTCATCGATTTATAAGACGGTTATCACGTCAAAATACGATCGGGCGAGGGAGATATAAGTTAGTGAAGATAGAAAAATGGGCAAAAGAGAGAGATGCGACCACACATTTTTTTCTCTCTTTGTCTCATAGCCATTTTCGTTTCGTATATCTATACATATATATAAAATTGGAGTGTCTGTTTGTAATATTGAAATATCTGTTTTTTACTACATGCATATGAATATATATACGATACATACACCAAAGTAACATTTTTTAAAATTTTTGTCTGTCTGTCTGTCTGTTTGTTCCGGCTAATCTCTGAAATGGCTGGACGCATTTTGATGGGACTTTTTTTGGAAGGTATTCAGATACCTTATACCTTATAAGTAATAAGGAGTAACTTAGGCTACTTTTATTTTAGAAAAATAAAGTTATGTTGCAATGTTGCAACGCCAAAATGGACGAGGACGAGAAATGGACGAGGTTACTGTCTTCTGCCAAGCCAAGTTGATTTTTTATAAGTAAAAATAGCACAATATTATAACAAAATGTCCGTAGCGTCTCACCTCGAGTTGCCTGGAGTCGTGTTCGGGACAGCTGACTGTGGCGGCCGATCCGTATATGATTTCTGCATCTGATACCTAACATAGCAATCGTTAATTAGCACAAACAAATATCTCAAAAATATTTCACTTTTAAGTCGAAATATACAATACTGGGTCGATACAGTCGCTAAGCATAAAGCACCATATATTGGAGTGGAGCGTAATTATCTATATATATAAACATGAAACCCGTTTTCCGTTGTCACGATATAACATGAAAACGGCTAGACCGATTTGGCTGATTTTTTTTTGTAGTTTTCTAATACTCTGTACAAGGTTCTTACGGAAAAAAATATAAAGAAAATCTCTCAGAAAGATTGAAAAATATAACGTAACGAATGTCAACGTCATTCAATTTAAAACAAAAAATCTGTGGTAATCTGTGACACCACATCGATAACCGCGCTGACAAATGTCAACGTCATTCAATTTAAAACAAAAAAATCTGGAAATGCCCGGCTTACCACCTCATAATCTGCAATTAAAAATCGGATCAGTAATTATTATGTTACGGAACATAAACCAGCCACGTCTGTGTAATGGCACCCGGCTTGCGGTGAAGAAATTATTGAACAACGTCATCGAAGCCACAATTTTGAAAGGGAAGTACAAAGGCGAAGATGTTTTAATCCCACGCATCCCTATGATACCGAACGACATGCCATTCAGCTTTAAACGTTTACAGTTTCCAGTGCGGCTTGCATTTGCAATGTCAATAAATAAATCGCAAGGGCAGTCGCTAAGTGTATGTGGCATCAACCTAGAAAATCCATGTTTTTCACATGGCCAATTATATGTCGCCTGTTCCCGTGTCGGAAAACCATCAACATTATTTATTTACGCGCCAGAACATACAACTAAAAATATAGTTTATCAAAAAGCATTAGAATAGAGAGAAGCAGTGAAGGGTATAGAGGCTATTAGTTGCTTTCTAGAGCGCGCGTGGTGTTGAGCTCAGTGTTTACTTCAAAATGCAAAGTTGTTCAATAGCGATTTGAAAAATATGAGTGAAATTAAACCCTATGGAATAAACAATATTATGAAAATATATATGTTGTTTTTTATTTAATAAAAATTAGTAAAGTCCTCAGGTATGGCGAGACCAGGGAAATAAGGATTCATTTTAATATGCAGGATATTATAGATTGCAGTTCAATCAAATTGAATAGGTACTCATACATAAGATAGGTCAGCTATACAAAATAAAGTAGTGCATCAAAGCTACGCTAAGGCGGTACGAAGTTCGCCGGGTCAGCTAGTTAATGATAAATCATTAACCAGGATATTTAAATAAAAGTAAAAATCTATGCCTATTTTGACGTTTTTATAATGTTGGTTCGGCCTGCATACGTTACCTGGCAGCTATTTTTTTTTAATCAGTTTACCATAAAATAATGGTTTTACAACCCGTCCATTTTCAAAGGCAGGGTGAATAGGCACCTTCTGGGTTAGCTCGTCCCATCATGGATTCTGTCTTGGCACTCGGGCTTGATTAGGAACAAGAGTGAACCCATTCTAAAGTGATTGAACGTGATCCTAGATCCTAGATTATAAGAAATGCAAGTAATGCAATAAATCAGTGCTAATTACGCATTCGTTGAGCCTCCCGCTATGGATAAAAGAGGACACCAAGGGGTTTTAGTCAGTCGAGTCTGACATAACCCGTCTGTCTCCCCCATTTGATAGGCATGCACTTCCCCTTGTAAAAAGAAAAAAAAAACTTTCAATTAACTTCCTACTTCTTATATCAATCAACTGATTATCATTTATCTTATCATACTATCAGTTATTATCAATTATATCATCTCAGTGTAGGACACCCTACATTTATGGTCCTTCGAGCTTCCGTAAAGCGGGACTTTATCGCGTGTGACAGTAATACCGTTACATAGTGACCGATCCTGATTACGGAAATCAACAGCCTGTGGACATTATCATTCGTTTACGTCTACAAGTTGACTCTACAGCTGCCTGAATATCTGCGAAGTTATCATTGATTAGAAAACTCAGTTACTTCCGCACCCCGGTTCTAAAAATTATTACTACTACTAAGTGATCTTGTGTAATAGCAAATCGGTTCGACTGGCCTTCCATAAGCGGGTCTCACCAGTTAAATTGAGACGGAGCATATATTACATAGGGATCACAAAGTATCGAAGTTATACTTCTTTAGGCGCGTTTTAAAAAAATGTTGAGAGTGAAATTTTACGATGCGCGAGCGTTACTGCAACACAAAAGTTACAGTGTGAAGTTGGCCGCAAAAGCGACATAGAATAAACCAGCAGGATGAAGTTGGCCACTAATTATGAATGTGTGGGTGTGTGTGTGATTTTAAATTATATATGGAAGTTAAAAATAATATCTATAAAATTATAATAACAATTTTATATTATATAATAACAATATAATAAAAGTGGTTTTTATTTTATAAACTTTTTTAAGTGCATTTATTGATTTGAGGTTATAGAGATCTGTCGGTATGTATTTTTTTATTTATTTATAATATAAATTATTATTATTTTTACATTACTATTGGTTAAACAGTTTATTTTAATGGTTTTTGATATATTACTTGATTCTGTATACAGATATTTAAGAAATCTGTTAATCTTTTGACGCTTCTTACTGATCACTATATAATTTATAAATTTATCTTTTTTTTCACATACAAAGAATACGAGCACACGGGGGGAAATTTTTAGTTATCTTTGTTTAGTAACGATAAAGAAGTATAACTTTTTACGTGTGTACATAAGTACACACAACTTTTGTTTTTTATTATTTTGTTTCATATCGACTAATTTATTGCTCTTATCACTACCCCTGATAAAGCCGTGATTGTATGTTTATTTAATAGAGCTGCTTACCTTTTGCCGCTTAACGTGTTGTAGATTAAGGTAGGAGTAGAGACTGTTCAGATAGGCGACACCCTGACTGTATTCGCGCCATGCGGTCACGTATCTGGGGCAAATTCAACATTGAGCGAGCGAGACAAACCAAGTTATTCAAGAGAGAGAGAGAACGAAAGTCAACCCGTTCGTGACTGCTTTTAGTTCTGTTTTGTTTTTTTTTTACTAAATCTTTTGTTTTTCTTAATACCATTGTTCATTACTGTAAGTGGTTAACTTACAGTAACTTCGATTTCAAGATATGATATCTATTACAAAAATAATTAAGGTTATCAAAAGGCAATATCATTGTAAGAACAATTTTTCACTATGTTTTTATGTAAATAAAGAATTAGAAATTATGTGTTTTAGTTACAAAAATGTGTCAAAAAGCATTAGAACAAGATAATATATATTTCCCTGAAATGCGATTTTATACATATGATATAGAATGTTAAATGGATCAGACACATTATTTTTAAGTGGCATCAATAAATACCGAATTACTTTAAAAAAAAATAGTGAATAAATACATTAAAACGCATTAAATTTTACCGTCACTTCATAGTAATATCACAGTCGTATATTTTAATTTATTAATTGAGACATAATTATAACATTAACATCAGCAGTATGGAGGTCCTGGCCAACAGCAGGTAATGCCCGCCTACCCGGCCAGCAAATGGTAGTGCCCGCCTGCCCAAATACCTGACCAGCAGCGGGTAATATTCGATTACCCACCTACTTGGCCAGCAGCAGGTAATGCCCGCCTACCCGGCCAGCAAATGGTAGTGCCCACCTGCAGAATTCCCTGGCTAGCAGCGGGTATTGGTCGAGTACCCACCTAGCTGGCCAGTAGCAAGTAGTGTCCGCCTAGCCGGCCAGTAAATGGTAGTGCCCACCTGCTCAAATACCTGGCCAGCAACGGGTATTGCTCGATTACCCTCCTACCTGGCCAGCAGCAGGTAATGCCCGCCTACCCGGCCAGCAAATGGTAGTGCCCGCCTGCCCAAATACCTGGCCAGCAACTGGTAATGCTCGATTACCCGGCCAGCAGCAGGTAATGCCCGCCTACCCGGCCAGCAGCAGCTAATGCCTGCCTACCCACTTACCTAGACAGTAGCAGTTCATCACCTCCAGCGCCTCCTCGTACACGTTGCAGCAACCCCGACACATGCTCCTCAAGGAAATTTCTGGAAGAAAAGTATATTACGTAAAGGTTTATCAAGTTATAGCGTCATATAGGTACATGTCAAGTGTTTAAACTTTGAATCGTCTCTCTGCCTCTTTTGAAGGGCTAAGCTAGTACGGATTCTACATAGAACATAACTTAGTAACAAGTAACTTAAAGCTATGTTAGTGTATAATATTATAATTATCAAGTTAATAAATTAAATCAAATTACAAAAAAAAAATTTTTTCAAATCAAGTCATCTAAATAAAATTATCAATAAATTTACGCTCGTAGTCAAATTACTCAAATTGCAAAACAATTCATTGCTTTCAGTAGGCTGAGCAAACCGAAGTTTAGTAGCTAAAGCACTTGTGTTATGGGATTCAAAGACAACAACGGTACAACACCTACACTTAAGCCGATACAGAAATGTGTGTTTTTTATATTGACCCGACCGTGGATCGAACTCGGGACCTCGGAGTATGTTACCATGAAAACCGGTATACGAACCACTCGACTCGAGAGTAATAAAGTGAATTCCTAGTAACGAATTTTAATAATTATTTCTTAAATTCAATAGTAATTTTTATTTAAAGTGACAATATAACAATAATAATAAATGTATTGCTTACTAATAGCACAAATACAATAATCTTAAGAGCATAACTATGAGCTAAGAATGTTTTTGGTGTCTGTCTTTATGTGTACATACACACGTGCGTGCATGCATGCATGCGTGCGTACCTGTGCCTGTGTGTGTATGAGTGTGTGTGTGTGTGTACGCGCGCGCGCGCGTGTGTGTGTGTGTGTGTGTGTGTGCGTGTGTGTGCGCGCCCGCGTGTGCGTGTGTGTGTGTGTGCGCGCCCGTGTGTGCGTGTGCGCGAACGTGCGTGCGTGCGTGCTTGTGTGCATGTGTGTATGATTGTGTGCGTGCATGCGTGCGTGCGTGCGTGTGTGTGTGTGTGTGTGTGTGTGTGTGTGTGTGTGTCAGTCTCTATGAGCAATATCTTTACACATGTTCTCGACCCACCTGGTCTCGTCGTAGAGCCGGTCGGCTAGGGGCTCGGGGTGAGCGACACACAACGCGTACACGTCCGAGAAGCGCGTGTTCCACACTGCACGCTCCACTGCCCGCAGCCCCACCACGCCTGCCACCTACCAAGTAAATATCTGATAGAATCAGGCACCACTTGGTGGAACTCTATATTAATTAATAAAAATCATGAAAAGTCTATGCAAAACCCATAATAAAGATGTTTCATTCAAATGTGTAATGTGCGCCGAAATGTATAGAACTATATCTATTTCGACCTGAGACAAAAGGTAAACAAACCATAAAAAAGGTTCTTTAAGATGTCAATTTTCTTCATTGCCGAAAGGTTTGATCAAAAACATACGACTATTCAATATTTTATTATTCAAACTTTTTAAATAAAGATAATTAAGAATTACTTGTCACCTTCAATAATTTTCAGTATTTTTACATCAATGTTAGGTATATTTTTTAACGTAAGTTTAGATTACTATATATTTGCTATTAAAAAGACCTAAAATGAATAGTGTTCTAAAACTTTTAAGCATTTATAATACTTCCAAATGAAGATGAACAACCATCACATACTATAACGTAGAACTAAGTGACTTCCGGGTTTAGCCGGATTATATCCGCCATTTTTTATTCTCGATCAACTATTGGTGCAAGTGCGTTCTCTTCTTGATTATTTCGTTGTGTTTTGTTAATGTTTGTTATAATTGTCGTTTTTGTTGTTTTATTGTTGTGTTACGTAGTAATATATTGTTATTGTTGAGTTTTTGTTATTAAATCATTTTTGTCAGTGAAAATGAGTGAGCCTGGACCAAGCAGCGCTTGCACTTTTACTTCGCCGCAGAAAAAGCGTTCCAAGCTTACTAAAATGCATTCTATGGATAAGGAAACTGTTATAAAATTAACACCCTTAAATATACCATATTTTTTATCCCAAAATTAGATAAAAAAGTTTTAGAACCACACATTCTTTGTTTACCTTTTGTCTCAGATCGAAATGGATAGAGTATAAATATGAGAAACAAAGAGCTCACTGTTTCCTTGAGGTTAGCCCACGTCTCCTGGAAGTCAACGTTTCTTGGCTTTAGTGACATCATCGGGATGCTATTTCATGTGACTGCAACAATATTAAAAAACTGTTTTAACCAATTTTTTGTAACAAATATTTACATACTTTTTTAAGTTTACTAGCTGACCCGGGAACGCATATAAATACAATGGAAAAAGAGCGGACATACAAACACACAAACAACAAATTTGTGTTCTTATAGTTCTTAAAACATAACTTGATTAGAATGACAGCTGTCGGCAAAACTCATGATAGAACCTTGTAAGGACGTTTCGAATTTAATTGATTTTGACACACGAAATTCATAAGTTTATAATGGAGTAAAAATATTTTTAGTACAATGTTTTCATTAAACATATTTTCTAATGCTATTCAAGTTTCCAAAACAAAGAAAATCTCTAAAAATCAGTTAACAGAAAATAGCTTTATTATTTATGACGTCTTTACAAGGTTACGTCGCGTCACGAAAATCTTAGAGATGAGACACATCGATAGAGGTTAATTAATTAATTATTGTGATAATCATTTCAATAATTGTTGAATGTTGTTGTTAATTGATATGGGCTCAAGTAAAAGGCAAGTATATGTACGTAACGAACCTAAGTATCTTTTAATCAGTGTACATTAAGTTACGCTAAACCAGTGATGATTATATCTATTCACGAAAATTTACATGTTTTGCTCTAAATCTTTAAAAATATACTTTCACATAAAGTGGTCTACCTTACTTAGGTATATGAAAAATTCAATTACTGATTAGGATGTATTTGCATTTAAATAAAGACGCAATGCGTTTCAATATGGAATAATAAACAAAATGTTTGACAATCAAATAACTTGTTTTTAAGCTGCTTTTTTATTTCAGGTTACGCAACAAGACATAATAACACCCCACCCTTCACAGCAAATAAAATGTTACAATTACACAGGTCAACAAAAATTTTACCCAGAGACGTGAGTATACTTTTCCAAAGGATTTTGGTGTGCTGAACCCAAATCCGGTAGCAGAATTGCTCTATCACGTCAGGTTTTTGAGATATTCTAACCTAAAAGTGCAAAAAATGCCGTTTTCGCCCATTTTTGAGATTATGTGATCCTTTAGTTTTTAGTATACCTAAGAAACTACAGGGGTAATCTTAAAGTACAAGTCTTGAACTCTCAAATGGCGTTGAGTTTGTTGACAAATTCTTTTTTTTTGCTGATATATCGTATTATGAAGTTCATTTTTCTCAATTTTTCTTCATACTACCTATACTGTCATTAGTTTAGTTTAGATTAGATTCAGATCTCATAAGCCTGACGTGATAGAGCAATTCTGCTACCGGATTTGGATTCAGCACACCAAAATCCTTCGGGAAAATATACTCAGGTGTCTGGGTAAGAAACTTTGTCAAATTTTGTTAACTTGTGTTATTAACATCTGCATGTGAGCATATTACGTCGACGATTGGAAGAAATTCCATATGTGACCAACTTATAATAAACCTTCCAAGAATTTTCTAGCGAATCAGATTCTGATGATGATGAAATAGATTTGGGATGTACACCATTCCGTCAATAAATGTGTATTATTTATTACATGTGTTTAACTTTATTAACCCTTATACATATGAAATGTCTCCTTCTACTAAAGTTACTTTAAAAGGCATATTCTACAACCGATCCAATATTTTAATATTATTTATCGTTATCGATGAACATTAACTGGCGAATTCTGTTCCGCACTAGCCACAACATTTTGGCAGCTGTCATTCTAATCATGTTACGTTTTATAGACTATAGATGATAGAAATTAGTAATCATATATTCACAGTAAAATCGAGTTTGTCATATTAATGAGAAAATGAAAATTAATTTTGCACAGTTGTTTTTAAAGTATATAATTTCATGTTCAACTGATTCAAATGTTATCTTCACCTTTTATTACAAAATTAATTGAAATCTAATAATTGGATTTTTATTTTGATTATTTTAATAACATAACATGATACCACACAACCAAATTATATGATGTCTGGCTGCCGACCTGGCCAGGCAAAATGGAAAAAAACATCGAAATTGGTTGGTTGTTACGGAGTTCATTGCGGTCAAACATTCTGACAGGGAATTTTTATACATATATATTTATATTTTTAATATATAGCTAAGTGCTTGACCACTTTCTCACCTAATGGTAAAAAATCAAAAATGTTACTATTAGTTTTTAACTAATTAAAAAATGTCTTTTTAAAAATTTTTTTTGGTAAAATAAAACAATATTCGGTGGTATAGTTCAAGATGGAATAAACTTTGGTTAAATACTTTTTGTATAAAAAATAATAGATATGTTAGACATGAAAAGTATATAAAATCAAGTAAGAATAAAAATTATTATTTATTTATAAGAAGGCATTAGATTCACCACATTGTAAGTAATCAATTTACTAAAAACTAATAACAACTAAAAACTAATTATGGAAAATATTACTTTATAATGTTTTAACTTTTCAAAAATTAAAAACTGAAAGTAGCTGTAATAAAATCATTAAGATTTACTCTAAAAAACAATAACCACAAAGAGTGGTCAACAAAAATATTTACAGACCAATAATAATATTGCCAGTCATCGCCGCTACACAATTAGGCCGAAAATAAACATAAGGTTCGCTTTACAAGAAAGGTAACCATAGGTACGTCTATTTAGGGTTATAAGTCGACGAACATTTAATGAAAAACGAAGAAACCAGCATTAGACACTACCTAGCTGTTGGCTAATAATATTTGGCACAGTGTCAAGGGATAGGAACAAAGCTCACAGCCATCGGTGCTCTTGAAATTACTCAGCAATTTCATCAAACAAAAATAATTCTACCTACAGTGAACTATTGACAACTGTTAGAAAATAAACCACTGAAAACAACACTGCGGACTTACTTGTACTTCAAAAGTCTGAAACACTTTTCTTCCTATTAATTGACTATGGTTTTGTTAAATTTATGAGATTACATTCACGTTAAAATGAACGTAGGTAATCAAATAAAAATATTCCACAAATTCGCAGAAGGTAAAAATTACAGACTACAAACTTCACTTGACGTTTGAAAGATGAATAGAGTGTTGCCATTATAGAGAAATGCGTTTTATTTTTACTGTTTAATGTATTACCATGTAAAATTGAACACAGAGTATAAAAATCCAGAGCGAACACTGTTAGTTTTCCAATTACAGCACTAGAGCGCATTATGCGGCATAATGCTTAATGTTGAATGTTTCAACTACAGCGACACTTCGCAGAATCGAGCACTCTCAAAAGTAATGTTTTCGTATGATGCATGCAATCGATACCAACTCAGTGACAGAAAATTAATAAGTGTTTTTTCTTTAAGTTGGCATTGATCGAAATGTTTTATTTATATATTATCGTTAGTAATATTATTTATTGATAAAAATTTTCAAAGCTTTCGTTTCATTGTAGTTTTTTTTTAAATAATCAAAGTTAATTCAAACTGTGTTAAAAAAATAAATATAAATATGAATGAAGGTACAAACATTGACTTTCTTTATATTCCACATTTAAAATGTGAATACAATTTTATTTTAGAATTCGAATCTATAAACAAATTTATTTTACAGGATAAAATGTTAATGAAATAATCAAAATCCAATATTATATCATAACATAACATGAAGTGGAATAATGAGATTAAAAACTTTAAGATCAGCCTATTCATTCCCAAATGCTGCGGAAAAGGTCGACCCTATGGATCAAAACATTGTACGGATAGTTCATAATACACTTTACGGCATAATGTGCATAAGTAAGTGTTAGGCAAAAGTAACTGGGACCAATCGCATAACTTGCCTTCTGGAGTACAGATGAGCTCAAGATATTTTTTTTTATATTTAGTTGTTATTTTAATTTAATATTTAATTCTTAAACTGTAACTGTTGACCCTGACCTTTTAGAATGTGAGAGTTGTACACGCTTGTTATTGGTGTTTACATTAGATATTTTTATGTGTTTAAATTTGAATTTTAATACATATTATGGTAATGTTTATTTGAAATCAACAAGGGAAAAAAGTCACAACGAACAAACAACAATTGTCTTTAAGCGGGCATAGAAAAGGCGAGACGCATTTTGACGGGACTTTTTTTGGCAGGTAGCTGATGTAATAAGGAGTAACTTAGGCTACTTTTATTTTATAAAAATAATGTTGCAATATTCCACGCGGAAGAAGTCGCGGGCGGCCGCTAGTCTAAAATAAGACGAGCTATCACTAAAAACATAAGGACTGCCTAATATAGTTATATGCCAGTTATATTATTTTAAACTCCACTCTTTCACTTTAAGTGTTTTTTTATAACCACGTTGCATTCTGACAGTGCTATGAGCATTTATAGCGAAATTGTTTCAACCGTACCCAGGCTCCCCTAATAGATGGGCTTTGATGTTTTTTTTCATTTTGTTGGATTTGTTCCCACTTAGGAAATAGGATAGATTTCATTTTAGTTTATAATGATTTTTTGAAGTGAAAACTTCTTTAGCGGCGTTGAGCATTTTTTGGAATGGGTGAAAAATCTTAAACTCGCGTCAGGACACGTGACCTGATCGAAAATTCGTAAGACGGCGCAGGGCGCTTGCGCGAGTGTGCGTGTGTGTTAGTTGTCATGTTTGTGTGCGATAAATGAATATTGTATTTTACCACATAAATGATAGTACTTTTATACTGATAATTAAAGAAATTCGTGCGAAATTATTCCCTAACATGCATTAATGTTCATGTTTTCACTTCTGCCGGCACTCCCGAATTGCAAGCCCGTTGTTTTTATTTATTGCAAGTTGTAATAACTCAGCCAAACGTGGCCGGGCCAGCTAGTACTTATAATATAAAAAACAGCGTTTCAATTAGCTAAAAGATCGCTAAGCGTCAGGGGGTCTACTGCGAGTTTCTCATTCGAGCTGTCTAGGAAGCGTATTTCTATATATACTTACTTGGATAAAACTTACAGTCATTAAAATAGTTCTATGAATAAAAATAAAGTTCAAAAAACTAAAAAACACGCTTTAATTGACTTTTTTTCGTATTCCTGACAGCAAACCCTTTCATTTGATACCCATATCATGGAAGTGCATTTCAAACAGCCAGTTCGCCATCTTGGGGAGGCCGCCATATTTGATTTGTAATGACGTTTCTTAGCTAGTCATGTATTGTCATCAGAACTCAGAGCGTGTGCAAAATCAAAAAACAAACGCATCCTAATCAAAGACCGGAAAGTGGGTCAAATTAAGATTCCAAGAGTTTCTTACATAGTTACAAGTGAAGCTAATAAAAGCGTGTTAAAAACATTATATTTAAATATTTTTTGCGTTTTGCGCTCATGTCTTAAAAAAAAATGTGGCTTAGCAATAACAAAGAAAAGTGAATGAAAATTATTAGTAAAGGTTTAATCTTTTGCTTTTTATTGGAGCGGAGCGAACGAAGTGAGCGAAGCTCCCATAGATCAGCTTCAATGGCGCAATGTCTGTTTCGCCATAAGTTCCCGAGTTCTTAACCGACTTTAATATTTTTTGTGTGGAATCGAATCAACACGATTAAGACCAGATTGTGATGGAGCCCGAATTTTGAAATTCGCAGAAATTCCCATCGAAACAAAAAAACTTTTTTTTTTTTTAGGTAGGTATTATGCTCCGCTCCAATATATGGTGCCAGCGTAGCTTTATGCTTAGCGACTGCATCGCCTAGTTTAAAATAAAATGTACATACCTATCTTGTTTCTTTGCCAAAATATACTTACTGTCGAAGACGTTTCCATCTTTTATTGTCTAGATTACTACAGATTTCAATTAATGCATTAATTTAACCAAATGGGATGTTAACATATTTAGTACAATTATTTCTTAAATAATAATAAAGATACAGTGACTTGTATACAGTAAAATAATAAAATGAATGAGGCAAAACGCAAAAGGTGCTCTAAGCGACATCTATTACATCTTTACAGGACGTGTATTTCTATGGCAGGAGAATAGATGTCGCCGTAGTATCAAGATACTAAGAGTTTTATTTAATACGTATATTTTTTAATTCATACTTACCTATTTAATTTTAATGACTGCTTATTATAAATGTAAATTGAATAAAGGGTTTAATTAGGTTATTTTTCTAGATATCGTAATTTTGATATTATTAGACATGACTTCAAAATTCTTTCTATTTAGATAAATAAAACTGTGTTATGGATTTTAGGGTAACGGATAGACATATATATATATATATATAACACATAATAGATAAATCAATAACCATGACTCAATTAAAAATGCTCGTATTCATGACACAAACATTTGCCCTTTCACATATTCACATCGTCGCTGTTTGTATTGTCCCCGGCAAATAAGTTAGTAGTGAATAATGTACCTAAACTTGCTACTGCGCATGTCACGTGATTTCAAAATCATGTTCAACTTATTTGCCGGAGAGTATACACGAGTAACGATGATAAATTTTCACGTATGACGATTGAACGTTTCTATTACGTAGTATTTACTTAGTCTGGTTTTATAATATTACAGGAACTTGATTAGACTTTTCGTTTCCTACGAAATTTAAGGATTGATTTCTTCAACTTTGTCTTGTACAAAGTTGCGATTATTCGCACATGCGTACAGATTAACTACGGTTTTGTGCCGTTCAAACGGTTAAAGTGGGCATTGACGATCAGTTTTTCGCGTCAGTCCAGACGCAAATCTGCGGCATCACTCCAATAGTTTTAGGCCAACTCGATTTCCGCATTCACTGGCGTAACTCCGTCTGGCTCTTCAGTTTTCGATCGGCCGGGCTGTTAGGAGGAGAACTACCTGTTTGTGTCGAAATGAAATGAAATTCCGAAGAAGAAACTTTAATTCCTACTGCGGCTACTGTTTGTTGCCTTATACTCATCAAAAACTAAGAAAAAAGGTCTAAAAAGGCATTAATTCACTCATGTAAACTTAGGTTGCGGGTTCGATTCTCGCCTGATTTGATTTTTTCTAGTATTTTTCTATTAAAATAATTTGTCTTATAAGATAGCGTTGAAAAAATATATAAAAGTTAAAAATTAAAAGGCTGTTTCATCTCATTCGATTGTCCAAACATTTGTAAAAATGTTTCTTTCGAATACGAAAGGATGATGCTCTCATTGATGAGAACGCTGGCGTACAACGTAAAACCGGAAAGGTACCACAAAATGTCGACGGGTGTACACAAGGCCCGGTAGCTTAATTGGGAGAGCAATGGACCGAACTTCCATAGGTTGCGGGTTCGATTCCTTCCTGAGAATTCACTTGTGACCCGAGCAGTGGTGGAACGCGGTGGAACGACGTTCCTTTACATTTTTAAGAACTGGAACGCGTTCAGTACTTTTTAGTAGATTTTCACACCCGCGGGGGTGATGTTCGGGGGGTGGGCGGGGGTACCCTTACCACCCAAACACGGTACCTACCCTTAACACCCAGACACGATACATTACAATTTACATTAAATTAGCGGCCAACTTCATCCTGCTGGTTTATGCACTTGCTCGCTTTTGCGGCCAACTTCAACATGATAATTTTGTGTCACATCTTAAAATTTCATTTTTTCATAACGCGCCTAAAGAAGTATAAGCTAAAACATCCTATACTTTTATTATTATACTAGCTGACCCAGACACGCGTTGCTGTGGCACAGTAATTTTAAAGAATTTTTCTAAAATAAAAGTAGCCTAAGTTACTCTTTATTACATCAGCTACCTGCCAATAATGGTCCCGTCAAAATCGGTCCAGCCATTTCAGAGATTAGCCGGAACAAACAGACAGACAAAAATTGTGAAAAATGTTATTTTGGTGTATGTACCGTATATATATATTCATATACATGTAGTAAAAAACGGTTATTTCAATATTACAAACAGACACTCCAATTTTATTTATATGTATAGATAACAGTATTAATACAATTCCCATGGCCAATTATTGCCATAGCAATAAAACACGTTTTGCGTAATCTATCCTACTATATTATAAATCTGTAGGTTCTGTCTGAACATTTGCTTCTACACTCGGCGTCAAAAAAATCGCACCTCTAAGAAAATCACGTTCAAATGGCATTAACTCTGGATATGCACATGCAGTCGTATTAATTATAATTTTATTTAAAAGGTTACTTAATTAACTTAATAAAAAAACATTATTTTTCATTATCAAATAAAACCTAAAGCAACAAATAAAGGGTCACAAAAATTCTAAGGAAATTTTGCTGCTCGGGAGAGTCGCGAGTTGCGCTAACTTTGTGGGTATAAAGAGGTCAACACGGGTTCAATGTGGGTCATTCGCTATTAAACCGTTGAAGGGGACACACGCACTGATTTTACTGAAGAAAGAACATCTGGAAAATGGACACTACAGCTGATGAGGCCGCTCAAGTGGTTGCACTACTGCAAGCAGGGGTGCGGCAGTGTGATGTCGCCCGGCAACTGAATCTGAGCCGTTTTTCGGTTCGTAGAGTCTACCAGCGCTTTTTAGAGACCGGTGGCTATATCCGGCGACATGGGTCCGGTAGACGTCGCTGCACTTCGGAAAGAGACGACCGGTTCGTTGTGTCGTACTCTTTGAGAAATCGCTTCTCAAACGCTGTTCAGCTGCAACAGGAGCTCCAGGCAGTTCGCAGACGCACCGTGAGTGTATCCACGGTTAGAAGAAGACTGAAGGAGAAGAACATAGCAGCCCGCAGAGCTGCTACAGGTCCAAAATTGACTGCAGCGCACCGACGAGCCCGCTTGCAGTTTGCTCGCGACCACGTCGATTGGACCATTGAGCAGTGGGGAGCTGTTCTCTTCTCAGACGAGACACGAGTGTGTCTTTTCTGCAACGACCGACGAAGAAGAGTATACCGGAGGCAGGGTGAACGTTTCGCTCAAGCCTGCATCCAGGAGACGGTGGAATATGGAGGCGGATCCTGCATGTTCTGGGGCGGTATGTCGGCTGCCGGCAAAACCGACCTGGTCTGCGTCTCCCGGACCGGAGGTGCTCGCGGACAAGGGTCGCTGACTGCGCGCCGCTATATCACAGAGATCCTGGATGTGCATGTGGTCCCTTTTGCCGAATCTTTTGGCGAGGGGTTCACATTAATGCACGACAACGCTCGCGCACACACTGCAGCCATCGTGAACGACTTCCTGCGGAGGTCCCAAATTCCTGTGATGCAGTGGCCAGCGAGAAGTCCTGATCTGAATCCGATAGAGCACCTCTGGGACCATCTTAAACGTAAGGTTCGATCTCGGGATCCGGCTCCTTCGACTCTAGAGGAACTCCAAACCGCGGTGATTGAAGAATGGGGTCTTATCCCTCAAGAAGAGCTCCTGAAGTTGGTGAGGTCTATGAGGGACCGTATGGAAGCCGTCATCAGGGCAAGGGGGGGTAACACTAGATTTTGAGTTAATTTTAAGACACTTTTTGTACATTTTTTTTGTAAATTATCGATTATTAATTAGGACTTAATTAAGATTTTTTATTATTTTTCAAATTTTTATGCTTTTTGTATAATTTTAATTAAAAAAAAGATTGCACTTAATTGTTGTTTGATGCTCCTTTTTGTTACCTTTCTAATGATACCTAACACTATCCTCTATATAAGGTTTAGGAATTTTTGAATAAGATTTTTATAAGGTGCGATTTTTTTGACGCCGAGTTTATAAGTCACGAAAGGGTTAACCGATTTCGATGAAATTTCGTACATGGTAAGAACACGTGATCGTACAAATGATGGCTATATAACATATTAGTAAAACCTTATAGTCCTCATATTAAAAATACGAAAGTATATCTGTTTGATACACTTTCACGCCTTATACTTTGTCCAATGTAGGATGATACTTTTGACAGTTGACACCTATATAGAGGGTATAAAGTTGCTATTGCAATGTGAAGCCAAACATAAGGAAACAAACGCAACCTTAGTACGTAGCAATGAGGAAGTGACACCTGTCAAAAGTATCATCCTACATTGGACAAAGTATAACTAGTTATACGATCAACATGAACCTTGCCACGGGTACAGAAAAGTACATAGGGTGCATGTTCAAAATGTAGAAAAGCAGGGAATCATCCTGTCATTGTGTCAACCCTACCTTGCTCTTATTTCAAGGTATAAGCCCGTTGCAACAAGGCAACAATTTGAGATCCCTGAAAACTGATTCGATTTGATTCTGAATCATGTTTTATACTGTGTTTGCATACTTGTGAATACAGCATTTAAATTAACCTAGTAATTAAAGTACTTTAGTCTTGTTAGCAAGATGGTTAACTTAAAACATTTGGTATACCCTGCTAGTTTAGGGTTGCCATACCTCCCGGTATGCCGGGTCATGTCCCTGTTTGAAGCATAAATATTTGTTGGTTTAGCGCGTTGCTATTATATTGAATCAGGCGTAACTTTCAAGCTGTACATTTATGTCGCGTCACCTTCATTTTCCTGTTAATGTTCTTACTGTAACGACCACACAATAAAACAAATTTTGGAAATAAATTTACGGGATTTTAATCTGCACCATTTATGTTCCAAAACACGAACTTAATGCTATACAGGCAAATCATGGTCATAATGTAGGTAGTTAGGTAAGATATTATATTCTCCTTTGGGGTAACTCATGTCACTCAAACCTAGCACGGCCTTGAGCTATATTTATTTTTGTTTTATTAACTATATTTGTTTGGCATATGCCCAACCCCCTGTAGGCAATATATGTTAATAATATAATATGTAATTAATAATATATAATATTTCTTACACTCACATCAATTAGCCTAGCCCAAAGTAAGCACTTTAAGACTTGTGTTATAGATATGTACTAGGCTAACGGATAAACTATTAAAAAATCATATAAATCATGTCATGGTATTGACTTACAAATCAATATAATTCAGGATTACTTATAATATACGACGGCATTTATACTTTGTCTTCACATCTCCCAGTTTGATAAATAAAGTGGACGTTAATGTTGGAAGTTTACTTGACCTTACAAAATAAGATGACACTTAAACTATAAAATACGCGTGTAAAAAACAACTACGCCTCCGAGCCCTCAGATGGGATTCAAACCCACGACCTTTCGCTATCCGGGCGACTGCTCTGACCGCTGAGCTTACGAGACGCTGGCAAAAGTGTTGAATTTGTTCGCTAATCGATTGTTTAATATTTGTAAAACTATTACTTTCGATGTTGTATGTTAAGGTAGTTAGCGTTCAACATTGGAGGAACGAAACTAGCTAACAGTAGAAGTTGTAAAATTCGACACATTTGCCAGCGTCTCGGTAGCTCAGCGGTCAGAGCAGTCGCTCGGATAGCGAAAGGTCGTGGGTTTGAATCCCATCTGAGGGCTCGGAGGCGTAGTTGTTTTTTACACGCGTATTTTATATCTTATAGAAATATTGCATTGTGAATGCAAAAAATTAAATTAAAAACATAATAACACTTAAACGTTTACCGTTACCATTAATTATACTGGCAAATAATCTAAATGAAAAAAACAACGGGTTGCACTCCGGCAGTGCCGGCAGAGATAACATGAACATTAATGTTGTGCATTTTTTAATTTGGAATGGTTACGAAATAATTTCGCACGAGTTGCTTTAATTATCAGTATATAGGTACTATCATTTATTAATTTTAAATAAATTTATAATTAAAAATTAATTGATGCTTGATTTTAATTAATATCATTGTACTAATATAGGATATTATTTAATTATTGTTACTATCACGATATGGGTTATTCCCGAAATATTTTTTTTATATTTTTTACGAAAAATACCAAACATACAACATTATAAACGAGTTATAATATTAAAAAAAAACATATCTTAAATATATGTGTAAAATAATGTAACAAAACGTTAAATTAATATCGATAGAGAAGCCGCATCACTATGCTGTCTCGAATGAAATGTTCGAAATTGTACGATTCGATAATTAGTTCCAATTACGGCCGCATAAAGTACGTGGCGCCACATGTTTTGTATGTTTTGCTGCCTACCCTCACATCGTTCGCTTCACTGAAATTATCATATATATATAACTACCCACTAATAGTTAAGAAAAATAACTTGATTTAACTTGGAGAGGAATGGTGTAATTTGTACAGAACAAATTAATTTCAGACGATTTACATTTTTTCGAAGATAGCACAATTTCAAGCGACCCTGCCTTTCGCACCGACAGGCCTGGGTTCGAGTACCCTGTGGAGCAAATGTTAGTGTAATCAAACAGAAATTACCAAAATTATTTCTTACAAAAATCTCCTAGAAATGGCTATCCCCGGCTAATGGTTACAGTCTCTTTTTAACACGTTTTTATGAGTTTCACCTGTATGTTTGTTTTGTATGTATGTAACTGACTCGTTTGGGATCGATTTTGCCCAACTTTAAGCGATCATATTTAGTTCTTACACTTCCGCGCACATTACACATTAGAATAAAACACTTTTTTTACGGATTTTTGCGCATGTTTTATTTTATATTTAATCCTGACAGATTACAGGATGGTGGAGGTGATCACAGGATGATAGGATCACGGCTCCTGTAAAGGAGTCGAAACGTCAGGATTAAATTTGAAATAAAACATGCGCAAAAATCCGTAAAAAAGTGTTTTTTCCAATGTTTAAGCAATCAGACTTACTTTAAACGTTGGAGACTTATCAACGATCGACGACAATACAATATTTTGATAAGCTTATCTCATTATCCTAATTAGGATCGCCAGGATAAATATACTTCCCCTGGAACCCAAAAGTTTTGGTTTCCCGGAAGCTGCGCACCGAATCCATCTTTAGTCAGAACTTTGCTTTGCATGTATTATCTCTAAAATAACTACAGTTATCCAAGTAAAGGTGGGTACGATCTAAGAAAACTTAACTGATTTAATGAATCATTTGCGGTTTCATCTTAATATGACGTGTACTGAAATAAGCATGGCTTACACACACCGAAATAAAATATATTTTTGTTTATATTTTTAAATATATTTAAATATATGTAACAATATATTTAGAATATATTTGAAAATATATGAGAATTTGCCCGAAAATATATCTTAAAATATATCTGAGAAAATATATCTAGAAATATATATCATAATTTAAATTGAATGTAAACTATTACATATTAAAAACGGTTTCATAGCAAATCGAACTAAAAATAAGAAAATAACTTTTAATTTATATTTTATTCGACTTTTATAAAAAGTATACTAACTCAATATGTTTAAATAATTATCAAAAATTCTACAATAAAAATAAAGTAATTAAAAGAAAAGAAATTTCATTGTTAAAAAGCGTGGGGTGCTCGATATTGACTGTTGTAAAATAAGTAGTTATTTGTAAACATAAAGTTAGTATAAAAATTTGATATAAAAAGCACCCCACGCTTTTTTACTATGAAATTAATTTTCTTTTCATAACTTTATTTTTATTTTAGAATTTTTGAAAATTATTTAAACATATTGAGTTAGTATACTTTTTATAACAGTCGAATAAAATATAAATTAAAAGATATTTTCTAATTTTTAGTTCGATTTGCTATTAAAGAGTGTTTTTTCATTAATATTGTTAACCCAGGCCGCGATCCTTTTTACGTGGCGTCCTTTTTGAGCTTTTTTCTGCTTTATTCAATAAATATAATAAAATATAAATATAAATAAATATTTCTTACATACACACCAATGAGCCTAGCCCAAATAAAGCACTGTAAGGCTTGTGTTATGTATACTACGGTAACGGATAGACACACATATATGATACCGATGATGTAATATTCATAGAAATATTCGCTTTTTTACTTCACTGGAGGGAGACTCTGTACCAGGGTCGTCTGCTTAGGTACCTCCGTCTTACCTATTTCTGCCGCAAAGCAGCAGTGCTTGCATTGCTGTGTTCCGGTTTGAAGGGTAAGATATGGCAGTGAAATTACTGGGTACAGTGACTTTACATCTTGTGTCACAAGTTGGCAACGTACACTGTGGTTCTTGTGGGGGTTGCAGTTTTGCTGCGAATCTCACAAGAGCCACATGTATTATAGGTGACTGTTACCACTTACCATCAGGTGGGCAGTTTGCTTGTTTGCCAACTTTCTGCAATAAAAAAAAAAAATAAAAATATATATATATAAACACCCATGACTCAGGTACAAATGCTCGTATTCATCATACAAAAATCTGCCCCTACCGGGATTCGAACCCAGGACCGTCGTTGCGAAAGGCAGGATCGCTACCGTTGCACCAAACAGTCGTCGAAATAAACCATCAACCATTTAAATTGCATAAATCAATAGGAATACGTTTAATGCAACGGTGGCGATACCTTTAGCACCGATGGTCCTGGGTATGAGTCCCGACAGGGGCAGATGTTGGTGTGATGAATACTAAAATTTGTACCTGAATCATGGGTATTAAAATATATTTCATTCCAAATCCATTCACGATTATTACGTATCATATGTGGTATCCATAACAAAAGCTTATCTTGAACTAGACTAGTAGGTGAATATGTAAAAATATATAATTATTACTAGCGGCCCGTCCCGGCTTCGCACGGGTGGACAAAATTCTTTAAATTTTTTCTATTATTAAATATTTTTCCGTTAGCGCCATCTAGCGTCCGTTAACGAACTACTTGCGGTTAAAATGTAGCTTATATGACACGTTCGTAGATTTACCATAGCAGCGCCATCTATTGATTACTTACTCAACCCAGTCGAAAGGTATCGACATCTGTTAGAATCATTTGGAGTTAACAGATAATTGTGACTGTCAAATAATAACAGACAAATAATTAGCAATAAATTAAAATTGCGACTATAATTTGAGATTTAAACTATCCTATCTCTCAAGTTGGATCGAACTGCACATGGTGTGCGAATTTTATTAGTCCATTGAGGACAAACATTGTGACACGAGATTTATATATATTAAGATTATGTATTTTATATTTCTAAGAGTTTGTAATAAAGTTTTATAGACATAATATTTTGCAATATTATTGAGCGATTTACTGTGTGTCTCATTATCCTAACTCTCTTCTGAAAACCCCACTAGCTGTGTCATTTTTTATTCTCTTCGAAGGTAACTCTAAAATTATTTTGTGAGAGAACCTTCCAGAACCGCACTTTAAAGCCTTGTCCGTTTCCATTTTGCGCCATTTGTCATCTCAGCACGGCTTGAAGCACACTATCATAGTTCAACTCAAAATAATTTTGAAAAATACAATAGTGAATCCTCTTTTATTGGGTGAGTGTTGTAGTATTAATTACTGTTTTATTATTTCGTTTTAAATTATTAAAGTATTGTGATGCATTTTAAGAAGAATCGTTTTCTGATTAGGTAATTGCCGGTATACCGTAAAATTAGTTGGTTATTACAACCTAAATTTTTTTGTTGTAATTTATAAATCCGACTTTGATATTGGAAGATCATTGTTATAAAACAATATGGCTGTTTTAGGTGCATATAATTTATTTCTAGGCAAAATATTAAAGAATTACATCAAAGTGAAAAGGACCTTATGGCCACGTGGACAAAATACAATTAACCTTTTATATTTTAATATGGCACATAGTTCTTATAAGTAGTTTTAATATGATTAATGAAATTAAGCAAACACACTTAATTTAATGATTATAGTGAAATAATTACCAATCGTGAGATTTATTTCTCTGACATAAATTCATTAACAGAGTAGAACGGTTCTTGGTTGAAATTTGTTTTTACATTTTTGTTAGAACGAATTTATATTTGATTTTTCTCTTATTAAGATTGTGATATTGTGATTATAAATTAAGATGGTTCGTAATGGATTTCTTTAAACATTTTTAATTAAGGTTCTGGGGCATCAAATAATATTTATGTCGAGGGTATTTATTAAATTAAAAATATGATTTTCTCTTGTTAGTTTTAATATCGGCCATCAATGATTATCTGAGATGGACTGTAAGCCACAAGACCTATTTTCGGTTCTATATGAATTTGATTTTGTCTGTTTTACATTTATTTCAGACCCACAGTTGTTATAATAATTTAATTGCAGCACATTTTTTGGTAATAGCAAATTGATTGGAGCATCGCTTTCGCTCCCTTTTATAGAATCATCTCACAATTATTACTATTTCAAAGGAGTGAAACTCCCTACGTGCGTCTGTATTTCCGAGTACTTATAACCCTTCCGTTTTCAGAGCCAGGGTGAATAGGCACCTTCTAGGTTAGCTCGCTCCACCGTTGATCCTGTCTTGAACCCTCGGGCTTGATTGAGACCAAGAGCAAACCCATACAAAAATAAATTGTCCGTGTTGCTTTTCCATTAGTAGAAGCAGCTATTGTAAAGCTTTTAACTTCTAAGCCTCACACTGGATGATATGAAAATAATAAATAAAAATGCATTTATTCAAGTAATCTTATAACAATATTTGGCTGAGTCATTCCCTGTAAGTAATCAAAAGATACTTGTGTTGGGATTGACCCGCTACTTCCTTTGTGGACAACAGATCACAAATATAATAACAATATAATAACAAAACAAAATTAAGAAACTGAATTTCATTATATTTAAAGAAGAAATTCAAGTTATGCATTTCAAGTTATTCTTGGCAGAATGTAGCTGTTAGAATGATTTGTTTAGATGTATTTGGTTAGTGTGTGTGTGTGTTCGCCCGCGTGGGTGTGTGTGTAGTTAGACAATTCTAATTAAAAGAATTTCGACTTCACCATAAGTAAGTGTCCCTAACCATAGCGTTACACATTTTCTGCACTTATATAGATACATAGGATATATTGATATATTGGATATTATGATGAAACTTAATACATATTTTTTCTGAATTCCAGGTTTTTTTTACTGGACACATTCACCATCAACTCGTGCCGTATTCCCACCTAACGCGGCGTTGAAAGTCATCGGCGCCCTCACATCACCACATCACCTTAAAGTAAGTTCCACCATCCTCCTACGGGATATTGCAAAGTGACTCCCTGATGGATCCATCTCAGAGATCTATATTTTATTTCTCAGCTCAGTTATTTTACATTAAATTAGTATATTATAACTACCTATTCGATATAGGAACTATTTGGTTCTTATGTAACTTAGTTGACAACGGAATTCATACTCTACGACATTTAATTTTAAAAAGAATATTGTAGATTAAAATGAAATCTACCATATATCCTAAGAAGGAAAAATGCAAAAAAATTAAAAAAGAGTCCTCAGAATCGGTTAAGTAGTTTCGAACACTGCGACACGGAATATATATATATATATAGACTAGCTAACCCGACCACGCGTTGCTGTGACACAGTTATGATAATTGAGTATATTTTTTTTATTATGAATTAAAATTAATGAAAAATTAACTCCATGTAATAAGTCAGAACAAATCCAGCAAAATGAAAATCATTAAAATAGGTTGAGTAATTACGAAGTTCATCGCAGTCAAACACCGTGACAGAGAATTTTTATAAATCTACACTAATATTATAAAGAGGAATGATTTGTATTTTTGTATGTTTGCAATGAATAAACTCAAAAACTACTAAGCCGATTTCAAAAATTCTTTCACCATTGGAAAGCTACATTCACGCTGAGTAACATAGGCTATATTTAATGCTAGAAACAATTTAAAGAATTTTGTCCACCTGTGCGAAGCCGGGACGGGCCGCTAGTCTTATATATAAAATTCTCGTGTCACGGTTTTCGTTCCCATACTCCTCCGAAACGGCTTGACCGATTCTCATGAAATTTTGTGAGCGTATTGAGTAGGTCTGAGAATCGGCCAACATCTATTTTTCATCCCCCTAAATGTTAGGAGTAGTCCACCCCTAAATTTTTATTTTTATTTTTTAGACACAATTTTTAGTTTCTATTTTTTTATGATACAACATACAAAAATACATACAACCCTAAATTTTCACCCCTCTACTATCAACCCCTATTTTTTATTAATTAATTAAAAACTTTTCCTAGAAATAATATACATGGCAAAACAACGTTTGCCGGGTTAGCTAGTTTTATATATAAAAATCTCTTATCACGATGTATGTTCAGGATATACTCTGAAAGTAGTGAACCGATTTTGATCAAACTTCGTAACTATCTGTTATTTGATCAAACTTAAAAGATAGTATAATTTTATTTCAATTATTGACCTCAATATTTGATTTTGCAAACTAAATATTTATTATACGAAAACAATGTGTATTTATGGGTTAGTTCGATAAATTATTAATAGATGGCTCTGTAGGTTAATTTATAACGAGTATATTGGTTTGTACCTTATTTCATCGTCCCGATGCTTTACCTATCACATTCAAATTTTAAGAGATCGTTTAATTCTCAATCCCATACAATTTAAAATCACCTACATTATTTTCAGCTTTATAAGCAAATATTAAACTGATTGTATCAAAATAATGAGTAAAAGAAACAACGGGTTGCACTCCGGGAGTGCCGGCAGAAGTAAAAAATTAACGTTGAGCATTTTTGATATTTTGGAATCGTTAGGCAATAATTTCACACGAATTGCTTTAATTTTTCAGTATAAAAGTACTATCATTATGTAGTATAATACAATATTCATTTACTGCGCTAAGCTTTCCAACAACCCACTTTCCATGTTATGGTATAATTTCTTGATAAGTGCACATAAAATAACTGCGTAAGAAAATAAATTCATTCGCCTATGCGGTTAGCATTAGGATCAGAAGTAGACTGGTACCGCTTGCGCCTACAAGCAATCTTAACTTTGTTAGTTTAGCGTGTTGCTATTATATTAAATCAGGCGTAACTTTCAAGCTGTACATTTGTCGCGTCTCACATTCATTTTGCTGTTAATGTTCTTACTGTACGACCACACAATAAATTTTGAGAAGAAATTTACGGGCTTTTGTGTTCTAAATTATTTTCCAAAATACTGACTTATAGCTATTGAGGCAAATCATGGTCGTAATGTAGGTATTTTGGTAAGATATCATATTCTTCTTTGGGGTAACTAACTATGTCTCTCAAAGTTAGCATGGCCTTGATTTATTTTTGTTTTATTAACTATATTTGTTTGTCATATGCCCAACGTCCTGTAGGCCATTATTTAAACAGTAAATATTATTAATATAATATGTAATCAATAATATATAATTTCTTACATTCACACCAATTAGCCTAGCCCAAAGTAAGCACTGTAAGACTTGTGTTATGAATAAGTAGGTACTAGGCTATCGGATAGACATGTTAATACATAAATTAATAATATATATGTCGCAGTAAGATAGATAAAGCCGTAATATAGTTATATCCCTAGGGATATAATTATATACCGTAACTTAGTTATACGAAAGCGATTCATTACTATCTCACTAGGAATATAGTTATAAAACGGTCCAAGTTTAGTGATATACTTATATTACTAGATTAAGTTTAGTGAAATAGCTTTCGGAGTTGGTGTAGTTGGTCTCCTGAAAGATTGGCTACCCAAAAATGCAATACAGCTTTCAAACATTACTTTGAATGGTCCTATACCAAATGAAAACTTGTCACTGAGCGAAATATGCCAAAAATTGTCGCGCTTTGGTGGTCAAGGTTATTTAAAATGTTCCTGTAAAAAATCGAATATACAGTGTTCTACTAAAAGATGTGCCTGTAAGAAGCATTCAATGCTATGTAATTCTAGATGTCATGATTCCTCTTCTTGTCTGAACAAAAATTAAAAAATACTTTAAAAAAAACCAAGATCTCAACTTAGTGGGTAAGAAGTAAAGAAATCTCATAACTGTTGATTAGCTTTAAAAGATTTTTAATGTTTGATTAGTTTTAATTGTATTGTTAATGTTTAAATTCCAAAAAATATGATCGTTTTAATTATAATTGAAATTACTTTAATACATGTTAATGTCACAAAGTATTGTAACTAACTGCAGGATACATAAAGTTGATTTTATATTAAAATAAAACCATTATAATAATTTTGTTTTGTTTAATTATGTTGCTTTCTATTTCACTAAGCTTAATCAAGTAATATATTTATAACACTGAACTTAATCTAGTAATATAAGTATATCACTAAACTTGGACCGTTTTATAACTATATTCCTAGTAAGATAGTAATTAATCGCTTTCGTATAACTATGTTACGGTATATAACTATATCCCTAGGGATATAATTATATCACGGCTTTATCTATCTTACTGCGACATATATATAAATACTCTCTCTGGTATAAATGCTCGTTATCATCACACATACGTCTCTCCCTTCTGGGACCAAACGGTAAAACCAAATTTGGTCTACCGTACCGTTGCACCAAACGGTAGACCAAATTGACAGTACCATACATGTTTACTTATGAGTTAAGTGTATATTATTTTTATTCTTCTTTATTTGGAAAGCAAACGGTAATGTACAAACAATAATTTTAAGGCTACCATCCTTTCTTGGTTGCTATTCGTACCTGTCGTACCAAGCGCTTTTCAACATCCTTCAGAATGCGCACAGCAAAGGAGTGGTATTCCCTCCCTGCGTCTGTATTTCCGAGAACTTATAACCCGTCCATTTTCAAAGCCAGGGTGAATGGGCACCTTCTGGGCTAGCTCGTTCCATCGTGGGTTCTGTCTTGGCCCTGGGCTAGATTGGGACCAAGAGCTAACCCACCCATCCTATATAAATAAAAAAATAAATAATAACATTTTTCTTAAACAGACATAGTCAGGTCCACAATATTTTCCCTTTAAAAGTACATGTTAAATATTGTTTACAAATATTATTGTAAAAATGTCAATATCAGTATATAGTTATACGTCTTGAGTGACTGGCAAAAATCTTGGATGATTCGTAACAATCTTAATATATAAATTACGTGTCACGTTGTTTGTCCGCGATGGACTCCTAAACTACTTAACCGATTTTGATCAAACTTCGTAACTATCTGTTATTTGATCTAACTTAAATGATAGGATAGGTTTTATTTTAATTTATAACACAGCAACGCGTGGCTGGGTCAGCTAGTGTATTATAACATTAAATTTTTTTACTCAATGAAATACAAATTGTAACTAGTGAAAATTAAAATTTTGACTAAGTGGTGTTTAGTTCTTACACTTCCGAGCAAATTACACGTTTTTCAGTTTTTTTTTACGGATTTTGTGCATAATTGATTTTATATTTAATCCGGACGTTTCGACTCCTTTACATACGCCGTGATCACAGGATAATCCCGTTCGTTATTCAAATGTGTAAAAATAGTATTTGCTAAAACTAATCCTCATTTATTCATAAGCAAAAAGAATTTCAATTCTAATTTCAATATAAGGGTATTGTCCCCGGCAAATAAGTTGAGCATGATTTTGAAATTACGTGACATGCGCAGTAGTGAATAATGTACCTAAACTTGCTACTGCGCATGTCACGTGATTTCAAAATCATGTTCAACTTATTTGCCGGAGACTATATTTACCTTATAAACCAGTTCTTCCTCTAAACAACAACTGTGTATTTACATTAATAATAAACGCATATTTTTTTTTAAACTATTACTTTCGATGTTGAAGAAAGCTAACTTTAAACATTGGTGGAACAATACTTGCTCATAGTAGAAGCTGAAATACGTTTGTAAATTTTGACGCGTCTGCCAGCGTCTCGGTAGCTCAGCGGTAAGAGCACTCGCCCGAATAGCGAAAGGTCGTGGGTTCGAACCCCACCTAAGGGGTTGGAGGCGTGGTTTTTTTACAGGATAGACTATTAAACATCTTAACCGATTTTAATGATTTTTGGAACGAAGTTCCTTATGGGGCGTTGTGGAGGGGTACCCTAGCCGGGAAAAAAACGTCCGTAGCGGTAAACAAAAAGCGTAAAATTTTTATGTACAGTCTGTAGGCAACTTTCCTACATATATTTTCATTTAAATTTATTTATAATATTAACATTTATTTATTCTTAAAACTGTCTTCCTTAACATAAACTTACCATTAAATATTTATTTACACTTATAATATATTTACACAAAACTAATTACATAAACATTAATCAAATTAAATATCTATTATATATTATATTTACATACACACATTTTTAAACTAATATACCAGATTGGACAGGTTCTTTTGTTCTCGGCTGCTAATATTTACCTCAGCCGGGAGCAGCTAGATGCGTTCGCGCACGTAGGCCAGTCGAGAGTCGAGACCATACCACGACGCGGAACGCTTGCTTCTTGTTATTGTGCGCATCTCGACATACCGCCGCTTTAAATATCATTGTATACTAGCTGACTCAGCCACGCGTTGCTGTGACAGTAATATTATTTTTCTAAAATAAAAGATTTTTTCTAAAATTTTTAGAAAAAAATATAAAATTTATTTAATAAAAGTAGCCTAAGTTACTCCTTATTACATCAGCTACCTGCCATTAAAAGTCCCGTCAAAATCGGTCCAGCCATTTCAGAGATTAGCCGGAACAAACAGACAGACAAAAATTGTAAAACATGTTAATTTGGTGTATGTACCGTATATATATTCATATGCATGTAGTAAAAAACGGTTATTTCAATATTACAAACAGACACTCCAATTTTATTTATACATATGTATAGATTATTTTCTGCTTTATTATTATAATTGTGCCTTATTTCTATTTTCTATCGAACTATCTTTATATATCGCTTGTGTTGTGAATTCTTCTCTCCTTCTGTGCTGTTGTGTTAACTGTGTGTGTGGAAATATTATATATGTCGATACCGTAAGTCTCGCTATGATTTATTTTCCTACGAACTTACACAAGATAGACATTAAAATAGTGGAATTGACAATTTATTTTACCTACCACTATAAGTCTATGTGGGATGGCTATACAGTGTCTAATGTATAGTCTACCTGATGTCTGTTATTATACAGGGTGTAAATGAAAATAGAACACCTGCTTTAATGGGTTATCATGTACCGCAAATGTAACAGATTTGTTGTATCAGTTTTTCAATTAACTAATAAATAACAGTTTTGAAAATAAGAAATAAAAAAGAACGGAGCGCATCGCTTTAAATTTAAACGCGTGGGTCACCGCTCACTGACCGCGTTCATTGACCGCGTCACACGCGTAGGTATTTAATATTTTTATTTATCAAAGATGCCTAATTTTTTTTTAAAATAATTTAATAAATTCTCGCTCAGGTGAGTGAGAATGGACCGTGTGTACGAGTACCATCTTTAATCAGAGTTCCACAATGTACGGTCAATAGCACGTCACGGTGAATGAAAGCAGCTCGATATTAGCGCTTACGCCTACGAAATAAAGCCGGTGCAAATACCAAAGTGCTTCCTGCTCTTTGCATGATATGCTGTTGACTGTACTAAAAAAAATAATTAAAACCTACCTTTTTAATGTGCCGTTGTTATCACCTCTATTAGAGATCAATATGATTTCCACTTCAATCACCAGACAGCACTAAATACACTTACACTTTAAATTAAATGTTCAAAGTTCCTTTCCTGTACGGACACACACAGTCTTGCACGTGCATAGTCCATGCAGCGCTCGTAATCTTCCACCAATAATGCTTGCACCTTTGTAAACTTAAATGGATGTCGCGGCTGTTCATCCATCTTTAGGATTTTGTGTACGGTGGCATTGTAGACTTCAAAAAGTCGACCGGCACTTCTTGCACTGTCCTCAGGATGTACATCAAAATGAGCGAGAATTGAATCCCTAACGTCCACGTCACCTATAGCACCGGAATCCACGTTGCGATTGGAAAAACTGCCACGATCTCTTAAACGCTGAACTACGTTCACAATATTCTACCATGGGAGGGCACATAGTTATTATTGCGGTGTCCGAAATAGTCCAGATACAAACGCAATGCTTCACCAGAGTTCCCAACGCCCATTCCATAAGCCAAAACCATATCCGTGTATTGGATATTACTGTACTGATAAAATTAGGCATAATTATCCGTAAATAAACACCACACTAATCACAAAATAGGTAGTACTTATCCAGAAAAGTACACACGAAAAAACTAGCACATACGACACAATAAGCAAATCACGTCCGCGAATTGTGGTTAGTTTCCGTCAGTGTTACCAACTCTTGAAAATATTTAGCCTAAATTAAATTCAAATAACCCCTAAATTTGCCCTCATTACTTGGAAATCCCCCTAAAAATAAATTGTATGATATAATTTTGTTAATTTTTCATTTATAAAAATAAATAACATTTATTACGTCAAATATTATTTCATTTTCTTCTGGCGAATCAGATTTTATAAAGTCATACATGTTGACTTTGAATAAGCCTAATATTTTAGGAGATGGGTTGAATATTGTACAAGATCATTCATCCACCATTTCGTTTGAAAATTCCAAGTACTGTACTTGGATTTTAAGTACACTAGATTTCACTAAGTCCGAGGTCGCTAGGTAAAAAATTAATTTGATTAGCTAGTTAAGGCTGTCCCAGGGCCTATACTTTAAATCTTTAATTTTCTCGATAATTAAAATATAAAAAAATATGAAGGTTCACAAAAACCATAAAAATAACCCTAAACATATAACACCCCCAAAAATCCCATCTCACTTATTTACACCCTAAATTTAGGGGGAAAACTTCTAAGTTGGGAACCCTGGTTTCTGTACACACACTAGCGTGAAATTTTAAACAAAGGTAGGGACTTTACCATCCTAAAGGTGTGCACACATTGGACAAATATTTAATAAAAGAAAATTAATAACGTTTACTACAAACATTAACAATAAATGACTTGTTCCATCAATGTTATAATAATGCAATATTGTTATTTGTAGAATGTAATACATGTTTTTATATTATTTTCTGAGAAAATAAATTTCAAAACAAAAATTAAAAGTATGACCCTTAGGTACCATCAACTTACATCTGTTCTGCTATACTCTCGTATAGCAGAACATATTTTAGTAGTGGTTAATTTCAACAAAAATCCAGATATTTTCAGAAAAAGGATCTTGTTATCATAAGGGTCCGTTTGTTTTTACTTTTGATGTACGGAATTCTAATAAAAAGTAAAAACTCTTTAATTTCAGGCTCACTTCAACGCGAACTAATACCAGAAACGTTAAATAAATTGATTGAGTCGATTTATTAATAATAAGGACATACCTAGGCACCCAAGTAGCAAAATCAAAACTATGAATAGTAGTTACAAACAACGTCAAATGATATTATTTCTAATATCCGAATCCAAAAAAACACAAAATTACGTTAAAAACGCGCCTAGGTATCTAGGTATCTACTATCAACAAAATATTTTTCCGATAAAAATATAATGTGTCCACAGCCTAATTTTAACGAACACTGCAAGCTCGCCTTTCGGCAAGATAAAAGGTACCTACGACCGCCTTACACGTGCCACTCATTTCGCGGGCTGAACTTAGGAATTAATTTCAAAAGTATGATGTTTTAATTGGGGTAGATTGTTTAAATGTTTTTGTTTATTGCGTTGCTACTGTTTTTGAATTTATTATGTTACGTTTAATGTATTGTAAAGATTTGTGATTTAGAGTATTTTCTGTTGTTATTAGAAACTTATCTAGGAAATCTACTTTTTAAAAACGATAAAGATGAAGATGTGTACATGCTGGTCGTTATGGTAAATTGAATACCATCACGTGTATGGACAAAACAGTCAATAAAATGGTCATAAGGATTTTAATGACATTTCAAAAGTATGTATTTAATAATATTCCAGTTAAGTTCGGCCCTGGATGGAGCTCGGTCCTGTGTAGAGTTGGGAAAAATTACTCGTAAAATGTGAATCAAATCACTAATTCAGACATTGGTATCAGAATCGACTTTTTGATTCGTATGAATATTAGAGCTGTAGCAAATCGTATGTATTCGGTACTGAGTAACGGGTGGGCCATTTAGTACCGAGTAACGAAACGTTACACACAAATGCATTTCGTTACTCGCATTTTTCGTAGTATGGGTACCTACACTATTTCAGTTTACGCAACGTCCGTTGATGCGTGTATTTGTACGTTTGCTGATCGTATATTTTACGCATGCGCGCGCTTATTCAGTGAATTTATAAACTTACGTTACAAAGAACGATGTTTGTTTATTAAGTAAAGTATAATTTGGAAATTCGTCGTCCAAGTTTTTTACTGTTTATAAAATTGTATTGTGTAAGTAGACAAAGTTTGAGATTGTAACAGAAACAAGGTAAGGAAGTATTTTTTACAAATAAGAAATATGTATGTTTTTGTTTTTTATTATCGCGAATATCACGGTTTTTTGTTGTTATCTTAAAAGAGATGTGTCTAAATGAGTCTTATGATATTAAATTGTTTCTTTGATAACAAAAGCTGTTTATCAAAAGTCTGGTTCAAAATACAGAAAACTGAAAAAAAAAAAACCTGACTCAGCTTGGTATGTAACTTATAAGTATGTTTTCTATAAATCACGAATGTTGCGACGCCGCGACGTCATACTGCACTGGTACGCAATACGATTCAATTCGTTGCTCTAACTTACACATAACATAGCATGTTATAAGGTAACTGAAGTAACGATACGATAGTAATAATTGTTATAGTAACGAATACATACGGGTACACTTTTTTTCGTTACTTTTACAGCTCTAATGAATATCATTGTTGTCAGATCGATTTCGATTTAAGATCAAAATGTGATTCTGACCTTAGTATCTTTCGGACTGACTAAAATTATTAACTCTGCGGACTTGATAAAATTTGAAGGAGTCGATTAGAGAGTCAAGAAATCGAAACATTTCAATTGTTCACTATGCATTTACCCGTCACTAGTTCTTTTAGGTCAGCGATTGTGTGAGTGACACACACACTGAACATCTTGAGGTAGGTAAGTATAGGGTCAAGCTGAGGGGTCAAGCACCAGCTGATTTAAGGCGCAGTTTAATTCGGTTTGTCAATAACAAGAAATCGTTTTGGACGTTTATTTTCATAATTATACGAGCAATTAAAAAAATACCAATTACTGATTGTTAAATATCATTGATTCTATAGGATTTTAATAATTTTATTTTAATTGCTGCAACTTAATTATGAAACTTTTAACTGCAATAACTCCGAAACGGAGAGTGATATCGCGAAAATTCTTTTTGTGTTTGAACACTGAAAGCCCATGGTTTTCACCATTTTAACAGGTGTTCTATTTTCATTGACTAGCGGTATATTCTATTAAATCATCTATACATATAAATAAAATTGGAGTGTCTGTTTGTAATATTGAAATAATCGTTTTTTACTACCTGCATAGGAATATATATAAGATACATAAACCAAAATAACATTTTTTACAATTTTTGTCTGTCTGTCTGTTTGTTCCGGCTAATCTCTTAAATAGCTGGACCGATTTTGACGGGACTTTTATTGGCAGGTAGCTGATGTAATAAGGAGTAACTTAGGCTACTTTTATTTTAGAAAAATAATATTACTGCCACAGCAACGCGTGGCTGGGTAAGCAAGTATAAATTAAAACAGAGAGATTCGTGTCAATTCTCATTTTCTGATTAAATAATACCCCTTAATCATATATTACATTTACAAAATGTATATACATATGACACATTGTAGATTTAGTTGTTTTAAATTGTTTTTCAAATGTTAAATGAAATAAAAATAAACTCATTATATTGAATAGAAAATAAATTTCTCAAATGTATAGATTAGTCTAAAAGTTAATTTTTACCTGATGAACCTGGTCCAATCATCCACGGGGAGCATGTAAAAAACCGGCCAAGTGCTAGTCGGACTCGCGCACCGAGGGTTCCGTACAAACCTATAGGTAAATAAAAGTCAATTATTAAAAATATTTTTATTTTACGGTTTTCGCAATTTTTCCTTTATCTGTGCTATATGATGTTGCTTCGTACTAAATTTCAAGATTCTGAGTTCACGGAAAGTACCCTGTAGGTTTTGATTTGCTTGAGTGTCGATTTGCGGCATAAACGGCTGTTGAATGCGTAGGCTTAGAAGTTTGATTTTTACACCTCCAAGGGACAGTAGACCTGAGTATTTGATATAAATTCTAGTTTGATACCTTCACGCGTTCCCGAGAAAAAAGGGTCTTGATAGACGGTCGGACGAACGGACAAAAAAGTGATCCCATAAGAGTTCCGTTTTTTTCTTTCGAGAAACGGAACCCTAAAAATGAAAATCTCTACCTTGATGTTCTTTAAAGTGACCAGGCCCAACTATGGCTATTCAACCTCCGTATTAAAAGTAACCGTAACATAACATTTATATTGTACTAGCTTTTGCCCGCGGCTTCGCTCGCGTTAAATTCGGGGAAGCACTGTTCTCCTTTCCTGAACACAGATGAGAACTCGAAACAGAATTTTACACGTTATATATTTTATTTCAACACTGCCATCTGTTATTAATTTTTGAACTAAACAATTAAACCTATCGTGAACATAATATACAATAAACATATCAGCGCCATCTATCGGAATCCATGAGTTACACTTATTTATGTTTATAATGTTTATTTTCTCAAAAGCTGATTGATTTATCGTAAGATTTAATGTTACTCTCCATCTCTTCAGCTATCCCCACTTAGAAAAATCACGTCAATTCGTCGCTCCGTTTTGTTGTGAAAGACAGACAAACAGACAGACACACTTACCCATTTATAATATTAGTATGGATTTCCTAACGACGCCAAACACATGGCTATTACGGTATGAAGCCGATTCTCAGAAAGCTATTCAAATAAATAAATAAATATTTCTTTACACCTACCCTACACTTTTTATATACTTGTATACAATTAATTAAAAATGTAATTCTAATATTGACGTAATTTTCCGTTTGGAATGTAGCAAAAGATTTATTACTACGCCATATTGAAACTGTACTGTGAACGTAATACAAAGAATCACACCTTAGGTTAAATTAGTGAAACTCGGGAAGAAATCACAAATAGGAGTTCGGCAAAAGCTTCAGTCGCTTGGCCGACGCCCGTGCGTGTCTGTCTCGTAATTCAATAGGTACCTACAGTGAGAGCGTTACCGTCTCGGCCATTCTGTTGCAAAGAATTGCAACAGAATTTCATTTATTATATGATATTGTGCACATTATGTGCCAGCGTGACATTTTTAGGGGCCTCATAAGCTACTTTTAGTTATGCTGGCGGCATTCAAGTCATGTGCCTACCTACATAGCCTAGGTCAAACTATTTATTCGTTAATTTCAGCAAAAGGATTTATGCATTGATACTACCATTATATAAAGAGATAGTATATGTGTGACAGTAACTCATCATCTACCTCTAGTCAAATATTTTGTATTTTTTTTATCTTACGTGAAATGTAAATAATCATTGAAACTTTTGAAATCTTTGAAAAATTTTGAGGTATTCTTTTAATGCAAAACCTGGCCAGACCCTTGGTAACTTGATGAAGTTTTCGATTTAGGAAATCAAAGGTATATTCTGTGTAATTTAGTTAGTCTAGCCCAAAGTAAGCACTCTAAAGCTTGTGTTATAGATACTAGGGTAACGGATAGACATACATATATGATAAATTGATATGTAGTATTCATAGAAATATATATGAACACCCATGACTCAGGTACAAATGATAGTATTCATCATACAAACATCTGCCGTTTCCGGGATTCGAATCCAGGACCGTAGGTGCGAAAGGCAGGATCGCTACCGTTGCACCAAACGGTCGTCGGTATTTTACTGAATTCACTGCATTGTTTTGCATATTATAAGCTAACTTTTTAAAACTATAATTAATTTACTTATAATAGGAAAGTTGATGGTTATTACTTACATCGGATATTTATAATCAAACTTTTCTTATAAAATAACAAGCTGACCCAGCCATGCGTTGCTGTGGGCCAGTTATTATAATTTGCATTTTTATTTGTTAGGATATGTTTTATTTTATTCATATGTACTAATTTGAACAAATCCATAAAAATTAACAAAAAATCATCAAAATCGATCGAGTAGTTTCGGAGAGTGACAGGAATTTTTATATATGTTACCGGAAATGTGTGAAATCAAGAAATTGTATACAAATCCTAGGAAATGTGTACAATTCCGATATTTTTAGGAAATATATAAAATATTGTTTGAAAAACTATTTGATGCATAGATATCCTAGGAAATGTGTAAATTTCCTCGGAATTGTATATAATTCTTTACATAACCTATGTCCGTCAGGTTATAATCATGTATGTTTATGCCAAAATTCCTTCGAATCGGTTGAACCGTTAAGTAGCAAGAGGGAGACAAGCGAAATTTGTTAGTTGCTTAAAAGAGAGCTTCACTCTTTCAGAGCTTCGCTCAACAATAAATTCTACTGCTTGTATAAAAAAGTAAACCTCGAAGCGAAGTGGTTTTGCTGTAAAGGGTCTAACATTATACATATTTCTATTAAAAGACATAGTAAAAACACCGAAATGGCGTCAAATAATTCTTTGTTAACCTGGCTTTGACCATTTCTAACTTATTTAAATGTAAAAAAAGGTAATCTTAGAAATCAGATGGTGAGAGCCTCCAAACGCCACTACTTTCATGAAACCATTCGTCAATCCTCTCCAGCTGATACCTGGAAATTCTTAAGGTCCCTTGGTATGTTAAAATCTAAAAGCATTTCATTACCACACTCTCTTACCCCTAATGATATAAATCAATATTTCGCAGCTACTTCTTGCTCCCATCTACTTAACAAGACCCCTGCAGTCCAAACCATCTCTTCCCTCTGCAAACAACCCCCTGTTGATTTCACTTTTTTTCCAGTCACACCGATGGAAGTCCGCAAAACCATTATGGCTGTGAAGTCCGCAGCGGTTGGGTGTGGTGATTTTAGCAGACAGATGATAATGTTAATCTTGGACAGCACCCTTCCAGTTATCACCCATATCATAAATGATTCTCTTGTTACCGGAACATTTCCAATGGCTTAAGGCGCACGTCCTGCCACTCCCCAAAATAAACAATCAATCATCTGTTAATCATCTGAGACCCATTTCAATACTGCCTTACCTTTCTAAGATTTTAGAAGCGATTGTTCATCGCCAATATTCAGCCTTCGTTGCTATACATGATATCCTTAGCCAATATCAGTCTGGTTTCCGGATAGGTCATAGCTTGTTGAAGGTCCACCACGGCTTTGTTGAAGGTCACTGAGGACATATGCGATGGCATGGAGGGCTCACGATTGACGGTATTAGTTCTCATTGACTTCTCTAACGCTTTTAATGCCGTTGGTCATGATCTACTTCTAGCTATTTTATCACATCTGCGAGTCTCAACTTTCGAATTGAACTGGTTCTCTTCTTACCTTCGAGGGCGTCAACATGCCGTTCGTATTAAAAGCTCTATTGTCGTGAAGGGACAAAATATAAAGACGGAAGATCAGGGTAAAGTTACAGTATATATATTTACAAAAACAATTTAAAGAACAAAAAGATTGGAGGTAAGAAGAGTGAGGGCGAGTATGTGTAGAGTTCAGTGAAAATGTGAGTAGGTGGTTGTGGGTCGTCGGCGATCTTCTATATCTATGGCTAGAGGCCCGGGGCTTTAGGGCCCAGATGCGGTGACACCGTCGGATGAAGGGTGGCGCTGCCGGTAGACAGGAGGCGGGGCAGACGTCGGCCGGAGCTGCTGGTAGACGGGCAGCGCTGCTGGTAGGTCGGGAGGCGTGACAGGTAGGTAGGGCGGCGCTGCTGGTGGACGGCCTGCACCGATTTACTGCCGGCGCTGCTGGTAGACGTGCGGCGTGACAGGTAGATAGGGCGGCGCTGCTGGTGGACGGCCTGCACCGATTTACTGCCGGCGCTGCTGGTAGACGTGCGGCGCTGCTGGTAGGTCGGGCGGCGTAGCAGGTAGGGTGTGGCTAAGTTTAGTGTAGGTTCTTGAGCCAAAAGTTTGCCTTACGGCGTTGAGGACTTTTCTTGAGTCCCGGGGCAGCCGGCCCCGGGATAAGGCCTTTAAGAATTTTGGAGAGCTCGGTAGCGAGCTATAGATGTTAACGTGGCAACTTTTGCCGAAGAACTGAATCACTTGGCAGGTCAGCTCGGTCTTTTATAGGCCCAGAGCCATTTAAATTTAGATTGTCTTCGAGAAGACATAAAAAGAATAAAATCTGGTTTTCTTTGGAGGTTGAATACCATAAATGAAAGATCGTGTCATGGGTAGCCATGGCAACGGAGAAAAACTTATATGTCAATAAATTAAATAAATACATTTTTAGTAATAAAATGAAGAAATAATAACGAAATAGATTAAACAAAAAGACAGGTTAAAATAACAAGCAATGCCGGTAAGTGTGTAGCATTCTGTATAGAAGTTTTGAGTGGTTGCGAAGCTCTATATGAAAATCTAGTGTATCTTTTCAGCAATTGAGTAAAATATTATTGTATATATATATATTTACAGAGATTAATACGTTTACAAATGATGATGCAAAATGGAATGATAAAATATACAATTTAACGAATGTTATGAATGAAAATCGGAGACTATAAATGTACATATTAGTATACATTACACTATGTCGGACTGGTGTGATTTGGAATCAGGTGTAACTCAAGGCGGCATTCTCTCTCCCTTACTCTTTTCCATTTTCCCACGTTTTTCTTAGGTCGCTTTCTTGTCTGTTTGCTTGTCTGTCGTCTTGTCTGTCCGGTTGGAATCTTGTATCTCAATTTTTAGGCACTTCCCGACTACCTAGGGAGTTTAAACTTTCAGGGTAGCTCAGAACCCGATGACAATGCACGCTTAAACAACTTTCAACTTTCTAGGTGCACTTTCAGGTCAACTTTCGGCAACTTTGACTTTTGTATGGGGCTTATCCGATTGTTGCGTAACACATGGTTACTTCGTTGAGTTAATAATTAAAAAGAATAAAATAATAATACTAGAGAGTATTTGTAACGGGCGCATCTTTACAAATACTCTCAACATCTATGCATATCATACATCTCATTACATCTCCATAACACCCCCCACGTTTTGAGTGGCCCCTCGCTTGGCCCCGCCGGGTTATTTTATTCTTTTTTGGTCACTGAAAAACGTGGGATATTTAGATTTTTAAAGCTAGTATTATTTATCAATCTGATTTCTTACATTCTTCAGAACTCTCATCATCTGTATGCAGACGATCTGCAAATTTACGCACAAGCTGGGGTGAATCAACTGAACGATGTTATTCAATCTTTGAATGAGGGTCTGCAGAAAATAGCTAAATGGTCACAAATGTTTGGTATAAAGGTCAACCCGGGTAAGTGCCAGGGTATTATTGTGGGTAGCTCACGCACGTTGTCTAGTCTTGACTTACGCTCTGTGTCTCTTCTTTGGACATAAATGAAAAATGTAATAGTTTTAAGAGAATTTATTGCGATCAATGTCGACCTGTTTCGTATGTAAAAATGAAGCGAAGTAAAAGTGAATAAAATATTTGAAGGTAGTCGAATTAATAAAAAAATACTCCTGCAGAGCCAATAGGGTTCTTGATTGTATCATAACAACATGTTGCCTATATAAAATACACAGGCGCAAACATCCTCCCGCCCGTGGAAAGCCTCAGCTTTCAACCTTGCATGTCTTCTAGTAATGGCAATGGGCAAAGGCGAACTAGAGGTCTTCTTGTGATTCCTCTTTGAGTATTCACGTCCGCAACTAGGGATATATTGTCACGGCCAGGAAATAATTTGGAAATACGCCCAAGTCTCCAACAAAGCGGAGGCAGATTGTCTTCTTTCAGTAGTACGAGGTCTCCCACTTTAGCAGATGTTTTATAAGCTCTCCATTTACTCCGTTGTTGCAGCTCTGCGAAGTATTCCTGCTGCCACCGTCTCCAGAAGTGTTGGTTGATTTGTTGAAGACGATTATAACGTTGCAAGCTATTAGCCTTGTAGTCTTCTAATGCTGGTGACGGTAGGGCAGTGAGAGCCCGACCAATGAGGAAGTGACCAGGGGTTAGGCAGGAAAAATCGTCAGGAGAAGCGGAGAGTGGACATATCGGGCGACTATTTAAAACTGCTTCTATCTGGGCGAATAAAGTGGACAACTCCTCAAATGTCAAGTGGGAGTTACCCATAACTCGCTTGATGTGATGTTTAGCCGACTTCACACCGGCTTCCCAAATCCCTCCAAAGTGAGGGGCATACGATGGCGAAAATATAAATTTTATGTTTTCCTCAGTTGCAAAGTCAGATAGATCGGATGCATTGGAATTTAAAAACTGACTCAATTCCTTCGCTGCAGATACAAAATTGCGTCCGTTATCGCAGAAAACCTCGACTGGCTTTCCTCGCCGCGAAACAAACCTTCGGAAAGTTAGTATAAAGGCGTCCTTTGTAAGATCACTCACGGCTTCTAAATGTAGGCACTTGTATCTGAGACACACAAAAAGGCATAAATAGCTCTTGACTAGTTTTGCGCCTCTACCCTTCCTATTGAGAGTGAGGAATGGTCCAGCAAAGTCAATACCCACAGACCGAAATGGAAAATCTGGCGCGACCCGTTGTGATGGCAAAATGCCCATCATCGGTTGATATGATTGTTTGCAAAAGCGTCTACATTTTACACAGTTGTGAACTGTCCGTCTAGCAAGGTGCCTACCATTGATTGGCCAAATGTTTTCGCGTACAATACATAACAAAAGCTGTGGACCAGCATGCAAATTACGTTTATGTTCGTAATCGAAAATTAACTTTGTAAAAACATGGGACGCATGTAGCAAGATCGGGTGTTTTTTGTCATACCCTACATCTGATGCTTGAATTCGGCCACCAACTCGAATCAAAGAATCGTCACTTATAAAAGGAGAAAGGCACAATATTTTGGACTTCGAATTTAAGGACTGATTTCTTGCTAGTGAGTCATACTCTTGTGAGAAAGATTGCTGTTGTGCAATTCGACATAAAAAGGTAAAAGATTTATTTAATTCATTGACAGTGAGTGAACCTGACTGGCGATTATTTGGATATCTTACATTGTGTATAAACCTCAAGCTGTAAGCAAAGCATCGTTTTAATTTATTAAAACTAGAATAGTTTTCAAATTGTATAATCGGGTCCTTAAGTAGGGACACATTGGCAGAAATAGAAGTTGCTTTAAGCTCAGGCAAGTCTTCAATATTTAAATCAGGTTTTAAATTTGGCCATGTTTCAGGAGCCTGCTTTAAAAAATTTGGACCTGACCACCAAAGAACATTTTCCTTGATTTGAGCAGGACTCAGACCCCTAGAAATAAGATCTGCTGGGTTGAGGGATGTTGGCACATGACGCCATGAATACTGATTGGTTAAATCGCATATTTCTGATATTCTGTTTGCAACAAAACATTTTAAGTTGCTAGTGCTGCTATGAAGCCAACTTAATACTATGCTAGAATCACTCCATTGAACTTCGCTTGTAACTTCATATCGTAGAGATTGTCTGACAGATTGGCACAGACGAGCTGCTAAGACTGCAGCGCAGAGCTCCAAGCGAGGTATGGTTGTAGGCTTGATTGGAGCAACCTTTGATTTAGAGCATAGTAAATGAACAGTAACGTGATTAGCTAAATTTACAGATCTCAAATAGATACATGCTCCAAATGCTTTCTGGGATGCATCACAAAAGGAATGAAGTTGTATTGAAATAGGTTTGTCACATAAAACCTGTCTTGGAAGTGTTATTGATAATAAAAAAGGTAAGTTATCGTTAAAATCCTTCCAGTCGTGTTTAATATTTTTGGAAATTGGTTCGTCCCAAGTTACTTTGTCAACCCAAAGCTTCTGAAGTAATATTTTAGTTGTAACTACGCATGGACTCAATAAACCCAATGGATCAAAAATTTTAAATAGCCTTGATAGTATAGAACGTTTAGTGACTTCATTTGATTGGTCGAATTCTTGAAGTTGAATAGGGAAATGCAATGTGTCGGTTCCCGGCACCCATCCTAAACCTAGTGTACTTGAGGATTCGCTTAGGGTTAATTCGGACTTTAAATCGATGTTGGACGAACTAAAAACAGGAGGTAAGTTAGTTTTAAGTTTTCTTAGATTAAAGCCACCTTGTTTAAGAGAGTTACATACCCCATGAAGTATGTGGCTCAAAAGTGCCTCTTCATCACACCCAGTGATGAGGTCATCTACGTAAAAGTCATGTTGTATAATAGTTTTTATAATTGGATCTGAGCACTCTTCTCCCATTTGCCAAAGACAACGTGTGCTTAAATAGCTGGAACTTGCCAAGCCGTAAGTTACAGTATTCAATTTGCACGTCTGGATAGGCAGAGATTCATCTTCTCTCCATAAAATGAGTTGAAACTCTCGGTCTGGTTCGTTGACTTGAATCTGTCTATACATTTTTTCTAAGTCACCAGTCAAAAGAAACTTATACTGTCGAGCTCTTACTAATATGGAAAAAAGAGAATCTTGCTTGTTTGGGCCTATCATAAGAAGGTCATTAATGGACAAACCGGAGGTAGTAGGAGCCGAGCCGTCAAATACGACCCTTAATTTAGTGGATTCACTATTGGCCTTGAAAACAGCATGATGGCTTAAGAAATAAGATGTATGTGGTCTTGGATCATGAGATATAGAAAGATGACCCAAGTCAGAATATTCCTTCATGAACTGAATATACTGTTGCTTGATGTTTGGATGCTTACGAAATCGACGTTCTAAATTGAGAAAACGTTTCTTGGCTATTGAATGGGAATCGCCAAGACAATCGGGTGTGTCTTTTAGTGGCAAACTAACTGAAAACCTGCCAGAAGCTAAACGCACTGTATTAGATAAAAAGTGCTTCTCGCAAGCCTTTTCTTCTTCACTCATGGGACATTGTAGAGGAACTTCTTCAATTTCCCAAAACTTGGTTAATTGTTGATGAAGATCATCTTGAAAGATAGCATGATTACATTGAACATTAATCTTGTTTGGATATGTATTGATACCACCAGAAATAAGCCACCCTAGTTGAGAGCTTCGCAGCACAGGCTTGTCTGGACCTAATGACTGTTGCTCGCAACCTAATATATCCCAAAATAAATCTGCGCCGATGAGAACGTCAATAGCGGCGGATTGATGAAACTTGGGATCGGCTAAACGTATGTTGTCTGGTATTTGAAATTGAGTAATATCGACATTGAATTTTGGCAAATTACCTGTTATTTCTGGGAGAACTAGAAAACTTGTCGTGATTGAGAATGAACTGTTTAATGATTTTAGTTGTGCAACACAAATATCTGATACCGTATTTGTAACGTGGTTACCAATACCAATGATTTTTATATTATTTGAATGACCGGAAAGAGAAAGTTTTTTCTGAAGGGACTGTGTAATAATGGACGATTGGCTACCACAGTCCAATAGTGCTCGAACTGTTTCTCCGCATCCAGTAGCTGGATTGATAATCTGGATGAGTGCTGTAGATAATAATATTGTTTTAGAATAGTTTTGTGAAAAATTGACTATCTTGTCATTAGGTTGGAGAGAATTCGCGTCAGGTGATTGAGGCTTCTCTGGTATGTGCAAAAGAGAGTTGTGCCTCTTCTTGCATTCACGACAAGATCCAAGACGACAATCACGAACCGAATGACCATATCTTAAACAGTTTAAACAAAGTTTGAGTTTATTCGCATTTGAAATTCGCTCGTGCACGCTCTTTGCCTTGAATGAAGGGCAGTCGTATATCCTATGGGGCCCTTTGCAAATAACACATATCGGAGAAACCGAAGCTTGATTGCATACAAACGATTTTGTCGGGGGGTGCTCGCATTTTGTATTGGAACTCTTTGTGGGGGTAATTGGAAGTTTAGCAAAATTATTTGAAGGACAACGAATAAGAGATCCAAGAACATCCGCACGATCGATTAAAAACTTGTTGAATTGTTGTAAATTGGGTATGTCATCCAACGTGCCGCGCCATTCTTCCCACTTTGTAAGTGTCCGATTATCCAACTTTGAACACATAATATGAATAATTAACACATCCCACCCGTCTGTAAGAAGGCCTAAGCTCGATAAAGCCCGTAGATTCTTGGTGATGTGATCTACCAAAAAACGGAGTGATCTGTCCGATTCACGCGTAATTTGTTGTACATTCAATAATGAATTCAAATGATGACTAATTAATTGACGTTTGTTATCGTACCTTTCACATAATAAGTTCCAGGCAGTGGGATAGTTTACACTGGATACTTCCAAATTGGAAATGATTCGGGAAGCGTCACCCTCTAAATAGGAAATAAGGTAATGAAATTTGTGTATTGGTGCAATGCGCTCATTGTTATGTATGATTGACAAAAACGAATCTCGAAATTCGAGCCAGCGAAAGTAAGCGCCGTCAAACTTGGCAATTTGTATCTGTGGCAATTTAAATGAAATGTCATCATGATCAGGATTCTGACGAACAGTAGATTTAATGCTAGAATTAAGATTGTCATGAGTTAAATTATTCTCACCCTTAGATTGGTGACCTTCAATAATACCTTGTGCTAAGGCAATAGTACTCGTAAAAACTTGTTCGATGTTATCCCTTTCATCAAGTTCTATAGATAATGAAGTTGCATTTAATATTTCTATTTGACCTTGCAAATCATCAAATTTATTGTAAAGTATTTCAAATCTGTTTAGTTTAAGCCTCAACTCAGACAACTCTAAAGAAGATAATTCGTCCTTTGATTTAACATTAGACAAGAAATTTTTAAATTTTGTAATACGACCTTTAATGGAACTACGCTTAATAATAAGGTCTTGTAATTCTTGACCCTTCCTTGCACTGGCCTCACTAGTATCCTTGCTCATTTTTATAGTTAGAATTTGTATATATAGCTAAAATCCTATTATTATGCTTAAGAGCAAGAAATTGTGAAAACAATGCAAGTTATAAAAAAAATAAAAATAGCTTACGTTCCTTCTTAAAGCCGGTATGAAATCGTTTTATTATCACCCTTGTTTTGTTGAATTTGCTCAGTTTGAGAAGCTGTCCAATATCCACTGTAGATATCTATGTTTTCTGAAATAATCGGCAGGTCTATGTGAGTTAATTGCATAAAACTATTGAAAATAATAGCATGAGTTAATGCAAAGTTAATGAAATAGGTACTTAAACAGTTTAAGAATTAACCTTTGTGATGAATAGAATATGGTTTTGTAAAACAACCTTGAAATTATGTTTTATAGTTATATCACCTAATGTAGGACCTGGCTTAGTAAAAACATGAAACTAGAAACTTGAATTGAATCTGTAAATAGTATTAAGTAGTGAGAATGACTTTGCAATTTTGCAATGAAAAGAAGTGTTGGAATAAAATACCAACAGATTTAATTTGATTATTTTTCGTTTAAATTAGATGGAGTTTGAAAGGAAATATTTGTTAGGAAGTCTGGAAAATGTATTCTAGAAATAATAGGGAAGGTCACTTAGCTGCATTGGCCTGGCTGCGGCGTGAAGAATATAAATTTATATCCAATATAGCTTGTACACCGGCGTGGCTGCTATGGCCTTTGTCCTTCGTTGCGTAGTTTGTTTCCAAACTGACGATGTAAATGATGATTTGATTCTTGAATATTGAATTGTATTTGTGTCCTGTCACGGTCGCCAATTTTTATGTCTCTTCTTTGGACATAAATGAAAAATGTAATAGTTTTAAGAGAATTTATTGCGATCAATGTCGACCTGTTTCGTATGTAAAAATGAAGCGAAGTAAAAGTGAATAAAATATTTGAAGGTAGTCGAATTAATAAAAAAATACTCCTGCAGAGCCAATAGGGTTCTTGATTGTATCATAACAACATGTTGCCTATATAAAATACACAGGCGCAAACACTCTGTTCCACCTCTCTTATACGACAACATTTTGATCGAATATGTATCTTATGGGTTTGGAATTTGGGTTTAAATATAGATGGCGCGTTAAGCTGGAGGGTTCAGGGGGACTCTTTAAGTCGCAAAATTATTGGCACACTAAGAGCATGTTACCAGCTGAAGAACTTCCTTCCTATTTCTAGTAAAATCCTTCTGGTCCAATCAACCATATTTCCTATCCTTGATTATGCTGACGCGTGTTATGCTGACATTTCTCAGAAACTTCTAAATAAATTGGATCGACTTCTGAATAATTGTATACGTTCCATCTTCTGTCTCCGGAAATATGATCATGTCTCTTCATATCGGCAGAAATTAAAATGGCTTCCTATTCGGCAGCGTCGAGAGCTGTGAATTCTCTCCACTCTTTATTCTATACTTAAAGATCCATTCACTCCGCAATACTTGAAATGTAAATTTCAATATTTGAGAGACTCTCATAACCGTAATCTCCGTTCAGACAGCAAAGAAACTCTTGCCATTTCTTCTCACCGTACTGGTTTTGTTTCAAACTCTATTTCACTTCAGGCTATACGACTCTGGAATGCATTACCACCCCATATTCAAAAAGCTCCCAACAAACTTAATTTCAAACGACTGGTTCGCGATCTCCTTTTAATTACTCCGAACCTATCCACTTAATCTCACTTTTATATGTCTAGTAAGGTGTATTAAATTAATATTGGTTTAGTGTATCGATAATTAGGTAGTTTATTATTTTATATATGTTTATTAGTTTTTTTATGTTTATTATTTTATTATACATGATGTCAGTATGTATGTAAATGTATGTTTATGTAGTCTATAGCATTTTCTATTTACCTTTTCAATGCACCTCCAATATGCTATCAGTTTCTAACTCTCCGGTTGACTGGTAGAGAATGTCTAATAGCATTAGGCCCGCCATTTGTACATATTTTGTGTGCAACAAAGTTTAAATAAAAAAAAAATCAATGACTGTCTCCGTCTTTCCAGCAGCGTCACAATGCTGCAGCACGAGGTATGTCGAGGTCGTGTCACAAATTCGGCAAGAAAGTCTACAACCCATCTTACAACATCGGGATCATGCCCGGCACGCATATTTGCGATGAAGCGAGCTTTGCATTTGAATAAGTATGACACCTACAACAATCAAGGAGGCAGATCAACGTTGGCGGAAGTAAATTATGAAGGAACTGCTCCCGAAGTCTCGCACCCGAAGTCCGAGCTTATCCTCCAGCGCAAGCCGAAGTGGTTGGCCCTCCCAACCAAATTACATACGTTGACGTTGGGATTGATGAAAACTAGGAAGTGGGACTGTAGACAAGATTAGTGGTCATCTGAGCTCGACGAGATATGTCGGAGGAATAATCGGTTGAGACGAACCTGGCAGATGGGTCGTCGTCGGGCCGGTTGGTTTCAAGGAACGCTTTGATATGGCTAGAAGTAGGTATTTAAGGGCCATGGACAATGCAAATTTTGCATTTCAGGAAGATTACCGACTCGGGAAACCTGGGCAGGCTTCTTAAATCAAATCCCAATCGAATGACATTGATATTGTAACGTTTCGTACGAAATACCCGAAGAATAGAGCTAAAGATATGAAAAAACGAGCGCCACTTGGAGCGTTATGTGGACGGGGCGTTTGCTCTGGGCGAAAAAGAATTTATTGAAAATCATATCAATCAATCACAAGACTTATTAAATTTTAAACATGAAAAGCAACTTACCGGTTGCAAAAAGAAGTGGCATTCACCAAAATATAAAGTGAGTAGAAAATGATAGGGTAATGCTACCAAATAATAACAATATAATTGTGATGCTTAAATAATTAAAACAGTATAATGCATACATTTTAATATGTAAATATTGTTTTCAGTTATTGGCAACACCGTCTTTTTTGCTACTGGACGTTACCAAAAGACAGTTGGAGGCACTTATGGGACTTACTGTCCCAACAATATGACCAGGCATACCTCAAACCCCTATGAAATTACATAAAATTCCAACATCCTCTACAAAGGAGGATATTATTAAAGAACGGTAAGTAAACCTACAAAGAATCGAAGCTTAAAATATTGCAACTGTATAATGAAGGTCTAATAAACAATTATCGTTTCAGATGTTATGAAAAGTTTGGAAGTAGGAGTCTTGGAATGTATCGAGAGCACACCTGTTGCCATTTTCAAGCATATAAATACATCTTTGTTTTATAATAGCACGACCACTGAGAATGAAGAAAGGATCAGGTGTTGCTGGATTAGAGGGAGCCGCTGAATTTCGGGAGCCAGGTATGTAATATCCCTGGCTCCCTGGCTATTCAGTGATTAGTTTATAGTTTAATTTTGTTTCTTTTAATTTTTCTATCATAGTTTATTATATTATTGTACACGTGTTTCAGATTATAAGCCTTTAGGTTAGGACCGTGTGCCTGGTTAACATACACTCGGTGTCAAACAATCGCAAAAATTTCTTTCAATCATTATTAACAATTAACACACTTATGAGCCCCTACTAATATTACTATTATTGAAGAGCTCAATAGATATACATTAAAACAGATATTTAGTAGCTTGGCAGCTTGCTTTAAAATTAATATTATACTAAAAAATAAGCAAGGAGTTCGTAATAAATATTTCGAACGAAATGGCTCCCACGTAGCCCCCAAGATGACCTCCCCGTCCATATCCCTGTGCCCTCCCTTCTCCATTTGGCGAAGGAGTTGGCTGCCGCTGCTAACTCCTTCGCCGCTATCAGTTGGTACTGTTGTCATTGTCGCTGGGCAACTCATGGGAAGATCATGGTTTATTTAAGCTAGGATATACGAGAATCGTGGACGACTCCCGAGGGTAAGTTTTTTTTTTATTCCTCGAACCGGATCACGCGGGAGTTTAACGGTGACGAGCGTTGCCGCCACGTCACCACTCTGCGAGCTTGGAATAAAACACCGTGCGCCCGCCGATATAAATCGACCACGCACCGCTTCCGCCCAACCGAGTAAGTAATGAAACAATGAAAGTAGCGGTTTTTCAGCGACGACCGCAAGCGATCTCCCTTATGCTACACCTCTCATGTCTCCTTACAATGCCAGACTAGAGTCAAGCTCAACAGGGTCTTCTTTCCCCGCTGATTCTCCCAAGCCCGTTCCCTTGGCTGTGGTTTCGCTAGATAGTAGATAGGGACAAACCCACCAACCGCCCATGGCCTGACGAACCTTCTTGGTTATGCAGGCCGAAACTGCGGGAGATGCGCGCGGAATGGCCTCCACCGCGCGCACTTTCTTGACTCCCTACAAATTGTTCTATATCTGTCTCCTTGTCCCTACGGCCCCTCTCCCCTTTCTGGGGCGGACAACACAGAAACGCCTTCGGTGCCCTCCAAGTCGTCTCGCGCGCACACATAGTGCTACCACTGGCCTCCGTACAGTCTTATTATTATTACCTCGGGTAATCTCCTAACACTTCACCTCTTTCGAGTCCACTCCGAATCTTGTGCCATCTACGCGCGAAGTCCCGTAGCCGCCTGAAGTTCGCCGCGGAACCGACGAGATCGCAGTAGTAGATCGGGCCCACCCCGATCGCCTCCACACCCTCCAAAAGCTCCCTACGCGCGTCCCCGTAGAGCTTGCACTCCCACAGGACTTGGTGTACGTCCTCTACCTCACTCTCCCCACAGTAGCAGGACCCCACGTCCGCGAGACTCAGTCGGTGCAGCCTACCCCTAAAACAGCCGTGGCCCGTCAGCAGCTGCGAAGTCTCATAGTCAGGCTCGACCCAAGTCGCCTTGAGTCGAACCCTCACTTCCGGGAAAAACCGATATAGCTCCCGCCCCTGGTCCGATGTGTCCCAACGCTCCTGCCATTCGGCAAGGGCGGACTCAGTTATTCTGAGTTTGGCACCCCGAAGCTCCTCCTTGGCAAGCGCGGACTCGCGTGCCACACCTAGTCTGCCAGCCCGAATTACCTCGAGGTCGGCCGGAAATACACCGGCCAACACCGGCAAAGCGACAGAGCTCGTCGTGCGATACACCTTGGTCAGAAGGATCAAGGCGGGTCTCTGGTTGCGGACGTAGATAGGGACATAACCCTCCACCAACCCATGGTCCTACCTACCATCTTGGTATACGGACCGAATCGCGGGAGAGTGCAGGGGTACTTGCTCAGGGCTCTTTCCCCGCTGCGCCTACTTGACTCCCTACATTTCTGTTTCCGTCCCTCTTTCTACTTTGCTACTCTCCCCCTTCTGGGGCTAGACGTCACTCAACGGCACTTCGCCTCGGGCAGCCAGGGGTAACAAACGGGCCTAGTTATGTGTTCTTCTTATCCTGTACCAGGAGTGCGCAAAAGCACGCAGGGCGCACCAGTTCTTAGGCGTACTTACTAGCGTCTGATGAAAGACCGGCCCAGGCACCACATATTCCAGCCGGTCCAGCATATTCTGCCGTGCTTCCTCGTACAAGCCACACTCCCACAACACATGGTCTCTGCCCTCGGCAATGTCCTCCCCGCATGGGCACCACGGCAAGTCCACCAGTGAGAGCCGGTGCAACCGTTCCCTGAAGAAGCCGTGTCCCGTCAGGATCTGCGAGGTTACGTGGTCCGGGTCAATCCATGAAGACGAAAGTCTCACCTTCACGTCTGGCATAAAAGAATACAGTTCCCGACCATCCTGACTACTGACCCACCGGTCCTGCCAAAGGGCAACCAAATCCTTCCCAACTTCGCGCTTGAGTCGTCGGCGCTCCCTGGGGGCCAAGTGTCGACCCTCCCTTTCAACTCTCCCCGCACGCTGCACCTCAAGATCGGCAGGCAAAACCCCTGCCAGAACAGGTAATCCCGCAGAGCTGCAGGTCCTATAAGCTTTAGTTAGCAGGATGAGTGCTGGCCGCTGGGTGCTCAATAGAGCCTTTTTAACAGTGTAAAATGTCGATCGGTAGTACCATACGGCCGCAGCATATACAAGGACTGCAACATATGTCCCTTGATAGAGCACTCTTAAGACTTTATACCGAACTCCCCAACTGGAAGCGGAGACGCGCGCCACCTTCCCAAAGGAGTTCGATGCCTTCTCGCCGATAAGTTTAGCATGCGGCACGTAGGACCTCGCATCGTCAAGGAGCATCCCCAACACCCCAACCTGAGTGACACATTTGATCGAGCACCCATCCAGCTTTATAGTAGGAGACCTCTTGAAACTACCTTTATAAGTTATAGTGAGACTTTTACCCGGGGAGAAATTCAGTCTGTTGCGCCCGCCCCATTCTAGGATCGAACCTAGTGCAATGGCAGCTTTTCGTTCAATTGCAGCACGGGATGGGGCCTCAATAACGAGGGTAACATCGTCAGCGTAGGCGAGCATGTGAACGCCCTCGGGTCGCGGCAGCAGTAGGAGGTCGTTGATTAGGAGGTTCCATAGCGTAGGGCCCAAGACTGACCCCTGTGGACACCCCATGGTGCATATTTTGGACGCGGTGAAGTTACCAGCTCTGAAAGTGATCCTTCTCTCCACAAAGTAGCCCACCAGGATTCGAAAGATGTTCCCGGGTATGCCGGCCTGCTTTGCTTTAAGAAGGATCATGGGCCACCATGCGTTATCAAAAGCACCCGGGATGTCCAGAAGGATCAGTTGTTCATACGGCTCAGCGCTGTCCGAGGTGATCCGGTTAATTGTGTCCAAAGCCGAGGTCGTAGAACGACCCCGGGTGAAGCCGTGCTGAGCCGTAGAGATGTTATTGTACAGGCAGGGGGCACAGGCGATGATAATCCGCTCTAATATCTTACCCAGAATGGGTAGAAGTGTGATTGGCCTGTAGGCCTTTGGATCTGCAAGTGATTTCCCATTGTTCTTTGGCAGGACCAGCAATCTCCCACTCTTCCATATGGCAGGAAAAACACCCTCATCGATGCATCGCCGGTACATAGAGGTCATCTCCGCAGGCGCAGCTTTCCAGACCCACTTGATAATTTTGGCCGTAATGTTATCAGGGCCGGCTGCTGTATTAGGCAGTGCCCTGATGATGCCTTCCAGCATTTCTCTGCACACATTTGTCTCTTCATGTAACGACGTAGATAGGGACAAACCCACCAACCACCCATGGCCTGACGAACCTTCTTGGTTATGCAGGCCGAAACTGCGGGAGATGCGCGCGGAATGGCCTCCACCGGTAGATAGGGACAAACCCACCAACCGCCCATGGCCTGACGAACCTTCTTGGTTATGCAGGCCGAAACTGCGGGAGATGCGCGCGGAATGGCCTCCACCGCGCGCACTTTCTTGACTCCCTACAAATTGTTCTATATCTGTCTCCTTGTCCCTATGGTCCCTCTCCCCTTTCTGGGGCGGACAACACAGAAACGCCTTCGGTGCCCTCCAAGTCGTCTCGCGCGCACACATAGTGCTACCACTGGCCTCCGTACAGTCTTATTATTATTACCTCGGGTAATCTCCTAACACTTCACCTCTTTCGAGTCCACTCCGAATCTTGTGCCATCTACGCGCGAAGTCCCGTAGCCGCCCGAAGTTCGCCGCGGAACCGACGAGATCGCAGTAGTAGATCGGGCCCACCCCGATCGCCTCCACACCCTCCAAAAGCTCCCTACGCGCGTCCCCGTAGAGCTTGCACTCCCACAGGACGTGGTGTACGTCCTCTACCTCACTCTCCCCATAGCAGGACCCCACGTCCGCGAGACTCAGTCGGTGCAGCCTACCCCTAAAACAGCCGTGGCCCGTCAGCAGCTGCGAAGTCTCATAGTCAGGCTCGACCCAAGTCGCCTTGAGTCGAACCCTCACTTCCGGGAAAAACCGATATAGCTCCCGCCCCTGGTCCGATGTGTCCCAACGCTCCTGCCATTCGGCAAGGGCGGACTCAGTTATTCTGAGTTTGGCACCCCGAAGCTCCTCCTTGGCAAGCGCGGACTCGCGTGCCACACCTAGTCTACCAGCCCGAATTACCTCGAGGTCGGCCGGAAATACACCGGCCAACACCGGCAAAGCGACAGAGCTCGTCGTGCGATACGCCTTGGTCAGAAGGATCAAGGCGGGTCTCTGGTTGCGGACTAGCGCCGACCGGACTACATGCAGGGAACAACGCTCAAACCAACACGCCGCAGCATACGTCACCGTGGCGATGAACGTGCCTCGGTACAAAAGCAACAAGGCTTTGTACCTAACTCCCCAGGATGTCGCCGATATCCTCGACATCTTGCCGAAGCAATTTGCCGCTTTCTCCCCTATCAACGCTGCATGCTGCGCGAAAGACAGATTCGCATCGACCACCACCCCCAGCACCGTGGTCGACGTGACGCTTCTTATCGAGGACCCCCCGAACCTGATAGTGGGCGGACGCTGGAATTTTCCCCGCATAGTCATAGTTACCGACTTAGCAGGGGAGAAGTCCAGCCTATTACGGGCCCCCCACTCACCGACGAGCGCCAAAACGATAGAGGCCAAGGCCTCTATGCTCGCCCGGGATTTGGCCTCAATAAGAATAGTCACATCGTCGGCGTATGCCACAATGCTCGCCTCCGCGGGGAGCGGCAACCGAAGCAAGTCATGCATAAGCAGGTTCCAGAGCGCCGGTCCCAGCACCGACCCTTGCGGGCAGCCCATGGTCGCAGCCTTCCACACAACCCGACGGCCGACGAACATACCCGTCCGGCGGTTCACGAAGTAGTCCGCCAGCATCTTAAAGATGTTGGGCGGGCATCCTCCGCGCTTCGCCTTGAGCAGGATCATCGGCCACCAGGCGTTGTCGAAGGCGCCAGAGATATCTAGAAAGATCGCCTGAACATAATTCGACGAACTCTCTCTTGCCACACTGAACATTTTCTTCAGTGCAGACACCGTCGACCGACCTCGAGTGAACCCGTGCTGGCAGTCCGAAACCCCTTTGGTTATTTGCGGGGCACACCTTAGCATTACGCGTTCTAAAATCTTACCGAAGATCGGCAACAGGGTGACGGGCCGGTACGCCTTGGGGTCGGTAAGCTGCTTGCCGTTCCCCTTCGGGAGGACAATCAGCCTACCGTCCTTCCACGTATCCGGGAAACATCCCTCCTGGACACATCGCCTAAACACTTCAGCAAACTCAACCGACGCGGCTGCCCAAACGTGTTTAACAATACGAGCGGATACCCCATCAATACCCGGTGCAGTGTTGGGTAAGTCCCTGACTATCTCCGCAATCACGCCGTCGGTTGGGGGCGGCGCATCTTCTCCTGAGGGTGTGAGCTAGGCCACCAACCGCACTTGCCTGTGGTACTCCGTGTCCTTGGACACATCGTCGTCCGGACACAGGGCATACATTAGGCTGTGCATGGCCTCATCCACACCTCCAGCATATCCTTCAGCAAAACTTGTGCCGTTTATTACATTGCTAGGAGGCCTAGACCTCCCGCTAGCAACCCGGTACGCCTGTCCCCAAGGGTCCAGGTTTCCCGAGTCCGCAATTTTTCTAAAATGCAAAAGTTGCGCTTCCCCCATGGCTGCCCTATATCTACTCCTATGCGCATGGAAGCGCTCCTTGGCATCCGACTCAACCTGGCCACCGGCCGAGCGAGTCGCCTGCCAGGCTCGTCTTAACTGATTATTCGTCCGACGCAACTCCCCAAGCTCGGACGTCCACCAATCATGTCCTTTGTTCGACTTCTTAGCTTTCGCCAACCCCAGTGTCTGCTTTGCGGTGCTCATAACAATTGCTGCGACCTGAGCACAGACTTCCGAGGCGGAACGCTTCCACCTTATGTCACCCACCCGATGGTGGATCCGACGCTCGAAGAGGGCCCAATCCACACCACGATCCCGGATCCTCAACGGCTCCTCGGGCGACTCAGCGCGTGGAGTGCTCGCACTAGCCACTTCAAATGTAACGAGACGGTGATCGGGGATGCCTCTACGTGATGTTAATGTGAGGTCGATGTTGGACGATCCATTCGCAGTTGAGAACGTCCAGGGTTGCCCCTCTTGGTTCAGCAACTGCAGGCCTCGGGCCAGGATAAACGCTTCCATGGACTCACGGCGATGCGTAACGTCTGGCCCACGTCCGGTGTACTGCCGTGGTTCGCAGAACCACATCGGAGAGTGCGCGTTGGAGTCTATACCTAATAGAACACGTTTCCCTTTCAGGGTGTCCAGGACTCTGCCTATGTGTTCCAGATGGACGTCTATGTCATCACTGTACTGAAAGTACGCGGACACCATGTAAATACCCTCCTCGTCGATTAGTAAGTGACACACTGTACAGTGCGTATTCGACAGATGGTGCAGGAGGGCACATGGGAGGTCCTTACGACGAACATACACACCTGCCTTTGCGTCTGGGCCGCACTGCAACATATTGCTTGCGGCTCCCCAGCTGGGTCCAGGGTAATGCTCCTGAGTCAGAACGACGTCTAGACTCATCTCCTCGGCAACGATAGGTAGCTCCATTGTAGCTAGCTCTGACCCCTGCAGATTAATCTGGCCGACTGTACACTTTGACGGAGCCATTAATATGCCGTTGACTCCACCATGCGTCTCTCGGCATGTACACGCGCCGGGCAGTCCCTAGCTCCGGTGGCGTGGTTCTCGGCGCCCTTCTGGCCGAACCTGGTGCAGGTCGCGCACCGCTCCTCCTTTCTGCAGCCATCGGCCTTGTACCCGATGGCCCCACACCTGTTGCAGGTCTCCTTTTCCTGCCGGCACCGCTTCTCGTTGTGGCCGTACATTGCGCACTTAGTGCATAGCACGGCCGTGGTGAAATCTTCCACCCGGCATACCCACGTACAGTCGGCCCTTGGACACGAGTGCTTTCCTCAGCTCTGGGGAGCAGGCGATAACCATCGCCGACCGGGATGATCCCATACGGCTCTTCCTGAACGCCAACCTACATTCTTGCAACATCCTGTCCAGGGTCCACTTCGCATCACCCTCAAAGTTTTGTTTGTGGATCGTTGTTAATGTTTCCCTTAAGTCGGGATCTTTGCCGTCCAGGTCCCTAATGACCACCAGGGGGGATCGCCCCTTAAGATCGCTCACCTTGACGGATCCCGGGAGTGCCGCCTTCAATTTATTGAGGTCCTCCGCTGTACGCGTCTGGACTACGAGTCCGCTGTTGCCCACTCGTCGCACTCTGTCCACCCCTATTTGCAGCTTCGCAGGGGCCACTGAGGACTTGACGATAGCTTTCGTCTCCTCCGAGGACTTAATTGTAGAACCCTCCGCCGGGTATATTGCCACCACTGGTCCTGCTGGGGCCCTGGCCTTCAGTTTCTCCGCATATGTGCTACCACTCTCCGCCCGCAGCTTACTCATACTCATGGCTGCAGCTCTGGCAGCTTCCGCTTCGGCCTCCGCTCGAGTTGACCTCTCCCTCTCCCTGGAGCAAGCCTCTTCCATTGTTACAACCTTTGTCGCTGCATTTGCCAATCTGCCGCGATCCTCTTCGGAAATAAGGCCAAGGTGCCCCACTATCTCCATGATGACCCCTAGTTGCAGGTTTATGGTGGCAATATCTGACTTATTCAATTTGTTGGCTGCTCCCGCTACACCGGCGATCAGTCTGGCCGCCGTGTTGGCTCTGGCCAGGAGCTGCCTTGAGGATGCCCTCGCTAGGTCGCCGTTCTCAGCTTCCTCCAACTCCCTCTCGTCCGCATCTGTCGAGTACGGAGTGTTGTACTCCGTACCTGGGGTGGTAGGGTCCATTCTGGCAGCCGATGGAATCAAGGAGCCTGTAGCAGTCCTGAGCTGCCTCCTCTTCGTCCGTTGGGGTGCTGGGTCATCGGGCGACAACATCCTCTTCACCTTCTCTCTAGGCATCTCCCTATGGGTCGTACCCGTCTGGGAGACGGGGGTAGTAGGGGGAGGTGGGGGGGAGTTGACCGGCGACAAAGACTGTAGTACCGCGTGGTACACAGCCGAAGCCATATCCATAGCCGACCGGGGGGGGGATGGTACTGGAATGGGGACATGGGGGTCGTCATCATAACGGATAGGGGGAGGGGGGGATCTCCTCAAAGAAGTTCTTGGTCGAAAAGGAAACCGCTCCTCTAAAGGAGGGCCCTCCTCAGAGCTGGACATTGTTACTAATAAAAGTTACTTAACAATGTAACTATTCTGTTTATTGTAAAACAACTTTAAAAACACAATAATTACACAATATAACACTAATAATAAAATAACAAAGTAAAAAGTTATAACAAAAATTCTCTTCGCGGTGCCGTTTCGCTGGGCCGCAAACTGAGCGAACACAGCCGACCGACCACACAATTATCAAAAATTTTTCTAAGTCCAAATATGGACTTAGAAAATTTTCGGCTGAAACGGAACGCAACACAAGTCACACGTCACTGTCATAAAATGTCAATGTCAGTGTCACTATCACTGTCACTGTCACTGTCAAATTGACAGCGACAGGAGACGTCAACGTCACCCGTCAAATTGACAGCTACAGCTGTCAACTGTCAAAGTGACAGAACAACGATGGCGTAAGCGTCTATGCGCACAGACTACCTTTACTATATACAAAAACTCTATACTAAAATAGTCACTGTCTATGAAAAACCCACGTGCCTCCAAGCAGGCACGCGGTCCTAACCTAAAACTAACCTATAAAAACACGTGCTCGGCAGAGTCAACGATAAAAACACCAATAATAACTACAAAATCCTACAACTAATAAACAAAAGGGGATGGGTACTCCCTGCAGTCCTTTTGCACCCTGTTTTACAAGCAACCCCTGGTCCCGGGGTGCGAAAACGGTATCTGGAACAATCACTCAGTCACTATCACTGTCACTGTGTCAAATCGCACGAATCCACATTAAAACAAATGAAAATAACAATATAACTACAACAATATAACAAGAACAATAAGAAAAGCAACGGAAAAACACTGGAAAACTCTGGGAAAACAATTAAAAATTATTTTCGCAGCAGAGCACTTGCGGCGCGTGCGCACTCGACGGCGGTCGGCACCGAAGTAGATAGGGACAAACCCACCAACCACCCATGGCCTGACGAACCTTCTTGGTTATGCAGGCCGAAACTGCGGGAGATGCGCGCGGAATGGCCTCCACCGCGCGCACTTTCTTGACTCCCTACAAATTGTTCTATATCTGTCTCCTTGTCCCTATGGTCCCTCTCCCCTTTCTGGGGCGGACAACACAGAAACGCCTTCGGTGCCCTCCAAGTCGTCTCGCGCGCACACATAGTGCTACCACTGGCCTCCGTACAGTCTTATTATTATTACCTCGGGTAATCTCCTAACACTTCACCTCTTTCGAGTCCACTCCGAATCTTGTGCCATCTACGCGCGAAGTCCCGTAGCCGCCCGAAGTTCGCCGCGGAACCGACGAGATCGCAGTAGTAGATCGGGCCCACCCCGATCGCCTCCACACCCTCCAAAAGCTCCCTACGCGCGTCCCCGTAGAGCTTGCACTCCCACAGGACGTGGTGTACGTCCTCTACCTCACTCTCCCCATAGCAGGACCCCACGTCCGCGAGACTCAGTCGGTGCAGCCTACCCCTAAAACAGCCGTGGCCCGTCAGCAGCTGCGAAGTCTCATAGTCAGGCTCGACCCAAGTCGCCTTGAGTCGAACCCTCACTTCCGGGAAAAACCGATATAGCTCCCGCCCCTGGTCCGATGTGTCCCAACGCTCCTGCCATTCGGCAAGGGCGGACTCAGTTATTCTGAGTTTGGCACCCCGAAGCTCCTCCTTGGCAAGCGCGGACTCGCGTGCCACACCTAGTCTACCAGCCCGAATTACCTCGAGGTCGGCCGGAAATACACCGGCCAACACCGGCAAAGCGACAGAGCTCGTCGTGCGATACGCCTTGGTCAGAAGGATCAAGGCGGGTCTCTGGTTGCGGACTAGCGCCGACCGGACTACATGCAGGGAACAACGCTCAAACCAACACGCCGCAGCATACGTCACCGTGGCGATGAACGTGCCTCGGTACAAAAGCAACAAGGCTTTGTACCTAACTCCCCAGGATGTCGCCGATATCCTCGACATCTTGCCGAAGCAATTTGCCGCTTTCTCCCCTATCAACGCTGCATGCTGCGCGAAAGACAGATTCGCATCGACCACCACCCCCAGCACCGTGGTCGACGTGACGCTTCTTATCGAGGACCCCCCGAACCTGATAGTGGGCGGACGCTGGAATTTTCCCCGCATAGTCATAGTTACCGACTTAGCAGGGGAGAAGTCCAGCCTATTACGGGCCCCCCACTCACCGACGAGCGCCAAAACGATAGAGGCCAAGGCCTCTATGCTCGCCCGGGATTTGGCCTCAATAAGAATAGTCACATCGTCGGCGTATGCCACAATGCTCGCCTCCGCGGGGAGCGGCAACCGAAGCAAGTCATGCATAAGCAGGTTCCAGAGCGCCGGTCCCAGCACCGACCCTTGCGGGCAGCCCATGGTCGCAGCCTTCCACACAACCCGACGGCCGACGAACATACCCGTCCGGCGGTTCACGAAGTAGTCCGCCAGCATCTTAAAGATGTTGGGCGGGCATCCTCCGCGCTTCGCCTTGAGCAGGATCATCGGCCACCAGGCGTTGTCGAAGGCGCCAGAGATATCTAAAAAGATCGCCTGAACGTAGTTCGACGAACTCTCTCTTGCCACACTGAAGATTTTCTTCAATGCGGACACCGTCGACCGACCTCGAGTGAACCCGTGCTGGCAGTCCGAAACCCCTTTGGTTATTTGCGGGGCACACCTTAACATTACGCGTTCTAAAATCTTACCGAAGATCGGCAACAGGGTGACGGGCCGGTACGCCTTGGGGTCGGTAAGCTGCTTGCCGTTCCCCTTCGGGAGGACAATCAGCCTACCGTCCTTCCACGTATCCGGGAAACATCCCTCCTGGACACATCGCCTAAACACTTCAGCAAACTCAACCGACGCGGCTGCCCAAACGTGTTTAACAATACGAGCGGATACCCCATCAATGCCCGGTGCAGTGTTGGGTAAGTCCCTGACTATTTCCGCAATCACGCCGTCGGTTGGGGGCGGCGCATCTTCTCCTGAGGGTGTGAGCGAGGCCACCAAGCGCACTTGCCTGTGGTACTCCGTGTCCTTGGACACATCGTCGTCCGGACACAGGGCATACATTAGGCTGTGCATGGCCTCATCCACACCTCCAGCATATCCTTCAGCAAAACTTGTGCCGTTTATTACATTGCTAGGAGGCCTAGACCTCCCGCTAGCAACCCGGTACGCCTGTCCCCAAGGGTCCAGGTTTCCCGAGTCCGCAATTTTCCTAAAATGCAAAAGTTGCGCTTCCCCCATGGCTGCCCTATATCTACTCCTATGCGCATGGAAGCGCTCCTTGGCATCCGACTCAACCTGGCCACCGGCCGAGCGAGTCGCCTGCCAGGCTCGTCTTAACTGATTATTCGTCCGACGCAACTCCCCGAGCTCGGACGTCCACCAATCATGTCCTTTGTTCGACTTCTTAGCTTTCGCCAACCCCAGTGTCTGCTTTGCGGTGCTCATAACAATTGCTGCGACCTGAGCACAGACTTCCGAGGCGGAACGCTTCCACCTTATGTCTCCCACCCGGTGGTGTATCCGACGCTCGAAGAGGGCCCAATCCACACCACGATCCCGGATCCTCAACGGCTCCTCGGGCGACTCAGCGCGTGGAGTGCTCGCACTAGCCACTTCAAATGTAACGAGACGGTGATCGCTCTCGAATTTATGTACCCACACCCTCCATCCCGTCACCGGGATGCCTCTACGTGATGATAATGTGAGGTCGATGTTGGACGATCCGTTCGCAGTTGAGAACGTCCAGGGTTGCCCCTCTTGGTTCAGCAACTGCAGGCCTCGGGCCAGGATAAACGCTTCCATGGACTCACGGCGATGCGTGACGTCTGGCCCACGTCCGGTGTACTGCCGTGGTTCGCAGAACCACATCGGAGAGTGCGCGTTGGAGTCTATACCTAATAGAACACGTTTCCCTTTCAGGGTGTCCAGGACTCTGCCTATGTGTTCTAAATGGACGTCTATGTCATCACTGTACTGAAAGTACGCGGACACCATGTAAATACCCTCCTCGTCGATTAGTAAGTGACACACTGTACAGTGCGTATTCGACAGATGGTGCAGGAGGGCACATGGGAGGTCCTTGCGACGAACATACACACCTGCCTTTGCGTCTGGTCCGCACTGCAGCATATTGCTTGCGGCTCCCCAGCTGGGTCCAGGGTAATGCTCCTGAGTCAGAACGACGTCTAGACCCATCTCCTCGGCAACGATAGGTAGCTCCATTGTAGCTAGCTCTGACCCCTGCAGATTAATCTGGCCGACTGTACACTTTAACGGAGCCATTAATATGCCGTTGACTCCACCATGCGTCTCTCGGCATGTACACGCGCCGGGCAGTCCCTAGCTCCGGTGGCGTGGTTCTCGGCGCCCTTCTGGCCGAACCTGGTGCAGGTCGCGCACCGCTCCTCTTTTTTGCAGCCATCGGCCTTGTGCCCGATGGCTCCACACCTGTTGCAGGTCTCCTTTTCCTGCCGGCACCGCTTCTCGTTGTGGCCGTACATTGCTCACTTGGTGCATAGCACGGCCGTGGTGAAATCTTCCACCCGGCATACCTCCCAACCCACGTACAGTCGGCCCTTGGACACGAGTGCTTTCCTCAGCTCTGGGGAGCAGGCGATGACCCTCGCCGACCGGGATGACCCCATGCGGCTCTTCCTGAACGCCAGCCTACATTCTTGCAAAATCCTGTCCAGGGTCCACTTCGCATCCCCCTCAAAGTTTTGTTTGTGGATCGTTGATATTGTTTCCCTTAAGTCGGGATCTTTGCCGTCCAGGTCCCTAATGACCACCAGGGGGGATCGCCCCTTAAGGTCGCTCACCTCGACGGATCCCGGGAGTGCCGCCTTCAATTTATTGAGGTCCTCCGCTGTACGCGTCTGGACTACGAGTCCGCTGTTGCCCACTCGTCGCACTCTGTCCACCCCTATTTGCAGCTTCGCAGGGGCCACTGAGGACTTGACGATAGCTTTCGTCTCCTCCGAGGTCTTTATCTTCGGACCCTCCGCCGGGTAAATTGCAACTACTGGCCCTGTAGGGGCCCTGGCCTTGAGTTTCTCGGCGTACGAGAGTCCGCCCTCGGATCTTGCTGCGGATAGATTTAAATTCATGGCCGCTGCCCTGGCAGCCTCAGCCTCAGCTTCCGCCCGGGTTAGTCTTTCCTTTTCGCGGTCGTACGCCTGCTCCATCTTTTCGGCCTTCATTGCCGCGTTGACCAGTCGGCCCCGGTCCTCTTCAGCCATGATGCCAAGGTGCCCCACTATCTCCATTAGGACTCCCAGTTGCCCATGGATGGTGGCAATATCAGCCTTATTCAATTTATTTGAAGCACCTGCCACTCCGGAGATCATCCTTGCCGCGGTATTTGCTTTGGCCAGTAGCTGCCTGGACGTTGCTCTTCCTAGGTCCACCCTCGCCCTTTCGGTCTCCTCCCTACCTTCTTCCTCGTCCGAAGAGTACGGAGTATTGTACTCCGTTCCGGGCGTCGAGGCGTCGGCTCGCACAGTCAGCTGTGAGGAGGGGCCCGGGAGGCCACCCTTCACTTGCCTGCGTTTTGGACGCTGGCTTACCGCCGACTCATCAGGTGACAGTACACGTTTCACCTTTTCACGTACATCTGTCACCGGTACCGTCTGGGAGATAGGGGTCGTGGGGGGAGCAGGGGGGGAGTGGCCCGGCGACAACGATTGTAACACCGCATGATAAGCGGCCGTCGCCATTTCCATTGCTGACCGGGGGGGGGATGGCACAGGGATGGGGACGGGGGGATCATCGAACTGGGCGAGGGAGGGGGGAGGGGATCTTCTCAACGATGTCTTAGGTCTAAAAACGTATCGTTCCTCCTGAGGAGGGCCCTCCTCAGAACTCGACATTGTACCGACCCTTCTAGAAAAGTGTCGGCAATTTCACTTCCACAGTAAGTATTTATTAATTAATAGTCTTAATTAAAAATACACAATATAGTACAGAAACACAGTAATTTTTATAAGTTCTTATAAGTTTTTATAAGTTCACTATGCCAGCGGTGCCGTTTCGATACGTCGTGTACAGGTCGAACACGGCAAGGCAACAATAAATTTTAAAAATTTTTCTAAGTCCAAACTTGGACTTAGAAAATTTCTGCTAAAACGGAACGTAACTCAATGTCACTTGTCACTGTCAAAGTCAAAGTCACTGTCAAAGTTTGATAGTGACAGGTAATGTCAAAACACACAAATGTCAAATTTGACAGCGACAGCTGTCAACTGTCAAAATGACGAACACAAGTAAATGTCAAACCAAGCGTCCATGCGCACAGATTAACTAACCTAAACTAACCTATTAAACACACACGTGCTCGGCACACGGTCCTAACCTAAGCTAACCTATAATACACGTGCTCGGCAGAGTCAACGTTAAAACACCACTAATTACAAAATCCTACAACTAATTAACAAAGAAAAGGGGATGGGTACTCCCTGGTGTCCTTTCACCTCGTTTTCGAGCAACCCCTGGTCCCGGGGTGCGAAAACGAATCGGGAACAAACACCGAGTCACTTTCACTATTTATGTGTCACAAAGCACTGTTTCAGTTAATAACTATATACAAACACAACAATAACAACATATAACAATGAATAAGAAGGAAAAACAAAGAAAACACTAGAAAACTCTGGAAAAACAATTAAATATTATTTTCAGAGTAGCACTTGCGGCGCGTGCGCACTCGACGGCGGTCGGCACCGAAGTAGATAGGGACAAACCCACCAACCACCCATGGCCTGACGAACCTTCTTGGTTATGCAGGCCGAAACTGCGGGAGATGCGCGCGGAATGGCCTCCACCGCGCGCACTTTCTTGACTCCCTACAAATTGTTCTAAATCTGTCTCCTTGTCCCTATGGTCCCTCTCCCCTTTCTGGGGCGGACAACACAGAAACGCCTTCGGTGACCTCCAAGTCGTCTCGCGCGCACACATAGTGCTACCACTGGCCTCCGTACAGTCTTATTTCATTGCCTCGGGTAATCTCCTAACACTTCACCTCTTTCGAGTCCACTCCGAATCTTATGCCATCTACGCGCGAAGTCCCGTAGCCGCCCGAAGTTCGCCGCGGAACCGACGAGATCGCAGTAGTAGATCGGGCCCACCCCGATCGCCTCCACACCCTCCAAAAGCTCCCTACGCGCGTCCCCGTAGAGCTTACACTCCCACAGAACGTGGTGTACGTCCTCTACCTCACTCTCCCCACAGTAGCAGGACCCCACGTCCGCGAGACCCAGTCGGTGCAGCCTACCCCTAAAACAGCCGTGACCCGTCAGCAGCTGCGAAGTTTCATAGTCAGGCTCGACCCAAGTCGCCTTGAGTCGAACCCCCACTTCCGGGAAAAACCGATATAGCTCCCGCCCCTGGTCCGATGTGTCCCAACGCTCCTGCCATTCGGCAAGGGCGGACTCAGTTATTCTGAGTTTGGCGCCCCGAAGCTCCTCCTTGGCAAGCGCGGACTCGCGTGCCACACCTAGTCTGCCAGCCCGAATTACCTCGAGGTCGGCCGGAAATACACCGGCCAACACCGGCAAAGCGACAGAGCTCGTCGTGCGATACGCCTTGGTCAGAAGGATCAAGGCGGATCTCTGGTTGCGGACTAGCGCCGACCGGACTACATGCAGGGAACAACGCTCAAACCAACACGCCGCAGCATACGTCACCGTGGCGATAAACGTGCCTCGGTACAAAAGCAGCAAGGCTTTGTACCTGACTCCCCAGGATGTCGCCGATATCCTCGACATCTTGCCGAAGCAATTTGCCGCTTTCTCCCCTATCGACGCTGCATGCTGCGCGAAAGACAGATTCGCATCGACCACCACCCCCAGCACCGTGGTCGACGTGACGCTTCTTATCGAGGACCCCCCGAACCTGATAGTGGGCGGACGCTGGAATTTTCCCCGCATAGTCATAGTTACCGACTTAGCAGGGGAGAAGTCCAGCCTATTACGGGCCCCCCACTCACCGACGAGCGCCAAAACGATAGAGGCCAAGGCCTCTATGCTCGCCCGGGATTTGGCCTCAATAAGAATCGTCACATCGTCGGCGTATGCCACAATGCTCGCCTCCGCGGGGAGCGGCAGCCGAAGCAAGTCATCCATAAGAAGGTTCCAGAGCGCCGGTCCCAGCACCGACCCTTGCGGGCAGCCCATGGTCGCAGCCTTCCACACAACCCGACGGCCGACGAACATACCCGTCCGGCGGTTCACGAAGTAGTCCGCCAGCATCTTAAAGATGTTGGGCGGGCATCCTCCGCGCTTCGCCTTGAGCAGGATCATCGGCCACCAGGCGTTGTCGAAGGCGCCAGAGATATCTAAAAAGATCGCCTGAACGTAGTTCGACGAACTCTCTCTTGCCACACTGAAGATTTTCTTCAATGCGGACACCGTCGACCGACCTCGAGTGAACCCGTGCTGGCGGTCCGAAACCCCTTTGGTTATTTGCGGGGCACACCTTAACATTACGCGTTCTAAAATCTTACCGAAGATCGGCAACAGGGTGACGGGCCGGTACGCCTTGGGGTCGGTAAGCTGCTTGCCGTTCCCCTTCGGGAGGACAATCAGCCTACCGTCCTTCCACGTATCCGGGAAACATCCCTCCTGGACACATCGCCTAAACACTTCAGCAAACTCAACCGACGCGGCTGCCCAAACGTGTTTAACAATACGAGCGGATACCCCATCAATGCCCGGTGCAGTGTTGGGTAAGTCCCTGACTATTTCCGCAATCACGCCGTCGGTTGGGGGCGGCGCATCTTCTCCTGAGGGTGTGAGCGAGGCCACCAAGCGCACTTGCCTGTGGTACTCCGTGTCCTTGGACACATCGTCGTCCGGACACAGGGCATACATTAGGCTGTGCATGGCCTCATCCACACCTCCAGCATATCCTTCAGCAAAACTTGTGCCGTTTATTACATTGCTAGGAGGCCTAGACCTCCCGCTAGCAACCCGGTACGCCTGTCCCCAAGGGTCCAGGTTTCCCGAGTCCGCAATTTTCCTAAAATGCAAAAGTTGCGCTTCCCCCATGGCTGCCCTATATCTACTCCTATGCGCATGGAAGCGCTCCTTGGCATCCGACTCAACCTGGCCACCGGCCGAGCGAGTCGCCTGCCAGGCTCGTCTTAACTGATTATTCGTCCGACGCAACTCCCCGAGCTCGGACGTCCACCAATCATGTCCTTGTTCGACTTCTTAGCTTTCGCCAACCCCAGTGTCTGCTTTGCGGTGCTCATAACAATTGCTGCGACCTGAGCACAGACTTCCGAGGCGGAACGCTTTCACCTTATGTCTCCCACCCGGTGGTGTATCCGACGCTCAAAGAGGGCCCAATCCACACCACGATCCCGGATCCTCAACGGCTCCTCGGACGACTCAGCGCGTGGAGTGCTCGCACTAGCCACTTCAAACGTTACGAGACGATGGTCGCTCTCGAATTTATGTACCCACACCCTCCATCCCGTCACCGGGATGCCTCTACGTGATGTTAATGTGAGGTCGATGTTGGACGATCCGTTCGCAGTTGAGAACGTCCAGGGTTGCCCCTCTTGGTTCAGCAACTGCAGGCCTCGGGCCAGGATAAACGCTTCCATGGACTCACGGCGATGCGTGACGTCTGGCCCACGTCCGGTGTACTGCCGTGGTTCGCAGAACCACATCGGAGAGTGCGCGTTGGAGTCTATACCTAAAAGAACACGTTTCCCTTTCAGGGTGTCCAGGACTCTGCCTATGTGTTCTAAATGGACGTCTATGTCATCACTGTACTGAAAGTACGCGGACACCATGTAAATACCCTCCTCGTCGATTAGTAAATGACACACTGTACAGTGCGTATTCGACAGATGGTGCAGGAGGGCACATGGGAGGTCCTTGCGACGAACATACACACCTGCCTTTGCCTCTGGGCCGCACTGCAACATATTGCTTGCGGCTCCCCAGCTGGGTCCAGGGTAATGCTCCTGAGTCAGAACGACGTCTAGACCCATCTCCTCGGCAACGATAGGTAGCTCCATTGTAGCTAGCTCTGACCCCTGCAGATTAATCTGGCCGACTGTACACTTTAACGGAGCCATTAATATGCCGTTGACTCCACCATTCGTCTCTCGGCATGTACACGCGCCGGGCAGTCCCTAGCTCCGGTGGCGTGGTTCTCGGCGCCCTTCTGGCCGAACCTGGTGCAGGTCGCGCACCGCTCCTCCTTTTTGCAGCCATCGGCCTTGTGCCCGATGGCTCCACACCTGTTGCAGGTCTCCTTTTCCTGCCGGCACCGCTTCTCGTTGTGGCCGTACATTGCGCACTTGGTGCATAGCACGGCCGTGGTGAAATCTTCCACCCGGCATACCTCCCAACCCACGTACAGTCGGCCCTTGGACACGAGTGCTTTCCTCAGCTCTGGGGAGCAGGCGATAACCATCGCAGACCGGGACGACCCCATACGGCTCTTCCTGAACGCCAATCTACTTGCGTGCAACATCCTGTCTAGGGTCCACTTCGAGTCACCCTCAAAATTCTGCTTGTGGATCGTAGTTAATGTTTCCCTCAAGTCGGGATCTTTGCCATCCAGGTCCCTAATGACCACCAGGGGGGATTGCCCCTTAAGGTCGCTCACCTTGACGGATCCCGGGAGTGCCGCCTTCAATTTGTTCAGGTCCTCCGCTGTACGCGTCTGGACTACGAGTCCGCTGTTGCCCACTCGTCGCACTCTGTCCACCCCTATTTGCAGCTTCGCAGGGGCCACCGAGGACTTTACGACCGCTTTGGTCTCCTCCGAGGACTTCAAATTTGACCCCTCTGCCGGGTAGATTGCCACTACTGGTCCCGCTGGGACCCGGCTCTTTAATTTGTCAGCATATGTTCCCGCTCCCGGAACCACTTCAGCCGCCCGCGACATCGCCGCCGCTCTAGCAGCCTCCGCCTCGGCCTCCGCCCGGGTCAGCCTCTCCTTCTCCCTCGAGTAGGCCTGTTCAATCTTCTCGACCTTGACCGCTGCGTTAGCCAGCCGGCCGCGATCCTCCTCCGAGATCAGCCCCAGATGCCCCACGATCTCCATTATTACCCCCAGTTGACCGTTGATGGTGGCAATGTCCGCCTTATTCAACTTATTGGAGGCGCCTGCCACCCCGGCGATCATCCTCGCTGCCTTATTGGCTTTAGCCAGCAGCTGGCGGGACGTTGCTCGATCCAGGTCCTCCACCTCCAACTCTTCTAATTCCGACTCTGAGGAGTACGGTGTATTGTACTCCGTGCCCGGAGTCGAGGGGTCCATCCGTACCGCCAATGAGGAGGAGCCAATTGTTTTCTTCACCTGTCTCCTCTTCGGCTTCTGGGCCGCAGCGGTCTCGTCGGGAGACAACACTCTCTTTACTTTCTCCCTTGTAGCTTCCCTGTCGATCGGCTCCCTATGGGTCAAGCCCGTCATGGAGACGGGGGTAGTAGGGGGAGGGGGGGGGGGGAGTGGCCCGGCGACAAGGATTGTAGCACCGCATGGTACGCCGCGGTAGCCATATCCATCGCTGAACGGGGGGGGGATGGTACGGGAATGGGGACCGGGGGGTCGTCGTCATAGCGTATAGGGTGAGGGGGGGATCTCCTCAAAGAGGTCCTCGGGCGGAAAGGAAACCGCTCCTCTAAAGGAGGGGGGCCCTCCTCGGAGCTCGACATTGTTCCTTAAAAGTCCCTGAGCAATGCCACTAATCAGTTTTAGTTGTAAAACACACAATTAACAATTTGAAAAACACAGTTAAAACACAATAAATACACAATATAATAATTATAGTCAAAAACAAAGTAAAAAGTTGTAGCAAAATTTCGCTTCGCGGTGCCGCTTCGCTGGGCCGTAAACTGGGCGAACACAGCCGATCGACCACAAAATTATTAAAAAATTTTCTAAGTCCAAGTTTGGACTTAGAAAATTTTTCGGCTGAAACGGAACGCAATCAGTGAATGACACACGTCACACGTCACCGTTAATCAATGTCAATGTCACTGTCAAAAATTGACAGTGACAGGTAATGTCAATAACACGTCAAATTTGACAGTGACAGCTGTCACCTGTCAAAATGACAAACACAGAATAAATGTCAAAGTAGGCGTCCATGCGCACAGATTAACTAACACTACTATGGTCCACCACGTGCCGCCAAGCGGGCACGCGGTCCTAACCTAAAATAACCTATAAAAACACGTGCTCGGCAGAGTCAACGATAAAAACACCCCTAATAACTACAAAATCCTACAACTAATTAACAATAGGGGATGGGTACTCCCTGCAGTCCTTTTGCACCCCGTTCTACAAACAACCCCTGGTCCGGGGGTGCGAAAACGGAGTCGGGAACAAACACCAAGTCACTACACTGTTTTCGTGTCACAAAGCACTGTTTCAGTTTAATAACCATATACAAACACAACAATAACAACGTATAACAATAAATAAGGAGGAAAAACAAAGAAAACACGGGAAAAACACTGGAAAATAATTAAAACGATTTTCGCAGCGGAGCACTTGCGGCGCGTGCGCACTCGACGGCGGTCGGCACCGAAGTGAATAGGGACATAACCCTCCACCAACCCATGGTCCTTCCTACCAATCATGGTTTACGGACCGAATCTCGGGAGAGCGCAGGGGTACTTGCTCAGGCTCTTTCCCCGCTGCGCTTACTTGACTCCCTACACTTCTTTTTCCGTCCCTCTCCCTATGTGCAATTCTCCCCCTTCTGGGGCTTGACTATCAAAAATACGGCACTTCGCCTCGGTGTTGCCATGTTACAACGAAATTACTCAAAGGCGCTCCTGATGTGGTGCCAGGAACGCGCAAAACTGCACAGGGCAGACCAGTTTCTGTGCGAGTCTAACAGGTTCTGGTGGTAAACAGGGCCTGGCACCACATACTCAATGCTATCAAGGAGGCGTTTACGCGCTTCTCCGTAAAGGGGGCACTCCCACAGCGCGTGGTCCCGGTCCTCCACCTCGCCGTCACCCCCCGGACACAATGGCGTCTCCACCAGCGACAATTTAAATAATCTATTCCGGAAGCATCCATGCCCCGTCAGCATCTGCGATAGGCAATAGTCCGGCTCTATCCATGGACTATGGAGCCTCCTCCTGACGTCGGGCATGAACCTGTACAGGTCACGGCCATCGCTGCACGTACTCCAGCGGTCCTGCCAAAGGTCGATTGCCTCCCCTCTAACCGTGCGGCTCAGTTGTCGGCGCTCCCTAGGAGCCATATTGCGTCCCTCCTCCTCAATTCGTCCCGCACAAAATACCTCAAGGTCACCAGGTAAGACTCCAGCCAACACCGGAAGGGCTACGGTACTGCAAGTACGGTACGCCTTCGTTAGCAAAATCAGGGCGGATCTCTGATTGCTCAATAGGGATCTTCTGACCGAGTATTGCGTAGTTCGGCGATACCATACGGCCGCAGCGTAGCACAGAACTGACACGAAAGTCCCCCGGTACAAGATTTTGAGCGACCTATATCTCACTCCCCATCTAGATGCCGACACTCGAGACACCTTGCCGAAGGAGTTCGCGGCTCTCTCCCCAATGGACCTCGCATGCGGCACATAGGACCCCGATTCGTCGTAGATAACACCCAACACTTTGGACTCAGCAACACTACGGACAGAAGACCCATTTAGTCTAATGGTCGGAGGTCTCTTGAATCTCCCTTTGCGACACATTGTATAGCTTTTACCGGGGGAGAACCCAAGCCGGTTTCGCTCACTCCAATCCACCAAAGAAGTCAGTGTTGCCGCGGCCTTACGCTCGATATCCGCACGAGAGGAAGCCTCAATCACCAGGGTGATGTCATCGGCGTAGGCAATGAGGTGCACGCCGGCCGGGCGCGGCAACAGAAGGAGGTCGTTGAGGAGGAGGTTCCAAAGGATCGGACCCAGAACTGAACCTTGTGGACATCCCATGGTGCATACCTTTGACGCTAACCGGCTACCGGCGTGGAGGGTGACCTTCCTCTCAGTGAAATAACTTATTAAGATGTGATAGATGTTTTTCTGGATACCCGATTGCTTGGCCTTTACGAGAATCATGGGCCACCACGCGTTGTCAAATGCACCAGAAATGTCCAGAAAGACCAGCTGCACGTACGGCTCGGCACTGCTCGTGGTGATAAGATTTAATGCGTTCAAGGCCGTGGTCGTGGAACGGCCACGGGTGAAACCGTGTTGAGATGGAGATATATTTCCGCGCAGGCAGGGAGCGCAGGCCACAATAATACGCTCCAAGATCTTACCCAAAATCGGGAGTAACGTGATAGGTCTATAAGCTTTGGGGTCCGTTAAGGGCTTATCGTTCCCCTTTGGCAGGACCAGCAGCCGGCCAGTCTTCCAGATGGTCGGGAAGACACCCTCTCTAAGACATATCCGGTACATGTGGAGCATTTCCGCTCCTGCAGCTTTCCAGGACCACTTAACTATCCTGGCAGTGATACCGTCAGTGCCAGCAGCAGTATTGGGTAAGGCTTTAATAATGTTATCCACCATCTCCACAGTGACAATCTCTATGTCCCCTTTACAGTTTGGGGGAATTGCCGCCGCAATGCGGACAGCCCGATGGTATGTTGAGTCGCTTTGTGTGTTATCGTCCGGAATTAGGCAGTCCAGCAGTGTCGACATCGTCGAGCCAGTATCCTCCGTAAAGCCTTCAGCCAGTTTAACACCATTGATTATGTTAGCCGGTGGTCGAAAACGCCCGCAAGCGGCGCGATACGCAGCCCCCCAAGGGTCATCGTTACCCGAGTCAGCCATTTTCTGGAAGTAGCTCGTTTCCGCAGATCGCATCTCCCGTTTGTAAGCTAACCGCGCAGACCTCAATGCATTGTGGAGACTCTCCACCGCTACGCCACCCAGTCTTCTAGCGCGCTGCCACCGCCGGCGGGCTCCAGCCGTTGCCCGACGCAGATGGTCTAGTTTTGGCGTCCACCACTCATACTTCCCTACCACACTTCTGGCCTGAAAACCCAGCTCCTCTCCAGCCGTGCGTGTTATAATATTAGTAAGCACCTGGCAATACTTCTCGGCAGGCATGCCCGCACTCACGGCACCGACTCTTGCATGCAGGGCCGAACAATAGTTCCCCCAGTCAACCCCCCTGACTCTAAACGGCGCCATCAGGACATCATCTTCAACACGGTCCAACCGGGTACCCAGGCTGGGCACAACCTCGAAGGTGATTAGTTGGTGGTCGCTAACGCTGGCTCCCTCGTGCACTGTCCAGGCATCGACATGTACGCCCCTTGATGAAAGGGTCAAGTCTACGTTCGACTCCCCGTTCGGTCCACAGAAAGTCGGTGGCTGATCTGGCGCATTATGTAACATTAGGCCCTGGGCCAGCAAAAAGTCCTCCATGCAGGACCTCCTGTGTTCCACGTCAGCTCCTCTACCCACGTACTGGTCGCGCCTGCAGTACCAAATTGGCGAGTGGGCATTACTGTCCACTCCCACTAAAAAGGGTTTGGCCCCGATTTCCTTCAGGACTCGTTCAAGATGGTGGATGTGGACAGCGATGTCGTGGCTATATTTAAAATAGGCGGAGATGATGTGGAGATCGAGTCCTCCATACCCTAAGTGGTACACACCGCAGAAGTCCGTGCAGAGATTATGGAGCACCGTAATAGTCACTTCCCGGTTTAGGACAAGGATGCCGGCCATTGAGTCCGAGTCGTTCTGTACAAGTCCTGTTACTGAACCATACTGTTCTTGGACTAGGACTACGTCCAAATCCATAGCCCGCGCGGTGACCGGGAGCTCCTTGGTGGCGCAAATTGACCCATTGAGGTTTAACTGGCCAACGCGAAGTTTGCTGGTGGACTTATCCATACCTTAGCATGTTCGCGGCCTGCTGTTCCGCGTGCAGTCTTGCTGGACAAGTGGCAGCTGCGGTTGCGTGTAGGTGAGCATCACGCCTCCTAAATCGCTTGCACGTTGCGCAACACTGCGTATTAGACTGGCACTCTCCCGTACGGTGTCCTTGTTCACCGCATCTGCCACACGTCATTTCCCTGGCCCTGCAGTACTTCTCCGGATGGCCATACTGCTGGCATTTGGTGCAGCAGGTCGCCCGCACGTGGTCACTGACGTCGGCCACATCCCATCCTATGTAAATGTGTCCGAGCTGGATCAACTTGTCTCGCAGCGGCATGCTGCACTCCAAAAGGTACAAAAATTTCGGGCCCACTTGCTTCTTGAGGACAACCTTACATTGCTCTTTGACTTTGGCTAAGGGCCAGTCACCGTCGTCCACAAGGTTGACTCTGTGTAATTCGGCTATTAGGTCAGCCTCAACAATGTCGGTCCTAAGGTACCTTAGGGCAACCCTTGGTAGCCGGACCTTTGGATCTGCGATCTTAAGAGTTGGCGGGGCGACAGCTTTTAATTTTTCAGCCGCTGCAGCATCTGCGGTTCTCACGACGACACCCGAGTTACCCACCATGCGCACGCTCTGAATGCGTATCCCCTCAGCACTTGGCTTAACCGCCTCCTGAAGAGCCTTCTTGGTGTCCTCTGCTGTCTTCATGTTCTCGTCCGCTGGGTAAAAGACGACCGACGGCCCGTGCTGCTTGACCTCAAGAGGTGGTCTACCTCGCGGCAACTTCAACATGCTGGAGTAGCTCGGCACTCCAGTCTGACCCAAAGAACAAGCAGCGGCCGTGGATGAGGCACCCAGAGTTCTCCGTGACCACTCCAGCTCACACGAGGCCTCTCGGAGCTTAGAGGCGACAACCTGGTGTTCCATTTGGGCAAGCTGAATTTCCAACGCTCCGACCGCTGCGAGAATATCCTGGCTGTGAGCCGCTACCACGCTTCTGTCACTCATGTTCAGCTTGTTGGTGGCATTTGTGACGCAACCTATACCCTTTAACGCCGAGTGGACCATCTCTAACAGCTGGAGCTTGCTCATCGAGGACAAGCTACTCGGGGCAGCAGATTGTTGCTGCGGGGGCAAGGAGGGAGTCTGGGATGGTTGGGGGGGGTTCTGGGAGGGCCTAGGTTGGGTGGTTAGGATCCCACCTACTGGCGGGACAACCGTCCGCTTACGTTCCGCGATGCGACGGCGGACCGCTTCCTGGACTTCCTCCGGAGAGCCCAGGGTCCTCTTGCTGGTGCTTGAGCCGGGGACAAGTGGGGTTTGAGTTTGAGGTACTTCTTCCGGCATCACAAAGCCACCCTCTCTAGGGGGGGATCTCGCAAGAGAGTGTCGCGGACTAAAGCCCGTCTCACGCGACATCTCCTCCAGTACCTTCAGTTCTTCCTCCTTGCGGGCCATCTCCGCATCAATCAGCGATCGAGTGTAAGTCGATTCGTCCTCCTCCATAGTGAGGAAACTATTCTTGACTTATATTTTAAGTATCACTACTAGTAAACACAGTCACCAATCCAATTTCAAAATCACTAAGTCTGATAAGAGTCGAAAAGTTTTAACTTAAAATTAACACTTTGTAAATTAAACTAACAAATTTATAAAATAAACAATAACAATAAATGGAGACACAAAACAAGAAAAAGTCCAATGCCCGCAGCAATCGGCTATCGCCGTTTGCGCAGCGGCGCCGCTTCTAAACTCGGCGTCAAAAAAATCGCACCTTATAAAAATCTTATTCAAAAATTCCTAAACCTTATATAGAGGATAGTGTTAGGTATCATTAGAAAGGTAACAAAAAGGAGCATCAAACAACAATTAAGTGCAATCTTTTTTTTAATTAAAATTATACAAAAAGCATAAAAATTTGAAAAATAATAAAAAATCTTAATTAAGTCCTAATTAATAATCGATAATTTACAAAAAAAATGTACAAAAAGTGTCTTAAAATTAACTCAAAATCTAGTGTTACCCCCCCTTGCCCTGATGACGGCTTCCATACGGTCCCTCATAGACCTCACCAACTTCAGGAGCTCTTCTTGAGGGATAAGACCCCATTCTTCAATCACCGCGGTTTGGAGTTCCTCTAGAGTCGAAGGAGCCGGATCCCGAGATCGAACCTTACGTTTAAGATGGTCCCAGAGGTGCTCTATCGGATTCAGATCAGGACTTCTCGCTGGCCACTGCATCACAGGAATTTGGGACCTCCGCAGGAAGTCGTTCACGATGGCTGCAGTGTGTGCGCGAGCGTTGTCGTGCATTAATGTGAACCCCTCGCCAAAAGATTCGGCAAAAGGGACCACATGCACATCCAGGATCTCTGTGATATAGCGGCGCGCAGTCAGCGACCCTTGTCCGCGAGCACCTCCGGTCCGGGAGACGCAGACCAGGTCGGTTTTGCCGGCAGCCGACATACCGCCCCAGAACATGCAGGATCCGCCTCCATATTCCACCGTCTCCTGGATGCAGGCTTGAGCGAAACGTTCACCCTGCCTCCGGTATACTCTTCTTCGTCGGTCGTTGCAGAAAAGACACACTCGTGTCTCGTCTGAGAAGAGAACAGCTCCCCACTGCTCAATGGTCCAATCGACGTGGTCGCGAGCAAACTGCAAGCGGGCTCGTCGGTGCGCTGCAGTCAATTTTGGACCTGTAGCAGCTCTGCGGGCTGCTATGTTCTTCTCCTTCAGTCTTCTTCTAACCGTGGATACACTCACGGTGCGTCTGCGAACTGCCTGGAGCTCCTGTTGCAGCTGAACAGCGTTTGAGAAGCGATTTCTCAAAGAGTACGACACAACGAACCGGTCGTCTCTTTCCGAAGTGCAGCGACGTCTACCGGACCCATGTCGCCGGATATAGCCACCGGTCTCTAAAAAGCGCTGGTAGACTCTACGAACCGAAAAACGGCTCAGATTCAGTTGCCGGGCGACATCACACTGCCGCACCCCTGCTTGCAGTAGTGCAACCACTTGAGCGGCCTCATCAGCTGTAGTGTCCATTTTCCAGATGTTCTTTCTTCAGTAAAATCAGTGCGTGTGTCCCCTTCAACGGTTTAATAGCGAATGACCCACATTGAACCCGTGTTGACCTCTTTATACCCACAAAGTTAGCGCAACTCGCGACTCTCCCGAGCAGCAAAATTTCCTTAGAATTTTTGTGACCCTTTATTTGTTGCTTTAGGTTTTATTTGATAATGAAAAATAATGTTTTTTTATTAAGTTAATTAAGTAACCTTTTAAATAAAATTATAATTAATACGACTGCATGTGCATATCCAGAGTTAATGCCATTTGAACGTGATTTTCTTAGAGGTGCGATTTTTTTGACGCCGAGTGTATATTACGCGATAAAGAACGATCACGCGCACGGTACCAGAAAATTATCGAAAATTTTTCTAAGTCCAGTTTGGACTTAGAGAATTTTTATCAACTAATCTTTAAATTGAAAGTTTGCAGAAACGGAACGCACAACTCAGTGTCAATAAATGTCAATGATAACCGTCACCGCAATGTCACTGTCAGCTGTCAGCCGTCACTGTCAGCTGTCAGCTGTCACCGTCACTGTCAAAAAATATGACAGCGTCAAACGTCAACTTATCACAGATTAAATGGTCCAACACGTGACACCCGGCTTGCCGAAAGGGCGTGGCTGTTGCACGTGGGCCTAACCTATAAATGTTCCTAACCTAAGAACACACGAGCACACATAATCGTGAGAGAAAAATGTAAACCCCCAACAAAAAGCCACCCTCTAAAAACAACCCCCAGATCCGGGGCGCGAGAGCAGGCACACAAAAGTTCTATATAAATGTTCCTAACCTAAGGTGCACATGTACACACTAAATTGTCACAGGCAAACAAGTTTGTTATATTAAAATGGGGTTGGTACTCCCTTCGTCCAGTGAAACACATAGTCAAATAGCCACCCTCAAACAACCCCCTATCCCGGGGCGCGAGAGCAGGCGTACAGGAACCACACTAATATATGATGGAGCACCAAACAAGTCACTATAATTAATTGTTTCCACAAAAGTAACCGCACACAGCAAATAAAATAATATAGACAAATAACATAATAACATAAATTCGGGAAATCGCAAGGTAAAATAGTGATGAAATAAATTATAACCGAGCTGCCCGCTTCAGACGCGTCCGCACTCGACTGAGTCCGAGAGTGAATAGGGACAGTGGGAATCTCGTTAATCCATTCATGCGCGTCACTAATTAGATGACGAGGCATTTGGCTATTTGAAAGCCACTGACACATGCTCGCCATAGTGACTAGTACATAATCATCATGGATTAACGGGATACATAGACGTCCGGTACAAGCCCATGCGAATATTGGTCGGTGTAACCTTCCATCAACCATCCTCGATCTACATATCCAGCCAGCTGGCCATTATGCCGTGAAAATCGGGGTCCCCAGGTGTTCGGGTTCGCACGAGATTCGTGACGAATGTGCCACTGACCGTGCACGGAACCAAGAGTTAGGGCCCGGCAGAAGCCCTCCACAGGAAACCGGTTTGCCCGATCCACCGCCATAGCGTCTAGAGACGGGTAGTCATCCTATTAAACCAGCCCCAAGCCATGTGGCTGCCCCTCAGGGTCATGGAAGACATCAGCTCGAAGACGTGTTCCTTCAGCCCGATGAGCTCCTTCAAATCCTTATAGGATTGCGGGCTCCATATCCCCCTCCAATTCAATGTGCAAGTGGTGGTCTTGACGCACTCTGTGCCGGGTAGTCCCAGTCTACCGGCTACCAGTCGAATAAGCTCATCATGAGATCCGTACTTTCGACGCTTCTCATCATGAGCCACATTCAACGGGCGCTGGCCTGATACTACCTGCGCGTCAACGACAATGCCCACGCCATTTTTGGAGGCGATAATGTCGGGCTTCCTGAGACCAGCAGAGGTAGTGAACCTCGGCTTCCGTACCACACTCCAGCCCTTTTCGGTCATACAACCGGCCAAGAAGCCAACCAGGAAGTCATGGCGTTCAATACGGGCCCCGTGTGTTCTGTGACATTGCTGGATGGTGTGCGCAGTCGTTTCCCTGACCATGCAACCTGCACGGCAGTTCACTTCCGATCCACCATCTCTACGCCCCCTAGAATTGCGAACTCGCGAGGGTAGCGCATTTATATGGCAATGCACGAACTGCACGAAGTCACGGCCCGTGTGCTGCATGGCTCTCACCCGCAACCATTTAGTGGAGGCGGAGCATGATCCGGATTCGCGCAACTCGAATCCGTCCACTGAGCCATACAGGGCTTCACGCCAATACCTTCCTGCAGACTTCTCGCCAGGATTCCCTGACTGCTGTTGCTTGGTAAATTTCAGCGACATCTTGTTGGCCCAACGCAACTTCCTTCGGATCCCGGGGGATCTGGCGGCAGCTTTAGCGGGCGCCCAGTTCGAATCTGCAAGCCGTGCAAACCTCATCGAGATGAGGTTTGGTATCGCCGCTCTCATCGAAGGTATACCCAAACCACCGTCCTTGGTAGAAGCGTGGAAATACGCAACAGGGACATCGCCAGGGAGCCGTAACCACTGCCTTACCGCTGTCCGGATCTGCACGTCGAGCATTCTAAGCCTGTTGTCCGTTATCTTACCCAGTACAAGTCCGTGGTAGAAACGAGGCAACAGGTGTGCCCTCAAGATTTCGAGCCGCTGTTGCGGCTTGAGGGGTGCCTTTGTGATGTTGTTCAAGGCACTTTTGATATCTTGCTCTAACGTGACGCATCCAGTCGCCTGAAAGTCCACACCTAAATAGCGCCATCGTTCCACACAGTCCACCTGCCTAACCCAACGCCGACCAATACGGAAAGTACGGCCAACGGGTTAGTGGGGCTTCTTGCGTTTCCCATCCGTCACCATCGACAGCACGGAGCACTTGGTATGGTTGAGCTGGAGACCCACCGAACTTCCTACTGCAAACACGGAATCTAAGGACGACTGAAGCCCAATCTTCGATCCTGCAAGCAGGATGAGGTCATCGGCATAGGCCAAGGCAGAGACACGCTCTCCCTCTAACCTATAACCTACCTCTTGGGGAAGATTGGCCAGTACTAGGTCCATGGCCATGTTAAATAGCAGCGGGGATAGTGGGTCGCCTTGGCGTACTCCTCGTCCGACTTTCACAGGGCGTATGTCTCGCCATACATACGCCCTGTGGTCGCCGTTTCGTACAACCGGGAAACATAATCGCAGAAAGCCACCGGTAGTCCCCTTGCCCTAAGTAGTCCGACTAGCACCGCATGCGACACCGTATCGAACGCCTTAGAGAAGTCTAGGACCGCGACATGGCACTCCCGCAACTTGCTCCTGCTATCCCCCAGTACAGCGTCCAGTACCGCGGAATTCTCCAGGGTACCGTCGGCGCAGATAAATCCACGCTGTCGTACATCGGGGGGGCTGCAAGCCACAAGTCTTCGCGCCAAAAGGGAGTGCATATGCCGCAACGGCACCGAACTGATCGAAATCTGTCGGTAATCGCCCGGGCATTGAGGCACATCCACCTTTGGCACGAATACTGTGCGGCACTGCCGCAGTCTTTCGGGGATTTCACCCTCGGCCATCCATACATTGAAGATTTCCGCTTTCGTGTCAGCAGAGACCGCCCGCCACTCGGATAGAAGGATTCCATCCGGCCCGGGTGCGGTTCGCGTGTTGAAGCGCACCGTTTTCACCTCTTCAGGTGTAAACGGTTTCCAGAGCTGAGAAAAGTCCTGCGTTTCGACCCCTCGCTCTGCGCATTTCAAAAATGCCGCTAGAGCTACCTGGGTCGGTCCGGGGGCATCAGACACCTTCTCGAGGACCGGGCGCCAGAAGGCGTCCAACTCCTCGTTCGTGTGCTTCTGTCCCTTGCAGTGGCCATCAATAACCTCAGCTGCTGCACGCGCTCGACACTTGGACCACAAGTCTTGCATACGAGCGTATTCTCCTCGTCTCCTCTGTCTCGATGTTAACTTTCTTTTAGGCTTGCCAGCAGTATTGCCAGTCTTGGCCTTCTTCTTACTGTGCGGATGGCTTCCTGTGGCATCAGCAAGCCCCGTCATCATTCTCCCCGTCATCCGCGCTTCCGCCCTCTCTAGGAGAACGTTCACGGCATGGAGACAGTTAGAACTGGTAAGGCTCTCTGCCTGCCGCAAACCAGCTACAAATGAGGCGCCTTCCGAGTCATGCCCGTGGCTGTGCCTCGGCCCCCGCTGTGCTACTGCCTGGTGTGACTCCTGCGAACCCTCTACGGTGACGGGTTGGTCGCTCCCACCTCCAACCTCGTCACGTGTGCGAAGTAGGCTTAATTGCCGAGAGACCTCAGACCTGTAGGTCTCTTTCCTTCGCACACCTTTCACCGCCTCGAGCGACCGCTCAAGATGAGGCAGTGCATTAATAAGGGCCACATTTGTCACACCCTTGCCAGCAAACAACAGCCGAGCCTCCGCGCATGCCAACAGAGCCAGCTCTTCATCGCCCCATCTTCGCTTCGTTTGTGGAGGAGCGCTCTCCGCATTCACTTCCATAGGGTGCGCCGCACGCTTGTGCACGCCTAACCCAATTTTGGACCTGAAGGCCCTCCCGCATAGCGGGCATGGCCATTCAGATGACGACCCGTCTCCGGACGGGCGAGCGGCGGCTCGCGCAGTCCGGTCAAAACTTAAAGGCGTCCCCGGCTCCTGTGGAAGCGCGGGGTTGCCGGATCTTTTTTCATTTCCTTTCCCTTTTGCCTTTGTTGTTTAGCCTGAGAGAGTAGGGGTGCAAACCCTACTCTCGGGCCTCGTCCACGTTCCTCGTATGCCCCGCCAAAGCGGACCGTGGGCTTCCCACTCTCCGAAGAGTGCGGGCATTGGGGCTACCTCATGGGTTTAACCACTCGGCCTCCTATTACGCCATAGATATTTGACGCTGCGCACCACATGGGTTAGGGATCACCATCGACTACTCCGTCGCCAACCAGCCTGCACAACTGCCGAGGCAAGTGCGCTAGCAGGTCCGCGGTGGAGTAATCGATGGCCGCGCTGCCGCCTCTCTGAAATCCAGGGTCTGCATCTGAGAGACGTGTCAACTTCGGGACCTGCCTGGCTGCCGCAGGCCCCGCATTTAGATCTGATGCAGTCCCCCCCCTCCCTTATTGGTTTAGCAGCGACGCCACGAGCAGGCTAAGGGTAGGAGTTGAGGTAAGCACCCCGCCACAGGCACTAAACCCCCATTGACAGTTCACAATGCCGCGAGAGTCCATCCAACACAGCAACCATGTGTGAACGGCGAAGCACTGTGAACTGGAAGCAACTTGAGCATATCTTTCCCGTTAGGGACCGCCAATGTGGAGAGACAAACATTAAACCCTGTCACGGTGAAACGTTCTTGCCTCTACCTGACGTCTAAGAGAGTCATAGTTACTCCCGCCGTTTACCCGCGCTTGCTTGAATTTCTTCACGTTGACATTCAGAGCACTGGGCAGAAATCACATTGCGTCAACACAGTCGGTTTCCCCTTGTCCGTGCCAGTTCTGAGCTGACCGTTGAACGGCGGTCGTACAGAACCGCGCCAATCGCGCACGAGACGAAACCGACGCGGCCTTACGGCTAGGAAGATCCGCGGAAGGCCGGAACGCGGGTCCGGATTCCGCCCCCCGTGAAGGAGGCATCGACCAGGCCAGGCACCGGCCGCATCCGCTTCCCGTCCAAACCCGACACGCCCCGGTCCTCAGAGCCAATCCTTATTCCGAAGTTACGGATCCAATTTGCCGACTTCCCTTACCTACATTATTCTATCGACTAGAGGCTCTTCACCTTGGAGACCTGCTGCGGATATGGGTACGAACCGGCGCGACTACTCCGCGTACATCCCTCACCTGAATTTTCAAGGTCCGCAGAGAGTATCCGGACACCGCCGCAAATGCGGTGCTCTTCGCGTTCCGAACCATATCTCCCTTCTATAGGATTCCATGGAACTCGAACGCTCAGGCAGAAAAGAAAACTCTTCCCGGACCTCTCGGCGGCGTCTTCAGGCCACTTTGGGTTACCCCGTCGAACACTCGCTTTGAAACGAGGGAACGATTATTGAAACGGTTCCGCTGCCGGGTTCCGGAATAGGAACCGGATTCCCTTTCGCTCAAAGGGCGTTATTTATCTCATTAAACTGTTAATGTAAAATTTAATAAACACGCCACATCGACATAAGATCCTTGAGCTTAGGATTGACTGACTCGCGAGCAACTACTGTTCACGCGAAACCCTTCTCCACGTCAGTCCTCCAGGGCCTCGCTGGAGTATTTGCTACTACCACCAAGATCTGCACCGACGGAGGCTAAAAGCGGGCTCACGCCCAGACCCTTCTCTCCGCCGCGCGCGTCCTACTCGTTACGGCTTAATGACATCGTCGACGACGACGTCTCACATGCCCGTAACAGTATTGTATAGGCTAAACGCTTCAGCGCCATCCATTTTCAGGGCTGGTTGCTTCGGCAGGTGAGTCGTTGCACACTGAGGGTGAGGTTTGCACCCCTGCCCTCACAGGCAACTTTCAACGCACAGCTTTTACGAGGCATCAAGACATCGTCCATCGCAATTGGTAGTTTGGGCTCGGGAGCCTCATATGCAGAAAAAGTAAAGAGCAGGGCTCCAGCAGGACCGGTCGTGGCAACTACCCGGCGGAGGGATCAAGTATAAAGATCCCGGAGTAGACCAAAGCGGTCGTAAAGTCCTCGGTGGCCCCTGCGCAACTCCAGATAAAGGTGGGCACAGTGCGCTTGCGGGAGATGCGCGCGGAATGGCCTACACCGCACGCACTTTCTCGGGTCGTCCCGTGCCCACACATTGTGATTACTCGATTGCCTGATTACCCGAGGCGAAACGGGAAGACTGTACGGAGACCATTGGTACCACAATGTGTGGGCACGGGACGACTTGGAGGGCACCGAAAGCGTAACTGTGTTGTCCGCTCTAGAAAAGAAAGAGGGACAAGGAGACAATTATAGAACAATTGTCAAGAAAGTGCGCGCAGTGGAGGCCATTCCGCGCGCATCTCCCGCAGATTCGGCCTGCATAACCAAGACGGTTCATCAGGCCATAGATCTGAAGTGCTCTCCGCTGTGAAGAATTTACTTTAAAATTTTCCCTTAATTTTTCATGTGTTTTTTTCTTTGCCTTGTTATATACAGTGCAACCTCGATATAACAAATCGGAAGGGAACAAGTAAATATTCGTTATATCGAGTGATTCGTTAAACTGAGGTTTGTTATATTGTGGTTAGGTTGGTCTAAAATTTGTAATAAAGAGGTATAAAAATACTTACCTCATCATTACGTACTCATCTTGTTAAAGCGAACAACTTTTACTGATAAATGATAACATATTTTTATTAAGTTACTGTATTTTCTATTTAAAAACAATTAGGTAGGTAACAACATTTTTCCCTTAGATTAATTATCAAAATTAAATGTAGTAAAATCAGTAAAAGTAGGTATCTAGGTGGGTACATACATTATGTAGGTAATTTAATGTTAAATTCAATGATTCGCAAAACAAAACTCAGGTAAAAAAATCAAGTAAACAATGCTCCTCTACTCCTTGTAATCGCATGATTTTAATATTCTACCGTTTACAGGCAAGCTACTTTTTTTTGAAAACTTTAAGTTTTAAAATTGTAGCCAATGTACTTGCGGGAATCCCGAACTTATTAGCTACGTCTAACGTTTTGGTCGTAGGATTTTTCTTTACATAATTAATGATGTTTCGCTTTTCTCCGACAAGGAACACCTTTTACGTTTCTGGGCCATCGCAACTTGAATCTTCGACAATAGTAACGAGCAGCATTACTTTCCATTAAACAACGATTGTTTTACGAAAAAACGTGTCGAAACCTGTCGCGACATGAATCACATATTATGAGATTAAGGGTCCTATTTGGTGGGAACGTTATATAAAGGTTTTGGGTTGACAAAATTCGTTAATTAGAGGTATTAAAACTTTTATTTCATAGTTGAAAATTCGTTATAGAAAGGTTGTTCGCAAACAATGTTCGCAATGTAAAGGTATATTTTACATTGACTCTTATGGACAATTCAAGGGGATTACGAAGAATTTGTTAAATCGAGGAAGTCGTTATATTGGGGTACGTTATATTAAGGTTGCACTGTAGTTCTTATTTTATTCCTTTTTACTTTATTTCGTTTTTTCTAGAATTTAAGTTTCTGTTTGTAATCATTGTGAGTGATATCGACATAGTGCATTGGTTTTCGCCGCGCCTGTTCTTGCACGCCCGGCGAGCAACCAAGGGTTGCTGTAGCCGAACGCATCAGAAGGTACTCCCCTTTCGATTCCGATGTTGTATTCAGTTGACATCTGTCAATTGGCACATGTTAGACATTTTAGTGATATGATGTGATGTGTGCATGTATATAAATTCCCAAGCAATAAATTGCCAAGCAGAATAAAAGGGGGCTCACGTTGCCGAACGGTGCACGTTGCCAGAGCGAGCCGATCAAGTCACTAAGTATGGCGGCACTGGCGGGGGTCTACATCTGCCGTGCAAGCATCGCGTGCGCCACATTACCGCACTTTTCGAACAAATACTGTATAGTTGTATACCTGGGTAAGTAAGATGTGTCTTGTGTCGGCGTACTTAAGTCGCAGGACCATCTTCGGCACGACCAACGGGAATTCAAATGGGAAGCTCACCCTGACAACTAGGGCAATAAATGGAAGCGAGTGGAGAGTCCATGTTGGGGTGAGTACCGGCGACCATAGGCTGATCACGTGATCAGTGGTGACAGCGGCCAGTCAAACTGTGCTTATAGGTTAACCGATTAAATGAGTTTTGCCCACGCGGTACAGGGACGCGAAGGCACGATGACAAAAGGGCTACTGAAAAGGAGGGGAGCTCTTCATTCGATCCCCTTTGTCGATGTATCTCCTTACCTTTTAATGATTTTTTGAAGTGAAAACTTCTTTAGCGGCGCTGTGTACTTTTTTTGGAATGGGTAAAAATTTCTAAACTCGCGTCAGGACACGTGACCTGATCGAAAATTCGTAAGACGGCGTAGGGCGCTTGCGCGATGTGCGTATAGTCGTGTCATTTTTAAACTTCATAGTGACAGTTACATTATTATTATTTTTTAAACTGTCATTATGAAATTTTAAAATGGCAGGTAATGTCATGAGAACGCATGCGTTCAACTGATTTTATTCATTGCGCATGTGCAAAATCCTGCACATGCGCACAAAAAAATGCAACGAACACGACTTGGTGTGTTTGTTGACATGTTTGTATACGATAGCACAATAAATGAATATTGTATTTTACCACATAAATGATAGCACTTTTATACTGATCATTAAAGCAATTCGTGCGAAATTATTCCTTAACCATTTCAAAATATCAAAAACGCACAACGTTAATATACAAGTTTTCACTTCTGCCGGCACTCCCGGAGTGCAAACCGTCGTGTTTTTTTTTAATAGGGTTACAGTTTTTTCTTTAGTTTTTTTTTTATTAGCGCTATATATTTGTTTATCTTTTTCGTATTTTAGTTATTAAGAGTTTTATCGTCCATTTTGAACCAAGTGTTGATTAACGCGGGCACTGTCCTTATTTTCATTAACATTGCTAAGAAAGCAGCAAACAACTGGAGGACCAAAGGCGCACGTAAAGTTATCAGTACTGCGTTGCTAATACCACGCGACACTGATGCTTTAATATACTCGTAATAATAATCATTATTTATTTATTTTAAGTGAAATTAATTTGTAAATGAAAATATGTATATAGTTTGGTTAAATATAGGGTGATAATTGTTTTTGTTATTATTGATTTAATATTTGTAGTTTATAAGTAGGTTTTAGTTAAGACAATATAAATTAATTATAAATGTAAATAATCTGTGATTGTTTTTATAATATTGTATTGTAAATTTATATGTAGACACCATGTGATTTCTTACTCTAATAATTGTTGTTCGGTTAACAACCGCACATATTTCGTTTCAGTGCTGTCAGCACTATTGCAAAACAACATTTATTAATTTAGTTAGTTATAAAACTGTATCGATAGGTATAAGTTGTGACTCACGTAATAAATTCAAGTGAAAAATCATTCGAGTTATAATTTCAAGAAAACCTAATTCAAGATCTTCATTAAAAAGTTTGTATGGTAGCAAGAAACCATACATCTTTTTGGTCCTTCGAAAAGTGTTAGTGTTTTGTGTTCTTTGTGTGGTAGCGAATCGGTTTAGCTGGCCTCCCACAAGCGGGTCTCACCGGCTGAATTGAGAAGGCGCACATACTCTCAGAGGGCGTAAAAGCACTAAGTGGAACCTGCACAGGTTAACAAACAGTTCATTCTTCAAATACTATTTTCACTTCATTATTCAAGATCTAATCTATCGATCTATTCAAGATGATGGAACATTTGCTTATACGATAGAAAGAGCTTCTCAAAGAAATTGAGCGACTTAATGTCAATTTTGGAAAAGATGGTCCAGGACGAAAAACCCAGGAATACATCAAGAAAAAATTAGACACTTTAGAAAACTTGTGGCAGGAGTTCAATCGTAACAATGACGTGTTACAGCAGTCCGAAGATAAATCAGGTGAATATTTTGAAAGAAATGTTTTTAATAATATGAAAAAGTTTTATGAATCAACTAAGACCATCTTTTTATCATATAAAGAGTCACAAGATACTAAACAAAGTATTCAGGAGAGTGACAGTCCTACTTTTGAGTTACCTTCTACCAACAAAGATCTGAGCAGTTTTTCTACAAGTCAAAATAGAGGTACCAATAGCAAGGTGGACGACATGCTTAAGAAGCAGGCTACAAATTTTCGAGCATTTTCAAGAGCAATTTCCAACATCGATTTAGACCTTATCAGTGACCAGTGGGAATTTGAAGATCACCTCAGAACTCTGCAGTCTAGGTGGTCGGCTATTGACTCGTTACATTGGGAAATTGATATGGAGCTGGAGGGCTCCAATGATTCATATGATCAAGCATACTCTCATCATGAGCGGTCCTACTTTCAAATCAAGAAAGCGATCAACAGCCGTTTAAGTACAGTGACCCACAAGGATAAGTTTGTACCACGGATGGAAATTCCTGAATTTTCTGGTAATTATCAACACTGGGTTTCATTCAAAGATTTATTTTCTGAATCTATTCATCGCAACGCATCATTATCAAAAGCTCAGAAGATGCAATTTCTGAAAAGTAAAGTAAAAGGCGAAGCTGAGCGCCTTATCCAACACCTCTCGATAAGCACTGAAAACTACGACACGTGTTGGGAAATCCTCAATAACAGATTCAACAACAAGAAATTAATTTTCAACACGCATATACATACCATGATGAATGTTCCGACTATACAACAACCCGCCGCCCATCTAATTAAAAGGCTACACGACACGACTCAGGAATGTCTAAACGCTGTGAAAAATTTAGGCGCTGACATCAGTACATGGGATCCTCTTTTGGTTTACTTATTGTCGCAAAAATTAGATTCGCAAACTTACGGTGAATATATGGAATCGCTTAAACAGCCAAGAGAACTGCCTTCATTACGAGACTTTTTAGAATTTTTAGAAAGCAAATTTACAATCATGGAGACGTCCCGCAGGAAACAGGATGGCTTCCAAATTCAGCAGAAAAATAATTTAGTCGCCCCATTTTCATCAAGTGGCAAATTTCATCAAAAATCTTTCAATTTCAAGCAATCGTTTTTGAGTAATCAAGTTAATTCAAGACCCATACAAAACAATTACAAGAGAATCTGCCCTTTGTGCGAAAAAGATCATGGAATTTATTTCTGCAAGTTATTTTTAGATATGTCCCCAGTAGTAAAGCGAAAAACAATTGCGAAACTTAATTATTGCAACAACTGTTTACACGATCATAACGGAAATGCATGCACTGCGAAAAAACGGTGTCGCGAATGCAACGGAAACCACAATAGCATTTTACATGAAGCATTTATTAGCGACCTAAATAATTTAAAACCTACGACAAAATTAACATCACGGCAAAACATCGAACAACCGCAAACCAGCAATGCACACGTATCTCAGCAGAATGGATGCTCTGAAGTACTGCTTGCGACGGCCATGATCAGGGTTCAAGGAGTGGATGGTACCTATCATACCATGCGTGCATTGATCGATCAAGGTTCGCAGTTATCTATTATTTCTGAAAACGCCGCACAAATATTGTCTTTGCCTAGAGAAAGCTGCAAGGGTGTCATCTGCGGAGTAGGAATAAAAGAAAGCAATTGCAAGGGCCGTTTCGTCATAAATTTTCAATCAATGGACCAACAGAATGATTTTAGCGTCAACGTTCTGATTTTAAACAATTTAGTTCGAAATTTACCGAATGCTACTTTCACTAAGCCATCGTGGTCGTATTTAGAAAATATTAAATTAGCGGATCCACATTTTTATGTCAGCCGTCCTGTAGATATACTTTTGGGGGCCAACATATACCCTCAGTTGATGTTAGAAGGAGTCTGCAAATCTCAAGATTCATCTCTGCCTATCGCTCAACAAACTTTACTGGGTTGGATTCTGTGCGGTTCAGTCACTACAACCCTTCAATGCAATGTTGTTTTAAATAATATTGAACAGATAGAACAATTTTGGAATGTAGAAGACATATCAGAAGAAAATCAATTATCTTCAGAAGATTTACGTTGTATTCAATTATATAAAGAAAGTACCACTCGAAAGGCGGATGGCAGATACGAAGTAAGACTTCCCTTAAAAGAAAATTTTCAACAGGAATTAGGCCAATCAAAACAGAGAGCCGTGGCTCAATTTTTACAATTAGAAAGAAAATTTAAAAGGCAACCAAACATGGCTATTGAATATAAACAATTTTTTGATGAATATAGTAAATTAGGTCACATGAAGTCGTCACTGCCAGCCGGTAATAATACACCGCAATGTTATTTACCGCATCACTGTGTCGTGCGAGAAGGGTCACTTACTACGTCACACCGAGCTGTTTTCAACGCTTCGTCCCTTACAACTAGTGGAAAAAGCTTAAATGATCTCATGGCTCGTGGCCCCAATCTTCAGCAGGATCTTCAGTCGCTGATCATGAAATGGCGACAATACAAGTATGTTTTCACAGCCGACATCGAAAAGATGTTTCGGCAAATTTGGATTCACCCTGAAGATCAATTACTTCAAAAGGTCATTTGGAGAAGTTCATCTCAACAAGCATTACAAGAATTTCAATTAACTACTGTTACTTACGGCACCAAGGCCGCACCGTTCCTAGCGATGATGACCTTGAGACAATTAGCTTGGGATGAGCGCGATAACTTTCAAGATAGCTTAGCTCCCCAAACGATCGAGGAATGTTTTTTCATGGACGATCTTATTCAAGGTCAACATAGCCTAGAAAAGGCATTATCGCTTCAGAAAGATTTAATAAGGCTATTGAAGTCAGGCGGATTCAACCTTCGCAAATGGTCAGCCAATGAACCTACTTTATTACAAAATGTCAAAAGTAATAAGGACATACAAGATAAATACGAATTTCAACAAATTGAGTCAACAAAGACGTTAGGGTTGCGCTGGGACCCCCTAGAAGATTGTTTTTCATTCGAAGCGAAACTTGACATTCATACAACCAAGGTCACCAAAAGGACGCTGCTTTCAGACATTTCAAAATTATTCGACCCCCTTGGATGGTTGACTCCAGTCACAACAAATTTAAAAATCCTTTTTCAACAAGTTTGGAGCACCGATATCGGATGGGATGACAGCGTTCCAGAAAATATTTTAGTCGATTGGAAGAAAATTAAATTAGATCTAATTGAAAATATAAACAGAATTCAAGTAACGCGGTGGTTATCTACAAACCAAGCGACAGATATCCAATTACATGCCTTCTGCGACTCGTCATTGAAGGCATACGCTTGCGTAATTTATTGTAAAAATAATACTGATAATAAAACCGTTCTAATTGGAGGGAAGGCGCGAATCGTCTCTACCAAGAAAAAGATCTCGCTTCCAAGATTAGAACTCTGTGGGGCTGAACTTCTAACAAAATTAATCAACAAAGTTTATCAATGTCTTTCAAGCTCTGATTATAAAATCGCTACATATTGCTGGACAGACTCAACTGCAGTACTAGGTTGGATTCAAGGTGACCCAAAACGTTGGAAGCCATTTGTAGCAAATCGTGTCAAAAGGATAACAGAAGTAACAAGCCCAAACAGCTGGCGCTACGTGAAATCCATAGAAAACCCAGCTGATTGTGCTAGTCGGGGCCTACTGGTTTCACAATTGATTAATCATCCTCTATGGTGGCAAGGGCCATCGTGGCTACCAACCTTTGAGGAAAACAAAGAAAAACAGCAATTGTTTTCAACAGACGAAGAATTAAATACATCTATTCATTCGACTGCAGTCAGCAGCTCCGCTGTTGTAACACAAGGCGATGACGTCAGCTTCATTGACGTATTACTCAACCGATATAGTTCATTAACAAAAATAATTAAAGTCTTAGCATGGTGCCGAAGATGTCTGAAAAAAGATAATTCGGTTAATAAATCATACCTAACTGTTCAAGAAATTCAAGAAGCGAGAGATGAAATCATTAAGCATGTACAAAGAACAGATTTTTCGTCCGAAATTAATTGTTTACAAGCAAGAAATAAGTTAAATAAAAGTAGTAAAATTTTAAATTTACATCCGTTTCTTGATGAAAATGGCATAATACGAGTTGGTGGGCGTCTGAAGAATTCATTTATTGATCCTGACATGAAACACCCAATTATTATTTCACATACCTGTCGGCTGACTGATTTATTAATTGATGACATGCATTTACGTACATTTCATGGTGGGTCTCGTCTCACGCTGGCTAACCTGAGAAAGAAATTTTGGATTACCTGTGGAAATAGAATTGTTAAAAATCGTCTGCGCCCATGTGTTATATGCAAGAAAAATAAGCCAAGTTTACAAGAACAATTAATGGGTGACTTACCTTTAGCTCGAGTGAACCCCTCTCGCCCCTTCCTTCACACCGGCGTGGATTTCACCGGCTACGTTGAAGTTAAAGCAAATAAAGGCAGAGGAATCAAAACTACAAAAGGGTATGTCGCGGTATTCGTGTGTATGGCAACCAAGGCCGTCCACCTAGAGCTGGTGTCTGATTTAGGCTCATCCTCCTTTATCGCTGCTCTAAGAAGGCTCTCTGCTCGCCGCGGCACCCCCCGACATATATACAGCGACAACGGAACGAACTTTGTTGGTACAAGTCGAATTCTAAAACAAGAATATTCCAATCTCCAGCTAGCAATGGATGATGATTTTCATAAACAAGTTGTTGACATGGGCATTGAATGGCATTTTCAAGCGCCATCATGGCCTAGTGCTGGTGGTCTCTGGGAAGCGGCCGTCAAAAGCTTAAAATATCATTTACGACGGGTACTTGGAACTCAAAAATTAACGTTCGAAGAATTTGCTACCTTGCTGTCACAGCTAGAAGCGTGTCTAAATTCAAGGCCGCTATGCGCTCTATCTGAAGACCCCGACGAACTTGATTTCCTCACGCCGGCACACTTCCTAGCGAGTGGACCCGTTTTAACCATCGTTGACACTGAGCATGATGATCGGTCGCGATGGCGGTTGATTCAGAAAATTCACAAAGATATATGGCATAAATGGCGTGACGAATATTTATTACAACTTACAACTCGCTCAAAGTGGAAATCACCTAAGGAAAACATCAAGCTGAACGATATTGTGACTATACATGACTCTAACCTACCTGCAGGAAAGTGGGCGATGGGCCGCGTCATTCAATTGCATCCAGGCAGCGACGGGTACGTCAGAGTTGTGACGTTGAAAACGAAACAAGGCGTCATAAAACGCCCTGTCGTCAAATTATCTGTCCTGCCAGTTCATAACGAAATGAATCAGACACCTACTGTGACGTCATCGTGGCATGAAAACGTAATTAAGTCGCAGAATCAACCTAAGGTGAAACGAGACACAAAACAATGTAATCGGAGTCACATTTCAACGTTCGCTTCGATTTTATACACGTTTATTTATTTCATGGCCCTCCTATCTACATGTTTCAGCTTCAGCAATAAAATAACTCCATTGAGTAAATCACAAGGCTTATACTTCGACAAGATCGCTAATGTTCAATTGATAAGAGATGAATGGAAAGTTGTGGTTTACTACGACATGGACCCTTACTGGGAAGGTTATTCAGCCTACCACACCTTTTTTGAACATTTAGAAAATACATGTTCCAAAATTAAAAACCTAAGTCAATGTGACGTCGTCCTGTCCCAGTTACGTCATACTTACGCAGAGCTCGAGTATTACAACGGGGTTTTGCTGAATCGTTCCAATGTGCGGGTGAGGCGACGCCGCGGTCTTATCAACGGTGTCGGATATCTCGCCCATAGCCTGTTCGGGGTATTAGATGAACATTTCGCAGAACAGTACTCAAAGGACATCGATTTAATCAAAATGAATGAAAAACATTTAGCAACGCTATGGAGGAATCAGACTTCAGTTGTTGAAGCAGAATACAATTTATTAAAAAGAACAGAAGAAAGCATTCGAACTCAACACAAAAAATTTCATCAACATATTCTTACCCTGGAAAAGAGCTTCAATGCAATGAAGACGGAAATGACGAACTTGGAGTACATTAATGAGTTTACTTTATCGGCTATGTCTGCTCACAATTTACTTCATAATTTGAAAAATATTCAAGATACAATTATTGACACTATAACCAACATCTTCAATGGAAAATTTAATGTACATCTCATAACGCCTCAACAACTTCAAAACGAATTAAATGCAATAGCCGGACATTTGGACAATGACATTTCCTTACCCGTTACAAAAATCCGGACAAATACTGATATTTACCACTTACTGAAGGTAAAAGCTCGAGTATATTGTTTTAAACTTTCATGGTCACTAACATTATAGTAATATAAGTTATTTGCAAGTTTGCTACCATGTACCTTGTCAATAACAAGGTACATGGTAGCAAACCCGCAAATAACTTATATTACTATAAAGCTCGAGTAACTGAACAATACTTAATAATCGAAATAAAAGTTCCCTTATTAAGTCGAGACAAATACGAATTGCACAAAATCATCGGAGTCCCTAAACAAGAAGGAAGAAGTATGGTCACTCTAATTCCTATTTCAGAGTACATTGGTGTGAACCTGCAAAAGGATTCCTACTTTCCTATATCTTCCGAAGAAATCGAAAAATGTATTTATCATGAATTTTCAACATTTTTCTGTCATTTACGGACCCCTATTTTCAAAATGAAGTCAGATCAAGATTTATGCATAAGCGACCTCAAGAATGACTGCAAATTACAAATAGATTCATGCAAAAATCAATGGATAAGTCTTAAAAATGTAAACACATATTTTTATTTTTGTTGCGATGAATGTCAGTTGAGAGCCGCTAACGTCATCGACATATCGGAGAATTGTGTTATCAAGACAGAAAATTTTACAGTATTTTCACATCGGGATTTATCAAGTATATTGAGACTTCACCTGGATGTTGAAAAACCAGCCATTCATCAAATTAACAACATTCTTAATTTCACAATAAGCCCTCTAAACCTTTCGATTTCAAGCTACAATGACTCGAAAATTTTATTAGAAGATTTGGGACAGAAAATAGAGAAACTAAAGAATGTTGATATCCTGACCGATAAAATATCTTATCACGATATCCACCATTATACTATAACATACTGTCTGGTTGGTTTATTATTAATTGCCGGTGTCATATTCATATGGAGGCGAATCGTCCGTCGTAGGAAGCTAGCGCAGGCACCGTTGAACAGCGCCATTGCGACGAACCAGCCACTCCCTAACGACCAGCCTGACTGCTCCAGTACGCCGCCAGATCAAGATCATGCTACTTTGGAAATGGGCGTACGAACTATAGACAGAGGAACCACCCCTGTGTTACGCAAAGTTACTTTTAACGACACTTTAATGTGAATTTTGTGACAATGTTATAACCTGTTTATATTACTTTTACTTAATTTGATATACATTTTACAGTTGTTTTCTATTATTCAATTTAAGATACATTTAATTGTTTTTTTTCCTCGCTCGGCAGCATGTTCGGTTAACAACCGCACATATTTCGTTTCAGTGCTGTCAGCACTATTGCAAAACAACATTTATTAATTTAGTTAGTTATAAAACTGTATCGATAGGTATAAGTTGTGACTCACGTAATAAATTCAAGTGAAAAATCATTCGAGTTATAATTTCAAGAAAACCTAATTCAAGATCTTCATTAAAAAGTTTGTATGGTAGCAAGAAACCATACAATTGTTATGAAACCGTTAATGAAAAGTACTTTATTGTTACCTATAATATAGTTTCTATTGTCACTTTAATTTCAAAGTTGCATTAAAGAATAGATTTCGCTTATATTTTGTTAGTAATAAGATTTTCAATTTTCTATTGTTTAAAGGAAGAAGGAAAGTCGAAATTTGGTCACATTGATACAAATTTAGTTCTTACACTTCCGAACACATCAAACATTGAAAAAGAAACAACTTTTTTACGGATTTTACGCATAATTTATTTTATATTCCACTGTTAATTGTACGTTGGACTGTATAGAAATGAGATGACTCAAAAAAACAGAAATCATATCTCTCAACAGTATTGCAAATGTGTCATCTACCTAGCAGGTGTCTATAAAATTAGTTAAGACTGTGGTCTCTCTTACATCAGACAAACAAAGAGAAGTTCAGGGCGTATGAAAGAACATGTATATGGCATAAAATAAATTATGCAAAAAAACCCGTAAACAAGGTGTTTAGTAAAATAAAACTGATTCTATTATATTATAGTAGATGTTAGTTATATATAAGCCTCAAATTTTTATTTAATTTTATATTATAATTATTTTAATTATTAAATTACCACTGCATCTACTCAGGCAGTTCATAATGATGTGGTTTTATTTAATAACCATTGAATTAGTAAGAACATAATGGCGGTGGTATGGCGGTTTCTGTTTAATTTTTGTTTAAAAATTCACATCAATTAGCTTAGCCAAAAGTAAGCATTTATTAGGCTTGAGTTATGGATACTAGGGTAACGGATAGACAAACATATATGATATATAAATAGTTAATATTTATAGCAAAATATGTAAATACCCATGACTCGGGTACAAAAATGTTCGTATTCATCATACAAACATCTGCCCCTTCCGGGATTCGAACCCAGGACTGTCGGTGCGAAAGGATCGCTACCGTTACACCAAAACACAAATAAGCAAAAATTAATCTTATTAAATTAATTATTTAATTCGAATTTACATTAAAGGTAATCAACATAACTAGTTAATGCAAAGGTAAATTTGTTTATTCGCCCCCTTATTCAATCCTCACATATTCGATATGCAACTACATAAGTACATAGGAGTTTTCATTTGGACTCAAACAATATTAGTCACTCCGCTAAAGATAATTCACACGTTCCATTCAAATCACTTTCATTTCTCTCTTTGTATTCTACTGTGCTATGATTCGGTCGTATGGCTCCCTAGTGGAAAATAATTTAAAAGAATATAATTAAATATTCTTTTTCTACCATAATTCCGCATTTTAATTTAGCCCCTCCGACCTATAAAATCAATAGTTTCAACCACGTTGCGTTTAGGTTCACCAGGGAACACAGGAGTATCAACCAGTTCATACAGTTATCGCCTTCACTGCGTGGAGGTACTACCAGTTTATGTTGCTGATATGAAATGCCTCTTACTTTAAAAGAATAAGATATTAAAATACCAAAACGCACGACTGGAGTTTACTCTTTAAGAACGGCCAAAGGAAATAACAAAACAAGTCTCTATACGTAGTCAAGTTTCAGTAGCGGAGCGGAACTAAAAATATATTTATTAATTATATATGATTTACTTTATAGTCATTTCAAATATATCTTATTTATATATATTTGTATGTGATATGGTCTACGATAGACCAAGTGAAGCGAAGCGGGAGGCGAAATAGTTGTGGGACCACAGGCTCTTTATATGTAGATCCAGGTTTAGTAACGTCATTCCCGGAGGGGGCTTCATTACTGCGAAGCTGGGAATATTGTAATGGTTACATTATTGATTTATTGCGTGAAATACTTTGTTTGTTTATAATATCAAGTGGCACTAATCAAAGGCGATGATTATTATTTCAAATACTCAATTTATAATGGATTGCCTTAAGGGCACTCTGTTAATTGAGATCCCATAATGGTGACAAAATAATATAATTATTGAAATACTTTAAATAACTGTAATGGTGTGGATTGATCACCCATAACAACGTAGGACTTACGACACCTTGGCGTAGCTTTGACTTTCAATACATTCAAACTGCTCATATTAAATAAAAATCATTTTATCTTTATGTTATTTTATATGTTATTAATTAGCTATGTTATCTTCGATAATATGAATATTTATATTGTTTCCCACCCTGGTAATTTATTTAACTTGAAACGCCATCTAGTGTGTGGTTGCAGTGTAAAGTATGATTCAAGCAGTGCTACTAATAGCATAACTATAACGCCATCTTGTACACAAAAGTGGTACTAGAACAAATAAGAAATCTGTTATTTATTTTATTATGGACCATAACCATATGAAATACAGGTAGAATGTGAATAATTTTGTGAAATATGCTCCGACGATTACAGTTTTTTTAACCAATCGGAATATCAACGCGATTTATAGATGTGTAAGTTAAATTATACAGGTTTTCCTTGGAAAGACCACGTCTTGCGTGATAGGCTCAAAGTACATGTCAATACGAATCGAACCAGCCTGAACCTGATGGGGTTATGTCGTTTTATTGCAGAGTTTCTATGACCACCTTCCAGCTTCAGCATCAGATCAGCTCCATGTCATCCTAATATTGCATTCTCACGCAATATACATATGTATGCAAAATTCTGCTCAATCGGAAACTGGAAAGTAGGTCAAATTCAACTTGCAAGTAAAATAAATAATAATTTAAATATATTTATAATTAATTTTAATCTCATTTAAGTTATGTACACTAGACATACTCGTATATAATGTACACTTAATTTGCAAATAAATAGTTTAGTGGCCAACTTCATCCTGTTGCCCTTAGATGTTGGTGTGCGCGCGCATTCACTCTCATAATTTTCCAAAACGCCCCATAAGAAGTGTAACTTCAAAAGAATACTTTAAACGCGATATGAAAAGGACATTGCAATCGCAGAACGGAATGGAGAAAGGGCGTTACAGATATATTATTATCGGGATAACAGAATATTTTTTTTGTGCATTATGTATCATGATGACATAGTATATTGTAAATGTCCTTTCTTCTGTTAAAGGTGAAGAGTTTCTTGAGCCCATTCTTTTTGTCAGTTAAAAGACCTCCTGAATGGGTGGTAGGTAAAAATGTTGGACGATTCAAAACAATTTATTTCAGTTTACTCGCACATTCTTTTTCTTAAATTTGGTCCATTCAACTGATCAAAATTCGGGGAGGAAGTATCATGCCAAACGTCAAAAGCCTCATTAATGGCAGCCAATAACAAAAACAGTGACCAGTTAAATAGTCTTAAAAAATTATTGCCATTGAACTTAACTTGTTCAAAGAAAAATGTAATTTAGCAGAAATAATAATTATAGTTCTAAGTAGTATGAGCACACGAGAACGCCGGCGTTCTGTTAAGCCTTGACTAAACTTTCGATAAAAAGCAGAGACAACCCCGGCGGTCTTATGGACCTGAGTCGGTAAAAAGTAAATCTTCTCTTTAGTTCAAGCCCAGGCGGATTCAGTACAGCCACCAGCTCAATTTAACCACTATTTCTTTTTGTATATACAAACAATGTCTTCCTTTAAAAACGGACGGGTTTTAAGTATTCGGAAATATAGACGCAGGGAGGGAGTTCCACTCCTTTGCTGTGCGCATCATAAATGATGTTGAGAAGCGCTTGGTGCGACAGCTAGGAATATCTAAGTGTAACTATGTAAGCTCCCAATATAGATATATTATAAAACCAGCCAAGTGCGAGTCCGACTCGCGCACGAAGGGTTCCTTACAAACTTTTAGTTAATAAAAAAATCACTTTTTTTTGTATGCGAGCCCCCTTAAATATTTCTTTTATTTTAATTTTATTATTTATGAAGTAAAAATACAACTGAGCATTTTGTGTATATTTCAAGTGCCTACCTGTTGCCATTATTGATATCGAGCTAAAAGGGCAAAAAAATCGCGTTTGTTGTATGGGAGCCCCCTTAAGTATTTATTTTATTTTGTTTTTAGTATTTCTTGTTATAGCGGCAACAGAAATATATGATTTGTGAAAATTTCAACTGTCTAGCTATCGCAGTTCTTGAGATACAGCCTGGTGACAGAAACGGACGGACAGACAGCGAAGTCTTAGTAATAGGGTCCCGTTTTTAACTTTTGGGTACGGAACCCTAAAAAGATATTTAAAAATCGCCTGCAAGTATTATTTATTGACTTAGTACAGCAATTTCCAAATGAAATAACTTGGGGGCCGTCCATATATTACGTCATTCTAAATTAGGGAGGGGGGGGTTGGTCTGCGGATGACGGTAAATGATAGATAGGGGAGGGGGCTGTTTCGAAATTGACGTCATTCTTATTTATTTATTTATAGTTTATTGTTCACGTACAAAAAGATTATTTCTAAAAAAAAAATTCTTCCAGCACACCTAGTAAGTGAGACTGCAAATGTGAGAGGCGGCTAAGGCGCGTACAATACTAAAATAACTCATAATAAACATACATAATGCAACATAGATGTACCAAGCCCGTAGCTAGGGGGGGGGGGGGGCATTGTGGGGCAATGCCCTACCTTGAAATCACAATGCACTACCTTAAAAATACAAAAAACTAAGATAAATTAGTATAATTAAATTTTATGAATTTTTCAATCTTCTCTTATAAGAGATCGCGATCTAATAAGATAAAAAACTAGAAACAATCGACTCGGGTCACAAGTGAATTCTCAGGCGGAAATTGAACCCGCAACCTTTGGAAATCGGGTCCAATGCTTGACCTAGGGGTCAGTGATATGCATAGTGATTGATTTAGGAGCCCGTGCTTCGAGGGCAGATCAATTATGATAAATTTACTACTTCCGCCCTACCTGTAACCAATGCTGCCCTACCTCAAATTAGACTCTAGCTACAGCCCCGAGATGTACACAAATACAGTAATAACTACAGATAAAATACTCTAACAATAATATTACATATATTACTAGCTGCCCGCCCCGGCTTCGCCCGTGGTACTAACATGTATTATACATATAAACCTTCCTTAAGAATCACTCTATCTATTAAAAAAAACCGCATTAAAATCCGTTGCGTAGTTTTGAAGATCTAAGCATACGTAGGGACAGACAGCGAAAGCGACTTTGCTTTATACTATGTATTGATAATAAACACAATACTTAAATAATAACTACAACATTACATAATTAATAAAAGTACATAAATACATGTCTCATACTAAGGAAAGATAGTGTTCTTGTGATATTTTGCAAGTATTAATAATAATATATTAATAAATAATAATATATAATATTATTATTCCCTATTTTTTAATTTTATATTATATTATATCAATGATTATTGCCAAAGTAAAAATAATAAAAGGTGATTCTATAACCAAGTGTTTCAATCATATAATACCCTATTTTTCTCAAATCTGCAATGTTTTAATTTTGTCAAACTGGTAATGACGTCAATTTTGGGAGAAGGGGGGGGGGGTTATTAAGTAATGACGATAGGATGATTGTAGGGGGGGGGTCTAAAATCTGAAAAAATCGATGACGTAATTTATGGACGGCCCCTTGGACAAGTTTCTTTTCTAATATTTTAAATATATAATAGACATATGCCATATTCTTGACATTTATTGTTGACTTAAATTTATTATATAATATTTTGGACATTTATTAATCAATTTCATTGACTATTTATTTGATTTTAATCTTTAATTTGTTTTGATTTTTGTGATGAAAATTGTATGTTTATTTTGTTTTCTCTTTGTAAGTATATCTTACCTAAAGTATAACATTGTTATTAGTACTTATACATTACAATACAATACATTGTTTCGACAACCGTTTGGTGCAACGGTAGTGATCCTGCCTTTCGCGCCGACAGTCCCGGGTTCAAATCCTGGAAGGGGCAAATGTTTGTATGATGAATACGAGCATTTGTACCCAAGTCATGGCTGTTTTTATATATTTCTATGAATATTACATATCTATGTATTTTATATGTATGTCCATCCGTTACCCTAATATCCATAACACAAGCCTTACAGTGCTTACTTTGGGCTAGGCTAATTGGTGTGAATGTAAGAAATATGTATATTTATACTGTCAAATGCCATCTATTTAATACTAACCTACATTTCACAAATAAAGATTCTGATTCTGAGTCAATGTTGCCTTGTAGACGGCCAACAGAAGCCCTACCATTACGTCTCATAGGGAACGTGCAGGAACTATAGGTGGCAGCACTAAATCGACAAAATCTTTATTTCTTCTCTCACATAGAATTACACATTGTACAGTTTATGACTAATCTAAAAATAATTATAAAATTAGTCTATGCGAGAGACTGGCGTCCGTACTAGGAGACCCTCTATGACGGATCACCAGTCTCTCCACATCCGAACCGACGATTTCCAATTAACATTTTTAAAAACAAAAGATGAACAACTCAAGATCGATCTTAACCTAGTGACTGTGTGCGTGCATGTGTGTGCGTGCGTGTGTGTGCGTGCGTGCGTGGGTGTGTGTGTGTGTGTGTGTGTGTTTGTGTATGTGTGTGTGTTTGTGTATGTGTGTGTTTGTGTGTGTGTGTGTGTATGTACGTGCATGTGTGTTTGTACGTGCATGTGTGTGTGCTTGTGTGAATATGTGTGTTTAATGTAATTCTACGAATGAACTGTTAACAATTTTTTTTTTCTAACTCCACTCTCTTTAACAATTTGATTGCACACATATGACACTGACTCGCGTTGTTTCATATCACTTGCGCCCTCGTCAGCCAGGGTGATGGCTGAAAATCGGTGCTTCACCTATTCCCGGGTGATTTTTTTTGCATCGAGCCTTGACCCTATTCCTGCTGCTGCACACAGGTACCTGCCAAAGCTGGTTGTGTAATGAATTTATTTATTTTATTTTGTAATTTCTTTGATCATAAAATGGCAATGTATTATGTGTGTAAAACCGGAATAAACTATCTATCTATCTATCTATCAAATCTTCAGTTGCAATATAGTCCAATGATTTTAGCCAAGAGATTGTAATTTTTTTACAATCATATCTATTTCTTGGATAGATATTGATTTCTTTTTATATTGTTATACAAATTACTGCCTATGAAGCCGAAAAACTTTCTTGAGGAATGTTGTTTTAGTACTGTGTTGAGAATAAACAATTGACGAACACTCAAGACATCAGCCAACGAATAAAGTTCTTTAGTAGGGTAAAGGACTGGCTTATAGTGACTGACTTTATGGATTGCACGCTGAGACCTTTCCAGTTTTATAAGATTAGTTTTGCCGTAATACAGTAGGATAGAACTGACTGGCAAAGAGATGTGTACTAATTTCATAATTGATTTTTCAGCAATATGAAGATCAGTTTGCGAGTTCGTGACGCGAGAAGGTTTATGTGGTGGTTAAAACTTAGGGTATAGTACAGTCAATCTGTAGGTTGAGTGATGAAAAAATTACCCAATGGCTGATTCTTGTTTTTTCTGTTGCCAAATGACGTCACTAAGCTACCTTGGCGATGGGCATGTTCAACTCGTAGCGGTTTATTGAAAAACTCAAAAAAACGTCCAAAATATTTTTGAAATGCATTTTTCTCGATTTCTATGCATTTTACAAACTTTTTGTTTAGACAAAAATTGTAGAGGGCGTTGAGTACTACAATTTATGTCATTGATGCAATGTCGTACAACAAAAAGTGCGCGTTGTAGGTGGCGCTAAAGTGTCCAAAAAAGTGTTTTTTCACATTTTCACCCTAAAAATATCATTTTAATGGAAAAGTTTAAATGGAAAAGTTGTTTCTTACGAAATTTTTAACAACTTTTGTCTAAACAATTTTTGACCTTGACAATGACCTTAATTGTAGATCGCAAGAAGAGCAACAAAAAAGTATTCTATAAAAAAATTCGTATCTCAACGGGGAATCGAGTTATGATGAAAAAACTGAATTTAAGGGTTTTTTCAAGATGGCGGAAATTGCACAAGGTTATTTTGGTCGACAATTTGAACTTAAGCTTTTCTAGCCACCCCCCACGTGATATCCAAAATTTGGCTTTCTCGGTTCATTTTCACTTTTAAATGTATATAATGACTGGACTAATTGAAGTACGCGGTGTCGTTGTCGTCGTGTGATCTTGCCCTTGCGACTCATTTAGGATGTAAGCTGGTTTCAATCTGTCGACAGAAACAGTAGTAATTCTGTTACCAATATTAATTTTGAAATTTTTTCCGAACGCTGTACAACTTCATATGGCCCAGAATAAAGAAGTTGCAAAGACTTTTTTAATTAATTTAATTTAATTTAATTTATTTATTAGGGAAACATACAGCGTTACGTGGAACATTGATTAATAAAACAGAATTTTAGTACAAAAGCCAAAAGAGTTTCCACCACTAACTAATACATCATATTGAACAGACAAAAGGTTCAACCTACCAAGACTATACTAGAGATAATTAATAATAATAATACATAAAGTAATGACTGTACGATAAAAACAATAACAAATTAAGGTTTTAACTTACTTAAACCAGTTTTGAGAATTTCATTTTTGAATGTCGCAAGTTTGGTATTAAACATATCTATATGATTGAAATTTACATTATAATTTGTTGCAGCTCTTATGATGTAGCGATTTTTACCGTAATTGGTTTTGCAATGAGATATCGAAAATGTATCACGCGAACGCAGTTTAGCTCCAGAACATTTAAACAAAATCTTACTTAATAAATATGGAGAATCAATCTGGTTATTCAAAATTTTGTACAAAAAAGTTTGATCACGTATTTCTCTGCGTGATTCAAGAGGTATTATTAATTTATCAAATTTCTTGAACTTATATCTAAGCCTTTTCATTAATTTATCTTGTATTTTTTCAACCATCATTTTGTATTCGGAATACTGCGGGTTACAAACAGTAGATGCATATTCTAAGAGAGATCTAACAAGAGAATTATATAACACTAGAAGAGTAACAGGGTCTGTAAAATCAATGGTTTGTCTAAAAATAAACCCGAGCATTTTATACGCTTTGCTTGTGATATAATTTAAGTGCGATAAAAAGTAGATCATTATCTAGAATAACGCCGAGGTCTCTCACCTCAGTGACCCTTTTGAGAATTATGTCATTGAGGTGGTAATTGAACACTATTGGTTGTTTTTTTCTGCAGAAAGTTATAGAATGACATTTACCAATATTAAGAAAAAGTTTATTAAGACGGCAATATTCGAATAATCTATTTAAATCATTTTGTAGTAATATGCAATCATCAATAGATTTAACAGTAGTAAAGATTTTAGTATCATCAGCAAACAATAAAAATTTTGAATTAAAAAAGCACTTGATTACATCATTAATGAAGATGTTAAAAAGTAAAGGGCCGAGGTGAGAGCCCTGCGGCACACCAGACGTCACCGGAATGAAGTTAGAAATGAAACCCTTGATTGTAACTGCTTGACTCCTGTTTTGCACATAGGACGTTAACCATCTTAGAAGGTCACCGTGTATACCGACATGTTGTAATTTGCAAATTAGTAATTTATGAGAAATCTTATCGAAACATTTGGAATAGTCGGTATACACGGCGTCAATCTGCCAACCTTTGTCCATAACATCTAGCGCCAGATCCAGGAACTCACAAAGATTAGTTTCTGTGGAACGCCTATCGACGAAACCATGTTGCTGTGGCAATAAAATAGGTCTTATTAATGGAAAAATGGAGTCGTAAACTATTTTCTCGAAAAGTTTTGGTATGGTGGAGAGTTTGGAGATACCCCTATTATTACGGACGTTATGCTTGTCGCCGCTCTTTAAGATTGGTACCACTAGAAAACGTTTCCAGACTAGCGGCATTACCCCCTGACACATTGAGAGCTCGAACAGTAAAGAAATTGGTAACGCCAATTGTTCACGACACGACTTTAAAAACAGTGGATGCAGACCGTCGGCTCCAGGGCCTTTGGTTGTATCGAGTCGTGACAAATATTTATAAACTATGCAAGGAGAAACGTCTACAGAACCGATAGTACAGGAAGTACGTGAAGATAGCCACGGGAAACAGTCACACCAACACCACCATCGTCAGTCTCAAACACTGACTGGAAGAATTTATTAAACAAGTTCGAAATAGATAAACCATCTGAACCAGTTGTGTCATCTAAGTATAAAGTATTAGGAATTACATTAATATCTTTCTTTGAATTAACAAATGGCCAAAAACGTTTACAATTTTTTTTTAATGTTATCCTGAGCCCGTGATATATGGTCTGCATAGCAAGTTGATTGAAGAAGTTTGATTTTTTTTCCGAATTTTTGTAAATAATATGTAATCGCCAATTCGTTTATAAGTTTTCCATTTTTTATGAATTTTTAATTTTTTATTAACTAATCTTACTAAAGATCGAGAATACCAAAAGGGATAATTATGATTGTAATTAATATTCTTAATAGGAACGTACATATCCAATAATCCGTTGACTATTCTGTTGAAGGTATCTACAGCCGACTCGACACTATCAACATTTAAAATTTGTCTCCAACAGTGGCGGGGCAAGACCTAAATTTGATGTGGGCAAGACAGATTTCGCGAGGCCCTGTTCTGTGGCGACCTGAAGACGGATTTTATAAAATAATAAAAAAAAAGCAAAACAACACTGCCAAGGTTTTATTCATAAAAATACAGATTAGATTAATATTAATGAAAAATTACAAATCGTAAATATATAGGTGTAGATGACAATACCAACAAATTAAATATCGGCTTTCAAAGGATGCTTTCAGTCCAAAAAACAATCAATCAATTCCATTTGTTAAAAATTATGGCTCCATAGTACTGACGATGATTCTGCCAGTGACATTTATGCAATCAGGACAGCAGTCAGGACATAATTTAACATTTTAAATATTTTCTTCAAGCTGTATAAGGAACAACCATAGGGGTCAATGATCTAAACATCGGTAAAATATCATGTTAACATATTTTGAAATATTGACAGTTTCTAATTTCTTGATTCAGTGATTATTTTTAAAGAGATATAATAATGTTTGCCACTTAAAACCGTGTTGATGCTTAATTTTGTGTTTGATTATGGCTGAATTTGTTTGGAAAAAAAATGATTTTTTATTTCTAACTACATTTTTTAGCTATAAAGAACTTATATTTAATAGTGCAGTAAATGTTTGCATTTATTCTCGTATTATCATCTCCACCTTGTATACATTTCTTAAAGTGTATATATAAAAATATTTATATTTCTTTATTAAAGGAACAGAAATTTCCTGCTTTTAACTTTACTAAATTCCTTAATTATTGTATCGTAAATGAGCCTAGATGCCATATCTGATTCAATTGATAAAACAGCCAAAGCTGAAAGTCTTTCCTGGCTCATTGTGTTTCTTAAATAATTTTTTATTAATTTTAATTTTGAAAAACTCCTTTCAGCAGTGGCTGTACATACCGGAATTGTTAATAAAATTCGGATGACAATGTAAATATTTGGGTAAATTTCTTTCAAGCTATTTTCTGTTATATATGACAGCAGCTGTTTCACATCTGTAATGAAGTTGGATAAATTTGGGATCATTGTATTTAATTCTTCATATAATTCAAATGGTTGGAAGTCACTGCTCTCACCCACACGCAGGACGTTATGTAAATCGTTACAGTGTTTTAATATTTGCTCCTCTGGCATATTTTTTAGCTTGCTTAAATCATAGAGAAACCCGAAATCTTGAAAATGTAGATTTAAAGACGTAAATCTTAATTCCATATTGGTTATTATAGAATCAATCATGGCGTAAAAAAAATCAGTTTGATACCGGATTTTAGGAGACTGTATAGGTTGATCGCTGCTTTCATAATCAAACATCCTTTTCTTTTTGGCTACTCTTTTATTCCTAAACTCTTTTGGCAGGTCATAACAGCTTCGCTCAGTAAATTTCCGAACATCAGACAGGGATTTTTCGAATCCACTTTCCCGATACTCTTTTATCCATTCACAAAATGTGTGTAAATGTTCAAGAGCAACGCTTAAATGAATTTGTACTGATTGCCATAATTTACTTATCATATTAACACGCGATAATATCTCATACCACACATGTAAAGATAAGATAAATTCTAAACTTAACATTTCATTTAGTATCGAATCGCAATCACTGAGAGTGTCTGATTGCTCCGTTTGATTTTTTAAGCTTTCGATGCATTCAATCACTTCATCGAATTGTAATAATACGGCCTTTACTGCTTCGACTCTACTTTCCCATCTTGTGTCTGATAAAGGTTTCATAGTAAGTTTTAATTTGCCTTTTATTAAATCCCAGCGTTTGCTTGAACTTGAAAATAGCAAATAAATTTTTTGTATGAAACCAAAAAAAGTTTTTGCTGCCATAGATGAGTTCGCTGCATCTACCAACAATAGATTCCAACTATGACAGCCACAAGGTGTGAAAAATGCTCTAGGGTTAATATTCAATATTCGAGTTTTAACTCCACTATTTACACCTACCATATTTGCACCATTGTCGTATCCCTGGCCACGGCAGTCTTGAACATTTAAGTCGTATTTTTCTAGCTGTTCCAGTATAGCATTGGCTAAATATTCTCCAGTTGTCTTAGTAACAGCTAGAAATCCCATAAAATGTTCGACTATTGTGCCAGTTGACGTATCACAAAATCTTAGGATAACCGACATTTGTTCAACTCTACTACAGTCTCTAGTGCAATCGAGCAAAAAAGAATAATACTTTGCTTCTTTAACCTTACGAATAATTTCATCGACAACTGTTTTTGACATCAATATAATCAATTCATTTTGAATATCGTGACTTAAATAATGGTGTTGTTTCTCACTAATGCGTTTCATGTGTTCTCGTAAAGTAGGATCAAATTTTGATATAAGTTTAAATAAATCTATGAAATTACCGGAATTCCTAATAACGTCACCTGTCTTGAGAGATTCTCTGTGACCTCTAAATGCAAGATTATGAGAGGCCAAAAAATTTATTATGTCAATTATTCTCTCTAACAAGTTGTGCCAATGTTTTTGAGATTCACGTATTAGCCTTTCGTTTTCTTGGTCTATTGTTTTGCCTTGATTTATTCCTTTCTCGAAAGTTAACCATTGGAACATATATGCCATATGTTCTTTGGTATTCTCATGTCTATGTAAAATACTACTTAAATGTTTCCAGTCACAACACCCTCCTTGCACCACCTGAGTTTGTGAATTGCCAAATAATCTGCATGGAAAACAGTAAACTTTATTTTGGAAATTGGAATAAACTAACCAGCGACGATGTTGAGTTTCACCATTATTTAGTTTTCTCGAAAAATAGAAATTGGAAAAGTGTCTGTGATCATCACCTTTGGGATAATATTCATCACCGCTATTTAATTGCTGTGTGGGGCCGCTTTGAACTATGTCACGACGCTGTGAATCCGTTATGGGAAACGTCCATAATCCCGGATCCGAATTAACACGTACTTGCTGAACTATGGCACTGGCGTCGTCGCTGCGAATTCGAGAATCTATGTCAATCTGTTCTTCTTGATTGCTTGATGATAGCACAAGAGTTTCAGCGTCAAATTTTGATTGGCTAGAGGATGATCCAAACTCCACGTCTAACTGACGTTCGGTCTCGGTGCTCAGTGCATCTGGAGCATTTCCTAACGATATCTCGGACGTTCGTTGTGTAGAAGTCGAATCCATCGATTCAGATGGTTCTGTACTACCAGATGCAGTTTGGTTGAGGAACTTCATCATATTTAAACTCAAAACCTGGTTGGATGCAGTTCTTTCAGCTTTTCTTTTTCTTTTTGCTGATCCAGACTCCCATTTTCTCCCAATATCTCTATCTCGGCCGGACATGTCGATAACGTCGTATCTGTAACCTGTAAGTATTTGTATTTATGACGGTCCTAGGCCCGTAAAAGTATGAAGGAAAAATGGAACTACTTCTTAGGTTATTTTGTTTCATTCACTCAAAAGAAGTAGGTATACTATTGGAGTTAGATCACTTTCGAGTTTCGTTCGACGCTTTTGTAAATAAGTCATTTCTTAACATAATTAAAAAAACATTACACATCGATTGTACGTCCATAGCAAAATCATTTCGTTGCGGGAAAACAACCACTAAAATTTTACGGTGTATACAAGTAATTACTGCGTTATTTATTTATTACCAATTAATTATTTCTTACCTTATATAAAATAGAGGAGCACAGGTACCGGTGTGTTACACATCACAAAGAATACAATAACTATTAATTAAGTCACTCTTTTTTTTAATTTTGGTTTACAGGAGCAATCAATATACCTACGCACTATATATTTATTCACTAAATATTATTAAAACATTGAACACACTATTCTTATCAAAATAAGTACGTACAGTCATAAAAACAAACAATATTGAATAACACAATTACGTTTCTATCGTTATGCGCCTAACGACTGCGCTGCGAACTTTGATTTGATTGGTTGGCTTCCTAGTAAAGAAAGTAAACAAAAAAAACAAAGGATTCCCCGCACTGGTCGGCGGCGGCGAGGATTTACTCGCGATAGATACGTAACGTAAGCAAATGTTGCCAGACTAAAGAACATATTTCACAACAAAATTAATTTATTTATATCTTTTTTTATTTTATTCTCGCTTTTAAGCCATGCATAAAATTTTTTGAGGCGCGAGGCCCCTTAAACTGCTATGCCGTAGGCGATGGCCCACGTCGCCCACGCCTTACGCCGCCTCTGGTCTCCAATCTATTAAAGATAATTCGTAGTTTAACCTTGCGTAGTCAGCTGCGTAATAGTTTCTAACCGAACGAGGTGTAGAATTTAATAAAGTCATACCATCCACATCACATTCGATACTAAGCGCTGGGTGGTGAGTGTCCTCTGGAAGCGACAATGGAATAGCGCGTGTCACAGTACATGTCAAATTAGACGAAATTACAAGATCGAGACATCTACTAAACTCGGCGTCAAAAAAATCGCACCTTATAAAAATCTTATTCAAAAATTCCTAAACCTTATATAGAGGATAGTGTTAGGTATCATTAGAAAGGTAACAAAAAGGAGCATCAAACAACAATTAAGTGCAATCTTTTTTTTAATTAAAATTATACAAAAAGCATAAAAATTTGAAAAATAATAAAAAATCTTAATTAAGTCCTAATTAATAATCGATAATTTACAAAAAAAATGTACAAAAAGTGTCTTAAAATTAACTCAAAATCTAGTGTTACCCCCCCTTGCCCTGATGACGGCTTCCATACGGTCCCTCATAGACCTCACCAACTTCAGGAGCTCTTCTTGAGGGATAAGACCCCATTCTTCAATCACCGCGGTTTGGAGTTCCTCTAGAGTCGAAGGAGCCGGATCCCGAGATCGAACCTTACGTTTAAGATGGTCCCAGAGGTGCTCTATCGGATTCAGATCAGGACTTCTCGCTGGCCACTGCATCACAGGAATTTGGGACCTCCGCAGGAAGTCGTTCACGATGGCTGCAGTGTGTGCGCGAGCGTTGTCGTGCATTAATGTGAACCCCTCGCCAAAAGATTCGGCAAAAGGGACCACATGCACATCCAGGATCTCTGTGATATAGCGGCGCGCAGTCAGCGACCCTTGTCCGCGAGCACCTCCGGTCCGGGAGACGCAGACCAGGTCGGTTTTGCCGGCAGCCGACATACCGCCCCAGAACATGCAGGATCCGCCTCCATATTCCACCGTCTCCTGGATGCAGGCTTGAGCGAAACGTTCACCCTGCCTCCGGTATACTCTTCTTCGTCGGTCGTTGCAGAAAAGACACACTCGTGTCTCGTCTGAGAAGAGAACAGCTCCCCACTGCTCAATGGTCCAATCGACGTGGTCGCGAGCAAACTGCAAGCGGGCTCGTCGGTGCGCTGCAGTCAATTTTGGACCTGTAGCAGCTCTGCGGGCTGCTATGTTCTTCTCCTTCAGTCTTCTTCTAACCGTGGATACACTCACGGTGCGTCTGCGAACTGCCTGGAGCTCCTGTTGCAGCTGAACAGCGTTTGAGAAGCGATTTCTCAAAGAGTACGACACAACGAACCGGTCGTCTCTTTCCGAAGTGCAGCGACGTCTACCGGACCCATGTCGCCGGATATAGCCACCGGTCTCTAAAAAGCGCTGGTAGACTCTACGAACCGAAAAACGGCTCAGATTCAGTTGCCGGGCGACATCACACTGCCGCACCCCTGCTTGCAGTAGTGCAACCACTTGAGCGGCCTCATCAGCTGTAGTGTCCATTTTCCAGATGTTCTTTCTTCAGTAAAATCAGTGCGTGTGTCCCCTTCAACGGTTTAATAGCGAATGACCCACATTGAACCCGTGTTGACCTCTTTATACCCACAAAGTTAGCGCAACTCGCGACTCTCCCGAGCAGCAAAATTTCCTTAGAATTTTTGTGACCCTTTATTTGTTGCTTTAGGTTTTATTTGATAATGAAAAATAATGTTTTTTTATTAAGTTAATTAAGTAACCTTTTAAATAAAATTATAATTAATACGACTGCATGTGCATATCCAGAGTTAATGCCATTTGAACGTGATTTTCTTAGAGGTGCGATTTTTTTGACGCCGAGTGTATTAATATTGATGATAATGTTATGTTGTGATCAACCCGTGAAGCATAAAAACATGTTTAAGTTTCGAACCGGATTATTAAAATATGACCAGATTATAAACACCAATCGGCGTCTCGAATATTGAAATCACCTATTAGAATAAAATCGTGATTAGGAAATTCGATATATAAATCTTGCATGTTATCAAAAAACGTAGACTGTGACGATTCCTGAAAACACTTTGAGAAAATATGCACAAAATATACATAACCTTCCGGAGTTATTCCGTTTTTTATCGTAGGTAATGTTGACATTCGTGATCTCTGTATTGCAGAGCGAGGGCAATGGTGGTAGGGCACGCACGTCGACCGCTAGCCCGCGACGCGCCGCAATGAGCGTGCCGCCCCCTGTCGTCACCCCCTGCGCTTCGTAGTCCCTATCGGTTCTGTACACGTCATATCGAGAATCGAACAGCTCATTGTCGAAAATGCTTGGCAGCAACCAGGTTCCCGACAAGCAAATAAGATCATAATCAGAGTTAAGCACATTAGTAAGAAATATATTCGTTTTAGTTCTGAACCCACGTACATTTTGATAAAAATCTTAAGTACCATTGATTAGTTGTATTAAATATAGAACTTGTATGTAATTAGCTAAATTGTAATGTAGAATATAATTAAATGTACATGACATTTCGTGGGTTATAACGTTAAGAAAAAAGTGATCAAATAAAGTAATATATGATAAGACAAATATCACATTTTCTACCAGTAAAAAAACCAAAGTGAGATTATCATTGTAATGAAATAATTTCAATAACTTAATATAATTATTATTGATTTTAGGAGACGGAGGGTAGTAAACAATAATAATTAAATAATTGTTATAAAGATTTTTATAATATTTTAAGGAAATTATAACAAAGCCGCAGTAAACAAAACCAACTAGGCTCGCGCCGCGCCGTAATGTTTGACTATACGCATACCCACAGCAAAAACTGATAAAACATCGCAGTGTTCCGCATACAATGACAGCCCATACGATGTCAATACGTTAAGCATTGAACCCTTAATGTATATAAACCACATCAAATCATGTAGACAGTTCTGGTACAGGTTAAAACAAGCGACTATTATGACAAAAATATTTACGAATAATTGATTACAACAAAAGAAATTCACTGAATAAATATGAAATGCAAAATGACACACAAATACTACTATGGGGCTATTATTTAGACTGAACAGTACCTTATTGTAGACTACATCGGAGCATAACAATATGTAAAACACAACACACAGTATTAACAACCAACCAAACAAATGAATAACGCTCATTTTATTAACTTTAGTGCTTCTTCGGAGGTGATATGAATAACTGTTGAAATAATACTAGCCACCTATAAGGTTCTTTTTATAAATAACTGTAAAATCAAATTTAATTTTATATTTTTGACATGTTTACCCGTCACTTCCTTACTTTAATATAAAATCTACACTGAACTACATGTGTTTTGCTCTTACTCGCCAATAATATCCAACATTCGTTATCAGCACGAACTTAAATACGCATAGTCAATAAAAATAGTGTAGTGAAGTCAGCAAAATGGATGGAGAAACTATAAACATGGGTATGTCTGAGAATTTACATTCAAGATCAAACTCATCCTCTATTCCGTCATTCTTTCTTCAAGGTCGGGAAAGTTATCCTTTATGGAAATTTAAAATGAGAAGTTACCTCATTGACGTAGATTTATGGGAAACAATATAAGGATACCCAGACGGGGATACTACTCCTATACATATTCGTTCGAGGTGTGACAGGAAAGCTCTTGCTAAAATATGCTTAACTCTTGGTAGTTCAGCTATCATACATGCCAGAAATGCAAAGACTGCAGCTGAAGCCTGGCAGTTACTGCAGGAAACCTTTGAAGATAAAGGTATGGGGCGCAGGTTAAGTTTAGAGAGAAGGTTATATAGACTTAATCTTCTTGATTTCCCTAGCATAGAGGCATATATAAATGCTATACTTAGTACTGTACAGCAGTTGGCTGACATCGGGAAAACTATAGAGGATACATCTGTGGCAGCTATAATGCTTGGTGGACTTTCTTCAAAATTTGAGCCCTTAATGATGGCATTAGAAAATTCAAATGTTGAAGTAACCACTAAATTAGTCAAAGCAAAACTTCTTAATGAAATGAATAAGGAGAAAATAGAAGCGGAGACTGCTATTATTGCCCAAGCTAAAAATGATATTCCCGTTCGTAAGTCCAGTAAACCTATAATATGCTACGACTGTAGTGTTCCTGGTCATAAGCGTCCAGACTGTCCTTTACGTAAAAAGAAAACAAGGAAGTCAACAAAGAATAAGGAGCCATCTTCTTCTTTGAAAGCCTTTGGAACTATAGTTCAAGAAGACGCAGACAAATGGTATGTTGACTCTGGTGCTACGCGACATATGACATCACGTAGAGACTTGTTTACAAATATGAAACCTATGTCTTTCCCTTGTAAGGTCACAGTTGCAAATGGCACTGAACTTTGTATTAATGGTATTGCTGACATTAATTTATATACCAATTCTGTAAATAGTAGTTGTAATTCTGTAAATACTTTACAAGATGTTTTCTATGTTCCTGGTCTACAATCTAACCTAGTTTCTGTAAAGGAGCTTATAAGGAAAGGGTTTTGTGTCCTTTTTAATAAAAGTGGTTGTAATATTTACAATGCTAACACTTTTCCTTTTACAGGTGATTCTGTCTTACATGGTTCGCTCTGTGATGGACTTTACTCTTTGGACTGTTCTGCTAAATTACCTCAAATTGCGGCTTATGATGTGCACTCTGACTCAATTAGTAGGTACGAGTTGTGGCATAAGAGGTTAGGACATCTGTGTCGTATAGGTATGAGTAGTCTTAAGAATTGTAGTATAGGTATAGATTTTAAGGACGTAGATAGAAAACCTTGTGTTTCATGTATAAAAGGGAAACAGTCACGTAAAAGTTTTAAAACTATTGCTTTTGCCAGAGCAACTAGTAAATTGGAGTTAATCCATTCGGATCTCTGTGGACCATTTACTAATGAGTCATTTAATGGCTAAGATATATGTTATTATTTATAGATGATTTTTCTAGAATGATTTTTATTTATTTTATTTCTTCTAAGTCAGAAGTTAAAAGTAAGTTTTGTTCTTTCCAAAAGTATGTTGAAAGACAAACTGGTTTAGTTATTAAAAAGTTCAGAACTGATAATGGTACTGAATTTGTAAATAAAGATTTGTCAGATTATTTGACTTCTTTGGGTATCGAACATCAGACGACGACGCCGTATAGTCCTCAACAAAATGGAGTTGCGGAACGGACTAATCGTTCTCTCATTGAGAAAGCCAGATCGATGATTGCCGATGGTAACCACCCTAAGTCATATTGGGAGGATGCAGTGCAAACTGCGGCTTACCTTAAAAATAGGTCACCTCATCGTGCTTTAGGTAGGAATACTACACCTTTTGAGAGATGGTACGGCACAAAACCTGATCTATGTAATATTAGGGTATTCGGTTGTAGGGCTCTCATACAGATTCCAGGTTGTCAAAGGAAAAAGCTGGATGATAAAGCAGAGGAAGTAATATTTGTTGGATATAGTGATGATCCAAATAGTTATTACTTTAGGGATCCTACTTGTCCTCGAAAACTAAAAAGGTCTAGGGATGTACATTTTTTTGAGAGTACTTTTAAACCTTTAAAGAATTGTTCAGAAAATGTATTGACTGATCCTTTTTCTCCTTTTGCTCCGGTCTTATCTTTTTCTAATGACTCTTTACCTAGTACTAGTATTATTGTTGATCCTGGACTGAACGAGGCAAATGCTGATGTTGCTGATGGTACTGTAGCGACCATCAATGTTGAATCTCGGCCTGAAATTGAGAACTCGGACAGAGACAGCTGAAGAAACTGTGGAGGAACAAACGTCAGGTTCTTCAAATCCTGAACGTCGCTATCCTCAGAGAAATAGGAAGCCACCCGATTTCTTCACCTACATAGCTGCAGCAGAGGACTCAAATGAACCAAAGACATATGCAGAAGCCATGAAGTCGGCAGATTGTTCATTGTGGCAGGAAGCCATGAATCAAGAATATAAGTCACTAAAGAAACTGAAAACGTGGCAACTTGTCGATAGACCTAATAAGAAAATTGTACCTTGCAAGTGGGTCTACAAGGTGAAAAGAGACTCCGAGGGCAATATTATTAAATACAAAGCAAGGCTAGTGGCTAAAGGGTTTAGTCAAGTTCTAGGCGTCGATTATGACGAGACATTTGCCCCAGTAGTGCGACAGTGCGAGTGTTATTTGCTTTGGCTACTGAATTGGGTCTTAAAATGAGACATTTGGACGTCGATACTGCATTCCTGAATGGAGAACTCGAAGAAGAGGTATTCATGGAGCAACCTCTTGGATTTGTTCAAAAAGAAAATGCACAGAAGGTCTGCCTGCTACAAAAATCCCTGTATGGTTTAAAGCAAGCTCCTAGGGCCTGGAATATAAAGTTAAATGATACTTTAAATAAAATTGGTTTCAAACAAACTCCTTCCGAGCCTTGTGTATATACTAAACTTTTTGAAAATGAGTTAATTATCTTGGCAGTTTTTGTCGATGATTTGATATTATTTTATAAAAATGACAAAGCTTTTGACAGTGTCATGTCAAACTTACAAAAACATTTCTCACTAAAAGATTTGGGTGAATTGAAATGTTATCTAGGATTGAATATAAAGAGAAATAGTAACAATGATGTTATATGTGATCAAAAACCGTATATTGAAAATTTATTAAAGAAATTCGGCATGGATAATTGTAAGACTTGTTACACACCATTATCAAATACGAAGTTAGAGGTGAGTAAAGTTTTAGGTGACCAGTCTTATCCCTACCAACAGTTAATCGGTAGCTTAATGTTCCTTGCCGTAAATACACGCCCTGATATAGCATTTACAGTCAGCTACCTGAGTCAATTTAATACATGTCACGATAAAACGCATTGGTTAGCTGCGAAGCGTGTTTTACAATATTTAAAGGGCACTTTGGATCTTGCCATCGAATATTCGCGTACTGGTGCCGTCTTAAAAGGGTGTGCTAACGCTGATTGGGCGAATTGCAAAATTGATCGGCGATCTTATACAGGCTATTGCTTCAAATTGGCAGGAGGTCCAGTGTCGTGGGCGGCTAGGAAGCAACCGACAGTGGCCCTTTCTTCTGCCGAAGCTGAATATATGGCCTTAACAGATGCCGTCAAGGAGGCAATATATCTGAAAAGATTTGTATCCGAAGTATTCGTTAATGTAAGTGAGTGTAAATTAGTTTCTGGTTCTGTAAATATATATATATAGTGACAGTCAGAGTGCACTCAGCTTAGCTCAAAATCCTGTCCATCAAAGTAGGACGAAACATATAGACACCAGGTATCATTTTGTAAGAGAAAAGGTGTCAGATAGGGCAGTTACTTTAAAATTCTTAGAATCTAGCCAAATGCCGGCTGATGTCTTAACCAAAGCTCTGGGGCACACAGCGCATGCTCGATGTATGGCTGGGTTAGGCCTTACTTAAGTTTTTTTTTTGCACATTATGTTATAGTGATAACGGGTAGCATGTGTAGACATTATTATAAGGTCTAAATTATATTTGATTAAGGGGCCGTGTTGAAATAATACTAGCCACCTATAAGGTTCTTTTTATAAATAATGACAGACATGTTTACCCGTCACTTACTTACTTCAATATAAAATCTACACTGAACTACATGTGTTTTGCTAGAACTCGCCAATAATATCCAACAATATCTATGTATCATAATAATATACATGTATGTCTATCCGTTACCCTAGTATCCATAACGCAAGACTTACAGTGCTTACTTTGGGCTAGGCTAATTGGTGTGAATGTAAGAAATATTATTATTTATTATTATTCTTATGGCATTGCTTTTTTTCTCGCGTATAGCTAAAGTGAAAGAGAACATTAAAAATTTGAATAATAATATAAAAAACTGGTTGGTTGCCTGTAAAGTCGGTATACGGGCGAAAGTTTTACGTGACAACGACTTTGAGTGGTAAAATAATTGTAATGTGAATATTCATTCGTATAGTAGGAAGAAGGATGAAATAATAGTAACAATTTAAAACATTTATTTATACAAAGAATTATATTTAAAACATTAATTTATAGGCACGCGTCCCTTCCACTTTTTATGTCTGTCTCTCTCGCTCTTAGGCGGGCTAACCATGCCCGAGTGGAAGGGACGCGTGCCTCTCACTCGCTCTCATTGTAAGCGCATAACGTGAGCGGAGCGTAACGCAGTTTCTTGAAGTGTCACCCGGCAAACCAATTTATAAGACGTTGTCACGTCAAAAAAATGAATGAGTTTACTACAACCTAAATAAGATTAAAATTAACGATTTTTATACTTTAATTAGTATTTATTTTAGTTAGAATTAACAAAAATTTTCAAACATTACAACCCGGTCACAATATCTGTGGACCTGATGACGTCACGTCAGCGCTTAGGAACGGTGCACAAAACAAGCATCATGGGGATAGTATTGTAAACAAAAATAATTATGAACTATAAATAAAATATATTATACTTTTACTCTTTTATTCCTTTTTAAGAGAACGGGGAGTGGGCTTGACATTCCAGCGAGGTCCACAGATATTGTAACCGAGTTGTATTAAGTTGCCACTGTTTGATAGAACATGCAGGAATTTCTAAAGAAACTCAGTTTTTCTTGTATTTTTGTATTTTATAAGTTGGTACAATTTATTACGCCGACCGAGGTGTCGATCGCGAGGATGATTAGCGAGAAAGCGATGAGTAACGAGAGTTAACGATTATACAAAAAAATATGTCGATGTGCCTACCGACACCAACAATACTCTCATTGTAGTTAACTGAATAAACTTAGTTTTGATCTCATTGCTATTCTGATCTAAGAGGCGCTTGGGCCAAAACAGCCACCTATATAATTATGCATTTCTTCAATGCTCAGTTTATTAGTAAAGGAAAGAGACAATAAAGCTACTTTTATTTAATTATTTACTAGCTGACCCAGCCACGCGTTGCTGTGTTATAAATTAAAATGATATCTATCCTACCTTTCAAGTTGGATGTGCACTCGGTGTACAAATTTGATTAAAATCGGTTAAGTAGTTTAGGAGTCCATCGCAGACAAACAGCGTGACATGTAATTTATATATATTAAGATTTACCGCTTTAGATTAGAAACGATTTTCAGATTTCAGATGTTTTATTTTAAACTTGTGTGTCTACTTTTTGATCCGTTTTTGGCAATTGGTTTTTAGTTTTTTAATTCTAACTGAAAGTAAAGGAATGAATAACCAATTTGAACCAAACCTGGCACTTCGAAATAAATGTATAGCATTTAATATTTTATACAAATTTACAAAGTAACAAGATATAAGTAAAAAACTTTTTTAAAAACAAGCTTTATCAATAAGTAATAATACTTATTAGCAAAATTAACTAAACAGCCTAAACTCGATAGGTTTGTGTCATTTTATTACGGGATTCCTATGGCCTTCTTCCAGCTCCAGCATCAGATCAGATCCATGTCATCATAATATTGCATTGCCACGATACACATATGTATGCATAATTTCAGCTCAATCGGGAAGTGGGTCAAATGTAAATACAGACACCGGGACAGGTGAAAGTAAATAAAAGCTTTTAATAAAGAACCAATTGAATAAAACACTTTTTTACGACTGCTCACGGCTCCTGTTAAGGATTCGAATCGTCAGGATTAAATACAAAATAAAATAAAATATGCTCGAAATCCGTAAAAAAGTGTTTAATTCAAATGTTGACGACCGTTTGGTGCAAAGATAGCGATCCTGCCTTTCGCACCGACGCCGACGGTCCTGGGTTCGAAACCCGGAAGGGGCAGATGTTTGTATGATGAATACGAGCATTTGTCCCTAAGTCATGGATGTTTGTATATATTTCTATAATTATTACTTATATATGTATGATATATGTATGTCTATCCTTTGCCTTAGTATCCATAACACAAGCCTTAAAAAAAGTGCTTACTTTGAGCTAGGTTAATTGGTGTGAATATAGGAAATATTTATTTATTTATTTATTATTTATTTAATGTGTAATGTGCGTGGAAGTGTAGGAACTAAATAAAGAACCAAGTTTTATTCCTAAAAAATGTACAAAGCCGTTAATGTTAACGTAATAGCCGTGCTTCAATGTAATTTGAAAACAGAAAATAACAAGACTTTTCATTTATTATTGTTATGATAATAATTATAATATTTCTTACACACCAATAAGCCTTAAGCACAATAAGACTTGTGTTATGGATACTAAGGTAACGGATAGACATACGTATATGATACATAGATATGTAATATTTAATGAAATATATAAAAATACCCATGGTTTCCGGGATTTGAACCCATGCCCGTCATTGCGAAAGGCAGGATCGCTACCGTTGCATCAAACGGTCGTGGTTATATATATATGCTTTTGTAATTTTGTGTTTCAGTAACAAAAACTATCGGCGAATCACCTCTGAGATACACTTTGCATAGCAAGTTTATTTTCTTAACTTTTTGTGGGTAGTGAAATAAATAACAATTTTTATGAAACGAACGATGCGGGTAGGCGGCACTTCGTACAAGCTACACAGCGACACTTGCTATTTGCCGTAATTGGAACTAAACACGCCATTACAGTTATTATTAGATACGAGTATATTATCCAATAAATAAATAACGATCTTAAGAAGAAATAATAATTAGGAGTACCACATTTGAGCTTATATTTTTACCTTAAGTACTATTGTATTTTAAGTAAAAAATAGTTTTTTTATCTTTCAAATCATAGTGTTGTCTATAACTTCACTATCGATATAAGTTTGATGTTTTTCACACTGTCTTACAAATAAGTAAACTAGGCGATGCATTCGCTAAGCATAAAGCTACGCTAGCACCATATATTGGAGCGGAGCGTAATACCAAAAAAAATAAAAAAAAATTTTTTATTCGATGGGAGTTTTTGCGAATTTCAAAATCGGGCTCCGTCACAATTTGGTCCTAAACCTGTTGATTCGATTCCGCACAAAAAATATTAAAATCGGTTAAGAACTCGGGAAGTTATAGCGTAACAGACATTTCGCCATTGAAGCTGATCCATGGGAGCTCCAATTATATCGTTAATAATGTATGTTACAGAAATTGTGTTTAGTTTTTACAGACTATAATATTAAATCTTTTTTGTCATGATATACTATCCATTTAGATTAGTTGAAATTAATTTCTGAGATCATATTAAAAGGATATTTCCACTTTAGTTACTAACGTTAGAGGATGAATATAGTCTCCGGCAAATAAGTTGAACATGATTTTGAAATCACGTGACATGCGCAGTAGCAATTTTAGGTACACATTATTCACTACTGCACATGTCACGTGATTTCAAAATCATGTTCAACTTATTTGCCGGGGACAATAAAAACAGTGAATCTGTTATATACTGATCAGGCGTTCCTGGATTATACTTTTTAGTTTTTTAGCTAATACTCTGACATTAAATAAAATTCAATTTTAGAACCCTCATACAAATTATTTTATTCCAAACCAAGCAAAGCATCTACTATAAATAAAATAATGAATATGTACATACATAAGTTTTTAAATATCCAAAATAATTGCACTAGTGTCCACATTAGTTGTCCACATATGGTAATTATACAGTCCTGGATTTGAACTAGCTAGAGTCGTTAATTTTGCACTAACCGGTCGTCAGATATGGTCGTCAAAACCTGAGCAAAAGAGATGCATTAGGATATTAGGAAAACTATTATTATTAACTAGCTATTATTTCAACATTACAGACACTTCAATTTTTTTATTAGCATGAACTAGCTGAGTCAAAGGTTGGTCTGTCTAACATTCAACTGAAAAAAAAATCGTCTTGAAAATGGTATTAATAAATAGTTTTTTTCAAAATTGTACGCTGTACTTGTATCGGCGGTGAGGATTTATCGATAGTTAGATTTTTCACATCGCTATTCGGGACAAGACCATTCGTTCATCATTCGCGGCTCATTCCACAATGATGCCAGACGAACGAAATTTCCACACATTTGGGTATTGTTTATTGTCATAGAGAAATTCTGTGTTCACATTCTTGTGGAGTTGTAGTCTACCATTGTTTTCATCTGTTTTTATTATTTGGCATAGATTTGTTTTAATTCTGTTTTGTGTACCTAAGTAATTATTATTTAATAAAAACATGCAAAAAAACAAGAATATTCGTCTCAGCCAAATGATGGCCTCCCCCAAGGATCTCCACAATGACCGGTCCTGCGTTGCTCGCATCCTGGTGCTTTCCACGACCTTCATCAGATAGTGGGTCCACCGAGTGGGAGGCCTACCTACGCTTCATCTTCCGGTTCGTAGCCGCCAGTCCAGAACTTATCTGCTCCAACGGCCATCAATTCTACGAGCTATATGCCCCGCCCCACTTAAGTTTGACAATTCTGCGGGCTATGTCGGTTACTTTGGTTCTCCTACGGATTTCCTCATTTCTAATTCGATCACGTAAGGACATTCCTAGCATAGCACGCTCCATCGCCCTTCAGGTGACCTTGAGCCTTCTCGTCTCCGTTCCGTACGACATCACTGTCAACACACTGGTCAAAGCCTTTAGTTTATGGAAAATATACACGAGTAAATATGCTAACGCATAGACAATATCCAATAGAAAATTTTGAGGATACATAACTGTGTTTACCGGTTGTGAGTAAATTTTAGGGGAATGAATAACTCTCAACTGGCAGCATTTTCATTACGACCTGTTTGGGTTTTCATAACTACCAGGCCCATTCTGCAACTCATCTGCGTGTTCTGTGTTCGTTCTGCAAGTTAAGTGAACTACTAATTCAACTTTTTTTAATTAAAAATGATAATTATTTGCAAAGTTTCAAACAGTAAAGTAATTAAAATATTAAAGAATAGTTACTGGACAAGTGATGCTGGTTAAATAATGTTGTCATCGGCGATTAGGCTCATCCTCGTGGCCGCACCACGTGGCTTGGCGGCGTGGTCTGCTGGCATACAGGGAAGTGTCTTTCTATCCTGTCTATTTCTCCTCTCCTAAATCTCTCTTTGCTGTTTTAACGTGTGGGAAACTCCAAAAGATTTAGTTTTAAAAATTTCATGCTAAGTTCAGGTATGTGCGTATGTTAGTCGTTTTGATTTTCCTCAAGTGTTTTTCGTTTTATTTAGGTAAAATAATTATATAAAATAGTAATATTTAAAAACTTTTTGTTTCTTTATCTTGATTATCAATTATTAACAAAAGAAAAATAAGAAAGGTTTTGTTCATGTTACTCATTTGGAATTATTTTAAGTAATAAGGCTTTAAGTGTTATATTTAATGTAAGCTAAAGCCAAGAATCTCTCGCTGTTATTAAATTGTATAAATTTACAATAGGTTGAAACAATCTATGTACCTACAGGCAAACTCAATAACCTATCACAAAACGTCCATTATTCTCAATTTTTCTCTATGATCATGGTTATTTTACAGTTTTTGGTAGGTTAATGAGCGGTTGGTAAAAGAAAAACCATATGTGCCTACAGAAAAAATATGATAACTTTTTGTTATTTTCTTTTCATAGTATATGATTAGATTACAGCATGGAATGATGCTTGTTTTTTTTTTTAATTCATATGCAGTTATGTACGCAAATTACGTAAAAATTCCAGGTGACCACGCGTGACCACGTGTTTCTATACATCAGTGGCGCCATCTGTCGGCCGCAGAATCACGCTCATCAAAGGTTCGTTGCACATTTTAATTTTACTGAATCATTTATGCTGCCCTCATGTTCAATATTATTTCTTTATAATAATGTGACTATGTTTTGATGTGGAGATGGTTTAAAAAATATATTAAGGAATATTGTTTTTAAAAAAAAATCATATTGAAGTACAAATTACTTGATTTTTTTTTAGTGAAACTTTAAGTTTATTTTCGGTTAGCAATTTCGTCAATATATTTCCTCAGTAAGTCTAACATTTGAAGTTTAATAAATTTAAGTTGACGTGTTGTTATCTTTACACAAAAAATAGAATTGGTTGTCTGTAAAGTCAGTTTACGCACGATATTTTACGTGATAGCTTCATAAAAACATTGATGAGAAATTACATATTTTTATGAATTGAATTGAATTATCATTATTTTGTATAATACAAAGAAGGAGTTATTTTTTTTTATCTATAATTTAATATTAAGTTGTTGTGATAAACAATGGAAACCACATTAACTTTTCACTTCATGAAGTGGAAGATTTATAAGACGTTATCACGTCGACAGCGTGCATATGTACGCGCGGTAGAGGTTACACTTTTTAATTGATTTTTTGAATGAGCTATCTTGAAATTAGCACGTTTTCTTTAACAGTCAAGTCACGAGTGAATAGGTATCTTCTAGGTAGGCGCGTCACATCCTAGATCGCAGCTATCCATCTTACCCTCAGGCGATACCTATGCAAGATAAAAAAAAAAGATTCATGGTGCGTTGCATGCTGCGTGACTGTGTACTTTTGTTTTAAATGAATTAGCAACGCCGATATTTGACTATCGTACCTTAGTATTGATCATTTTCCAATAAATCACTTCCTATTTCTGGCTGGTTGATGATATTTACATTACTTTTTCCGACATTCCTTTCGAAAGATATTATGAATTTAAAATGTCTGTCTGACAACTCACAATAATTATTTAATTTCAAACAAAGCAGAGCTTGTTCTATGGGTACTAAATAACGTAGAGTTTACACAAATAAGTATTTAAACAACTATGGCTCGGGAACAAATCCTACCGGGATTCGAACCCGGGACTTTTGGTACAGAAGGTAAGATCGCTACTGCACACCAAGCGGCCGTCAAAAAAATATCCAAATTAAACGAAATGTTATGCGTCACTCACCAACACCAAGCCCAAACTCTTGGACTTAGAAAGCTCAAATTTTGCAGATATTTTTTGGTATGATAATAAGGCTAAGGATAAGAAAGGATTAGAGGAAACTTAGAGGGTGAACTTCGCAAAAAAGTTTCTGAAAACACATTATCTTACAAACTACATGCAGTGACTCTGAAACCAATAAAACACACTTTCTAACGCTCAGGGAGATGTATAGCATGCGTTAGTGTATTATCGAAAGCAATTAGTTGTTAATTAGATATTGTATAAGCTTATTCTAGACTGTTGACTAGTAGTTGCAGTTACTTAACTCGCCCATGGCCCGTAAGTGACTGACAGGCCGATACGCTTCGCATACACTACATACTTGAAAACTTGCGATCGATTTCACTACTTATCCGAGTTTAATTTCACCAATTTTCTCATCTTAACATTTTAAAAACTAATTTGACTCATAGCAAAGGAGAAGGGAAATCAACAGCCAGATCGTCAGTCTATAGCTATTACTTTTTAAAGTTTTTTAGGAGGTGAGAACATGTTCGTCAGCATTTTCGTAATTTTACTCTTATGGGAGCTTTACTTTGGATAAAAACTTAAGCCACTTTTGAATTTAGAAGTGTTAATTTGAGTAATGAGGCTTTTTATTAAAAACTAGCGGCCCGTCCCGGCTTCGCACGGGTGGAAAAAATTCTTTAAATTCTTTCTAGCATTCAATAGAGCCTATGACACTCAGCAATAATGTGCCTTTCTATTGGTGAAAGAATTTTTAAAATCGGTTCAGTAGATACCGAGATTACCCCTTACAATTCAACAAATATACAAACACAAACTTTACTTCTTTATAATATTAGTAAAGGTAATTTAATATAATATTATACATGGATTACGTCGTTTCTGTAAATACTACCTCTTAAGTGTGGGAAATAATGCAAGTTTTTGTTGTATATCCGTAAATTTTGATATATGAAGCGAAAAAATCGAAACTTTGATCGCTCTTAAAAGGTGGACATGTGCTTAAGCCATATAATTTTAAATAAGCATGATATTAAGTATTAAGGCTTTTGATAAAAAAATAATCTACGCATATTTCGACTCCTCTCTAAATACTGTCCTTGTATGGATGAAATTAAAAAAATATTTTTGTACATCAAGCGATTTTCAACATCCTTCATAATGCGCACAGCATTCCGAGAACTTATAACCCATTCAATTTCGAAGCCAGGGTGAATAGGCACCTTCTGGGGTAGCTCGTTCCATTATGGATTCTGTCTTGGCCTCCGGGCTTGATTGGGATCAAGAGCTAACCCATCCTAAATTAAAAAAAAATCTTGTGTTTTAAGGCATAGCATTGAATATCAATTACACTAGCTTTCAAGCAGTGAAGGCGGTAACTGTGGGAACTGACTTATACTCCAGTGTTCCCTGGGGAACTGAGCACTTACTTATTCCTAACACAATCGTTATCAAATAAAACTACATTATTATGAATTAACTGAGTAGATGCAAATGTAATTAATTAATTAAAATAATTATAACTTAACAATAAATTCAACTACATTGCATTGAACGAAATTTAATTAAATTGAACTTACAAATTATGTAAAATCGTTACTAACATCTATGGATTATGTCTGATAATAAATAATTTTTAATTATTATAATACAATCAGTTTTTAAATATAATTCTACCTATACTTTGTTCAATGTAGGATGATACTTTTGTCAGGTGTCACTTCCTTATTGCTACGTACTAAGGTTGCGTTTGTTTCCTTATGTTTGGCTTGACATTGCAATAGCAACTTTATACCCTCTATATAGGTGTCAACTGTCAAAAGTATCATCCCACATTGGACAAAGTATAACAACTTGTATTCATCGAGTTATATGTACTACGTACTAGAGAAGACGGCCCATAGCACGATTTTACGCAACGCTTTGCGGTACGCTGTACCGCAACCGTCCAGTGAGTGTCCATCGCCCGTCCACAACACATGTCTTTTGCTTTGTTCTGCTCGCATTAATAAGTTGCAAAATATGCCTGGTTGCGTTCTTAAAAACTGCTCTAAACACTCTAGAACATCTAAAAAAGTGATGGTTTAACATTTCATCGGTAAATAAAAATAAAAATGTTTAAAACACTGATTAAATATTTTTTGGTACTTTACGACGTCAAGTTGTCAACGACGCCATTTTGCAATACAAATCATAGAGTAATGAAAACAGAAAAGACAGTTGCGTAATATAACTTTATACCTACGTTTATTTTTTTTCAGTTTATAGAAGATAACAAATGATTATACGAGCAAACGGCAAAAACTCACTAAACTTATTTTGTTTAAAGGAAATTAAATAATAATTACTTTTGATTTCTTTGTTTTGTATAACGAGCGTTTTGTGTACCGAGCGGAGCTAATAAATACGAGGATTCGAATCGAAGTGTGAACCTGGGTAAAAATTTATAATTCATCATAAATAAACGTGTATAACAAATTTTATTTACGTATTTTAAATTTAACTCACCATAAAAAATTACATGAATTCTAGTGACGTTTGGTAGGCACAAAACTGTCCATTCTGTAATACAATATTAATAACTGAGCCATGTGATCACTCTTTGTTTGACGAAACGCGTAAGCGCAAGGAAATACACGGCGCTTAATACCTTGTCGACGCGAGAAAACTGACACTAAAAGCGATTCAGCGCTACTTGCTTAAATCTTTGTTTAGTTGACATAGTTATTGTTTCAGCGCTGCGGCAAACTTTTGCCTTAAATATTTCAACAGTGGAGCAATGGTTTTGTTGAGGATGGCTTCTCTAGTACGTAGTACATATAACTCGATGCTTGTATTAATATAAACAAAAGTTACGACTATTCTTAATCTGTTAAAAGACAAAACATTCAAACTTTTTTATATAAATATGATCGAAATGTTATCTATAATAGGGGCACTTTTAAATAAAAGAACACCAACAATCTCATTGATTATAAATAACCTTATCTTTTCATTACAATTATTATAATAATAAATCAGATGGCCTCTACATATAAATTTGTGGTGGTCTCAACACAATATTATAAAAAGACATAGTTTACATATATAGACGACAGTTACAACTTAATAATATCATATATAAAGTAACTGAGCTAATATTTAAAAACTACAAATGTAAAATAAACAATAACAATTAGCACACACACTCAACTACATTACGGACATATTATTAATTACATATTAACAGTTTAATTAAATAATCAATCAATTCATTTAATCAAGAATGTCTCATTATGGTAAGTAACAAAGGAACTTAAAGCTATATTAGTCTAAAATGTTTTTATTATATTTATCAAATCAATAAATAGTATCAAATTACCAAAAAAAATCAATTATTTTATTTAAATCAAACCATCAAAATAAAATTATCAAAATCAGAGAGATCCTTGGCCGGAACGGGAACAAACCACCAACCGCACTTGCCTGTGGTACTCCGTGTCGTTGGACACATCGTCGTCCGGACACAGGGCATACATTAGGCTGTGCATGGCCTCATCCACACCTCCAGCATATCCTTCAGCAAAACTTGTGCCGTTTATTACATTGCTAGGAGGCCTAGACCTCCCGCTAGCAACCCGGTACGCCTGTCCCCAAGGGTCCAGGTTTCCCGAGTCTGCAATTTTTCTAAAGTGCAAAAGTTGCGCTTCCCCCATAGCTGCCATATAACGACTCCTATGCGCATGAAAGCGCTCCTTGGCATCCGACTCAACCTGGCCACCGGCCGAGCGAGTCGCCTGCCAGGCTCGTCTTAGCTGATTATTCGTCCGACGCAATTCCCCGAGCTCGGACGTCCACCAATCATGTCCTTTGTTCGACTTCCTAGCTTTCGCCAACCCCAGTGTCTGCTTTGCGGTGCTCATAACAATTGCTGCGACCTGAGCACAGACTTCCGAGGCGGAACGCTTCCACCTTGTCACCCACCCGACGGTGGATCCGACGCTCGAAGGGCCCAATCCACACCACGAACCCGGATCCTTAACGGCCCCTCTGAAGGCTCAGCGCGAGGAGTGCTCGCGCTAGTGCGAGTATACTTCAAATGTAACGAGACGGTGGTCGCTCTCGAATTTATGTACCCACACCCTCCATCCCGTCACAGGGATGCCTCTACGTGATGTTAATGTGAGGTCCATGTTGGACGATCCGTTCGCAGTTGAGAACGTCCAGGGTTGTCCCTCTTAGCAACTGCAGGCCTCGGGCCAGGATAAACGCTTCCATGGACTCACGGCGATGCGTGACGTCTGGCCCACGTTCGGTGTACTGCCGTGGTTCGCAGAACCCCATCGGAGAGTGCGCGTTGGAGTCTATACCTAATAGAACACGTTTCCCTTTCAGGGTGTCCAGGACTCTCTGTCTGTCTGTCTCTGTCTATGTGTTCCAGATGGACGTCTATGTCATCGCTGTACTGAAAGTACGCGGACACCATGTAAATACCCTCTTCGTCGATTAGCAAATGACACACTGTGCAGTGTGTAGTCGACAGATGGTGCAGGAGGGCACATGGGAGGTCCTTGCGACGAACATACACGCTTGCCTTTGCGTCTGGGCCGCACTGCAACATATTGCTTGCGGCTCCCCAGCTGGGTCCAGGGTAATGCTCCTGAGTCAGAACGACGTCTAGACCCATCTCCTCGGCAACGATAGGTAGCTCCATTGTAGCTAGCTCTGACCCCTGCAGATTAATCTGGCCGACTGTACACTTTGACGGAGTCATTAATATGCCGTTGACTCCACCATGCGTCTCTCGGCATGTACACGCGCCGGGCAGTCCCTAGCCCCGGTGGCGTGGTTCTCGGCGCCCTTCTGGCCGAACCTGGTGCTGGTCGCGCACCGCTCCTCCTTTTTGCAGCCATCGGCCTTGTATCCGATGGCTCCACACCTGTTGCAGGTCTCCTTTTCCTGCCGGCGCCGCTTCTTGTTGTGGCCGTACATTGCGCACTTAGTGCATAGCACGGCCGTGGTGAAATCTTCCACCCGGCATACCTCCCAACCCACGTACAGTCGGCCCTTGGACACGAGTGCTTTCCTCAATTCTGGGGAGCAGGCGGTAACCATCGCAGACCGGGATGACCCCATACGGCTTTTCCTGAACGCCAACCTGCATTGTTGCATCATCCTGTCCAGGGTCCACTTCGCATCACCCTCAAAGTTTTGCTTATGGATCGTCGTTATTGTTTCCCTCAGGTCTAGATCCTTGCCGTCCAGGTCCCTGATAACCACCAGGGGGGATCGCCCCTTAAGGTCGCTCACCTTGACAGATCCCGGGAGTGCCGCCTTCAATTTATTGAGGTCCTCTGCTGTGCGCGTCTGGACTACGAATCCGCTGTTGCCCACTCGTCGCACTCTGTCCACCCCTATTTGCAGCTTCGCAGGGGCCACTGAGGACTTGACGATAGCTTTCGTCTCCTCCGAGGACTTAATTGTAGAACCCTCCGCCGGGTATATTGCCACCACTGGTCCTGCTGGGGCCCTGGCCTTCAGTTTCTCCGCATATGTGCTACCACTCTCCGCCCGCAGCGTACTCATATTCATGGCTGCAGCTATGGCAGCCTCCGCTTCGGCCTCCGCCCGAGTTGACCTCTCCCTGGAGCAAGCCTCTTCCATGGTTTCATCCTTTGTCGCTGCATTTGCCAGTCTGCCGCGATCCTCTTCGGAGATAAGGCCAAGGTGCCCCACTATCTCCATGATCACCCCCAGTTGCAGGTTTATGGTGGCAATATCTGATTTATTCAGCTTGTTGGCTGCTCCCGCTACACCGGCGATCAGTCTGGCCGCTGTGTTGGCTCTGGCCAGGAGCTGCCTTGAGGATGCCCTCGCTAGGTCGCTGTTCTCAGCTTCCTCCAACTCCCTCTCGTCCGCATCAGTTGAGTACGGAGTGTTGTACTCCGTACCCGGGGTGGTAGGATCCATTCTGGCAGCCGCCTGTATCAAGGAGCCTGTAGCAGTCCTGAGCTGCCTCCTCTTCGTCCGTTGAGGCGCTGGATCATCGGGCGACAACATCCTCTTCACCTTCTCCCTAGGTATCTCCCTATGGATTGACCGGCGACAAAGACTGCAGTACCGCGTGGTACACAGCCGAAGCCATATCCATAGCCGACCGGGGGGGGGGATGGTACTGGAATGGGGAAAGGGGGTCGTCATCGTAACGGATAGGGGGAGGGGGGGATCTCCTCAAAGAGGTTCTCAGGCGGAAAGGAAACCGCTCCTCTAAAGGAGCTCTCTCGGAGCTAGACATTGTTCCTTATAAAAGTTACTGAGCAATGCAACTATTCAATTTTAGTTGTAAAACAAATTTAAAAACACTAGAAAAACAATATAACAATAAAAGTAAAAAAAAACAAAGTAAAAAGTTATAACAAAAATTTCACTTCAAGCGCCGTTTCGTTGGGCCGCAAACTGGGCGAACACAGCCGACCGACCATAAAATTATTAATATTTTTCTAAGTCCAAGTTTGGACTTAGAAAATTTTCGGTTGAAATGGAACGCAAACATAACGAATAACACACGTCACCGTCACTCAATGTCACTGTCAATGTCACTGTCAAAATTTGACAGTAACAGGAAACGTCAACGCCACCCGTCAAATTGACAGTGACAGCTGTCAACTGTCAAAGTGACACAAGAACAAAAATGACGTAAGTGTCTATGCGCACAGACGACCTAAACTACACACAAAAACTCTATATTAAAATAGTCACTGTCTATGTAAAAAACCACGTGCCGCCAAGCGGGCACGCGGTCCTAACCTAAAACTAACCTAAGAAACACACACGTGCTCGGCACGCGGTCCTAACTTATACTAACCTATAAAACACGTGCTCGGCAGAGTTAACGTAAATAACAACTGAATAACACTAAAACCTAGGAAAACCTAAAACTTGTCAAAAATAAAATGGGAATGGGTATTCCCTGGTGTCCTTTCACCCCGTTTTCGAGCAACCCCTGGTCCCCGGGGTGCGAAAACGAATCGGGAACAATAACTGTCCACTGCCACAGTCACTGTTCACTGATTTGCGACACAAAGCACATTAACAATATAAATAACAATATAATAATAACAATATAATAATAACAATATAACAGGAAAAACAAAAAAAAACAAAGAAAACTATGGAAAACAATTTTAAAAATTATTTCCACAGCGGAGCACTTGCGGCGCGTGCGCACTCGACGGCGGTCGGCACCGAAGTCATTAGGGACATAACCCTCCACCAACCCATGGTCCTTCGTACCAGTCATGGTTTACGGACCGAATCTCGGGAGAGCTAAGGGGTACTTGCTCAGGCTCTTTCCCCGCTGCGCTTACTTGACTCCCTACACTTCTTTTTCCGTCCCTCTTTTTGTACAATTCTCCCCTTCTGGGGCTTAACGATCAAAACACGGCACTTCGCCTCGGTGTTGCCATGTAACTTGCGAAACTAGTCCAAGGCGCTCCTGATGTGGTGCCAGGAACGCGCAAAGCTGCACAGAGCAGTCCAGTTTCTGTGCGAGTCAAGCAGGTTGTGGTGGTGAACTGGGCCTGGCACCACATACTCGATGCTGTCTAGGAGGCGTTGTCGCGCTTCCTCGTAAAGGGGGCACTCCCACAGCGCATGGTCCCGGTCCGCCACCTCACCGTCACCCCCCGGACACAATGGCGACTCCACCAGTGCCAATTTGAAAAGCCGATACCGGAAACATCCATGCCCCGTCAGCAGCTGCGATAGACAGTAGTCCGGCTCTATCCACGGACTATGGAGCCTCTTCTTAATGTCGGGCATGAACCTATGCAGGTCACGGCCATCGCTGCTCGTACTCCAGCGGTCCTGCCAAAGGGCTATTGCCTCCCCTCTAACCGTGCGGCTCAGTTGCCGGCGTTCCCTAGGAGCCAGATTGCGTCCCTCCACCTCAATTCGTCCCGCACAAAAGACCTCAAGGTCACCAGGTAAGACCCCTGCCAACACCGGAAGGGCTACGGTACTGCAAGTACGGTACGCCTTCGTGAGCAAAATCAGGGCTGATCTCTGATTGCTCAATAGGGATCTTCTGACCGAGTATTGCGTAGTTCTGCGGTACTATACGGCCGCAGCGTAGCACAGAACTGACACGAAAGTCCCCCGGTACAAGATTTTGAGCGACCTATACCTCACTCCCCATCCGGAGGCCGACACTCGAGACACCTTTCCGAAGGAGTTCGCGGCTCTCTCCCCTATGGACTTCGCATGGGGCACGTAGGACCCCGATTCGTCGAAGATAACACCCAACACTTTGGACTCAGCAACACTACGGACAGAAGACCCATTTAATCTAATGGTCGGAGGTCTCTTGAATCTCCCTTTTCGACACATTGTAAAGCTTTTACCGGGGAAGAACCCAAGCCGGTTACGCTCACTCCACTCCACCAAAGAAACCAGTGTTGCCGCGGCCTTACGCTCGATATCCGCACGTGAGGAAGCCTCTATCACCAGGGTGATGTCATCGGCGTAGGCAATAAGGTGCACACCGGCCGGGCGCGGCAACAGTAGGAGGTCGTTAAGGAGGAGGTTCCAAAGAATCGGACCCAGAACTGAACCCTGTGGACATCCCATGGTGCATACCTCATTAGGGACAAACCCACCAACCGCCCATGGCCTGACGAACCTTCTTGGTTATGCAGGCCGAAACTGCGGGATATGCGCGCGGAATGGCCTCCACCGCGCGCACTTTCTTGACCCCCTACAAATTGTTCTTTATCTGTCTCCTTGTCCCTATGGTCCCTCTCCCCTTTCTGGGGTGGACAACACAGAAACGCCTTCGGTGCCCTCCAGTTCGTCTCGTGCACACACATAGTGCTACCACTGGCCTCCGTACAGTCTTGTTATTGTTGCCTCGGGTAATCACCTAACACTTCACCTCTTTCGAGTCCACTCCGAATCTTGTGCCATCTACGCGCGAAGTCCCGTAGCCGCCTGAAGTTCGCCGCAGAACCGACGAGATCGCAATAGTAGACCGGGCCGACACCCTCCAAAAGCTCCCTACGCGCGTCCCCGTAGAGCTTAAACTCCCACAGGACGTGGTGTACGTCCTCTACTTCACTCTCCCCACAGTAGCAGGACCCCACGTCCGCGAGACTCAGACGGTGCAGCCTACCCCTAAAACAGCCGTGACCCGTTAGCAGCTGCGAAGTCTCATAGTCAGGCTCGACCCAAGTCGCCTTGAGTCGAACCCTCACTTACGGGAAAAACCGATATAGCTCCCGCCCCTGGTCCGATGTGTCCCAACGCTCCTGCCATTCGGCAAGGGCGGACTCAGTTATTCTGAGTTTGGCGCCCCGAAGCTCCTCCTTGGCAAGCGCGGACTCGCGTGCCACACCTAGTCTGCCAGCCCGAATTACCTCGAGGTCGGCCGGAAAAACACCGGCCAACACCGGCAAAGCGACAGAGCTCGTCGTGCGAAACGCCTTGGTCAGAAGGATGAAGGCGGGTCTCTGGTTGCGGACTAGCGCCGACCGGACTACGTGCAGGGAACAACGCTCAAACCAACACGCCGCAGCATACGTCACCGTGGCGATGAACGTGCCTCGGTACAAAAGCGACAAGGCTTTGTACCTGACTCCCCAGGATGTCGCCGATATCCTCGACATCTTGCCGAAGCAATTTGCCGCTTTCTCCCCTATCGACGCTGCATGCTGCGCGAAAGATAGATTCGCATCGACCACCACCCCCAGCACCGTGGTCGACGTGACGCTTCTTATCGAGGACCCCCCGAACCTGATGGTGGGCGGACGCTGGAATTATCCCCGCATAGTCATAGTTACCGACTTAGCAGGGGAGAAGTCCAGCCTATTACGGGCCCCCCACTCACCGACGAGCGCCAAAACGATAGAGGCCAAGGCCTCTATGCTCGCCCGGGATTTGGCCTCAATAAGAATCGTCACATCGTCGGCGTATGCCACAATGCTCGCCTCCGCGGGGAGCGACAGCTGAAGCAAGGCATCCATGAGAAGGTTCCAGAGTGCCGGTCCCAGCACCGACCCTCGCGGGCAGCCCATGGTCACAGCCTTCCACACAACCCGACGGCCGACGAACATACCCGTCCGGCGGTTCACGAAGTAGTCCGCCAGCATCTTAAAGATGTTGGGCGGGCATCCTCCGCGCTTCGCCTTGAGCAGGATCATCGGCCACCAGGCGTTGTCGAAAAACCGATATAGCTAGATACCGCCAGAGATATCTAAAAAGATCGCCTGATCATAATTCGACGAACTCTCTCTTGCCACACTGAAGATTTTCTTCAGTGCGGACACCGTCGACCGACCTCGAGTGAACCCGTGCTGGCAGTCCGAAACCCCTTTGGTTATTTGCGGGGCACACCTTAACATGACGCGTTCTAAAATCTTGCCGAAGATCGGCAACAGGGTGACGGGCCGGTACGCCTTGGGGTCGGTAAGCTGCTTGCCGTTCCCCTTCGGGAGGACAATCAGCCTACCGTCCTTCCACGTATCCGGGAAACATCCCTACTGGACACATCGCCTAAACACTTCAGCAAACTCAACCGACGCGGCTGCCCAAACGTGCTTAATAATGCGAGCGGATACCCCATCAATACCCGGTGCAGTGTTGGGTAAGTCCCTAACTATCTCCGCAATCACGCCGTCGGTCAGGGGCGGCGCATCTTCTCCTGAGGGTGTGAGCGAGGCCACCAACCGCACTTGCCTGTGGTACTCCGTGTCCTTGGACAAATCGTCGTCCGGACACAGCGCATACATTAGGCTGTGCATGGCCTCGTCCACACCACCAGCATATCCTTCAGCAAAACTAGTGCCGTTAATTACATTGCTAGGAGGCCTAGACCTCCCGCTAGCAACCCGGTACGCCTGTCCCAAAGGGTCCAGGTTTCCTGAGTCCACAATTTTCCTATAATGCAAAAGTTGCGCTTCCGCCATGGCTGCCCTATATCGACTCCTATGCGCATGGAAGCGCTCCTTGGCATCCGACTCAACCTGGCCACCGGCCGAGCGAGTCGCCTGCCAGGCTCGTCTTAACTGATTATTCGTCCGACGCAATTCCCCGAGCTCGGACGTCCACCAATCATGTCCTTTGTTCGTCTTCCTAGCTTTCGCCAACCCCAGTGTCTGCTTTGCGGTGCTCATAACAATTGCTGCGACCTGAGCACAGACTTCCGAGGCGGAACGCTTCCACCTTATGTCTCCCACCCGATGGTGGACCCGACGCTCGAAGAGGGCCCAATCCACACCACGATCTCGGATCCTCAACGGCTCCTCTGACGGCTCAGCGCGTGGAGTGCTCGTGCTTGCCACTTCAAACGTTACGAGACGATGGTCGCTCTCGAACTTATGTAGCCACACTCTCCATCCCGTCACCGGGATGCCTCTGCGTGTTGTCAAAGTGTGGTCGATGTTGGACGATCCATTCGCAGTTGAGAACGTCAAGGGTTGCCCCTCTTGGTTCAGCAACTGCAGGCCACGGGCCAGGATAAACGCCTCCATAGACTCGCGGCGATGCGTGACGTCTGGCCCACGTCCGGTGTACTGCCGTGGTTCACAGAACCACATCGGAGAGTGCGCGTTGGAGTCAATACCTAACAGTACTCTTTTCCCTTTCAGGGCGTCCAGGACTCTGCTTATGTGTTCTAAATGAACGTCTATGTCCTCGCTGTACTGAAAGTACGCGGACACCACGTAAATACCCTCCTCGTCGATCAGTAAGTGACACACTGTGCAGTGCGTATTCGACAGACGGTGCAGGAGGGCACATGGGAGGTCCTTACGACGAACATACACACCTGCCTTTGCTTCTGTGCCGCACTGCAACATGTTGCTTGCGGCTCCCCAGCTGGGTCCAGGGTAATGCTCTTGAGCAAGAACGACGTCTAGACCCATCTCTTCGGCAACGATAGGTAACTCCATAGTGGCCAGCTTTGACCCCTGCAAATTGATCTGGCCGACTGTACACTTTGACGGAGCCATTAATATGCCGTAGATTCCACCATGCGTCTTTCGGCATATACCCGCGCCGGGCAATCCCTAGCCCCGGTGGCGTGGTTTTCTGAGCCCTTCTGGCCGAACCTGGTGCAGGTCGCTCACCGCTCCTCCTTTTTACAGCCATCGGCCTTGTGCCCGATGGCTCCACACCTATTGCAGGTCTCTTTGTCCTGCCGGCACCGCTTTTCATTGTGGCCGTACATGGCGCACTTTGTGCAAAGTACGGCCGTCGTAAAATCCTCCACCCGGCAGACCTCCCAGCCCACGTACAGTCGGCCTTTGGCTACGAGTGCCTTCCTAAATTCCGGCGAACAGGCTATCACCATAGCTGAACGGGAGGACCCCATCCGGCTCTTCCGGAAGGCCAATCTGGACTCCTTGACTATCCTTTCCAAGGTCCAATTTTGGTCCCCTTCGAAATTCTGCCGGTGTATTGTGGCTAGAGTTTCTTTCAGATCGGGGTCTTTCCCATCCAAATCCCGTATCATTACCAGAGGAGAGCGCCCTTTTATGTCACTAGTCCTTAGAGACTCTGGTAGTGCGGCTTTCAATTTCGTGAGCTCCTCCGTAGTACGAGTCTGTACTACCTGCCCACTGTTGCCCACACGACACACTCGGTCCACTCTAATCTGAAGCTTGGCAGGGGCCACTGAGGACTTCACAACCGCCTTGGTTTCCTCCAAGATCTTAATCGAGGATCCCTCCGCTGGGTAAATGGCAACTACTGGTCCTGCCGGGGCCCTAGCCTTTAATTTGTCGACATATGAGGCACTGCCCACAGCCGATCCTGATGTGGACATTTTCATGGCGGCTCTTGCTGACTCAACCTCTGCCTCAGCTCGTGTTACCCTTTCTTGTTCCCGAGAAAATGCCTCCTCCATCTTCTCAACTTTCACCGCAGCGTTGGCTAGTCGGCCCCGGTCCTCTTCTGCCATTATGCCCAAGTGTCCGATTATTTCCATAATCACTGCCAGTTGACCATGGATAGTGGCGATATCGGCTTTGTTTAGTTTGTTCGATGCGCCCGCCACCCCCGCGATCAATCTGGCCGCCGTGTTGGCCTTTGCCAACAGCTGCCTAGTTGTCGCTCTCCCAAAACCCTCCGTCGAAATTTCCTCATTCTCCCTCTCTTCGTTGTCCGTGGAGTACGGGGTATTGTATTCCGTAGCTGGCTTTGAGGGGTCCATCCTTACTGCCAGCTGCGAGGAAGAGCCTGGAATTCCACTCTTAAAGTTTCTCCGCTTCGATCTTTGGGTCGCAGCTGTCTCATCCGGCGACAGCACCCTCTTCACTTTCTCCCTGCATGGATCTTTAAGGGAGGCACCGGTTGCCGAGATCGGAGTCGTGGGGGGCGCGGGGGGGGAGTGGCCAGGCGACAACGACTGCAGGACCGCATGGTATGCGGCCGTTGCCATGTCCATTGCCGAACGGGGGGGGGATGGTACGGGAATGGGGACCGGGGGGTCATCATTATATCGGCTAGGGGGAGGGGGGATCTCCTCAAAGAGGTCCGTAAAGAGGTATGCCGTCGATTCTACCATGCGTCTCTCGGCATGCACGCGCGCGGGGCAATCCCTAGCTCCCGTGACGTGGTTTTCTGAGCCCTTCTGGCCGAACCTGGTGCATGTCGCACACTTCTCTACTTTTTTGCAACCTTCGGCCTTGTGGCCGATAGTCCCACACCTGTTACAGTTGTCACTCTCCTGTCGGCACCTTTTCTCATTATGCCCGTACATTGCACATTTTGTACAAAGTACGGCCGTGGTGAAGTCCTCTACCCGGCATACCTCCCAACCCACGTACAGCCGGCCTTTAGACACTAATGCCTTCCTTAGCTCGGGTGAGCATGCTATGACCATTGCCGAACGGGAGGACCCCATACGGCTCTTCCTGAAGGCAAGTCTTGACTCCTGAATCATCCGATTCAGAGTCCATTTAGGGTCTCCCTCAAAGTTCTGTCTATGAATGGTAGTGAGGGTTTCTTTTAAATCTGGGTCCTTCCCGTCCAGGTCTCTGATTACAACCAGGGGGGAACGCCCCTTTAATACGCTAGCTCGTAGTGTCTCAGGTAGTGCCTCTTTCAGTTTCGTAAGCTCCTCCGCGGTGCGAGTCTGGACGACCAGCCTGCTATTGCCTACACGGCGCACACGGTCCACTCTAATTTGGAGCTGCGCAGGGGCCACCGAGGACTTGACGACCGCTTTGGTCTCCTCCGAGGTCTTTATTTTTAAGCCCTCCGCCGGGTATATTGCCATAACAGGTCCCACCGGCGCTCCACTCCTCACCTTGTCCGCATACGTATTTGTACTGGAGACCGATCTCGGCGCTGACGCAACTGCTGCTCTGGCAGCCTCCGCCTCGGCCTCCGCCGACTTTTGGACCGGGGTAGTTGGGGGCGCAGGTGGGGAGTGGCCAGGCGACAACGACTGCAGGACCGCATGGTATGCGGCCGTTGCCATGTCCATTGCCGACCGAGGTGGAGAAGGCACAGGAATGGGTACAGGAGGGTCGTCGTGCGGGACACGTAGGGGGGTGGGGATCTCCTTAAGGACGTCCTCGGACGAAAGGGACACCGCTCCCCTGGAGGAGGGCCCTCCTCCGAGCTCGACATGTTGCTATATATTAAAGTTCCTTACGTAATATAATAGCAAATTCGCTAAATAATGTTAATACACACTAAGTCTTAATAAAAATCACAATATAAACCACTTAAAAGCATAAAAAGAAATAGAGTTCGGTGCAAAGAAAATTTCCCCTAATTAAATATATTAGCAAAAACACACACTAAAAATACACAATATAGTCCTAAATCACAGTATTACAGCTTAAAAATTCAAAATAGTTCAATTCAAACAAAGTTAATTTTTATCAGTTCAATATGTCAGCGGCGCCGTTTCTGTACGTCGTGTACAGGGCAACCACTCCGACCAACAAGAAATTTCTGGCGTATCGGAACGTGCTACTATGACAGATGTCACCCGTCACACGTCACTGTCAAAGTCACTGTCACTGTCAAAGATTGACAGTGACAGGTAATGTCAAAACACACGTCAAATTTGACAGTGACACCTGTCACCTGTCAAAATGACGAACACAAATAAATGTCAAAGCAAGTGTCCATGCGCACAGATTAACTAACACCACTCTAAACTAAAGCGGTCTATGGTCCACCACGTGCCGCCAAGCGGGCACGCGGTCCTAACCTAAACTAACCTATTAAACACACACGTGCTCGGCACGGGGTCCTAACCTAAGCTAACCTATAATACACGTGCTCGGCAGAGTCAACGTTAAAACACCACTAATAATTACAAAATCCTACAACTAATTAACAAAAAAGGGGGATGGGTACTCCCTGCTGTCCTTAACACCCCGTTTTACAAACAACCCCTGGTCCGGGGGTGCGAAAGCGGAGTCGGGAACAAACACCGAGTCACTTCACTGTTTTTGTGTCACAAAGCACTGTTTTCAATTTCAAAACTATATAAAAACACAACAATAACAACGTATAATAATAATAATAACAAGGACTATCAAAGAAAAACAATGGAAAACTCTGGAAAAAACAATTTAAATATTTTTAACAGAGGAGCACTTGCGGCGCGTGCGCACTCGACGGCGGTTGGCACCCAAGTAGCTAAGGACAAACCCACCAACCACCCATGGCCTGACGAACCTTCTTGGTTATGCAGGCCGAAACTGCGGGAGATGCGCGCGGAATGGCCTCCACCGCGCGCACTTTCTTGACTCCCTACAAATTGTTCTAAATCTGTCTCCTTGTCCCTATGGTCCCTCTCCCCTTTCTGGGGCGGACAACACAGAAACGCCTTCGGTGCCCTCCAAGTCGTCTCGCGCGCACACATAGTGCTACCACTGGCCTCCGTACAGTCTTATTATTATTGCCTCGGGTAATCTCCTAACACTTCACCTCTTTCGAGTCCACTCCGAATCTTGTGCCATCTACGCGCGAAGTCCCGTAGCCGCCCGAAGTTCGCCGCGGAACCGACGAGATCGCAGTAGTAGATCGGGCCCACCTCGATCGCCTCCACACCCTCCAAAAGCTCCCTACGCGCGTCCCCGTAGAGCTTACGCTCCCACAGGACGTGGTGTACGTCCTCTACCTCACTCTCCCCACAGTAGCAGGACCCAACGTCCGCGAGACTCAGTCGGTGCAGCCTACCCCTAAAACAGCCGTGGCCCGTCAGCAGCTGCGAAGTCTCATAGTCAGGCTCGACCCAAGTCGCCTTGAGTCGAACCCTCACTTCCGGGAAAAACCGATATAGCTCCCGCCCCTGGTCCGATGTGTCCCAACGCTCCTGCCATTCGGCAAGGGCGGACTCAGTTATTTTGAGTTTGGCGCCCCGAAGTTCCTCCTTGGCAAGCGCGGACTCGCGTGCCACACCTAGTCTGCCAGCCCGAATTACCTCGAGGTCGGCCGGAAATACACCGGCCAACACCGGCAAAGCGACAGAGCTCGTCGTGCGATACGCCTTGGTCAGAAGGATCAAGGCGGGACTCTGGTTGCGGACTAGCGCCGACCGGACTACATGCAGGGAACAACGCTCAAACCAACACGCCGCAGCATACGTCACCGTGGCGATGAACGTGCCTCGGTACAAAAGCAACAAGGCTTTGTACCTGACTCCCCAGGATGTCGCCGATATCCTCGACATCTTGCCGAAGCAATTTGCCGCTTTCTCCCCTATCGACGCTGCATGCTGCGCGAAAGACAGATTCGCATCGACCACCACCCCCAGCACCGTGGTCGACGTGACGCTTCTTATCGAGGACCCCCCGAACCTGATGGTGGGCGGACGCTGGAATTTTCCCCGCATAGTCATAGTTACCGACTTAGCAGGGGAGAAGTCCAGCCTATTACGGGCCCCCCACTCACCGACGAGCGCCAAAACGATAGAGGCCAAGGCCTCTATGCTCGCCCGGGATTTGGCTTCAATAAGAATCGTCACATCGTCGGCGTATGCCACAATGCTCGCCTCCGCGGGGAGCGGCAGCCGAAGCAAGTCATCCATAAGCAGGTTCCAGAGCGCCGGTCCCAGCACCGACCCTTGCGGGCAGCCCATGGTCGCAGCCTTCCACACAACCCGACGGCCGACGAACATACACGTCCGGCGGTTCACGAAGTAGTCCGCCAGCATCTTAAAGATGTTGGGCGGGCATCCTCCGCGCTTCGCCTTGAGCAGGATCATCGGCCACCAGGCGTTGTCGAAGGCGCCAGAGATATCTAGAAAGATCGCCTGAACATAATTCGACGAACTCTCTCTTGCCACACTGAAGATTTTTTTCAGTGCAGACACCGTCTACCGACCTCGAGTGAACCCGTGCTGGCAGTCCGAAACCCCTTTGGTTATTTGCGGGGCACACCTTAGCATTACGCGTTCTAAAATCTTACCGAAGATCGGCAACAGGGTGACGGGCCGGTACGCCTTGGGGTCGGTAAGCTGCTTGCCGTTCCCCTTCGGGAGGACAATCAGCCTACCGTCCTTCCACGTATCCGGGAAACATCCCTCCTGGACACATCGCCTAAATACTTCAGCAAACTCAACCGACACGGCTGCCCAAACGTGTTTAACAATACGAGCGGATACCCCATCAATACCCGGTGCAGTGTTGGGTAAGTCCCTGACTATCTCCGCAATCACGCCGTCGGTTGGGGGCGGCGCATCTTCTCCTGAGGGTGTGAGCGAGGCCACCAAGCGCACTTGTCTGTGGTACTCCGTGTCCTTGGACACATCGTCGTCCGGACACAGGGCATACATTAGGCTGTGCATGGCCTCATCCACACCTCCAGCATATCCTTCAGCAAAACTTGTGCCGTTTATTACATTGCTAGGAGGCCTAGACCTCCCGCTAGCAACCCGGTACGCCTGTCCCCAAGGGTCCAGGTTTCCCGAGTCCGCAATTTTTCTAAAGTGCAAAAGTTGCGCTTCCCCCATGGCTGCCCTATATCTACTCCTATGCGCATGGAAGCGCTCCTTGGCATCCGACTCAACCTGGCCACCGGCCGAGCGAGTCGCCTGCCAGGCTCGTCTTAACTGATTATTCGTCCGACGCAACTCCCCGAGCTCGGACGTCCACCAATCATGTCCTTTGTTCGACTTCTTAGCTTTCGCCAACCCCAGTGTCTGCTTTGCGGTGCTCATAACAATTGCTGCGACCTGAGCACAGACTTCCGAGGCGGAACGCTTCCACCTTATGTCACCCACCCGATGGTGGATCCGACGCTCGAAGAGGGCCCAATCCACACCACGATCCCGGATCCTCAACGGCTCCTCGGGCGACTCAGCGCGTGGAGTGCTCGCACTAGCTACTTCAAATGTAACGAGACGGTGATCGCTCTCGAATTTATGTACCCACACCCTCCATCCCGTCACCGGGATGCCTCTACGTGATGTTAATGTGAGGTCGATGTTGGACGATCCGTTCGCAGTTGAGAACGTCCAGGGTTGCCCCTCTTGGTTCAGCAACTGCAGGCCTCGGGCCAGGATAAACGCTTCCATGGACTCAAGGCGATGCGTGACGTCTGGCCCACGTCCGGTGTACTGCCGTGGTTCGCAGAACCACATCGGAGAGTGCGCGTTGGAGTCTATACCTAATAGAACACGTTTCCCTTTCAGGGTGTCCAGGACTCTGCCTATGTGTTCCAGATGGACGTCTATGTCATCACTGTACTGAAAGTACGCGGACACCATGTAAATACCCTCCTCGTCGATTAGTAAGTGACACACTGTACAGTGCGTATTCGACAGATGGTGCAGGAGGGCACATGGGAGGTCCTTGCGACGAACATACACACCTGCCTTTGCGTCTGGGCCGCACTGCAACATATTGCTTGCGGCTCCCCAGCTGGGTCCAGGGTAATGCTCCTGAGTCAGAACGACGTCTAGACCCATCTCCTCGGCAACGATAGGTAGCTCCATTGTAGCTAGCTCTGACCCCTGCAGATTAATCTGGCCGACTGTACACTTTGACGGAGCCATTAATATGCCGTTGACTCCACCATGCGTCTCTCGGCATGTACACGCGCCGGGCAGTCCCTAGCCCCGGTAGCGTGGTTCTCGGCGCCCTTCTGGCCGAACCTGGTGCAGGTCGCGCACCGCTCCTCCTTTTTGCAGCCATCGGCCTTGTGCCCGATGGCCCCACACCTGTTACAGGTGTCTTTGTCCTGCCGGCACCGCTTTTCGTTGTGGCCGTACATGGCGCACTTTGTGCATAATACGGCCGTCGTGAAATCTTCAACCCGGCAGACCTCCCAGCCCACGTACAGTCGGCCTTTAGTTACGAGTGCCTTCCTTAATTCCGGCAAACAGGCTAACACCATTGCTGAGCGGGAGGACCCCATCCGGCTCTTCCGGAAGGCCAATCTGGACTCCTTGGCCATCCTATCCAAGGTCCATTTTGGGTCCCCCTCAAAATTCTGCCGGTGAATCGTTGCTAACGTTTCCTTCAGGTCGGGATCCTTCCCTTCCAAGTCACGGATGACTACTAGGGGGGATCGCCCCTTCAGATCACTTGCCCTAACTGTCTCCGGGAGTGCCGCCTTCAGTTTTGTTATGTCCTCCGCAGTACGGGTTTGGACCACCAATCCGCTGTTGCCAACTCTTCACACTCGGTCCACCTTTATTTGAAGTTGTGCAGGGGCCACAGAGGACTTCAGAACCGCCTTTGTTTCTTCCGAGGTCTTGATCTTAGACCCCTCTGCCGGGTATATTGCTACTACCGGTCCTGCCGGAGCCCGACTCTTCACCTTGTCGGCGTATGATCCCGAGCCCCCTGATGCAGCAGAGACGATCGCTGCTCTAGCTGCCTCTGCCTCGGCTTCCACCCGGGACAGCCTCTCCTTCTCCCTCGAGTAGGCTTGCTCAACCTTCTCGACCTTTATGGCCGCGTTAGCGAGTCTCCCCTTATCCTCCTCCGACATTAGTCCCAGGTGGCCAACCACTTCCATAATGACGGCTAGCTGCCCGATTATCGTCGCAATATCCATCTTATTCAACTTGTTGGCGGCCCCCGCCACTCCGGCAATCATCCGGGCCGCCTTATTGGCCTTGGCCAACAACTGACGCGATGTGGCTCTTCCTAAGTCCACATCGTCCGTCTCCTCCTCCTTCTCTTCTGCCTCCGATGAGTACGGAGTATTATATTCCGTCCCCGGGGTCGATGGGTCGATACGGGCGGCCAGCTGCGATGAGGAACTCGGGTTCGGGATCCCACTTCTCAATTGTCTCCTCTTCGACCTTTGGGTCGCAGCCGTCTCGTCGGGTGATAGGATCCTCTTCACTTTCTCCCGCTGTACCTCCTGAATGCTTGGCCCACCCTTCTGGGAAATCGGGGTCGTCGGGGGAGCGGGGGGGGGGGGAGTGGCTAGGCGACAGGGTATGCAGGACTGCATGATATGCAGCCGTCGCCATATCCATCGCAGATCGGGGGGGGGGAGGGCACGGGGATGGGAACGGGGGGGTCATCATAGGGAACGCGGGGGACGTGAGGGGGGGATCTCCTTAACGAGGTCCTCGGCCTAAACACGTTACGTTCGTCCAGAGGAGGGCCCTCCTCCGAACTCGACATTTTAATGAAGGGTTTAGGTACACTTCCAAAAACACAATTACAGTCAAAAATAAAATAAATCAAATATAAAACACTCAATAGTTAAACTATTTAACAATAAAAGTCAAAAACAAATTCAAAAGTTATAACAAAATATTCAGTTCGCGGCGCCGTTTCGCAGGACCGCAAACAGGAAGAACACGGCAAGGCACCAATAAATTTTAAAAAATTTTTCTAAGTCCAAACTTGGACTTAGAAAATTTCTGTTAAAACGGAACGTAAATAAAACGTTCACTTAATGTCACTTGTCACTTGTCACCGTCACTGTCACTGTCACTGTCAAAGATAGACAGTGACAGGTAATGTCAAAACACGTCAAATTTGACAGTGACAGCTATCACCTGTCAAAATGACAAACACAAAATAAATGTCAAAGTAAGCGTCTATGCGCACAGATTAATTACACTACTCTAAACACACACGTGCTCGGCACGCGGTCCTAACCTAAGCTAACCTATAAAAACACGTGCTCGGCAGAGTCAACGTTAACACCACTAATAATTATAAAATCCTAAAACTAATTAACAAAAAAGGGGGATGGGTACTCCCTGGTGTCCTTTCACCTCGTTTTCGAGCAACCCCTGGCCCCGGGGTGCGAAAACGGTATCTGGAACAATCACTCAGTCACTATCACTGTCACTGTGTCAAATCGCACGAATCCACATTAAAACAAATGAAAATAACAATATAACTACAACAATATAACAAGAACAATAAGAAAAACAACGGAAAAACACTGGAAAACTCTGGAAAACAATTAAAATTATTTTCGCAGCGGAGCCCTTGCGGCGCGTGCGCACTCGACGGCGGTCGGCACCGAAGTAGCTAAGTAGCTAAGGACAAACCCACCAACCACCCATGGCCTGACGAACCTTCTTGGTTATGCAGGCCGAAACTGCGGGAGATGCGCGCGGAATGGCCTCCACCGCGCGCACTTTCTTGACTCCCTACAAATTGTTCTAAATCTGTCTCCTTGTCCCTATGGTCCCTCTCCCCTTTCTAGGGCGGACAACACAGAAACGCCTTCGGTGCCCTCCAAGTCGTCTCGCGCGCACACATAGTGCTACCACTGGCCTCCGTACAGTCTTATTATTATTGCCTCGGGTAATCTCCTACCACTTCACCTCTTTCGAGTCCACTCCGAATCTTATGCCATCTACGCGCGAAGTCCCGTAGCCGCCCGAAGTTCGCCGCGGAACCGACGAGATCGCAGTAGTAGATCGGGCCCACCCCGATCGCCTCCACACCCTCCAAAAGCTCCCTACGCGCGTCCCCGTAGAGCTTACACTCCCACAGGACGTGGTGTACGTCCTCCACCTCACTCTCCCCACAGTAGCAGGACCCCACGTCCGCGAGACTCAGTCGGTGCAGCCTACCCCTAAAACAGCCGTGACCCGTCAGCAGCTGCGAAGTTTCATAGTCTGGCTCGACCCAAGTCGCCTTGAGTCGAACCCCCACTTCCGGGAAAAACCGATATAGCTCCCGCCCCTGGTCCGATGTGTCCCAACGCTCCTGCCATTCGGCAAGGGCGGACTCAGTTATTCTGAGTTTGGCGCCCCGAAGCTCCTCCTTGGCAAGCGCGGACTCGCGTGCCACACCTAGTCTGCCAGCCCGAATTACCTCGAGGTCGGCCGGAAATACACCGGCCAACACCGGCAAAGCGACAGAGCTCGTCGTGCGATACGCCTTGGTCAGAAGGATTAAGGCGGGTCTCTGGTTGCGGACTAGCGCCGACCGGACTACGTGCAGGGAACAACGCTCAAACCAACACGCCGCAGCATACGTCACCGTGGCGATGAACATGCCTCGGTACAAAAGCAACAAGGCTTTGTACCTAACTCCCCAGGATGTCGCCGATATCCTCGACATCTTGCCGAAGCAATTTGCCGCTTTCTCCCCTATCGACGCTGCATGCTGCGCGAAAGACAGGTTCGCATCGACCACCACCCCCAGCACCGTGGTCGACGTGACGCTTCTTATCGAGGACCCCCCGAACCTGATGGTGGGCGGACGCTGGAATTTTCCCCGCATAGTCATAGTTACCGACTTAGCAGGGGAGAAGTCCAGCCTATTACGGGCCCCCCACTCACCGACGAGCGCCAAAACGATAGAGGCCAAGGCCTCTATGCTCGCCCGGGATTTGGCCTCAATAAGAATAGTCACATCGTCGGCGTATGCCACAATGCTCGCCTCCGCGGGGAGCGGCAGCCGAAGCAAGTCATCCATAAGAAGGTTCCAGAGCGCCGGTCCCAGCACCGACCCTTGCGGGCAGCCCATGGTCGCAGCCTTCCACACAACCCGACGGCCGACGAACATACCCGTCCGGCGGTTCACGAAGTAGTCCGCCAGCATCTTAAAGATGTTGGGCGGGCATCCTCCGCGCTTCGCCTTGAGCAGGATCATCGGCCACCAGGCGTTGTCGAAGGCGCCAGAGATATCTAAAAAGATCGCCTGAACGTAGTTCGACGAACTCTCTCTTGCCACACTGAAGATTTTCTTCAATGCGGACACCGTCGACCGACCTCGAGTGAACCCGTGCTGGCAGTCCGAAACCCCTTTGGTTATTTGCGGGGCACACCTTAACATTACGCGTTCTAAAATCTTACCGAAGATCGGCAACAGGGTGACGGGCCGGTACGCCTTGGGGTCGGTAAGCTGCTTGCCGTTCCCCTTCGGGAGGACAATCAGCCTACCGTCCTTCCACGTATCCGGGAAACATCCCTCCTGGACACATCGCCTAAACACTTCAGCAAACTCAACCGACGCGGCTGCCCAAACGTGTTTAACAATACGAGCGGATACCCCATCAATGCCCGGTGCAGTGTTGGGTAAGTCCCTGACTATTTCCGCAATCACGCCGTCGGTTGGGGGCGGCGCATCTTCTCCTGAGGGTGTGAGCGAGGCCACCAAGCGCACTTGCCTGTGGTACTCCGTGTCCTTGGACACATCGTCGTCCGGACACAGGGCATACATTAGGCTGTGCATGGCCTCATCCACACCTCCAGCATATCCTTCAGCAAAACTTGTGCCGTTTATTACATTGCTAGGAGGCCTAGACCTCCCGCTAGCAACCCGGTACGCCTGTCCCCAAGGGTCCAGGTTTCCCGAGTCCGCAATTTTTCTAAAATGCAAAAGTTGCGCTTCCCCCATGGCTGCCCTATATCTACTCCTATGCGCATGGAAGCGCTCCTTGGCATCCGACTCAACCTGGCCACCGGCCGAGCGAGTCGCCTGCCAGGCTCGTCTTCACTGATTATTCGTCCGACGCAACTCCCCGAGCTCGGACGTCCACCAATCATGTCCTTTGTTCGACTTCTTAGCTTTCGCCAACCCCAGTGTCTGCTTTGCGGTGCTCATAACAATTGCTGCGACCTGAGCACAGACTTCCGAGGCGGAACGCTTCCACCTTATGTCACCCACCCGGTGGTGTATCCGACGCTCGAAGAGGGCCCAATCCACACCACGATCCCGGATCCTCAACGGCTCCTCGGGCGACTCAGCGCGTGGAGTGCTCGCACTAGCCACTTCAAATGTAACGAGACGGTGATCGCTCTCGAATTTATGTACCCACACCCTCCATCCCGTCACCGGGATGCCTCTACGTGATGTTAATGTGAGGTCGATGTTGGACGATCCGTTCGCAGTTGAGAACGTCCAGGGTTGCCCCTCTTGGTTCAGCAACTGCAGGCCTCGGGCCAGGATAAACGCTTCCATGGACTCACGGCGATGCGTGACGTCTGGCCCACGTCCGGTGTACTGCCGTGGTTCGCAGAACCACATCGGAGAGTGCGCGTTGGAGTCTATACCTAATAGAACACGTTTCCCTTTCAGGGTGTCCAGGACTCTGCCTATGTGTTCTAAATGGACGTCTATGTCATCACTGTACTGAAAGTACGCGGACACCATGTAAATACCCTCCTCGTCGATTAGTAAGTGACACACTGTACAGTGCGTATTCGACAGATGGTGCAGGAGGGCCCATGGGAGGTCCTTGCGACGAACATACACACCTGCCTTTGCGTCTGGTCCGCACTGCAGCATATTGCTTGCGGCTCCCCAGCTGGATCCAGGGTAATGCTCCTGAGTCAGAACGACGTCTAGACCCATCTCCTCGGCAACGATAGGTAGCTCCATTGTAGCTAGCTCTGACCCCTGCAAATTAATCTGGCCGACTGTACACTTTAACGGAGCCATTAATATGCCGTTGACTCCACCATGCGTCTCTCGGCATGTACACGCGCCGGGCAGTCCCTAGCTCCGGTGGCGTGGTTCTCGGCGCCCTTCTGGCCGAACCTGGTGCAGGTCGCGCACCGCTCCTCCTTTTTGCAGCCATCGGCCTTGTGCCCGATGGCCCCACACCTGTTACAGGTGTCTTTATCCTGCCGGCACCGCTTTTCGTTGTGGCCGTACATGGCGCACTTTGTGCATAGTACGGCCGTCGTAAAATCTTCAACCCGGCAGACCTCCCAGCCCACGTACAGTCGGCCTTGCGGCGCGTGCGCACTCGACGGCGGTCGGCACCGAAGTAGCTAAGTAGCTAAGGACAAACCCACCAACCACCCATGGCCTGACGAACCTTCTTGGTTATGCAGGCCGAAACTGCGGGAGATGCGCGCGGAATGGCCTCCACCGCGCGCACTTTCTTGACTCCCTACAAATTGTTCTAAATCTGTCTCCTTGTCCCTATGGTCCCTCTCCCCTTTCTGGGGCGGACAACACAGAAACGCCTTCGGTGCCCTCCAAGTCGTCTCGCGCGCACACATAGTGCTACCACTGGCCTCCGTACAGTCTTATTTCATTGCCTCGGGTAATCTCCTAACACTTCACCTCTTTCGAGTCCACTCCGAATCTTATGCCATCTACGCGCGAAGTCCCGTAGCCGCCCGAAGTTCGCCGCGGAACCGACGAGATCGCAGTAGTAGATCGGGCCCACCCCGATCGCCCCCACACCCTCCAAAAGCTCCCTACGCGCGTCCCCGTAGAGCTTACACTCCCACAGAACGTGGTGTACGTCCTCTACCTCACTCTCCCCACAGTAGCAGGACCCCACGTCCGCGAGACCCAGTCGGTGCAGCCTACCCCTAAAACAGCCGTGACCCGTCAGCAGCTGCGAAGTTTCATAGTCAGGCTCGACCCAAGTCGCCTTGAGTCGAACCCCCACTTCCGGGAAAAACCGATATAGCTCCCGCCCCCGGTCCGATGTGTCCCAACGCTCCTGCCATTCGGCAAGGGCGGACTCAGTTATTCTGAGTTTGGCGCCCCGAAGCTCCTCCTTGGCAAGCGCGGACTCGCGTGCCGCACCTAGTCTGCCAGCCCGAATTACCTCGAGGTCGGCCGGAAATACACCGGCCAACACCGGCAAAGCGACAGAGCTCGTCGTGCGATACGCCTTGGTCAGAAGGATCAAGGCGGGTCTCTGGTTGCGGACTAGCGCCGACCGGACTACATGCAGGGAACAACGCTCAAACCAACACGCCGCAGCATACGTCACCGTGGCGATGAACGTGCCTCGGTACAAAAGCAACAAGGCTTTGTACCTGACTCCCCAGGATGTCGCCGATATCCTCGACATCTTGCCGAAGCAATTTGCCGCTTTCTCCCCTATCGACGCTGCATGCTGCGCGAAAGACAGATTCGCATCGACCACCACCCCCAGCACCGTGGTCGACGTGACGCTTCTTATCGAGGACCCCCCGAACCTGATAGTGGGCGGACGCTGGAATTTTCCCCGCATAGTCATAGTTACCGACTTAGCAGGGGAGAAGTCCAGCCTATTACGGGCCCCCCACTCACCGACGAGCGCCAAAACGATAGAGGCCAAGGCCTCTATGCTCGCCCGGGATTTGGCCTCAATAAGAATCGTCACATCGTCGGCGTATGCCACAATGCTCGCCTCCGCGGGGAGCGGCAGCCGAAGCAAGTCATCCATAAGAAGGTTCCAGAGCGCCGGTCCCAGCACCGACCCTTGCGGGCAGCCCATGGTCGCAGCCTTCCACACAACCCGACGGCCGACGAACATACCCGTCCGGCGGTTCACGAAGTAGTCCGCCAGCATCTTAAAGATGTTGGGCGGGCATCCTCCGCGCTTCGCCTTGAGCAGGATCATCGGCCACCAGGCGTTGTCGAAGGCGCCAGAGATATCTAAAAAGATCGCCTGAACGTAGTTCGACGAACTCTCTCTTGCCACACTGAAGATTTTCTTCAATGCGGACACCGTCGACCGACCTCGAGTGAACCCGTGCTGGCAGTCCGAAACCCCTTTGGTTATTTGCGGGGCACACCTTAACATTACGCGTTCTAAAATCTTACCGAAGATCGGCAACAGGGTGACGGGCCGGTACGCCTTGGGGTCGGTAAGCTGCCTGCCGTTCCCCTTCGGGAGGACAATCAGCCTACCGTCCTTCCACGTATCCGGGAAACATCCCTCCTGGACACATCGCCTAAACACTTCAGCAAACTCAACCGACGCGGCTGCCCAAACGTGTTTAACAATACGAGCGGATACCCCATCAATGCCCGGTGCAGTGTTGGGTAAGTCCCTGACTATTTCCGCAATCACGCCGTCGGTTGGGGGCGGCGCATCTTCTCCTGAGGGTGTGAGCGAGGCCACCAAGCGCACTTGCCTGTGGTACTCCGTGTCCTTGGACACATCGTCGTCCGGACACAGGGCATACATTAGGCTGTGCATGGCCTCATCCACACCTCCAGCATATCCTTCAGCAAAACTTGTGCCGTTTATTACATTGCTAGGAGGCCTAGACCTCCCGCTAGCAACCCGGTACGCCTGTCCCCAAGGGTCCAGGTTTCCCGAGTCCGCAATTTTTCTAAAATGCAAAAGTTGCGCTTCCCCCATGGCTGCCCTATATCTACTCCTATGCGCATGGAAGCGCTCCTTGGCATCCGACTCAACCTGGCCACCGGCCGAGCGAGTCGCCTGCCAGGCTCGTCTTAACTGATTATTCGTCCGACGCAACTCCCCGAGCTCGGACGTCCACCAATCATGTCCTTTGTTCGACTTCTTAGCTTTCGCCAACCCCAGTGTCTGCTTTGCGGTGCTCATAACAATTGCTGCGACCTGAGCACAGACTTCCGAGGCGGAACGCTTCCACCTTATGTCTCCCACCCGGTGGTGTATCCGACGCTCGAAGAGGGCCCAATCCACACCACGATCCCGGATCCTCAACGGCTCCTCGGGCGACTCAGCGCGTGGAGTGCTCGCACTAGCCACTTCAAATGTAACGAGACGGTGATCGCTCTCGAATTTATGTACCCACACCCTCCATCCCGTCACCGGGATGCCTCTACGTGATGTTAATGTGAGGTCGATGTTGGACGATCCGTTCGCAGTTGAGAACGTCCAGGGTTGCCCCTCTTGGTTCAGCAACTGCAGGCCTCGGGCCAGGATAAACGCTTCCATGGACTCACGGCGATGCGTGACGTCTGGCCCACGTCCGGTGTACTGCCGTGGTTCGCAGAACCACATCGGAGAGTGCGCGTTGGAGTCTATACCTAATAGAACACGTTTCCCTTTCAGGGTGTCCAGGACTCTGCCTATGTGTTCTAAATGGACGTCTATGTCATCACTGTACTGAAAGTACGCGGACACCATGTAAATACCCTCCTCGTCGATTAGTAAGTGACACACTGTACAGTGCGTATTCGACAGATGGTGCAGGAGGGCACATGGGAGGTCCTTGCGACGAACATACACACCTGCCTTTGCGTCTGGTCCGCACTGCAGCATATTGCTTGCGGCTCCCCAGCTGGGTCCAGGGTAATGCTCCTGAGTCAGAACGACGTCTAGACCCATCTCCTCGGCAACGATAGGTAGCTCCATTGTAGCTAGCTCTGACCCCTGCAGATTAATCTGGCCGACTGTACACTTTAACGGAGCCATTAATATGCCGTTGACTCCACCATGCGTCTCTCGGCATGTACACGCGCCGGGCAGTCCCTAGCTCCGGTGGCGTGGTTCTCGGCGCCCTTCTGGCCGAACCTGGTGCAGGTCGCGCACCGCTCCTCCTTCTTGCAGCCATCGGCCTTGTGCCCAATGGCCCCACACCTGTTACAGGTGTCTTTATCCTGCCGGCACCGCTTTTCGTTGTGGCCGTACATGGCGCACTTTGTGCATAGTACGGCCGTCGTAAAATCTTCAACCCGGCAGACCTCCCAGCCCACGTACAGTCGGCCTTTTGTTACGAGTGCCTTCCTTAACTCCGGCGAGCAGGCTATCACTATTGCTGATCGGGAGGACCCCATCCGGCTCTTCCGGAAGGCCAATCTGGACTCCTTGGCCATCCTATCCAAGGTCCATTTTGGGTCCCCCTCAAAATTCTGCCGGTGAATTGTTGTTATAGTTTCCTTGAGGTCGGGATCCTTCCCTTCCAAGTCACGGATGACTACTAGGGGGGATCGCCCCTTCAGGTCACTTGCCCTAACTGTCTCCGGGAGTGCCGCCTTCAGTTTAGTGATGTCCTCCGCAGTACGGGTTTGGACCACCAATCCGCTGTTGCCAACTCTTCGCACTCGGTCCACCTTTATTTGAAGTTGTGCAGGGGCCACAGAGGACTTCAAAACCGCCTTGGTTTCTTCCGAGGTCTTGATCTTAGACCCCTCTGCCGGGTATATCGCTACTACCGGTCCTGCCGGAGCCCGACTCTTCACTTTGTCAGCGTATGATGATGATCCCGAGCCCCCTGATGCAGCAGAGACGATCGCTGCTCTAGCTGCCTCTGCCTCGGCTTCCACCCGGGACAGCCTCTCCTTCTCCCTCGAGTAGGCTTGCTCAACCTTCTCGACCTTTATGGCCGCGTTAGCAAGTCTCCCCTTATCTTCCTCTGACATTAGTCCCAGGTGGCCAACCACTTCCATAATGACGGCTAGCTGCCCGTTTATTGTCGCAATGTCCGTCTTGTTCAACTTGTTGGCGGCCCCCGCCACTCCGGCAATCATCCGGGCCGCCTTATTGGCCTTGGCCAACAACTGACGCGATGTGGCTCTTCCTAAGTCCACATCGTCCGTCTCCTCCTCCTTCTCTTCTGCCTCCGATGAGTACGGAGTATTGTATTCCGTCCCCGGGGTCGATGGGTCGATACGGGCAGCCAGCTGCGATGAGGAACTCGGGTTCAGGATCCCACTTCTCAGGTGCCTCCTCTTTGACCTTTGGGTCGCAGCCGTCTCGTCGGGTGATAAAATCCTTTTCACCTTCTCCCGCTGTACCTCCTGAACGCTTGGCCCACCCTTCTGGGAAATCGGGGTCGTCGGGGGAGCGGGGGGGGAGTGGCTAGGCGACAGGGTATGCAGGACTGCATGATACGCAGCCGTCGCCATATCCATTGCAGATCGGGGGGGGGGAGGGCACGGGGATGGGAACGGGGGGGTCATCATGGGGAACGCGGGGGACGTGAGGGGGGGATCTCCTTAACGAGGCCCTCGGCCTAAACACATTAAGTTCGTCCAGAGGAGGGCCCTCCTCCGAACTCGACATTTTAAAGACAATCCAAAAACACAATTACAGTCAACAATAAAATTAATCAAATATAAAAACACTCAATAATTAAACAATTTAGCAATAAAAGTCAAAAACAAATTCAAAAGTTCTAACAAAATATTCAGTTCGCGGTGCCGTTTCGCTGTGCCGCAAACTGGGCGAACACAGCCGACCGACCACAAAATTATCAAAAATTTTCTAAGTCCAAACTTGGACTTAGAAAATTTCTCGGCTGAACGAAACGCACACGTCACTCAACGTCACCGTCAATGTCAACGTCACAGTCAAAGATTGACAGTGACAGGCAATGTCAAAACACACACGTCAAATTTGACAGTGACAACTGTCACCCGTCAAAATGACAAACACAAAACAAATGTCAAAGTAAGCGTCTATGCGCACAGATTAACTTACACTACTATGGTCCACCACGTGCCGCCAAGCGGGCACGCGGTCCTAACCTAAGCTAACCTATAAAAACACGTGCTCTGCAGAGTCAACGTAAACACCACTAATAATTATAAAAACCTAAAACTAATTAACAAAAAAGGGGGATGGGTACTCCCTGGTGTCCTTTCACCTCGTTTTCGAGCAACCCCTGGTCCCGGGGTGCGAAAACGAATCGGGAACAAACACCGAGTCACTTTCACTGTCACTGTGTCAAATCGCACAAATCCACATAAAAACAAATGAAAATAACAATATAACTATAACAATATAACAAGACAACAAGAAAAACAACGGAAAACACTAGAAAAACTCTGGAAAAACAATTAAATATTATTTTTCAGAGGAAGCACTTGCGGCGCGTGCGCACTCGACTCTCGTTGGGAATCTCGTTAATCCATTCATGCGCGTCACTAATTAGATGGCGAGGCATTTGGCTATTTGAAAGCCGCTGACACATGCTCGCCATAATAACTAGTACAAATCATCATGGATTAACGGGACACATAGACGTCCGGTACAAGCCCATGCGAAGATAGGTCGGTGTTTCCATCAACCATCCTCGATCTATATATCCAGCCAGCTGGCCATTGTGCCGAGAAAATCGGGGTCCCCAGGTGTTCGGGTTCGCACGAGATTCGTGACGTATGTGCCACTGACCGTGCACGGGACCAAGAGTAAGGGCCCGGCAGAAGCCCTCCACAGGAAACCGGTTTGCCCGATCCGCCGCCATAGCGGGTAGTCATCCTATTAAACCAGCCCCAAGCCATGTGGCTGCCCCTCAGGGTCATGGAAGACATCAGTTCGAAGACGTGTTCCTTCAGCCCGACGAGCTCCTTCAAATCCTTATAGGATTGCTGGCTCCATATCCCCCTCCAATTCAACGTGCAAGTGGTGGTCTTGACGCACTCTGTCCCGGTAGTCCCAGTCTACCGGCTACCAGTCGAATAAGCTCACCATGAGATCCGTACTTGCGACGCTTCTCATCATGAGCCACATTCAACAGGCGCTGGACTGATACTACCTGCGCGTCAACGACAATGCCCACGCCGTTTTTGGAGGCAATAATGTCGGGCTTCCTGAGACCAGCAGAGGTAGTGAAGGCAGCTTTAGCGGGCGCCCAGTTTGAATCTTCAAGCCGTGCAAACCTCATCGAGATGAGGTTTGGTATCGCCGCTCGCATCGAAGGTATACTCAAACCACCGTCCTTGGTAGAAACGTGGAAATACGCAACAAAGACATCGCCAGGGAGCCGTAACCACTGCCTTACCGCTGTCCGGATCTGCAAATCGAGCATTCTTAACCTGTTGTCCGTTATCTTACCCAGTACAAGCCCGTGGTAGAAACGAGGTAACAGGTGAACCCTCAAGATTTTGAGCCGCTGTTGCGGCTTGACGGGTGCCTTTGTGATGTTGTTCAAGGCACTTTTGATGTCTTGCTCTAACGTGACGCATCCACCTGCCTAACCCAACGCCGACCAATACGGAAAGTACGGCCATCGGGGTAGTGGGGCTTCTTGCGTTTCCCATCCGGCACCATCGACAGCACGGAACACTTAGTAAGGTTGAGCTTGAGACCCACCGAATTTCCTACTGCGAACACGGCATCTAAGGATGACTGAAGCCCAATCTTCGATCCCGCAAGCAGGATGAGGTCATCGGCATAGGCCAAGGCAGAGACACGCTCTCCCTCCAGCCTATAACCTACCTCTTGGGGAAGATTGGCCAGTACTAGATCCATGGCCATGTTCAATAGCAGCGGGGATAGTGGGTCGCCTTGGCGTACTCCTCGTCCGACTTTCACAGGGCGTATGTCTCGAGGTTGTCCAGGCACAGCAAACACAGTTGTCGCTGTTTTGTACAACCGGGAGACATAATCGCAGAAAGCCAACGGTAGTCCCCTTGCCCTAAGTAGTCCGATTAGCGCCGCATGCGACACCGTGTCGAACGCCTTAGAGAAGTCTAGGACCGCGACATGGCACTCCCGCAACTTGCTCCTGCTATCCCACAGTACAGCGTCCAGTACCGCGGAATTCTCCAGGGTACCGTCAGCGTAGATGAATCCACGCTGTCGACCATCGGGGGGGCTGCATGCCACAAGTCAAAAGGGAGTGCATATGCCGCAACGGCACCGAACTTATCGAAATCGGTCGCTAATCGCCCGGGCTTTGAGGCACATCCACCTTTGGCACGAATACTGTGCGGCGCTGCCGCAGTCTTTCGGGGATTTCACCCTCGGCCATCCATACGTTGAAGATTTCCGCTTTCGTGTCAGCAGAGACCACCCGCCACTCGGATAGAAGGATTCCATCCGGGCCGGGTGCGGTTCGCGTGTCGAAGCGCACCGTTTTCACCTCTTCAAGTGTAAACGGTTTCCAGAGCTGAGAAAAGTCCTGCGTTTCGACCCCTCGCTCTGCGCATTTCAAAAATGCCGCCAGAGCTACCTGGGTCGGTCCGGGGGCATCAGACACCTTCTCGAGGACCAGGCGCCAGAAGGCGTCCAACTCCTCGTTCGTGTGCTTCTGTCCCCTGCAATGGCCATCAATAACCTCAGCTGCTGCACGCGCTCGACACTTGGACCACAAGTCCTGCATACGAGCATATTCTCCTCGTCTCCTCTGTCTCGATGTTAACTTCCTTTTTGGCTTGCCAGCAGTATTGCCAGTCTTGGCCTTCTTCTTCCTGTGCGGATGGCTTTCTGTGGCATCAGCAAGCCCCGTCATAATACTCCCCGTCATCCGCGCTTCCGCCCTCTTTAAGAGGACGTTCACGGCATGGAGACAGTTTGAACTGGTAAGGCTCTCTGCCTGCCGCAAACCAGCTACAAATGAGGCGCCTCCCGAGTCATGCCTGTGGCTGCGCCTCGGCCCCCGCTGTGCTACTGTCCGGTGTGACTCCTGCGAACCCTCTTCGGTGACGGGTTGGTCGCTCCCACCTCCAACCTCCTCACGTGTGCGTAGTAGGCTTAATTGCCGAGAGACCTCAGACCTGTAGGTCTCTTTCCTTCGCACACCTTTCACCGCCTCGAGCGACCGCTCAAGATGAGGCAGTGCATTAATAAGGGCCACATTTGTCACACCCTTGCCAGCAAACAACAGCCGAGCCTCCGCGCATGCCAACAGAGCCAGCTCTTCATCGCCCCATCTTCGCTTCGTTTGTGGAGGAGCGCTTTCCGCATTAACTTCCATAGGATGCGCCGCACGCCTAACCCTAACTTGGACCTGAAGGCCCTCCCGCATAGCGGGCATGGCTATTCAGATGACGACCAGTCTCCGGACGGGCGAGCGGCGGCTCGCACAGTCCGGTCAAAACTTGAAGGCGTCCCCGGCTCCTGTGGAAGCGCGGGGTTACCAGATCTCTTTTCATTTCTGTTGTATTTTGCCTTTTTAAGTGTTAGGTAGGGTAGGGTTGCAAACCCTACCCTCGGGCCTCGTCCTAGTTCCTCGTATGCACCGCCAAAGCGAAACGTGGGCTTCTCACTCCCCGAAGAGTGCGGGCATTGGGGCTACCTCATGGGTTTAACCACTCGGCCTCCTATTACGCCATAGATATTTGACGCTGCGAATTAGGGTTCACCATTGAATACTCCGTCGCCAACTAGCCTGCACAACTGCCGAGGCAGATACGCTAGCAGGTTCGCGGTGGAGTAATCGATGGCCGCGCTGCCGCCACTCTGAAGTCCAGGGTCTGCATCTGAGAGACGTGTCAACTTCGAGACCCGCCCAACTCGGCCTGTGCCATTGCCACTTTGTACGTCCCCTCGACGATAGTGTAAGGTCAAAATTAGACTCTCCGTTTGGGCCGCAGAAGGTTGGCGGCTGGTCGGGGGCATTATGGAGTAGGAGGCCGCGACTGAGTATAAACTCCTCCATATTATTCCTTCTGTACTCCACTTTAGCACCGCGGCCCATATACTGGTCCCTCCTACAGAACCACATTGGAGAATGGGCATTACTATCGACACCCACCAGAAATGGCGATCCTCCAATCTGGTTCAGAACGTACTCTAGATGCAGTATGTCGGCCCCGATGTCGTGACCGTACTGAAAGTACGCGGAGACAATATGAAGACTCATCTGGCCATAAACCAAGTGGAAAACACCACAATGCCCATAACTGAGGTGGTGGAGAAGGGTAATGGTAATCTTCCTATTTAATACGAGTATACCAGCCATGGAGTTGTCGCCAAAGTGAACCAGGCCTGGATCGGTTCCATGCTGTTCCTGAACCAGAACAATAGGCCCAGTTCATACAATGCGACTGGGAGCTCCTTGGTGGCGCTAGAGGAACCGTTTTAATAAGCTGCCCTACACGTAGGCATGCTCCGCCTAGCCTATCCATATTGCAGCATATTTGCGGCCTGTTGTTCAGCATGCATCCTTGCAGGGCAGCCTATTGACGCAGTCGAGTGAGTATGAGCATCCCTACGCTTAAAGCGCCTGCATGTGGCACAACACTGTGTGCTGGATTGGCACTCTCCGGATCAATGACCTGAATCCCCACACTTGCCACAGATCATTTCCTTGGAGCGGCAATATTTTTCTGGGTGCCCGTACTGCTGGCACTTAGAGCAGCACGTAGCCCTTACATGATCGCTGACCTCAGCGACATCCCACCCTATATAAACTCGGCCAAGCTGTACGAGCTTATCTCTCATCGGCATGCTGCACTCTAGTAAGTACAGGTAGTTGGGCCCTACTTGTTTTTTCAGGGCAATTTTGCATGTTTCTTAAACCTTTGACAGGGGCCAGTCCCCGTCGTCCATGAGGTTCACCCTATATAGCTCCTCAATAAGGTCCCCTTTACTTATATCAGATCTTAGGTACCGCAGGGCTATACGAGGGAGTCGTTGCTTGGGCTCAGTAACTTTTAGCGTTGGTGGAGCAGCCGCCTTGAGCTTTCTGGCGGCTTCAGCGTCCACAGTTCTCACCACCACGCCGGAATTGCCCACCATTTTCACGCTCTGAACTCTAATACCTGCGGCATTCGGGTAAATCGCCTCCAGAAGGGCCTTCTTTATATCCTCCGCAGTCTTCATATTGTCGTCCGCAGGGTAGAAAATCACTGAAGGGCCATTTTGTTGGACCTTTAGTGGTGGTCGTCCTCGAGGCAACTTCAGGATGTTGGCGTAGCTATTCCCTGTGGGGGCCGGAGTCGAAGATGTGGTCGCAGGGGTAGCCGAGAGCCTAGAGGCTACAACCTGATGTTCCATGTCAGCCAGTACACACATATATATATACATATACACACATATATATATATATATATATATATATATATATATATATATATATGTGTGTGCCAGGTAATACGTACTGTTTCAGTACTTATTATTTAATAGATATACCCAAAATCACACCAATTACACAGCATATCACACTAATTACACAAAATCAAAACACAATCTAATTAATTAATTACAAGCTAATTTTCTCACTTTTTTATTTATTTAAGAGCGTCTTCAAGCACTTAACACAATTAAAATTGAATATACACAGTTTATACGACTAAAAACACGGTTATATCACTATAATAACGAAAATTAAAAATCTGTAGATATAATATAATGAATACATCAATTAATTAAGTAATACAATATAAAAATCCAGGAAAAAGATTAACTAAATGGTTACTGCCGCAAGCAGCGCACTCCAAACGCGTCCGCACTCGAGCGCGTCCGAGAGCGAAGTGTAATAAGGACAAACCCACCAACCGCCCATGGACCTTTCTCATGAACAGGGTGTGCGGAAGCCGCAATAGCATCCTGAGGGCTGTGGCAGGGAGGTGCGAAAGTCCTTTCAGCCAGCACTGGACCAAAGTGCTTTTTGGGTGAGGCCAAGTTTAATTTAAGTGTGTATCGATTTTAATTTGTTATTTTTTTATTAGTATTTTTGGACATGCCCTATTTAATTAATAATTGTCATGATTTTTAATATATGTACTAACCTAGTTTTAATTTCCCATTGTTACTAACCATTATGAGACTTTGATTCTTACAATAAATTGAATTATTAATTATTATTATTGTGGCGTCATACTTATTCAAATGCATAGCCCGCTTCACCGCAAACAAACGCGGGCATGATCCCGTTTTTGTGAGATGGGATGCTTTCTTGTCAGTGAAACATTTCAAACCTCGAACTCTTGAGGGATTTCGGAAGAAGCTCCTTCGTAGCGAGTTTGCCTCCGCCTACGTTGATCTGCCCTATCTGGATTGTTTGAGGCGTCATACTTATTCAAATGCATAGCTTGTTTCATCGCAAACATACGCGGACATGATCCCGTATTTGTGAGATGGGATGCTTTCTTGCCGAATTTGTAAAACATTTCAAACCTCGTGTTGTCACACCGGCAATCCGTTGAGCGGTATCTCGCCTTCCTGTATTTTCCGCATACGACACTGTAGCCCTGCACTATTTTCTAGATGCCTGTACAGCTGACTACAGCTTATTGCAGCACGCCACCAGTACAAAATCGTTCACTGTGGCAACGTCCCAGATAATGTGGACTTTGTTCTTGCTCCTCGATGCCATATGGGGAGTCGGAGTGCACTGCACGGTGTGGAGTTTCTGGAAAGACAGAAACAATAAACTCCTCATATAACCTTTGTGGTATTGTAGTTTAATAAAATTTAAATAATTAGAAACTCTCAAAGCCATATTAATAAAGAATTGTTACAGTATTATTTGATGCTATTTAGATGTTTATACTGGAATTCCACCGGGGCGAACTTCTGCAGCACTGCTGTGCTTTTGGGTTTACAACTAAACTAGTGACTTTTAATAACAGTACTAGAATTTATGTAGCTATATTCCTTTTTAATTATTTTATTAGTCAAACAAAGTGTTCTACCAAGGAGCATCACACAATTGGGTTTGATTTTGTACATTTTTGAAATGGCCTATCTAAATTTCAAGGTGTTTTAAGAGTTTTGTTTTTTTGTGTTAACGTTCAGAAAATTCTAACTTACTAGTACTTTTCCATAGGTTTTTTGACGGTAATTCATTAAGTTTGAACACTATTGAGGTTCATAGACAATTGAGGTATTGTTAATGCTACATGGTTAGTTTTCAAGCAAATTGTATAAAATTAAAATAAAAAAATATCTAAGATGAAGATTGAAATAAGAATGTCTTTTTTAAAAATAACTAGCTGACCCAGCCACGCTTTGCTGTGTTATAAATTGAAATAAAACCTATCCTATCTTTTAAGTTAGATCAAATAACAGATAGTTACGAAGTTTGATCAAAATCGGTTAAGTAGTTTAGGAGTTCATCGCGGACAAACAACGTGACACGTAATTTATATATATTAAGAAATATATAAATTACGTGAATTTAAATATTTCACTTTTTTTTTCGGATATTGTTACCATTTGTAACAATATCCGAAACTTAAGGCTTCATTTTGTTCCCCCCTTTAGTTTTTTTAATGCTTTCGGAATGGATGCTTACCTATATTTATTTATTTATTAATATATAAGGTCACAGCTTATGTATACAAATTTCTTAAGATATGGTAATGAATTTGTTGGTAATAAGTCTTATACATTAGCCAGTTACGAGCTAATCAACATTCTTGAAATAACACGTTTACACATAGAAAGGTGTATTAACCTGAAAAATTTCAGCTTTCTACAATTTTTAGTTTTGGCGGAGCGTTGATCGAATGAGCGAGGAAAAATAATCTATACTAATATTATAAAGAAGTAAAGTTTGTGTGTTTGTATATTTGTTAAATTGTAAGGGGTAATCTCGGGATCTACAGAACCGATTTTAAAAATTCTTTCACCAATAGAAAGGCACATTATTGCGGAGTGTCATAGGCTATATTGAATGCTAGAAAAAATGTAAAGAATTTTGTCCACCCGTGCGAAGCCGGGGCGGGCCGCTAGTTTTATATAAATAGATTTATTACAGTGTTGCAAAGTAAAATAATAACCATTAATTTTATGTGTTCGCTCTCGATTCCAATCAAGCCCGGGGGCCAAGGCAGGATCCACGACGGAACGAGCTAACCCAGAAGGTGCCTATTCACTCTGGCTTTAAAAACGGACGGGTAATAAGTACTCTGAAATAAGACGCAGGTAGGGAGTTCTACTCCTCTTTAAGTGTCAAAAACATTATTTATAATATTTGCGAGGGCACGCAATGAATTCAGTAAAATGGGGTTCTGTGGATCGACTTCGTTACCGTAAGAACCACGTGATCGGCGACGTAAGAAAATACAAAATATATTTTATTTTTCGCTTTTTACGGTAACTTTTAATACGGAGGTTGATTTTTGCCATAGTTGGCCCTATTCACTTTGAGGAACATCAAAGTATTGATTATGGAGTGATCCACATTTTTACAGAGAACAGCTTCCTCCTTCCTTCCGAGAGTCCATGAGTTCATATCCCTAAGTCTTCCTTCCTCAGACAGTTCATTGAGCGCTCCCCATGGATGACTGGACCACATTCATCAGGTAAAAGATTAATATTTGGATTAATTTGTTCATTGAGAAATTTATTGTATGTGTATGTGTGTATGTATGTGTGTACACATATTTATATAAATGTGTGTGTACATGTGTATGTGTGTGTGTATGTATGAATATATAATATAACAAATGTAAAATAAGATCCCATCAAAAACAATACTTGTCAAAAAAACCAAGTCTTGCAACTCAGTTGTTCTACGGTAAAAAGTTGTGAGATCCATGTAATACCAAGTCGGTTATTAATTTATTCAGTCCCTACTTAAGCGAATTTCTGTCTTTATACGTCCAGTCTGTCCAGTGGTCTTAGGGACTGGACGTATAAAGACAGAAATTCGCTTAAGTAGGGACTGAATAAATTAATAACCGACTTGGTATTACATGGATCTCACTACTTTTTACCGTAGAACAACTGAGTTGCGAGACTTGGTTTTTTTGACAAGTATTGTTTTTGATGGGATCTCATTGCTTTTTGTATTTTTTTTAGTTTTTCCTTGCTTCATACACCAAACACTATTTATATTCCAAATTTGAAGCTTCTAGGTCTGCTAGAAGTGTCTTAGAATTTTGATGATCGGTGAGTCAGTGAGTGACAAAATTAAGAAATTTGACCCGTTATAATTCTTAAACTCCTAGTTCAAATTGAATGAAATTTGAAATATACCGTGCCTTTACAATGCCTGCATGGTTACTGAAAATTCAGTCTTCTAGTTTTATCCACTACGAAGTTACATGGGATCGAAAATGGCCTGAATTGCTTCGAGAAAAGGATGGTACGTCCGTGCTGCTTTTTTGCTCGACTTGGCGGGGGCACTGCCGTGCCCCCAGATTTTAGTTTTATAGATGAAATTGAACAATTGATGTTTTTGGATCTAAATAACGTAAATGATTTAAAAAAAAGAAATTAAAACCATTTGATTATTTAATTAAGAATTTAGACAGTTAATAAATAAGCGACCTCCTCTCTCCTAATTTGCTGTGCCCTACAGGGTCCATAATGTGCTTACATAAATTACTGTATAAGAACCATAAAAACTAACATTGTGGAAATGCAATAAAATATTGAGTATTGAGTATTTTCTATCCAATACAATGAATTTACTATTTATAATTAAATTCATATTATTATAGAATATATAGAATTCACTTGTGAGCCAAGTCGATTTTTTTTTAGTATTTTTTCTATTAAAATAATTTATCTTTTAAGATAGCAATGAAATATGCAAAAAAAAAACAGTTAGTTTTTTTATTTCTCTGGGTGTCAAAGCCTGAAAACTCCGAAGAAGACGTGTAATCCACAAACTTATCTTTTACTTCGTCTGTTTTAAATACCAGAAAGAGGCGTATCCGTATTTCACACCAAACCCTAAAAAGTTAATGAAATTTCCTAAAACATCACATATTTTCCTTTATTGAAAAATATTTAATTATTAGTTATATATTTTATTGTTAACTATGTATCCTTAAAAGAAAAAAATATATGTTCTTTTATATTTTTAATATTAAAAAAATGTTTCAATACATTACTATTTATACTTTGTTAAGACCCGAAGTAATATATGTAAGACATAGAAAAATTCTAATTGTATGCACTGAGACCTTGTGTAATATATATATGTCATAAGGAAAATTCAGAAATTCCCACGAGGATATTTTTATCATTTTTTTTTAATATTTTAGGTTATTTTAGACTCATAAGTCCCAAAAAATAAAAAAACTGGGTCAAAAAATACCTCAGGATTCAGGAGATCAGATTTCCTGATTTGTTTGTCTAATTTTCGTTTTATTTTTGCTGTTTATTTATTTATTTATTTTTTTCAGTTATTGAGGATGGCGCCTCGCCCCGCCTGGAGCAATGGAGGGTGGCACTTGAGTCAAATAGGCTGCGCATCAGTAGAACTAAGACAGAATACATGGTCTTTAACTTCGATCCGGATAACGCGGCGGACGCGGACGTCAGGCTGGATGGCGCGGCTCTACCTAGAGTAAACACTTTTAAGTACTTGGGTTCCGTTGTCTTGGCGGACTGATTCATTGAAGCGGATATAGCTCATCGGACAACCTGTGGGTGGAGTAAATGTCGTACTCTTACAGGAGTACTGTGCGATAGCAAAATGCCAATTAGAACAAACGGCAAGGTCTATAAAACAGCTGTTAGGCCAGCTCTCCAGTGCGGCAGCGAGGTATGGACTGCTAAGAAAAGCCATGTACAAAAGCTACACACGACCGAGATGCGAATGCTGCGCTGGGCGGGCAGAGTTACTCTTAAAGACAGGGTGCGCAATGAACACATAAGAGGTACCTTTAAAGTAGCACCAATTGCAGAAAAAATCACGGAGTCTAGGCTGAGATGGTACGCTCATATACAGCGAAGACCAGACGACCATGTCGTAAAGAAGTGCCTTTCCATGGCTACAAAGGAGAAAGGGAGGAGAAGGCCCCCAACTACGTGGATGACGAATGTCCGCAAGGCCATGAAGCAGTTGGGGCTTTCAGATGACGACGCATACCAGCGGAATAAGTGGCTCCTCAGCACCAGGAAAGCCGACTCCGCGTAACGGGAAAAGGCGAGGCCAAAAAAAGAAGAATTGAAGATGGCGCATCGCAGCCAAACTGCAAGGGATTCGCAGCGCTCACACCGCAGTGTCTGCAACGGTACGTGTCTTGCACATAGTGTTAATAATAATATTTCTTACATTCACCAATGACGCATGGTCTGTTACGCCCTAACTTCTCGAGTTCCTTAAAGCTGTGCAAAATCAATCAAATCAAACTTCTAAATTTTTTATTTTTTTTTATTTATATATACTAGGCGATGCAGTCGCTAAGCATAAAGGTACGCTAGCACCATATATTGGAGCGGAGCGTTATACCTAAAAAAAATATTTTTTTAGATGGGAATTTTTGCGTATTTCAAAATTCGGGCGTCACAATCAGGTCCTAAACATGTTGATTCGATTCCACACAAAAAATATTAAAATCGGTTAAGAATTCGGGAAGTTATGGCGTAACAGACATTGCGCCATTGAAACTGATCCATGGGAGTTGTTCCAATAATTGCACTACGGAGTTAAGTTTGTTTTTGGGTTACAATCAAGAACATGGTAGATCTATCAATTCCCGCCCGAGAATTCACTTGCAAGCAGAGTCAACTTTTCTAGTATTTTTCTATTAAAATAATTTAATTATGCATTAAAAAATATCTATAACATTTTCATCATAAGTACATACTTTAACGTGAGTTATAACGTACTAACTTACAACTAGGCGATGCAGTCGCTAAGCATAAAGCTACGCTAGCACCATATATTGGAGCGGAGCGTAATACCAAATAAAAGAAAACAACGGGTTGCACTCCGGGAGTGCCGGCAGAAGTGAAAACATGAACATTAACGATTGTGCATTTTTGAAGTGAAAGCTTTTTTAGCGGCGCTGTGTACTTTTTTTAGAATGGGTAAAAATTTCTAAACTCGCGTCAGGTCACGTGACCTGATCGAAAATTCGTAAGACGGCGTAGGGCGCTTGCGCGATGTGCGTATAGTCGTGTCATTTTTAAACTTCATAGTGACAGTTACATATTTTTATTTTTTTTAAAACTGTCATTATGAAATTTTAAAATGGCAGGTAATGTCATGAGAACGCATGCGTTCAACTGATTTTATTCATGGCGCATGTGCAAAATCCTGCACATGCGCACAAAAAAATGCATCGAACACGACTTGGTGTGTTTGTTGACATGTTTGTATACGATAGCGCAATAAATGAATATTGTATTTTACCACATAAACGATAGCACTTTTATACTGATCATTAAATATGATTGCTGGCAGACTGGACTGGATTTATGTGAGCCATTCTTGTGCCATTTCGGGGGGAGTGGTGCAGAACTGGCCGCTTTAACTGACATCTCAATATATATATTTTTTTTTTTTTGTTATTTTCGTAATTTAATGGTTCTTACTAACATAGTTTATAAGTCTTACTAACAATATTGAGTCACTGTTACTTGAATAAATAAACATTTCATTCATTCATTCATTCTTTAAAGCAATTCGTGCGAAATTATTCCGGAGTGCAACCCGTCGTTTTTTGATATTTTGGAATGGTGAGGGAATAATTTCGCACGAATTGCTTTAATTATAATTATAAAAGTACTATCATTTATGTGTTAAAATGCAATTTTCATTTATTGAGCTATCGTACACAAACATGACAACAAGCACACTCGCCCAAGCGCCCTGCGCCGTCTTACGAGTTTTCGATCAGGTCACGTGTCCTGACGCGAGTTTAACATTTTTTACCTATCCCTAAAAGTGCACAATGCCGCTAAAGAAGTTTTCACTTGAAAATTTTTTTTTCGTTTGGATGGAAATTTTAGTGAATTTCAAAATTCGGGCTCCGTCACAATCTGGTCCTGAACCTGTTGATTCGATTCCACACAAAAAATATTAAAATCGGTTAAGAACTCTGGAAGTTATGGCTTAACAGACATTGCGCCATTGAAGCTGATCCATGGGAGCTTCGCTTCGCTCTGCTCCAATAACGTTAATTTTCAATTCCATCTTAAAGACTAATATTGTAATTTTACGTTTTGGGGACTGATTTATTAGGAATATCTTCGATACTCGATTTTCATGATGAACGAACCATTTATTTTAAACTGACTCACTCACACACGCGTACACTCGCGCAAGCGCCCTGCCCTAATTTTTACGAATTTTCGATCAGGTCACGTGTCCTGACCAAGGCCGTAGCTAGGGGGGGGGCATTATGGGGCAATGCCCTACCTTGAAAATACCAAAAACTAAGATAAATTATTGTAATTAAATTGTTTGTTCATAGTTTAAGATAAAAAATGTAGCGATAAGTATTTAAACTTTTCCGAACATACCACAGCTTGTGACATTCATTTCATATTATAATAATGCTTAGTTCTATATAAAGATGGCATTTGATCACCACATGCCATCTATATATAGAACAAATCCATGCCATCACATGAAGCAATAGGTCTATTTAATTAATATATCTGTGATGCAGAGGGGATTCCCCGTATCATAGATTGCAATATGGGCTATGTTGCAATTTATGGTATGGGAAAGCCCCTTTTAAACTAAAATAAACATAACTAGATATTGATTATGATTGTTTGTAGTTTGATTAAGTGAGGTGTACGGTAAAGAGTGTTTTAGTCAAAAATAGATACAATTATTATTTTTATTGATATAAATTGAAGATTCATGGATTTAGCGATGGATATACGGGCTTTCTTTGGAAAAAACGAAGTGTTTCAAAAATCAATTTCTCATATTCAAGCTATGTCGATGTGGCAGGATAAATTTTAAAGAATATCTACATCTAGTAGTGTTGAAATGTTAATAAATTTAAAAAGATAAGAAAAATATAGATTTAACGTGAAGTCTATCATTGAAGTAATACAATATCTAATTGCGAACGAATTAGCTTTGCGTGGAAATTATATTTTGGAGGAAGAAAAAAAACAAGGATTATTTCAGAATTAATCTGAATACACATGTATAAAAGATCCAAATTTGCACGAGGTTTTCACTCACATATCACAAAAAGCAACATATCGTTCACCTGAAATTCAAAATCATATAATTCAAGCAGTACGAAATTCCATTGTCAAAGATATTAACGAATCTGACGTGAAATGGTTTACTCTACTGGAAGAGGGGAGAAAAAATAATCGCGAAAATATTGCATTAGCAAAACGATACGTAAATTGGATTGGAAAGGATGGTGTCGTCAATGAGTCGTTACTGATGGTTAAGACTACTGAAAACCTTGTTACAGCCATTTTCACCGAAATAACGTTAAATGCCCTTACGGAAAGTAACATTGACCACTCTTGTATGCCTAGCCAATACAATGATGGCGTAAGTGTAATGAGTGAGAAAGTTTTAGGAGTTGCGACTAGAATAGAAAATAAATTGGACTGAAAAATTCCTTACGTCCACTGGTATAACCCTTGCTTGCACTTAATAGTCATCAGGACTATCTCAGAAATGGTTTTCATTCGTTTATTTTTTGACCGATGCATTATGTTACATGAACTCATTCATCATAGCAAAATAGCTGCCTTATATGGTGGAAAAAAGATTGGCCGACTCCTCGAACAACGCTGGCCTGGACATTTGGCAGTTACAAAAGTTGTATGTGATAATTATTCAACGATTTTCAGACATTGAACGAAATTAAAAATGGCATATTCAACGGTATCGATATTAAAAAAGTCATGCTTGATCTGGAATTCTGAATGGCCATGACCTACAGACGCAGCTTTGCAAGCCCGAAGACGGCGTAGCAATCTTAAAGTGTGTTGAAGATGAAATTATAAAATTAAAATCAAATCAAATGTATAATCAAATTCTGGAAGAAGCTAAGTCATTATCAATGAATATAGGACACAGACCTAGAAGAGGCAAGTAAAAAAACCAAATCGGATGGATGACTATTTGACGAGTAGTTATTGAATGTACATCAGAGATCAGTGATATACATGGTGATTGATGCCCGTGCTTCGAGGGCAGATTCTGTGACCAATGCTGCCCTACCTCAAATCCGACTCTAGCTACAGCCCTGGTCCTGACGCGAGTTTAACATTTTTTACCCATCTCAAAAAGTGCACAACGCCGCTAAAGAATTTTTCACTTCTTTCATTTTCAACCGAATCTGGAGCACGAGACGAGTCAGTCAACATCTTAATAATTTCATCTATATTTAAGTACTAGCGGCTCGTCCCGGCTTCTCACGGGTGGACAAAATTCTTTAATTTTTTTCTAGCATTAAATATAGCCTATGTTACTCAGCGTGAATATAGTTTTCCAATGGTGAAAGAATTTTTGAAATCGGCTTAGTAGTTTTTGAGGTTATTCATTGCAAACATACAAAAATACAAATCTTTCCTCTTTATGATATTAGTAGATTTACATGTTAGTAAACGCCATATCTTAAAATCGTATATTCTTTTTTTTTAGTGTATCATCAGCCTGTACAACTAATAAGAGTAACAACTTTTATATGTGCATTAAATTAATATATGCAATAGTACTTACCTTACAAAAAACTTCCTTTCGACTCAATAATTTTAACTTAATTATTTCTTTACTATAGTTAATAAAATTTAATGTGACCAATGTCAAACTAATTACTTTAAGTAATTTCTTTGTTAGTATCCTGGAATTATATATACGTAATATTTTAGATGGCAGCTAGCGCAGCTTCACGGCAGAACTTCACTCAAAGCATTCTCCCAATGATTCAGAAGTATGGGTTTGATGGATTAGATTTAAAATCTTCCTAAGGCTGCGTCCTGAGTCACGGCGCATCGCGCATGCGGATTGCGGAGAATAACGAAGAGCGACTGCGTTCGCACGAGTACAGTGCTGTGCATATTCTATTTATATTTTTAAATGTCGCTTTCAAAAATTAAACGTTTACAGTATCTAGAAAGAAGTAACTTCTTTACTGATGACATAATGTTTAGTGTCAAAAAAAGAAAGCACGAAATTCTATATGTGACAAGAAGAAACGGTGAATACGCTAGACTAAATGAAGAATTAAGACGCTATCCAGACAAATTGGTAATAGATTGCACACCACGCGCCGTAGTAATGCATCTAGTGCACAAAGTAGACACATACGTGACCAATTTGTACGTTATTTTTTAGAAAACCCTTTGTAAATATTAAAATAAACTTACCACTATGACCTTCAAACTTTTGTTTAATTTCGTCCCACGTTATCCGTTTGAGTCTTTTATTTTTATGTTCAGGGTGCCTGGACATCCAAATGAAAGGTCTTTTCAACACCGCCGTAATAAAATCTTCCACAGGAAACTCTTCAATCGACATTTTAAGCCATATGAAATCACTATCCGCCAGTTGAAATCAAAAGACGCGTATTAGCGAGCGGATCCGCCAGCATAATGCGCCGGATCGAGTGCGCGCCCGCTCGCAGTTCGGATAGGTTCAAACATGTCGAGTACTTGTTTCGTGTTCGGCGGATTCCGCATACGCGATGCGCCGTGACTCAGGACGCAGCCTAAGTCCGCATATTGTGACGGGCATCTAGTGCGCATATAGTTCGCGTGGCCCAACACACCCTTGACCAGTTCTTAACATTAAAGTTCAAACGAATAGAAAGAGGATTAGACGCGTAGCATGGAGGGATGTTTTATGTGTTTGTACCTCAACTAACCTGTACACTTTCAGGTTATGCTGGAGAAACATCAGAAGTCGTACCATCGTAGAAGGCTAGGTGGGCGGCTGTGGTTTCTCCACATCTGCGGTCGTGGCTGTGGAAAGAAAGAAAGAATTCATTGATATAAGGTAACACAAATACTGGTATAACATTAAAAATAATAATAAGGTCGACGCAGTCGCTAAGCATAAAGCATCGCCAGCACTATATATTGGAGCGGAGCGGATTGGTGGTTTCATAGATATAAGCTCTAGTGAGTTCGGTGTATATATCACAGCCAACTGGTTAAAATAGCCGTTCAATCAAACAGCCAGCCCTTTGACTGAACAACGCCATTCAATCACACGGCTATACGTCGTTTAGCCGACTTGTTGACTGCAACGTTCAACACTACAGATAGACGACGCTTAGCCGACTGGTTAAATGGCAAATGAATTAAGGAGACCATTAGTTTAGTATGTAATTTGAGAGAATATGATTTTTTTTTTAATTTCTTGGGAGATTATTCTTGGTTTAAGTTTAACCTTACTTTTTTTAAAGTTTAACCTAACCTAATCAACTTGACTCGTATCACTCGTAAGTGCCCCTATAATTTGTCTCTTTAATAATACTAGTAAAAATATTAAGAAACAATCACAAACACCGGCTAGTTGACGCCATATTGAAAACAAACTAATTCAATTAGTTGGCGGCTTTTCAATCAGCTTGAACAAGTATTGCGTTTGGTGTACCAAGATCCCACAATTAGTACTCGACGAATAGCTCTCCCATTGGGGATTAATTAAATTTTGAAAAAAGAATGTTTGTACCCCTTCTATTTTCGAAGAGTGCAGAATTTTCACGAGCCAGATTACAACGGAAGAAGTGTTTTCTGTTCGTGGCTATCGTGGCAAAGACGTTTAGTCCGCAACTTCCGTGATCGTATTTTGTGGACCGACGAGGCAAACTTTAACCGGACTGGGGTTACAAATATTCGAAACCTACACTAGTGGATGCCGCCAGAAGAAAATCCGTTAGCAATTCGGCCTGCATCCTTTCAAGTAGAATTTTCGATAAACGTTTGGGCTGGAATGATAGAAGATTATTTAATCGGACCCTTTATCCTTCCGTCAAGGTTGACAGGCCCAGTTTACCTATAATTTTTACAAGAAGAGCTACCTGATCTAAAGAGTGATGTGTATTTACAAAAAAGGAGGAGGATGTGGTTTCAACATGACGATGCTCCAGCTCACTTCAGCACAGTCGTGCGTAATTATTTAAACGAACGATACGGAGATAGATGGATTGGACGAGGCGGACCAGTAATGTGGCCAGCACGAAGCCCTGATCTGCCCCCCCTAGATTTTTATTTGTGGGGTCATATGAAGCAGATTGTAAACAGCACTCCAATTAGTACACGAGAAGAGTTTACAAAAGATGATGGCTGCGGCTAGTCAAATAAAAGATAATCGTACTGTATTAAAAAAAACAGTACCTAGTGTAGCATTACGTGCATACGTGCAACTGTTTGTATGGATAAGAATGGTGGTCATTTTGAAAATGTAATAAATTAAATCATTTTAATTTCCTACTGTTATTTTTTGTTTTATTCCATAACATATGTCAATTAAATCATTATTAGATCAAGATTGATTTTCGTGCTGAGATTACTTACCTTATTTAAATAGTAATTATCTTTAACAAGGAAAAGAGATAGAACCCATGTTATTTTGGAGAACTTGTAGAGTAAATCATTAAGTTTAATAAAACATGCTAAGAAAGTTACGTCAATGTGCTTGTTTTAAAATAACAAATGAAAAATTAAAATAAAAATTATTTTTTCACAAAAAAAATATCTTATTATTTTTTTTAACTAATTTACTGCACGATTCCGTAGGTTTTTTTAATTTTTGTTGCTAGTTAGTCTTTCTAGCTTTCAAATAAGACTACTTTGAAAAAAATACACCGTTTACTTAAAGAGAAAATAATTTAATATCGAAAGATGGGAATTTTATTAAAAAATAAATTAAAGTGCAATGATTTTAGAAATCGCTTGCTTAAAAAATATTTTTTTTCTATTTTTTGTCGATAATTTTTTATCTAGTATCCGCACATTTCGTTTGATCAAGTGTAAAATTAACAAATTGTATATTAGATATACGAAACGTAACTGGGTATGAGAGAAAGAGAGACAGAAAACGTGTAATCGCATCCCTCTCTTGCCCCTACAGTTATATACGAAACGTAACTCTCTCTTTCCATCTTCACTAACTTGTTTCTCCCTCTTAACTTTCGTTCTTCACACTTTTCGTGACGCTCTCGTCACTCATTCAACAACTTACTCCCCAAGTCAAGAAGTGTTACTTTTATAAACAAAAAAAAATGTGGTTAATATAAATTAATAATAAGTGTTACCTAAAATCAACTAGGACCCAGCATAGGCCGAATGGTTCCGCCGCAGCAGCGCTGATATTCTGGCAGGGCATGAATGAATAACGCAGTCGTTCGTGGTAGACGACCTCTTCTTTTCGACATCCTTCACGAACAGAACGTCCCTTCGCAGACAGCACACGAAATGTCAACTGTAGCAGGTACGTCACTCGCTAATCTGGCCTCTTTACTGCAATCACAATCATAATTTCTCTTAAATTCACACCAATTAGCCTAGCCCAAAGTAAGCACTAAGGCTTGTGTTATGGATACTAGGGTAACGGATAGACATGTCATTCATCTATACTAATATTATAAAGAAGTAAAGTTTGTGTGTTTGTATATTTGTTAAATTGTAAGGGGTAATCTCGGGATCTACTGAACCGATTTTAAAAATTCTTTCACCAATAGAAAGGCACATTATTGCTGAGTGCAAATTTAAAGAATTTTGTCCACCCGTGCGAAGCCGGGACGGGCCGCTAGTATAAGATACATATAAGAAATGTGTATAGAAATCTACATATTATTGTGAAGCGAACACTTTGTACCCATTCCTTAAAAAAATATTAAATAATTTATATGCCAAGAATTTTGAGATAACAACATGGCTGCCGATTTTTTCGACTTGCAAATATTTTTAAATTTTAAATATTCAATCAACTTCTAAACCCTGTAAGTATTGTTTATTAAAAAATAATTTATTTTAAACTATACAAATGTCAAATATTATTATAAATGTCAAACAAGTGCAGTTACATTGTAAATTACAAGCTTTTATTTACTTTCACCTGTCCCGGTGTCTGTAATGAAATCTTGAAACGTGAATTTGACCCACTTCCCGGTTTCCGACTGAGCTGAAATTTCGCATATGTATATCGCGTGACAATGCAATATTATGATGACATGAACTAATCTCATGTTGGAACGAAAGTCGTGTGTTGTCGTGGGACACCGGATAGGGAAGAAGTTCCTTATTATAAAAATACAAGGCGATGCAGCTGCTAAGCATAAATCTTCGCTAGCCTAGCACCATATATTGGAGCGGAACGTTATACTAAAAAAAAAATCACTAAAGTTAAGTAAATTTTAAAATTCCATTAGAAAGAAAACTTTTAAATAGGCGCACTTTTTCCAATGGAAAATCTCATAAAACCAATGTTTTTTGTTCATAACTTTTTTATTTTTGTAAAGGAGACCTTTCTTTTCGGGCCAAAAATGTACCTTGGTACAAGTTATTTGAAAATATTCATAATAATGTACAAACACTTATTTCATATATAATATACCCATAAATTAGATTTTTATAAAGTTAATAAAACACAATAAATTATACACAAAATCACAACTGCGTAGAACGAAACGCTAATATGGCACTTGTGTGTGACAGTCGATTAGATTTTAACAAGTTTCTCGCGGCTCTGGAACACGGTTTTTTAGTAAAGTCCGTAGGCTGATAAAATAACTAAACGCTTAGAATGATTCGTAATAGCAAGAAATATATATTTTCGCCCTTGATCCTACTGTATATATTAAAAACAGAAGAATTCATAAAGCAGTGTTGCTGATAAACTTGTATACATTTTATGTTTAAGACTGAATATCGAAAAATGTTTATATAACTTTAAGCTACAAAACGCTTCAAACTCAAAACAATTGTGCTTGCCAGCTAAAAAAAAACATTTGTTGCAAGTAATGTATATTTTTGAATGATTTTTTTAGTGGTACAAATGTATTTTAAAATAAATAAGTATTTTTTTCGGAATATACAATTTTTTAGCTATTTTTTGGTATCTTTGAATCTTAGGTACATATTTAGCCTAACTTATATGGAAGAAAGAAAGGCTCCTTTCAAAATTCGGGCTCCGTCACAATCTGGTCCTAAATGTGTTGATTCGATTCCATACAAAAATTATGAAAATCGGTTAAGAACTCGGGAAGTTATGGCGTAACAGACATCGCGTCATTGAAGCTGATCCATGGGAGCTACGCTCGCTTCGCTCGGTCTGCTCCAATTGATTTTAAGTTCTATTCGAGATATAAAGAAAATAATTATTCGGGTATGCATTTTTTATTATGATTTTTTATCGATAAAAAGTAAAGAAAATAACTTTACAAAATTATCTTAACACCTTTATTGAGCGAAGCTCTCTTTTAGAGAACTCACAAATTTCGCTTGTCTCCCTCCTGCTACTTAAGTATATGCATTATCAGTATTTGCAAACAGCAGCATGTATTGCAGACCTAGTTTTATTTACAATTATAAAATTATATAATAACAGTCATCACGTAGACTATACATTAGACACTGTATGTATAGCCATCCCACATAAACTACACATAATAACCTTACGCTTTTTGTTTAACGCCACAGACGTTTTTTCCCGGCTAGGGTACTCCTCCACAACGCCCCATAAGGAACTTCGATCCAATAATGAATTTTTAACTTTTTAGTTTGTCTTATTAACAAGTAATAATGAAAGATTGTTTTTTAAAAGTATTTCTATTTTTGAATCACTTGTTTACTAGATGGCGCTATATGACATTGTCGGACTGACAACGACCAATAAATAGCTTCAGAATAATAGTTCCGTACTTATTTCTGAACATAATTGCACTGTTGCTACGATGAATCTGATAAGCCCAAACTCGATTCGATTCAACCTCCATCATTAGACCAGCGCGGCAGTACCATTACTGTCATCTAATACATATACATGCCAAGTTTCGTGACGATAAGTGTGCGAGATTCAGCCTCTAAGATTTTATTACACCATTTCTTAATTAGAGAATGAGCAATTGTGTAAAACCTTACTTACCTATTCTACTATATGAATCTTTATCTTTACATTCATTTTTTGTACCAATTTTATGACTAATATTCGTTTATGACCCACTAATACCAAATCTACTATTTTATTTAATATTTTCCGCATCTGTGTCCTTCTATAAGTATGGCAAAGATTTTAATATTTGGTATATAAATAAATAAATATTTTTTACACACACACCAATTAGCTTAGCACAAAGTAAGCACTATAAGGCTTCTGTTATGGATACTAGGGTAACGGATAGACATACATATATAATACATTATATGAAACTAGCGGCCCGTCCCAGCTTCGCACGGGTGGACAATTTTTTTAAATTTTTCTAGCAATAAATATAGCCTGTGTTACTCAGCGTGAATGTAGCTTTCCAAAGTTGAAAGAATTTTTGAAATCGGCTTAGTAGTTTTTGAGTTTATTCATTGCAAAATTATTCAATACAAAAATATAAAAATACAAATCTTTCCTCTTTATAATATTAGTGTAGATAAGCACACATGACTTAGGTACGAATGCTCGTATTCATCATACAAACATCCGCCCCTTCCGGGATTCGAACCCAGGACCGTCGACGCGAAAGGCCGGATCGCTACCGTTGCACCAAACGGTATATGATAAGAACATGTGACTTCACAAATGATAAATTATAACTCATATCAATGAAAACCTTAGAGTCCCAACTAATATTATGAATACGGAGGTGAGTTTATTAATTACACTTTCCTGGCTTAACGATGCTCGTTTAACGTAAATAATCGATTCGATATCACCAAAAAATATACTTCAATCGAATCATTAAAACAAGATATTGGATCCGAAATAAATGTAAAAAATACAACGCATATGGTGAACCGGGAATCAGCCTCGTGGCCTACTGTCTATTTCAGTTAAATATCAATGGCCGATATTAAAACTAACAAAAGAAAATTGATAATAAAAAATGTGGCATAAGGTACACGTGGCCATAAGGTGCTTTCCAACTAGAAAGAATCATTTAATATTTTGACTAGAAACAAATTGTATTCACATATAACAGTTATTATGTTTTATAACAATGATTTACCAATATCTAAGTCGAATTAAGAAATTAGAACAAAAAATTATAGGTTGTCAAAACCGACTATTTTACGGTATACCGGCAATTAATCAGAAAAACAATTCTTCTTAAAATGCATCACATTAGTTTAATAATTTAAAACGATGTAAATAATAAAACAGCAATTAATTTCTACAACACTCACCCAATAAAAGAGGATTCACTATTGTATTTTTCAAAATTATTTTGAGTTGTACTATGATAATGTGCTTCAAGCCGTGCTGAGATGATAAATGGCACAAAATGGACACGGGTAAGGTTTTATTGTCTGTTTTCTTTAGTTCTGGAAGGTTCTCTCACAAAATAATTTTAGGGTAACCTTCGAAGGCAATGAAAAATGGCACAGCCAGAAGAGCGTTGGAATAATGAAATATACAGCCAATAGCTCAGTAATATCAGAAATATTATGACTAAAATTTTGTTAGAATCTATCAGGAATATAAAATACATTATTTATATTATTTAAATCGTTTATCATATAAAGCATTTGATAATGATGAAATTACTATCATCTCGTAAAGGGCGAAACGTAAAACGGATCGCGGCTCGAGCACTGTCTCCAACAATATTAAAAAGGGAGGGTAGCCATTTGTCGGTGATTTTTCTCAGAATTTTCCCTGATCATCTCAATAATGAAAGTTTCAGTGACAAAAACAATTGCAAAACAATAAAATCATTTTATAAACATTCAATGATTATAAAATTGAAACTTTGAGATAAATGAAACAAAGCAAGAGCACAGATTTCACTGTTGTATTGTAGACAAGAATATCAACTTGCATATAAACAGAATTGCATTCATAAAGAGGTTCTTCAACAGATATAACTAATTGTAGAAAAATTAAAGTTTTAAAACTTAATAACACGGTTTGATCCGTATTTAATTGAATTTGATGACTGTTGGTGCAACGGTAGCGATTCTGCCTTTCGCACCGATTGTACTGGGTTCCAATCCCGGAAGGGGCAGATGTTTAAGTGATAAATACGAGCATATATACCTCAATAACGGTTACTAATATATCTAATATATAAAATTCTCGTGTCACGGTGTACGTAATTGAACTACTCCGAAACGGCTCGACCGATTTTCGTGAATCTTAGCGTACATAGCGTATAATCGGACAACATCTATTTTTCATCCCCCTAAATGTTGTTTTTTTATTTATTTTTTTACAGAAATTTTTGTTTTTATTTTTTATGATACATCATACAAAAATACGTACAACCCTAAATTTTCACTCTTCTATCACTAACCCCTATTTTTGATAGCGTAATACTTTAATAATTGATATGGCAAAAAAACGTTTGCTGGGTCAGCTAGTATCTACATAAATATTACATTTCTATGTATCATATTATGTACGTGTATGCGTTACCCTAGTAAGCCTTGTAAGCCTCGTAATGCTTATTTTGGGCTAGGCTAATTGGTGGGAATGTCTCTTTGTTTTATTTGTCACACAATACAGATTTACAGCAATAACATTTATACACATTACAAGAACAAAACAACATGGGAGGCTGCAACTTCAAACATGTGCAAACAGCATTTTTAAAAAAGTCGTGCATTTATATTATACAACTAGCGGCCGCCCGCGACTTCGTCCGCGTGGAATATTGCAACATTATTTTGTCTAAAACAAAAGTAGCCTAAGTTACTCCTTATTACATCAGCTACCTGCCAAAAAAGGTCTCATCGAAATGCGTCCATTCATTTCAGAGATTAGCTGAAACAAACAGACAGACAAAAATTGTAAAAAATGTTATTTTAGTGTATATACCGTATATATATTCATATGCATGTAGTAAAAAACGGTAATGTCAATATTACAAACAGACACTCCAATTTTATTAATATGTATAGATAATTATTATAAAAAACTAGAATTAAAAAAAAAATAATTTGACTTGATTAAATAAAAATTATATTAAATTTAAAATAAAAGCAACTAAAGAAATACCACCCATCAGCCACTTTCCTGTTCCATCATCGGACCAGCTCCGTAGTACCATATTATTATTTGTTCTGCTATCTTTATTTATATTTTTTCTCTATCACTTTTACAAAATTTATTTTTTGACTCTGCTCACAAGTGAATTCTCAGGCGGGAACCGAACCCGCAATCTTTGGATGTCCGGACCAATGCTCTCCTAATTGAGTACCGAGCCTTGTGAACACTCTTTTGACGCTGTACGCCAACATTGTCTCATCAATAAGAGGAACATCCTCTCGAATTCAAAAGAAACATTTTTACAAGTCGATATTTCTAGTATTTTTCTATCAATAATTATTTATTAGATAAGATAGAATTGAAAAATGCAAGAACATATTAAATAACTAGCTGTCCCGGATGGCGTTGCTGTGCCGACTGCAACGCCATCTGCCAGGCTGATTTGTGAATCTAAACCATCCAGGACACCACACAAACGCATACAAAAAAAAAAATTCAAATCGGTCCAGCCGTTCAGGAGTTCAGTGACATACACACGTACAGTAGAATTATATATATAATGATTTACAGTTATTATTCGTTTCATTCTAATTTTTATTAATATTATCATCTTAATTACTGCTTATTGTTATTTTATGAACCAAATTAGTGGAAATAAAGGAAATTTTAATCTAATTCCATGTATCTGAAGCTATATTACAAAATAACCTTTTTTTTCTATTAGTTTCAGATTATTCTGCACAAAAGTGTGGCGCGCGCGCATTCCCCGCTTTCCCACATGCATCGGGCACTAATCGTACTCCTTGCTTACCCAGATTTCGACGTCTTCGTTGACAACCCCAGATACTATTTAAAATAGCCTATGAATGAATTATAACAATATTCAATTCGTAGTTATGTGATTATTTTATGATAAATAAAGAAACGCTGGCGATATTTACCCCTGTAGTCATCACGCAGTGACTCTTCATCTATACATATAAATAAAATTGGACTGTCTGTTTGTAATATTGAAATAACCGTTTTTTACTACATAAATATGAATATATATATGGTATATACACCAAAATAACATTTTTTACAATTTTTGTCTGTCTGTCTGTTTGTTCCGGCTAATCTCTGAAATGGCTGGACCAATTTTGATGGGACTTTTATTGGCAGGTAGCTGATGTAATAAGGAGTAACTTGGCTACTTTTTAATTAAAATTACTGTGCTACAGCAACGCGTGGCTGGGTCAGCTAGTCTTATATAAGAGAGGACTCGTAAAACTTATATTCATTACCAAATTGGATACCGTCAAACGATCTTACTTTTTAAAAACCAGTAGCAGGCTAAAAGTGCTCTTAAGTCGATGGATGAAGACATATGCAACGAAAAATCATTAATCCTCACATAATTGTAATTACTATTTGGCATTGCTTTTCTATATAAGTACTAGCTAACCCGGCCACGCGTTGCTATAAAAATGAAACCTATCCTATGTCCTAAGGCGGAAGAAACCCAGCAAAATGAAAGAAAAATCATCAAAATCAGTTGAGTATTTTCGGAGTTCGTCGAGGTTTAAAACTGTGACAGGGATTGTTTTTGTATATAGATTTGTGATATTTTAATTGTATTGTCAAGTACTGCATACCATGTATGCAGATCATTAACAAGATTTAATATTGTAATGCAATAATCTTTATAAATATTTGTATAAGCTATAAACAATAATATAATTTTAAATTTATAGAAAAAAATGTACCAATGTAGAATTCAAATTCACGTCATTACAAACTATGTAATGCCCAGCAACCAACGAATTGGCCTACACCATTTATCAGATGGTTTTATAGTCTAAACATTTTTCTGTATTTTATTCACACAATGTTTTAAAAATATCTCGTTGAGGCATAAAGGAGTGTATCTTAGCCAATAATGTCACTGAAAAATAATTGAAAAAAATAATGTATGCAATTCACACGTGGTAGAAGTGAAACCTTCAAAAATTTTGTTTTCAAGATAATGAGACGAATGTAAAATTTCGGGAAGAGAATAATTGTAGGTTTTAGTAATGATCATAGTACAAAGTTAGATAATTATTTTACATTTTATTCGTATATCTGTCAAGCAAAAAAGCGGCACGGACGTACCATCCTTTTCTCGAAGCAATTCAGGCCATTTTCGACCCCCTGTAACTTCGTTGTGGATAAAACTAGAAGACTGAATTTTCAGTAACCATGCAAGCATTGTAAAGACACGGTATATTTCAAATTTCATTAAATTTGAACAAGTAGTTTAAGAATTATAACGGGTCAAATTTCTTAATTTTGTCACTCACTGACTCACCGAAGTAGTAGGGATTCGTGGGTTCTGGCGCACTTCCCCCCAACCCAGACCCCTCTTCTCCCTTCCCTTTGGTATTCTCCAAACTCGATCCGACCAGCGTCGCCGCCTAAAAAAATGGAGCGATTGCGCTGGGTCCCAGCTTCGTATCTCTTACCGTTTCCGAGATACGTTTTTGCTGAACTCATTCCTACTTGATTAACTAATGAACCCCTGTTAATGACACCTCGACGCTAATGACACACTCGACTTAAGGCCTTAATGACATGATTCTAATCACCTTCCCCGATGCTTCTCATTAACATATCGTTCATGGCTAATTGTTTTTTAGCAATGCTATGTACTCTGTACCTAAATAATAAAAATAATTTATCATGGAAATTATTTCCAAATTTGGAATCTGCTCTTCATCGGTCATTCTCGTGATACATTTACTATTATTTCATGCTCCTAAACTTATCAACTACGTATGAAATATTTTTAAAATTATGTTTTATTATTACAAGTAAAAACACCATATTTCTTTGTCTTAAACGTATACTCATTCAATATTGAAATGCTTTATCAACTACCTGTTACCGCAGTCCATGGTCGAGGACAATGAATTTGTACCATTTTTCACCCCATGCATTCAACATCAAAGCAGTACAGATAATGAATTCGAGATCGATGGGTTGAGAATGATGGTTAATTGCACCTTATGCGTGGAGGAAAGAAATAGTGGACGTTTGGTTGCTGGTTACTCACGCCCATCATCGCCGATTCCGATGGAAGCCGCACCAGTCAACCCCCTCTTGCGGGATTGGACCGCAGAGGAAGATGAAGAAATCAACGAAATTGTCGCCAATACCGATACCGACATGTGGAATAGGGAATATCGTATTCTCCAACAACCACTTCTCCAACTTTGTTTTAATAAATACGATGTTTGTAACATATATTAAAGAATTGTAAATTAATTAAAGCATTTTTCTCTTTTACTCATCTTATCTACAGGCTACATATTTGGTCATCACTTTGAAAATACGGGACCTTGTCTACACAATTGCAACAATAAAATCTTGGCGATGCATACTATTATTTCATGCACCTAAACTTATCAACTACGTATGACATTTCTCTTTGCTGTATTTCAACCAAGTTAAACGACATGAAACTTTTTAACTTATGTTTTATTATTACAAGTAGATACTCGTTACCATGCGAACACCATATTTCTTTGTCTCAAACGTTTACTCATTCAATATCGAAACGCTTTATCAACAATTTGAACTATTTGATTCCGCAATCGTAATGACTCGCCATTAACTTTCACTAATTTTGTTTTCAGAATCTTAATAACCTTGTTCATTATTTTATCAATTATTTGCTTCCAGTATCATGACAAGTTTTGTTTACTTGTATAACTACATTTTATCAATTATTGACAAACACATCTAATGATCTGAACTAGTATAAGAACAATCGCATCGTAGCATTTGCTAACAAAGTGCTATCCACTGCCATCGAAAACGTAGACTACTGCTCAAGTCAAGTCACGACAACCGATATGGATGTGAGTATTATTTATTATCTACATACTTTCATTATGCTTGTTTCTGATTTTGTGACTTGTTTGTCTAAACTATCAACCTTCAGTGTATTCCATAATGTTGATGTGTATTCATTGTTGTACTTACTATTCTTTGTATTCATTGTTATAGCTTACATCATGATCAGAGCTAGACAGATCAAGAGGTACCTTATTTTGAACGATTGCATATTTGAATATAAGCCACTGAGTAACATCGTTAAAAAGTATCATGACTAACGATACTATCATAGTGGATGTGCAAGGCTTTAAAAATGAAAAAAATGAATTTATATTAAAAGAATTAGTTATCGGCACAAAAGAGCACAGTCAAATATTTCTAATAAAACCACCATACCCATTCTCTACTCTGACTCTGGAAGAAAAGAAACGTGTCAAGTGGATAGAAAGAAATAGAGGATACCTTTGGAGTGAGGGGCACATTGGTTACATAGAATTTAGAAGACTCATTAAGTCCTACTGTGATAAGCGGAGCATTATAGTGAAAGGTAGAGAAAAAGTTGATTGGGTGCGAGAATTATGTGGACACGAAAACGTTTTTGATATAAGTGATAAAGGTATACCTAATTTAGAAACTTTAAGTGAACTCTATTGTAAAGACATATCTACATATAATTGTTTTAACCATACGAAATATTGTGCATTAAGAAATGTTATATGTATTAGAAAATGGATTATAAAAAATAATATATCATTGTATTGACTATTAATAAATAACTGTTTTAATTTATTACCTTTGTTAACATTTACTTGTTTTTATTAATTTCAAGGGTTTTTAAAATAAAGACCAAAATAAATTTAAACATATTTATTACACAAACTTAAAACAGGTCACAAGTAAGTACATCATTTATAATCAAATCAATATAAAAGACTACATATTATTGACATTGTTCAAATTTTTAAGTTAGTAATTTTGAATACAAACTTGAACATTTTTCAAAAATTTGACACAAATCCTGTTTTTCCACTGCCACTAGCCCCAGCCTCTATACAAGTTAATAGATTGTTAAAATGAATCATTGTTACATCTTACTATAAGAACGATTAATTGGGCAGTGCATAAGAAAGGAAAGCCGACTACAATTTACAATTATAATAAGAAAGATATAATTAGTAGGCAAATACATACAAAATTACATTGGTAATAAGATCATTTTTGATACACAATTTCTTTATAAATTAATAAAATACATATATTACGAGCGACCCGTCTCGACTTCGCACGGGATGACGAAATACTTTAAATTTTTTCTAGCATTAAATATAGCCTATGTTACTCAGGGAGAATGTAGCTTTCCAACGGTGAAAGAATTTTTCAAATCCGCTTAGTAGTTTTTGAGTTTATTCATTGCAAACATACAAAATACAAAAATACAAATCTTTCCTCTTTATAATATTAGTGTAGATGTAGATAGAAGTCACAAAGATTATTCATAATTATATGTGAAACACTAAAAAACTGAAATAACACAACATTAAAAACATGCATAAAAGACAAATCTTACATATTTTTATTACAGATATTAAAACTACTTACAATAAAAATAATACTATAAATAAAAAAACACATTGCTAATTAAATCATGCTATTTACTTAAACACAAAAAAATTAACATTTTCTTAAACTATAATGACCCCAAGATGATATGTAACAAATTAGGATATTTTTGTGTGAATATCACATGTTTGATTGATCAAAAACGTTGCATATTGGAAATCAAAAAAAAATTTTTTTCAGTAAACAATTCTTATAATCGTCCATAGTATATTTTTTTGTTGTTATTTATTGACAACTTTAGCCTTAGCCATAACTTTGTAATAACACAACATTAAAAACATGCATAAAACACAAATCTTACATATTTTTATTACAGATATTAAAACTACTTACAATAAAAAGAATACTATAAATAAAAAAAACACATTGCTAATTAAATCATGCTATTTACTTAAACACAAAAAAATTAACATTTTCTTAAACTATATTGACCCCAAGCTAAAGTGTCTGTTGAGTTAGGTAAAAGGCATCGTTTTGTATCCATTATAAGATAAACCAACTTTGGATATTTTTGTGTGAATATCACATGTTTGATTGATCAAAAACGATGCATATTGGAAATCAAAACATTTTTTTTTTTCAGTAAACAATTCTTATAATCCTAACCTAACCTAACCTAACCTAATTTAGAAACTTTAAGTGAACTCTATTGTAAAGACATATCACAAATCTTACATATTTTTATTACAGATATTAAAACTACTTACAATAAAAAGAATACAATAAATAAAAAAACACATTGCTAATTAAATCATGCTATTTACTTAAACACAAAAAAATTAACATTTTCTTAAACTATAATGACCCCAAGATGATATGTAACAAATTAGGATATTTTTGTGTGAATATCACATGTTTGATTGATCAAAAACGTTGCATATTGGAAATCAAAAAAAAATTTTTTTCAGTAAACAATTCTTATAATCGTCCATAGTATATTTTTTTGTTGTTATTTATTGACAACTTTAGCCTTAGCCATAACTTTGTAATAACACAACACTAAAAACATGCATAAAACACAAATCTTACATATTTTTATTACAGATATTAAAACTACTTACAATAAAAAGAATACTATAAATAAAAAAAACACATTGCTAATTAAATCATGCTATTTACTTAAACACAAAAAAATTAACATTTTCTTAAACTATATTGACCCCAAGCTAAAGTGTCTGTTGAGTTAGGTAAAAGGCATCGTTTTGTATCCATTATAAGATAAACCAACTTTGGATATTTTTGTGTGAATATCACATGTTTGATTGATCAAAAACGATCCATATTGGAAATCAAAACATTTTTTTTTTCAGTAAACAATTCTTATAATCCTAACCTAACCTAACCTAACCTAATTTAGAAACTTTAAGTGAACTCTATTGTAAAGACATATCACAAATCTTACATATTTTTATTACAGATATTAAAACTACTTACAATAAAAAGAATACAATAAATAAAAAAACACATTGCTAATTAAATCATGCTACTTACTTAAACACAAAAAATTTAACATTTTCTTAAACTATAATGACCCCAAGATGATATGTAACAAATTAGGATATTTTTGTGTGAATATCACATGTTTGATTGATCAAAAACGATGCATATTAGAAATCAACCTAACCTAACCTAACCTAACCTAATTTAGAAACTTTAAGTGAACTCTATTGTAAAGACATATCTACATATAATTGTTTTAACCATACGAAATATTGTGCATTAAGAAATGTTATATGTATTAGAAAATGGATTATAAAAAATAATATATCATTGTATTGACTATTAATAAATAACTGGTCTAATTAATGACCTTTGTTAACATTTACTTGTTTTTATTAATTTCAAGGTTTTTAAAATAAAGATCAAAATAAATTTAAACATATTTATTACACAAACTTAAAACAGGTCACAAGTAAGTACATCATTTATTATCAAATCAATATAAAGGACTACATATAATTGACATTGTTCAAATTGTAAAGTTAGAAATTTTGAATACAAACTTGAACATTTTTCAAAAATTTGACACAAATCCTGTTTTTCCACTGCCACTAGGCCCAGCCTCTATACAAGTTAATAGATTGTTAAAATGAATCATTGTTACGTCTTACTATAAGAACGATTAATTGGGCAGTGCATAAGAAAGGAAAGCTGACTACAATTTACAATTACAATTATAATAAAAAAGATATAATTAGTAGGCAAATACATACAAAATTACATTGGTAATAAGATCATTTCTGATACACGATTTCTTTATACATTAAAAAAATATATATATTACTCCTCGTGCGAAGTCTCGACTTCGCACGGGTGGATAAAATTCTTAAAAATTTTTCTAGCATTAAATACAGCCTATGTTACTTAGGGAGAATGTAGCTTTCCAACGGTGAAAGAATTTTTGAAATCCGCTTAGTAGTTTTTCATTTTATTCATTGCAACCATACAAAATACAAAAAAAACAAATCTTTCCTCTTTATAATATTAGTGTAGATGTAGATAGAAGTCAAAAAGATTGTTCATAATTATATGTGAAACACTATAAAACTAAAATAACACAACATTAAAAACATGCATAAAACACAAATCTTACATATTTTTATTACAGATATTAAAACTACTTACAATAAAAAGAATACTATAAATAAAAAAAACACATTGCTAATTAAATCATGCTATTTACTTAAACACAAAAAAATTAACATTTTCTTAAACTATATTGACCCCAAGCTAAAGTGTCTGTTGAGTTAGGTAAAAGGCATCGTTTTGTATCCATTATAAGATAAACCAACTTTGGATATTTTTGTGTGAATATCACATGTTTGATTGATCAAAAACGATGCATATTGGAAATCAAAACATTTTTTTTTTCAGTAAACAATTCTTATAATCGTCCATAGTATATTTTTTTGTTGTACATTTATTGACAACTTTAGCCTTAGCCATAACTTTGTTTTCTACATTCATTACATACATTTTTGATCTTAAACCAACAAATTCCCTAAGTTTTTTTTTTCCATTATTTTCATCTTTAAAATAACCGTTTTTTTTATTTATCTGAGGGAAACCATGTGGATTATCAGCTGAATAATCGGAAGTATCGAAGTATGAATATAAATCTTGTTTTATATCAACATAAAAATCATTAGTAAAAATTTGATACACGAGGCTGTCGGTATCTGTATACAATAATTTTATATTTTCTCTAAATTTAGCTTTCATATAGTTATAGTGAAAGTTATATATTAAAATTTTTGATAAATCTAAAATACTAAAACCTAAAAAATATATATTGGTTTATCATAAATTATGTTGGTTTTTTTAACTGTATAGCTACAAGGTTTTCGCAAAATATAGCTAAACTGTAAAAATCAGGGCGAGCAATAAGGCTTTCCGCACCTTGACTTTTACCTATATATTTCCAATGAGTTAATAATAATTTCAAATTAACACCTTTATCGACATTTACCATTGTTTTACTGAAAACAGAGTTATTCATCAATTTGTAAAGTCTTTTTCAAATTATGATTTTTGCTCTCTCTCTTAATTGTATATTTTGTAACCACGATCCTCGATTGAATTTTAACACTATGAATTTTTATTCGCAACCTTAAGCAAAGCAAAAGATTTTGAAAATGAATAACATTTCTTTTATTATTTATATTGGCTATTTTTTACTATTTCCTGGTGTACAAATATTTTCTGGGTAAAGAGGAAGATCGGAATGAAGGTCGTGTAAATTATCGGAATAGTCTAAATCTACTTCTATTATGTTACCTACATCTGATGTTGGTGAAATATCAGAATTCACATTTGTGTAAGTCCATTCAAAACTACCATATGGAAGGTATTGAGACATCGCCCAACCATAAAGATTGTTTGTATCTAGATAAGTTAAAAAGGACACAGGTAGATTGTCGTCAAAATCATCTAAATATTTATTATTAGCTTCCGCATATCTATTACTACACCGAGAAATACCACCTCTTAAACCACACTTTATAAAAGCTATCATTTCAATATCACTCAAAAGTTCAAATTCAATTTGAGTTTGTTTTAACATAGCATCCCAACTAAGCCCGGGTAAAGTGTAATAATGTGCAGGATCTTAACGATATGTACTAATACAAATATCGCGAAAATTTTCAAAAATGTCTGTTAAAAGCAAAACATCCGTTTTGAGATATAAATTAGAGTAATTACTCTAATTTAATTCATTTGATATTTGTATTAGTACATATCGCTAAGATCCTGCACATTATTACACTTTACCCGGGCTTAGTTGGGATGCTATGTTAAAACAAACTCAAATTGAATTTGAACTTTTGAGTGATATTGAAATGATAGCTTTTATAAAGTGTGGTTTAAGAGGTGGTATTTCTCGGTGTAGTAATAGATATGCGGAAGCTAATAATAAATATTTAGATGATTTTGACGACAATCTACCTGTGTCCTTTTTAACTTATCTAAATACAAACAATCTTTATGGTTGGGCGATGTCTCAATACCTTCCATATGGTAGTTTTGAATGGACTTACACAAATGTGAATTCTGATATTTCACCAACATCAGATGTAGGTAACATAATAGAAGTAGATTTAGACTATTCCGATAATTTACACGACCTTCATTCCGATCTTCCTCTTTACCCAGAAAATATTTGTACACCAGGAAATAGTAAAAAATAGCCAATATAAATAATAAAAGAAATGTTATTCATTTTCAAAATCTTTTGCTTTGCTTAAGGTTGCGAATAAAAATTCATAGTGTTAAAATTCAATCGAGGATCGTGGTTACAAAATATACAATTAAGAGAGAGAGCAAAAATCATAATTTGAAAAAGACTTTACAAATTGATGAATAACTCTGTTTTCAGTAAAACAATGGTAAATGTCGATAAAGGTGTTAATTTGAAATTATTATTAACTCATTGGAAATATATAGGTAAAAGTCAAGGTGCGGAAAGCCTTATTGCTCGCCCTGATTTTTACAGTTTAGCTATATTTTGCGAAAACCTTGTAGCTATACAGTTAAAAAAACCAACATAATTTATGATAAACCAATATATATTTTTTAGGTTTTAGTATTTTAGATTTATCAAAAATTTTAATATATAACTTTCACTATAACTATATGAAAGCTAAATTTAGAGAAAATATAAAATTATTGTATACAGATACCGACAGCCTCGTGTATCAAATTTTTACTAATGATTTTTATGTTGATATAAAACAAGATTTATAGGTATTCATACTTCGATACTTCCGATTATTCAGCTGATAATCCACATGGTTTCCCTCAGATAAATAAAAAAATCGGTTATTTTAAAGATGAAAATAATGGAAAAAAAAAACTTAGGGAATTTGTTGGTTTAAGATCAAAAATGTATGTAATGAATGTAGAAAACAAAGTTATGGCTAAGGCTAAAGTTGTCAATAAATGTACAACAAAAAAATATACTATGGACGATTATAAGAATTGTTTACTGAAAAAAAAAATGTTTTGATTTCCAATATGCATCGTTTTTGATCAATCAAACATGTGATATTCACACAAAAATATCCAAAGTTGGTTTATCTTATAATGGATACAAAACGATGCCTTTTACCTAACTCAACAGACACTTTAGCTTGGGGTCAATATAGTTTAAGAAAATGTTAATTTTTTTGTGTTTAAGTAAATAGCATGATTTAATTAGCAATGTGTTTTTTTTATTTATAGTATTCTTTTTATTGTAAGTAGTTTTAATATCTGTAATAAAAATATGTAAGATTTGTGTTTTATGCATGTTTTTAATGTTGTGTTATTTTAGTTTTATAGTGTTTCACATATAATTATGAACAATCTTTTTGACTTCTATCTACATCTACACTAATATTATAAAGAGGAAAGATTTGTTTTTTTTGTATTTTGTATGGTTGCAATGAATAAAATGAAAAACTACTAAGCGGATTTCAAAAATTCTTTCACCGTTGGAAAGCTACATTCTCCCTAAGTAACATAGGCTATATTTAATGCTAGAAAAAATTTTAAGAATTTTATCCACCCGTGCGAAGTCGAGACTTCGCACGAGGAGTAATATATATATTTTTTTAATGTATAAAGAAATCGTGTATCAGAAAAGATCTTATTACCAATGTAATTTTGTATGTATTTGCCTACTAATTATATCTTTTTTATTATAATTGTAATTGTAAATTGTAGTCAGCTTTCCTTTCTTATGCACTGCCCAATTAATCGTTCTTATAGTAAGACGTAACAATGATTCATTTTAACAATCTATTAACTTGTATAGAGGCTGGGCCTAGTGGCAGTGGAAAAACAGGATTTGTGTCAAATTTTTGAAAAATGTTCAAGTTTGTATTCAAAATTTCTAACTTTACAATTTGAACAATGTCAATTATATGTAGTCCTTTATATTGATTTGATAATAAATGATGTACTTACTTGTGACCTGTTTTAAGTTTGTGTAATAAATATGTTTAAATTTATTTTGATCTTTATTTTAAAAACCTTGAAATTAATAAAAACAAGTAAATGTTAACAAAGGTCATTAATTAGACCAGTTATTTATTAATAGTCAATACAATGATATATTATTTTTTATAATCCATTTTCTAATACATATAACATTTCTTAATGCACAATATTTCGTATGGTTAAAACAATTATATGTAGATATGTCTTTACAATAGAGTTCACTTAAAGTTTCTAAATTAGGTTAGGTTAGGTTAGGTTAGGTTAGGTTAGGTTGATTTCTAATATGCATCGTTTTTGATCAATCAAACATGTGATATTCACACAAAAATATCCTAATTTGTTACATATCATCTTGGGGTCATTATAGTTTAAGAAAATGTTAAATTTTTTGTGTTTAAGTAAGTAGCATGATTTAATTAGCAATGTGTTTTTTTATTTATTGTATTCTTTTTATTGTAAGTAGTTTTAATATCTGTAATAAAAATATGTAAGATTTGTGATATGTCTTTACAATAGAGTTCACTTAAAGTTTCTAAATTAGGTTAGGTTAGGTTAGGTTAGGATTATAAGGGGTGCAAGGTCGGATAGAACCTCCTCGTGTGTCCGGCCCATTGTAGGTCTCACTTCATACGTGCGGTGGGAACGACAATGGGTTCGGGCCGGTGCATCCTGGACGCCGTCGTATATAATTCCTTCGGGGATTGCATACGACGGCAGCTAATAATCCGACAACAGGGAGGGAAGCTCGGTTGGCTGACCCGGGTATCCTGGGTAACGGCAGCCGAGCAGGGGTATACCGTAACCCCGTACATGGTGCGGGACCGGGGGCTGTCATCCTTCGGGATGGGGGCCGCGAGGAAGAAAACCTCTATAAAAAATTACGAGAGGGGGGCCTTAGGGCCCAGCTCGCTACGCGAGCAAGTCGGGGGCGTGTTCCGGTCCGAGGACTGGTTCCGGCCCACCCGTAAACTCGTACGTGGTGCGGGAGCGGGGGCCGCCACTTCGGTGGGGGCCGCGGGGAGAAAACCCCTATAAAAATCCTCAAAGTCCTGGCACTGGGATGCGCGGTGTCGGGGCGCCTCGTTGAGGTGGCTGGCGGAGAACGGTCAGCCCATTAGCGGTCTCCCTGGGGTACCTCCCGACCCCCCAGGTGTAAGTAGGGTAGCCAGGGTATCGGGATCTCTGCCCTGGTGGTCCTTTGTTCTCCCATACTCGTGGGTTCAAAATGGATTCGAATATAAATTTAAACAAAAAACCTGTTGTCGTATTGGAGAAGTGCCCTGTAGCGGATGCCACTGCCAGGATACTTCTTGGGGACGAAGCTCTGAGTCCGGGAAAAAACAGAGCCGAACATGACGTTGAAGCTGGTGAGATGGACAGAGCTCTGAGTCCGATCATAAACAGAGCTGGACTCGATGCTATTGAGCTAGAGATGTTCTCAGCGGATGAAGGAGAGGATGTTTCGGCCTTCACCAAAGGTAAGGATACCGGATCTAAAGGCGCGCGAAGAAAGCGTCCACTTGAATCGGCGTCTAATTTTGACCAGGACGACAGTGATGGCTCGATATCAAGAGCTAAAATAGGCTCGGCTACTAGAGGTCGTAAGCTAAAGTCTATTTCAAGATCCAGCACTTCTCTTAGCATGGCGCAGGCTAAAAACGATGTGCGACGACGCTCAGCAGAAGATATCAGCACAGAAGCCGAGCGATTACAAGAAGAGGCCTTATTCTGGTCTTACGACGGTAGGATGGGGCCACGTAGACCACAGGACAAGTTCCTGATCTCTGAAGAGTCTGGCACGGGATCTCCCCGAGAACAAGCCATGAAACACATCAGGGCGATAAGGGAAGTAGCCCACAAGTCTGGCCACCTCAAGGGCACCTCACAAAAAGCTCTTAAGGAGTCAACGCTTGCCCTGATTGATATCATCGAGACGATGACCTCAGATGATCCAGACGAAGAGAAACGAAAACTCCGGATGGACAACCTTAGACTGCACAAGCAGATCGAAAACCTCCAAAGTGAGATGAAAGCTATGCGTAAGGCGTTTTCTGAGCTAAGCCGCAAAGTGCGCCTTGAGACTCCTCCTACTCTCCCTTCAGAGCAAGAGCCTGTCCACATGACGGTCAACGATTTAGAAGAGTTTAAACGCTCCCTAACCGTTTCAATAGGAGAAATGGTTAATACCAGACTTGCCAGTATGGATAAGAGGCTACCTCCGGAACCAATTATGAGACCGCCATTGGCAGCTGATAAAAAGAGGAAAGAGGCGGCGGCTCCGACCCCAAGACCAGTGCCAAAAACAACGGCTCCCACAGCTGGCTCTTCTACTTCTAGAACAGTTGGGGCCTCTAAACCTATGACCACAGCTCGCTCGCTTGCAGCTGCTGCTCCAACGGTGCCTGCAGAAGTGGCTGCTGAGGAAGGTTGGACAGAGGCCTTAAGCAGGAAAAAGAAAAATAAGAAGAACAAAAAAGCTGCCTCTGCCGCTGGCTCACAGAGAGCAAATGCTTCAGCGGCTCCGGGGCCTCAGGCCAAAAAAGCGAAGAAGAAGAAGTCCAAGACGAAGGCCAAACTAACACCTCCACGTTCGGCAGCAATCGTATTGACACTACAGCCGGAGGCGGTAGAGAAAGGCGCTTCTTATGCTCAAATTCTAGGGAAAGCCAGAACAGTGCTCCAACTGAAAGATTTTGGGCTGGATGGGGTGCGTTGCAAACAAGCAGCTACTGGAGCTAGGATACTTACAATCCCCGGCTCCAATAACGGTGATAAAGCAGACGCGCTGGCTGCGAAGCTACAAGAGGTGCTCTGCGATGTGGCCAAGGTTGCTCGGCCGACAAGATGCGTGGACCTACGTTTAACGGGGCTTGACGACTCCGTAGACAAAGCAGACGTTATTGAATCAATAGCGGAGAAGGGATGTTGTCCGTCTGACCAAGTTAAGGTCGGGGAAATTCGTTTCGGGTTGGGTGGGGCGGGTTCAGTTCTCGCAAAATGCCCTGTGACCGCGGCAAAAAAGATTGTGGAAGCAGGCAGGCTGCTAGTAGGTTGGAGCTCGGCCCGGGTACGTACTCTTGACCCTATGCCCATGCGTTGCTTCAGGTGTATGGGCATTGGCCACACCAGCCAACGATGTCCAGCAGAAACAGACCGCAGTAAGCTGTGTCACCGGTGTAGCAAGCCAGACCATATGGCTATTAACTGCAAAGCTGATTTCCACTGTTCGGTTTGCGCGGATGCGCGTCTCCCAGCTGGACATAGGATGGGGGGTAAAAAGTGTAACCCACCCCACATGAAACCAAGGCAGGGATCAAGGACTGGATCAAGCGCTCCTACAGTGGATCGTAACACGCCCGAGGAAGTCGATATGTTAGCTCTCGATGGATAGGTCTCAATATTCTAATTTCCTACAAGCTAACATAAACCACTGCACCAAGTCCCAAGATCTCCTCGCACAATCCCTGGTGGAGCGGGATATTGACGTTGCTGTTGTCGCGGAACCTTATTTCGTGCCCTCCCAATCTAACTGGGCCGGGGATCTCGTCGGTTCCGTCGCAATATTTACACGAGACGCCTCGAAATTTCCATTGGTCGTAAAAGAAAGGGGACTTGGATATGTAGCTGCTACTTGGGGGCACATAGCGATAGTAGGGGTTTACTTCTCTCCGAACACCAGACTAGACGAACTCGAGGCATTTATCAACATCGTCGGCCTAGTAGTGAGAAGACTTGCCCCCGCACAAGTAATTGTAATGGGTGACCTTAACGCCAAGTCTGAGGCATGGGGTTCCCGTCTCACTGATGACAAGGGTGATGCTGTGTCTGATTGGGTGGCTTCAACTGGCTTGCAAGTGGCTAACCGAGGCACCGTTCCCACGTGTGTGAGAAGGAACGGGTCATCCCTTATCGATATAACCTTCGCGACTCCTACCATTGCTTCGCGAATATCCGGTTGGCGTGTCTTAAAGATGGAGGAGACCCTATCAGACCACCTCTATATAAGCTTTAAGGTTGTCAACACGACAAACATGCGCCACGCTTCAGAAGGGATAAGAGCAGAACGATTCCCAAGATGGGCTCTCTCCAAGTTCGATCGACAATTAGCGGAAGAAGCGGCAATCGTAGCGAGCTGGAATTCTATCGAATCAGACCATCAGATGAACGTAGATGAACAGGCTGAGAAGATCAGGGAGGACATGACAGCCGTATGCGATGCCGCTATGCCCCGGTCTCGAGGCACTCCACCAAAGAGGAAGCAGGTATACTGGTGGTCTGCGGAAATCGCTTCCCTTCGAGTCTCATGCAATAGAGCGCGCCGCGCCCATAAAAGATGTCGCCGTCGTAGGCATACAGAAGCTGAGGAGGAGCTTCTCTACAATGCCTACAAAGAAGCCAAAAAAGCACTCCAAAAAGCGATTGGGGAAGCCAAGGCCAGGGCCAGAGAGGAGTTTCTTCGGGACCTCGACCGGGACCCATGGGGAAGACCATACCAAAGAGTCCGTAACAAGATGGGACAAAGAGCTCCCCCAACGGAAACCTTCCAGCCTGAATTGCTCCAAGAGGTGGTTGTAGGACTCTTCCCTACTAGAGGGGCTTTTACACCCCCCGCAATGGTTCCACCTTCCAGAGAGCAAGAAGCTGTAGCGTCTATTCCTCCTGTCACGGATGACGAATTAGATGCAGCATTACACCGTCTTCGAGGGAAAAAGAAGGCCCCTGGCCCTGACGGCGTTCCCGGATGCGCCCTGGTCGTTGCGGCTAAGCATCTAGGAGGTCGACTTTGCAACTTATTCAGTGCGTGTCTTGAGTCTGGAAGGTTTCCAAGCCAATGGAAGGAAGGCAAGCTTTGCTTGCTTAAAAAAGACGGACGTCCTGCGGACTCCCCCTCGGCCTTTCGTCCTATAGTGTTGCTCGACGAGACGGGTAAACTTTTCGAGCGCATACTCGCTGCCCGTATCATTCTGCATCTGTCAACGGTTGGCCCGGATCTTTCGGACCACCAGTTTGGCTTCAGAGTCGGAAGATCTACTATAGATGCACTACAGGAGCTCAGGAAAACTTGTGAGGAGGCAATCGAAAAATGGGATAGGGTGTTGGCGGTGTCTCTAGACATCTCCAATGCTTTCAACACCCTCCCCTTCGAGACTATTATAGAGGCTCTCAAATACCATAAGGTGCCTTTATATCTCCGGAAAGTGGTGGAAAACTACCTTACTGGTAGGAAAATCAAGTACCTCGGACCGGGGGGAAACATGTGCGTCCGGGATATGAGCTGCGGAGTTCCACAGGGGTCGGTTCTTGGGCCGCTTCTGTGGAACCTTGGTTACAACTGGGTGCTACGAGGGCCACTGCCACCCGGTGTCAGGGTCACCTGCTACGCGGATGACACCCTTATCTCTGTTCAGGGTAGCAGCTACGAAGATACAGCACGATTGGCGACTGTCGGTGTGACATTAGTAGTAGACAGAATTCGGCTCCTAGGTTTGGAAGTGGCTCTCAATAAAACGCAAGCCACTCTTTTTCACGGGCCTCGCAGAGGGCCACCCTCTAACTCGCACGTCTTGGTGAACGGCGTAAGGATACTTGTGAAGCCCACTATGACCTATCTGGGTCTCACACTCGACAGCCGTTGGAGCTTCCTCCAACATTTCGAACAGTTGGCCCCACGACTTGTCAACACTGCGTCGGCACTTGGTAGTTTGTTACCGAATATAGGTGGTCCAGACGTCAGTTGTCGTCGACTATACACAATGGTCATTCGAAGTATGGCCCTCTATGGGGCTCCAGTATGGTTTGAGGCACTTTATCCTAAGACTCGTGCGCTCCTGCGAAGTCCTCAGCGCACTATGGCACTGAGGGCCATACGAGGGTATCGTACAGTATCCGCAGCTGCGGCTTTTATATTGGCAGGCACCCCGCCCTGGGAGTTAGAGGCGGGAGTACTCTCAGAGGTCTATAAGTACAGAGCTGAGGCAAGAGCTCGAGGAGAACCCCTGGCACAAGAAGAAATCGAAATGGCAAGGCGCGATGAGCAGGACGTCGTCATGGAACTGTGGGAGGAGGAACTACGGTCCCAGAGATATGGCACTCGCACCATCCACGCCATACTACCGGTATTACATCAATGGATGTCACGTCGGCATGGATCTCTTACCTTCCGTCTGGTCCAGATTTTAACGGGGCATGGTTGTTTCGGTGACTACTTACACCGGATTCAAAGAGAGCCTACCCCTATGTGTCACGAATGTGGCGCTGCCGAAGACTCAGCGCAGCACACGCTTGAGGTGTGCGGTGCTTGGAGTCGTCAACGTCGCACCTTAGTAGCTGAAGTAGGAACAGACCTCTCCCTGCCCAGCGTAGTCAAGGCAATGCTGGGCAGCGACAGGGCTTGGGAGGCCATGGTCACCTTCTGCGAAGATGTCATATCGCAGAAGGAGGCCACAGAGCGCATCCGGGAGGATGATCTCCACTCGGACCCGCGAAGGCGCAGACGACCAGGAGGGCGGAGACGGCGGTTCGTCCGTCTACTACCCCCCTAACGAGGTCTGCGGATGGGGATAGACAATCCTCGTCTGCACTGAAAAGCCTCGCCCGACTGGAGAGATGCCTAAGTGTGCGCAGGCATCTCTCGGAATACTAGAGGGGACCCAAAAATTGGGTCTGCCGGGACGGCATGGTAGAGTTCGAATACGGAACCCAGACCGTCAAACACCGGCAGAGAGAGCACACCGACGAGTTTTAGTGGGTATGCCTTCGGGCACCCACTGGTTGATTCGCCGTCATCGGGTGGGTGTCCGAAGGAGAGCCCCACATAACTCCACCGCCGTCAGTGGTGGAGTATGCATAAGGCGCATTTCTCGTCGTAAAAAAAAAAAAAAAAAAAAAAAAAAAAAAAAAAAAAAAAAAAAAAAAAAAAAAAAAGGTTAGGATTATAAGAATTGTTTACTGAAAAAAAAAATGTTTTGATTTCCAATATGGATCGTTTTTGATCAATCAAACATGTGATATTCACACAAAAATATCCAAAGTTGGTTTATCTTATAATGGATACAAAACGATGCCTTTTACCTAACTCAACAGACACTTTAGCTTGGGGTCAATATAGTTTAAGAAAATGTTAATTTTTTTGTGTTTAAGTAAATAGCATGATTTAATTAGCAATGTGTTTTTTTTATTTATAGTATTCTTTTTATTGTAAGTAGTTTTAATATCTGTAATAAAAATATGTAAGATTTGTGTTTTATGCATGTTTTTAGTGTTGTGTTATTACAAAGTTATGGCTAAGGCTAAAGTTGTCAATAAATAACAACAAAAAAATATACTATGGACGATTATAAGAATTGTTTACTGAAAAAAATTTTTTTTTGATTTCCAATATGCAACGTTTTTGATCAATCAAACATGTGATATTCACACAAAAATATCCTAATTTGTTACATATCATCTTGGGGTCATTATAGTTTAAGAAAATGTTAATTTTTTTGTGTTTAAGTAAATAGCATGATTTAATTAGCAATGTGTTTTTTTATTTATTGTATTCTTTTTATTGTAAGTAGTTTTAATATCTGTAATAAAAATATGTAAGATTTGTGATATGTCTTTACAATAGAGTTCACTTAAAGTTTCTAAATTAGGTTAGGTTAGGTTAGGTTAGGATTATAAGAATTGTTTACTGAAAAAAAAAAATGTTTTGATTTCCAATATGCATCGTTTTTGATCAATCAAACATGTGATATTCACACAAAAATATCCAAAGTTGGTTTATCTTATAATGGATACAAAACGATGCCTTTTACCTAACTCAACAGACACTTTAGCTTGGGGTCAATATAGTTTAAGAAAATGTTAATTTTTTTGTGTTTAAGTAAATAGCATGATTTAATTAGCAATGTGTTTTTTTTATTTATAGTATTCTTTTTATTGTAAGTAGTTTTAATATCTGTAATAAAAATATGTAAGATTTGTGTTTTATGCATGTTTTTAATGTTGTGTTATTACAAAGTTATGGCTAAGGCTAAAGTTGTCAATAAATAACAACAAAAAAATATACTATGGACGATTATAAGAATTGTTTACTGAAAAAAATTTTTTTTTGATTTCCAATATGCAACGTTTTTGATCAATCAAACATGTGATATTCACACAAAAATATCCTAATTTGTTACATATCATCTTGGGGTCATTATAGTTTAAGAAAATGTTAATTTTTTTGTGTTTAAGTAAATAGCATGATTTAATTAGCAATGTGTTTTTTTATTTATAGTATTATTTTTATTGTAAGTAGTTTTAATATCTGTAATAAAAATATGTAAGATTTGTCTTTTATGCATGTTTTTAATGTTGTGTTATTTCAGTTTTTTAGTGTTTCACATATAATTATGAATAATCTTTGTGACTTCTATCTACATCTACACTAATATTATAAAGAGGAAAGATTTGTATTTTTGTATTTTGTATGTTTGCAATGAATAAACTCAAAAACTACTAAGCGGATTTGAAAAATTCTTTCACCGTTGGAAAGCTACATTCTCCCTGAGTAACATAGGCTATATTTAATGCTAGAAAAAATTTAAAGTATTTCGTCATCCCGTGCGAAGTCGAGACGGGTCGCTCGTAATATATGTATTTTATTAATTTATAAAGAAATTGTGTATCAAAAATGATCTTATTACCAATGTAATTTTGTATGTATTTGCCTACTAATTATATCTTTCTTATTATAATTGTAAATTGTAGTCGGCTTTCCTTTCTTATGCACTGCCCAATTAATCGTTCTTATAGTAAGATGTAACAATGATTCATTTTAACAATCTATTAACTTGTATAGAGGCTGGGGCTAGTGGCAGTGGAAAAACAGGATTTGTGTCAAATTTTTGAAAAATGTTCAAGTTTGTATTCAAAATTACTAACTTAAAAATTTGAACAATGTCAATAATATGTAGTCTTTTATATTGATTTGATTATAAATGATGTACTTACTTGTGACCTGTTTTAAGTTTGTGTAATAAATATGTTTAAATTTATTTTGGTCTTTATTTTAAAAACCCTTGAAATTAATAAAAACAAGTAAATGTTAACAAAGGTAATAAATTAAAACAGTTATTTATTAATAGTCAATACAATGATATATTATTTTTTATAATCCATTTTCTAATACATATAACATTTCTTAATGCACAATATTTCGTATGGTTAAAACAATTATATGTAGATATGTCTTTACAATAGAGTTCACTTAAAGTTTCTAAATTAGGTATACCTTTATCACTTATATCAAAAACGTTTTCGTGTCCACATAATTCTCGCACCCAATCAACTTTTTCTCTACCTTTCACTATGATGCTCCGCTTATCACAGTAGGACTTAATGAGTCTTCTAAATTCTATGTAACCAATGTGCCCCTCACTCCAAAGGTATCCTCTATTTCTTTCTATCCACTTGACACGTTTCTTTTCTTCCAGAGTCAGAGTAGAGAATGGGTATGGTGGTTTTATTAGAAATATTTGACTGTGCTCTTTTGTGCCGATAACTAATTCTTTTAATATAAATTCATTTTTTTCATTTTTAAAGCCTTGCACATCCACTATGATAGTATCGTTAGTCATGATACTTTTTAACGATGTTACTCAGTGGCTTATATTCAAATATGCAATCGTTCAAAATAAGGTACCTCTTGATCTGTCTAGCTCTGATCATGATGTAAGCTATAACAATGAAATCAAAGAATAGTAAGTACAACAATGAATACACATCAACATTATGGAATACACTGAAGGTTGATAGTTTAGACAAACAAGTCACAAAATCAGAAACAAGCATAATGAAAGTATGTAGATAATAAATAATACTCACATCCATATCGGTTGTCGTGACTTGACTTGAGCAGTAGTCTACGTTTTCGATGGCAGTGGATAGCACTTTGTTAGCAAATGCTACGATGCGATTGTTCTTATACTAGTTCAGATCATTAGATGTGTTTGTCAATAATTGATAAAATGTAGTTATACAAGTAAACAAAACTTGTCATGATACTGGAAGCAAATAATTGATAAAATAATGAACAAGGTTATTAAGATTCTGAAAACAAAATTAGTGAAAGTTAATGGCGAGTCATTACGATTGCGAAATCAAATAGTTCAAATTGTTGATAAAGCGTTTCGATATTGAATGAGTAAACGTTTGAGACAAAGAAATATGGTGTTCGCATGGTAACGAGTATCTACTTGTAATAATAAAACATAAGTTAAAAAGTTTCATGTCGTTTAACTTGGTTGAAATACAGCAAAGAGAAATGTCATACGTAGTTGATAAGTTTAGGTGCATGAAATAATAGTATGCATCGCCAAGATTTTATTGTTGCAATTGTGTAGACAAGGTCCCGTATTTTCAAAGTGATGACCAAATATGTAGCCTGTAGATAAGATGAGTAAAAGAGAAAAATGCTTTAATTAATTTACAATTCTTTAATATATGTTACAAACATCGTATTTATTAAAACAAAGTTGGAGAAGTGGTTGTTGGAGAATACGATATTCCCTATTCCACATGTCGGTATCGGTATTGGCGACAATTTCGTTGATTTCTTCATCTTCCTCTGCGGTCCAATCCCGCAAGAGGGGGTTGACTGGTGCGGCTTCCATCGGAATCGGCGATGATGGGCGTGAGTAACCAGCAACCAAACGTCCACTATTTCTTTCCTCCACGCATAAGGTGCAATTAACCATCATTCTCAACCCATCGATCTCGAATTCATTATCTGTAGGTACTGCTTTGATGTTGAATGCATGGGGTGAAAAATGGTACAAATTCATTGTCCTCGACCATGGACTGCGGTAACAGGTAGTTGATAAAGCATTTCAATATTGAATGAGTATACGTTTAAGACAAAGAAATATGGTGTTTTTACTTGTAATAATAAAACATAATTTTAAAAATATTTCATACGTAGTTGATAAGTTTAGGAGCATGAAATAATAGTAAATGTATCACGAGAATGACCGATGAAGATGAGTAAGTTCGGCTAGGCAGCATTGGAATATTGCAAACCTAATGATATCCAAGGCCCCATAACCTCGGCCACAGTAGGCTATTAGCAATACAAAGAAAGTGAGCCGAGCATAGTACAAAAGGGTGCTTAAGTAATGAGGTAATTAACAATGAGGAAGGGTCGGGAACGATATGTTAATGAGAAGCATCGGGGAAGGTGATTAGAATCATGTCATTAAGGCCTTAAGTCGAGTGTGTCATTAGCGTCGAGGTGTCATTAACAGGGGTTCATTAGTTAATCAAGTAGGAATGAGTTCAGCAAAAACGTATCTCGGAAACGGTAAGAGATACGAAGCTGGGACCCAGCGCAATCGCTCCAAATGGGGGTGCTTACCTTTTTTTTTTTTTTTTTAGGCGGTAACGCTGGTCGGATCGAGTTTGGAGAATACCAAAGGGAAGGGTATCAAGTGACGCATATCAATATTAAAAATCTTTATTGTTTAATATAAATATATTGACTCGGCCATCGCACTAATTAATTTAATATACACGTGTTTTCATGTGTAATGAATATAAGTTTTACGAGTCCTCTCTTATATAAGACTAGCTGACCCAGCCACGCGTTGCTGTAGCACAGTAATTTTAATTAAAAAGTAGCCAAGTTACTCCTTATTACATCAGCTACCTGCCAATAAAAGTCCCATCAAAATTGGTCCAGCCATTTCAGAGATTAGCCGGAACAAACAGACAGACAGACAAAAATTGTAAAAAATGTTATTTTGGTGTATATACCATATATATATTCATATTTATGTAGTAAAAAACGGTTATTTCAATATTACAAACAGACAGTCCAATTTTATTGAAACACATCGCATCGCATGAAAACACGTGTATATTAAATTATTTAGTGCGAGGGCCGAGTCAATATATTTATATTAAACAATAAAGATTTTTAATATTGATATGCGTCACTATAAGATGCTGTTAATTATTACGTAACAACTTAATGCTTCGAGTACGGAGATTCCAGACACAATTGATTTTCAATTGTTATGGACCACGATCGTAGTCTTAGGGGCTGGACGTATTCAGACAGAAATTCGCTTAAGTAGGGACTGAATTAATTAATAACCGACTTGGTATTACATGGATCTCACAACTTTTTACCGTAGAACAACTGAGTTGCGAGACTTGGTTTTTTTGACAAGTATTGTTTTTGATGGGATCACCAATATTCAGGTACCTAGTTAGATATGTTGTAACAATTTCTTTTTTTTGGGTACCTACATACGAATCTTTGCACTAAAGATAATTAATTGTAAAATATATAGGTATTAAAAATGTGTATAAATAAAATGAATGATAGTATTTAGACAGTTAAATAGTCTAGTTTTATAAGATTTAAAGTATGGCTGTAAAACAAGTGAAGGCATTGTGTATACAAAAAAATAAAAATAATTACATTACTTTTGTTTAATTTGTAGACGAAAGTCATGTTTTTTTCTGTTCTAAATTAGGTATAAGTGTAAATAAGTTAGTATTGTACAACTTTCATAATGTACTTAATTATTAAATTAATGGTAAAAAGACCTCGAAAACTGGTTATTTTACAATCTGAAATATTTTTTATACTTACACTGTTTTATACTTACATTGACAGAATATGCTATTGATCTAAGATTTAGATCATCCGATCAGTTACATTAGATCACTTAGATTCTTAGTGATCTAATGTAACGGATTACATTAGAGAATTTATTTGCAAGAAAAAATAGGCATTTGTTTCTAATATATTGTTGCAAATAAATTGATTTATCGATTGATAAGGCATTTTATGTTTACAGAAACTATATCTGAGACGCCTGCTAAGAGGTCTATTGCTCTTTCATCTTTTGCTCATAGTTCTACAGATGCAGGAGAGATATGTGAACATGGTAAGTTATCTTTTTTATAACTTTCCATGAAGCAAACATGTCAATCAGACAGTGGTTACTGAGACACCGGTCTCTTAATACTACGTATGGTATTGTTACAATGGGTTAATTTGTTTCAGAAGTTAAAGATTGTTGCACATATGTTTCCAACATTTGTTCACAAAGCACATATTTGAAATCATCTGCATCTTAGCGACCTCAATTAAACCATAAAATTTCATTTAATCAAATATTTATCTGTTTAAGAATACTATTTCAATGATTTTAAATACTTAAAAAAAAAACCACGTCTCCGAGCGCTCAGTTAGAATTCGAATCCACGACCTTTCACTTTCTGAGCTACTGAGACAACTGAAATTCAAAAATGGATTTCTACTTCCACTGTGAGGTAGTATTGTTCCACCAATGTTGAACGTTAACTACCATCAACATTGTAAGTATAATTTCTATAATTATTTTACAATCAATTAAGATGGAACCAGCTATAATAATAAATTTCATTTCTATAAAACTGTTTTATGTTATTTATTATTTTTACTTAAATATATTATCCATCGAACATGGTTGCTAACCAGTAACTATATCCTAAAATATTTAAATATAATTGAGCGAAGCTCTCTTTTAGGCAACTCACAAATTTCGCTTGTCTCCCTCCTGCTACTTAACGATTCAACCGATTCGAACGAATTTTGGCATGAACATACATGATTATAACCTGACGGACATAGGCTATGTAAAAAATATAGACTTAACCATGGAGGAATAATCACCGAAAGAAAAATTCAAAAGCTGATCACAGCCAAACCACTGATACTACATTGATGCAATTTAGGTGAGGTTAGGTAAGGTAGCGCTTCGCTCAGTATTTACAAACAGCAGCAGCATTGCAGACCTAGTATATATATAAATATAATTGACGACCGTTTGGTGCAACGGTAGCGATCCTGCCTTTCTCACCGACAGTCCTGGGTTCGAATCCCGGAAGGGGCAGATGTTTGTATGATGAATACGAGCATTTGCACCTGTGTCATGGATGTTTCTATATATTTCCATGAATATTGCTTATTTATGTATGATATATGTTTATCCGTTACCCTAGTATCCATAACAATAAGAAGAAAGAGCTTACTTTGGGTTAGGTTAATTGGTGTGAATGTAGGAAATATGTATTTATTTATATATTATAAAAGAACACTATGTGACCACAATTAAAACAATAGTTATTTATTATGCAAGGCTGGGTGGTTAAATCCATGAAGAAAGAATCCTAAAAACTTTTCTGCGGAGCGAAACACACAATTTTTCACCTCACTACATCGAGGAAAATTATTAGTTGCAAGAAAAACAGCTTAAATAAAATGGTAAATAGGTAATCTCCGTTGCCGTTGGAAATTTTTGATATTTATCCTTTTTGATTTAACAAAATTTGATAACGCATCTGGAAATACTTTTAAATATGTTTCAATTCAGTGTGAAATAACTAATACCAGAGATAACTTTGACAATTCTTTTTCGGGTGCGATACGAAATCTTTTCCTAACCCATCATACATTTAACTATAACCACACACTTATACTTAACAAATTGTATATTGTAAATATTATTAATAATATTTAATTAATATATTATTAATATTATTTAATATAACCAAAAAGGAGTATTATAGTATTCATTTAAATAAGAATTAAATGTAACTTATAAAGACTATAATGACAATTCGGATCGTACCATGGGTGTTGTCTTTGAAAAGAGAGGTTCTAATTTTAAAACACTTTTCCACGCTAGCGGATAAAACGCAATTTTCTACGCAGAAATCAAACTTTTCCGAACATATGAGGTGAACATCAAGACATCATTTGCGTGATGGACTTTTCATACACCCACAAGTTTGTGACCCTCGGTGTGCAAAGCCGACTCGTATTTGGTTTCGTTTTTCAATTTGATTGCCATTTCTAGGTGGTATCCTTAAACCGGCAACGCCCAACTAGACTTCGGACGAGAGGACCACCTCTACATCCTCGGAAAGTCAGCAGAGTTGCTGTAAGTATTGTTTTTATAACTCGATCCTACAGCAATCGTACATTGTATCAGTATGTACCGAATCCCATTAAAACCGTTCATCCATTTCGAACATCCAAATGAATCCTTCCGGATAACTCTTTTCAAACAAATAAAATAATTTTGAAAATCTGTCTATATATGATGGAGTTGTCCCAAAACATACATAAAACAAATAAACATCCGAATTGACCCCCTTTTTGAAGTCGGTTAATAATTTACTTACATTTAAATTTCATGGTATAATGAGTATTTTCTAATGATTTGGTAACCCTACTATTAACATTATGGAAGTTTCATACAATCTTTGCCACCCCGTTTTACCCCCTTAGCGGTTGAATGTCGCAAAATCCCGTCTTACTGAGCACCTACGCTCTACAAGAAACTGCCATGTAATACATGAGACTCCTAGCACTTGTTCTTTCTGAGATTTCGTAGTTAGTTCTTTCGTTGCTGTGCCGACTGCAGCGCCATCTGCCGGGCAAATTTGTGTATCTAAACCATCCAGGGCGCCACCCAAACGCATACAAAAAATTCTTTCAAATCTGTCTAGCCGTTAAGGAGTACTATAAAAGAATATTTTTTAAGAACAGTATATAGAAAGAGATTGAATTAAATTGATTGTGAGATTTAATAGTTTTGACACACCATTTGCTTATCATTAAATGGTAAAATAATTATTTGCACGCCTGCCTATCAGGCTGATCACATGTTTGCCTAATTCAAATTCAAATTTATTAATTGTAGAACACAGGTTACATTAAGTTGTTAAAATATGGTTAGTACAATCTGTGTCTTACTTCGTAGAGTATACAATATATTTTATACTATTTGTCATGCTATACAAATACAAAGAAATATTAAAAAAAAAACACTAGAAACTAATAATTTAGGATTTTGTGATTAAAAATTCGGATACACTGTAATAGCATTTTTGTACAAGAATTTCATGAAGTCTCTCTCAAAGTTACTCATTTGTGCAGTTTTGCACGGAATTTAACGCAAATCATTTGGCTTACGAGAACATGTCCCAAAATTAAACAAAGTCGGATTACTCTTAATAAAAACTGCAGTTTCGTAAATGTATAAACAGGCTAATGCCATTATATTATATTTTTTGAAATACGGCACACAAGACGTAGTTTTACGTAGATTAAACATACCTCGAATACATCTCTTTGGAGCTTTAAAAGCGAATTCTTTGTTTATAGAATTTCCCCAGAAAATTATAATATGCGTTATTATGCTAATTAGGATGATGATATATTAAAAAACCGTAGAAAAAGATACAATCCTGTGAAATCAGAATTAAAATCGGCTTAGAAATACATTAGATACAAGCATTTAAAATTGTTCATTTGGAAGGGATTAGACGGAGAGATCCGGCATCAACAGTGACGTCACTGTTTAGTACGGCCATATAAACTCCATGTAAATTTCCGTGCTAGAGGAAGATGGAGCAAAATATTCAATACCTTATATCTTGCTTGTTTTTTAAGTTATTCGAAAACCGTTTTTTTCTGTCTGTTTATTATGGAAATGAGTTTCTATTAAAGCAAATTTTTTTTTGTCATCTAGCCTATTGTTATTATAATATGCGTTCATGTAAATAAATGATGATTTGATTTAACGGAATGGTTGGTTGCAGTCGAGCCTCGACCGGTGAGTAATTCATCCGGTGTTGGAGTATGGGGGCCAAACCAGCCTCTCAAGTGGACCTTTCCCGATATGCCAGATTTCTCGTTCCACGGTGAGACTATATTCGAGTCCATTGTCCGATGAATATTTCATGCGATTTGGCACATAATAATGATAATAAAATACTGCACAGTCACCATTTCTCTAGCCCAAAGTAAGCACTATAAGTGATGTATTATATACACTAGGGTTTGAACTAGATATCTTGAAGTTAGCCTATTCACTTTATCACCTAACTTCATGTTGTTGCTTTTTCGTTTCATGTTAAATTACATATAAATTATTTCACCCTTAATGCGCCTGTTTGAGCGATTACCGTCTAGCTCGTTAGATGGCGCTGCACTCCGGTGAATCACGCTTTCGTTCGCACGCCGTACGATACATTTAAACAACGTTAAATATGTTCACTCAGTTTTTTTTTTAATACAGATACAAAACTATAGTAGCCCGGTTAACAGCGCCAAAAGAAGTATAACTGCAAAAACTTATTTTCATTGCTCTTAAATAAAGTTTATTTCTTCTTATTTTCATTTCAATGAGTTAAATTGTCTAATCTTTAATTTCGGTATAAATTATTTTACCTTAGCTAACCGCCACAACGCTGCCTGTCTGTCGGTCTTCTACAGAATGTACTTTGGAGAGTACTTAAACCGGCATCTCCCTTTTTTCAGACATCCAGACGCACTGCGGGTTACTACCCTATCTTGGTTGCTATTCCTAATTGTTGCATCAAGTGTTTCTCAACATCTTTTATACTGCGCACAGCAAAGGAGTGGAACTCCTTCCCTGCATCTGTATTTCCGAGTACTTAACCCGTCTGTTTCAAAGTCAGGGTGAATATGCACCTTCTGGGTTAGCTCGTTCCATCGTGGATCCTCTCATGGCTTAAGAGCGAACCCATTCAAAATAAATAATCTATACATATAAATAAAATTGGAGTGTCTGTTTGTAATATTGAAATAACCGTTTTTTACTACATGCATATGAATATACAGGGTTATTATATAAACACCATCCAAATTTTTTCTAGGCATAAGATATCATTCAAACACTTCATTTATGAAAAAAAAATGGGAGGTAAAATTTCCGCAAAAAAAAATTTTGTCCGAGCGAATTATTACAACAGCTGGTTACTGGCAAAATAGGCACTTAAAGTTGAACGACCGACCGCCCGAAGCGCCCCACCGAGCTGCGCGCGCAAGTTATAACGACATCGGCGCAATGAAATCAGTCAGCCGCGGACTTTCCGCGATGTACAATGTTGCGTTCACGCATTTACGTCGCATAATTATCTACCTAACGCAATGTGTTCACACTTGCAATTGAAATCGAGGGCGAAATTGAACGACGGGTTTATGTGAAGAAGGCCCAAAGCCTCGAGAACTTAAATATGCATTTAACGAAGTGACAAAGTGAAAAAACAAGTAATACAATTAAAGACAATGTTCATAAACGTGCAATACTGTTTAGAGAGAAATTACCTACACTTTAAGGTAAAGTGATTGTTTTCAAACTTCATGTAAGTGTATTTTGTTTGGATTTTTAATTAATTATTTTGTTGGAGTAAAGCAAAATGTGTGCAGGGCGGCTAAGACTTGTGAAATTTTTCACAAAAATATTTTTAGAACTTTTGATTATCCATTTCTTTATCCTATCGTGTAAAATAGACAAAAATAACTTAGGTAGGTAGGTACTAAGGTTTTGGCACAGTATTTTTTTTTGCGATTTTCGAATTGCCTTTGCGATCCCTGTGTTTTTTTAGATTCTGTGGTTAAGAAACACCCTTTGCTTTACTCCAATTTACTCCAACCAAGTTGATTAAATTTTAAAAAATGCGACATAAGTGCATAAGGTGTGGCTTACTTTTATGTTCATTTTTTATTTATTAAAAGTGTTATCGATTAATATTGTTATAATCAAAGAACAAAAAACTTATCTCTTCTTCAATTTGACGTTCCTATTTTTTTTCGTTTAAATTTGCAACTTATGAAAATCATTGTAATGTATCAATGAAATACGGGAGGGCGGGGCGGGGGTCGTGTAATCATCTGCTACAACACCGTGCGTAGCGTGACTGTGACAGCAATCGGTAGTTTTCCTCGGATAACTTTGTGTAGGCTTAACTTAATATTTTAGTACTGAGTGATATTAAAAGAAAAAAATCTTGTTTCGTTACTTTCTTCAAAGAATATAATATATAAATTTGGATGGTGTTTATAAAATGGCCCTGTATAAATAATTAAATAATTTATTTATGTTCAATAATGGTTTACAACACAAAATAACGTTAACAACTACATTAATTAAAGACTGAACCTATACACCTAACATCAATTAAACATCAAAGCAAAATAAAATAAATTGACTGAATCTAAACGGTATACAATTCAAAAATGAATGTGTGTGTGTGTGTTTCGGTTTGCCTTCAATTAGTTATAACAGAGACTCAACATCTTCATATCTTATGCTAACTAGCCACTCATACAAAACTTCCTTACACTCGTCTAGAGGTAAGCTGTACAAATGCAATTTATTGTTTATCTATACATATAAATAAAATTGGAGTGTCTGTTTTTAATATTGAAATACCCGTTTTTTACTACATGCATATGAATATATATACGGTACATACACCAAAATAACATTTTTTACAATTTTTGTCTGTCTGTCTGTTTGTTCCGGCTAATTTCTGAAATGGCTGGACCGATTTTGACGAGACTTTTATTGGTAGGTAGCTGATGTAATAAGGAGTAACTTAGGCAATTTTTATTTTAGAATAAAATCTTTTATTTTAGAAATATAAAATTATATCCATAACACAAGCCTTACAAGCTGTAATTGGCGATTTGATCGTTTACCTCTTCATCTGCGAATAGCCGAGCAAAAGTTGTATCGCACAGATATCGTCGCATTAGAAATGCAGCGAACTTAACTCGAATACTATATCTGAAAAAGTTTTCTGCCTATTCTTTTGGACAAAACCACCTGGAATTTTACCTTATTGAAACGGAGCGAGCAAAGCGAGCGAAGCTCCCATGGATCAGCTTTAATGGCGCAATGTCTGTTACGCCATAACTTCCCGAGTTCTTAACCGATTTTAATATTTTTTGTGTGGAATCGAAACAACACGTTAAGGACCAGATTGTGACGGAGCCCGAATTTTGAAATTCGCATAAATTCCTACGGAGGCAAAAATTTTTTTTTTTTTTAGGTATAACGCTTCGCTCCAATATATGGTGCTAACGTAGCTTTAAGCTTAGCGACTGCATAGCCTAGTTTTTTAGTTAGAATTACACACATCACAAGTGTGTCTGGTAACATTGAGATAAATATGACACAAATATTTTCCGCAGGTGCTCCAGTGCCAGAATAAGGTGGTGAAGCCGGTCACTCAGATCAGACCACGTCAACGTTACTCAACACAGCGTGCCTGCCCTTAAGGTATCCAATAATGTCGACGAATATCTTATTAACACTAATGTTGATCAAATATTTTCACAGAAAAATACTAGAAAAAAAATCTACTCAGGTGGGAATCGAATCCGCAACCTTCAGAAGCCCGGTCCAATGCTCTCCTAATAGGGTATTTGACATAGTTGACAAATAAATAAGTATTGTATTGAACACTATAGAATTTAAGGTCCTAATATATATATAAATATTTTATTTTCCTTAATAAAAATTAGAGTTTTTGAATCTGTGCATCATTTACACGAAACGTCTCAACGACCAATCAGAGCACGCGACGTCGCGATGTAATAAACAAAATGTCTTTGAAGCCATTTTTTAAAGAATCATGAACGAAAAACTAATCTCTCGCGTATTGTTTACATAAAGAATATTACATCGTGACGTCACGCCATTGATTTGTCACGTGACAAATACAAAATGTAATTATTAAAACTATCTTTTTGTTATTAAAATGGCTCTAAATATAAGAGAAACATTTGTCGAGGGTATCTTTAGCGACTTTAGAACATTTTGAAGTACTTTACGAAAATCTGTCAAATACCCTATTGAGCTACTGAACCTTGCGAACACTCGTCCAAATTTTCTAGTACCTTTCTTATTTTACGCTGTAGGCCAGCGTTGTCTCATCAATGAGAGGAACATCCTTTCATACTCGAAAGAAACATTTTTACAAAAATTTGGATTAAGATGAAACAGGCAATTAGTTTACTAGAAAATTTCGACGGGTGTTCTCAAGGCTCAGTTACTTAATTGGGAGAGAATCGAACCGAACTTCCAAAGGTTGCACATTCGATTCCCGCCTGAGAATTCACTTGCGAGCCGAATCAAATTCTTCTAGTATTTTTCTATTTCAATAATTTATCTTATATATTCTCTTTTTGTCTTAGTGTAAAAGCCTCCATTGTATGATCCTCCAGATCATCAGCAACTTCCATTTAAATTAATTATTTTACAACATTTCGTGAGTTATATTTCGACGATAAGAAAATAAATAAAAATATATTTATTTAAAAATAAATTACAAAGGACATTGTCCAATTTTGGCCATTTGTGGACACGATGCTATGAAAAAAACACATATAGCAATATTTTTATTTTTATTTTAGATAATGTTATTTACCAAAAAATTTGTGTAAATTCACATTTCAAAAATTAAACATTTTTTAAGTATTTAATTTGAATCTTGCCATAATTTGGTTCCAGTGTTGCTAACATAAAACATTAAAAATTTGGATTCAGTGAATGTTATTGATAGATTATACAAATATTTAAACGATTTGATGACTGAATTGGTATATTAACATTTTTTGGAATAACTTGTAAACGTGTAATCGAATAAGCGATTTTCAAAATGATCAAATTTTTTCGACATGGCAATAAAGGAATTGGAATGTGCCGGTCGTCTTCTTGGAGGTACCTCCGTATCCTTGATCCAGCTGTATTGTTCTACGATGGTCTCCTGGCCTAATTCACGATTTTTGCACTGATTGCACTGTAGATTTAGTTTTATGAGAAATATAATTTATTGGGCTGCGCGCCGCGGGGAACGGTTCGGTCGGAGTGTGTAGTTCAAGTGAGAATGTTCAAGATGGCAGCACTGATGGCTGGCTTTGTTACGGCTTTGAACCAAAGGGATTGTGCCTCTGATATTATTGAAAAAAAAATAGAAAGATTGGATACAGTATTGTTTGTGCTATAATAAACTAAATTATAACAAAAGTACGGAACATCAATGATTATATAGGTGTTTTAATTAATTTATTGTGGCTTATCTGACTATCAAGTTGATGTTGGTGATGACTGAATAATGAACTGGCATCTATGATTTACGTGTGGTAAAATTTTGAGCTCTTTAGGAGCATCAGAAGTGGTCTAATTTTGAGTTATAAGACTCGTAAATTTTGCTGACAGACAGAAGGACAGACAGGAACCAAAGTTAATAAAAACGTAGTAAAAAATATAAAAAGTGATGTTGATGTGGACACTACATTTTGTTCGATATTTACTAAGTATAACTATAGAATATTATGACTTTGATGTTATAATTATGAACTTTACTCGTCAGATGGCGATTCGCAGACATGCTCCTTCCGAGGTGATTATAGACGCTTCACTCGATAGCTCCACGACATGAGAGGAGTATACTTCGACTATCGCCGGTGTGTACATTATTAATTTTAAAAATAAAAGATTTTTTCTAAACTAAAATTACTCTAAGTTACTCCTTATTACATCAGCTACCTGCCAATTAAAGTCTCGTCAAAATGCGTCCAGCCATTTCAGAGATTAGCCGGAATAAACAGACAGACAGACAAAAATTGTAAACAATGTTATATTGGTTTATGTACCTACCGTATACCGTATATGCATGTAGTAAAAAAAGGGAATTGCAATATTCATTTATTATTCATTTATTAATTTATAATTGCGTTACATGCGATATTGATAGCAGTCTAAATACATTGTTTCGAGGCTCTAAACAATCGCATGTACCTCGATAGGCAGGATGACAGCAACAAGGAAGAGAGAGGGGCAGACATTTGTTAAGATTTATCTTTAAAATATTCGTCGACTGAGTAGTAGCATTTTCAGCTTTTAAATATTCTGGTAATTTGTTAAAGACTTTTATAGACATTGAATATGGTCCGGAACTATGTAGTTTTAATTTAGAAGTTATTTGCACAATATTATTGTTGTATCGCGAATCGTAACATCGAGGGGCGTCTCCTACCTTGACATACCTTCACATACAAGTTTGCTTGCTTTTTCATAAATTTACATATTTCTAATATGTAGATGCCAATGCCAGGCAAGGTTATAATATTGAGGTTCGGAAGTGCGGCTTACAGCTTTCTTTTTGTTTTATATTTGTAATTATTCTAATACATTTTTTTGTAGTATTAATATATTATGGGCATTCACTCTGTTACCCCATAGTGTTACCCCGTAGCTTAACCACGCGTGGGCATGGGCGTAGTAAGCTGTGATTGCTGTGCTTAAATTCGTTGACTTTTTTAATTCTCTTAAAACGTATATAAATTGCGATAATTTTGTCTTTATTTTTTGTACATGTGATTTCCAATCAATGTTTGAGTCTATATTTATACCTAATAGAGAAAAATTGGGGACGCATTCTAGTTTTGTTCGATTAAATTCAAGATTTATTATTAGATCAGATTTTTGTCGCGGCTTAAATTGCATTATTTTTGTTTTATTAAAATTAATTTCCAAATTGTGATCATTTAACCATTCCTTAATTGTATTTATAAGATTTATATTTTTTTTATTTAAGTTTGTGCTGTCATTGCATGAAAATAAAAGGGAGAAATCGTCAGCAAACATTATACAAGTCTCATTTCAAACTTTTGGAAGGTCGTTTATATATATTAGGAACAGGGCACATCCAAGAACGCTACCTTGGGGGATGGAGTCCTTCACATCTTGCGCCTGCGACCTAATAGATTTGATTTCGCGTGAATTTTTGCCAATGCTTTCGATTTGGACGTATTATGACCGGTTGCTAAGGAATGAAGTGAACCACTTGTGTGCTACGCCACGTACACCTATATCATGGAGTTTTTTCAATAGAATATTGAATTTAACTTTTTCATATGCCTTCGTCATATCGTACAAAATTCCTATGGCATATCTCCTGTCATTAATTATGCTCAATACTTGTTTGATGTATCGGAATGTTGCTAAAATTGTAGAACGATTCCTTCTAAAACCGTATTGAGCGTTATCAAAAACATTAGATTTCTCACAAAAGGATTGTAGTCGCTTGAACATCGCCCGCTCGAACACCTCAGAGAGAACCGATAGAAGCGCTATAGGGCGATAATTATTTATGTCAGTCTCGATATTACTTTCATTTCTTTTATGGATTGGCTTTGTAATCGCTACTTTTAATCGATCCGGAAAAGTACCTTCGACAAAAGACTGGTTTATAATAAATTTTAGTGGAGGAACTAATTCTGCAGCACACGTTTTTATTAGCGTGGACGGTAGCTCATCGAAGCCAGAACTAGATTTCGACTTAAGGTTTCGCACCAGGGACATTACCTCCCGTTCGTCGACTGGGCTCGAGTGAATCGAGTCGACCGAGGGCTGCTCGACGGGCCGGCCCTGTGGCGGCGAAAAACAGACACTACAATTTTATTTATATGTATAGATTTAAATAATAACAGTGAGATGGAAGTCGGTCCCCCTGCCCGAGTTTCTTTCGCCAGTTCTTCTCGGAAGGGCCTCCCGATTTCGGAACTGGTAGTAGACTCAGTAATATAACTAAATATAATGTAAAAATGAAACAATTTGATTTATATAAAGTAATTTTAACAATTAGGAATGTGCCCGATTGTAATATTGTGAAGGTAGTAGAAAATATATGTCGACTTATTATTTTATTTACACTTTATGCACAATTTGTACAAAGGTGGACTTAATGCCTCATTTTCTACCAGTCAACGTTATGTCTTATGTAAGTTAAGGTAAATTGCATGCCGCGTGGCAGCATTTAATTAAGGAGACACGGTTGAATAAATAAAACAACCCTCCGAGGATATTGTGAAATCAGGACTGGTGATATATCATCTCGCTCGAGTTTTTCGTCATCATTGGTATTATGATAATTATAAACTTTTTTCCAATATTTCAAAAATATAATAAACATATGATTTATATATATATATATATATATATATATATTCTTGACTTAAATTTGTTATTAGTTATTAAACAAATAAAAGTTTATAGTTTGCTTATAGTACAATGTACGTGACTCGTACAGTACTGACTGAGGTCTGACGAATGTTCCAGTGCCAAAGAAGAAGAAGAGAGGAGGGTGACGCACGCGGTGTTGGCGGGAGGAGGACCACTTCATCCTGAAGAACTTGGCGCCTCCGACACGTGAGGCGTGCTCACGCTGCCCTCCTAACCGAGCCTCGGGACCTTGACCCGCTCAGCGTGTCACCAGCCACCGCCGATCAGGACGACTGACCGTGCTAGAGTGATATCTAGCGCCCTCTACTAAGCGCACTATCAAAATGGAATAACTATGAATAACAGCACATCACCATAAGCTGGCCAAACTCCAAGTAAATAAACTCTATTGGAGATCGCATAGAAATACGATTAAACAAATTTGCTAGTTGTGCTGACTGACCGTATTTAGAATTAAACAGTTAGGCTATATAGATATGACAAATTAAAATTGTAAACAAAACTACTTTCAATTCTCACTCGATCGACTGATCGGTCATTTTGTATGGACAGTCCATTTTTCACGATTTTATACATCAACTAGCTGACCCAGCCACGCGTTGCTGTGACAGTAATATTATTTTTCTAAAATAAAAGTAGCCTAAGTTACTCCTTATTACATCAGCTACCTGCCAATAAAAGTCCCGTCATAATCGGTCCAGCCATTTCAGAGATTAGTCGGAACAAACAGACAGACAAAAATTGTAAATCATATTATTTTGGTGTATGGTCCGTATATATATTCATATGCATATAGTAAAAAACGGTTATTTCAATATTACAAACAGACACTCCAATTTTATTTATATGTATAGATTACTAAATCAATCATGTCAAGTACACATACTAAATTATTGTGAATTTCATTCCATGCAAATCATAAATTATACAATGTCGAGATTCCTTGAGGTCTGAATAATTTTATTTTTTTAACGGCAGCCGCATTACTTGACTTCTAAATTTATTATTAGCCACCGGTATATTATTTGGCAATCAACCTTTATTAATAAGAAGCTGACTCAGCTACGTTTTAATGTATTATAATAAACTATTCGAAATGTAAAAACTATTTGAGGCTTATGTAACTTTATTTAACATCTCGGTTTAAAAAAATCCCTTTATTAACATAGTTACCATAGGTGACGCCTCTACGCAGTCGCCTCTCATAACTAGAACTCAAACAGAACGTTCTTAAAAGACAATATTGTACAATAGCCTAGATGACAAAAAAATTTTTTTTTTTGCTTCAATAGAAGCTCATTTCTATAATAAACAGACAGAAAAAATCGATTTTCGAATAACTTAAAAAACAAGCAAGATATAAGGTATTGAATATTTTGCTCCATCTCCCTCTAGCAAAACGGAAATTTACATGGAGTTTATATGGCCGTACTAAACAGTGACGTCACTGTTGATATCGGATCTCTCCGTCTAATCGCTTCCAAATGAATAACTTAAAATGCTTGTATCTAATGTATTTCTAAGCCGATTTTAATAGACGTGAAAATTAAAATTCAGTCGTCATCCCAATTATCATGATGAAGAGAGTTCAACCTATTTTTAAAAAGTGTCCAACACGTTTTCATACGCCATGTCTCTCTCTCATACGCCATGACTGCCTTGTCCAGTGATAGCCTTCGCCTCCCTCAGATACCAAAGCTAGCAGTGCCGGATTTACAATAGAAGCTGAAAAAGCTGAAGCTTAGGGCTGTAAAATTTACCCAGAAAATTAGTACAGACAAATAGTAAGTAATAGTGCAGTCAAAACAAAGCTTTGCTTTTCTTAGCTTAAAAATATACCCAAATAGCAGTAAAAATAATCTTGAAACTAGATTATTCTATAAAAAAGGAATTAACGTTATTGTGAACAGTGAATCTAATTGGGATGATGACTGAATTTTAATTTTCACGTCTCGTCATAATATATTAAAATTATGACGAGATAATTAAATAATTATTTATGTGTATGTGTGTATATGTATGTATGTATACGTATGTATGTATATGTGAATATATATTTATCGTTTACACCGCCGCCTCTTACGCTTCCTTCCAGTCCTATCCATCCAAAGGTTGTCTGGAAGAGATCGCTCTGAGCGATAAGACCGCCCATTGTAACACTATTTTAAGTTTTCTCTTGTTATCTTATTATTTCAATGTGGTGTTATCAATAAAGTGTTTTGTATTGTATTGTATTAAAATACCATAGAAAAAGATACAATCCTGTGAAATCAGAATTAAAATCGGCTTAGAAATACATTAGATACAGGCATTTTAAGTTGTTCATTTGGAAGCGATTAGACGGAGAGATCCGACATCAACAGTGACGTCACTGTTTAGTACGGCCATATAAACTCCATGTAAATTTCCGTTTTGCTAGAGGGAGATGGAGCAGAATATTCAATACCTTATATCTTGCTTGTTCTCTAAGTTATTCGAAAACCGATTTTGTCTGTCTGTTTATTATAGAAATGAGCTTCTATTAAAGCAAAAAGCAAATTTTTGTCATCTAGCCTATTATAGAGGTCAGTAGGGGCGGCAAAAAATTTATAGCTTTGGGGCGGCAAATGTGTAAAGTCAGCACTGAAATCTAGCCTTTACCTTATCTTATGGTGTTTTTTTGTGAAAAAAATCCCAAATACTTAGGATCCAAGACATTGAAAAGTCAGAGAGAAGACGAAACAAGATAACTATACCAAATTGTGATTTGACCTCTATATAGAAAAATTTCCTGTCGCGATGTTTAACTGCGACGAACTCCGAAACTGCTCGACCGATTTTGATGATTTCTCTTTCTCTTTTTGCTGAATTTATTCCGGCTTAGGACATGGGATAAATCATTTTAATTTAAAATAAAAAAATGTTTGCAATATTTTTAAACTGCAATGACCAATTTAAGTTCTTATAAGATAAATTATTATAATAGAAAAATACTAGAAAAAATCGACTCGGGTCACAAGTGAATTCTCAGGCGGGATTTTTTTTTTCTCAATTGGGTGAGCATTGGACCGGATTTCCAAAGGTTGCGGGTTCGTTTCCCGCCTGAGAATTCACTTGTGACCGGAGTCGATTTTTTCTAGTATTTTTCCATTATAATAATTTATCTTATAAGATCGCATTGAAAATGCATAAAATATATAAAAATTATAAAAATTCAAGTTCTGCTGTCAACTAAGTTACATAAGCCCCAAATAGTTTTAACATTTCGAATAGTTAATTATAATATATTAAAACGAAGCCAAGTCAGCTAGTCTACACTAATATTACAAAGAGGAAAGATTTGTATTTTTGTATGTTTACAATGAATAAACTCAAAAACTACTGAGCCGATTCCAAAAATTCTTTCACCATTGGAAAGCTACATTTACGCTGAGTAACATAGGCTATATAATTAATGCTAGTATATGCCAATATATATTTAATGCTATGAAAAAAAAATTAAGATTTTTGTCCACTCGTGCGAAGCCGGGACGGGCCGCTAATTATTAATAAAGGTTGATTGCCACGAAATATGCATTTTCTCATAGAAATCCACCAGTGGCTAATAATAAATTTAAAAGCCAAGTAATGCGGCTGCCGCTAAAAAATAAAATTATTAAAAATTATTCAGACCTCAGGGTATCTTGACATTATATAATTTATCATTTGCATGGAATGAAACTGACAATAATTTGATATGTGAACTTGATGTGGTTGATTTAATGATTGACATTACGACTTTGGGGCAACGGTAGCGATCCTGCCTTCGCACCGACGGTCCTGGGTTCGAATCCCGGAAGGGGCAGATGTTTGTGTGATGAATACCAGCATTTGTACCTTAGTCATGGGTATTTATATGTATTTTTATTAATATTATTTATTTCTGTATGATATATGTATGTCTATCCGTTACCCTAAAATCCATAACGGAAGCCTTACAGTGCTTGCTTTGGGCTAGGCTAATTGTTGTGAATGTTACAAATATTATTATTAATATAATTATTATTATGGACATTATATGAACAAAAGTCATTAATATTATTACTAGCAATTTCAGAAAATATTTGTTAGCCAATACTTTTTATATACTTTTGCCCTTTTCAATACCATCTTATGAGATAAATTATTTTAATAGAAAAATACTAATGAATTCACTTGTGAGTCGAATAGATTTTTCTAGTAATATTCCCACTTTTTTCTTAGGTCGCTTTCTTGTCTGTTTGCTTGTCTGTCCGGTTGGAATCTTGTATCTCAATTTTGAGGCACTTTCCGACCAACTAGCGAGTTGAAACTTTCAGGGTAGCTCAGAACCCGATGACAATGCACGCTTAAACAACTTTCAACTTTCTAGGTACACTTTCAGGTCAACTTTCGGCAACTTTCACTTTTGTATGGGGCTTATCCGATTGTTGCGTAACACATGGTTACTTCGTTGAGTTAATAATTAAAAAGAATAAAATAATAATTTATGTTTTGAGTGGCCCCTCGCTTGGCCCCGCCGGGTTATTTTATTCTTTTTTGGTCACTGAAAAACGTGGGATTTTTAGATTTTTAAATCTAGTATTATTATTATAAAAAATATTGTTTTATCGTGAAACACGTAATATGTTTAATACGCAAGTGGCAATCTCTTCTTTTTCTTAGTTGACGCTCACTTCATAATTGAAACGTATTAAAATTATGGTACATGTAACTTAATATTATATCTCTTCATTGTTATTACACTTTTTTTGTAGAAATGAACAAGAAAAATATCTACTTGGTTAGCTCTTTTGTTCTGAATCAAATTTTTGTTTATTTATAACTTTATTCGTTTAATTTGTGTAAATTTTGATATTTGTAACTCTGTTTACGGCGCCATCGAACTGCTAAATAATATTATATTGTTTCAAATGTAAACGGACTCTTTGTGTCGGACTAAAAGTTGAAAATTTATTGAGAAAATTGTTTTTATATCATTGACTGTATCTATACATATAAATAAAATTAGAGTGTCTGTTTGTAATATTGTAATAACCGTTTTTACTACATGCATATAAATATATATACGGTACATACACCAAAATAACACTTTTTACAATTTTTGTCTGTCTGTTCCAGCTAATCTGTGAAATGGCTGGACCGATTTTGACGAGACTTTTATTGGCAGGTAGCTGATGTAATAAGGAGTGACTTAGGCTACTTTTATTTTAGAAAAAAAAAACTTTTTTTTAGAAAAATAATACTGTGCCACAGCAACGCGTGACTGGGTCAGCCGGTGTACAATAAAACACACATATGGTAGAGGCACGTGTCCATGAAACATGTATGTTGGTGTTAAGTTCAGAAATAAATAGGAACTGTGGACCTATTTAGCCACATAATAAGTATCATCATAGAGATAATCGTTATAAATTTTACAAACAAAAGAAAATGTACTATTATTATTATTATTACAATTTTATTGAATTAAATTGTAATTGATCAGTTAAAACTGAATCTAATAAATGAATGTCTTATGAAAAACTTTATATACGAGGGTGGGTCAAAAAGTTCGCGGAATGGAGGGTAAAAAGTAAGAAATAAAACACAAAATTATTTTTCCTTCTCAATGTATTCCCCCTTAACTCTAATACATTTATTAGACCTATCAATTAATTTATTAACACCTTCGAAAAAAAATGATTTCTCTTTGTCGTCAAAATAGGCCAAAATTGCGCATTCACTTCTTCATCGCTTGAAAATTTCTTCCCTCGAAGCTCTTTTTTTATTTTTGGGAACAAATAATAATCTAAATCTATAGGGCTAAATCTGGGCTACAGGGAGGATGTTCCAAGATTTCGAAGCCCACTCTTTGAACAGCAGCCATCGCAACTTGATGACAGCGCGAAACTCAATTTTCTCCATGTTACAAATTTTCTTTCGGATTGACTTGTTGATTGATGTGTAGCTCAGATAATTATGACCTATTTTTTTTAAACTTAGTATTTATACTCTTAATAAGTGTCACGACTAGTGCAGGTAGTAAAAAGTCACCTTTCCCCCTCCATGCCCCTCATTCCGCGAATTTTTTGACCCGCCCTCGTAAAATGATTTTATTAACCCATGTCATTTGTGTTTTAAAATACTAGATTTAAAAATCTAAAAATCCCACGTTTTTCAGTGACCAAAAAAGAATAAAATAACCCGGCGGGGCCAAGCGAGGGGCCACTCAAAACGTGGGGGCGCATATTACTTATGGAGATGTAATGAGATGTATGATATGCATAGATGTTGAGAGTATTTGTTGTTTTATTTCAGTGTTTTTTGCCTGCATTTTACTTATGTAATAGAAGGAAATAATTTCATAACATTATACGCTATAGCGATTGCCTAATCGCTCAGAGTAAACAGGACTGGAGTAGCCATTAGTCAATATCTCGTACATATTTTTCTGCCATTTTTTGCGGGGGGTGAGGTTACTACTACATTCAATGCCAGCACACAGGAACAAAAACTCTTTGCGTGTTTACAAACGCACACATGCATAATACGACAAACATATTTAAAATACACGCACACGTGCTTAAAATAGTGTGTTAACGTTCTATTCAAACACACGAATGTCATTGTGTGAGAAGTGACATGACATAGCACGAGAATATCGATATCGATAAATCAGTTTCGTTCAATGAATGAATTTATTAACTTTGCGTTAGTATTCCTACAAATACAAATTGAAACTTGATAGTTTATTGCATTTAAAAGATATTTACAACAGGTGTTATTATATATATAGAATTCACTGTGGACCCTTTTGCGTATACCCATAATGGAAAGGAGGAACTCTGAAACATTATTTTTAACAAAGCGTTAGTGAATATAGTTATATTTCTCAGATTTTTACTTTGACCGATTGATTATTTGTATTTTTTTGCGATTTGCTTACATCACTTTTTGCAGGTATTTCCTTTTCAACTTATTTTTTAACCTAAAATTAATACATTTAAATGTAATAAACTAAAACTGTTATAATATTACATGTTAATATCTATTTGAAGCATAACTAGTTATATAATAAACTAAGAGGATCATTCAAGAATAACGTTGGCACAGCATGGGCAACTAATCTTCTTCTATTGTTAGATAATTTTTGAAACTGAGACGGCTCAATATGTATGGAACATATAGTACTTGTTCTTGAAGATGCCCAAGATGCCCTATTACCTATTACAAGCATGAATCCATTTTTTTCGTATGCTGTATTCTTTAGGAAAACTGAATATGAAAAATTAGATGTTTCCGGGCATATCAAAGCTTAAAGTATAAATACCAACAATTAGTATACCGCCTAGGGGCAGAGTATATTTGCCTGAACTACACATACCGATCATTTCTAATTTTAATACTGCAATACTATCTTCCAATAGCTTTCATTTATGTACAAATGACTTTTGGTACCACATACCTTACTCCTAGTACCTTGAAGTATTGCAGTTGGACAAGCCGGTTTTTAAAAGGAGCTATAAATGCTACAATATTAATAAAAAACTTAACTTAAATGTTGACGATGACATTTAGCTATTACCATACTAAAATGTCATCAAAATCCGTCGCGTAGTTTTTGGGTGATGCGTGCTCAAACATACATACAGACAGACAAAATGTTCAAAAATTAGTGATTTCGCTTCCTCTACTCTCATTACTAGCCATTTGGTTTAAGGTGGACTTGACCTGTTTTATTCTATATCTTTACAGTTTTATTCTCGTATGTATAATATCGCAAGTAAATAGTATAATTCCGCACTTTACATACGGCGTCATCAGTTCAAAATCACATACCTTATTCTTATTTGAAATCATCATTAATACCTGGTAATAATTACTGAAACAAACTGTAATTTATCTAAGCTGTGTTTTATTATTGTTAAGAAAAAGAACTAAGAAAAGGGTATGTGTTTTTTAAACTGATGACGCCGAATGTAAACTGCGGAATTATACAATTTCCCTGCGACATACAGATTTAAATTAAAAATACATATTTCCAATTTAAGTATGTTACTTGCATTCATTCATTCATTACTCACTCGTAAAATCACAATATCGATGAAGTTGACATCACTATTGTGCAAAATTAATATTGTACAAATTAATAAGGGTTGCTGATTACAAAATAAAAACAATTTGTCCTGTGGCTCGAAAAAAAATTTTGGTTTCTCGGAAATGATCGGGTGTGCTGGTTAGACGATGGTACCCTTTTAACCGTGTCTCTTTTATGAAGTCAGGGACACTGGAAGCATATACAGCATTAGTACTCTTAATGTTTATGAGCGCCGCCCAGCATGAATAAAAGGACAAATAGTTTGATTATTATTTTAATTAATTATTTTATATTTCCATGTTGTGTGGCAAAGAATAGGCTTCAAGCAGCCGCAAAAGTGTAGGTATGTACTTAATACTAAACTAAAAATAAACACGCAACGTACATTGTTAAAACGAAATTATAATTGGTAATTAATTAATACAAAATTACAGTTATTTATTACCAACAAACTTTTTCTAATTTTTGTCTTAATTAATTGAAATGCGATAATGGTCAACCCTAGGTAGTCTCGTGGGGAGTGCGGCCGTGACGTCATCAAACGAACTTTGAGCGCGAAATTTGAAATTGTAGTCTGCTAAAACATGAAATTATGAATTAAATAATAATCAAAACCTAAAAATTATGCTTACAAATGAAAGGTGACACCATCTTTTTGCATACTAGATATTTTCGAATTTTTTTTACAGTAGAAAACAGCACAGGCAGGCGTTTTCGTGGGAGCTCTGCACGGTAAGACGTTCTGATTATTGTGGTTTTAAAATGGCGGCTCAACTAGTTTTATATAACGCACAGGATTCCGACGCTTGTGCATTTGGCAGAGGGGTAATGTTAGGCAAAGGCTACTCCAGTCCTGTTTACTCTGAGCCTAATCGCCATTATAATGTTGTATAATTACTTGTATATGTTAATTTAAAATAATTAATAAAAAATGTTGATTTTTTTTTTGTTGTTTTATTGCTTTTGCATGTGGATCATTCTTCTAGAAACTAGTTCTTTTCTCAAAACGTATATTTATTCGTAAGGTACTTGACAAAAAAGCAAAGTCACATGGAAATTTAGAATCAGAATAACTTTATTTAAAATAGGTTGTTAAATTTACATCATTAGTATCAACAGTTTACCTAAAACCGGCCAAGTGCGAGTCGGACTCGCGCACCGAGGGTTCCGTAAAATATATTTATTATATGACGTAACTAGTAATTTGCGGTTTTCGCAATTTTTCCTTTATCTGTGCTATAAGACGTTGCTTTGTACCAAATTTCAAGATTCTGAGTTCACGGGAAGGACCCTGTAGGTTTTGATTCCCTTGCGAGTGTCGAAAATTTGCGGAATTTTGAGGCATAAACGGCTGTATCTTTTGATTGCGTTGGCTTAAAAGTTTGAGTTTTTCACAGCTCCAAGGGAGACAGTAGACTTGAGTATTTGATACAAATTTCAGCTTGATACGTCCACGTGTTCCTGAGAAAAAGGGTCTTGAGAGACGGACGGGCGGACAACAAAGTGATCCTATAAGGTTTCCGTTTTCCCTTTCGAGGAACGGAACCCTAAAAAACGAAAGTGCACATACTCTCAAACTGCGTTCAAAGCGAAATATTCGTGCAGAGTACTAGACGATGCAGTCGCTAAGCATAAAGCTACGCTAGCACCATATATTGGAGCGGAGCGTAATACCTGAAAAAAAAATTTCGATGGGAACTTTTGCGAACTTCAAAATTCGGGCTCCGTCACAGTCTGGTCCTAAACCTGTTGATTCGATTCCACACAAAAAATGTTAAAATCGGTTAAAAACTCGGGAAGTTATGGCGTAACAGATATTGCGCCATTGAAGCTGATCCATGGGAGTGCCCTGTTGAACACCATTAATTACTTGTTTATTATTGCGTAATTTCCTTAAATTTGTCATTTTTCTTGAATGAAATGAAAAAAGCCGTATTTTATCACTTCCTTCACTAGATGTCGTACAAAAAAGTAACTGCTGTTCACTGCTGCTGTTCCTTTTTTGATAAACTTTTCTTCGGTGTAGATTGAGGTCTTCCGTTGATAAATTGTTCAAGTTCGGACCTTTTTTTATGATCATTTACTTGTTTTTTTTAGTTTTATATTTTCTTCGAACAAATAATCAATTTTGCATTTCGCTTCAAGTAACATTTCGTGAAGAAAACTTATATTACTCTTTAAATCTTTATTTCTTTCCATTAGCATTGTTTCCAATTCTGAACAACCTGTTAATATGGCTGTTGAATAAGTCATTTGACTTGGTATTATCGTCATCATCAAAGGAGTTTGACAATGATATATTTGCTTGGACCTTTTTTCGAAACGTTATTTATTTATGTGAAGAGGTGTTCATTAACAAGTTATGGTTTTAAGAAATTGTGTTAAAAGATGATGTTTTATTATTTGATAAGTTATTTTCACAGCAAAGCGTGCATTTCCAAGTAATTCTTCTTTCTGGTTCCATTAAATGAAATTCCTTTTTAAATTTATTACAGTGTAGCGCCATCTTTAGTCAACTGCGAGTATTATACACAATCACAATTATAGTTTTATATATTTTAATGTTAGTCCATTTTGTTTTTTTTATTTTATTTTTTATTATTGTTAATGTTTATTCCCTACTCAAATATAGTTTTTCACTCAGAACAGCAAATTTTGATTATTATCGCTTATACACGTGTGTACGTGTATAAGCGCAGTCTAGTGTCGAGAAGCGACACTACCAATACCAAGGGTATTCACCGTGCGGAGGTAAGTTTAAATTTAAACTAAAATTTTCGTTTTTTCCGAAATATCTTAATTTTAAATAGTCTATTGATCAATATAGATTTTTTTAAATGTAAAATGCACCCTCCCGATTGGAGGGAGGTGGTTAATCCTCCATGGATCCTTCAGGCCGGCCCGAAAGTTATTTCAGACTCGTACTGACTAAACACCACCTGGGATAGGCTTGCACCCGGAGAAGGTCATAAGCCGTCATCTGAGGCGACCACCCCTCTAGAGAGGGGTGGCGCAAGCGCTACTCACCTAGGTGAGAGAGCGCATAGAAAAAACGATTGACTCCCAGAAGGGGGGTCAGTCGTGAAAATGAAATTAAGTCGGCTGGCTCCCAGAAGGGGGGCCAGTCGGCATCTGAGAGGACTGGGGTAGATCTGATGGGTCTGTATTGACTCTACGTTTGGCTGATTCCTGTGCCTCTAAGAGGAGGTTCAGGTCAGCTGACAATTGATTGGGTTGGTCTGTCAGGACAGACCAAGGTCGCCTGGACAGAGGGTTCATGGATGAGGAAGGAGTGTAGTTGGCACAAAATGGTCACGGGTAAGGTTTTATAGTTTGTTTTCTTTGGTTCTGGAAGGTTCTCTCACAAAATAATTTTAGGGTAACCTTCGAAGGCAATGAAAAATGGCACAGCCAGAAGAGCGTTGGAATAATGAAATATACAGCCAATAGCTCAGTAATATCCAAAATATTATGACTAAAATTTTGTTAGAATCTATCAGGAATATAAAATACATTATTTATATTATTTAAATCGTTTATCATATAAAGCATTTGATAATGATGAAATTACTATCATCTCGTAAAGGGCGAAACGTAAAACGGATCGCGGCTCGAGCACTGTCTCCAACAATATTAAAAAGGGAGGGTAGCCATTTGTCGGTGATTTTTCTCAGAATTTACCCTGATCATCTAAATAATGAAAGTTTCAGTGACAAATACAATTGCAAAACAATAAAATCATTTTATAAACATTCAATGATTATAAAATTGAAACATTGAGATAAATGAAACAAAGCAAGAGCACAGATTTCACTGTTGTATTGTAGACAAGAATATCAACTTGCATATAAACAGAATTGCATTAATAAAGAGGTTCTTCAACAGATATAAATAATTGTAGAAAAATTAAAGTTTTAAAACTTAATAACACGGTTTGATCCGTATTTAATTGAATTTGATGACTGTTGGTGCAACGGTAGCGATTCTGCCTTTAGCACCGATTGTACTGGGTTCCAATCCCGGAAGGGGCAGATGTTTAAGTGATAAATACGAGCATATATACCTCAATAATGGTTTCTAATATATCTAATATATAAAATTCTCGTGTCACGGTGTGCGTAATTGAACTACTCCGAAACGGCTCGACCGATTTTCGTGAATCTTAGCGTACATAGCGTATAATCGGAAAACATCTATTTTTCATCCCCCTAAATGTTGTTTTTTTATTTATTTTTTTACAATTTTTTTTTTTTTATGATACATCATACAAAAATACGTACAACCCTAAATTTTCACTCTTCTATCACTAACCCCTATTTTTGATAGCGTAATACTTTAATAATTGATATGGCAAAAAAACTTTTGCCGGGTCAGCTAGTACCTATCTACATAAATATTACATTTCTATGTATCATATTATGTACGTGTAGGGTCAGGAAGGCAACAGTGACTCACTTTTTTTCCGAAGCTTAAAAAAAATAGATATCACTTTAATATTGGCCTAAAATCTGCTCACATTTTAGATACACTATTGAACTGTGACTGAGCACTCATAATTCTCCATTATTTATAACTTATGTCAAATTAGGAACATAAAACAAAAAAATTATAACTGAGCCACTGTGGACAACTAGGTGTACACACTGACTCACTGTTGTGGTACACAGTGGCTCTAGTGGTACACGGTGTCTCGGCGGTATTTATAAGAAAAGATAATGCCCATTCCACGTAGTTCTTTTTATTAGAAATAATAACAAAACTGTTACAAGCTATTTTTATTATAATCAACACGACTCTTAGGACTTTTATTGCTAAATAATAAGATCTTAAGTAATTTCAGTCTCTTCGTTAACAATTTTAGTCTTTTTATCAATTAACAACCTATGTAACTAACATATTAAAATCAAAATTACTCAAAATAATATCATATACAATGATATATTAACATCTGTTACACTTAGTAAATACTATGTTTTAAGCAATCAACAATAACAATGACCTTAAAACAACATTATATGGTAACATTATGGTTTATGAAAAACAACATAACATTATTAAAACAACAATCATTTGTACTATCGTTAGAACAATAATAAGGTAGCAACTAATTTCTAATAAATGATAAGACGAGTAAAATCAATCGAGAAATTGTAGAATGGTCTAGAAGACTTACCAACTAATGTAGGCTTTGGAAGAATATATTTTAAATCATTCTCCTTCACAAGGGAAAGATCAGGTTTAGCAGGCATATGGAACTTATAAGTACCAGACTTGCGTTTCAAAAATGATACGTAGTATTCAAGCTCATTGTTTCTTTCTTCTATTACCTTCCCAATATATAACGACCTCTGCTTTTTAGTTGTCAATTCAACTATAACATATTCTCCTTCTTTGGGTGGATGAGGTAATGGATTCTTTAGGTCTTTTTCTGTTAGAATATTCATATTATCATCTTGATCCTCTACTGGTGATTCAAGCCATCCATCGTCATCATCGGATTCTGCAAATTGAACTTCATCAAGGCTTTCTTTTTCGTCGTCGCTATCTAATATCGTGTGTATAATTTTACTTTTCTTTGCCTCGGTCTTTCTTTTAACCGCATTTTTTTCTTGCTCTATCAAAGTTTTCTCTGGCGTGTCGGTAAGTATTAGACTACGTCCAGGCTTCCTTCGTTTCCTGTTAGTTTTTCTTGGACCAGCTTTTATAGGATTTCGAAAATCAAAAGGCGATGGTTCAGATATTTCTTTTGCATCATCAGCTATGTTTAAACCGACTTTTTCAGGACTTTTAATGGGAGGTGACATATTTAAATCAGGTTGCGTAATAACATTTGATTCAGGTGCTTCTACAAGAGCTTCGAGACCACACTCTTCGAGAATACTTATAGAGTCTGGTGTTGAATTACCTTTACCCTGTAGATCTTCTGGACAAGGACGATCAGTTACCGAACTAGGAAGAAAGTCTTCTTCTGTGAAAATGTGTCGGTCGAATGGATAAATACCACACTTTGCAAAGGCGTTTGTTATATTTCTTGGCGTCATTGCCTTTTGAAAGGCAGATCCGATTATTTCGCCTAAATCATAAATTGTAACGGGTTTACCCGGATTTCGCAACAGCCAGGAGTCAATGGCAGCGTTGTAATATGTTTTGAATGGACCATAGATACCAACGTCTAGGGGCTGCAACTTTGCAGATGTGTGAGGATGAAGAGTCAAAATATGCACTCCCGCATTTTTGGCGCAATCGAGAGCTTCTAGACTTAAATGTGATTCATGGTTATCCATGATTAAAATGCATGGATTTTCTTTCGAAGCATTTGTATGTTTAACGAAATGTTTCATAACCTCTGGAAATATCGACGAATTCATCCATCCGGTAGGTGTAGCCAATCCGAGAGATCCCGGTGGTGTATTTTTAATCATGTGATCTTAAAAATTCTTTCTAGGAAAGACCATGACCGGTGGCAAGAAATTTCCACTGGCACTCACAATACAGCAAGTCGTAACTAATGTCCCTCTTTCTCCGCTAGTCACCTTACCAAAGACTTTTCGACCTATTGGGGCTAGCACTTTTTGTGGTTTTTGTACCGTCGTCGTAGATGTTTCGTCCAGATTAAATATTCTGGTTCCATCAGAGAAAGCACTGTTTCGTGAAATAAGATATTCTAAATTGTCGTAAAATTTCCCGACATTGCTTTGATTGAAAGCTGTTGCCCTACTGAGGCTGCATGGTTCAGGCTTTTTTAATGTGATATTATGTCTGCGTCTAAATGAAATTAACCAGTCCTTGCCAGCCATTTGCTTCGTCTCCCAAAAGGCAGGCATTTTTAAATTATTAATTTTAGCACACTGATATGCTACTTTTCGACTTTCTTTGGCGGTCAATCCATAAAACAAAAGAGCACAATGCGAGTAATAGTTTTTAAGTGCAATCTCTTGGCTATCGGTGAATATTTTATTGACCGAATAGTTAGGTTCTAACTCCGAGGGTAACAATTCATCAAGTGACTCACAGTTCTTAGTCTTCCAATAATACCTTTTAAGTGTAGCAAACGGTACATTAACTCTTGTTGATGCTTTTCTTATAGATTCTCCCGTCCTTATAAACTGCAAGCCTTCTTTAATTTTTTCATGCGAAGTGTTCCCGATTTTTCTGGCGGTCTTTTTCCGTGGCATTCTATAAATAAAATAACAAAATTTGATTTAAAAGTTACAAAAATATTGAATTTGTATAAGCTACAAAAGTATTGAAATTAAGAAGGTACACAGTGGCTCATGAGCCACTGTGTACCTGTAAAAATTGAGTCACTGTTTACTTTTACGCCATTTTGAAAATATTTGATCACAACAACCGAGATTTAAAACAAATAAGTCAAAATACGGGTAAAAGACAATTGATACAAGACCTACTATCCGATAAATATAATGGCTATTACCTATAGCAACAAACAAAGATATGAAAACAATCGAAACTCACCTTAGAAAGTAATTTAGTGGGCGCGAAAACAAAAAACACTCCCCCACACTTCCGCGCGGCGCTCGAACGGCGAGCAAACTGGTTTAAACGTGCACGAGTACCAAGGCCTTCGAATCGGTAAAAGAGACAAATATATATTCCTATCCCTTCAGGTCGAAACATGACTGAGCCACTGTAGCCGACCGAGTCACTGTTGCCTCCATGACCCTATGCGTTACCCTAGTAAGCCTTGTAAGCCTCGTAATGCTTATTTTGGGCTAGGCTAATTGCTGTGAATGTCTCTTTATTTTATTTGTCACACAATACAGATTTACAGCAATAACATTTATACACATTACAAGAACAAAACAACATGGGAGGCTGCAACTTCAAACATGTGCAAACAGCATGTTTAAACAAGTCGTACATTTATATTATACGATAATAATTATATAAAAAAACATTAAAAAATTAAATCGAAATTTACATTAAATAATAATAACATTAAATTTAAAATTATTTATTAAAAAACAGCTAAATACCACCCATCAGCCACTTTCCTGTTCAATCATCAGACTAGCTCCGTAGTACCATATTATTATTTGTTCTACTGTCTTTATTTATATTTTTTGTGTACAGTAAAGTATATCTGTATAATACAGACTGTATTGTAAATAAAAATAAACATAAACACTATTTAAATATTTAAACGAATAAAGAATGGGTTCTATTAATATGATACTAACTGGAATAATAATAATAATATTTCTTACCTTAACATCTTAGCCTAGCCCAAAGTAAGCACTACAAGGTTATGAATACGGGGGTAACGGATACATATATGATACACAAATATGTAATATTTATAGAAACATATACAAATACTTATGACTCAGGAAAAGTCTGTTCATTCTTAGTTGTCCTATTTTGTAAACAATATGGCACAACTTTTTAACAAAATCACCCATTTAAAAATAAAATAATAACAAAGTCAATAATCTATTACAATAAATCGTCATTATAGACTGAAATCTATTGAACCTAGTTATCAGTTGATTTTTAATGCTGCATTTTCAATAAAAAGGAATGCCAAGATTGTTTACCAAATAGGACAAGTTAGGATGAATAGACATTACAAATGGTCGTATTCATCACACAAACGTCTTCCCCTTCCGGGACGCGAACCCTGGACCGCTGTATGAAAGGCAATATCGTTACTGTTGCACCAAACAAAGATGGACGGACTGCGGTGTTAAAATTCTTTTGTTGTATTTTCTGCTTTGAAACAAAACGTAAAAGACTGATACAACCATACAATCTAGCCCTTTGTAGGCAGAGATCACAGATTTCCGCTTACCACGATCCAGACATACGTCTCTCGGTTCTTCAACTTTCATCAGCCTTTTTGTAGAAGCTCGTCGGTGGAGGGTACTTTTGACAGTGTTACCAACTCTTAAAAATATTTATCCCTAAATCAAGTTCAAAAACCCCTAAAATTACCCTAATTACTTGGAAATCCCACTAAAAATAAATTGTATGATAACATAATTTTGTTAATTTTTTATTTATAAAAGAAATTAAATTTATTACGTCAAATATTATTTCATTTTCTTCTGACGAATCAGATCTTATAAAGTCATACATGTTGACTATGAATAAGCCTAATATTTTAGGATATATGTTGAATGTTGTACAAGATCCACCATTTCGATTTAAAATTCGAAGTACTGTACTTGGATTTTAAGTACACTAGATGTCACTAAGTCCAAAGCCGCTAGGTAAAAAATAAATTTGATTAGCTAGTTTAGACTGTCCCAGGGCCTATACTTTACATCTTAATTTTTCTCGATAAATAAAATATAAAAAAGAAGGGACACAAAAACCCTAAAAATAACCCTAAACATATAACACCCCTAAAAAAATCCCATCTCACTTATTTACCCCCTAAATTAAGGGGGAAAACCCCTAAGTTGGGAACCCTGACTTTTGACCTGCCCTTTTTTTAGGACATCTATTTGGTCCCTGAAAGTTTGCATTGGTCTGCTTTACCGACTTGCCCATGCGCCCACTATAAAGAGAGAGAGAGAGAGCGAGACAGAAATAGTCATATTGGTTCAGTCACTTACCCTTATGTGATAAATTATTTTTAATAGAAAAATAATAGGAAAAATCGACTCTGCTCAAGTGAATTCTCAGGCGGGAATCGAACCCGCTACCTTTGGATGTCCGGACCAATGCTCTCCCAATGAGGGCTATCGTTTTTTGTTTCATCAGATGGCGCCACTGTAGCGTGAGGTCCTAAACTACGGCTGTCAAAGTTTGTATTACGAGCGCCAAAACTTGTATCTTCATTAGATGATTATATTAGATCATATTTAATACCCTAGAACTAAAATGTAAACGTATTGGCCATGCCACAGTGTTGCCCAGTTCCGTTTTGCTCGGAAAAGAAAGGCGGACATAAGTTTCCGAAAGATAAAAGTATCTCAAAGCAGTGGTTAATAGCGATTCGCAGGGTCAACTACGTCCCTTCTAAACATTCACGTGTTTGTAAAAAGCATTTCAACTTTGACGATTATATATTACCTAAAGGATCAAATACAGAAAATCGTAAGTACCTAATGATTTTTCTTATTCCTAAATATCACCATTTGATGTTCCCGAACCTTGAAACTGAGAAGTTTTTAAGTAAATACCTACTTTGATTTTTGTTAAAACATTACAGCTACTCCTAAACTGAAACCAAATGCGGTGCCTAGTCTGTTTTCCTGGAATCATGAAAGTGAAGAGAGAAAAGAGATTAAAAGAAAACGTACCGAAAGAGCTTATCAACGTCAAAAAAAACGTGAAACTGCAACCCTTGCTTCAAATAAGAAAGAAAATAAATGTGATGAGCATTTTGTAAGCATACTGTATTTAAATGAAAGAAAACCTTTCTTACACATTTATCACAGCAGCTTTTGTCAACATAAACTGTGTATCTTGATAATAATAGTTCTTTATGGAGTATTTTATCTTGTTAGCTAATGATTTTTTTTATTTACTTACAGTTTTTTGAAGAAACAATTGAAGAAATAGACATTGAAAGTTCAAATAAAGATGTCTCAGTACAATGCTCTTTGTGCAAATGTGAAGAGAATTTAACTAATACTGCCAAGTTGTCAGAGCAGGGAAGTAACAGAAAAAGCACATCAAACATGTTTTGAATTGTAAATCTTAAAGAGAAGCCTGATGTCATACAATTTTACACTGGTTTTGACAATTATAACCATTTTATGTTTGTCTTCAACCTTTTTGGTGATGAAGTAAACAATTTAAAGTACTATCCATCCCTGCAGCCAGCTCGAGGAAAACATGCATTGACACCACCAGATCAGTTTTATTTAACACTAATAAAATTGCAAAGAAATATGTGTAACAAAGAGTTATCTTTCCATTTTGAAGTAAGCAAAACTTCTGTGAGCAAATACTTTATAACATGGATTAATTACCTTTACTGTAAGTTCAAGGATCTTAATTTATGGGTACCGAAGGAAACAATTGATCAAAATGTAATGTATCAAAGTACAGTTATAATAGATTGCACAGAAACAAAAATTGAAAAACCACAGAACCCAATTTCACAACAAGCTACATATTCTAAATACAAATCAGCAAACACATTAAAAGTATTGGTAGAAACTGGCTCTGGATGTGTGACCTTCGTTTCAGATGTATATGGTGGATCTATCAGTGACAGAGAGTTGTTCGAAAAGTGTGGCATAATAAATCTTCTTCAAAAAGGGGACATTATTCTAGGTGATCGTGGGTTTAATATTCAAGATCTTGTTTCACATATGGATGTTACAGTAAACATGCCACAGTTTTTGAAAAAGGGGTTTAATCAGTTTGAAGCGCACCAACTCAGACAATCAAAGAAATTGTTATCTGAACGTATAAATGTAGAGCGAGTCATAGGTTTAGGAAAAACATTCAAGATTCTTAGTTACAAGTTGTCATCTAATTTAGTACCACTTGGAGGAAGGATCATATTTGTGTGCTTTATGCTGGCTGATTACAGGAAAAATATTATGTAACCAAAGATTTTGGACAGTTATAGGCACTTAAATAAAAGAAAAAATAAATCAATCATCTAATCTTTTATTTATCCTTTCCGTACATAGACATTCCTATTATCTACTGAAATAATTAACTAAACATAAATTAATTATGTGTAACTGTCTAAATAATAACTAAAAATTTGGCAACACATGAAAGGGATGTACTAAGTAACTTAACATCATACTTTACAAACTAAAATTTGTACTGTAAACCCATGTTTTTAGAAATAAATTATCTTTACATGAAATAGACATTTAAAACATAGTAGAAGAGTACATAGTTTCATGATACTATTTCAAGTTGTAACACTTTCTGGCTATCATTGATAACTTCTATATGCTTATAATTATCAGCACTGATGAACTCATCTTTTATTGAGAGAGGACATTTCACTTCTAATTCAGTTAGATCTCCAGTTAATCCATCAGGTGAAGCTCCAACATGTGGATATTTAGTGGAAATAAAAAAACCACAACTTTGTACTTTATTAAATGACATAGACTCATACGCTTCAATTGCTGTATTTTCTCTGGACTTTCCCCATTCTGTAGCTTCGCTTTTAAATTGTTTGGAAGACAAAATATCTTCAGCATATTTCACTTTGTCTCTTCTGTCTGTAAATTTGCATATATTGAAAACATGAGACCCAGTTATCCTTAGACTTCGTTCATTATGCCAAATTTTATTTTGTGACTTGTTTGCTACTCTATCAAACATGCTTCTTCTGGAGAAATCTTAAATATAATAACATAATTATAATAAATAAAAATACTTAATAATTTTTGGGACATCACAAACATATTCCACTGATCCCAAAATAGGTAACACCAAGTTTAGGATACCATGGGAATATGTACAAAGTGCAGACTTATACAAAATACATTCACGCATAACAAAAGCACAGAACAAATATGTTTGTTGTTGGTAAGTATTAAACCTTTGGCACCGAAGTTATATGAAATGGAATAAAAAAATATGTCTCAGGAAACAATCTCACAAAAAGCCAACTTGTCCCAAACTCAGCAATGCTTGTAGTATGGATACAAGCCAACTGATAAACATACTTTTTTTTTGTAAATCCATACTTAATATAAATAGAAATACCCAGACAGTAATAAAATACATGTTCATGCATACAAATTAGGATTGATATCATTGATATCATGAATAGGATTGAACCTGCAACCTTTGGTTCGGGGGATTCACTAACACCAAACTGGTATGTATATCTATACTGATAATAAAGCTGAAGAGTTTCTTTGTTTGTACCAACGTGATGATCTCAAAAACTATTGGTCTGATTTGAAAAATTCTTTCACTATTGGATAGCCTATTTATCGAGGAAGGCTATATTTTACCATGGGAAAAGTACAGGTTCCCACAGGAATCAACACCAAGCGAACTTAGTTGCATGCAGCCAGCTAGTACCTAATATAATCTGTATTATAACTCACAGTAATTCTATTCAGGATATATTGGTCCAGGATAGGTAGTTTAAGGTAATTATGGTCATTACATATTCCATGCAAGGGAGCAACTTCAAAAACACCACTTATACCAAAGCGTATTTTCTCTAAAGAACAATAGTTTATTACATTGTTCCTGACATGATCATACCATTGTATAGTGCTGCAAGTATTATCAGGACGTGGATCAAAACACATATTATTTCTTTTTGGTTTGGTGACATTATATTTTTGTATCTCAAATGTAAGATTTTCAGCTTTTTTGGGAGACAAGTTCATTTTCTTTTTTTTCGGCTCATGCCATATCTGTTTGTTTTTAGTGGGTGTTTTCTTAATACGCCATTCAGAATGCTCTTTAAATCGTAAAATTGCATAACATACACAAGCTATATGCTTACACACTGCTTTTGGTCCCATACCAGCTGCACACTCACACATGGATTGAACAATTTTTCCATCAGATTCAAAAGCAATGCTCATAAAATATATGCTTTCGTGTTTTCAGTGGACTTGTCCCCTATAAAAATACAAATTATTTTGTGTACATGTCACTAGAGCCACCAAATATTCATTTATCATCATATTATAGCCTTTTCTATGAACTGCAGCACACTCCGTCATACCCACATTGTCTTTGTAAACCTCTAAAAAGTAAGTAGAAATATTCACTATATCTAAGTCAGGTGATACACTTTTCGATGTTACGCTGATGTATGAACTGTCCGAAGGCCACTCAAAGCCAAATCGTCATTTGTTATTCCATCTGTTATGTTTCCAACAAAATTATTATTTCTATCATAGTCTTGAAGCCTGTAAAAAAAAAACACAGCTGTAATCTGGATAATAAGCCAACTTTCGACAAGAAATTGTTTGTAAATATAAAAAAATTAACCTCTGAATTAGCTGTTCTTTCAGACCGTTTAATTTTGCACCTCTTTTTCTTAACTATTCATAGATCCGTAATCTGTATTTGCCATAATTAATCTAAAGTATTGTTAATACTCGCAATATTTATTTAATTAGAAATATAAAAGCGCGCGCGTAGCCAACTCGTAAACAAACAGTGTCATTTGACGTTTCGAAGACCTCACGCTACACAAGCAGGGGGGGTCAACTTCGGTTGCGGTCCAATTTATACACACGGTGCACACGTTACGAACACTGCAAATGGACGGTCCATTTTGACATGAGCACTATGTGCGCTGTAAGCGTGCAAACAAATTGGACCGAACTGTGAGCACGCTTTTGTTCATCTGTCATAAACATAATTACATAACCTATCTTAAATTTAAATTTTCATTGCTTTTTTTGCTATTCTTTGATTAGAGACGACATAATGGATTTCGTTCTACTGCAGAGTGTATTGGATGAAACTGACGACGATTTTAACTGTTTTACTACGTCAAGTCAAGCGTCAAGCAAATATATTATTTTTATTATTCGTGACAGTTGCTGCCAAAATTGAATTTGACGTTTGGGCACACGATGCACTACTTTTTTGGAATGTGTACTGTGTGCGTGATGGATGACGTCATTCATGACGTCATGTGGTATACGAGTGTGCACGTAAGCGCAATTTATGCAGTTTGTTTGTGTACTGTTGGTACCGATAGCGTAAATATTCGCAAATTGGACCGTGGGGTTCCTTAGGAGCCAATGCAAACATATGGAACGATTTGCCAATAGAGATGGGTTTATGTGAAAGAAAGAGATAGAGCAATGTATCTGACAATAAGAATAATGACAAGACCACGGCCTCCATACAGCCAAATCCTTAATTATAGTTTCTTCATAACGTTAGTCAAATGCTGCAGAATTAAGTCTGCCCGATAGGTGTTCAATATATGAGGCCCCATTTTAATCCACTTGCAATCCAAAGGCTCTTTTGAGTATGCCCTATTCGGAAAAAAATGTTACCTTTAACTTTGTGGCTGTATATGATCACCTCTTTGCTTTCCCTAAAATTAAAGGAATAAAAAAAAAAGAAATAAAATGGCTACCTGTTTTTACGCAATTGTTATCATCATTGTTTTTCTTTAAATCCCTGACTGTGTATTGGCCTCTTACGCGAAATTGGCAGAATTGTGCGAAAAGCGCAACAGAGCTATTAATCCAAAAGAAGAAGTAGAACTTTTTTGCAATGGTTGCGAAAAAAAATGCTGTAAGTGCGGCATAACTTCTAAAGAAGATACTCCCTAAAACTTTCATAGATTTCCTCGCCCGTCAATGCATGGGTCACTCAAGTAAGTACCTATCTATACTACATAATTTTATGATACTGCCAAATCAACTCACCCCACCTCCCATTGAACAACAATGGGCTGTCGCTGGTGTGTTTGTTTCAAACCCTATATTTTGTGTTTAACTATAATTTGGCATAAAATTGAGATTCCCAGGTATACAGGTATTTTTGACATTACTGGCAATCACAAAAATTGGGTTGAATAAAAATATGATGCATAATACTTGTTTTGTTTTAGGGCTAAAGTATGGGCCACATCCTGTTTTCTTAATCAAGATTGGTCCACTGAAGAATCATTGTCAAGGCTATATGCACAGCATAAGGTGATATGAAAAGTTTGCATAAATTTGCTATACCAACTGGAGCTGAAAAAATACTGTCCCAGTTACCAGAGGAACAATTAAAAGCAAACCACCAAGTAGAAGTAACACGGGTAAGATTTTGAATCATTCCTTAAATCCCTAATACAGGATAGCACAATCATTTTTGTACTGGAGTTGTTATTAGTTAGTTGATTTAATTCATAAGTTTGGATTCTTTTCAGAGTCCTTACCTCAAGAAGCTATTGGCACAGGAATTATAGCTTCCAACATGGACAAGCTCTTTGGTGCTGTCAATGGAAATACAGCAGATAAAAAAAGAGGCAACCATTTCTTACAAATTTATCCGAAAATAGTTTGCATTTGAAGATTTTCAAAAAAATGAAATTGTTTTTTAATGAAATGTAATGTATGCCTAAAACGTTTCTGCAGATTAAAGAACTTAGAGTTTGTTGAGGAAGCCTCCAAAAAAACTCTCATGAACAAAATAATTTATTAAAACACATGTAAATTTTAAAATCTTGTTTTATTTCTTTTTTCAATATTGCAGTTTTTGTTCTGCAGCTAATTTTGACTGTACCTAGCTTGGTATGTACACTATGTACCCCTATATGTAGTTTTAGAAACTACATTAATTTTTGTACCTAACCAAGAAATTAAATAGTATTTAAAATTCGCGCCCTATTTTAGTTCTGGTGGAACAAACTGGAGCGCTAGTGAGTTTCCATGTTTGCAATTTTTTTGTATGAAGTTGACGTTCTTGGACCTAGATGTATTCTATGTACACAAGCGTCTCTAGCGGCGATTTCATACGCGATAGCCCTCATTAGCAATAATGTATTTTTCAACACACTTCCTCATAAAGTGGCTCTAATCCAATGGCAATTAGGCACATAATGACACCTATAGTCAAACTTTGACTTTTTCATTACTATTATTCACGAGTGAGTAATAGTTTTTTTTTTATATTATTGGTTGAGTTACGTTTACACTTGCGATAAAATGCTATCCGCGAAAAGCCCAAAAAAAAGAAACTTAATTTTTTAGTCTATGGCCGATGCGCGCGCATAGGAAAACTGATTAATTTTTCCCGCCATTACGAAACATTCTTCACAACTCGTCTCGTTTTCTCTTTTGAAGTTATTTAGTTAGTTATTAATTAAGATGTCTGCAAATACAATTTATGAAGAAAATGATTTATGTTGTACACCGCCCGATATAAGATGTGAAGCCCAGAACGTTATGGAAAGTTTACTACCAGAAAACTCAAAGGAAAAATATCTATTAGCGTACCAAAATTTCATACAATGGCAGAACAACAAGAATACGCAGTCTTTTTAAGAAAATGTGTTCATGGCGTACTTTAAAGAATTATCTTCTAAGTACAAACCTAGCTCTTTGTGGTGTATTTACTCAATGTTAAAAAGTACAGTCCGAACAAAGAATGGAGTGGACTTAAAAACATACTCGAATTTGTCAGCTTATCGAAAGAGACTATCTGATGGATTTAGAAGCAAAAAATCAAAGGTTTTATCGTCTGATGATATTGAAAAATTTATTAAAGATGCTCCAGATAACCAATATTTGGCTACAAAGGTTAGTTAAATTAATTTTAATTAAATATTTAATAGCAGCTTGTGTTGTGTGTCGACCTTAATTATTGTTTCTTTTGTTTCAGGTTGCTTTAATATTTGGTGTAACTGGTGCCTGTAGGATACAAGAATTAACAAATATAACTGTAAAAGATATAGAGAACCATGGCCAGGTGCTTTTAGTGTAGATACCTATCACGAAAAATAAAATACCTAGGTCATTCACCATATACGGTCCATTCTATGATATTGTTAAGAAGTATGAAAGTTTGCGTTCGCCAAAAACAAAAAATGACCGTTTCTTTCTAAATTACCAGAATGGTAAACGTACCTGTCAGCCTATAGGTATAAACAAATTTGGTTCTATGCCTAAATAACTCGCTAAGTTTTTGGGTTTAGTAGATGCTGAGAGCTACACTGGACATAGTTTCAGAAGAACTTCAGCTACATTGCTGGCAAATTCAGGAGCTGATATAATGACTTTGAAGCGACATAGCGGGTGGCGATCTAGCAATGTAGCAGAATCATACGTAGAAGATTCCATACAAAACAAGAAGGAAATTTGTGCAAAAATCACAAAAAGAATTTACCTGATTCTGAGACGCATCCTAGTGGCGAAACACCAAGTACGTCCAATGATTGGATTTCACCTACCTACACGAATAATGAACCATCACAAATAACAATAGAACATGAAAGTATTTCAAATATTTCAATAAATAATCTATCTGATGAGACCGCTATGTCATCAAAAATAGTTAATTATAGTTTTACTAACTGCACATTTACTAATTGTTTCTCTAAGTAAACTTTTTATCTACTATGTAAAATGGTTTTTTATTTAAGTATTGTTTTATTCAGAAGTGTGTTGAAAAACGTTGTATGATACACGTGTGTATTGATGGTTACCGTCCTCGGCTTCTTAAGACAAATATCAATGCGCCTCAGCGGTAATCGCCAACATTACACACTTGTACCATAATGTACTATTATTTGTTGCATTCACGATGCCATGTTTCTATCAAATACTAACTGACCTGGCCGCGTTACTGTGTTATAAATTAAAATGAAACTTATCCTAAGTCCGAACGAATCCAGCAAGATGGAAAAAGAGAATCATAATAGGTTAAATAGATTCGGAGTTCATCGCGGTCAAATACTGTAGTTGGTTTTTACGGGCGAATTTTATATCATATAGAAATATCACATTGTGAATGCATAAAATTAAAAAAAATGAAACAATAATCATCCGTACAAGTTTATTTAATATTAATTAAATTATAACATAATATTATTTTTCCCAATTGCATAACAGTCACTTGCTAGAACCTATATTATCGTATTAACCTATAATTACAACAGTTACGATTTCACACCTTCAATGGCAAAATAGTACAACTTGAAAACATCGCAAAATATTAAAATGTCTTGGGAACAAAACTTGTTTTCTAGTCTAAGAATTTTTTTACAAATATTTTACACTAGCCGCCGCTTTAATGCTTTGCAATACTCTTGCTGATTTTTTTTTAGGGTTCCGTACCCAAAGGGTAAAAAACGGGACCTTCGCTGTCTGTCCGTCCGTCTGTCTGTCACCAGGCTGTATCTCAAGAACCGCGATAGCTAGACAGTTGAAATTAACACAAACTATGTATTTTTGTTGCCGCTATAACAACAAATACTAAAAACAAAATAAAATATATACTTAAGGGGGACTCCCATACAACAAACGCGATATTTTGACCTTTTTTGCTCGATATCAATAATGGCAACAGGTAGGCACTTGAAATATTGAAAAAAAATACACTTTTATTTTTACTTTCATAATAATTCAACGGCAATTCAAAGTTATATCGCCTGTTTAATCACGACCTGTCAGGATCGCATTCTTTCGTTGGCCGCACAGGTCTTTTCTAGTTTGTTATAATGATAAGTAACTTATCACCTCTTTTTCAAACTATTACGTACTTCAATATTGCTTGAAAAAATGAAGGTCGAGGCGTGCGAGGTAGCAACGTTGCTAAAATCAGTCTTGTAATTTATATAAAGCGAATAAAAGAAACGACAAGTAGGTACCGTAGATGGTGTCACTTTAGGTGCAATGTCTGTTGACTCTTTCTTCGCTGAAGAGGATGAGTTGGTCGACCTATTACTCGACGCGGTGGCCGCGCAGGGACTTGAAGTTTCTCCAAAATCTGCATTATTTTCGTATTTCTTACTCTTATATCAAGATTTGAGATTTAGGATTTTATAAGTAAATATATTATTATAATTATATGGCAAAGTACAGGCCAAGTTTTGACAAACAATATTCATCAGTTCAGTGAGAGTATAGAACTCTTCTAGAATAGTTTACTAATACAGTATAAATAATAAACAGTACAAAGATTACTGAACACATGAGACAAGCATTATCTGTGTTATACCAAACCAACATGTTGCCACTGATTCCATACACATACTTATACATATAATTTAAAAAAAAGGAAAAAAAATTTTGAGGCTTTTCTAAGCGCTGGACAAACAAGTATGATAAATATGCTTAACTAAATATTTTATATGTGCTGTGGGTCTTAGTGACTGCAACACAGTTTTTTAACTAAGTGGTTACTAGTTTTTCTCTCTACCTCTTTAGTTAGTCTAAGCAAGTGGATAGATTGGATTTGAACCCCATAATTTTTTACTATTTATACAGGGTGTCCCAAAAACAATGGATAACCCTGTAACTATCGATAGGCTGCACTATGGTCTCCCTAATATCAATTTTTGATCTTAGTAAAAATATCACAGTTTTCGAGATTTTTATTGTTTTTCGTATTTTTCAAAAATTGCTACCCATCCTTAGTTTACTTCATGCCATTTCTACAAATGAGGATATTTTTCGATCTAGTTTTTTTTTTAATTTTCAAGGGTTAGTAATATTATAAAAGATTAAAAATTAGCAACCTAGTTTGAAAATATTTCAAAAAAAGAAAATCCAGCAAAAATGAAAAATTTATTACTTGTCTCGGTTTTTCGATAAGCAATTGTGTAAAAAAAATGTATGACGACCATCGTATTCATCATCTTGAAAACTTGCTTGGTAAATTAGGAATTTGAAAAGGTATCACAAGTCTAGTTATACTTTATTCGTTTATTACCATGGCCACTTGAATAGTAAAAAGTGCTAAATTTCGAAAAGTATGCTTTTGTAATAATCACAATATATAAGATTTTTGTTTAGAAATAAAACGGCTGTTGTAAGTGTTCTGAGTCACAGATTTGAAATAGACAAACAGTGATTCCTTTTTTCTGGTTTGTGACCCCAGTCTTTATCAATGATCCACTGCATGCAAACAAAAATAAACCTTATTGATATATCGTTTAATTATCACTTACCATGCCCTCTATTGTATTGTAGGATTATTACTTGCGTTTGCTCGCCGCCCCGGCGGGCGCCATGGGCATTTTTGTTTATTGTTATTTTAGTGTCCTACTGGGTTCTGAGTGCGACCCGCGCGTATTGCTTGTTTCTGTGCTATGATTTTTAACTATTTTTTGCTGTGTTTTTGGACTTCACTCGTGTTGTGTAAAGAGCCGGGCACCCATCATTCTGCAGCCACATATGCTGCCTTATCGATAGAGGGATATCACTCAATAGACCGCCTAATTCATTTTGTAAAAAAAATAAAGAAACATCAGCATTGAGCGTGGCTGGTAGCTCATAAAGCCCGATTACTTGACCATTAATTATTTCAGTCCATAGGTTGATCTTGAATTGTATCTGGGACCGATCCCTTCTCATATTATGTGGATTTTCTAGTGCCCAGCTATGTAGGTTATGGATATTTAAATAGCCATCTTTTCGACATAAAGACTCGTCAGATCATAAAATTTTGTCAAAAAATTGTGGATCCTCTCGCATTTTCTCCACATTAATCTACAAAACACAACTCTACGCGGGTAATCAGCACTCTTAAGAGTTTGTACTAGCTGTATGTGAAAAGGGTGCAGGAGATATTTTTTCAATATTCGATGTACTTTACTTTTATTAATTTTTTGAAATATTTTCAAACTAGATTGCTAAATTTTAATATTTTCTTTTTATAGTATTACTAACCCTTGACAAATTTACAAAAAACTAGATCGAAAAATATCCTCATTTGTAGAAATGGCATGAGGTAAACTAAGGATGGGTAGCAATTTTCGAAAAATACGAAAAACAATAAAAATCTCGAAAACCGTAATACTTTTACTAAGATCAAAAATTGATATTAGGGAGACCATAGTGCAGCCTATCGATAGTTTCAGGGTTATCCATTGTTTTTGGGACACCCTGTATATTACAGTTGGTAAAAACTGAAGTATTTTTAGTGCAGCAACAAGTATTCTTAAGGCATTTTTATTTAAATATTCAAGGGCTACATTATGTAAAATACATCTTAAAAATTCAAAATTTAATTTTTCTTTACCACAGTACATTTAAAGGAAAAGGCAGGCTATAATTTAGCAAATTATAGCCTGCTAGCTAATAATCAACTTTAGATCAAGTCTTTTTCAACTTATGTTAATCTTATGCAATTATGATCAACTTATAGAATTATGCAGCAAAAATATCTACAAAACTAACCAAAAAGTCAGATGAGTATTTTTTAAACTAATATGACAAATAATTTAAATATTTCATATAAAAATTATGATCTACCGAAAACTACAATTTCAGGGAATATGGATAGACAGCTCATGTGACGTGAATCTGTATCATTAACTACTTTAACTTTTAATCACTATTACTAACCTGTTTTACTTTCAATTTTGTTATCAAACACTGCTGCTTTTCAATAAACTTTTTTTTATTTGATGAATAATCATCCAGTAGCACCTTGCATTTTTTACAAAGTAGTTGAGGGAGTCCGTCAAATGGTTCCACCTAAAATTATCAAAATTAAAAACATAAATTTTCTAGAAATACTTAGTTATTTGCAATCATAAATGCATAAGCAAAAATATTTATAAATTACGAATAATAATTTTAAGCTTAAAATAAATTGCAAAAAATTTTGAACACCATGTTAATTTTAATAAGGCACCTGATTTAATTGACCATGTAGGTATGAATCTTATTCCACCTTTATTACAAAAAACATATTAGTATCTAAAACTGCAACCTAATGACCAGACAACCAGAAAGGTTGGCCTGTAGATTGTAGACGAACAAAACCCGACTACTACAATTATCTGGTACTGCTAGATCACATTATATTTTATAAAGTACTTACTGGTGATGACACTAGGTCTTATTTGTGTATTACTACAGTATAGTTACAACAACCACTTATTTTCTTTAACAATAGTGAAGCCTGCTGTTTAACACATTAAAGTGCTGTAAAATATTGAATCTACTGGGTCATCGCTCTCACTGCAAGTAGAGTTTTTGCATATTCAATAATATGAATCCATGGTGCTGTCTGTCTATAATCAAATTTAAAGTTGGTGCTGAACAGCAAACGAACATTAATTTGCAATTTTTTTTTTCTTTGATTTGTACAAATTGGAATTAACTAACAAATTATTTGATAGATAGCTAAGAATTACAAAATAATTTTTGTTTGATATGATTTACTTGACATGTTTTAAGAAAGGTATTCTAAATTGAGAGTGAGCCATAATATGGCAACATTATATGTCCTAGATTGTCTGAGCTCATCTTTTTTCTTGTTTACACACAAATACACATTATACATGACAAATTATAAAATTAACTGGACTATAAACTAAGCTAGCTAGAAATGTACTCAGAATTCTATGAGCTAAATAATTTATTAATTTATATGGTTGATTTCGTGTAAAATTCCTAAGTAATTGGATATCTTCACACAGCCTGAATACCCCAAAGTCACAAAATTTACATTTCTTTTAGTATATTATCTGATTCGAAAAACAGGTTTAGAAGTAACAGATCTTCAATCTCCTTAATGATGAAAGACCAATCAAACCATTTCATAATCTTCTATTGGGTAGAATATTACTTACATTTATATCAAAGCAGTATTTGATTTGCTGCTGTACTGTTGGAACAATTTGATAAACCCCCATCACTACCAAACATAGGCGACATGTAATGAACAGCTTCGGATCTACTTCTATCATTTCTGTATTTTCATCTTCTGAAAAAAAAGGTATGTTTTCAGCTAGCCAGTGATATGTATACATATTAAAATCTTTAAAGACCCGTCTACATTTAGGTTATAGAAGTCAAATCTCCCGCCGTCTAAATCACATTGAACAATATGTCAAATTTTGGAATGCCACCAAAGAATTGTATAAATTTAAAACATTATCATGTTAACTGTATTACCAGGGTATTACCTGCCATTACAACTAACTTGACGGAAGGGGATTGTCTATAAACGAAAACCTATATAAACCACGGCTACAGTCACTTCACCATTATAAAAACTACAGTTTTACTAAAAATATTAAAGGTATTTGCTGACACAAAACACAAAAAAATCCAGCCTTTCCGTTGTGATAGTTGCAAAAGAAAAGAAACTAAACTAGTAGGAATGTCATAAACGATACCGATTTGGCTACCATCTATTGTTGAATAGCTACACTATTTTGTTGAATTTCGTTTATTAAGTGTCGCCATCTATTAGTGCATAGACATAACATTATCCCAAACTACATTGTCGATTCATGACGTCTTTCTCAACAATGCCATGTTCTGGCATTGAGAGCATTATAATATGTATTTCATTTAAACAGAAGTAGACGCCTACCTGATACCAAAGAAAACGACAAAACATTAAGACCGTCTAAGAGCGAAGATATATAATACTTACCTAGGATACGTTAAAGGTTATAAATTATATTTTTGCAATGCTGCTAATATAGACAACAGATCATCATCTCTTTCTCTTTCGACGGAGTAGGGCGAAGTCCGCGCATGTGCACTTGCGAGCAAATTATATGGGCTCGGAATTAAAATTTAATGTTTAAGATTTTTATAAGGATTTTCAAAACGTTTCTTTTTTTAACATTATACCCAGGCTTAAATTACGGTTCTTTTTTATTACAAAAAATCCTTTTATCACAAGTTAAAATAAAAATTAATATAGAAAAATATTTTTTTTAATAAATTTTGATCTTTCTTTATTTAATTATATTTTTCATTTCGATTATTGAGCGGAGCTCTCTTTTAGGCAACTCACAAATTTATTCGCGGCTAAAAATTTCATTATTCGAGGATGAAAACAGTAAATAGAAAGAGATTCAGTCTTTTATTAAAGTAGCGGCATCATTTGAGTTCTGGTACATGCCCAGGCGGCTTTCATGAAAGATTTGACCAAGTGGACTAATGTCAATTGAAACAAACCTTACCGTCACAATACAAAAGCAAGTTAAAAAAAGAATATTACCCCTCGTGGTAATAGAGTAGTTCTACGTTCGTAGTACATCGACGAGGATCGAAATACTCATAGGTCCGCTTGGTAAGGAATACATTAAAAAAAAGTCTGAGTGAAGGTTTATACGCAAATGAACTTTGTGATCATGAAAGCTGTTCGATGGAGCCTTACTCTTAAAAGGCAAATTTATAATGCTACAGCTCAAATTGATTTTATTTTGATATATATATTCGTTTTATTTTGTAACTTGTAACGCATCCCCTATGATTCCATACTAATTACCATTCCATATTCACGGTTTCTGTATTCGCGGCATATTTTTGGAACGTTAAACCCCGCGACAGTGAATAAAGAGATTTTACTGACATACGAAACCTCGATTGATTACGCATCGACCAACGTCCGTGAGTAGACTATATAAAGAAGCGCCATCTAACAACAACAAGCGACAACCGTATTCGTAGTGTCTCACTAGATGGCAATACGTATCGTGTTATTTGTGTTCTCACTAGTGTCAACTATCGTAAAATAGAAGGAAAGCAATATAGCCAGTTGAATCACCAGTTTTAGGGTGATACCATTTTCTTGTACTAAGTGGTGTCTCTGTATATTATCTACTTTGTGCTATAACCATTAACAATAAATTAACTTAATCCAACCCAACCAGTTAGAAATAAATCGTAGTTTTATTTTAGTGACATGTGTTTGTGTGTATGTTGTGGGGAGTTGTTTAGTTTTTATTTTCTTTTTATTAGGACAGCCAACAATAAGTACACTGATATAAACAATAATTAAAACTAATAAAAAAAGGATTCGTGTTTGTGTCTTATAAATTACAGGTAGTCACATCATATATTAGAACTATCTTATCTACCTAACGATTTTAAACAATTAAAAGCAATTCAAACTTTAATAGTAATTTTTTTTAATTATTCTCGCATTAATAGCAAAAATAAAACGAAATAAAGGTTAAAATAACACCAAAACAAAGAATGAAAGTGAAATTGTAATGTTGCGGAGAGTGCGTTATGTGTGTGTGTGTGTGTGTGTGTGTGTGTGTGTGTAATGTGTGTGCATGTATTTGTTGTGTAGTGTGTTTAAGTGTGTGCGTGTATTTGTTGTGTAGTGTGTGTGCGCATTTGTTGTGTAGTGTGTGTGTGTGTTGTGAAGTGCGTGTGTGTGCAAGACATAAGTCCGTACCTGGCTGTGCGGGCGCAAACATGAGCAGGGCGGGGTCCGCGTTGATGACAGGCGGCGGCCTCGCCACTGGGGTCGGCGCCGCCGCCAACGCGCCGCAACGCTACGCCACGCCGGCTAATGAGGAAGAAACATGATTGTCAAAGTTTTTATATATATATTAAAGGTTCATTTAAGAAGACATGATCAGGCTACTGAACTAAACGTTTATCTTCCCATTTATTAACAGCACTAACGATAAGACAAACATATTATAATAAGCAAATGATCACCGATTTCATGACCAATAAATCCAAAGACATTAAGATAATTTCGAATACACATCCTTAACAAAAAAAGTCAACTTAACTGTAATAGTCCAATCTCAATGGCGTAGTATTTGGCGTGTTTATACTAAGATAAGTAATTTTTGTAAGGGCAAGAAAGTGGATGGGTGACCAATAAATTATTATTTCAAATGTCGTAAAAGGCGACTAATGTTACTGATGGTAACCACTGCAGTACCATATACCATTAAATACATAACTATTGGTTAAACAGTTTATTTTAATGGTTTTTGATATATTACTTGATTTTGTATACAGATATATAGGAAATCTGTTAATCTTTTGACGCTTCTTACTGATCACTATATAATTTATAAATTTATCTTTCTTTTCACATACAAAGAATACGAGCACACGGGGGGAAATTTTTAGATATCTTTGTTTAGTAACGATAAAGAAGTATAACTTTTTACGTGCGTACATAAGTACACACAACGGTTTTTTTATTATTTTGTTTCATATCGACTAATTTATTGCTCTTGGGAGAAAGCCGTGATTGTATGTTTAGTTAATAGAGCTGCTTACCTTTTGCCGCTTAAAGTGTTGTAGATTGAGGTGGGAGTTGAGGCTGTTCGGATAGGCGACGTATTGACTGTGTTCGCGCCACGCGGTCACGTATCTGGTGCAAATTTCAACATTGAGCGAGCGAGACAAACCAAGTTGTATAAAAGGGAGAGAACCAGAGTCAACCCGTTCGTGACTGCTTTTAGTTCTGTTTTGTTTTTTTTTTACTAAATATTTTGTTTTTCTTCTTACCATTGTTCATTACTGTAAGTGGTTAACTTACAGTAACTTAGATTTCGAGAAATGACATCTATTACAAAAATAATTAAGGTTATCAAAAGGCAATATCATTGTAAGAACAATTTTTCACTATGTTTTTATGTAAATAAAGAATTAGGAATTATGTGTTTTAGTAACAAAAATGTGTCAAAAAGCATAAGAAAAAAATATATATATTTCCCTGAAATGCGGTTTGATACATATGGTATAGAATGTTAAATGGATCAGACACATTTTTTTTTTAAGTGGCATCAATAAATTAGCGTATTACTTTTATAAAAAATAGTGAATAAAATTCATTAAAATTTACCGTCACTTCATATCAATATCAAAGTCGTATATTTTAATTTATTAATTGAGACATGATTACAACATTAACATTAGCAGTATCGAGGTCCTGGCCAGCAGCAGGTAATGCCCGCCTACCCGGCCAGCAAATGGTAGTGCCCGCCTGCCCAATTACCTGGCCAGCAGCAGGTAATGCCCGCCTACCCGGCCAGCAAATGGTAGTGCCCGCCTGCCCAATTACCTGGCCAGCAGCGGGTAATATTAGATTACCCACCTACCTGGCCAGCAGCAGGTAATGCCTGCCTACCCAGCCAGCAAATGATAGTGCCCGCCTGCCCAAATACCTGGCCAGCAGCGGGTAATGTTCGATTACCCAACTACCTGGCCAGTAGCAGGTAATGCCCGCCTATCCACTTACCTGGACAGTAGCAGGTCATCACCTCCGGCGCCTCCTCGTACACGTTGCAGCAACCCCGACACATGCTCCTCAAGGAAATTTCTGGAAGAAAAGTATATTACGTAAAGGTTTATGAAGCTGTAGCGTCATAAAGGTACATGGCATGTGTTTGAACTTTGAATCGTCTCTCGGCCTCTTTTGAACAGCTAATCTAGTACGGATTTTAAATAGAACATAATAATCAATCATTCAATTTATTTGGACAAGAAATAATGTCTCATTATGGTTAGTAACAAGTATCTTAAAGCTATATTAGAATATAATATCATAATTATCAAATTAATAAATTAAGTGAAATTAAAAAATAATAATGAAATTTTTATATCAAGTCATCAAAATAAAATTATCAAAAAATTAATTTACTCTCATAGTCAAATTACTCAAATTGCAAAACAATTCATCGCTTTCATTAGGCTGAGTGAACCCAAGTTGAGTAGCACTTGTGTTATGGGATTAAAAAACTACAACGGTACAAACACATAGACCTAAGCCGATACTGAAAAGTGCATTTTTTATATTGACCCGGCCGTGGATCCTTGGGGTCTCGGAGTATGTTACCACGAAAACCAGTATGCGCGCCACTCGACCACGGAGTTAATCGGAGGTGTCAAAGAAAAAAACTAATTCCTAGTAACAAATTTTAATTGGAGCGGAGCGAAGCGAAGCTCCCATGGATCAGCTTCAATGGCGCAATGTCTGTTACGCCATAACTTCCCGAGTTCTTAACCGATTTTAATATTTTTTGTGTGGAATCGAATCATCAGGTTTAGAACCAGATTGTGACGGAGCCCGAATTTTGAAATTCACAAAAATTTCCATCGAATCAAGAAAAATATCTTTTTTTAGCTATACGCTCCGCTCCATTATATGGTGCTAGCGTAGCTTTATGCTTAGCGACTGCATCGCCTAGTAATTTCTTAAATTCAATAGTAAATTGTAATTTAATATAATTAAACCATAAGATAAAATAACACAAGAAAATTTATATCTTAAATTACATGTAACCATAACTCTAATTATTAAATTTCTAAATAAAAATATTATTAAAAACAATAATATTTGAACCATTCAAAATATATTTTTTTTAAAACAAAAAGGAATTATAAAAATTATTATTATTAAAAATTTTATCATTAATTATAAAATTCTAAAACTGAAAATAATCATTTCCATGAGTTCGAATTATAGAAACTAAAATTTATAAACCTAATGCCCCTTCACAAACAGAAAAAACTAAAAAAACCATCAATATATATAAATCATGTTCAATATATCTAAATAATAATATTATAAAAAAAATATTCTTAAAACAATAAACTCTAAACTTAATAAAACAATTAATAAATGCTTATGTTTTGAAACAAAAATCATATTACCTAATAAATATATTATAAATACCACTAATCATATATTTAGATAAATTATCATTTGTTGTTTTTATAGTTTCAATAAAACACTGGTCTTGTAAACCAAAAATAAGAATTTTCTTTAAAAACTTCAAAGAAAAAGAAAACTCTTTATCTATAATCTCCAAAATTATCATGTTTATAAACTATTCTTTGAAATGAAAATTTTTTTATCTTTAATAATTATGATAATTTCTATTATTATATTTTTCTCATACCACCCCTTATCTATAGGATTATTAATTTTAATTCAAACTCTATTTATTTCTATTATCTCAAGAATATTAATTAAAACTTACTGATTTTCATATATCTTATTCTTAACTTTTTGAGGTTTACTAGTATTATTTATTTGTGTCAAGAATTGCTTCAAATGAAATATTTAATATAAAATTTAAAACAAAAATATTTATTTTTATTATAATCAACTTAATTATTTTTATAACAATTATTAACACTTATAATTTAAAATGAATAAATTTTTCAATTAATAACTATGATATAAATAATTTTCATGATATATTTATTTTCTTTAATAATGAAAATAAAATTAATTTATCTAAATTATATAATAATAAAACATTTTTAATTATAATTATAATAATTATCTATTTATTTATTACTTTAATTGCTGTAGTTAAAATTACTAATATTTTTTATGGGCCTTTACGATTATCTACTAAAAACTAATGATAAATATTTATAAACCTATTCGAAAAATTCACCCTGTAATTAAAATCATTAATAATTATCTAACTGATTTACCTACCCCATCAAATATTTCTTCTTTTTGAAATTTTGGATCCCTTTTAGCATTATGCTTAATTATTCAAATTATTACAGGGTTATTCTTAACCATGTATTATACTGCTAATATTGAATTAGCATTTTATAGAGTTAATTACATCTGCCGAAATGTAAATTATGGGTGATTAATCCGAACACTTCATGCAAATGGGGCATCTTTCTTCTTTATTTGTATTTATATTCACATTGGACGAGGAATTTACTACGAATCTTTTAACTTCAAACTTACTTGAATAGTGGGTGTAATTATTTTATTTTTATTAATAGCAACAGCATTCATAGGTTATGTCTTACCTTGGGGTCAAATATCTTTTTGAGGGGCAACTGTTATTACTAATCTTTTATCAGCTATTCCTTATTTAGGAAATATATTAGTAAATTGAATTTGAGGAGGATTTGCTATTGATAATGCTACTTTAACTCGATTTTACACTTTCCATTTTATTTTACCATTTATTATTTTAATAATAACAATAATTCATCTTCTATTCCTTCATCAAACAGGATCTAATAATCCCTTAGGGATTAATAGAAATATTGATAAAATCCCATTTCATCCATTTTTTACATATAAGGACTTAATTGGATTTATTATTATTATTTTATTATTAATTACACTTACTATAACTAACCCATATTTATTGGGTGATCGCGATAATTTTATCCCAGCCAACCCAATAGTTACCCCTATTCATATTCAACCTGAATGATATTTTCTTTTTGCTTATGCAATCCTATGTTCAACCCCAAATAAATTAGGAGGAGTTATTGCTCTAGTTATATCTATTTTAATTTTAATTATTTTACCCTTTACATTTTATAAAAAAATACAAGGAATTCAATTTTACCCTTTAAGACAAATTCTATTTTGAGTTATAGTTACAACTATTATCTTATTAACCTGAATTGGAGCACGACCTGTTGAAAATCCTTATATTATTGTAGGACAAATTTTAACTATTATTTATTTTATATATTATATTATTAATCCACTATCTAATATCTTTTGAAATAAGTTAATTTTCTAATTAATGAGCTTGTTTAAGCATTTGTTTTGAAAACTTAAGAAAGAATAATTATTCTATTAATTTATACTAAAATTGTTTATTATATTAATATAATTTTTACCCCTAAATAAAATAAAATATAATTTAATGATAAAGGTAAGTAAACTTTTCAAGATAAGTATATTAATTTATCATACCGATAACGAGGTAATGTCCCCCGAACTCAAATAAATATAAAACCTAAAAATACTACCCTTAAATAAAAAAATAATCTTAAACCATAACCCCCTAAATAAACTAAAACAAACACCAATCTTATAAATAAAATCATTGAATATTCAGCTAAAAAAATTAATGGAAATCCTCCTCTACTATACTCAATATTAAACCCAGAAACTAATTCTCTTTCACCTTCAGCAAAATCATAAGGAGTACGATTAGTTTCAGCTAATCTTGAAGAAAATCAACATAAAGACAACGGTATCATAAGAACAATAAATCAAATATAAGACGGATAAAATGTTAATTTTATTAAATTAAAATCCATAATTATAATAATTCTAGATATTAAAATTAAAGCTAAACTAACTTCATAAGAAATAGTTTGAGCTACTGCTCGTAATCCCCCTAATAAGGCATAATTAGAATTAGAAGATCAACCTCTAATTATTACTGTATAAACCCCAATTCTAGTACAACATAAAAAAAATAAAACCCCTAAATTAAAACTAATTAAATTAAAATAATAAGGAATTATAACTCAAACTAATAAAGATATAACAAATCTAACTACAGGAGAAAAATTATAAGATATATAATTAGAAAATCTCGGATAAATTTGCTCCTTAGTAAATAATTTAATAGCATCAGAAAATGGTTGTAAAATTCCTATATACCCAACTTTATTAGGGCCTTTACGAATTTGAATATAACCTAAAACTTTACGCTCTAATAAAGTTAAAAAAGCCACCCCAATTAACACACTCAAAATTAAAATTAACAAACCTAAAAATACTATTATAATTTCTTTTAATATCATTACTACATATATAAATAATTATATATTTATGACTTCTAAAATCATTACATTTTTCTGCCAAAATAGTAATAATCTCACTTAATATATATATATATATATATATATATATATATATATATATATATATATATATATATATATATATATATAATTAATAATATTCTTTATTATAAATTTAATTTTAATATTTAATCCTTTCGTACTAAAATATTATATTTATCTAAAGATAGAAACCAACCTGGCTTACACCGGTTTTGTTTTTATTTGTTTAATGCAGATAAAAAAAGTATTAAAAATCACTATTTAATATGAATTAGTAAAACATTTTCTTTTTCAAAGTAGTACTGGGTTCTCTTTTGTTTTCGTAGGAGTAGCAAAATGTACACTCATTAGAAAATGAGTATAGATACGAAGGAAATGCAAAATTTGGCAGCAGTTTGTATATTTGCGTTTGTATATTTGTAAAGAAATACTATTAGTGAGAAAAAATTCCATCTTGAATTAAATAATTAACAGGTCATCTTAATTTTGGCCCCAAATCAATATTTCATTTTTGTAACCACTTGTTTTTGTGGAATCAATTAAAAAAATAATTAACAAGTCTGGTATTTTCTGTTAAAATATTATGTATAAATATTATTAAAAACTACTTAGATTGGGAAATAATAGGGCATTTTTCTCAATAAATTTGAGTGCATTTAAGTGTACAATACACATTTATATATTTAGAAAACTAACACTCACCAGAATCTTCAGTCATGTCAAGAGCTTTTCTTATATAAGCTCCACATTTACTCATTGTGTACAAGAAAATCACTGGCATACCTTTACCAAAATGAACTGATATTCTTACAACTTTTTTTAATTGTATCTGTAGAGCCACATCCTTAGATTCATTCTTTAATGAGGGTGCGACAATTTTTATACAGGTTCTGACCAACGCCTTTTGTGCTTGCGCATAGGCTATGTTCAAACAACAATAACTTTTAAAGTAGTAGACATACAGCTGATGCAATGTTGTATTGTAGCTTAGATCAAACCTTATCAGTCTAGTGGAAAAATAAATGAGTTATCGGGGTTACTTTTGCAGTAATTTACAATAATTAGTTTGTTTTCGTTTTTTTTTTCTTTTACATGAAATTTAATTATTTTTTCAAATTATGAATGTAACAACTCCCTATTTCAAATTGTTATATGGTAGACTACACTTTTGCGCTTCCATTAAGCCTATTTTTATAACATTAACACCTATACTTTGGAAGATATGATTTTTTTTGTGTCCAAGTAGAGAATATTTCAAGAAAATAAACTAAACTAAACTATGTAGTGTATTTGTGTATTAGAATAGTTGTTCTAACAGACTTTAGAATATCGCTAGTCCATGACCAGACACACTGTATATTCACTTTACTATACTATATTTACTTATGATTTTTTAATTTGGTTTTACAAAGTGAGTTATTTAATCCTTTTTATTTGGCTTGAAGTATTAGCCATTTAAAAAGAAATAAACACAGAATACTACTTGAACAAACTATGTATGTATGGTGTGGCTATGTAAGATAATTAAGTAGTTCGTCTACATGATAGGGAAAACAAGAAACATGTTCATATCAACAAACTTCTCTTCAATTGTGTGCAAGATATCTCAAGTCGCGCATGCTAGGCAATCATGTAAACAAATTAGACAACAGTAAGTTATACTATCAACTGTGTTTTTCTCTTATTATCTAAAATTAAATTTTACCTTTCAACTAACTCTCCTATTATGTAAGGAAGAGCTCCAAAAGGTCCAGTACAACTATCCTGAAAACCACATGTTGTCCTTCTTCAATGGCAGCTCCAATCCACTTATCTCCTGGTTCTTCAGTGGGCCGAGGGATAACCACATTAAATACTCTAAAAGAAATTTGTGGACTTGTGAGGTTTAATAGTCTAAGAAAACTATAAAGATATTTTAAAGATAATTTATATAACCATGTTCATTTACATACCTGTGGACAAGTATACCTAAATGTGCTGGGCTTTTTATATCAACCACTCCTTTTAATGTTGCTCCTACATATGGTCTATTTAGACCATATGTATTTTAATTTAATCAATTACAGATTTGATGGTATGCTTTTGAGCTATAAGAATCTTCATGTGCAAAATGTTGGAACCATAAGGAATGATGATGCAGAAATTTACTTTCCAGTACAAGCAGACTGTTTTACAAATATAAAACACTCTGCTTGTACTGGAAAGTAAATTTCTGCATCATCATTCCTTATGGTTCCAACATTTTGCACATGAAGATTCTTATAGCTCAAAAGCATACCATCAAATCTGTAATTGATTAAATTAAAATACATATGGTCTAAATAGACCATATGTAGGAGCAACATTAAAAGGAGTGGTTGATATAAAAAGCCCAGCAGACTGTTTTATATTTATAAAACAGTCTGCTTGTACTGGAAAGTAAATTTCTGCATCATCATTCCTTATGATTCCAACATTTTGCACATGAAGATTCTTATAGCTCAAAAGTAGGTATTGTGTTCAAGCTTAGACTTGTAGGAACCTTCTGGATAGTCGACACGGATTGCCCCAGGAAAGTGCCTAGCCAAATCTAAACTTGTATGTGGGATACACTGGAGGTACTCCCTCTCAGCACTGCCCGTAAGTGTTAATTGCACTGATCTGAGTGATATATTGACGCTCAGAATCAGCAACAATTTTATGTCGGTTTCTTTCAAAACCGCGTATAGTTTTACTGTCTGATGGGTGTAGTAAATGTGGGGTAAGTGTACTGTAAGTGTAGTGTGTAGTTGCGTGTTTGTTATGGCACTACTATAAATTATAATAGTCTAAGTGATAGGATAATATGTGATGAATTGAAAGGTGAGTGAAACTAAAGTTGTTTAAATTTTTCCTATCTATTCTATTATACAAGGACTGGTTAAGTAAGACTAAGATAAATTTAATAAAACTAGTGTTAGGTAGGTGTAGTGTTCAAGTTTAGACTGGTAGGAACCTCTGGATAGTCGGCACGGATTGCCTCCAGGAAAGTGCCTAGCCAAATCTAAGACTTGTATGTGGGATACACTGGAGGTACTCCCTCTCAGCACTGCCCGTAAGTGTTAATTGCACTGATCTGAGTGATACATTGACGCTCAGAATCAGCAACAATTTTGTGTCGGTTTCTTTCGAAACCGCGTATAGTTTCTTGTCTGTAAAATGTAGTAAATGTTGGGTAAAGTGTCTTGTAAGTGTTTTGTGTAGTGATGTAGTTGTATTGTCAACTACTATAAATTAAATAAAATGAGGATTGGGATGAGATGAGATGAGATGATTAAGATAATAATATGGCCGATAAAATAGTGGGGGGCGACTAAGCCTTTTAGAAATTGGAAAAAATTAAAAAAATCACACACAACATACAACGATCTTCAAAAATTTTAGTTTTCTTTCGGTTCGCCGGTACTGGTTGACTGGTTGGTGACTGGTTCTTATACACGTTGAGGCGCCAGTTTTACTTTTCAGTACAAGCAGACTGTTTTATAAATATAAAACAGTCTGCTTGTACTGGAAAGTAAATTTCTACATCATCATTCCTTATGATTCCAACATCTTGCACATGAAGATTCTTATAGCTCAAAGGCATACCATTAAATCTGTAATTGATTAAACATATATTGCCTACAATAAAGTAATAACAACTATGAAATAGTTTTTCAGAGGTTCAGAAGCTAAACCAAACAATCTAGGATTTGGGAATTATTCCTATTTTGTTTTAATTCACTTAATAGTAGTTACAAAGCATTCATTTACATAATTTAATGCAGCTAACAATTACATTCAAATTTTTTTTAATACATACCCTTTGTTAAATTTTCCAATTTTATAATCTAGTAAATTTTTAACGGATTCTTTCACGTTTCCAAGACACCGAGGATGCAGAGCTAGATTCTGAGTTACTTTTTCTTCTGAAAAAGTAACTGAGAATCTAGCTCTATCTACACAGGAATTCTTGTCATTCGCTAATTTTTTTAGCTCTTTGAGATCAAAGGTGATAATCGTTGACATCTTGTAAACGCATTAAGAATTATAATTTAAACGGAATAAACAAATGAATAAATTGACATTTCTAGCGATCTTATTTTGTTTTCTTTTATTTTTTTAAGTTTTGCCATAAGAAAGGCAAAAGTACAAAGCCCATAAAAGCTACTTCAGTAAATTCTTTCCCATCGAGCACATAACCCAATAGAGTAGAAATGTCAATTATTTTGTTTGAAAACAATTCCGCTTATTCGCCGCTACCACTCACACTGCTCTAACTGAGCTGCGATTGGCTATCCTAAGGTCAACTATCACTCTAGAGATGTGGTAGTGTCCAAGTATCTAAGGTTCATCGATATCGATAGCCAATACATCAGTAATAGGCTATTTGACTAATTTGGAAAAATTGTTTTAAATGATTCTATGATACACCATAAGCACACTCCATTGATATTTCTGGCAGATCTACTATACTTTTAGTAAAAGACAATATTAAAGTTTAAATTATTAAGACCGCGCCAAAAACGATGTTTCTGTAATGGAGATGATCACGTGGCTCGTGTGACGTCAGAAGCAAGTCAACAATCGACATATTCTTAACCTCAATATAAAAGCACAGCTGAAGAGAATTTTATCATTTTTCTTCAAATTTATTGGTCAAAATGGTATACAAATGGTGTATAGTGCCGCAATGTACAAATACGTCTATAAAAAGTCCAAACAAAGTTTTTGTTTCTGTTCCTACGAATCCCAAAAGACGAAAGATGTGGTTGCGATTAGCCAGAAGGGACCCAAATAGCATTTTAATGCATACAAATGTTTTTATGTGTGAAGATCACTTTAATGTAAGTAATGTTTAACTTTTACATTATTAAATTAATATTAATTAACATTAACATACTAGATAGGTACTTAGAAGATAAAATATTGTATAATTATGAAAGCATAACACCGTGGTTTGTATGTAGAATTCAAACCATTATCTGCTAAGTTGTGCTAACTTCTACAATTATCTGTGTTTTCTTGTAAAAGTTATAGTTTTTTCAAACATAATTTTACCAGTCAATAATACTTTTAACTGTTTGTTTTGCAGATAGAAACTGACACCAAGAACTATATGATGTACAAAATGGGCTTTAGTCAGAAGATACTTTTAGCAGATGAAGCTGTGCCAACTAAATTTCATTGCCAAGATGATCGCAAAAGACGGCTGCCCGATGTTGGATCTTCTCGAAAAGCGTTCCTTAAAAGGCAAAGAACTGACCTTGTTACAGAATGTCTTCAAAATCAAAGTGTTACTGAAAGATTACAAAAAGATGATGTTATGACACAAATTATTGAACCTGAAGGTATTTATCACAACTATCATATAAGTACTTATATGTTTATGTTATTCATATTTAACTTAAATAAATAATTTTGTATGTTTGTCTTTTCAGAATTACCAAGGACTCAAGACAAAGAAAGTATCACCGATTCTATTGTAACTGTAGAAAAATCTGTTCAAGTAACAACAAAAGTGATAAAGCATTATAGGAGCAAAGCTGTTCAAACAATATGTCAGAATATAAGTATTTCTACCTCCCCATTTAAAGTTTCTACAATATCTCGTTTCACCTCGCCTTTTAAGCCTAAATACTGCCATCTTCAAGTATCACAGTCAGGAACTGTAAAAGTACTGAAGAGAAATATTGGCTTCGAAGATGAAAAATCTGATAGTGATATTTCTTTGTTTGAAAGTGGCCATTTATCACCTTTTATACCTACATCATCATCAAAGGTTACTGATTCTGATAGTAATGTAACAGATACCAATGAGAATATTGAACAATTACAGTGCCTTAAAAATACTATGCGTTTAATTGAAAAAAAACCTTTGTTGTATGTTGGTATAACCAAAGAATGTTATTTCTTAATCCAGTTGATAAATAAGCACACAAATGTAAAAGTAGAACACATTTTGCTATGCTTGAAAAAAATTAGATTAAACAGTTCATTTTCTGAACTAGAGGATAATTTTGGAATTTCATTATCTTATGCCAGTAAAATATTTTTAGGAAATATACCAATTATAAGTAGCATTTTAAGACCATTCATTGTAAACTTAGATAAAAAATTAATTAAAAGGAATCTTCCTATTGCATTTAGACAGAACTATCATAATGTCAGTTGTATTATTGATTGCCTAGAAATTGATATACAAAAACCATCTAAGGCTCTTCATCAGGCACTGACATGGTCAGAATACAAAAAGGGGAATACTGTGAAATATTTAATATCCTGCACTCCTAATGGATTGGTTAATTACGTTTCTCAAGGGTTTGGGGGTAGAACAAGTGATGTTACTATAGTAGAAAACTGTAACTTTCTAAATGGATTACAACCAGGAACCTGCATCTTAGCTGACAGAGGCTTCAAGCACCTAGAACAGATACTTCATGAGAAGGGTGTGAAATTATTAAGGCCACCAAGTGTAAATGCTGGTGCAAAGTTATCAAAATCTGAAGTTAGACAAACTAAAATAATAGCCAGCTTGCGAATACACATCGAAAGGGTAATAAGACGAGTGAGAGAATATCATATGCTAAAACAACATTCAGTGATAAATACCAACATACTTCGAGTACTTGATCATATAATTATTATTGCATGTGCTCTAATAAATTTGCAGGATTCTCTTATTAAATAGTTAAATAATAAAAAAGAAATACAGAAAAGTTTTTTATTTAATCTCATACACTGGTGTTAACATACAAAATAGGGTAGACATTTTTTTTCCAAAATGTGACTAATTTTGGTAATAATTTGCTAATATAATCACTGTCGTAAGGCACTACAATAATGTCAACATTTTTTGTTGCTTCAAACCTACTATCAGCAACACAAAAAAAACATTTTTTTAATCCAGTTGCATACATTTGCAGTTGCACCTGTGCCATAAATTTCTTGGTGATATTGCCATTTTTTAAATAAATTTCTTTAGTTTTGACCTTGGCTGGGCATTTTATTTCCACAATGGCATCTTTTGTTATACCATCAGGAGACGCTGCTATCATAGGATGGTCTCGAGTTATGAAAAGCCCACATGAGGTGATTTTCTTTTTTAACTTACTACTCACTGTTTTTAAGACAGATAATTCTAAATTTCTGCCTCTTCGCATTGCATCTGTATCAGGTATTTTTGCACCCATTATAGATGCAATTAAAGAGCCATCAGGTGTTTGACATACACTCACTTCATGTGCCCTAGAAGCAGTGATACGGCCATATCTCATTTCGTACCATAATCTGCTCTTGTTCTGCTTCCTTGTGGCTATTTCAACTTCACTTATTGCTGCGTCATTGAATAAATCTCTCATCATGTCTGTAACTTTGTCTACATCTTGTTTCATATCTGGCGACTGGTTCATTAAAAACCAGTGCAATGAAAATTGCATCACACCACTGGGCTTAAAATCCTTCTGATGCTTAAGCAACTCGCAGTTATGAATTTTTCTTTTCTTGGCTTCTGCTAAAAAATCTTCATAAACTGATGTTGTGCTTGGTCTATGAGGGACTTCTTTTCTGGACAACTGCTGCACAGTTATGTACTTCAGTGTTGTACCTACTCTGGATAGAGTAGGTTTTCTCCAGTAGCATTCTACTGAAGTGCATGACGGTTCTTCACTGCGACGATGGACCCACATCAAAAATGCAACTGCATGCTTGCATCCCCCAGCTGAAGCTGCACAGTCATGGCACTGACAGCTAATAACTTTGCTGTTCTCTTCATCAACAACCATCGTCACATTGTAAGCTTTTGTTCTGACGCGATGTTCAGGGCACATTTTACATTTAACTGTGCACATTCCATCCTTCCGATGTAGTTGGACATATCCAATTGCATCGTCTCCATAAATTTCCCTTGCAGATCTGTGGAACAAAAGCAAAGACCATGACAAAAATTGACATGTTTTCTGTATAACATAACCTATAGGTAATAAAATATTTCAAAAAGAGAACTTATATTATACCTATATTATACTTACACGGCTGTCTTCACATTTTTAAGTTCCGCAGAATAATAATCAGCGTTATTCTTAAAGAAAAGTGCAACCATAAATGCGTCAATCTTGGGTAAGTTGCTATTATCGGCTCGCACAAAACTTGATTCCATTTTGAGATTGTAAGTATAAAAGTCCAATTAAAGATTAACAAAAAATAGCTCACAGATGTAATTTTATCACTCAGAACGCGTACAACCTTTATATTATAAAGTAGTCTATGCGTATACGATACAACAGGCAGTCGAAATAATCGGTTTACTCGCTTGTGACGTCAACAGAGTTGCCACCAATCACAGAACGTTCCCATCACAAATATTTTTTATTTTTTAATATTATTTTATTTCGAATATTTTGGAAAAAATATACATATTTTAGTATATATAAAGTGAAATATGTTTGTTTTAGGCGATTAGCTCACAGGATGACCACAATTTTTAGTATATTTTCAATGTTGTCAAATAGTGAATAATACAAACGTGTTCTCTTATGGAAATAAATGTCTATAAATGCTGCTAGTGATCAAATAAGAAGATATTAACCGCTGAAGTGCACCTCAACAAGAACCAAACCAATTACCAAATTACATTTATTTAGTTGTATTAAAAGTAAAGATGAAATAATAATTAACCATTCATAGGTTTACTGATTTTTAAAATGAATTAGCTACGTATTAATTCTTCTGACTGATTTAGAGTTTCTCTTCGAGTGTTCTCGAACCGAGAATTCTCGAGAAAATTTTGCCTTACTCGAGACGAAAAAACATTGGTCGAGAAATCGAGAAATTTCATCAAACATTTTAGAACACACCGAAGTCAAAAATTTTAGAACACCAAAATCTGGAAAACTTGTATAAAGCTGTTATGTCAGTAAAGCCTACGTAGACAGAAAATGAACGGGTTTTCTCCTTGTCTGGAAACTTTGTGACGAAAATACGAAACCGATTGTCAGATGATGATATAAATGCCCTCGTATTTTTAAAGGCTTATTTCCATATAATAACAAGACATAGTGGGCTAGCTTTTGAAGCAGTTTCCACTTTAAAATGCGATTGTAATAAGTCTAAGATTATTTATTTATTTATTACGTTGTTATGTTTACTTACGTAACGAAAAAACTCCATTTATAACAAATATTGAAAAGTTGGACTTAACTAAATTACCTGTATCTTATTGTTATTCGTAATTATAAAGCTAGTCTGATTGTTCTTTGTTTGTACCTAATTGAAAAACTGTCGTTTCATGTTACATAAGTATGTAAGGTACTAAATTTTATTGTGGTGTCATGATGACATTGTTTTTAGAAGATATTTTATTTGTTTTTTCCAAAGAAAAAGACTATTTAGTCCTAAAATTGTTTCTAGAAATAATGAAAAAGATCTCGCTAGAGTTTATTTCGCTTAATTAAAGTTTTATATACTTACTTAAGTTAAAGTCACATGAAAATAAAAATAAATGTTGTTGATTGATAAATGTTGTTGAATATTGCAAAAAAAAGCGTAGATTTATTTTTAAATCACACATATTTTTAAAAATTTCCGTATTTCTCGACAACCCGGGAATTCCCGGGAAATAGTGGTCGAGAATTCTCATGCTCCGAGAAATAAATATGGTCGAGAATTGAGAAACCCTAGACTGATTGTTTCTCATCATATGTCTTTTTATTGCTACAAAAAGCTAACACAAAAAAAAACAATTTCTTTGTTACAAACCGATTTATTCAAAAAAGTATAAAAAACGTTTATTTTAACTACACTAGATACCTAATATATCGGTATAATCGATCAAGATTTACATAATCAATAATGCACAACACTTTCAATTAGATCATTAATGCAAATATTATAATTTCAAAATTACTTTTATGTTTGAATAAAATATGTAATAAGCTACAATAATGTTATTTATCGATACACCCCTTGATCCTTTGAATGCAACACTAGTGTTGAGAGCGTA